>OZ059899.1:0-10000000 GCA_964057225.1 Auanema rhodensis | reverse complement strand
TCTTACAGTTCTCCAACAGAACAGACTGATCCTGATTTTTCTACGATTACATAAAACTCTCGTTTGATATACAAAAAGGAGAGGAATAACGTTTCCAGGATATCAATGATATCGAATCTAGTGATATTGTAGAAAAATATAATGTCAGCTCCATAGTTTTTCTCTTAATTTCTCTCATCACAATAGTCTTAGTTTTTTTTCATAAGAGTTTCTGAAATCTTAGTTGAACAAGGCAGTATATATTTTTTTCTGGAATTCGAAAGCATTTGAAATGAAAATTAGAAAGAAAAGAACTAGTTTTTCCTACTTTAAAACAAACAATAAGAAATAAAATGAAAAAGATTGTTAGATATCCAATTTTAACTTATACATTTACTTCGATAAAGAGCCTATTAGTTTGAAATTTTATGTCTTACAGTTCTCCAACAGAACAGACTGATCCTGATTTTTCTACGATCACATGAAACTCTCGTTTGATATACAAAAAGGAGAGGAATAACGTTTCCAGGATATCAATGATATCGAATCTAGTGATATTGTAGAAAAATGTAATGTCAGCTCCATAGTTTTTCTCTTAATTTCTCTCATCACAATAGTCTTAGTTTTTTTTCATAAGAGTTTCTGAAATCTTAGTTGAACAAGGCAGTATATATTTTTTTCTGGAATTCGAAAGCATTTGGGATGGAAATTAGAAAGAAAAGAACTAGTTTTTCCTACTTTAAAACAAACAATAAGAAATAAAATGAAAAAGATTGTTAGATATCCAATTTAAACTTATACATTTACTTCGATAAAGAGCCTATTAGTTTGAAATTTTATGTCTTACAGTTCTCCAACAGAACAGACTGATCCTGATTTCTCTATGATTACATAAAACTCTCGTTTGATATAAAAGCATATTGGATAGAAATTTCGAAAGCATTTTGGATGGAAATTAGAACGAAAAGAACTAGTTTTTTCTATTTTAAAACAAACAATAATAAACAAAATGAAAAGATTGTTAGATATCCAATTTTAACTTATACATTTACTTCGATGAAGAGCCTATTAGATTGAATTTTTATGTCTTACAGTTCTCCAACAGAACAGACTGATCCTGATTTTTCTACGATTACATAAAACTCTCGTTTGATATACAAAAAGGAGAGGAATAACGTTTCCAGGATATCAATGATATCGAATCTAGTGACATTGTAGAAAAATGTAATGTCAGCTCCATAGTTTTTCTCTTAATTTCTCTCATCACAATAGTCTTAGTTTTTTTTCATAAGAGTTTCTGAAATCTTAGTTGAACAAGGTAGTATATATTTTTTTCTGGAATTCGAAAGCATTTGGGATGGAAATTAGAAAGAAAAGAACTAGTTTTTCCTACTTTAAAACAAACAATAAAAAATAAAATGAAAAAGATTGTTAGATATCCAATTTAAACTTATACATTTACTTCGATAAAGAGCCTATTAGTTTGAAATTTTATGTCTTACAGTTCTCCAACAGAACAGACTGATCCTGATTTTTCTACGATTACATAAAACTCTCGTTTGATATACAAAAAGGAGAGGAATAACGTTTCCAGGATATCAATGATATCGAATCTAGTGATATTGTAGAAAAATGTAATGTCAGCTCCATAGTTTTTCTCTTGATTTCTCTCATCACAATAGTCTTAGTTTTTTTTCATAAGAGTTTCTGAAATCTTAGTTGAACAAGGCAGTATATATTTTTTTCTGGAATTCGAAAGCATTTGGGATGAAAATTAGAAAGAAAAGAACTAGTTTTTCCTACTTTAAAACAAACAATAAGAAATAA
This sequence comes from Auanema rhodensis, assembly GCA_964057225.1. Taxonomy (NCBI): domain Eukaryota; kingdom Metazoa; phylum Nematoda; class Chromadorea; order Rhabditida; family Rhabditidae; genus Auanema; species Auanema rhodense. The sequence continues at coordinate 9,998,194 of OZ059899.1, read as the reverse complement.
AATGAAAAAGATTGTTAGATATCCAATTTAAACTTATACATTTACTTCGATAAAGAGCCTATTAGTTTGAAATTTTATGTCTTACAGTTCTCCAACAGAACAGACTGATCCTGATTTCTCTATGATAACATAAAACTCTCGTTTGATATAAAAGCATATTGGATAGAAATTTCGAAAGCATTTTGGATGGAAATTAGAACGAAAAGAACTAGTTTTTTCTATTTTAAAACAAACAATAATAAACAAAATGAAAAGATTGTTAGATATCCAATTTTAACTTATACATTTACTTCGATGAAGAGCCTATTAGATTGAATTTTTATGTCTTACAGTTCTCCAACAGAACAGACTTATCCTGATTTTTCTACGATTACATAAAACTCTCGTTTGATATACAAAAAGGAGAGGAATAACGTTTCCAGGATATCAATGATATCGAATCTAGTGATATTGTAGAAAAATGTAATGTCAGCTCCATAGTTTTTCTCTTAATTTCTCTCATCACAATAGTCTTAGTTTTTTTCATAAGAGTTTCTGAAATCTTAGTTGAACAAGGCAGTATATATTTTTTTCTGGAATTCGAAAGCATTTGGGATGGAAATTAGAAAGAAAAGAACTAGTTTTTCCTACTTTAAAACAAACAATAAGAAATAAAATGAAAAAGATTGTTAGATATCCAATTTAAACTTATACATTTACTTCGATAAAGAGCCTATTAGTTTGAAATTTTATGTCTTACAGTTCTCCAACAGAACAGACTGATCCTGATTTCTCTATGATTACATAAAACTCTCGTTTGATATAAAAGCATATTGGATAGAAATTTCGAAAGCATTTTGGATGGAAATTAGAACGAAAAGAACTAGTTTTTTCTATTTTAAAACAAACAATAATAAACAAAATGAAAAGATTGTTAGATATCCAATTTTAACTTATACATTTACTTCGATGAAGAGCCTATTAGATTGAATTTTTATGTCTTACAGTTCTCCAACAGAACAGACTGATCCTGATTTTTCTACGATTACATAAAACTCTCGTTTGATATACAAAAAGGAGAGGAATAACGTTTCCAGGATATCAATGATATCGAATCTAGTGACATTGTAGAAAAATGTAATGTCAGCTCCATAGTTTTTCTCTTAATTTCTCTCATCACAATAGTCTTAGTTTTTTTTCATAAGAGTTTCTGAAATCTTAGTTGAACAAGGCAGTATATATTTTTTTCTGGAATTCGAAAGCATTTGGGATGGAAATTAGAAAGAAAAGAACTAGTTTTTCCTACTTTAAAACAAACAATAAGAAATAAAATGAAAAAGATTGTTAGATATCCAATTTAAACTTATACATTTACTTCGATAAAGAGCCTATTAGTTTGAAATTTTATGTCTTACAGTTCTCCAACAGAACAGACTGATCCTGATTTTTCTACGATTACATAAAACTCTTGTTTGATATACAAAAAGGAGAGGAATAACGTTTCCAGGATATCAATGATATCGAATCTAGTGATATTGTAGAAAAATGTAATGTCAGCTCCATAGTTTTTCTCTTAATTTCTCTCATCACAATAGTCTTAGTTTTTTTTCATAAGAGTTTCTGAAATCTTAGTTGAACAAGGCAGTATATTTTTTTTTCTGGAATTCGAAAGCATTTGGGATGAAAATTAGAAAGAAAAGAACTAGTTTTTCCTACTTTAAAACAAACAATAAGAAATAAAATGAAAAAGATTGTTAGATATCCAATTTAAACTTATACATTTACTTCGATAAAGAGCCTATTAGTTTGAAATTTTATGTCTTACAGTTCTCCAACAGAACAGACTGATCCTGATTTTTCTACGATTACATAAAACTCTCGTTTGATATAAAAGCATATTGGATAGAAATTTCGAAAGCATTTTGGATGGAAATTAGAACGAAAAGAACTAGTTTTTTCTATTTTAAAACAAACAATAATAAACAAAATGAAAAGATTGTTAGATATCCAATTTTAACTTATACATTTACTTCGATGAAGAGCCTATTAGATTGAATTTTTATGTCTTACAGTTCTCCAACAGAACAGACTTATCCTGATTTTTCTACGATTACATAAAACTCTCGTTTGATATACAAAAAGAAGAGGAATAACGTTTCCAGGATATTAATGATATCGAATCTAGTGATATTGTAGAAAAATGTAATGTCAGCTCCATAGTTTTTCTCTTAATTTCTCTCATCACAATAGTCTTAGTTTTTTTTCATAAGAGTTTCTGAAATCTTAGTTGAACAAGGCAGTATATATTTTTTTCTGGAATTCGAAAGCATTTGGGATGAAAATTAGAAAGAAAAGAACTAGTTTTTCCTACTTTAAAACAAACAATAAGAAATAAAATGAAAAAGATTGTTAGATATCCAATTTAAACTTATACATTTACTTCGATAAAGAGCCTATTAGTTTGAAATTTTATGTCTTACAGTTCTCCAACAGAACAGACTGATCCTGATTTCTCTATGATTACATAAAACTCTCGTTTGATATAAAAGCATATTGGATAGAAATTTCGAAAGCATTTTGGATGGAAATTAGAACGAAAAGAACTAGTTTTTTCTATTTTAAAACAAACAATAATAAACAAAATGAAAAGATTGTTAGATATCCAATTTTAACTTATACATTTACTTCGATGAAGAGCCTATTAGATTGAATTTTTATGTCTTACAGTTCTCCAACAGAACAGACTGATCCTGATTTTTCTACGATTACATAAAACTCTCGTTTGATATACAAAAAGGAGAGGAATAACGTTTCCAGGATATCAATGATATCGAATCTAGTGATATTGTAGAAAAATGTAATGTCAGCTCCATAGTTTTTCTCTTAATTTCTCTCATCACAATAGTCTTAGTTTTTTTTCATAAGAGTTTCTGAAATCTTAGTTGAACAAGGCAGTATATATTTTTTTCTGGAATTCGAAAGCATTTGGGATGAAAATTAGAAAGAAAAGAACTAGTTTTTCCTACTTTAAAACAAACAATAAGAAATAAAATGAAAAAGATTGTTAGATATCCAATTTAAACTTATACATTTACTTCGATAAAGAGCCTATTAGTTTGAAATTTTATGTCTTACAGTTCTCCAACAGAACAGACTGATCCTGATTTCTCTATGATTACATAAAACTCTCGTTTGATATAAAAGCATATTGGATAGAAATTTCGAAAGCATTTTGGATGGAAATTAGAACGAAAAGAACTAGTTTTTTCTATTTTAAAACAAACAATAATAAACAAAATTAAAAGATTGTTAGATATCCAATTTAAACTTATACATTTACTTCGATAAAGAGCCTATTAGTTTGAAATTTTATGTCTTACAGTTCTCCAACAGAACAGACTGATCCTGATTGCTCTATGATTACATAAAACTCTCGTTTGATATAAAAGCATATTGGATAGAAATTTCGAAAGCATTTTGGATGGAAATTAGAACGAAAAGAACTAGTTTTTTTCTATTTTAAAACAAACAATAATAAACAAAATGAAAAGATTGTAAGATATCCAATTTTAACTTATACATTTACTTCGATGAAGAGCCTATTAGATTGAATTTTTATGTCTTACAGTTCTCCAACAGAACAGACTGATCCTGATTTTTCTACGATTACATAAAACTCTCGTTTGATAATACATTTACTTCGATGAAGAGCCTATTAGATTGAATTTTTATGTCTTACAGTTCTCCAACAGAACAGACTGATCCTGATTTCTCTATGATTACATAAAACTCTCGTTTGATATAAAAGCATATTGGATAGAAATTTCGAAAGCATTTTGGATGGAAATTTGAAAGAAAAGAACTAGTTTTTCCTACTTTAAAACAAACAATAAGAAATAAAATGAAAAAGATTGTTAGATATCCAATTTTAACTTATACATTTACTTCGATGAAGAGCCTATTAGATTGAATTTTTATGTCTTACAGTTCTCCAACAGAACAGACTGATCCTGATTTTTCTACGATTACATAAAACTCTCGTTTGATATACAAAAAGGAGAGGAATAACGTTTCCAGGATATCAATGATATCGAATCTAGTGATATTGTAGAAAAATGTAATGTCAGCTCCATAGTTTTTCTCTTAATTTCTCTCATCACAATAGTCTTAGTTTTTTTTCATAAGAGTTTCTGAAATCTTAGTTGAACAAGGCAGTATATATTTTTTTCTGGAATTCGAAAGCATTTGGGATGGAAATTAGAAAGAAAAGAACTAGTTTTTCCTACTTTAAAACCATTAATTAATTAATGGAAATTAGAACGAAAAGAACTAGTTTTTTCTATTTTAAAACAAACAATAATAAACAAAATGAAAAGATTGTTAGATATCCAATTTTAACTTATACATTTACTTCGATGAAAAGCCTATTAGATTGAATTTTTATGTCTTACAGTTCTCCAACAGAACAGACTGATCCTGATTTTTCTACGATTACATAAAACTCTCGTTTGATATACAAAAAGGAGAGGAATAACGTTTCCAGGAAATCAATGATATCGAATCTAGTGATATTGTAGAAAAATGTAATGTCAGCTCCATAGTTTTTCTCTTAATTTCTCTCATCACAATAGTCTTAGTTTTTTTTCATAAGAGTTTCTGAAATCTTAGTTGAACAAGGCAGTATATATTTTTTTCTGGAATTCGAAAGCATTTGGGATGGAAATTAGAAAGAAAAGAACTAGTTTTTCCTACTTTAAAACAAACAATAAGAAATAAAATGAAAAAGATTGTTAGATATCCAATTTAAACTTATACATTTACTTCGATAAAGAGCCTATTAGATTGAATTTTTATGTCTTACAGTTCTCCAACAGAACAGACTGATCCTGATTTTTCTACGATTACATAAAACTCTCGTTTGATATACAAAAAGGAGAGGAATAACGTTTCCAGGATATCAATGATATCGAATCTAGTGATATTGTAGAAAAATGTAGTGTCAGCTCCATAGTTTTTCTCTTAATTTCTCTCATCACAATAGTCTTAGTTTTTTTTCATAAGAGTTTCTGAAATCTTAGTTGAACAAGGCAGTATATATTTTTTTCTGGAATTCGAAAGCATTTGAAATGAAAATTAGAAAGAAAAGAACTAGTTTTTCCTACTTTAAAACAAACAATAAGAAATAAAATGAAAAGATTGTTAGATATCCAATTTTAACTTATACATTTACTTCGATGAAGAGCCTATTAGATTGAATTTTTATGTCTTACAGTTCTCCAACAGAACAGACTTATCCTGATTTTTCTACGATTACATAAAACTCTCGTTTGATATACAAAAAGGAGAGGAATAACGTTTCCAGGATATCAATGATATCGAATCTAGTGATATTGTAGAAAAATGTAATGTCAGCTCCATAGTTTTTCTCTTAATTTCTCTCATCACAATAGTCTTAGTTTTTTTTCATAAGAGTTTCTGAAATCTTAGTTGAACAAGGCAGTATATATTTTTTTCTGGAATTCGAAAGCATTTGGGATGGAAATTAGAAAGAAAAGAACTAGTTTTTCCTACTTTAAAACAAACAATAAGAAATAAAATGAAAAAGATTGTTAGATATCCAATTTAAACTTATACATTTACTTCGATAAAGAGCCTATTAGTTTGAAATTTTATGTCTTACAGTTCTCCAACAGAACAGACTGATCCTGATTGCTCTATGATTACATAAAACTCTCGTTTGATATAAAAGCATATTGGATAGAAATTTCGAAAGCATTTTGGATGGAAATTAGAACGAAAAGAACTAGTTTTTTCTATTTTAAAACAAACAATAATAAACAAAATGAAAAGATTGTTAGATATCCAATTTTAACTTATACATTTACTTCGATGAAGAGCCTATTAGATTGAATTTTTATGTCTTACAGTTCTCCAACAGAACAGACTTATCCTGATTTTTCTACGATTACATAAAACTCTCGTTTGATATACAAAAAGAAGAGGAATAACGTTTCCAGGATATTAATGATATCGAATCTAGTGATATTGTAGAAAAATGTAATGTCAGCTCCATAGTTTTTCTCTTAATTTCTCTCATCACAATAGTCTTAGTTTTTTTTCATAAGAGTTTCTGAAATCTTAGTTGAACAAGGCAGTATATATTTTTTTCTGGAATTCGAAAGCATTTGGGATGAAAATTAGAAAGAAAAGAACTAGTTTTTCCTACTTTAAAACAAACAATAAGAAATAAAATGAAAAAGATTGTTAGATATCCAATTTAAACTTATACATTTACTTCGATAAAGAGCCTATTAGTTTGAAATTTTATGTCTTACAGTTCTCCAACAGAACAGACTGATCCTGATTTCTCTATGATTACATAAAACTCTCGTTTGATATAAAAGCATATTGGATAGAAATTTCGAAAGCATTTTGGATGGAAATTAGAACGAAAAGAACTAGTTTTTTCTATTTTAAAACAAACAATAATAAACAAAATGAAAAGATTGTTAGATATCCAATTTTAACTTATACATTTACTTCGATGAAGAGCCTATTAGATTGAATTTTTATGTCTTACAGTTCTCCAACAGAACAGACTGATCCTGATTTTTCTACGATTACATAAAACTCTCGTTTGATATACAAAAAGGAGAGGAATAACGTTTCCAGGATATCAATGATATCCAATCTAGTGATATTGTAGAAAAATGTAATGTCAGCTCCATAGTTTTTCTCTTAATTTCTCTCATCACAATAGTCTTAGTTTTTTTTCATAAGAGTTTCTGAAATCTTAGTTGAACAAGGCAGTATATATTTTTTTCTGGAATTCGAAAGCATTTGGGATGAAAATTAGAAAGAAAAGAACTAGTTTTTCCTACTTTAAAACAAAAATAAGAAATAAAATGAAAAAGATTGTTAGATATCCAATTTTAACTTATACATTTACTTCGATAAAGAGCCTATTAGTTTGAAATTTTATGTCTTACAGTTCTCCAACAGAACAGACTGATCCTGATTTTTCTACGATCACATGAAACTCTCGTTTGATATACAAAAAGGAGAGGAATAACGTTTCCAGGATATCAATGATATCGAATCTAGTGATATTGTAGAAAAATGTAATGTCAGCTCCATAGTTTTTCTCTTAATTTCTCTCATCACAATAGTCTTAGTTTTTTTTCATAAGAGTTTCTGAAATCTTAGTTGAACAAGGCAGTATATATTTTTTTCTGGAATTCGAAAGCATTTGGGATGGAAATTAGAAAGAAAAGAACTAGTTTTTCCTACTTTAAAACAAACAATAAGAAATAAAATGAAAAAGATTGTTAGATATCCAATTTAAACTTATACATTTACTTCGATAAAGAGCCTATTAGTTTGAAATTTTATGTCTTACAGTTCTCCAACAGAACAGACTGATCCTGATTTCTCTATGATTACATAAAACTCTCGTTTGATATAAAAGCATATTGGATAGAAATTTCGAAAGCATTTTGGATGGAAATTAGAACGAAAAGAACTAGTTTTTTCTATTTTAAAACAAACAATAATAAACAAAATGAAAAGATTGTTAGATATCCAATTTTAACTTATACATTTACTTCGATGAAGAGCCTATTAGATTGAATTTTTATGTCTTACAGTTCTCCAACAGAACAGACTGATCCTGATTTTTCTACGATTACATAAAACTCTCGTTTGATATACAAAAAGGAGAGGAATAACGTTTCCAGGATATCAATGATATCGAATCTAGTGACATTGTAGAAAAATGTAATGTCAGCTCCATAGTTTTTCTCTTAATTTCTCTCATCACAATAGTCTTAGTTTTTTTTCATAAGAGTTTCTGAAATCTTAGTTGAACAAGGCAGTATATATTTTTTTCTGGAATTCGAAAGCATTTGGGATGGAAATTAGAAAGAAAAGAACTAGTTTTTCCTACTTTAAAACAAACAATAAAAAATAAAATGAAAAAGATTGTTAGATATCCAATTTAAACTTATACATTTACTTCGATAAAGAGCCTATTAGTTTGAAATTTTATGTCTTACAGTTCTCCAACAGAACAGACTGATCCTGATTTTTCTACGATTACATAAAACTCTCGTTTGATATACAAAAAGGAGAGGAATAACGTTTCCAGGATATCAATGATATCGAATCTAGTGATATTGTAGAAAAATGTAATGTCAGCTCCATAGTTTTTCTCTTAATTTCTCTCATCACAATAGTCTTAGTTTTTTTTCATAAGAGTTTCTGAAATCTTAGTTGAACAAGGCAGTATATATTTTTTTCTGGAATTCGAAAGCATTTGGGATGAAAATTAGAAAGAAAAGAACTAGTTTTTCCTACTTTAAAACAAACAATAAGAAATAAAATGAAAAAGATTGTTAGATATCCAATTTAAACTTATACATTTACTTCGATAAAGAGCCTATTAGTTTGAAATTTTATGTCTTACAGTTCTCCAACAGAACAGACTGATCCTGATTTCTCTATGATTACATAAAACTCTCGTTTGATATAAAAGCATATTGGATAGAAATTTCGAAAGCATTTTGGATGGAAATTAGAACGAAAAGAACTAGTTTTTTCTATTTTAAAACAAACAATAATAAACAAAATGAAAAGATTGTTAGATATCCAATTTTAACTTATACATTTACTTCGATGAAGAGCCTATTAGATTGAATTTTTATGTCTTACAGTTCTCCAACAGAACAGACTTATCCTGATTTTTCTACGATTACATAAAACTCTCGTTTGATATACAAAAAGGAGAGGAATAACGTTTCCAGGATATCAATGATATCGAATCTAGTGATATTGTAGAAAAATGTAATGTCAGCTCCATAGTTTTTCTCTTAATTTCTCTCATCACAATAGTCTTAGTTTTTTTTCATAAGAGTTTCTGAAATCTTAGTTGAACAAGGCAGTATATATTTTTTTCTGGAATTCGAAAGCATTTGGGATGAAAATTAGAAAGAAAAGAACTAGTTTTTCCTACTTTAAAACAAACAATAAGAAATAAAATGAAAAAGATTGTTAGATATCCAATTTAAACTTATACATTTACTTCGATAAAGAGCCTATTAGTTTGAAATTTTATGTCTTACAGTTCTCCAACAGAACAGACTGATCCTGATTTCTCTATGATTACATAAAACTCTCGTTTGATATAAAAGCATATTGGATAGAAATTTCGAAAGCATTTTGGATGGAAATTAGAACGAAAAGAACTAGTTTTTTCTATTTTAAAACAAACAATAATAAACAAAATGAAAAGATTGTTAGATATCCAATTTTAACTTATACATTTACTTCGATGAAGAGCCTATTAGATTGAATTTTTATGTCTTACAGTTCTCCAACAGAACAGACTTATCCTGATTTTTCTACGATTACATAAAACTCTCGTTTGATATACAAAAAGGAGAGGAATAACGTTTCCAGGATATCAATGATATCGAATCTAGTGATATTGTAGAAAAATGTAATGTCAGCTCCATAGTTTTTCTCTTAATTTCTCTCATCACAATAGTCTTAGTTTTTTTCATAAGAGTTTCTGAAATCTTAGTTGAACAAGGCAGTATATATTTTTTTCTGGAATTCGAAAGCATTTGGGATGGAAATTAGAAAGAAAAGAACTAGTTTTTCCTACTTTAAAACAAACAATAAGAAATAAAATGAAAAAGATTGTTAGATATCCAATTTAAACTTATACATTTACTTCGATAAAGAGCCTATTAGTTTGAAATTTTATGTCTTACAGTTCTCCAACAGAACAGACTGATCCTGATTTCTCTATGATTACATAAAACTCTCGTTTGATATAAAAGCATATTGGATAGAAATTTCGAAAGCATTTTGGATGGAAATTAGAACGAAAAGAACTAGTTTTTTCTATTTTAAAACAAACAATAATAAACAAAATGAAAAGATTGTTAGATATCCAATTTTAACTTATACATTTACTTCGATGAAGAGCCTATTAGATTGAATTTTTATGTCTTACAGTTCTCCAACAGAACAGACTGATCCTGATTTTTCTACGATTACATAAAACTCTCGTTTGATATACAAAAAGGAGAGGAATAACGTTTCCAGGATATCAATGATATCGAATCTAGTGACATTGTAGAAAAATGTAATGTCAGCTCCATAGTTTTTCTCTTAATTTCTCTCATCACAATAGTCTTAGTTTTTTTTCATAAGAGTTTCTGAAATCTTAGTTGAACAAGGCAGTATATATTTTTTTCTGGAATTCGAAAGCATTTGGGATGGAAATTAGAAAGAAAAGAACTAGTTTTTCCTACTTTAAAACAAACAATAAGAAATAAAATGAAAAAGATTGTTAGATATCCAATTTAAACTTATACATTTACTTCGATAAAGAGCCTATTAGTTTGAAATTTTATGTCTTACAGTTCTCCAACAGAACAGACTGATCCTGATTTTTCTACGATTACATAAAACTCTTGTTTGATATACAAAAAGGAGAGGAATAACGTTTCCAGGATATCAATGATATCGAATCTAGTGATATTGTAGAAAAATGTAATGTCAGCTCCATAGTTTTTCTCTTAATTTCTCTCATCACAATAGTCTTAGTTTTTTTTCATAAGAGTTTCTGAAATCTTAGTTGAACAAGGCAGTATATATTTTTTTCTGGAATTCGAAAGCATTTGGGATGGAAATTAGAAAGAAAAGAACTAGTTTTTCCTACTTTAAAACAAACAATAAGAAATAAAATGAAAAAGATTGTTAGATATCCAATTTAAACTTATACATTTACTTCGATAAAGAGCCTATTAGTTTGAAATTTTATGTCTTACAGTTCTCCAACAGAACAGACTGATCCTGATTTCTCTATGATTACATAAAACTCTCGTTTGATATAAAAGCATATTGGATAGAAATTTCGAAAGCATTTTGGATGGAAATTAGAACGAAAAGAACTAGTTTTTTCTATTTTAAAACAAACAATAATAAACAAAATGAAAAGATTGTTAGATATCCAATTTTAACTTATACATTTACTTCGATGAAGAGCCTATTAGATTGAATTTTTATGTCTTACAGTTCTCCAACAGAACAGACTGATCCTGATTTTTCTACGATTACATAAAACTCTCGTTTGATATACAAAAAGGAGAGGAATAACGTTTCCAGGATATCAATGATATCGAATCTAGTGACATTGTAGAAAAATGTAATGTCAGCTCCATAGTTTTTCTCTTAATTTCTCTCATCACAATAGTCTTAGTTTTTTTTCATAAGAGTTTCTGAAATCTTAGTTGAACAAGGCAGTATATATTTTTTTCTGGAATTCGAAAGCATTTGGGATGGAAATTAGAAAGAAAAGAACTAGTTTTTCCTACTTTAAAACAAACAATAAGAAATAAAATGAAAAAGATTGTTAGATATCCAATTTAAACTTATACATTTACTTCGATAAAGAGCCTATTAGTTTGAAATTTTATGTCTTACAGTTCTCCAACAGAACAGACTGATCCTGATTTTTCTACGATTACATAAAACTCTTGTTTGATATACAAAAAGGAGAGGAATAACGTTTCCAGGATATCAATGATATCGAATCTAGTGATATTGTAGAAAAATGTAATGTCAGCTCCATAGTTTTTCTCTTAATTTCTCTCATCACAATAGTCTTAGTTTTTTTTCATAAGAGTTTCTGAAATCTTAGTTGAACAAGGCAGTATATTTTTTTTTCTGGAATTCGAAAGCATTTGGGATGAAAATTAGAAAGAAAAGAACTAGTTTTTCCTACTTTAAAACAAACAATAAGAAATAAAATGAAAAAGATTGTTAGATATCCAATTTAAACTTATACATTTACTTCGATAAAGAGCCTATTAGATTGAATTTTTATGTCTTACAGTTCTCCAACAGAACAGACTGATCCTGATTTTTCTACGATTACATAAAACTCTCGTTTGATATACAAAAAGGAGAGGAATAACGTTTCCAGGATATCAATGATATCGAATCTAGTGACATTGTAGAAAAATGTAATGTCAGCTCCATAGTTTTTCTCTTAATTTCTCTCATCACAATAGTCTTAGTTTTTTTTCATAAGAGTTTCTGAAATCTTAGTTGAACAAGGCAGTATATATTTTTTTCTGGAATTCGAAAGCATTTGGGATGGAAATTAGAAAGAAAAGAACTAGTTTTTCCTACTTTAAAACAAACAATAAGAAATAAAATGAAAAAGATTGTTAGATATCCAATTTAAACTTATACATTTACTTCGATAAAGAGCCTATTAGTTTGAAATTTTATGTCTTACAGTTCTCCAACAGAACAGACTGATCCTGATTTTTCTACGATTACATAAAACTCTTGTTTGATATACAAAAAGGAGAGGAATAACGTTTCCAGGATATCAATGATATCGAATCTAGTGATATTGTAGAAAAATGTAATGTCAGCTCCATAGTTTTTCTCTTAATTTCTCTCATCACAATAGTCTTAGTTTTTTTTCATAAGAGTTTCTGAAATCTTAGTTGAACAAGGCAGTATATTTTTTTTTCTGGAATTCGAAAGCATTTGGGATGAAAATTAGAAAGAAAAGAACTAGTTTTTCCTACTTTAAAACAAACAATAAGAAATAAAATGAAAAAGATTGTTAGATATCCAATTTAAACTTATACATTTACTTCGATAAAGAGCCTATTAGTTTGAAATTTTATGTCTTACAGTTCTCCAACAGAACAGACTGATCCTGATTTCTCTATGATTACATAAAACTCTCGTTTGATATAAAAGCATATTGGATAGAAATTTCGAAAGCATTTTGGATGGAAATTAGAACGAAAAGAACTAGTTTTTTCTATTTTAAAACAAACAATAATAAACAAAATGAAAAGATTGTTAGATATCCAATTTTAACTTATACATTTACTTCGATGAAGAGCCTATTAGATTGAATTTTTATGTCTTACAGTTCTCCAACAGAACAGACTGATCCTGATTTTTCTACGATTACATAAAACTCTCGTTTGATATACAAAAAGGAGAGGAATAACGTTTCCAGGATATCAATGATATCGAATCTAGTGACATTGTAGAAAAATGTAATGTCAGCTCCATAGTTTTTCTCTTAATTTCTCTCATCACAATAGTCTTAGTTTTTTTTCATAAGAGTTTCTGAAATCTTAGTTGAACAAGGCAGTATATATTTTTTTCTGGAATTCGAAAGCATTTGGGATGGAAATTAGAAAGAAAAGAACTAGTTTTTCCTACTTTAAAACAAACAATAAGAAATAAAATGAAAAAGATTGTTAGATATCCAATTTAAACTTATACATTTACTTCGATAAAGAGCCTATTAGTTTGAAATTTTATGTCTTACAGTTCTCCAACAGAACAGACTGATCCTGATTTTTCTACGATTACATAAAACTCTTGTTTGATATACAAAAAGGAGAGGAATAACGTTTCCAGGATATCAATGATATCGAATCTAGTGATATTGTAGAAAAATGTAATGTCAGCTCCATAGTTTTTCTCTTAATTTCTCTCATCACAATAGTCTTAGTTTTTTTTCATAAGAGTTTCTGAAATCTTAGTTGAACAAGGCAGTATATATTTTTTTCTGGAATTCGAAAGCATTTGGGATGGAAATTAGAAAGAAAAGAACTAGTTTTTCCTACTTTAAAACAAACAATAAGAAATAAAATGAAAAAGATTGTTAGATATCCAATTTAAACTTATACATTTACTTCGATAAAGAGCCTATTAGTTTGAAATTTTATGTCTTACAGTTCTCCAACAGAACAGACTGATCCTGATTTCTCTATGATTACATAAAACTCTCGTTTGATATAAAAGCATATTGGATAGAAATTTCGAAAGCATTTTGGATGGAAATTAGAACGAAAAGAACTAGTTTTTTCTATTTTAAAACAAACAATAATAAACAAAATGAAAAGATTGTTAGATATCCAATTTTAACTTATACATTTACTTCGATGAAGAGCCTATTAGATTGAATTTTTATGTCTTACAGTTCTCCAACAGAACAGACTGATCCTGATTTTTCTACGATTACATAAAACTCTCGTTTGATATACAAAAAGGAGAGGAATAACGTTTCCAGGATATCAATGATATCGAATCTAGTGACATTGTAGAAAAATGTAATGTCAGCTCCATAGTTTTTCTCTTAATTTCTCTCATCACAATAGTCTTAGTTTTTTTTCATAAGAGTTTCTGAAATCTTAGTTGAACAAGGCAGTATATATTTTTTTCTGGAATTCGAAAGCATTTGGGATGGAAATTAGAAAGAAAAGAACTAGTTTTTCCTACTTTAAAACAAACAATAAAAAATAAAATGAAAAAGATTGTTAGATATCCAATTTAAACTTATACATTTACTTCGATAAAGAGCCTATTAGTTTGAAATTTTATGTCTTACAGTTCTCCAACAGAACAGACTGATCCTGATTTTTCTACGATTACATAAAACTCTCGTTTGATATACAAAAAGGAGAGGAATAACGTTTCCAGGATATCAATGATATCGAATCTAGTGATATTGTAGAAAAATGTAATGTCAGCTCCATAGTTTTTCTCTTAATTTCTCTCATCACAATAGTCTTAGTTTTTTTTCATAAGAGTTTCTGAAATCTTAGTTGAACAAGGCAGTATATATTTTTTTCTGGAATTCGAAAGCATTTGGGATGAAAATTAGAAAGAAAAGAACTAGTTTTTCCTACTTTAAAACAAACAATAAGAAATAAAATGAAAAAGATTGTTAGATATCCAATTTAAACTTATACATTTACTTCGATAAAGAGCCTATTAGTTTGAAATTTTATGTCTTACAGTTCTCCAACAGAACAGACTGATCCTGATTTCTCTATGATTACATAAAACTCTCGTTTGATATAAAAGCATATTGGATAGAAATTTCGAAAGCATTTTGGATGGAAATTAGAACGAAAAGAACTAGTTTTTTCTATTTTAAAACAAACAATAATAAACAAAATGAAAAGATTGTTAGATATCCAATTTTAACTTATACATTTACTTCGATGAAGAGCCTATTAGATTGAATTTTTATGTCTTACAGTTCTCCAACAGAACAGACTTATCCTGATTTTTCTACGATTACATAAAACTCTCGTTTGATATACAAAAAGGAGAGGAATAACGTTTCCAGGATATCAATGATATCGAATCTAGTGATATTGTAGAAAAATGTAATGTCAGCTCCATAGTTTTTCTCTTAATTTCTCTCATCACAATAGTCTTAGTTTTTTTTCATAAGAGTTTCTGAAATCTTAGTTGAACAAGGCAGTATATATTTTTTTCTGGAATTCGAAAGCATTTGGGATGAAAATTAGAAAGAAAAGAACTAGTTTTTCCTACTTTAAAACAAACAATAAGAAATAAAATGAAAAAGATTGTTAGATATCCAATTTAAACTTATACATTTACTTCGATAAAGAGCCTATTAGTTTGAAATTTTATGTCTTACAGTTCTCCAACAGAACAGACTGATCCTGATTTCTCTATGATTACATAAAACTCTCGTTTGATATAAAAGCATATTGGATAGAAATTTCGAAAGCATTTTGGATGGAAATTAGAACGAAAAGAACTAGTTTTTTCTATTTTAAAACAAACAATAATAAACAAAATGAAAAGATTGTTAGATATCCAATTTTAACTTATACATTTACTTCGATGAAGAGCCTATTAGATTGAATTTTTATGTCTTACAGTTCTCCAACAGAACAGACTTATCCTGATTTTTCTACGATTACATAAAACTCTCGTTTGATATACAAAAAGGAGAGGAATAACGTTTCCAGGATATCAATGATATCGAATCTAGTGATATTGTAGAAAAATGTAATGTCAGCTCCATAGTTTTTCTCTTAATTTCTCTCATCACAATAGTCTTAGTTTTTTTCATAAGAGTTTCTGAAATCTTAGTTGAACAAGGCAGTATATATTTTTTTCTGGAATTCGAAAGCATTTGGGATGGAAATTAGAAAGAAAAGAACTAGTTTTTCCTACTTTAAAACAAACAATAAGAAATAAAATGAAAAAGATTGTTAGATATCCAATTTAAACTTATACATTTACTTCGATAAAGAGCCTATTAGTTTGAAATTTTATGTCTTACAGTTCTCCAACAGAACAGACTGATCCTGATTTCTCTATGATTACATAAAACTCTCGTTTGATATAAAAGCATATTGGATAGAAATTTCGAAAGCATTTTGGATGGAAATTAGAACGAAAAGAACTAGTTTTTTCTATTTTAAAACAAACAATAATAAACAAAATGAAAAGATTGTTAGATATCCAATTTTAACTTATACATTTACTTCGATGAAGAGCCTATTAGATTGAATTTTTATGTCTTACAGTTCTCCAACAGAACAGACTGATCCTGATTTTTCTACGATTACATAAAACTCTCGTTTGATATACAAAAAGGAGAGGAATAACGTTTCCAGGATATCAATGATATCGAATCTAGTGACATTGTAGAAAAATGTAATGTCAGCTCCATAGTTTTTCTCTTAATTTCTCTCATCACAATAGTCTTAGTTTTTTTTCATAAGAGTTTCTGAAATCTTAGTTGAACAAGGCAGTATATATTTTTTTCTGGAATTCGAAAGCATTTGGGATGGAAATTAGAAAGAAAAGAACTAGTTTTTCCTACTTTAAAACAAACAATAAGAAATAAAATGAAAAAGATTGTTAGATATCCAATTTAAACTTATACATTTACTTCGATAAAGAGCCTATTAGTTTGAAATTTTATGTCTTACAGTTCTCCAACAGAACAGACTGATCCTGATTTTTCTACGATTACATAAAACTCTTGTTTGATATACAAAAAGGAGAGGAATAACGTTTCCAGGATATCAATGATATCGAATCTAGTGATATTGTAGAAAAATGTAATGTCAGCTCCATAGTTTTTCTCTTAATTTCTCTCATCACAATAGTCTTAGTTTTTTTTCATAAGAGTTTCTGAAATCTTAGTTGAACAAGGCAGTATATATTTTTTTCTGGAATTCGAAAGCATTTGGGATGGAAATTAGAAAGAAAAGAACTAGTTTTTCCTACTTTAAAACAAACAATAAGAAATAAAATGAAAAAGATTGTTAGATATCCAATTTAAACTTATACATTTACTTCGATAAAGAGCCTATTAGTTTGAAATTTTATGTCTTACAGTTCTCCAACAGAACAGACTGATCCTGATTTCTCTATGATTACATAAAACTCTCGTTTGATATAAAAGCATATTGGATAGAAATTTCGAAAGCATTTTGGATGGAAATTAGAACGAAAAGAACTAGTTTTTTCTATTTTAAAACAAACAATAATAAACAAAATGAAAAGATTGTTAGATATCCAATTTTAACTTATACATTTACTTCGATGAAGAGCCTATTAGATTGAATTTTTATGTCTTACAGTTCTCCAACAGAACAGACTGATCCTGATTTTTCTACGATTACATAAAACTCTCGTTTGATATACAAAAAGGAGAGGAATAACGTTTCCAGGATATCAATGATATCGAATCTAGTGACATTGTAGAAAAATGTAATGTCAGCTCCATAGTTTTTCTCTTAATTTCTCTCATCACAATAGTCTTAGTTTTTTTTCATAAGAGTTTCTGAAATCTTAGTTGAACAAGGCAGTATATATTTTTTTCTGGAATTCGAAAGCATTTGGGATGGAAATTAGAAAGAAAAGAACTAGTTTTTCCTACTTTAAAACAAACAATAAGAAATAAAATGAAAAAGATTGTTAGATATCCAATTTAAACTTATACATTTACTTCGATAAAGAGCCTATTAGTTTGAAATTTTATGTCTTACAGTTCTCCAACAGAACAGACTGATCCTGATTTTTCTACGATTACATAAAACTCTTGTTTGATATACAAAAAGGAGAGGAATAACGTTTCCAGGATATCAATGATATCGAATCTAGTGATATTGTAGAAAAATGTAATGTCAGCTCCATAGTTTTTCTCTTAATTTCTCTCATCACAATAGTCTTAGTTTTTTTTCATAAGAGTTTCTGAAATCTTAGTTGAACAAGGCAGTATATTTTTTTTTCTGGAATTCGAAAGCATTTGGGATGAAAATTAGAAAGAAAAGAACTAGTTTTTCCTACTTTAAAACAAACAATAAGAAATAAAATGAAAAAGATTGTTAGATATCCAATTTAAACTTATACATTTACTTCGATAAAGAGCCTATTAGATTGAATTTTTATGTCTTACAGTTCTCCAACAGAACAGACTGATCCTGATTTTTCTACGATTACATAAAACTCTCGTTTGATATACAAAAAGGAGAGGAATAACGTTTCCAGGATATCAATGATATCGAATCTAGTGACATTGTAGAAAAATGTAATGTCAGCTCCATAGTTTTTCTCTTAATTTCTCTCATCACAATAGTCTTAGTTTTTTTTCATAAGAGTTTCTGAAATCTTAGTTGAACAAGGCAGTATATATTTTTTTCTGGAATTCGAAAGCATTTGGGATGGAAATTAGAAAGAAAAGAACTAGTTTTTCCTACTTTAAAACAAACAATAAGAAATAAAATGAAAAAGATTGTTAGATATCCAATTTAAACTTATACATTTACTTCGATAAAGAGCCTATTAGTTTGAAATTTTATGTCTTACAGTTCTCCAACAGAACAGACTGATCCTGATTTTTCTACGATTACATAAAACTCTTGTTTGATATACAAAAAGGAGAGGAATAACGTTTCCAGGATATCAATGATATCGAATCTAGTGATATTGTAGAAAAATGTAATGTCAGCTCCATAGTTTTTCTCTTAATTTCTCTCATCACAATAGTCTTAGTTTTTTTTCATAAGAGTTTCTGAAATCTTAGTTGAACAAGGCAGTATATTTTTTTTTCTGGAATTCGAAAGCATTTGGGATGAAAATTAGAAAGAAAAGAACTAGTTTTTCCTACTTTAAAACAAACAATAAGAAATAAAATGAAAAAGATTGTTAGATATCCAATTTAAACTTATACATTTACTTCGATAAAGAGCCTATTAGTTTGAAATTTTATGTCTTACAGTTCTCCAACAGAACAGACTGATCCTGATTTCTCTATGATTACATAAAACTCTCGTTTGATATAAAAGCATATTGGATAGAAATTTCGAAAGCATTTTGGATGGAAATTAGAACGAAAAGAACTAGTTTTTTCTATTTTAAAACAAACAATAATAAACAAAATGAAAAGATTGTTAGATATCCAATTTTAACTTATACATTTACTTCGATGAAGAGCCTATTAGATTGAATTTTTATGTCTTACAGTTCTCCAACAGAACAGACTGATCCTGATTTTTCTACGATTACATAAAACTCTCGTTTGATATACAAAAAGGAGAGGAATAACGTTTCCAGGATATCAATGATATCGAATCTAGTGACATTGTAGAAAAATGTAATGTCAGCTCCATAGTTTTTCTCTTAATTTCTCTCATCACAATAGTCTTAGTTTTTTTTCATAAGAGTTTCTGAAATCTTAGTTGAACAAGGCAGTATATATTTTTTTCTGGAATTCGAAAGCATTTGGGATGGAAATTAGAAAGAAAAGAACTAGTTTTTCCTACTTTAAAACAAACAATAAGAAATAAAATGAAAAAGATTGTTAGATATCCAATTTAAACTTATACATTTACTTCGATAAAGAGCCTATTAGTTTGAAATTTTATGTCTTACAGTTCTCCAACAGAACAGACTGATCCTGATTTTTCTACGATTACATAAAACTCTTGTTTGATATACAAAAAGGAGAGGAATAACGTTTCCAGGATATCAATGATATCGAATCTAGTGATATTGTAGAAAAATGTAATGTCAGCTCCATAGTTTTTCTCTTAATTTCTCTCATCACAATAGTCTTAGTTTTTTTTCATAAGAGTTTCTGAAATCTTAGTTGAACAAGGCAGTATATATTTTTTTCTGGAATTCGAAAGCATTTGGGATGGAAATTAGAAAGAAAAGAACTAGTTTTTCCTACTTTAAAACAAACAATAAGAAATAAAATGAAAAAGATTGTTAGATATCCAATTTAAACTTATACATTTACTTCGATAAAGAGCCTATTAGTTTGAAATTTTATGTCTTACAGTTCTCCAACAGAACAGACTGATCCTGATTTCTCTATGATTACATAAAACTCTCGTTTGATATAAAAGCATATTGGATAGAAATTTCGAAAGCATTTTGGATGGAAATTAGAACGAAAAGAACTAGTTTTTTCTATTTTAAAACAAACAATAATAAACAAAATGAAAAGATTGTTAGATATCCAATTTTAACTTATACATTTACTTCGATGAAGAGCCTATTAGATTGAATTTTTATGTCTTACAGTTCTCCAACAGAACAGACTGATCCTGATTTTTCTACGATTACATAAAACTCTCGTTTGATATACAAAAAGGAGAGGAATAACGTTTCCAGGATATCAATGATATCGAATCTAGTGACATTGTAGAAAAATGTAATGTCAGCTCCATAGTTTTTCTCTTAATTTCTCTCATCACAATAGTCTTAGTTTTTTTTCATAAGAGTTTCTGAAATCTTAGTTGAACAAGGCAGTATATATTTTTTTCTGGAATTCGAAAGCATTTGGGATGGAAATTAGAAAGAAAAGAACTAGTTTTTCCTACTTTAAAACAAACAATAAGAAATAAAATGAAAAAGATTGTTAGATATCCAATTTAAACTTATACATTTACTTCGATAAAGAGCCTATTAGTTTGAAATTTTATGTCTTACAGTTCTCCAACAGAACAGACTGATCCTGATTTTTCTACGATTACATAAAACTCTTGTTTGATATACAAAAAGGAGAGGAATAACGTTTCCAGGATATCAATGATATCGAATCTAGTGATATTGTAGAAAAATGTAATGTCAGCTCCATAGTTTTTCTCTTAATTTCTCTCATCACAATAGTCTTAGTTTTTTTTCATAAGAGTTTCTGAAATCTTAGTTGAACAAGGCAGTATATTTTTTTTTCTGGAATTCGAAAGCATTTGGGATGAAAATTAGAAAGAAAAGAACTAGTTTTTCCTACTTTAAAACAAACAATAAGAAATAAAATGAAAAAGATTGTTAGATATCCAATTCAAACTTATACATTTACTTCGATAAAGAGCCTATTAGTTTGAAATTTTATGTCTTACAGTTCTCCAACAGAACAGACTGATCCTGATTTCTCTATGATTACATAAAACTCTCGTTTGATATAAAAGCATATTGGATAGAAATTTCGAAAGCATTTTGGATGGAAATTAGAACGAAAAGAACTAGTTTTTTCTATTTTAAAACAAACAATAATAAACAAAATGAAAAGATTGTTAGATATCCAATTTTAACTTATACATTTACTTCGATGAAGAGCCTATTAGATTGAATTTTTATGTCTTACAGTTCTCCAACAGAACAGACTTATCCTGATTTTTCTACGATTACATAAAACTCTCGTTTGATATACAAAAAGAAGAGGAATAACGTTTCCAGGATATTAATGATATCGAATCTAGTGATATTGTAGAAAAATGTAATGTCAGCTCCATAGTTTTTCTCTTAATTTCTCTCATCACAATAGTCTTAGTTTTTTTTCATAAGAGTTTCTGAAATCTTAGTTGAACAAGGCAGTATATATTTTTTTCTGGAATTCGAAAGCATTTGGGATGAAAATTAGAAAGAAAAGAACTAGTTTTTCCTACTTTAAAACAAACAATAAGAAATAAAATGAAAAAGATTGTTAGATATCCAATTTAAACTTATACATTTACTTCGATAAAGAGCCTATTAGTTTGAAATTTTATGTCTTACAGTTCTCCAACAGAACAGACTGATCCTGATTTCTCTATGATTTAAAGTAGGAAAAACTAGTTCTTTTCTTTCTAATTTTCATCCCAAATGCTTTCGAATTCCAGAAAAAAATATATACTGCCTTGTTCAACTAAGATTTCAGAAACTCTTATGAAAAAAAACTAAGACTATTGTGATGAGAGAAATTAAGAGAAAAACTATGGAGCTGACATTACATTTTTCTACAATATCACTAGATTCGATATCATTGATTTCCTGGAAACGTTATTCCTCTCCTTTTTGTATATCAAACGAGAGTTTTATGTAATCGTAGAAAAATCAGGATCAGTCTGTTCTGTTGGAGAACTGTAAGACATAAAAATTCAATCTAATAGGCTCTTCATCGAAGTAAATGTATAAGTTAAAATTGGATATCTAACAATCTTTTCATTTTGTTTATTATTGTTTGTTTTAAAATAGAAAAAACTAGTTCTTTTCGTTCTAATTTCCATCCAAAATGCTTTCGAAATTTCTATCCAATATGCTTTTATATCAAACGAGAGTTTTATGTAATCATAGAGAAATCAGGATCAGTCTGTTCTGTTGGAGAACTGTAAGACATAAAATTTCAAACTAATAGGCTCTTTATCGAAGTAAATGTATAAGTTTAAATTGGATATCTAACAATCTTTTTCATTTTATTTCTTATTGTTTGTTTTAAAGTAGGAAAAACTAGTTCTTTTCTTTCTAATTTCCATCCAAAATGCTTTCGAAATTTCTATCCAATATGCTTTTATATCAAACGAGAGTTTTATGTAATCATAGAGAAATCAGGATCAGTCTGTTCTGTTGGAGAACTGTAAGACATAAAATTTCAAACTAATAGGCTCTTTATCGAAGTAAATGTATAAGTTTAAATTGGATATCTAACAATCTTTTTCATTTTATTTCTTATTGTTTGTTTTAAAGTAGGAAAAACTAGTTCTTTTCTTTCTAATTTTCATCCCAAATGCTTTCGAATTCCAGAAAAAAATATATACTGCCTTGTTCAACTAAGATTTCAGAAACTCTTATGAAAAAAAACTAAGACTATTGTGATGAGAGAAATTAAGAGAAAAACTATGGAGCTGACATTACATTTTTCTACAATATCACTAGATTCGATATCATTGATATCCTGGAAACGTTATTCCTCTCCTTTTTGTATATCAAACGAGAGTTTTATGTAATCGTAGAAAAATCAGGATCAGTCTGTTCTGTTGGAGAACTGTAAGACATAAAATTTCAAACTAATAGGCTCTTTATCGAAGTAAATGTATAAGTTTAAATTGGATATCTAACAATCTTTTTCATTTTATTTCTTATTGTTTGTTTTAAAGTAGGAAAAACTAGTTCTTTTCTTTCTAATTTCCATCCCAAATGCTTTCGAATTCCAGAAAAAAATATATACTGCCTTGTTCAACTAAGATTTCAGAAACTCTTATGAAAAAAAACTAAGACTATTGTGATGAGAGAAATTAAGAGAAAAACTATGGAGCTGACATTACATTTTTCTACAATATCACTAGATTCGATATCATTGATTTCCTGGAAACGTTATTCCTCTCCTTTTTGTATATCAAACGAGAGTTTTATGTAATCGTAGAAAAATCAGGATCAGTCTGTTCTGTTGGAGAACTGTAAGACATAAAAATTCAATCTAATAGGCTCTTTATCGAAGTAAATGTATAAGTTTAAATTGGATATCTAACAATCTTTTTCATTTTATTTCTTATTGTTTGTTTTAAAGTAGGAAAAACTAGTTCTTTTCTTTCTAATTTCCATCCAAAATGCTTTCGAAATTTCTATCCAATATGCTTTTATATCAAACGAGAGTTTTATGTAATCATAGAGAAATCAGGATCAGTCTGTTCTGTTGGAGAACTGTAAGACATAAAATTTCAAACTAATAGGCTCTTTATCGAAGTAAATGTATAAGTTTAAATTGGATATCTAACAATCTTTTTCATTTTATTTCTTATTGTTTGTTTTAAAGTAGGAAAAACTAGTTCTTTTCTTTCTAATTTCCATCCAAAATGCTTTCGAAATTTCTATCCAATATGCTTTTATATCAAACGAGAGTTTTATGTAATCATAGAGAAATCAGGATCAGTCTGTTCTGTTGGAGAACTGTAAGACATAAAATTTCAAACTAATAGGCTCTTTATCGAAGTAAATGTATAAGTTTAAATTGGATATCTAACAATCTTTTTCATTTTATTTCTTATTGTTTGTTTTAAAGTAGGAAAAACTAGTTCTTTTCTTTCTAATTTTCATCCCAAATGCTTTCGAATTCCAGAAAAAAATATATACTGCCTTGTTCAACTAAGATTTCAGAAACTCTTATGAAAAAAAACTAAGACTATTGTGATGAGAGAAATTAAGAGAAAAACTATGGAGCTGACATTACATTTTTCTACAATATCACTAGATTCGATATCATTGATATCCTGGAAACGTTATTCCTCTCCTTTTTGTATATCAAACGAGAGTTTTATGTAATCGTAGAAAAATCAGGATCAGTCTGTTCTGTTGGAGAACTGTAAGACATAAAATTTCAATCTAATAGGCTCTTCATCGAAGTAAATGTATAAGTTAAAATTGGATATCTAACAATCTTTTCATTTTGTTTATTATTGTTTGTTTTAAAATAGAAAAAACTAGTTCTTTTCGTTCTAATTTCCATCCAAAATGCTTTCGAAATTTCTATCCAATATGCTTTTATATCAAACGAGAGTTTTATGTAATCATAGAGCAATCAGGATCAGTCTGTTCTGTTGGAGAACTGTAAGACATAAAATTTCAAACTAATAGGCTCTTTATCGAAGTAAATGTATAAGTTTAAATTGGATATCTAACAATCTTTTTCATTTTATTTCTTATTGTTTGTTTTAAAGTAGGAAAAACTAGTTCTTTTCTTTCTAATTTCCATCCCGAATGCTTTCGAATTCCAGAAAAAAATATATACTGCCTTGTTCAACTAAGATTTCAGAAACTCTTATGAAAAAAAACTAAGACTATTGTGATGAGAGAAATTAAGAGAAAAACTATGGAGCTGACATTACATTTTTCTACAATATCACTAGATTCGATATCATTGATATCCTGGAAACGTTATTCCTCTCCTTTTTGTATATCAAACGAGAGTTTTATGTAATCGTAGAAAAATCAGGATCAGTCTGTTCTGTTGGAGAACTGTAAGACATAAAATTTCAATCTAATAGGCTCTTCATCGAAGTAAATGTATAAGTTAAAATTGGATATCTAACAATCTTTTCATTTTGTTTATTATTGTTTGTTTTAAAATAGAAAAAACTAGTTCTTTTCGTTCTAATTTCCATCCAAAATGCTTTCGAAATTTCTATCCAATATGCTTTTATATCAAACGAGAGTTTTATGTAATCATAGAGCAATCAGGATCAGTCTGTTCTGTTGGAGAACTGTAAGACATAAAATTTCAAACTAATAGGCTCTTTATCGAAGTAAATGTATAAGTTTAAATTGGATATCTAACAATCTTTTTCATTTTATTTCTTATTGTTTGTTTTAAAGTAGGAAAAACTAGTTCTTTTCTTTCTAATTTCCATCCCAAATGCTTTCGAATTCCAGAAAAAAATATATACTGCCTTGTTCAACTAAGATTTCAGAAACTCTTATGAAAAAAAACTAAGACTATTGTGATGAGAGAAATTAAGAGAAAAACTATGGAGCTGACATTACATTTTTCTACAATATCACTAGATTCGATATCATTGA
The DNA here is from genome assembly GCA_964057225.1 of Auanema rhodensis. NCBI lineage: Eukaryota > Metazoa > Nematoda > Chromadorea > Rhabditida > Rhabditidae > Auanema > Auanema rhodense. Next base: position 9,972,544 of record OZ059899.1, on the reverse strand, counting down.
TATCCTGGAAACGTTATTCCTCTCCTTTTTGTATATCAAACGAGAGTTTTATGTAATCGTAGAAAAATCAGGATCAGTCTGTTCTGTTGGAGAACTGTAAGACATAAAAATTCAATCTAATAGGCTCTTCATCGAAGTAAATGTATAAGTTAAAATTGGATATCTAACAATCTTTTTCATTTTATTTCTTATTGTTTGTTTTAAAGTAGGAAAAACTAGTTCTTTTCTTTCAAATTTCCATCCAAAATGCTTTCGAAATTTCTATCCAATATGCTTTTATATCAAACGAGAGTTTTATGTAATCATAGAGAAATCAGGATCAGTCTGTTCTGTTGGAGAACTGTAAGACATAAAAATTCAATCTAATAGGCTCTTCATCGAAGTAAATGTATAAGTTTAAATTGGATATCTAACAATCTTTTTCATTTTATTTCTTATTGTTTGTTTTAAAGTAGGAAAAACTAGTTCTTTTCTTTCAAATTTCCATCCAAAATGCTTTCGAAATTTCTATCCAATATGCTTCTATATCAAACGAGAGTTTTATGTAATCATAGAGCAATCAGGATCAGTCTGTTCTGTTGGAGAACTGTAAGACATAAAATTTCAAACTAATAGGCTCTTTATCGAAGTAAATGTATAAGTTTAAATTGGATATCTAACAATCTTTTCATTTTGTTTATTATTGTTTGTTTTAAAATAGAAAAACTAGTTCTTTTCGTTCTAATTTCCATCCAAAATGCTTTCGAAATTTCTATCCAATATGCTTTTATATCAAACGAGAGTTTTATGTAATCATAGAGCAATCAGGATCAGTCTGTTCTGTTGGAGAACTGTAAGACATAAAATTTCAAACTAATAGGCTCTTTATCGAAGTAAATGTATAAGTTTAAATTGGATATCTAACAATCTTTTCATTTTGTTTATTATTGTTTGTTTTAAAATAGAAAAACTAGTTCTTTTCGTTCTAATTTCCATCCAAAATGCTTTCGAAATTTCTATCCAATATGCTTTTATATCAAACGAGAGTTTTATGTAATCATAGAGCAATCAGGATCAGTCTGTTCTGTTGGAGAACTGTAAGACATAAAATTTCAAACTAATAGGCTCTTTATCGAAGTAAATGTATAAGTTTAAATTGGATATCTAACATTCTTTTAATTTTGTTTATTATTGTTTGTTTTAAAATAGAAAAAACTAGTTCTTTTCGTTCTAATTTCCATCCAAAATGCTTTCGAAATTTCTATCCAATATGCTTTTATATCAAACGAGAGTTTTATGTAATCATAGAGAAATCAGGATCAGTCTGTTCTGTTGGAGAACTGTAAGACATAAAATTTCAAACTAATAGGCTCTTTATCGAAGTAAATGTATAAGTTTAAATTGGATATCTAACAATCTTTTTCATTTTATTTCTTATTGTTTGTTTTAAAGTAGGAAAAACTAGTTCTTTTCTTTCTAATTTTCATCCCAAATGCTTTCGAATTCCAGAAAAAAATATATACTGCCTTGTTCAACTAAGATTTCAGAAACTCTTATGAAAAAAAACTAAGACTATTGTGATGAGAGAAATTAAGAGAAAAACTATGGAGCTGACATTACATTTTTCTACAATATCACTAGATTCGATATCATTGATATCCTGGAAACGTTATTCCTCTCCTTTTTGTATATCAAACGAGAGTTTTATGTAATCGTAGAAAAATCAGGATCAGTCTGTTCTGTTGGAGAACTGTAAGACATAAAAATTCAATCTAATAGGCTCTTCATCGAAGTAAATGTATAAGTTAAAATTGGATATCTAACAATCTTTTCATTTTGTTTATTATTGTTTGTTTTAAAATAGAAAAAACTAGTTCTTTTCGTTCTAATTTCCATCCAAAATGCTTTCGAAATTTCTATCCAATATGCTTTTATATCAAACGAGAGTTTTATGTAATCATAGAGAAATCAGGATCAGTCTGTTCTGTTGGAGAACTGTAAAACATAAAATTTCAAACTAATAGGCTCTTTATCGAAGTAAATGTATAAGTTTAAATTGGATATCTAACAATCTTTTTCATTTTATTTCTTATTGTTTGTTTTAAAGTAGGAAAAACTAGTTCTTTTCTTTCTAATTTTCATCCCAAATGCTTTCGAATTCCAGAAAAAAATATATACTGCCTTGTTCAACTAAGATTTCAGAAACTCTTATGAAAAAAAACTAAGACTATTGTGATGAGAGAAATTAAGAGAAAAACTATGGAGCTGACATTACATTTTTCTACAATATCACTAGATTCGATATCATTGATATCCTGGAAACGTTATTCCTCTCCTTTTTGTATATCAAACGAGAGTTTTATGTAATCGTAGAAAAATCAGGATCAGTCTGTTCTGTTGGAGAACTGTAAGACATAAAATTTCAATCTAATAGGCTCTTCATCGAAGTAAATGTATAAGTTAAAATTGGATATCTAACAATCTTTTCATTTTGTTTATTATTGTTTGTTTTAAAATAGAAAAAACTAGTTCTTTTCGTTCTAATTTCCATCCAAAATGCTTTCGAAATTTCTATCCAATATGCTTTTATATCAAACGAGAGTTTTATGTAATCATAGAGAAATCAGGATCAGTCTGTTCTGTTGGAGAACTGTAAGACATAAAATTTCAAACTAATAGGCTCTTTATCGAAGTAAATGTATAAGTTTAAATTGGATATCTAACAATCTTTTTCATTTTATTTCTTATTGTTTGTTTTAAAGTAGGAAAAACTAGTTCTTTTCTTTCTAATTTCCATCCCAAATGCTTTCGAATTCCAGAAAAAAATATATACTGCCTTGTTCAACTAAGATTTCAGAAACTCTTATGAAAAAAAACTAAGACTATTGTGATGAGAGAAATTAAGAGAAAAACTATGGAGCTGACATTACATTTTTCTACAATATCACTAGATTCGATATCATTGATATCCTGGAAACGTTATTCCTCTCCTTTTTGTATATCAAACGAGAGTTTTATGTAATCGTAGAAAAATCAGGATCAGTCTGTTCTGTTGGAGAACTGTAAGACATAAAAATTCAATCTAATAGGCTCTTCATCGAAGTAAATGTATAAGTTAAAATTGGATATCTAACAATCTTTTTCATTTTATTTCTTATTGTTTGTTTTAAAGTAGGAAAAACTAGTTCTTTTCTTTCAAATTTCCATCCAAAATGCTTTCGAAATTTCTATCCAATATGCTTTTATATCAAACGAGAGTTTTATGTAATCATAGAGAAATCAGGATCAGTCTGTTCTGTTGGAGAACTGTAAGACATAAAAATTCAATCTAATAGGCTCTTCATCGAAGTAAATGTATAAGTTTAAATTGGATATCTAACAATCTTTTTCATTTTATTTCTTATTGTTTGTTTTAAAGTAGGAAAAACTAGTTCTTTTCTTTCAAATTTCCATCCAAAATGCTTTCGAAATTTCTATCCAATATGCTTCTATATCAAACGAAAGTTTTATGTAATCATAGAGCAATCAGGATCAGTCTGTTCTGTTGGAGAACTGTAAGACATAAAATTTCAAACTAATAGGCTCTTTATCGAAGTAATTGTATAAGTTTAAATTGGATATCTAACAATCTTTTCATTTTGTTTATTATTGTTTGTTTTAAAATAGAAAAACTAGTTCTTTTCGTTCTAATTTCCATCCAAAATGCTTTCGAAATTTCTATCCAATATGCTTTTATATCAAACGAGAGTTTTATGTAATCATAGAGCAATCAGGATCAGTCTGTTCTGTTGGAGAACTGTAAGACATAAAATTTCAAACTAATAGGCTCTTTATCGAAGTAAATGTATAAGTTTAAATTGGATATCTAACAATCTTTTCATTTTGTTTATTATTGTTTGTTTTAAAATAGAAAAACTAGTTCTTTTCGTTCTAATTTCCATCCAAAATGCTTTCGAAATTTCTATCCAATATGCTTTTATATCAAACGAGAGTTTTATGTAATCATAGAGCAATCAGGATCAGTCTGTTCTGTTGGAGAACTGTAAGACATAAAATTTCAAACTAATAGGCTCTTTATCGAAGTAAATGTATAAGTTTAAATTGGATATCTAACAATCTTTTCATTTTGTTTATTATTGTTTGTTCTAAAATAGAAAAAACTAGTTCTTTTCGTTCTAATTTCCATCCAAAATGCTTTCGAAATTTCTATCCAATATGCTTTTATATCAAACGAGAGTTTTATGTAATCGTAGAAAAATCAGGATCAGTCTGTTCTGTTGGAGAACTGTAAGACATAAAATTTCAAACTAATAGGCTCTTTATCGAAATAAATGTATAAGTTTAAATTGGATATCTAACAATCTTTTTCATTTTATTTCTTATTGTTTGTTTTAAAGTAGGAAAAACTAGTTCTTTTCTTTCTAATTTCCATCCCAAATGCTTTCGAATTCCAGAAAAAAATATATACTGCCTTGTTCAACTAAGATTTCAGAAACTCTTATGAAAAAAAACTAAGACTATTGTGATGAGAGAAATTAAGAGAAAAACTATGGAGCTGACATTACATTTTTCTACAATATCACTAGATTCGATATCATTGATATCCTGGAAACGTTATTCCTCTCCTTTTTGTATATCAAACGAAAGTTTTATGTAATCGTAGAAAAATCAGGATAAGTCTGTTCTGTTGGAGAACTGTAAGACATAAAAATTCAATCTAATAGGCTCTTCATCGAAGTAAATGTATAAGTTAAAATTGGATATCTAACAATCTTTTCATTTTGTTTATTATTGTTTGTTTTAAAATAGAAAAAACTAGTTCTTTTCGTTCTAATTTCCATCCAAAATGCTTTCGAAATTTCTATCCAATATGCTTTTATATCAAACGAGAGTTTTATGTAATCATAGAGAAATCAGGATCAGTCTGTTCTGTTGGAGAACTGTAAGACATAAAATTTCGAACTAATAGGCTCTTTATCGAAGTAAATGTATAAGTTTACATTGGATATCTAACAATCTTTTTCATTTTATTTCTTATTGTTTGTTTTAAAGTAGAAAAAACTAGTTCTTTTCTTTCTAATTTCCATCCCAAATGCTTTCGAATTCCAGAAAAAAATATATACTGCCTTGTTCAACTAAGATTTCAGAAACTCTTATGAAAAAAAACTAAGACTATTGTGATGAGAGAAATTAAGAGAAAAACTATGGAGCTGACATTACATTTTTCTACAATATCACTAGATTCGATATCATTGATATCCTGGAAACGTTATTCCTCTCCTTTTTGTATATCAAACGAGAGTTTTATGTAATCGTAGAAAAATCAGGATCAGTCTGTTCTGTTGGAGAACTGTAAGACATAAAATTTCAAACTAATAGGCTCTTTATCGAAGTAAATGTATAAGTTTAAATTGGATATCTAACAATCTTTTTCATTTTATTTCTTATTGTTTGTTTTAAAGTAGGAAAAACTAGTTCTTTTTTTTCTAATTTCCATCCCAAATGCTTTCGAATTCCAGAAAAAAATATATACTGCCTTGTTCAACTAAGATTTCAGAAACTCTTATGAAAAAAAACTAAGACTATTGTGATGAGAGAAATTAAGAGAAAAACTATGGAGCTGACATTACATTTTTCTACAATATCACTAGATTCGATATCATTGATTTCCTGGAAACGTTATTCCTCTCCTTTTTGTATATCAAACGAGAGTTTTATGTAATCGTAGAAAAATCAGGATCAGTCTGTTCTGTTGGAGAACTGTAAGACATAAAAATTCAATCTAATAGGCTCTTCATCGAAGTAAATGTATAAGTTAAAATTGGATATCTAACAATCTTTTCATTTTGTTTATTATTGTTTGTTTTAAAATAGAAAAAACTAGTTCTTTTCGTTCTAATTTCCATCCAAAATGCTTTCGAAATTTCTATCCAATATGCTTTTATATCAAACGAGAGTTTTATGTAATCATAGAGAAATCAGGATCAGTCTGTTCTGTTGGAGAACTGTAAGACATAAAATTTCAAACTAATAGGCTCTTTATCGAAGTAAATGTATAAGTTTAAATTGGATATCTAACAATCTTTTTCATTTTATTTCTTATTGTTTGTTTTAAAGTAGGAAAAACTAGTTCTTTTCTTTCTAATTTCCATCCCAAATGCTTTCGAATTCCAGAAAAAAATATATACTGCCTTGTTCAACTAAGATTTCAGAAACTCTTATGAAAAAAAACTAAGACTATTGTGATGAGAGAAATTAAGAGAAAAACTATGGAGCTGACATTACATTTTTCTACAATATCACTAGATTCGATATCATTGATATCCTGGAAACGTTATTCCTCTCCTTTTTGTATATCAAACGAGAGTTTTATGTAATCGTAGAAAAATCAGGATCAGTCTGTTCTGTTGGAGAACTGTAAGACATAAAAATTCAATCTAATAGGCTCTTCATCGAAGTAAATGTATAAGTTAAAATTGGATATCTAACAATCTTTTTCATTTTATTTCTTATTGTTTGTTTTAAAGTAGGAAAAACTAGTTCTTTTCTTTCAAATTTCCATCCAAAATGCTTTCGAAATTTCTATCCAATATGCTTTTATATCAAACGAGAGTTTTATGTAATCATAGAGAAATCAGGATCAGTCTGTTCTGTTGGAGAACTGTAAGACATAAAAATTCAATCTAATAGGCTCTTCATCGAAGTAAATGTATAAGTTTAAATTGGATATCTAACAATCTTTTTCATTTTATTTCTTATTGTTTGTTTTAAAGTAGGAAAAACTAGTTCTTTTCTTTCAAATTTCCATCCAAAATGCTTTCGAAATTTCTATCCAATATGCTTCTATATCAAACGAGAGTTTTATGTAATCATAGAGCAATCAGGATCAGTCTGTTCTGTTGGAGAACTGTAAGACATAAAATTTCAAACTAATAGGCTCTTTATCGAAGTAATTGTATAAGTTTAAATTGGATATCTAACAATCTTTTCATTTTGTTTATTATTGTTTGTTTTAAAATAGAAAAACTAGTTCTTTTCGTTCTAATTTCCATCCAAAATGCTTTCGAAATTTCTATCCAATATGCTTTTATATCAAACGAGAGTTTTATGTAATCATAGAGCAATCAGGATCAGTCTGTTCTGTTGGAGAACTGTAAGACATAAAATTTCAAACTAATAGGCTCTTTATCGAAGTAAATGTATAAGTTTAAATTGGATATCTAACAATCTTTTCATTTTGTTTATTATTGTTTGTTTTAAAATAGAAAAACTAGTTCTTTTCGTTCTAATTTCCATCCAAAATGCTTTCGAAATTTCTATCCAATATGCTTTTATATCAAACGAGAGTTTTATGTAATCATAGAGCAATCAGGATCAGTCTGTTCTGTTGGAGAACTGTAAGACATAAAATTTCGAACTAATAGGCTCTTTATCGAAGTAAATGTATAAGTTTACATTGGATATCTAACAATCTTTTTCATTTTATTTCTTATTGTTTGTTTTAAAGTAGGAAAAACTAGTTCTTTTCTTTCTAATTTCCATCCCAAATGCTTTCGAATTCCAGAAAAAAATATATACTGCCTTGTTCAACTAAGATTTCAGAAACTCTTATGAAAAAAAACTAAGACTATTGTGATGAGAGAAATTAAGAGAAAAACTATGGAGCTGACATTACATTTTTCTACAATATCACTAGATTCGATATCATTGATATCCTGGAAACGTTATTCCTCTCCTTTTTGTATATCAAACGAGAGTTTTATGTAATCGTAGAAAAATCAGGATCAGTCTGTTCTGTTGGAGAACTGTAAGACATAAAATTTCAAACTAATAGGCTCTTTATCGAAGTAAATGTATAAGTTTAAATTGGATATCTAACAATCTTTTTCATTTTATTTCTTATTGTTTGTTTTAAAGTAGGAAAAACTAGTTCTTTTCTTTCTAATTTCTATCCCAAATGCTTTCGAATTCCAGAAAAAAATATATACTGCCTTGTTCAACTAAGATTTCAGAAACTCTTATGAAAAAAAACTAAGACTATTGTGATGAGAGAAATTAAGAGAAAAACTATGGAGCTGACATTACATTTTTCTACAATATCACTAGATTCGATATCATTGATTTCCTGGAAACGTTATTCCTCTCCTTTTTGTATATCAAACGAGAGTTTTATGTAATCGTAGAAAAATCAGGATCAGTCTGTTCTGTTGGAGAACTGTAAGACATAAAAATTCAATCTAATAGGCTCTTCATCGAAGTAAATGTATAAGTTAAAATTGGATATCTAACAATCTTTTCATTTTGTTTATTATTGTTTGTTTTAAAATAGAAAAAACTAGTTCTTTTCGTTCTAATTTCCATCCAAAATGCTTTCGAAATTTCTATCCAATATGCTTTTATATCAAACGAGAGTTTTATGTAATCATAGAGAAATCAGGATCAGTCTGTTCTGTTGGAGAACTGTAAGACATAAAATTTCAAAGTAATAGGCTCTTTATCGAAGTAAATGTATAAGTTTAAATTGGATATCTAACAATCTTTTTCATTTTATTTCTTATTGTTTGTTTTAAAGTAGGAAAAACTAGTTCTTTTCTTTCTAATTTCCATCCAAAATGCTTTCGAAATTTCTATCCAATATGCTTTTATATCAAACGAGAGTTTTATGTAATCATAGAGAAATCAGGATCAGTCTGTTCTGTTGGAGAACTGTAAGACATAAAATTTCAAACTAATAGGCTCTTTATCGAAGTAAATGTATAAGTTTAAATTGGATATCTAACAATCTTTTTCATTTTATTTCTTATTGTTTGTTTTAAAGTAGGAAAAACTAGTTCTTTTCTTTCTAATTTTCATCCCAAATGCTTTCGAATTCCAGAAAAAAATATATACTGCCTTGTTCAACTAAGATTTCAGAAACTCTTATGAAAAAAAACTAAGACTATTGTGATGAGAGAAATTAAGAGAAAAACTATGGAGCTGACATTACATTTTTCTACAATATCACTAGATTCGATATCATTGATATCCTGGAAACGTTATTCCTCTCCTTTTTGTATATCAAACGAGAGTTTTATGTAATCGTAGAAAAATCAGGATCAGTCTGTTCTGTTGGAGAACTGTAAGACATAAAATTTCAAACTAATAGGCTCTTTATCGAAGTAAATGTATAAGTTTAAATTGGATATCTAACAATCTTTTTCATTTTATTTCTTATTGTTTGTTTTAAAGTAGGAAAAACTAGTTCTTTTTTTTCTAATTTCCATCCCAAATGCTTTCGAATTCCAGAAAAAAATATATACTGCCTTGTTCAACTAAGATTTCAGAAACTCTTATGAAAAAAAACTAAGACTATTGTGATGAGAGAAATTAAGAGAAAAACTATGGAGCTGACATTACATTTTTCTACAATATCACTAGATTCGATATCATTGATTTCCTGGAAACGTTATTCCTCTCCTTTTTGTATATCAAACGAGAGTTTTATGTAATCGTAGAAAAATCAGGATCAGTCTAATCTGTTGGAGAACTGTAAGACATAAAAATTCAATCTAATAGGCTCTTCATCGAAGTAAATGTATAAGTTAAAATTGGATATCTAACAATCTTTTCATTTTGTTTATTATTGTTTGTTTTAAAATAGAAAAAACTAGTTCTTTTCGTTCTAATTTCCATCCAAAATGCTTTCGAAATTTCTATCCAATATGCTTTTATATCAAACGAGAGTTTTATGTAATCATAGAGAAATCAGGATCAGTCTGTTCTGTTGGAGAACTGTAAGACATAAAATTTCAAACTAATAGGCTCTTTATCGAAGTAAATGTATAAGTTTAAATTGGATATCTAACAATCTTTTTCATTTTATTTCTTATTGTTTGTTTTAAAGTAGGAAAAACTAGTTCTTTTCTTTCTAATTTTCATCCCAAATGCTTTCGAATTCCAGAAAAAAATATATACTGCCTTGTTCAACTAAGATTTCAGAAACTCTTATGGAAAAAAACTAAGACTATTGTGATGAGAGAAATTAAGAGAAAAACTATGGAGCTGACATTACATTTTTCTACAATATCACTAGATTCGATATCATTGATATCCTGGAAACGTTATTCCTCTCCTTTTTGTATATCAAACGAGAGTTTTATGTAATCGTAGAAAAATCAGGATCAGTCTGTTCTGTTGGAGAACTGTAAGACATAAAATTTCAAACTAATAGGCTCTTTATCGAAGTAAATGTATAAGTTTAAATTGGATATCTAACAATCTTTTTCATTTTATTTCTTATTGTTTGTTTTAAAGTAGGAAAAACTAGTTCTTTTCTTTCTAATTTTCATCCCAAATGCTTTCGAATTCCAGAAAAAAATATATACTGCCTTGTTCAACTAAGATTTCAGAAACTCTTATGGAAAAAAACTAAGACTATTGTGATGAGAGAAATTAAGAGAAAAACTATGGAGCTGACATTACATTTTTCTACAATATCACTAGATTCGATATCATTGATATCCTGGAAACGTTATTCCTCTCCTTTTTGTATATCAAACGAGAGTTTTATGTAATCATAGAGAAATCAGGATCAGTCTGTTCTGTTGGAGAACTGTAAGACATAAAATTTCAAACTAATAGGCTCTTTATCGAAGTAAATGTATAAGTTTAAATTGGATATCTAACAATCTTTTTCATTTTATTTCTTATTGTTTGTTTTAAAGTAGGAAAAACTAGTTCTTTTCTTTCTAATTTTCATCCCAAATGCTTTCGAATTCCAGAAAAAAATATATACTGCCTTGTTCAACTAAGATTTCAGAAACTCTTATGGAAAAAAACTAAGACTATTGTGATGAGAGAAATTAAGAGAAAAACTATGGAGCTGACATTACATTTTTCTACAATATCACTAGATTCGATATCATTGATATCCTGGAAACGTTATTCCTCTCCTTTTTGTATATCAAACGAGAGTTTTATGTAATCGTAGAAAAATCAGGATCAGTCTGTTCTGTTGGAGAACTGTAAGACATAAAATTTCAAACTAATAGGCTCTTTATCGAAGTAAATGTATAAGTTTAAATTGGATATCTAACAATCTTTTTCATTTTATTTCTTATTGTTTGTTTTAAAGTAGGAAAAACTAGTTCTTTTCTTTCTAATTTTCATCCCAAATGCTTTCGAATTCCAGAAAAAAATATATACTGCCTTGTTCAACTAAGATTTCAGAAACTCTTATGGAAAAAAACTAAGACTATTGTGATGAGAGAAATTAAGAGAAAAACTATGGAGCTGACATTACATTTTTCTACAATATCACTAGATTCGATATCATTGATATCCTGGAAACGTTATTCCTCTCCTTTTTGTATATCAAACGAGAGTTTTATGTAATCGTAGAAAAATCAGGATCAGTCTGTTCTGTTGGAGAACTGTAAGACATAAAATTTCAAACTAATAGGCTCTTTATCGAAGTAAATGTATAAGTTTAAATTGGATATCTAACAATCTTTTTCATTTTATTTCTTATTGTTTGTTTTAAAGTAGGAAAAACTAGTTCTTTTCTTTCTAATTTTCATCCCAAATGCTTTCGAATTCCAGAAAAAAATATATACTGCCTTGTTCAACTAAGATTTCAGAAACTCTTATGGAAAAAAACTAAGACTATTGTGATGAGAGAAATTAAGAGAAAAACTATGGAGCTGACATTACATTTTTCTACAATATCACTAGATTCGATATCATTGATATCCTGGAAACGTTATTCCTCTCCTTTTTGTATATCAAACGAGAGTTTTATGTAATCGTAGAAAAATCAGGATCAGTCTGTTCTGTTGGAGAACTGTAAGACATAAAATTTCAAACTAATAGGCTCTTTATCGAAGTAAATGTATAAGTTTAAATTGGATATCTAACAATCTTTTTCATTTTATTTCTTATTGTTTGTTTTAAAGTAGGAAAAACTAGTTCTTTTCTTTCTAATTTTCATCCCAAATGCTTTCGAATTCCAGAAAAAAATATATACTGCCTTGTTCAACTAAGATTTCAGAAACTCTTATGAAAAAAAACTAAGACTATTGTGATGAGAGAAATTAAGAGAAAAACTATGGAGCTGACATTACATTTTTCTACAATATCACTAGATTCGATATCATTGATATCCTGGAAACGTTATTCCTCTCCTTTTTGTATATCAAACGAGAGTTTTATGTAATCGTAGAAAAATCAGGATCAGTCTGTTCTGTTGGAGAACTGTAAGACATAAAATTTCAAACTAATAGGCTCTTTATCGAAGTAAATGTATAAGTTTAAATTGGATATCTAACAATCTTTTTCATTTTATTTCTTATTGTTTGTTTTAAAGTAGGAAAAACTAGTTCTTTTCTTTCTAATTTCCATCCCAAATGCTTTCGAATTCCAGAAAAAAATATATACTGCCTTGTTCAACTAAGATTTCAGAAACTCTTATGAAAAAAAACTAAGACTATTGTGATGAGAGAAATTAAGAGAAAAACTATGGAGCTGACATTACATTTTTCTACAATATCACTAGATTCGATATCATTGATTTCCTGGAAACGTTATTCCTCTCCTTTTTGTATATCAAACGAGAGTTTTATGTAATCGTAGAAAAATCAGGATCAGTCTGTTCTGTTGGAGAACTGTAAGACATAAAAATTCAATCTAATAGGCTCTTCATCGAAGTAAATGTATAAGTTAAAATTGGATATCTAACAATCTTTTCATTTTGTTTATTATTGTTTGTTTTAAAATAGAAAAAACTAGTTCTTTTCGTTCTAATTTCCATCCAAAATGCTTTCGAAATTTCTATCCAATATGCTTTTATATCAAACGAGAGTTTTATGTAATCATAGAGAAATCAGGATCAGTCTGTTCTGTTGGAGAACTGTAAGACATAAAATTTCAAACTAATAGGCTCTTTATCGAAGTAAATGTATAAGTTTAAATTGGATATCTAACAATCTTTTTCATTTTATTTCTTATTGTTTGTTTTAAAGTAGGAAAAACTAGTTCTTTTCTTTCTAATTTTCATCCCAAATGCTTTCGAATTCCAGAAAAAAATATATACTGCCTTGTTCAACTAAGATTTCAGAAACTCTTATGAAAAAAAACTAAGACTATTGTGATGAGAGAAATTAAGAGAAAAACTATGGAGCTGACATTACATTTTTCTACAATATCACTAGATTCGATATCATTGATATCCTGGAAACGTTATTCCTCTCCTTTTTGTATATCAAACGAGAGTTTTATGTAATCGTAGAAAAATCAGGATCAGTCTGTTCTGTTGGAGAACTGTAAGACATAAAATTTCAAACTAATAGGCTCTTTATCGAAGTAAATGTATAAGTTTAAATTGGATATCTAACAATCTTTTTCATTTTATTTCTTATTGTTTGTTTTAAAGTAGGAAAAACTAGTTCTTTTCTTTCTAATTTCCATCCCAAATGCTTTCGAATTCCAGAAAAAAATATATACTGCCTTGTTCAACTAAGATTTCAGAAACTCTTATGAAAAAAAACTAAGACTATTGTGATGAGAGAAATTAAGAGAAAAACTATGGAGCTGACATTACATTTTTCTACAATATCACTAGATTCGATATCATTGATTTCCTGGAAACGTTATTCCTCTCCTTTTTGTATATCAAACGAGAGTTTTATGTAATCGTAGAAAAATCAGGATCAGTCTGTTCTGTTGGAGAACTGTAAGACATAAAAATTCAATCTAATAGGCTCTTCATCGAAGTAAATGTATAAGTTAAAATTGGATATCTAACAATCTTTTCATTTTGTTTATTATTGTTTGTTTTAAAATAGAAAAAACTAGTTCTTTTCGTTCTAATTTCCATCCAAAATGCTTTCGAAATTTCTATCCAATATGCTTTTATATCAAACGAGAGTTTTATGTAATCATAGAGAAATCAGGATCAGTCTGTTCTGTTGGAGAACTGTAAGACATAAAATTTCAAACTAATAGGCTCTTTATCGAAGTAAATGTATAAGTTTAAATTGGATATCTAACAATCTTTTTCATTTTATTTCTTATTGTTTGTTTTAAAGTAGGAAAAACTAGTTCTTTTCTTTCTAATTTTCATCCCAAATGCTTTCGAATTCCAGAAAAAAATATATACTGCCTTGTTCAACTAAGATTTCAGAAACTCTTATGAAAAAAAACTAAGACTATTGTGATGAGAGAAATTAAGAGAAAAACTATGGAGCTGACATTACATTTTTCTACAATATCACTAGATTCGATATCATTGATATCCTGGAAACGTTATTCCTCTCCTTTTTGTATATCAAACGAGAGTTTTATGTAATCGTAGAAAAATCAGGATCAGTCTGTTCTGTTGGAGAACTGTAAGACATAAAAATTCAATCTAATAGGCTCTTCATCGAAGTAAATGTATAAGTTAAAATTGGATATCTAACAATCTTTTCATTTTGTTTATTATTGTTTGTTTTAAAATAGAAAAAACTAGTTCTTTTCGTTCTAATTTCCATCCAAAATGCTTTCGAAATTTCTATCCAATATGCTTTTATATCAAACGAGAGTTTTATGTAATCATAGAGAAATCAGGATCAGTCTGTTCTGTTGGAGAACTGTAAAACATAAAATTTCAAACTAATAGGCTCTTTATCGAAGTAAATGTATAAGTTTAAATTGGATATCTAACAATCTTTTTCATTTTATTTCTTATTGTTTGTTTTAAAGTAGGAAAAACTAGTTCTTTTCTTTCTAATTTTCATCCCAAATGCTTTCGAATTCCAGAAAAAAATATATACTGCCTTGTTCAACTAAGATTTCAGAAACTCTTATGAAAAAAAACTAAGACTATTGTGATGAGAGAAATTAAGAGAAAAACTATGGAGCTGACATTACATTTTTCTACAATATCACTAGATTCGATATCATTGATATCCTGGAAACGTTATTCCTCTCCTTTTTGTATATCAAACGAGAGTTTTATGTAATCGTAGAAAAATCAGGATCAGTCTGTTCTGTTGGAGAACTGTAAGACATAAAATTTCAATCTAATAGGCTCTTCATCGAAGTAAATGTATAAGTTAAAATTGGATATCTAACAATCTTTTCATTTTGTTTATTATTGTTTGTTTTAAAATAGAAAAAACTAGTTCTTTTCGTTCTAATTTCCATCCAAAATGCTTTCGAAATTTCTATCCAATATGCTTTTATATCAAACGAGAGTTTTATGTAATCATAGAGCAATCAGGATCAGTCTGTTCTGTTGGAGAACTGTAAGACATAAAATTTCAAACTAATAGGCTCTTTATCGAAATAAATGTATAAGTTTAAATTGGATATCTAACAATCTTTTTCATTTTATTTCTTATTGTTTGTTTTAAAGTAGGAAAAACTAGTTCTTTTCTTTCTAATTTCCATCCCAAATGCTTTCGAATTCCAGAAAAAAATATATACTGCCTTGTTCAACTAAGATTTCAGAAACTCTTATGAAAAAAAACTAAGACTATTGTGATGAGAGAAATTAAGAGAAAAACTATGGAGCTGACATTACATTTTTCTACAATATCACTAGATTCGATATCATTGATATCCTGGAAACGTTATTCCTCTCCTTTTTGTATATCAAACGAGAGTTTTATGTAATCGTAGAAAAATCAGGATCAGTCTGTTCTGTTGGAGAACTGTAAGACATAAAAATTCAATCTAATAGGCTCTTCATCGAAGTAAATGTATAAGTTAAAATTGGATATGTAACAATCTTTTTCATTTTATTTCTTATTGTTTGTTTTAAAGTAGGAAAAACTAGTTCTTTTCTTTCAAATTTCCATCCAAAATGCTTTCGAAATTTCTATCCAATATGCTTTTATATCAAACGAGAGTTTTATGTAATCATAGAGAAATCAGGATCAGTCTGTTCTGTTGGAGAACTGTAAGACATAAAAATTCAATCTAATAGGCTCTTCATCGAAGTAAATGTATAAGTTTAAATTGGATATCTAACAATCTTTTTCATTTTATTTCTTATTGTTTGTTTTAAAGTAGGAAAAACTAGTTCTTTTCTTTCAAATTTCCATCCAAAATGCTTTCGAAATTTCTATCCAATATGCTTCTATATCAAACGAGAGTTTTATGTAATCATAGAGCAATCAGGATCAGTCTGTTCTGTTGGAGAACTGTAAGACATAAAATTTCAAACTAATAGGCTCTTTATCGAAGTAAATGTATAAGTTTAAATTGGATATCTAACAATCTTTTCATTTTGTTTATTATTGTTTGTTTTAAAATAGAAAAACTAGTTCTTTTCGTTCTAATTTCCATCCAAAATGCTTTCGAAATTTCTATCCAATATGCTTTTATATCAAACGAGAGTTTTATGTAATCATAGAGCAATCAGGATCAGTCTGTTCTGTTGGAGAACTGTAAGACATAAAATTTCAAACTAATAGGCTCTTTATCGAAGTAAATGTATAAGTTTAAATTGGATATCTAACAATCTTTTCATTTTGTTTATTATTGTTTGTTTTAAAATAGAAAAAACTAGTTCTTTTCGTTCTAATTTCCATCCAAAATGCTTTCGAAATTTCTATCCAATATGCTTTTATATCAAACGAGAGTTTTATGTAATCATAGAGCAATCAGGATCAGTCTGTTCTGTTGGAGAACTGTAAGACATAAAATTTCAAACTAATAGGCTCTTTATCGAAGTAAATGTATAAGTTTAAATTGGATATCTAACAATCTTTTTCATTTTATTTCTTATTGTTTGTTTTAAAGTAGGAAAAACTAGTTCTTTTCTTTCTAATTTCCATCCCAAATGCTTTCGAATTCCAGAAAAAAATATATACTGCCTTGTTCAACTAAGATTTCAGAAACTCTTATGAAAAAAAACTAAGACTATTGTGATGAGAGAAATTAAGAGAAAAACTATGGAGCTGACATTACATTTTTCTACAATATCACTAGATTCGATATCATTGATATCCTGGAAACGTTATTCCTCTCCTTTTTGTATATCAAACGAGAGTTTTATGTAATCGTAGAAAAATCAGGATCAGTCTGTTCTGTTGGAGAACTGTAAGACATAAAAATTCAATCTAATAGGCTCTTCATCGAAGTAAATGTATAAGTTAAAATTGGATATCTAACAATCTTTTTCATTTTATTTCTTATTGTTTGTTTTAAAGTAGGAAAAACTAGTTCTTTTCTTTCAAATTTCCATCCAAAATGCTTTCGAAATTTCTATCCAATATGCTTTTATATCAAACGAGAGTTTTATGTAATCATAGAGAAATCATGATCAGTCTGTTCTGTTGGAGAACTGTAAGACATAAAAATTCAATCTAATAGGCTCTTCATCGAAGTAAATGTATAAGTTTAAATTGGATATCTAACAATCTTTTTCATTTTATTTCTTATTGTTTGTTTTAAAGTAGGAAAAACTAGTTCTTTTCTTTCAAATTTCCATCCAAAATGCTTTCGAAATTTCTATCCAATATGCTTCTATATCAAACGAGAGTTTTATGTAATCATAGAGCAATCAGGATCAGTCTGTTCTGTTGGAGAACTGTAAGACATAAAATTTCAAACTAATAGGCTCTTTATCGAAGTAAATGTATAAGTTTAAATTGGATATCTAACAATCTTTTCATTTTGTTTATTATTGTTTGTTTTAAAATAGAAAAACTAGTTCTTTTCGTTCTAATTTCCATCCAAAATGCTTTCGAAATTTCTATCCAATATGCTTTTATATCAAACGAGAGTTTTATGTAATCATAGAGCAATCAGGATCAGTCTGTTCTGTTGGAGAACTGTAAGACATAAAATTTCAAACTAATAGGCTCTTTATCGAAGTAAATGTATAAGTTTAAATTGGATATCTAACAATCTTTTCATTTTGTTTATTATTGTTTGTTTTAAAATAGAAAAAACTAGTTCTTTTCGTTCTAATTTCCATCCAAAATGCTTTCGAAATTTCTATCCAATATGCTTTTATATCAAACGAGAGTTTTATGTAATCATAGAGCAATCAGGATCAGTCTGTTCTGTTGGAGAACTGTAAGACATAAAATTTCAAACTAATAGGCTCTTTATCGAAGTAAATGTATAAGTTTAAATTGGATATCTAACAATCTTTTTCATTTTATTTCTTATTGTTTGTTTTAAAGTAGGAAAAACTAGTTCTTTTCTTTCTAATTTCCATCCCAAACGCTTTCGAATTCCAGAAAAAAATATATACTGCCTTGTTCAACTAAGATTTCAGAAACTCTTATGAAAAAAAACTAAGACTATTGTGATGAGAGAAATTAAGAGAAAAACTATGGAGCTGACATTACATTTTTCTACAATATCACTAGATTCGATATCATTGATATCCTGGAAACGTTATTCCTCTCCTTTTTGTATATCAAACGAGAGTTTTATGTAATCGTAGAAAAATCAGGATCAGTCTGTTCTGTTGGAGAACTGTAAGACATAAAAATTCAATCTAATAGGCTCTTCATCGAAGTAAATGTATAAGTTAAAATTGGATATCTAACAATCTTTTTCATTTTATTTCTTATTGTTTGTTTTAAAGTAGGAAAAACTAGTTCTTTTCTTTCAAATTTCCATCCAAAATGCTTTCGAAATTTCTATCCAATATGCTTTTATATCAAACGAGAGTTTTATGTAATCATAGAGAAATCAGGATCAGTCTGTTCTGTTGGAGAACTGTAAGACATAAAAATTCAATCTAATAGGCTCTTCATCGAAGTAAATGTATAAGTTTAAATTGGATATCTAACAATCTTTTTCATTTTATTTCTTATTGTTTGTTTTAAAGTAGGAAAAACTAGTTCTTTTCTTTCAAATTTCCATCCAAAATGCTTTCGAAATTTCTATCCAATATGCTTCTATATCAAACGAGAGTTTTATGTAATCATAGAGCAATCAGGATCAGTCTGTTCTGTTGGAGAACTGTAAGACATAAAATTTCAAACTAATAGGCTCTTTATCGAAGTAAATGTATAAGTTTAAATTGGATATCTAACAATCTTTTCATTTTGTTTATTATTGTTTGTTTTAAAATAGAAAAACTAGTTCTTTTCGTTCTAATTTCCATCCAAAATGCTTTCGAAATTTCTATCCAATATGCTTTTATATCAAACGAGAGTTTTATGTAATCATAGAGCAATCAGGATCAGTCTGTTCTGTTGGAGAACTGTAAGACATAAAATTTCAAACTAATAGGCTCTTTATCGAAGTAAATGTATAAGTTTAAATTGGATATCTAACAATCTTTTCATTTTGTTTATTATTGTTTGTTTTAAAATAGAAAAACTAGTTCTTTTCGTTCTAATTTCCATCCAAAATGCTTTCGAAATTTCTATCCAATATGCTTTTATATCAAACGAGAGTTTTATGTAATCATAGAGCAATCAGGATCAGTCTGTTCTGTTGGAGAACTGTAAGACATAAAATTTCAAACTAATAGGCTCTTTATCGAAGTAAATGTATAAGTTTAAATTGGATATCTAACAATCTTTTCATTTTGTTTATTATTGTTTGTTTTAAAATAGAAAAAACTAGTTCTTTTCGTTCTAATTTCCATCCAAAATGCTTTCGAAATTTCTATCCAATATGCTTTTATATCAAACGAGAGTTTTATGTAATCGTAGAAAAATCAGGATCAGTCTGTTCTGTTGGAGAACTGTAAGACATAAAATTTCAAACTAATAGGCTCTTTATCGAAGTAAATGTATAAGTTTAAATTGGATATCTAACAATCTTTTTCATTTTATTTCTTATTGTTTGTTTTAAAGTAGGAAAAACTAGTTCTTTTCTTTCTAATTTCCATCCCAAATGCTTTCGAATTCCAGAAAA
The DNA here is from genome assembly GCA_964057225.1 of Auanema rhodensis. Lineage (NCBI taxonomy): Eukaryota > Metazoa > Nematoda > Chromadorea > Rhabditida > Rhabditidae > Auanema > Auanema rhodense. The sequence goes on along the minus strand of OZ059899.1, from coordinate 9,952,714 downwards.
AAATATATACTGCCTTGTTCAACTAAGATTTCAGAAACTCTTATGAAAAAAAACTAAGACTATTGTGATGAGAGAAATTAAGAGAAAAACTATGAAGCTGACATTACATTTTTCTACAATATCACTAGATTCGATATCATTGATATCCTGGAAACGTTATTCCTCTCTATTTTGTATATCAAACAAGAGTTTTATGTAATCATAGAGAAATCAGGATCAGTCTGTTCTGTTGGAGAACTGTAAGACATAAAATTTCAAACTAATAGGCTCTTTATCGAAGTAAATGTATAAGTTTAAATTGGATATCTAACAATCTTTTTCATTTTATTTCTTATTGTTTGTTTTAAAGTAGAAAAAACTAGTTCTTTTCTTTCTAATTTCCATCCCAAATGCTTTCGAATTCCAGGAAAATATATATGTTGACAACAAAAAAACTTCTTAAAAAACGTTTTGTTCAACTATGAAATTCTTATGACACATTGCAAAAATAATCGTTGAAGAAGATAAATTCGATTTTTATAAATGACAAGTGAAATGAAAAAAATTTACGACCACGGCAGGATTCGAACCTACAATCTTCTGCTCCGTAGGCAGATGCGTTATCCATCGCGCCACGCGGCCTTGTTCAACTAAGATTTCAGAAACTCTTATGAAAAAAAACTAAGACTATTGTGATGAGAGAAATTAAGAGAAAAACTATGGAGCTGACATTACATTTTTCTACAATATCACTAGATTCGATATCATTGATATCCTGGAAACGTTATTCCTCTCCTTTTTGTATATCAAACGAGAGTTTTATGTAATCATAGAGAAATCAGGATCAGTCTGTTCTGTTGGAGAACTGTAAGACATAAAATTTCAAACTAATAGGCTCTTTATCGAAGTAAATGTATAAGTTTAAATTGGATATCTAACAATCTTTTTCATTTTATTTCTTATTGTTTGTTTTAAAGTAGGAAAAACTAGTTCTTTTCTTTCTAATTTTCATCCAAAATGCTTTCGAAATTTCTATCCAATATGCTTTTATATCAAACGAGAGTTTTATGTAATCATAGAGAAATCAGGATCAGTCTGTTCTGTTGGAGAACTGTAAGACATAAAATTTCAAACTAATAGGCTCTTTATCGAAGTAAATGTATAAGTTTAAATTGGATATCTAACAATCTTTTTCATTTTATTTCTTATTGTTTGTTTTAAAGTAGGAAAAACTAGTTCTTTTCTTTCTAATTTCCATCCTAAATGCTTTCGAATTCCAGAAAAAAATATATACTGCCTTGTTCAACTAAGATTTCAGAAACTCTCATGAAAAAAAACTAAGACTATTGTGATGAGAGAAATTAAGAGAAAAACTATGGAGCTGACATTACATTTTTCTACAATATCACTAGATTCGATATCATTGATATCCTGGAAACGTTATTCCTCTCCTTTTTGTATATCAAACGAGAGTTTTATGTAATCGTAGAAAAATCAGGATAAGTCTGTTCTGTTGGAGAACTGTAAGACATAAAAATTCAATCTAATAGGCTCTTCATCGAAGTAAATGTATAAGTTAAAATTGGATATCTAACAATCTTTTCATTTTGTTTATTATTGTTTGTTTTAAAATAGAAAAAACTAGTTCTTTTCGTTCTAATTTCCATCCAAAATGCTTTCGAAATTTCTATCCAATATGCTTTTATATCAAACGAGAGTTTTATGTAATCATAGAGAAATCAGGATCAGTCTGTTCTGTTGGAGAACTGTAAGACATAAAATTTCAAACTAATAGGCTCTTTATCGAAGTAAATGTATAAGTTTAAATTGGATATCTAACAATCTTTTTCATTTTATTTCTTATTGTTTGTTTTAAAGTAGGAAAAACTAGTTCTTTTCTTTCTAATTTTCATCCCAAATGCTTTCGAATTCCAGAAAAAAATATATACTGCCTTGTTCAACTAAGATTTCAGAAACTCTTATGAAAAAAAACTAAGACTATTGTGATGAGAGAAATTAAGAGAAAAACTATGGAGCTGACATTACATTTTTCTACAATATCACTAGATTCGATATCATTGATATCCTGGAAACGTTATTCCTCTCCTTTTTGTATATCAAACGAGAGTTTTATGTAATCGTAGAAAAATCAGGATAAGTCTGTTCTGTTGGAGAACTGTAAGACATAAAAATTCAATCTAATAGGCTCTTCATCGAAGTAAATGTATAAGTTAAAATTGGATATCTAACAATCTTTTCATTTTGTTTATTATTGTTTGTTTTAAAATAGAAAAAACTAGTTCTTTTCGTTCTAATTTCCATCCAAAATGCTTTCGAAATTTCTATCCAATATGCTTTTATATCAAACGAGAGTTTTATGTAATCATAGAGAAATCAGGATCAGTCTGTTCTGTTGGAGAACTGTAAGACATAAAATTTCAAACTAATAGGCTCTTTATCGAAGTAAATGTATAAGTTTAAATTGGATATCTAACAATCTTTTTCATTTTATTTCTTATTGTTTGTTTTAAAGTAGGAAAAACTAGTTCTTTTCTTTCTAATTTTCATCCCAAATGCTTTCGAATTCCAGAAAAAAATATATACTGCCTTGTTCAACTAAGATTTCAGAAACTCTTATGAAAAAAAACTAAGACTATTGTGATGAGAGAAATTAAGAGAAAAACTATGGAGCTGACATTACATTTTTCTACAATATCACTAGATTCGATATCATTGATATCCTGGAAACGTTATTCCTCTCCTTTTTGTATATCAAACGAGAGTTTTATGTAATCGTAGAAAAATCAGGATAAGTCTGTTCTGTTGGAGAACTGTAAGACATAAAAATTCAATCTAATAGGCTCTTCATCGAAGTAAATGTATAAGTTAAAATTGGATATCTAACAATCTTTTCATTTTGTTTATTATTGTTTGTTTTAAAATAGAAAAAACTAGTTCTTTTCGTTCTACTTTCCATCCAAAATGCTTTCGAAATTTCTATCCAATATGCTTTTATATCAAACGAGAGTTTTATGTAATCATAGAGAAATCAGGATCAGTCTGTTCTGTTGGAGAACTGAAAGACATAAAATTTCGAACTAATAGGCTCTTTATCGAAGTAAATGTATAAGTTTAAATTGGATATCTAACAATCTTTTTCATTTTATTTCTTATTGTTTGTTTTAAAGTAGGAAAAACTAGTTCTTTTCTTTCTAATTTCCATCCCAAATGCTTTCGAATTCCAGAAAAAAATATATACTGCCTTGTTCAACTAAGATTTCAGAAACTCTTATGAAAAAAAACTAAGACTATTGTGATGAGAGAAATTAAGAGAAAAACTATGGAGCTGACATTACATTTTTCTACAATATCACAAGATTCGATATCATTGATATCCTGGAAACGTTATTCCTCTCCTTTTTGTATATCAAACGAGAGTTTTATGTAATCATAGAGAAATCAGGATCAGTCTGTTCTGTTGGAGAACTGTAAGACATAAAATTTCAAACTAATAGGCTCTTTATCGAAGTAAATGTATAAGTTTAAATTGGATATCTAACAATCTTTTTCATTTTATTTCTTATTGTTTGTTTTAAAGTAGGAAAAACTAGTTCTTTTCTTTCTAATTTCCATCCCAAATGCTTTCGAATTCCAGAAAAAAATATATACTGCCTTGTTCAACTAAGATTTCAGAAACTCTTATGAAAAAAAACTAAGACTATTGTGATGAGAGAAATTAAGAGAAAAACTATGGAGCTGACATTACATTTTTCTACAATATCACTAGATTCGATATCATTGATTTCCTGGAAACGTTATTCCTCTCCTTTTTGTATATCAAACGAGAGTTTTATGTAATCGTAGAAAAATCAGGATCAGTCTGTTCTGTTGGAGAACTGTAAGACATAAAAATTCAATCTAATAGGCTCTTCATCGAAGTAAATGTATAAGTTAAAATTGGATATCTAACAATCTTTTCATTTTGTTTATTATTGTTTGTTTTAAAATAGAAAAAACTAGTTCTTTTCGTTCTAATTTCCATCCAAAATGCTTTCGAAATTTCTATCCAATATGCTTTTATATCAAACGAGAGTTTTATGTAATCATAGAGAAATCAGGATCAGTCTGTTCTGTTGGAGAACTGTAAGACATAAAATTTCAAACTAATAGGCTCTTTATCGAAGTAAATGTATAAGTTTAAATTGGATATCTAACAATCTTTTTCATTTTATTTCTTATTGTTTGTTTTAAAGTAGGAAAAACTAGTTCTGTTCTTTCTAATTTTCATCCCAAATGCTTTCGAATTCCAGAAAAAAATATATACTGCCTTGTTCAACTAAGATTTCAGAAACTCTTATGAAAAAAAACTAAGACTATTGTGATGAGAGAAATTAAGAGAAAAACTATGGAGCTGACATTACATTTTTCTACAATATCACTAGATTCGATATCATTGATTTCCTGGAAACGTTATTCCTCTCCTTTTTGTATATCAAACGAGAGTTTTATGTAATCGTAGAAAAATCAGGATCAGTCTGTTCTGTTGGAGAACTGTAAGACATAAAAATTCAATCTAATAGGCTCTTCATCGAAGTAAATGTATAAGTTAAAATTGGATATCTAACAATCTTTTCATTTTGTTTATTATTGTTTGTTTTAAAATAGAAAAAACTAGTTCTTTTCGTTCTAATTTCCATCCAAAATGCTTTCGAAATTTCTATCCAATATGCTTTTATATCAAACGAGAGTTTTATGTAATCATAGAGAAATCAGGATCAGTCTGTTCTGTTGGAGAACTGTAAGACATAAAATTTCAAACTAATAGGCTCTTTATCGAAGTAAATGTATAAGTTTAAATTGGATATCTAACAATCTTTTTCATTCTATTTCTTATTGTTTGTTTTAAAGTAGGAAAAACTAGTTCTTTTCTTTCTAATTTTCATCCCAAATGCTTTCGAATTCCAGAAAAAAATATATACTGCCTTGTTCAACTAAGATTTTAGAAACTCTTATGAAAAAAAACTAAGACTATTGTGATGAGAGAAATTAAGAGAAAAACTATGGAGCTGACATTACATTTTTCTACAATATCACTAGATTCGATATCATTGATATCCTGGAAACGTTATTCCTCTCCTTTTTGTATATCAAACGAGAGTTTTATGTAATCGTAGAAAAATCAGGATCAGTCTGTTCTGTTGGAGAACTGTAAGACATAAAATTTCAAACTAATAGGCTCTTTATCGAAGTAAATGTATAAGTTTAAATTGGATATCTAACAATCTTTTTCATTTTATTTCTTATTGTTTGTTTTAAAGTAGGAAAAACTAGTTCTTTTCTTTCTAATTTCCATCCCAAATGCTTTCGAATTCCAGAAAAAAATATATACTGCCTTGTTCAACTAAGATTTCAGAAACTCTTATGAAAAAAAACTAAGACTATTGTGATGAGAGAAATTAAGAGAAAAACTATGGAGCTGACATTACATTTTTCTACAATATCATTAGATTCGATATCATTGATTTCCTGGAAACGTTATTCCTCTCCTTTTTGTATATCAAACGAGAGTTTTATGTAATCGTAGAAAAATCAGGATCAGTCTGTTCTGTTGGAGAACTGTAAGACATAAAAATTCAATCTAATAGGCTCTTCATCGAAGTAAATGTATAAGTTAAAATTGGATATCTAACAATCTTTTCATTTTGTTTATTATTGTTTGTTTTAAAATAGAAAAAACTAGTTCTTTTCGTTCTAATTTCCATCCAAAATGCTTTCGAAATTTCTATCCAATATGCTTTCATATCAAACGAGAGTTTTATGTAATCATAGAGAAATCAGGATCAGTCTGTTCTGTTGGAGAACTGTAAGACATAAAATTTCAAACTAATAGCCTCTTTATCGAAGTAAATGTATAAGTTTAAATTGGATATCTAACAATCTTTTTCATTTTATTTCTTATTGTTTGTTTTAAAGTAGGAAAAACTAGTTCTTTTCTTTCTAATTTTTATCCCAAATGCTTTCGAATTCCAGAAAAAAATATATACTGCCTTGTTCAACTAAGATTTCAGAAACTCTTATGAAAAAAAACTAAGACTATTGTGATGAGAGAAATTAAGAGAAAAACTATGGAGCTGACATTACATTTTTCTACAATATCACTAGATTCGATATCATTGATTTCCTGGAAACGTTATTCCTCTCCTTTTTGTATATCAAACGAGAGTTTTATGTAATCGTAGAAAAATCAGGATCAGTCTGTTCTGTTGGAGAACTGTAAGACATAAAAATTCAATCTAATAGGCTCTTCATCGAAGTAAATGTATAAGTTAAAATTGGATATCTAACAATCTTTTCATTTTGTTTATTATTGTTTGTTTTAAAATAGAAAAAACTAGTTCTTTTCGTTCTAATTTCCATCCAAAATGCTTTCGAAATTTCTATCCAATATGCTTTTATATCAAACGAGAGTTTTATGTAATCATAGAGAAATCAGGATCAGTCTGTTCTGTTGGAGAACTGTAAGACATAAAATTTCAAACTAATAGCCTCTTTATCGAAGTAAATGTATAAGTTTAAATTGGATATCTAACAATCTTTTTCATTTTATTTCTTATTGTTTGTTTTAAAGTAGGAAAAACTAGTTCTTTTCTTTCTAATTTTTATCCCAAATGCTTTCGAATTCCAGAAAAAAATATATACTGCCTTGTTCAACTAAGATTTCAGAAACTCTTATGAAAAAAAACTAAGACTATTGTGATGAGAGAAATTAAGAGAAAAACTATGGAGCTGACATTACATTTTTCTACAATATCACTAGATTCGATATCATTGATATCCTGGAAACGTTATTCCTCTCCTTTTTGTATATCAAACGAGAGTTTTATGTAATCGTAGAAAAATCAGGATCAGTCTGTTCTGTTGGAGAACTGTAAGACATAAAAATTCAATCTAATAGGCTCTTCATCGAAGTAAATGTATAAGTTAAAATTGGATATCTAACAATCTTTTCATTTTGTTTATTATTGTTTGTTTTAAAATAGAAAAAACTAGTTCTTTTCGTTCTAATTTCCATCCAAAATGCTTTCGAAATTTCTATCCAATATGCTTTTATATCAAACGAGAGTTTTATGTAATCATAGAGAAATCAGGATCAGTCTGTTCTGTTGGAGAACTGTAAGACATAAAATTTCAAACTAATAGGCTCTTTATCGAAGTAAATGTATAAGTTCAAATTGGATATCTAACAATCTTTTTCATTTTATTTCTTATTGTTTGTTTTAAAGTAGGAAAAACTAGTTCTTTTCTTTCTAATTTTCATCCCAACTGCTTTCGAATTCCAGAAAAAAATATATACTGCCTTGTTCAACTAAGATTTCAGAAACTCTTATGAAAAAAAACTAAGACTATTGTGATGAGAGAAATTAAGAGAAAAACTATGGAGCTGACAATACATTTTTCTACAATATCACTAGATTCGATATCATTGATATCCTGGAAACGTTATTCCTCTCCTTTCTGTATATCAAACGAGAGTTTTATGTAATCGTAGAAAAATCAGGATAAGTCTGTTCTGTTGGAGAACTGTAAGACATGAAAATTCAATCTAATAGGCTCTTCATCGAAGTAAATGTATAAGTTAAAATTGGATATCTAACAATCTTTTCATTTTGTTTATTATTGTTTGTTTTAAAATAGAAAAAACTAGTTCTTTTCGTTCTAATTTCCATCCAAAATGCTTTCGAAATTTCTATCCAATATGCTTTTATATCAAACGAGAGTTTTATGTAATCATAGAGAAATCAGGATCAGTCTGTTCTGTTGGAGAACTGTAAAACATAAAATTTCAAACTAATAGGCTCTTTATCGAAGTAAATGTATAAGTTTAAATTGGATATCTAACAATCTTTTTCATTTTATTTCTTATTGTTTGTTTTAAAGTAGGAAAAACTAGTTCTTTTCTTTCTAATTTTCATCCCAAATGCTTTCGAATTCCAGAAAAAAATATATACTGCCTTGTTCAACTAAGATTTCAGAAACTCTTATGAAAAAAAACTAAGACTATTGTGATGAGAGAAATTAAGAGAAAAACTATGGAGCTGACAATACATTTTTCTACAATATCACTAGATTCGATATCATTGATATCCTGGAAACGTTATTCCTCTCCTTTCTGTATATCAAACGAGAGTTTTATGTAATCGTAGAAAAATCAGGATAAGTCTGTTCTGTTGGAGAACTGTAAGACATGAAAATTCAATCTAATAGGCTCTTCATCGAAGTAAATGTATAAGTTAAAATTGGATATCTAACAATCTTTTCATTTTGTTTATTATTGTTTGTTTTAAAATAGAAAAAACTAGTTCTTTTCGTTCTAATTTCCATCCAAAATGCTTTCGAAATTTCTATCCAATATGCTTTTATATCAAACGAGAGTTTTATGTAATCATAGAGAAATCAGGATCAGTCTGTTCTGTTGGAGAACTGTAAAACATAAAATTTCAAACTAATAGGCTCTTTATCGAAGTAAATGTATAAGTTTAAATTGGATATCTAACAATCTTTTTCATTTTATTTCTTATTGTTTGTTTTAAAGTAGGAAAAACTAGTTCTTTTCTTTCTAATTTTCATCCCAAATGCTTTCGAATTCCAGAAAAAAATATATACTGCCTTGTTCAACTAAGATTTCAGAAACTCTTATGAAAAAAAACTAAGACTATTGTGATGAGAGAAATTAAGAGAAAAACTATGGAGCTGACATTACATTTTTCTACAATATCACTAGATTCGATATCATTGATATCCTGGAAACGTTATTCCTCTCCTTTTTGTATATCAAACGAGAGTTTTATGTAATCGTAGAAAAATCAGGATCAGTCTGTTCTGTTGGAGAACTGTAAGACATAAAAATTCAATCTAATAGGCTCTTCATCGAAGTAAATGTATAAGTTAAAATTGGATATCTAACAATCTTTTCATTTTGTTTATTATTGTTTGTTTTAAAATAGAAAAAACTAGTTCTTTTCGTTCTAATTTCCATCCAAAATGCTTTCGAAATTTCTATCCAATATGCTTTTATATCAAACGAGAGTTTTATGTAATCATAGAGAAATCAGGATCAGTCTGTTCTGTTGGAGAACTGTAAGACATAAAATTTCAAACTAATAGGCTCTTTATCGAAGTAAATGTATAAGTTTAAATTGGATATCTAACAATCTTTTTCATTTTATTTCTTATTGTTTGTTTTAAAGTAGGAAAAACTAGTTCTTTTCTTTCTAATTTTCATCCCAAATGCTTTCGAATTCCAGAAAAAAATATATACTGCCTTGTTCAACTAAGATTTCAGAAACTCTTATGAAAAAAAACTAAGACTATTGTGATGAGAGAAATTAAGAGAAAAACTATGGAGCTGACAATACATTTTTCTACAATATCACTAGATTCGATATCATTAATATCCTGGAAACGTTATTCCTCTCCTTTCTGTATATCAAACGAGAGTTTTATGTAATCGTAGAAAAATCAGGATAAGTCTGTTCTGTTGGAGAACTGTAAGACATGAAAATTCAATCTAATAGGCTCTTCATCGAAGTAAATGTATAAGTTAAAATTGGATATCTAACAATCTTTTCATTTTGTTTATTATTGTTTGTTTTAAAATAGAAAAAACTAGTTCTTTTCGTTCTAATTTCCATCCAAAATGCTTTCGAAATTTCTATCCAATATGCTTTTATATCAAACGAGAGTTTTATGTAATCATAGAGAAATCAGGATCAGTCTGTTCTGTTGGAGAACTGTAAAACATAAAATTTCAAACTAATAGGCTCTTTATCGAAGTAAATGTATAAGTTTAAATTGGATATCTAACAATCTTTTTCATTTTATTTCTTATTGTTTGTTTTAAAGTAGGAAAAACTAGTTCTTTTCTTTCTAATTTTCATCCCAAATGCTTTCGAATTCCAGAAAAAAATATATACTGCCTTGTTCAACTAAGATTTCAGAAACTCTTATGAAAAAAAACTAAGACTATTGTGATGAGAGAAATTAAGAGAAAAACTATGGAGCTGACATTACATTTTTCTACAATATCACTAGATTCGATATCATTGATATCCTGGAAACGTTATTCCTCTCCTTTTTGTATATCAAACGAGAGTTTTATGTAATCGTAGAAAAATCAGGATCAGTCTGTTCTGTTGGAGAACTGTAAGACATAAAATTTCAATCTAATAGGCTCTTCATCGAAGTAAATGTATAAGTTAAAATTGGATATCTAACAATCTTTTCATTTTGTTTATTATTGTTTGTTTTAAAATAGAAAAAACTAGTTCTTTTCGTTCTAATTTCCATCCAAAATGCTTTCGAAATTTCTATCCAATATGCTTTTATATCAAACGAGAGTTTTATGTAATCATAGAGCAATCAGGATCAGTCTGTTCTGTTGGAGAACTGTAAGACATAAAATTTCAAACTAATAGGCTCTTTATCGAAGTAAATGTATAAGTTTAAATTGGATATCTAACAATCTTTTTCATTTTATTTCTTATTGTTTGTTTTAAAGTAGGAAAAACTAGTTCTTTTCTTTCTAATTTCCATCCCAAATGCTTTCGAATTCCAGAAAAAAATATATACTGCCTTGTTCAACTAAGATTTCAGAAACTCTTATGAAAAAAAACTAAGACTATTGTGATGAGAAAAATTAAGAGAAAAACTATGGAGCTGACATTACATTTTTCTACAATATCACTAGATTCGATATCATTGATATCCTGGAAACGTTATTCCTCTCCTTTTTGTATATCAAACGAGAGTTTTATGTAATCGTAGAAAAATCAGGATCAGTCTGTTCTGTTGGAGAACTGTAAGACATAAAAATTCAATCTAATAGGCTCTTCATCGAAGTAAATGTATAAGTTAAAATTGGATATCTAACAATCTTTTTCATTTTATTTCTTATTGTTTGTTTTAAAGTAGGAAAAACTAGTTCTTTTCTTTCAAATTTCCATCCAAAATGCTTTCGAAATTTCTATCCAATATGCTTTTATATCAAACGAGAGTTTTATGTAATCATAGAGAAATCAGGATCAGTCTGTTCTGTTGGAGAACTGTAAGACATAAAAATTCAATCTAATAGGCTCTTCATCGAAGTAAATGTATAAGTTTAAATTGGATATCTAACAATCTTTTTCATTTTATTTCTTATTGTTTGTTTTAAAGTAGGAAAAACTAGTTCTTTTCTTTCAAATTTCCATCCAAAATGCTTTCGAAATTTCTATCCAATATGCTTCTATATCAAACGAGAGTTTTATGTAATCATAGAGCAATCAGGATCAGTCTGTTCTGTTGGAGAACTGTAAGACATAAAATTTCAAACTAATAGGCTCTTTATCGAAGTAAATGTATAAGTTTAAATTGGATATCTAACAATCTTTTCATTTTGTTTATTATTGTTTGTTTTAAAATAGAAAAACTAGTTCTTTTCGTTCTAATTTCCATCCAAAATGCTTTCGAAATTTCTATCCAATATGCTTTTATATCAAACGAGAGTTTTATGTAATCATAGAGCAATCAGGATCAGTCTGTTCTGTTGGAAAACTGTAAGACATAAAATTTCAAACTAATAGGCTCTTTATCGAAGTAAATGTATAAGTTTAAATTGGATATCTAACAATCTTTTCATTTTGTTTATTATTGTTTGTTTTAAAATAGAAAAACTAGTTCTTTTCGTTCTAATTTCCATCCAAAATGCTTTCGAAATTTCTATCCAATATGCTTTTATATCAAACGAGAGTTTTATGTAATCATAGAGCAATCAGGATCAGTCTGTTCTGTTGGAGAACTGTAAGACATAAAATTTCAAACTAATAGGCTCTTTATCGAAGTAAATGTATAAGTTTAAATTGGATATCTAACAATCTTTTCATTTTGTTTATTATTGTTTGTTTTAAAATAGAAAAAACTAGTTCTTTTCGTTCTAATTTCCATCCAAAATGCTTTCGAAATTTCTATCCAATATGCTTTTATATCAAACGAGAGTTTTATGTAATCGTAGAAAAATCAGGATCAGTCTGTTCTGTTGGAGAACTGTAAGACATAAAATTTCAAACTAATAGGCTCTTTATCGAAATAAATGTATAAGTTTAAATTGGATATCTAACAATCTTTTTCATTTTATTTCTTATTGTTTGTTTTAAAGTAGGAAAAACTAGTTCTTTTCTTTCTAATTTTCATCCCAAATGCTTTCGAATTCCAGAAAAAAATATATACTGCCTTGTTCAACTAAGATTTCAGAAACTCTTATGAAAAAAAACTAAGACTATTGTGATGAGAGAAATTAAGAGAAAAACTATGGAGCTGACATTACATTTTTCTACAATATCACTAGATTCGATATCATTGATTTCCTGGAAACGTTATTCCTCTCCTTTTTGTATATCAAACGAGAGTTTTATGTAATCGTAGAAAAATCAGGATCAGTCTGTTCTGTTGGAGAACTGTAAGACATAAAAATTCAATCTAATAGGCTCTTCATCGAAGTAAATGTATAAGTTAAAATTGGATATCTAACAATCTTTTCATTTTGTTTATTATTGTTTGTTTTAAAATAGAAAAAACTAGTTCTTTTCGTTCTAATTTCCATCCAAAATGCTTTCGAAATTTCTATCCAATATGCTTTTGTATCAAACGAGAGTTTTATGTAATCATAGAGAAATCAGGATCAATCTGTTCTGTTGGAGAACTGTAAGACATAAAATTTCAAAGTAATAGGCTCTTTATCGAAGTAAATGTATAAGTTTAAATTGGATATCTAACAATCTTTTTCATTTTATTTCTTATTGTTTGTTTTAAAGTAGGAAAAACTAGTTCTTTTCTTTCTAATTTCCATCCAAAATGCTTTCGAAATTTCTATCCAATATGCTTTTATATCAAACGAGAGTTTTATGTAATCATAGAGAAATCAGGATCAGTCTGTTCTGTTGGAGAACTGTAAGACATAAAATTTCAAACTAATAGGCTCTTTATCGAAGTAAATGTATAAGTTTAAATTGGATATCTAACAATCTTTTTCATTTTATTTCTTATTGTTTGTTTTAAAGTAGGAAAAACTAGTTCTTTTCTTTCTAATTTTCATCCCAAATGCTTTCGAATTCCAGAAAAAAATATATACTGCCTTGTTCAACTAAGATTTCAGAAACTCTTATGAAAAAAACTAAGACTATTGTGATGAGAGAAATTAAGAGAAAAACTATGGAGCTGACATTACATTTTTCTACAATATCACTAGATTCGATATCATTGATATCCTGGAAACGTTATTCCTCTCCTTTTTGTATATCAAACGAGAGTTTTATGTAATCGTAGAAAAATCAGGATCAGTCTGTTCTGTTGGAGAACTGTAAGACATAAAATTTCAAACTAATAGGCTCTTTATCGAAGTAAATGTATAAGTTTAAATTGGATATCTAACAATCTTTTTCATTTTATTTCTTATTGTTTGTTTTAAAGTAGGAAAAACTAGTTCTTTTCTTTCTAATTTCCATCCCAAATGCTTTCGAATTCCAGAAAAAAATATATACTGCCTTGTTCAACTAAGATTTCAGAAACTCTTATGAAAAAAAACTAAGACTATTGTGATGAGAGAAATTAAGAGAAAAACTATGGAGCTGACATTACATTTTTCTACAATATCACTAGATTCGATATCATTGATTTCCTGGAAACGTTATTCCTCTCCTTTTTGTATATCAAACGAGAGTTTTATGTAATCGTAGAAAAATCAGGATCAGTCTGTTCTGTTGGAGAACTGTAAGACATAAAAATTCAATCTAATAGGCTCTTCATCGAAGTAAATGTATAAGTTAAAATTGGATATCTAACAATCTTTTCATTTTGTTTATTATTGTTTGTTTTAAAATAGAAAAAACTAGTTCTTTTCGTTCTAATTTCCATCCAAAATGCTTTTGAAATTTCTATCCAATATGCTTTTATATCAAACGAGAGTTTTATGTAATCATAGAGAAATCAGGATCAGTCTGTTCTGTTGGAGAACTGTAAGACATAAAATTTCAAACTAATAGGCTCTTTATCGAAGTAAATGTATAAGTTTAAATTGGATATCTAACAATCTTTTTCATTTTATTTCTTATTGTTTGTTTTAAAGTAGGAAAAACTAGTTCTTTTCTTTCTAATTTTCATCCCAAATGCTTTCGAATTCCAGAAAAAAATATATACTGCCTTGTTCAACTAAGATTTCAGAAACTCTTATGAAAAAAAACTAAGACTATTGTGATGAGAGAAATTAAGTGAAAAACTATGGAGCTGACATTACATTTTTCTACAATATCACTAGATTCGATATCATTGATATCCTGGAAACGTTATTCCTCTCCTTTTTGTATATCAAACGAGAGTTTTATGTAATCGTAGAAAAATCAGGATCAGTCTGTTCTGTTGGAGAACTGTAAGACATAAAAATTCAATCTAATAGGCTCTTCATCGAAGTAAATGTATAAGTTAAAATTGGATATCTAACAATCTTTTCATTTTGTTTATTATTGTTTGTTTTAAAATAGAAAAAACTAGTTCTTTTCGTTCTAATTTCCATCCAAAATGCTTTCGAAATTTCTATCCAATATGCTTTTATATCAAACGAGAGTTTTATGTAATCATAGAGAAATCAGGATCAGTCTGTTCTGTTGGAGAACTGTAAGACATAAAATTTCAAACTAATAGGCTCTTTATCGAAGTAAATGTATAAGTTTAAATTGGATATCTAACAATCTTTTTCATTTTATTTCTTATTGTTTGTTTTAAAGTAGGAAAAACTAGTTCTTTTCTTTCTAATTTTCATCCCAAATGCTTTCGAATTCCAGAAAAAAATATATACTGCCTTGTTCAACTAAGATTTCAGAAACTCTTATGAAAAAAAACTAAGACTATTGTGATGAGAGAAATTAAGAGAAAAACTATGGAGCTGACATTACATTTTTCTACAATATCACTAGATTCGATATCATTGATATCCTGGAAACGTTATTCCTCTCCTTTTTGTATATCAAACGAGAGTTTTATGTAATCGTAGAAAAATCAGGATCAGTCTGTTCTGTTGGAGAACTGTAAGACATAAAAATTCAATCTAATAGGCTCTTCATCGAAGTAAATGTATAAGTTAAAATTGGATATCTAACAATCTTTTCATTTTGTTTATTATTGTTTGTTTTAAAATAGAAAAAACTAGTTCTTTTCGTTCTAATTTCCATCCAAAATGCTTTCGAAATTTCTATCCAATATGCTTTTATATCAAACGAGAGTTTTATGTAATCATAGAGAAATCAGGATCAGTCTGTTCTGTTGGAGAACTGTAAGACATAAAATTTCAAACTAATAGGCTCTTTATCGAAGTAAATGTATAAGTTTAAATTGGATATCTAACAATCTTTTTCATTTTATTTCTTATTGTTTGTTTTAAAGTAGGAAAAACTAGTTCTTTTCTTTCTAATTTTCATCCCAAATGCTTTCGAATTCCAGAAAAAAATATATACTGCCTTGTTCAACTAAGATTTCAGAAACTCTTATGAAAAAAAACTAAGACTATTGTGATGAGAGAAATTAAGAGAAAAACTATGGAGCTGACATTACATTTTTCTACAATATCACTAGATTCGATATCATTGATATCCTGGAAACGTTATTCCTCCCCTTTCTGTATATCAAACGAGAGTTTTATGTAATCGTAGAAAAATCAGGATAAGTCTGTTCTGTTGGAGAACTGTAAGACATGAAAATTCAATCTAATAGGCTCTTCATCGAAGTAAATGTATAAGTTAAAATTGGATATCTAACAATCTTTTCATTTTGTTTATTATTGTTTGTTTTAAAATAGAAAAAACTAGTTCTTTTCGTTCTAATTTCCATCCAAAATGCTTTCGAAATTTCTATCCAATATGCTTTTATATCAAACGAGAGTTTTATGTAATCATAGAGAAATCAGGATCAGTCTGTTCTGTTGGAGAACTGTAAAACATAAAATTTCAAACTAATAGGCTCTTTATCGAAGTAAATGTATAAGTTTAAATTGGATATCTAACAATCTTTTTCATTTTATTTCTTATTGTTTGTTTTAAAGTAGGAAAAACTAGTTCTTTTCTTTCTAATTTCCATCCCAAATGCTTTCGAATTCCAGAAAAAAATATATACTGCCTTGTTCAACTAAGATTTCAGAAACTCTTATGAAAAAATCTAAGACTATTGTGATGAGAGAAATTAAGAGAAAAACTATGGAGCTGACATTACATTTTTCTACAATATCACTAGATTCGATATCATTGATATCCTGGAAACGTTATTCCTCTCCTTTTTGTATATCAAACGAGAGTTTTATGTAATCGTAGAAAAATCAGGATAAGTCTGTTCTGTTGGAGAACTGTAAGACATAAAAATTCAATCTAATAGGCTCTTCATCGAAGTAAATGTATAAGTTAAAATTGGATATCTAACAATCTTTTCATTTTGTTTATTATTGTTTGTTTTAAAATAGAAAAAACTAGTTCTTTTCGTTCTAATTTCCATCCAAAATGCTTTCGAAATTTCTATCCAATATGCTTTTATATCAAACGAGAGTTTTATGTAATCATAGAGAAATCAGGATCAGTCTGTTCTGTTGGAGAACTGTAAGACATAAAATTTCGAACTAATAGGCTCTTTATCGAAGTAAATGTATAAGTTTACATTGGATATCTAACAATCTTTTTCATTTTATTTCTTATTGTTTGTTTTAAAGTAGAAAAAACTAGTTCTTTTCTTTCAAATTTCCATCCAAAATGCTTTCGAAATTTCTATCCAATATGCTTCTATATCAAACGAGAGTTTTATGTAATCATAGAGCAATCAGGATCAGTCTGTTCTGTTGGAGAACTGTAAGACATAAAATTTCAAACTAATAGGCTCTTTATCGAAGTAAATGTATAAGTTTAAATTGGATATCTAACAATCTTTTCATTTTGTTTATTATTGTTTGTTTTAAAATAGAAAAACTAGTTCTTTTCGTTCTAATTTCCATCCAAAATGCTTTCGAAATTTCTATCCAATATGCTTTTATATCAAACGAGAGTTTTATGTAATCATAGAGCAATCAGGATCAGTCTGTTCTGTTGGAGAACTGTAAGACATAAAATTTCAAACTAATAGGCTCTTTATCGAAGTAAATGTATAAGTTTAAATTGGATATCTAACAATCTTTTCATTTTGTTTATTATTGTTTGTTTTAAAATAGAAAAACTAGTTCTTTTCGTTCTAATTTCCATCCAAAATGCTTTCGAAATTTCTATCCAATATGCTTTTATATCAAACGAGAGTTTTATGTAATCATAGAGCAATCAGGATCAGTCTGTTCTGTTGGAGAACTGTAAGACATAAAATTTCAAACTAATAGGCTCTTTATCGAAGTAAATGTATAAGTTTAAATTGGATATCTAACAATCTTTTCATTTTGTTTATTATTGTTTGTTTTAAAATAGAAAAAACTAGTTCTTTTCGTTCTAATTTCCATCCAAAATGCTTTCGAAATTTCTATCCAATATGCTTTTATATCAAACGAGAGTTTTATGTAATCGTAGAAAAATCAGGATCAGTCTGTTCTGTTGGAGAACTGTAAGACATAAAATTTCAAACTAATAGGCTCTTTATCGAAGTAAATGTATAAGTTTAAAATGGATATCTAACAATCTTTTTCATTTTATTTCTTATTGTTTGTTTTAAAGTAGGAAAAACTAGTTCTTTTCTTTCTAATTTCCATCCCAAATGCTTTCGAATTCCAGAAAAAAATATATACTGCCTTGTTCAACTAAGATTTCAGAAACTCTTATGAAAAAAAACTAAGACTATTGTGATGAGAGAAATTAAGAGAAAAACTATGAAGCTGACATTACATTTTTCTACAATATCACTAGATTCGATATCATTGATATCCTGGAAACGTTATTCCTCTCTATTTTGTATATCAAACAAGAGTTTTATGTAATCATAGAGAAATCAGGATCAGTCTGTTCTGTTGGAGAACTGTAAGACATAAAATTTCAAACTAATAGGCTCTTTATCAAAGTAAATGTATAAGTTTAAATTGGATATCTAACAATCTTTTTCATTTTATTTCTTATTGTTTGTTTTAAAGTAGAAAAAACTAGTTCTTTTCTTTCTAATTTCCATCCCAAATGCTTTCGAATTCCAGGAAAATATATATGTTGACAACAAAAAAACTTCTTAAAAAACGTTTTGTTCAACTATGAAATTCTTATGACACATTGCAAAAATAATCGTTGAAGAGGATAAATTCGATTTTTATAAATGACAAGTGAAATGAAAAAAATTTACGACCACGGCAGGATTCGAACCTACAATCTTCTGCTCCGTAGGCAGATGCGTTATCCATTGCGCCACGCGGCCTTGTTCAACTAAGATTTCAGAAACTCTTATGAAAAAAAACTAAGACTATTGTGATGAGAGAAATAAAGAGAAAAACTATGGAGCTGACATTACATTTTTCTACAATATCACTAGATTCGATATCATTGATATCCTGGAAACGTTATTCCTCTCCTTTTTGTATATCAAACGAGAGTTTTATGTAATCATAGAGAAATCAGGATCAGTCTGTTCTGTTGGAGAACTGTAAGACATAAAATTTCAAACTAATAGGCTCTTTATCGAAGTAAATGTATAAGTTTAAATTGGATATCTAACAATCTTTTTCATTTTATTTCTTATTGTTTGTTTTAAAGTAGGAAAAACTAGTTCTTTTCTTTCTAATTTTCATCCAAAATGCTTTCGAAATTTCTATCCAATATGCTTTTATATCAAACGAGAGTTTTATGTAATCATAGAGAAATCAGGATCAGTCTGTTCTGTTGGAGAACTGTAAGACATAAAATTTCAAACTAATAGGCTCTTTATCGAAGTAAATGTATAAGTTTAAATTGGATATCTAACAATCTTTTTCATTTTATTTCTTATTGTTTGTTTTAAAGTAGGAAAAACTAGTTCTTTTCTTTCTAATTTCCATCCCAAATGCTTTCGAATTCCAGGAAAATATATATGTTGACAACAAAAAAACTTCTTAAAAAACGTTTTGTTCAACTATGAAATTCTTATGACACATTGCAAAACAAATCGTTGAAGAAGATGAATTCGATTTTTATAAATGACAAGTGAAATGAAAAAAATTTACGACCACGGCAGGATTCGAACCTACAATCTTCTGCTCCGTAGGCAGACGCGTTATCCATTGCGCCACGCGGCCTTGTTCAACTAAGATTTCAGAAACTCTTATGAAAAAAAACTAAGACTATTGTGATGAGAGAAATTAAGAGAAAAACTATGGAGCTGACATTACATTTTTCTACAATATCACTAGATTCGATATCATTGATATCCTGGAAACGTTATTCCTCTCCTTTTTGTATATCAAACGAGAGTTTTATGAAATCATAGAGAAATCAGGATCAGTCTGTTCTGTTGGAGAACTGTAAGACATAAAATTTCAAACTAATAGGCTCTTTATCGAAGTAAATGTATAAGTATAAATTGGATATCTAACAATCTTTTTCATTTTATTTCTTATTGTTTGTTTTAAAGTAGGAAAAACTAGTTCTTTTCTTTCTAATTTCCATCCTAAATGCTTTCGAATTCCAGAAAAAAATATATACTGCCTTGTTCAACTAAGATTTCAGAAACTCTCATGAAAAAAAACTAAGACTATTGTGATGAGAGAAATTAAGAGAAAAACTATGGAGCTGACATTACATTTTTCTACAATATCACTAGATTCGATATCATTGATATCCTGGAAACGTTATTCCTCTCCTTTTTGTATATCAAACGAAAGTTTTATGTAATCATAGAGAAATCAGGATCAGTCTGTTCTGTTGGAGAACTGTAAGACATAAAATTTCAAACTAATAGGCTCTTTATCGAAGTAAATGTATAAGTTTAAATTGGATATCTAACAATCTTTTTCATTTTATTTCTTATTGTTTGTTTTAAAGTAGGAAAAACTAGTTCTTTTCTTTCTAATTTCCATCCTAAATGCTTTCGAATTCCAGAAAAAAATATATTCTGCCTTGTTCAACTAAGATTTCAGAAACTCTCATGAAAAAAAACTAAGACTATTGTGATGAGAGAAATTAAGAGAAAAACTATGGAGCTGACATTACATTTCTCCACAATATCACTAGATTCGATATCATTGATATCCTGGAAACGTTATTCCTCTCCTTTTTGTATATCAAACGAGAGTTTTATGTAATCATAGAGAAATCAGGATCAGTCTGTTCTGTTGGAGAACTGTAAGACATAAAATTTCAAACTAATAGGCTCTTTATCGAAGTAAATGTATAAGTTTAAATTGGATATCTAACAATCTTTTTCATTTTATTTCTCATTGTTTGTTTTAAAGTAAGAAAAACTAGTTCTTTTCTTTCTAATTTCTATCCCAAATGCTTTCGAATTCCAGAAAAAAATATATACTGCCTTGTTCAACTAAGATTTCAGAAACTCTTATGAAAAAAAAACTAAGACTATTGTGATGAGAGAAATTAAGAGAAAAACTATGGAGCTGACATCACATTTTTCCACAATATCACTAGATTCGATATCATTGATATCCTGGAAACGTTATTCCTCTCTATTTTGTATATCAAACGAGAGTTTTATGTAATCATAGAGAAATCAGGATCAGTCTGTTCTGTTGGAGAACTGTAAGACATAAAATTTCAAACTAATAGGCTCTTTATCGAAGTAAATGTATAAGTTTAAATTGGATATCTAACAATCTTTTCATTTTGTTTATTATTGTTTGTTTTAAAATAGAAAAAACTAGTTCTTTTCGTTCTAATTTCCATCCAAAATGCTTTCGAAATTTCTATCCAATATGCTTTTATATCAAACGAAAGTTTTATGTAATCATAGAGAAATCAGGATCAGTCTGTTCTGTTGGAGAACTGTAAGACATAAAATTTCAAACTAATAGGCTCTTTATCGAAGTAAATGTATAAGTTTAAATTGGATATCTAACAATCTTTTTCATTTTATTTCTTATTGTTTGTTTTAAAGTAAGAAAAACTAGTTCTTTTCTTTCTAATTTCCATCCGAAATGCTTTCGAATTCCAGAAAAAAATATATACTGCCTTGTTCAACTAAGATTTCAGAAACTCTTATGAAAAAAAAACTAAGACTATTGTGATGAGAGAAATTAAGAGAAAAACTATGGAGCTGACATCACATTTTTTCACAATATCACTAGATTCGATATCATTGATATCCTGGAAACGTTATTCCTCTCTATTTTGTATATCAAACGAGAGTTTTATGTAATCATAGAGAAATCAGGATCAGTCTGTTCTGTTGGAGAACTGTAAGACATAAAATTTCAAACTAATAGGCTCTTTATCGAAGTAAATGTATAAGTTTAAATTGGATATCTAACAATCTTTTCATTTTGTTTATTATTGTTTGTTTTAAAATAGAAAAAACTAGTTCTTTTCGTTCTAATTTCCATCCAAAATGCTTTCGAAATTTCTATCCAATATGCTTTTATATCAAACGAAAGTTTTATGTAATCATAGAGAAATCAGGATCAGTCTGTTCTGTTGGAGAACTGTAAGACATAAAATTTCAAACTAATAGGCTCTTTATCGAAGTAAATGTATAAGTTTAAATTGGATATCTAACAATCTTTTTCATTTTATTTCTTATTGTTTGTTTTAAAGTAGGAAAAACTAGTTCTTTTCTTTCTAATTTCCATCCCAAATGCTTTCGAATTCCAGGAAAATATATATGTTGACAACAAAAAAACTTCTTAAAAAACGTTTTGTTCAACTATGAAATTCTTATGACACATTGCAAAACAAATCGTTGAAGAAGATAAATTCGATTTTTATAAATGACAAGTGAAATGAAAAAAATTTACGACCACGGCAGGATTCGAACCTACAATCTTCTGCTCCGTAGGCAGACGCGTTATCCATTGCGCCACGCGGCCTTGTTCAACTAAGATTTCAGAAACTCTTATGAAAAAAAACTAAGACTATTGTGATGAGAGAAATTAAGAGAAAAACTATGGAGCTGACATTACATTTTTCTACAATATCACTAGATTCGATATCATTGATATCCTGGAAACGTTATTCCTCTCCTTTTTGTATATCAAACGAGAGTTTTATGTAATCATAGAGAAATCAGGATCAGTCTGTTCTGTTGGAGAACTGTAAGACATAAAATTTCAAACTAATAGGCTCTTTATCGAAGTAAATGTATAAGTTTAAATTGGATATCTAACAATCTTTTTCATTTTATTTCTTATTGTTTGTTTTAAAGTAGGAAAAACTAGTTCTTTTCTTTCTAATTTTCATCCCAAATGCTTTCGAATTCCAGAAAAAAATATATACTGCCTTGTTCAACTAAGATTTCAGAAACTCTTATGAAAAAAAAACTAAGACTATTGTGATGAGAGAAATTAAGAGAAAAACTATGGAGCTGACATTACATTTTTCCACAATATCACTAGATTCGATATCATTGATATCCTGGAAACGTTATTCCTCTCTATTTTGTATATCAAACGAGAGTTTTATGTAATCATAGAGAAATCAGGATCAGTCTGTTCTGTTGGAGAACTGTAAGACATAAAATTTCAAACTAATAGGCTCTTTATCGAAGTAAATGAATAAGTTTAAATTGGATATCTAACAATTTTTTTCATTTTATTTCTTATTGTTTGTTTTAAAGTAGGAAAAACTAGTTCTTTTCTTTCTAATTTCCATCCCAAATGCTTTCGAATTCCAGAAAAAAATATATACTGCCTTGTTCAACTAAGATTTCAGAAACTCTTATGAAAAAAAAACTAAGACTATTGTGATGAGAGAAATTAAGAGAAAAACTTTGGAGCTGACATTACATTTTTCTACAATATCACTAGATTCGATATCATTGATATCCTGGAAACGTTATTCCTCTCTATTTTGTATATCAAACGAGAGTTTTATGTAATCATAGAGAAATCAGGATCAGTCTGTTCTGTTGGAGAACTGTAAGACATAAAATTTCAAACTAATAGGCTCTTTATCGAAGTAAATGAATAAGTTTAAATTGGATATCTAACAATCTTTTTCATTTTATTTCTTATTGTTTGTTTTAAAGTAGGAAAAACTAGTTCTTTTCTTTCTAATTTCCATCCCAAATGCTTTCGAATTCCAGAAAAAAATATATACTGCCTTGTTCAACTAAGATTTCAGAAACTCTTATGAAAAAAAAACTAAGACTATTGTGATGAGAGAAATTAAGAGAAAAACTATGGAGCTGACATTACATTTTTCCACAATATCACTAGATTCGATATCATTGATATCCTGGAAACGTTATTCCTCTCCTTTTTGTATATCAAACGAGAGTTTTATGTAATCATAGAGAAATCAGGATCAGTCTGTTCTGTTGGAGAACTGTAAGACATAAAATTTCAAACTAATAGGCTCTTTATCGAAGTAAATGTATAAGTTTAAATTGGATATCTAACAATCTTTTTCATTTTATTTCTTATTGTTTGTTTTAAAGTAGGAAAAACTAGTTCTTTTCTTTCTAATTTCCATCCTAAATGCTTTCGAATTCCAGAAAAAAATATATACTGCCTTGTTCAACTAAGATTTCAGAAACTCTCATGAAAAAAAACTAAGACTATTGTGATGAGAGAAATTAAGAGAAAAACTATGGAGCTGACATTACATTTTCCTACAATATCACTAGATTCGATATCATTGATATCCTGGAAACGTTATTCCTCTCCTTTTTGTATATCAAACGAGAGTTTTATGTAATCATAGAGAAATCAGGATCAGTCTGTTCTGTTGGAGAACTGTAAGACATAAAATTTCAAACTAATAGGCTCTTTATCGAAGTAAATGTATAAGTTTAAATTGGATATCTAACAATCTTTTTCATTTTATTTCTTATTGTTTGTTTTAAAGTAAGAAAAACTAGTTCTTTTCTTTCTAATTTCCATCCCAAATGCTTTCGAATTCCAGAAAAAAATATATACTGCCTTGTTCAACTAAGAATTCAGAAACTCTTATGAAAAAAAAACTAAGACTATTGTGATGAGAGAAATTAAGAGAAAAACTATGGAGCTGACATTACATTTTTCCACAATATCACTAGATTCGATATCATTGATATCCTGGAAACGTTATTCCTCTCTATTTTGTATATCAAACGAGAGTTTTATGTAATCATAGAGAAATCAGGATCAGTCTGTTCTGTTGGAGAACTGTAAGACATAAAATTTCAAACTAATAGGCTCTTTATCGAAGTAAATGTATAAGTTTAAATTGGATATCTAACAATCTTTTCATTTTGTTTATTATTGTTTGTTTTAAAATAGAAAAAACTAGTTCTTTTCTTTCTAATTTCCATCCCAAATGCTTTCGAATTCCAGAAAAAAATATATACTGCCTTGTTCAACTAAGATTTCAGAAACTCTTATGAAAAAAAACTAAGACTATTGTGATGAGAGAAATTAAGAGAAAAACTATGGAGCTGACATCACATTTTTCCACAATATCACTAGATTCGATATCATTGATATCCTGGAAACGTTATTCCTCTCTATTTTGTATATCAAACGAGAGTTTTATGTAATCATAGAGAAATCAGGATCAGTCTGTTCTGTTGGAGAACTGTAAGACATAAAATTTCAAACTAATAGGCTCTTTATCGAAGTAAATGTATAAGTTTAAATTGGATATCTAACATTCTTTTCATTTTGTTTATTATTGTTTGTTTTAAAATAGAAAAAACTAGTTCTTTTCGTTCTAATTTCCATCCAAAATGCTTTCGAAATTTCTATCCAATATGCTTTTATATCAAACGAAAGTTTTATGTAATCATAGAGAAATCAGGATCAGTCTGTTCTGTTGGAGAACTGTAAGACATAAAATTTCAAACTAATAGGCTCTTTATCGAAGTAAATGTATAAGTTTAAATTGGATATCTAACAATCTTTTTCATTTTATTTCTTATTGTTTGTTTTAAAGTAGGAAAAACTAGTTCTTTTCTTTCTAATTTCCATCCCAAATGCTTTCGAATTCCAGGAAAATATATATGTTGACAACAAAAAAACTTCTTAAAAAACGTTTTGTTCAACTATGAAATTCTTATGACACATTGCAAAACAAATCGTTGAAGAAGATAAATTCGATTTTTATAAATGACAAGTGAAATGAAAAAAATTTACGACCACGGCAGGATTCGAACCTACAATCTTCTGCTCCGTAGGCAGACGCGTTATCCATTGCGCCACGCGGCCTTGTTCAACTAAGATTTCAGAAACTCTTATGAAAAAAAACTAAGACTATTGTGATGAGAGAAATTAAGAGAAAAACTATGGAGCTGACATTACATTTTTCTACAATATCACTAGATTCGATATCATTGATATCCTGGAAACGTTATTCCTCTCCTTTTTGTATATCAAACGAGAGTTTTATGTAATCATAGAGAAATCAGGATCAGTCTGTTCTGTTGGAGAACTGTAAGACATAAAATTTCAAACTAATAGGCTCTTTATCGAAGTAAATGTATAAGTTTAAATTGGATATCTAACAATCTTTTTCATTTTATTTCTTATTGTTTGTTTTAAAGTAGGAAAAACTAGTTCTTTTCTTTCTAATTTCCATCCTAAATGCTTTCGAATTCCAGAAAAAAATATATACTGCCTTGTTCAACTAAGATTTCAGAAACTCTTATGAAAAAAAAACTAAGACTATTGTGATGAGAGAAATTAAGAGAAAAACTATGGAGCTGACATTACATTTTTCCACAATATCACTAGATTCGATATCATTGATATCCTGGAAACGTTATTCCTCTCTATTTTGTATATCAAACGAGAGTTTTATGTAATCATAGAGAAATCAGGATCAGTCTGTTCTGTTGGAGAACTGTAAGACATAAAATTTCAAACTAATAGGCTCTTTATCGAAGTAAATGTATAAGTTTAAATTGGATATCTAACAATCTTTTCATTTTGTTTATTATTGTTTGTTTTAAAATAGAAAAAACTAGTTCTTTTCTTTCTAATTTCCATCCCAAATGCTTTCCAATTCCAGGAAAATATATATGTTGACAACAAAAAAACTTCTTAAAAAACGTTTTGTTCAACTATGAAATTCTTATGACACATTGCAAAACAAATCGTTGAAGAAGATAAATTCGATTTTTATAAATGACAAGTGAAATGAAAAAAATTTACGACCACGGCAGGATTCGAACCTACAATCTTCTGCTCCGTAGGCAGACGCGTTATCCATTGCGCCACGCGGCCTTGTTCAACTAAGATTTCAGAAACTCTTATGAAAAAAAACTAAGACTATTGTGATGAGAGAAATTAAGAGAAAAACTATGGAGCTGACATTACATTTTTCTACAATATCACTAGATTCGATATCATTGATATCCTGGAAACGTTATTCCTCTCCTTTTTGTATATCAAACGAGAGTTTTATGAAATCATAGAGAAATCAGGATCAGTCTGTTCTGTTGGAGAACTGTAAGACATAAAATTTCAAACTAATAGGCTCTTTATCGAAGTAAATGTATAAGTTTAAATTGGATATCTAACAATCTTTTTCATTTTATTTCTTATTGTTTGTTTTAAAGTAGGAAAAACTAGTTCTTTTCTTTCTAATTTCCATCCTAAATGCTTTCGAATTCCAGAAAAAAATATATACTGCCTTGTTCAACTAAGATTTCAGAAACTCTTATGAAAAAAAAACTAAGACTATTGTGATGAGAGAAATTAAGAGAAAAACTATGGAGCTGACATCACATTTTTCCACAATATCACTAGATTCGATATCATTGATATCCTGGAAACGTTATTCCTCTCTATTTTGTATATCAAACGAGAGTTTTATGTAATCATAGAGAAATCAGGATCAGTCTGTTCTGTTGGAGAACTGTAAGACATAAAATTTCAAACTAATAGGCTCTTTATCAAAGTAAATGTATAAGTTTAAATTGGATATCTAACAATCTTTTTCATTTTATTTCTTATTGTTTGTTTTAAAGTAGGAAAAACTAGTTCTTTTCTTTCTAATTTCCATCCCAAATGCTTTCGAATTCCAGGAAAATATATATGTTGACAACAAAAAAACTTCTTAAAAAACGTTTTGTTCAACTATGAAATTCTTATGACACATTGCAAAACAAATCGTTGAAGAAGATAAATTCGATTTTTATGAATGACAAGTGAAATGAAAAAAATTTACGATCACGGCAGGATTCGAACCTACAATCTTCTGCTCCGTAGGCAGACGCGTTATCCATTGCGCCACGCGGCCTTGTTCAACTAAGATTTCAGAAACTCTTATGAAAAAAAACTAAGACTATTGTGATGAGAGAAATTAAGAGAAAAACTATGGAGCTGACATTACATTTTTCTACAATATCACTAGATTCGATATCATTGATATCCTGGAAACGTTATTCCTCTCCTTTTTGTATATCAAACGAGAGTTTTATGAAATCATAGAGAAATCAGGATCAGTCTGTTCTGTTGGAGAACTGTAAGACATAAAATTTCAAACTAATAGGCTCTTTATCGAAGTAAATGTATAAGTTTAAATTGGATATCTAACAATCTTTTTCATTTTATTTCTTATTGTTTGTTTTAAAGTAGGAAAAACTAGTTCTTTTCTTTCTAATTTCCATCCTAAATGCTTTCGAATTCCAGAAAAAAATATATACTGCCTTGTTCAACTAAGATTTCAGAAACTCTCATGAAAAAAAACTAAGACTATTGTGATGAGAGAAATTAAGAGAAAAACTATGGAGCTGACATGACATTTTTCTACAATATCACTAGATTCGATATCATTGATATCCTGGAAACGTTATTCCTCTCCTTTTTGTATATCAAACGAGAGTTTTATGTAATCATAGAGAAATCAGGATCAGTCTGTTCTGTTGGAGAACTGTAAGACATAAAATTTCAAACTAATAGGCTCTTTATCGAAGTAAATGTATAAGTTTAAATTGGATATCTAACAATCTTTTTCATTTTATTTCTTATTGTTTGTTTTAAAGTAAGAAAAACTAGTTCTTTTCTTTCTAATTTCCATCCCAAATGCTTTCGAATTCCAGAAAAAAATATATACTGCCTTGTTCAACTAAGATTTCAGAAACTCTTATGAAAAAAAAACTAAGACTATTGTGATGAGAGAAATTAAGAGAAAAACTATGGAGCTGACATTACATTTTTCCACAATATCACTAGATTCGATATCATTGATATCCTGGAAACGTTATTCCTCTCTATTCTGTATATCAAACGAGAGTTTTATGTAATCATAGAAAAATCAGGATCAGTCTGTTCTGTTGGAGAACTGTAAGACATAAAATTTCAAACTAATAGGCTCTTTATCGAAGTAAATGTATAAGTTTAAATTGGATATCTAACAATCTTTTCATTTTGTTTATTATTGTTTGTTTTAAAATAGAAAAAACTAGTTCTTTTCTTTCTAATTTCCATCCCAAATGCTTTCGAATTCCAGAAAAAAATATATACTGCCTTGTTCAACTAAGATTTCAGAAACTCTTATGAAAAAAAACTAAGACTATTGTGATGAGAGAAATTAAGAGAAAAACTATGGAGCTGACATTACATTTTTCTACAATATCACTAGATTCGATATCATTGATATCCTGGAAACGTTATTCCTCTCCTTTTTCTATATCAAACGAGAGTTTTATGTAATCATAGAGCAATCAGGATAAGTCTGTTCTGTTGGAGAACTGTAAGACATAAAAATTCAATCTAATAGGCTCTTCATCGAAGTAAATGTATAAGTTAAAATTGGATATCTAACAATCTTTTCATTTTGTTTATTATTGTTTGTTTTAAAATAGAAAAAATTAGTTCTTTTCGTTCTAATTTCCATCCAAAATGCTTTCGAAATTTCTATCCAATATGCTTTTATATCAAACGAGAGTTTTATGTAATCATAGAGCAATCAGGATCAGTCTGTTCTGTTGGAGAACTGTAAGACATAAAATTTCAAACTAATAGGCTCTTTATCGAAGTAAATGTATAAGTTTAAATTGGATATCTAACAATCTTTTTCATTTTATTTCTTATTGTTTGTTTTAAAGTAGGAAAAACTAGTTCTTTTCTTTCTAATTTCCATCCCAAATGCTTTCGAATTCCAGAAAAAAATATATACTGCCTTGTTCAACTAAGATTTCAGAAACTCTTATGAAAAAAAACTAAGACTATTGTGATGAGAGAAATTAAGAGAAAAACTATGGAGCTGACATTACATTTTTCTACAATATCACTAGTTCCGATATCATTGAAATCCTGGAAACGTTATTCCTCTCCTTTTTGTATATCAAACGAGAGTTTTATGTAATCGTAGAAAAATCAGGATCAGTCTGTTCTGTTGGAGAACTGTAAGACATAAAAATTCAATCTAATAGGCTCTTCATCGAAGTAAATGTATAAGTTAAAATTGGATATCTAACAATCTTTTCATTTTGTTTATTATTGTTTGTTTTAAAATAGAAAAAACTAGTTCTTTTCGTTCTAATTTCCATCCAAAATGCTTTCGAAATTTCTATCCAATATGCTTCTATATCAAACGAGAGTTTTATGTAATCATAGAGAAATCAGGATCAGTCTGTTCTGTTGGAGAACTGTAAGACATAAAATTTCAAACTAATAGGCTCTTTATCGAAGTAAATGTATAAGTTTAAATTGGATATCTAACAATCTTTTCATTTTGTTTATTATTGTTTGTTTTAAAATCGAAAAACTAGTTCTTTTCGTTCTAATTTCCATCCAAAATGCTTTCGAAATTTCTATCCAATATGCTTTTATATCAAACGAGAGTTTTATGTAATCATAGAGCAATCAGGATCAGTCTGTTCTGTTGGAGAACTGTAAGACATAAAATTTCAAACTAATAGGCTCTTTATCGAAGTAAATGTATAAGTTTAAATTGGATATCTAACAATCTTTTCATTTTGTTTATTATTGTTTGTTTTAAAATAGAAAAAACTAGTTCTTTTCGTTCTAATTTCCATCCAAAATGCTTTCGAAATTTCTATTCAATATGCTTTTATATCAAACGAGAGTTTTATGTAATCGTAGAAAAATCAGGATCAGTCTGTTCTGTTGGAGAACTGTAAGACATAAAATTTCAAACTAATAGGCTCTTTATCGTAGTAAATGTATAAGTTTAAATTGGATATCTAACAATCTTTTTTATTTTATTTCTTATTGTTTGTTTTAAAGTAGGAAAAACTAGTTCTTTTCTTTCTAATTTCCATCCCAAATGCTTTCGAATTCCAGAAAAAAATATATACTGCCTTGTTCAACTAAGATTTCAGAAACTCTTATGAAAAAAAACTAAGACTATTGTGATGAGAGAAATTAAGAGAAAAACTATGGAGCTGACATTACATTTTTCTACAATATCACTAGATTCGATATCATTGATATCCTGGAAACGTTATTCCTCTCTATTTTGTATTTCTAACGAGAGTTTTATGTAATCATAGAGAAATCAGGATCAGTCTGTTCTGTTGGAGAACTGTAAGACATAAAATTTCAAACTAATAGGCTCTTTATCGAAGTAAATGTATAAGTTTAAATTGGATATCTAACAATCTTTTTCATTTTATTTCTTATTGTTTGTTTTAAAGTAGGAAAAACTAGTTCTTTTCTTTCTAATTTCCATCCCAAATGCTTTCGAATTCCAGAAAAAAATATATACTGCCTTGTTCAACTAAGATTTCAGAAACTCTTATGAAAAAAAACTAAGACTATTGTGATGAGAGAAATTAAGAGAAAAACTATGGAGCTGACATTACATTTTTCTACAATATCACTAGATTCGATATCATTGATATCCTGGAAACGTTATTCCTCTCTATTTTGTATTTCTAACGAGAGTTTTATGTAATCATAGAGCAATCAGGATCAGTCTGTTCTGTTGGAGAACTGTTAGACATAAAATTTCAAACTAATAGGCTCTTTATCGAAGTAAATGTATAAGTTTAAATTGGATATCTAACAATCTTTTCATTTTGTTTATTATTGTTTGTTTTAAAATAGAAAAAACTAGTTCTTTTCGTTCTAATTTCCATCCAAAATGCTTTCGAAATTTCTATCCAATATGCTTTTATATCAAACGAGAGTTTTATGTAATCGTAGAAAAATCAGGATCAGTCTGTTCTGTTGGAGAACTGTAAGACATAAAATTTCAAACTAATAGGCTCTTTATCGTAGTAAATGTATAAGTTTAAATTGGATATCTAACAATCTTTTTTATTTTATTTCTTATTGTTTGTTTTAAAGTAGGAAAAACTAGTTCTTTTCTTTCTAATTTCCATCCCAAATGCTTTCGAATTCCAGAAAAAAATATATACTGCCTTGTTCAACTAAGATTTCAGAAACTCTTATGAAAAAAAACTAAGACTATTGTGATGAGAGAAATTAAGAGAAAAACTATGGAGCTGACATTACATTTTTCTATAATATCACTAGATTCGATATCATTGATATCCTGGAAACGTTATTCCTCTCTATTTTGTATTTCTAACGAGAGTTTTATGTAATCATAGAGAAATCAGGATCAGTCTGTTCTGTTGGAGAACTGTAAGACATAAAATTTCAAACTAATAGGCTCTTTATCGAAGTAAATGTATAAGTTTAAATTGGATATCTAACAATCTTTTTCATTTTATTTCTTATTGTTTGTTTTAAAGTAGGAAAAACTAGTTCTTTTCTTTCTAATTTCCATCCCAAATGCTTTCGAATTCCAGAAAAAAATATATACTGCCTTGTTCAACTAAGATTTCAGAAACTCTTATGAAAAAAACTAAGACTATTGTGATGAGAGAAATTAAGAGAAAAACTATGGAGCTGACATTGCATTTTTCTACAATATCACTAGATTCGATATCATTGATATCCTGGAAACGTTATTCCTCTCCTTTTTGTATATCAAACGAGAGTTTCATGAAATCATAGAGAAATCAGGATCAGTCTGTTCTGTTGGAGAACTGTAAGACATAAAATTTCAATCTAATAGGCTCTTCATCGAAGTAAATGTATGAGTTAAAATTGGATATCTAACAATCTTTTCATTTTGTTTATTATTGTTTGTTTTAAAATAGAAAAAATTAGTTCTTTTCGTTCTAATTTCCATCCAAAATGCTTTCGAAATTTCTATCCAATATGCTTTTATATCAAACGAGAGTTTTATGTAATCATAGAGCAATCAGGATCAGTCTGTTCTGTTGGAGAACTGTAAGACATAAAATTTCAAACTAATAGGCTCTTTATCGAAGTAAATGTATAAGTTTAAATTGGATATCTAACAATCTTTTCATTTTGTTTATTATTGTTTGTTTTAAAATAGAAAAAACTAGTTCTTTTCGTTCTAATTTCCATCCCAAATGCTTTCGAATTCCAGAAAAAAATATATACTGCCTTGTTCAACTAAGATTTCAGAAACTCTTATGAAAAAAAACTAAGACTATTGTGATGAGAGAAATTAAGAGAAAAACTATGGAGCTGACATTACATTTTTCTACAATATCACTAGTTTCGATATCATTGATATCCTGGAAACGTTATTCCTCTCCTTTTTGTATATCAAACGAGAGTTTTATGTAATCGTAGAAAAATCAGGATCAGTCTGTTCTGTTGGAGAACTGTAAGACATAAAAATTCAATCTAATAGGCTCTTCATCGAAGTAAATGTATAAGTTAAAATTGGATATCTAACAATCTTTTCATTTTGTTTATTATTGTTTGTTTTAAAATAGAAAAAACTAGTTCTTTTCGTTCTAATTTCCATCCAAAATGCTTTCGAAATTTCTATCCAATATGCTTCTATATCAAACGAGAGTTTTATGTAATCATAGAGAAATCAGGATCAGTCTGTTCTGTTGGAGAACTGTAAGACATAAAATTTCAAACTAATAGGCTCTTTATCGAAGTAAATGTATAAGTTTAAATTGGATATCTAACAATCTTTTCATTTTGTTTATTATTGTTTGTTTTAAAATAGAAAAACTAGTTCTTTTCGTTCTAATTTCCATCCAAAATGCTTTCGAAATTTCTATCCAATATGCTTTTATATCAAACGAGAGTTTTATGTAATCATAGAGCAATCAGGATCAGTCTGTTCTGTTGGAGAACTGTAAGACATAAAATTTCAAACTAATAGGCTCTTTATCGAAGTAAATGTATAAGTTTAAATTGGATATCTAACAATCTTTTCATTTTGTTTATTATTGTTTGTTTTAAAATAGAAAAAACTAGTTCTTTTCGTTCTAATTTCCATCCAAAATGCTTTAGAAATTTCTATTCAATATGCTTTTATATCAAACGAGAGTTTTATGTAATCGTAGAAAAATCAGGATCAGTCTGTTCTGTTGGAGAACTGTAAGACATAAAATTTCAAACTAATAGGCTCTTTATCGTAGTAAATGTATAAGTTTAAATTGGATATCTAACAATCTTTTTTATTTTATTTCTTATTGTTTGTTTTAAAGTAGGAAAAACTAGTTCTTTTCTTTCTAATTTCCATCCCAAATGCTTTCGAATTCCAGAAAAAAATATATACTGCCTTGTTCAACTAAGATTTCAGAAACTCTTATGAAAAAAAACTAAGACTATTGTGATGAGAGAAATTAAGAGAAAAACTATGGAGCTGACATTACATTTTTCTACAATATCACTAGATTCGATATCATTGATATCCTGGAAACGTTATTCCTCTCTATTTTGTATTTCTAACGAGAGTTTCATGTAATCATA
The DNA here is from genome assembly GCA_964057225.1 of Auanema rhodensis. NCBI lineage: Eukaryota > Metazoa > Nematoda > Chromadorea > Rhabditida > Rhabditidae > Auanema > Auanema rhodense. Next base: position 9,918,864 of record OZ059899.1, on the reverse strand, counting down.
GAGAAATCAGGATCAGTCTGTTCTGTTGGAGAACTGTAAGACATAAAATTTCAAACTAATAGGCTCTTTATCGAAGTAAATGTATAAGTTTAAATTGGATATCTAACAATCTTTTTCATTTTATTTCTTATTGTTTGTTTTAAAGTAGGAAAAACTAGTTCTTTTCTTTCTAATTTCCATCCTAAATGCTTTCGAATTCCAGAAAAAAATATATACTGCCTTGTTCAACTAAGATTTCAGAAACTCTCATGAAAAAAAACTAAGACTATTGTGATGAGAGAAATTAAGAGAAAAACTATGGAGCTGACATTACATTTTTCTACAATATCACTAGATTCGATATCATTGATATCCTGGAAACGTTATTCCTCTCCTTTTTGTATATCAAACGAGAGTTTTATGTAATCGTAGAAAAATCAGGATAAGTCTGTTCTGTTGGAGAACTGTAAGACATAAAAATTCAATCTAATAGGCTCTTCATCGAAGTAAATGTATAAGTTAAAATTGGATATCTAACAATCTTTTCATTTTGTTTATTATTCTTTGTTTTAAAATAGAAAAAACTAGTTCTTTTCGTTCTAATTTCCATCCTAAATGCTTTCGAATTTTAGAAAAAAATATATACTGCCTTGTTCAACTAAGATTTCAGAAACTCTTATGAAAAAAAACTAAGACTATTGTGATGAGAGAAATTAAGAGAAAAACTATGGAGCTGACATTACATTTTTCCACAATATCACTAGATTCGATATCATTGATATCCTGGAAACGTTATTCCTCTCCTTTTTGTATATCAAACGAGAGTTTTATGAAATCATAGAGAAATCAGGATCAGTCTGTTCTGTTGGAGAACTGTAAGACATAAAATTTCAAACTAATAGGCTCTTTATCGAAGTAAATGTATAAGTTTAAATTGGATATCTAACAATCTTTTTCATTTTATTTCTTATTGTTTGTTTTAAAGTAGGAAAAACTAGTTCTTCTCTTTCTAATTTCCATCCTAAATGCTTTCGAATTTTAGAAAAAAATATATACTGCCTTGTTCAACTAAGATTTCAGAAACTCTTATGAAAAAAAACTAAGACTATTGTGATGAGAGAAATTAAGAGAAAAACTATGGAGCTGACATTACATTTTTCCACAATATCACTAGATTCGATATCATTGATATCCTGGAAACGTTATTCCTCTCCTTTTTGTATATCAAACGAGAGTTTTATGAAATCATAGAGAAATCAGGATCAGTCTGTTCTGTTGGAGAACTGTAAGACATAAAATTTCAAACTAATAGGCTCTTTATCGAAGTAAATGTATAAGTTTAAATTGGATATCTAACAATCTTTTTCATTTTATTTCTTATTGTTTGTTTTAAAGTAGGAAAAACTAGTTCTTTTCTTTCTAATTTCCATCCTAAATGCTTTCGAATTCCAGAAAAAAATATATACTGCCTTGTTCAACTAAGATTTCAGAAACTCTTATGAAAAAAAACTAAGACTATTGTGATGAGAGAAATTAAGAGAAAAACTATGGAGCTGACATTACATTTTTCTACAATATCACTAGATTCGATATCATTGATATCCTGGAAACGTTATTCCTCTCCTTTTTGTATATCAAACGAGAGTTTTATGAAATCATAGAGAAATCAGGATCAGTCTGTTCTGTTGGAGAACTGTAAGACATAAAATTTCAAACTAATAGGCTCTTTATCGAAGTAAATGTATAAGTTTAAATTGGATATCTAACAATCTTTTTCATTTTATTTCTTATTGTTTGTTTTAAAGTAGGAAAAACTAGTTCTTCTCTTTCTAATTTCCATCCTAAATGCTTTCGAATTCCAGAAAAAAATATATACTGCCTTGTTCAACTAAGATTTCAGAAACTCTTATGAAAAAAAACTAAGACTATTGTGATGAGAGAAATTAAGAGAAAAACTATGGAGCTGACATTACATTTTTCTACAATATCACTAGATTCGATATCATTGATATCCTGGAAACGTTATTCCTCTCCTTTTTGTATATCAAACGAGAGTTTTATGTAATCGTAGAAAAATCAGGATAAGTCTGTTCTGTTGGAGAACTGTAAGACATAAAAATTCAATCTAATAGGCTCTTCATCGAAGTAAATGTATAAGTTAAAATTGGATATCTAACAATCTTTTCATTTTGTTTATTATTGTTTGTTTTAAAATAGAAAAAACTAGTTCTTTTCGTTTTAATTTCCATCCAAAATGCTTTCGAAATTTCTATCCAATATGCTTTTATATCGAACGAGAGTTTTATGTAATCATAGAGCAATCAGGATCAGTCTGTTCTGTTGGAGAACTGTAAGACATAAAATTTCAAACTAATAGGCTCTTTATCGAAGTAAATGTATAAGTTTAAATTGGATATCTGACAATCTTTTTCATTTTATTTCTTATTGTTTGTTTTAAAGTAGGAAAAACTAGTTCTTTTCTTTCTAATTTCCATCCCAAATGCTTTCGAATTCCAGAAAAAAATATATACTGCCTTGTTCAACTAAGATTTCAGAAACTCTTATGAAAAAAAACTAAGACTATTGTGATGAGAGAAATTAAGAGAAAAACTATGGAGCTGACATTACATTTTTCTACAATATCACTAGATTCGATATCATTGATATCCTGGAAACGTTATTCCTCTCCTTTTTGTATATCAAACGAGAGTTTTATGTAATCGTAGAAAAATCAGGATCAGTCTGTTCTGTTGGAGAACTGTAAGACATAAAAATTCAATCTAATAGGCTCTTCATCGAAATAAATGTATAAGTTAAAATTGGATATCTAACAATCTTTTCATTTTGTTTATTATTGTTTGTTTTAAAATAGAAAAAACTAGTTCTTTTCGTTCTAATTTCCATCCAAAATGCTTTCGAAATTTCTATCCAATATGCTTCTATATCAAACGAGAGTTTTATGTAATCATAGAGAAATCAGGATCAGTCTGTTCTGTTGGAGAACTGTAAGACATAAAATTTCAAACTAATAGGCTCTTTATCGAAGTAAATGTATAAGTTTAAATTGGATATCTAACAATCTTTTCATTTTGTTTATTATTGTTTGTTTTAAAATAGAAAAACTAGTTCTTTTCGTTCTAATTTCCATCCAAAATGCTTTCGAAATTTCTATCCAATATGCTTTTATATCAAACGAGAGTTTTATGTAATCATAGAGCAATCAGGATCAGTCTGTTCTGTTGGAGAACTGTAAGACATAAAATTTCAAACTAATAGGCTCTTTATCGAAGTAAATGTATAAGTTTAAATTGGATATCTAACAATCTTTTCATTTTGTTTATTATTGTTTGTTTTAAAATAGAAAAAACTAGTTCTTTTCGTTCTAATTTCCATCCAAAATGCTTTCGAAATTTCTATCCAATATGCTTTTATATCAAACGAGAGTTTTATGTAATCGTAGAAAAATCAGGATCAGTCTGTTCTGTTGGAGAACTGTAAGACATAAAATTTCGAACTAATAGGCTCTTTATCGAAGTAAATGTATAAGTTTAAATTGGATATCTAACAATCTTTTTTATTTTATTTCTTATTGTTTGTTTTAAAGTAGGAAAAACTAGTTCTTTTCTTTCTAATTTCCATCCCAAATGCTTTCGAATTCCAGAAAAAAATATATACTGCCTTGTTCAACTAAGATTTCAGAAACTCTTATGAAAAAAAACTAAGACTATTGTGATGAGAGAAATTAAGAGAAAAACTATGGAGCTGACATTACATTTTTCTACAATATCACTAGATTCGATATCATTGATATCCTGGAAACGTTATTCCTCTCTATTTTGTATATCAAACGAGAGTTTTATGTAATCATAGAGAAATCAGGATCAGTCTGTTCTGTTGGAGAACTGTAAGACATAAAATTTCAAACTAATAGGCTCTTTATCGAAGTAAATGTATAAGTTCAAATTGGATATCTAACAATCTTTTTCATTTTATTTCTTATTGTTTGTTTTAAAGTAGGAAAAACTAGTTCTTTTCTTTCTAATTTCCATCCCAAATGCTTTCGAATTCCAGGAAAATATATATGTTGACAAGAAAAAAACTTCTTAAAAAACGTTTTGTTCAACTATGAAATTCTTATGACACATTGCAAAACAAATCGTTGAAGAAGATAAATTCGATTTTTATAAATGACAAGTGAAATGAAAAAAATTTACGACCACGGCAGGATTCGAACCTACAATCTTCTGCTCCGTAGGCAGACGCGTTATCCATTGCGCCACGCGGCCTTGTTCAACTAAGATTTCAGAAACTCTTATGAAAAAAAACTAAGACTATTGTGATGAGAGAAATTAAGAGAAAAACTATGGAGCTGACATTACATTTTTCTACAATATCACTAGATTCGATATCATTGATATCCTGGAAACGTTATTCCTCTCCTTTTTGTATATCAAACGAGAGTTTTATGTAATCATAGAGAAATCAGGATCAGTCTGTTCTGTTGGAGAACTGTAAGACATAAAATTTCAAACTAATAGGCTCTTTATCGAAGTAAATGTATAAGTTTAAATTGGATATCTAACAATCTTTTTCATTTTATTTCTTATTGTTTGTTTTAAAGTAGGAAAAACTAGTTCTTTTCTTTCTAATTTCCATCCTAAATGCTTTCGAATTCCAGAAAAAAATATATACTGCCTTGTTCAACTAAGATTTCAGAAACTCTTATGAAAAAAAACTAAGACTATTGTGATGAGAGAAATTAAGAGAAAAACTATGGAGCTGACATTACATTTTTCTACAATATCACTAGATTCGATATCATTGATATCCTGGAAACGTTATTCCTCTCCTTTTTGTATATCAAACGAGAGTTTTATGTAATCATAGAGAAATCAGGATTAGTCTGTTCTGTTGGAGAACTGTAAGACATAAAATTTCAAACTAATAGGCTCTTTATCGAAGTAAATGTATAAGTTTAAATTGGATATCTAACAATCTTTTTCATTTTATTTCTTATTGTTTGTTTTAAAGTAGGAAAAACTAGTTCTTTTCTTTCTAATTTTCATCCTAAATGCTTTCGAATTCCAGAAAAAAATATATACTGCCTTGTTCAACTAAGATTTCAGAAACTCTCATGAAAAAAAACTAAGACTATTGTGATGAGAGAAATTAAGAGAAAAACTATTGAGCTGACATTACATTTTTCTACAATATCACTAGATTCGATATCATTGATATCCTGGAAACGTTATTCCTCTCCTTTTTGTATATCAAACGAGAGTTTTATGTAATCATAGAGAAATCAGGATCAGTCTGTTCTGTTGGAGAACTGTAAGACATAAAATTTCAAACTAATAGGCTCTTTATCGAAGTAAATGTATAAGTTTAAATTGGATATCTAACAATCTTTTTCATTTTATTTCCTATTGTTTGTTTTAAAGTAGGAAAAACTAGTTCTTTTCTTTCTAATTTCCATCCCAAATGCTTTCGAATTCCAGAAAAAAATATATACTGCCTTGTTCAACTAAGATTTCAGAAACTCTTATGAAAAAAAACTAAGACTATTGTGATGAGAGAAATTAAGAGAAAAACTATGGAGCTGACATTACATTTTTCTACAATATCACTAGATTCGATATCATTGATATCCTGGAAACGTTATTCCTCTCTATTTTGTATATCAAACGAGAGTTTTATGTAATCATAGAGAAATCAGGATCAGTCTGTTCTGTTGGAGAACTGTAAGACATAAAATTTCAAACTAATAGGCTATTTATCGAAGTAAATGTATAAGTTTAAATTGGATATCTAACAATCTTTTTCATTTTATTTCTTATTGTTTGTTTCAAAGTAGAAAAAACTAGTTCTTTTCTTTCTAATTTCCATCCCAAATGCTTTCGAACTCCAGGAAAATATATATGTTGACAACAAAAAAACTTCTTAAAAAACGTTTTGTTCAACTATGAAATTCTTATGACACATTGCAAAAATAATCGTTGAAGAAGATAAATTCGATTTTTATAAATGACAAGTGAAATGAAAAAAATTTACGACCACGGCAGGATTCGAACCTACAATCTTCTGCTCCGTAGGCAGACGCGTTATCCATTGCGCCACGCGGCCTTGTTCAACTAAGATTTCAGAAACTCTTATGAAAAAAAACTAAGACTATTGTGATGAGAGAAATTAAGAGAAAAACTATGGAGCTGACATTACATTTTTCTACAATATCACTAGATTCGATATCATTGATATCCTGGAAACGTTATTCCTCTCCTTTTTGTATATCAAACGAGAGTTTTATGTAATCATAGAGAAATCAGGATTAGTCTGTTCTGTTGGAGAACTGTAAGACATAAAATTTCAAACTAATAGGCTCTTTATCGAAGTAAATGTATAAGTTTAAAATGGATATCTAACAATCTTTTTCATTTTATTTCTTATTGTTTGTTTTAAAGTAGGAAAAACTAGTTCTTTTCTTTCTAATTTTCATCCAAAATGCTTTCGAAATTTCTATCCAATATGCTTTTATATCAAACGAGAGTTTTATGTAATCATAGAGAAATCAGGATCAGTCTGTTCTGTTGGAGAACTGTAAGACATAAAATTTCAAACTAATAGGCTCTTTATCGAAGTAAATGTATAAGTTTAAATTGGATATCTAACAATCTTTCTCATTTTATTTCTTATTGTTTGTTTTAAAGTAGAAAAAACTAGTTCTTTTCTTTCTAATTTCCATCCCAAATGCTTTCGAATTCCAGGAAAATATATATGTTGACAACAAAAAAACTTCTCAAAAAACGTTTTGTTCAACTATGAAATTCTTATGACACATTGCAAAAATAATCGTTGAAGAAGATAAATTCGATTTTTATAAATGACAAGTGAAATGAAAAAAATTTACGACCACGGCAGGATTCGAACCTACAATCTTCTGCTCCGTAGGCAGACGCGTTATCCATTGCGCCACGCGGCCTTATTCAACTAAGATTTCAGAAACTCTTATGAAAAAAAACTAAGACTATTGTGATGAAAGAAATTAAGAGAAAAACTATGGAGCTGACATTACATTTTTCTACAATATCACTAGATTCGATATCATTGATATCCTGGATACGTTATTCCTCTCCTTTTTGTATATCAAACGAGAGTTTTATGTAATCGTAGAAAAATCAGGATAAGTCTGTTCTGTTGGAGAACTGTAAGACATAAAAATTCAATCTAATAGGCTCTTCATCGAAGTAAATGTATAAGTTAAAATTGGATATCTAACAATCTTTTCATTTTGTTTATTATTGTTTGTTTTAAAATAGAAAAAACTAGTTCTTTTCGTTCTAATTTCCATCCAAAATGCTTTCGAAATTTCTATCCAATATGCTTTTATATCGAACGAGAGTTTTATGTAATCATAGAGCAATCAGGATCAGTCTGTTCTGTTGGAGAACTGTAAGACATAAAATTTCAAACTAATAGGCTCTTTATCGAAGTAAATGTATAAGTTTAAATTGGATATCTAACAATCTTTTTCATTTTATTTCTTATTGTTTGTTTTAAAGTAGGAAAAACTAGTTCTTTTCTTTCTAATTTTCATCCCAAATGCTTTCGAATTCCAGAAAAAAATATATACTGCCTTGTTCAACTAAGATTTCAGAAACTCTTATGAAAAAAAACTAAGACTATTGTGATGAGAGAAATTAAGAGAAAAACTATGGAGCTGACATTACATTTTTCTACAATATCACTAGATTCGATATCATTGATATCCTGGAAACGTTATTCCTCTCTATTTTGTATATCAAACGAGAGTTTTATGTAATCATAGAGAAATCAGGATCAGTCTGTTCTGTTGGAGAACTGTAAGACATAAAATTTCAAACTAATAGGCTCTTTATCGAAGTAAATGTATAAGTTTAAATTGGATATCTAACAATCTTTTTCATTTTATTTCTTATTGTTTGTTTCAAAGTAGGAAAAACTAGTTCTTTTCTTTCTAATTTCCATCCCAAATGCTTTCGAATTCCAGGAAAATATATATGTTGACAACAAAAAAACTTCTTAAAAAACGTTTTGTTCAACTATGAAATTCTTATGACACATTGCAAAACAAATCGTTGAAGAAGATAAATTCGATTTTTATAAATGACAAGTGAAATGAAAAAAATTTACGACCACGGCAGGATTCGAACCTACAATCTTCTGCTCCGTAGGCAGACGCGTTATCCATTGCGCCACGCGGCCTTGTTCAACTAAGATTTCAGAAACTCTTATGAAAAAAAACTAAGACTATTGTGATGAGAGAAATTAAGAGAAAAACTATGGAGCTGACATTACATTTTTCTACAATATCACTAGATTCGATATCATTGATATCCTGGAAACGTTATTCCTCTCTATTTTGTATATCAAACGAGAGTTTTATGTAATCATAGAGAAATCAGGATCAGTCTGTTCTGTTGGAGAACTGTAAGACATAAAATTTCAAACTAATAGGCTCTTTATCGAAGTAAATGTATAAGTTTAAATTGGATATCTAACAATCTTTTTCATTTTATTTCTTATTGTTTGTTTTAAAGTAGGAAAAACTAGTTCTTTTCTTTCTAATTTCCATCCCAAATGCTTTCGAATTCCAGAAAAAAATATATACTGCCTTGTTCAACTAAGATTTCAGAAACTCTTATGAAAAAAAACTAAGACTATTGTGATGAGAGAAATTAAGAGAAAAACTTTGGAGCTGACATTACATTTTTCTACAATATCACTAGATTCGATATCATTGATATCCTGGAAACGTTATTCCTCTCTATTTTGTATATCAAACGAGAGTTTTATGTAATCATAGAGAAATCAGGATCAGTCTGTTCTGTTGGAGAACTGTAAGACATAAAATTTCAAACTAATAGGCTCTTTATCGAAGTAAATGTATAAGTTTAAATTGGATATCTAACAATCTTTTTCATTTTATTTCTTATTGTTTGTTTTAAAGTAGAAAAAACTAGTTCTTTTCTTTCTAATTTCCATCCCAAATGCTTTCGAATTCCAGGAAAATATATATGTTGACAACAAAAAAACTTCTTAAAAAACGTTTTGTTCAACTATGAAATTCTTATGACACATTGCAAAAATAATCGATGAAGAAGATAAATTCGATTTTTATAAATGACAAGTGAAATGAAAAAAATTTACGACCACGGCAGGATTCGAACCTACAATCTTCTGCTCCGTAGGCAGACGCGTTATCCATTGCGCCACGCGGCCTTGTTCAACTAAGATTTCAGAAACTCTTATGAAAAAAAACTAAGACTATTGTGATGAGAGAAATTAAGAGAAAAACTATGGAGCTGTGTTCCATACGTGTCCTATAAGTAGAGCGATTGACAACGTCAATCGCTTATAAAACGGAACATTATAAAAACAAATAGCTGACGCTACATTTGAGAAACAGGAATTCAATGCAACAATGAACGAACACTTTTTCATATTAAGTTTAATTAAAGAAAGCCCAATTCAAGCGGAACCAAGTTCCGCGTACCTGATATAACCACTTTTTATGCTCGTAAGGAATACTATATAAGGTTTCCTTACGAGTCCTTTGGGCTGCGACTAGGAATCATTATGTAACTTTTATTATTGTGATTTGTATACTTTATCATGAATAAACCTTTCTCTCTATACTCTTTATCATTTATATTTGGAAGAAAAGAAAGTAATTCCATGTGGTTACCCAGCCGGAACCCTGGGGAACCACCATGGAACGTGGAGGTTCCACCGAGATTCGTCTATAACCGACGAATCTCTAAGAACCATATTTCGCTACATAAATTTGATTTTGTTGTCTTTCATACATCTAATTAAAGAATTATATTTCGATTATGCTATATGAATTTAATTTGAAATCTTTCTCTTCTTTATTTCATTCATTCAAAGAACTTTATTTTGATTTTGATTCATAAATTAATACTGAAATCTTATATACATTTATTTAAAAAGATATATTTTGAAACAACTTAATTTTGAAATTTTATATTCACTCATTTAAAAGAAACATTTCGATTTTTATCCATATTCTAAGATCTTTCATTCATTTTTGAGGAAAAACTTTGTTTATAACTATCATAAAATAATTTGAAATTCTTTTATATTTATTCATTTAAAGAAAGGTATTTCGATATTTTTTTTTCTGTCAATCTTTTCTTTTTCTGTTTTTTTTAATCAAAATACATTTGAGAAACAGGAATTCAATGCAACAATGAACGAACACTTTTTCATATTAAGTTTAATTAAAGAAAGCCCAATTCAAGCGGAACCAAGTTCCGCGTACCTGATATAACCACTTTTTATGCTCGTAAGGAATACTATATAAGGTTTCCTTACGAGTCCTTTGGGCTGCGACTAGGAATCATTATGTAACTTTTATTATTGTGATTTGTATACTTTATCATGAATAAACCTTTCTCTCTATACTCTTTATCATTTATATTTGGAAGAAAAGAAAGTAATTCCATGTGGTTACCCAGCCGGAACCCTGGGGAACCACCATGGAACGGCTGACATTACATTTTTCTACAATATCACTAGATTCGATATCATTGATATCCTGGAAACGTTATTCCTCTCCTTTTTGTATATCAAACGAGAGTTTTATGTAATCATAGAGAAATCAGGATCAGTCTGTTCTGTTGGAGAACTGTAAGACATAAAATTTCAAACTAATAGGCTCTTTATCGAAGTAAATGTATAAGTTTAAATTGGATATCTAACAATCTTTTTCATTTTATTTCTTATTGTTTGTTTTAAAGTAGGAAAAACTAGTTCTTTTCTTTCTAATTTCCATCCTAAATGCTTTCGAATTCCAGAAAAAAATATATACTGCCTTGTTCAACTAAGATTTCAGAAACTCTCATGAAAAAAAACTAAGACTATTGTGATGAGAGAAATTAAGAGAAAAACTATGGAGCTGACATTACATTTTTCTACAATATCACTAGATTCGATATCATTGATATCCTGGAAACGTTATTTCTCTCCTTTTTGTATATCAAACGAGAGTTTTATGTAATCATAGAGAAATCAGGATCAGTCTGTTCTGTTGGAGAACTGTAAGACATAAAATTTCAAACTAATAGGCTCTTTATCGAAGTAAATGTATAAGTTTAAATTGGATATCTAACAATCTTTTTCATTTTATTTCTTATTGTTTGTTTTAAAGTAGGAAAAACTAGTTCTTTTCTTTCTAATTTCCATCCCAAATGCTTTCGAATTCCAGAAAAAAATATATACTGCCTTGTTCAACTAAGATTTCAGAAACTCTTATGAAAAAAAACTAAGACTATTGTGATGAGAGAAATTAAGAGAAAAACTTTGGAGCTGACATCACATTTTTCTACAATATCACTAGATTCGATATCATTGATATCCTGGAAACGTTATTCCTCTCTATTTTGTATATCAAACGAGAGTTTTATGTAATCATAGAGAAATCAGGATCAGTCTGTTCTGTTGGAGAACTGTAAGACATAAAATTTCAAACTAATAGGCTCTTTATCGAAGTAAATGTATAAGTTTAAATTGGATATCTAACAATCTTTTTCATTTTATTTCTTATTGTTTGTTTTAAAGTAGGAAAAACTAGTTCTTTTCTTTCTAATTTCCATCCCAAATGCTTTCGAATTCCAGAAAAAAATATATACTGCCTTGTTCAACTAAGATTTCAGAAACTCTTATGAAAAAAAACTAAGACTATTGTGATGAGAGAAATTAAGAGAAAAACTATGGAGCTGACATTACATTTTTCTACAATATCACTAGATTCGATATCATTGATATCCTGGAAACGTTATTCCTCTCCTTTTTGTATATCAAACGAGAGTTTTATGTAATCATAGAGAAATCAGGATCAGTCTGTTCTGTTGGAGAACTGTAAGACATAAAATTTCAAACTAATAGGCTCTTTATCGAAGTAAATGTATAAGTTTAAATTGGATATCTAACAATCTTTTTCATTTTATTTCTTATTGTTTGTTTTAAAGTAGGAAAAACTAGTTCTTTTCTTTCTAATTTCCATCCTAAATGCTTTCGAATTCCAGAAAAAAATATATACTGCCTTGTTCAACTAAGATTTCAGAAACTCTCATGAAAAAAAACTAAGACTATTGTGATGAGAGAAATTAAGAGAAAAACTATGGAGCTGACATTACATTTTTCTACAATATCACTAGATTCGATATCATTGATATCCTGGAAACGTTATTTCTCTCCTTTTTGTATATCAAACGAGAGTTTTATGTAATCATAGAGAAATCAGGATCAGTCTGTTCTGTTGGAGAACTGTAAGACATAAAATTTCAAACTAATAGGCTCTTTATCGAAGTAAATGTATAAGTTTAAATTGGATATCTAACAATCTTTTTCATTTTATTTCTTATTGTTTGTTTTAAAGTAGGAAAAACTAGTTCTTTTCTTTCTAATTTCCATCCTAAATGCTTTCGAATTCCAGAAAAAAATATATACTGCCTTGTTCAACTAAGATTTCAGAAACTCTCATGAAAAAAAACTAAGACTATTGTGATGAGAGAAATTAAGAGAAAAACTATGGAGCTGACATTACATTTTTCTACAATATCACTAGATTCGATATCATTGATATCCTGGAAACGTTATTCCTCTCCTTTTTGTATATCAAACGAGAGTTTTATGTAATCATAGAGAAATCAGGATCAGTCTGTTCTGTTGGAGAACTGTAAGACATAAAATTTCAAACTAATAGGCTCTTTATCGAAGTAAATGTATAAGTTTAAATTGGATATCTAACAATCTTTTTCATTTTATTTCTTATTGTTTGTTTTAAAGTAGGAAAAACTAGTTCTTTTCTTTCTAATTTCCATCCCAAATGCTTTCGAATTCCAGAAAAAAATATATACTGCCTTGTTCAACTAAGATTTCAGAAACTCTTATGAAAAAAAACTAAGACTATTGTGATGAGAGAAATTAAGAGAAAAACTTTGGAGCTGACATTACATTTTTCTACAATATCACTAGATTCGATATCATTGATATCCTGGAAACGTTATTCCTCTCTATTTTGTATATCAAACGAGAGTTTTATGTAATCATAGAGAAATCAGGATCAGTCTGTTCTGTTGGAGAACTGTAAGACATAAAATTTCAAACTAATAGGCTCTTTATCGAAGTAAATGTATAAGTTTAAATTGGATATCTAACAATCTTTTTCATTTTATTTCTTATTGTTTGTTTTAAAGTAGAAAAAACTAGTTCTTTTCTTTCTAATTTCCATCCCAAATGCTTTCGAATTCCAGGAAAATATATATGTTGACAACAAAAAAACTTCTTAAAAAACGTTTTGTTCAACTATGAAATTCTTATGACACATTGCAAAAATAATCGATGAAGAAGATAAATTCGATTTTTATAAATGACAAGTGAAATGAAAAAAATTTACGACCACGGCAGGATTCGAACCTACAATCTTCTGCTCCGTAGGCAGACGCGTTATCCATTGCGCCACGCGGCCTTGTTCAACTAAGATTTCAGAAACTCTTATGAAAAAAAACTAAGACTATTGTGATGAGAGAAATTAAGAGAAAAACTATGGAGCTGTGTTCCATACGTGTCCTATAAGTAGAGCGATTGACAACGTCAATCGCTTATAAAACGGAACATTATAAAAACAAATAGCTGACGCTACATTTGAGAAACAGGAATTCAATGCAACAATGAACGAACACTTTTTCATATTAAGTTTAATTAAAGAAAGCCCAATTCAAGCGGAACCAAGTTCCGCGTACCTGATATAACCACTTTTTATGCTCGTAAGGAATACTATATAAGGTTTCCTTACGAGTCCTTTGGGCTGCGACTAGGAATCATTATGTAACTTTTATTATTGTGATTTGTATACTTTATCATGAATAAACCTTTCTCTCTATACTCTTTATCATTTATATTTGGAAGAAAAGAAAGTAATTCCATGTGGTTACCCAGCCGGAACCCTGGGGAACCACCATGGAACGTGGAGGTTCCACCGAGATTCGTCTATAACCGACGAATCTCTAAGAACCATATTTCGCTACATAAATTTGATTTTGTTGTCTTTCATACATCTAATTAAAGAATTATATTTCGATTATGCTATATGAATTTAATTTGAAATCTTTCTCTTCTTTATTTCATTCATTCAAAGAACTTTATTTTGATTTTGATTCATAAATTAATACTGAAATCTTATATACATTTATTTAAAAAGATATATTTTGAAACAACTTAATTTTGAAATTTTATATTCACTCATTTAAAAGAAACATTTCGATTTTTATCCATATTCTAAGATCTTTCATTCATTTTTGAGGAAAAACTTTGTTTATAACTATCATAAAATAATTCGAAATTCTTTTATATTTATTCATTTAAAGAAAGGTATTTCGATATTTTTTTTTTCTGTCAATCTTTTCTTTTTCTGTTTTTTTTAATCAAAATACATTTGAGAAACAGGAATTCAATGCAACAATGAACGAACACTTTTTCATATTAAGTTTAATTAAAGAAAGCCCAATTCAAGCGGAACCAAGTTCCGCGTACCTGATATAACCACTTTTTATGCTCGTAAGGAATACTATATAAGGTTTCCTTACGAGTCCTTTGGGCTGCGACTAGGAATCATTATGTAACTTTTATTATTGTGATTTGTATACTTTATCATGAATAAACCTTTCTCTCTATACTCTTTATCATTTATATTTGGAAGAAAAGAAAGTAATTCCATGTGGTTACCCAGCCGGAACCCTGGGGAACCACCATGGAACGGCTGACATTACATTTTTCTACAATATCACTAGATTCGATATCATTGATATCCTGGAAACGTTATTCCTCTCCTTTTTGTATATCAAACGAGAGTTTTATGTAATCATAGAGAAATCAGGATCAGTCTGTTCTGTTGGAGAACTGTAAGACATAAAATTTCAAACTAATAGGCTCTTTATCGAAGTAAATGTATAAGTTTAAATTGGATATCTAACAATCTTTTTCATTTTATTTCTTATTGTTTGTTTTAAAGTAGGAAAAACTAGTTCTTTTCTTTCTAATTTCCATCCTAAATGCTTTCGAATTCCAGAAAAAAATATATACTGCCTTGTTCAACTAAGATTTCAGAAACTCTCATGAAAAAAAACTAAGACTATTGTGATGAGAGAAATTAAGAGAAAAACTATGGAGCTGACATTACATTTTTCTACAATATCACTAGATTCGATATCATTGATATCCTGGAAACGTTATTTCTCTCCTTTTTGTATATCAAACGAGAGTTTTATGTAATCATAGAGAAATCAGGATCAGTCTGTTCTGTTGGAGAACTGTAAGACATAAAATTTCAAACTAATAGGCTCTTTATCGAAGTAAATGTATAAGTTTAAATTGGATATCTAACAATCTTTTTCATTTTATTTCTTATTGTTTGTTTTAAAGTAGGAAAAACTAGTTCTTTTCTTTCTAATTTCCATCCCAAATGCTTTCGAATTCCAGAAAAAAATATATACTGCCTTGTTCAACTAAGATTTCAGAAACTCTTATGAAAAAAAACTAAGACTATTGTGATGAGAGAAATTAAGAGAAAAACTTTGGAGCTGACATTACATTTTTCTACAATATCACTAGATTCGATATCATTGATATCCTGGAAACGTTATTCCTCTCTATTTTGTATATCAAACGAGAGTTTTATGTAATCATAGAGAAATCAGGATCAGTCTGTTCTGTTGGAGAACTGTAAGACATAAAATTTCAAACTAATAGGCTCTTTATCGAAGTAAATGTATAAGTTTAAATTGGATATCTAACAATCTTTTTCATTTTATTTCTTATTGTTTGTTTTAAAGTAGAAAAAACTAGTTCTTTTCTTTCTAATTTCCATCCCAAATGCTTTCGAATTCCAGGAAAATATATATGTTGACAACAAAAAAACTTCTTAAAAAACGTTTTGTTCAACTATGAAATTCTTATGACACATTGCAAAAATAATCGATGAAGAAGATAAATTCGATTTTTATAAATGACAAGTGAAATGAAAAAAATTTACGACCACGGCAGGATTCGAACCTACAATCTTCTGCTCCGTAGGCAGACGCGTTATCCATTGCGCCACGCGGCCTTGTTCAACTAAGATTTCAGAAACTCTTATGAAAAAAAACTAAGACTATTGTGATGAGAGAAATTAAGAGAAAAACTATGGAGCTGACATTACATTTTTCTACAATATCACTAGATTCGATATCATTGATATCCTGGAAACGTTATTCCTCTCCTTTTTGTATATCAAACGAGAGTTTTATGTAATCATAGAGAAATCAGGATCAGTCTGTTCTGTTGGAGAACTGTAAGACATAAAATTTCAAACTAATAGGCTCTTTATCGAAGTAAATGTATAAGTTTAAATTGGATATCTAACAATCTTTTTCATTTTATTTCTTATTGTTTGTTTTAAAGTACGAAAAACTAGTTCTTTTCTTTCTAATTTCCATCCCAAATGCTTTCGAATTCCAGAAAAAAATATATACTGCCTTGTTCAACTAAGATTTCAGAAACTCTTATGAAAAAAAACTAAGACTATTGTGATGAGAGAAATTAAGAGAAAAACTTTGGAGCTGACATTACATTTTTCTACAATATCACTAGATTCGATATCATTGATATCCTGGAAACGTTATTCCTCTCTATTTTGTATATCAAACGAGAGTTTTATGTAATCATAGAGAAATCAGGATCAGTCTGTTCTGTTGGAGAACTGTAAGACATAAAATTTCAAACTAATAGGCTCTTTATCGAAGTAAATGTATAAGTTTAAATTGGATATCTAACAATCTTTTTCATTTTATTTCTTATTGTTTGTTTTAAAGTAGAAAAAACTAGTTCTTTTCTTTCTAATTTCCATCCCAAATGCTTTCGAATTCCAGGAAAATATATATGTTGACAACAAAAAAACTTCTTAAAAAACGTTTTGTTCAACTATGAAATTCTTATGACACATTGCAAAAATAATCGATGAAGAAGATAAATTCGATTTTTATAAATGACAAGTGAAATGAAAAAAATTTACGACCACGGCAGGATTCGAACCTACAATCTTCTGCTCCGTAGGCAGACGCGTTATCCATTGCGCCACGCGGCCTTGTTCAACTAAGATTTCAGAAACTCTTATGAAAAAAAACTAAGACTATTGTGATGAGAGAAATTAAGAGAAAAACTATGGAGCTGTGTTCCATACGTGTCCTATAAGTAGAGCGATTGACAACGTCAATCGCTTATAAAACGGAACATTATAAAAACAAATAGCTGACGCTACATTTGAGAAACAGGAATTCAATGCAACAATGAACGAACACTTTTTCATATTAAGTTTAATTAAAGAAAGCCCAATTCAAGCGGAACCAAGTTCCGCGTACCTGATATAACCACTTTTTATGCTCGTAAGGAATACTATATAAGGTTTCCTTACGAGTCCTTTGGGCTGCGACTAGGAATCATTATGTAACTTTTATTATTGTGATTTGTATACTTTATCATGAATAAACCTTTCTCTCTATACTCTTTATCATTTATATTTGGAAGAAAAGAAAGTAATTCCATGTGGTTACCCAGCCGGAACCCTGGGGAACCACCATGGAACGTGGAGGTTCCACCGAGATTCGTCTATAACCGACGAATCTCTAAGAACCATATTTCGCTACATAAATTTGATTTTGTTGTCTTTCATACATCTAATTAAAGAATTATATTTCGATTATGCTATATGAATTTAATTTGAAATCTTTCTCTTCTTTATTTCATTCATTCAAAGAACTTTATTTTGATTTTGATTCATAAATTAATACTGAAATCTTATATACATTTATTTAAAAAGATATATTTTGAAACAACTTAATTTTGAAATTTTATATTCACTCATTTAAAAGAAACATTTCGATTTTTATCCATATTCTAAGATCTTTCATTCATTTTTGAGGAAAAACTTTGTTTATAACTATCATAAAATAATTTGAAATTCTTTTATATTTATTCATTTAAAGAAAGGTATTTCGATATTTTTTTTTTCTGTCAATCTTTTCTTTTTCTGTTTTTTTTAATCAAAATACATTTGAGAAACAGGAATTCAATGCAACAATGAACGAACACTTTTTCATATTAAGTTTAATTAAAGAAAGCCCAATTCAAGCGGAACCAAGTTCCGCGTACCTGATATAACCACTTTTTATGCTCGTAAGGAATACTATATAAGGTTTCCTTACGAGTCCTTTGGGCTGCGACTAGGAATCATTATGTAACTTTTATTATTGTGATTTGTATACTTTATCATGAATAAACCTTTCTCTCTATACTCTTTATCATTTATATTTGGAAGAAAAGAAAGTAATTCCATGTGGTTACCCAGCCGGAACCCTGGGGAACCACCATGGAACGGCTGACATTACATTTTTCTACAATATCACTAGATTCGATATCATTGATATCCTGGAAACGTTATTCCTCTCCTTTTTGTATATCAAACGAGAGTTTTATGTAATCATAGAGAAATCAGGATCAGTCTGTTCTGTTGGAGAACTGTAAGACATAAAATTTCAAACTAATAGGCTCTTTATCGAAGTAAATGTATAAGTTTAAATTGGATATCTAACAATCTTTTTCATTTTATTTCTTATTGTTTGTTTTAAAGTAGGAAAAACTAGTTCTTTTCTTTCTAATTTCCATCCTAAATGCTTTCGAATTCCAGAAAAAAATATATACTGCCTTGTTCAACTAAGATTTCAGAAACTCTCATGAAAAAAAACTAAGACTATTGTGATGAGAGAAATTAAGAGAAAAACTATGGAGCTGACATTACATTTTTCTACAATATCACTAGATTCGATATCATTGATATCCTGGAAACGTTATTTCTCTCCTTTTTGTATATCAAACGAGAGTTTTATGTAATCATAGAGAAATCAGGATCAGTCTGTTCTGTTGGAGAACTGTAAGACATAAAATTTCAAACTAATAGGCTCTTTATCGAAGTAAATGTATAAGTTTAAATTGGATATCTAACAATCTTTTTCATTTTATTTCTTATTGTTTGTTTTAAAGTAGGAAAAACTAGTTCTTTTCTTTCTAATTTCCATCCCAAATGCTTTCGAATTCCAGAAAAAAATATATACTGCCTTGTTCAACTAAGATTTCAGAAACTCTTATGAAAAAAAACTAAGACTATTGTGATGAGAGAAATTAAGAGAAAAACTTTGGAGCTGACATTACATTTTTCTACAATATCACTAGATTCGATATCATTGATATCCTGGAAACGTTATTCCTCTCTATTTTGTATATCAAACGAGAGTTTTATGTAATCATAGAGAAATCAGGATCAGTCTGTTCTGTTGGAGAACTGTAAGACATAAAATTTCAAACTAATAGGCTCTTTATCGAAGTAAATGTATAAGTTTAAATTGGATATCTAACAATCTTTTTCATTTTATTTCTTATTGTTTGTTTTAAAGTAGAAAAAACTAGTTCTTTTCTTTCTAATTTCCATCCCAAATGCTTTCGAATTCCAGGAAAATATATATGTTGACAACAAAAAAACTTCTTAAAAAACGTTTTGTTCAACTATGAAATTCTTATGACACATTGCAAAAATAATCGATGAAGAAGATAAATTCGATTTTTATAAATGACAAGTGAAATGAAAAAAATTTACGACCACGGCAGGATTCGAACCTACAATCTTCTGCTCCGTAGGCAGACGCGTTATCCATTGCGCCACGCGGCCTTGTTCAACTAAGATTTCAGAAACTCTTATGAAAAAAAACTAAGACTATTGTGATGAGAGAAATTAAGAGAAAAACTATGGAGCTGACATTACATTTTTCTACAATATCACTAGATTCGATATCATTGATATCCTGGAAACGTTATTCCTCTCCTTTTTGTATATCAAACGAGAGTTTTATGTAATCATAGAGAAATCAGGATCAGTCTGTTCTGTTGGAGAACTGTAAGACATAAAATTTCAAACTAATAGGCTCTTTATCGAAGTAAATGTATAAGTTTAAATTGGATATCTAACAATCTTTTTCATTTTATTTCTTATTGTTTGTTTTAAAGTAGGAAAAACTAGTTCTTTTCTTTCTAATTTCCATCCTAAATGCTTTCGAATTCCAGAAAAAAATATATACTGCCTTGTTCAACTAAGATTTCAGAAACTCTCATGAAAAAAAACTAAGACTATTGTGATGAGAGAAATTAAGAGAAAAACTATGGAGCTGACATTACATTTTTCTACAATATCACTAGATTCGATATCATTGATATCCTGGAAACGTTATTTCTCTCCTTTTTGTATATCAAACGAGAGTTTTATGTAATCATAGAGAAATCAGGATCAGTCTGTTCTGTTGGAGAACTGTAAGACATAAAATTTCAAACTAATAGGCTCTTTATCGAAGTAAATGTATAAGTTTAAATTGGATATCTAACAATCTCTTTCATTTTATTTCTTATTGTTTGTTTTAAAGTAGGAAAAACTAGTTCTTTTCTTTCTAATTTCCATCCTAAATGCTTTCGAATTCCAGAAAAAAATATATACTGCCTTGTTCAACTAAGATTTCAGAAACTCTCATGAAAAAAAACTAAGACTATTGTGATGAGAGAAATTAAGAGAAAAACTATGGAGCTGACATTACATTTTTCTACAATATCACTAGATTCGATATCATTGATATCCTGGAAACGTTATTCCTCTCCTTTTTGTATATCAAACGAGAGTTTTATGTAATCATAGAGAAATCAGGATCAGTCTGTTCTGTTGGAGAACTGTAAGACATAAAATTTCAAACTAATAGGCTCTTTATCGAAGTAAATGTATAAGTTTAAATTGGATATCTAACAATCTTTTTCATTTTATTTCTTATTGTTTGTTTTAAAGTAGAAAAAACTAGTTCTTTTCTTTCTAATTTCCATCCCAAATGCTTTCGAATTCCAGGAAAATATATATGTTGACAACAAAAAAACTTCTTAAAAAACGTTTTGTTCAACTATGAAATTCTTATGACACATTGCAAAAATAATCGATGAAGAAGATAAATTCGATTTTTATAAATGACAAGTGAAATGAAAAAAATTTACGACCACGGCAGGATTCGAACCTACAATCTTCTGCTCCGTAGGCAGACGCGTTATCCATTGCGCCACGCGGCCTTGTTCAACTAAGATTTCAGAAACTCTTATGAAAAAAAACTAAGACTATTGTGATGAGAGAAATTAAGAGAAAAACTATGGAGCTGACATTACATTTTTCTACAATATCACTAGATTCGATATCATTGATATCCTGGAAACGTTATTCCTCTCCTTTTTGTATATCAAACGAGAGTTTTATGTAATCATAGAGAAATCAGGATCAGTCTGTTCTGTTGGAGAACTGTAAGACATAAAATTTCAAACTAATAGGCTCTTTATCGAAGTAAATGTATAAGTTTAAATTGGATATCTAACAATCTTTTTCATTTTATTTCTTATTGTTTGTTTTAAAGTAGGAAAAACTAGTTCTTTTCTTTCTAATTTCCATCCTAAATGCTTTCGAATTCCAGAAAAAAATATATACTGCCTTGTTCAACTAAGATTTCAGAAACTCTCATGAAAAAAAACTAAGACTATTGTGATGAGAGAAATTAAGAGAAAAACTATGGAGCTGACATTACATTTTTCTACAATATCACTAGATTCGATATCATTGATATCCTGGAAACGTTATTTCTCTCCTTTTTGTATATCAAACGAGAGTTTTATGTAATCATAGAGAAATCAGGATCAGTCTGTTCTGTTGGAGAACTGTAAGACATAAAATTTCAAACTAATAGGCTCTTTATCGAAGTAAATGTATAAGTTTAAATTGGATATCTAACAATCTTTTTCATTTTATTTCTTATTGTTTGTTTTAAAGTAGGAAAAACTAGTTCTTTTCTTTCTAATTTCCATCCTAAATGCTTTCGAATTCCAGAAAAAAATATATACTGCCTTGTTCAACTAAGATTTCAGAAACTCTCATGAAAAAAAACTAAGACTATTGTGATGAGAGAAATTAAGAGAAAAACTATGGAGCTGACATTACATTTTTCTACAATATCACTAGATTCGATATCATTGATATCCTGGAAACGTTATTCCTCTCCTTTTTGTATATCAAACGAGAGTTTTATGTAATCATAGAGAAATCAGGATCAGTCTGTTCTGTTGGAGAACTGTAAGACATAAAATTTCAAACTAATAGGCTCTTTATCGAAGTAAATGTATAAGTTTAAGCTGGATATCTAACAATCTTTTTCATTTTATTTCTTATTGTTTGTTTTAAAGTAGAAAAAACTAGTTCTTTTCTTTCTAATTTCCATCCCAAATGCTTTCGAATTCCAGGAAAATATATATGTTGACAACAAAAAAACTTCTTAAAAAACGTTTTGTTCAACTATGAAATTCTTATGACACATTGCAAAAATAATCGATGAAGAAGATAAATTCGATTTTTATAAATGACAAGTGAAATGAAAAAAATTTACGACCACGGCAGGATTCGAACCTACAATCTTCTGCTCCGTAGGCAGACGCGTTATCCATTGCGCCACGCGGCCTTGTTCAACTAAGATTTCAGAAACTCTTATGAAAAAAAACTAAGACTATTGTGATGAGAGAAATTAAGAGAAAAACTATGGAGCTGACATTACATTTTTCTACAATATCACTAGATTCGATATCATTGATATCCTGGAAACGTTATTCCTCTCCTTTTTGTATATCAAACGAGAGTTTTATGTAATCATAGAGAAATCAGGATCAGTCTGTTCTGTTGGAGAACTGTAAGACATAAAATTTCAAACTAATAGGCTCTTTATCGAAGTAAATGTATAAGTTTAAATTGGATATCTAACAATCTTTTTCATTTTATTTCTTATTGTTTGTTTTAAAGTAGGAAAAACTAGTTCTTTTCTTTCTAATTTCCATCCTAAATGCTTTCGAATTCCAGAAAAAAATATATACTGCCTTGTTCAACTAAGATTTCAGAAACTCTCATGAAAAAAAACTAAGACTATTGTGATGAGAGAAATTAAGAGAAAAACTATGGAGCTGACATTACATTTTTCTACAATATCACTAGATTCGATATCATTGATATCCTGGAAACGTTATTTCTCTCCTTTTTGTATATCAAACGAGAGTTTTATGTAATCATAGAGAAATCAGGATCAGTCTGTTCTGTTGGAGAACTGTAAGACATAAAATTTCAAACTAATAGGCTCTTTATCGAAGTAAATGTATAAGTTTAAATTGGATATCTAACAATCTTTTTCATTTTATTTCTTATTGTTTGTTTTAAAGTAGGAAAAACTAGTTCTTTTCTTTCTAATTTCCATCCTAAATGCTTTCGAATTCCAGAAAAAAATATATACTGCCTTGTTCAACTAAGATTTCAGAAACTCTCATGAAAAAAAACTAAGACTATTGTGATGAGAGAAATTAAGAGAAAAACTATGGAGCTGACATTACATTTTTCTACAATATCACTAGATTCGATATCATTGATATCCTGGAAACGTTATTCCTCTCCTTTTTGTATATCAAACGAGAGTTTTATGTAATCATAGAGAAATCAGGATCAGTCTGTTCTGTTGGAGAACTGTAAGACATAAAATTTCAAACTAATAGGCTCTTTATCGAAGTAAATGTATAAGTTTAAATTGGATATCTAACAATCTTTTTCATTTTATTTCTTATTGTTTGTTTTAAAGTAGAAAAAACTAGTTCTTTTCTTTCTAATTTCCATCCCAAATGCTTTCGAATTCCAGGAAAATATATATGTTGACAACAAAAAAACTTCTTAAAAAACGTTTTGTTCAACTATGAAATTCTTATGACACATTGCAAAAATAATCGATGAAGAAGATAAATTCGATTTTTATAAATGACAAGTGAAATGAAAAAAATTTACGACCACGGCAGGATTCGAACCTACAATCTTCTGCTCCGTAGGCAGACGCGTTATCCATTGCGCCACGCGGCCTTGTTCAACTAAGATTTCAGAAACTCTTATGAAAAAAAACTAAGACTATTGTGATGAGAGAAATTAAGAGAAAAACTATGGAGCTGACATTACATTTTTCTACAATATCACTAGATTCGATATCATTGATATCCTGGAAACGTTATTCCTCTCCTTTTTGTATATCAAACGAGAGTTTTATGTAATCATAGAGAAATCAGGATCAGTCTGTTCTGTTGGAGAACTGTAAGACATAAAATTTCAAACTAATAGGCTCTTTATCGAAGTAAATGTATAAGTTTAAATTGGATATCTAACAATCTTTTTCATTTTATTTCTTATTGTTTGTTTTAAAGTAGGAAAAACTAGTTCTTTTCTTTCTAATTTCCATCCTAAATGCTTTCGAATTCCAGAAAAAAATATATACTGCCTTGTTCAACTAAGATTTCAGAAACTCTCATGAAAAAAAACTAAGACTATTGTGATGAGAGAAATTAAGAGAAAAACTATGGAGCTGACATTACATTTTTCTACAATATCACTAGATTCGATATCATTGATGTCCTGGAAACGTTATTTCTCTCCTTTTTGTATATCAAACGAGAGTTTTATGTAATCATAGAGAAATCAGGATCAGTCTGTTCTGTTGGAGAACTGTAAGACATAAAATTTCAAACTAATAGGCTCTTTATCGAAGTAAATGTATAAGTTTAAATTGGATATCTAACAATCTTTTTCATTTTATTTCTTATTGTTTGTTTTAAAGTAGGAAAAACTAGTTCTTTTCTTTCTAATTTCCATCCTAAATGCTTTCGAATTCCAGAAAAAAATATATACTGCCTTGTTCAACTA
The DNA here is from genome assembly GCA_964057225.1 of Auanema rhodensis. NCBI lineage: Eukaryota > Metazoa > Nematoda > Chromadorea > Rhabditida > Rhabditidae > Auanema > Auanema rhodense. The sequence goes on along the minus strand of OZ059899.1, from coordinate 9,893,960 downwards.
AGATTTCAGAAACTCTCATGAAAAAAAACTAAGACTATTGTGATGAGAGAAATTAAGAGAAAAACTATGGAGCTGACATTACATTTTTCTACAATATCACTAGATTCGATATCATTGATATCCTGGAAACGTTATTCCTCTCCTTTTTGTATATCAAACGAGAGTTTTATGTAATCATAGAGAAATCAGGATCAGTCTGTTCTGTTGGAGAACTGTAAGACATAAAATTTCAAACTAATAGGCTCTTTATCGAAGTAAATGTATAAGTTTAAATTGGATATCTAACAATCTTTTTCATTTTATTTCTTATTGTTTGTTTTAAAGTAGAAAAAACTAGTTCTTTTCTTTCTAATTTCCATCCCAAATGCTTTCGAATTCCAGGAAAATATATATGTTGACAACAAAAAAACTTCTTAAAAAACGTTTTGTTCAACTATGAAATTCTTATGACACATTGCAAAAATAATCGATGAAGAAGATAAATTCGATTTTTATAAATGACAAGTGAAATGAAAAAAATTTACGACCACGGCAGGATTCGAACCTACAATCTTCTGCTCCGTAGGCAGACGCGTTATCCATTGCGCCACGCGGCCTTGTTCAACTAAGATTTCAGAAACTCTTATGAAAAAAAACTAAGACTATTGTGATGAGAGAAATTAAGAGAAAAACTATGGAGCTGACATTACATTTTTCTACAATATCACTAGATTCGATATCATTGATATCCTGGAAACGTTATTCCTCTCCTTTTTGTATATCAAACGAGAGTTTTATGTAATCATAGAGAAATCAGGATTAGTCTGTTCTGTTGGAGAACTGTAAGACATAAAATTTCAAACTAATAGGCTCTTTATCGAAGTAAATGTATAAGTTTAAATTGGATATCTAACAATCTTTTTCATTTTATTTCTTATTGTTTGTTTTAAAGTAGGAAAAACTAGTTCTTTTCTTTCTAATTTTCATCCAAAATGCTTTCGAAATTTCTATCCAATATGCTTTTATATCAAACGAGAGTTTTATGTAATCATAGAGAAATCAGGATCAGTCTGTTCTGTTGGAGAACTGTAAGACATAAAATTTCAAACTAATAGGCTCTTTATCGAAGTAAATGTATAAGTTTAAATTGGATATCTAACAATCTTTTTCATTTTATTTCTTATTGTTTGTTTTAAAGTAGGAAAAACTAGTTCTTTTCTTTCTAATTTCCATCCTAAATGCTTTCGAATTCCAGAAAAAAATATATACTGCCTTGTTCAACTAAGATTTCAGAAACTCTCATGAAAAAAAACTAAGACTATTGTGATGAGAGAAATTAAGAGAAAAACTATGGAGCTGACATTACATTTTTCTACAATATCACTAGATTCGATATCATTGATATCCTGGAAACGTTATTCCTCTCCTTTTTGTATATCAAACGAGAGTTTTATGTAATCATAGAGAAATCAGGATCAGTCTGTTCTGTTGGAGAACTGTAAGACATAAAATTTCAAACTAATAGGCTCTTTATCGAAGTAAATGTATAAGTTTAAATTGGATATCTAACAATCTTTTTCATTTTATTTCTTATTGTTTGTTTTAAAGTAGAAAAAACTAGTTCTTTTCTTTCTAATTTCCATCCCAAATGCTTTCGAATTCCAGGAAAATATATATGTTGACAACAAAAAAACTTCTTAAAAAACGTTTTGTTCAACTATGAAATTCTTATGACACATTGCAAAAATAATCGATGAAGAAGATAAATTCGATTTTTATAAATGACAAGTGAAATGAAAAAAATTTACGACCACGGCAGGATTCGAACCTACAATCTTCTGCTCCGTAGGCAGACGCGTTATCCATTGCGCCACGCGGCCTTGTTCAACTAAGATTTCAGAAACTCTTATGAAAAAAAACTAAGACTATTGTGATGAGAGAAATTAAGAGAAAAACTATGGAGCTGACATTACATTTTTCTACAATATCACTAGATTCGATATCATTGATATCCTGGAAACGTTATTCCTCTCCTTTTTGTATATCAAACGAGAGTTTTATGTAATCATAGAGAAATCAGGATCAGTCTGTTCTGTTGGAGAACTGTAAGACATAAAATTTCAAACTAATAGGCTCTTTATCGAAGTAAATGTATAAGTTTAAATTGGATATCTAACAATCTTTTTCATTTTATTTCTTATTGTTTGTTTTAAAGTAGGAAAAACTAGTTCTTTTCTTTCTAATTTCCATCCTAAATGCTTTCGAATTCCAGAAAAAAATATATACTGCCTTGTTCAACTAAGATTTCAGAAACTCTCATGAAAAAAAACTAAGACTATTGTGATGAGAGAAATTAAGAGAAAAACTATGGAGCTGACATTACATTTTTCTACAATATCACTAGATTCGATATCATTGATATCCTGGAAACGTTATTTCTCTCCTTTTTGTATATCAAACGAGAGTTTTATGTAATCATAGAGAAATCAGGATCAGTCTGTTCTGTTGGAGAACTGTAAGACATAAAATTTCAAACTAATAGGCTCTTTATCGAAGTAAATGTATAAGTTTAAATTGGATATCTAACAATCTTTTTCATTTTATTTCTTATTGTTTGTTTTAAAGTAGGAAAAACTAGTTCTTTTCTTTCTAATTTCCATCCTAAATGCTTTCGAATTCCAGAAAAAAATATATACTGCCTTGTTCAACTAAGATTTCAGAAACTCTCATGAAAAAAAACTAAGACTATTGTGATGAGAGAAATTAAGAGAAAAACTATGGAGCTGACATTACATTTTTCTACAATATCACTAGATTCGATATCATTGATATCCTGGAAACGTTATTCCTCTCCTTTTTGTATATCAAACGAGAGTTTTATGTAATCATAGAGAAATCAGGATCAGTCTGTTCTGTTGGAGAACTGTAAGACATAAAATTTCAAACTAATAGGCTCTTTATCGAAGTAAATGTATAAGTTTAAATTGGATATCTAACAATCTTTTTCATTTTATTTCTTATTGTTTGTTTTAAAGTAGAAAAAACTAGTTCTTTTCTTTCTAATTTCCATCCCAAATGCTTTCGAATTCCAGGAAAATATATATGTTGACAACAAAAAAACTTCTTAAAAAACGTTTTGTTCAACTATGAAATTCTTATGACACATTGCAAAAATAATCGATGAAGAAGATAAATTCGATTTTTATAAATGACAAGTGAAATGAAAAAAATTTACGACCACGGCAGGATTCGAACCTACAATCTTCTGCTCCGTAGGCAGACGCGTTATCCATTGCGCCACGCGGCCTTGTTCAACTAAGATTTCAGAAACTCTTATGAAAAAAAACTAAGACTATTGTGATGAGAGAAATTAAGAGAAAAACTATGGAGCTGACATTACATTTTTCTACAATATCACTAGATTCGATATCATTGATATCCTGGAAACGTTATTCCTCTCCTTTTTGTATATCAAACGAGAGTTTTATGTAATCATAGAGAAATCAGGATCAGTCTGTTCTGTTGGAGAACTGTAAGACATAAAATTTCAAACTAATAGGCTCTTTATCGAAGTAAATGTATAAGTTTAAATTGGATATCTAACAATCTTTTTCATTTTATTTCTTATTGTTTGTTTTAAAGTAGGAAAAACTAGTTCTTTTCTTTCTAATTTCCATCCTAAATGCTTTCGAATTCCAGAAAAAAATATATACTGCCTTGTTCAACTAAGATTTCAGAAACTCTCATGAAAAAAAACTAAGACTATTGTGATGAGAGAAATTAAGAGAAAAACTATGGAGCTGACATTACATTTTTCTACAATATCACTAGATTCGATATCATTGATATCCTGGAAACGTTATTTCTCTCCTTTTTGTATATCAAACGAGAGTTTTATGTAATCATAGAGAAATCAGGATCAGTCTGTTCTGTTGGAGAACTGTAAGACATAAAATTTCAAACTAATAGGCTCTTTATCGAAGTAAATGTATAAGTTTAAATTGGATATCTAACAATCTTTTTCATTTTATTTCTTATTGTTTGTTTTAAAGTAGGAAAAACTAGTTCTTTTCTTTCTAATTTCCATCCTAAATGCTTTCGAATTCCAGAAAAAAATATATACTGCCTTGTTCAACTAAGATTTCAGAAACTCTCATGAAAAAAAACTAAGACTATTGTGATGAGAGAAATTAAGAGAAAAACTATGGAGCTGACATTACATTTTTCTACAATATCACTAGATTCGATATCATTGATATCCTGGAAACGTTATTCCTCTCCTTTTTGTATATCAAACGAGAGTTTTATGTAATCATAGAGAAATCAGGATCAGTCTGTTCTGTTGGAGAACTGTAAGACATAAAATTTCAAACTAATAGGCTCTTTATCGAAGTAAATGTATAAGTTTAAATTGGATATCTAACAATCTTTTTCATTTTATTTCTTATTGTTTGTTTTAAAGTAGAAAAAACTAGTTCTTTTCTTTCTAATTTCCATCCCAAATGCTTTCGAATTCCAGGAAAATATATATGTTGACAACAAAAAAACTTCTTAAAAAACGTTTTGTTCAACTATGAAATTCTTATGACACATTGCAAAAATAATCGATGAAGAAGATAAATTCGATTTTTATAAATGACAAGTGAAATGAAAAAAATTTACGACCACGGCAGGATTCGAACCTACAATCTTCTGCTCCGTAGGCAGACGCGTTATCCATTGCGCCACGCGGCCTTGTTCAACTAAGATTTCAGAAACTCTTATGAAAAAAAACTAAGACTATTGTGATGAGAGAAATTAAGAGAAAAACTATGGAGCTGACATTACATTTTTCTACAATATCACTAGATTCGATATCATTGATATCCTGGAAACGTTATTCCTCTCCTTTTTGTATATCAAACGAGAGTTTTATGTAATCATAGAGAAATCAGGATTAGTCTGTTCTGTTGGAGAACTGTAAGACATAAAATTTCAAACTAATAGGCTCTTTATCGAAGTAAATGTATAAGTTTAAATTGGATATCTAACAATCTTTTTCATTTTATTTCTTATTGTTTGTTTTAAAGTAGGAAAAACTAGTTCTTTTCTTTCTAATTTTCATCCAAAATGCTTTCGAAATTTCTATCCAATATGCTTTTATATCAAACGAGAGTTTTATGTAATCATAGAGAAATCAGGATCAGTCTGTTCTGTTGGAGAACTGTAAGACATAAAATTTCAAACTAATAGGCTCTTTATCGAAGTAAATGTATAAGTTTAAATTGGATATCTAACAATCTTTTTCATTTTATTTCTTATTGTTTGTTTTAAAGTAGAAAAAACTAGTTCTTTTCTTTCTAATTTCCATCCCAAATGCTTTCGAATTCCAGGAAAATATATATGTTGACAACAAAAAAACTTCTCAAAAAACGTTTTGTTCAACTATGAAATTCTTATGACACATTGCAAAAATAATCGTTGAAGAAGATAAATTCGATTTTTATAAATGACAAGTGAAATGAAAAAAATTTACGACCACGGCAGGATTCGAACCTACAATCTTCTGCTCCGTAGGCAGACGCGTTATCCATTGCGCCACGCGGCCTTATTCAACTAAGATTTCAGAAACTCTTATGAAAAAAAACTAAGACTATTGTGATGAGAGAAATTAAGAGAAAAACTATGGAGCTGACATTACATTTTTCTACAATATCACTAGATTCGATATCATTGATATCCTGGAAACGTTATTCCTCTCCTTTTTGTATATCAAACGAGAGTTTTATGAAATCATAGAGAAATCAGGATCAGTCTGTTCTGTTGGAGAACTGTAAGACATAAAATTTCAAACTAATAGGCTCTTTATCGAAGTAAATGTATAAGTTTAAATTGGATATCTAACAATCTTTTTCATTTTATTTCTTATTGTTTGTTTTAAAGTAGGAAAAACTAGTTCTTTTCTTTCTAATTTCCATCCCAAATGCTTTCGAATTCCAGAAAAAAATATATACTGCCTTGTTCAACTAAGATTTCAGAAACTCTTATGAAAAAAAAACTAAGACTATTGTGATGAGAGAAATTAAGAGAAAAACTATGGAGCTGACATTACATTTTTCTACAATATCACTAGATTCGATATCATTGATATCCTGGAAACGTTATTCCTCTCCTTTTTGTATATCAAACGAGAGTTTTATGTAATCATAGAGAAATCAGGATCAGTCTGTTCTGTTGGAGAACTGTAAGACATAAAATTTCAAACTAATAGGCTCTTTATCGAAGTAAATGTATAAGTTTAAATTGGATATCTAACAATCTTTTTCATTTTATTTCTTATTGTTTGTTTTAAAGTAGGAAAAACTAGTTCTTTTCTTTCTAATTTCCATCCTAAATGCTTTCGAATTCCAGAAAAAAATATATACTGCCTTGTTCAACTAAGATTTCAGAAACTCTCATGAAAAAAAACTAAGACTATTGTGATGAGAGAAATTAAGAGAAAAACTATGGAGCTGACATTACATTTTTCTACAATATCACTAGATTCGATATCATTGATATCCTGGAAACGTTATTTCTCTCCTTTTTGTATATCAAACGAGAGTTTTATGTAATCATAGAGAAATCAGGATCAGTCTGTTCTGTTGGAGAACTGTAAGACATAAAATTTCAAACTAATAGGCTCTTTATCGAAGTAAATGTATAAGTTTAAATTGGATATCTAACAATCTTTTTCATTTTATTTCTTATTGTTTGTTTTAAAGTAGGAAAAACTAGTTCTTTTCTTTCTAATTTCCATCCCAAATGCTTTCGAATTCCAGAAAAAAATATATACTGCCTTGTTCAACTAAGATTTCAGAAACTCTTATGAAAAAAAACTAAGACTATTGTGATGAGAGAAATTAAGAGAAAAACTTTGGAGCTGACATTACATTTTTCTACAATATCACTAGATTCGATATCATTGATATCCTGGAAACGTTATTCCTCTCCTTTTTGTATATCAAACGAGAGTTTTATGTAATCATAGAGAAATCAGGATCAGTCTGTTCTGTTGGAGAACTGTAAGACATAAAATTTCAAACTAATAGGCTCTTTATCGAAGTAAATGTATAAGTTTAAATTGGATATCTAACAATCTTTTTCATTTTATTTCTTATTGTTTGTTTTAAAGTAGGAAAAACTAGTTCTTTTCTTTCTAATTTCCATCCTAAATGCTTTCGAATTCCAGAAAAAAATATATACTGCCTTGTTCAACTAAGATTTCAGAAACTCTCATGAAAAAAAACTAAGACTATTGTGATGAGAGAAATTAAGAGAAAAACTATGGAGCTGACATTACATTTTTCTACAATATCACTAGATTCGATATCATTGATATCCTGGAAACGTTATTTCTCTCCTTTTTGTATATCAAACGAGAGTTTTATGTAATCATAGAGAAATCAGGATCAGTCTGTTCTGTTGGAGAACTGTAAGACATAAAATTTCAAACTAATAGGCTCTTTATCGAAGTAAATGTATAAGTTTAAATTGGATATCTAACAATCTTTTTCATTTTATTTCTTATTGTTTGTTTTAAAGTAGGAAAAACTAGTTCTTTTCTTTCTAATTTCCATCCCAAATGCTTTCGAATTCCAGAAAAAAATATATACTGCCTTGTTCAACTAAGATTTCAGAAACTCTTATGAAAAAAAACTAAGACTATTGTGATGAGAGAAATTAAGAGAAAAACTTTGGAGCTGACATTACATTTTTCTACAATATCACTAGATTCGATATCATTGATATCCTGGAAACGTTATTCCTCTCTATTTTGTATATCAAACGAGAGTTTTATGTAATCATAGAGAAATCAGGATCAGTCTGTTCTGTTGGAGAACTGTAAGACATAAAATTTCAAACTAATAGGCTCTTTATCGAAGTAAATGTATAAGTTTAAATTGGATATCTAACAATCTTTTTCATTTTATTTCTTATTGTTTGTTTTAAAGTAGAAAAAACTAGTTCTTTTCTTTCTAATTTCCATCCCAAATGCTTTCGAATTCCAGGAAAATATATATGTTGACAACAAAAAAACTTCTTAAAAAACGTTTTGTTCAACTATGAAATTCTTATGACACATTGCAAAAATAATCGATGAAGAAGATAAATTCGATTTTTATAAATGACAAGTGAAATGAAAAAAATTTACGACCACGGCAGGATTCGAACCTACAATCTTCTGCTCCGTAGGCAGACGCGTTATCCATTGCGCCACGCGGCCTTGTTCAACTAAGATTTCAGAAACTCTTATGAAAAAAAACTAAGACTATTGTGATGAGAGAAATTAAGAGAAAAACTATGGAGCTGACATTACATTTTTCTACAATATCACTAGATTCGATATCATTGATATCCTGGAAACGTTATTCCTCTCCTTTTTGTATATCAAACGAGAGTTTTATGTAATCATAGAGAAATCAGGATCAGTCTGTTCTGTTGGAGAACTGTAAGACATAAAATTTCAAACTAATAGGCTCTTTATCGAAGTAAATGTATAAGTTTAAATTGGATATCTAACAATCTTTTTCATTTTATTTCTTATTGTTTGTTTTAAAGTAGGAAAAACTAGTTCTTTTCTTTCTAATTTCCATCCCAAATGCTTTCGAATTCCAGAAAAAAATATATACTGCCTTGTTCAACTAAGATTTCAAAAACTCTTATGAAAAAAAACTAAGACTATTGTGATGAGAGAAATTAAGAGAAAAACTTTGGAGCTGACATTACATTTTTCTACAATATCACTAGATTCGATATCATTGATATCCTGGAAACGTTATTCCTCTCTATTTTGTATATCAAACGAGAGTTTTATGTAATCATAGAGAAATCAGGATCAGTCTGTTCTGTTGGAGAACTGTAAGACATAAAATTTCAAACTAATAGGCTCTTTATCGAAGTAAATGTATAAGTTTAAATTGGATATCTAACAATCTTTTTCATTTTATTTCTTATTGTTTGTTTTAAAGTAGGAAAAACTAGTTCTTTTCTTTCTAATTTCCATCCCAAATGCTTTCGAATTCCAGAAAAAAATATATACTGCCTTGTTCAACTAAGATTTCAGAAACTCTTATGAAAAAAAAACTAAGACTATTGTGATGAGAGAAATTAAGAGAAAAACTATGGAGCTGACATTACATTTTTCTACAATATCACTAGATTCGATATCATTGATATCCTGGAAACGTTATTCCTCTCCTTTTTGTATATCAAACGAGAGTTTTATGTAATCATAGAGAAATCAGGATCAGTCTGTTCTGTTGGAGAACTGTAAGACATAAAATTTCAAACTAATAGGCTCTTTATCGAAGTAAATGTATAAGTTTAAATTGGATATCTAACAATCTTTTTCATTTTATTTCTTATTGTTTGTTTTAAAGTAGGAAAAACTAGTTCTTTTCTTTCTAATTTCCATCCTAAATGCTTTCGAATTCCAGAAAAAAATATATACTGCCTTGTTCAACTAAGATTTCAGAAACTCTCATGAAAAAAAACTAAGACTATTGTGATGAGAGAAATTAAGAGAAAAACTATGGAGCTGACATTACATTTTTCTACAATATCACTAGATTCGATATCATTGATATCCTGGAAACGTTATTTCTCTCCTTTTTGTATATCAAACGAGAGTTTTATGTAATCATAGAGAAATCAGGATCAGTCTGTTCTGTTGGAGAACTGTAAGACATAAAATTTCAAACTAATAGGCTCTTTATCGAAGTAAATGTATAAGTTTAAATTGGATATCTAACAATCTTTTTCATTTTATTTCTTATTGTTTGTTTTAAAGTAGGAAAAACTAGTTCTTTTCTTTCTAATTTCCATCCCAAATGCTTTCGAATTCCAGAAAAAAATATATACTGCCTTGTTCAACTAAGATTTCAGAAACTCTTATGAAAAAAAACTAAGACTATTGTGATGAGAGAAATTAAGAGAAAAACTTTGGAGCTGACATTACATTTTTCTACAATATCACTAGATTCGATATCATTGATATCCTGGAAACGTTATTCCTCTCTATTTTGTATATCAAACGAGAGTTTTATGTAATCATAGAGAAATCAGGATCAGTCTGTTCTGTTGGAGAACTGTAAGACATAAAATTTCAAACTAATAGGCTCTTTATCGAAGTAAATGTATAAGTTTAAATTGGATATCTAACAATCTTTTTCATTTTATTTCTTATTGTTTGTTTTAAAGTAGAAAAAACTAGTTCTTTTCTTTCTAATTTCCATCCCAAATGCTTTCGAATTCCAGGAAAATATATATGTTGACAACAAAAAAACTTCTTAAAAAACGTTTTGTTCAACTATGAAATTCTTATGACACATTGCAAAAATAATCGATGAAGAAGATAAATTCGATTTTTATAAATGACAAGTGAAATGAAAAAAATTTACGACCACGGCAGGATTCGAACCTACAATCTTCTGCTCCGTAGGCAGACGCGTTATCCATTGCGCCACGCGGCCTTGTTCAACTAAGATTTCAGAAACTCTTATGAAAAAAAACTAAGACTATTGTGATGAGAGAAATTAAGAGAAAAACTATGGAGCTGACATTACATTTTTCTACAATATCACTAGATTCGATATCATTGATATCCTGGAAACGTTATTCCTCTCCTTTTTGTATATCAAACGAGAGTTTTATGTAATCATAGAGAAATCAGGATCAGTCTGTTCTGTTGGAGAACTGTAAGACATAAAATTTCAAACTAATAGGCTCTTTATCGAAGTAAATGTATAAGTTTAAATTGGATATCTAACAATCTTTTTCATTTTATTTCTTATTGTTTGTTTTAAAGTAGGAAAAACTAGTTCTTTTCTTTCTAATTTCCATCCCAAATGCTTTCGAATTCCAGAAAAAAATATATACTGCCTTGTTCAACTAAGATTTCAAAAACTCTTATGAAAAAAAACTAAGACTATTGTGATGAGAGAAATTAAGAGAAAAACTTTGGAGCTGACATTACATTTTTCTACAATATCACTAGATTCGATATCATTGATATCCTGGAAACGTTATTCCTCTCTATTTTGTATATCAAACGAGAGTTTTATGTAATCATAGAGAAATCAGGATCAGTCTGTTCTGTTGGAGAACTGTAAGACATAAAATTTCAAACTAATAGGCTCTTTATCGAAGTAAATGTATAAGTTTAAATTGGATATCTAACAATCTTTTTCATTTTATTTCTTATTGTTTGTTTTAAAGTAGAAAAAACTAGTTCTTTTCTTTCTAATTTCCATCCCAAATGCTTTCGAATTCCAGGAAAATATATATGTTGACAACAAAAAAACTTCTTAAAAAACGTTTTGTTCAACTATGAAATTCTTATGACACATTGCAAAAATAATCGATGAAGAAGATAAATTCGATTTTTATAAATGACAAGTGAAATGAAAAAAATTTACGACCACGGCAGGATTCGAACCTACAATCTTCTGCTCCGTAGGCAGACGCGTTATCCATTGCGCCACGCGGCCTTGTTCAACTAAGATTTCAGAAACTCTTATGAAAAAAAACTAAGACTATTGTGATGAGAGAAATTAAGAGAAAAACTATGGAGCTGTGTTCCATACGTGTCCTATAAGTAGAGCGATTGACAACGTCAATCGCTTATAAAACGGAACATTATAAAAACAAATAGCTGACGCTACATTTGAGAAACAGGAATTCAATGCAACAATGAACGAACACTTTTTCATATTAAGTTTAATTAAAGAAAGCCCAATTCAAGCGGAACCAAGTTCCGCGTACCTGATATAACCACTTTTTATGCTCGTAAGGAATACTATATAAGGTTTCCTTACGAGTCCTTTGGGCTGCGACTAGGAATCATTATGTAACTTTTATTATTGTGATTTGTATACTTTATCATGAATAAACCTTTCTCTCTATACTCTTTATCATTTATATTTGGAAGAAAAGAAAGTAATTCCATGTGGTTACCCAGCCGGAACCCTGGGGAACCACCATGGAACGTGGAGGTTCCACCGAGATTCGTCTATAACCGACGAATCTCTAAGAACCATATTTCGCTACATAAATTTGATTTTGTTGTCTTTCATACATCTAATTAAAGAATTATATTTCGATTATGCTATATGAATTTAATTTGAAATCTTTCTCTTCTTTATTTCATTCATTCAAAGAACTTTATTTTGATTTTGATTCATAAATTAATACTGAAATCTTATATACATTTATTTAAAAAGATATATTTTGAAACAACTTAATTTTGAAATTTTATATTCACTCATTTAAAAGAAACATTTCGATTTTTATCCATATTCTAAGATCTTTCATTCATTTTTGAGGAAAAACTTTGTTTATAACTATCATAAAATAATTTGAAATTCTTTTATATTTATTCATTTAAAGAAAGGTATTTCGATATTTTTTTTTTCTGTCAATCTTTTCTTTTTCTGTTTTTTTTAATCAAAATACATTTGAGAAACAGGAATTCAATGCAACAATGAACGAACACTTTTTCATATTAAGTTTAATTAAAGAAAGCCCAATTCAAGCGGAACCAAGTTCCGCGTACCTGATATAACCACTTTTTATGCTCGTAAGGAATACTATATAAGGTTTCCTTACGAGTCCTTTGGGCTGCGACTAGGAATCATTATGTAACTTTTATTATTGTGATTTGTATACTTTATCATGAATAAACCTTTCTCTCTATACTCTTTATCATTTATATTTGGAAGAAAAGAAAGTAATTCCATGTGGTTACCCAGCCGGAACCCTGGGGAACCACCATGGAACGGCTGACATTACATTTTTCTACAATATCACTAGATTCGATATCATTGATATCCTGGAAACGTTATTCCTCTCCTTTTTGTATATCAAACGAGAGTTTTATGTAATCATAGAGAAATCAGGATCAGTCTGTTCTGTTGGAGAACTGTAAGACATAAAATTTCAAACTAATAGGCTCTTTATCGAAGTAAATGTATAAGTTTAAATTGGATATCTAACAATCTTTTTCATTTTATTTCTTATTGTTTGTTTTAAAGTAGGAAAAACTAGTTCTTTTCTTTCTAATTTCCATCCTAAATGCTTTCGAATTCCAGAAAAAAATATATACTGCCTTGTTCAACTAAGATTTCAGAAACTCTCATGAAAAAAAACTAAGACTATTGTGATGAGAGAAATTAAGAGAAAAACTATGGAGCTGACATTACATTTTTCTACAATATCACTAGATTCGATATCATTGATATCCTGGAAACGTTATTTCTCTCCTTTTTGTATATCAAACGAGAGTTTTATGTAATCATAGAGAAATCAGGATCAGTCTGTTCTGTTGGAGAACTGTAAGACATAAAATTTCAAACTAATAGGCTCTTTATCGAAGTAAATGTATAAGTTTAAATTGGATATCTAACAATCTTTTTCATTTTATTTCTTATTGTTTGTTTTAAAGTAGGAAAAACTAGTTCTTTTCTTTCTAATTTCCATCCCAAATGCTTTCGAATTCCAGAAAAAAATATATACTGCCTTGTTCAACTAAGATTTCAGAAACTCTTATGAAAAAAAACTAAGACTATTGTGATGAGAGAAATTAAGAGAAAAACTTTGGAGCTGACATTACATTTTTCTACAATATCACTAGATTCGATATCATTGATATCCTGGAAACGTTATTCCTCTCTATTTTGTATATCAAACGAGAGTTTTATGTAATCATAGAGAAATCAGGATCAGTCTGTTCTGTTGGAGAACTGTAAGACATAAAATTTCAAACTAATAGGCTCTTTATCGAAGTAAATGTATAAGTTTAAATTGGATATCTAACAATCTTTTTCATTTTATTTCTTATTGTTTGTTTTAAAGTAGAAAAAACTAGTTCTTTTCTTTCTAATTTCCATCCCAAATGCTTTCGAATTCCAGGAAAATATATATGTTGACAACAAAAAAACTTCTTAAAAAACGTTTTGTTCAACTATGAAATTCTTATGACACATTGCAAAAATAATCGATGAAGAAGATAAATTCGATTTTTATAAATGACAAGTGAAATGAAAAAAATTTACGACCACGGCAGGATTCGAACCTACAATCTTCTGCTCCGTAGGCAGACGCGTTATCCATTGCGCCACGCGGCCTTGTTCAACTAAGATTTCAGAAACTCTTATGAAAAAAAACTAAGACTATTGTGATGAGAGAAATTAAGAGAAAAACTATGGAGCTGACATTACATTTTTCTACAATATCACTAGATTCGATATCATTGATATCCTGGAAACGTTATTCCTCTCCTTTTTGTATATCAAACGAGAGTTTTATGTAATCATAGAGAAATCAGGATCAGTCTGTTCTGTTGGAGAACTGTAAGACATAAAATTTCAAACTAATAGGCTCTTTATCGAAGTAAATGTATAAGTTTAAATTGGATATCTAACAATCTTTTTCATTTTATTTCTTATTGTTTGTTTTAAAGTAGGAAAAACTAGTTCTTTTCTTTCTAATTTCCATCCTAAATGCTTTCGAATTCCAGAAAAAAATATATACTGCCTTGTTCAACTAAGATTTCAGAAACTCTCATGAAAAAAAACTAAGACTATTGTGATGAGAGAAATTAAGAGAAAAACTATGGAGCTGACATTACATTTTTCTACAATATCACTAGATTCGATATCATTGATATCCTGGAAACGTTATTTCTCTCCTTTTTGTATATCAAACGAGAGTTTTATGTAATCATAGAGAAATCAGGATCAGTCTGTTCTGTTGGAGAACTGTAAGACATAAAATTTCAAACTAATAGGCTCTTTATCGAAGTAAATGTATAAGTTTAAATTGGATATCTAACAATCTTTTTCATTTTATTTCTTATTGTTTGTTTTAAAGTAGGAAAAACTAGTTCTTTTCTTTCTAATTTCCATCCCAAATGCTTTCGAATTCCAGAAAAAAATATATACTGCCTTGTTCAACTAAGATTTCAGAAACTCTTATGAAAAAAAACTAAGACTATTGTGATGAGAGAAATTAAGAGAAAAACTTTGGAGCTGACATTACATTTTTCTACAATATCACTAGATTCGATATCATTGATATCCTGGAAACGTTATTCCTCTCTATTTTGTATATCAAACGAGAGTTTTATGTAATCATAGAGAAATCAGGATCAGTCTGTTCTGTTGGAGAACTGTAAGACATAAAATTTCAAACTAATAGGCTCTTTATCGAAGTAAATGTATAAGTTTAAATTGGATATCTAACAATCTTTTTCATTTTATTTCTTATTGTTTGTTTTAAAGTAGAAAAAACTAGTTCTTTTCTTTCTAATTTCCATCCCAAATGCTTTCGAATTCCAGGAAAATATATATGTTGACAACAAAAAAACTTCTTAAAAAACGTTTTGTTCAACTATGAAATTCTTATGACACATTGCAAAAATAATCGATGAAGAAGATAAATTCGATTTTTATAAATGACAAGTGAAATGAAAAAAATTTACGACCACGGCAGGATTCGAACCTACAATCTTCTGCTCCGTAGGCAGACGCGTTATCCATTGCGCCACGCGGCCTTATTCAACTAAGATTTCAGAAACTCTTATGAAAAAAAACTAAGACTATTGTGATGAGAGAAATTAAGAGAAAAACTATGGAGCTGACATTACATTTTTCTACAATATCACTAGATTCGATATCATTGATATCCTGGAAACGTTATTTCTCTCCTTTTTGTATATCAAACGAGAGTTTTATGTAATCATAGAGAAATCAGGATCAGTCTGTTCTGTTGGAGAACTGTAAGACATAAAATTTCAAACTAATAGGCTCTTTATCGAAGTAAATGTATAAGTTTAAATTGGATATCTAACAATCTTTTTCATTTTATTTCTTATTGTTTGTTTTAAAGTAGGAAAAACTAGTTCTTTTCTTTCTAATTTCCATCCTAAATGCTTTCGAATTCCAGAAAAAAATATATACTGCCTTGTTCAACTAAGATTTCAGAAACTCTCATGAAAAAAAACTAAGACTATTGTGATGAGAGAAATTAAGAGAAAAACTATGGAGCTGACATTACATTTTTCTACAATATCACTAGATTCGATATCATTGATATCCTGGAAACGTTATTCCTCTCCTTTTTGTATATCAAACGAGAGTTTTATGTAATCATAGAGAAATCAGGATCAGTCTGTTCTGTTGGAGAACTGTAAGACATAAAATTTCAAACTAATAGGCTCTTTATCGAAGTAAATGTATAAGTTTAAATTGGATATCTAACAATCTTTTTCATTTTATTTCTTATTGTTTGTTTTAAAGTAGGAAAAACTAGTTCTTTTCTTTCTAATTTCCATCCTAAATGCTTTCGAATTCCAGAAAAAAATATATACTGCCTTGTTCAACTAAGATTTCAGAAACTCTTATGAAAAAAAACTAAGACTATTGTGATGAGAGAAATTAAGAGAAAAACTATGGAGCTGACATTACATTTTTCTACAATATCACTAGATTCGATATCATTGATATCCTGGAAACGTTATTCCTCTCCTTTTTGTATATCAAACGAGAGTTTTATGTAATCATAGAGAAATCAGGATCAGTCTGTTCTGTTGGAGAACTGTAAGACATAAAATTTCAAACTAATAGGCTCTTTATCGAAGTAAATGTATAAGTTTAAATTGGATATCTAACAATCTTTTTCATTTTATTTCTTATTGTTTGTTTTAAAGTAGGAAAAACTAGTTCTTTTCTTTCTAATTTCCATCCTAAATGCTTTCGAATTCCAGAAAAAAATATATACTGCCTTGTTCAACTAAGATTTCAGAAACTCTCATGAAAAAAAACTAAGACTATTGTGATGAGAGAAATTAAGAGAAAAACTATGGAGCTGACATTACATTTTTCTACAATATCACTAGATTCGATATCATTGATATCCTGGAAACGTTATTTCTCTCCTTTTTGTATATCAAACGAGAGTTTTATGTAATCATAGAGAAATCAGGATCAGTCTGTTCTGTTGGAGAACTGTAAGACATAAAATTTCAAACTAATAGGCTCTTTATCGAAGTAAATGTATAAGTTTAAATTGGATATCTAACAATCTTTTTCATTTTATTTCTTATTGTTTGTTTTAAAGTAGGAAAAACTAGTTCTTTTCTTTCTAATTTCCATCCCAAATGCTTTCGAATTCCAGGAAAATATATATGTTGACAACAAAAAAACTTCTTGAAAAACGTTTTGTTCAACTATGAAATTCTTATGACACATTGCAAAAATAATCGATGAAGAAGATAAATTCGATTTTTATAAATGACAAGTGAAATGAAAAAAATTTACGACCACGGCAGGATTCGAACCTACAATCTTCTGCTCCGTAGGCAGACGCGTTATCCATTGCGCCACGCGGCCTTGTTCAACTAAGATTTCAGAAACTCTTATGAAAAAAAACTAAGACTATTGTGATGAGAGAAATTAAGAGAAAAACTATGGAGCTGACATTACATTTTTCTACAATATCACTAGATTCGATATCATTGATATCCTGGAAACGTTATTCCTCTCCTTTTTGTATATCAAACGAGAGTTTTATGTAATCATAGAGAAATCAGGATCAGTCTGTTCTGTTGGAGAACTGTAAGACATAAAATTTCAAACTAATAGGCTCTTTATCGAAGTAAATGTATAAGTTTAAATTGGATATCTAACAATCTTTTTCATTTTATTTCTTATTGTTTGTTTTAAAGTAGGAAAAACTAGTTCTTTTCTTTCTAATTTCCATCCTAAATGCTTTCGAATTCCAGAAAAAAATATATACTGCCTTGTTCAACTAAGATTTCAGAAACTCTTATGAAAAAAAACTAAGACTATTGTGATGAGAGAAATTAAGAGAAAAACTATGGAGCTGACATTACATTTTTCTACAATATCACTAGATTCGATATCATTGATATCCTGGAAACGTTATTTCTCTCCTTTTTGTATATCAAACGAGAGTTTTATGTAATCATAGAGAAATCAGGATCAGTCTGTTCTGTTGGAGAACTGTAAGACATAAAATTTCAAACTAATAGGCTCTTTATCGAAGTAAATGTATAAGTTTAAATTGGATATCTAACAATCTTTTTCATTTTATTTCTTATTGTTTGTTTTAAAGTAGGAAAAACTAGTTCTTTTCTTTCTAATTTCCATCCTAAATGCTTTCGAATTCCAGAAAAAAATATATACTGCCTTGTTCAACTAAGATTTCAGAAACTCTCATGAAAAAAAACTAAGACTATTGTGATGAGAGAAATTAAGAGAAAAACTATGGAGCTGACATTACATTTTTCTACAATATCACTAGATTCGATATCATTGATATCCTGGAAACGTTATTTCTCTCCTTTTTGTATATCAAACGAGAGTTTTATGTAATCATAGAGAAATCAGGATCAGTCTGTTCTGTTGGAGAACTGTAAGACATAAAATTTCAAACTAATAGGCTCTTTATCGAAGTAAATGTATAAGTTTAAATTGGATATCTAACAATCTTTTTCATTTTATTTCTCATTGTTTGTTTTAAAGTAGGAAAAACTAGTTCTTTTCTTTCTAATTTCCATCCCAAATGCTTTCGAATTCCAGGAAAATATATATGTTGACAACAAAAAAACTTCTTAAAAAACGTTTTGTTCAACTATGAAATTCTTATGACACATTGCAAAAATAATCGATGAAGAAGATAAATTCGATTTTTATAAATGACAAGTGAAATGAAAAAAATTTACGACCACGGCAGGATTCGAACCTACAATCTTCTGCTCCGTAGGCAGACGCGTTATCCATTGCGCCACGCGGCCTTGTTCAACTAAGATTTCAGAAACTCTTATGAAAAAAAACTAAGACTATTGTGATGAGAGAAATTAAGAGAAAAACTATGGAGCTGACATTACATTTTTCTACAATATCACTAGATTCGATATCATTGATATCCTGGAAACGTTATTCCTCTCCTTTTTGTATATCAAACGAGAGTTTTATGTAATCATAGAGAAATCAGGATCAGTCTGTTCTGTTGGAGAACTGTAAGACATAAAATTTCAAACTAATAGGCTCTTTATCGAAGTAAATGTATAAGTTTAAATTGGATATCTAACAATCTTTTTCATTTTATTTCTTATTGTTTGTTTTAAAGTAGGAAAAACTAGTTCTTTTCTTTCTAATTTCCATCCTAAATGCTTTCGAATTCCAGAAAAAAATATATACTGCCTTGTTCAACTAAGATTTCAGAAACTCTCATGAAAAAAAACTAAGACTATTGTGATGAGAGAAATTAAGAGAAAAACTATGGAGCTGACATTACATTTTTCTACAATATCACTAGATTCGATATCATTGATATCCTGGAAACGTTATTTCTCTCCTTTTTGTATATCAAACGAGAGTTTTATGTAATCATAGAGAAATCAGGATCAGTCTGTTCTGTTGGAGAACTGTAAGACATAAAATTTCAAACTAATAGGCTCTTTATCGAAGTAAATGTATAAGTTTAAATTGGATATCTAACAATCTTTTTCATTTTATTTCTTATTGTTTGTTTTAAAGTAGGAAAAACTAGTTCTTTTCTTTCTAATTTCCATCCTAAATGCTTTCGAATTCCAGAAAAAAATATATACTGCCTTGTTCAACTAAGATTTCAGAAACTCTCATGAAAAAAAACTAAGACTATTGTGATGAGAGAAATTAAGAGAAAAACTATGGAGCTGACATTACATTTTTCTACAATATCACTAGATTCGATATCATTGATATCCTGGAAACGTTATTCCTCTCCTTTTTGTATATCAAACGAGAGTTTTATGTAATCATAGAGAAATCAGGATCAGTCTGTTCTGTTGGAGAACTGTAAGACATAAAATTTCAAACTAATAGGCTCTTTATCGAAGTAAATGTATAAGTTTAAATTGGATATCTAACAATCTTTTTCATTTTATTTCTTATTGTTTGTTTTAAAGTAGAAAAAACTAGTTCTTTTCTTTCTAATTTCCATCCCAAATGCTTTCGAATTCCAGGAAAATATATATGTTGACAACAAAAAAACTTCTTAAAAAACGTTTTGTTCAACTATGAAATTCTTATGACACATTGCAAAAATAATCGATGAAGAAGATAAATTCGATTTTTATAAATGACAAGTGAAATGAAAAAAATTTACGACCACGGCAGGATTCGAACCTACAATCTTCTGCTCCGTAGGCAGACGCGTTATCCATTGCGCCACGCGGCCTTGTTCAACTAAGATTTCAGAAACTCTTATGAAAAAAAACTAAGACTATTGTGATGAGAGAAATTAAGAGAAAAACTATGGAGCTGACATTACATTTTTCTACAATATCACTAGATTCGATATCATTGATATCCTGGAAACGTTATTCCTCTCCTTTTTGTATATCAAACGAGAGTTTTATGTAATCATAGAGAAATCAGGATTAGTCTGTTCTGTTGGAGAACTGTAAGACATAAAATTTCAAACTAATAGGCTCTTTATCGAAGTAAATGTATAAGTTTAAATTGGATATCTAACAATCTTTTTCATTTTATTTCTTATTGTTTGTTTTAAAGTAGGAAAAACTAGTTCTTTTCTTTCTAATTTTCATCCAAAATGCTTTCGAAATTTCTATCCAATATGCTTTTATATCAAACGAGAGTTTTATGTAATCATAGAGAAATCAGGATCAGTCTGTTCTGTTGGAGAACTGTAAGACATAAAATTTCAAACTAATAGGCTCTTTATCGAAGTAAATGTATAAGTTTAAATTGGATATCTAACAATCTTTTTCATTTTATTTCTTATTGTTTGTTTTAAAGTAGAAAAAACTAGTTCTTTTCTTTCTAATTTCCATCCCAAATGCTTTCGAATTCCAGGAAAATATATATGTTGACAACAAAAAAACTTCTCAAAAAACGTTTTGTTCAACTATGAAATTCTTATGACACATTGCAAAAATAATCGTTGAAGAAGATAAATTCGATTTTTATAAATGACAAGTGAAATGAAAAAAATTTACGACCACGGCAGGATTCGAACCTACAATCTTCTGCTCCGTAGGCAGACGCGTTATCCATTGCGCCACGCGGCCTTATTCAACTAAGATTTCAGAAACTCTTATGAAAAAAAACTAAGACTATTGTGATGAGAGAAATTAAGAGAAAAACTATGGAGCTGACATTACATTTTTCTACAATATCACTAGATTCGATATCATTGATATCCTGGAAACGTTATTTCTCTCCTTTTTGTATATCAAACGAGAGTTTTATGTAATCATAGAGAAATCAGGATCAGTCTGTTCTGTTGGAGAACTGTAAGACATAAAATTTCAAACTAATAGGCTCTTTATCGAAGTAAATGTATAAGTTTAAATTGGATATCTAACAATCTTTTTCATTTTATTTCTTATTGTTTGTTTTAAAGTAGGAAAAACTAGTTCTTTTCTTTCTAATTTCCATCCTAAATGCTTTCGAATTCCAGAAAAAAATATATACTGCCTTGTTCAACTAAGATTTCAGAAACTCTCATGAAAAAAAACTAAGACTATTGTGATGAGAGAAATTAAGAGAAAAACTATGGAGCTGACATTACATTTTTCTACAATATCACTAGATTCGATATCATTGATATCCTGGAAACGTTATTTCTCTCCTTTTTGTATATCAAACGAGAGTTTTATGTAATCATAGAGAAATCAGGATCAGTCTGTTCTGTTGGAGAACTGTAAGACATAAAATTTCAAACTAATAGGCTCTTTATCGAAGTAAATGTATAAGTTTAAATTGGATATCTAACAATCTTTTTCATTTTATTTCTCATAGTTTGTTTTAAAGTAGGAAAAACTAGTTCTTTTCTTTCTAATTTCCATCCCAAATGCTTTCGAATTCCAGGAAAATATATATGTTGACAACAAAAAAACTTCTTAAAAAACGTTTTGTTCAACTATGAAATTCTTATGACACATTGCAAAAATAATCGATGAAGAAGATAAATTCGATTTTTATAAATGACAAGTGAAATGAAAAAAATTTACGACCACGGCAGGATTCGAACCTACAATCTTCTGCTCCGTAGGCAGACGCGTTATCCATTGCGCCACGCGGCCTTGTTCAACTAAGATTTCAGAAACTCTTATGAAAAAAAACTAAGACTATTGTGATGAGAGAAATTAAGAGAAAAACTATGGAGCTGACATTACATTTTTCTACAATATCACTAGATTCGATATCATTGATATCCTGGAAACGTTATTCCTCTCCTTTTTGTATATCAAACGAGAGTTTTATGTAATCATAGAGAAATCAGGATTAGTCTGTTCTGTTGGAGAACTGTAAGACATAAAATTTCAAACTAATAGGCTCTTTATCGAAGTAAATGTATAAGTTTAAATTGGATATCTAACAATCTTTTTCATTTTATTTCTTATTGTTTGTTTTAAAGTAGGAAAAACTAGTTCTTTTCTTTCTAATTTTCATCCAAAATGCTTTCGAAATTTCTATCCAATATGCTTTTATATCAAACGAGAGTTTTATGTAATCATAGAGAAATCAGGATCAGTCTGTTCTGTTGGAGAACTGTAAGACATAAAATTTCAAACTAATAGGCTCTTTATCGAAGTAAATGTATAAGTTTAAATTGGATATCTAACAATCTTTTTCATTTTATTTCTTATTGTTTGTTTTAAAGTAGAAAAAACTAGTTCTTTTCTTTCTAATTTCCATCCCAAATGCTTTCGAATTCCAGGAAAATATATATGTTGACAACAAAAAAACTTCTCAAAAAACGTTTTGTTCAACTATGAAATTCTTATGACACATTGCAAAAATAATCGTTGAAGAAGATAAATTCGATTTTTATAAATGACAAGTGAAATGAAAAAAATTTACGACCACGGCAGGATTCGAACCTACAATCTTCTGCTCCGTAGGCAGACGCGTTATCCATTGCGCCACGCGGCCTTATTCAACTAAGATTTCAGAAACTCTTATGAAAAAAAACTAAGACTATTGTGATGAGAGAAATTAAGAGAAAAACTATGGAGCTGACATTACATTTTTCTACAATATCACTAGATTCGATATCATTGATATCCTGGAAACGTTATTCCTCTCCTTTTTGTATATCAAACGAGAGTTTTATGAAATCATAGAGAAATCAGGATCAGTCTGTTCTGTTGGAGAACTGTAAGACATAAAATTTCAAACTAATAGGCTCTTTATCGAAGTAAATGTATAAGTTTAAATTGGATATCTAACAATCTTTTTCATTTTATTTCTTATTGTTTGTTTTAAAGTAGGAAAAACTAGTTCTTTTCTTTCTAATTTCCATCCCAAATGCTTTCGAATTCCAGAAAAAAATATATACTGCCTTGTTCAACTAAGATTTCAGAAACTCTTATGAAAAAAAAACTAAGACTATTGTGATGAGAGAAATTAAGAGAAAAACTATGGAGCTGACATTACATTTTTCTACAATATCACTAGATTCGATATCATTGATATCCTGGAAACGTTATTCCTCTCCTTTTTGTATATCAAACGAGAGTTTTATGTAATCATAGAGAAATCAGGATCAGTCTGTTCTGTTGGAGAACTGTAAGACATAAAATTTCAAACTAATAGGCTCTTTATCGAAGTAAATGTATAAGTTTAAATTGGATATCTAACAATCTTTTTCATTTTATTTCTTATTGTTTGTTTTAAAGTAGGAAACACTAGTTCTTTTCTTTCTAATTTCCATCCCAAATGCTTTCGAATTCCAGAAAAAAATATATACTGTCTTGTTCAACTAAGATTTCAGAAACTCTTATGAAAAAAAACTAAGACTATTGTGATGAGAGAAATTAAGAGAAAAACTATGGAGCTGACATTACATTTTTCTACAATATCACTAGATTCGATATCATTGATATCCTGGAAACGTTATTCCTCTCCTTTTTGTATATCAAACGAGAGTTTTATGTAATCATAGAGAAATCAGGATCAGTCTGTTCTGTTGGAGAACTGTAAGACATAAAATTTCAAACTAATAGGCTCTTTATCGAAGTAAATGTATAAGTTTAAATTGGATATCTAACAATCTTTTTCATTTTATTTCTTATTGTTTGTTTTAAAGTAGGAAAAACTAGTTCTTTTCTTTCTAATTTCCATCCCAAATGCTTTCGAATTCCAGGAAAATATATATGTTGACAACAAAAAAACTTCTTAAAAAACGTTTTGTTCAACTATGAAATTCTTATGACACATTGCGAAACAAATCGTTGAAGAAGATAAATTCGATTTTTATAAATGACAAGTGAAATGAAAAAAATTTACGACCACGGCAGGATTCGAACCTACAATCTTCTGCTCCGTAGGCAGACGCGTTATCCATTGCGCCACGCGGCCTTGTTCAACTAAGATTTCAGAAACTCTTATGAAAAAAAACTAAGACTATTGTGATGAGAGAAATTAAGAGAAAAACTATGGAGCTGACATTACATTTTTCTACAATATCACTAGATTCGATATCATTGATATCCTGGAAACGTTATTCCTCTCCTTTTTGTATATCAAACGAGAGTTTTATGTAATCATAGAGAAATCAGGATCAGTCTGTTCTGTTGGAGAACTGTAAGACATAAAATTTCAAACTAATAGGCTCTTTATCGAAGTAAATGTATAAGTTTAAATTGGATATCTAACAATCTTTTTCATTTTATTTCTTATTGTTTGTTTTAAAGTAGGAAAAACTAGTTCTTTTCTTTCTAATTTTCATCCAAAATGCTTTCGAAATTTCTATCCAATATGCTTTTATATCAAACGAGAGTTTTATGTAATCATAGAGAAATCAGGATCAGTCTGTTTTGTTGGAGAACTGTAAGACATAAAATTTCAAACTAATAGGCTCTTTATCGAAGTAAATGTATAAGTTTAAATTGGATATCTAACAATCTTTTTCATTTTATTTCTTATTGTTTGTTTTAAAGTAGGAAAAACTAGTTCTTTTCTTTCTAATTTCCATCCCAAATGCTTTCGAATTCCAGGAAAATATATATGTTGACAACAAAAAAACTTCTTAAAAAACGTTTTGTTCAAATATGAAATTCTTATGACACATTGCAAAACAAATCGTTGAAGAAGATAAATTCGATTTTTATAAATGACAAGTGAAATGAAAGAAATTTACGACCACGGCAGGATTCGAACCTACAATCTTCTGCTCCGTAGGCAGACGCGTTATCCATTGCGCCACGCGGCCTTGTTCAACTAAGATTTCAGAAACTCTTATGAAAAAAAACTAAGACTATTGTGATGAGAGAAATTAAGAGAAAAACTATGGAGCTGACATTACATTTTTCTACAATATCACTAGATTCGATATCATTGATGTCCTGGAAACGTTATTCCTCTCCTTTTTGTATATCAAACGAGAGTTTTATGAAATCATAGAGAAATCAGGATCAGTCTGTTCTGCTGGAGAACTGTAAGACATAAAATTTCAAACTAATAGGCTCTTTATCGAAGTAAATGTATAAGTTTAAATTGGATATCTAACAATCTTTTTCATTTTATTTCTTATTGTTTGTTTTAAAGTAGGAAAAACTAGTTCTTTTCTTTCTAATTTCCATCCCAAATGCTTTCGAATTCCAGGAAAATATATATGTTGACAACAAAAAAACTTCTTAAAAAACGTTTTGTTCAAATATGAAATTCATATGACACATTGCAAAACAAATCGTTGAAGAAGATAAATTCGATTTTTATAAATGACAAGTGAAATGAAAAAAATTTACGACCACGGCAGGATTCGAACCTACAATCTTCTGCTCCGTAGGCAGACGCGTTATCCATTGCGCCACGCGGCCTTGTTCAACTAAGATTTCAGAAACTCTTATGAAAAAAAACTAAGACTATTGTGATGAGAGAAATTAAGAGAAAAACTATGGAGCTGACATTACATTTTTCTACAATATCACTAGATTCGATATCATTGATGTCCTGGAAACGTTATTCCTCTCCTTTTTGTATATCAAACGAGAGTTTTATGAAATCATAGAGAAATCAGGATCAGTCTGTTCTGCTGGAGAACTGTAAGACATAAAATTTCAAACTAATAGGCTCTTTATCGAAGTAAATGTATAAGTTTAAATTGGATATCTAACAATCTTTTTCATTTTATTTCTTATTGTTTGTTTTAAAGTAGGAAAAACTAGTTCTTTTCTTTCTAATTTCCATCCTAAATGCTTTCGAATTCCAGAAAAAAATATATACTGCCTTGTTCAACTAAGATTTCAGAAACTCTCATGAAAAAAAACTAAGACTATTGTGATGAGAGAAATTAAGAGAAAAACTATGGAGCTGACATTACATTTTTCTACAATATCACTAGATTCGATATCATTGATATCCTGGAAACGTTATTCCTCTCCTTTTTGTATATCAAACGAGAGTTTTATGTAATCATAGAGAAATCAGGATCAGTCTGTTCTGTTGGAGAACTGTAAGACATAAAATTTCAAACTAATAGGCTCTTTATCGAAGTAAATGTATAAGTTTAAATTGGATATCTAACAATCTTTTTCATTTTATTTCTTATTGTTTGTTTTAAAGTAAGAAAAATTAGTTCTTTTCTTTCTAATTTCCATCCCAAATGCTTTCGAATTCTAGAAAAAAATATATACTGCCTTGTTCAACTAAGATTTCAGAAACTCTTATGAAAAAAAAACTAAGACTATTGTGATGAGAGAAATTAAAAGAAAAACTATGGAGCTGACATTACATTTTTCCACAATATCACTAGATTCGATATCATTGATATCCTGGAAACGTTATTCCTCTCTATTTTGTATATCAAACGAGAGTTTTATGTAATCATAGAGAAATCAGGATCAGTCTGTTCTGTTGGTGAACTGTAAGACATAAAATTTCAAACTAATAGGCTCTTTATCGAAGTAAATGTATAAGTTTAAATAGGATATCTAACAATCTTTTTCATTTTATTTCTTATTGTTTGTTTTAAAGTAGGAAAAACTAGTTCTTTTCTTTCTAATTTCCATCCCAAATGCTTTCGAATTCCAGAAAAAAATATATACTGCCTTGTTCAACTAAGATTTCAGAAACTCTTATGAAAAAAAACTAAGACTATTGTGATGAGAGAAATTAAGAGAAAAACTATGGAGCTGACATTACATTTTTCTACAATATCACTAGATTCGATATCATTGATATCCTGGAAACGTTATTCCTCTCCTTTTTGTATATCAAACGAGAGTTTTATGTAATCATAGAGAAATCAGGATCAGTCTGTTCTGTTGGAGAACTGTAAGACATAAAATTTCAAACTAATAGGCTCTTTATCGAAGTAAATGTATAAGTTTAAATTGGATATCTAACAATCTTTTTCATTTTATTTCTTATTGTTTGTTTTAAAGTAGGAAAAACTAGTTCTTTTCTTTCTAATTTCCATCCCAAATGCTTTCGAATTCCAGAAAAAAATATATACTGCCTTGTTCAACTAAGATTTCAGAAACTCTTATGAAAAAAAACTGAGACTATTGTGATGAGAGAAATTAAGAGAAAAACTATGGAGCTGACATTACATTTTTCTACAATATCAATAGATTCGATATCATTGATATCCTGGAAACGTTATTCCTCTCCTTTTTGTATATCAAACGAGAGTTTTATGTAATCATAGAGAAATCAGGATCAGTCTGTTCTGTTGGAGAACTGTAAGACATAAAATTTCAAACTAATAGGCTCTTTATCGAAGTAAATGTATAAGTTTAAATTGGATATCTAACAATCTTTTTCAATTTATTTCTTATTGTTTGTTTTAAAGTAGGAAAAACTAGTTCTTTTCTTTCTAATTTCCATCCCAAATGCTTTCGAATTCCAGAAAAAAATATATAATGCCTTGTTCAACTAAGATTTCAGAAACTCTTATGAAAAAAAACTAAGACTATTGTGATGAGAGAAATTAAGAGAAAAACTATGGAGCTGACATTACATTTTTCTACAATATCACTAGATTCGATATCATTGATATCCTGGAAACGTTATTCCTCTCTATTTTGTATATCAAACGAGAGTTTTATGTAATCATAGAGAAATCAGGATCAGTCTGTTCTGTTGGAGAACTGTAAGACATAAAATTTCAAACTAATAGGCTCTTTATCCAAGTAAATGTATAAGTTTAAATTGGATATCTAACAATCTTTTTCATTTTATTTCTTATTGTTTGTTTTAAAGTAGAAAAAACTAGTTCTTTTCTTTCTAATTTCCATCCCAAATGCTTTCGAATTCCAGGAAAATATATATGTTGACAACAAAAAAACTTCTTAAAAAACGTTTTGTTCAACTATGAAATTCTTATGACACATTGCAAAAATAATCGTTGAAGAAGATAAATTCGATTTTTATAAATGACAAGTGAAATGAAAAAAATTTACGACCACGGCAGGATTCGAACCTACAATCTTCTGCTCCGTAGGCAGACGCGTTATCCATTGCGCCACGCGGCCTTGTTCAACTAAGATTTCAGAAACTCTTATGAAAAAAAACTAAGACTATTGTGATGAGAGAAATTAAGAGAAAAACTATGGAGCTGACATTACATTTTTCTACAATATCACTAGATTCGATATCATTGATATCCTGGAAACGTTATTCCTCTCCTTTTTGTATATCAAACGAGAGTTTTATGTAATCATAGAGAAATCAGGATTAGTCTGTTCTGTTGGAGAACTGTAAGACATGAAATTTCAAACTAATAGGCTCTTTATCGAAGTAAATGTATAAGTTTAAATTGGATATCTAACAATCTTTTTCATATTATTTCTTATTGTTTGTTTTAAAGTAGGAAAAACTAATTCTTTTCTTTCTAATTTTCATCCAAAATGCTTTCGAAATTTCGATCCAATATGCTTTTATATCAAACGAGAGTTTTATGTAATCATAGAGAAATCAGGATCAGTCTGTTCTGTTGGAGAACTGTAAGACATAAAATTTCAAACTAATAGGCTGTTTATCGAAGTAAATGTATAAGTTTAAATTGGATATCTAACAATCTTTTTCATTTTATTTTTTATTGTTTGTTTTAAAGTAGGAAAAACTAGTTCTTTCCTTTCTAATTTCCATCCCAAATGCTTTCGAATTCCAGGAAAATATATATGTTGACAACAAAAAAACTTCTTAAAAAACGTTCTGTTCAACTATGAAATTCTTATGACACATTGCAAAAATAATCGTTGAAGAAGATAAATTCGATTTTTATAAATGACAAGTGAAATGAAAAAAATTTACGACCACGGCAGGATTCGAACCTACAATCTTCTGCTCCGTAGGCAGACGCGTTATCCATTGCGCCACGCGGCCTTGTTCAACTAAGATTTCAGAAACTCTTATGAAAAAAAACTAAGACTATTGTGATGAGAGAAATTAAGAGAAAAACTATGGAGCTGACATTACATTTTTCTACAATATCACTAGATTCGATATCATTGATATCCTGGAAACGTTATTCCTCTCCTTTTTGTATATCAAACGAGAGTTTTATGTAATCATAGAGAAATCAGGATCAGTCTGTTCTGTTGGAGAACTGTAAGACATAAAATTTCAAACTAATAGGCTCTTTATCGAAGTAAATGTATAAGTTTAAATTGGATATCTAACAATCTTTTTCATTTTATTTCTTATTGTTTGTTTTAAAGTAGGAAAAACTAATTCTTTTCTTTCTAATTTCCATCCCAAATGCTTTCGAATTCCAGGAAAATATATATGTTGACAACAAAAAAACTTCTTAAAAAACGTTTTGTTCAACTATGAAATTCTTATGACACATTGCAAAACAAATCGTTGAAGAAGATAAATTCGATTTTTATAAATGACAAGTGAAAAGAAAAAAATTTACGACCACGGCAGGATTCGAACCTACAATCTTCTGCTCCGTAGGCAGACGCGTTATCCATTGCTCCACGCGGCCTTGTTCAACTAAGATTTCAGAAACTCTTATGAAAAAAAACTAAGACTATTGTGATGAGAGAAATTAAGAGAAAAACTATGGAGCTGACATTACATTTTTCCACAATATCACTAGATTCGATATCATTGATATCCTGGAAACGTTATTCCTCTCTATTTCGTATATCAAACGAGAGTTTTATGTAATCATAGAGAAATCAGGATCAGTCTGTTCTGTTGGAGAACTGTAAGACATAAAATTTCAAACTAATAGGCTCTTTATCGAAGTAAATGTATAAGTTTAAATTGGATATCTAACAATCTTTTTCATTTTATTTCTTATTGTTTGTTTTAAAGTAGGAAAAACTAGTTCTTTTCTTTCTAATTTCCATCCCAAATGCTTTCGAATTCCAGAAAAAAATATATACTGCCTTGTTCAACTAAGATTTCAGAAACTCTTATGAAAAAAAAACTAAGACTATTGTGATGAGAGAAATTAAGAGAAAAACTATGGAGCTGACATTACATTTTTCCACAATATCACTAGATTCGATATCATTGATATCCTGGAAACGTTATTCCTCTCTATTTTGTATATCAAACGAGAGTTTTATGTAATCATAGAGAAATCAGGATCAGTCTGTTCTGTTGGAGAACTGTAAGACATAAAATTTCAAACTAATAGGCTCTTTATCGAAGTAAATGTATAAGTTTAAATTGGATATCTAACAATCTTTTTCATTTTATTTCTTATTGTTTGTTTTAAAGTAGGAAAAACTAGTTCTTTTTTTTCTAATTTCCATCCCAAATGCTTTCGAATACCAGAAAAAAATATATACTGCCTTGTTCAACTAAGATTTCAGAAACTCTTATGAAAAAAAACTAAGACTATTGTGATGAGAGAAATTAAGAGAAAAACTATGGAGCTGACATTACATTTTTCTACAATATCACTAGATTCGATATCATTGATATCCTGGAAACGTTATTCCTCTCCTTTTTGTATATCAAACGAGAGTTTTATGTAATCATAGAGAAATCAGGATCAGTCTGTTCTGTTGGAGAACTGTAAGACATAAAATTTCAAACTAATAGGCTCTTTATCGAAGTAAATGTATAAGTTTAAATTGGATATCTAACAATCTTTTTCATTTTATTTCTTATTGTTTGTTTTAAAGTAGGAAAAACTAGTTCTTTTCTTTCTAATTTTCATCCAAAATGCTTTCGAAATTTCTATCCAATATGCTTTTATATCAAACGAGAGTTTTATGTAATCATAGAGAAATCAGGATCAGTCTGTTTTGTTGGAGAACTGTAAGACATAAAATTTCAAACTAATAGGCTCTTTATCGAAGTAAATGTATAAGTTTAAATTGGATATCTAACAATCTTTTTCATTTTATTTCTTATTGTTTGTTTTAAAGTAGGAAAAACTAGTTCTTTTCTTTCTAATTTCCATCCCAAATGCTTTCGAATTCCAGGAAAATATATATGTTGACAACAAAAAAACTTCTTAAAAAACGTTTTGTTCAAATATGAAATTCTTATGACACATTGCAAAACAAATCGTTGAAGAAGATAAATTCGATTTTTATAAATGACAAGTGAAATGAAAAAAATTTACGACCACGGCAGGATTCGAACCTACAATCTTCTGCTCCGTAGGCAGACGCGTTATCCATTGCGCCACGCGGCCTTGTTCAACTAAGATTTCAGAAACTCTTATGAAAAAAAACTAAGACTATTGTGATGAGAGAAATTAAGAGAAAAACTATGGAGCTGACATTACATTTTTCTACAATATCACTAGATTCGATATCATTGATGTCCTGGAAACGTTATTCCTCTCCTTTTTGTATATCAAACGAGAGTTTTATGAAATCATAGAGAAATCAGGATCAGTCTGTTCTGCTGGAGAACTGTAAGACATAAAATTTCAAACTAATAGGCTCTTTATCGAAGTAAATGTATAAGTTTAAATTGGATATCTAACAATCTTTTTCATTTTATTTCTTATTGTTTGTTTTAAAGTAGGAAAAACTAGTTCTTTTCTTTCTAATTTCCATCCCAAATGCTTTCGAATTCCAGGAAAATATATATGTTGACAACAAAAAAACTTCTTAAAAAACGTTTTGTTCAAATATGAAATTCATATGACACATTGCAAAACAAATCGTTGAAGAAGATAAATTCGATTTTTATAAATGACAAGTGAAATGAAAAAAATTTACGACCACGGCAGGATTCGAACCTACAATCTTCTGCTCCGTAGGCAGACGCGTTATCCATTGCGCCACGCGGCCTTGTTCAACTAAGATTTCAGAAACTCTTATGAAAAAAAACTAAGACTATTGTGATGAGAGAAATTAAGAGAAAAACTATGGAGCTGACATTACATTTTTCTACAATATCACTAGATTCGATATCATTGATGTCCTGGAAACGTTATTCCTCTCCTTTTTGTATATCAAACGAGAGTTTTATGAAATCATAGAGAAATCAGGATCAGTCTGTTCTGCTGGAGAACTGTAAGACATAAAATTTCAAACTAATAGGCTCTTTATCGAAGTAAATGTATAAGTTTAAATTGGATATCTAACAATCTTTTTCATTTTATTTCTTATTGTTTGTTTTAAAGTAGGAAAAACTAGTTCTTTTCTTTCTAATTTCCATCCTAAATGCTTTCGAATTCCAGAAAAAAATATATACTGCCTTGTTCAACTAAGATTTCAGAAACTCTCATGAAAAAAAACTAAGACTATTGTGATGAGAGAAATTAAGAGAAAAACTATGGAGCTGACATTACATTTTTCTACAATATCACTAGATTCGATATCATTGATATCCTGGAAACGTTATTCCTCTCCTTTTTGTATATCAAACGAGAGTTTTATGTAATCATAGAGAAATCAGGATCAGTCTGTTCTGTTGGAGAACTGTAAGACATAAAATTTCAAACTAATAGGCTCTTTATCGAAGTAAATGTATAAGTTTAAATTGGATATCTAACAATCTTTTTCATTTTATTTCTTATTGTTTGTTTTAAAGTAAGAAAAATTAGTTCTTTTCTTTCTAATTTCCATCCCAAATGCTTTCGAATTCTAGAAAAAAATATATACTGCCTTGTTCAACTAAGATTTCAGAAACTCTTATGAAAAAAAAACTAAGACTATTGTGATGAGAGAAATTAAAAGAAAAACTATGGAGCTGACATTACATTTTTCCACAATATCACTAGATTCGATATCATTGATATCCTGGAAACGTTATTCCTCTCTATTTTGTATATCAAACGAGAGTTTTATGTAATCATAGAGAAATCAGGATCAGTCTGTTCTGTTGGTGAACTGTAAGACATAAAATTTCAAACTAATAGGCTCTTTATCGAAGTAAATGTATAAGTTTAAATAGGATATCTAACAATCTTTTTCATTTTATTTCTTATTGTTTGTTTTAAAGTAGGAAAAACTAGTTCTTTTCTTTCTAATTTCCATCCCAAATGCTTTCGAATTCCAGAAAAAAATATATACTGCCTTGTTCAACTAAGATTTCAGAAACTCTTATGAAAAAAAACTAAGACTATTGTGATGAGAGAAATTAAGAGAAAAACTATGGAGCTGACATTACATTTTTCTACAATATCACTAGATTCGATATCATTGATATCCTGGAAACGTTATTCCTCTCCTTTTTGTATATCAAACGAGAGTTTTATGTAATCATAGAGAAATCAGGATCAGTCTGTTCTGTTGGAGAACTGTAAGACATAAAATTTCAAACTAATAGGCTCTTTATCGAAGTAAATGTATAAGTTTAAATTGGATATCTAACAATCTTTTTCATTTTATTTCTTATTGTTTGTTTTAAAGTAGGAAAAACTAGTTCTTTTCTTTCTAATTTTCATCCAAAATGCTTTCGAAATTTCTATCCAATATGCTTTTATATCAAACGAGAGTTTTATGTAATCATAGAGAAATCAGGATCAGTCTGTTTTGTTGGAGAACTGTAAGACATAAAATTTCAAACTAATAGGCTCTTTATCGAAGTAAATGTATAAGTTTAAATTGGATATCTAACAATCTTTTTCATTTTATTTCTTATTGTTTGTTTTAAAGTAGGAAAAACTAGTTCTTTTCTTTCTAATTTCCATCCCAAATGCTTTCGAATTCCAGGAAAATATATATGTTGACAACAAAAAAACTTCTTAAAAAACGTTTTGTTCAAATATGAAATTCTTATGACACATTGCAAAACAAATCGTTGAAGAAGATAAATTCGATTTTTATAAATGACAAGTGAAATGAAAAAAATTTACGACCACGGCAGGATTCGAACCTACAATCTTCTGCTCCGTAGGCAGACGCGTTATCCATTGCGCCACGCGGCCTTGTTCAACTAAGATTTCAGAAACTCTTATGAAAAAAAACTAAGACTATTGTGATGAGAGAAATTAAGAGAAAAACTATGGAGCTGACATTACATTTTTCTACAATATCACTAGATTCGATATCATTGATGTCCTGGAAACGTTATTCCTCTCCTTTTTGTATATCAAACGAGAGTTTTATGAAATCATAGAGAAATCAGGATCAGTCTGTTCTGCTGGAGAACTGTAAGACATAAAATTTCAAACTAATAGGCTCTTTATCGAAGTAAATGTATAAGTTTAAATTGGATATCTAACAATCTTTTTCATTTTATTTCTTATTGTTTGTTTTAAAGTAGGAAAAACTAGTTCTTTTCTTTCTAATTTCCATCCCAAATGCTTTCGAATTCCAGGAAAATATATATGTTGACAACAAAAAAACTTCTTAAAAAACGTTTTGTTCAAATATGAAATTCATATGACACATTGCAAAACAAATCGTTGAAGAAGATAAATTCGATTTTTATAAATGACAAGTGAAATGAAAAAAATTTACGACCACGGCAGGATTCGAACCTACAATCTTCTGCTCCGTAGGCAGACGCGTTATCCATTGCGCCACGCGGCCTTGTTCAACTAAGATTTCAGAAACTCTTATGAAAAAAAACTAAGACTATTGTGATGAGAGAAATTAAGAGAAAAACTATGGAGCTGACATTACATTTTTCTACAATATCACTAGATTCGATATCATTGATGTCCTGGAAACGTTATTCCTCTCCTTTTTGTATATCAAACGAGAGTTTTATGAAATCATAGAGAAATCAGGATCAGTCTGTTCTGCTGGAGAACTGTAAGACATAAAATTTCAAACTAATAGGCTCTTTATCGAAGTAAATGTATAAGTTTAAATTGGATATCTAACAATCTTTTTCATTTTATTTCTTATTGTTTGTTTTAAAGTAGGAAAAACTAGTTCTTTTCTTTCTAATTTCCATCCTAAATGCTTTCGAATTCCAGAAAAAAATATATACTGCCTTGTTCAACTAAGATTTCAGAAACTCTCATGAAAAAAAACTAAGACTATTGTGATGAGAGAAATTAAGAGAAAAACTATGGAGCTGACATTACATTTTTCTACAATATCACTAGATTCGATATCATTGATATCCTGGAAACGTTATTCCTCTCCTTTTTGTATATCAAACGAGAGTTTTATGTAATCATAGAGAAATCAGGATCAGTCTGTTCTGTTGGAGAACTGTAAGACATAAAATTTCAAACTAATAGGCTCTTCATCGAAGTAAATGTATAAGTTTAAATTGGATATCTAACAATCTTTTTCATTTTATTTCTTATTGTTTGTTTTAAAGTAAGAAAAATTAGTTCTTTTCTTTCTAATTTCCATCCCAAATGCTTTCGAATTCTAGAAAAAAATATATACTGCCTTGTTCAACTAAGATTTCAGAAACTCTTATGAAAAAAAAACTAAGACTATTGTGATGAGAGAAATTAAAAGAAAAACTATGGAGCTGACATTACATTTTTCCACAATATCACTAGATTCGATATCATTGATATCCTGGAAACGTTATTCCTCTCTATTTTGTATATCAAACGAGAGTTTTATGTAATCATAGAGAAATCAGGATCAGTCTGTTCTGTTGGTGAACTGTAAGACATAAAATTTCAAACTAATAGGCTCTTTATCGAAGTAAATGTATAAGTTTAAATAGGATATCTAACAATCTTTTTCATTTTATTTCTTATTGTTTGTTTTAAAGTAGGAAAAACTAGTTCTTTTCTTTCTAATTTCCATCCCAAATGCTTTCGAATTCCAGAAAAAAATATATACTGCCTTGTTCAACTAAGATTTCAGAAACTCTTATGAAAAAAAACTAAGACTATTGTGATGAGAGAAATTAAGAGAAAAACTATGGAGCTGACATTACATTTTTCTACAATATCACTAGATTCGATATCATTGATATCCTGGAAACGTTATTCCTCTCCTTTTTGTATATCAAACGAGAGTTTTATGTAATCATAGAGAAATCAGGATCAGTCTGTTCTGTTGGAGAACTGTAAGACATAAAATTTCAAACTAATAGGCTCTTTATCGAAGTAAATGTATAAGTTTAAATTGGATATCTAACAATCTTTTTCATTTTATTTCTTATTGTTTGTTTTAAAGTAGGAAAAACTAGTTCTTTTCTTTCTAATTTCCATCCCAAATGCTTTCGAATTCCAGAAAAAAATATATACTGCCTTGTTCAACTAAGATTTCAGAAACTCTTATGAAAAAAAACTGAGACTATTGTGATGAGAGAAATTAAGAGAAAAACTATGGAGCTGACATTACATTTTTCTACAATATCAATAGATTCGATATCATTGATATCCTGGAAACGTTATTCCTCTCCTTTTTGTATATCAAACGAGAGTTTTATGTAATCATAGAGAAATCAGGATCAGTCTGTTCTGTTGGAGAACTGTAAGACATAAAATTTCAAACTAATAGGCTCTTTATCGAAGTAAATGTATAAGTTTAAATTGGATATCTAACAATCTTTTTCAATTTATTTCTTATTGTTTGTTTTAAAGTAGGAAAAACTAGTTCTTTTCTTTCTAATTTCCATCCCAAATGCTTTCGAATTCCAGAAAAAAATATATAATGCCTTGTTCAACTAAGATTTCAGAAACTCTTATGAAAAAAAACTAAGACTATTGTGATGAGAGAAATTAAGAGAAAAACTATGGAGCTGACATTACATTTTTCTACAATATCACTAGATTCGATATCATTGATATCCTGGAAACGTTATTCCTCTCTATTTTGTATATCAAACGAGAGTTTTATGTAATCATAGAGAAATCAGGATCAGTCTGTTCTGTTGGAGAACTGTAAGACATAAAATTTCAAACTAATAGGCTCTTTATCGAAGTAAATGTATAAGTTTAAATTGGATATCTAACAATCTTTTTCATTTTATTTCTTATTGTTTGTTTTAAAGTAGAAAAAACTAGTTCTTTTCTTTCTAATTTCCATCCCAAATGCTTTCGAATTCCAGGAAAATATATATGTTGACAACAAAAAAACTTCTTAAAAAACGTTTTGTTCAACTATGAAATTCTTATGACACATTGCAAAAATAATCGTTGAAGAAGATAAATTCGATTTTTATAAATGACAAGTGAAATGAAAAAAATTTACGACCACGGCAGGATTCGAACCTACAATCTTCTGCTCCGTAGGCAGACGCGTTATCCATTGCGCCACGCGGCCTTGTTCAACTAAGATTTCAGAAACTCTTATGAAAAAAAACTAAGACTATTGTGATGAGAGAAATTAAGAGAAAAACTATGGAGCTGACATTACATTTTTCTACAATATCACTAGATTCGATATCATTGATATCCTGGAAACGTTATTCCTCTCCTTTTTGTATATCAAACGAGAGTTTTATGTAATCATAGAGAAATCAGGATTAGTCTGTTCTGTTGGAGAACTGTAAGACATGAAATTTCAAACTAATAGGCTCTTTATCGAAGTAAATGTATAAGTTTAAATTGGATATCTAACAATCTTTTTCATATTATTTCTTATTGTTTGTTTTAAAGTAGGAAAAACTAATTCTTTTCTTTCTAATTTTCATCCAAAATGCTTTCGAAATTTCGATCCAATATGCTTTTATATCAAACGAGAGTTTTATGTAATCATAGAGAAATCAGGATCAGTCTGTTCTGTTGGAGAACTGTAAGACATAAAATTTCAAACTAATAGGCTGTTTATCGAAGTAAATGTATAAGTTTAAATTGGATATCTAACAATCTTTTTCATTTTATTTTTTATTGTTTGTTTTAAAGTAGGAAAAACTAGTTCTTTCCTTTCTAATTTCCATCCCAAATGCTTTCGAATTCCAGGAAAATATATATGTTGACAACAAAAAAACTTCTTAAAAAACGTTCTGTTCAACTATGAAATTCTTATGACACATTGCAAAAATAATCGTTGAAGAAGATAAATTCGATTTTTATAAATGACAAGTGAAATGAAAAAAATTTACGACCACGGCAGGATTCGAACCTACAATCTTCTGCTCCGTAGGCAGACGCGTTATCCATTGCGCCACGCGGCCTTGTTCAACTAAGATTTCAGAAACTCTTATGAAAAAAAACTAAGACTATTGTGATGAGAGAAATTAAGAGAAAAACTATGGAGCTGACATTACATTTTTCTACAATATCACTAGATTCGATATCATTGATATCCTGGAAACGTTATTCCTCTCCTTTTTGTATATCAAACGAGAGTTTTATGTAATCATAGAGAAATCAGGATCAGTCTGTTCTGTTGGAGAACTGTAAGACATAAAATTTCAAACTAATAGGCTCTTTATCGAAGTAAATGTATAAGTTTAAATTGGATATCTAACAATCTTTTTCATTTTATTTCTTATTGTTTGTTTTAAAGTAGGAAAAACTAATTCTTTTCTTTCTAATTTCCATCCCAAATGCTTTCGAATTCCAGGAAAATATATATGTTGACAACAAAAAAACTTCTTAAAAAACGTTTTGTTCAACTATGAAATTCTTATGACACATTGCAAAACAAATCGTTGAAGAAGATAAATTCGATTTTTATAAATGACAAGTGAAAAGAAAAAAATTTACGACCACGGCAGGATTCGAACCTACAATCTTCTGCTCCGTAGGCAGACGCGTTATCCATTGCTCCACGCGGCCTTGTTCAACTAAGATTTCAGAAACTCTTATGAAAAAAAACTAAGACTATTGTGATGAGAGAAATTAAGAGAAAAACTATGGAGCTGACATTACATTTTTCCACAATATCACTAGATTCGATATCATTGATATCCTGGAAACGTTATTCCTCTCTATTTCGTATATCAAACGAGAGTTTTATGTAATCATAGAGAAATCAGGATCAGTCTGTTCTGTTGGAGAACTGTAAGACATAAAATTTCAAACTAATAGGCTCTTTATCGAAGTAAATGTATAAGTTTAAATTGGATATCTAACAATCTTTTTCATTTTATTTCTTATTGTTTGTTTTAAAGTAGGAAAAACTAGTTCTTTTCTTTCTAATTTCCATCCCAAATGCTTTCGAATTCCAGAAAAAAATATATACTGCCTTGTTCAACTAAGATTTCAGAAACTCTTATGAAAAAAAAACTAAGACTATTGTGATGAGAGAAATTAAGAGAAAAACTATGGAGCTGACATTACATTTTTCCACAATATCACTAGATTCGATATCATTGATATCCTGGAAACGTTATTCCTCTCTATTTTGTATATCAAACGAGAGTTTTATGTAATCATAGAGAAATCAGGATCAGTCTGTTCTGTTGGAGAACTGTAAGACATAAAATTTCAAACTAATAGGCTCTTTATCGAAGTAAATGTATAAGTTTAAATTGGATATCTAACAATCTTTTTCATTTTATTTCTTATTGTTTGTTTTAAAGTAGAAAAAACTAGTTCTTTTCTTTCTAATTTCCATCCCAAATGCTTTCGAATTCCAGGAAAATATATATGTTGACAACAAAAAAACTTCTTAAAGAACGTTTTGTTCAACTATGAAATTCTTATGACACATTGCAAAACAAATCGTTGAAGAAGATAAATTCGATTTTTATAAATGACAAGTGAAATGAAAAAAAATTACGACCACGGCAGGATTCGAACCTACAATCTTCTGCTCCGTAGGCAGACGCGTTATCCATTGCGCCACGCGGCCTTGTTCAACTAAGATTTCAGAAACTCTTATGAAAAAAAACTAAGACTATTGTGATGAGAGAAATTAAGAGAAAAACTATGGAGCTGACATTACATTTTTCTACAATATCACTAGATTCGATATCATTGATATCCTGGAAACGTTATTCCTCTCCTTTTTGTATATCAAACGAGAGTTTTATGTAATCATAGAGAAATCAGGATCAGTCTGTTCTGTTGGAGAACTGTAAGACATAAAATTTCAAACTAATAGGCTCTTTATCGAAGTAAATGTATAAGTTTAAATTGGATATCTAACAATCTTTTTCATTTTATTTCTTATTGTTTGTTTTAAAGTAGGAAAAACTAGTTCTTTTCTTTCTAATTTCCATCCCAAATGCTTTCGAATTCCAGAAAAAAATATATACTGCCTTGTTCAACTAAGATTTCAGAAACTCTTATGAAAAAAAACTAAGACTATTGTGATGAGAGAAATTAAGAGAAAAACTATGGAGCTGACATTACATTTTTCTACAATATCACTAGATTCGATATCATTGATATCCTGGAAACGTTATTCCTCTCTATTTTGTATATCAAACGAGAGTTTTATGTAATCATAGAGAAATCAGGATCAGTCTGTTCCCAAATGCTTTCGAATTCCAGGAAAATATATATGTTGACAACAAAAAAACTTCTTAAAAAACGTTTTGTTCAACTATGAAATTCTTATGACACATTGCAAAAATAATCGTTGAAGAAGATGAATTTGATTTTTATAAATGACAAGTGAAATGAAAAAAATTTACGACCACGGCAGGATTCGAACCTACAATCTTCTGCTCCGTAGGCAGACGCGTTATCCATTGCGCCACGCGGCCTTGTTCAACTAAGATTTCAGAAACTCTTATGAAAAAAAACTAAGACTATTGTGATGAGAGAAATTAAGAGAAAAACTATGGAGCTGACATTACATTTTTCTACAATATCACTAGATTCGATATCATTGATATCCTGGAAACGTTATTCCTCTCCTTTTTGTATATCAAACGAGAGTTTTATGTAATCATAGAGAAATCAGGATCAGTCTGTTCTGTTGGAGAACTGTAAGACATAAAATTTCAAACTAATAGGCTCTTTATCGAAGAAAATGTATAAGTTTAAATTGGATATCTAACAATCTTTTTCATTTTATTTCTTATTGTTTGTTTTAAAGTAGGAAAAACTAGTTCTTTTCTTTCTAATTTCCATCCCAAATGCTTTCGAATTCCAGAAAAAAATATATACTGCCTTGTTCAACTAAGATTTCAGAAACTCTTATGAAAAAAAACTAAGACTATTGTGATGAGAGAAATTAAGAGAAAAACTATGGAGCTGACATTACATTTTTCTACAACATCACTAGATTCGATATCATTGATATCCTGGAAACGTTATTCCTCTCCTTTTTGTATATCAAACGAGAGTTTTATGTAATCATAGAGAAATCAGGATCAGTCTGTTCTGTTGGAGAACTGTAAGACATAATATTTCAAACTAATAGGCTCTTTATCGAAGAAAATGTATAAGTTTAAATTGGATATCTAACAATCTTTTTCATTTTATTTCTTATTGTTTGTTTTAAAGTAGGAAAAACTAGTTCTTTTCTTTCTAATTTCCATCCCAAATGCTTTCGAATTCCAGAAAAAAATATATACTGCCTTGTTCAACTAAGATTTCAGAAACTCTTATGAAAAAAAACTAAGACTATTGTGATGAGAGAAATTAAGAGAAAAACTATGGAGCTGACATTACATTTTTCTACAATATCACTAGATTCGATATCATTGATATCCTGGAAACGTTATTCCTCTCTATTTTGTATATCAAACGAGAGTTTTATGTAATCATAGAGAAATCAGGATCAGTCTGTTCTGTTGGAGAACTGTAAGACATAAAATTTCAAACTAATAGGCTCTTTATCGAAGTAAATGTATAAGTTTAAATTGGATATCTAACAATCTTTTTCATTTTATTTCTTATTGTTTGTTTTAAAGTAGGAAAAACTAGTTCTTTTTTTTCTAATTTCCATCCCAAATGCTTTCGAATTCCAGAAAAAAATATATACTGCCTTGTTCAATTAAGATTTCAGAAACTCTTATGAAAAAAAACTAAGACTATTGTGATGAGAGAAATTAAGAGAAAAACTATGGAGCTGACATTACATTTTTCTACAATATCACTAGATTCCATATCATTGATATCCTGGAAACGTTATTCCTCTCTATTTTGTATATCAAACGAGAGTTTTATGTAATCATAGAGAAATCAGGATCAGTCTGTTCTGTTGGAGAACTGTAAGACATAAAATTTCAAACTAATAGGCTCTTTATCGAAGTAAATGTATAAGTTTAAATTGGATATCTAATAATCTTTTTCATTTTATTTCTTATTGTTTGTTTTAAAGTAGGAAAAACTAGTTCTTTTCTTTCTAATTTCCATCCCAAATGCTTTCGAATTCCAGAAAAAAATATATACTGCCTTGTTCAACTAAGATTTCAGAAACTCTTATGAAAAAAAACTAAGACTATTGTGATGAGAGAAATTAAGAGAAAAACTATGGAGCTGACATTACATTTTTCTACAATATCACTAGATTCGATATCATTGATATCCTGGAAACGTTATTCCTCTCCTTTTTGTATATCAAACGAGAGTTTTATGTAATCATAGAGAAATCAGGATCAGTCTGTTCTGTTGGAGAACTGTAAGACATAAAATTTCAAACTAATAGGCTCTTTATCGAAGTAAATGTATAAGTTTAAATTGGATATCTAACAATCTTTTTCATTTTATTTCTTATTGTTTGTTTTAAAGTAGGAAAAACTAGTTCTTTTCTTTCTAATTTCCATCCCAAATGCTTTCGAATTCCAGAAAAAAATATATACTGCCTTGTTCAACTAAGATTTCAGAAACTCTTATGAAAAAAAACTAAGACTATTGTGATGAGAGAAATTAAGAGAAAAACTATGGAGCTGACATTACATTTTTCTACAACATCACTAGATTCGATATCATTGATATCCTGGAAACGTTATTCCTCTCCTTTTTGTATATCAAACGAGAGTTTTATGTAATCATAGAGAAATCAGGATCAGTCTGTTCTGTTGGAGAACTGTAAGACATAAAATTTCAAACTAATAGGCTCTTTATCGAAGAAAATGTATAAGTTTAAATTGGATATCTAACAATCTTTTTCATTTTATTTCTTATTGTTTGTTTTAAAGTAGGAAAAACTAGTTCTTTTCTTTCTAATTTCCATCCCAAATGCTTTCGAATTCCAGAAAAAAATATATACTGCCTTGTTCAACTAAGATTTCAGAAACTCTTATGAAAAAAAACTAAGACTATTGTGATGAGAGAAATTAAGAGAAAAACTATGGAGCTGACATTACATTTTTCTACAATATCACTAGATTCGATATCATTGATATCCTGGAAACGTTATTCCTCTCTATTTTGTATATCAAACGAGAGTTTTATGTAATCATAGAGAAATCAGGATCAGTCTGTTCTGTTGGAGAACTGTAAGACATAAAATTTCAAACTAATAGGCTCTTTATCGAAGTAAATGTATAAGTTTAAATTGGATATCTAACAATCTTTTTCATTTTATTTCTTATTGTTTGTTTTAAAGTAGGAAAAACTAGTTCTTTTTTTTCTAATTTCCATCCCAAATGCTTTCGAATTCCAGAAAAAAATATATACTGCCTTGTTCAATTAAGATTTCAGAAACTCTTATGAAAAAAAACTAAGACTATTGTGATGAGAGAAATTAAGAGAAAAACTATGGAGCTGACATTACATTTTTCTACAATATCACTAGATTCGATATCATTGATATCCTGGAAACGTTATTCCTCTCTATTTTGTATATCAAACGAGAGTTTTATGTAATCATAGAGAAATCAGGATCAGTCTGTTCTGTTGGAGAACTGTAAGACATAAAATTTCAAACTAATAGGCTCTTTATCGAAGTAAATGTATAAGTTTAAATTGGATATCTAACAATCTTTTTCATTTTATTTCTTATTGTTTGTTTTAAAGTAGGAAAAACTAGTTCTTTTCTTTCTAATTTCCATCCCAAATGCTTTCGAATTCCAGAAAAAAATATATACTGCCTTGTTCAACTAAGATTTCAGAAACTCTTATGAAAAAAAACTAAGACTATTGTGATGAGAGAAATTAAGAGAAAAACTATGGAGCTGACATTACATTTTTCTACAATATCACTAGATTCGATATCATTGATATCCTGGAAACGTTATTCCTCTCTATTTTGTATATCAAACGAGAGTTTTATGTAATCATAGAGAAATCAGGATCAGTCTGTTCCCAAATGCTTTCGAATTCCAGGAAAATATATATGTTGACAACAAAAAAACTTCTT
The DNA here is from genome assembly GCA_964057225.1 of Auanema rhodensis. NCBI lineage: Eukaryota > Metazoa > Nematoda > Chromadorea > Rhabditida > Rhabditidae > Auanema > Auanema rhodense. The sequence goes on along the minus strand of OZ059899.1, from coordinate 9,849,475 downwards.
AAAAAACGTTTTGTTCAACTATGAAATTCTTATGACACATTGCAAAAATAATCGTTGAAGAAGATAAATTCGATTTTTATAAATGACAAGTGAAATGAAAAAAATTTACGACCACGGCAGGATTCGAACCTACAATCTTCTGCTCCGTAGGCAGACGCGTTATCCATTGCGCCACGCGGCCTTGTTCAACTAAGATTTCAGAAACTCTTATGAAAAAAAACTAAGACTATTGTGATGAGAGAAATTAAGAGAAAAACTATGGAGCTGACATTACATTTTTCTACAATATCACTAGATTCGATATCATTGATATCCTGGAAGCGTTATTCCTCTCCTTTTTGTATATCAAACGAGAGTTTTATGTAATCATAGAGAAATCAGGATCAGTCTGTTCTGTTGGAGAACTGTAAGACATAAAATTTCAAACTAATAGGCTCTTTATCGAAGAAAATGTATAAGTTTAAATTGGATATCTAACAATCTTTTTCATTTTATTTCTTATTGTTTGTTTTAAAGTAGGAAAAACTAGTTCTTTTCTTTCTAATTTCCATCCCAAATGCTTTCGAATTCCAGAAAAAAATATATACTGCCTTGTTCAACTAAGATTTCAGAAACTCTTATGAAATAAAAACTAAGACTATTGTGATGAGAGAAATTAAGAGAAAAACTATGGAGCTGACATTACATTTTTCCACAATATCACTAGATTCGATATCATTGATATCCTGGAAACGTTATTCCTCTCTATTTTGTATATCAAACGAGAGTTTTATGTAATCATAGAGAAATCAGGATCAGTCTGTTCTGTTGGAGAACTGTAAGACATAAAATTTCAAACTAATAGGCTCTTTATCGAAGTAAATGTATAAGTTTAAATTGGATATCTAACAATCTTTTTCATTTTATTTCTTATTGTTTGTTTTAAAGTAGGAAAAACTAGTTCTTTTTTTTCTAATTTCCATCCCAAATGCTTTCGAATACCAGAAAAAAATATATACTGCCTTGTTCAACTAAGATTTCAGAAACTCTTATGAAAAAAAACTAAGACTATTGTGATGAGAGAAATTAAGAGAAAAACTATGGAGCTGACATTACATTTTTCTACAATATCACTAGATTCGATATCATTGATATCCTGGAAACGTTATTCCTCTCCTTTTTGTATATCAAACGAGAGTTTTATGTAATCATAGAGAAATCAGGATCAGTCTGTTCTGTTGGAGAACTGTAAGACATAAAATTTCAAACTAATAGGCTCTTTATCGAAGTAAATGTATAAGTTTAAATTGGATATCTAACAATCTTTTTCATTTTATTTCTTATTGTTTGTTTTAAAGTAGAAAAAACTAGTTCTTTTCTTTCTAATTTCCATCCCAAATGCTTTCGAATTCCAGGAAAATATATATGTTGACAACAAAAAAACTTCTTAAAGAACGTTTTGTTCAACTATGAAATTCTTATGACACATTGCAAAACAAATCGTTGAAGAAGATAAATTCGATTTTTATAAATGACAAGTGAAATGAAAAAAAATTACGACCACGGCAGGATTCGAACCTACAATCTTCTGCTCCGTAGGCAGACGCGTTATCCATTGCGCCACGCGGCCTTGTTCAACTAAGATTTCAGAAACTCTTATGAAAAAAAACTAAGACTATTGTGATGAGAGAAATTAAGAGAAAAACTATGGAGCTGACATTACATTTTTCTACAATATCACTAGATTCGATATCATTGATATCCTGGAAACGTTATTCCTCTCCTTTTTGTATATCAAACGAGAGTTTTATGTAATCATAGAGAAATCAGGATCAGTCTGTTCTGTTGGAGAACTGTAAGACATAAAATTTCAAACTAATAGGCTCTTTATCGAAGTAAATGTATAAGTTTAAATTGGATATCTAACAATCTTTTTCATTTTATTTCTTATTGTTTGTTTTAAAGTAGGAAAAACTAGTTCTTTTCTTTCTAATTTCCATCCCAAATGCTTTCGAATTCCAGAAAAAAATATATACTGCCTTGTTCAACTAAGATTTCAGAAACTCTTATGAAAAAAAACTAAAACTATTGTGATGAGAGAAATTAAGAGAAAAACTATGGAGCTGACATTACATTTTTCTACAATATCACTAGATTCGATATCATTGATATCCTGGAAACGTTATTCCTCTCTATTTTGTATATCAAACGAGAGTTTTATGTAATCATAGAGAAATCAGGATCAGTCTGTTCTGTTGGAGAACTGTAAGACATAAAATTTCAAACTAATAGGCTCTTTATCAAAGTAAATGTATAAGTTTAAATTGGATTTCTAACAATCTTTTCCATTTTATTTCTTATTGTTTGTTTTAAAGTAGGAAAAACTAGTTCTTTTCTTTCTAATTTCCATCCCAAATGCTTTCGAATTCCAGGAAAATATATATGTTGACAACAAAAAAACTTCTTAAAAAACGTTTTGTTCAACTATGAAATTCTTATGACACATTGCAAAAAAAATCGTTGAAGAAGATAAATTCGATTTTTATAAATGACAAGTGAAATGAAAAAAATTTACGACCACGGCAGGATTCGAACCTACAATCTTCTGCTCCGTAGGCAGACGCGTTATCCATTGCGCCACGCGGCCTTGTTCAACTAAGATTTCAGAAACTCTTATGAAAAAAAACTAAGACTATTGTGATGAGAGAAATTAAGAGAAAAACTATGGAGCTGACATAACATTTTTCTACAATATCACTAGATTCGATATCATTGATATCCTGGAAACGTTATTCCTCTCCTTTTTGTATATCAAACGAGAGTTTTATGTAATCATAGAGAAATCAGGATCAGTCTGTTCTGTTGGAGAACTGTAAGACATAAAATTTCAAACTAATAGGCTCTTTATCGAAGAAAATGTATAAGTTTAAATTGGATATCTAACAATCTTTTTCATTTTATTTCTTATTGTTTGTTTTAAAGTAGGAAAAACTAGTTCTTTTCTTTCTAATTTCCATCCCAAATGCTTTCGAATTCCAGAAAAAAATATATACTGCCTTGTTCAACTAAGATTTCAGAAACTCTTATGAAAAAAAACTAAGACTATTGTGATGAGAGAAATTAAGAGAAAAACTATGGAGCTGACATTACATTTTTCTACAATATCACTAGATTCGATATCATTGATATCCTGGAAACGTTATTCCTCTCTATTTTGTATATCAAACGAGAGTTTTATGTAATCATAGAGAAATCAGGATCAGTCTGTTCTGTTGGAGAACTGTAAGACATAAAATTTCAAACTAATAGGCTCTTTATCGAAGTAAATGTATAAGTTTAAATTGGATATCTAACAATCTTTTTCATTTTATTTCTTATTGTTTGTTTTAAAGTAGGAAAAACTAGTTCTTTTTTTTCTAATTTCCATCCCAAATGCTTTCGAATTCCAGAAAAAAATATATACTGCCTTGTTCAACTAAGATTTCAGAAACTCTTATGAAAAAAAACTAAGACTATTGTGATGAGAGAAATTAAGAGAAAAACTATGGAGCTGACATTACATTTTTCTACAATATCACTAGATTCGATATCATTGATATCCTGGAAACGTTATTCCTCTCCTTTTTGTATATCAAACGAGAGTTTTATGTAATCATAGAGAAATCAGGATCAGTCTGTTCTGTTGGAGAACTGTAAGACATAAAATTTCAAACTAATAGGCTCTTTATCGAAGTAAATGTATAAGTTTAAATTGGATATCTAACAATCTTTTTCATTTTATTTCTTATTGTTTGTTTTAAAGTAGAAAAAACTAGTTCTTTTCTTTCTAATTTCCATCCCAAATGCTTTCGAATTCCAGGAAAATATATATGTTGACAACAAAAAAACTTCTTAAAGAACGTTTTGTTCAACTATGAAATTCTTATGACACATTGCAAAACAAATCGTTGAAGAAGATAAATTCGATTTTTATAAATGACAAGTGAAATGAAAAAAAATTACGACCACGGCAGGATTCGAACCTACAATCTTCTGCTCCGTAGGCAGACGCGTTATCCATTGCGCCACGCGGCCTTGTTCAACTAAGATTTCAGAAACTCTTATGAAAAAAAACTAAGACTATTGTGATGAGAGAAATTAAGAGAAAAACTATGGAGCTGACATTACATTTTTCTACAATATCACTAGATTCGATATCATTGATATCCTGGAAACGTTATTCCTCTCCTTTTTGTATATCAAACGAGAGTTTTATGTAATCATAGAGAAATCAGGATCAGTCTGTTCTGTTGGAGAACTGTAAGACATAAAATTTCAAACTAATAGGCTCTTTATCGAAGTAAATGTATAAGTTTAAATTGGATATCTAACAATCTTTTTCATTTTATTTCTTATTGTTTGTTTTAAAGTAGGAAAAACTAGTTCTTTTCTTTCTAATTTCCATCCCAAATGCTTTCGAATTCCAGAAAAAAATATATACTGCCTTGTTCAACTAAGATTTCAGAAACTCTTATGAAAAAAAACTAAGACTATTGTGATGAGAGAAATTAAGAGAAAAACTATGGAGCTGACATTACATTTTTCTACAATATCACTAGATTCGATATCATTGATATCCTGGAAACGTTATTCCTCTCTATTTTGTATATCAAACGAGAGTTTTATGTAATCATAGAGAAATCAGGATCAGTCTGTTCCCAAATGCTTTCGAATTCCAGGAAAATATATATGTTGACAACAAAAAAACTTCTTAAAAAACGTTTTGTTCAACTATGAAATTCTTATGACACATTGCAAAAATAATCGTTGAAGAAGATAAATTCGATTTTTATAAATGACAAGTGAAATGAAAAAAATTTACGACCACGGCAGGATTCGAACCTACAATCTTCTGCTCCGTAGGCAGACGCGTTATCCATTGCGCCACGCGGCCTTGTTCAACTAAGATTTCAGAAACTCTTATGAAAAAAAACTAAGACTATTGTGATGAGAGAAATTAAGAGAAAAACTATGGAGCTGACATTCCATTTTTCTACAATATCACTAGATTCGATATCATTGATATCCTGGAAACGTTATTCCTCTCCTTTTTGTATATCAAACGAGAGTTTTATGTAATCATAGAGAAATCAGGATCAGTCTGTTCTGTTGGAGAACTGTAAGACATAAAATTTCAAACTAATAGGCTCTTTATCGAAGAAAATGTATAAGTTTAAATTGGATATCTAACAATCTTTTTCATTTTATTTCTTATTGTTTGTTTTAAAGTAGGAAAAACTAGTTCTTTTCTTTCTAATTTCCATCCCAAATGCTTTCGAATTCCAGAAAAAAATATATACTGCCTTGTTCAACTGAGATTTCAGAAACTCTTATGAAAAAAAACTAAGACTATTGTGATGAGAGAAATTAAGAGAAAAACTATGGAGCTGACATTACATTTTTCTACAATATCACTAGATTCGATATCATTGATATCCTGGAAACGTTATTCCTCTCCTTTTTGTATATCAAACGAGAGTTTTATGTAATCATAGAGAAATCAGGATCAGTCTGTTCTGTTGGAGAACTGTAAGACATAAAATTTCAAACTAATAGGCTCTTTATCGAAGTAAATGTATAAGTTTAAATTGGATATCTAACAATTTTTTTCATTTTATTTCTTATTGTTTGTTTTAAAGTAGGAAAAACTAGTTCTTTTCTTTCTAATTTCCATCCCAAATGCTTTCGAATTCCAGAAAAAAATATATACTGCCTTGTTCAACTAAGATTTCAGAAACTCTTATGAAAAAAAACTAAGACTATTGTGATGAGAGAAATTAAGAGAAAAACTATGGAGCTGACATTACATTTTTCTATAATATCACTAGATTCGATATCATTGATATCCTGGAAACGTTATTCCTCTCTATTTTGTATATCAAACGAGAGTTTTATGTAATCATAGAGAAATCAGGATCAGTCTGTTCTGTTGGAGAACTGTAAGACATAAAATTTCAAACTAATAGGCTCTTTATCGAAGTAAATGTATAAGTTTAAATTGGATATCTAACAATCTTTTTCATTTTATTTCTTATTGTTTGTTTTAAAGTAGGAAAAACTAGTTCTTTTCTTTCTAATTTCCATCCCAAATGCTTTCGAATTCCAGAAAAAAATATATACTGCCTTGTTCAACTAAGATTTCAGAAACTCTTATGAAAAAAAACTAAGACTATTGTGATGAGAGAAATTAAGAGAAAAACTATGGAGCTGACATTACATTTTTCTACAATATCACTAGATTCGATATCATTGATATCCTGGAAACGTTATTCCTCTCTATTTTGTATATCAAACGAGAGTTTTATGTAATCATAGAGAAATCAAGATCAGTCTGTTCCCAAATGCTTTCGAATTCCAGGAAAATATATATGTTGACAACAAAAAAACTTCTTAAAAAACGTTTTGTTCAACTATGAAATTCTTATGACACATTGCAAAAATAATCGTTGAAGAAGATAAATTCGATTTTTATAAATGACAAGTGAAATGAAAAAAATTTACGACCACGGCAGGATTCGAACCTACAATCTTCTGCTCCGTAGGCAGACGCGTTATCCATTGCGCCACGCGGCCTTGTTCAACTAAGATTTCAGAAACTCTTATGAAAAAAAACTAAGACTATTGTGATGAGAGAAATTAAGAGAAAATCTATGGAGCTGACATTACATTTTTCTACAATATCACTAGATTCGATATCATTGATATCCTGGAAACGTTATTCCTCTCCTTTTTGTATATCAAACGAGAGTTTTATGTAATCATAGAGAAATCAGGATCAGTCTGTTCTGTTGGAGAACTGTAAGACATAAAATTTCAAACTAATAGGCTCTTTATCGAAGAAAATGTATAAGTTTAAATTGGATATCTAACAATCTTTTTCATTTTATTTCTTATTGTTTGTTTTAAAGTAGGAAAAACTAGTTCTTTTCTTTCTAATTTCCATCCCAAATGCTTTCGAATTCCAGAAAAAAATATATACTGCCTTGTTCAACTAAGATTTCAGAAACTCTTATGAAAAAAAACTAAGACTATTGTGATGAGACAAATTAAGAGAAAAACTATGGAGCTGACATTACATTTTTCTACAATATCACTAGATTCGATATCATTGATATCCTGGAAACGTTATTCCTCTCCTTTTTGTATATCAAACGAGAGTTTTATGTAATCATAGAGAAATCAGGATCAGTCTGTTCTGTTGGAGAACTGTAAGACATAAAATTTCAAACTAATAGGCTCTTTATCGAAGAAAATGTATAAGTTTAAATTGGATATCTAACAATCTTTTTCATTTTATTTCTTATTGTTTGTTTTAAAGTAGGAAAAACTAGTTCTTTTCTTTCTAATTTCCATCCCAAATGCTTTCGAATTCCAGAAAAAAATATATACTGCCTTGTTCAACTAAGATTTCAGAAACTCTTATGAAAAAAAACTAAGACTATTGTGATGAGAGAAATTAAGAGAAAAACTATGGAGCTGACATTACATTTTTCTACAATATCACTAGATTCGATATCATTGATATCCTGGAAACGTTATTCCTCTCTATTTTGTATATCAAACGAGAGTTTTATGTAATCATAGAGAAATCAGGATCAGTCTGTTCTGTTGGAGAACTGTAAGACATAAAATTTCAAACTAATAGGCTCTTTATCGAAGTAAATGTATAAGTTTAAATTGGATATCTAACAATCTTTTTCATTTTATTTCTTATTGTTTGTTTTAAAGTAGGAAAAACTAGTTCTTTTTTTTCTAATTTCCATCCCAAATGCTTTCGAATTCCAGAAAAAAATATATACTGCCTTGTTCAACTAAGATTTCAGAAACTCTTATGAAAAAAAACTAAGACTATTGTGATGAGAGAAATTAAGAGAAAAACTATGGAGCTGACATTACATTTTTCTACAATATCACTAGATTCGATATCATTGATATCCTGGAAACGTTATTCCTCTCCTTTTTGTATATCAAACGAGAGTTTTATGTAATCATAGAGAAATCAGGATCAGTCTGTTCTGTTGGAGAACTGTAAGACATAAAATTTCAAACTAATAGGCTCTTTATCGAAGTAAATGTATAAGTTTAAATTGGATATCTAACAATCTTTTTCATTTTATTTCTTATTGTTTGTTTTAAAGTAGAAAAAACTAGTTCTTTTCTTTCTAATTTCCATCCCAAATGCTTTCGAATTCCAGGAAAATATATATGTTGACAACAAAAAAACTTCTTAAAGAACGTTTTGTTCAACTATGAAATTCTTATGACACATTGCAAAACAAATCGTTGAAGAAGATAAATTCGATTTTTATAAATGACAAGTGAAATGAAAAAAAATTACGACCACGGCAGGATTCGAACCTACAATCTTCTGCTCCGTAGGCAGACGCGTTATCCATTGCGCCACGCGGCCTTGTTCAACTAAGATTTCAGAAACTCTTATGAAAAAAAACTAAGACTATTGTGATGAGAGAAATTAAGAGAAAAACTATGGAGCTGACATTACATTTTTCTACAATATCACTAGATTCGATATCATTGATATCCTGGAAACGTTATTCCTCTCCTTTTTGTATATCAAACGAGAGTTTTATGTAATCATAGAGAAATCAGGATCAGTCTGTTCTGTTGGAGAACTGTAAGACATAAAATTTCAAACTAATAGGCTCTTTATCGAAGTAAATGTATAAGTTTAAATTGGATATCTAACAATCTTTTTCATTTTATTTCTTATTGTTTGTTTTAAAGTAGGAAAAACTAGTTCTTTTCTTTCTAATTTCCATCCCAAATGCTTTCGAATTCCAGAAAAAAATATATACTGCCTTGTTCAACTAAGATTTCAGAAACTCTTATGAAAAAAAACTAAGACTATTGTGATGAGAGAAATTAAGAGAAAAACTATGGAGCTGACATTACATTTTTCTACAATATCACTAGATTCGATATCATTGATATCCTGGAAACGTTATTCCTCTCTATTTTGTATATCAAACGAGAGTTTTATGTAATCATAGAGAAATCAGGATCAGTCTGTTCCCAAATGCTTTCGAATTCCAGGAAAATATATATGTTGACAACAAAAAAACTTCTTAAAAAACGTTTTGTTCAACTATGAAATTCTTATGACACATTGCAAAAATAATCGTTGAAGAAGATAAATTCGATTTTTATAAATGACAAGTGAAATGAAAAAAATTTACGACCACGGCAGGATTCGAACCTACAATCTTCTGCTCCGTAGGCAGACGCGTTATCCATTGCGCCACGCGGCCTTGTTCAACTAAGATTTCAGAAACTCTTATGAAAAAAAACTAAGACTATTGTGATGAGAGAAATTAAGAGAAAAACTATGGAGCTGACATTCCATTTTTCTACAATATCACTAGATTCGATATCATTGATATCCTGGAAACGTTATTCCTCTCCTTTTTGTATATCAAACGAGAGTTTTATGTAATCATAGAGAAATCAGGATCAGTCTGTTCTGTTGGAGAACTGTAAGACATAAAATTTCAAACTAATAGGCTCTTTATCGAAGAAAATGTATAAGTTTAAATTGGATATCTAACAATCTTTTTCATTTTATTTCTTATTGTTTGTTTTAAAGTAGGAAAAACTAGTTCTTTTCTTTCTAATTTCCATCCCAAATGCTTTCGAATTCCAGAAAAAAATATATACTGCCTTGTTCAACTGAGATTTCAGAAACTCTTATGAAAAAAAACTAAGACTATTGTGATGAGAGAAATTAAGAGAAAAACTATGGAGCTGACATTACATTTTTCTACAATATCACTAGATTCGATATCATTGATATCCTGGAAACGTTATTCCTCTCCTTTTTGTATATCAAACGAGAGTTTTATGTAATCATAGAGAAATCAGGATCAGTCTGTTCTGTTGGAGAACTGTAAGACATAAAATTTCAAACTAATAGGCTCTTTATCGAAGTAAATGTATAAGTTTAAATTGGATATCTAACAATTTTTTTCATTTTATTTCTTATTGTTTGTTTTAAAGTAGGAAAAACTAGTTCTTTTCTTTCTAATTTCCATCCCAAATGCTTTCGAATTCCAGAAAAAAATATATACTGCCTTGTTCAACTAAGATTTCAGAAACTCTTATGAAAAAAAACTAAGACTATTGTGATGAGAGAAATTAAGAGAAAAACTATGGAGCTGACATTACATTTTTCTATAATATCACTAGATTCGATATCATTGATATCCTGGAAACGTTATTCCTCTCTATTTTGTATATCAAACGAGAGTTTTATGTAATCATAGAGAAATCAGGATCAGTCTGTTCTGTTGGAGAACTGTAAGACATAAAATTTCAAACTAATAGGCTCTTTATCGAAGTAAATGTATAAGTTTAAATTGGATATCTAACAATCTTTTTCATTTTATTTCTTATTGTTTGTTTTAAAGTAGGAAAAACTAGTTCTTTTCTTTCTAATTTCCATCCCAAATGCTTTCGAATTCCAGAAAAAAATATATACTGCCTTGTTCAACTAAGATTTCAGAAACTCTTATGAAAAAAAACTAAGACTATTGTGATGAGAGAAATTAAGAGAAAAACTATGGAGCTGACATTACATTTTTCTACAATATCACTAGATTCGATATCATTGATATCCTGGAAACGTTATTCCTCTCTATTTTGTATATCAAACGAGAGTTTTATGTAATCATAGAGAAATCAAGATCAGTCTGTTCCCAAATGCTTTCGAATTCCAGGAAAATATATATGTTGACAACAAAAAAACTTCTTAAAAAACGTTTTGTTCAACTATGAAATTCTTATGACACATTGCAAAAATAATCGTTGAAGAAGATAAATTCGATTTTTATAAATGACAAGTGAAATGAAAAAAATTTACGACCACGGCAGGATTCGAACCTACAATCTTCTGCTCCGTAGGCAGACGCGTTATCCATTGCGCCACGCGGCCTTGTTCAACTAAGATTTCAGAAACTCTTATGAAAAAAAACTAAGACTATTGTGATGAGAGAAATTAAGAGAAAATCTATGGAGCTGACATTACATTTTTCTACAATATCACTAGATTCGATATCATTGATATCCTGGAAACGTTATTCCTCTCCTTTTTGTATATCAAACGAGAGTTTTATGTAATCATAGAGAAATCAGGATCAGTCTGTTCTGTTGGAGAACTGTAAGACATAAAATTTCAAACTAATAGGCTCTTTATCGAAGAAAATGTATAAGTTTAAATTGGATATCTAACAATCTTTTTCATTTTATTTCTTATTGTTTGTTTTAAAGTAGGAAAAACTAGTTCTTTTCTTTCTAATTTCCATCCCAAATGCTTTCGAATTCCAGAAAAAAATATATACTGCCTTGTTCAACTAAGATTTCAGAAACTCTTATGAAAAAAAACTAAGACTATTGTGATGAGACAAATTAAGAGAAAAACTATGGAGCTGACATTACATTTTTCTACAATATCACTAGATTCGATATCATTGATATCCTGGAAACGTTATTCCTCTCCTTTTTGTATATCAAACGAGAGTTTTATGTAATCATAGAGAAATCAGGATCAGTCTGTTCTGTTGGAGAACTGTAAGACATAAAATTTCAAACTAATAGGCTCTTTATCGAAGAAAATGTATAAGTTTAAATTGGATATCTAACAATCTTTTTCATTTTATTTCTTATTGTTTGTTTTAAAGTAGGAAAAACTAGTTCTTTTCTTTCTAATTTCCATCCCAAATGCTTTCGAATTCCAGAAAAAAATATATACTGCCTTGTTCAACTAAGATTTCAGAAACTCTTATGAAAAAAAACTAAGACTATTGTGATGAGAGAAATTAAGAGAAAAACTATGGAGCTGACATTACATTTTTCTACAATATCACTAGATTCGATATCATTGATATCCTGGAAACGTTATTCCTCTCTATTTTGTATATCAAACGAGAGTTTTATGTAATCATAGAGAAATCAGGATCAGTCTGTTCTGTTGGAGAACTGTAAGACATAAAATTTCAAACTAATAGGCTCTTTATCGAAGTAAATGTATAAGTTTAAATTGGATATCTAACAATCTTTTTCATTTTATTTCTTATTGTTTGTTTTAAAGTAGGAAAAACTAGTTCTTTTTTTTCTAATTTCCATCCCAAATGCTTTCGAATTCCAGAAAAAAATATATACTGCCTTGTTCAACTAAGATTTCAGAAACTCTTATGAAAAAAAACTAAGACTATTGTGATGAGAGAAATTAAGAGAAAAACTATGGAGCTGACATTACATTTTTCTACAATATCACTAGATTCGATATCATTGATATCCTGGAAACGTTATTCCTCTCCTTTTTGTATATCAAACGAGAGTTTTATGTAATCATAGAGAAATCAGGATCAGTCTGTTCTGTTGGAGAACTGTAAGACATAAAATTTCAAACTAATAGGCTCTTTATCGAAGTAAATGTATAAGTTTAAATTGGATATCTAACAATCTTTTTCATTTTATTTCTTATTGTTTGTTTTAAAGTAGAAAAAACTAGTTCTTTTCTTTCTAATTTCCATCCCAAATGCTTTCGAATTCCAGGAAAATATATATGTTGACAACAAAAAAACTTCTTAAAGAACGTTTTGTTCAACTATGAAATTCTTATGACACATTGCAAAACAAATCGTTGAAGAAGATAAATTCGATTTTTATAAATGACAAGTGAAATGAAAAAAAATTACGACCACGGCAGGATTCGAACCTACAATCTTCTGCTCCGTAGGCAGACGCGTTATCCATTGCGCCACGCGGCCTTGTTCAACTAAGATTTCAGAAACTCTTATGAAAAAAAACTAAGACTATTGTGATGAGAGAAATTAAGAGAAAAACTATGGAGCTGACATTACATTTTTCTACAATATCACTAGATTCGATATCATTGATATCCTGGAAACGTTATTCCTCTCCTTTTTGTATATCAAACGAGAGTTTTATGTAATCATAGAGAAATCAGGATCAGTCTGTTCTGTTGGAGAACTGTAAGACATAAAATTTCAAACTAATAGGCTCTTTATCGAAGTAAATGTATAAGTTTAAATTGGATATCTAACAATCTTTTTCATTTTATTTCTTATTGTTTGTTTTAAAGTAGAAAAAACTAGTTCTTTTCTTTCTAATTTCCATCCCAAATGCTTTCGAATTCCAGGAAAATATATATGTTGACAACAAAAAAACTTCTTAAAGAACGTTTTGTTCAACTATGAAATTCTTATGACACATTGCAAAACAAATCGTTGAAGAAGATAAATTCGATTTTTATAAATGACAAGTGAAATGAAAAAAAATTACGACCACGGCAGGATTCGAACCTACAATCTTCTGCTCCGTAGGCAGACGCGTTATCCATTGCGCCACGCGGCCTTGTTCAACTAAGATTTCAGAAACTCTTATGAAAAAAAACTAAGACTATTGTGATGAGAGAAATTAAGAGAAAAACTATGGAGCTGACATTACATTTTTCTACAATATCACTAGATTCGATATCATTGATATCCTGGAAACGTTATTCCTCTCCTTTTTGTATATCAAACGAGAGTTTTATGTAATCATAGAGAAATCAGGATCAGTCTGTTCTGTTGGAGAACTGTAAGACATAAAATTTCAAACTAATAGGCTCTTTATCGAAGTAAATGTATAAGTTTAAATTGGATATCTAACAATCTTTTTCATTTTATTTCTTATTGTTTGTTTTAAAGTAGGAAAAACTAGTTCTTTTCTTTCTAATTTCCATCCCAAATGCTTTCGAATTCCAGAAAAAAATATATACTGCCTTGTTCAACTAAGATTTCAGAAACTCTTATGAAAAAAAACTAAGACTATTGTGATGAGAGAAATTAAGAGAAAAACTATGGAGCTGACATTACATTTTTCTACAATATCACTAGATTCGATATCATTGATATCCTGGAAACGTTATTCTTCTCTATTTTGTATATCAAACGAGAGTTTTATGTAATCATAGAGAAATCAGGATCAGTCTGTTCCCAAATGCTTTCGAATTCCAGGAAAATATATATGTTGACAACAAAAAAACTTCTTAAAAAACGTTTTGTTCAACTATGAAATTCTTATGACACATTGCAAAAATAATCGTTGAAGAAGATAAATTCGATTTTTATAAATGACAAGTGAAATGAAAAAAATTTACGACCACGGCAGGATTCGAACCTACAATCTTCTGCTCCGTAGGCAGACGCGTTATCCATTGCGCCACGCGGCCTTGTTCAACTAAGATTTCAGAAACTCTTATGAAAAAAAACTAAGACTATTGTGATGAGAGAAATTAAGAGAAAAACTATGGAGCTGACATTACATTTTTCTACAATATCACTAGATTCGATATCATTGATATCCTGGAAACGTTATTCCTCTCCTTTTTGTATATCAAACGAGAGTTTTATGTAATCATAGAGAAATCAGGATCAGTCTGTTCTGTTGGAGAACTGTAAGACATAAAATTTCAAACTAATAGGCTCTTTATCGAAGAAAATGTATAAGTTTAAATTGGATATCTAACAATCTTTTTCATTTTATTTCTTATTGTTTGTTTTAAAGTAGGAAAAACTAGTTCTTTTCTTTCTAATTTCCATCCCAAATGCTTTCGAATTCCAGAAAAAAATATATACTGCCTTGTTCAACTAAGATTTCAGAAACTCTTATGAAAAAAAACTAAGACTATTGTGATGAGAGAAATTAAGAGAAAAACTATGGAGCTGACATTACATTTTTCTACAATATCACTAGATTCGATATCATTGATATCCTGGAAACGTTATTCCTCTCCTTTTTGTATATCAAACGAGAGTTTTATGTGATCATAGAGAAATCAGGATCAGTCTGTTCTGTTGGAGAACTGTAAGACATAAAATTTCAAACTAATAGGCTCTTTATCGAAGAAAATGTATAAGTTTAAATTGGATATCTAACAATCTTTTTCATTTTATTTCTTATTGTTTGTTTTAAAGTAGGAAAAACTAGTTCTTTTCTTTCTAATTTCCATCCCAAATGCTTTCGAATTCCAGAAAAAAATATATACTGCCTTGTTCAACTAAGATTTCAGAAACTCTTATGAAAAAAAACTAAGACTATTGTGATGAGAGAAATTAAGAGAAAAACTATGGAGCTGACATTACATTTTTCCACAATATCACTAGATTCGATATCATTGATATCCTGGAAACGTTATTCCTCTCTATTTTGTATATCAAACGGGAGTTTTATGTAATCATAGAGAAATCAGGATCAGTCTGTTCTGTTGGAGAACTGTAAGACATAAAATTTCAAACTAATAGGCTCTTTATCGAAGAAAATGTATAAGTTTAAATTGGATATCTAACAATCTTTTTCATTTTATTTCTTATTGTTTGTTTTAAAGTAGGAAAAACTAGTTCTTTTCTTTCTAATTTCCATCCCAAATGCTTTCGAATTCCAGAAAAAAATATATACTGCCTTGTTCAACTAAGATTTCAGAAACTCTTATGAAAAAAAACTAAGACTATTGTGATGAGAGAAATTAAGAGAAAAACTATGGAGCTGACATTAAATTTTTCTACAATATCACTAGATTCGATATCATTGATATCCTGGAAACGTTATTCCTCTCTATTTTGTATATCAAACGAGAGTTTTATGTAATCATAGAGAAATCAGGATCAGTCTGTTCTGTTGGAGAACTGTAAGACATAAAATTTCAAACTAATAGGCTCTTTATCGAAGTAAATGTATAAGTTTAAATTGGATATCTAACAATCTTTTTCATTTTTTTTCTTATTGTTTGTTTTAAAGTAGGAAAAACTAGTTCTTTTCTTTCTAATTTCCATCCCAAATGCTTTCGAATTCCAGAAAAAAATATATACTGCCTTGTTCAACTAAGATTTCAGAAACTCTTATGAAAAAAAACTAAGACTATTGTGATGAGAGAAATTAAGAGAAAAACTATGGAGCTGACATTACATTTTTCTACAATATCACTAGATTCGATATCATTGATATCCTGGAAACGTTATTCCTCTCTATTTTGTATATCAAACGAGAGTTTTATGTAATCATAGAGAAATCAGGATCAGTCTGTTCTGTTGAAGAACTGTAAGACATAAAATTTCAAACTAATAGGCTCTTTATCGAAGTAAATGTATAAGTTTAAATTGGATATCTAACAATCTTTTTCATTTTTTTTCTTATTGTTTGTTTTAAAGTAGGAAAAACTAGTTCTTTTCTTTCTAATTTCCATCCCAAATGCTTTCGAATTCCAGAAAAAAATATATACTGCCTTGTTCAACTAAGATTTCAGAAACTCTTATGAAAAAAAACTAAGACTATTGTGATGAGAGAAATTAAGAGAAAAACTATGGAGCTGACATTACATTTTTCTACAATATCACTAGATTCGATATCATTGATATCCTGGAAACGTTATTCCTCTCTATTTTGTATATCAAACGAGAGTTTTATGTAATCATAGAGAAATCAGGATCAGTCTGTTCTGTTGGAGAACTGTAAGACATAAAATTTCAAACTAATAGGCTCTTTATCGAAGTAAATGTATAAGTTTAAATTGGATATCTAACAATCTTTTTCATTTTATTTCTTATTGTTTGTTTAAAAGTAGGAAAAAATAGTTCTTTTCTTTCTAATTTCCATCCCAAATGCTTTCGAATTCCAGAAAAAAATATATACTGCCTTGTTCAACTAAGATTTCAGAAACTCTTATGAAAAAAAACTAAGACTATTGTGATGAGAGAAATTAAGAGAAAAACTATGGAGCTGACATTACATTTTTCTACAATATCACTAGATTCGATATCATTGATATCCTGGAAACGTTATTCTTCTCTATTTTGTATATCAAACGAGAGTTTCATGTAATCATAGAGAAATCAGGATCAGTCTGTTCTGTTGGAGAACTGTAAGTCATAAAATTTGAAACTAATAGGCTCTTTATCGAAGTAAATGTATAAGTTTAAGTTGGATATCTAACAATCTTTTTTATTTAATTTTTTTTGTTTGTTTTAAAGTAGGAAAAACTAGTTCTTTTCTTTCTAATTTCCATCCCAAATGCTTTCGAATTCCAGAAAAAAATATATACTGCCTTGTTCAACTAAGATTTCAGAAACTCTTATGAAAAAAAACTAAGACTATTGTGATGAGAGAAATTAAGAGAAAAACTATGGAGCTGACATTACATTTTTTTACAATATCACTAGATTCGATATCATTGATATCCTGGAAACGTTATTCCTCTCTATTTTGTATATCAAACGAGAGTTTTATGTAATCATAGAGAAATCAGGATCAGTCTGTTCTGTTGGAGAACTGTAAGACATAAAATTTCAAACTAATAGGCTCTTTATCGAAGTAAATGTATAAGTTTAAATTGGATATCTAACAATCTTTTTCATTTTATTTCTTATTGTTTGTTTTAAAGTAGGAAAAACTAGTTCTTTTCTTTCTAATTTCCATCCCAAATGCTTTCGAATTCCAGGAAAATATATATGTTGACAACAAAAAAACTTCTCAAAAAACGTTTTGTTCAACTATGAAATTCTTATGACACATTGCAAAAATAATCGTTGAAGAAGATAAATTCGATTTTTATAAATGACAAGTGAAATGAAAAAATTTACGACCACGGCAGGATTCGAACCTACAATCTTCTGCTCCGTAGGCAGACGCGTTATCCATTGCGCCACGCGGCCTTGTTCAACTAAGATTTCAGAAACTCTTATGAAAAAAAACTAAGACTATTGTGATGAGAGAAATTAAGAGAAAAACTATGGAGCTGACATTACATTTTTCTACAATATCACTAGATTCGATATCATTGATATCCTGGAAACGTTATTCCTCTCCTTTTTGTATATCAAACGAGAGTTTTATGAAATCATAGAGAAATCAGGATCAGTCTGTTCTGTTGGAGAACTGTAAGACATAAAATTTCAAACTAATAGGCTCTTTATCGAAGTAAATGTATAAGTTTAAATTGGATATCTAACAATCTTTTTCATTTTATTTCTTATTGTTTGTTTTAAAGTAGGAAAAACTAGTTCTTTTCTTTCTAATTTCCATCCTAAATGCTTTCGAATTCCAGAAAAAAATATATACTGCCTTGTTCAACTAAGATTTCAGAAACTCTCATGAAAAAAAACTAAGACTATTGTGATGAGAGAAATTAAGAGAAAAACTATGGAGCTGACATTACATTTTTCTACAATATCACTAGATTCGATATCATTGATATCCTGGAAACGTTATTCCTCTCCTTTTTGTATATCAAACGAGAGTTTTATGTAATCATAGAGAAATCAGGATCAGTCTGTTCTGTTGGAGAACTGTAAGACATAAAATTTCAAACTAATAGGCTCTTTATCGAAGTAAATGTATAAGTTTAAATTGGATATCTAACAATCTTTTTCATTTTATTTCTTATTGTTTGTTTTAAAGTAAGAAAAACTAGTTCTTTTCTTTCTAATTTCCATCCCAAATGCTTTCGAATTCCAGAAAAAAATATATACTGCCTTGTTCAACTAAGATTTCAGAAACTCTTATGAAAAAAAAACTAAGACTATTGTGATGAGAGAAATTAAGAGAAAAACTATGGAGCTGACATTACATTTTTCCACAATATCACTAGATTCGATATCATTGATATCCTGGAAACGTTATTCCTCTCTATTTTGTATATCAAACAAGAGTTTTATGTAATCATAGAGAAATCAGGATCAGTCTGTTCTGTTGGAGAACTGTAAGACATAAAATTTCAAACTAATAGGCTCTTTATCGAAGTAAATGTATAAGTTTAAATTGGATATCTAACAATCTTTTTCATTTTATTTCTTATTGTTTGTTTTAAAGTAGGAAAAACTAGTTCTTTTCTTTCTAATTTCCATCCCAAATGCTTTCGAATTCCAGAAAAAAATATATACTGCCTTGTTCAACTAAGATTTCAGAAACTCTTATGAAAAAAAAACTAAGACTATTGTGATGAGAGAAATTAAGAGAAAAACTATGGAGCTGACATTACATTTTTCTACAATATCACTAGATTCGATATCATTGATATCCTGGAAACGTTATTCCTCTCCTTTTTGTATATCAAACGAGAGTTTTATGTAATCATAGAGAAATCAGGATCAGTCTGTTCTGTTGGAGAACTGTAAGACATAAAATTTCAAACTAATAGGCTCTTTATCGAAGTAAATGTATAAGTTTAAATTGGATATCTAACAATCTTTTTCATTTTATTTCTTATTGTTTGTTTTAAAGTAAGAAAAACTAGTTCTTTTCTTTCTAATTTCCATCCCAAATGCTTTCGAATTCCAGAAAAAAATATATACTGCCTTGTTCAACTAAGATTTCAGAAACTCTTATGAAAAAAAAACTAAGACTATTGTGATGAGAGAAATTAAGAGAAAAACTATGGAGCTGACATTACATTTTTCTACAATATCACTAGATTCGATATCATTGATATCCTGGAAACGTTATTCCTCTCTATTTTGTATATCAAACGAGAGTTTTATGTAATCATAGAGAAATCAGGATCAGTCTGTTCTGTTGGAGAACTGTAAGACATAAAATTTCAAACTAATAGGCTTTTTATCGAAGTAAATGTATAAGTTTAAATTGGATATCTAACAATCTTTTTCATTTTATTTCTTATTGTTTGTTTTAAAGTAGGAAAAACTAGTTCTTTTCTTTCTAATTTCCATCCTAAATGCTTTCGAATTCCAGAAAAAAATATATACTGCCTTGTTCAACTAAGATTTCAGAAACTCTCATGAAAAAAAACTAAGACTATTGTGATGAGAGAAATTAAGAGAAAAACTATGGAGCTGACATTACATTTTTCTACAATATCACTAGATTCGATATCATTGATATCCTGGAAACGTTATTCCTCTCCTTTTTGTATATCAAACGAGAGTTTTATGTAATCATAGAGAAATCAGGATCAGTCTGTTCTGTTGGAGAACTGTAAGACATAAAATTTCAAACTAATAGGCTCTTTATCGAAGTAAATGTATAAGTTTAAATTGGATATCTGACAATCTTTTTCATTTTATTTCTTATTGTTTGTTTTAAAGTAAGAAAAACTAGTTCTTTTCTTTCTAATTTCCATCCCAAATGCTTTCGAATTCCAGAAAAAAATATATACTGCCTTGTTCAACTAAGATTTCAGAAACTCTTATGAAAAAAAAACTAAGACTATTGTGATGAGAGAAATTAAGAGAAAAACTATGGAGCTGACATTACATTTTTCCACAATATCACTAGATTCGATATCATTGATATCCTGGAAACGTTATTCCTCTCTATTTTGTATATCAAACGAGAGTTTTATGTAATCATAGAGAAATCAGGATCAGTCTGTTCTGTTGGAGAACTGTAAGACATAAAATTTCAAACTAATAGGCTCTTTATCGAAATAAATGTATAAGTTTAAATTGGATATCTAACAATCTTTTTCATTTTATTTCTTATTGTTTGTTTTAAAGTAGGAAAAACTAGTTCTTTTCTTTCTAATTTCCATCCCAAATGCTTTCGAATTCCAGAAAAAAATATATACTGCCTTGTTCAACTAAGATTTCAGAAACTCTTATGAAAAAAAAACTAAGACTATTGTGATGAGAGAAATTAAGAAAACAACTATGGAGCTGACATTACATTTTTCCACAATATCACTAGATTCGATATCATTGATATCCTGAAAACGTTATTCCTCTCCTTTTTGTATATCAAACGAGAGTTTTATGTAATCATAGAGAAATCAGGATCAGTCTGTTCTGTTGGAGAACTGTAAGACATAAAATTTCAAACTAATAGGCTCTTTATCGAAGTAAATGTATAAGTTTAAATTGGATATCTAACAATCTTTTTCATTTTATTTCTTATTGTTTGTTTTAAAGTAAGAAAAACTAGTTCTTTTCTTTCTAATTTCCATCCCAAATGCTTTCGAATTCCAGAAAAAAATATATACTGCCTTGTTCAACTAAGATTTCAGAAACTCTTATGAAAAAAAAACTAAGACTATTGTGATGAGAGAAATTAAGAGAAAAACTATGGAGCTGACATTACATTTTCCCACAATATCACTAGATTCGATATCATTGATATCCTGGAAACGTTATTCCTCTCTATTTTGTATATCAAACGAGAGTTTTATGTAATCATAGAGAAATCAGGATCAGTCTGTTCTGTTGGAGAACTGTAAGACATAAAATTTCAAACTAATAGGCTCTTTATCGAAGTAAATGTATAAGTTTAAATTGGATATCTAACAATCTTTTTCATTTTATTTCTTATTGTTTGTTTTAAAGTAGGAAAAACTAGTTCTTTTCTTTCTAATTTCCATCCCAAATGCTTTCGAATTCCAGAAAAAAATATATACTGCCTTGTTCAACTAAGATTTCAGAAACTCTTATGAAAAAAAAACTAAGACTATTGTGATGAGAGAAATTAAGAAAAAAACTATGGAGCTGACATTACATTTTTCCACAATATCACTAGATTCGATATCATTGATATCCTGGAAACGTTATTCCTCTCCTTTTTGTATATCAAACGAGAGTTTTATGTAATCATAGAGAAATCAGGATCAGTCTGTTCTGTTGGAGAACTGTAAGACATAAAATTTCAAACTAATAGGCTCTTTATCGAAGTAAATGTATAAGTTTAAATTGGATATCTAACAATCTTTTTCATTTTATTTCTTATTGTTTGTTTTAAAGTAGGAAAAACTAGTTCTTTTCTTTCTAATTTCCATCCCAAATGCTTTCGAATTCCAGAAAAAAATATATACTGCCTTGTTCAACTAAGATTTCAGAAACTCTTATGAAAAAAAACTAAGACTATTGTGATGAGAGAAATTAAGAGAAAAACTATGGAGCTGACATTACATTTTTCTACAATATCACTAGATTCGATATCATTGATATCCTGGAAACGTTATTCCTCTCCTTTTTGTATATCAAACGAGAGTTTTATGTAATCATAGAGAAATCAGGATCAGTCTGTTCTGTTGGAGAACTGTAAGACATAAAATTTCAAACTAATAGGCTCTTTATCGAAGTAAATGTATAAGTTTAAATTGGATATCTAACAATCTTTTTCATTTTATTTCTTATTGTTTGTTTTAAAGTAGGAAAAACTAGTTCTTTTCTTTCTAATTTCCATCCCAAATGCTTTCGAATTCCAGAAAAAAATATATACTGCTTTGTTCAACTAAGATTTCAGAAACTCTTATGAAAAAAAACTAAGACTATTGTGATGAGAGAAATTAAGAGAAAAACTATGGAGCTGACATTACATTTTTCTACAATATCACTAGATTCGATATCATTGATATCCTGGAAACGTTATTCCTCTCTATTTTGTATATCAAACGAGAGTTTTATGTAATCATAGAGAAATCAGGATCAGTCTGTTCTGTTGGAGAACTGTAAGACATAAAATTTCAAACTAATAGGCTCTTTATCGAAGTAAATGTATAAGTTTAAATTGGATATCTAACAATCTTTTTCATTTTATTTCTTATTGTTTGTTTTAAAGTAGGAAAAACTAGTTCTTTTCTTTCTAATTTCCATCCCAAATGCTTTCGAATTCCAGAAAAAAATATATACTGCTTTGTTCAACTAAGATTTCAGAAACTCTTATGAAAAAAAACTAAGACTATTGTGATGAGAGAAATTAAGAGAAAAACTATGGAGCTGACATTACATTTTTCTACAATATCACTAGATTCGATATCATTGATATCCTGGAAACGTTATTCCTCTCCTTTTTGTATATCAAACGAGAGTTTTATGTAATCATAGAGAAATCAGGATCAGTCTGTTCTGTTGGAGAACTGTAAGACATAAAATTTCAAACTAATAGGCTCTTTATCGAAGTAAATGTATAAGTTTAAATTGGATATCTAACAATCTTTTTCATTTTATTTCTTATTGTTTGTTTTAAAGTAGGAAAAACTAGTTCTTTTCTTTCTAATTTCCATCCCAAATGCTTTCGAATTCCAGAAAAAAATATATACTGCCTTGTTCAACTAAGATTTCAGAAACTCTTATGAAAAAAAAACTAAGACTATTGTGATGAGAGAAATTAAGAGAAAAACTATGGAGCTGACATTACATTTTTCCACAATATCACTAGATTCGATATCATTGATATCCTGGAAACGTTATTCCTCTCTATTTTGTATATCAAACGGGAGTTTTATGTAATCATAGAGAAATCAGGATCAGTCTGTTCTGTTGGAGAACTGTAAGACATAAAATTTCAAACTAATAGGCTCTTTATCGAAGTAAATGTATAAGTTTAAATTGGATATCTAACAATCTTTTTCATTTTATTTCTTATTGTTTGTTTTAAAGTAGGAAAAACCAGTTCTTTTTTTTCTAATTTCCATCCCAAATGCTTTCGAATTCCAGAAAAAAATATATACTGCCTTGTTCAACTAAGATTTCAGAAACTCTTATGAAAAAAAACTAAGACTATTGTGATGAGAGAAATTAAGAGAAAAACTATGGAGCTGACATTACATTTTTCTACAATATCACTAGATTCGATATCATTGATATCCTGGAAACGTTATTCCTCTCCTTTTTGTATATCAAACGAGAGTTTTATGTAATCATAGAGAAATCAGGATCAGTCTGTTCTGTTGGAGAACTGTGAGACATAAAATTTCAAACTAATAGGCTCTTTATCAAAGTAAATGTATAAGTTTAAATTGGATTTCTAACAATCTTTTTCATTTTATTTCTTATTGTTTGTTTTAAAGTAGGAAAAACTAGTTCTTTTCTTTCTAATTTCCATCCCAAATGCTTTCGAATTCCAGAAAAAAATATATACTGCCTTGTTCAACTAAGATTTCAACAACTCTTATGGAAAAAAACTAAGACTATTGTGATGAGAGAAATTAAGAGAAAAACTATGGAGCTGACATTACATTTTCCTACAATATCACTAGATTTGATATCATTGATATCCTGGAAACGTTATTCCTCTCTATTTTGTATATCAAACGAGAGTTTTATGTAATCATAGAGAAATCAGGATCAGTCTATTCTGTTGGAGAACTGTAAGACATAAAATTTCAAACTAATAGGCTCTTTATCGAAGTAAATGTATAAGTTTAAATTGGATATCTAACAATCTTTTTCATTTTATTTCTTATTGTTTGTTTTAAAGTAGGAAAAACTAGTTCTTTTCTTTCTAATTTCCATCCCAAATGCTTTCGAATTCCAGAAAAAAATATATACTGCCTTGTTCAACTAAGATTTCAGAAACTCTTATGAAAAAAAAACTAAGACTATTGTGATGAGAGAAATTAAGAGAAAACCTATGGAGCTGACATTACATTTTTCTACAATATCACTAGATTCGATATCATTGATATCCTGGAAACGTTATTCCTCTCTATTTTGTATATCAAACGAGAGTTTTATGTAATCATAGAGAAATCAGGATCAGTCTATTCTGTTGGAGAACTGTAAGACATAAAATTTCAAACTAATAGGCTCTTTATCGAAGTAAATGTATAAGTTTAAATTGGATATCTAACAATCTTTTTCATTTTATTTCTTATTGTTTGTTTTAAAGTAGGAAAAACTAGTTCTTTTCTTTCTAATTTCCATCCCAAATGCTTTCGAATTCCAGAAAAAAATATATACTGCCTTGTTCAACTAAGATTTCAGAAACTCTTATGAAAAAAAAACTAAGACTATTGTGATGAGAGAAATTAAGAGAAAACCTATGGAGCTGACATTACATTTTTCTACAATATCACTAGATTCGATATCATTGATATCCTGGAAACGTTATTCCTCTCTATTTTGTATATCAAACGAGAGTTTTATGTAATCATAGAGAAATCAGGATCAGTCTATTCTGTTGGAGAACTGTAAGACATAAAATTTCAAACTAATAGGCTCTTTATCGAAGTAAATGTATAAGTTTAAATTGGATATCTAACAATCTTTTTCATTTTATTTCTTATTGTTTGTTTTAAAGTAGGAAAAACTAGTTCTTTTCTTTCTAATTTCCATCCCAAATGCTTTCGAATTCCAGAAAAAAATATATACTGCCTTGTTCAACTAAGATTTCAGAAACTCTTATGAAAAAAAACTAAGACTATTGTGATGAGAGAAATTAAGAGAAAAACTATGGAGCTGACATTACATTTTTCTACAATATCACTAGATTCGATATCATTGATATCCTGGAAACGTTATTCCTCTCCTTTTTGTATATCAAACGAGAGTTTTATGTAATCATAGAGAAATCAGGATCAGTCTGTTCTGTTGGAGAACTGTAAGACATAAAATTTCAAACTAATAGGCTCTTTATCGAAGTAAATGTATAAGTTTAAATTGGATATCTAACAATCTTTTTCATTTTATTTCTTATTGTTTGTTTTAAAGTAGGAAAAACTAGTTCTTTTCTTTCTAATTTCCATCCCAAATGCTTTCGAATTCCAGAAAAAAATATATACTGCCTTGTTCAACTAAGATTTCAACAACTCTTATGAAAAAAAACTAAGACTATTGTGATGAGAGAAATTAAGAGAAAAACTATGGAGCTGACATTACATTTTCCTACAATATCACTAGATTTGATATCATTGATATCCTGGAAACGTTATTCCTCTCTATTTTGTATATCAAACGAGAGTTTTATGTAATCATAGAGAAATCAGGATCAGTCTATTCTGTTGGAGAACTGTAAGACATAAAATTTCAAACTAATAGGCTCTTTATCGAAGTAAATGTATAAGTTTAAATTGGATATCTAACAATCTTTTTCATTTTATTTCTTATTGTTTGTTTTAAAGTAGGAAAAACTAGTTCTTTTCTTTCTAATTTCCATCCCAAATGCTTTCGAATTCCAGAAAAAAATATATACTGCCTTGTTCAACTAAGATTTCAGAAACTCTTATGAAAAAAAAACTAAGACTATTGTGATGAGAGAAATTAAGAGAAAACCTATGGAGCTGACATTACATTTTTCTACAATATCACTAGATTCGATATCATTGATATCCTGGAAACGTTATTCCTCTCCTTTTTGTATATCAAACGAGAGTTTTATGTAATCATAGAGAAATCAGGATCAGTCTGTTCTGTTGGAGAACTGTAAGACATAAAATTTCAAACTAATAGGCTCTTTATCGAAGTAAATGTATAAGTTTAAATTGGATATCTAACAATCTTTTTCATTTTATTTCTTATTGTTTGTTTTAAAGTAGGAAAAACTAGTTCTTTTTTTTCTAATTTCCATCCCAAATGCTTTCGAATTCCAGAAAAAAATATATACTGCCTTGTTCAACTAAGATTTCAACAACTCTTATGAAAAAAAAACTAAGACTATTGTGATGAGAGAAATTAAGAGAAAACCTATGGAGCTGACATTACATTTTTCTACAATATCACTAGATTCGATATCATTGATATCCTGGAAACGTTATTCCTCTCCTTTTTGTATATCAAACGAGAGTTTTATGTAATCATAGAGAAATCAGGATCAGTCTGTTCTGTTGGAGAACTGTGAGACATAAAATTTCAAACTAATAGGCTCTTTATCGAAGTAAATGTATAAGTTTAAATAGGATATCTAACAATCTTTTTCATTTTATTTCTTATTGTTTGTTTTAAAGTAGGAAAAACTAGTTCTTTTCTTTCTAATTTCCATCCCAAATGCTTTCGAATTCCAGAAAAAAATATATACTGCCTTGTTCAACTAAGATTTCAGAAACTCTTATGAAAAAAAAACTAAGACTATTGTGATGAGAGAAATTAAGAGAAAAACTATGGAGCTGACATTACATTTTTTTACAATATCACTAGATTCGATATCATTGATATCCTGGAAACGTTATTCCTCTCCTTTTTGTATATCAAACGAGAGTTTTATGTAATCATAGAGAAATCAGGATCAGTCTGTTCTGTTGGAGAACTGTAAGACATAAAATTTCAAACTAATAGGCTCTTTATCGAAGTAAATGTATAAGTTTAAATTGGATATCTAACAATCTTTTTCATTTTATTTCTTATTGTTTGTTTTAAAGTAAGAAAAACTAGTTCTTTTCTTTCTAATTTCCATCCCAAATGCTTTCGAATTCCAGAAAAAAATATATACTGCCTTGTTCAACTAAGATTTCAGAAACTCTTATGAAAAAAAAACTAAGACTATTGTGATGAGAGAAATTAAGAGAAAAACTATGGAGCTGACATTACATTTTTCTACAATATCACTAGATTCGATATCATTGATATCCTGGAAACGTTATTCCTCTCTATTTTGTATATCAAACGAGAGTTTTATGTAATCATAGAGAAATCAGGATCAGTCTGTTCTGTTGGAGAACTGTAAGACATAAAACTTCAAACTAATAAGCTCTTTATCGAAGTAAATGTATAAGTTTAAATTGGATATCTAACAATCTTTTTCATTTTATTTCTTATTGTTTGTTTTAAAGTAGGAAAAACTAGTTCTTTTCTTTCTAATTTCCATCCCAAATGCTTTCGAATTCCAGAAAAAAATATATACTGCCTTGTTCAACTAAGATTTCAGAAACTCTTATGAAAAAAAACTAAGACTATTGTGATGAGAGAAATTAAGAGAAAAACTATGGAGCTGACATTACATTTTTCTACAATATCACTAGATTCGATATCATTGATATCCTGGAAACGTTATTCCTCTCCGTTTTGTATATCAAACGAGAGTTTTATGTAATCATAGAGAAATCAGGATCAGTCTGTTCTGTTGGAGAACTGTAAGACATAAAATTTCAAACTAATAGGCTCTTTATCAAAGTAAATGTATAAGTTTAAATTGGATATCTAACAATCTTTTTCATTTTATTTCTTATTGTTTGTTTTAAAGTAGGAAAAACTAGTTCTTTTCTTTCTGATTTCCATCCCAAATGCTTTCGAATTCCAGAAAAAAATATATACTGCCTTGTTCAACTAAGATTTCAGAAACTCTTATGAAAAAAAAACTAAGACTATTGTGATGAGAGAAATTAAGAGAAAAACTATGGAGCTGACATTACATTTTTCCACAATATCACTAGATTCGATATCATTGATATCCTGGAAACGTTATTCCTCTCTATTTTGTATATCAAACGGGAGTTTTATGTAATCATAGAGAAATCAGGATCAGTCTGTTCTGTTGGAGAACTGTAAGACATAAAATTTCAAACTAATAGGCTCTTTATCGAAGTAAATGTATAAGTTTAAATTGGATATCTAACAATCTTTTTCATTTTATTTCTTATTGTTTGTTTTAAAGTAGGAAAAACCAGTTCTTTTTTTTCTAATTTCCATCCCAAATGCTTTCGAATTCCAGAAAAAAATATATACTGCCTTGTTCAACTAAGATTTCAGAAACTCTTATGAAAAAAAACTAAGACTATTGTGATGAGAGAAATTAAGAGAAAAACTATGGAGCTGACATTACATTTTTCTACAATATCACTAGATTCGATATCATTGATATCCTGGAAACGTTATTTCTCTTCTTTTTGTATATCAAACAAGAGTTTTATGTAATCATAGAGAAATCAGGATCAGTCTGTTCTGTTGGAGAACTGTAAGACATAAAATTTCAAACTAATAGGCTCTTTATCGAAGTAAATGTATAAGTTTAAATTGGATATCTAACAATCTTTTTCATTTTATTTCTTATTGTTTGTTTTAAAGTAGGAAAAACTAGTTCTTTTCTTTCTAATTTCCATCCCAAATGCTCTCGAATTCCAGAAAAAAATATATACTGCCTTGTTCAACTAAGATTTCAGAAACTCTTATGAAAAAAAAACTAAGACTATTGTGATGAGAGAAATTAAGAGAAAAACTATGGAGCTGACATTACATTTTTCTACAATATCACTAGATTCGATATCATTGATATCCTGGAAACGTTATTCCTCTCCTTTTTGTATATCAAACGAGAGTTTTATGTAATCATAGAGAAATCAGGATCAGTCTGTTCTGTTGGAGAACTGTAAGACATAAAATTTCAAACTAATAGGCTCTTTATCGAAGTAAATGTATAAGTTTAAATTGGATATCTAACAATCTTTTTCATTTTATTTCTTATTGTTTGTTTTAAAGTAAGAAAAACTAGTTCTTTTCTTTCTAATTTCCATCCCAAATGCTTTCGAATTCCAGAAAAAAATATATACTGCCTTGTTCAACTAAGATTTCAGAAACTCTTATGAAAAAAAAACTAAGACTATTGTGATGAGAGAAATTAAGAGAAAAACTATGGAGCTGACATTACATTTTTCCACAATATCACTAGATTCGATATCATTGATATCCTGGAAACGTTATTCCTCTCTATTTTGTATATCAAACGGGAGTTTTATGTAATCATAGAGAAATCAGGATCAGTCTGTTCTGTTGGAGAACTGTAAGACATAAAATTTCAAACTAATAGGCTCTTTATCGAAGTAAATGTATAAGTTTAAATTGGATATCTAACAATCTTTTTCATTTTATTTCTTATTGTTTGTTTTAAAGTAGGAAAAACCAGTTCTTTTTTTTCTAATTTCCATCCCAAATGCTTTCGAATTCCAGAAAAAAATATATACTGCCTTGTTCAACTAAGATTTCAGAAACTCTTATGAAAAAAAACTAAGACTATTGTGATGAGAGAAATTAAGAGAAAAACTATGGAGCTGACATTACATTTTTCTACAATATCACTAGATTCGATATCATTGATATCCTGGAAACGTTATTTCTCTTCTTTTTGTATATCAAACAAGAGTTTTATGTAATCATAGAGAAATCAGGATCAGTCTGTTCTGTTGGAGAACTGTAAGACATAAAATTTCAAACTAATAGGCTCTTTATCGAAGTAAATGTATAAGTTTAAATTGGATATCTAACAATCTTTTTCATTTTATTTCTTATTGTTTGTTTTAAAGTAGGAAAAACTAGTTCTTTTCTTTCTAATTTCCATCCCAAATGCTCTCGAATTCCAGAAAAAAATATATACTGCCTTGTTCAACTAAGATTTCAGAAACTCTTATGAAAAAAAAACTAAGACTATTGTGATGAGAGAAATTAAGAGAAAAACTATGGAGCTGACATTACATTTTTCTACAATATCACTAGATTCGATATCATTGATATCCTGGAAACGTTATTCCTCTCCTTTTTGTATATCAAACGAGAGTTTTATGTAATCATAGAGAAATCAGGATCAGTCTGTTCTGTTGGAGAACTGTAAGACATAAAATTTCAAACTAATAGGCTCTTTATCGAAGTAAATGTATAAGTTTAAATTGGATATCTAACAATCTTTTTCATTTTATTTCTTATTGTTTGTTTTAAAGTAGGAAAAACTAGTTCTTTTCTTTCTAATTTCCATCCCAAATGCTTTCGAATTCCAGAAAAAAATATATACTGCCTTGTTCAACTAAGATTTCAACAACTCTTATGAAAAAAAAACTAAGACTATTGTGATGAGAGAAATTAAGAGAAAACCTATGGAGCTGACATTACATTTTTCTACAATATCACTAGATTCGATATCATTGATATCCTGGAAACGTTATTCCTCTCCTTTTTGTATATCAAACGAGAGTTTTATGTAATCATAGAGAAATCAGGATCAGTCTGTTCTGTTGGAGAACTGTGAGACATAAAATTTCAAACTAATAGGCTCTTTATCGAAGTAAATGTATAAGTTTAAATAGGATATCTAACAATCTTTTTCATTTTATTTCTTATTGTTTGTTTTAAAGTAGGAAAAACTAGTTCTTTTCTTTCTAATTTCCATCCCAAATGCTTTCGAATTCCAGAAAAAAATATATACTGCCTTGTTCAACTAAGATTTCAGAAACTCTTATGAAAAAAAACTAAGACTATTGTGATGAGAGAAATTAAGAGAAAAACTATGGAGCTGACATTACATTTTTCTACAATATCACTAGATTCGATATCATTGATATCCTGGAAACGTTATTCCTCTCCTTTTTGTATATCAAACGAGAGTTTTATGTAATCATAGAGAAATCAGGATCAGTCTGTTCTGTTGGAGAACTGTAAGACATAAAATTTCAAACTAATAGGCTCTTTATCGAAGTAAATGTATAAGTTTAAATTGGATATCTAACAATCTTTTTCATTTTATTTCTTATTGTTTGTTTTAAAGTAGGAAAAACTAGTTCTTTTCTTTCTAATTTACATCCCAAATGCTTTCGAATTCCAGAAAAAAATATATACTGCCTTGTTCAACTAAGATTTCAGAAACTCTTATGAAAAAAAACTAAGACTATTGTGATGAGAGAAATTAAGAGAAAAACTATGGAGCTGACATTACATTTTTCTACAATATCACTAGATTCGATATCATTGATATCCTGGAAACGTTATTCCTCTCCTTTTTGTATATCAAACGAGAGTTTTATGTAATCATAGAGAAATCAGGATCAGTCTGTTCTGTTGGAGAACTGTAAGACATAAAATTTCAAACTAATAGGCTCTTTATCGAAGTAAATGTATAAGTTTAAATTGGATATCTAACAATCTTTTTCATTTTATTTCTTATTGTTTGTTTTAAAGTAGGAAAAACTAGTTCTTTTTTTTCTAATTTCCATCCCAAATGCTTTCGAATTCCAGAAAAAAATATATACTGCCTTGTTCAACTAAGATTTCAACAACTCTTATGAAAAAAAAACTAAGACTATTGTGATGAGAGAAATTAAGAGAAAACCTATGGAGCTGACATTACATTTTTCTACAATATCACTAGATTCGATATCATTGATATCCTGGAAACGTTATTCCTCTCCTTTTTGTATATCAAACGAGAGTTTTATGTAATCATAGAGAAATCAGGATCAGTCTGTTCTGTTGGAGAACTGTGAGACATAAAATTTCAAACTAATAGGCTCTTTATCGAAGTAAATGTATAAGTTTAAATAGGATATCTAACAATCTTTTTCATTTTATTTCTTATTGTTTGTTTTAAAGTAGGAAAAACTAGTTCTTTTCTTTCTAATTTCCATCCCAAATGCTTTCGAATTCCAGAAAAAAATATATACTGCCTTGTTCAACTAAGATTTCAGAAACTCTTATGAAAAAAAAACTAAGACTATTGTGATGAGAGAAATTAAGAGAAAAACTATGGAGCTGACATTACATTTTTTTACAATATCACTAGATTCGATATCATTGATATCCTGGAAACGTTATTCCTCTCCTTTTTGTATATCAAACGAGAGTTTTATGTAATCATAGAGAAATCAGGATCAGTCTGTTCTGTTGGAGAACTGTAAGACATAAAATTTCAAACTAATAGGCTCTTTATCGAAGTAAATGTATAAGTTTAAATTGGATATCTAACAATCTTTTTCATTTTATTTCTTATTGTTTGTTTTAAAGTAAGAAAAACTAGTTCTTTTCTTTCTAATTTCCATCCCAAATGCTTTCGAATTCCAGAAAAAAATATATACTGCCTTGTTCAACTAAGATTTCAGAAACTCTTATGAAAAAAAACTAAGACTATTGTGATGAGAGAAATTAAGAGAAAAACTATGGAGCTGACATTACATTTTTCTACAATATCACTAGATTCGATATCATTGATATCCTGGAAACGTTATTTCTCTTCTTTTTGTATATCAAACAAGAGTTTTATGTAATCATAGAGAAATCAGGATCAGTCTGTTCTGTTGGAGAACTGTAAGACATAAAATTTCAAACTAATAGGCTCTTTATCGAAGTAAATGTATAAGTTTAAATTGGATATCTAACAATCTTTTTCATTTTATTTCTTATTGTTTGTTTTAAAGTAGGAAAAACTAGTTCTTTTCTTTCTAATTTCCATCCCAAATGCTCTCGAATTCCAGAAAAAAATATATACTGCCTTGTTCAACTAAGATTTCAGAAACTCTTATGAAAAAAAAACTAAGACTATTGTGATGAGAGAAATTAAGAGAAAAACTATGGAGCTGACATTACATTTTTCTACAATATCACTAGATTCGATATCATTGATATCCTGGAAACGTTATTCCTCTCCTTTTTGTATATCAAACGAGAGTTTTATGTAATCATAGAGAAATCAGGATCAGTCTGTTCTGTTGGAGAACTGTAAGACATAAAATTTCAAACTAATAGGCTCTTTATCGAAGTAAATGTATAAGTTTAAATTGGATATCTAACAATCTTTTTCATTTTATTTCTTATTGTTTGTTTTAAAGTAGGAAAAACTAGTTCTTTTCTTTCTAATTTCCATCCCAAATGCTTTCGAATTCCAGAAAAAAATATATACTGCCTTGTTCAACTAAGATTTCAACAACTCTTATGAAAAAAAAACTAAGACTATTGTGATGAGAGAAATTAAGAGAAAACCTATGGAGCTGACATTACATTTTTCTACAATATCACTAGATTCGATATCATTGATATCCTGGAAACGTTATTCCTCTCCTTTTTGTATATCAAACGAGAGTTTTATGTAATCATAGAGAAATCAGGATCAGTCTGTTCTGTTGGAGAACTGTGAGACATAAAATTTCAAACTAATAGGCTCTTTATCGAAGTAAATGTATAAGTTTAAATAGGATATCTAACAATCTTTTTCATTTTATTTCTTATTGTTTGTTTTAAAGTAGGAAAAACTAGTTCTTTTCTTTCTAATTTCCATCCCAAATGCTTTCGAATTCCAGAAAAAAATATATACTGCCTTGTTCAACTAAGATTTCAGAAACTCTTATGAAAAAAAACTAAGACTATTGTGATGAGAGAAATTAAGAGAAAAACTATGGAGCTGACATTACATTTTTCTACAATATCACTAGATTCGATATCATTGATATCCTGGAAACGTTATTCCTCTCCTTTTTGTATATCAAACGAGAGTTTTATGTAATCATAGAGAAATCAGGATCAGTCTGTTCTGTTGGAGAACTGTAAGACATAAAATTTCAAACTAATAGGCTCTTTATCGAAGTAAATGTATAAGTTTAAATTGGATATCTAACAATCTTTTTCATTTTATTTCTTATTGTTTGTTTTAAAGTAGGAAAAACTAGTTCTTTTCTTTCTAATTTACATCCCAAATGCTTTCGAATTCCAGAAAAAAATATATACTGCCTTGTTCAACTAAGATTTCAGAAACTCTTATGAAAAAAAACTAAGACTATTGTGATGAGAGAAATTAAGAGAAAAACTATGGAGCTGACATTACATTTTCCTACAATATCACTAGATTTGATATCATTGATATCCTGGAAACGTTATTCCTCTCTATTTTGTATATCAAACGAGAGTTTTATGTAATCATAGAGAAATCAGGATCAGTCTATTCTGTTGGAGAACTGTAAGACATAAAATTTCAAACTAATAGGCTCTTTATCGAAGTAAATGTATAAGTTTAAATTGGATATCTAACAATCTTTTTCATTTTATTTCTTATTGTTTGTTTTAAAGT
Organism: Auanema rhodensis; assembly: GCA_964057225.1. NCBI lineage: Eukaryota > Metazoa > Nematoda > Chromadorea > Rhabditida > Rhabditidae > Auanema > Auanema rhodense. Next base: position 9,814,972 of record OZ059899.1, on the reverse strand, counting down.
AGGAAAAACTAGTTCTTTTCTTTCTAATTTCCATCCCAAATGCTTTCGAATTCCAGAAAAAAATATATACTGCCTTGTTCAACTAAGATTTCAGAAACTCTTATGAAAAAAAACTAAGACTATTGTGATGAGAGAAATTAAGAGAAAAACTATGGAGCTGACATTACATTTTTCTACAATATCACTAGATTCGATATCATTGATATCCTGGAAACGTTATTCCTCTCCTTTTTGTATATCAAACGAGAGTTTTATGTAATCATAGAGAAATCAGGATCAGTCTGTTCTGTTGGAGAACTGTAAGACATAAAATTTCAAACTAATAGGCTCTTTATCGAAGTAAATGTATAAGTTTAAATTGGATATCTAACAATCTTTTTCATTTTATTTCTTATTGTTTGTTTTAAAGTAGGAAAAACTAGTTCTTTTCTTTCTAATTTCCATCCCAAATGCTTTCGAATTCCAGAAAAAAATATATACTGCCTTGTTCAACTAAGATTTCAACAACTCTTATGAAAAAAAACTAAGACTATTGTGATGAGAGAAATTAAGAGAAAAACTATGGAGCTGACATTACATTTTCCTACAATATCACTAGATTTGATATCATTGATATCCTGGAAACGTTATTCCTCTCTATTTTGTATATCAAACGAGAGTTTTATGTAATCATAGAGAAATCAGGATCAGTCTATTCTGTTGGAGAACTGTAAGACATAAAATTTCAAACTAATAGGCTCTTTATCGAAGTAAATGTATAAGTTTAAATTGGATATCTAACAATCTTTTTCATTTTATTTCTTATTGTTTGTTTTAAAGTAGGAAAAACTAGTTCTTTTCTTTCTAATTTCCATCCCAAATGCTTTCGAATTCCAGAAAAAAATATATACTGCCTTGTTCAACTAAGATTTCAGAAACTCTTATGAAAAAAAAACTAAGACTATTGTGATGAGAGAAATTAAGAGAAAACCTATGGAGCTGACATTACATTTTTCTACAATATCACTAGATTCGATATCATTGATATCCTGGAAACGTTATTCCTCTCTATTTTGTATATCAAACGAGAGTTTTATGTAATCATAGAGAAATCAGGATCAGTCTATTCTGTTGGAGAACTGTAAGACATAAAATTTCAAACTAATAGGCTCTTTATCGAAGTAAATGTATAAGTTTAAATTGGATATCTAACAATCTTTTTCATTTTATTTCTTATTGTTTGTTTTAAAGTAGGAAAAACTAGTTCTTTTCTTTCTAATTTCCATCCCAAATGCTTTCGAATTCCAGAAAAAAATATATACTGCCTTGTTCAACTAAGATTTCAGAAACTCTTATGAAAAAAAAACTAAGACTATTGTGATGAGAGAAATTAAGAGAAAACCTATGGAGCTGACATTACATTTTTCTACAATATCACTAGATTCGATATCATTGATATCCTGGAAACGTTATTCCTCTCTATTTTGTATATCAAACGAGAGTTTTATGTAATCATAGAGAAATCAGGATCAGTCTATTCTGTTGGAGAACTGTAAGACATAAAATTTCAAACTAATAGGCTCTTTATCGAAGTAAATGTATAAGTTTAAATTGGATATCTAACAATCTTTTTCATTTTATTTCTTATTGTTTGTTTTAAAGTAGGAAAAACTAGTTCTTTTCTTTCTAATTTCCATCCCAAATGCTTTCGAATTCCAGAAAAAAATATATACTGCCTTGTTCAACTAAGATTTCAGAAACTCTTATGAAAAAAAAACTAAGACTATTGTGATGAGAGAAATTAAGAGAAAACCTATGGAGCTGACATTACATTTTTCTACAATATCACTAGATTCGATATCATTGATATCCTGGAAACGTTATTCCTCTCCTTTTTGTATATCAAACGAGAGTTTTATGTAATCATAGAGAAATCAGGATCAGTCTGTTCTGTTGGAGAACTGTAAGACATAAAATTTCAAACTAATAGGCTCTTTATCGAAGTAAATGTATAAGTTTAAATTGGATATCTAACAATCTTTTTCATTTTATTTCTTATTGTTTGTTTTAAAGTAGGAAAAACTAGTTCTTTTTTTTCTAATTTCCATCCCAAATGCTTTCGAATTCCAGAAAAAAATATATACTGCCTTGTTCAACTAAGATTTCAACAACTCTTATGAAAAAAAAACTAAGACTATTGTGATGAGAGAAATTAAGAGAAAACCTATGGAGCTGACATTACATTTTTCTACAATATCACTAGATTCGATATCATTGATATCCTGGAAACGTTATTCCTCTCCTTTTTGTATATCAAACGAGAGTTTTATGTAATCATAGAGAAATCAGGATCAGTCTGTTCTGTTGGAGAACTGTGAGACATAAAATTTCAAACTAATAGGCTCTTTATCGAAGTAAATGTATAAGTTTAAATAGGATATCTAACAATCTTTTTCATTTTATTTCTTATTGTTTGTTTTAAAGTAGGAAAAACTAGTTCTTTTCTTTCTAATTTCCATCCCAAATGCTTTCGAATTCCAGAAAAAAATATATACTGCCTTGTTCAACTAAGATTTCAGAAACTCTTATGAAAAAAAAACTAAGACTATTGTGATGAGAGAAATTAAGAGAAAAACTATGGAGCTGACATTACATTTTTTTACAATATCACTAGATTCGATATCATTGATATCCTGGAAACGTTATTCCTCTCCTTTTTGTATATCAAACGAGAGTTTTATGTAATCATAGAGAAATCAGGATCAGTCTGTTCTGTTGGAGAACTGTAAGACATAAAATTTCAAACTAATAGGCTCTTTATCGAAGTAAATGTATAAGTTTAAATTGGATATCTAACAATCTTTTTCATTTTATTTCTTATTGTTTGTTTTAAAGTAAGAAAAACTAGTTCTTTTCTTTCTAATTTCCATCCCAAATGCTTTCGAATTCCAGAAAAAAATATATACTGCCTTGTTCAACTAAGATTTCAGAAACTCTTATGAAAAAAAAACTAAGACTATTGTGATGAGAGAAATTAAGAGAAAAACTATGGAGCTGACATTACATTTTTCTACAATATCACTAGATTCGATATCATTGATATCCTGGAAACGTTATTCCTCTCTATTTTGTATATCAAACGAGAGTTTTATGTAATCATAGAGAAATCAGGATCAGTCTGTTCTGTTGGAGAACTGTAAGACATAAAACTTCAAACTAATAGGCTCTTTATCGAAGTAAATGTATAAGTTTAAATTGGATATCTAACAATCTTTTTCATTTTATTTCTTATTGTTTGTTTTAAAGTAGGAAAAACTAGTTCTTTTCTTTCTAATTTCCATCCCAAATGCTTTCGAATTCCAGAAAAAAATATATACTGCCTTGTTCAACTAAGATTTCAGAAACTCTTATGAAAAAAAACTAAGACTATTGTGATGAGAGAAATTAAGAGAAAAACTATGGAGCTGACATTACATTTTTCTACAATATCACTAGATTCGATATCATTGATATCCTGGAAACGTTATTCCTCTCCGTTTTGTATATCAAACGAGAGTTTTATGTAATCATAGAGAAATCAGGATCAGTCTGTTCTGTTGGAGAACTGTAAGACATAAAATTTCAAACTAATAGGCTCTTTATCAAAGTAAATGTATAAGTTTAAATTGGATATCTAACAATCTTTTTCATTTTATTTCTTATTGTTTGTTTTAAAGTAGGAAAAACTAGTTCTTTTCTTTCTGATTTCCATCCCAAATGCTTTCGAATTCCAGAAAAAAATATATACTGCCTTGTTCAACTAAGATTTCAGAAACTCTTATGAAAAAAAAACTAAGACTATTGTGATGAGAGAAATTAAGAGAAAAACTATGGAGCTGACATTACATTTTTCCACAATATCACTAGATTCGATATCATTGATATCCTGGAAACGTTATTCCTCTCTATTTTGTATATCAAACGGGAGTTTTATGTAATCATAGAGAAATCAGGATCAGTCTGTTCTGTTGGAGAACTGTAAGACATAAAATTTCAAACTAATAGGCTCTTTATCGAAGTAAATGTATAAGTTTAAATTGGATATCTAACAATCTTTTTCATTTTATTTCTTATTGTTTGTTTTAAAGTAGGAAAAACCAGTTCTTTTTTTTCTAATTTCCATCCCAAATGCTTTCGAATTCCAGAAAAAAATATATACTGCCTTGTTCAACTAAGATTTCAGAAACTCTTATGAAAAAAAACTAAGACTATTGTGATGAGAGAAATTAAGAGAAAAACTATGGAGCTGACATTACATTTTTCTACAATATCACTAGATTCGATATCATTGATATCCTGGAAACGTTATTTCTCTTCTTTTTGTATATCAAACAAGAGTTTTATGTAATCATAGAGAAATCAGGATCAGTCTGTTCTGTTGGAGAACTGTAAGACATAAAATTTCAAACTAATAGGCTCTTTATCGAAGTAAATGTATAAGTTTAAATTGGATATCTAACAATCTTTTTCATTTTATTTCTTATTGTTTGTTTTAAAGTAGGAAAAACTAGTTCTTTTCTTTCTAATTTCCATCCCAAATGCTCTCGAATTCCAGAAAAAAATATATACTGCCTTGTTCAACTAAGATTTCAGAAACTCTTATGAAAAAAAAACTAAGACTATTGTGATGAGAGAAATTAAGAGAAAAACTATGGAGCTGACATTACATTTTTCTACAATATCACTAGATTCGATATCATTGATATCCTGGAAACGTTATTCCTCTCCTTTTTGTATATCAAACGAGAGGTTTATGTAATCATAGAGAAATCAGGATCAGTCTGTTCTGTTGGAGAACTGTAAGACATAAAATTTCAAACTAATAGGCTCTTTATCGAAGTAAATGTATAAGTTTAAATTGGATATCTAACAATCTTTTTCATTTTATTTCTTATTGTTTGTTTTAAAGTAGGAAAAACTAGTTCTTTTCTTTCTAATTTCCATCCCAAATGCTTTCGAATTCCAGAAAAAAATATATACTGCCTTGTTCAACTAAGATTTCAACAACTCTTATGAAAAAAAAACTAAGACTATTGTGATGAGAGAAATTAAGAGAAAACCTATGGAGCTGACATTACATTTTTCTACAATATCACTAGATTCGATATCATTGATATCCTGGAAACGTTATTCCTCTCCTTTTTGTATATCAAACGAGAGTTTTATGTAATCATAGAGAAATCAGGATCAGTCTGTTCTGTTGGAGAACTGTGAGACATAAAATTTCAAACTAATAGGCTCTTTATCGAAGTAAATGTATAAGTTTAAATAGGATATCTAACAATCTTTTTCATTTTATTTCTTATTGTTTGTTTTAAAGTAGGAAAAACTAGTTCTTTTCTTTCTAATTTCCATCCCAAATGCTTTCGAATTCCAGAAAAAAATATATACTGCCTTGTTCAACTAAGATTTCAGAAACTCTTATGAAAAAAAAACTAAGACTATTGTGATGAGAGAAATTAAGAGAAAAACTATGGAGCTGACATTACATTTTTCTACAATATCACTAGATTCGATATCATTGATATCCTGGAAACGTTATTCCTCTCCTTTTTGTATATCAAACGAGAGTTTTATGTAATCATAGAGAAATCAGGATCAGTCTGTTCTGTTGGAGAACTGTAAGACATAAAATTTCAAACTAATAGGCTCTTTATCGAAGTAAATGTATAAGTTTAAATTGGATATCTAACAATCTTTTCATTTTGTTTATTATTGTTTGTTTTAAAATAGAAAAAACTAGTTCTTTTCGTTCTAATTTCCATCCAAAATGCTTTCGAAATTTCTATCCAATATGCTTTTATATCAAACGAGAGTTTTATGTAATCATAGAGCAATCAGGATCAGTCTGTTCTGTTGGAGAACTGTAAGACATAAAATTTCAAACTAATAGGCTCTTTATCGAAGTAAATGTATAAGTTTAAATAGGATATCTAACAATCTTTTTCATTTTATTTCTTATTGTTTGTTTTAAAGTAGGAAAAACTAGTTCTTTTCTTTCTAATTTCCATCCCAAATGCTTTCGAATTCCAGTAAAAAATATATACTGCCTTGTTCAACTAAGATTTCAGAAACTCTTATGAAAAAAAAACTAAGACTATTGTGATGAGAGAAATTAAGAGAAAAACTATGGAGCTGACATTACATTTTTCTACAATATCACTAGATTCGATATCATTGATATCCTGGAAACGTTATTCCTCTCCTTTTTGTATATCAAACGAGAGTTTTATGTAATCATAGAGAAATCAGGATCAGTCTGTTCTGTTGGAGAACTGTAAGACATAAAATTTCAAACTAATAGGCTCTTTATCGAAGTAAATGTATAAGTTTAAATTGGATATCTAACAATCTTTTTCATTTTATTTCTTATTGTTTGTTTTAAAGTAGGAAAAACTAGTTCTTTTCTTTCTAATTTCCATCCCAAATGCTTTCGAATTCCAGAAAAAAATATATACTGCCTTGTTCAACTAAGATTTCAACAACTCTTATGAAAAAAAACTAAGACTATTGTGATGAGAGAAATTAAGAGAAAACCTATGGAGCTGACATTACATTTTTTTACAATATCACTAGATTCGATATCATTGATATCCTGGAAACGTTATTCCTCTCCTTTTTGTATATCAAACGAGAGTTTTATGTAATCATAGAGAAATCAGGATCAGTCTGTTCTGTTGGAGAACTGTAAGACATAAAATTTCAAACTAATAGGCTCTTTATCGAAGTAAATGTATAAGTTTAAATTGGATATCTAACAATCTTTTTCATTTTATTTCTTATTGTTTGTTTTAAAGTAGGAAAAACTAGTTCTTTTCTTTCTAATTTCCATCCCAAATGCTTTCGAATTCCAGAAAAAAATATATACTGCCTTGTTCAACTAAGATTTCAGAAACTCTTATGAAAAAAAAACTAAGACTATTGTGATGAGAGAAATTAAGAGAAAACCTATGGAGCTGATATTACATTTTTCTACAATATCACTAGATTCGATATCATTGATATCCTGGAAACGTTATTCCTCTCCTTTTTGTATATCAAACGAGAGTTTTATGTAATCATAGAGAAATCAGGATCAGTCTGTTCTGTTGGAGAACTGTGAGACATAAAATTTCAAACTAATAGGCTCTTTATCAAAGTAAATGTATAAGTTTAAATTGGATTTCTAACAATCTTTTTCATTTTATTTCTTATTGTTTGTTTTAAAGTAGGAAAAACTAGTTCTTTTCTTTCTAATTTCCATCCCAAATGCTTTCGAATTCCAGGAAAATATATATGTTGACAACAAAAAAACTTCTTAAAAAACGTTTTGTTCAACTATAAAATTCTTATGACACATTGCAAAAATAATCGTTGAAGAAGATAAATTCGATTTTTATAAATGACAAGTGAAATGAAAAAAATTTACGACCACGGCAGGATTCGAACCTACAATCTTCTGCTCCGTAGGCAGACGCGTTATCCATTGCGCCACGCGGCCTTGTTCAACAAAGATTTCAGAAACTCTTATGAAAAAAAACTAAGACTATTGTGATGAGAGAAATTAAGAGAAAAACTATGGAGCTGACATTACATTTTTCTACAATATCACTAGATTCGATATCATTGATATCCTGGAAACGTTATTCCTCTCCTTTTTGTATATCAAACGAGAGTTTTATGTAATCATAGAGAAATCAGGATCAGTCTGTTCTGTTGGAGAACTGTAAGACATAAAATTTCAAACTAATAGGCTCTTTATCGAAGTAAATGTATAAGTTTAAATTGGATATCTAACAATCTTTTTCATTTTATTTCTTATTGTTTGTTTTAAAGTAGGAAAAACTAGTTGTTTTCTTTCTAATTTACATCCCAAATGCTTTCGAATTCCAGAAAAAAATATATACTGCCTTGTTCAACTAAGATTTCAGAAACTCTTATGAAAAAAAACTAAGACTATTGTGATGAGAGAAATTAAGAGAAAAACTATGGAGCTGACATTACATTTTTCTACAATATCACTAGATTTGATATCATTGATATCCTGGAAACGTTATTCCTCTCTATTTTGTATATCAAACGAGAGTTTTATGTAATCATAGAGAAATCAGGATCAGTCTATTCTGTTGGAGAACTGTAAGACATAAAATTTCAAACTAATAGGCTCTTTATCGAAGTAAATGTATAAGTTTAAATTGGATATCTAACAATCTTTTTCATTTTATTTCTTATTGTTTGTTTTAAAGTAGGAAAAACTAGTTCTTTTCTTTCTAATTTCCATCCCAAATGCTTTCGAATTCCAGAAAAAAATATATACTGCCTTGTTCAACTAAGATTTCAGAAACTCTTATGAAAAAAAAACTAAGACTATTGTGATGAGAGAAATTAAGAGAAAAACTATGGAGCTGACATTACATTTTTCTACAATATCACTAGATTCGATATCATTGATATCCTGGAAACGTTATTCCTCTCCTTTTTGTATATCAAACGAGAGTTTTATGTAATCATAGAGAAATCAGGATCAGTCTGTTCTGTTGGAGAACTGTAAGACATAAAATTTCAAACTAATAGGCTCTTTATCGAAGTAAATGTATAAGTTTAAATTGGATATCTAACAATCTTTTCATTTTGTTTATTATTGTTTGTTTTAAAATAGAAAAAACTAGTTCTTTTCGTTCTAATTTCCATCCAAAATGCTTTCGAAATTTCTATCCAATATGCTTTTATATCAAACGAGAGTTTTATGTAATCATAGAGCAATCAGGATCAGTCTGTTCTGTTGGAGAACTGTAAGACATAAAATTTCAAACTAATAGGCTCTTTATCGAAGTAAATGTATAAGTTTAAATAGGATATCTAACAATCTTTTTCATTTTATTTCTTATTGTTTGTTTTAAAGTAGGAAAAACTAGTTCTTTTCTTTCTAATTTCCATCCCAAATGCTTTCGAATTCCAGAAAAAAATATATACTGCCTTGTTCAACTAAGATTTCAGAAACTCTTATGAAAAAAAACTAAGACTATTGTGATGAGAGAAATTAAGAGAAAAACTATGGAGCTGACATTACATTTTTCTACAATATCACTAGATTCGATATCATTGATATCCTGGAAACGTTATTCCTCTCCGTTTTGTATATCAAACGAGAGTTTTATGTAATCATAGAGAAATCAGGATCAGTCTGTTCTGTTGGAGAACTGTAAGACATAAAATTTCAAACTAATAGGCTCTTTATCAAAGTAAATGTATAAGTTTAAATTGGATATCTAACAATCTTTTTCATTTTATTTCTTATTGTTTGTTTTAAAGTAGGAAAAACTAGTTCTTTTCTTTCTGATTTCCATCCCAAATGCTTTCGAATTCCAGAAAAAAATATATACTGCCTTGTTCAACTAAGATTTCAGAAACTCTTATGAAAAAAAAACTAAGACTATTGTGATGAGAGAAATTAAGAGAAAAACTATGGAGCTGACATTACATTTTTCCACAATATCACTAGATTCGATATCATTGATATCCTGGAAACGTTATTCCTCTCTATTTTGTATATCAAACGGGAGTTTTATGTAATCATAGAGAAATCAGGATCAGTCTGTTCTGTTGGAGAACTGTAAGACATAAAATTTCAAACTAATAGGCTCTTTATCGAAGTAAATGTATAAGTTTAAATTGGATATCTAACAATCTTTTTCATTTTATTTCTTATTGTTTGTTTTAAAGTAGGAAAAACCAGTTCTTTTTTTTCTAATTTCCATCCCAAATGCTTTCGAATTCCAGAAAAAAATATATACTGCCTTGTTCAACTAAGATTTCAGAAACTCTTATGAAAAAAAACTAAGACTATTGTGATGAGAGAAATTAAGAGAAAAACTATGGAGCTGACATTACATTTTTCTACAATATCACTAGATTCGATATCATTGATATCCTGGAAACGTTATTTCTCTTCTTTTTGTATATCAAACAAGAGTTTTATGTAATCATAGAGAAATCAGGATCAGTCTGTTCTGTTGGAGAACTGTAAGACATAAAATTTCAAACTAATAGGCTCTTTATCGAAGTAAATGTATAAGTTTAAATTGGATATCTAACAATCTTTTTCATTTTATTTCTTATTGTTTGTTTTAAAGTAGGAAAAACTAGTTCTTTTCTTTCTAATTTCCATCCCAAATGCTCTCGAATTCCAGAAAAAAATATATACTGCCTTGTTCAACTAAGATTTCAGAAACTCTTATGAAAAAAAAACTAAGACTATTGTGATGAGAGAAATTAAGAGAAAAACTATGGAGCTGACATTACATTTTTCTACAATATCACTAGATTCGATATCATTGATATCCTGGAAACGTTATTCCTCTCCTTTTTGTATATCAAACGAGAGTTTTATGTAATCATAGAGAAATCAGGATCAGTCTGTTCTGTTGGAGAACTGTAAGACATAAAATTTCAAACTAATAGGCTCTTTATCGAAGTAAATGTATAAGTTTAAATTGGATATCTAACAATCTTTTTCATTTTATTTCTTATTGTTTGTTTTAAAGTAGGAAAAACTAGTTCTTTTCTTTCTAATTTCCATCCCAAATGCTTTCGAATTCCAGGAAAATATATATGTTGACAACAAAAAAACTTCTTAAAAAACGTTTTGTTCAACTATAAAATTCTTATGACACATTGCAAAAATAATCGTTGAAGAAGATAAATTCGATTTTTATAAATGACAAGTGAAATGAAAAAAATTTACGACCACGGCAGGATTCGAACCTACAATCTTCTGCTCCGTAGGCAGACGCGTTATCCATTGCGCCACGCGGCCTTGTTCAACAAAGATTTCAGAAACTCTTATGAAAAAAAACTAAGACTATTGTGATGAGAGAAATTAAGAGAAAAACTATGGAGCTGACATTACATTTTTCTACAATATCACTAGATTCGATATCATTGATATCCTGGAAACGTTATTCCTCTCCTTTTTGTATATCAAACGAGAGTTTTATGTAATCATAGAGAAATCAGGATCAGTCTGTTCTGTTGGAGAACTGTAAGACATAAAATTTCAAACTAATAGGCTCTTTATCGAAGTAAATGTATAAGTTTAAATTGGATATCTAACAATCTTTTTCATTTTATTTCTTATTGTTTGTTTTAAAGTAGGAAAAACTAGTTGTTTTCTTTCTAATTTACATCCCAAATGCTTTCGAATTCCAGAAAAAAATATATACTGCCTTGTTCAACTAAGATTTCAGAAACTCTTATGAAAAAAAACTAAGACTATTGTGATGAGAGAAATTAAGAGAAAAACTATGGAGCTGACATTACATTTTTCTACAATATCACTAGATTTGATATCATTGATATCCTGGAAACGTTATTCCTCTCTATTTTGTATATCAAACGAGAGTTTTATGTAATCATAGAGAAATCAGGATCAGTCTATTCTGTTGGAGAACTGTAAGACATAAAATTTCAAACTAATAGGCTCTTTATCGAAGTAAATGTATAAGTTTAAATTGGATATCTAACAATCTTTTTCATTTTATTTCTTATTGTTTGTTTTAAAGTAGGAAAAACTAGTTCTTTTCTTTCTAATTTCCATCCCAAATGCTTTCGAATTCCAGAAAAAAATATATACTGCCTTGTTCAACTAAGATTTCAGAAACTCTTATGAAAAAAAAACTAAGACTATTGTGATGAGAGAAATTAAGAGAAAAACTATGGAGCTGACATTACATTTTTCTACAATATCACTAGATTCGATATCATTGATATCCTGGAAACGTTATTCCTCTCCTTTTTGTATATCAAACGAGAGTTTTATGTAATCATAGAGAAATCAGGATCAGTCTGTTCTGTTGGAGAACTGTAAGACATAAAATTTCAAACTAATAGGCTCTTTATCGAAGTAAATGTATAAGTTTAAATTGGATATCTAACAATCTTTTCATTTTGTTTATTATTGTTTGTTTTAAAATAGAAAAAACTAGTTCTTTTCGTTCTAATTTCCATCCAAAATGCTTTCGAAATTTCTATCCAATATGCTTTTATATCAAACGAGAGTTTTATGTAATCATAGAGCAATCAGGATCAGTCTGTTCTGTTGGAGAACTGTAAGACATAAAATTTCAAACTAATAGGCTCTTTATCGAAGTAAATGTATAAGTTTAAATAGGATATCTAACAATCTTTTTCATTTTATTTCTTATTGTTTGTTTTAAAGTAGGAAAAACTAGTTCTTTTCTTTCTAATTTCCATCCCAAATGCTTTCGAATTCCAGAAAAAAATATATACTGCCTTGTTCAACTAAGATTTCAGAAACTCTTATGAAAAAAAACTAAGACTATTGTGATGAGAGAAATTAAGAGAAAAACTATGGAGCTGACATTACATTTTTCTACAATATCACTAGATTCGATATCATTGATATCCTGGAAACGTTATTCCTCTCCGTTTTGTATATCAAACGAGAGTTTTATGTAATCATAGAGAAATCAGGATCAGTCTGTTCTGTTGGAGAACTGTAAGACATAAAATTTCAAACTAATAGGCTCTTTATCAAAGTAAATGTATAAGTTTAAATTGGATATCTAACAATCTTTTTCATTTTATTTCTTATTGTTTGTTTTAAAGTAGGAAAAACTAGTTCTTTTCTTTCTGATTTCCATCCCAAATGCTTTCGAATTCCAGAAAAAAATATATACTGCCTTGTTCAACTAAGATTTCAGAAACTCTTATGAAAAAAAAACTAAGACTATTGTGATGAGAGAAATTAAGAGAAAAACTATGGAGCTGACATTACATTTTTCCACAATATCACTAGATTCGATATCATTGATATCCTGGAAACGTTATTCCTCTCTATTTTGTATATCAAACGGGAGTTTTATGTAATCATAGAGAAATCAGGATCAGTCTGTTCTGTTGGAGAACTGTAAGACATAAAATTTCAAACTAATAGGCTCTTTATCGAAGTAAATGTATAAGTTTAAATTGGATATCTAACAATCTTTTTCATTTTATTTCTTATTGTTTGTTTTAAAGTAGGAAAAACCAGTTCTTTTTTTTCTAATTTCCATCCCAAATGCTTTCGAATTCCAGAAAAAAATATATACTGCCTTGTTCAACTAAGATTTCAGAAACTCTTATGAAAAAAAACTAAGACTATTGTGATGAGAGAAATTAAGAGAAAAACTATGGAGCTGACATTACATTTTTCTACAATATCACTAGATTCGATATCATTGATATCCTGGAAACGTTATTTCTCTTCTTTTTGTATATCAAACAAGAGTTTTATGTAATCATAGAGAAATCAGGATCAGTCTGTTCTGTTGGAGAACTGTAAGACATAAAATTTCAAACTAATAGGCTCTTTATCGAAGTAAATGTATAAGTTTAAATTGGATATCTAACAATCTTTTTCATTTTATTTCTTATTGTTTGTTTTAAAGTAGGAAAAACTAGTTCTTTTCTTTCTAATTTCCATCCCAAATGCTCTCGAATTCCAGAAAAAAATATATACTGCCTTGTTCAACTAAGATTTCAGAAACTCTTATGAAAAAAAAACTAAGACTATTGTGATGAGAGAAATTAAGAGAAAAACTATGGAGCTGACATTACATTTTTCTACAATATCACTAGATTCGATATCATTGATATCCTGGAAACGTTATTCCTCTCCTTTTTGTATATCAAACGAGAGTTTTATGTAATCATAGAGAAATCAGGATCAGTCTGTTCTGTTGGAGAACTGTAAGACATAAAATTTCAAACTAATAGGCTCTTTATCGAAGTAAATGTATAAGTTTAAATTGGATATCTAACAATCTTTTTCATTTTATTTCTTATTGTTTGTTTTAAAGTAGGAAAAACTAGTTCTTTTCTTTCTAATTTCCATCCCAAATGCTTTCGAATTCCAGAAAAAAATATATACTGCCTTGTTCAACTAAGATTTCAACAACTCTTATGAAAAAAAAACTAAGACTATTGTGATGAGAGAAATTAAGAGAAAACCTATGGAGCTGACATTACATTTTTCTACAATATCACTAGATTCGATATCATTGATATCCTGGAAACGTTATTCCTCTCCTTTTTGTATATCAAACGAGAGTTTTATGTAATCATAGAGAAATCAGGATCAGTCTGTTCTGTTGGAGAACTGTGAGACATAAAATTTCAAACTAATAGGCTCTTTATCGAAGTAAATGTATAAGTTTAAATAGGATATCTAACAATCTTTTTCATTTTATTTCTTATTGTTTGTTTTAAAGTAGGAAAAACTAGTTCTTTTCTTTCTAATTTCCATCCCAAATGCTTTCGAATTCCAGAAAAAAATATATACTGCCTTGTTCAACTAAGATTTCAGAAACTCTTATGAAAAAAAAACTAAGACTATTGTGATGAGAGAAATTAAGAGAAAAACTATGGAGCTGACATTACATTTTTCTACAATATCACTAGATTCGATATCATTGATATCCTGGAAACGTTATTCCTCTCCTTTTTGTATATCAAACGAGAGTTTTATGTAATCATAGAGAAATCAGGATCAGTCTGTTCTGTTGGAGAACTGTAAGACATAAAATTTCAAACTAATAGGCTCTTTATCGAAGTAAATGTATAAGTTTAAATTGGATATCTAACAATCTTTTCATTTTGTTTATTATTGTTTGTTTTAAAATAGAAAAAACTAGTTCTTTTCGTTCTAATTTCCATCCAAAATGCTTTCGAAATTTCTATCCAATATGCTTTTATATCAAACGAGAGTTTTATGTAATCATAGAGCAATCAGGATCAGTCTGTTCTGTTGGAGAACTGTAAGACATAAAATTTCAAACTAATAGGCTCTTTATCGAAGTAAATGTATAAGTTTAAATAGGATATCTAACAATCTTTTTCATTTTATTTCTTATTGTTTGTTTTAAAGTAGGAAAAACTAGTTCTTTTCTTTCTAATTTCCATCCCAAATGCTTTCGAATTCCAGTAAAAAATATATACTGCCTTGTTCAACTAAGATTTCAGAAACTCTTATGAAAAAAAAACTAAGACTATTGTGATGAGAGAAATTAAGAGAAAAACTATGGAGCTGACATTACATTTTTCTACAATATCACTAGATTCGATATCATTGATATCCTGGAAACGTTATTCCTCTCCTTTTTGTATATCAAACGAGAGTTTTATGTAATCATAGAGAAATCAGGATCAGTCTGTTCTGTTGGAGAACTGTAAGACATAAAATTTCAAACTAATAGGCTCTTTATCGAAGTAAATGTATAAGTTTAAATTGGATATCTAACAATCTTTTTCATTTTATTTCTTATTGTTTGTTTTAAAGTAGGAAAAACTAGTTCTTTTCTTTCTAATTTCCATCCCAAATGCTTTCGAATTCCAGAAAAAAATATATACTGCCTTGTTCAACTAAGATTTCAACAACTCTTATGAAAAAAAACTAAGACTATTGTGATGAGAGAAATTAAGAGAAAACCTATGGAGCTGACATTACATTTTTTTACAATATCACTAGATTCGATATCATTGATATCCTGGAAACGTTATTCCTCTCCTTTTTGTATATCAAACGAGAGTTTTATGTAATCATAGAGAAATCAGGATCAGTCTGTTCTGTTGGAGAACTGTAAGACATAAAATTTCAAACTAATAGGCTCTTTATCGAAGTAAATGTATAAGTTTAAATTGGATATCTAACAATCTTTTTCATTTTATTTCTTATTGTTTGTTTTAAAGTAGGAAAAACTAGTTCTTTTCTTTCTAATTTCCATCCCAAATGCTTTCGAATTCCAGAAAAAAATATATACTGCCTTGTTCAACTAAGATTTCAGAAACTCTTATGAAAAAAAAACTAAGACTATTGTGATGAGAGAAATTAAGAGAAAACCTATGGAGCTGATATTACATTTTTCTACAATATCACTAGATTCGATATCATTGATATCCTGGAAACGTTATTCCTCTCCTTTTTGTATATCAAACGAGAGTTTTATGTAATCATAGAGAAATCAGGATCAGTCTGTTCTGTTGGAGAACTGTGAGACATAAAATTTCAAACTAATAGGCTCTTTATCAAAGTAAATGTATAAGTTTAAATTGGATTTCTAACAATCTTTTTCATTTTATTTCTTATTGTTTGTTTTAAAGTAGGAAAAACTAGTTCTTTTCTTTCTAATTTCCATCCCAAATGCTTTCGAATTCCAGGAAAATATATATGTTGACAACAAAAAAACTTCTTAAAAAACGTTTTGTTCAACTATAAAATTCTTATGACACATTGCAAAAATAATCGTTGAAGAAGATAAATTCGATTTTTATAAATGACAAGTGAAATGAAAAAAATTTACGACCACGGCAGGATTCGAACCTACAATCTTCTGCTCCGTAGGCAGACGCGTTATCCATTGCGCCACGCGGCCTTGTTCAACTAAGATTTCAGAAACTCTTATGAAAAAAAACTAAGACTATTGTGATGAGAGAAATTAAGAGAAAAACTATGGAGCTGACATTACATTTTTCTACAATATCACTAGATTCGATATCATTGATATCCTGGAAACGTTATTCCTCTCCTTTTTGTATATCAAACGAGAGTTTTATGTAATCATAGAGAAATCAGGATCAGTCTGTTCTGTTGGAGAACTGTAAGACATAAAATTTCAAACTAATAGGCTCTTTATCGAAGTAAATGTATAAGTTTAAATTGGATATCTAACAATCTTTTTCATTTTATTTCTTATTGTTTGTTTTAAAGTAGGAAAAACTAGTTGTTTTCTTTCTAATTTACATCCCAAATGCTTTCGAATTCCAGAAAAAAATATATACTGCCTTGTTCAACTAAGATTTCAGAAACTCTTATGAAAAAAAACTAAGACTATTGTGATGAGAGAAATTAAGAGAAAAACTATGGAGCTGACATTACATTTTTCTACAATATCACTAGATTTGATATCATTGATATCCTGGAAACGTTATTCCTCTCTATTTTGTATATCAAACGAGAGTTTTATGTAATCATAGAGAAATCAGGATCAGTCTATTCTGTTGGAGAACTGTAAGACATAAAATTTCAAACTAATAGGCTCTTTATAGAAGTAAATGTATAAGTTTAAATTGGATATCTAACAATCTTTTTCATTTTATTTCTTATTGTTTGTTTTAAAGTAGGAAAAACTAGTTCTTTTCTTTCTAATTTCCATCCCAAATGCTTTCGAATTCCAGAAAAAAATATATACTGCCTTGTTCAACTAAGATTTCAGAAACTCTTATGAAAAAAAAACTAAGACTATTGTGATGAGAGAAATTAAGAGAAAAACTATGGAGCTGACATTACATTTTTCTACAATATCACTAGATTCGATATCATTGATATCCTGGAAACGTTATTCCTCTCCTTTTTGTATATCAAACGAGAGTTTTATGTAATCATAGAGAAATCAGGATCAGTCTGTTCTGTTGGAGAACTGTAAGACATAAAATTTCAAACTAATAGGCTCTTTATCGAAGTAAATGTATAAGTTTAAATTGGATATCTAACAATCTTTTTCATTTTATTTCTTATTGTTTGTTTTAAAGTAGGAAAAACTAGTTCTTTTCTTTCTAATTTCCATCCCAAATGCTTTCGAATTCCAGAAAAAAATATATACTGCCTTGTTCAACTAAGATTTCAACAACTCTTATGAAAAAAAAACTAAGACTATTGTGATGAGAGAAATTAAGAGAAAACCTATGGAGCTGACATTACATTTTTCTACAATATCACTAGATTCGATATCATTGATATCCTGGAAACGTTATTCCTCTCCTTTTTGTATATCAAACGAGAGTTTTATGTAATCATAGAGAAATCAGGATCAGTCTGTTCTGTTGGAGAACTGTGAGACATAAAATTTCAAACTAATAGGCTCTTTATCGAAGTAAATGTATAAGTTTAAATAGGATATCTAACAATCTTTTTCATTTTATTTCTTATTGTTTGTTTTAAAGTAGGAAAAACTAGTTCTTTTCTTTCTAATTTCCATCCCAAATGCTTTCGAATTCCAGAAAAAAATATATACTGCCTTGTTCAACTAAGATTTCAGAAACTCTTATGAAAAAAAAACTAAGACTATTGTGATGAGAGAAATTAAGAGAAAAACTATGGAGCTGACATTACATTTTTTTACAATATCACTAGATTCGATATCATTGATATCCTGGAAACGTTATTCCTCTCCTTTTTGTATATCAAACGAGAGTTTTATGTAATCATAGAGAAATCAGGATCAGTCTGTTCTGTTGGAGAACTGTAAGACATAAAATTTCAAACTAATAGGCTCTTTATCGAAGTAAATGTATAAGTTTAAATTGGATATCTAACAATCTTTTTCATTTTATTTCTTATTGTTTGTTTTAAAGTAGGAAAAACTAGTTCTTTTCTTTCTAATTTCCATCCCAAATGCTTTCGAATTCCAGAAAAAAATATATACTGCCTTGTTCAACTAAGATTTCAACAACTCTTATGAAAAAAAACTAAGACTATTGTGATGAGAGAAATTAAGAGAAAACCTATGGAGCTGACATTACATTTTTCTACAATAACACTAGATTCGATATCATTGATATCCTGGAAACGTTATTCCTCTCCTTTTTGTATATCAAACGAGAGTTTTATGTAATCATAGAGAAATCAGGATCAGTCTGTTCTGTTGGAGAACTGTGAGACATAAAATTTCAAACTAATAGGCTCTTTATCAAAGTAAATGTATAAGTTTAAATTGGATTTCTAACAATCTTTTTCATTTTATTTCTTATTGTTTGTTTTAAAGTAGGAAAAACTAGTTCTTTTCTTTCTAATTTCCATCCCAAATGCTTTCGAATTCCAGAAAAAATTATATACTGCCTTGTTCAACTAAGATTCCAGAAATTCTTATGAAAAAAAACTAAGACTATTGTGATGAGAGAAATTAAGAGAAAAACTATGGAGCTGACATTACATTTTTCTACAATATCACTAGATTCGATATCATTGATATCCTGGAAACGTTATTCCTCTCCTTTTTGTATATCAAACGAGAGTTTTATGTAATCATAGAGAAATCAGGATCAGTCTGTTCTGTTGGAGAACTGTAAGACATAAAATTTCAAACTAATAGGCTCTTTATCGAAGTAAATGTATAAGTTTAAATTGGATATCTAACCATCTTTTTCATTTTATTTCTTATTGTTTGTTTTAAAGTAGGAAAAACTAGTTCTTTTCTTTCTAATTTCCATCCCAAATGCTTTCGAATTCCAGGAAAAAATATATACTGCCTTGTTCAACTAAGATTTCAGAAACTCTTATGAAAAAAAACTAAGACTATTGTGATAAGAGAAATTAAGAGAAAAACTATGGAGCTGACATTACATTTTTCTACAATATCACTAGATTCGATATCATTGATATCCTGGAAACGTTATTCCTCTCCTTCTTGTATATCAAACGAGAGTTTTATGTAATCATAGAGAAATCAGGATCAGTCTGTTCTGTTGGAGAACTGTAAGACATAAAATTTCAAACTAATAGGCTCTTTATCGAAGTAAATGTATAAGTTTAAATTGGATATCTAACCATCTTTTTCATTTTATTTCTTATTGTTTGTTTTAAAGTAGGAAAAACTAGTTCTTTTCTTTCTAATTTCCATCCCAAATGCTTTCGAATTCCAGAAAAAAATATATACTGCCTTGTTCAACTAAGATTTCAGAAACTCTTATGAAAAAAAAACTAAGACTATTGTGATGAGAGAAATTAAGAGAAAAACTATGGAGCTGACATTACATTTTTTTACAATATCACTAGATTCGATATCATTGATATCCTGGAAACGTTATTCCTCTCCTTTTTGTATATCAAACGAGAGTTTTATGTAATCATAGAGAAATCAGGATCAGTCTGTTCTGTTGGAGAACTGTAAGACATGAAATTTCAAACTAATAGGCTCTTTATCGAAGTAAATGTATAAGTTTAAATTGGATATCTAACAATCTTTTTCATTTTATTTCTTATTGTTTGTTTTAAAGTAGGAAAAACTAGTTCTTTTCTTTCTAATTTCCATCCCAAATGCTTTCGAATTCCAGAAAAAAATATATACTGCCTTGTTCAACTAAGATTTCAGAAACTCTTATGAAAAAAAAACTAAGACTATTGTGATGAGAGAAATTAAGAGAAAAACTATGGAGCTGACATTACATTTTTTTACAATATCACTAGATTCGATATCATTGATATCCTGGAAACGTTATTCCTCTCCTTTTTGTATATCAAACGAGAGTTTTATGTAATCATAGAGAAATCAGGATCAGTCTGTTCTGTTGGAGAACTGTAAGACATGAAATTTCAAACTAATAGGCTCTTTATCGAAGTAAATGTATAAGTTTAAATTGGATATCTAACAATCTTTTTCATTTTATTTCTTATTGTTTGTTTTAAAGTAGGAAAAACTAGTTCTTTTCTTTCTAATTTCCATCCCAAATGCTTTCGAATTCCAGGAAAAAATATATACTGCCTTGTTCAACTAAGATTTCAGAAACTCTTATGAAAAAAAACTAAGACTATTGTGATAAGAGAAATTAAGAGAAAAACTATGGAGCTGACATTACATTTTTCTACAATATCACTAGATTCGATATCATTGATATCCTGGAAACGTTATTCCTCTCCTTCTTGTATATCAAACGAGAGTTTTATGTAATCATAGAGAAATCAGGATCAGTCTGTTCTGTTGGAGAACTGTAAGACATAAAATTTCAAACTAATAGGCTCTTTATCGAAGTAAATGTATAAGTTTAAATTGGATATCTAACAATCTTTTTCACTTTATTTCTTATTGTTTGTTTTAAAGTAGGAAAAACTAGTTCTTTTCTTTCTAATTTCCATCCCAAATGCTTTCGAATTCCAGAAAAAATCATATACTGCCTTGTTCAACTAAGATTCCAGAAACTCTTATGAAAAAAAACTAAGACTATTGTGATGAGAGAAATTAAGAGAAAAACTATGGAGCTGACATTACATTTTTCTACAATATCACTAGATTCGATATCATTGATATCCTGGAAACGTTATTCCTCTCCTTTTTGTATATCAAACGAGAGTTTTATGTAATCATAGAGAAATCAGGATCAGTCTGTTCTGTTGGAGAACTGTAAGACATAAAATTTCAAACTAATAGGCTCTTTATCGAAGTAAATGTATAAGTTTAAATTGGATATCTAACAATCTTTTTCATTTTATTTCTTATTGTTTGTTTTAAAGTAGGAAAAACTAGTTCTTTTCTTTCTAATTTTCATCCCAAATGCTTTCGAATTCCAGAAAAAAATATATACTGCCTTGTCCAACTAAGATTTCAGAAACTCTTATGAAAAAAAACTAAGACTATTGTGATGAGAGAAATTAAGAGAAAACCTATGGAGCTGACATTACATTTTTCTACAATAACACTAGATTCGATATCATTGATATCCTGGAAACGTTATTCCTCTCCTTTTTGTATATCAAACGAGAGTTTTATGTAATCATAGAGAAATCAGGATCAGTCTGTTCTGTTGGAGAACTGTAAGACATAAAATTTCAAACTAATAGGCTCTTTATCGAAGTAAATGTATAAGTTTAAATTGGATATCTAACAATCTTTTTCATTTTATTTCTTATTGTTTGTTTTAAAGTAGGAAAAACTAGTTCTTTTCTTTCTAATTTACATCCCAAATGCTTTCGAATTCCAGAAAAAAATATATACTGCCTTGTTCAACTAAGATTTCAGAAACTCTTATGAAAAAAAACTAAGACTATTGTGATGAGAGAAATTAAGAGAAAAACTATGGAGCTGACATTACATTTTTCTACAATATCACTAGATTTGATATCATTGATATCCTGGAAACGTTATTCCTCTCTATTTTGTATATCAAACGAGAGTTTTATGTAATCATAGAGAAATCAGGATCAGTCTGTTCTGTTGGAGAACTGTAAGACATAAAATTTCAAACTAATAGGCTCTTTATCGAAGTAAATGTATAAGTTTAAATTGGATATCTAACAATCTTTTTCATTTTATTTCTTATTGTTTGTTTTAAACTAGGAAAAACTAGTTCTTTTCTTTCTAATTTCCATCCCAAATGCTTTCGAATTCCAGGAAAATATATATGTTGACAACAAAAAAACTTCTTAAAAAACGTTTTGTTCAACTATAAAATTCTTATGACACATTGCAAAAATAATCGTTGAAGAAGATAAATTCGATTTTTATAAATGACAAGTGAAATGAAAAAAATTTACGACCACGGCAGGATTCGAACCTACAATCTTCTGCTCCGTAGGCAGACGCGTTATCCATTGCGCCACGCGGCCTTGTTCAACTAAGATTTCAGAAACTCTTATGAAAAAAAACTAAGACTATTGTGATGAGAGAAATTAAGAGAAAAACTATGGAGCTGACATTACATTTTTCTACAATATCACTAGATTCGATATCATTGATATCCTGGAAACGTTATTCCTCTCCTTTTTGTATATCAAACGAGAGTTTTATGTAATCATAGAGAAATCAGGATCAGTCTGTTCTGTTGGAGAACTGTAAGACATAAAATTTCAAACTAATAGGCTCTTTATCGAAGTAAATGTATAAGTTTAATTTGGATATCTAACAATCTTTTTCATTTTATTTCTTATTGTTTGTTTTAAAGTAGGAAAAACTAGTTCTTTTCTTTCTAATTTACATCCCAAATGCTTTCGAATTCCAGAAAAAAATATATACTGCCTTGTTCAACTAAGATTCCAGAAACTCTTATGAAAAAAAACTAAGACTATTGTGATGAGAGAAATTAAGAGAAAAACTATGGAGCTGACATTACATTTTTCTACAATATCACTAGATTCCATATCATTGATATCCTGGAAACGTTATTCCTCTCTATTTTGTATATCAAACGAGAGTTTTATGTAATCATTGAGAAATCAGGATCAGTCTGTTCTGTTGGAGAACTGTAAGACATAAAATTTCAAACTAATAGGCTCTTTATCGAAGTAAATGTATAAGTTTAAATTGGATATCTAACAATCTTTTTCATTTTATTTCTTATTGTTTGTTTTAAAGTAGGAAAACTTAGTTCTTTTCTTTCTAATTTCTATCCCAAATGCTTTCGAATTCCAGGAAAATATATATACTGCCTTGTTCAACTAAGATTTCAGAAACTCTTATGAAAAAAAACTAAGACTATTGTGATGAGAGAAATTAAGAGAAAAACTATGGAGCTGACATTACATTTTTATACAATATCACTGAATTCGATATCATTGATATCCTGGAAACGTTATTCCTCTCTATTTTGTATATCAAACGAGAGTTTTATGTAATCATAGAGAAATCAGGATCAGTCTGTTCTGTTGGAGAACTGTAAGACATAAAATTTCAAACTAATAGGCTCTTTATCGAAGTAAATGTATAAGTTTAAATTGGATATCTAACAATCTTTTTCATTTTATTTCTTATTGTTTGTTTTAAAATAGGAAAAACTAGTTCTTTTCTTTCTAATTTCTATCCCAAATGCTTTCGAATTCCAGAAAAAAATATATACTGCCTTGTTCAACTAAGATTTCAGAAACTCTTATGAAAAAAAACTAAGACTATTGTGATGAGAGAAATTAAGAGAAAAACTATGGAGCTGACATTACATTTTTCTACAATATCACTAGATTCGATATCATTGATATCCTGGAGACGTTATTTCTCTCTATTTTGTATATCAAACGAGAGTTTTATGTAATCATAGAGAAATCAGGATCAGTCTGTTCTGTTGGAGAACTGTAAGACATAAAATTTCAATCTAATAGGCTCTTTATCAAAGTAAATGTATAAGTTTAAATTGGATATCTAACAATCTTTTTCATTTTATTTCTTATTGTTTGTTTTGAAGTAGGAAAAACTAGTTCTTTTCTTTCTAATTTCCATCCCAAATGCTTTCGAATTCCAGGAAAATATATATGTTGACAACAAAAAAACTTCTCAAAAAACGTTTTGTTCAACTAAGAAATTCTTATGACACATTGCAAAAATAATCGTTGAAGAAGATAAATTCGATTTTTATAAATGACAAGTGAAATGAAAAAAATTTACGACCACGGCAGGATTCGAACCTACAATCTTCTGCTCCGTAGGCAGACGCGTTATCCATTGCGCCACGCGGCCTTGTTCAACTAAGATTTCAGAAACTCTTATGAGAAAAAAAACTAAGAATATTGTGATGAGAGAAATTAAGAGAAAACCTATGGAGCTGACATTACATTTTTCTACAATATCACTAGATTCGATATCATTGATATCCTGGAAACGTTATTCCTCTTCTTTTTGTATATCAAACGAGAGTTTTATGTAATCGTAGAAAAATCAGGATCAGTCTGTTCTGTTGGAGAACTGTAAGACATAAAAATTCAATCTAATAGGCTCTTCATCGAAGTAAATGTATAAGTTAAAATTGGATATCTAACAATCGTTTCATTTTGTTTATTATTGTTTGTTTTAAAATAGAAAAAACTAGTTCTTTTCGTTCTAATTTCCATCCAAAATGCTTTCGAAATTTCTATCCAATATGCTTTTATATCAAACGAGAGTTTTATGTAATCGTAGAAAAATCAGGATCAGTCTGTTCTGTTGGAGAACTGTAAGACATAAAATTTCAATCTAATAGGCTCTTTATCAAAGTAAATGTATAAGTTTAAATTGGATATCTAACAATCTTTTTCATTTTATTTCTTATTGTTTGTTTTAAAGTAGGAAAAACTAGTTCTTTTCTTTCTAATTTCCATCCCAAATGCTTTCGAATTCCAGGAAAATATATATGTTGACAACAAAAAAACTTCTTAAAAAACGTTTTGTTCAACTATAAAATTCTTATGACACATTGCAAAAATATCGTTGAAGAAGATAAATTCGATTTTTATAAATGACAAGTGAAATGAAAACAATTTACGACCACGGCAGGATTCGAACCTACAATCTTCTGCTCCGTAGGCAGACGCGTTATCCATTGCGCCACGCGGCCTTGTTCAACTAAGATTTCAGAAACTCTTATGAAAAAAAACTAAGACTATTGTGATGAGAGAAATTAAGAGAAAAACTATGGAGCTGACATTACATTTTTCTACAATATCACTAGATTCAATATCATTGATATCCTGGAAACGTTATCCCTCTCCTTTTTGTATATCAAACGAGAGTTTTATGTAATCGTAGAAAAATCAGGATCAGTCTGTTCTGTTGGAGAACTGTAAGACATAAAAATTCAATCTAACAGGCTCTTCATCGAAGTAAATGTATAAGTTAAAATTGGATATCTAACAATCTTTTCATTTTGTTTATTATTGTTTGTTTTAAAATAGAAAAAACTAGTTCTTTTCGTTCTAATTTCCATCCAAAATGCTTTCGAAATTTCTATCCAATATGCTTTTATATCAAACGAGAGTTTTATGTAATCGTAGAAAAATCAGGATCAGTCTGTTCTGTTGAAGAACTGTAAGACATAAAATTTCAATCTAATAGGCTCTTTATCAAAGTAAATGTATAAGTTTAAATTGGATATCTAACAATCTTTTTCATTTTATTTCTTATTGTTTGTTTCAAAGTAGGAAAAACTAGTTCTTTTCTTTATAATTTCCATCTCAAATGCTTTCGAATTCCAGGAAAATATATATACTGCCTTGTTCAACTAAGATTTCAGAAACTCTTATGAAAAAAAACTAAGACTATTGTGATGAGAGAAATTAAGAGAAAAACTATGGAGCTGACATTACATTTTTCTACAATATCACTAGATTCGATATCATTGATATCCTGGAAACGTTATTCCTCTCCTTTTTGTATATCAAACGAGAGTTTTATGTAATCGTAGAAAAATCAGGATCAGTCTGTTCTGTTGGAGAACTGTAAGACATAAAAATTCAATCTAATAGGCTCTTCATCGAAGTAAATGTATAAGTTAAAATTGGATATCTAACAATCTTTTCATTTTGTTTATTATTGTTTGTTTTAAAATAGAAAAAACTAGTTCTTTTCGTTCTAATTTCCATCCAAAATGCTTTCGAAATTTCTATCCAATATGCTTTTATATCAAACGAGAGTTTTATGTAATCGTAGAAAAATCAGGATCAGTCTGTTCTGTTGGAGAACTGTAAGACATAAAATTTCAATCTAATAGGCTCTTTATCAAAGTAAATGTATAAGTTTAAATTGGATATCTAACAATCTTTTTCATTTTATTTCTTATTGTTTGTTTTAAAGTAGGAAAAACTAGTTCTTTTCTTTATAATTTCCATCCCAAATGCTTTCGAATTCCAGGAAAATATATATGTTGACAACAAAAAAACTTCTTAAAAAACGTTTTGTTCAACTATGAAATTCTTATGACACATTGCGAAAATAATCGTTGAAGAAGATAAATTCGATTTTTATAAATGACAAGTGAAATGAAAAAAATTTACGACCACGGCAGGATTCGAACCTACAATCTTCTGCTCCGTAGGCAGACGCGTTATCCATTGCGCCACGCGGCCTTGTTCAACTAAGATTTCAGAAACTCTTATGAAAAAAAAACTAAGACTATTGTGATGAGAGAAATTAAGAGAAAAACTATGGAGCTGACATTACATTTTTCTACAATATCACTGGATTCGATATCATTGACATCCTGGAAACGTTATTCCTCTCCTTCTTGTATATCAAACGAGAGTTTTATGTAATCATAGAGAAATCAGGATCAGTCTGTTCTGTTGGAGAACTGTAAGACATAAAATTTCAGACTAATAGGCTCTTTATCGAAGTAAATGTATAAGTTTAAATTGGATATCTAACAATCTTTTTCACTTTATTTCTTATTGTTTGTTTTAAAGTAGGAAAAACTAGTTCTTTTCTTTCTAATTTCCATCCCAAATGCTTTCGAATTCCAGAAAAAATTATATACTGCCTTGTTCAACTAAGATTCCAGAAACTCTTATGAAAAAAAACTAAGACTATTGTGATGAGAGAAATTAAGAGAAAAACTATGGAGCTGACATTACATTTTTCTACAATATCACTAGATTCGATATCATTGATATCCTGGAAACGTTATTCCTCTCCTTTTTGTATATCAAACGAGAGTTTTATGTAATCATAGAGAAATCAGGATCAGTCTGTTCTGTTGGAGAACTGTAAGACATAAAATTTCAAACTAATAGGCTCTTTATCGAAGTAAATGTATAAGTTTAAATTGGATATCTAACAATCTTTTTCACTTTATTTCTTATTGTTTGTTTTAAAGTAGGAAAAACTAGTTCTTTTCTTTCTAATTTCCATCTCAAATGCTTTCGAATTCCAGAAAAAAATATATACTGCCTTGTTCAACTAAGATTCCAGAAACTCTTATGAAAAAAAACTAAGACTATTGTGATGAGAGAAATTAAGAGAAAAACTATGGAGCTGACATTACATTTTTCTACAATATCACTAGATTCCATATCATTGATATCCTGGAAACGTTATTCCTCTCCTTTTTGTATATCAAACGAGAGTTTTATGTAATCATAGAGAAATAAGGATCAGTCTGTTCTGTTGGAGAACTGTAAGACATAAAATTTCAAACTAATAGGCTCTTTATCGAAGTAAATGTATAAGTTTAAATTGGATATCTAACAATCTTTTTCATTTTATTTCTTATTGTTTGTTTTAAAGTAGGAAAAACTAGTTCTTTTCTTTCTAATTTCTATCCCAAATGCTTTCGAATTCCAGAAAAGAATATATACTGCCTTGTTCAACTAAGATTTCAGAAACTCTTATGAAAAAAAACTAAGACTATTGTGATGAGAGAAATTAAGAGAAAAACTATGGAGCTGACATTACATTTTTCCACAATATCACTAGATTCGATATCATTGATATCCTGGAGACGTTATTTCTCTCTATTTTGTATATCAAACGAGAGTTTTATGTAATCATAGAGAAATCAGGATCAGTCTGTTCTGTTGGAGAACTGTAAGACATAAAATTTCAAACTAATAGGCTCCTTATCGAAGTAAATGTATAAGTTAAAATTGGATATCTAACAATCTTTTCATTTTGTTTATTATTGTTTGTTTTAAAATAGAAAAAACTAGTTCTTTTCGTTCTAATTTCCATCCAAAATGCTTTCGAAATTTCTATCCAATATGCTTTTATATCAAACGAGAGTTTTATGTAATCGTAGAAAAATCAGGATCAGTCTGTTCTGTTGGAGAACTGTAAGACATAAAAATTCAATCTAACAGGCTCTTCATCGAAGTAAATGTATAAGTTAAAATTGGATATCTAACAATCTTTTCATTTTGTTTATTATTGTTTGTTTTAAAATAGAAAAAACTAGTTCTTTTCGTTCTAATTTCCATCCAAAATGCTTTCGAAATTTCTATCCAATATGCTTTTATATCAAACGAGAGTTTTATGTAATCGTAGAAAAATCAGGATCAGTCTGTTCTGTTGGAGAACTGTAAGACATAAAATTTCAATCTAATAGGCTCTTTATCAAAGTAAATGTATAAGTTTAAATTGGATATCTAACAATCTTTTTCATTTTATTTCTTATTGTTTGTTTCAAAGTAGGAAAAACTAGTTCTTTTCTTTATAATTTCCATCTCAAATGCTTTCGAATTCCAGGAAAATATATATACTGCCTTGTTCAACTAAGATTTCAGAAACTCTTATGAAAAAAAACTAAGACTATTGTGATGAGAGAAATTAAGAGAAAAACTATGGAGCTGACATTACATTTTTCTACAATATCACTAGATTCGATATCATTGATATCCTGGAAACGTTATTCCTCTCCTTTTTGTATATCAAACGAGAGTTTTATGTAATCGTAGAAAAATCAGGATCAGTCTGTTCTGTTGGAGAACTGTAAGACATAAAAATTCAATCTAATAGGCTCTTCATCGAAGTAAATGTATAAGTTAAAATTGGATATCTAACAATCTTTTCATTTTGTTTATTATTGTTTGTTTTAAAATAGAAAAAACTAGTTCTTTTCGTTCTAATTTCCATCCAAAATGCTTTCGAAATTTCTATCCAATATGCTTTTATATCAAACGAGAGTTTTATGTAATCGTAGAAAAATCAGGATCAGTCTGTTCTGTTGGAGAACTGTAAGACATAAAATTTCAATCTAATAGGCTCTTTATCAAAGTAAATGTATAAGTTTAAATTGGATATCTAACAATCTTTTTCATTTTATTTCTTATTGTTTGTTTTAAAGTAGGAAAAACTAGTTCTTTTCTTTATAATTTCCATCCCAAATGCTTTCGAATTCCAGGAAAATATATATGTTGACAACAAAAAAACTTCTTAAAAAACGTTTTGTTCAACTATGAAATTCTTATGACACATTGCAAAAATAATCGTTGAAGAAGATAAATTCGATTTTTATAAATGACAAGTGAAATGAAAAAAATTTACGACCACGGCAGGATTCGAACCTACAATCTTCTGCTCCGTAGGCAGACGCGTTATCCATTGCGCCACGCGGCCTTGTTCAACTAAGATTTCAGAAACTCTTATGAAAAAAAAACTAAGACTATTGTGATGAGAGAAATTAAGAGAAAAACTATGGAGCTGACATTACATTTTTCTACAATATCACTGGATTCGATATCATTGACATCCTGGAAACGTTATTCCTCTCCTTCTTGTATATCAAACGAGAGTTTTATGTAATCATAGAGAAATCAGGATCAGTCTGTTCTGTTGGAGAACTGTAAGACATAAAATTTCAGACTAATAGGCTCTTTATCGAAGTAAATGTATAAGTTTAAATTGGATATCTAACAATCTTTTTCACTTTATTTCTTATTGTTTGTTTTAAAGTAGGAAAAACTAGTTCTTTTCTTTCTAATTTCCATCCCAAATGCTTTCGAATTCCAGAAAAAATTATATACTGCCTTGTTCAACTAAGATTCCAGAAACTCTTATGAAAAAAAACTAAGACTATTGTGATGAGAGAAATTAAGAGAAAAACTATGGAGCTGACATTACATTTTTCTACAATATCACTAGATTCGATATCATTGATATCCTGGAAACGTTATTCCTCTCCTTTTTGTATATCAAACGAGAGTTTTATGTAATCGTAGAAAAATCAGGATCAGTCTGTTCTGTTGGAGAACTGTAAGACATAAAAATTCAATCTAACAGGCTCTTCATCGAAGTAAATGTATAAGTTAAAATTGGATATCTAACAATCTTTTCATTTTGTTTATTATTGTTTGTTTTAAAATAGAAAAAACTAGTTCTTTTCGTTCTAATTTCCATCCAAAATGCTTTCGAAATTTCTATCCAATATGCTTTTATATCAAACGAGAGTTTTATGTAATCGTAGAAAAATCAGGATCAGTCTGTTCTGTTGGAGAACTGTAAGACATAAAATTTCAGACTAATAGGCTCTTTATCGAAGTAAATGTATAAGTTTAAATTGGATATCTAACAATCTTTTTCACTTTATTTCTTATTGTTTGTTTTAAAGTAGGAAAAACTAGTTCTTTTCTTTCTAATTTCCATCCCAAATGCTTTCGAATTCCAGAAAAAATTATATACTGCCTTGTTCAACTAAGATTCCAGAAACTCTTATGAAAAAAAACTAAGACTATTGTGATGAGAGAAATTAAGAGAAAAACTATGGAGCTGACATTACATTTTTCTACAATATCACTAGATTCGATATCATTGATATCCTGGAAACGTTATTCCTCTCCTTTTTGTATATCAAACGAGAGTTTTATGTAATCGTAGAAAAATCAGGATCAGTCTGTTCTGTTGGAGAACTGTAAGACATAAAAATTCAATCTAACAGGCTCTTCATCGAAGTAAATGTATAAGTTAAAATTGGATATCTAACAATCTTTTCATTTTGTTTATTATTGTTTGTTTTAAAATAGAAAAAACTAGTTCTTTTCGTTCTAATTTCCATCCAAAATGCTTTCGAAATTTCTATCCAATATGCTTTTATATCAAACGAGAGTTTTATGTAATCGTAGAAAAATCAGGATCAGTCTGTTCTGTTGAAGAACTGTAAGACATAAAATTTCAATCTAATAGGCTCTTTATCAAAGTAAATGTATAAGTTTAAATTGGATATCTAACAATCTTTTTCATTTTATTTCTTATTGTTTGTTTCAAAGTAGGAAAAACTAGTTCTTTTCTTTATAATTTCCATCTCAAATGCTTTCGAATTCCAGGAAAATATATATACTGCCTTGTTCAACTAAGATTTCAGAAACTCTTATGAAAAAAAACTAAGACTATTGTGATGAGAGAAATTAAGAGAAAAACTATGGAGCTGACATTACATTTTTCTACAATATCACTAGATTCGATATCATTGATATCCTGGAAACGTTATTCCTCTCCTTTTTGTATATCAAACGAGAGTTTTATGTAATCGTAGAAAAATCAGGATCAGTCTGTTCTGTTGGAGAACTGTAAGACATAAAAATTCAATCTAATAGGCTCTTCATCGAAGTAAATGTATAAGTTAAAATTGGATATCTAACAATCTTTTCATTTTGTTTATTATTGTTTGTTTTAAAATAGAAAAAACTAGTTCTTTTCGTTCTAATTTCCATCCAAAATGCTTTCGAAATTTCTATCCAATATGCTTTTATATCAAACGAGAGTTTTATGTAATCGTAGAAAAATCAGGATCAGTCTGTTCTGTTGGAGAACTGTAAGACATAAAATTTCAATCTAATAGGCTCTTTATCAAAGTAAATGTATAAGTTTAAATTGGATATCTAACAATCTTTTTCATTTTATTTCTTATTGTTTGTTTTAAAGTAGGAAAAACTAGTTCTTTTCTTTATAATTTCCATCCCAAATGCTTTCGAATTCCAGGAAAATATATATGTTGACAACAAAAAAACTTCTTAAAAAACGTTTTGTTCAACTATGAAATTCTTATGACACATTGCGAAAATAATCGTTGAAGAAGATAAATTCGATTTTTATAAATGACAAGTGAAATGAAAAAAATTTACGACCACGGCAGGATTCGAACCTACAATCTTCTGCTCCGTAGGCAGACGCGTTATCCATTGCGCCACGCGGCCTTGTTCAACTAAGATTTCAGAAACTCTTATGAAAAAAAAACTAAGACTATTGTGATGAGAGAAATTAAGAGAAAAACTATGGAGCTGACATTACATTTTTCTACAATATCACTGGATTCGATATCATTGACATCCTGGAAACGTTATTCCTCTCCTTCTTGTATATCAAACGAGAGTTTTATGTAATCATAGAGAAATCAGGATCAGTCTGTTCTGTTGGAGAACTGTAAGACATAAAATTTCAGACTAATAGGCTCTTTATCGAAGTAAATGTATAAGTTTAAATTGGATATCTAACAATCTTTTTCACTTTATTTCTTATTGTTTGTTTTAAAGTAGGAAAAACTAGTTCTTTTCTTTCTAATTTCCATCCCAAATGCTTTCGAATTCCAGAAAAAATTATATACTGCCTTGTTCAACTAAGATTCCAGAAACTCTTATGAAAAAAAACTAAGACTATTGTGATGAGAGAAATTAAGAGAAAAACTATGGAGCTGACATTACATTTTTCTACAATATCACTAGATTCGATATCATTGATATCCTGGAAACGTTATTCCTCTCCTTTTTGTATATCAAACGAGAGTTTTATGTAATCATAGAGAAATCAGGATCAGTCTGTTCTGTTGGAGAACTGTAAGACATAAAATTTCAAACTAATAGGCTCTTTATCGAAGTAAATGTATAAGTTTAAATTGGATATCTAACAATCTTTTTCACTTTATTTCTTATTGTTTGTTTTAAAGTAGGAAAAACTAGTTCTTTTCTTTCTAATTTCCATCTCAAATGCTTTCGAATTCCAGAAAAAAATATATACTGCCTTGTTCAACTAAGATTCCAGAAACTCTTATGAAAAAAAACTAAGACTATTGTGATGAGAGAAATTAAGAGAAAAACTATGGAGCTGACATTACATTTTTCTACAATATCACTAGATTCCATATCATTGATATCCTGGAAACGTTATTCCTCTCCTTTTTGTATATCAAACGAGAGTTTTATGTAATCATAGAGAAATAAGGATCAGTCTGTTCTGTTGGAGAACTGTAAGACATAAAATTTCAAACTAATAGGCTCTTTATCGAAGTAAATGTATAAGTTTAAATTGGATATCTAACAATCTTTTTCATTTTATTTCTTATTGTTTGTTTTAAAGTAGGAAAAACTAGTTCTTTTCTTTCTAATTTCTATCCCAAATGCTTTCGAATTCCAGAAAAGAATATATACTGCCTTGTTCAACTAAGATTTCAGAAACTCTTATGAAAAAAAACTAAGACTATTGTGATGAGAGAAATTAAGAGAAAAACTATGGAGCTGACATTACATTTTTCCACAATATCACTAGATTCGATATCATTGATATCCTGGAGACGTTATTTCTCTCTATTTTGTATATCAAACGAGAGTTTTATGTAATCATAGAGAAATCAGGATCAGTCTGTTCTGTTGGAGAACTGTAAGACATAAAATTTCAAACTAATAGGCTCCTTATCGAAGTAAATGTATAAGTTAAAATTGGATATCTAACAATCTTTTCATTTTGTTTATTATTGTTTGTTTTAAAATAGAAAAAACTAGTTCTTTTCGTTCTAATTTCCATCCAAAATGCTTTCGAAATTTCTATCCAATATGCTTTTATATCAAACGAGAGTTTTATGTAATCGTAGAAAAATCAGGATCAGTCTGTTCTGTTGGAGAACTGTAAGACATAAAAATTCAATCTAACAGGCTCTTCATCGAAGTAAATGTATAAGTTAAAATTGGATATCTAACAATCTTTTCATTTTGTTTATTATTGTTTGTTTTAAAATAGAAAAAACTAGTTCTTTTCGTTCTAATTTCCATCCAAAATGCTTTCGAAATTTCTATCCAATATGCTTTTATATCAAACGAGAGTTTTATGTAATCGTAGAAAAATCAGGATCAGTCTGTTCTGTTGGAGAACTGTAAGACATAAAATTTCAATCTAATAGGCTCTTTATCAAAGTAAATGTATAAGTTTAAATTGGATATCTAACAATCTTTTTCATTTTATTTCTTATTGTTTGTTTCAAAGTAGGAAAAACTAGTTCTTTTCTTTATAATTTCCATCTCAAATGCTTTCGAATTCCAGGAAAATATATATACTGCCTTGTTCAACTAAGATTTCAGAAACTCTTATGAAAAAAAACTAAGACTATTGTGATGAGAGAAATTAAGAGAAAAACTATGGAGCTGACATTACATTTTTCTACAATATCACTAGATTCGATATCATTGATATCCTGGAAACGTTATTCCTCTCCTTTTTGTATATCAAACGAGAGTTTTATGTAATCGTAGAAAAATCAGGATCAGTCTGTTCTGTTGGAGAACTGTAAGACATAAAAATTCAATCTAATAGGCTCTTCATCGAAGTAAATGTATAAGTTAAAATTGGATATCTAACAATCTTTTCATTTTGTTTATTATTGTTTGTTTTTAAATAGAAAAAACTAGTTCTTTTCGTTCTAATTTCCATCCAAAATGCTTTCGAAATTTCTATCCAATATGCTTTTATATCAAACGAGAGTTTTATGTAATCGTAGAAAAATCAGGATCAGTCTGTTCTGTTGGAGAACTGTAAGACATAAAATTTCAATCTAATAGGCTCTTTATCAAAGTAAATGTATAAGTTTAAATTGGATATCTAACAATCTTTTTCATTTTATTTCTTATTGTTTGTTTTAAAGTAGGAAAAACTAGTTCTTTTCTTTATAATTTCCATCCCAAATGCTTTCGAATTCCAGGAAAATATATATGTTGACAACAAAAAAACTTCTTAAAAAACGTTTTGTTCAACTATGAAATTCTTATGACACATTGCAAAAATAATCGTTGAAGAAGATAAATTCGATTTTTATAAATGACAAGTGAAATGAAAAAAATTTACGACCACGGCAGGATTCGAACCTACAATCTTCTGCTCCGTAGGCAGACGCGTTATCCATTGCGCCACGCGGCCTTGTTCAACTAAGATTTCAGAAACTCTTATGAAAAAAAAACTAAGACTATTGTGATGAGAGAAATTAAGAGAAAAACTATGGAGCT
The DNA here is from genome assembly GCA_964057225.1 of Auanema rhodensis. Classification (NCBI taxonomy): domain Eukaryota; kingdom Metazoa; phylum Nematoda; class Chromadorea; order Rhabditida; family Rhabditidae; genus Auanema; species Auanema rhodense. The sequence continues at coordinate 9,779,781 of OZ059899.1, read as the reverse complement.
GACATTACATTTTTCTACAATATCACTGGATTCGATATCATTGACATCCTGGAAACGTTATTCCTCTCCTTCTTGTATATCAAACGAGAGTTTTATGTAATCATAGAGAAATCAGGATCAGTCTGTTCTGTTGGAGAACTGTAAGACATAAAATTTCAGACTAATAGGCTCTTTATCGAAGTAAATGTATAAGTTTAAATTGGATATCTAACAATCTTTTTCACTTTATTTCTTATTGTTTGTTTTAAAGTAGGAAAAACTAGTTCTTTTCTTTCTAATTTCCATCCCAAATGCTTTCGAATTCCAGAAAAAATTATATACTGCCTTGTTCAACTAAGATTCCAGAAACTCTTATGAAAAAAAACTAAGACTATTGTGATGAGAGAAATTAAGAGAAAAACTATGGAGCTGACATTACATTTTTCTACAATATCACTAGATTCGATATCATTGATATCCTGGAAACGTTATTCCTCTCCTTTTTGTATATCAAACGAGAGTTTTATGTAATCATAGAGAAATCAGGATCAGTCTGTTCTGTTGGAGAACTGTAAGACATAAAATTTCAAACTAATAGGCTCTTTATCGAAGTAAATGTATAAGTTTAAATTGGATATCTAACAATCTTTTTCACTTTATTTCTTATTGTTTGTTTTAAAGTAGGAAAAACTAGTTCTTTTCTTTCTAATTTCCATCTCAAATGCTTTCGAATTCCAGAAAAAAATATATACTGCCTTGTTCAACTAAGATTCCAGAAACTCTTATGAAAAAAAACTAAGACTATTGTGATGAGAGAAATTAAGAGAAAAACTATGGAGCTGACATTACATTTTTCTACAATATCACTAGATTCCATATCATTGATATCCTGGAAACGTTATTCCTCTCCTTTTTGTATATCAAACGAGAGTTTTATGTAATCATAGAGAAATCAGGATCAGTCTGTTCTGTTGGAGAACTGTAAGACATAAAATTTCAAACTAATAGGCTCTTTATCGAAGTAAATGTATAAGTTTAAATTGGATATCTAACAATCTTTTTCATTTTATTTCTTATTGTTTGTTTTAAAGTAGGAAAACTTAGTTCTTTTCTTTCTAATTTCTATCCCAAATGCTTTCGAATTCCAGAAAAAAATATATACTGCCTTGTTCAACTAAGATTTCAGAAACTCTTATGAAAAAAAACTAAGACTATTGTGATGAGAGAATTTAAGAGAAAAACTATGGAGCTGACATTACATTTTTCTACAATATCACTGAATTCGAAATCATTGATATCCTGGAAACGTTATTCCTCTCCTTTTTGTATATCAAACGAGAGTTTTATGTAATCATAGAGAAATCAGGATCAGTCTGTTCTGTTGGAGAACTGTAAGACATAAAATTTCAAACTAATAGGCTCTTTATCGAAGTAAATGTATAAGTTTAAATTGGATATCTAACAATCTTTTTCATTTTATTTCTTATTGTTTGTTTTAAAGTAGGAAAAACTAGTTCTTTTCTTTCTAATTTCTATCCCAAATGCTTTCGAATTCCAGAAAAAAATATATACTGCCTTGTTCAACTAAGATTTCAGAAACTCTTATGAAAAAAAACTAAGACTATTGTGATGAGAGAAATTAAGAGAAAAACTATGGAGCTGACATTACATTTTTCCACAATATCACTAGATTCGATATCATTGATATCCTGGAGACGTTATTTCTCTCTATTTTGTATATCAAACGAGAGTTTTATGTAATCATAGAGAAATCAGGATCAGTCTGTTCTGTTGGAGAACTGTAAGACATAAAATTTCAAACTAATAGGCTCCTTATCGAAGTAAATGTATAAGTTTAAATTGGATATCTAACAATCTTTTTCATTTTATTTCTTATTGTTTGTTTTGAAGTAGGAAAAACTAGTTCTTTTCTTTCTAATTTCCATCCCAAATGCTTTCGAATTCCAGGAAAATATATATGTTGACAACAAAAAAACTTCTCAAAAAACGTTTTGTTCAACTAAGAAATTCTTATGACACATTGCAAAAATAATCGTTGAAGAAGATAAATTCGATTTTTATAAATGACAAGTGAAATGAAAAAAATTTACGACCACGGCAGGATTCGAACCTACAATCTTCTGCTCCGTAGGCAGACGCGTTATCCATTGCGCCACGCGGCCTTGTTCAACTAAGATTTCAGAAACTCTTATGAGAAAAAAAACTAAGAATATTGTGATGAGAGAAATTAAGAGAAAACCTATGGAGCTGACATTACATTTTTCTACAATATCACTAGATTCGATATCATTGATATCCTGGAAACGTTATTCCTCTTCTTTTTGTATATCAAACGAGAGTTTTATGTAATCGTAGAAAAATCAGGATCAGTCTGTTCTGTTGGAGAACTGTAAGACATAAAAATTCAATCTAATAGGCTCTTCATCGAAGTAAATGTATAAGTTAAAATTGGATATCTAACAATCGTTTCATTTTGTTTATTATTGTTTGTTTTAAAATAGAAAAAACTAGTTCTTTTCGTTCTAATTTCCATCCAAAATGCTTTCGAAATTTCTATCCAATATGCTTTTATATCAAACGAGAGTTTTATGTAATCGTAGAAAAATCAGGATCAGTCTGTTCTGTTGGAGAACTGTAAGACATAAAATTTCAATCTAATAGGCTCTTTATCAAAGTAAATGTATAAGTTTAAATTGGATATCTAACAATCTTTTTCATTTTATTTCTTATTGTTTGTTTTAAAGTAGGAAAAACTAGTTCTTTTCTTTCTAATTTCCATCCCAAATGCTTTCGAATTCCAGGAAAATATATATGTTGACAACAAAAAAACTTCTTAAAAAACGTTTTGTTCAACTATGAAATTCTTATGACACATTGCAAAAACATCGTTGAAGAAGATAAATTCGATTTTTATAAATGACAAGTGAAATGAAAAAAATTTACGACCACGGCAGGATTCGAACCTACAATCTTCTGCTCCGTAGGCAGACGCGTTATCCATTGCGCCACGCGGCCTTGTTCAACTAAGATTTCAGAAACTCTTATGAAAAAAAACTAAGACTATTGTGATGAGAGAAATTAAGAGAAAAACTATGGAGCTGACATTACATTTTTCTACAATATCACTAGATTCAATATCATTGATATCCTGGAAACGTTATCCCTCTCCTTTTTGTATATCAAACGAGAGTTTTATGTAATCGTAGAAAAATCAGGATCAGTCTGTTCTGTTGGAGAACTGTAAGACATAAAAATTCAATCTAACAGGCTCTTCATCGAAGTAAATGTATAAGTTAAAATTGGTTATCTAACAATCTTTTCATTTTGTTTATTATTGTTTGTTTTAAAATAGAAAAAACTAGTTCTTTTCGTTCTAATTTCCATCCAAAATGCTTTCGAAATTTCTATCCAATATGCTTTTATATCAAACGAGAGTTTTATGTAATCGTAGAAAAATCAGGATCAGTCTGTTCTGTTGGAGAACTGTAAGACATAAAATTTCAAACTAATAGGCTCTTTATCGAAGTAAATGTATAAGTTTAAATTGGATATCTAACAATCTTTTTCACTTTATTTCTTATTGTTTGTTTTAAAGTAGGAAAAACTAGTTCTTTTCTTTCTAATTTCCATCTCAAATGCTTTCGAATTCCAGAAAAAAATATATACTGCCTTGTTCAACTAAGATTCCAGAAACTCTTATGAAAAAAAACTAAGACTATTGTGATGAGAGAAATTAAGAGAAAAACTATGGAGCTGACATTACATTTTTCTACAATATCACTAGATTCCATATCATTGATATCCTGGAAACGTTATTCCTCTCCTTTTTGTATATCAAACGAGAGTTTTATGTAATCATAGAGAAATCAGGATCAGTCTGTTCTGTTGGAGAACTGTAAGACATAAAATTTCAAACTAATAGGCTCTTTATCGAAGTAAATGTATAAGTTTAAATTGGATATCTAACAATCTTTTTCATTTTATTTCTTATTGTTTGTTTTAAAGTAGGAAAACTTAGTTCTTTTCTTTCTAATTTCTATCCCAAATGCTTTCGAATTCCAGAAAAAAATATATACTGCCTTGTTCAACTAAGATTTCAGAAACTCTTATGAAAAAAAACTAAGACTATTGTGATGAGAGAAATTAAGAGAAAAACTATGGAGCTGACATTACATTTTTCTACAATATCACTGAATTCGATATCATTGATATCCTGGAAACGTTATTCCTCTCTATTTTGTATATCGAACGAGAGTTTTATGTAATCATAGAGAAATCAGGATCAGTCTGTTCTGTTGGAGAACTGTAAGACATAAAATTTCAAACTAATAGGCTCTTTATCGAAGTAAATGTATAAGTTTAAATTGGATATCTAACAATCTTTTTCATTTTATTTCTTATTGTTTGTTTTAAAGTAGGAAAAACTAGTTCTTTTCTTTCTAATTTCTATCCCAAATGCTTTCGAATTCCAGAAAAAAATATATACTGCCTTGTTCAACTAAGATTTCAGAAACTCTTATGAAAAAAAACTAAGACTATTGTGATGAGAGAAATTAAGAGAAAAACTATGGAGCTGACATTACATTTTTCTACAATATCACTAGATTTGATATCATTGATATCCTGGAGACGTTATTTCTCTCTATTTTGTATATCAAACGAGAGTTTTATGTAATCTTAGAGAAATCAGGATCAGTCTGTTCTGTTGGAGAACTGTAAGACATAAAATTTCAAACTAATAGGCACCTTATCGAAGTAAATGTATAAGTTTAAATTGGATATCTAACAATCTTTTTCATTTTATTTCTTATTGTTTGTTTTGAAGTAGGAAAAACTAGTTCTTTTCTTTCTAATTTCCATCCCAAATGCTTTCGAATTCCAGGAAAATATATATGTTGACAACAAAAAAACTTCTCAAAAAACGTTTTGTTCAACTAAGAAATTCTTATGACACATTGCAAAAATAATCGTTGAAGAAGATAAATTCGATTTTTATAAATGACAAGTGAAATGAAAAAAATTTACGACCACGGCAGGATTCGAACCTACAATCTTCTGCTCCGTAGGCAGACGCGTTATCCATTGCGCCACGCGGCCTTGTTCAACTAAGATTTCAGAAACTCTTATGAGAAAAAAACTAAGAATATTGTGATGAGAGAAATTAAGAGAAAACCTATGGAGCTGACATTACATTTTTCTACAATATCACTAGATTCGATATCATTGATATCCTGGAAACGTTATTCCTCTTCTTTTTGTATATCAAACGAGAGTTTTATGTAATCGTAGAAAAATCAGGATCAGTCTGTTCTGTTGGAGAACTGTAAGACATAAAAATTCAATCTAATAGGCTCTTCATCGAAGTAAATGTATAAGTTAAAATTGGATATCTAACAATCGTTTCATTTTGTTTATTATTGTTTGTTTTAAAATAGAAAAAACTAGTTCTTTTCGTTCTAATTTCCATCCAAAATGCTTTCGAAATTTCTATCCAATATGCTTTTATATCAAACGAGAGTTTTATGTAATCGTAGAAAAATCAGGATCAGTCTGTTCTGTTGGAGAACTGTAAGACATAAAATTTCAATCTAATAGGCTCTTTATCAAAGTAAATGTATAAGTTTACATTGGATATCTAACAATCTTTTTCATTTTATTTCTTATTGTTTGTTTTAAAGTAGGAAAAACTAGTTCTTTTCTTTCTAATTTCCATCCCAAATGCTTTCGAATTCCAGGAAAATATATATGTTGACAACAAAAAAACTTCTCAAAAAACGTTTTGTTCAACTAAGAAATTCTTATGACACATTGCAAAAATAATCGTTGAAGAAGATAAATTCGATTTTTATAAATGACAAGTGAAATGAAAAAAATTTACGACCACGGCAGGATTCGAACCTACAATCTTCTGCTCCGTAGGCAGACGCGTTATCCATTGCGCCACGCGGCCTTGTTCAACTAAGATTTCAGAAACTCTTATGAAAAAAAACTAAGACTATTGTGATGAGAGAAATTAAGAGAAAAACTATGGAGCTGACATTACATTTTTCTACAATATCACTAGATTCAATATCATTGATATCCTGGAAACGTTATCCCTCTCCTTTTTGTATATCAAACGAGAGTTTTATGTAATCGTAGAAAAATCAGGATCAGTCTGTTCTGTTGGAGAACTGTAAGACATAAAAATTCAATCTAACAGGCTCTTCATCGAAGTAAATGTATAAGTTAAAATTGGATATCTAACAATCTTTTCATTTTGTTTATTATTGTTTGTTTTAAAATAGAAAAAACTAGTTCTTTTCGTTCTAATTTCCATCCAAAATGCTTTCGAAATTTCTATCCAATATGCTTTTATATCAAACGAGAGTTTTATGTAATCGTAGAAAAATCAGGATCAGTCTGTTCTGTTGGAGAACTGTAAGACATAAAATTTCAATCTAATAGGCTCTTTATCAAAGTAAATGTATAAGTTTAAATTGGATATCTAACAATCTTTTTCATTTTATTTCTTATTGTTTGTTTCAAAGTAGGAAAAACTAGTTCTTTTCTTTATAATTTCCATCTCAAATGCTTTCGAATTCCAGGAAAATATATATACTGCCTTGTTCAACTAAGATTTCAGAAACTCTTATGAAAAAAAACTAAGACTATTGTGATGAGAGAAATTAAGAGAAAAACTATGGAGCTGACATTACATTTTTCTACAATATCACTAGATTCGATATCATTGATATCCTGGAAACGTTATTCCTCTCCTTTTTGTATATCAAACGAGAGTTTTATGTAATCGTAGAAAAATCAGGATCAGTCTGTTCTGTTGGAGAACTGTAAGACATAAAATTCAATCTAATAGGCTCTTCATCGAAGTAAATGTATAAGTTAAAATTGGATATCTAACAATCTTTTCATTTTGTTTATTATTGTTTGTTTTAAAATAGAAAAAACTAGTTCTTTTCGTTCTAATTTCCATCCAAAATGCTTTCGAAATTTCTATCCAATATGCTTTTATATCAAACGAGAGTTTTATGTAATCGTAGAAAAATCAGGATCAGTCTGTTCTGTTGGAGAACTGTAAGACATAAAATTTCAATCTAATAGGCTCTTTATCAAAGTAAATGTATAAGTTTAAATTGGATATCTAACAATCTTTTTCATTTTATTTCTTATTGTTTGTTTTAAAGTAGGAAAAACTAGTTTTTTTCTTTATAATTTCCATCCCAAATGCTTTCGAATTCCAGGAAAATATATATGTTGACAACAAAAAAACTTCTTAAAAAACGTTTTGTTCAACTATGAAATTCTTATGACACATTGCAAAAATAATCGTTGAAGAAGATAAATTCGATTTTTATAAATGACAAGTGAAATGAAAAAAATTTACGACCACGGCAGCATTCGAACCTACAATCTTCTGCTCCGTAGGCAGACGCGTTATCCATTGCGCCACGCGGCCTTGTTCAACTAAGATTTCAGAAACTCTTATGAAAAAAAAACTAAGACTATTGTGATGAGAGAAATTAAGAGAAAAACTATGGAGCTGACATTACATTTTTCTACAATATCACTGGATTCGATATCATTGACATCCTGGAAACGTTATTCCTCTCCTTCTTGTATATCAAACGAGAGTTTTATGTAATCATAGAGAAATCAGGATCAGTCTGTTCTGTTGGAGAACTGTAAGACATAAAATTTCAGACTAATAGGCTCTTTATCGAAGTAAATGTATAAGTTTAAATTGGATATCTAACAATCTTTTTCACTTTATTTCTTATTGTTTGTTTTAAAGTAGGAAAAACTAGTTCTTTTCTTTCTAATTTCCATCCCAAATGCTTTCGAATTCCAGAAAAAATTATATACTGCCTTGTTCAACTAAGATTCCAGAAACTCTTATGAAAAAAAACTAAGACTATTGTGATGAGAGAAATTAAGAGAAAAACTATGGAGCTGACATTACATTTTTCTACAATATCACTAGATTCGATATCATTGATATCCTGGAAACGTTATTCCTCTCCTTTTTGTATATCAAACGAGAGTTTTATGTAATCATAGAGAAATCAGGATCAGTCTGTTCTGTTGGAGAACTGTAAGACATAAAATTTCCAACTAATAGGCTCTTTATCGAAGTAAATGTATAAGTTTAAATTGGATATCTAACAATCTTTTTCATTTTATTTCTTATTGTTTGTTTTAAAGTAGGAAAAACTAGTTCTTTTCTTTCTAATTTCTATCCCAAATGCTTTCGAATTCCAGAAAAAAATATATACTGCCTTGTTCAACTAAGATTTCAGAAACTCTTATGAAAAAAAACTAAGACTATTGTGATGAGAGAAATTAAGAGAAAAACTATGGAGCTGACATTACATTTTTCCACAATATCACTAGATTCGATATCATTGATATCCTGGAGACGTTATTTCTCTCTATTTTGTATATCAAACGAGAGTTTTATGTAATCATAGAGAAATCAGGATCAGTCTGTTCTGTTGGAGAACTGTAAGACATAAAATTTCAAACTAATAGGCTCCTTATCGAAGTAAATGTATAAGTTTAAATTGGATATCTAACAATCTTTTTCATTTTATTTCTTATTGTTTGTTTTGAAGTAGGAAAAACTAGTTCTTTTCTTTCTAATTTCCATCCCAAATGCTTTCGAATTCCAGGAAAATATATATGTTGCCAACAAAAAAACTTCTCAAAAAACGTTTTGTTCAACTAAGAAATTCTTATGACACATTGCAAAAATAATCGTTGAAGAAGATAAATTCGATTTTTATAAATGACAAGTGAAATGAAAAAAATTTACGACCACGGCAGGATTCGAACCTACAATCTTCTGCTCCGTAGGCAGACGCGTTATCCATTGCGCCACGCGGCCTTGTTCAACTAAGATTTCAGAAACTCTTATGAGAAAAAAAACTAAGAATATTGTGATGAGAGAAATTAAGAGAAAACCTATGGAGCTGACATTACATTTTTCTACAATATCACTAGATTCGATATCATTGATATCCTGGAAACGTTATTCCTCTTCTTTTTGTATATCAAACGAGAGTTTTATGTAATCGTAGAAAAATCAGGATCAGTCTGTTCTGTTGGAGAACTGTAAGACATAAAAATTCAATCTAATAGGCTCTTCATCGAAGTAAATGTATAAGTTAAAATTGGATATCTAACAATCGTTTCATTTTGTTTATTATTGTTTGTTTTAAAATAGAAAAAACTAGTTCTTTTCGTTCTAATTTCCATCCAAAATGCTTTCGAAATTTCTATCCAATATGCTTTTATATCAAACGAGAGTTTTATGTAATCGTAGAAAAATCAGGATCAGTCTGTTCTGTTGGAGAACTGTAAGACATAAAATTTCAATCTAATAGGCTCTTTATCAAAGTAAATGTATAAGTTTAAATTGGATATCTAACAATCTTTTTCATTTTATTTCTTATTGTTTGTTTTAAAGTAGGAAAAACTAGTTCTTTTCTTTCTAATTTCCATCCCAAATGCTTTCGAATTCCAGGAAAATATATATGTTGACAACAAAAAAACTTCTTAAAAAACGTTTTGTTCAACTATGAAATTCTTATGACACATTGCAAAAATATCGTTGAAGAAGATAAATTCGATTTTTATAAATGACAAGTGAAATGAAAACAATTTACGACCACGGCAGGATTCGAACCTACAATCTTCTGCTCCGTAGGCAGACGCGTTATCCATTGCGCCACGCGGCCTTGTTCAACTAAGATTTCAGAAACTCTTATGAAAAAAAACTAAGACTATTGTGATGAGAGAAATTAAGAGAAAAACTATGGAGCTGACATTACATTTTTCTACAATATCACTAGATTCAATATCATTGATATCCTGGAAACGTTATCCCTCTCCTTTTTGTATATCAAACGAGAGTTTTATGTAATCGTAGAAAAATCAGGATCAGTCTGTTCTGTTGGAGAACTGTAAGACATAAAAATTCAATCTAACAGGCTCTTCATCGAAGTAAATGTATAAGTTAAAATTGGATATCTAACAATCATTTCATTTTGTTTATTATTGTTTGTTTTAAAATAGAAAAAACTAGTTCTTTTCGTTCTAATTTCCATCCAAAATGCTTTCGAAATTTCTATCCAATATGCTTTTATATCAAACGAGAGTTTTATGTAATCGTAGAAAAATCAGGATCAGTCTGTTCTGTTGGAGAACTGTAAGACATAAAATTTCAATCTAATAGGCTCTTTATCAAAGTAAATGTATAAGTTTAAATTGGATATCTAACAATCTTTTTCATTTTATTTCTTATTGTTTGTTTCAAAGTAGGAAAAACTAGTTCTTTTCTTTATAATTTCCATCTCAAATGCTTTCGAATTCCAGGAAAATATATATACTGCCTTGTTCAACTAAGATTTCAGAAACTCTTATGAAAAAAAACTAAGACTATTGTGATGAGAGAAATTAAGAGAAAAACTATGGAGCTGACATTACATTTTTCTACAATATCACTAGATTCGATATCATTGATATCCTGGAAACGTTATTCCTCTCCTTTTTGTATATCAAACGAGAGTTTTATGTAATCGTAGAAAAATCAGGATCAGTCTGTTCTGTTGGAGAACTGTAAGACATAAAATTCAATCTAATAGGCTCTTCATCGAAGTAAATGTATAAGTTAAAATTGGATATCTAACAATCTTTTCATTTTGTTTATTATTGTTTGTTTTAAAATAGAAAAAACTAGTTCTTTTCGTTCTAATTTCCATCCAAAATGCTTTCGAAATTTCTATCCAATATGCTTTTATATCAAACGAGAGTTTTATGTAATCGTAGAAAAATCAGGATCAGTCTGTTCTGTTGGAGAACTGTAAGACATAAAATTTCAATCTAATAGGCTCTTTATCAAAGTAAATGTATAAGTTTAAATTGGATATCTAACAATCTTTTTCATTTTATTTCTTATTGTTTGTTTTAAAGTAGGAAAAACTAGTTCTTTTCTTTATAATTTCCATCCCAAATGCTTTCGAATTCCAGGAAAATATATATGTTGACAACAAAAAAACTTCTTAAAAAACGTTTTGTTCAACTATGAAATTCTTATGACACATTGCAAAAATAATCGTTGAAGAAGATAAATTCGATTTTTATAAATGACAAGTGAAATGAAAAAAATTTACGACCACGGCAGCATTCGAACCTACAATCTTCTGCTCCGTAGGCAGACGCGTTATCCATTGCGCCACGCGGCCTTGTTCAACTAAGATTTCAGAAACTCTTATGAAAAAAAAACTAAGACTATTGTGATGAGAGAAATTAAGAGAAAAACTATGGAGCTGACATTACATTTTTCTACAATATCACTGGATTCGATATCATTGACATCCTGGAAACGTTATTCCTCTCCTTCTTGTATATCAAACGAGAGTTTTATGTAATCATAGAGAAATCAGGATCAGTCTGTTCTGTTGGAGAACTGTAAGACATAAAATTTCAGACTAATAGGCTCTTTATCGAAGTAAATGTATAAGTTTAAATTGGATATCTAACAATCTTTTTCACTTTATTTCTTATTGTTTGTTTTAAAGTAGGAAAAACTAGTTCTTTTCTTTCTAATTTCCATCCCAAATGCTTTCGAATTCCAGAAAAAATTATAAACTGCCTTGTTCAACTAAGATTCCAGAAACTCTTATGAAAAAAAACTAAGACTATTGTGATGAGAGAAATTAAGAGAAAAACTATGGAGCTGACATTACATTTTTCTACAATATCACTAGATTCGATATCATTGATATCCTGGAAACGTTATTCCTCTCCTTTTTGTATATCAAACGAGAGTTTTATGTAATCATAGAGAAATCAGGATCAGTCTGTTCTGTTGGAGAACTGTAAGACATAAAATTTCCAACTAATAGGCTCTTTATCGAAGTAAATGTATAAGTTTAAATTGGATATCTAACAATCTTTTTCATTTTATTTCTTATTGTTTGTTTTAAAGTAGGAAAAACTAGTTCTTTTCTTTCTAATTTCTATCCCAAATGCTTTCGAATTCCAGAAAAAAATATATACTGCCTTGTTCAACTAAGATTTCAGAAACTCTTATGAAAAAAAACTAAGACTATTGTGATGAGAGAAATTAAGAGAAAAACTATGGAGCTGACATTACATTTTTCCACAATATCACTAGATTCGATATCATTGATATCCTGGAGACGTTATTTCTCTCTATTTTGTATATCAAACGAGAGTTTTATGTAATCATAGAGAAATCAGGATCAGTCTGTTCTGTTGGAGAACTGTAAGACATAAAATTTCAAACTAATAGGCTCCTTATCGAAGTAAATGTATAAGTTTAAATTGGATATCTAACAATCTTTTTCATTTTATTTCTTATTGTTTGTTTTGAAGTAGAAAAAACTAGTTCTTTTCGTTCTAATTTCCATCCAAAATGCTTTCGAAATTTCTATCCAATATGCTTTTATATCAAACGAGAGTTTTATGTAATCGTAGAAAAATCAGGATCAGTCTGTTCTGTTGGAGAACTGTAAGACATAAAATTTCAATCTAATAGGCTCTTTATCAAAGTAAATGTATAAGTTTAAATTGGATATCTAACAATCTTTTTCATTTTATTTCTTATTGTTTGTTTTAAAGTAGGAAAAACTAGTTCTTTTCTTTATAATTTCCATCCCAAATGCTTTCGAATTCCAGGAAAATATATATGTTGACAACAAAAAAACTTCTTAAAAAACGTTTTGTTCAACTATGAAATTCTTATGACACATTGCAAAAATAATCGTTGAAGAAGATAAATTCGATTTTTATAAATGACAAGTGAAATGAAAAAAATTTACGACCACGGCAGCATTCGAACCTACAATCTTCTGCTCCGTAGGCAGACGCGTTATCCATTGCGCCACGCGGCCTTGTTCAACTAAGATTTCAGAAACTCTTATGAAAAAAAAACTAAGACTATTGTGATGAGAGAAATTAAGAGAAAAACTATGGAGCTGACATTACATTTTTCTACAATATCACTGGATTCGATATCATTGACATCCTGGAAACGTTATTCCTCTCCTTCTTGTATATCAAACGAGAGTTTTATGTAATCATAGAGAAATCAGGATCAGTCTGTTCTGTTGGAGAACTGTAAGACATAAAATTTCAGACTAATAGGCTCTTTATCGAAGTAAATGTATAAGTTTAAATTGGATATCTAACAATCTTTTTCACTTTATTTCTTATTGTTTGTTTTAAAGTAGGAAAAACTAGTTCTTTTCTTTCTAATTTCCATCCCAAATGCTTTCGAATTCCAGAAAAAATTATAAACTGCCTTGTTCAACTAAGATTCCAGAAACTCTTATGAAAAAAAACTAAGACTATTGTGATGAGAGAAATTAAGAGAAAAACTATGGAGCTGACATTACATTTTTCTACAATATCACTAGATTCGATATCATTGATATCCTGGAAACGTTATTCCTCTCCTTTTTGTATATCAAACAAGAGTTTTATGTAATCATAGAGAAATCAGGATCAGTCTGTTCTGTTGGAGAACTGTAAGACATAAAATTTCCAACTAATAGGCTCTTTATCGAAGTAAATGTATAAGTTTAAATTGGATATCTAACAATCTTTTTCATTTTATTTCTTATTGTTTGTTTTAAAGTAGGAAAAACTAGTTCTTTTCTTTCTAATTTCTATCCCAAATGCTTTCGAATTCCAGAAAAAAATATATACTGCCTTGTTCAACTAAGATTTCAGAAACTCTTATGAAAAAAAACTAAGACTATTGTGATGAGAGAAATTAAGAGAAAAACTATGGAGCTGACATTACATTTTTCCACAATATCACTAGATTCGATATCATTGATATCCTGGAGACGTTATTTCTCTCTATTTTGTATATCAAACGAGAGTTTTATGTAATCATAGAGAAATCAGGATCAGTCTGTTCTGTTGGAGAACTGTAAGACATGAAATTTCAAACTAATAGGCTCCTTATCGAAGTAAATGTATAAGTTTAAATTGGATATCTAACAATCTTTTTCATTTTATTTCTTATTGTTTGTTTTGAAGTAGAAAAAACTAGTTCTTTTCGTTCTAATTTCCATCCAAAATGCTTTCGAAATTTCTATCCAATATGCTTTTATATCAAACGAGAGTTTTATGTAATCGTAGAAAAATCAGGATCAGTCTGTTCTGTTGGAGAACTGTAAGACATAAAATTTCAATCTAATAGGCTCTTTATCAAAGTAAATGTATAAGTTTAAATTGGATATCTAACAATCTTTTTCATTTTATTTCTTATTGTTTGTTTTAAAGTAGGAAAAACTAGTTCTTTTCTTTCTAATTTCCATCCCAAATGCTTTCGAATTCCAGGAAAATATATATGTTGACAACAAAAAAACTTCTTAAAAAACGTTTTGTTCAACTATGAAATTCTTATGACACATTGCAAAAACATCGTTGAAGAAGATAAATTCGATTTTTATAAATGACAAGTGAAATGAAAAAAATTTACGACCACGGCAGGATTCGAACCTACAATCTTCTGCTCCGTAGGCAGACGCGTTATCCATTGCGCCACGCGGCCTTGTTCAACTAAGATTTCAGAAACTCTTATGAAAAAAAACTAAGACTATTGTGATGAGAGAAATTAAGAGAAAAACTATGGAGCTGACATTACATTTTTCTACAATATCACTAGATTCAATATCATTGATATCCTGGAAACGTTATCCCTCTCCTTTTTGTATATCAAACGAGAGTTTTATGTAATCGTAGAAAAATCAGGATCAGTCTGTTCTGTTGGAGAACTGTAAGACATAAAAATTCAATCTAACAGGCTCTTCATCGAAGTAAATGTATAAGTTAAAATTGGATATCTAACAATCTTTTCATTTTGTTTATTATTGTTTGTTTTAAAATAGAAAAAACTAGTTCTTTTCGTTCTAATTTCCATCCAAAATGCTTTCGAAATTTCTATCCAATATGCTTTTATATCAAACGAGAGTTTTATGTAATCGTAGAAAAATCAGGATCAGTCTGTTCTGTTGGAGAACTGTAAGACATAAAATTTCAATCTAATAGGCTCTTTATCAAAGTAAATGTATAAGTTTAAATTGGATATCTAACAATCTTTTTCATTTTATTTCTTATTGTTTGTTTCAAAGTAGGAAAAACTAGTTCTTTTCTTTATAATTTCCATCTCAAATGCTTTCGAATTCCAGGAAAATATATATACTGCCTTGTTCAACTAAGATTTCAGAAACTCTTATGAAAAAAAACTAAGACTATTGTGATGAGAGAAATTAAGAGAAAAACTATGGAGCTGACATTACATTTTTCTACAATATCACTAGATTCGATAT
This sequence comes from Auanema rhodensis, assembly GCA_964057225.1. Lineage (NCBI taxonomy): Eukaryota > Metazoa > Nematoda > Chromadorea > Rhabditida > Rhabditidae > Auanema > Auanema rhodense. The sequence continues at coordinate 9,764,413 of OZ059899.1, read as the reverse complement.
CATTGATATCCTGGAAACGTTATTCCTCTCCTTTTTGTATATCAAACGAGAGTTTTATGTAATCGTAGAAAAATCAGGATCAGTCTGTTCTGTTGGAGAACTGTAAGACATAAAAATTCAATCTAATAGGCTCTTCATCGAAGTAAATGTATAAGTTAAAATTGGATATCTAACAATCTTTTCATTTTGTTTATTATTGTTTGTTTTAAAATAGAAAAAACTAGTTCTTTTCGTTCTAATTTCCATCCAAAATGCTTTCGAAATTTCTATCCAATATGCTTTTATATCAAACGAGAGTTTTATGTAATCGTAGAAAAATCAGGATCAGTCTGTTCTGTTGGAGAACTGTAAGACATAAAATTTCAATCTAATAGGCTCTTTATCAAAGTAAATGTATAAGTTTAAATTGGATATCTAACAATCTTTTTCATTTTATTTCTTATTGTTTGTTTTAAAGTAGGAAGAACTAGTTCTTTTCTTTATAATTTCCATCCCAAATGCTTTCGAATTCCAGGAAAATATATATGTTGACAACAAAAAAACTTCTTAAAAAACGTTTTGTTCAACTATGAAATTCTTATGACACATTGCAAAAATAATCGTTGAAGAAGATAAATTCGATTTTTATAAATGACAAGTGAAATGAAAAAAATTTACGACCACGGCAGGATTCGAACCTACAATCTTCTGCTCCGTAGGCAGACGCGTTATCCATTGCGCCACGCGGCCTTGTTCAACTAAGATTTCAGAAACTCTTATGAAAAAAAAACTAAGACTATTGTGATGAGAGAAATTAAGAGAAAAACTATGGAGCTGACATTACATTTTTCTACAATATCACTGGATTCGATATCATTGACATCCTGGAAACGTTATTCCTCTCCTTTTTGTATATCAAACGAGAGTTTTATGTAATCGTAGAAAAATCAGGATCAGTCTGTTCTGTTGGAGAACTGTAAGACATAAAAATTCAATCTAACAGGCTCTTCATCGAAGTAAATGTATAAGTTAAAATTGGATATCTAACAATCTTTTCATTTTGTTTATTATTGTTTGTTTTAAAATAGAAAAAACTAGTTCTTTTCGTTCTAATTTCCATCCAAAATGCTTTCGGAATTTCTATCCAATATGCTTTTATATCAAACGAGAGTTTTATGTAATCGTAGAAAAATCAGGATCAGTCTGTTCTGTTGGAGAACTGTAAGACATAAAATTTCAATTTAATAGGCTCTTTATCGAAGTAAATGTATAAGTTTAAATTGGATATCTAACAATCTTTTTCATTTTATTTCTTATTGTTTGTTTTAAAGTAGGAAAAACTAGTTTATTTCTTTCTAATCTCCATCCCAATTGCTTTCGAATTCCAGAAAAAAATATATACTGCCTTGTTCAACTAAGATTTCAGAAACTCTTATGAAAAAAAACTAAGACTATTGTGATGAGAGAAATTAAGAGAAAAACTATGGAGCTGACATTACATTTTTCTACAATATCACTAGATTCGATATCATTGATATCCTGGAAACGTTATTCCTCTCCTTTTTGTATATCAAACGAGAGTTTTATGTAATCGTAGAAAAATCAGGATCAGTCTGTTCTGTTGGAGAACTGTAAGACATAAAAATTCAATCTAATAGGCTCTTCATCGAAGTAAATGTATAAGTTAAAATTGGATATCTAACAATCTTTTCATTTTGTTTATTATTGTTTGTTTTAAAATAGAAAAAACTAGTTCTTTTCGTTCTAATTTCCATCCAAAATGCTTTCGAAATTTCTATCCAATATGCTTTTATATCAAACGAGAGTTTTATGTAATCGTAGAAAAATCAGGATCAGTCTGTTCTGTTGGAGAACTGTAAGACATAAAATTTCAATCTAATAGGCTCTTTATCAAAGTAAATGTATAAGTTTAAATTGGATATCTAACAATCTTTTTCATTTTATTTCTTATTGTTTGTTTTAAAGTAGGAAAAACTAGTTCTTTTCTTTATAATTTCCATCCCAAATGCTTTCGAATTCCAGGAAAATATATATGTTGACAACAAAAAAACTTCTTAAAAAACGTTTTGTTCAACTATGAAATTCTTATGACACATTGCAAAAATAATCGTTGAAGAAGATAAATTCGATTTTTATAAATGACAAGTGAAATGAAAAAAATTTACGACCACGGCAGGATTCGAACCTACAATCTTCTGCTCCGTAGGCAGACGCGTTATCCATTGCGCCACGCGGCCTTGTTCAACTAAGATTTCAGAAACTCTTATGAAAAAAAAACTAAGACTATTGTGATGAGAGAAATTAAGAGAAAAACTATGGAGCTGACATTACATTTTTCTACAATATCACTAGATTCGATATCATTGACATCCTGGAAACGTTATTCCTCTCCTTTTTGTATATCAAACGAGAGTTTTATGTAATCATAGAGAAATCAGGATCAGTCTGTTCTGTTGGAGAACTGTGAGACATAAAATTTCAAACTAATAGGCTCTGTATCGAAGTAAATGTATAAGTTTAAATTGGATATCTAACAATCTTTTTCATTTTATTTCTTATTGTTTGTTTTAAAGTAGGAAAAACTAGTTCTTTTCTTTCTAATTTCCATCTCAAATGCTTTCGAATTCCAGAAAAAAATATATACTGCCTTGTTCAACTAAGATTTCAGAAACTCTTATGAAAAAAAACTAAGACTATTGTGATGAGAGAAATTAAGAGAAAAACTATGGAGCTGACATTACATTTTTCTACAATATCACTAGATTCGATATCATTGATATCCTGGAAACGTTATTCCTCTCCTTTTTGTATATCAAACGAGAGTTTCATGTAATCGTAGAAAAATCAGGATCAGTCTGTTCTGTTGGAGAACTGTAAGACATAAAAATTCAATCTAATAGGCTCTTCATCGAAGTAAATGTATAAGTTAAAATTAGATATCTAACAATCTTTTCATTTTGTTTATTATTGTTTGTTTTAAAATAGAAAAAACTAGTTCATTTCGTTCTAATTTTCATCCAAAATGCTTTCGAAATTTCTATCCAATATGCTTTTATATTAAACGAGAGTTTTATGTAATCGTAGAAAAATCAGGATCAGTCTGTTCTGTTGGAGAACTGTAAGACATACAATTTCAATCTAATAGGCTCTTTATCAAAGTAAATGTATAAGTTTAAATTGGATATCTAACAATCTTTCTCATTTTATTTCTTATTGTTTGTTTTAAAGTAGGAAAAACTAGTTCTTTTCTTTCTAATTTCCATCCCAAATGCTTTCGAATTCCAGGAAAATATATGTTGACAACAAAAAAACTTCTTAAAAAACGTTTTGTTCAACTATGAAATTCTTATGACACATTGCAAAAATAATCGTTGAAGAAGATAAATTCGATTTTTATAAATGACAAGTGAAATGAAAAAAATTTACGACCACGGCAGGATTCGAACCTACAATCTTCTGCTCCGTAGGCAGACGCGTTATCCATTGCGCCACGCAGCCTTTTTGGGTTTTTAATGTTCCCAATGACGAGCGTCTATACTCGGTTGTCCCCCGTTTAATGGGGATAATATGAGTTAGTGGCGAATCCAAACAGTTAGTTAAATGAGAAAGGTTTATTATAAGATCGGTATAAGTTCAGTGGTAGAATTAAATTAAGAGTGAGAGTGAAGGTTTCTTGGGCTTTATATATGATTTAGCTTGAAGGTGATATTTGATATTTGAATACAAAGGTCAGGTCAATGTAAACTATAGAGGTGATAAAAGTTCAATATCCTTTAAGAATGTTGCGCAAGAGGTTAATGATACAATTACAAGGTTATTAGACAATGGTTTAGAGTTTCAGAAGAGTTATGTTTCTAGGTTAAATTATTGTATTTCATTTCTAGTCAGGCATTCGCCGACATTGCCGGGCGAGGGTTGCGGTTTGAGTTTCTCACACAGCAATAAGAGAGTATAGCAGGAAGAAGTAATGATGTAAGGAATGGGGCTGCTATGTATAATAAGTATGAACCTGCAGTGATTGCAGCTACGGCAGGTACTATCCATTTCCAATTATCATGGATGACGTCGAAAAACGGTTCCAAATTCGGGAGATTCCATGATAGTCCGGATGTTCCATTATGTAGTTTGATCGATTCTTCTGAAAAAATGGTAGTGTCGCTTATGTAGTGTAGTCTGGTACTTAGCTGTATAATTTGTTTTGTTGCTCGTCCGCAAGTCAGAGTACAGTTTTCTTGTACTTTGGGTTCATTGAAATATAGTTTGACCGTTGTGGCGGGATTTTGGTCAGAGCATCGTATTGTAGTAGAAAAGGAGTCGCAGTTCAGAATGGCATTCAGTTCGTCCTTTGTTTCACATGTAATATTCAGCGTTGTTCCTTCTCTGCATTTGTAGCATCCTGTTAACATTTGAAAATCTGAAGAACAAGGATGTTTATTAGTATATAAGCTTTCGATGCTAAATTGCGGGTTTTCCATTGTGAGCGTTGATTCTTCCATTTGTGATAAAACAGTTATTGTTCCTGCTTCTTTTGTGATTCTATAATTTGTATTAATTTGTGGAAGTTTATATTTTTTCAGTTCTCTTTGTGTTGCTGAATCGCAATTGCAAGAGAGCTGCGCTGCGGCCCCCAAACATGGGCAAGGCTTTCGTATGTGGCATGCATTAAACTTATCTGCTGCGATTCGTGCATTGCTGCATATTACCGCTGGTTTTATTTGTTCCGGTATCATGTAGCTTTTAGTCTCAGATGTGAGAAAAATTTTGTTGTATAGTTCCGTCGTTGCTTTTGTTGTAACCGACGAAATCTGTAATGAAATTCCGTGAAACTCATATTTTCGGTAGGGTTGTAGGAAAATATCGTATTGGTGAGTGTTATTGAGGTATGTGATTAATAATTTTGCTTGCACTTCCTGTTTCCATTGTATGCATTTAATTTCTTCGTATACTTCTTCGTTTTCGGGCTGATAAGTTGGCCTAAATAAAATGCATCCTTCTATAGGAAGTCCACAGCTGTTGAATAGGCCTCCTCCGGCTCTGGTGCAGTAGGTTCTTCCAGGATTTTCGTAAGCTGAATGTAGTTCGGCTACGAAAGTATCCTGTCGGATATCATCGCATCCGGTGCCCCATGGGCAGTGAGTTGTACCGGCGCATCTATGAGAGGAGTGGATAGTTAGGTTAGTAATGCGAGTAAATCCTTGGGAAACTTTTTGACATAAAAATTTTTGCTGAATTATTTGAATTTCTAGTTTGCCTATAGTGGAGTTTTGATATTTTATGTAAGAGCAAAGAGAGTTTTGTAGGGGATTGAATGAAATTTCTTCGTTGGTTATTTTTGTGCAATTGTGTAAATCGTCGCAAAAGAATTCTATGTTTTTGTGCGCGTTGGGGGATCCACAAGCTTGCGCTTGGCATGTGAGATAAAAGATTGCGAATAAGAGAGAAGGGATGTACGAAATTGTGTGCTGTTGGCGGTGTGTTTTTAATTTTTTATAGATTAGGCCCCCGATAATGCAAAAAAGAGCGCAGCCTATTATTGGAGTAAGAGCTATCAAAATAGCTAAGAAAGGGTTACAATGTGGGTTGCCTATTATATGCAATAACGCAGGTGGAGGAAAATCGCAGGGGTGGGGAAGATGGCAAATCTGAGATTGCCGCCTATCTTTGTCGTAGCGAGTAACTGCTGTAGTTTTTGGAATTACAGACACTTGAAGTTGAATATCTTTTGATTGGTTGGCTGGTAAATCATGACAGTCCCCATTAATACAAAATGTCGATGGTTTTGTTTGTGCGTGAAATAGTATATGAGAGTATGAGCAGGTGAATAATGGCTCAGCTGTGGCGACAAGAAATAGTTGTATTAATAATAAGAATTTCATGATATTAGTCAAAAAATTCGTATTTGTATGCCTTGTGTTTGGGTGTGTTGAATAGGTGGCATGGTTAATATGTGCGGTTTTTCGCTGAGTTTCTGTAAATTCATCAAAAAGTTCTAAAGGGTATAATCGCTCTACTGGTTTTGTCAATATCTTACCGCTACCTGTTTTTATCTTGGCGGTCCGAACTACTTTGTCTGAAGAATGAATTAGTTCGATTACCCTAGCCATATTCCAATTGTTCCTATTTGTATGGTCCTCTTCTACAAGTACTATTTCGTTGTGATATGGGTGTCGCAAGTTATGGCGCCCCATTTTCCTTGATGCATGTGCATGCCTTAAAGTAAGAAGATATTCGTGTGACCATGTGTTCCAGAATGCTTCGGCTATTATTTCGATTTTCTGTAAATTTTCAAACGCTTGTTTGTTGCTTGTGATCGTGTTGGGTAGGTCGAGTCTGTCACCTAAACTGTCTACATTATCACCTGGTATGAGTATGGGGGAGCCATGAGTTAAAAAATCTGCTGGCGTTAGTGGATTCTCGTGAAAATTCTCGGAATCTGTATACGTGATGGGCCGTGAGTTCATGATTCCTTCTATTTTAATTATTGCTGTAACTAGTTGGTCTTTTTCTATTAACTTAAGTGATAGTGTTTTCACAAGTGCATTCTTTGTAATAGCAACTAATCTCTCCCAAACCCCACCCGTCCAGGGAGCGCTGGGAGTGTTGAATATCCATGTGATATTGTGATTTTGTATATAGTTGATAAAATTAGTCTGGTGTTCCCTACTATGTTCCTCTAATGTGTGAATTATTTTGGCCGCATGAGAGAAATTGGCCCCGTTGTCTGATCGTAGAACATGCGGTAAACCTCTCCGCGCTACAAATCGAATGAAGGCATTGATAAAAGAGTTCGAACTCATGTCATTAATTGGTTCTAAATGGACGGCTCTAATAGTAAGGCAGGTGAATATCACAACGTATATATGCTGATTTTTTCTGAATTTTATGGGACCTATGCAATCAAGGCCCGTATGTCTAAATGGCATGGCTCTCGTCACTCTGTCCTCCGGTAACGGGGCAAAGTAGTCTATTGAAAATGGGTTACTTAGAGTCTTTTGACATGGCACACATCTTTTTATTATTGATTTGCATACTTGTCTAGCCGCTGTCATGAAGAACCTTGTCATAAAGAGGTACAGTAATTGACTAACTCCGGCATGACCATTCGTCCTGTGTAGGAACATAAGAATGAATTTACCTAAAGTAGATTTTTTGGGAATAAGATATGGAAACTTAGTTTTTGTTGGAAGTGATGAATTGGTGAACCGAGTCTGTATGCAGATTAGTCCATTCCCATCCTGTTTTAATCGAAATTGTTTTTTATATGAATTTGAAAGATGAGTCTGAGCTTCTTTTATAAGCAGTATCTCAGCGGTTGTGTTAATAAACTGGGATACTTGCCATTCTGTTGTTGCTGCTTTTAATAAATATGATGTTGGCGTTTTGTTGCGTTTGCCTAAAAAATACAGTGCGGCTTTTAAAACTAATCCAGCGATTCTGCGTAACTTGAAGTATGAGCTGAAGCGGCTGGGATCTAAAAGATTGTCTAATACAGGATTGTTTGTGGTGACTGGTAGTATAAGCATTGAAGGTTCTTCTTCTTCTAAGGGTGCTCTAAATTCCTTTGCTGGTCTATCGTTCTTATTTAGTAGCCAACCAGGAGAAAAAAGCCATTTGTCCTTAAGAAGGGCAATATCAGTGGTGCCTCTAGTGCCTATGTCTGCCGGATTATGATCCGTGTCCACGTAGTGATACGTTATATTGGCTCCTTTTAGCTCTAATTTTCTTGCAATTTGGTCAGTATTCTGGCGTAAATTGCTTACGAACACAGGTATATTCTTTTTAGTGAACAGCCAAGATAAAGCTATCTGGCTGTCGGAAGCGATGTTGATGGAGACCTCATGTGTTGGTGAATTGTTGTATATGGTTTCGGCCATTTTCATACCCATGAGAATCGCAGACATTTCCAAACGTGGAATTGTCAATGTTCTGTTTTTTGGAGCTAATTTAATCTTACCCATGACCAGGGGACTCCGTGTTGTAGGTGATGTGCAGAAGGCACATGCAGCAATAGCTAGTACACTAGCGTCTACAAATATCCAAATCTCTCGGCATTCTGATGTATCTGTCAGCTTTCGTGGAATCTGAATCGTAGCTGTTCCTATTTTATTACTCACTGTATTCCAGCTATTGACCACATCGCTTGGCACTTGTTCTTTCCAGTCTATAGACCCATTCATTACTTGGCGTAGTAGTAGTTTGAAATGCAGTAAAAGGGGAGCCGCTACTCCTAAAGGGTCGTAAACACTGTGAAGACTGCTGAGTAGATCTCGTTTTGTGAATGAGTTCTGAGTGCGTAGTTGACAGTTTATCGAAAAAATGTCTTTATCTGAATAATGTTTAATGCCTAATATTTTTGGGTTCAGATCTGGATGTTTATCCTTGTCTGGTACGGTTGAGTTGAAGTTGGTGTAGTTGCTATAATACTCTCTTATGTTCATAGATATTCGAGAAAAAATCTGCTTAGATTCTTCATATATGCTATGTAAATCTTCTGAACTGTTTGTCGTGTAGAAGATATTGTCCACATATAGGTACCGTAGGGTTTCCGGAACTAAGTGCGACTCTAGGCTTTGCAAGAATGCGTAGAGTGACATATTCAGTATGGACGGACTGGCTGTTATGCCAAACGCCAGTCGGTTAAATCTTAATTCTAAAATGTTATCTGGAGTGGTACCTTTGTGAGGATCGCGTAACCAGAGAAAGCGGCAGAGATCTTTATGATCATTAGTTATCCTTATTTGGGTGAAGGCACCCTCAATATCGCACATGAGGAAGTACTTTTTGATCCGTATCCCTATCAGAATATCTATGATTTTATTGTTAAAACTTTCACCTGTTTCCGTAACATCATTTAATGAGAGTTGGCCTTTTTGCTTTGCTGAAGCGTTAAACACAACCCTCAGCGGTTTGCTCTTGTTGGGCTTCCATACCCCTCTATGCGGCATGTAGTAGAGCAAAGAGTTCTCTGAAGTAAGAGGAACTTGTTCCACCACACCTTCCTCTATATATCGCATAGTGGTTTGATGATAGTGTTGTAGCTGGTTATGTTCCTCTTTGAGAGATTTCTGTAATCTGTTTAGAGTGGCTAATGCCATGCTTCGATTGGATTGAATTTTTGTGGCGTTTGATTTAAGAGGTAAGGGAGCCATGACAAAACCCTTGTCGAATTTTATTAGAGAAGTATATTCATTGAAGAATAGCTCCGATCGGTTCAAGGCTCCTTCGTGTGGAGAAATTCCTAAGTTATCTATTTCAAAAAGTTGTTTAATCATAACGTCTTCTGGTATCACAGGGTTAACAATAAGTGTATTTATGGCTGCTATATTATCGTTCGGTATTTGCTTACCGTAAATACAGGGTCCAATCTGGGTATGTTTGACTTTCAATCCCGATGGAAGTATAGTAGGTTTGGTATCATGTATGATTGTATCACACCAATCCATACCTAGCAAAATATCGGGAATGAATAATTCACCATCCACCAATTGGTTAGTAATGGTTATATTAGATTGTTCTAGAGCTTCTTTGTCTTTTAGAGAAAGTTGACAGCTCTTTAGTTTTCCTGTGAGAGGTTTGGGTGAGGTGAGGAGCGTAAGTATGATATTTTTTCCAAATGGAGTTCTTAAACTTGCTTCGACCGTTAAAGAATTAAATGCCTCATAGCTCCCGGAGAAACCGGTTGCTGTGATTAATTGGGAATTTAAAGTTTTGAGCTGGCATTCTTTGGCTGCCGGCTCGTAAATGAAGCTTTGAGTTGCTCCAGGGTCGAAAAACAATATTTTGGTGTGGAACTTACCTGTATGGGGGTTAAAAATTGATACTTTAGAAGTCATAAGATATGCGGGCGAAGGTGGAGTGTGAGTTGATTGCGAAATAGAGCAATTGATACCCATTGTTGCTTTTTTATTAGATGATTTTGATGAAGCAGGAGGGAGACAAAGAGATGGGTGATGATCTCTATTACATATTTTACATTTATCAAAGGTACACTTAGTGCTAGTGTGTGTAGGACTGAAACAAATCCAGCACCTGTTTTTTTGTTTTATTATGTCTCTCCTCTGTTGAGGATTATGTATGGTTAAACATTTTGCGGATCGATGTCCGTTTTGGTCACAAAATACGCATGGGCGTTCGGTTTTCGTAACAGTAGTAATATGTGAGTTATGTTTCAAGGGAGAAATTGAATTAGTTTGAGCATGGTATTGCGGGATAAAAGGAGATTTAGAAGAATAAATTGAAAAATTTTCCATTGAGTCGGCCGTTTCCTCAATGTTTCTTAGTAGTTGTTTTATAGAGGTTGCCCTAGATGATCTCCAACAGAGCATATTGATGATATCAATAGGAAATTTAGTTGTGATAAGTTTGACCCAAGCGGGGTCTTCAGAATTATAAAGTGTATCAGTCTCAAGCTGATCAAGAAGTGCTCTGATTTCATTCACGCAAGATCTAACTGACATGGGGTCATTTTTTGCAGGAGGTAATTTCACCAGTTCATCATGAATACGGTAATCAACTTTTAGTTTTGGTGCGTAAGTGGTTTTAAGAGTAGATATAATACGTTCATACGCAGTGCCATCTAGTTTATTTTCAAGATGAACTCGTGCTGAACCTTTAAGAGCTTCAGCTAAATAAATGCTTTTTTGCCTATTATTGAGGTCAGGGTCTTGGTGAATGAGCGTTTTAAATTGTCTCCAAAATGTCGGAAAGGTTTTGTTATCTCCATTGAATGTGGGTATGGAAAGTTGAGGTGGTTTCAAAAGTAATTTGCTAATGTTCGTTTTCGAAATGCGCGGTGATGTAAAAAGGGTTGTATGCGGTGCGGTAAATGCTAGTTCGGTCTCATCGTCTGAGTCCGGGATCGAGTGTGCGCCAGCAACTTTAGTTTCGAGCTCAAACAGTTTTTTGTTTGCTCTTTCTATAGTTGCGGCATGTTGGTTTGTTAAATTATTTATACGATTATTAAATTCCGAAAGAAAAGGGTCTATTTGAAGTGAAGCTATGGTAGCTAAATTGGATTCGTGAAAGCGAAGCTGTTCAAGAGTGTTGTTAATGTCGGAATAAAGAGAGAACTGTTCCTCACTTTGTTTGTTTTCCAAAAGGCTCTCTAGTTTTTCAAAAGTTTGAACGAAATTTTGGAATTTTGTATTAAAAACCGTTTCGATACGGTCCATTTTTTCTTTTTCGGGTCGAAAGTGGATTATTTTGGAATTTCTTAGTAGAATGATTGCAAAATGAACAGTTTGAACTGTTTAAAGTATGTTGGTTTATAAAAAAAATTTTTTTGATAAAGAGAACGAGATGGAAAGGAGGAAAATGTGAAGAAGAGTGAGATGGAAAGTATGAAAAAAAAAAAAGGAAAAAATATGATAAGAAAGTTTCTAACAATTAATACCTGGTTTGGTCGTTGCACCAATTTGGGTTTTTAATGTTCCCAATGACGAGCGTCTATACTCGGTTGTCCCCCGTTTAATGGGGATAATATGAGTTAGTGGCGAATCCAAACAGTTAGTTAAATGAGAAAGGTTTATTATAAGATCGGTATAAGTTCAGTGGTAGAATTAAATTAAGAGTGAGAGTGAAGGTTTCTTGGGTTTTATATATGATTTAGCTTGAAGGTGATATTTGATATTTGAATACAAAGGTCAGGTCAATGTAAACTATAGAGGTGATAAAAGTTCAATATCCTTTAAGAATGTTGCGCAAGAGGTTAATGATACAATTACAAGGTTATTAAACAATGGTTTAGAGTTTCAGAAGAGTTATGTTTTTAGGTTAAATTATTGTATTTCATTTCTAGTCAGGCATTCGCCGACACTTGTTCAACTAAGATTTCAGAAACTCTTATGAAAAAAAACTAAGACTATTGTGATGAGAGAAATTAAGAGAAAAACTATGGAGCTGACATTACATTTTTCTACAATATCACTAGATTCGATATCATTGATATCCTGGAAACGTTATTCCTCTCCTTTTTGTATATCAAACGAGAGTTTTATGTAATCGTAGAAAAATCAGGATCAGTCTGTTCTGTTGGAGAACTGTAAGACATAAAAATTCAATCTAATAGGCTCTTCATCGAAGTAAATGTATAAGTTAAAATTGGATATCTAACAATCTTTTCATTTTGTTTATTATTGTTTGTTTTAAAATAGAAAAAACTAGTTCTTTTCGTTCTAATTTCCATCCAAAATGCTTTCGAAATTTCTATCCAATATGCTTTTATATTAAACGAGAGTTTTATGTAATCGTAGAAAAATCAGGATCAGTCTGTTCTGTTGGAGAACTGTAAGACATAAAATTTCAATCTAATAGGCTCTTTATCAAAGTAAATGTATAAGTTTAAATTGGATATCTAACAATCTTTCTCATTTTATTTCTTATTGTTTGTTTTAAAGTAGGAAAAACTAGTTCTTTTCTTTCTAATTTCCATCCCAAATGCTTTCGAATTCCAGGAAAATATATATGTTGACAACAAAAAAACTTCTTAAAAAACGTTTTGTTCAACTATGAAATTCTTATGACACATTGCAAAAATAATCGTTGAAGAAGATAAATTCGATTTTTATAAATGACAAGTGAAATGAAAAAAATTTACGACCACGGCAGGATTCGAACCTACAATCTTCTGCTCCGTAGGCAGACGCGTTATCCATTGCGCCACGCGGCCTTGTTCAACTAAGATTTCAGAAACTCTTATGAAAAAAAACTAAGACTATTGTGATGAGAGAAATTAAGAGAAAAACTATGGAGCTGACATTACATTTTTCCACAATATCACTAGATTCGATATCATTGATATCCTGGAAACGTTATTCCTCTCCTTTTTGTATATCAAACGAGAGTTTTATGTAATCGTAGAAAAATCAGGATCAGTCTGTTCTGTTGGAGAACTGTAAGACATAAAAATTCAATCTAATAGGCTCTTCATCGAAGTAAATGTATAAGTTAAAATTGGATATCTAACAATCTTTTCATTTTGTTTATTATTGTTTGTTTTAAAATAGAAAAAACTAGTTCTTTTTGTTCTAATTTCCATCCAAAATGCTTTCGAAATTTCTATCCAATATGCTTTTATATCAAACGAGAGATTTAAGTAATCGTAGAAAAATCAGGATCAGTCTGTTCTGTTGGAGAACTGTAAGACATAAAATTTCAATCTAATAGGCTCTTTATCAAAGTAAATGTATAAGTTTAAATTGGACATCTAACAATCTTTTTCATTTTATTACTTATTGTTTGTTTTAAAGTAGGAAAAACTAGTTCTTTTCTTTCTAATTTCCATCCCAAATGCTTTCGAATTCCAGGAAAATATATATGTTGACAACAAAAAAAAACTTCTTAAAAAACGTTTTGTTCAACTATGAAATTCTTATGACACATTGCAAAAATAATCGTTGAAGAAGATAAATTCGATTTTTATAAATGACAAGTGAAATGAAAAAAATTTACGACCACGGCAGGATTCGAACCTACAATCTTCTGCTCCGTAAGCAGACGCGTTATCCATTGCGCCACGCGGCCTTGTTCAACTAAGATTTCAGAAACTCTTATGAAAAAAAAACTAAGACTATTGTGATGAGAGAAATTAAGAGAAAAACTATGGAGCTGACATTACATTTCTCTACAATATCACTAGATTCGATATCATTGATATCCTGGAAACGTTATTCCTCTCCTTTTTGTATATCAAACGAGAGTTTCATGTAATCATAGAGAAATCAGGATCAGTCTGTTCTGTTGGAGAACTGTAAGACATAAAATTTCAATCTAATAGGCTCTTCATTGAAGTAAATGTATAAGTTTAAATTGGATATCTAACAATCTTTTTCATTTTATTTCTTATTGTTTGTTTTAAAGTAGGAAAAACTAGTTCTTTTCTTTCTAATTTCCATCTCAAATGCTTTCGAATTCCAGAAAAAAATATATACTGCCTTGTTCAACTAAGATTTCAGAAACTCTTATGAAAAAAAACTAAGACCATTGTGATGAGAGAAATTAAGAGAAAAACTATGGAGCTGACATTACATTTCTCTACAATATCACTAGATTCGATATCATTGATATCCTGGAAACGTTATTCCTCTCCTTTTTGTATATCAAACGAGAGTTTTATGTAATCATAGAGAAATCAGGATCAGTCTGTTCTGTTGGAGAACTGTAAGACATAAAATTTCAATCTAATAGGCTCTTCATCGAAGTAAATGTATAAGTTTAAATTGGATATCTAACAATCTTTTTCATTTTATTTCTTATTGTTTGTTTTAAAGTAGGAAAAACTAGTTCTTTTCGTTCTAATTTCCATCCAAAATGCTTTCGAATTCCAGAAAAAAATATATACTGCCTTATTCAACTAAGATTTCAGAAACTCTCATGAAAAAAAACTAAGAATATTGTGATGAGAGAAATTAAGAGAAAAACTATGGAGCTGACATTACATTTTTCTACAATATCACTAGATTCGATATCATTGATATCCTGGAAACGTTATTCCTCTCCTTTTTGTATATCAAACGAGAGTTTTATGTAATCGTAGAAAAATCAGGATCAGTCTGTTCTGTTGGAGAACTGTAAGACATAAAAATTCAATCTAATAGGCTCTTCATCGAAGTAAATGTATAAGTTAAAATTGGATATCTAACAATCTTTTCATTTTGTTTATTATTGTTTGTTTTAAAATAGAAAAAACTAGTTCTTTTCGTTCTAATTTCCATCCAAAATGCTTTCGAAATTTCTATCCAATATGCTTTTATATCAAACGAGAGTTTTTTGTAATCGTATAAAAATCAGGATCAGTCTGTTCTGTTGGAGAACTGTAAGACATAAAATTTCAATCTAATAGGCTCTTTATCAAAGTAAATGTATAAGTTTAAATTGGATATCTAACAATCTTTTTCATTTTATTTCTTATTGTTTGTTTTGAAGTAGGAAAAACTAGTTCTTTTCTTTCTAATTTCCATCCCAAATGCTTTCAAATGCCAGGAAAATATATATGTTGACAACAAAAAAACTTCTTAAAAAACGTTTTGTTCAACTGTGAAATTCTTATGACACATTGCAAAAATAATCGTTGAAAAAGATAAATTCGATTTTTATAAATGACAAGTGAAATGAAAAAAATTTACGACCACGGCAGGATTCGAACCTACAATCTTCTGCTCCGTAGGCAGACGCGTTATCCATTGCGCCACGCGGCCTTGTTCAACTAAGATTTCAGAAACTCTTATGAGAAAAAAAAACTAAGAATATTGTGATGAGAGAAATTAAGAGAAAACCTATGGAGCTGACATTACATTTTTCTACAATATCACTAGATTCGATATCATTGACATCCTGGAAACGTTATTCCTCTCCTTTTTTTATATCAAACGAGAGTTTTATGTAATCATAGAGAAATCAGGATCAGTCTGTTCTGTTGGAGAACTGTAAGACATAAAATTTCAAACTAATAGGCTCTTTATCGAAGTAAATGTATAAGTTTAAATTGGATATCTAACAATCTTTTTTATTTTATTTCTTATTGTTTGTTTCAAAGTAGGAAAAACTAGTTCTTTTCTTTCTAATTTTCATCCCAAATGCTTTCGAATTTCAGGAAAATATATATGTTGACAACAAAAAAACTTCTCAAAAAACGTTCTGTTCAACTGTGAAATTCTTATGACACATTGCAAAAATAATGGTTGAAGAAGATAAATTCGATTTTTGTAAATGACAAGTGAAATGAAAAAAATTTACGACCACGGCAGGATTCGAACCTACAATCTTCTGCTCCGTAGGCAGACGCGTTATCCATTGCGCCACGCGGCCTTGTTCAACTAAGATTTCAGAAACTCTTATGAGAAAAAAAACTAAGACAATTGTGATGAGAGAAATTAAGAGAAAACCTATTGTTCCATACGTGTCCTATAAGTAGAGCGATTGACAACGTCAATCGCTTATAAAACGGAACATTATAAAAACAAATAGCTGACGCTACATTTGAGAAATAGGATTTCAATGCAACAATGAACGAACACTTTTTCATATTAAGTTTAATTAAAGAAAGCCCAATTCAAGCGGAACCAAGTTCCGCGGACCTGATAACCACTTTTTATGCTCGTAAGGAATACTATATAAGGTTTCCTTACGAGTCCTTTGGGCTGCGACTAGGAATCATTATGTAACTTTTATTATTGTAATTTGTATACTTTATCATGAATAAACCTTTCTCTCTATACTCTTTATCATTATATTTGGAAGAAAAGAAAGTAATTCCATGTGGTTACCCAGCCGGAACCCTGGGGAACCACCATGGAACGTGGAGGTTCCGCCGAGATTCGTCTATAACCGACGAATCTCTAAGAACCATATTTCGCTACATAAATTTAATTTTGTTGTCTTTCATACATCTAATTAAAGAATTATATTTCGATTATGCTATATGAATTTAATTTGAAATCTTTCTCTTCTTTATTTCATTCATTCAAAGAACTTTATTTTGATTTTGATTCATAAATTAATACTGAAATCTTATATACATTTATTTAAAGAAATATATTTTGAAACAACTTAATTTTGAAATTTTATATTCATTCATTTAAAAGAAACATTTCGATTTTTTTCCATATTCTAAGATCTTTCATTCATTTTTGAGGAAAAACTTTGTTTATAACTATCATAAATTAATTTGGTATTCTTTTATATTTATTCATTTAAAGAAAGGTATTTCGATATTTTTTTTTTCTGTCAATCTTTTCTTTTTCTGTTTTTTTAATCAAAATCTATTCTATCTCTCATAAATTTTTGTTATAAAGTTTCAAACAATTTTTGAATCAAAAATGAATTAATTTCTTTCATGAATCATCACAAAATTCATTGTTTTATATATATTAAAATTCATTAATTTCTATTCTATCCTTTAAAATGTATTACTCATTTATATATATATATATATATATATATATATTTATGTACAAAACTATTCTATACTAGTACTATATTCCTACTATATTCCCACTATATTCCTATTTTATTTTTCTTTTATCTTCTTTTAAATTTTATCTTTTTCCCTCTCTTATTACTATTATTTTTTCTCTTCTTCCTAATATAACCCAGAAAACAGCCAAATAATTTTGAAATTTTTTATCTGAATCCCGAACCTAAGATTTACAATTTTGCATTTTGATCCTAAAAGTAGCCCGTGAGAAGCAATACCAGACTGTCTCGAGAACTGAGCGGAGGCAACCACTATTTTTGATATAAGACGTACGCATTCCTGATTTTGAAGATCCCTTTTTGGTCCTATTTTTGCAAATTTGAGAATTACGACAGAATTAGTCGAGAATGAAAGTGTTAGAGTGGTCTCACCATGAAAAATCAGGGGAGCAGAATTTCGTTAAGGGAGCGATTTCTGTGATTTTTCATAGGCAAGAGAAGTCTGGGAAAGTGAATGTACGAGGCCTGAGCACCTAATCTTGTCGAAAGACTGAAAGGGAATACTGCTTAGATCACCGTCGTATATTTCACGCCTATTCGAGAGATGGGAACTTGATCCTAGAAAGGGCGCACCGGTCACAGGCCCGTGTATGTACCCGATTGAGCAATTCTCCGTTAGAAGATTCGCTGCAGGCTGGCCCCCTAGCAAGCGTCACGCATACAACCCCATATTGCCTCTCACGCTGTATATATATTTTTATAAGTTTCGCATCGTTGGTATAATAATTTCCTTTCCAGGAAAACCAACAAGATGACGGACTCGAAGAGTAAAAATCCTCCGCAGGATAAAACAAATCTACAGAGCGCAGCCCCCGGTAATGATACGCACGTCGAGCCAGTACTCGAGCGGAATCAAAGAAAAAGAGGACCTCCAAATGTTTATGAGCCGGACACGAAGCGCCGACCTACTGCTGCAAAGAAACCACCCGCTATACCGGGTACCCCCGCGAAGAAAATAGGCACAACAGCTATTAAAACTTCTCGCCACGCTGTTACTCTAAGTAAAATTAAAGCGTCTATTAGCAAACAAACTCCAAAACGCACTTTTAATGTTATCAAAAGCTCTAGTAATGTTAGCACAAATACTTCCCCTCGTAAAGATTATTCTCAAATTTTATCTTCATACCCAAATACTGCTATTCTTTCTTCTTCTCTTCCTCGAAATTCTCCCTCTTCATCCGATCAATCATTACATGAGCAATCTTCTTCTCCTGTATCTTCTCCGTCGGAAGTAACCACCAATTTCAATTTGAATGTTGCAGAGAAGAGAAAAATCGCTCAGATGACTGACCGGATGGATGACCACCCAAACTCCAATGATCAAACCCAAAACAACTCTAATTTCCGCATGCTACCCACGAACACTGTTTCTATTCGCCACCATAAACCCACCTTGTATGATGGAGCAGTACCTTTTAACCTCTACATGAGGAGATTGGAAGGTTATTTTGACGCGTTGCAAGTACCCATGGCTGAGCGTCTGTCGCACCTCTATCTATTGTTGGGGACGGACAAAGCAGCCGATGCTTTACGTTGCATAACGCCGGACGAAATACGTCAAGGATGGAATAACGTAAAGCGCATTTTGTCACTCAAACTTCAACCTCAAGAGAAACGAGATGCCGCGTTCACCAGACTCACTCACATGAAGCAAGGAGAGAGTGAAACTGTCAACCATTTTGCACAACGCTGTCGAAATCTGGCTTATGAAGCAAGCGATATGAACACCGATGCTGATGAACGTATATTACGTGTAGCTTTCCTCGGCGGATTACGGAAACAACTACGTACGCACGTCAATAATCGAAGCCCAACCACCTTTGAATCAGCCGTCACTATCGCTGAAACCGTTGAAGCAGATGAGGACCCCTCTTCCTTCATCAACAACTTAACCGATGGACTAGATGATTTGAATATCAATAACGAGCACATCAATCACATGAGAGCTCCACAGCGTGATAAAATTCATAGAGGACCGGCACCACATCTATCATCCAGGCCACACGACAATTCCTCACATCCACAAAGACCTCAAGAACCATGGCACCAAAGACGAGGAGGATACCGTCATAACGATGAAAGAAGAACAGGAAGATACCATCAATACAACGACAGGAACAGGAATAACAGACCACGCTCAAGAGGACCAAACAACTACCGTAGCCCACACAGAAATAATAGGTATAACGACCGTTATGATAACAGATACAACAACAACTATCATCGCGGAAACCAGTACGATCGAAGATACCAGAACAGAGATCACCATGAATCATATGGACCTAATTCGCGCTACAGAAATCGCACAAGAAGCCCATCAGTACGATTCCATGTTAACCAAGTTAACAATGAGACACCCCGCACGAGCAACAAGAAACTTCCATTCACACCTCTCTTCCTTTCCATCATGGCACTGACAATACTTCCTTGTCACGCAGACAACACCTACCATCTATGCACCGGAACACGAGGAGGCATCTTTCTCGAACCCCCTCGGCCAACTTTATGCTCAGAAAACATACACAAGGATGGAGTTCAAATTACTAACGTCGAATTATTCGCAGAAAACATGCATTACAAGGAATGGGAGGCTTGGAAATGCTCCAAAGAAATCTACAGAACATGTGCTCACGATAGACTGTTCATTAGAGAAAACAATATCAATGTAAGGAAGCTATACAAGAAAGAAGACATATGGATACGAATCTTGTACGTACAGCTCCAGGACTATTTAAGGCACCTTTACCTTTAAACAATCAGTCTTACTCATTTTGGTCTACATCTTGCACCACAACTCCAAGATTAACGTTAGAAAGAGGAATGATGACTTGTTTACATGACGATATCATCATATCAGACCTTTTTCTCAACACGGAAGGATGTGCAAAGAAAGCAGGAACTTGTACAACGCACAATGCCATAATCGTTTGGACACCACCTCACGACCATCACGAATGCGACTTCAGCTCCTTAGGAAACTTCTCAGCACTTGTCAACAACGACACAGTCCTAATCTCGGAGATACAGAGCGCATTTATCCTCCAAAACCAGAAACCGGATAACATAGCAACCCGATGCTTAGGAAAGGATATACATGCAACGAATAGTGGTACATACATTCATATACCACCTAAAGAGACTCCAAGACGACAGAAAAGGAAAGCGCCACAAGAATACCCTACACGCTTTTTCAATATCACCATATATCCATCATTACGTCTTACGGACAGCTCTACAGGAATTATTCCAATGTATCAGAAGTATCGCAACCGGAAAAGATTGGATAATTCTTACAGTCTCATAGACTATCTGAAAACTTCCAGTATTCACGTAGGACAAAATTCCTCAAGTTAGACGCAATCGCGATCAAGGAAACACTATTATGGTACAACTACAACGACACTAATATCGCCATTTTACATGCGCTGGCAAAAGCAGAAATTCTCCTAGCAACAGAAATTGCTATCGCGCATCTCCTACCATCTGAGCTCACAGAAAAACTGAGTAAACAAATCACGATTAAGGAGTTCGCCGATAAGTTGGAAAAACGCACAGGAGACTACTTATAGCGAGCAAGAGACATTGCATTTGAAATCGCACAAACTCCCGCAGTATTAGCAACAGGAGATACGATTCCTTCATTAGAAGAATATTTATTTCAACTATACCCACCTAGGATGTCGAAAAGAACAACTCCTAGAATGGACACTTCGTTTTACACACAAATCGACGAAGTATTAAACTTTATTGACTATATAGCATCACATAATCGTCTGCTACATATATCAACAGAAGAACGCGAAAAAGAGAGCAGAAAGTGGAATAAATTGGAAGAGGAATCAACTAGTCCAAGGATTATTTTTCCTAATTACGCAATCATCTTTAAAGGACTAGCTCAGAACTTTGGACTGCCACGTGGTACACCAACGACTAAAACTATTTCACAGGAAGAAAGCGAGAGATTTCAACGAACATATCTTGAATTAATCGACTCCCTCACGTATTCAACAACAACGACTACGACTACCACGACTTCCGCAAGCACTACAAGCTCTACTACGCACGCGACTACAACAACAACTTTTCGAACTACTCCCAAACCTTTCCACACTCCCAGAACATTATCACCAAGCTCTACAACTACTCCAAGAAGATATCACTACTATCAAGCTACGACAACGCCATTTTCTTTACCAAAACAGCTTGTAACGCGAACAGAAATTCCGCAAATCTCTTCAACAGTGATAGAGCCAAGGACAACAACCAAACGAGCCGCCACAACACCTCAACAAGCAAGAGAAGTCCAATCTCACATAGGACAGCAAGCACACGCTAATTTTCTTCGTACAAGACATGATATCATCCAGAAATATGATGAACAATTACGTCAACTGGATACACAATCGCATCTACAATATTCAACCTCGCAACTAGAAGAAGAAATTTTGAAGGCGTTTCAAAAAACGAAAAAGGACATCTGTAGGATGCAAAACAAACAACTCCTTACGTGGTGGGCCATTCTACAAATCAACCCAACTATTGGTATCCGCACAATGCTTAGACGTCAGGATATATCAGCTAAATTCGTTGCTGAACACCTTATCTACGTAATGCCTTGCACACCTATCCACGTAACAAAAATCTACTCGGATCACAAAAGAAACGGAACATGTTACATGGAAACACCAGTAGATACAGAACATCATGGAGAACTGTTTTTAATACCTGGAACACGTGATATTTCACCAATGGGCAGACGAATCGACTGCATGATGGCTACAACGGATCCATATAAATTAAACGACCAATGGATGAAGGAAAACACAACATTAAATGTGACGAACCTATCATTTGCGGACGAACTCACTTCGATCAAAATCGATCACATAAAATTCAACAACTCCAACATATATGCCAACCTCACGGAATCTTCATTCCCGTTTGAACTCGCTATTTCATACGGATCCAGTCTAGCCTCTCTACAAGCCACTTTGCCAGGAAGATTGAAACCTATATTTAACAACAAGAAAGGAATCAGTCTGAATCCACTCAACATTCTTGAAAATGCCATAACAATTCCTATCGTAGTGGGAGACATCGTCGGAAACACGGCAAACGAAGGAATTTCCAGCTTCTTCACTTTTATTGGAGAAACTTTCAAGGCCTGGCTATTAAGAACACTTGCCACAATCGGCGCAATCATCGTGATAATAGGACTCATCACCGCGCTGATTTACGGAATCAAAATATACGCACGTGTCACAAGAATTCCCATCAATTATATCGAAGAAGATGATGAAGAAAGAAGAGAACATCCAGCCCAAGAGACCGAACTTCAGCCGTTAAGAAGAGCGACACAAGACAACTACCATGCTCCACTTTCACGCTATGATCCCGATGCACCATTAACAGATAGCGATCTGCTAACCTATCTGCCCAGGTACGCTATTAAAGAATCAAAGATAAACTACATTGGGGGATCCCGATTACCATTCGTACCCATATCAATTTACAACCAAGTTTTTACTGCACTATGGGATACAGGTGCATCAATTTCATATATGAAAGAGAGCACTTTCAATCAATTACCGGCAGCAAAAATGGTCGCTGAGAAAACTACAGCTGTTGTAGCAAACAAGTCTCGATTTTCCTTCCTAGGATATACAAGACTGCCAATAATAATTGGAAAGACCGAAATTGACCACAAAATATTGATATCTTCTGACAATCATTGCCCAGCACCAATATTGCTTGGAATAGATTTTATTGAAGCACTCAACAGAGAAGGAATCCTCACATCCTTACGCCCTCTGCAAAATTCATTGCTGATTGGAGATACCACGGTACCTCTGGCGCAAAACTACAATGCATGGACAGAAAAACACACAAGTACACACGTTGTTAGTCTGGAAACTAAACAATTTTACCCCGGAGAAACAAGATCTCTAACTTTGGAAGTAAATGATCCCGCCTCATTCGAACAAGCTTTTATTAGAAGCTCACAACGAGCAGGAAAAATGAGTTTTGCGCCTACAACTTTCACCCCAACAGGATATGGAGTTCAGATATTTGCTACAAATATCTCTCCAGACACAATTGTAGTACAGACAAATCAAGATCAACTACCATACTTCCCAGAGGACTTTATAAAAGACCTCGATGTAACAAACACCATCTTTACTCAGCTAGAGAGACAACAGTTAAAGAAAATAGTGCTCAGAAACAAGGAAGCTTTCATAAACGAGGATTGCAATATTGGACTTTTCAAAGGACCAGTCAAGATCATCAAGATATCTTGGACCTAGCAGCCGGAGCACGTATCTTCAGTAACTTTGATCTAGTATCTGGATTCTTTCAAATCCCTCTTAGATCAGAAGATAGACACCTCACCGCATTCACTACTACGAGCGGAACTTATCAATACTGCAGAATGCCGATGGGACTCTGCGGAGCTCCACACACATTCCAAAATGCTGTACGATATTTACAACAACACGTACGATGCAAGCTCTTCGTCTATCTCGACGATCTACTTCTCATATCGGAATCAACGACAAAACATTTACAAGATATCGACGAAGTACTGAACGCATCAGCAGAGCTAGGATTAAAAATCAAGCTTAAGAAATGTACCTTTGGACAACAAGAAGTCAAATTCCTAGGATTCATTGTTGGACACGAAGGAATAAAACCAGACCCTCAGAAAGTAAAAGCAATCCAAGATTATCCAAGACCAAAATCAATCACAGGAGTTCGAGCATTCATGGGAGTTGTAAACTACTTCCGGAGATTCATTAGGAATGCCGCAGGCATTGCATCACCACTTTATGACCTCACAAAAAAGGATAAAACCTTCACATGGGGAGACAAAGAAGAAAAATCTTTTCAACACCTAAAGAAAGCACTTTGCGAAACACCAGTCCTCCAAGCGCCTAGAGCAAAACGGCCATATGTAGTCGAAAGCGACGGAAGCATTATTGCAGTAGGAGCAGTTTTATTGCAATCCGCGGACGATCGAGAACCACTGCACCCAATAGCTTTCGCTAGCCGTAAACTGAACAGAGCAGAAAGGAACTATCCCCCCATTGAGATTGAAGCCTTAGCTCTAACCTTTGCGGTTCACCAATTTCGTACCTACATCCTAGGGGCACCGATCAAAATTATTACCGATCATAGACCTTTAACCAGTCTTATGACGAGGAAAGATCTTATTGGAAGATTAGCCAAATTTCAAATAGTACTCTAAGAGTATGACATTGAAATTATCTATCGCCCAGGACGCCTTAATAGCGTTTGCGACGCTTTATCAAGGTACTTTGAGGACGAAATTAACGAAGCAAAAGAAAGGAAAAAGAAGCCGACAATAAAGACAACATCCCATCAAGTTTCGACAATCTCAACAGTAACAGACCTAAGGACCATTCAAAACGACACAGAATGGATCAAAGAAACTAAAGAGAAGCTGTCAAATAACAACGCTGGGACACAACTAACGGATAGATACATTGTTTTGAATGATGTTCTATACGCTAAACCCAAATCAGCTCTACAAACTCCACGAGCTATTCTGCCAAGTGACTCATCAATTACCACACCAATTATCGAGAAATTTCACAAAGACCCCATTCTCGGAGCACATCTTGGAATCAATAAGACTCAAGACTCCATTTTGCGACGGTACACTTGGACAGGAATACAGGATGATATCACAAGATATGTGAACAGATGTCTCGACTGTGCAAAGAGGAAAAATAACCCACATGAAGCCACAGTCGAACCAATGAGAAACTTCCCAACAGTGACACATCCATGGGAACGAGTTCACATGGACATACTAGGACCATTACCTAGAACTGCAAAGGATAATAGATACATTTTATCTATACAGGACGCATTTTTCAAATGGATTATAGCGATACCATTAATTCGTCAGACATCAGAAGAAATAGTATCAGCTATTATGACACACTTATTCTATGTCTTCGGACCCCCAAAGAAAATCATCACAGACAATGGATCAAACTTTGTCTCACACGAATTCAAAAGCATGTGCGATAACCTTGGATCGGAACATCACACTACTATGCCATACTACAAGAACGCAAATGGTCAAGTAGAACGACTACATAGAACGCTGGAAGAAGCATTAACTTCTTACGTTAATGCCGATCAAGATAATTGGGACAGTATTTTACCCAAAATTGTCTTTACGATCAACCGACTACCAAACGCCACAACTCGCACACCACCCTACGATTGTCTATTTGGACAAACAGCTCGTCTACCAATGGATAAGGACCTAGAAACACCAGAAGCCACAATCAAGAACGCCCCAGATCTACATGAGAAGATTCAGAAAAGAATTGAATTAAGTAATGAAAGGATGAAAAAGAAATATGACGAGAAACACAGAACGGAAGAAAGAGAGATCTACGTAGACGACAGGGCATTGGTCAAACGAGCAAAACCAACGAACAAATTGCAAAAGACGAGCGATGGACCATATATCATCAAGAAGATAATTGGAAATAACGTTACGCTAGCAGATAGTGAAGGAAAAACGATGAAGGCTCACAAAAATAACATCAGATTTTTCCCTCCGGATGACAACCCAACGGAAGAAATTACACTGATGACCAGAACTCATTTATCTGATTCGGACAGTGAAGAAGAAACGTTCTATCAAAACGAACAACCATTTACACGAAACAGTCCGTCGACAACAAATATCAACGAAAATACTTTGGAAACAGACATAGAACTTGCGGAAAGTTCACAAATCAGTCCAAATCAGGATGCACCAATACCAGGAATCACAGAGGAAACGTCAACAACAGAGTCTAGAGAACAAAACCAGACGATCAAGGCTTTTCAAAAACTATCAGAGGAAATAGAAGAAAACGCAAGGAAAGAATTGTATAAGGAACGGAAGAAGGAGCCACCCACAATTAAGAAATGGAGTTCAGCACTTAAATTGGCATTGGGATTAGAAGATAATTCCCCTACAACGCCAGCAAAACCTTATCATGTGCCGATAAGGTATTGTCACATCTGCAAGCACATGGTAAACATGTGCGCGCTATTCAAATAGCGGGAGCCTGAACAAGCCCCGCCCACAACATGGAACACACATGGCACTCTTGCTTCTGGCCTAACCCAGATAGGTTGTCTTATAGTCATGTGAGTCTCATCTCTATATCATCTATATATATACTCTATTTAATACTTTATTATATCTCTTTATATTCTTTCTTAATGTAATTCTTATATTGTATTTTCTTGTTATCTGATAATGAATCCTTTTCTCTTTGAGTATTTGTCTTAATAAGGAAATCGGGGCGTTCGGGTCTGCCTACCTAAGGAACAAGGTAGAAGTACATATATCTTCCGACCATGAAAAGACGGGAAGAAACAATATGTAACGTGGAGGTTCCGCCTTGCTTACTTTACTGTTAATTTATTGACAGCAAGTTTACGAGACTTTTGGACTTAATTACCCAACAGTGAGGAGTAACCGAGCCGTGCACCATGATTTCCCCAAAAATTATTTTGGCTACCACTTCTCCTCCGCTCAACGAAAACTGGGAGGTGTCTGAGACGTTTGGGGAAACTATCAGACAATAGTTTTGACGAGCGTTACCTTTTTGTTATGCACGCGCGTGCTATTTTGATTCATTACTTTATGATGTGAATGTCCAGTGTGGCAACAGAGCTCACTTTTTAGCTGAGTTGTTTGGAAGCTGGAGGCTGTTGGGATAATTTTATTTACGATTTTTTGATTTTGATTCACATCCAAGGGTTCATCAGGGTTCTACTCCTGTTAACTCTTTTCTTATTAGTTCAGAGATAATAAGAATATTTAAATTCCTACCCACCCAAGTCCACTCTACGTCTGCCAACGTTTCCTTTTTCCTATATTATTGACAGATTACTGAATTTAAATTCCTATATCAATCTTAAATTACCTTCTAAATCTTTTGAAATTAAATTAAAAATTATCTTAATTAAGATTTATTTTGAAATTCTTTCTACAAATCTTAATAAACTTTATAAAATTGAACTTAATATACGAGATGAGACATTTTTGTTTACTTTAAGCTTACTCACATTCAAATAGTTGGCCCACGCGTACCAGCTGTTCGATATGTGTAGTCAATAACAGCTGTTAAAATTCAAAAGTTTTCAAACAGGCTTAAGGCACCATCTGTGATTCCTTATTTGTCTCTAAGCTGACATAAGTGATTATAATATTCAAATATCACGACAGACGGTCAATGGTTGTTTACCATAAGCGCTAACATCTGGTGTCGTGACACATGGCTGGAGGCGGAGCTTGAAGCTTCAACGATCCTCCTTCATCAGACGCCATTGTCACAAACGTTTTTACTGGAGTCTAGTTGCTTCCAGTACGCGCTCTTATATTCATCTAACTGTATTCACCATCCACCCTGTCGGACTCGGACATCAGCGAGGAAAACAAAGATCAGGAACAAGGATCACCAGAGGTACGCCAAGTTTTTGAATTTAATTCTAAAAACTTAAATACTCCATCCACCTACCTCTCTCCTTTTGAATTTTTGAGAGAAGAAAGTGATTCCTCTTCTTCTTCTCACTCTTCTTCTTTAACAATTAGAACGAGAAGTAAAAGCAGAAAGGCCATCACTGAGGAAACACCTCGGGCACCTACTACAGTACGAAATAGATCACCAAGTCGGTGGGCCGCTGCTATAACTAAAGCTTTTGAAAGAAAAATGACTCCTACCTCTCCATCTCCTAATTCTAATGTTGCTCCACCCTCTAGAAATATGGCAACTATTTTGAATTGCCATCTCTGTCCCAGGTATGACGACTCTCGTAGCTTTCGTTCTTTTGTTGAATCTTTAAATAGATTTTTTAATGTTATGAATCTAAGCTTACCTGAGAGACTATTAATTTTGCCTCTTCTTTTGGAATCAAATGAAACAGCTCTCTCCTTGTATAATAGTATTCCTAGTGGCATAAGAAC
The DNA here is from genome assembly GCA_964057225.1 of Auanema rhodensis. NCBI lineage: Eukaryota > Metazoa > Nematoda > Chromadorea > Rhabditida > Rhabditidae > Auanema > Auanema rhodense. The sequence continues at coordinate 9,736,437 of OZ059899.1, read as the reverse complement.
TAATGGCCCATGGATTGTTTTGATGGATCAGCTCACTGAGCTTTTAGCGCCTAAAACAGATAAAAATTTCACCATAGCGCTTATTCATCGAGTACAACAAGGAGATAAATCTGTTCTTGATTTTAGTATGGAATTAGAGAGAATGGCAAGCACCATAATGTCACCAATGGATCCCGAGCGGGAACCAATGTCGAAAACGGCATTTTTAAATGGTTTAAAAGAGGAACTGGGTATTGCGGTTTTAACTAAAAACTTCGCCACTTATGAACAAGCTAAGAAATTAGCTAGGTTTGAAGAAGGCGTTCGAAATAGCTTCACGAAAAGAAATGAAGACACTAGCACCTTGAAGGAGCTCATAAATGCTTTACAGCATAAATTAAGCTTTAGTGAAGAAAGAGAAAGAAGTAGGAATAATAATAATAATAAAAATTATAAAAATTATGAAAATTATGAAAGAAATAATGACTGGACTCAGCACAATAATGGCTCTAATGATTATGAGCGAGAGAGAGAGCGACCTTCTGCCGTACGTTATAAGAATAATAACTCGCAGAACGGGAATATGAATAGGCGTCCTAACCCGGGAAACCGCCCATTTGCCAATGGCAGAAATGCCAATAGCTCGTCTTGGAACCCTAGGCCTAGTTCCCCAAGAAGACAAAGACCATCAGCCAATGGGAATGGTAACTCAAGGGTATACAGCGTAGCGACCCCATTCATGCCACCGGTCACGTTGTGCCTGACTTTATTGGCACTCTCATGCCTTCCCTTTGGGTCGGCAAAATATCAGATTTGCGCTCAATCTGAAGGGGGTATATTAGTAACACCTCCTGTGGTCACAGGCTGCCATAAGGCAGAAATTGAAAAGGCTCACAGTGTTGAGGTAGAAATATATCTACCAAAGGCTGAGATAGAGTCATGGGAAGCATGGAAATGCTATGTGAAAAAGTATAAAAGCTGTGTGAGAGATTTCATGTTTTTGAGAGATCGTAACACCACATTCTCTCATATTGAAACAGTAGATAAGAAAGATTGTGTTCGAGCACATAGAAATCGTATGTGGAATGATAAAATCATGAATGCCCAACAGCATTCAGTTTTTGAAACACCATTAAACGAGCATAATCCAACTCGCTCTTGGTCCACTGAAGAATGTGTAGAAATTGAACAATTTGTATTGAAGCGAGGGATAATAACTAGATTGAAAGAAGATCACATTGTATCAGACTTATTTATAAATACTGATAATTGTAAAGGAAATGAAGGGTTTTGTGCAACTGGTGAAGGTGCAGTTATCTGGCAATCACCTATCCCATCAGTTGTCTGTCACTATCAAAAACTTGGCCCCTTCTCCGCCATGTTGGGTGATCATATTCTTCTAGTTCACTCTATTGAAAGCGCTTTTGTTCTCCAAAATCATTCCACATCCGCTCACGTTCAATCTTGTTTCGAATTCGCTGTTTTTGAATCATCCTCTGAGGCAATTATCCGATTCACAGCATATCCCCGTGTTTATAATTTGCTTGATCTTTCCAATACTTTGCTTAATGCTGATAGACGCAGAAATAAACGTAATGCATTACCTCAAAAACATCGCTCTTTCAGTGATGATTATCTTTTTGTTAATGCGAAATCCCAACCATATGCGTTTCCATTTCTAAGACCTACTTTCATTTTTGGATCTGCATCTATCACTAAGTTTTACGCAAAATATATGAGATATGCAGCTACATCATCTTATGAGAGTTTGCTCCAATTCGCGATAGATAATCCACTGTTCATTGACACAATTGTTAGTTTAGGATTGACAAAAGATCACATAACTAACTGGGCAAAGTCTAATAATTTCAAAGATCCCAATCTTTTGATTTTACAATGTATGGGTATAGAGGAAATTAAACTGGCTACTAGACAGGTGATTAATAGCATGAAATTGGATGATCTTATCACTCAAGTAGCTCGTCGTATAGAAGTTCCTCGGTTAAAAAGATCGTTGATGAAATCTACAACATCCATAGAAGACTTCTTTCGAGGAATGGCTCACGCAGTAGTATATCAAGCCACAATTCTTGATGGTACACAAACAGTTCCATCAATCGAACAGTTGGCCAGAGCCTTATATCCATCTATATTAGCACGCAGTGGAAATATGAATCAATCTGAAATTATTGCAACTGCTCAAGGCATGTTATTCATGATCCAACAACAATCGGGAAAAGAACAAATATCTCGTGACATGCAAGTCAGTCGACAACAAAAAGCTGATGCTACTGTTAGAAACAACCAAGAGCAAGATTTAGCAATTATATCCAAGCTGCCTGACTATCACAACCTTTATACAAAGAATAGTACAGCATATTATGGATTTCCTCCACAGTCCATCGAATACCCACAGGAAAATCCTAAATTCAATAAAACAGAAGTTTTAGAATTCATAAGTTGGGTTAAAACTCAAATCACAACTGATAAAAATATGGTACAGCATACTACTGTAACCCCAATAACTGCCACCAAAACTACAATTCGTAGTTTAACAACTCCTACCCCTAATGCGTACGAGAGAGGTCGAGAGTTGTATGTAGCAGAAGTATATGACAATGTTCTCCACAAATCAGAGCATAAAACTAAAACGATAATAGATAATAAGTTGAATTATGGGTTTGAGAAAGCGCGTCTCTCCATAATTGACGAATTTCATCAACAGTTTCATACCATCTGTAAATCTCAAATGGAAACTGTAAAAAGCTGGCAAGCTATATTACGTATACATCCTACAATAGGAGTAAGAGCTATGCTTCAGCGGGATGATATCGTTGCCCGATTTGTTGGAAGAAATGTTTTAAAAATAACAACTTGTCAGGAAATAGAACCACATTTCATTTATCGTAATCATTCTTACAATGATAAATGTTATGCAGAGACCCCTGTTTTAACACACGATAAACAATTATTCTTTGCTCCTATCGATAGCTACGATTTGAGCACTGAAGGACATGAGATCAATTGTGAACACAAAGAGACAGAGATTTGGTATGAAAATGGAACATGGAGAGATTATAAAGGTGACACACATAAAGTAGATAGTATTCATTCAGAAAAACATGATCATTATGCTGAATTGAGTAAACTTCGATTCACAGGGCGGAATTTGTTTGAAAATTCGACTGAAAAATCCTTAGCCCTATCTATTGGATTAACTTATGGTTATAGTTTATCTACTTCACCTCACCATGATCTTCTCCGCGTAATTTCTCGTTCACGTGATTGGCCTCAAATTTCCTCTTTCATCTTCAAAGGAAGTAAACTTATAAGAGATGCCAGGAAAATTGTTTTCTCCAATTGGGATCTGTTCATTGACTTTTGTATAGGTTCAATTGAACGAACACTCATTACCATCTGTTGTATAACTCTGATATTATGTCTAATGATAGCATTATATTTCACTTTCAAGATAATTCTTTCCGGTTCGTTACTGACTTTAGAGCATTGAATAGTGTTACTAAGAAACAAACATACAGCATCCCACACATTCCTGATATCATAGACTTAGCGGCTGGAGCTCAGTTCTTTTCGAATTTTGATCTCATTTCTGGTTTCTTCCAAATACCGTTGAAACACTCAGATAGATACCTAACTGCTTTTACCACTCCATCAGGTACCTATCAGTATTGCCGAATGCCTATGGGATTGTGTGGAGCGCCACACACTTTTCAATCCGCAGTACGATACTTGCAATCTCTTGTTAGATGCAAACTGTTTGTATATCTAGATGATTTGCTAATAATTTCGAACTCAGCTGAAGAACATTTAAAAGATATACAAGAAGTGCTGAAAAAGGTAACTGAACTAGGGTTAAAAATTAAATTATCTAAATGTTGCTTTGCAGCCACTGAAGTAAAGTTTTTGGGTTTTGTAATAGGTAGAAATGGTGTTAAACCAGATCCTGCTAAAATACAGGCTGTTTCCGAATTTCCAAATCCAAGCACAGTTACGGCTGTCAGATCCTTTCTAGGTATGACTAACTATTTTCGACGGTTTATTCAAAATTATGCCGGAATAGCTGAGCCATTGTATAAGTTAACACATAAGGATACTCCTTTTGAGTGGAAATCGGAACATGCAGACGCATTTAAAACTTTAAAAACATTACTGTGTACTGCCCCTGTACTGAAACCTCCTAAAGCAGACCAACCTTTTGTTATAGAAAGTGATGGCAGTATGATCGCTGTGGGAGCAGTTTTATTGCAATCAGCAGAGAAAAATTCTCCTTTACACCCGATTGCGTTTGCTAGTAGAAAGTTGACTCCAGCGGAACGGAAATATCCTCCTATTGAAGTTGAAGCACTCGGTTTAGTCTTTGCTCTTCAACAATTCCATACCTATGTATTAGGAGTACCTACCACAGTTATCACAGATCACCGACCATTAACCAGTTTAATGTCGCGTAAAGATCTCATAGGTAGATTAGCCAAGTATCAACTAATGATACAAGATTTCAACATAAAGATTGAATATCGTCCTGGCAAATTAAACAGTGTCTGTGATGCTCTCTCTAGGTATATAGGAAACGAAGCAAATGACAGTCGTCCTACTAAACCAAAAGACAAAGTAAAACCTGTTGATGCTTTTATTGCTCATATTACAACTATTTCTTCTATTGACCAACTAAATTGTGAAGAAATACGGAAAGTTCAAGCTGGAGTTCCCTGGATTCGCGAAGCACTTTCTCAAATTAATAATGATAACTGTCCGGCTAATATATCAGACCGGTATGAAGAACGAGAAGGCATATTACATGCAAAACAAGCGAAAAATTATTTAAAACCATCTATTATTTTGCCTCGAAACGACAAAATAACTGATGTTGTTATCAAGTTTTTCCATGAAGATTCCAAAATTGGTGCACACCTAGGTATAAATAAAACTACTGATGCGATTCGACGACGATTCTTTTGGACTAATATGGTTCCACAAATAACTGAATTTATTAATCGTTGTACAAAATGTGCAAGTAGGAAATCTAACCCACACCAATCGTATATTCAACCTATGGGAAGATTTGTTATACCCGAAAAGCCATTTGATCGTATTCATGTAGATATACTAGGTCCTTTACCTCGCACTAATGATGGACATCGATACATCTTGAGTATTCAAGATGCTTTTAGTAAATGGGGAACAACTTGCCCATTAATAACACAAACGGCTACTGAAATCACAAAAGCGTTTGTAATTAGATTTGTTTTCATATATGGACCACCAATGAGTATGATAACCGATAATGGTAGTAGCTTTTTGTCATCTGAATTTCAAGCTATGTGTAAACAATTTGGAATTAAACACACTACTACGCTACCATATCATAAAAATGCTAATGGACAAGTTGAGAGACTTCATAGAACTTTGGAAGAAGCTCTCTCTTCATTCGTGAATGAACAACAAACTAACTGGGATATACACCTACCCAAAGTTATGTTTGCGATCAATACGTTACCAAACTCATCAACATCTATTAGTCCATATGTTGTATTATTTGGTCGGGATGCAAGACTTCCTATTGACCATCAATTGCCTGGAAACAATCTTCAAACTGAAGAACCAGCCAATCCTACAGAAGATTTTGTCAATAGATCGCTAATACAAAATGAAAGCACATCTAATATAGTAAAAGATAGAATTGAAACATGCACAAAGAAGAATGAACAACGGTACAATACACGAAATAGAACACAAAATAAAGAAATTCAGGTTGATGACTTAGTTATGATAAAAGTGAATTCTACTCGAAACAAACTAACACCTTCATTCGAAGGGCCTTATTTAGTTACAGCACTTCAAAGATCTTTCGTCGTGGTTCAAACAGATAAAGGAAAAAGCAGAAGAGTACACAAGGACTTCGTCAAACCTTACCAACGGACCACATCTATTCCGGTTATCACAATTTCTTGAAGGTAGTTTTTTTTTAACAAAATCAAATTGTTGAAATTTTTATTTTATTTTATTTTGTGCCATTTCTGATTGTAACACTTCTTTGTTGTTGATTGATTTTCTCTGAAAAGTCTGCTATTGTTTTACAAGGTTTTGTTTTATTACTCCAACTCTCATTGAGTAGATTTTTCAACATTCTCTTGTGAATCTTGCTATTTTTTTATGCATAATCATTACTTGTATTCACCTTATGGACATTAGTCATACGGGTTAAACGAGTTTTCATTTTTTTGTACAGAACGGGCTCGACCTATTCTCAGGGTAACACCGTACCTGTACAACTCGAGAAAATGAACGACTATATCACAGTCGAATGGTTTAGAAGCAAAGCTCTCGTTTGCAAGTGAATGGAATAGAATCTACTCGATACTACATTTCGAATTCAACAAACTTGAAGAGACAATAGCTAAACTTTCAAATCGTATTGTATACATTTTTTTATCCACTACACCATGATTTTTTTTCCAACATCCAACTATCTTAAAAATTGAATTAATTTATTTTGTTTTTGAACGAGGACGTTCAACTTTTTAAGGTGGGGGGATGTCACATCTGCAAGCACATGGTAAACATGTGCGCGCTATTCAAATAGCGGGAGCCTGAACAAGCCCCGCCCACAACATGGGACACACATGGCACTCTTGCTTCTGGCCTAACCCAGATAGGTTGTCTTATAGTCATGTGAGTCTCATCTCTATATCATCTATATATATACTCTATTTAATACTTTATTATATCTCTTTATATTCTTTCTTAATGTAATTCTTATATTGTATTTTCTTGTTATCTGATAATGAATCCTTTTCTCTTTGAGTATTTGTCTTAATAAGGAAATCGGGGCGTTCGGGTCTGCCTACCTAAGGAACAAGGTAGAAGTACATATATCTTCCGACCATGAAAAGACGGGAAGAAACAATATGTAACGGTATCACAGCACCATACCAGTAACAGAGCCGAAGAAGAGAGTTTCGAAGAGTCAGATCCCGGACCCAAACTTCGTGGCACCAACAGTACCAGTCATCCATAAGAAAAGACCATCAACAGTTATTGGGACTACAAGTAAGAAGCTAGAACAATAGTAAAAATCCATAATTTCTATATAAAAATCACAAAAAGTATAATACCATTTTCATAATTTTCATCTAAACTTGAACCTATATATAATTTTTTTTTCTCATTTAAGTAATACATAAAATTCTACACAAATGTTTGTACATTTTTATTTTTCACTCTCATAAAAATATTGTATTAATAACCAAAAATTTCAAAATAAAATTATACATCATACTTGGAATCTTTCAAAAATCACTGCAAAGTTTTAATCAACAATCTTCATCACTTTTTCACCTAACTGGTCAAAAAGGAGGCGACAAAAAGGAAGGAACAGACCGACCTAGTTTTAAAAAGGATAAAAGGACAGAAAACAGTAACAAAGATAACAATGTCCACCCAACTTCCTGAAGCCGTCGAAATTCCCCTCATGATGGCCAAGAAGAGATGGCTTTCAATTCAACTATTAGTAAGAGAATTGAAGCAGCTAGGCGCCAATACCATCGCCAACCGCCCCAGGAAAGAGAAGATCCTGAAAGAGTTAGTTCAAGGACTAACAAGAGCGAACACCAGTACTGAAACGCTCAAAATCCTATGTTACCAATACGACAAGGATCAACTGTCGGAGGTTGACCACTGCATAGGACCATGGACCAACACAGCAGGAGTCATCCGAGATGCCATTGCTGAACTAAGGGACCAACTAGGTTATTCACCTAGTTGCGATTCACCAGAACAGCAGACACCAAACTGGATTATTGCCGAGACCCATTCGGCCTATCAAGAATGGAGCCTGCAACATTGCAGCGAACTGCCATCCACAGAGGCAAGAAAAAGAAATGGAAAGAAAAACGGATTTATGCAACAAGACTATGGATCTTCTCCACGACCTAGGATCATCACCATTACCAGAGATACACCAGTATTATGAAGAAGACTAAAAAGAACTTTTGAAAGATTCCCAGTATGATATATGATATATTATTTTGTAATTACATTGTTTTCCTTTATTTTTTCTCATAAAATTGTTCTGTATTATCAGTATTCTTTTATTTTTTGAAACATTTCATACAACTTTCACATTTGCATGGAATTTCACTTTCTCGATGTAGCTGAGGTCAGCTACTTTTTCGATATTAGGCATGTTCCATACGTGTCCTATAAGTAGAGCGATTGACAACGTCAATCGCTTATAAAACGGAACATTATAAAAACAAATAGCTGACGCTACATTTGAGAAACAGGAATTCAATGCAACAATGAAAGAACACTTTTTCATATTAAGTTTAATTAAAGAAAGCCCAATTCAAGCGGAACCAAGTTCCGCGGACCTGATAACCACTTTTTATGCTCGTAAGGAATACTATATAAGGTTTCCTTACCTTAAAAAAAACTAAGAATATTGTGATGAGAGAAATTAAGAGAAAACCTATGGAGCTGACATTACATTTTTCTACAATATCACTAGATTCGATATCATTGACATCCTGGAAACGTTATTCCTCTCCTTTTTTTTATATCAAACGAGAGTTTTATGTAATCATAGAGAAATCAGGATTAGTCTGTTCTGTTGGAAAACTGTAAGACATAAAATTTCAAACTAATAGACTTTTTATCGAAGTAAATGTATAAGTTTAAATTGGATATCTAACAATCTTTTTTATTTTATTACTTATTGTTTGTTTTAAATTAGAAAAAACTAGTTCTTTTCGTTCTAATTTCCATCCAAAATGCTTTCGAAATTTCTATCCAATATGCTTTTATATCAAACGAGAGTTTTATGTAATCGTAGAAAAATCAGGATCAGTCTGTTGTGTTGGAGAACTGTAAGACATAAAATTTCAAACTAATAGGCTCTTTATCGAAGTAAATGTATAAGTTTAAATTGGATATCTAACAATCTTTTTCATTTTATTTCTTATTGTTTGTTTTAAAATAGGAAAAACTAGTTCTTTTCTTTCTAATTTCCATCCCAAATGCTTTCGAATTTCAGAAAAAGATATATAATGCCTTGTTCAACTAAGATTTCAGAAACTCTTATGAAAAAAAACTAAGACTATTGTGATGAGAGAAATTAAGAGAAAACCTATGGAGCTGACATTACATTTTTCTACAATATCACTAGATTCGATATCATTGACATCCTGGAAACGTTATTCCTCTCCTTTTTTTATATCAAACGAGAGTTTTATGTAATCATAGAGAAATCAGGATCACTCTGTTCTGTTGGAGAACTGTAAGACATAAAATTTCAAACTAATAGGCTCTTTATCGAAGTAAATGTATAAGTTTAAATTGGATATCTAACAATCGTTTTTAATTTCTTATTGTTTGTTTTAAAGTAGGAAAAACTAGTTCTTTTCTCTCTAATTTCCATCCCAAATGCTTTCAAATTCCAGGAAAATATATATGTTGACAACAAAAAAACTTCTTAAAAAACGTTTTGTTCAACTGTGAAATTCTTATGACACATTGCAAAAATAATCGTTGAAAAAGATGAATTCGATTTTTGTAAATGACAAGTGAAATGAAAAAAAATTACGACCACGGCAGGATTCGAACCTACAATCTTCTGCTCCGTAGGCAGACGCGTTATCCATTGCGCCACGCGGCCTTGTTCAACTAAGATTTCAGAAACTCTTATGAGAAAAAAAACTAAGAATATTGTGATGAGAGAAATTAAGAGAAAACCTATGGAGCTGACATTACATTTTTCTACAATATCACTAGATTCGATATCATTGACATCCTGGAAACGTTATTCCTCTCCTTTTTTTATATCAAACGAGAGTTTTATGTAATCATAGAGAAATCAGGATCAGTCTGTTCTGTTGGAGAACTGTAAGACATAAAATTTCAAACTAATAGGCTCTTTATCGAAGTAAATGTAGAAATGAAAAAAATTTACGACCACGGCAGGATTCGAACCTACAATCTTCTGCTCCGTAGGCGGACGCGTTATCCATTGCGCCACGCGGCCTTGTTCAACTAAGATTTCAGAAACTCTTATGAGAAAAAAAAACTAAGAATATTGTGATGAGAGAAATTAAGAGAAAACCTATGGAGCTGACATTACATTTTTCTACAATATCACTAGATTCGATATCATTGACATCCTGGAAACGTTATTCCTCTCTTTTTTTTATATCAAACGATAGTTTTATGTAATCATAGAGAAATCAGGATTAGTCTGTTCTGTTGGAAAACTGTAAGACATAAAATTTCAAACTAATAGGCTCTTTATCGAAGTAAATGTATAAGTTTAAATTGGATATCTAACAATCGTTTTTAATTTCTTATTGTTTGTTTTAAAGTAGGAAAAACTAGTTCTTTTCTCTCTAATTTCCATCCCAAATGCTTTCAAATTCCAGGAAAATATATATGTTGACAACAAAAAAACTTCTTAAAAAACGTTTTGTTCAACTGTGAAATTCTTATGACACATTGCAAAAATAATCGTTGAAAAAGATGAATTCGATTTTTGTAAATGACAAGTGAAATGAAAAAAAATTACGACCACGGCAGGATTCGAACCTACAATCTTCTGCTCCGTAGGCAGACGCGTTATCCATTGCGCCACGCGGCCTTGTTCAACTAAGATTTCAGAAACTCTTATGAGAAAAAAAACTAAGAATATTGTGATGAGAGAAATTAAGAGAAAACCTATGGAGCTGACATTACATTTTTCTACAATATCACTAGATTCGATATCATTGACATCCTGGAAACGTTATTCCTCTCCTTTTTTTATATCAAACGAGAGTTTTATGTAATCATAGAGAAATCAGGATCAGTCTGTTCTGTTGGAGAATTGTAAGACATAAAATTTCAATCTAATAGGCTCTTTATCGAAGTAAATGTATAAGTTAAAATTGGATATCTAACAATCTTTTCATTTTGTTTATTATTGTTTGTTTTAAAATAGAAAAAACTAGTTCTTTTCTTTCTAATTTCCATCCCAAATGCTTTCGAATTCCAGGAAAATATATATGTTGACAACAAAAAAACTTCTTAAAAAACGTTTTGTTCAACTATGAAATTCTTATGACACATTGCAAAAATAATCGTTGAAAAAGATAAATTCGATTTTTATAAATGACAAGTGAAATGAAAAAAATTTACGACCACGGCAGGATTCGAACCTACAATCTTCTGCTCCGTAGGCAGACGCGTTATCCATTGCGCCACGCGGCCTTGTTCAACTAAGATTTCAGAAACTCTTATGAGAAAAAAAAACTAAGAATATTGTGATGAGAGAAATTAAGAGAAAACCTATGGAGCTGACATTACATTTTTCTACAATATCACTAGATTCGATATCATTGACATCCTGGAAACGTTATTCCTCTCCTTTTTTTATATCAAACGAGAGTTTTATGTAATCATAGAGAAATCAGGATCAGTATGTTCTGTTGGAGAATTGTAAGACATAAAATTTCAATCTAATAGGCTCTTTATCGAAGTAAATGTATAAGTTAAAATTGGATATCTAACAATCTTTTCATTTTGTTTATTATTGTTTGTTTTAAAGTAGGAAAAACTAGTTCTTTTCTTTCTAATTTCCATCCCAGATGCTTTCGAATTCCAGGAAAATATATAAGTTGACAACAAAAAAACTTCTTAAAAAACGTTTTGTTCAACTATGAAATTTTTATGACACATTGCAAAAAAAATCGTTGAAGAAGATAAATTCGATTTTTATAAATGACAAGTGAAATGAAAAAAATTTACGACCACGGCAGGATTCGAACCTACAATCTTCTGCTCCGTAGGCAGACGCGTTATCCATTGCGCCACGCGGTCTTGTTCAACTAAGATTTCAGAAACTCTTATGAGAAAAAAAACTAAGAATATTGTGATGAGAGAAATTAAGAGAAAACCTATAGAGCTGACATTACATTTTTCTACAATATCACTAGATTCGATATCATTGATATCCTGGAAACGTTATTCCTCTCCTTTTTGTATATCAAACGAGAGTTTTATGTAATCATAGAGAAATCAGGATCAGTCTGTTGTGTTGGAGAACTGTAAGACATAAAATTTCAAACTAATAGGCTCTTTATCGAAGTAAATGTATAAGTTTTAATTGGATATCTAACAATCTTTTTCATTTTATTTCTTATTGTTTGTTTTAAAGTAGGAAAAACTAGTTCTTTTCTTTCTAATTTCCATCCCAAATGCTTTCGAATTCCAGAAAAAGATATATAATGCCTTGTTCAACTAAGATTTCAGAAACTCTTATGAGAAAAAAAAACAAAGAATATTGTGATGAGAGAAATTAAGAGAAAACCTATGGAGCTGACATTACATTTTTCTACAATATCACTAGATTCGATATCATTGACATCCTGGAAACGTTATTCCTCTCCTTTTTTTATATCAAACGAGAGTTTTATGTAATCATAGAGAAATCAGGATCAGTCTGTTCTGTTGGAGAACTGTAAGACATAAAATTTCAAACTAATAGGCTCTTTATCGAAGTAAATGTATAAGTTTAAATTGGATATCTAACAATCTTTTTTATTTTATTTCTTATTGTTTGTTTTAAAGTAGGAAAAACTAGTTCTTTTCTTTCTAATTTTCATCCCAAATGCTTTCGAATTTCAGGAAAATATATATGTTGACAACAAAAAAACTTCTTAAAAAACGTTCTGTTCAACTGTGAAATTCTTATGACACATTGCAAAAATAATGGTTGAAGAAGATAAATTCGATTTTTGTAAATGACAAGTGAAATGAAAAAAATTTACGACCACGGCAGGATTCGAACCTACAATCTTCTGCTCCGTAGGCAGACGCGTTATCCATTGCGCCACGCGGCCTTGTTCAACTAAGATTTCAGAAACTCTTATGAGAAAAAAAACTAAGACAATTGTGATGAGAAAAATTAAGAGAAAACCTATGGAGCTGACATTACAATTTTTTACAATATCACTAGATTCGATATCATTGATATCCTGGAAACGTTATTCCTCTCCTTTTTTTATATCAAACGAGAGTTTTATGTAATCATAGAGAAATCAGGATCAGTCTGTTCTGTTGGAGAACTGTAAGACATAAAATTTCAAACTAATAGGCTCTTTATCGAAGTAAATGTATAAGTTTAAATTGGATATCTAACAATCTTTTTTATTTTATTTCTTATTGTTTGTTTTAAAGTAGGAAAAACTAGTTCTTTTCTTTCTAATTTCCATCCCAGATGCTTTCGAATTCCAGGAAAATATATATGTTGACAACAAAAAAACTTCTTAAAAAACGTTTTGTTCAACTATGAAATTTTTATGACACATTGCAAAAAAAATCGTTGAAGAAGATAAATTCGATTTTTATAAATGACAAGTGAAATGAAAAAAATTTACGACCACGGCAGGATTCGAACCTACAATCTTCTGCTCCGTAGGCAGACGCGTTATCCATTGCGCCACGCGGTCTTGTTCAACTAAGATTTCAGAAACTCTTATGAGAAAAAAAACTAAGAATATTGTGATGAGAGAAATTAAGAGAAAACCTATGGAGCTGACATTACATTTTTCTACAATATCACTAGATTCGATATCATTGATATCCTGGAAACGTTATTCCTCTTCTTTTTGTATATCAAACGAGAGTTTTATGTAATCATAGAGAAATCAGGATCAGTCTGTTGTGTTGGAGAACTGTAAGACATAAAATTTCAAACTAATAGGCTCTTTATCGAAGTAAATGTATAAGTTTAAATTGGATATCTAACAATCTTTTTCATTTTATTTCTTATTGTTTGTTTTAAAGTAGGAAAAACTAGTTCTTTTCTTTCTAATTTCCATCCCAAATGCTTTCAAATTCCAGAAAAAGATATATAATGCCTTGTTCAACTAAGATTTCAGAAACTCTTATGAGAAAAAAAACTAAGAAAATTGTGATGAGAGAAATTAAGAGAAAACCTATGGAGCTGACATTACATTTTTCTACAATATCACTAGATTCGATATCATTGATATCCTGGAAACGTTATTCCTCTCCTTTTTGTATATCAAACGAGAGTTTTATGTAATCATAGAGAAATCAGGATCAGTCTGTTGTGTTGGAGAACTGTAAGACATAAAATTTCAAACTAATAGGCTCTTTATCGAAGTAAATGTATAAGTTTAAATTGGATATCTAACAATCTTTTTCATTTTATTTCTTATTGTTTGTTTTAAAGTAGGAAAAACTAGTTCTTTTCTTTCTAATTTCCATCCCAAATGCTTTCGAATTCCAGAAAAAGATATATAATGCCTTGTTCAACTAAGATTTCAGAAACTCTTATGAGAAAAAAAAACAAAGAATATTGTGATGAGAGAAATTAAGAGAAAACCTATGGAGCTGACATTACATTTTTCTACAATATCACTAGATTCGATATCATTGACATCCTGGAAACGTTATTCCTCTCCTTTTTTTATATCAAACGAGAGTTTTATGTAATCATAGAGAAATCAGGATCAGTCTGTTCTGTTGGAGAACTGTAAGACATAAAATTTCAAACTAATAGGCTCTTTATTGAAGTAAATGTATAAGTTTAAATTGGATATCTAACAATCTTTTTTATTTTATTTCTTATTGTTTGTTTTAAAGTAGGAAAAACTAGTTCTTTTCTTTCTAATTTTCATCCCAAATGCTTTCGAATTTCAGGAAAATATATATGTTGACAACAAAAAAACTTCTTAAAAAACGTTCTGTTCAACTGTGAAATTCTTATGACACATTGCAAAAATAATGGTTGAAGAAGATAAATTCGATTTTTGTAAATGACAAGTGAAATGAAAAAAATTTACGACCACGGCAGGATTCGAACCTACAATCTTCTGCTCCGTAGGCAGACGCGTTATCCATTGCGCCACGCGGCCTTGTTCAACTAAGATTTCAGAAACTCTTATGAGAAAAAAAACTAAGACAATTGTGATGAGAAAAATTAAGAGAAAACCTATGGAGCTGACATTACAATTTTTTACAATATCACTAGATTCGATATCATTGATATCCTGGAAACGTTATTCCTCTCCTTTTTTTATATCAAACGAGAGTTTTATGTAATCATAGAGAAATCAGGATCAGTCTGTTCTGTTGGAGAACTGTAAGACATAAAATTTCAAACTAATAGGCTCTTTATCGAAGTAAATGTATAAGTTTAAATTGGATATCTAACAATCTTTTTTATTTTATTTCTTATTGTTTGTTTTAAAGTAGGAAAAACTAGTTCTTTTCTTTCTAATTTCCATCCCAGATGCTTTCGAATTCCAGGAAAATATATATGTTGACAACAAAAAAACTTCTTAAAAAACGTTTTGTTCAACTATGAAATTTTTATGACACATTGCAAAAAAAATCGTTGAAGAAGATAAATTCGATTTTTATAAATGACAAGTGAAATGAAAAAAATTTACGACCACGGCAGGATTCGAACCTACAATCTTCTGCTCCGTAGGCAGACGCGTTATCCATTGCGCCACGCGGTCTTGTTCAACTAAGATTTCAGAAACTCTTATGAGAAAAAAAACTAAGAATATTGTGATGAGAGAAATTAAGAGAAAACCTATGGAGCTGACATTACATTTTTCTACAATATCACTAGATTCGATATCATTGATATCCTGGAAACGTTATTCCTCTCCTTTTTGTATATCAAACGAGAGTTTTATGTAATCATAGAGAAATCAGGATCAGTCTGTTGTGTTGGAGAACTGTAAGACATAAAATTTCAAACTAATAGGCTCTTTATCGAAGTAAATGTATAAGTTTAAATTGGATATCTAACAATCTTTTTCATTTTATTTCTTATTGTTTGTTTTAAAGTAGGAAAAACTAGTTCTTTTCTTTCTAATTTCCATCCCAAATGCTTTCAAATTCCAGAAAAAGATATATAATGCCTTGTTCAACTAAGATTTCAGAAACTCTTATGAGAAAAAAAAACTAAGAATATTGTGATGAGAGAAATTAAGAGAAAACCTATGGAGCTGACATTACATTTTTCTACAATATCACTAGATTCGATATCATTGACATCCTGGAAACGTTATTCCTCTCCTTTTTTTATATCAAACGAGAGTTTTATGTAATCATAGAGAAATCAGGATCAGTCTGTTCTGTTGGAGAACTGTAAGACATAAAATTTCAAACTAATAGGCTCTTCATCGAAGTAAATGTATAAGTTTAAATTGGATATCTAACAATCTTTTTTATTTTATTTCTTATTGTTTGTTTTAAAGTAGGAAAAACTAGTTCTTTTCTTTCTAATTTTCATCCCAAATGCTTTCGAATTTCAGGAAAATATATATGTTGACAACAAAAAAACTTCTTAAAAAACGTTTTGTTCAACTATGAAATTCTTATGACACATTGCAAAAATGATCGTTGAAAAAGATAAATTCGATTTTTATATGTGACAATTGAAATGAAAAAAATTTACGACCACGGCAGGATTCGAACCTACAATCTTCTGCTCCGTAGGCAGACGCGTTATCCATTGCGCCACGCGGCCTTGTTCAACTAAGATTTCAGAAACTCTTATGAAAAAAAAACTAAGACTATTGTGATGAGAGAAATTAAGAGAAAAACTATGGAGCTGACATTACATTTTTTTACAATATCACTAGATTCGATATCATTGATATCCTGGAAACGTTATTCCTTTCCTTTTTTCATATCAAACGAGAGTTTTTTGTAATCGTAGAAAAATCAGGACCAGTCTGTTCTGTTGGAGAACCGTAAGACATAAAATTTCAATCTAATAGGCTCTTTATCAAAGTAAATGTATAAGTTTAAATTGGATATCCAACAATCTTTTTTATTTTATTTCTTAATGTTTGTTTTAAAGTAGGAAAAACTAGTTCTTTTCTTTCTAATTTTCATCCCAAATGCTTTCGAATTTCAGGAAAATATATATGTTGACAACAAAAAAACTTCTTAATAAACGTTTTGTTCAATTGTGAAATTCTTATGACACATTGCAAAAATAATGGTTGAAGAAGATAAATTCGATTTTTGTAAATGACAAGTGAAATGAAAAAAATTTACGACCACGGCAGGATTCGAACCTACAATCTTCTGCTCCGTAGGCAGACGCGTTATCCATTGCGCCACGCGGCCTTGTTCAACTAAGATTTCAGAAACTCTTATGAGAAAAAAACTGAGACAATTGTGATGAGAGAAATTAAGAGAAAACCTATGGAGCTGACATTACATTTTTTTACAATATCACTAGATTCGATATCATTGATATCCTGGAAACGTTATTCCTTTCCTTTTTTCATATCAAACGAGAGTTTTATGTAATCATAGAGAAATCAGGATCAGTCTGTTGTGTTGGAGAACTGTAAAACATAAAATTTCAATCTAAGAGGCTCTTTATCGAAGTAAATGTAGAAATGAAAAAAATTTACGACCACGGCAGGATTTGAACCTACAATCTTCTGCTCCGTAGGCAGACGCGTTATCCCTTGCGCCACGCGGCCTTGTTCAACTAAGATTTCAGAAACTCTTATGAGAAAAAAAAACTAAGAATATTGTGATGAGAGAAATTAAGAGAAAACCTATGGAGCTGACATTACATTTTTCTACAATATCACTAGATTCGATATCATTGACATCCTGGAAACGTTATTCCTCTTCTTTTTTTATATCAAACGAGAGTTTTATGTAATCATAGAGAAATCAGGATTAGTCTGTTCTGTTGGAAAACTGTAAGACATAAAATTTCAAACTAATAGGCTCTTTATCGAAGTAAATGTATAAGTTTAAATTGGATATCTAACAATCTTTTTTATTTTATTTCTTATTGTTTGTTTTAAAGTAGGAAAAACTAGTTCTTTTCTTTCTAATTTCCATCCCAGATGCTTTCGAATTCCAGGAAAATATATATGTTGACAACAAAAAAACTTCTTAAAAAACGTTTTGTTCAACTATGAAATTTTTATGACACATTGCAATAATAATCGTTGAACAAGATAAATTCGATTTTTATAAATGACAAGTGAAATGAAAAAAATTTACGACCACGGCAGGATTCGAACCTACAATCTTCTGCTCCGTAGGCAGACGCGTTATCCATTGCGCCACGCGGTCTTGTTCAACTAAGATTTCAGAAACTCTTATGAGAAAAAAAACTAAGAATATTGTGATGAGAGAAATTAAGAGAAAACCTATGGAGCTGACATTACATTTTTCTACAATATCACTAGATTCGATATCATTGATATCCTGGAAACGTTATTCCTCTCCTTTTTGTATATCAAACGAGAGTTTTATGTAATCATAGAGAAATCAGGATCAGTCTGTTGTGTTGGAGAACTGTAAGACATAAAATTTCAAACTAATAGGCTCTTTATCGAAGTAAATGTATAAGTTTAAATTGGATATCTAACAATCTTTTTTATTTTATTTCTTATTGTTTGTTTTAAAGTAGGAAAAACTAGTTCTTTTCTTTCTAATTTCCATCCCAAATGCTTTCGAATTCCAGAAAAAGATATATAATGCCTTGTTCAACTAAGATTTCAGAACCTCTTATGAAAAAAAACTAAGACTATTGTGATGAGAGAAATTAAGAGAAAACCTATGGAGCTGACATTACATTTTTCTACAATATCACTAGATTCGATATCATTGACATCCTGGAAACGTTATTCCTCTCCTTTTTTTATATCAAACGAGAGTTTTATGTAATCATAGAGAAATCAGGATCAGTCTGTTCTGTTGGAGAACTGTAAGACATAAAATTTCAAACTAATAGGCTCTTTATCGAAGTAAATGTATAAGTTTAAATTGGATATCTAACAATCTTTTTTATTTTATTTCTTATTGTTTGTTTTAAAGTAGGAAAAACTAGTTCTTTTCTTTCTAATTTCCATCCCAAATGCTTTCGAATTCCAGGAAAATATATATGTTGACAACAAAAAAACTTCTTAAAAAACGTTTTGTTCAACTGTGAAATTCTTATGACACGATGCAAAAATAATCGTTGAAAAAGATAAATTCGAATTTTATTCGATGACAAGTGAAATGAAAAAAATTTACGACCACGGCAGGATTCGAACCTACAATCTTTTGCTCCGTAGGCAGACGCGTTATCTATTGCGCCACGCGGCCTTGTTCAACTAAGATTTCAGAAACTCTTATGAGAAAAAAAAACTAAGAATATTGTGATGAGAGAAATTAAGAGAAAACCTATGGAGCTGACATTACATTTTTCTACAATATCACTAGATTCGATATCATTGACATCCTGGAAACGTTATTCCTCTTCTTTTTTTATATCAAACGAGAGTTTTATGTAATCATAGAGAAATCAGGATCAGTCTGTTCTGTTGGAGAACTGTAAGACATAAAATTTCAAACTAATAGGCTCTTTATCGAAGTAAATGTATAAGTTTAAATTAGATATCTAACAATCTTTTTTATTTTATTTTTTATTGTTTGTTTCAAAGTAGGAAAAACTAGTTCTTTTCTTTCTAATTTCCATCCCAAATGCTCTCGAATTCCAGGAAAATTTATATGTTGACAACAAAAAAACTTCTTAAAAAACGTTTTGTTCAACTATGAAATTCTTATGACACATTGCAAAAATGATCGTTGAAAAAGATAAATTTGATTTTTATATGTGACAATTGAAATGAAAAAAATTTACGACCACGGCAGGATTCGAACCTACAATCTTCTGCTCCGTAGGCAGACGCGTTATCCATTGCGCCACGCGGCCTTGTTCAACTAAGATTTCAGAAACTCTTATGAAAAAAAAACTAAGACTATTGTGATGAGAGAAATTAAGAGAAAAACTATGGAGCTGACATTACATTTTTCTACAATATCACTAGATTCGATATCATTGACATCCTGGAAACGTTATTCCTCTCCTTTTTTTATATCAAACGAGAGTTTTTTGTAATCGTAGAAAAATCAGGACCAGTCTGTTCTGTTGGAGAACTGTAAGACATAAAATTTCAATCTAATAGGCTCTTTATCAAAGTAAATGTATAAGTTTAAATTGGATATCCAACAATCTTTTTCATTTTATTTCTTATTGTTTGTTTTGAAGTAGGAAAAACTAGTTCTTTTCTTTCTAATTTCCATCCCAAATGCTTTCAAATTCCAGGAAAATATATATGTTGACAACAAAAAAACTTCTTAAAAAACGTTTTGTTCAACTGTGAAATTCTTATGACACATTGCAAAAATAATGGTTGAAGAAGATAAATTCGATTTTTGTAAATGTCAAGTGAAATGAAAAAAATTTACGACCACGGCAGGATTCGAACCTACAATCTTCTGCTCCGTAGGCAGACGCGTTATCCATTGCGCCACGCGGCCTTGTTCAACTAAGATTTCAGAAACTCTTATGAGAAAAAAAAACTAAGAATATTGTGATGAGAGAAATTAAGAGAAAACCTATGGAGCTGACATTACATTTTTCTACAATATCACTAGATTCGATATCATTGACATCCTGGAAACGTTATTCCTCTTCTTTTTTTATATCAAACGAGAGTTTTATGTAATCATAGAGAAATCAGGATCAGTCTGTTCTGTTGGAGAACTGTAAGACATAAAATTTCAAACTAATAGGCTCTTTATCGAAGTAAATGTATAAGTTTAAATTGGATATCTAACAATCTTTTTTATTTTATTTCTTATTGTTTGTTTTAAAGTAGGAAAAACTAGTTTTTTTCTTTCTAATTTCCATCCCAAATGCTCTCGAATTCCAGGAAAATTTATATGTTGACAACAAAAAAACTTCTTGAAAAACGTTTTGTTCAACTATGAAATTCTTATGACACATTGCAAAAATGATCGTTGAAAAAGATAAATTCGATTTTTATATGTGACAATTGAAATGAAAAAAATTTACGACCACGGCAGGATTCGAACCTACAATCTTCTGCTCCGTAGGCAGACGCGTTATCCATTGCGCCACGCGGCCTTGTTCAACTAAGATTTCAGAAACTCTTATGAAAAAAAAACTAAGACTATTGTGATGAGAGAAATTAAGAGAAAAACTATGGAGCTGACATTACATTTTTCTACAATATCACTAGATTCGATATCATTGATATCCTGGAAACGTTATTCCTCTCTTTTTTGTATATCAAACGAGAGATTTATGTAATCATAGAGAAATCAGGATCAGTCTGTTGTGTTGGAGAACTGTAAGACATAAAATTTCAAACTAATAGGCTCTTTATCGAAGTGAATGTATAAGTTTAAATTGGATATCTAACAATCTTTTTCATTTTATTTCTTATTGTTTGTTTTGAAGTAGGAAAAACTAGTTCTTTTCTTTCTAATTTCCATCCCAAATGCTTTCGAATTCCAGAAAAAGATATATAATGCCTTGTTCAACTAAGATTTCAGAAACTCTTATGAAAAAAAACTAAGACTATTGTGATGAGAGAAATTAAGAGAAAAACTATGGAGCTGACATTACATTTTTCTACAATATCACTAGATTCGATATCATTGACATCCTGGAAACGTTATTCCTCTTCTTTTTTTATATCAAACGAGAGTTTTATGTAATCATAGAGAAATCAGGATCAGTCTGTTCTGTTGGAGAACTGTAAGACATAAAATTTCAAACTAATAGGCTCTTTATCGAAGTAAATGTATAAGTTTAAATTGGATATCTAACAATCTTTTTTATTTTATTTCTTATTGTTTGTTTTAAAGTAGGAAAAACTAGTTCTTTTCTTTCTAATTTCCATCCCAAATGCTCTCGAATTCCAGGAAAATTTATATGTTGACAACAAAAAAACTTCTTGAAAAACGTTTTGTTCAACTATGAAATTCTTATGACACATTGCAAAAATGATCGTTGAAAAAGATAAATTCGATTTTTATATGTGACAATTGAAATGAAAAAAATTTACGACCACGGCAGGATTCGAACCTACAATCTTCTGCTCCGTAGGCAGACGCGTTATCCATTGCGCCACGCGGCCTTGTTCAACTAAGATTTCAGAAACTCTTATGAAAAAAAAACTAAGACTATTGTGATGAGAGAAATTAAGAGAAAAACTATGGAGCTGACATTACATTTTTCTACAATATCACTAGATTCGATATCATTGATATCCTGGAAACGTTATTCCTCTCTTTTTTGTATATCAAACGAGAGATTTATGTAATCATAGAGAAATCAGGATCAGTCTGTTGTGTTGGAGAACTGTAAGACATAAAATTTCAAACTAATAGGCTCTTTATCGAAGTGAATGTATAAGTTTAAATTGGATATCTAACAATCTTTTTCATTTTATTTCTTATTGTTTGTTTTGAAGTAGGAAAAACTAGTTCTTTTCTTTCTAATTTCCATCCCAAATGCTTTCGAATTCCAGAAAAAGATATATAATGCCTTGTTCAACTAAGATTTCAGAACCTCTTATGAAAAAAAACTAAGACTATTGTGATGAGAGAAATTAAGAGAAAACCTATGGAGCTGACATTACATTTTTCTACAATATCACTAGATTCGATATCATTGACATCCTGGAAACGTTATTCCTCTCCTTTTTTTATATCAAACGAGAGTTTTATGTAATCATAGAGAAATCAGGATCAGTCTGTTCTGTTGGAGAACTGTAAGACATAAAATTTCAAACTAATAGGCTCTTTATCGAAGTAAATGTATAAGTTTAAATTGGATATCTAACAATCTTTTTTATTTTATTTCTTATTGTTTGTTTTAAAGTAGGAAAAACTAGTTCTTTTCTTTCTAATTTCCATCCCAAATGCTTTCGAATTCCAGGAAAATATATATGTTGACAACAAAAAAACTTCTTAAAAAACGTTTTGTTCAACTGTGAAATTCTTATGACACGATGCAAAAATAATCGTTGAAAAAGATAAATTCGAATTTTATTCGATGACAAGTGAAATGAAAAAAATTTACGACCACGGCAGGATTCGAACCTACAATCTTTTGCTCCGTAGGCAGACGCGTTATCTATTGCGCCACGCGGCCTTGTTCAACTAAGATTTCAGAAACTCTTATGAGAAAAAAAAACTAAGAATATTGTGATGAGAGAAATTAAGAGAAAACCTATGGAGCTGACATTACATTTTTCTACAATATCACTAGATTCGATATCATTGACATCCTGGAAACGTTATTCCTCTTCTTTTTTTATATCAAACGAGAGTTTTATGTAATCATAGAGAAATCAGGATCAGTCTGTTCTGTTGGAGAACTGTAAGACATAAAATTTCAAACTAATAGGCTCTTTATCGAAGTAAATGTATAAGTTTAAATTAGATATCTAACAATCTTTTTTATTTTATTTTTTATTGTTTGTTTCAAAGTAGGAAAAACTAGTTCTTTTCTTTCTAATTTCCATCCCAAATGCTCTCGAATTCCAGGAAAATTTATATGTTGACAACAAAAAAACTTCTTAAAAAACGTTTTGTTCAACTATGAAATTCTTATGACACATTGCAAAAATGATCGTTGAAAAAGATAAATTTGATTTTTATATGTGACAATTGAAATGAAAAAAATTTACGACCACGGCAGGATTCGAACCTACAATCTTCTGCTCCGTAGGCAGACGCGTTATCCATTGCGCCACGCGGCCTTGTTCAACTAAGATTTCAGAAACTCTTATGAAAAAAAAACTAAGACTATTGTGATGAGAGAAATTAAGAGAAAAACTATGGAGCTGACATTACATTTTTCTACAATATCACTAGATTCGATATCATTGACATCCTGGAAACGTTATTCCTCTCCTTTTTTTATATCAAACGAGAGTTTTTTGTAATCGTAGAAAAATCAGGACCAGTCTGTTCTGTTGGAGAACTGTAAGACATAAAATTTCAATCTAATAGGCTCTTTATCAAAGTAAATGTATAAGTTTAAATTGGATATCCAACAATCTTTTTCATTTTATTTCTTATTGTTTGTTTTGAAGTAGGAAAAACTAGTTCTTTTCTTTCTAATTTCCATCCCAAATGCTTTCAAATTCCAGGAAAATATATATGTTGACAACAAAAAAACTTCTTAAAAAACGTTTTGTTCAACTGTGAAATTCTTATGACACATTGCAAAAATAATGGTTGAAGAAGATAAATTCGATTTTTGTAAATGTCAAGTGAAATGAAAAAAATTTACGACCACGGCAGGATTCGAACCTACAATCTTCTGCTCCGTAGGCAGACGCGTTATCCATTGCGCCACGCGGCCTTGTTCAACTAAGATTTCAGAAACTCTTATGAGAAAAAAAAACTAAGAATATTGTGATGAGAGAAATTAAGAGAAAACCTATGGAGCTGACATTACATTTTTCTACAATATCACTAGATTCGATATCATTGACATCCTGGAAACGTTATTCCTCTTCTTTTTTTATATCAAACGAGAGTTTTATGTAATCATAGAGAAATCAGGATCAGTCTGTTCTGTTGGAGAACTGTAAGACATAAAATTTCAAACTAATAGGCTCTTTATCGAAGTAAATGTATAAGTTTAAATTGGATATCTAACAATCTTTTTTATTTTATTTCTTATTGTTTGTTTTAAAGTAGGAAAAACTAGTTTTTTTCTTTCTAATTTCCATCCCAAATGCTCTCGAATTCCAGGAAAATTTATATGTTGACAACAAAAAAACTTCTTGAAAAACGTTTTGTTCAACTATGAAATTCTTATGACACATTGCAAAAATGATCGTTGAAAAAGATAAATTCGATTTTTATATGTGACAATTGAAATGAAAAAAATTTACGACCACGGCAGGATTCGAACCTACAATCTTCTGCTCCGTAGGCAGACGCGTTATCCATTGCGCCACGCGGCCTTGTTCAACTAAGATTTCAGAAACTCTTATGAAAAAAAAACTAAGACTATTGTGATGAGAGAAATTAAGAGAAAAACTATGGAGCTGACATTACATTTTTCTACAATATCACTAGATTCGATATCATTGATATCCTGGAAACGTTATTCCTCTCTTTTTTGTATATCAAACGAGAGATTTATGTAATCATAGAGAAATCAGGATCAGTCTGTTGTGTTGGAGAACTGTAAGACATAAAATTTCAAACTAATAGGCTCTTTATCGAAGTGAATGTATAAGTTTAAATTGGATATCTAACAATCTTTTTCATTTTATTTCTTATTGTTTGTTTTGAAGTAGGAAAAACTAGTTCTTTTCTTTCTAATTTCCATCCCAAATGCTTTCGAATTCCAGAAAAAGATATATAATGCCTTGTTCAACTAAGATTTCAGAAACTCTTATGAAAAAAAACTAAGACTATTGTGATGAGAGAAATTAAGAGAAAAACTATGGAGCTGACATTACATTTTTCTACAATATCACTAGATTCGATATCATTGACATCCTGGAAACGTTATTCCTCTTCTTTTTTTATATCAAACGAGAGTTTTATGTAATCATAGAGAAATCAGGATCAGTCTGTTCTGTTGGAGAACTGTAAGACATAAAATTTCAAACTAATAGGCTCTTTATCGAAGTAAATGTATAAGTTTAAATTGGATATCTAACAATCTTTTTTATTTTATTTCTTATTGTTTGTTTTAAAGTAGGAAAAACTAGTTCTTTTCTTTCTAATTTCCATCCCAAATGCTCTCGAATTCCAGGAAAATTTATATGTTGACAACAAAAAAACTTCTTGAAAAACGTTTTGTTCAACTATGAAATTCTTATGACACATTGCAAAAATGATCGTTGAAAAAGATAAATTCGATTTTTATATGTGACAATTGAAATGAAAAAAATTTACGACCACGGCAGGATTCGAACCTACAATCTTCTGCTCCGTAGGCAGACGCGTTATCCATTGCGCCACGCGGCCTTGTTCAACTAAGATTTCAGAAACTCTTATGAAAAAAAAACTAAGACTATTGTGATGAGAGAAATTAAGAGAAAAACTATGGAGCTGACATTACATTTTTCTACAATATCACTAGATTCGATATCATTGATATCCTGGAAACGTTATTCCTCTCTTTTTTGTATATCAAACGAGAGATTTATGTAATCATAGAGAAATCAGGATCAGTCTGTTGTGTTGGAGAACT
Organism: Auanema rhodensis; assembly: GCA_964057225.1. Classification (NCBI taxonomy): domain Eukaryota; kingdom Metazoa; phylum Nematoda; class Chromadorea; order Rhabditida; family Rhabditidae; genus Auanema; species Auanema rhodense. Next base: position 9,710,360 of record OZ059899.1, on the reverse strand, counting down.
GTAAGACATAAAATTTCAAACTAATAGGCTCTTTATCGAAGTGAATGTATAAGTTTAAATTGGATATCTAACAATCTTTTTCATTTTATTTCTTATTGTTTGTTTTGAAGTAGGAAAAACTAGTTCTTTTCTTTCTAATTTCCATCCCAAATGCTTTCGAATTCCAGAAAAAGATATATAATGCCTTGTTCAACTAAGATTTCAGAAACTCTTATGAAAAAAAACTAAGACTATTGTGATGAGAGAAATTAAGAGAAAAACTATGGAGCTGACATTACATTTTTCTACAATATCACTAGATTCGATATCATTGATATCCTGGAAACGTTATTCCTCTCCTTTTTGTATATCAAACGAGAGTTTTATGTAATCATAGAGAAATCAGGATCAGTCTGTTGTGTTGGAGAACTGTAAGACATAAAATTTCAAACTAATAGGCTCTTTATCGAAGTAAATGTATAAGTTTAAATTGGATATCTAACAATCTTTTTCATTTTATTTCTTATTGTTTGTTTTGAAGTAGGAAAAACTAGTTCTTTTCTTTCTAATTTCCATCCCAAATGCTTTCGAATTCCAGAAAAAAATATATAATGCCTTGTTCAACTAAGATTTCAGAAACTCTTATGAAAAAAAACTAAGACTATTGTGATGAGAGAAATTAAGAGAAAAACTATGGAGCTGACATTACATTTTTCTACAATATCACTAGATTCGATATCATTGATATCCTGGAAACGTTATTCCTCTCCTTTTTGTATATCAAACGAGAGTTTTATGTAATCATAGAGAAATCAGGATCAGTCTGTTGTGTTGGAGAACTGTAAGACATAAAATTTCAAACTAATAGGCTCTTTATCGAAGTAAATGTATAAGTTTAAATTGGATATCTAACAATCTTTTCCATTTTATTTCTTATTGTTTGTTTTGAAGTAGGAAAAACTAGTTCTTTTCTTTCTAATTTCCATCCCAAATGCTTTCAAATTCCAGAAAAAGATATATAATGCCTTGTTCAACTAAGATTTCAGAAACTCTTATGAAAAAAAACTAAGACTATTGTGATGAGAGAAATTAAGAGAAAAACTATGGAGCTGACATTACATTTTTCTACAATATCACTAGATTCGATATCATTGATATCCTGGAAACGTTATTCCTCTCCTTTTTGTATATCAAACGAGAGTTTTATGTAATCATAGAGAAATCAGGATCAGTCTGTTCTGTTGGAGAACTGTAAGACATAAAAATTCAATCTAATAGGCTCTTCATCGAAGTAAATGTATAAGTTAAAATTGGATATCTAACAATCTTTTCATTTTGTTTATTATTGTTTGTTTTAAATTAGAAAAAACTAGTTCTTTCCGTTCTAATTTCCATCCAAAATGCTTTCGAAATTTCTATCCAATATGCTTTTATATCAAACGAGAGTTTTATGTAATCGTAGAAAAATCAGGATCAGTCTGTTGTGTTGGAGAACTGTAAGACATAAAATTTCAAACTAATAGGCTCTTTATCGGAGTAAATGTATAAGTTTAAATTGGATATCTAACAATCTTTTTTATTTTATTTTTTATTGTTTGTTTTAAAGTAGGAAAAACTAGTTCTTTTCTTTCTAATTTCCATCCCAAATGCTCTCGAATTCCAGGAAAATTTATATGTTGACAACAAAAAAACTTCTTAAAAAACGTTTTGTTCAACTATGAAATTCTTATGACACATTGCAAAAATGATCGTTGAAAAAGATAAATTCGATTTTTATATGTGACAATTGAAATGAAAAAAATTTACGACCACGGCAGGATTCGAACCTACAATCTTCTGCTCCGTAGGCAGACGCGTTATCCATTGCGCCACGCGGCCTTGTTCAACTAAGATTTCAGAAACTCTTATGAAAAAAAAACTAAGACTATTGTGATGAGAGAAATTAAGAGAAAAACTATGGAGCTGACATTACATTTTTCTACAATATCACTAGATTCGATATCATTGACATCCTGGAAACGTTATTCCTCTCCTTTTTTTATATCAAACGAGAGTTTTTTGTAATCGTAGAAAAATCAGGACCAGTCTGTTCTGTTGGAGAACTGTAAGACATAAAATTTCAATCTAATAGGCTCTTTATCAAAGTAAATGTATAAGTTTAAATTGGATATCCAACAATCTTTTTCATTTTATTTCTTAATGTTTGTTTTGAAGTAGGGAAAACTAGTTCTTTTCTTTCTAATTTCCATCCCAAATGCTTTCAAATTCCAGGAAAATATATATGTTGACAACAAAAAAACTTCTTAAAAAACGTTTTGTTCAACTGTGAAATTCTTATGACACATTGCAAAAATAATCGTTGAAAAAGATGAATTCGATTTTTGTAAATGACAAGTGAAATGAAAAAAAATTACGACCACGGCAGGATTCGAACCTACAATCTTCTGCTCCGTAGGCAGACGCGTTATCCATTGCGCCACGCGGCCTTGTTCAACTAAGATTTCAGAAACTCTTATGAAAAAAAAACTAAGACTATTGTGATGAGAGAAATTAAGAGAAAACCTATGGAGCTGACATTACATTTTTCTACAATATCACTAGATTCGATATCATTGATATCCTGGAAACGTTATTCCTCTCCTTTTTGTATATCAAACGAGAGATTTATGTAATCATAGAGAAATCAGGATCAGTCTGTTGTGTTGGAGAACTGTAAGACATAAAATTTCAAACTAATAGGCTCTTTATCGAAGTGAATGTATAAGTTTAAATTGGATATCTAACAATCTTTTTCATTTTATTTCTTATTGTTTGTTTTGAAGTAGGAAAAACTAGTTCTTTTCTTTCTAATTTCCATCCCAAATGCTTTCGAATTCCAGAAAAAGATATATAATGCCTTGTTCAACTAAGATTTCAGAAACTCTTATGAAAAAAAACTAAGACTATTGTGATGAGAGAAATTAAGAGAAAAACTATGGAGCTGACATTACATTTTTCTACAATATCACTAGATTCGATATCATTGACATCCTGGAAACGTTATTCCTCTCCTTTTTTTATATCAAACGAGAGTTTTATGTAATCATAGAGAAATCAGGATCAGTCTGTTCTGTTGGAGAACTGTAAGACATAAAATTTCAAACTAATAGGCTCTTTATCGAAGTAAATGTATAAGTTTAAATTGGATATCCAACAATCTTTTTCATTTTATTTCTTATTGTTTGTTTTGAAGTAGGGAAAACTAGTTCTTTTCTTTCTAATTTCCATCCCAAATGCTTTCAAATTCCAGGAAAATATATATGTTGACAACAAAAAAACTTCTTAAAAAACGTTTTGTTCAACTGTGAAATTCTTATGACACATTGCAAAAATAATCGTTGAAAAAGATGAATTCGATTTTTGTAAATGACAAGTGAAATGAAAAAAAATTACGACCACGGCAGGATTCGAACCTACAATCTTCTGCTCCGTAGGCAGACGCGTTATCCATTGCGCCACGCGGCCTTGTTCAACTAAGATTTCAGAAACTCTTATGAAAAAAAAACTAAGACTATTGTGATGAGAGAAATTAAGAGAAAACCTATGGAGCTGACATTACATTTTTCTACAATATCACTAGATTCGATATCATTGATATCCTGGAAACGTTATTCCTCTCCTTTTTGTATATCAAACGAGAGATTTATGTAATCATAGAGAAATCAGGATCAGTCTGTTGTGTTGGAGAACTGTAAGACATAAAATTTCAAACTAATAGGCTCTTTATCGAAGTGAATGTATAAGTTTAAATTGGATATCTAACAATCTTTTTCATTTTATTTCTTATTGTTTGTTTTGAAGTAGGAAAAACTAGTTCTTTTCTTTCTAATTTCCATCCCAAATGCTTTCGAATTCCAGAAAAAGATATATAATGCCTTGTTCAACTAAGATTTCAGAAACTCTTATGAAAAAAAACTAAGACTATTGTGATGAGAGAAATTAAGAGAAAAACTATGGAGCTGACATTACATTTTTCTACAATATCACTAGATTCGATATCATTGATATCCTGGAAACGTTATTCCTCTCCTTTTTGTATATCAAACGAGAGTTTTATGTAATCATAGAGAAATCAGGATCAGTCTGTTGTGTTGGAGAACTGTAAGACATAAAATTTCAAACTAATAGGCTCTTTATCGAAGTAAATGTATAAGTTTAAATTGGATATCTAACAATCTTTTTCATTTTATTTCTTATTGTTTGTTTTGAAGTAGGAAAAACTAGTTCTTTTCTTTCTAATTTCCATCCCAAATGCTTTCGAATTCCAGAAAAAAATATATAATGCCTTGTTCAACTAAGATTTCAGAAACTCTTATGAAAAAAAACTAAGACTATTGTGATGAGAGAAATTAAGAGAAAAACTATGGAGCTGACATTACATTTTTCTACAATATCACTAGATTCGATATCATTGATATCCTGGAAACGTTATTCCTCTCCTTTTTGTATATCAAACGAGAGATTTATGTAATCATAGAGAAATCAGGATCAGTCTGTTGTGTTGGAGAACTGTAAGACATAAAATTTCAAACTAATAGGCTCTTTATCGAAGTGAATGTATAAGTTTAAATTGGATATCTAACAATCTTTTTCATTTTATTTCTTATTGTTTGTTTTGAAGTAGGAAAAACTAGTTCTTTTCTTTCTAATTTCCATCCCAAATGCTTTCGAATTCCAGAAAAAGATATATAATGCCTTGTTCAACTAAGATTTCAGAAACTCTTATGAAAAAAAACTAAGACTATTGTGATGAGAGAAATTAAGAGAAAAACTATGGAGCTGACATTACATTTTTCTACAATATCACTAGATTCGATATCATTGATATCCTGGAAACGTTATTCCTCTCCTTTTTGTATATCAAACGAGAGTTTTATGTAATCATAGAGAAATCAGGATCAGTCTGTTGTGTTGGAGAACTGTAAGACATAAAATTTCAAACTAATAGGCTCTTTATCGAAGTAAATGTATAAGTTTAAATTGGATATCTAACAATCTTTTTCATTTTATTTCTTATTGTTTGTTTTGAAGTAGGAAAAACTAGTTCTTTTCTTTCTAATTTCCATCCCAAATGCTTTCGAATTCCAGAAAAAAATATATAATGCCTTGTTCAACTAAGATTTCAGAAACTCTTATGAAAAAAAACTAAGACTATTGTGATGAGAGAAATTAAGAGAAAAACTATGGAGCTGACATTACATTTTTCTACAATATCACTAGATTCGATATCATTGATATCCTGGAAACGTTATTCCTCTCCTTTTTGTATATCAAACGAGAGTTTTATGTAATCATAGAGAAATCAGGATCAGTCTGTTGTGTTGGAGAACTGTAAGACATAAAATTTCAAACTAATAGGCTCTTTATCGAAGTAAATGTATAAGTTTAAATTGGATATCTAACAATCTTTTTCATTTTATTTCTTATTGTTTGTTTTGAAGTAGGAAAAACTAGTTCTTTTCTTTCTAATTTCCATCCCAAATGCTTTCAAATTCCAGAAAAAGATATATAATGCCTTGTTCAACTAAGATTTCAGAAACTCTTATGGAAAAAAACTAAGACTATTGTGATGAGAGAAATTAAGAGAAAAACTATGGAGCTGACATTACATTTTTCTACAATATCACTAGATTCGATATCATTGATATCCTGGAAACGTTATTCCTCTTCTTTTTGTATATCAAACGAGAGTTTTATGTAATCATAGAGAAATCAGGATCAGTCTGTTCTGTTGGAGAACTGTAAGACATAAAAATTCAATCTAATAGGCTCTTCATCGAAGTAAATGTATAAGTTAAAATTGGATATCTAACAATCTTTTTATTTTGTTTATTATTGTTTGTTTTAAATTAGAAAAAACTAGTTCTTTCCGTTCTAATTTCCATCCAAAATGCTTTCGAAATTTCTATCCAATATGCTTTTATATCAAACGAGAGTTTTATGTAATCGTAGAAAAATCAGGATCAGTCTGTTGTGTTGGAGAACTGTAAGACATAAAATTTCAAACTAATAGGCTCTTTATCGAAGTAAATGTATAAGTTTAAATTGGATATCTAACAATCTTTTTCATTTTATTTCTTATTGTTTGTTTTAAAGTAGGAAAAACTAGTTCTTTTCTTTCTAATTTCCATCCCAAATGCTTTCGAATTTCAGAAAAAGATATATAATGCCTTGTTCAACTAAGATTTCAGAAACTCTTATGAAAAAAAACTAAGACTATTGTGATGAGAGAAATTAAGAGAAAACCTATGGAGCTGACATTACATTTTTCTACAATATCACTAGATTCGATATCATTGACATCCTGGAAACGTTATTCCTCTCCTTTTTTTATATCAAACGAGAGTTTTATGTAATCATAGAGAAATCAGGATCAGTCTGTTCTGTTGGAGAACTGTAAGACATAAAATTTCAAACTAATAGGCTCTTTATCGAAGTAAATGTATAAGTTTAAATTGGATATCTAACAATCTTTTTTATTTCATTTCTTATTGTTTGTTTTAAAGTAGGAAAAACTAGTTCTTTTCTTTCTAATTTCCATCCCAAATGCTCTCGAATTCCAGGAAAATTTATATGTTGACAACAAAAAAACTTCTTGAAAAACGTTTTGTTCAACTATGAAATTCTTATGACACATTGCAAAAATGATCGTTGAAAAAGATAAATTCGATTTTTATATGTGACAATTGAAATGAAAAAAATTTACGACCACGGCAGGATTCGAACCTACAATCTTCTGCTCCGTAGGCAGACGCGTTATCCATTGCGCCACGCGGCCTTGTTCAACTAAGATTTCAGAAACTCTTATGAAAAAAAAACTAAGACTATTGTGATGAGAGAAATTAAGAGAAAAACTATGGAGCTGACATTACATTTTTCTACAATATCACTAGATTCGATATCATTGACATCCTGGAAACGTTATTCCTCTCCTTTTTTTATATCAAACGAGAGTTTTTTGTAATCGTAGAAAAATCAGGACCAGTCTGTTCTGTTGGAGAACTGTAAGACATAAAATTTCAATCTAATAGGCTCTTTATCAAAGTAAATGTATAAGTTTAAATTGGATATCCAACAATCTTTTTCATTTTATTTCTTATTGTTTGTTTTGAAGTAGGAAAAACTAGTTCTTTTCTTTCTAATTTCCATCCCAAATGCTTTCAAATTCCAGGAAAATATATATGTTGACAACAAAAAAACTTCTTAAAAAACGTTTTGTTCAACTGTGAAATTCTTATGACACATTGCAAAAATAATGGTTGAAGAAGATAAATTCGATTTTTGTAAATGACAAGTGAAATGAAAAAAATTTACGACCACGGCAGGATTCGAACCTACAATCTTCTGCTCCGTAGGCAGACGCGTTATCCATTGCGCCACGCGGCCTTGTTCAACTAAGATTTCAGAAACTCTTATGAGAAAAAAAACTAAGACAATTGTGATGAGAGAAATTAAGAGAAAACCTATGGAGCTGACATTACATTTTTTTACAATATCACTAGATTCGATATCATTGATATCCTGGAAACGTTATTCCGTTACATATTGTTTCTTCCCGTCTTTTCATGGTCGGAAGATATATGTACTTCTACCTTGTTCCTTAGGTAGGCAGACCCGAACGCCCCGATTTCCTTATTAAGACAAATACTTAAGCGAAAAGGATTCATTATCAGATAACAAGAAAATACAATATAAGAATTACATTAAGAAAGAATATAAAGAGATATAATAAAGTATTAAATAGAGTATATATATAGATGATATAGAGATGAGACTCACATGACTATAAGACAACCTATCTGGGTTAGGCCAGAAGCAAGAGTGCCATGTGTGTCCCATGTTGTTGGCGGGGCTTGTTCAGGCTCCCGCTATTTGAATAGCGCGCACATGTTTACCATGTGCTAGCAGATGTGACAATTCCTCTCCTTTTTTCATATCAAACGAGAGTTTTATGTAATCATAGAGAAATAAGGATCAGTCTGTTGTGTTGGAGAACTGTAAAACATAAAATTTCAATCTAATAGGCTCTTTATCGAAATAAATGTAGAAATGAAAAAAATTTACGACCACGGCAGGATTCGAACCTACAATCTTCTGCTCCGTAGGCAGACGCGTTATCCATTGCGCCACGCGGCCTTGTTCAACTAAGATTTCAGAAACTCTTATGAGGAAAAAAAACTAAGAATATTGTGATGAGAGAAATTAAGAGAAAACCTATGGAGCTGACATTACATTTTTCTACAATATCACTAGATTCGATATCATTGACATCCTGGAAACGTTATTCCTCTCCTTTTTTTATATCAAACGAGAGTTTTATGTAATCATAGAGAAATCAGGATCAGTCTGTTCTGTTGGAGAACTGTAAGACATAAAATTTCAAACTAATAGGCTCTTTATCGAAGTAAATGTATAAGTTTAAATTGGATATCTAACAATCTTTTTTATTTTATTTCTTATTGTTTGTTTTAAAGTAGGAAAAACTAGTTCTTTTCTTTCTAATTTCCATCCCAAATGCTTTCGAATTCCAGGAAAATATATATGTTGACAACAAAAAAACTTCTTAAAAAACGTTTTGTTCAACTGTGAAGTTCTTATGACACGATGCAAAAATAATCGTTGAAAAAGATAAATTCGATTTTTATAAATGACAAGTGAAATGAAAAAAATTTACGACCACGGCAGGATTCGAACCTACAATCTTCTGCTCCGTAGGCAGACGCGTTATCCATTGCGCCACGCGGCCTTGTTCAACTAAGATTTCAGAAACTCTTATGAGAAAAAAAAACTAAGAATATTGTGATGAGAGAAATTAAGAGAAAACCTATGGAGCTGACATTACATTTTTCTACAATATCACTAGATTCGATATCATTGACATCCTGGAAACGTTATTCCTCTTCTTTTTTTATATCAAACGAGAGTTTTATGTAATCATAGAGAAATCAGGATCAGTCTGTTATGTTGGAGAACTGTAAGACATAAAATTTCAAACTAATAGGCTCTTTATCGAAGTAAATGTATAAGTTTAAATTGGATATCTAACAATCTTTTTTATTTTATTTCTTATTGTTTGTTTTAAAGTAGGAAAAACTAGTTCTTTTCTTTCTAATTTCCATCCCAAATGCTCTCGAATTCCAGGAAAATTTATATGTTGACAACAAAAAAACTTCTTGAAAAACGTTTTGTTCAACTATGAAATTCTTATGACACATTGCAAAAATGATCGTTGAAAAAGATAAATTCGATTTTTATATGTGACAATTGAAATGAAAAAAATTTACGACCACGGCAGGATTCGAACCTACAATCTTCTGCTCCGTAGGCAGACGCGTTATCCATTGCGCCACGCGGCCTTGTTCAACTAAGATTTCAGAAACTCTTATGAAAAAAAAACTAAGACTATTGTGATGAGAGAAATTAAGAGAAAAACTATGGAGCTGACATTACATTTTTCTACAATATCACTAGATTCGATATCATTGACATCCTGGAAACGTTATTCCTCTCCTTTTTTTATATCAAACGAGAGTTTTTTGTAATCGTAGAAAAATCAGGACCAGTCTGTTCTGTTGGAGAACTGTAAGACATAAAATTTCAATCTAATAGGCTCTTTATCAAAGTAAATGTATAAGTTTAAATTGGATATCCAACAATCTTTTTCATTTTATTTCTTATTGTTTGTTTTGAAGTAGGAAAAACTAGTTCTTTTCTTTCTAATTTCCATCCCAAATGCTTTCAAATTCCAGGAAAATATATATGTTGACAACAAAAAAACTTCTTAAAAAACGTTTTGTTCAACTGTGAAATTCTTATGACACATTGCAAAAATAATGGTTGAAGAAGATAAATTCGATTTTTGTAAATGACAAGTGAAATGAAAAAAATTTACGACCACGGCAGGATTCGAACCTACAATCTTCTGCTCCGTAGGCAGACGCGTTATCCATTGCGCCACGCGGCCTTGTTCAACTAAGATTTCAGAAACTCTTATGAGAAAAAAAACTAAGACAATTGTGATGAGAGAAATTAAGAGAAAACCTATGAAGCTGACATTACATTTTTTTACAATATCACTAGATTCGATATCATTGATATCCTGGAAACGTTATTCCGTTACATATTGTTTCTTCCCGTCTTTTCATGGTCGGAAGATATATGTACTTCTACCTTGTTCCTTAGGTAGGCAGACCCGAACGCCCCGATTTCCTTATTAAGACAAATACTTAAGCGAAAAGGATTCATTATCAGATAACAAGAAAATACAATATAAGAATTACATTAAGAAAGAATATAAAGAGATATAATAAAGTATTAAATAGAGTATATATATAGATGATATAGAGATGAGACTCACATGACTATAAGACAACCTATCTGGGTTAGGCCAGAAGCAAGAGTGCCATGTGTGTCCCATGTTGTTGGCGGGGCTTGTTCAGGCTCCCGCTATTTGAATAGCGCGCACATGTTTACCATGTGCTAGCAGATGTGACAATTCCTCTCCTTTTTTCATATCAAACGAGAGTTTTATGTAATCATAGAGAAATAAGGATCAGTCTGTTGTGTTGGAGAACTGTAAAACATAAAATTTCAATCTAATAGGCTCTTTATCGAAATAAATGTAGAAATGAAAAAAATTTACGACCACGGCAGGATTCGAACCTACAATCTTCTGCTCCGTAGGCAGACGCGTTATCCATTGCGCCACGCGGCCTTGTTCAACTAAGATTTCAGAAACTCTTATGAGGAAAAAAAACTAAGAATATTGTGATGAGAGAACTTAAGAGAAAACCTATGGAGCTGACATTACATTTTTCTACAATATCACTAGATTCGATATCATTGACATCCTGGAAACGTTATTCCTCTCCTTTTTTTATATCAAACGAGAGTTTTATGTAATCATAGAGAAATCAGGATTAGTCTGTTGTGTTGGAGAACTGTAAGACATAAAATTTCAAACTAATAGGCTCTTTATCGAAGTAAATGTATAAGTTTAAATTGGATATCTAACAATCTTTTTCATTTTATTTCTTATTGTTTGTTTTAAAGTAGGAAAAACTAGTTCTTTTCTTTCTAATTTCCATCCCAAATGCTTTCGAATTTCAGAAAAAGATATATAATGCCTTGTTCAACTAAGATTTCAGAAACTCTTATGAAAAAAAACTAAGACTATTGTGATGAGAGAAATTAAGAGAAAACCTATGGAGCTGACGTTACATTTTTCTACAATATCACTAGATTCGATATCATTGACATCCTGGAAACGTTATTCCTCTCCTTTTTTTATATCAAACGAGAGTTTTATGTAATCATAGAGAAATCAGGATCAGTCTGTTCTGTTGGAGAACTGTAAGACATAAAATTTCAAACTAATAGGCTCTTTATCGAAGTAAATGTATAAGTTTAAATTGGATATCTAACAATCTTTTTTATTTTATTTCTTATTGTTTGTTTTAAAGTAGGAAAAACTAGTTCTTTTCTTTCTAATTTCCATCCCAAATGCTTTCGAATTCCAGGAAAATATATATGTTGACAACAAAAAAACTTCTTAAAAAACGTTTTGTTCAACTGTGAAATTCTTATGACACGATGCAAAAATAATCGTTGAAAAAGATAAATTCGATTTTTATAAATGACAAGTGAAATGAAAAAAATTTACGACCACGGCAGGATTCGAACCTACAATCTTCTGCTCCGTAGGCAGACGCGTTATCCATTGCGCCACGCGGCCTTGTTCAACTAAGATTTCAGAAACTCTTATGAGAAAAAAAAACTAAGAATATTGTGATGAGAGAAATTAAGAGAAAACCTATGGAGCTGACATTACATTTTTCTACAATATCACTAGATTCGATATCATTGACATCCTGGAAACGTTATTCCTCTTCTTTTTTTATATCAAACGAGAGTTTTATGTAATCATAGAGAAATCAGGATCAGTCTGTTCTGTTGGAGAACTGTAAGACATAAAATTTCAAACTAATAGGCTCTTTATCGAAGTAAATGTATAAGTTTAAATTGGATATCTAACAATCTTTTTTATTTTATTTCTTATTGTTTGTTTTAAAGTAGGAAAAACTAGTTCTTTTCTTTCTAATTTCCATCCCAAATGCTCTCGAATTCCAGGAAAATTTATATGTTGACAACAAAAAAACTTCTTGAAAAACGTTTTGTTCAACTATGAAATTCTTATGACACATTGCAAAAATGATCGTTGAAAAAGATAAATTCGATTTTTATATGTGACAATTGAAATGAAAAAAATTTACGACCACGGCAGGATTCGAACCTACAATCTTCTGCTCCGTAGGCAGACGCGTTATCCATTGCGCCACGCGGCCTTGTTCAACTAAGATTTCAGAAACTCTTATGAAAAAAAAACTAAGACTATTGTGATGAGAGAAATTAAGAGAAAAACTATGGAGCTGACATTACATTTTTCTACAATATCACTAGATTCGATATCATTGACATCCTGGAAACGTTATTCCTCTCCTTTTTTTATATCAAACGAGAGTTTTTTGTAATCGTAGAAAAATCAGGACCAGTCTGTTCTGTTGGAGAACTGTAAGACATAAAATTTCAATCTAATAGGCTCTTTATCAAAGTAAATGTATAAGTTTAAATTGGATATCCAACAATCTTTTTCATTTTATTTCTTATTGTTTGTTTTGAAGTAGGAAAAACTAGTTCTTTTCTTTCTAATTTCCATCCCAAATGCTTTCAAATTCCAGGAAAATATATATGTTGACAACAAAAAAACTTCTTAAAAAACGTTTTGTTCAACTGTGAAATTCTTATGACACATTGCAAAAATAATGGTTGAAGAAGATAAATTCGATTTTTGTAAATGACAAGTGAAATGAAAAAAATTTACGACCACGGCAGGATTCGAACCTACAATCTTCTGCTCCGTAGGCAGACGCGTTATCCATTGCGCCACGCGGCCTTGTTCAACTAAGATTTCAGAAACTCTTATGAGAAAAAAAACTAAGACAATTGTGATGAGAGAAATTAAGAGAAAACCTATGGAGCTGACATTACATTTTTTTACAATATCACTAGATTCGATATCATTGATATCCTGGAAACGTTATTCCGTTACATATTGTTTCTTCCCGTCTTTTCATGGTCGGAAGATATATGTACTTCTACCTTGTTCCTTAGGTAGGCAGACCCGAACGCCCCGATTTCCTTATTAAGACAAATACTTGAGCGAAAAGGATTCATTATCAGATAACAAGAAAATACAATATAAGAATTACATTAAGAAAGAATATAAAGAGATATAATAAAGTATTAAATAGAGTATATATATAGATGATATAGAGATGAGACTCACATGACTATAAGACAACCTATCTGGGTTAGGCCAGAAGCAAGAGTGCCATGTGTGTCCCATGTTGTTGGCGGGGCTTGTTCAGGCTCCCGCTATTTGAATAGCGCGCACATGTTTACCATGTGCTAGCAGATGTGACAATTCCTCTCCTTTTTTCATATCAAACGAGAGTTTTATGTAATCATAGAGAAATAAGGATCAGTCTGTTGTGTTGGAGAACTGTAAAACATAAAATTTCAATCTAATAGGCTCTTTATCGAAATAAATGTAGAAATGAAAAAAATTTACGACCACGGCAGGATTCGAACCTACAATCTTCTGCTCCGTAGGCAGACGCGTTATCCATTGCGCCACGCGGCCTTGTTCAACTAAGATTTCAGAAACTCTTATGAGGAAAAAAAACTAAGAATATTGTGATGAGAGAAATTAAGAGAAAACCTATGGAGCTGACATTACATTTTTCTACAATATCACTAGATTCGATATCATTGACATCCTGGAAACGTTATTCCTCTCCTTTTTTTATATCAAACGAGAGTTTTATGTAATCATAGAGAAATCAGGATTAGTCTGTTGTGTTGGAGAACTGTAAGACATAACATTTCAAACTAATAGGCTCTTTATCGAAGTAAATGTATAAGTTTAAATTGGATATCTAACAATCTTTTTCATTTTATTTCTTATTGTTTGTTTTAAAGTAGGAAAAACTAGTTCTTTTCTTTCTAATTTCCATCCCAAATGCTTTCGAATTTCAGAAAAAGATATATAATGCCTTGTTCAACTAAGATTTCAGAAACTCTTATGAAAAAAAACTAAGACTATTGTGATGAGAGAAATTAAGAGAAAACCTATGGAGCTGACGTTACATTTTTCTACAATATCACTAGATTCGATATCATTGACATCCTGGAAACGTTATTCCTCTCCTTTTTTTATATCAAACGAGAGTTTTATGTAATCATAGAGAAATCAGGATCAGTCTGTTCTGTTGGAGAACTGTAAGACATAAAATTTCAAACTAATAGGCTCTTTATCGAAGTAAATGTATAAGTTTAAATTGGATATCTAACAATCTTTTTTATTTTATTTCTTATTGTTTGTTTTAAAGTAGGAAAAACTAGTTCTTTTCTTTCTATTTGCCATCCCAAATGCTTTCGAATTCCAGGAAAATATATATGTTGACAACAAAAAAACTTCTTAAAAAACGTTTTGTTCAACTGTAAAATTCTTATGACACGATGCAAAAATAATCGTTTAAAAAGATAAATTCGATTTTTATAAATGACAAGTGAAATGAAAAAAATTTACGACCACGGCAGGATTCGAACCTACAATCTTCTGCTCCGTAGGCAGACGCGTTATCCATTGCGCCACGCGGCCTTGTTCAACTAAGATTTCAGAAACTCTTATGAGAAAAAAAACTAAGAATATTGTGATGAGAGAAATTAAGAGAAAACCTATGGAGCTGACATTACATTTTTCTACAATATCACTAGATTCGATATCATTGACATCCTGGAAACGTTATTCCTCTCCTTTTTTTATATCAAACGAGAGTTTTATGTAATCATAGAGAAATCAGGATCAGTCTGTTCTGTTGGAGAACTGTAAGACATAAAATTTCAAACTAATAGGCTCTTTATCGAAGTAAATGTATAAGTTTAAATTGGATATCTAACAATCTTTTTTATTTTATTTCTTATTGTTTGTTTTAAAGTAGAAAAAACTAGTTCTTTTCTTTCTATTTTCCATCCCAAATGCTTTCGAATTCCAGGAAAATTTATATGTTGACAACAAAAAAAGTTCTTAAAAAACGTTTTTTTCAACTATGAAATTCTTATGACACGATTCAAAAATAATCGTTGAAAAAGATAAATTCGATTTATATAAATGACAAGTGAAATGAAAAAAATTTACGACCACGGCAGGATTCGAACCTACAATCTTCTGCTCCGTAGGCAGACGCGTTATCCATTGCCCCACGCGGCCTTGTTCAACTAAGATTTCAGAAACTCTTATGAGAAAAAAAACTAAGAATATTGTGATGAGAGAAATTAAGAGAAAACCTATGGAGCTGACATTACATTTTTCTACAATATCACTAGATTCGATATCATTGACATCCTGGAAACGTTATTCCTCTCCTTTTTTTATATCAAACGAGAGTTTTATGTAATCATAGAGAAATCAGGATCAGTCTGTTCTGTTGGAGAACTGTAAGACATAAAATTTCAAACTAATAGGCTCTTTATCGAAGTAAATGTATAAGTTTAAATTGGTTTAAATTTTCTTATGAGAAAAAAAACTAAGAATATTGTGATGAGAGAAATTAAGAGAAAACCTATGGAGCTGACATTACATTTTTCTACAATATCACTAGATTCGATATCATTGACATCCTGGAAACGTTATTCCTCTCCTTTTTTTATATCAAACGAGAGTTTTATGTAATCATAGAGAAATCAGGATCAGTCTGTTGTGTTGGAGAACTGTAAGACATAAAATTTCAAACTAATAGGCTCTTTATCGAAGTAAATGTATAAGTTTAAATTGGATATCTAACAATCTTTTTCATTTTATTTCTTATTGTTTGTTTTAAAGTAGGAAAAACTAGTTCTTTTCTTTCTAATTTCCATCCCAAATGCTTTCGAATTCCAGAAAAAGATATATAATGCCTTGTTCAACTAAGATTTCAGAAACTCTTATGAAAAAAAACTAAGACTATTGTGATGAGAGAAATTAAGAGAAAAACTATGGAGCTGACATTACATTTTTCTACAATATCACTAGATTCGATATCATTGATATCCTGGAAACGTTATTCCTCTCCTTTTTGTATATCAAACGAGAGTTTTATGTAATCATAGAGAAATCAGGATCAGTCTGTTCTGTTGGAGAACTGTAAGACTCAAAAATTCAATCTAATAGGCTCTTCATCGAAGTAAATGTATAAGTTAAAATTGGATATCTAACAATCTTTTCATTTTGTTTATTATTGTTTGTTTTAAATTAGAAAAAACTAGTTCTTTTCGTTCTAATTTCCATCTAAAATGCTTTCGAAATTTCTATCCAATATGCTTTTATATCAAACGAGAGTTTTATGTAATCATAGAGAAATCAGGATCAGTCTGTTCTGTTGGAGAACTGTAAGACATAAAATTTCAAACTAATAGGCTCTTTATCGAAGTAAATGTATAAGTTTAAATTGGATATCTAACAATCTTTTTTATTTTATTTCTTATTGTTTGTTTTAAAGTAGGAAAAACTAGTTCTTTTCTTTCTATTTTCCATCCCAAATGCTTTCGAATTCCAGGAAAATATATATGTTGACAACAAAAAAAGTTCTTAAAAAACGTTTTGTTCAACTGTGAAATTCTTATGACACATTGCAAAAATAATGGTTGAAGAAGATAAATTCGATTTTTGTAAATGTCAAGTGAAATGAAAAAAATTTACGACCACGGCAGGATTCGAACCTACAATCTTCTGCTCCGTAGGCAGACGCGTTATCCATTGCGCCACGCGGCCTTGTTCAACTAAGATTTCAGAAACTCTTATGAGAAAAAAAACTAAGACAATTGTGATGAGAGAAATTAAGAGAAAACCTATGGAGCTGACATTACATTTTTTTACAATATCACTAGATTCGATATCATTGATATCCTGGAAACGTTATTCCGTTACATATTGTTTCTTCCCGTCTTTTCATGGTCGGAAGATATATGTACTTCTACCTTGTTCCTTAGGTAGGCAGACCCGAACGCCCCGATTTCCTTATTAAGACAAATACTTAAGCGAAAAGGATTCATTATCAGATAACAAGAAAATACAATATAAGAATTACATTAAGAAAGAATATAAAGAGATATAATAAAGTATTAAATAGAGTATATATATAGATGATATAGAGATGAGACTCACATGACTATAAGACAACCTATCTGGGTTAGGCCAGAAGCAAGAGTGCCATGTGTGTCCCATGTTGTTGGCGGGGCTTGTTCAGGCTCCCGCTATTTGAATAGCGCGCACATGTTTACCATGTGCTAGCAGATGTGACAATTCCTCTCCTTTTTTCATATCAAACGAGAGTTTTATGTAATCATAGAGAAATAAGGATCAGTCTGTTGTGTTGGAGAACTGTAAAACATAAAATTTCAATCTAATAGGCTCTTTATCGAAATAAATGTAGAAATGAAAAAAATTTACGACCACGGCAGGATTCGAACCTACAATCTTCTGCTCCGTAGGCAGACGCGTTATCCATTGCGCCACGCGGCCTTGTTCAACTAAGATTTCAGAAACTCTTATGAGGAAAAAAAACTAAGACTATTTTGATGAGAGAAATTAAGAGAAAAACTATGGAGCTGACATTACATTTTTCTACAATATCACTAGATTCGATATCATTGATATCCTGGAAACGTTATTCCTCTTCTTTTTGTATATCAAACGAGAGTTTCATGTAATCATAGAGAAATCAGGATCAGTCTGTTCTGTTGGAGAACTGTAAGACATAAAATTTCAAACTAATAGGCTCTTTATCGAAGTAAATGTATAAGTTTAAATTGGATATCTAACAATCTTTTTCTTTTTATTTCTTATAGTTTGTTTTAAAGTAGGAAAAACTAGTTCTTTTCTTTCTAATTTCCATCCCAAATGCTTTCGAATTTCAGAAAAAGATATATAATGCCTTGTTCAACTAAGATTTCAGAAACTCTTATGAGAGAAAAAACTAAGACAATTGTGATGAGAGAAATTAAAAAAAAACCTATGGAGCTGACATTACTTTTACAAAAAAAAGATATATGTACTTCTACCTTGTTCCTTAGGTAGGCAGACCCGAACGACCCATACCTAGAAAGGATCTGACAGCCGTAACTGTGCTTGGATTTGGAAATTCGGAAACAGCCTGTATTTTAGCAGGATCTGGTTTAACACCATTTCTACCTATTACAAAACCCAAAAACTTCACTTCAGTGGCTGCAAAGCAACATTTGTTTTTTTAAATTCAGATGACAAAAAGCTACTACCATTATCGGTTATCATACTCATTGGTGGTCCATATATGAAAACAAATCTAATTACAAACGCTTTTGTGATTTCAGTAGCCGTTTGTGTTATTAATGGGCAAGTTGTTCCCCATTTACTAAAAGCGTCTTGAATACTCAAGATGTATCGATGTCCATCATTAGTGCGAGGTAAAGGACCTAGTATATCTACATGAATACGATCAAATGGCTTTTCGGGTATAACAAATCTTCCCATAGGTTGAATATACGATTGGTGTGGGTTAGATTTCCTACTTGCACATTTTGTACAACGATTAATAAATTCAGTTATTTGTGGAACCATATTAGTCCAAAAGAATCGTCGTCGAATCGCATCAGTAGTTTTATTTATACCTAGGTGTGCACCAATTTTGGAATCTTCATGAAAAAACTTGATAACAACATCAGTTATTTTGTCGTTACGAGGCAAAATAATAGATGGTTTCAAATAATTTTTCGCTTGTTTTGCATGTAATATGCCTTCTCGTTCTTCATACCGGTCTGATATATTAGCCGGACAGTTATCATTATTAATTTGAGAAAGTGCTTCGCGAATCCAGGGAACTCCAGCTTGAACTTTCCGTATTTCTTCACAATTTAGTTGGTCAATAGAAGAAATAGTTGTGATATGAGCAATAAAAGCATCAACAGGTTTTACTTTGTCCTTTGGTTAAGTAGGACGACTGTCATTTGCTTCGTTTCCTATATACCTGGAGAGAGCATCACAGACACTGTTTAATTTGCCAGGACGATATTCAATCTTTATGTTGAAATCTTGTATCATTAGTTGATACTTGGCTAATCTACCTATGAGATCTTTACGCGACATTAAACTGGTTAATGGTCGGTGATCTGTGATAACTGTGGTAGGTACTCCTAATACATAGGTACGGAATTGTTGAAGAGCAAAGACTAAACCGAGTGCTTCAACTTCAATAGGAGGATATTTCCAGTAATGTTTTTATACAGTAATGTTTTTAAAGTTTTAAATGCGTCTGCATGTTCCGATTTCCACTCAAAAGGAGTATCCTTATGTGTTAACTTATACAATGGCTCAGCTATTCCGGCATAATTTTGAATAAACCGTCGAAAATAGTTAGTCATACCTAGAAAGGATCTGACAGCCGTAACTGTGCTTGGATTTGGAAATTCGGAAACAGCCTGTATTTTAGCAGGATCTGGTTTAACACCATTTCTACCTATTATAAAACCCAAAAACTTTACTTCAGTGGCTGCAAAGCAACATTTAGATAACTTAATTTTTAACCCTAGTTCAGTGACCTTGTTCAGCACTTCTTGTATATCTCTTAAATGTTTTTCAGCTGAGTTCGAAATTATTAGCAAATCATCTAGATATACAAACAGTTTGCATCTAACAAGAGATTGCAAGTATCGTACTGCGGATTGAAAAGTGTGTGGCGCTCCACACAATCCCATAGGCATTCGGCAATACTGATAGGTACCTGATGGAGTGGTAAAAGCAGTTAGGTATCTATCTGAGCGTTTCAACGGTATTTGGAAGAAACCAGAAATGAGATCAAAATTCGAAAAGAACTGAGCTCCAGCCGCTAAGTCTATGATATCAGGAATGTGTGGAATGCTGTATGTTTGTTTCTTAGTAACACTATTCAATGCTCTAAAGTCAGTAACGAACCGGAAAGAATTATCTTTCTTTTTCACAAGAACAACTGGACTAGTGAAAGTGGCCGTCGAATTTTCGATTATACCTTGCGACAACATTTCTTTCACTTGCCGTTCTACTTCTTCTTGCTTACCCAATGGTACTCTTTAAGATCTACTTTTTGGAAAATCCATATCAGATCTTATAGGAATGGCATGTTCAACTGGTCCGCAAAAGAGACCAATATTATGATCATGGTTGAAAAATGCCGTTTGGTTTTCCTTAATGATTGTGATCAGATTTTTCTTCATTTTATGGGACAGAGTGCAAGAATTGAAGTTTAAATCATCCAAAAGATGCTGAGGAAAAGTTGGTAACTTATCTTCCCAATCAGCTTCAGGTGGAACATAATCGTTCATAATTTCTTTAGATGCTATAAGTCCTGAACCAATGTGGTCATTTTTATTAATTTTAATTGGCTTTGAAGAATTAAGAACCACTTCTCCTCCGCTCAACGAAAACTGGGAGGTGTCTGAGACGTTTGGGGAAACTATCAGACAATCAGTTTTGACGAGCGTTACCTTTTTGTTATGCACGCGCGTGCTATTTTGATTCATTACTTTATGATGTGAATGTCCAGTGTGGCAACAGAGCTCACTTTTTAGCTGAGTTGTTTGGAAGCTGGAGGCTGTTGGGATAATTTTATTTACGATTTTTGATTTTGATTCACATCCAAGGGTTCATCAGGGTTCTACTCCTGTTAACTCTTTTCTTATTAGTTCAGAGATAATAAGAATATTTAAATTCCTACCCACCCAAGTCCACTCTACGTCTGCCAACGTTTCCTTTTTCCTATATTATTGACAGATTACTGAATTTAAAATCCTATATCAATCTTAAATTACCTTCTAAATCTTTTGGAATTAAATTAAAAATTATCTTAATTAAGATTTATTTTGAAATTCTTTCTACAAATCTTAATAACCTTTATGAAATTGAACTTAATATACGAGATGAGACATTTTTGTTTACTTTAAGCTTACTCACATTCAAATAGTTGGCCCACGCGTACCAGCTGTTCGACATGTGTAGTCAATAACAGCTGTTAAAATTCAAAAGTTTTCAAACAGGCTTAAGGCACCATCTGTGATTCCTTATTTGTCTCTAAGCTGACATTAGTGATTATAATATTCAAATATCACGACAGACGGTCAATGGTTGTTTACCATAAGCGCTAACATCTGGTGTCGTGACACATGGCTGGAGGCGGAGCTTGAAGCTTCAACGATCCTCCTTCATCAGACGCCATTGTCACAAACGTTTTTACTGGAGTCTAGTTGCTTCCAGTACGCGCTCTTATATTCATCTAACTGTATTCACCAGCCACCCTGTCGGACTCGGACATCAGCGAGGAAAACAAAGATCAGGAACAAGGATCACCAGAGGTACGCCAAGTTTTTGAATTTAATTCTAAAAACTTAAATACTCCATTCACCTACCTCTCTCCTTTTGAATTTTTGAGAGAAGAAGGTGATTCCTCTTCTTCTTCTCACTCTTCTTCTCTAACAATTAGAACGAGAAGTAAAAGCAGAAAGGCCATCACTGAGGAAACACCTCGGGCACCTACTACAGTACGAAATAGATCACCAAGTCGGTGAGCCGCTGCTATAACTAAAGCTTTTGAAAGAAAAATGACTCCTACCTCTCCATCTCCTAATTCTAATGTTGCTCCACCCTCTAGAAATATGGCAACTATTTTGAATTGCCATCTCTGTCCCAGGTATGACGGCTCTCGTAGCTTTCGTTCTTTTGTTGAATCTTTAAATAGATTTTTTAATGTTATGAATCTAAGCTTACCTGAGAGACTATTAATTTTGCCTCTTCTTCTTTTGGAATCAAATGAAACAGCTCTCTCCTTGTATAATAGTATTCCTAGTGGCATAAGAACTAATGGCCCATGGATTGTTTTGATGGATCAGCTCACTGAGCGTTTAGCGCCTAAAACAGATAAAAATTTCACCATAGCGCTTATTCATCGAGTACAACAAGGAGATAAATCTGTTCTTGATTTTAGTATGGAATTAGAGAGAATGGCAAGCACCATAATGTCACCAATGGATCCCGAGCGGGAACCAATGTTGAAAACGGCATTTTTAAATGGTTTAAAAGAGGAGCTGGGTATTGCGGTTTTAACTAAAAACCCTAAAAAATTTTTCTACAATATCACTAGATTCGATATCATTGACATCCTGGAAACGTTATTCCTCTCCTTTTTTTATATCAAACGAGAGTTTTTTGTAATCGTAGAAAAATCAGGACCAGTCTGTTCTGTT
Organism: Auanema rhodensis; assembly: GCA_964057225.1. Taxonomy (NCBI): domain Eukaryota; kingdom Metazoa; phylum Nematoda; class Chromadorea; order Rhabditida; family Rhabditidae; genus Auanema; species Auanema rhodense. The sequence continues at coordinate 9,687,998 of OZ059899.1, read as the reverse complement.
GGAGAACTGTAAGACATAAAATTTCAATCTAATAGGCTCTTTATCAAAGTAAATGTATAAGTTTAAATTGGATATCTAACAATCTTTTTCATTTTATTTCTTATTGTTTGTTTTGAAGTAGGAAAAACTAGTTCTTTTCTTTCTTATTTCCATCCCAAATGCTTTCAAATTCCAGGAGAATATATATGTTAACAACAAAAAAACTTCTAAAAAAACGTTTTGTTTAACTGTGAAATTCTTATGACACATTGCAAAAATAATCGTTGAAAAAGATAAATTCGATTTTTATAAATGACAAGTGAAATGAAAAAAATTTACGACCACGGCAGGATTCGAACCTACAATCTTCTGCTCCGTAGGCAGACGCGTTATCCATTGCGCCACGCGGCCTTGTTCAACTAAGATTTCAGAAACTCTTATGAGAAAAAAAAACTAAGAATATTGTGATGAGAGAAATTAAGAGAAAACCTATGGAGCTGACATTACATTTTTCTACAATATCACTAGATTCGATATCATTGACATCCTGGAAACGTTATTCCTCTGCTTTTTTCATATCAAACGAGAGTTTTGTAATCGTAGAAAAATCAGGACCAGTCTGTTCTGTTGGAGAACTGTAAGACATAAAATTTCAATCTAATAGGCTCTTTATCAAAGTAAATGTATAAGTTTAAATTGGATATCTAACAATCTTTTTCATTTTATTTCTTATTGTTTGTTTTGAAGTAGGAAAAACTAGTTCTTTTCTTTCTTATTTCCATCCCAAATGCTTTCAAATTCCAGGAGAATATATATGTTAACAACAAAAAAACTTCTAAAAAAACGTTTTGTTTAACTGTGAAATTCTTATGACACATTGCAAAAATAATCGTTGAAAAAGATAAATTCGATTTTTATAAATGACAAGTGAAATGAAAAAAATTTACGACCACGGCAGGATTCGAACCTACAATCTTCTGCTCCGTAGGCAGACGCGTTATCCATTGCGCCACGCGGCCTTGTTCAACTAAGATTTCAGAAACTCTTATGAGAAAAAAAAACTAAGAATATTGTGATGAGAGAAATTAAGAGAAAACCTATGGAGCTGACATTACATTTTTCTACAATATCACTAGATTCGATATCATTGACATCCTGGAAACGTTATTCCTCTCCTTTTTTTATATCAAACGAGAGTTTTGTAATCATAGAGAAATCAGGATCAGTTTGTTCTGTTGGAGAACTGTAAGACATAAAATTTCAAACTAATAGGCTCTTTATCGAAGTAAATGTATAAGTTTAAATTGGATATCTAACAATCTTTTTTATTTTATTTCTTATTGTTTGTTTTAAAGTAGGAAAAATTAGTTCTTTTCTTTCTAATTTTCATCCCAAATGCTTTCGAATTTCAGGAAAATATATATGTTGACAACAAAAAAACTTCTTGAAAAACGTTCTGTTCAACTGTGAAATTCTTATGACACATTGCAAAAATAATGGTTGAAGAAGATGAATTCGATTTTTGTAAATGACAAGTGAAATGAAAAAAATTTACGACCACGGCAGGATTCGAACCTACAATCTTCTGCTCCGTAGGCAGACGCGTTATCCATTGCGCCACGCGGCCTTGTTCAACTAAGATTTCAGAAACTCTTATGAGAAAAAAAACTAAGAATATTGTGATGAGAGAAATTAAGAGAAAACCTATGGAGCTGACATTACATTTTTCTACAATATCACTAGATTCGATATCATTGACATCCTGGAAACGTTATTCCTCTCCTTTTTTTATATCAAACGAGAGTTTTATGTAATCATAGAGAAATCAGGATCAGTCTGTTGTGTTGGAGAACTGTAAGACATAAAATTTCAAACTAATAGGCTCTTTATCGAAGTAAATGTATAAGTTTAAATTGGATATCTAACAATCTTTTTCATTTTATTTCTTATTGTTTGTTTTAAAGTAGGAAAAACTAGTTCTTTTCTTTCTAATTTCCATCCCAAATGCTTTCGAATTCCAGAAAAAGATATATAATGCCTTGTTCAACTAAGATTTCAGAAACTCTTATGAAAAAAAACTAAGACTATTGTGATGAGAGAAATTAAGAGAAAAACTATGGAGCTGACATTACATTTTTCTACAATATCACTAGATTCGATATCATTGATATCCTGGAAACGTTATTCCTCTCCTTTTTGTATATCAAACGAGAGTTTTATGTAATCATAGAGAAATCAGGATCAGTCTGTTCTGTTGGAGAACTGTAAGACTCAAAAATTCAATCTAATAGGCTCTTCATCGAAGTAAATGTATAAGTTAAAATTGGATATCTAACAATCTTTTCATTTTGTTTATTATTGTTTGTTTTAAATTAGAAAAAACTAGTTCTTTTCGTTCTAATTTCCATCTAAAATGCTTTCGAAATTTCTATCCAATATGCTTTTATATCAAACGAGAGTTTTATGTAATCGTAGAAAAATCAGGATCAGTCTGTTGTGTTGGAGAACTGTAAGACATAAAATTTCAAACTAATAGGCTCTTTATCGAAGTAAATGTATAAGTTTAAATTGGATATCTAACAATCTTTTTCATTTTATTTCTTATTGTTTGTTTTAAAGTAGGAAAAACTAGTTCTTTTCTTTCTAATTTCCATCCCAAATGCTTTCGAATTTCAGAAAAAGATATATAATGCCTTGTTCAACTAAGATTTCAGAAACTCTTATGAGAGAAAAAACTAAGACAATTGTGATGAGAGAAATTAAAAAAAAACCTATGGAGCTGACATTACATTTTTCTACAATATCACTAGATTCGATATCATTGACATCCTGGAAACGTTATTCCTCTCCTTTTTTTATATCAAACGAGAGTTTTATGTAATCATAGAGAAATCAGGATCAGTCTGTTCTGTTGGAGAACTGTAAGACATAGAATTTCAAACTAATAGGCTCTTTATCGAAGTAAATGTATAAGTTTAAATTGGATATCTAACAATCTTTTTTATTTTATTTCTTATTGTTTGTTTTAAAGTAGGAAAAACTAGTTCTTTTCTTTCTATTTTCCATCCCAAATGCTTTCGAATTCCAGGAAAATATATATGTTGACAACAAAAAAACTTCTTAAAAAACGTTTTGTTCAACTGTGAAATTCTTATGACACGATTCAAAAATAATCGTTGAAAAAGATAAATTCGATTTATATAAATGACAAGTGAAATGAAAAAAATTTACGACCACGGCAGGATTCGAACCTACAATCTTCTGCTCCGTAGGCAGACGCGTTATCCATTGCGCCACGCGGCCTTGTTCAACTAAGATTTCAGAAACTCTTATGAGAAAAAAAACTAAGAATATTGTGATGAGAGAAATTAAGAGAAAACCTATGGAGCTGACATTACATTTTTCTACAATATCACTAGATTCGATATCATTGACATCCTGGAAACGTTATTCCTCTCCTTTTTTTATATCAAACGAGAGTTTTATGTAATCATAGAGAAATCAGGATCAGTCTGTTCTGTTGGAGAACTGTAAGACATAAAATTTCAAACTAATAGGCTCTTTATCGAAGTAAATGTATAAGTTTAAATTGGATATCTAACAATCTTTTTTATTTTATTTCTTATTGTTTGTTTTAAAGTAGGAAAAACTAGTTCTTTTCTTTCTATTTTCCATCCCAAATGCTTTCGAATTCCAGGAAAATATATATGTTGACAACAAAAAAAGTTCTTAAAAAACGTTTTGTTCAACTGTGAAATTCTTATGACACATTGCAAAAATAATGGTTGAAGAAGATAAATTCGATTTTTGTAAATGTCAAGTGAAATGAAAAAAATTTACGACCACGGCAGGATTCGAACCTACAATCTTCTGCTCCGTAGGCAGACGCGTTATCCATTGCGCCACGCGGCCTTGTTCAACTAAGATTTCAGAAACTCTTATGAGAAAAAAAACTAAGACAATTGTGATGAGAGAAATTAAGAGAAAACCTATGGAGCTGACATTACATTTTTTTACAATATCACTAGATTCGATATCATTGATATCCTGGAAACGTTATTCCGTTACATATTGTTTCTTCCCGTCTTTTCATGGTCGGAAGATATATGTACTTCTACCTTGTTCCTTAGGTAGGCAGACCCGAACGCCCCGATTTCCTTATTAAGACAAATACTTAAGCGAAAAGGATTCATTATCAGATAACAAGAAAATACAATATAAGAATTACATTAAGAAAGAATATAAAGAGATATAATAAAGTATTAAATAGAGTATATATATAGATGATATAGAGATGAGACTCACATGACTATAAGACAACCTATCTGGGTTAGGCCAGAAGCAAGAGTGCCATGTGTGTCCCATGTTGTTGGCGGGGCTTGTTCAGGCTCCCGCTATTTGAATAGCGCGCACATGTTTACCATGTGCTAGCAGATGTGACAATTCCTCTCCTTTTTTCATATCAAACGAGAGTTTTATGTAATCATAGAGAAATAAGGATCAGTCTGTTGTGTTGGAGAACTGTAAAACATAAAATTTCAATCTAATAGGCTCTTTATCGAAATAAATGTAGAAATGAAAAAAATTTACGACCACGGCAGGATTCGAACCTACAATCTTCTGCTCCGTAGGCAGACGCGTTATCCATTGCGCCACGCGGCCTTGTTCAACTAAGATTTCAGAAACTCTTATGAGGAAAAAAAACTAAGAATATTGTGATGAGAGAAATTAAGAGAAAACCTATGGAGCTGACATTACATTTTTCTACAATATCACTAGATTCGATATCATTGACATCCTGGAAACGTTATTCCTCTCCTTTTTTTATATCAAACGAGAGTTTTATGTAATCATAGAGAAATCAGGATCAGTCTGTTGTGTTGGAGAACTGTAAGACATAAAATTTCAAACTAATAGGCTCTTTATCGAAGTAAATGTATAAGTTTAAATTGGATATCTAACAATCTTTTTCATTTTATTTCTTATTGTTTGTTTTAAAGTAGGAAAAACTAGTTCTTTTCTTTCTAATTTCCATCCCAAATGCTTTCGAATTTCAGAAAAAGATATATAATGCCTTGTTCAACTAAGATTTCAGAAACTCTTATGAGAGAAAAAACTAAGACAATTGTGATGAGAGAAATTAAAAAAAAACCTATGGAGCTGACATTACATTTTTCTACAATATCACTAGATTCGATATCATTGACATCCTGGAAACGTTATTCCTCTCCTTTTTTTATATCAAACGAGAGTTTTATGTAATCATAGAGAAATCAGGATCAGTCTGTTCTGTTGGAGAACTGTAAGACATAGAATTTCAAACTAATAGGCTCTTTATCGAAGTAAATATATAAGTTTAAATTGGATATCTAACAATCTTTTTTATTTTATTTCTTATTGTTTGTTTTAAAGTAGGAAAAACTAGTTCTTTTCTTTCTATTTTCCATCCCAAATGCTTTCGAATTCCAGGAAAATATATATGTTGACAACAAAAAAACTTCTTAAAAAACGTTTTGTTCAACTGTGAAATTCTTATGACACGATTCAAAAATAATCGTTGAAAAAGATAAATTCGATTTATATAAATGACAAGTGAAATGAAAAAAATTTACGACCACGGCAGGATTCGAACCTACAATCTTCTGCTCCGTAGGCAGACGCGTTATCCATTGCGCCACGCGGCCTTGTTCAACTAAGATTTCAGAAACTCTTATGAGAAAAAAAACTAAGAATATTGTGATGAGAGAAATTAAGAGAAAACCTATGGAGCTGACATTACATTTTTCTACAATATCACTAGATTCGATATCATTGACATCCTGGAAACGTTATTCCTCTCCTTTTTTTATATCAAACGAGAGTTTTATGTAATCATAGAAAAATCAGGATCAGTCTGTTCTGTTGGAGAACTGTAAGACATAAAATTTCAAACTAATAGGCTCTTTATCGAAGTAAATGTATAAGTTTAAATTGGATATCTAACAATCTTTTTTATTTTATTTCTTATTGTTTGTTTTAAAGTAGAAAAAACTAGTTCTTTTCTTTCTATTTTCCATCCCAAATGCTTTCGAATTCCAGGAAAATATATATGTTGACAACAAAAAAAGTTCTTAAAAAACGTTTTTTTCAACTATGAAATTCTTATGACACGATTCAAAAATAATCGTTGAAAAAGATAAATTCGATTTATATAAATGACAAGTGAAATGAAAAAAATTTACGACCACGGCAGGATTCGAACCTACAATCTTCTGCTCCGTAGGCAGACGCGTTATCCATTGCGCCACGCGGCCTTGTTCAACTAAGATTTCAGAAACTCTTATGAGAAAAAAAACTAAGAATATTGTGATGAGAGAAATTAAGAGAAAACCTATGGAGCTGACATTACATTTTTCTACAATATCACTAGATTCGATATCATTGACATCCTGGAAACGTTATTCCTCTCCTTTTTTTATATCAAACGAGAGTTTTATGTAATCGTAGAAAAATCAGGATCAGTCTGTTCTGTTGGAGAACTGTAAGACATAAAATTTCAGTCTAATAGGCTCTTTATCAAAGTAAATGAATAAGTTTAAATTGGATATCTAACAATCTTTTCCATTTTACTTCTTATTGTTTGTTTTAAAGTAGGAAAAACTAGTTCTTTTCTTTCTAATTTCCATCCCAAATGCTTTCGAATTCCAGGAAAATATATATGTTGACAACAAAAAAACTTCTTAAAAAACGTTTTGTTCAACTGTGAAATTCTTATGACACATTGCAAAAATAATCGTTGAAGAAGATAAATTCGATTTTTGTAAATGACAAGTGAAATGAAAAAAATTTACGACCACGGCAGGATTCGAACCTACAATCTTCTGCTCCGTAGGCAGACGGGTTATCCATTGCGCCACGCGGCCTTGTTCAACTAAGATTTCAGAAACTCTTATGAAAAAAAACTAAGACTATTTTGATGAGAGAAATTAAGAGAAAAGCTATGGAGCTGACATTACATTTTTCTACAATATCACTAGATTCGATATCATTGATATCCTGGAAACGTTATTCCTCTTCTTTTTGTATATAAAACGAGAGTTTCATGTAATCATAGAGAAATCAGGATCAGTCTGTTCTGTTGGAGAACTGTAAGACATAAAATTTCAAACTAATAGGCTCTTTATCGAAGTAAATGTATAAGTTTAAATTGGATATCTAACAATCTTTTTTATTTTATTTCTTATTGTTTGTTTTAAAGTAGGAAAAACTAGTTCTTTTCTTTCTAATTTCCATCCCAAATGCTTTTGAATTCCAGGAAAATATATACGGCCTTGTACACCTAAGATTTCAGAAACTCTTATGAGAAAAAAAACTAAGACAATTGTGATGAGAGAAATTAAGAGAAAACCTATGGAGCTGACATTACTTTTACAATATCACTAGATTCGATATCATTGATATCCTGGAAATGTTATTCCTCTCCTTTTTGTATATCAAACGAGAGTTTTATGTAATCATAGAGAAATCAGGATCAGTCTGTTCTGTTGGAGAACTGTAAGACATAAAATTTCAAACTAATAGGCTCTTTATCGAAGTAAATGTATGAGTTAAAATTGGATATCTAACAATCTTTTCATTTTGTTTATTTTTGTTTGTTTTAAAGTAGAAAAAACTAGTTCTTTTCGTTCTATTTTCCATCCAAAATGTTTTTGAAATTTCTATCCAATATGCTTTTATATCAAACGAGAGTTTTATGTAATCGTAGAAAAATCAGGATCAGTCTGTTCTGTTGGAGAACTGTAAGACATAAAATTTCAGTCTAATAGGCTCTTTATCAAAGTAAATGAATAAGTTTAAATTGGATATCTAACAATCTTTTTCATTTTACTTCTTATTGTTTGTTTTAAAGTAGGAAAAACTAGTTCTTTTCTTTCTAATTTCCATCCCAAATGCTTTCGAATTCCAGGAAAATATATATGTTGACAACAAAAAAACTTCTTAAAAAACGTTTTGTTCAACTGTGAAATTCTTATGACACATTGCAAAAATAATCGTTGAAGAAGATAAATTCGATTTTTGTAAATGACAAGTGAAATGAAAAAAATTTACGACCACGGCAGGATTCGAACCTACAATCTTCTGCTCCGTAGGCAGACGGGTTATCCATTGCGCCACGCGGCCTTGTTCAACTAAGATTTCAGAAACTCTTATGAAAAAAAACTAAGACAATTGTGATGAGAGAAATTAAGAGAAAAACTATGGAGCTGACATTACATTTTTCTACAATATCACTAGATTCGATATCATTGATATCCTGGAAACGTTATTCCTCTTCTTTTTGTATATCAAACGAGAGTTTCATGTAATCATAGAGAAATCAGGATCAGTCTGTTCTGTTGGAGAACTGTAAGACATAAAATTTCAAACTAATAGGCTCTTTATCGAAGTAAATGTATAAGTTTAAATTGGATATCTAACAATCTTTTTTATTTTATTTCTTATTGTTTGTTTTAAAGTAGGAAAAACTAGTTCTTTTCTTTCTAATTTCCATCCCAAATGCTTTTGAATTCCAGGAAAATATATACGGCCTTGTACACCTAAGATTTCAGAAACTCTTATGAGAAAAAAAACTAAGACAATTGTGATGAGAGAAATTAAGAGAAAACCTATGGAGCTGACATTACTTTTACAATATCACTAGATTCGATATCATTGATATCCTGGAAATGTTATTCCTCTCCTTTTTGTATATCAAACGAGAGTTTTATGTAATCATAGAGAAATCAGGATCAGTCTGTTCTGTTGGAGAACTGTAAGACATAAAATTTCAAACTAATAGGCTCTTTATCGAAGTAAATGTATGAGTTAAAATTGGATATCTAACAATCTTTTCATTTTGTTTATTTTTGTTTGTTTTAAAGTAGAAAAAACTAGTTCTTTTCGTTCTATTTTCCATCCAAAATGTTTTTGAAATTTCTATCCAATATGCTTTTATATCAAACGAGAGTTTTATGTAATCGTAGAAAAATCAGGATCAGTCTGTTCTGTTGGAGAACTGTAAGACATAAAATTTCAGTCTAATAGGCTCTTTATCAAAGTAAATGAATAAGTTTAAATTGGATATCTAACAATCTTTTTCATTTTACTTCTTATTGTTTGTTTTAAAGTAGGAAAAACTAGTTCTTTTCTTTCTAATTTCCATCCCAAATGCTTTCGAATTCCAGGAAAATATATATGTTGACAACAAAAAAACTTCTTAAAAAACGTTTTGTTCAACTGTGAAATTCTTATGACACATTGCAAAAATAATCGTTGAAGAAGATAAATTCGATTTTTGTAAATGACAAGTGAAATGAAAAAAATTTACGACCACGGCAGGATTCGAACCTACAATCTTCTGCTCCGTAGGCAGACGGGTTATCCATTGCGCCACGCGGCCTTGTTCAACTAAGATTTCAGAAACTCTTATGAAAAAAAACTAAGACTATTTTGATGAGAGAAATTAAGAGAAAAACTATGGAGCTGACATTACATTTTTCTACAATATCACTAGATTCGATATCATTGATATCCTGGAAACGTTATTCCTCTTCTTTTTGTATATAAAACGAGAGTTTCATGTAATCATAGAGAAATCAGGATCAGTCTGTTCTGTTGGAGAACTGTAAGACATAAAATTTCAAACTAATAGGCTCTTTATCGAAGTAAATGTATAAGTTTAAATTGGATATCTAACAATCTTTTTTATTTTATTTCTTATTGTTTGTTTTAAAGTAGGAAAAACTAGTTCTTTTCTTTCTAATTTCCATCCCAAATGCTTTTGAATTCCAGGAAAATATATACGGCCTTGTACACCTAAGATTTCAGAAACTCTTATGAGAAAAAAAACTAAGACAATTGTGATGAGAGAAATTAAGAGAAAACCTATGGAGCTGACATTACTTTTACAATATCACTAGATTCGATATCATTGATATCCTGGAAATGTTATTCCTCTCCTTTTTGTATATCAAACGAGAGTTTTATGTAATCATAGAGAAATCAGGATCAGTCTGTTCTGTTGGAGAACTGTAAGACATAAAATTTCAAACTAATAGGCTCTTTATCGAAGTAAATGTATGAGTTAAAATTGGATATCTAACAATCTTTTCATTTTGTTTATTTTTGTTTGTTTTAAAGTAGAAAAAACTAGTTCTTTTCGTTCTATTTTCCATCCAAAATGTTTTTGAAATTTCTATCCAATATGCTTTTATATCAAACGAGAGTTTTATGTAATCGTAGAAAAATCAGGATCAGTCTGTTCTGTTGGAGAACTGTAAGACATAAAATTTCAGTCTAATAGGCTCTTTATCAAAGTAAATGAATAAGTTTAAATTGGATATCTAACAATCTTTTTCATTTTACTTCTTATTGTTTGTTTTAAAGTAGGAAAAACTAGTTCTTTTCTTTCTAATTTCCATCCCAAATGCTTTCGAATTCCAGGAAAATATATATGTTGACAACAAAAAAACTTCTTAAAAAACGTTTTGTTCAACTGTGAAATTCTTATGACACATTGCAAAAATAATCGTTGAAGAAGATAAATTCGATTTTTGTAAATGACAAGTGAAATGAAAAAAATTTACGACCACGGCAGGATTCGAACCTACAATCTTCTGCTCCGTAGGCAGACGGGTTATCCATTGCGCCACGCGGCCTTGTTCAACTAAGATTTCAGAAACTCTTATGAAAAAAAACTAAGACAATTGTGATGAGAGAAATTAAGAGAAAAACTATGGAGCTGACATTACATTTTTCTACAATATCACTAGATTCGATATCATTGATATCCTGGAAACGTTATTCCTCTTCTTTTTGTATATCAAACGAGAGTTTCATGTAATCATAGAGAAATCAGGATCAGTCTGTTCTGTTGGAGAACTGTAAGACATAAAATTTCAAACTAATAGGCTCTTTATCGAAGTAAATGTATAAGTTTAAATTGGATATCTAACAATCTTTTTTATTTTATTTCTTATTGTTTGTTTTAAAGTGGGAAAAACTAGTTCTTTTCTTTCTAATTTCCATCCCAAATGCTTTTGAATTCCAGGAAAATATATACGGCCTTGTACACCTAAGATTTCAGAAACTCTTATGAGAAAAAAAACTAAGACAATTGTGATGAGAGAAATTAAGAGAAAACCTATGGAGCTGACATTACTTTTACAATATCACTAGATTCGATATCATTGATATCCTGGAAACGTTATTCCTCTCCTTTTTGTATATCAAACGAGAGTTTTATGTAATCATAGAGAAATCAGGATCAGTCTGTTCTGTTGGAGAACTGTAAGACATAAAATTTCAAACTAATAGGCTCTTTATCGAAGTAAATGTATGAGTTAAAATTGGATATCTAACAATCTTTTCATTTTGTTTATTTTTGTTTGTTTTAAAGTAGAAAAAACTAGTTCTTTTCGTTCTATTTTAAATCCAAAATGTTTTTGAAATTTCTATCCAATATGCTTTTATATCAAACGAGAGTTTTATGTAATCGTAGAAAAATCAGGATCAGTCTGTTCTGTTGGAGAACTGTAAGACATAAAATTTCAGTCTAATAGACTCTTTATCAAAGTAAATGAATAAGTTTAAATTGGATATCTAACAATCTTTTTCATTTTACTTCTTATTGTTTGTTTTAAAGTAGGAAAAACTAGTTCTTTTCTTTCTAATTTCCATCTCAAATGCTTTCGAATTCCAGGAAAATATATATGTTGACAACAAAAAAACTTCTTAAAAAACGTTTTGTTCAACTGTGAAATTCTTATGACACATTGCAAAAATAATCGTTGAAGAAGATAAATTCGATTTTTGTAAATGACAAGTGAAATGAAAAAAATTTACGACCACGGCAGGATTCGAACCTACAATCTTCTGCTCCGTAGGCAGACGGGTTATCCATTGCGCCACGCGGCCTTGTTCAACTAAGATTTCAGAAACTCTTATGAAAAAAAACTAAGACTATTTTGATGAGAGAAATTAAGAGAAAAACTATGGAGCTGACATTACATTTTTCTACAATATCACTAGATTCGATATCATTGATATCCTGGAAACGTTATTCCTCTTCTTTTTGTATATCAAACGAGAGTTTCATGTAATCATAGAGAAATCAGGATCAGTCTGTTCTGTTGGAGAACTGTAAGACATAAAATTTCAAACTAATAGGCTCTTTATCGAAGTAAATGTATAAGTTTAAATTGGATATCTAACAATCTTTTTCATTTTATTTCTTATTGTTTGTTTTAAAGTAGGAAAAACTAGTTCTTTTCTTTCTAATTTCCATCCCAAATGCTGTCGAATTCCAGAAAAAAATATATACTGCCTTGTTCACCTAACATTTCAGAAACTCTTATGAGAAAAAAAACTAAGACAATTGTGATGAGAGAAATTAAAAAAAAACCTATGGAGCTGACATTACTTTTACAATATCACTAGATTCGATATCATTGATATCCTGGAAACGTTATTCCTCTCCTTTTTGTATATCAAACGAGAGTTTTATGTAATCATAGAGAAATCAGGACCAGTCTGTTCTGTTGTAGAACTGTAAGACATAAAATTTCAAACTAATAGGCTCTTTATCGAAGTAAATGTATAAGTTTAAATTGGATATCTAACAATCTTTTTTATTTTATTTCTTACTGTTTGTTTTAAAGTAGGAAAAACTAGTTCTTTTCTTTCTAATTTCCATCCCAAATGCTTTTGAATTCCAGGAAAATATATACGGCCTTGTACACCTAAGATTTCAGAAACTCTTATGAGAAAAAAAACTAAGACAATTGTGATGAGAGAAATTAAAAGAAAACCTATGGAGCTGACATTACATTTTTCTACAATATCACTAGATTCGATATCATTGATATCCTGGAAACGTTATTCCTCTCCTTTTTTCATATCAAACGAGAGTTTTATGTAATCGTAGAAAAATCAGGATCAGTCTGTTCTGTTGGAGAACTGTAAGACATAAAATTTCAGTCTAATAGGCTCTTCATCAAAGTAAATGTATAAGTTTAAATTGGATATCTAACAATCTTTTTCATTTTATTTCTTATTGTTTGTTTTAAAGTAGGAAAAACTAGTTCTTTTCTTTCAAATTTCCATCCCAAATGCTTTCGAATTCCAGGAAAATATATATGTTGACAACAAAGAAAATTCTTAAAAAACGTTTTGTTCAACTGTGTAATTCTTATGACACATTGCAAAAAAAAATCATTGAAAAAAATAAATTCGATTTTTATGTATGACAAGTGAAATGAAAAAAATTTACGACCACGGCAGGATTCGAACCTACAATCTTCTGCTCCGTAGGCAGACGCGTTATCCATTGCGCCACGCGGCCTTGTTCAACTAAGATTTCAGAAACTCTTATGAAAAAATTAGAGCCATTATTGTGCTGAGTCCAGTTATTATTTTTTTTATAATTTTTATAATTTTTATTATTATTATTATTCCTACTTCTTTCTCTTTCTTCACTAAAGCTTAATTTATGCTGTAAAGCATTTATGAGCTCCTTCAAGGTGCTAGTGTCTTCATTTCTTTTCATGAAGCTATTTCAAACGCCTTCTCCAAACCTAGCTAATTTCTTAGCTTGTTCATAAGTGGCGGGGTTTTTAGTTAAAACCGCAATACCCAGCTCCTCTTTTAAACCATTTAAAAATGCCGTTTTCAACATTGGTTCCCGCTCGGGATCCATTGGTGACATTATGGTGCTTGCCATTCTCTCTAATTCCATACTAAAATCAAGAACAGATTTATCTCCTTGTTGTACTCGATGAATAAGCGCTATGGTGAAATTTTTATCTGTTTTAGGCGCTAAAAGCTCAGTGAGCTGATCCATCAAAACAATCCATGGGCCATTAGTTCTTATGCCACTAGGAATACTATTATACAAGGAGAGAGCTGTTTCATTTGATTCCAAAAGAAGAAGAGGCAAAATTAATAGTCTCTCAGGTAAGCTTAGATTCATAACATTAAAAAATCTATTTAAAGATTCAACAAAAGAACGAAAGCTACGAGAGCCGTCATACTGGGACAGAGATGGCAATTCAAAATAGTTGCCATATTTCTAGAGGGTGGAGCAACATTAGAATTAGGAGATGGAGAGGTAGGAGTCATTTTTCTTTCAAAAGCTTTAGTTATAGCAGCGGCTCACCGACTTGGTGATCTATTTCGTACTGTAGTAGGTGCCCGAGGTGTTTCCTCAGTGATGGCCTTTCTGCTTTTACTTCTCGTTCTAATTGTTAGAGAAGAAGAGTGAGAAGAAGAAGAGGAATCACCTTCTTCTCTCAAAAATTCAAAAGGAGAGAGGTAGGTGAATGGAGTATTTAAGTTTTTAGAATTAAATTCAAAAACTTGGCGTACCTCTGGTGATCCTTGTTCCTGATCTTTGTTTTCCTCGCTGATGTCCGAGTCCGACAGGGTGGCTGGTGAATACAGTTAGATGAATATAAGAGCGCGTACTGGAAGCAACTAGACTCCAGTAAAAACGTTTGTGACAATGGCGTCTGATGAAGGAGGATCGTTGAAGCTTCAAGCTCCGCCTCCAGCCATGTGTCACGACACCAGATGTTAGCGCTTATGGTAAACAACCATTGACCGTCTGTCGTGATATTTGAATATTATAATCACTAATGTCAGCTTAGAGACAAATAAGGAATCACAGATGGTGCCTTAAGCCTGTTTGAAAACTTTTGAATTTTAACAGCTGTTATTGACTACACATGTCGAACAGCTGGTACGCGTGGGCCAACTATTTGAATGTGAGTAAGCTTAAAGTAAACAAAAATGTCTCATCTCGTATATTAAGTTCAATTTCATAAAGGTTATTAAGATTTGTAGAAAGAATTTCAAAATAAATCTTAATTAAGATAATTTTTAATTTAATTCCAAAAGATTTAGAAGGTAATTTAAGATTGATATAGGATTTTAAATTCAGTAATCTGTCAATAATATAGGAAAAAGGAAACGTTGGCAGACGTAGAGTGGACTTGGGTGGGTAGGAATTTAAATATTCTTATTATCTCTGAACTAATAAGAAAAGAGTTAACAGGAGTAGAACCCTGATGAACCCTTGGATGTGAATCAAAATCAAAAATCGTAAATAAAATTATCCCAACAGCCTCCAGCTTCCAAACAACTCAGCTAAAAAGTGAGCTCTGTTGCCACACTGGACATTCACATCATAAAGTAATGAATCAAAATAGCACGCGCGTGCATAACAAAAAGGTAACGCTCGTCAAAACTGATTGTCTGATAGTTTCCCCAAACGTCTCAGACACCTCCCAGTTTTCGTTGAGCGGAGGAGAAGTGGTTCTTAATTCTTCAAAGCCAATTAAAATTAATAAAAATGACCACATTGGTTCAGGACTTATAGCATCTAAAGAAATTATGAACGATTATGTTCCACCTGAAGCTGATTGGGAAGATAAGTTACCAACTTTTCCTCAGCATCTTTTGGATGATTTGAACTTCAATTCTTGCACTCTGTCCCATAAAATGAAGAAAAATCTGATCACAATCATTAAGGAAAACCAAACGGCATTTTTCAACCATGATCATAATATTGGTCTCTTTTGCGGACCAGTTGAACATGCCATTCCTATAAGATCTGATATGGATTTTCCAAAAAGTAGATCTTAAAGAGTACCATTGGGTAAGCAAGAAGAAGTAGAACGGCAAGTGAAAGAAATGTTGTCGCAAGGTATAATCGAAAATTCGACGGCCACTTTCACTAGTCCAGTTGTTCTTGTGAAAAAGAAAGATAATTCTTTCCGGTTCGTTACTGACTTTAGAGCATTGAATAGTGTTACTAAGAAACAAACATACAGCATTCCACACATTCCTGATATCATAGACTTAGCGGCTGGAGCTCAGTTCTTTTCGAATTTTGATCTCATTTCTGGTTTCTTCCAAATACCGTTGAAACGCTCAGATAGATACCTAACTGCTTTTACCACTCCATCAGGTACCTATCAGTATTGCCGAATGCCTATGGGATTGTGTGGAGCGCCACACACTTTTCAATCCGCAGTACGATACTTGCAATCTCTTGTTAGATGCAAACTGTTTGTATATCTAGATGATTTGCTAATAATTTCGAACTCAGCTGAAAAACATTTAAGAGATATACAAGAAGTGCTGAACAAGGTCACTGAACTAGGGTTAAAAATTAAGTTATCTAAATGTTGCTTTGCAGCCACTGAAGTAAAGTTTTTGGGTTTTATAATAGGTAGAAATGGTGTTAAACCAGATCCTGCTAAAATACAGGCTGTTTCCGAATTTCCAAATCCAAGCACAGTTACGGCTGTCAGATCCTTTCTAGGTATGACTAACTATTTTCGACGGTTTATTCAAAATTATGCCGGAATAGCTGAGCCATTGTATAAGTTAACACATAAGGATACTCCTTTTGAGTGGAAATCGGAACATGCAGACGCATTTAAAACTTTAAAAACATTACTGTATAAAAACATTACTGGAAATATCCTCCTATTGAAGTTGAAGCACTCGGTTTAGTCTTTGCTCTTCAACAATTCCGTACCTATGTATTAGGAGTACCTACCACAGTTATCACAGATCACCGACCATTAACCAGTTTAATGTCGCGTAAAGATCTCATAGGTAGATTAGCCAAGTATCAACTAATGATACAAGATTTCAACATAAAGATTGAATATCGTCCTGGCAAATTAAACAGTGTCTGTGATGCTCTCTCCAGGTATATAGGAAACGAAGCAAATGACAGTCGTCCTACTTAACCAAAGGACAAAGTAAAACCTGTTGATGCTTTTATTGCTCATATCACAACTATTTCTTCTATTGACCAACTAAATTGTGAAGAAATACGGAAAGTTCAAGCTGGAGTTCCCTGGATTCGCGAAGCACTTTCTCAAATTAATAATGATAACTGTCCGGCTAATATATCAGACCGGTATGAAGAACGAGAAGGCATATTACATGCAAAACAAGCGAAAAATTATTTGAAACCATCTATTATTTTGCCTCGTAACGACAAAATAACTGATGTTGTTATCAAGTTTTTTCATGAAGATTCCAAAATTGGTGCACACCTAGGTATAAATAAAACTACTGATGCGATTCGACGACGATTCTTTTGGACTAATATGGTTCCACAAATAACTGAATTTATTAATCGTTGTACAAAATGTGCAAGTAGGAAATCTAACCCACACCAATCGTATATTCAACCTATGGGAAGATTTGTTATACCCGAAAAGCCATTTGATCGTATTCATGTAGATATACTAGGTCCTTTACCTCGCACTAATGATGGACATCGATACATCTTGAGTATTCAAGACGCTTTTAGTAAATGGGGAACAACTTGCCCATTAATAACACAAACGGCTACTGAAATCACAAAAGCGTTTGTAATTAGATTTGTTTTCATATATGGACCACCAATGAGTATGATAACCGATAATGGTAGTAGCTTTTTGTCATCTGAATTTAAAAAAACAAATGTTGCTTTGCAGCCACTGAAGTGAAGTTTTTGGGTTTTGTAATAGGTAGAAATGGTGTTAAACCAGATCCTGCTAAAATACAGGCTGTTTCCGAATTTCCAAATCCAAGCACAGTTACGGCTGTCAGATCCTTTCTAGGTATGGGTCGTTCGGGTCTGCCTACCTAAGGAACAAGGTAGAAGTACATATATCTTCCGACCATGAAAAGACGGGAAGAAACATTATGTAACGTGGAGGTTCCACCTTGCTTACTTTACTGTTAATTTATTGACAGCAAGTTTACGAGACTTTTGGACTTAATTACCCAACAGTGAGGAGTAACCGAGCCGTGCACCATGATTTCCCCAAAAATTATTTTGGCTACCACTTCTCCTCCGCTCAACAAAAACTGGGAGGTGTCTGAGACGTTTGGGAAAACTATCAGACAATAGTTTTGACGAGCGTTACCTTTTTGTTATGCACGCGCGTGCTATTTTGATTCATTACTTTATGATGTGAATGTCCAGTGTGGCAACAGAGCTCACTCTTTAGCTGAGTTGTTTGGAAGCTGGAGGCTGTTGGGATAATTTTATTTACGATTTTTGATTTCGATTCACATCCAAGGGTTCATCAGGGTTCTACTCCTGTTAACTCTTTTCTTATTAGTTCAGAGATAATAAGAATATTTAAATTCCTACCCACCCAAGTCCACTCTACGTCTGCCAACGTTTCTTTTTTCCTATATTATTGACAGATTACTGAATTCAAATTCCTATATCAATCTTAAATTACCTTCTAAATCTTTTAAAATTAAATTAAAAATTATCTTAATTAAGATTTATTTTGAAATTCTTTCTACAAATCTTAATAAACTTTATAAAATTGAACTTAATATACGAGATGAGACATTTTTGTTTACTTTAAGCTTACTCACATTCAAATAGTTGGCCCACGCGTACCAGCTGTTCGACATGTGTAGTCAATAACAGCTGTTAAAATTCAAAAGTTTTCAAACAGGCTTAAGGCACCATCTGTGATTCCTTATTTGTCTCTAAGCTGACATTAGTGATTATAATATTCAAATATCACGACAGACGGTCAATGGTTGTAAACAACCAAGAGCAAGATTTAGCAATTATATCCAAGCTGCCTGACTATCACAACCTTTATACAAAGAATAGTACAGCATATTATGGATTTCCTCCACAGTCCATTGAATACCCACAGGAAAATCCTAAATTCAATAAAACAGAAGTTTTAGAATTCATAAGTTGGGTTAAAACTCAAATCACAACTGATAAAAATATGGTACAGCATACTACTGTAACCCCAATAACTTCCACCAAAACTACAATTCGTAGTTTAACAACTCCTACCCCTAATGCGTACGAGAGAGGTCGAGAGTTGTATGTAGCAGAAGTATATGACAATGTTCTCCACAAATCAGAGCATAAAACTAACACGATAATAGATAATAAGTTGAATTATGGGTTTGAGAAAGCGCGTCTCTCCATAATTGACGAATTTCATCAACAGTTTCATACCATCTGTAAATCTCAAATGGAAACTGTAAAAAGCTGGCAAGCTATATTACGTATACATCCTACAATAGGAGTAAGAGCTATGCTTCAGCGGGATGATATCGTTGCCCGATTTGTTGGAAGAAATGTTTTAAAAATAACAACTTGTGAGGAAATAGAACCACATTTCATTTATCGTAATCATTCTTACAATGATAAATGTTATGCAGAGACCCCTGTTTTAACACACGATAAACAATTATTCTTTGCTCCTATCGATAGCTACGATTTGAGCACTGAAGGACATGAGATCAATTGTGAACACAAAGAGACAGAGATTTGGTATGAAAATGGAACATGGAGAGATTATAAAGGTGACACACATAAAGTAGATAGTATTCATTCAGAAAAACATGATCATTTTGCTGAATTGAGTAAACTTCGATTCACAGGGCGGAATTTGTTTGAAAATTCGACTGAAAAATCCTTAGCCCTATCTATTGGATTAACTTATGGTTATAGTTTATCTACTTCACCTCACCATGATCTTCTCCGCGTAATTTCTCGTTCACGTGATTGGCCTCAAATTTCCTCTTTCATCTTCAAAACAAGTAAACTTATAAGAGATGCCAGGAAAATTGTTTTCTCCAATTGGGATCTGTTCATTGACTTTTGTATAGGTTCAATTGAACGAACACTCATTACCATCGGTTGTATAACTCTGAACTCTATTATGTCTAATGATAGCATTATATTTCACTATAAAATGTTATCTCTCCCCTACTTCTATGTTAAAAATAAACCATATCATGTTGAGCCCAACAGCTCCACCACTTGAGGGAGATGAGATTCATGAAACAGTTAGTGATGAATTGATGCGGAGCTATTTTCCCACCATCATAACTTACATTCCTTTAGCCATACCTTTTGTATGTCACACAACAACAAAGAAAATTTTGTTCGTTTGTTCATATTGACATTGAAGGTAGAGGACTGTTAGCATTATGGGATTCTGGAGCTACGGTCTCATATATTCCGTTCTCCACATTGGCATATATTGGAAGACAATATTTTACAAAATATTCTAAATCTGCATCCACTGCAAATGGATCAGAGTTTCGCTTTGTGGGAAAATGCAAGTTAGATGTGGGTATAGCAGGTTACCAAGTGGAACACGAATTTTTAATATCTGAAGACAATGACTGTCCAGGACAAATGTTACTTGGTACTGATTTTATGCGTACGTTGGAAGAAAGAGAGATATTTACTACATTAAAACTATGTAAAGGAAAGTTGATTGTTGGTAATATGGAAACACCCTTAGTAAAACCTGGTTGTTTTGCATATAAAACCACAACTAAAACAGTAAATATCATAAGTTTGTCCACAGTAACAGTTCCACCACACAGTACTTCCATATATCTTTGCAAACGGGACCAGAATTAGATTTTGATCAATATGCTCTTTTAAAATCTAGCACAGGTCCTATCTCAATTCCAGATGCCGCCATAGGACCTTTTCCTATTGTGATATTGTAGAAAAATGTAATGTCAGCTCCATAGGTTTTCTCTTAATTTCTCTCATCACAATATTCTTAGTTTTTTTTTCTCATAAGAGCGTTACATATTGTTTCTTCCCGTCTTTTTATGGTCGGAAGATATATGTACTTCTACCTTGTTCCTTAGGTAGGCAGACCCGAACGACCCGATTTCCTTATTAAGACAAATACTTAAAGCGAAAAGGATTCATTATCAGATAACAAGAAAATACAATATAAGAATTACATTAAGAAAGAATATAAAGAGATATAATAAAGTATTAAATAGAGTATATATATAGATGATATAGAGATGAGACTCACATGACTATAAGACAACCTATCTGGGTTAGACCAGAAGCAAGAGTGCCATGTGTGTCCCATGTTGTGGGCGGGGCTTGTTCAGGCTCCCGCTATTTGAATAGCGCGCACATGTTTACCATGTGCTTGCAGATGTGACAAGAATTTCTGAAATCTTAGTTGAACAAGGCCGCGTGGCGCAATGGATAACGCGTCTGCCTACGGAGCAGAAGATTGTAGGTTCGAATCCTGCCGTGGTCGTAAATTTTTTTCATTTCTACATTTACTTCGATAAAGAGCCTATTATATTGAAATTTTATGTTTTACAGTTCTCCAACACAACAGACTGATCCTGATTTCTCTATGATTACATAAAACTCTCGTTTGATATGGAAAAAGGAAAGGAATAACGTTTCCAGGATATCAATGATATCGAATCTAGTGATATTGTAAAAAAATGTAATGTCAGCTCCATAGGTTTTCTCTTAATTTCTCTCATCACAATATTCTTAGTTTTTTTTCTCATAAGAGTTTCTGAAATCTTAGTTGAACAAGGCCGCGTGGCGCAATGGATAACGCGTCTGCCTACGGAGCAGAAGATTGTAGGTTCGAATCCTGCCGTTGTCGTAAATTTTTTTCATTTCACTTGTCATTTACAAAAATCGAATTTATCTTCTTCAACCATTATTTTTGCAATGTGTCATAAGAATTTCACAGTTGAACAGAACGTTTTTTAAGAAGTTTTTTTGTTGTCAACATATATATTTTCCTGGAATTCGAAAGCATTTGGGATGAAAATTAGAAAGAAAAGAACTAGTTTTACCTACTTTAAAACAAACAATAAGAAATAAAATAAAAAAGATTGTTAGATATCCTATTTAAACTTATACATTTACTTCGATAAAGAGCCTATCAGTTTGAAATTTTATGTCTTACAGTTCTCCAACAGAACAGACTAATCCTGATTTCTCTATGATTACATAAAACTCTCGTTTGATATAAAAAAAGGAGAGAAATAACGTTTCCAGGATGTCAATGATATCGAATCTAGTGATATTGTAGAAAAATGTAATGTCAGCTCCATAGGTTTTCTCTTAATTTCTCTCATCACAATATTCTTAGTTTTTTTTCTCATAAGAGTTTCTGAAATCTTAGTTGAACAAGGCCGCGTGGCGCAATGGATAACGCGTCTGCCTACGGAGCAGAAGATTGTAGGTTCGAATCCTGCCGTGGTCGTAAATTTTTTTCATTTCACTTGTCATTTACAAAAATCGAATTTATCTTCTTCAACCATTATTTTTGCAATGTGTCATAAGAATTTCACAGTTGAAGAACGTTTTTTAAGAAGTTTTTTTGTTGTCAACATATATATTTTCCTGGAATTCGAAAGCATTTGGGATGAAAATTAGAAAGAAAAGAACAAGTTTTTCCTAGTTTAAAACAAACAATAAGAAATAAAATAAAAAAGATTGAAATCCTGGAAACGTTATTCCTCTCCTTTTTGTATATCAAACGAGAGTTTTATGTAATCATAGAGAAATCAGGACCAGTCTGTTCTGTTGTAGAACTGTAAGACATAAAATTTCAAACTAATAGGCTCTTTATCGAAGTAAATGTATAAGTTTAAATTGGATATCTAACAATCTTTTTTATTTTATTTCTTACTGTTTGTTTTAAAGTAGGAAAAACTAGTTCTTTTCTTTCTAATTTCCATCCCAAATGCTTTTGAATTCCAGGAAAATATATACGGCCTTGTACACCTAAGATTTCAGAAACTCTTATGAGAAAAAAAACTAAGACAATTGTGATGAGAGAAATTAAAAGAAAACCTATGGAGCTGACATTACATTTTTCTACAATATCACTAGATTCGATATCATTGATATCCTGGAAACGTTATTCCTCTCCTTTTTTCATATCAAACGAGAGTTTTATGTAATCGTAGAAAAATCAGGATCAGTCTGTTCTGTTGGAGAACTGTAAGACATAAAATTTCAGTCTAATAGGCTCTTCATCAAAGTAAATGTATAAGTTTAAATTGGATATCTAACAATCTTTTTCATTTTATTTCTTATTGTTTGTTTTAAAGTAGGAAAAACTAGTTCTTTTCTTTCTAATTTCCATCCCAAATGCTTTCGAATTCCAGGAAAATATATATGTTGACAACAAAAAAACTTCTTAAAAAACGTTTTGTTCAACTGTGAAATTCTTATGACACATTGTAAAAATAATCGTTGAAGAAGATAAATTCGATTTTTGTAAATTACAAGTGAAATGAAAACAATTTACGACCACGGCAGGATTCGAACCTACAATCTTCTGCTCCGTAGGCAGACGCGTTATCCATTGCGCCACGCGGCCTTGTTCAACTAAGATTTCAGAAACTCTTATGAAAAAAAACTAAGACTATTGTGATGAGAGAAATTAAAAAAAAACCTATGGAGCTGACATTACATTTTTCTACAATATCACTAGATTCGATATCATTGATATCCTGGAAACGTTATTCCTCTCCTTTTTGTATATCAAACGAGAGTTTCATGTAATCATAGAGAAATCAGGATCAGTCTGTTCTGTTGGAGAACTGTAAGACATAAAATTTCAGTCTAATAGGCTCTTTATCAAAGTAAATGTATAAGATTAAATTGGATATCTAACAATCTTTTTCATTTTATTTCTTATTGTTTGTTTTAAAGTAGGAAAAACTAGTTCTTTTCTTTCTAATTTCCATCCCGAATGCTTTTGAATTCCAGCAAAATATATATGTTGACAACAAAAAAACTTCTTAAAAAACGTTTTGTTCAACTGTGAAATTCTTATGACACATTGTAAAAATAATCGTTGAAAAAGATAAATTCGATTTTTGTAAATTACAAGTGAAATGAAAACAATTTACGACCACGGCAGGATTCGAACCTACAATCTTCTGCTCCGTAGGCAGACGCGTTATCCATTGCGCCACGCGGCCTTGTTCAACTAAGATTTCAGAAACTCTTATGAGAAAAAAAACTAAGACAATTGTGATGAGAGAAATTAAAAAAAAACCTATGGAGCTGACATTACTTTTACAATATCACTAGATTCGATATCATTGATATCCTGGAAACGTTATTCCTCTCCTTTTTGTATATCAAACGAGAGTTTTATGTAATCATAGAGAAATCAGGACCAGTCTGTTCTGTTGTAGAACTGTAAGACATAAAATTTCAAACTAATAGGCTCTTTATCGAAGTAAATGTATAAGTTTAAATTGGATATCTAACAATCTTTTTTATTTTATTTCTTACTGTTTGTTTTAAAGTAGGAAAAACTAGTTCTTTTCTTTCTAATTTCCATCCCAAATGCTTTTGAATTCCAGGAAAATATATACGGCCTTGTACACCTAAGATTTCAGAAACTCTTATGAGAAAAAAAACTAAGACAATTGTGATGAGAGAAATTAAAAGAAAACCTATGGAGCTGACATTACATTTTTCTACAATATCACTAGATTCGATATCATTGATATCCTGGAAACGTTATTCCTCTCCTTTTTTCATATCAAACGAGAGTTTTATGTAATCGTAGAAAAATCAGGATCAGTCTGTTCTGTTGGAGAACTGTAAGACATAAAATTTCAGTCTAATAGGCTCTTCATCAAAGTAAATGTATAAGTTTAAATTGGATATCTAACAATCTTTTTCATTTTATTTCTTATTGTTTGTTTTAAAGTAGGAAAAACTAGTTCTTTTCTTTCTAATTTCCATCCCAAATGCTTTCGAATTCCAGGAAAATATATATGTTGACAACAAAAAAACTTCTTAAAAAACGTTTTGTTCAACTGTGAAATTCTTATGACACATTGTAAAAATAATCGTTGAAGAAGATAAATTCGATTTTTGTAAATTACAAGTGAAATGAAAACAATTTACGACCACGGCAGGATTCGAACCTACAATCTTCTGCTCCGTAGGCAGACGCGTTATCCATTGCGCCACGCGGCCTTGTTCAACTAAGATTTCAGAAACTCTTATGAAAAAAAACTAAGACTATTGTGATGAGAGAAATTAAAAAAAAACCTATGGAGCTGACATTACATTTTTCTACAATATCACTAGATTCGATATCATTGATATCCTGGAAACGTTATTCCTCTCCTTTTTGTATATCAAACGAGAGTTTCATGTAATCATAGAGAAATCAGGATCAGTCTGTTCTGTTGGAGAACTGTAAGACATAAAATTTCAGTCTAATAGGCTCTTTATCAAAGTAAATGTATAAGATTAAATTGGATATCTAACAATCTTTTTCATTTTATTTCTTATTGTTTGTTTTAAAGTAGGAAAAACTAGTTCTTTTCTTTCTAATTTCCATCCCGAATGCTTTTGAATTCCAGCAAAATATATATGTTGACAACAAAAAAACTTCTTAAAAAACGTTTTGTTCAACTGTGAAATTCTTATGACACATTGTAAAAATAATCGTTGAAAAAGATAAATTCGATTTTTGTAAATTACAAGTGAAATGAAAACAATTTACGACCACGGCAGGATTCGAACCTACAATCTTCTGCTCCGTAGGCAGACGCGTTATCCATTGCGCCACGCGGCCTTGTTCAACTAAGATTTCAGAAACTCTTATGAGAAAAAAAACTAAGACAATTGTGATGAGAGAAATTAAAAAAAAACCTATGGAGCTGACATTACTTTTACAATATCACTAGATTCGATATCATTGATATCCTGGAAACGTTATTCCTCTCCTTTTTGTATATCAAACGAGAGTTTTATGTAATCATAGAGAAATCAGGACCAGTCTGTTCTGTTGTAGAACTGTAAGACATAAAATTTCAAACTAATAGGCTCTTTATCGAAGTAAATGTATAAGTTTAAATTGGATATCTAACAATCTTTTTTATTTTATTTCTTACTGTTTGTTTTAAAGTAGGAAAAACTAGTTCTTTTCTTTCTAATTTCCATCCCAAATGCTTTTGAATTCCAGGAAAATATATACGGCCTTGTACACCTAAGATTTCAGAAACTCTTATGAGAAAAAAAACTAAGACAATTGTGATGAGAGAAATTAAAAGAAAACCTATGGAGCTGACATTACATTTTTCTACAATATCACTAGATTCGATATCATTGATATCCTGGAAACGTTATTCCTCTCCTTTTTTCATATCAAACGAGAGTTTTATGTAATCGTAGAAAAATCAGGATCAGTCTGTTCTGTTGGAGAACTGTAAGACATAAAATTTCAGTCTAATAGGCTCTTCATCAAAGTAAATGTATAAGTTTAAATTGGATATCTAACAATCTTTTTCATTTTATTTCTTATTGTTTGTTTTAAAGTAGGAAAAACTAGTTCTTTTCTTTCTAATTTCCATCCCAAATGCTTTCGAATTCCAGGAAAATATATATGTTGACAACAAAAAAACTTCTTAAAAAACGTTTTGTTCAACTGTGAAATTCTTATGACACATTGTAAAAATAATCGTTGAAGAAGATAAATTCGATTTTTGTAAATTACAAGTGAAATGAAAACAATTTACGACCACGGCAGGATTCGAACCTACAATCTTCTGCTCCGTAGGCAGACGCGTTATCCATTGCGCCACGCGGCCTTGTTCAACTAAGATTTCAGAAACTCTTATGAAAAAAAACTAAGACTATTGTGATGAGAGAAATTAAAAAAAAACCTATGGAGCTGACATTACATTTTTCTACAATATCACTAGATTCGATATCATTGATATCCTGGAAACGTTATTCCTCTCCTTTTTGTATATCAAACGAGAGTTTCATGTAATCATAGAGAAATCAGGATCAGTCTGTTCTGTTGGAGAACTGTAAGACATAAAATTTCAGTCTAATAGGCTCTTTATCAAAGTAAATGTATAAGATTAAATTGGATATCTAACAATCTTTTTCATTTTATTTCTTATTGTTTGTTTTAAAGTAGGAAAAACTAGTTCTTTTCTTTCTAATTTCCATCCCAAATGCTTTTGAATTCCAGCAAAATATATATGTTGACAACAAAAAAACTTCTTAAAAAACGTTTTGTTCAACTGTGAAATTCTTATGACACATTGTAAAAATAATCGTTGAAAAAGATAAATTCGATTTTTGTAAATTACAAGTGAAATGAAAACAATTTACGACCACGGCAGGATTCGAACCTACAATCTTCTGCTCCGTAGGCAGACGCGTTATCCATTGCGCCACGCGGCCTTGTTCAACTAAGATTTCAGAAACTCTTATGAGAAAAAAAACTAAGACAATTGTGATGAGAGAAATTAAGAGAAAAACTATGGAGCTGACATTACATTTTTCTACAATATCACTAGATTCGATATCATTGACATCCTGGAAACGTTATTCCTCTTCTTTTTTTATATCAAACGAGAGTTTTATGTAATCATAGAGAAATCAGGATCAGTCTGTTCTGTTGGAGAACTGTAAGACATAAAATTTCAATCTAATAGGCTCTTTATCAAAGTAAATGTATAAGTTTAAATTAGATATCTAACAATCTTTTTCATTTTATTTCTTGTTGTTTGTTTTAAAGTAGGAAAAACTAGTTCTTTTTTTCTAATTTCCATCCCAAATGCTTTCGAAATCCAGGAAAATATATATGTTGACAACAAAAAAACTTCTTAAAAAACGTCTTGTTCAACTGTGAAATTCTTATGACACATTGTAAAAATAATCGTTGAAGAAGATAAATTCGATTTTTGTAAATTACAAGTGAAATGAAAACAATTTACGACCACGGCAGGATTCGAACCTACAATCTTCTGCTCCGTAGGCAGACGCGTTATCCATTGCGCCACGCGGCCTTGCTCAACTAAGATTTCAGAAACTCTTATGAAAAAAAACTAAGACTATTGTGATGAGAGAAATTAAGAGAAAAACTATGGAGCTGACATTACATTTTTCTACAATATCACTAGATTCGATATCATTGATATCCTGGAAACGTTATTCCTCTCCTTTTTGTATATCAAACGAGAGTTTTATGTAATCATAGAGAAATCAGGATCAGTCTGTTCTGTTGGAGAACTGTAAGACATAAAATTTCAATCTAATAGGCTCTTTATCGAAGTAAATGTATAAGTTAAAATTGGATATCTAACAATCTTTTCATTTTGTTTATTATTGTTTGTTTTAAAATAGAAAAAACTAGTTCTTTTCGTTCTAATTTCCATCCAAAATGCTTTCGAAATTTCTATCCAATATGCTTTTATATCAAACGAGAGTTTTATGTAATCGTAGAAAAATCAGGATCAGTCTGTTCTGTTGGAGAACTGTAAGACATAAAATTTCAATCTAATAGGCTCTTTATCAAAGCAAATGTATAAGTTTAAATTGGATATCTAACAATCTTTCTTATTTTATTTCTTATTGTTTGTTTTAAAGTAGGAAAAACTAGTTCTTTTCTTTCTAATTTCCATCCCAAATGCTTTCGAATTCCAGGTAAATATATATGTTGACAACAACAAAAATTCTTAAAAAACGTTTTGTTCAACTGTAAAATTCTTATGACACATTGCAAAAATAATCGTTGAAGAAGATAAATTCGATTTTTGTAAATGACAAGTGAAATGAAAAAAATTTACGAACACGGCAGGATTCGAACCTACAATCTTCTGCTCCGTAGGCAGACGCGTTATCCATTGCGCCACGCGGCCTTGTTCAACCAAGATTTCAGAAACTCTTATGAGAAAAAAAAAATAAAACAATTGTGATGAGAGAAATTAAGAGAAAACCTATTGTTCCATACATAACTTATAGAGAAGGCGGTTGACTACGTCAACCGACTTTAGTTTAATCAAATAAAATAAGAAACTAGAATTCGAAAGCTTTTTAGAAAAGATTCCACGGAATAAGGTGGAACGTAATTCTTTTTATACAAATTCATTCACTTTTTACATTCTATAGTTTGCTATATAAACCCGTAGAAAACACACTAAGGGAGATCTTCTATCATGTAGTTTTAGACTTTAACTTTACTTGTTTGTAGTTTATAACATTTCCTATTGTAGTTTTCTCTATATAATAAAACGGTTGCTAATTTAACTACTTGTTGAACAATGAAACCCTTGCACAAAATCCATCTGAAAACCCTAGTCGGAACCCTAGGGCAATCAAATGGAACGTGGAGGTTCCGCCGAGATCTGTCTATAACGGACGGATCTCTATGGACCATTTCCGCTACTTTTCGAAATCCTTTTTGTATTCAAAATCTTTTATCCTTCATATCAAAACTTTATATAATATTCAAACTTCTATTTCTAAAATTATCAATTTTATCTCCTAAATGTTACCCGAATTTTATCTTTACTTCATTCTTTCTTATTTTATTTCATATATATTAAAAGCATATAATGCATGAAAACTCTTTTGAAACAAACAAATCAAAACATTTATTGTCATAATCTATTTATAAAATACTTTAAAAACATTTATTCATTATCATTTATAAGACATTTTCAAAAAAAAAAAAAAAAAAACTACCAAAACATATTCTTGAATCATCTATTTTTTTTTCTCTTCGTAAAACTTCCTATTCATAAACCATAAACTATTCTATTTATTCAAGCCCGTGAGAAACAATACCAGACTTTCTCGGGACATCGTGCGGAGGCGTACACTTTTGATATAAGACGCGCATTCATTTGAAATTAACCCTTTTTCGGTCCTATATGAGAATTACAAAACGTAATATTTTTTTGAAGTTAAGTGGTCCCACCTAGCAGAGCCCAGGGGAGCAGAAGCAACGTTAAAAGGGAACGTCTTCTGCGGGTTCGCTTAGGCACGAGAAGTCTGGAAAAATGAGTTCGAGAAGCCTGTGTACCTGATCTTGTCCATGACTGAAAAGGCACAATACACAGACCACTGTCTCGCATCTCATGCCTCTTCGTGAGATAAGAACCCGGTCCTTTGCTAAGGTCACACGTAGTTGCGGACTCGTGTATGAACCTGACCAGGCTATTCTCCGACTAGAGACCCGCTGCAGGCTGGCCCTCAGTCTTCGTTGGTTAATAATTTCCTTCCAGGAAACCAACAAAAATGGCTGACACAGCGAATCAAAACCCTCCGCCGGGAAATAATACCCAAAAACCAAAACAACGTCCTATTCAAACCGAAAACGCGGAAATCCTCACTTCTCCTATTCCTAGAAATTCCCCCTCTTCCACTGATCAATCTTTGCATGGGCACTCTCTGTCTCCTGTCTCTTCTTCGTCAGACAATAACATAAATTTGACTTCGAATGTTACAGAGCAGAGAAGTCGCCCTCAAATGGCAAATCAGATGGAGCAAGATAATCCTCCTATCGCGAGAGCCAACAATGTTTCTATTCGCCATCATAAACCTACGCTTTATGATGGATCCGTACCATTCAATCTCTACATGCAAAGACTAGAAGGATATTTTGTTGCACTTCAAGTCCCTATTGCCGAGAGACTTTCCCATCTTTATCTACTTCTTGGAACGGACAGAGCCGCCGAAGCTCTGCGAACTATACCAGCAGAAGACTTACGCCAAGGATGGAACCACGTCAAACGTCTACTATCGGAGAAATTACAACCTCCAGAAAAGAGGGATGCTGCATTTACGAAACTCACCCATTTGAAACAAGGAGAAAACGAAACGGTACAAAATTTCGCGCAACGTTGCAGAAATCTCGCTTACGAATCATGCAACATGGACTCAACAGCTGACGAAAGAATACTACGTGTTTCGTTCTTAGGAGGACTAAGAAAGACTTTAAGAACACACGTCAATAACCGCAGCCCTATAACCTTCGATGCAGCTGTAACTATCGCCGAAACAGTAGAAGCCGACGAAGATCCGTCGCTACATATCAACAACTTGATCAAAAACGTGGAACAATTAGAGATCAATAACGGTCTCATAAACCACATGAGAGCATCACAACAGGAGAAAATCTATGACGGATCACAAACACACCAATCAAGAACATTCTATGGAAATCAATCAAGACCACAACACCCACAGGAACAATGGAATCAAAGAAGAGGAGGATACCGCCCACCAAGATACCAGGACGACCGACAAAATAACCGTCCCAACTTCAGACAAGATAACAGAAACAATGGATACCAACGAGGATACAACAGTTATCGTAGTCCTCAACGGTACGATAGATACAACGATCGATACGATAACAGAAGAAACGACCGATATGATAACAGAGGAAACGATCGACATGAGCACAGAGGAAACGACCGATACAACCGCGGAAACTATCACGATCGCGGATTCCAACAAAGAAATCGCAGCACTTCGCATGGACAACATAACAGGTACAGAGATCGTACCAGAAGCCCTAGCGTTCGTTTTCACGTTAACAAAGTGGAGAAAGAAACAGGAAAAACAAGGAAGACACTTCCGTTCATACCGCTATTCTTATCCGTCATCGCTTTATCTTTGATACCCTGTCAGGCAGACAACACCTATCAACTCTGCATCGGCAAACGAGGAGGTATTTTCCTCGAACCACCTCGACCAACAACCTGCTCAGACTATGCACACAAAGACGGAGTCAAGATAAAAACAGTGGAACTATTTGCAGAAAATATGAATTACAAAGAATGGGAAGCATGGAAATGCTCCAAGGAAATCTATAAAGCTTGCGCCTACGACTTATTCTTCATCAGGGAAAACAACCTCACATTACTCCGAATAGAACCAGCCACTCCACAAGAATGCAAAACAGCCATTCAAGAGAGACGACACACGGATAACAACCTCAATCGGGAAGCTCCAGGACTATTCAAAACTCCTATGCCTACCAATACTCAATCAAAATCGTTCTGGTCATCCTCTTGCACAACAAAATCAAGATTCACATTAGAAAGAGGAATGATGACTAGCCTACACGATGACACTATAATCTCCGACTTGTTTATCAACACTGAGGGATGCACTAAACAACAAGGTGTATGCAACACCACAAACGCAGTTATCACATGGATCCCACCCAATAACCATCGAAATTGTGATTACACAACTTTAGGAAAATTCGAAGCACTAATCAATAATGATACTGTTATAATCTCGGAAATACAAGGAGCATTCATCCTCAACGACGACACGCCAGACCCTATTGCTACAAGATGTATGATTAAGAACATCTATTCAACTGACAGCGGTACGTACATTTCCATCAACGAGTTAAAACCCCGACGTCAAAAGAGAAAAGCACCACAGGAGTACCCTACCAGATTCTTCAACATCACTATCTATCAATCACTTCGCCTCACAGACAGTTCTACAGGATTACTACCAATGTACCAAACATATCGAAATCGAAAAAGACTGGATAGTACCTATAACCTTATAGACTACCTCAAAACATCTAGCGTACACATAGGGCTCATCAAATTCCTACAACTGGAAGCATCAAAACTAAAATATCGACTCTTATGGCACAACTACACCGATATCAACATGGTTATCCTACACACACTCGCAGAAGCCGAGATTCGACTTTCCACAGAAATCGCCATTGAACATCTATTACCATCAGAAATTACGGCAAAACTCAGCAAGCAAATCACTATCAGCGACTTTGCCACACGATTACTAAACCACAAAGGCGACTATCTCGAACGAGCAAGACAAATAGCACTCGAAATAGCACAGACACCTACAACTCTGGCTACAGGAGAAACTATTCCATCGTTGGAGGAATACTTATACCAACTTTACCCACCCAGAATGACAAAACTGCCTAGATCACGTACAGACACACAGGTCTACACCCAGATAGACGAAATACAAAAATTTCTCGAATACCTAGCTCAAAACAATCGTCTAAGCCGGATATCAAAAGAGGAAAGAGAAGCAGAAAACAAGAAATGGGCTGATCTCACAAGACAGTCAAATTCTTCAGCGATTACCTTTCCCAACTATACTCTCATCTTCAACGGACACGCACAAAACTACGGATTCCCGAAAACACTACCTACAGCCAGACCCATCACGGAAGAAGACAGCTTATTATTTCAACAAACATATCTTCAGCTCATTGAGTCACCGGGTGCTAGTCCTACGACAACCACTACCACAACTACTACAACTACAACAACCACTAGAACCCCTGCAACCACAGTTGATCCGACAACTACTACTTATCGGACACCTTTACCTCAATTCACAACCACACCAAGGAGATATCATTATTACCAGAGTACAACAACTCCAGTAACTCCACCACCACGCCCTCTCACTACCACACCTCGCAGAGAACCTCCTAGGACAATTCCCACAACTCGGATTACCACAAAACGAGCAACAACAACTCAACCGGTAGAGGAAATTAAATCTCACACAGGATCACAAGCACACCTCAATTTCCTACGAACACCAGCAGATATTATTCAAAAATACGATGATCAACTACGACAACAAGATACAAGGTCTCACCTCCAATACTCTACGTCAAAACTCGAGGAGGAAATCTTACAAGCTTTCCAAATAACAAAGAAAAGCGTTTGCAGAATGCAAAATAAACAGCTACTTACCTGGTGGGCAATCCTGCAAATTAATCCGACCATAGGAATTCGCACTATGCTTCGTCGACAGGACATTTCAGCCAAATTCGTCGGAGAACATCTCATCTACGTCATGCCATGCACCCCTGTACAAATAACACATGTATATTCGGATCACAAACGAGACGATAAATGTTACCTGGAGACTCCTGTAGACACGGAACATCACGGCAAACTATTCATTACACCAGGATCAAGAGATTTGACACCATATGCTCACATCATAGCATGCGATATGGCTACATCAGATCCCTACAAAATAAACAATCAATGGATGAAAGATAATTCAACATTGAATGTAACTCACTTCTCATTTTCGGATGAACTCACATCTGTAAAAATTGATCACATTAAGTTCAACAATTCCAACATATTTTCAAACCTCACGGAGTCAACATTTCCAATGGCACTGGCTATCTCCTACGGATCGAGCTTAGCATCCTTACAAGCCACTCTGCCAGGAAAGCTGAAACCAGTCTTCAAACAGTCTGGATTCTCTAATCTAAATCCAATAGGCATTATAGGAGGAACAGTTGGAACGACATTAATGTTAGCAGATAACATATCAAACAACGCAGAAAAACAAATCACAAATTTCTTCGAATATGTAGGAGAATCAATTACAGCATGGATACTAAGGACACTAGCCATTATTGGAGGAATTCTCGTCGCAATAGGACTTATAACTGCTACCATCTGGGCATTAAAAATATATGCATGTACCACAAGGATACCAATCAATCAAATAACATTCAAAGAAGAAGAAGAAGAACCAAGGCGAGAAAATAAAGAAATCGAACTTCAGCAATTACAACCACTGAATAAATCTCAACAAAACAAATTCTATTCAAGAATCTCCCGATACGATCCCGACGCTCCACTATCAGACAACGACTTTCTAGCCTATCTACCACGATACGCCATGAAAGAATCAAGGATTAACTACATCGGAGGATCACGACTACCTTTCGTACC
This sequence comes from Auanema rhodensis, assembly GCA_964057225.1. Lineage (NCBI taxonomy): Eukaryota > Metazoa > Nematoda > Chromadorea > Rhabditida > Rhabditidae > Auanema > Auanema rhodense. The sequence goes on along the minus strand of OZ059899.1, from coordinate 9,653,639 downwards.
TCTCTCCATCCACAATCAGATCTTTACTGCTTTATGGGACACAGGAGCTTCTATATCATATATGAAGGAAAGCACATTTCAACAACTACCGGCAGCAACGATGGTTGGTGAAAAGACAACAGCTATCGTAGCAAACAAATCACGGTTTTCCTTCCTGGGCTACACAAGACTTCCAATTGTTATTGGAAAAACAGAGATTGAGCACAAAATACTGATTTCTGCCAACAACCACTGCCCAGCACCTATCTTATTAGGAATAGACTTTATAGAAGCCCTCAGCAAAATAGGAATAAATACATCATTGCGACCACTTCAGAATTCATTGCTAGTCGGAGATACAATAGTACCTCTAGCACAAGACTACTCACCGTGGACCGAGAACCACACGATAGCTCATGTAGTAAGCCTGGAAACTAAACAGTTTTACCCAGGAGAAACCAGATCGCTCACGTTGGAAGTAGACGATCCAGCATCATACGCACAAGCTTTTATAAGAAGTTCACAACGAATAGGAAAAATGACTTTCGCCCCTACAACTTTCACGCCAACAGGATACGGGGTTCAGATATTCGCTACAAATATCTCACCCGAAACAATCAAAATTAAAACAAATCAAGGAATCGGAACTGCTTACGCTATCCCAAAAGATATCAAAGAACAAAAAGGACAATACGTCCCACCGGAAGCAAGATGGGAAGAACAACTACCATACTTCCCAGACGACTTCATAAAGGATCTCGACGTAACAAACACCATCTTCACCCAATTGGAAAGACAAGAATTAAAGAAAATAGTACTTAGAAATAAGGAAGCTTTCTTGAACGAGGATCGCAATATCGGACTTTTTAAAGGACCAGTGGAACATAATATACCTATTATACCAGGAAAATTTCCATCATTTCAAATCACATACAGGATCCCTCTAACTCAACAAGAAGAAGTCGAAAAACAGGTGGAGGAAATGCTCGAACAAGGTATAATAGAACCATCAATTTCTATTACCACAAGTCCCGTTATACTCGTCAAAAAGAAGGACAAAACATACCGTTTTGTTACGGATTTTCGAGCATTAAATGCCATAACACTAAAGCAGATATACGTCATTTCAAACATACAAGATATTCTCGATCTAGCAGCAGGAGCATGCATCTTCACTAACTTTGATTTGGTATCAGGATTCTTCCAAATACCTCTGCGTAAAGAAGATCGACATTTAACAGCATTTACTACAACTAGTGGTACATATCAATACTGTCGAATGCCCATGGGACTCTGTGGAGCCCCGCATACATTCCAAAACGCAGTACGATACCTACAACAACATGTACGCTGCAAACTCTTCGTATATCTAGACGATCTTCTGCTTATATCAGAATCAACCACACAACACCTTCAAGATATCGAAGAAGTTTTGAGAGTAGCAATAGAGCTAGGATTCAAAATTAAGCTGAAGAAATGCACCTTTGGACAAAGAGAAGTCAAGTTTCTCGGATTTATAGTCGGATATGAGGGAATAAAACCGGACCCTCAGAAAATTAAAGCCATCAGAGACTACCCCAGACCAAAGTCAACAACAGGAGTCAGAGCTTTCATGGGCGTCGTTAACTACTTTCGAAGATTCATCAAAAATGCCGCGGGAATTGCCTCACCTCTCTACGACCTCACAAAAAAGGATAAAGCTTTCACATGGGGAGACAAAGAAGAAAAATCTTTCCAACACCTGAAGAAAGCCCTTTGTCAAGCACCGGTTCTTCAGGCACCTAGAGCAAAACGACCATACGTAGTTGAAAGCGACGGAAGCATAATTGCAGTAGGAGCAGTTCTATTGCAATCTGCGGATGATCAAGAACCATTGCACCCAATAGCTTTCGCTAGCCGTAAACTAAACAAAGCAGAAAGGAACTACCCCCCGATTGAGATCGAAGCCTTAGCCCTAACTTTCGCAGTTCATCAGTTTCGCACCTACATCTTAGGAGCACCGATCAAAATCATAACCGATCATAGACCCTTAACTAGCCTTATGACAAGAAAAGACCTCATAGGAAGACTAGCCAAATTTCAAATAGTACTCCAAGAGTATGATATTGAAATTATCTATCGCCCAGGACGTCTTAATAGCGTTTGTGACGCATTATCAAGATACTTCGAAGACGAAATCAACGAAGCGAAGGAAAGAAAGAAGAAAACGAAAGAATCTCCCACGCATCAAATCTCTACTATTACAACTATCACGGACCTTCCGATCATGGAAACAAAAGAAAAGATTCAGAACAAAACAGCAGGAAGGCAACTAACAGATCGATATATAGTTCAAAATAATATTCTCTATGCAAAGCCAAAAACAGCATTCCAAACACCTCGAGCCGTTCTACCCAATGATCCAACAATTACTACAGCAATAATTGATAAGTTTCATAAGGACCCATTACTAGGAGCTCATCTAGGAATCAACAAAACACATGACTCAATTCTACGCCGTTATACATGGACAGGAATGCAAGAAGATATCACCAACTACGTCAACAGATGTCTTCAGTGCGCAAAAAGGAAAAATAACCCGCATGAAGCAACGGTGGAACCCATGAGAAACTTTCCCACCGTTTCACAACCTTGGGAAAGAGTTCACATGGACATTCTCGGACCACTACCACGAACACAAAACGGGAACAGATATATCTTATCAATACAGGACGCGTTCTCCAAATGGATAATAGCAACACCATTATTAAGACAAACATCAGAAGAAATCATAACAGCAATTAAGAAAAACCTGTTCTTTGTTTTCGGACCACCAAAAAGGATCATAACGGACAACGGATCCAATTTTGTTTCTCACGAATTCAAAACAATGTGCGAACAACTAGGTTCCGAGCATCATACAACTATGCCATATTACAAGAATGCAAATGGACAAGTGGAACGACTACACAGAACACTAGAAGAAGCACTAACGTCGTACGTAAATACGGAACAGGACAATTGGGATGATATACTACCTAAGATAGTATTCACACTCAACAGGCTACCTAATGCCACAACTCGCACACCGCCCTACGATTGTATCTTTGGTCAGGCAGCGCGACTACCAATCGACCACAACCTGGACACTCCCGCACCCACTCTCAAACCCACAGGAGATTTACATGAGAAAATATACGAAAGGATAACAAGGAACAATGAGAAGATGAAGATAATGTCATATTAGCAGATGACGACGGGAATAGAATACGGGCTCATAAGAATAATATAAGATACTTTCCACCCGATGACAATAACATCGAGGAAAGCGAGCACGGCAGAAATGACGCGGGATCCGCTATTTATAGCAACAGGTCCCGGCACGATCAGGTCAATACGCGCGCTCAGAACAACGGTCAAGCCACGCCCCCAATTTCTGATTCGGACAGCGATAACGAGGACGAGTTCTACGAACAAAGCCGACCTATAATAACAACTAAAGAAACAATAACACCGCAGGAAGATACGTTGGAAAGACAGCAAGAAAGTTATCAATCGGAATCTGGACTAGATACAGCAGACAAGACATCTACGAACAAAGAAGAAAACAACCAATTCCAACAATTGGTCGACAAAATTGGAGAAGAAACAAGACAAGAGCTCTACGAAGAAAGACAAAAAGAGTTACCTACAATCAAAAGATGGAGCTCAGCTCTCAAATTGGCACTCGGTTTAGAAGACAAAAATCCGATTACTCCTCCAAAACCGTTTCACGTACCAATAAGGTACAACAGCGTGATACCCCCTTTAAAACCTAAAAGTAGGCTTACACGCTCTCAGATACCTGATGCCCATATCAATTTACCAAACACATCGGTTGAACGAAAGAAACGACCTTCAACAGTGATAGGAGGACCAACAACTATCTAAAACAAGTTTGAAAATTCATTTTTTTATCATAATTACTTTATTTATACTTTTGCATCATTTTCCCATTTTTTCTCATCAAACAAACAACAATAATCAGTCATTCAAGTTTTCGAAATTTGATTTTTTTTTTGTCATTAATCACACTATCTCTCTAAAAACAAGGAAAAATGGATCAACATCCATTCACTCCAAATTGAGCTACAAGAGCTGGAGAAAGACAACCCCAAGAAACTAAAGATTCTTCGGTCCTTCTCGGAGAATCTATCCAGAGTGACTCTATTGATAGAAACTCTGGAAAGGTTACAATGTTTATGTAACCATGAAGAAGACGAAATGGCCAAAATGGCAAAGAACTGGTTGTCAGCCACCGTCCGCACCAAGTTCACCATCCGCAAACTGCGTCAAGAATTAGGCTATTCAATCCCAGAATACGAAGGCAGCGCTGATCTAATCCCGAGATGGGCCGCAGAAGAAATCTACAAGAGTTGGACAGAAGAGAGTTTAAACAAGTCCGCAAACCAGTCAATAAGGAAAGCTGGAGAACGAGTTGGCCAAGCATTGAAGATTTTAATGGCAACTGGCGCCACCACCCAGAACCAGAAAGATATGAAAAAGAAGATATGCAACCAGACGACAGATTTGCTGACAGATCTCAGTCTCTACCACACATGGACCGTCGCTGGGCAGCATACAGCAACCGACTTTCAAATGGGACAAATCAATGAGGAGGAAGGATGAAAACTGCTAAGAAAGAGGTGATGAATCAATAAAACATTTTATTTTTATTTTTTTTTATTTTATCTATTCACTCTATTATTCACTTACCTATTCTATTATTCCTATTCTTGTTTCAATTTTTTTTTTTTGTTTCAAAAAAAAACACGAAATCTAATTTCTTATAGCTGAGGTCAGCTAACTTTTTTTCCTATAAGGCAAGTTCCATACATAACTTATAGAGACAACCGACTTTAGTTTAATCAAATAAAATAAGAAACTAGAATTCGAAAGCTTTTTAGAAAAGATTCCACGGAATAAGGTGGAACGTAATTCTTTTTATACAAATTCATTCACTTTTTACATTCTATAGTTTGCTATATAAACCCGTAGAAAACACACTAAGGGAGATCTTCTATCATGTAGTTTTAGACTTTAACTTTACTTGTTTGTAGTTTATAACATTTCCTATTGTAGTTTTCTCTATATAATAAAACGGTTGCTAATTTAACTACTTGTTGAACAATGAAACCCTTGCACAAAATCCATCTGAAAACCCTAGTCGGAACCCTAGGGCAATCAAATGGAACGCTATGGAGCTGACATTACATTTTTCTACAATATCACTAGATTCGATATCATTGATATCCTGGAAACGTTATTTCTCTCTTTTTTTATATCAAACGAGAGTTTTATGTAATCATAGAGAAATCAGGATCAGTCTGTTCTGTTGGAGAACTGTAAGACATAAATTTTCAATCTAATAGGCTCTTTATCGAAGTAAATGTATAAGTTTAAATTGGATATCTAACAATCTTTTTCATTTTATTTCTTATTGTTTGTTTTAAAGTAGGAAAAACTAGTTCTTTTCTCTCTAAATTCCATCCCAAATGCTTTCGAATTCCAGGAAATTATATACGGCCTTGTTCACCTAAGATTTCAGAAACTCTTATGAGAAAAAAAACTAAGACAATTGTGATGAGAGAAATTAGGAGAAAACCTGACATTACATTTTTCTACAATATCACTAGATTCGATATCCTTGACATCCTGGAAACGTTATTCCTCTCTTTTTTTTATATTAAACGAGAATTTTATGTAATCATAGAGAAATCAGGATCAGTCTGTTCTGTTGGAGAACTGTAAGACATAAAATTTCAATCTAATAAGCTCTTTATCGAAGTAAATGTAAAAGTTTAAATTGGATATCTAACAATCTTTTTCATTTTATTTTTTATTGTTTGTTTTAAAGTAGGAAAAACTAGTTCTTTTCTTTCTAATTTCCATCCCAAATGCTTTCGAATTCCAGGAAAATATATATGTTGACAACAAAGAAAATTCTTAAAAAACGTTTTGTTCAACTGTGTAATTCTTATGACACATTGCAAAAAAAAATCATTGAAAAAAATAAATTCGATTTTTATGTATGACAAGTGAAATGAAAAAAATTTACGACCACGGCAGGATTCGAACCTACAATCTTCTGCTCCGTAGGCAGACGCGTTATCCATTGCACCACGCGGCCTTGTTCAACTAAGATTTCAGAAACTCTTATGAGAAAAAAAAAACTAAGACAATTGTGATGAGAGAAATTAAGAGAAAACCTATGGAGCTGACATTACATTTTTCTACAATATCACTAGATTTGATATCATTGATATCCTGGAAACGTTATTCCTCTCCTTTTTTTATATCGAACGAGAGTTTTATGTAATCATAGCGAAATCAGGATCAGTCTGTTCTGTTGGAGAACTGTAAGACATAAATTTTCAATCTAATAGGCTCTTTATCGAAGTAAATGTATAAGTTTAAATTGGATATCTAACAATCTTTTTCATTTTATTTCTTATTGTTTGTTTTAAAGTAGGAAAAACTAGTTCTTTTCTTTCTAAATTCCATCCCAAATGCTTTCGAATTCCAGGAAAATATATATGTTGACAACAAAGAAAATTCTTAAAAAACGTTTTGTTCAACTGTGTAATTCTTATGACACATTGCAAAAAAAAATCATTGAAAAAAATAAATTCGATTTTTATGTATGACAAGTGAAATGAAAAAAATTTACGACCACGGCAGGATTCGAACCTACAATCTTCTGCTCCGTAGGCAAACGCGTTATCCATTGCGCCACGCGGCCTTGTTCAACTAAGATTTCAGAAACTCTTATGAGAAAAAAAAAACTAAGACAATTGTGATGAGAGAAATTAAGAGAAAACCTATGGAGCTGACATTACATTTTTCTACAATATCACTAGATTTGATATCATTGATATCCTGGAAACGTTATTCCTCTCCTTTTTTTATATCGAACGAGAGTTTTATGTAATCATAGCGAAATCAGGATCAGTCTGTTCTGTTGGAGAACTGTAAGACATAAATTTTCAATCTAATAGGCTCTTTATCGAAGTAAATGTATAAGTTTAAATTGGATATCTAACAATCTTTTTCATTTTATTTCTTATTGTTTGTTTTAAAGTAGGAAAAACTAGTTCTTTTCTTTCTAAATTCCATCCCAAATGCTTTCGAATTCCAGGAAATTATATACGGCCTTGTTCACCTAAGATTTCAGAAACTCTTATGAGAAAAAAAACTAAGACAATTGTGATGAGAGAAATTAGGAGAAAACCTGACATTACATTTTTCTACAATATCACTAGATTCGATATCCTTGACATCCTGGAAACGTTATTCCTCTCTTTTTTTTATATTAAACGAGAATTTTATGTAATCATAGAGAAATCAGGATCAGTCTGTTCTGTTGGAGAACTGTAAGACATAAAATTTCAATCTAATAAGCTCTTTATCGAAGTAAATGTAAAAGTTTAAATTGGATATCTAACAATCTTTTTCATTTTATTTTTTATTGTTTGTTTTAAAGTAGGAAAAACTAGTTCTTTTCTTTCTAATTTCCATCCCAAATGCTTTCGAATTCCAGGAAAATATATATGTTGACAACAAAGAAAATTCTTAAAAAACGTTTTGTTCAACTGAGTAATTCTTATGACACATTGCAAAAAAAAATCATTGAAAAAAATAAATTCGATTTTTATGTATGACAAGTGAAATGAAAAAAATTTACGACCACGGCAGGATTCGAACCTACAATCTTCTGCTCCGTAGGCAGACGCGTTATCCATTGCGCCACGCGGCCTTGTTCAACTAAGATTTCAGAAACTCTTATGAGAAAAAAAAAACTAAGACAATTGTGATGAGAGAAATTAAGAGAAAACCTATGGAGCTGACATTACATTTTTCTACAATATCACTAGATTTGATATCATTGATATCCTGGAAACGTTATTCCTCTCCTTTTTTTATATCGAACGAGAGTTTTATGTAATCATAGCGAAATCAGGATCAGTCTGTTCTGTTGGAGAACTGTAAGACATAAATTTTCAATCTAATAGGCTCTTTATCGAAGTAAATGTATAAGTTTAAATTGGATATCTAACAATCTTTTTCATTTTATTTCTTATTGTTTGTTTTAAAGTAGGAAAAACTAGTTCTTTTCTTTCTAAATTCCATCCCAAATGCTTTCGAATTCCAGCAAAATATATATGTTGACAACAAAAAAACTTCTTAAAAAACGTTTTGTTCAACTGTGAAATTCTTATGACACATTTTGCAAAAATAATCGTTGAAGAAGATAAATTCGATTTTTATGAATGACAAGTGAAATGAAAAAAATTTACGACCACGGCAGGATTCGAACCTACAATCTTCTGCTCCGTAGGCAGACGCGTTATCCATTGCGCCACGCGGCCTTGTTCAACTAAGATTTCAGAAACTCTTATGAGAAAAAAAAAACTAAGACAATTGTGATGAGAGAAATTAAGAGAAAACCTATGGAGCTGACATTACATTTTTCTACAATATCACTAGATTTGATATCATTGATATCCTGGAAACGTTATTCCTCTCCTTTTTTTATATCGAACGAGAGTTTTATGTAATCATAGCGAAATCAGGATCAGTCTGTTCTGTTGGAGAACTGTAAGACATAAATTTTCAATCTAATAGGCTCTTTATCGAAGTAAATGTATAAGTTTAAATTGGATATCTAACAATCTTTTTCATTTTATTTCTTATTGTTTGTTTTAAAGTAGGAAAAACTAGTTCTTTTCTTTCTAAATTCCATCCCAAATGCTTTCGAATTCCAGGAAATTATATACGGCCTTGTTCACCTAAGATTTCAGAAACTCTTATGAGAAAAAAAACTAAGACAATTGTGATGAGAGAAATTAGGAGAAAACCTGACATTACATTTTTCTACAATATCACTAGATTCGATATCCTTGACATCCTGGAAACGTTATTCCTCTCTTTTTTTTATATTAAACGAGAATTTTATGTAATCATAGAGAAATCAGGATCAGTCTGTTCTGTTGGAGAACTGTAAGACATAAAATTTCAATCTAATAAGCTCTTTATCGAAGTAAATGTAAAAGTTTAAATTGGATATCTAACAATCTTTTTCATTTTATTTTTTATTGTTTGTTTTAAAGTAGGAAAAACTAGTTCTTTTCTTTCAAATTTCCATCCCAAATGCTTTCGAATTCCAGGAAAATATATATGTTGACAACAAAGAAAATTCTTAAAAAACGTTTTGTTCAACTGTGTAATTCTTATGACACATTGCAAAAAAAAATCATTGAAAAAAATAAATTCGATTTTTATGTATGACAAGTGAAATGAAAAAAATTTACGACCACGGCAGGATTCGAACCTACAATCTTCTGCTCCGTAGGCAGACGCGTTATCCATTGCGCCACGCGGCCTTGTTCAACTAAGATTTCAGAAACTCTTATGAGAAAAAAAAAACTAAGACAATTGTGATGAGAGAAATTAAGAGAAAACCTATGGAGCTGACATTACATTTTTCTACAATATCACTAGATTTGATATCATTGATATCCTGGAAACGTTATTCCTCTCCTTTTTTTATATCGAACGAGAGTTTTATGTAATCATAGCGAAATCAGGATCAGTCTGTTCTGTTGGAGAACTGTAAGACATAAATTTTCAATCTAATAGGCTCTTTATCGAAGTAAATGTATAAGTTTAAATTGGATATCTAACAATCTTTTTCATTTTATTTCTTATTGTTTGTTTTAAAGTAGGAAAAACTAGTTCTTTTCTTTCTAAATTCCATCCCAAATGCTTTCGAATTCCAGGAAATTATATACGGCCTTGTTCAACTAAGATTTCAGAAACTCTTATGAGAAAAAAAAACTAAGACAATTGTGATGAGAGAAATTAGGAGAAAACCTATGGAGCTGACATTACATTTTTCTACAATATCACTAGATTCGATATCCTTGACATCCTGGAAACGTTATTCCTCTCCTTTTTTTATATCAAACGAGAGTTTTATGTAATCGTAGAAAAATCAGGATCAGTCTGTTCTGTTGGAGAACTGTAAGACATAAAATTTCAATCTAATAGGCTCTTTATCGAAGTAAATGTATAAGTTTAAATTGGATATCTAACAATCTTTTTCATTTTATTTCTTATTGTTTGTTTTAAAGTAGGAAAAACTAGTTCTTTTCTTTCTAAATTCCATCCCAAATGCTTTCGAATTCCAGCAAAATATATATGTTGACAACAAAAAAACTTCTTAAAAAACGTTTTGTTCAACTGTGAAATTCTTATGACACATTTTGCAAAAATAATCGTTGAAGAAGATAAATTCGATTTTTATGAATGAAAAGTGAAATGAAAAAAATTTACGACCACGGCAGGATTCGAACCTACAATCTTCTGCTCCGTAGGCAGACGCGTTATCCATTGCGCCACGCGGCCTCGTTCAACTAAGATTTCAGAAACTCTTATGAGAAAAAAAAACTAAGACAATTGTGATGAGAGAAATTAAGAAAAAACCTATGGAGCTGACATTACATTTTTCTACAATATCACTAGATTCGATATCATTGATATCCTGGAAACGTTATTTCTCTCTTTTTTTATATCAAACGAGAGTTTTATGTAATCATAGAGAAATCAGGATCAGTCTGTTCTGTTGGAGAACTGTAAGACATAAATTTTCAATCTCATAGGCTCTTTATCGAAGTAAATGTATAAGTTTAAATTGGATATCTAACAATCTTTTTCATTTTATTTCTTATTGTTTGTTTTAAAGTAGGAAAAACTAGTTCTTTTCTCTCTAAATTCCATTCCAAATGCTTTCGAATTCCAGGAAATTATATACGGCCTTGTTCACCTAAGATTTCAGAAACTCTTATGAGAAAAAAAACTAAGACAATTGTGATGAGAGAAATTAGGAGAAAACCTGACATTACATTTTTCTACAATATCACTAGATTCGATATCCTTGACATCCTGGAAACGTTATTCCTCTCTTTTTTTTATATTAAACGAGAATTTTATGTAATCATAGAGAAATCAGGATCAGTCTGTTCTGTTGGAGAACTGTAAGACATAAAATTTCAATCTAATAAGCTCTTTATCGAAGTAAATGTAAAAGTTTAAATTGGATATCTAACAATCTTTTTCATTTTATTTTTTATTGTTTGTTTTAAAGTAGGAAAAACTAGTTCTTTTCTTTCTAATTTCCATCCCAAATGCTTTCGAATTCCAGGAAAATATATATGTTGACAACAAAGAAAATTCTTAAAAAACGTTTTGTTCAACTGTGTAATTCTTATGACACATTGCAAAAAAAAATCATTGAAAAAAATAAATTCGATTTTTATGTATGACAAGTGAAATGAAAAAAATTTACGACCACGGCAGGATTCGAACCTACAATCTTCTGCTCCGTAGGCAGACGCGTTATCCATTGCGCCACGCGGCCTTGTTCAACTAAGATTTCAGAAACTCTTATGAGAAAAAAAAAACTAAGACAATTGTGATGAGAAAAATTAAGAGAAAACCTATGGAGCTGACATTACATTTTTCTACAATATCACTAGATTTGATATCATTGATATCCTGGAAACGGTATTCCTCTCCTTTTTTTATATCAAACGAGAGTTTTATGTAATCATAGCGAAATCAGGATCAGTCTGTTCTGTTGGAGAACTGTAAGACATAAATTTTCAATCTAATAGGCTCTTTATCGAAGTAAATGTATAAGTTTAAATCGGATATCTAACAATCTTTTTCATTTTATTTCTTATTGTTTGTTTTAAAGTAGGAAAAACTAGTTCTTTTCTTTCTAAATTCCATCCCAAATGCTTTCGAATTCCAGGAAAATATATATGTTGACAACAAAGAAAATTCTTAAAAAACGTTTTGTTCAACTGTGTAATTCTTATGACACATTGCAAAAAAAAATCATTGAAAAAAATAAATTCGATTTTTATGTATGACAAGTGAAATGAAAAAAATTTACGACCACGGCAGGATTTGAACCTACAATCTTCTGCTCCGTAGGCAGACGCGTTATCCATTGCGCCACGCGGCCTTGTTCAACTAAGATTTCAGAAACTCTTATGAGAAAAAAAAAAACTAAGACAATTGTGATGAGAGAAATTAAGAGAAAACCTATGGAGCTGACATTACATTTTTCTACAATATCACTAGATTCGATATCCTTGACATCCTGGAAACGTTGTTCCTCTCCTTTTTCTATATCAAACGAGAGTTTTATGTAATCGTAGAAAAATCAGGATCAGTCTGTTCTGTTGGAGAACTGTAAGACATAAAATTTCAATCTAATAGGCTCTTTATCGAAGTAAATGTATAAGTTTAAAATGGATATCTAACAATCTTTTTCATTTTATTTCTTATTGTTTGTTTTAAAGTAGGAAAAACTAGTTCTTTTCTTTCTAATTTCCATCCCAAATGCTTTCGAAATACAGGAAATTATATACGGCCTTGTTCACCTAAGATTTCAGAAACTCTTATGAGAAAAAAACTAAGACAATTGTGATGAGAGAAATTAGGAGAAAACCTATGGAGCTGACAGTACATTTTTCTACAATATCACTAGATTCGATATCCTTGACATCCTGGAAACGTTATTCCTCTCTTTTTTTTATATCAAACGAGAGTTTTATGTAATCGTAGAAAAATCAGGATCAGTCTGTTCTGTTGGAGAACTGTAAGACATAAAATTTCAAACTAACAGGCTCTTTATCGAAGTAAATGTATAAGTTTAAAATGGATATCTAACGATCTTTTCATTTTATTTCTTATTGTTTGTTTTAAAGTAGGAAAAACTAGTTCTTTTCTCTCTAAATTCCATCCCAAATGCTTTCGAATTCCAGGAAATCATATACGGCCTTGTTCACCTAAGATTTCAGAAACTCTTATGAGAAAAAAAACTAAGACAATTGTGATGAGAGAAATTAAGAGAAAACCTATGGAGCTGACATTACATTTTTCTACAATATCACTAGATTCGATATCATTGATATCCTGGAAACGTTATTCCTCTCTTTTTTTTATATTAAACGAGAATTTTATGTAATCATAGAGAAATCAGGATCAGTCTGTTCTGTTGGAGAACTGTAAGACATAAAATTTCAATCTAATAGGCTCTTTATCGAAGTAAATGTAAAAGTTTAAATTGGATATCTAACAATCTTTTTCATTTTATTTTTTATTGTTTGTTTTAAAGTAGGAAAAACTAGTTCTTTTCTTTCTGATTTCCATCCCAAATGCTTTCGAATTCCAGGAAAATATATATGTTGACAACAAAGAAAATTCTTAAAAAACGTTTTGTTCAACTGTGTAATTCTTATGACACATTGCAAAAAAAAATCATTGAAAAAAATAAATTCGATTTTTATGTATGACAAGTGAAATGAAAAAAATTTACGACCACGGCAGGATTCGAACCTACAATCTTCTGCTCCGTAGGCAAACGCGTTATCCATTGCGCCACGCGGCCTTGTTCAACTAAGATTTCAGAAACTCTTATGAGAAAAAAAAAACTAAGACAATTGTGATGAGAGAAATTAAGAGAAAACCTATGGAGCTGACATTACATTTTTCTACAATATCACTAGATTTGATATCATTGATATCCTGGAAACGTTATTCCTCTCCTTTTTTTATATCGAACGAGAGTTTTATGTAATCATAGCGAAATCAGGATCAGTCTGTTCTGTTGGAGAACTGTAAGACATAAATTTTCAATCTAATAGGCTCTTTATCGAAGTAAATGTATAAGTTTAAATTGGATATCTAACAATCTTTTTCATTTTATTTCTTATTGTTTGTTTTAAAGTAGGAAAAACTAGTTCTTTTCTTTCTAAATTCCATCCCAAATGCTTTCGAATTCCAGGAAATTATATACGGCCTTGTTCACCTAAGATTTCAGAAACTCTTATGAGAAAAAAAACTAAGACAATTGTGATGAGAGAAATTAGGAGAAAACCTGACATTACATTTTTCTACAATATCACTAGATTCGATATCCTTGACATCCTGGAAACGTTATTCCTCTCTTTTTTTTATATTAAACGAGAATTTTATGTAATCATAGAGAAATCAGGATCAGTCTGTTCTGTTGGAGAACTGTAAGACATAAAATTTCAATCTAATAAGCTCTTTATCGAAGTAAATGTAAAAGTTTAAATTGGATATCTAACAATCTTTTTCATTTTATTTTTTATTGTTTGTTTTAAAGTAGGAAAAACTAGTTCTTTTCTTTCTAATTTCCATCCCAAATGCTTTCGAATTCCAGGAAAATATATATGTTGACAACAAAGAAAATTCTTAAAAAACGTTTTGTTCAACTGAGTAATTCTTATGACACATTGCAAAAAAAAATCATTGAAAAAAATAAATTCGATTTTTATGTATGACAAGTGAAATGAAAAAAATTTACGACCACGGCAGGATTCGAACCTACAATCTTCTGCTCCGTAGGCAGACGCGTTATCCATTGCGCCACGCGGCCTTGTTCAACTAAGATTTCAGAAACTCTTATGAGAAAAAAAAAACTAAGACAATTGTGATGAGAGAAATTAAGAGAAAACCTATGGAGCTGACATTACATTTTTCTACAATATCACTAGATTTGATATCATTGATATCCTGGAAACGTTATTCCTCTCCTTTTTTTATATCGAACGAGAGTTTTATGTAATCATAGCGAAATCAGGATCAGTCTGTTCTGTTGGAGAACTGTAAGACATAAATTTTCAATCTAATAGGCTCTTTATCGAAGTAAATGTATAAGTTTAAATTGGATATCTAACAATCTTTTTCATTTTATTTCTTATTGTTTGTTTTAAAGTAGGAAAAACTAGTTCTTTTCTTTCTAAATTCCATCCCAAATGCTTTCGAATTCCAGCAAAATATATATGTTGACAACAAAAAAACTTCTTAAAAAACGTTTTGTTCAACTGTGAAATTCTTATGACACATTTTGCAAAAATAATCGTTGAAGAAGATAAATTCGATTTTTATGAATGACAAGTGAAATGAAAAAAATTTACGACCACGGCAGGATTCGAACCTACAATCTTCTGCTCCGTAGGCAGACGCGTTATCCATTGCGCCACGCGGCCTTGTTCAACTAAGATTTCAGAAACTCTTATGAGAAAAAAAAAACTAAGACAATTGTGATGAGAGAAATTAAGAGAAAACCTATGGAGCTGACATTACATTTTTCTACAATATCACTAGATTTGATATCATTGATATCCTGGAAACGTTATTCCTCTCCTTTTTTTATATCGAACGAGAGTTTTATGTAATCATAGCGAAATCAGGATCAGTCTGTTCTGTTGGAGAACTGTAAGACATAAATTTTCAATCTAATAGGCTCTTTATCGAAGTAAATGTATAAGTTTAAATTGGATATCTAACAATCTTTTTCATTTTATTTCTTATTGTTTGTTTTAAAGTAGGAAAAACTAGTTCTTTTCTTTCTAAATTCCATCCCAAATGCTTTCGAATTCCAGGAAATTATATACGGCCTTGTTCACCTAAGATTTCAGAAACTCTTATGAGAAAAAAAACTAAGACAATTGTGATGAGAGAAATTAGGAGAAAACCTGACATTACATTTTTCTACAATATCACTAGATTCGATATCCTTGACATCCTGGAAACGTTATTCCTCTCTTTTTTTTATATTAAACGAGAATTTTATGTAATCATAGAGAAATCAGGATCAGTCTGTTCTGTTGGAGAACTGTAAGACATAAAATTTCAATCTAATAAGCTCTTTATCGAAGTAAATGTAAAAGTTTAAATTGGATATCTAACAATCTTTTTCATTTTATTTTTTATTGTTTGTTTTAAAGTAGGAAAAACTAGTTCTTTTCTTTCAAATTTCCATCCCAAATGCTTTCGAATTCCAGGAAAATATATATGTTGACAACAAAGAAAATTCTTAAAAAACGTTTTGTTCAACTGTGTAATTCTTATGACACATTGCAAAAAAAAATCATTGAAAAAAATAAATTCGATTTTTATGTATGACAAGTGAAATGAAAAAAATTTACGACCACGGCAGGATTCGAACCTACAATCTTCTGCTCCGTAGGCAGACGCGTTATCCATTGCGCCACGCGGCCTTGTTCAACTAAGATTTCAGAAACTCTTATGAGAAAAAAAAAACTAAGACAATTGTGATGAGAGAAATTAAGAGAAAACCTATGGAGCTGACATTACATTTTTCTACAATATCACTAGATTTGATATCATTGATATCCTGGAAACGTTATTCCTCTCCTTTTTTTATATCGAACGAGAGTTTTATGTAATCATAGCGAAATCAGGATCAGTCTGTTCTGTTGGAGAACTGTAAGACATAAATTTTCAATCTAATAGGCTCTTTATCGAAGTAAATGTATAAGTTTAAATTGGATATCTAACAATCTTTTTCATTTTATTTCTTATTGTTTGTTTTAAAGTAGGAAAAACTAGTTCTTTTCTTTCTAAATTCCATCCCAAATGCTTTCGAATTCCAGGAAATTATATACGGCCTTGTTCAACTAAGATTTCAGAAACTCTTATGAGAAAAAAAAACTAAGACAATTGTGATGAGAGAAATTAGGAGAAAACCTATGGAGCTGACATTACATTTTTCTACAATATCACTAGATTCGATATCCTTGACATCCTGGAAACGTTATTCCTCTCCTTTTTTTATATCAAACGAGAGTTTTATGTAATCGTAGAAAAATCAGGATCAGTCTGTTCTGTTGGAGAACTGTAAGACATAAAATTTCAATCTAATAGGCTCTTTATCGAAGTAAATGTATAAGTTTAAATTGGATATCTAACAATCTTTTTCATTTTATTTCTTATTGTTTGTTTTAAAGTAGGAAAAACTAGTTCTTTTCTTTCTAAATTCCATCCCAAATGCTTTCGAATTCCAGCAAAATATATATGTTGACAACAAAAAAACTTCTTAAAAAACGTTTTGTTCAACTGTGAAATTCTTATGACACATTTTGCAAAAATAATCGTTGAAGAAGATAAATTCGATTTTTATGAATGAAAAGTGAAATGAAAAAAATTTACGACCACGGCAGGATTCGAACCTACAATCTTCTGCTCCGTAGGCAGACGCGTTATCCATTGCGCCACGCGGCCTCGTTCAACTAAGATTTCAGAAACTCTTATGAGAAAAAAAAACTAAGACAATTGTGATGAGAGAAATTAAGAAAAAACCTATGGAGCTGACATTACATTTTTCTACAATATCACTAGATTCGATATCATTGATATCCTGGAAACGTTATTTCTCTCTTTTTTTATATCAAACGAGAGTTTTATGTAATCATAGAGAAATCAGGATCAGTCTGTTCTGTTGGAGAACTGTAAGACATAAATTTTCAATCTCATAGGCTCTTTATCGAAGTAAATGTATAAGTTTAAATTGGATATCTAACAATCTTTTTCATTTTATTTCTTATTGTTTGTTTTAAAGTAGGAAAAACTAGTTCTTTTCTCTCTAAATTCCATTCCAAATGCTTTCGAATTCCAGGAAATTATATACGGCCTTGTTCACCTAAGATTTCAGAAACTCTTATGAGAAAAAAAACTAAGACAATTGTGATGAGAGAAATTAGGAGAAAACCTGACATTACATTTTTCTACAATATCACTAGATTCGATATCCTTGACATCCTGGAAACGTTATTCCTCTCTTTTTTTTATATTAAACGAGAATTTTATGTAATCATAGAGAAATCAGGATCAGTCTGTTCTGTTGGAGAACTGTAAGACATAAAATTTCAATCTAATAAGCTCTTTATCGAAGTAAATGTAAAAGTTTAAATTGGATATCTAACAATCTTTTTCATTTTATTTTTTATTGTTTGTTTTAAAGTAGGAAAAACTAGTTCTTTTCTTTCTAATTTCCATCCCAAATGCTTTCGAATTCCAGGAAAATATATATGTTGACAACAAAGAAAATTCTTAAAAAACGTTTTGTTCAACTGTGTAATTCTTATGACACATTGCAAAAAAAAATCATTGAAAAAAATAAATTCGATTTTTATGTATGACAAGTGAAATGAAAAAAATTTACGACCACGGCAGGATTCGAACCTACAATCTTCTGCTCCGTAGGCAGACGCGTTATCCATTGCGCCACGCGGCCTTGTTCAACTAAGATTTCAGAAACTCTTATGAGAAAAAAAAAACTAAGACAATTGTGATGAGAAAAATTAAGAGAAAACCTATGGAGCTGACATTACATTTTTCTACAATATCACTAGATTTGATATCATTGATATCCTGGAAACGGTATTCCTCTCCTTTTTTTATATCAAACGAGAGTTTTATGTAATCATAGCGAAATCAGGATCAGTCTGTTCTGTTGGAGAACTGTAAGACATAAATTTTCAATCTAATAGGCTCTTTATCGAAGTAAATGTATAAGTTTAAATCGGATATCTAACAATCTTTTTCATTTTATTTCTTATTGTTTGTTTTAAAGTAGGAAAAACTAGTTCTTTTCTTTCTAAATTCCATCCCAAATGCTTTCGAATTCCAGGAAAATATATATGTTGACAACAAAGAAAATTCTTAAAAAACGTTTTGTTCAACTGTGTAATTCTTATGACACATTGCAAAAAAAAATCATTGAAAAAAATAAATTCGATTTTTATGTATGACAAGTGAAATGAAAAAAATTTACGACCACGGCAGGATTTGAACCTACAATCTTCTGCTCCGTAGGCAGACGCGTTATCCATTGCGCCACGCGGCCTTGTTCAACTAAGATTTCAGAAACTCTTATGAGAAAAAAAAAAACTAAGACAATTGTGATGAGAGAAATTAAGAGAAAACCTATGGAGCTGACATTACATTTTTCTACAATATCACTAGATTCGATATCCTTGACATCCTGGAAACGTTGTTCCTCTCCTTTTTCTATATCAAACGAGAGTTTTATGTAATCGTAGAAAAATCAGGATCAGTCTGTTCTGTTGGAGAACTGTAAGACATAAAATTTCAATCTAATAGGCTCTTTATCGAAGTAAATGTATAAGTTTAAAATGGATATCTAACAATCTTTTTCATTTTATTTCTTATTGTTTGTTTTAAAGTAGGAAAAACTAGTTCTTTTCTTTCTAATTTCCATCCCAAATGCTTTCGAAATACAGGAAATTATATACGGCCTTGTTCACCTAAGATTTCAGAAACTCTTATGAGAAAAAAACTAAGACAATTGTGATGAGAGAAATTAGGAGAAAACCTATGGAGCTGACAGTACATTTTTCTACAATATCACTAGATTCGATATCCTTGACATCCTGGAAACGTTATTCCTCTCTTTTTTTTATATCAAACGAGAGTTTTATGTAATCGTAGAAAAATCAGGATCAGTCTGTTCTGTTGGAGAACTGTAAGACATAAAATTTCAAACTAACAGGCTCTTTATCGAAGTAAATGTATAAGTTTAAAATGGATATCTAACGATCTTTTCATTTTATTTCTTATTGTTTGTTTTAAAGTAGGAAAAACTAGTTCTTTTCTCTCTAAATTCCATCCCAAATGCTTTCGAATTCCAGGAAATCATATACGGCCTTGTTCACCTAAGATTTCAGAAACTCTTATGAGAAAAAAAACTAAGACAATTGTGATGAGAGAAATTAAGAGAAAACCTATGGAGCTGACATTACATTTTTCTACAATATCACTAGATTCGATATCATTGATATCCTGGAAACGTTATTCCTCTCTTTTTTTTATATTAAACGAGAATTTTATGTAATCATAGAGAAATCAGGATCAGTCTGTTCTGTTGGAGAACTGTAAGACATAAAATTTCAATCTAATAGGCTCTTTATCGAAGTAAATGTAAAAGTTTAAATTGGATATCTAACAATCTTTTTCATTTTATTTTTTATTGTTTGTTTTAAAGTAGGAAAAACTAGTTCTTTTCTTTCTGATTTCCATCCCAAATGCTTTCGAATTCCAGGAAAATATATATGTTGACAACAAAGAAAATTCTTAAAAAACGTTTTGTTCAACTGTGTAATTCTTATGACACATTCCAAAAAAAATCATTGAAAAAAAAAATTCGATTTTTATGTATGACAAGTGAAATGAAAAAAATTTACGACCACGGCAGGATTTGAACCTACAATCTTCTGCTCCGTAGGCAGACGCGTTATCCATTGCGCCACGCGGCCTTGTTTAACTAAGATTTCAGAAACTCTTATGAGAAAAAAAAAACTAAGACAATTGTGATGAGAGAAATTAAGAGAAAACTTATGGAGCTGACATTACATTTTTCTACAATATCACTAGATTCGATATCCTTGACATCCTGGAAACGTTGTTCCTCTCCTTTTTCTATATCAAACGAGAGTTTTATGTAATCGTAGAAAAATCAGGATCAGTCTGTTCTGTTGGAGAACTGTAAGACATAAAATTTCAATCTAATAGGCTCTTTATCGAAGTAAATGTATAAGTTTAAAATGGATATCTAACAATCTTTTTCATTTTATTTCTTATTGTTTGTTTTAAAGTAGGAAAAACTAGTTCTTTTCTTTCTAATTTCCATCCCAAATGCTTTCGAAATACAGGAAATTATATACGGCCTTGTTCACCTAAGATTTCAGAAACTCTTATGAGAAAAAAACTAAGACAATTGTGATGAGAGAAATTAGGAGAAAACCTATAGAGCTGACAGTACATTTTTTACAATATCACTAGATTCGATATCCTTGACATCCTGGAAACGTTGTTCCTCTCCTTTTTCTATATCAAACGAGAGTTTTATGTAATCGTAGAAAAATCAGGATCAGTCTGTTCTGTTGGAGAACTGTAAGACATAAAATTTCAATCTAATAGGCTCTTTATCGAAGTAAATGTATAAGTTTAAAATGGATATCTAACAATCTTTTTCATTTTATTTCTTATTGTTTGTTTTAAAGTAGGAAAAACTAGTTCTTTTCTTTCTAATTTCCATCCCAAATGCTTTCGAATTCCAGCAAAATATATATTGACAACAAAAAAACTTCTTAAAAAACGTTTTGTTCAACTGTGAAATTTTTATGACACATTGCAAAAAAAATCGTTGAAGAAGATAAATTCGATTTTTGTAAATGACAAGTGAAATGAAAAAAATTTACGACCACGGCAGGATTCGAACCTACAATCTTCTGCTCCGTAGGCAGACGCGTTATCCATTGCGCCACGCGGCCTTGTTCAACTAAAATTTCAGAAACTCTTATGAGAAAAAAAAACTAAGACAATTGTGATGAGAGAAATTAGGAGAAAACCTATGGAGCTGACAGTACATTTTTCTACAATATCACTAGATTCGATATCCTTGACATCCTGGAAACGTTATTCCTCTCTTTTTTTTATATCAAACGAGAGTTTTATGTAATCGTAGAAAAATCAGGATCAGTCTGTTCTGTTGGAGAACTGTAAGACATAAAATTTCAATCTAATAGGCTCTTTATCGAAGTAAATGTATAAGTTTAAAATGGATATCTAACAATCTTTTTCATTTTATTTCTTATTGTTTGTTTTAAAGTAGGAAAAACTAGTTCTTTTCTTTCTAATTTCCATCCCAAATGCTTTCGAAATACAGGAAATTATATACGGCCTTGTTCACCTAAGATTTCAGAAACTCTTATGAGAAAAAAACTAAGACAATTGTGATGAGAGAAATTAGGAGAAAACCTATGGAGCTGACAGTACATTTTTCTACAATATCACTAGATTCGATATCCTTGACATCCTGGAAACGTTATTCCTCTCTTTTTTTTATATCAAACGAGAGTTTTATGTAATCGTAGAAAAATCAGGATCAGTCTGTTCTGTTGGAGAACTGTAAGACATAAAATTTCAAACTAACAGGCTCTTTATCGAAGTAAATGTATAAGTTTAAAATGGATATCTAACGATCTTTTCATTTTATTTCTTATTGTTTGTTTTAAAGTAGGAAAAACTAGTTCTTTTCTCTCTAAATTCCATCCCAAATGCTTTCGAATTCCAGGAAATCATATACGGCCTTGTTCACCTAAGATTTCAGAAACTCTTATGAGAAAAAAAACTAAGACAATTGTGATGAGAGAAATTAAGAGAAAACCTATGGAGCTGACATTACATTTTTCTACAATATCACTAGATTCGATATCATTGATATCCTGGAAACGTTATTCCTCTCTTTTTTTTATATTAAACGAGAATTTTATGTAATCATAGAGAAATCAGGATCAGTCTGTTCTGTTGGAGAACTGTAAGACATAAAATTTCAATCTAATAGGCTCTTTATCGAAGTAAATGTAAAAGTTTAAATTGGATATCTAACAATCTTTTTCATTTTATTTTTTATTGTTTGTTTTAAAGTAGGAAAAACTAGTTCTTTTCTTTCTGATTTCCATCCCAAATGCTTTCGAATTCCAGGAAAATATATATGTTGACAACAAAGAAAATTCTTAAAAAACGTTTTGTTCAACTGTGTAATTCTTATGACACATTCCAAAAAAAATCATTGAAAAAAAAAATTCGATTTTTATGTATGACAAGTGAAATGAAAAAAATTTACGACCACGGCAGGATTTGAACCTACAATCTTCTGCTCCGTAGGCAGACGCGTTATCCATTGCGCCACGCGGCCTTGTTTAACTAAGATTTCAGAAACTCTTATGAGAAAAAAAAAACTAAGACAATTGTGATGAGAGAAATTAAGAGAAAACTTATGGAGCTGACATTACATTTTTCTACAATATCACTAGATTCGATATCCTTGACATCCTGGAAACGTTGTTCCTCTCCTTTTTCTATATCAAACGAGAGTTTTATGTAATCGTAGAAAAATCAGGATCAGTCTGTTCTGTTGGAGAACTGTAAGACATAAAATTTCAATCTAATAGGCTCTTTATCGAAGTAAATGTATAAGTTTAAAATGGATATCTAACAATCTTTTTCATTTTATTTCTTATTGTTTGTTTTAAAGTAGGAAAAACTAGTTCTTTTCTTTCTAATTTCCATCCCAAATGCTTTCGAAATACAGGAAATTATATACGGCCTTGTTCACCTAAGATTTCAGAAACTCTTATGAGAAAAAAACTAAGACAATTGTGATGAGAGAAATTAGGAGAAAACCTATAGAGCTGACAGTACATTTTTTACAATATCACTAGATTCGATATCCTTGACATCCTGGAAACGTTGTTCCTCTCCTTTTTCTATATCAAACGAGAGTTTTATGTAATCGTAGAAAAATCAGGATCAGTCTGTTCTGTTGGAGAACTGTAAGACATAAAATTTCAATCTAATAGGCTCTTTATCGAAGTAAATGTATAAGTTTAAAATGGATATCTAACAATCTTTTTCATTTTATTTCTTATTGTTTGTTTTAAAGTAGGAAAAACTAGTTCTTTTCTTTCTAATTTCCATCCCAAATGCTTTCGAATTCCAGCAAAATATATATTGACAACAAAAAAACTTCTTAAAAAACGTTTTGTTCAACTGTGAAATTTTTATGACACATTGCAAAAAAAATCGTTGAAGAAGATAAATTCGATTTTTGTAAATGACAAGTGAAATGAAAAAAATTTACGACCACGGCAGGATTCGAACCTACAATCTTCTGCTCCGTAGGCAGACGCGTTATCCATTGCGCCACGCGGCCTTGTTCAACTAAAATTTCAGAAACTCTTATGAGAAAAAAAAACTAAGACAATTGTGATGAGAGAAATTAGGAGAAAACCTATGGAGCTGACAGTACATTTTTCTACAATATCACTAGATTCGATATCCTTGACATCCTGGAAACGTTATTCCTCTCTTTTTTTTATATCAAACGAGAGTTTTATGTATTCGTAGAAAAATCAGGATCAGTCTGTTCTGTTGGAGAACTGTAAGACATAAAATTTCAAACTAACAGGCTCTTCATCGAAGTAAATGTATAAGTTTAAATTGGATATCTAACAATCTTTTTCATTTTATTTCTTATTGTTTGTTTTAAAGTAGGAAAAACTAGTTCTTTTCTTTCTAATTTCCATCCCAAATGCTTTCGAATTCCAGCAAAATATATATGTTGACAACAAAAAAACTTCTTAAAAAACGTTTTGTTCAACTGTGAAATTTTTATGACACATTTTGCAAAAAAAATCGTTGAAGAAGATAAATTCGATTTTTATGAATGACAAGTGAAATGAAAAAAATTTACGACCACGGCAGGATTCGAACCTACAATCTTCTGCTCCGTAGGCAGACGCGTTATCCATTGCGCCACGCGGCTTTGTTCAACTAAGATTTCAGAAACTCTTATGAGAAAAAAAAAACTAAGACAATTGTGATGAGAGAAATTAAGAGAAAACCTATGGAGCTGACATTACATTTTTCTACAATATCACTAGATTCGATATCCTTGACATCCTGGAAACGTTGTTCCTCTCCTTTTTCTATATCAAACGAGAATTTTATGTAATCATAGAGAAATCAGGATCAGTCTGTTCTGTTGGAGAACTGTAAGACATAAAATTTCAATCTAATAAGCTCTTTATCGAAGTAAATGTAAAAGTTTAAATTGGATATCTAACAATCTTTTTCATTTTATTTTTTATTGTTTGTTTTAAAGTAGGAAAAACTAGTTCTTTTCTTTCTAATTTCCATCCCAAATGCTTTCGAATTCCAGCAAAATATATATGTTGACAACAAAAAAACTTCTTAAGAAACGTTTTGTTCAACTGTGAAATTTTTATGACACATTTTGCAAAAAAAATCGTTGAAGAAGATAAATTCGATTTTTATGAATGACAAGTGAAATGAAAAAAATTTACGACCACGGCAGGATTCGAACCTACAATCTTCTGCTCCGTAGGCAGACGCGTTATCCATTGCGCCACGCGGCCTTGTTCAACTAAGATTTCAGAAACTCTTATGAGAAAAAAAAAACTAAGACAATTGTGATGAGAGAAATTAAGAGAAAACCTATGGAGCTGACATTACATTTTTCTACAATATCACTAGATTCGATATCCTTGACATCCTGGAAACGTTGTTCCTCTCCTTTTTCTATATCAAACGAGAATTTTATGTAATCATAGAGAAATCAGGATCAGTCTGTTCTGTTGGAGAACTGTAAGACATAAAATTTCAATCTAATAAGCTCTTTATCGAAGTAAATGTAAAAGTTTAAATTGGATATCTAACAATCTTTTTCATTTTATTTTTTATTGTTTGTTTTAAAGTAGGAAAAACTAGTTTTTTTCTTTCTAATTTCCATCCCAAATGCTTTCGAATTCCAGGAAAATATATATGTTGACAACAAAGAAAATTCTTAAAAAACGTTTTGTTCAACTGTGTAATTCTTATGACACATTGCAAAAAAAAATCATTGAAAAAAATAAATTCGATTTTTATGTATGACAAGTGAAATGAAAAAAATTTACGACCACGGCAGGATTTGAACCTACAATCTTCTGCTCCGTAGGCAGACGCGTTATCTATTGCGCCACGCGGCCTTGTTCAAGTAAGATTTCAGAAACTCTTATGAGAAAAAAAAACTAAGACAATTGTGATGAGAGAAATTAAGAGAAAACCTATGGAGCTGACATTACATTTTTCTACAATATCACTAGATTCGATATCCTTGACATCCTGGAAACGTTGTTCCTCTCCTTTTTCTATATCAAACGAGAGTTTTATGTAATCGTAGAAAAATCAGGATCAGTCTGTTCTGTTGGAGAACTGTAAGACATAAAATTTCAATCTAATAGGCTCTTTATCGAAGTAAATGTATAAGTTTAAAATGGATATCTAACAATCTTTTTCATTTTATTTCTTATTGTTTGTTTTAAAGTAGGAAAAACTAGTTCTTTTCTTTCTAATTTCCATCCCAAATGCTTTCGAAATACAGAAAATTATATACGGCCTTGTTCACCTAAGATTTCAGAAACTCTTATGAGAAAAAAACTAAGACAATTGTGATGAGAGAAATTAGGAGAAAACCTATAGAGCTGACATTACATTTTTCTACAATATCACTAGATTCGATATCCTTGACATCCTGGAAACGTTGTTCCTCTCCTTTTTCTATATCAAACGAGAGTTTTATGTAATCGTAGAAAAATCAGGATCAGTCTGTTCTGTTGGAGAACTGTAAGACATAAAATTTCAATCTAATAGGCTCTTTATCGAAGTAAATGTATAAGTTTAAAATGGATATCTAACAATCTTTTCATTTTATTTCTTATTGTTTGTTTTAAAGTAGGAAAAACTAGTTCTTTTCTCTCTAAATTCCATCCCAAATGCTTTCGAATTCCAGGAAATTATATACGGCCTTGTTCACCTAAGATTTCAGAAACTCTTATGAGAAAAAAAACTAAGACAATTGTGATGAGAGAAATTAGGAGAAAACCTGACATTACATTTTTCTACAATATCACTAGATTCGATATCCTTGACATCCTGGAAACGTTATTCCTCTCCTTTTTTTATATTAAACGAGAATTTTATGTAATCATAGAGAAATCAGGATCAGTCTGTTCTGTTGGAGAACTGTAAGACATAAAATTTCAATCTAATAGGCTCTTTATCGAAGTAAATGTAAAAGTTTAAATTGGATATCTAACAATCTTTTTCATTTTATTTTTTATTGTTTGTTTTAAAGTAGGAAAAACTAGTTCTTTTCTTTCTGATTTCCATCCCAAATGCTTTCGAATTCCAGGAAAATATATATGTTGACAACAAAGAAAATTCTTAAAAAACGTTTTGTTCAACTGTGTAATTCTTATGACACATTGCAAAAAAAAATCATTGAAAAAAATAAATTCGATTTTTATGTATGACAAGTGAAATGAAAAAAATTTACGACCACGGCAGGATTTGAACCTACAATCTTCTGCTCCGTAGGCAGACGCGTTATCCATTGCGCCACGCGGCCTTGTTCAACTAAGATTTCAGAAACTCTTATGAGAAAAAAAAAAACTAAGACAATTGTGATGAGAGAAATTAAGAGAAAACCTATGGAGCTGACATTACATTTTTCTACAATATCACTAGATTCGATATCCTTGACATCCTGGAAACGTTGTTCCTCTCCTTTTTCTATATCAAACGAGAGTTTTATGTAATCGTAGAAAAATCAGGATCAGTCTGTTCTGTTGGAGAACTGTAAGACATAAAATTTCAATCTAATAGGCTCTTTATCGAAGTAAATGTATAAGTTTAAAATGGATATCTAACAATCTTTTTCATTTTATTTCTTATTGTTTGTTTTAAAGTAGGAAAAACTAGTTCTTTTCTTTCTAATTTCCATCCCAAATGCTTTCGAAATACAGGAAATTATATACGGCCTTGTTCACCTAAGATTTCAGAAACTCTTATGAGAAAAAAACTAAGACAATTGTGATGAGAGAAATTAGGAGAAAACCTATGGAGCTGACAGTACATTTTTCTACAATATCACTAGATTCGATATCCTTGACATCCTGGAAACGTTATTCCTCTCTTTTTTTTATATCAAACGAGAGTTTTATGTAATCGTAGAAAAATCAGGATCAGTCTGTTCTGTTGGAGAACTGTAAGACATAAAATTTCAAACTAACAGGCTCTTTATCGAAGTAAATGTATAAGTTTAAAATGGATATCTAACGATCTTTTCATTTTATTTCTTATTGTTTGTTTTAAAGTAGGAAAAACTAGTTCTTTTCTCTCTAAATTCCATCCCAAATGCTTTCGAATTCCAGGAAATCATATACGGCCTTGTTCACCTAAGATTTCAGAAACTCTTATGAGAAAAAAAACTAAGACAATTGTGATGAGAGAAATTAAGAGAAAACCTATGGAGCTGACATTACATTTTTCTACAATATCACTAGATTCGATATCATTGATATCCTGGAAACGTTATTCCTCTCTTTTTTTTATATTAAACGAGAATTTTATGTAATCATAGAGAAATCAGGATCAGTCTGTTCTGTTGGAGAACTGTAAGACATAAAATTTCAATCTAATAGGCTCTTTATCGAAGTAAATGTAAAAGTTTAAATTGGATATCTAACAATCTTTTTCATTTTATTTTTTATTGTTTGTTTTAAAGTAGGAAAAACTAGTTCTTTTCTTTCTGATTTCCATCCCAAATGCTTTCGAATTCCAGGAAAATATATATGTTGACAACAAAGAAAATTCTTAAAAAACGTTTTGTTCAACTGTGTAATTCTTATGACACATTCCAAAAAAAATCATTGAAAAAAAAAATTCGATTTTTATGTATGACAAGTGAAATGAAAAAAATTTACGACCACGGCAGGATTTGAACCTACAATCTTCTGCTCCGTAGGCAGACGCGTTATCCATTGCGCCACGCGGCCTTGTTTAACTAAGATTTCAGAAACTCTTATGAGAAAAAAAAAACTAAGACAATTGTGATGAGAGAAATTAAGAGAAAACTTATGGAGCTGACATTACATTTTTCTACAATATCACTAGATTCGATATCCTTGACATCCTGGAAACGTTGTTCCTCTCCTTTTTCTATATCAAACGAGAGTTTTATGTAATCGTAGAAAAATCAGGATCAGTCTGTTCTGTTGGAGAACTGTAAGACATAAAATTTCAATCTAATAGGCTCTTTATCGAAGTAAATGTATAAGTTTAAAATGGATATCTAACAATCTTTTTCATTTTATTTCTTATTGTTTGTTTTAAAGTAGGAAAAACTAGTTCTTTTCTTTCTAATTTCCATCCCAAATGCTTTCGAAATACAGGAAATTATATACGGCCTTGTTCACCTAAGATTTCAGAAACTCTTATGAGAAAAAAACTAAGACAATTGTGATGAGAGAAATTAGGAGAAAACCTATGGAGCTGACAGTACATTTTTCTACAATATCACTAGATTCGATATCCTTGACATCCTGGAAACGTTATTCCTCTCTTTTTTTTATATCAAACGAGAGTTTTATGTAATCGTAGAAAAATCAGGATCAGTCTGTTCTGTTGGAGAACTGTAAGACATAAAATTTCAAACTAACAGGCTCTTTATCGAAGTAAATGTATAAGTTTAAAATGGATATCTAACGATCTTTTCATTTTATTTCTTATTGTTTGTTTTAAAGTAGGAAAAACTAGTTCTTTTCTCTCTAAATTCCATCCCAAATGCTTTCGAATTCCAGGAAATCATATACGGCCTTGTTCACCTAAGATTTCAGAAACTCTTATGAGAAAAAAAACTAAGACAATTGTGATGAGAGAAATTAAGAGAAAACCTATGGAGCTGACATTACATTTTTCTACAATATCACTAGATTCGATATCATTGATATCCTGGAAACGTTATTCCTCTCTTTTTTTTATATTAAACGAGAATTTTATGTAATCATAGAGAAATCAGGATCAGTCTGTTCTGTTGGAGAACTGTAAGACATAAAATTTCAATCTAATAGGCTCTTTATCGAAGTAAATGTAAAAGTTTAAATTGGATATCTAACAATCTTTTTCATTTTATTTTTTATTGTTTGTTTTAAAGTAGGAAAAACTAGTTCTTTTCTTTCTGATTTCCATCCCAAATGCTTTCGAATTCCAGGAAAATATATATGTTGACAACAAAGAAAATTCTTAAAAAACGTTTTGTTCAACTGTGTAATTCTTATGACACATTCCAAAAAAAATCATTGAAAAAAAAAATTCGATTTTTATGTATGACAAGTGAAATGAAAAAAATTTACGACCACGGCAGGATTTGAACCTACAATCTTCTGCTCCGTAGGCAGACGCGTTATCCATTGCGCCACGCGGCCTTGTTTAACTAAGATTTCAGAAACTCTTATGAGAAAAAAAAAACTAAGACAATTGTGATGAGAGAAATTAAGAGAAAACTTATGGAGCTGACATTACATTTTTCTACAATATCACTAGATTCGATATCCTTGACATCCTGGAAACGTTGTTCCTCTCCTTTTTCTATATCAAACGAGAGTTTTATGTAATCGTAGAAAAATCAGGATCAGTCTGTTCTGTTGGAGAACTGTAAGACATAAAATTTCAATCTAATAGGCTCTTTATCGAAGTAAATGTATAAGTTTAAAATGGATATCTAACAATCTTTTTCATTTTATTTCTTATTGTTTGTTTTAAAGTAGGAAAAACTAGTTCTTTTCTTTCTAATTTCCATCCCAAATGCTTTCGAAATACAGGAAATTATATACGGCCTTGTTCACCTAAGATTTCAGAAACTCTTATGAGAAAAAAACTAAGACAATTGTGATGAGAGAAATTAGGAGAAAACCTATAGAGCTGACAGTACATTTTTTACAATATCACTAGATTCGATATCCTTGACATCCTGGAAACGTTGTTCCTCTCCTTTTTCTATATCAAACGAGAGTTTTATGTAATCGTAGAAAAATCAGGATCAGTCTGTTCTGTTGGAGAACTGTAAGACATAAAATTTCAATCTAATAGGCTCTTTATCGAAGTAAATGTATAAGTTTAAAATGGATATCTAACAATCTTTTTCATTTTATTTCTTATTGTTTGTTTTAAAGTAGGAAAAACTAGTTCTTTTCTTTCTAATTTCCATCCCAAATGCTTTCGAATTCCAGCAAAATATATATTGACAACAAAAAAACTTCTTAAAAAACGTTTTGTTCAACTGTGAAATTTTTATGACACATTGCAAAAAAAATCGTTGAAGAAGATAAATTCGATTTTTGTAAATGACAAGTGAAATGAAAAAAATTTACGACCACGGCAGGATTCGAACCTACAATCTTCTGCTCCGTAGGCAGACGCGTTATCCATTGCGCCACGCGGCCTTGTTCAACTAAAATTTCAGAAACTCTTATGAGAAAAAAAAACTAAGACAATTGTGATGAGAGAAATTAGGAGAAAACCTATGGAGCTGACAGTACATTTTTCTACAATATCACTAGATTCGATATCCTTGACATCCTGGAAACGTTATTCCTCTCTTTTTTTTATATCAAACGAGAGTTTTATGTATTCGTAGAAAAATCAGGATCAGTCTGTTCTGTTGGAGAACTGTAAGACATAAAATTTCAAACTAACAGGCTCTTCATCGAAGTAAATGTATAAGTTTAAATTGGATATCTAACAATCTTTTTCATTTTATTTCTTATTGTTTGTTTTAAAGTAGGAAAAACTAGTTCTTTTCTTTCTAATTTCCATCCCAAATGCTTTCGAATTCCAGCAAAATATATATGTTGACAACAAAAAAACTTCTTAAAAAACGTTTTGTTCAACTGTGAAATTTTTATGACACATTTTGCAAAAAAAATCGTTGAAGAAGATAAATTCGATTTTTATGAATGACAAGTGAAATGAAAAAAATTTACGACCACGGCAGGATTCGAACCTACAATCTTCTGCTCCGTAGGCAGACGCGTTATCCATTGCGCCACGCGGCTTTGTTCAACTAAGATTTCAGAAACTCTTATGAGAAAAAAAAAACTAAGACAATTGTGATGAGAGAAATTAAGAGAAAACCTATGGAGCTGACATTACATTTTTCTACAATATCACTAGATTCGATATCCTTGACATCCTGGAAACGTTGTTCCTCTCCTTTTTCTATATCAAACGAGAATTTTATGTAATCATAGAGAAATCAGGATCAGTCTGTTCTGTTGGAGAACTGTAAGACATAAAATTTCAATCTAATAAGCTCTTTATCGAAGTAAATGTAAAAGTTTAAATTGGATATCTAACAATCTTTTTCATTTTATTTTTTATTGTTTGTTTTAAAGTAGGAAAAACTAGTTCTTTTCTTTCTAATTTCCATCCCAAATGCTTTCGAATTCCAGCAAAATATATATGTTGACAACAAAAAAACTTCTTAAAAAACGTTTTGTTCAACTGTGAAATTTTTATGACACATTTTGCAAAAAAAATCGTTGAAGAAGATAAATTCGATTTTTATGAATGACAAGTGAAATGAAAAAAATTTACGACCACGGCAGGATTCGAACCTACAATCTTCTGCTCCGTAGGCAGACGCGTTATCCATTGCGCCACGCGGCCTTGTTCAACTAAGATTTCAGAAACTCTTATGAGAAAAAAAAAACTAAGACAATTGTGATGAGAGAAATTAAGAGAAAACCTATGGAGCTGACATTACATTTTTCTACAATATCACTAGATTCGATATCCTTGACATCCTGGAAACGTTGTTCCTCTCCTTTTTCTATATCAAACGAGAATTTTATGTAATCATAGAGAAATCAGGATCAGTCTGTTCTGTTGGAGAACTGTAAGACATAAAATTTCAATCTAATAAGCTCTTTATCGAAGTAAATGTAAAAGTTTAAATTGGATATCTAACAATCTTTTTCATTTTATTTTTTATTGTTTGTTTTAAAGTAGGAAAAACTAGTTTTTTTCTTTCTAATTTCCATCCCAAATGCTTTCGAATTCCAGGAAAATATATATGTTGACAACAAAGAAAATTCTTAAAAAACGTTTTGTTCAACTGTGTAATTCTTATGACACATTGCAAAAAAAAATCATTGAAAAAAATAAATTCGATTTTTATGTATGACAAGTGAAATGAAAAAAATTTACGACCACGGCAGGATTTGAACCTACAATCTTCTGCTCCGTAGGCAGACGCGTTATCTATTGCGCCACGCGGCCTTGTTCAAGTAAGATTTCAGAAACTCTTATGAGAAAAAAAAACTAAGACAATTGTGATGAGAGAAATTAAGAGAAAACCTATGGAGCTGACATTACATTTTTCTACAATATCACTAGATTCGATATCCTTGACATCCTGGAAACGTTGTTCCTCTCCTTTTTCTATATCAAACGAGAGTTTTATGTAATCGTAGAAAAATCAGGATCAGTCTGTTCTGTTGGAGAACTGTAAGACATAAAATTTCAATCTAATAGGCTCTTTATCGAAGTAAATGTATAAGTTTAAAATGGATATCTAACAATCTTTTTCATTTTATTTCTTATTGTTTGTTTTAAAGTAGGAAAAACTAGTTCTTTTCTTTCTAATTTCCATCCCAAATGCTTTCGAAATACAGAAAATTATATACGGCCTTGTTCACCTAAGATTTCAGAAACTCTTATGAGAAAAAAACTAAGACAATTGTGATGAGAGAAATTAGGAGAAAACCTATAGAGCTGACATTACATTTTTCTACAATATCACTAGATTCGATATCCTTGACATCCTGGAAACGTTGTTCCTCTCCTTTTTCTATATCAAACGAGAGTTTTATGTAATCGTAGAAAAATCAGGATCAGTCTGTTCTGTTGGAGAACTGTAAGACATAAAATTTCAATCTAATAGGCTCTTTATCGAAGTAAATGTATAAGTTTAAAATGGATATCTAACAATCTTTTCATTTTATTTCTTATTGTTTGTTTTAAAGTAGGAAAAACTAGTTCTTTTCTCTCTAAATTCCATCCCAAATGCTTTCGAATTCCAGGAAATTATATACGGCCTTGTTCACCTAAGATTTCAGAAACTCTTATGAGAAAAAAAACTAAGACAATTGTGATGAGAGAAATTAGGAGAAAACCTGACATTACATTTTTCTACAATATCACTAGATTCGATATCCTTGACATCCTGGAAACGTTATTCCTCTCCTTTTTTTATATTAAACGAGAATTTTATGTAATCATAGAGAAATCAGGATCAGTCTGTTCTGTTGGAGAACTGTAAGACATAAAATTTCAATCTAATAGGCTCTTTATCGAAGTAAATGTAAAAGTTTAAATTGGATATCTAACAATCTTTTTCATTTTATTTTTTATTGTTTGTTTTAAAGTAGGAAAAACTAGTTCTTTTCTTTCTGATTTCCATCCCAAATGCTTTCGAATTCCAGGAAAATATATATGTTGACAACAAAGAAAATTCTTAAAAAACGTTTTGTTCAACTGTGTAATTCTTATGACACATTGCAAAAAAAAATCATTGAAAAAAATAAATTCGATTTTTATGTATGACAAGTGAAATGAAAAAAATTTACGACCACGGCAGGATTTGAACCTACAATCTTCTGCTCCGTAGGCAGACGCGTTATCCATTGCGCCACGCGGCCTTGTTCAACTAAGATTTCAGAAACTCTTATGAGAAAAAAAAAAACTAAGACAATTGTGATGAGAGAAATTAAGAGAAAACCTATGGAGCTGACATTACATTTTTCTACAATATCACTAGATTCGATATCCTTGACATCCTGGAAACGTTGTTCCTCTCCTTTTTCTATATCAAACGAGAGTTTTATGTAATCGTAGAAAAATCAGGATCAGTCTGTTCTGTTGGAGAACTGTAAGACATAAAATTTCAATCTAATAGGCTCTTTATCGAAGTAAATGTATAAGTTTAAAATGGATATCTAACAATCTTTTTCATTTTATTTCTTATTGTTTGTTTTAAAGTAGGAAAAACTAGTTCTTTTCTTTCTAATTTCCATCCCAAATGCTTTCGAAATACAGGAAATTATATACGGCCTTGTTCACCTAAGATTTCAGAAACTCTTATGAGAAAAAAACTAAGACAATTGTGATGAGAGAAATTAGGAGAAAACCTATGGAGCTGACAGTACATTTTTCTACAATATCACTAGATTCGATATCCTTGACATCCTGGAAACGTTATTCCTCTCTTTTTTTTATATCAAACGAGAGTTTTATGTAATCGTAGAAAAATCAGGATCAGTCTGTTCTGTTGGAGAACTGTAAGACATAAAATTTCAAACTAACAGGCTCTTTATCGAAGTAAATGTATAAGTTTAAAATGGATATCTAACGATCTTTTCATTTTATTTCTTATTGTTTGTTTTAAAGTAGGAAAAACTAGTTCTTTTCTCTCTAAATTCCATCCCAAATGCTTTCGAATTCCAGGAAATCATATACGGCCTTGTTCACCTAAGATTTCAGAAACTCTTATGAGAAAAAAAACTAAGACAATTGTGATGAGAGAAATTAAGAGAAAACCTATGGAGCTGACATTACATTTTTCTACAATATCACTAGATTCGATATCATTGATATCCTGGAAACGTTATTCCTCTCTTTTTTTTATATTAAACGAGAATTTTATGTAATCATAGAGAAATCAGGATCAGTCTGTTCTGTTGGAGAACTGTAAGACATAAAATTTCAATCTAATAGGCTCTTTATCGAAGTAAATGTAAAAGTTTAAATTGGATATCTAACAATCTTTTTCATTTTATTTTTTATTGTTTGTTTTAAAGTAGGAAAAACTAGTTCTTTTCTTTCTGATTTCCATCCCAAATGCTTTCGAATTCCAGGAAAATATATATGTTGACAACAAAGAAAATTCTTAAAAAACGTTTTGTTCAACTGTGTAATTCTTATGACACATTCCAAAAAAAATCATTGAAAAAAAAAATTCGATTTTTATGTATGACAAGTGAAATGAAAAAAATTTACGACCACGGCAGGATTTGAACCTACAATCTTCTGCTCCGTAGGCAGACGCGTTATCCATTGCGCCACGCGGCCTTGTTTAACTAAGATTTCAGAAACTCTTATGAGAAAAAAAAAACTAAGACAATTGTGATGAGAGAAATTAAGAGAAAACTTATGGAGCTGACATTACATTTTTCTACAATATCACTAGATTCGATATCCTTGACATCCTGGAAACGTTGTTCCTCTCCTTTTTCTATATCAAACGAGAGTTTTATGTAATCGTAGAAAAATCAGGATCAGTCTGTTCTGTTGGAGAACTGTAAGACATAAAATTTCAATCTAATAGGCTCTTTATCGAAGTAAATGTATAAGTTTAAAATGGATATCTAACAATCTTTTTCATTTTATTTCTTATTGTTTGTTTTAAAGTAGGAAAAACTAGTTCTTTTCTTTCTAATTTCCATCCCAAATGCTTTCGAAATACAGGAAATTATATACGGCCTTGTTCACCTAAGATTTCAGAAACTCTTATGAGAAAAAAACTAAGACAATTGTGATGAGAGAAATTAGGAGAAAACCTATAGAGCTGACAGTACATTTTTTACAATATCACTAGATTCGATATCCTTGACATCCTGGAAACGTTGTTCCTCTCCTTTTTCTATATCAAACGAGAGTTTTATGTAATCGTAGAAAAATCAGGATCAGTCTGTTCTGTTGGAGAACTGTAAGACATAAAATTTCAATCTAATAGGCTCTTTATCGAAGTAAATGTATAAGTTTAAAATGGATATCTAACAATCTTTTTCATTTTATTTCTTATTGTTTGTTTTAAAGTAGGAAAAACTAGTTCTTTTCTTTCTAATTTCCATCCCAAATGCTTTCGAAATACAGGAAATTATATACGGCCTTGTTCACCTAAGATTTCAGAAACTCTTATGAGAAAAAAACTAAGACAATTGTGATGAGAGAAATTAGGAGAAAACCTATAGAGCTGACAGTACATTTTTTACAATATCACTAGATTCGATATCCTTGACATCCTGGAAACGTTGTTCCTCTCCTTTTTCTATATCAAACGAGAGTTTTATGTAATCGTAGAAAAATCAGGATCAGTCTGTTCTGTTGGAGAACTGTAAGACATAAAATTTCAATCTAATAGGCTCTTTATCGAAGTAAATGTATAAGTTTAAAATGGATATCTAACAATCTTTTTCATTTTATTTCTTATTGTTTGTTTTAAAGTAGGAAAAACTAGTTCTTTTCTTTCTAATTTCCATCCCAAATGCTTTCGAATTCCAGCAAAATATATATTGACAACAAAAAAACTTCTTAAAAAACGTTTTGTTCAACTGTGAAATTTTTATGACACATTGCAAAAAAAATCGTTGAAGAAGATAAATTCGATTTTTGTAAATGACAAGTGAAATGAAAAAAATTTACGACCACGGCAGGATTCGAACCTACAATCTTCTGCTCCGTAGGCAGACGCGTTATCCATTGCGCCACGCGGCCTTGTTCAACTAAAATTTCAGAAACTCTTATGAGAAAAAAAAACTAAGACAATTGTGATGAGAGAAATTAGGAGAAAACCTATGGAGCTGACAGTACATTTTTCTACAATATCACTAGATTCGATATCCTTGACATCCTGGAAACGTTATTCCTCTCTTTTTTTTATATCAAACGAGAGTTTTATGTATTCGTAGAAAAATCAGGATCAGTCTGTTCTGTTGGAGAACTGTAAGACATAAAATTTCAAACTAACAGGCTCTTCATCGAAGTAAATGTATAAGTTTAAATTGGATATCTAACAATCTTTTTCATTTTATTTCTTATTGTTTGTTTTAAAGTAGGAAAAACTAGTTCTTTTCTTTCTAATTTCCATCCCAAATGCTTTCGAATTCCAGCAAAATATATATGTTGACAACAAAAAAACTTCTTAAAAAACGTTTTGTTCAACTGTGAAATTTTTATGACACATTTTGCAAAAAAAATCGTTGAAGAAGATAAATTCGATTTTTATGAATGACAAGTGAAATGAAAAAAATTTACGACCACGGCAGGATTCGAACCTACAATCTTCTGCTCCGTAGGCAGACGCGTTATCCATTGCGCCACGCGGCTTTGTTCAACTAAGATTTCAGAAACTCTTATGAGAAAAAAAAAACTAAGACAATTGTGATGAGAGAAATTAAGAGAAAACCTATGGAGCTGACATTACATTTTTCTACAATATCACTAGATTCGATATCCTTGACATCCTGGAAACGTTGTTCCTCTCCTTTTTCTATATCAAACGAGAATTTTATGTAATCATAGAGAAATCAGGATCAGTCTGTTCTGTTGGAGAACTGTAAGACATAAAATTTCAATCTAATAAGCTCTTTATCGAAGTAAATGTAAAAGTTTAAATTGGATATCTAACAATCTTTTTCATTTTATTTTTTATTGTTTGTTTTAAAGTAGGAAAAACTAGTTCTTTTCTTTCTAATTTCCATCCCAAATGCTTTCGAATTCCAGCAAAATATATATGTTGACAACAAAAAAACTTCTTAAAAAACGTTTTGTTCAACTGTGAAATTTTTATGACACATTTTGCAAAAAAAATCGTTGAAGAAGATAAATTCGATTTTTATGAATGACAAGTGAAATGAAAAAAATTTACGACCACGGCAGGATTCGAACCTACAATCTTCTGCTCCGTAGGCAGACGCGTTATCCATTGCGCCACGCGGCCTTGTTCAACTAAGATTTCAGAAACTCTTATGAGAAAAAAAAAACTAAGACAATTGTGATGAGAGAAATTAAGAGAAAACCTATGGAGCTGACATTACATTTTTCTACAATATCACTAGATTCGATATCCTTGACATCCTGGAAACGTTGTTCCTCTCCTTTTTCTATATCAAACGAGAATTTTATGTAATCATAGAGAAATCAGGATCAGTCTGTTCTGTTGGAGAACTGTAAGACATAAAATTTCAATCTAATAAGCTCTTTATCGAAGTAAATGTAAAAGTTTAAATTGGATATCTAACAATCTTTTTCATTTTATTTTTTATTGTTTGTTTTAAAGTAGGAAAAACTAGTTTTTTTCTTTCTAATTTCCATCCCAAATGCTTTCGAATTCCAGGAAAATATATATGTTGACAACAAAGAAAATTCTTAAAAAACGTTTTGTTCAACTGTGTAATTCTTATGACACATTGCAAAAAAAAATCATTGAAAAAAATAAATTCGATTTTTATGTATGACAAGTGAAATGAAAAAAATTTACGACCACGGCAGGATTTGAACCTACAATCTTCTGCTCCGTAGGCAGACGCGTTATCTATTGCGCCACGCGGCCTTGTTCAAGTAAGATTTCAGAAACTCTTATGAGAAAAAAAAACTAAGACAATTGTGATGAGAGAAATTAAGAGAAAACCTATGGAGCTGACATTACATTTTTCTACAATATCACTAGATTCGATATCCTTGACATCCTGGAAACGTTGTTCCTCTCCTTTTTCTATATCAAACGAGAGTTTTATGTAATCGTAGAAAAATCAGGATCAGTCTGTTCTGTTGGAGAACTGTAAGACATAAAATTTCAATCTAATAGGCTCTTTATCGAAGTAAATGTATAAGTTTAAAATGGATATCTAACAATCTTTTTCATTTTATTTCTTATTGTTTGTTTTAAAGTAGGAAAAACTAGTTCTTTTCTTTCTAATTTCCATCCCAAATGCTTTCGAAATACAGAAAATTATATACGGCCTTGTTCACCTAAGATTTCAGAAACTCTTATGAGAAAAAAACTAAGACAATTGTGATGAGAGAAATTAGGAGAAAACCTATAGAGCTGACATTACATTTTTCTACAATATCACTAGATTCGATATCCTTGACATCCTGGAAACGTTGTTCCTCTCCTTTTTCTATATCAAACGAGAGTTTTATGTAATCGTAGAAAAATCAGGATCAGTCTGTTCTGTTGGAGAACTGTAAGACATAAAATTTCAATCTAATAGGCTCTTTATCGAAGTAAATGTATAAGTTTAAAATGGATATCTAACAATCTTTTCATTTTATTTCTTATTGTTTGTTTTAAAGTAGGAAAAACTAGTTCTTTTCTCTCTAAATTCCATCCCAAATGCTTTCGAATTCCAGGAAATTATATACGGCCTTGTTCACCTAAGATTTCAGAAACTCTTATGAGAAAAAAAACTAAGACAATTGTGATGAGAGAAATTAGGAGAAAACCTGACATTACATTTTTCTACAATATCACTAGATTCGATATCCTTGACATCCTGGAAACGTTATTCCTCTCCTTTTTTTATATTAAACGAGAATTTTATGTAATCATAGAGAAATCAGGATCAGTCTGTTCTGTTGGAGAACTGTAAGACATAAAATTTCAATCTAATAGGCTCTTTATCGAAGTAAATGTAAAAGTTTAAATTGGATATCTAACAATCTTTTTCATTTTATTTTTTATTGTTTGTTTTAAAGTAGGAAAAACTAGTTCTTTTCTTTCTGATTTCCATCCCAAATGCTTTCGAATTCCAGGAAAATATATATGTTGACAACAAAGAAAATTCTTAAAAAACGTTTTGTTCAACTGTGTAATTCTTATGACACATTGCAAAAAAAAATCATTGAAAAAAATAAATTCGATTTTTATGTATGACAAGTGAAATGAAAAAAATTTACGACCACGGCAGGATTTGAACCTACAATCTTCTGCTCCGTAGGCAGACGCGTTATCCATTGCGCCACGCGGCCTTGTTCAAGTAAGATTTCAGAAACTCTTATGAGAAAAAAAAAACTAAGACAATTGTGATGAGAGAAATTAAGAGAAAACCTATGGAGCTGACATTACATTTTTCTACAATATCACTAGATTCGATATCCTTGACATCCTGGAAACGTTGTTCCTCTCCTTTTTCTATATCAAACGAGAGTTTTATGTAATCGTAGAAAAATCAGGATCAGTCTGTTCTGTTGGAGAACTGTAAGACATAAAATTTCAATCTAATAGGCTCTTTATCGAAGTAAATGTATAAGTTTAAA
The DNA here is from genome assembly GCA_964057225.1 of Auanema rhodensis. NCBI lineage: Eukaryota > Metazoa > Nematoda > Chromadorea > Rhabditida > Rhabditidae > Auanema > Auanema rhodense. Next base: position 9,613,211 of record OZ059899.1, on the reverse strand, counting down.
ATGGATATCTAACAATCTTTTTCATTTTATTTCTTATTGTTTGTTTTAAAGTAGGAAAAACTAGTTCTTTTCTTTCTAATTTCCATCCCAAATGCTTTCGAAATACAGGAAATTATATACGGCCTTGTTCACCTAAGATTTCAGAAACTCTTATGAGAAAAAAACTAAGACAATTGTGATGAGAGAAATTAGGAGAAAACCTATAGAGCTGACATTACATTTTTCTACAATATCACTAGATTCGATATCCTTGACATCCTGGAAACGTTGTTCCTCTCCTTTTTCTATATCAAACGAGAGTTTTATGTAATCGTAGAAAAATCAGGATCAGTCTGTTCTGTTGGAGAACTGTAAGACATAAAATTTCAATCTAATAGGCTCTTTATCGAAGTAAATGTATAAGTTTAAAATGGATATCTAACAATCTTTTTCATTTTATTTCTTATTGTTTGTTTTAAAGTAGGAAAAACTAGTTCTTTTCTTTCTAATTTCCATCCCAAATGCTTTCGAATTCCAGCAAAATATATATGTTGACAACAAAAAAACTTCTTAAAAAACGTTTTGTTCAACTGAGAAATTTTTATGACACATTGCAAAAATAATCGTTGAAGAAGATAAATTCGATTTTTATGTATGACAAGTGAAATGAAAAAAATTTACGACCACGGCAGGATTTGAACCTACAATCTTCTGCTCCGTAGGCAGACGCGTTATCCATTGCGCCACGCGGCCTTGTTCAAGTAAGATTTCAGAAACTCTTATGAGAAAAAAAAAACTAAGACAATTGTGATGAGAGAAATTAAGAGAAAACCTATGGAGCTGACATTACATTTTTCTACAATATCACTAGATTCGATATCCTTGACATCCTGGAAACGTTGTTCCTCTCCTTTTTCTATATCAAACGAGAGTTTTATGTAATCGTAGAAAAATCAGGATCAGTCTGTTCTGTTGGAGAACTGTAAGACATAAAATTTCAATCTAATAGGCTCTTTATCGAAGTAAATGTATAAGTTTAAAATGGATATCTAACAATCTTTTTCATTTTATTTCTTATTGTTTGTTTTAAAGTAGGAAAAACTAGTTCTTTTCTTTCTAATTTCCATCCCAAATGCTTTCGAAATACAGGAAATTATATACGGCCTTGTTCACCTAAGATTTCAGAAACTCTTATGAGAAAAAAACTAAGACAATTGTGATGAGAGAAATTAGGAGAAAACCTATAGAGCTGACATTACATTTTTCTACAATATCACTAGATTCGATATCCTTGACATCCTGGAAACGTTGTTCCTCTCCTTTTTCTATATCAAACGAGAGTTTTATGTAATCGTAGAAAAATCAGGATCAGTCTGTTCTGTTGGAGAACTGTAAGACATAAAATTTCAATCTAATAGGCTCTTTATCGAAGTAAATGTATAAGTTTAAAATGGATATCTAACAATCTTTTCATTTTATTTCTTATTGTTTGTTTTAAAGTAGGAAAAACTAGTTCTTTTCTCTCTAAATTCCATCCCAAATGCTTTCGAATTCCAGGAAATTATATACGGCCTTGTTCACCTAAGATTTCAGAAACTCTTATGAGAAAAAAAACTAAGACAATTGTGATGAGAGAAATTAGGAGAAAACCTATGGAGCTGACATTACATTTTTCTACAATATCACTAGATTCGATATCCTTGACATCCTGGAAACGTTATTCCTCTCCTTTTTTTATATTAAACGAGAATTTTATGTAATCATAGAGAAATCAGGATCAGTCTGTTCTGTTGGAGAACTGTAAGACATAAAATTTCAATCTAATAGGCTCTTTATCGAAGTAAATGTAAAAGTTTAAATTGGATATCTAACAATCTTTTTCATTTTATTTTTTATTGTTTGTTTTAAAGTAGGAAAAACTAGTTCTTTTCTTTCTGATTTCCATCCCAAATGCTTTCGAATTCCAGGAAAATATATATGTTGACAACAAAGAAAATTCTTAAAAAACGTTTTGTTCAACTGTGTAATTCTTATGACACATTGCAAAAAAAAATCATTGAAAAAAATAAATTCGATTTTTATGTATGACAAGTGAAATGAAAAAAATTTACGACCACGGCAGGATTTGAACCTACAATCTTCTGCTCCGTAGGCAGACGCGTTATCCATTGCGCCACGCGGCCTTGTTCAAGTAAGATTTCAGAAACTCTTATGAGAAAAAAAAACTAAGACAATTGTGATGAGAGAAATTAAGAGAAAACCTATGGAGCTGACATTACATTTTTCTACAATATCACTAGATTCGATATCCTTGACATCCTGGAAACGTTGTTCCTCTCCTTTTTCTATATCAAATGAGAGTTTTATGTAATCGTAGAAAAATCAGGATCAGTCTGTTCTGTTGGAGAACTGTAAGACATAAAATTTCAATCTAATAGGCTCTTTATCGAAGTAAATGTATAAGTTTAAAATGGATATCTAACAATCTTTTTCATTTTATTTCTTATTGTTTGTTTTAAAGTAGGAAAAACTAGTTCTTTTCTTTCTAATTTCCATCCCAAATGCTTTCGAAATACAGGAAATTATATACGGCCTTGTTCACCTAAGATTTCAGAAACTCTTATGAGAAAAAAACTAAGACAATTGTGATGAGAGAAATTAGGAGAAAACCTATAGAGCTGACATTACATTTTTCTACAATATCACTAGATTCGATATCCTTGACATCCTGGAAACGTTGTTCCTCTCCTTTTTCTATATCAAACGAGAGTTTTATGTAATCGTAGAAAAATCAGGATCAGTCTGTTCTGTTGGAGAACTGTAAGACATAAAATTTCAATCTAATAGGCTCTTTATCGAAGTAAATGTATAAGTTTAAAATGGATATCTAACAATCTTTTTCATTTTATTTCTTATTGTTTGTTTTAAAGTAGGAAAAACTAGTTCTTTTCTTTCTAATTTCCATCCCAAATGCTTTCGAAATACAGGAAATTATATACGGCCTTGTTCACCTAAGATTTCAGAAACTCTTATGAGAAAAAAACTAAGACAATTGTGATGAGAGAAATTAGGAGAAAACCTATAGAGCTGACATTACATTTTTCTACAATATCACTAGATTCGATATCCTTGACATCCTGGAAACGTTGTTCCTCTCCTTTTTCTATATCAAACGAGAGTTTTATGTAATCGTAGAAAAATCAGGATCAGTCTGTTCTGTTGGAGAACTGTAAGACATAAAATTTCAATCTAATAGGCTCTTTATCGAAGTAAATGTATAAGTTTAAAATGGATATCTAACAATCTTTTTCATTTTATTTCTTATTGTTTGTTTTAAAGTAGGAAAAACTAGTTCTTTTCTTTCTAATTTCCATCCCAAATGCTTTCGAATTCCAGCAAAATATATATGTTGACAACAAAAAAACTTCTTAAAAAACGTTTTGTTCAACTGAGAAATTTTTATGACACATTGCAAAAATAATCGTTGAAGAAGATAAATTCGATTTTTGTAAATGACAAGTGAAATGAAAAAAATTTACGACCACGGCAGGATTCGAACCTACAATTTTCTGCTCCGTAGGCAGACGCGTTATCCATTGCGCCACGCGGCCTTGTTCAACTAAGATTTCAGAAACTCTTATGAGAAAAAAACTAAGACAATTGTGATGAGAGAAATTAGGAGAAAACCTATAGAGCTGACATTACATTTTTCTACAATATCACTAGATTCGATATCCTTGACATCCTGGAAACGTTGTTCCTCTCCTTTTTCTATATCAAACGAGAGTTTTATGTAATCGTAGAAAAATCAGGATCAGTCTGTTCTGTTGGAGAACTGTAAGACATAAAATTTCAATCTAATAGGCTCTTTATCGAAGTAAATGTATAAGTTTAAAATGGATATCTAACAATCTTTTTCATTTTATTTCTTATTGTTTGTTTTAAAGTAGGAAAAACTAGTTCTTTTCTTTCTAATTTCCATCCCAAATGCTTTCGAATTCCAGCAAAATATATATGTTGACAACAAAAAAACTTCTTAAAAAACGTTTCGTTCAACTGAGAAATTTTTATGACACATTGCAAAAATAATCGTTGAAGAAGATAAATTCGATTTTTATGTATGACAAGTGAAATGAAAAAAATTTACGACCACGGCAGGATTTGAACCTACAATCTTCTGCTCCGTAGGCAGACGCGTTATCCATTGCGCCACGCGGCCTTGTTCAAGTAAGATTTCAGAAACTCTTATGAGAAAAAAAAAACTAAGACAATTGTGATGAGAGAAATTAAGAGAAAACCTATGGAGCTGACATTACATTTTTCTACAATATCACTAGATTCGATATCCTTGACATCCTGGAAACGTTGTTCCTCTCCTTTTTCTATATCAAACGAGAGTTTTATGTAATCGTAGAAAAATCAGGATCAGTCTGTTCTGTTGGAGAACTGTAAGACATAAAATTTCAATCTAATAGGCTCTTTATCGAAGTAAATGTATAAGTTTAAAATGGATATCTAACAATCTTTTTCATTTTATTTCTTATTGTTTGTTTTAAAGTAGGAAAAACTAGTTCTTTTCTTTCTAATTTCCATCCCAAATGCTTTCGAAATACAGGAAATTATATACGGCCTTGTTCACCTAAGATTTCAGAAACTCTTATGAGAAAAAAACTAAGACAATTGTGATGAGAGAAATTAAGAGAAAACCTATGGAGCTGACATTACATTTCTCTACAATATCACTAGATTCGATATCATTGATATCCTGGAAACGTTATTCCTCTCCTTTTTGTATATCAAACGAGAGTTTTATGTAATCGTAGAAAAATCAGGATCAGTCTGTTCTGTTGGAGAACTGTAAGACATAAAATTTCAATCTAATAGGCTCTTTATCGAAGTAAATGTATAAGTTTAAAATGGATATCTAACAATCTTTTCTTTTTATTTCTTATTGTTTGTTTTAAAGTAGGAAAAACTAGTTCTTTTCTCTCTAAATTCCATCCCAAATGCTTTCGAATTCCAGGAAATTATATACGGCCTTGTTCACCTAAGATTTCAGAAACTCTTATGAGAAAAAAAACTAAGACAATTGTGATGAGAGAAATTAGGAGAAAACCTGACATTACATTTTTCTACAATATCACTAGATTCGATATCCTTGACATCCTGGAAACGTTATTCCTCTCCTTTTTTTATATTAAACGAGAATTTTATGTAATCATAGAGAAATCAGGATCAGTCTGTTCTGTTGGAGAACTGTAAGACATAAAATTTCAATCTAATAGGCTCTTTATCGAAGTAAATGTAAAAGTTTAAATTGGATATCTAACAATCTTTTTCATTTTATTTTTTATTGTTTGTTTTAAAGTAGGAAAAACTAGTTCTTTTCTTTCTGATTTCCATCCCAAATGCTTTCGAAATACAGGAAATTATATACGGCCTTGTTCACCTAAGATTTCAGAAACTCTTATGAGAAAAAAACTAAGACAATTGTGATGAGAGAAATTAGGAGAAAACCTATAGAGCTGACATTACATTTTTCTACAATATCACTAGATTCGATATCCTTGACATCCTGGAAACGTTGTTCCTCTCCTTTTTCTATATCAAACGAGAGTTTTATGTAATCGTAGAAAAATCAGGATCAGTCTGTTCTGTTGGAGAACTGTAAGACATAAAATTTCAATCTAATAGGCGCTTTATCGAAGTAAATGTATAAGTTTAAAATGGATATCTAACAATCTTTTTCATTTTATTTCTTATTGTTTGTTTTAAAGTAGGAAAAACTAGTTCTTTTCTTTCTAATTTCCATCCCAAATGCTTTCGAAATACAGGAAATTATATACGGCCTTGTTCACCTAAGATTTCAGAAACTCTTATGAGAAAAAAACTAAGACAATTGTGATGAGAGAAATTAGGAGAAAACCTATAGAGCTGACATTACATTTTTCTACAATATCACTAGATTCGATATCCTTGACATCCTGGAAACGTTGTTCCTCTCCTTTTTCTATATCAAACGAGAGTTTTATGTAATCGTAGAAAAATCAGGATCAGTCTGTTCTGTTGGAGAACTGTAAGACATAAAATTTCAATCTAATAGGCTCTTTATCGAAGTAAATGTATAAGTTTAAAATGGATATCTAACAATCTTTTTCATTTTATTTCTTATTGTTTGTTTTAAAGTGGGAAAAACTAGTTCTTTTCTTTCTAATTTCCATCCCAAATGCTTTCGAAATACAGGAAATTATATACGGCCTTGTTCACCTAAGATTTCAGAAACTCTTATGAGAAAAAAACTAAGACAATTGTGATGAGAGAAATTAGGAGAAAACCTATAGAGCTGACATTACATTTTTCTACAATATCACTAGATTCGATATCCTTGACATCCTGGAAACGTTGTTCCTCTCCTTTTTCTATATCAAACGAGAGTTTTATGTAATCGTAGAAAAATCAGGATCAGTCTGTTCTGTTGGAGAACTGTAAGACATAAAATTTCAATCTAATAGGCTCTTTATCGAAGTAAATGTATAAGTTTAAAATGGATATCTAACAATCTTTTTCATTTTATTTCTTATTGTTTGTTTTAAAGTAGGAAAAACTAGTTCTTTTCTTTCTAATTTCCATCCCAAATGCTTTCGAATTCCAGCAAAATATATATGTTGACAACAAAAAAACTTCTTAAAAAACGTTTTGTTCAACTGAGAAATTTTTATGACACATTGCAAAAATATTCGTTGAAGAAGATAAATTCGATTTTTGTAAATGACAAGTGAAATGAAAAAAATTTACGACCACGGCAGGATTCGAACCTACAATTTTCTGCTCCGTAGGCAGACGCGTTATCCATTGCGCCACGCGGCCTTGTTCAACTAAGATTTCAGAAACTCTTATGAGAAAAAAACTAAGACAATTGTGATGAGAGAAATTAGGAGAAAACCTATAGAGCTGACATTACATTTTTCTACAATATCACTAGATTCGATATCCTTGACATCCTGGAAACGTTGTTCCTCTCCTTTTTCTATATCAAACGAGAGTTTTATGTAATCGTAGAAAAATCAGGATCAGTCTGTTCTGTTGGAGAACTGTAAGACATAAAATTTCAATCTAATAGGCTCTTTATCGAAGTAAATGTATAAGTTTAAAATGGATATCTAACAATCTTTTTCATTTTATTTCTTATTGTTTGTTTTAAAGTAGGAAAAACTAGTTCTTTTCTTTCTAATTTCCATCCCAAATGCTTTCGAATTCCAGCAAAATATATATGTTGACAACAAAAAAACTTCTTAAAAAACGTTTCGTTCAACTGAGAAATTTTTATGACACATTGCAAAAATAATCGTTGAAGAAGATAAATTCGATTTTTATGTATGACAAGTGAAATGAAAAAAATTTACGACCACGGCAGGATTTGAACCTACAATCTTCTGCTCCGTAGGCAGACGCGTTATCCATTGCGCCACGCGGCCTTGTTCAAGTAAGATTTCAGAAACTCTTATGAGAAAAAAAAAACTAAGACAATTGTGATGAGAGAAATTAAGAGAAAACCTATGGAGCTGACATTACATTTTTCTACAATATCACTAGATTCGATATCCTTGACATCCTGGAAACGTTGTTCCTCTCCTTTTTCTATATCAAACGAGAGTTTTATGTAATCGTAGAAAAATCAGGATCAGTCTGTTCTGTTGGAGAACTGTAAGACATAAAATTTCAATCTAATAGGCTCTTTATCGAAGTAAATGTATAAGTTTAAAATGGATATCTAACAATCTTTTTCATTTTATTTCTTATTGTTTGTTTTAAAGTAGGAAAAACTAGTTCTTTTCTTTCTAATTTCCATCCCAAATGCTTTCGAAATACAGGAAATTATATACGGCCTTGTTCACCTAAGATTTCAGAAACTCTTATGAGAAAAAAACTAAGACAATTGTGATGAGAGAAATTAGGAGAAAACCTATAGAGCTGACATTACATTTTTCTACAATATCACTAGATTCGATATCCTTGACATCCTGGAAACGTTGTTCCTCTCCTTTTTCTATATTAAACGAGAGTTTTATGTAATCGTAGAAAAATCAGGATCAGTCTGTTCTGTTGGAGAACTGTAAGACATAAAATTTCAATCTAATAGGCTCTTTATCGAAGTAAATGTATAAGTTTAAAATGGATATCTAACAATCTTTTTCATTTTATTTCTTATTGTTTGTTTTAAAGTGGGAAAAACTAGTTCTTTTCTTTCTAATTTCCATCCCAAATGCTTTCGAAATACAGGAAATTATATACGGCCTTGTTCACCTAAGATTTCAGAAACTCTTATGAGAAAAAAACTAAGACAATTGTGATGAGAGAAATTAGGAGAAAACCTGACATTACATTTTTCTACAATATCACTATATTCGATATCCTTGACATCCTGGAAACGTTATTCCTCTCCTTTTTTTATATTAAACGAGAATTTTATGTAATCATAGAGAAATCAGGATCAGTCTGTTCTGTTGGAGAACTGTAAGACATAAAATTTCAATCTAATAGGCTCTTTATCGAAGTAAATGTAAAAGTTTAAATTGGATATCTAACAATCTTTTTCATTTTATTTTTTATTGTTTGTTTTAAAGTAGGAAAAACTAGTTCTTTTCTTTCTGATTTCCATCCCAAATGCTTTCGAATTCCAGGAAAATATATATGTTGACAACAAAGAAAATTCTTAAAAAACGTTTTGTTCAACTGTGTAATTCTTATGACACATTGCAAAAAAAAATCATTGAAAAAAATAAATTCGATTTTTATGTATGACAAGTGAAATGAAAAAAATTTACGACCACGGCAGGATTTGAACCTACAATCTTCTGCTCCGTAGGCAGACGCGTTATCCATTGCGCCACGCGGCCTTGTTCAAGTAAGATTTCAGAAACTCTTATGAGAAAAAAAAACTAAGACAATTGTGATGAGAGAAATTAAGAGAAAACCTATGGAGCTGACATTACATTTTTCTACAATATCACTAGATTCGATATCCTTGACATCCTGGAAACGTTGTTCCTCTCCTTTTTCTATATCAAATGAGAGTTTTATGTAATCGTAGAAAAATCAGGATCAGTCTGTTCTGTTGGAGAACTGTAAGACATAAAATTTCAATCTAATAGGCTCTTTATCGAAGTAAATGTAAAAGTTTAAAATGGATATCTAACAATCTTTTTCATTTTATTTCTTATTGTTTGTTTTAAAGTAGGAAAAACTAGTTCTTTTCTTTCTAATTTCCATCCCAAATGCTTTCGAAATACAGGAAATTATATACGGCCTTGTTCACCTAAGATTTCAGAAACTCTTATGAGAAAAAAACTAAGACAATTGTGATGAGAGAAATTAGGAGAAAACCTATAGAGCTGACATTACATTTTTCTACAATATCACTAGATTCGATATCCTTGACATCCTGGAAACGTTGTTCCTCTCCTTTTTCTATATCAAACGAGAGTTTTATGTAATCGTAGAAAAATCAGGATCAGTCTGTTCTGTTGGAGAACTGTAAGACATAAAATTTCAATCTAATAGGCTCTTTATCGAAGTAAATGTATAAGTTTAAAATGGATATCTAACAATCTTTTTCATTTTATTTCTTATTGTTTGTTTTAAAGTAGGAAAAACTAGTTCTTTTCTTTCTAATTTCCATCCCAAATGCTTTCGAATTCCAGCAAAATATATATGTTGACAACAAAAAAACTTCTTAAAAAACGTTTTGTTCAACTGAGAAATTTTTATGACACATTTTGCAAAAATAATCGTTGAAGAAGATAAATTCGATTTTTGTAAATGACAAGTGAAATGAAAAAAATTCACGACCACGGCAGGATTCGAACCTACAATCTTCTGCTCCGTAGGCAGACGCGTTATCCATTGCGCCACGCGGCCTTGTTCAACTAAGATTTCAGAAACTCTTATGAGAAAAAAAAACTAAGACAATTGTGATGAGAGAAATTAGGAGAAAACCTATGGAGCTGACAGTACATTTTTCTACAATATCACTAGATTCGATATCCTTGACATCCTGGAAACGTTATTCCTCTCTTTTTTTTATATCAAACGAGAGTTTTATGTAATCGTAGAAAAATCAGGATCAGTCTGTTCTGTTGGAGAACTGTAAGACATAAAATTTCAAACTAACAGGCTCTTCATCGAAGTAAATGTATAAGTTTAAATTGGATATCTAACAATCTTTTTCATTTTATTTCTTATTGTTTGTTTTAAAGTAGGAAAAACTAGTTCTTTTCTTTCTAATTTCCATCCCAAATGCTTTCGAATTCCAGCAAAATATATATGTTGACAACAAAAAAACTTCTTAAAAAACGTTTTGTTCAACTGTGAAATTTTTATGACACATTTTGCAAAAAAAATCGTTGAAGAAGATAAATTCGATTTTTGTAAATGACAAGTGAAATGAAAAAAATTTACGACCACGGCAGGATTCGAACCTACAATCTTCTGCTCCGTAGGCAGACGCGTTATCCATTGCGCCACGCGGCCTTGTTCAACTAAGATTTCAGAAACTCTTATGAGAAAAAAAAACTAAGACAATTGTGATGAGAGAAATTAGGAGAAAACCTATGGAGCTGACAGTACATTTTTCTACAATATCACTAGATTCGATATCATTGATATCCTGGAAACGTTATTCCTCTCTTTTTTTATATCAAACGAGAGTTTTATGTAATCATAGAGAAATCAGGATCAGTCTGTTCTGTTGGAGAACTGTAAGACATAAATTTTCAATCTAATAGGCTCTTTATCGAAGTAAATGTATAAGTTTAAATTGGATATCTAACAATCTTTTCATTTTATTTCTTATTGTTTGTTTTAAAGTAGGAAAAACTAGTTCTTTTCTCTCTAAATTCCATCCCAAATGCTTTCGAATTCCAGCAAAATATATATGTTGACAACAAAAAAACTTCTTAAAAAACGTTTTGTTCAACTGAGAAATTTTTATGACACATTGCAAAAATAATCGTTGAAGAAGATAAATTCGATTTTTGTAAATGACAAGTGAAATGAAAAAAATTTACGACCACGGCAGGATTCGAACCTACAATCTTCTGCTCCGTAGGCAGACGCGTTATCCATTGCGCCACGCGGCCTTGTTCAACTAAGATTTCAGAAACTCTTATGAGAAAAAAAAACTAAGACAATTGTGATGAGAGAAATTAGGAGAAAACCTATGGAGCTGACAGTACATTTTTCTACAATATCACTAGATTCGATATCCTTGACATCCTGGAAACGTTATTCCTCTCTTTTTTTTATATCAAACGAGAGTTTTATGTAATCGTAGAAAAATCAGGATCAGTCTGTTCTGTTGGAGAACTGTAAGACATAAAATTTCAAACTAACAGGCTCTTCATCGAAGTAAATGTATAAGTTTTAATTGGATATCTAACAATCTTTTTCATTTTATTTCTTATTGTTTGTTTTAAAGTAGGAAAAACTAGTTCTTTTCTTTCTAATTTCCATCCCAAATGCTTTCGAATTCCAGCAAAATATATATGTTGACAACAAAAAAACTTCTTAAAAAACGTTTTGTTCAACTGTGAAATTTTTATGACACATTTTGCAAAAAAAATCGTTGAAGAAGATAAATTCGATTTTTATGAATGACAAGTGAAATGAAAAAAATTTACGACCACGGCAGGATTCGAACCTACAATCTTCTGCTCCGTAGGCAGACGCGTTATCCATTGCGCCACGCGGCCTTGTTCAACTAAGATTTCAGAAACTCTTATGAGAAAAAAAAACTAAGACAATTGTGATGAGAGAAATTAAGAGAAAACCTATGGAGCTGACATTACATTTTTCTACAATATCACTAGATTCGATATCATTGATATCCTGGAAACGTTATTCCTCTCCTTTTTTTATATCAAACGAGAGTTTTATGTAATCGTAGAAAAATCAGGATCAGTCTGTTCTGTTGGAGAACTGTAAGACATAAAATTTCAATCTAATAGGCTCTTTATCGAAGTAAATGTATAAGTTTAAATTGGATATCTAACAATCTTTTCATTTTATTTCTTATTGTTTGTTTTAAAGTAGGAAAAACTAGTTCTTTTCTCTCTAAATTCCATCCCAAATGCTTTCGAATTCCAGGAAATTATATACGGCCTTGTTCACCTAAGATTTCAGAAACTCTCATGAGAAAAAAAACTAAGACAATTGTGATGAGAGAAATTAGGAGAAAACCTGACATTACATTTTTCTACAATATCACTAGATTCGATATCCTTGACATCCTGGAAACGTTATTCCTCTCCTTTTTTTATATCAAACGAGAGTTTTATGTAATCGTAGAAAAATCAGGATCAGTCTGTTCTGTTGGAGAACTGTAAGACATAAAATTTCAATCTAATAGGCTCTTTATCGAAGTAAATGTATAAGTTTAAATTGGATATCTAACAATCTTTTTCATTTTATTTCTTATTGTTTGTTTTAAAGTAGGAAAAACTAGTTCTTTTCTCTCTAATTTCCATCCCAAATGCTTTCGAAATACAGGAAATTATATACGGCCTTGTTCACCTAAGATTTCAGAAACTCTTATGAGAAAAAAACTAAGACAATTGTGATGAGAGAAATTAGGAGAAAACCTATGGAGCTGACATTACATTTTTCTACAATATCACTAGATTCGATATCATTGATATCCTGGAAACGTTATTCCTCTCCTTTTTTTATATCAAACGAGAGTTTTATGTAATCATAGAGAAATCAGGATCAGTCTGTTCTGTTGGAGAACTGTAAGACATAAAATTTCAATCTAATAGGCTCTTTATCGAAGTAAATGTATAAGTTTAAATTGGATATCTAACAATCTTTTCATTTTATTTCTTATTGTTTGTTTTAAAGTAGGAAAAACTAGTTCTTTTCTCTCTAAATTCCATCCCAAATGCTTTCGAATTCCAGGAAATTATATACGGCCTTGTTCACCTAAGATTTCAGAAACTCTCATGAGAAAAAAAACTAAGACAATTGTGATGAGAGAAATTAGGAGAAAACCTGACATTACATTTTTCTACAATATCACTAGATTCGATATCCTTGACATCCTGGAAACGTTATTCCTCTCCTTTTTTTATATTAAACGAGAATTTTATGTAATCATAGAGAAATCAGGATCAGTCTGTTCTGTTGGAGAACTGTAAGACATAAAATTTCAATCTAATAGGCTCTTTATCGAAGTAAATGTAAAAGTTTAAATTGGATATCTAACAATCTTTTTCATTTTATTTTTTATTGTTTGTTTTAAAGTAGGAAAAACTAGTTCTTTTCTTTCTGATTTCCAACCCAAATGCTTTCGAATTCCAGGAAAATATATATGTTGACAACAAAGAAAATTCTTAAAAAACGTTTTGTTCAACTGTGTAATTCTTATGACACATTGCAAAAAAAAATCATTGAAAAAAATAAATTCGATTTTTATGTATGACAAGTGAAATGAAAAAAATTTACGACCACGGCAGGATTTGAACCTACAATCTTCTGCTCCGTAGGCAGACGCGTTATCCATTGCGCCACGCGGCCTTGTTCAACTAAGATTTCAGAAACTCTTATGAGAAAAAAAAAACTAAGACAATTGTGATGAGAGAAATTAAGAGAAAACCTATGGAGCTGACATTACATTTTTCTACAATATCACTAGATTCGATATCATTGATATCCTGGAAACGTTATTCCTCTCCTTTTTTTATATCAAACGAGAGTTTTATGTAATCATAGAGAAATCAGGATCAGTCTGTTCTGTTGTAGAACTGTAAGACATAAAATTTCAATCTAATAGGCTCTTTATCGAAGTAAATGTATAAGTTTAAATTGGATATCTAACAATCTTTTTCATTTTATTTCTTATTGTTTGTTTTAAAGTAGGAAAAACTAGTTCTTTTCTTTCTAATTTCCATCCCAAATGCTTTCGAAATACAGGAAATTATCTACGGCCTTGTTCACCTAAGATTTCAGAAACTCTTATGAGAAAAAAACTAAGACAATTGTGATGAGAGAAATTAGGAGAAAACCTATGGAGCTGACATTACATTTTTCTACAATATCACTAGATTCGATATCATTGATATCCTGGAAACGTTATTCCTCTCCTTTTTTTATATCAAACGAGAGTTTTATGTAATCATAGAGAAATCAGGATCAGTCTGTTCTGTTGTAGAACTGTAAGACATAAAATTTCAATCTAATAGGCTCTTTATCGAAATAAATGTATAAGTTTAAATTGGATATCTAACAATCTTTTTCATTTTATTTCTTATTGTTTGTTTTAAAGTAGGAAAAACTAGTTCTTTTCTTTCTAATTTCCATCCCAAATGCTTTCGAAATACAGGAAATTATATACGGCCTTGTTCACCTAAGATTTCAGAAACTCTTATGAGAAAAAAACTAAGACAATTGTGATGAGAGAAATTAGGAGAAAACCTATAGAGCTGACATTACATTTTTCTACAATATCACTAGATTCGATATCCATGACATCCTGGAAACGTTGTTCCTCTCCTTTTTCTATATCAAACGAGAGTTTTATGTAATCGTAGAAAAATCAGGATCAGTCTGTTCTGTTGGAGAACTGTAAGACATAAAATTTCAATCTAATAGGCTCTTTATCGAAGTAAATGTATAAGTTTAAAATGGATATCTAACAATCTTTTTCATTTTATTTCTTATTGTTTGTTTTAAAGTAGGAAAAACAAGTTCTTTTCTTTCTAATTTCCATCCCAAATGCTTTCGAATTCCAGCAAAATATATATGTTGACAACAAAAAAACTTCTTAAAAAACGTTTTGTTCAACTGTGAAATTCTTATGACACATTGCAAAAATAATCGTTGAAGAAGATAAATTCGATTTTTGTAAATGACAAGTGAAATGAAAAAATTTACGACCACGGCAGGATTCGAACCTACAATCTTCTGCTCCGTAGGCAGACGCGTTATCCATTGCGCCACGCGGCCTTGTTCAACTAAGATTTCAGAAACTCTTATGAGAAAAAAAAACTAAGACAATTGTGATGAGAGAAATTAGGAGAAAACCTATGGAGCTGACAGTACATTTTTCTACAATATCACTAGATTCGATATCCTTGACTACCTGGAAACGTTATTCCTCTCTTTTTTTTATATCAAACGAGAGTTTTATGTAATCGTAGAAAAATCAGGATCAGTCTGTTCTGTTGGAGAACTGTAAGACATAAAATTTCAATCTAATAGGCTCTTTATCGAAATAAATGTATAAGTTTAAATTGGATATCTAACAATCTTTTTCATTTTTTTTCTTATTGTTTGTTTTAAAGTAGGAAAAACTAGTTCTTTTCTTTCTAATTTCCATCCCAAATGCTTTCGAATTCCAGCAAAATATATACGGCCTTGTTCACCTAAGATTTCAGAAACTCTTATGAGAAAAAAAACTAAGACAATTGTGATGAGAGAAATTAAGAGAAAACCTATGGAGCTGACATTACATTTCTCTACAATATCACTAGATTCGATATCCTTGACATCCTGGAAACGTTATTCCTCTCCTTTTTTTATATCAAACGAGAGTTTTATGTAATCGTAGAAAAATCAGGATCAGTCTGTTCTGTTGGAGAACTGTAAGACATAAAATTTCAAACTAACAGGCTCTTTATCGAAGTAAATGTATAAGTTTAAATTGGATATCTAACAATCCTTTTCATTTTATTTCTTATTGTTTGTTTTAAAGTAGGAAAAACTAGTTTTTTTCTTTCTAAATTCCATCCCAAATGCTTTCGAATTCCAGGAAATTATATACGGCCTTGTTCACCTAAGATTTCAGAAACTCTTATGAGAAAAAAAACTAAGACAATTGTGATGAGAGAAATTAGGAGAAAACCTATGGAGCTGACATTACATTTTTCTACAATATCACTAGATTCGATATCCTTGACATCCTGGAAACGTTGTTCCTCTTCTTTTTTTATATCAAACGAGAGTTTTATGTAATCGTAGAAAAATCAGGATCAGTCTGTTCTGTTGGAGAACTGTAAGACATAAAATTTCAAACTAACAGGCTCTTTATCGAAGTAAATGTATAAGTTTAACTTGGATATCTAACAATCCTTTTCATTTTATTTCTTATTGTTTGTTTTAAAGTAAGAAAAACTAGTTTTTTTCTTTCTAAATTCCATCCCAAATGCTTTCGAATTCCAGGAAATTATATACGGCCTTGTTCACCTAAGATTTCAGAAACTCTTATGAGAAAAAAAACTAAGACAATTGTGATGAGAGAAATTAGGAGAAAACCTATGGAGCTGACATTACATTTTTCTACAATATCACTAGATTCGATACCCTTGACATCCTGGAAACGTTGTTCCTCTCCTTTTTTTATATCAAACGAGAGTTTTATGTAATCGTAGAAAAATCAGGATCAGTCTGTTCTGTTGGAGAACTGTAAGACATAAAATTTCAAACTAACAGGCTCTTTATCGAAGTAAATGTATAAGTTTAAATTGGATATCTAACAATCTTTTTCATTTTATTTCTTATTGTTTGTTTTAAAGTAGGAAAAACTAGTTCTTTTCTTTCTAAATTCCATCCCAAATGCTTTCGAATTCCAGGAAATTATATACGGCCTTGTTCAACTAAGATTTCAGAAACTCTTATGAGAAAAAAAACTAAGACAATTGTGATGAGAGAAATTAGGAGAAAACCTATGGAGCTGACATTACATTTTTCTACAATATCACTAGATTCGATATCCTTGACATCCTGGAAACGTTATTCCTCTCCTTTTTTTATATCAAACGAGAGTTTCATGTAATCGTAGAAAAATCAGGATCAGTCTGTTCTGTTGGAGAACTGTAAGACATAAAATTTCAAACTAACAGGCTCTTTATCGAAGTAAATGTATAAGTTTAAATTGGATATCTAACAATCCTTTTCATTTTATTTCTTATTGTTTGTTTTAAAGTAGGAAAAACTAGTTTTTTTCTTTCTAAATTCCATCCCAAATGCTTTCGAATTCCAGGAAATTATATACGGCCTTGTTCACCTAAGATTTCAGAAACTCTTATGAGAAAAAAAACTAAGACAATTGTGATGAGAGAAATTAGGAGAAAACCTATGGAGCTGACATTACATTTTTCTACAATATCACTAGATTCGATATCCTTGACATCCTGGAAACGTTGTTCCTCTTCTTTTTTTATATCAAACGAGAGTTTTATGTAATCGTAGAAAAATCAGGATCAGTCTGTTCTGTTGGAGAACTGTAAGACATAAAATTTCAATCTAATAGGCTCTTTATCGAAATAAATGTATAAGTTTAAATTGGATATCTAACAATCTTTTTCATTTTATTTCTTATTGTTTGTTTTAAAGTAGGAAAAACTAGTTCTTTTCTTTCTAATTTCCATCCCAAATGCTTTCGAATTCCAGCAAAATATATACGGCCTTGTTCACCTAAGATTTCAGAAACTCTTATGAGAAAAAAAACTAAGACAATTGTGATGAGAGAAATTAAGAGAAAACCTATGGAGCTGACATTACATTTCTCTACAATATCACTAGATTCGATATCCTTGACATCCTGGAAACGTTATTCCTCTCCTTTTTTTATATCAAACGGGAGTTTTATGTAATCATAGAGAAATCAGGATCAGTCTGTTCTGTTGGAGAACTGTAAGACATAAAATTTCAATCTAATAGGCTCTTTATCGAAATAAATGTATAAGTTTAAATTGGATATCTAACAATCTTTTTCATTTTATTTCTTATTGTTTGTTTTAAAGTAGGAAAAACTAGTTTTTTTCTTTCTAAATTCCATCCCAAATGCTTTCGAATTCCAGGAAATTATATACGGCCTTGTTCACCTAAGATTTCAGAAACTCTTATGAGAAAAAAAACTAAGACAATTGTGATGAGAGAAATTAGGAGAAAACCTATGGAGCTGACATTACATTTTTCTACAATATCACTAGATTCGATATCCTTGACATCCTGGAAACGTTGTTCCTCTCCTTTTTTTATATCAAACGAGAGTTTCATGTAATCGTAGAAAAATCAGGATCAGTCTGTTCTGTTGGAGAACTGTAAGACATAAAATTTCAAACTAATAGGCTCTTTATCGAAGTAAATGTATAAGTTTAAATTGGATATCTAACAATCTTTTTCATTTTATTTCTTATTGTTTCTTTTAAAGTAGGAAAAACTAGTTCTTTTCTTTCTAATTTCCATCCCAAATGCTTTCGAATTCCAGCAAAATATATACGGCCTTGTTCACCTAAGATTTCAGAAACTCTTATGAGAAAAAAAACTAAGACAATTGTGATGAGAGAAATTAAGAGAAAACCTATGGAGCTGACATTACATTTCTCTACAATATCACTAGATTCGATATCCTTGACATCCTGGAAACGTTATTCCTCTCCTTTTTTTATATCAAACGGGAGTTTTATGTAATCATAGAGAAATCAGGATCAGTCTGTTCTGTTGGAGAACTGTAAGACATAAAATTTCAATCTAATAGGCTCTTTATCGAAGTAAATGTATAAGTTTAAATTGGATATCTAACAATCTTTTTCATTTTATTTCTTATTGTTTGTTTTAAAGTAGAAAAACTAGTTCTTTTCTTCCTAATTTCCATCCCAAATGCTTTCGAATTCCAGCAAAATATATACGGCCTTGTTCACCTAAGATTTCAGAAACTCTTATGAGAAAAAAAACTAAGACAATTGTGATGAGAGAAATTAAGAGAAAACCTATGGAGCTGACATTACATTTCTCTACAATATCACTAGATTCGATATCCTTGACATCCTGGAAACGTTATTCCTCTCCTTTTTTTATATCAAACGGGAGTTTTATGTAATCATAGAGAAATCAGGATCAGTCTGTTCTGTTGGAGAACTGTAAGACATAAAATTTCAATCTAATAGGCTCTTTATCGAAGTAAATGTATAAGTTTAAATTGGATATCTAACAATCTTTTTCATTTTATTTCTTATTGTTTGTTTTAAAGTAGGAAAAACTAGTTCTTTTCTTTCTAATTTCCATCCCAAATGCTTTCGAATTCCAGGAAAATATATATGTTGACAACAAAGAAAATTTTTAAAAAACGTTTTGTTCAACTGTGTAATTCTTATGACACATTGCAAAAAAAAATCATTGAAAAAAATAAATTCGATTTTTATGAATGACAAGTGAAATGAAAAAAATTTACGACCACGGCAGGATTCGAACCTACAATCTTCTGCTCCGTAGGCGGCAAACTGACAAGTTTACCAAACTTTAGGTTTACCAAACTAGGTTTACCAAGAAATAGACAAGTTTACCATAGTTATATGGTATACCAGGTTTACCAGGTTTACCAAAGTATACCCAATATTAATTTGTGAACACTTCGCAAGGTTTACCAAGTATACCAAATTTACCAAGTTTACCAAAAAAATATCCTTATACTAAGTATACCAAAATACAAAAAGTTGTAGTTTGAAATTGTATGTTTTTTTTTCAAGGTAGTGATAATAATATCAGGAAAAAGAATTTTATATTAATTGAACATGATGTGTTAAAAAAATGAAATTTTAATTCTTAAAAAACCTTCTGTTTCGCATGTTTTCTTTTTGTGGAGCTGTTGCATACATGAAAAGTGTTCATTAAAGATGTTAAGTAATCGTTCTAACTGACCTTTTGATAATGATTTTCAAATTGCTGAGAGTGTGTGATGGATCAATATTGTAAATGAAATGAAATATTAAATTTTAAATATGCTAGTTTACTGACCTTATTAATGCTCTTGTTGTTTTTGTTTTGTTTTTGTTTGTAGCTACGGCACTTTATGAAAGTGAGTAGTAGCGTTCCTGTTGTCCCCCTGGCCCTGGTATCAGAATCTCGTCATCTGAATCGGCTGTTGAGCTATAATGAAAATTGATTACAAATCGAGGTATTTGAAACCTACTCCATGTCGTAGTAGTTTCTCTTACGGTTCGTTTTCGAAAATTGAGAACCAAATCTTCTGTGATCAAACTTTGATCCGTCAGCTGGTCTCAATTGCTCAGCTTGTACATCTCGAACTGTTCTCTCATTTCTTTTTCGTTCCAGATTTTCCACGATCGCTCTTTTCTTTGTTTCGTTTTCTAACGATATGAAGACAGCTAGCCTGGAACAAAAATATAATATTTTGTTTCTCAAACTTAAGAAACCTGTGTTGGCATAGAGCATGCTTAGGGCAATTTCGTTGCGTGCATCCCGGACTGGAGCATACAAGCTCATTATTGGTCTCATTGACACATCCCAATCTGGAATAACAATGATAAACTCAAATTAAAAAATCTTAGCTTAAGCTCCCGTACTGTCCTTGGTGAAATATATGCCTGCCTTTGCAGCAGGAAATACCTCCAAACGCTGAACAGTTTCAAAAAACATGTCCGCATTGCTGGTCCCGACTGGCTCACTCATCCATGATGGATAGCTTGACAACGAATTTTCAAAAATGAAATCACTCAAACCGAAAAGTTTGAGCTTATTCATTTTTTCAATGCGTGTCATTACTAACCACTCATGGTTTTCAACATGAAAATGAGTGGCCAGTTTGTCGGATTTCTGATGAACGGCTCCAATTCGTTCTTTAATTTCTTCTATAACAAAATTACTAGTTATTTTCAATATGTTTTGATTACCTTCATGTAGTTGCAGCATTTTCTCTAAAACTTGATGAGCCGGAATAGGGTGAGGTATTCTAGCTTTCAATTGAGAATTCTTCGACTCCAACAAGTTTGTTGAAAAAAATTGTTGGCTTTGCCCAGCTCTCAATTTTTGAATCAAACTATTGGTTTGATATAAATCGTCCTTGTTGGTAAGAAGCCTAAATTAAAAAAAAATAAAAGAATTAAAAAAAAAACCAACCATTGTCGAGTTCTTTCTCCACAATTCCTTACAATATCTTGGATTTTCCTTTCATATTCATCACGGTTTAGTGATGATAGAGCCCCTTTCCTCATGATCGTTCCATATTCAGTCTTAAAACATAAAAATAGTGTTTAAAAACAATATCAAGTATACCTCTTTTTTTCTCCCAAATATTTTATGGAGGATGTGTTCCTTTCTCTCAGCATCATCGTCCTTGCCGAATGTGCTTTTGATATTCTCCATTCGGTGCACGGAACATCTTAGCGGCACAGCATCTTTTAAAAATGATCCCTAAAATAAAGAACAATTAAACCTTATGTAAAAAAATTTCTTACAGTATTGTATGCTTTAAAAGCATCTTCTCCATCATGACACAAACCAGCGATTCTTTTGTGTTTTCCATATTGTGAGAGCATCTTATTTAAAAATGCTGAGAAAGCTTCATGGTTGGAAGCATGTTTGGTACTATGTACCATACATGCAAGCATTATGCCTGCATTTTTTCCAGATTTTTTCGACCTGAATATACAAAATTTTAAAAAAAGATATGATTAATGAAAACTTACGTAAACATGTCGGATACACCAAGAGCTAACGTGATGTACTCACCACTACTGATTGAGAACGTCGTATCAGTCATTATAATGCTGCCTATTGTTGGAAGGGCTCCAGAAGCATTTACTTGGTTTAAAATCCTCACTGAAATATGAAAAAAAATTAAGTTTCAATGATAAAATACTCACCAAAAGCTTCCTTTGCCTCTTGTTTTGGCAAATATTGAATGCTTTCAACAAAGCGGAGGTGGTCATCCATGTCTTCAACCGTTGGCAATGACGCACAAAAATGTTTGAAAGCTGCTGGGTATCCAACAATCTGACAGAACGCTACACCACGATCTAGAATGTAAATTATTACTATTAAAACAAATAAAAATAAAATTTAACCTGTTCTTTCTACTTTAATTGGCTCCATATGCTCTACCTTCATGCTGCCATTTGCGAATCTATCAACAAGCTTGTTGATATCGCTGGGTGATCGCTTGCCAGTGCCCGACTTTATGTGGGTGCTAACACTGCGAGCAAGACTGGTCAGCTAAAAATGAAAATGTAGAAAAAACATGAAACTTTCACACTTGCCTGACTAGAGCTGATCTCAGAATCCTTGAGCATTTCCTTAGCAGCAGCTGTTGTTCTGTTTTCCAGAACATTTTTGACATCTTGGCTAACGGAAGGCAATATTCTCTGCTTCGCGGGCACGAAGTTTTGCAGAGATTCCTAAATATAGTACATAGAGTAAAAAGCAAAATAAGAGAACTTGCCTGCACGTTGTAAATTATTAAAACGGGTTCAATAATTTTTTCCTTGCCTTGTACGATCATATGAATCTAAAACAAAAATTAATTGTAAATCTTAAATAAACAAAACACCTCTTTGGTGAGATCCATATCGGGTTTCTTACAGAGGATGGTTCTGTAAGTAAATTCGGCACAATCATCCTTGGAGCAAAGGATGTATTGCCCGTCAACCAGTTTACAACCTCTGGAAGAGGTCTTGTTGTTAATAGCAGGCAGACCATTGCCTCCTGAAACAAACTATATATAGAAACTTGAAAATATAAAACTAACCTTTTCTGTTCCATGGAGTGAAGATATCCCGAGTAATATCCTTCTAGACAATGAATTGTCTTTTTGAAATTCTAAAAAAATTTTTACCCTGATGCATGCCCAATAAATCAGGCATGCAATCAAGAACAGCAATGCTGTTATCGAAAAGGAGTTCAAAAGCATTCATAGTTGAAAGATTTAGGTAAGCGTTAAACGTGAAGTTTAAAATTGGTTTGATTAAATCAAATTATTTTTTATGTTCATGATGATGTTCACAATTTTTGTTTTTTTTATGAACTATATATGACGCTCAATTGTCATCCAATTGATGGTAGGTGTCATTAATATAGTATACCGAAGGGTTTAACACGCGTAATAATGAACTTATGTTTAACTTATGAACTTATTTTTCTCAAATATGAACAATATTTTTAACACTTATAAGACAATCTTGTCAAATATTAATATTTATTTTATTAATAAGTTCTATATCAGTCTAGATAAAACATTTTAGAAATTTCATATGAATTAAGGTTCTTTGATAATAGATTCTATTTCAGTTTACAAGAATTTTGAGATTAGGATGATTTAGATTTTGACTTTTCTTACTATATCTTTTTAAAACTTATACTTTCAAATTTACTCATCAATAATTTGAAAAAAAATTTACATTTTCACATCTTTATCATATTTGTTTGTTATACCTGAAAATTTCTTCAAAATACTCAAAACTCTTTCTAATCTATTTTGTTTAATTTGGTATACTTGGTAAACCTTGCAAAGTGTTCACAAATTGATATTGGGTATACTTTGGTAAACCTGGTAAACCTGGTATACCATATAACTATGGTAAACTTGTCTATTTCTTGGTAAACCTAGTTTGGTAAACCTAAAGTTTGGTAAACTTGTCAGTTTACCCGCGTGGCGCAATGGATAACGCGTCTGCCTACGGAGCAGAAGATTGTAGGTTCGAATCCAGCCGTGGTCGTAAATTTTTTTCATTTCACTTGTCATTCATAAAAATCGAATTTATCTTTTTCAACGATTATTTTTGCAATGTGTCATAAGAAATTCACAGTTGAACAAAACGTTTTTTAAGAAGTTTTTTTGTTGTCAACATATATATTTTGCTGGAATTCGAAAGCATTTGGGATGGAAATTAAAAAGAAAAGAACTAGTTTTTCCTACTTTAAAACAAACAATAAGAAATAAAATGAAAAAGATTGTTAGATATCCAATTTTAACTTATACATTTACTTCGATAAAGAGCCTATTAGATTGAAATTTTATGTCTTACAGTTCTCCAACAGAACAGACTGATCCTGATTTCTCTATGATTACATAAAACTCTTATTTGATATGAAAAAAGGAGAGGAATAACGTTTCCAGGATGTCAATGATATCGAATCTAGTGATATTGTAGAAAAATGTAATGTCAGCTCCATAGGTTTTCTCTTAATTTCTCTCATCACAATTGTCTTAGTTTTTTTTCTCATAAGAGTTTCTGAAATCTTAGGTGAACAAGGCCGTATATATTTTCCTGGAATTCGAAAGCATTTGGGATGGAAATTAGAAAGAAAAGAACTAGTTTTTCCTACTTTAAAACAAACAATAAGAAATAAAATGAAAAAGATTGTTAGATATCCAATTTTAACTTATACATTTACTTCGATAAAGAGCCTATTAGATTGAAATTTTATGTCTTACAGTTCTCCAACAGAACAGACTGATCCTGATTTCTCTATGATTACATAAAACTCTTGTTTGATATGAAAAAAGGAGAGGAATAACGTTTCCAGGATGTCAATGATATCGAATCTAGTGATATTGTAGAAAAATGTAATGTCAGCTCCATAGGTTTTCTCTTAATTTCTCTCATCACAATTGTCTTAGTTTTTTTTCTCATAAGAGTTTCTGAAATCTTAGGTGAACAAGGCCGTATATATTTTCCTGGAATTCGAAAGCATTTGGGATGGAAATTAGAAAGAAAAGAACTAGTTTTTCCTACTTTAAAACAAACAATAAGAAATAAAATGAAAAAGATTGTTAGATATCCAATTTTAACTTATACATTTACTTCGATAAAGAGCCTATTAGATTGAAATTTTATGTCTTACAGTTCTCCAACAGAACAGACTGATCCTGATTTCTCTATGATTACATAAAACTCTTGTTTGATATGAAAAAAGGAGAGGAATAACGTTTCCAGGATGTCAATGATATCGAATCTAGTGATATTGTAGAAAAATGTAATGTCAGCTCCATAGGTTTTCTCTTAATTTCTCTCATCACAATTGTCTTAGTTTTTTTTCTCATAAGAGTTTCTGAAATCTTAGGTGAACAAGGCCGTATATATTTTCTTGGAATTCGAAAGCATTTGGGATGGAAATTAGAAAGAAAAGAACTAGTTTTTCCTACTTTAAAACAAACAATAAGAAATAAAATGAAAAAGATTGTTAGATATCCAATTTTAACTTATACATTTACTTCGATAAAGAGCCTATTAGATTGAAATTTTATGTCTTACAGTTCTCCAACAGAACAGACTGATCCTGATTTCTCTATGATTACATAAAACTCTTGTTTGATATGAAAAAAGGAGAGGAATAACGTTTCCAGGATGTCAATGATATCGAATCTAGTGATATTGTAGAAAAATGTAATGTCAGCTCCATAGGTTTTCTCTTAATTTCTCTCATCACAATTGTCTTAGTTTTTTTTCTCATAAGAGTTTCTGAAATCTTAGGTGAACAAGGCCGTATATATTTTCCTGGAATTCGAAAGCATTTGGGATGGAAATTAGAAAGAAAAGAACTAGTTTTTCCTACTTTAAAACAAACAATAAGAAATAAAATGAAAAAGATTGTTAGATATCCAATTTAAACTTATACATTTACTTCGATAAAGAGCCTATTAGATTGAAATTTTATGTCTTACAGTTCTCCAACAGAACAGACTGATACTGATTTCTCTATGATTACATAAAACTCTCGTTTGATATAAAAAAAGGAAAGGAATAACGTTTCCAGGATATCAATGATATCGAATCTAGTGATATTGTAGAAAAATGTAATGTCAGCTCCATAGTTTTTCTCTTAATTTCTCTCATCACAATAGTCTTAGTTTTTTTTTCATAAGAGTTTCTGAAATCTTTGTTGAACAAGGCCGCGTGGCGCAATGGATAACGCGTCTGCCTACGGAGCAGAAGATTGTGGTAAACTGACAAGTTTACCAAACTTTAGGTTTACCAAACTAGGTTTACCATGCAATAGACAAGTTTACCATAGTTATATGGTATACCAGGTTTACCAGGTTTACCAAAGCATACCTAATATTAATTTGTGAACACTTTGCAAGGTTTACCAAGTTTACCAAATTTATCAAGTATACCAAAATAGATTAAAAAGAGTTTTGAGTATTTTGAAGAAGTTTCCAGGTATAACAAACAAATACGATAAAGATATGAAAATGTAAGCTTTTTTTGAAATGATTGATGAGTAATTTTAAAAATATAAGTTTTAAAAAGATACAGTAAGAAAAATCAAAATCTAAATCATCCTAATCTCAAAATTCTTGTAATCTGAAATAGAATCTATTATCAAAGAACCTTAATTCATATGAAATTTCTAAAATGTTTCAAGTAGACTAATATAGAACAATTAAATAAAAATAAATATTAATTTTTGACAAGATTGTCTTATAAGTGTTAAAAATATTGTTCATATTTAAGAAAAATATAACATGAGTTGATTATAACGCGTGTTGAACCCTCCGGTATACCATATTAATGACACCTACCATCAATTGGATGACAATTGAGCGTCATATATAGTTCATGAAAAAAGCAAAAATTGTGAACATCATCTAAAACATGAAAAATAATTTGATTTTATCAAACCAATTTTAAACTTCAAGTTTAACGCAACCTTCTCAATCTTTCAATCATGAATGCTTTTGAACTTATTTTCGATAACAGCATTGCTGTTCTTGATTGCATGCCTGATTTATTGGGCATGCATCAGGGTAAAAATTTTTTCAGGATTTCAAAAAGACAATTTATTGTCTACAAGGATATCACTCGGGATATCTTTGTTCCATGGAACAGAAAAGGTCAGTTTTATATTTTCAAATTTCTATATATAATTTGTTTCAGGAGGCAATGGTCTGCCTGCTATCAATAACAAGACCTCTTCGAGAGGTTGTAAACTGGTTGACGGGCAATACATCCTTTGCTCGAAGGATGAATGCACCGAATACTCTTACAGAACTATCCGCTGTAAGAAACCAGATATGGATCTTACTAAAGAGGTTTTTTGTTCATTTAAGATATATAATTAATTTTTGTTTTAGATTCATATGATTGTACAAGGCAAGGAAAAAATTGTTGAGCCGGTGCTTATCATTTATGACGTGCAGGTAAGTTTTCTTATTTTGCTTTTTGCTCTATGTACTATATTTAGGAATCTTTGGAAAATTTTGTGCCCGCTAAACAGAGAATCCTGCCCTCTGTCAGCATAGAAGTTAAAAATGTTCTGGAAAACAGAACAACAGCTGCTGCTAAGGAAGTGCTAAAAAATATGGAAATTAGCTCCAGTCAGGTATGGGTCTCATTTAATTCTGCATATCAGCACAAATTGCTTGCTATTTTTCTACATTTTTTTATTTTAGCTGACTAGTCTTGCCCGAAGTGTCAGCACCCACATCAAGTCGGGTACTGGCAAAAGATCGCCAAGCGATGTCAATAAACTCGTTGATAGATTCGTGAATGCGAGTATGAAAGTGGAGCACATGGAACCAATCAAAGTGGAAAGAACAGGTTAAATTAAGTTTTTATCAATTTAATAGTAATGATTTTTAAGATCGTGGTATTGCCTTCTGCCAGATTGTCGGATACCCGACGGCTTTCAAGCATTTTTGTGCTTGCTTGCCAACGGTTGAAGATATGAACGACCATCTTCGCTTTGTGGACAATCTCCAATACATGCCTAAACAGGAGGCAAAGGAAGCATTTGGTGAGTATTTTGTAATTGAGGCATTGAAACTTTTTTAATCTTCCAGTGCGAATTTTGAATCAAGTGAATGCTTCCGGAGCTCTACCAACAATAGGAAGTATCATAATGATTGATACTACATTTTCAATCAGTAGTGGCGAATATGTCACTCTAGCCCTCGGAGTTTCGGATATGTTCACGTAAGTATAGATTATATTAGTTACATCTTTTTTTATAATGTTAATTTAGGTCAAAAAAATCTGGTAAAAACGCTGGCATATTGCTTGCATGTATGGTACATAGTACCAAAAACGCTGGCAATCATGAAGCATTCTCGGCATATTTGAACAAGATGCTATCTCAATATGGAAGGAACAAAAAAGTAGCTGGTTTGTGCCATGATGGTGAAGATGCTTTCAAAGCATACAACACTGTAAGAAATTTTTTTACATAAGGTTTAATTGTTTTTTATTTTAGGGATCATTTTTAAAAGATGCTGTGCCGCTAAGATGTTCCGTGCACCGAATGGAGAATATAAAAAGCACATTCGGCAAAGACGATGATGCTGAGAGAAAGGAACATATCCTGCATAAAATATTCGGGAGAAAAAAAGAGGTATACTTGATATTGTTTTTGAACACTATTTTTATGTTTTAAGACTGAATATGGAACAATCATGAGGAAAGGGGCTTAATCGTCCCTAACTCGTGACGAATATGAGAAGAAAATGCAGGATATTATTATGAATTGTGGAGAGAAAACTCGACAATGGTTTGTTTTATCAACATTTTAACTAATGTTTTTTGGATTCAGGCTCATTGCTAATAAAGAAGATTTGTATCAAACAAATAGTTTGATTCAAAAATTAAGAGCTGGGCAAAGCCAGCAATTTTTTTCCACTAACTTGCTAGAGTCGAGAAACGCTCAGTTAAAAGCAAGAATGCCTCATCCAATTCCTGCTCACCAGGTTTTAGAAAAAATGCTGCAATTACATGAAGGTAACTAAACTATTCAAAAAAAAGAAAAAATTAATTTCATTATAGAAGAAATAAAAGATCGAATTGGAGCCATTCATCAGAAATCGGACAAACTGGCCACTCACTTTCATGTTGAGAACCACGAGTGGTTAGTAATGACACGTATTGAGAAAATGAACAAACTCAAACTTTTTGGTTTGAATGACTTCATTTTTGAAAATACGTTGTCGAACTATCCCTCATGGATGAGTGAGCCA
Organism: Auanema rhodensis; assembly: GCA_964057225.1. Lineage (NCBI taxonomy): Eukaryota > Metazoa > Nematoda > Chromadorea > Rhabditida > Rhabditidae > Auanema > Auanema rhodense. The sequence continues at coordinate 9,584,488 of OZ059899.1, read as the reverse complement.
GTAGGAACTAATAATGCTGACGTGTTTTTCGAAACTGTTCAGCGTTTGGAGGTATTTCCTGCTGCAAAAGCGGGTATATATTTTACCAAAGACAGTACTGGAGCGTAAGCTGAGAAAATTCGTAATAAAGTTTATTATTAATTTTTCAGATTGGGATGCGTCAATGAAGTTAATAATGAGCTTGTATGCTCAAGCCCAGGATGTTCTCAGCGAAATTGTCCGAAACACGCTCTATGTCATCACAGGTTTCTTAAATTTATAGTACAATTAAGTATATTTTTGTTTCAGACTAGCTGTTTTCATATCATTGGAGAATGAAAATAAAAAAAATGCAATTGTTGAAAACCTGGAACGGAAAAGGAACGAGAGAACAGCAAGAGACGTGCAATCCGAGCAATTGAGACCAGCTGACGGGTCTAAATTCGATCAGAGACGATTTGGTTCGCAATTCTCCAAAACGAACCGTAAAAGAAACTACTATGACATGGAGTAAGTTTAACACTACTGTCCCGAAATAATTTTTTATTACAGTACGACAGCCGATTCAGATGAAGAGATTTTGATTCCAGGCCCATCAGGACAACAGGATCGCTACTACTCACTTTCATAAAGTGCCGTAGCTACAAAAATTGGATACTAATAAACTTGAATAAGGTGAGTGAACTAACATATTTCAAACTATATATTTGATTTCATTTACAATATTGATCCATCACACACTCTCACCAAACTGAGAATCATTATTAAAAGGTCAGTTAGAACGATTGCTTAACATCTTTAATGAACACTTTTCATGTATGCAACTGCTCCACAAAAAGAAAACATGCGAAACGGAAAGTTTTATAAAAATTAAATTTCGATTCTTTTCACACTTCATGTTCAACTAATGTAAAAATTTTTTTCCTGATAGTATAATCTCTAATTTGAAAAAAACATAAAATTTCAAACTACAACTTTTGTATTTTAGTATACTTAGTATAAAGATATTTTTTTGGTAAACTTGGTATACTTGATGAATTTGGTAAACTTGGTAAACCTTGCAAAGTGTTCACAAATTAATATTAGGTATAATTTGGTAAACCTGGTAAACCTGGTATACCATATAACTATGGTAAACTTGTCTATTGCGTGGTAAACCTAGTTTGGTAAACCTAAAGTTTGGTAAACTTGTCAGTTTGCCTCCGTAGGCAGACGCGTTATCCATTGCGCCACGCGGCCTTGTTCAACTAAGATTTCAAAAACTCTTATGAGAAAAAAAAACTAAGACAATTGTGATGAGAGAAATTAGGAGAAAACCTATGGAGCTGACATTACATTTTTCTACAATATCACTAGATTCGATATCCTTGACATCCTGGAAACGTTATTCCTCTCTTTTTTTTATATCAAACGAGAGTTTTATGTAATCGTAGAAAAATCAGGATCACAAACTAACAGGCTCTTCATCGAAGTAAATGTATAAGTTTAAATTGGATATCTAACAATCTTTTTCATTTTATTTCTTATTGTTTGTTTTAAAGTAGGAAAAACTAGTTCTTTTCTTTCTAAATTCCATCCCAAATGCTTTCGAATTACAGGAAATTATATACGGCCTTGTTCACCTAAGATTTCAGAAACTCTTATGAGAAAAAAAACTAAGACAATTGTGATGAGAGAAATTAAGAGAAAACCTATGGAGCTGACATTACATTTCTCTACAATATCACTAGATTCGATATCCTTGACATCCTGGAAACGTTATTCCTCTCTTTTTTTTATATCAAACGGGAGTTTTATGTAATCATAGAGAAATCAGGATCAGTCTGTTCTGTTGGAGAACTGTAAGACATAAAATTTCAATCTAATAGGCTCTTTATCGAAGTAAATGTATAAGTTTAAATTGGATATCTAACAATCTTTTTCATTTTATTTCTTATTGTTTGTTTTAAAGTAGGAAAAACTAGTTCTTTTCTTTCTAAATTCCATCCCAAATGCTTTCGAATTCCAGGAAATTATATACGGCCTTGTTCACCTAAGATTTCAGAAACTCTTATGAGAAAAAAAACTAAGACAATTGTGATGAGAGAAATTAGGAGAAAACCTATGGAGCTGACATTACATTTTTCTACAATATCACTAGATTCGATATCCTTGACATCCTGGAAACGTTGTTCCTCTCCTTTTTTTATATCAAACGAGAGTTTTATGTAATCGTAGAAAAATCAGGATCAGTCTGTTCTGTTGGAGAACTGTAAGACATAAAATTTCAAACTAACAGGCTCTTCATCGAAGTAAATGTATAAGTTTAAATTGGATATCTAACAATCTTTTCATTTTATTTCTTATTGTTTGTTTTAAAGTAGGAAAAACTAGTTCTTTTCTCTCTAAATTCCATCCCAAATGCTTTCGAATTCCAGGAAATTATATACGGCCTTGTTCACCTAAGATTTCAGAAACTCTCATGAGAAAAAAAACTAAGACAATTGTGATGAGAGAAATTAGGAGAAAACCTGACATTACATTTTTCTACAATATCACTAGATTCGATATCCTTGACATCCTGGAAACGTTATTCCTCTCCTTTTTTTATATTAAACGAGAATTTTATGTAATCATAGAGAAATCAGGATCAGTCTGTTCTGTTGGAGAACTGTAAGACATAAAATTTCAATCTAATAGGCTCTTTATCGAAGTAAATGTAAAAGTTTAATATGGATATCTAACAATCTTTTTCATTTTATTTTTTATTGTTTGTTTTAAAGTAGGAAAAACTAGTTCTTTTCTTTCTGATTTCCATCCCAAATGCTTTCGAATTCCAGGAAAATATATATGTTGACAACAAAGAAAATTCTTAAAAAACGTTTTGTTCAACTGTGTAATTCTTATGACACATTGCAAAAAAAAATCATTGAAAAAAATAAATTCGATTTTTATGTATGACAAGTGAAATGAAAAAAATTTACGACCACGGCAGGATTTGAACCTACAATCTTCTGCTCCGTAGGCAGACGCGTTATCCATTGCGCCACGCGGCCTTGTTCAACAAAGATTTCAGAAACTCTTATGAGAAAAAAAAACTAAGACAATTGTGATGAGAGAAATTAGGAGAAAACCTATGGAGCTGACATTACATTTTTCTACAATATCCCTAGATTCGATATCCTTGACATCCTGGAAACGTTATTCCTCTCCTTTTTTTATATCAAACGAGAGTTTTATGTAATCGTAGAAAAATCAGGATCAGTCTGTTCTGTTGGAGAACTGTAAGACATAAAATTTCAAACTAACAGGCTCTTTATCGAAGTAAATGTATAAGTTTAAATTGGATATCTAACAATCTTTTTCATTTTATTTCTTATTGTTTGTTTTAAAGTAGGAAAAACTAGTTCTTTTCTTTCTAATTTCCATCCCAAATGCTTTCGAATTCCAGCAAAATATATACGGCCTTGTTCACCTAAGATTTCAGAAACTCTTATGAGAAAAAAAACTAAGACAATTGTGATGAGAGAAATTAAGAGAAAACCTATGGAGCTGACATTACATTTCTCTACAATATCACTAGATTCGATATCCTTGACATCCTGGAAACGTTATTCCTCTCCTTTTTTTATATCAAACGGGAGTTTTATGTAATCATAGAGAAATCAGGATCAGTCTGTTCTGTTGGAGAACTGTAAGACATAAAATTTCAATCTAATAGGCTCTTTATCGAAGTAAATGTATATGTTTAAATTGGATATCTAACAATCTTTTTCATTTTATTTCTTATTGTTTGTTTTAAAGTAGGAAAAACTAGTTCTTTTCTTTCTAATTTCCATCCCAAATGCTTTCGAATTCCAGGAAAATATATATGTTGACAACAAAAAAAATTCTTAAAAAACGTTTTGTTCAACTGTGTAATTCTTATGACACATTGCAAAAAAAAATCATTGAAAAAAAAAATTCGATTTTTATGAATGACAAGTGAAATGAAAAAAATTTACGACCACGGCAGGATTCGAACCTACAATCTTCTGCTCCGTAGGCAGACGCGTTATCCATTGCGCCACGCGGCCTTGTTCAACAAAGATTTCAGAAACTCTTATGAGAAAAAAAAACTAAGACAATTGTGATGAGAGAAATTAGGAGAAAACCTATGGAGCTGACATTACATTTTTCTACAATATCACTAGATTCGATATCCTTGACATCCTGGAAACGTTATTCCTCTCCTTTTTTTATATCAAACGAGAGTTTTATGTAATCGTAGAAAAATCAGGATCAGTCTGTTCTGTTGGAGAACTGTAAGACATAAAATTTCAAACTAACAGGCTCTTTATCGAAGTAAATGTATAAGTTTAAATTGGATATCTAACAATCCTTTTCATTTTATTTCTTATTGTTTGTTTTAAAGTAGGAAAAACTAGTTTTTTTCTTTCTAAATTCCATCCCAAATGCTTTCGAATTCCAGGAAATTATATACGGCCTTGTTCACCTAAGATTTCAGAAACTCTTATGAGAAAAAAAACTAAGACAATTGTGATGAGAGAAATTAGGAGAAAACCTATGGAGCTGACATTACATTTTTCTACAATATCACTAGAGTCGATATCCTTGACATCCTGGAAACGTTGTTCCTCTTCTTTTTCTATATCAAACGAGAGTTTTATGTAATCGTAGAAAAATCAGGATCAGTCTGTTCTGTTGGAGAACTGTAAGACATAAAATTTCAATCTAATAGGCTCTTTATCGAAATAAATGTATAAGTTTAAATTGGATATCAACAATCTTTTTCATTTTATTTCTTATTGTTTGTTTTAAAGTAGGAAAAACTAGTTCTTTTCTTTCTAATTTCCATCCCAAATGCTTTCGAATTCCAGCAAAATATATACGGCCTTGTTCACCTAAGATTTCAGAAACTCTTATGAGAAAAAAAACTAAGACAATTGTGATGAGAGAAATTAAGAGAAAACCTATGGAGCTGACATTACATTTCTCTACAATATCACTAGATTCGATATCCTTGACATCCTGGAAACGTTATTCCTCTCCTTTTTTTATATCAAACGGGAGTTTTATGTAATCATAGAGAAATCAGGATCAGTCTGTTCTGTTGGAGAACTGTAAGACATAAAATTTCAATCTAATAGGCTCTTTATCGAAGTAAATGTATAAGTTTAAATTGGATATCTAACAATCTTTTTCATTTTATTTCTTATTGTTTGTTTTAAAGTAGGAAAAACTAGTTCTTTTCTTTCTAAATTTCATCCCAAATGTATTCGAATTCCAGGAAATTATATACGGCCTTGTTCACCTAAGATTTCAGAAACTCTTATGAGAAAAAAAACTAAGACAATTGTGATGAGAGAAATTAGGAGAAAACCTATGGAGCTGACATTACATTTTTCTACAATATCACTAGATTCGATATCCTTGACATCCTGGAAACGTTGTTCCTCTCCTTTTTTTATATCAAACGAGAGTTTTATGTAATCGTAGAAAAATCAGGATCAGTCTGTTCTGTTGGAGAACTGTAAGACATAAAATTTCAATCTAATAGGCTCTTTATCGAAGTAAATGTATAAGTTTAAATTGGATATCTAACAATCTTTTTCATTTTATTTCTTATTGTTTCTTTTAAAGTAGGAAAAACTAGTTCTTTTCTTTCTAATTTCCATCCCAAATGCTTTCGAATTCCAGCAAAATATATACGGCCTTGTTCACCTAAGATTTCAGAAACTCTTATGAGAAAAAAAACTAAGAGAATTGTGATAAGAGAAATTAAGAGAAAACCTATGGAGCTGACATTACATTTCTCTACAATATCACTAGATTCGATATCCTTGACATCCTGGAAACGTTATTCCTCTCCTTTTTTTATATCAAACGGGAGTTTTATGTAATCATAGAGAAATCAGGATCAGTCTGTTCTGTTGGAGAACTGTAAGACATAAAATTTCAATCTAATAGGCTCTTTATCGAAGTAAATGTATAAGTTTAAATTGGATATCTAACAATCTTTTTCATTTTATTTCTTATTGTTTGTTTTAAAGTAGGAAAAACTAGTTCTTTTCTTTCTAATTTCCATCCCAAATGCTTTCGAATTCCAGGAAAATATATATGTTGACAACAAAAAAAATTCTTAAAAAACGTTTTGTTCAACTGTGTAATTCTTATGACACATTGCAAAAAAAAATCATTGAAAAAAAAAATTCGATTTTTATGAATGACAAGTGAAATGAAAAAAATTTACGACCACGGCAGGATTCGAACCTACAATCTTCTGCTCCGTAGGCAGACGCGTTATCCATTGCGCCACGCGACCTTGTTCAACAAAGATTTCAGAAACTCTTATGAGAAAAAAAACTAAGACAATTGTGATGAGAGAAATTAGGAGAAAACCTATGGAGCTGACATTACATTTTTCTACAATATCACTAGAGTCGATATCCTTGACATCCTGGAAACGTTGTTCCTCTTCTTTTTTTATATCAAACGAGAGTTTTATGTAATCGTAGAAAAATCAGGATCAGTCTGTTCTGTTGGAGAACTGTAAGACATAAAATTTCAATCTAATAGGCTCTTTATCGAAATAAATGTATAAGTTTAAATTGGATATCAACAATCTTTTTCATTTTATTTCTTATTGTTTGTTTTAAAGTAGGAAAAACTAGTTCTTTTCTTTCTAAATTCCATCCCAAATGCTTTCGAATTCCAGGAAATTATATACGGCCTTGTTCACCTAAGATTTCAGAAACTCTTATGAGAAAAAAAACTAAGACAATTGTGATGAGAGAAATTAAGAGAAAACCTATGGAGCTGACATTACATTTCTCTACAATATCACTAGATTCGATATCCTTGACATCCTGGAAACGTTATTCCTCTCCTTTTTTTATATCAAACGAGAGTTTTATGTAATCGTAGAAAAATCAGGATCAGTCTGTTCTGTTTGAGAACTGTAAGACATAAAATTTCAATCTAATAGGCTCTTTATCGAAGTAAATGTATAAGTTTAAATTGGATATCTAACAATCTTTTTCATTTTATTTCTTATTGTTTGTTTTAAAGTAGGAAAAACTAGTTCTTTTCTTTCTAATTTCCATCCCAAATGCTTTCGAATTCCAGCAAAATATATACGGCCTTGTTCACCTAAGATTTCAGAAACTCTTATGAGAAAAAAAACTAAGACAATTGTGATGAGAGAAATTAAGAGAAAACCTATGGAGCTGACATTACATTTCTCTACAATATCACTAGATTCGATATCCTTGACATCCTGGAAACGTTATTCCTCTCCTTTTTTTATATCAAACGGGAGTTTTATGTAATCATAGAGAAATCAGGATCAGTCTGTTCTGTTGGAGAACTGTAAGACATAAAATTTCAATCTAATAGGCTCTTTATCGAAGTAAATGTATAAGTTTAAATTGGATATCTAACAATCTTTTTCATTTTATTTCTTATTGTTTGTTTTAAAGTAGGAAAAACTAGTTCTTTTCTTTCTAATTTCCATCCCAAATGCTTTCGAATTCCAGGAAAATATATATGTTGACAACAAAAAAAATTCTTAAAAAACGTTTTGTTCAACTGTGTAATTCTTATGACACATTGCAAAAAAAAATCATTGAAAAAAAAAAATTCGATTTTTATGAATGACAAGTGAAATGAAAAAAATTTACGACCACGGCAGGATTCGAACCTACAATCTTCTGCTCCGTAGGCAGACGCGTTATCCATTGCGCCACGCGGCCTTGTTCAACAAAGATTTCAGAAACTCTTATGAGAAAAAAAAACTAAGACAATTGTGATGAGAGAAATTAGGAGAAAACCTATGGAGCTGACATTACATTTTTCTACAATATCACTAGAGTCGATATCCTTGACATCCTGGAAACGTTGTTCCTCTTCTTTTTTTATATCAAACGAGAGTTTTATGTAATCGTAGAAAAATCAGGATCAGTCTGTTCTGTTGGAGAACTGTAAGACATAAAATTTCAAACTAATAGGCTCTTTATCGAAGTAAATGTAAAAGTTTAAATTGGATATCTAACAATCTTTTTCATTTTATTTTTTATTGTTTGTTTTAAAGTAGGAAAAACTAGTTCTTTTCTTTCTAAATTCCATCCCAAATGCTTTCGAATTACAAGAAATTATATACGGCCTTGTTCACCTAAGATTTCAGAAACTCTTATGAGAAAAAAAACTAAGACAATTGTGATGAGAGAAATTAGGAGAAAACCTATGGAGCTGACATTACATTTTTCTACAATATCACTAGAGTCGATATCCTTGACATCCTGGAAACGTTGTTCCTCTTCTTTTTTTATATCAAACGAGAGTTTTATGTAATCGTAGAAAAATCAGGATCAGTCTGTTCTGTTGGAGAACTGTAAGACATAAAATTTCAATCTAATAGGCTCTTTATCGAAATAAATGTATAAGTTTAAATTGGATATCAACAATCTTTTTCATTTTATTTCTTATTGTTTGTTTTAAAGTAGGAAAAACTAGTTCTTTTCTTTCTAATTTCCATCCCAAATGCTTTCGAATTCCAGCAAAATATATACGGCCTTGTTCACCTAAGATTTCAGAAACTCTTATGAGAAAAAAAACTAAGACAATTGTGATGAGAGAAATTAAGAGAAAACCTATGGAGCTGACATTACATTTCTCTACAATATCACTAGATTCGATATCCTTGACATCCTGGAAACGTTATTCCTCTCCTTTTTTTATATCAAACGGGAGTTTTATGTAATCATAGAGAAATCAGGATCAGTCTGTTCTGTTGGAGAACTGTAAGACATAAAATTTCAATCTAATAGGCTCTTTATCGAAGTAAATGTATAAGTTTAAATTGGATATCTAACAATCTTTTTCATTTTATTTCTTATTGTTTGTTTTAAAGTAGGAAAAACTAGTTCTTTTCTTTCTAAATTTCATCCCAAATGCTTTCGAATTCCAGGAAATTATATACGGCCTTGTTCACCTAAGATTTCAGAAACTCTTATGAGAAAAAAAACTAAGACAATTGTGATGAGAGAAATTAGGAGAAAACCTATGGAGCTGACATTACATTTTTCTACAATATCACTAGAGTCGATATCCTTGACATCCTGGAAACGTTGTTCCTCTTCTTTTTTTATATCAAACGAGAGTTTTATGTAATCGTAGAAAAATCAGGATCAGTCTGTTCTGTTGGAGAACTGTAAGACATAAAATTTCAATCTAATAGGCTCTTTATCAAAGTAAATGTAAAAGTTTAAATTGGATATCTAACAATCTTTTTCATTTTATTTTTTATTGTTTGTTTTAAAGTAGGAAAAACTAGTTCTTTTCTTTCTAAATTCCATCCCAAATGCTTTCGAATTACAAGAAATTATATACGGCCTTGTTCACCTAAGATTTCAGAAACTCTCATGAGAAAAAAAACTAAGACAATTGTGATGAGAGAAATTAGGAGAAAACCTGACATTACATTTTTCTACAATATCACTAGATTCGATATCCTTGACATCCTGGAAACGTTATTCCTCTCCTTTTTTTATATTAAACGAGAATTTTATGTAATCATAGAGAAATCAGGATCAGTCTGTTCTGTTGGAGAACTGTAAGACATAAAATTTCAATCTAATAGGCTTTTTATCGAAGTAAATGTAAAAGTTTAAATTGGATATCTAACAATCTTTTTCATTTTATTTTTTATTGTTTGTTTTAAAGTAGGAAAAACTAGTTCTTTTCTTTCTGATTTCCATCCCAAATGCTTTCGAATTCCAGGAAAATATATATGTTGACAACAAAGAAAATTCTTAAAAAACGTTTTGTTCAACTGTGTAATTCTTATGACACATTGCAAAAAAAAATCATTGAAAAAAATAAATTCGATTTTTATGTATGACAAGTGAAATGAAAAAAATTTACGACCACGGCAGGATTTGAACCTACAATCTTCTGCTCCGTAGGCAGACGCGTTATCCATTGCGCCACGCGGCCTTGTTCAACTAAGATTTCAGAAACTCTTATGAGAAAAAAAAACTAAGACAATTGTGATGAGAGAAATTAGGAGAAAACCTATGGAGCTGACATTACATTTTTCTACAATATCACTAGATTCGATATCCTTGACATCCTGGAAACGTTATTCCTCTCCTTTTTTTATATCAAACGAGAGTTTTATGTAATCGTAGAAAAATCAGGATCAGTCTGTTCTGTTGGAGAACTGTAAGACATAAAATTTCAAACTAACAGGCTCTTTATCGAAGTAAATGTATAAGTTTAAATTGGATATCTAACAATCTTTTTCATTTTATTTCTTATTGTTTGTTTTAAAGTAGGAAAAACTAGTTCTTTTCTTTCTAAATTCCATCCCAAATGCTTTCGAATTCCAGGAAATTATATACGGCCTTGTTCACCTAAGATTTCAGAAACTCTTATGAGAAAAAAAACTAAGACAATTGTGATGAGAGAAATTAGGAGAAAACCTATGGAGCTGACATTACATTTTTCTACAATATCACTAGATTCGATATCCTTGACATCCTGGAAACGTTGTTCCTCTCCTTTTTTTATATCAAACGAGAGTTTTATGTAATCGTAGAAAAATCAGGATCAGTCTGTTCTGTTGGAGAACTGTAAGACATAAAATTTCAATCTAATAGGCTCTTTATCGAAGTAAATGTATAAGTTTAAATTGGATATCTAACAATCTTTTTCATTTTATTTCTTATTGTTTGTTTTAAAGTAGGAAAAACTAGTTCTTTTCTTTCTAATTTCCATCCCAAATGCTTTCGAATTCCAGCAAAATATATACGGCCTTGTTCACCTAAGATTTCAGAAACTCTTATGAGAAAAAAAACTAAGACAATTGTGATGAGAGAAATTAAGAGAAAACCTATGGAGCTGACATTACATTTCTCTACAATATCACTAGATTCGATATCCTTGACATCCTGGAAACGTTATTCCTCTCCTTTTTTTATATCAAACGGGAGTTTTATGTAATCATAGAGAAATCAGGATCAGTCTGTTCTGTTGGAGAACTGTAAGACATAAAATTTCAATCTAATAGGCTCTTTATCGAAGTAAATGTATAAGTTTAAATTGGATATCTAACAATCTTTTTCATTTTATTTCTTATTGTTTGTTTTAAAGTAGGAAAAACTAGTTCTTTTCTTTCTAATTTCCATCCCAAATGCTTTCGAATTCCAGGAAAATATATATGTTGACAACAAAAAAAATTCTTAAAAAACGTTTTGTTCAACTGTGTAATTCTTATGACACATTGCAAAAAAAAATCATTGAAAAAAAAAAATTCGATTTTTATGAATGACAAGTGAAATGAAAAAAATTTACGACCACGGCAGGATTCGAACCTACAATCTTCTGCTCCGTAGGCAGACGCGTTATCCATTGCGCCACGCGGCCTTGTTCAACAAAGATTTCAGAAACTCTTATGAGAAAAAAAAACTAAGACAATTGTGATGAGAGAAATTAGGAGAAAACCTATGGAGCTGACATTACATTTTTCTACAATATCACTAGATTCGATATCCTTGACATCCTGGAAACGTTATTCCTCTCCTTTTTTTATATCAAACGAGAGTTTTATGTAATCGTAGAAAAATCAGGATCAGTCTGTTCTGTTGGAGAACTGTAAGACATAAAATTTCAAACTAACAGGCTCTTTATCGAAGTAAATGTATAAGTTTAAATTGGATATCTAACAATCCTTTTCATTTTATTTCTTATTGTTTGTTTTAAAGTAGGAAAAATTAGTTTTTTTCTTTCTAAATTCCATCCCAAATGCTTTCGAATTCCAGGAAATTATATACGGCCTTGTTCACCTAAGATTTCAGAAACTCTTATGAGAAAAAAAACTAAGACAATTGTGATGAGAGAAATTTGGAGAAAACCTATGGAGCTGACATTACATTTTTCTACAATATCACTAGAGTCGATATCCTTGACATCCTGGAAACGTTGTTCCTCTTCTTTTTTTATATCAAACGAGAGTTTTATGTAATCGTAGAAAAATCAGGATCAGTCTGTTCTGTTGGAGAACTGTAAGACATAAAATTTCAATCTAATAGGCTCTTTATCGAAATAAATGTATAAGTTTAAATTGGATATCAACAATCTTTTTCATTTTATTTCTTATTGTTTGTTTTAAAGTAGGAAAAACTAGTTCTTTTCTTTCTAATTTCCATCCCAAATGCTTTCGAATTCCAGCAAAATATATACGGCCTTGTTCACCTAAGATTTCAGAAACTCTTATGAGAAAAAAAACTAAGACAATTGTGATGAGAGAAATTAAGAGAAAACCTATGGAGCTGACATTACATTTCTCTACAATATCACTAGATTCGATATCCTTGACATCCTGGAAACGTTATTCCTCTCCTTTTTTTATATCAAACGGGAGTTTTATGTAATCATAGAGAAATCAGGATCAGTCTGTTCTGTTGGAGAACTGTAAGACATAAAATTTCAATCTAATAGGCTCTTTATCGAAGTAAATGTATAAGTTTAAATTGGATATCTAACAATCTTTTTCATTTTATTTCTTATTGTTTGTTTTAAAGTAGGAAAAACTAGTTCTTTTCTTTCTAAATTTCATCCCACATGCTTTCGAATTCCAGGAAATTATATACGGCCTTGTTCACCTAAGATTTCAGAAACTCTTATGAGAAAAAAAACTAAGACAATTGTGATGAGAGAAATTAGGAGAAAACCTATGGAGCTGACATTACATTTTTCTACAATATCACTAGATTCGATATCCTTGACATCCTGGAAACGTTGTTCCTCTCCTTTTTTTATATCAAACGAGAGTTTTATGTAATCGTAGAAAAATCAGGATCAGTCTGTTCTGTTGGAGAACTGTAAGACATAAAATTTCAATCTAATAGGCTCTTTATCGAAGTAAATGTATAAGTTTAAATTGGATATCTAACAATCTTTTTCATTTTATTTCTTATTGTTTCTTTTAAAGTAGGAAAAACTAGTTCTTTTCTTTCTAATTTCCATCCCAAATGCTTTCGAATTCCAGCAAAATATATACGGCCTTGTTCACCTAAGATTTCAGAAACTCTTATGAGAAAAAAAACTAAGACAATTGTGATAAGAGAAATTAAGAGAAAACCTATGGAGCTGACATTACATTTCTCTACAATATCACTAGATTCGATATCCTTGACATCCTGGAAACGTTATTCCTCTCCTTTTTTTATATCAAACGGGAGTTTTATGTAATCATAGAGAAATCAGGATCAGTCTGTTCTGTTGGAGAACTGTAAGACATAAAATTTCAATCTAATAGGCTCTTTATCGAAGTAAATGTATAAGTTTAAATTGGATATCTAACAATCTTTTTCATTTTATTTCTTATTGTTTGTTTTAAAGTAGGAAAAACTAGTTCTTTTCTTTCTAATTTCCATCCCAAATGCTTTCGAATTCCAGGAAAATATATATGTTGACAACAAAAAAAATTCTTAAAAAACGTTTTGTTCAACTGTGTAATTCTTATGACACATTGCAAAAAAAAATCATTGAAAAAAAAAAATTCGATTTTTATGAATGACAAGTGAAATGAAAAAAATTTACGACCACGGCAGGATTCGAACCTACAATCTTCTGCTCCGTAGGCAGACGCGTTATCCATTGCGCCACGCGGCCTTGTTCAACAAAGATTTCAGAAACTCTTATGAGAAAAAAAAACTAAGACAATTGTGATGAGAGAAATTAGGAGAAAACCTATGGAGCTGACATTACATTTTTCTACAATATCACTAGATTCGATATCCTTGACATCCTGGAAACGTTATTCCTCTCCTTTTTTTATATCAAACGAGAGTTTTATGTAATCGTAGAAAAATCAGGATCAGTCTGTTCTGTTGGAGAACTGTAAGACATAAAATTTCAAACTAACAGGCTCTTTATCGAAGTAAATGTATAAGTTTAAATTGGATATCTAACAATCCTTTTCATTTTATTTCTTATTGTTTGTTTTAAAGTAGGAAAAACTAGTTTTTTTCTTTCTAAATTCCATCCCAAATGCTTTCGAATTCCAGGAAATTATATACGGCCTTGTTCACCTAAGATTTCAGAAACTCTTATGAGAAAAAAAACTAAGACAATTGTGATGAGAGAAATTAGGAGAAAACCTATGGAGCTGACATTACATTTTTCTACAATATCACTAGAGTCGATATCCTTGACATCCTGGAAACGTTGTTCCTCTTCTTTTTTTATATCAAACGAGAGTTTTATGTAATCGTAGAAAAATCAGGATCAGTCTGTTCTGTTGGAGAACTGTAAGACATAAAATTTCAATCTAATAGGCTCTTTATCGAAATAAATGTATAAGTTTAAATTGGATATCAACAACCTTTTTCATTTTATTTCTTATTGTTTGTTTTAAAGTAGGAAAAACTAGTTCTTTTCTTTCTAATTTCCATCCCAAATGCTTTCGAATTCCAGCAAAATATATACGGCCTTGTTCACCTAAGATTTCAGAAACTCTTATGAGAAAAAAAACTAAGACAATTGTGATGAGAGAAATTAAGAGAAAACCTATGGAGCTGACATTACATTTCTCTACAATATCACTAGATTCGATATCCTTGACATCCTGGAAACGTTATTCCTCTCCTTTTTTTATATCAAACGGGAGTTTTATGTAATCATAGAGAAATCAGGATCAGTCTGTTCTGTTGGAGAACTGTAAGACATAAAATTTCAATCTAATAGGCTCTTTATCGAAGTAAATGTATAAGTTTAAATTGGATATCTAACAATCTTTTTCATTTTATTTCTTATTGTTTGTTTTAAAGTAGGAAAAACTAGTTCTTTTCTTTCTAATTTCCATCCCAAATGCTTTCGAATTCCAGCAAAATATATACGGCCTTGTTCACCTAAGATTTCAGAAACTCTTATGAGAAAAAAAACTAAGACAATTGTGATAAGAGAAATTAAGAGAAAACCTATGGAGCTGACATTACATTTCTCTACAATATCACTAGATTCGATATCCTTGACATCCTGGAAACGTTATTCCTCTCCTTTTTTTATATCAAACGGGAGTTTTATGTAATCATAGAGAAATCAGGATCAGTCTGTTCTGTTGGAGAACTGTAAGACATAAAATTTCAATCTAATAGGCTCTTTATCGAAGTAAATGTATAAGTTTAAATTGGATATCTAACAATCTTTTTCATTTTATTTCTTATTGTTTGTTTTAAAGTAGGAAAAACTAGTTCTTTTCTTTCTAATTTCCATCCCAAATGCTTTCGAATTCCAGGAAAATATATATGTTGACAACAAAAAAAATTCTTAAAAAACGTTTTGTTCAACTGTGTAATTCTTATGACACATTGCAAAAAAAAATCATTGAAAAAAAAAATTCGCTTTTTATGAATGACAAGTGAAATGAAAAAAATTTACGACCACGGCAGGATTCGAACCTACAATCTTCTGCTCCGTAGGCAGACGCGTTATCCATTGCGCCACGCGGCCTTGTTCAACAAAGATTTCAGAAACTCTTATGAGAAAAAAAAACTAAGACAATTGTGATGAGAGAAATTAGGAGAAAACCTATGGAGCTGACATTACATTTTTCTACAATATCACTAGATTCGATATCCTTGACATCCTGGAAACGTTATTCCTCTCCTTTTTTTATATCAAACGAGAGTTTTATGTAATCGTAGAAAAATCAGGATCAGTCTGTTCTGTTGGAGAACTGTAAGACATAAAATTTCAAACTAACAGGCTCTTTATCGAAGTAAATGTATAAGTTTAAATTGGATATCTAACAATCCTTTTCATTTTATTTCTTATTGTTTGTTTTAAAGTAGGAAAAACTAGTTTTTTTCTTTCTAAATTCCATCCCAAATGCTTTCGAATTCCAGGAAATTATATACGGCCTTGTTCACCTAAGATTTCAGAAACTCTTATGAGAAAAAAAACTAAGACAATTGTGATGAGAGAAATTAGGAGAAAACCTATGGAGCTGACATTACATTTTTCTACAATATCACTAGAGTCGATATCCTTGACATCCCGGAAACGTTGTTCCTCTTCTTTTTTTATATCAAACGAGAGTTTTATGTAATCGTAGAAAAATCAGGATCAGTCTGTTCTGTTGGAGAACTGTAAGACATAAAATTTCAATCTAATAGGCTCTTTATCGAAATAAATGTATAAGTTTAAATTGGATATCAACAATCTTTTTCATTTTATTTCTTATTGTTTGTTTTAAAGTAGGAAAAACTAGTTCTTTTCTTTCTAATTTCCATCCCAAATGCTTTCGAATTCCAGCAAAATATATACGGCCTTGTTCACCTAAGATTTCAGAAACTCTTATGAGAAAAAAAACTAAGACAATTGTGATAAGAGAAATTAAGAGAAAACCTATGGAGCTGACATTACATTTCTCTACAATATCACTAGATTCGATATCCTTGACATCCTGGAAACGTTATTCCTCTCCTTTTTTTATATCAAACGGGAGTTTTATGTAATCATAGAGAAATCAGGATCAGTCTGTTCTGTTGGAGAACTGTAAGACATAAAATTTCAATCTAATAGGCTCTTTATCGAAGTAAATGTATAAGTTTAAATTGGATATCTAACAATCTTTTTCATTTTATTTCTTATTGTTTGTTTTAAAGTAGGAAAAACTAGTTCTTTTCGTCCTAATTTCCATCCCAAATGCTTTCGAATTCCAGCAAAATATATACGGCCTTGTTCACCTAAGATTTCAGAAACTCTTATGAGAAAAAAAACTAAGACAATTGTGATGAGAGAAATCAAGAGAAAACCTATGGAGCTGACATTACATTTCTCTACAATATCACTAGATTCGATATCCTTGACATCCTGGAAACGTTATTCCTCTCCTTTTTTTATATCAAACGGGAGTTTTATGTAATCATAGAGAAATCAGGATCAGTCTGTTCTGTTGGAGAACTGTAAGACATAAAATTTCAATCTAATAGGCTCTTTATCGAAGTAAATGTATAAGTTTAAATTGGATATCTAACAATCTTTTTCATTTTATTTCTTATTGTTTGTTTTGAAGTAGGAAAAACTAGTTCTTTTCTTTCTAATTTCCATCCCAAATGCTTTCGAATTCCAGCAAAATATATATGTTGACAACAAAGAAAATTTTTAAAAAACGTTTTGTTCAACTGTGTAATTCTTATGACACATTGCAAAAAAAAATCATTGAAAAAAATAATTTCGATTTTTATGAATGACAAGTGAAATGAAAAAAATTTACGACCACGGCAGGATTCGAACCTACAATCTTCTGCTCCGTAGGCAGACGCGTTATCCATTGCGCCACGCGGCCTTGTTCAACTAAGATTTCAGAAACTCTTATGAGAAAAAAAAACTAAGACAATTGTGATGAGAGAAATTAGGAGAAAACCTATGGAGCTGACATTACATTTTTCTACAATATCACTAGATTCGATATCCTTGACATCCTGGAAACGTTATTCCTCTCTTTTTTTTATATCAAACGAGAGTTTTATGTAATCGTAGAAAAATCAGGATCAGTCTGTTCTGTTGGAGAACTGTAAGACATAAAATTTCAAACTAACAGGCTCTTCATCGAAGTAAATGTATAAGTTTAAATTGGATATCTAACAATCTTTTTCATTTTATTTCTTATTGTTTGTTTTAAAGTAGGAAAAACTAGTTCTTTTCTTTCTAAATTCCATCCCAAATGCTTTCGAATTACAGGAAATTATATACGGCCTTGTTCACCTAAGATTTCAGAAACTCTTATGAGAAAAAAAACTAAGACAATTGTGATGAGAGAAATTAAGAGAAAACCTATGGAGCTGACATTACTTTTCTCTACAATATCACTAGATTCGATATCCTTGACATCCTGGAAACGTTATTCCTCTCCTTTTTTTATATCAAACGGGAGTTTTATGTAATCATAGAGAAATCAGGATCAGTCTGTTCTGTTGGAGAACTGTAAGACATAAAATTTCAAACTAACAGGCTCTTCATCGAAGTAAATGTATAAGTTTAAATTGGATATCTAACAATCTTTTTCATTTTATTTCTTATTGTTTGTTTTAAAGTAGGAAAAACTAGTTCTTTTCTTTCTAAATTCCATCCCAAATGCTTTCGAATTACAGGAAATTATATACGGCCTTGTTCACCTAAGATTTCAGAAACTCTTATGAGAAAAAAAACTAAGACAATTGTGATGAGAGAAATTAAGAGAAAACCTATGGAGCTGACATTACATTTCTCTACAATATCACTAGATTCGATATCCTTGACATCCTGGAAACGTTATTCCTCTCCTTTTTTAATATCAAACGGGAGTTTTATGTAATCATAGAGAAATCAGGATCAGTCTGTTCTGTTGGAGAACTGTAAGACATAAAATTTCAATCTAATAGGCTCTTTATCGAAGTAAATGTATAAGTTTAAATTGGATATCTAACAATCTTTTTCATTTTATTTCTTATTGTTTGTTTTAAAGTAGGAAAAACTAGTTCTTTTCTTTCTAAATTCCATCCCAAATGCTTTCGAATTCCAGGAAATTATATACGGCCTTGTTCACCTAAGATTTCAGAAACTCTTAGGAGAAAAAAAACTAAGACAATTGTGATGAGAGAAATTAGGAGAAAACCTATGGAGCTGACATTACATGTTTCTACAATATCACTAGATTCGATATCCTTGACATCCTGGAAACGTTATTCCTCTCTTTTTTTTTCATCAAAGGAGAGTTTCATGTAATCGTAGAAAAATCAGGATCAGTCTGTTCTGTTGGAGAACTGTAAGACATAAAATTTCAAACTAACAGGCTCTTCATCGAAGTAAATGTATAAGTTTAAATTGGATATCTAACAATCTTTTTCATTTTATTTCTTATTGTTTGTTTTAAAGTAGGAAAAACTAGTTCTTTTCTTTCTAAATTCCATCCCAAATGCTTTCGAATTACAGGAAATTATATACGGCCTTGTTCACCTAAGATTTCAGAAACTCTTATGAGAAAAAAAACTAAGACAATTGTGATGAGAGAAATTAAGAGAAAACCTATGGAGCTGACATTACATTTCTCTACAATATCACTAGATTCGATATCCTTGACATCCTGGAAACGTTATTCCTCTCCTTTTTTTATATCAAACGGGAGTTTTATGTAATCATAGAGAAATCAGGATCAGTCTGTTCTGTTGGAGAACTGTAAGACATAAAATTTCAAACTAACAGGCTCTTCATCGAAGTAAATGTATAAGTTTAAATTGGATATCTAACAATCTTTTTCATTTTATTTCTTATTGTTTGTTTTAAAGTAGGAAAAACTAGTTCTTTTCTTTCTAAATTCCATCCCAAATGCTTTCGAATTACAGGAAATTATATACGGCCTTGTTCACCTAAGATTTCAGAAACTCTTATGAGAAAAAAAACTAAGACAATTGTGATGAGAGAAATTAAGAGAAAACCTATGGAGCTGACATTACATTTCTCTACAATATCACTAGATTCGATATCCTTGACATCCTGGAAACGTTATTCCTCTCCTTTTTTAATATCAAACGGGAGTTTTATGTAATCATAGAGAAATCAGGATCAGTCTGTTCTGTTGGAGAACTGTAAGACATAAAATTTCAATCTAATAGGCTCTTTATCGAAGTAAATGTATAAGTTTAAATTGGATATCTAACAATCTTTTTCATTTTATTTCTTATTGTTTGTTTTAAAGTAGGAAAAACTAGTTCTTTTCTTTCTAAATTCCATCCCAAATGCTTTCGAATTCCAGGAAATTATATACGGCCTTGTTCACCTAAGATTTCAGAAACTCTTAGGAGAAAAAAAACTAAGACAATTGTGATGAGAGAAATTAGGAGAAAACCTATGGAGCTGACATTACATGTTTCTACAATATCACTAGATTCGATATCCTTGACATCCTGGAAACGTTATTCCTCTTCTTTTTTTATATCAAACGAGAGTTTTATGTAATCGTAGAAAAATCAGGATCAGTCTGTTCTGTTGGAGAACTGTAAGACATAAAATTTCAAACTAACAGGCTCTTTATCGAAGTAAATGTATAAGTTTAAATTGGATATCTAACAATCTTTTTCATTTTATTTCTTATTGTTTGTTTTAAAGTAGGAAAAACTAGTTCTTTTCTTTCTAAATTCCATCCCGAATGCTTTCGAATTCCAGGAAATTATATACGGCCTTGTTCACCTAAGATTTCAGAAACTCTTATGAGAAAAAAAACTAAGACAATTGTGATGAGAGAAATTAAGAGAAAACCTATGGAGCTGACATTACATTTCTCTACAATATCACTAGATTCGATATCCTTGACATCCTGGAAACGTTATTCTTCTCCTTTTTTTATATCAAACGGGAGTTTTATGTAATCATAGAGAAATCAGGATCAGTCTGTTCTGTTGGAGAACTGTAAGACATAAAATTTCAATCTAATAGGCTCTTTATCGAAGTAAATGTATAAGTTTAAATTGGATATCTAACAATCTTTTTCATTTTATTTCTTATTGTTTGTTTTAAAGTAGGAAAAACTAGTTCTTTTCTTTCTAATTTCCATCCCAAATGCTTTCGAATTCCAGGAAAATATATATGTTGACAACAAAGAAAATTCTTAAAAAACGTTTCGTTCAACTGTGTAATTCTTATGACACATTGCAAAAAAAAATCATTGAAAAAAAAAAATTCGATTTTTATGAATGACAAGTGAAATGAAAAAAATTTACGACCACGGCAGGATTCGAACCTACAATCTTCTGCTCCGTAGGCAGACGCGTTATCCATTGCGCCACGCGGCCTTGTTCAACAAAGATTTCAGAAACTCTTATGAGAAAAAAAAACTAAGACAATTGTGATGAGAGAAATTAGGAGAAAACCTATGGAGCTGACATTACATTTTTCTACAATATCACTAGATTCGATATCCTTGACATCCTGGAAACGTTATTCCTCTCCTTTTTTTATATCAAACGAGAGTTTTATGTAATCGTAGAAAAATCAGGATCAGTCTGTTCTGTTGGAGAACTGTAAGACATAAAATTTCAATCTAATAGGCTCTTTATCGAAGTAAATGTATAAGTTTAAATTGGATATCTAACAATCTTTTTCATTTTATTTCTTATTGTTTGTTTTAAAGTAGGAAAAACTAGTTCTTTTCTTTCTAATTTCCATCCCAAATGCTTTCGAATTCCAGGAAAATATATATGTTGACAACAAAGAAAATTCTTAAAAAACGTTTTGTTCAACTGTGTAATTCTTATGACACATTGCAAAAAAAAATCATTGAAAAAAATAAATTCGATTTTTATGAATGACAAGTGAAATGAAAAAAATTTACGACCACGGCAGGATTCGAACCTACAATCTTCTGCTCCGTAGGCAGACGCGTTATCCATTGCTCCACGCCGCCTTGTTCAACAAAGATTTCAGAAACTCTTATGAGAAAAAAAAACTAAGACAATTGTGATGAGAGAAATTAGGAGAAAACCTATGGAGCTGACATTACATTTTTCTACAATATCACTAGATTCGATATCATTGACATCCTGGAAACGTTATTCCTCTCCTTTTTTTATATCAAACGAGAGTTTTATGTAATCGTAGAAAAATCAGGATCAGTCTGTTCTGTTGGAGAACTGTAAGACATAAAATTTCAAACTAACAGGCTCTTTATCGAAGTAAATGTATAAGTTTAAATTGGATATCTAACAATCTTTTTCATTTTATTTCTTATTGTTTGTTTTAAAGTAGGAAAAACTAGTTCTTTTCTTTCTAAATTCCATCCCGAATGCTTTCGAATTCCAGGAAATTATATACGGCCTTGTTCACCTAAGATTTCAGAAACTCTTATGAGAAAAAAAACTAAGACAATTGTGATGAGAGAAATTAAGAGAAAACCTATGGAGCTGACATTACATTTCTCTACAATATCACTAGATTCGATATCCTTGACATCCTGGAAACGTTATTCCTCTCCTTTTTTTATATCAAACGGGAGTTTTATGTAATCATAGAGAAATCAGGATCAGTCTGTTCTGTTGGAGAACTGTAAGACATAAAATTTCAATCTAATAGGCTCTTTATCGAAGTAAATGTATAAGTTTAAATTGGATATCTAACAATCTTTTTCATTTTATTTCTTATTGTTTGTTTTAAAGTAGGAAAAACTGGTTCTTTTCTTTCTAATTTCCATCCCAAATGCTTTCGAATTCCAGGAAAATATATATGTTGACAACAAAGAAAATTCTTAAAAAACGTTTTGTTCAACTGTGTAATTCTTATGACACATTGCAAAAAAAAATCATTGAAAAAAATAAATTCGATTTTTATGAATGACAAGTGAAATGACCACGGCAGGATTCGAACATACAGTCTTCTGCTCCGTAGGCAGACGCGTTATCCATTGCGCCACGCGGCCTTGTTCAACAAAGATTTCAGAAACTCTTATGAGAAAAAAAAACTAAGACAATTGTGATGAGTGTTCCATACGTGTCCTATAAGTAGAGCGATTGACAACGTCAATCGCTTATAAAACGGAACATTATAAAAACAAATAGCTGACGCTACATTTGAGAAACAGGAATTCAATGCAACAATGAACGAACACTTTTTCATATTAAGTTTAATCAAAGAAAGCCCAATTCAAGCGGAACCAAGTTCCACGGACCTGATATAACCACTTTTTATGCTCGTAAGGAATACTATATAAGGTTTCCTTACGAGTCCTTTGGGCTGCGATTAGGAATCATTATGTAACTTTTATTATTGTAATTTGTATACTTTATCATAAATAAACCTTTCTCTCTATACTCTTTATCATGCCATTGCTGAACTAAGGGACCAACTAGGTTATTCACCTAGTTGCGATTCACCAGAACAGCAGACACCAAACTGGATTATTGCCGAGACCCATTCGGCCTATCAAGAATGGAGCCTGCAACATTGCAGCGAACTGCCATCCACAGAGGCAAGAAAAAGCATTATAAATGCTCTACAAATATTCCTGGCATCACCAGCAACCACTAAGGAAGAAATGGAAAGAAAAACGGATTTATGCAACAAGACTATGGATCTTCTCCACGACCTAGGATCATCACCATTACCAGAGATACACCAGTATTATGAAGAAGACTAAAAAGAACTTTTGAAAGATTCCCAGTATGATATATGATATATTATTTTGTAATTACATTGTTTTCCTTTATTTTTTCTCATAAAATTGTTCTGTATTATCAGTATTCTTTTATTTTTTTTTTGAAACATTTCATACAACTTTCACATTTGCATGGAATTTCACTTTCTCGATGTAGCTGAGGTCAGCTACTTTTTCGATATTAGGCATGTTCCATACGTGTCCTATAAGTAGAGCGATTGACAACGTCAATCGCTTATAAAACGGAACATTATAAAAACAAATAGCTGACGCTACATTTGAGAAACAGGAATTCAATGCAACAATGAACGAACACTTTTTCATATTAAGTTTAATCAAAGAAAGCCCAATTCAAGCGGAACCAAGTTCCACGGACCTGATATAACCACTTTTTATGCTCGTAAGGAATACTATATAAGGTTTCCTTACGAGTCCTTTGGGCTGCGACTAGGAATCATTATGTAACTTTTATTATTGTAATTTGTATACTTTATCATAAATAAACCTTTCTCTCTATACTCTTTATCATTTATATTTGGAAGAAAAGAAAATAATTCCATGTGGTTACCCAGCCGGAACCCTGGGGAACCACCATGGAACGTGAGAGAAATTAGGAGAAAACCTATGGAGCTGACATTACATTTTTCTACAATATCACTAGATTCGATATCCTTGACATCCTGGAAACGTTATTCCTCTCCTTTTTTTATATCAAACGAGAGTTTTATGTAATCGTAGAAAAATCAGGATCAGTCTGTTCTGTTGGAGAACTGTAAGACATAAAATTTCAATCTAATAGGCTCTTTATCGAAGTAAATGTATAAGTTTAAATTGGATATCTAACATCTTTTTCATTTTATTTCTTATTGTTTGTTTTAAAGTAGGAAAAACTAGTTCTTTTCTTTCTAATTTCCATCCCAAATGCTTTCGAATTCCAGGAAAATATATATGTTGACAACAAAGAAAATTCTTAAAAAACGTTTTGTTCAACTGTGTAATTCTTATGACACATTGCAAAAAAAAATCATTGAAAAAAAAAAATTCGATTTTTATGAATGACAAGTGAAATGAAAAAAATTTACGACCACGGCAGGATTCGAACCTACAATCTTCTGCTCCGTAGGCAGACGCGTTATCCATTGCGCCACGCGGCCTTGTTCAACAAAGATTTCAGAAACTCTTATGAGAAAAAAAAACTAAGACAATTGTGATGAGAGAAATTAGGAGAAAACCTATGGAGCTGACATTACATTTTTCTACAATATCACTAGATTCGATATCCTTGACATCCTGGAAACGTTATTCCTCTCCTTTTTTTATATCAAACGAGAGTTTTATGTAATCGTAGAAAAATCAGGATCAGTCTGTTCTGTTGGAGAACTGTAAGACATAAAATTTCAATCTAATAGGCTCTTTATCGAAGTAAATGTATAAGTTTAAATTGGATATCTAACAATCTTTTTCATTTTATTTCTTATTGTTTGTTTTAAAGTAGGAAAAACTAGTTCTTTTCTTTCTAATTTCCATCCCAAATGCTTTCGAATTCCAGGAAAATATATATGTTGACAACAAAGAAAATTCTTAAAAAACGTTTTGTTCAACTGTGTAATTCTTATGACACATTGCAAAAAAAAATCATTGAAAAAAATAAATTCGATTTTTATGAATGACAAGTGAAATGAAAAAAATTTACGACCACGGCAGGATTCGAACCTACAATCTTCTGCTCCGTAGGCAGACGCGTTATCCATTGCTCCACGCCGCCTTGTTCAACAAAGATTTCAGAAACTCTTATGAGAAAAAAAAACTAAGACAATTGTGATGAGAGAAATTAGGAGAAAACCTATGGAGCTGACATTACATTTTTCTACAATATCACTAGATTCGATATCATTGACATCCTGGAAACGTTATTCCTCTCCTTTTTTTATATCAAACGAGAGTTTTATGTAATCGTAGAAAAATCAGGATCAGTCTGTTCTGTTGGAGAACTGTAAGACATAAAATTTCAAACTAACAGGCTCTTTATCGAAGTAAATGTATAAGTTTAAATTGGATATCTAACAATCTTTTTCATTTTATTTCTTATTGTTTGTTTTAAAGTAGGAAAAACTAGTTCTTTTCTTTCTAAATTCCATCCCGAATGCTTTCGAATTCCAGGAAATTATATACGGCCTTGTTCACCTAAGATTTCAGAAACTCTTATGAGAAAAAAAACTAAGACAATTGTGATGAGAGAAATTAAGAGAAAACCTATGGAGCTGACATTACATTTCTCTACAATATCACTAGATTCGATATCCTTGACATCCTGGAAACGTTATTCCTCTCCTTTTTTTATATCAAACGGGAGTTTTATGTAATCATAGAGAAATCAGGATCAGTCTGTTCTGTTGGAGAACTGTAAGACATAAAATTTCAATCTAATAGGCTCTTTATCGAAGTAAATGTATAAGTTTAAATTGGATATCTAACAATCTTTTTCATTTTATTTCTTATTGTTTGTTTTAAAGTAGGAAAAACTGGTTCTTTTCTTTCTAATTTCCATCCCAAATGCTTTCGAATTCCAGGAAAATATATATGTTGACAACAAAGAAAATTCTTAAAAAACGTTTTGTTCAACTGTGTAATTCTTATGACACATTGCAAAAAAAAATCATTGAAAAAAATAAATTCGATTTTTATGAATGACAAGTGAAATGACCACGGCAGGATTCGAACATACAGTCTTCTGCTCCGTAGGCAGACGCGTTATCCATTGCGCCACGCGGCCTTGTTCAACAAAGATTTCAGAAACTCTTATGAGAAAAAAAAACTAAGACAATTGTGATGAGTGTTCCATACGTGTCCTATAAGTAGAGCGATTGACAACGTCAATCGCTTATAAAACGGAACATTATAAAAACAAATAGCTGACGCTACATTTGAGAAACAGGAATTCAATGCAACAATGAACGAACACTTTTTCATATTAAGTTTAATCAAAGAAAGCCCAATTCAAGCGGAACCAAGTTCCACGGACCTGATATAACCACTTTTTATGCTCGTAAGGAATACTATATAAGGTTTCCTTACGAGTCCTTTGGGCTGCGATTAGGAATCATTATGTAACTTTTATTATTGTAATTTGTATACTTTATCATAAATAAACCTTTCTCTCTATACTCTTTATCATGCCATTGCTGAACTAAGGGACCAACTAGGTTATTCACCTAGTTGCGATTCACCAGAACAGCAGACACCAAACTGGATTATTGCCGAGACCCATTCGGCCTATCAAGAATGGAGCCTGCAACATTGCAGCGAACTGCCATCCACAGAGGCAAGAAAAAGCATTATAAATGCTCTACAAATATTCCTGGCATCACCAGCAACCACTAAGGAAGAAATGGAAAGAAAAACGGATTTATGCAACAAGACTATGGATCTTCTCCACGACCTAGGATCATCACCATTACCAGAGATACACCAGTATTATGAAGAAGACTAAAAAGAACTTTTGAAAGATTCCCAGTATGATATATGATATATTATTTTGTAATTACATTGTTTTCCTTTATTTTTTCTCATAAAATTGTTCTGTATTATCAGTATTCTTTTATTTTTTTTTTGAAACATTTCATACAACTTTCACATTTGCATGGAATTTCACTTTCTCGATGTAGCTGAGGTCAGCTACTTTTTCGATATTAGGCATGTTCCATACGTGTCCTATAAGTAGAGCGATTGACAACGTCAATTGCTTATAAAACGGAACATTATAAAAACAAATAGCTGACGCTACATTTGAGAAACAGGAATTCAATGCAACAATGAACGAACACTTTTTCATATTAAGTTTAATCAAAGAAAGCCCAATTCAAGCGGAACCAAGTTCCACGGACCTGATATAACCACTTTTTATGCTCGTAAGGAATACTATATAAGGTTTCCTTACGAGTCCTTTGGGCTGCGACTAGGAATCATTATGTAACTTTTATTATTGTAATTTGTATACTTTATCATAAATAAACCTTTCTCTCTATACTCTTTATCATTTATATTTGGAAGAAAAGAAAATAATTCCATGTGGTTACCCAGCCGGAACCCTGGGGAACCACCATGGAACGTGGAGGTTCCGCCGAGATTCGTCTATAACCGACGAATCTCTAAGAACCATATTTCGCTACATAAATTTAATTTTGTTGTCTTTCATACATCTAATTAAAGAATTATATTTCGATTATACTATATGAATTTAATTTAAAATCTTTCTCTTCTTTATTTCATTCATTCAAAGAACTTTATTTTGATTTTGATTCATAAACTAATACTGAAATCTTACATACATTTATTTAAAGAAATATATTTTGAAACAACTTAATTCTGAAATTTTATATTCATTCATTTAAAAGAAACATTTCGATTTTTATCCATATTCTAAGATCTTTCATTCATTTTTGAGGAAAAACTTTGTTTATAACTATCATAAATTAATTTGAAATTCTTTTATATTTATTCATTTAAAGAAAGGTATTTCGATATTTTTTTTTCTGTCAATCTTTTCTTTTTCTGTTTTTTTTAATCAAAATCTATTCTATCTCTCATAAATTTTTGTTATAAAGTTTCAAACAATTTTTGAATCAAAAAAATGAATTAATTTCTTTCATGAATCATCACAAAATTCATTGTTTTATATATATTAAAATTCATTAATTTCTATTCTATCCTTTAAAATGTATTACTCATTTATATATATATATATATATATATATATATATATATATATATTTATATATTTATGTACAAAACTATTCTATACTAGTACTATATTCCTACTATATTCCTACTATATTCCTATTTTATTTTTCTTTTATCTTCTTTTAAATTTTATCTTTTTCCCTCTCTTATTACTATTATTTTTTCTCTTCTTCCTAATATAACCCAGAAAACAGCCAAATAATTTTGAAATTTTTTATCTGAATCCCGAACCTAAGATTTACAATTTTGCATTTTTTGATCCTAAAAGTAGCCCGTGAGAAGCAATACCAGACTGTCTCGAGAACTGAGCGGAGGCAACCACTATTTTTGATATAAGACGTACGCATTCCTGATTTTGAAGATCCCTTTTTGGTCCTATTTTTGCAAATTTGAAAATTACGACAGAATTAGTCGAGAATGAAAGTGTTAGAGTGGTCTCACCATGAAAAATCAGGGGAGCAGAATTTCGTTAAGGGAGCGATTTCTGTGATTTTTCATAGGCAAGAGAAGTCTGGGAAAGTGAATGTACGAGGCCTGAGCACCTAATCTTGTCGAAAGACTGAAAGGGAATACTGCTTAGATCACCGTCGTATATTTCACGCCTATTCGAGAGATGGGAACTTGATCCTAGAAAGGGCGCACCGGTCACAGGCCCGTGTATGTACCCGATTGAGCAATTCTCCGTTAGAAGATTCGCTGCAGGCTGGCCCCCTAGCAAGCGTCACGCATACAACCCCATATTGCCTCTAACGTTGTATATATATTTTTATAAGATTCGCATCGTTGGTATAATAATTTCCTTTCCAGGAAAACCAACAAGATGACGGACTCGAAGAGTAAAAATCCTCCGCAGGATAAAACAAATCCACAGAGCGCAGCCCCCGGTAATGATACGCACGTCGAGCCAGTACTCGAGCGGAATCAAAGAAAAAGAGGACCTCCAAATGTTTATGAGCCGGACACGAAGCGCCGACCTACTGCTGCAAAGAAACCACCCGCTATACCGGGTACCCCCGCGAAGAAAATAGGCACAACAGCTATTAAAACTTCTCGCCACGCTATTACTCTAAGTAAAATTAAAGCGTCTATTAGCAAACAAACTCCAAAACGCACTTCTAATGTTATCAAAAGCTCTAGTAATGTTAGCACAAATACTTCCCCTCGTAAAGATTATTCTCAAATTTTATCTTCATACCCAAATACTGCTATTCTTTCTTCTCCTCTTCCTCGAAATTCTCCCTCTTCATCCGATCAATCATTACATGGGCAATCTTCTTCTCCTGTATCTTCTCCGTCGGAAGTAACCACCAATTTCAATTTGAATGTTGCAGAGAAGAGAAAAATCGCTCAGATGACTGACCGGATGGATGACCACCCAAACTCCAATGATCAAACCCAAAACAACTCTAATTTCCGCATGCTACCCACGAACACTGTTTCTATTCGCCACCATAAACCCACCTTGTATGATGGAGCAGTACCTTTTAACCTCTACATGAGGAGATTGGAAGGTTATTTTGACGCGTTGCAAGTACCTATGGCTGAGCGTCTGTCGCACCTCTATCTATTGTTGGGGACGGACAAAGCAGCCGATGCTTTACGTTGCATAACTCCGGACGAAATACGTCAAGGATGGAATAACGTAAAGCGCATTTTGTCTCTCAAACTTCAACCTCAAGAGAAACGAGATGCCGCGTTCACCAGACTCACTCACATGAAGCAAGGAGAGAGTGAAACTGTCAACCATTTTGCACAACGCTGTCGAAATCTGGCTTATGAAGCAAGCGATATGAACACCGATGCTGATGAACGTATATAACGTGTAGCTTTCCTCGGTGGATTACGGAAACAACTACGTACGCACGTCAATAATCGAAGCCCAACCACCTTTGAATCAGCCGTCACAATCGCTGAAACCGTTGAAGCAGATGAGGACCCCTCTTCCTTCATCAACAACTTAACCGATGGACTAGATGATTTGAATATCAATAACGAGCACATCAATCACATGAGAGCTCCACAGCGTGATAAAATTCATAGAGGACCGGCACCACATCTATCATCCAGGCCACACGACAATTCCTCACATCCACAAAGACCTCAAGAACCATGGCACCAAAGACGAGGAGGATACCGTCATAACGATGAAAGAAGAACAGGAAGATACCATCAATACAACGACAGGAACAGGAATAACAGACCACGCTCAAGAGGACCAAACAACTACCGTAGCCCACACAGAAATAATAGGTATAACGACCGTTATGATAACAGATACAACAACAACTATCATCGCGGAAACCAGTACGATCGAAGATACCAGAACAGAGATCACCATGAATCATATGGACCTAATTCGCGCTACAGAAATCGCACAAGAAGCCCATCAGTACGATTCCATGTTAACCAAGTTAACAAGGAAACACCCCGCACGAGCAACAAGAAACTTCCATTCACACCTCTCTTCCTTTCCATCATGGCACTGACAATACTTCCTTGTCACGCAGACAACACCTACCATCTATGCACCGGAACACGAGGAGGCATCTTTCTCGAACCCCCTACTTTATGCTCAGAAAACATACACAAGGATGGAGTTCAAATTACTAACGTCGAATTATTCGCAGAAAACATGCATTACAAGGAATGGGAGGCTTGGAAATGCTCCAAAGAAATCTACAGAACATGTGCTCACGATAGACTGTTCATTAGAGAAAACAATATCACTCTACTTTACGTCGAAGCCGCGACTCTCAAGGAATGTAAGGAAGCTATACAAGAAAGAAGACATATGGATACAAATCTTGTACGTACAGCTCCAGGACTATTTAAGGCACCTTTACCTTTAAACAATCAGTCTTACTCATTTTGGTCTACATCTTGCACCACAACTCCAAGATTAACGTTAGAAAGAGGAATGATGACTTGTCTACATGACGATATCATCATATCAGACCTTTTTCTCAACACGGAAGGATGTGCAAAGAAAGCAGGAACTTGTACAACGCACAATGCCATAATCGTTTGGACACCACCTCACGACCATCACGAATGTGACTTCAGCTCCTTAGGAAACTTCTCAGCACTTGTCAACAACGACACTGTCCTAATCTCGGAGATACAGAGCGCATTAATCCTCCAAGACCAGAAACCGGATAACATAGCAACTCGATGTTTAGGAAAGGATATACATGAATACAACGAATAGTGGTACATACATTCATATACCACCTAAAGAGACTCCAAGACGACAGAAAAGGAAAGCGCCACAAGAATACCCTACACGCTTTTTCAATATCACCATATATCCATCGTTACGTCTTACGGACAGCTCTACAGGAATTATTCCAATGTATCAGAAGTATCGCAACCGGAAAAGATTGGATAATTCTTACAGTCTTATAGACTATCTGAAAACTTCCAGTATTCACGTAGGACTTACAAAATTCCTCAAGTTAGACGCAATCGCGATCAAGGAAACACTATTATGGTACAACTACAACGACACTAATATCGCCATTCTACATGCGCTGGCAAAAGCAGAAATTCTCCTAGCAACAGAAATTGCTATCGCGCATCTCCTACCATCTGAGCTCACAGAAAAACTGAGTAAACAAATCACGATTAAGGAGTTCGCCGATAAGTTGGAAAACGCACAGGAGACTACTTAGAGCGAGCGAGAGACATTGCATTTGAAATCGCACAAACTCCCGCAGTATTAGCAACAGGAGAAACGATTCCTTCATTAGAAGAATATTTATTTCAACTATACCCACCTAGGATGTCGAGAAGAACAACTCCTAGAATGGACACTTCGTTTTACACACAAATCGACGAAGTATTAAACTTTATTGACTATATAGCATCACATAATCGTCTGCTACATATATCAACAGAAGAACGCGAAAAAGAGAGCAGAAAGTGGAATAAATTGGAAGAGGAATCAACTAGTCCAAGGATTATTTTTCCTAATTACGCAATCATCTTTAAAGGACTAGCTCAGAACTTTGGACTGCCACGTGGTACACCAACGACTAAAACTATTTCACAGGAAGAAAGCGAGAGATTTCAACGAACATATCTTGAATTAATCGACTCCCTCACGTATTCAACAACAACGACTACGACTACCACGACTTCCGCAAGCACTACAAGCTCTACTACGCACGCGACTACAACAACAACTTTTCGAACTACTCCCAAACCTTTTCACACTCCCAGAACATTATCACCAGGCTCTACAACTACTCCAAGAAGATATCACTACTATCAAGCTACGACAACGCCATTCTCATTACCAACACAGCTTGTAACGCGAACAGAAATTCCGCAAATCTCTTCAACAGTGATAGAGCCAAGGACAACAACCAAACGAGCCGCCACAACACCTCAACAAGCAAGAGAAGTTCAATCTCACATAGGACAGCAAGCACACGTTAATTTTCTTCGTACAAGACATGATATCATCCAGAAATATGATGAACAATTACGTCAACTGGATACACAATCGCATCTACAATATTCAACCTCGCAACTAGAAGAAGAAATTTTGAAGGCGTTTCAAAAAACGAAAAAGGACATCTGTAGGATGCAAAACAAACAACTCCTTACGTGGTGGGCCATTCTACAAATCAACCCAACTATTGGTATCCGCACAATGCTTAGACGTCAGGATATATCAGCTAAATTCGTTGCTGAACACCTTATCTACGTAATGCCTTGCACACCTATCCACGTAACAAAAATCTACTCGGATCACAAAAGAAACGGAACATGTTACATGGAAACACCAGTAGATACAGAACATCATGGAGAACTGTTTTTAATACCTGGAACACGTGATATTTCACCAATGGGCAGACGAATCGACTGCATGATGGCTACAACGGATCCATATAAATTAAACGACCAATGGATGAAGGAAAACACAACATTAAATGTGACGAACCTATCATTTGCGGACGAACTCACGTCGATCAAAATCGATCACATAAAATTCAACAACTCCAACATATATGCCAACCTCACGGAATCTTCATTCCCGTTTGAACTCGCTATTTCATACGGATCCAGTCTAGCCTCTCTACAAGCCACTTTGCCAGGAAGATTGAAACCTATATTTAACAACAAGAAAGGAATCAGTCTGAATCCACTCAACATCCTTGAAAATGCCATAACAATTCCTATCGTAGTGGGAGACATCGTCGGAAACACGGCAAAAGAAGGAATTTCCAGCTTCTTCACTTTTATTGGAGAAACTTTCAAGGCCTGGCTATTAAGAACACTTGCCACAATCGGCGCAATCATCGTGATAATAGGACTCATCACCGCGCTGTTTTACGGAATCAAAATATACGCACGTGTCACAAGAATTCCCATCAATTATATCGAAGAAGATGATGAAGAAAGAAGAGAACATCCAGCCCAAGAGACCGAACTTCAGCCGTTAAGAAGAGCGACACAAGACAACTACCATGCTCCACTTTCACGCTATGATCCCGATGCACCATTAACAGATAGCGATCTGCTAACCTATCTGCCCAGGTACGCTATTAAAGAATCAAAGATAAACTACATTGGGGGATCCCGATTACCATTCGTACCCATATCAATTTACAACCAAGTTTTTACTGCACTATGGGATACAGGTGCATCAATTTCATATATGAAAGAGAGCACTTTCAATCAATTACCGGCAGCAAAAATGGTCGCTGAGAAAACTACAGCTGTTGTAGCAAACAAGTCTCGATTTTCCTTCCTAGGATATACAAGACTGCCAATAATAATTGGAAAGACCGAAATTGACCACAAAATATTGATATCTTCCGACAATCATTGCCCAGCACCAATATTGCTTGGAATAGATTTTATTGAAGCACTCAACAGAGAAGGAATCCTCACATCCTTACGCCCTCTGCAAAATTCATTGCTGATTGGAGATACCACGGTACCTCTAGCGCAAAACTACAATGCATGGACAGAAAAACACACAATTACACACGTTGTTAGTCTGGAAACTAAACAATTTTACCCCGGAGAAACAAGATCTCTAACTTTGGAAGTAAATGATCCCGCCTCATTCGAACAAGCTTTCATTAGAAGCTCACAACGAGCAGGAAAAATGAGTTTTGCGCCTACAACTTTCACCCCAACAGGATATGGAGTCCAGATATTTGCTACAAATATCTCTTCGGATACAATCGAAGTCCAGACAAACCAAGGCATTGGAACAGCTTATGCTATCCCCAAAAACACGGAGGAGCAAAAAGGACAATATGTACCACCAGAAGCAAGATGGGAAGATCAACTACCATTCTTCCCAGATGATTTCATAAAAGATCTAGATGTCTCAAATTCCATCTTCACTCAATTAGAAAGACAACAATTAAAGAAAATAGTACTTAGAAATAAGGAAGCTTTCTTGAACGAGGATCGAAATATCGGACTTTTCAAAGGACCAGTGGAACATAGCATCCCGATCATCGAAGGAAAAGTTCCATCTTTCAAGATCACGTACAGAATACCTCTATCACAACAAGAAGAAGTAGAAAAACAAGTGGAGGAAATGTTAGAACAAGGAATAATTGAGCCATCTTTTTCTATGACTACCAGTCCCGTAATATTGGTCAAGAAAAAGGATAAAACGTATAGATTTGTGACTGATTTTCGAGCACTTAACGCAATAACGCAAAAACAAATCTACGTTATATCTAACATTCAAGATATCTTGGACCTAGCAGCCGGAGCACGTATCTTCAGTAACTTTGATCTAGTATCTGGATTCTTTCAAATCCCTCTTAGATCAGAAGATAGACACCTCACCGCATTCACTACTACGAGCGGAACTTATCAATACTGCAGAATGCCGATGGGACTCTGCGGAGCTCCACACACATTCCAAAATGCAGTACGATATTTACAACAACACGTACGATGCAAGCTCTTCGTCTATCTCGACGATCTACTTCTCATATCGGAATCAACGACAAAACATTTACAAGATATCGCCGAAGTACTGAACGCATCAGCAGAGCTAGGATTGAAAATCAAGCTTAAGAAATGTACCTTTGGACAACAAGAAGTCAAATTCCTAGGATTCATTGTTGGACACGAAGGAATAAAACCAGACCCTCAGAAAGTAAAAGCAATTCAAGATTATCCAAGACCAAAATCAATCACAGGAGTTCGAGCATTCATGGGAGTTGTAAACTACTTCCGGAGATTCATTAGGAATGCCGCAGGCATTGCATCACCGCTTTATGACCTCACAAAAAAGGATAAAACCTTCACATGGGGAGACAAAGAAGAAAAATCTTTTCAACACCTAAAGAAAGCACTTTGCGAAGCACCAGTCCTCCAAGCGCCTAGAGCAAAACGGCCATATGTAGTCGAAAGCGACGGAAGCATTATTGCAGTAGGAGCAGTTTTATTGCAATCCGCGGACGATCGAGAACCACTGCACCCAATAGCTTTCGCTAGCCGTAAACTGAACAGAGCAGAAAGGAACTATCCCCCCATTGAGATTGAAGCCTTAGCTCTAACCTTTGCGGTTCACCAATTTCGTACCTACATCCTAGGGGCACCGATCAAAATTATTACCGATCATAGACCTTTAACCAGTCTTATGACGAGGAAAGATCTTATTGGAAGATTAGCCAAATTTCAAATAGTACTCCAAGAATATGACATTGAAATTATCTATCGCCCAGGACGCCTTAATAGCGTTTGCGACGCTTTATCAAAGTACTTTGAGGACGAAATTAACGAAACAAAAGAAAGGAAAAAGAAGCCGACAATAAAGACAACATCCCATCAAGTTTCGACAATCTCAACAGTAACAGACCTAAGGACCATTCAAAACGACACAGAATGGATCAAAGAAACTAAAGAGAAGCTGTCAAATAACAACGCTGGGACACAACTAACGGATAGATACATTGTTTTGAATGATGTTCTATACGCTAAACCCAAATCAGCTCTACAAACTCCACGAGCTATTCTGCCAAGTGACTCATCAATTACCACACCAATTATCGAGAAATTCCACAAAGACCCCATTCTCGGAGCACATCTTGGAATCAATAAGACTCAAGACTCCATTTTGCGACGGTACACTTGGACAGGAATACAGGATGATATCACAAGATATGTGAACAGATGTCTCGACTGTGCAAAGAGGAAAAATAACCCACATGAAGCCACAGTTGAACCAATGAGAAACTTCCCAACAGTGACACATCCATGGGTACGAGTTCACATGGACATACTAGGACCATTACCTAGAACTGCAAAGGATAATAGATACATTTTATCTATACAGGACGCATTTTCCAAATGGATTATAGCGATACCATTAATTCGTCAGACATCAGAAGAAATAGTATCAGCTATTATGACACACTTATTCTATGTCTTCGGACCCTCAAAGAAAATCATCACAGACAATGGATCAAACTTTGTCTCACACGAATTCAAAAGCATGTGCGATAACCTTGGATCGGAACATCACACAACTATGCCATACTACAAAAACGCAAATGGTCAAGTGGAACGACTACATAGAACGCTGGAAGAAGCATTAACTTCTTACGTTAATGCCGATCAAGATAATTGGGACAGTATTTTACCCAAAATTGTCTTTACGATCAACCGACTACCAAACGCCACAACTTGCACACCACCCTACGATTGTCTATTTGGACAAACAGCTCGTCTACCAATGGATAAGGACCTAGAAACACCAGAAGCCACAATCAAGAACGCCCCAGATCTACATGAGAAGATTCAGAAAAGAATTGAATTAAGTAATGAAAGGATGAAAAAGAAATATGACGAGAAACACAGAACGGAAGAAAGAGAGATCTACGTAGACGATAGGGCATTGGTCAAACGAGCAAAACCAACGAACAAATTGCAAAAGACGAGCGATGGTCCATATATCATCAAGAAGATAATTGGAAATAACGTTACGTTAGCAGATAGGGAAGGAAAAACGATGAAGGCTCACAAAAATAACATCAGATTTTTCCCTCCGGATGACAACCCAACGGAAGAAATTACACTGATGACCAGAACTCATTTATCTGATTCGGACAGTGAAGAAGAAACGTTCTATCAAAACGAACAACCATTTACACGAAACAGTCCGTCGACAACAAATATCAACGAAAATACTTTGGAAACAGACATAGAACTTGCGGAAAGTTCACAAATCAGTCCAAATCAGGACGCACCAATACCAGGAATCACAGAGGAAACGTCAACAACAGAGTCTAGAGAACAAAACCAGACGATCAAGGCTTTTCAAAAACTATCAGAGGAAATAGAAGAAAACGCAAGGAAAGAATTGTATGAGGAACGGAAGAAGGAGCCACCCACAATTAAGAAATGGAGTTCAGCACTTAAATTGGCATTGGGGTTAGAAGATAATTCCCCTACAACGCCAGCAAAACCTTATCATGTGCCGATAAGGTATCACAGCACCATACCAGTAACAGAGCCGAAGAAGAGAGTTTCGAAGAGTCAGATCCCGGACCCAAACAGTTCCAATAACTGTTGACGGTCTTTTCTTATGGATGACTGGTACCAACAGTACCAGTCATCCATAAGAAAAGACCGTCAACAGTTATTGGAACTACAAGTAAGAAGCTAGAACAATAGTAAAAATCCATAATTTCTATATAAAAATCACAAAAAGTATAATACCATTTTCATAATTTTCATCTAAACTTGAACCTATATATAATTTTTTTTTCTCATTTAAGTAATACATAAAATTCTACACAAATTATTGTACATTTTTATTTTTCACTCTCATAAAAATATTGTATTAATAACCAAAAAAAAAAAATTTCAAAATAAAAATATACATCATACTTGGAATCTTTAAAAAAAAAAAAAAAAATCGCTGCAAAGTTTTAATCAACAATCTTCATCACTTTTTCACCTAACTGGTCAAAAAGGAGGCGACAAAAAGGAAGGAACAGACCGACCTAGTTTTAAAAAGGATAAAAGGACAGAAAACAGTAACAAAGATAACAATGTCCACCCAACTTCCTGAAGCCGTCGAAATTCCCCTCATGATGGCCAAAAAGAGATGGCTTTCAATTCAACTATTAGTAAGAGAATTGAAGCAGCTAGGCGCCAATTCCATCGCCAACCGCCCCAGGAAAGAGAAGATCCTGAAAGAGTTAGTTCAAGGACTAACAAGAGCGAACACCAGTACTGAAACGCTCAAAATCCTATGTTACCAATACGACAAGGATCAACTGTCGGAGGTTGACCACTGCATAGGACCATGGACCAACATAGCAGGAGTCATCCGAGATGCCATTGCTGAACTAAGGGACCAACTAGGTTATTCACCTAGTTGCGATTCACCAGAACAGCAGACACCAAACTGGATTATTGCCGAGACCCATTCGGCCTATCAAGAATGGAGCCTGCAACATTGCAGCGAACTGCCATCCACAGAGGCAAGAAAAAGCATTATAAATGCTCTACAAATATTCCTGGCATCACCAGCAACCACTAAGGAAGAAATGGAAAGAAAAACGGATTTATGCAACAAGACTATGGATCTTCTCCACGACCTAGGATCATCACCATTACCAGAGATACACCAGTATTATGAAGAAGACTAAAAAGAATTTTTGAAAGATTCCCAGTATGATATATGATATATTATTTTGTAATTACATTGTTTTCCTTTATTTTTTCTCATAAAATTGTTCTGTATTATCAGTATTCTTTTATTTTTTTTTTGAAACATTTCATACAACTTTCACATTTGCATGGAATTTCACTTTCTCGATGTAGCTGAGGTCAGCTACTTTTTCGATATTAGGCATGTTCCATACGTGTCCTATAAGTAGAGCGATTGACAACGTCAATCGCTTATAAAACGGAACATTATAAAAACAAATAGCTGACGCTACATTTGAGAAACAGGAATTCAATGCAACAATGAACGAACACTTTTTCATATTAAGTTTAATCAAAGAAAGCCCAATTCAAGCGGAACCAAGTTCCACGGACCTGATATAACCACTTTTTATGCTCGTAAGGAATACTATATAAGGTTTCCTTACGAGTCCTTTGGGCTGCGACTAGGAATCATTATGTAACTTTTATTATTGTAATTTGTATACTTTATCATAAATAAACCTTTCTCTCTATACTCTTTATCATTTATATTTGGAAGAAAAGAAAATAATTCCATGTGGTTACCCAGCCGGAACCCTGGGGAACCACCATGGAACGTGAGAGAAATTAGGAGAAAACCTATGGAGCTGACATTACATTTTTCTACAATATCACTAGATTCGATATCCTTGACATCCTGGAAATGTTATTCCTCTCCTTTTTTTATATCAAACGAGAGTTTTATGTAATCGTAGAAAAATCAGGATCAGTCTGTTCTGTTGGAGAACTGTAAGACATAAAATTTCAATCTAATAGGCTCTTTATCGAAGTAAATGTATAAGTTTAAATTGGATATCTAACATCTTTTTCATTTTATTTCTTATTGTTTGTTTTAAAGTAGGAAAAACTAGTTCTTTTCTTTCTAATTTCCATCCCAAATGCTTTCGAATTCCAGGAAAATATATATGTTGACAACAAAGAAAGTTCTTAAAAAACGTTTTGTTCAACTGTGTAATTCTTATGACACATTGCAAAAAAAAATCATTGAAAAAAAAAAATTCGATTTTTATGAATGACAAGTGAAATGAAAAAAATTTACGACCACAGCAGGATTCGAACCTACAATCTTCTGCTCCGTAGGCAGACGCGTTATCCATTGCGCCACGCGGCCTTGTTCAACAAAGATTTCAGAAACTCTTATGAGAAAAAAAAACTAAGACAATTGTGATGAGAGAAATTAGGAGAAAACCTATGGAGCTGACATTACATTTTTCTACAATATCACTAGATTCGATATCCTTGACATCCTGGAAACGTTATTCCTCTCCTTTTTTTATATCAAACGAGAGTTTTATGTAATCGTAGAAAAATCAGGATCAGTCTGTTCTGTTGGAGAACTGTAAGACATAAAATTTCAAACT
The DNA here is from genome assembly GCA_964057225.1 of Auanema rhodensis. NCBI lineage: Eukaryota > Metazoa > Nematoda > Chromadorea > Rhabditida > Rhabditidae > Auanema > Auanema rhodense. The sequence continues at coordinate 9,544,534 of OZ059899.1, read as the reverse complement.
AACAGGCTCTTCATCGAAGTAAATGTATAAGTTTAAATTGGATATCTAACAATCTTTTTCATTTTATTTCTTATTGTTTGTTTTAAAGTAGGAAAAACTAATTCTTTTCTTTCTAAATTCCATCCCAAATGCTTTCGAATTACAGGAAATTATATACGGCCTTGTTCACCTAAGATTTCAGAAACTCTTATGAGAAAAAAACTAAGACAATTGTGATGAGAGAAATTAGGAGAAAACCTATGGAGCTGACATTACATTTTTCTACAATATCACTAGATTCGATATCCTTGACATCCTGGAAACGTTATTCCTCTCCTTTTTTTATATCAAACGAGAGTTTTATGTAATCGTAGAAAAATCAGGATCAGTCTGTTCTGTTGGAGAACTGTAAGACATAAAATTTCAATCTAATAGGCTCTTTATCGAAGTAAATGTATAAGTTTAAATTGGATATCTAACATCTTTTTCATTTTATTTCTTATTGTTTGTTTTAAAGTAGGAAAAACTAGTTCTTTTCTTTCTAATTTCCATCCCAAATGCTTTCGAATTCCAGGAAAATATATATGTTGACAACAAAGAAAGTTCTTAAAAAACGTTTTGTTCAACTGTGTAATTCTTATGACACATTGCAAAAAAAAATCATTGAAAAAAAAAAATTCGATTTTTATGAATGACAAGTGAAATGAAAAAAATTTACGACCACGGCAGGATTCGAACCTACAATCTTCTGCTCCGTAGGCAGACGCGTTATCCATTGCGCCACGCGGCCTTGTTCAACAAAGATTTCAGAAACTCTTATGAGAAAAAAAAACTAAGACAATTGTGATGAGAGAAATTAGGAGAAAACCTATGGAGCTGACATTACATTTTTCTACAATATCACTAGATTCGATATCCTTGACATCCTGGAAACGTTATTCCTCTCCTTTTTTTATATCAAACGAGAGTTTTATGTAATCGTAGAAAAATCAGGATCAGTCTGTTCTGTTGGAGAACTGTAAGACATAAAATTTCAAACTAACAGGTTCTTCATCGAAGTAAATGTATAAGTTTAAATTGGATATCTAACAATCTTTTTCATTTTATTTCTTATTGTTTGTTTTAAAGTAGGAAAAACTAGTTCTTTTCTTTCTAAATTCCATCCCAAATGCTTTCGAATTACAGGAAATTATATACGGCCTTGTTTAACTGAGATTTCAGAAACGCTTATGAGAAAAAAACTAAGACAATTGTGATGAGAGAAATTAGGAGAAAAAATATGGAGCTGACATTACATTTTTCTACAATATCACTAGATTCGATATCCTTGACATCCTGGAAACGTTGTTTCTCTCCTTTTTTCATATCAAACAAGAGTTTTATGTAATCGTAGAAAAATCAGGATCAGTCTGTTCTGTTGGAGAACTGTGAGACATAAAATTTCAATCTAATAGGCTCTTTATCGAAGTAAATGTATAAGTTTAAATTGGATATCTAACAATCTTTTTCATTTTATTTCTTATTGTTTGTTTTAAAGTAGGAAAAACTAGTTCTTTTCTTTCTAATTTCCATCCCAAATGCTTTCGAATTCCAGCAAAATATATATGTTAACAACAGAAAAACTTCTTAAAAAACCTTTTTGTTCAACTGTGAAATTCTTATGACACATTGCAAAAATAATCGTTGAAGAAGATAAATTCGATTTTTGTAAATGACAAGTGAAATGAAAAAAATTCACGGCCACGGCAGGATTCGAACCTACAATCTTCTGCTCCGTAGGCAGACGCGTTATCCATTGCGCCACGCGACCTTGTTCAACAAAGATTTCAGAAACTCTTATGAGAAAAAAAACTAAGACAATTGTGATGGGAGAAATTAAGAGAAAACCTATGGAGCTGACATTACATTTCTCTACAATATCACTAGATTCGATATCCTTGACATCCTGGAAACGTTATTCCTCTCCTTTTTTTATATCAAACGGGAGTTTTATGTAATCATAGAGAAATAAGAATCAGTCTGTTCTGTTGGAGAACTGTAAGACATAAAATTTCAAACTAACAGGCTCTTCATCGAAGTAAATGTATAAGTTTAAATTGGATATCTAACAATCTTTTTCATTTTATTTCTTATTGTTTGTTTTAAAGTAGGAAAAACTAGTTCTTTTCTTTCTAAATTCCATCCCAAATGCTTTCGAATTACAGGAAATTTTATACGGCCTTGTTCACCTAAGATTTCAGAAACTCTTATGAGAAAAAAACTAAGACAATTGTGATGAGAGAAATTAGGAGAAAACCTATGGAGCTGACATTACATTTCTCTACAATATCACTAGATTCGATATCATTGATATCCTAGAAGCGTTATTTCTCTTCTTTTTTCATATCAAACGGGAGTTTTATGTAATCATAGAGAAATCAGGATCAGTCTGTTCTGTTGGAGAACTGTAAGACATAAAATTTCAATCTAATAGGCTCTTTATCGAAGTAAATGTATAAGTTTAAATTGGATATCTAACAATCTTTTTCATTTTATTTCTTATTGTTTGTTTTAAAGTAGGAAAAACTAGTTCTTTTCTTTCTAATTTCCATCCCAAATGCTTTCGAGTTCCAGCAAAATATATATGTTGACAACAAAAAAACTTCTTAAAAAACGTTTTGTTCAACTGTGAAATTCTTATGACACATTGCAAAAATAATCGTTGAAGAAGATAAATTCGATTTTTGTAAATGACAAGTGAAATGAAAAAAATTTACGACCACGGCAGGATTCGAACCTACAATCTTCTGCTCCGTAGGCAGACGCGTTATCCATTGCGCCACGCGACCTTTTTCAACAAAGATTTCAGAAACTCTTATGAGAAAAAAAACTAAGACAATTGTGATGAGAGAAATTAAGAGAAAACCTATGGAGCTGACATTACATTTCTCTACAATATCACTAGATTCGATAATCTTGACATCCTGGAAACGTTATTCCTCTCCTTTTTTTATATCAAACGGGAGTTTTATGTAATCATAGAGAAATCAGGATCAGTCTGTTCTGTTGGAGAACTGTAAGACATAAAATTTCAATCTAATAGGCTCTTTATCGAAGTAAATGTATAAGTTTAAATTGGATATCTAACAATCTTTTTCATTTTATTTCTTATTGTTTGTTTTAAAGTAGGAAAAACTAGTTCTTTTCTTTCTAATTTCCATCCCAAATGCTTTCGAATTCCAGGAAAATATATATGTTGACAACAAAGAAAATTCTTAAAAAACGTTTTGTTCAACTGTGTAATTCTTATGACACATTGCAAAAAAAAATCATTGAAAAAAATAAATTCGATTTTTATGAATGACAAGTGAAATGAAAAAAATTTACGACCACGGCAGGATTCGAACCTACAATCTTCTGCTCCGTAGGCAGACGCGTTATCCATTGCGCCACGCGGCCTTGTTCAACTAAGATTTCAGAAACTCTTATGAGAAAAAAAAACTAAGACAATTGTGATGAGAGAAATTAGGAGAAAACCTATGGAGCTGACATTACATTTTTCTACAATATCACTAGATTCGATATCCTTGACATCCTGGAAACGTTATTCCTCTCCTTTTTTTATATCAAACGAGAGTTTTATGTAATCGTAGAAAAATCAGGATCAGTCTGTTCTGTTGGAGAACTGTAAGACATAAAATTTCAAACTAACAGGCTCTTCATCGAAGTAAATGTATAAGTTTAAATTGGATATCTAACAATCTTTTTCATTTTATTTCTTATTGTTTGTTTTAAAGTAGGAAAAACTAGTTCTTTTCTTTCTAAATTCCATCCCAAATGCTTTCGAATTACAGGAAATTATATACGGCCTTGTTCACCTAAGATTTCAGAAACTCTTATGAGAAAAAAACTAAGACAATTGTGATGAGAGAAATTAGGAGAAAACCTATGGAGCTGACATTACATTTTTCTACAATATCACTAGATTCGATATCCTTGACATCCTGGAAACGTTGTTTCTCTTCTTTTTTCATATCAAACAAGAGTTTTATGTAATCGTAGAAAAATCAGGATCAGTCTGTTCTGTTGGAGAACTGTGAGACATAAAATTTCAATCTAATAGGCTCTTTATCGAAGTAAATGTATAAGTTTAAATTGGATATCTAACAATCTTTTTCATTTTATTTCTTATTGTTTGTTTTAAAGTAGGAAAAACTAGTTCTTTTCTTTCTAATTTCCATCCCAAATGCTTTCGAGTTCCAGCAAAATATATATGTTGACAACAAAAAAACTTCTTAAAAAACGTTTTGTTCAACTGTGAAATTCTTATGACACATTGCAAAAATAATCGTTGAAGAAGATAAATTCGATTTTTGTAAATGACAAGTGAAATGAAAAAAATTTACGACCACGGCAGGATTCGAACCTACAATCTTCTGCTCCGTAGGCAGACGCGTTATCCATTGCGCCACGCGACCTTGTTCAACAAAGATTTCAGAAACTCTTATGAGAAAAAAAACTAAGACAATTGTGATGAGAGAAATTAAGAGAAAACCTATGGAGCTGACATTACATTTTTCTACAATATCACTAGATTCGATATCCTTGACATCCTGGAAACGTTATTCCTCTCCTTTTTTTATATCAAACGAGAGTTTTATGTAATCGTAGAAAAATCAGGATCAGTCTGTTCTGTTGGAGAACTGTAAGACATAAAATTTCAAACTAACAGGCTCTTCATCGAAGTAAATGTATAAGTTTAAATTGGATATCTAACAATCTTTTTCATTTTATTTCTTATTGTTTGTTTTAAAGTAGGAAAAACTAGTTCTTTTCTTTCTAATTTCCATCCCAAATGCTTTCGAATTCCAGGAAAATATATATGTTGACAACAAAGAAAATTCTTAAAAAACGTTTTGTTCAACTGTGTAATTCTTATGACACATTGCAAAAAAAAATCATTGAAAAAAATAAATTCGATTTTTATGAATGACAAGTGAAATGAAAAAAATTTACGACCACGGCAGGATTCGAACCTACAATCTTCTGCTCCGTAGGCAGACGCGTTATCCATTGCGCCACGCGGCCTTGTTCAACTAAGATTTCAGAAACTCTTATGAGAAAAAAAAACTAAGACAATTGTGATGAGAGAAATTAGGAGAAAACCTATGGAGCTGACATTACATTTTTCTACAATATCACTAGATTCGATATCCTTGACATCCTGGAAACGTTATTCCTCTCCTTTTTTTATATCAAACGAGAGTTTTATGTAATCGTAGAAAAATCAGGATCAGTCTGTTCTGTTGGAGAACTGTAAGACATAAAATTTCAAACTAACAGGCTCTTCATCGAAGTAAATGTATAAGTTTAAATTGGATATCTAACAATCTTTTTCATTTTATTTCTTATTGTTTGTTTTAAAGTAGGAAAAACTAGTTCTTTTCTTTCTAAATTCCATCCCAAATGCTTTCGAATTACAGGAAATTATATACGGCCTTGTTTAACTGAGATTTCAGAAACTCTTATGAGAAAAAAACTAAGACAATTGTGATGAGAGAAATCAAGAGAAAAGCTATGAAGCTGACATTACATTTCTCTACAATATCACTAGATTCGATATCCTTGACATCCTGGAAACGTTATTCCTCTCCTTTTTTTATATCAAACGGGAGTTTTATGTAATCATAGAGAAATCAGGATCAGTCTGTTCTGTTGGAGAACTGTAAGACATAAAATTTCAATCTAATAGGCTCTTTATCGAAGTAAATGTATAAGTTTAAATTGGATATCTAACAATCTTTTTCATTTTATTTCTTATTGTTTGTTTTAAAGTAGGAAAAACTAGTTCTTTTCTTTCTAATTTCCATCCCAAATGCTTTCGAATTCCAGGAAAATATATATGTTGACAACAAAGAAAATTCTTAAAAAACGTTTTGTTCAACTGTGTAATTCTTATGACACTTTGCAAAAAAAATCATTGAAAAAAATAAATTCGATTTTTATGAATGACAAGTGAAATGAAAAAAATTTACGACCACGGCAGGATTCGAACCTACAATCTTCTGCTCCGTAGGCAGACGCGTTATCCATTGCGCCACGCGGCCTTGTTCAACTAAGATTTCAGAAACTCTTATGAGAAGAAAAACTAAGACAATTGTGATGAGAGAAATTAAGAGAAAACTTATGGAGCTGACATTACATTTTTCTACAATATCACTAGATTCAATATCATTGATATCCTAGAAGCGTTATTTCTCTTCTTTTTTTCATATCAAACGGGAGTTTTATGTAATCATAGAGAAATCAGGATCAGTCTGTTCTGTTGGAGAACTGTAAGACATAAAATTTCAATCTAATAGGCTCTTTATCGAAGTAAATGTATAAGTTTAAATTGGATATCTAACAATCTTTTTCATTTTATTTCTTATTGTTTGTTTTAAAGTAGGAAAAACTAGTTCTTTTCTTTTAATTTTCATCCCAAATGCTTTCGAATTCCAGCAAAATATATATGTTGACAACAAAGAAAATTCTTAAAAAACGTTTTGTTCAACTGTGTAATTCTTATGACACATTGCAAACAAAATCATTGAAAAAAATAAATTCGATTTTTATGAATGACAAGTGAAATGAAAAAAATTTACGACCACGGCAGGATTCGAACCTACAATCTTCTGCTCCGTAGGCAGACGCGTTATCCATTGCGCCACGCGTCCTTGTTCAACTAAGATTTCTGAAACTCTTATGAGAAAAAAAAACTAAGACAATTGTGATGAGAGAAATTAGGAGAAAACCTATGGAGCTGACATTACATTTTTCTACAATATCACTAGATTCGATATCCTTGACATCCTGGAAACGTTATTCCTCTCCTTTTTTTATATCAAACGAGAGTTTTATGTAATCGTAGAAAAATCAGGATCAGTCTGTTCTGTTGGAGAACTGTAAGACATAAAATTTCAAACTAACAGGCTCTTCATCGAAGTAAATGTATAAGTTTAAATTGGATATCTAACAGTCTTTTTCATTTTATTTTTTATTGTTTGTTTTAAAGTAGGAAAAACTAGTTCTTTTCTTTCTAAATTCCATCCCAAATGCTTTCGAATTACAGGAAATTTTATACGGCCTTGTTCACCTAAGATTTCAGAAACTCTTATGAGAAAAAAACTAAGACAATTGTGATGAGAGAAATTAAGAGAAAACCTATGGAGCTGACATTACATTTCTCTACAATATCACTAGATTCGCTATCCTTGACATCCTGGAAACGTTATTCCTCTCCTTTTTTCATATCAAACGGGAGTTTTATGTAATCGTAGAAAAATCAGGATCAGTCTGTTCTGTTGGAGAACTGTAAGACATAAAATTTCAAACTAACAGGCTCTTCATCGAAGTAAATGTATAAGTTAAAATTGGATATCTAACAATCTTTTTCATTTTATTTCTTATTGTTTGTTTTAAAATAGAAAAAACTAGTTCTTTTCGTTCTAATTTCCATCCAAAATGCTTTCGAAATTTCTATCCAATATGCTTTTATATCAAACGAGAGTTTTATGTAATCGTAGAAAAATCAGGATCAGTCTGTTCTGTTGGAGAACTGTAAGACATAAAATTTCAATCTAATAGGCTCTTTATCAAAGTAAATGTATAAGTTTAAATTGGATATCTAACAATCTTTTTCATTTTATTTCTTATTGTTTGTTTTAAAGTAGGAAAAACTAGTTCTTTTCTTTCTAATTTCCATCCCAAATGCTTTCGAGTTCCAGCAAAATATATATGTTGACAACAAAAAAACTTCTTAAAAAACGTTTTGTTCAACTGTGAAATTCTTATGACACATTGCAAAAATAATCGTTGAAGAAGATAAATTCGATTTTTGTAAATGACAAGTGAAATGAAAAAAATTTACGACCACGGCAGGATTCGAACCTACAATCTTCTGCTCCGTAGGCAGACGCGTTATCCATTGCGCCACGCGACCTTGTTCAACAAAGATTTCAGAAACTCTTATGAGAAAAAAAACTAAGACAATTGTGATGAGAGAAATTAAGAGAAAACCTATGGAGCTGGCATTACATTTCTCTACAATATCACTAGATTCGATAATCTTGACATCCTGGAAACGTTATTCCTCTCCTTTTTTTATATCAAACGGGAGTTTTATGTAATCATAGAGAAATCAGGATCAGTCTGTTCTGTTGGAGAACTGTAAGACATAAAATTTCAATCTAATAGGCTCTTTATCGAAGTAAATGTATAAGTTTAAATTGGATATCTAACAATCTTTTTCATTTTATTTCTTATTGTTTGTTTTAAAGTAGGAAAAACTAGTTCTTTTCTTTCTAATTTCCATCCCAAATGCTTTCGAATTCCAGGAAAATATATATGTTGACAACAAAGAAAATTCTTAAAAAACGTTTTGTTCAACTGTGTAATTCTTATGACACATTGCAAAAAAAAATCATTGAAAAAAATAAATTCGATTTTTATGAATGACAAGTGAAATGAAAAAAATTTACGACCACGGCAGGATTCGAACCTACAATCTTCTGCTCCGTAGGCAGACGCGTTATCCATTGCGCCACGCGGCCTTGTTCAACTAAGATTTCAGAAACTCTTATGAGAAAAAAAAACTAAGACAATTGTGATGAGAGAAATTAGGAGAAAACCTATGGAGCTGACATTACATTTTTCTACAATATCACTAGATTCGATATCCTTGACATCCTGGAAACGTTATTCCTCTCCTTTTTTTATATCAAACGAGAGTTTTATGTAATCGTAGAAAAATCAGGATCAGTCTGTTCGGTTGGAGAACTGTAAGACATAAAATTTCAAACTAACAGGCTCTTCATCGAAGTAAATGTATAAGTTTAAATTGGATATCTAACAATCTTTTTCATTTTATTTCTTATTGTTTGTTTTAAAGTAGGAAAAACTAGTTCTTTTCTTTCTAAATTCCATCCCAAATGCTTTCGAATTACAGGAAATTATATACGGCCTTGTTTAACTGAGATTTCAGAAACTCTTATGAGAAAAAAACTAAGACAATTGTGATGAGAGAAATCAAGAGAAAAGCTATGAAGCTGACATTACATTTCTCTACAATATCACTAGATTCGATATCCTTGACATCCTGGAAACGTTATTCCTCTCCTTTTTTTATATCAAACGGGAGTTTTATGTAATCGTAGAAAAATCAGGATCAGTCTGTTCTGTTGGAGAACTGTAAGACATAAAATTTCAATCTAATAGGCTCTTTATCGAAGTAAATGTATAAGTTTAAATTGGATATCTAACAATCTTTTTCATTTTATTTCTTATTGTTTGTTTTAAATTAGGAAAAACTAGTTCTTTTCTTTCTAATTTCCATCCCAAATGCTTTCGAATTTCAGGAAAATATATATGTTGACAACAAAGAAAATTCTTAAAAAACGTTTTGTTCAACTGTGTAATTCTTATGACACTTTGCAAAAAAAAATGATTGAAAAAAATAAATTCGATTTTTATGAATGACAAGTGAAATGAAAAAAATTTACGACCACGGCAGGATTCGAACCTACAATCTTCTGCTCCGTAGGCAGACGCGTTATCCATTGCGCCACGCGGCCTTGTTCAACTAAGATTTCAGAAACTCTTATGAGAAGAAAAACTAAGACAATTGTGATGAGAGAAATTAAGAGAAAACTTATGGAGCTGACATTACATTTTTCTACAATATCACTAGATTCAATATCATTGATATCCTAGAAGCGTTATTTCTCTTCTTTTTTTCATATCAAACGGGAGTTTTATGTAATCATAGAGAAATCAGGATCAGTCTGTTCTGTTGGAGAACTGTAAGACATAAAATTTCAATCTAATAGGCTCTTTATCGAAGTAAATGTATAAGTTTAAATTGGATATCTAACAATCTTTTTCATTTTATTTCTTATTGTTTGTTTTAAAGTAGGAAAAACTAGTTCTTTTCTTTTAATTTTCATCCCAAATGCTTTCGAATTCCAGCAAAATATATATGTTGACAACAAAGAAAATTCTTAAAAAACGTTTTGTTCAACTGTGTAATTCTTATGACACATTGCAAAAAAAATCATTGAAAAAAATAAATTCGATTTTTATGAATGACAAGTGAAATGAAAAAAATTTACGACCACGGCAGGATTCGAACCTACAATCTTCTGCTCCGTAGGCAGACGCGTTATCCATTGCGCCACGCGTACTTGTTCAACTAAGATTTCTGAAACTCTTATGAGAAAAAAAAACTAAGACAATTGTGATGAGAGAAATTAGGAGAAAACCTATGGAGCTGACATTACATTTTTCTACAATATCACTAGATTCGATATCCTTGACATCCTGGAAACGTTATTCCTCTCCTTTTTTTATATCAAACGAGAGTTTTATGTAATCGTAGAAAAATCAGGATCAGTCTGTTCTGTTGGAGAACTGTAAGACATAAAATTTCAAACTAACAGGCTCTTCATCGAAGTAAATGTATAAGTTTAAATTGGATATCTAACAGTCTTTTTCATTTTATTTTTTATTGTTTGTTTTAAAGTAGGAAAAACTAGTTCTTTTCTTTCTAAATTCCATCCCAAATGCTTTCGAATTACAGGAAATTTTATACGGCCTTGTTCACCTAAGATTTCAGAAACTCTTATGAGAAAAAAACTAAGACAATTGTGATGAGAGAAATTAAGAGAAAACCTATGGAGCTGACATTACATTTCTCTACAATATCACTAGATTCGCTATCCTTGACATCCTGGAAACGTTATTCCTCTCCTTTTTTTATATCAAACGGGAGTTTTATGTAATCATAGAGAAATCAGGATCAGTCTGTTCTGTTGGAGAACTGTAAGACATAAAATTTCAATCTAATAGGCTCTTTATCGAAGTAAATGTATAAGTTTAAATTGGATATCTAACAATCTTTTTCATTTTATTTCTTACTGTTTGTTTTAAAGTAGGAAAAACTAGTTCTTTTCTTTCTAAATTCCATCCCAAATGCTTTCGAATTACAGGAAATTTTATACGGCCTTGTTCACCTAAGATTTCAGAAACTCTTATGAGAAAAAAACTAAGACAATTGTGATGAGAGAAATTAGGGGAAAACCTATGGAGCTGACATTACATTTTTCTACAATATCACTAGATTCGATATCCTTGACATCCTGGAAACGTTGTTCCTCTCCTTTTTTATATCAAACGAGAGTTTTATGTAATCGTAGAAAAATCAGGATCAGTCTGTTCTGTTGGAGAACTGTAAGACAAAAAATTTCAATCTAATAGGCTCTTTATCGAAGTAAGTGTATAAGTTTAAATTGGATATCTAACAATCTTTTTCATTTTATTTCTTATTGTTTCTTTTAAAGTAGGAATAACTAGTTCTTTTCTTTCTAATTTCCATTCCAAATGCTTTTGAATTCCAGCAAAATATATATGTTGACAACAAAAAAACTTCTTAAAAAACGTTTTGTTCAACTGTGAAATTCTTATGACACATTGCAAAAATAATCGTTGAAGAAGATAAATTCGATTTTTGTAAATGACAAGTGAAATGAAAAAAATTTACGACCACGGCATGATTCGAACCTATAATCTTCTGCTCCGTAGGCAGACGCGTTATCCATTGCGCCACGCGACCTTGTTCAACAAAGATTTCAGAAACTCTTATGAGAAAAAAAACTAAGACAATTGTGATGAGAGAAATTAGGAGAAAACCTATGGAGCTGACATTACATTTTTCTACAATATATCTAGATTCGATATCCTTGACATCCTGGAAACGTTATTCCTCTCCTTTTTTTATATCAAACGGGAGTTTTATGTAATCATAGAGAAATCAGGATCAGTCTGTTCTGTTGGAGAACTGTAAGACATAAAATTTCAAACTAATAGGCTCTTTATCGAAGTAAATGTATAAGTTTAAATTGGATATCTAACAATCTTTTTCATTTTATTTCTTATTGTTTGTTTTAAAGTAGGAAAAACTAGTTCTTTTCTTTCTAATTTCCATCCCAAATGCTTTCGAATTCCAGGAAAATATATATGTTGACAACAAAGAAAATTCTTAAAAAACGTTTTGTTCAACTGTGTAATTCTTATGACACTTTGCAAAAAAAATCATTGAAAAAAATAAATTCGATTTTTATGAATGACAAGTGAAATGAAAAAAATTTACGACCACGGCAGGATTCGAACCTACAATCTTCTGCTCCGTAGGCAGACGCGTTATCCATTGCGCCACGCGGCCTTGTTCAACTAAGATTTCAGAAACTCTTATGAGAAGAAAAACTAAGACAATTGTGATGAGAGAAATTAAGAGAAAACTTATGGAGCTGACATTACATTTTTCTACAATATCACTAGATTCAATATCATTGATATCCTAGAAGCGTTATTTCTCTTCTTTTTTTCATATCAAACGGGAGTTTTATGTAATCATAGAGAAATCAGGATCAGTCTGTTCTGTTGGAGAACTGTAAGACATAAAATTTCAATCTAATAGGCTCTTTATCGAAGTAAATGTATAAGTTTAAATTGGATATCTAACAATCTTTTTCATTTTATTTCTTATTGTTTGTTTTAAAGTAGGAAAAACTAGTTCTTTTCTTTTAATTTTCATCCCAAATGCTTTCGAATTCCAGCAAAATATATATGTTGACAACAAAGAAAATTCTTAAAAAACGTTTTGTTCAACTGTGTAATTCTTATGACACATTGCAAAAAAAATCATTGAAAAAAATAAATTCGATTTTTATGAATGACAAGTGAAATGAAAAAAATTTACGACCACGGCAGGATTCGAACCTACAATCTTCTGCTCCGTAGGCAGACGCGTTATCCATTGCGCCACGCGTCCTTGTTCAACTAAGATTTCTGAAACTCTTATGAGAAAAAAAAACTAAGACAATTGTGATGAGAGAAATTAGGAGAAAACCTATGGAGCTGACATTACATTTTTCTACAATATCACTAGATTCGATATCCTTGACATCCTGGAAACGTTATTCCTCTCCTTTTTTTATATCAAACGAGAGTTTTATGTAATCGTAGAAAAATCAGGATCAGTCTGTTCTGTTGGAGAACTGTAAGACATAAAATTTCAAACTAACAGGCTCTTCATCGAAGTAAATGTATAAGTTTAAATTGGATATCTAACAGTCTTTTTCATTTTATTTTTTATTGTTTGTTTTAAAGTAGGAAAAACTAGTTCTTTTCTTTCTAAATTCCATCCCAAATGCTTTCGAATTACAGGAAATTTTATACGGCCTTGTTCACCTAAGATTTCAGAAACTCTTATGAGAAAAAAACTAAGACAATTGTGATGAGAGAAATTAAGAGAAAACCTATGGAGCTGACATTACATTTCTCTACAATATCACTAGATTCGCTATCCTTGACATCCTGGAAACGTTATTCCTCTCCTTTTTTTATATCAAACGGGAGTTTTATGTAATCATAGAGAAATCAGGATCAGTCTGTTCTGTTGGAGAACTGTAAGACATAAAATTTCAATCTAATAGGCTCTTTATCGAAGTAAATGTATAAGTTTAAATTGGATATCTAACAATCTTTTTCATTTTATTTCTTACTGTTTGTTTTAAAGTAGGAAAAACTAGTTCTTTTCTTTCTAATTTCCATTCCAAATGCTTTTGAATTCCAGCAAAATATATATGTTGACAACAAAAAAACTTCTTAAAAAACGTTTTGTTCAACTGTGAAATTCTTATGACACATTGCAAAAATAATCGTTGAAGAAGATAAATTCGATTTTTGTAAATGACAAGTGAAATGAAAAAAATTTACGACCACGGCATGATTCGAACCTATAATCTTCTGCTCCGTAGGCAGACGCGTTATCCATTGCGCCACGCGACCTTGTTCAACAAAGATTTCAGAAACTCTTATGAGAAAAAAAACTAAGACAATTGTGATGAGAGAAATTAGGAGAAAACCTATGGAGCTGACATTACATTTTTCTACAATATATCTAGATTCGATATCCTTGACATCCTGGAAACGTTATTCCTCTCCTTTTTTTATATCAAACGGGAGTTTTATGTAATCATAGAGAAATCAGGATCAGTCTGTTCTGTTGGAGAACTGTAAGACATAAAATTTCAAACTAATAGGCTCTTTATCGAAGTAAATGTATAAGTTTAAATTGGATATCTAACAATCTTTTTCATTTTATTTCTTATTGTTTGTTTTAAAGTAGGAAAAACTAGTTCTTTTCTTTCTAATTTCCATCCCAAATGCTTTCGAATTCCAGGAAAATATATATGTTGACAACAAAGAAAATTCTTAAAAAACGTTTTGTTCAACTGTGTAATTCTTATGACACTTTGCAAAAAAAATCATTGAAAAAAATAAATTCGATTTTTATGAATGACAAGTGAAATGAAAAAAATTTACGACCACGGCAGGATTCGAACCTACAATCTTCTGCTCCGTAGGCAGACGCGTTATCCATTGCGCCACGCGGCCTTGTTCAACTAAGATTTCAGAAACTCTTATGAGAAGAAAAACTAAGACAATTGTGATGAGAGAAATTAAGAGAAAACTTATGGAGCTGACATTACATTTTTCTACAATATCACTAGATTCAATATCATTGATATCCTAGAAGCGTTATTTCTCTTCTTTTTTTCATATCAAACGGGAGTTTTATGTAATCATAGAGAAATCAGGATCAGTCTGTTCTGTTGGAGAACTGTAAGACATAAAATTTCAATCTAATAGGCTCTTTATCGAAGTAAATGTATAAGTTTAAATTGGATATCTAACAATCTTTTTCATTTTATTTCTTATTGTTTGTTTTAAAGTAGGAAAAACTAGTTCTTTTCTTTTAATTTTCATCCCAAATGCTTTCGAATTCCAGCAAAATATATATGTTGACAACAAAGAAAATTCTTAAAAAACGTTTTGTTCAACTGTGTAATTCTTATGACACATTGCAAAAAAAATCATTGAAAAAAATAAATTCGATTTTTATGAATGACAAGTGAAATGAAAAAAATTTACGACCACGGCAGGATTCGAACCTACAATCTTCTGCTCCGTAGGCAGACGCGTTATCCATTGCGCCACGCGTCCTTGTTCAACTAAGATTTCTGAAACTCTTATGAGAAAAAAAAACTAAGACAATTGTGATGAGAGAAATTAGGAGAAAACCTATGGAGCTGACATTACATTTTTCTACAATATCACTAGATTCGATATCCTTGACATCCTGGAAACGTTATTCCTCTCCTTTTTTTATATCAAACGAGAGTTTTATGTAATCGTAGAAAAATCAGGATCAGTCTGTTCTGTTGGAGAACTGTAAGACATAAAATTTCAAACTAACAGGCTCTTCATCGAAGTAAATGTATAAGTTTAAATTGGATATCTAACAGTCTTTTTCATTTTATTTTTTATTGTTTGTTTTAAAGTAGGAAAAACTAGTTCTTTTCTTTCTAAATTCCATCCCAAATGCTTTCGAATTACAGGAAATTTTATACGGCCTTGTTCACCTAAGATTTCAGAAACTCTTATGAGAAAAAAACTAAGACAATTGTGATGAGAGAAATTAAGAGAAAACCTATGGAGCTGACATTACATTTCTCTACAATATCACTAGATTCGCTATCCTTGACATCCTGGAAACGTTATTCCTCTCCTTTTTTTATATCAAACGGGAGTTTTATGTAATCATAGAGAAATCAGGATCAGTCTGTTCTGTTGGAGAACTGTAAGACATAAAATTTCAATCTAATAGGCTCTTTATCGAAGTAAATGTATAAGTTTAAATTGGATATCTAACAATCTTTTTCATTTTATTTCTTACTGTTTGTTTTAAAGTAGGAAAAACTAGTTCTTTTCTTTCTAAATTCCATCCCAAATGCTTTCGAATTACAGGAAATTTTATACGGCCTTGTTCACCTAAGATTTCAGAAACTCTTATGAGAAAAAAACTAAGACAATTGTGATGAGAGAAATTAGGAGAAAACCTATGGAGCTGACATTACATTTCTCTACAATATCACTAGATTCGATATCATTGATATCCTAGAAGCGTTATTTCTCTTCTTTTTTCATATCAAACGGGAGTTTTATGTAATCATAGAGAAATCAGGATCAGTCTGTTCTGTTGGAGAACTGTAAGACATAAAATTTCAAACTAACAGGCTCTTCATCGAAGTAAATGTATAAGTTAAAATTGGATATCTAACAATCTTTTCATTCTGTTTATTATTGTTTGTTTTAAAATAGAAAAAACTAGTTCTTTTCGTTCTAATTTCCATCCAAAATGCTTTCGAAATTTCTATCCAATATGCTTTTATATCAAACGAGAGTTTTATGTAATCGTAGAAAAATCAGGATCAGTCTGTTCTGTTGGAGAACTGTAAGACATAAAATTTCAATCTAATAGGCTCTTTATCAAAGTAAATGTATAAGTTTAAATTGGATATCTAACAATCTTTTTCATTTTATTTCTTATTGTTTGTTTTAAAGTAGGAAAAACTAGTTCTTTTCTTTCTAATTTCCATCCCAAATGCTTTCGAGTTCCAGCAAAATATATATGTTGACAACAAAAAAACTTCTTAAAAAACGTTTTGTTCAACTGTGAAATTCTTATGACACATTGCAAAAATAATCGTTGAAGAAGATAAATTCGATTTTTGTAAATGACAAGTGAAATGAAAAAAATTTACGACCACGGCAGGATTCGAACCTACAATCTTCTGCTCCGTAGGCAGACGCGTTATCCATTGCGCCACGCGACCTTGTTCAACAAAGATTTCAGAAACTCTTATGAGAAAAAAAACTAAGACAATTGTGATGAGAGAAATTAAGAGAAAACCTATGGAGCTGACATTACATTTCTCTACAATATCACTAGATTCGATAATCTTGACATCCTGGAAACGTTATTCCTCTCCTTTTTTTATATCAAACGGGAGTTTTATGTAATCATAGAGAAATCAGGATCAGTCTGTTCTGTTGGAGAACTGTAAGACATAAAATTTCAATCTAATAGGCTCTTTATCGAAGTAAATGTATAAGTTTAAATTGGATATCTAACAATCTTTTTCATTTTATTTCTTATTGTTTGTTTTAAAGTAGGAAAAACTAGTTCTTTTCTTTCTAATTTCCATCCCAAATGCTTTCGAATTCCAGGAAAATATATATGTTGACAACAAAGAAAATTCTTAAAAAACGTTTTGTTCAACTGTGTAATTCTTATGACACATTGCAAAAAAAAATCATTGAAAAAAATAAATTCGATTTTTATGAATGACAAGTGAAATGAAAAAAATTTACGACCACGGCAGGATTCGAACCTACAATCTTCTGCTCCGTAGGCAGACGCGTTATCCATTGCGCCACGCGGCCTTGTTCAACTAAGATTTCAGAAACTCTTATGAGAAAAAAAAACTAAGACAATTGTGATGAGAGAAATTAGGAGAAAACCTATGGAGCTGACATTACATTTTTCTACAATATCACTAGATTCGATATCCTTGACATCCTGGAAACGTTATTCCTCTCCTTTTTTTATATCAAACGAGAGTTTTATGTAATCGTAGAAAAATCAGGATCAGTCTGTTCGGTTGGAGAACTGTAAGACATAAAATTTCAAACTAACAGGCTCTTCATCGAAGTAAATGTATAAGTTTAAATTGGATATCTAACAATCTTTTTCATTTTATTTCTTATTGTTTGTTTTAAAGTAGGAAAAACTAGTTCTTTTCTTTCTAAATTCCATCCCAAATGCTTTCGAATTACAGGAAATTATATACGGCCTTGTTTAACTGAGATTTCAGAAACTCTTATGAGAAAAAAACTAAGACAATTGTGATGAGAGAAATCAAGAGAAAAGCTATGAAGCTGACATTACATTTCTCTACAATATCACTAGATTCGATATCCTTGACATCCTGGAAACGTTATTCCTCTCCTTTTTTTATATCAAACGGGAGTTTTATGTAATCGTAGAAAAATCAGGATCAGTCTGTTCTGTTGGAGAACTGTAAGACATAAAATTTCAATCTAATAGGCTCTTTATCGAAGTAAATGTATAAGTTTAAATTGGATATCTAACAATCTTTTTCATTTTATTTCTTATTGTTTGTTTTAAATTAGGAAAAACTAGTTCTTTTCTTTCTAATTTCCATCCCAAATGCTTTCGAATTTCAGGAAAATATATATGTTGACAACAAAGAAAATTCTTAAAAAACGTTTTGTTCAACTGTGTAATTCTTATGACACTTTGCAAAAAAAAATGATTGAAAAAAATAAATTCGATTTTTATGAATGACAAGTGAAATGAAAAAAATTTACGACCACGGCAGGATTCGAACCTACAATCTTCTGCTCCGTAGGCAGACGCGTTATCCATTGCGCCACGCGGCCTTGTTCAACTAAGATTTCAGAAACTCTTATGAGAAGAAAAACTAAGACAATTGTGATGAGAGAAATTAAGAGAAAACTTATGGAGCTGACATTACATTTTTCTACAATATCACTAGATTCAATATCATTGATATCCTAGAAGCGTTATTTCTCTTCTTTTTTTCATATCAAACGGGAGTTTTATGTAATCATAGAGAAATCAGGATCAGTCTGTTCTGTTGGAGAACTGTAAGACATAAAATTTCAATCTAATAGGCTCTTTATCGAAGTAAATGTATAAGTTTAAATTGGATATCTAACAATCTTTTTCATTTTATTTCTTATTGTTTGTTTTAAAGTAGGAAAAACTAGTTCTTTTCTTTTAATTTTCATCCCAAATGCTTTCGAATTCCAGCAAAATATATATGTTGACAACAAAGAAAATTCTTAAAAAACGTTTTGTTCAACTGTGTAATTCTTATGACACATTGCAAAAAAAATCATTGAAAAAAATAAATTCGATTTTTATGAATGACAAGTGAAATGAAAAAAATTTACGACCACGGCAGGATTCGAACCTACAATCTTCTGCTCCGTAGGCAGACGCGTTATCCATTGCGCCACGCGTACTTGTTCAACTAAGATTTCTGAAACTCTTATGAGAAAAAAAAACTAAGACAATTGTGATGAGAGAAATTAGGAGAAAACCTATGGAGCTGACATTACATTTTTCTACAATATCACTAGATTCGATATCCTTGACATCCTGGAAACGTTATTCCTCTCCTTTTTTTATATCAAACGAGAGTTTTATGTAATCGTAGAAAAATCAGGATCAGTCTGTTCTGTTGGAGAACTGTAAGACATAAAATTTCAAACTAACAGGCTCTTCATCGAAGTAAATGTATAAGTTTAAATTGGATATCTAACAGTCTTTTTCATTTTATTTTTTATTGTTTGTTTTAAAGTAGGAAAAACTAGTTCTTTTCTTTCTAAATTCCATCCCAAATGCTTTCGAATTACAGGAAATTTTATACGGCCTTGTTCACCTAAGATTTCAGAAACTCTTATGAGAAAAAA
Source organism: Auanema rhodensis (assembly GCA_964057225.1). NCBI lineage: Eukaryota > Metazoa > Nematoda > Chromadorea > Rhabditida > Rhabditidae > Auanema > Auanema rhodense. The sequence continues at coordinate 9,525,112 of OZ059899.1, read as the reverse complement.
ACTAAGACAATTGTGATGAGAGAAATTAAGAGAAAACCTATGGAGCTGACATTACATTTCTCTACAATATCACTAGATTCGCTATCCTTGACATCCTGGAAACGTTATTCCTCTCCTTTTTTTATATCAAACGGGAGTTTTATGTAATCATAGAGAAATCAGGATCAGTCTGTTCTGTTGGAGAACTGTAAGACATAAAATTTCAATCTAATAGGCTCTTTATCGAAGTAAATGTATAAGTTTAAATTGGATATCTAACAATCTTTTTCATTTTATTTCTTACTGTTTGTTTTAAAGTAGGAAAAACTAGTTCTTTTCTTTCTAAATTCCATCCCAAATGCTTTCGAATTACAGGAAATTTTATACGGCCTTGTTCACCTAAGATTTCAGAAACTCTTATGAGAAAAAAACTAAGACAATTGTGATGAGAGAAATTAGGGGAAAACCTATGGAGCTGACATTACATTTTTCTACAATATCACTAGATTCGATATCCTTGACATCCTGGAAACGTTGTTCCTCTCCTTTTTTATATCAAACGAGAGTTTTATGTAATCGTAGAAAAATCAGGATCAGTCTGTTCTGTTGGAGAACTGTAAGACAAAAAATTTCAATCTAATAGGCTCTTTATCGAAGTAAGTGTATAAGTTTAAATTGGATATCTAACAATCTTTTTCATTTTATTTCTTATTGTTTCTTTTAAAGTAGGAATAACTAGTTCTTTTCTTTCTAATTTCCATTCCAAATGCTTTTGAATTCCAGCAAAATATATATGTTGACAACAAAAAAACTTCTTAAAAAACGTTTTGTTCAACTGTGAAATTCTTATGACACATTGCAAAAATAATCGTTGAAGAAGATAAATTCGATTTTTGTAAATGACAAGTGAAATGAAAAAAATTTACGACCACGGCATGATTCGAACCTATAATCTTCTGCTCCGTAGGCAGACGCGTTATCCATTGCGCCACGCGACCTTGTTCAACAAAGATTTCAGAAACTCTTATGAGAAAAAAAACTAAGACAATTGTGATGAGAGAAATTAGGAGAAAACCTATGGAGCTGACATTACATTTTTCTACAATATATCTAGATTCGATATCCTTGACATCCTGGAAACGTTATTCCTCTCCTTTTTTTATATCAAACGGGAGTTTTATGTAATCATAGAGAAATCAGGATCAGTCTGTTCTGTTGGAGAACTGTAAGACATAAAATTTCAAACTAATAGGCTCTTTATCGAAGTAAATGTATAAGTTTAAATTGGATATCTAACAATCTTTTTCATTTTATTTCTTATTGTTTGTTTTAAAGTAGAAAAAACTAGTTCTTTTCTTTCTAAATTCCATCCCAAATGCTTTCGAATTACAGGAAATTATATACGGCCTTGTTCACCTAAGATTTCAGAAACTCTTATGAGAAAAAAACTAAGACAATTGTGATGAGAGAAATTAAGAGAAAACCTATGGAGCTGACATTACATTTCTCTACAATATCACTAGATTCGATATCCTTGACATCCTGGAAACGTTATTCCTCTCCTTTTTTTATATCAAACGGGAGTTTTATGTAATCATAGAGAAATCAGGATCAGTCTGTTCTGTTGGAGAACTGTAAGACATAAAATTTCAATCTAATAGGCTCTTTATCGAAGTAAATGTATAAGTTTAAAATGGATATCTAACAATCTTTTTCATTTTATTTCTTATTGTTTGTTTTAAAGTAGGAAAAACTAGTTCTTTTCTTTCTAATTTCCATCCCAAATGCTTTCGAATTCCAGGAAAATATATATGTTGACAACAAAGAAAATTCTTAAAAAACGTTTTGTTCAACTGTGTAATTCTTATGACACATTGCAAAAAAAAATCATTGAAAAAAATAAATTCGATTTTTATGAATGACAAGTGAAATGAAAAAAATTTACGACCACGGCAGGATTCGAACCTACAATCTTCTGCTCCGTAGGCAGACGCGTTATCCATTGCGCCACGCGGCCTTGTTCAACTAAGATTTCAGAAACTCTTATGAGAAAAAAAACTAAGACAATTGTGATGAGAGAAATTAAGAGAAAACCTATGGAGCTGACATTACATTTATCTACAATATCACTAGATTCGATATCCTTGACATCCTGGAAACGTTATTCCTCTCCTTTTTTTATATCAAACGAGAGTTTTATGTAATCGTAGAAAAATCAGGATCAGTCTGTTCTGTTGGAGAACTGTAAGACATAAAATTTCAAACTAACAGGCTCTTCATCGAAATAAATGTATAAGTTTAAATTGGATATCTAACAATCTTTTTCATTTTATTTCTTATTGTTTGTTTTAAAGTAGGAAAAACTAGTTCTTTTCTTTCTAAATTCCATCCCAAATGCTTTCGAATTACAGGAAATTTTATACGGCCTTGTTCACCTAAGATTTCAGAAACTCTTATGAGAAAAAAACTAAGACAATTGTGATGAGAGAAATTAGGGGAAAACCTATGGAGCTGACATTACATTTTTCTACAATATCACTAGATTCGATATCCTTGACATCCTGGAAACGTTGTTCCTCTCCTTTTTTTATATCAAACGAGAGTTTTATGTAATCGTAGAAAAATCAGGATCAGTCTGTTCTGTTGGAGAACTGTAAGACATAAAATTTCAATCTAATAGGCTCTTTATCGAAGTAAATGTATAAGTTTAAATCGGATATCTAACAATTTTTTTCATTTTATTTCTTATTGTTTGTTTTAAAGTAGGAAAAACTAGTTCTTTTCTTTCTAATTTCCATCCCAAATGCTTTCGAATTTCAGGAAAATATATATGTTGACAACAAAGAAAATTCTTAAAAAACGTTTTGTTCAACTGTGTAATTCTTATGACACATTGCAAAAAAAAATCATTGAAAAAAATAAATTCGATTTTTATGAATGACAAGTGAAATGAAAAAAATTTACGACCACGGCAGGATTCGAACCTACAATCTTCTGCTCCGTAGGCAGACGCGTTATGCATTGCGCCACGCGGCCTTGTTCAACTAAGATTTCAGAAACTCTTATGAGAAAAAAAAACTAAGACAATTGTGATGAGAGAAATTAGGAGAAAACCTATGGAGCTGACATTACATTTCTCTACAATATCACTAGATTCGATATCCTTGACATCCTGGAAACGTTATTCCTCTCCTTTTTTTATATCAAACGAGAGTTTTATGTAATCGTAGAAAAATCAGGATCAGTCTGTTCTGTTGGAGAACTGTAAGACATAAAATTTCAAACTAACAGGCTCTTCATCGAAATAAATGTATAAGTTTAAATTGGATATCTAACAATCTTTTTCATTTTATTTCTTATTGTTTGTTTTAAAGTAGGAAAAACTAGTTCTTTTCTTTCTAAATTCCATCCCAAATGCTTTCGAATTACAGGAAATTTTATACGGCCTTGTTCACCTAAGATTTCAGAAACTCTTATGAGAAAAAAACTAAGACAATTGTGATGAGAGAAATTAGGGGAAAACCTATGGAGCTGACATTACATTTTTCTACAATATCACTAGATTCGATATCCTTGACATCCTGGAAACGTTGTTCCTCTCCTTTTTTTATATCAAACGAGAGTTTTATGTAATCGTAGAAAAATCAGGATCAGTCTGTTCTGTTGGAGAACTGTAAGACATAAAATTTCAATCTAATAGGCTCTTTATCGAAGTAAATGTATAAGTTTAAATCGGATATCTAACAATTTTTTTCATTTTATTTCTTATTGTTTGTTTTAAAGTAGGAAAAACTAGTTCTTTTCTTTCTAATTTCCATCCCAAATGCTTTCGAATTTCAGGAAAATATATATGTTGACAACAAAGAAAATTCTTAAAAAACGTTTTGTTCAACTGTGTAATTCTTATGACACATTGCAAAAAAAAATCATTGAAAAAAATAAATTCGATTTTTATGAATGACAAGTGAAATGAAAAAAATTTACGACCACGGCAGGATTCGAACCTACAATCTTCTGCTCCGTAGGCAGACGCGTTATGCATTGCGCCACGCGGCCTTGTTCAACTAAGATTTCAGAAACTCTTATGAGAAAAAAAAACTAAGACAATTGTGATGAGAGAAATTAGGAGAAAACCTATGGAGCTGACATTACATTTTTCTACAATATCACTAGATTCGATATCCTTGACATCCTGGAAACGTTATTCCTCTCCTTTTTTCATATCAAACGAGAGTTTTATGTAATCGTAGAAAAATCAGGATCAGTGTGTTCTGTTGGAGAACTGTAAGACATAAAATTTCAAACTAACAGGCTCTTCATCGAAGTAAATGTATAAGTTTAAATTGGATATCTAACAATCTTTTTCATTTTATTTCTTATTGTTTGTTTTAAAGTAGGAAAAACTAGTTCTTTTCTTTCTAAATTCCATCCCAAATGCTTTCGAATTACAGGAAATTTTATACGGCCTTGTTCACCTAAGATTTCAGAAACTCTTATGAGAAAAAAACTAAGACAATTGTGATGAGAGAAATTAGGAGAAAACCTATGGAGCTGACATTACATTTTTCTACAATATCACTAGATTCGATATCCTTGACATCCTGGAAACGTTGTTCCTCTCCTTTTTTTATATCAAACGAGAGTTTTATGTAATCGTAGAAAAATCAGGATCAGTCTGTTCTGTTGGAGAACTGTAAGACATAAAATTTCAATCTAATAGGCTCTTTATCGAAGTAAATGTATAAGTTTAAATCGGATATCTGACAACTTTTTTCATTTTATTTCTTATTGTTTGTTTTAAAGTAGGAAAAACTAGTTCTTTTCTTTCTAATTTCCATCCCAAATGCTTTCGAATTTCAGGAAAATATATATGTTGACAACAAAGAAAATTCTTAAAAAACGTTTTGTTCAACTGTGTAATTCTTATGACACATTGCAAAAAAAAATCATTAAAAAAAATAAATTCGATTTTTATGAATGACAAGTGAAATGAAAAAAATTTACGACCACGGCAGGATTCGAACCTACAATCTTCTGCTCCGTAGGCAGACGCGTTATGCATTGCGCCACGCGACCTTGTTCAACTAAGATTTCAGAAACTCTTATGAGAAAAAAAAACTAAGACAATTGTGATGAGAGAAATTAGGAGAAAACCTATGGAGCTGACATTACATTTTTCTACAATATCACTAGATTCGATATCCTTGACATCCTGGAAAAGTTATTCCTCTCCTTTTTTCATATCAAACGAGAGTTTTATGTAATCGTAGAAAAATCAGGATCAGTGTGTTCTGTTGGAGAACTGTAAGACATAAAATTTCAAACTAACAGGCTCTTCATCGAAGTAAATGTATAAGTTTAAATTGGATATCTAACAATCTTTTTCATTTTATTTCTTATTGTTTGTTTTAAAGTAGGAAAAACTAGTTCTTTTCTTTCTAAATTCCATCCCAAATGCTTTCGAATTACAGGAAATTTTATACGGCCTTGTTCACCTAAGATTTCAGAAACTCTTATGAGAAAAAAACTAAGACAATTGTGATGAGAGAAATTAGGAGAAAACCTATGGAGCTGACATTACATTTTTCTACAATATCACTAGATTCGATATCCTTGACATCCTGGAAACGTTGTTCCTCTCCTTTTTTTATATCAAACGAGAGTTTTATGTAATCGTAGAAAAATCAGGATCAGTCTGTTCTGTTGGAGAACTGTAAGACATAAAATTTCAATCTAATAGGCTCTTTATCGAAGTAAATGTATAAGTTTAAATTGGATATCTAACAATCTTCTTCATTTTATTTCTTATTGTTTGTTTTAAATTAGGAAAAACTAGTTCTTTTCTTTCTAATTTCCATCCCAAATGCTTTCGAATTTCAGCAAAATATATATGTTGACAACAAAGAAAATTCTTAAAAAACGTTTTGTTCAACTGTGTAATTCTTATGACACATTGCAAAAAAAAATCATTGAAAAAAATAAATTCGATTTTTATGAATGACAAGTGAAATGAAAAAAATTTACGACCACGGCAGGATTCGAACCTACAATCTTCTGCTCCGTAGGCAGACGCGTTATGCATTGCGCCACGCGGCCTTGTTCAACTAAGATTTCAGAAACTCTTATGAGAAAAAAAAACTAAGACAATTGTGATGAGAGAAATTAGGAGAAAACCTATGGAGCTGACATTACATTTTTCTACAATATCACTAGATTCGATATCCTTGACATCCTGGAAACGTTATTCCTCTCCTTTTTTTATATCAAACGAGAGTTTTATGTAATCGTAGAAAAATCAGGATCAGTCTGTTCTGTTGGAGAACTGTAAGACATAAAATTTCAAACTAACAGGCTCTTCATCGAAGTAAATGTATAAGTTTAAATTGGATATCTAACAATCTTTTTCATTTTATTTCTTATTGTTTGTTTTAAAGTAGGAAAAACTAGTTCTTTTCTTTCTAAATTCCATCCCAAATGCTTTCGAATTACAGGAAATTTTATACGGCCTTGTTCACCTAAGATTTCAGAAACTTTTATGAGAAAAAAACTAAGACAATTGTGATGAGAGAAATTAGGAGAAAAGCTATGGAGCTGACATTACATTTTTCTACAATATCACTAGATTCGATATCCTTGACATCCTGGAAACGTTGTTCCTCTCCTTTTTTTATATCAAACGAGAGTTTTATGTAATCGTAGAAAAATCAGGATCAGTCTGTTCTGTTGGAGAACTGTAAGACATAAAATTTCAATCTAATAGGCTCTTTATCGAAGTAAATGTATAAGTTTAAATTGGATATCTAACAATCTTTTTCATTTTATTTCTTATTGTTTGTTTTAAATTAGGAAAAACTAGTTCTTTTCTTTCTAATTTCCATCCCAAATGCTTTCGAATTTCAGGAAAATATATATGTTGACAACAAAGAAAATTCTTAAAAAACGTTTTGTTCAACTGTGTAATTCTTATGACACATTGCAAAAAAAAATCATTGAAAAAAAAAAATTCGATTTTTATGAATGACAAGTGAAATGAAAAAAATTTACGACCACGACAGGATTCGAACCTACAATCTTCTGCTCCGTAGGCAGACGCGTTATCCATTGCGCCACGCGGCCTTGTTCAACTAAAATTTCAGAAACTCTTATGAGAAAAAAAAACTAAGACAATTGTGATGAGAGAAATTAGGAGAAAACCTATGGAGCTGACATTACATTTTTCTACAATATCACTAGATTCGATATCCTTGACATCCTGGAAACGTTATTCCTCTCCTTTTTTTATATCAAACGAGAGTTTTATGTAATCGTAGAAAAATCAGGATCAGCTAACAATCTTTTTCATTTTATTTCTTATTGTTTGTTTTAAAGTAGGAAAAACTAGTTCTTTTCTTTCTAATTTCCATCCCAAATGCTTACGAATTCCAGGAAAATATATATGTTGACAACAAAGAAAATTCTTAAAAAACGTTTTGTTCAACTGTGTAATTCTTATGACACATTGCAAAAAAAAATCATTGAAAAAAATAAATTCGATTTTTATGAATGACAAGTGAAATGAAAAAAATTTACGACCACGGCAGGATTCGAACCTACAATCTTCTGCTCCGTAGGCAGACGCGTTATCCATTGCGCCACGCGGCCTTGTTCAACTAAGATTTCAGAAACTCTTATGAGAAAAAAAAACTAAGACAATTGTGATGAGAGAAATTAGGAGAAAACCTATGGAGCTGACATTACATTTTTCTACAATATCACTAGATTCGATATCCTTGACATCCTGGAAACGTTATTCCTCTCCTTTTTTTATATCAAACGAGAGTTTTATGTAATCGTAGAAAAATCAGGATCAGTCTGTTCTGTTGGAGAACTGTAAGACATAAAATTTCAAACTAACAGGCTCTTCATCGAAGTAAATGTATAAGTTTAAATTGGATATCTAACAATCTTTTTCATTTTATTTCTTATTGTTTGTTTTAAAGTAGGAAAAACTAGTTCTTTTCTTTCTAAATTCCATCCCAAATGCTTTCGAATTACAGGAAATTATATACGGCCTTGTTTAACTGAGATTTCAGAAACTCTTATGAGAAAAAAACTAAGACAATTGTGATGAGAGAAATTAGGAGAAAACCTATGGAGCTGACATTACATTTTTCTACAATATCACTAGATTCGATATCCTTGACATCCTAGAAACGTTGTTCCTCTCCTTTTTTTATATCAAACGAGAGTTTTATGTAATCGTAGAAAAATCAGGATCAGTCTGTTCTGTTGGAGAACTGTAAGACATAAAATTTCAATCTAATAGGCTCTTTATCGAAGTAAATGTATAAGTTTAAATTGGATATCTAACAATCTTTTTCATTTTATTTCTTATTGTTTGTTTTAAATTAGGAAAAACTAGTTCTTTTCTTTATAATTTCCATCCCAAATGCTTTCGAATTTCAGGAAAATATATATGTTGACAACAAAGAAAATTCTTAAAAAACGTTTTGTTCAACTGTGTAATTCTTATGACACATTGCAAAAAAAAATCATTGAAAAAAATAAATTCGATTTTTATGAATGACAAGTGAAATGAAAAAAATTTACGACCACGGCAGGATTCGAACCTACAATCTTCTGCTCCGTAGGCAGACGCGTTATCCATTGCGCCACGCGGCCTTGTTCAACTAAAATTTCAGAAACTCTTATGAGAAAAAAAAACTAAGACAATTGTGATGAGAGAAATTAGGAGAAAACCTATGGAGCTGACATTACATTATTCTACAATATCACTAGATTCGATATCCTTGACATCCTGGAAACGTTATTCCTCTCCTTTTTTCATATCAAACGAGAGTTTTATGTAATCGTAGAATAATCAGGATCAGTGTGTTCTGTTGGAGAACTGTAAGACATAAAATTTCAAACTAACAGGCTCTTCATCGAAGTAAATGTATAAGTTTAAATTGGATATCTAACAATCTTTTTCATTTTATTTCTTATTGTTTGTTTTAAAGTAGGAAAAACTAGTTCTTTTCTTTCTAAATTCCATCCCAAATGCTTTCGAATTACAGGAAATTTTATACGGCCTTGTTCACCTAAGATTTCAGAAACTCTTATGAGAAAAAAACTAAGACAATTGTGATGAGAGAAATTAGGAGAAAACCTATGGAGCTGACATTACATTTTTCTACAATATCACTAGATTCGATATCCTTGACATCCTGGAAACGTTATTCCTCTCCTTTTTTTATATCAAACGGGAGTTTTATGTAATCATAGAGAAATCAGGATCAGTCTGTTCTGTTGGAGAACTGTAAGACATAAAATTTCAATCTAATAGGCTCTTTATCGAAGTAAATGTATAAGTTTAAATTGGATATCTAACAATCTTTTTCATTTTATTTCTTATTGTTTGTTTTAAATTAGGAAAAACTAGTTCTTTTCTTTCTAATTTCCATCCCAAATGCTTTCGAATTTCAGGAAAATATATATGTTGACAACAAAGAAAATTCTTAAAAAACGTTTTGTTCAACTGTGTAATTCTTATGACACATTGCAAAAAAAAATCATTGAAAAAAATAATTTCGATTTTTATGAATGACAAGTGAAATGAAAAAAATTTACGACCACGGCAGGATTCGAACCTACAATCTTCTGCTCCGTAGGCAGACGCGTTATGCATTGCGCCACGCGGCCTTGTTCAACTAAGATTTCAGAAACTCTTATGAGAAAAAAAAACTAAGACAATTGTGATGAGAGAAATTAGGAGAAAACCTATGGAGCTGACATTACATTTTTCTACAATATCACTAGATTCGATATCCTTGACATCCTGGAAACGTTATTCCTCTCCTTTTTTTATATCAAACGAGAGTTTTATGTAATCGTAGAAAAATCAGGATCAGTCTGTTCTGTTGGAGAACTGTAAGACATAAAATTTCAAACTAACAGGCTCTTCATCGAAGTAAATGTATAAGTTTAAATTGGATATCTAACAATCTTTTTCATTTTATTTCTTATTGTTTGTTTTAAAGTAGGAAAAACTAGTTCTTTTCTTTCTAAATTCCATCCCAAATGCTTTCGAATTACAGGAAATTATATACGGCCTTGTTTAACTGAGATTTCAGAAACTCATATGAGAAAAAAACTAAGACAATTGTGATGAGAGAAATTAGGAGAAAACCTATGGAGCTGACATTACATTTTTCTACAATATCACTAGATTCGATATCCTTGACATCCTAGAAACGTTGTTCCTCTCCTTTTTTTATATCAAACGAGAGTTTTATGTAATCGTAGAAAAATCAGGATCAGTCTGTTCTGTTGGAGAACTGTAAGACATAAAATTTCAATCTAATAGGCTCTTTATCGAAGTAAATGTATAAGTTTAAATTGGATATCTAACAATCTTTTTCATTTTATTTCTTATTGTTTGTTTTAAATTAGGAAAAACTAGTTCTTTTCTTTCTAATTTCCATCCCAAATGCTTTCGAATTTCAGGAAAATATATATGTTGACAACAAAGAAAATTCTTAAAAAACGTTTTGTTCAACTGTGTAATTCTTATGACACATTGCAAAAAAAAATCATTGAAAAAAATAAATTCGATTTTTATGAATGACAAGTGAAATGAAAAAAATTTACGACCACGGCAGGATTCGAACCTACAATCTTCTGCTCCGTAGGCAGACGCGTTATCCATTGCGCCACGCGGCCTTGTTCAACTAAAATTTCAGAAACTCTTATGAGAAAAAAAAACTAAGACAATTGTGATGAGAGAAATTAGGAGAAAACCTATGGAGCTGACATTACATTTTTCTACAATATCACTAGATTCGATATCCTTGACATCCTGGAAACGTTATTCCTCTCCTTTTTTCATATCAAACGAGAGTTTTATGTAATCGTAGAAAAATCAGGATCAGTGTGTTCTGTTGGAGAACTGTAAGACATAAAATTTCAAACTAACAGGCTCTTCATCGAAGTAAATGTATAAGTTTAAATTGGATATCTAACAATCTTTTTCATTTTATTTCTTATTGTTTGTTTTAAAGTAGGAAAAACTAGTTCTTTTCTTTCTAAATTCCATCCCAAATGCTTTCGAATTATAGGAAATTTTATACGGCCTTGTTCAACTAAGATTTCAGAAACTCTTATGAGAAAAAAAACTAAGAATATTGTGATGAGAGAAATTAGGAGAAAACCTATGGAGCTGACATTACATTTTTCTACAATATCACTAGATTCGATATCCTTGACATCCTGGAAACGTTATTCCTCTCCTTTTTTTATATCAAACGGGAGTTTTATGTAATCATAGAGAAATCAGGATCAGTCTGTTCTGTTGGAGAACTGTAAGACATAAAATTTCAATCTAATAGGCTCTTTATCGAAGTAAATGTATAAGTTTAAATTGGATATCTAACAATCTTTTTCATTTTATTTCTTATTGTTTGTTTTAAATTAGGAAAAACTAGTTCTTTTCTTTCTAATTTCCATCCCAAATGCTTTCGAATTTCAGGAAAATATATATGTTGACAACAAAGAAAATTCTTAAAAAACGTTTTGTTCAACTGTGTAATTCTTATGACACATTGCAAAAAAAAATCATTGAAAAAAATAATTTCGATTTTTATGAATGACAAGTGAAATGAAAAAAATTTACGACCACGGCAGGATTCGAACCTACAATCTTCTGCTCCGTAGGCAGACGCGTTATGCATTGCGCCACGCGGCCTTGTTCAACTAAGATTTCAGAAACTCTTATGAGAAAAAAAAACTAAGACAATTGTGATGAGAGAAATTAGGAGAAAACCTATGGAGCTGACATTACATTTTTCTACAATATCACTAGATTCGATATCCTTGACATCCTGGAAACGTTATTCCTCTCCTTTTTTTATATCAAACGAGAGTTTTATGTAATCGTAGAAAAATCAGGATCAGTCTGTTCTGTTGGAGAACTGTAAGACATAAAATTTCAAACTAACAGGCTCTTCATCGAAGTAAATGTATAAGTTTAAATTGGATATCTAACAATCTTTTTCATTTTATTTCTTATTGTTTGTTTTAAAGTAGGAAAAACTAGTTCTTTTCTTTCTAAATTCCATCCCAAATGCTTTCGAATTACAGGAAATTATATACGGCCTTGTTTAACTGAGATTTCAGAAACTCATATGAGAAAAAAACTAAGACAATTGTGATGAGAGAAATTAGGAGAAAACCTATGGAGCTGACATTACATTTTTCTACAATATCACTAGATTCGATATCCTTGACATCCTAGAAACGTTGTTCCTCTCCTTTTTTTATATCAAACGAGAGTTTTATGTAATCGTAGAAAAATCAGGATCAGTCTGTTCTGTTGGAGAACTGTAAGACATAAAATTTCAATCTAATAGGCTCTTTATCGAAGTAAATGTATAAGTTTAAATTGGATATCTAACAATCTTTTTCATTTTATTTCTTATTGTTTGTTTTAAATTAGGAAAAACTAGTTCTTTTCTTTCTAATTTCCATCCCAAATGCTTTCGAATTTCAGGAAAATATATATGTTGACAACAAAGAAAATTCTTAAAAAACGTTTTGTTCAACTGTGTAATTCTTATGACACATTGCAAAAAAAAATCATTGAAAAAAATAAATTCGATTTTTATGAATGACAAGTGAAATGAAAAAAATTTACGACCACGGCAGGATTCGAACCTACAATCTTCTGCTCCGTAGGCAGACGCGTTATCCATTGCGCCACGCGGCCTTGTTCAACTAAAATTTCAGAAACTCTTATGAGAAAAAAAAACTAAGACAATTGTGATGAGAGAAATTAGGAGAAAACCTATGGAGCTGACATTACATTTTTCTACAATATCACTAGATTCGATATCCTTGACATCCTGGAAACGTTATTCCTCTCCTTTTTTCATATCAAACGAGAGTTTTATGTAATCGTAGAAAAATCAGGATCAGTGTGTTCTGTTGGAGAACTGTAAGACATAAAATTTCAAACTAACAGGCTCTTCATCGAAGTAAATGTATAAGTTTAAATTGGATATCTAACAATCTTTTTCATTTTATTTCTTATTGTTTGTTTTAAAGTAGGAAAAACTAGTTCTTTTCTTTCTAAATTCCATCCCAAATGCTTTCGAATTATAGGAAATTTTATACGGCCTTGTTCAACTAAGATTTCAGAAACTCTTATGAGAAAAAAAACTAAGAATATTGTGATGAGAGAAATTAGGAGAAAACCTATGGAGCTAACATTACATTTTTCTACAATATCACTAGATTCGATATCCTTGACATCCTGGAAACGTTGTTCCTCTCCTTTTTTTATATCAAACGAGAGTTTTATGTAATCGTAGAAAAATCAGGATCAGTCTGTTCTGTTGGAGAACTGTAAGACATAAAATTTCAATCTAATAGGCTCTTTATCGAAGTAAATGTATAAGTTTAAATTGGATATCTAACAATCTTTTTCATTTTATTTCTTATTGTTTGTTTTAAATTAGGAAAAACTAGTTCTTTTCTTTCTAATTTCCATCCCAAATGCTTTCGAATTTCAGGAAAATATATATGTTGACAACAAAGAAAATTCTTAAAAAACGTTTTGTTCAACTGTGTAATTCTTATGACACATTGCAAAAAAAAATCATTGAAAAAAATAAATTCGATTTTTATGAATGACAAGTGAAATGAAAAAAATTTACGACCACGACAGGATTCGAACCTACAATCTTCTGCTCCGTAGGCAGACGCGTTATCCATTGCGCCACGCGGCCTTGTTCAACTAAAATTTCAGAAACTCTTATGAGAAAAAAAAACTAAGACAATTGTGATGAGAGAAATTAGGAGAAAACCTATGGAGCTGACATTACATTTTTCTACAATATCACTAGATTCGATATCCTTGACATCCTGGAAACGTTATTCCTCTCCTTTTTTTATATCAAACGAGAGTTTTATGTAATCGTAGAAAAATCAGGATCAGCTAACAATCTTTTTCATTTTATTTCTTATTGTTTGTTTTAAAGTAGGAAAAACTAGTTCTTTTCTTTCTAATTTCCATCCCAAATGCTTTCGAATTCCAGGAAAATATATATGTTGACAACAAAGAAAATTCTTAAAAAACGTTTTGTTCAACTGTGTAATTCTTATGACACATTGCAAAAAAAAATCATTGAAAAAAATAAATTCGATTTTTATGAATGACAAGTGAAATGAAAAAAATTTACGACCACGGCAGGATTGGAACCTACAATCTTCTGCTCCGTAGGCAGACGCGTTATCCATTGCGCCACGCGGCCTTGTTCAACTAAGATTTCAGAAACTCTTATGAGAAAAAAAAACTAAGACAATTGTGATGAGAGAAATTAGGAGAAAACCTATGGAGCTGACATTACATTTTTCTACAATATCACTAGATTCGATATCCTTGACATCCTGGAAACGTTATTCCTCTCCTTTTTTTATATCAAACGAGAGTTTTATGTAATCATAGAGAAATCAGGATCAGTCTGTTCTGTTGGAGAACTGTAAGACATAAAATTTCAATCTAATAGGCTCTTTATCAAAGTAAATGTATAAGTTTAAATTGGATATCTAACAATCTTTTTCATTTTATTTCTTATTGTTTGTTTTAAAGTAGGAAAAACTAGTTCTTTTCTTTCTAATTTCCATCCCAAATGCTTTCGAATTCCAGGAAAATATATATGTTGACAACAAAGAAAATTCTTAAAAAACGTTTTGTTCAACTGTGTAATTCTTATGACACTTTGCAAAAAAAAATCATTGAAAAAAATAAATTCGATTTTTATGAATGACAAGTGAAATGAAAAAAATTTACGACCACGGCAGGATTCGAACCTACAATCTTCTGCTCCGTAGGCAGACGCGTTATCCATTGCGCCACGCGGCCTTGTTCAACTAAGATTTCAGAAACTCTTATGAGAAGAAAAACTAAGACAATTGTGATGAGAGAAATTAAAAGAAAACTTATGGAGCTGACATTACATTTTTCTACAATATCACTAGATTCAATATCATTGATATCCTAGAAGCGATATTCCTCTCCTTTTTTCATATCAAACGAGAGTTTTATGTAATCGTAGAAAAATCAGGATCAGTCTGTTCTGTTGGAGAACTGTAAGACATAAAATTTCAAACTAACAGGCTCTTCATCGAAGTAAATGTATAAGTTTAAATCGGATATCTAACAATCTTTTTCATTTTATTTTTTATTGTTTGTTTTAAAGTAGGAAAAACTAGTTCTTTTCTTTCTAAATTCCATCCCAAATGCTTTCGAATTACAGGAAATTTTATACGGCCTTGTTCACCTAAGATTTCAGAAACTCTTATGAGAAAAAAACTAAGACAATTGTGATGAGAGAAATTAAGAGAAAACCTATGGAGCTGACATTACATTTCTCTACAATATCACTAGATTCGCTATCCTTGACATCCTGGAAACGTTATTCCTCTCCTTTTTTTATATCAAACGAGAGTTTTATGTAATCATAGAGAAATCAGGATCAGTCTGTTCTGTTGGAGAACTGTAAGACATAAAATTTCAATCTAATAGGCTCTTTATCGAAGTAAATGTATAAGTTTAAATTGGATATCTAACAATCTTTTTCATTTTATTTCTTACTGTTTGTTTTAAAGTAGGAAAAACTAGTTCTTTTCTTTCTAAATTCCATCCCAAATGCTTTCGAATTACAGGAAATTTTAAACGGCCTTGTTCACCTAAGATTTCAGAAACTCTTATGAGAAAAAAACTAAGACAATTGTGATGAGAGAAATTAGGAGAAAACCTATGGAGCTGACATTACATTTTTCTACAATATCACTAGATTCGATATCTTTGACATCCTGGAAACGTTATTCCTCTCCTTTTTTTATATCAAACGAGAGTTTTATGTAATCGTAGAAAAATCAGGATCAGTGTGTTCTGTTGGAGAACTGTAAGACATAAAATTTCAAACTAACAGGCTCTTCATCGAAGTAAATGTATAAGTTTAAATTGGATATCTAACAATCTTTTTCATTTTATTTCTTATTGTTTGTTTTAAAGTAGGAAAAACTAGTTCTTTTCTTTCTAAATTCCATCCCAAATGCTTTCGAATTACAGGAAATTTTATACGGCCTTGTTCACCTAAGATTTCAGAAACTCTTATGAGAAAAAAACTAAGACAATTGTGATGAGAGAAATTAGGGGAAAACCTATGGAGCTGACATTACATTTTTCTACAATATCACTAGATTCGATATCCTTGACATCCTGGAAACGTTGTTCCTCTCCTTTTTTTATATCAAACGAGAGTTTTATGTAATCGTAGAAAAATCAGGATCAGTCTGTTCTGTTGGAGAACTGTAAGACATGAAATTTCAATTTAATAGGCTCTTTATCGAAGTAAATGTATAAGTTTAAATTGGATATCTAACAATCTTTTTCATTTTATTTCTTATTGTTTGTTTTAAAGTAGGAAAAACTAGTTCTTTTCTTTCTAAATTCCATCCCAAATGCTTTCGAATTACAGGAAATTTTATACGGCCTTGTTCACCTAAGATTTCAGAAACTCTTATGAGAAAAAAACTAAGACAATTGTGATGAGAGAAATTAGGGGAAAACCTATGGAGCTGACATTACATTTTTCTACAATATCACTAGATTCGATATCCTTGACATCCTGGAAACGTTGTTCCTCTCCTTTTTTTATATCAAACGAGAGTTTTATGTAATCGTAGAAAAATCAGGATCAGTCTGTTCTGTTGGAGAACTGTAAGACATAAAATTTCAATTTAATAGGCTCTTTATCGAAGTAAATGTATAAGTTTAAATTGGATATCTAACAATCTTTTTCATATTATTTCTTATTGTTTGTTTTAAAGTAGGAAAAACTAGTTCTTTTCTTTCTAATTTCCATTCCAAATGCTTTTGAATTCCAGCAAAATATATATGTTGACAACAAAAAAACTTCTTAAAAAACGTTTTGTTCAACTGTGAAATTCTTATGACACATTGCAAAAATAATCGTTGAAGAAGATAAATTCGATTTTTGTAAATGACAAGTGAAATGAAAAAAATTTACGACCACGGCATGATTCGAACCTATAATCTTCTGCTCCGTAGGCAGACGCGTTATCCATTGCGCCACGCGACCTTGTTCAACAAAGATTTCAGAAACTCTTATGAGAAAAAAAACTAAGACAATTGTGATGAGAGAAATTAGGAGAAAACCTATGGAGCTGACATTACATTTTTCTACAATATCACTAGATTCGATATCCTTGACATCCTGGAAACGTTATTCCTCTCCTTTTTTTATATCAAACGGGAGTTTTATGTAATCATAGAGAAATCAGGATCAGTCTGTTCTGTTGGAGAACTGTAAGACATAAAATTTCAAACTAATAGGCTCTTTATCGAAGTAAATGTATAAGTTTAAATTGGATATCTAACAATCTTTTTCATTTTATTTCTTATTGTTTGTTTTAAAGTAGAAAAAACTAGTTCTTTTCTTTCTAAATTCCATCCCAAATGCTTTCGAATTACAGGAAATTATATACGGCCTTGTTCACCTAAGATTTCAGGCACTCTTATGAGAAAAAAACTAAGACAATTGTGATGAGAGAAATTAAGAGAAAACCTATGGAGCTGACATTACATTTCTCTACAATATCACTAGATTCGATATCCTTGACATCCTGGAAACGTTATTCCTCTCCTTTTTTTATATCAAACGGGAGTTTTATGTAATCATAGGGAAATCAGGATCAGTCTGTTCTGTTGGAGAACTGTAAGACATAAAATTTCAATCTAATAGGCTCTTTATCGAAGTAAATGTATAAGTTTAAATTGGATATCTAACAATCTTTTTCATTTTATTTCTTATTGTTTGTTTTGAAGTAGGAAAAACTAGTTCTTTTCTTTCTAATTTCCATCCCAAATGCTTTCGAATTCCAGGAAAATATATATGTTGACAACAAAGAAAATTCTTAAAAAACGTTTTGTTCAACTGTGTAATTCTTATGACACATTGCAAAAAAAAATCATTGAAAAAAATAAATTCGATTTTTATGAATGACAAGTGAAATGAAAAAAATTTACGACCACGGCAGGATTCGAACCTACAATCTTCTGCTCCGTAGGCAGACGCGTTATCCATTGCGCCACGCGACCTTGTTCAACAAAGATTTCAGAAACTCTTATGAGAAAAAAAACTAAGACAATTGTGATGAGAGAAATTAAGAGAAAACCTATGGAGCTGACATTACATTTCTCTACAATATCACTAGATTCGATATCCTTGACATCCTGGAAACGTTATTCCTCTCCTTTTTTTATATCAAACGAGAGTTTTATGTAATCGTAGAAAAATCAGGATCAGTGTGTTCTGTTGGAGAACTGTAAGACATAAAATTTCAAACTAACAGGCTCTTCATCGAAATAAATGTATAAGTTTAAATTGGATATCTAACAATCTTTTTCATTTTATTTCTTATTGTTTGTTTTAAAGTAGGAAAAACTAGTTCTTTTCTTTCTAAATTCCATCCCAAATGCTTTCGAATTACAGGAAATTTTATACGGCCTTGTTCACCTAAGATTTCAGAAACTCTTATGAGAAAAAAACTAAGACAATTGTGATAAGAGAAATTAGGGGAAAACCTATGGAGCTGACATTACATTTTTCTACAATATCACTAGATTCGATATCCTTGACATCCTGGAAACGTTGTTCCTCTCCTTTTTTTATATCAAACGAGAGTTTTATGTAATCGTAGAAAAATCAGGATCAGTCTGTTCTGTTGGAGAACTGTAAGACATAAAATTTCAATTTAATAGGCTCTTTATCGAAGTAAATGTATAAGTTTAAATTGGATATCTAACAATCTTTTTCATTTTATTTCTTATTGTTTGTTTTAAAGTAGGAAAAACTAGTTCTTTTCTTTCTAATTTTCATCCCAAATGCTTTCGAATTCCAGGAAAATATATACGGCCTTGTTCACCTAAGATTTCAGAAACTCTTATGAGAAAAAAACTAAGACAATTGTGATGAGAGAAATTAAGAGAAAACCTATGGAGCTGACATTACATTTCTCTACAATATCACTAGATTCGATATCCTTGACATCCTGGAAACGTTATTCCTCTCCTTTTTTTATATCAAACGGGAGTTTTATGTAATCATAGAGAAATCAGAATCAGTCTGTTCTGTTGGAGAACTGTAAGATATAAAATTTCAATCTAATAGGCTCTTTATCGAAGTAAATGTATAAGTTTAAATTGGATATCTAACAATCTTTTTCATTTTATTTCTTATTGTTTGTTTTAAAGTAGGAAAAACTAGTTCTTTTCTTTCTAATTTCCATCCCAAATGCTTTCGAATTCCAGGAAAATATATATGTTGACAACAAAGAAAATTCTTAAAAAACGTTTTGTTCAACTGTGTAATTCTTATGACACATTGCAAAAAAAAATCATTGAAAAAAATAAATTCGATTTTTATGAATGACAAGTGAAATGAAAAAAATTTACGACCACGGCAGGTTTCGAACCTACAATCTTCTGCTCCGTAGGCAGACGCGTTATCCATTGCGCCACGCGGCCTTGTTCAACTAAGATTTCAGAAACTCTTATGAGAAAAAAAAACTAAGACAATTGTGATGAGAGAAATTAGGAGAAAACCTATGGAGCTGACATTACATTTTTCTACAATATCACTAGATTCGATATCCTTGACATCCTGGAAACGTTATTCCTCTCCTTTTTTTATATCAAACGAGAGTTTTATTTAATCGTAGAAAAATCAGGATCAGTGTGTTCTGTTGGAGAACTGTAAGACATAAATTTTCAAACTAACAGGCTCTTCATCGAAGTAAATGTATAAGTTTAAATTGGATATCTAACAATCTTTTTCATTTTATTTCTTATTGTTTGTTTTAAAGTAGGAAAAACTAGTTCTTTTCTTTCTAATTTCCATCCCAAATGCTTTCGAATTCCAGAAAAATATATACGGCCTTGTTCACCTAAGATTTCAGAAACTCTTATGAGAAAAAAACTAAGACAATTGTGATGAGAGAAATTAAGAGAAAACCTATGGAGCTGACATTACATTTCTCTACAATATCACTAGATTCGATATCCTTGACATCCTGGAAACGTTATTCCTCTCCTTTTTTTATATCAAACGGGAGTTTTATGTAATCATAGAGAAATCAGGATCAGTCTGTTCTGTTGGAGAACTGTAAGACATAAAATTTCAAACTAATAGGCTCTTTATCGAAGTAAATGTATAAGTTTAAATTGGATATCTAACAATCTTTTTCATTTTATTTCTTATTGTTTGTTTTAAAGTAGAAAAAACTAGTTTTTTTCTTTCTAAATTCCATCCCAAATGCTTTCGAATTACAGGAAATTATATACGGCCTTGTTCACCTAAGATTTCAGAAACTCTTATGAGAAAAAAACTAAGACAATTGTGATGAGAGAAATTAAGAGAAAACCTATGGAGCTGACATTACATTTCTCTACAATATCACTAGATTCGATATCCTTGACATCCTGGAAACGTTATTCCTCTCCTTTTTTTATATCAAACGGGAGTTTTATGTAATCATAGGGAAATCAGGATCAGTCTGTTCTGTTGGAGAACTGTAAGACATAAAATTTCAATCTAATAGGCTCTTTATCGAAGTAAATGTATAAGTTTAAATTGGATATCTAACAATCTTTTTCATTTTATTTCTTATTGTTTGTTTTGAAGTAGGAAAAACTAGTTCTTTTCTTTCTAATTTCCATCCGAAATGCTTTCGAATTCCAGGAAAATATATATGTTGACAACAAAGAAAATTCTTAAAAAACGTTTTGTTCAACTGTGTAATTCTTATGACACATTGCAAAAAAAAATCATTGAAAAAAATAAATTCGATTTTTATGAATGACAAGTGAAATGAAAAAAATTTACGACCACGGCAGGATTCGAACCTACAATCTTCTGCTCCGTAGGCAGACGCGTTATCCATTGCGTCACGCGACCTTGTTCAACAAAGATTTCAGAAACTCTTATGAGAAAAAAAACTAAGACAATTGTGATGAGAGAAATTAAGAGAAAACCTATGGAGCTGACATTACATTTCTCTACAATATCACTAGATTCGATATCCTTGACATCCTGGAAACGTTATTCCTCTCCTTTTTTTATATCAAACGAGAGTTTTATGTAATCGTAGAAAAATCAGGATCAGTGTGTTCTGTTGGAGAACTGTAAGACATAAAATTTCAAACTAACAGGCTCTTCATCGAAATAAATGTATAAGTTTAAATTGGATATCTAACAATCTTTTTCATTTTATTTCTTATTGTTTGTTTTAAAGTAGGAAAAACTAGTTCTTTTCTTTCTAAATTCCATCCCAAATGCTTTCGAATTACAGGAAATTTTATACGGCCTTGTTCACCTAAGATTTCAGAAACTCTTATGAGAAAAAAACTAAGACAATTGTGATGAGAGAAATTAGGGGAAAACCTATGGAGCTGACATTACATTTTTCTACAATATCACTAGATTCGATATCCTTGACATCCTGGAAACGTTGTTCCTCTCCTTTTTTTATATCAAACGAGAGTTTTATGTAATCGTAGAAAAATCAGGATCAGTCTGTTCTGTTGGAGAACTGTAAGACATAAAATTTCAATCTAATAGGCTCTTTATCGAAGTAAATGTATAAGTTTAAATTGGATATCTAACAATTTTTTTCATTTTATTTCTTATTGTTTGTTTTAAAGTAGGAAAAACTAGTTCTTTTCTTTCTAATTTCCATCCCAAATGCTTTCGAATTCCAGGAAAATATATACGGCCTTGTTCACCTAAGATTTCAGAAACTCTTATGAGAAAAAAAAACAAAGACAATTGTGATGAGAGAAATTAAGAGAAAACCTATGGAGCTGACATTACATTTCTCTACAATATCACTAGATTCGATATCCTTGACATCCTGGAAACGTTATTCCTCTCCTTTTTTTAATCAAACGGGAGTTTTATGTAATCATAGAGAAATCAGAATCAGTCTGTTCTGTTGGAGAACTGTAAGACATAAAATTTCAATCTAATAGGCTCTTTATCGAAGTAAATGTATAAGTTTAAATTGGATATCTAACAATCTTTTTCATTTTATTTCTTATTGTTTGTTTTAAAGTAGGAAAAACTAGTTCTTTTCTTTCTAATTTCCATCCCAAATGCTTTCGAATTCCAGGAAAATATATATGTTGACAACAAAGAAAATTCTTAAAAAACGTTTTGTTCAACTGTGTAATTCTTATGACACATTGCAAAAAAAAATCATTGAAAAAAATAAATTCGATTTTTATGAATGACAAGTGAAATGAAAAAAATTTACGACCACGGCAGGATTCGAACCTACAATCTTCTGCTCCGTAGGCAGACGCGTTATCCATTGCGCCACGCGGCCTTGTTCAACTAAGATTTCAGAAACTCTTATGAGAAAAAAAAACTAAGACAATTGTGATGAGAGAAATTAGGAGAAAACCTATGGAGCTGACATTACATTTTTCTACAATATCACTAGATTCGATATCCTTGACATCCTGGAAACGTTATTCCTCTCCTTTTTTTATATCAAACGAGAGTTTTATGTAATCATAGAGAAATCAGGATCAGTCTGTTCTGTTGGAGAACTGTAAGACATAAAATTTCAATCTAATAGGCTCTTTATCAAAGTAAATGTATAAGTTTAAATTGGATATCTAACAATCTTTTTCATTTTATTTCTTATTGTTTGTTTTAAAGTAGGAAAAACTAGTTCTTTTCTTTCTAATTTCCATCCCAAATGCTTTCGAATTCCAGGAAAATATATATGTTGACAACAAAGAAAATTCTTAAAAAACGTTTTGTTCAACTGTGTAATTCTTATGACACTTTGCAAAAAAAAATCATTGAAAAAAATAAATTCGATTTTTATGAATGACAAGTGAAATGAAAAAAATTTACGACCACGGCAGGATTCGAACCTACAATCTTCTGCTCCGTAGGCAGACGCGTTATCCATTGCGCCACGCGGCCTTGTTCAACTAAGATTTCAGAAACTCTTATGAGAAGAAAAACTAAGACAATTGTGATGAGAGAAATTAAAAGAAAACTTATGGAGCTGACATTACATTTTTCTACAATATCACTAGATTCAATATCATTGATATCCTAGAAGCGATATTCCTCTCCTTTTTTCATATCAAACGAGAGTTTTATGTAATCGTAGAAAAATCAGGATCAGTCTGTTCTGTTGGAGAACTGTAAGACATAAAATTTCAAACTAACAGGCTCTTCATCGAAGTAAATGTATAAGTTTAAATCGGATATCTAACAATCTTTTTCATTTTATTTTTTATTGTTTGTTTTAAAGTAGGAAAAACTAGTTCTTTTCTTTCTAAATTCCATCCCAAATGCTTTCGAATTACAGGAAATTTTATACGGCCTTGTTCACCTAAGATTTCAGAAACTCTTATGAGAAAAAAACTAAGACAATTGTGATGAGAGAAATTAAGAGAAAACCTATGGAGCTGACATTACATTTCTCTACAATATCACTAGATTCGCTATCCTTGACATCCTGGAAACGTTATTCCTCTCCTTTTTTTATATCAAACGAGAGTTTTATGTAATCATAGAGAAATCAGGATCAGTCTGTTCTGTTGGAGAACTGTAAGACATAAAATTTCAATCTAATAGGCTCTTTATCGAAGTAAATGTATAAGTTTAAATTGGATATCTAACAATCTTTTTCATTTTATTTCTTACTGTTTGTTTTAAAGTAGGAAAAACTAGTTCTTTTCTTTCTAAATTCCATCCCAAATGCTTTCGAATTACAGGAAATTTTAAACGGCCTTGTTCACCTAAGATTTCAGAAACTCTTATGAGAAAAAAACTAAGACAATTGTGATGAGAGAAATTAGGAGAAAACCTATGGAGCTGACATTACATTTTTCTACAATATCACTAGATTCGATATCTTTGACATCCTGGAAACGTTATTCCTCTCCTTTTTTTATATCAAACGAGAGTTTTATGTAATCGTAGAAAAATCAGGATCAGTGTGTTCTGTTGGAGAACTGTAAGACATAAAATTTCAAACTAACAGGCTCTTCATCGAAGTAAATGTATAAGTTTAAATTGGATATCTAACAATCTTTTTCATTTTATTTCTTATTGTTTGTTTTAAAGTAGGAAAAACTAGTTCTTTTCTTTCTAAATTCCATCCCAAATGCTTTCGAATTACAGGAAATTTTATACGGCCTTGTTCACCTAAGATTTCAGAAACTCTTATGAGAAAAAAACTAAGACAATTGTGATGAGAGAAATTAGGGGAAAACCTATGGAGCTGACATTACATTTTTCTACAATATCACTAGATTCGATATCCTTGACATCCTGGAAACGTTGTTCCTCTCCTTTTTTTATATCAAACGAGAGTTTTATGTAATCGTAGAAAAATCAGGATCAGTCTGTTCTGTTGGAGAACTGTAAGACATGAAATTTCAATTTAATAGGCTCTTTATCGAAGTAAATGTATAAGTTTAAATTGGATATCTAACAATCTTTTTCATTTTATTTCTTATTGTTTGTTTTAAAGTAGGAAAAACTAGTTCTTTTCTTTCTAAATTCCATCCCAAATGCTTTCGAATTACAGGAAATTTTATACGGCCTTGTTCACCTAAGATTTCAGAAACTCTTATGAGAAAAAAACTAAGACAATTGTGATGAGAGAAATTAGGGGAAAACCTATGGAGCTGACATTACATTTTTCTACAATATCACTAGATTCGATATCCTTGACATCCTGGAAACGTTGTTCCTCTCCTTTTTTTATATCAAACGAGAGTTTTATGTAATCGTAGAAAAATCAGGATCAGTCTGTTCTGTTGGAGAACTGTAAGACATAAAATTTCAATTTAATAGGCTCTTTATCGAAGTAAATGTATAAGTTTAAATTGGATATCTAACAATCTTTTTCATATTATTTCTTATTGTTTGTTTTAAAGTAGGAAAAACTAGTTCTTTTCTTTCTAATTTCCATTCCAAATGCTTTTGAATTCCAGCAAAATATATATGTTGACAACAAAAAAACTTCTTAAAAAACGTTTTGTTCAACTGTGAAATTCTTATGACACATTGCAAAAATAATCGTTGAAGAAGATAAATTCGATTTTTGTAAATGACAAGTGAAATGAAAAAAATTTACGACCACGGCATGATTCGAACCTATAATCTTCTGCTCCGTAGGCAGACGCGTTATCCATTGCGCCACGCGACCTTGTTCAACAAAGATTTCAGAAACTCTTATGAGAAAAAAAACTAAGACAATTGTGATGAGAGAAATTAGGAGAAAACCTATGGAGCTGACATTACATTTTTCTACAATATCACTAGATTCGATATCCTTGACATCCTGGAAACGTTATTCCTCTCCTTTTTTTATATCAAACGGGAGTTTTATGTAATCATAGAGAAATCAGGATCAGTCTGTTCTGTTGGAGAACTGTAAGACATAAAATTTCAAACTAATAGGCTCTTTATCGAAGTAAATGTATAAGTTTAAATTGGATATCTAACAATCTTTTTCATTTTATTTCTTATTGTTTGTTTTAAAGTAGAAAAAACTAGTTCTTTTCTTTCTAAATTCCATCCCAAATGCTTTCGAATTACAGGAAATTATATACGGCCTTGTTCACCTAAGATTTCAGGCACTCTTATGAGAAAAAAACTAAGACAATTGTGATGAGAGAAATTAAGAGAAAACCTATGGAGCTGACATTACATTTCTCTACAATATCACTAGATTCGATATCCTTGACATCCTGGAAACGTTATTCCTCTCCTTTTTTTATATCAAACGGGAGTTTTATGTAATCATAGGGAAATCAGGATCAGTCTGTTCTGTTGGAGAACTGTAAGACATAAAATTTCAATCTAATAGGCTCTTTATCGAAGTAAATGTATAAGTTTAAATTGGATATCTAACAATCTTTTTCATTTTATTTCTTATTGTTTGTTTTGAAGTAGGAAAAACTAGTTCTTTTCTTTCTAATTTCCATCCCAAATGCTTTCGAATTCCAGGAAAATATATATGTTGACAACAAAGAAAATTCTTAAAAAACGTTTTGTTCAACTGTGTAATTCTTATGACACATTGCAAAAAAAAATCATTGAAAAAAATAAATTCGATTTTTATGAATGACAAGTGAAATGAAAAAAATTTACGACCACGGCAGGATTCGAACCTACAATCTTCTGCTCCGTAGGCAGACGCGTTATCCATTGCGCCACGCGACCTTGTTCAACAAAGATTTCAGAAACTCTTATGAGAAAAAAAACTAAGACAATTGTGATGAGAGAAATTAAGAGAAAACCTATGGAGCTGACATTACATTTCTCTACAATATCACTAGATTCGATATCCTTGACATCCTGGAAACGTTATTCCTCTCCTTTTTTTATATCAAACGAGAGTTTTATGTAATCGTAGAAAAATCAGGATCAGTGTGTTCTGTTGGAGAACTGTAAGACATAAAATTTCAAACTAACAGGCTCTTCATCGAAATAAATGTATAAGTTTAAATTGGATATCTAACAATCTTTTTCATTTTATTTCTTATTGTTTGTTTTAAAGTAGGAAAAACTAGTTCTTTTCTTTCTAAATTCCATCCCAAATGCTTTCGAATTACAGGAAATTTTATACGGCCTTGTTCACCTAAGATTTCAGAAACTCTTATGAGAAAAAAACTAAGACAATTGTGATAAGAGAAATTAGGGGAAAACCTATGGAGCTGACATTACATTTTTCTACAATATCACTAGATTCGATATCCTTGACATCCTGGAAACGTTGTTCCTCTCCTTTTTTTATATCAAACGAGAGTTTTATGTAATCGTAGAAAAATCAGGATCAGTCTGTTCTGTTGGAGAACTGTAAGACATAAAATTTCAATTTAATAGGCTCTTTATCGAAGTAAATGTATAAGTTTAAATTGGATATCTAACAATCTTTTTCATTTTATTTCTTATTGTTTGTTTTAAAGTAGGAAAAACTAGTTCTTTTCTTTCTAATTTTCATCCCAAATGCTTTCGAATTCCAGGAAAATATATACGGCCTTGTTCACCTAAGATTTCAGAAACTCTTATGAGAAAAAAACTAAGACAATTGTGATGAGAGAAATTAAGAGAAAACCTATGGAGCTGACATTACATTTCTCTACAATATCACTAGATTCGATATCCTTGACATCCTGGAAACGTTATTCCTCTCCTTTTTTTATATCAAACGGGAGTTTTATGTAATCATAGAGAAATCAGAATCAGTCTGTTCTGTTGGAGAACTGTAAGATATAAAATTTCAATCTAATAGGCTCTTTATCGAAGTAAATGTATAAGTTTAAATTGGATATCTAACAATCTTTTTCATTTTATTTCTTATTGTTTGTTTTAAAGTAGGAAAAACTAGTTCTTTTCTTTCTAATTTCCATCCCAAATGCTTTCGAATTCCAGGAAAATATATATGTTGACAACAAAGAAAATTCTTAAAAAACGTTTTGTTCAACTGTGTAATTCTTATGACACATTGCAAAAAAAAATCATTGAAAAAAATAAATTCGATTTTTATGAATGACAAGTGAAATGAAAAAAATTTACGACCACGGCAGGTTTCGAACCTACAATCTTCTGCTCCGTAGGCAGACGCGTTATCCATTGCGCCACGCGGCCTTGTTCAACTAAGATTTCAGAAACTCTTATGAGAAAAAAAAACTAAGACAATTGTGATGAGAGAAATTAGGAGAAAACCTATGGAGCTGACATTACATTTTTCTACAATATCACTAGATTCGATATCCTTGACATCCTGGAAACGTTATTCCTCTCCTTTTTTTATATCAAACGAGAGTTTTATTTAATCGTAGAAAAATCAGGATCAGTGTGTTCTGTTGGAGAACTGTAAGACATAAATTTTCAAACTAACAGGCTCTTCATCGAAGTAAATGTATAAGTTTAAATTGGATATCTAACAATCTTTTTCATTTTATTTCTTATTGTTTGTTTTAAAGTAGGAAAAACTAGTTCTTTTCTTTCTAATTTCCATCCCAAATGCTTTCGAATTCCAGAAAAATATATACGGCCTTGTTCACCTAAGATTTCAGAAACTCTTATGAGAAAAAAACTAAGACAATTGTGATGAGAGAAATTAAGAGAAAACCTATGGAGCTGACATTACATTTCTCTACAATATCACTAGATTCGATATCCTTGACATCCTGGAAACGTTATTCCTCTCCTTTTTTTATATCAAACGGGAGTTTTATGTAATCATAGAGAAATCAGGATCAGTCTGTTCTGTTGGAGAACTGTAAGACATAAAATTTCAAACTAATAGGCTCTTTATCGAAGTAAATGTATAAGTTTAAATTGGATATCTAACAATCTTTTTCATTTTATTTCTTATTGTTTGTTTTAAAGTAGAAAAAACTAGTTTTTTTCTTTCTAAATTCCATCCCAAATGCTTTCGAATTACAGGAAATTATATACGGCCTTGTTCACCTAAGATTTCAGAAACTCTTATGAGAAAAAAACTAAGACAATTGTGATGAGAGAAATTAAGAGAAAACCTATGGAGCTGACATTACATTTCTCTACAATATCACTAGATTCGATATCCTTGACATCCTGGAAACGTTATTCCTCTCCTTTTTTTATATCAAACGGGAGTTTTATGTAATCATAGGGAAATCAGGATCAGTCTGTTCTGTTGGAGAACTGTAAGACATAAAATTTCAATCTAATAGGCTCTTTATCGAAGTAAATGTATAAGTTTAAATTGGATATCTAACAATCTTTTTCATTTTATTTCTTATTGTTTGTTTTGAAGTAGGAAAAACTAGTTCTTTTCTTTCTAATTTCCATCCGAAATGCTTTCGAATTCCAGGAAAATATATATGTTGACAACAAAGAAAATTCTTAAAAAACGTTTTGTTCAACTGTGTAATTCTTATGACACATTGCAAAAAAAAATCATTGAAAAAAATAAATTCGATTTTTATGAATGACAAGTGAAATGAAAAAAATTTACGACCACGGCAGGATTCGAACCTACAATCTTCTGCTCCGTAGGCAGACGCGTTATCCATTGCGTCACGCGACCTTGTTCAACAAAGATTTCAGAAACTCTTATGAGAAAAAAAACTAAGACAATTGTGATGAGAGAAATTAAGAGAAAACCTATGGAGCTGACATTACATTTCTCTACAATATCACTAGATTCGATATCCTTGACATCCTGGAAACGTTATTCCTCTCCTTTTTTTATATCAAACGAGAGTTTTATGTAATCGTAGAAAAATCAGGATCAGTGTGTTCTGTTGGAGAACTGTAAGACATAAAATTTCAAACTAACAGGCTCTTCATCGAAATAAATGTATAAGTTTAAATTGGATATCTAACAATCTTTTTCATTTTATTTCTTATTGTTTGTTTTAAAGTAGGAAAAACTAGTTCTTTTCTTTCTAAATTCCATCCCAAATGCTTTCGAATTACAGGAAATTTTATACGGCCTTGTTCACCTAAGATTTCAGAAACTCTTATGAGAAAAAAACTAAGACAATTGTGATGAGAGAAATTAGGGGAAAACCTATGGAGCTGACATTACATTTTTCTACAATATCACTAGATTCGATATCCTTGACATCCTGGAAACGTTGTTCCTCTCCTTTTTTTATATCAAACGAGAGTTTTATGTAATCGTAGAAAAATCAGGATCAGTCTGTTCTGTTGGAGAACTGTAAGACATAAAATTTCAATCTAATAGGCTCTTTATCGAAGTAAATGTATAAGTTTAAATTGGATATCTAACAATTTTTTTCATTTTATTTCTTATTGTTTGTTTTAAAGTAGGAAAAACTAGTTCTTTTCTTTCTAATTTCCATCCCAAATGCTTTCGAATTCCAGGAAAATATATACGGCCTTGTTCACCTAAGATTTCAGAAACTCTTATGAGAAAAAAAAACAAAGACAATTGTGATGAGAGAAATTAAGAGAAAACCTATGGAGCTGACATTACATTTCTCTACAATATCACTAGATTCGATATCCTTGACATCCTGGAAACGTTATTCCTCTCCTTTTTTTAATCAAACGGGAGTTTTATGTAATCATAGAGAAATCAGAATCAGTCTGTTCTGTTGGAGAACTGTAAGACATAAAATTTCAATCTAATAGGCTCTTTATCGAAGTAAATGTATAAGTTTAAATTGGATATCTAACAATCTTTTTCATTTTATTTCTTATTGTTTGTTTTAAAGTAGGAAAAACTAGTTCTTTTCTTTCTAATTTCCATCCCAAATGCTTTCGAATTCCAGGAAAATATATATGTTGACAACAAAGAAAATTCTTAAAAAACGTTTTGTTCAACTGTGTAATTCTTATGACACATTGCAAAAAAAAATCATTGAAAAAAATAAATTCGATTTTTATGAATGACAAGTGAAATGAAAAAAATTTACGACCACGGCAGGATTCGAACCTACAATCTTCTGCTCCGTAGGCAGACGCGTTATCCATTGCGCCACGCGGCCTTGTTCAACTAAGATTTCAGAAACTCTTATGAGAAAAAAAAACTAAGACAATTGTGATGAGAGAAATTAGGAGAAAACCTATGGAGCTGACATTACATTTTTCTACAATATCACTAGATTCGATATCCTTGACATCCTGGAAACGTTATTCCTCTCCTTTTTTTATATCAAACGAGAGTTTTATGTAATCGTAGAAAAATCAGGATCAGTGTGTTCTGTTGGAGAACTGTAAGACATAAATTTTCAAACTAACAGGCTCTTCATCGAAGTAAATGTATAAGTTTAAATTGGATATCTAACAATCTTTTTCATTTTATTTCTTATTGTTTGTTTTAAAGTAGAAAAAACTAGTTCTTTTCTTTATAAATTCCATCCCAAATGCTTTCGAATTACAGGAAATTATATACGACCTTGTTCACCTAAGATTTCAGAAACTCTTATGAGAAAAAAACTAAGACAATTGTGATGAGAGAAATTAAGAGAAAACCTATGGAGCTGACATTACTTTTCTCTACAATATCACTAGATTCGATATCCTTGACATCCTGGAAACGTTATTCCTCTCCTTTTTTTATATCAAACGGGAGTTTTATGTAATCATAGGGAAATCAGGATCAGTCTGTTCTGTTGGAGAACTGTAAGACATAAAATTTCAATCTAATAGGCTCTTTATCGAAGTAAATGTATAAGTTTAAATTGGATAGCTAACAATCTTTTTCATTTTATTTCTTATTGTTTGTTTTGAAGTAGGAAAAACTAGTTCTTTTCTTTCTAATTTCCATCCCAAATGCTTTCGAATTCCAGGAAAATATATATGTTGACAACAAAGAAAATTCTTAAAAAACGTTTTGTTCAACTGTGTAATTCTTATGACACATTGCAAAAAAAAATCATTGAAAAAAATAAATTCGATTTTTATGAATGACAAGTGAAATGAAAAAAATTTACGACCACGGCAGGATTCGAACCTACAATCTTCTGCTCCGTAGGCAGACGCGTTATCCATTGCGTCACGCGACCTTGTTCAACAAAGATTTCAGAAACTCTTATGAGAAAAAAAACTAAGACAATTGTGATGAGAGAAATTAAGAGAAAACCTATGGAGCTGACATTACATTTCTCTACAATATCACTAGATTCGATATCCTTGACATCCTGGAAACGTTATTCCTCTCCTTTTTTTATATCAAACGAGAGTTTTATGTAATCGTAGAAAAATCAGGATCAGTGTGTTCTGTTGGAGAACTGTAAGACATAAAATTTCAAACTAACAGGCTCTTCATCGAAATAAATGTATAAGTTTAAATTGGATATCTAACAATCTTTTTCATTTTATTTCTTATTGTTTGTTTTAAAGTAGGAAAAACTAGTTCTTTTCTTTCTAAATTCCATCCCAAATGCTTTCGAATTACAGGAAATTTTATACGGCCTTGTTCACCTAAGATTTCAGAAACTCTTATGAGAAAAAAACTAAGACAATTGTGATGAGAGAAATTAGGGGAAAACCTATGGAGCTGACATTACATTTTTCTACAATATCACTAGATTCGATATCCTTGACATCCTGGAAACGTTGTTCCTCTCCTTTTTTTATATCAAACGAGAGTTTTATGTAATCGTAGAAAAATCAGGATCAGTCTGTTCTGTTGGAGAACTGTAAGACATAAAATTTCAATCTAATAGGCTCTTTATCGAAGTAAATGTATAAGTTTAAATTGGATATCTAACAATTTTTTTCATTTTATTTCTTATTGTTTGTTTTAAAGTAGGAAAAACTAGTTCTTTTCTTTCTAATTTCCATCCCAAATGCTTTCGAATTCCAGGAAAATATATACGGCCTTGTTCACCTAAGATTTCAGAAACTCTTATGAGAAAAAAACTAAGACAATTGTGATGAGAGAAATTAAGAGAAAACCTATGGAGCTGACATTACATTTCTCTACAATATCACTAGATTCGATATCCTTGACATCCTGGAAACGTTATTCCTCTCCTTTTTTTATATCAAACGGGAGTTTTATGTAATCATAGAGAAATCAGGATCAGTCTGTTCTGTTGGAGAACTGTAAGACATAAAATTTCAAACTAATAGGCTCTTTATCGAAGTAAATGTATAAGTTTAAATTGGATATCTAACAATCTTTTTCATTTTATTTCTTATTGTTTGTTTTAAAGTAGGAAAAACTAGTTCTTTTCTTTCTAATTTCCATCCCAAATGCTTTCGAATTCCAGGAAAATATATATGTTGACAACAAAGAAAATTCTTAAAAAACGTTTTGTTCAACTGTGTAATTCTTATGACACATTGCAAAAAAAAATCATTGAAAAAAATAAATTCGATTTTTATGAATGACAAGTGAAATGAAAAAAATTTACGACCACGGCAGGATTTGAACCTACAATCTTCTGCTCCGTAGGCAGACGCGTTATCCATTGCGCCACGCGGCCTTGTTCAACTAAGATTTCAGAAACTCTTATGAGAAAAAAAAACTAAGACAATTGTGATGAGAGAAATTAGGAGAAAACCTATGGAGCTGACATTACATTTTTCTACAATATCACTAGATTCGATATCCTTGACATCCTGGAAACGTTATTCCTCTCCTTTTTTTATATCAAACGAGAGTTTTATGTAATCGTAGAAAAATCAGGATCAGTGTGTTCTGTTGGAGAACTGTAAGACATAAATTTTCAAACTAACAGGCTCTTCATCGAAGTAAATGTATAAGTTTAAATTGGATATCTAACAATCTTTTTCATTTTATTTCTTATTGTTTGTTTTAAAGTAGGAAAAACTAGTTCTTTTCTTTCTAAATTCCATCCCAAATGCTTTCGAATTACAGGAAATTTTATACGGCCTTGTTCACCTAAGATTTCAGAAACTCTTATGAGAAAAAAACTAAGACAATTGTGATGAGAGAAATTAGGAGAAAACCTATGGAGCTGACATTACATTTTTCTACAATATCACTAGATTCGATATCCTTGACATCCTGGAAACCTTGTTCCTCTCCTTTTTTTATATCAAACGAGAGTTTTATGTAATCGTAGAAAAATCAGGATCAGTCTGTTCTGTTGGAGAACTGTAAGACATAAAATTTCAATCTAATAGGCTCTTTATCGAAGTAAATGTATAAGTTTAAATTGGATATCTAACAATCTTTTTCATTTTATTTCTTATTGTTTGTTTTAAAGTAGGAAAAACTAGTTCTTTTCTTTCTAAATTCCATCCCAAATGCTTTCGAATTACAGGAAATTTTATACGGCCTTGTTCACCTAAGATTTCAGAAACTCTTATGAGAAAAAAACTAAGACAATTGTGATGAGAGAAATTAGGGGAAAACCTATGGAGCTGACATTACATTTTTCTACAATATGACTAGATTCGATATCCTTGACATCCTGGAAACGTTATTCCTCTCCTTTTTTTATATCAAACGAGAGTTTTATGTAATCGTAGAAAAATCAGGATCAGTGTGTTCTGTTGGAGAACTGTAAGACATAAAATTTCAAACTAACAGGCTCTTCATCGAAGTAAATGTATAAGTTTAAATTGGATATCTAACAATCTTTTTCATTTTATTTCTTATTGTTTGTTTTAAAGTAGGAAAAACTAGTTCTTTTCTTTCTAAATTCCATTCCAAATGCTTTCGAATTACAGGAAATTTTATACGGCCTTGTTCACCTAAGATTTCAGAAACTCTTATGAGAAAAAAACTAAGACAATTGTGATGAGAGAAATTAGGGGAAAACCTATGGAGCTGACATTACATTTTTCTACAATATCACTAGATTCGATATCCTTGACATCCTGGAAACGTTGTTCCTCTCCTTTTTTTATATCAAACGAGAGTTTTATGTAATCGTAGAAAAATCAGGATCAGTCTGTTTTGTTGGAGAACTGTAAGACATAAAATTTCAATCTAATAGGCTCTTTATCGAAGTAAATGTATAAGTTTAAATTGGATATCTAACAATCTTTTTCATTTTATTTCTTATTGTTTGTTTTAAATTAGGAAAAACTAGTTCTTTTCTTTCTAATTTCCATCCCAAATGCTTTCGAATTCCAGGAAAATATATATGTTGACAACAAAGAAAATTCTTAAAAAACGTTTTGTTCAACTGTGTAATTCTTATGACACATTGCAAAAAAAAATCATTGAAAAAAATAAATTCGATTTTTATGAATGACAAGTGAAATGAAAAAAATTTACGACCACGGCAGGATTCGAACCTACAATCTTCCGCTCCGTAGGCAGACGCGTTATGCATTGCGCCACGCGGCCTTGTTCAACTAAGATTTCAGAAACTCTTATGAGAAAAAAAAACTAAGACAATTGTGATGAGAGAAATTAGGAGAAAACCTATGGAGCTGACATTACATTTTTCTACAATATCACTAGATTCGATATCCTTGACATCCTGGAAACGTTATTCCTCTCCTTTTTTTATATCAAACGAGAGTTTTATGTAATCGTAGAAAAATCAGGATCAGTCTGTTCTGTTGGAGAACTGTAAGACATAAAATTTCAAACTAATAGGCTTTTTATCGAAGTAAATGTGTAAGTTTAAATTGGATATCTAACAATCTTTTTCATTTTATTTCTTATTGTTTGTTTTAAAGTAGGAAAAACTAGTTCTTTTCTTTCTAAATTCCATCCCAAATGCTTTCGAATTACAGGAAATTTTATACGGCCTTGTTCACCTAAGATTTCAGAAACTCTTATGAGAAAAAAACTAAGACAATTGTGATGAGAGAAATTAGGAGAAAACCTATGGAGCTGACATTACATTTTTCTACAATATCACTAGATTCGATATCCTTGACATCCTGGAAACGTTGTTCCTCTCCTTTTTTTATATCAAACGAGAGTTTTATGTAATCGTAGAAAAATCAGGATCAGTCTGTTCTGTTGGAGAACTGTAAGACATAAAATTTCAATCTAATAGGCTCTTTATCGAAGTAAATGTATAAGTTTAAATTGGATATCTAACAATCTTTTTCATTTTATTTCTTATTGTTTCTTTTAAATTAGGAAAAACTAGTTCTTTTCTTTCTAATTTCCATCCCAAATGCTTTCGAATTTCAGGAAAATATATATGTTGACAACAAAGAAAATTCTTAAAAAACGTTTTGTTCAACTGTGTAATTCTTATGACACATTGCAAAAAAAAATCATTGAAAAAAATAAATTCGATTTTTATGAATGACAAGTGAAATGAAAAAAATTTACGACCACGGCAGGATTCGAACCTACAATCTTCTGCTCCGTAGGCAGACGCGTTATCCATTGCGCCACGCGGCCTTGTTCAACTAAATTTTCAGAAACTCTTATGAGAAAAAAAACTAAGACAATTGTGATGAGAGAAATTAGGAGAAAACCTATGGAGCTGACATTACATTTTTCTACAATATCACTAGATTCGATATCCTTGACATCCTGGAAACGTTATTCCTCTCTTTTTTTTATATCAAACGAGAGTTTTATGTAATCGTAGAAAAATCAGGATCAGTCTGTTCTGTTGGAGAACTGTAAGACATAAAATTTCAAACTAATAGGCTTTTTATCGAAGTAAATGTATAAGTTTAAATTGGATATCTAACAATCTTTTTCATTTTATTTCTTATTGTTTGTTTTAAAGTAGGAAAAACTAGTTCTTTTCTTTCTAAATTCCATCCCAAATGCTTTCGAATTACAGGAAATTTTATACGGCCTTGTTCAACTAAGATTTCTGAAACTCTTATAAGAAAAAAAACTAAGACAATTGTGATGAGAGAAATTAGGAGAAAACCTATGGAGCTGACATTACATTTTTCTACAATATCACTAGATTCGATATCCTTGACATCCTGGAAACGTTGTTCCTCTCCTTTTTTTATATCAAACGAGAGTTTTATGTAATCGTAGAAAAATCAGGATCAGTCTGTTCTGTTGGAGAACTGTAAGACATAAAATTTCAATCTAATAGGCTCTTTATCAAAGTAAATGTATAAGTTTAAATTGGATATCTAACAATCTTTTCCATTTTATTTTTTATTGTTTGTTTTAAAGTAGGAAAAACTAGTTCTTTTCTTTCTAATTTCCATCCCAAATGCTTTTGAATTCCAGCAAAATATATATGTTGACAACAAAAAAACTTCTTAAAAAACGTTTTGTTCAACTGTGTAATTCTTATGACACATTGCAAAAAAAAATCATTGAAAAAAATAAATTCGATTTTTATGAATGACAAGTGAAATGAAAAAAATTTACGACCACGGCAGGATTCGAACCTACAATCTTCTGCTCCGTAGGCAGACGCGTTATCCATTGCGCCACGCGGCCTTGTTCAACTAAGATTTCAGAAACTCTTATGAGAAAAAAAAACTAAGACAATTGTGATGAGAGAAATTAGGAGAAAACCTATGGAGCTGACATTACATTTTTCTACAATATCACTAGATTCGATATCCTTGACATCCTGGAAACGTTATTCCTCTCCTTTTTTTATATCAAACGAGAGTTTTATGTAATCGTAGAAAAATCAGGATCAGTCTGTTCTGTTGGAGAACTGTAAGACATAAAATTTCAAACTAACAGGCTCTTCATCGAAGTAAATGTATAAGTTTAAATTGGATATCTAACAATCTTTTTCATTTTATTTCTTATTGTTTGTTTTAAAGTAGGAAAAACTAGTTCTTTTCTTTCTAAATTCCATCCCAAATGCTTTCGAATTACAGGAAATTTTATACGGCCTTGTTCACCTAAGATTTCAGAAACTCTTATGAGAAAAAAACTAAGACAATTGTGATGAGAGAAATTAGGAGAAAACCTATGGAGCTGACATTACATTTTTCTACAATATCACTAGATTCGATATCCTTGACATCCTGGAAACGTTATTCCTCTCCTTTTTTTATATCAAACGGGAGTTTTATGTAATCATAGAGAAATCAGGATCAGTCTGTTCTGTTGGAAAACTGTAAGACATAAAATTTCAATCTAATAGGCTCTTTATCGAAGTAAATGTATAAGTTTAAATTGGATATCTAACAATCTTTTTCATTTTATTTCTTATTGTTTGTTTTAAATTAGGAAAAACTAGTTCTTTTCTTTCTAATTTCCATCCCAAATGCTTTCGAATTTCAGGAAAATATATATGTTGACAACAAAGAAAATTCTTAAAAAACGTTTTGTTCAACTGTGTAATTCTTATGACACATTGCAAAAAAAAATCATTGAAAAAAATAATTTCGATTTTTATGAATGACAAGTGAAATGAAAAAAATTTACGACCACGGCAGGATTCGAACCTACAATCTTCTGCTCCGTAGGCAGACGCGTTATGCATTGCGCCACGCGGCCTTGTTCAACTAAGATTTCAGAAACTCTTATGAGAAAAAAAAACTAAGACAATTGTAATGAGAGAAATTAAGAGAAAACCTATGGAGCTGACATTACATTTCTCTACAATATCACTAGATTCGATATCCTTGACATCCTGGAAACGTTATTCCTCTCCTTTTTTTATATCAAACGGGAGTTTTATGTAATCATAGGGAAATCAGGATCAGTCTGTTCTGTTGGAGAACTGTAAGACATAAAATTTCAATCTAATAGGCTCTTTATCGAAGTAAATGTATAAGTTTAAATTGGATATCTAACAATCTTTTTCATTTTATTTCTTATTGTTTGTTTTGAAGTAGGAAAAACTAGTTCTTTTCTTTCTAATTTCCATCCCAAATGCTTTCGAATTCCAGGAAAATATATATGTTGACAACAAAGAAAATTCTTAAAAAACGTTTTGTTCAACTGTGTAATTCTTATGACACATTGCAAAAAAAAATCATTGAAAAAAATAAATTCGATTTTTATGAATGACAAGTGAAATGAAAAAAATTTACGACCACGGCAGGATTCGAACCTACAATCTTCTGCTCCGTAGGCAGACGCGTTATCCATTGCGCCACGCGACCTTGTTCAACAAAGATTTCAGAAACTCTTATGAGAAAAAAAACTAAGACAATTGTGATGAGAGAAATTAAGAGAAAACCTATGGAGCTGACATTACATTTCTCTACAATATCACTAGATTCGATATCCTTGACATCCTGGAAACGTTGTTCCTCTCCTTTTTTTATATCAAACGAGAGTTTTATGTAATCGTAGAAAAATCAGGATCAGTCTGTTCTGTTGGAGAACTGTAAGACATAAAATTTCAAACTAACAGGCTCTTCATCGAAATAAATGTATAAGTTTAAATTGGATATCTAACAATCTTTTTCATTTTATTTCTTATTGTTTGTTTTAAAGTAGGAAAAACTAGTTCTTTTCTTTCTAAATTCCATCCCAAATGCTTTCGAATTACAGGAAATTTTATACGGCCTTGTTCACCTAAGATTTCAGAAACTCTTATGAGAAAAAAACTAAGACAATTGTGATGAGAGAAATTAGGGGAAAACCTATGGAGCTGACATTACATTTTTCTACAATAT
This sequence comes from Auanema rhodensis, assembly GCA_964057225.1. Lineage (NCBI taxonomy): Eukaryota > Metazoa > Nematoda > Chromadorea > Rhabditida > Rhabditidae > Auanema > Auanema rhodense. The sequence continues at coordinate 9,486,047 of OZ059899.1, read as the reverse complement.
CACTAGATTCGATATCCTTGACATCCTGGAAACGTTGTTCCTCTCCTTTTTTTATATCAAACGAGAGTTTTATGTAATCGTAGAAAAATCAGGATCAGTCTGTTCTGTTGGAGAACTGTAAGACATAAAATTTCAATCTAATAGGCTCTTTATCGAAGTAAATGTATAAGTTTAAATTGGATATCTAACAATTTTTTTCATTTTATTTCTTATTGTTTGTTTTAAAGTAGGAAAAACTAGTTCTTTTCTTTCTAATTTCCATCCCAAATGCTTACGAATTCCAGGAAAATATATACGGCCTTCTTCACCTAAGATTTCAGAAACTCTTATGAGAAAAAAACTAAGACAATTGTGAAGAGAGAAATTAAGAGAAAACCTATGGAGCTGACATTACATTTCTCTACAATATCACTAGATTCGATATCCTTGACATCCTGGAAACGTTATTCCTCTCCTTTTTTTATATCAAACGGGAGTTTTATGTAATCATAGAGAAATCAGAATCAGTCTGTTCTGTTGGAGAACTGTAAGACATAAAATTTCAATCTAATAGGCTCTTTATCGAAGTAAATGTATAAGTTTAAATTGGATATCTAACAATCTTTTTCATTTTATTTCTTATTGTTTGTTTTAAAGTAGGAAAAACTAGTTCTTTTCTTTCTAATTTCCATCCCAAATGCTTTCGAATTCCAGGAAAATATATATGTTGACAACAAAGAAAATTCTTAAAAAACGTTTTGTTCAACTGTGTAATTCTTATGACACATTGCAAAAAAAAATCATTGAAAAAAATAAATTCGATTTTTATGAATGACAAGTGAAATGAAAAAAATTTACGACCACGGCAGGATTCGAACCTACAATCTTCTGCTCCGTAGGCAGACGCGTTATCCATTGCGCCACGCGGCCTTGTTCAACTAAGATTTCAGAAACTCTTATGAGAAAAAAAAACTAAGACAATTGTGATGAGAGAAATTAGGAGAAAACCTATGGAGCTGACATTACATTTTTCTACAATATCACTAGATTCGATATCCTTGACATCCTGGAAACGTTATTCCTCTCCTTTTTTTATATCAAACGAGAGTTTTATGTAATCGTAGAAAAATCAGGATCAGTGTGTTCTGTTGGAGAACTGTAAGACATAAATTTTCAAACTAACAGGCTCTTCATCGAAGTAAATGTATAAGTTTAAATTGGATATCTAACAATCTTTTTCATTTTATTTCTTATTGTTTGTTTTAAAGTAGGAAAAACTAGTTCTTTTCTTTCTAAATTCCATCCCAAATGCTTTCGAATTACAGGAAATTTTATACGGCCTTGTTCACCTAAGATTTCAGAAACTCTTATGAGAAAAAAACTAAGACAATTGTGATGAGAGAAATTAGGAGAAAACCTATGGAGCTGACATTACATTTTTCTACAATATCACTAGATTCGATATCCTTGACATCCTGGAAACCTTGTTCCTCTCCTTTTTTTATATCAAACGAGAGTTTTATGTAATCGTAGAAAAATCAGGATCAGTGTGTTCTGTTGGAGAACTGTAAGACATAAAATTTCAAACTAACAGGCTCTTCATCGAAATAAATGTATAAGTTTAAATTGGATATCTAACAATCTTTTTCATTTTATTTCTTATTGTTTGTTTTAAAGTAGGAAAAACTAGTTCTTTTCTTTCTAAATTCCATCCCAAATGCTTTCGAATTACAGGAAATTTTATACGGCCTTGTTCACCTAAGATTTCAGAAACTCTTATGAGAAAAAAACTAAGACAATTGTGATGAGAGAAATTAGGGGAAAACCTATGGAGCTGACATTACATTTTTCTACAATATCACTAGATTCGATATCCTTGACATCCTGGAAACGTTGTTCCTCTCCTTTTTTTATATCAAACGAGAGTTTTATGTAATCGTAGAAAAATCAGGATCAGTCTGTTCTGTTGGAGAACTGTAAGACATAAAATTTCAATCTAATAGGCTCATTATCGAAGTAAATGTATAAGTTTAAATTGGATATCTAACAATTTTTTTCATTTTATTTCTTATTGTTTGTTTTAAAGTAGGAAAAACTAGTTCTTTTCTTTCTAATTTCCATCCCAAATGCTTTCGAATTCCAGGAAAATATATACGGCCTTCTTCACCTAAGATTTCAGAAACTCTTATGAGAAAAAAACTAAGACAATTGTGAAGAGAGAAATTAAGAGAAAACCTATGGAGCTGACATTACATTTCTCTACAATATCACTAGATTCGATATCCTTGACATCCTGGAAACGTTATTCCTCTCCTTTTTTTATATCAAACGGGAGTTTTATGTAATCATAGAGAAATCAGAATCAGTCTGTTCTGTTGGAGAACTGTAAGACATAAAATTTCAATCTAATAGGCTCTTTATCGAAGTAAATGTATAAGTTTAAATTGGATATCTAACAATCTTTTTCATTTTATTTCTTATTGTTTGTTTTAAAGTAGGAAAAACTAGTTCTTTTCTTTCTAATTTCCATCCCAAATGCTTTCGAATTCCAGGAAAATATATATGTTGACAACAAAGAAAATTCTTAAAAAACGTTTTGTTCAACTGTGTAATTCTTATGACACATTGCAAAAAAAAATCATTGAAAAAAATAAATTCGATTTTTATGAATGACAAGTGAAATGAAAAAAATTTACGACCACGGCAGGATTCGAACCTACAATCTTCTGCTCCGTAGGCAGACGCGTTATCCATTGCGCCACGCGGCCTTGTTCAACTAAGATTTCAGAAACTCTTATGAGAAAAAAAAACTAAGACAATTGTGATGAGAGAAATTAGGAGAAAACCTATGGAGCTGACATTACATTTTTCTACAATATCACTAGATTCGATATCCTTGACATCCTGGAAACGTTATTCCTCTCCTTTTTTTATATCAAACGAGAGTTTTATGTAATCGTAGAAAAATCAGGATCAGTGTGTTCTGTTGGAGAACTGTAAGACATAAATTTTCAAACTAACAGGCTCTTCATCGAAGTAAATGTATAAGTTTAAATTGGATATCTAACAATCTTTTTCATTTTATTTCTTATTGTTTGTTTTAAAGTAGGAAAAACTAGTTCTTTTCTTTCTAAATTCCATCCCAAGTGCTTTCGAATTACAGGAAATTTTATACGGCCTTGTTCACCTAAGATTTCAGAAACTCTTATGAGAAAAAAACTAAGACAATTGTGATGAGAGAAATTAGGAGAAAACCTATGGAGCTGACATTACATTTTTCTACAATATCACTAGATTCGATATCCTTGACATCCTGGAAACCTTGTTCCTCTCCTTTTTTTATATCAAACGAGAGTTTTATGTAATCGTAGAAAAATCAGGATCAGTCTGTTCTGTTGGAGAACTGTAAGACATAAAATTTCAATCTAATAGGCTCTTTATCGAAGTAAATGTATAAGTTTAAATTGGATATCTAACAATCTTTTTCATTTTATTTCTTATTGTTTGTTTTAAAGTAGGAAAAACTAGTTCTTTTCTTTCTAAATTCCATCCCAAATGCTTTCGAATTACAGGAAATTTTATACGGCCTTGTTCACCTAAGATTTCAGAAACTCTTATGAGAAAAAAACTAAGACAATTGTGATGAGAGAAATTAGGGGAAAACCTATGGAGCTGACATTACATTTTTCTACAATATGACTAGATTCGATATCCTTGACATCCTGGAAACGTTATTCCTCTCCTTTTTTTATATCAAACGAGAGTTTTATGTAATCGTAGAAAAATCAGGATCAGTGTGTTCTGTTGGAGAACTGTAAGACATAAAATTTCAAACTAACAGGCTCTTCATCGAAGTAAATGTATAAGTTTAAATTGGATATCTAACAATCTTTTTCATTTTATTTCTTATTGTTTGTTTTAAAGTAGGAAAAACTAGTTCTTTTCTTTCTAAATTCCATTCCAAATGCTTTCGAATTACAGGAAATTTTATACGGCCTTGTTCACCTAAGATTTCAGAAACTCTTATGAGAAAAAAACTAAGACAATTGTGATGAGAGAAATTAGGGGAAAACCTATGGAGCTGACATTACATTTTTCTACAATATCACTAGATTCGATATCCTTGACATCCTGGAAACGTTGTTCCTCTCCTTTTTTTATATCAAACGAGAGTTTTATGTAATCGTAGAAAAATCAGGATCAGTCTGTTCTGTTGGAGAACTGTAAGACATAAAATTTCAATCTAATAGGCTCATTATCGAAGTAAATGTATAAGTTTAAATTGGATATCTAACAATTTTTTTCATTTTATTTCTTATTGTTTGTTTTAAAGTAGGAAAAACTAGTTCTTTTCTTTCTAATTTCCATCCCAAATGCTTTCGAATTCCAGGAAAATATATACGGCCTTCTTCACCTAAGATTTCAGAAACTCTTATGAGAAAAAAACTAAGACAATTGTGAAGAGAGAAATTAAGAGAAAACCTATGGAGCTGACATTACATTTCTCTACAATATCACTAGATTCGATATCCTTGACATCCTGGAAACGTTATTCCTCTCCTTTTTTTATATCAAACGGGAGTTTTATGTAATCATAGAGAAATCAGAATCAGTCTGTTCTGTTGGAGAACTGTAAGACATAAAATTTCAATCTAATAGGCTCTTTATCGAAGTAAATGTATAAGTTTAAATTGGATATCTAACAATCTTTTTCATTTTATTTCTTATTGTTTGTTTTAAAGTAGGAAAAACTAGTTCTTTTCTTTCTAATTTCCATCCCAAATGCTTTCGAATTCCAGGAAAATATATATGTTGACAACAAAGAAAATTCTTAAAAAACGTTTTGTTCAACTGTGTAATTCTTATGACACATTGCAAAAAAAAATCATTGAAAAAAATAAATTCGATTTTTATGAATGACAAGTGAAATGAAAAAAATTTACGACCACGGCAGGATTCGAACCTACAATCTTCTGCTCCGTAGGCAGACGCGTTATCCATTGCGCCACGCGGCCTTGTTCAACTAAGATTTCAGAAACTCTTATGAGAAAAAAAAACTAAGACAATTGTGATGAGAGAAATTAGGAGAAAACCTATGGAGCTGACATTACATTTTTCTACAATATCACTAGATTCGATATCCTTGACATCCTGGAAACGTTATTCCTCTCCTTTTTTTATATCAAACGAGAGTTTTATGTAATCGTAGAAAAATCAGGATCAGTGTGTTCTGTTGGAGAACTGTAAGACATAAATTTTCAAACTAACAGGCTCTTCATCGAAGTAAATGTATAAGTTTAAATTGGATATCTAACAATCTTTTTCATTTTATTTCTTATTGTTTGTTTTAAAGTAGGAAAAACTAGTTCTTTTCTTTCTAAATTCCATCCCAAATGCTTTCGAATTACAGGAAATTTTATACGGCCTTGTTCACCTAAGATTTCAGAAACTCTTATGAGAAAAAAACTAAGACAATTGTGATGAGAGAAATTAGGAGAAAACCTATGGAGCTGACATTACATTTTTCTACAATATCACTAGATTCGATATCCTTGACATCCTGGAAACCTTGTTCCTCTCCTTTTTTTATATCAAACGAGAGTTTTATGTAATCGTAGAAAAATCAGGATCAGTGTGTTCTGTTGGAGAACTGTAAGACATAAAATTTCAAACTAACAGGCTCTTCATCGAAATAAATGTATAAGTTTAAATTGGATATCTAACAATCTTTTTCATTTTATTTCTTATTGTTTGTTTTAAAGTAGGAAAAACTAGTTCTTTTCTTTCTAAATTCCATCCCAAATGCTTTCGAATTACAGGAAATTTTATACGGCCTTGTTCACCTAAGATTTCAGAAACTCTTATGAGAAAAAAACTAAGACAATTGTGATGAGAGAAATTAGGGGAAAACCTATGGAGCTGACATTACATTTTTCTACAATATCACTAGATTCGATATCCTTGACATCCTGGAAACGTTGTTCCTCTCCTTTTTTTATATCAAACGAGAGTTTTATGTAATCGTAGAAAAATCAGGATCAGTCTGTTCTGTTGGAGAACTGTAAGACATAAAATTTCAATCTAATAGGCTCATTATCGAAGTAAATGTATAAGTTTAAATTGGATATCTAACAATTTTTTTCATTTTATTTCTTATTGTTTGTTTTAAAGTAGGAAAAACTAGTTCTTTTCTTTCTAATTTCCATCCCAAATGCTTTCGAATTCCAGGAAAATATATACGGCCTTCTTCACCTAAGATTTCAGAAACTCTTATGAGAAAAAAACTAAGACAATTGTGAAGAGAGAAATTAAGAGAAAACCTATGGAGCTGACATTACATTTCTCTACAATATCACTAGATTCGATATCCTTGACATCCTGGAAACGTTATTCCTCTCCTTTTTTTATATCAAACGGGAGTTTTATGTAATCATAGAGAAATCAGAATCAGTCTGTTCTGTTGGAGAACTGTAAGACATAAAATTTCAATCTAATAGGCTCTTTATCGAAGTAAATGTATAAGTTTAAATTGGATATCTAACAATCTTTTTCATTTTATTTCTTATTGTTTGTTTTAAAGTAGGAAAAACTAGTTCTTTTCTTTCTAATTTCCATCCCAAATGCTTTCGAATTCCAGGAAAATATATATGTTGACAACAAAGAAAATTCTTAAAAAACGTTTTGTTCAACTGTGTAATTCTTATGACACATTGCAAAAAAAAATCATTGAAAAAAATAAATTCGATTTTTATGAATGACAAGTGAAATGAAAAAAATTTACGACCACGGCAGGATTCGAACCTACAATCTTCTGCTCCGTAGGCAGACGCGTTATCCATTGCGCCACGCGGCCTTGTTCAACTAAGATTTCAGAAACTCTTATGAGAAAAAAAAACTAAGACAATTGTGATGAGAGAAATTAGGAGAAAACCTATGGAGCTGACATTACATTTTTCTACAATATCACTAGATTCGATATCCTTGACATCCTGGAAACGTTATTCCTCTCCTTTTTTTATATCAAACGAGAGTTTTATGTAATCGTAGAAAAATCAGGATCAGTGTGTTCTGTTGGAGAACTGTAAGACATAAATTTTCAAACTAACAGGCTCTTCATCGAAGTAAATGTATAAGTTTAAATTGGATATCTAACAATCTTTTTCATTTTATTTCTTATTGTTTGTTTTAAAGTAGGAAAAACTAGTTCTTTTCTTTCTAAATTCCATCCCAAGTGCTTTCGAATTACAGGAAATTTTATACGGCCTTGTTCACCTAAGATTTCAGAAACTCTTATGAGAAAAAAACTAAGACAATTGTGATGAGAGAAATTAGGAGAAAACCTATGGAGCTGACATTACATTTTTCTACAATATCACTAGATTCGATATCCTTGACATCCTGGAAACCTTGTTCCTCTCCTTTTTTTATATCAAACGAGAGTTTTATGTAATCGTAGAAAAATCAGGATCAGTCTGTTCTGTTGGAGAACTGTAAGACATAAAATTTCAATCTAATAGGCTCTTTATCGAAGTAAATGTATAAGTTTAAATTGGATATCTAACAATCTTTTTCATTTTATTTCTTATTGTTTGTTTTAAAGTAGGAAAAACTAGTTCTTTTCTTTCTAAATTCCATCCCAAATGCTTTCGAATTACAGGAAATTTTATACGGCCTTGTTCACCTAAGATTTCAGAAACTCTTATGAGAAAAAAACTAAGACAATTGTGATGAGAGAAATTAGGGGAAAACCTATGGAGCTGACATTACATTTTTCTACAATATGACTAGATTCGATATCCTTGACATCCTGGAAACGTTATTCCTCTCCTTTTTTTATATCAAACGAGAGTTTTATGTAATCGTAGAAAAATCAGGATCAGTGTGTTCTGTTGGAGAACTGTAAGACATAAAATTTCAAACTAACAGGCTCTTCATCGAAGTAAATGTATAAGTTTAAATTGGATATCTAACAATCTTTTTCATTTTATTTCTTATTGTTTGTTTTAAAGTAGGAAAAACTAGTTCTTTTCTTTCTAAATTCCATTCCAAATGCTTTCGAATTACAGGAAATTTTATACGGCCTTGTTCACCTAAGATTTCAGAAACTCTTATGAGAAAAAAACTAAGACAATTGTGATGAGAGAAATTAGGGGAAAACCTATGGAGCTGACATTACATTTTTCTACAATATCACTAGATTCGATATCCTTGACATCCTGGAAACGTTGTTCCTCTCCTTTTTTTATATCAAACGAGAGTTTTATGTAATCGTAGAAAAATCAGGATCAGTCTGTTCTGTTGGAGAACTGTAAGACATAAAATTTCAATCTAATAGGCTCTTTATCGAAGTAAATGTATAAGTTTAAATTGGATATCTAACAATCTTTTTCATTTTATTTCTTATTGTTTGTTTTAAATTAGGAAAAACTAGTTCTTTTCTTTCTAATTTCCATCCCAAATGCTTTCGAATTCCAGGAAAATATATATGTTGACAACAAAGAAAATTCTTAAAAAACGTTTTGTTCAACTGTGTAATTCTTATGACACATTGCAAAAAAAAATCATTGAAAAAAATAAATTCGATTTTTATGAATGACAAGTGAAATGAAAAAAATTTACGACCACGGCAGGATTCGAACCTACAATCTTCTGCTCCGTAGGCAGACGCGTTATGCATTGCGCCACGCGGCCTTGTTCAACTAAGATTTCAGAAACTCTTATGAGAAAAAAAAACTAAGACAATTGTGATGAGAGAAATTAGGAGAAAACCTATGGAGCTGACATTACATTTTTCTACAATATCACTAGATTCGATATCCTTGACATCCTGGAAACGTTATTCCGCTCCTTTTTTTATATCAAACGAGAGTTTTATGTAATCGTAGAAAAATCAGGATCAGTCTGTTCTGTTGGAGAACTGTAAGACATAAAATTTCAAACTAATAGGCTTTTTATCGAAGTAAATGTGTAAGTTTAAATTGGATATCTAACAATCTTTTTCATTTTATTTCTTATTGTTTGTTTTAAAGTAGGAAAAACTAGTTCTTTTCTTTCTAAATTCCATCCCAAATGCTTTCGAATTACAGGAAATTCTATGCGGCCTTGTTCACCTAAGATTTCAGAAACTCTTATGAGAAAAAAACTAAGACAATTGTGATGAGAGAAATTAGGAGAAAACCTATGGAGCTGACATTACATTTTTCTACAATATCACTAGATTCGATATCCTTGACATCCTGGAAACGTTGTTCCTCTCCTTTTTTTATATCAAACGAGAGTTTTATGTAATCGTAGAAAAATCAGGATCAGTCTGTTCTGTTGGAGAACTGTAAGACATAAAATTTTAATCTAATAGGCTCTTTATCGAAGTAAATGTATAAGTTTAAATTGGATATCTAACAATCTTTTTCATTTTATTTCTTATTGTTTGTTTTAAATTAGGAAAAACTAGTTCTTTTCTTTCTAATTTCCATCCCAAATGCTTTCGAATTTCAGGAAAATATATATGTTGACAACAAAGAAAATTCTTAAAAAACGTTTTGTTCAACTGTGTAATTCTTATGACACATTGCAAAAAAAAATCATTGAAAAAAATAAATTCGATTTTTATGAATGACAAGTGAAATGAAAAAAATTTACGACCACGGCAGGATTCGAACCTACAATCTTCTGCTCCGTAGGCAGACGCTTTATCCATTGCGCCACGCGGCCTTGTTCAACTAAAATTTCAGAAACTCTTATGAGAAAAAAAACTAAGACAATTGTGATGAGAGAAATTAGGAGAAAACCTATGGAGCTGACATTACATTTTTCTACAATATCACTAGATTCGATATCCTTGACATCCTGGAAACGTTATTCCTCTCCTTTTTTTATATCAAACGAGAGTTTTATGTAATCGTAGAAAAATCAGGATCAGTCTGTTCTGTTGGAGAACTGTAAGACATAAAATTTCAAACTAATAGGCTTTTTATCGAAGTAAATGTATAAGTTTAAATTGGATATCTAACAATCTTTTTCATTTTATTTCTTATTGTTTGTTTTAAAGTAGGAAAAACTAGTTCTTTTCTTTCTAAATTCCATCCCAAATGCTTTCGAATTACAGGAAATTTTATACGGCCTTGTTCAACTAAGATTTCTGAAACTCTTATAAGAAAAAAAAACTAAGACAATTGTGATGAGAGAAATTAGGAGAAAACCTATGGAGCTGACATTACATTTTTCTACAATATCACTAGATTCGATATCCTTGACATCCTGGAAACGTTGTTCCTCTCCTTTTTTTATATCAAACGAGAGTTTTATGTAATCGTAGAAAAATCAGGATCAGTCTGTTCTGTTGGAGAACTGTAAGACATAAAATTTCAATCTAATAGGCTGTTTATCGAAGTAAATGTAAAAGTTTAAATTGGATATCTAACAATCTTTTTCATTTTATTTCTTATTGTTTGTTTTAAAGTAGGAAAAACTAGTTCTTTTCTTTCTAATTTCCATCCCAAATGCTTTTGAATTCCAGCAAAATATATATGTTGACAACAAAAAAACTTCTTAAAAAACGTTTTGTTAAACTGTGAAATTCTTATGACACATTGCAAAAATAGTCGTTGAAAAAAATAAATTCGATTTTTATGAATGACAAGTGAAATAAAAAAAATTTACGACCACGGCAGGATTCGAACCTACAATCTTCTGCTCCGTAGGCAGACGCGTTATCCATTGCGCCACGCGGCCTTGTTAAACTGAGATTTCAGAAACTCTTATGAGAAAAAAACTAAGACAATTGTGATGAGAGAAATCAAGAGAAAAGCTATGAAGCTGACATTACATTTCTCTACAATATCACTAGATTCGATATCCTTGACATCCTGGAAACGTTATTCCTCTCCTTTTTTTATATCAAACGGGAGTTTTATGTAATCATAGAGAAATCAGGATCAGATTGTTCTGTTGGAGAACTGTAAGACATAAAATTTCAAACTAATAGGCTCTTTATCGAAGTAAATGTATAAGTTTAAATTGGATATCTAACAATCTTTTTCATTTTATTTCTTATTGTTTGTTTTAAATTAGGAAAAACTAGTTCTTTTCTTTCTAATTTCCATCCCAAATGCTTTCGAATTCCAGGAAAATATATATGTTGACAACAAAGAAAATTCTTAAAAAACGTTTTGTTCAACTGTGTAATTCTTATGACACATTGCAAAAAAAAATCATTGAAAAAAATAAATTCGATTTTTATGAATGACAAGTGAAATGAAAAAAATTTACGACCACGGCAGGATTCGAACCTACAATCTTCTGCTCCGTAGGCAGACGCGTTATGCATTGCGCCACGCGGCCTTGTTCAACTAAGATTTCAGAAACTCTTATGAGAAAAAAAAACTAAGACAATTGTGATGAGAGAAATTAGGAGAAAACCTATGGAGCTGACATTACATTTTTCTACAATATCACTAGATTCGATATCCTTGACATCCTGGAAACGTTATTCCTCTCCTTTTTTTATATCAAACGAGAGTTTGATGTAATCGTAGAAAAATCAGGATCAGTCTGTTCTGTTGGAGAACTGTAAGACATAAAATTTCAAACTAATAGGCTTTTTATCGAAGTAAATGTGTAAGTTTAAATTGGATATCTAACAATCTTTTTCATTTTATTTCTTATTGTTTGTTTTAAAGTAGGAAAAACTAGTTCTTTTCTTTCTAAATTCCATCCCAAATGCTTTCGAATTACAGGAAATTTTATACGGCCTTGTTCACCTAAGATTTCAGAAACTTTTATGAGAAAAAAACTAAGACAATTGTGATGAGAGAAATTAGGAGAAAACCTATGGAGCTGACATTACATTTTTCTACAATATCACTAGATTCGATATCCTTGACATCCTGGAAACGTTGTTCCTCTCCTTTTTTTATATCAAACGAGAGTTTTATGTAATCGTAGAATTATCAGGATCAGTCTGTTCTGTTGGAGAACTGTAAGACATAAAATTTTAATCTAATAGGCTCTTTATCGAAGTAAATGTATAAGTTTAAATTGGATATCTAACAATCTTTTTCATTTTATTTCTTATTGTTTGTTTTAAATTAGGAAAAACTAGTTCTTTTCTTTCTAATTTCCATCCCAAATGCTTTCGAATTTCAGGAAAATATATATGTTGACAACAAAGAAAATTCTTAAAAAACGTTTTGTTCAACTGTGTAATTCTTATGACACATTGCAAAAAAAAATCATTGAAAAAAATAAATTCGATTTTTATGAATGACAAGTGAAATGAAAAAAATTTACGACCACGGCAGGATTCGAACCTACAATCTTCTGCTCCGTAGGCAGACGCGTTATCCATTGCGCCACGCGGCCTTGTTCAACTAAAATTTCAGAAACTCTTATGAGAAAAAAAACTAAGACAATTGTGATGAGAGAAATTAGGAGAAAACCTATGGAGCTGACATTACATTTTTCTACAATATCACTAGATTCGATATCCTTGACATCCTGGAAACGTTATTCCTCTCTTTTTTTTATATCAAACGAGAGTTTTATGTAATCGTAGAAAAATCAGGATCAGTCTGTTCTGTTGGAGAACTGTAAGACATAAAATTTCAAACTAATAGGCTTTTTATCGAAGTAAATGTATAAGTTTAAATTGGATATCTAACAATCTTTTTCATTTTATTTCTTATTGTTTGTTTTAAAGTAGGAAAAACTAGTTCTTTTCTTTCTAAATTCCATCCCAAATGCTTTCGAATTACAGGAAATTTTATACGGCCTTGTTCAACTAAGATTTCTGAAACTCTTATAAGAAAAAAAAACTAAGACAATTGTGATGAGAGAAATTAGGAGAAAACCTATGGAGCTGACATTACATTTTTCTACAATATCACTAGATTCGATATCCTTGACATCCTGGAAACGTTGTTCCTCTCCTTTTTTTATATCAAACGAGAGTTTTATGTAATCGTAGAAAAATCAGGATCAGTCTGTTCTGTTGGAGAACTGTAAGACATAAAATTTCAATCTAATAGGCTCTTTATCGAAGTAAATGTATAAGTTTAAATTGGATATCTAACAATCTTTTTCATTTTATTTCTTATTGTTTGTTTTAAAGTAGGAAAAACTAGTTCTTTTCTTTCTAAATTCCATCCCAAATGCTTTCGAATTACAGGAAATTTTATACGGCCTTGTTCACCTAAGATTTCAGAAACTCTTATGAGAAAAAAACTAAGACAATTGTGATGAGAGAAATTAGGGGAAAACCTATGGAGCTGACATTACATTTTTCTACAATATCACTAGATTCGATATCCTTGACATCCTGGAAACGTTGTTCCTCTCCTTTTTTTATATCAAACGAGAGTTTTATGTAATCGTAGAAAAATCAGGATCAGTCTGTTTTGTTGGAGAACTGTAAGACATAAAATTTCAATCTAATAGGCTCTTTATCGAAGTAAATGTATAAGTTTAAATTGGATATCTAACAATCTTTTTCATTTTATTTCTTATTGTTTGTTTTAAAGTAGGAAAAACTAGTTCTTTTCTTTCTAAATTCCATCCCAAATGCTTTCGAATTACAGGAAATTATATACGGCCTTGTTCACCTAAGATTTCAGAAACTCTTATGAGAAAAAAACTAAGACAATTGTGATGAGAGAAATCAAGAGAAAAGCTATGAAGCTGACATTACATTTCTCTACAATATCACTAGATTCGATATCCTTGACATCCTGGAAACGTTATTCCTCTCCTTTTTTTATATCAAACGGGAGTTTTATGTAATCATAGAGAAATCAGGATCAGATTGTTCTGTTGGAGAACTGTAAGACATAAAATTTCAAACTAATAGGCTCTTTATCGAAGTAAATGTATAAGTTTAAATTGGATATCTAACAATCTTTTTAATTTTATTTCTTATTGTTTGTTTTAAATTAGGAAAAACTAGTTCTTTTCTTTCTAATTTCCATCCCAAATGCTTTCGAATTCCAGGAAAATATATATGTTGACAACAAAGAAAATTCTTAAAAAACGTTTTGTTCAACTGTGTAATTCTTATGACACATTGCAAAAAAAAATCATTGAAAAAAATAAATTCGATTTTTATGAATGACAAGTGAAATGAAAAAAATTTACGACCACGGCAGGATTCGAACCTACAATCTTCTGCTCCGTAGGCAGACGCGTTATGCATTGCGCCACGCGGCCTTGTTCAACTAAAATTTCAGAAACTCTTATGAGAAAAAAAACTAAGACAATTGTGATGAGAGAAATTAGGAGAAAACCTATGGAGCTGACATTACATTTTTCTACAATATCACTAGATTCGATATCCTTGACATCCTGGAAACGTTATTCCTCTCTTTTTTTTATATCAAACGAGAGTTTTATGTAATCGTAGAAAAATCAGGATCAGTCTGTTCTGTTGGAGAACTGTAAGACATAAAATTTCAAACTAATAGGCTTTTTATCGAAGTAAATGTATAAGTTTAAATTGGATATCTAACAATCTTTTTCATTTTATTTCTTATTGTTTGTTTTAAAGTAGGAAAAACTAGTTCTTTTCTTTCTAAATTCCATCCCAAATGCTTTCGAATTACAGGAAATTTTATACGGCCTTGTTCAACTAAGATTTCTGAAACTCTTATAAGAAAAAAAAACTAAGACAATTGTGATGAGAGAAATTAGGAGAAAACCTATGGAGCTGACATTACATTTTTCTACAATATCACTAGATTCGATATCCTTGACATCCTGGAAACGTTGTTCCTCTCCTTTTTTTATATCAAACGAGAGTTTTATGTAATCGTAGAAAAATCAGGATCAGTCTGTTCTGTTGGAGAACTATAAGACATAAAATTTCAATCTAATAGGCTCTTTATCGAAGTAAATGTATAAGTTTAAATTGGATATCTAACAATCTTTTTCATTTTATTTCTTATTGTTTGTTTTAAAGTAGGAAAAACTAGTTCTTTTCTTTCTAAATTCCATCCCAAATGCTTTCGAATTACAGGAAATTTTATACGGCCTTGTTCACCTAAGATTTCAGAAACTCTTATGAGAAAAAAACTAAGACAATTGTGATGAGAGAAATTAGGGGAAAACCTATGGAGCTGACATTACATTTTTCTACAATATCACTAGATTCGATATCCTTGACATCCTGGAAACGTTGTTCCTCTCCTTTTTTTATATCAAACGAGAGTTTTATGTAATCGTAGAAAAATCAGGATCAGTCTGTTTTGTTGGAGAACTGTAAGACATAAAATTTCAATCTAATAGGCTCTTTATCGAAGTAAATGTATAAGTTTAAATTGGATATCTAACAATCTTTTTCAGTTTATTTCTTATTGTTTGTTTTAAAGTAGGAAAAACTAGTTCTTTTCTTTCTAAATTCCATCCCAAATGCTTTCGAATTACAGGAAATTATATACGGCCTTGTTCACCTAAGATTTCAGAAACTCTTATGAGAAAAAAACTAAGACAATTGTGATGAGAGAAATCAAGAGAAAAGCTATGAAGCTGACATTACATTTCTCTACAATATCACTAGATTCGATATCCTTGACTTCCTGGAAACGTTATTCCTCTCCTTTTTTTATATCAAACGGGAGTTTTATGTAATCATAGAGAAATCAGGATCAGATTGTTCTGTTGGAGAACTGTAAGACATAAAATTTCAAACTAATAGGCTCTTTATCGAAGTAAATGTATAAGTTTAAATTGGATATCTAACAATCTTTTTAATTTTATTTCTTATTGTTTGTTTTAAATTAGGAAAAACTAGTTCTTTTCTTTCTAATTTCCATCCCAAATGCTTTCGAATTCCAGGAAAATATATATGTTGACAACAAAGAAAATTCTTAAAAAACGTTTTGTTCAACTGTGTAATTCTTATGACACATTGCAAAAAAAAATCATTGAAAAAAATAAATTCGATTTTTATGAATGACAAGTGAAATGAAAAAAATTTACGACCACGGCAGGATTCGAACCTACAATCTTCTGCTCCGTAGGCAGACGCGTTATGCATTGCGCCACGCGGCCTTGTTCAACTAAGATTTCAGAAACTCTTATGAGAAAAAAAAACTAAGACAATTGTGATGAGAGAAATTAGGAGAAAACCTGTGGAGCTGACATTACATTTTTCTACAATATCACTAGATTCGATATCCTTGACATCCTGGAAACGTTATTCCTCTCCTTTTTTTATATCAAACAAGAGTTTTATGTAATCGTAGAAAAATCAGGATCAGTCTGTTCTGTTGGAGAACTGTAAGACATAAAATTTCAAACTAACAGGCTCTTCATCGAAGTAAATGTATAAGTTTAAATTGGATATCTAACAATCTTTTTCATTTTATTTCTTATTGTTTGTTTTAAAGTAGGAAAAACTAGTTCTTTTCTTTCTAAATTCCATCCCAAATGCTTTCGAATTACAGGAAATTTTATACGGCCTTGTTCACCTAAGATTTCAGAAACTCTTATGAGAAAAAAACTAAGACAATTGTGATGAGAGAAATTAGGAGAAAACCTATGGAGCTGACATTACATTTTTCTACAATATCACTAGATTCGATATCCTTGACATCCTGGAAACGTTGTTCCTCTCCTTTTTTTATATCAAACGAGAGTTTTATGTAATCGTAGAAAAATCAGGATCAGTCTGTTCTGTTGGAGAACTGTAAGACTAAAAATTTTAATCTAATAGGCTCTTTATCGAAGTAAATGTATAAGTTTAAATTGGATATCTAACAATCTTTTTCATTTTATTTCTTATTGTTTGTTTTAAATTAGGAAAAACTAGTTCTTTTCTTTCTAATTTCCATCCCAAATGCTTTCGAATTTCAGGAAAATATATATGTTGACAACAAAGAAAATTCTTAAAAAACGTTTTGTTCAACTGTGTAATTCTTATGACACATTGCAAAAAAAAATCATTGAAAAAAATAAATTCGATTTTTATGAATGACAAGTGAAATGAAAAAAATTTACGACCACGGCAGGATTCGAACCTACAATCTTCTGCTCCGTAGGCAGACGCGTTATCCATTGCGCCACGCGGCCTTGTTCAACTAAAATTTCAGAAACTCTTATGAGAAAAAAAACTAAGACAATTGTGATGAGAGAAATTAGGAGAAAACCTATGGAGCTGACATTACATTTTTCTACAATATCACTAGATTCGATATCCTTGACATCCTGGAAACGTTATTCCTCTCCTTTTTTTATATCAAACGAGAGTTTTATGTAATCGTAGAAAAATCAGGATCAGTCTGTTCTGTTGGAGAACTGTAAGACATAAAATTTCAAACTAATAGGCTTTTTATCGAAGTAAATGTATAAGTTTAAATTGGATATCTAACAATCTTTTTCATTTTATTTCTTATTGTTTGTTTTAAAGTAGGAAAAACTAGTTCTTTTCTTTCTAAATTCCATCCCAAATGCTTTCGAATTACAGGAAATTTTATACGGCCTTGTTCAACTAAGATTTCTGAAACTCTTATAAGAAAAAAAAACTAAGACAATTGTGATGAGAGAAATTAGGAGAAAACCTATGGAGCTGACATTACATTTTTCTACAATATCACTAGATTCGATATCCTTGACATCCTGGAAACGTTGTTCCTCTCCTTTTTTTATATCAAACGAGAGTTTTATGTAATCGTAGAAAAATCAGGATCAGTCTGTTCTGTTGGAGAACTGTAAGACATAAAATTTCAATCTAATAGGCTCTTTATCGAAGTAAATGTATAAGTTTAAATTGGATATCTAACAATCTTTTTCATTTTATTTCTTATTGTTTGTTTTAAAGTAGGAAAAACTAGTTCTTTTCTTTCTAATTTCCATCCCAAATGCTTTTGAATTCCAGCAAAATATATATGTTGACAACAAAAAAACTTCTTAAAAAACGTTTTGTTCAACTGTGTAATTCTTATGACACATTGCAAAAAAAAATCATTGAAAAAAATAAATTCGATTTTTATGAATGACAAGTGAAATGAAAAAAATTTACGACCACGGCAGGATTCGAACCTACAATCTTCTGCTCCGTAGGCAGACGCGTTATCCATTGCGCCACGCGGCCTTGTTCAACTAAGATTTCAGAAACTCTTATGAGAAAAAAAAACTAAGACAATTGTGATGAGAGAAATTAGGAGAAAACCTGTGGAGCTGACATTACATTTTTCTACAATATCACTAGATTCGATATCCTTGACATCCTGGAAACGTTATTCCTCTCCTTTTTTCATATCAAACAAGAGTTTTATGTAATCGTAGAAAAATCAGGATCAGTCTGTTCTGTTGGAGAACTGTAAGACATAAAATTTCAAACTAACAGGCTCTTCATCGAAGTAAATGTATAAGTTTAAATTGGATATCTAACAATCTTTTTCATTTTATTTCTTATTGTTTGTTTTAAAGTAGGAAAAACTAGTTCTTTTCTTTCTAAATTCCATCCCAAATGCTTTCGAATTACAGGAAATTATATACGGCCTTGTTCACCTAAGATTTCAGAAACTCTTATGAGAAAAAAACTAAGACAATTGTGATGAGAGAAATTAAGAGAAAACCTATGGAGCTGACATTACATTTCTCTACAATATCACTAGATTCGATATCCTTGACATCCTGGAAACGTTATTCCTCTCCTTTTTTTATATCAAACGGGAGTTTTATGTAATCATAGAGAAATCAGGATCAGTCTGTTCTGTTGGAGAACTGTAAGACATAAAATTTCAATCTAATAGGCTCTTTATCGAAGTAAATGTATAAGTTTAAATTGGATATCTAACAATCTTTTTCATTTTATTTCTTATTGTTTGTTTTAAAGTAGGAAAAACTAGTTCTTTTCTTTCTAATTTCCATCCCAAATGCTTTTGAATTCCAGCAAAATATATATGTTGACAACAAAAAAACTTCTTAAAAAACGTTTTGTTCAACTGTGAAATTCTTATGACACATTGCAAAAAAAAATCATTGAAAAAAATAAATTCGATTTTTATGAATGACAAGTGAAATAAAAAAAATTTACGACCACGGCAGGATTCGAACCTACAATCTTCTGCTCCGTAGGCAGACGCGTTATCCATTGCGCCACGCGGCCTTGTTTAACTGAGATTTCAGAAACTCTTATGAGAAAAAAACTAAGACAATTGTGATGAGAGAAATCAAGAGAAAAGCTATGAAGCTGACATTACATTTCTCTACAATATCACTAGATTCGATATCCTTGACATCCTGGAAACGTTATTCCTCTCCTTTTTTTATATCAAACGAGAGTTTTATGTAATCATAGAGAAATCAGGATCAGTCTGTTCTGTTGGAGAACTGTAAGACATAAAATTTCAAACTAATAGGCTCTTTATCGAAGTAAATGTATAAGTTTAAATTGGATATCTAACAATCTTTTTCATTTTATTTCTTATTGTTTGTTTTAAAGTAGGAAAAACTAGTTCTTTTCTTTCTAATTTCCATCCCAAATGCTTTTGAATTCCAGCAAAATATATATGTTGACAACAAAAAAACTTCTTAAAAAACGTTTTGTTCAACTGTGAAATTCTTATGACACATTGCAAAAAAAAATCATTGAAAAAAATAAATTCGATTTTTATGAATGACAAGTGAAATGAAAAAAATTTACGACCACGGCAGGATTCGAACCTACAATCTTCTGCTCCGTAGGCAGACGCGTTATCCATTGCGCCACGCAGCCCTGTTCAACTAAGATTTCAGAAACTCTTATGAGAAAAAAAACTAAGACAATTGTGATGAGAGAAATTAGGAGAAAACCTATGGAGCTGACATTACATTTTTCTACAATATCACTAGATTCGATATCCTTGACATCCTGGAAACGTTATTCCTCTCCTTTTTTTATATCAAACGAGAGTTTTATGTAATCGTAGAAAAATCAGGATCAGTCTGTTCTGTTGGAGAACTGTAAGACATAAAATTTCAAACTAATAGGCTTCTTATCGAAGTAAATGTATAAGTTTAAATTGGATATCTAACAATCTTTTTCATTTTATTTTTTATTGTTTGTTTTAAAGTAGGAAAAACTAGTTCTTTTCTTTCTAAATTCCATCCCAAATGCTTTCGAATTACAGGAAATTTTATACGGCCTTGTTCACCTAAGATTTCAGAAACTCTTATGAGAAAAAAACTAAGACAATTGTGATGAGAGAAATTAGGAGAAAACCTATGGAGCTGACATTACATTTTTCTACAACATCACTAGATTCGATATCCTTGACATCCTGGAAACCTTGTTCCTCTCCTTTTTTTATATCAAACGAGAGTT
This sequence comes from Auanema rhodensis, assembly GCA_964057225.1. Taxonomy (NCBI): domain Eukaryota; kingdom Metazoa; phylum Nematoda; class Chromadorea; order Rhabditida; family Rhabditidae; genus Auanema; species Auanema rhodense. Next base: position 9,465,772 of record OZ059899.1, on the reverse strand, counting down.
TTATGTAATCGTAGAAAAATCAGGATCAGTCTGTTCTGTTGGAGAACTGTAAGACATAAAATTTCAATCTAATAGGCTCTTTATCGAAGTAAATGTATAAGTTTAAATTGGATATCTAACAATCTTTTTCATTTTATTTCTTATTGTTTGTTTTAAAGTAGGAAAAACTAGTTCTTTTCTTTCTAATTTCCATCCCAAATGCTTTTGAATTCCAGCAAAATATATATGTTGACAACAAAAAAACTTCTTAAAAAACGTTTTGTTCAACTGTGAAATTCTTATGACACATTGCAAAAATAATCGTTGAAGAAGATAAATTCGATTTTTGTAAATGACAAGTGAAATGAAAAAAATTTACGACCACGGCAGGATTCGAACCTATAATCTTCTGCTCCGTAGGCAGACGCGTTATCCATTGCGCCACGCGACCTTGTTCAACAAAGATTTCAGAAACTCTTATGAGAAAAAAAACTAAGACAATTGTGATGAGAGAAATTAAGAGAAAACCTATGGAGCTGACATTACATTTCTCTACAATATCACTAGATTCGATATCCTTGACATCCTGGAAACGTTATTCCTCTCCTTTTTTTATATCAAACGGGAGTTTTATGTAATCATAGAGAAATCAGGATCAGTCTGTTCTGTTGGAGAACTGTAGGACATAAAATTTCAATCTAATAGGCTCTTTATCGAAGTAAATGTATAAGTTTAAATTGGATATCTAACAATCTTTTTCATTTTATTTCTTATTGTTTGTTTTAAAGTAGGAAAAACTAGTTCTTTTCTTTCTAATTTCCATCCCAAATGCTTTCGAATTCCAGCAAAATATATATGTTGACAACAAAAAAACTTCTTAAAAAACGTTTTGTTAAACTGTGAAATTTTTATTACACATTGCAAAAATAGTCGTTGAAAAAAATAAATTCGATTTTTATGAATGACAAGTGAAATAAAAAAAATTTACGACCACGGCAGGATTCGAACCTACAATCTTCTGCTCCGTAGGCAGACGCGTTATCCATTGCGCCACGCGGCCTTGTTTAACTGAGATTTCAGAAACTCTTATGAGAAAAAAACTAAGACAATTGTGATGAGAGAAATCAAGAGAAAAGCTATGAAGCTGACATTACATTTCTCTACAATATCACTAGATTCGATATCCTTGACATCCTGGAAACGTTATTCCTCTCCTTTTTTTATATCAAACGAGAGTTTTATGTAATCATAGAGAAATCAGGATCAGTCTGTTCTGTTGGAGAACTGTAAGACATAAATTTTCAAACTAATAGGCTCTTTATCGAAGTAAATGTATAAGTTTAAATTGTATATCTAACAATCTTTTTCATTTTATTTCTTATTGTTTGTTTTAAAGTAGGAAAAACTAGTTCTTTTCTTTCTAATTTCCATCCCAAATGCTTTTGAATTCCAGCAAAATATATATGTTGACAACAAAAAAACTTCTTAAAAAACGTTTTGTTCAACTGTGAAATTCTTATGACACATTGCAAAAAAAAATCATTGAAAAAAATAAATTCGATTTTTATGAATGACAAGTGAAATGAAAAAAATTTACGACCACGGCAGGATTCGAACCTACAATCTTCTGCTCCGTAGGCAGACGCGTTATCCATTGCGCCACGCGGCCTTGTTCAACTAAGATTTCAGAAACTCTTATGAGAAAAAAAAACTAAGACAATTGTGATGAGAGAAATTAGGAGAAAACCTGTGGAGCTGACATTACATTTTTCTACAATATCACTAGATTCGATATCCTTGACATCCTGGAAACGTTATTCCTCTCCTTTTTTTATATCAAACGAGAGTTTTATGTAATCGTAGAAAAATCAGGATCAGTCTGTTCTGTTGGAGAACTGTAAGACATAAAATTTCAAACTAATAGGCTCTTTATCGAAGTAAATGTATAAGTTTAAATTGGATATCTAACAATCTTTTTCATTTTATTTCTTATTGTTTGTTTTAAAGTAGGAAAAACTAGTTCTTTTCTTTCTAATTTCCATCCCAAATGCTTTCGAATTCCAGGAAAATATATATGTTGACAACAAAGAAAATTCTTAAAAAACGTTTTGTTCAACTGTGTAATTCTTATGACACATTGCAAAAAAAAATCATTGAAAAAAATAAATTCGATTTTTATGAATGACAAGTGAAATGAAAAAAATTTACGACCACGGCAGGATTCGAACCTACAATCTTCTGCTCCGTAGGCAGACGCGTTATCCATTGCGCCACGCGGCCTTGTTCAACTAAGATTTCAGAAACTCTTATGAGAAAAAAAACTAAGACAATTGTGATGAGAGAAATTAGGAGAAAACCTATGGAGCTGACATTACATTTTTCTACAATATCACTAGATTCGATATCCTTGACATCCTGGAAACGTTATTCCTCTCCTTTTTTTATATCAAACGAGAGTTTTATGTAATCGTAGAAAAATCAGGATCAGTCTGTTCTGTTGGAGAACTGTAAGACATAAAATTTCAAACGAATAGGCTTCTTATCGAAGTAAATGTATAAGTTTAAATTGGATATCTAACAATCTTTTTCATTTTATTTTTTATTGTTTGTTTTAAAGTAGGAAAAACTAGTTCTTTTCTTTCTAAATTCCATCCCAAATGCTTTCGAATTACAGGAAATTTTATACGGCCTTGTTCACCTAAGATTTCAGAAACTCTTATGAGAAAAAAACTAAGACAATTGTGATGAGAGAAATTAGGAGAAAACCTATGGAGCTGACATTACATTTTTCTACAATATCACTAGATTCGATATCCTTGACATCCTGGAAACGTTGTTCCTCTCCTTTTTTTATATCAAACGAGAGTTTTATGTAATCGTAGAAAAATCAGGATCAGTCTGTTCTGTTGGAGAACTGTAAGACATAAAATTTCAATCTAATAGGCTCTTTATCGAAGTAAATGTATAAGTTTAAATTGGATATCTAACAATCTTTTTCATTTTATTTCTTATTGTTTGTTTTAAAGTAGGAAAAACTAGTTCTTTTCTTTCTAATTTCCATCCCAAATGCTTTTGAATTCCAGCAAAATATATATGTTGACAACAAAAAAACTTCTTAAAAAACGTTTTGTTCAACTGTGAAATTCTTATGACACATTGCAAAAATAATCGTTGAAGAAGATAAATTCGATTTTTGTAAATGACAAGTGAAATGAAAAAAATTTACGACCACGGCAGGATTCGAACCTATAATCTTCTGCTCCGTAGGCAGACGCGTTATCCATTGCGCCACGCGGCCTTGTTCAACTAAGATTTCAGAAACTCTTATGAGAAAAAAAAACTAAGACAATTGTGATGAGAGAAATTAGGAGAAAACCTGTGGAGCTGACATTACATTTTTCTACAATATCACTAGATTCGATATCCTTGACATCCTGGAAACGTTATTCCTCTCCTTTTTTCATATCAAACAAGAGTTTTATGTAATCGTAGAAAAATCAGGATCAGTCTGTTCTGTTGGAGAACTGTAAGACATAAAATTTCAAACTAACAGGCTCTTCATCGAAGTAAATGTATAAGTTTAAATTGGATATCTAACAATCTTTTTCATTTTATTTCTTATTGTTTGTTTTAAAGTAGGAAAAACTAGTTCTTTTCTTTCTAAATTCCATCCCAAATGCTTTCGAATTACAGGAAATTATATACGGCCTTGTTCACTTAAGATTTCAGAAACTCTTATGAGAAAAAAACTAAGACAATTGTGATGAGAGAAATTAAGAGAAAACCTATGGAGCTGACATTACATTTCTCTACAATATCACTAGATTCGATATCCTTGACATCCTGGAAACGTTATTCCTCTCCTTTTTTTATATCAAACGGGAGTTTTATGTAATCATAGAGAAATCAGGATCAGTCTGTTCTGTTGGAGAACTGTAAGACATAAAATTTCAATCTAATAGGCTCTTTATCGAAGTAAATGTATAAGTTTAAATTGGATATCTAACAATCTTTTTCATTTTATTTCTTATTGTTTGTTTTAAAGTAGGAAAAACTAGTTCTTTTCTTTCTAATTTCCATCCCAAATGCTTTTGAATTCCAGCAAAATATATATGTTGACAACAAAAAAACTTCTTAAAAAACGTTTTGTTCAACTGTGAAATTCTTATGACACATTGCAAAAAAAAATCATTGAAAAAAATAAATTCGATTTTTATGAATGACAAGTGAAATAAAAAAAATTTACGACCACGGCAGGATTCGAACCTACAATCTTCTGCTCCGTAGGCAGACGCGTTATCCATTGCGCCACGCGGCCTTGTTTAACTGAGATTTCAGAAACTCTTATGAGAAAAAAACTAAGACAATTGTGATGAGAGAAATCAAGAGAAAAGCTATGAAGCTGACATTACATTTCTCTACAATATCACTAGATTCGATATCCTTGACATCCTGGAAACGTTATTCCTCTCCTTTTTTTATATCAAACGAGAGTTTTATGTAATCATAGAGAAATCAGGATCAGTCTGTTCTGTTGGAGAACTGTAAGACATAAAATTTCAAACTAATAGGCTCTTTATCGAAGTAAATGTATAAGTTTAAATTGGATATCTAACAATCTTTTTCATTTTATTTCTTATTGTTTGTTTTAAAGTAGGAAAAACTAGTTCTTTTCTTTCTAATTTCCATCCCAAATGCTTTTGAATTCCAGCAAAATATATATGTTGACAACAAAAAAACTTCTTAAAAAACGTTTTGTTCAACTGTGAAATTCTTATGACACATTGCAAAAAAAAATCATTGAAAAAAATAAATTCGATTTTTATGAATGACAAGTGAAATGAAAAAAATTTACGACCACGGCAGGATTCGAACCTACAATCTTCTGCTCCGTAGGCAGACGCGTTATCCATTGCGCCACGCAGCCCTGTTCAACTAAGATTTCAGAAACTCTTATGAGAAAAAAAACTAAGACAATTGTGATGAGAGAAATTAGGAGAAAACCTATGGAGCTGACATTACATTTTTCTACAATATCACTAGATTCGATATCCTTGACATCCTGGAAACGTTATTCCTCTCCTTTTTTTATATCAAACGAGAGTTTTATGTAATCGTAGAAAAATCAGGATCAGTCTGTTCTGTTGGAGAACTGTAAGACATAAAATTTCAAACTAATAGGCTTCTTATCGAAGTAAATGTATAAGTTTAAATTGGATATCTAACAATCTTTTTCATTTTATTTTTTATTGTTTGTTTTAAAGTAGGAAAAACTAGTTCTTTTCTTTCTAAATTCCATCCCAAATGCTTTCGAATTACAGGAAATTTTATACGGCCTTGTTCACCTAAGATTTCAGAAACTCTTATGAGAAAAAAACTAAGACAATTGTGATGAGAGAAATTAGGAGAAAACCTATGGAGCTGACATTACATTTTTCTACAACATCACTAGATTCGATATCCTTGACATCCTGGAAACCTTGTTCCTCTCCTTTTTTTATATCAAACGAGAGTTTTATGTAATCGTAGAAAAATCAGGATCAGTCTGTTCTGTTGGAGAACTGTAAGACATAAAATTTCAATCTAATAGGCTCTTTATCGAAGTAAATGTATAAGTTTAAATTGGATATCTAACAATCTTTTTCATTTTATTTCTTATTGTTTGTTTTAAAGTAGGAAAAACTAGTTCTTTTCTTTCTAATTTCCATCCCAAATGCTTTTGAATTCCAGCAAAATATATATGTTGACAACAAAAAAACTTCTTAAAAAACGTTTTGTTCAACTGTGAAATTCTTATGACACATTGCAAAAATAATCGTTGAAGAAGATAAATTCGATTTTTGTAAATGACAAGTGAAATGAAAAAAATTTACGACCACGGCAGGATTCGAACCTATAATCTTCTGCTCCGTAGGCAGACGCGTTATCCATTGCGCCACGCGACCTTGTTCAACAAAGATTTCAGAAACTCTTATGAGAAAAAAAACTAAGACAATTGTGATGAGAGAAATTAAGAGAAAACCTATGGAGCTGACATTACATTTCTCTACAATATCACTAGATTCGATATCCTTGACATCCTGGAAACGTTATTCCTCTCCTTTTTTTATATCAAACGGGAGTTTTATGTAATCATAGAGAAATCAGGATCAGTCTGTTCTGTTGGAGAACTGTAGGACATAAAATTTCAATCTAATAGGCTCTTTATCGAAGTAAATGTATAAGTTTAAATTGGATATCTAACAATCTTTTTCATTTTATTTCTTATTGTTTGTTTTAAAGTAGGAAAAACTAGTTCTTTTCTTTCTAATTTCCATCCCAAATGCTTTCGAATTCCAGCAAAATATATATGTTGACAACAAAAAAACTTCTTAAAAAACGTTTTGTTAAACTGTGAAATTTTTATTACACATTGCAAAAATAGTCGTTGAAAAAAATAAATTCGATTTTTATGAATGACAAGTGAAATAAAAAAAATTTACGACCACGGCAGGATTCGAACCTACAATCTTCTGCTCCGTAGGCAGACGCGTTATCCATTGCGCCACGCGGCCTTGTTTAACTGAGATTTCAGAAACTCTTATGAGAAAAAAACTAAGACAATTGTGATGAGAGAAATCAAGAGAAAAGCTATGAAGCTGACATTACATTTCTCTACAATATCACTAGATTCGATATCCTTGACATCCTGGAAACGTTATTCCTCTCCTTTTTTTATATCAAACGAGAGTTTTATGTAATCATAGAGAAATCAGGATCAGTCTGTTCTGTTGGAGAACTGTAAGACATAAAATTTCAAACTAATAGGCTCTTTATCGAAGTAAATGTATAAGTTTAAATTGGATATCTAACAATCTTTTTCATTTTATTTCTTATTGTTTGTTTTAAAGTAGGAAAAACTAGTTCTTTTCTTTCTAATTTCCATCCCAAATGCTTTTGAATTCCAGCAAAATATATATGTTGACAACAAAAAAACTTCTTAAAAAACGTTTTGTTCAACTGTGAAATTCTTATGACACATTGCAAAAAAAAATCATTGAAAAAAATAAATTCGATTTTTATGAATGACAAGTGAAATGAAAAAAATTTACGACCACGGCAGGATTCGAACCTACAATCTTCTGCTCCGTAGGCAGACGCGTTATCCATTGCGCCACGCGGCCTTGTTCAACTAAGATTTCAGAAACTCTTATGAGAAAAAAAAACTAAGACAATTGTGATGAGAGAAATTAGGAGAAAACCTGTGGAGCTGACATTACATTTTTCTACAATATCACTAGATTCGATATCCTTGACATCCTGGAAACGTTATTCCTCTCCTTTTTTTATATCAAACGAGAGTTTTATGTAATCGTAGAAAAATCAGGATCAGTCTGTTCTGTTGGAGAACTGTAAGACATAAAATTTCAAACTAATAGGCTCTTTATCGAAGTAAATGTATAAGTTTAAATTGGATATCTAACAATCTTTTTCATTTTATTTCTTATTGTTTGTTTTAAAGTAGGAAAAACTAGTTCTTTTCTTTCTAATTTCCATCCCAAATGCTTTCGAATTCCAGGAAAATATATATGTTGACAACAAAGAAAATTCTTAAAAAACGTTTTGTTCAACTGTGTAATTCTTATGACACATTGCAAAAAAAAATCATTGAAAAAAATAAATTCGATTTTTATGAATGACAAGTGAAATGAAAAAAATTTACGACCACGGCAGGATTCGAACCTACAATCTTCTGCTCCGTAGGCAGACGCGTTATCCATTGCGCCACGCGGCCTTGTTCAACTAAGATTTCAGAAACTCTTATGAGAAAAAAAACTAAGACAATTGTGATGAGAGAAATTAGGAGAAAACCTATGGAGCTGACATTACATTTTTCTACAATATCACTAGATTCGATATCCTTGACATCCTGGAAACGTTATTCCTCTCCTTTTTTTATATCAAACGAGAGTTTTATGTAATCGTAGAAAAATCAGGATCAGTCTGTTCTGTTGGAGAACTGTAAGACATAAAATTTCAAACTAATAGGCTTCTTATCGAAGTAAATGTATAAGTTTAAATTGGATATCTAACAATCTTTTTCATTTTATTTTTTATTGTTTGTTTTAAAGTAGGAAAAACTAGTTCTTTTCTTTCTAAATTCCATCCCAAATGCTTTCGAATTACAGGAAATTTTATACGGCCTTGTTCACCTAAGATTTCAGAAACTCTTATGAGAAAAAAACTAAGACAATTGTGATGAGAGAAATTAGGAGAAAACCTATGGAGCTGACATTACATTTTTCTACAATATCACTAGATTCGATATCCTTGACATCCTGGAAACGTTGTTCCTCTCCTTTTTTTATATCAAACGAGAGTTTTATGTAATCGTAGAAAAATCAGGATCAGTCTGTTCTGTTGGAGAACTGTAAGACATAAAATTTCAATCTAATAGGCTCTTTATCGAAGTAAATGTATAAGTTTAAATTGGATATCTAACAATCTTTTTCATTTTATTTCTTATTGTTTGTTTTAAAGTAGGAAAAACTAGTTCTTTTCTTTCTAATTTCCATCCCAAATGCTTTTGAATTCCAGCAAAATATATATGTTGACAACAAAAAAACTTCTTAAAAAACGTTTTGTTCAACTGTGAAATTCTTATGACACATTGCAAAAATAATCGTTGAAGAAGATAAATTCGATTTTTGTAAATGACAAGTGAAATGAAAAAAATTTACGACCACGGCAGGATTCGAACCTATAATCTTCTGCTCCGTAGGCAGACGCGTTATCCATTGCGCCACGCGACCTTGTTCAACAAAGATTTCAGAAACTCTTATGAGAAAAAAAACTAAGACAATTGTGATGAGAGAAATTAAGAGAAAACCTATGGAGCTGACATTACATTTCTCTACAATATCACTAGATTCGATATCCTTGACATCCTGGAAACGTTATTCCTCTCCTTTTTTTATATCAAACGGGAGTTTTATGTAATCATAGAGAAATCAGGATCAGTCTGTTCTGTTGGAGAACTGTAGGACATAAAATTTCAATCTAATAGGCTCTTTATCGAAGTAAATGTATAAGTTTAAATTGGATATCTAACAATCTTTTTCATTTTATTTCTTATTGTTTGTTTTAAAGTAAGAAAAACTAGTTCTTTTCTTTCTAATTTCCATCCCAAATGCTTTCGAATTCCAGCAAAATATATATGTTGACAACAAAAAAACTTCTTAAAAAACGTTTTGTTAAACTGTGAAATTTTTATTACACATTGCAAAAATAGTCGTTGAAAAAAATAAATTCGATTTTTATGAATGACAAGTGAAATAAAAAAAATTTACGACCACGGCAGGATTCGAACCTACAATCTTCTGCTCCGTAGGCAGACGCGTTATCCATTGCGCCACGCGGCCTTGTTTAACTGAGATTTCAGAAACTCTTATGAGAAAAAAACTAAGACAATTGTGATGAGAGAAATCAAGAGAAAAGCTATGAAGCTGACATTACATTTCTCTACAATATCACTAGATTCGATATCCTTGACATCCTGGAAACGTTATTCCTCTCCTTTTTTTATATCAAACGAGAGTTTTATGTAATCATAGAGAAATCAGGATCAGTCTGTTCTGTTGGAGAACTGTAAGACATAAAATTTCAAACTAATAGGCTCTTTATCGAAGTAAATGTATAAGTTTAAATTGGATATCTAACAATCTTTTTCATTTTATTTCTTATTGTTTGTTTTAAAGTAGGAAAAACTAGTTCTTTTCTTTCTAATTTCCATCCCAAATGCTTTTGAATTCCAGCAAAATATATATGTTGACAACAAAAAAACTTCTTAAAAAACGTTTTGTTCAACTGTGAAATTCTTATGACACATTGCAAAAAAAAATCATTGAAAAAAATAAATTCGATTTTTATGAATGACAAGTGAAATGAAAAAAATTTACGACCACGGCAGGATTCGAACCTACAATCTTCTGCTCCGTAGGCAGACGCGTTATCCATTGCGCCACGCGGCCTTGTTCAACTAAGATTTCAGAAACTCTTATGAGAAAAAAAAACTAAGACAATTGTGATGAGAGAAATTAGGAGAAAACCTGTGGAGCTGACATTACATTTTTCTACAATATCACTAGATTCGATATCCTTGACATCCTGGAAACGTTATTCCTCTCCTTTTTTTATATCAAACGAGAGTTTTATGTAATCGTAGAAAAATCAGGATCAGTCTGTTCTGTTGGAGAACTGTAAGACATAAAATTTCAAACTAATAGGCTCTTTATCGAAGTAAATGTATAAGTTTAAATTGGATATCTAACAATCTTTTTCATTTTATTTCTTATTGTTTGTTTTAAAGTAGGAAAAACTAGTTCTTTTCTTTCTAATTTCCATCCCAAATGCTTTCGAATTCCAGGAAAATATATATGTTGACAACAAAGAAAATTCTTAAAAAACGTTTTGTTCAACTGTGTAATTCTTATGACACATTGCAAAAAAAAATCATTGAAAAAAATAAATTCGATTTTTATGAATGACAAGTGAAATGAAAAAAATTTACGACCACGGCAGGATTCGAACCTACAATCTTCTGCTCCGTAGGCAGACGCGTTATCCATTGCGCCACGCGGCCTTGTTCAACTAAGATTTCAGAAACTCTTATGAGAAAAAAAACTAAGACAATTGTGATGAGAGAAATTAGGAGAAAACCTATGGAGCTGACATTACATTTTTCTACAATATCACTAGATTCGATATCCTTGACATCCTGGAAACGTTATTCCTCTCCTTTTTTTATATCAAACGAGAGTTTTATGTAATCGTAGAAAAATCAGGATCAGTCTGTTCTGTTGGAGAACTGTAAGACATAAAATTTCAAACTAATAGGCTTCTTATCGAAGTAAATGTATAAGTTTAAATTGGATATCTAACAATCTTTTTCATTTTATTTTTTATTGTTTGTTTTAAAGTAGGAAAAACTAGTTCTTTTCTTTCTAAATTCCATCCCAAATGCTTTCGAATTACAGGAAATTTTATACGGCCTTGTTCACCTAAGATTTCAGAAACTCTTATGAGAAAAAAACTAAGACAATTGTGATGAGAGAAATTAGGAGAAAACCTATGGAGCTGACATTACATTTTTCTACAATATCACTAGATTCGATATCCTTGACATCCTGGAAACGTTGTTCCTCTCCTTTTTTTATATCAAACGAGAGTTTTATGTAATCGTAGAAAAATCAGGATCAGTCTGTTCTGTTGGAGAACTGTAAGACATAAAATTTCAATCTAATAGGCTCTTTATCGAAGTAAATGTATAAGTTTAAATTGGATATCTAACAATCTTTTTCATTTTATTTCTTATTGTTTGTTTTAAAGTAGGAAAAACTAGTTCTTTTCTTTCTAATTTCCATCCCAAATGCTTTTGAATTCCAGCAAAATATATATGTTGACAACAAAAAAACTTCTTAAAAAACGTTTTGTTCAACTGTGAAATTCTTATGACACATTGCAAAAATAATCGTTGAAGAAGATAAATTCGATTTTTGTAAATGACAAGTGAAATGAAAAAAATTTACGACCACGGCAGGATTCGAACCTATAATCTTCTGCTCCGTAGGCAGACGCGTTATCCATTGCGCCACGCGACCTTGTTCAACAAAGATTTCAGAAACTCTTATGAGAAAAAAAACTAAGAGAATTGTGATGAGAGAAATTAAGAGAAAACCTATGGAGCTGACATTACATTTCTCTACAATATCACTAGATTCAATATCATTGATATCCTAGAAGCGTTATTTCTCTTCTTTTTTCATATCAAACGGGAGTTTTATGTAATCATGGAGAAATCAGGATCAGTCTGTTCTGTTGGAGAACTGTAAGACATAAAATTTCAAACTAATAGGCTCTTTATTGAAGTAAATGTATAAGTTTAAATTGGATATCTAACAATCTTTTTCATTTTATTTCTTATTGTTTGTTTTAAAGTAGGAAAAACTAGTTCTTTTCTTTCTAAATTCCATCCCAAATGCTTTCGAATTCCAGGAAATTATATACGGCCTTGTTCACCTAAGATTTCAGAAACTCTTATGAGAAAAAAAACTAAGACAATTGTGATGAGAGAAATTAGGAGAAAACCTATGGAGCTCACATTACATTTCTCTACAATATCACTAGATTCGATATCCTTGACATCCTGGAAACGTTATTCCTCTCCTTTTTTTATATCAAACGGGAGTTTTATGTAATCATAGAGAAATCAGGATCAGTCTGTTCTGTTGGAGAACTGTAAGACATAAAATTTCAATCTAATAGGCTCTTTATCGAAGTAAATGTATAAGTTTAAATTGGATATCTAACAATCTTTTTCATTTTATTTCTTATTGTTTGTTTTAAAGTAGGAAAAACTAGTTCTTTTCTTTCTAATTTCCATCCCAAATGCTTTTGAATTCCAGCAAAATATATATGTTGACAACAAAAAAACTTCTTAAAAAACGTTTTGTTCAACTGTGAAATTCTTATGACACATTGCAAAAAAAAATCATTGAAAAAAATAAATTCGATTTTTATGAATGACAAGTGAAATAAAAAAAATTTACGACCACGGCAGGATTCGAACCTACAATCTTCTGCTCCGTAGGCAGACGCGTTATCCATTGCGCCACGCGGCCTTGTTTAACTGAGATTTCAGAAACTCTTATGAGAAAAAAACTAAGACAATTGTGATGAGAGAAATCAAGAGAAAAGCTATGAAGCTGACATTACATTTCTCTACAATATCACTAGATTCGATATCCTTGACATCCTGGAAACGTTATTCCTCTCCTTTTTTTATATCAAACGAGAGTTTTATGTAATCATAGAGAAATCAGGATCAGTCTGTTCTGTTGGAGAACTGTAAGACATAAAATTTCAAACTAATAGGCTCTTTATCGAAGTAAATGTATAAGTTTAAATTGGATATCTAACAATCTTTTTCATTTTATTTCTTATTGTTTGTTTTAAAGTAGGAAAAACTAGTTCTTTTCTTTCTAATTTCCATCCCAAATGCTTTTGAATTCCAGCAAAATATATATGTTGACAACAAAAAAACTTCTTAAAAAACGTTTTGTTCAACTGTGAAATTCTTATGACACATTGCAAAAAAAAATCATTGAAAAAAATAAATTCGATTTTTATGAATGACAAGTGAAATGAAAAAAATTTACGACCACGGCAGGATTCGAACCTACAATCTTCTGCTCCGTAGGCAGACGCGTTATCCATTGCGCCACGCAGCCCTGTTCAACTAAGATTTCAGAAACTCTTATGAGAAAAAAAACTAAGACAATTGTGATGAGAGAAATTAGGAGAAAACCTATGGAGCTGACATTACATTTTTCTACAATATCACTAGATTCGATATCCTTGACATCCTGGAAACGTTATTCCTCTCCTTTTTTTATATCAAACGAGAGTTTTATGTAATCGTAGAAAAATCAGGATCAGTCTGTTCTGTTGGAGAACTGTAAGACATAAATTTTCAAACTAATAGGCTTCTTATCGAAGTAAATGTATAAGTTTAAATTGGATATCTAACAATCTTTTTCATTTTATTTTTTATTGTTTGTTTTAAAGTAGGAAAAACTAGTTCTTTTCTTTCTAAATTCCATCCCAAATGCTTTCGAATTACAGGAAATTTTATACGGCCTTGTTCACCTAAGATTTCAGAAACTCTTATGAGAAAAAAACTAAGACAATTGTGATGAGAGAAATTAGGAGAAAACCTATGGAGCTGACATTACATTTTTCTACAACATCACTAGATTCGATATCCTTGACATCCTGGAAACCTTGTTCCTCTCCTTTTTTTATATCAAACGAGAGTTTTATGTAATCGTAGAAAAATCAGGATCAGTCTGTTCTGTTGGAGAACTGTAAGACATAAAATTTCAATCTAATAGGCTCTTTATCGAAGTAAATGTATAAGTTTAAATTGGATATCTAACAATCTTTTTCATTTTATTTCTTATTGTTTGTTTTAAAGTAGGAAAAACTAGTTCTTTTCTTTCTAACTTCCATCCCAAATGCTTTTGAATTCCAGCAAAATATATATGTTGACAACAAAAAAACTTCTTAAAAAACGTTTTGTTCAACTGTGAAATTCTTATGACACATTGCAAAAATAATCGTTGAAGAAGATAAATTCGATTTTTGTAAATGACAAGTGAAATGAAAAAAATTTACGACCACGGCAGGATTCGAACCTATAATCTTCTGCTCCGTAGGCAGACGTGTTATCCATTGCGCCACGCGACCTTGTTCAACAAAGATTTCAGAAACTCTTATGAGAAAAAAAACTAAGACAATTGTGATGAGAGAAATTAAGAGAAAACCTATGGAGCTGACATTACATTTTTCTACAATATCACTAGATTCAATATCATTGATATCCTAGAAGCGTTATTTCTCTTCTTTTTTCATATCAAACGGGAGTTTTATGTAATCATAGAGAAATCAGGATCAGTCTGTTCTGTTGGAGAACTGTAAGACATAAAATTTCAAACTAATAGGCTCTTTATTGAAGTAAATGTATAAGTTTAAATTGGATATCTAACAATCTTTTTCATTTTATTTCTTATTGTTTGTTTTAAAGTAGGAAAAACTAGTTCTTTTCTTTCTAAATTCCATCCCAAATGCTTTCGAATTCCAGGAAATTATATACGGCCTTGTTCACCTAAGATTTCAGAAACTCTTATGAGAAAAAAAACTAAGACAATTGTGATGAGAGAAATTAGGAGAAAACCTATGGAGCTCACATTACATTTCTCTACAATATCACTAGATTCGATATCCTTGACATCCTGGAAACGTTATTCCTCTCCTTTTTTTATATCAAACGGGAGTTTTATGTAATCATAGAGAAATCAGGATCAGTCTGTTCTGTTGGAGAACTGTAGGACATAAAATTTCAATCTAATAGGCTCTTTATCGAAGTAAATGTATAAGTTTAAATTGGATATCTAACAATCTTTTTCATTTTATTTCTTATTGTTTGTTTTAAAGTAGGAAAAACTAGTTCTTTTCTTTCTAATTTCCATCCCAAATGCTTTCGAATTCCAGCAAAATATATATGTTGACAACAAAAAAACTTCTTAAAAAACGTTTTGTTAAACTGTGAAATTTTTATTACACATTGCAAAAATAGTCGTTGAAAAAAATAAATTCGATTTTTATGAATGACAAGTGAAATAAAAAAAATTTACGACCACGGCAGGATTCGAACCTACAATCTTCTGCTCCGTAGGCAGACGCGTTATCCATTGCGCCACGCGGCCTTGTTTAACTGAGATTTCAGAAACTCTTATGAGAAAAAAACTAAGACAATTGTGATGAGAGAAATCAAGAGAAAAGCTATGAAGCTGACATTACATTTCTCTACAATATCACTAGATTCGATATCCTTGACATCCTGGAAACGTTATTCCTCTCCTTTTTTTATATCAAACGAGAGTTTTATGTAATCATAGAGAAATCAGGATCAGTCTGTTCTGTTGGAGAACTGTAAGACATAAAATTTCAAACTAATAGGCTCTTTATCGAAGTAAATGTATAAGTTTAAATTGGATATCTAACAATCTTTTTCATTTTATTTCTTATTGTTTGTTTTAAAGTAGGAAAAACTAGTTCTTTTCTTTCTAATTTCCATCCCAAATGCTTTCGAATTCCAGCAAAATATATATGTTGACAACAAAAAAACTTCTTAAAAAACGTTTTGTTAAACTGTGAAATTTTTATTACACATTGCAAAAATAGTCGTTGAAAAAAATAAATTCGATTTTTATGAATGACAAGTGAAATAAAAAAAATTTACGACCACGGCAGGATTCGAACCTACAATCTTCTGCTCCGTAGGCAGACGCGTTATCCATTGCGCCACGCGGCCTTGTTTAACTGAGATTTCAGAAACTCTTATGAGAAAAAAACTAAGACAATTGTGATGAGAGAAATCAAGAGAAAAGCTATGAAGCTGACATTACATTTCTCTACAATATCACTAGATTCGATATCCTTGACATCCTGGAAACGTTATTCCTCTCCTTTTTTTATATCAAACGAGAGTTTTATGTAATCATAGAGAAATCAGGATCAGTCTGTTCTGTTGGAGAACTGTAAGACATAAAATTTCAAACTAATAGGCTCTTTATCGAAGTAAATGTATAAGTTTAAATTGGATATCTAACAATCTTTTTCATTTTATTTCTTATTGTTTGTTTAAAAGTAGGAAAAACTAGTTCTTTTCTTTCTAATTTCCATCCCAAATGCTTTTGAATTCCAGCAAAATATATATGTTGACAACAAAAAAACTTCTTAAAAAACGTTTTGTTCAACTGTGAAATTCTTATGACACATTGCAAAAAAAAATCATTGAAAAAAATAAATTCGATTTTTATGAATGACAAGTGAAATGAAAAAAATTTACGACCACGGCAGGATTCGAACCTACAATCTTCTGCTCCGTAGGCAGACGCGTTATCCATTGCGCCACGCAGCCCTGTTCAACTAAGATTTCAGAAACTCTTATGAGAAAAAAAACTAAGACAATTGTGATGAGAGAAATTAGGAGAAAACCTATGGAGCTGACATTACATTTTTCTACAATATCACTAGATTCGATATCCTTGACATCCTGGAAACGTTATTCCTCTCCTTTTTTTATATCAAACGAGAGTTTTATGTAATCATAGAGAAATCAGGATCAGTCTGTTCTGTTGGAGAACTGTAAGACATAAAATTTCAAACTAATAGGCTCTTTATCGAAGTAAATGTATAAGTTTAAATTGGATATCTAACAATCTTTTTCATTTTATTTCTTATTGTTTGTTTAAAAGTAGGAAAAACTAGTTCTTTTCTTTCTAATTTCCATCCCAAATGCTTTTGAATTCCAGCAAAATATATATGTTGACAACAAAAAAACTTCTTAAAAAACGTTTTGTTCAACTGTGAAATTCTTATGACACATTGCAAAAAAAAATCATTGAAAAAAATAAATTCGATTTTTATGAATGACAAGTGAAATGAAAAAAATTTACGACCACGGCAGGATTCGAACCTACAATCTTCTGCTCCGTAGGCAGACGCGTTATCCATTGCGCCACGCAGCCCTGTTCAACTAAGATTTCAGAAACTCTTATGAGAAAAAAAACTAAGACAATTGTGATGAGAGAAATTAGGAGAAAACCTATGGAGCTGACATTACATTTTTCTACAATATCACTAGATTCGATATCCTTGACATCCTGGAAACGTTATTCCTCTCCTTTTTTTATATCAAACGAGAGTTTTATGTAATCGTAGAAAAATCAGGATCAGTCTGTTCTGTTGGAGAACTGTAAGACATAAAATTTCAAACTAATAGGCTTCTTATCGAAGTAAATGTATAAGTTTAAATTGGATATCTAACAATCTTTTTCATTTTATTTTTTATTGTTTGTTTTAAAGTAGGAAAAACTAGTTCTTTTCTTTCTAAATTCCATCCCAAATGCTTTCGAATTACAGGAAATTTTATACGGCCTTGTTCACCTAAGATTTCAGAAACTCTTATGAGAAAAAAACTAAGACAATTGTGATGAGAGAAATTAGGAGAAAACCTATGGAGCTGACATTACATTTTTCTACAACATCACTAGATTCGATATCCTTGACATCCTGGAAACCTTGTTCCTCTCCTTTTTTTATATCAAACGAGAGTTTTATGTAATCGTAGAAAAATCAGGATCAGTCTGTTCTGTTGGAGAACTGTAAGACATAAAATTTCAATCTAATAGGCTCTTTATCGAAGTAAATGTATAAGTTTAAATTGGATATCTAACAATCTTTTTCATTTTATTTCTTATTGTTTGTTTTAAAGTAGGAAAAACTAGTTCTTTTCTTTCTAAATTCCATCCCAAATGCTTTCGAATTCCAGGAAATTATATACGGCCTTGTTCACCTAAGATTTCAGAAACTCTTATGAGAAAAAAAACTAAGACAATTGTGATGAGAGAAATTAGGAGAAAACCTATGGAGCTCACATTACATTTCTCTACAATATCACTAGATTCGATATCCTTGACATCCTGGAAACGTTATTCCTCTCCTTTTTTTATATCAAACGGGAGTTTTATGTAATCATAGAGAAATCAGGATCAGTCTGTTCTGTTGGAGAACTGTAAGACATAAAATTTCAATCTAATAGGCTCTTTATCGAAGTAAATGTATAAGTTTAAATTGGATATCTAACAATCTTTTTCATTTTATTTCTTATTGTTTGTTTTAAAGTAGGAAAAACTAGTTCTTTTCTTTCTAATTTCCATCCCAAATGCTTTTGAATTCCAGCAAAATATATATGTTGACAACAAAAAAACTTCTTAAAAAACGTTTTGTTCAACTGTGAAATTCTTATGACACATTGCAAAAAAAAATCATTGAAAAAAATAAATTCGATTTTTATGAATGACAAGTGAAATAAAAAAAATTTACGACCACGGCAGGATTCGAACCTACAATCTTCTGCTCCGTAGGCAGACGCGTTATCCATTGCGCCACGCGGCCTTGTTTAACTGAGATTTCAGAAACTCTTATGAGAAAAAAACTAAGACAATTGTGATGAGAGAAATCAAGAGAAAAGCTATGAAGCTGACATTACATTTCTCTACAATATCACTAGATTCGATATCCTTGACATCCTGGAAACGTTATTCCTCTCCTTTTTTTATATCAAACGAGAGTTTTATGTAATCATAGAGAAATCAGGATCAGTCTGTTCTGTTGGAGAACTGTAAGACATAAAATTTCAAACTAATAGGCTCTTTATCGAAGTAAATGTATAAGTTTAAATTGGATATCTAACAATCTTTTTCATTTTATTTCTTATTGTTTGTTTTAAAGTAGGAAAAACTAGTTCTTTTCTTTCTAATTTCCATCCCAAATGCTTTTGAATTCCAGCAAAATATATATGTTGACAACAAAAAAACTTCTTAAAAAACGTTTTGTTCAACTGTGAAATTCTTATGACACATTGCAAAAAAAAATCATTGAAAAAAATAAATTCGATTTTTATGAATGACAAGTGAAATGAAAAAAATTTACGACCACGGCAGGATTCGAACCTACAATCTTCTGCTCCGTAGGCAGACGCGTTATCCATTGCGCCACGCAGCCCTGTTCAACTAAGATTTCAGAAACTCTTATGAGAAAAAAAACTAAGACAATTGTGATGAGAGAAATTAGGAGAAAACCTATGGAGCTGACATTACATTTTTCTACAATATCACTAGATTCGATATCCTTGACATCCTGGAAACGTTATTCCTCTCCTTTTTTTATATCAAACGAGAGTTTTATGTAATCGTAGAAAAATCAGGATCAGTCTGTTCTGTTGGAGAACTGTAAGACATAAATTTTCAAACTAATAGGCTTCTTATCGAAGTAAATGTATAAGTTTAAATTGGATATCTAACAATCTTTTTCATTTTATTTTTTATTGTTTGTTTTAAAGTAGGAAAAACTAGTTCTTTTCTTTCTAAATTCCATCCCAAATGCTTTCGAATTACAGGAAATTTTATACGGCCTTGTTCACCTAAGATTTCAGAAACTCTTATGAGAAAAAAACTAAGACAATTGTGATGAGAGAAATTAGGAGAAAACCTATGGAGCTGACATTACATTTTTCTACAACATCACTAGATTCGATATCCTTGACATCCTGGAAACCTTGTTCCTCTCCTTTTTTTATATCAAACGAGAGTTTTATGTAATCGTAGAAAAATCAGGATCAGTCTGTTCTGTTGGAGAACTGTAAGACATAAAATTTCAATCTAATAGGCTCTTTATCGAAGTAAATGTATAAGTTTAAATTGGATATCTAACAATCTTTTTCATTTTATTTCTTATTGTTTGTTTTAAAGTAGGAAAAACTAGTTCTTTTCTTTCTAACTTCCATCCCAAATGCTTTTGAATTCCAGCAAAATATATATGTTGACAACAAAAAAACTTCTTAAAAAACGTTTTGTTCAACTGTGAAATTCTTATGACACATTGCAAAAATAATCGTTGAAGAAGATAAATTCGATTTTTGTAAATGACAAGTGAAATGAAAAAAATTTACGACCACGGCAGGATTCGAACCTATAATCTTCTGCTCCGTAGGCAGACGCGTTATCCATTGCGCCACGCGACCTTGTTCAACAAAGATTTCAGAAACTCTTATGAGAAAAAAAACTAAGACAATTGTGATGAGAGAAATTAAGAGAAAACCTATGGAGCTGACATTACATTTTTCTACAATATCACTAGATTCAATATCATTGATATCCTAGAAGCGTTATTTCTCTTCTTTTTTCATATCAAACGGGAGTTTTATGTAATCATAGAGAAATCAGGATCAGTCTGTTCTGTTGGAGAACTGTAAGACATAAAATTTCAAACTAATAGGCTCTTTATTGAAGTAAATGTATAAGTTTAAATTGGATATCTAACAATCTTTTTCATTTTATTTCTTATTGTTTGTTTTAAAGTAGAAAAAACTAGTTCTTTTCTTTCTAAATTCCATCCCAAATGCTTTCGAATTCCAGGAAATTATATACGGCCTTGTTCACCTAAGATTTCAGAAACTCTTATGAGAAAAAAAACTAAGACAATTGTGATGAGAGAAATTAGGAGAAAACCTATGGAGCTCACATTACATTTCTCTACAATATCACTAGATTCGATATCCTTGACATCCTGGAAACGTTATTCCTCTCCTTTTTTTATATCAAACGGGAGTTTTATGTAATCATAGAGAAATCAGGATCAGTCTGTTCTGTTGGAGAACTGTAGGACATAAAATTTCAATCTAATAGGCTCTTTATCGAAGTAAATGTATAAGTTTAAATTGGATATCTAACAATCTTTTTCATTTTATTTCTTATTGTTTGTTTTAAAGTAGGAAAAACTAGTTCTTTTCTTTCTAATTTCCATCCCAAATGCTTTCGAATTCCAGGAAAATATATATGTTGACAACAAAGAAAATTCTTAAAAAACGTTTTGTTCAACTGTGAAATTTTTATTACACATTGCAAAAATAGTCGTTGAAAAAAATAAATTCGATTTTTATGAATGACAAGTGAAATAAAAAAAATTTACGACCACGGCAGGATTCGAACCTACAATCTTCTGCTCCGTAGGCAGACGCGTTATCCATTGCGCCACGCGGCCTTGTTTAACTGAGATTTCAGAAACTCTTATGAGAAAAAAACTAAGACAATTGTGATGAGAGAAATCAAGAGAAAAGCTATGAAGCTGACATTACATTTCTCTACAATATCACTAGATTCGATATCCTTGACATCCTGGAAACGTTATTCCTCTCCTTTTTTTATATCAAACGAGAGTTTTATGTAATCATAGAGAAATCAGGATCAGTCTGTTCTGTTGGAGAACTGTAAGACATAAAATTTCAAACTAATAGGCTCTTTATCGAAGTAAATGTATAAGTTTAAATTGGATATCTAACAATCTTTTTCATTTTATTTCTTATTGTTTGTTTTAAAGTAGGAAAAACTAGTTCTTTTCTTTCTAATTTCCATCCCAAATGCTTTCGAATTCCAGCAAAATATATATGTTGACAACAAAAAAACTTCTTAAAAAACGTTTTGTTAAACTGTGAAATTTTTATTACACATTGCAAAAATAGTCGTTGAAAAAAATAAATTCGATTTTTATGAATGACAAGTGAAATAAAAAAAATTTACGACCACGGCAGGATTCGAACCTACAATCTTCTGCTCCGTAGGCAGACGCGTTATCCATTGCGCCACGCGGCCTTGTTTAACTGAGATTTCAGAAACTCTTATGAGAAAAAAACTAAGACAATTGTGATGAGAGAAATCAAGAGAAAAGCTATGAAGCTGACATTACATTTCTCTACAATATCACTAGATTCGATATCCTTGACATCCTGGAAACGTTATTCCTCTCCTTTTTTTATATCAAACGAGAGTTTTATGTAATCATAGAGAAATCAGGATCAGTCTGTTCTGTTGGAGAACTGTAAGACATAAAATTTCAAACTAATAGGCTCTTTATCGAAGTAAATGTATAAGTTTAAATTGGATATCTAACAATCTTTTTCATTTTATTTCTTATTGTTTGTTTTAAAGTAGGAAAAACTAGTTCTTTTCTTTCTAATTTCCATCCCAAATGCTTTTGAATTCCAGCAAAATATATATGTTGACAACAAAAAAACTTCTTAAAAAACGTTTTGTTCAACTGTGAAATTCTTATGACACATTGCAAAAAAAAATCATTGAAAAAAATAAATTCGATTTTTATGAATGACAAGTGAAATGAAAAAAATTTACGACCACGGCAGGATTCGAACCTACAATCTTCTGCTCCGTAGGCAGACGCGTTATCCATTGCGCCACGCAGCCCTGTTCAACTAAGATTTCAGAAACTCTTATGAGAAAAAAAACTAAGACAATTGTGATGAGAGAAATTAGGAGAAAACCTATGGAGCTGACATTACATTTTTCTACAATATCACTAGATTCGATATCCTTGACATCCTGGAAACGTTATTCCTCTCCTTTTTTTATATCAAACGAGAGTTTTATGTAATCGTAGAAAAATCAGGATCAGTCTGTTCTGTTGGAGAACTGTAAGACACAAAATTTCAAACTAATAGGCTTCTTATCGAAGTAAATGTATAAGTTTAAATTGGATATCTAACAATCTTTTTCATTTTATTTTTTATTGTTTGTTTTAAAGTAGGAAAAACTAGTTCTTTTCTTTCTAAATTCCATCCCAAATGCTTTCGAATTACAGGAAATTTTATACGGCCTTGTTCACCTAAGATTTCAGAAACTCTTATGAGAAAAAAACTAAGACAATTGTGATGAGAGAAATTAGGAGAAAACCTATGGAGCTGACATTACATTTTTCTACAACATCACTAGATTCGATATCCTTGACATCCTGGAAACCTTGTTCCTCTCCTTTTTTTATATCAAACGAGAGTTTTATGTAATCGTAGAAAAATCAGGATCAGTCTGTTCTGTTGGAGAACTGTAAGACATAAAATTTCAATCTAATAGGCTCTTTATCGAAGTAAATGTATAAGTTTAAATTGGATATCTAACAATCTTTTTCATTTTATTTCTTATTGTTTGTTTTAAAGTAGGAAAAACTAGTTCTTTTCTTTCTAACTTCCATCCCAAATGCTTTTGAATTCCAGCAAAATATATATGTTGACAACAAAAAAACTTCTTAAAAAACGTTTTGTTCAACTGTGAAATTCTTATGACACATTGCAAAAATAATCGTTGAAGAAGATAAATTCGATTTTTGTAAATGACAAGTGAAATGAAAAAAATTTACGACCACGGCAGGATTCGAACCTATAATCTTCTGCTCCGTAGGCAGACGCGTTATCCATTGCGCCACGCGACCTTGTTCAACAAAGATTTCAGAAACTCTTATGAGAAAAAAAACTAAGACAATTGTGATGAGAGAAATTAAGAGAAAACCTATGGAGCTGACATTACATTTTTCTACAATATCACTAGATTCAATATCATTGATATCCTAGAAGCGTTATTTCTCTTCTTTTTTCATATCAAACGGGAGTTTTATGTAATCATAGAGAAATCAGGATCAGTCTGTTCTGTTGGAGAACTGTAAGACATAAAATTTCAAACTAATAGGCTCTTTATTGAAGTAAATGTATAAGTTTAAATTGGATATCTAACAATCTTTTTCATTTTATTTCTTATTGTTTGTTTTAAAGTAGGAAAAACTAGTTCTTTTCTTTCTAAATTCCATCCCAAATGCTTTCGAATTCCAGGAAATTATATACGGCCTTGTTCACCTAAGATTTCAGAAACTCTTATGAGAAAAAAAACTAAGACAATTGTGATGAGAGAAATTAGGAGAAAACCTATGGAGCTCACATTACATTTCTCTACAATATCACTAGATTCGATATCCTTGACATCCTGGAAACGTTATTCCTCTCCTTTTTTTATATCAAACGGGAGTTTTATGTAATCATAGAGAAATCAGGATCAGTCTGTTCTGTTGGAGAACTGTAGGACATAAAATTTCAATCTAATAGGCTCTTTATCGAAGTAAATGTATAAGTTTAAATTGGATATCTAACAATCTTTTTCATTTTATTTCTTATTGTTTGTTTTAAAGTAGGAAAAACTAGTTCTTTTCTTTCTAATTTCCATCCCAAATGCTTTCGAATTCCAGCAAAATATATATGTTGACAACAAAAAAACTTCTTAAAAAACGTTTTGTTAAACTGTGAAATTTTTATTACACATTGCAAAAATAGTCGTTGAAAAAAATAAATTCGATTTTTATGAATGACAAGTGAAATAAAAAAAATTTACGACCACGGCAGGATTCGAACCTACAATCTTCTGCTCCGTAGGCAGACGCGTTATCCATTGCGCCACGCGGCCTTGTTTAACTGAGATTTCAGAAACTCTTATGAGAAAAAAACTAAGACAATTGTGATGAGAGAAATCAAGAGAAAAGCTATGAAGCTGACATTACATTTCTCTACAATATCACTAGATTCGATATCCTTGACATCCTGGAAACGTTATTCCTCTCCTTTTTTTATATCAAACGAGAGTTTTATGTAATCATAGAGAAATCAGGATCAGTCTGTTCTGTTGGAGAACTGTAAGACATAAAATTTCAAACTAATAGGCTCTTTATCGAAGTAAATGTATAAGTTTAAATTGGATATCTAACAATCTTTTTCATTTTATTTCTTATTGTTTGTTTTAAAGTAGGAAAAACTAGTTCTTTTCTTTCTAATTTCCATCCCAAATGCTTTTGAATTCCAGCAAAATATATATGTTGACAACAAAAAAACTTCTTAAAAAACGTTTTGTTCAACTGTGAAATTCTTATGACACATTGCAAAAAAAAATCATTGAAAAAAATAAATTCGATTTTTATGAATGACAAGTGAAATGAAAAAAATTTACGACCACGGCAGGATTCGAACCTACAATCTTCTGCTCCGTAGGCAGACGCGTTATCCATTGCGCCACGCGGCCTTGTTCAACTAAGATTTCAGAAACTCTTATGAGAAAAAAAAACTAAGACAATTGTGATGAGAGAAATTAGGAGAAAACCTGTGGAGCTGACATTACATTTTTCTATAATATCACTAGATTCGATATCCTTGACATCCTGGAAACGTTATTCCTCTCCTTTTTTTATATCAAACGAGAGTTTTATGTAATCGTAGAAAAATCAGGATCAGTCTGTTCTGTTGGAGAACTGTAAGACATAAAATTTCAAACTAACAGGCTCTTCATCGAAGTAAATGTATAAGTTTAAATTGGATATCTAACAATCTTTTTCATTTTATTTCTTATTGTTTGTTTTAAAGTAGGAAAAACTAGTTCTTTTCTTTCTAAATTCCATCCCAAATGCTTTCGAATTACAGGAAATTATATACGGCCTTGTTCACCTAAGATTTCAGAAACTCTTATGAGAAAAAAACTAAGACAATTGTGATGAGAGAAATTAAGAGAAAACCTATGGAGCTGACATTACATTTCTCTACAATATCACTAGATTCGCTATCCTTGACATCCTGGAAACGTTATTCCTCTCCTTTTTTTATATCAAACGGGAGTTTTATGTAATCATAGAGAAATCAGGATCAGTCTGTTCTGTTGGAGAACTGTAAGACATAAAATTTCAATCTAATAGGCTCTTTATCGAAGTAAATGTATAAGTTTAAATTGGATATCTAACAATCTTTTTCATTTTATTTCTTATTGTTTGTTTTAAAGTAGGAAAAACTAGTTCTTTTCTTTCTAATTTCCATCCCAAATGCTTTCGAATTCCAGGAAAATATATATGTTGACAACAAAGAAAATTCTTAAAAAACGTTTTGTTCAACTGTGTAATTCTTATGACACATTGCAAAAAAAAATCATTGAAAAAAATAAATTCGATTTTTATGAATGACAAGTGAAATGAAAAAAATTTACGACCACGGCAGGATTCGAACCTACAATCTTCTGCTCCGTAGGCAGACGCGTTATCCATTGCGCCACGCGGCCTTGTTCAACTAAGATTTCAGAAACTCTTATGAGAAAAAAAAACTAAAACAATTGTGATGAGAGAAATTAGGAGAAAACCTATGGAGCTGACATTACATTTTTCTACAATATCACTAGATTCGATATCCTTGACATCCTGGAAACGTTATTCCTCTCCTTTTTTTATATCAAACGAGAGTTTTATGTAATCGTAGAAAAATCAGGATCAGTCTGTTCTGTTGGAGAACTGTAAGACATAAAATTTCAAACTAATAGGCTTTTTATCGAAGTAAATGTATAAGTTTAAATTGGATATCTAACAATCTTTTTCATTTTATTTCTTATTGTTTGTTTTAAAGTAGGAAAAACTAGTTCTTTTCTTTCTAAATTCCATCCCAAATGCTTTCGAATTACAGGAAATTTTATACGGCCTTGTTCACCTAAGATTTCAGAAACTCTTATGAGAAAAAAACTAAGACAATTGTGATGAGAGAAATTAGGGGAAAACCTATGGAGCTGACATTACATTTTTCTACAATATCACTAGATTCGATATCCTTGACATCCTGGAAACGTTGTTCCTCTCCTTTTTTTATATCAAACGAGAGTTTTATGTAATCGTAGAAAAATCAGGATCAGTCTGTTCTGTTGGAGAACTGTAAGACATAAAATTTCAATCTAATAGGCTCTTTATCGAAGTAAATGTATAAGTTTAAATTGGATATCTAACAATCTTTTTCATTTTATTTCTTATTGTTTGTTTTAAAGTAGGAAAAACTAGTTCTTTTCTTTCTAATTTCCATCCCAAATGCTTTCGAATTCCAGGAAAATATATATGTTGACAACAAAGAAAATTCTTAAAAAACGTTTTGTTCAACTGTGTAATTCTTATGACACATTGCAAAAAAAAATAATTGAAAAAAAGAAATTCGATTTTTATGAATGACAAGTGAAATGAAAAAAATTTACGACCACGGCAGGATTCGAACCTACAATCTTCTGCTCCGTAGGCAGACGCGTTATCCATTGCGCCACGCGGCCTTGTTCAACTAAGATTTCAGAAACTCTTATGAGAAAAAAAAACTAAGACAATTGTGATGAGAGAAATTAGGAGAAAACCTATGGAGCTGACATTACATTTTTCTACAATATCACTAGATTCGATATCCTTGACATCCTGGAAACGTTATTCCTCTCCTTTTTTTATATCAAACGAGAGTTTTATGTAATCGTAGAAAAATCAGGATCAGTCTGTTCTGTTGGAGAACTGTAAGACATAAAATTTCAAACTAATAGGCTTTTTATCGAAATAAATGTATAAGTTTAAATTGGATATCTAACAATCTTTTTCATTTTATTTCTTATTGTTTGTTTTAAAGTAGGAAAAACTAGTTCTTTTCTTTCTAAATTCCATCCCAAATGCTTTCGAATTACAGGAAATTTTATACGGCCTTGTTCACCTAAGATTTCAGAAACTCTTATGAGAAAAAAACTAAGACAATTGTGATGAGAGAAATCAAGAGAAAACCTATGGAGCTGACATTACATTTCTCTACAATATCACTAGATTCGATATCCTTGACATCCTGGAAACGTTATTCCTCTCCTTTTTTTATATCAAACGGGAGTTTTATGTAATCATAGAGAAATCAGGATCAGTCTGTTCTGTTGGAGAACTGTAAGACATAAAATTTCAATCTAATAGGCTCTTTATCGAAGTAAATGTATGAGTTTAAATTGGATATCTAACAATCTTTTTCATTTTATTTCTTATTGTTTGTTTTAAAGTAGGAAAAACTAGTTCTTTTCTTTCTAATTTCCATCCCAAATGCTTTCGAATTCCAGGAAAATATAAATGTTGACAACAAAGAAAATTCTTAAAAAACGTTTTGTTCAACTGTGTAATTCTTATGACACATTGCAAAAAAAAATCATTGAAAAAAATAAATTCGATTTTTATGAATGACAAGTGAAATGAAAAAAATTCACGACCACGGCAGGATTCGAACCTACAATCTTCTGCTCCGTAGGCAGACGCGTTATCCATTGCGCCACGCGGCCTTGTTCAACTAAGATTTCAGAAACTCTTATGAGAAAAAAAAACTAAAACAATTGTGATGAGAGAAATTAGGAGAAAACCTATGCAGCTGACATTACATTTTTCTACAATATCACTAGATTCGATATCCTTGACATCCTGGAAACGTTATTCCTCTCCTTTTTTTATATCAAACGAGAGTTTTATGTAATCGTAGAAAAATCAGGATCAGTCTGTTCTGTTGGAGAACTGTAAGACATAAAATTTCAAACTAATAGGCTTTTTATCGAAGTAAATGTGTAAGTTTAAATTGGATATCTAACAATCTTTTTCATTTTATTTCTTATTGTTTGTTTTAAAGTAGAAAAAACTAGTTCTTTTCTTTCTAAATTCCATCCCAAATGCTTTCGAATTACAGGAAATTTTATACGGCCTTGTTCACCTAAGATTTCAGAAACTCTTATGAGAAAAAAACTAAGACAATTGTGATGAGAGAAATTAGGAGAAAACCTATGGAGCTGACATTACATTTTTCTACAATATCACTAGATTCGATATCCTTGACATCCTGGAAACGTTGTTCCTCTCCTTTTTTTATATCAAACGAGAGTTTTATGTAATCGTAGAAAAATCAGGATCAGTCTGTTCTGTTGGAGAACTGTAAGACATAAAATTTCAAACTAACAGGCTCTTTATCGAAGTAAATGTATAAGTTTAAATTGGATATCTAACAATCTTTTTCATTTTATTTCTTATTGTTTGTTTTAAAGTAGGAAAAACTAGTTCTTTTCTTTCTAATTTCCATCCCAAATGCTTTCGAATTCCAGGAAAATATATATGTTGACAACAAAGAAAATTCTTAAAAAACGTTTTGTTCAACTGTGTAATTCTTATGACACATTGCAAAAAAAAATCATTGAAAAAAATAAATTCGATTTTTATGAATGACAAGTGAAATGAAAAAAATTTACGACCACGGCAGGATTCGAACCTACAATCTTCTGCTCCGTAGGCAGACGCGTTATCCATTGCGCCACGCGGCCTTGTTCAACTAAAATTTCAGAAACTCTTATGAGAAAAAAAACTAAGACAATTGTGATGAGAGAAATTAGGAGAAAACCTATGGAGCTGACATTACATTTTTCTACAATATCACTAGATTCGATATCCTTGACATCCTGGAAACGTTATTCCTCTCCTTTTTTTATATCAAACGAGAGTTTTATGTAATCGTAGAAAAATCAGGATCAGTCTGTTCTGTTGGAGAACTGTAAGACATAAAATTTCAAACTAATAGGCTTTTTATCGAAGTAAATGTATAAGTTTAAATTGGATATCTAACAATCTTTTTCATTTTATTTCTTATTGTTTGTTTTAAAGTAGGAAAAACTAGTTCTTTTCTTTCTAAATTCCATCCCAAATGCTTTCGAATTACAGGAAATTTTATACGGCCTTGTTCAACTAAGATTTCTGAAACTCTTATAAGAAAAAAAAACTAAGACAATTGTGATGAGAGAAATTAGGAGAAAACCTATGGAGCTGACATTACATTTTTCTACAATATCACTAGATTCGATATCCTTGACATCCTGGAAACGTTGTTCCTCTCCTTTTTTTATATCAAACGAGAGTTTTATGTAATCGTAGAAAAATCAGGATCAGTCTGTTCTGTTGGAGAACTGTAAGACATAAAATTTCAATCTAATAGGCTCTTTATCGAAGTAAATGTATAAGTTTAAATTGGATATCTAACAATCTTTTTCATTTTATTTCTTATTGTTTGTTTTAAATTAGGAAAAACTAGTTCTTTTCTTTCTAATTTCCATCCCAAATGCTTTCGAATTTCAGGAAAATATATATGTTGACAACAAAGAAAATTCTTAAAAAACGTTTTGTTCAACTGTGTAATTCTTATGACACATTGCAAAAAAAAATCATTGAAAAAAATAAATTCGATTTTTATGAATGACAAGTGAAATGAAAAAAATTTACGACCACGGCAGGATTCGAACCTACAATCTTCTGCTCCGTAGGCAGACGCGTTATCCATTGCGCCACGCGGCCTTGTTCAACTAAAATTTCAGAAACTCTTATGAGAAAAAAAACTAAGACAATTGTGATGAGAGAAATTAGGAGAAAACCTATGGAGCTGACATTACATTTTTCTACAATATCACTAGATTCGATATCCTTGACATCCTGGAAACGTTATTCCTCTCCTTTTTTTATATCAAACGAGAGTTTTATGTAATCGTAGAAAAATCAGGATCAGTCTGTTCTGTTGGAGAACTGTAAGACATAAAATTTCAAACTAATAGGCTTTTTATCGAAGTAAATGTATAAGTTTAAATTGGATATCTAACAATCTTTTTCATTTTATTTCTTATTGTTTGTTTTAAAGTAGGAAAAACTAGTTCTTTTCTTTCTAAATTCCATCCCAAATGCTTTCGAATTACAGGAAATTTTATACGGCCTTGTTCAACTAAGATTTCTGAAACTCTTATAAGAAAAAAAAACTAAGACAATTGTGATGAGAGAAATTAGGAGAAAACCTATGGAGCTGACATTACATTTTTCTACAATATCACTAGATTCGATATCCTTGACATCCTGGAAACGTTGTTCCTCTCCTTTTTTTATATCAAACGAGAGTTTTATGTAATCGTAGAAAAATCAGGATCAGTCTGTTCTGTTGGAGAACTGTAAGACATAAAATTTCAATCTAATAGGCTCTTTATCGAAGTAAATGTATGAGTTTAAATTGGATATCTAACAATCTTTTTCATTTTATTTCTTATTGTTTGTTTTAAAGTAGGAAAAACTAGTTCTTTTCTTTCTAATTTCCATCCCAAATGCTTTCGAATTCCAGGAAAATATAAATGTTGACAACAAAGAAAATTCTTAAAAAACGTTTTGTTCAACTGTGTAATTCTTATGACACATTGCAAAAAAAAATCATTGAAAAAAATAAATTCGATTTTTATGAATGACAAGTGAAATGAAAAAAATTCACGACCACGGCAGGATTCGAACCTACAATCTTCTGCTCCGTAGGCAGACGCGTTATCCATTGCGCCACGCGGCCTTGTTCAACTAAGATTTCAGAAACTCTTATGAGAAAAAAAAACTAAAACAATTGTGATGAGAGAAATTAGGAGAAAACCTATGCAGCTGACATTACATTTTTCTACAATATCACTAGATTCGATATCCTTGACATCCTGGAAACGTTATTCCTCTCCTTTTTTTATATCAAACGAGAGTTTTATGTAATCGTAGAAAAATCAGGATCAGTCTGTTCTGTTGGAGAACTGTAAGACATAAAATTTCAAACTAATAGGCTTTTTATCGAAGTAAATGTGTAAGTTTAAATTGGATATCTAACAATCTTTTTCATTTTATTTCTTATTGTTTGTTTTAAAGTAGAAAAAACTAGTTCTTTTCTTTCTAAATTCCATCCCAAATGCTTTCGAATTACAGGAAATTTTATACGGCCTTGTTCACCTAAGATTTCAGAAACTCTTATGAGAAAAAAACTAAGACAATTGTGATGAGAGAAATTAGGAGAAAACCTATGGAGCTGACATTACATTTTTCTACAATATCACTAGATTCGATATCCTTGACATCCTGGAAACGTTGTTCCTCTCCTTTTTTTATATCAAACGAGAGTTTTATGTAATCGTAGAAAAATCAGGATCAGTCTGTTCTGTTGGAGAACTGTAAGACATAAAATTTCAATCTAATAGGCTCTTTATCGAAGTAAATGTATAAGTTTAAATTGGATATCTAACAATCTTTTTCATTTTATTTCTTATTGTTTGTTTTAAATTAGGAAAAACTAGTTCTTTTCTTTCTAATTTCCATCCCAAATGCTTTCGAATTTCAGGAAAATATATATGTTGACAACAAAGAAAATTCTTAAAAAACGTTTTGTTCAACTGTGTAATTCTTATGACACATTGCAAAAAAAAATCATTGAAAAAAATAAATTCGATTTTTATGAATGACAAGTGAAATGAAAAAAATTTACGACCACGGCAGGATTCGAACCTACAATCTTCTGCTCCGTAGGCAGACGCGTTATCCATTGCGCCACGCGGCCTTGTTCAACTAAAATTTCAGAAACTCTTATGAGAAAAAAAACTAAGACAATTGTGATGAGAGAAATTAGGAGAAAACCTATGGAGCTGACATTACATTTTTCTACAATATCACTAGATTCGATATCCTTGACATCCTGGAAACGTTATTCCTCTCCTTTTTTTATATCAAACGAGAGTTTTATGTAATCGTAGAAAAATCAGGATCAGTCTGTTCTGTTGGAGAACTGTAAGACATAAAATTTCAAACTAATAGGCTTTTTATCGAAGTAAATGTATAAGTTTAAATTGGATATCTAACAATCTTTTTCATTTTATTTCTTATTGTTTGTTTTAAAGTAGGAAAAACTAGTTCTTTTCTTTCTAAATTCCATCCCAAATGCTTTCGAATTACAGGAAATTTTATACGGCCTTGTTCAACTAAGATTTCTGAAACTCTTATAAGAAAAAAAAACTAAGACAATTGTGATGAGAGAAATTAGGAGAAAACCTATGGAGCTGACATTACATTTTTCTACAATATCACTAGATTCGATATCCTTGACATCCTGGAAACGTTGTTCCTCTCCTTTTTTTATATCAAACGAGAGTTTTATGTAATCGTAGAAAAATCAGGATCAGTCTGTTCTGTTGGAAAACTGTAAGACATAAAATTTCAATCTAATAGGCTCTTTATCGAAGTAAATGTATAAGTTTAAATTGGATATCTAACAATCTTTTTCATTTTATTTCTTATTGTTTGTTTTAAATTAGGAAAAACTAGTTCTTTTCTTTCTAATTTCCATCCCAAATGCTTTCGAATTTCAGGAAAATATATATGTTGACAACAAAGAAAATTCTTAAAAAACGTTTTGTTCAACTGTGTAATTCTTATGACACATTGCAAAAAAAAATCATTGAAAAAAATAAATTCGATTTTTATGAATGACAAGTGAAATGAAAAAAATTTACGACCACGGCAGGATTCGAACCTACAATCTTCTGCTCCGTAGGCAGACGCGTTATCCATTGCGCCACGCGGCCTTGTTCAACTAAAATTTCAGAAACTCTTATGAGAAAAAAAACTAAGACAATTGTGATGAGAGAAATTAGGAGAAAACCTATGGAGCTGACATTACATTTTTCTACAATATCACTAGATTCGATATCCTTGACATCCTGGAAACGTTATTCCTCTCCTTTTTTTATATCAAACGAGAGTTTTATGTAATCGTAGAAAAATCAGGATCAGTCTGTTCTGTTGGAGAACTGTAAGACATAAAATTTCAAACTAATAGGCTTTTTATCGAAGTAAATGTATAAGTTTAAATTGGATATCTAACAATCTTTTTCATTTTATTTCTTATTGTTTGTTTTAAAGTAGGAAAAACTAGTTCTTTTCTTTCTAAATTCCATCCCAAATGCTTTCGAATTACAGGAAATTTTATACGGCCTTGTTCAACTAAGATTTCTGAAACTCTTATAAGAAAAAAAAACTAAGACAATTGTGATGAGAGAAATTAGGAGAAAACCTATGGAGCTGACATTACATTTTTCTACAATATCACTAGATTCGATATCCTTGACATCCTGGAAACGTTGTTCCTCTCCTTTTTTTATATCAAACGAGAGTTTTATGTAATCGTAGAAAAATCAGGATCAGTCTGTTCTGTTGGAGAACTGTAAGACATAAAATTTCAATCTAATAGGCTCTTTATCGAAGTAAATGTATAAGTTTAAATTGGATATCTAACAATCTTTTTCATTTTATTTCTTATTGTTTGTTTTAAAGTAGGAAAAACTAGTTCTTTTCTTTCTAATTTCCATCCCAAATGCTTTTGAATTCCAGCAAAATATATATGTTGACAACAAAAAAACTTCTTAAAAAACGTTTTGTTCAACTGTGTAATTCTTATGACACATTGCAAAAAAAAATCATTGAAAAAAATAAATTCGATTTTTATGAATGACAAGTGAAATGAAAAAAATTTACGACCACGGCAGGATTCGAACCTACAATCTTCTGCTCCGTAGGCAGACGCGTTATCCATTGCGCCACGCGGCCTTGTTCAACTAAGATTTCAGAAACTCTTATGAGAAAAAAAAACTAAGACAATTGTGATGAGAGAAATTAGGAGAAAACCTGTGGAGCTGACATTACATTTTTCTACAATATCACTAGATTCGATATCCTTGACATCCTGGAAACGTTATTCTTCTCCTTTTTTTATATCAAACAAGAGTTTTATGTAATCGTAGAAAAATCAGGATCAGTCTGTTCTGTTGGAGAACTGTAAGACATAAAATTTCAAACTAACAGGCTCTTTATCGAAGTAAATGTATAAGTTTAAATTGGATATCTAACAATCTTTTTCATTTTATTTCTTATTGTTTGTTTTAAAGTAGGAAAAACTAGTTCTTTTCTTTCTAATTTCCATCCCAAATGCTTTCGAATTCCAGGAAAATATATATGTTGACAACAAAGAAAATTCTTAAAAAACGTTTTGTTCAACTGTGTAATTCTTATGACACATTGCAAAAAAAAATCATTGAAAAAAATAAATTCGATTTTTATGAATGACAAGTGAAATGAAAAAAATTTACGACCACGGCAGGATTCGAACCTACAATCTTCTGCTCCGTAGGCAGACGCGTTATCCATTGCGCCACGCGGCCTTGTTCAACTAAGATTTCAGAAACTCTTATGAGAAAAAAAACTAAGACAATTGTGATGAGAGAAATTAGGAGAAAACCTATGGAGCTGACATTACATTTTTCTACAATATCACTAGATTCGATATCCTTGACATCCTGGAAACGTTATTCCTCTCCTTTTTTTATATCAAACGAGAGTTTTATGTAATCGTAGAAAAATCAGGATCAGTCTGTTCTGTTGGAGAACTGTAAGACATAAAATTTCAAACTAATAGGCTTCTTATCGAAGTAAATGTATAAGTTTAAATTGGATATCTAACAATCTTTTTCATTTTATTTTTTATTGTTTGTTTTAAAGTAGGAAAAACTAGTTCTTTTCTTTCTAAATTCCATCCCAAATGCTTTCGAATTACAGGAAATTTTATACGGCCTTGTTCACCTAAGATTTCAGAAACTCTTATGAGAAAAAAACTAAGACAATTGTGATGAGAGAAATTAGGAGAAAACCTATGGAGCTGACATTACATTTTTCTACAATATCACTAGATTCGATATCCTTGACATCCTGGAAACGTTGTTCCTCTCCTTTTTTTATATCAAACGAGAGTTTTATGTAATCGTAGAAAAATCAGGA
Source organism: Auanema rhodensis (assembly GCA_964057225.1). NCBI lineage: Eukaryota > Metazoa > Nematoda > Chromadorea > Rhabditida > Rhabditidae > Auanema > Auanema rhodense. Next base: position 9,430,315 of record OZ059899.1, on the reverse strand, counting down.
TCAGTCTGTTCTGTTGGAGAACTGTAAGACATAAAATTTCAATCTAATAGGCTCTTTATCGAAGTAAATGTATAAGTTTAAATTGGATATCTAACAATCTTTTTCATTTTATTTCTTATTGTTTGTTTTAAAGTAGGAAAAACTAGTTCTTTTCTTTCTAATTTCCATCCCAAATGCTTTTGAATTCCAGCAAAATATATATGTTGACAACAAAAAAACTTCTTAAAAAACGTTTTGTTCAACTGTGAAATTCTTATGACACATTGCAAAAATAATCGTTGAAGAAGATAAATTCGATTTTTGTAAATGACAAGTGAAATGAAAAAAATTTACGACCACGGCAGGATTCGAACCTATAATCTTCTGCTCCGTAGGCAGACGCGTTATCCATTGCGCCACGCGACCTTGTTCAACAAAGATTTCAGAAACTCTTATGAGAAAAAAAACTAAGAGAATTGTGATGAGAGAAATTAAGAGAAAACCTATGGAGCTGACATTACATTTCTCTACAATATCACTAGATTCAATATCATTGATATCCTAGAAGCGTTATTTCTCTTCTTTTTTCATATCAAACGGGAGTTTTATGTAATCATAGAGAAATCAGGATCAGTCTGTTCTGTTGGAGAACTGTAAGACATAAAATTTCAAACTAATAGGCTCTTTATTGAAGTAAATGTATAAGTTTAAATTGGATATCTAACAATCTTTTTCATTTTATTTCTTATTGTTTGTTTTAAAGTAGGAAAAACTAGTTCTTTTCTTTCTAAATTCCATCCCAAATGCTTTCGAATTCCAGGAAATTATATACGGCCTTGTTCACCTAAGATTTCAGAAACTCTTATGAGAAAAAAACTAAGACAATTGTGATGAGAAAAATCAAGAGAAAAGCTATGAAGCTGACATTACATTTCTCTACAATATCACTAGATTCGATATCCTTGACATCCTGGAAACGTTATTCCTCTCCTTTTTTTATATCAAACGAGAGTTTTATGTAATCATAGAGAAATCAGGATCAGTCTGTTCTGTTGGAGAACTGTAAGACATAAAATTTCAAACTAATAGGCTTTTTATCGAAGTAAATGTATAAGTTTAAATTGGATATCTAACAATCTTTTTCATTTTATTTTTTATTGTTTGTTTTAAAGTAGGAAAAACTAGTTCTTTTCTTTCTAATTTCCATCCCAAATGCTTTTGAATTCCAGCAAAATATATATGTTGACAACAAAAAAACTTCTTAAAAAACGTTTTGTTCAACTGTGTAATTCTTATGACACATTGCAAAAAAAAATCATTGAAAAAAATAAATTCGATTTTTATGAATGACAAGTGAAATGAAAAAAATTTACGACCACGGCAGGATTCGAACCTACAATCTTCTGCTCCGTAGGCAGACGCGTTATCCATTGCGCCACGCGGCCTTGTTCAACTAAGATTTCAGAAACTCTTATGAGAAAAAAAACTAAGACAATTGTGATGAGAGAAATTAGGAGAAAACCTATGGAGCTGACATTACATTTTTCTACAATATCACTAGATTCGATATCCTTGACATCCTGGAAACGTTATTCCTCTCCTTTTTTTATATCAAACGAGAGTTTTATGTAATCGTAGAAAAATCAGGATCAGTCTGTTCTGTTGGAGAACTGTAAGACATAAAATTTCAAACTAATAGGCTTCTTATCGAAGTAAATGTATAAGTTTAAATTGGATATCTAACAATCTTTTTCATTTTATTTTTTATTGTTTGTTTTAAAGTAGGAAAAACTAGTTCTTTTCTTTCTAAATTCCATCCCAAATGCTTTCGAATTACAGGAAATTTTATACGGCCTTGTTCACCTAAGATTTCAGAAACTCTTATGAGAAAAAAACTAAGACAATTGTGATGAGAGAAATTAGGAGAAAACCTATGGAGCTGACATTACATTTTTCTACAATATCACTAGATTCGATATCCTTGACATCCTGGAAACCTTGTTCCTCTCCTTTTTTTATATTAAACGAGAGTTTTATGTAATCGTAGAAAAATCAGGATCAGTCTGTTCTGTTGGAGAACTGTAAGACATAAAATTTCAATCTAATAGGCTCTTTATCGAAGTAAATGTATAAGTTTAAATTGGATATCTAACAATCTTTTTCATTTTATTTCTTATTGTTTGTTTTAAAGTAGGAAAAACTAGTTCTTTTCTTTCTAATTTCCATCCCAAATGCTTTTGAATTCCAGCAAAATATATATGTTGACAACAAAAAAACTTCTTAAAAAACGTTTTGTTCAACTGTGAAATTCTTATGACACATTGCAAAAATAATCGTTGAAGAAGATAAATTCGATTTTTGTAAATGACAAGTGAAATGAAAAAAATTTACGACCACGGCAGGATTCGAACCTATAATCTTCTGCTCCGTAGGCAGACGCGTTATCCATTGCGCCACGCGACCTTGTTCAACAAAGATTTCAGAAACTCTTATGAGAAAAAAAACTAAGAGAATTGTGATGAGAGAAATTAAGAGAAAACCTATGGAGCTGACATTACATTTCTCTACAATATCACTAGATTCAATATCATTGATATCCTAGAAGCGTTATTTCTCTTCTTTTTTCATATCAAACGGGAGTTTTATGTAATCATAGAGAAATCAGGATCAGTCTGTTCTGTTGGAGAACTGTAAGACATAAAATTTCAAACTAATAGGCTCTTTATTGAAGTAAATGTATAAGTTTAAATTGGATATCTAACAATCTTTTTCATTTTATTTCTTATTGTTTGTTTTAAAGTAGGAAAAACTAGTTCTTTTCTTTCTAAATTCCATCCCAAATGCTTTCGAATTCCAGGAAATTATATACGGCCTTGTTCACCTAAGATTTCAGAAACTCTTATGAGAAAAAAAACTAAGACAATTGTGATGAGAGAAATTAGGAGAAAACCTATGGAGCTCACATTACATTTCTCTACAATATCACTAGATTCGATATCCTTGACATCCTGGAAACGTTATTCCTCTCCTTTTTTTATATCAAACGGGAGTTTTATGTAATCATAGAGAAATCAGGATCAGTCTGTTCTGTTGGAGAACTGTAAGACATAAAATTTCAATCTAATAGGCTCTTTATCGAAGTAAATGTATAAGTTTAAATTGGATATCTAACAATCTTTTTCATTTTATTTCTTATTGTTTGTTTTAAAGCGTTACATATTGTTTCTTCCCGTCTTTTCATGGTCGGAAGATATATGTACTTCTACCTTGTTCCTTAGGTAGGCAGACCCGAACGCCCCGATTTCCTTATTAAGACAAATACTTAAAGAGAAAAGGATTCATTATCAGATAACAAGAAAATACAATATAAGAATTACATTAAGAAAGAATATAAAGAGATCTAATAAAGTATTAAATAGAGTATATATATAGATGATATAGAGATGAGACTCACATGACTATAAGACAACCTATCTGGGTTAGGCCAGAAGCAAGAGTGCCATGTGTGTCCCATGTTGTGGGCGGGGCTTGTTCAGGCTCCCGCTATTTGAATAGCGCGCACATGTTTACCATGTGCTTGCAGATGTGACATCCCCCCACCTTAAAAAGTTGAACGTCCTCGTTCAAAAACAAAATAAATTAATTCACTTTTTAAGATAGTTGGGTGTTGAAAAAAAAATCATGGTGTAGTGGATAAAAAAAAAGTGTATACAATACGATTTGAAAGTTTAGCTATCGTCTCTTCAAGTTTGTTGAATTCGAAATGTAGTATCGAGTAGATTCTATTCCATTCACTTGAGTAGTGAAATGCTTGCAAACGAGAGCTTTGCTTCTAAACCATTCGACTGTGATATAGTCGTTCATTTTCTCGAGTTGTACAGGTACGGTGTTACCCTGAGAATAGGTCGAGCCCGTTCTGTACAAAAAAATGAAAACTCGTTTAACCCGTATGACTAATGTCCATAAGGTGAATACAAGTAATGATTAAGCATAAAAAAATAGCAAGATTCACAAGAGAATGTTGAAAAAAAAAAAATCTACTCAATGAGAGTTGGAGTAATAAAACAAACTTTTGTAAAACAATAGCAGACTTCTCAGAGAAAATCAATCAACAACAAAGAAGTGGTACAATCAGAAATGGCACAAAATAAAATAAAAAAATTTCAACAATTTGATTTTGTTAAAAAAAAACTACCTTCAAGAAATTGTGATAACCGGAATAGATGTTGTCCGTTGGTAAGGTTTGACGAAGTCCTTGTGTACTCTTCTGCTTTTTCCTTTATCTGTTTGAACCACGACGAAAGATCTTTGAACTGCTGTAACTAAATAAGGCCCTTCGAATGAAGGTGTTAGTTTGTTTCGAGTAGAATTCACTTTTATCATAACTAAGTCATTAACCTGAATTTCTTTATTTTGTGTTCTATTTCGTGTATTGTACCGTTGTTCATTCTTCTTTGTGCATGTTTCAATTCTATCTTTTACTATATTAGATGTGCTTTCATTTTGTATTAGCGATCTATTGACAAAATCTTCTGTAGGATTGGCTGGTTCTTCAGTTTGAAGATTATTTCCAGGCAATTGATGGTCAATAGGAAGTCTTGCATCCCGACCAAATAATACAACATATGGACTAATAGATGTTGATGAGTTTGGTAACGTATTGATCGCAAACATAACTTTAGGTAGGTGTATATCCCAGTTAGTTTGTTGTTCATTCACGAATGAAGATAGAGCTTCTTCTAAAGTTCTATGAAGTCTCTCAACTTGTCCATTAGCATTTTTATGATATGGTAGCGTAGTAGTGTGTTTAATTCCAAATTGTTTACACATAGCTTGAAATTCAGATGACAAAAAGCTACTACCATTATCGGTTATCATACTCATTGGTGGTCCATATATGAAAACAAATCTAATTACAAACGCTTTTGTGATTTCAGTAGCCGTTTGTGTTATTAATGGGCAAGTTGTTCCCCATTTACTAAAAGCGTCTTGAATACTCAAGATGTATCGATGTCCATCATTAGTGCGAGGTAAAGGACCTAGTATATCTACATGAATACGATCAAATGGCTTTTCGGGTATAACAAATCTTCCCATAAGTTGAATATACGATTGGTGTGGATAAGATTTCCTACTTGCACATTTTGTACAACGATTAATAAATTCAGTTATTTGTGGAACCATATTAGTCCAAAAGAATCGTCGTCGAATCGCATCAGTAGTTTTATTTATACCTAGGTGTGCACCAATTTTGGAATCTTCATGAAAAAACTTGATAACAACATCAGTTATTTTGTCGTTACGAGGCAAAATAATAGATGGTTTCAAATAATTTTTCGCTTGTTTTGCATGTAATATGCCTTCTCGTTCTTCATACCGGTCTGATATATTAGCCGGACAGTTATCATTATTAATTTGAGAAAGTGCTTCGCGAATCCAGGGAACTCCAGCTTGAACTTTCCGTATTTCTTCACAATTTAGTTGGTCAATAGAAGAAATAGTTGTGATATGAGCAATAAAAGCATCAACAGGTTTTACTTTGTCCTTTGGTTTAGTAGGACGACTGTCATTTGCTTCGTTTCCTATATACCTGGAGAGAGCATCACAGACACTGTTTAATTTGCCAGGACGATATTCAATCTTTATGTTGAAATCTTGTATCATTAGTTGATACTTGGCTAATCTACCTATGAGATCTTTACGCGACATTAAACTGGTTAATGGTCGGTGATCTGTGATAACTGTGGTAGGTACTCCTAATACATAGGTACGGAATTGTTGAAGAGCAAAGACTAAACCGAGTGCTTCAACTTCAATAGGAGGATATTTCCGTTCCGCTGGAGTCAACTTTCTACTAGCGAACGCAATCGGGTGTAATGGAGAATTTTTCTCTGCTGATTGCAATAAAACTGCTCCCACAGCGATCATACTGCCATCACTTTCTATAACAAAAGGTTGGTCTGCTTTAGGAGGTTTCAGTACAGGGGCAGTACACAGTAATGTTTTTAAAGTTTTAAATGCGTCTGCATGTTCCGATTTCCACTCAAAAGGAGTATCCTTATGTGTTAACTTATACAATGGCTCAGCTATTCCGGCATAATTTTGAATAAACCGTCGAAAATAGTTAGTCATACCTAGAAAGGATCTGACAGCCGTAACTGTGCTTGGATTTGGAAATTCGGAAACAGCCTGTATTTTAGCAGGATCTGGTTTAACACCATTTCTACCTATTATAAAACCCAAAAACTTTACTTCAGTGGCTGCAAAGCAACATTTAGATAACTTAATTTTTAACCCTAGTTCAGTGACCTTGTTCAGCACTTCTTGTATATCTCTTAAATGTTCTTCAGCTGAGTTCGAAATTATTAGCAAATCATCTAGATATACAAACAGTTTGCATCTAACAAGAGATTGCAAGTATCGTACTGCGGATTGAAAAGTGTGTGGCGCTCCACACAATCCCATAGGCATTCGGCAATACTGATAGGTACCTGATGGAGTGGTAAAAGCAGTTAGGTATCTATCTGAGTGTTTCAACGGTATTTGGAAGAAACCAGAAATGAGTTTTCAAAATTCGAAAAGAACTGAGCTCCAGCCGCTAAGTCTATGATATCAGGAATGTGTGGGATGCTGTATGTTTGTTTCTTAGTAACACTATTCAATGCTCTAAAGTCAGTAACGAACCGGAAAGAATTATCTTTCTTTTTCACAAGAACAACTGGACTAGTGAAAGTAGCCGTCGAATTTTCGATTATACCTTGCGACAACATTTCTTTCACTTGCCGTTCTACTTCTTCTTGCTTACCCAATGGTACTCTGTAAGATCTACTTTTTGGAAAATCCATATCAGATCTTATAGGAATGGCATGTTCAACTGGTCCGCAAAAGAGACCAATATTATGATCATGGTTGAAAAATGCCGTTTGGTTTTCCTTAATGATTGTGATCAGATTTTTCTTCATTTTATGGGACAGAGTGCAAGAATTGAAGTTCAAATCATCCAAAAGATGCTGAGGAAAAGTTGGTAACTTATCTTCCCAATCAGCTTCAGGTGGAACATAATCGTTCATAATTTCTTTAGATGCTATAAGTCCTGAACCAATGTGGTCATTTTTATTAATTTTAATTGGCTTTGAAGAATTGTTTGATACTACCATAGTAATAGGAAAAGGTCCTATGGCGGCATCTGGAATTGAGATAGGACCTGTGCTAGATTTTAAAAGAGCATATTGATCAAAATCTAATTCTGGTCCTGTTTGCAAAGATATGTGGGAGGTACTATGTGGTGGAACTGTTACTGTGGACAAACTTATGATATTTACTGTTTTAGTTGTGGTTTTATATGCAAAACAACCAGGTTTTACTAAGGGTGTTTCCATATTACCAACAATCAACTTTCCTTTACATAGTTTTAATGTAGTAAATATCTCTCTTTCTTCCAACGTACGCATAAAATCAGTACCAAGTAACATTTGTCCTGGACAGTCATTGTCTTCAGATATTAAAAATTCGTGTTCCACTTGGTAACCTGCTATACCCACATCTAACTTGCATTTTCCCACAAAGCGAAACTCTGATCCATTTGCAGTGGATGCAGATTTAGAATATTTTGTAAAATATTGTCTTCCAATATATGCCAATGTGGAGAACGGAATATATGAGACCGTAGCTCCAGAATCCCATAATGCTAACAGTCCTCTACCTTCAATGTCAATATGAACAAACGGTAACAAGTGTCCATTTTTCTTTGTTGTTGTGTGACATACAAAAGGTATGGCTAAAGGAATGTAAGTTATGATGGTGGGAAAATAGCTCCGCATCAATTCATCACTAACTGTTTCATGAATCTCATCTCCCTCAAGTGGTGGAGCTGTTGGGCTCAACATGATATGGTTTATTTTTAACATAGAAGTAGGGGAGAGATAACATTTTATAGTGAAATATAATGCTATCATTAGACATAATATCAGAGTTATACAACCGATGGTAATGAGTGTTCGTTCAATTGAACCTATACAAAAGTCAATGAACAGATCCCAATTGGAGAAAACAATTTTCCTGGCATCTCTTATAAGTTTACTTCCTTTGAAGATGAAAGAGGAAATTTGAGGCCAATCACGTGAACGAGAAATTACGCGGAGAAGATCATGGTGAGGTGAAGTAGATAAACTATAACCATAAGTTAATCCAATAGATAGGGCTAAGGATTTTTCAGTCGAATTTTCAAACAAATTCCGCCCTGTGAATCGAAGTTTACTCAATTCAGCATAATGATCATGTTTTTCTGAATGAATACTATCTACTTTATGTGTGTCACCTTTATAATCTCTCCATGTTCCATTTTCATACCAAATTTCTGTCTCTTTGTGTTCACAATTGATCTCATGTCCTTCAGTGCTCAAATCGTAGCTATCGATAGGAGCAAAGAATAATTGTTTATCGTGTGTTAAAACAGGGGTCTCTGCATAACATTTATCATTGTAAGAATGATTACGATAAATGAAATGTGGTTCTATTTCCTGACAAGTTGTTATTTTTAAAACATTTCTTCCAACAAATCGGGCAACGATATCATCCCGCTGAAGCATAGCTCGTACTCCTATTGTAGGATGTATACGTAATATAGCTTGCCAGCTTTTTACAGTTTCCATTTGAGATTTACAGATGGTATGAAACTGTTGATGAAATTCGTCAATTATGGAGAGACGCGCTTTCTCAAACCCATAATTCAACTTATTATCTATTATCGTTTTAGTTTTATGCTCTGATTTGTGGAGAACATTGTCATATACTTCTGCTACATACAACTCTCGACCTCTCTCGTACGCATTAGGGGTAGGAGTTGTTAAACTACGAATTGTAGTTTTGGTGGAAGTTATTGGGGTTACAGTAGTATGCTGTACCATATTTTTATCAGTTGTGATTTGAGTTTTAACCCAACTTATGAATTCTAAAACTTCTGTTTTATTGAATTTAGGATTTTCCTGTGGGTATTCGATGGACTGTGGAGGAAATCCATAATATGCTGTACTATTCTTTGTATAAAGGTTGTGATAGTCAGGCAGCTTGGATATAATTGCTAAATCTTGCTCTTGGTTATTTCTAACAGTAGCATCAGCTTTTTGTTGTCGACTGACTTGCATGTCACGAGATATTTGTTCTTTTCCCGATTGTTGTTGGATCATGAATAACATGCCTTGAGCAGTTGCAATAATTTCAGATTGATTCATATTTCCACTGCGTGGTAATATAGATGGATATAAGGCTCTTGCCAACTGTTCGATTGATGGAACTGTTTGTGTACCATCAAGAATTGTGGCTTGATATACTACTGCGTGGCCATCCCTCGAAAGAAATCTTCTATGGATGTTGTAGATTTCATCAAAGATCTTTTTAACCGAGGAACTTCTATACGACGAGCTACTTGAGTGATAAGATCATCCAATTTCATGCTATTAATCACCTGTCTAGTAGCCAGTTTAATTTCCTCTATACCCACACATTGTAAAATCAAAAGATTGGGATCTTTGAAATTATTAGACTTTGCCCAGTTAGTTATGTGATCTTTTGTCAATCCTAAACTAACAATTGTGTCAATGAACAGTGGATTATCTATCGCGAATTGGAGCAAACTCTCATAAGATGATGTAGCTGCATATCTCATATATTTTGCGTAAAACTTAGTGATAGATGCAGATCCAAAAATGAAAGTAGGTCTTAGAAATGGAAACGCATATGGTTGGGATTTCGCATTAACAAAAAGATAATCATCACTGAAAGAGCGATGTTTTTGAGGTAATGCATTACGTTTATTTCTGCGTCTATCAGCATTAAGCAAAGTATTGGAAAGATCAAGCAAATTATAAACACGGGGATATGCTGTGAATCGGATAATTGCCTCAGAGGATGATTCAAAAACAGCGAATTCGAAACAAGATTGAACGTGAGCGGATGTGGAATGATTTTGGAGAACAAAAGCGCTTTCAATAGAGTGAACTAGAAGAATATGATCACCCAACATGGCGGAGAAGGGGCCAAGTTTTTGATAGTGACAGACAACTGATGGGATAGGTGGTTGCCAGATAACTGCACCTTCACCAGTTGCACAAAACCCTTCATTTCCTTTACAATTATCAGTATTTATAAATAAGTCTGATACAATGTGATCTTCTTTCAATCTAGTTATTATCCCTCGCTTCAATACAAATTGTTCAATTTCTACACATTCTTCAGTGGACCAAGAGCGAGTTGGATTATGCTCGTTTAATGGTGTTTCAAAAACTGAATGCTGTTGGGCATTCATGATTTTATCATTCCACATACGATTTCTATGTGCTCGAACACAATCTTTCTTATCTACTGTTTCAATATGAGAGAATGTGGTGTTACGATCTCTCAAAAACATGAAATCTCTCACACAGCTTTTATACTTTTTCACATAGCATTTCCATGCTTCCCATGACTCTATCTCAGCCTTTGGTAGATATATTTCTACCTCAACACTGTGAGCCTTTTCAATTTCTGCCTTATGGCAGCCTGTGACCACAGGAGGTGTTACTAATATACCCCCTTCAGATTGAGCGCAAATCTGATATTTTGCCGACCCAAAGGGAAGGCATGAGAGTGCCAATAAAGTCAGGCACAACGTGACCGGTGGCATGAATGGGGTCGCTACGCTGTATACCCTTGAGTTACCATTCCCATTGGCTGATGGTCTTTGTCTTCTTGGGGAACTAGGCCTAGGGTTCCAAGACGAGCTATTGGCATTTTTGCCATTGGCAAATGGGCGGTTTCCCGGGTTAGGACGCCTATTCATATTCCCGTTCTGCGAGTTATTATTATTATAACGTACGGCAGAAGGTCGCTCTCTCTCTCGCTCATAATCATTAGAGCCATTATTGTGCTGAGTCCAGTTATTATTTTTTTTATTATTTTTATTATTTTTATAATTTTTATTATTATTATTATTCCTACTTCTTTCTCTTTCTTCACTAAAGCTTAATTTATGTTGTAAAGCATTTATGAGCTCCTTCAAGGTGCTGGTGTCTTCATTTCTTTTCATGAAGCTATTCCGAACGCCTTCTTCAAACCTAGCTAATTTCTTAGCTTGTTCATAAGTGGCGGGGTTTTTAGTTAAAACCGCAATACCCAGTTCCTCTTTTAAACCATTTAAAAATGCCGTTTTCAACATTGGTTCCCGCTCGGGATCCATTGGTGACATTATGGTGCTTGCCATTCTCTCTAATTCCATACTAAAATCGAGAACAGATTTATCTCCTTGTTGTATTCGATGAATAAGCGCTATGGTGAAATTTTTATCTGTTTTAGGCGCTAAAAGCTCAGTGAGCTGATCCATCAAAACAATCCATGGGCCATTAGTTCTTATGCCACTAGGAATACTATTATACAAGGAGAGAGCTGTTTCATTTGATTCCAAAAGAAGAGGTAAAATTAATAGTCTCTCAGGTAAACTTAGATTCATAACATTAAAAAATCTATTTAAAGATTCAACAAAAGAACGAAAGCTACGAGAGCCGTCATACCTGGGACAGAGATGGCAATTCAAAATAGTTGCCATATTTCTAGAGGGTGGAGCAACATTAGAATTAGGAGATGGAGAGGTAGGAGTCATTTTTCTTTCAAAAGCTTTAGTTATAGCAGCGGCCCACCGACTTGGTGATCTATTTCGTACTGTAGTAGGTGCCCGAGGTGTTTCCTCAGTGATGGCCTTTCTGCTTTTACTTCTCGTTCTAATTGTTAGAGAAGAAGAGTGAGAAGAAGAAGAGGAATCACCTTCTTCTCTCAAAAATTCAAAAGGAGAGAGGTAGGTGGATGGAGTATTTAAGTTTTTAGAATTAAATTCAAAAACTTGGCGTACCTCTGGTGATCCTTGTTCCTGATCTTTGTTTTCCTCGCTGATGTCCGAGTCCGACAGGGTGGCTGGTGAATACAGTTAGATGAATATAAGAGCGCGTACTGGAAGCAACTAGACTCCAGTAAAAACGTTTGTGACAATGGCGTCTGATGAAGGAGGATCGTTGAAGCTTCAAGCTCCGCCTCCAGCCATGTGTCACGACACCAGATGTTAGCGCTTATGGTAAACAACCATTGACCGTCTGTCGTGATATTTGAATATTATAATCACTTATGTCAGCTTAGAGACAAATAAGGAATCACAGATGGTGCCTTAAGCCTGTTTGAAAACTTTTGAATTTTAACAGCTGTTATTGACTACACATATCGAACAGCTGGTACGCGTGGGCCAACTATTTGAATGTGAGTAAGCTTAAAGTAAACAAAAATGTCTCATCTCGTATATTAAGTTCAATTTTATAAAGTTTATTAAGATTTGTAGAAAGAATTTCAAAATAAATCTTAATTAAGATAATTTTTAATTTAATTTCAAAAGATTTAGAAGGTAATTTAAGATTGATATAGGAATTTAAATTCAGTAATCTGTCAATAATATAGGAAAAAGGAAACGTTGGCAGACGTAGAGTGGACTTGGGTGGGTAGGAATTTAAATATTCTTATTATCTCTGAACTAATAAGAAAAGAGTTAACAGGAGTAGAACCCTGATGAACCCTTGGATGTGAATCAAAATCAAAAAATCGTAAATAAAATTATCCCAACAGCCTCCAGCTTCCAAACAACTCAGCTAAAAAGTGAGCTCTGTTGCCACACTGGACATTCACATCATAAAGTAATGAATCAAAATAGCACGCGCGTGCATAACAAAAAGGTAACGCTCGTCAAAACTATTGTCTGATAGTTTCCCCAAACGTCTCAGACACCTCCCAGTTTTCGTTGAGCGGAGGAGAAGTGGTAGCCAAAATAATTTTTGGGGAAATCATGGTGCACGGCTCGGTTACTCCTCACTGTTGGGTAATTAAGTCCAAAAGTCTCGTAAACTTGCTGTCAATAAATTAACAGTAAAGTAAGCAAGGTGGAACCTCCACGTTACATATTGTTTCTTCCCGTCTTTTCATGGTCGGAAGATATATGTACTTCTACCTTGTTCCTTAGGTAGGCAGACCCGAACGCCCCGATTTCCTTATTAAGACAAATACTTAAAGAGAAAAGGATTCATTATCAGATAACAAGAAAATACAATATAAGAATTACATTAAGAAAGAATATAAAGAGATCTAATAAAGTATTAAATAGAGTATATATATAGATGATATAGAGATGAGACTCACATGACTATAAGACAACCTATCTGGGTTAGGCCAGAAGCAAGAGTGCCATGTGTGTCCCATGTTGTGGGCGGGGCTTGTTCAGGCTCCCGCTATTTGAATAGCGCGCACATGTTTACCATGTGCTTGCAGATGTGACAAAAGTAGGAAAAACTAGTTCTTTTCTTTCTAATTTCCATCCCAAATGCTTTTGAATTCCAGCAAAATATATATGTTGACAACAAAAAAACTTCTTAAAAAACGTTTTGTTCAACTGTGAAATTCTTATGACACATTGCAAAAAAAAATCATTGAAAAAAATAAATTCGATTTTTATGAATGACAAGTGAAATAAAAAAAATTTACGACCACGGCAGGATTCGAACCTACAATCTTCTGCTCCGTAGGCAGACGCGTTATCCATTGCGCCACGCGGCCTTGTTTAACTGAGATTTCAGAAACTCTTATGAGAAAAAAACTAAGACAATTGTGATGAGAAAAATCAAGAGAAAAGCTATGAAGCTGACATTACATTTCTCTACAATATCACTAGATTCGATATCCTTGACATCCTGGAAACGTTATTCCTCTCCTTTTTTTATATCAAACGAGAGTTTTATGTAATCATAGAGAAATCAGGATCAGTCTGTTCTGTTGGAGAACTGTAAGACATAAAATTTCAAACTAATAGGCTCTTTATCGAAGTAAATGTATAAGTTTAAATTGGATATCTAACAATCTTTTTCATTTTATTTTTTATTGTTTGTTTTAAAGTAGGAAAAACTAGTTCTTTTCTTTCTAAATTCCATCCCAAATGCTTTCGAATTACAGGAAATTTTATACGGCCTTGTTCACCTAAGATTTCAGAAACTCTTATGAGAAAAAAACTAAGACAATTGTGATGAGAGAAATTAGGAGAAAACCTATGGAGCTGACATTACATTTTTCTACAATATCACTAGATTCGATATCCTTGACATCCTGGAAACCTTGTTCCTCTCCTTTTTTTATATTAAACGAGAGTTTTATGTAATCGTAGAAAAATCAGGATCAGTCTGTTCTGTTGGAGAACTGTAAGACATAAAATTTCAATCTAATAGGCTCTTTATCGAAGTAAATGTATAAGTTTAAATTGGATATCTAACAATCTTTTTCATTTTATTTCTTATTGTTTGTTTTAAAGTAGGAAAAACTAGTTCTTTTCTTTCTAATTTCCATCCCAAATGCTTTTGAATTCCAGCAAAATATATATGTTGACAACAAAAAAACTTCTTAAAAAACGTTTTGTTCAACTGTGAAATTCTTATGACACATTGCAAAAATAATCGTTGAAGAAGATAAATTCGATTTTTGTAAATGACAAGTGAAATGAAAAAAATTTACGACCACGGCAGGATTCGAACCTATAATCTTCTGCTCCGTAGGCAGACGCGTTATCCATTGCGCCACGCGACCTTGTTCAACAAAGATTTCAGAAACTCTTATGAGAAAAAAAACTAAGACAATTGTGATGAGAGAAATTAAGAGAAAACCTATGGAGCTGACATTACATTTTTCTACAATATCACTAGATTCAATATCCTTGACATCCTGGAAACCTTGTTCCTCTCCTTTTTTCATATCAAACGGGAGTTTTATGTAATCATAGAGAAATCAGGATCAGTCTGTTCTGTTGGAGAACTGTAAGACATAAAATTTCAAACTAATAGGCTCTTTATTGAAGTAAATGTATAAGTTTAAATTGGATATCTAACAATCTTTTTCATTTTATTTCTTATTGTTTGTTTTAAAGTAGGAAAAACTAGTTCTTTTCTTTCTAAATTCCATCCCAAATGCTTTCGAATTCCAGGAAATTATATACGGCCTTGTTCACCTAAGATTTCAGAAACTCTTATGAGAAAAAAAACTAAGACAATTGTGATGAGAGAAATTAGGAGAAAACCTATGGAGCTCACATTACATTTCTCTACAATATCACTAGATTCGATATCCTTGACATCCTGGAAACGTTATTCCTCTCCTTTTTTTATATCAAACGGGAGTTTTATGTAATCATAGAGAAATCAGGATCAGTCTGTTCTGTTGGAGAACTGTAGGACATAAAATTTCAATCTAATAGGCTCTTTATCGAAGTAAATGTATAAGTTTAAATTGGATATCTAACAATCTTTTTCATTTTATTTCTTATTGTTTGTTTTAAAGTAGGAAAAACTAGTTCTTTTCTTTCTAATTTCCATCCCAAATGCTTTCGAATTCCAGCAAAATATATATGTTGACAACAAAAAAACTTCTTAAAAAACGTTTTGTTAAACTGTGAAATTCTTATGACACATTGCAAAAATAGTCGTTGAAAAAAATAAATTCGATTTTTATGAATGACAAGTGAAATAAAAAAAATTTACGACCACGGCAGGATTCGAACCTACAATCTTCTGCTCCGTAGGCAGACGCGTTATCCATTGCGCCACGCGGCCTTGTTTAACTGAGATTTCAGAAACTCTTATGAGAAAAAAACTAAGACAATTGTGATGAGAGAAATCAAGAGAAAAGCTATGAAGCTGACATTACATTTCTCTACAATATCACTAGATTCGATATCCTTGACATCCTGGAAACGTTATTCCTCTCCTTTTTTTATATCAAACGAGAGTTTTATGTAATCATAGAGAAATCAGGATCAGTCTGTTCTGTTGGAGAACTGTAAGACATAAAATTTCAAACTAATAGGCTCTTTATCGAAGTAAATGTATAAGTTTAAATTGGATATCTAACAATCTTTTTCATTTTATTTCTTATTGTTTGTTTTAAAGTAGGAAAAACTAGTTCTTTTCTTTCTAATTTCCATCCCAAATGCTTTTGAATTCCTGCAAAATATATATGTTGACAACAAAAAAACTTCTTAAAAAACGTTTTGTTCAACTGTGAAATTCTTATGACACATTGCAAAAAAAAATCATTGAAAAAAATAAATTCGATTTTTATGAATGACAAGTGAAATAAAAAAAATTTACGACCACGGCAGGATTCGAACCTACAATCTTCTGCTCCGTAGGCAGACGCGTTATCCATTGCGCCACGCGGCCTTGTTTAACTGAGATTTCAGAAACTCTTATGAGAAAAAAACTAAGACAATTGTGATGAGAAAAATCAAGAGAAAAGCTATGAAGCTGACATTACATTTCTCTACAATATCACTAGATTCGATATCCTTGACATCCTGGAAACGTTATTCCTCTCCTTTTTTTATATCAAACGAGAGTTTTATGTAATCATAGAGAAATCAGGATCAGTCTGTTCTGTTGGAGAACTGTAAGACATAAAATTTCAAACTAATAGGCTCTTTATCGAAGTAAATGTATAAGTTTAAATTGGATATCTAACAATCTTTTTCATTTTATTTCTTATTGTTTGTTTTAAAGTAGGAAAAACTAGTTCTTTTCTTTCTAATTTCCATCCCAAATGCTTTTGAATTCCAGCAAAATATATATGTTGACAACAAAAAAACTTCTTAAAAAACGTTTTGTTCAACTGTGTAATTCTTATGACACATTGCAAAAAAAAATCATTGAAAAAAATAAATTCGATTTTTATGAATGACAAGTGAAATGAAAAAAATTTACGACCACGGCAGGATTCGAACCTACAATCTTCTGCTCCGTAGGCAGACGCGTTATCCATTGCGCCACGCGGCCTTGTTCAACTAAGATTTCAGAAACTCTTATGAGAAAAAAAACTAAGACAATTGTGATGAGAGAAATTAGGAGAAAACCTATGGAGCTGACATTACATTTTTCTACAATATCACTAGATTCGATATCCTTGACATCCTGGAAACGTTATTCCTCTCCTTTTTTTATATCAAACGAGAGTTTTATGTAATCGTAGAAAAATCAGGATCAGTCTGTTCTGTTGGAGAACTGTAAGACATAAAATTTCAAACTAATAGGCTTCTTATCGAAGTAAATGTATAAGTTTAAATTGGATATCTAACAATCTTTTTCATTTTATTTTTTATTGTTTGTTTTAAAGTAGGAAAAACTAGTTCTTTTCTTTCTAAATTCCATCCCAAATGCTTTCGAATTACAGGAAATTTTATACGGCCTTGTTCACCTAAGATTTCAGAAACTCTTATGAGAAAAAAACTAAGACAATTGTGATGAGAGAAATTAGGAGAAAACCTATGGAGCTGACATTACATTTTTCTACAATATCACTAGATTCGATATCCTTGACATCCTGGAAACCTTGTTCCTCTCCTTTTTTTATATTAAACGAGAGTTTTATGTAATCGTAGAAAAATCAGGATCAGTCTGTTCTGTTGGAGAACTGTAAGACATAAAATTTCAATCTAATAGGCTCTTTATCGAAGTAAATGTATAAGTTTAAATTGGATATCTAACAATCTTTTTCATTTTATTTCTTATTGTTTGTTTTAAAGTAGGAAAAACTAGTTCTTTTCTTTCTAATTTCCATCCCAAATGCTTTTGAATTCCAGCAAAATATATATGTTGACAACAAAAAAACTTCTTAAAAAACGTTTTGTTCAACTGTGAAATTCTTATGACACATTGCAAAAATAATCGTTGAAGAAGATAAATTCGATTTTTGTAAATGACAAGTGAAATGAAAAAAATTTACGACCACGGCGGGATTCGAACCTATAATCTTCTGCTCCGTAGGCAGACGCGTTATCCATTGCGCCACGCGACCTTGTTCAACAAAGATTTCAGAAACTCTTATGAGAAAAAAAACTAAGACAATTGTGATGAGAGAAATTAGGAGAAAACCTGTGGAGCTAACATTACATTTTTCTACAATATCACTAGATTCGATATCCTTGACATCCTGGAAACGTTATTCCTCTCCTTTTTTTATATCAAACGAGAGTTTTATGTAATCGTAGAAAAATCAGGATCAGTCTGTTCTGTTGGAGAACTGTAAGACATAAAATTTCAAACTAACAGGCTCTTCATCGAAGTAAATGTATAAGTTTAAATTGGATATCTAACAATCTTTTTCATTTTATTTCTTATTGTTTGTTTTAAAGTAGGAAAAACTAGTTCTTTTCTTTCTAAATTCCATCCCAAATGCTTTCGAATTCCAGGAAATTATATACGGCCTTGTTCACCTAAGATTTCAGAAACTCTTATGAGAAAAAAAACTAAGACAATTGTGATGAGAGAAATTAGGAGAACACCTATGGAGCTCACATTACATTTCTCTACAATATCACTAGATTCGATATCCTTGACATCCTGGAAACGTTATTCCTCTCCTTTTTTTATATCAAACGGGAGTTTTATGTAATCATAAAGAAATCAGGATCAGTCTGTTCTGTTGGAGAACTGTAGGACATAAAATTTCAATCTAATAGGCTCTTTATCGAAGTAAATGTATAAGTTTAAATTGGATATCTAACAATCTTTTTCTTTTTATTTCTTATTGTTTGTTTTAAAGTAGGAAAAACTAGTTCTTTTCTTTCTAATTTCCATCCCAAATGCTTTCGAATTCCAGCAAAATATATATGTTGACAACAAAAAAACTTCTTAAAAAACGTTTTGTTAAACTGTGAAATTCTTATGACACATTGCAAAAATAGTCGTTGAAAAAAATAAATTCGATTTTTATGAATGACAAGTGAAATAAAAAAAATTTACGACCACGGCAGGATTCGAACCTACAATCTTCTGCTCCGTAGGCAGACGCGTTATCCATTGCGCCACGCGGCCTTGTTTAACTGAGATTTCAGAAACTCTTATGAGAAAAAAACTAAGACAATTGTGATGAGAGAAATCAAGAGAAAAGCTATGAAGCTGACATTACATTTCTCTACAATATCACTAGATTCGATATCCTTGACATCCTGGAAACGTTATTCCTCTCCTTTTTTTATATCAAACGAGAGTTTTATGTAATCATAGAGAAATCAGGATCAGTCTGTTCTGTTGGAGAACTGTAAGACATAAAATTTCAAACTAATAGGCTCTTTATCGAAGTAAATGTATAAGTTTAAATTGGATATCTAACAATCTTTTTCATTTTATTTCTTATTGTTTGTTTTAAAGTAGGAAAAACTAGTTCTTTTCTTTCTAATTTCCATCCCAAATGCTTTTGAATTCCAGCAAAATATATATGTTGACAACAAAAAAACTTCTTAAAAAACGTTTTGTTCAACTGTGAAATTCTTATGACACATTGCAAAAAAAAATCATTGAAAAAAATAAATTCGATTTTTATGAATGACAAGTGAAATGAAAAAAATTTACGACCACGGCAGGATTCGAACCTACAATCTTCTGCTCCGTAGGTAGACGCGTTATCCATTGCGCCACGCGGCCTTGTTCAACTAAGATTTCAGAAACTCTTATGAGAAAAAAAAACTAAGACAATTGTGATGAGAGAAATTAGGAGAAAACCTGTGGAGCTGACATTACATTTTTCTACAATATCACTAGATTCGATATCCTTGACATCCTGGAAACGTTATTCCTCTCCTTTTTTTATATCAAACGAGAGTTTTATGTAATCGTAGAAAAATCAGGATCAGTCTGTTCTGTTGGAGAACTGTAAGACATAAAATTTCAAACTAACAGGCTCTTCATCGAAGTAAATGTATAAGTTTAAATTGGATATCTAACAATCTTTTTCATTTTATTTCTTATTGTTTGTTTTAAAGTAGGAAAAACTAGTTCTTTTCTTTCTAAATTCCATCCCAAATGCTTTCGAATTACAGGAAATTATATACGGCCTTGTTCACCTAAGATTTCAGAAACTCTTATGAGAAAAAAACTAAGACAATTGTGATGAGAGAAATTAAGAGAAAACCTATGGAGCTGACATTACATTTCTCTACAATATCACTAGATTCGCTATCCTTGACATCCTGGAAACGTTATTCCTCTCCTTTTTTTATATCAAACGGGAGTTTTATGTAATCATAGAGAAATCAGGATCAGTCTGTTCTGTTGGAGAACTGTAAGACATAAAATTTCAATCTAATAGGCTCTTTATCGAAGTAAATGTATAAGTTTAAATTGGATATCTAACAATCTTTTTCATTTTATTTCTTATTGTTTGTTTTAAAGTAGGAAAAACTAGTTCTTTTCTTTCTAATTTCCATCCCAAATGCTTTCGAATTCCAGGAAAATATATATGTTGACAACAAAGAAAATTCTTAAAAAACGTTTTGTTCAACTGTGTAATTCTTATGACACATTGCAAAAAAAAATCATTGAAAAAAATAAATTCGATTTTTATGAATGACAAGTGAAATGAAAAAAATTTACGACCACGGCAGGATTCGAACCTACAATCTTCTGCTCCGTAGGCAGACGCGTTATCCATTGCGCCACGCGGCCTTGTTCAACTAAGATTTCAGAAACTCTTATGAGAAAAAAAAACTAAAACAATTGTGATGAGAGAAATTAGGAGAAAACCTATGGAGCTGACATTACATTTTTCTACAATATCACTAGATTCGATATCCTTGACATCCTGGAAACGTTATTCCTCTCTTTTTTTTATATCAAACGAGAGTTTTATGTAATCGTAGAAAAATCAGGATCAGTCTGTTCTGTTGGAGAACTGTAAGACATAAAATTTCAAACTAATAGGCTTTTTATCGAAGTAAATGTATAAGTTTAAATTGGATATCTAACAATCTTTTTCATTTTATTTCTTATTGTTTGTTTTAAAGTAGGAAAAACTAGTTCTTTTCTTTCTAAATTCCATCCCAAATGCTTTCGAATTACAGGAAATTTTATACGGCCTTGTTCACCTAAGATTTCAGAAACTCTTATGAGAAAAAAACTAAGACAATTGTGATGAGAGAAATTAGGGGAAAACCTATGGAGCTGACATTACATTTTTCTACAATATCACTAGATTCGATATCCTTGACATCCTGGAAACGTTGTTCCTCTCCTTTTTTTATATCAAACGAGAGTTTTATGTAATCGTAGAAAAATCAGGATCAGTCTGTTCTGTTGGAGAACTGTAAGACATAAAATTTCAATCTAATAGGCTCTTTATCGAAGTAAATGTATAAGTTTGAATTGGATATCTAACAATCTTTTCCATTTTATTTCTTATTGTTTGTTTTGAAGTAGGAAAAACTAGTTCTTTTCTTTCTAATTTCCATCCCAAATGCTTTTGAATTCCAGCAAAATATATATGTTGACAACAAAAAAACTTCTTAAAAAACGTTTTGTTCAACTGTGTAATTCTTATGACACATTGCCAAAAAAAATCATTGAAAAAAATAAATTCGATTTTTATGAATGACAAGTGAAATGAAAAAAATTTACGACCACGGCAGGATTCGAACCTACAATCTTCTGCTCCGTAGGCAGACGCGTTATCCATTGCGCCACGCGGCCTTGTTCAACTAAGATTTCAGAAACTCTTATGAGAAAAAAAAACTAAGACAATTGTGATGAGAGAAATTAGGAGAAAACCTATGGAGCTGACATTACATTTCTCTACAATATCACTAGATTCGCTATCCTTGACATCCTGGAAACGTTATTCCTCTCCTTTTTTTATATCAAACGGGAGTTTTATGTAATCATAGAGAAATCAGGAACAGTCTGTTCTGTTGGAGAACTGTAAGACATAAAATTTCAATCTAATAGGCTCTTTATCGAAGTAAATGTATAAGTTTAAATTGGATATCTAACAATCTTTTTCATTTTATTTCTTATTGTTTGTTTTAAAGTAGGAAAAACTAGTTCTTTTCTTTCTAATTTCCATCCCAAATGCTTTCGAATTCCAGGAAAATATATATGTTGACAACAAAGAAAATTCTTAAAAAACGTTTTGTTCAACTGTGTAATTCTTATGACACATTGCAAAAAAAAATCATTGAAAAAAATAAATTCGATTTTTATGAATGACAAGTGAAATGAAAAAAATTTACGACCACGGCAGGATTCGAACCTACAATCTTCTGCTCCGTAGGCAGACGCGTTATCCATTGCGCCACGCGGCCTTGTTCACCTAAGATTTCAGAAACTCTTATGAGAAAAAAACTAAGACAATTGTGATGAGAGAAATCAAGAGAAAAGCTATGAAGCTGACATTACATTTCTCTACAATATCACTAGATTCGATATCCTTGACATCCTGGAAACGTTATTCCTCTCCTTTTTTTATATCAAACGAGAGTTTTATGTAATCGTAGAAAAATCAGGATCAGTCTGTTCTGTTGGAGAACTGTAAGACATAAAATTTCAAACTAACAGGCTCTTCATCGAAGTAAATGTATAAGTTTAAATTGGATATCTAACAATCTTTTTCATTTTATTTTTTATTGTTTGTTTTAAAGTAGGAAAAACTAGTTCTTTTCTTTCTAAATTCCATCCCAAATGCTTTCGAATTACAGGAAATTTTATACGGCCTTGTTCACCTAAGATTTCAGAAACTCTTATGAGAAAAAAACTAAGACAATTGTGATGAGAGAAATTAGGGGAAAACCTATGGAGCTGACATTACATTTTTCTACAATATCACTAGATTCGATATCCTTGACATCCTGGAAACGTTGTTCCTCTCCTTTTTTTATATCAAACGAGAGTTTTATGTAATCGTAGAAAAATCAGGATCAGTCTGTTCTGTTGGAGAACTGTAAGACATAAAATTTCAATCTAATAGGCTCTTTATCGAAGTAAATGTATAAGTTTGAATTGGATATCTAACAATCTTTTCCATTTTATTTCTTATTGTTTGTTTTGAAGTAGGAAAAACTAGTTCTTTTCTTTCTAATTTCCATCCCAAATGCTTTTGAATTCCAGCAAAATATATATGTTGACAACAAAAAAACTTCTTAAAAAACGTTTTGTTCAACTGTGTAATTCTTATGACACATTGCCAAAAAAAATCATTGAAAAAAATAAATTCGATTTTTATGAATGACAAGTGAAATGAAAAAAATTTACGACCACGGCAGGATTCGAACCTACAATCTTCTGCTCCGTAGGCAGACGCGTTATCCATTGCGCCACGCGGCCTTGTTCAACTAAGATTTCAGAAACTCTTATGAGAAAAAAAAACTAAGACAATTGTGATGAGAGAAATTAGGGGAAAACCTATGGAGCTGACATTACATTTTTCTACAATATCACTAGATTCGATATCCTTGACATCCTGGAAACGTTGTTCCTCTCCTTTTTTTATATCAAACGAGAGTTTTATGTAATCGTAGAAAAATCAGGATCAGTCTGTTCTGTTGGAGAACTGTAAGACATAAAATTTCAATCTAATAGGCTCTTTATCGAAGTAAATGTATAAGTTTGAATTGGATATCTAACAATCTTTTCCATTTTATTTCTTATTGTTTGTTTCGAAGTAGGAAAAACTAGTTCTTTTCTTTCTAATTTCCATCCCAAATGCTTTTGAATTCCAGCAAAATATATATGTTGACAACAAAAAAACTTCTTAAAAAACGTTTTGTTCAACTGTGTAATTCTTATGACACATTGCCAAAAAAAATCATTGAAAAAAATAAATTCGATTTTTATGAATGACAAGTGAAATGAAAAAAATTTACGACCACGGCAGGATTCGAACCTACAATCTTCTGCTCCGTAGGCAGACGCGTTATCCATTGCGCCACGCGGCCTTGTTCAACTAAGATTTCAGAAACTCTTATGAGAAAAAAAAACTAAGACAATTGTGATGAGAGAAATTAGGAGAAAACCTATGGAGCTGACATTACATTTCTCTACAATATCACTAGATTCGCTATCCTTGACATCCTGGAAACGTTATTCCTCTCCTTTTTTTATATCAAACGGGAGTTTTATGTAATCATAGAGAAATCAGGATCAGTCTGTTCTGTTGGAGAACTGTAAGACATAAAATTTCAATCTAATAGGCTCTTTATCGAAGTAAATGTATAAGTTTAAATTGGATATCTAACAATCTTTTTCATTTTATTTCTTATTGTTTGTTTTAAAGTAGGAAAAACTAGTTCTTTTCTTTCTACTTTCCATCCCAAATGCTTTCGAATTCCAGGAAAATATATATGTTGACAACAAAGAAAATTCTTAAAAAACGTTTTGTTCAACTGTGTAATTCTTATGACACATTGCAAAAAAAAATCATTGAAAAAAATAAATTCGATTTTTATGAATGACAAGTGAAATTAAAAAAATTTACGACCACGGCAGGATTCGAACCTACAATCTTCTGCTCCGTAGGCAGACGCGTTATCCATTGCGCCACGCGGCCTTGTTCACCTAAGATTTCAGAAACTCTTATGAGAAAAAAACTAAGACAATTGTGATGAGAGAAATCAAGAGAAAAGCTATGAAGCTGACATTACATTTCTCTACAATATCACTAGATTCGATATCCTTGACATCCTGGAAACGTTATTCCTCTCCTTTTTTTATATCAAACGAGAGTTTTATGTAATCGTAGAAAAATCAGGATCAGTCTGTTCTGTTGGAGAACTGTAAGACATAAAATTTCAAACTAACAGGCTCTTCATCGAAGTAAATGTATAAGTTTAAATTGGATATCTAACAATCTTTTTCATTTTATTTTTTATTGTTTGTTTTAAAGTAGGAAAAACTAGTTCTTTTCTTTCTAAATTCCATCCCAAATGCTTTCGAATTACAGGAAATTTTATACGGCCTTGTTCACCTAAGATTTCAGAAACTCTTATGAGAAAAAAACTAAGACAATTGTGATGAGAGAAATTAGGGGAAAACCTATGGAGCTGACATTACATTTTTCTACAATATCACTAGATTCGATATCCTTGACATCCTGGAAACGTTGTTCCTCTCCTTTTTTTATATCAAACGAGAGTTTTATGTAATCGTAGAAAAATCAGGATCAGTCTGTTCTGTTGGAGAACTGTAAGACATAAAATTTCAATCTAATAGGCTCTTTATCGAAGTAAATGTATAAGTTTGAATTGGATATCTAACAATCTTTTCCATTTTATTTCTTATTGTTTGTTTTGAAGTAGGAAAAACTAGTTCTTTTCTTTCTAATTTCCATCCCAAATGCTTTTGAATTCCAGCAAAATATATATGTTGACAACAAAAAAACTTCTTAAAAAACGTTTTGTTCAACTGTGTAATTCTTATGACACATTGCCAAAAAAAATCATTGAAAAAAATAAATTCGATTTTTATGAATGACAAGTGAAATGAAAAAAATTTACGACCACGGCAGGATTCGAACCTACAATCTTCTGCTCCGTAGGCAGACGCGTTATCCATTGCGCCACGCGGCCTTGTTCAACTAAGATTTCAGAAACTCTTATGAGAAAAAAAAACTAAGACAATTGTGATGAGAGAAATTAGGAGAAAACCTGTGGAGCTGACATTACATTTTTCTACAATATCACTAGATTCGATATCCTTGACATCCTGGAAACGTTGTTCCTCTCCTTTTTTTATATCAAACGAGAGTTTTATGTAATCGTAGAAAAATCAGGATCAGTCTGTTCTGTTGGAGAACTGTAAGACATAAAATTTCAAACTAACAGGCTCTTCATCGAAATAAATGTATAAGTTTAAATTGGATATCTAACAATCTTTTTCATTTTATTTCTTATTTTTTTGTTTTAAAGTAGGAAAAACTAGTTCTTTTCTTTCTAAATTCCATCCCAAATACTTTCGAATTACAGGAAATTATATACGGCCTTGTTCACCTAAGATTTCAGAAACTCTTATGAGAAAAAAAACTAAGACAATTGTGATGAGAGAAATTAGGAGAAAACCTATGGAGCTGACATTACATTTTTCTACAATATCACTAGATTGGCTATCCTTGACATCCTGGAAACGTTATTCCTCTCCTTTTTTCATATCAAACGGGAGTTTTATGTAATCATAGAGAAATCAGGATCAGTCTGTTCTGTTGGAGAACTGTAAGACATAAAATTTCAATCTAATAGGCTCTTTATCGAAGTAAATGTATAAGTTTAAATTGGATATCTAACAATCTTTTTCATTTTATTTCTTATTGTTTGTTTTAAAGTAGGAAAAACTAGTTCTTTTCTTTCTAATTTCCATCCCAAATGCTTTCGAATTCCAGGAAAATATATATGTTGACAACAAAGAAAATTCTTAAAAAACGTTTTGTTCAACTGTGTAATTCTTATGACACATTGCAAAAAAAAAATCATTGAAAAAAATAAATTCGATTTTTATGAATGACAAGTGAAATGAAAAAAATTTACGACCACGGCAGGATTCGAACCTACAATCTTCTGCTCCGTAGGCAGACGCGTTATCCATTGCGCCACGCGGCCTTGTTCAACTAAGATTTCAGAAACTCTTATGAGAAAAAAAAACTAAGACAATTGTGATGAGAGAAATTAGGAGAAAACCTATGGAGCTGACATTACATTTCTCTACAATATCACTAGATTCGCTATCCTTGACATCCTGGAAACGTTATTCCTCTCCTTTTTTTATATCAAACGGGAGTTTTATGTAATCATAGAGAAATCAGGATCAGTCTGTTCTGTTGGAGAACTGTAAGACATAAAATTTCAATCTAATAGGCTCTTCATCGAAATAAATGTATAAGTTTAAATTGGATATCTAACAATCTTTTTCATTTTATTTCTTATTTTTTTGTTTTAAAGTAGGAAAAACTAGTTCTTTTCTTTCTAAATTCCATCCCAAATACTTTCGAATTACAGGAAATTATATACGGCCTTGTTCACCTAAGATTTCAGAAACTCTTATGAGAAAAAAAACTAAGACAATTGTGATGAGAGAAATTAGGAGAAAACCTATGGAGCTGACATTACATTTTTCTACAATATCACTAGATTGGCTATCCTTGACATCCTGGAAACGTTATTCCTCTCCTTTTTTCATATCAAACGGGAGTTTTATGTAATCATAGAGAAATCAGGATCAGTCTGTTCTGTTGGAGAACTGTAAGACATAAAATTTCAATCTAATAGGCTCTTTATCGAAGTAAATGTATAAGTTTAAATTGGATATCTAACAATCTTTTTCATTTTATTTCTTATTGTTTGTTTTAAAGTAGGAAAAACTAGTTCTTTTCTTTCTAATTTCCATCCCAAATGCTTTCGAATTCCAGGAAAATATATATGTTGACAACAAAGAAAATTCTTAAAAAACGTTTTGTTCAACTGTGTAATTCTTATGACACATTGCAAAAAAAAATCATTGAAAAAAATAAATTCGATTTTTATGAATGACAAGTGAAATGAAAAAAATTTACGACCACGGCAGGATTCGAACCTACAATCTTCTGCTCCGTAGGCAGACGCGTTATCCATTGCGCCACGCGGCCTTGTTCAACTAAGATTTCAGAAACTCTTATGAGAAAAAAACTAAGACAATTGTGATGAGAGAAATTAGGAGAAAACCTATGGAGCTGACATTACATTTTTCTACAATATCACTAGATTCAATATTCCTTGACATCCTGGAAACGTTATTCCTCTCCTTTTTTTATATCAAACGAGAGTTTTATGTAATCGTAGAAAAATCAGGATCAGTCTGTTCTGTTGGAGAACTGTAAGACATAAAATTTCAAACTAATAGGCTTTTTATCGAAGTAAATGTATAAGTTTAAATTGGATATCTAACAATCTTTTTCATTTTATTTCTTATTGTTTGTTTTAAAGTAGGAAAAACTAGTTCTTTTCTTTCTAAATTCCATCCCAAATGCTTTCGAATTACAGGAAATTTTATACGGCCTTGTTCACCTAAGATTTCAGAAACTCTTATGAGAAAAAAACTAAGACAATTGTGATGAGAGAAATTAAGAGAAAACCTATGGAGCTGACATTACATTTCTCTACAATATCACTAGATTCGATATCCTTGACATCCTGGAAACGTTATTCCTCTCCTTTTTTTATATCAAACGGGAGTTTTATGTAATCATAGAGAAATCAGGATCAGTCTGTTCTGTTGGAGAACTGTAAGACATAAAATTTCAATCTAATAGGCTCTTTATCGAAGTAAATGTATAAGTTTAAATTGGATATCTAACAATCTTTTTCATTTTATTTCTTATTGTTTGTTTTAAAGTAGGAAAAACTAACTCTTTTCTTTCTAAATTCCATCCCAAATGCTTTCGAATTACAGGAAATTATATACGGCCTTGTTCACCTAAGATTTCAGAAACTCTTATGAGAAAAAAACTAAGACAATTGTGATGAGAGAAATTAAGAGAAAACCTATGGAGCTGACATTACATTTTTCTACAATATCACTAGATTCGATATCCTTGACATCCTGGAAACGTTGTTCCTCTCCTTTTTTTATATCAAACGAGAGTTTTATGTAATCGTAGAAAAATCAGGATCAGTCTGTTCTGTTGGAGAACTGTAAGACATAAAATTTCAAACTAACAGGCTCTTCATCGAAGTAAATGTATAAGTTTAAATTGGATATCTAACAATCTTTTTCATTTTATTTCTTATTGTTTGTTTTAAAGTAGGAAAAACTAGTTCTTTTCTTTCTAATTTCCATCCCAAATGCTTTCGAAATCCAGGAAAATATATATGTTGACAACAAAGAAAATTCTTAAAAAACGTTTTGTTCAACTGTGTAATTCTTATGACACATTGCAAAAAAAAAATCATTGAAAAAAATAAATTCGATTTTTATGAATGACAAGTGAAATGAAAAAAATTTACGACCACGGCAGGATTCGAACCTACAATCTTCTGCTCCGTAGGCAGACGCGTTATCCATTGCGCCACGCGGCCTTGTTCAACTAAGATTTCAGAAACTCTTATGAGAAAAAAAAACTAAGACAATTGTGATGAGAGAAATTAGGAGAAAACCTATGGAGCTGACATTACATTTTTCTACAATATCACTAGATTCGATATCCTTGACATCCTGGAAACGTTATTCCTCTCCTTTTTTTATATCAAACGGGAGTTTTATGTAATCGTAGAAAAATCAGGATCAGTGTGTTCTGTTGGAGAACTGTAAGACATAAAATTTCAATCTAATAGGCTCTTTATCGAAGTAAATGTATAAGTTTAAATTGGATATCTAACAATCTTTTTCATTTTATTTCTTATTGTTTGTTTTAAAGTAGGAAAAACTAGTTATTTTCTTTCTAAATTCCATCCCAAATGCTTTCGAATTACAGGAAATTATATACGGCCTTGTTCACCTAAGATTTCAGAAACTCTTATGAGAAAAAAACTAAGACAATTGTGATGAGAGAAATTAAGAGAAAACCTATGGAGCTGACATTACATTTTTCTACAATATCACTAGATTCGATATCCTTGACATCCTGGAAACGTTGTTCCTCTCCTTTTTTTATATCAAACGAGAGTTTTATGTAATCGTAGAAAAATCAGGATCAGTCTGTTCTGTTGGAGAACTGTAAGACATAAAATTTCAATCTAATAGGCTCTTTATCGAAGTAAATGTATAAGTTTAAATTGGATATCTAACAATCTTTTTCATTTTATTTCTTATTGTTTGTTTTAAAGTAGGAAAAACTAGTTCTTTTCTTTCTAAATTCCATCCCAAATGCTTTCGAATTACAGGAAATTATATACGGCCTTGTTCAACTAAGATTTCAGAAACTCTTATGAGAAAAAAAAACTAAGACAATTGTGATGAGAGAAATTAGGAGAAAACCTATGGAGCTGACATTACATTTTTCTACAATATCACTAGATTCGATATCCTTGACATCCTGGAAACGTTATTCCTCTCCTTTTTTTATATCAAACGGGAGTTTTATGTAATCGTAGAAAAATCAGGATCAGTGTGTTCTGTTGGAGAACTGTAAGACATAAAATTTCAATCTAATAGGCTCTTTATCGAAGTAAATGTATAAGTTTAAATTGGATATCTAACAATCTTTTTCATTTTATTTCTTATTGTTTGTTTTAAAGTAGGAAAAACTAGTTCTTTTCTTTCTAAATTCCATCCCAAATGCTTTCGAATTACAGGAAATTATATACGGCCTTGTTCACCTAAGATTTCAGAAACTCTTATGAGAAAAAAACTAAGACAATTGTGATGAGAGAAATTAAGAGAAAACCTATGGAGCTGACATTACATTTTTCTACAATATCACTAGATTCGATATCCTTGACATCCTGGAAACGTTGTTCCTCTCCTTTTTTTATATCAAACGAGAGTTTTATGTAATCGTAGAAAAATCAGGATCAGTCTGTTCTGTTGGAGAACTGTAAGACATAAAATTTCAATCTAATAGGCTCTTTATCGAAGTAAATGTATAAGTTTAAATTGGATATCTAACAATCTTTTTCATTTTATTTCTTATTGTTTGTTTTAAAGTAGGAAAAACTAGCTCTTTTCTTTCTAATTTCCATCCCAAATGCTTTCGAATGCCAGGAAAATATATATGTTGACAACAAAGAAAATTCTTAAAAAACGTTTCGTTCAACTGTGTAATTCTTATGACACATTGCAAAAAAAAATCATTGAAAAAAATAAATTCGATTTTTATGAATGACAAGTGAAATGAAAAAAATTTACGACCACGGCAGGATTCGAACCTACAATCTTCTGCTCCGTAGGCAGACGCGTTATCCATTGCGCCACGCGGCCTTGTTCAACTAAGATTTCAGAAACTCTTATGAGAAAAAAACTAAGACAATTGTGATGAGAGAAATTAGGAGAAAACCTATGGAGCTGACATTACATTTTTCTACAATATCACTAGATTCGATATCCTTGACATCCTGGAAACGTTATTCCTCTCCTTTTTTTATATCAAACGAGAGTTTTATGTAATCGTAGAAAAATCAGGATCAGTCTGTTCTGTTGGAGAACTGTAAGACATAAAATTTCAAACTAATAGGCTTTTTATCGAAGTAAATGTATAAGTTTAAATTGGATATCTAACAATCTTTTTCATTTTATTTCTTATTGTTTGTTTTAAAGTAGGAAAAACTAGTTCTTTTCTTTCTAAATTCCATCCCAAATGCTTTCGAATTACAGGAAATTTTATACGGCCTTGTTCACCTAAGATTTCAGAAACTCTTATGAGAAAAAAACTAAGACAATTGTGATGAGAGAAATTAAGAGAAAACCTATGGAGCTGACATTACATTTCTCTACAATATCACTAGATTCGATATCCTTGACATCCTGGAAACGTTATTCCTCTCCTTTTTTTATATCAAACGGGAGTTTTATGTAATCATAGAGAAATCAGGATCAGTCTGTTCTGTTGGAGAACTGTAAGACATAAAATTTCAATCTAATAGGCTCTTTATCGAAGTAAATGTATAAGTTTAAATTGGATATCTAACAATCTTTTTCATTTTATTTCTTATTGTTTGTTTTAAAGTAGGAAAAACTAACTCTTTTCTTTCTAAATTCCATCCCAAATGCTTTCGAATTACAGGAAATTATATACGGCCTTGTTCACCTAAGATTTCAGAAACTCTTATGAGAAAAAAACTAAGACAATTGTGATGAGAGAAATTAAGAGAAAACCTATGGAGCTGACATTACATTTTTCTACAATATCACTAGATTCGATATCCTTGACATCCTGGAAACGTTGTTTCTCTCCTTTTTTTATATCAAACGAGAGTTTTATGTAATCGTAGAAAAATCAGGATCAGTCTGTTCTGTTGGAGAACTGTAAGACATAAAATTTCAAACTAACAGGCTCTTCATCGAAGTAAATGTATAAGTTTAAATTGGATATCTAACAATCTTTTTCATTTTATTTCTTATTGTTTGTTTTAAAGTAGGAAAAACTAGTTCTTTTCTTTCTAAATTCCATCCCAAATGCTTTCGAATTACAGGAAATTATATACGGCCTTGTTCACCTAAGATTTCAGAAACTCTTATGAGAAAAAAACTAAGACAATTGTGATGAGAGAAATTAAGAGAAAACCTATGGAGCTGACATTACATTTCTCTACAATATCACTAGATTGGCTATCCTTGACATCCTGGAAACGTTATTCCTCTCCTTTTTTCATATCAAACGGGAGTTTTATGTAATCATAGAGAAATCAGGATCAGTCTGTTCTGTTGGAGAACTGTAAGACATAAAATTTCAATCTAATAGGCTCTTTATCGAAGTAAATGTATAAGTTTAAATTGGATATCTAACAATCTTTTTCATTTTATTTCTTATTGTTTGTTTTAAAGTAGGAAAAACTAGTTCTTTTCTTTCTAATTTCCATCCCAAATGCTTTCGAATTCCAGGAAAATATATATGTTGACAACAAAGAAAATTCTTAAAAAACGTTTTGTTCAACTGTGTAATTCTTATGACACATTGCAAAAAAAAATCATTGAAAAAAATAAATTCGATTTTTATGAATGACAAGTGAAATGAAAAAAATTTACGACCACGGCAGGATTCGAACCTACAATCTTCTGCTCCGTAGGCAGACGCGTTATCCATTGCGCCACGCGGCCTTGTTCAACTAAGATTTCAGAAACTCTTATGAGAAAAAAAAACTAAGACAATTGTGATGAGAGAAATTAGGAGAAAACCTATGGAGCTGACATTACATTTTTCTACAATATCACTAGATTCGATATCCTTGACATTCTGGAAACGTTATTCCTCTCCTTTTTTTATATCAAACGGGAGTTTTATGTAATCGTAGAAAAATCAGGATCAGTGTGTTCTGTTGGAGAACTGTAAGACATAAAATTTCAATCTAATAGGCTCTTTATCGAAGTAAATGTATAAGTTTAAATTGGATATCTAACAATCTTTTTCATTTTATTTCTTATTGTTTGTTTTAAAGTAGGAAAAACTAGTTCTTTTCTTTCTAAATTCCATCCCAAATGCTTTCGAATTACAGGAAATTATATACGGCCTTGTTCACCTAAGATTTCAGAAACTCTTATGAGAAAAAAACTAA
This sequence comes from Auanema rhodensis, assembly GCA_964057225.1. NCBI lineage: Eukaryota > Metazoa > Nematoda > Chromadorea > Rhabditida > Rhabditidae > Auanema > Auanema rhodense. The sequence continues at coordinate 9,397,305 of OZ059899.1, read as the reverse complement.
GACAATTGTGATGAGAGAAATTAAGAGAAAACCTATGGAGCTGACATTACATTTTTCTACAATATCACTAGATTCGATATCCTTGACATCCTGGAAACGTTGTTCCTCTCCTTTTTTTATATCAAACGAGAGTTTTATGTAATCGTAGAAAAATCAGGATCAGTCTGTTCTGTTGGAGAACTGTAAGACATAAAATTTCAATCTAGTAGGCTCTTTATCGAAGTAAATGTATAAGTTTAAATTGGATATCTAACAATCTTTTTCATTTTATTTCTTATTGTTTGTTTTAAAGTAGGAAAAACTAGCTCTTTTCTTTCTAATTTCCATCCCAAATGCTTTCGAATTCCAGGAAAATATATATGTTGACAACAAAGAAAATTCTTAAAAAACGTTTTGTTCAACTGTGTAATTCTTATGACACATTGCAAAAAAAAATCATTGAAAAAAATAAATTCGATTTTTATGAATGACAAGTGAAATGAAAAAAATTTACGACCACGGCAGGATTCGAACCTACAATCTTCTGCTCCGTAGGCAGACGCGTTATCCATTGTGCCACGCGGCCTTGTTCAACTAAGATTTCAGAAACTCTTATGAGAAAAAAAAACTAAGACAATTGTGATGAGAGAAATTAGGAGAAAACCTATGGAGCTGACATTACATTTTTCTACAATATCACTAGATTCGATATCCTTGACATCCTGGAAACGTTATTCCTCTCCTTTTTTTATATCAAACGAGAGTTTTATGTAATCGTAGAAAAATCAGGATCAGTCTGTTCTGTTGGAGAACTGTAAGACATAAAATTTCAAACTAATAGGCTTTTTATCGAAGTAAATGTATAAGTTTAAATTGGATATCTAACAATCTTTTTCATTTTATTTCTTATTGTTTGTTTTAAAGTAGGAAAAACTAGTTCTTTTCTTTCTAAATTCCATCCCAAATGCTTTCGAATTACAGGAAATTTTATACGGCCTTGTTCACCTAAGATTTCAGAAACTCTTATGAGAAAAAAACTAAGACAATTGTGATGAGAGAAATTAAGAGAAAACCTATGGAGCTGACATTACATTTCTCTACAATATCACGAGATTCGATATCCTTGACATCCTGGAAACGTTATTCCTCTCCTTTTTTTATATCAAACGGGAGTTTTATGTAATCATAGAGAAATCAGGATCAGTCTGTTCTGTTGGAGAACTGTAAGACATAAAATTTCAATCTAATAGGCTCTTTATCGAAGTAAATGTATAAGTTTAAATTGGATATCTAACAATCTTTTTCATTTTATTTCTTATTGTTTGTTTTAAAGTAGGAAAAACTAGTTCTTTTCTTTCTAAATTCCATCCCAAATGCTTTCGAATTACAGGAAATTTTATACGGCCTTGTTCACCTAAGATTTCAGAAACTCTTATGAGAAAAAAACTAAGACAATTGTGATGAGAGAAATTAGGGGAAAACCTATGGAGCTGACATTACATTTCTCTACAATATCACTAGATTCGATATCCTTGACATCCTGGAAACGTTATTCCTCTCCTTTTTTTATATCAAACGGGAGTTTTATGTAATCATAGAGAAATCAGGATCAGTCTGTTCTGTTGGAGAACTGTAAGACATAAAATTTCAATCTAATAGGCTCTTTATCGAAGTAAATGTATAAGTTTAAATTGGATATCTAACAATCTTTTTCATTTTATTTCTTATTGTTTGTTTTAAAGTAGGAAAAACTAGTTCTTTTCTTTCTAATTTCCATCCCAAATGCTTTCGAATTCCAGGAAAATATATATGTTGACAACAAAGAAAATTCTTAAAAAACGTTTTGTTCAACTGTGTAATTCTTATGACACATTGCAAAAAAAAATCATTGAAAAAAATAAATTCGATTTTTATGAATGACAAGTGAAATGAAAAAAATTTACGACCACGGCAGGATTCGAACCTACAATCTTCTGCTCCGTAGGCAGACGCGTTATCCATTGCGCCACGCGGCCTTGTTCAACTAAGATTTCAGAAACTCTTATGAGAAAAAAAAACTAAAACAATTGTGATGAGAGAAATTAGGAGAAAACCTATGGAGCTGACATTACATTTTTCTACAATATCACTAGATTCGATATCCTTGACATCCTGGAAACGTTATTCCTCTCCTTTTTTTATATCAAACGAGAGTTTTATATAATCGTAGAAAAATCAGGATCAGTCTGTTCTGTTGGAGAACTGTAAGACATAAAATTTCAAACTAATAGGCTTTTTATCGAAGTAAATGTATAAGTTTAAATTGGATATCTAACAATCTTTTTCATTTTATTTCTTATTGTTTGTTTTAAAGTAGGAAAAACTAGTTCTTTTCTTTCTAAATTCCATCCCAAATGCTTTCGAATTACAGGAAATTTTATACGGCCTTGTTCACCTAAGATTTCAGAAACTCTTATGAGAAAAAAACTAAGACAATTGTGATGAGAGATATTAGGAGAAAACCTATGGAGCTGACATTACATTTTTCTACAATATCACTAGATTCGATATCCTTGACATCCTGGAAACGTTGTTTCTCTCCTTTTTTTATATCAAACGAGAGTTTTATGTAATCGTAGAAAAATCAGGATCAGTCTGTTCTGTTGGAGAACTGTAAGACATAAAATTTCAATCTAATAGGCTCTTTATCGAAGTAAATGTATAAGTTTAAATTGGATATCTAACAATCTTTTTCATTTTATTTCTTATTGTTTGTTTTAAATTAGGAAAAACTAGTTCTTTTCTTTCTAATTTCCATCCCAAATGCTTTTGAATTCCAGGAAAATATATATGTTGACAACAAAGAAAATTCTTAAAAAACGTTTTGTTCAACTGTGTAATTCTTATGACACATTGCAAAAAAAAATCATTGAAAAAAATAAATTCGATTTTTATGAATGACAAGTGAAATGAAAAAAATTTACGATCACGGCAGGATTCGAACCTACAATCTTCTGCTCCGTAGGCAGACGCGTTATCCATTGCGCCACGCGGCCTTGTTAAACTAAGATTTCAGAAACTCTTATGAGAAAAAAAAACTAAGACAATTGTGATGAGAGAAATTAGGAGAAAACCTATGGAGCTGACATTACATTTTTCTACAATATCACTAGATTCGATATCCTTGACATCCTGGAAACGTTATTCCTCTCCTTTTTTCATATCAAACGAGAGTTTTATGTAATCGTAGAAAAATCAGGATCAGTGTGTTCTGTTGGAGAACTGTAAGACATAAAATTTCAAACTAACAGGCTCTTCATCGAAGTAAATGTATAAGTTTAAATTGGATATCTAACAATCTTTTTCATTTTATTTCTTATTGTTTGTTTTAAAGTAGGAAAAACTAGTTCTTTTCTTTCTAAATTCCATCCCAAATGCTTTCGAATTACAGGAAATTTTATACGGCCTTGTTCACCTAAGATTTCAGAAACTCTGATGAGAAAAAAACTAAGACAATTGTGATGAGAGAAATTAGGAGAAAACCTATGGAGCTGACATTACATTTTTCTACAATATCACTAGATTCGATATCCTTGACATCCTGGAAACGTTATTCCTCTCCTTTTTTTATATCAAACAAGAGTTTTATGTAATTGTAGAGAAATCAGGATCAGTCTGTTCTGTTGCAGAACTGTAAGACATAAAATTTCAATCTAATAGGCTCTTTATCGAAGTAAATGTATAAGTTTAAATTGGATATCTAACAATCTTTTTCATTTTATTTCTTATTGTTTGTTTTAAAGTAGGAAAAACTAGTTCTTTTCTTTCTAAATTCCATCCCAAATGCTTTCGAATTACAGGAAATTTTATACGGCCTTGTTCACCTAAGATTTCAGAAACTCTGATGAGAAAAAAACTAAGACAATTGTGATGAGAGAAATTAGGAGAAAACCTATGGAGCTGACATTACATTTTTCTACAATATCACTAGATTCGATATCATTGATATCCTGGAAACGTTATTCCTCTCCTTTTTTTATATCAAACAAGAGTTTTATGTAATTGTAGAGAAATCAGGATCAGTCTGTTCTGTTGCAGAACTGTAAGACATAAAATTTCAATCTAATAGGCTTTTTATCAAAGTAAATGTATAAGTTTAAATTGAATATCTAACAATCTTTTCATTTTATTTCTTATTGTTTGTTTTAAAGTAGGAAAAACTAGTTCTTTTCTTTCTAAATTCCATCCCAAATGCTTTCGAATTACAGGAAATTTTATACGGCCTTGTTCACCTAAGATTTCAGAAACTCTTATGAGAAAAAAACTAAGACAATTGTGATGAGAGAAATTAGGGGAAAACCTATGGAGCTGACATTACATTTTTCTACAATATCACTAGAGTCGATATCCTTGACATCCTGGAAACGTTGTTCCTCTCCTTTTTTTATATCAAACGAGAGTTTTATGTAATCGTAGAAAAATCAGGATCAGTCTGTTCTGTTGGAGAACTGTAAGACATAAAATTTCAATCTAATAGGCTCTTTATCGAAGTAAATGTATAAGTTTAAATTGAATATCTAACAATCTTTTTCATTTTATTTCTTATTGTTTGTTTTAAAGTAGGAAAAACTAGTTCTTTTCTTTCTAATTTCCATCCCAAATGCTTTCGAATTCCAGGAAAATATATATGTTGACAACAAAGAAAATTCTTAAAAAAGTTTTGTTCAACTGTGTAATTCTTATGACACATTGCAAAAAAAAATCATTGAAAAAAATAAATTCGATTTTTATGAATGACAAGTGAAATGAAAAAAATTTACGACCACGGCAGGATTCGAACCTACAATCTTCTGCTCCGTAGGCAGACGCGTTATCCATTGCGCCACGCGGCCCTGTTCAACTAAGATTTCAGAAACTCTTATGAGAAAAAAAAACTAAAACAATTGTGATGAGAGAAATTAGGAGAAAACCTATGGAGCTGACATTACATTTTTCTACAATATCACTAGATTCGATATCCTTGACATCCTGGAAACGTTATTCCTCTCCTTTTTTATATCAAACGAGAGTTTTATGTAATCGTAGAAAAATCAGGATCAGTGTGTTCTGTTGGAGAACTGTAAGACATAAAATTTCAAACTAACAGGCTCTTCATCGAAGTAAATGTATAAGTTTAAATTGGATATCTAACAATCTTTTTCATTTTATTTCTTATTGTTTGTTTTAAAGTAGGAAAAACTAGTTCTTTTCTTTCTAATTTCCATCCCAAATGCTTTCGAATTCCAGGAAAATATATATGTTGACAACAAAGAAAATTCTTAAAAAACGTTTTGTTCAACTGTGTAATTCTTATGACACATTGCAAAAAAAAATCATTGAAAAAAATAAATTCGATTTTTATGAATGACAAGTGAAATGAAAAAAATTTACGACCACGGCAGGATTCGAACCTACAATCTTCTGCTCCGTAGGCAGACGCGTTATCCATTGCGCCACGCGGCCCTGTTCAACTAAGATTTCAGAAACTCTTATGAGAAAAAAAAACTAAAACAATTGTGATGAGAGAAATTAGGAGAAAACCTATGGAGCTGACATTACATTTTTCTACAATATCACTAGATTCGATATCCTTGACATCCTGGAAACGTTGTTCCTCTCCTTTTTTTATATCAAACGAGAGTTTTATGTAATCGTAGAAAAATCAGGATCAGTCTGTTCTGTTGGAGAACTGTAAGACATAAAATTTCAATCTAATAGGCTCTTTATCGAAGTAAATGTATAAGTTTAAATTGAATATCTAACAATCTTTTTCATTTTATTTCTTATTGTTTGTTTTAAAGTAGGAAAAACTAGTTCTTTTCTTTCTAATTTCCATCCCAAATGCTTTCGAATTCCAGGAAAATATATATGTTGACAACAAAGAAAATTCTTAAAAAAGTTTTGTTCAACTGTGTAATTCTTATGACACATTGCAAAAAAAAATCATTGAAAAAAATAAATTCGATTTTTATGAATGACAAGTGAAATGAAAAAAATTTACGACCACGGCAGGATTCGAACCTACAATCTTCTGCTCCGTAGGCAGACGCGTTATCCATTGCGCCACGCGGCCCTGTTCAACTAAGATTTCAGAAACTCTTATGAGAAAAAAAAACTAAAACAATTGTGATGAGAGAAATTAGGAGAAAACCTATGGAGCTGACATTACATTTTTCTACAATATCACTAGATTCGATATCCTTGACATCCTGGAAACGTTATTCCTCTCCTTTTTTATATCAAACGAGAGTTTTATGTAATCGTAGAAAAATCAGGATCAGTGTGTTCTGTTGGAGAACTGTAAGACATAAAATTTCAAACTAACAGGCTCTTCATCGAAGTAAATGTATAAGTTTAAATTGGATATCTAACAATCTTTTTCATTTTATTTCTTATTGTTTGTTTTAAAGTAGGAAAAACTAGTTCTTTTCTTTCTAATTTCCATCCCAAATGCTTTCGAATTCCAGGAAAATATATATGTTGACAACAAAGAAAATTCTTAAAAAACGTTTTGTTCAACTGTGTAATTCTTATGACACATTGCAAAAAAAGTCATTGAAAAAAATAAATTCGATTTTTATGAATGACAAGTGAAATGAAAAAAATTTACGACCACGGCAGGATTCGAACCTACAATCTTCTGCTCCGTAGGCAGACGCGTTATCCATTGCGCCACGCGGCCCTGTTCAACTAAGATTTCAGAAACTCTTATGAGAAAAAAAAACTAAAACAATTGTGATGAGAGAAATTAGGAGAAAACCTATGGAGCTGACATTACATTTTTCTACAATATCACTAGATTCGATATCCTTGACATTCTGGAAACGTTATTCCTCTCCTTTTTTTATATCAAACGAGAGTTTTATGTAATCGTAGAAAAATCAGGATCAGTCTGTTCTGTTGGAGAACTGTAAGACATAAAATTTCAAACTAATAGGCTTTTTATCGAAGTAAATGTATAAGTTTAAATTGGATATCTAACAATCTTTTTCATTTTATTTCTTATTGTTTGTTTTAAATTAGGAAAAACTAGTTCTTTTCTTTCTAATTTCCATCCCAAATGCTTTCGAATTCCAGGAAAATATATATGTTGACAACAAAGAAAATTCTTAAAAAACGTTTTGTTCAGCTGTGTAATTCTTATGACACGTTGCAAAAAAAAATCATTGAAAAAAATAAATTCGATTTTTATGAATGATAAGTGAAATGAAAAAAATTTACGACCACGGCAGGATTCGAACCTACAATCTTCTGCTCCGTAGGCAGACGCGTTATCCATTGCGCCACGCGGCCCTGTTCAACTAAGATTTCAGAAACTCTTATGAGAAAAAAAAACTAAAACAATTGTGATGAGAGAAATTAGGAGAAAACCTATGGAGCTGACATTACATTTTTCTACAATATCACTAGATTCGATATCCTTGACATTCTGGAAACGTTATTCCTCTCCTTTTTTTATATCAAACGAGAGTTTTATGTAATCGTAGAAAAATCAGGATCAGTCTGTTCTGTTGGAGAACTGTAAGACATAAAATTTCAAACTAATAGGCTTTTTATCGAAGTAAATGTATAAGTTTAAATTGGATATCTAACAATCTTTTTCATTCATTTCTTATTGTTTGTTTTAAATTAGGAAAAACTAGTTCTTTTCTTTCTAATTTCCATCCCAAATGCTTTCGAATTCCAGGAAAATATATATGTTGACAACAAAGAAAATTCTTAAAAAACGTTTTGTTCAGCTGTGTAATTCTTATGACACATTGCAAAAAAAAATCATTGAAAAAAATAAATTCGATTTTTATGAATGATAAGTGAAATGAAAAAAATTTACGACCACGGCAGGATTCGAACCTACAATCTTCTGCTCCGTAGGCAGACGCGTTATCCATTGCGCCACGCGGCCCTGTTCAACTAAGATTTCAGAAACTCTTATGAGAAAAAAAAACTAAAACAATTGTGATGAGAGAAATTAGGAGAAAACCTATGGAGCTGACATTACATTTTTCTACAATATCACTAGATTCGATATCCTTGACATTCTGGAAACGTTATTCCTCTCCTTTTTTTATATCAAACGAGAGTTTTATGTAATCGTAGAAAAATCAGGATCAGTCTGTTCTGTTGGAGAACTGTAAGACATAAAATTTCAAACTAATAGGCTTTTTATCAAAGTAAATGTATAAGTTTAAATTGAATATCTAACAATCTTTTCATTTTATTTATTATTGTTTGTTTCAAAGTAGGAAAAACTAGTTCTTTTCTTTCTAATTTCCATCCCAAATGCTTTCGAATTACAGGAAATTTTATACGGCCTTGTTCACCTAAGATTTCAGAAACTCTTATGAGAAAAAAACTAAGACAATTGTGATGAGAGAAATTAGGAGAAAACCTATGGAGCTGACATTACATTTTTCTACAATATCACTAGATTCGATATCATTGATATCCTGGAAACGTTATTCCTCTCCTTTTTTTATATCAAACAAGAGTTTTATGTAATCGTAGAGAAATCAGGATCAGTCTGTTCTGTTGGAGAACTGTAAGACATAAAATTTCAATCTAATAGGCTTTTTATCAAAGTAAATGTATAAGTTTAAATTGGATATCTAACAATTTTTTCATTTTATTTATTATTGTTTGTTTCAAAGTAGGAAAAACTAGTTCTTTTCTTTCTAATTTCCATCCCAAATGCTTTCGAATTACAGGAAATTTCATACGGCCTTGTTCACCTAAGATTTCAGAAACTTATGAGAAAAAAACTAAGACAATTGTGATGAGAGAAATTAGGGGAAAACCTATGGAGCTGACATTACATTTTTCTACAATATCACTAGAGTCGATATCCTTGATATCCTGGAAACGTTATTCCTCTCCTTTTTTTATATCAAACAAGAGTTTTATGTAATCGTAGAAAAATCAGGATCAGTCTGTTCTGTTGGAGAACTGTAAGACATAAAATTTCAATCTAATAGGCTCTTTATCGAAGTAAATGTATAAGTTTAAATTGGATATCTAACAATCTTTTTCATTTTATTTCTTATTGTTTGTTTTAAATTAGGAAAAACTAGTTCTTTTCTTTCTAATTTCCATCCCAAATGCTTTCGAATTACAGGAAATTTTATACGGCCTTGTTCACCTAAGATTTCAGAAACTCTTATGAGAAAAAAACTAAGACAATTGTGATGAGAGAAATTAAGAGAAAACCTATGGAGCTGACATTACATTTTTCTACAATATCACTAGATTCAATATCATTGACATCCTGGAAACGTTATTCCTCTCCTTTTTTTATATCAAACAAGAGTTTTATGTAATCGTAGAGAAATCAGGATCAGTCTGTTCTGTTGGAGAACTGTAAGACATAAAATTTCAATCTAATAGGCTTTTTATCAAAGTAAATGTATAAGTTTAAATTGAATATCTAACAATCTTTTCATTTTATTTATTATTGTTTGTTTCAAAGTAGGAAAAACTAGTTCTTTTCTTTCTAATTTCCATCCCAAATGCTTTCGAATTACAGGAAATTTCATACGGCCTTGTTCACCTAAGATTTCAGAAACTCTTATGAGAAAAAAACTAAGACAATTGTGATGAGAGAAATTAGGGGAAAACCTATGGAGCTGACATTACATTTTTCTACAATATCACTAGAGTCGATATCCTTGACATCCTGGAAACGTTGTTCCTCTCCTTTTTTTATATCAAACGAGAGTTTTATGTAATCGTAGAAAAATCAGGATCAGTCTGTTCTGTTGGAGAACTGTAAGACATAAAATTTCAATCTAATAGGCTCTTTATCGAAGTAAATGTATAAGTTTAAATTGAATATCTAACAATCTTTTTCATTTTATTTCTTATTGTTTGTTTTAAAGTAGGAAAAACTAGTTCTTTTCTTTCTAATTTCCATCCCAAATGCTTTCGAATTCCAGGAAAATATATATGTTGACAACAAAGAAAATTCTTAAAAAAGTTTTGTTCAACTGTGTAATTCTTATGACACATTGCAAAAAAAAATCATTGAAAAAAATAAATTCGATTTTTATGAATGACAGGTGAAATGAAAAAAATTTACGACCACGGCAGGATTCGAACCTACAATCTTCTGCTCCGTAGGCAGACGCGTTATCCATTGCGCCACGCGGCCTTGTTCAATTAAGATTTCAGAAACTCTTATGAGAAAAAAAAACTAAGACAATTGTGATGAGAGAAATTAGGAGAAAACCTATGGAGCTGACATTACATTTTTCTACAATATCACTAGATTCGATATCCTTGACATCCTGGAAACGTTATTCCTCTCCTTTTTTTATATCAAACGAGAGTTTTATGTAATCGTAGAAAAATCAGGATCAGTCTGTTCTGTTGGAGAACTGTAAGACATAAAATTTCAAACTAACAGGCTCTTCATCGAAGTAAATGTATAAGTTTAAATTGGATATCTAACAATCTTTTTCATTTTATTTCTTATTGTTTGTTTTAAAGTAGGAAAAACTAGTTCTTTTCTTTCTAATTTCCATCCCAAATGCTTTCGAATTCCAGGAAAATATATATGTTGACAACAAAGAAAATTCTTAAAAAACGTTTTGTTCAACTGTGTAATTCTTATGACACATTGCAAAAAAAAATCATTGAAAAAAATAAATTCGATTTTTATGAATGACAAGTGAAATGAAAAAAATTTACGACCACGGCAGGATTCGAACCTACAATCTTCTGCTCCGTAGGCAGACGCGTTATCCATTGCGCCACGCGGCCCTGTTCAACTAAGATTTCAGAAACTCTTATGAGAAAAAAAAACTAAAACAATTGTGATGAGAGAAATTAGGAGAAAACCTATGGAGCTGACATTACATTTTTCTACAATATCACTAGATTCGATATCCTTGACATCCTGGAAACGTTATTCCTCTCCTTTTTTTATATCAAACAAGAGTTTTATGTAATCGTAGAAAAATCAGGATCAGTCTGTTCTGTTGGAGAACTGTAAGACATAAAATTTCAAACTAGTAGGCTTTTTATCGAAGTAAATGTATAAGTTTAAATTGGATATCTAACAATCTTTTTCATTTTATTTCTTATTGTTTGTTTTAAATTAGGAAAAACTAGTTCTTTTCTTTCTAATTTCCATCCCAAATGCTTTCGAATTCCAGGAAAATATATATGTTGACAACAAAGAAAATTCTTAAAAAACGTTTTGTTCAACTGTGTAATTCTTATGACACATTGCAAAAAAAATCATTGAAAAAAATAAATTCGATTTTTATGAATGACAAGTGAAATGAAAAAAATTTACGACCACGGCAGGATTCGAACCTACAATCTTCTGCTCCGTAGGCAGACGCGTTATCCATTGCGCCACGCGGCCTTGTTAAACTAAGATTTCAGAAACTCTTATGAGAAAAAAAAACTAAGACAATTGTGATGAGAGAAATTAGGAGAAAACCTATGGAGCTGACATTACATTTCTCTACAATATCACTAGATTCGATATCCTTGACATCCTGGAAACGTTATTCCTCTCTTTTTTTTATATCAAACGGGAGTTTTATGTAATCATAGAGAAATCAGGATCAGTCTGTTCTGTTGGAGAACTGTAAGACATAAAATTTCAATCTAACAGGCTCTTTATCGAAGTAAATGTATAAGTTTAAATTGGATATCTAACAATCTTTTTCATTTTATTTCTTATTGTTTGTTTTAAAGTAGGAAAAACTAGTTCTTTTCTTTCTAATTTCCATCCCAAATGCTTTCGAATTCCAGGAAAATATATATGTTGACAACAAAGAAAATTCTTAAAAAAGTTTTGTTCAACTGTGTAATTCTTATGACACATTGCAAAAAAAAATCATTGAAAAAAATAAATTCGATTTTTATGAATGACAGGTGAAATGAAAAAAATTTACGACCACGGCAGGATTCGAACCTACAATCTTCTGCTCCGTAGGCAGACGCGTTATCCATTGCGCCACGCGGCCTTGTTCAATTAAGATTTCAGAAACTCTTATGAGAAAAAAAAACTAAGACAATTGTGATGAGAGAAATTAGGAGAAAACCTATGGAGCTGACATTACATTTTTCTACAATATCACTAGATTCGATATCCTTGACATCCTGGAAACGTTATTCCTCTCCTTTTTTTATATCAAACGAGAGTTTTATGTAATCGTAGAAAAATCAGGATCAGTGTGTTCTGTTGGAGAACTGTAAGACATAAAATTTCAAACTAACAGGCTCTTCATCGAAGTAAATGTATAAGTTTAAATTGGATATCTAACAATCTTTTTCATTTTATTTCTTATTGTTTGTTTTAAAGTAGGAAAAACTAGTTCTTTTCTTTCTAATTTCCATCCCAAATGCTTTCGAATTCCAGGAAAATATATATGTTGACAACAAAGAAAATTCTTAAAAAACGTTTTGTTCAACTGTGTAATTCTTATGACACATTGCAAAAAAAAATCATTGAAAAAAATAAATTCGATTTTTATGAATGACAAGTGAAATGAAAAAAATTTACGACCACGGCAGGATTCGAACCTACAATCTTCTGCTCCGTAGGCAGACGCGTTATCCATTGCGCCACGCGGCCCTGTTCAACTAAGATTTCAGAAACTCTTATGAGAAAAAAAAACTAAAACAATTGTGATGAGAGAAATTAGGAGAAAACCTATGGAGCTGACATTACATTTTTCTACAATATCACTAGATTCGATATCCTTGACATCCTGGAAACGTTATTCCTCTCCTTTTTTTATATCAAACGAGAGTTTTATGTAATCGTAGAAAAATCAGGATCAGTCTGTTCTGTTGGAGAACTGTAAGACATAAAATTTCAAACTAATAGGCTTTTTATCGAAGTAAATGTATAAGTTTAAATTGGATATCTAACAATCTTTTTCATTTTATTTCTTATTGTTTGTTTTAAATTAGGAAAAACTAGTTCTTTTCTTTCTAATTTCCATCCCAAATGCTTTCGAATTCCAGGAAAATATATATGTTGACAACAAAGAAAATTCTTAAAAAACGTTTTGTTCAACTGTGTAATTCTTATGACACATTGCAAAAAAAATCATTGAAAAAAATAAATTCGATTTTTATGAATGACAAGTGAAATGAAAAAAATTTACGACCACGGCAGGATTCGAACCTACAATCTTCTGCTCCGTAGGCAGACGCGTTATCCATTGCGCCACGCGGCCTTGTTAAACTAAGATTTCAGAAACTCTTATGAGAAAAAAAAACTAAGACAATTGTGATGAGAGAAATTAGGAGAAAACCTATGGAGCTGACATTACATTTCTCTACAATATCACTAGATTCGATATCCTTGACATCCTGGAAACGTTATTCCTCTCTTTTTTTTATATCAAACGGGAGTTTTATGTAATCATAGAGAAATCAGGATCAGTCTGTTCTGTTGGAGAACTGTAAGACATAAAATTTCAATCTAACAGGCTCTTTATCGAAGTAAATGTATAAGTTTAAATTGGATATCTAACAATCTTTTTCATTTTATTTCTTATTGTTTGTTTTAAAGTAGGAAAAACTAGTTCTTTTCTTTCTAAATTCCATCCCAAATGCTTTCGAATTACAGGAAATTATATACGGCCTTGTTCACCTAAGATTTCAGAAACTCTTATGAGAAAAAAACTAAGACAATTGTGATGAGAGAAATTAAGAGAAAACCTATGGAGCTGACATTACATTTCTCTACAATATCACTAGATTCGATATCCTTGACATCCTGGAAACGTTATTTCTTTTCTTTTTTCATATCAAACGGGAGTTTTATGTAATCATAGAGAAATCAGGATCAGTCTGTTCTGTTGGAGAACTGTAAGACATAAAATTTCAAACTAATAGGCTCTTTATCGAAGTAAATGTATAAGTTTAAATTGGATATCTAACAATCTTTTTCATTTTATTTCTTATTGTTTGTTTTAAAGTAGGAAAAACTAGTTCTTTTCTTTCTAAATTCCATCCCAAATGCTTTCGAATTACAGGAAATTATATACGGCCTTGTTCACCTAAGATTTCAGAAACTCTTATGAGAAAAAAACTAAGACAATTGTGATGAGAGAAATTAAGAGAAAACCTATGGAGCTGACATTACATTTCTCTACAATATCACTAGATTCGATATCCTTGACATCCTGGAAACGTTGTTCCTCTCCTTTTTTTATATCAAACGAGAGTTTTATGTAATCGTAGAAAAATCAGGATCAGTCTGTTCTGTTGGAGAACTGTAAGACATAAAATTTCAATCTAATAGGCTCTTTATCGAAGTAAATGTATAAGTTTAAATTGGATATCTAACAATCTTTTTCATTTTATTTCTTATTGTTTGTTTTAAAGTAGGAAAAACTAGTTCTTTTCTTTCTAATTTCCATCCCAAATGCTTTTGAATTCCAGCAAAATATATATGTTGACAACAAAAAAACTTCTTAAAAAACGTTTTGTTCAACTGTGAAATTCTTATGACACATTGCAAAAATAATCGTTGAAGAAAATAAATTCGATTTTTGTAAATGACAAGTGAAATGAAAAAAATTTACGACCACGGCAGGATTCGAACCTATAATCTTCTGCTCCGTAGGCAGACGCGTTATCCATTGCGCCACGCGACCTTGTTCAACAAAGATTTCAGAAACTCTTATGAGAAAAAAAACTAAGACAATTGTGATGAGAGAAATTAGGAGAAAACCTATGGAGCTGACATTACATTTTTCTACAATATCACTAGATTCGATATCCTTGACATCCTGGAAACGTTATTCCTCTCCTTTTTTTATATCAAACGGGAGTTTTATGTAATCATAGAGAAATCAGAATCAGTCTGTTCTGTTGGAGAACTGTAAGACATAAAATTTCAAACTAATAGGCTCTTTATCGAAGTAAATGTATAAGTTTAAATTGGATATCTAACAATCTTTTTCATTTTATTTCTTATTGTTTGTTTTAAAGTAGGAAAAACTAGTTCTTTTCTTTCTAAATTCCATCCCAAATGCTTTCGAATTACAGGAAATTTTATACGGCCTTGTTCACCTAAGATTTCAGAAACTCTTATGAGAAAAAACTAAGACAATTGTGATGAGAGAAATTAGGAGAAAACCTATGGAGCTGACATTACATTTTTCTACATTATCACTAGATTCGATATCATTGATATCCTGAAAACGTTATTCCTCTCCTTTTTTCATATCAAACGAGAGTTTTATGTAATCGTAGAAAAATCAGGATCAGTCTGTTCTGTTGGAGAACTGTAAGACATAAAATTTCAATCTAATAGGCTCTTTATCGAAGTAAATGTATAAGTTTAAATTGGATATCTAACATTCTTTTTCATTTTATTTCTTATTGTTTGTTTTAAAGTAGGAAAAACTAGTTCTTTTCTTTCTAATTTCCATCCCAAATGCTTTTGAATTCCAGCAAAATATATATGTTGACAACAAAAAAACTTCTTAAAAAACGTTTTGTTCAACTGTGAAATTCTTATGACACATTGCAAAAATAATCGTTGAAGAAAATAAATTCGATTTTTGTAAATGACAAGTGAAATGAAAAAAATTTACGACCACGGCAGGATTCGAACCTATAATCTTCTGCTCCGTAGGCAGACGCGTTATCCATTGCGCCACGCGACCTTGTTCAACAAAGATTTCAGAAACTCTTATGAGAAAAAAAAACTAAGACAATTGTGATGAGAGAAATTAGGAGAAAACCTATGGAGCTGACATTACATTTTTCTACAATATCACTAGATTCGATATCCTTGACATCCTGGAAACGTTATTCCTCTCCTTTTTTTATATCAAACGAGAGTTTTATGTAATCGTAGAGAAATCAGGATCAGTCTGTTCTGTTGGAGAACTGTAAGACATAAAATTTCAATCTAATAGGCTTTTTATCGAAGTAAATGTATAAGTTTAAATTGGATATCTAACAATCTTTTTCATTTTATTTCTTATTGTTTGTTTTAAAGTAGGAAAAACTAGTTCTTTTCTTTCTAAATTCCATCCCAAATGCTTTCGAATTACAGGAAATTATATACGGCCTTGTTCACCTAAGATTTCAGAAACTCTTATGAGAAAAAAACTAAGACAATTGTGATGAGAGAAATTAAGAGAAAACCTATGGAGCTGACATTACATTTCTCTACAATATCACTAGATTCGATATCCTTGACATCCTGGAAACGTTGTTCCTCTCCTTTTTTTATATCAAACGAGAGTTTTATGTAATCGTAGAAAAATCAGGATCAGTCTGTTCTGTTGGAGAACTGTAAGACATAAAATTTCAATCTAATAGGCTCTTTATCGAAGTAAATGTATAAGTTTAAATTGGATATCTAACAATCTTTTTCATTTTATTTCTTATTGTTTGTTTTAAAGTAGGAAAAACTAGTTCTTTTCTTTCTAATTTCCATCCCAAATGCTTTTGAATTCCAGCAAAATATATATGTTGACAACAAAAAAACTTCTTAAAAAACGTTTTGTTCAACTGTGAAATTCTTATGACACATTGCAAAAATAATCGTTGAAGAAAATAAATTCGATTTTTGTAAATGACAAGTGAAATGAAAAAAATTTACGACCACGGCAGGATTCGAACCTATAATCTTCTGCTCCGTAGGCAGACGCGTTATCCATTGCGCCACGCGACCTTGTTCAACAAAGATTTCAGAAACTCTTATGAGAAAAAAAACTAAGACAATTGTGATGAGAGAAATTAGGAGAAAACCTATGGAGCTGACATTACATTTTTCTACAATATCACTAGATTCGATATCCTTGACATCCTGGAAACGTTATTCCTCTCCTTTTTTTATATCAAACGGGAGTTTTATGTAATCATAGAGAAATCAGAATCAGTCTGTTCTGTTGGAGAACTGTAAGACATAAAATTTCAAACTAATAGGCTCTTTATCGAAGTAAATGTATAAGTTTAAATTGGATATCTAACAATCTTTTTCATTTTATTTCTTATTGTTTGTTTTAAAGTAGGAAAAACTAGTTCTTTTCTTTCTAAATTCCATCCCAAATGCTTTCGAATTACAGGAAATTTTATACGGCCTTGTTCACCTAAGATTTCAGAAACTCTTATGAGAAAAAACTAAGACAATTGTGATGAGAGAAATTAGGAGAAAACCTATGGAGCTGACATTACATTTTTCTACATTATCACTAGATTCGATATCATTGATATCCTGAAAACGTTATTCCTCTCCTTTTTTCATATCAAACGAGAGTTTTATGTAATCGTAGAAAAATCAGGATCAGTCTGTTCTGTTGGAGAACTGTAAGACATAAAATTTCAATCTAATAGGCTCTTTATCGAAGTAAATGTATAAGTTTAAATTGGATATCTAACATTCTTTTTCATTTTATTTCTTATTGTTTGTTTTAAATTAGGAAAAACTAGTTCTTTTCTTTCTAATTTCCATCCCAAATGCTTTCGAATTCCAGGAAAATATATATGTTGACAACAAAGAAAATTCTTAAAAAACGTTTTGTTCAACTGTGTAATTCTTATGACACATTGCAAAAAAAAATCATTGAAAAAAATAAATTCGATTTTTATGAATGACAAGTGAAATGAAAAAAATTTACGACCACGGCAGGATTCGAACCTACAATCTTCTGCTCCGTAGGCAGACGCGTTATCCATTGCGCCACGCGGCCTTGTTCAACTAAGATTTCAGAAACTCTTATGAGAAAAAAAAACTAAGACAATTGTGATGAGAGAAATTAGGAGAAAACCTATGGAGCTGACATTACATTTTTCTACAATATCACTAGATTCGATATCCTTGACATCCTGGAAACGTTATTCCTCTCCTTTTTTTATATCAAACGAGAGTTTTATGTAATCGTAGAGAAATCAGGATCAGTCTGTTCTGTTGGAGAACTGTAAGACATAAAATTTCAATCTAATAGGCTTTTTATCGAAGTAAATGTATAAGTTTAAATTGGATATCTAACAATCTTTTTCATTTTATTTCTTATTGTTTGTTTTAAAGTAGGAAAAACTAGTTCTTTTCTTTCTAATTTCCATCCCAAATGCTTTCGAATTACAGGAAATTTCATACGGCCTTGTTCACCTAAGATTTCAGAAACTCTTATGAGAAAAAAACTAAGACAATTGTGATGAGAGAAATTAGGGGAAAACCTATGGAGCTGACATTACATTTTTCTACAATATCACTAGAGTCGATATCCTTGACATCCTGGAAACGTTGTTCCTCTCCTTTTTTTATATCAAACGAGAGTTTTATGTAATCGTAGAAAAATCAGGATCAGTCTGTTCTGTTGGAGAACTGTAAGACATAAAATTTCAATCTAATAGGCTCTTTATCGAAGTAAATGTATAAGTTTAAATTGGATATCTAACAATCTTTTTCATTTTATTTCTTATTGTTTGTTTTAGAGTAGGAAAAACTAGTTCTTTTCTTTCTAATTTCCATCCCAAATGCTTTTGAATTCCAGCAAAATATATATGTTGACAACAAAAAAACTTCTTAAAAAACGTTTTGTTCAACTGTGAAATTCTTATGACACATTGCAAAAATAATCGTTGAAGAAGATAAATTCGATTTTTGTAAATGACAAGTGAAATGAAAAAAATTTACGACCACGGCAGGATTCGAACCTATAATCTTCTGCTCCGTAGGCAGACGCGTTATCCATTGCGCCACGCGACCTTGTTCAACAAAGATTTCAGAAACTCTTATGAGAAAAAAAACTAAGACAATTGTGATGAGAGAAATTAGGAGAAAACCTATGGAGCTGACATTACATTTTTCTACAATATCACTAGATTCGATATCCTTGACATCCTGGAAACGTTATTCCTCTCCTTTTTTTATATCAAACGGGAGTTTTATGTAATCATAGAGAAATCAGGATCAGTCTGTTCTGTTGGAGTGTCACATCTGCTAGCACATGGTAAACATGTGCGCGCTATTCAAATAGCGGGAGCCTGAACAAGCCCCGCCTACAACATGGGACACACATGGCACTCTTGCTTCTGGCCTAACCCAGATAGGTTGTCTTATAGCCATGTGAGTCTCATCTCTATATCATCTATATATATACTCTATTTAATACTTCATTATATCTCTTTATATTCTTTCTTAATGTAATTCTTATATTGTATTTTCTTGTTATCTGATAATGAATCCTTTTCTCTTTGAGTATTTGTCTTAATAAGGAAATCGGGGCGTTCGGGTCTGCCTACCTAAGGAACAAGGTAGAAGTACATATATCTTCCGACCATGAAAAGACGGGAAGAAACGATATGTAACGTGGAGGTTCCACCTTGCTTACTTTACTGTTAATTTATTGACAGCAAGTTTACGAGACTTTTGGACTTAATTACCCAACAGTGAGGAGTAACCGAGCCGTGCACCATGATTTCCCCAAAAATTATTTTGGCTACCACTTCTCCTCCGCTCAACGAAAACTGGGAGGTGTCTGAGACGTTTGGGGAAACTATCAGACAATAGTTTTGACGAGCGTTACCTTTTTGTTATGCACGCGCGTGCTATTTTGATTCATTACTTTATGATGTGAATGTCCAGTGTGGCAACAGAGCTCACTTTTTAGCTGAGTTGTTTGGAAGCTGGAGGCTGGTGGGATAATTTTATTTACGATTTTTTATTTTGATTCACATCCAAGGGTTCATCAGGGTTCTACTCCTGTTAACTCTTTTCTTATTAGTTCAGAGATAATAAGAACATTTAAATTCCTACCCACCCAAGTCCACTCTACGTCTGCCAACGTTTCCTTTTTCCTATATTATTGACAGATTACTGAATTTAAATTCCTATATCAATCTTAAATTACCTTCTAAATCTTTTGAAATCAAATTAAAAATTATCTTAATTAAGATTTATTTTGAAATTCTTTCTACAAATCTTAATAAACTTTATAAAATTGAACTTAATATACGAGATGAGACATTTTTGTTTACTTTAAGCTTACTCACATTCAAATAGTTGGCCCACGCGTACCAGCTGTTCGATATGTGTAGTCAATAACAGCTGTTAAAATTCAAAAGTTTTCAAACAGGCTTAAGGCACCATCTGTGATTCCTTATTTGTCTCTAAGCTGACATAAGTGATTATAATATTCAAATATCACGACAGACGGTCAATGGTTGTTTACCATAAGCGCTAACATCTGGTGTCGTGACACATGGCTGGAGGCGGAGCTTGAAGCTTCAACGATCCTCCTTCATCAGACGCCATTGTCACAAACGTTTTTACTGGAGTCTAGTTGCTTCCAGTACGCGCTCTTATATTCATCTAACTGTATTCACCAGCCACCCTGTCGGACTCGGACATCAGCGAGGAAAACAAAGATCAGGAACAAGGATCACCAGAGGTACGCCAAGTTTTTGAATTTAATTCTAAAAACTTAAATACTCCATCCACCTACCTCTCTCCTTTTGAATTTTTGAGAGAAGAAGGTGATTCCTCTTCTTCTTCTCACTCTTCTTCTCTAACAATTAGAACGAGAAGTAAAAGCAGAAAGGCCATCACTGAGGAAACACCTCGGGCACCTACTACAGTACGAAATAGATCACCAAGTCGGTGGGCCGCTGCTATAACTAAAGCTTTTGAAAGAAAAATGACTCCTACCTCTCCATCTCCTAATTCTAATGTTGCTCCACCCTCTAGAAATATGGCAACTATTTTGAATTGCCATCTCTGTCCCAGGTATGACGGCTCTCGTAGCTTTCGTTCTTTTGTTGAATCTTTAAATAGATTTTTTAATGTTATGAATCTAAGCTTACCTGAGAGACTATTAATTTTGCCTCTTCTTTTGGAATCAAATGAAACAGCTCTCTCCTTGTATAATAGTATTCCTAGTGGCATAAGAACTAATGGATCATGGATTGTTTTGATGGATCAGCTCACTGAGCTTTTAGCGCCTAAAACAGATAAAAATTTCACCATAGCGCTTATTCATCGAGTACAACAAGGAGATAAATCTGTTCTTGATTTTAGTATGGAATTAGAGAGAATGGCAAGCACCATAATGTCACCAATGGATCCCGAGCGGGAACCAATGTTGAAAACGGCATTTTTAAATGGTTTAAAAGAGGAACTGGGTATTGCGGTTTTAACTAAAAACCCCGCCACTTATGAACAAGCTAAGAAATTAGCTAGGTTTGAAGAAGGCGTTCGTAATAGCTTCATGAAAAGAAATGAAGACACCAGCACCTTGAAGGAGCTCATAAATGCTTTACAGCATAAATTAAGCTTTAGTGAAGAAAGAGAAAGAAGTAGGAATAATAATAATAATAAAAATTATAAAAATAATAAAAATAATAAAAAAAATAATAACTGGACTCAGCACAATAATGGCTCTAATGATTATGAGCGAGAGAGAGAGCGACCTTCTGCCGTACGTTATAATAATAATAACTCGCAGAACGGGAATATGAATAGGCGTCCTAACCCGGGAAACCGCCCATTTGCCAATGGCAGAAATGCCAATAGCTCGTCTTGGAACCCTAGGCCTAGTTCCCCAAGAAGACAAAGACCATCAGCCAATGGGAATGGTAACTCAAGGGTATACAGCGTAGCGACCCCATTCATGCCACCGGTCACGTTGTGCCTGACTTTATTGGCACTCTCATGCCTTCCCTTTGGGTCGGCAAAATATCAGATTTGCGCTCAATCTGAAGGGGGTATATTAGTAACACCTCCTGTGGTCACAGGCTGCCATAAGGCAGAAATTGAAAAGGCTCACAGTGTTGAGGTAGAAATATATCTACCAAAGGCTGAGATAGAGTCATGGGAAGCATGGAAATGCTATGTGAAAAAGTATAAAAGCTGTGTGAGAGATTTCATGTTTTTGAGAGATCGTAACACCACATTCTCTCATATTGAAACAGTAGATAAGAAAGATTGTGTTCGAGCACATAGAAATCGTATGTGGAATGATAAAATCATGAATGCCCAACAGCATTCAGTTTTTGAAACACCATTAAACGAGCATAATCCAACTCGCTCTTGGTCCACTGAAGAATGTGTAGAAATTGAACAATTTGTATTGAAGCGAGGGATAATAACTAGATTGAAAGAAGATCACATTGTATCAGACTTATTTATAAATACTGATAATTGTAAAGGAAATGAAGGGTTTTGTGCAACTGGTGAAGGTGCAGTTATCTGGCAACCACCTATCCCATCAGTTGTCTGTCACTATCAAAAACTTGGCCCCTTCTCCGCCATGTTGGGTGATCATATTCTTCTAGTTCACTCTATTGAAAGCGCTTTTGTTCTCCAAAATCATTCCACATCCGCTCACGTTCAATCTTGTTTCGAATTCGCTGTTTTTGAATCATCTTCTGAGGCAATTATCCGATTCACAGCATATCCCCGTGTTTATAATTTGCTTGATCTTTCCAATACTTTGCTTAATGCTGATAAACGCAGAAATAAACGTAATGCATTACCTCAAAAACATCGCTCTTTCAGTGATGATTATCTTTTTGTTAATGCGAAATCCCAACCATATGCGTTTCCATTTCTAAGACCTACTTTCATTTTTGGATCTGCATCTATCACTAAGTTTTACGCAAAATATATGAGATATGCAGCTACATCATCTTATGAGAGTTTGCTCCAATTCGCGATAGATAATCCACTGTTCATTGACACAATTGTTAGTTTAGGATTGACAAAAGATCACATAACTAACTGGGCAAAGTCTAATAATTTCAAAGATCCCAATCTTTTGATTTTACAATGTGTGGGTATAGAGGAAATTAAACTGGCTACTAGACAGGTGATTAATAGCATGAAATTGGATGATCTTATCACTCAAGTAGCTCGTCGTATAGAAGTTCCTCGGTTAAAAAGATCTTTGATGAAATCTACAACATCCATAGAAGATTTCTTTCGAGGGATGGCTCACGCAGTAGTATATCAAGCCACAATTCTTGATGGTACACAAACAGTTCCATCAATCGAACAGTTGGCAAGAGCCTTATATCCATCTATATTACCACGCAGTGGAAATATGAATCAATCTGAAATTATTGCAACTGCTCAAGGCATGTTATTCATGATCCAACAACAATCGGGAAAAGAACAAATATCTCGTGACATGCAAGTCAGTCGACAACAAAAAGCTGATGCTACTGTTAGAAATAACCAAGAGCAAGATTTAGCAATTATATCCAAGCTGCCTGACTATCACAACCTTTATACAAAGAATAGTACAGCATATTATGGATTTCCTCCACAGTCCATCGAATACCCACAGGAAAATCCTAAATTCAATAAAACAGAAGTTTTAGAATTCATAAGTTGGGTTAAAACTCAAATTACAACTGATAAAAATATGGTACATCATACTACTGTAACCCCAATAACTGCCACCAAAACTACAATTCGTAGTTTAACAACTCCTACCCCTAATGCGTACGAGAGAGGTCGAGAGTTGTATGTAGCAGAAGTATATGACAATGTTCTCCACAAATCAGAGCATAAAACTAAAACGATAATAGATAATAAGTTGAATTATGGGTTTGAGAAAGCGCGTCTCTCCATAATTGACGAATTTCATCAACAGTTTCATACCATCTGTAAATCTCAAATGGAAACTGTAAAAAGCTGGCAAGCTATATTACGTATACATCCTACAATAGGAGTACGAGCTATGCTTCAGCGGGATGATATCGTTGCCCGATTTGTTGGAAGAAATGTTTTAAAAATAACAACTTGTCAGGAAATAGAACCACATTTCATTTATCGTAATCATTCTTACAATGATAAATGTTATGCAGAGACCCCTGTTTTAACACACGATAAACAATTATTCTTTGCTCCTATCGATAGCTACGATTTGAGCACTGAAGGACATGAGATCAATTGTGAACACAAAGAGACAGAGATTTGGTATGAAAATGGAACATGGAGAGATTATAAAGGTGACACACATAAAGTAGATAGTATTCATTCAGAAAAACATGATCATTATGCTGAATTGAGTAAACTTCGATTCACAGGGCGGAATTTGTTTGAAAATTCGACTGAAAAATCCTTAGCCCTATCTATTGGATTAACTTATGGTTATAGTTTATCTACTTCACCTCACCATGATCTTCTCCGCGTAATTTCTCGTTCACATGATTGGCCTCAAATTTCCTCTTTCATCTTCAAAGGAAGTAAACTTATAAGAGATGCCAGGAAAATTGTTTTCTCCAATTGGGATCTGTTCATTGACTTTTGTATAGGTTCAATTGAACGAACACTCATTACCATCGGTTGTATAACTCTGATATTATGTCTAATGATAGCATTATATTTCACTATAAAATGTTATCTCTCCCCTACTTCTATGTTAAAAATAAACCATATCATGTTGAGCCCAACAGCTCCACCACTTGAGGGAGATGAGATTCATGAAACAGTTAGTGATGAATTGATGCGGAGCTATTTTCCCACCATAATAACTTACATTCCTTTAGCCATACCTTTTGTATGTCACACAACAACAAAGAAAAATGGACACATGTTACCGTTTGTTCATATTGACATTGAAGGTAGAGGACTGTTAGCATTATGGGATTCTGGAGCTACGGTCTCATATATTCCGTTCTCCACATTGGCATATATTGGAAGACAATATTTTACAAAATATTCTAAATCTGCATCCACTGCAAATGGATCAGAGTTTCGCTTTGTGGGAAAATGCAAGTTAGATGTGGGTATAGCAGGTTACCAAGTGGAACACGAATTTTTAATATCTGAAGACAATGACTGTCCAGGACAAATGTTACTTGGTACTGATTTTATGCGTACGTTGGAAGAAAGAGAGATATTTACTACATTAAAACTATGTAAAGGAAAGTTGATTGTTGGTAATATGGAAACACCCTTAGTAAAACCTGGTTGTTTTGCATATAAAACCACAACTAAAACAGTAAATATCATAAGTTTGTCCACAGTAACAGTTCCACCACATAGTACCTCCCACATATCTTTGCAAACAGGACCAGAATTAGATTTTGATCAATATGCTCTTTTAAAATCTAGCATAGGTCCTATCTCAATTCCAGATGCCGCCATAGGACCTTTTCCTATTACTATGGTAGTATCAAACAATTCTTCAAAGCCAATTAAAATTAATAAAAATGACCACATTGGTTCAGGACTTATAGCATCTAAAGAAATTATGAACGATTATGTTCCACCAGAAGCTGATTGGGAAGATAAGTTACCAACTTTTCCTCAGCATCTTTTGGATGATTTGAACTTCAATTCTTGCACTCTGTCCCATAAAATGAAGAAAAATCTGATCACAATCATTAAGGAAAACCAAACGGCATTTTTCAACCATGATCATAATATTGGTCTCTTTTGCGGACCAGTAGAACATGCCATTCCTATAAGATCCGATATGGATTTCCCAAAAAGTAGATCTTACAGAGTACCATTGGGTAAGCAAGAAGAAGTAGAACGGCAAGTGAAAGAAATGTTGTCGCAAGGTATAATCGAAAATTCGACGGCTACTTTCACTAGTCCAGTTGTTCTTGTGAAAAAGAAAGATAATTCTTTCCGGTTCGTAACTGACTTTAGAGCATTGAATAGTGTTACTAAGAAACAAACATACAGCATCCCACACATTCCTGATATCATAGACTTAGCGGCTGGAGCTCAGTTCTTTTCGAATTTTGATCTCATTTCTGGTTTCTTCCAAATACCGTTGAAACGCTCAGATAGACACCTAACTGCTTTTACCACTCCATCAGGTACCTATCAGTATTGCCGAATGCCTATGGGATTGTGTGGAGCGCCACACACTTTTCAATCCGCAGTACGATACTTGCAATCTCTTGTTAGATGCAAACTGTTTGTATATCTAGATGATTTGCTAATAATTTCGAACTCAGCTGATGAACATTTAAGAGATATACAAGAAGTGCTGAAAAAGGTCACTGAACTAGGGTTAAAAATTAAGTTATCTAAATGTTGCTTTGCAGCCACTGAAGTAAAGTTTTTGGGTTTTGTAATAGGTAGAAATGGTGTTAAACCAGATCCTGCTAAGATACAGGCTGTTTCCGAATTTCCAAATCCAAGTACAGTTACGGCTGTCAGATCCTTTCTAGGTATGACTAACTATTTTCGACGGTTTATTCAAAATTATGCCGGAATAGCTGAGCCATTGTATAAGTTAACACATAAGGATACTCCTTTTGAGTGGAAATCGGAACATGCAGACGCATTTAAAACTTTAAAAACATCACTGTGTACTGCCCCTGTACTGAAACCTCCTAAAGCAGACCAACCTTTTGTTATAGAAAGTGATGGCAGTATGATCGCTGTGGGAGCAGTTTTATTGCAATCAGCAGAGAAAAATTCTCCATTGCACCCGATTGCGTTTGCTAGTAGAAAGTTGACTCCAGCGGAACGGAAATATCCTCCTATTGAAGTTGAAGCACTCGGTTTAGTCTTTGCTCTTCAACAATTCCGTACCTATGTATTAGGAGTACCTACCACAGTTATCACAGATCACCGACCATTAACCAGTTTAATGTCGCGTAAAGATCTCATAGGTAGATTAGCCAAGTATCAACTAATGATACAAGATTTCAACATAAAGATTGAATATCGTCCTGGCAAATTAAACAGTGTCTGTGATGCTCTCTCCAGGTATATAGGAAACGAAGCAAATGACAGTCGTCCTACTAAACCAAAGGACAAAGTAAAACCTGTTGATGCTTTTATTGCTCATATTACAACTATTTCTTCTATTGACCAACTAAATTGTGAAGAAATACGGAAAGTTCAAGCTGGAGTTCCCTGGATTCGCGAAGCACTTTCTCAAATTAATAATGATAACTGTCCGGCTAATATATCAGATCGGTATGAAGAACGAGAAGGCATATTACATGCAAAACAAGCGAAAAATTATTTAAAACCATCTATTATTTTGCCTCGAAACGACAAAATAACTGATGTTGTCATCAAATTTTTTCACGAAGATTCCAAAATTGGTGCACACCTAGGTATAAATAAAACTACTGATGCGATTCGACGACGATTCTTTTGGACTAATATGGTTCCACAAATAACTGAATTTATTAATCGTTGTACAAAATGTGCAAGTAGGAAATCTAACCCACACCAATCGTATATTCAACCTATGGGAAGATTTGTTATACCCGAAAAGCCATTTGATCGTATTCATGTAGATAAACTAGGTCCTTTACCTCGCACTAATGATGGACATCGATACATCTTGAGTATTCAAGACGCTTTTAGTAAATGGGGAACAACTTGCCCATTAATAACACAAACGGCTACTGAAATCACAAAAGCGTTTGTAATTAGATTTGTTTTCATATATGGACCACCAATGAGTATGATAACTGATAATGGTAGTAGCTTTTTGTCATCTGAATTTCAAGCTATGTGTAAACAATTTGGAATTAAACACACTACTACGCTACCATATCATAAAAATGCTAATGGACAAGTTGAGAGACTTCATAGAACTTTGGAAGAAGCTCTCTCTTCATTCGTGAATGAACAACAAACTAACTGGGATATACACCTACCCAAAGTTATGTTTGCGATCAATACGTTACCAAACTCATCAACATCTATTAGTCCATATGTTGTATTATTTGGTCGGGATGCAAGACTTCCTATTGACCATCAATTGCCTGGAAATAATCTTCAAACTGAAGAACCAGCCAATCCTACAGAAGATTTTGTCAATAGATCGCTAATACAAAATGAAAGCACATCTAATATAGTAAAAGATAGAATTGAAACATGCACAAAGAAGAATGAACAACGGTACAATACACGAAATAGAACACAAAATAAAGAAATTCAGGTTAATGACTTAGTTATGATAAAAGTGAATTCTACTCGAAACAAACTAACACCTTCATTCGAAGGGCCTTATTTAGTTACAGCAGTTCAAAGATCTTTCGTCGTGGTTCAAACAGATAAAGGAAAAAGCAGAAGAGTACACAAGGACTTCGTCAAACCTTACCAACGGACAACATCTATTCCGGTTATCACAATTTCTTGAAGGTAGTTTTTTTTAACAAAATCAAATTGTTGAAATTTTTTTATTTTATTTTGTGCCATTTCTGATTGTACCACTTCTTTGTTGTTGATTGATTTTCTCTGAGAAGTCTGCTATTGTTTTACAAAAGTTTGTTTTATTACTCCAACTCTCATTGAGTAGATTTTTTTCAACATTCTCTTGTGAATCTTGCTATTTTTTTATGCTTAATCATTACTTGTATTCACCTTATGGACATTAGTCATACGGGTTAAACGAGTTTTCATTTTTTTGTACAGAACGGGCTCGACCTATTCTCAGGGTAACACCGTACCTGTACAACTCGAGAAGATGAACGACTATATCACAGTCGAATGGTTTAGAAGCAAAGCTCTCGTTTGCAAGCATTTCACTACTCAAGTGAATGGAATAGAATCTACTCGATACTACATTTCGAATTCAACAAACTTGAAGAGACAATAGCTAAACTTTCGAATCGTATTGTATACACTTTTTTTTTATCCACTACACCATGATTTTTTTTCCAACATCCAACTATCTTAAATAGTGAATTAATTTATTTTGTTTTTGAACGAGGACGTTCAACCTTTTAAGGTGGGGGGATGTCACATCTGCTAGCACATGGTAAACATGTGCGCGCTATTCAAATAGCGGGAGCCTGAACAAGCCCCGCCTACAACATGGGACACACATGGCACTCTTGCTTCTGGCCTAACCCAGATAGGTTGTCTTATAGCCATGTGAGTCTCATCTCTATATCATCTATATATATACTCTATTTAATACTTCATTATATCTCTTTATATTCTTTCTTAATGTAATTCTTATATTGTATTTTCTTGTTATCTGATAATGAATCCTTTTCTCTTTGAGTGTTTGTCTTAATAAGGAAATCGGGGCGTTCGGGTCTGCCTACCTAAGGAACAAGGTAGAAGTACATATATCTTCCGACCATGAAAAGACGGGAAGAAACAATATGTAACGGGAGAACTGTAAGACATAAAATTTCAAACTAATAGGCTCTTTATCGAAGTAAATGTATAAGTTTAAATTGGATATCTAACAATCTTATTCATTTTATTTCTTATTGTTTGTTTTAAAGTAGGAAAAACTAGTTCTTTTCTTTCTAATTTCCATCCCAAATGCTTTTGAATTTCAGCAAAATATATATGTTGACAACAAAAAAACTTCTTAAAAAACGTTTTGTTCAACTGTGAAATTCTTATGACACATTGCAAAAATAATTGTTGAAGAAGATAAATTCGATTTTTGTAAATGACAAGTGAAATGAAAAAAATTTACGACCACGGCAGGATTCGAACCTATAATCTTCTGCTCCGTAGGCAGACGTGTTATCCATTGCGCCACGCGACCTTGTTCAACAAAGATTTCAGAAACTCTTATGAGAAAAAAAACTAAGACAATTGTGATGAGAGAAATTAAGAGAAAACCTATGGAGCTGACATTACATTTTTCTACAATATCACTAGATTCAATATCATTGATATCCTAGAAGCGTTATTTCTCTTCTTTTTTCATATCAAACGAGAGTTTTATGTAATCGTAGAAAAATCAGGATCAGTCTGTTCTGATGGAGAACTGTAAGACATAAAATTTCAATCTAATAGGCTCTTTATCGAAGTAAATGTATAAGTTTAAATTGGATATCTAACAATCTTTTTCATTCTATTTCTTATTGTTTGTTTTAAAGTAGGAAAAACTAGTTCTTTTCTTTCTAATTTCCATCCCAAATGCTTTCGAATTCCAGCAAAATATATATGTTGACAACAAAAAAACTTTTTAAAAAACGTTTTGTTAAACTGTGAAATTCTTCTGACACATTGCAAAAATAGTCGTTGAAAAAAATAAATTCGATTTTTATGAATGACAAGTGAAATAAAAAAAAATTTAAGACCACGGCAGGATTCGAACCTACAATTTTCTGCTCCGTAGGTAGACCCGTTATCCATTGCGCCACGCGGCCTTGTTTAACTGAGATTTCAGAAACTCTTATGAGAAAAAAACTAAGACAATTGTGATGAGAGAAATCAAGAGAAAAGCTATGAAGCTGACATTACATTTCTCTACAATATCACTAGATTCGATATCCTTGACATCCTGGAAACGTTATTCCTCTCCTTTTTTTATATCAAACGGGAGTTTTATGTAATCATAGAGAAATCAGGATCAGTCTGTTCTGTTGGAGAACTGTAAGACATAAAATTTCAAACTAATAGGCTCTTTATCGAAGTAAATGTATAAGTTTAAATTGGATATCTAACAATCTTTTTCATTTTATTTCTTATTGTTTGTTTTAAAGTAGGAAAAACTAGTTCATTACTTTCTAAATTCCATCCCAAATGCTTTCGAATTCCAGGAAATTATATACGGCCTTGTTCACCTAAGATTTCAGAAACTCTTATGAGAAAAAAAACTAAGACAATTGTGATGAGAGAAATTAGGAGAAAACCTATGGAGCTGACATTACATTTTTCTACAATATCACTAGATTCGATATCCTTGACATCCTGGAAACGTTGTTCCTCTCCTTTTTTTATATCAAACGAGAGTTTTATGTAATCGTAGAAAAATCAGGATCAGTCTGTTCTGTTGGAGAACTGTAAGACATAAAATTTCAATCTAATAGGCTCTTTATCGAAGTAAATGTATAAGTTTAAATTGGATATCTAACAATCTTTTTCATTTTATTTCTTATTGTTTGTTTTAAAGTAGGAAAAACTAGTTCATTACTTTCTAAATTCCATCCCAAATGCTTTCGAATTCCAGGAAATTATATACGGCCTTGTTCACCTAAGATTTCAGAAACTCTTATGAGAAAAAAAACTAGGACAATTGTGATGAGAGAAATTAGGAGAAAACCTATGGAGCTGACATTACATTTTTCTACAATATCACTAGATTCGATATCCTTGACATCCTGGAAACGTTGTTCCTCTCCTTTTTTTATATCAAACGAGAGTTTTATGTAATCGTAGAAAAATCAGGATCAGTCTGTTCTGTTGGAGAACTGTAAGACATAAAATTTCAATCTAATAGGCTCTTTATCGAAGTAAATGTATAAGTTTAAATTGGATATCTAACAATCTTATTCATTTTATTTCTTATTGTTTGTTTTAAAGTAGGAAAAACTAGTTCTTTTCTTTCTAATTTCCATCCCAAATGCTTTTGAATTCCAGGAAAATATATATGTTGACAACAAAGAAAATTCTTAAAAAACGTTTTGTTCAACTGTGTAATTCTTATGACACATTGCAAAAAAAAATCATTGAAAAAAATAAATTCGATTTTTATGAATGACAAGTGAAATGAAAAAAATTTACGACCACGGCAGGATTCGAACCTATAATCTTCTGCTCCGTAGGCAGACGCGTTATCCATTGCGCCACGCGACCTTGTTCAACAAAGATTTCAGAAACTCTTATGAGAAAAAAAACTAAGACAATTGTGATGAGAGAAATTAAGAGAAAACCTATGGAGCTGACATTACATTTTTCTACAATATCACTAGATTCAATATCATTGACATCCTGGAAACGTTATTCCTCTCCTTTTTTCATATCAAACGAGAGTTTTATGTAATCGTAGAAAAATCAGGATCAGTCTGTTCTGTTGGAGAACTGTAAGACATGAAATTTCAATCTAATAGGCTCTTTATCGAAGTAAATGTATAAGTTTAAATTGGATATCTAACAATCTTTTTCATTCTATTTCTTATTGTTTGTTTTAAAGTAGGAAAAACTAGTTCTTTTCTTTCTAATTTCCATCCCAAATGCTTTCGAATTCCAGCAAAATATATATGTTGACAACAAAAAAACTTCTTAAAAAACGTTTTGTTAAACTGTGAAATTCTTATGACACATTGCAAAAATAGTCGTTGAAAAAAATAAATTCGATTTTTATGAATGACAAGTGAAATAAAAAAAAATTTACGACCACGGCAGGATTCGAACCTACAATCTTCTGCTCCGTAGGCAGACGCGTTATCCATTGCGCCACGCGGCCTTGTTTAACTGAGATTTCAGAAACTCTTATGAGAAAAAAACTAAGACAATTGTGATGAGAGAAATCAAGAGAAAAGCTATGAAGCTGACATTACATTTCTCTACAATATCACTAGATTCGATATCCTTGACATCCTGGAAACGTTATTCCTCTCCTTTTTTTATATCAAACGAGAGTTTTATGTAATCGTAGAAAAATCAGGATCAGTCTGTTCTGTTGGAGAACTGTAAGACATAAAATTTCAAACTAATAGGCTCTTTATCGAAGTAAATGTATAAGTTTAAATTGGATATCTAACAATCTTTTTCATTTTATTTCTTATTGTTTGTTTTAAAGTAGGAAAAACTAGTTCATTACTTTCTAAATTCCATCCCAAATGCTTTCGAATTCCAGGAAATTATATACGGCCTTGTTCACCTAAGATTTCAGAAACTCTTATGAGAAAAAAAACTAAGACAATTGTGATGAGAGAAATTAGGAGAAAACCTATGGAGCTGACATTACATTTTTCTACAATATCACTAGATTCGATATCCTTGACATCCTGGAAACGTTATTCCTCTCCTTTTTTTATATCAAACGAGAGTTTTATGTAATCGTAGAAAAATCAGGATCAGTCTGTTCTGTTGGAGAACTGTAAGACATAAAATTTCAATCTAATAGGCTCTTTATCGAAGTAAATGTATAAGTTTAAATTGGATATCTAACAATCTTTTTCATTTTATTTCTTATTGTTTGTTTTAAAGTAGGAAAAACTAGTTCTTTTCTTTCTAATTTCCATCCCGAATGCTTTCGAATTCCAGGAAAATATATATGTTGACAACAAAGAAAATTCTTAAAAAACGTTTTGTTCAACTGTGTAATTCTTATGACACATTGCAAAAAAAAATCATTGAAAAAAATAAATTCGATTTTTATGAATGACAAGTGAAATGAAAAAAATTTACGACCACGGCAGGATTCGAACCTACAATCTTCTGCTCCGTAGGCAGACGCGTTATCCATTGCGCCACGCGGCCTTGTTCAACTAAGATTTCAGAAACTCTTATGAGAAAAAAAAACTAAGACAATTGTGATGAGAGAAATTAGGAGTGTCGCGATAAGCGAGTGAGTTTGTATAAATTTTATCTTCAACAATTGTTTTATTTGTCTCTCCTGTTCTCTCCCTCTCTCTCTCTCTCTCTCTCTCCTCTTTCTTCTTTCTTGTAACTTCCTAAGTAATTTTTATCCATACCACATGTTGTGTTATACATGTGGCATGACTAACTCTTTGTTTCAGGCTGACGACCGCCCACGAGAAGAGATCAGTCTTACATTTTTAACGTTCGCAGTCAGTGATTCTATTCCGTGCTTGTCTTGTTAATTCATCAATAAACCCTTTTCTACATATTCGCTTTGTGTTTTATTTCCAACCATACTATACACTTGCGGTATAACGCCACAAATTGGTGCATCGGCTAGTTCAGATCTTAGCCGCTTCAAGTCCCGCGTGGCAGGTGAGATACAGCTCAAATCAAGCGTGTTTGAGCAAAAAACATACTTAATAGAAATCGTGGCAACCATTAGTCCACGTCAAGTCACACCAAAAAGACTTGAACCATAAGCAAACTCTGCAGACAGAAACAGAGATTCACTATCACATATACTGTGATCACCAAACAAACAAAAAAAAGAGAAAGTAGAAGGAATATAAGCGTTATTCCTACATCTACGACAAAAATGTCACTCCTTTTTGTCAATCATATCAAACAGTCTAACCAGTTTCTCGGAGAATTACTTACACGATACGAGATGGAAGTGAAGGACCTTCCTGGTATTCTGGTAGATTGCGACTTCCACACTGAGGAAGAAGAGGAAACCCTCTCTTGCCTTATCATTCGCTGGACAAAAGTCCAACACCAATTCAAAGAATCGTTGAAAAATCATCAAGATAACGAGAAAAAATTCCAAAAATTTTACGAAGCATCAGACAAAACGCTTCGTAAAGCATTAGACGAACAGTACATCGCCTTCACATCCGATGAAGACTTTGAACCCAACATTAAAAAGGTTCAAAACGCCATTATTGAGCTTGACGAACACATCATGAAAGCCGAACGCATACTTAGAAAGCTGAGAAAAACGCTTCATAAGAATGAATCTGAGCACAACAGCAATCGCTCAACAGAAAACAATGAAACAGAAAACAAATCGAATGATCAATTTCTGGAAATTATCAAGTCATTCCTACACATCCAACAAACTAGTATCCAAAAACCAGCGATGTCGCTACCTACATTTGATGGCAAACCAGAGAACTTCAAATCATTCTGGGGCCGTTTTGATAGACTTGTTCATGATAATGAACAGTTTACAACCTTAGAAAAGGTAAACCTACTCTGTGAAAGCCTCAAAGGCGATTCACAAATAGCAATCAGAGGAATAGAACCCTCTGCTCAAAATTATGAGCTTATGCGTGAAGCATTAGTTTCTGAATTTGGAGACTATTCGTCGGATATCAACTCTCTTTTGACACAACTACGTAATTTGAAATTTGCAAGCAATAATGCAAAAGCATGCAAAGAAACATTTGGAGAAACCAAGGCACTTATCAGGCAAATTGAAGCAGCCGGAGCTACAGTATCCCGCGAAATGTGTACCGCGATGATTCTCAACAAATTCCCATACCACATCGTGGAAGACATTCTAATTCATCCAAACAACTACCATTCTACTAAAGAAATGCTGACAGCGGTAGACCACAAAATCTATTCCTTTTTTCTAAAAGAACAAACAAGAAATAGTCATGAACAAAAGTTTCGAAATCACAAAGACAATGTCACATCTGTTTCACATAAAGACAGCACTGCAGAACAACGGAAAACCCAAACTTGGCCATGTGTCTTTTGCGACTCATCCGAGCATCGTTTTTATCAATGCACCACATTTGAAACACCAGAGAAAAGAAGGTACCGCATTCGCGGAAAGGCCATCTGTTGGATTTGCTTTTCCGATAAACACAAAAGTTCGGAATGCAGAAAACAAAAATGTCGCAATTGCCAAGGAGATCATAATTCCGCCTTGTGCTCACAAGGAAGAAAAAGTGTACAAAATATCCAAAAAGATAAAGAAACTCCCACAATTAAAAAAGATCAGGCTTTACTGATCACCACAGAAGAATTATTGAATAAAAAAACAACAGAATATAAACAAGAATCTGACACTAATAATCGAATCCCTACTGAGGCACTTAATGCACCAGTATCGCTTAATCACATTGCTGACACACATAATATTGAAGAAAGTCAAGTAATATTACGAACAGCAATGGCGAACATATACAACCACAATAGTAAAAAATATGAGCAAGTACGCATGCTCATAGATGAAGGATCCATGAGATCTTTTATATCCAAGGACCTATCTACAAGATTAGGACTGCCCATTCTTGGTTCTCAGAAGAGAACCTTTTACGGCATTGGAGCATTATCAGAAACACATGAAGTTGAAGATGTTAAGGTAATTATTGGAACCTCAACTGGATCCCTTATCGTAACAAAACTGTTCACAAAACCCATGTTAACCACACCTATACGGTGTCCTAAACTATCTAATGAAGACTTAAAATTCATACAAAGAAGAAAAATTAAATTAGCCAATCCAAAAACAAACGGAGAATCATTTACTCCGGATATACTGATAGGTATGGATAGATACAAACTATTCATGCACTTAAACGAAGAAACCGAACTCCCCTCACGTATGAGATTGAAAAACTCGGTATTCGGCCACATGATACATGGGGAAGCTCCTCTTCCCGATGATAATACACAACAAGAAGTAATATTATGCTCTACATTAGAAGAGATAACAAAAGAAACCTCTCATAAAGAACTCCTCACTAATCTGTTTGAACTGGATTCTATCGGCATCAATACAGAAAATGCCAACGCAGACCGCACTATTGATTACTATGAAGAATACTCAAAAGATATAAAAATTGAGAACAACCGTATTATTGCACCGTTCCCGTTAAAAAATAACTTCAAAAATCTCAAAAACAACAAAATGCCCGCGTACCATAGATTCGTATCCCTATGGCGAAAGTTACTGCACAATCCAGAAATGCTCTCACACTATACTACAACCATTGAAAGTTACCTCAAAGATAACATTGTCGAACAAATTCCCAACAATCACCAGGAGCCTTTAGAGTTTTATATGCCCCACCATGGGGTTTGGAAGCCCAGCAAGGCTAACCCTCTCAGAATCGTTTTTGACGCCTCCGCTAAACAGAAGGATAGCCCATCGTTGAATGAGATAATACACACAGGACGATCATTTATCACATATATACACGACATCATGATCTCCTGCAGAACAAGACCAATAATAATAACATGCGATATTAAAGCCGCATTTCTACAAGTACAATTGACAGAAAATCACAAGAATTTATGCAAATTCTTTTGGATAAAAAACAAAGAATACCCAATATCACACAATAATATCATAACCCTTCGATTCAACAGATTACCATTCGGTATCACTGCATCCCCCAGCGTATTGAACATGGGCATAAAATGGTTCTTAGAATCAAAAGTAGACAACCCATTAGCTATGGAAATCCTGCACAACTTATACGTCGACAATATCATTCTTACAGCAAATACAACCGAAGAAGCTATAAAGAAATGTAAAGAAACCCAAACACTATTCTCAGAAATAAACATGCATGTTCGCGAATTCTTGTCAAACGATGAACAAGTAATACAGAACCTTCCTGAAGAAGACAGATATCCGAACATGACAACCAAAATACTTGGCATATCTTTTAATAAAGAACACGACTCCTTCATTATCCCAATAAAAATAACAACGACTCACACAAGTTACACCAAGAGAATTCTACTCAGTCAGTTACATTCAATATTTGATCCCATTGGATTATCAGCACCAATACTGTTACCCCTCAAACTTATCTTGCGAGAAATCATTAGCACAAAATTATCATGGGACCAACCCATTGACTCAAACAGTATCAAGCAATGGGAACAACATATTACTCAGATTAACAATAAGCAATTAACCATGAACAGATATTTTAAGTTTTCTGAACATGAAACACAGTTATGGGTCTTCGCTGACGCAAGCAACCAAGCAATGGCCGCTTGTTCATATTTCCAAACAAATGGGAAGATTAGTTCTCTGCTAAACGGGAAATCACGCATAGCACCCAAAAATAAAACTACAATTCCACGATTAGAGTTACTAGCCATTCGTTTAGCTGTACGA
Source organism: Auanema rhodensis (assembly GCA_964057225.1). Lineage (NCBI taxonomy): Eukaryota > Metazoa > Nematoda > Chromadorea > Rhabditida > Rhabditidae > Auanema > Auanema rhodense. Next base: position 9,359,953 of record OZ059899.1, on the reverse strand, counting down.
ATGGCATTATCTATCGTCACCATATGTCCGAAAATAGCGAAAGTTAACATTGTGAGCGATAGCAACATCGCACTATCATGGATTGTCTCACAAAAATCTCTCCCACTGTTCATTAATAATCAAACAAATACTATAAAGAAACAGCTCAAGCAAATCGAACAAATATGTTGCAATATAGAACTATATCACGTACAAACCTCGTTCAACACAGCAGACATCGGATCTCGAGGTGCAGACATGGAAAAACTACAAGTTTCCGACTGGATTGAAGGCCCACATTGGTTAACTAAACTTTCCGTGCATAACCCTCTGACATCACTCGGCTCACCTAACAACTCGAGCAGGAATAACGCAGAATTAAAATCGGAGCATCACAATGTTGTCCACATAATCATAGACAATCCTCCAACCCATGATATTTGGAACATTCGTGAAAACTATGATGACGTGATCAAAACAATGACAACCGTAGGGAAATTATTCAAGAAATGGTTTTTCACAGTCCATCCTAACGACGCCAACAAGTTGCAAAAAATAAAACATCTCACATCAACAGACACGCACACTGTTGAAGACATCAACATTATTGAAAAAATTTTGATCAGTAACAGTCAATCTAATATGAGCCTTGATGACTTACAGCAAAAACATATAAATCTAAAATTCTTCAAAGATACATGGGATATTTATCGCGTAAGAAGCCGTTTACAAAATACTCTTCTTCCCGAAGAGACGAAAAACCCTATATTCCTTCTTAAAACAAACCCCATAGTTAAAAAACTGATCAACAAAATACACAAAGACAATAATCATCAAGGCAAACATTTCACGCTTATTCAACTCAGACAAAAGTTCTATATACCAAAAATAACCGGAGTCATTAAGCAAACATTGAAAAACTGTGTGACATGCAAAAGATTTCAATCACACCCTTATGAATTACCAGATATGCCATCGCTACCAAAAGATAGAACGATTCTTACAAGAGCATTCTTTTCAACAGGGTGTGATCTTATGGGCCCCTTCACCCTTCGAAATGGGTCTAAAGTCCATATCTGTCTGTTTACATGCATGACAACTAGAGCAATTCACTTAGAGGTAGTCACCAATCAATCCACAGTTGCTTTTATGAATGCATTCACTAGATTTATATCACGCAGAGGTACTCCAGAAATTATACGTAGTGACTGCGCAGGAAACTTTATATTGAGCTCAAAAATATTAGAAACCCTTGAAAAAACATCGGATTACAACGAAAGAAGCTTACTAAACACACTAGCACAACAAAAAATTAAATGGATATACAACACTCCATTATCACCCTGGAAAGGTGGATGTTGGGAACGTTTAGTAGGTGTAACCAAAGCTTCACTCAAAAAATGTTTCATTCCTAGTCGAATGTCCCTGGATGACTTACACACAGCCATTGTAAAAATAGAAGCTATAATTAATACACGCCCACTCACCCATCCACACCCAGATAATTTAGATACTCTACCCATAAGGCCAATTGACTTTTTAACATCAGCCATAAAGTTTTCATTACCTGAAAACAACGCGGATACTCATATATTTGATATCCATAGCGATATTCAAACGATTCAATCAACAGAGCAAGCGCTAGAAGCGCTTCAATTATCAGAAGACTCAGCGTCTAAATTCTGGACACGTTTCCAGGAGGAGTATCTAACTAGTTTAAAAGACATTTTCAAACATAAAAACAAGAGAAAAAATCACACAAATCTCTTTCCTCACAAGGATGAAATAGTAATAATACAAAACGACATGTTGCCACGAGGAACATGGAAACTAGGTCGCATCATTGAAACAATCACTAGTTCAGATGGCAACATACGTTCAGCAAAAGTTGCAACAAGCAACGGAAACATAATTATTCGATCCATCAATCAGCTCTATCCACTAGAGATAAGATGCAACACTAACAGCAACAAAATCATAGAAGACAACTCACACATAGTTCAAGAAAATAATAGCTCAACAGATAGAACCCCACATACTGATATTGTATTAGACAATATACTTTTCGATCATCCTATAGAACATACAGATCAAACAATACATGAGAATAAAGACATAAATGATGTTAGCCATAATTACGATATTGCATATGACTCAGATAACTCTCAACATGATAATACATACACTCCAGAAACAGAGAATAATGAGGATGCAACAAATGATCGACCTCAAAATAAGACAAAACAATCATCAGTAAAAACAGCAAAACATACAGAACAAGATGATGTCACTGAGAAGGAAATTATAAAAGCCTTCCCACTAAAAATGTCCTATGCTACACACCAAAGAAAAAATAAAATAAACCCAAAAGTAGCAGCTGACATAATGAAAGCGCTTTCCTTACCGATTATAATTACTTCGACATATGCCGAAGAAATCAATAGTTGCAAGGACTCTAACATGTTCACCACAAAACTTATAGCGAATCCTCATTGCTCCCCAGAAATGGCAACATGGACAGTGCTAATAACCATTATGGCAGTTACCCTCATAGTCTCTTGTCTATGCCGCATGGGCTACAGCCAATATAGATATAAGACATGGTCCAAAAACACTCAAACCATGCTCAACATCATGAAATTAAAACATAAAACAATCTCCGAACAAGAAGATCATGAAACTGATCAAAAAATAACAGAAGACCACAATGATACGTTGCAATTAAAACAAACGAACACACAAGACGCTAATATTGTGGATCATGAAACCTTTCAAAAGCATATTTACCCTATTTTAAACCATACGAGAAAGCCACCAAAATTCTCTCTCTTTACTAGAGGGTCGCAAACATCTTTACCATCGTTACTGGCAATCATCTTGGCTTTATGTATTGGAAGCTGCAGTTCATGTTCCGATGTTCATGTTCAACACTTCGTTAACATACGATGCGATGACAACTTAGCTTGTTATCACGAATACAGTCAAGATATCATATTTTCTCCCGGAACAAAACAATTATGCATTACCATAACGCATTCTAATCATGAAATTGGTCAATTTAAAATAACTAAACTATATACTGAACATGTCTGCCAAAAGAATACTAGATACTTCACTAGACAGACAACCGTCAACATATTGAGCATATTACGATGCCGTCACCGGGGCTCGTGTGACGGAACATGTGAAACTAACTCGCTCCATAATAAAATCGAGGAACTACAACCATATACGTTCCCTTCACAATCAGGTTGCTTCACATCGTCAGCGAGATTTTACACATGTCCTATGATTTGGACAGATCCTTGTCTTTTCTACAAAATAGAGCATATACCCGTCACTGAGGAAGTATACGAAGTCTATACTTGTGATAGTTGGTCCACCCAAACCGTATTTAATATAGAAACAACATTACTCCAGCAGAAAAATAATTACAATATCACTCTACAACCTTACACGAAAAATCGTGAACAACTTTTCAATATAACAACGTTATCACAATCACAACCTCCTCCATAAATGTACACAAAATTATTTTTTTCCTCCAAAGAAAACACGTACATTACGGATATACACACAAAGGGAATAATTCAATGTGCAACAGAGGAAGCCGCATTAAAACATTTTAATAACTGTACAGTATCCTCATTCTGCCCTTGCACATTCAATAGATTTGATGAAATAAAATGTAGGTGTGATACCCCTACTTTTGAAAAAATGTCCAATACATCAGACATAAAATCTCCTAACCAAAACTTTAAAACTAAAGATAACACGTTATCATTCTCTACGAATTTAGACGAAAATTTAGTTACGGTCGATTCATCCCTATTCTTAAACTCAGTGATTTTCTCCAACAATTTGCCTTGCGCACCTGCCCTGACAAAACTATCAGGTTGCTACTCCTGCGGGCAGGGTGCATTCGCAGAATTCCAATGCCTTACGGCAGAAGAAACATGGATTTCTATCGAATGTCAAAAAGAAGTATTCATGATAAAATGCTCTCCAAAAGTAGCAATCACAAAAGTAACAATGAAAAGAGAAAATTCTCAGATTGATGAATTATGCTATACCACATGCGACAATAAAAAAATTAAGATCATTATTAAAGGAATATTACATCACATAGCAAGCATAGATGAAATAAACGAAAGTGACTCAAGTAAGGGTACAGAATCCAAATCCATTGACTTCGCTCCAATCTTCAAGTTAATTTTATCAAAGTTGGGAATCATATTGATAGGCGTTGCAATAACCGCCACCATAGGATATGTGGCATGTACACCCATCATGTACTGTGTAGTTTTGAATACAGTCTTAACCACACAATGGATAGCTACCAGGATATTCACACTGTGGATAAAATCAAAAGCCTTATTTCGGGATCAAAGATTTTAAAAGCATAAGAGAAGAATTTCTTGTGGAGATTAAATTTAAAATTAAAAATTGAAATAATAATGAAACAAAAGAAAAAGAAAGCATTATGTACGAATATAACCATTGTAATAAAACAATATCATTGTTTTTCTTTCTTTTCAATTTATGGTAGTATCAAGTTTCTTTTATCCAACTCAGTTACATAACACATAACCTTTTGTACAGGCTCTAAAATTCATTGTATCTGTAACAAGATAACCTAAACACACCATTGTACAATAAACTAATAGATGTTAATCAGCGTTTAAAGTCCAGATGTGAACATGTATATAAGGATGCAGCTCATGTTTCTCCTATATTCCATGAAAATGGAAGATATTGTCTCGAATATAATTGAGAATGCTTCCTTTGAGGAAGAGCTCAAAAAATATTCCCATCTACCTAACACTGCTGCCAATCTGAGGCAACTAATTGTGCTTGAAAAGAGGCTCTACGAGCACCTAGCTAGCGCGGTGAACCATCTATCCGAACGACTGGACAATATTCAACATTCGTTAAATCTGAAACTAGACAATTTGACCATTCAGACTGCTCCTAAAGCTTCATGTGTATTCTGCAATAAACCGACAGCTGATGGGCACCGTACTGCGGCCTGTCCGATTTATCCTTCCTCACCGGAACGCACTCTCCGTCTTCATGAACTGGGGATATGCATCAGATGTTTGAATCAAAAACATCCAGCGATTTGCGAGGTATCCTGCTATAGATGTAAGGCGGATACGCATCATGGAGTGGTTTGTGGTGATATAAAACGTAAAAGACCTTTGTAGGCCTTCTTCTCATTCCCGCATTGCCGGGAGTGTCGCGATAAGCGAGTGAGTTTGTATAAATTTTATCTTCAACAATTGTTTTATTTGTCTCTCCTGTTCTCTCCCTCTCTCTCTCTCTCTCTCTCTCTCCTCTTTCTTCTTTCTTGTAACTTCCTAAGTAATTTTTATCCATACCACATGTTGTGTTATACATGTGGCATGACTAACTCTTTGTTTCAGGCTGACGACCGCCCACGAGAAGAGATCAGTCTTACATTTTTAACGTTCGCAGTCAGTGATTCTATTCCGTGCTTGTCTTGTTAATTCATCAATAAACCCTTTTCTACATATTCGCTTTGTGTTTTATTTCCAACCATACTATACACTTGCGGTATAACGCCACAGGAGAAAACCTATGAAGCTGACATTACATTTTTCTACAATATCACTAGATTCGATATCCTTGACATCCTGGAAACGTTATTCCTCTCCTTTTTTTATATCAAACGAGAGTTTTATGTAATCGTAGAAAAATCAGGATCAGTCTGTTCTGTTGGAGAACTGTAAGACATAGAATTTCAATCTAATAGGCTTTTTATCGAAGTAAATGTATAAGTTTAAATTGGATATCTAACAATCTTTTTCATTTTATTTCTTATTGTTTGTTTTAATGTAGGAAAAACTAGTTCTTTTCTTTCTAATTTCCATCCCAAATGTTTTTGAATTCCAGGAAATTTTATACGGCCTTGTTCACCTAAGATTTCAGAAACTCTTATGAGAAAAAAACTAAGACAATTGTGATGAGAGAAATTAAGAGAAAACCTATGGAGCTGACATTACATTTTTCTACAATATCACTAGATTCAATATCATTGACATCCTGGAAACGTTATTCCTCTCCTTTTTTCATATCAAACGAGAGTTTTATGTAATCGTAGAAAAATCAGGATCAGTCTGTTCTGTTGGAGAACTGTAAGACATAAAATTTCAATCTAATAGGCTCTTTATCGAAGTAAATGTATAAGTTTAAATTGGATATCTAACAATCTTTTTCATTCTATTTCTTATTGTTTGTTTTAATGTAGGAAAAACTAGTTCTTTTCTTTCTAATTTCCATCCCAAATGTTTTTGAATTCCAGGAAATTTTATACGGCCTTGTTCACCTAAGATTTCAGAAACTCTTATGAGAAAAAAACTAAGACAATTGTGATGAGAGAAATTAAGAGAAAACCTATGGAGCTGACATTACATTTTTCTACAATATCACTAGATTCAATATCATTGACATCCTGGAAACGTTATTCCTCTCCTTTTTTCATATCAAACGAGAGTTTTATGTAATCGTAGAAAAATCAGGATCAGTCTGTTCTGTTGGAGAACTGTAAGACATAAAATTTCAATCTAATAGGGTCTTTATCGAAGTAAATGTATAAGTTTAAATTGGATATCTAACAATCTTTTTCATTTAATTTCTTATTGTTTGTTTTAAAGTAGGAAAAACTAGTTCATTACTTTCTAAATTCCATCCCAAATGCTTTCGAATTCCAGGAAATTATATACGGCCTTGTTCACCTAAGATTTCAGAAACTCTTATGAGAAAAAAAACTAAGACAATTGTGATGAGAGAAATTAGGAGAAAACCTATGGAGCTGACATTACATTTTTCTACAATATCACTAGATTCGATATCCTTGACATCCTGGAAACGTTGTTCCTCTCCTTTTTTTATATCAAACGAGAGTTTTATGTAATCGTAGAAAAATCAGGATCAGTCTGTTCTGTTGGAGAACTGTAAGACATAAAATTTCAATCTAATAGGCTCTTTATCGAAGTAAATGTATAAGTTTAAATTGGATATCTAACAATCTTTTTCATTTTATTTCTTATTGTTTGTTTTAAAGTAGGAAAAACTAGTTTTTTCTTTCTAATTTCCATCCCAAATGCTTTCGAATTCCAGGAAAATATATATGTTGACAACAAAGAAAATTCTTAAAAAACGTTTTGTTCAACTGTGTAATTCTTATGACACATTGCAAAAAAAAATCATTGAAAAAAATAAATTCGATTTTTGTAAATGACAAGTGAAATGAAAAAAATTTACGACCACGGCAGGATTCGAACCTACAATCTTCTGCTCCGTAGGCAGACGCGTTATCCATTGCGCCACGCGGCCTTGTTCAACTAAGATTTCAGAAACTCTTATGAGAAAAAAAAACTAAGACAATTGTGATGAGAGAAATTAGGAGAAAACCTATGGAGCTGACATTACATTTTTCTACAATATCACTAGATTCGATATCCTTGACATCCTGGAAACGTTATTCCTCTCCTTTTTTTATATCAAACGAGAGTTTTATGTAATCGTAGAAAAATCAGGATCAGTCTGTTCTGTTGGAGAACTGTAAGACATAAAATTTCAATCTAATAGGCTCTTTATCGAAGTAAATGTATAAGTTTAAATTGGATATCTAACAATCTTTTTCATTTTATTTCTTATTGTTTGTTTTAAAGTAGGAAAAACTAGTTTTTTCTTTCTAATTTCCATCCCAAATGCTTTCGAATTCCAGGAAAATATATATGTTGACAACAAAGAAAATTCTTAAAAAACGTTTTGTTCAACTGTGTAATTCTTATGACACATTGCAAAAAAAAATCATTGAAAAAAATAAATTCGATTTTTGTAAATGACAAGTGAAATGAAAAAAATTTACGACCACGGCAGGATTCGAACCTACAATCTTCTGCTCCGTAGGCAGACGCGTTATCCATTGCGCCACGCGGCCTTGTTCAACTAAGATTTCAGAAACTCTTATGAGAAAAAAAAACTAAGACAATTGTGATGAGAGAAATTAGGAGAAAACCTATGGAGCTGACATTACATTTTTCTACAATATCACTAGATTCGATATCCTTGACATCCTGGAAACGTTATTCCTCTCCTTTTTTTATATCAAACGAGAGTTTTATGTAATCGTAGAAAAATCAGGATCAGTCTGTTCTGTTGGAGAACTGTAAGACATAAAATTTCAATCTAATAGGCTCTTTATCGAAGTAAATGTATAAGTTTAAATTGGATATCTAACAATCTTTTTCATTTTATTTCTTATTGTTTGTTTTAAAGTAGGAAAAACTAGTTCTTTTCTTTCTAATTTCCATCCCGAATGCTTTCGAATTCCAGGAAAATATATATGTTGACAACAAAGAAAATTCTTAAAAAACGTTTTGTTCAACTGTGTAATTCTTATGACACATTGCAAAAAAAAATCATTGAAAAAAATAAATTCGATTTTTATGAATGACAAGTGAAATGAAAAAAATTTACGACCACGGCAGGATTCGAACCTACAATCTTCTGCTCCGTAGGCAGACGCGTTATCCATTGCGCCACGCGGCCTTGTTCAACTAAGATTTCAGAAACTCTTATGAGAAAAAAAAACTAAGACAATTGTGATGAGAGAAATTAGGAGAAAACCTATGGAGCTGACATTACATTTTTCTACAATATCACTAGATTCGATATCCTTGACATCGTTACATATTGTTTCTTCCCGTCTTTTCATGGTCGGAAGATATATGTACTTCTACCTTGTTCCTTAGGTAGGCAGACCCGAACGCCCCAATTTCCTTATTAAGACAAATACTTAAAGAGAAAAGGATTCATTAAGAAAATACAATATAAGAATTACATTAAGAAAGAATATAAAGAGATATAATAAAGTATTAAATAGAGTATATATATAGATGATATAGAGATGAGACTCACATGGCTATAAGACAACCTATCTGGGTTAGGCCAGAAGCAAGAGTGCCATGTGTGTCCCATGTTGTAGGCGGGGCTTGTTCAGGCTCCCGCTATTTGAATAGCGCGCACATGTTTACCATGTGCTTGCAGATGTGACATCCCCCCACCTTAAAAAGTTGAACGTCCTCGTTCAAAAACAAAATAAATTAATTCACTTTTTAAGATAGTTGGGTGTTGGAAAAAAAAATCATGGTGTAGTGGATAAAAAAATAATGTATACAATACGATTTGAAAGTTTAGCTATTGTCTCTTCAAGTTTGTTGAATTCAAAATGTAGTATCGAATAGATTCTATTCCATTCACTTGAGTAGTGAAATGCTTGCAAACGAGAGCTTCGCTTCTAAACCATTCGACTGTGATATAGTCGTTCATTTTCTCGAGTTGTACAGGTACGGTGTTACCCTGAGAATAGGTCGAGCCCGTTCTGTACAAAAAAATGAAAACTCGTTTAACCCGTATGACTAATGTCCATAAGGTGAATACAAGTAATGATTAAACATAAAAAATAGCAAAATTCACAAGAGAATGTTGAAAAAAAATCTACTCAATGAGAGTTGGAGTAATAAAACAAACTTTTGTAAAACAATAGCAGACTTCTCAGAGAAAATCAATCAACAACAAAGAAGTGGTACAATCAGAAATGGCACAAAATAAAATAAAAAAATTTCAACAATTTGATTTTTTTAAAAAAACTACCTTCAAGAAATTGTGATAACCGGAATAGATGTTGTCCGTTGGTAAGGTTTGACGAAGTCCTTGTGTACTCTTCTGCTTTTTCCTTTATCTGTTTGAACCACGACGAAAGATCTTTGAACTGCTGTAACTAAATAAGGCCCTTCGAATGAAGGTGTTAGTTTGTTTCGAGTAGAATTCACTTTTATCATAACTAAGTCATTAACCTGAATTTCTTTATTTTGTGTTCTATTTCGTGTATTGTACCGTTGTTCATTCTTCTTTGTGCATGTTTCAATTCTATCTTTTACTATATTAGATGTGCTTTCATTTTGTATTAGCGATCTATTGACAAAATCTTCTGTAGGATTGGCTGGTTCTTCAGTTTGAAGATTATTTCCAGGCAATTGATGGTCAATAGGAAGTCTTGCATCCCGACCAAATAATACAACATATGGACTAATAGATGTTGATGAGTTTGGTAACGTATTGATCGCAAACATAACTTTAGGTAGGTGTATATCCCAGTTAGTTTGTTGTTCATTCACGAATGAAGAGAGAGCTTCTTCTAAAGTTCTATGAAGTCTCTCCACTTGTCCATTAGCATTTTTATGATATGGTAGCGTAGTAGTGTGTTCAATTCCAAATTGTTTACACATAGCTTGAAATTCAGATGACAAAAAGCTACTACCATTATCGGTTATCATACTCATTGGTGGTCCATATATGAAAACAAATCTAATTACAAACGCTTTTGTGATTTCAGTAGCCGTTTGTGTTATTAATGGGCAAGTTGTTCCCCATTTACTAAAAGCGTCTTGAATACTCAAGATGTATCGATGTCCATCATTAGTGCGAGGTAAAGGACCTAGTATATCTACATGAATACGATCAAATGGCTTTTCGGGTATAACAAATCTTCCCATAGGTTGAATATACGATTGGTGTGGGTTAGATTTCCTACTTGCACATTTTGTACAACGATTAATAAATTCAGTTATTTGTGGAACCATATTAGTCCAAAAGAATCGTCGTCGAATCGCATCAGTAGTTTTATTTATACCTAGGTGTGCACCAATTTTGGAATCTTCATGAAAAAACTTGATAACAACATCAGTTATTTTGTCGTTACGAGGCAAAATAATAGATGGTTTCAAATAATTTTTCGCTTGTTTTGCATGTAATATGCCTTCTCGTTCTTCATACCGGTCTGATATATTAGCCGGACAGTTATCATTATTAATTTGAGAAAGTGCTTCGCGAATCCAGGGAACTCCAGCTTGAACTTTCCGTATTTCTTCACAATTTAGTTGGTCAATAGAAGAAATAGTTGTGATATGAGCAATAAAAGCATCAACAGGTTTTACTTTGTCCTTTGGTTTAGTAGGACGACTGTCATTTGCTTCGTTTCCTATATACCTGGAGAGAGCATCACAGACACTGTTTAATTTGCCAGGACGATATTCAATCTTTATGTTGAAATCTTGTATCATTAGTTGATACTTGGCTAATCTACCTATGAGATCTTTACGCGACATTAAACTGGTTAATGGTCGGTGATCTGTGATAACTGTGGTAGGTACTCCTAATACATAGGTACGGAATTGTTGAAGAGCAAAGACTAAACCGAGTGCTTCAACTTCAATAGGAGGATATTTCCGTTCCGCTGGAGTCAACTTTCTACTAGCGAACGCAATCGGGTGTAATGGAGAATTTTTCTCTGCTGATTGCAATAAAACTGCTCCCACAGCGATCATACTGCCATCACTTTCTATAACAAAAGGTTGGTCTGCTTTAGGAGGTTTCAGTACAGGGGCAGTACACAGTAATGTTTTTAAAGTTTCAAATGCGTCTGCATGTTCCGATTTCCACTCAAAAGGAGTATCCTCATGTGTTAACTTATACAATGGCTCAGCTATTCCGGCATAATTTTGAATAAACCGTCGAAAATAGTTAGTCATACCTAGAAAGGATCTGACAGCCGTAACTGTGCTTGGATTTGGAAATTCGGAAACAGCCTGTATTTTAGCAGGATCTGGTTTAACACCATTTCTACCTATTATAAAACCCAAAAACTTTACTTCAGTGGCTGCAAAGCAACATTTAGATAACTTAATTTTTAACCCTAGTTCAGTGACCTTTTTCAGCACTTCTTGTATATCTCTTAAATGTTCTTCAGCTGAGTTCGAAATTATTAGCAAATCATCTAGATATACAAACAGTTTGCATCTAACAAGAGATTGCAAGTATCGTACTGCGGATTGAAAAGTGTGTGGCGCTCCACACAATCCCATAGGCATTCGGCAATACTGATAGGTACCTGATGGAGTGGTAAAAGCAGTTAAGTATCTATCTGAGCGTTTCAACGGTATTTGGAAGAAACCAGAAATGAGATCAAAATTCGAAAAGAACTGAGCTCCAGCCGCTAAGTCTATGATATCAGGAATGTGTGGGATGCTGTATGTTTGTTTCTTAGTAACACTATTCAATGCTCTAAAGTCAGTAACGAACCGGAAAGAATTATCTTTCTTTTTCACAAGAACAACCGGACTAGTGAAAGTAGCCGTCGAATTTTCGATTATACCTTGCGACAACATTTCTTTCACTTGCCGTTCTACTTCTTCTTGCTTACCCAATGGTACTCTGTAAGATCTACTTTTTGGAAAATCCATATCAGATCTTATAGGAATGGCATGTTCAACTGGTCCGCAAAAGAGACCAATATTATGATCATGGTTGAAAAATGCCGTTTGGTTTTCCTTAATGATTGTGATCAGATTTTTCTTCATTTTATGAGACAGAGTGCAAGAATTGAAGTTCAAATCATCCAAAAGATGCTGAGGAAAAGTTGGTAACTTATCTTCCCAATCAGCTTCAGGTGGAACATAATCGTTCATAATTTCTTTAGATGCTATAAGTCCTGAACCAATGTGGTCATTTTTATTAATTTTAATTGGCTTTGAAAAATTGTTTGATACTACCATAGTAATAGGAAAAGGTCCTATGGCGGCATCTGGAATTGATATAGGACCTGTGCTAGATTTTAAAAGAGCATATTGATCAAAATCTAATTCTGGTCCTGTTTGCAAAGATATGTGGGAGGTACTATGTGGTGGAACTGTTACTGTGGACAAACTTATGATATTTACTGTTTTAGTTGTGGTTTTATATGCAAAACAACCAGGTTTTACTAAGGGTGTTTCCATATTACCAACAATCAACTTTCCTTTACATAGTTTTAATGTAGTAAATATCTCTCTTTCTTCCAACGTACGCATAAAATCAGTACCAAGTAACATTTGTCCTGGACAGTCATTGTCTTCAGATATTAAAAATTCGTGTTCCACTTGGTACCCTGCTATACCCACATCTAACTTGCATTTTCCCACAAAGCGAAACTCTGATCCATTTGCAGTGGATGCAGATTTAGAATATTTTGTAAAATATTGTCTTCCAATATATGCCAATGTGGAGAACGGAATATATGAGACCGTAGCTCCAGAATCCCATAATGCTAACAGTCCTCTACCTTCAATGTCAATATGAACAAACGGTAACATGTGTCCATTTTTCTTTGTTGTTGTGTGACATACAAAAGGTATGGCTAAAGGAATGTAAGTTATTATGGTGGGAAAATAGCTCCGCATCAATTCATCACTAACTGTTTCATGAATCTCATCTCCCTCAAGTGGTGGAGCTGTTGGGCTCAACATGATATGGTTTATTTTTAACATAGAAGTAGGGGAGAGATAACATTTTATAGTGAAATATAATGCTATCATTAGACATAATATCAGAGTTATACAACCGATGGTAATGAGTGTTCGTTCAATTGAACCTATACAAAAGTCAATGAACAGATCCCAATTGGAGAAAACAATTTTCCTGGCATCTCTTATAAGTTTACTTCCTTTGAAGATGAAAGAGGAAATTTGAGGCCAATCACGTGAACGAGAAATTACGCGGAGAAGATCATGGTGAGGTGAAGTAGATAAACTATAACCATAAGTTAATCCAATAGATAGGGCTAAGGATTTTTCAGTCGAATTTTCAAACAAATTCCGCCCTGTGAATCGAAGTTTACTCAATTCAGCATAATGATCATGTTTTTCTGAATGAATACTATCTACTTTATGTGTGTCACCTTTATAATCTCTCCATGTTCCATTTTCATACCAAATTTCTGTCTCTTTGTGTTCACAATTGATCTCATGTCCTTCAGTGCTCAAATCGTAGCTATCGATAGGAGCAAAGAATAATTGTTTATCGTGTGTTAAAACAGGGGTCTCTGCATAACATTTATCATTGTAAGAATGATTACGATAAATGAAATGTGGTTCTATTTCCTGACAAGTTGTTATTTTTAAAACATTTCTTCCAACAAATCGGGCAACGATATCATCCCGCTGAAGCATAGCTCGTACTCCTATTGTAGGATGTATACGTAATATAGCTTGCCAGCTTTTTACAGTTTCCATTTGAGATTTACAGATGGTATGAAACTGTTGATGAAATTCGTCAATTATGGAGACGCGCTTTCTCAAACCCATAATTCAACTTATTATCTATTATCGTTTTAGTTTTATGCTCTGATTTGTGGAGAACATTGTCATATACTTCTGCTACATACAACTCTCGACCTCTCTCGTACGCATTAGGGGTAGGAGTTGTTAAACTACGAATTGTAGTTTTGGTGGAAGTTATTGGGGTTACAGTAGTATGCTGTACCATATTTTTATCAGTTGTGATTTGAGTTTTAACCCAACTTATGAATTCTAAAACTTCTGTTTTATTGAATTTAGGATTTTCCTGTGGGTATTCGATGGACTGTGGAGGAAATCCATAATATGCTGTACTATTCTTTGTATAAAGGTTGTGATAGTCAGGCAGCTTGGATATAATTGCTAAATCTTGCTCTTGGTTATTTCTAACAGTAGCATCAGCTTTTTGTTGTCGACTGACTTGCATGTCGCGAGATATTTGTTCTTTTCCCGATTGTTGTTGGATCATGAATAACATGCCTTGAGCAGTTGCAATAATTTCAGATTGATTCATATTTCCACTGCGTGGTAATATAGATGGATATAAGGCTCTTGCCAACTGTTCGATTGATGGAACTGTTTGTGTACCATCAAGAATTGTGGCTTGATATACTACTGCGTGAGCCATCCCTCGAAAGAAATCTTCTATGGATGTTGTAGATTTCATCAAAGATCTTTTTAACCGAGGAACTTCTATACGACGAGCTACTTGAGTGATAAGATCATCCAATTTCATGCTATTAATCACCTGTCTAGTAGCCAGTTTAATTTCCTCTATACCCACACATTGTAAAATCAAAAGATTGGGATCTTTGAAATTATTAGACTTTGCCCAGTTAGTTATGTGATCTTTTGTCAATCCTAAACTAACAATTGTGTCAATGAACAGTGGATTATCTATCGCGAATTGGAGCAAACTCTCATAAGATGATGTAGCTGCATATCTCATATATTTTGCGTAAAACTTAGTGATAGATGCAGATCCAAAAATGAAAGTAGGTCTTAGAAATGGAAACGCATATGGTTGGGATTTCGCATTAACAAAAAGATAATCATCACTGAAAGAGCGATGTTTTTGAGGTAATGCATTACGTTTATTTCTGCGTTTATCAGCATTAAGCAAAGTATTGGAAAGATCAAGCAAATTATAAACACGGGGATATGCTGTGAATCGGATAATTGCCTCAGAAGATGATTCAAAAACAGCGAATTCGAAACAAGATTGAACGTGAGCGGATGTGGAATGATTTTGGAGAACAAAAGCGCTTTCAATAGAGTGAACTAGAAGAATATGATCACCCAACATGGCGGAGAAGGGGCCAAGTTTTTGATAGTGACAGACAACTGATGGGATAGGTGGTTGCCAGATAACTGCACCTTCACCAGTTGCACAAAACCCTTCATTTCCTTTACAATTATCAGTATTTATAAATAAGTCTGATACAATGTGATCTTCTTTCAATCTAGTTATTATCCCTCGCTTCAATACAAATTGTTCAATTTCTACACATTCTTCAGTGGACCAAGAGCGAGTTGGATTATGCTCGTTTAATGGTGTTTCAAAAACTGAATGCTGTTGGGCATTCATGATTTTATCATTCCACATACGATTTCTATGTGCTCGAACACAATCTTTCTTATCTACTGTTTCAATATGAGAGAATGTGGTGTTACGATCTCTCAAAAACATGAAATCTCTCACACAGCTTTTATACTTTTTCACATAGCATTTCCATGCTTCCCATGACTCTATCTCAGCCTTTGGTAGATATATTTCTACCTCAACACTGTGAGCCTTTTCAATTTCTGCCTTATGGCAGCCTGTGACCACAGGAGGTGTTACTAATATACCCCCTTCAGATTGAGCGCAAATCTGATATTTTGCCGACCCAAAGGGAAGGCATGAGAGTGCCAATAAAGTCAGGCACAACGTGACCGGTGGCATGAATGGGGTCGCTACGCTGTATACCCTTGAGTTACCATTCCCATTGGCTGATGGTCTTTGTCTTCTTGGGGAACTAGGCCTAGGGTTCCAAGACGAGCTATTGGCATTTCTGCCATTCGCAAATGGGCGGTTTCCCGGGTTAGGACGCCTATTCATATTCCCGTTCTGCGAGTTATTATTATTATAACGTACGGCAGAAGGTCGCTCTCTCTCTCGCTCATAATCATTAGAGCCATTATTGTGCTGAGTCCAGTTATTATTTTTTTTATAATTTTTATAATTTTTATTATTATTATTATTCCTACTTCTTTCTCTTTCTTCACTAAAGCTTAATTTATGCTGTAAAGCATTTATGAGCTCCTTCAAGGTGCTAGTGTCTTCATTTCTTTTCATGAAGCTATTTCGAACGCCTTCTTCAAACCTAGCTAATTTCTTAGCTTGTTCATAAGTGGCGGGGTTTTTAGTTAAAACCGCAATACCCAGCTCCTCTTTTAAACCATTTAAAAATGCCGTTTTCAACATTGGTTCCCGCTCGGGATCCATTGGTGACATTATGGTGCTTGCCATTCTCTCTAATTCCATACTAAAATCAAGAACAGATTTATCTCCTTGTTGTACTCGATGAATAAGCGCTATGGTGAAATTTTTATCTGTTTTAGGCGCTAAAAGCTCAGTGAGCTGATCCATCAAAACAATCCATGAGCCATTAGTTCTTATGCCACTAGGAATACTATTATACAAGGAGAGAGCTGTTTCATTTGATTCCAAAAGAAGAGGCAAAATTAATAGTCTCTCAGGTAAGCTTAGATTCATAACATTAAAAAATCTATTTAAAGATTCAACAAAAGAACGAAAGCTACGAGAGCCGTCATACCTGGGACAGAGATGGCAATTTAAAATAGTTGCCATATTTCTAAAGGGTGGAGCAACATTAGAATTAGGAGATGGAGAGGTAGGAGTCATTTTTCTTTCAAAAGCTTTAGTTATAGCAGCGGCCCACCGACTTGGTGATCTATTTCGTACTTCAGTAGGTGCCCGAGGTGTTTCCTCAGTGATGGCCTTTCTGCTTTTACTTCTCGTTCTAATTGTCAGAGAAGAAGAATGAGAAGAAGAAGAGGAATCACCTTCTTCTCTCAAAAATTCAAAAGGAGAGAGGTAGGTGGATGGAGTATTTAAGTTTTTAGAATTAAATTCAAAAACTTGGCGTACCTCTGGTGATCCTTGTTCCTGATCTTTGTTTTCCTCGCTGATGTCCGAGTCCGACAGGGTGGCTGGTGAATACAGTTAGATGAATATAAGAGCGCGTACTGGAAGCAACTAGACTCCAGTAAAAACGTTTGTGACAATGGCGTCTGATGAAGGAGGATCGTTGAAGCTTCAAGCTCCGCTTCCAGCCATGTGTCACGACACCAGATGTTAGCGCTTATGGTAAACAACCATTGACCGTCTGTCGTGATATTTGAATAATATAATCACTTATGTCAGCTTAGAGACAAATAAGGAATCACAGATGGTGCCTTAAGCCTGTTTGAAAACTTTTGAATTTTAACAGCTGTTATTGACTACACATATCGAACAGCTGGTACGCGTGGGCCAACTATTTGAATGTGAGTAAGCTTAAAGTAAACAAAAATGTCTCATCTCGTATATTAAGTTCAATTTTATAAAGTTTATTAAGATTTGTAGAAAGAATTTCAAAATAAATCTTAATTAAGATAATTTTTAATTTAATTTCAAAAGATTTAGAAGGTAATTTAAGATTGATATAGGAATTTAAATTCAGTAATCTGTCAATAATATAGGAAAAAGGAAACGTTGGCAGACGTAGAGTGGACTTGGGTGGGTAGGAATTTAAATATTCTTATTATCTCTGAACTAATAAGAAAAAAGTTAACAGGAGTAGAACCCTGATGAACCCTTGGATGTGAATCAAAATCAAAAATCGTAAATAAAATTATCCCAACAGCTTCCAAACAACTCAGCTAAAAAGTGAGCTCTGTTGCCACACTGGACATTCCCATCATAAAGTAATGAATCAAAATAGCACGCGCGTGCATAACAAAAAGGTAACGCTCGTCAAAACTATTGTCTGATAGTTTCCCCAAACGTCTCAGACACCTCCCAGTTTTCGTTGAGCGGAGGAGAAGTGGTAGCCAAAATAATTTTTGGGGAAATCATGGTGCACGGCTCGGTTACTCCTCACTGTTGGGTAATTAAGTCCAAAAGTCTCGTAAACTTGCTGTCAATAAATTAACAGTAAAGTAAGCAAGGTGGAACCTCCACGTTACATATTGTTTCTTCCCGTCTTTTCATGGTCGGAAGATATATGTACTTCTACCTTGTTCCTTAGGTAGGCAGACCCGAACGCCCCAATTTCCTTATTAAGACAAATACTTAAAGAGAAAAGGATTCATTAAGAAAATACAATATAAGAATTACATTAAGAAAGAATATAAAGGGATATAATAAAGTATTGAATAGAGTATATATATAGATGATATAGAGATGAGACTCACATGGCTATAAGACAACCTATCTGGGTTAGGCCAGAAGCAAGAGTGCCATGTGTGTCCCATGTTGTAGGCGGGGCTTGTTCAGGCTCCCGCTATTTGAATAGCGCGCACATGTTTACCATGTGCTTGCAGATGTGACAACATCCTGGAAACGTTATTCCTCTCCTTTTTTTATATCAAACGAGAGTTTTATGTAATCGTAGAAAAATCAGGATCAGTCTGTTCTGTTGGAGAACTGTAAGACATAGAATTTCAATCTAATAGGCTTTTTATCGAAGTAAATGTATAAGTTTAAATTGGATATCTAACAATCTTTTTCATTTTATTTCTTATTGTTTGTTTTAATGTAGGAAAAACTAGTTCTTTTCTTTCTAATTTCCATCCCAAATGTTTTTGAATTCCAGGAAATTTTATACGGCCTTGTTCACCTAAGATTTCAGAAACTCTTATGAGAAAAAAACTAAGACAATTGTGATGAGAGAAATTAGGAGAAAACCTATGGAGCTGACATTACATTTTTCTACAATATCACTAGATTCGATATCCTTGACATCCTGGAAACGTTGTTCCTCTCCTTGTTTTATATCAAACGAGAGTTTTATGTAATTGTAGAAAAATCAGGATCAGTCTGTTCTGTTGGAGAACTGTAAGACATAAAATTTCAATCTAATAGGCTCTTTATCGAAGTAAATGTATAAGTTTAAATTGGATATCTAACAATCTTTTCATTTTATTTCTTATTGTTTGTTTTAAAGTAGGAAAAACTAGTTCTTTTCTTTCTAATTTCCATCCCAAATGCTTTTGAATTCCAGGAAATTTTATACGGCCTTGTTCACCTAAGATTTCAGAAACTCTTATGAGAAAAAAACTAAGACAATTGTGATGAGAGAAATTAAGAGAAAACCTATGGAGCTGACATTACATTTTTCTACAATATCACTAGATTCAATATCATTGACATCCTGGAAACGTTATTCCTCTCCTTTTTTTATATCAAACGAGAGTTTTATGTAATCGTAGAAAAATCAGGATCAGTCTGTTCTGTTGGAGAACTGTAAGACATAAAATTTCAATCTAATAGGCTCTTTATCGAAGTAAATGTATAAGTTTAAATTGGATATCTAACAATCTTTTCATTTTATTTCTTATTGTTTGTTTTAAAGTAGGAAAAACTAGTTCTTTTCTTTCTAATTTCCATCCCAAATGCTTTTGAATTCCAGGAAATTTTATACGGCCTTGTTCACCTAAGATTTCAGAAACTCTTATGAGAAAAAAACTAAGACAATTGTGATGAGAGAAATTAAGAGAAAACCTATGGAGCTGACATTACATTTTTCTACAATATCACTAGATTCAATATCATTGACATCCTGGAAACGTTATTCCTCTCCTTTTTTTATATCAAACGAGAGTTTTATGTAATCGTAGAAAAATCAGGATCAGTCTGTTCTGTTGGAGAACTGTAAGACATAGAATTTCAATCTAATAGGCTTTTTATCGAAGTAAATGTATAAGTTTAAATTGGATATCTAACAATCTTTTTCATTCTATTTCTTATTGTTTGTTTTAATGTAGGAAAAACTAGTTCTTTTCTTTCTAATTTCCATCCCAAATGTTTTTGAATTCCAGGAAATTTTATACGGCCTTGTTCACCTAAGATTTCAGAAACTCTTATGAGAAAAAAACTAAGACAATTGTGATGAGAGAAATTAGGAGAAAACCTATGGAGCTGACATTACATTTTTCTACAATATCACTAGATTCGATATCCTTGACATCCTGGAAACGTTGTTCCTCTCCTTGTTTTATATCAAACGAGAGTTTTATGTAATCGTAGAAAAATCAGGATCAGTCTGTTCTGTTGGAGAACTGTAAGACATAAAATTTCAATCTAATAGGCTCTTTATCGAAGTAAATGTATAAGTTTAAATTGGATATCTAACAATCTTTTCATTTTATTTCTTATTGTTTGTTTTAAAGTAGGAAAAACTAGTTCTTTTCTTTCTAATTTCCATCCCAAATGCTTTTGAATTCCAGGAAATTTTATACGGCCTTGTTCACCTAAGATTTCAGAAACTCTTATGAGAAAAAAACTAAGACAATTGTGATGAGAGAAATTAAGAGAAAACCTATGGAGCTGACATTACATTTTTCTACAATATCACTAGATTCAATATCATTGACATCCTGGAAACGTTATTCCTCTCCTTTTTTCATATCAAACGAGAGTTTTATGTAATCGTAGAAAAATCAGGATCAGTCTGTTCTGTTGGAGAACTGTAAGACATAAAATTTCAATCTAATAGGCTCTTTATCGAAGTAAATGTATAAGTTTAAATTGGATATCTAACAATCTTTTTTATTTTATTTCTTGTTGTTTGTTTTAAAGTAGGAAAAACTAGTTCATTACTTTTTAAATTCCATCCCAAATGCTTTCGAATTCCAGGAAATTATATACGGCCTTGTTCACCTAAGATTTCAGAAACTCTTATGAGAAAAAAAACTAAGACAATTGTGATGAGAGAAATTAGGAGAAAACCTATGGAGCTGACATTACATTTTTCTACAATATCACTAGATTCGATATCCTTGACATCCTGGAAACGTTGTTCCTCTCCTTGTTTTATATCAAACGAGAGTTTTATGTAATCGTAGAAAAATCAGGATCAGTCTGTTCTGTTGGAGAACTGTAAGACATAAAATTTCAATCTAATAGGCTCTTTATCGAAGTAAATGTATAAGTTTAAATTGGATATCTAACAATCTTTTCATTTTATTTCTTATTGTTTGTTTTAAAGTAGGAAAAACTAGTTCTTTTCTTTCTAATTTCCATCCCAAATGCTTTTGAATTCCAGGAAATTTTATACGGCCTTGTTCACCTAAGATTTCAGAAACTCTTATGAGAAAAAAACTAAGACAATTGTGATGAGAGAAATTAAGAGAAAACCTATGGAGCTGACATTACATTTTTCTACAATATCACTAGATTCAATATCATTGACATCCTGGAAACGTTATTCCTCTCCTTTTTTCATATCAAACGAGAGTTTTATGTAATCGTAGAAAAATCAGGATCAGTCTGTTCTGTTGGAGAACTGTAAGACATAAAATTTCAATCTAATAGGCTCTTTATCGAAGTAAATGTATAAGTTTAAATTGGATATCTAACAATCTTTTTCATTTTATTTCTTATTGTTTGTTTTAAAGTAGGAAAAACTAGTTTTTTCTTTCTAATTTCCATCCCAAATGCTTTCGAATTCCAGGAAAATATATATGTTGACAACAAAGAAAATTCTTAAAAAACGTTTTGTTCAACTGTGTAATTCTTATGACACATTGCAAAAAAAAATCATTGAAAAAAATAAATTCGATTTTTGTAAATGACAAGTGAAATGAAAAAAATTTACGACCACGGCAGGATTCGAACCTACAATCTTCTGCTCCGTAGGCAGACGCGTTATCCATTGCGCCACGCGGCCTTGTTCAACTAAGATTTCAGAAACTCTTATGAGAAAAAAAAACTAAGACAATTGTGATGAGAGAAATTAGGAGAAAACCTATGGAGCTGACATTACATTTTTCTACAATATCACTAGATTCGATATCCTTGACATCCTGGAAACGTTATTCCTCTCCTTTTTTTATATCAAACGAGAGTTTTATGTAATCGTAGAAAAATCAGGATCAGTCTGTTCTGTTGGAGAACTGTAAGACATAAAATTTCAATCTAATAGGCTCTTTATCGAAGTAAATGTATAAGTTTAAATTGGATATCTAACAATCTTTTTCATTTTATTTCTTATTGTTTGTTTTAAAGTAGGAAAAACTAGTTCTTTTCTTTCTAATTTCCATCCCGAATGCTTTCGAATTCCAGGAAAATATATATGTTGACAACAAAGAAAATTCTTAAAAAACGTTTTGTTCAACTGTGTAATTCTTATGACACATTGCAAAAAAAAATCATTGAAAAAAATAAATTCGATTTTTATGAATGACAAGTGAAATGAAAAAAATTTACGACCACGGCAGGATTCGAACCTACAATCTTCTGCTCCGTAGGCAGACGCGTTATCCATTGCGCCACGCGGCCTTGTTCAACTAAGATTTCAGAAACTCTTATGAGAAAAAAAAACTAAGACAATTGTGATGAGAGAAATTAGGAGAAAACCTATGGAGCTGACATTACATTTTTCTACAATATCACTAGATTCGATATCCTTGACATCCTGGAAACGTTATTCCTCTTCTTTTTTTATATCAAACAAGAGTTTTATGTAATCGTAGAAAAATCAGGATCAGTCTGTTCTGTTGGAGAACTGTAAGACATAGAATTTCAATCTAATAGGCTTTTTATCGAAGTAAATGTATAAGTTTAAATTGGATATCTAACAATCTTTTTCATTTTATTTCTTATTGTTTGTTTTAATGTAGGAAAAACTAGTTCTTTTCTTTCTAATTTCCATCCCAAATGTTTTTGAATTCCAGGAAATTTTATACGGCCTTGTTCACCTAAGATTTCAGAAACTCTTATGAGAAAAAAACTAAGACAATTGTGATGAGAGAAATTAGGAGAAAACCTATGGAGCTGACATTACATTTTTCTACAATATCACTAGATTCGATATCCTTGACATCCTGGAAACGTTGTTCCTCTCCTTGTTTTATATCAAACGAGAGTTTTATGTAATCGTAGAAAAATCAGGATCAGTCTGTTCTGTTGGAGAACTGTAAGACATAA
Source organism: Auanema rhodensis (assembly GCA_964057225.1). Classification (NCBI taxonomy): domain Eukaryota; kingdom Metazoa; phylum Nematoda; class Chromadorea; order Rhabditida; family Rhabditidae; genus Auanema; species Auanema rhodense. The sequence continues at coordinate 9,336,577 of OZ059899.1, read as the reverse complement.
AATTTCAATCTAATAGGCTCTTTATCGAAGTAAATGTATAAGTTTAAATTGGATATCTAACAATCTTTTCATTTTATTTCTTATTGTTTGTTTTAAAGTAGGAAAAACTAGTTCTTTTCTTTCTAATTTCCATCCCAAATGCTTTTGAATTCCAGGAAATTTTATACGGCCTTGTTCACCTAAGATTTCAGAAACTCTTATGAGAAAAAAACTAAGACAATTGTGATGAGAGAAATTAAGAGAAAACCTATGGAGCTGACATTACATTTTTCTACAATATCACTAGATTCAATATCATTGACATCCTGGAAACGTTATTCCTCTCCTTTTTTCATATCAAACGAGAGTTTTATGTAATCGTAGAAAAATCAGGATCAGTCTGTTCTGTTGGAGAACTGTAAGACATAAAATTTCAATCTAATAGGCTCTTTATCGAAGTAAATGTATAAGTTTAAATTGGATATCTAACAATCTTTTTTATTTTATTTCTTATTGTTTGTTTTAAAGTAGGAAAAACTAGTTCATTACTTTTTAAATTCCATCCCAAATGCTTTCGAATTCCAGGAAATTATATACGGCCTTGTTCACCTAAGATTTCAGAAACTCTTATGAGAAAAAAAACTAAGACAATTGTGATGAGAGAAATTAGGAGAAAACCTATGGAGCTGACATTACATTTTTCTACAATATCACTAGATTCGATATCCTTGACATCCTGGAAACGTTGTTCCTCTCCTTTTTTTATATCAAACGAGAGTTTTATGTAATCGTAGAAAAATCAGGATCAGTCTGTTCTGTTGGAGAACTGTAAGACATAAAATTTCAATCTAATAGGCTCTTTATCGAAGTAAATGTATAAGTTTAAATTGGATATCTAACAATCTTTTTCATTTTATTTCTTATTGTTTGTTTTAAAGTAGGAAAAACTAGTTTTTTCTTTCTAATTTCCATCCCAAATGCTTTCGAATTCCAGGAAAATATATATGTTGACAACAAAGAAAATTCTTAAAAAACGTTTTGTTCAACTGTGTAATTCTTATGACACATTGCAAAAAAAATCATTGAAAAAAATAAATTCGATTTTTGTAAATGACAAGTGAAATGAAAAAAATTTACGACCACGGCAGGATTCGAACCTACAATCTTCTGCTCCGTAGGCAGACGCGTTATCCATTGCGCCACGCGGCCTTGTTCAACTAAGATTTCAGAAACTCTTATGAGAAAAAAAAACTAAGACAATTGTGATGAGAGAAATTAGGAGAAAACCTATGGAGCTGACATTACATTTTTCTACAATATCACTAGATTCGATATCCTTGACATCCTGGAAACGTTATTCCTCTCCTTTTTTTATATCAAACGAGAGTTTTATGTAATCGTAGAAAAATCAGGATCAGTCTGTTCTGTTGGAGAACTGTAAGACATAAAATTTCAATCTAATAGGCTCTTTATCGAAGTAAATGTATAAGTTTAAATTGGATATCTAACAATCTTTTTCATTTTATTTCTTATTGTTTGTTTTAAAGTAGGAAAAACTAGTTCTTTTCTTTCTAATTTCCATCCCGAATGCTTTCGAATTCCAGGAAAATATATATGTTGACAACAAAGAAAATTCTTAAAAAACGTTTTGTTCAACTGTGTAATTCTTATGACACATTGCAAAAAAGATCATTGAAAAAAATAAATTCGATTTTTATGAATGACAAGTGAAATGAAAAAAATTTACGACCACGGCAGGATTCGAACCTACAATCTTCTGCTCCGTAGGCAGACGCGTTATCCATTGCGCCACGCGGCCTTGTTCAACTAAGATTTCAGAAACTCTTATGAGAAAAAAAAACTAAGACAATTGTGATGAGAGAAATTAGGAGAAAACCTATGGAGCTGACATTACATTTTTCTACAATATCACTAGATTCGATATCCTTGACATCCTGGAAACGTTATTCCTCTCCTTTTTTTATATCAAACGAGAGTTTTATGTAATCGTAGAAAAATCAGGATCAGTCTGTTCTGTTGGAGAACTGTAAGACATAAAATTTCAATCTAATAGGCTCTTTATCGAAGTAAATGTATAAGTTTAAATTGGATATCTAACAATCTTTTTCATTTTATTTCTTATTGTTTGTTTTAAAGTAGGAAAAACTAGTTCATTACTTTTTAAATTCCATCCCAAATGCTTTCGAATTCCAGGAAATTATATACGGCCTTGTTCACCTAAGATTTCAGAAACTCTTATGAGAAAAAAAACTAAGACAATTGTGATGAGAGAAATTAGGAGAAAACCTATGGAGCTGACATTACATTTTTCTACAATATCACTAGATTCGATATCCTTGACATCCTGGAAACGTTGTTCCTCTCCTTTTTTTATATCAAACGACAGTTTTATGTAATCGTAGAAAAATCAGGATCAGTCTGTTCTGTTGGAGAACTGTAAGACATAAAATTTCAATCTAATAGGCTCTTTATCGAAGTAAATGTATAAGTTTAAATTGGATATCTAACAATCTTTTTCATTTTATTTCTTATTGTTTGTTTTAATGTAGGAAAAACTAGTTCTTTTCTTTCTAATTTCCATCCCAAATGTTTTTGAATTCCAGGAAATTTTATACGGCCTTGTTCACCTAAGATTTCAGAAACTCTTATGAGAAAAAAACTAAGACAATTGTGATGAGAGAAATTAGGAGAAAACCTATGGAGCTGACATTACATTTTTCTACAATATCACTAGATTCGATATCCTTGACATCCTGGAAACGTTGTTCCTCTCCTTGTTTTATATCAAACGAGAGTTTTATGTAATCGTAGAAAAATCAGGATCAGTCTGTTCTGTTGGAGAACTGTAAGACATAAAATTTCAATCTAATAGGCTCTTTATCGAAGTAAATGTATAAGTTTAAATTGGATATCTAACAATCTTTTCATTTTATTTCTTATTGTTTGTTTTAAAGTAGGAAAAACTAGTTCTTTTCTTTCTAATTTCCATCCCAAATGCTTTTGAATTCCAGGAAATTTTATACGGCCTTGTTCACCTAAGATTTCAGAAACTCTTATGAGAAAAAAACTAAGACAATTGTGATGAGAGAAATTAAGAGAAAACCTATGGAGCTGACATTACATTTTTCTACAATATCACTAGATTCAATATCATTGACATCCTGGAAACGTTATTCCTCTCCTTTTTTCATATCAAACGAGAGTTTTATGTAATCGTAGAAAAATCAGGATCAGTCTGTTCTGTTGGAGAACTGTAAGACATAAAATTTCAATCTAATAGGCTCTTTATCGAAGTAAATGTATAAGTTTAAATTGGATATCTAACAATCTTTTTTATTTTATTTCTTATTGTTTGTTTTAAAGTAGGAAAAACTAGTTCATTACTTTTTAAATTCCATCCCAAATGCTTTCGAATTCCAGGAAATTATATACGGCCTTGTTCACCTAAGATTTCAGAAACTCTTATGAGAAAAAAAACTAAGACAATTGTGATGAGAGAAATTAGGAGAAAACCTATGGAGCTGACATTACATTTTTCTACAATATCACTAGATTCGATATCCTTGACATCCTGGAAACGTTGTTCCTCTCCTTTTTTTATATCAAACGAGAGTTTTATGTAATCGTAGAAAAATCAGGATCAGTCTGTTCTGTTGGAGAACTGTAAGACATAAAATTTCAATCTAATAGGCTCTTTATCGAAGTAAATGTATAAGTTTAAAAGGATATCTAACAATCTTTTTCATTTTATTTCTTATTGTTTGTTTTAAAGTAGGAAAAACTAGTTTTTTCTTTCTAATTTCCATCCCAAATGCTTTCGAATTCCAGGAAAATATATATGTTGACAACAAAGAAAATTCTTAAAAAACGTTTTGTTCAACTGTGTAATTCTTATGACACATTGCAAAAAAAAACATTGAAAAAAATAAATTCGATTTTTGTAAATGACAAGTGAAATGAAAAAAATTTACGACCACGGCAGGATTCGAACCTACAATCTTCTGCTCCGTAGGCAGACGCGTTATCCATTGCGCCACGCGGCCTTGTTCAACTAAGATTTCAGAAACTCTTATGAGAAAAAAAAACTAAGACAATTGTGATGAGAGAAATTAGGAGAAAACCTATGGAGCTGACATTACATTTTTCTACAATATCACTAGATTCGATATCCTTGACATCCTGGAAACGTTATTCCTCTCCTTTTTTTATATCAAACGAGAGTTTTATGTAATCGTAGAAAAATCAGGATCAGTCTGTTCTGTTGGAGAACTGTAAGACATAAAATTTCAATCTAATAGGCTCTTTATCGAAGTAAATGTATAAGTTTAAATTGGATATCTAACAATCTTTTCATTTTATTTCTTATTGTTTGTTTTAAAGTAGGAAAAACTAGTTCTTTTCTTTCTAATTTCCATCCCAAATGCTTTTGAATTCCAGGAAATTTTATACGGCCTTGTTCACCTAAGATTTCAGAAACTCTTATGAGAAAAAAACTAAGACAATTGTGATGAGAGAAATTAAGAGAAAACCTATGGAGCTGACATTACATTTTTCTACAATATCACTAGATTCAATATCATTGACATCCTGGAAACGTTATTCCTCTCCTTTTTTCATATCAAACGAGAGTTTTATGTAATCGTAGAAAAATCAGGATCAGTCTGTTCTGTTGGAGAACTGTAAGACATAAAATTTCAATCTAATAGGCTCTTTATCGAAGTAAATGTATAAGTTTAAATTGGATATCTAACAATCTTTTTCATTTTATTTCTTATTGTTTGTTTTAAAGTAGGAAAAACTAGTTCATTACTTTTTAAATTCCATCCCAAATGCTTTCGAATTCCAGGAAATTATATACGGCCTTGTTCACCTAAGATTTCAGAAACTCTTATGAGAAAAAAAACTAAGACAATTGTGATGAGAGAAATTAGGAGAAAACCTATGGAGCTGACATTACATTTTTCTACAATATCACTAGATTCGATATCCTTGACATCCTGGAAACGTTGTTCCTCTCCTTTTTTTATATCAAACGAGAGTTTTATGTAATCGTAGAAAAATCAGGATCAGTCTGTTCTGTTGGAGAACTGTAAGACATAAAATTTCAATCTAATAGGCTCTTTATCGAAGTAAATGTATAAGTTTAAATTGGATATCTAACAATCTTTTTCATTTTATTTCTTATTGTTTGTTTTAAAGTAGGAAAAACTAGTTTTTTCTTTCTAATTTCCATCCCAAATGCTTTCGAATTCCAGGAAAATATATATGTTGACAACAAAGAAAATTCTTAAAAAACGTTTTGTTCAACTGTGTAATTCTTATGACACATTGCAAAAAAAAATCATTGAAAAAAATAAATTCGATTTTTGTAAATGACAAGTGAAATGAAAAAAATTTACGACCACGGCAGGATTCGAACCTACAATCTTCTGCTCCGTAGGCAGACGCGTTATCCATTGCGCCACGCGGCCTTGTTCAACTAAGATTTCAGAAACTCTTATGAGAAAAAAAAACTAAGACAATTGTGATGAGAGAAATTAGGAGAAAACCTATGGAGCTGACATTACATTTTTCTACAATATCACTAGATTCGATATCCTTGACATCCTGGAAACGTTATTCCTCTCCTTTTTTTATATCAAACGAGAGTTTTATGTAATCGTAGAAAAATCAGGATCAGTCTGTTCTGTTGGAGAACTGTAAGACATAAAATTTCAATCTAATAGGCTCTTTATCGAAGTAAATGTATAAGTTTAAATTGGATATCTAACAATCTTTTTCATTTTATTTCTTATTGTTTGTTTTAAAGTAGGAAAAACTAGTTCTTTTCTTTCTAATTTCCATCCCGAATGCTTTCGAATTCCAGGAAAATATATATGTTGACAACAAAGAAAATTCTTAAAAAACGTTTTGTTCAACTGTGTAATTCTTATGACACATTGCAAAAAAAATCATTGAAAAAAATAAATTCGATTTTTATGAATGACAAGTGAAATGAAAAAAATTTACGACCACGGCAGGATTCGAACCTACAATCTTCTGCTCCGTAGGCAGACGCGTTATCCATTGCGCCACGCGGCCTTGTTCAACTAAGATTTCAGAAACTCTTATGAGAAAAAAAAACTAAGACAATTGTGATGAGAGAAATTAGGAGAAAACCTATGGAGCTGACATTACATTTTTCTACAATATCACTAGATTCGATATCCTTGACATCCTGGAAACGTTATTCCTCTCCTTTTTTTATATCAAACGAGAGTTTTATGTAATCGTAGAAAAATCAGGATCAGTCTGTTCTGTTGGAGAACTGTAAGACATAGAATTTCAATCTAATAGGCTTTTTATCGAAGTAAATGTATAAGTTTAAATTGGATATCTAACAATCTTTTTCATTTTATTTCTTATTGTTTGTTTTAATGTAGGAAAAACTAGTTCTTTTCTTTCTAATTTCCATCCCAAATGTTTTTGAATTCCAGGAAATTTTATACGGCCTTGTTCACCTAAGATTTCAGAAACTCTTATGAGAAAAAAACTAAGACAATTGTGATGAGAGAAATTAGGAGAAAACCTATGGAGCTGACATTACATTTTTCTACAATATCACTAGATTCGATATCATTGACATCCTGGAAACGTTATTCCTCTCCTTTTTTCATATCAAACGAGAGTTTTATGTAATCGTAGAAAAATCAGGATCAGTCTGTTCTGTTGGAGAACTGTAAGACATAAAATTTCAATCTAATAGGCTTTTTATCGAAGTAAATGTATAAGTTTAAATTGGATATCTAACAATCTTTTTCATTTTATTTCTTATTGTTTGTTTTAATGTAGGAAAAACTAGTTCTTTTCTTTCTAATTTCCATCCCGAATGCTTTCGAATTCCAGGAAAATATATATGTTGACAACAAAGAAAATTCTTAAAAAACGTTTTGTTCAACTGTGTAATTCTTATGACACATTGCAAAAAAAAATCATTGAAAAAAATTTACGACCACGGCAGGATTCGAACCTACAATCTTCTGCTCCGTAGGCAGACGCGTTATCCATTGCGCCACGCGGCCTTGTTCACCTAAGATTTCAGAAACTCTTATGAGAAAAAAAACTAAGACAATTGTGATGAGAGAAATTAGGAGAAAACCTATGGAGCTGACATTACATTTTTCTACAATATCACTAGATTCGATATCCTTGACATCCTGGAAACGTTGTTCCTCTCCTTTTTTTATATCAAACGAGAGTTTTATGTAATCGTAGAAAAATCAGGATCAGTCTGTTCTGTTGGAGAACTGTAAGACATAAAATTTCAATCTAATAGGCTCTTTATCGAAGTAAATGTATAAGTTTAAATTGGATATCTAACAATCTTTTTCATTCTATTTCTTATTGTTTGTTTTAATGTAGGAAAAACTAGTTCTTTTCTTTCTAATTTCCATCCCAAATGTTTTTGAATTCCAGGAAATTTTATACGGCCTTGTTCACCTAAGATTTCAGAAACTCTTATGAGAAAAAAACTAAGACAATTGTGATGAGAGAAATTAAGAGAAAACCTATGGAGCTGACATTACATTGTTCTACAATATCACTAGATTCAATATCATTGACATCCTGGAAACGTTATTCCTCTCCTTTTTTCATATCAAACGAGAGTTTTATGTAATCGTAGAAAAATCAGGATCAGTCTGTTCTGTTGGAGAACTGTAAGACATAAAATTTCAATCTAATAGGCTCTTTATCGAAGTAAATGTATAAGTTTAAATTGGATATCTAACAATCTTTTTCATTTTATTTCTTATTGTTTGTTTTAAAGTAGGAAAAACTAGTTCATTACTTTCTAAATTCCATCCCAAATGCTTTCGAATTCCAGGAAATTATATACGGCCTTGTTCACCTAAGATTTCAGAAACTCTTATGAGAAAAAAAACTAAGACAATTGTGATGAGAGAAATTAGGAGAAAACCTATGGAGCTGACATTACATTTTTCTACAATATCACTAGATTCGATATCCTTGACATCCTGGAAACGTTGTTCCTCTCCTTTTTTTATATCAAACGAGAGTTTTATGTAATCGTAGAAAAATCAGGATCAGTCTGTTCTGTTGGAGAACTGTAAGACATAAAATTTCAATCTAATAGGCTCTTTATCGAAGTAAATGTATAAGTTTAAATTGGATATCTAACAATCTTTTTCATTTTATTTCTTATTGTTTGTTTTAAAGTAGGAAAAACTAGTTCATTACTTTCTAAATTCCATCCCAAATGCTTTCGAATTCCAGGAAATTATATACGGCCTTGTTCACCTAAGATTTCAGAAACTCTTATGAGAAAAAAAACTAAGACAATTGTGATGAGAGAAATTAGGAGAAAACCTATGGAGCTGACATTACATTTTTCTACAATATCACTAGATTCGATATCCTTGACATCCTGGAAACGTTATTCCTCTCCTTTTTTTGTATCAAACGAGAGTTTTATGTAATCGTAGAAAAATCAGGATCAGTCTGTTCTGTTGGAGAACTGTAAGACATAAAATTTCAATCTAATAGGCTCTTTATCGAAGTAAATGTATAAGTTTAAATTGGATATCTAACAATCTTTTTCATTTTATTTCTTATTGTTTGTTTTAAAGTAGGAAAAACTAGTTCTTTTCTTTCTAATTTCCATCCCGAATGCTTTCGAATTCCAGGAAAATATATATGTTGACAACAAAGAAAATTCTTAAAAAACGTTTTGTTCAACTGTGTAATTCTTATGACACATTGCAAAAAAAAATCATTGAAAAAAATAAATTCGATTTTTATGAATGACAAGTGAAATGAAAAAAATTTACGACCACGGCAGGATTCGAACCTACAATCTTCTGCTCCGTAGGCAGACGCGTTATCCATTGCGCCACGCGGCCTTGTTCAACTAAGATTTCAGAAACTCTTATGAGAAAAAAAAACTAAGACAATTGTGATGAGAGAAATTAGGAGAAAACCTATGGAGCTGACATTACATTTTTCTACAATATCACTAGATTCGATATCCTTGACATCCTGGAAACGTTGTTCCTCTCCTTTTTTTATATCAAACGAGAGTTTTATGTAATCGTAGAAAAATCAGGATCAGTCTGTTCTGTTGGAGAACTGTAAGACATAAAATTTCAATCTAATAGGCTCTTTATCGAAGTAAATGTATAAGTTTAAATTGGATATCTAACAATCTTTTTCATTTTATTTCTTATTGTTTGTTTTAAAGTAGGAAAAACTAGTTTTTTCTTTCTAATTTCCATCCCAAATGTTTTTGAATTCCAGGAAATTTTATACGGCCTTGTTCACCTAAGATTTCAGAAACTCTTATGAGAAAAAAACTAAGACAATTGTGATGAGAGAAATTAAGAGAAAACCTATGGAGCTGACATTACATTTTTCTACAATATCACTAGATTCAATATCATTGACATCCTGGAAACGTTATTCCTCTCCTTTTTTCATATCGAACGAGAGTTTTATGTAATCGTAGAAAAATCAGGATCAGTCTGTTCTGTTGGAGAACTGTAAGACATAAAATTTCAATCTAATAGGCTCTTTATCGAAGTAAATGTATAAGTTTAAATTGGATATCTAACAATCTTTTTCATTCTATTTCTTATTGTTTGTTTTAATGTATGAAAAACTAGTTCTTTTCTTTCTAATTTCCATCCCAAATGTTTTTGAATTCCAGGAAATTTTATACGGCCTTGTTCACCTAAGATTTCAGAAACTCTTATGAGAAAAAAAACTAAGACAATTGTGATGAGAGAAATTAGGAGAAAACCTATGGAGCTGACATTACATTTTTCTACAATATCACTAGATTCGATATCCTTGACATCCTGGAAACGTTGTTCCTCTCCTTTTTTTATATCAAACGAGAGTTTTATGTAATCGTAGAAAAATCAGGATCAGTCTGTTCTGTTGGAGAACTGTAAGACATAAAATTTCAATCTAATAGGCTCTTTATCGAAGTAAATGTATAAGTTTAAATTGGATATCTAACAATCTTTTTCATTTTATTTCTTATTGTTTGTTTTAAAGTAGGAAAAACTAGTTTTTTCTTTCTAATTTCCATCCCAAATGCTTTCGAATTCCAGGAAAATATATATGTTGACAACAAAGAAAATTCTTAAAAAACGTTTTGTTCAACTGTGTAATTCTTATGACACATTGCAAAAAAAAATCATTGAAAAAAATAAATTCGATTTTTGTAAATGACAAGTGAAATGAAAAAAATTTACGACCACGGCAGGATTCGAACCTACAATCTTCTGCTCCGTAGGCAGACGCGTTATCCATTGCGCCACGCGGCCTTGTTCAACTAAGATTTCAGAAACTCTTATGAGAAAAAAAAACTAAGACAATTGTGATGAGAGAAATTAGGAGAAAACCTATGGAGCTGACATTACATTTTTCTACAATATCACTAGATTCGATATCCTTGACATCCTGGAAACGTTATTCCTCTCCTTTTTTTATATCAAACGAGAGTTTTATGTAATCGTAGAAAAATCAGGATCAGTCTGTTCTGTTGGAGAACTGTAAGACATAAAATTTCAATCTAATAGGCTCTTTATCGAAGTAAATGTATAAGTTTAAATTGGATATCTAACAATCTTTTTCATTTTATTTCTTATTGTTTGTTTTAAAGTAGGAAAAACTAGTTCTTTTCTTTCTAATTTCCATCCCGAATGCTTTCGAATTCCAGGAAAATATATATGTTGACAACAAAGAAAATTCTTAAAAAACGTTTTGTTCAACTGTGTAATTCTTATGACACATTGCAAAAAAAATCATTGAAAAAAATAAATTCGATTTTTATGAATGACAAGTGAAATGAAAAAAATTTACGACCACGGCAGGATTCGAACCTACAATCTTCTGCTCCGTAGGCAGACGCGTTATCCATTGCGCCACGCGGCCTTGTTCAACTAAGATTTCAGAAACTCTTATGAGAAAAAAAAACTAAGACAATTGTGATGAGAGAAATTAGGAGAAAACCTATGGAGCTGACATTACATTTTTCTACAATATCACTAGATTCGATATCCTTGACATCCTGGAAACGATATTCCTCTCCTTTTTTTATATCAAACGAGAGTTTTATGTAATCGTAGAAAAATCAGGATCAGTCTGTTCTGTTGGAGAACTGTAAGACATAGAATTTCAATCTAATAGGCTTTTTATCGAAGTAAATGTATAAGTTTAAATTGGATATCTAACAATCTTTTTCATTTGATTTCTTATTGTTTGTTTTAATGTAGGGAAAACTAGTTCTTTTCTTTCTAATTTCCATCCCAAATGTTTTTGAATTCCAGGAAATTTTATACGGCCTTGTTCACCTAAGATTTCAGAAACTCTTATGAGAAAAAAACTAAGACAATTGTGATGAGAGAAATTAGGAGAAAACCTATGGAGCTGACATTACATTTTTCTACAATATCACTAGATTCGATATCCTTGACATCCTGGAAACGTTATTCCTCTCCTTTTTTTATATCAAACGAGAGTTTTATGTAATCGTAGAAAAATCAGGATCAGTCTGTTCTGTTGGAGAACTGTAAGACATAGAATTTCAATCTAATAGGCTTTTTATCGAAGTAAATGTATAAGTTTAAATTGGATATCTAACAATCTTTTTCATTTTATTTCTTATTGTTTGTTTTAATGTAGGAAAAACTAGTTCTTTTCTTTCTAATTTCCATCCCAAATGTTTTTGAATTCCAGGAAATTTTATACGGCCTTGTTCACCTAAGATTTCAGAAACTCTTATGAGAAAAAAACTAAGACAATTGTGATGAGAGAAATTAGGAGAAAACCTATGGAGCTGACATTACATTTTTCTACAATATCACTAGATTCGATATCCTTGACATCCTGGAAACGTTGTTCCTCTCCTTGTTTTATATCAAACGAGAGTTTTATGTAATCGTAGAAAAATCAGGATCAGTCTGTTCTGTTGGAGAACTGTAAGACATAAAATTTCAATCTAATAGGCTCTTTATCGAAGTAAATGTATAAGTTTTAATTGGATATCTAACAATCTTTTCATTTTATTTCTTATTGTTTGTTTTAAAGTAGGAAAAACTAGTTCTTTTCTTTCTAATTTCCATCCCAAATGCTTTTGAATTCCAGGAAATTTTATACGGCCTTGTTCACCTAAGATTTCAGAAACTCTTATGAGAAAAAAACTAAGACAATTGTGATGAGAGAAATTAAGAGAAAACCTATGGAGCTGACATTACATTTTTCTACAATATCACTAGATTCAATATCATTGACATCCTGGAAACGTTATTCCTCTCCTTTTTTCATATCAAACGAGAGTTTTATGTAATCGTAGAAAAATCAGGATCAGTCTGTTCTGTTGGAGAACTGTAAGACATAAAATTTCAATCTAATAGGCTCTTTATCGAAGTAAATGTATAAGTTTAAATTGGATATCTAACAATCTTTTTCATTCTATTTCTTATTGTTTGTTTTAATGTAGGAAAAACTAGTTCTTTTCTTTCTAATTTCCATCCCAAATGTTTTTGAATTCCAGGAAATTTTAAACGGCCTTGTTCAATTAAGATTTCAGAAACTCTTATGAGAAAAAAAAACTAAGACAATTGTGATGAGAGAAATTAGGAGAAAACCTATGGAGCTGACATTACATTTTTCTACAATATCACTAGATTCGATATCCTTGACATCCTGGAAACGTTATTCCTCTCCTTTTTTTATATCAAACGAGAGTTTTATGTAATCGTAGAAAAATCAGGATCAGTCTGTTCTGTTGGAGAACTGTAAGACATAAAATTTCAATCTAATAGGCTCTTTATCGAAGCAAATGTATAAGTTTAAATTGGATATCTAACAATCTTTTTCATTTTATTTCTTATTGTTTGTTTTAAAGTAGGAAAAACTAGTTCTTTTCTTTCTAATTTCCATCCCGAATGCTTTCGAATTCCAGGAAAATATATATGTTGACAACGAAGAAAATTCTTAAAAAACGTTTTGTTCAACTGTGTAATTCTTATGACACATTGCAAAAAAAAATCATTGAAAAAAATAAATTCGATTTTTATGAATGACAAGTGAAATGAAAAAAATTTACGACCACGGCAGGATTCGAACCTACAATCTTCTGCTCCGTAGGCAGACGCGTTATCCATTGCGCCACGCGGCCTTGTTCGGCATTTTCACATTGACCCAAGTCACAAAGACCCAATCAGTACCCCATCCTCACCCGTTGTTGGAAATATCACAAGCACCCCTGGACACAGTACCCCATTATGACCCTATCACGTACACCCACAAATCAAATAAAAAAATATTTTCAGAAATTACAAATTCAAATCCTAAAGTAAATTCTTTATTAAAACAATTAAAATGCATATAACAGACATTTGATTGAAAACCGAAAAAAAATCATTTTCCGTACCAGAATATCCTAATTTTTTTATTAAGAACACGAACAGATTGTCTAAGTTTCCTAATTAGACCATTGTTTCTAATTCCGTATATGTGTTATTGAGATCTTCTTCATTAAAATCACTAGCATTTACAGAATTACTAATAATGAACGAATTAAATTTAGTCTAGTCGAGGTTTAATGCTTACTTGATCAAAAAATCGAAAGTTCTTGGGTTGTTATTCTTAGAGAAAGTTGTAAATTTTCTGTTGGTGTATTTACTTCCTGCATTGTTGGTGATTCGTTGAGCTCTCCACTGTTTCGTACTTCGGTTGGAACGCTTAACTTCCATTGCAGCAATGATGTGTTCTTTTGTTTGATTTTCCTGGGTTTCCATAACAACAAACCTAATAAGAAAAAGAATATTACATATCTTAAGTTAGGCTTAAATACATATGTTTGCAAAAAAAATAAGAATAATTGATATTTTTCATACATTCAATTGAGTAACAACGAAGCTGATTTTCTTTAAGTATAACGGCAGCAACACTAAATGTAATTAACAAACTGAAATTACAATGCTAATTCACCACCGACTTTGTGAAATTATCATCCTCTATGACAAATGAGATTTTTGCATTATTGTCAGTGTTGTGAACAACAAGTTTTTCAATAGAAGACAGGAAAGCATCCTCCGTAGTTTTACCATCGGCTTGAAAACTATACCATGTTCAAATTTCTAAATGATTCTAACCTTTGAGAATCCATGAAGGGTATTCAATGTATTTGTCTATGTTGAAGTAGTCTTCTAATCCAAAATTTTTTAAAATATGATTTTTCTCCATTTTGCTCATCGCTTTCCATTGGTAGTCATTGATAACGTTATGAGTGGTGATTGTATCAGAAATATTCCGTATTGCTTTGATGCGATTTTTCACCTCCTCTATAATTAGGAATGACTTTTCAATATTATCGAACACCTACCTTCATGCAGATGTAATAAAATATCAGCCACACGGTGTGCAGGTAGTGAACTAGTTATGTGGTTTTTCAAATAGTTGTTTCTACTTTCTAATAAGTTCGTTGTTACAAATTGCGTTGTCCATCCAGCAAGAAATTTGGAATATAGCGAATTATGAGTAAACAGTGATTCTTTGTTCTTATCAAGCCTAAATTTGATAAGTTTAATTTGAACATGACTCTAGTATCACCAGTCTCGTAGACCTCCTTTGCAACCATCTCTGAAGTTATTCCAACGCCGTTCATACGAGTTCCAATTTAGACTTCCAAGGATACCTTTCAGTAATATCAGTCCTTCTGATGTCTGAAAAACTTGTTCAATACTAAAAGCAAAATTTTGGAAGCAACTTTTTCTTTATACCCATACAGCACATTTTTAATTTTATCGAACTGCTCTCCAGGACCAACAATTTCTTTAACGTTTTGTAAACGATGCATATCGCAGCGGATATGTAGTGCATCTTTCATGACTAGTCCCTGGAGCAACTTCAAAATAGTCTTGATAGAATCAATTACCGATTTGTACACAGAAAGAGCTTCTTCACCATCTGTAAGAATAGTGCCAATGCGTTTCTCAGTCGAAAAAGAGTAGAGTTTCAAATTTAAATATTGAGCAAAATATTCATGCGCTTCTTTATTCTTCTTTGTATGAAACAACACAGCTAATATAATGCCACAATTTTTTCCAGAAGATTTGGTTCTACAAAGTATGCTATATATAATATTAAAAATAATACTCACAAGAATGTTTCACTCAATCCCAATGCAATAGTAAGATACATATCACTCAAATCAAAAGTAGTATCAATTAACAAACTTGAACCAATTACAGGCAATGAACCTGATTTGTTTACCCATTGCAAGTGCTTGTCTAAGTGTTGAATATGATTATGTAATGAACAATAACTAACTGAAAATAGTATCAGCATCTGATTCTTCCATTGTCATGAAACGCTCAACCATTTCTCTATGCTCATTTAACTCGCAGTTAGTAGGTAAATCTTTCAAGAAACATTTCATCGCAACAGGGTATCCAATTATAAATTTCATATCAATGTCTGACCATATCTTATTCATATCTAAAAGTTCTGTAATTTTTAACCTCCATTCTCAGGCCGATTCATGTTAATGGGGAGCATATCTTCTAAATGGGAGTTATGATTAATAAAGCGATCCATTAATTTCGATGAATCTGTTAATTCTCGTCTTCCACATCTGGACTTAACATGGTTTTTCACATTGCGTGATAAACTGTTTATCTAAAATAATATAAGTGAAACTGAAAAAAAACAAATTTACGTGCTTGTTTCGTACTTATTGGAGATTCATGAAAAGCAGAAATAGATCTTTTTGTCTCAGCAGTAGTGCGATATTCCATTGCTGATTTTACATCGATGGATAAAGACGGCAAAATTCGCTTTTTACAATTAGCCCAATGTACAAAAACGTCATTCTTCATAGGCTTTAAATAATTAAAAAAAAACTATTTATAACAAAATACCGTTGCAGTATACGAAAAAATGATGGGAGTCAATACAACGTTCTTATTCGCGATGTAAGCAATCTAAAAATAAACATTTTCTTTTAAATGCAGTATTATCTACTTCTCGTCTCAGAAAACAATTTTTCGGGTGTTGGTTTTTGAAAATTTTCAGTTTCACATCATTTTCGAAATCAACGGCTATATACGTTTGGGAATTGTCGTCAAAAATAAGATTTTTGGGATTAGTTTTAGTTTTGAAAGAGACTAGCATTTTTTTCTCATTATCTTAAACAAGGAATTTAGTTTTAATAGAACTTTTGAAAACATACAACCGCATCCTGACCAGGGACTGTACCAATCTTGCGTTATATCCAAAATATGCTTGAAAGCATCTTTCTGAACAATGTAAGTGATTGTTGTACCTTTTTGGAATACTTCATGATATGGAATGCTTGGAAGAACCTCATCAAAAGTGAACCTAAAACACGAATAAAGAAAAATTAATGAGTTATGCTAACCCTTCGTTGAATATATGTAAATAATCAACCATTACAGAATCTTTTTTCTTTATTACCATTGTCAATTGATTGAGGAAATGATACCGGTTACTTAAATTGTGTTCGTTGTAAACAAAATAGGGGTGTACGTGATAGGGTCATAATGGGGTATTGTGTACAGGGGTGCTTGTGATATTTCCAACAACGGGTGAGGATGGGGTAATCATTGGGTCTTTGTGATTTGGGTCAATGTTTAAAGGCCGCCTTGTTCAACTAAGATTTCAGAAACTCTTATGAGAAAAAAAAACTAAGACAATTGTGATGAGAGAAATTAGGAGAAAACCTATGGAGCTGACATTACATTTTTCTACAATATCACTAGATTCGATATCCTTGACATCCTGGAAACGTTATTCCTCTCCTTTTTTTATATCAAACGAGAGTTTTATGTAATCGTAGAAAAATCAGGATCAGTCTGTTCTGTTGGAGAACTGTAAGACATAGAATTTCAATCTAATAGGCTTTTTATCGAAGTAAATGTATAAGTTTAAATTGGATATCTAACAATCTTTTTCATTTTATTTCTTATTGTTTGTTTTAATGTAGGAAAAACTAGTTCTTTTCTTTCTAATTTCCATCCCAAATGTTTTTGAATTCCAGGAAATTATATACGGCCTTGTTCACCTAAGATTTCAGAAACTCTTATGAGAAAAAAACTAAGACAATTGTGATGAGAGAAATTAGGAGAAAACCTATGGAGCTGACATTACATTTTTCTACAATATCACTAGATTCGATATCCTTGACATCCTGGAAACGTTGTTCCTCTCCTTGTTTTATATCAAACGAGAGTTTTATGTAATCGTAGAAAAATCAGGATCAGTCTGTTCTGTTGGAGAACTGTAAGACATAAAATTTCAATCTAATAGGCTCTTTATCGAAGTAAATGTATAAGTTTAAATTGGATATCTAACAATCTTTTCATTTTATTTCTTATTGTTTGTTTTAAAGTAGGAAAAACTAGTTCTTTTCTTTCTAATTTCCATCCCAAATGCTTTTGAATTCCAGGAAATTTTATACGGCCTTGTTCACCTAAGATTTCAGAAACTCTTATGAGAAAAAAACTAAGACAATTGTGATGAGAGAAATTAAGAGAAAACCTATGGAGCTGACATTACATTTTTCTACAATATCACTAGATTCAATATCATTGACATCCTGGAAACGTTATTCCTCTCCTTTTTTCATATCAAACGAGAGTTTTATGTAATCGTAGAAAAATCAGGATCAGTCTGTTCTGTTGGAGAACTGTAAGACATAAAATTTCAATCTAATAGGCTCTTTATCGAAGTAAATGTATAAGTTTAAATTGGATATCTAACAATCTTTTTCATTCTATTTCTTATTGTTTGTTTTAATGTAGGAAAAACTAGTTCTTTTCTTTCTAATTTCCATCCCAAATGTTTTTGAATTCCAGGAAATTTTATACGGCCTTGTTCACCTAAGATTTCAGAAACTCTTATGAGAAAAAAACTAAGACAATTGTGATGAGAGAAATTAAGAGAAAACCTATGGAGCTGACATTACATTTTTCTACAATATCACTAGATTCAATATCATTGACATCCTGGAAACGTTAATCCTCTCCTTTTTTCATATCAAACGAGAGTTTTATGTAATCGTAGAAAAATCAGGATCAGTCTGTTCTGTTGGAGAACTGTAAGACATAAAGTTTCAATCTAATAGGCTCTTTATCGAAGTAAATGTATAAGTTTAAATTGGATATCTAACAATCTTTTTCATTTTATTTCTTATTGTTTGTTTTAAAGTAGGAAAAACTAGTTCATTACTTTCTAAATTCCATCCCAAATGCTTTCGAATTCCAGGAAATTATATACGGCCTTGTTCACCTAAGATTTCAGAAACTCTTATGAGAAAAAAAACTAAGACAATTGTGATGAGAGAAATTAGGAGAAAACCTATGGAGCTGACATTACATTTTTCTACAATATCACTAGATTCGATATCCTTGACATTCTGGAAACGTTGTTCCTCTCCTTTTTTTATATCAAACGAGAGTTTTATGTAATCGTAGAAAAATCAGGATCAGTCTGTTCTGTTGGAGAACTGTAAGACATAAAATTTCAATCTAATAGGCTCTTTATCGAAGTAAATGTATAAGTTTAAATTGGATATCTAACAATCTTTTTCATTTTATTTCTTAATGTTTGTTTTAAAGTAGGAAAAACTAGTTTTTTCTTTCTAATTTCCATCCCAAATGCTTTCGAATTCCAGGAAAATATATATGTTGACAACAAAGAAAATTCTTAAAAAACGTTTTGTTCAACTGTGTAATTCTTATGACACATTGCAAAAAAAAATCATTGAAAAAAATAAATTCGATTTTTGTAAATGACAAGTGAAATGAAAAAAATTTACGACCACGGCAGGATTCGAACCTACAATCTTCTGCTCCGTAGGCAGACGCGTTATCCATTGCGCCACGCGGCCTTGTTCAACTAAGATTTCAGAAACTCTTATGAGAAAAAAAAACTAAGACAATTGTGATGAGAGAAATTAGGAGAAAACCTATGGAGCTGACATTACATTTTTCTACAATATCACTAGATTCGATATCCTTGACATCCTGGAAACGTTATTCCTCTCCTTTTTTTATATCAAACGAGAGTTTTATGTAATCGTAGAAAAATCAGGATCAGTCTGTTCTGTTGGAGAACTGTAAGACATAAAATTTCAATCTAATAGGCTCTTTATCGAAGCAAATGTATAAGTTTAAATTGGATATCTAACAATCTTTTTCATTTTATTTCTTATTGTTTGTTTTAAAGTAGGAAAAACTAGTTCTTTTCTTTCTAATTTCCATCCCAAATGTTTTTGAATTCCAGGAAATTTTATACGGCCTTGTTCACCTAAGATTTCAGAAACTCTTATGAGAAAAAAACTAAGACAATTGTGATGAGAGAAATCAAGAGAAAAGCTATGAAGCTGACATTACATTTCTCTACAATATCACTAGATTCGATATCCTTGACATCCTGGAAACGTTATTCCTCTCCTTTTTTTATATCAAACGGGAGTTTTATGTAATCATAGAGAAATCAGGATCAGTCTGTTCTGTTGGAGAACTGTAAGACATAAAATTTCAATCTAATAGGCTCTTTATCGAAGTAAGTGTATAAGTTTAAATTGGATATCTAACAATCTTTTTCATTTTATTTCTTATTGTTTGTTTTAAAGTAGGAAAAACTAGTTCATTACTTTCTAAATTCCATCCCAAATGCTTTCGAATTCCAGGAAATTATATACGGCCTTGTTCACCTAAGATTTCAGAAACTCTTATGAGAAAAAAAACTAAGACAATTGTGATGAGAGAAATTAGGAGAAAACCTATGGAGCTGACATTACATTTTTCTACAATATCACTAGATTCGATATCCTTGACATCCTGGAAACGTTATTCCTCTCCTTTTTTTATATCAAACGAGAGTTTTATGTAATCGTAGAAAAATCAGGATCAGTCTGTTCTGTTGGAGAACTGTAAGACATAAAATTTCAATCTAATAGGCTCTTTATCGAAGTAAATGTATAAGTTTAAATTGGATATCTAACAATCTTTTTCATTTTATTTCTTATTGTTTGTTTTAAAGTAGGAAAAACTAGTTTTTTCTTTCTAATTTCCATCCCAAATGCTTTCGAATTCCAGGAAAATATATATGTTGACAACAAAGAAAATTCTTAAAAAACGTTTTGTTCAACTGTGTAATTCTTATGACACATTGCAAAAAAAAATCATTGAAAAAAATAAATTCGATTTTTGTAAATGACAAGTGAAATGAAAAAAATTTACGACCACGGCAGGATTCGAACCTACAATCTTCTGCTCCGTAGGCAGACGCGTTATCCATTGCGCCACGCGGCCTTGTTCAACTAAGATTTCAGAAACTCTTATGAGAAAAAAAAACTAAGACAATTGTGATGAGAGAAATTAGGAGAAAACCTATGGAGCTGACATTACATTTTTCTACAATATCACTAGATTCGATATCCTTGACATCCTGGAAACGTTATTCCTCTCCTTTTTTTATATCAAACGAGAGTTTTATGTAATCGTAGAAAAATCAGGATCAGTCTGTTCTGTTGGAGAACTGTAAGACATAAAATTTCAATCTAATAGGCTCTTTATCGAAGCAAATGTATAAGTTTAAATTGGATATCTAACAATCTTTTTCATTTTATTTCTTATTGTTTGTTTTAAAGTAGGAAAAACTAGTTCTTTTCTTTCTAATTTCCATCCCGAATGCTTTCGAATTCCAGGAAAATATATATGTTGACAACAAAGAAAATTCTTAAAAAACGTTTTGTTCAACTGTGTAATTCTTATGACACATTGCAAAAAAAAATCATTGAAAAAAATAAATTCGATTTTTGTAAATGACAAGTGAAATGAAAAAAATTTACGACCACGGCAGGATTCGAACCTACAATCTTCTGCTCCGTAGGCAGACGCGTTATCCATTGCGCCACGCGGCCTTGTTCAACTAAGATTTCAGAAACTCTTATGAGAAAAAAAAACTAAGACAATTGTGATGAGAGAAATTAGGAGAAAACCTATGGAGCTGACATTACATTTTTCTACAATATCACTAGATTCGATATCCTTGACATCCTGGAAACGTTATTCCTCTCCTTTTTTTATATCAAACGAGAGTTTTATGTAATCGTAGAAAAATCAGGATCAGTCTGTTCTGTTGGAGAACTGTAAGACATAGAATTTCAATCTAATAGGCTTTTTATCGAAGTAAATGTATAAGTTTAAATTGGATATCTAACAATCTTTTTCATTTTATTTCTTATTGTTTGTTTTAAAGTAGGAAAAACTAGTTCATTACTTTCTAAATTCCATCCCAAATGCTTTCGAATTCCAGGAAATTATATACGGCCTTGTTCACCTAAGATTTCAGAAACTCTTATGAGAAAAAAAACTAAGACAATTGTGATGAGAGAAATTAGGAGAAAACCTATGGAGCTGACATTACATTTTTCTACAATATCACTAGATTCGATATCCTTGACATCCTGGAAACGTTATTCCTCTCCTTTTTTTATATCAAACGAGAGTTTTATGTAATCGTAGAAAAATCAGGATCAGTCTGTTCTGTTGGAGAACTGTAAGACATAAAATTTCAATCTAATAGGCTCTTTATCGAAGTAAATGTATAAGTTTAAATTGGATATCTAACAATCTTTTTCATTTTATTTCTTATTGTTTGTTTTAAAGTAGGAAAAACTAGTTTTTTCTTTCTAATTTCCATCCCAAATGCTTTCGAATTCCAGGAAAATATATATGTTGACAACAAAGAAAATTCTTAAAAAACGTTTTGTTCAACTGTGTAATTCTTATGACACATTGCAAAAAAAAATCATTGAAAAAAATAAATTCGATTTTTGTAAATGACAAGTGAAATGAAAAAAATTTACGACCACGGCAGGATTCGAACCTACAATCTTCTGCTCCGTAGGTAGACGCGTTATCCATTGCGCCACGCGGCCTTGTTCAACTAAGATTTCAGAAACTCTTATGAGAAAAAAAAACTAAGACAATTGTGATGAGAGAAATTAGGAGAAAACCTATGGAGCTGACATTACATTTTTCTACAATATCACTAGATTCGATATCCTTGACATCCTGGAAACGTTATTCCTCTCCTTTTTTTATATCAAACGAGAGTTTTATGTAATCGTAGAAAAATCAGGATCAGTCTGTTCTGTTGGAGAACTGTAAGACATAAAATTTCAATCTAATAGGCTCTTTATCGAAGCAAATGTATAAGTTTAAATTGGATATCTAACAATCTTTTTCATTTTATTTCTTATTGTTTGTTTTAAAGTAGGAAAAACTAGTTCTTTTCTTTCTAATTTCCATCCCGAATGCTTTCGAATTCCAGGAAAATATATATGTTGACAACAAAGAAAATTCTTAAAAAACGTTTTGTTCAACTGTGTAATTCTTATGACACATTGCAAAAAAAAATCATTGAAAAAAATAAATTCGATTTTTGTAAATGACAAGTGAAATGAAAAAAATTTACGACCACGGCAGGATTCGAACCTACAATCTTCTGCTCCGTAGGCAGACGCGTTATCCATTGCGCCACGCGGCCTTGTTCAACTAAGATTTCAGAAACTCTTATGAGAAAAAAAAACTAAGACAATTGTGATGAGAGAAATTAGGAGAAAACCTATGGAGCTGACATTACATTTTTCTACAATATCACTAGATTCGATATCCTTGACATCCTGGAAACGTTATTCCTCTCCTTTTTTTATATCAAACGAGAGTTTTATGTAATCGTAGAAAAATCAGGATCAGTCTGTTCTGTTGGAGAACTGTAAGACATAAAATTTCAATCTAATAGGCTCTTTATCGAAGCAAATGTATAAGTTTAAATTGGATATCTAACAATCTTTTTCATTTTATTTCTTATTGTTTGTTTTAAAGTAGGAAAAACTAGTTCTTTTCTTTCTAATTTCCATCCCGAATGCTTTCGAATTCCAGGAAAATATATATGTTGACAACAAAGAAAATTCTTAAAAAACGTTTTGTTCAACTGTGTAATTCTTATGACACATTGCAAAAAAAAATCATTGAAAAAAATAAATTCGATTTTTGTAAATGACAAGTGAAATGAAAAAAATTTACGACCACGGCAGGATTCGAACCTACAATCTTCTGCTCCGTAGGCAGACGCGTTATCCATTGCGCCACGCGGCCTTGTTCAACTAAGATTTCAGAAACTCTTATGAGAAAAAAAAACTAAGACAATTGTGATGAGAGAAATTAGGAGAAAACCTATGGAGCTGACATTACATTTTTCTACAATATCACTAGATTCGATATCCTTGACATCCTGGAAACGTTATTCCTCTCCTTTTTTTATATCAAACGAGAGTTTTATGTAATCGTAGAAAAATCAGGATCAGTCTGTTCTGTTGGAGAACTGTAAGACATAGAATTTCAATCTAATAGGCTTTTTATCGAAGTAAATGTATAAGTTTAAATTGGATATCTAACAATCTTTTTCATTTTATTTCTTATTGTTTGTTTTAATGTAGGAAAAACTAGTTCTTTTCTTTCTAATTTCCATCCCAAATGTTTTTGAATTCCAGGAAATTTTATACGGCCTTGTTCACCTAAGATTTCAGAAACTCTTATGAGAAAAAAACTAAGACAATTGTGATGAGAGAAATCAAGAGAAAAGCTATGAAGCTGACATTACATTTCTCTACAATATCACTAGATTCGATATCCTTGACATCCTGGAAACGTTATTCCTCTCCTTTTTTTATATCAAACGGGAGTTTTATGTAATCATAGAGAAATCAGGATCAGTCTGTTCTGTTGGAGAACTGTAAGACATAAAATTTCAATCTAATAGGCTCTTTATCGAAGTAAATGTATAAGTTTAAATTGGATATCTAACAATCTTTTTCATTTTATTTCTTATTGTTTGTTTTAAAGTAGGAAAAACTAGTTCATTACTTTCTAAATTCCATCCCAAATGCTTTCGAATTCCAGGAAATTATATACGGCCTTGTTCACCTAAGATTTCAGAAACTCTTATGAGAAAAAAAACTAAGACAATTGTGATGAGAGAAATTAGGAGAAAACCTATGGAGCTGACATTACATTTTTCTACAATATCACTAGATTCGATATCCTTGACATCCTGGAAACGTTGTTCCTCTCCTTTTTTTATATCAAACGAGAGTTTTATGTAATCGTAGAAAAATCAGGATCAGTCTGTTCTGTTGGAGAACTGTAAGACATAAAATTTCAATCTAATAGGCTCTTTATCGAAGTA
Organism: Auanema rhodensis; assembly: GCA_964057225.1. Lineage (NCBI taxonomy): Eukaryota > Metazoa > Nematoda > Chromadorea > Rhabditida > Rhabditidae > Auanema > Auanema rhodense. The sequence goes on along the minus strand of OZ059899.1, from coordinate 9,312,283 downwards.
AATGTATAAGTTTAAATTGGATATCTAACAATCTTTTTCATTTTATTTCTTATTGTTTGTTTTAAAGTAGGAAAAACTAGTTTTTTCTTTCTAATTTCCATCCCAAATGCTTTCGAATTCCAGGAAAATATATATGTTGACAACAAAGAAAATTCTTAAAAAACGTTTTGTTCAACTGTGTAATTCTTATGACACATTGCAAAAAAAAATCATTGAAAAAAATAAATTCGATTTTTGTAAATGACAAGTGAAATGAAAAAAATTTACGACCACGGCAGGATTCGAACCTACAATCTTCTGCTCCGTAGGCAGACGCGTTATCCATTGCGCCACGCGGCCTTGTTCAACTAAGATTTCAGAAACTCTTATGAGAAAAAAAAACTAAGACAATTGTGATGAGAGAAATTAGGAGAAAACCTATGGAGCTGACATTACATTTTTCTACAATATCACTAGATTCGATATCCTTGACATCCTGGAAACGTTATTCCTCTCCTTTTTTTATATCAAACGAGAGTTTTATGTAATCGTAGAAAAATCAGGATCAGTCTGTTCTGTTGGAGAACTGTAAGACATAGAATTTCAATCTAATAGGCTTTTTATCGAAGTAAATGTATAAGTTTAAATTGGATATCTAACAATCTTTTTCATTTTATTTCTTATTGTTTGTTTTAATGTAGGAAAAACTAGTTCTTTTCTTTCTAATTTCCATCCCAAATGTTTTTGAATTCCAGGAAATTTTATACGGCCTTGTTCACCTAAGATTTCAGAAACTCTTATGAGAAAAAAACTAAGACAATTGTGATGAGAGAAATCAAGAGAAAAGCTATGAAGCTGACATTACATTTCTCTACAATATCACTAGATTCGATATCCTTGACATCCTGGAAACGTTATTCCTCTCCTTTTTTTATATCAAACGGGAGTTTTATGTAATCATAGAGAAATCAGGATCAGTCTGTTCTGTTGGAGAACTGTAAGACATAAAATTTCAATCTAATAGGCTCTTTATCGAAGTAAATGTATAAGTTTAAATTGGATATCTAACAATCTTTTTCATTTTATTTCTTATTGTTTGTTTTAAAGTAGGAAAAACTAGTTCATTACTTTCTAAATTCCATCCCAAATGCTTTCGAATTCCAGGAAATTATATACGGCCTTGTTCACCTAAGATTTCAGAAACTCTTATGAGAAAAAAAACTAAGACAATTGTGATGAGAGAAATTAGGAGAAAACCTATGGAGCTGACATTACATTTTTCTACAATATCACTAGATTCGATATCCTTGACATCCTGGAAACGTTGTTCCTCTCCTTTTTTTATATCAAACGAGAGTTTTATGTAATCGTAGAAAAATCAGGATCAGTCTGTTCTGTTGGAGAACTGTAAGACATAAAATTTCAATCTAATAGGCTCTTTATCGAAGTAAATGTATAAGTTTAAATTGGATATCTAACAATCTTTTTCATTTTATTTCTTATTGTTTGTTTTAAAGTAGGAAAAACTAGTTTTTTCTTTCTAATTTCCATCCCAAATGCTTTCGAATTCCAGGAAAATATATATGTTGACAACAAAGAAAATTCTTAAAAAACGTTTTGTTCAACTGTGTAATTCTTATGACACATTGCAAAAAAAAATCATTGAAAAAAATAAATTCGATTTTTGTAAATGACAAGTGAAATGAAAAAAATTTACGACCACGGCAGGATTCGAACCTACAATCTTCTGCTCCGTAGGCAGACGCGTTATCCATTGCGCCACGCGGCCTTGTTCAACTAAGATTTCAGAAACTCTTATGAGAAAAAAAAACTAAGACAATTGTGATGAGAGAAATTAGGAGAAAACCTATGGAGCTGACATTACATTTTTCTACAATATCACTAGATTCGATATCCTTGACATCCTGGAAACGTTATTCCTCTCCTTTTTTTATATCAAACGAGAGTTTTATGTAATCGTAGAAAAATCAGGATCAGTCTGTTCTGTTGGAGAACTGTAAGACATAGAATTTCAATCTAATAGGCTTTTTATCGAAGTAAATGTATAAGTTTAAATTGGATATCTAACAATCTTTTTCATTTTATTTCTTATTGTTTGTTTTAATGTAGGAAAAACTAGTTCTTTTCTTTCTAATTTCCATCCCAAATGTTTTTGAATTCCAGGAAATTTTATACGGCCTTGTTCACCTAAGATTTCAGAAACTCTTATGAGAAAAAAACTAAGACAATTGTGATGAGAGAAATCAAGAGAAAAGCTATGAAGCTGACATTACATTTCTCTACAATATCACTAGATTCGATATCCTTGACATCCTGGAAACGTTATTCCTCTCCTTTTTTTATATCAAACGGGAGTTTTATGTAATCATAGAGAAATCAGGATCAGTCTGTTCTGTTGGAGAACTGTAAGACATAAAATTTCAATCTAATAGGCTCTTTATCGAAGTAAATGTATAAGTTTAAATTGGATATCTAACAATCTTTTTCATTTTATTTCTTATTGTTTGTTTTAAAGTAGGAAAAACTAGTTCATTACTTTCTAAATTCCATCCCAAATGCTTTCGAATTCCAGGAAATTATACACGGCCTTGTTCACCTAAGATTTCAGAAACTCTTATGAGAAAAAAAACTAAGACAATTGTGATGAGAGAAATTAGGAGAGAACCTATGGAGCTGACATTACATTTTTCTACAATATCACTAGATTCGATATCCTTGACATCCTGGAAACGTTGTTCCTCTCCTTTTTTTATATCAAACGAGAGTTTTATGTAATCGTAGAAAAATCAGGATCAGTCTGTTCTGTTGGAGAACTGTAAGACATAAAATTTCAATCTAATAGGCTCTTTATCGAAGTAAATGTATAAGTTTAAATTGGATATCTAACAATCTTTTTCATTTTATTTCTTATTGTTTGTTTTAAAGTAGGAAAAACTAGTTTTTTCTTTCTAATTTCCATCCCAAATGCTTTCGAATTCCAGGAAAATATATATGTTGACAACAAAGAAAATTCTTAAAAAACGTTTTGTTCAACTGTGTAATTCTTATGACACATTGCAAAAAAAAATCATTGAAAAAAATAAATTCGATTTTTGTAAATGACAAGTGAAATGAAAAAAATTTACGACCACGGCAGGATTCGAACCTACAATCTTCTGCTCCGTAGGCGGACGCGTTATCCATTGCGCCACGCGGCCTTGTTCAACTAAGATTTCAGAAACTCTTATGAGAAAAAAAAACTAAGACAATTGTGATGAGAGAAATTAGGAGAAAACCTATGGAGCTGACATTACATTTTTCTACAATATCACTAGATTCGATATCCTTGACATCCTGGAAACGTTATTCCTCTCCTTTTTTTATATCAAACGAGAGTTTTATGTAATCGTAGAAAAATCAGGATCAGTCTGTTCTGTTGGAGAACTGTAAGACATAAAATTTCAATCTAATAGGCTCTTTATCGAAGTAAATGTATAAGTTTAAATTGGATATCTAACAATCTTTTTCATTTTATTTCTTATTGTTTGTTTTAAAGTAGGAAAAACTAGTTCTTTTCTTTCTAATTTCCATCCCGAATGCTTTCGAATTCCAGGAAAATATATACGGCCTTGTTCACCTAAGATTTCAGAAACTCTTATGAGAAAAAAAACTAAGACAATTGTGATGAGAGAAATTAGGAGAAAACCTATGGAGCTGACATTACATTTTTCTACAATATCACTAGATTCGATATCCTTGACATCCTGGAAACGTTGTTCCTCTCCTTTTTTTATATCAAACGAGAGTTTTATGTAATCGTAGAAAAATCAGGATCAGTCTGTTCTGTTGGAGAACTGTAAGACATAAAATTTCAATCTAATAGGCTCTTTATCGAAGTAAATGTATAAGTTTAAATTGGATATCTAACAATCTTTTTCATTTTATTTCTTATTGTTTGTTTTAAAGTAGGATAAACTAGTTTTTTCTTTCTAATTTCCATCCCAAATGCTTTCGAATTCCAGGAAAATATATATGTTGACAACAAAGAAAATTCTTAAAAAACGTTTTGTTCAACTGTGTAATTCTTATGACACATTGCAAAAAAAAATCATTGAAAAAAATAAATTCGATTTTTGTAAATGACAAGTGAAATGAAAAAAATTTACGACCACGGCAGGATTCGAACCTACAATCTTCTGCTCCGTAAACAGACGCGTTATCCATTGCGCCACGCGGCCTTGTTCAACTAAGATTTCAGAAACTCTTATGAGAAAAAAAAACTAAGACAATTGTGATGAGAGAAATTAGGAGAAAACCTATGGAGCTGACATTACATTTTTCTACAATATCACTAGATTCGATATCCTTGACATCCTGGAAACGTTATTCCTCTCCTTTTTTTATATCAAACGAGAGTTTTATGTAATCGTAGAAAAATCAGGATCAGTCTGTTCTGTTGGAGAACTGTAAGACATAAAATTTCAATCTAATAGGCTCTTTATCGAAGTAAATGTATAAGTTTAAATTGGATATCTAACAATCTTTTTCATTTTATTTCTTATTGTTTGTTTTAAAGTAGGAAAAACTAGTTTTTTCTTTCTAATTTCCATCCCAAATGCTTTCGAATTCCAGGAAAATATATATGTTGACAACAAAGAAAATTCTTAAAAAACGTTTTGTTCAACTGTGTAATTCTTATGACACATTGCAAAAAAAAAATCATTGAAAAAAATAAATTCGATTTTTGTAAATGACAAGTGAAATGAAAAAAATTTACGACCACGGCAGGATTCGAACCTACAATTTTCTGCTCCGTAGGCAGACGCGTTATCCATTGCACCACGCGGCCTTGTTCAACTAAGATTTCAGAAACTCTTATGAGAAAAAAAAACTAAGACAATTGTGATGAGAGAAATTAAGAGAAAACCTATGGAGCTGACATTACATTTTTCTACAATATCACTAGATTCGATATCCTTGACATCCTGGAAACGTTATTCCTCTCCTTTTTTTATATCAAACGAGAGTTTTATGTAATCGTAGAAAAATCAGGATCAGTCTGTTCTGTTGGGGAACTGTAAGACATAAAATTTCAATCTAATAGGCTCTTTATCGAAGTAAATGTATAAGTTTAAATTGGATATCTGACAATCTTTTTCATTTTATTTCTTATTGTTTGTTTTAAAGTAGGAGAAACTAGTTCTTTCCTTTCTAATTTCCATCCCAAATGCTTTCGAATTCCAGGAAAATATATATGTTGACAACAAAGAAAATACTTAAAAAACGTTTTGTTCAACTGTGTAATTTTTATGACACATTGCAAAAAAAAATCATTGAAAAAAATAAATTCGATTTTTATGAATGACAAGTGAAATGAAAAAAATTTACGACCACTGCAGGATTCGAACCTACAATCTTCTGCTCCGTAGGCAGACGCGTTATCCATTGCGCCACGCGGCCTTGTTTAACTGAGATTTCAGAAACTCTTATGAGAAAAAAACTAAGACAATTGTGATGAGAGAAATCAAGAGAAAAGCTATGAAGCTGACATTACATTTCTCTACAATATCACTAGATTCGATATCCTTGACATCCTGGAAACGTTATTCCTCTCCTTTTTTTATATCAAACGAGAGTTTTATGTAATCGTAGAAAAAACAGGATCAGTCTGTTCTGTTGGAGAACTGTAAGACATAAAATTTCAATCTAATAGGCTCTTTATCGAAGTAAATGTATAAGTTTAAATTGGATATCTAACAATCTTTTTCATTTTATTTCTTATTGTTTGTTTTAAAGTAGGAAAAACTAGTTCTTTTCTTTCTAAATTCCATCCCAAATGCTTTCGAAATACAGGAAATTATATACGGCCTTGTTCACCTAAGATTTCAGAAACTCTTATGAGAAAAAAACTAAGACAATTGTGATGAGAGAAATTAAGAGAAAACCTATGGAGCTGACATTACATTTCTCTACAATATCACTAGATTCGATATCCTTGACATCCTGGAAACGTTATTCCTCTCCTTTTTTCATATCAAACGAGAGTTTTATGTAATCGTAGAAAAAACAGGATCAGTCTGTTCTGTTGGAGAACTGTAAGACATAAAATTTCAATCTAATAGGCTCTTTATCGAAGTAAATGTATAAGTTTAAATTGGATATCTAACAATCTTTTTCATTTTATTTCTTATTGTTTGTTTTAAAGTAGGAAAAACTAGTTCTTTTCTTTCTAAATTCCATCCCAAATGCTTTCGAAATACAGGAAATTATATACGGCCTTGTTCACCTAAGATTTCAGAAACTCTTATGAGAAAAAAACTAAGACAATTGTGATGAGAGAAATTAAGAGAAAACCTATGGAGCTGACATTACATTTCTCTACAATATCACTAGATTCGATATCCTTGACATCCTGGAAACGTTATTCCTCTCCTTTTTTCATATCAAACGAGAGTTTTATGTAATCGTAGAAAAATCAGGATCAGTCTGTTCTGTTGGAGAACTGTAAGACATAAAATTTTAATCTAATAGGCTCTTTATCGAAGTAAATGTATAAGTTTAAATTGGATATCTAACAATCTTTTTCATTTTATTTCTTATTGTTTGTTTTAAAGTAGGAAAAACTAGTTCTTTTCTTTCTAATTTCCATCCCGAATGCTTTCGAATTCCAGGAAAATATATACGGCCTTGTTCACCTAAGATTTCAGAAACTCTTAAGAGAAAAAAAACTAAGACAATTGTGATGAGAGAAATTAGGAGAAAACCTATGGAGCTGACATTACATTTTTCTACAATATCACTAGATTCGATATCCTTGACATCCTGGAAACGTTGTTCCTCTCCTTTTTTTATATCAAACGAGAGTTTTATGTAATCGTAGAAAAATCAGGATCAGTCTGTTCTGTTGGAGAACTGTAAGACATAAAATTTCAATCTAATAGGCTCTTTATCGAAGTAAATGTATAAGTTTAAATTGGATATCTAACAATCTTTTTATTTTATTTCTTATTGTTTGTTTTAAAGTAGGAAAAACTAGTTTTTTCTTTCTAATTTCCATCCCAAATGCTTTCGAATTCCAGGAAAATATATATGTTGACAACAAAGAAAATACTTAAAAAACGTTTTGTTCAACTGTGTAATTTTTATGACACATTGCAAAAAAAAATCATTGAAAAAAATAAATTCGATTTTTGTAAATGACAAGTGAAATGAAAAAAATTTACGACCACGGCAGGATTCGAACCTACAATTTTCTGCTCCGTAGGCAGACGCGTTATCCATTGCGCCACGCGGCCTTGTTCAACTAAGATTTCAGAAACTCTTATGAGAAAAAAAAACTAAGACAATTGTGATGAGAGAAATTAAGAGAAAACCTATGGAGCTGACATTACATTTTTCTACAATATCACTAGATTCGATATCCTTGACATCCTGGAAACGTTATTCCTCTCCTTTTTTTATATCAAACGAGAGTTTTATGTAATCGTAGAAAAATCAGGATCAGTCTGTTCTGTTGGGGAACTGTAAGACATAAAATTTCAATCTAATAGGCTCTTTATCGAAGTAAATGTATAAGTTTAAATTGGATATCTGACAATCTTTTTCATTTTATTTCTTATTGTTTGTTTTAAAGTAGGAGAAACTAGTTCTTTCCTTTCTAATTTCCATCCCAAATGCTTTCGAATTCCAGGAAAATATATATGTTGACAACAAAGAAAATACTTAAAAAACGTTTTGTTCAACTGTGTAATTTTTATGACACATTGCAAAAAAAAATCATTGAAAAAAATAAATTCGATTTTTATGAATGACAAGTGAAATGAAAAAAATTTACGACCACTGCAGGATTCGAACCTACAATCTTCTGCTCCGTAGGCAGACGCGTTATCCATTGCGCCACGCGGCCTTGTTTAACTGAGATTTCAGAAACTCTTATGAGAAAAAAACTAAGACAATTGTGATGAGAGAAATCAAGAGAAAAGCTATGAAGCTGACATTACATTTCTCTACAATATCACTAGATTCGATATCCTTGACATCCTGGAAACGTTATTCCTCTCCTTTTTTTATATCAAACGAGAGTTTTATGTAATCGTAGAAAAAACAGGATCAGTCTGTTCTGTTGGAGAACTGTAAGACATAAAATTTCAATCTAATAGGCTCTTTATCGAAGTAAATGTATAAGTTTAAATTGGATATCTAACAATCTTTTTCATTTTATTTCTTATTGTTTGTTTTAAAGTAGGAAAAACTAGTTCTTTTCTTTCTAAATTCCATCCCAAATGCTTTCGAAATACAGGAAATTATATACGGCCTTGTTCACCTAAGATTTCAGAAACTCTTATGAGAAAAAAACTAAGACAATTGTGATGAGAGAAATTAAGAGAAAACCTATGGAGCTGACATTACATTTCTCTACAATATCACTAGATTCGATATCCTTGACATCCTGGAAACGTTATTCCTCTCCTTTTTTCATATCAAACGAGAGTTTTATGTAATCGTAGAAAAAACAGGATCAGTCTGTTCTGTTGGAGAACTGTAAGACATAAAATTTCAATCTAATAGGCTCTTTATCGAAGTAAATGTATAAGTTTAAATTGGATATCTAACAATCTTTTTCATTTTATTTCTTATTGTTTGTTTTAAAGTAGGAAAAACTAGTTCTTTTCTTTCTAAATTCCATCCCAAATGCTTTCGAAATACAGGAAATTATATACGGCCTTGTTCACCTAAGATTTCAGAAACTCTTATGAGAAAAAAACTAAGACAATTGTGATGAGAGAAATTAAGAGAAAACCTATGGAGCTGACATTACATTTCTCTACAATATCACTAGATTCGATATCCTTGACATCCTGGAAACGTTATTCCTCTCCTTTTTTCATATCAAACGAGAGTTTTATGTAATCGTAGAAAAATCAGGATCAGTCTGTTCTGTTGGAGAACTGTAAGACATAAAATTTTAATCTAATAGGCTCTTTATCGAAGTAAATGTATAAGTTTAAATTGGATATCTAACAATCTTTTTCATTTTATTTCTTATTGTTTGTTTTAAAGTAGGAAAAACTAGTTCTTTTCTTTCTAATTTCCATCCCGAATGCTTTCGAATTCCAGGAAAATATATACGGCCTTGTTCACCTAAGATTTCAGAAACTCTTATGAGAAAAAAAACTAAGACAATTGTGATGAGAGAAATTAGGAGAAAACCTATGGAGCTGACATTACATTTTTCTACAATATCACTAGATTCGATATCCTTGACATCCTGGAAACGTTGTTCCTCTCCTTTTTTTATATCAAACGAGAGTTTTATGTAATCGTAGAAAAATCAGGATCAGTCTGTTCTGTTGGAGAACTGTAAGACATAAAATTTCAATCTAATAGGCTCTTTATCGAAGTAAATGTATAAGTTTAAATTGGATATCTAACAATCTTTTTATTTTATTTCTTATTGTTTGTTTTAAAGTAGGAAAAACTAGTTTTTTCTTTCTAATTTCCATCCCAAATGCTTTCGAATTCCAGGAAAATATATATGTTGACAACAAAGAAAATACTTAAAAAACGTTTTGTTCAACTGTGTAATTTTTATGACACATTGCAAAAAAAAATCATTGAAAAAAATAAATTCGATTTTTATGAATGACAAGTGAAATGAAAAAAATTTACGACCACGGCAGGATTCGAACCTACAATCTTCTGCTCCGTAGGCAGACGCGTTATCCATTGCGCCACGCGGCCTTGTTTAACTGAGATTTCAGAAACTCTTATGAGAAAAAAACTAAGACAATTGTGATGAGAGAAATCAAGAGAAAAGCTATGAAGCTGACATTACATTTCTCTACAATATCACTAGATTCGATATCCTTGACATCCTGGAAACGTTATTCCTCTCCTTTTTTTATATCAAACGAGAGTTTTATGTAATCGTAGAAAAAACAGGATCAGTCTGTTCTGTTGGAGAACTGTAAGACATAAAATTTCAATCTAATAGGCTCTTTATCGAAGTAAATGTATAAGTTTAAATTGGATATCTGACAATCTTTTTCATTTTATTTCTTATTGTTTGTTTTAAAGTAGGAAAAACTAGTTCTTTCCTTTCTAATTTCCATCCCAAATGCTTTCGAATTCCAGGAAAATATATATGTTGACAACAAAGAAAATACTTAAAAAACGTTTTGTTCAACTGTGTAATTTTTATGACACATTGCAAAAATAATCGTTGAAGAAGATAAATTCGATTTTTATGAATGACAAGTGAAATAAAAAAAAGTTACGACCACGGCAGGATTCGAACCTACAATCTTCTGCTCCGTAGGCAGACGCGTTATCCATTGCGCCACGCGGCCTTGTTCAACTAAGATTTCAGAAACTCTTATGAGAAAAAAAACTAAGACAATTGTGATGAGAGAAATTAGGAGAAAACCTATGGAGCTGACATTACATTTTTCTACAATATCACTAGATTCGATATCCTTGACATCCTGGAAACGTTATTCCTCTCCTTTTTTTATATCAAACGAGAGTTTTATGTAATCGTAGAAAAATCAGGATCAGTCTGTTCTGTTGGAGAACTGTAAGACATAAAATTTCAATCTAATAGGCTCTTTATCGAAGTAAATGTATAAGTTTAAATTGGATATCTAACAATCTTTTTCATTTTAATTCTTATTGTTTGTTTTAAAGTAGGAAAAACTAGTTCTTTTCTTTCTAATTTCCATCCCGAATGCTTTCGAATTCCAGGAAAATATATACGGCCTTGTTCACCTAAGATTTCAGAAACTCTTATGAGAAAAAAAACTAAGACAATTGTGATGAGAGAAATTAGGAGAAAACCTATGGAGCTGACATTACATTTTTCTACAATATCACTAGATTCGATATCCTTGACATCCTGGAAACGTTGTTCCTCTCCTTTTTTTATATCAAACGAGAGTTTTATGTAATCGTAGAAAAATCAGGATCAGTCTGTTCTGTTGGAGAACTGTAAGACATAAAATTTCAATCTAATAGGCTCTTTATCGAAGTAAATGTATAAGTTTAAATTGGATATCTAACAATCTTTTTATTTTATTTCTTATTGTTTGTTTTAAAGTAGGAAAAACTAGTTTTTTCTTTCTAATTTCCATCCCAAATGCTTTCGAATTCCAGGAAAATATATATGTTGACAACAAAGAAAATACTTAAAAAATGTTTTGTTCAACTGTGTAATTTTTATGACACATTGCAAAAAAAAATCATTGAAAAAAATAAATTCGATTTTTATGAATGACAAGTGAAATGAAAAAAATTTACGACCACGGCAGGATTCGAACCTACAATCTTCTGCTCCGTAGGCAGACGCGTTATCCATTGCGCCACGCGGCCTTGTTTAACTGAGATTTCAGAAACTCTTATGAGAAAAAAACTAAGACAATTGTGATGAGAGAAATCAAGAGAAAAGCTATGAAGCTGACATTACATTTCTCTACAATATCACTAGATTCGATATCCTTGACATCCTGGAAACGTTATTCCTCTCCTTTTTTTATATCAAACGAGAGTTTTATGTAATCGTAGAAAAAACAGGATCAGTCTGTTCTGTTGGAGAACTGTAAGACATAAAATTTCAATCTAATAGGCTCTTTATCGAAGTAAATGTATAAGTTTAAATTGGATATCTGACAATCTTTTTCATTTTATTTCTTATTGTTTGTTTTAAAGTAGGAAAAACTAGTTCTTTCCTTTCTAATTTCCATCCCAAATGCTTTCGAATTCCAGGAAAATATATATGTTGACAACAAAGAAAATACTTAAAAAACGTTTTGTTCAACTGTGTAATTTTTATGACACATTGCAAAAATAATCGTTGAAGAAGATAAATTCGATTTTTGTAAATGACAAGTAAAATGAAAAAAATTTACGACCACGGCAGGATTCGAACCTACAATCTTCTGCTCCGTAGGCAGGCGCATTATCCATTGCGCCACGCGACCTTGTTTAACTGAGATTTCAGAAACTCTTATGAGAAAAAAACTAAGACAATTGTGATGAGAGAAATTAAGAGAAAAGCTATGAAGCTGACATTACATTTCTCTACAATATCACTAGATTCGATATCCTTGACATCCTGGAAACGTTATTCCTCTCCTTTTTTTATATCAAACGGGAGTTTTATGTAATCATAGAGAAATCAGGATCAGTCTGTTCTGTTGGAGAACTGTAAGACATAAAATTTCAATCTAATAGGCTCTTTATCGAAGTATATGTATAAGTTTAAATTGGATATCTAACAATCTTTTTCATTTTATTTCTTATTGTTTTTTTTAAAGTAGGAAAAACTAGTTCTTTTTTTTCTAATTTCCATCCCAAATGCTTTCGAATTCCAGGAAAATATATATGTTGACAACAAAGAAACTTCTTAAAAAACGTTTTGTTCAACTGTGTAATTCTTATGACACATTGCAAAAAAAAATCATTGAAAAAAATAAATTCGATTTTTATGAATGACAAGTGAAATAAAAAAAAGTTACGACCACGGCAGGATTCGAACCTACAATCTTCTGCTCCGTAGGCAGACGCGTTATCCATTGCGCCACGCGGCCTTGTTCAACTAAGATTTCAGAAACTCTTATGAGAAAAAAAACTAAGACAATTGTGATGAGAGAAATTAGGAGAAAACCTATGGAGCTGACATTACATTTCTCTACAATATCACTAGATTCGATATCCTTGACATCCTGGAAACGTTATTCCTCTCCTTTTTTTATATCAAACGAGAGTTTTATGTAATCGTAGAAAAAACAGGATCAGTCTGTTCTGTTGGAGAACTGTAAGACATAAAATTTCAATCTAATAGGCTCTTTATCGAAGTAAATGTATAAGTTTAAATTGGATATCTAACAATCTTTTTATTTTATTTCTTATTGTTTGTTTTAAAGTAGGAAAAACTAGTTTTTTCTTTCTAATTTCCATCCCAAATGCTTTCGAATTCCAGGAAAATATATATGTTGACAACAAAGAAAATACTTAAAAAACGTTTTGTTCAACTGTGTAATTTTTATGACACATTGCAAAAAAAAATCATTGAAAAAAATAAATTCGATTTTTATGAATGACAAGTGAAATGAAAAAAATTTACGACCACGGCAGGATTCGAACCTACAATCTTCTGCTCCGTAGGCAGACGCGTTATCCATTGCGCCACGCGGCCTTGTTTAACTGAGATTTCAGAAACTCTTATGAGAAAAAAACTAAGACAATTGTGATGAGAGAAATCAAGAGAAAAGCTATGAAGCTGACATTACATTTCTCTACAATATCACTAGATTCGATATCCTTGACATCCTGGAAACGTTATTCCTCTCCTTTTTTTATATCAAACGAGAGTTTTATGTAATCGTAGAAAAAACAGGATCAGTCTGTTCTGTTGGAGAACTGTAAGACATAAAATTTCAATCTAATAGGCTCTTTATCGAAGTAAATGTATAAGTTTAAATTGGATATCTGACAATCTTTTTCATTTTATTTCTTATTGTTTGTTTTAAAGTAGGAAAAACTAGTTCTTTCCTTTCTAATTTCCATCCCAAATGCTTTCGAATTCCAGGAAAATATATATGTTGACAACAAAGAAAATACTTAAAAAACGTTTTGTTCAACTGTGTAATTTTTATGACACATTGCAAAAATAATCGTTGAAGAAGATAAATTCGATTTTTATGAATGACAAGTGAAATAAAAAAAAGTTACGACCACGGCAGGATTCGAACCTACAATCTTCTGCTCCGTAGGCAGACGCGTTATCCATTGCGCCACGCGGCCTTGTTCAACTAAGATTTCAGAAACTCTTATGAGAAAAAAAACTAAGACAATTGTGATGAGAGAAATTAGGAGAAAACCTATGGAGCTGACATTACATTTTTCTACAATATCACTAGATTCGATATCCTTGACATCCTGGAAACGTTATTCCTCTCCTTTTTTTATATCAAACGAGAGTTTTATGTAATCGTAGAAAAATCAGGATCAGTCTGTTCTGTTGGAGAACTGTAAGACATAAAATTTCAATCTAATAGGCTCTTTATCGAAGTAAATGTATAAGTTTAAATTGGATATCTAACAATCTTTTTCATTTTAATTCTTATTGTTTGTTTTAAAGTAGGAAAAACTAGTTCTTTTCTTTCTAATTTCCATCCCGAATGCTTTCGAATTCCAGGAAAATATATACGGCCTTGTTCACCTAAGATTTCAGAAACTCTTATGAGAAAAAAAACTAAGACAATTGTGATGAGAGAAATTAGGAGAAAACCTATGGAGCTGACATTACATTTTTCTACAATATCACTAGATTCGATATCCTTGACATCCTGGAAACGTTGTTCCTCTCCTTTTTTTATATCAAACGAGAGTTTTATGTAATCGTAGAAAAATCAGGATCAGTCTGTTCTGTTGGAGAACTGTAAGACATAAAATTTCAATCTAATAGGCTCTTTATCGAAGTAAATGTATAAGTTTAAATTGGATATCTAACAATCTTTTTATTTTATTTCTTATTGTTTGTTTTAAAGTAGGAAAAACTAGTTTTTTCTTTCTAATTTCCATCCCAAATGCTTTCGAATTCCAGGAAAATATATATGTTGACAACAAAGAAAATACTTAAAAAATGTTTTGTTCAACTGTGTAATTTTTATGACACATTGCAAAAAAAAATCATTGAAAAAAATAAATTCGATTTTTATGAATGACAAGTGAAATGAAAAAAATTTACGACCACGGCAGGATTCGAACCTACAATCTTCTGCTCCGTAGGCAGACGCGTTATCCATTGCGCCACGCGGCCTTGTTTAACTGAGATTTCAGAAACTCTTATGAGAAAAAAACTAAGACAATTGTGATGAGAGAAATCAAGAGAAAAGCTATGAAGCTGACATTACATTTCTCTACAATATCACTAGATTCGATATCCTTGACATCCTGGAAACGTTATTCCTCTCCTTTTTTTATATCAAACGAGAGTTTTATGTAATCGTAGAAAAAACAGGATCAGTCTGTTCTGTTGGAGAACTGTAAGACATAAAATTTCAATCTAATAGGCTCTTTATCGAAGTAAATGTATAAGTTTAAATTGGATATCTGACAATCTTTTTCATTTTATTTCTTATTGTTTGTTTTAAAGTAGGAAAAACTAGTTCTTTCCTTTCTAATTTCCATCCCAAATGCTTTCGAATTCCAGGAAAATATATATGTTGACAACAAAGAAAATACTTAAAAAACGTTTTGTTCAACTGTGTAATTTTTATGACACATTGCAAAAATAATCGTTGAAGAAGATAAATTCGATTTTTGTAAATGACAAGTAAAATGAAAAAAATTTACGACCACGGCAGGATTCGAACCTACAATCTTCTGCTCCGTAGGCAGGCGCATTATCCATTGCGCCACGCGACCTTGTTTAACTGAGATTTCAGAAACTCTTATGAGAAAAAAACTAAGACAATTGTGATGAGAGAAATTAAGAGAAAAGCTATGAAGCTGACATTACATTTCTCTACAATATCACTAGATTCGATATCCTTGACATCCTGGAAACGTTATTCCTCTCCTTTTTTTATATCAAACGGGAGTTTTATGTAATCATAGAGAAATCAGGATCAGTCTGTTCTGTTGGAGAACTGTAAGACATAAAATTTCAATCTAATAGGCTCTTTATCGAAGTATATGTATAAGTTTAAATTGGATATCTAACAATCTTTTTCATTTTATTTCTTATTGTTTTTTTTAAAGTAGGAAAAACTAGTTCTTTTTTTTCTAATTTCCATCCCAAATGCTTTCGAATTCCAGGAAAATATATATGTTGACAACAAAGAAACTTCTTAAAAAACGTTTTGTTCAACTGTGTAATTCTTATGACACATTGCAAAAAAAAATCATTGAAAAAAATAAATTCGATTTTTATGAATGACAAGTGAAATAAAAAAAAGTTACGACCACGGCAGGATTCGAACCTACAATCTTCTGCTCCGTAGGCAGACGCGTTATCCATTGCGCCACGCGGCCTTGTTCAACTAAGATTTCAGAAACTCTTATGAGAAAAAAAACTAAGACAATTGTGATGAGAGAAATTAGGAGAAAACCTATGGAGCTGACATTACATTTTTCTACAATATCACTAGATTCGATATCCTTGACATCCTGGAAACGTTATTCCTCTCCTTTTTTTATATCAAACGAGAGTTTTATGTAATCGTAGAAAAATCAGGATCAGTCTGTTCTGTTGGAGAACTGTAAGACATAAAATTTCAATCTAATAGGCTCTTTATCGAAGTAAATGTATAAGTTTAAATTGGATATCTAACAATCTTTTTCATTTTATTTCTTATTGTTTGTTTTAAAGTAGGAAAAACTAGTTCTTTTCTTTCTAATTTCCATCCCAAATGCTTTCGAATTCCAGGAAAATATATATGTTGACAACAAAGAAAATTCTTAAAAAACGTTTTGTTCAACTGTGTAATTCTTATGACACATTGTAAAAAAAAATCATTGAAAAAAATAAATTCGATTTTTATGAATGACAAGTGAAATAAAAAAAAGTTACGACCACGGCAGGATTCGAACCTACAATCTTCTGCTCCGTAGGCAGACGCGTTATCCATTGCGCCACGCGGCCTTGTTCAACTAAGATTTCAGAAACTCTTATGAGAAAAAAAACTAAGACAATTGTGATGAGAGAAATTAGGAGAAAACCTATGGAGCTGACATTACATTTTTCTACAATATCACTAGATTCGATATCCTTGACATCCTGGAAACGTTATTCCTCTCCTTTTTTTATATCAAACGAGAGTTTTATGTAATCGTAGAAAAATCAGGATCAGTCTGTTCTGTTGGAGAACTGTAAGACATAAAATTTCAATCTAATAGGCTTTTTATCGAAGTAAATGTATAAGTTTAAATTGGATATCTAACAATCTTTTTCATTTTATTTCTTATTGTTTGTTTTAAAGTAGGAAAAACTAGTTCTTTTCTTTCTAAATTCCATCCCAAATGCTTTCGAATTACAGGAAATTATATACGGCCTTGTTCACCTAAGATTTCAGAAACTCTTATGAGAAAAAAACTAAGACAATTGTGATGAGAGAAATTAAGAGAAAACCTATGAAGCTGACATTACATTTCTCTACAATATCACTAGATTCGATATCCTTGACATCCTGGAAACGTTATTCCTCTCCTTTTTTTATATCAAACGGGAGTTTTATGTAATCATAGAGAAATCAGGATCAGTCTGTTCTGTTGGAGAACTGTAAGACATAAAATTTCAATCTAATAGGCTCTTTATCGAAGTAAATGTATAAGTTTAAATTGGATATCTAACAATCTTTTTCATTTTATTTCTTATTGTTTTTTTTAAAGTAGGAAAAACTAGTTCTTTTCTTTCTAATTTCCATCCCAAATGCTTTCGAATTCCAGGAAAATATATATGTTGACAACAAAGAAACTTCTTAAAAAACGTTTTGTTCAACTGTGTAATTCTTATGACACATTGCAAAAAAAAATCATTGAAAAAAATAAATTCGATTTTTATGAATGACAAGTGAAATAAAAAAAAGTTACGACCACGGCAGGATTCGAACCTACAATCTTCTGCTCCGTAGGCAGACGCGTTTTCCATTGCGCCACGCGGCCTTGTTCAACTAAGATTTCAGAAACTCTTATGAGAAAAAAAACTAAGACAATTGTGATAAGAGAAATTAGGAGAAAACCTATGGAGCTGACATTACATTTTTCTACAATATCACTAGATTCGATATCCTTGACATCCTGGAAACGTTATTCCTCTCCTTTTTTTATATCAAACGAGAGTTTTATGTAATCGTAGAAAAATCAGGATCAGTCTGTTCTGTTGGAGAACTGTAAGACATAAAATTTCAATCTAATAGGCTCTTTATCGAAGTAAATGTATAAGTTTAAATTGGATATCTAACAATCTTTTTCATTTTATTTCTTATTGTTTGTTTTAAAGTAGGAAAAACTAGTTCTTTTCTTTCTAAATTCCATCCCAAATGCTTTCGAATTACAGGAAATTATATACGGCCTTGTTCACCTAAGATTTCAGAAACTCTTATGAGAAAAAAACTAAGACAATTGTGATGAGAGAAATTAAGAGAAAACCTATGAAGCTGACATTACATTTCTCTACAATATCACTAGATTCGATATCCTTGACATCCTGGAAACGTTATTCCTCTCCTTTTTTTATATCAAACGGGAGTTTTATGTAATCATAGAGAAATCAGGATCAGTCTGTTCTGTTGGAGAACTGTAAGACATAAAATTTCAATCTAATAGGCTCTTTATCGAAGTAAATGTATAAGTTTAAATTGGATATCTGACAATCTTTTTCATTTTATTTCTTATTGTTTGTTTTAAAGTAGGAAAAACTAGTTCTTTCCTTTCTAATTTCCATCCCAAATGCTTTCGAATTCCAGGAAAATATATATGTTGACAACAAAGAAAATACTTAAAAAACGTTTTGTTCAACTGTGTAATTTTTATGACACATTGCAAAAAAAAATCATGGAAAAAAATAAATTCGATTTTTATGAATGACAAGTGAAATGAAAAAAATTTACGACCACGGCAGGATTCGAACCTACAATCTTCTGCTCCGTAGGCAGACGCGTTATCCATTGCGCCACGCGGCCTTGTTCAACTAAGATTTCAGAAACTCTTATGAGAAAAAAAAACTAAGACAATTGTGATGAGAGAAATTAGGAGAAAACCTATGGAGCTGACATTACATTTTTCTACAATATCACTAGATTCGATATCCTTGACATCCTGGAAACGTTATTCCTCTCCTTTTTTTATATCAAACGAGAGTTTTATGTAATCGTTGAAAAATCAGGATCAGTCTGTTCTGTTGGAGAACTGTAAGACATAAAATTTCAATCTAATAGGCTCTTTATCGAAGTAAATGTATAAGTTTAAATTGGATATCTAACAATCTTTTTCATTTTATTTCTTATTGTTTGTTTTAAAGTAGGAAAAACTAGTTCTTTTCTTTCTAAATTCCATCCCAAATGCTTTCGAAATACAGGAAATTATATACGGCCTTGTTCACCTAAGATTTCAGAAACTCTTATGAGAAAAAAACTAAGACAATTGTGATGAGAGAAATTAAGAGAAAACCTATGGAGCTGACATTACATTTCTCTACAATATCACTAGATTCGATATCCTTGACATCCTGGAAACGTTATTCCTCTCCTTTTTTCATATCAAACGAGAGTTTTATGTAATCGTAGAAAAATCAGGATCAGTCTGTTCTGTTGGAGAACTGTAAGACATAAAATTTTAATCTAATAGGCTCTTTATCGAAGTAAATGTATAAGTTTAAATTGGATATCTAACAATCTTTTTCATTTTATTTCTTATTGTTTGTTTTAAAGTAGGAAAAACTAGTTCTTTTCTTTCTAATTTCCATCCCAAATGCTTTCGAATTCCAGCAAAATATATATGTTGACAACAAAAAAACTTCTTAAAAAACGTTTTGTTAAACTGTGAAATTCTTATGACACATTGCAAAAATAGTCGTTGAAAAAAATAAATTCGATTTTTATGAATGACAAGTGAAATAAAAAAAATTTACGACCACGGCAGGATTCGAACCTACAATCTTCTGCTCCGTAGGCAGACGCGTTATCCATTGCGCCACGCGGCCTTGTTTAACTGAGATTTCAGAAACTCTTATGAGAAAAAAACTAAGACAATTGTGATGAGAGAAATCAAGAGAAAAGCTATGAAGCTGACATTACATTTCTCTACGATATCACTAGATTCGATATCCTTGACATCCTGGAAACGTTATTCCTCTCCTTTTTTTATATCAAACGAGAGTTTTATGTAATCGTAGAAAAATCAGGATCAGTCTGTTCTGTTGGAGAACTGTAAGACATAAAATTTCAATCTAATAGGCTCTTTATCGAAGTAAATGTATAAGTTTAAATTGGATATCTAACAATCTTTTTCATTTTATTTCTTATTGTTTGTTTTAAAGTAGGAAAAACTAGTTCTTTTCTTTCTAAATTCCATCCCAAATGCTTTCGAATTACAGGAAATTATATACGGCCTTGTTCACCTAAGATTTCAGAAACTCTTATGAGAAAAAAAACTAAGACAATTGTGATGAGAGAAATTAGGAGAAAACCTATGGAGCTGACATTACATTTTTCTACAATATCACTAGATTCGATATCCTTGACATCCTGGAAACGTTATTCCTCTCCTTTTTTTATATCAAACGAGAGTTTTATGTAATCGTAGAAAAATCAGGATCAGTCTGTTCTGTTGGAGAACTGTAAGACATAAAATTTCAATCTAATAGGCTCTTTATCAAAGTAAATGTATAAGTTTAAATTGGATATCTAACAATCTTTTTCATTTTATTTCTTATTGTTTGTTTTAAAGTAGGAAAAACTAGTTCTTTTCTTTCTAAATTCCATCCCAAATGCTTTCGAATTACAGGAAATTATATACGGCCTTGTTCACCTAAGATTTCAGAAACTCTTATGAGAAAAAAACTAAGACAATTGTGATGAGAGAAATTAAGAGAAAACCTATGAAGCTGACATTACATTTCTCTACAATATCACTAGATTCGATATCCTTGACATCCTGGAAACGTTATTCCTCTCCTTTTTTTATATCAAACGGGAGTTTTATGTAATCATAGAGAAATCAGGATCAGTCTGTTCTGTTGGAGAACTGTAAGACATAAAATTTCAATCTAATAGGCTCTTTATCGAAGTAAATGTATAAGTTTAAATTGGATATCTAACAATCTTTTTCATTTTATTTCTTATTGTTTTTTTTAAAGTAGGAAAAACTAGTTCTTTTCTTTCTAATTTCCATCCCAAATGCTTTCGAATTCCAGGAAAATATATATGTTGACAACAAAGAAACTTCTTAAAAAACGTTTTGTTCAACTGTGTAATTCTTATGACACATTGCAAAAAAAAATCATTGAAAAAAATAAATTCGATTTTTATGAATGACAAGTGAAATAAAAAAAAGTTACGACCACGGCAGGATTCGAACCTACAATCTTCTGCTCCGTAGGCAGACGCGTTTTCCATTGCGCCACGCGGCCTTGTTCAACTAAGATTTCAGAAACTCTTATGAGAAAAAAAACTAAGACAATTGTGATAAGAGAAATTAGGAGAAAACCTATGGAGCTGACATTACATTTTTCTACAATATCACTAGATTCGATATCCTTGACATCCTGGAAACGTTATTCCTCTCCTTTTTTTATATCAAACGAGAGTTTTATGTAATCGTAGAAAAATCAGGATCAGTCTGTTCTGTTGGAGAACTGTAAGACATAAAATTTCAATCTAATAGGCTCTTTATCGAAGTAAATGTATAAGTTTAAATTGGATATCTAACAATCTTTTTCATTTTATTTCTTATTGTTTGTTTTAAAGTAGGAAAAACTAGTTCTTTTCTTTCTAAATTCCATCCCAAATGCTTTCGAATTACAGGAAATTATATACGGCCTTGTTCACCTAAGATTTCAGAAACTCTTATGAGAAAAAAACTAAGACAATTGTGATGAGAGAAATTAAGAGAAAACCTATGAAGCTGACATTACATTTCTCTACAATATCACTAGATTCGATATCCTTGACATCCTGGAAACGTTATTCCTCTCCTTTTTTTATATCAAACGGGAGTTTTATGTAATCATAGAGAAATCAGGATCAGTCTGTTCTGTTGGAGAACTGTAAGACATAAAATTTCAATCTAATAGGCTCTTTATCGAAGTAAATGTATAAGTTTAAATTGGATATCTGACAATCTTTTTCATTTTATTTCTTATTGTTTGTTTTAAAGTAGGAAAAACTAGTTCTTTCCTTTCTAATTTCCATCCCAAATGCTTTCGAATTCCAGGAAAATATATATGTTGACAACAAAGAAAATACTTAAAAAACGTTTTGTTCAACTGTGTAATTTTTATGACACATTGCAAAAAAAAATCATGGAAAAAAATAAATTCGATTTTTATGAATGACAAGTGAAATGAAAAAAATTTACGACCACGGCAGGATTCGAACCTACAATCTTCTGCTCCGTAGGCAGACGCGTTATCCATTGCGCCACGCGGCCTTGTTCAACTAAGATTTCAGAAACTCTTATGAGAAAAAAAAACTAAGACAATTGTGATGAGAGAAATTAGGAGAAAACCTATGGAGCTGACATTACATTTTTCTACAATATCACTAGATTCGATATCCTTGACATCCTGGAAACGTTATTCCTCTCCTTTTTTTATATCAAACGAGAGTTTTATGTAATCGTAGAAAAATCAGGATCAGTCTGTTCTGTTGGAGAACTGTAAGACATAAAATTTCAATCTAATAGGCTCTTTATCGAAGTAAATGTATAAGTTTAAATTGGATATCTAACAATCTTTTTCATTTTATTTCTTATTGTTTGTTTTAAAGTAGGAAAAACTAGTTCTTTTCTTTCTAAATTCCATCCCAAATGCTTTCGAAATACAGGAAATTATATACGGCCTTGTTCACCTAAGATTTCAGAAACTCTTATGAGAAAAAAACTAAGACAATTGTGATGAGAGAAATTAAGAGAAAACCTATGGAGCTGACATTACATTTCTCTACAATATCACTAGATTCGATATCCTTGACATCCTGGAAACGTTATTCCTCTCCTTTTTTCATATCAAACGAGAGTTTTATGTAATCGTAGAAAAATCAGGATCAGTCTGTTCTGTTGGAGAACTGTAAGACATAAAATTTTAATCTAATAGGCTCTTTATCGAAGTAAATGTATAAGTTTAAATTGGATATCTAACAATCTTTTTCATTTTATTTCTTATTGTTTGTTTTAAAGTAGGAAAAACTAGTTCTTTTCTTTCTAATTTCCATCCCAAATGCTTTCGAATTCCAGCAAAATATATATGTTGACAACAAAAAAACTTCTTAAAAAACGTTTTGTTAAACTGTGAAATTCTTATGACACATTGCAAAAATAGTCGTTGAAAAAAATAAATTCGATTTTTATGAATGACAAGTGAAATAAAAAAAATTTACGACCACGGCAGGATTCGAACCTACAATCTTCTGCTCCGTAGGCAGACGCGTTATCCATTGCGCCACGCGGCCTTGTTTAACTGAGATTTCAGAAACTCTTATGAGAAAAAAACTAAGACAATTGTGATGAGAGAAATCAAGAGAAAAGCTATGAAGCTGACATTACATTTCTCTACGATATCACTAGATTCGATATCCTTGACATCCTGGAAACGTTATTCCTCTCCTTTTTTTATATCAAACGGGAGTTTTATGTAATCATAGAGAAATCAGGATCAGTCTGTTCTGTTGGAGAACTGTAAGACATAAAATTTCAATCTAATAGGCTCTTTATCGAAGTAAATGTATAAGTTTAAATTGGATATCTAACAATCTTTTTCATTTTATTTCTTATTGTTTGTTTTAAAGTAGGAAAAACTAGTTCTTTTCTTTCTAATTTCCATCCCAAATGCTTTAGAATTCCAGGAAAATATATATGTTGACAACAAAGAAAATTCTTAAGAAACGTTTTGTTCAACTGTGTAATTCTTATGACACATTGCAAAAAAAAATCATTGAAAAAAATAAATTCGATTTTTATGAATGACAAGTGAAATAAAAAAAATTTACGACCACGGCAGGATTCGAACCTACAATCTTCTGCTCCGTAGGCAGACGCGTTATCCATTGCGCCACGCGGCCTTGTTCACCTAAGATTTCAGAAACTCTTATGAGAAAAAAAACTAAGACAATTGTGATGAGAGAAATTAGGAGAAAACCTATGGAGCTGACATTACATTTCTCTACAATATCACTAGATTCGATATCCTTGACATCCTGGAAACGTTATTCCTCTCCTTTTTTTATATCAAACGGGAGTTTTATGTAATCATAGAGAAATCAGGATCAGTCTGTTCTGTTGGAGAACTGTAAGACATAAAATTTCAATCTAATAGGCTCTTTATCGAAGTAAATGTATAAGTTTAAATTGGATATCTAACAATCTTTTTCATTTTATTTCTTATTGTTTTTTTTAAAGTAGGAAAAACTAGTTCTTTTCTTTCTAATTTCCATCCCAAATGCTTTCGAATTCCAGGAAAATATATATGTTGACAACAAAGAAAATTCTTAAAAAACGTTTTGTTCAACTGTGTAATTCTTATGACACATTGCAAAAAAAAATCATTGAAAAAAATAAATTCGATTTTTATGAATGACAAGTGAAATAAAAAAAATTTACGACCACGGCAGGATTCGAACCTACAATCTTCTGCTCCGTAGGCAGACGCGTTATCCATTGCGCCACGCGGCCTTGTTCACCTAAGATTTCAGAAACTCTTATGGGAAAAAAAAACTAAGAATATTGTGATGAGAGAAATTAAGAGAAAACCTATGGAGCTGACATTACATTTTTCTACAATATCACTAGATTCGATATCCTTGACATCCTGGAAACGTTATTCCTCTCCTTTTTTTATATCAAACGAGAGTTTTATGTAATCGTAGAAAAATCAGGATCAGTCTGTTCTGTTGGAGAACTGTAAGACATAAAATTTCAATCTAATAGGCTCTTTATCGAAGTAAATGTATAAGTTTAAATTGGATATCTAACAATCTTTTTCATTTTATTTCTTATTGTTTGTTTTAAAGTAGGAAAAACTAGTTCTTTTCTTTCTAAATTCCATCCCAAATGCTTTCGAAATACAGGAAATTATATACGGCCTTGTTCACCTAAGATTTCAGAAACTCTTATGAGAAAAAAACTAAGACAATTGTGATGAGAGAAATTAAGAGAAAACCTATGGAGCTGACATTACATTTCTCTACAATATCACTAGATTCGATATCCTTGACATCCTGGAAACGTTATTCCTCTCCTTTTTTCATATCAAACGAGAGTTTTATGTAATCGTAGAAAAATCAGGATCAGTCTGTTCTGTTGGAGAACTGTAAGACATAAAATTTTAATCTAATAGGCTCTTTATCGAAGTAAATGTATAAGTTTAAATTGGATATCTAACAATCTTTTTCATTTTATTTCTTATTGTTTGTTTTAAAGTAGGAAAAACTAGTTCTTTTCTTTCTAATTTCCATCCCAAATGCTTTCGAATTCCAGCAAAATATATATGTTGACAACAAAAAAACTTCTTAAAAAACGTTTTGTTAAACTGTGAAATTCTTATGACACATTGCAAAAATAGTCGTTGAAAAAAATAAATTCGATTTTTATGAATGACAAGTGAAATAAAAAAAATTTACGACCACGGCAGGATTCGAACCTACAATCTTCTGCTCCGTAGGCAGACGCGTTATCCATTGCGCCACGCGGCCTTGTTTAACTGAGATTTCAGAAACTCTTATGAGAAAAAAACTAAGAAAATTGTGATGAGAGAAATCAAGAGAAAAGCTATGAAGCTGACATTACATTTCTCTACGATATCACTAGATTCGATATCCTTGACATCCTGGAAACGTTATTCCTCTCCTTTTTTTATATCAAACGGGAGTTTTATGTAATCATAGAGAAATCAGGATCAGTCTGTTCTGTTGGAGAACTGTAAGACATAAAATTTCAATCTAATAGGCTCTTTATCGAAGTAAATGTATAAGTTTAAATTGGATATCTAACAATCTTTTTCATTTTATTTCTTATTGTTTGTTTTAAAGTAGGAAAAACTAGTTCTTTTCTTTCTAATTTCCATCCCAAATGCTTTAGAATTCCAGGAAAATATATATGTTGACAACAAAGAAAATTCTTAAAAAACGTTTTGTTCAACTGTGTAATTCTTATGACACATTGCAAAAAAAATCATTGAAAAAAATAAATTCGATTTTTATGAATGACAAGTGAAATAAAAAAAATTTACGACCACGGCAGGATTCGAACCTACAATCTTCTGCTCCGTAGGCAGACGCGTTATCCATTGCGCCACGCGGCCTTGTTCACCTAAGATTTCAGAAACTCTTATGAGAAAAAAAACTAAGACAATTGTGATGAGAGAAATTAGGAGAAAACCTATGGAGCTGACATTACATTTCTCTACAATATCACTAGATTCGATATCCTTGACATCCTGGAAACGTTATTCCTCTCCTTTTTTTATATCAAACGGGAGTTTTATGTAATCATAGAGAAATCAGGATCAGTCTGTTCTGTTGGAGAACTGTAAGACATAAAATTTCAATCTAATAGGCTCTTTATCGAAGTAAATGTATAAGTTTAAATTGGATATCTAACAATCTTTTTCATTTTATTTCTTATTGTTTTTTTTAAAGTAGGAAAAACTAGTTCTTTTCTTTCTAATTTCCATCCCAAATGCTTTCGAATTCCAGGAAAATATATATGTTGACAACAAAGAAAATTCTTAAAAAACGTTTTGTTCAACTGTGTAATTCTTATGACACATTGCAAAAAAAAATCATTGAAAAAAATAAATTCGATTTTTATGAATGACAAGTGAAATAAAAAAAAGTTACGACCACGGCAGGATTCGAACCTACAATATTCTGCTCCGTAGGCAGACGCGTTATCCATTGCGCCACGCGGCCTTGTTCAACTAAGATTTCAGAAACTCTTATGAGAAAAAAAACTAAGACAATTGTGATGAGAGAAATTAGGAGAAAACCTATGGAGCTGACATTACATTTTTCTACAATATCACTAGATTCGATATCCTTGACATCCTGGAAACGTTATTCCTCTCCTTTTTTCATATCAAACGAGAGTTTTATGTAATCATAGAGAAATCAGGATCAGTCTGTTCTGTTGGAGAACTGTAAGACATAAAATTTCAATCTAATAGGCTCTTTATCGAAGTAAATGTATAAGTTTAAATTGGATATCTAACAATCTTTTTCATTTTATTTCTTATTGTTTTTTTTAAAGTAGGAAAAACTAGTTCTTTTCTTTCTAATTTCCATCCCAAATGCTTTCGAATTCCAGGAAAATATATATGTTGACAACAAAGAAAATTCTTAAAAAACGTTTTGTTCAACTGTGTAATTCTTATGACACATTGCAAAAAAAAATCATTGAAAAAAATAAATTCGATTTTTATGAATGACAAGTGAAATAAAAAAAATTTACGACCACGGCAGGATTCGAACCTACAATCTTCTGCTCCGTAGGCAGACGCGTTATCCATTGCGCCACGCGGCCTTGTTCACCTAAGATTTCAGAAACTCTTATGGGAAAAAAAAACTAAGAATATTGTGATGAGAGAAATTAAGAGAAAACCTATGGAGCTGACATTACATTTTTCTACAATATCACTAGATTCGATATCCTTGACATCCTGGAAACGTTATTCCTCTCCTTTTTTTATATCAAACGAGAGTTTTATGTAATCGTAGAAAAATCAGGATCAGTCTGTTCTGTTGGAGAACTGTAAGACATAAAATTTCAATCTAATAGGCTCTTTATCGAAGTAAATGTATAAGTTTAAATTGGATATCTAACAATCTTTTTCATTTTATTTCTTATTGTTTGTTTTAAAGTAGGAAAAACTAGTTCTTTTCTTTCTAAATTCCATCCCAAATGCTTTCGAAATACAGGAAATTATATACGGCCTTGTTCACCTAAGATTTCAGAAACTCTTATGAGAAAAAAACTAAGACAATTGTGATGAGAGAAATTAAGAGAAAACCTATGGAGCTGACATTACATTTCTCTACAATATCACTAGATTCGATATCCTTGACATCCTGGAAACGTTATTCCTCTCCTTTTTTCATATCAAACGAGAGTTTTATGTAATCGTAGAAAAATCAGGATCAGTCTGTTCTGTTGGAGAACTGTAAGACATAAAATTTTAATCTAATAGGCTCTTTATCGAAGTAAATGTATAAGTTTAAATTGGATATCTAACAATCTTTGTCATTTTATTTCTTATTGTTTGTTTTAAAGTAGGAAAAACTAGTTCTTTTCTTTCTAATTTCCATCCCAAATGCTTTCGAATTCCAGCAAAATATATATGTTGACAACAAAAAAACTTCTTAAAAAACGTTTTGTTAAACTGTGAAATTCTTATGACACATTGCAAAAATAGTCGTTGAAAAAAATAAATTCGATTTTTATGAATGACAAGTGAAATAAAAAAAATTTACGACCACGGCAGGATTCGAACCTACAATCTTCTGCTCCGTAGGCAGACGCGTTATCCATTGCGCCACGCGGCCTTGTTTAACTGAGATTTCAGAAACTCTTATGAGAAAAAAACTAAGAAAATTGTGATGAGAGAAATCAAGAGAAAAGCTATGAAGCTGACATTACATTTCTCTACGATATCACTAGATTCGATATCCTTGACATCCTGGAAACGTTATTCCTCTCCTTTTTTTATATCAAACGGGAGTTTTATGTAATCATAGAGAAATCAGGATCAGTCTGTTCTGTTGGAGAACTGTAAGACATAAAATTTCAATCTAATAGGCTCTTTATCGAAGTAAATGTATAAGTTTAAATTGGATATCTAACAATCTTTTTCATTTTATTTCTTATTGTTTGTTTTAAAGTAGGAAAAACTAGTTCTTTTCTTTCTAATTTCCATCCCAAATGCTTTAGAATTCCAGGAAAATATATATGTTGACAACAAAGAAAATTCTTAAAAAACGTTTTGTTCAACTGTGTAATTCTTATGACACATTGCAAAAAAAATCATTGAAAAAAATAAATTCGATTTTTATGAATGACAAGTGAAATAAAAAAAATTTACGACCACGGCAGGATTCGAACCTACAATCTTCTGCTCCGTAGGCAGACGCGTTATCCATTGCGCCACGCGGCCTTGTTCACCTAAGATTTCAGAAACTCTCATGAGAAAAAAAACTAAGACAATTGTGATGAGAGAAATTAGGAGAAAACCTATGGAGCTGACATTACATTTCTCTACAATATCACTAGATTCGATATCCTTGACATCCTGGAAACGTTATTCCTCTCCTTTTTTTATATCAAACGGGAGTTTTATGTAATCATAGAGAAATCAGAATCAGTCTGTTCTGTTGGAGAACTGTAAGACATAAAATTTCAATCTAATAGGCTCTTTATCGAAGTAAATGTATAAGTTTAAATTGGATATCTAACAATCTTTTTCATTTTATTTCTTATTGTTTTTTTTAAAGTAGGAAAAACTAGTTCTTTTCTTTCTAATTTCCATCCCAAATGCTTTCGAATTCCAGGAAAATATATATGTTGACAACAAAGAAAATTCTTAAAAAACGTTTTGTTCAACTGTGTAATTCTTATGACACATTGCAAAAAAAAATCATTGAAAAAAATAAATTCGATTTTTATGAATGACAAGTGAAATAAAAAAAAGTTACGACCACGGCAGGATTCGAACCTACAATCTTCTGCTCCGTAGGCAGACGCGTTATCCATTGCGCCACGCGGCCTTGTTCAACTAAGATTTCAGAAACTCTTATGAGAAAAAAAACTAAGACAATTGTGATGAGAGAAATTAGGAGAAAACCTATGGAGCTGACATTACATTTTTCTACAATATCACTAGATTCGATATCCTTGACATCCTGGAAACGTTATTCCTCTCCTTTTTTCATATCAAACGAGAGTTTTATGTAATCATAGAGAAATCAGGATCAGTCTGTTCTGTTGGAGAACTGTAAGACATAAAATTTCAATCTAATAGGCTCTTTATCGAAGTAAATGTATAAGTTTAAATTGGATATCTAACAATCTTTTTCATTTTATTTCTTATTGTTTTTTTTAAAGTAGGAAAAACTAGTTCTTTTCTTTCTAATTTCCATCCCAAATGCTTTCGAATTCCAGGAAAATATATATGTTGACAACAAAGAAAATTCTTAAAAAACGTTTTGTTCAACTGTGTAATTCTTATGACACATTGCAAAAAAAAATCATTGAAAAAAATAAATTCGATTTTTATGAATGACAAGTGAAATAAAAAAAAGTTACGACCACGGCAGGATTCGAACCTACAATCTTCTGCTCCGTAGGCAGACGCGTTATCCATTGCGCCACGCGGCCTTGTTCACCTAAGATTTCAGAAACTCTTATGGGAAAAAAAAACTAAGAATATTGTGATGAGAGAAATTAAGAGAAAACCTATGGAGCTGACATTACATTTTTCTACAATATCACTAGATTCGATATCCTTGACATCCTGGAAACGTTATTCCTCTCCTTTTTTTATATCAAACGAGAGTTTTATGTAATCGTAGAAAAATCAGGATCAGTCTGTTCTGTTGGAGAACTGTAAGACATAAAATTTCAATCTAATAGGCTCTTTATCGAAGTAAATGTATAAGTTTAAATTGGATATCTAACAATCTTTTTCATTTTATTTCTTATTGTTTGTTTTAAAGTGGGAAAAACTAGTTCGTTTCTTTCTAAATTCCATCCCAAATGCTTTCGAATTACAGGAAATTATATACGGCCTTGTTCACCTAAGATTTCAGAAACTCTTATGAGAAAAAAACTAAGACAATTGTGATGAGAGAAATTAAGAGAAAACCTATGGAGCTGACATTACATTTCTTTACAATATCACTAGATTCGATATCCTTGACATCCTGGAAACGTTATTCCTCTCCTTTTTATATATCAAACGGGAGTTTTATGTAATCATAGAGAAATCAGGATCAGTCTGTTCTGTTGCAGAACTGTAAGACATAAAATTTCAATCTAACAGGCTCTTCATCGAAGTAAATGTATAAGTTTAAATTGGATATCTAACAATCTTTTTCATTTTATTTCTTATTGTTTGTTTTAAAGTAGGAAAAAATAGTTCTTTTCTTTCTAAATTCCATCCCAAATGCTTTCGAATTACAGGAAATTTTATACGGCCTTGTTTAACTGAGATTTCAGAAACTCTTATGAGAAAAAAACTAAGACAATTGTGATGAGAGAAGTCAAGAGAAAAGCTATGAAGCTGACATTACATTTCTCTACAATATCACTAGATTCGATATCGTTTTATGTAATCATAGAGAAATCAGGATCAGTCTGTTCTGTTGGAGAACTGTTAGACATAAAATTTCAATCTAATAGGCTCTTTATCGAAGTAAATGTATAAGTTTAAATTGGATATCTAACAATCTTTTTCATTTTATTTCTTATTGTTTGTTTTAAAGAAGGAAAAACTAGTTCTTTTCTTTCTAATTTCCATCCCAAATGCTTTCGAATTCCAGGAAAATATATATGTTGACAACAAAGAAAATTCTTAAAAAACGTTTTGTTCAACTGTGTAATTCTTATGACACATTGCAAAAAAAAATCATTGAAAAAAATAAATTCGATTTTTATGAATGACAAGTGAAATAAAAAAAATTTACGACCACGGCAGGATTCGAACCTACAATCTTCTGCTCCGTAGGCAGACGCGTTATCCATTGCGCCACGCGGCCTTGTTCAACTAAGATTTCAGAAACTCTTATGAGAAAAAAAAACTAAGACATTTGTGATGAGAGAAATTAGGAGAAAACCTATGGAGCTGACATTACATTTTTCTACAATATCACTAGATTCGATATCCTTGACATCCTGGAAACGTTATTCCTCTCCTTTTTTTATATCAAACGAGAGTTTTATGTAATCGTAGAAAAATCAGGATCAGTCTGTTCTGTTGGAGAACTGTAAGACATAAAATTTCAAACTAATAGGCTCTTTATCGAAGTAAATGTATAAGTTTAAATTGGATATCTATTAATCTTTTTCATTTTATTTCTTACTGTTTGTTTTAAAGTAGGAAAAACTAGTTTTTTTTTTCTAAATTCCATCCCAAATGCTTTCGAATTCCAGGAAATTATATACGGCCTTGTTTAACTGAGATTTCAGAAACTCTTATGAGAAAAAAACTAAGACAATTGTGATGAGAGAAGTCAAGAGAAAAGCTATGAAGCTGACATTACATTTCTCTACAATATCACTAGATTCGATATCGTTTTATGTAATCATAGAGAAATCAGGATCAGTCTGTTCTGTTGGAGAACTGTTAGACATAAAATTTCAATCTAACAGGCTCTTCATCGAAGTAAATGTATAAGTTTAAATTGGATATCTAACAATCTTTTTCATTTTATTTCTTATTGTTTGTTTTAAAGTAGGAAAAACTAGTTCTTTTCTTTCTAAATTCCATCCCAAATGCTTTCGAATTACAGGAAATTTTATACGGCCTTGTTTAACTGAGATTTCAGAAACTCTTATGAGAGAAAAACTAAGACAATTGTGATGAGAGAAATCAAGAGAAAAGCTATGAAGCTGACATTACATTTCTCTACAATATCACTAGATTCGATATCATTTTATGTAATCATAGAGAAATCAGGATCAGTCTGTTCTGTTGGAGAACTGTAAGACATAAAATTTCAATCTAATAGGCTCTTTATCGAAGTAAATGTATAAGTTTAAATTGGATATCTAACAATCTTTTTCATTTTATTTCTTATTGTTTGTTTTAAAGAAGGAAAAACTAGTTCTTTTCTTTCTAATTTCCATCCCAAATGCTTTCGAATTCCAGGAAAATATATATGTTGACAACAAAGAAAATTCTTAAAAAACGTTTTGTTCAACTGTGTAATTCTTATGACACATTGCAAAAAAAAATCATTGAAAAAAATAAATTCGATTTTTATGAATGACAAGTGAAATAAAAAAAATTTACGACCACGGCAGGATTCGAACCTACAATCTTCTGCTCCGTAGGCAGACGCGTTATCCATTGCGCCACGCGGCCTTGTTCACCTAAGATTTCAGAAACTCTTATGAGAAAAAAAACTAAAACAATTGTGATGAGAGAAGTTAGGTGAAAACCTATGGAGCTGACATTACATTTTTCTACAATATCACTAGATTCGATATCCTTGACATCCTGGAAACGTTATTCCTCTCCTTTTTTTATATCAAACGAGAGTTTTATGTAATCGTAGAAAAATCAGGATCAGTCTGTTCTGTTGGAGAACTGTAAGACATAAAATTTCAAACTAATAGGCTCTTTATCGAAGTAAATGTATAAGTTTAAATTGGATATCTAACAATCTTTTTCATTTTATTTCTTATTGTTTGTTTTAAAGTAGGAAAAATCAGGATCAGTCTGTTCTGTTGGAGAACTGTAAGACATAAAATTTCAATCTAATAGGCTCTTTATCGAAGTAAATGTATAAGTTTAAATTGGATATCTAACAATCTTTTTCATTTTATTTCTTATTGTTTGTTTTAAAGTAGGAAAAACTAGTTCTTTTCTTTCTAAATTCCATCCTAAATGCTTTCGAATTACAGGAAATTATATACGGCCTTGTTCACCTAAGATTTCAGAAACTCTTATGAGAAAAAAACTAAGACAATTGTGATGAGAGAAATTAAGAGAAAACCTATGGAGCTGACATTACATTTCTCTACAATATCACTAGATTCGATATCCTTGACATCCTGGAAACGTTATTCCTCTCCTTTTTTTATATCAAACGAGAGTTTTATGTAATCGTAGAAAAATCAGGATCAGTCTCTTCTGTTGGAGAACTGTAAGACATAAAATTTCAATCTAATAGGCTCTTTATCGAAGTAAATGTATAAGTTTAAATTGGATATCTAACAATCTTTTTCATTTTATTTCTTATTGTTTGTTTTAAAGTGGGAAAAACTAGTTCGTTTCTTTCTAAATTCCATCCCAAATGCTTTCGAATTACAGGAAATTATATACGGCCTTGTTCACCTAAGATTTCAGAAACTCTTATGAGAAAAAAACTAAGACAATTGTGATGAGAGAAATTAAGAGAAAACCTATGGAGCTGACATTACATTTCTCTACAATATCACTAGATTCGATATCCTTGACATCCTGGAAACGTTATTCCTCTCCTTTTTATATATCAAACGGGAGTTTTATGTAATCATAGAGAAATCAGGATCAGTCTGTTCTGTTGGAGAACTGTAAGACATAAAATTTCAATCTAATAGGCTCTTTATCGAAGTAAATGTATAAGTTTAAATTGGATATCTAACAATTTTTTTCATTTTATTTCTTATTGTTTGTTTTAAAGTAGGAAAAACTAGTTCTTTTCTTTTTAATTTCCATCCCAAATGCTTTCGAATTCCAGCAAAATATATATGTTGACAACAAAAAAACTTCTTAAAAAACGTTTTGTTAAACTGTGAAATTCTTATGACACATTGCAAAAATAGTCGTTGAAAAAAATAAATTCGATTTTTATGAATGACAAGTGAAATAAAGAAAATTTACGACCACGGCAGGATTCGAACCTACAATCTTCTGCTCCGTAGGCAGACGCGTTATCCATTGCGCCACGCGGCCTTGTTTAACTGAGATTTCAGAAACTCTTATGAGAAAAAAACTAAGACAATTGTGATGAGAGAAATCAAGAGAAAAGCTATGAAGCTGACATTACATTTCTCTACAATATCACTAGATTCGATATCCTTGACATCCTGGAAACGTTATTCCTCTCCTTTTTTTATATCAAACGGGAGTTTTATGTAATCATAGAGAAATCAGGATCAGTCTGTTCTGTTGGAGAACTGTAAGACATAAAATTTCAATCTAATAGGCTCTTCATCGAAGTAAATGTATAAGTTTAAATTGGATATCTAACAATCTTTTTCATTTTATTTCTTATTGTTTGTTTTAAAGTAGGAAAAACTAGTTCTTTTCTTTCTAATTTCCATCCCAAATGCTTTAGAATTCCGGGAAAATATATATGTTGACAACAAAGAAAATTCTTAAAAAACGTTTTGTTCAACTGTGTAATTCTTATGACACATTGCAAAAAAAAATCATTGAAAAAAATAAATTCAATTTTTATGAATGACAAGTGAAATAAAAAAAATTTACGACCACGGCAGGATTCGAACCTACAATCTTCTGCTCCGTAGGCAGACGCGTTATCCATTGCGCCACGCGGCCTTGTTCACCTAAGATTTCAGAAACTCTTATGAGAAAAAAAACTAAGACAATTGTGATGAGAGAAATTAGGAGAAAACCTATGGAGCTGACATTACATTTCTCTACAATATCACTAGATTCGATATCCTTGACATCCTGGAAACGTTATTCCTCTCTTTTTTTTATATCAAACGAGAGTTTTATGTAATCGTAGAAAAATCAGGATCAGTCTGTTCTGTTGGAGAACTGTAAGACATAAAATTTCAAACTAACAGGCTTTTTATCGAAGTAAATGTATAAGTTTAAATTGGATATCTAACAATCTTTTTCATTTTATTTCTTATTGTTTGTTTTAAAGTAGGAAAAACTAGTTATTTTCTTTCTAATTTCCATCCCAAATGCTTTCGAATTCCAGGAAAATATATATGTTGACAACAAAGAAAATACTTGAAAAACGTTTTGTTCAACTGTGTAATTTTTATGACACATTGCAAAAAAAAATTATTGAAAAAAATAAATTCGATTTTTATGAATGACAAGTGAAATGAAAAAAATTTACGACCACGGCAGGATTCGAACCTACAATCTTCTGCTCCGTAGGCAGACGCGTTATCCATTGCGCCACGCGGCCTTGTTCAACTAAGATTTCAGAAACTCTTATGAGAAAAAAAAACTAAGACAATTGTGATGAGAGAAATTAGGAGAAAACCTATGGAGCTGACATTACATTTTTCTACAATATCACTAGATTCGATATCCTTGACATCCTGGAAACGTTATTCCTCTCTTTTTTTTATATCAAACGAGAGTTTTATGTAATCGTAGAAAAATCAGGATCAGTCTGTTCTGTTGGAGAACTGTAAGACATAAAATTTCAAACTAACAGGCTCTTCATCGAAGTAAATGTATAAGTTTAAATTGGATATCTAACAATCTTTTTCATTTTATTTTTTATTGTTTGTTTTAAAGTAGGAAAAACTAGTTCTTTTCTTTCTAAATTCCATCCCAAATGCTTTCGAATTACAGGAAATTTTATACGGCCTTGTTTAACTGAGATTTCAGAAACTCTTATGAGAAAAAAACTAAGACAATTGTGATGAGAGAAATCAAGAGAAAAGCTATGAAGCTGACATTACATTTCTCTACAATATCACTAGATTCGATATCGTTTTATGTAATCATAGAGAAATCAGGATCAGTCTGTTCTGTTGGAGAACTGTAAGACATAAAATTTCAATCTAATAGGCTCTTTATCGAAGTAAATGTATAAGTTTAAATTGGATATCTAACAATCTTTTTCATTTTATTTCTTATTGTTTGTTTTAAAGTAGGAAAAACTAGTTCTTTTCTTTCTAATTTCCATCCCAAATGCTTTCGAATTCCAGGAAAATATATATGTTGACAACAAAGAAAATTCTTAAAAAACGTTTTGTTCAACTGTGTAATTCTTATGACACATTGCAAAAAAAAATCATTGAAAAAAATAAATTCGATTTTTATGAATGACAAGTGAAATAAAAAAAATTTACGACCACGGCAGGATTCGAACCTACAATCTTCTGCTCCGTAGGCAGAAGCGTTATCCATTGCGCCACGCGGCCTTGTTCAACTAAGATTTCAGAAACTCTTATGAGAAAAAAAAACTAAGACAATTGTGATGAGAGAAATTAGGAGAAAACCTATGGAGCTGACATTACATTTTTCTACAATATCACTAGATTCGATATCCTTGACATCCTGGAAACGTTATTCCTCTCCTTTTTTTATATCAAACGAGAGTTTTATGTAATCGTAGAAAAATCAGGATCAGTCTGTTCTGTTGGAGAACTGTAAGACATAAAATTTCAAACTAATAGGCTCTTTATCGAAGTAAATGTATAAGTTTAAATTGAATATCTAACAATCTTTTTCATTTTATTTTTTATTGTTTGTTTTAAAGTAGGAAAAACTAGTTCTTTTTTTTCTAAATTCCATCCCAAATGCTTTCGAATTCCAGGAAATTATATACGGCCTTGTTTAACTGAGATTTCAGAAACTCTTATGAGAAAAAACTAAGACAATTGTGATGAGAGAAATCAAGAGAAAAGCTATGAAGCTGACATTACATTTCTCTACAATATCACTAGATTCGATATCGTTTTATGTAATCATAGAGAAATCAGGATCAGTCTGTTCTGTTGGAGAACTGTAAGACATAAAATTTCAATCTAATAGGCTCTTTATCGTAGTAAATGTATAAGTTTAAATTGGATATCTAACAATCTTTTTTATTTTATTTCTTATTGTTTGTTTTAAAGTAGGAAAAACTAGTTCTTTTCTTTCTAATTTCCATCCCAAATGCTTTCGAATTCCAGGAAAATATATATGTTGACAACAAAGAAAATTCTTAAAAAACGTTTTGTTCAACTGTGTAATTCTTATGACACATTGCAAAAAAAAATCATTGAAAAAAATAAATTCGATTTTTATGAATGACAAGTGAAATTAAAAAAATTTACGACCACGGCAGGATTCGAACCTACAATCTTCTGCTCCGTAGGCAGACGCGTTATCCATTGCGCCACGCGGCATTGTTCAACTAAGATTTCAGAAACTCTTATGAGAAAAAAAAACTAAGACAATTGTGATGAGAGAAATTAGGAGAAAACCTATGGAGCTGACATTACATTTTTCTACAATATCACTAGATTCGATATCCTTGACATCCTGGAAACGTTATTCCTCTCCTTTTTTTATATCAAACGAGAGTTTTATGTAATCATAGAGAAATCAGGATCAGTCTGTTCTGTTGGAGAACTGTAAGACATAAAATTTCAAACTAATAGGCTCTTTATCGAAGTAAATGTATAAGTTTAAATTGAATATCTAACAATCTTTTTCATTTTATTTCTTATTGTTTGTTTTAAAGTAGGAAAAACTAGTTCTTTTTTTTCTAAATTCCATCCCAAATGCTTTCGAATTCCAGGAAATTATATACGGCCTTGTTTAACTGAGATTTCAGAAACTCTTATGAGAAAAAAACTAAGACAATTGTGACGAGAGAAATCAAGAGAAAAGCTATGAAGCTGACATTACATTTCTCTACAATATCACTAGATTCGATATCGTTTTATGTAATCATAGAGAAATCAGGATCAGTCTGTTCTGTTGGAGAACTGTAAGACATAAAATTTCAATCTAATAGGCTCTTTATCGAAGTAAATGTATAAGTTTAAATTGGATATCTAACAATCTTTTTCATTTTATTTCTTGTTGTTTGTTTTAAAGTAGGAAAAACTAGTTCTTTTTTTTCTAAATTCCATCCCAAATGCTTTCGAATTCCAGGAAATTATATACGGCCTTGTTCACCTAAGATTTCAGAAACTCTTATGAGAAAAAAAACTAAAACAATTGTGATGAGAGAAGTTAGGTGAAAACCTATGGAGCTGACATTACATTTTTCTACAATATCACTAGATTCGATATCCTTGACATCCTGGAAACGTTATTCCTCTCCTTTTTTTATATCAAACGAGAGTTTTATGTAATCGTAGAAAAATCAGGATCAGTCTGTTCTGTTGGAGAACTGTAAGACATAAAATTTCAATCTAATAGGCTCTTTATCGAAGTAAATGTATAAGTTTAAATTGGATATCTAACAATCTTTTTCATTTTATTTCTTATTGTTTGTTTTAAAGTAGGAAAAACTAGTTCTTTTCTTTCTAATTTCCATCCCAAATGCTTTCGAATTCCAGGAAAATATATATGTTGACAACAAAGAAAATTCTTAAAAAACGTTTTGTTCAACTGTGTAATTCTTATGACACATTGTAAAAAAAATCATTGAAAAAAATAAATTCGATTTTTATGAATGACAAGTGAAATAAAAAAAAGTTACGACCACGGCAGGATTCGAACCTACAATCTTCTGCTCCGTAGGCAGACGCGTTATCCATTGCGCCACGCGGCCTTGTTTAACTGAGATTTCAGAAACTCTTATGAGAAAAAAACTAAGACAATTGTGATGAGAGAAATCAAGAGAAAAGCTATGAAGCTGACATTACATTTCTCTATAATATCACTAGATTCGATATCCGTGACATCCTGGAAACGTTATTCCTCTCCTTTTTTTATATCAAACGGGAGTTTTATGTAATCATAGAGAAATCAGGATCAGTCTGTTCTGTTGGAGAACTGTAAGACATAAAATTTCAATCTAATAGGCTCTTTATCGAAGTAAATGTATAAGTTTAAATTGGATATCTAACAATCTTTTTCATTTTATTTCTTATTGTTTGTTTCAAAGTAGGAAAAACTAGTTCTTTTCTTTCTAATTTCCATCCCAAATGCTTTCGAATTCCAGGAAAATATATATGTTGACAACAAAGAAAATTCTTAAAAAACGTTTTGTTCAACTGTGTAATTCTTATGACACATTGCAAAAAAAAATCATTGAAAAAAATAAATTCGATTTTTATGAATGACAAGTGAAATAAAAAAAATTTACGACCACGGCAGGATCCGAACCTACAATCTTCTGCTCCGTAGGCAGACGCGTTATCCATTGCGCCACGCGGCCTTGTTTAACTGAGATTTCAGAAACTCTTATGAGAAAAAAAAACTAAGACAATTGTGATGAGAGAAATTAGGAGAAAACCTATGGAGCTGACATTACATTTTTCTACAATATCACTAGATTCGATATCCTTGACATCCTGGAAACGTTATTCCTCTCCTTTTTTTATATCAAACGAGAGTTTTATGTAATCATAGAGAAATCAGGATCAGTCTGTTCTGTTGGAGAACTGTAAGACATAAAATTTCAAACTAATAGGCTCTTTATCGAAGTAAATGTATAAGTTTAAATTGAATATCTAACAATCTTTTTCATTTTATTTCTTATTGTTTGTTTTAAAGTAGAAAAAACTAGTTCTTTTTTTTCTAAATTCCATCCCAAATGCTTTCGAATTCCAGGAAATTATATACGGCCTTGTTTAACTGAGATTTCAGAAACTCTTATGAGAAAAAAACTAAGACAATTGTGACGAGAGAAATCAAGAGAAAAGCTATGAAGCTGACATTACATTTCTCTACAATATCACTAGATTCGATATCGTTTTATGTAATCATAGAGAAATCAGGATCAGTCTGTTCTGTTGGAGAACTGTAAGACATAAAATTTCAATCTAATAGGCTCTTTATCGAAGTAAATGTATAAGTTTAAATTGGATATCTAACAATCTTTTTCATTTTATTTCTTATTGTTTGTTTTAAAGTAGGAAAAACTAGTTCTTTTCTTTCTAATTTCCATCCCAAATGCTTTCGAATTCCAGGAAAAATATATATGTTGACAACAAAGAAAATTCTTAAAAAACGTTTTGTTCAACTGTGTAATTCTTATGACACATTGCAAAAAAAAATCATTGAAAAAAATAAATTCGATTTTTATGAATGACAAGTGAAATAAAAAAAATTTACGACCACGG
Source organism: Auanema rhodensis (assembly GCA_964057225.1). Lineage (NCBI taxonomy): Eukaryota > Metazoa > Nematoda > Chromadorea > Rhabditida > Rhabditidae > Auanema > Auanema rhodense. Next base: position 9,271,888 of record OZ059899.1, on the reverse strand, counting down.
CAGGATTCGAACCTACAATCTTCTGCTCCGTAGGCAGACGCGTTATCCATTGCGCCACGCGGCCTTGTTCAACTAAAATTTCAGAAACTCTTATGAGAAAAAAAAACTAAGACAATTGTGATGAGAGAAATTAGGAGAAAACCTATGGAGCTGACATTACATTTTTCTACAATATCACTAGATTCGATATCCTTGACATCCTGGAAACGTTATTCCTCTCCTTTTTTTATATCAAACGAGAGTTTTATGTAATCGTAGAAAAATCAGGATCAGTCTGTTCTGTTGGAGAACTGTAAGACATAAAATTTCAAACTAATAGGCTCTTTATCGAAGTAAATGTATAAGTTTAAATTGGATATCTAACAATCTTTTTCATTTTATTTCTTATTGTTTGTTTTAAAGTAGGAAAAACTAGTTCTTTTTTTTCTAAATTCCATCCCAAATGCTTTCGAATTCCAGGAAATTATATACGGCCTTGTTCACCTAAGATTTCAGAAACTCTTATGAGAAAAAAAACTAAAACAATTGTGATGAGAGAAGTTAGGTGAAAACCTATGGAGCTGACATTACATTTTTCTACAATATCACTAGATTCGATATCCTTGACATCCTGGAAACGTTATTCCTCTCCTTTTTTTATATCAAACGAGAGTTTTATGTAATCGTAGAAAAATCAGGATCAGTCTGTTCTGTTGGAGAACTGTAAGACATAAAATTTCAATCTAATAGGCTCTTTATCGAAGTAAATGTATAAGTTTAAATTGGATATCTAACAATCTTTTTCATTTTATTTCTTATTGTTTGTTTTAAAGTAGGAAAAACTAGTTCTTTTCTTTCTAATTTCCATCCCAAATGCTTTCGAATTCCAGGAAAATATATATGTTGACAACAAAGAAAATTCTTAAAAAACGTTTTGTTCAACTGTGTAATTCTTATGACACATTGTAAAAAAAAATCATTGAAAAAAATAAATTCGATTTTTATGAATGACAAGTGAAATAAAAAAAAGTTACGACCACGGCAGGATTCGAACCTACAATCTTCTGCTCCGTAGGCAGACGCGTTATCCATTGCGCCACGCGGCCTTGTTTAACTGAGATTTCAGAAACTCTTATGAGAAAAAAACTAAGACAATTGTGATGAGAGAAATCAAGAGAAAAGCTATGAAGCTGACATTACATTTCTCTATAATATCACTAGATTCGATATCCTTGACATCCTGGAAACGTTATTCCTCTCCTTTTTTTGTATCAAACATGAGTTTTATGTAATCATAGAGAAATCAGGATCAGTCTGTTCTGTTGGAGAACTGTAAGACATAAAATTTCAATCTAATAGGCTCTTTATCGAAGTAAATGTATAAGTTTAAATTGGATATCTAACAATCTTTTTCATTTTATTTCTTATTGTTTGTTTTAAAGTAGGAAAAACTAGTTCTTTTCTTTCTAATTTCCATCCCAAATGCTTTCGAATTCCAGGAAAAATATATATGTTGACAACAAAGAAAATTCTTAAAAAACGTTTTGTTCAACTGTGTAATTCTTATGACACATTGCAAAAAAAAATCATTGAAAAAAATAAATTCGATTTTTATGAATGACAAGTGAAATAAAAAAAATTTACGACCACGGCAGGATTCGAACCTACAATCTTCTGCTCCGTAGGCAGACGCGTTATCCATTGCGCCACGCGGCCTTGTTCAACTAAAATTTCAGAAACTCTTATGAGAAAAAAAAACTAAGACAATTGTGATGAGAGAAATTAGGAGAAAACCTATGGAGCTGACATTACATTTTTCTACAATATCACTAGATTCGATATCCTTGACATCCTGGAAACGTTATTCCTCTCCTTTTTTTATATCAAACGAGAGTTTTATGTAATCGTAGAAAAATCAGGATCAGTCTGTTCTGTTGGAGAACTGTAAGACATAAAATTTCAAACTAATAGGCTCTTTATCGAAGTAAATGTATAAGTTTAAATTGGATATCTAACAATCTTTGTCATTTTATTTCTTATTGTTTGTTTTAAAGTAGGAAAAACTAGTTCTTTTCTTTCTAATTTCCATCCCAAATGCTTTCGAATTCCAGGAAAATATATATGTTGACAACAAAGAAAATTCTTAAAAAACGTTTTGTTCAACTGTGTAATTCTTATGACACATTGTAAAAAAAAATCATTGAAAAAAATAAATTCGATTTTTATGAATGACAAGTGAAATAAAAAAAAGTTACGACCACGGCAGGATTCGAACCTACAATCTTCTGCTCCGTAGGCAGACGCGTTATCCATTGCGCCACGCGGCCTTGTTCAACTAAGATTTCAGAAACTCTTATGAGAAAAAAAACTAAGACAATTGTGTTGAGAGAAATTAGGAGAAAACCTATGGAGCTGACATTACATTTTTCTACAATATCACTAGATTCGATATCCTTGACATCCTGGAAACGTTATTCCTCTCCTTTTTTTATATCAAACGAGAGTTTTATGTAATCGTAGAAAAATCAGGATCAGTCTGTTCTGTTGGAGAACTGTAAGACATAAAATTTCAAACTAATAGGCTCTTTATCGAAGTAAATGTATAAGTTTAAATTGAATATCTAACAATCTTTTTCATTTCATTTCTTATTGTTTGTTTTAAAGTAGGAAAAACTAGTTCTTTTTTTTCTAAATTCCATCCCAAATGCTTTCGAATTCCAGGAAATTATATACGGCCTTGTTTAACTGAGATTTCAGAAACTCTTATGAGAAAAAAACTAAGACAATTGTGATGAGAGAAATCAAGAGAAAAGCTATGAAGCTGACATTACATTTCTCTACAATATCACTAGATTCGATATCGTTTTATGTAATCATAGAGAAATCAGGATCAGTCTGTTCTGTTGGAGAACTGTAAGACATAAAATTTCAATCTAATTGGCTCTTTATCGAAGTAAATGTATAAGTTTAAATTGGATATCTAACAATCTTTTTCATTTTATTTCTTATTGTTTGTTTTAAAGTAGGAAAAACTAGTTCTTTTCTTTCTAATTTCCATCCCAAATGCTTTCGAATTCCAGGAAAATATATATGTTGACAACAAAGAAAATTCTTAAAAAACGTTTTGTTCAACTGTGTAATTCTTATGACACATTGCAAAAAAAAATCATTGAAAAAAATAAATTCGATTTTTATGAATGACAAGTGAAATAAAAAAAATTTACGACCACGGCAGGATTCGAACCTACAATCTTCTGCTCCGTAGGCAGACGCGTTATCCATTGCGCCACGCGGCCTTGTTCAACTAAGATTTCAGAAACTCTTATGAGAAAAAAAAACTAAGACAATTGTGATGAGAGAAATTAGGAGAAAACCTATGGAGCTGACATTACATTTTTCTACAATATCACTAGATTCGATATCCTTGACATCCTGGAAACGTTATTCCTCTCCTTTTTTTATATCAAACGAGAGTTTTATGTAATCGTAGAAAAATCAGGATCAGTCTGTGCTGTTGGAGAACTGTAAGACATAAAATTTCAAACTAATAGGCTCTTTATCGAAGTAAATGTATAAGTTTAAATTGGATATCTAACAATCTTTTTCATTTTATTTCTTATTGTTTGTTTTAAAGTAGGAAAAACTAGTTCTTTTTTTTCTAAATTCCATCCCAAATGCTTTCGAATTCCAGGAAATTATATACGGCCTTGTTCACCTAAGATTTCAGAAACTCTTATGAGAAAAAAAACTAAAACAATTGTGATGAGAGAAGTTAGGTGAAAACCTATGGAGCTGACATTACATTTTTCTACAATATCACTAGATTCGATATCCTTGACATCCTGGAAACGTTATTCCTCTCCTTTTTTTATATCAAACGAGAGTTTTATGTAATCGTAGAAAAATCAGGATCAGTCTGTTCTGTTGGAGAACTGTAAGACATAAAATTTCAAACTAATAGGCTCTTTATCGAAGTAAATGTATAAGTTTAAATTGAATATCTAACAATCTTTTTCATTTTATTTCTTATTGTTTGTTTTAAAGTAGGAAAAACTAGTTCTTTTTTTTCTAAATTCCATCCCAAATGCTTTCGAATTCCAGGAAATTATATACGGCCTTGTTTAACTGAGATTTCAGAAACTCTTATGAGAAAAAAACTAAGACAATTGTGATGAGAGAAATCAAGAGAAAAGCTATGAAGCTGACATTACATTTCTCTACAATATCACTAGATTCGATATCGTTTTATGTAATCATAGAGAAATCAGGATCAGTCTGTTCTGTTGGAGAACTGTAAGACATAAAATTTCAATCTAATTGGCTCTTTATCGAAGTAAATGTATAAGTTTAAATTGGATATCTAACAATCTTTTTCATTTTATTTCTTATTGTTTGTTTTAAAGTAGGAAAAACTAGTTCTTTTCTTTCTAATTTCCATCCCAAATGCTTTCGAATTCCAGGAAAATATATATGTTGACAACAAAGAAAATTCTTAAAAAACGTTTTGTTCAACTGTGTAATTCTTATGACACATTGCAAAAAAAAATCATTGAAAAAAATAAATTCGATTTTTATGAATGACAAGTGAAATAAAAAAAATTTACGACCACGGCAGGATTCGAACCTACAATCTTCTGCTCCGTAGGCAGACGCGTTATCCATTGCGCCACGCGGCCTTGTTCAACTAAGATTTCAGAAACTCTTATGAGAAAAAAAAACTAAGACAATTGTGATGAGAGAAATTAGGAGTGTGGCGATATACCACAAGTGTATAGTATGGTTGGAAGTAAAACACAAAGCGAATATGTAGAAAAGGGTTTATTGATGAATTAACAAGACAAGCACGGAATAAAATCACTGACTGCGAACGTTGAAAATGTAAGACTGGTCTCTTCTCGTGGGCGGTCGTCAGCCTGAAACAAAGAGTTAGTCATGCCACATGTATAACACAACATGTGGTATGGATAAAAATTACTTAGGAAGTTAGAAGAAAGAAGAAAGAAGAGAGAGAGAGAGAGAGAGAGAGAGAGAGAGGGAGAGAACAGGAGAGACAAATAAAACAATTGTTGAAGATAAAATTTATACAAACTCACTCGCTTATCGCGACACTCCCGGCAATGCGGGAATGAGAAGAAGGCCTACAAAGGTCTTTTACGTTTTATATCACCACAAACCACTCCATGATGCGTATCCGCCTTACATCTATAGCAGGATACCTCGCAAATCGCTGGATGTTTTTGATTCAAACATCTGATGCATAACCCCAGTTCATGAAGACGGAGAGTGCGTTCCGGTGAGGAAGGATAAATCGGACAGGCCGCAGTACGGTGCCCATCAGCTGTCGGTTTATTGCAGAATACACATGAAGCTTTAGGAGCAGTCTGAATGGTCAAATTGTCTAGTTTCAGATTTAACGAATGTTGAATATTGTCCAGTCGTTCGGATAGATGGTTCACCGCGCTAGCTAGGTGCTCGTAGAGCCTCTTTTCAAGCACAATTAGTTGCCTCAGATTGGCAGCAGTGTTAGGTAGATGGGAATATTTTTTGAGCTCTTCCTCAAAGGAAGCATTCTCAATTATATTCGAGACAATATCTTCCATTTTCATGGAATATAGGAGAAACATGAGCTGCATCCTTATATACATGTTCACATCTGGACTTTAAACGCTGATTAACATCTATTAGTTTATTGTACAATGGTGTGTTTAGGTTATCTTGTTACAGATACAATGAATTTTAGAGCCTGTACAAAAGGTTATGTGTTATGTAACTGAGTTGGATAAAAGAAACTTGATACTACCATAAATTGAAAAGAAAGAAAAACAATGATATTGTTTTATTACAATGGTTATATTCGTACATAATGCTTTCTTTTTCTTTTGTTTCATTATTATTTCAATTTTTAATTTTAAATTTAATCTCCACAAGAAATTCTTCTCTTATGCTTTTAAAATCTTTGATCCCGAAATAAGGCTTTTGATTTTATCCACAGTGTGAATATCCTGGTAGCTATCCATTGTGTGGTTAAGACTGTATTCAAAACTACACAGTACATGATGGGTGTACATGCCACATATCCTATGGTGGCGGTTATTGCAACGCCTATCAATATGATTCCCAACTTTGATAAAATTAACTTGAAGATTGGAGCGAAGTCAATGGATTTGGATTCTGTACCCTTACTTGAGTCACTTTCGTTTATTTCATCTATGCTTGCTATGTGATGTAATATTCCTTTAATAATGATCTTAATTTTTTTATTGTCGCATGTGGTATAGCATAATTCATCAATCTGAGAATTTTCTCTTTTCATTGTTACTTTTGTGATTGCTACTTTTGGAGAGCATTTTATCATGAATACTTCTTTTTGACATTCGATAGAAATCCATGTTTCTTCTGCCGTAAGGCATTGGAATTCTGCGAATGCACCCTGCCCGCAGGAGTAGCAACCTGATAGTTTTGTCAGGGCAGGTGCGCAAGGCAAATTGTTGGAGAAAATCACTGAGTTTAAGAATAGGGATGAATCGACCGTAACTAAATTTTCGTCTAAATTCGTAGAGAATGATAACGTGTTATCTTTAGTTTTAAAGTTTTGGTTAGGAGATTTTATGTCTGATGTATTGGACATTTTTTCAAAAGTAGGGGTATCACACCTACATTTTATTTCATCAAATCTATTGAATGTGCAAGGGCAGAATGAGGATACTGTACAGTTATTAAAATGTTTTAATGCGGCTTCCTCTGTTGCACATTGAATTATTCCCTTTGTGTGTATATCCGTAATGTACGTGTTTTCTTTGGAGGAAAAAAATAATTTTGTGTACATTTCTGGAGGAGGTTGTGATTGTGATAACGTTGTTATATTGAAAAGTTGTTCACGATTTTTCGTGTAAGGTTGTAGAGTGATATTGTAATTATTTTTCTGCTGGAGTAATGTTGTTTCTATATTAAATACGGTTTGGGTGGACCAACTATCACAAGTATAGACTTCGTATACTTCCTCAGTGACGGGTATATGCTCTATTTTGTAGAAAAGACAAGGATCTGTCCAAATCATAGGACATGTGTAAAATCTCGCTGACGATGTGAAGCAACCTGATTGTGAAGGGAACGTATATGGTTGTAGTTCCTCGATTTTATTATGGAGCGAGTTAGTTTCACATGTTCCGTCACACGAGCCCCGGTGACGGCATCGTAATATGCTCAATATGTTGACGGTTGTCTGTCTAGTGAAGTATCTAGTATTCTTTTGGCAGACATGTTCAGTATATAGTTTAGTTATTTTAAATTGACCAATTTCATGATTAGAATGCGTTATGGTAATGCATAATTGTTTTGTTCCGGGAGAAAATATGATATCTTGACTGTATTCGTGATAACAAGCTAAGTTGTCATCGCATCGTATGTTAACGAAGTGTTGAACATGAACATCGGAACATGAACTGCAGCTTCCAATACATAAAGCCAAGATGATTGCCAGTAACGATGGTAAAGATGTTTGCGACCCTCTAGTAAAGAGAGAGAATTTTGGTGGCTTTCTCGTATGGTTTAAAATAGGGTAAATATGCTTTTGAAAGGTTTCATGATCCACAATATTAGCGTCTTGTGTGTTCGTTTGTTTTAATTGCAACGTATCATTGTGGTCTTCTGTTATTTTTTGATCAGTTTCATGATCTTCTTGTTCGGAGATTGTTTTATGTTTTAATTTCATGATGTTGAGCATGGTTTGAGTGTTTTTGGACCATGTCTTATATCTATATTGGCTGTAGCCCATGCGGCATAGACAAGAGACTATGAGGGTAACTGCCATAATGGTTATTAGCACTGTCCATGTTGCCATTTCTGGGGAGCAATGAGGATTCGCTATAAGTTTTGTGGTGAACATGTTAGAGTCCTTGCAACTATTGATTTCTTCGGCATATGTCGAAGTAATTATAATCGGTAATGAAAGGGCTTTCATTATGTCAGCTGCTATTTTTGGGTTTATTTTATTTTTTCTTTGGTGTGTGGCATAGGACATTTTTAGTGGGAAGGCTTTTATATTTTCCTTCTCAGTGACCTTATCTTGTTCTGTATATTTTGCTGTTTTCACTGATGATAGTTTTGTTTTATTTTGAGGTCGATCGTTTGTTGCATCCTCATTATTCTCTGTTTCTGGAGTGTATGTATTATCATGTTGAGAGTTGTCTGATTCATATGCAATATCGTAATTATGGTTGCTATCATTTATGTTATTGTTCTCATGTATTGTTTCATCTGTATGTTCTATATGATGATCGGAGTGTATGTTGTCTAATACGGTATCAGTATGTGCTATTCTATCTGTTGAGCTATTATTTTCTTGGACTATGTGTGAGTTGTCTTCTATGATTTTGTTGTTGCTAGTGTTGCATCTTATCTCTAGTGGATAGAGCTGATTGATGGATCGAGTAATTATGTTTCCGTTGCTTGTTGCAACTTTTGCTGAACGTATGTTGCCATCTGAACTAGTAATTGTTTCAATAATGCGACCTAGTTTCCATGTTCCTCGTGGCGACATGTCGTTTTGTATTATTACTATTTCATCCTTGTGAGGAAAGAGATTTGTGTGATTTTTTCTCTTGTTTTTATGTTTGAAAATGTCTTTTAAACTAGTTAGATACTCCTCCTGGAAACGTGTCCAGAATTTAGACGCTGAGTCTTCTGATAACTGAAGTGCTTCTAGCGCTTGTTCTGTCGATTGAATCGTTTGGATATCGCTGTGAATATCGAATATATGAGTGTTATCATTGTTTTCTGGTAATGAAAACTTTATTGCTGATGTTAAAAAATCAATTGGTCTTATGGGTAAAGCATCTAAATTATCTGGGTGTGGATGAGTGAGTGGGCGTGTATTAATTATGGCTTCTATTTTTACAATAGCTGTGTGTAAATCATCTAGTGACATTTGACTAGGAACGAAGCATTTTTTGAGGGATGATTTGGTGACACCTACTAAGCGTTCCCAACAACCTCCTTTCCAAGGAGATAGCGGAGTGTTGTATATCCATTTAATTTTTCTTTGAGCTAATGTGTTTAGTATGCTACTTTCATTGTAATCCGAGGTTTTTTCAAGGGTTTCTAATATTTTTGAGCTCAGAATAAAGTTTCCTGCGCAGTCACTGCGCATTATTTCTGGAGTACCTCTGCGTGAAATAAATCTATTAAATGCATTCATAAAGGCAACTGTGGATTGATTGGTGACTACCTCTAAGTGAACCGCTCTAGTTGTCATGCATGTAAACAGACAAATATGGACTTTAGACCCATTTCGAAGGGTGAAGGGGCCCATAAGATCACACCCTGTTGAAAAGAATGCTCTTGTAAGAATTGCTCTGTCTTTTGGTAGCGATGGCATATCTGGTAATTCATAAGGATGTGATTGAAATCTTTTACATGTCACACAGTTTTTCAATGTTTGCTTAATGACTCCGGTTATTTTTGGTATATAGAACTTTTGTCTGAGTTGAATAAGCGTGAAATTTTTGCCTTGATGATTATTATCTTTGTGTATTTTGTTGATCAGTTTTTTAACTATGGGGTTTGTTTTGAGAAGGAATATAGGGTTTTTTGTCTCTTCGGGAAGAAGAGTATTTTGTACACGACTTCTTACGCGATAAATGTCCCATGTATCTTTGAAGAATTTTAAATTTATATTTCTTTGCTGTAGCTCATCGAGGCTCATATTAGATTGGCTGTTACTGATCAAAATTTTTTCAATTATGTTGATGTCTTCAACAGTATTCGTGTCTGTTGATGTGAGATGTTTTATTTTTTGCAACTTGTTGGCGTTGTTAGGATGGACTTTAAGAAACCATTTTTTGAATAATTTTCCTACGGTTGTCATTGTTTTGATCACATCATCATAGTTTTCACGAATGTTCCAAATATCATCGGTTGGAAGATTGTCTATAATTATGTGGACCACATTGTGATGCTCCGATTCTGATTCTGCGTTATTCCTGTTAGAGTTCTTAGGCGAGCCGAATGATGTCAGAGGGTTATGAGCGGAAAGTTTAGTTAACCAATGTGGACCCTTTATCCAGTCGGAATCTTGTAGTTTCTCGATGTCTGCACCTCGGGATCCGATGTCTGCAGTATTGTACGAGGTTTGTACATGATGTAATTCTACATTGCAACATACTTGTTTGATTTGGTGTAGCTGTTTATTTATAATGTTTGTTTGATTTTTAATGAACAGTGGGAGGGATTTTAGAGAAATAATCCATGATAGCGCGATGTTGCTATCGCTTACAATGTTGACTTTTGCCACTTTCGGGCATATGGTTACAATAGCTAATGCCATTCGTACTGCTAAGCGGATGGCTAATAATTCTAATCGAGGAATTGTGGTCTTATTTTTGGGTGCTACGCGGGATTTACCGTTGAGCAGAGAACTAATCTGCTCGTTTGTTTGGAAATATGAACATGCGGCCATGGCTTGGTTGCTTGCGTCAGCAAAGACCCATAACTGTGTTTTATGTTCAGAGAATTTAAAATATCTTTTCATGGTCAATTGCTGATTGTTAATGTGATTAATATGTTGTTCCCATTGTTTGATATTATCTGATTCAATGGGTTGGTCCCATGATAATTTTGTGTTTATGATTTCTCGCAAGATAAGTTTCAGAGGTAACAGTAATGGTGCTGCTAATCCAATGGGATCAAATATTGAGTGTAGCTGACTGAGTAGAATTCTCTTGGTGTAACTTGTGTGAGTCGTTGTTATTTTTATTGGGATAATGAAGGAGTCGTGTTCTTTATTAAAAGATATGCCAAGTATTTTGGTTGTCATGTTCGGATATCTGTCTTCTTCAGGAAGGTTCTGTATTACTTGTTCGTCGTTTGACAAGAATTCGCGAACATGCATGTTTATTTCTGTAAATAGTTTTTGGGTTTCTTTACATTTCTTTATAGCTTCTGCTGTTGTATTTGCTGTAAGAATGATATTGTCAACGTATAAGTTGTTCAGTATTTCCATAGCTAATGGGTTGTCTACTTTTGATTCTAAGAACCATTTTATGCCCATGTTCAATACGCTGGGGGATGCAGTGATACCGAACGGTAATCTGTTGAATCGAAGGGTTATGATATTATTGTGAGATATTGGGTATTCTTTGTTTTTTATCCAAAAGAATTTGCATAGATTTTTGTGATTCTCTGTCAGTTGTATTTGTAAAAATGCGGCTTTGATATCGCATGTTATTAATATTGGTCTTGTTCTGCAGGAGATCATGATGTCGTGTATATATGTGATAAATGATCGTCCTGTGTGTATTATCTCATTCAACGATGGGCTGTCTTTCTGTTTAGCGGAGGCGTCAAAAACGATTCTGAGAGGGTTAGCCTTGCTGGGCTTCCAAACCCCATGGTGGGGCATATAAAACTCTAAAGGCTCCTGGTGATTGTTGGGAATTTGTTCGACAATGTTATCTTTGAGGTAACTTTCAATGGTTGTAGTATAGTGTGAGAGCATTTCTGGATTGTGCAGTAACTTTCGCCATAGGGATACGAATCTATGGTACGCGGGCATTTTGTTGTTTTTAAGATTTTTGAAGTTATTTTTTAACGGGAACGGTGCAATAATGCGGTTGTTCTCAATTTTTATATCTTTTGAGTATTCTTCATAGTAATCAATAGTGCGGTCTGCGTTGGCATTTTCTGTATTGATGCCGATAGAATCCAGTTCAAACAGATTAGTGAGGAGTTCTTTATGAGAGGTTTCTTTTGTTATTTCTTCTACTGTAGAGCATAATATTACTTCTTGTTGTGTATTATCATCGGGAAGAGGAGCTTCTCCATGTATCATGTGGCCGAATACCGAATTTTTCAATCTCATACGTGAGGGGAGTTCGGTTTCTTCGTTTAAATGCATGAACAGTTTGTATCTATCCATACCTATCAGTATATCCGGAGTAAATGATTCTCCGTTTGTTTGTGGATTGGCTAATTTTATTTTTCTTGTCTTTATAAATTTCAAGTCTTCTTTAGATAGTTTTGGACAACGTATGGGTGTGGTTAACATGGGTTTGGTGAATAGTTTTGTTACGATAAGGGATCCACTTGAGGTTCCAATAATTACCTTTACGTCCTGAACTTCGTGCGTTTCGGACAATGCTCCGATACCGTAAAAGGTTTTCTTTTGAGAACCAAGGATGGGCAATCCTAACTTAGTGGATAAGTCCTTGGATATAAAAGATCTCATGGATCCTTCATCTATGAGCATGCGTACTTGCTCATATTTTTTACTATTGTGGTTGTATATGTTCGCCATTGCTGTTCGTAATATTACTTGACTTTCTTCAATATTATGTGTGTCGGCAATGTGATTAAGCGATACTGGTGCATTAAGTGCCTCAGTAGGGATTCGATTATTAGTGTCAGATTCTTGTTTATATTCTGTTGTTTTTTTATTCAATAATTCTTCTGTGGTGATCAGTAAAGCCTGATCTTTTTTAATTGTGGGAGTTTCTTTATCTTTTTGGATATTTTGCACGTTTTTTCTTCCTTGTGAGCACAAGGAGGAATTATGGTCTCCTTGGCAATTTCGACATTTTTGTTTTCTGCATTCGGAACTTTTGTGTTTCTCGGAAAAACAAATCCAACAGATGGCCTTTCCGCGGATGCGGTGTCTTCTTTTCTCTGGTGTTTCAAATGTGGTGCAATGATAAAAGCGATGTTCGGATGAGTCGCAGAAAACACATGGCCAGTTTGGGTTTTCCGTTGTTCTACGGAGTTTTCTTTATGTGCTACAGATGTGACATTCTCTTTGGGATTTCGAAACTTTTGTTCATGACTATTTCTTGTTTGTTCTTTTAGAAAAAAGGAATAGATTTTGTGGTCTACAGCTGTCAGCATTTCTTTAGTGGAATGGTAGTTGTTTGGATAAATTAGAATGTCTTCCACGATGTGGTATGGGAATTTGTTGAGAATCATCGCGGTACACATTTCGCGGGATACTGTAGCTCCGGCTGCTTCAATTTGCCTGATAAGTGCCTTGGTTTCCCCAAATGTTTCTTTACATGATTTTGCATTATTGCTTGCAAATCTCAAATTACGTAGTTGTGTTAAAAGAGAGTTGATATCCGACGAATAGTCTCCAAATTCAGAAACTAATGCTTCACGCATGAGCTCATAATTTTGAGCAGAGGGTTCTATTCCTCTGATTGCTATTTGTGAATCGCCTTTGAGGCTTTCACAGAGTAGGTTTACCTTTTCTAAGGTTGTAAACTGTTCATTATCATGAACAAGTCTATCAAAACGGCCCCAGAATGATTTGAAGTTCTCTGGTTTGCCATCAAATGTAGGTAGCGACATCGCTGGTTTTTGGATGCTAGTTTGTTGGATGTGTAGGAATGACTTGATAATTTCCAGAAATTGATCATTCGATTTGTTTTCTGTTTCATTGTTTTCTGTTGAGCAATTGCTGTTGTGCTCAGATTCATTCTTATGAAGCGTTTTTCTCAGCTTTCTAAGTATGCGTTCGGCTTTCATGATGTGTTCGTCAAGCTCAATAATGGCGTTTTGAACCTTTTTAATGTTGGGTTCAAAGTCTTCATCGGATGTGAAGGCGATGTACTGTTCGTCTAATGCTTTACGAAGCGTTTTGTTTGATGCTTCTTAAAATTTTTGGAATTTTTTCTTGTTATCTTGATGATTTTTCAACGATTCTTTGAATTGGTGTTGGACTTTTGTCCAGCGAATGATAAGGCAAGAGAGGGTTTCCTCTTCTTCCTCAGTGTGGAAGTCGCAATCTACCAGAATACCAGGAAGGTCCTTCACTTCCATCTCGTATCGTGTAAGCAGTTCTCCAAGAAACTGGTTAGATTGTTTGATATGATTGACAAAAAGGAGTGACATTTTTGTTGTAGATGTAGGAATAATGCTTATATTCCTTTTTTGTTTTCTTTTTTCTTTGTTTGTTTGGTGATCACAGTATATGTGAACGTAAGGAAATTGAAACCTCTGTTTCTAATTTCAGAGTTTGCTTATTGTTCAAGTCTGTTTGGTGTGACTTGACGTGGACTTATGATCGCCACGATTTTTATTAAGTATGTTTTTTGCACAAACACGCTTGGTTCGACTTGTATCTCACCTGCCACGCGGGACTTAAAGCGGCTAAGATCTAAACTAGCCGATGCACCAATTTGTGGCGATATACCACAAGTGTATAGTATGGTTGGAAGTAAAACACAAAGCGAATATGTAGAAAAGGGTTTATTGATGAATTAACAAGACAAGCACGGAATAAAATCACTGACTGCGAACGTTGAAAATGTAAGACTGGTCTCTTCTCGTGGGCGGTCGTCAGCCTGAAACAAAGAGTTAGTCATGCCACATGTATAACACAACATGTGGTATGGATAAAAATTACTTAGGAAGTTAGAAGAAAGAAGAAAGAAGAGAGAGAGAGAGAGAGAGAGAGAGGGAGAGAACAGGAGAGACAAATAAAACAATTGTTGAAGATAAAATTTATACAAACTCACTCGCTTATCGCGACAAGGAGAAAACCTATAGAGCTGACATTACATTTTTCTACAATATCACTAGATTCGATATCCTTGACATCCTGGAAACGTTATTCCTCTCCTTTTTTTATATCAAACGAGAGTTTTATGTAATCGTAGAAAAATCAGGATCAGTCTGTTCTGTTGGAGAACTGTAAGACATAAAATTTCGAACTAATAGGCTCTTTATCGAAGTAAATGTATAAGTTTAAATTGGATATCTAACAATCTTTTTCATTTTATTTCTTATTGTTTGTTTTAAAGTAGGAAAAACTAGTTCTTTTTTTTCTAAATTCCATCCCAAATGCTTTCGAATTCCAGGAAATTATATACGGCCTTGTTCACCTAAGATTTCAGAAACTCTTATGAGAAAAAAAACTAAAACAATTGTGATGAGAGAAGTTAGGTGAAAACCTATGGAGCTGACATTACATTTTTCTACAATATCACTAGATTCGATATCCTTGACATCCTGGAAACGTTATTCCTCTCCTTTTTTTATATCAAACGAGAGTTTTATGTAATCGTAGAAAAATCAGGATCAGTCTGTTCTGTTGGAGAACTGTAAGACATAAAATTTCAATCTAATAGGCTCTTTATCGAAGTAAATGTATAAGTTCAAATTGGATATCTAACAATCTTTTTCATTTTATTTCTTATTGTTTGTTTTAAAGTAGGAAAAACTAGTTCTTTTCTTTCTAATTTCCATCCCAAATGCTTCCGAATTCCAGCAAAATATATATGTTGACAACAAAAAAACTTCTTAAAAAACGTTTTGTTAAACTGTGAAATTCTTATGACACATTGCAAAAAAAAATCATTGAAAAAAATAAATTCGATTTTTATGAATGACAAGTGAAATAAAAAAAATTTACGACCACGGCAGGAATCGAACCTACAATCTTCTGCTCCGTAGGCAGACGCGTTATCCATTGCGCCACGCGGCCTTGTTCAACTAAGATTTCAGAAACTCTTATGAGGAAAAAAAACTAAGACAATTGTGATGAGAGAAATCAAGAGAAAAGCTATGAAGCTGACATTACATTTCTCTATAATATCACTAGATTCGATATCCTTGACATCCTGGAAACGTTATTCCTCTCCTTTTTTCATATAAAACGGGAGTTTTATGTAATCATAGAGAAATCAGGATCAGTCTGTTCTGTTGGAGAACTGTAAGACATAAAATTTCAATCTAATAGGCTCTTTATCGAAGTAAATGTATAAGTTTAAATTGGATATCTAACAATCTTTTTCATTTTATTTCTTATTGTTTGTTTTAAAGTAGGAAAAACTAGTTCTTTTCTTTCTAATTTCCATCCCAAATGCTTTCGAATTCCAGGAAAATATATATGTTGACAACAAAGAAAATTCTTAAAAAACGTTTTGTTCAACTGTGTAATTCTTATGACACATTGCAAAAAAAAATCATTGAAAAAAATAAATTCGATTTTTATGAATGACAAGTGAAATAAAAAAAATTTACGACCACGGCAGGATTCGAACCTACAATCTTCTGCTCCGTAGGCAGACGCGTTATCCATTGCGCCACGCGGCCTTGTTCAACTAAGATTTCAGAAACTCTTATGAGAAAAAAAAACTAAGACAATTGTGATGAGAGAAATTAGGAGAAAACCTATGGAGCTGACATTACATTTTTCTACAATATCACTAGATTCGATATCCTTGACATCCTGGAAACGTTATTCCTCTCCTTTTTTTATATCAAACGAGAGTTTTATGTAATCGTAGAAAAATCAGGATCAGTCTGTTCTGTTGAAGAACTGTAAGACATAAAATTTCAAACTAATAGGCTCTTTATCGAAGTAAATGTATAAGTTTAAATTGGATATCTAACAATCTTTTTCATTTTATTTCTTATTGTTTGTTTTAAAGTAGGAAAAACTAGTTCTTTTTTTTCTAAATTCCATCCCAAATGCTTTCGAATTCCAGGAAATTATATACGGCCTTGTTTAACTGAGATTTCAGAAACTCTTATGAGAAAAAAACTAAGACAATTGTGATGAGAGAAATCAAGAGAAAAGCTATGAAGCTGACATTACATTTCTCTACAATATCACTAGATTCGATATTGTTTTATGTAATCATAGAGAAATCAGGATCAGTCTGTTCTGTTGGAGAACTGTAAGACATAAAATTTCAATCTAATAGGCTCTTTATCGAAGTAAATGTATAAGTTTAAATTGGATATCTAACAATCTTTTTCATTTTATTTCTTATTGTTTGTTTTAAAGTAGGAAAAACTAGTTCTTTTCTTTCTAATTTCCATCCCAAATGCTTTCGAATTCCAGGAAAATATATATGTTGACAACAAAGAAAATTCTTAAAAAACGTTTTGTTCAACTGTGTAATTCTTATGAAACATTGCAAAAAAAAATCATTGAAAAAAATAAATTCGATTTTTATGAATGACAAGTGAAATAAAAAAAATTTACGACCACGGCAGGATTCGAACCTACAATCTTCTGCTCCGTAGGCAGACGCGTTATCCATTGCGCCACGCGGCCTTGTTCAACTAAGATTTCAGAAACTCTTATGAGAAAAAAAAACTAAGACAATTGTGATGAGAGAAATTAGGAGAAAACCTATGGAGCTGACATTACATTTTTCTACAATATCACTAGATTCGATATCCTTGACATCCTGGAAACGTTATTCCTCTCCTTTTTTTATATCAAACGAGAGTTTTATGTAATCGTAGAAAAATCAGGATCAGTCTGTTCTGTTGGAGAACTGTAAGACATAAAATTTCAAACTAATAGGCTCTTTATCGAAGTAAATGTATAAGTTTAAATTGGATATCTAACAATCTTTTTCATTTTATTTCTTATTGTTTGTTTTAAAGTAGGAAAAACTAGTTCTTTTTTTTCTAAATTCCATCCCAAATGCTTTCGAATTCCAGGAAATTATATACGGCCTTGTTCACCTAAGATTTCAGAAACTCTTATGAGAAAAAAAACTAAAACAATTGTGATGAGAGAAGTTAGGTGAAAACCTATGGAGCTGACATTACATTTTTCTACAATATCACTAGATTCGATATCCTTGACATCCTGGAAACGTTATTCCTCTCCTTTTTTTATATCAAACGGGAGTTTTATGTAATCATAGAGAAATCAGGATCAGTCTGTTCTGTTGGAGAACTGTAAGACATAAAATTTCAATCTAATAGGCTCTTTATCGAAGTAAATGTATAAGTTTAAATTGGATATCTAACAATCTTTTTCATTTTATTTCTTATTGTTTGTTTTAAAGTAGGAAAAACTAGTTCTTTTCTTTCTAATTTCCATCCTAAATGCTTTCGAATTCCAGGAAAATATATATGTTGACAACAAAGAAAACACTTAAAAAACGTTTTGTTCAACTGTGTAATTTTTATGACACATTGCAAAAAAAAATCATTGAAAAAAATAAATTCGATTTTTATGAATGACAAGTGAAATGAAAAAAATTTACGACCACGGCAGGATTCGAACCTACAATCTTCTGCTCCGTAGGCAGACGCGTTATCCATTGCGCCACGCGGCCTTGTTCAACTAAGATTTCAGAAACTCTTATGAGAAAAAAAAACTAAGACAATTGTGATGAGAGAAATTAGGAGAAAACCTATGGAGCTGACATTACATTTTTCTACAATATCACTAGATTCGATATCCTTGACATCCTGGAAACGTTATTCCTCTCCTTTTTTTATATCAAACGAGAGTTTTATGTAATCGTAGAAAAATCAGGATCAGTCTGTTCTGTTGGAGAACTGTAAGACATAAAATTTCAAACTAATAGGCTCTTTATCGAAGTAAATGTATAAGTTTAAATTGGATATCTAACAATCTTTTTCATTTTATTTCTTATTGTTTGTTTTAAAGGTGGAAAAACTAGTTCTTTTCTTTCTAAATTCCATCCCAAATTCTTTCGAATTACAGGAAATTTTATACGGCCTTGTTTAACTGAGATTTCAGAAACTCTTATGAGAAAAAAACTAAGACAATTGTGATGAGAGAAATCAAGAGAAAAGCTATGAAGCTGACATTACATTTCTCTACAATATCACTAGATTCGATATCGTTTTATGTAATCATAGAGAAATCAGGATCAGTCTGTTCTGTTGGAGAACTGTAAGACATAAAATTTCAATCTAATAGGCTCTTTATCGAAGTAAATGTATAAGTTTAAATTGGATATTTAACAATCTTTTTCATTTTATTTCTTATTGTTTGTTTTAAAGTAGGAAAAACTAGTTCTTTTCTTTCTAATTTCCATCCCAAATGCTTTCGAATTCCAGGAGAATATATATGTTGACAACAAAGAAAATTCTTAAAAAACGTTTCGTTCAACTGTGTAATTCTCATGACACATTGAAAAAAAAAATCATTGAAAAAAATAAATTCGATTTTTATGAATGACAAGTGAAATAAAAAAAATTTACGACCACGGCAGGATTCGAACCTACAATCTTCTGCTCCGTAGGCAGACGCGTTATCCATTGCGCCACGCGGCCTTGTTCAACTAAGATTTCAGAAACTCTTATGAGAAAAAAAAACTAAGACAATTGTGATGAGAGAAATTAGGAGAAAACCTATGGAGCTGACATTACATTTTTCTACAATATCACTAGATTCGATATCCTTGACATCCTGGAAACGTTATTCCTCTCCTTTTTTTATATCAAACGAGAGTTTTATGTAATCGTAGAAAAATCAGGATCAGTCTGTTCTGTTGAAGAACTGTAAGACATAAAATTTCAAACTAATAGGCTCTTTATCGAAGTAAATGTATAAGTTTAAATTGGATATCTAACAATCTTTTTCATTTTATTTCTTATTGTTTGTTTTAGAGTAGGAAAAACTAGTTCTTTTTTTTTCTAAATTCCATCCCAAATGCTTTCGAATTCCAGGAAATTATATACGGCCTTGTTTAACTGAGATTTCAGAAACTCTTATGAGAAAAAAACTAAGACAATTGTGATGAGAGAAATCAAGAGAAAAGCTATGAAGCTGACATTACATTTCTCTACAATATCACTAGATTCGATATTGTTTTATGTAATCATAGAGAAATCAGGATCAGTCTGTTCTGTTGGAGAACTGTAAGACATAAAATTTCAATCTAATAGGCTCTTTATCGAAGTAAATGTATAAGTTTAAATTGGATATCTAACAATCTTTTTCATTTTATTTCTTATTGTTTGTTTTAAAGTAGGAAAAACTAGTTCTTTTCTTTCTAATTTCCATCCCAAATGCTTTCGAATTCCAGGAAAATATATATGTTGACAACAAAGAAAATTCTTAAAAAACGTTTTGTTCAACTGTGTAATTCTTATGAAACATTGCAAAAAAAAATCATTGAAAAAAATAAATTCGATTTTTATGAATGACAAGTGAAATAAAAAAAATTTACGACCACGGCAGGATTCGAACCTACAATCTTCTGCTCCGTAGGCAGACGCGTTATCCATTGCGCCACGCGGCCTTGTTCAACTAAGATTTCAGAAACTCTTATGAGAAAAAAAAACTAAGACAATTGTGATGAGAGAAATTAGGAGAAAACCTATGGAGCTGACATTACATTTTTCTACAATATCACTAGATTCGATATCCTTGACATCCTGGAAACGTTATTCCTCTCCTTTTTTTATATCAAACGAGAGTTTTATGTAATCGTAGAAAAATCAGGATCAGTCTGTTCTGTTGGAGAACTGTAAGACATAAAATTTCAAACTAATAGGCTCTTTATCGAAGTAAATGTATAAGTTTAAATTGGATATCTAACAATCTTTTTCATTTTATTTCTTATTGTTTGTTTTAAAGGTGGAAAAACTAGTTCTTTTCTTTCTAAATTCCATCCCAAATGCTTTCGAATTACAGGAAATTTTATACGGCCTTGTTTAACTGAGATTTCAGAAACTCTTATGAGAAAAAAACTAAGACAATTGTGATGAGAGAAATCAAGAGAAAAGCTATGAAGCTGACATTACATTTCTCTACAATATCACTAGATTCGATATCGTTTTATGTAATCATAGAGAAATCAGGATCAGTCTGTTCTGTTGGAGAACTGTAAGACATAAAATTTCAATCTAATAGGCTCTTTATCGAAGTAAATGTATAAGTTTAAATTGGATATTTAACAATCTTTTTCATTTTATTTCTTATTGTTTGTTTTAAAGTAGGAAAAACTAGTTCTTTTCTTTCTAATTTCCATCCCAAATGCTTTCGAATTCCAGGAGAATATATATGTTGACAACAAAGAAAATTCTTAAAAAACGTTTTGTTCAACTGTGTAATTCTCATGACACATTGAAAAAAAAAATCATTGAAAAAAATAAATTCGATTTTTATGAATGACAAGTGAAATAAAAAAAATTTACGACCACGGCAGGATTCGAACCTACAATCTTCTGCTCCGTAGGCAGACGCGTTATCCATTGCGCCACGCGGCCTTGTTCAACTAAGATTTCAGAAACTCTTATGAGAAAAAAAAACTAAGACAATTGTGATGAGAGAAATTAGGAGAAAACCTATGGAGCTGACATTACATTTTTCTACAATATCACTAGATTCGATATCCTTGACATCCTGGAAACGTTATTCCTCTCCTTTTTTTATATCAAACGAGAGTTTTATGTAATCGTAGAAAAATCAGGATCAGTCTGTTCTGTTGAAGAACTGTAAGACATAAAATTTCAAACTAATAGGCTCTTTATCGAAGTAAATGTATAAGTTTAAATTGGATATCTAACAATCTTTTTCATTTTATTTCTTATTGTTTGTTTTAGAGTAGGAAAAACTAGTTCTTTTTTTTTCTAAATTCCATCCCAAATGCTTTCGAATTCCAGGAAATTATATACGGCCTTGTTTAACTGAGATTTCAGAAACTCTTATGAGAAAAAAACTAAGACAATTGTGATGAGAGAAATCAAGAGAAAAGCTATGAAGCTGACATTACATTTCTCTACAATATCACTAGATTCGATATTGTTTTATGTAATCATAGAGAAATCAGGATCAGTCTGTTCTGTTGGAGAACTGTAAGACATAAAATTTCAATCTAATAGGCTCTTTATCGAAGTAAATGTATAAGTTTAAATTGGATATCTAACAATCTTTTTCATTTTATTTCTTATTGTTTGTTTTAAAGTAGGAAAAACTAGTTCTTTTCTTTCTAATTTCCATCCCAAATGCTTTCGAATTCCAGGAAAATATATATGTTGACAACAAAGAAAATTCTTAAAAAACGTTTTGTTCAACTGTGTAATTCTTATGAAACATTGCAAAAAAAAATCATTGAAAAAAATAAATTCGATTTTTATGAATGACAAGTGAAATAAAAAAAATTTACGACCACGGCAGGATTCGAACCTACAATCTTCTGCTCCGTAGGCAGACGCGTTATCCATTGCGCCACGCGGCCTTGTTCAACTAAGATTTCAGAAACTCTTATGAGAAAAAAAACTAAGACAATTGTGATGAGAGAAATTAGGAGAAAACCTATGGAGCTGACATTACATTTTTCTACAATATCACTAGATTCGATATCCTTGACATCCTGGAAACGTTATTCCTCTCCTTTTTTTATATCAAACGAGAGTTTTATGTAATCGTAGAAAAATCAGGATCAGTCTGTTCTGTTGGAGAACTGTAAGACATAAAATTTCAAACTAATAGGCTCTTTATCGAAGTAAATGTATAAGTTTAAATTGGATATCTAACAATCTTTTTCATTTTATTTCTTATTGTTTGTTTTAAAGTAGGAAAAACTAGTTCTTTTCTTTCTAAATTCCATCCCAAATGCTTTCGAATTACAGGAAATTTTATACGGCCTTGTTTAACTGAGATTTCAGAAACTCTTATGAGAAAAAAACTAAGACAATTGTGATGAGAGAAATCAAGAGAAAAGCTATGAAGCTGACATTACATTTCTCTACAATATCACTAGATTCGATATCGTTTTATGTAATCATAGAGAAATCAGGATCAGTCTGTTCTGTTGGAGAACTGTAAGACATAAAATTTCAATCTAATAGGCTCTTTATCGAAGTAAATGTATAAGTTTAAATTGGATATCTAACAATCTTTTTCATTTTATTTCTTATTGTTTGTTTTAAAGTAGGAAAAACTAGTTCTTTTCTTTCTAATTTCCATCCCAAATGCTTTCGAATTCCAGGAAAATATATATGTTGACAACAAAGAAAATTCTTAAAAAACGTTTTGTTCAACTGTGTAATTCTCATGACACATTGAAAAAAAAAATCATTGAAAAAAATAAATTCGATTTTTATGAATGACAAGTGAAATAAAAAAAATTTACGACCACGGCAGGATTCGAACCTACAATCTTCTGCTCCGTAGGCAGACGCGTTATCCATTGCGCCACGCGGCCTTGTTCAACTAAGATTTCAGAAACTCTTATGAGAAAAAAAAACTAAGACAATTGTGATGAGAGAAATTAGGAGAAAACCTATGGAGCTGACATTACATTTTTCTACAATATCACTAGATTCGATATCCTTGACATCCTGGAAACGTTATTCCTCTCCTTTTTTTATATCAAACGAGAGTTTTATGTAATCGTAGAAAAATCAGGATCAGTCTGTTCTGTTGAAGAACTGTAAGACATAAAATTTCAAACTAATAGGCTCTTTATCGAAGTAAATGTATAAGTTTAAATTGGATATCTAACAATCTTTTTCATTTTATTTCTTATTGTTTGTTTTAGAGTAGGAAAAACTAGTTCTTTTTTTTTCTAAATTCCATCCCAAATGCTTTCGAATTCCAGGAAATTATATACGGCCTTGTTTAACTGAGATTTCAGAAACTCTTATGAGAAAAAAACTAAGACAATTGTGATGAGAGAAATCAAGAGAAAAGCTATGAAGCTGACATTACATTTCTCTACAATATCACTAGATTCGATATTGTTTTATGTAATCATAGAGAAATCAGGATCAGTCTGTTCTGTTGGAGAACTGTAAGACATAAAATTTCAATCTAATAGGCTCTTTATCGAAGTAAATGTATAAGTTTAAATTGGATATCTAACAATCTTTTTCATTTTATTTCTTATTGTTTGTTTTAAAGTAGGAAAAACTAGTTCTTTTCTTTCTAATTTCCATCCCAAATGCTTTCGAATTCCAGGAAAATATATATGTTGACAACAAAGAAAATTCTTAAAAAACGTTTTGTTCAACTGTGTAATTCTTATGAAACATTGCAAAAAAAAATCATTGAAAAAAATAAATTCGATTTTTATGAATGACAAGTGAAATAAAAAAAATTTACGACCACGGCAGGATTCGAACCTACAATCTTCTGCTCCGTAGGCAGACGCGTTATCCATTGCGCCACGCGGCCTTGTTCAACTAAGATTTCAGAAACTCTTATGAGAAAAAAAAACTAAGACAATTGTGATGAGAGAAATTAGGAGAAAACCTATGGAGCTGACATTACATTTTTCTACAATATCACTAGATTCGATATCCTTGACATCCTGGAAACGTTATTCCTCTCCTTTTTTTATATCAAACGAGAGTTTTATGTAATCGTAGAAAAATCAGGATCAGTCTGTT
This sequence comes from Auanema rhodensis, assembly GCA_964057225.1. NCBI lineage: Eukaryota > Metazoa > Nematoda > Chromadorea > Rhabditida > Rhabditidae > Auanema > Auanema rhodense. The sequence goes on along the minus strand of OZ059899.1, from coordinate 9,247,798 downwards.
CTGTTGGAGAACTGTAAGACATAAAATTTCAAACTAATAGGCTCTTTATCGAAGTAAATGTATAAGTTTAAATTGGATATCTAACAATCTTTTTCATTTTATTTCTTATTGTTTGTTTTAAAGTAGGAAAAACTAGTTCTTTTCTTTCTAAATTCCATCCCAAATGCTTTCGAATTACAGGAAATTTTATACGGCCTTGTTTAACTGAGATTTCAGAAACTCTTATGAGAAAAAAACTAAGACAATTGTGATGAGAGAAATCAAGAGAAAAGCTATGAAGCTGACATTACATTTCTCTACAATATCACTAGATTCGATATCGTTTTATGTAATCATAGAGAAATCAGGATCAGTCTGTTCTGTTGGAGAACTGTAAGACATAAAATTTCAATCTAATAGGCTCTTTATCGAAGTAAATGTATAAGTTTAAATTGGATATCTAACAATCTTTTTCATTTTATTTCTTATTGTTTGTTTTAAAGTAGGAAAAACTAGTTCTTTTCTTTCTAATTTCCATCCCAAATGCTTTCGAATTCCAGGAAAATATATATGTTGACAACAAAGAAAATTCTTAAAAAACGTTTTGTTCAACTGTGTAATTCTCATGACACATTGAAAAAAAAAATCATTGAAAAAAATAAATTCGATTTTTATGAATGACAAGTGAAATAAAAAAAATTTACGACCACGGCAGGATTCGAACCTACAATCTTCTGCTCCGTAGGCAGACGCGTTATCCATTGCGCCACGCGGCCTTGTTCAACTAAGATTTCAGAAACTCTTATGAGAAAAAAAAACTAAGACAATTGTGATGAGAGAAATTAGGAGAAAACCTATGGAGCTGACATTACATTTTTCTACAATATCACTAGATTCGATATCCTTGACATCCTGGAAACGTTATTCCTCTCCTTTTTTTATATCAAACGAGAGTTTTATGTAATCGTAGAAAAATCAGGATCAGTCTGTTCTGTTGAAGAACTGTAAGACATAAAATTTCAAACTAATAGGCTCTTTATCGAAGTAAATGTATAAGTTTAAATTGGATATCTAACAATCTTTTTCATTTTATTTCTTATTGTTTGTTTTAAAGTAGGAAAAACTAGTTCTTTTTTTTCTAAATTCCATCCCAAATGCTTTCGAATTCCAGGAAATTATATACGGCCTTGTTTAACTGAGATTTCAGAAACTCTTATGAGAAAAAAACTAAGACAATTGTGATGAGAGAAATCAAGAGAAAAGCTATGAAGCTGACATTACATTTTTCTACAATATCACTAGATTCGATATTGTTTTATGTAATCATAGAGAAATCAGGATCAGTCTGTTCTGTTGGAGAACTGTAAGACATAAAATTTCAATCTAATAGGCTCTTTATCGAAGTAAATGTATAAGTTTAAATTGGATATCTAACAATCTTTTTCATTTTATTTCTTATTGTTTGTTTTAAAGTAGAAAAAACTAGTTCTTTTCTTTCTAATTTCCATCCCAAATGCTTTCGAATTCCAGGAAAATATATATGTTGACAACAAAGAAAATTCTTAAAAAACGTTTTGTTCAACTGTGTAATTCTTATGAAACATTGCAAAAAAAAAATCATTGAAAAAAATAAATTCGATTTTTATGAATGACAAGTGAAATAAAAAAAATTTACGACCACGGCAGGATTCGAACCTACAATCTTCTGCTCCGTAGGCAGACGCGTTATCCATTGCGCCACGCGGCCTTGTTCAACTAAGATTTCAGAAACTCTTATGAGAAAAAAAAACTAAGACAATTGTGATGAGAGAAATTAGGAGAAAACCTATGGAGCTGACATTACATTTTTCTACAATATCACTAGATTCGATATCCTTGACATCCTGGAAACGTTATTCCTCTCCTTTTTTTTATATCAAACGAGAGTTTTATGTAATCGTAGAAAAATCAGGATCAGTCTGTTCTGTTGGAGAACTGTAAGACATAAAATTTCAAACTAATAGGCTCTTTATCGAAGTAAATGTATAAGTTTAAATTGGATATCTAACAATCTTTTTCATTTTATTTCTTATTGTTTGTTTTAAAGTAGGAAAAACTAGTTCTTTTCTTTCTAAATTCCATCCCAAATGCTTTCGAATTACAGGAAATTTTATACGGCCTTGTTTAACTGAGATTTCAGAAACTCTTATGAGAAAAAAACTAAGACAATTGTGATGAGAGAAATCAAGAGAAAAGCTATGAAGCTGACATTACATTTCTCTACAATATCACTAGATTCGATATCGTTTTATGTAATCATAGAGAAATCAGGATCAGTCTGTTCTGTTGGAGAACTGTAAGACATAAAATTTCAATCTAATAGGCTCTTTATCGAAGTAAATGTATAAGTTTAAATTGGATATCTAACAATCTTTTTCATTTTATTTCTTATTGTTTGTTTTAAAGTAGGAAAAACTAGTTCTTTTCTTTCTAATTTCCATCCCAAATGCTTTCGAATTCCAGGAAAATATATATGTTGACAACAAAGAAAATTCTTAAAAAACGTTTTGTTCAACTGTGTAATTCTCATGACACATTGAAAAAAAAAATCATTGAAAAAAATAAATTCGATTTTTATGAATGACAAGTGAAATAAAAAAAATTTACGACCACGGCAGGATTCGAACCTACAATCTTCTGCTCCGTAGGCAGACGCGTTATCCATTGCGCCACGCGGCCTTGTTCAACTAAGATTTCAGAAACTCTTATGAGAAAAAAAAACTAAGACAATTGTGATGAGAGAAATTAGGAGAAAACCTATGGAGCTGACATTACATTTTTCTACAATATCACTAGATTCGATATCCTTGACATCCTGGAAACGTTATTCCTCTCCTTTTTTTATATCAAACGAGAGTTTTATGTAATCGTAGAAAAATCAGGATCAGTCTGTTCTGTTGAAGAACTGTAAGACATAAAATTTCAAACTAATAGGCTCTTTATCGAAGTAAATGTATAAGTTTAAATTGGATATCTAACAATCTTTTTCATTTTATTTCTTATTGTTTGTTTTAAAGTAGGAAAAACTAGTTCTTTTTTTTCTAAATTCCATCCCAAATGCTTTCGAATTCCAGGAAATTATATACGGCCTTATTTAACTGAGATTTCAGAAACTCTTATGAGAAAAAAACTAAGACAATTGTGATGAGAGAAATCAAGAGAAAAGCTATGAAGCTGACATTACATTTCTCTACAATATCACTAGATTCGATATTGTTTTATGTAATCATAGAGAAATCAGGATCAGTCTGTTCTGTTGGAGAACTGTAAGACATAAAATTTCAATCTAATAGGCTCTTTATCGAAGTAAATGTATAAGTTTAAATTGGATATCTAACAATCTTTTTCATTTTATTTCTTATTGTTTGTTTTAAAGTAGGAAAAACTAGTTCTTTTCTTTCTAATTTCCATCCCAAATGCTTTCGAATTCCAGGAAAATATATATGTTGACAACAAAGAAAATTCTTAAAAAACGTTTTGTTCAACTGTGTAATTCTTATGAAACATTGCAAAAAAAAATCATTGAAAAAAATAAATTCGATTTTTATGAATGACAAGTGAAATAAAAAAAATTTACGACCACGGCAGGATTCGAACCTACAATCTTCTGCTCCGTAGGCAGACGCGTTATCCATTGCGCCACGCGGCCTTGTTCAACTAAGATTTCAGAAACTCTTATGAGAAAAAAAAACTAAGACAATTGTGATGAGAGAAATTAGGAGAAAACCTATGGAGCTGACATTACATTTTTCTACAATATCACTAGATTCGATATCCTTGACATCCTGGAAACGTTATTCCTCTCCTTTTTTTATATCAAACGAGAGTTTTATGTAATCGTAGAAAAATCAGGATCAGTCTGTTCTGTTGGAGAACTGTAAGACATAAAATTTCAATCTAATAGGCTCTTTATCGAAGTAAATGTATAAGTTTAAATTGGATATCTAACAATCTTTTTCATTTTATTTCTTATTGTTTGTTTTAAAGTAGGAAAAACTAGTTCTTTTTTTTCTAAATTCCATCCCAAATGCTTTCGAATTCCAGGAAATTATATACGGCCTTGTTTAACTGAGATTTCAGAAACTCTTATGAGAAAAAAACTAAGACAATTCTGATGAGAGAAATCAAGAGAAAAACTATGAAGCTGACATTACATTTCTCTACAATATCACTAGATTCGATATCGTTTTATGTAATCATAGAGAAATCAGGATCAGTCTGTTCTGTTGGAGAACTGTAAGACATAAAATTTCAATCTAATAGGCTCTTTATCGAAGTAAATGTATAAGTTTAAATTGGATATCTAACAATCTTTTTCATTTTATTTCTTATTGTTTGTTTTAAAGTATGAAAAACTAGTTCTTTTTTTTCTAAATTCCATCCCAAATGCTTTCGAATTCCAGGAAATTATATACGGCCTTGTTTAACTGAGATTTCAGAAACTCTTATGAGAAAAAAACTAAGACAATTGTGATGAGAGAAATCAAGAGAAAAGCTATGAAGCTGACATTACATTTCTCTACAATATCACTAGATTCGATATTGTTTTATGTAATCATAGAGAAATCAGGATCAGTCTGTTCTGTTGGAGAACTGTAAGACATAAAATTTCAATCTAATAGGCTCTTTATCGAAGTAAATGTATAAGTTTAAATTGGATATCTAACAATCTTTTTCATTTTATTTCTTATTGTTTGTTTTAAAGTAGGAAAAACTAGTTCTTTTCTTTCTAATTTCCATCCCAAATGCTTTCGAATTCCAGGAAAATATATATGTTGACAACAAAGAAAATTCTTAAAAAACGTTTTGTTCAACTGTGTAATTCTTATGAAACATTGCAAAAAAAAATCATTGAAAAAAATAAATTCGATTTTTATGAATGACAAGTGAAATAAAAAAAATTTACGACCACGGCAGGATTCGAACCTACAATCTTCTGCTCCGTAGGCAGACGCGTTATCCATTGCGCCACGCGGCCTTGTTCAACTAAGATTTCAGAAACTCTTATGAGAAAAAAAAACTAAGACAATTGTGATGAGAGAAATTAGGAGAAAACCTATGGAGCTGACATTACATTTTTCTACAATATCACTAGATTCGATATCCTTGACATCCTGGAAACGTTATTCCTCTCCTTTTTTTATATCAAACGAGAGTTTTATGTAATCGTAGAAAAATCAGGATCAGTCTGTTCTGTTGGAGAACTGTAAGACATAAAATTTCAAACTAATAGGCTCTTTATCGAAGTAAATGTATAAGTTTAAATTGGATATCTAACAATCTTTTTCATTTTATTTCTTATTGTTTGTTTTAAAGTAGGAAAAACTAGTTCTTTTTTTTCTAAATTCCATCCCAAATGCTTTCGAATTCCAGGAAATTATATACGGCCTTGTTCGCCTAAGATTTCAGAAACTCTTATGAGAAAAAAAAACTAAAACAATTGTGATGAGAGAAGTTAGGAGAAAACCTATGGAGCTGACATTACATTTTTCTACAATATCACTAGATTCGATATCCTTGACATCCTGGAAACGTTATTCCTCTCCTTTTTTTATATCAAACGAGAGTTTTATGTAATCGTAGAAAAATCAGGATCAGTCTGTTCTGTTGGAGAACTGTAAGACATAAAATTTCAATCTAATAGGCTCTTTATCGAAGTAAATGTATAAGTTTAAATTGGATATCTAACAATCTTTTTCATTTTATTTCTTATTGTTTGTTTTAAAGTAGGAAAAACTAGTTCTTTTTTTTCTAAATTCCATCCCAAATGCTTTCGAATTCCAGGAAATTATATACGGCCTTGTTTAACTGAGATTTCAGAAACTCTTATGAGAAAAAAACTAAGACAATTGTGATGAGAGAAATCAAGAGAAAAGCTATGAAGCTGACATTACATTTCTCTACAATATCACTAGATTCGATATTGTTTTATGTAATCATAGAGAAATCAGGATCAGTCTGTTCTGTTGGAGAACTGTAAGACATAAAATTTCAATCTAATAGGCTCTTTATCGAAGTAAATGTATAAGTTTAAATTGGATATCTAACAATCTTTTTCATTTTATTTCTTATTGTTTGTTTTAAAGTAGGAAAAACTAGTTCTTTTCTTTCTAATTTCCATCCCAAATGCTTTCGAATTCCAGGAAAATATATATGTTGACAACAAAGAAAATTCTTAAAAAACGTTTTGTTCAACTGTGTAATTCTTATGAAACATTGCAAAAAAAATCATTGAAAAAAATAAATTCGATTTTTATGAATGACAAGTGAAATAAAAAAAATTTACGACCACGGCAGGATTCGAACCTACAATCTTCTGCTCCGTAGGCAGACGCGTTATCCATTGCGCCACGCGGCCTTGTTCAACTAAGATTTCAGAAACTCTTATGAGAAAAAAAAACTAAGACAATTGTGATGAGAGAAATTAGGAGAAAACCTATGGAGCTGACATTACATTTTTCTACAATATCACTAGATTCGATATCCTTGACATCCTGGAAACGTTATTCCTCTCCTTTTTTTATATCAAACGAGAGTTTTATGTAATCGTAGAAAAATCAGGATCAGTCTGTTCTGTTGGAGAACTGTAAGACATAAAATTTCAAACTAATAGGCTCTTTATCGAAGTAAATGTATAAGTTTAAATTGGATATCTAACAATCTTTTTCATTTTATTTCTTATTGTTTGTTTTAAAGTAGGAAAAACTAGTTCTTTTTTTTCTAAATTCCATCCCAAATGCTTTCGAATTTCAGGAAATTATATACGGCCTTGTTCGCCTAAGATTTCAGAAACTCTTATGAGAAAAAAAACTAAAACAATTGTGATGAGAGAAGTTAGGAGAAAACCTATGGAGCTGACATTACATTTTTCTACAATATCACTAGATTCGATATCCTTGACATCCTGGAAACGTTATTCCTCTCCTTTTTTTATATCAAACGAGAGTTTTATGTAATCGTAGAAAAATCAGGATCAGTCTGTTCTGTTGGAGAACTGTAAGACATAAAATATCAATCTAATAGGCTCTTTATCGAAGTAAATGTATAAGTTTAAATTGGATATCTAACAATCTTTTTCATTTTATTTCTTATTGTTTGTTTTAAAGTAGGAAAAACTAGTTCTTTTTTTTCTAAATTCCATCCCAAATGCTTTCGAATTCCAGGAAATTATATACGGCCTTGTTTAACTGAGATTTCAGAAACTCTTAGGAGAAAAAAACTAAGACAATTCTGATGAGAGAAATCAAGAGAAAAACTATGAAGCTGACATTACATTTCTCTACAATATCACTAGATTCGATATCGTTTTATGTAATCATAGAGAAATCAGGATCAGTCTGTTCTGTTGGAGAACTGTAAGACATAAAATTTCAATCTAATAGGCTCTTTATCGAAGTAAATGTATAAGTTTAAATTGGATATCTAACAATCTTTTTCATTTTATTTCTTATTGTTTGTTTTAAAGTATGAAAAACTAGTTCTTTTTTTTCTAAATTCCATCCCAAATGCTTTCGAATTCCAGGAAATTATATACGGCCTTGTTTAACTGAGATTTCAGAAACTCTTATGAGAAAAAAACTAAGACAATTGTGATGAGAGAAATCAAGAGAAAAGCTATGAAGCTGACATTACATTTCTCTACAATATCACTAGATTCGATATCCTTGACATCCTGGAAACGTTATTCCTCTCCTTTTTTTATATCAAACGAGAGTTTTATGTAATCGTAGAAAAATCAGGATCAGTCTGTTCTGTTGGAGAACTGTAAGACATAAAATTTCAAACTAATAGGCTCTTTATCGAAGTAAATGTATAAGTTTAAATTGGATATCTAACAATCTTTTTCATTTTATTTCTTATTGTTTGTTTTAAAGTAGGAAAAACTAGTTCTTTTTTTTCTAAATTCCATCCCAAATGCTTTCGAATTCCAGGAAAATATATATGTTGACAACAAAGAAAATTCTTAAAAAACGTTTTGTTCAACTGTGTAATTCTTATGAAACATTGCAAAAAAAAATCATTGAAAAAAATAAATTCGATTTTTATGAATGACAAGTGAAATAAAAAAAATTTACGACCACGGCAGGATTCGAACCTACAATCTTCTGCTCCGTAGGCAGACGCGTTATCCATTGCGCCACGCGGCCTTGTTCAACTAAGATTTCAGAAACTCTTATGAGAAAAAAAAACTAAGACAATTGTGATGAGAGAAATTAGGAGAAAACCTATGGAGCTGACATTACATTTTTCTACAATATCACTAGATTCGATATCCTTGACATCCTGGAAACGTTATTCCTCTCCTTTTTTTATATCAAACGAGAGTTTTATGTAATCGTAGAAAAATCAGGATCAGTCTGTTCTGTTGGAGAACTGTAAGACATAAAATTTCAAACTAATAGGCTCTTTATCGAAGTAAATGTATAAGTTTAAATTGGATATCTAACAATCTTTTTCATTTTATTTCTTATTGTTTGTTTTAAAGTAGGAAAAACTAGTTCTTTTTTTTCTAAATTCCATCCCAAATGCTTTCGAATTCCAGGAAATTATATACGGCCTTGTTCGCCTAAGATTTCAGAAACTCTTATGAGAAAAAAAACTAAAACAATTGTGATGAGAGAAGTTAGGAGAAAACCTATGGAGCTGACATTACATTTTTCTACAATATCACTAGATTCGATATCCTTGACATCCTGGAAACGTTATTCCTCTCCTTTTTTTATATCAAACGAGAGTTTTATGTAATCGTACAAAAATCAAGATCAGTCTGTTCTGTTGGAGAACTGTAAGACATAAAATTTCAATCTAATAGGCTCTTTATCGAAGTAAATGTATAAGTTTAAATTGGATATCTAACAATCTTTTTCATTTTATTTCTTATTGTTTGTTTTAAAGTAGGAAAAACTAGTTCTTTTTTTTCTAAATTCCATCCCAAATGCTTTCGAATTCCAGGAAATTATATACGGCCTTGTTTAACTGAGATTTCAGAAACTCTTATGAGAAAAAAACTAAGACAATTGTGATGAGAGAAATCAAGAGAAAAGCTATGAAGCTGACATTACATTTCTCTACAATATCACTAGATTCGATATTGTTTTATGTAATCATAGAGAAATCAGGATCAGTCTGTTCTGTTGGAGAACTGTAAGACATAAAATTTCAATCTAATAGGCTCTTTATCGAAGTAAATGTATAAGTTTAAATTGGATATCTAACAATCTTTTTCATTTTATTTCTTATTGTTTGTTTTAAAGTAGGAAAAACTAGTTCTTTTCTTTCTAATTTCCATCCCAAATGCTTTCGAATTCCAGGAAAATATATATGTTGACAACAAAGAAAATTCTTAAAAAACGTTTTGTTCAACTGTGTAATTCTTATGAAACATTGCAAAAAAAATCATTGAAAAAAATAAATTCGATTTTTATGAATGACAAGTGAAATAAAAAAAATTTACGACCACGGCAGGATTCGAACCTACAATCTTCTGCTCCGTAGGCAGACGCGTTATCCATTGCGCCACGCGGCCTTGTTCAACTAAGATTTCAGAAACTCTTATGAGGAAAAAAACTAAGACAATTGTGATGAGAGAAATTAGGAGAAAACCTATGGAGCTGACATTACATTTTTCTACAATATCACTAGATTCGATATCCTTGACATCCTGGAAACGTTATTCCTCTCCTTTTTTTATATCAAACGAGAGTTTTATGTAATCGTAGAAAAATCAGGATCAGTCTGTTCTGTTGGAGAACTGTAAGACATAAAATTTCAAACTAATAGGCTCTTTATCGAAGTAAATGTATAAGTTTAAATTGGATATCTAACAATCTTTTTCATTTTATTTCTTATTGTTTGTTTTAAAGTAGGAAAAACTAGTTCTTTTTTTTCTAAATTCCATCCCAAATGCTTTCGAATTCCAGGAAATTATATACGGCCTTGTTCGCCTAAGATTTCAGAAACTCTTATGAGAAAAAAAACTAAAACAATTGTGATGAGAGAAGTTAGGAGAAAACCTATGGAGCTGACATTACATTTTTCTACAATATCACTAGATTCGATATCCTTGACATCCTGGAAACGTTATTCCTCTCCTTTTTTTATATCAAACGAGAGTTTTATGTAATCGTAGAAAAATCAGGATCAGTCTGTTCTGTTGGAGAACTGTAAGACATAAAATTTCAATCTAATAGGCTCTTTATCGAAGTAAATGTATAAGTTTAAATTGGATATCTAACAATCTTTTTCATTTTATTTCTTATTGTTTGTTTTAAAGTAGGAAAAACTAGTTCTTTTTTTTCTAAATTCCATCCCAAATGCTTTCGAATTCCAGGAAATTATATACGGCCTTGTTTAACTGAGATTTCAGAAACTCTTATGAGAAAAAAACTAAGACAATTGTGATGAGAGAAATCAAGAGAAAAGCTATGAAGCTGACATTACATTTCTCTACAATATCACTAGATTCGATATTGTTTTATGTAATCATAGAGAAATCAGGATCAGTCTGTTCTGTTGGAGAACTGTAAGACATAATATTTCAATCTAATAGGCTCTTTATCGAAGTAAATGTATAAGTTTAAATTGGATATCTAACAATCTTTTTCATTTTATTTCTTATTGTTTGTTTTAAAGTAGGAAAAACTAGTTCTTTTCTTTCTAATTTTCATCCCAAATGCTTTCGAATTCCAGGAAAATATATATGTTGACAACAAAGAAAATTCTTAAAAAACGTTTTGTTCAACTGTGTAATTCTTATGAAACATTGCAAAAAAAAATCATTGAAAAAAATAAATTCGATTTTTATGAATGACAAGTGAAATAAAAAAAATTTACGACCACGGCAGGATTCGAACCTACAATCTTCTGCTCCGTAGGCAGACGCGTTATCCATTGCGCCACGCGGCCTTGTTCAACTAAGATTTCAGAAACTCTTATGAGAAAAAAAAACTAAGACAATTGTGATGAGAGAAATTAGGAGAAAACCTATGGAGCTGACATTACATTTTTCTACAATATCACTAGATTCGATATCCTTGACATCCTGGAAACGTTATTCCTCTCCTTTTTTTATATCAAACGAGAGTTTTATGTAATCGTAGAAAAATCAGGATCAGTCTGTTCTGTTGGAGAACTGTAAGACATAAAATTTCAAACTAATAGGCTCTTTATCGAAGTAAATGTATAAGTTTAAATTGGATATCTAACAATCTTTTTCATTTTATTTCTTATTGTTTGTTTTAAAGTAGGAAAAACTAGTTCTTTTTTTTCTAAATTCCATCCCAAATGCTTTCGAATTCCAGGAAATTATATACGGCCTTGTTCGCCTCAGATTTCAGAAACTCTTATGAGAAAAAAAACTAAAACAATTGTGATGAGAGAAGTTAGGAGAAAACCTATGGAGCTGACATTACATTTTTCTACAATATCACTAGATTCGATATCCTTGACATCCTGGAAACGTTATTCCTCTCCTTTTTTTATATCAAACGAGAGTTTTATGTAATCGTAGAAAAATCAGGATCAGTCTGTTCTGTTGGAGAACTGTAAGACATAAAATTTCAATCTAATAGGCTCTTTATCGAAGTAAATGTATAAGTTTAAATTGGATATCTAACAATCTTTTTCATTTTATTTCTTATTGTTTGTTTTAAAGTAGGAAAAACTAGTTCTTTTTTTTCTAAATTCCATCCCAAATGCTTTCGAATTCCAGGAAATTATATACGGCCTTGTTTAACTGAGATTTCAGAAACTCTTATGAGAAAAAAACTAAGACAATTCTGATGAGAGAAATCAAGAGAAAAACTATGAAGCTGACATTACATTTCTTTACAATATCACTAGATTCGATATCGTTTTATGTAATCATAGAGAAATCAGGATCAGTCTGTTCTGTTGGAGAACTGTAAGACATAAAATTTCAATCTAATAGGCTCTTTATCGAAGTAAATGTATAAGTTTAAATTGGATATCTAACAATCTTTTTCATTTTATTTCTTATTGTTTGTTTTAAAGTAGGAAAAACTAGTTCTTTTCTTTCTAATTTCCATCCCAAATGCTTTCGAATTCCAGGAAAATATATATGTTGACAACAAAGAAAATTCTTAAAAAACGTTTTGTTCAACTGTGTAATTCTTATGAAACATTGCAAAAAAAAATCATTGAAAAAAATAAATTCGATTTTTATGAATGACAAGTGAAATAAAAAAAATTTACGACCACGGCAGGATTCGAACCTACAATCTTCTGCTCCGTAGGCAGACGCGTTATCCATTGCGCCACGCGGCCTTGTTCAACTAAGATTTCAGAAACTCTTATGAGAAAAAAAAACTAAGACAATTGTGATGAGAGAAATTAGGAGAAAACCTATGGAGCTGACATTACATTTTTCTACAATATCACTAGATTCGATATCCTTGACATCCTGGAAACGTTATTCCTCTCCTTTTTTTATATCAAACGAGAGTTTTATGTAATCGTAGAAAAATCAGGATCAGTCTGTTCTGTTGGAGAACTGTAAGACATAAAATTTCAAACTAATAGGCTCTTTATCGAAGTAAATGTATAAGTTTAAATTGGATATCTAACAATCTTTTTCATTTTATTTCTTATTGTTTGTTTTAAAGTAGGAAAAACTAGTTCTTTTTTTTCTAAATTCCATCCCAAATGCTTTCGAATTCCAGGAAATTATATACGGCCTTGTTCGCCTAAAATTTCAGAAACTCTTATGAGAAAAAAAACTAAAACAATTGTGATGAGAGAAGTTAGGAGAAAACCTATGGAGCTGACATTACATTTTTCTACAATATCACTAGATTCGATATCCTTGACATCCTGGAAACTTTATTCCTCTCCTTTTTTTATATCAAACGAGAGTTTTATGTAATCGTAGAAAAATCAGGATCAGTCTGTTCTGTTGGAGAACTGTAAGACATAAAATTTCAATCTAATAGGCTCTTTATCGAAGTAAATGTATAAGTTTAAATTGGATATCTAACAATCTTTTTCATTTTATTTCTTATTGTTTGTTTTAAAGTAGGAAAAACTAGTTCTTTTTTTTCTAAATTCCATCCCAAATGCTTTCGAATTCCAGGAAAATATATATGTTGACAACAAAGAAAAATCTTAAAAAACGTTTTGTTCAACTGTGTAATTCTTATGACACATTGCAAAAAAAAATCATTGAAAAAAATAAATTCGATTTTTATGAATGACAAGTGAAATAAAAAAAATTTACGACCACGGCAGGATTCGAACCTACAATCTTCTGCTCCGTAGGCCGACGCGTTATCCATTGCGCCACGCGGCCTTGTTCAACTAAGATTTCAGAAACTCTTATGAGAAAAAAAAACTAAGACAATTGTGATGAGAGAAATTAGGAGAAAACCTATGGAGCTGACATTACATTTTTCTACAATATCACTAGATTCGATATCCTTGACATCCTGGAAACGTTATTCCTCTCCTTTTTTTATATCAAACGAGAGTTTTATGTAATCGTAGAAAAATCAGGATCAGTCTGTTCTGTTGGAGAACTGTAAGACATAAAATTTCAAACTAATAGGCTCTTTATCGAAGTAAATGTATAAGTTTAAATTGGATATCTAACAATCTTTTTCATTTTATTTCTTATTGTTTGTTTTAAAGTAGGAAAAACTAGTTCTTTTTTTTCTAAATTCCATCCCAAATGCTTTCGAATTCCAGGAAATTATATACGGCCTTGTTCACCTAAGATTTCAGAAACTCTTATGAGAAAAAAAACTAAAACAATTGTGATGAGAGAAGTTAGGAGAAAACCTATGGAGCTGACATTACATTTTTCTACAATATCACTAGATTCGATATCCTTGACATCCTGGAAACGTTATTCCTCTCCTTTTTTTATATCAAACGAGAGTTTTATGTAATCGTAGAAAAATCAGGATCAGTCTGTTCTGTTGGAGAACTGTAAGACATAAAATTTCAATCTAATAGGCTCTTTATCGAAGTAAATGTATAAGTTTAGATTGGATATCTAACAATCTTTTTCATTTTATTTCTTATTGTTTGTTTTAAAGTAGGAAAAACTAGTTCTTTTTTTTCTAAATTCCATCCCAAATGCTTTCGAATTCCAGGAAATTATATACGGCCTTGTTTAACTGAGATTTCAGAAACTCTTATGAGAAAAAAACTAAGACAATTCTGATGAGAGAAATCAAGGGAAAAACTATGAAGCTGACATTACATTTCTCTACAATATCACTAGATTCGATATCGTTTTATGTAATCATAGAGAAATCAGGATCAGTCTGTTCTGTTGGAGAACTGTAAGACATAAAATTTCAATCTAATAGGCTCTTTATCGAAGTAAATGTATAAGTTTAAATTGGATATCTAACAATCTTTTTCATTTTATTTCTTATTGTTTGTTTTAAAGTAGGAAAAACTAGTTCTTTTCTTTCTAATTTCCATCCCAAATGCTTTCGAATTCCAGGAAAATATATATGTTGACAACAAAGAAAATTCTTAAAAAACGTTTTGTTCAACTGTGTAATTCTTATGACACATTGCAAAAAAAAATCATTGAAAAAAATAAATTCGATTTTTATGAATGACAAGTGAAATAAAAAAAATTTACGACCACGGCAGGATTCGAACCTACAATCTTCTGCTCCGTAGGCCGACGCGTTATCCATTGCGCCACGCGGCCTTGTTCAACTAAGATTTCAGAAACTCTTATGAGAAAAAAAAACTAAGACAATTGTGATGAGAGAAATTAGGAGAAAACCTATGGAGCTGACATTACATTTTTCTACAATATCACTAGATTCGATATCCTTGACATCCTGGAAACGTTATTCCTCTCCTTTTTTTATATCAAACGAGAGTTTTATGTAATCGTAGAAAAATCAGGATCAGTCTGTTCTGTTGGAGAACTGTAAGACATAAAATTTCAAACTAATAGGCTCTTTATCGAAGTAAATGTGTAAGTTTAAATTGGATATCTAACAATCTTTTTCATTTTATTTCTTATTGTTTGTTTTAAAGTAGGAAAAACTAGTTCTTTTTTTTCTAAATTCCATCCCAAATGCTTTCGAATTCCAGGAAATTATATACGGCCTTGTTCACCTAAGATTTCAGAAACTCTTATGAGAAAAAAAAACTAAGACAATTGTGATGAGAGAAATTAGGAGAAAACCTATGGAGCTGACATTACATTTTTCTACAATATCACTAGATTCGATATCCTTGACATCCTGGAAACGTTATTCCTCTCCTTTTTTTATATCAAACGAGAGTTTTATGTAATCGTAGAAAAATCAGGATCAGTCTGTTCTGTTGGAGAACTGTAAGACATAAAATTTCAAACTAATAGGCTCTTTATCGAAGTAAATGTGTAAGTTTAAATTGGATATCTAACAATCTTTTTCATTTTATTTCTTATTGTTTGTTTTAAAGTAGGAAAAACTAGTTCTTTTTTTTCTAAATTCCATCCCAAATGCTTTCGAATTCCAGGAAATTATATACGGCCTTGTTCACCTAAGATTTCAGAAACTCTTATGAGAAAAAAAACTAAAACAATTGTGATGAGAGAAGTTAGGAGAAAACCTATGGAGCTGACATTACATTTTTCTACAATATCACTAGATTCGATATCCTTGACATCCTGGAAACGTTATTCCTCTCCTTTTTTTATATCAAACGAGAGTTTTATGTAATCGTAGAAAAATCAGGATCAGTCTGTTCTGTTGGAGAACTGTAAGACATAAAATTTCAATCTAATAGGCTCTTTATCGAAGAAAATGTATAAGTTTAAATTGGATATCTAACAATCTTTTTCATTTTATTTCTTATTGTTTGTTTTAAAGTAGGAAAAACTAGTTCTTTTCTTTCTAATTTCCATCCCAAGTGCTTTCGAATTCCAGGAAATTATATACGGCCTTGTTTAACTGAGATTTCAGAAACTCTTATGAGAAAAAAACTAAGACAATTGTGATTAGAGAAATCAAGAGAAAAGCTATGAAGCTGACATTACATTTCTCTACAATATCACTAGATTCGATATCGTTTTATGTAATCATAGAGAAATCAGGATCAGTCTGTTCTGTTGGAGAACTGTAAGACATAAAATTTCAATCTAATAGGCTCTTTATCGAAGTAAATGTATAAGTTTAAATTGGATATCTAACAATCTTTTTCATTTTATTTCTTATTGTTTGTTTTAAAGTAGGAAAAACTAGTTCTTTTCTTTCTAATTTCCATCCCAAGTGCTTTCGAATTCCAGCAAAATATATATGTTGACAACAAAAAAACTTCTTAAAAAACATTTTGTTAAACTGTGAAATTCTTATGACACATTGCAAAAATAGTCGTTGAAAAAAATAAATTCGATTTTTATGAATGACAAGTGAAATAAAAAAAATTTACGACCACGGCAGGATTCGAACCTACAATCTTCTGCTCCGTAGGCAGACGCGTTATCCATTGCGCCACGCGGCCTTGTTTAACTGAGATTTCAGAAACTCTTATGAGAAAAAAACTAAGACAATTGTGATGAGAGAAATCAAGAGAAAAGCTATGAAGCTGACATTACATTTCTCTATAATATCACTAGATTCGATATCCTTGACATCCTGGAAACGTTATTCCTCTCCTTTTTTTATATCAAACGGGAGTTTTATGTAATCATAGAGAAATCAGGATCAGTCTGTTCTGTTGGAGAACTGTAAGACATAAAATTTCAATCTAATAGGCTGTTTATCGAAGTAAATGTATAAGTTTAAATTGGATATCTAACAATCTTTTTCATTTTATTTCTTATTGTTTCTTTTAAAGTAGGAAAAACTAGTTCTTTTCTTTCTAATTTCCATCCCAAATGCTTTCGAATTCCAGGAAAATATATATGTTGACAACAAAGAAAATTCTTAAAAAACGTTTTGTTCAACTGTGTAATTCTTATGACACATTGCAAAAAAAATCATTGAAAAAAATAAATTCGATTTTTATGAATGACAAGTGAAATAAAAAAAATTTACAACCACGGCAGGATTCGAAACTACAATCTTCTGCTCCGTAGGCAGACGCGTTATCCATTGCGCCACGCGGCCTTGTTCAACTAAGATTTCAGAAACTCTTATGAGGAAAAAAACTAAGACAATTGTGATGAGAGAAATTAGGAGAAAACCTATGGAGCTGACTTTACATTTTTCTACAATATCACTAGATTCGATATCCTTGACATCCTGGAAACGTTATTCCTCTCCTTTTTTTATATCAAACGAGAGTTTTATGTAATCGTAGAAAAATCAGGATCAGTCTGTTCTGTTGGAGAACTGTAAGACATAAAATTTCAAACTAATAGGCTCTTTATCGAAGTAAATGTATAAGTTTAAATTGGATATCTAACAATCTTTTTCATTTTATTTCTTATTGTTTGTTTTAAAGTAGGAAAAACTAGTTCTTTTCTTTCTAAATTCCATCCCAAATGCTTTCGAATTCCAGGAAATTTTATACGGCCTTGTTCACCTAAGATTTCAGAAACTCTTATGAGAAAAAAAACTAAGACAATTGTGATGAGAGAAATTAGGAGAAAACCTATGGAGCTGACATTACATTTTTCTACAATATCACTAGATTCGATATCCTTGACATCCTGGAAACGTTATTCCTCTCCTTTTTTTATATCAAACGAGAGTTTTATGTAATCGTAGAAAAATCAGGATCAGTCTGTTCTGTTGGAGAACTGTAAGACATAAAATTTCAAACTAATAGGCTCTTTATCGAAGTAAATGTATAAGTTTAAATTGGATATCTAACAATCTTTTTCATTTTATTTCTTATTGTTTGTTTTAAAGTAGGAAAAACTAGTTCTTTTTTTTCTAAATTCCATCCCAAATGCTTTCGAATTCCAGGAAATTTTATACGGCCTTGTTCACCTAAGATTTCAGAAACTCTTATGAGAAAAAAAACTAAGACAATTGTGATGAGAGAAATTAGGAGAAAACCTATGGAGCTGACATTACATTTTTCTACAATATCACTAGATTCGATATCCTTGACATCCTGGAAACGTTATTCCTCTCCTTTTTTTATATCAAACGAGAGTTTTATGTAATCGTAGAAAAATCAGGATCAGTCTGTTCTGTTGGAGAACTGTAAGACATAAAATTTCAAACTAATAGGCTCTTTATCGAAGTAAATGTATAAGTTTAAATTGGATATCTAACAATCTTTTTCATTTTATTTCTTATTGTTTGTTTTAAAGTAGGAAAAACTAGTTCTTTTTTTTCTAAATTCCATCCCAAATGCTTTCGAATTCCAGGAAATTATATACGGCCTTGTTTAACTGAGATTTCAGAAACTCTTATGAGGAAAAAACTAAGACAATTCTGATGAGAGAAATCAAGGGAAAAACTATGAAGCTGACATTACATTTCTCTACAATATCACTAGATTCGATATCCTTGACATCCTGGAAACGTTATTCCTCTCCTTTTTTTATATCAAACGAGAGTTTTATGTAATCGTAGAAAAATCAGGATCAGTCTGTTCTGTTGGAGAACTGTAAGACATAAAATTTCAAACTAATAGGCTCTTTATCGAAGTAAATGTATAAGTTTAAATTGGATATCTAACAATCTTTTTCATTTTATTTCTTATTGTTTGTTTTAAAGTAGGAAAAACTAGTTCTTTTCTTTCTAAATTCCATCCCAAATGCTTTCGAATTCCAGGAAATTTTATACGGCCTTGTTCACCTAAGATTTCAGAAACTCTTATGAGAAAAAAAACTAAGACAATTGTGATGAGAGAAATTAGGAGAAAACCTATGGAGCTGACATTACATTTTTCTACAATATCACTAGATTCGATATCCTTGACATCCTGGAAACGTTATTCCTCTCCTTTTTTTATATCAAACGAGAGTTTTATGTAATCGTAGAAAAATCAGGATCAGTCTGTTCTGTTGGAGAACTGTAAGACATAAAATTTCAAACTAATAGGCTCTTTATCGAAGTAAATGTATAAGTTTAAATTGGATATCTAACAATCTTTTTCATTTTATTTCTTATTGTTTGTTTTAAAGTAGGAAAAACTAGTTCTTTTCTTTCTAATTTCCATCCCAAATGCTTTCGAATTCCAGGAAAATATATATGTTGACAACAAAGAAAATTCTTAAAAAACGTTTTGTTCAACTGTGTAATTCTTATGACACATTGCAAAAAAAAATCATTGAAAAAAATAAATTCGATTTTTATGAATGACAAGTGAAATAAAAAAAATTTACGACCACGGCAGGATTCGAACCTACAATCTTCTGCTCCGTAGGCCGACGCGTTATCCATTGCGCCACGCGGCCTTGTTCAACTAAGATTTCAGAAACTCTTATGAGAAAAAAAAACTAAGACAATTGTGATGAGAGAAATTAGGAGAAAACCTATGGAGCTGACATTACATTTTTCTACAATATCACTAGATTCGATATCCTTGACATCCTGGAAACGTTATTCCTCTCCTTTTTTTATATCAAACGAGAGTTTTATGTAATCGTAGAAAAATCAGGATCAGTCTGTTCTGTTGGAGAACTGTAAGACATAAAATTTCAAACTAATAGGCTCTTTATCGAAGTAAATGTGTAAGTTTAAATTGGATATCTAACAATCTTTTTCATTTTATTTCTTATTGTTTGTTTTAAAGTAGGAAAAACTAGTTCTTTTTTTTCTAAATTCCATCCCAAATGCTTTCGAATTCCAGGAAATTATATACGGCCTTGTTCACCTAAGATTTCAGAAACTCTTATGAGAAAAAAAACTAAAACAATTGTGATGAGAGAAGTTAGGAGAAAACCTATGGAGCTGACATTACATTTTTCTACAATATCACTAGATTCGATATCCTTGACATCCTGGAAACGTTATTCCTCTCCTTTTTTCATATCAAACGAGAGTTTTATGTAATCGTAGAAAAATCAAGATCAGTCTGTTCTGTTGGAGAACTGTAAGACATAAAATTTCAATCTAATAGGCTCTTTATCGAAGTAAATGTATAAGTTTAAATTGGATATCTAACAATCTTTTTCATTTTATTTCTTATTGTTTGTTTTAAAGTAGGAAAAACTAGTTCTTTTTTTTCTAAATTCCATCCCAAATGCTTTCGAATTCCAGGAAATTATATACGGCCTTGTTTAACTGAGATTTCAGAAACTCTTATGAGAAAAAAAACTAAGACAATTGTGATGAGAGAAATTAGGAGAAAACCTATGGAGCTGACATTACATTTTTCTACAATATCACTAGATTCGATATCCTTGACATCCTGGGAACGTTATTCCTCTCCTTTTTTTATATCAAACGAGAGTTTTATGTAATCGTAGAAAAATCAGGATCAGTCTGTTCTGTTGGAGAACTGTAAGACATAAAATTTCAAACTAATAGGCTCTTTATCGAAGTAAATGTATAAGTTTAAATTGGATATCTAACAATCTTTTTCATTTTATTTCTTATTGTTTGTTTTAAAGTAGGAAAAACTAGTTCTTTTCTTTCTAAATTCCATCCCAAATGCTTTCGAATTCCAGGAAATTTTATACGGCCTTGTTCACCTAAGATTTCAGAAACTCTTATGAGAAAAAAAACTAAGACAATTGTGATGAGAGAAATTAGGAGAAAACCTATGGAGCTGACATTACATTTTTCTACAATATCACTAGATTCGATATCCTTGACATCCTGGAAACGTTATTCCTCTCCTTTTTTTATATCAAACGAGAGTTTTATGTAATCGTAGAAAAATCAGGATCAGTCTGTTCTGTTGGAGAACTGTAAGACATAAAATTTCAAACTAATAGGCTCTTTATCGAAGTAAATGTATAAGTTTAAATTGGATATCTAACAATCTTTTTCATTTTATTTCTTATTGTTTGTTTTAAAGTAGGAAAAACTAGTTCTTTTTTTTCTAAATTCCATCCCAAATGCTTTCGAATTCCAGGAAATTATATACGGCCTTGTTTAACTGAGATTTCAGAAACTCTTATGAGGAAAAAACTAAGACAATTCTGATGAGAGAAATCAAGGGAAAAACTATGAAGCTGACATTACATTTCTCTACAATATCACTAGATTCGATATCCTTGACATCCTGGAAACGTTATTCCTCTCCTTTTTTTATATCAAACGAGAGTTTTATGTAATCGTAGAAAAATCAGGATCAGTCTGTTCTGTTGGAGAACTGTAAGACATAAAATTTCAAACTAATAGGCTCTTTATCGAAGTAAATGTATAAGTTTAAATTGGATATCTAACAATCTTTTTCATTTTATTTCTTATTGTTTGTTTTAAAGTAGGAAAAACTAGTTCTTTTCTTTCTAAATTCCATCCCAAATGCTTTCGAATTCCAGGAAATTTTATACGGCCTTGTTCACCTAAGATTTCAGAAACTCTTATGAGAAAAAAAACTAAGACAATTGTGATGAGAGAAATTAGGAGAAAACCTATGGAGCTGACATTACATTTTTCTACAATATCACTAGATTCGATATCCTTGACATCCTGGAAACGTTATTCCTCTCCTTTTTTTATATCAAACGAGAGTTTTATGTAATCGTAGAAAAATCAGGATCAGTCTGTTCTGTTGGAGAACTGTAAGACATAAAATTTCAAACTAATAGGCTCTTTATCGAAGTAAATGTATAAGTTTAAATTGGATATCTAACAATCTTTTTCATTTTATTTCTTATTGTTTGTTTTAAAGTAGGAAAAACTAGTTCTTTTCTTTCTAATTTCCATCCCAAATGCTTTCGAATTCCAGGAAAATATATATGTTGACAACAAAGAAAATTCTTAAAAAACGTTTTGTTCAACTGTGTAATTCTTATGACACATTGCAAAAAAAAATCATTGAAAAAAATAAATTCGATTTTTATGAATGACAAGTGAAATAAAAAAAATTTACGACCACGGCAGGATTCGAACCTACAATCTTCTGCTCCGTAGGCCGACGCGTTATCCATTGCGCCACGCGGCCTTGTTCAACTAAGATTTCAGAAACTCTTATGAGAAAAAAAAACTAAGACAATTGTGATGAGAGAAATTAGGAGAAAACCTATGGAGCTGACATTACATTTTTCTACAATATCACTAGATTCGATATCCTTGACATCCTGGAAACGTTATTCCTCTCCTTTTTTTATATCAAACGAGAGTTTTATGTAATCGTAGAAAAATCAGGATCAGTCTGTTCTGTTGGAGAACTGTAAGACATAAAATTTCAAACTAATAGGCTCTTTATCGAAGTAAATGTGTAAGTTTAAATTGGATATCTAACAATCTTTTTCATTTTATTTCTTATTGTTTGTTTTAAAGTAGGAAAAACTAGTTCTTTTTTTTTTAAATTCCATCCCAAATGCTTTCGAATTCCAGGAAATTATATACGGCCTTGTTCACCTAAGATTTCAGAAACTCTTATGAGAAAAAAAACTAAAACAATTGTGATGACAGAAGTTAGGAGAAAACCTATGGAGCTGACATTACATTTTTCTACAATATCACTAGATTCGATATCCTTGACATCCTGGAAACGTTATTCCTCTCCTTTTTTTATATCAAACGAGAGTTTTATGTAATCGTAGAAAAATCAGGATCAGTCTGTTCTGTTGGAGAACTGTAAGACATAAAATTTCAATCTAATAGGCTCTTTATCGAAGTAAACGTATAAGTTTAAATTGGATATCTAACAATCTTTTTCATTTTATTTCTTATTGTTTGTTTTAAAGTAGGAAAAACTAGTTCTTTTCTTTCTAATTTCCATCCCAAGTGCTTTCGAATTCCAGCAAAATCTATATGTTGACAACAAAAAAACTTCTTAAAAAACGTTTTGTTAAACTGTGAAATTCTTATGACACATTGCAAAATAGTCGTTGAAAAAAATAAATTCGATTTTTATGAATGACAAGTGAAATAAAAAAAATTTACTACCACGGCAGGATTCGAACCTACAATCTTCTGCTCCGTAGGCAGACGCGTTATCCATTGCGCCACGCGGCCTTGTTTAACTGAGATTTCAGAAACTCTTATGAGAAAAAAACTAAGACAATTGTGATGAGAGAAATCAAGAGAAAAGCTATGAAGCTGACATTACATTTCTCTATAATATCACTAGATTCGATATCCTTGACATCCTGGAAACGTTATTCCTCTCCTTTTTTTATATCAAACGGGAGTTTTATGTAATCATAGAGAAATCAGGATCAGTCTGTTCTGTTGGAGAACTGTAAGACATAAAATTTCAATCTAATAGGCTCTTTATCGAAGTAAATGTATAAGTTTAAATTGGATATCTAACAATCTTTTTCATTTTATTTCTTATTGTTTCTTTTAAAGTAGGAAAAACTAGTTCTTTTCTTTCTAATTTCCATCCCAAATGCTTTCGAATTCCAGGAAAATATATATGTTGACAACAAAGAAAATTCTTAAAAAACGTTTTGTTCAACTGTGTAATTCTTATGACACATTGCAAAAAAAATCATTGAAAAAAATAAATTCGATTTTTATGAATGACAAGTGAAATAAAAAAAATTTACGACCACGGCAGGATTCGAAACTACAATCTTCTGCTCCGTAGGCAGACGCGTTATCCATTGCGCCACGCGGCCTTGTTCAACTAAGATTTCAGAAACTCTTATGAGGAAAAAAACTAAGACAATTGTGATGAGAGAAATTAGGAGAAAACCTATGGAGCTGACATTACATTTTTCTACAATATCACTAGATTCGATATCCTTGACATCCTGGAAACGTTATTCCTCTCCTTTTTTTATATCAAACGAGAGTTTTATGTAATCGTAGAAAAATCAGGATCAGTCTGTTCTGTTGGAGAACTGTAAGACATAAAATTTCAAACTAATAGGCTCTTTATCGAAGTAAATGTATAAGTTTAAATTGGATATCTAACAATCTTTTTCATTTTATTTCGTATTGTTTGTTTTAAAGTAGGAAAAACTTGTTCTTTTTTTTCTAATTTCCATCCCAAATGCTTTCGAATTCCAGCAAAATATATATGTTGACAACAAAAAAACTTCTTAAAAAACGTTTTGTTCAACTGTGAAATTCTTATGACACATTGCAAAAATAATCGTTGAAGAAGATAAATTCGATTTTTGTAAATCACAAGTGAAATGAAAAAAATTTACGACCACGGCTGGATTCGAACCTACAATCTTCTGCTCCGTAGGCAGACGCGTTATCCATTGCGCCACGCGGCCTTGTTCAACTAAGATTTCAGAAACTCTTATGAGAAAAAAAACTAAGACAATTGTGATGAGAGAAATTAGGAGAAAACCTATGGAGCTGACATTACATTTTTCTACAATATCACTAGATTCGATATCCTTGACATCCTGGGAACGTTATTCCTCTCCTTATTTTATATCAAACGAGAGTTTTATGTAATCGTAGAAAAATCAGGATCAGTCTGTTCTGTTGGAGAACTGTAAGACATAAAATTTCAAACTAATAGGCTCTTTATCGAAGTAAATGTATAAGTTTAAATTGGATATCTAACAATCTTTTTCATTTTATTTCTTATTGTTTGTTTTAAAGTAGGAAAAACTAGTTCTTTTCTTTCTAAATTCCATCCCAAATGCTTTCGAATTCCAGGAAATTTTATACGGCCTTGTTCACCTAAGATTTCAGAAACTCTTATGAGAAAAAAAACTAAGACAATTGTGATGAGAGAAATTAGGAGAAAACCTATGGAGCTGACATTACATTTTTCTACAATATCACTAGATTCGATATCCTTGACATCCTGGAAACGTTATTCCTCTCCTTTTTTTATATCAAACGAGAGTTTTATGTAATCGTAGAAAAATCAGGATCAGTCTGTTCTGTTGGAGAACTGTAAGACATAAAATTTCAAAGTAATAGGCTCTTTATCGAAGTAAATGTATAAGTTTAAATTGGATATCTAACAATCTTTTTCATTTTATTTCTTATTGTTTGTTTTAAAGTAGGAAAAACTAGTTCTTTTTTTTCTAAATTCCATCCCAAATGCTTTCGAATTCCAGGAAATTATATACGGCCTTGTTCACCTAAGATTTCAGAAACTCTTATGAGAAAAAAAACTAAAACAATTGTGATGAGAGAAGTTAGGAGAAAACCTATGGAGCTGACATTACATTTTTCTACAATATCACTAGATTCGATATCCTTGACATCCTGGAAACGTTATTCCTCTCCTTTTTTTATATCAAACGAGAGTTTTATGTAATCGTAGAAAAATCAGGATCAGTCTGTTCTGTTGGAGAACTGTAAGACATAAAAATTCAATCTAATAGGCTCTTTATCGAAGTAAATGTATAAGTTTAAATTGGATATCTAACAATCTTTTTCATTTTATTTCTTATTGTTTGTTTTAAAGTAGGAAAAACTAGTTCTTTTCTTTCTAATTTCCATCCCAAATGCTTTCGAATTCCAGGAAAATATATATGTTGACAACAAAGAAAATTCTTAAAAAACGTTTTGTTCAACTGTGTAATTCTTATGACACATTGCAAAAAAAAATCATTGAAAAAAATAAATTCGATTTTTATGAATGACAAGTGAAATAAAAAAAATTTACGACCACGGCAGGATTCGAACCTACAATCTTCTGCTCCGTAGGCAGACGCGTTATCCATTGCGCCACGCGGCCCTGTTCAACTAAGATTTCAGAAACTCTTATGAGAAAAAAAATTTGAGACAATTGTGATGAGAGAAATTAGGAGAAAACCTATGGAGCTGACATTACATTTTTCTACAATATCACTAGATTCGATATCCTTGACATCCTGGGAACGTTATTCCTCTCCTTTTTTTATATCAAACGAGAGTTTTATGTAATCGTAGAAAAATCAGGATCAGTCTGTTCTGTTGGAGAACTGTAAGACATAAAATTTCAAACTAATAGGCTCTTTATCGAAGTAAATGTATAAGTTTAAATTGGATATCTAACAATCTTTTTCATTTTATTTCTTATTGTTTGTTTTAAAGTAGGAAAAACTAGTTTTTTTTTTTCTAAATTCCATCCCAAATGCTTTCGAATTCCAGGAAATTATATACGGCCTTGTTCACCTAAGATTTCAGAAACTCTTATGAGAAAAAAAACTAAGACAATTGTGATGAGAGAAATTAGGAGAAAACCTATGGAGCTGACATTACATTTTTCTACAATATCACTAGATTCGATATCCTTGACATCCTGGAAACGTTATTCCTCTCCTTTTTTTATATTAAACGAGAGTTTTATGTAATCGTAGAAAAATCAGGATCAGTCTGTTCTGTTGGAGAACTGTAAGACATAAAATTTCAAACTAATAGGCTCTTTATCGAAGTAAATGTATAAGTTTAAATTGGATATCTAACAATCTTTTTCATTTTATTTCTTATTGTTTGTTTTAAAGTAGGAAAAACTAGTTTTTTTTTTTCTAAATTCCATCCCAAATGCTTTCGAATTCCAGGAAATTATATACGGCCTTGTTCACCTAAGATTTCAGAAACTCTTATGAGAAAAAAAACTAAGACAATTGTGATGAGAGAAATTAGGAGAAAACCTATGGAGCTGACATTACATTTTTCTACAATATCACTAGATTCGATATCCTTGACATCCTGGAAACGTTATTCCTCTCCTTTTTTTATATCAAACGAGAGTTTTATGTAATCGTAGAAAAATCAGGATCAGTCTGTTCTGTTGGAGAACTGTAAGACATAAAATTTCAAACTAATAGGCTCTTTATCGAAGTAAATGTATAAGTTTAAATTGGATATCTAACAATCTTTTTCATTTTATTTCGTATTGTTTGTTTTAAAGTAGGAAAAACTTGTTCTTTTTTTTCTAATTTCCATCCCAAATGCTTTCGAATTCCAGCAAAATATATATGTTGACAACAAAAAAACTTCTTAAAAAACGTTTTGTTCAACTGTGAAATTCTTATGACACATTGCAAAAATAATCGTTGAAGAAGATAAATTCGATTTTTGTAAATCACAAGTGAAATGAAAAAAATTTACGACCACGGCTGGATTCGAACCTATAATCTTCTGCTCCGTAGGCAGACGCGTTATCCATTGCGCCACGCGGCCTTGTTCAACTAAGATTTCAGAAACTCTTATGAGAAAAAAAACTAAGACAATTGTGATGAGAGAAATTAGGAGAAAACCTATGGAGCTGACATTACATTTTTCTACAATATCACTAGATTCGATATCCTTGACATCCTGGGAACGTTATTCCTCTCCTTATTTTATATCAAACGAGAGTTTTATGTAATCGTAGAAAAATCAGGATCAGTCTGTTCTGTTGGAGAACTGTAAGACATAAAATTTCAAACTAATAGGCTCTTTATCGAAGTAAATGTATAAGTTTAAATTGGATATCTAACAATCTTTTTCATTTTATTTCTTATTGTTTGTTTTAAAGTAGGAAAAACTAGTTCTTTTCTTTCTAAATTCCATCCCAAATGCTTTCGAATTCCAGGAAATTTTATACGGCCTTGTTCACCTAAGATTTCAGAAACTCTTATGAGAAAAAAAACTAAGACAATTGTGATGAGAGAAATTAGGAGAAAACCTATGGAGCTGACATTACATTTTTCTACAATATCACTAGATTCGATATCCTTGACATCCTGGAAACGTTATTCCTCTCCTTTTTTTATATCAAACGAGAGTTTTATGTAATCGTAGAAAAATCAGGATCAGTCTGTTCTGTTGGAGAACTGTAAGACATAAAATTTCAAACTAATAGGCTCTTTATCGAAGTAAATGTATAAGTTTAAATTGGATATCTAACAATCTTTTTCATTTTATTTCTTATTGTTTGTTTTAAAGTAGGAAAAACTAGTTCTTTTTTTTCTAAATTCCATCCCAAATGCTTTCGAATTCCAGGAAATTATATACGGCCTTGTTCACCTAAGATTTCAGAAACTCTTATGAGGAAAAAAAATAAAACAATTGTGATGAGAGAAGTTAGGAGAAAACCTATGGAGCTGACATTACATTTTTCTACAATATCACTAGATTCGATATCCTTGACATCCTGGAAACGTTATTCCTCTCCTTTTTTTATATCAAACGAGAGTTTTATGTAATCGTAGAAAAATCAGGATCAGTCTGTTCTGTTGGAGAACTGTAAGACATAAAAATTCAATCTAATAGGCTCTTTATCGAAGTAAATGTATAAGTTTAAATTGGATATCTAACAATCTTTTTCATTTTATTTCTTATTGTTTGTTTTAAAGTAGGAAAAACTAGTTCTTTTCTTTCTAATTTCCATCCCAAATGCTTTCGAATTCCAGCAAAATATATATGTTGACAACAAAAAAACTTCTTAAAAAACGTTTTGTTCAACTGTGAAAATCTTATGACACATTGCAAAAATAATCGTTGAAGAAGATAAATTCGATTTTTGTAAATGACAAGTGAAATGAAAAAAATTTACGACCACGGCTGGATTCGAATCTACAATCTTCTGCTCCGTAGGCAGACGCGTTATCCATTGCGCCACGCGGCCCTGTTCAACTAAGATTTCAGAAACTCTTATGAGAAAAAAAATTTGAGACAATTGTGATGAGAGAAATTAGGAGAAAACCTATGGAGCTGACATTACATTTTTCTACAATATCACTAGATTCGATATCCTTGACATCCTGGAAACGTTATTCCTCTCCTTTTTTTATATCAAACGAGAGTTTTATGTAATCGTAGAAAAATCAGGATCAGTCTGTTCTGTTGGAGAACTGTAAGACATAAAAATTCAATCTAATAGGCTCTTTATCGAAGTAAATGTATAAGTTTAAATTGGATATCTAACAATCTTTTTCATTTTATTTCTTATTGTTTGTTTTAAAGTAGGAAAAACTAGTTCTTTTCTTTCTAATTTCCATCCCAAATGCTTTCGAATTCCAGCAAAATATATATGTTGACAACAAAAAAACTTCTTAAAAAACGTTTTGTTCAACTGTGAAAATCTTATGACACATTGCAAAAATAATCGTTGAAGAAGATAAATTCGATTTTTGTAAATGACAAGTGAAATGAAAAAAATTTACGACCACGGCTGGATTCGAATCTACAATCTTCTGCTCCGTAGGCAGACGCGTTATCCATTGCGCCACGCGGCCCTGTTCAACTAAGATTTCAGAAACTCTTATGAGAAAAAAAACTAAGACAATTGTGATGAGAGAAATTAGGAGAAAACCTATGGAGCTGACATTACATTTTTCTACAATATCACTAGATTCGATATCCTTGACATCCTGGGAACGTTATTCCTCTCCTTATTTTATATCAAACGAGAGTTTTATGTAATCGTAGAAAAATCAGGATCAGTCTGTTCTGTTGGAGAACTGTAAGACATAAAATTTCAAACTAATAGGCTCTTTATCGAAGTAAATGTATAAGTTTAAATTGGATATCTAACAATCTTTTTCATTTTATTTCTTATTGTTTGTTTTAAAGTAGGAAAAACTAGTTCTTTTCTTTCTAAATTCCATCCCAAATGCTTTCGAATTCCAGGAAATTTTATACGGCCTTGTTCACCTAAGATTTCAGAAACTCTTATGAGAAAAAAAACTAAGACAATTGTGATGAGAGAAATTAGGAGAAAACCTATGGAGCTGACATTACATTTTTCTACAATATCACTAGATTCGATATCCTTGACATCCTGGAAACGTTATTCCTCTCCTTTTTTTATATCAAACGAGAGTTTTATGTAATCGTAGAAAAATCAGGATCAGTCTGTTCTGTTGGAGAACTGTAAGACATAAAATTTCAAACTAATAGGCTCTTTATCGAAGTAAATGTATAAGTTTAAATTGGATATCTAACAATCTTTTTCATTTTATTTCTTATTGTTTGTTTTAAAGTAGGAAAAACTAGTTCTTTTTTTTCTAAATTCCATCCCAAATGCTTTCGAATTCCAGGAAATTATATACGGCCTTGTTCACCTAAGATTTCAGAAACTCTTATGAGGAAAAAAAATAAAACAATTGTGATGAGAGAAGTTAGGAGAAAACCTATGGAGCTGACATTACATTTTTCTACAATATCACTAGATTCGATATCCTTGACATCCTGGAAACGTTATTCCTCTCCTTTTTTTATATCAAACGAGAGTTTTATGTAATCGTAGAAAAATCAGGATCAGTCTGTTCTGTTGGAGAACTGTAAGACATAAAAATTCAATCTAATAGGCTCTTTATCGAAGTAAATGTATAAGTTTAAATTGGATATCTAACAATCTTTTTCATTTTATTTCTTATTGTTTGTTTTAAAGTAGGAAAAACTAGTTCTTTTCTTTCTAATTTCCATCCCAAATGCTTTCGAATTCCAGCAAAATATATATGTTGACAACAAAAAAACTTCTTAAAAAACGTTTTGTTCAACTGTGAAAATCTTATGACACATTGCAAAAATAATCGTTGAAGAAGATAAATTCGATTTTTGTAAATGACAAGTGAAATGAAAAAAATTTACGACCACGGCTGGATTCGAATCTACAATCTTCTGCTCCGTAGGCAGACGCGTTATCCATTGCGCCACGCGGCCCTGTTCAACTAAGATTTCAGAAACTCTTATGAGAAAAAAAATTTGAGACAATTGTGATGAGAGAAATTAGGAGAAAACCTATGGAGCTGACATTACATTTTTCTACAATATCACTAGATTCGATATCCTTGACATCCTGGAAACGTTATTCCTCTCCTTTTTTTATATCAAACGAGAGTTTTATGTAATCGTAGAAAAATCAGGATCAGTCTGTTCTGTTGGAGAACTGTAAGACATAAAAATTCAATCTAATAGGCTCTTTATCGAAGTAAATGTATAAGTTTAAATTGGATATCTAACAATCTTTTTCATTTTATTTCTTATTGTTTGTTTTAAAGTAGGAAAAACTAGTTCTTTTCTTTCTAATTTCCATCCCAAATGCTTTCGAATTCCAGCAAAATATATATGTTGACAACAAAAAAACTTCTTAAAAAACGTTTTGTTCAACTGTGAAAATCTTATGACACATTGCAAAAATAATCGTTGAAGAAGATAAATTCGATTTTTGTAAATGACAAGTGAAATGAAAAAAATTTACGACCACGGCTGGATTCGAATCTACAATCTTCTGCTCCGTAGGCAGACGCGTTATCCATTGCGCCACGC
The DNA here is from genome assembly GCA_964057225.1 of Auanema rhodensis. Taxonomy (NCBI): domain Eukaryota; kingdom Metazoa; phylum Nematoda; class Chromadorea; order Rhabditida; family Rhabditidae; genus Auanema; species Auanema rhodense. The sequence goes on along the minus strand of OZ059899.1, from coordinate 9,216,617 downwards.
GGCCCTGTTCAACTAAGATTTCAGAAACTCTTATGAGAAAAAAAATTTGAGACAATTGTGATGAGAGAAATTAGGAGAAAACCTATGGAGCTGACATTACATTTTTTTACAATATCACTAGATTCGATATCCTTGACATCCTGGAAACGTTATTCCTCTCCTTTTTTTATATCAAACGAGAGTTTTATGTAATCGTAGAAAAATCAGGATCAGTCTGTTCTGTTGGAGAACTGTAAGACATAAAATTTCAATCTTATAGGCTCTTTATCGAAGTAAATGTATAAGTTTAAATTGGATATCTAACAATCTTTTTCATTTTATTTCTTATTGTTTGTTTTAAAGTAGGAAAAACTAGTTCTTTTTTTTCTAAATTCCATCCCAAATGCTTTCGAATTCCAGGAAATTATATACGGCCTTGTTCACCTAAGATTTCAGAAACTCTTATGAGGAAAAAAAATAAAACAATTGTGATGAGAGAAGTTAGGAGAAAACCTATGGAGCTGACATTACATTTTTCTACAATATCACTAGATTCGATATCCTTGACATCCTGGAAACGTTATTCCTCTCCTTTTTTTATATCAAACGAGAGTTTTATGTAATCGTAGAAAAATCAGGATCAGTCTGTTCTGTTGGAGAACTGTAAGACATAAAAATTCAATCTAATAGGCTCTTTATCGAAGTAAATGTATAAGTTTAAATTGGATATCTAACAATCTTTTTCATTTTATTTCTTATTGTTTGTTTTAAAGTAGGAAAAACTAGTTCTTTTCTTTCTAATTTCCATCCCAAATGCTTTCGAATTCCAGCAAAATATATATGTTGACAACAAAAAAACTTCTTAAAAAACGTTTTGTTCAACTGTGAAAATCTTATGACACATTGCAAAAATAATCGTTGAAGAAGATAAATTCGATTTTTGTAAATGACAAGTGAAATGAAAAAAATTTACGACCACGGCTGGATTCGAATCTACAATCTTCTGCTCCGTAGGCAGACGCGTTATCCATTGCGCCACGCGGCCCTGTTCAACTAAGATTTCAGAAACTCTTATGAGAAAAAAAATTTGAGACAATTGTGATGAGAGAAATTAGGAGAAAACCTATGGAGCTGACATTACATTTTTTTACAATATCACTAGATTCGATATCCTTGACATCCTGGAAACGTTATTCCTCTCCTTTTTTTATATCAAACGAGAGTTTTATGTAATCGTAGAAAAATCAGGATCAGTCTGTTCTGTTGGAGAACTGTAAGACATAAAATTTCAATCTTATAGGCTCTTTATCGAAGTGAATGTATAAGTTTAAATTGGATATCTAACAATCTTTTTCATTTTATTTCTTATTGTTTGTTTTAAAGTAGGAAAAACTAGTTCTTTTCTTTCTAAATTCCATCCCAAATGCTTTCGAATTCCAGGAAATTATATACGGCCTTGTTCACCTAAGATTTCAGAAACTCTTATGAGAAAAAAAACTAAAACAATTGTGATGAGAGAAGTTAGGAGAAAACCTATGGAGCTGACATTACATTTTTCTACAATATCACTAGATTCGATATCCTTGACATCCTGGAAACGTTATTCCTCTCCTTTTTTTATATTAAACGAGAGTTTTATGTAATCGTAGAAAAATCAGGATCAGTCTGTTCTGTTGGAGAACTGTAAGACATAAAATTTCAATCTAATAGGCTCTTTATCGAAGTAAATGTATAAGTTTAAATTGGATATCTAACAATCTTTTTCATTTTATTTCGTATTGTTTGTTTTAAAGTAGGAAAAACTTGTTTTTTTTTTCTAATTTCCATCCCAAATGCTTTCGAATTCCAGCAAAATATATATGTTGACAACAAAAAAACTTCTTAAAAAACGTTTTGTTCAACTGTGAAAATCTTATGACACATTGCAAAAATAATCGTTGAAGAAGATAAATTCGATTTTTGTAAATGACAAGTGAAATAAAAAAAATTTACGACCACGGCTGGATTCGAATCTACAATCTTCTGCTCCGTAGGCAGACGCGTTATCCATTGCGCCACGCGACCTTGTTCACCTAAGATTTCAGAAACTCTTATGAGAAAAAAAACTAAGACAATTGTGATGAGAGAAATTAGGAGAAAACCTATGGAGCTGACATTACATTTTTCTACAATATCACTAGATTCGATATCCTTGACATCCTTTAAACGTTATTCCTCTACTTTTTTTATATCAAACGAGAGTTTTATGTAATCGTAGAAAAATCAGGATCAGTCTGTTCTGTTGGAGAACTGTAAGACATAAAATTTCAATCTAATAGGCTCTTTATCGAAGTAAATGTATAAGTTTAAATTGGATATCTAACAATCTTTTTCATTTTATTTCTTATTGTTTGTTTTAAAGTAGGAAAAACTAGTTCTTTTCTTTCTAAATTCCATCCCAAATGCTTTCGAATTCCATGCAAAATATATATGTTGACAACAAAAAAACTTCTTAAAAAACGTTTTGTTCAACTGTGAAATTCTTATGACACATTGCAAAAATAATCGTTGAAGAAGATAAATTCGATTTTTGTAAATGACAAGTGAAATGAAAAAATTTACGACCACGGCTGGATTCGAACCTACAATCTTCTGCTCCGTAGGCAGACGCGTTATCTATTGCGCCACGCGACCTTGTTCACCTAAGATATCCGAAACTCTTATGAGAAAAAAAACTAAGACAATTGTGATGAGAGAAATTAGGAGAAAACCTATGGAGCTGACATCACATTTTTCTACAATATCACTAGATTCGATATCCTTGACATCCTGGAAACGTTATTCCTCTCCTTTTTTTATATCAAACGAGAGTTTTATGTAATCGTAGAAAAATCAGGATCAGTCTGTTCTGTTGGAGAACTGTAAGACATAAAATTTCAATTTAATAGGCTCTTTATCGAAGTAAATGTATAAGTTTAAATTGGATATCTAACAATCTTTTTCATTTTATTTCGTATTGTTTGTTTTAAAGTAGGAAAAACTTGTTCTTTTTTTTCTAATTTCCATCCCAAATGCTTTCGAATTCCAGCAAAATATATATGTTAACAACAAAAAAACTTCTTAAAAAACGTTTTGTTCAACTGTGAAATTCTTATGACACATTGCAAAAATAATCGTTGAAAAAGATAAATTCGATTTTTGTAAATGACAATTGAAATGAAAAAAATTTACGACCACGGCTGGATTCGAACCTACAATCTTCTGCTCCGTAGGCAGACGCGTTATCCATTGCGCCACGCGACCTTGTTCACCTAAGATTTCAGAAACTCTTATGAGAAAAAAAACTAAGACAATTGTGATGAGAGAAATTAGGAGAAAACCTGTGGAGCTGACATTACATTTTTTTACAATATCACTAGATTCGATATCCTTGACATCCTGGAAACGTTATTCCTCTCCTTTTTTTATATCAAACGAGAGTTTTATGTAATCGTAGAAAAATCAGGATCAGTCTGTTCTGTTGGAGAACTGTAAGACATAAAATTTCAATCTAATAGGCTCTTTATCGAAGTAAATGTATAAGTTTAAATTGGATATCTAACAATCTTTTTCATTTTATTTCTTATTGTTTGTTTTAAAGTAGGAAAAACTAGTTCTTTTCTTTCTAAATTCCATCCCAAATGCTTTCGAATTCCAGCAAAATATATATGTTGACAACAAAAAAACTTCTTAAAAAACGTTTTGTTCAACTGTGAAATTCTTATGACACATTGCAAAAATAATCGTTGAAGAAGATAAATTCGATTTTTGTAAATGACAAGTGAAATGAAAAAATTTACGACCACGGCTGGATTCGAACCTACAATCTTCTGCTCCGTAGGCAGACGCGTTATCTATTGCGCCACGCGACCTTGTTCACCTAAGATATCCGAAACTCTTATGAGAAAAAAAACTAAGACAATTGTGATGAGAGAAATTAGGAGAAAACCTATGGAGCTGACATCACATTTTTCTACAATATCACTAGATTCGATATCCTTGACATCCTAGAAACGTTATTCCTCTCCTTTTTTTATATCAAACGAGAGTTTTATGTAATCGTAGAAAAATCAGGATCAGTCTTTTCTGTTGGAGAACTGTAAGACATAAAATTTCAAACTAATAGGCTCTTTATCGAAGTAAATGTATAAGTTTAAATTGGATATCTAACAATCTTTTTCATTTTATTTCGTATTGTTTGTTTTAAAGTAGGAAAAACTTGTTCTTTTTTTTCTAATTTCCATCCCAAATGCTTTCGAATTCCAGCAAAATATATATGTTAACAACAAAAAAACTTCTTAAAAAACGTTTTGTTCAACTGTGAAATTCTTATGACACATTGCAAAAATAATCGTTGAAAAAGATAAATTCGATTTTTGTAAATGACAATTGAAATGAAAAAAATTTACGACCACAGCTGGATTCGAACCTACAATCTTCTGCTCCGTAGGCAGACGCGTTATCCATTGCGCCACGCGACCTTGTTCACCTAAGATTTCAGAAACTCTTATGAGAAAAAAAACTAAGACAATTGTGATGAGAGAAATTAGGAGAAAACCTGTGGAGCTGACATTACATTTTTCTACAATATCACTAGATTCGATATCCTTGACATCCTGGAAACGTTATTCCTCTCCTTTTTTTATATCAAACGAGAGTTTTATGTAATCGTAGAAAAATCAGGATCAGTCTGTTCTGTTGGAGAACTGTAAGACATAAAATTTCAATCTAATAGGCTCTTTATCGAAGTAAATGTATAAGTTTAAATTGGATATCTAACAATCTTTTTCATTTTATTTCGTATTGTTTGTTTTAAAGTAGGAAAAACTAGTTCTTTTTTTTCTAATTTCCATCCCAAATGCTTTCGAATTCCAGCAAAATATATATGTTGACAACAAAAAAACTTCTTAAAAAACGTTTTGTTCAACTGTGAAATTCTTATGACACATTGCAAAAATAATCGTTGAAGAAGATAAATTCGATTTTTGTAAATGACAAGTGAAATGAAAAAAATTTACGACCACGGCTGGATTCGAACCTACAATCTTCTGCTTCGTAGGCAGACGCGTTATCCATTGCGCCACGCGACCTTGTTCACCTAAGATTTCAGAAACTCTTATGAGAAAAAAAACTAAGACAATTGTGATGAGAGAAATTAGGAGAAAACCTATGGAGCTGACGTTACATTTTTCTATAATATCACTAGATTCGATATCCTTGACATCCTGGAAACGTTATTCCTCTCCTTTTTTCATATCAAACGAGAGTTTTATGTAATCGTAGAAAAATCAGGAAAAGTCTGTTCTGTTGGAGAACTGTAAGACATAAAATTTCAATCTAATAGGCTCTTTATCGAAGTTAATGTATATGTTTAAATTGGATATCTAACAATCTTTTTCATTTTATTTCTTATTGTTTGTTTTAAAGTAGGAAAAACTAGTTCCTTTCTTTCTAATTTCTATCCCAAATGCTTTCGAATTCCAGGAAAATATATATGTTGACAACAAATAAAATTCTTAAAAAACGTTTTGTTCAACTGTGTAATTCTTATGACACATTGCAAAAAAAAATCATTGAAAAAAATAAATTCGATTTTTATGAATGACAAGTGAAATGAAAAAAATTTACGCCCACGGCAGGATTCGAACCTACAATCTTCTGCTCCGTAGGCAGACGCGTTATCCTTTGCGCCACGCGGCCTTGTTCAACTAAGATTTCAGAAACTCTTATGAGAAAAAAAAACTAAGACAATTGTGATGAGAGAAATTAGGAGAAAACCTATGGAGCTGACATTACATTTTTCTACAATATCACTAGATTCGATATCCTTGACATCCTGGAAACGTTATTCCTCTCCTTTTTTTATATCAAACGAGAATTTTATGTAATCGTAGAAAAATCAGGATCAGTCTGTTCTGTTGGAGAACTGTAAGACATAAAATTTCAAACTAATAGGCTCTTTATCGAAGTAAATGTATAAGTTTAAATTGGATATCTAACAATCTTTTTCATTTTATTTCTTATTGTTTGTTTTAAAGTAGGAAAAACTAGTTCTTTTCTTTCTAATTTCCATCCCAAATGCTTTCGAATACCAGGAAAATATATATGTTGACAACAAAGAAAATTCTTAAAAAACGTTTTGTTCAACTGTGTAATTCTTATGACACATTGCAAAAAAAAACCATTGAAAAAAATAAATTCGATTTTTATGAATGACAAGTGAAATGAAAAAAATTTACGACCACGGCAGGATTCGAACCTACAATCTTCTGCTAAGTAGGCGGACGCGTTATCCATTGCGCCACGCGGCCTTGTTCAACTAAGATTTCAGAAACTCTTATGAGAAAAAAAACTAAGACAATTGTGATGAGAGAAATTAGGAGAAAACCTATGGAGCTGACATTACATTTTTCTACAATATCACTAGATTCGATATCCTTGACATCCTGAAAACGTTATTCCTCTCTTTTTTTTATATCAAACGAGAGTTTTATGGAATCGTAGAAAAATCAGGATCAGTCTGTTCTGTTGGAGAACTGTAAGACATAAAATTTCAATCTAATAGGCTCTTTATCGAAGTTAATGTATATGTTTAAATTGGATATCTAACAATCTTTTTCATTTTATTTCGTATTGTTTGTTTTAAAGTAGGAAAAACTAGTTCTTTTCTTTCTAATTTCTATCCCAAATGCTTTCGAATTCCAGCAAAATATATATGTTGACAACAAAAAAACTTCTTAAAAAACGTTTTGTTAAACTGTGAAATTTTTATGACACATTGCAAAAATAATCGTTGAAAAAGATAAATTCGATTTTTATGAATGACAAGTGAAATGAAAAAAATTTACGACCACGGCAGGATTCGAACCTACAATCTTCTGCTCCGTAGGCAGACGCGTTATCCATTGCGCCACGCTGCCTTGTTCAACTAAGATTTCAGAAACTCTTATGAGAAAAAAAAACTAAGACTATTGTGATGAGAGAAATTAGGAGAAAACCTATGCAGCTGACATTACATTTTTCTACAATATCACTAGATTCGATATCCTTGACATCCTGGAAACGTTATTCCTCTCCTTTTTTTATATCAAACGAGAATTTTATGTAATCGTAGAAAAATCAGGATCAGTCTGTTCTGTTGGAGAACTGTAAGACATAAAATTTCAAACTAATAGGCTCTTTATCGAACTAAATGTATAAGTTTAAATTGGATATCTAACAATCTTTTTCATTTTATTTCTTATTGTTTGTTTTAAAGTAGGAAAAACTAGTTCTTTTCTTTCTAATTTCCATCCCAAATGCTTTCGAATTCCAGGAAAATATATATGTTGACAACAAAGAAAATTCTTAAAAAACGTTTTGTTCAACTGTGTAATTCTTATGACACATTGCAAAAAAAAATCATTGAAAAAAATAAATTCGATTTTTATGAATGACAAGTGAAATGAGAAAAATTTACGACCACGGCAGGATTCGAACCTACAATCTTCTGCTCCGTAGGCAGACGCGTTATCCATTGCGCCACGCGGCCTTGTTCAACTAAGATTTCAGAAACTCTTATGAGAAAAAAAAACTAAGACAATTGTGATGAGAGAAATTAGGAGAAAACCTATGGAGCTGACATTACATTTTTTTACAATATCACTAGATTCGATATCCTTGACATCCTGAAAACGTTATTCCTCTCCTTTTTTTATATCAAACGAGAGTTTTATGTGATCGTAGAAAAATCAGGATCAGTCTGTTCTGTTGGAGAACTGTAAGACATAAAATTTCAAACTAATAGGCTCTTTATCGAAGTAAATGTATAAGTTTAAATTGGATATCTAACAATCTTTTTCATTTTATTTCTTATTGTTTGTTTTAAAGTAGGAAAAACTAGTTCCTTTCTTTCTAAATTCCATCCCAAATGCTTTCGAATTCCAGGAAATTATATACAGCCTTGTTCAACTAAGATTTCAGAAACTCTTATGAGAAAAAAAAACTAAGACAATTGTGATGAGAGAAATTAGGAGAAAACCTATGGAGCTGACATTACATTTTTCTACAATATCACTAGATTCGATATCCTTGACATCCTGGAAACGTTATTCCTCTCCTTTTTTATATCAAACGAGAGTTTTATGTAATCGTAGAAAAATCAGGATCAGTCTGTTCTGTTGGAGAACTGTAAGACATAAAATTTCGATCTAATAGGCTCTTTATCGAAGTTAATGTATATGTTTAAATTGGATATCTAACAATCTTTTTCATTTTATTTCGTATTGTTTGTTTTAAAGTAGGAAAAACTAGTTCTTGTCTTTCTAATTTCCATCCCAAATGCTTTCGAATTCCAGGAAAATATATATGTTGACAACAAAAAAACTTCTTAAAAAACGTTTTGTTCAACTGTGAAATTCTTATGACACATTGCAAAAATAATCGTTGAAGAAGATAAATTCGATTTTTGTAAATGACAAGTGAAATGAAAAAAATTTACGACCACGGCTGGATTCGAACCTACAATCTTCTGCTCCGTAGGCAGACGCGTTATCTATTGCGCCACGCGACCTTGTTCACCTAAGATATCCGAAACTCTTATGAGAAAAAAAACTAAGACAATTGTGATGAGAGAAATTAGGAGAAAACCTATGGAGCTGACATCACATTTTTCTACAATATCACTAGATTCGATATCCTTGACATCCTAGAAACGTTATTCCTCTCCTTTTTTTATATCAAACGAGAGTTTTATGTAATCGTAGAAAAATCAGGATCAGTCTGTTCTGTTGGAGAACTGTAAGACATAAAATTTCAAACTAATAGGCTCTTTATCGAAGTAAATGTATAAGTTTAAATTGGATATCTAACAATCTTTTTCATTTTATTTCGTATTGTTTGTTTTAAAGTAGGAAAAACTTGTTCTTTTTTTTCTAATTTCCATCCCAAATGCTTTCGAATTCCAGCAAAATATATATGTTAACAACAAAAAAACTTCTTAAAAAACGTTTTGTTCAACTGTGAAATTCTTATGACACATTGCAAAAATAATCGTTGAAAAAGATAAATTCGATTTTTGTAAATGACAATTGAAATGAAAAAAATTTACGACCACGGCTGGATTCGAACCTACAATCTTCTGCTCCGTAGGCAGACGCGTTATCCATTGCGCCACGCGACCTTGTTCACCTAAGATTTCAGAAACTCTTATGAGAAAAAAAACTAAGACAATTGTGATGAGAGAAATTAGGAGAAAACCTGTGGAGCTGACATTACATTTTTCTACAATATCACTAGATTCGATATCCTTGACATCCTGGAAACGTTATTCCTCTCCTTTTTTTATATCAAACGAGAGTTTTATGTAATCGTAGAAAAATCAGGATCAGTCTGTTCTGTTGGAGAACTGTAAGACATAAAATTTCAATCTAATAGGCTCTTTATCGAAGTAAATGTATAAGTTTAAATTGGATATCTAACAATCTTTTTCATTTTATTTCGTATTGTTTGTTTTAAAGTAGGAAAAACTAGTTCTTTTTCTTCTAATTTCCATCCCAAATGCTTTCGAATTCCAGCAAAATATATATGTTGACAACAAAAAAACTTCTTAAAAAACGTTTTGTTCAACTGTGAAATTCTTATGACACATTGCAAAAATAATCGTTGAAGAAGATAAATTCGATTTTTGTAAATGACAAGTGAAATGAAAAAAATTTACGACCACGGCTGGATTCGAACCTACAATCTTCTGCTTCGTAGGCAGACGCGTTATCCATTGCGCCACGCGACCTTGTTCACCTAAGATTTCAGAAACTCTTATGAGAAAAAAAACTAAGACAATTGTGATGAGAGAAATTAGGAGAAAACCTATGGAGCTGACGTTACATTTTTCTATAATATCACTAGATTCGATATCCTTGACATCCTGGAAACGTTATTCCTCTCCTTTTTTCATATCAAACGAGAGTTTTATGTAATCGTAGAAAAATCAGGAAAAGTCTGTTCTGTTGGAGAACTGTAAGACATAAAATTTCAATCTAATAGGCTCTTTATCGAAGTTAATGTATATGTTTAAATTGGATATCTAACAATCTTTTTCATTTTATTTCTTATTGTTTGTTTTAAAGTAGGAAAAACTAGTTCCTTTCTTTCTAATTTCTATCCCAAATGCTTTCGAATTCCAGGAAAATATATATGTTGACAACAAATAAAATTCTTAAAAAACGTTTTGTTCAACTGTGTAATTCTTATGACACATTGCAAAAAAAAATCATTGAAAAAAATAAATTCGATTTTTATGAATGACAAGTGAAATGAAAAAAATTTACGCCCACGGCAGGATTCGAACCTACAATCTTCTGCTCCGTAGGCAGACGCGTTATCCATTGCGCCACGCGGCCTTGTTCAACTAAGATTTCAGAAACTCTTATGAGAAAAAAAAACTAAGACAATTGTGATGAGAGAAATTAGGAGAAAACCTATGGAGCTGACATTACATTTTTCTACAATATCACTAGATTCGATATCCTTGACATCCTGGAAACGTTATTCCTCTCCTTTTTTTATATCAAACGAGAATTTTATGTAATCGTAGAAAAATCAGGATCAGTCTGTTCTGTTGGAGAACTGTAAGACATAAAATTTCAAACTAATAGGCTCTTTATCGAAGTAAATGTATAAGTTTAAATTGGATATCTAACAATCTTTTTCATTTTATTTCTTATTGTTTGTTTTAAAGTAGGAAAAACTAGTTCTTTTCTTTCTAATTTCCATCCCAAATGCTTTCGAATACCAGGAAAATATATATGTTGACAACAAAGAAAATTCTTAAAAAACGTTTTGTTCAACTGTGTAATTCTTATGACACATTGCAAAAAAAAACCATTGAAAAAAATAAATTCGATTTTTATGAATGACAAGTGAAATGAAAAAAATTTACGACCACGGCAGGATTCGAACCTACAATCTTCTGCTAAGTAGGCGGACGCGTTATCCATTGCGCCACGCGGCCTTGTTCAACTAAGATTTCAGAAACTCTTATGAGAAAAAAAACTAAGACAATTGTGATGAGAGAAATTAGGAGAAAACCTATGGAGCTGACATTACATTTTTCTACAATATCACTAGATTCGATATCCTTGACATCCTGAAAACGTTATTCCTCTCTTTTTTTTATATCAAACGAGAGTTTTATGGAATCGTAGAAAAATCAGGATCAGTCTGTTCTGTTGGAGAACTGTAAGACATAAAATTTCAATCTAATAGGCTCTTTATCGAAGTTAATGTATATGTTTAAATTGGATATCTAACAATCTTTTTCATTTTATTTCGTATTGTTTGTTTTAAAGTAGGAAAAACTAGTTCTTTTCTTTCTAATTTCTATCCCAAATGCTTTCGAATTCCAGCAAAATATATATGTTGACAACAAAAAAACTTCTTAAAAAACGTTTTGTTAAACTGTGAAATTTTTATGACACATTGCAAAAATAATCGTTGAAAAAGATAAATTCGATTTTTATGAATGACAAGTGAAATGAAAAAAAATTACGACCACGGCAGGATTCGAACCTACAATCTTCTGCTCCGTAGGCAGACGCGTTATCCATTGCGCCACGCTGCCTTGTTCAACTAAGATTTCAGAAACTCTTATGAGAAAAAAAAACTAAGACTATTGTGATGAGAGAAATTAGGAGAAAACCTATGCAGCTGACATTACATTTTTCTACAATATCACTAGATTCGATATCCTTGACATCCTGGAAACGTTATTCCTCTCCTTTTTTTATATCAAACGAGAATTTTATGTAATCGTAGAAAAATCAGGATCAGTCTGTTCTGTTGGAGAACTGTAAGACATAAAATTTCAAACTAATAGGCTCTTTATCGAACTAAATGTATAAGTTTAAATTGGATATCTAACAATCTTTTTCATTTTATTTCTTATTGTTTGTTTTAAAGTAGGAAAAACTAGTTCTTTTCTTTCTAATTTCCATCCCAAATGCTTTCGAATTCCAGGAAAATATATATGTTGACAACAAAGAAAATTCTTAAAAAACGTTTTGTTCAACTGTGTAATTCTTATGACACATTGCAAAAAAAAATCATTGAAAAAAATAAATTCGATTTTTATGAATGACAAGTGAAATGAGAAAAATTTACGACCACGGCAGGATTCGAACCTACAATCTTCTGCTCCGTAGGCAGACGCGTTATCCATTGCGCCACGCGGCCTTGTTCAACTAAGATTTCAGAAACTCTTATGAGAAAAAAAAACTAAGACAATTGTGATGAGAGAAATTAGGAGAAAACCTATGGAGCTGACATTACATTTTTTTACAATATCACTAGATTCGATATCCTTGACATCCTGAAAACGTTATTCCTCTCCTTTTTTTATATCAAACGAGAGTTTTATGTGATCGTAGAAAAATCAGGATCAGTCTGTTCTGTTGGAGAACTGTAAGACATAAAATTTCAAACTAATAGGCTCTTTATCGAAGTAAATGTATAAGTTTAAATTGGATATCTAACAATCTTTTTCATTTTATTTCTTATTGTTTGTTTTAAAGTAGGAAAAACTAGTTCCTTTCTTTCTAAATTCCATCCCAAATGCTTTCGAATTCCAGGAAATTATATACAGCCTTGTTCAACTAAGATTTCAGAAACTCTTATGAGAAAAAAAAACTAAGACAATTGTGATGAGAGAAATTAGGAGAAAACCTATGGAGCTGACATTACATTTTTCTACAATATCACTAGATTCGATATCCTTGACATCCTGGAAACGTTATTCCTCTCCTTTTTTATATCAAACGAGAGTTTTATGTAATCGTAGAAAAATCAGGATCAGTCTGTTCTGTTGGAGAACTGTAAGACATAAAATTTCGATCTAATAGGCTCTTTATCGAAGTAAATGTATAAGTTTAAATTGGATATCTAACAATCTTTTTCATTTTATTTCTTATTGTTTGTTTTAAAGTAGGAAAAACTAGTTCTTTTCTTTCTAAATTCCATCCCAAATGCTTTCGAATTCCAGGAAATTTTATACGGCCTTGTTCACCTAAGATTTCAGAAACTCTTATGAGAAAAAAAACTAAGACAATTGTGATGAGAGAAATTAGGAGAAAACCTATGGAGCTGACATTACATTTTTCTACAATATCACTAGATTCGATATCCTTGACATCCTGGAAACGTTATTCCTCTCCTTTTTTTATATCAAACGAGAGTTTTATGTAATCGTAGAAAAATCAGGATCAGTCTGTTCTGTTGGAGAACTGTAAGACATAAAATTTCAAACTAATAGGCTCTTTATCGAAGTAAATGTATAAGTTTAAATTGGATATCTAACAATCTTTTTCATTTTATTTCTTATTGTTTGTTTTAAAGTAGGAAAAACTAGTTCTTTTTTTTCTAAATTCCATCCCAAATGCTTTCGAATTCCAGGAAATTATATACGGCCTTGTTCACCTAAGATTTCAGAAACTCTTATGAGGAAAAAAAATAAAACAATTGTGATGAGAGAAGTTAGGAGAAAACCTATGGAGCTGACATTACATTTTTCTACAATATCACTAGATTCGATATCCTTGACATCCTGGAAACGTTATTCCTCTCCTTTTTTTATATCAAACGAGAGTTTTATGTAATCGTAGAAAAATCAGGATCAGTCTGTTCTGTTGGAGAACTGTAAGACATAAAAATTCAATCTAATAGGCTCTTTATCGAAGTAAATGTATAAGTTTAAATTGGATATCTAACAATCTTTTTCATTTTATTTCTTATTGTTTGTTTTAAAGTAGGAAAAACTAGTTCTTTTCTTTCTAATTTCCATCCCAAATGCTTTCGAATTCCAGCAAAATATATATGTTGACAACAAAAAAACTTCTTAAAAAACGTTTTGTTCAACTGTGAAAATCTTATGACACATTGCAAAAATAATCGTTGAAGAAGATAAATTCGATTTTTGTAAATGACAAGTGAAATGAAAAAAATTTACGACCACGGCTGGATTCGAATCTACAATCTTCTGCTCCGTAGGCAGACGCGTTATCCATTGCGCCACGCGGCCCTGTTCAACTAAGATTTCAGAAACTCTTATGAGAAAAAAAATTTGAGACAATTGTGATGAGAGAAATTAGGAGAAAACCTATGGAGCTGACATTACATTTTTTTACAATATCACTAGATTCGATATCCTTGACATCCTGGAAACGTTATTCCTCTCCTTTTTTTATATCAAACGAGAGTTTTATGTAATCGTAGAAAAATCAGGATCAGTCTGTTCTGTTGGAGAACTGTAAGACATAAAATTTCAATCTTATAGGCTCTTTATCGAAGTAAATGTATAAGTTTAAATTGGATATCTAACAATCTTTTTCATTTTATTTCTTATTGTTTGTTTTAAAGTAGGAAAAACTAGTTCTTTTTTTTCTAAATTCCATCCCAAATGCTTTCGAATTCCAGGAAATTATATACGGCCTTGTTCACCTAAGATTTCAGAAACTCTTATGAGGAAAAAAAATAAAACAATTGTGATGAGAGAAGTTAGGAGAAAACCTATGGAGCTGACATTACATTTTTCTACAATATCACTAGATTCGATATCCTTGACATCCTGGAAACGTTATTCCTCTCCTTTTTTTATATCAAACGAGAGTTTTATGTAATCGTAGAAAAATCAGGATCAGTCTGTTCTGTTGGAGAACTGTAAGACATAAAAATTCAATCTAATAGGCTCTTTATCGAAGTAAATGTATAAGTTTAAATTGGATATCTAACAATCTTTTTCATTTTATTTCTTATTGTTTGTTTTAAAGTAGGAAAAACTAGTTCTTTTCTTTCTAATTTCCATCCCAAATGCTTTCGAATTCCAGCAAAATATATATGTTGACAACAAAAAAACTTCTTAAAAAACGTTTTGTTCAACTGTGAAAATCTTATGACACATTGCAAAAATAATCGTTGAAGAAGATAAATTCGATTTTTGTAAATGACAAGTGAAATGAAAAAAATTTACGACCACGGCTGGATTCGAATCTACAATCTTCTGCTCCGTAGGCAGACGCGTTATCCATTGCGCCACGCGGCCCTGTTCAACTAAGATTTCAGAAACTCTTATGAGAAAAAAAATTTGAGACAATTGTGATGAGAGAAATTAGGAGAAAACCTATGGAGCTGACATTACATTTTTTTACAATATCACTAGATTCGATATCCTTGACATCCTGGAAACGTTATTCCTCTCCTTTTTTTATATCAAACGAGAGTTTTATGTAATCGTAGAAAAATCAGGATCAGTCTGTTCTGTTGGAGAACTGTAAGACATAAAATTTCAATCTTATAGGCTCTTTATCGAAGTGAATGTATAAGTTTAAATTGGATATCTAACAATCTTTTTCATTTTATTTCTTATTGTTTGTTTTAAAGTAGGAAAAACTAGTTCTTTTCTTTCTAAATTCCATCCCAAATGCTTTCGAATTCCAGGAAATTATATACGGCCTTGTTCACCTAAGATTTCAGAAACTCTTATGAGAAAAAAAACTAAAACAATTGTGATGAGAGAAGTTAGGAGAAAACCTATGGAGCTGACATTACATTTTTCTACAATATCACTAGATTCGATATCCTTGACATCCTTTAAACGTTATTCCTCTACTTTTTTTATATCAAACGAGAGTTTTATGTAATCGTAGAAAAATCAGGATCAGTCTGTTCTGTTGGAGAACTGTAAGACATAAAATTTCAATCTAATAGGCTCTTTATCGAAGTAAATGTATAAGTTTAAATTGGATATCTAACAATCTTTTTCATTTTATTTCTTATTGTTTGTTTTAAAGTAGGAAAAACTAGTTCTTTTCTTTCTAAATTCCATCCCAAATGCTTTCGAATTCCATGCAAAATATATATGTTGACAACAAAAAAACTTCTTAAAAAACGTTTTGTTCAACTGTGAAATTCTTATGACACATTGCAAAAATAATCGTTGAAGAAGATAAATTCGATTTTTGTAAATGACAAGTGAAATGAAAAAATTTACGACCACGGCTGGATTCGAACCTACAATCTTCTGCTCCGTAGGCAGACGCGTTATCTATTGCGCCACGCGACCTTGTTCACCTAAGATTTCAGAAACTCTTATGAGAAAAAAAACTAAGACAATTGTGATGAGAGAAATTAGGAGAAAACCTGTGGAGCTGACATTACATTTTTTTACAATATCACTAGATTCGATATCCTTGACATCCTGGAAACGTTATTCCTCTCCTTTTTTTATATCAAACGAGAGTTTTATGTAATCGTAGAAAAATCAGGATCAGTCTGTTCTGTTGGAGAACTGTAAGACATAAAATTTCAATCTAATAGGCTCTTTATCGAAGTAAATGTATAAGTTTAAATTGGATATCTAACAATCTTTTTCATTTTATTTCTTATTGTTTGTTTTAAAGTAGGAAAAACTAGTTCTTTTCTTTCTAAATTCCATCCCAAATGCTTTCGAATTCCAGCAAAATATATATGTTGACAACAAAAAAACTTCTTAAAAAACGTTTTGTTCAACTGTGAAATTCTTATGACACATTGCAAAAATAATCGTTGAAGAAGATAAATTCGATTTTTGTAAATGACAAGTGAAATGAAAAAATTTACGACCACGGCTGGATTCGAACCTACAATCTTCTGCTCCGTAGGCAGACGCGTTATCTATTGCGCCACGCGACCTTGTTCACCTAAGATATCCGAAACTCTTATGAGAAAAAAAACTAAGACAATTGTGATGAGAGAA
Source organism: Auanema rhodensis (assembly GCA_964057225.1). Taxonomy (NCBI): domain Eukaryota; kingdom Metazoa; phylum Nematoda; class Chromadorea; order Rhabditida; family Rhabditidae; genus Auanema; species Auanema rhodense. The sequence goes on along the minus strand of OZ059899.1, from coordinate 9,199,858 downwards.
ATTAGGAGAAAACCTATGGAGCTGACATCACATTTTTCTACAATATCACTAGATTCGATATCCTTGACATCCTAGAAACGTTATTCCTCTCCTTTTTTTATATCAAACGAGAGTTTTATGTAATCGTAGAAAAATCAGGATCAGTCTTTTCTGTTGGAGAACTGTAAGACATAAAATTTCAAACTAATAGGCTCTTTATCGAAGTAAATGTATAAGTTTAAATTGGATATCTAACAATCTTTTTCATTTTATTTCGTATTGTTTGTTTTAAAGTAGGAAAAACTTGTTCTTTTTTTTCTAATTTCCATCCCAAATGCTTTCGAATTCCAGCAAAATATATATGTTAACAACAAAAAAACTTCTTAAAAAACGTTTTGTTCAACTGTGAAATTCTTATGACACATTGCAAAAATAATCGTTGAAAAAGATAAATTCGATTTTTGTAAATGACAATTGAAATGAAAAAAATTTACGACCACAGCTGGATTCGAACCTACAATCTTCTGCTCCGTAGGCAGACGCGTTATCCATTGCGCCACGCGACCTTGTTCACCTAAGATTTCAGAAACTCTTATGAGAAAAAAAACTAAGACAATTGTGATGAGAGAAATTAGGAGAAAACCTGTGGAGCTGACATTACATTTTTCTACAATATCACTAGATTCGATATCCTTGACATCCTGGAAACGTTATTCCTCTCCTTTTTTTATATCAAACGAGAGTTTTATGTAATCGTAGAAAAATCAGGATCAGTCTGTTCTGTTGGAGAACTGTAAGACATAAAATTTCAATCTAATAGGCTCTTTATCGAAGTAAATGTATAAGTTTAAATTGGATATCTAACAATCTTTTTCATTTTATTTCGTATTGTTTGTTTTAAAGTAGGAAAAACTAGTTCTTTTTTTTCTAATTTCCATCCCAAATGCTTTCGAATTCCAGCAAAATATATATGTTGACAACAAAAAAACTTCTTAAAAAACGTTTTGTTCAACTGTGAAATTCTTATGACACATTGCAAAAATAATCGTTGAAGAAGATAAATTCGATTTTTGTAAATGACAAGTGAAATGAAAAAAATTTACGACCACGGCTGGATTCGAACCTACAATCTTCTGCTTCGTAGGCAGACGCGTTATCCATTGCGCCACGCGACCTTGTTCACCTAAGATTTCAGAAACTCTTATGAGAAAAAAAACTAAGACAATTGTGATGAGAGAAATTAGGAGAAAACCTATGGAGCTGACGTTACATTTTTCTATAATATCACTAGATTCGATATCCTTGACATCCTGGAAACGTTATTCCTCTCCTTTTTTCATATCAAACGAGAGTTTTATGTAATCGTAGAAAAATCAGGAAAAGTCTGTTCTGTTGGAGAACTGTAAGACATAAAATTTCAATCTAATAGGCTCTTTATCGAAGTTAATGTATATGTTTAAATTGGATATCTAACAATCTTTTTCATTTTATTTCTTATTGTTTGTTTTAAAGTAGGAAAAACTAGTTCCTTTCTTTCTAATTTCTATCCCAAATGCTTTCGAATTCCAGGAAAATATATATGTTGACAACAAATAAAATTCTTAAAAAACGTTTTGTTCAACTGTGTAATTCTTATGACACATTGCAAAAAAAAATCATTGAAAAAAATAAATTCGATTTTTATGAATGACAAGTGAAATGAAAAAAATTTACGCCCACGGCAGGATTCGAACCTACAATCTTCTGCTCCGTAGGCAGACGCGTTATCCATTGCGCCACGCGGCCTTGTTCAACTAAGATTTCAGAAACTCTTATGAGAAAAAAAAACTAAGACAATTGTGATGAGAGAAATTAGGAGAAAACCTATGGAGCTGACATTACATTTTTCTACAATATCACTAGATTCGATATCCTTGACATCCTGGAAACGTTATTCCTCTCCTTTTTTTATATCAAACGAGAATTTTATGTAATCGTAGAAAAATCAGGATCAGTCTGTTCTGTTGGAGAACTGTAAGACATAAAATTTCAAACTAATAGGCTCTTTATCGAAGTAAATGTATAAGTTTAAATTGGATATCTAACAATCTTTTTCATTTTATTTCTTATTGTTTGTTTTAAAGTAGGAAAAACTAGTTCTTTTCTTTCTAATTTCCATCCCAAATGCTTTCGAATACCAGGAAAATATATATGTTGACAACAAAGAAAATTCTTAAAAAACGTTTTGTTCAACTGTGTAATTCTTATGACACATTGCAAAAAAAAACCATTGAAAAAAATAAATTCGATTTTTATGAATGACAAGTGAAATGAAAAAAATTTACGACCACGGCAGGATTCGAACCTACAATCTTCTGCTAAGTAGGCGGACGCGTTATCCATTGCGCCACGCGGCCTTGTTCAACTAAGATTTCAGAAACTCTTATGAGAAAAAAAACTAAGACAATTGTGATGAGAGAAATTAGGAGAAAACCTATGGAGCTGACATTACATTTTTCTACAATATCACTAGATTCGATATCCTTGACATCCTGAAAACGTTATTCCTCTCTTTTTTTTATATCAAACGAGAGTTTTATGGAATCGTAGAAAAATCAGGATCAGTCTGTTCTGTTGGAGAACTGTAAGACATAAAATTTCAATCTAATAGGCTCTTTATCGAAGTTAATGTATATGTTTAAATTGGATATCTAACAATCTTTTTCATTTTATTTCGTATTGTTTGTTTTAAAGTAGGAAAAACTAGTTCTTTTCTTTCTAATTTCTATCCCAAATGCTTTCGAATTCCAGCAAAATATATATGTTGACAACAAAAAAACTTCTTAAAAAACGTTTTGTTAAACTGTGAAATTTTTATGACACATTGCAAAAATAATCGTTGAAAAAGATAAATTCGATTTTTATGAATGACAAGTGAAATGAAAAAAATTTACGACCACGGCAGGATTCGAACCTACAATCTTCTGCTCCGTAGGCAGACGCGTTATCCATTGCGCCACGCTGCCTTGTTCAACTAAGATTTCAGAAACTCTTATGAGAAAAAAAAACTAAGACTATTGTGATGAGAGAAATTAGGAGAAAACCTATGCAGCTGACATTACATTTTTCTACAATATCACTAGATTCGATATCCTTGACATCCTGGAAACGTTATTCCTCTCCTTTTTTTATATCAAACGAGAATTTTATGTAATCGTAGAAAAATCAGGATCAGTCTGTTCTGTTGGAGAACTGTAAGACATAAAATTTCAAACTAATAGGCTCTTTATCGAACTAAATGTATAAGTTTAAATTGGATATCTAACAATCTTTTTCATTTTATTTCTTATTGTTTGTTTTAAAGTAGGAAAAACTAGTTCTTTTCTTTCTAATTTCCATCCCAAATGCTTTCGAATTCCAGGAAAATATATATGTTGACAACAAAGAAAATTCTTAAAAAACGTTTTGTTCAACTGTGTAATTCTTATGACACATTGCAAAAAAAAATCATTGAAAAAAATAAATTCGATTTTTATGAATGACAAGTGAAATGAGAAAAATTTACGACCACGGCAGGATTCGAACCTACAATCTTCTGCTCCGTAGGCAGACGCGTTATCCATTGCGCCACGCGGCCTTGTTCAACTAAGATTTCAGAAACTCTTATGAGAAAAAAAAACTAAGACAATTGTGATGAGAGAAATTAGGAGAAAACCTATGGAGCTGACATTACATTTTTTTACAATATCACTAGATTCGATATCCTTGACATCCTGAAAACGTTATTCCTCTCCTTTTTTTATATCAAACGAGAGTTTTATGTGATCGTAGAAAAATCAGGATCAGTCTGTTCTGTTGGAGAACTGTAAGACATAAAATTTCAAACTAATAGGCTCTTTATCGAAGTAAATGTATAAGTTTAAATTGGATATCTAACAATCTTTTTCATTTTATTTCTTATTGTTTGTTTTAAAGTAGGAAAAACTAGTTCCTTTCTTTCTAAATTCCATCCCAAATGCTTTCGAATTCCAGGAAATTATATACAGCCTTGTTCAACTAAGATTTCAGAAACTCTTATGAGAAAAAAAAACTAAGACAATTGTGATGAGAGAAATTAGGAGAAAACCTATGGAGCTGACATTACATTTTTCTACAATATCACTAGATTCGATATCCTTGACATCCTGGAAACGTTATTCCTCTCCTTTTTTATATCAAACGAGAGTTTTATGTAATCGTAGAAAAATCAGGATCAGTCTGTTCTGTTGGAGAACTGTAAGACATAAAATTTCGATCTAATAGGCTCTTTATCGAAGTTAATGTATATGTTTAAATTGGATATCTAACAATCTTTTTCATTTTATTTCGTATTGTTTGTTTTAAAGTAGGAAAAACTAGTTCTTGTCTTTCTAATTTCCATCCCAAATGCTTTCGAATTCCAGGAAAATATATATGTTGACAACAAAAAAACTTCTTAAAAAACGTTTTGTTCAACTGTGAAATTCTTATGACACATTGCAAAAATAATCGTTGAAGAAGATAAATTCGATTTTTGTAAATGACAAGTGAAATGAAAAAAATTTACGACCACGGCTGGATTCGAACCTACAATCTTCTGCTCCGTAGGCAGACGCGTTATCTATTGCGCCACGCGACCTTGTTCACCTAAGATATCCGAAACTCTTATGAGAAAAAAAACTAAGACAATTGTGATGAGAGAAATTAGGAGAAAACCTATGGAGCTGACATCACATTTTTCTACAATATCACTAGATTCGATATCCTTGACATCCTAGAAACGTTATTCCTCTCCTTTTTTTATATCAAACGAGAGTTTTATGTAATCGTAGAAAAATCAGGATCAGTCTGTTCTGTTGGAGAACTGTAAGACATAAAATTTCAAACTAATAGGCTCTTTATCGAAGTAAATGTATAAGTTTAAATTGGATATCTAACAATCTTTTTCATTTTATTTCGTATTGTTTGTTTTAAAGTAGGAAAAACTTGTTCTTTTTTTTCTAATTTCCATCCCAAATGCTTTCGAATTCCAGCAAAATATATATGTTGACAACAAAAAAACTTCTTAAAAAACGTTTTGTTCAACTGTGAAATTCTTATGACACATTGCAAAAATAATCGTTGAAGAAGATAAATTCGATTTTTGTAAATGACAAGTGAAATGAAAAAAATTTACGACCACGGCTGGATTCGAACCTACAATCTTCTGCTTCGTAGGCAGACGCGTTATCCATTGCGCCACGCGACCTTGTTCACCTAAGATTTCAGAAACTCTTATGAGAAAAAAAACTAAGACAATTGTGATGAGAGAAATTAGGAGAAAACCTATGGAGCTGACGTTACATTTTTCTATAATATCACTAGATTCGATATCCTTGACATCCTGGAAACGTTATTCCTCTCCTTTTTTCATATCAAACGAGAGTTTTATGTAATCGTAGAAAAATCAGGAAAAGTCTGTTCTGTTGGAGAACTGTAAGACATAAAATTTCAATCTAATAGGCTCTTTATCGAAGTTAATGTATATGTTTAAATTGGATATCTAACAATCTTTTTCATTTTATTTCTTATTGTTTGTTTTAAAGTAGGAAAAACTAGTTCCTTTCTTTCTAATTTCTATCCCAAATGCTTTCGAATTCCAGGAAAATATATATGTTGACAACAAATAAAATTCTTAAAAAACGTTTTGTTCAACTGTGTAATTCTTATGACACATTGCAAAAAAAAATCATTGAAAAAAATAAATTCGATTTTTATGAATGACAAGTGAAATGAAAAAAATTTACGCCCACGGCAGGATTCGAACCTACAATCTTCTGCTCCGTAGGCAGACGCGTTATCCATTGCGCCACGCGGCCTTGTTCAACTAAGATTTCAGAAACTCTTATGAGAAAAAAAAACTAAGACAATTGTGATGAGAGAAATTAGGAGAAAACCTATGGAGCTGACATTACATTTTTCTACAATATCACTAGATTCGATATCCTTGACATCCTGGAAACGTTATTCCTCTCCTTTTTTTATATCAAACGAGAATTTTATGTAATCGTAGAAAAATCAGGATCAGTCTGTTCTGTTGGAGAACTGTAAGACATAAAATTTCAAACTAATAGGCTCTTTATCGAAGTAAATGTATAAGTTTAAATTGGATATCTAACAATCTTTTTCATTTTATTTCTTATTGTTTGTTTTAAAGTAGGAAAAACTAGTTCTTTTCTTTCTAATTTCCATCCCAAATGCTTTCGAATACCAGGAAAATATATATGTTGACAACAAAGAAAATTCTTAAAAAACGTTTTGTTCAACTGTGTAATTCTTATGACACATTGCAAAAAAAAACCATTGAAAAAAATAAATTCGATTTTTATGAATGACAAGTGAAATGAAAAAAATTTACGACCACGGCAGGATTCGAACCTACAATCTTCTGCTAAGTAGGCGGACGCGTTATCCATTGCGCCACGCGGCCTTGTTCAACTAAGATTTCAGAAACTCTTATGAGAAAAAAAACTAAGACAATTGTGATGAGAGAAATTAGGAGAAAACCTATGGAGCTGACATTACATTTTTCTACAATATCACTAGATTCGATATCCTTGACATCCTGAAAACGTTATTCCTCTCTTTTTTTTATATCAAACGAGAGTTTTATGGAATCGTAGAAAAATCAGGATCAGTCTGTTCTGTTGGAGAACTGTAAGACATAAAATTTCAATCTAATAGGCTCTTTATCGAAGTTAATGTATATGTTTAAATTGGATATCTAACAATCTTTTTCATTTTATTTCGTATTGTTTGTTTTAAAGTAGGAAAAACTAGTTCTTTTCTTTCTAATTTCTATCCCAAATGCTTTCGAATTCCAGCAAAATATATATGTTGACAACAAAAAAACTTCTTAAAAAACGTTTTGTTAAACTGTGAAATTTTTATGACACATTGCAAAAATAATCGTTGAAAAAGATAAATTCGATTTTTATGAATGACAAGTGAAATGAAAAAAATTTACGACCACGGCAGGATTCGAACCTACAATCTTCTGCTCCGTAGGCAGACGCGTTATCCATTGCGCCACGCTGCCTTGTTCAACTAAGATTTCAGAAACTCTTATGAGAAAAAAAAACTAAGACTATTGTGATGAGAGAAATTAGGAGAAAACCTATGCAGCTGACATTACATTTTTCTACAATATCACTAGATTCGATATCCTTGACATCCTGGAAACGTTATTCCTCTCCTTTTTTTATATCAAACGAGAATTTTATGTAATCGTAGAAAAATCAGGATCAGTCTGTTCTGTTGGAGAACTGTAAGACATAAAATTTCAAACTAATAGGCTCTTTATCGAACTAAATGTATAAGTTTAAATTGGATATCTAACAATCTTTTTCATTTTATTTCTTATTGTTTGTTTTAAAGTAGGAAAAACTAGTTCTTTTCTTTCTAATTTCCATCCCAAATGCTTTCGAATTCCAGGAAAATATATATGTTGACAACAAAGAAAATTCTTAAAAAACGTTTTGTTCAACTGTGTAATTCTTATGACACATTGCAAAAAAAAATCATTGAAAAAAATAAATTCGATTTTTATGAATGACAAGTGAAATGAGAAAAATTTACGACCACGGCAGGATTCGAACCTACAATCTTCTGCTCCGTAGGCAGACGCGTTATCCATTGCGCCACGCGGCCTTGTTCAACTAAGATTTCAGAAACTCTTATGAGAAAAAAAAACTAAGACAATTGTGATGAGAGAAATTAGGAGAAAACCTATGGAGCTGACATTACATTTTTTTACAATATCACTAGATTCGATATCCTTGACATCCTGAAAACGTTATTCCTCTCCTTTTTTTATATCAAACGAGAGTTTTATGTGATCGTAGAAAAATCAGGATCAGTCTGTTCTGTTGGAGAACTGTAAGACATAAAATTTCAAACTAATAGGCTCTTTATCGAAGTAAATGTATAAGTTTAAATTGGATATCTAACAATCTTTTTCATTTTATTTCTTATTGTTTGTTTTAAAGTAGGAAAAACTAGTTCCTTTCTTTCTAAATTCCATCCCAAATGCTTTCGAATTCCAGGAAATTATATACAGCCTTGTTCAACTAAGATTTCAGAAACTCTTATGAGAAAAAAAAACTAAGACAATTGTGATGAGAGAAATTAGGAGAAAACCTATGGAGCTGACATTACATTTTTCTACAATATCACTAGATTCGATATCCTTGACATCCTGGAAACGTTATTCCTCTCCTTTTTTATATCAAACGAGAGTTTTATGTAATCGTAGAAAAATCAGGATCAGTCTGTTCTGTTGGAGAACTGTAAGACATAAAATTTCGATCTAATAGGCTCTTTATCGAAGTTAATGTATATGTTTAAATTGGATATCTAACAATCTTTTTCATTTTATTTCGTATTGTTTGTTTTAAAGTAGGAAAAACTAGTTCTTGTCTTTCTAATTTCCATCCCAAATGCTTTCGAATTCCAGGAAAATATATATGTTGACAACAAAAAAACTTCTTAAAAAACGTTTTGTTCAACTGTGAAATTCTTATGACACATTGCAAAAATAATCGTTGAAGAAGATAAATTCGATTTTTGTAAATGACAAGTGAAATGAAAAAAATTTACGACCACGGCTGGATTCGAACCTACAATCTTCTGCTCCGTAGGCAGACGCGTTATCTATTGCGCCACGCGACCTTGTTCACCTAAGATATCCGAAACTCTTATGAGAAAAAAAACTAAGACAATTGTGATGAGAGAAATTAGGAGAAAACCTATGGAGCTGACATCACATTTTTCTACAATATCACTAGATTCGATATCCTTGACATCCTAGAAACGTTATTCCTCTCCTTTTTTTATATCAAACGAGAGTTTTATGTAATCGTAGAAAAATCAGGATCAGTCTGTTCTGTTGGAGAACTGTAAGACATAAAATTTCAAACTAATAGGCTCTTTATCGAAGTAAATGTATAAGTTTAAATTGGATATCTAACAATCTTTTTCATTTTATTTCGTATTGTTTGTTTTAAAGTAGGAAAAACTTGTTCTTTTTTTTCTAATTTCCATCCCAAATGCTTTCGAATTCCAGCAAAATATATATGTTAACAACAAAAAAACTTCTTAAAAAACGTTTTGTTCAACTGTGAAATTCTTATGACACATTGCAAAAATAATCGTTGAAAAAGATAAATTCGATTTTTGTAAATGACAATTGAAATGAAAAAAATTTACGACCACGGCTGGATTCGAACCTACAATCTTCTGCTCCGTAGGCAGACGCGTTATCCATTGCGCCACGCGACCTTGTTCACCTAAGATTTCAGAAACTCTTATGAGAAAAAAAACTAAGACAATTGTGATGAGAGAAATTAGGAGAAAACCTGTGGAGCTGACATTACATTTTTCTACAATATTACTAGATTCGATATCCTTGACATCCTGGAAACGTTATTCCTCTCCTTTTTTTATATCAAACGAGAGTTTTATGTAATCGTAGAAAAATCAGGATCAGTCTGTTCTGTTGGAGAACTGTAAGACATAAAATTTCAATCTAATAGGCTCTTTATCGAAGTAAATGTATAAGTTTAAATTGGATATCTAACAATCTTTTTCATTTTATTTCGTATTGTTTGTTTTAAAGTAGGAAAAACTAGTTCTTTTTCTTCTAATTTCCATCCCAAATGCTTTCGAATTCCAGCAAAATATATATGTTGACAACAAAAAAACTTCTTAAAAAACGTTTTGTTCAACTGTGAAATTCTTATGACACATTGCAAAAATAATCGTTGAAGAAGATAAATTCGATTTTTGTAAATGACAAGTGAAATGAAAAAAATTTACGACCACGGCTGGATTCGAACCTACAATCTTCTGCTTCGTAGGCAGACGCGTTATCCATTGCGCCACGCGACCTTGTTCACCTAAGATTTCAGAAACTCTTATGAGAAAAAAAACTAAGACAATTGTGATGAGAGAAATTAGGAGAAAACCTATGGAGCTGACGTTACATTTTTCTATAATATCACTAGATTCGATATCCTTGACATCCTGGAAACGTTATTCCTCTCCTTTTTTCATATCAAACGAGAGTTTTATGTAATCGTAGAAAAATCAGGAAAAGTCTGTTCTGTTGGAGAACTGTAAGACATAAAATTTCAATCTAATAGGCTCTTTATCGAAGTTAATGTATATGTTTAAATTGGATATCTAACAATCTTTTTCATTTTATTTCTTATTGTTTGTTTTAAAGTAGGAAAAACTAGTTCCTTTCTTTCTAATTTCTATCCCAAATGCTTTCGAATTCCAGGAAAATATATATGTTGACAACAAATAAAATTCTTAAAAAACGTTTTGTTCAACTGTGTAATTCTTATGACACATTGCAAAAAAAAATCATTGAAAAAAATAAATTCGATTTTTATGAATGACAAGTGAAATGAAAAAAATTTACGCCCACGGCAGGATTCGAACCTACAATCTTCTGCTCCGTAGGCAGACGCGTTATCCATTGCGCCACGCGGCCTTGTTCAACTAAGATTTCAGAAACTCTTATGAGAAAAAAAAACTAAGACAATTGTGATGAGAGAAATTAGGAGAAAACCTATGGAGCTGACATTACATTTTTCTACAATATCACTAGATTCGATATCCTTGACATCCTGGAAACGTTATTCCTCTCCTTTTTTTATATCAAACGAGAATTTTATGTAATCGTAGAAAAATCAGGATCAGTCTGTTCTGTTGGAGAACTGTAAGACATAAAATTTCAAACTAATAGGCTCTTTATCGAAGTAAATGTATAAGTTTAAATTGGATATCTAACAATCTTTTTCATTTTATTTCTTATTGTTTGTTTTAAAGTAGGAAAAACTAGTTCTTTTCTTTCTAATTTCCATCCCAAATGCTTTCGAATACCAGGAAAATATATATGTTGACAACAAAGAAAATTCTTAAAAAACGTTTTGTTCAACTGTGTAATTCTTATGACACATTGCAAAAAAAAACCATTGAAAAAAATAAATTCGATTTTTATGAATGACAAGTGAAATGAAAAAAATTTACGACCACGGCAGGATTCGAACCTACAATCTTCTGCTAAGTAGGCGGACGCGTTATCCATTGCGCCACGCGGCCTTGTTCAACTAAGATTTCAGAAACTCTTATGAGAAAAAAAACTAAGACAATTGTGATGAGAGAAATTAGGAGAAAACCTATGGAGCTGACATTACATTTTTCTACAATATCACTAGATTCGATATCCTTGACATCCTGAAAACGTTATTCCTCTCTTTTTTTTATATCAAACGAGAGTTTTATGGAATCGTAGAAAAATCAGGATCAGTCTGTTCTGTTGGAGAACTGTAAGACATAAAATTTCAATCTAATAGGCTCTTTATCGAAGTTAATGTATATGTTTAAATTGGATATCTAACAATCTTTTTCATTTTATTTCGTATTGTTTGTTTTAAAGTAGGAAAAACTAGTTCTTTTCTTTCTAATTTCTATCCCAAATGCTTTCGAATTCCAGCAAAATATATATGTTGACAACAAAAAAACTTCTTAAAAAACGTTTTGTTAAACTGTGAAATTTTTATGACACATTGCAAAAATAATCGTTGAAAAAGATAAATTCGATTTTTATGAATGACAAGTGAAATGAAAAAAAATTACGACCACGGCAGGATTCGAACCTACAATCTTCTGCTCCGTAGGCAGACGCGTTATCCATTGCGCCACGCTGCCTTGTTCAACTAAGATTTCAGAAACTCTTATGAGAAAAAAAAACTAAGACTATTGTGATGAGAGAAATTAGGAGAAAACCTATGCAGCTGACATTACATTTTTCTACAATATCACTAGATTCGATATCCTTGACATCCTGGAAACGTTATTCCTCTCCTTTTTTTATATCAAACGAGAATTTTATGTAATCGTAGAAAAATCAGGATCAGTCTGTTCTGTTGGAGAACTGTAAGACATAAAATTTCAAACTAATAGGCTCTTTATCGAACTAAATGTATAAGTTTAAATTGGATATCTAACAATCTTTTTCATTTTATTTCTTATTGTTTGTTTTAAAGTAGGAAAAACTAGTTCTTTTCTTTCTAATTTCCATCCCAAATGCTTTCGAATTCCAGGAAAATATATATGTTGACAACAAAGAAAATTCTTAAAAAACGTTTTGTTCAACTGTGTAATTCTTATGACACATTGCAAAAAAAAATCATTGAAAAAAATAAATTCGATTTTTATGAATGACAAGTGAAATGAGAAAAATTTACGACCACGGCAGGATTCGAACCTACAATCTTCTGCTCCGTAGGCAGACGCGTTATCCATTGCGCCACGCGGCCTTGTTCAACTAAGATTTCAGAAACTCTTATGAGAAAAAAAAACTAAGACAATTGTGATGAGAGAAATTAGGAGAAAACCTATGGAGCTGACATTACATTTTTTTACAATATCACTAGATTCGATATCCTTGACATCCTGAAAACGTTATTCCTCTCCTTTTTTTATATCAAACGAGAGTTTTATGTGATCGTAGAAAAATCAGGATCAGTCTGTTCTGTTGGAGAACTGTAAGACATAAAATTTCAAACTAATAGGCTCTTTATCGAAGTAAATGTATAAGTTTAAATTGGATATCTAACAATCTTTTTCATTTTATTTCTTATTGTTTGTTTTAAAGTAGGAAAAACTAGTTCCTTTCTTTCTAAATTCCATCCCAAATGCTTTCGAATTCCAGGAAATTATATACAGCCTTGTTCAACTAAGATTTCAGAAACTCTTATGAGAAAAAAAAACTAAGACAATTGTGATGAGAGAAATTAGGAGAAAACCTATGGAGCTGACATTACATTTTTCTACAATATCACTAGATTCGATATCCTTGACATCCTGGAAACGTTATTCCTCTCCTTTTTTATATCAAACGAGAGTTTTATGTAATCGTAGAAAAATCAGGATCAGTCTGTTCTGTTGGAGAACTGTAAGACATAAAATTTCGATCTAATAGGCTCTTTATCGAAGTTAATGTATATGTTTAAATTGGATATCTAACAATCTTTTTCATTTTATTTCGTATTGTTTGTTTTAAAGTAGGAAAAACTAGTTCTTGTCTTTCTAATTTCCATCCCAAATGCTTTCGAATTCCAGGAAAATATATATGTTGACAACAAAAAAACTTCTTAAAAAACGTTTTGTTCAACTGTGAAATTCTTATGACACATTGCAAAAATAATCGTTGAAGAAGATAAATTCGATTTTTGTAAATGACAAGTGAAATGAAAAAAATTTACGACCACGGCTGGATTCGAACCTACAATCTTCTGCTCCGTAGGCAGACGCGTTATCCATTGCGCCACGCTGCCTTGTTCAACTAAGATTTCAGAAACTCTTATGAGAAAAAAAAACTAAGACAATTGTGATGAGAGAAATTAGGAGAAAACCTATGGAGCTGACATTACATTTTTCTACAATATCACTAGATTCGATATCCTTGACATCCTGGAAACGTTATTCCTCTGCTTTTTTTATATCAAACGAGAGTTTTATGTAATCGTAGAAAAATCAGGATCAGTCTGTTCTGTTGGAGAACTGTAAGACATAAAATTTGAAACTAATAGGCTCTTTATCAAAGTAAATGTATAAGTTTAAATTGGATATCTAACAATCTTTTTTATTTTATTTCTTATTGTTTGTTTTAAAGTAGGAAAAACTAGTTCTTTTCCTTCTAATGTCCATCCCAAATGCTTTCGAATTCCAGAAAAAAATATATACGGCCTTGTTCACCTAAGATTTCAGAAACTCTTATGAGAAAAAAAACTAAGACAATTGTGATGAGAGAAATTAAGAGAAAACCTATGGAGCTGACATTACATTTTTTCACAATATCACTAGATTCGATATCATTGACATCCTGGAAACGTTATTCCTCTTCTTTTTTTATATCAAACGAGAGTTTTATATAATCATAGAGAATTCAGGATCAGTCTGTTCTGTTGGAGAACTGTAAGACATAAAATTTCAAACTAATAGGCTCTTTATCGAAGTAAATGTATAAGTTTAAATTGGATATCTAACAATCTTTTTTATTTTATTTCTTATTGTTTGTTTTAAAGTAGGAAAAACTAGTTCTTTTCTTTCTAATTTCCATCCCAAATGCTTTCGAATTCCAGAAAAAAATATATACGGCCTTGTTCACCTAAGATTTCAGAAACTCTTATGAGAAAAAAAACTAAGACAATTGTGATGAGAGAAATTAGGAGAAAACCTATGGAGCTGACATTACATTTTTCTATAATATCACTAGATTCGTTATCCTTGACATCCTGGAATCGTTATTCCTCTCCTTTTTTTATATAAAACGAGAATTTTATGTAATCGTAGAAAAATCAGGATCAGTCTGTTCTGTTGGAGAACTGTAAGACATAAAATTTCAAACTAATAGGCTCTTTATCGAAGTAAATGTATATGTTTAAATTGGATATCTAACAATCTTTTTCATTTTATTTCTTATTGTTTGTTTTAAAGTAGGAAAAACTAGTTCCTTTCTTTCTAAATTCCATCCCAAATGCTTTCGAATTCCAGGAAATTATATACGGCCTTGTTCACCTAAGATTTCAGAAACTCTTATGAGAAAAAAAACTAAGACAATTGTGATGAGAGAAATTAGGAGAAAACCTATGGAGCTGACATTACATTTTTCTACAATATCACTAGATTCGATATCCTTGACATCCTGGAAACGTTATTCCTCTCCTTTTTTTATATCAAACGAGAGTTTTATGTAATCGTAGAAAAATCAGGATCAGTCTGTTCTGTTGGAGAACTGTAAGACATAAAATTTCAAACTAATAGGCTCTTTATCGAAGTAAATGTATAAGTTTAAATTGGATATCTAACAATCTTTTTCATTTTATTTCTTATTGTTTGTTTTAAAGTAGGAAAAACTAGTTCTTTTCTTTCTAAATTCCATCCCAAATGCTTTCCAATTCCAGGAAATTATATACGGTCTTGTTCACCTAAGATTTCAGAAACTCTTATGAGAAAAAAAACTAAGACAATTGTGATGAGAGAAATTAGGAGAAAACCTATGGAGCTGACATTACATTTTTCTACAATATCACTAGATTCGATATCCTTGACATCCTGGAAACGTTATTCCTCTCCTTTTTTTATATCAAACGAGAGTTTTATGTAATCGTAGAAAAATCAGGATCAGTCTGTTCTGTTGGAGAACTGTAAGACATAAAATTTCAAACTAACAGGCTCTTTATCGAAGTAAATGTATAAGTTTAAATTGGATATCTAACAATCTTTTTCATTTTATTTCGTATTGTTTGTTTTAAAGTAGGAAAAACTTGTTCTTTTCTTTCTAATTTCTATCCCAAATGCTTTCGAATTCCAGCAAAATATATATGTTGACAACAAAAAACTTCTTAAAAAACGTTTTGTTAAACTGTGAAATTTTTATGACACATTGCAAAAATAATCGTTGGAAAAGATAAATTCGATTTTTATGAATGACAAGTGAAATGAAAAAAATTTACGACCACGGCAGGATTCGAACCTACAATCTTCTGCTCCGCAGGCAGACGCGTTATCCATTGCGCCACGCTGCCTTGTTCAACTAAGATTTCAGAAACTCTTATGAGAAAAAAAAACTAAGACAATTGTGATGAGAGAAATCAAGAGAAAAGCTATGAAGCTGACATTACATTTCTCTACAATATCACTAGATTCGATATCCTTGACATCCAGGAAACGTTATTCCTCTCCTTTTTTTATATCAAACGAGAATTTTATGTAATCGTAGAAAAATCAGGATCAGTCTGTTCTGTTGGAGAACTGTAAGACATAAACTTTTAATCTAATAGGCTCTTTATCGAAGTAAATGTATAAGTTTAAATTGGATATCTAACAATCTTTTTCATTTTATTTCTTATTGTTTGTTTTAAAGTAGGAAAAACTAGTTCTTTTCTTTCTAATTTCCATCCCAAATGCTTTCGAATTCCAGCAAAATATATATGTTGACAACAAAAAAACTTCTTAAAAAACGTTTTGTTAAACTGTGAAATTCTTATGACACATTGCAAAAAAAAATCATTGAAAAAAATAAATTCGATTTTTATGAATGACAAGTGAAATAAAAAAAATTTACGACCACGGCAGGAATCGAACCTACAATCTTCTGCTCCGTAGGCAGACGCGTTATCCATTGCGCCACGCGGCCTTGTTTAACTGAGATTTCAGAAACTCTTATGAGAAAAAAAAACTAAGACAATTGTGATGAGAGAAATTAGGAGAAAACCTATGGAGCTGACATTACATTTTTCTACAATATCACTAGATTCGATATCCTTGACATCCTGGAAACGTTATTCCTCTTCTTTTTTTATATCAAACGAGAGTTTTATGTAATCGTAGAAAAATCAGGATCAGTCTGTTCTGTTGGAGAACTGTAAGACATAAAATTTCAAACTAATAGGCTCTTTATCGAAGTAAATGTATAAGTTTAAATTGGATATCTAACAATCTTTTTCATTTTATTTTTTTTTGTTTGTTTTAAAATAGGAAAAACTAGTTCTTTTCTTTCTAATTTCCATCCCAAATGCTTTCGAATTCCAGGAAAATATATATGTTGACAACAAAAAAAATTCTTAAAAAACGTTTTGTTCAACTGTGAAATTTTTATGACACATTGCAAAAATAATCGTTGAAGAAGATAAATTTGATTTTTGTAAATGACAAGTGAAATGAAAAAAATTTACGACCACGGCAGGATTCGAACCTACAATCTTCTGCTCCGTAGGCAGACGCGTTATCCATTGCGCCACGCGGCCTTGTTCAACTAAGATTTCAGAAACTCTTATGAAAAAAAAATAAGACAATTGTGATGAGAGAAATTTAGAGAAAAACTATGGAGCTGACATTACATTTTTCTACAATATCACTAGATTCGATATCATTGATATCCTGGATACGTTATTCCTCTCCTTTTTGTATATCAAACGAGAGTTTTATGTAATCATAGAGAAATCAGGATCAGTCTGTTCTGTTGGAGAACTGTAAGACATAAAATTTGAAACTAATAGGCTCTTTATCAAAGTAAATGTATAAGTTTAAATTGGATATCTAACAATCTTTTTTATTTTATTTCTTATTGTTTGTTTTAAAGTAGGAAAAACTAGTTCTTTTCCTTCTAATGTCCATCCCAAATGCTTTCGAATTCCAGAAAAAAATATATACGGCCTTGTTCACCTAAGATTTCAGAAACTCTTATGAGAAAAAAAACTAAGACAATTGTGATGAGAGAAATTAAGAGAAAACCTATGGAGCTGACATTACATTTTTTCACAATATCACTAGATTCGATATCATTGACATCCTGGAAACGTTATTCCTCTTCTTTTTTTATATCAAACGAGAGTTTTATATAATCATAGAGAATTCAGGATCAGTCTGTTCTGTTGGAGAACTGTAAGACATAAAATTTCAAACTAATAGGCTCTTTATCGAAGTAAATGTATAAGTTTAAATTGGATATCTAACAATCTTTTTTATTTTATTTCTTATTGTTTGTTTTAAAGTAGGAAAAACTAGTTCTTTTCTTTCTAATTTCCATCCCAAATGCTTTCGAATTCCAGAAAAAAATATATACGGCCTTGTTCACCTAAGATTTCAGAAACTCTTATGAGAAAAAAAACTAAGACAATTGTGATGAGAGAAATTAGGAGAAAACCTATGGAGCTGACATTACATTTTTCTATAATATCACTAGATTCGTTATCCTTGACATCCTGGAATCGTTATTCCTCTCCTTTTTTTATATAAAACGAGAATTTTATGTAATCGTAGAAAAATCAGGATCAGTCTGTTCTGTTGGAGAACTGTAAGACATAAAATTTCAAACTAATAGGCTCTTTATCGAAGTAAATGTATATGTTTAAATTGGATATCTAACAATCTTTTTCATTTTATTTCTTATTGTTTGTTTTAAAGTAGGAAAAACTAGTTCCTTTCTTTCTAAATTCCATCCCAAATGCTTTCGAATTCCAGGAAATTATATACGGCCTTGTTCACCTAAGATTTCAGAAACTCTTATGAGAAAAAAAACTAAGACAATTGTGATGAGAGAAATTAGGAGAAAACCTATGGAGCTGACATTACATTTTTCTATAATATCACTAGATTCGATATCCTTGACATCCTGGAAACGTTATTCCTCTCCTTTTTTATATCAAACGAGAGTTTTATGTAATCGTAGAAAAATCAGGATCAGTCTGTTCTGTTGGAGAACTGTAAGACATAAAATTTCAATCTAATAGGCTCTTTATCGAAGTTAATGTATATGTTTAAATTGGATATCTAACAATCTTTTTCATTTTATTTCGTATTGTTTGTTTTAAAGTAGGAAAAACTAGTTCTTTTCTTTCTAATTTCCATCCCAAATGCTTTCGAATTCCAGGAAATTTTATACGGCCTTGTTCACCTAAGATTTCAGAAACTCTTATGAGAAAAAAAAACTAAGACAATTGTGATGAGAGAAATTAGGAGAAAACCTATGGAGCTGACATTACATTTTTCTACAATATCACTAGATTCGATATCCTTGACATCCTGGAATCGTTATTCCTCTCCTTTTTTTATATAAAACGAGAATTTTATGTAATCGTAGAAAAATCAGGATCAGTCTGTTCTGTTGGAGAACTGTAAGACATAAAATTTCAAACTAATAGGCTCTTTATCGAAGTAAATGTATAAGTTTAAATTGGATATCTAACAATCTTTTTCATTTTATTTCTTATTGTTTGTTTTAAAGTAGGAAAAACTAGTTCCTTTCTTTCTAAATTCCATCCCAAATGCTTTCGAATTCCAGGAAATTTTATACGGCCTTGTTCACCTAAGATTTCAGAAACTCTTATGAGAAAAAAAAACTAAGACAATTGTGATGAGAGAAATTAGGAGAAAACCTATGGAGCTGACATTACATTTTTCTACAATATCACTAGATTCGATATCCTTGACATCCTGGAATCGTTATTCCTCTCCTTTTTTTATATAAAACGAGAATTTTATGTAATCGTAGAAAAATCAGGATCAGTCTGTTCTGTTGGAGAACTGTAAGACATAAAATTTCAAACTAATAGGCTCTTTATCGAAGTAAATGTATAAGTTTAAATTGGATATCTAACAATCTTTTTCATTTTATTTCTTATTGTTTGTTTTAAAGTAGGAAAAACTAGTTCTTTTCTTTCTAAATTCCATCCCAAATGCTTTCGAATTCCAGGAAATTTTATACGGCCTTGTTCACCTAAGATTTCAGAAACTCTTATGAGAAAAAAAACTAAGACAATTGTGATGAGAGAAATCAAGAGAAAAGCTATGAAGCTGACATTACATTTCTCTACAATATCACTAGATTCGATATCCTTGACATCCTGGAAACGTTATTCCTCTCCTTTTTTTATATCAAACGGGAGTTTTATGTAATCATAGAGAAATCAGGATCAGTCTGTTCTGTTGGAGAACTGTAAGACATAAAATTTCAATCTAATAGGCTCTTTATCGAAGTAAATGTATAAGTTTAAATTGGATATCTAACAATCTTTTTCATTTTATTTCTTATTGTTTGTTTTAAAGTAGGAAAAACTAGTTCCTTTCTTTCTAAATTCCATCCCAAATGCTTTCGAATTCCAGGAAAATATATACGGCCTTGTTCACCTAAGATTTCAGAAACTCTTATGAGAAAAAAAACTAAGACAATTGTGATGAGAGAAATTAGGAGAAAACCTATGGAGCTGACATTACATTTTTCTATAATATCACTAGATTCGATATCCTTGACATCCTGGAAACGTTATTCCTCTCCTTTTTTATATCAAACGAGAGTTTTATGTAATCGTAGAAAAATCAGGATCAGTCTGTTCTGTTGGAGAACTGTAAGACATAAAATTTCAATCTAATAGGCTCTTTATCGAAGTTAATGTATATGTTTAAATTGGATATCTAACAATCTTTTTCATTTTATTTCGTATTGTTTGTTTTAAAGTAGGAAAAACTAGTTCTTTTCTTTCTAATTTCCATCCCAAATGCTTTCGAATTCCAGGAAATTTTATACGGCCTTGTTCACCTAAGATTTCAGAAACTCTTATGAGAAAAAAAACTAAGACAATTGTGATGAGAGAAATTAGGAGAAAACCTATGGAGCTGACATTACATTTTTCTACAATATCACTAGATTCGATATCCTTGACATCCTGGAAACGTTATTCCTCTCCTTTTTTTATATCAAACGGGAGTTTTATGTAATCATAGAGAAATCAGGATCAGTCTGTTCTGTTGGAGAACTGTAAGACATAAAATTTCAATCTAATAGGCTCTTTATCGAAGTAAATGTATAAGTTTAAATTGGATATCTAACAATCTTTTTCATTTTATTTCTTATTGTTTGTTTTAAAGTAGGAAAAACTAGTTCTTTTCTTTCTAATTTCCATCCCAAATGCTTTCGAATTCCAGGAAAATATATATGTTGACAACAAAGAAAATTCTTAAAAAACGTTTTGTTCAACTGTGTAATTCTTATGACACATTGCAAAAAAAAATCATTGAAAAAAATAAATTCGATTTTTATGAATGACAAGTTAAATGAAAAAAATTTACGACCACGGCAGGATTCGAACCTACAATCTTCTGCTCCGTAGGCAGACGCGTTATCCATTGCGCCACGCGGCCTTGTTTAACTAAGATTTCAGAAACTCTTATGAGAAAAAAAAACTAAGACAATTGTGATGAGAGAAATTAGGAGAAAACCTATGGAGCTGACATTACATTTTTCTACAATATCACTAGATTCGATATCCTTGACAACCTGAAAACGTTATTCCTCTCCTTTTTTTATATCAAACGAGAGTTTTATGTAATCGTAGAAAAATCAGGATCAGTCTGTTCTGTTGGAGAACTGTAAGACATAAAATTTCAAACTAATAGGCTCTTTATCGAAGTAAATGTATAAGTTTAAATTGGATATCTAACCATCTTTTTCATTTTATTTCTTATTGTTTGTTTTAAAGTAGGAAAAACTAGTTCCTTTCTTTCTAAATTCCATCCCAAATGCTTTCGAATTCCAGGAAATTATATACGGCCTTGTTCACCTAAGATTTCAGAAACTCTTATGAGAAAAAAAACTAAGACAATTGTGATGAGAGAAATTAGGAGAAAACCTATGAAGCTGACATTACATTTTTCTATAATATCACTAGATTCGATATCCTTGACATCCTGGAAACGTTATTCCTCTACTTTTTTATATCAAACGAGAGTTTTATGTAATCGTAGAAAAATCAGGATCAGTCTGTTCTGTTGGAGAACTGTAAGACATAAAATTTCAATCTAATAGGCTCTTTATCGAAGTTAATGTATATGTTTAAATTGGATATCTAACAATCTTTTTCATTTTATTTCGTATTGTTTGTTTTAAAGTAGGAAAAACTAGTTCTTTTCTTTCTAATTTCCATCCCAAATGCTTTCGAATTCCAGGAAATTTTATACGGCCTTGTTCACCTAAGATTTCAGAAACTCTTATGAGAAAAAAAACTAAGACAATTGTGATGAGAGAAATTAGGAGAAAACCTATGGAGCTGACATTACATTTTTCTACAATATCACTAGATTCGATATTCTTGACATCCTGGAATCGTTATTCCTCTCCTTTTTTTATATCAAACGAGAATTTTATGTAATCGTAGAAAAATCAGGATCAGTCTGTTCTGTTGGAGAACTGTAAGACATAAAATTTCAAACTAATAGGCTCTTTATCGAAGTAAATGTATAATTTTAAATTGGATATCTAACAATCTTTTTCATTTTATTTCTTATTGTTTGTTTTAAAGTAGGAAAAACTAGTTCTTTTCTTTCTAAATTCCATCCCAAATGCTTTCGAATTCCAGGAAATTTTATACGGCCTTGTTCACCTAAGATTTCAGAAACTCTTATGAGAAAAAAAACTAAGACAATTGTGATGAGAGAAATTAGGAGAAAACCTATAGAGCTGACATTACATTTCTCTACAATATCACTAGATTCGATATCCTTGACATCCTGGAAACGTTATTCCTCTCCTTTTTTTATATCAAACGAGAATTTTATGTAATCGTAGAAAAATCAGGATCAGTCTGTTCTGTTGGAGAACTGTAAGACATGAAATTTCAAACTAATAGGCTCTTTATCGAAGTAAATGTATAAGTTTAAATTGGATAACTGACAATCTTTTTCATTTTATTTCTTATTGTTTGTTTTAAAGTAGGAAAAACTAGTTCTTTTCTTTCTAATTTCCATCCCAAATGCTTTCGAATTCCAGGAAATTTTATACGGCCTTGTTCACCTAAGATTTCAGAAACTCTTATGAGAAAAAAACTAAGACAATTGTGATGAGAGAAATTAGGAGAAAACCTATGGAGCTGACATTACATTTCTCTACAATATCACTAGATTCGATATCCTTGACATCCTGAAAACATTATTCCTCTCCTTTTTTTATATCAAACGGGAGTTTTATGTAATTGTAGAGAAATCAAGATCAGTCTGTTCTGTTGGAGTACTGTAAGACATAAAATTTCAATCTAATACGCTCTTTATCGAAGTTAATGTATATGTTTAAATTGGATATCTAACAATCTTTTTCATTTTATTTCTTATTGTTTGTTTTAAAGTAGGAAAAACTAGTTCTTTTCTTTCTAATTTCCATCCCAAATGCTTTCGAATTCCAGGAAATTTTATACGGCCTTGTTCACCTAAGATTTCAGAAACTCTTATGAGAAAAAAAACTAAGACAATTGTGATGAGAGAAATTAGGAGAAAACCTATGGAGCTGACATTACATTTTTCTACAATATCACTAGATTCGATATCCTTGACATCCTGGAAACGTTATTCCTCTCCTTTTTTTATATCAAACGGGAGTTTTATGTAATCATAGAGAAATCAGGATCAGTCTGTTCTGTTGGAGAACTGTAAGACATAAAATTTCAATCTAATAGGCTCTTTATCGAAGTAAATGTATAAGTTTAAATTGGATATCTAACAATCTTTTTCATTTTATTTCTTATTGTTTGTTTTAAAGTAGGAAAAAGTAGTTCTTTTCTTTCTAATTTCCATCCCAAATGCTTTCGAATTCCAGGAAAATATATATGTTGACAACAAAGAAAATTCTTAAAAAACGTTTTGTTCAACTGTGTAATTCTTATGACACATTGCAAAAAAAAATCATTGAAAAAAATAAATTCGATTTTTATGAATGACAAGTTAAATGAAAAAAATTTACGACCACGGCAGGATTCGAACCTACAATCTTCTGCTCCGTAGGCAGACGCGTTATCCATTGCGCCACGCGGCCTTGTTTAACTAAGATTTCAGAAACTCTTATGAGAAAAAAAAACTAAGACAATTGTGATGAGAGAAATTAGGAGAAAACCTATGGAGCTGACATTACATTTTTCTACAATATCACTAGATTCGATATCCTTGACAACCTGAAAACGTTATTCCTCTCCTTTTTTTATATCAAACGAGAGTTTTATGTAATCATAGAGAAATCAGGATCAGTCTGTTCTGTTGGAGAACTGTAAGACATAAAATTTCAATCTAATAGGCTCTTTATCGAAGTAAATGTATAAGTTTAAATTGGATATCTAACAATCTTTTTCATTTTATTTCTTATTGTTTGTTTTAAAGTAGGAAAAACTAGTTCCTTTCTTTCTAAATTCCATCCCAAATGCTTTCGAATTCCAGGAAAATATATACGGCCTTGTTCACCTAAGATTTCAGAAACTCTTATGAGAAAAAAAACTAAGACAATTGTGATGAGAGAAATTAGGAGAAAACCTATGGAGCTGACATTACATTTTTCTATAATATCACTAGATTCGATATCCTTGACATCCTGGAAACGTTATTCCTCTCCTTTTTTATATCAAACGAGAGTTTTATGTAATCGTAGAAAAATCAGGATCAGTCTGTTCTGTTGGAGAACTGTAAGACATAAAATTTCAATCTAATAGGCTCTTTATCGAAGTTAATGTATATGTTTAAATTGGATATCTAACAATCTTTTTCATTTTATTTCGTATTGTTTGTTTTAAAGTAGGAAAAACTAGTTCTTTTCTTTCTAATTTCCATCCCAAATGCTTTCGAATTCCAGGAAATTTTATACGGCCTTGTTCACCTAAGATTTCAGAAACTCTTATGAGAAAAAAAACTAAGACAATTGTGATGAGAGAAATTAGGAGAAAACCTATGGAGCTGACATTACATTTTTCTACAATATCACTAGATTCGATATCCTTGACATCCTGGAAACGTTATTCCTCTCCTTTTTTTATATCAAACGGGAGTTTTATGTAATCATAGAGAAATCAGGATCAGTCTGTTCTGTTGGAGAACTGTAAGACATAAAATTTCAATCTAATAGGCTCTTTATCGAAGTAAATGTATAAGTTTAAATTGGATATCTAACAATCTTTTTCATTTTATTTCTTATTGTTTGTTTTAAAGTAGGAAAAACTAGTTCTTTTCTTTCTAATTTCCATCCCAAATGCTTTCGAATTCCAGGAAAATATATATGTTGACAACAAAGAAAATTCTTAAAAAACGTTTTGTTCAACTGTGTAATTCTTATGACACATTGCAAAAAAAAATCATTGAAAAAAATAAATTCGATTTTTATGAATGACAAGTTAAATGAAAAAAATTTACGACCACGGCAGGATTCGAACCTACAATCTTCTGCTCCGTAGGCAGACGCGTTATCCATTGCGCCACGCGGCCTTGTTTAACTAAGATTTCAGAAACTCTTATGAGAAAAAAAAACTAAGACAATTGTGATGAGAGAAATTAGGAGAAAACCTATGGAGCTGACATTACATTTTTCTACAATATCACTAGATTCGATATCCTTGACAACCTGAAAACGTTATTCCTCTCCTTTTTTTATATCAAACGAGAGTTTTATGTAATCGTAGAAAAATCAGGATCAGTCTGTTCTGTTGGAGAACTGTAAGACATAAAATTTCAAACTAATAGGCTCTTTATCGAAGTAAATGTATAAGTTTAAATTGGATATCTAACCATCTTTTTCATTTTATTTCTTATTGTTTGTTTTAAAGTAGGAAAAACTAGTTCCTTTCTTTCTAAATTCCATCCCAAATGCTTTCGAATTCCAGGAAATTATATACGGCCTTGTTCACCTAAGATTTCAGAAACTCTTATGAGAAAAAAAACTAAGACAATTGTGATGAGAGAAATTAGGAGAAAACCTATGAAGCTGACATTACATTTTTCTATAATATCACTAGATTCGATATCCTTGACATCCTGGAAACGTTATTCCTCTCCTTTTTTATATCAAACGAGAGTTTTATGTAATCGTAGAAAAATCAGGATCAGTCTGTTCTGTTGGAGAACTGTAAGACATAAAATTTCAATCTAATAGGCTCTTTATCGAAGTTAATGTATATGTTTAAATTGGATATCTAACAATCTTTTTCATTTTATTTCGTATTGTTTGTTTTAAAGTAGGAAAAACTAGTTCTTTTCTTTCTAATTTCCATCCCAAATGCTTTCGAATTCCAGGAAATTTTATACGGCCTTGTTCACCTAAGATTTCAGAAACTCTTATGAGAAAAAAAACTAAGACAATTGTGATGAGAGAAATTAGGAGAAAACCTATGGAGCTGACATTACATTTTTCTACAATATCACTAGATTCGATATTCTTGACATCCTGGAATCGTTATTCCTCTCCTTTTTTTATATCAAACGAGAATTTTATGTAATCGTAGAAAAATCAGGATCAGTCTGTTCTGTTGGAGAACTGTAAGACATAAAATTTCAAACTAATAGGCTCTTTATCGAAGTAAATGTATAATTTTAAATTGGATATCTAACAATCTTTTTCATTTTATTTCTTATTGTTTGTTTTAAAGTAGGAAAAACTAGTTCTTTTCTTTCTAAATTCCATCCCAAATGCTTTCGAATTCCAGGAAATTTTATACGGCCTTGTTCACCTAAGATTTCAGAAACTCTTATGAGAAAAAAAACTAAGACAATTGTGATGAGAGAAATTAGGAGAAAACCTATAGAGCTGACATTACATTTCTCTACAATATCACTAGATTCGATATCCTTGACATCCTGGAAACGTTATTCCTCTCCTTTTTTTATATCAAACGAGAATTTTATGTAATCGTAGAAAAATCAGGATCAGTCTGTTCTGTTGGAGAACTGTAAGACATGAAATTTCAAACTAATAGGCTCTTTATCGAAGTAAATGTATAAGTTTAAATTGGATAACTGACAATCTTTTTCATTTTATTTCTTATTGTTTGTTTTAAAGTAGGAAAAACTAGTTCTTTTCTTTCTAAATTCCATCCCAAATGCTTTCGAATTCCAGGAAATTACATACGGCCTTGTTCACCTAAGATTTCAGAAACTCTTATGAGAAAAAAACTAAGACAATTGTGATGAGAGAAATTAGGAGAAAACCTATGGAGCTGACATTACATTTCTCTACAATATCACTAGATTCGATATCCTTGACATCCTGAAAACATTATTCCTCTCCTTTTTTTATATCAAACGGGAGTTTTATGTAATTGTAGAGAAATCAAGATCAGTCTGTTCTGTTGGAGTACTGTAAGACATAAAATTTCAATCTAATACGCTCTTTATCGAAGTTAATGTATATGTTTAAATTGGATATCTAACAATCTTTTTCATTTTATTTCTTATTGTTTGTTTTAAAGTAGGAAAAACTAGTTCTTTTCTTTCTAATTTCCATCCCAAATGCTTTCGAATTCCAGGAAATTTTATACGGCCTTGTTCACCTAAGATTTCAGAAACTCTTATGAGAAAAAAAACTAAGACAATTGTGATGAGAGAAATTAGGAGAAAACCTATGGAGCTGACATTACATTTTTCTACAATATCACTAGATTCGATATCCTTGACATCCTGGAAACGTTATTCCTCTCCTTTTTTTATATCAAACGGGAGTTTTATGTAATCATAGAGAAATCAGGATCAGTCTGTTCTGTTGGAGAACTGTAAGACATAAAATTTCAATCTAATAGGCTCTTTATCGAAGTAAATGTATAAGTTTAAATTGGATATCTAACAATCTTTTTCATTTTATTTCTTATTGTTTGTTTTAAAGTAGGAAAAACTAGTTCTTTTCTTTCTAATTTCCATCCCAAATGCTTTCGAATTCCAGGAAAATATATATGTTGACAACAAAGAAAATTCTTAAAAAACGTTTTGTTCAACTGTGTAATTCTTATGACACATTGCAAAAAAAAATCATTGAAAAAAATAAATTCGATTTTTATGAATGACAAGTTAAATGAAAAAAATTTACGACCACGGCAGGATTCGAACCTACAATCTTCTGCTCCGTAGGCAGACGCGTTATCCATTGCGCCACGCGGCCTTGTTTAACTAAGATTTCAGAAACTCTTATGAGAAAAAAAAACTAAGACAATTGTGATGAGAGAAATTAGGAGAAAACCTATGGAGCTGACATTACATTTTTCTACAATATCACTAGATTCGATATCCTTGAAAACCTGAAAACGTTATTCCTCTCCTTTTTTTATATCAAACGAGAGTTTTATGTAATCGTAGAAAAATCAGGATCAGTCTGTTCTGTTGGAGAACTGTAAGACATAAAATTTCAAACTAATAGGCTCTTTATCGAAGTAAATGTATAAGTTTAAATTGGATATCTAACCATCTTTTTCATTTTATTTCTTATTGTTTGTTTTAAAGTAGGAAAAACTAGTTCCTTTCTTTCTAAATTCCATCCCAAATGCTTTCGAATTCCAGGAAATTATATACGGCCTTGTTCACCTAAGATTTCAGAAACTCTTATGAGAAAAAAAACTAAGACAATTGTGATGAGAGAAATTAGGAGAAAACCTATGAAGCTGACATTACATTTTTCTATAATATCACTAGATTCGATATCCTTGACATCCTGGAAACGTTATTCCTCTCCTTTTTTATATCAAACGAGAGTTTTATGTAATCGTAGAAAAATCAGGATCAGTCTGTTCTGTTGGAGAACTGTAAGACATAAAATTTCAATCTAATAGGCTCTTTATCGAAGTTAATGTATATGTTTAAATTGGATATCTAACAATCTTTTTCATTTTATTTCGTATTGTTTGTTTTAAAGTAGGAAAAACTAGTTCTTTTCTTTCTAATTTCCATCCCAAATGCTTTCGAATTCCAGGAAATTTTATACGGCCTTGTTCACCTAAGATTTCAGAAACTCTTATGAGAAAAAAAACTAAGACAATTGTGATGAGAGAAATTAGGAGAAAACCTATGGAGCTGACATTACATTTTTCTACAATATCACTAGATTCGATATTCTTGACATCCTGGAATCGTTATTCCTCTCCTTTTTTTATATCAAACGAGAATTTTATGTAATCGTAGAAAAATCAGGATCAGTCTGTTCTGTTGGAGAACTGTAAGACATAAAATTTCAAACTAATAGGCTCTTTATCGAAGTAAATGTATAATTTTAAATTGGATATCTAACAATCTTTTTCATTTTATTTCTTATTGTTTGTTTTAAAGTAGGAAAAACTAGTTCTTTTCTTTCTAAATTCCATCCCAAATGCTTTCGAATTCCAGGAAATTTTATACGGCCTTGTTCACCTAAGATTTCAGAAACTCTTATGAGAAAAAAAACTAAGACAATTGTGATGAGAGAAATTAGGAGAAAACCTATAGAGCTGACATTACATTTCTCTACAATATCACTAGATTCGATATCCTTGACATCCTGGAAACGTTATTCCTCTCCTTTTTTTATATCAAACGAGAATTTTATGTAATCGTAGAAAAATCAGGATCAGTCTGTTCTGTTGGAGAACTGTAAGACATGAAATTTCAAACTAATAGGCTCTTTATCGAAGTAAATGTATAAGTTTAAATTGGATAACTGACAATCTTTTTCATTTTATTTCTTATTGTTTGTTTTAAAGTAGGAAAAACTAGTTCTTTTCTTTCTAAATTCCATCCCAAATGCTTTCGAATTCCAGGAAATTACATACGGCCTTGTTCACCTAAGATTTCAGAAACTCTTATGAGAAAAAAACTAAGACAATTGTGATGAGAGAAATTAGGAGAAAACCTATGGAGCTGACATTACATTTCTCTACAATATCACTAGATTCGATATCCTTGACATCCTGAAAACATTATTCCTCTCCTTTTTTTATATCAAACGGGAGTTTTATGTAATTGTAGAGAAATCAAGATCAGTCTGTTCTGTTGGAGTACTGTAAGACATAAAATTTCAATCTAATACGCTCTTTATCGAAGTTAATGTATATGTTTAAATTGGATATCTAACAATCTTTTTCATTTTATTTCTTATTGTTTGTTTTAAAGTAGGAAAAACTAGTTCTTTTCTTTCTAAATTCCATCCCAAATGCTTTCGAATTCCAGGAAATTATATACGGCCTTGTTCACCTAAGATTTCAGAAACTCTTATGAGAAAAAAAACTAAGACAATTGTGATGAGAGAAATTAGGAGAAAACCTATGGAGCTGACATTACATTTCTCTACAATATCACTAGATTCGATATCCTTGACATCCTGGCAACGTTATTCCTCTCCTTTTTTTATATCAAACGAGAGTTTTATGTAATCGTAGAAAAATCAGGATCAGTCTGTTGTGTTGGAGAACTGTAAGATTTAAAATTTCAATCTAATAGGCTCTTTATCGAAGTTAATGTATAAGTTTAAATTGGATATCTAACAATCTTTTTCATTTTATTTCTTATTGTTTGTTTTAAAGTAGGAAAAACTAGTTCTTTTCTTTCTAATTTCCATCCCAAATGCTTTCGAATTCCAGCAAAATATATATGTTGACAACAGAAAAACTTCTTAAAAAACGTTTTGTTCAACTGTGAAATTCTTATGACACATTGCAAAAATAATCGTTGAAGAAGATAAATTCGATTTTTGTAAATGACAAGTGAAATGAAAAAAATTTACGACCACGGCTGGATTCGAACCTACAATCGTCTGATCCGTAGGCAGACGCGTTATCCATTGCGCCACGCGGCCTTGTTTAACTGAGATTTCAGAAACTCTTATGAGAAAAAAACTAAGACAATTGTGATGAGAGAAATCAAGAGAAAAGCTATGAAGCTGACATTACATTTCTCTACAATATCACTAGATTCGATATCCTTGACATCCTGGAAACGTTATTCCTCTCCTTTTTTTATATCAAACGGGAGTTTTATGTAATCATAGAGAAATCAGGATCAGTCTGTTCTGTTGGAGAACTGTAAGACATAAAATTTCAATCTAATAGGCTCTTTATCGAAGTAAATGTATAAGTTTAAATTGGATATCTAACAATCTTTTTCATTTTATTTCTTATTGTTTGTTTTAAAGTAGGAAAAACTAGTTCTTTTCTTTCTAATTTCCATCCCAAATGCTTTCGAATTCCAGGAAAATATATATGTTGACAACAAAGAAAATTCTTGAAAAACGTTTTGTTCAACTGTGTAATTCTTATGACACATTGCAAAAAAAAATCATTGAAAAAAATAAATTCGATTTTTATGAATGACAAGTGAAATGAAAAAAATTTACGACCACGGCTGGATTCGAACCTACAATCTTCTGCTCCGTAGGCAGACGCGTTATCCTTTGCGCCACGCGGCCTTGTTCACCTAAGATTTCAGAAACTCTTATGAGAAAAAAAACTAAGACAATTGTGATGAGAGAAATTAGGAGAAAACCTATGGAGCTGACATTACATTTTTCTACAATATCACTAGATTCGATATCCTTGACATCCTGGAAACGTTATTCCTCTCCTTTTTTTATATCAAACGAGAATTTTATGTAATCATAGAGAAATCAGGATCAGTCTGTTCTGTTGGAGAACTGTAAGACATAAAATTTCAATCTAATACGCTCTTTATCGAAGTTAATGTATATGTTTAAATTGGATATCTAACAATCTTTTTCATTTTATTTCTTATTGTTTGTTTTAAAGTAGGAAAAACTAGTTCTTTTCTTTCTAAATTCCATCCCAAATGCTTTCGAATTCCAGGAAATTATATACGGCCTTGTTCACCTAAGATTTCAGAAACTCTTATGAGAAAAAAAACTAAGACAATTGTGATGAGAGAAATTAGGAGAAAACCTATGGAGCTGACATTACATTTCTCTACAATATCACTAGATTCGATATCCTTGACATCCTGGAAACGTTAGTCCTCTCCTTTTTTTATATCAAACGGGAGTTTTATGTAATTGTAGAGAAATCAAGATCAGTCTGTTCTGTTGGAGTACTGTAAGACATAAAATTTCAATCTAATACGCTCTTTATCGAAGTTAATGTATATGTTTAAATTGGATATCTAACAATCTTTTTCATTTTATTTCTTATTGTTTGTTTTAAAGTAGGAAAAACTAGTTCTTTTCTTTCTAAATTCCATCCCAAATGCTTTCGAATTCCAGGAAAATATATATGTTGACAACAAAGAAAATTCTTAAAAAACGTTTTGTTCAACTGTGTAATTCTTATGACACATTGCGAAAATATTCATTAAAAAAGTTAAATTCGATTTTTATGAATGACAAGTGAAATGAAAAAAATTTACGACCACGGCAGGATTCGAACCTACAATCTTCTGCTCCGTAGGCAGACGCGTTATCCATTGCGCCACGCGGCCTTGTTCAACTAAGATTTCAGAAACTCTTATGAGAAAAAAAAACTAAGACAACTGTGATGAGAGAAATTAGGAGAAAACCTATGGAGCTGACATTACATTTTTTTACAATATCACTAGATTCGATATCCTCGACATCTTGGAAACGTTATTCCTCTCCTTTTTTTATATCAAACGAGAATTTTATGTAATCGTAGAAAAATCAGGATCAGTCTGTTCTGTTGGAGAACTGTAAGACATAAAATTTCAAACTAATAGGCTCTTTATCGAAGTAAATGTATAAGTTTAAATTGGATATCTAGCAATCTTTTTCATTTTATTTCTTATTGTTTGTTTTAAAGTAGGAAAAACTAGTTCTTTTCTTTCTAAATTCCATCCCAAATGCTTTCGAATTCCAGGAAATTATATACGGCCTTGTTCACCTAAGATTTCAGAAACTCTTATGAGAAAAAAAACTAAGACAATTGTGATGAGAGAAATTAGGAGAAAACCTATGGAGCTGACATTACATTTCTCTACAATATCACTAGATTCGATATCCTTGACATCCTGGAAACGTTATTCCTCTCCTTTTTTTATATCAAACGGGAGTTTTATGTAATTGTAGAGAAATCAAGATCAGTCTGTTCTGTTGGAGTACTGTAAGACATAAAATTTCAATCTAATACGCTCTTTATCGAAGTTAATGTATATGTTTAAATTGGATATCTAACAATCTTTTTCATTTTATTTCGTATTGTTTGTTTTAAAGTAGGAAAAACTAGTTCTTTTCTTTCTAATTTCCATCCCAAATGCTTTCGAATTCCAGCAAAATATATATGTTGACAACAAAAAAACTTCTTAAAAAACGTTTTGTTCAACTGTGAAATTCTTATGACACATTGCAAAAATAATCGTTGAAGAAGATAAATTCGATTTTTGTAAATGACAAGTGAAATGAAAAAAATTTACGACCACGGCTGGATTCGAACCTACAATCTTCTGCTCCGTAGGCAGACGCGTTATCCATTGCGCCACGCGGCCTTGTTCACCTAAGATTTCAGAAACTCTTATGAGAAAAAAAACTAAGACAATTGTGATGAGAGAAATTAGGAGAAAACCTATGGAGCTGACATTACATTTTTCTACAATATCACTAGATTCGATATCCTTGACATCCTGGAAACGTTATTCCTCTTCTTTTTTTATATCAAACGAGAATTTTATGTAATCATAGAGAAATCAAGATCAGTCTGTTCTGTTGGAGTACTGTAAGACATAAAATTTCAATCTAATACGCTCTTTATCGAAGTTAATGTATATGTTTAAATTGGATATCTAACAATCTTTTTCATTTTATTTCTTATTGTTTGTTTTAAAGTAGGAAAAACTAGTTCTTTTCTTTCTAAATTCCATCCCAAATGCTTTCGAATTCCAGGAAAATATATATGTTGACAACAAAGAAAATTCTTAAAAAACGTTTTGTTCAACTGTGTAATTCTTACGACACATTGCGAAAATATTCATTAAAAAAGTTAAATTCGATTTTTATGAATGACAAGTGAAATGAAAAAAATTTACGACCACGGCAGGATTCGAACCTACAATCTTCTGCTCCGTAGGCAGACGCGTTATCCATTGCGCCACGCGGCCTTGTTCAACTAAGATTTCAGAAACTCTTATGAGAAAAAAAAACTAAGACAACTGTGATGAGAGAAATTAGGAGAAAACCTATGGAGCTGACATTACATTTTTTTACAATATCACTAGATTCGATATCCTCGACATCTTGGAAACGTTATTCCTCTCCTTTTTTTATATCAAACGAGAATTTTATGTAATCGTAGAAAAATCAGGATCAGTCTGTTCTGTTGGAGAACTGTAAGACAAAAAATTTCAAACTAATAGGCTCTTTATCGAAGTAAATGTATAAGTTTAAATTGGATATCTAGCAATCTTTTTCATTTTATTTCTTATTGTTTGTTTTAAAGTAGGAAAAACTAGTTCTTTTCTTTCTAAATTCCATCCCAAATGCTTTCGAATTCCAGGAAATTATATACGGCCTTGTTCACCTAAGATTTCAGAAACTCTTATGAGAAAAAAAACTAAGACAATTGTGATGAGAGAAATTAGGAGAAAACCTATGGAGCTGACATTACATTTCTCTACAATATCACTAGATTCGATATCCTTGACATCCTGGAAACGTTATTCCTCTTCTTTTTTTATATCAAACGAGAATTTTATGTAATCATAGAGAAATCAAGATCAGTCTGTTCTGTTGGAGTACTGTAAGACATAAAATTTCAATCTAATACGCTCTTTATCGAAGTTAATGTATATGTTTAAATTGGATATCTAACAATCTTTTTCATTTTATTTCTTATTGTTTGTTTTAAAGTAGGAAAAACTAGTTCTTTTCTTTCTAAATTCCATCCCAAATGCTTTCGAATTCCAGGAAAATATATATGTTGACAACAAAGAAAATTCTTAAAAAACGTTTTGTTCAACTGTGTAATTCTTATGACACATTGCGAAAATATTCATTAAAAAAGTTAAATTCGATTTTTATGAATGACAAGTGAAATGAAAAAAATTTACGACCACGGCAGGATTCGAACCTACAATCTTCTGCTCCGTAGGCAGACGCGTTATCCATTGCGCCACGCGGCCTTGTTCAACTAAGATTTCAGAAACTCTTATGAGAAAAAAAAACTAAGACAACTGTGATGAGAGAAATTAGGAGAAAACCTATGGAGCTGACATTACATTTTTTTACAATATCACTAGATTCGATATCCTCGACATCTTGGAAACGTTATTCCTCTCCTTTTTTTATATCAAACGAGAATTTTATGTAATCGTAGAAAAATCAGGATCAGTCTGTTCTGTTGGAGAACTGTAAGACAAAAAATTTCAAACTAATAGGCTCTTTATCGAAGTAAATGTATAAGTTTAAATTGGATATCTAGCAATCTTTTTCATTTTATTTCTTATTGTTTGTTTTAAAGTAGGAAAAACTAGTTCTTTTCTTTCTAAATTCCATCCCAAATGCTTTCGAATTCCAGGAAATTATATACGGCCTTGTTCACCTAAGATTTCAGAAACTCTTATGAGAAAAAAAACTAAGACAATTGTGATGAGAGAAATTAGGAGAAAACCTATGGAGCTGACATTACATTTCTCTACAATATCACTAGATTCGATATCCTTGACATCCTGGAAACGTTATTCCTCTCCTTTTTTTATATCAAACGAGAATTTTATGTAATCGTAGAAAAATCAGGATCAGTCTGTTCTGTTGGAGAACTGTAAGACATAAAATTTCAAACTAATAGGCTCTTTATCGAAGTAAATGTATAAGTTTAAATTGGATATCTAGCAATCTTTTTCATTTTATTTCTTATTGTTTGTTTTAAAGTAGGAAAAACTAGTTCTTTTCTTTCTAAATTCCATCCCAAATGCTTTCGAATTCCAGGAAATTATATACGGCCTTGTTCACCTAAGATTTCAGAAACTCTTATGAGAAAAAAAACTAAGACAATTGTGATGAGAGAAATTAGGAGAAAACCTATGGAGCTGACATTACATTTCTCTACAATATCACTAGATTCGATATCCTTGACATCCTGGAAACGTTATTCCTCTCCTTTTTTTATATCAAACGGGAGTTTTATGTAATTGTAGAGAAATCAAGATCAGTCTGTTCTGTTGGAGTACTGTAAGACATAAAATTTCAATCTAATACGCTCTTTATCGAAGTTAATGTATATGTTTAAATTGGATATCTAACAATCTTTTTCATTTTATTTCTTATTGTTTGTTTTAAAGTAGGAAAAACTAGTTCTTTTCTTTCTAAATTCCATCCCAAATGCTTTCGAATTCCAGGAAAATATATATGTTGACAACAAAGAAAATTCTTAAAAAACGTTTTGTTCAACTGTGTAATTCTTATGACACATTGCGAAAATATTCATTAAAAAAGTTAAATTCGATTTTTATGAATGACAAGTGAAATGAAAAAAATTTACGACCACGGCAGGATTCGAACCTACAATCTTCTGCTCCGTAGGCAGACGCGTTATCCATTGCGCCACGCGGCCTTGTTCAACTAAGATTTCAGAAACTCTTATGAGAAAAAAAAACTAAGACAACTGTGATGAGAGAAATTAGGAGAAAACCTATGGAGCTGACATTACATTTTTTTACAATATCACTAGATTCGATATCCTCGACATCTTGGAAACGTTATTCCTCTCCTTTTTTTATATCAAACGAGAATTTTATGTAATCGTAGAAAAATCAGGATCAGTCTGTTCTGTTGGAGAACTGTAAGACAAAAAATTTCAAACTAATAGGCTCTTTATCGAAGTAAATGTATAAGTTTAAATTGGATATCTAGCAATCTTTTTCATTTTATTTCTTATTGTTTGTTTTAAAGTAGGAAAAACTAGTTCTTTTCTTTCTAAATTCCATCCCAAATGCTTTCGAATTCCAGGAAATTATATACGGCCTTGTTCACCTAAGATTTCAGAAACTCTTATGAGAAAAAAAACTAAGACAATTGTGATGAGAGAAATTAGGAGAAAACCTATGGAGCTGACATTACATTTCTCTACAATATCACTAGATTCGATATCCTTGACATCCTGGAAACGTTATTCCTCTCCTTTTTTTATATCAAACGAGAATTTTATGTAATCGTAGAAAAATCAGGATCAGTCTGTTCTGTTGGAGAACTGTAAGACATAAAATTTCAAACTAATAGGCTCTTTATCGAAGTAAATGTATAAGTTTAAATTGGATATCTAGCAATCTTTTTCATTTTATTTCTTATTGTTTGTTTTAAAGTAGGAAAAACTAGTTCTTTTCTTTCTAAATTCCATCCCAAATGCTTTCGAATTCCAGGAAATTATATACGGCCTTGTTCACCTAAGATTTCAGAAACTCTTATGAGAAAAAAAACTAAGACAATTGTGATGAGAGAAATTAGGAGAAAACCTATGGAGCTGACATTACATTTCTCTACAATATCACTAGATTCGATATCCTTGACATCCTGGAAACGTTATTCCTCTCCTTTTTTTATATCAAACGGGAGTTTTATGTAATTGTAGAGAAATCAAGATCAGTCTGTTCTGTTGGAGTACTGTAAGACATAAAATTTCAATCTAATACGCTCTTTATCGAAGTTAATGTATATGTTTAAATTGGATATCTAACAATCTTTTTCATTTTATTTCGTATTGTTTGTTTTAAAGTAGGAAAAACTAGTTCTTTTCTTTCTAATTTCCATCCCAAATGCTTTCGAATTCCAGCAAAATATATATGTTGACAACAAAAAAACTTCTTAAAAAACGTTTTGTTCAACTGTGAAATTCTTATGACACATTGCAAAAATAATCGTTGAAGAAGATAAATTCGATTTTTGTAAATGACAAGTGAAATGAAAAAAATTTACGACCACGGCTGGATTCGAATCTACAATCTTCTGCTCCGTAGGCAGACGCGTTATCCATTGCGCCACGCGGCCTTGTTCACCTAAGATTTCAGAAACTCTTATGAGAAAAAAAACTAAGACAATTGTGATGAGAGAAATTAGGAGAAAACCTATGGAGCTGACATTACATTTTTCTACAATATCACTAGATTCGATATCCTTGACATCCTGGAAACGTTATTCCTCTTCTTTTTTTATATCAAACGAGAATTTTATGTAATCATAGAGAAATCAAGATCAGTCTGTTCTGTTGGAGTACTGTAAGACATAAAATTTCAATCTAATACGCTCTTTATCGAAGTTAATGTATATGTTTAAATTGGATATCTAACAATCTTTTTCATTTTATTCCTTATTGTTTGTTTTAAAGTAGGAAAAACTAGTTCTTTTCTTTCTAAATTCCATCCCAAATGCTTTCGAATTCCAGGAAAATATATATGTTGACAACAAAGAAAATTCTTAAAAAACGTTTTGTTCAACTGTGTAATTCTTATGACACATTGCGAAAATATTCATTAAAAAAGTTAAATTCGATTTTTATGAATGACAAGTGAAATGAAAAAAATTTACGACCACGGCAGGATTCGAACCTACAATCTTCTGCTCCGTAGGCAGACGCGTTATCCATTGCGCCACGCGGCCTTGTTCAACTAAGATTTCAGAAACTCTTATGAGAAAAAAAAACTAAGACAACTGTGATGAGAGAAATTAGGAGAAAACCTATGGAGCTGACATTACATTTTTTTACAATATCACTAGATTCGATATCCTCGACATCTTGGAAACGTTATTCCTCTCCTTTTTTTATATCAAACGAGAATTTTATGTAATCGTAGAAAAATCAGGATCAGTCTGTTCTGTTGGAGAACTGTAAGACATAAAATTTCAAACTAATAGGCTCTTTATCGAAGTAAATGTATAAGTTTAAATTGGATATCTAACAATCTTTTTCATTTTATTTCTTATTGTTTGTTTTAAAGTAGGAAAAACTAGTTCTTTTCTTTCTAAATTCCATCCCAAATGCTTTCGAATTCCAGGAAAATATATATGTTGACAACAAAGAAAATTCTTAAAAAACGTTTTGTTCAACTGTGTAATTCTTATGACACATTGCGAAAATATTCATTAAAAAAGTTAAATTCGATTTTTATGAATGACAAGTGAAATGAAAAAAATTTACGACCACGGCAGGATTCGAACCTACAATCTTCTGCTCCGTAGGCAGACGCGTTATCCATTGCGCCACGCGGCCTTGTTCAACTAAGATTTCAGAAACTCTTATGAGAAAAAAAAACTAAGACAACTGTGATGAGAGAAATTAGGAGAAAACCTATGGAGCTGACATTACATTTTTTTACAATATCACTAGATTCGATATCCTCGACATCTTGGAAACGTTATTCCTCTCCTTTTTTTATATCAAACGAGAATTTTATGTAATCGTAGAAAAATCAGGATCAGTCTGTTCTGTTGGAGAACTGTAAGACATAAAATTTCAAACTAATAGGCTCTTTATCGAAGTAAATGTATAAGTTTAAATTGGATATCTAGCAATCTTTTTCATTTTATTTCTTATTGTTTGTTTTAAAGTAGGAAAAACTAGTTCTTTTCTTTCTAAATTCCATCCCAAATGCTTTCGAATTCCAGGAAATTATATACGGCCTTGTTCACCTAAGATTTCAGAAACTCTTATGAGAAAAAAAACTAAGACAATTGTGATGAGAGAAATTAGGAGAAAACCTATGGAGCTGACATTACATTTCTCTACAATATCACTAGATTCGATATCCTTGACATCCTGGAAACGTTATTCCTCTCCTTTTTTTATATCAAACGGGAGTTTTATGTAATTGTAGAGAAATCAAGATCAGTCTGTTCTGTTGGAGTACTGTAAGACATAAAATTTCAATCTAATACGCTCTTTATCGAAGTTAATGTATATGTTTAAATTGGATATCTAACAATCTTTTTCATTTTATTTCGTATTGTTTGTTTTAAAGTAGGAAAAACTAGTTCTTTTCTTTCTAATTTCCATCCCAAATGCTTTCGAATTCCAGCAAAATATATATGTTGACAACAAAAAAACTTCTTAAAAAACGTTTTGTTCAACTGTGAAATTCTTATGACACATTGCAAAAATAATCGTTGAAGAAGATAAATTCGATTTTTGTAAATGACAAGTGAAATGAAAAAAATTTACGACCACGGCTGGATTCGAACCTACAATCTTCTGCTCCGTAGGCAGACGCGTTATCCATTGCGCCACGCGGCCTTGTTCACCTAAGATTTCAGAAACTCTTATGAGAAAAAAAACTAAGACAATTGTGATGAGAGAAATTAGGAGAAAACCTATGGAGCTGACATTACATTTTTCTACAATATCACTAGATTCGATATCCTTGACATCCTGGAAACGTTATTCCTCTTCTTTTTTTATATCAAACGAGAATTTTATGTAATCATAGAGAAATCAAGATCAGTCTGTTCTGTTGGAGTACTGTAAGACATAAAATTTCAATCTAATACGCTCTTTATCGAAGTTAATGTATATGTTTAAATTGGATATCTAACAATCTTTTTCATTTTATTCCTTATTGTTTGTTTTAAAGTAGGAAAAACTAGTTCTTTTCTTTCTAAATTCCATCCCAAATGCTTTCGAATTCCAGGAAAATATATATGTTGACAACAAAGAAAATTCTTAAAAAACGTTTTGTTCAACTGTGTAATTCTTATGACACATTGCGAAAATATTCATTAAAAAAGTTAAATTCGATTTTTATGAATGACAAGTGAAATGAAAAAAATTTACGACCACGGCAGGATTCGAACCTACAATCTTCTGCTCCGTAGGCAGACGCGTTATCCATTGCGCCACGCGGCCTTGTTCAACTAAGATTTCAGAAACTCTTATGAGAAAAAAAAACTAAGACAACTGTGATGAGAGAAATTAGGAGAAAACCTATGGAGCTGACATTACATTTTTTTACAATATCACTAGATTCGATATCCTCGACATCTTGGAAACGTTATTCCTCTCCTTTTTTTATATCAAACGAGAATTTTATGTAATCGTAGAAAAATCAGGATCAGTCTGTTCTGTTGGAGAACTGTAAGACATAAAATTTCAAACTAATAGGCTCTTTATCGAAGTAAATGTATAAGTTTAAATTGGATATCTAGCAATCTTTTTCATTTTATTTCTTATTGTTTGTTTTAAAGTAGGAAAAACTAGTTCTTTTCTTTCTAAATTCCATCCCAAATGCTTTCGAATTCCAGGAAATTATATACGGCCTTGTTCACCTAAGATTTCAGAAACTCTTATGAGAAAAAAAACTAAGACAATTGTGATGAGAGAAATTAGGAGAAAACCTATGGAGCTGACATTACATTTCTCTACAATATCACTAGATTCGATATCCTTGACATCCTGGAAACGTTATTCCTCTCCTTTTTTTATATCAAACGGGAGTTTTATGTAATTGTAGAGAAATCAAGATCAGTCTGTTCTGTTGGAGTACTGTAAGACATAAAATTTCAATCTAATACGCTCTTTATCGAAGTTAATGTATATGTTTAAATTGGATATCTAACAATCTTTTTCATTTTATTTCGTATTGTTTGTTTTAAAGTAGGAAAAACTAGTTCTTTTCTTTCTAATTTCCATCCCAAATGCTTTCGAATTCCAGCAAAATATATATGTTGACAACAAAAAAACTTCTTAAAAAACGTTTTGTTCAACTGTGAAATTCTTATGACACATTGCAAAAATAATCGTTGAAGAAGATAAATTCGATTTTTGTAAATGAC
This sequence comes from Auanema rhodensis, assembly GCA_964057225.1. Classification (NCBI taxonomy): domain Eukaryota; kingdom Metazoa; phylum Nematoda; class Chromadorea; order Rhabditida; family Rhabditidae; genus Auanema; species Auanema rhodense. The sequence goes on along the minus strand of OZ059899.1, from coordinate 9,158,811 downwards.
AAGTGAAATGAAAAAAATTTACGACCACGGCTGGATTCGAACCTACAATCTTCTGCTCCGTAGGCAGACGCGTTATCCATTGCGCCACGCGGCCTTGTTCACCTAAGATTTCAGAAACTCTTATGAGAAAAAAAACTAAGACAATTGTGATGAGAGAAATTAGGAGAAAACCTATGGAGCTGACATTACATTTTTCTACAATATCACTAGATTCGATATCCTTGACATCCTGGAAACGTTATTCCTCTTCTTTTTTTATATCAAACGAGAATTTTATGTAATCATAGAGAAATCAAGATCAGTCTGTTCTGTTGGAGTACTGTAAGACATAAAATTTCAATCTAATACGCTCTTTATCGAAGTTAATGTATATGTTTAAATTGGATATCTAACAATCTTTTTCATTTTATTCCTTATTGTTTGTTTTAAAGTAGGAAAAACTAGTTCTTTTCTTTCTAAATTCCATCCCAAATGCTTTCGAATTCCAGGAAAATATATATGTTGACAACAAAGAAAATTCTTAAAAAACGTTTTGTTCAACTGTGTAATTCTTATGACACATTGCGAAAATATTCATTAAAAAAGTTAAATTCGATTTTTATGAATGACAAGTGAAATGAAAAAAATTTACGACCACGGCAGGATTCGAACCTACAATCTTCTGCTCCGTAGGCAGACGCGTTATCCATTGCGCCACGCGGCCTTGTTCAACTAAGATTTCAGAAACTCTTATGAGAAAAAAAAACTAAGACAACTGTGATGAGAGAAATTAGGAGAAAACCTATGGAGCTGACATTACATTTTTTTACAATATCACTAGATTCGATATCCTCGACATCTTGGAAACGTTATTCCTCTCCTTTTTTTATATCAAACGAGAATTTTATGTAATCGTAGAAAAATCAGGATCAGTCTGTTCTGTTGGAGAACTGTAAGACATAAAATTTCAAACTAATAGGCTCTTTATCGAAGTAAATGTATAAGTTTAAATTGGATATCTAGCAATCTTTTTCATTTTATTTCTTATTGTTTGTTTTAAAGTAGGAAAAACTAGTTCTTTTCTTTCTAAATTCCATCCCAAATGCTTTCGAATTCCAGGAAATTATATACGGCCTTGTTCACCTAAGATTTCAGAAACTCTTATGAGAAAAAAAACTAAGACAATTGTGATGAGAGAAATTAGGAGAAAACCTATGGAGCTGACATTACATTTCTCTACAATATCACTAGATTCGATATCCTTGACATCCTGGAAACGTTATTCCTCTCCTTTTTTTATATCAAACGGGAGTTTTATGTAATTGTAGAGAAATCAAGATCAGTCTGTTCTGTTGGAGTACTGTAAGACATAAAATTTCAATCTAATACGCTCTTTATCGAAGTTAATGTATATGTTTAAATTGGATATCTAACAATCTTTTTCATTTTATTTCGTATTGTTTGTTTTAAAGTAGGAAAAACTAGTTCTTTTCTTTCTAATTTCCATCCCAAATGCTTTCGAATTCCAGCAAAATATATATGTTGACAACAAAAAAACTTCTTAAAAAACGTTTTGTTCAACTGTGAAATTCTTATGACACATTGCAAAAATAATCGTTGAAGAAGATAAATTCGATTTTTGTAAATGACAAGTGAAATGAAAAAAATTTACGACCACGGCTGGATTCGAACCTACAATCTTCTGCTCCGTAGGCAGACGCGTTATCCATTGCGCCACGCGGCCTTGTTCACCTAAGATTTCAGAAACTCTTATGAGAAAAAAAACTAAGACAATTGTGATGAGAGAAATTAGGAGAAAACCTATGGAGCTGACATTACATTTTTCTACAATATCACTAGATTCGATATCCTTGACATCCTGGAAACGTTATTCCTCTTCTTTTTTTATATCAAACGAGAATTTTATGTAATCATAGAGAAATCAAGATCAGTCTGTTCTGTTGGAGTACTGTAAGACATAAAATTTCAATCTAATACGCTCTTTATCGAAGTTAATGTATATGTTTAAATTGGATATCTAACAATCTTTTTCATTTTATTCCTTATTGTTTGTTTTAAAGTAGGAAAAACTAGTTCTTTTCTTTCTAAATTCCATCCCAAATGCTTTCGAATTCCAGGAAAATATATATGTTGACAACAAAGAAAATTCTTAAAAAACGTTTTGTTCAACTGTGTAATTCTTATGACACATTGCGAAAATATTCATTAAAAAAGTTAAATTCGATTTTTATGAATGACAAGTGAAATGAAAAAAATTTACGACCACGGCAGGATTCGAACCTACAATCTTCTGCTCCGTAGGCAGACGCGTTATCCATTGCGCCACGCGGCCTTGTTCAACTAAGATTTCAGAAACTCTTATGAGAAAAAAAAACTAAGACAACTGTGATGAGAGAAATTAGGAGAAAACCTATGGAGCTGACATTACATTTTTTTACAATATCACTAGATTCGATATCCTCGACATCTTGGAAACGTTATTCCTCTCCTTTTTTTATATCAAACGAGAATTTTATGTAATCGTAGAAAAATCAGGATCAGTCTGTTCTGTTGGAGAACTGTAAGACATAAAATTTCAAACTAATAGGCTCTTTATCGAAGTAAATGTATAAGTTTAAATTGGATATCTAGCAATCTTTTTCATTTTATTTCTTATTGTTTGTTTTAAAGTAGGAAAAACTAGTTCTTTTCTTTCTAAATTCCATCCCAAATGCTTTCGAATTCCAGGAAATTATATACGGCCTTGTTCACCTAAGATTTCAGAAACTCTTATGAGAAAAAAAACTAAGACAATTGTGATGAGAGAAATTAGGAGAAAACCTATGGAGCTGACATTACATTTTTCTACAATATCACTAGATTCGATATCCTTGACATCCTGGAAACGTTATTCCTCTTCTTTTTTTATATCAAACGAGAATTTTATGTAATCATAGAGAAATCAAGATCAGTCTGTTCTGTTGGAGTACTGTAAGACATAAAATTTCAATCTAATACGCTCTTTATCGAAGTTAATGTATATGTTTAAATTGGATATCTAACAATCTTTTTCATTTTATTCCTTATTGTTTGTTTTAAAGTAGGAAAAACTAGTTCTTTTCTTTCTAAATTCCATCCCAAATGCTTTCGAATTCCAGGAAAATATATATGTTGACAACAAAGAAAATTCTTAAAAAACGTTTTGTTCAACTGTGTAATTCTTATGACACATTGCGAAAATATTCATTAAAAAAGTTAAATTCGATTTTTATGAATGACAAGTGAAATGAAAAAAATTTACGACCACGGCAGGATTCGAACCTACAATCTTCTGCTCCGTAGGCAGACGCGTTATCCATTGCGCCACGCGGCCTTGTTCAACTAAGATTTCAGAAACTCTTATGAGAAAAAAAAACTAAGACAACTGTGATGAGAGAAATTAGGAGAAAACCTATGGAGCTGACATTACATTTTTTTACAATATCACTAGATTCGATATCCTCGACATCTTGGAAACGTTATTCCTCTCCTTTTTTTATATCAAACGAGAATTTTATGTAATCGTAGAAAAATCAGGATCAGTCTGTTCTGTTGGAGAACTGTAAGACATAAAATTTCAAACTAATAGGCTCTTTATCGAAGTAAATGTATAAGTTTAAATTGGATATCTAACAATCTTTTTCATTTTATTTCTTATTGTTTGTTTTAAAGTAGGAAAAACTAGTTCTTTTCTTTCTAAATTCCATCCCAAATGCTTTCGAATTCCAGGAAAATATATATGTTGACAACAAAGAAAATTCTTAAAAAACGTTTTGTTCAACTGTGTAATTCTTATGACACATTGCGAAAATATTCATTAAAAAAGTTAAATTCGATTTTTATGAATGACAAGTGAAATGAAAAAAATTTACGACCACGGCAGGATTCGAACCTACAATCTTCTGCTCCGTAGGCAGACGCGTTATCCATTGCGCCACGCGGCCTTGTTCAACTAAGATTTCAGAAACTCTTATGAGAAAAAAAAACTAAGACAACTGTGATGAGAGAAATTAGGAGAAAACCTATGGAGCTGACATTACATTTTTTTACAATATCACTAGATTCGATATCCTCGACATCTTGGAAACGTTATTCCTCTCCTTTTTTTATATCAAACGAGAATTTTATGTAATCGTAGAAAAATCAGGATCAGTCTGTTCTGTTGGAGAACTGTAAGACATAAAATTTCAAACTAATAGGCTCTTTATCGAAGTAAATGTATAAGTTTAAATTGGATATCTAGCAATCTTTTTCATTTTATTTCTTATTGTTTGTTTTAAAGTAGGAAAAACTAGTTCTTTTCTTTCTAAATTCCATCCCAAATGCTTTCGAATTCCAGGAAATTATATACGGCCTTGTTCACCTAAGATTTCAGAAACTCTTATGAGAAAAAAAACTAAGACAATTGTGATGAGAGAAATTAGGAGAAAACCTATGGAGCTGACATTACATTTCTCTACAATATCACTAGATTCGATATCCTTGACATCCTGGAAACGTTATTCCTCTCCTTTTTTTATATCAAACGGGAGTTTTATGTAATTGTAGAGAAATCAAGATCAGTCTGTTCTGTTGGAGTACTGTAAGACATAAAATTTCAATCTAATACGCTCTTTATCGAAGTTAATGTATATGTTTAAATTGGATATCTAACAATCTTTTTCATTTTATTTCGTATTGTTTGTTTTAAAGTAGGAAAAACTAGTTCTTTTCTTTCTAATTTCCATCCCAAATGCTTTCGAATTCCAGCAAAATATATATGTTGACAACAAAAAAACTTCTTAAAAAACGTTTTGTTCAACTGTGAAATTCTTATGACACATTGCAAAAATAATCGTTGAAGAAGATAAATTCGATTTTTGTAAATGACAAGTGAAATGAAAAAAATTTACGACCACGGCTGGATTCGAACCTACAATCTTCTGCTCCGTAGGCAGACGCGTTATCCATTGCGCCACGCGGCCTTGTTCACCTAAGATTTCAGAAACTCTTATGAGAAAAAAAACTAAGACAATTGTGATGAGAGAAATTAGGAGAAAACCTATGGAGCTGACATTACATTTTTCTACAATATCACTAGATTCGATATCCTTGACATCCTGGAAACGTTATTCCTCTTCTTTTTTTATATCAAACGAGAATTTTATGTAATCATAGAGAAATCAAGATCAGTCTGTTCTGTTGGAGTACTGTAAGACATAAAATTTCAATCTAATACGCTCTTTATCGAAGTTAATGTATATGTTTAAATTGGATATCTAACAATCTTTTTCATTTTATTCCTTATTGTTTGTTTTAAAGTAGGAAAAACTAGTTCTTTTCTTTCTAAATTCCATCCCAAATGCTTTCGAATTCCAGGAAAATATATATGTTGACAACAAAGAAAATTCTTAAAAAACGTTTTGTTCAACTGTGTAATTCTCATGACACATTGCGAAAATATTCATTAAAAAAGTTAAATTCGATTTTTATGAATGACAAGTGAAATGAAAAAAATTTACGACCACGGCAGGATTCGAACCTACAATCTTCTGCTCCGTAGGCAGACGCGTTATCCATTGCGCCACGCGGCCTTGTTCAACTAAGATTTCAGAAACTCTTATGAGAAAAAAAAACTAAGACAACTGTGATGAGAGAAATTAGGAGAAAACCTATGGAGCTGACATTACATTTTTTTACAATATCACTAGATTCGATATCCTCGACATCTTGGAAACGTTATTCCTCTCCTTTTTTTATATCAAACGAGAATTTTATGTAATCGTAGAAAAATCAGGATCAGTCTGTTCTGTTGGAGAACTGTAAGACATAAAATTTCAAACTAATAGGCTCTTTATCGAAGTAAATGTATAAGTTTAAATTGGATATCTAGCAATCTTTTTCATTTTATTTCTTATTGTTTGTTTTAAAGTAGGAAAAACTAGTTCTTTTCTTTCTAAATTCCATCCCAAATGCTTTCGAATTCCAGGAAATTATATACGGCCTTGTTCACCTAAGATTTCAGAAACTCTTATGAGAAAAAAAACTAAGACAATTGTGATGAGAGAAATTAGGAGAAAACCTATGGAGCTGACATTACATTTCTCTACAATATCACTAGATTCGATATCCTTGACATCCTGGAAACGTTATTCCTCTCCTTTTTTTATATCAAACGGGAGTTTTATGTAATTGTAGAGAAATCAAGATCAGTCTGTTCTGTTGGAGTACTGTAAGACATAAAATTTCAATCTAATACGCTCTTTATCGAAGTTAATGTATATGTTTAAATTGGATATCTAACAATCTTTTTCATTTTATTTCGTATTGTTTGTTTTAAAGTAGGAAAAACTAGTTCTTTTCTTTCTAATTTCCATCCCAAATGCTTTCGAATTCCAGCAAAATATATATGTTGACAACAAAAAAACTTCTTAAAAAACGTTTTGTTCAACTGTGAAATTCTTATGACACATTGCAAAAATAATCGTTGAAGAAGATAAATTCGATTTTTGTAAATGACAAGTGAAATGAAAAAAATTTACGACCACGGCTGGATTCGAACCTACAATCTTCTGCTCCGTAGGCAGACGCGTTATCCATTGCGCCACGCGGCCTTGTTCACCTAAGATTTCAGAAACTCTTATGAGAAAAAAAACTAAGACAATTGTGATGAGAGAAATTAGGAGAAAACCTATGGAGCTGACATTACATTTTTCTACAATATCACTAGATTCGATATCCTTGACATCCTGGAAACGTTATTCCTCTTCTTTTTTTATATCAAACGAGAATTTTATGTAATCATAGAGAAATCAAGATCAGTCTGTTCTGTTGGAGTACTGTAAGACATAAAATTTCAATCTAATACGCTCTTTATCGAAGTTAATGTATATGTTTAAATTGGATATCTAACAATCTTTTTCATTTTATTCCTTATTGTTTGTTTTAAAGTAGGAAAAACTAGTTCTTTTCTTTCTAAATTCCATCCCAAATGCTTTCGAATTCCAGGAAAATATATATGTTGACAACAAAGAAAATTCTTAAAAAACGTTTTGTTCAACTGTGTAATTCTTATGACACATTGCGAAAATATTCATTAAAAAAGTTAAATTCGATTTTTATGAATGACAAGTGAAATGAAAAAAATTTACGACCACGGCAGGATTCGAACCTACAATCTTCTGCTCCGTAGGCAGACGCGTTATCCATTGCGCCACGCGGCCTTGTTCAACTAAGATTTCAGAAACTCTTATGAGAAAAAAAAACTAAGACAACTGTGATGAGAGAAATTAGGAGAAAACCTATGGAGCTGACATTACATTTTTTTACAATATCACTAGATTCGATATCCTCGACATCTTGGAAACGTTATTCCTCTCCTTTTTTTATATCAAACGAGAATTTTATGTAATCGTAGAAAAATCAGGATCAGTCTGTTCTGTTGGAGAACTGTAAGACATAAAATTTCAAACTAATAGGCTCTTTATCGAAGTAAATGTATAAGTTTAAATTGGATATCTAGCAATCTTTTTCATTTTATTTCTTATTGTTTGTTTTAAAGTAGGAAAAACTAGTTCTTTTCTTTCTAAATTCCATCCCAAATGCTTTCGAATTCCAGGAAATTATATACGGCCTTGTTCACCTAAGATTTCAGAAACTCTTATGAGAAAAAAAACTAAGACAATTGTGATGAGAGAAATTAGGAGAAAACCTATGGAGCTGACATTACATTTCTCTACAATATCACTAGATTCGATATCCTTGACATCCTGGAAACGTTATTCCTCTCCTTTTTTTATATCAAACGGGAGTTTTATGTAATTGTAGAGAAATCAAGATCAGTCTGTTCTGTTGGAGTACTGTAAGACATAAAATTTCAATCTAATACGCTCTTTACCGAAGTTAATGTATATGTTTAAATTGGATATCTAACAATCTTTTTCATTTTATTTCTTATTGTTTGTTTTAAAGTAGGAAAAACTAGTTCTTTTCTTTCTAAATTCCATCCCAAATGCTTTCGAATTCCAGGAAAATATATATGTTGACAACAAAGAAAATTCTTAAAAAACGTTTTGTTCAACTGTGTAATTCTTATGACACATTGCGAAAATATTCATTAAAAAAGTTAAATTCGATTTTTATGAATGACAAGTGAAATGAAAAAAATTTACGACCACGGCAGGATTCGAACCTACAATCTTCTGCTCCGTAGGCAGACGCGTTATCCATTGCGCCACGCGGCCTTGTTCAACTAAGATTTCAGAAACTCTTATGAGAAAAAAAAACTAAGACAATTGTGATGAGAGAAATTAGGAGAAAACCTATGGAGCTGACATTACATTTTTTTACAATATCACTAGATTCGATATCCTCGACATCTTGGAAACGTTATTCCTCTCCTTTTTTTATATCAAACGAGAATTTTATGTAATCGTAGAAAAATCAGGATCAGTCTGTTCTGTTGGAGAACTGTAAGACATAAAATTTCAAACTAATAGGCTCTTTATCGAAGTAAATGTATAAGTTTAAATTGGATATCTAGCAATCTTTTTCATTTTATTTCTTATTGTTTGTTTTAAAGTAGGAAAAACTAGTTCTTTTCTTTCTAAATTCCATCCCAAATGCTTTCGAATTCCAGGAAATTATATACGGCCTTGTTCACCTAAGATTTCAGAAACTCTTATGAGAAAAAAAACTAAGACAATTGTGATGAGAGAAATTAGGAGAAAACCTATGGAGCTGACATTACATTTCTCTACAATATCACTAGATTCGATATCCTCGACATCTTGGAAACGTTATTCCTCTTCTTTTTTTATATCAAACGAGAGTTTTATATAATCATAGAGAATTCAGGATCAGTCTGTTCTGTTGGAGAACTGTAAGACATAAAATTTCAAACTAATAGGCTCTTTATCGAAGTAAATGTATAAGTTTAAATTGGATATCTAGCAATCTTTTTCATTTTATTTCTTATTGTTTGTTTTAAAGTAGGAAAAACTAGTTCTTTTCTTTCTAAATTCCATCCCAAATGCTTTCGAATTCCAGGAAATTATATACGGCCTTGTTCACCTAAGATTTCAGAAACTCTTATGAGAAAAAAAACTAAGACAATTGTGATGAGAGAAATTAGGAGAAAACCTATGGAGCTGACATTACATTTCTCTACAATATCACTAGATTCGATATCCTTGACATCCTGGAAACGTTATTCCTCTCCTTTTTTTATATCAAACGGGAGTTTTATGTAATTGTAGAGAAATCAAGATCAGTCTGTTCTGTTGGAGTACTGTAAGACATAAAATTTCAATCTAATACGCTCTTTACCGAAGTTAATGTATATGTTTAAATTGGATATCTAACAATCTTTTTCATTTTATTTCTTATTGTTTGTTTTAAAGTAGGAAAAACTAGTTCTTTTCTTTCTAAATTCCATCCCAAATGCTTTCGAATTCCAGGAAAATATATATGTTGACAACAAAGAAAATTCTTAAAAAACGTTTTGTTCAACTGTGTAATTCTTATGACACATTGCGAAAATATTCATTAAAAAAGTTAAATTCGATTTTTATGAATGACAAGTGAAATGAAAAAAATTTACGACCACGGCAGGATTCGAACCTACAATCTTCTGCTCCGTAGGCAGACGCGTTATCCATTGCGCCACGCGGCCTTGTTCAACTAAGATTTCAGAAACTCTTATGAGAAAAAAAAACTAAGACAATTGTGATGAGAGAAATTAGGAGAAAACCTATGGAGCTGACATTACATTTTTTTACAATATCACTAGATTCGATATCCTCGACATCTTGGAAACGTTATTCCTCTCCTTTTTTTATATCAAACGAGAATTTTATGTAATCGTAGAAAAATCAGGATCAGTCTGTTCTGTTGGAGAACTGTAAGACTTAAAATTTCAATCTAATAGGCTCTTTATCGAAGTTAATGTATATGTTTAAATTGGATATCTAACAATCTTTTTCATTTTATTTCGTATTGTTTGTTTTAAAGTAGGAAAAACTAGTTCTTTTCTTTCTAATTTCCATCCCAAATGCTTTCGAATTCCAGCAAAATATATATGTTGACAACAAAAAAACTTCTTAAAAAAAGTTTTGTTCAACTGTGAAATTCTTATGACACATTGCAAAAATAATCGTTGAAGAAGATAAATTCGATTTTTGTAAATGACAAGTGAAATGAAAAAAATTTACGACCACGGCTGGATTCGAACCTACAATCTTCTGCTCCGTAGGCAGACGCGTTATCCATTGCGCCACGCGGCCTTGTTTAACTGAGATTTCAGAAACTCTTATGAGAAAAAAACTAAGACAATTGTGATGAGAGAAATCAAGAGAAAAGCTATGAAGCTGACATTACATTTCTCTACAATATCACTAGATTCGATATCCTTGACATCCTGGAAACGTTATTCCTCTCCTTTTTTTATATCAAACGGGAGTTTTATGTAATTGTAGAGAAATCAAGATCAGTCTGTTCTGTTGGAGTACTGTAAGACATAAAATTTCAATCTAATACGCTCTTTACCGAAGTTAATGTATATGTTTAAATTGGATATCTAACAATCTTTTTCATTTTATTTCTTATTGTTTGTTTTAAAGTAGGAAAAACTAGTTCTTTTCTTTCTAAATTCCATCCCAAATGCTTTCGAATTCCAGGAAAATATATATGTTGACAACAAAGAAAATTCTTAAAAAACGTTTTGTTCAACTGTGTAATTCTTATGACACATTGCGAAAATATTCATTAAAAAAGTTAAATTCGATTTTTATGAATGACAAGTGAAATGAAAAAAATTTACGACCACGGCAGGATTCGAACCTACAATCTTCTGCTCCGTAGGCAGACGCGTTATCCATTGCGCCACGCGGCCTTGTTCAACTAAGATTTCAGAAACTCTTATGAGAAAAAAAAACTAAGACAATTGTGATGAGAGAAATTAGGAGAAAACCTATGGAGCTGACATTACATTTTTTTACAATATCACTAGATTCGATATCCTCGACATCTTGGAAACGTTATTCCTCTCCTTTTTTTATATCAAACGAGAATTTTATGTAATCGTAGAAAAATCAGGATCAGTCTGTTCTGTTGGAGAACTGTAAGACATAAAATTTCAAACTAATAGGCTCTTTATCGAAGTAAATGTATAAGTTTAAATTGGATATCTAGCAATCTTTTTCATTTTATTTCTTATTGTTTGTTTTAAAGTAGGAAAAACTAGTTCTTTTCTTTCTAAATTCCATCCCAAATGCTTTCGAATTCCAGGAAATTATATACGGCCTTGTTCACCTAAGATTTCAGAAACTCTTATGAGAAAAAAAACTAAGACAATTGTGATGAGAGAAATTAGGAGAAAACCTATGGAGCTGACATTACATTTTTCTATAATATCACTAGATTCGATATCCTTGACATCCTGGCAACGTTATTCCTCTCCTTTTTTTATATCAAACGAGAGTTTTATGTAATCGTAGAAAAATCAGGATCAGTCTGTTGTGTTGGAGAACTGTAAGACTTAAAATTTCAATCTAATAGGCTCTTTATCGAAGTTAATGTATATGTTTAAATTGGATATCTAACAATCTTTTTCATTTTATTTCGTATTGTTTGTTTTAAAGTAGGAAAAACTAGTTCTTTTCTTTCTAATTTCCATCCCAAATGCTTTCGAATTCCAGCAAAATATATATGTTGACAACAAAAAAACTTCTTAAAAAACGTTTTGTTCAACTGTGAAATTCTTATGACACATTGCAAAAATAATCGTTGAAGAAGATAAATTCGATTTTTGTAAATGACAAGTGAAATGAAAAAAAATTACGACCACGGCTGGATTCGAACCTACAATCTTCTGCTCCGTAGGCAGACGCGTTATCCATTGCGCCACGCGGCCTTGTTCACCTAAGATTTCAGAAACTCTTATGAGAAAAAAAACTAAGACAATTGTGATGAGAGAAATTAGGAGAAAACCTATGGAGCTGACATTACATTTTTCTACAATATCACTAGATTCGATATCCTTGACATCCTGGAAACGTTATTCCTCTTCTTTTTTTATATCAAACGAGAATTTTATGTAATCATAGAGAAATCAAGATCAGTCTGTTCTGTTGGAGTACTGTAAGACATAAAATTTCAATCTAATACGCTCTTTATCGAAGTTAATGTATATGTTTAAATTGGATATCTAACAATCTTTTTCATTTTATTCCTTATTGTTTGTTTTAAAGTAGGAAAAACTAGTTCTTTTCTTTCTAAATTCCATCCCAAATGCTTTCGAATTCCAGGAAAATATATATGTTGACAACAAAGAAAATTCTTAAAAAACGTTTTGTTCAACTGTGTAATTCTTATGACACATTGCGAAAATATTCATTAAAAAAGTTAAATTCGATTTTTATGAATGACAAGTGAAATGAAAAAAATTTACGACCACGGCAGGATTCGAACCTACAATCTTCTGCTCCGTAGGCAGACGCGTTATCCATTGCGCCACGCGGCCTTGTTCAACTAAGATTTCAGAAACTCTTATGAGAAAAAAAAACTAAGACAACTGTGATGAGAGAAATTAGGAGAAAACCTATGGAGCTGACATTACATTTTTTTACAATATCACTAGATTCGATATCCTCGACATCTTGGAAACGTTATTCCTCTCCTTTTTTTATATCAAACGAGAATTTTATGTAATCGTAGAAAAATCAGGATCAGTCTGTTCTGTTGGAGAACTGTAAGACATAAAATTTCAAACTAATAGGCTCTTTATCGAAGTAAATGTATAAGTTTAAATTGGATATCTAGCAATCTTTTTCATTTTATTTCTTATTGTTTGTTTTAAAGTAGGAAAAACTAGTTCTTTTCTTTCTAAATTCCATCCCAAATGCTTTCGAATTCCAGGAAATTATATACGGCCTTGTTCACCTAAGATTTCAGAAACTCTTATGAGAAAAAAAACTAAGACAATTGTGATGAGAGAAATTAGGAGAAAACCTATGGAGCTGACATTACATTTCTCTACAATATCACTAGATTCGATATCCTTGACATCCTGGAAACGTTATTCCTCTCCTTTTTTTATATCAAACGGGAGTTTTATGTAATTGTAGAGAAATCAAGATCAGTCTGTTCTGTTGGAGTACTGTAAGACATAAAATTTCAATCTAATACGCTCTTTACCGAAGTTAATGTATATGTTTAAATTGGATATCTAACAATCTTTTTCATTTTATTTCTTATTGTTTGTTTTAAAGTAGGAAAAACTAGTTCTTTTCTTTCTAAATTCCATCCCAAATGCTTTCGAATTCCAGGAAAATATATATGTTGACAACAAAGAAAATTCTTAAAAAACGTTTTGTTCAACTGTGTAATTCTTATGACACATTGCGAAAATATTCATTAAAAAAGTTAAATTCGATTTTTATGAATGACAAGTGAAATGAAAAAAATTTACGACCACGGCAGGATTCGAACCTACAATCTTCTGCTCCGTAGGCAGACGCGTTATCCATTGCGCCACGCGGCCTTGTTCAACTAAGATTTCAGAAACTCTTATGAGAAAAAAAAACTAAGACAATTGTGATGAGAGAAATTAGGAGAAAACCTATGGAGCTGACATTACATTTTTTTACAATATCACTAGATTCGATATCCTCGACATCTTGGAAACGTTATTCCTCTCCTTTTTTTATATCAAACGAGAATTTTATGTAATCGTAGAAAAATCAGGATCAGTCTGTTCTGTTGGAGAACTGTAAGACATAAAATTTCAAACTAATAGGCTCTTTATCGAAGTAAATGTATAAGTTTAAATTGGATATCTAGCAATCTTTTTCATTTTATTTCTTATTGTTTGTTTTAAAGTAGGAAAAACTAGTTCTTTTCTTTCTAAATTCCATCCCAAATGCTTTCGAATTCCAGGAAATTATATACGGCCTTGTTCACCTAAGATTTCAGAAACTCTTATGAGAAAAAAAACTAAGACAATTGTGATGAGAGAAATTAGGAGAAAACCTATGGAGCTGACATTACATTTCTCTACAATATCACTAGATTCGATATCCTTGACATCCTGGAAACGTTATTCCTCTCCTTTTTTTATATCAAACGGGAGTTTTATGTAATTGTAGAGAAATCAAGATCAGTCTGTTCTGTTGGAGTACTGTAAGACATAAAATTTCAATCTAATACGCTCTTTACCGAAGTTAATGTATATGTTTAAATTGGATATCTAACAATCTTTTTCATTTTATTTCTTATTGTTTGTTTTAAAGTAGGAAAAACTAGTTCTTTTCTTTCTAAATTCCATCCCAAATGCTTTCGAATTCCAGGAAAATATATATGTTGACAACAAAGAAAATTCTTAAAAAACGTTTTGTTCAACTGTGTAATTCTTATGACACATTGCGAAAATATTCATTAAAAAAGTTAAATTCGATTTTTATGAATGACAAGTGAAATGAAAAAAATTTACGACCACGGCAGGATTCGAACCTACAATCTTCTGCTCCGTAGGCAGACGCGTTATCCATTGCGCCACGCGGCCTTGTTCAACTAAGATTTCAGAAACTCTTATGAGAAAAAAAAACTAAGACAATTGTGATGAGAGAAATTAGGAGAAAACCTATGGAGCTGACATTACATTTTTTTACAATATCACTAGATTCGATATCCTCGACATCTTGGAAACGTTATTCCTCTCCTTTTTTTATATCAAACGAGAATTTTATGTAATCGTAGAAAAATCAGGATCAGTCTGTTCTGTTGGAGAACTGTAAGACATAAAATTTCAAACTAATAGGCTCTTTATCGAAGTAAATGTATAAGTTTAAATTGGATATCTAGCAATCTTTTTCATTTTATTTCTTATTGTTTGTTTTAAAGTAGGAAAAACTAGTTCTTTTCTTTCTAAATTCCATCCCAAATGCTTTCGAATTCCAGGAAATTATATACGGCCTTGTTCACCTAAGATTTCAGAAACTCTTATGAGAAAAAAAACTAAGACAATTGTGATGAGAGAAATTAGGAGAAAACCTATGGAGCTGACATTACATTTCTCTACAATATCACTAGATTCGATATCCTCGACATCTTGGAAACGTTATTCCTCTCCTTTTTTTATATCAAACGAGAATTTTATGTAATCGTAGAAAAATCAGGATCAGTCTGTTCTGTTGGAGAACTGTAAGACATAAAATTTCAAACTAATAGGCTCTTTATCGAAGTAAATGTATAAGTTTAAATTGGATATCTAGCAATCTTTTTCATTTTATTTCTTATTGTTTGTTTTAAAGTAGGAAAAACTAGTTCTTTTCTTTCTAAATTCCATCCCAAATGCTTTCGAATTCCAGGAAATTATATACGGCCTTGTTCACCTAAGATTTCAGAAACTCTTATGAGAAAAAAAACTAAGACAATTGTGATGAGAGAAATTAGGAGAAAACCTATGGAGCTGACATTACATTTCTCTACAATATCACTAGATTCGATATCCTTGACATCCTGGAAACGTTATTCCTCTCCTTTTTTTATATCAAACGGGAGTTTTATGTAATTGTAGAGAAATCAAGATCAGTCTGTTCTGTTGGAGTACTGTAAGACATAAAATTTCAATCTAATACGCTCTTTACCGAAGTTAATGTATATGTTTAAATTGGATATCTAACAATCTTTTTCATTTTATTTCTTATTGTTTGTTTTAAAGTAGGAAAAACTAGTTCTTTTCTTTCTAAATTCCATCCCAAATGCTTTCGAATTCCAGGAAAATATATATGTTGACAACAAAGAAAATTCTTAAAAAACGTTTTGTTCAACTGTGTAATTCTTATGACACATTGCGAAAATATTCATTAAAAAAGTTAAATTCGATTTTTATGAATGACAAGTGAAATGAAAAAAATTTACGACCACGGCAGGATTCGAACCTACAATCTTCTGCTCCGTAGGCAGACGCGTTATCCATTGCGCCACGCGGCCTTGTTCAACTAAGATTTCAGAAACTCTTATGAGAAAAAAAAACTAAGACAATTGTGATGAGAGAAATTAGGAGAAAACCTATGGAGCTGACATTACATTTTTTTACAATATCACTAGATTCGATATCCTCGACATCTTGGAAACGTTATTCCTCTCCTTTTTTTATATCAAACGAGAATTTTATGTAATCGTAGAAAAATCAGGATCAGTCTGTTCTGTTGGAGAACTGTAAGACTTAAAATTTCAATCTAATAGGCTCTTTATCGAAGTTAATGTATATGTTTAAATTGGATATCTAACAATCTTTTTCATTTTATTTCGTATTGTTTGTTTTAAAGTAGGAAAAACTAGTTCTTTTCTTTCTAATTTCCATCCCAAATGCTTTCGAATTCCAGCAAAATATATATGTTGACAACAAAAAAACTTCTTAAAAAAAGTTTTGTTCAACTGTGAAATTCTTATGACACATTGCAAAAATAATCGTTGAAGAAGATAAATTCGATTTTTGTAAATGACAAGTGAAATGAAAAAAATTTACGACCACGGCTGGATTCGAACCTACAATCTTCTGCTCCGTAGGCAGACGCGTTATCCATTGCGCCACGCGGCCTTGTTTAACTGAGATTTCAGAAACTCTTATGAGAAAAAAACTAAGACAATTGTGATGAGAGAAATCAAGAGAAAAGCTATGAAGCTGACATTACATTTCTCTACAATATCACTAGATTCGATATCCTTGACATCCTGGAAACGTTATTCCTCTCCTTTTTTTATATCAAACGGGAGTTTTATGTAATTGTAGAGAAATCAAGATCAGTCTGTTCTGTTGGAGTACTGTAAGACATAAAATTTCAATCTAATACGCTCTTTACCGAAGTTAATGTATATGTTTAAATTGGATATCTAACAATCTTTTTCATTTTATTTCTTATTGTTTGTTTTAAAGTAGGAAAAACTAGTTCTTTTCTTTCTAAATTCCATCCCAAATGCTTTCGAATTCCAGGAAAATATATATGTTGACAACAAAGAAAATTCTTAAAAAACGTTTTGTTCAACTGTGTAATTCTTATGACACATTGCGAAAATATTCATTAAAAAAGTTAAATTCGATTTTTATGAATGACAAGTGAAATGAAAAAAATTTACGACCACGGCAGGATTCGAACCTACAATCTTCTGCTCCGTAGGCAGACGCGTTATCCATTGCGCCACGCGGCCTTGTTCAACTAAGATTTCAGAAACTCTTATGAGAAAAAAAAACTAAGACAATTGTGATGAGAGAAATTAGGAGAAAACCTATGGAGCTGACATTACATTTTTTTACAATATCACTAGATTCGATATCCTCGACATCTTGGAAACGTTATTCCTCTCCTTTTTTTATATCAAACGAGAATTTTATGTAATCGTAGAAAAATCAGGATCAGTCTGTTCTGTTGGAGAACTGTAAGACATAAAATTTCAAACTAATAGGCTCTTTATCGAAGTAAATGTATAAGTTTAAATTGGATATCTAGCAATCTTTTTCATTTTATTTCTTATTGTTTGTTTTAAAGTAGGAAAAACTAGTTCTTTTCTTTCTAAATTCCATCCCAAATGCTTTCGAATTCCAGGAAATTATATACGGCCTTGTTCACCTAAGATTTCAGAAACTCTTATGAGAAAAAAAACTAAGACAATTGTGATGAGAGAAATTAGGAGAAAACCTATGGAGCTGACATTACATTTTTCTATAATATCACTAGATTCGATATCCTTGACATCCTGGCAACGTTATTCCTCTCCTTTTTTTATATCAAACGAGAGTTTTATGTAATCGTAGAAAAATCAGGATCAGTCTGTTGTGTTGGAGAACTGTAAGACTTAAAATTTCAATCTAATAGGCTCTTTATCGAAGTTAATGTATATGTTTAAATTGGATATCTAACAATCTTTTTCATTTTATTTCGTATTGTTTGTTTTAAAGTAGGAAAAACTAGTTCTTTTCTTTCTAATTTCCATCCCAAATGCTTTCGAATTCCAGCAAAATATATATGTTGACAACAAAAAAACTTCTTAAAAAACGTTTTGTTCAACTGTGAAATTCTTATGACACATTGCAAAAATAATCGTTGAAGAAGATAAATTCGATTTTTGTAAATGACAAGTGAAATGAAAAAAAATTACGACCACGGCTGGATTCGAACCTACAATCTTCTGCTCCGTAGGCAGACGCGTTATCCATTGCGCCACGCGGCCTTGTTTAACTGAGATTTCAGAAACTCTTATGAGAAAAAAACTAAGACAATTGTGATGAGAGAAATCAAGAGAAAAGCTATGAAGCTGACATTACATTTCTCTACAATATCACTAGATTCGATATCCTTGACATCCTGGAAACGTTATTCCTCTCCTTTTTTTATATCAAACGGGAGTTTTATGTAATCATAGAGAAATCAGGATCAGTCTGTTCTGTTGGAGAACTGTAAGACATAAAATTTCAATCTAATAGGCTCTTTATCGAAGTAAATGTATATGTTTAAATTGGATATCTAACAATCTTTTTCATTTTATTTCTTATTGTTTGTTTTAAAGTACGAAAAACTAGTTCTTTTCTTTCTTAATTCCATCCCAAATGCTTTCGAATTCCAGGAAATTATATACGGCCTTGTTCACCTAAGATTTCAGAAACTCTTATGAGAAAAAAAACTAAGACAATTGTGATGAGAGAAATTAGGAGAAAACCTATGGAGCTGACATTACATTTCTCTACAATATCACTAGATTCGATATCCTTGACATCCTGGAAACGTTATTCCTCTCCTTTTTTTATATCAAACGGGAGTTTTATGTAATTGTAGAGAAATCAAGATCAGTCTGTTCTGTTGGAGTACTGTAAGACATAAAATTTCAATCTAATACGCTCTTTACCGAAGTTAATGTATATGTTTAAATTGGATATCTAACAATCTTTTTCATTTTATTTCTTATTGTTTGTTTTAAAGTAGGAAAAACTAGTTCTTTTCTTTCTAAATTCCATCCCAAATGCTTTCGAATTCCAGGAAAATATATATGTTGACAACAAAGAAAATTCTTAAAAAACGTTTTGTTCAACTGTGTAATTCTTATGACACATTGCGAAAATATTCATTAAAAAAGTTAAATTCGATTTTTATGAATGACAAGTGAAATGAAAAAAATTTACGACCACGGCAGGATTCGAACCTACAATCTTCTGCTCCGTAGGCGGACGCGTTATCCATTGCGCCACGCGGCCTTGTTCAACTAAGATTTCAGAAACTCTTATGAGAAAAAAAAACTAAGACAATTGTGATGAGAGAAATTAGGAGAAAACCTATGGAGCTGACATTACATTTTTTTACAATATCACTAGATTCGATATCCTCGACATCTTGGAAACGTTATTCCTCTCCTTTTTTTATATCAAACGAGAATTTTATGTAATCGTAGAAAAATCAGGATCAGTCTGTTCTGTTGGAGAACTGTAAGACTTAAAATTTCAATCTAATAGGCTCTTTATCGAAGTTAATGTATATGTTTAAATTGGATATCTAACAATCTTTTTCATTTTATTTCGTATTGTTTGTTTTAAAGTAGGAAAAACTAGTTCTTTTCTTTCTAATTTCCATCCCAAATGCTTTCGAATTCCAGCAAAATATATATGTTGACAACAAAAAAACTTCTTAAAAAACGTTTTGTTCAACTGTGAAATTCTTATGACACATTGCAAAAATAATCGTTGAAGAAGATAAATTCGATTTTTGTAAATGACAAGTGAAATGAAAAAAATTTACGACCACGGCTGGATTCGAACCTACAATCTTCTGCTCCGTAGGCAGACGCGTTATCCATTGCGCCACGCGTCCTTGTTTAACTGAGATTTCAGAAACTCTTATGAGAAAAAAACTAAGACAATTGTGATGAGAGAAATCAAGAGAAAAGCTATGAAGCTGACATTACATTTCTCTACAATATCACTAGATTCGATATCCTTGACATCCTGGAAACGTTATTCCTCTCCTTTTTTTATATCAAACGGGAGTTTTATGTAATCATAGAGAAATCAGGATCAGTCTGTTCTGTTGGAGAACTGTAAGACATAAAATTTCAATCTAATAGGCTCTTTATCGAAGTAAATGTATATGTTTAAATTGGATATCTAACAATCTTTTTCATTTTATTTCTTATTGTTTGTTTTAAAGTAGGAAAAACTAGTTCTTTTCTTTCTAAATTCCATCCCAAATGCTTTCGAATTCCAGGAAAAAATATATATTGACAACAAAGAAAATTCTTAAAAAACGTTTTGTTCAACTGTGTAATTCTTATGACACATTGCGAAAATATTCATTAAAAAAGTTAAATTCGATTTTTATGAATGACAAGTGAAATGAAAAAAATTTACGACCACGGCAGGATTCGAACCTACAATCTTCTGCTCCGTAGGCAGACGCGTTATCCATTGCGCCACGCGGCCTTGTTCAACTAAGATTTCAGAAACTCTTATGAGGAAAAAAACTAAGACAATTGTGATGAGAGAAATTAGGAGAAAACCTATGGAGCTGACATTACATTTTTTTACAATATCACTAGATTCGATATCCTCGACATCTTGGAAACGTTATTCCTCTCCTTTTTTTATATCAAACGGGAGTTTTATGTAATTGTAGAGAAATCAAGATCAGTCTGTTCTGTTGGAGTACTGTAAGACATAAAATTTCAATCTAATAGGCTCTTTATCGAAGTTAATGTATATGTTTAAATTGGATATCTAACAATCTTTTTCATTTTATTTCGTATTGTTTGTTTTAAAGTAGGAAAAACTAGTTCTTTTCTTTCTAATTTCCATCCCAAATGCTTTCGAATTCCAGCAAAATATATATGTTGACAACAAAAAAACTTCTTAAAAAACGTTTTGTTCAACTGTGAAATTCTTATGACACATTGCAAAAATAATCGTTGAAGAAGATAAATTCGATTTTTGTAAATGACAAGTGAAATGAAAAAAATTTACGACCACGGCTGGATTCGAACCTACAATCTTCTGCTCCGTAGGCAGACGCGTTATCCATTGCGCCACGCGGCCTTGTTTAACTGAGATTTCAGAAACTCTTATGAGAAAAAAACTAAGACAATTGTGATGAGAGAAATCAAGAGAAAAGCTATGAAGCTGACATTACATTTCTCTACAATATCACTAGATTCGATATCCTTGACATCCTGGAAACGTTATTCCTCTCCTTTTTTTATATCAAACGGGAGTTTTATGTAATCATAGAGAAATCAGGATCAGTCTGTTCTGTTGGAGAACTGTAAGACATAAAATTTCAATCTAATAGGCTCTTTATCGAAGTAAATGTATAAGTTTAAATTGGATATCTAACAATCTTTTTCATTTTATTTCTTATTGTTTGTTTTAAAGTAGGAAAAACTAGTTCTTTTCTTTCTAATTTCCATCCCAAATGCTTTCGAATTCCAGGAAATTATATACGGCCTTGTTCACCTAAGATTTCAGAAACTCTTATGAGAAAAAAAACTAAGACAATTGTGATGAGAGAAATTAGGAGAAAACCTATGGAGCTGACATTACATTTTTTTACAATATCACTAGATTCGATATCCTCGACATCTTGGAAACGTTATTCCTCTCCTTTTTTTATATCAAACGGGAGTTTTATGTAATTGTAGAGAAATCAAGATCAGTCTGTTCTGTTGGAGTACTGTAAGACATAAAATTTCAATCTAATAGGCTCTTTATCGAAGTTAATGTATATGTTTAAATTGGATATCTAACAATCTTTTTCATTTTATTTCGTATTGTTTGTTTTAAAGTAGGAAAAACTAGTTCTTTTCTTTCTAATTTCCATCCCAAATGCTTTCGAATTCCAGCACAATATATATGTTGACAACAAAAAAACTTCTTAAAAAACGTTTTGTTCAACTGTGAAATTCTTATGACACATTGCAAAAATAATCGTTGAAGAAGATAAATTCGATTTTTGTAAATGACAAGTGAAATGAAAAAAATTTACGACCACGGCTGGATTCGAACCTACAATCTTCTGCTCCGTAGGCAGACGCGTTATCCATTGCGCCACGCGGCCTTGTTTAACTGAGATTTCAGAAACTCTTATGAGAAAAAAACTAAGACAATTGTGATGAGAGAAATCAAGAGAAAAGCTATGAAGCTGACATTACATTTCTCTACAATATCACTAGATTCGATATCCTTGACATCCTGGAAACGTTATTCCTCTCCTTTTTTTATATCAAACGGGAGTTTTATGTAATCATAGAGAAATCAGGATCAGTCTGTTCTGTTGGAGAACTGTAAGACATAAAATTTCAATCTAATAGGCTCTTTATCGAAGTTAATGTATAAGTTTAAATTGGATATCTAACAATCTTTTTCATTTTATTTCTTATTGTTTGTTTTAAAGTAGGAAAAACTAGTTCTTTTCTTTCTAATTTCCATCCCAAATGCTTTCGAATTCCAGGAAAATATATATGTTGACAAGAAAGAAAATTCTTAAAAAACGTTTTGTTCAACTGTGTAATTCTTATGACACATTGCAAAAAAAAATCATTGAAAAAAATAAATTCGATTTTTATGAATGACAAGTGAAATGAAAAAAATTTACGACCACGGCTGGATTCGAACCTACAATCTTCTGCTCCGTAGGCAGACGCGTTATCCATTGCGCCACGCGGCCTTGTTCAACTAAGATTTCAGAAACTCTTATGAGAAAAAAAACTAAGACAATTGTGATGAGAGAAATTAGGAGAAAACCTATGGAGCTGACATTAAATTTTTCTACAATATCACTAGATTCGATATCCTTGACATCCTGGAAACGTTATTCCTCTCC
This sequence comes from Auanema rhodensis, assembly GCA_964057225.1. Classification (NCBI taxonomy): domain Eukaryota; kingdom Metazoa; phylum Nematoda; class Chromadorea; order Rhabditida; family Rhabditidae; genus Auanema; species Auanema rhodense. The sequence goes on along the minus strand of OZ059899.1, from coordinate 9,135,958 downwards.
TTTTTTTTATATCAAACCAGAGTTTTATGTAATCGTGGAAAAATCAGGATCAGTCTGTTCTGTTGGAGAACTGTAAGACATAAAATTTCAATCTAATAGGCTCTTTATCGAAGTTAATGTATATGTTTAAATTGGATATCTAACAATCTTTTTCATTTTATTTCGTATTGTTTGTTTTAAAGTAGGAAAAACTAGTTCTTTTCTTTTTAAATTCCATCCCAAATGCTTTCGAATTCCAGGAAAATATATATGTTGACAACAAAAAAACTTCTTAAAAAACGTTTTGTTCAACTGTGAAATTCTTATGACACATTGCAAAAATAATCGTTGAAGAAGATAAATTCGATTTTTGTAAATGACAAGTGAAATGAAAAAAATTTACGACCACGGCTGGATTCGAACCTACAATCTTCGGCAAACTGACAAGTTTACCAAACTTTAGGTTTACCAAACTAGGTTTACCACGCAATAGACAAGTTTACCATAGTTATATGGTATACCAGGTTTACCAGGTTTACCAAATTATACCTAATATTAATTTGTGAACACTTTGCAAGGTTTACCAAGTTTACCAAATTCATCAAGTATACCAAGTTTACCAAAAAAATATCTTTATACTAAGTATACTAAAATACAAAAGTTGTAGTTTGAAATTTTATGTTTTTTTCAAATTAGAGATTATACTATCAGGAAAAAAATTTTTACATTAGTTGAACATGAAGTGTGAAAAGAATCGAAATTTAATTTTTATAAAACTTTCCGTTTCGCATGTTTTCTTTTTGTGGAGCAGTTGCATACATGAAAAGTGTTCATTAAAGATGTTAAGCAATCGTTCTAACTGACCTTTTAATAATGATTCTCAGTTTGGTGAGAGTGTGTGATGGATCAATATTGTAAATGAAATCAAATATATAGTTTGAAATATGTTAGTTCACTCACCTTATTCAAGTTTATTAGTATCCAATTTTTGTAGCTACGGCACTTTATGAAAGTGAGTAGTAGCGATCCTGTTGTCCTGATGGGCCTGGAATCAAAATCTCTTCATCTGAATCGGCTGTCGTACTGTAATAAAAAATTATTTCGGGACAGTAGTGTTAAACTTACTCCATGTCATAGTAGTTTCTTTTACGGTTCGTTTTGGAGAATTGCGAACCAAATCGTCTCTGATCGAATTTAGACCCGTCAGCTGGTCTCAATTGCTCGGATTGCACGTCTCTTGCTGTTCTCTCGTTCCTTTTCCGTTCCAGGTTTTCAACAATTGCATTTTTTTTATTTTCATTCTCCAATGATATGAAAACAGCTAGTCTGAAACAAAAATATACTTAATTGTACTATAAATTTAAGAAACCTGTGATGACATAGAGCGTGTTTTGGACAATTTCGCTGAGAACATCCTGGGCTTGAGCATACAAGCTCATTATTAACTTCATTGACGCATCCCAATCTGAAAAATTAATAATAAACTTTATTACGAATTTTCTCAGCTTACGCTCCAGTACTGTCTTTGGTAAAATATATACCCGCTTTTGCAGCAGGAAATACCTCCAAACGCTGAACAGTTTCGAAAAACACGTCAGCATTATTAGTTCCTACTGGCTCACTCATCCATGAGGGATAGTTCGACAACGTATTTTCAAAAATGAAGTCATTCAAACCAAAAAGTTTGAGTTTGTTCATTTTCTCAATACGTGTCATTACTAACCACTCGTGGTTCTCAACATGAAAGTGAGTGGCCAGTTTGTCCGATTTCTGATGAATGGCTCCAATTCGATCTTTTATTTCTTCTATAATGAAATTAATTTTTTCTTTTTTTTGAATAGTTTAGTTACCTTCATGTAATTGCAGCATTTTTTCTAAAACCTGGTGAGCAGGAATTGGATGAGGCATTCTTGCTTTTAACTGAGCGTTTCTCGACTCTAGCAAGTTAGTGGAAAAAAATTGCTGGCTTTGCCCAGCTCTTAATTTTTGAATCAAACTATTTGTTTGATACAAATCTTCTTTATTAGCAATGAGCCTGAATCCAAAAAACATTAGTTAAAATGTTGATAAAACAAACCATTGTCGAGTTTTCTCTCCACAATTCATAATAATATCCTGCATTTTCTTCTCATATTCGTCACGAGTTAGGGACGATAAAGCCCCTTTCCTCATGATTGTTCCATATTCAGTCTTAAAACATAAAAATAGTGTTCAAAAACAATATCAAGTATACCTCTTTTTTTCTCCCGAATATTTTATGCAGGATATGTTCCTTTCTCTCAGCATCATCGTCTTTGCCGAATGTGCTTTTTATATTCTCCATTCGGTGCACGGAACATCTTAGCGGCACAGCATCTTTTAAAAATGATCCCTAAAATAAAAAACAATTAAACCTTATGTAAAAAAATTTCTTACAGTGTTGTATGCTTTGAAAGCATCTTCACCATCATGGCACAAACCAGCTACTTTTTTGTTCCTTCCATATTGAGATAGCATCTTGTTCAAATATGCCGAGAATGCTTCATGATTGCCAGCGTTTTTGGTACTATGTACCATACATGCAAGCAATATGCCAGCGTTTTTACCAGATTTTTTTGACCTAAATTAACATTATAAAAAAAGATGTAACTAATATAATCTATACTTACGTGAACATATCCGAAACTCCGAGGGCTAGAGTGACATATTCGCCACTACTGATTGAAAATGTAGTATCAATCATTATGATACTTCCTATTGTTGGTAGAGCTCCGGAAGCATTCACTTGATTCAAAATTCGCACTGGAAGATTAAAAAAGTTTCAATGCCTCAATTACAAAATACTCACCAAATGCTTCCTTTGCCTCCTGTTTAGGCATGTATTGGAGATTGTCCACAAAGCGAAGATGGTCGTTCATATCTTCAACCGTTGGCAAGCAAGCACAAAAATGCTTGAAAGCCGTCGGGTATCCGACAATCTGGCAGAAGGCAATACCACGATCTTAAAAATCATTACTATTAAATTGATAAAAACTTAATTTAACCTGTTCTTTCCACTTTGATTGGTTCCATGTGCTCCACTTTCATACTCGCATTCGCGAATCTATCAACGAGTTTATTGACATCGCTTGGCGATCTTTTGCCAGTACCCGACTTGATGTGGGTGCTGACACTTCGGGCAAGACTAGTCAGCTAAAATAAAAAAATGTAGAAAAATAGCAAGCAATTTGTGCTGATATGCAGAATTAAATGAGACCCATACCTGACTGGAGCTAATTTCCATATTTTTTAGCACTTCCTTAGCAGCAGCTGTTGTTCTGTTTTCCAGAACATTTTTAACTTCTATGCTGACAGAGGGCAGGATTCTCTGTTTAGCGGGCACAAAATTTTCCAAAGATTCCTAAATATAGTACATAGAGCAAAAAGCAAAATAAGAAAACTTACCTGCACGTTATAAATGATAAGCACCGGCTCAACAATTTTTTCCTTGCCTTGTACAATCATATGAATCTAAAACAAAAATTAATTATATATCTTAAATGAACAAAAAACCTCTTTAGTAAGATCCATATCTGGTTTCTTACAGCGGATAGTTCTGTAAGAGTATTCGGTGCATTCATCCTTCGAGCAAAGGATGTATTGCCCGTCAACCAGTTTACAACCTCTCGAAGAGGTCTTGTTATTGATAGCAGGCAGACCATTGCCTCCTGAAACAAATTATATATAGAAATTTGAAAATATAAAACTGACCTTTTCTGTTCCATGGAACAAAGATATCCCGAGTGATATCCTTGTAGACAATAAATTGTCTTTTTGAAATCCTGAAAAAATTTTTACCCTGATGCATGCCCAATAAATCAGGCATGCAATCAAGAACAGCAATGCTGTTATCGAAAATAAGTTCAAAAGCATTCATGATTGAAAGATTGAGAAGGTTGCGTTAAACTTGAAGTTTAAAATTGGTTTGATAAAATCAAATTATTTTTCATGTTTTAGATGATGTTCACAATTTTTGCTTTTTTTATGAACTATATATGACGCTCAATTGTCATCCAATTGATGGTAGGTGTCATTAATATGGTATACCGGAGGGTTCAACACGCGTTATAATCAACTCATGTTATATTTTTCTTAAATATGAACAATATTTTTAACACTTATAAGACAATCTTGTCAAAAATTAATATTTATTTTTATTTAATTGTTCTATATTAGTCTACTTGAAACATTTTAGAAATTTCATATGAATTAAGGTTCTTTGATAATAGATTCTATTTCAGATTACAAGAATTTTGAGATTAGGATGATTTAGATTTTGACTTTTCTTACTGTATCTTTTTAAAACTTATATTTTTAAAATTACTCATCAATCATTTCAAAAAAAGCTTACATTTTCATATCTTTATCGTATTTGTTTGTTATACCTGGAAACTTCTTCAAAATACTCAAAACTCTTTTTAATCTATTTTGGTATACTTGATAAATTTGGTAAACTTGGTAAACCTTGCAAAGTGTTCACAAATTAATATTAGGTATGCTTTTGTAAACCTGGTAAACCTGGTATACCATATAACTATGGTAAACTTGTCTATTGCATGGTAAACCTAGTTTGGTAAACCTAAAGTTTGGTAAACTTGTCAGTTTACCACAATCTTCTGCTCCGTAGGCAGACGCGTTATCCATTGCGCCACGCGGCCTTGTTCAAGTGCACATCGTTGATATCTATTTTCAGGTTTGGAAACTCCTCCTTCATTGCAGCATCCTTGCTTTCATTATTCCATCCCAGTGTGTCAATTAAGAAATTATCACGGTTTGGATATGCAGTTAGCTCCATTTTTGAATAGTTTACAAACAGTCGTTCCTGATTGAATAAGTCGATACTGATGGAAGCAGCCATCTCACACAATATGCCATTTTTAACAAGCCCTTGTCGCGCTCTAAATCCAGGACTGGCTGCATTATCTATATATCTATCCGCATAATAGCCTGTTATGGCAAGTTTGCTCTCTTTAACATCGTTGCTATACATTAGAATATTCTCAATATATGTTTTGTAGGCATGATTTACGGTAGAGTCATACACGCTAACATCACCAATTTTTAAATGATACGAGTGTATCAAACTGGCTGCAAATTGTTGGCATGGTGCAAAAACAAGGTTGTCTGGTACTGGATCGCCGTTTGTGGTTACAATTTTGAATTTTACATTTAACCAACACCTTCTCAGATTAAGAAATGATTTGGAATTTTGGGCTATAACAAATTCCCATGGTCCTTGAGGAAGAAAAGTATTTTTTAAAGGAACTTGTACAGTACGAGTGAATTCAACACCTAATGCCGACGCCGGTATGTCACTATAATTAATATTGGGTAAAAGGGCTTGTGCTGATTTTGAATCTATCAATTTAGCCATTTAAATACGATACGACCGCTCACGAGTTATGCACAGACGCTTATGAGGTTTTGTGGTTTTGCGTCGTCGCCGCTTGCCCAAATCGGTAAGATCTCGTATAGCCTGCCGACCGGCTGTTTTAAGAGTTTGCTTGATATTATCGCCCTTGAGCACCCCATCAACAATTTCATTGCTAGTTTTTAGCAACTGGCCGCCAAGCGGTGAGTAGAGAGCCGTGCAAAATTTACTAACCACGCCCCCAAACAGCTGTCAAAAACATACTTTTGGGGGCGTCAGCTGCTAAAAACATACTTTTGGGGCGCGTCAGCTGTCAAAAACATATTTTTGAGCGTCAGCTGTTAAATCATATTTTGGGATCATGGTTCATGGATTTTACTTTTTTAAATTTAAAAATCATGATTTAAAGCATGATTTTTTTTTTTTTTAAATCAAATTTTAAATTTGTTTATTCAAATGTATGTATATAGTTTTAATTATTTTTAAATATATTAAGTAAAAATAAAAATTATAAATTTTAAATATTTAAATATGTAAATTTGTTTTTTAAATTTTATTTATTTATTAAATTTATTAATAATGTTTGTTTACTTATTTTGTTTATTTTTTATTGTATTGTGTTTGTATTGTTTTTATTTTAAAGAACAGTAAAATTTTTGCATGTATATCGTTTTGTTCACCGTACTTGTTATGGGTAATTCAATGGAACACATATCGAAGGTTAATTCGATAAGAACGATATGAAATACAAAATTTAATGGAACACATATCGAAGGTTAATTCGATAAGAACGATATAAAATACCAAAATTTAATGGAACACATATCGAAAGTTAATTCGATAAGAACGACATTAAATTATTACTTTTTGAAATTACAAATTGTTATTAATTATATTTATTCTAACAAGTAAAAGTTTCAAATTATAATAAAAGATTAGTTTTAAACTTTATTTTACTAATATAACAATACAATAACTAAATAGAGCACACATTGAAGGTAAATACAATAAGATTAACAAACAGTTGCGCTGACCTCAATGAAACGCATAAAGTTAATTTAATAAGAACTAATAACAAAAATTAATCCGACGGGGACAATAAAAACAGATGTATTCAATAAGCTTATTTATTTTAAAGTTTATGGCAACTGTTAGTTTTGACAGCTGTACCCAAATCCATGTTACATAACAAATTACAATGCCAACAGCAATGTGTAGACTGATATATTCATTATATCAAGGTACAATGGCTGCTAATAGGTTGTGTCTTTTTGATTATTTGTTTGTAAACTTTTTCTTTTTTCAGTTATAAACGTTTATGTGAAGAGCTAGGATTTGATTATGAAGAGATTAATCAGCTCAGGTAATTTAACAATATTTTGAATCTTTATATATATTTTGTTTTTTAGTAAACGTATAAAGTTTGCCGAGGCTGGTGGGATCGAGCTCTGTGAGCCCACATCACCCACTTTTAACAGTGGGCCCTCATCATCAAGGGTTATTGAAGTAATAACCTTGGATGACAGTGATGAGTAAGCGATATTAAAAATTATAACAATTAGTTTTTTCTTTTTAAGAGAATGGGATCCCGCTACCCCATCAACCAGTGGAGGGCAAGTCGGATATGGAGCGGCTTTCAACGATGTCTGTAAAATAGAGGTGCGATCTTTTATTTACATATCATTTCATAATATATCTTTTGAAACATGAAATTTTCTCTTGCTCCAGTTGCATATTTTGAAAACATTTTGAAATTTATTTCTCTTTTTCAATTGCATTCATAAAATTCTCTCTCTCTCATCTTTACACTTCATCTCAATCTATATCTTTTATCAAGCAAATTGCAAGTATTTTGAAATTTACATATTCATTCTTTTGAACAGCATTCATTTTAAAATCTTTACATTTCATCTCACTATCTATCTATCTTTCCTCATCTATCTTTCTTTCAACCAATTTTGAATTCTTACAAATTATAAATATTTCAAACATTTTGAACTAGTAAAATAATAAAACACAATCTTGACCTTTTCATTTATTTTTTAACATTAACAAATGTTTATAAAAGTTTTTTCAAAGTTGAAAAAAAAAAACTTTATATTTAAAAATCAAATGCCATTTATTTTTAAACATTAATAAAAATAATTTAAAGAAAAGTAAATTTATAAAAAGTTATAAACAAAAATTTTTTATATTTAAACTAAAAGCGTATAACCATTATAAAAAGTGTGTATTATAGTGGTCACACCGACGCATAAAACGCACTGGTCGGTAGACCTAGCTTCATTCGATATTTGGTATGAAGAGCGTAATCAAAGAGCGTTTGATTTTGATGAAGAGCTTTTGGAATATTGTAGGACAGATGTCCGTATTTTAACCAACTGTATGAAAGTTTACATGAAGTTGGCAACCGCCACCACTGGCTGGAACCCTGTCATACAATGTATGACATTTGCCAGTTTCTCTTTATTCCAGGCAAGTTTTTTCAAATACAAGCATTTTCAAAACTATTATATTACAGTTGAAAATGAATCATATTAAAGAGAACCAAGTGGGTATTCTGCCCGAGACTGGTTATTATGCCGGTCAAAAGCAGAGTATAATAGCCATAAAGTATATAAAATGGCTAGAACAAGGATTGGGCCGCCCATTAATGCATAAGCTTAATGGTGGCGAATTTGCAGTGAGAGTAGATGGCCATCGCTATCTACTCGATGCTTATGACCCCGTTGCCAATCATGGCTATGAGGTGAGTAATTGCAGGTCATCTTTGTCCGTAACAAGCAAGCCTATTTTTTCTGTAGCTTGGGATATAAAATGAACAAGTACATTCAAAATTATCTGGCAAAATATAAAAAGGTAAAAATTAATACTTGCAAACCACAACGCATAATTGAATACACTTGTGGTGGCTATGTGGTATTTGTAATACTAATGTTGTCGGCTGGTAATTCATTTGAAAGCATTTGTTCATTTTTTAAACTATTGAAAAATGATGATGTCTTTATTAAAGCGTTTATGCATAAAGTATTCGACTATAAATTGGCTACTATATAAGAAATTTGTCATTAATAACCTGCTACATTACGTGGTCAGTTATGAATATTCCTTGTCACTGTGAATTATGTGTCAAATACACGTTGGAGCAATCTAAACCAGCGCCTTTATACAGGAGAATGTTGAAATGTATTTCAGTGCCATTTATTAAAGGTATAGCATTGGGATTGGGCTTTTGTACAACACTAGTCATATTATTGCTCATTATATAAAAGTGGGTTGATTGCGTGTGGTCGTTTTTCATTTTCCTCTAATGGAACTTTTATGTAACAAATATTGTGGTACATGCAAGGAAATATTTTCTTCAACCAAACATTTTAGTGATCACGTTTTGAAAAGGCATGCAGGGATTCAACCCATATGTAACAATTATATCAGCAATGCTGACTTTATTCAAAAATATGGACATTTGGATGGTGTTCGTAGACGTTTGTGCCCTCATTGTAGTGAAACTTTTGGAACAAGATTCAATTGTGAGCGTCATATTCGGCGTATTCATAATAATAATGGAACGAATGGTGAAGATGGTGATGGAAATGATACCAGCAAACCCTTTGAAAAAGCTGAGGAGTTTGTACATTCAACCCAATCAAAAAGATGCCGCAGCAATAGTGACGGAGAACATTCACAACACGAGCCGAGCGACAAACAAAACTGCCCTAAACTATCTTTTAAACCTTCGAAAATAAAAATGTGGTATTGTATAACTGTTGAATAAAACGTTTATTTCATATTTTTAACATGCAATGTAACAACTGTAGAACCATTATTAAAATGCATAGGACGACAAAATTCATCTAAAATTTCAATACGTATGGTATCGAGTGTTTGTCTAGTGATTGGTACATAACGAATAGGATTAAATGTTTTGGCAATCATTTTACCAAATTCAGTAGGAGGTGGTACAGGCAAACATGCAAGTAAATTAGCTTTCACATTACCAAGAATGGAATATTCTACAATATCACAATATATATACATTGTATTAATGTTATTTGAAAAATCATTGGGACGCCTGGCTATTATTGTATCGTTGATGTTTTTATTTTCAAAACCAAGAAAATATGCAAAATCATCACCAAGCGTTGCATTCATTAATAGTCGCTTGCTTGTTACAAACTCTATGCGCTGCAATGTTTTGTTAAACTGAAATGTGGCGTCTGCGAGCATTTCCTCCACTAGCTTAGCCTCAGCCTGGCGATTATTATACCATTTTTTTACATCTTCATCTTTATCTATTAAACATTTTATACGTGCTTCTTCCTCAGCTCCAAGAGGCTTTGTATTGTTGGCGATAAATGATTCTCTTCCAGCATTGATTCCGCGTATTATTTCATCACCATTTGCATAGTTGCCTTTAGGCAAGTGTAGAATAAATTTTCTATTGGAAAAACGTAGTGTATAAGATAAATCTTTTTGAACATTTAATATAGAACAAGGAAAAATGATGTCTGTCAGCCCAATGCAATATCTATTATTGCGTAGCCTTAGTGTTTCAGGTAATCTGGTAAGAAACACTGATGATGTATTACTTTTTTCAGAGTCAACTGATGATGGAAGAGTAATGTAAAAATCATCCATGACAAACCACCACTTGATACGTGTACACTATTGCAAATGAAATCATTTGCATTTTAGGTACATTTACGAGTGGTTGATTATGGTTTTCAGCTTCAAACTACCCAGTCAGACAACTGTAATAGGTGCTACCCAATGCGGTAAAACAACCCTCATAAAGCACATATGTGAAAATACTGAAAAGTTTTTCTCAACGTCCCCATTGATAGAATATTCTGGTTCAGTCAATGTGGGTCATCGTCAGGTGTACCAATAAATGATGAGCGTTTAATAATTATTCAAGGGCCTCCTGATCCTGATTTGATAAAAGAACAAAAGGGAGTAAATACTATACTAGTGCTGGATGATTTGATGAACTTTTTTTTATCGAATAAAGCAGCAAAGGAATTACTCAACAACATTTTTCAGTATGGGCTCATCACTGGAATTTGGCAGTGTTTAATCTTGTGCAAGCGGCATTTCAACTGGACAGGACCAGTCGAATCAATAGTACATATATAATACTGATGAAAAGTCATTCAGATATATTACAAATACGTAATTGTCTGCAGCAATTATTTGGGCCACGTTTCAAAAATGCTCTAGAGGCGTATGATGATGCAATGTCTACTCCCTATAGTCATTTACTGATTGACAATCATCCTTTAACAAGTGAGAAGCAGCGTATACTATCTGATATAACAGCGGAGAACCCTATTGTTTATGTTGCCAGAAATGTGTTTAGTGTTTAAAGTGCTTGTTCAATGAGTGGTCGTATTTTGTCAAATTTCAACTTTTTGTCTTCTTGCGCCAAAACTCCTTGTTCTGTTTCCTCATTTTCTTTTGCACAAATTGAAATTATTGTTGAAATTGTATTTAATATTGTGAAAAATAATAATTTTCTTTTAACTAACAAGGAATATAAAACCCTCTTGCCCATATCTTCATTATTACGTCAAATAGCTTTGATACGCACACCGGAAAAGGCTAAATCATTATTGGCAACGCTTTCACACAAACAATTGAAAACAATAGTTACATGTAGTATTGCCTATTTTGGTTTTAAATCATGAAGCTCAATCATAAATATCGACTAATTCCTGTCGACGAGGAAACAATTAATATAGACAAGTTTGATGCTGAATTGAAGCTTTTACGAGAAAATAGAGCTATACCCGATTATAAAAAGGCTGAACTATACGAAGACTTGATTGCTCGTCTCAAAAACTATAGAGAAAGTATAGATGCGCCCATATCAGTACAAGTGGAAAATGCTGATCCACCTCTATTGCCAGAATACAAGTTGCCAAGAAAGTATAACAATTTGTGGGAGAAATTTCCAGAGGTGCGCACAAACAAGAATAACCAACTTGTGATTAATAATGAGGCTGTACCAAACACGAATATTACAAAAATTTTAGATTTTGTATTGGATAAAACAAAAACGGAGCCCAATGGATTTTCAGTCTTTCAGTCATTAAAGTAGGAAAAACTAGTTCTTTTCTTTCTAAATTCCATCCCAAATGCTTTCGAATTCCAGGAAATTATATACGGCCTTGTTCACCTAAGATTTCAGAAACTCTTATGAGAAAAAAAACTAAGACAATTGTGATGAGAGAAATTAGGAGAAAACCTATGGAGCTGACATTACATTTCTCTACAATATCACTAGATTCGATATCCTTGACATCCTGGAAACGTTATTCCTCTCCTTTTTTTATATCAAACGGGAGTTTTATGTAATTGTAGAGAAATCAAGATCAGTCTGTTCTGTTGGAGTACTGTAAGACATAAAATTTCAATCTAATACGCTCTTTACCGAAGTTAATGTATATGTTTAAATTGGATATCTAACAATCTTTTTCATTTTATTTCTTATTGTTTGTTTTAAAGTAGGAAAAACTAGTTCTTTTCTTTCTAAATTCCATCCCAAATGCTTTCGAATTCCAGGAAAATATATATGTTGACAACAAAGAAAATTCTTAAAAAACGTTTTGTTCAACTGTGTAATTCTTATGACACATTGCGAAAATATTCATTAAAAAAGTTAAATTCGATTTTTATGAATGACAAGTGAAATGAAAAAAATTTACGACCACGGCAGGATTCGAACCTACAATCTTCTGCTCCGTAGGCAGACGCGTTATCCATTGCGCCACGCGGCCTTGTTCAACTAAGATTTCAGAAACTCTTATGAGAAAAAAAAACTAAGACAATTGTGATGAGAGAAATTAGGAGAAAACCTATGGAGCTGACATTACATTTTTTTACAATATCACTAGATTCGATATCCTCGACATCTTGGAAACGTTATTCCTCTCCTTTTTTTATATCAAACGAGAATTTTATGTAATCGTAGAAAAATCAGGATCAGTCTGTTCTGTTGGAGAACTGTAAGACATAAAATTTCAAACTAATAGGCTCTTTATCGAAGTAAATGTATAAGTTTAAATTGGATATCTAGCAATCTTTTTCATTTTATTTCTTATTGTTTGTTTTAAAGTAGGAAAAACTAGTTCTTTTCTTTCTAAATTCCATCCCAAATGCTTTCGAATTCCAGGAAATTATATACGGCCTTGTTCACCTAAGATTTCAGAAACTCTTATGAGAAAAAAAACTAAGACAATTGTGATGAGAGAAATTAGGAGAAAACCTATGGAGCTGACATTACATTTCTCTACAATATCACTAGATTCGATATCCTCGACATCTTGGAAACGTTATTCCTCTCCTTTTTTTATATCAAACGAGAATTTTATGTAATCGTAGAAAAATCAGGATCAGTCTGTTCTGTTGGAGAACTGTAAGACATAAAATTTCAAACTAATAGGCTCTTTATCGAAGTAAATGTATAAGTTTAAATTGGATATCTAGCAATCTTTTTCATTTTATTTCTTATTGTTTGTTTTAAAGTAGGAAAAACTAGTTCTTTTCTTTCTAAATTCCATCCCAAATGCTTTCGAATTCCAGGAAATTATATACGGCCTTGTTCACCTAAGATTTCAGAAACTCTTATGAGAAAAAAAACTAAGACAATTGTGATGAGAGAAATTAGGAGAAAACCTATGGAGCTGACATTACATTTCTCTACAATATCACTAGATTCGATATCCTTGACATCCTGGAAACGTTATTCCTCTCCTTTTTTTATATCAAACGGGAGTTTTATGTAATTGTAGAGAAATCAAGATCAGTCTGTTCTGTTGGAGTACTGTAAGACATAAAATTTCAATCTAATACGCTCTTTACCGAAGTTAATGTATATGTTTAAATTGGATATCTAACAATCTTTTTCATTTTATTTCTTATTGTTTGTTTTAAAGTAGGAAAAACTAGTTCTTTTCTTTCTAAATTCCATCCCAAATGCTTTCGAATTCCAGGAAAATATATATGTTGACAACAAAGAAAATTCTTAAAAAACGTTTTGTTCAACTGTGTAATTCTTATGACACATTGCGAAAATATTCATTAAAAAAGTTAAATTCGATTTTTATGAATGACAAGTGAAATGAAAAAAATTTACGACCACGGCAGGATTCGAACCTACAATCTTCTGCTCCGTAGGCAGACGCGTTATCCATTGCGCCACGCGGCCTTGTTCAACTAAGATTTCAGAAACTCTTATGAGAAAAAAAAACTAAGACAATTGTGATGAGAGAAATTAGGAGAAAACCTATGGAGCTGACATTACATTTTTTTACAATATCACTAGATTCGATATCCTCGACATCTTGGAAACGTTATTCCTCTCCTTTTTTTATATCAAACGAGAATTTTATGTAATCGTAGAAAAATCAGGATCAGTCTGTTCTGTTGGAGAACTGTAAGACTTAAAATTTCAATCTAATAGGCTCTTTATCGAAGTTAATGTATATGTTTAAATTGGATATCTAACAATCTTTTTCATTTTATTTCGTATTGTTTGTTTTAAAGTAGGAAAAACTAGTTCTTTTCTTTCTAATTTCCATCCCAAATGCTTTCGAATTCCAGCAAAATATATATGTTGACAACAAAAAAACTTCTTAAAAAAAGTTTTGTTCAACTGTGAAATTCTTATGACACATTGCAAAAATAATCGTTGAAGAAGATAAATTCGATTTTTGTAAATGACAAGTGAAATGAAAAAAATTTACGACCACGGCTGGATTCGAACCTACAATCTTCTGCTCCGTAGGCAGACGCGTTATCCATTGCGCCACGCGGCCTTGTTTAACTGAGATTTCAGAAACTCTTATGAGAAAAAAACTAAGACAATTGTGATGAGAGAAATCAAGAGAAAAGCTATGAAGCTGACATTACATTTCTCTACAATATCACTAGATTCGATATCCTTGACATCCTGGAAACGTTATTCCTCTCCTTTTTTTATATCAAACGGGAGTTTTATGTAATTGTAGAGAAATCAAGATCAGTCTGTTCTGTTGGAGTACTGTAAGACATAAAATTTCAATCTAATACGCTCTTTACCGAAGTTAATGTATATGTTTAAATTGGATATCTAACAATCTTTTTCATTTTATTTCTTATTGTTTGTTTTAAAGTAGGAAAAACTAGTTCTTTTCTTTCTAAATTCCATCCCAAATGCTTTCGAATTCCAGGAAAATATATATGTTGACAACAAAGAAAATTCTTAAAAAACGTTTTGTTCAACTGTGTAATTCTTATGACACATTGCGAAAATATTCATTAAAAAAGTTAAATTCGATTTTTATGAATGACAAGTGAAATGAAAAAAATTTACGACCACGGCAGGATTCGAACCTACAATCTTCTGCTCCGTAGGCAGACGCGTTATCCATTGCGCCACGCGGCCTTGTTCAACTAAGATTTCAGAAACTCTTATGAGAAAAAAAAACTAAGACAATTGTGATGAGAGAAATTAGGAGAAAACCTATGGAGCTGACATTACATTTTTTTACAATATCACTAGATTCGATATCCTCGACATCTTGGAAACGTTATTCCTCTCCTTTTTTTATATCAAACGAGAATTTTATGTAATCGTAGAAAAATCAGGATCAGTCTGTTCTGTTGGAGAACTGTAAGACATAAAATTTCAAACTAATAGGCTCTTTATCGAAGTAAATGTATAAGTTTAAATTGGATATCTAGCAATCTTTTTCATTTTATTTCTTATTGTTTGTTTTAAAGTAGGAAAAACTAGTTCTTTTCTTTCTAAATTCCATCCCAAATGCTTTCGAATTCCAGGAAATTATATACGGCCTTGTTCACCTAAGATTTCAGAAACTCTTATGAGAAAAAAAACTAAGACAATTGTGATGAGAGAAATTAGGAGAAAACCTATGGAGCTGACATTACATTTTTCTATAATATCACTAGATTCGATATCCTTGACATCCTGGCAACGTTATTCCTCTCCTTTTTTTATATCAAACGAGAGTTTTATGTAATCGTAGAAAAATCAGGATCAGTCTGTTGTGTTGGAGAACTGTAAGACTTAAAATTTCAATCTAATAGGCTCTTTATCGAAGTTAATGTATATGTTTAAATTGGATATCTAACAATCTTTTTCATTTTATTTCGTATTGTTTGTTTTAAAGTAGGAAAAACTAGTTCTTTTCTTTCTAATTTCCATCCCAAATGCTTTCGAATTCCAGCAAAATATATATGTTGACAACAAAAAAACTTCTTAAAAAACGTTTTGTTCAACTGTGAAATTCTTATGACACATTGCAAAAATAATCGTTGAAGAAGATAAATTCGATTTTTGTAAATGACAAGTGAAATGAAAAAAAATTACGACCACGGCTGGATTCGAACCTACAATCTTCTGCTCCGTAGGCAGACGCGTTATCCATTGCGCCACGCGGCCTTGTTTAACTGAGATTTCAGAAACTCTTATGAGAAAAAAACTAAGACAATTGTGATGAGAGAAATCAAGAGAAAAGCTATGAAGCTGACATTACATTTCTCTACAATATCACTAGATTCGATATCCTTGACATCCTGGAAACGTTATTCCTCTCCTTTTTTTATATCAAACGGGAGTTTTATGTAATCATAGAGAAATCAGGATCAGTCTGTTCTGTTGGAGAACTGTAAGACATAAAATTTCAATCTAATAGGCTCTTTATCGAAGTAAATGTATATGTTTAAATTGGATATCTAACAATCTTTTTCATTTTATTTCTTATTGTTTGTTTTAAAGTACGAAAAACTAGTTCTTTTCTTTCTTAATTCCATCCCAAATGCTTTCGAATTCCAGGAAATTATATACGGCCTTGTTCACCTAAGATTTCAGAAACTCTTATGAGAAAAAAAACTAAGACAATTGTGATGAGAGAAATTAGGAGAAAACCTATGGAGCTGACATTACATTTCTCTACAATATCACTAGATTCGATATCCTTGACATCCTGGAAACGTTATTCCTCTCCTTTTTTTATATCAAACGGGAGTTTTATGTAATTGTAGAGAAATCAAGATCAGTCTGTTCTGTTGGAGTACTGTAAGACATAAAATTTCAATCTAATACGCTCTTTACCGAAGTTAATGTATATGTTTAAATTGGATATCTAACAATCTTTTTCATTTTATTTCTTATTGTTTGTTTTAAAGTAGGAAAAACTAGTTCTTTTCTTTCTAAATTCCATCCCAAATGCTTTCGAATTCCAGGAAAATATATATGTTGACAACAAAGAAAATTCTTAAAAAACGTTTTGTTCAACTGTGTAATTCTTATGACACATTGCGAAAATATTCATTAAAAAAGTTAAATTCGATTTTTATGAATGACAAGTGAAATGAAAAAAATTTACGACCACGGCAGGATTCGAACCTACAATCTTCTGCTCCGTAGGCGGACGCGTTATCCATTGCGCCACGCGGCCTTGTTCAACTAAGATTTCAGAAACTCTTATGAGAAAAAAAAACTAAGACAATTGTGATGAGAGAAATTAGGAGAAAACCTATGGAGCTGACATTACATTTTTTTACAATATCACTAGATTCGATATCCTCGACATCTTGGAAACGTTATTCCTCTCCTTTTTTTATATCAAACGAGAATTTTATGTAATCGTAGAAAAATCAGGATCAGTCTGTTCTGTTGGAGAACTGTAAGACTTAAAATTTCAATCTAATAGGCTCTTTATCGAAGTTAATGTATATGTTTAAATTGGATATCTAACAATCTTTTTCATTTTATTTCGTATTGTTTGTTTTAAAGTAGGAAAAACTAGTTCTTTTCTTTCTAATTTCCATCCCAAATGCTTTCGAATTCCAGCAAAATATATATGTTGACAACAAAAAAACTTCTTAAAAAACGTTTTGTTCAACTGTGAAATTCTTATGACACATTGCAAAAATAATCGTTGAAGAAGATAAATTCGATTTTTGTAAATGACAAGTGAAATGAAAAAAATTTACGACCACGGCTGGATTCGAACCTACAATCTTCTGCTCCGTAGGCAGACGCGTTATCCATTGCGCCACGCGTCCTTGTTTAACTGAGATTTCAGAAACTCTTATGAGAAAAAAACTAAGACAATTGTGATGAGAGAAATCAAGAGAAAAGCTATGAAGCTGACATTACATTTCTCTACAATATCACTAGATTCGATATCCTTGACATCCTGGAAACGTTATTCCTCTCCTTTTTTTATATCAAACGGGAGTTTTATGTAATCATAGAGAAATCAGGATCAGTCTGTTCTGTTGGAGAACTGTAAGACATAAAATTTCAATCTAATAGGCTCTTTATCGAAGTAAATGTATATGTTTAAATTGGATATCTAACAATCTTTTTCATTTTATTTCTTATTGTTTGTTTTAAAGTAGGAAAAACTAGTTCTTTTCTTTCTAAATTCCATCCCAAATGCTTTCGAATTCCAGGAAAAAATATATATTGACAACAAAGAAAATTCTTAAAAAACGTTTTGTTCAACTGTGTAATTCTTATGACACATTGCGAAAATATTCATTAAAAAAGTTAAATTCGATTTTTATGAATGACAAGTGAAATGAAAAAAATTTACGACCACGGCAGGATTCGAACCTACAATCTTCTGCTCCGTAGGCAGACGCGTTATCCATTGCGCCACGCGGCCTTGTTCAACTAAGATTTCAGAAACTCTTATGAGGAAAAAAACTAAGACAATTGTGATGAGAGAAATTAGGAGAAAACCTATGGAGCTGACATTACATTTTTTTACAATATCACTAGATTCGATATCCTCGACATCTTGGAAACGTTATTCCTCTCCTTTTTTTATATCAAACGGGAGTTTTATGTAATTGTAGAGAAATCAAGATCAGTCTGTTCTGTTGGAGTACTGTAAGACATAAAATTTCAATCTAATAGGCTCTTTATCGAAGTTAATGTATATGTTTAAATTGGATATCTAACAATCTTTTTCATTTTATTTCGTATTGTTTGTTTTAAAGTAGGAAAAACTAGTTCTTTTCTTTCTAATTTCCATCCCAAATGCTTTCGAATTCCAGCAAAATATATATGTTGACAACAAAAAAACTTCTTAAAAAACGTTTTGTTCAACTGTGAAATTCTTATGACACATTGCAAAAATAATCGTTGAAGAAGATAAATTCGATTTTTGTAAATGACAAGTGAAATGAAAAAAATTTACGACCACGGCTGGATTCGAACCTACAATCTTCTGCTCCGTAGGCAGACGCGTTATCCATTGCGCCACGCGGCCTTGTTTAACTGAGATTTCAGAAACTCTTATGAGAAAAAAACTAAGACAATTGTGATGAGAGAAATCAAGAGAAAAGCTATGAAGCTGACATTACATTTCTCTACAATATCACTAGATTCGATATCCTTGACATCCTGGAAACGTTATTCCTCTCCTTTTTTTATATCAAACGGGAGTTTTATGTAATCATAGAGAAATCAGGATCAGTCTGTTCTGTTGGAGAACTGTAAGACATAAAATTTCAATCTAATAGGCTCTTTATCGAAGTAAATGTATAAGTTTAAATTGGATATCTAACAATCTTTTTCATTTTATTTCTTATTGTTTGTTTTAAAGTAGGAAAAACTAGTTCTTTTCTTTCTAATTTCCATCCCAAATGCTTTCGAATTCCAGGAAATTATATACGGCCTTGTTCACCTAAGATTTCAGAAACTCTTATGAGAAAAAAAACTAAGACAATTGTGATGAGAGAAATTAGGAGAAAACCTATGGAGCTGACATTACATTTTTTTACAATATCACTAGATTCGATATCCTCGACATCTTGGAAACGTTATTCCTCTCCTTTTTTTATATCAAACGGGAGTTTTATGTAATTGTAGAGAAATCAAGATCAGTCTGTTCTGTTGGAGTACTGTAAGACATAAAATTTCAATCTAATAGGCTCTTTATCGAAGTTAATGTATATGTTTAAATTGGATATCTAACAATCTTTTTCATTTTATTTCGTATTGTTTGTTTTAAAGTAGGAAAAACTAGTTCTTTTCTTTCTAATTTCCATCCCAAATGCTTTCGAATTCCAGCACAATATATATGTTGACAACAAAAAAACTTCTTAAAAAACGTTTTGTTCAACTGTGAAATTCTTATGACACATTGCAAAAATAATCGTTGAAGAAGATAAATTCGATTTTTGTAAATGACAAGTGAAATGAAAAAAATTTACGACCACGGCTGGATTCGAACCTACAATCTTCTGCTCCGTAGGCAGACGCGTTATCCATTGCGCCACGCGGCCTTGTTTAACTGAGATTTCAGAAACTCTTATGAGAAAAAAACTAAGACAATTGTGATGAGAGAAATCAAGAGAAAAGCTATGAAGCTGACATTACATTTCTCTACAATATCACTAGATTCGATATCCTTGACATCCTGGAAACGTTATTCCTCTCCTTTTTTTATATCAAACGGGAGTTTTATGTAATCATAGAGAAATCAGGATCAGTCTGTTCTGTTGGAGAACTGTAAGACATAAAATTTCAATCTAATAGGCTCTTTATCGAAGTTAATGTATAAGTTTAAATTGGATATCTAACAATCTTTTTCATTTTATTTCTTATTGTTTGTTTTAAAGTAGGAAAAACTAGTTCTTTTCTTTCTAATTTCCATCCCAAATGCTTTCGAATTCCAGGAAAATATATATGTTGACAAGAAAGAAAATTCTTAAAAAACGTTTTGTTCAACTGTGTAATTCTTATGACACATTGCAAAAAAAAATCATTGAAAAAAATAAATTCGATTTTTATGAATGACAAGTGAAATGAAAAAAATTTACGACCACGGCTGGATTCGAACCTACAATCTTCTGCTCCGTAGGCAGACGCGTTATCCATTGCGCCACGCGGCCTTGTTCAACTAAGATTTCAGAAACTCTTATGAGAAAAAAAACTAAGACAATTGTGATGAGAGAAATTAGGAGAAAACCTATGGAGCTGACATTAAATTTTTCTACAATATCACTAGATTCGATATCCTTGACATCCTGGAAACGTTATTCCTCTCCTTTTTTTTATATCAAACCAGAGTTTTATGTAATCGTGGAAAAATCAGGATCAGTCTGTTCTGTTGGAGAACTGTAAGACATAAAATTTCAATCTAATAGGCTCTTTATCGAAGTTAATGTATATGTTTAAATTGGATATCTAACAATCTTTTTCATTTTATTTCGTATTGTTTGTTTTAAAGTAGGAAAAACTAGTTCTTTTCTTTTTAAATTCCATCCCAAATGCTTTCGAATTCCAGGAAAATATATATGTTGACAACAAAAAAACTTCTTAAAAAACGTTTTGTTCAACTGTGAAATTCTTATGACACATTGCAAAAATAATCGTTGAAGAAGATAAATTCGATTTTTGTAAATGACAAGTGAAATGAAAAAAATTTACGACCACGGCTGGATTCGAACCTACAATCTTCGGCAAACTGACAAGTTTACCAAACTTTAGGTTTACCAAACTAGGTTTACCACGCAATAGACAAGTTTACCATAGTTATATGGTATACCAGGTTTACCAGGTTTACCAAATTATACCTAATATTAATTTGTGAACACTTTGCAAGGTTTACCAAGTTTACCAAATTCATCAAGTATACCAAGTTTACCAAAAAAATATCTTTATACTAAGTATACTAAAATACAAAAGTTGTAGTTTGAAATTTTATGTTTTTTTCAAATTAGAGATTATACTATCAGGAAAAAAATTTTTACATTAGTTGAACATGAAGTGTGAAAAGAATCGAAATTTAATTTTTATAAAACTTTCCGTTTCGCATGTTTTCTTTTTGTGGAGCAGTTGCATACATGAAAAGTGTTCATTAAAGATGTTAAGCAATCGTTCTAACTGACCTTTTAATAATGATTCTCAGTTTGGTGAGAGTGTGTGATGGATCAATATTGTAAATGAAATCAAATATATAGTTTGAAATATGTTAGTTCACTCACCTTATTCAAGTTTATTAGTATCCAATTTTTGTAGCTACGGCACTTTATGAAAGTGAGTAGTAGCGATCCTGTTGTCCTGATGGGCCTGGAATCAAAATCTCTTCATCTGAATCGGCTGTCGTACTGTAATAAAAAATTATTTCGGGACAGTAGTGTTAAACTTACTCCATGTCATAGTAGTTTCTTTTACGGTTCGTTTTGGAGAATTGCGAACCAAATCGTCTCTGATCGAATTTAGACCCGTCAGCTGGTCTCAATTGCTCGGATTGCACGTCTCTTGCTGTTCTCTCGTTCCTTTTCCGTTCCAGGTTTTCAACAATTGCATTTTTTTTATTTTCATTCTCCAATGATATGAAAACAGCTAGTCTGAAACAAAAATATACTTAATTGTACTATAAATTTAAGAAACCTGTGATGACATAGAGCGTGTTTTGGACAATTTCGCTGAGAACATCCTGGGCTTGAGCATACAAGCTCATTATTAACTTCATTGACGCATCCCAATCTGAAAAATTAATAATAAACTTTATTACGAATTTTCTCAGCTTACGCTCCAGTACTGTCTTTGGTAAAATATATACCCGCTTTTGCAGCAGGAAATACCTCCAAACGCTGAACAGTTTCGAAAAACACGTCAGCATTATTAGTTCCTACTGGCTCACTCATCCATGAGGGATAGTTCGACAACGTATTTTCAAAAATGAAGTCATTCAAACCAAAAAGTTTGAGTTTGTTCATTTTCTCAATACGTGTCATTACTAACCACTCGTGGTTCTCAACATGAAAGTGAGTGGCCAGTTTGTCCGATTTCTGATGAATGGCTCCAATTCGATCTTTTATTTCTTCTATAATGAAATTAATTTTTTCTTTTTTTTGAATAGTTTAGTTACCTTCATGTAATTGCAGCATTTTTTCTAAAACCTGGTGAGCAGGAATTGGATGAGGCATTCTTGCTTTTAACTGAGCGTTTCTCGACTCTAGCAAGTTAGTGGAAAAAAATTGCTGGCTTTGCCCAGCTCTTAATTTTTGAATCAAACTATTTGTTTGATACAAATCTTCTTTATTAGCAATGAGCCTGAATCCAAAAAACATTAGTTAAAATGTTGATAAAACAAACCATTGTCGAGTTTTCTCTCCACAATTCATAATAATATCCTGCATTTTCTTCTCATATTCGTCACGAGTTAGGGACGATAAAGCCCCTTTCCTCATGATTGTTCCATATTCAGTCTTAAAACATAAAAATAGTGTTCAAAAACAATATCAAGTATACCTCTTTTTTTCTCCCGAATATTTTATGCAGGATATGTTCCTTTCTCTCAGCATCATCGTCTTTGCCGAATGTGCTTTTTATATTCTCCATTCGGTGCACGGAACATCTTAGCGGCACAGCATCTTTTAAAAATGATCCCTAAAATAAAAAACAATTAAACCTTATGTAAAAAAATTTCTTACAGTGTTGTATGCTTTGAAAGCATCTTCACCATCATGGCACAAACCAGCTACTTTTTTGTTCCTTCCATATTGAGATAGCATCTTGTTCAAATATGCCGAGAATGCTTCATGATTGCCAGCGTTTTTGGTACTATGTACCATACATGCAAGCAATATGCCAGCGTTTTTACCAGATTTTTTTGACCTAAATTAACATTATAAAAAAAGATGTAACTAATATAATCTATACTTACGTGAACATATCCGAAACTCCGAGGGCTAGAGTGACATATTCGCCACTACTGATTGAAAATGTAGTATCAATCATTATGATACTTCCTATTGTTGGTAGAGCTCCGGAAGCATTCACTTGATTCAAAATTCGCACTGGAAGATTAAAAAAGTTTCAATGCCTCAATTACAAAATACTCACCAAATGCTTCCTTTGCCTCCTGTTTAGGCATGTATTGGAGATTGTCCACAAAGCGAAGATGGTCGTTCATATCTTCAACCGTTGGCAAGCAAGCACAAAAATGCTTGAAAGCCGTCGGGTATCCGACAATCTGGCAGAAGGCAATACCACGATCTTAAAAATCATTACTATTAAATTGATAAAAACTTAATTTAACCTGTTCTTTCCACTTTGATTGGTTCCATGTGCTCCACTTTCATACTCGCATTCGCGAATCTATCAACGAGTTTATTGACATCGCTTGGCGATCTTTTGCCAGTACCCGACTTGATGTGGGTGCTGACACTTCGGGCAAGACTAGTCAGCTAAAATAAAAAAATGTAGAAAAATAGCAAGCAATTTGTGCTGATATGCAGAATTAAATGAGACCCATACCTGACTGGAGCTAATTTCCATATTTTTTAGCACTTCCTTAGCAGCAGCTGTTGTTCTGTTTTCCAGAACATTTTTAACTTCTATGCTGACAGAGGGCAGGATTCTCTGTTTAGCGGGCACAAAATTTTCCAAAGATTCCTAAATATAGTACATAGAGCAAAAAGCAAAATAAGAAAACTTACCTGCACGTTATAAATGATAAGCACCGGCTCAACAATTTTTTCCTTGCCTTGTACAATCATATGAATCTAAAACAAAAATTAATTATATATCTTAAATGAACAAAAAACCTCTTTAGTAAGATCCATATCTGGTTTCTTACAGCGGATAGTTCTGTAAGAGTATTCGGTGCATTCATCCTTCGAGCAAAGGATGTATTGCCCGTCAACCAGTTTACAACCTCTCGAAGAGGTCTTGTTATTGATAGCAGGCAGACCATTGCCTCCTGAAACAAATTATATATAGAAATTTGAAAATATAAAACTGACCTTTTCTGTTCCATGGAACAAAGATATCCCGAGTGATATCCTTGTAGACAATAAATTGTCTTTTTGAAATCCTGAAAAAATTTTTACCCTGATGCATGCCCAATAAATCAGGCATGCAATCAAGAACAGCAATGCTGTTATCGAAAATAAGTTCAAAAGCATTCATGATTGAAAGATTGAGAAGGTTGCGTTAAACTTGAAGTTTAAAATTGGTTTGATAAAATCAAATTATTTTTCATGTTTTAGATGATGTTCACAATTTTTGCTTTTTTTATGAACTATATATGACGCTCAATTGTCATCCAATTGATGGTAGGTGTCATTAATATGGTATACCGGAGGGTTCAACACGCGTTATAATCAACTCATGTTATATTTTTCTTAAATATGAACAATATTTTTAACACTTATAAGACAATCTTGTCAAAAATTAATATTTATTTTTATTTAATTGTTCTATATTAGTCTACTTGAAACATTTTAGAAATTTCATATGAATTAAGGTTCTTTGATAATAGATTCTATTTCAGATTACAAGAATTTTGAGATTAGGATGATTTAGATTTTGACTTTTCTTACTGTATCTTTTTAAAACTTATATTTTTAAAATTACTCATCAATCATTTCAAAAAAAGCTTACATTTTCATATCTTTATCGTATTTGTTTGTTATACCTGGAAACTTCTTCAAAATACTCAAAACTCTTTTTAATCTATTTTGGTATACTTGATAAATTTGGTAAACTTGGTAAACCTTGCAAAGTGTTCACAAATTAATATTAGGTATGCTTTTGTAAACCTGGTAAACCTGGTATACCATATAACTATGGTAAACTTGTCTATTGCATGGTAAACCTAGTTTGGTAAACCTAAAGTTTGGTAAACTTGTCAGTTTACCACAATCTTCTGCTCCGTAGGCAGACGCGTTATCCATTGCGCCACGCGGCCTTGTTCAAGTGCACATCGTTGATATCTATTTTCAGGTTTGGAAACTCCTCCTTCATTGCAGCATCCTTGCTTTCATTATTCCATCCCAGTGTGTCAATTAAGAAATTATCACGGTTTGGATATGCAGTTAGCTCCATTTTTGAATAGTTTACAAACAGTCGTTCCTGATTGAATAAGTCGATACTGATGGAAGCAGCCATCTCACACAATATGCCATTTTTAACAAGCCCTTGTCGCGCTCTAAATCCAGGACTGGCTGCATTATCTATATATCTATCCGCATAATAGCCTGTTATGGCAAGTTTGCTCTCTTTAACATCGTTGCTATACATTAGAATATTCTCAATATATGTTTTGTAGGCATGATTTACGGTAGAGTCATACACGCTAACATCACCAATTTTTAAATGATACGAGTGTATCAAACTGGCTGCAAATTGTTGGCATGGTGCAAAAACAAGGTTGTCTGGTACTGGATCGCCGTTTGTGGTTACAATTTTGAATTTTACATTTAACCAACACCTTCTCAGATTAAGAAATGATTTGGAATTTTGGGCTATAACAAATTCCCATGGTCCTTGAGGAAGAAAAGTATTTTTTAAAGGAACTTGTACAGTACGAGTGAATTCAACACCTAATGCCGACGCCGGTATGTCACTATAATTAATATTGGGTAAAAGGGCTTGTGCTGATTTTGAATCTATCAATTTAGCCATTTAAATACGATACGACCGCTCACGAGTTATGCACAGACGCTTATGAGGTTTTGTGGTTTTGCGTCGTCGCCGCTTGCCCAAATCGGTAAGATCTCGTATAGCCTGCCGACCGGCTGTTTTAAGAGTTTGCTTGATATTATCGCCCTTGAGCACCCCATCAACAATTTCATTGCTAGTTTTTAGCAACTGGCCGCCAAGCGGTGAGTAGAGAGCCGTGCAAAATTTACTAACCACGCCCCCAAACAGCTGTCAAAAACATACTTTTGGGGGCGTCAGCTGCTAAAAACATACTTTTGGGGCGCGTCAGCTGTCAAAAACATATTTTTGAGCGTCAGCTGTTAAATCATATTTTGGGATCATGGTTCATGGATTTTACTTTTTTAAATTTAAAAATCATGATTTAAAGCATGATTTTTTTTTTTTTTAAATCAAATTTTAAATTTGTTTATTCAAATGTATGTATATAGTTTTAATTATTTTTAAATATATTAAGTAAAAATAAAAATTATAAATTTTAAATATTTAAATATGTAAATTTGTTTTTTAAATTTTATTTATTTATTAAATTTATTAATAATGTTTGTTTACTTATTTTGTTTATTTTTTATTGTATTGTGTTTGTATTGTTTTTATTTTAAAGAACAGTAAAATTTTTGCATGTATATCGTTTTGTTCACCGTACTTGTTATGGGTAATTCAATGGAACACATATCGAAGGTTAATTCGATAAGAACGATATGAAATACAAAATTTAATGGAACACATATCGAAGGTTAATTCGATAAGAACGATATAAAATACCAAAATTTAATGGAACACATATCGAAAGTTAATTCGATAAGAACGACATTAAATTATTAATTTTTGAAATTACAAATTGTTATTAATTATATTTATTCTAACAAGTAAAAGTTTCAAATTATAATAAAAGATTAGTTTTAAACTTTATTTTACTAATATAACAATACAATAACTAAATAGAGCACACATTGAAGGTAAATACAATAAGATTAACAAACAGTTGCGCTGACCTCAATGAAACGCATAAAGTTAATTTAATAAGAACTAATAACAAAAATTAATCCGACGGGGACAATAAAAACAGATGTATTCAATAAGCTTATTTATTTTAAAGTTTATGGCAACTGTTAGTTTTGACAGCTGTACCCAAATCCATGTTACATAACAAATTACAATGCCAACAGCAATGTGTAGACTGATATATTCATTATATCAAGGTACAATGGCTGCTAATAGGTTGTGTCTTTTTGATTATTTGTTTGTAAACTTTTTCTTTTTTCAGTTATAAACGTTTATGTGAAGAGCTAGGATTTGATTATGAAGAGATTAATCAGCTCAGGTAATTTAACAATATTTTGAATCTTTATATATATTTTGTTTTTTAGTAAACGTATAAAGTTTGCCGAGGCTGGTGGGATCGAGCTCTGTGAGCCCACATCACCCACTTTTAACAGTGGGCCCTCATCATCAAGGGTTATTGAAGTAATAACCTTGGATGACAGTGATGAGTAAGCGATATTAAAAATTATAACAATTAGTTTTTTCTTTTTAAGAGAATGGGATCCCGCTACCCCATCAACCAGTGGAGGGCAAGTCGGATATGGAGCGGCTTTCAACGATGTCTGTAAAATAGAGGTGCGATCTTTTATTTACATATCATTTCATAATATATCTTTTGAAACATGAAATTTTCTCTTGCTCCAGTTGCATATTTTGAAAACATTTTGAAATTTATTTCTCTTTTTCAATTGCATTCATAAAATTCTCTCTCTCTCATCTTTACACTTCATCTCAATCTATATCTTTTATCAAGCAAATTGCAAGTATTTTGAAATTTACATATTCATTCTTTTGAACAGCATTCATTTTAAAATCTTTACATTTCATCTCACTATCTATCTATCTTTCCTCATCTATCTTTCTTTCAACCAATTTTGAATTCTTACAAATTATAAATATTTCAAACATTTTGAACTAGTAAAATAATAAAACACAATCTTGACCTTTTCATTTATTTTTTAACATTAACAAATGTTTATAAAAGTTTTTTCAAAGTTGAAAAAAAAAAACTTTATATTTAAAAATCAAATGCCATTTATTTTTAAACATTAATAAAAATAATTTAAAGAAAAGTAAATTTATAAAAAGTTATAAACAAAAATTTTTTATATTTAAACTAAAAGCGTATAACCATTATAAAAAGTGTGTATTATAGTGGTCACACCGACGCATAAAACGCACTGGTCGGTAGACCTAGCTTCATTCGATATTTGGTATGAAGAGCGTAATCAAAGAGCGTTTGATTTTGATGAAGAGCTTTTGGAATATTGTAGGACAGATGTCCGTATTTTAACCAACTGTATGAAAGTTTACATGAAGTTGGCAACCGCCACCACTGGCTGGAACCCTGTCATACAATGTATGACATTTGCCAGTTTCTCTTTATTCCAGGCAAGTTTTTTCAAATACAAGCATTTTCAAAACTATTATATTACAGTTGAAAATGAATCATATTAAAGAGAACCAAGTGGGTATTCTGCCCGAGACTGGTTATTATGCCGGTCAAAAGCAGAGTATAATAGCCATAAAGTATATAAAATGGCTAGAACAAGGATTGGGCCGCCCATTAATGCATAAGCTTAATGGTGGCGAATTTGCAGTGAGAGTAGATGGCCATCGCTATCTACTCGATGCTTATGACCCCGTTGCCAATCATGGCTATGAGGTGAGTAATTGCAGGTCATCTTTGTCCGTAACAAGCAAGCCTATTTTTTCTGTAGCTTGGGATATAAAATGAACAAGTACATTCAAAATTATCTGGCAAAATATAAAAAGGTAAAAATTAATACTTGCAAACCACAACGCATAATTGAATACACTTGTGGTGGCTATGTGGTATTTGTAATACTAATGTTGTCGGCTGGTAATTCATTTGAAAGCATTTGTTCATTTTTTAAACTATTGAAAAATGATGATGTCTTTATTAAAGCGTTTATGCATAAAGTATTCGACTATAAATTGGCTACTATATAAGAAATTTGTCATTAATAACCTGCTACATTACGTGGTCAGTTATGAATATTCCTTGTCACTGTGAATTATGTGTCAAATACACGTTGGAGCAATCTAAACCAGCGCCTTTATACAGGAGAATGTTGAAATGTATTTCAGTGCCATTTATTAAAGGTATAGCATTGGGATTGGGCTTTTGTACAACACTAGTCATATTATTGCTCATTATATAAAAGTGGGTTGATTGCGTGTGGTCGTTTTTCATTTTCCTCTAATGGAACTTT
This sequence comes from Auanema rhodensis, assembly GCA_964057225.1. Lineage (NCBI taxonomy): Eukaryota > Metazoa > Nematoda > Chromadorea > Rhabditida > Rhabditidae > Auanema > Auanema rhodense. The sequence goes on along the minus strand of OZ059899.1, from coordinate 9,106,827 downwards.
TATGTAACAAATATTGTGGTACATGCAAGGAAATATTTTCTTCAACCAAACATTTTAGTGATCACGTTTTGAAAAGGCATGCAGGGATTCAACCCATATGTAACAATTATATCAGCAATGCTGACTTTATTCAAAAATATGGACATTTGGATGGTGTTCGTAGACGTTTGTGCCCTCATTGTAGTGAAACTTTTGGAACAAGATTCAATTGTGAGCGTCATATTCGGCGTATTCATAATAATAATGGAACGAATGGTGAAGATGGTGATGGAAATGATACCAGCAAACCCTTTGAAAAAGCTGAGGAGTTTGTACATTCAACCCAATCAAAAAGATGCCGCAGCAATAGTGACGGAGAACATTCACAACACGAGCCGAGCGACAAACAAAACTGCCCTAAACTATCTTTTAAACCTTCGAAAATAAAAATGTGGTATTGTATAACTGTTGAATAAAACGTTTATTTCATATTTTTAACATGCAATGTAACAACTGTAGAACCATTATTAAAATGCATAGGACGACAAAATTCATCTAAAATTTCAATACGTATGGTATCGAGTGTTTGTCTAGTGATTGGTACATAACGAATAGGATTAAATGTTTTGGCAATCATTTTACCAAATTCAGTAGGAGGTGGTACAGGCAAACATGCAAGTAAATTAGCTTTCACATTACCAAGAATGGAATATTCTACAATATCACAATATATATACATTGTATTAATGTTATTTGAAAAATCATTGGGACGCCTGGCTATTATTGTATCGTTGATGTTTTTATTTTCAAAACCAAGAAAATATGCAAAATCATCACCAAGCGTTGCATTCATTAATAGTCGCTTGCTTGTTACAAACTCTATGCGCTGCAATGTTTTGTTAAACTGAAATGTGGCGTCTGCGAGCATTTCCTCCACTAGCTTAGCCTCAGCCTGGCGATTATTATACCATTTTTTTACATCTTCATCTTTATCTATTAAACATTTTATACGTGCTTCTTCCTCAGCTCCAAGAGGCTTTGTATTGTTGGCGATAAATGATTCTCTTCCAGCATTGATTCCGCGTATTATTTCATCACCATTTGCATAGTTGCCTTTAGGCAAGTGTAGAATAAATTTTCTATTGGAAAAACGTAGTGTATAAGATAAATCTTTTTGAACATTTAATATAGAACAAGGAAAAATGATGTCTGTCAGCCCAATGCAATATCTATTATTGCGTAGCCTTAGTGTTTCAGGTAATCTGGTAAGAAACACTGATGATGTATTACTTTTTTCAGAGTCAACTGATGATGGAAGAGTAATGTAAAAATCATCCATGACAAACCACCACTTGATACGTGTACACTATTGCAAATGAAATCATTTGCATTTTAGGTACATTTACGAGTGGTTGATTATGGTTTTCAGCTTCAAACTACCCAGTCAGACAACTGTAATAGGTGCTACCCAATGCGGTAAAACAACCCTCATAAAGCACATATGTGAAAATACTGAAAAGTTTTTCTCAACGTCCCCATTGATAGAATATTCTGGTTCAGTCAATGTGGGTCATCGTCAGGTGTACCAATAAATGATGAGCGTTTAATAATTATTCAAGGGCCTCCTGATCCTGATTTGATAAAAGAACAAAAGGGAGTAAATACTATACTAGTGCTGGATGATTTGATGAACTTTTTTTTATCGAATAAAGCAGCAAAGGAATTACTCAACAACATTTTTCAGTATGGGCTCATCACTGGAATTTGGCAGTGTTTAATCTTGTGCAAGCGGCATTTCAACTGGACAGGACCAGTCGAATCAATAGTACATATATAATACTGATGAAAAGTCATTCAGATATATTACAAATACGTAATTGTCTGCAGCAATTATTTGGGCCACGTTTCAAAAATGCTCTAGAGGCGTATGATGATGCAATGTCTACTCCCTATAGTCATTTACTGATTGACAATCATCCTTTAACAAGTGAGAAGCAGCGTATACTATCTGATATAACAGCGGAGAACCCTATTGTTTATGTTGCCAGAAATGTGTTTAGTGTTTAAAGTGCTTGTTCAATGAGTGGTCGTATTTTGTCAAATTTCAACTTTTTGTCTTCTTGCGCCAAAACTCCTTGTTCTGTTTCCTCATTTTCTTTTGCACAAATTGAAATTATTGTTGAAATTGTATTTAATATTGTGAAAAATAATAATTTTCTTTTAACTAACAAGGAATATAAAACCCTCTTGCCCATATCTTCATTATTACGTCAAATAGCTTTGATACGCACACCGGAAAAGGCTAAATCATTATTGGCAACGCTTTCACACAAACAATTGAAAACAATAGTTACATGTAGTATTGCCTATTTTGGTTTTAAATCATGAAGCTCAATCATAAATATCGACTAATTCCTGTCGACGAGGAAACAATTAATATAGACAAGTTTGATGCTGAATTGAAGCTTTTACGAGAAAATAGAGCTATACCCGATTATAAAAAGGCTGAACTATACGAAGACTTGATTGCTCGTCTCAAAAACTATAGAGAAAGTATAGATGCGCCCATATCAGTACAAGTGGAAAATGCTGATCCACCTCTATTGCCAGAATACAAGTTGCCAAGAAAGTATAACAATTTGTGGGAGAAATTTCCAGAGGTGCGCACAAACAAGAATAACCAACTTGTGATTAATAATGAGGCTGTACCAAACACGAATATTACAAAAATTTTAGATTTTGTATTGGATAAAACAAAAACGGAGCCCAATGGATTTTCAGTCTTGTCAAAGTTTTTAGCCAGTAAAGGCGTATCTAGTTCTAACAAGAAGGCAAAAAATGAAGAGCCTGCCGTCAGTAACAAGGATTCAGTTGATCCCGTGCCTACATCCACATTGGCTGTCACAGACTTGGATGCTACTATTAATATATTACCTAGAACACCACGTCATCGTAAGGCTGTTATTCGATATTCACCCTCTCCGCGTCGTACATTCAAATCCAAAGCAATAAATAAAAAGGCAAAACCCGCTGACACTGGTGAATCTTATTACACACCTCAGGCGGGAGAAACACAGAATGGCAAAGGCCGTAAACGATTCTACATTAGATTATGGAAGTAATGTTTTGGAGAACATTTATTATAATATTAAGCATCCAGCTTCTTATACGTCTGCCAAAAATCTATTATTGGAAGCGCGAAAGCATGGCATCGCAAAAGCACAAGTTGAAAGTTTTTTGCAAGACTCTGAAACTTTTACACGTCATAAACCAACCAGACTGCATATGCAGACTAAAAAGACTAGAGGCTGTGGTCGATTCCTAACAATGCAAGCAGATTTGGTTGATATGCAAAAATATAAAAAATCAAATGACGGCTATGCTTACATGTTGACCATGATTGATGTTTATACACGCATGTTATATGTTAGGCCTTTGAAAACTAAAGGTGGTATAGAGGTTGCTAGTGCATTTGAAAATTTATTCAAGAATTTTATACCAATTCAGTTGATTACTGATAATGGCACAGAGTTTTATAATAGTCATTGTGAAAAACTATTCAAAAAGTTTGCCATACTGCACGGATCTACAAGTTCACCACAAAAGGCTGCAATGGTGGAGCGAGCAAATAGAACTTTAAAAACACGCATGATGAAATATCTCTATTACAAGAATAATCATCGTTGGATTGATATCCTAGATGATTTGGTTGAAGGAATAAACAAATCTTATAACCGCTCTATAAAAATGCGGCCCATTGATGTTAAAGCAAATATATTCATTGAAGAATATGCAACAGCTGTTAAAAGCCGCTTTAAAATTGGTGATACTGTTCGCATAAGCAAAAATTGGCGTACTTTTGAAAAAAGCTACGAGTCTGGATATACAATGGAGCTGTTCACAATTGATGAGGTTGTAACCGGAAACCCAACCGTGTATAAACTTGTAGATTATAATGGTGAACGTATAAAGGGAATATTCTACGAACCTGAACTTGTCTTGGCTACTAATAAAAGCAACAAGTACTATATAGAAAAAGTTTTAAAAGAGCGTACTCGAAGCGGTAAACGTCAAGTATTTGTAAAATGGAGTGGATATCCCGACAACTTTAATGAATGGATAGATGCAGAAAATTTAAATGTATAATTTTTCAATGTTATAAACAATTGTAATTATAATAAATGATTTATTTGATATATCGCATAATGTAACAATAAAAAACCAGCAAAATACAAACAACAATTCAACCTGGAAAAAAAAATGTAGACTATTCAAATTTTCAAATTCTTACCAGTTGGTTGATCATTCGTCCTCAATTGATGAGTCATTGATGGATATTCGCAAGAGCTGGAAAAAAAAATGTTACGGCTGAGAATATAAAAATGCCACATAACAAAACAAGAATAAAACGCCAATTGTACTATTTGTGCTTGTTGTAGTCAAAATGAAGGATCAAAGCGGATAAACATGTTCAGGTTGAGTGCTTCAGGACTTAGTTTAAAGTAGAATACATTCTGCTTATAACCAAAAGTCTTTACAGTAGCCTCATCTGCATATATAACAATATAGCCAATATTGTTCAACAATTGCTTGCACGTCATGGTGTTATAAGAGCGCATCTAAAAAAAAATGATAAAATTGAAAATAAATAAATATGCAAGCTTACATTAATAGAGAACTTTTCGGGCATATAGTGACGAAATTCCTTCAAAAGACCCAACGCATCATTCCTTCCTCTACACTTTATACAGAGGCTGAAACAGTGATACTCGTCTATAACCTGCAATGATTCCCTACAAGTTTTGCAGAGACAAATTGGTCTCATTAATACACTCCTTGGTGGAGTGCTCTCTCTCAGAATCTCCATCTGCTTTATTGGTGAATCTAAATTAAAGATTTAAAAAAGACAAGTTAAGGTTCATACCAAAACTTGTGAAATTTGGTGCTGGTGTGGGTGGTCGTGGTACTTCAGGTTCAGGCGATTTGCGCACAACATTTGTCACATCAGCAAGTACAGCACGCTTCATTTCCGCTAAAGATCCAACTTTCTAAAATATAAGGCAAACTTGCAGAGAGGAGTAGTCTATGGCGATTGGCAAAGAGTGGCAGGAGATGGTGAAACGTCGGATCCTCGGATAGTCGGCAGAGCTGAAATGTAAATGTAGCAAAATTGCCAACCTTTTATACAAAGATTTTTGTAAAGTACAACCCATTGTGTTACCATCAAGTTTGCTGATGAAATTCTTTTATTAATTAGATTTTACAGCATATTTACGCAGATATACTCATCTCATCGACAGTTGCCAACAGTTGGCGCACTCTGAACCTGTAAACAATCTGCATATTAATTAGTTTTTACATCTCTTTAAACATTATTGTTTACCGTTTGTGCCATAAACAACAGCCATCTCTGTAAAACATTTAGGCTTTTTAAACTTTGCTTAATAGCTCATATATTATTCATAGTATACTTTTACACCCATATTGTAGCACAAAACATATGACTGCCAACGTTTTATATGTAAAAATATTTCATTCTTGAATATTTAAAAATGATTATATTACGAAACTAAAACTTTTGAAATGTTAAAATGATTATACTATATTTAAACCCCCACAGTGCAGTTATTACTGTTTATTAACCATCGATATGCGTTTCATTGAGGTCAGCGCAACTGTTTGTTAATCTTATTGTATTTACCTTCAATGTGTGCTCTATAGAGTTATTGTATTGTTATATTAGTAAAATAAAGTTTAAAACTAATCTTTTATTATAATTTGAAACCTTTACTTGTTAGAATAAATATAATTAATAACAATTCGCAATTTCAAAAATTAATAATTTAATGTCGTTCTTATCGAATTAACTTTCGATATGTGTTCCATTGAATTACCCATAACAAGTACGGTGAACAAAATTATCTACATGCAAAAATTTTATTGATCTTTAAAAATACAAATAAAATAGTACAAACACAATACAATAAAAAATAAACAAAATAAGTAAACAAACATTATTAATAAATATAATAAAGAAATAAAGAAATAAATAAAATTTAAAAACAAATTTATATATTTAAAATTTAAATATAATTTATATATAAAATTTAAAGTTTAAATATAATTTATATATATAAAATTTAAATATAATTTAAATATTTAAAGTTTAAATAAAATTTATATATATATAAAATTTAAATATAATTTAAATATTTAAAATTAAGATTTTTATTTTTACTTAATATATTTAAAAATAATTGAAAATATATACATACATTTGAAAAAGCATATTTAAATTTGATTTAAAAAAAAAAAATCATGCTTTAAATCATGATTTTTAAATTTAAAAAAGGAGAATCCATGAACCATGATCCCAAAATATGATTTTAACAGCTGACGCTCAAAAATATGTTTTTGACAGCTGACGCGCCCCAAAGTATGTTTTTAGCAGCTGACGCCCCCAAAAGTATGTTTTTGACAGCTGTTTGGGGGCGTGGTTAGTAAATTTTGCACGGCTCTCTACTTACGCACACCCGAAAAGGCTAAAACTTTATTGGCAACGATTTCACACAAACAATTGAAAACAATAGTTTCATGCGGAATTGCTTATTTTGGTTTTAAAAGATGAAACTCAATCATAAATATCGTCTAATCCCTGTTGATGATGAAACGCTGAATATAGACAAGTTTGATGCTGAATTGAAGCTCTTACGAGAGAATAAATCTATACCCGATCATAAAAAGGCTGAACTATACGAAGACTTGATTACCCGTCTCAAAAACTATAGAGAAAGCATAGATGCGCCTATATCAGTACAAGTGGAAAATGCTGATCCACCATTATTGCCAGAATACAAGCTGCCACGAAAGTATAACGATCTGTGGGAAAGATTTCCAGAGGTGCGTACAAACAAAAATAACCAACTTGTGATTAATAATGAGCCCGTACCAAACACAAATATTACAAAAATTTTGGATTTTGTACTGGATAAAACAAAGACGGAACCCAATGGATTCTCAGTATTAGCCAAATTTTTAGCCAGTAATGGGGTCTCTAGCCCTAACAAGAAGGCAAAAAATGAAGAGCCTGCCGTCAGTAACAAGGATTCAGTTGATCCCGTGCCTACATCCACATTGGCTGTCACAGACTTGGATGCTACTATTAATATATTACCTAGAACACCACGTCATCGTAAGGCTGTTATTCGATATTCACCCTCTCCGCGTCGTACATTCAAATCCAAAGCAATAAATAAAAAGGCAAAACCCGCTGACACTGGTGAATCTTATTACACACCTCAGGCGGGAGAAACACAGAATGGCAAAGGCCGTAAACGATTCTACATTAGATTATGGAAGTAATGTTTTGGAGAACATTTATTATAATATTAAGCATCCAGCTTCTTATACGTCTGCCAAAAATCTATTATTGGAAGCGCGAAAGCATGGCATCGCAAAAGCACAAGTTGAAAGTTTTTTGCAAGACTCTGAAACTTTTACACGTCATAAACCAACCAGACTGCATATGCAGACTAAAAAGACTAGAGGCTGTGGTCGATTCCTAACAATGCAAGCAGATTTGGTTGATATGCAAAAATATAAAAAATCAAATGACGGCTATGCTTACATGTTGACCATGATTGATGTTTATACACGCATGTTATATGTTATGCCTTTGAAAACTAAAGGTGGTTTAGAGGTTGCTACTGCATTTGAAAATGTATTCAAGGATTTTATACCAATCCAACTAATAACGGATAACGGTGCAGAGTTTTATAATAGTCATTGTGAAAAACTATTCAAAAAATTTGCCATACTGCATGGATCAACAAGTTCACCACAAAAGGCGGCAATGGTGGAGCGAGCAAATAGAACTTTAAAAACGCGCATGATGAAATATCTCTATTACAAGAATAATCATCGATGGATTGATATACTAGATGATTTGGTTGAAGGAATAAACAAATCTTATAACCGCTCTATAAAAATGCGGCCCATTGATGTTAAAGCAAATATATTCATTGAAGAATATGCAACAGCTGTTAAAAGCCGCTTTAAAATTGGTGATACTGTTCGCATAAGCAAAAATTGGCGTACTTTTGAAAAAAGCTACGAGTCTGGATATACAATGGAGCTGTTCACAATTGATGAGGTTGTAACCGGAAACCCAACCGTGTATAAACTTGTAGATTATAATGGTGAACGTATAAAGGGAATATTCTACGAACCTGAACTTGTCTTGGCTACTAATAAAAGCAACAAGTACTATATAGAAAAAGTTTTAAAAGAGCGTACTCGAAGCGGTAAACGTCAAGTATTTGTAAAATGGAGTGGATATCCCGACAACTTTAATGAATGGATAGATGCAGAAAATTTAAATGTATAATTTTTCAATGTTATAAACAATTGTAATTATAATAAATGATTTATTTGATATATCGCATAATGTAACAATAAAAAACCAGCAAAATACAAACAACAATTCAACCTGGAAAAAAAAATGTAGACTATTCAAATTTTCAAATTCTTACCAGTTGGTTGATCATTCGTCCTCAATTGATGAGTCATTGATGGATATTCGCAAGAGCTGGAAAAAAAATGTTACGGCTGAGAATATAAAAATGCCACATAACAAAACAAGAATAAAACGCCAATTGTACTATTTGTGCTTGTTGTAGTCAAAATGAAGGATCAAAGCGGATAAACATGTTCAGGTTGAGTGCTTTAGGACTTAGTTTAAAGTAGAATACATTCTGCTTATAACCAAAAGTCTTTACAGTAGCCTCATCTGCATATATAACAATATAGCCCATATTGTTCAACAATTGCTTGCACGTCATGGTGTTATAAGAGCGCATCTAAAAAAAAATGATAAAATTGAAAATAAATAAATATGCAAGCTTACATTAATAGAGAACTTTTCGGGCTTATAGTGACGAAATTCCTTCAAAAGACCCAACGCATCATTCCTTCCTCTACACTTTATACAGAGGCTGAAACAGTGATACTCGTCTATAACCTGCAATGATTCCCTACAAGTTTTGCAGAGACAAATTGGTCTCATTAATACACTCTTTGGTGGAGTCCTCTCTCTCAGAATCTCCATCTGCTTTATTGGTGAATCTAAATTAAAGATTTAAAAAAGACAAGTTAAGGTTCATACCAAAACTTGTGAAATTTGGTGCTGGTGTGGGTGGTCGTGGTACTTCAGGTTCAGGCGATTTGCGCACAACATTTGTCACATCAGCAAGTACAGCACGCTTCATTTCCGCTAAAGATCCAACTTTCTAAAATATAAGGCAAACTTGCAGAGAGGAGCAGTCTATGGCGATTGGCAAAGAGTGGCAGGAGATGGTGAAACGTCGGATCCTCGGATAGTCGGCAGAGCTGAAATGTAAATGTAGCAAAATTGCCAACCTTTTATACAAAGATTTTTGTAAAGTACAACCCATTGTGTTACAATCAAGTTTGCTGATGAAATTCTTTTATTAATTAGATTTTACAGCATATTTACGCAGATATACTCATCTCATCGACAGTTGCCAACAGTTGGCGCACTCTGAACCTGTAAACAATCTGCATATTAATTAGTTTTTACATCTCTTTAAACATTATTGTTTACCGTTTGTGCCATAAACAACAGCCATCTCTGTAAAACATTTAGGCTTTTTAAACTTTGCTTAATAGCTCATATATTATTCATAGTATACTTTTACACCCATATTGTAGCACAAAACATATGACTGCCAACGTTTTATATGTAAAAATATTTCATTCTTGAATATTTAAAAATGATTATATTACGAAACTAAAACTTTTGAAATGTTAAAATGATTATACTATATTTAAACCCCCACAGTGCAGTTATTACTGTTTATTAACCATCGATATGCGTTTCATTGAGGTCAGCGCAACTGTTTGTTAATCTTATTGTATTTACCTTCAATGTGTGCTCTATAGAGTTATTGTATTATTATATTAGTAAAATAAAGTTTAAAACTAATCTTTTATTATAATTTGAAACCTTTACTTGTTAGAATAAATATAATTAATAACAATTCGCAATTTCAAAAATTAATAATTTAATGTCGTTCTTATCGAATTAACTTTCGATATGTGTTCCATTGAATTACCCATAACAAGTACGGTGAACAAAATTATCTACATGCAAAAATTTTATTGATCTTTAAAAATACAAATAAAATAGTACAAACACAATACAATAAAAAATAAACAAAATAAGTAAACAAACATTATTAATAAATATAATAAAGAAATAAAGAAATAAATAAAATTTAAAAACAAATTTATATATTTAAAATTTAAATATAATTTATATATAAAATTTAAAGTTTAAATATAATTTATATATATAAAATTTAAATATAATTTAAATATTTAAAGTTTAAATAAAATTTATATATATATAAAATTTAAATATAATTTAAATATTTAAAATTAAGATTTTTATTTTTACTTAATATATTTAAAAATAATTGAAAATATATACATACATTTGAAAAAGCATATTTAAATTTGATTTAAAAAAAAAAAATCATGCTTTAAATCATGATTTTTAAATTTAAAAAAGGAGAATCCATGAACCATGATCCCAAAATATGATTTTAACAGCTGACGCTCAAAAATATGTTTTTGACAGCTGACGCGCCCCAAAGTATGTTTTTAGCAGCTGACGCCCCCAAAAGTATGTTTTTGACAGCTGTTTGGGGGCGTGGTTAGTAAATTTTGCACGGCTCTCTACTTACGCACACCCGAAAAGGCTAAAACTTTATTGGCAACGATTTCACACAAACAATTGAAAACAATAGTTTCATGCGGAATTGCTTATTTTGGTTTTAAAAGATGAAACTCAATCATAAATATCGTCTAATCCCTGTTGATGATGAAACGCTGAATATAGACAAGTTTGATGCTGAATTGAAGCTCTTACGAGAGAATAAATCTATACCCGATCATAAAAAGGCTGAACTATACGAAGACTTGATTACCCGTCTCAAAAACTATAGAGAAAGCATAGATGCGCCTATATCAGTACAAGTGGAAAATGCTGATCCACCATTATTGCCAGAATACAAGCTGCCACGAAAGTATAACGATCTGTGGGAAAGATTTCCAGAGGTGCGTACAAACAAAAATAACCAACTTGTGATTAATAATGAGCCCGTACCAAACACAAATATTACAAAAATTTTGGATTTTGTACTGGATAAAACAAAGACGGAACCCAATGGATTCTCAGTATTAGCCAAATTTTTAGCCAGTAATGGGGTCTCTAGCCCTAACAAGAAGGCAAAAAATGAAGAGCCTGCCGTCAGTAACAAGGATTCAGTTGATCCCGTGCCTACATCCACATTGGCTGTCACAGACTTGGATGCTACTATTAATATATTACCTAGAACACCACGTCATCGTAAGGCTGTTATTCGATATTCACCCTCTCCGCGTCGTACATTCAAATCCAAAGCAATAAATAAAAAGGCAAAACCCGCTGACACTGGTGAATCTTATTACACACCTCAGGCGGGAGAAACACAGAATGGCAAAGGCCGTAAACGATTCTACATTAGATTATGGAAGTAATGTTTTGGAGAACATTTATTATAATATTAAGCATCCAGCTTCTTATACGTCTGCCAAAAATCTATTATTGGAAGCGCGAAAGCATGGCATCGCAAAAGCACAAGTTGAAAGTTTTTTGCAAGACTCTGAAACTTTTACACGTCATAAACCAACCAGACTGCATATGCAGACTAAAAAGACTAGAGGCTGTGGTCGATTCCTAACAATGCAAGCAGATTTGGTTGATATGCAAAAATATAAAAAATCAAATGACGGCTATGCTTACATGTTGACCATGATTGATGTTTATACACGCATGTTATATGTTATGCCTTTGAAAACTAAAGGTGGTTTAGAGGTTGCTACTGCATTTGAAAATGTATTCAAGGATTTTATACCAATCCAACTAATAACGGATAACGGTGCAGAGTTTTATAATAGTCATTGTGAAAAACTATTCAAAAAATTTGCCATACTGCATGGATCAACAAGTTCACCACAAAAGGCGGCAATGGTGGAGCGAGCAAATAGAACTTTAAAAACGCGCATGATGAAATATCTCTATTACAAGAATAATCATCGATGGATTGATATACTAGATGATTTGGTTGAAGGAATAAACAAATCTTATAACCGCTCTATAAAAATGCGGCCCATTGATGTTAAAGCAAATATATTCATTGAAGAATATGCAACAGCTGTTAAAAGCCGCTTTAAAATTGGTGATACTGTTCGCATAAGCAAAAATTGGCGTACTTTTGAAAAAAGCTACGAGTCTGGATATACAATGGAGCTGTTCACAATTGATGAGGTTGTAACCGGAAACCCAACCGTGTATAAACTTGTAGATTATAATGGTGAACGTATAAAGGGAATATTCTACGAACCTGAACTTGTCTTGGCTACTAATAAAAGCAACAAGTACTATATAGAAAAAGTTTTAAAAGAGCGTACTCGAAGCGGTAAACGTCAAGTATTTGTAAAATGGAGTGGATATCCCGACAACTTTAATGAATGGATAGATGCAGAAAATTTAAATGTATAATTTTTCAATGTTATAAACAATTGTAATTATAATAAATGATTTATTTGATATATCGCATAATGTAACAATAAAAAACCAGCAAAATACAAACAACAATTCAACCTGGAAAAAAAAATGTAGACTATTCAAATTTTCAAATTCTTACCAGTTGGTTGATCATTCGTCCTCAATTGATGAGTCATTGATGGATATTCGCAAGAGCTGGAAAAAAAATGTTACGGCTGAGAATATAAAAATGCCACATAACAAAACAAGAATAAAACGCCAATTGTACTATTTGTGCTTGTTGTAGTCAAAATGAAGGATCAAAGCGGATAAACATGTTCAGGTTGAGTGCTTCAGGACTTAGTTTAAAGTAGAATACATTCTGCTTATAACCAAAAGTCTTTACAGTAGCCTCATCTGCATATATAACAATATAGCCCATATTGTTCAACAATTGCTTGCACGTCATGGTGTTATAAGAGCGCATCTAAAAAAAAAATGATAAAATTGAAAATAAATAAATATGCAAGCTTACATTAATAGAGAACTTTTCGGGCTTATAGTGACGAAATTCCTTCAAAAGACCCAACGCATCATTCCTTCCTCTACACTTTATACAGAGGCTGAAACAGTGATACTCGTCTATAACCTGCAATGATTCCCTACAAGTTTTGCAGAGACAAATTGGTCTCATTAATACACTCTTTGGTGGAGTCCTCTCTCTCAGAATCTCCATCTGCTTTATTGGTGAATCTAAATTAAAGATTTAAAAAAGACAAGTTAAGGTTCATACCAAAACTTGTTGAAAGAAGTGAAATTTGGTGCTGGTGTGGGTGGTCGTGGTACTTCAGGTTCAGGCGATTTGCGCACAACATTTGTCACATCAGCAAGTACAGCACGCTTCATTTCCGCTAAAGATCCAACTTTCTAAAATATAAGGCAAACTTGCAGAGAGGAGTAGTCTATGGCGATTGGCAAAGAGTGGCAGGAGATGGTGAAACGTCGGATCCTCGGATAGTCGGCAGAGCTGAAATGTAAATGTAGCAAAATTGCCAACCTTTTATACAAAGATTTTTGTAAAGTACAACCCATTGTGTTACAATCAAGTTTGCTGATGAAATTCTTTTATTAATTAGATTTTACAGCATATTTACGCAGATATACTCATCTCATCGACAGTTGCCAACAGTTGGCGCACTCTGAACCTGTGAACAATCTGCATATTAATTAGTTTTTACATCTCTTTAAACATTATTGTTTATCGTTTGTGCCATAAACAACAGCCATCTCTGTAAAACATTTAGGCTTTTTAAACTTTGCTTAATAGCTCATATATTATTCATAGTATACTTTTACACCCATATTGTAGCACAAAACATATGACTGCCAACGTTTTATATGTAAAAATATTTCATTCTTGAATATTTAAAAATGATTATATTACGAAACTAAAACTTTTGAAATGTTAAAATGATTATACTATATTTAAACCCCCACAGTGCAGTTATTACTGTTTATTAACCATCGATATGCGTTTCATTGAGGTCAGCGCAACTGTTTGTTAATCTTATTGTATTTACCTTCAATGTGTGCTCTATTTAGTTATTGTATTGTTATATTAGTAAAATAAAGTTTAAAACTAGTCTTTTCTTTTAATTTGAAACTTTTACTTGTTAGAATAAATATAATTAATAACAATTTGTAATTTCAAAAATTAATAATTTAATGTCGTTCTTATCGAATTAACTTTCGATATGTGTTCCATTAAATTTTGGTATTTTATATCGTTCTTATCGAATTAACCTTCGATATGTGTTCCATTAAATTTTGGTATTTCATATCGTTCTTATCGAATTAACTTTCGATATGTGTTCCATTGAATTACCCATAACAAGTACGGTGAACAAAATTATCTACATGCAAAAATTTTATTGATCTTTAAAAATACAAATAAAATAGTACAAACACAATACAATAAAAAATAAACAAAATAAGTAAACAAACATTATTAATAAATATAATAAAGAAATAAATAAAATTTAAAAACAAATTTATATATTTAAAATTTAAATATAATTTATATATAAAATTTAAAGTTTAAATATAATTTATATATATAAAATTTAAATATAATTTAAATATTTAAAGTTTAAATAAAATTTATATATATATAAAATTTAAATATAATTTAAATATTTAAAATTAAGATTTTTATTTTTACTTAATATATTTAAAAATAATTGAAAATATATACATACATTTGAAAAAGCATATTTAAATTTGATTTAAAAAAAAAAAATCAAAAAAAAAAAATCAGCTGACGCGCCCCAAAGTATGTTTTTAGCAGCTGACGCCCCCAAAAGTATGTTTTTGACAGCTGTTTGGGGGCGTGGTTAGTAAATTTTGCACGGCTCTCTACTGCGGTGAATTTACAACTGGACTATTGCTTACAGCACTGGATAATGCATTCCTTCCAGCATTGTTGAGATTTTTGGCTATAGGTGATTGAATAATGCGTGGTAAAAACGATGCCAAAGTTACCAGTATACCACCCAGGTCATGACCTCTCTGCATACCACGTTGAAACATCATTCCACTAAATGGCGCCCCACCCATTTGTTGATTCAAAAGTGTTGTCAATTGAATTGAGTTCAAGTCTAGAAGGAGGTGTGGCATATTGAACCGCACGTGCGCAATACAAAAGTTACACTAGATCATTTTACTAAATGTATTCGTCTGAAATAGCGTCACTATTGCGATCTGTCCGCATCACTCGAAAACTATTCCTAGGTGTATTTAGCGCTGATACTCTACCCAAAACACGTCGAAAGAACTTTGCACTTGTTGTAAATACTGACACACACAATAAACCGGGCACACATTGGCAAGTCATCTTTGTACGTAATGATCAAGCCTACTTTTTCTGTAGCTTGGGTTATAAAATGAACAAGTCTATTCGTCTTTATCTGGCCAAATATAAAAATGTAAAAGTTAATACTTGCAAACCACAACGCATAATTGAATACACTTGTGGTGGTTATGCAATATTTGTAATACTAATGTTGTCAGCTGGTAATACATTTGAAAGCATTTGTTCATTTTTTAAACTATTACAAAACGATGATGTCTTTATTAAAGCGTTTATGCATAAAGTATTCGACTATAAATTATCTAGCATATGATCAACTTCGCCATTAAAACGTCACCTGCTACATTAGGTGGTCAGTTATGAATATTCCCTGTCACTGTGAATTATGTATAAGATACACGTTGGAACAATCTGTGCCAACACCCCTGTACAAAAAGATTTTGAAACGTATTTCAGTGCCATTCATTAAAGCCATTCATTCATCAACGTCCCCATTGATAGAATATTCTGGTTCAGTCAATGTGGAGCATCGTCAGGTGTTCCATTAAATGATGAGCGTTTAATAGTTATTCAAGGACCACCTGATCCGGATATAATAAAAGAGCAAAAGGGAATAAACACCATACTAGTGCTGGATGATTTGATGAATTTTTTCTCATCGAATAAAGCGGCTAAAGAATTACTCAACAACATTTTTACAGTGTGGGCACATCACTGGAATTTGGCAGTGTTTGATCTTGTGCAAGCTGCATTTCAGCTAGACAGGACCAGTCGAATTAATAGTACATATATAATACTGATGAAAAGTCATTCGGATATATTACAAATACGTAATTGTCTGCAACAATTATTTGGCCCCCGCTTTAAAAATGCTCTAGAAGCATATGATGATGCAATGTCTACACCCTATAGTCATTTACTGATTGACAACCATCCTTTAACAAATGAGAAACAGCGTATACTATCAGATATAACAGCGGAGCACCCTATTGTTTATGTAGCCAGAAATATATTCAGTGTTTAATGTGCATGTTCAATGAGTGGTCGTATTTTGTCAAATTACAACTTTTTATCTTCTTGTGCCAAAACCCCTTGTTCTGTTTCCTCATTTTCTTTTTCACAAATTGAAATTATTGTTGAAATTGTATTTAATATTGTGAAAAATAATAATTTTCTCTTAACTAACAAGGAATATAAAACCCTTTTGCCCATATCCTCATTATTACGTCAAATAGCTTTGATACGCACACCCGAAAAGACTAAAACTTTATTGGCAACAATTTCACACAAACAATTGAAAACAATAGTTTCATGTGGAATTGCTTATTTTGGTTTTAAAAGATGAAACTCAATCATAAATATCGTCTAATCCCTGTTGATGATGAAACGCTGAATATAGACAAGTTTGATGCTGAATTGAAGCTCTTACGAGAGAATAAATCTATACCCGATTATAAAAAGGCTGAACTATACGAAGACTTGATTACCCGTCTCAAAAACTATAGAGAAAGCATAGATGCGCCTATATCAGTACAAGTGGAAAATGCTGATCCACCATAATTGCCAGAATACAAGCTGCCACGAAAGTATAACGATCTGTGGGAAAGATTTCCAGAGGTGCGTACAAACAAAAATAACCAACTTGTGATTAATAATGAGCCCGTACCAAACACAAATAATACGAAAATTTTGGATTTTGTACTGGATAAAACAAAGACGGAACCCAATGGATTCTCAGTATTAGCCAAATTCTTAGCCAGTAATGGGGTCTCTAGCCCTAACAAGAAGGCAAAAAATGAAAAGCCTGCCGTCAGTAACAAGGATTCAGTTGATCCCGTGCCTACATCCACATCAGCTGTCACAGACTTGGATGCTACTATTAATATATTACCTAGAACACCACGTCATCGTAAGGCTGTTATTCGATATTCACCCTCTCCGCGTCGTACATTCAAATCCAAAGCTATAAATAAAAAGGCAAAACCCGCTGACACTGGTGAATCTTATTACACACCTCAGGCGGAAGAAACACAGAATGGCAAAGGCCGTAAACGATTCTACATTAGATTATGGAAGTAATGTGTAAAAAAAGTAAACTTTTACACGTCATAAAGTAAACTTTTACACGTCATAAACCAACCAGACTCCATATGCAGATTAAAAAGACTAGAGGCTGTGGTCGATTCCTAACAATGCAAGCAGATTTGGTTGATATGCAAAAATATAAAAGATCAAATGACGGCTATGCTTACATGTTGACCATGATTGATGTTTATACACGCAAGTAGAGAGCCGTGCAAAATTTACTAACCACGCCCCCAAACAGCTGTCAAAAACATACTTTTGGGGGCGTCAGCTGCTAAAAACATACTTTTGGGGCGCGTCAGCTGTCAAAAACATATTTTTGAGCGTCAGCTGTTAAAATCATATTTTAGGATCATGGTTCATGGATTTTCCTTTTTTAAATATAAAAGTCATGATTTAAAGCATGATTTTTTTTTTTTTTGATTTTTTTTTTTAATTTTTTTTTTTTTTTAAATCAAATTTAAATATGCTTTTTCAAATGTATGTATATATTTTCAATTATTTTTAAATATATTAAGTAAAAATAAAAATCTTAATTTTAAATATTTAAATTATATTTAAATTTTATATATATATAAATTTTATTTAAACTTTAATTATTTAAATTATATTTAAATTTTATATATATAAATTATATTTAAACTTTAAATTTTATATATAAATTATATTTAAATTTTAAATATATAAATTTGTTTTTAAATTTTATTTATTTCTTTATTATATTTATTAATAATGTTTGTTTACTTGATTTGTTTATTTTTTATTGTATTGTGTTTGTATTGTTTTTATTTTAAAGATCAATAAAATTTTTGCATGTAGATAATTTTGTTCACCGTACTTGTTATGGGTAATTCAATGGAACACATATCGAAAGTTAATTCGATAAGAACGATATGAAATACCAAAATTTAATGGAACACATATCGAAGGTTAATTCGATAAGAACGACATTAAATTATTAATTTTTGAAATTGCGAATTGTTATTAATTATATTTATTCTAACAAGTAAAGGCTTCAAATTATAATAAAAGATTAGTTTTAAACTTTATTTTACTAATATAACAATACAATAACTAAATAGAGCACACATTGAAGGTAAATACAATAAGATTAACAAACAGTTGCGCTGACCTCAACGCCACGCATATCGATGGTTAATAAACAGTAATAACTGCACTGTGGGGGTTTAAATATAGTATAATCATTTTAACATTTCAAAAGTTTTAGTTTCGTAATATAATCATTATTAAATATTAAAGAATGAAATATTTTTTACATATAAAACGTTGGCAGTCATATGTTTTGTGGTACAATATGGGTTTAAAAGTATACTATGATTAATATATGAGCTATTAAGCAAAGTTTAAAAAGCCTAAATGTTTTACAGAGATGGCTGTTGTTTATGGCACAAACGGTAAAAATAATGTTTAAAGAGATGTAAAAACTAATTAATATGCAGATTGTTTACAGGTTCAGAGTGCGCCAACTGCTGGCAACTGTCGATGAGATGAGTATATCTGCATAAATATGCTGTAAAATCTAATTAATAAAAGAATTTCATCAGCAAACTTGATTGTAACACAATGGGTTGTACTTTACAAAGATCTTTGTATAAAAGGTTGGCAATTTTGCTACATTTACATTTCAGCTCTGCCGACTATCCGAGGATCCGACGTTTCACCATCTCCTGCCACTCTTTGCCAATCGCCATAGACTGCTCCTCTCTGCAAGTTTGCCTTATATTTTAGAAAGTTGGATCTTTAGCGGAAATGAAGCGTGCTGTACTTGCTGATGTGACAAATGTTGTGCGCAAATCGCCTGAACCTGAAGTACCACGACCACCCACACCAGCACCAAATTTCACAAGTTTTGGTATGAACCTTAACTTGTCTTTTTTAAATCTTTAATTTAGATTCACCAATAAAGCAGATGGAGATTCTGAGAGAGAGCACTCCACCAAGGAGTGTATTAATGAGACCAATTTGTCTCTGCAAAACTTGTAGGGAATCATTGCAGGTTATAGACGAGTATCACTGTTTCAGCCTCTGTATAAAGTGTAGAGGAAGGAATGATGCGTTGGGTCTTTTGAAGGAGTTTCGTCACTATAAGCCCGAAAAGTTCTCTATTAATGTAAGCTTGCATATTTATTTATTTTCAATTTTATAATTTTTTTAGATGCGCTCTTATAACACCATGACGTGCAAGCAATTGTTGAACAATATGGGCTATATTGTTATATATGCAGATGAGGCTACTGTAAAGACTTTTGGTTATAAGCAGAATGTATTCTACTTTAAACTAAGTCCTGAAGCACTCAACCTGAACATGTTTATCCGCTTTGATCCTTCATTTTGACTACAACAAGCACAAATAGTACAATTGGCGTTTTATTCTTGTTTTGTTATGTGGCATTTTTATATTCTCAGCCGTAACATTTTTTTTTTCCAGCTCTTGCGAATATCCATCAATGGCTCATCAATTGAGGACGAATGATCAACCAACTGGTAAGAATTTGAAAATTTGAATAGTCTACATTTTTTTTTTCCAGGTTGAATTGTTGTTTGTATTTTGCTGGTTTTTTATTGTTACATTATGCGATATATCAAATAAATCATTTATTATAATTACAATTGTTTATAACATTGAAAAATTATACATTTAAATTTTCTGCATCTATCCATTCATTAAAGTTGTCGGGATATCCACTCCATTTTAC
This sequence comes from Auanema rhodensis, assembly GCA_964057225.1. NCBI lineage: Eukaryota > Metazoa > Nematoda > Chromadorea > Rhabditida > Rhabditidae > Auanema > Auanema rhodense. Next base: position 9,086,567 of record OZ059899.1, on the reverse strand, counting down.
AAATACTTGACGTTTACCGCTTCGAGTACGCTCTTTTAAAACTTTTTCTATATAGTACTGGTTGCTTTTATTAGTAGCCAAGACAAGTTCAGGTTCGTAGAATATTCCCTTTATACGTTCACCATTATAATCTACAAGTTTATACACGGTTGGGTTTCCGGTTACAACCTCATCAATTGTGAACAGCTCCATTGTATATCCAGACTCGTAGCTTTTTTCAAAAGTACGCCTATGTTTGCTTATGCGAACAGTATCACCAATTTTAAAGCGGCTTTTAACAGTTGGTGCATATTCTTCAATGAATATATTTGCTTTAACATCAATGGGCCGCATTTTTATGGAGCGGTTATAAGATTTGTTTATTCCTTCAACCAAATCATCTAAGATATCAATCCATCGATGATTATTCTTGTAATAGAGATATTTCATCATGCGTGTTTTTAAAGTTCTATTTGCTCGCTCCACCATTGCAGCCTTTTGAGGTGAACTTGTAGATCCGTGCAGTATGGCAAACTTTTTGAATAGTTTTTCACAATGACTATTATAAAACTCTGTGCCATTATCAGTAATCAACTGAATTGGTATAAAATTCTTGAATAAATTTTCAAATGCACTAGCAACCTCTATACCACCTTTAGTTTTCAAAGGCCTAACATATAACATGCGTGTATAAACATCAATCATGGTCAACATGTAAGCATAGCCGTCGTTTAATTTTTTATATTTTTGCATATCAACCAAATCTGCTTGCACTGTTAGAAATCGACCACATCCTCTAGTCTTTCTAGTCTGCATACGCATTCTGGTTGGTTTATGTCGTGTAAAAGTTTCAGAATCTTGCAAAAAATCATCAACTTGTACCTTTGAAATGCCATGTTTTCGTGCTTGCGATAATAAATTCTTGGCTGATGTATATGAAGCTGGGTGTTTTATATCGTAATAAATGCTCGCCAAAATATCATTTCCATAATCTAATGTAGAACCTTTTACGACCTTGGCCATTCTGTGAGTCTCCTTCTTGTGGTGTGTAATATGATTCGGCGGCAGTATCAAAAGTCTTTGACCTTTTACTTTTCAGTGTACGAACCGGTGATGGTGAATATCTAATAACAGCTTTACGATGACGAGGCGTTCTAGGTAATATAGTAGAGTCCAAGTCTGTAACAGCCGGTTCAGCTCTAGTTACAACGTCAACTGAATCATTGTCAGCCGACTCTCTTCTAGTTTGTTTCTTGTTAGAACTTGGTACGCCTTTACTGGCTAAAAACTTTGACAAAACTGAAAATCCATTGGGCTCCGTTTTTGTTTTATCCAATACAAAATCTAAAATTTTTGTAATATTCGTGTTTGGTACAGCCTCATTATTAATCACAAGTTGGTTATTCTTGTTTGTGCGCACCTCTGGAAATTTCTCCCACAAATTGTTATACTTTCTTGGCAACTTGTATTCTGGCAATAGAGGTGGATCAGCATTTTCCACTTGTACTGATATGGGCGCATCTATACTTTCTCTATAGTTTTTGAGACGAGCAATCAAGTCTTCGTATAGTTCAGCCTTTTTATAGTCGGGTATAGCTCTATTTTCTCGTAAAAGCTTGAGCTCTGCATCAAACTTGTCTATATTAACTGTTTCCTCGTCGACAGGAATTAGTCGATATTTATGGTTGAGCTTCATGATTTAAAACCAAAATAGGCAATACCACATGTAACTATTGTTTTCAATTGTTTGTGTGAAAGCGTTGCCAATAATGATTTAGCCTTTTCCGGTGTGCGTATCAAAGCTATTTGACGTAATAATGAAGATATGGGCAAGAGGGTTTTATATTCCTTGTTAGTTAAAAGAAAATTATTATTTTTCACAATATTAAATACAATTTCAACAATAATTTCAATTTGTGCAAAAGAAAATGAGGAAACAGAACAAGGAGTTTTGGCGCAAGAAGACAAAAAGTTGAAATTTGACAAAATACGACCACTCATTGAACAAGCACTTTAAACACTAAACACATTTCTGGCAACATAAACAATAGGGTTCTCCGCTGTTATATCAGATAGTATACGCTGCTTCTCACTTGTTAAAGGATGATTGTCAATCAGTAAATGACTATAGGGAGTAGACATTGCATCATCATACGCCTCTAGAGCATTTTTGAAACGTGGCCCAAATAATTGCTGCAGACAATTACGTATTTGTAATATATCTGAATGACTTTTCATCAGTATTATATATGTACTATTGATTCGACTGGTCCTGTCCAGTTGAAATGCCGCTTGCACAAGATTAAACACTGCCAAATTCCAGTGATGAGCCCATACTGTAAAAATGTTGTTGAGTAATTCCTTTGCTGCTTTATTCGATGAAAAAAAGTTCATCAAATCATCCAGCACTAGTATAGTATTTACTCCCTTTTGTTCTTTTATCAAATCAGGATCAGGAGGCCCTTGAATAATTATTAAACGCTCATCATTTATTGGTACACCTGACGATGACCCACATTGACTGAACCAGAATATTCTATCAATGGGGACGTTGAAAAACTTTTCAGTATTTTCACATATGTGCTTTATGAGGGTTGTTTTACCGCATTGGGTAGCACCTATTAAAGTTGTCTGACTGGGTAGTTTGAAGCTGAAAACCATAATCAACCACTCGTAAATGTAGCTAAAATGCAAATGATTTCATTTGCAATAGTGTACACGTATCAAGTGGTGGTTTGTCATGGATGATTTTTACATTACTCTTCCATCATCAGTTGACTCTGAAAAAAGTAATACATCATCAGTGTTTCTTACCAGATTACCTGAAACACTAAGGCTACGCAATAATAGATATTGCATTGGGCTGACAGACATCATTTTTCCTTGTTCTATATTAAATGTTCAAAAAGATTTATCTTATACACTACGTTTTTCCAATAGAAAATTTATTCTACACTTGCCTAAAGGCAACTATGCAAATGGTGATGAAATAATACGCGGAATCAATGCTGGAAGAGAATCATTTATCGCCAACAATACAAAGCCTCTTGGCGCTGAGGAAGAAGCACGTATAAAAAGTTTAATAGATAAAGATGAAGATGTAAAAAAATGGTATAATAATCGCCAGGCTGAGGCTAAGCTAGTGGAGGAAATGCTCGCAGACGCCACATTTCAGTTTAACAAAACATTGCAGCGCATAGAGTTTGTAACAAGCAAGCGACTATTAATGAATGCAACGCTTGGTGATGATTTTGCATATTTTCTTGGTTTTGAAAATAAAAACATCAACGATACAATAATAGCCAGGCGTCCCATTGATTTTTCAAATAACATTAATACAATGTATATATATTGTGATATTGTAGAATATTCCATTCTTGGTAATGTGAAAGCTAATTTACTTGCATGTTTGCCTGTACCACCTCCTACTGAATTTGGTAAAATGATTGCCAAAACATTTAATCCTATTCGTTATGTACCAATCACTAGACAAACACTCGATACCATACGTATTGAAATTTTAGATGAATTTGGTCGTCCTATGCAATTTAATTATGGTTCTACAGTTGTTACATTGCATGTTAAAAATATGAAATAAACGTTTTATTCAACAGTTATACAATACCACATTTTTATTTTCGAAGGTTTAAAAGATAGTTTAGGGCAGTTTTGTTTGTCGCTCGGCTCGTGTTGTGAATGTTCTCCGTCACTATTGCTGCGGCATCTTTTTGATTGGGTTGAATGTACAAACTCCTCAGCTTTTTCAAAGGGTTTGCTGGTATCATTTCCATCACCATCTTCACCATTCGTTCCATTATTATTATGAATACGCCGAATATGACGCTCACAATTGAATCTTGTTCCAAAAGTTTCACTACAATGAGGGCACAAACGTCTACGAACACCATCCAAATGTCCATATTTTTGAATAACGTCAGCATTGCTGATATAATTGTTACATATGGGTTGAATCCCTGCATGTCTTTTCAAAACGTGATCACTAAAATGCTTGGTTGAAGAAAATATTTCCTTGCATGTACCACAATATTTGTTACATAAAAGTTCCATTAGAGGAAAATGAAAAACGACCACACGCAATCAACCCACTTTTATATAATGAGCAATAATATGACTAGTGTTGTACAAAAGCCCAATCCCAATGCTATACCTTTAATAAATGGCACTGAAATACATTTCAACATTCTCCTGTATAAAGGCGCTGGTTTAGATTGCTCCAACGTGTATTTGACACATAATTCACAGTGACAAGGAATATTCATAACTGACCACGTAATGTAGCAGGTTATTAATGACAAATTTCTTATATAGTAGCCAATTTATAGTCGAATACTTTATGCATAAACGCTTTAATAAAGACATCATCATTTTTCAATAGTTTAAAAAATGAACAAATGCTTTCAAATGAATTACCAGCCGACAACATTAGTATTACAAATACCACATAGCCACCACAAGTGTATTCAATTAAACGTTGTGGTTTGCAAGTATTAATTTTTACCTTTTTATATTTGGCCAGATAATTTTGAATGTACTTGTTCATTTTATATCCCAAGCTACAGAAAAAATAGGCTTGCTTGTTACGGACAAAGATGACCTGCCAATGTGTGCCTGGTTTATCATGTGTGTCAGTATTTACGACAAGTGCAAAGTTTTTACGACGCGTTTTGGGTAGAGTATCAGCGCTATATACACCGAGGAATAGTTTCCGAGTGCTGGGGACAGATTGCAATAGTGATACTATTTCAGACGAATACATTTTAGTAGAATGATCTAGTGTAACTTTTGTATTGCGCGCGTGCGGTTCGATATGCCGCACCTCCTTTTGGATGTCAACTCTATTCAATGGACAACACTTTTAAATCAACAAATGGGTGGCGCCCCATTTAGCGGAATGATGTTTCAACGTGGAATGCAGAGGGGTCATGGTTTGGGTGGTATTTTGGCAACTTTGGCATCATTTCTACCACGCATCATTCAATCACCTATAGCCCAAAATCTCATCAATGCCGGAAGAAACGCCTTATCCAGTGCTGTAAGCAATAGTCCAGTTGTAAATTCACCTCTTGGCGGACAGTTGCTGAAAACTGGTAATGAAATTGTCGATGGGGTGCTGAAAGGCGATAATATCAAGGAAACTCTTAAAACAGCCGGCCGGCAAGCTATACGAGATCTTACCGGCTTGGGCAAACGGCGACGACGCAAAACCACAAAACCTCATAAGCGGTTGTGCATCACTCGTGAGCGGTCGTTTCACATTTAAATGGCTAAATTGATAGATTCAAAATCAGCACAAGCCCTTTTACCTAATATCAACTATGGTGAAATACCTGCGTCGGCATTAGGTGTTGAATCCACTCGTACTGTACAAGTCCCTTTGAAAAATACTTTTCTTCCTCAAGGACCATGGGAATTTGTTATAGCTCAAAATTCCAAATCATTCCTCAATCTGAGAAGATGTTGGTTGAATGTAAAATTTAAAATTGTAACCACAAACGGTGATCCAGTACCAGACAACCTTGTTTTTGCACCATGTCAACAATTTGCTGCCAGTTTAATACATTCGTATCATTTGAAAATTGGTGATGTTAGCGTGTATGACTCTACCGTGAATCATGCCTATAAAACATATATCGAGAATATTTTAATGTATAGCAACGATGTTAAAGAGAGCAAACTTGCCATATCAGGCTATTATGCTGATAGATATATAGATAATGCATCCAGTGCTGGATTTAGAACGCGTCAAGCGCTTGTAAAAAATGGCATATTGTGTGAGATGGCTGCTCCCGTCAGTATCGACCTATTTAATCAAGAGCGACTGTTTGTAAACTATTCAAAAATGGAGCTAACTGCATATCCAAACCGTGATAACTTTTTAATTGACACTCTAGGCTGGAATAATGAAAACAAGGATACTACATTAAAGGAGGAGTTTCCAAATTTGAAAGTAGATATCAGCGATGTACATTTGCTCATTCAAGAGTTTGATCTAAACGCTGGATTAGCTATGGCTATAGAAGATAAACTCGCAAAGGATCGAATACACTACCCCATGACATCAGTGAAAATGCGCTCTTATTTCATAGAAGGAGGCCGCTTGGATTCACCTAATAATATATTATTCACGTCTCATACACCAAAACGTGTTGTAGTAGGTCTTGTCGGCGCACACGCTTATAATGGTACTTTTAAACATTCGCCATTCAACTTTAAACCGTTTGATTTGAAAAATATATACTTGACGCTCAACAATAGGGTAATACCTACCCGTCCTTATAATTTAGAATGGCGATCTTCCTATGCCACAGCATATATTGACATGCTGGAAGGTTTGGGACTTGGTCGTACAGATTCATCCAATGGTATTACACCAGCAATGTATAAAGCTGGTTTCACATTTTTTGTATTTGATATTTCTCCTACTGTGCATTCGTCAGAGTTATTTGATGTTATACGACAAGGTAATGTAGCCTTGAAATTGGAATTTGGTCAACAAACGCCGCAAGAGGGCTTATATGCAATTGTTTATGCAGAGTATGACTCTATTCTTTCAATTGACAACAATCGTGCTCCATATATTGATACCAGTTTGTAATGTATGTAATAAATTCTTTAAAAGATTTAAGAATAAAATTTATTAATACAACTATTTTTAAAAATAAATACATGTACAATGATAAAATTTTATAAATACAAATATATACAAGATAAAAATTTATAAATTCAAATATATTATTCACAATAACCGTAGGGTAAAGTACTATAATCTTGTAGATAACAAAGTTTATCCATTACGACTCTAGTACTTTTTGTCATATCCATTGTGGATATGGCACCGAGTTGCCTCTTTAACAAGGTTGTATTGGTTTTTAAAACCAATTTCTCTCCATCCATAACGAGTCCGCGAACCAGTCGCTCCATACTTTCAAAGTTTACCACTGACGCTGCCGTGTGGTCCAACGTCTGAAAATTATAAAATTATTTGAAAAGTCAAAGCTCGTACTTACCACTCCCTTTGCCTTTGTTACATATTTTACATCACCAGCTGCATTTACAAGTTTATAACTATAAACTTTTGCCGCTGGTGACACAAACTTGGTCATTGACCAACCATCGGGTATTTCAGAGGTTAGTTTACCTAACCATTCACCCTTCATATCCTCAATTGGATCTGGCTCATCTAGGCATCTTTGATAAATTAGAGAATCCGTGTCTAAATAATGTAAGTTTAAATTGAATACAAGTATAAAATTACCTGTATACACCAAATTCTTTCCAATTTTCTCCATTGCCTTATACAATAGTAGCCTTGCATGAGCGGTTGTATAGGCCGCAATAGCTACATTTGTAAAAGGCGGTGGCGCCAAATGTGAATCCTCTGGTACTGTTGTGCAGTACGCAACATTATCCACAATTTTGAACCCAGTGAGTTCCCTTGCAGGATCAGTAATGATCCTACCAATTTCTGGGTCCTCAACACCAATAATCTTGGTTTGGGCTTTATCAGGTCTTTGACCCATTTTACCCCAGACACTATGAGCAAATTTGTAATGTATTGTTTTAAAAAGTTTACAAACCTATTTAGCTGCAGTTTGGCAATGCTACGCATGGCAGCATTCTTTTCAATTTTATTGCTCTCCAGAGCAACACCAGTGTTCTCCTCGTGCTCTTGGAGATATATTACCTGTAAAATTCTATTTAATGTGATACTTTTATTAAAACATACCTTTTCTTCCTCTGTCATGTTTGGCTTTGGCCAGCCCGACGCCTCTTGTTTAATTTTTATGTACTTTTGTACAAATTCTTTAAACAGGCCGCCTTGTTGCCATTCTTCCCAGTGCCACACCTCATGCACATTAAGCACTTTATAGCCACGTTGTATGGCACACTCGAGCTCAACATGTGTCACAGTTAGATGCAGCTTTCTAGCATTTACATCATTTTGGTGGTCACATGCTACATTTTTACTTTTGACTGCACAAGTGCGGCAGTTTGTAAAAATAAGTTTACCGCCAATACGTGTGCCTAATACAGGGTACAGCAAATTTGTGGGTGCAAGCACGTCACATTTTACTAGCCCCTTGTATGGGCAACATGTCTCAAAGCTTTTGAAACCCTCAGTAATAACTTTGGGATTACCTACTGGGTAATAGGCATCAAAAGCGGTGACATATGGATATAGTGAACAAAAGTCCACATACTCGAGCGAGTATCTATCCGAAGCTTGTGCCAAAAGCTTATATGTCTGGGTGCGGCCACCGGTAAAGGCATCTCTAGGTGCCAAGCGTGTAACAACATTTGTTTCACGCATAAATTTCGCCATTTCTTCATTGGCCGAAATTTGAGCATTAATTTCGTGCTCCCACACTGTGGTAACACTAATGCCTTGGCTTTGAATTGCTTCAAGCCTTTTCATGGTTTTATCATAAACCTAAATTTCAAAAATTAAAATGATTAAAAAAGTCACAATTACCTCTTCCATTGTTTCACCATTTCTGCCTGGTGCTATAGCGCTCTTGTTGGTGCACTGGGGGCAGCCATGATAGATACAGCCATTAATCTACAAAAATTTGCATTTTTTACATTTATTACAAATTACTCACCTCATAGCCATGATTGGCAACGGGGTCATAAGCATCGAGTAGATAGCGATGGCCATCTACTCTCACTGCAAATTCGCCACCATTAAGCTTATGCATTAATGGGCGGCCCAGTCCTTGTTCTAGCCATTTTATATACTTTATGGCTATTATACTCTGCTTTTGACCGGCATAATAACCAGTCTCGGGCAGAATACCCACTTGGTTCTCTTTAATGTGATTCATTTTCAACTGTAATATAATAGTTTTGAAAATGCTTGTATTTTAAAAAACTTGCCTGGAATAAAGAGAAACTGGCAAATGTCATACATTGTATGACAGGGTTCCAGCCAGTGGTGGCGGTTGCCAACTTCATGTAAACTTTCATACAGTTGGTTAAAATACGGACATCTGTCCTACAATATTCCAAAAGCTCTTCATCAAAATCAAACGCTCTTTGATTACGCTCTTCATACCAAATATCGAATGAAGCTAGGTCTTCTGCTTTCATTCTAGCAGTACAATAGTACTGTTTTGGTGGTAAAGATGGCAACACTTTGCCATAATTTATTGGGTGATTATAGAGGTAAGGAAACTGTCCTTTACTCATATCAGGTACACCAAATGCCTTGGGTAACGCTGATAGGGGTAAAGGCACTAATAAATAACTATCTTTAAAATATAAATGATTAAATTTTTGACCTCTTAAAGGCTTGACAACCATGCTTATAATCTTGGTCCCATTTAAAATTGGATCAGGATATATACCACGGTTTATCAGCCTAGACACCAAGAAATGTATGTCAAAGCGTGAACCATTATGCGCAATCAAAATTGCATTATCATTCTCAACAGAGTTGAGTAACCAATCAAGGAAACGATCTGTTACAGACCATTCACTATCACCTTGTTGGTACCCAAAATGGCCCTCCTTGGTTGTGCATTTTTCACATGAGTTGGCGTCTATACAACTTTCACAAAATTTATTATACACAACCATATTGGGCCATTGTTCATCTGCATATTCATGAACATTTGTACCGCTTTTTAACACAACCGTTTCAAAGTCATAGAATATAATCTTAAACAAGTAAGTATTACACTTGTAAAGATGTAAAATACAAACCTTGTATTTCTCTTGCCTCTTTTTTAACTGATCCTTCTTCTTGTCGTTAGGTGGTACCCAACAACAAGAGTGATCTTCAGGCTTTGTCTGACCACACTTTTTGCAAAATTTTTCATTGCAATTGTGCGGTCTATCAGCACGCACCCTGTGATAATGATCACAGTTTTCACATGTCTGAATTTAGTCTTGTAAAATTTTATATATATTTTTTAAATTACCTTAAACATTCGACATGTTTTTCTAATATGCCTGTCAAAGCATTGACGAGTTTTAAACAAAACTCTACAACTATCACATCTTATGCTACTTTCAACCACATTTTCCATCGAATTACATTTTAAGGTGTGGCATTTCTTACACTTGGCTTTACATCTATGCAACACTGTTTTGTAAGATAATTTACAGTGTTGGCATATAATACCATCAAAAATCTGTGATCTACTACAAGTTGTAATACAGTCATAATGATTATTTCGGTAGCCTAGTGTTACCACTTTGCTAGCCGTTTCATTAAAGATACGCTGAATAGCGTACATACGCTGTCCAGGTGGCCTAGCGTATACTACAAACTTATAGTCTGTATTACAACTTGCAATAATATTTAAATGGTTCAAATTATAATTTGGTAAATGTACAGAAATACCACACCTATTCAATAAATTGATATGATGTGGTTGATTTGGCAACAAGATGTAGTTGCGACGAAGATTTTGAATCCTCCTCTTCTCAACAACATCTTCTGCTGCCTCTTCATCGGCTCTCCACATTCCCACAACTGCTGCTCTAGCCAGGCAATGAGTGTCAGTGTTTTCAATTGTGCCAGGTATTTTGAGTTCGGCATCAAAATAGAAACCAACTCTACCTTCACCAGGCATCAGGCTTGGCTGCACTGGTCTCTCATCAAACACATACATTTCAATATTCATTGCCTGGCTAATTACAGCCTCTCGCTTTGACTGCTGTACCTTGCTGATGGCATTCATGATGGCAACGCCATCCAAATGCTCCCTTCTACGGAAATCCATAAATATGGATCCCTTTTCAAAGGATGGGTGCTCTATTGATAAACAAAATAGTGCTTTTTGTTTATCTGGCACACCACTTTCAGCAAGGCACCGATCAAGGAACTCATTAAATAGCCGCGGCATGACAACATGCATTGGCTCATTAATGTTTTCCAAATGTGGGAACGTGAGCGATCTAACGACCACGTTGGTAAACCGACCAGTGCGTTTTATGCGTCGGTGTGACCACTATAATACACACTTTTTATAATGGTTATTTAGTTTAGATATTTAGTTTAAATATAAATAATGTTTGTTTATAACTTTTAATAAATTTACTTTTCTTTAAATTATTTTTATATTCTTTTATTAAAAATAAATGGCATTTGATTTTTAAATATAAAGTTTTTTCTTTTATAAACATTTGTTAATGTTTAAAAATAAATGAGAAGGTCATGATTGTGTTTTATTATTTTACTAGTTCAAAATGTTTGAAATATTTATAATTTGTAAGAATTCAAAATTGGTTGAAAGAAAGATATATAGTGAGATGAAATGTAAAGATTTTAAAATGAATGCTGTTCAAAAGAATGAATATATAAGTTTCAAAATACTTGCAATTTGTTTGATAAAAGATATAGATTGAGATGAAATGTAAAGATGAGAGAGAGAGAATTTTATGAATGCAATTGAAAAAGAGAAATAAATTTCAAAATGTTTTCAAAATATGCAATGGGAGCAAGAGAAAATTTCATGTTTCAAAAGATATATTACGAAATGATATGTAAATAAAAGATCGCACCTCTATTTTACAGACATCGTTGAATGCCGCTCCATATCCGACTTGCCCTCCACTGGTTGATGGGGTAGCGGGATCCCATTCTCTTAAAAAGAAAAAACTAATTGTTATAATTTTTAATATCGCTTACTCATCACTGTCATCCAAGGTTATTACTTCAATAACCCTTGATGATGAGGGCCCACTGTTAAAAGTGGGTGATGTGGGCTCACAGAGCTCGATCCCACCAGCCTCGGTAAACTTTATACGTTTACTAAAAAACAAAATATATATAAAGATTCAAAATATTGTTAAATTACCTGAGCTGATTAATCTCTTCATAATCAAATCCTAGCTCTTCACATAAACGTTTATAACTGAAAAAAGAAAAAGTTTACAAACAAATAATCAAAAAGACACAACCTATTAGCAGCCATTGTACCTTGATATAATGAATATATCAGTCTACACATTGCTGTTGGCATTGTAATTTGTTATGTAACATGGATTTGGGTACAGCTGTCAAAACTAGCAGTTGCGATAAACTTTAAAATAAATAAGCTTATTGAATACATCTGTTTTTATTGTCCCCGTCGGATTAATTTTTGTTATTAGTTCTTATTAAATTAACTTTATGCGTTTCATTGAGGTCAGCGCAACTGTTTGTTAATCCCGTCGTATTTACCTTCAATGTGTGCTCTATAGAGTTATTGTATTGTTATATTAGTAACATAAAGTTTAAAACTAATCTTTTATTATAATTTGAAACCTTTACTTGTTAGAATAAATATAATTAATAACAATTCGCAATTTCAAAAATTAATAATTTAATGTCGTTCTTATCGAATTAACTTTCGATATGTGTTCCATTGAATTTTGGTATTTCATATCGTTCTTATCGAATTATCTTTCGATATGTGTTCCATTAAATTTTGTATTTCATATCGTTCTTATCGAATTAACCTTCGATATGTGTTCCATTGAATTTTGTATTTCATATCGTTCTTATCGAATTAACCTTCGATATGTGTTCCATTGAATTACCCATAACAAGTACGGTGAACAAAACGATATACATGCAAAAATTTTACTGTTTTTTAAAATAAAAACAATACAAATACAATACAATAAAAAATAAACAAAATAAGTAAACAAACATTATTAATAAATATGATAAATAAATAAAATGTATAAACAAATTTACATATTTAAATATTTAAATATAATTTATATATAAAATTTAAATATAATTTAAATATTTAAAGTTTAAATATAATTTATATATATATATAAAATTTAAATATAATTTAAATATTTAAAATTAAGATTTTTATTTTTACTTAATATATTTAAAAATAATTAAAAATATATACATAAATTTGAAAACGCATATTTAAATTTGATTTTAAAAAAAAATCATGCTTTAAATCATGATTTTTAAATTTAAAAAAGGAAAATCCATGAACCATGATCCCAAAATATGATTTTAACAGCTGACGCTCAAAAATATGTTTTTGACAGCTGACGCGCCTCAAAAGTATGTTTTTAGCAGCTGACGCCCCCAAAAATATGTTTTTGACAGCTGTTTGGGGGCGTGGTTAGTAAATTTTGCACGGCTCTCTACTCACGCATGTTATATGTTATGCCTTTGAAAACTAAAGGTGGTTTAGAGGTTGCTACTGCATTTGAAAATGTATTCAAGGATTTTATACCAATCCAACTAATAACGGATAACGGTGCAGAGTTTTATAATAGTCATTGTGAAAAACTATTCGAAAAATTTGCCATACTGCATGGATCAACAAGTTCACCACAAAAGGCGGCAATGGTGGAGCGAGCAAATAGAACTTTAAAAACGCGCATGATGAAATATCTCTATTACAAGAATAATCATCGATGGATTGATATACTAGATGACTTGGTCGAAGGAATAAACAAATCTTATAATCGGTCGATTAAAATGCGCCCCGTAGATGTTACAGCAAATATATTCGTTGAAGAATATGCACCAGCTGTTCGCAACCGATTCAAAATTGGTGATAATGTTCGCATAAGCAAGAACAGGCGTACTTTTGAAAAAAGTTACGAGTCTGGATATACAATGGAACTATTCACAATTGATGAGATTGTAGCCGGGAACCCAACCGTGTATAAACTTGTAGATTATAATGGTGAACGTATAAAGGGAATATTCTATGAGCCTGAACTTGTGTTGGCTACTAATAAAAGCAACCAGTACTATATAGAAAAAGTTTTAAAAGAGCGTACTCGAAGCGGTAAACGTCAAGTATTTGTAAAATGGAGTGGCTATCCCGACAACTTTAATGAATGGATAGATGCAGAAAATTTAAATGTATAATTTTTCACTGTTGTTGTAAACAATTGTATTAATAATAAATGATTTATTTGATCAATCGTTCTTATTGTAACAATAAAAAACCAGCAAAACATAAAAGCCAAGACAATGATATAACCTATAATTATAAACTGATTAATATTTAAATTTTCAATGCTTACCAGTTGGTTAGAGAGTCGGCTGTTGATGGATAATTTCAAACTTCAAGAGCTGGAAAAAAATGTTACGGCTAAGAAAATTTAAATATAACATAACAAAATCAACCAACTGTCCATTAAACAGTTTGTGCTTGTTGTAGTCAAAACGATGGATCAAAACGGATAAGCATATTCAAGTTGAGCGCCTGTTGACTTAATTTAAAGTAGAACACATTCTGCTTATAACCAAAAGACTTGACAGTTGACTCATCAGTATAAATGGCAATGTAACCCATATTATTCAACAATTGTTTTGATGACATGCTAGAATAAGAACGCATCTGTGAAAGAAAAAATAATAATTAGAATTAATAATTTTATAATCTTACATTGATTGTTGAATTTTCAGGTTTATAATGACGGAAAACTTTTAAAAGCCCTAAGGCATCATTCCTCGCTCTACACTTGACACAGAGGCTGAAACAGTGGTACTCGTCTACGACTTGCAATGTATCCCTACAAGTTTTGCAGAGACATATTGGTCTCATAACTACAGGCTGTTGTGGAGAGCTATCCTTTGAGATTTGTACCTGCTTTTTTGGTGTGTCTAAACAAAAAATAATTGATAACAAAAATAAAACCTTACCAAAGAATGTGGCAGCAAAGTTGGGTCCTGGTGTGGGTGGTCGTGGAACATCCGGTTCCGGTGTCGAAGGTACAATATTCTCTACATCAACAAGAGCGGAACGCTTCATGTTTGTAGCCCAATTGGAGGCTTTTCCTAAACAACAACGAACTTTTACGTCTAGGGTTCAAGTAGAGTAGAGGAAAGTCCTAGCAGCAATCTGTTGACGTTGGATCAGATCGTCGACTTGTTGGCAGAGGTGGATCGGCGAGAAGACTTGGTGGCGGAGCTGGATCGAAGAGTAGACTTGTTGACAGAGCTGGATCGTAGAGTCGACTTGATGGCGGAGCTGAAATGCAAATTTCGGTCTAAAAAATTTTGCCACCTTTTATACAAACTTTGTTGTAAAGCTCTACCCACTCCGCCTCTTTCACAAAACAGTTGACTGCTGTATGCGGCTTTTCTATTTGTTATATATTACAACAAATATATGCATTTATACATTAATTAGCAGTTTGTTGCGCAAACAGCTGCCAATTGCGCTAAAATACACCGATTGCGCCAACAGTTGCCGGATTAACAACCTGTAAACCAACCGCTTATTAATTACTTGTTACAGCATTCGATTTCGTAAATACAAATATTTAACAATAATTCAACTCATTTGTGACAAGTCCCTATACAATAACAACTGTCATCCAAAATTGTGGAAGATTACAATAGGATCGTTTAATATTGTATTCATATTCTTATTATAACAGCTGTGGTACACTCTTACTTTTATAGTTTATGAAACACTAATTCAAAATGTTGGATCCTACTGAGGAAACGCAGGATTGTTGCGAAAAACAGACTTGTACACATCCGATTACAAGTACAACATTTCCAGACACTTTGTAAAAAAGAAACTCTTACAAAATGTTAACACATGTTCTAATTTTAAATGAAAATTTATTGTTCAATAAATATATTACGAAACATTTATTCTATTCTTGACCATAGTTATGAAATACATTAGCTATCAGAACATTTATAAACTATTAGGGCTACAACAACAATTACTTTAAAGTAACCGTTCCATTCGGAAATCAATACGTAGCAGGCGGGTTAGAATCAGACGACATGAGGCTGAGAGAGGACGACACGCCCTTCATATGGAACACAGACTTCAGCTTTGCCTTATGGAATGACTATGGATGGTTGGTCTTCCTTTCTTAGCTCTCTTTCACTTTATATCTTTATGTAGACTTATATAACTTATTGTAATCATGTAGACATAATAAACCTTTCTTTCTCGAGTCTTATGTTTATCCATTATGCTCTTTATCTACCGCTACATCTGGAATACTATCACACTCATCTTGTAGGCTTTATTGGTCTATAGGATCGACGTGAGAGCATAACGGAACGTGGAGGTTCCACCTCGAACATTTTATCTTGATTTCTTGACTATTTTCTCTTATATTTCGTTATTTTTAATACAATTCATTGAATCTGAATTCTCTTATATCTCTAAACCATCTACTCCATGTCTTAACACAGTACGGTGGGGCCAACAACGTTTAAAAGGGAACAGATGCAAGGACCACTCCTTTTGGAAATGGATTTTATATTTTTTGAAACTGAAGTTATATTTTCCCGTTTGTTCACAATTTTCTGTCTGTCTGAACCCAACAATTTTTATAACCTTGCTGTTAACATCGAATACTCTGTTACCCGAACTCGAAGCATTTTTGAGGACCCTAGGATGAATTAGTGAACAAATTCACCTAAGGATATTTTTATTGAGATTTATGCCCACACTTTCTCCTTTTAACGATTGATTTTGGCTTCGAGGAAAGAATAGCCACGGTTATTTCTTTATTTTTTGTAGATGAAACAATTTTGCGCACCAAATTGAGATTATTTCATATTTTGCGATCAGGACTATTTTATTTTGCGTTACATTTCTGTTCAGACAACTTTTTGCCATTAACATCCAAAAATATTTTGATAACGCATTGAATTTACACGGGAAACCTCACCTAAATGGGAGGAATATTATGAAAAGTGAATTTTAAGATCGCTATAGTCTGAAAAATCCTGTACAATTTTACGAACTGAATTATTATTAGTGATTGTCTATCAGGTCGTGTTGGCTTAAGCATATCAGTTTGGATTTTCTCCCCTTACTATATGTCACCTTCCTCATACCGTTATTGTTGTTTTGAAGCATAAGACTCATTCCTAAACACCATAATTCTTTAAATATAGTTATTGTAATCTTTAGTCATCTATTCCTAGCCATAATTTTAAAACTAGATTTCTGATCATGATGGGACTACGGTACTCATTCGTTTTCAAATTGCTTCCTTAAAAGAGTAATGCTATTACGAATGTACATTATGAAAACCGCTAAAATCCTTTGAACATTTACCAAAGTCCATTTTCGTGGCATTTTCGATCACTCGTGAGTCCAAGAAGATCAGAATCGTCAGAAAAAGAAAAAAAAATGGGAATAAGGACTAATGAGATTGCTCAGGCATCAATCAAGTGAGCACTGAACATTTTTGAACATATACAAACTGGTTGAATTATATACATTTAAGAATATTAAATTGGAAAACGAACAAAGTCCAAATTTTCATACGGTAGTAGGCGGATCTCTGTTGATGGCCACAACTTAGATTCATTCCTTAACGCCGACTATACAAACCAGTTACTCACAGCTTTCTCACCCCTTTTCCAAAACTCCTTATCCATAACACTCATTAACGTCTCAAAATCCCCCACGTTACTAAACACTCAAGGTTTTTCCAAACCAAGAGCGCTACCAAAGTGGATAAGCGATTTCGATCAGCTGTACCTCTCAGTACACGAACTGATTTTGATCTGCGAGACTCAGCTCCACTCACCCGAAGCCGAGCTCGCGCACAAAGCATCGCTATAATCGAAGACGAGCAGAAAGCCGAGCACAAAACCGACAAATTCTTTACTCCTCGTGCAGGCACTTATTCACCTACTGAACGATTAAGCGACGAGGATTACGTACCACCAGGAGGAGAAGAAACATCCATCATAGTGGAAGAACAAACACCAGTTACTGCTTAAAAGGTACGCTCCTCTAATTCAAATAAAAATAAGAAAAATAAAAATAAAAACTCAAGCAAATCGGACGCATCTCTCTCTCTGTCCATCCCTGAACCAACAGTTTCACCTTCAGTAGCCACTACTAGTGCAGGCGGTTTACAAACTTTTAAAAACATAGTTTCTGATCTCTTCAATCGTTCACCAAAAGATCGAAACTTGAACACCAGCCACACGAATAGATACTCGTCGGTTCCAAACATTAATTTATCTCCCATACAACCACCCGAACATACACATCTTGCTATTACTGATAACCAAACTTCAACCCCAATTTTACCAAATACAACAGCAGGAAGTTCAAAAGCACCAAACCAACCCAGCCGCTCAGTACACACAACCCCTGTGCCTGAGAACTCATTAACAACAGGCAGAGTGATAAAAATGCCATCTGCCCGTACAAGTAATATGGCAACTGAACCTTCTTTACCTGGGGCAGGGAAAACTACCATAGCGCAAGCCTTGTTATCACCCTACTGCCCAACTTATGATGGCAGTCGCAACTTTCGAGATTTCACGGCTAAATTCAACCTATTTGCCAACGCTGTAGGTCTGGTAATCCCGGAGAGATTAGCCCTTCTACCTTTGCTTCTTAAAAACGAAGCAGCGGAAGAAGCGTACAGACAAGTACCTGAACAATTAAAAACCACCGGTTCATGGAATGACCTGTTAAGAGCTTTAACATCTAAGCTGTGTCCTGAATATAATCAGGACCCCGCGCTGATCAATCTTCAAAATACAACCCAAGGGGATCTGACAATTGACGCTTACGCTCAATCACTGAGAACGATTGCACTAAGCGCTTTTGCCACGGATGACCCTCACAAAGATCACATATTAAGATCAACTTTCCTCAGAGGACTGAAAAATACTCTGAAACCAGCTGTGATTCGAACGAAGCCGAAATCCTTCACGGATGCGATTGAGGCCGCTCGCTGGGAAGAATCGATAATGAACCAGACAACAGACACGCAGTCCATGCTAGTCAATGCTGTAAACAAAGCACTAGCTCCTTTAGCGCGCACAAACGAGAGACGAGATAACCGAAATTTCGACCGTAATTATCCACGTGATAACCAAAACAATAAAAATTATCATAATTATCAAAATTATCAGAAAAATAAAAACTTTTCAAAATATAATAACAACCAAAATCGTAACGGCTCTTTTGCTAATTATCGCCGTAACAATAATTATGAACGAAATTCGGGACGATTTCATAACAACTGGCATTCAAACAATTTTAATCCTTCAAACAATAGTAGAAGAGGAAGGACTAATGAACATAACGGACAAAGAAGAGTCCATTTTAACAATCAAAGAGATCAATCAAGAGGACGAGATAGAAGCACACCACGAATTAACTCTGTGACCCTTTCACCGTTATCACTAACGGTTGTAATGGCAATCACAGTAGCAATTTTCCTGCCATGTGTAACTTCATATCAAATTTGCACAAAAGCAACTGGAGGAGCCTTATTAGTTCCACCAGTAGTAAAGAAATGTAAATTAACAGAAACAAATCATGTGCTACGTACACAAATCCATCTATACACGCGAAACCACACGGCACACGAGTGGGACGCGTGGCGCTGCTCGAAGGAAGTACACAAGCTGTGTGTACGCGATTTGTTATTCCTCCGCGACACAAACAGAACAATCGATAGGGTGCAGCCTATAGCGGCGCACGAGTGCAGGCAGGCGATTCGCGATCGCAAATGGAATAACATGGAGCTGGAGAGAATCGATAGTATAGCACAAGCAACTCCAGAGCCCTCCTATGATCCGGCGCGCGCGTTTAGCGGCGACGAGTGCAAGGAGCGGCCGCGTTTAGTACTAGAGCGCGGAGTCATGACCCGCATGCCTGATGATACAATATTATCAAATTTAATACTAAACACTGAAGGTTGTAGTGCTCATCATGGTAATTGCAAATCAAATACATCAATAATTATATGGGATCCCCAAACATCGGATTCCCGTTGTAATTATATCGATATGCATTACTACGATGCTATAATAAGCAAAGAAACTATTTTGATTCCAAGTACACAATCAGCGCTTATCCTTTCAAGTAAAATAACACCAAAACCAATTGCATCCTGCTTTAGACAACCAGCATTCCATACAACATCAGGAAATTATATAACATTCCCCAAATATCCTAATGATAACAATATCACACTCCTAATTGAACGAGAATTTAAGAAATTGCCGTTCAAAAGACCTAAACGCGCAACTTCTACAAAATGCTCATTCCCATTCGATCAGGATAGAATAAATGAAGTTGAAGATTTTGAAACGTACACGCTTCGAATTTGCCCATATCCATTTTTAAGACCACTTATGAGTAATCCAGGAATTACACAAATTATTCCTCTAATTAAAGGAAGACGTATGGTAGACCCTACATATTCCTTGAAAGAATGGATAATAGCCCATCGTGAAAATTTTGAATTTTTCTTTAAAATTCAAATTTATGAGAAATCTTTAAGACATTTTCTCAAACAATATGATTTCCGTGATAAAGACGAAGCCATTTTACAATATGTTGCTCAAAGAGAATTAGCTTTAGCTACTAAAGTTGGAATATCTTATTTAACATCCAGGCAACTTCTTCAACAAATATCAGATCGTTTGACCGTTATTGAATTTGATCGGTTAATTCGTACAAAAGAAGGCACTTATCGAGAGCGTGCTGAAACTATTGCTCTTGATTTAGCCAATACACCAGTTATAATTGAAGAAAAATTAACAGTTCCATCAAGACAAGAAATATTAAAAGCATTCGTAAAAATGCCACCAATAAGGAAACAATTATTAACTGATCAAGAAGAAAGAAACAGCAAATTTATAAAAGATACAATTGACCTTGTACATGAGCTAAAAACTCTCGTTACGCTTAGAAGAAATAAAACAGCAGCTGATATTGATGACATAAAATTTATAAACCTTCCATCTTCACGAATGTTTGTACTTGATACTGATAAATTGTTCTATGACATCAAGAATAATTTTGGAATACCAATTGGACCACATCCCAAGCTCATAGAGCCCAACAACATCTCTAAGGACTTATTATTGGAAATATTTTTACCACTACTAAACGATAATATTTTGCCTAATACATCTAGTAGAATATCATCAGAACAGTTAAAAAGATTAATGACAGAGAAAATCCAACTTAAATCGTTGCAAACCACGACGCGTGCGCCAAGCAACGCGGCAGGCGGCGCGTCCGAGATGGCAGCCCTCCCTATAATCGATCGTGAGGCGCCGATCACAACAGATCCCGCAATACTGCCGCAAACATCTACAAGCCCTCGGGCAGCCGCAGCAACTACCGCGCGCGCGCCTTCATCGATGGCCCAGCCCGAAACAACAGCGCGCCATACAACCGCAACGACAACCGCGCGCGCAACAATATCGACCCGCGCGCCGCCAACTACTATTCTCTATGCTGTTCATCAAGACCAGCAAATTCCAATAATGGAAGAAACAACATATACACCAATATCCTTGATTCGTAAACATAGAGCATCATCAACGCCTACAGCCACCGATATAGAGTCTGTACAGGCTAATGCTCAATACATTGCCACAAAAATTGACTCCGAACAACAGTTTCGCCAAAACATAACAAGCAGAATTGCACAAGATCATTTGTAATATGCTACAACTATGATTCAAGAAGAACTGCAGAAACATTTTAAAGAGTCATACGAATCAATATGTGAGATCCAAAATAGGTATCTTGAATTATGGAGATCAATTTTACAAATTGAACCAACAATAGCTATGCGTACAATACTGGGAAGAGAAGATATAGCCGCAAGATTTGTAGGCAGCGAGATATTACATATACATGTTTGCCCGGTAGTATTACAAAAGACTATATATCACAATCACACTGTGAATGGCACATGTTATCTCGAAACCCCAGTATTAACACAAGAAGGACAATTACTGTTTGCCGCACCAGGATCGAAAGACCTATTACCTCATGGTAAAGAAATTAACTGTGACCACGTACCAACAGACGTATGGTCAACAGACGGTGAATGGAAAGGAATTAATGGTACTGTAGACGTCAGTCTTATATCCATGCGGGACGGACTCCATCATGAAAAGATCACACCATTAAAATTCACCGGAGCACACTTATACACCAACTTATCATCTCGAGTGTACTCAATGACAACAGCCATTGCTTATGGTGCTAGTTTAGCATCGATTCGTCAAAATCACGTGCTTCACACAATTCATCATGATCCAAAAATATCATCAGCATTCAGCATATTGAAGAAAAGTAGTGATTACATCTCCAAAGCCAACGAATTCACCAAAAGTACATGGAATTCATTTGTCGATACAATAGCAGGAACGATTGAACAAACACTCATCACTATCGGAGCAATTACAATTATTGTAGTTATACTGATCGTACTAGCCTTCGTTGCGAAAATATATTTCTTCAAACCAATAGGCATGCAAGTTATGCATATCGAACTCCGAGATCAAACCAACGATCTTCCCACATATGAAGAAACATTAGAGCTAGTAAGTCAACCTGATCAGCCAATACCAAGGAACATAATGAAACAGTACTATCCATCGTTTCTCACTTTAGTTCCACTAGCTATGCCCATAGTTTGTTCAGTTTCCAATCGCAAAGACCAATCTCTACCACTGCTATTGATGACTGTTAACGATAGACTAATCTTAACTCTTTGGGATTCAGGATCATCGATTAGTTATATCAGACTCTCGACATTACATTACTTAACTTTGAATGATTTTGTAAAAAAGGATAAATCTGTTGCGACGACAGCAAACGGATCAGCATTTCGATTTCTGGGAACAATTGATTTAACCGTAGAAATCGCTGGATATGAAATAGATCATACATTCTTCATTTCAAGAGATGAAGACTGTCCATCACCAGCATTAATTGGATTAGATTTTATGAAAACACTCGATCGTCAAAATATCGGTATGAAACTTCGACCATTCAAACAAACGTTAGAAATCGGAAACCGCGTAGTACCGTTAGCCAATGGAAATAACGGGAATATCAGAAAAACATCATTTGTCATTAATTTGATAAATTTAAATCCACAATGTATCTTTCCTCATCAGACCTGTAGAATACCAGTAAGGTTAGCTGAACCCATATCACACAACGAAGTCGCCGTGCTACAACCCGATGAAGAAAAGACGATATCTACCACCTACGAAACAGCATTTCGAGACGTCAATTCAATTACCATGCCATTCAAAAACAACACTGATCATCCTATAGATCTATCACCCGGAAACATTATTGACAAAGCAAAAATAGGCGTACTGCCACAATACGAGATCTTTACGACCGAACACAATCCAGACTATATACCACCCGAAGCGGATTGGGAAAATAAATTACCTCATTTTCCTCAGGATTTTATGAACGATCTTGATTTAAAAGACGCCGACCTAACTAAAGAACAAAAAGATCTTCTTCAGCTTTGTATTCTACGTAATAGAGATGCATTTTTAAATGAGGATAAACAAATAGGACTATTTAAAGGACCTGTAGAGCATTCAATACCTCTAAGAACAGATATGGACATACCTAGACCGCGTATAACGCGTATCCCTATAGGCAAACAAGAAGAAGTCGAAAGACAGGTACAGGAGATGCTGAAGCAAAATATAATTGAACCATCCACATCTCTTTTCAATAGTCCTGTAGTTTTAGTCAAAAAGAAAGATGAAACATTCCGTTTCGTAACCGATTTCCGTGCTCTAAATAACGTCATTCGCAAGCAAACGTACATCATACCTAACATCTCTGACATTGTCGATATGGCAGCCGGATCACAATATTTTTCTAACTTTGATTTAGTATCCGGATTTTTCCAAATAGCATTAAAGAAATCAGATCGACCATTAACAGCATTTACAACAAACACCGGTACTTATCAATATAGAAGGATGCCTATGGGGTTATGTGGAGCGCCACATACCTTTCAAACAGCAGTACGATACCTTCTAAGCAGATGTAAATGCCGACTCTTTGTTTATTTGGATGATTTACTCGTTATATCAGACACTGCAGAACAACATCTTGACGATATAGCTGAGATTCTGAGAGAAGTAAAGAAATTAGGCATGAAAATAAAACTCAAGAAATGCGCTTTTGCAAGACCTGAAGTAAAATTTCTTGGTTTAATTGTCGGAAGAGATGGGGTCAAACCAGATCCACAGAAAGTATCCGCCATTCAAGACTATCCTGCTCCAAAGTCACCTACAGGAGTAAGAGCATTTTTGGGAATGGTAGGATTCTTTCGAAAATTTATTAAGGATTTTGCACACATCGCAAGCCCTTTATACGACCTTACAAAACTTGATGTGGAATTTCAATGGAATGACAGAAGTCAACAAGCTGTTGATACACTAAAAAGAAAATTGATCCAAGCACCGGTCTTAAAACCACCAAGATCAGACCGTATGTTCATTATAAAAAGTGACGGTAGTAATATCGCAGTGGGAGCAGTGTTACTACAACCTGAAGATCCCAATGAACCACTCAAAAACTTACATCCAATTGCATTTGCAAGCCGTAAACTTGTAAAAGCAGAACGTAACTATGCTCCTATTGAAATAGAAGCGTTAGGACTCGTATACGCTTTAGCTCAGTTTCGAACATATATACTTGGATCACATACAATCTGTATCACAGACCATCGACCATTAACAAGCTTATTGACTCGTAGAGACCTTTTTGGAAGACTAGCAAAATTTCAATTAGTCATACAGGAATACGATATCGAGATAAGATACCGAGAAGGCAGACTAAACAAAGTCTGTGATGCTCTCTCACGATACATTGGAGATGAAGCAAACGATCCTAAACCGGAAAAGCAAAAGAAAACAAAAGAAATTCCGAAAGCTCAAATTAATTTCGTTAATGTACCTGACATTAGAGCAATTCAAGAGGATACACCTTGGATAAAGAGAACTATCGCCGAAATAGAATACAGAGCGAAAAAGAACATGCTTTCTAATGATCGTTATTGTGTTATTGACAACATGTTATACACAAAACCAAGCAGAAAACGACCACACCCAGCTTTGATTTTACCAAGGGAAAGCGAACTTATCAACAAGGTTATCGAAGAATTTCACGAAGACCCAGCAATTGGAGCACATCACGGAATTAACAAAACTAAAGAAGCCATACTACGAAGATTCTGCTGGACAAATATGCAAACGGACATAGCAATTTTTGTGAAACAATGCGTTAAATGCGCACAAAGGAAGAAAGATCCTCACGCTATGACCGTTCAGCCTATGGGTCAATTTGAAATACCATCAAAACCATTTGAGAGAATACATATGGATATTATGGGACCATTCCCTACTTCAAAAAGAAACAACAATTATGTCCTAACAATACAAGATTCATTCTCCAAATGGGCTACAACCATCGCTATACCAACAATTGTCACCGATGTCATCATTGATAGATTCCTCAGGAATTTCGTATATATTTTTGGACCACCAAATCGTTTAATAACCGATCGTGGATCTAACTTTGTATCAAAGAAATTTGAAGACATGTGTGAAAAACTTGGCATTAAACACGAGCCAACACTCCCTCATCAGAAAAATTCTAATGGACAAGTCGAAAGACTACACAGAACGCTAGAAGAAGGATTAACACACTATCTGAACGAAGACGTAACTGATTGGGACATGTATTTACCAAAAATTACTTTTGCGTTAAATACAATAACACACGCAACCACAGGAATCTCTCCATACATAGCATTATTCGGAAAAGAAAGTCGTATGAGATTAGACAAAGAATTATTCCCCGAGACATTACAACCAGAGATCTTGGAAGAAATTGAGAATACCGAATATATCAGAGGAGAAAGAAGAACCATAATTCAAGAAAATCTTGCAAAACATCAAGAAACCGCGAAGAGAAAACATGATGGACGACAACGAATAGAAGAAAGAGATATCCGAAAAGGAGACCAAGTTATGTTAGCAATTAAAGCGCATAAACCAGGTCAAAAGCTTCGCAAATCATATGATGGACCATTTGAAGTCATCAACGTTGAAGGAAACATGGTACAACTCAAGAATCCATTTGGAAAAATTCAAGACGTACACAAAGACAATCTCAAACTTTTTGAACGCAAAATGGACCATACAATCGCTCAAAACACGCGATCCAATACAACGACTTATGACACGGACGACGACAGCAATATTGAGATCATAAAAGTCATAAATGGTAACGATAACTATGACTCTACTGAAGAAACAGAACCAGAAGACCCATCGGACCAAAATTGGCTACCACCAAGAAGAAACGATGAAAGAAATAATTTCGAGATTGATAAAATTATTGTAAAACTTTGTATCAACTCTCTTTTAAAAAACCAGAGCTATTAATATTATTATATCATTGAAAAACTTGAGTAAGACGAGATGTAAGCTAATAATCAAAAAGCATTTCAGTTTCAAAGCATATATGATTATAAAACTTCATCAATTTCAAATAATTTCCCGTAAATAATGAAGAAATGAAAGATAAGAGACATTATATTGCATATTCATCTGAGCAACAGTCCTTATCAAGTAGTTAATGATTCAATTCCGGAAATTATATGGGATTTAGTTTAATTTTTTTTTATTATTACAATTCGCTTTGAATACGCTGAAGAAACATGCTAGCTCCATCGATAATATAGCATGACTCTCGTTTCTCTATACTCAAACAAGTTAGACATGCAGCGTCGTGCCTAAAAAGCTATTTTGCGCACTCTCGCTGACAAAATATAGCCCTGGTATTCTAAAAGATTGTTTTATTCCTTAATATTCATGTATTTTCAAATAATTTTTATTAAATTCTTTTCAGATAATATTGTTTAACATTATATTGTAATTTATCTTTACTATTTTTATGTTAACATTGTAAATTTTATTTTTTAAAACTAAACCTTCTGCTACGATTGAAACAAGCTGTAATACTTTATAATTCTGTACTTTATTCTTTCTATAATTTTTATGTATTTCTTTATTCTTTATTCTGTATTTCATATTTCTTAATTCTAATTTCTTGTCTTAGTGTATTATGTTATCAGTTATATTTTACAACCTCAGCATTTTCCAGGATAATTACAATTGTCATTGACAACTTAAAACCTTGCGTGGAAAATGCTGATAACATTCGCTATATAAGCTTGCCATTCAACCTTATCTTCAGTTGGCGGATTTATCTTTATCTTTATTTGTTTATTGTTTAAATGTTTTTTATTTATAATAAATCTTTCTCTCTTCCTCAAATCTTATTGTTTCTTTCACAACACATCAATCTAAGGGTCAATAACATGGAACATTAATATCCAAATCAAGGATATTACATGGAGGTTCCACCTTAGAATCTTTTTACGATTTTCGAACTCGATTAAATTATGAATTATCATTCAGTTAAAGAGAATATATTTTTTTGAGCTATTTCCCTGGGCTACCACCTCTCTTTCCAATTCAGTACGAAGGGTCTCACTCATTTTTTTAATAAACAGGGTTGATATTTTGCGCAAGGGTGAGATACTGAATTGGCCAACTTTTCGATTTCTTTTTCTTTCTGCGCAGTTGTATTTTTGATTTTTCATTGTGGCGAAAAATATATATTTTTTGGAAATGGAAAAGCTGTTTGATATAAGCAAAATTGGACCTTAATAAAGTCAATTTGCGATATTTTTGATAAAGATTACAAGTTTGTACTAACAGAATGGCCACTGTAAGAAAATAACATCCGCTGTATCATTTGTCATATTTGAATTTAAACCTTCCTCTCATAATTTTTTGATTGTTGATTCAAGTTGAAACAAAGACTTTGGAATTTGAAAGATGCCTTGTTTGGTAATTCATTGTTATTCAGTAACAATTGAGATTTTGATTTGTCCGCCATACTCACTTCTCTAATTTATGAATCACATTGTCACATAATCATATCCTATCATCATCTTAACAATTAATTATATTCACTTTTTTTTTCCTCTCTATAGTTTGTTTTTGTATGAGTTCATTAATTAATTAATCTTCAACCCATATTATTATATATCTTTTTTTTCTTCGATTTTTTTTTCATGTTATTCACTAATTTATTCACTATCAACTATTCATATTCTTATCTTGTTTACTAACTTATTCCACTATTTTACATTGTAGATTGTTCTGACTTTCCTCCTTTTCCAAAACGGCAACCTCCAAGAATAATTATACGGATACGCCTTTCCGTACTTCTCAAAGATTAAGAGACAAGAGAAATCGTATTTCTCGATTTCCTTTTCCCGATAGTGACGACTCGTTTGACAACGATTTAAGTCCATCGGACGACGAAAAAACGCCAACACACTTGGCTGTAACACCGAAAAAAGAAAAAACTCCCCAGCGCGAAAAACTACCTCTGAAGCTCCTACTCAACATGAGACCACATGAGCAATCAAACAGAGATTCAACTCTGTAAACGCCTAATTTAATGGCATCTCCAGAGTTGACCAAAAACTTAACAAAAGTTCTAGGCAGTCCACACTGCCCTAAATACGATGGTAGCCGAAGCTTTCGATCGTACATCGATATATTTAACCGATTCGCGAATGCTGCGGGACTTTCGGTAATTGAAAGAATTTTTCTTTTTCCTCTGCTGCTTCAGCAGAATGATTCTGCGATCTCTGCATATAACTCGATTCCTTCCGAAATTCGTGAACGAGGGCCTTGGAAAGACCTTGTTTCACAATTGGCAGAGTTACTTTGCCCTGCCACGGAAAGGAATTTCACGATCGCGAAGTTGCTACGCTCGACGCAAGGAGAGAAAACTGTTACTCAGTTTGCCTCATACTTGGAAGAAATGGCTTCCAGTATTATGAGCCCAACTGATCGAGAAAGAGAGCTCATATTAAGATCAGCTTTCTTAAATGGATTGAACGCTGATTTAGGCATAATTGTTCAAGGAAAAGATCCGAAGACTTATGAGGAAGCAAAAAGGACAGCACGTTTTGAAGAAGCAATTCGTGCTAACTATAAGAAACAGCATGAAGAAAACTCAACTATGCAAGAGTTGATTTCTGCAGTTCAGAAGATCACCATGAAGGAAAATAGGAACTAAAGGAACCATCAGCAGCCACGAGATTTCGAACGGAACAATGGCAACAATCCAAGAAACCCTTGGAGGAATTTCAAAAATAAATTCAGCAGGAACTCTGGCCCTTGACAAAATTATGGAAACAACTACTCAATGGAGAGTCATCATCATACGAGAGAACCTCGCAACAATTATCCAAGAGGAAATCGAGACAACCTATTCTAAATTCTCCAGAAAATGACGAATTATTGGAAAGAAATGAAAATCGGAAAAATACCTGGAATTCTATTCAAGAGAAAATTAAACAAAAATCAATTGAACAACAACATCGACTGAATAATAGTAACCGAATAGCATCACGTACATTTGAAATAGGTGAAATGGCGTATACAACTCATATGTGGAATTGGAAATAAGTCAAGGGAAGATGAGATAAGTACATAAGGATCTCATCAAAAAGCTTGCTGCAACATTATGAAAAATTTTACAAACCTTATACCTGTGAGGACACAGGACTTCAAGAGCGGTATCATGTAATACTTTATAATTCTGTACTTTATTCTTTCTATAATTTTTATGTATTTCTTTATTCTTTATTCTGTATTTCATATTTCTTAATTCTAATTTCTTGTCTTAGTGTATTATGTTATCAGTTATATTTTACAACCTCAGCATTTTCCAGGATAATTACAATTGTCATTGACAACTTAAAACCTTGCGTGGAAAATGCTGATAACATTCGCTATATAAGCTTGCCATTCAACTGAATCTTCAGTTGGCGGATTTATCTTTATCTTTATTTGTTTATTGTTTAAATGTTTTTTATTTATAATAAATCTTTCTCTCTTCCTCAAATCTTATTGTTTCTTTCACAACACATCAATCTAAGGGTCAATAACATGGAACATTAATATCCAAATCAAGGATATTACATGGAGGTTCCACCTTAGAATCTTTTTACGATTTTCGAACTCGATTAAATTATGAATTATCATTCAGTTAAAGAGAATATATTTTTTTGAGCTATTTCCCTGGGCTACCACCTCTCTTTCCAATTCAGTACGAAGGGTCTCACTCATTTTTTTAATAAACAGGGTTGATATTTTGCGCAAGGGTGAGATACTGAATTGGCCAACTTTTCGATTTCTTTTTCTTTCTGCGCAGTTGTATTTTTGATTTTTCATTGTGGCGAAAAATATATATTTTTTGGAAATGGAAAAGCTGTTTGATATAAGCAAAATTGGACCTTAATAAAGTCAATTTGCGATATTTTTGATAAAGATTACAAGTTTGTACTAACAGAATGGCCACTGTAAGAAAATAACATCCGCTGTATCATTTGTCATATTTGAATTTAAACCTTCCTCTCATAATTTTTTGATTGTTGATTCAAGTTGAAACAAAGACTTTGGAATTTGAAAGATGCCTTGTTTGGTAATTCATTGTTATTCAGTAACAATTGAGATTTTGATTTGTCCGCCATACTCACTTCTCTAATTTATGAATCACATTGTCACATAATCATATCCTATCATCATCTTAACAATTAATTATATTCACTTTTTTTTTCCTCTCTATAGTTTGTTTTTGTATGAGTTCATTAATTAATTAATCTTCAACCCATATTATTATATATCTTTTTTTTCTTCGATTTTTTTTTCATGTTATTCACTAATTTATTCACTATCAACTATTCATATTCTTATCTTGTTTACTAACTTATTCCACTATTTTACATTGTAGATTGTTCTGACTTTCCTCCTTTTCCAAAACGGCAACCTCCAAGAATAATTATACGGATACGCCTTTCCGTACTTCTCAAAGATTAAGAGACAAGAGAAATCGTATTTCTCGATTTCCTTTTCCCGATAGTGACGACTCGTTTGACAACGATTTAAGTCCATCGGACGACGAAAAAACGCCAACACACTTGGCTGTAACACCGAAAAAAGAAAAAACTCCCCAGCGCGAAAAACTACCTCTGAAGCTCCTACTCAACATGAGACCACATGAGCAATCAAACAGAGATTCAACTCTGTAAACGCCTAATTTAATGGCATCTCCAGAGTTGACCAAAAACTTAACAAAAGTTCTAGGCAGTCCACACTGCCCTAAATACGATGGTAGCCGAAGCTTTCGATCGTACATCGATATATTTAACCGATTCGCGAATGCTGCGGGACTTTCGGTAATTGAAAGAATTTTTCTTTTTCCTCTGCTGCTTCAGCAGAATGATTCTGCGATCTCTGCATATAACTCGATTCCTTCCGAAATTCGTGAACGAGGGCCTTGGAAAGACCTTGTTTCACAATTGGCAGAGTTACTTTGCCCTGCCACGGAAAGGAATTTCACGATCGCGAAGTTGCTACGCTCGACGCAAGGAGAGAAAACTGTTACTCAGTTTGCCTCATACTTGGAAGAAATGGCTTCCAGTATTATGAGCCCAACTGATCGAGAAAGAGAGCTCATATTAAGATCAGCTTTCTTAAATGGATTGAACGCTGATTTAGGCATAATTGTTCAAGGAAAAGATCCGAAGACTTATGAGGAAGCAAAAAGGACAGCACGTTTTGAAGAAGCAATTCGTGCTAACTATAAGAAACAGCATGAAGAAAACTCAACTATGCAAGAGTTGATTTCTGCAGTTCAGAAGATCACCATGAAGGAAAATAGGAACTAAAGGAACCATCAGCAGCCACGAGATTTCGAACGGAACAATGGCAACAATCCAAGAAACCCTTGGAGGAATTTCAAAAATAAATTCAGCAGGAACTCTGGCCCTTGACAAAATTATGGAAACAACTACTCAATGGAGAGTCATCATCATACGAGAGAACCTCGCAACAATTATCCAAGAGGAAATCGAGACAACCTATTCTAAATTCTCCAGAAAATGACGAATTATTGGAAAGAAATGAAAATCGGAAAAATACCTGGAATTCTATTCAAGAGAAAATTAAACAAAAATCAATTGAACAACAACATCGACTGAATAATAGTAACCGAATAGCATCACGTACATTTGAAATAGGTGAAATGGTACTATTGAAGGATATGACGGTTCACGGCAAATTGCGACCCACTTAATGGACCGTTCAAAATTACAGGCGTATACAACTCATATGTGGAATTGGAAATGAGTCAAGGAAAGATGAGAAAAGTACATAAGGATCTCATCAAAAAGCTTGCTGCAACATTATGAAAATTTTGGAAACCTTATGCATACCTGTGAGGACACAGGACTTCAAGAGCGGTAGCATGTTATACTTTATAATTCTGTACTTTATTCTTTCTATAATTTGTATGTATTTCTTTATTCTGTGTTTTATATTTTATATTTTATAATTCTAGTTTCTTGTCTTAGTGTATTATGTTATCAGTTATATTTTGCAGCTTCAGCATTTTCCGAGATAGTTATAATTGTCATTGACAACTTATAACCTTTCGTGGAAAATGCTGATAACATTCGCTATATAAGCTTGCCATTCAACTGAATCTTCAGTTGGCGGACTTATCTTTATCTTTATTTGTTTATTGTTTAAATGTTTTTTATTTATAATAAATCTTTCTCTCTTCCTCAAATCTTATTGTTTCTTTTACAACACATCAATCTAAGGGTCAATAACATGGAACATTAATATCCAAATCAAGGATAAAAAAATGTTACGGCTGAGAATATAAAAATGCCACATAACAAAACAAGAATAAAACGCCAATTGTACTATTTGTGCTTGTTGTAGTCAAAATGAAGGATCAAAGCGGATAAACATGTTCAGGTTGAGTGCTTCTGGACTTAGTTTAAAGTAGAATACATTCTACTTATAACCAAAAGTCTTTACAGTAGCCTCATCTGCATATATAACAATATAGCCCATATTGTTCAACAATTGCTTGCACGTCATGGTGTTATAAGAGCGCATCTAAAAAATGATAAAATTGAAAATAAATAAATATGCAAGCTTACATTAATAGAAAAGTTTTCGGGCTTATAATGACGAAATTCCTTCAAAAGACCCAACGCATCATTCCTTCCTCTACACTTTATACAGAGGCTGAAACAGTGATACTCGTCTATAACCTGCAATGATTCCCTATAAGTTTTGCAGAGACAAATTGGTCTCATTAATACACTCTTTGGTGGAATGCTCTCTCTCAGAATCTCCATCTGCTTTATTGGTGAATCTAAATTAAAGATTAAAAAAAATACAAGTTAAGGTTCATACCAAAACTTGTGAAATTTGGAGCTGGTGTGGGTGGTCGCGGTACTTCAGGTTCAGGCGATTTGCGCACAACATTTGTCACATCAGCAAGTACAGCACGCTTCATTTCCGCTAAAGATCCAACTTTCTGAAAATTAAGGCAAACTTGCAGAGAGGAGCAGTCTATGGCGATTGGCAAAGAGTGGCAGGAGATGGTGAAACGTCGGATCCTCGGATAGTTGGCAGAGCTGAAATGTAAATGAAGCAAAATTGCCAACCTTTTATACAAAGATTTTTGTAAAGTACAACCCATTGTGTTACAATCAAGTTTGCTGATGAAATTCTTTTATTAATTAGATTTTACAGCATATTTATGCAGATATACTCATCTGATCGACAGTTGCCAGCAGTTGGCGCACTCTGAACCTGTAAACAATCTGCATATTAATTAGTTTTTACATCTCTTTAAACATTATTGTTTACCGTTTGTGCCATAAACAACAGCCATCTCTGTAAAACATTTAGGCTTTTTAAACTTTGCTTAATAGCTCATATATTATTCATAGTATACTTTTACACCCATATCATGCTTTAAATCATGATTTTTAAATTTAAAAAAGGAGAATCCATGAACCATGATCCCAAAATATGATTTTAACAGCTGACGCTCAAAAATATGTTTTTGACAGCTGACGCGCCCCAAAGTATGTTTTTAGCAGCTGACGCCCCCAAAAGTATGTTTTTGACAGCTGTTTGGGGGCGTGGTTAGTAAATTTTGCACGGCTCTCTACTTACGCACACCCGAAAAGGCTAAAACTTTATTGGCAACGATTTCACACAAACAATTGAAAACAATAGTTTCATGCGGAATTGCTTATTTTGGTTTTAAAAGATGAAACTCAATCATAAATATCGTCTAATCCCTGTTGATGATGAAACGCTGAATATAGACAAGTTTGATGCTGAATTGAAGCTCTTACGAGAGAATAAATCTATACCCGATCATAAAAAGGCTGAACTATACGAAGACTTGATTACCCGTCTCAAAAACTATAGAGAAAGCATAGATGCGCCTATATCAGTACAAGTGGAAAATGCTGATCCACCATTATTGCCAGAATACAAGCTGCCACGAAAGTATAACGATCTGTGGGAAAGATTTCCAGAGGTGCGTACAAACAAAAATAACCAACTTGTGATTAATAATGAGCCCGTACCAAACACAAATATTACAAAAATTTTGGATTTTGTACTGGATAAAACAAAGACGGAACCCAATGGATTCTCAGTATTAGCCAAATTTTTAGCCAGTAATGGGGTCTCTAGCCCTAACAAGAAGGCAAAAAATGAAGAGCCTGCCGTCAGTAACAAGGATTCAGTTGATCCCGTGCCTACATCCACATTGGCTGTCACAGACTTGGATGCTACTATTAATATATTACCTAGAACACCACGTCATCGTAAGGCTGTTATTCGATATTCACCCTCTCCGCGTCGCACATTCAAATCCAAAGCAATAAATAAAAAGGCAAAACCCGCTGACACTGGTGAATCTTATTACACACCTCAGGCGGGAGAAACACAGAATGGCAAAGGCCGTAAACGATTCTACATTAGATTATGGAAGTAATGTTTTGGAGAACATTTATTATAATATTAAGCATCCAGCTTCTTATACGTCTGCCAAAAATCTATTATTGGAAGCGCGAAAGCATGGCATCGCAAAAGCACAAGTTGAAAGTTTTTTGCAAGACTCTGAAACTTTTACACGTCATAAACCAACCAGACTGCATATGCAGACTAAAAAGACTAGAGGCTGTGGTCGATTCCTAACAATGCAAGCAGATTTGGTTGATATGCAAAAATATAAAAAATCAAATGACGGCTATGCTTACATGTTGACCATGATTGATGTTTATACACGCATGTTATATGTTATGCCTTTGAAAACTAAAGGTGGTTTAGAGGTTGCTACTGCATTTGAAAATGTATTCAAGGATTTTATACCAATCCAACTAATAACGGATAACGGTGCAGAGTTTTATAATAGTCATTGTGAAAAACTATTCAAAAAATTTGCCATACTGCATGGATCAACAAGTTCACCACAAAAGGCGGCAATGGTGGAGCGAGCAAATAGAACTTTAAAAACGCGCATGATGAAATATCTCTATTACAAGAATAATCATCGATGGATTGATATACTAGATGATTTGGTTGAAGGAATAAACAAATCTTATAACCGCTCTATAAAAATGCGGCCCATTGATGTTAAAGCAAATATATTCATTGAAGAATATGCAACAGCTGTTAAAAGCCGCTTTAAAATTGGTGATACTGTTCGCATAAGCAAAAATTGGCGTACTTTTGAAAAAAGCTACGAGTCTGGATATACAATGGAGCTGTTCACAATTGATGAGGTTGTAACCGGAAACCCAACCGTGTATAAACTTGTAGATTATAATGGTGAACGTATAAAGGGAATATTCTACGAACCTGAACTTGTCTTGGCTACTAATAAAAGCAACAAGTACTATATAGAAAAAGTTTTAGAAAAAGCTCGAGAGCCTGCCTCGGGAGAAAAAGTATATTTTTGACAGCTGACGCCGAAAATATGATTTTGACAGCTGGCGCCCCCAAAAGTATGTTTTTAGCAGCTGACGCCCTCAAAAGTATGTTTTTAGCAACTGTTTGGGGGCGTGGTTAATAAATTCGGCATGGCTCTCTACTGGTATAGCTTTACAACAAAGTTTGTATAAAAGGTGGCAAAATTTTTTAGACCGAAATATGCATTTCAGCTCCGCCAAAAAGTCGACTCTACGATCCAGCTCTGTCAACAAGTCTACTCTCCGATCCAGCTCCGCCACCAAATCTTCTCGCCGATCCACCTCTGCCAACAAGTCGACGATCTGATCACCGATCGCCGATCCACCTCTGCCAACAAGTCGACGATCCGAAATTTGCATTTCAGCTCCGCCATCAAGTCGACTCTACGATCCAGCTCTGTCAACAAGTCTACTCTTCGATCCAGCTCCGCCACCAAGTCTTCTCGCCGATCCACCTCTGCCAACAAGTCGACGATCTGATCGAACGTCAACAGACTGCTGCTAGGACTTTCCTCTACTCTACTTGGACCCTAGACGTAAAAGTTCGTTGTTGTTTAGGAAAAGCCTCCAATTGGGCTACAAACATGAAGCGTTCCGCTCTTGTTGATTTAGAGAATATTGTACCTTCGACATCGGAACCGGATGTTCCACGACCACCCACACCAGGACCCAACTTTGCTGCCACATTCTTTGGTAAGGTTTTATTTTTGTTATCAATTATTTTTTGTTTAGACATACCAAAAAAGCAGGTACAAATCTCAAAGGATAGCTCTTCACAACAGCCTGTAGTTATGAGACCAATATGTCATCAAAACAATTGTTGAATAATATGGGTTACATTGCCATTTATACTGATGAGTCAACTGTCAAGTCTTTTGGTTATAAGCAGAATGTGTTCTACTTTAAATTAAGTCAACAGGCGCTCAACTTGAATATGCTTATCCGTTTTGATCCATCGTTTTGACTACAACAAGCACAAACTGTTTAATGGACAGTTGGTTGATTTTGTTATGTTATATTTAAATTTTCTTAGCCGTAACATTTTTTTCCAGCTCTTGAAGTTTGAAATTATCCATCAACAGCCGACTCTCTAACCAACTGGTAAGCATTGAAAATTTAAATATTAATCAGTTTATAATTATAGGTTATATCATTGTCTTGGCTTTTATGTTTTGCTGGTTTTTTATTGTTACAATAAGAACGATTGATCAAATAAATCATTTATTATTAATACAATTGTTTACAACAACAGTGAAAAATTATACATTTAAATTTTCTGCATCTATCCATTCATTAAAGTTGTCGGGATAGCCACTCCATTTTACAAATACTTGGCGTTTACCATTTCGTGTACGCTCTTTTAAAACTTTCTCAATATAGTACTGGTTGCTTTTATTAGTAGCCAACACAAGTTCAGGCTCATAGAATATTCCCTTTATACGTTCACCATTATAATCTACAAGTTTATACACGGTTGGTTTCCCGGCTACAATCTCATCAATTGTGAATAGTTCCATTGTATATCCAGACTCGTAACTTTTTTCAAAAGTACGCCTGTTCTTGCTTATGCGAACATTATCACCAATTTTGAATCGGTTGCGAACAGCTGGTGCATATTCTTCAACGAATATATTTGCTGTAACATCTACGGGGCGCATTTTAATCGACCGATTATAAGATTTGTTTATTCCTTCGACCAAGTCATCTAGTATATCAATCCATCGATGATTATTCTTGTAATAGAGATATTTCATCATGCGCGTTTTTAAAGTTCTATTTGCTCGCTCCACCATTGCCGCCTTTTGTGGTGAACTTGTTGATCCATGCAGTATGGCAAATTTTTTGAATAGTTTTTCACAATGACTATTATAAAACTCTGCACCGTTATCCGTTATTAGTTGGATTGGTATAAAATCCTTGAATACATTTTCAAATGCAGTAGCAACCTCTAAACCACCTTTAGTTTTCAAAGGCATAACATATAACATGCGTGTATAAACATCAATCATGGTCAACATGTAAGCATAGCCGTCATTTGATTTTTTATATTTTTGCATATCAACCAAATCTGCTTGCATTGTTAGGAATCGACCACAGCCTCTAGTCTTTTTAGTCTGCATATGCAGTCTGGTTGGTTTATGACGTGTAAAAGTTTCAGAGTCTTGCAAAAAACTTTCAACTTGTGCTTTTGCGATGCCATGCTTTCGCGCTTCCAATAATAGATTTTTGGCAGACGTATAAGAAGCTGGATGCTTAATATTATAATAAATGTTCTCCAAAACATTACTTCCATAATCTAATGTAGAATCGTTTACGGCCTTTGCCATTCTGTGTTTCTCCCGCCTGAGGTGTGTAATAAGATTCACCAGTGTCAGCGGGTTTTGCCTTTTTATTTATTGTTTTGGATTTGAATGTACGACGCGGAGAGGGTGAATATCGAATAACAGCCTTACGATGACGTGGTGTTCTAGGTAATATATTAATAGTAGCATCCAAGTCTGTGACAGCCAATGTGGATGTAGGCACGGGATCAACTGAATCCTTGTTACTGACGGCAGGCTCTTCATTTTTTGCCTTCTTGTTAGGGCTAGAGACCCCATTACTGGCTAAAAATTTGGCTAATACTGAGAATCCATTGGGTTCCGTCTTTGTTTTATCCAGTACAAAATCCAAAATTTTTGTAATATTTGTGTTTGGTACGGGCTCATTATTAATCACAAGTTGGTTATTTTTGTTTGTACGCACCTCTGGAAATCTTTCCCACAGATCGTTATACTTTCGTGGCAGCTTGTATTCTGGCAATAATGGTGGATCAGCATTTTCCACTTGTACTGATATAGGCGCATCTATGCTTTCTCTATAGTTTTTGAGACGGGTAATCAAGTCTTCGTATAGTTCAGCCTTTTTATGATCGGGTATAGATTTATCCTCTCGTAAGAGCTTCAATTCAGCATCAAACTTGTCTATATTCAGCGTTTCATCATCAACAGGGATTAGACGATATTTATGATTGAGTTTCATCTTTTAAAACCAAAATAAGCAATTCCGCATGAAACTATTGTTTTCAATTGTTTGTGTGAAATCGTTGCCAATAAAGTTTTAGCCTTTTCGGGTGTGCGTATCAAAGCTATTTGACGTAATAATGAGGATATGGGCAAAAGGGTTTTATATTCCTTGTTAGTTAAGAGAAAATTATTATTTTTCACAATATTAAATACAATTTCAACAATAATTTCAATTTGTGAAAAAGAAAATGAGGAAACAGAACAAGGGGTTTTGGCACAAGAAGATAAAAAGTTGTAATTTGACAAAATACGACCACTCATTGAACATGCACATTAAACACTGAATATATTTCTGGCTACATAAACAATAGGGTGCTCCGCTGTTATATCTGATAGTATACGCTGTTTCTCATTTGTTAAAGGATGGTTGTCAATCAGTAAATGACTATAGGGTGTAGACATTGCATCATCATATGCTTCTAGAGCATTTTTAAAGCGGGGGCCAAATAATTGTTGCAGACATCTTAATTTTAAATATTTAAATTATACTTAAATTTTATATATATATAAATTTTATTTAAACTTTAAATATTTAAATTATATTTAAATTTTATATATATAAATTATATTTAAACTTTAAATTTTATATATAAATTATATTTAAATTTTAAATATATAAATTTGTTTTTAAATTTTATTTATTTCTTTATTTCTTTATTATATTTATTAATAATGTTTGTTTACTTATTTTGTTTATTTTTTATTGTATTGTGTTTGTACTATTTTATTTGTATTTTTAAAGATCAATAAAATTTTTGCATGTAGATAATTTTGTTCACCGTACTTGTTATGGGTAATTCAATGGAACACATATCGAAAGTTAATTCGATAAGAACGACATTAAATTATTAATTTTTGAAATTGCGAATTGTTATTAATTATATTTATTCTAACAAGTAAAGGTTTCAAATTATAATAAAAGATTAGTTTTAAACTTTATTTTACTAATATAACAATACAATAACTCTATAGAGCACACATTGAAGGTAAATACAATAAGATTAACAAACAGTTGCGCTGACCTCAATGAAACGCATATCGATGGTTAATAAACAGTAATAACTGCACTGTGGGGGTTTAAATATAGTATAATCATTTTAACATTTCAAAAGTTTTAGTTTCGTAATATAATCATTTTTAAATATTCAAGAATGAAATATTTTTACATATAAAACGTTGGCAGTCATATGTTTTGTGCTACAATATGGGTGTAAAACTATACTATGAATAATATATGAGCTATTAAGCAAAGTTTAAAAAGCCTAAATGTTTTACAGAGATGGCTGTTGTTTATGGCACAAACGGTAAACAATAATGTTTAAAGAGATGTAAAAACTAATTAATATGCAGATTGTTTACAGGTTCAGAGTGCGCCAACTGTTGGCAACTGTCGATGAGATGAGTATATCTGCATAAATATGCTGTAAAATCTAATTAATAAAAGAATTTCATCAGCAAACTTGATTGTAACACAATGGGTTGTACTTTACAAAAATCTTTGTATAAAAGGTTGGCAATTTTGCTACATTTACATTTCAGCTCTGCCGACTATCCGAGGATCCGACGTTTCACCATCTCCTGCCACTCTTTGCCAATCGCCATAGACTGCTCCTCTCTGCAAGTTTGCCTTATATTTTAGAAAGTTGGATCTTTAGCGGAAATGAAGCGTGCTGTACTTGCTGATGTGACAAATGTTGTGCGCAAATCGCCTGAACCTGAAGTACCACGACCACCCACACCAGCACCAAATTTCACAAGTTTTGGTATGAACCTTAACTTGTCTTTTTTAAATCTTTAATTTAGATTCACCAATAAAGCAGATGGAGATTCTGAGAGAGAGCACTCCACCAAGGAGTGTATTAATGAGACCAATTTGTCTCTGCAAAACTTGTAGGGAATCATTGCAGGTTATAGACGAGTATCACTGTTTCAGCCTCTGTATAAAGTGTAGAGGAAGGAATGATGCGTTGGGTCTTTTGAAGGAGTTTCGTCACTATAAGCCCGAAAACTTTTCTATTAATGTAAGCTTGCATATTTATTTATTTTCAATTTTATAATTTTTTTTAGATGCGCTCTTATAACACCATGACGTGCAAGCAATTGTTGAACAATATGGGCTATATTGTTATATATGCAGATGAGGCTACTGTAAAGACTTTTGGTTATAAGCAGAATGTATTCTACTTTAAACTAAGTCCTGAAGCACTCAACCTGAACATGTTTATCCGCTTTGATCCTTCATTTTGACTACAACAAGCACAAATAGTACAATTGGCGTTTTATTCTTGTTTTGTTATGTGGCATTTTTATATTCTCAGCCGTAACATTTTTTTTTTCCAGCTCTTGCGAATATCCATCAATGGCTCATCAATTGAGGACGAATGATCAACCAACTGGTAAGAATTTGAAAATTTGAATAGTCTACATTTTTTTTTCCAGGTTGAATTGTTGTTTGTATTTTGCTGGTTTTTTATTGTTACATTATGCGATATATCAAATAAATCATTTATTATAATTACAATTGTTTACAACAACAGTGAAAAATTATACATTTAAATTTTCTGCATCTATCCATTCATTAAAGTTGTCGGGATATCCACTCCATTTTACAAATACTTGACGTTTACCGCTTCGAGTACGCTCTTTTGAAACTTTTTCTATATAGTACTTGTTGCTTTTATTAGTAGCCAAGACAAGTTCAGGTTCGTAGAATATTCCCTTTATACGTTCACCATTATAATCTACAAGTTTATACACGGTTGGGTTTCCGGTTACAACCTCATCAATTGTGAACAGCTCCATTGTATATCCAGACTCGTAGCTTTTTTCAAAAGTACGCCTATTTTTGCTTATGCGAACAGTATCACCAATTTTGAATCGGTTGCGAACAGCTGGTGCATATTCTTCAACGAATATATTTGCTGTAACATCTACGGGGCGCATTTTAATCGACCGATTATAAGATTTGTTTATTCCTTCGACCAAGTCATCTAGTATATCAATCCATCGATGATTATTCTTGTAATAGAGATATTTCATCATGCGCGTTTTTAAAGTTCTATTTGCTCGCTCCACCATTGCAGCCTTTTGTGGTGAACTTGTAGATCCGTGCAGTATGGCAAACTTTTTGAATAGTTTTTCACAATGACTATTATAAAACTCTGTGCCATTATCAGTAATCGGCTGAATTGGTATAAAATTCTTGAATAAACTTTCAAATGCACTAGCAACCTCTATACCACCTTTAGTTTTCAAAGGCCTAACATATAACATGCGTGTATAAACATCAATCATGGTCAACATGTAAGCATAGCCTTCGTTTAATTTTTTATATTTTTGCATATCAACCAAATCTGCTTGCATTGTTAGGAATCGACCACAGCCTCTAGTCTTTTTAGTCTGCATATGCAGTCTGGTTGGTTTATGACGTGTAAAAGTTTCAGAGTCTTGCAAAAAACTTTCAACTTGTGCTTTTGCGATGCCATGCTTTCGCGCTTCCAATAATAGATTTTTGGCAGACGTATAAGAAGCTGGATGCTTAATATTATAATAAATGTTCTCCAAAACATTACTTCCATAATCTAATGTAGAATCGTTTACGGCCTTTGCCATTCTGTGTTTCTCCCGCCTGAGGTGTGTAATAAGATTCACCAGTGTCAGCGGGTTTTGCCTTTTTATTTATTGCTTTGGATTTGAATGTACGACGCGGAGAGGGTGAATATCGAATAACAGCCTTACGATGACGTGGTGTTCTAGGTAATATATTAATAGTAGCATCCAAGTCTGTGACAGCCAATGTGGATGTAGGCACGGGATCAACTGAATCCTTGTTACTGACGGCAGGCTCTACATTTTTTGCCTTCTTGTTAGGGCTAGAGACCCCATTACTGGCTAAGAATTTGGCTAATACTGAGAATCCATTGGGTTCCGTCTTTGTTTTATCCAGTACAAAATCCAAAATTTTTGTAATATTTGTGTTTGGTACGGGCTCATTATTAATCACAAGTTGGTTATTTTTGTTTGTACGCACCTCTGGAAATCTTTCCCACAGATCGTTATACTTTCGTGGCAGCTTGTATTCTGGCAATAATGGTGGATCAGCATTTTCCACTTGTACTGATATAGGCGCATCTATGCTTTCTCTATAGTTTTTGAGACGGGTAATCAAGTCTTCGTATAGTTCAGACTTTTTATAATCGGGTATAGATTTATTCTCTCGTAAGAGCTTCAATTCAGCATCAAACTTGTCTATATTCAGCGTTTCATCATCAACAGGGATTAGACGATATTTATGATTGAGTTTCATCTTTTAAAACCAAAATAAGCAATTCCGCATGAAACTATTGTTTTCAATTGTTTGTGTGAAATCGTTGCCAATAAAGTTTTAGCCTTTTCGGGTGTGCGTATCAAAGCTATTTGACGTAATAATGAGGATATGGGCAAAAGGGTTTTATATTCCTTGTTAGTTAAGAGAAAATTATTATTTTTCACAATATTAAATACAATTTCAACAATAATTTCAATTTGTGAAAAAGAAAATGAGGAAACAGAACAAGGGGTTTTGGCACAAGAAGATAAAAAGTTGTAATTTGACAAAATACGACCACTCATTGAACATGCACATTAAACACTGAATATATTTCTGGCTACATAAACAATAGGGTGCTCCGCTGTTATATCTGATAGTATACGCTGTTTCTCATTTGTTAAAGGATGGTTGTCAATCAGTAAATGACTATAGGGTGTAGACATTGCATCATCATATGCTTCTAGAGCATTTTTAAAGCGGGGGCCAAATAATTGTTGCAGACAATTACGTATTTGTAATATATCCGAATGACTTTTCATCAGTATTATATATGTACTATTAATTCGACTGGTCCTGTCTAGCTGAAATGTAGCTTGCACAAGATTAAACACTGCCAAATTCCAGTGATGTGCCCACACTGTAAAAATGTTGTTGAGTAATTCTTTAGCCGCTTTATTCGATGAGAAAAAATTCATCAAATCATCCAGCACTAGTATGGTGTTTACTCCCTTTTGCTCTTTTATTATATCCGGATCAGGTGGTCCTTGAATAACTATTAAACGCTCATCATTTAATGGAACACCTGACGATGCTCCACATTGACTGAACCAGAATATTCTATCAATGGGGACGTTGAAAAACTTTTCAGTATTTTCACATATACGTTTTATAAGGGTAGTTTTACCACATTGCGTTAAAAAAGTAATACCTCATCAGTGTTTCTTACCAGGTTACCTGAAACATTAAGGCTACGCAATAACAGATATTGCATTGGGCTGACAGACATAATTTTTCCGTGTTCGATATTAAATGTACAAGAAAATCTTTCTTATACACTACGTTTTTCCAACAGAAAGTTTATTCTGCACTTGCCCAAAGGTAACTATGCAAATGGTGATGAAATAATACGCGGAATCAATGCTGGAAAAGAACAATTTATTGCTAGCAGCACTAAACCTCTTGGAGCTGAGGAAGAAGCACGTATAAAGGGTTTGATAGATAAAGATGAAGATGTGAAAAAGTGGTATAATAATCGACAAGCTGAGGCTAAACTTGTCAAGGAAATGCTGGCAGACGCCACGTTTCGGTTTAACAAAACACTACAACGCATAGAGTTTGTAACAAGTAAGCGGCTATTATTGAATGCAACACTCGGTGATGCTCTCGCATATTTTCTCGGCTTTGAGAATAAAATTATCAACGACACGTTAATAGCCAGGCGCCCCATTGATTTTTCAAATAACATTAATA
Source organism: Auanema rhodensis (assembly GCA_964057225.1). Taxonomy (NCBI): domain Eukaryota; kingdom Metazoa; phylum Nematoda; class Chromadorea; order Rhabditida; family Rhabditidae; genus Auanema; species Auanema rhodense. The sequence goes on along the minus strand of OZ059899.1, from coordinate 9,042,041 downwards.
CAATGTATATATATTGTGATATTGTAGAATATTCCATTCTCGGTAATGTGAAAGCTAATTTACTTGCATGTTTACCTGTACCACCTCCCACCGAATTTGGTAAAATGATTGCCAAAACATTTAATCCTATTCGTTATGTACCAATCACTAAGCAAACACTCGATACTATACGTATTGAAATTTTAGATGAATTTGGCCGCCCTATGCAATTTAATTATGGTTCTACAGTTGTTACATTACATGTTAAAAATGTGAAATAAATGTTTCATTCAACAGTTATACAAGACCACATTACGATTTTCGAAGGTTTAAAAGGTAGTTCAGCGCCGTTTTGTTCGATGCGCGGCTCGTGTTGTGAATATTCTCGGTTACTATTGCAGCGGCATCGTTTTGGTTCGGTTGACTGTACAAACTCCTCAGTTTTTTCAGAGGGTTCGCTGGTATCATTTCCATCACCATCTTTACCATTCGTTCCATTACTATTATGAAGACGCCGAATATGACGCTGACAATTGAATCTTGTTCCAAAAGTTTCACTACAATAAGGGCACAAACGTCTACGAACACCATCCAAATGTCCATATTTTTGAATAAAGTCAGCATTGCTGATATAACTGTTACATACGGGTTGAATCCCGTCATGTCTTTTTAATACGTGATCACTAAAATGCTTGGCTGATGAAAATATTTCCTTGCACGTAACACAATACTTGTTACATAAAAGTTCCATTAGAGGAAATTGAAAAACAACCACACACAGTCAACTCACTTTTATATAATGAGTGGAATAATGACTAGTGTTATACAAAAGCCTAGTCCCAGAGATATTCCTTTAATGAATGGCACTGAAATACGTTTCAAAATCTTTTTGTACAGGGGTGTTGGCACAGATTGTTCCAACGTGTATCTTATACATAATTCACAGTGACAGGGAATATTCATAACTGACCACCTAATGTAGCAGGTGACGTTTTAATGGCGAAGTTGATCATATGCTAGATAATTTATAGTCGAATACTTTATGCATAAACGCTTTAATAAAGACATCATCGTTTTGTAATAGTTTAAAAAATGAACAAATGCTTTCAAATGTATTACCAGCTGACAACATTAGTATTACAAATATTGCATAACCACCACAAGTGTATTCAATTATGCGTTGTGGTTTGCAAGTATTAACTTTTACATTTTTATATTTGGCCAGATAATGACGAATGTACTTGTTCATTTTATAACCCAAGCTACAGAAAAAGTAGGCTTGATCATTACGTACAAAGATGACTTGCCAATGTGTGCCCGGTTTATCATGTGTGTCAGTATTTACAACAAGTGCAAAGTTCTTTCGTCGTGTTTTGGGTAGAGTATCGGCGCTAAATACACCGAGGAATAGTTTTCGAGTGATGCGGACAGATCGCAATAGTGACGCTATTTCAGACGAATACATTTAGTAAAATGATCTAGTGTAACTTTTGTATTGCGCACGTGCGGTTCAATATGCCACACCTCCTTCTAGACTTGAACTCAATTCAATGGACAACACTTTTGAATCAACAAATGGGTGGGGCGCCATTTAGTGGAATGATGTTTCAACGTGGTATGCAGAGAGGTCATGGCCTGGGTGGTATACTGGCAACATTGGCATCGTTTTTACCACGCATTATTCAATCACCTATAGCCCAAAATCTCATCAATGCTAGAAGGAATGCATTATCCAGTGCTGTAAGCAATAGTCCAGTTGTAAATTCACCTCTTGGCGGCCAGTTGCTAAAAACTAGCAATGAAATTGTTGATGGGGTGCTCAAGGGCGATAATATCAAGCAAACTCTTAAAACAGCCGGCCGGCAGGCTATACGAGATCTTACCGGTTTGGGCAAGCGGCGACGACGCAAAACCACAAAACCTCATAAGCGTCTGTGCATAACTCGTGAGCGGTCGTATCGTATTTAAATGGCTAAATTGATAGATTCAAAATCAGCACAAGCACTTTTACCTAATATTAATTATAGTGACATACCGGCGTCGGCATTAGGTGTTGAATCAACTCGTACTGTACAAGTTCCTTTAAAAAATACTTTTCTTCCTCAAGGACCATGGGAATTTGTTATAGCCCAAAATTCCAAATCATTTCTTAATCTGAGAAGGTGTTGGTTGAATGTAAAATTCAAAATTGTAACCACAAACGGCGATCCAGTACCAGACAACCTTGTTTTTGCACCATGCCAACAATTTGCAGCCAGTTTGATACACTCGTATCATTTAAAAATTGGTGATGTTAGCGTGTATGACTCTACCGTGAATCATGCCTACAAAACATATATTGAGAATATTCTAATGTATAGCAACGATGTTAAAGAGAGCAAACTTGCCATATCAGGCTATTATGCGGATAGATATATAGATAATGCAGCCAGTCCTGGATTTAGAGCGCGACAAGGGCTTGTTAAAAATGGCATATTGTGTGAGATGGCTGCTCCCATCAGTATCGACTTATTCAATCAGGAACGACTGTTTGTAAACTATTCAAAAATAGAGCTAACTGCATATCCAAACCGTGATAATTTCTTAATTGACACACTTGGATGGAATAATGAAAGCAAGGATGCTGCAATGAAGGAGGAGTTTCCAAACCTGAAAATAGATATCAACGATGTGCACTTGCTTATTCAAGAGTTTGATCTAAACGCTGGATTAGCTATGACTATAGAAGATAAACTTGTAAAGGAACGAATACACTACCCCATGACGTCAGTGAAAATGCGCTCTTATTTCATAGAAGGAGGCCGTTTGGATTCACCCAATAACATATTATTCACGTCGCATACACCGAAACGTGTTGTAGTAGGTCTTGTCGGCGCACACGCCTATAATGGTACTTTTAAACATTCGCCATTCAACTTTAAACCGTTTGAATTGAAAAATATATACTTGACGCTCAACAATCGGGTAATACCTACCCGCCCTTATAATTTAGAATGGCGTTCTTCCTATGCCACAGCATATATTGATATGTTGGAGGGTTTGGGCCTTGGTCGTACAGATTCATCCAATGGTATTACACCAGCAATGTATAAAACCGGCTTCACATTTTTTGTATTTGATATTTCACCGACTGTACACTCGTCCGAGTTATTTGATGTTATACGACAAGGTAATGTGGCCCTGAAATTGGAATTTGGTCAACAAACGCCGCAAGAGGGTTTATATGCTATTGTTTATGCAGAATATGACTCTATTCTTTCAATTGACAACAATCGTGCTCCATATATTGATACCAGTTTGTAATGTATGTAATAAACTCTTTAAAACATTTGATGAGAAGAATAAAATTTATTAATACAACTATACATAAAAATCTATAAATACAACCATATACAAATATACACGCAATAATAAAATTTATAAATTCAAATATATTAAAAATTATTCACAATAACCATAGGGTAAAGTACTAAAATCGTCTAGATAACAAAGTTTATCCATTACGACCTTGGTACTCTTTGTCATGTCCATCGTGGATATGGCACCAAGCTGCCTCTTTAATAACGTTGTTTTGGTTTTTAAAACCAATTTTTCTTCATCCATCACGAGTCCTCGAACCAATCGCTCCATACTTTGATAGTTTACCACGGTGGCTGCCGTGTGGTCCAGCGTCTGTAATTTTAAAAAGTTTCTCAATAATATATTTTTATACTTACCACTCCCTTTGCCTTGGTGATATACTTGACCTGACCAGCTGCATTTACTAGCTCATAACTATAAACTTTTGCAGGTGGTGAAACAAATTTGGTCATTGACCAACCATCGGGTATTTCTGAGGTTAGTTTACCTAACCATTCACCCTTCATATCCTCAATTGGATCAGGCTGATCGAGGCATTTTAAATAAATTAGAGAATCGGTGTCTAAATGATGTACGTTTAAATTGTATACAAAGTATAAAATTACCTGTATACACCAAGTTCTTTCCAATTTTTTCCATTGCCTTATACAATAGTAGCCTTGCATGAGCGGTTGTATAAGCCGCTATGGCTACATTTGTAAACGGCGCTGGTGCCAAGTGTGAGTCCTCTGGCACTGTTGTACAGTACGCCACATCGTCCACAATTTTGAAGCCCGTGAGTTCCCTTGCAGGATCAGTTATGATCCTACCAATTTCAGGATCCTCAACACCAATAATCTTGGTTTGGGCTTTATCCGGTCTTTGACCCATTTTACCCCATACACTATAAGCAAATTTGTAAATTTTTATTTTTAAAAGTTTACATACCTATTCAGCTGTAGTTTGGCAATGCTACGCATGGCCGCATTCTTTTCAATTTTGTTGCTCTCCAGAGCAACACCAGTGTTCTCCTCGTGCTCTTGGAGATATTTTAGCTGTAAAATTCTATTTAATGCCATACTTTTCATGACACATACCTTTTCAGCCTCTGTCATATTTGGCTTAGGCCAGCCCGATGCCTCTTGCTTAATTTTTATGTACTTTTGTACAAAATCCTTGAATAGGCCTCCTTGCTGCCATTCATCCCAGTGCCAAACCTCATAAACATGAAGCACTTTGTAGCCACGCTGTATGGCACATTCGAGCTCTACATGCGTTACAGTCAGATGCAGCTTTCGAGCGTCTTCATCATCTTGGTGCGGGCATGTTACATTTTTGCCTCTGTTTGCACATGTGCGGCAGTTTGTAAAAATTAATTTACCGCCTATGCGTGTTCCTAATACAGGATACAACAAATTTGTGGGTGCAAGCACGTCACATTTCACAAGGCCCTTGTATGGGCAGCATGCCTCAAAACTCTCAAAGCCCTCAGTAATCATTTTAGGATTACCCACAGGGTAATAGGCATCAAATGCCGTTACATATGGATAAAGTGAACAAAAGTCCACATACTCTAGTGAGTATCTATCCGAAGCTTGGGCCAGAAGCTTATATGTTTGAGTTCGGCCGCCGGTGAAGGCATCTCGAGGTGCCAATCGAGTTACAACCTCAGTGTCCTTCATAAAATTTGCCATTTGCTCATTTGATGACATTTGAGCAGTAATTTCGTGTTCCCACACAGTGGTTACACTAATGCCCTGGCTTTGAATAGCCTCAAGCCTTTTCATGGTTTTTTCATAAACCTAAATGTTTCAGCTTAAAATGATTAAAAAAAAGTATTGCTTACCTCTTCCATTGTTTCACCATTTCTGCCTGGTGCAATAGCAGTCTTGTTGGTGCACTGGGGGCAACCATGATAAATACAGCCATTAAACTACAAAATTTTATCATTTTTTACATTTATTACAAATTACTCACCTCATAGCCGTGATTAGCCACACTGTCATAAGCATCAAGTAGATAGCGTTGGCCATCTACTCTCACAACAAATTCACCACCATTAAGCTTATGCATTAATGGGCGGCCTAATCCGTGTTCTAGCCATTTTATGTATTTTATGGCAATTATACTCTGCTTCTGGCCGGCATAATAACCAGTCTCAGGCAGAATACCCACTTGGTTCTCTTTAATGTGGTTCATTTTCAACTGTAATATACTAGTTTTGAAAATGCTTGTATTTTAAAAAACTTGCCTGGAATAAAAAGAAACTGGCAAATGTCATACATTGTATGACAGGATTCCAGCCAGTGGTGGCGGTGGCCAACTTCATGTACACTTTCATACAGTTGGTTAAAATACGGACATCTGTCCTACAATATTCCAGAAGCTCCTCATCAAAATCAAACACACTTTGATTACGCTCCTTATACCAAATATTGAATGAAGCTAGGTCTTCTGCTTTCATTCTAGCAGTACAATAGTAATGCTTTGGTGGCAAGGATGGTAGCACTTTGCCATAATTTATTGGGTGGTTAAAGAGGTATGGGAATTGTCCTTTACTCATATCAGGTACACCAAACGCCTTGGGTAACGCTGATAAGGGTAAAGGCACTAGTAAATAACTATCTTTAAAACATAAATGGTTAATGTTTTGACCTCTTAATGGCTTGACAACCATGCTAATAATCTTGGTCCCATTTAAAATGGGGTCAGGATATATTCCACGGTTTATCAGCCTAGACACCAAGAAATGTATGTCAAAGCGCGACCCGTTGTGCGCAATCAAAATTGCATTATCATTCTCAGAAAAGTTGAGTAACCAATCAAGGAAACGATCTGTTACAGACCATTCACTATCACCTTGTTGGTACCCAAAATGGCCCTCCTTGGTTGTGCATTTCTCACAGGAATTGGCATCTATACAACTTTCACAAAATTTGTTATACACAACCATCTTGGGCCATTGTTCATCTGCATATTCATGAACATTTGTGCCGTTTTTTAACACAACTGTTTCAAAGTCATAAAATATAATCTTAAACAAGTAAGCATTACACTTGTAAAGATGTTAAATACAAACCTTGAACTTTTCTTGCTTCTTTTTTAGCTGAGCCTTCTTCTTGTCGTTAGGTGGAACCCAACAACAAGAGTGCTCTTCAGGCTTTGTCTGACCGCACTTTTTGCAGAATTTTTCATTGCAATTGTGCGGTCTATCAGCACGGACCATGTGATAGTGATCACACGCCACACATGTCTGAATTTAAGCTTGTTATGTACAACTTTAAATTTTCACAAAATACCTTGAATTTTCGGCAGGCTTTTCGCAAATGCCTATCGAAGCATTGTTGAGTTTTAAACAAAACTCTACAACTATCACACCTCACGCTACTCTCAACCACATTCCCCATCGCATTACAATTATAGGTGTGGCATTTTTTACATTTGGCTTTACATCTATGCAACACTGTATTGTAAGATAACTTACAGTGTTGACATATAATACCATCAAAAATTTTCGAACGACTACCAGCTGTAATACAATCATAGTGATTATTTCGGTAACCTAGTGTTACCAATTTGCTAGCCGCTTCATTAAATATTTTCTGGATAGTGTACATACGCTGTCCAGGCGGTCTAGCATATACTACAAACTTATAGTTTGTATTACAGCTGGCAATAATGTTTAAATGAATTAAATTATAATTTGGTAAATCTACAGAAATACCACACCTATTTAATAAATTGATATGGTGTGGCTGATTTGGCAATAAGATGTAATTGCGACGAAGGTTTTGCAGCCTTCGCTTCTCATCGCCATCTTCAGTGGCCAGCTCGTCAGCTTTCCACATTCCCACAACTGCTGATCTAGCCAGACAATGTGAGTCAGTGTTGGCAATGGTTCCAGGTATTTTGAGTTCGGGGTCAAAATAAAACCCGACTCTACCTTCACCAGGCATCAGGCTTGGCTGCGCTGGCCTTTCATCAAACACATACATCTCAATATTCATTGCCTGGCTGATCACAGCTTCTCGTTTTGATTGCTGCACCTTGCTGATGGCATTCATAATGGCTACGCCATCCAGATGCTCCCTTCTACGAAAGTCCATAAATATGGAGCCCTTTTCAAAGGAAGGGTGCTCAATTGATAAACAAAATAAGGCTTTTTGCTTATCAGGCACACTGCTTTCAGCAAGACAACGATCAAGGAATTCGTTGAATAACCGCGGCATGATAACATGCATTGGCTCATCAACATTTTCCAAGTGTGGGAACGTGAGCGATCGAACGACCACGTTGGTAAAACGACCGGTGCGTTTTATGCGCCGGTGTGACCACTATAATAAACAACATTTATAACAGTTTACAAGCTTTTTTTATTTTTATTTTTAAAAGTTTAAATAAAAATAGTTTTAAGAATATATATGAATTGTTTCATCTTTTGCTTAAAATTATTATGTCTCTTTGTTTGTTATAGTCGTTATTTTTTATTTAATTGAAATGTTTTCAAATATATGTTTAGTTTGTTTCAAAACGATTAGAAAAATACAAAATATTTAAATGTTTCAGTTTTTGAGCATCAATTTTTTTTTTAATGTTTAAAAATTTAATAAATAAAAATTAAATAATAGTAGAATTATAAAATTGTTTAAAATATATATAAATAAAAGAGATGAAGTGAAATGGTTTAGAAAATACAAAATATTTAAATGTTTCAGTTTTTGAGCATCACAATATTGAAATTTAAATGTTTTTTAATGATTAAAAATTTAATAAACGAAATTATGAAAAAGTGATAGAAATTTAAATTTGTTCAAGATATGTGATTAAATAAAAGAGATGAAGTGAAATGGCTTAGACAATATAAATCTGTTTCATGTTTCAGTTTTTGAGCATCACAATATTGAAATTTAAATGTTTTTTTTTTAATGATTAAAAATTTAAAAAATGAAATTATGAAATAGTGGTAGAAATATACAATTGTTTAAAATAGATGAAGTGAAATGGTTTAGAAAAAACAAAATATTTAAATGTTTCTGTTTTTGCGCATCAAAATATTTAAATTTAAGTGTAATTTAATGATTAAAAAGTTTAATAAATAAAAATTATAAAGTAGTGGTAAAAATTTAAAATTGTTTAAAATATGAAATTAAATAAAAGAGATGGAGTGAAATGGTTTAGAAAATACAAAATATTTAAATGTGTCAGTTTTTGAGCATCAAAATATTTAAATTTAAGTGTATTTTAATGAATAAAAATTTAATAAATGATATTATGGCATGGATTTGGGATAAGATTTTATTTTATTTTTCAAAAAGCCACCAAATGTATGATGATTTGTTTAAAAATAGATGGCAGAATTCAAAATTGCTCAAGATATGTAATCAAATAAAAGATATAGAGTGAAAAGAATTGTAACATGAAAAAAAAAAAAAAAAAAAAAAAAAATTTTAAAAACTCGTACCTTTACTTGACAAATATCGTTGAAGGATGAACCGCCTCCTAATTGTTCTCCACTAGTTGATGGCATCTCGGGATTCCATTCTCTGAAAAAAAAAATTTCATGCTTTTTCATTATATGATAGCTTACTCATTATCGTTGTCATCCAAGGTGATAACTTCAATAACCCTTGATGACGAGGGACCACTATTGGAAGTGGTTATTGCGGGGTCACACAGCTCAACACCACCACTCTCGGTAAGTTTTATGCGCTTACTAAAAAAACAAAGATGTATATTTTAAAAATATTGTTAAATTACCTGAGTTGATAAATTTCCTCATAATCGAACCCCAACTCTTCACATACACGCTTATAACTGAAAATAAATATTTCAATTAAAAAAAAAAGATAGGAAAAAACACAACCTGTTAGCAGCCATTGTATCTTGTTAGAATAAATTTATGCAAACTCTGAGAGGTAGTTATCCATATTTCATTTTACACATTTATATTACATTTCATTGCAAGAACAGTCAGTTGTTTTATTGTCACGTAACAATGTTGCCAACACTCAACATTGTATCATATTACAGCTGTCAACAGTGGCAGTTGCCAATCCGCTGTTAATAAATACGCATGTATTGTTGTGGTCAGCGCAACTGTTTCAACAATCTTATCGAATTAATCTTCGATATGTGTTCTTTGAGTTAGGGTATTAGAATATTAGTAATATACACACTAAAACTTTTTCTATATACTCTTCTTTCCACGTAATTTGAGAATATTAGAAATCTTGATGCATATGCTATACAGCTATTTGTTATACTTTAATGAACAAGTGCTTTGCCATTTGGTTCATTGTAGGTCAACGTATCTGTTTCCACAATCTTATCGAATTGATATTCGATATGTGTTCCATTAACATTTTTGATACTAAAAAGTATATACCCATGACCCCTTGGCATAGTAAGTATTCTTTAGCGTTATGGGTACTTGTGCTGTACAGCTATTTATCATATTTTTATGAACAAACTTTTGCCATGTGGTACATGTGTGGGTCAGCGCACCTGTTTTAACGATCTTATCGAATTAATCTTCGATATGTGTTCCATTGGAAACAACACAATTGTTTGTGAATCCTATCGAATTAACCTTCGATATGTGTTTTATTGAGTTAGTATATTAGAATAAATTAATATAAAATTAAAAAAAAAATTTCTTTAAACTATTTTTCATGTAATTTGAAAATATTAGACAACTTGGTACATGTGGTGTACAGCTATTTATCATATTTTAATGAACAAAACGTTTGCCATGTGGTTTTTGTGTGGGTCAGTGCACCTGTTTTAACGATCTTATCGAATTAACCTTCGATATGTGTTCCATTAACTTTTGTATTTCATATCGTTCTTATCGAATTAACCTTCGATATGTGTTCCATTAACTTTTGTATTCCATATCGTTCTTATCGAATTAACTTTCGATATATGTTCCATTGATTTACCCATAAGAGGTATGGTGAACAAAATGGTTCGCCTAGATAAACAACAAACTTTTTAAAAGTTCAATTAATAATTATAAACTATAAAAAACACAATCTATAAACAATGTAAACAAATAAAATTAAAAAATAAATATATAAAATATATCTTATCGAATTAACCTTCGATATGTGTTTCATTAAATTTAGTTTAAATATTTATTACTTCTTATCGAATTAACCTTCGATATGAGTTCCATTGATTAACCCATAAAAGGTACGGTGAACATATTAATTAGCTTTTATATATTTTATTCAAATTTTATAAATTAAAACAAAAACAATATATATTAAAAAGTTTATTCAAATGTATAAATATTAAAAATACATTTAAAAGGAGATAATTTTAATAATATTTTAAAAATATATAAAATACATTTAATATAAAATAATTAAATAATAATATTTAAGACATATATAAATATTAAAAATACATTTAAAAAGAAATAATTTTAAAAATATTTACAAATACAATTTACAAATATATAAATAATAAAAATTCATTTAAAAATACATTAAAAAATAATTTAAAAAAAAAATCATGCATTTTGATTCATGCGCAGGCTCGAGAGCCTGCATCGGGAGGAAAAGTATATTTTTGACAGCTGACGCCGAAAATATGATTTTGACAGCTGACGCCCCCAAAAGTATGTTTTTAGCAGCTGACGCCCTCAAAAGTATGTTTTTAGCAACTGTTTGGGGGCGTGGTTAGTAAATTCGGCATGGCTCTCTACTTTTCAGCTCCGCCATCAAGTCGACTCTACGATCCAGCTCTGTCAACAAGTCTACTCTTCGATCCAGCTCCGCCACCAAGTCTTCTCGCCGATCCACCTCTGCCAACAAGCCGACGATCTGATCCAACGTCAACAGACTGCTGCTAGGACTTTCCTCTACTCTACTTGGACCCTAGACGTAAAAGTTCGTTGTTGTTTAGGAAAAGCCTCCAATTGGGCTACAAACATGAAGCGTTCCGCTCTTGTTGATTTAGAGAATATTGTACCTTCGACATCGGAACCGGATGTTCCACGACCACCCACACCAGGACCCAACTTTGCTGCCACATTCTTTGGTAAGGTTTTATTTTTGTTATCAATTATTTTTTGTTTAGACATACCAAAAAAGCAGGTACAAATCTCAAAGGATAGCTCTCCACAACAGCCTGTAGTTATGAGACCAATATGTCTCTGCAAAACTTGTAGGGATACATTGCAAGTCGTAGACGAGTACCACTGTTTCAGCCTCTGTGTCAAGTGTAGAGCGAGGAATGATGCCTTAGGGCTTTTAAAAGTTTTCCGTCATTATAAACCTGAAAATTCAACAATCAATGTAAGATTATAAAATTATTAATTCTAATTATTATTTTTTCTTTTACAGATGCGTTCCTATTCTAGCATGTCATCAAAACAATTGTTGAATAATATGGGTTGCCATCTATACTGATGAGTCAACTGTCAAGTCTTTTGGTTATAAGCAGAATGTGTTCTACTTTAAATTAAGTCAACAGGCGCTCAACTTGAATATGCTTATCCGTTTTGATCCATCATTTTGACTACAACAAGCACAAACTGTTTAATGGACAGTTGGTTGATTTTGTTATGTTATATTTAAATTTTCTTAGCCGTAACATTTTTTTCCAGCTCTTGAAGTTTGAAATTATCCATCAACAGCCGACTCTCTAACCAACTGGTAAGCATTAAAAATTTAAATATTAATCAGTTTATAATTATAGGTTATATCATTGTCTTGGCTTTTATGTTTTGCTAGTTTTTTATTGTTACAATATGAATGATTGATCAAATAAATCATTTATTATTAATACAATTGTTTACAATAACAGTGAAAAATTATACATTTAAATTTTCTGCATCTATCCATTCATTAAAGTTGTCGGGATAGCCACTCCATTTTACAAATACTTGGCGTTTACCATTTCGTGTACGCTCTTTCAAAACTTTCTCAATATAATACTGGTTGCTTTTATTAGAAGCCAACACAAGTTCAGGCTCATAGAATATTCCCTTTATACGTTCACCATTATAATCTACAAGTTTATACACGGTTGGGTTCCCGGCTACAATCTCATCAATTGTGAACAGCTCCATTGTATATCCAGACTCGTAGCTTTTTTCAAAAGTACGCCTATTTTTGCTTATGCGAACAGTATCACCAATTTTGAATCGGTTGCGAACAGCTGGTGCATATTCTTCAACGAATATATTTGCTGTAACATCTACGGGGCGCATTTTAATCGACGGATTATAAGATTTGTTTATTCCTTCGACCAAGTCATCTAGTATATCAATCCATCGATGATTATTCTTGTAATAGAGATATTTCATCATGCGCGTTTTTAAAGTTCTATTTGCTCGCTCCACCATTGCAGCCTTTTGTGGTGAACTTGTAGATCCGTGCAGTATGGCAAACTTTTTGAATAGTTTTTCACAATGACTATTATAAAACTCTGTGCCATTATCAGTAATCAGCTGAATTGGTATAAAATTCTTGAATAAACTTTCAAATGCACTAGCAACCTCTATACCACCTTTAGTTTTCAAAGGCCTAACATATAACATGCGTGTATAAACATCAATCATGGTCAACATGTAAGCATAGCCTTCGTTTAATTTTTTATATTTTTGCATATCAATCAAATCTGCTTGCATTGTTAGGAATCGACCACAGCCTCTAGTCTTTTTAGTCTGCATATGCAGTCTGGTTGGATTATGACCTGTAAAAGTTTCAGAGTCTTGCAAAAAACTTTCAACTTGTGCTTTTGCGATGCCATGCTTTCGCGCTTCCAATAATAGATTTTTGGCAGACGTATAAGAAGCTGGATGCTTAATATTATAATAAATGTTCTCCAAAACATTACTTCCATAATCTAATGTAGAATCGTTTACGGCCTTTGCCATTCTGTGTTTCTCCCGCCTGAGGTGTGTAATATGATTCACCAGTGTCAGCGGGTTTTGCCTTTTTATTTATAGCTTTGGATTTGAATGTACGACGCGGAGAGGGTGAATATCGAATAACAGACTTACGATGACGTGGTGTTCTAGGTAATATATTAATAGTAGCATCCAAGTCTGTGACAGCCGATGTGGACGTAGGCACGGGATCAACTGAATCCTTGTTACTGACGGCAGGCTCTACATTTTTTGCCTTCTTGTTAGGGCTAGAGACCCCATTACTGGCTAAGAATTTGGCTAATACTGAGAATCCATTGGGTTCCGTCTTTGTTTTATCCAGTACAAAATCCAAAATTTTTGTAATATTTGTGTTTGGTACGGGCTCATTATTAATCACAAGTTGGTTATTTTTGTTTGTACGCACCTCTGGAAATCTTTCCCACAGATCGTTATACTTTCGTGGCAGCTTGTATTCTGGCAATAATGGTGGATCAGCATTTTCCACTTGTACTGATATAGGCGCATCTATGCTTTCTCTATAGTTTTTGAGACGGGTAATCAAGTCTTCGTATAGTTCAGACTTTTTATAATCGGGTATAGATTTATTCTCTCGTAAGAGCTTCAATTCAGCATCAAACTTGTCTATATTCAGCGTTTCATCATCAACAGGGATTAGACGATATTTATGATTGAGTTTCATCTTTTAAAACCAAAATAAGCAATTCCGCATGAAACTATTGTTTTCAATTGTTTGTGTGAAATCGTTGCCAATAAAGTTTTAGCCTTTTCGGGTGTGCGTATCAAAGCTATTTGACGTAATAATGAGGATATGGGCAAAAGGGTTTTATATTCCTTGTTAGTTAAGAGAAAATTATTATTTTTCACAATATTAAATACAATTTCAACAATAATTTCAATTTGTGAAAAAGAAAATGAGGAAACAGAACAAGGGGTTTTGGCACAAGAAGATAAAAAGTTGTAATTTGACAAAATACGACCACTCATTGAACATGCACATTAAACACTGAATATATTTCTGGCTACATAAACAATAGTGTGCTCCGCTGTTATATCTGATAGTATACGCTGTTTCTCATTTGTTAAAGGATGGTTGTCAATCAGTAAATGACTATAGGGTGTAGACATTGCATCATCATATGCTTCTAGAGCATTTTTAAAGCGGGGGCCAAATAATTGTTGCAGACAATTACGTATTTGTAATATATCCGAATGACTTTTCATCAGTATTATATATGTACTATTAATTCGACTGGTCCTGTCTAGCTGAAATGTAGCTTGCACAAGATTAAACACTGCCAAATTCCAGTGATGTGCCCACACTGTAAAAATGTTGTTGAGTAATTCTTTAGCCGCTTTATTCGATGAGAAAAAATTTATCAAATCATCCAGCACTAGTATGGTGTTTACTCCCTTTTGCTCTTTTATTATATCCGGATCAGGTGGTCCTTGAATAACTATTAAACGCTCATCATTTAATGGAACACCTGACGATGCTCCACATTGACTGAACCAGAATATTCTATCAATGGGGACGTTGAAAAACTTTTCAGTATTTTCACATATACGTTTTATAAGGGTAGTTTTACCACATTGCGTTAAAAAAGTAATACCTCATCAGTGTTTCTTACCAGGTTACCTGAAACATTAAGGCTACGCAATAACAGATATTGCATTGGGCTGACAGACATTATTTTTCCGTGTTCGATATTAAATGTACAAGAAAATCTTTCTTATACACTACGTTTTTCCAACAGAAAGTTTATTCTGCACTTGCCCAAAGGTAACTATGCAAATGGTGATGAAATAATACGCGGAATCAATGCTGGAAAAGAACAATTTATTGCTAGCAGCACTAAACCTCTTGGAGCTGAGGAAGAAGCACGTATAAAGGGTTTGATAGATAAAGATGAAGATGTGAAAAAGTGGTATAATAATCGACAAGCTGAGGCTAAACTTGTCAAGGAAATGCTGGCAGACGCCACGTTTCGGTTTAACAAAACACTACAACGCATAGAGTTTGTAACAAGTAAGCGGCTATTATTGAATGCAACACTCGGTGATGCTCTCGCATATTTTCTTGGCTTTGAGAATAAAATTATCAACGACACGTTAATAGCCAGGCGCCCCATTGATTTTTCAAATAACATTAATACAATGTATATATATTGTGATATTGTAGAATATTCCATTCTCGGTAATGTGAAAGCTAATTTACTTGCATGTTTACCTGTACCACCTCCCACCGAATTTGGTAAAATGATTGCCAAAACATTTAATCCTATTCGTTATGTACCAATCACTAAGCAAACACTCGATACTATACGTATTGAAATTTTAGATGAATTTGGCCGCCCTATGCAATTTAATTATGGTTCTACAGTTGTTACATTACATGTTAAAAATGTGAAATAAATGTTTCATTCAACAGTTATACAAGACCACATTACGATTTTCGAAGGTTTAAAAGGTAGTTCAGCGCCGTTTTGTTCGATGCGCGGCTCGTGTTGTGAATATTCTCGGTTACTATTGCAGCGGCATCGTTTTGGTTCGGTTGACTGTACAAACTCCTCAGTTTTTTCAGAGGGTTCGCTGGTATCATTTCCATCACCATCTTTACCATTCGTTCCATTACTATTATGAAGACGCCGAATATGACGCTGACAATTGAATCTTGTTCCAAAAGTTTCACTACAATAAGGGCACAAACGTCTACGAACACCATCCAAATGTCCATATTTTTGAATAAAGTCAGCATTGCTGATATAACTGTTACATACGGGTTGAATCCCGTCATGTCTTTTTAATACGTGATCACTAAAATGCTTGGCTGATGAAAATATTTCCTTGCACGTAACACAATACTTGTTACATAAAAGTTCCATTAGAGGAAATTGAAAAACAACCACACACAGTCAACTCACTTTTATATAATGAGTGGAATAATGACTAGTGTTGTACAAAAGCCTAGTCCCAGAGATATTCCTTTAATGAATGGCACTGAAATACGTTTCAAAATCTTTTTGTACAGGGGTGTTGGCACAGATTGTTCCAACGTGTATCTTATACATAATTCACAGTGACAGGGAATATTCATAACTGACCACCTAATGTAGCAGGTGACGTTTTAATGGCGAAGTTGATCATATGCTAGATAATTTATAGTCGAATACTTTATGCATAAACGCTTTAATAAAGACATCATCGTTTTGTAATAGTTTAAAAAATGAACAAATGCTTTCAAATGTATTACCAGCTGACAACATTAGTATTACAAATATTGCATAACCACCACAAGTGTATTCAATTATGCGTTGTGGTTTGCAAGTATTAACTTTTACATTTTTATATTTGGCCAGATAATGACGAATGTACTTGTTCATTTTATAACCCAAGCTACAGAAAAAGTAGGCTTGATCATTACGTACAAAGATGACTTGCCAATGTGTGCCCGGTTTATCGTGTGTGTCAGTATTTACAACAAGTGCAAAGTTCTTTCGACGTGTTTTGGGTAGAGTATCCGCGCTAAATACACCGAGGAATAGTTTTCGAGTGATGCGGACAGATTGCAATAGTGACGCTATTTCAGACGAATACATTTAGTAAAATGATCTAGTGTAACTTTTGTATTGCGCACGTGCGGTTCAATATGCCACACCTCCTTCTAGACTTGAACTCAATTCAATGGACAACACTTTTGAATCAACAAATGGGTGGGGCGCCATTTAGTGGAATGATGTTTCAACGTGGTATGCAGAGAGGTCATGGCCTGGGTGGTATACTGGCAACATTGGCATCGTTTTTACCACGCATTATTCAATCACCTATAGCCCAAAATCTCATCAATGCTAGAAGGAATGCATTATCCAGTGCTGTAAGCAATAGTCCAGTTGTAAATTCACCTCTTGGCGGCCAGTTGCTAAAAACTAGCAATGAAATTGTTGATGGGGTGCTCAAGGGCGATAATATCAAGCAAACTCTTAAAACAGCCGGCCGGCAGGCTATACGAGATCTTACCGGTTTGGGCAAGCGGCGACGACGCAAAACCACAAAACCTCATAAGCGTCTGTGCATAACTCGTGAGCGGTCGTATCGTATTTAAATGGCTAAATTGATAGATTCAAAATCAGCACAAGCACTTTTACCTAATATTAATTATAGTGACATACCGGCGTCGGCATTAGGTGTTGAATCAACTCGTACTGTACAAGTTCCTTTAAAAAATACTTTTCTTCCTCAAGGACCATGGGAATTTGTTATAGCCCAAAATTCCAAATCATTTCTTAATCTGAGAAGGTGTTGGTTGAATGTAAAATTCAAAATTGTAAACACAAACGGCGATCCAGTACCAGACAACCTTGTTTTTGCACCATGCCAACAATTTGCAGCCAGTTTGATAAACTCGTATCATTTAAAAATTGGTGATGTTAGCGTGTATGACTCTACCGTGAATCATGCCTACAAAACATATATTGAGAATATTCTAATGTATAGCAACGATGTTAAAGAGAGCAAACTTGCCATATCAGGCTATTATGCGGATAGATATATAGATAATGCAGCCAGTCCTGGATTTAGAGCGCGACAAGGGCTTGTTAAAAATGGCATATTGTGTGAGATGGCTGCTCCCATCAGTATCGACTTATTCAATCAGGAACGACTGTTTGTAAACTATTCAAAAATGGAGCTAACTGCATATCCAAACCGTGATAATTTCTTAATTGACACACTTGGATGGAATAATGAAAGCAAGGATGCTGCAATGAAGGAGGAGTTTCCAAACCTGAAAATAGATATCAACGATGTGCACTTGCTTATTCAAGAGTTTGATCTAAACGCTGGATTAGCTATGGCTATAGAAGATAAACTTGTAAAGGAACGAATACACTACCCCATGACGTCAGTGAAAATGCGCTCTTATTTCATAGAAGGAGGCCGTTTGGATTCACCCAATAACATATTATTCACGTCGCATACACCGAAACGTGTTGTAGTAGGTCTTGTCGGCGCACACGCCTATAATGGTACTTTTAAACATTCGCCATTCAACTTTAAACCGTTTGAATTGAAAAATATATACTTGACGCTCAACAATCGGGTAATACCTACCCGCCCTTATAATTTAGAATGGCGTTCTTCCTATGCCACAGCATATATTGATATGTTGGAGGGTTTGGGCCTTGGTCGTACAGATTCATCCAATGGTATTACACCAGCAATGTATAAAACCGGCTTCACATTTTTTGTATTTGATATTTCACCGACTGTACACTCGTCCGAGTTATTTGATGTTATACGACAAGGTAATGTGGCCCTGAAATTGGAATTTGGTCAACAAACGCCGCAAGAGGGTTTATATGCTATTGTTTATGCAGAATATGACTCTATTCTTTCAATTGACAACAATCGTGCTCCATATATTGATACCAGTTTGTAATGTATGTAATAAACTCTTTAAAACATTTGATGAGAAGAATAAAATTTATTAATACAACTATACATAAAAATCTATAAATACAACCATATACAAATATACACGCAATAATAAAATTTATAAATTCAAATATATTAAAAATTATTCACAATAACCATAGGGTAAAGTACTAAAATCGTCTAGATAACAAAGTTTATCCATTACGACCTTGGTACTCTTTGTCATGTCCATCGTGGATATGGCACCAAGCTGCCTCTTTAATAACGTTGTTTTGGTTTTTAAAACCAATTTTTCTTCATCCATCACGAGTCCTCGAACCAATCGCTCCATACTTTGATAGTTTACCACGGTGGCTGCCGTGTGGTCCAGCGTCTGTAATTTTAAAAAGTTTCTCAATAATATATTTTTATACTTACCACTCCCTTTGCCTTGGTGATATACTTGACCTGACCAGCTGCATTTACTAGCTCATAACTATAAACTTTTGCAGGTGGTGAAACAAATTTGGTCATTGACCAACCATCGGGTATTTCTGAGGTTAGTTTACCTAACCATTCACCCTTCATATCCTCAATTGGATCAGGCTGATCGAGGCATTTTAAATAAATTAGAGAATCGGTGTCTAAATGATGTACGTTTAAATTGTATACAAAGTATAAAATTACCTGTATACACCAAGTTCTTTCCAATTTTTTCCATTGCCTTATACAATAGTAGCCTTGCATGAGCGGTTGTATAAGCCGCTATGGCTACATTTGTAAACGGCGCTGGTGCCAAGTGTGAGTCCTCTGGCACTGTTGTACAGTACGCCACATCGTCCACAATTTTGAAGCCCGTGAGTTCCCTTGCAGGATCAGTTATGATCCTACCAATTTCAGGATCCTCAACACCAATAATCTTGGTTTGGGCTTTATCCGGTCTTTGACCCATTTTACCCCATACACTATAAGCAAATTTGTAAATTTTTATTTTTAAAAGTTTACATACCTATTCAGCTGTAGTTTGGCAATGCTACGCATGGCCGCATTCTTTTCAATTTTGTTGCTCTCCAGAGCAACACCAGTGTTCTCCTCGTGCTCTTGGAGATATTTTAGCTGTAAAATTCTATTTAATGCCATACTTTTCATGACACATACCTTTTCAGCCTCTGTCATATTTGGCTTAGGCCAGCCCGATGCCTCTTGCTTAATTTTTATGTACTTTTGTACAAAATCCTTGAATAGGCCTCCTTGCTGCCATTCATCCCAGTGCCAAACCTCATAAACATGAAGCACTTTGTAGCCACGCTGTATGGCACATTCGAGCTCTACATGCGTTACAGTCAGATGCAGCTTTCGAGCGTCTTCATCATCTTGGTGCGGGCATGTTACATTTTTGCCTCTGTTTGCACATGTGCGGCAGTTTGTAAAAATTAATTTACCGCCTATGCGTGTTCCTAATACAGGATACAACAAATTTGTGGGTGCAAGCACGTCACATTTCACAAGGCCCTTGTATGGGCAGCATGCCTCAAAACTCTCAAAGCCCTCAGTAATCATTTTAGGATTACCCACAGGGTAATAGGCATCAAATGCCGTTACATATGGATAAAGTGAACAAAAGTCCACATACTCTAGTGAGTATCTATCCGAAGCTTGGGCCAGAAGCTTATATGTTTGAGTTCGGCCGCCGGTGAAGGCATCTCGAGGTGCCAATCGAGTTACAACCTCAGTGTCCTTCATAAAATTTGCCATTTGCTCATTTGATGACATTTGAGCAGTAATTTCGTGTTCCCACACAGTGGTTACACTAATGCCCTGGCTTTGAATAGCCTCAAGCCTTTTCATGGTTTTTTCATAAACCTAAATGTTTCAGCTTAAAATGATTAAAAAAAAGTATTGCTTACCTCTTCCATTGTTTCACCATTTCTGCCTGGTGCAATAGCAGTCTTGTTGGTGCACTGGGGGCAACCATGATAAATACAGCCATTAAACTACAAAATTTTATCATTTTTTACATTTATTACAAATTACTCACCTCATAGCCGTGATTAGCCACACTGTCATAAGCATCAAGTAGATAGCGTTGGCCATCTACTCTCACAACAAATTCACCACCATTAAGCTTATGCATTAATGGGCGGCCTAATCCGTGTTCTAGCCATTTTATGTATTTTATGGCAATTATACTCTGCTTCTGGCCGGCATAATAACCAGTCTCAGGCAGAATACCCACTTGGTTCTCTTTAATGTGGTTCATTTTCAACTGTAATATACTAGTTTTGAAAATGCTTGTATTTTAAAAAACTTGCCTGGAATAAAAAGAAACTGGCAAATGTCATACATTGTATGACAGGATTCCAGCCAGTGGTGGCGGTGGCCAACTTCATGTACACTTTCATACAGTTGGTTAAAATACGGACATCTGTCCTACAATATTCCAGAAGCTCCTCATCAAAATCAAACACACTTTGATTACGCTCCTCATACCAAATATTGAATGAAGCTAGGTCTTCTGCTTTCATTCTAGCAGTACAATAGTAATGCTTTGGTGGCAAGGATGGTAGCACTTTGCCATAATTTATTGGGTGGTTAAAGAGGTATGGGAATTGTCCTTTACTCATATCAGGTACACCAAACGCCTTGGGTAACGCTGATAAGGGTAAAGGCACTAGTAAATAACTATCTTTAAAACATAAATGGTTAATGTTTTGACCTCTTAATGGCTTGACAACCATGCTAATAATCTTGGTCCCATTTAAAATGGGGTCAGGATATATTCCACGGTTTATCAGCCTAGACACCAAGAAATGTATGTCAAAGCGCGACCCGTTGTGCGCAATCAAAATTGCATTATCATTCTCAGAAAAGTTGAGTAACCAATCAAGGAAACGATCTGTTACAGACCATTCACTATCACCTTGTTGGTACCCAAAATGGCCCTCCTTGGTTGTGCATTTCTCACAGGAATTGGCATCTATACAACTTTCACAAAATTTGTTATACACAACCATATTGGGCCATTGTTCATCTGCATATTCATGAACATTTGTGCCGTTTTTTAACACAACTGTTTCAAAGTCATAAAATATAATCTTAAACAAGTAAGCATTACACTTGTAAAGATGTTAAATACAAACCTTGAACTTTTCTTGCTTCTTTTTTAGCTGAGCCTTCTTCTTGTCGTTAGGTGGAACCCAACAACAAGAGTGCTCTTCAGGCTTTGTCTGACCGCACTTTTTGCAGAATTTTTCATTGCAATTGTGCGGTCTATCAGCACGGACCATGTGATAGTGATCACACGCCACACATGTCTGAATATAAGCTTGTTATGTACAACTTTAAATTTTCACAAAATACCTTGAATTTTCGGCAGGCTTTTCGCAAATGCCTATCGAAGCATTGTTGAGTTTTAAACAAAACTCTACAACTATCACACCTCACGCTACTCTCAACCACATTCCCCATCGCATTACAATTATAGGTGTGGCATTTTTTACATTTGGCTTTACATCTATGCAACACTGTATTGTAAGATAACTTACAGTGTTGACATATAATACCATCAAAAATTTTCGAACGACTACCAGCTGTAATACAATCATAGTGATTATTTCGGTAACCTAGTGTTACCAATTTGCTAGCCGCTTCATTAAATATTTTCTGGATAGTGTACATACGCTGTCCAGGCGGTCTAGCATATACTACAAACTTATAGTTTGTATTACAGCTGGCAATAATGTTTAAATGAATTAAATTATAATTTGGTAAATCTACAGAAATACCACACCTATTTAATAAATTGATATGGTGTGGCTGATTTGGCAATAAGATGTAATTGCGACGAAGGTTTTGCAGCCTTCGCTTCTCATCGCCATCTTCAGTGGCCAGCTCGTCAGCTTTCCACATTCCCACAACTGCTGATCTAGCCAGACAATGTGAGTCAGTGTTGGCAATGGTTCCAGGTATTTTGAGTTCGGGGTCAAAATAAAACCCGACTCTACCTTCACCAGGCATCAGGCTTGGCTGCGCTGGCCTTTCATCAAACACATACATCTCAATATTCATTGCCTGGCTGATCACAGCTTCTCGTTTTGATTGCTGCACCTTGCTGATGGCATTCATAATGGCTACGCCATCCAGATGCTCCCTTCTACGAAAGTCCATAAATATGGAGCCCTTTTCAAAGGAAGGGTGCTCAATTGATAAACAAAATAAGGCTTTTTGCTTATCAGGCACACTGCTTTCAGCAAGACAACGATCAAGGAATTCGTTGAATAACCGCGGCATGATAACATGCATTGGCTCATCAACATTTTCCAAGTGTGGGAACGTGAGCGATCGAACGACCACGTTGGTAAAACGACCGGTGCGTTTTATGCGCCGGTGTGACCACTATAATAAACAACATTTATAACAGTTTACAAGCTTTTTTTATTTTTATTTTTAAAAGTTTAAATAAAAATAGTTTTAAGAATATATATGAATTGTTTCATCTTTTGCTTAAAATTATTATGTCTCTTTGTTTGTTATAGTCGTTATTTTTTATTTAATTGAAATGTTTTCAAATATATGTTTAGTTTGTTTCAAAACGATTAGAAAAATACAAAATATTTAAATGTTTCAGTTTTTGAGCATCAATTTTTTTTTAATGTTTAAAAATTTAATAAATAAAAATTAAATAATAGTAGAATTATAAAATTGTTTAAAATATATATAAATAAAAGAGATGAAGTGAAATGGTTTAGAAAATACAAAATATTTAAATGTTTCAGTTTTTGAGCATCACAATATTGAAATTTAAATGTTTTTTAATGATTAAAAATTTAATAAACGAAATTATGAAAAAGTGATAGAAATTTAAATTTGTTCAAGATATGTGATTAAATAAAAGAGATGAAGTGAAATGGCTTAGACAATATAAATCTGTTTCATGTTTCAGTTTTTGAGCATCACAATATTGAAATTTAAATGTTTTTTTTTTTAATGATTAAAAATTTAAAAAATGAAATTATGAAATAGTGGTAGAAATATACAATTGTTTAAAATAGATGGAGTGAAATGGTTTAGAAAAAACAAAATATTTAAATGTTTCTGTTTTTGCGCATCAAAATATTTAAATTTAAGTGTAATTTAATGATTAAAAAGTTTAATAAATAAAAATTATAAAGTAGTGGTAAAAATTTAAAATTGTTTAAAATATGAAATTAAATAAAAGAGATGGAGTGAAATGGTTTAGAAAATACAAAATATTTAAATGTGTCAGTTTTTGAGCATCAAAATATTTAAATTTAAGTGTATTTTAATGAATAAAAATTTAATAAATGATATTATGGCATGGATTTGGGATAAGATTTTATTTTATTTTTCAAAAAGCCACCAAATGTATGATGATTTGTTTAAAAATAGATGGCAGAATTCAAAATTGCTCAAGATATGTAATCAAATAAAAGATATAGAGTGAAAAGAATTGTAACATGAAAAAAAAAAAAAAAAAAAAAAATTTTAAAAGCTCGTACCTTTACTTGACAAATATCGTTGAAGGATGAACCGCCTCCTAATTGTTCTCCACTAGTTGATGGCATCTCGGGATTCCATTCTCTGAAAAAAAAAATTTCATGCTTTTTCATTATATGATAGCTTACTCATTATCGCTGTCATCCAAGGTGATAACTTCAATAACCCTTGATGACGAGGGACCACTATTGGAAGTGGTTATTGCGGGGTCACACAGCTCAACACCACCACTCTCGGTAAGTTTTATGCGCTTACTAAAAAAACAAAGATGTATATTTTAAAAATATTGTTAAATTACCTGAGTTGATAAATTTCCTCATAATCGAACCCCAACTCTTCACATACACGCTTATAACTGAAAATAAATATTTCAATTAAAAAAAAAAGATAGGAAAAAACACAACCTGTTAGCAGCCATTGTATCTTGTTAGAATAAAATTATGCAAACTCTGAGAGGTAGTTATCCATATTTCATTTTACACATTTATATTACATTTCATTGCAAGAACAGTCAGTTGTTTTATTGTCACGTAACAATGTTGCCAACACTCAACATTGTATCATATTACAGCTGTCAACAGTGGCAGTTGCCAATCCGCTGTTAATAAATACGCATGTATTGTTGTGGTCAGCGCAACTGTTTCAACAATCTTATCGAATTAATCTTCGATATGTGTTCTTTGAGTTAGGGTATTAGAATATTAGTAATATACACACTAAAACTTTTTCTATATACTCTTCTTTCCACGTAATTTGAGAATATTAGAAATCTTGATGCATATGCTATACAGCTATTTGTTATACTTTAATGAACAAGTGCTTTGCCATTTGGTTCATTGTAGGTCAACGTATCTGTTTCCACAATCTTATCGAATTGATATTCGATATGTGTTCCATTAACATTTTTGATACTAAAAAAGTATATACCCATGACCCCTTGGCATAGTAAGTATTCTTTAGCGTTATGGGTACTTGTGCTGTACAGCTATTTATCATATTATTATGAACAAACTTTTGCCATGTGGTACATGTGTGGGTCAGCGCACCTGTTTTAACGATCTTATCGAATTAATCTTCGATATGTGTTCCATTGGAAACAACACAATTGTTTGTGAATCCTATCGAATTAACCTTCGATATGTGTTTTATTGAGTTAGTATATTAGAATAAATTAATATAAAATTAAAAAAAAAATTTCTTTAAACTATTTTTCATGTAATTTGAAAATATTAGACAACTTGGTACATGTGGTGTACAGCTATTTATCATATTTTAATGAACAAAACGTTTGCCATGTGGTTTTTGTGTGGGTCAGTGCACCTGTTTTAACGATCTTATCGAATTAACCTTCGATATGTGTTCCATTAACTTTTGTATTTCATATCGTTCTTATCGAATTAACCTTCGATATGTGTTCCATTAACTTTTGTATTCCATATCGTTCTTATCGAATTAACTTTCGATATATGTTCCATTGATTTACCCATAAGAGGTACGGTGAACAAAATGGTTCGCCTAGATAAACAACAAACTTTTTAAAAGTTCAATTAATAATTATAAACTATAAAAAACACAATCTATAAACAATGTAAACAAATAAAATTAAAAAATAAATATATAAAATATATCTTATCGAATTAACCTTCGATATGTGTTTCATTAAATTTAGTTTAAATATTTATTACTTCTTATCGAATTAACCTTCGATATGAGTTCCATTGATTAACCCATAAAAGGTACGGTGAACATATTAATTAGCTTTTATATATTTTATTCAAATTTTATAAATTAAAACAAAAACAATATATATTAAAAAGTTTATTCAAATGTATAAATATTAAAAATACATTTAAAAGGAGATAATTTTAATAATATTTTAAAAATATATAAAATACATTTAATATAAAATAATTAAATAATAATATTTAAGACATATATAAATATTAAAAATACATTTAAAAAGAAATAATTTTAAAAATATTTACAAATACAATTTACAAATATATAAATAATAAAAATTCATTTAAAAATACATTAAAAAATAATTTTAAAAAAAAAATCATGCATTTTGATTCATGCGCAGGCTCGAGAGCCTGCATCGGGAGGAAAAGTATATTTTTGACAGCTGACGCCGAAAATATGATTTTGACAGCTGACGCCCCCAAAAGTATGTTTTTAGCAGCTGACGCCCTCAAAAGTATGTTTTTAGCAACTGTTTGGGGGCGTGGTTAGTAAATTCGGCATGGCTCTCTACTTTTCAGCTCCGCCATCAAGTCGACTCTACGATCCAGCTCTGTCAACAAGTCTACTCTTCGATCCAGCTCCGCCACCAAGTCTTCTCGCCGATCCACCTCTGCCAACAAGCCGACGATCTGATCCAACGTCAACAGACTGCTGCTAGGACTTTCCTCTACTCTACTTGGACCCTAGACGTAAAAGTTCGTTGTTGTTTAGGAAAAGCCTCCAATTGGGCTACAAACATGAAGCGTTCCGCTCTTGTTGATTTAGAGAATATTGTACCTTCGACATCGGAACCGGATGTTCCACGACCACCCACACCAGGACCCAACTTTGCTGCCACATTCTTTGGTAAGGTTTTATTTTTGTTATCAATTATTTTTTGTTTAGACATACCAAAAAAGCAGGTACAAATCTCAAAGGATAGCTCTCCACAACAGCCTGTAGTTATGAGACCAATATGTCTCTGCAAAACTTGTAGGGATACATTGCAAGTCGTAGACGAGTACCACTGTTTCAGCCTCTGTGTCAAGTGTAGAGCGAGGAATGATGCCTTAGGGCTTTTAAAAGTTTTCCGTCATTATAAACCTGAAAATTCAACAATCAATGTAAGATTATAAAATTATTAATTCTAATTATTATTTTTTCTTTTACAGATGCGTTCCTATTCTAGCATGTCATCAAAACAATTGTTGAATAATATGGGTTACATTGCCATCTATACTGATGAGTCAACTGTCAAGTCTTTTGGTTATAAGCAGAATGTGTTCTACTTTAAATTAAGTCAACAGGCGCTCAACTTGAATATGCTTATCCGTTTTGATCCATCATTTTGACTACAACAAGCACAAACTGTTTAATGGACAGTTGGTTGATTTTGTTATGTTATATTTAAATTTTCTTAGCCGTAACATTTTTTTTTCCAGCTCTTGAAGTTTGAAATTATCCATCAACAGCCGACTCTCTAACCAACTGGTAAGCATTAAAAATTTAAATATTAATCAGTTTATAATTATAGGTTATATCATTGTCTTGGCTTTTATGTTTTGCTAGTTTTTTATTGTTACAATATGAATGATTGATCAAATAAATCATTTATTATTAATACAATTGTTTACAATAACAGTGAAAAATTATACATTTAAATTTTCTGCATCTATCCATTCATTAAAGTTGTCGGGATAGCCACTCCATTTTACAAATACTTGGCGTTTACCATTTCGTGTACGCTCTTTCAAAACTTTCTCAATATAATACTGGTTGCTTTTATTAGAAGCCAACACAAGTTCAGGCTCATAGAATATTCCCTTTATACGTTCACCATTATAATCTACAAGTTTATACACGGTTGGGTTCCCGGCTACAATCTCATCAATTGTGAATAGTTCCATTGTATATCCAGACTCGTAACTTTTTTCAAAAGTAAGCCTGTTCTTGCTTATGCGAACATTATCACCAATTTTGAATCGGTTGCGAACAGCTGGTGCATATTCTTCAACGAATATATTTGCTGTAACATCTACGGGGCGCATTTTAATCGACCGATTATAAGATTTGTTTATTCCTTCGACCAAGTCATCTAGTATATCAATCCATCGATGATTATTCTTGTAATAGAGATATTTCATCATGCGCGTTTTTAAAGTTCTATTTGCTCGCTCTACCATTGCCGCCTTTTGTGGTGAACTTGTTGATCCATGCAGTATGGCTTTTGGAATTTTTTGAATAGTTTTTCACAATGATTATTATAAAACTTTGCACCGTTATCCGTTATTAGTTGGATTGGTATAAAATCCTTGAATACATTTTCAAATGCAGTAGCAACCTCTAAACCACCTTTAGTTTTCAAAGGCCTAACATATAACATGCGTGTATAAACATCAATCATGGTCAACATGTAAGCATAGCCTTCGTTTAATTTTTTATATTTTTGCATATCAACCAAATCTGCTTGCATTGTTAGGAATCGACCACAGCCTCTAGTCTTTTAGTCTGCATATGCAGTCTGGTTGGTTTATGACGTGTAAAAGTTTCAGAGTCTTGCAAAAAACTTTCAACTTGTGCTTTTGCGATGCCATGCTTTCGCGCTTCCAATAATAGATTTTTGGCAGACGTATAAGAAGCTGGATGCTTAATATTATAATAAATGTTCTCCAAAACATTACTTCCATAATCTAATGTAGAATCGTTTACGGCCTTTGCCATTCTGTGTTTCTCCCGCCTGAGGTGTGTAATAAGATTCACCAGTGTCAGCGGGTTTTGCCTTTTTATTTATAGCTTTGGATTTGAATGTACGACGCGGAGAGGGTGAATATCGAATAACAGCCTTACGATGACGTGGTGTTCTAGGTAATATATTAATAGTAGCATCCAAGTCTGTGACAGCCGATGTGGATGTAGGCACGGGATCAACTGAATCCTTGTTACTGACGGCAGGCTCTTCATTTTTTGCCTTCTTGTTAGGGCTAGAGACCCCATTACTGGCTAAGAATTTGGCTAATACTGAGAATCCATTGGGTTCCGTCTTTGTTTTATCCAGTACAAAATCCGAAATTTTTGTAATATTTGTGTTTGGTACGGGCTCATTATTAATCACAAGTTGGTTATTTTTGTTTGTACGCACCTCTGGAAATCTTTCCCACAGATCGTTATACTTTCGTGGCAGCTTGTATTCTGGCAATAATGGTGGATCAGCATTTTCCACTTGTACTGATATAGGCGCATCTATGCTTTCTCTATAGTTTTTGAGACGGGTAATCAAGTCTTCGTATAGTTCAGCCTTTTTATAATCGGGTATAGATTTATTCTCTCGTAAGAGCTTCAATTCAGCATCAAACTTGTCTATATTCAGCGTTTCATCATCAACAGGGATTAGACGATATTTATGATTGAGTTTCATCTTTTAAAACCAAAATAAGCAATTCCACATGAAACTATTGTTTTCAATTGTTTGTGTGAAATCGTTGCCAATAAAGTTTTAGCCTTTTCGGGTGTGCGTATCAAAGCTATTTGACGTAATAATGAGGATATGGGCAAAAGGGTTTTATATTCCTTGTTAGTTAAGAGAAAATTATTATTTTTCACAATATTAAATACAATTTCAACAATAATTTCAATTTGTGAAATAGAAAAAGAGGAAACAGAACAAGGGGTTTTGGCACAAGAAGATAAAAAGTTGTAATTTGACAAAATACGACCACTCATTGAACATGCACATTAAACACTGAATATATTTCTGGCTACATAAACAATAGGGTGCTCCGCTGTTATATCTGATAGTATACGCTGTTTCTCATTTGTTAAAGGATGGTTGTCAATCAGTAAATGACTATAGGGTGTAGACATTGCATCATCATATGCTTCTAGAGCATTTTTAAAGCGGGGGCCAAATAATTGTTGCAGACAATTACGTATTTGTAATATATCCGAATGACTTTTCATCAGTATTATATATGTACTATTAATTCGACTGGTCCTGTCTAGCTGAAATGCAGCTTGCACAAGATTAAACACTGCCAAATTCCAGTGATGTGCCCACACTGTAAAAATGTTGTTGAGTAATTCTTTAGCCGCTTTATTCGATGAGAAAAAATTCATCAAATCATCCAGCACTAGTATGGTGTTTACTCCCTTTTGCTCTTTTATTATATCCGGATCAGGTGGTCCTTGAATAACTATTAAACGCTCATCATTTAATGGAACACCTGACGATGCTCCACATTGACTGAACCAGAATATTCTATCAATGGGGACGTTGAAAAACTTTTCAGTATTTTCACATATACGTTTTATAAGGGTAGTTTTACCACATTGCGTTGCCCCTATTACAGTTGTCTGACTGGGTAGTTTGAAGCTGAAAACCATAATCAACCACTCGTAAATGTACCTATAATGCAAATGATTTCATTTATACTAGTGTGCACGCATCAGGTGGTGGTCTGTGATGGATGATTTTTACATTACTTTGCCGTCATCAGTTGACTCTGAAAAAAGTAATACCTCATCAGTGTTTCTTACCAGGTTACCTGAAACATTAAGGCTACGCAATAACAGATATTGCATTGGGCTGACAGACATAATTTTTCCATGTTCGATATTAAATGTACAAAAAAATCTTTCTTATACACTACGTTTTTCCAACAGAAAGTTTATTCTGCACTTGCCCAAAGGTAACTATGCAAATGGTGATGAAATAATACGCGGAATCAATGCTGGAAAAGAACAATTTATTGCTAGCAGCACTAAACCTCTTGGAGCTGAGGAAGAAGCACGTATAAAGGGTTTGATAGATAAAGATGAAGATGTGAAAAAGTGGTATAATAATCGACAAGCTGAGGCTAAACTTGTCAAGGAAATGCTGGCAGACGCCACTTTTCGGTTTAACAAAACACTACAACGCATAGAGTTTGTAACAAGTAAGCGGCTATTATTGAATGCAACACTCGGTGATGCTCTCGCATATTTTCTTGGCTTTGAGAATAAAATTATCAACGACACGTTAATAGCCAGGCGCCCCATTGATTTTTCAAATAACATTAATACAATGTATATATATATTGTGATATTGTAGAATATTCCATTCTCGGTAATGTGAAAGCTAGTTTACTTGCATGTTTACCTGTACCACCTCCCACTGAATTTGGTAAAATGATTGCCAAAACATTTAATCCTATTCGTTATGTACCAATCACTAAGCAAACACTCGATACTATACGTATTGAAATTTTAGATGAATTTGGTCGCCCTATGCAATTTAATTATGGTTCTACAATTGTTACATTACATGTTAAAAATGTGAAATAAATGTTTTATTCAACAGTTATACAAGACCACATTACGATTTTCGAAGGTTTAAAAGGTAGTTCAGCGCCGTTTTGTTTGATGCGCGGCTCGTGTTGTGAATATTCTCGGTTACTATTGCAGCGGCATCGTTTTGGTTCGGCTGACTGTACAAACTCCTCAGTTTTTTCAGAGGGTTCGCTGGTATCATTTCCATCACCATCTTTACCATTCGTTCCATTACTATTATGAAGACGCCGAATATGACGCTGACAATTGAATCTTGTTCCAAAAGTTTCACTACAATAAGGGCACAAACGTCTACGAACACCATCCAAATGTCCATATTTTTGAATAAAGTCAGCATTGCTGATATAACTGTTACATACGGGTTGAATCCCGTCATGTCTTTTTAATACGTGATCACTAAAATGCTTGGCTGATGAAAATATTTCCTTGCACGTAACACAATACTTGTTACATAAAAGTTCCATTAGAGGAAATTGAAAAACAACCACACACAGTCAACTCACTTTTATATAATGAGTGGAATAATGACTAGTGTTGTACAAAAGCCTAGTCCCAGAGATATTCCTTTAATGAATGGCACTGAAATACGTTTCAAAATCTTTTTGTACAGGGGTGTTGGCACAGATTGTTCCAACGTGTATCTTATACATAATTCACAGTGACAGGGAATATTCATAACTGACCACCTAATGTAGCAGGTGACGTTTTAATGGCGAAGTTGATCATATGCTAGATAATTTATAGTCGAATACTTTATGCATAAACGCTTTAATAAAGACATCATCGTTTTTTAATAGTTTAAAAAATGAACAAATGCTTTCAAATGTATTACCAGCTGACAACATTAGTATTACAAATATTGCATAACCACCACAAGTGTATTCAATTATGCGTTGTGGTTTGCAAGTATTAACTTTTACATTTTTATATTTGGCCAGATAATGACGAATGTACTTGTTCATTTTATAACCCAAGCTACAGAAAAAGTAGGCTTGATCATTACGTACAAAGATGACTTGCCAATGTGTGCCCGGTTTATCGTGTGTGTCAGTATTTACAACAAGTGCAAAGTTCTTTCGACGTGTTTTGGGTAGAGTATCCGCGCTAAATACACCGAGGAATAGTTTTCGAGTGATGCGGACAGATTGCAATAGTGACGCTATTTCAGACGAATACATTTAGTAAAATGATCTAGTGTAACTTTTGTATTGCGCACGTGCGGTTCAATATGCCACACCTCCTTCTAGACTTGAACTCAATTCAATGGACAACACTTTTGAATCAACAAATGGGTGGGGCGCCATTTAGTGGAATGATGTTTCAACGTGGTATGCAGAGAGGTCATGGCCTGGGTGGTATACTGGCAACATTGGCATCGTTTTTACCACGCATTATTCAATCACCTATAGCCCAAAATCTCATCAATGCTAGAAGGAATGCATTATCCAGTGCTGTAAGCAATAGTCCAGTTGTAAATTCACCTCTTGGCGGCCAGTTGCTAAAAACTAGCAATGAAATTGTTGATGGGGTGCTCAAGGGCGATAATATCAAGCAAACTCTTAAAACAGCCGGCCGGCAGGCTATACGAGATCTTACCGGTTTGGGCAAGCGGCGACGACGCAAAACCACAAAACCTCATAAGCGTCTGTGCATAACTCGTGAGCGGTCGTATCGTATTTAAATGGCTAAATTGATAGATTCAAAATCAGCACAAGCACTTTTACCTAATATTAATTATAGTGACATACCGGCGTTGGCATTAGGTGTTGAATCAACTCGTACTGTACAAGTTCCTTTAAAAAATACTTTTCTTCCTCAAGGACCATGGGAATTTGTTATAGCCCAAAATTCCAAATCATTTCTTAATCTGAGAAGGTGTTGGTTGAATGTAAAATTCAAAATTGTAAACACAAACGGCGATCCAGTACCAGACAACCTTGTTTTTGCACCATGCCAACAATTTGCAGCCAGTTTGATAAACTCGTATCATTTAAAAATTGGTGATGTTAGCGTGTATGACTCTACCGTGAATCATGCCTACAAAACATATATTGAGAATATTCTAATGTATAGCAACGATGTTAAAGAGAGCAAACTTGCCATATCAGGCTATTATGCGGATAGATATATAGATAATGCAGCCAGTTCTGGATTTAGAGCGCGACAAGGGCTTGTTAAAAATGGCATATTGTGTGAGATGGCTGCTTCCATCAGTATCGACTTATTCAATCAGGAACGACTGTTTGTAAACTATTCAAAAATGGAGCTAACTGCATATCCAAACCGTGATAATTTCTTAATTGACACACTTGGATGGAATAATGAAAGCAAGGATGCTGCAATGAAGGAGGAGTTTCCAAACCTGAAAATAGATATCAACGATGTGCACTTGCTTATTCAAGAGTTTGATCTAAACGCTGGATTAGCTATGGCTATAGAAGATAAACTTGTAAAGGAACGAATACACTACCCCATGACGTCAGTGAAAATGCGCTCTTATTTCATAGAAGGAGGCCGTTTGGATTCACCCAATAACATATTATTCACGTCGCATACACCGAAACGTGTTGTAGTAGGTCTTGTCGGCGCACACGCCTATAATGGTACTTTTAAACATTCGCCATTCAACTTTAAACCGTTTGAATTGAAAAATATATACTTGACGCTCAACAATCGGGTAATACCTACCCGCCCTTATAATTTAGAATGGCGTTCTTCCTATGCCACAGCATATATTGATATGTTGGAGGGTTTGGGCCTTGGTCGTACAGATTCATCCAATGGTATTACACCAGCAATGTATAAAACCGGCTTCACATTTTTTGTATTTGATATTTCACCGACTGTACACTCGTCCGAGTTATTTGATGTTATACGACAAGGTAATGTGGCCCTGAAATTGGAATTTGGTCAACAAACGCCGCAAGAGGGTTTATATGCTATTGTTTATGCAGAATATGACTCTATTCTTTCAATTGACAACAATCGTGCTCCATATATTGATACCAGTTTGTAATGTATGTAATAAACTCTTTAAAACATTTGATGAGAAGAATAAAATTTATTAATACAACTATACATAAAAATCTATAAATACAACCATATACAAATATACACGCAATAATAAAATTTATAAATTCAAATATATTAAAAATTATTCACAATAACCATAGGGTAAAGTACTAAAATCGTCTAGATAACAAAGTTTATCCATTACGACCTTGGTACTCTTTGTCATGTCCATCGTGGATATGGCACCAAGCTGCCTCTTTAATAACGTTGTTTTGGTTTTTAAAACCAATTTTTCTCCATCCATCACGAGTCCTCGAACCAATCGCTCCATACTTTGATAGTTTACCACGGTGGCTGCCGTGTGGTCCAGCGTCTGTAATTTTAAAAAGTTTCTCAATAATATATTTTTATACTTACCACTCCCTTTGCCTTGGTGATATACTTGACCTGACCAGCTGCATTTACTAGCTCATAACTATAAACTTTTGCAGGTGGTGAAACAAATTTGGTCATTGACCAACCATCGGGTATTTCTGAGGTTAGTTTACCTAACCATTCACCCTTCATATCCTCAATTGGATCAGGCTGATCGAGGCATTTTAAATAAATTAGAGAATCGGTGTCTAAATGATGTACGTTTAAATTGTATACAAAGTATAAAATTACCTGTATACACCAAGTTCTTTCCAATTTTTTCCATTGCCTTATACAATAGTAGCCTTGCATGAGCGGTTGTATAAGCCGCTATGGCTACATTTGTAAACGGCGCTGGTGCCAAGTGTGAGTCCTCTGGCACTGTTGTACAGTACGCCACATCGTCCACAATTTTGAAGCCCGTGAGTTCCCTTGCAGGATCAGTTATGATCCTACCAATTTCAGGATCCTCAACACCAATAATCTTGGTTTGGGCTTTATCCGGTCTTTGACCCATTTTACCCCATACACTATAAGCAAATTTGTAAATTTTTATTTTTAAAAGTTTACATACCTATTCAGCTGTAGTTTGGCAATGCTACGCATGGCCGCATTCTTTTCAATTTTGTTGCTCTCCAGAGCAACACCAGTGTTCTCCTCGTGCTCTTGGAGATATTTTAGCTGTAAAATTCTATTTAATGCCATACTTTTCATGACACATACCTTTTCAGCCTCTGTCATATTTGGCTTAGGCCAGCCCGATGCCTCTTGCTTAATTTTTATGTACTTTTGTACAAAATCCTTGAATAGGCCTCCTTGCTGCCATTCATCCCAGTGCCAAACCTCATAAACATGAAGCACTTTGTAGCCACGCTGTATGGCACATTCGAGCTCTACATGCGTTACAGTCAGATGCAGCTTTCGAGCGTCTTCATCATCTTGGTGCGGGCATGTTACATTTTTGCCTCTGTTTGCACATGTGCGGCAGTTTGTAAAAATTAATTTACCGCCTATGCGTGTTCCTAATACAGGATACAACAAATTTGTGGGTGCAAGCACGTCACATTTCACAAGGCCCTTGTATGGGCAGCATGCCTCAAAACTCTCAAAGCCCTCAGTAATCATTTTAGGATTACCCACAGGGTAATAGGCATCAAATGCCGTTACATATGGATAAAGTGAACAAAAGTCCACATACTCTAGTGAGTATCTATCCGAAGCTTGGGCCAGAAGCTTATAT
Organism: Auanema rhodensis; assembly: GCA_964057225.1. NCBI lineage: Eukaryota > Metazoa > Nematoda > Chromadorea > Rhabditida > Rhabditidae > Auanema > Auanema rhodense. The sequence continues at coordinate 9,006,180 of OZ059899.1, read as the reverse complement.
GTTTGAGTTCGGCCGCCGGTGAAGGCATCTCGAGGTGCCAATCGAGTTACAACCTCAGTGTCCTTCATAAAATTTGCCATTTGCTCATTTGATGACATTTGAGCAGTAATTTCGTGTTCCCACACAGTGGTTACACTAATGCCCTGGCTTTGAATAGCCTCAAGCCTTTTCATGGTTTTTTCATAAACCTAAATGTTTCAGCTTAAAATGATTAAAAAAAAGTATTGCTTACCTCTTCCATTGTTTCACCATTTCTGCCTGGTGCAATAGCAGTCTTGTTGGTGCACTGGGGGCAACCATGATAAATACAGCCATTAAACTACAAAATTTTATCATTTTTTACATTTATTACAAATTACTCACCTCATAGCCGTGATTAGCCACACTGTCATAAGCATCAAGTAGATAGCGTTGGCCATCTACTCTCACAACAAATTCACCACCATTAAGCTTATGCATTAATGGGCGGCCTAATCCGTGTTCTAGCCATTTTATGTATTTTATGGCAATTATACTCTGCTTCTGGCCGGCATAATAACCAGTCTCAGGCAGAATACCCACTTGGTTCTCTTTAATGTGGTTCATTTTCAACTGTAATATACTAGTTTTGAAAATGCTTGTATTTTAAAAAACTTGCCTGGAATAAAAAGAAACTGGCAAATGTCATACATTGTATGACAGGATTCCAGCCAGTGGTGGCGGTGGCCAACTTCATGTACACTTTCATACAGTTGGTTAAAATACGGACATCTGTCCTACAATATTCCAGAAGCTCCTCATCAAAATCAAACACACTTTGATTACGCTCCTCATACCAAATATTGAATGAAGCTAGGTCTTCTGCTTTCATTCTAGCAGTACAATAGTAATGCTTTGGTGGCAAGGATGGTAGCACTTTGCCATAATTTATTGGGTGGTTAAAGAGGTATGGGAATTGTCCTTTACTCATATCAGGTACACCAAACGCCTTGGGTAACGCTGATAAGGGTAAAGGCACTAGTAAATAACTATCTTTAAAACATAAATGGTTAATGTTTTGACCTCTTAATGGCTTGACAACCATGCTAATAATCTTGGTCCCATTTAAAATGGGGTCAGGATATATTCCACGGTTTATCAGCCTAGACACCAAGAAATGTATGTCAAAGCGCGGCCCGTTGTGCGCAATCAAAATTGCATTATCATTCTCAGAAAAGTTGAGTAACCAATCAAGGAAACGATCTGTTACAGACCATTCACTATCACCTTGTTGGTACCCAAAATGGCCCTCCTTGGTTGTGCATTTCTCACAGGAATTGGCATCTATACAACTTTCACAAAATTTGTTATACACAACCATATTGGGCCATTGTTCATCTGCATATTCATGAACATTTGTGCCGTTTTTTAACACAACTGTTTCAAAGTCATAAAATATAATCTTAAACAAGTAAGCATTACACTTGTAAAGATGTTAAATACAAACCTTGAACTTTTCTTGCTTCTTTTTTAGCTGAGCCTTCTTCTTGTCGTTAGGTGGAACCCAACAACAAGAGTGCTCTTCAGGCTTTGTCTGACCGCACTTTTTGCAGAATTTTTCATTGCAATTGTGCGGTCTATCAGCACGGACCATGTGATAGTGATCACACGCCACACATGTCTGAATATAAGCTTGTTATGTACAACTTTAAATTTTCACAAAATACCTTGAATTTTCGGCAGGCTTTTCGCAAATGCCTATCGAAGCATTGTTGAGTTTTAAACAAAACTCTACAACTATCACACCTCACGCTACTCTCAACCACATTCCCCATCGCATTACAATTATAGGTGTGGCATTTTTTACATTTGGCTTTACATCTATGCAACACTGTATTGTAAGATAACTTACAGTGTTGACATATAATACCATCAAAAATTTTCGAACGACTACCAGCTGTAATACAATCATAGTGATTATTTCGGTAACCTAGTGTTACCAATTTGCTAGCCGCTTTATTAAATATTTTCTGGATAGTGTACATACGCTGTCCAGGCGGTCTAGCATATACTACAAACTTATAGTTTGTATTACAGCTGGCAATAATGTTTAAATGAATTAAATTATAATTTGGTAAATCTACAGAAATACCACACCTATTTAATAAATTGATATGGTGTGGCTGATTTGGCAATAAGATGTAATTGCGACGAAGGTTTTGCAGCCTTCGCTTCTCATCGCCATCTTCAGTGGCCAGCTCGTCAGCTTTCCACATTCCCACAACTGCTGATCTAGCCAGACAATGTGAGTCAGTGTTGGCAATGGTTCCAGGTATTTTGAGTTCGGGGTCAAAATAAAACCCGACTCTACCTTCACCAGGCATCAGGCTTGGCTGCGCTGGCCTTTCATCAAACACATACATCTCAATATTCATTGCCTGGCTGATTACAGCCTCTCGTTTTGATTGCTGCACCTTGCTGATGGCATTCATAATGGCTACGCCATCCAGATGCTCCCTTCTACGAAAGTCCATAAATATGGAGCCCTTTTCAAAGGAAGGGTGCTCAATTGATAAACAAAATAAGGCTTTTTGCTTATCAGGCACACCGCTTTCAGCAAGACAACGATCAAGGAATTCGTTGAATAACCGCGGCATGATAACATGCATTGGTTCATCGACATTTTCCAAGTGTGGGAACGTGAGCGATCGAACGACCACGTTGGTAAAACGACCGGTGCGTTTTATGCGCCGGTGTGACCACTATAATAAACAACATTTATAACAGCTTACATGCTTTTTTTTAATTTTTATTTTTAAAAGTTTAAATAAAAATAGTTTTAAGAATATATATGAATTGTTTCATCTTTTGCTTTAAATTATTATGTCTCTTTGTTTGTTATAGTCGTTATTTTTTATTTAATTGAAATGTTTTCAAATATATGTTTAGTTTGTTTCAAAACGATTAGAAAAATACAAAATATTTAAATGTTTCAGTTTTTGAGCATCAATTTTTTTTTTTAATGTTTAAAAATTTAACAAATAAAAATTAAATAATAGTAGAATTATAAAATTGTTTAAAATATATATAAATGAAAGAGATGAAGTGAAATGGCTTAGAAAATACAAAATATTTAAATGTTTCAGTTTTTGAGCATCACGATATTGAAATTTAAATGTTTTTTAATGATTAAAAATTTAATAAACGAAATTATGGAAAAGTGATAGAAATTTAAATTTGTTCAAGATATGTGATTAAATAAAAGAGATGAAGTGAAATGGCTTAGAAAATATAAATCTGTTTCATGTTTCAGTTTTTGAGCATCACAATATTGAAATTTAAATGTTTTTTTTTTTTAATGATTAAAAATTTAAAAAATGAAATTATGAAATAGTGGTAGAAATATACAATTGTTTAAAATATATGGTGTGAAATGGTTAAGAAAATACAAAATATTTAAATGTGTCAGTTTTTGAGCATCAAAATATTTAAATTTAAGTGTATTTTAATGAATAAAAATTTAATAAATGATATTATGGCATGGATTTGGGATAAGATTTTATTTTATTTTTCAAAAAGCCACCAAATGTATGATGATTTGTTTAAAAATAGATGGCAGAATTCAAAATTGCTCAAGATATGTAATCAAATAAAAGATATAGAGTGAGAAGAATTGTAACATAAAAAAAAAAAGTTAAAAGCTCGTACCTTTATTTGACAAATATCGTTGAAGGATGAACCGCCTCCTAATTGTTCTCCACTAGTTGATGGCATCTCGGGATTCCATTCTCTGAAAAAAAAAATCATGCTTTTTCATTATACGATAGCTTACTCATTATCGCTGTCATCCAAGGTGATAACTTCAATAACCCTTGATGACGAGGGACCACTATTGGAAGTGGTTATTGCGGGGTCACAGAGCTCAACACCACCACTCTCGGTAAGCTTTATGCGCTTACTAAAAAAAAAACAACAAAGATGTATATTTTAAAAATATTATTAGATTACCTGAGTTGATAAATTTCCTCATAATCGAACCCCAACTCTTCACATACACGCTTATAACTGAAAATAAATATTTTAATTTAAAAAAAAAGCTAGGAAAAAACACAACCTGTTAGCAGCCATTGTATCTTGTTAGAATAAAATTATGCAAACTCTGAGAGGTAGTTATCCATATTTCATTTTACACATTTATATTACACTTCATTGCAAGAACAGTCAGTTGTTTTATTGTGACGTAACAATGTTGCCAACACTCAACATTGTATCATATTACAGCTGTCAACAGTGGCAGTTGCCAATCCGTTGTTAATAAATACGCATGTATTGTTGTGGTCAGCGTACCGGTTCCAACAATCTTATCGAATTAATCTTCGATATGTGTTCTTTGAGTTAGGGTATTAGAATATTAGTAATATACACACTAAAACATTTTCTATATACTCTTCTTTCCACGTAATTTGAGAATATTAGAAATCTTGATGCATATGCTATACAGCTATTTGTTATACTTTAATGAACAAGTGCTTTGCCATTTGGTTCATTGTAGGTCAACGTATCTGTTTCCACAATCTTATCGAATTGATATTCGATATGTGTTCCATTAACATTTTTGATACTAAAAACTATATACCCATGACCCCTTGGCATAGTAAGTATTCTTTAGCGTTATGGGTACTTGTGCTGTACAGCTATTTATCATATTTTTATGAACAAAACTTTTGCCATGTGGTACATGTGTGGGTCAGCGCACCTGTTTTAACGATCTTATCGAATTAATCTTCGATATGTGTTCCATTAACTTTTGTATTTCATATCGTTCTTATCGAATTAACCTTCGATATGTGTTCCATTAACTTTTGTATTTCATATCGTTCTTATCGAATTAACTTTCGATATGTGTTCCATTGATTTACCCATAAGAGGTACGGTGAACAAAATGGTTCGCCTAGATAAACAACAAACTTTTTAAAAGTTAAATTAATAATTATAAACTATAATAAACACAATCTATAAACAATGTAAACAAATAAAATTAAAAAATAAATATGTAAAATATATCTTATCGAATCAACCTTCGATATGTGTTTCATTAAAGTTTAAATATTTATTACTTCTTATCGAATTAACCTTCGATATGAGTTCCATTGATTAACCCATAAGAGGTACGGTGAACATATTGATTACCTTATAAAATAATTTAAATAATTAAAAACCAATATATATGAGAAATAATTTATTCAGTTTTAAAGATACAATTAAAAAATATATAAATATTAAAATACATTTAAAAAGAAATATTATTAAAAACACATTCAAAAAGAAATAATTTTTAAAATATTTACAAATACAATTAACAAATATATAAATAATAAAAATTCATTTAAAATAATACATTAAAAAATAATTTTAAAAATGATTTTAAAAAAAAATCATGCATTTTGATCCATGCGCAGGCTCGAGAGCCTGCCTCGGGAGGAAAAGTATATTTTTGACAGCTGACGCCGAAAATATGATTTTGACAGCTGACGCCCCCAAAAGTATGTTTTTAGCAGCTGACGCCCCCAAAAGTATGTTTTTAGCAGCTGACGCCCTCAAAAGTATGTTTTTAGCAACTGTTTGGGGGCGTGGTTAGTAAATTCGGCATGGCTCTCTACTCGCGTGCATAACAAAAAGGTAACGCTCGTTAAAACTATTGTCTGATAGTTTCCCGAAACGTCTCAGACACCTCCCAGTTTTCGTTGAGCGGAGGAGAAGTGGTAGCCAAAATAATTTTTGGGGAAATCATGGTGCACGGCTCGGTTACTCCTCACTGTTGGGTAATTAAGTCCAAAAGTCTCGTAAACTTGCTGTCAATAAATTAACAGTAAAGTAAGCAAGGTGGAACCTCCACGTTACAGATTGTTTCTTCCCGTCTTTTCATGGTCGGAAGATATATGTACTTCTACCTTGTTCCTTAGGTAGGCAGACCCGAACGCCCCGATTTCCTTATTAAGACAAATACTTAAAGAGAAAAGGATTCATTATCAGATAACAAGAAAATACAATATAAGAATTACATTAAGAAAGAATATAAAGAGATATAATAAAGTATTAAATAGAGTATATATAGAGATGATATAGAGATGAGACTCACATGACTATAAGACAACCTATCTGGGTTAGGCCAGAAGCAAGAGTGCCATGTGTGTCCCATGTTGTAGGCGGGGCTTGTTCAGGCTCCCGCTATTTGAATAGCGCGCACATGTTTACCATGTGCTTGCAGATGTGACAGTAGAGAAATCAATATCAGTCTGTTCTGTTGGAGAACTGTAAGACAGAAAATTTCAATCTAATAGGCTTTTTATCAAAGTAAATGTATAAGTTTAAGTTGGATATCTAACAATCTTTCTCATTTTATTTCTTATTGTTTGTTTTAAAGAAGGAAAAACTAGTTCTTTTCTTTCTAATTTCATCCCAAATGCTTCCGAATTCCAGGAAAATATATATGTTGACAACAAAGAAAATTCTTAAAAAACGTTTTGTTCAACTGTGTAATTCTTATGACACATTGCAAAAAAAATCGTTGAAAAAAATAAATTCGATTTTTGTAAATGACAAGTGAAATGAAAAAATTTTACGACCACGGCTGGATTCGAACCTACAATCTTCTGCTCCGTAGGCAGACGCGTTATCCATTGCGCCACGCAGCCTTGTTTAACTGAGATTTCAGAAACTCTTATGAGAAAAAAAACTAAGACAATTGTGATGAGAGAAATCAACAGAAAAGCTATGAAGCTGACATTACATTTTTCTACAATATCACTAGATTCGATATCATTGATATCCTGGAAACGTTATTCCTCTCCTTTTTGTATATCAAACGAGAGTTTTATGTAATCATAGAGAAATCAGGATCAGTCTGTTCTGTTGGAGAACTGTAAGACATAAAATTTCAATATAATAGGCTTTTTATCAAAGTAAATGTATAAGTTTAAGTTGGATATCTAACAATCTTTCTCATTTTATTTCTTATTGTTTGTTTTAAAGAAGGAAAAACTAGTTCTTTTCTTTCTAATTTCATCCCAAATGCTTCCGAATTCCAGGAAAATATATATGTTGACAACAAAGAAAATTCTTAAAAAACGTTTTGTTCAACTGTGTAATTCTTATGACACATTGCAAAAAAAATCGTTGAAAAAAATAAATTCGATTTTTGTAAATGACAAGTGAAATGAAAAAATTTTACGACCACGGCTGGATTCGAACCTACAATCTTCTGCTCCGTAGGCAGACGCGTTATCCATTGCGCCACGCAGCCTTGTTTAACTGAGATTTCAGAAACTCTTATGAGAAAAAAAACTAAGACAATTGTGATGAGAGAAATCAACAGAAAAGCTATGAAGCTGACATTACATTTTTCTACAATATCACTAGATTCGATATCATTGATATCCTGGAAACGTTATTCCTCTCCTTTTTGTATATCAAACGAGAGTTTTATGTAATCATAGAGAAATCAGGATCAGTCTGTTCTGTTGGAGAACTGTAAGACAGAAAATTTCAATCTAATAGGCTTTTTATCAAAGTAAATGTATAAGTTTAAGTTGGATATCTAACAATCTTTCTCATTTTATTTCTTATTGTTTGTTTTAAAGAAGGAAAAACTAGTTCTTTTCTTTCTAATTTCATCCCAAATGCTTCCGAATTCCAGGAAAATATATATGTTGACAACAAAGAAAATTCTTAAAAAACGTTTTGTTCAACTGTGTAATTCTTATGACACATTGCAAAAAAAATCGTTGAAAAAAATAAATTCGATTTTTGTAAATGACAAGTGAAATGAAAAAATTTTACGACCACGGCTGGATTCGAACCTACAATCTTCTGCTCCGTAGGCAGACGCGTTATCCATTGCGCCACGCAGCCTTGTTTAACTGAGATTTCAGAAACTCTTATGAGAAAAAAAACTAAGACAATTGTGATGAGAGAAATCAACAGAAAAGCTATGAAGCTGACATTACATTTTTCTACAATATCACTAGATTCGATATCATTGATATCCTGGAAACGTTATTCCTCTCCTTTTTGTATATCAAACGAGAGTTTTATGTAATCATAGAGAAATCAGGATCAGTCTGTTCTGTTGGAGAACTGTAAGACAGAAAATTTCAATCTAATAGGCTTTTTATCAAAGTAAATGTATAAGTTTAAGTTGGATATCTAACAATCTTTCTCATTTTATTTCTTATTGTTTGTTTTAAAGAAGGAAAAACTAGTTCTTTTCTTTCTAATTTCATCCCAAATGCTTCCGAATTCCAGGAAAATATATATGTTGACAACAAAGAAAATTCTTAAAAAACGTTTTGTTCAACTGTGTAATTCTTATGACACATTGCAAAAAAAATCGTTGAAAAAAATAAATTCGATTTTTGTAAATGACAAGTGAAATGAAAAAATTTTACGACCACGGCTGGATTCGAACCTACAATCTTCTGCTCCGTAGGCAGACGCGTTATCCATTGCGCCACGCAGCCTTGTTTAACTGAGATTTCAGAAACTCTTATGAGAAAAAAAACTAAGACAATTGTGATGAGAGAAATCAACAGAAAAGCTATGAAGCTGACATTACATTTTTCTACAATATCACTAGATTCGATATCATTGATATCCTGGAAACGTTATTCCTCTCCTTTTTGTATATCAAACGAGAGTTTTATGTAATCATAGAGAAATCAGGATCAGTCTGTTCTGTTGGAGAACTGTAAGACAGAAAATTTCAATCTAATAGGCTTTTTATCAAAGTAAATGTATAAGTTTAAGTTGGATATCTAACAATCTTTCTCATTTTATTTCTTATTGTTTGTTTTAAAGAAGGAAAAACTAGTTCTTTTCTTTCTAATTTCATCCCAAATGCTTCCGAATTCCAGGAAAATATATATGTTGACAACAAAGAAAATTCTTAAAAAACGTTTTGTTCAACTGTGTAATTCTAATGACACATTGCAAAAAAAATCGTTGAAAAAAATAAATTCGATTTTTGTAAATGACAAGTGAAATGAAAAAATTTTACGACCACGGCTGGATTCGAACCTACAATCTTCTGCTCCGTAGGCAGACGCGTTATCCATTGCGCCACGCAGCCTTGTTTAACTGAGATTTCAGAAACTCTTATGAGAAAAAAACTAAGACAATTGTGATGAGAGAAATCAACAGAAAAGCTATGAAGCTGACATTACATTTTTCTACAATATCACTAGATTCGATATCATTGATATCCTGGAAACGTTATTCCTCTCCTTTTTGTATATCAAACGAGAGTTTTATGTAATCATAGAGAAATCAGGATCAGTCTGTTCTGTTGGAGAACTGTAAGACAGAAAATTTCAATCTAATAGGCTCTTTATCGAAGTAAATGTATAAGTTAAAATTGGATATCTAACAATCTTTCTCATTTTCTTTTTTTTCTTTTTTTCTAATTATAATATCCAATTTTAACTTATACATACATTTCGATGAATTCAAATAAAAATAATTTAATTCATGTTTTGTAAGTTTACACTCAAACTCTGAGTCAAGGTAGAAAGTAGGTTTTTGAACGCTATGATTCTGACAGCTGAGGCATAAAAGTATTTTTTTCTCTTCAAAAAATATATTCATTGTGGTGGCCAAGCCTAAACAAAGTTTATTTTGCAAAGTTTTCGTTAGATAATGAACTGCATTTTTTAGGCTTAGATGAGATATAAAAATTGTATTGAACACAATAACGCACATAGATCTTTAAAAAAAACTATATATTAAACAACGCGAATGACACCAAAATAGGAATTAATGTGAACAGTTTATAAGCATTAGATGTTGTGAGCAAACTATTAATAATTGTCGTTGAAGGGAATGTTGTAGAAGAAGAAGAAGGTGTCAGTGTAGTAGTAGACGACGAAACTGGCTGTGCGGTGGAAGAAGAAGAAGGTGCCAATGTAGTAGAAGACGACGAAACTGTCTGTGCAGTGGAAGAAGAAGATGGTGCTAATGTAGTAGAAGACGACGAAACTGGCTGTGTGGTAGAAGAAGAGGAAGGTACCAGTGTAGTAGAAGAAGGGGATGTACTAGAAGAAGAGGAAGGTGACAGTGTACTAGAAGACGACGACGCAGGACGTGTGGTGGAAGAAGAGGAAAGTGCCAGTGTAGTAGAAGAAGAGGGAGATTGTGTGGTAGATGTTGAGTTTGTAGACTTTGTTGCAGTAGTAACTGGTAGAATCTTCATTAAAGGTTCTAAAAGTATGTATTTGTAATATTCTGAAATATGTATTGTAATTATACTATTAACTTGTCCAGAATATCCATATCTATGTTCTTTGTCATGAATATAAAAGCTGTAAGAATGCGATGGTTTTTTTGCTTTTAATATATGAAACCCCTAAAACATTATCATTCGCAACGCTGTTCGAGTCTTTTTACCTTTGTAGGAACAGATTGCGAAATAATCCAAAAGCTTTCGTCACCAACATGTACGCTTCCGTGTGAATTTAAGGTAGTCGTATTAAACAATATCTTATTATCTAAGTATAATTTCACGCATAGTTCTATTCCACAAGTAACCTATCAATAATGAATGTTTAGTTAACAAAAAATCCAATCATTACCGTAATGATGTCATTTTCATTTCTAGTGTAGAAATAGCTATCATCTACTGATATCTGTTTGAGGGAAGGTATCACAGTTATATATGAACCTTTTCCAAATGACGATCCATCGTAGTACTTGGTTATATGTACAGCACCAGATCTATATATCTTAGATAATATAACACATAAACTGGTCAATACACATACACATCCTCGAAACCCATGCTTGCATTCGTATTACTCTTGACTGCCTTATTTGCTTTATGAGGTGCAACTTGTATGGTCTCTTCACTATCATCATTAAATATTCTGATCTTAAACGGTAAATATAGATTAATCTGAAAATTTTGTGGTACATCTTGTGCAAATGCACATTCCCCCGAAATATCCGCAAACCATTGAAACTGATCAGATTCTGTTAAATGAACATCTTGCGTCTGATAAGGTTCAAAACATTCTAAAATAAAAATAATAAAAACTGATACTTTTTTGAGAGAAAGATCTCAGATTGTTAGAAGTTCACCTGAAGTAGGTAAGTAATGTGGCATGTAAGCTACATGATCACATGATGTAGAATCTTGGCCAGCACATGTTATTCCAGCCACAATCTAACAAAATTATTTCATTAAAATTAAAATTAAAAAGTTTAAAAAATTAAAATTAAAAAGTACTATTATGAATACACGAGCATACCATGATAGGTGCTGTTGCCGTAATTTGATAAGTAATTGCGGCATTCTGTGTTTGGGATTTCAATGCAATATAAGATGTTCCTACAGTGTCATTAACCTCAAAAAAATATATAATAAAAAAAAGTCGAGTAATATTACTGTGAAAGGAGGGAAATTATCTTGTCCAGCAACTTTTAAAGTAACTACTGCAGAGCCTTCGACAGGTAGAAAAGAAACTTGCTGATACTGGTTTAAGAGATATACGGGAGGAAGTGTAAATGAGAAGATTTTTCCAGCGAAAGTTGTTGGTAATACTAAAATTTCTTTGGTTGTTTTATGTTCTTTTCTTATATTAAACTATTAAAATTTAATAAATGTATACCAGTAAATGTTTCTCCTTTCCCAGTCACATTATCATAGTTGTTAGCTAAAAGAGTTAAGGGACATTCTGAATTAGCATAAAGTGTGTCGTGTGGAATCCTATTATCTTGAGGAGAATAAAGAGAGTCATATGGCCAACCATAGAATGATGGAATAGGAAACTGAAAAATGTGAATTATAAAAAGAAAATTCTTCTTTTCAATTTTAAGATTGTTTGAAATTTGCTTATATATAATAATAGTGCTATATAAAACTCTTCAATAAATGAAATACTGCAAAGTTACTTCAGTAAACGAGTCTGGATCTGTTGCAATAGATGCTGTTATCTCATCACAGTTATAGCACTTCTTATATTTTAATTTTAATACACACGCTTGGTTATTTCTTCCATTTAGTACTACAATAAGTTGAATATATATTCACAATCAGTTAAACATAAAATACTTGTTATTGAAAGTTTTTGGTTAGGAACTTCAGGGTTGTCATCCCCGTTCCGAATGAAATTGAAATAAAAAGAAGTGCCTTCCGAATCGTACACAGCTATGGCAAAATTCGCCAATAATGAATCTATTAAATAAACTTAATATGGTTTTTAAATATGTTTAAGAAACTTACAGGCAATGTAGAAGAGTGGATTCATACTTCTCACCGAAGTGAACGAAAAATTTTTCATTTCATCTTAGATAAGACTTAGATATCAAGTGGAGAAGCACAATAAATGCCCATAAAAGCGTGGTAAGCATAACTATCGTAATAGACTTGTTAAATTTATGTTGCAAATAGTAGATTAGATGATTAGAAATTTATTTTGAAAGTATTATTTGTTAGGTTTTGTTTTTATATAAAGCCGAAAACATTTAATATTTTTATTCTTTAAACTTGGTTATTTTTCACATATAAGTTTATAAACATCATATCTACCAACAGTGCTCGAATTAGGTTCCACCTGATAGTCAAACATGAAACAGTTCTTCAGTGATGATGTAAATCCTATAAAGAGCAATACTCATATCTTAGACAATTAATAAAAAGGTGTAACCTATCAGGGGGCTCCATGCCCATGATATGCATGGGTTTGGTTTGAATATAGGATGGTTCATCATGCATAGTTGCCCACAATGATTTGCGTCGATTGTCAATCCTTGTGATTAAATTATTAGTACCAAAAGCAATGTTTATGATTACAATAAAGCTTACCAATTGAAGCATATTTCTGGGGGATAAAAGTGTTAGGATCGAACCCAGAACTAAATTTTTGCCAGTGACATATAGGAGAATTTTTTGTTTCTAAATTGGGAGTTGATCACGTTATTTTGTATAAACATAAATACTTACTACCAACTTTACAATAAATATCTTGTATATAATATTTACTATAACTGAGTTGAATTACTTTATTGTCCAATGGTCCATAAATAACACAATAACTACTTTTCTCTGAAATCTTATAATTTATTTCGGGACAACCTCAAAAACAACCTTTCGCTATATACGCTTCACAACGGAATGATGTTTCTCTTGCGCAACTGTTAGCACAATTTTTGGCTGAGTTTATAACCTACAATAGCATATCAAACATACACTTTTATCATTCACCTTGTAAGCAATTGATGATGGACGATTGGATGGATCTATAGAATTTATACGGCATCCTTTTTCCACTCCTAAAGAATAACCACTAATCAGTGAAATAGTCTGATACAAACCATTGTTGCCATTCTCTTCTTCCAAATCTATGTTTGATATTAGATTGAAATTTTTACAACTATTTCATACCACATAAATCTCCGGTACAGTTCAACTTTTCCTGTAAAAATCCAATTTCTGCCTCACATTCTGATTTATTTCCTGACTGTAATGCGGTAGTTAGTTAACAGTTGTAAACGTGAAAGCACCTTCAATGTTCTGACTCTTTTTTTTTCACAGTTAGAAAGGCAATTTGACCAGTTTGACCATTCAGAATACATACATGGCTTATTGCACTCATTTGATTTTTCACATATCTATTTTTACTGTAAACGACTAACTATATCTTAATACCTTATGATCGACCACGTCATTACAAATTTTGTTTTTGGCTGCTCGCGTTCTAGTTCTTGGAAAAAAAATGATTGATTGATTTATCAACATAGGAACATTTTACTTCACTCCCGTTTGTGTACACGTTGCATTACATTGCCCGTATTTTGTCCATTCCGTATATATGCAGGGAGAATCACATTTCTATAAACATTGCTTTATTTTCAAAAATTGAATTATTTTGATATCATTATAAATTAATTACTTTCATATTGCACGGTTCCCTGTCAATCATTTCACTTTCTAAACATTGGACTCCATCTTCACTTGGTTGCTGTTTAATTTTTCTAAATCTGTCGCGGTTTCCTCCTCCACATGATGCCGAACATTCTGTCCATTCCTGCCATGAAGTGTATCCACAATTAACTAAAATATATACTATATTATAAATCTGTTGAGTTATTTTTTAAGAGATAAGGACAAAAGGTTATTAAAATATCCCCAGCTTCAGATTTCATATGATTTGTATAATGGCTTGTTTTAATCGCAATGGCTTATTTTCACAATACTTGCTAGTTTTTTGAAATAGTTATTGACTTATTTGTTTCTTATCTTCTGTTTTTTATTGTAATTGTTGATAGCTACCGATATTGCTGAATTTTTAGTTCTCTGTGTAGAAATTTTAAATTTATTTTCTAATAAAAAATCTTGAACTGAACAGAGCTGAAATTTATTTTTTAAGGGGATAAAGTCAATTATATATTAAAATCGAACATACTTGGTGGAGCTTTACATTTTTTCGTCCATAAGTTTTGATCACCTTCTTGTAACTCTGCAGGAATAGTAGAATATAATGTACACGGCGAAGGTCTATAATGCAGTACTGATAAAGTCTTTCTTACTTTGATATATTATTTACGTACAATGTAGTTGAAGATACAATATATCCATTACAATCAATTCCTCCATACTTGGCAACACAAAAATGATGGCAGGCTGATTCAGATGTTGAACCTCAAAAATTGCTCAATGTAACGTTTTAGTAGAAGCTTAAATACCTGGGGATATATATTTGTCTACAGTTGTTGTTCGTTTAATATTATTTTTTGTAAGCAAAAATTGGCAATAACCAACTGATGGTGTTTTTTTTCCTTCACAAACATCAACATATAATATGAACGGCCGTTGGTCAAGAAACATTTCTCGTGAAAGATCTATCTATAATATTTCAAAATATATTTTTATATTTTATTTTGGCCTACTTTATCAAAGAGATAGCAATCTCCTATTTTATCACCTGCTGGCCAAAGAATCGCAGTGCAATTAAAATCTTTTTCTTCCGCACATTTACCTTTGCAATCAGATTCAGCAGGTAAAATCTATAGTAAATGTTTAAATATACCATAAAAAATAAAATATACTTTTTTTCTTGTTGAGCCAAGATCGAGTTTCACATTTATACCACGAAGTATTGGTTGTAATTTGCCTAAAGATATTTGTTTACTTTGTTCAATGGTAATAAACTTAAAAAATAGTATATTTATAATTACTTACATGTTAGAGCATATGTTTCATAAAATAAGCAAAATAAATGTATGAGACGCATATTAAGTACTTGTGTGCTCTCCTTAAAACTGAAAATTAAAATGAATCTATTTCAGAGATTAACAATACCGATTATCTGAATTACTTGAATAACGGGTTGGATCAAAAGTAACTAGTTGAAATTATTACAGGATCAATAAAGTGATTATGACATCGTTTTTTTCATTTGAACCGTTGTAGAGAATATCTATCAATTTGACATTATTAATGAGTATAATTCATATAAGCTAATTTGAACTTTTTTTTTCAATGAGACTTATACTTTTTATAATGAACTCAAATTAGTTTTAATCGTTTCAACATTTAAAATATTTACTGCAATATGTATGAATCATGGAGAGTAAAAAGTACTTCTAAATGTATCTTTATCTTAATAATGTACAGAAAAATAATATATTTATTACATATAGGAAGATCACCAATCAACAAATAGTAGAAACCAACTTAATCACGCATGAGCTTCATGTAAATAATGATTCTTAACCTATTATAAGACTTAATGAAAAAAAATTATAGTACCACCTTAGCATCGCCTATACACACTAGCTGAACCATTAGGAATTTTGTTGAATTTTCCCATACTGTATTGATATATTGTACATTTTCCTAGAATAATAAGTTTAAATAAAGATTGATATTCAATATTTTCTGAAATATGTTTTTCTATTACCTTTGTCTTTTGTTTCATAAGCATAGCCAATACAACGCATAAGACCATAATCTCTATCGCAAAGCTCCCGACAAGATGATTCGTAAGTGAAATAGCCACCGAACTTTCCGGTTCCACCTGAAGACACATCTGCACTTGTTTGCACCAAGCGATAGCCATCTTGGCATCCTATATATTTTAAATTAGTAAGTATTTCATATTGAATAATACCTCCATGTGAGACAGTTGTGGAAGGGCTAGTAATTGTCCATGGTGGAATCTGAAAACAGTAACCTTGAACAAATACTAAAAGTCAGTCAATTTTGATGTTATATCTAAAAATTAAATAATGTTGACACATTTCCATAAGATTACAAATTTTTGTAGAATAATAATAATAATCATACTGTAACAATTGTAGTTGTTCTGTTAGATGGCTGAAAAATATATAGTAACTATTTAAATCTAATTATCAATACTGTAAATGTAGTTGAGGCAGTAGCAGTAATTCGCGAGGTTGATGTTTTGGAAGGCTTTGACGTGAATGCAGTTGGAGAGGCTTTTGTCCAAATTGACTTTGTTGTAGATGTAATTGTGTTCGTTGTGTTATGCAATGGCTTCTTTGTGTATTTAGTCGTAGATAGATACTTTGTTGTTGTTCGTAACATATTTTTAGTTGACTTCGGTGTTGTTCGAGGTTTAGAAGTCGTAGTCCGTTTTTTTGTTGTTTCTAAAAATGAAAATTTCAATTTTTAAAACTTTCGATTTGTTTTAAGAACTCACTTTTAGTAATAATGATAGGTGTTGTACTAGATGATTCGGTACTTCCGGTTTCTCCAGTAGAATCTGAACTATCAGTTGCACCAGATGATTCGGTACTTCCAGTTTCACCCGTTGCTCCAGTGCTCCCAGTTTCTCCCGTAGAATCTGTACTATCAGTTGCACCAGATGAATCGGTACTTCCAGTTTCACCCGTTGCTCCCGTGCTCCCAGTTTCTCCAGTAGAATCTGAACTATCAGTTGCAACAGATGAATCGGTACTTCCAGTTTCACCCGTTGCTCCGGTGCTCCCAGTTTCTCCAGTAGAATCTGTACTATCAGTTGCACCAGATGATTCAGTACTTCCAGTTTCACCTGTTGCGCCGGTGCTTCCAGTTTCTCCAGTAGAATCTGTACTATCTGTTGCACCGGATGATTCGGTACTTCCAGTTTCACCCGTTGCTCCGGTGCTTCCAGTTTCTCCAGTTGAATCTGTACTATCAGTTGCACCAGATGATTTGGTACTTCCAGTTTCACCCGTTGCTCCGGTGCTTCCAGTTTCTCCAGTTGAATCTGTACTATCAGTTGCACCAGATGATTCGGTACTTCCAGTTTCTCCAGTAGAATCTGTACTATCAGTTGCACCAGATGATTCGGTACTTCCAGTTTCACCCGTTGCTCCGGTGCTTCCAGTTTCTCCCGTAGAATCTGTACTATCAGTCGCACCAGATGATTCAGTACTTCCAGTTTCACCCGTTGCTCCGGTGCTTCCAGTTTCTCCAGTTGAATCTGTACTATCAGTTGCACCAGATGATTCGGTACTTCCAGTTTCACCCGTTGCTCCGGTGCTCCCAGTTTCTCCCGTAGAATCTGTACTATCAGTCGCACCAGATGATTCAGTACTTCCAGTTTCACCCGTTGCGCCGGTGCTTCCAGTTTCTCCAGTAGAATCTGTACTATCAGTTGCACCAGATGAATCGGTACTTCCAGTTTCACCCGTTGCTCCTGTGCTCCCAGTTTCTCCAGTAGAATCTGTACTATCAGTCGCACCAGATGATTCAGTACTTCCAGTTTCACCCGTTGCGCCGGTGCTTCCAGTTTCTCCAGTAGAATCTGTACTATCTGTTGCACCGGATGATTCGGTACTTCCAGTTTCACCTGTTGCTCCGGTGCTCCCAGTTTCCCCAGTAGAATCTGAACTGTCTGTTGTACCAGATGATTCGGTGCTTCCAGTTTCTCCAGTAGAATCTGA
The DNA here is from genome assembly GCA_964057225.1 of Auanema rhodensis. Classification (NCBI taxonomy): domain Eukaryota; kingdom Metazoa; phylum Nematoda; class Chromadorea; order Rhabditida; family Rhabditidae; genus Auanema; species Auanema rhodense. The sequence continues at coordinate 8,988,279 of OZ059899.1, read as the reverse complement.
ACTATCAGTAGCACCAGATGATTCGGTGCTTCCAGTTTCACCCGTTGCTCCGGTGCTTCCGGTTTCTCCAGTAGAATCTGAACTATCAGTTGCACTAGATGATTCGGTACTTCCGGTTTCACCCGTCGCTCCGGTGCTTCCAGTTTCTCCAGTTGAATCTGAACTGTCTGTTGCACCAGATGATTCGGTACTTCCAGTTTCACCCGTTGCTCCGGTGCTCCCAGTTTCTCCCGTAGAATCTGTACTATCAGTTGCAACAGATGAATCGGTACTTCCAGTTTCACCCGTTGCTCCGGTGCTCCCAGTTTCTCCAGTAGAATCTGTACTATCAGTCGCACCAGATGATTCAGTACTTCCAGCTTCACCCGTTGCGCCGGTGCTTCCAGTCTCTCCAGTAGAATCTGAGCTGTCTGTTGTACCAGATGATTCGGTACTTCCAGTTTCACCCGTTGCTCCGGTGCTCCCAGTTTCTCCTGTAGAATCTGAACTGTCTGTTGTACCAGATGATTCGGTGCTTCCAGTCTCTCCAGTAGAATCTGAGCTGTCTGTTGTACCAGATGATTCGGTACTTCCAGTTTCACCCGTTGCACCGGTACTCCCAGTTTCTCTTGTAGAGTCTGAACTGTCTGTTGTACTAGATGATTCGGTACTTCCAGTCTCTCCAGTAGAATCTGAACTGTCTGTTGCACCAGATGATGCGGTACTTCCAGTTTCACCCGTTGCTCCAGTGCTCCCAGTTTCTCCCGTAGAATCTGTACTATCAGTTGCACCAGATGAATCGGTACTTCCAGTTTCACCCGTTGCTCCGGTGCTTCCAGTTTCTCCAGTTGAATCTGTACTATCAGTTGCACCAGATGAATCGGTACTTCCAGTTTCACCCGTTGCTCCGGTGCTCCCAGTTTCTCCTGTAGAATCTGAACTGTCTGTTGTACCAGATGATTCGGTGCTTCCAGTCTCTCCAGTAGAATCTGAGCTATCTGTTGTACCAGATGATTCGGTACTTCCAGTTTGACCCGTTGCACCGGTGCTCCCAGTTTCACCCGTTGCTCCGGTGCTTCCGGTTTCTCCAGTAGAATCTGAACTATCAGTTGCACCAGATGATTCGGTACTTCCAGTTTCACCAGTTGCTCCGGTGCTCCCAGTTTCTCCAGTAGAATCTGAACTGTCTGTTGTACCAGACGATTCGGTACTTCCGGTTTTACTCGTTGCTTCGGTGCTTCCAGTTTCTTTGTTTGTGGTAGAAGATTCAGTAGTGCTTTCCGAAGTGGTGGTTGAAGATTCATAAGTTGTAGAGTCGGTTATTGTTGATGAAGGTTCATTTGTTGTTGTCATAAGTGCTGTTGTGCTTTCTGGAAAGAAAAAAATATATATAAACTGCGAGTAAATGTTATTTTAAACCTAATGCCGTCGTTGTAAATTCAAATGTAGTTGACGTTTCTTCAGTCACTTAAAATGAATAGTTCGATGAGCTCAAGAGAAGTTCTTTAAAACTTACACCCTGTTGTACCCCCTAAAAATATGAAATATCTTTAAATATGTGCAAATAATTTCTTACAATTGAATGTGATTGTTGTAAACTCCGTAGATGTTACTGAAACAAAAAAAATATATATTGAAAAAAAATAAGTTAAATCCAGGTTAAGCTTGTTAACAATTAATAATTAGAAAAACAAAAAAGTAAATTAGTTTTGTTAATTGCTCATAGTTGAACGGCAAACCTAATAAAATGACTATGTTTCCTCTTTATTCTAAAATTCAATCTAACTTTATTAACTTTGTACTAATCCGAAATAGGAAGTGTAATAATAGAATTTTTTTGAAAAGAGGATACGCACCAGGAACTGTCGTCGACTTACACATCTGAGCTTTAACAGTTGTGGTGACAAACATGGTTATCGTCACCAGCCATAGCAACATACTAATCCGGAATACACTCAATTTCTTAAAAAATAAAAAATGGAAGCATGAAAAGGAATATGATGAACAATAAACCTTTACTTCTATATAGCGAAATTGACAATATGTAAAAAATCAAAAATTTAGTAATTGATCCAAATGCAGTATTATTGTCTACGGTTTTGACACACATGCAATAATTAAATGAAAAAAAAAGAGTTCAAAATCGATATACTTTTGATCGTTATGATTACGCGTGGCGGATTTGAGATTGTTCGATTACTTTTTCCACATATCAGTTTCAAATTGTGTTCCCTCTCACCCACAACTTATCCTTATTAATCTGTAATCCTTTGGAGCGATTTGATCTCATCTTTATGATATTTATCATTGAACAAGCAACCCTTAAGTAAGTGCATTTTATTGGGTTTATAAAGCAGAGAGCAGCAGAAGAAACCACTCATTATCTCATTGGAAACTTTATTTCAGATATTTTTGTTGTACTATGCATAATAGAATGTGTACATTATTTGATTCCGTAAATGCAGTTCAAATTGTATTCGAAATGGATTATGTTTGAATGATAATGAACCGAAACGCGGCCTTTCACTACAAATTATGAACGAAAACAGAAAGATCTGTCATTTGGGTTCATCAAATAGTTTGTCAAATAAGTGAGATCTTCTAGTGAAGATCTTCTGAATTAAATATTTGTTGTCTACCGTTTGTTCATCTAAGAATTGAATTCACTTTTGATATGGACAGTTTAAAATTAAAATAAACATTATTCTCCTCTACTTAATACCTTATCAATGCTAATAGAGATAATAAATGCTTCATACTTTATCAGTATTGCAACTAACAGCATATAGTTGAAACTTCTTTCAAATTTTCAATTATTGAACGTACATCTACTAATGATATTGAAATCGGATCAACATCCCCCATATTCGCCCCTTGATCCTAGGTAATTAGTTGTATATTTTTTCTATTATTTTTTCGTATTTACAGTCACACATCCAAATATGAATCCTCAATCAGTAAACCGAAATTATTTTTATTGATAATTGGTTTACTTTCACTACTTTTGTGTGTGAGTAAAAGTACCAATTTCTCGAGTTTGGGTTCAATTAGATTGGTAGAATACATAAACTTCTTTACTATTAATTTTAAGTATTCAGTTATTTACCAAAAGTATCGAATCAGGCTAGTATTTTAATCCAATTATTTCAAATTTTTCAAGTTTAGCTTTAACAAAACGTATTCAAAAATTGAAGAATATGAACGGTTACAGTATTTTGTGCAAAACATGAAGAACATTGAAGAGCTTTATAGCATATCAGATCCTTCAGTTGAATATGGGTTCAACGAGTTCACAGATTGGTCTGAAAAAGAGCTTAAAAGCGTATGATGAGAAATATGATATCCTATACAAAGTTGTATTTCCAGTTAACTATGGATCATGAATATAATGTTAAAATGCTAGACATGGTAATAGGAGCAACTCCCAATTATGATAAGGATTTTCATCGCCCAAAGAGCTTTGATTGGAATATCCAAGGAAAAGTAACACCTATTAAAAACCAAGGTATATTTATTGCTTAACATCATATAAAAACAATACAAACGTCTAATATTATACATACGCTCATGATATAATTGAAAACATGGCTGGTTGTCTACAAAATAAGACCTTCAAGAGTTCTGAGGAATAATAGTACTATTTATATTTGCCATCGAATAAAAATCTTATCCTTTAAATAACATCAGTTCAGAATGTATACATACATAGATGCATATATATATATATATATATATATATATATATATATATATATATATATATATATATATATACAAAGGTTTTTAGGACAATGCGGTTCGTGTTGGGCTTTTGCTGCAGTAGCTGTTGTCGAAACTCATCATGCGATTAAAAGTGGAAATCTTCAATCTTTATCTGAGCAACAACTTATTGACTGTGATAAAAACAGCAACGGGTGTCACGGTGGCATTGTATTTAGCGCTTTAAGGTAATTAATGCTTAGTTTTAAAAATTTGTTTAGGATATAAAAAACGTTTATATAATTGAACTTTTTCTCAATAATTTCAGAATGTCGATGAGAAGCGGGTTACTGTCCGAGTCAGATTATCCTTATGAAGGCACAGATTCAAAAAATTGTAAAGAACAATCAGGAGTAAGTGTTTAATTAATTGAAAATAATTAATTACTGTAAGATGAACAAAAACAAGTATCCAGACTTTTCAGGCTAGAGTTCGCATAAATAACGTTCAAATGATGCCCCAAGATGAAGAGAAAATAGCTGATTGGATATCAAGCAAAGGTCCTGTCACAATAGGTAGCAATACCAAAAAGAATGAAAAAATTGTTAATTTAAAGGAATGAATGTTACTAAAGGGATGTATAGCTATCGCAGTGGTATATTTCATCCATCGAAAGAAGAATGTCAGGTGATTCTAATCATTATTTGTTTTATTGAAATCAATTTCATTTTAAGAATGAGTCTGTAGGTTCCCATGCTCTTGTATTGACTGGTTACGGTACAACATCAGAAGGAACAGATTATTGGATTGTAAAAAACTCTTGGGGCTCTTCATGGGGACTGTCAGGATATTTTTGGCTGAAGCGTGGGGTTAATAGTTGTGGATTAGCCAATCGAGCACTCTCACCTGTTATAAATTGAAGCTTTGTGATAGAATGTCGAACTTCTTTTATGTATAAACAATATTTTTCTATATAAGCATATGAATATGCTAAAAGATTTCTAGGTTAGTATAATATTTCATCACGTTAAAGACCTCGATTTCTTTTCACATCTTATGGTATTCTTCATACATTCTAATATAAAACATTATAATTCTTTACCTCATTCTTTGCAAATATTTCAGATCTATAGGTCAAAGATATTGCACAATTGTCCAATAAATTTAAAACAGCTTCTAGGTGTAATTAAAAGATATTTTTCTTCCCAGCTGTTGCTCAAATTTCCTCAAATACCAATGAGATTCTTTCGTTGAATGTCCACTTATTTCGATCGCAATTAATAAGTTGTTTGCAAATCTATGCTTGTTTATAAATATATTTCTTATTTAGAATGATTATACGACTTATATCTTTTTTGTGCATCATTCCTTTATCTCTTCAAGAATGTTCTTGGAATGTAAGTATTTCGAAAACTTGATATATTCGGCTTTTGTTTTGAAAAAAAGCCTATCAGTTAATAACATAATCAAGTTAAAACTTGTGTATATGTGCTTATATTACTTTTTGTATTATTTCAGACATGCCCCAATTTCAGTTCCAGCAAAGATGCTATTAAGGTTCACCTCATTCCTCACACTCATGATGACTTAGGATGGATTAAAACAGTTGATCAATATTATTACGGATGTAAAAGGCATATTATTCCTACTTTTTAAAATTAACTGTTTAAGCTAAGCAGACTTTGGTTCCAGTTGGTGTTCAATATATCTATAACACAGTAATTGATGAGCTATTGAAAGATAACACAAAAAAGTAAGAATGTTTAACAAACTTTTTAGTACATCTTGCATACCTTTGCTTCTTTTTGATTCTCATTTGCTGAAACTGGTTTTTTGTACCGTTGGTGGAGCAGTCATTCCGCTACCGAACATCGTAAATTGCAACATTTGATTGAGAACGGTTTGTTTTTTTCAATTAAAAACCATAAAACATCCTACACTATTTTAAACTTTTCAAAATTAAAATCTCTCTATTTTTCAAGGACAAATTGAATTAATTGGTGGAGGATGGGTTCAAAATGATGAAGCTTCAGCTCATTATGTTGATATTATTGATCAAATGTCTCTTGGCTTGAAAGTAAAGTTGTTTATTCTCTGTATTGTTTTTTAGTAATCAAAGCTTCAGAAGTTAAGTCAATTCTTCGGAGAATGTGGAAAACCACAAGTTGCTTGGCAAATCGATCCATTCGGGCATAGTAAGGAAATGGCCAACATTTATGCAATGGTAAACAGTTATAGAAAATTATATGATGTTTTTATTTAGATGGGATATTCATCTTTGTTTTTTGCGCGAATTCATTACTTGGAAAAAGAGCTTAGATTGCAGAATAGGAGTTTGGAGTTTATATGGAATGCTTCGGACGATTTGAGTAAATTACTAGCAGATTATAGAATTAAAAAATTATGAATTACAGAAACTCAAATACTCACAGGAGCATTTTATCAGGACAACTATGGACCCCCTGAAGGATTTTGCTGGGATGCGCTGTGCGGAGGTTTGTAAAAGTTTATATAATAGACCAATGTGAATTACAGATGATCCTATTATGGATAATATTGAACTAGAAGGCTATAATGTAGATAGTAAAATTAAAGCTTTTGTAAAGCATGTTCGCGAACAGGTGTTGATCTCATCTAAAACAGTTTACAGAGAAGTATTTAGGTTAAAGCCCAACGGTCGAATCATGTTATGTTGTTGATGGGAAGTGATTTCCAATACACTAATGCAAACAGCTGGTATTCCAATATGGATAAGCTAATTCGATTAGTAAATAGCAATGTAAGTAGAAAATTAACTTCTTGATCTATAATCAAATAATTTAAGAATTCCCTTGGAGTTGAAGTAGCTTATTCCACTCCATCGTGTTATGTTCAAGGGTTAATAAAGTCTCGGCCACACCTTCCAACGAAGAGTGACGATTTCTTTCCGTAATTAATAGTCAAACTGTTTTTAAACTATATACTAATTTATCGAATAGATATGCTTCTTCTGCTCACTCGTACTGGACTGGTTATTTTAGCAGCCGACCAACCTTCAAAGGAATGATTAGAACCGCTAGCGCAATGCTTCAAGTTAATAGATATTGAAGAAGAAATATTATAATGTTTTTTTAGTTATCCAAACGTTTGGCTGCTCTAGCAAACCTAGGCGCGGAGACTGATATCAATCTTGAAGTAATGGAGAAAGCATCAGCTCTGGTTCAGCATCACGATGCAGTAACGTAGCGCATTTACCACAGTGACAAAATTCTTTTCAAAAATGTTTCAGGGGAACTGCCAAAGAAAATGTTACGAAGGATTACGTCAAACGATTGCACAAAGCGTTAATACATACAGAGGTTTTTTTATAATCAAATATTTATCCAATATTAATTTGTAGAATATCATAAATGATTTCATGGGTCAACGTGAAGCCAAAACAAGCTCACAAACTAAGCATAGCATTTGTCTCCTCACAAACGAAACCATTTGCACCGTCATCAAGTAGTTATATAATATAAGAACATTATCTTTGAAATGCGCTTTCAGAGATGTACCAACTATTGCAGTAACAGCTTTCAATCCAGCTGGTAACACATTAAAAACTCAAATTAGAATCCCGTATTACTCACGATCAGCTATTGTTCAAAATGAAGAAGGTGAAATTGTTGCATCTCAAGTAAATTTTATATTTTGTTACAATACAATACAATTTCATAATTTGTTCAGCTTTCAAAAACATTTCAAAGCTCCGAGCAGTTTTCTTCAGTTGATAGAGCTCCATATGAGCTGACCATTAACATAACTATTCCTCCTCTTGGTTTTACTACTTATATTATTGATAACTCTAGCACAATGTAAGAAACATTTCGGTTAAATAATCTTTCGATATCATTTTTTTCAGAAGATCCACCACTGTACGTCATCCAGTGCGAGGAGACTCTGAAAACAATACGATTGAAAATGAGGTGGGACTTTTATTCTAAAATTAAACTAAACGTCATTTAGTTATTCATGATTTCTTTCGATTCAAACGGATATATTAATGAATTGAAGGACAAAAAAACAAATACAACACATATATTCAGACAAGAATTTCTTGTTTATGAAGGTTATCTCATTTAATAATGTTTTGTTATTTGTTTTTAACCAACTAAATCTCAGGAATTGACAATAGTACTAGCCAACCATCAGGAGCATACATCTTTCGACCAAAAACACAAGACCCAGTCAAATTGAGCACATCAGTTAAACTAGAAATTGTCAAGGTAATTATTCCAATTCCGTATCTTGAAATTATCAAAGTGAAACATGTAGGGGGGCCTGTATGAAGAAGCTCGACAGATGATATCACCATGGGTAACGCAAATTATTCGAGTAACTAAGTCAAGTGCAGAAATTGTATTTGATTGGGTTGTTGGTCCCATCCCGAAAGAGAATGATGGGTTTGTATACAACTTCTATAAGTATTATTCCTGATATATTGCAGGTCACCAGTCACAAAGGAAATAGTGACCAGATATTATACGGACATCAAATCAGCTGATGAATTTTTCACTGACTCAAATGGTAGACAAATGATCAAACGATTGTAGGATTGAACTTTGTGTGTCATATAATGCTAACTGATATATTTTTAGAAGGAATTACAGCCCTTCTTTTAGTTATCAAAATACTGAGCCAACATCTGGTAATTATTATCCAGTAACTAATCGAATTTATATAAAAGTATGTAATCTTCTATACATCAACTTAATTTCTCATTCAAGGATTCTAAAAACCAATTAACCGTATTGATTGATAGAGCCGAAGGCGGAACTGCTAAAGATGGCATGATTGAACTCATGGTAATTTGAATGATTGATGTTGTCTTAATTGTACCAAATTCAGCTTCATCGAAGATGTTTTTATGATGATCATTGGGGAGTTGAAGAGGCCTTAGATGAGCCAGGCTTATCTGGCAAAGGACTTGTTGCCCGAGGTACACATGTTCTACTGTGGTCATCAGCTCAGGTTCTAAAATTGTTGTGTTTCTTAATATATAAACTCTTCTTCAGAGTGCACCTTCATTGCATCGCCCAATTGCTCTAAACTTGTTTCATAAACCAGTGATTGCTTTCGCAAAGGTAGAAGAAATAAATACATTCAAGAAAAATAACAAGTTATCGGTAAGACAATCACATTTTTTCTTTTATTTACCTCTTTCACAGTATTCTGGACTCACAAGGTCTCTCCCTGAATATTTGAACCTTCTTTCCTTGGAAAAATGGACTGAAAATAGCTTACTGATTCGCTTAGAACATTTGTATCAAAATGAGGAAGATAAAGAATGTAGTAAACCAAAAATAATTGATATCAAGGTTTATTGTGTTCTAATTAAAAATATTTTTTGTTAATATACCTGTTTTAGAATATGTTTTCGGAGTTTGAAATTACTGCCATGCAAGAACTTAAATTAGCAGGAAATCAGCAAGTGTCCCCATCAGCTAGAACAAAGAGATATAAAAGTGCGTTTTTTAAATATTTTTGCTTAGTTTCATTTTCTTTTTGCATTTTCATCATTTGCTTTTAAGACTTCAAAGTGGAGCTCCAACCAATGGAAATCAAAACTTTCCAAGTGCAAGTACAACGTTCAAAATGAAAACCTAAACCAACCTGAATCAAAATTGAATCATTTTAATAAAACGTTGATATATATCCTGTAATCTTCTTAATAATGAAACAATCTTATGCGATCCTACTAGTTTTTCCGATTTTTATGAATGTACGACACTACATTTCTTAAGCTTCCAGGTAATTTCCGACAAGGACTGCTTTCTAGGACTTTTTGTTTGGCATAAACTTCTTTTTTCTATTTGGTCCCTCGTTTTTCTCAGTGCTTTGTGTATCTGGTCATCGGTAACCCAATACAAGCACAGCTAGTTCGTCTTCGGGTGGCGATTAACCCGCTATTTTTGCTCCACCTCCACGAACTTTTAAGCGACGTCCGTTCGCTTGTCCAGAATAGTTTCGGTGTGGTTCAGACATAGCGCACTCACTTTTTATTCTAAATTTTTTTTTATATTACTTAACCATGAGAGCTTTGCTGTGTTTCGCTCTTGTATTAAATACAGTACAACCTCGAGTCATGCAGGTATCACACTTAACTTATCCATTGTGAGTGTCAATTTTAATTTTAACAGTTCTACATAGAGCCAAGTCAGAAAGTTCTTCAATCATATATAAGACAGATAGTTGTAGGAAATATCAATAAAACAGAACAGGTTAATTTCAAAAAGAAAAGGTTTTGCTAATGTTGTTTCAGGGTATAAAAATGACAGCATCTGTGAGTTTAATTTTTGATTCTGGACATTATATTGTTGTTGACTCGCCTTCAGCCACAAATATTAACGCAAAAGTAGATCTTTTAAAAGGTTTTTTTAATACTTCTAACCAAACTTTGATGAAATGTTAAGGACTTTCTTCACAAAATATTTCACCTGGTGAAGTTCAATTTGTGGTAACAACTCATGGTCATCCTGATCACTTTGGACAAGTTGGTGAGAACAATAAGAAATTAAAAAAAAAGAAGTTTCAGGGTAATTTTTTTCCAAATGCTCGCCACTTTTTTGGAAGTTACGAATACAATGATGATGTCTTCATTAGCACAGAGCTGAAAGATGTAATATTTGTTTTTTAAATTAAGAATAGATCATATTTTATAGAAAAGCACTATGAAAATAACAAAAAATGTCGAAATATGGAGCACTCCTGGTCATACATCTCAAGATATAAGCATTATAGCATACAATACTCCATGTTGCGGAACTGTTGCTGTGGTTGGTATGTAACTTTACTTTTCAAGAGAGAATCGCTTTACAAAGAAAAATACATTTTTATGAGAGCACTGAAGAGCAAGCCGAAATTAATTTTTGTTCCTTATGCTTACCGGTCTTGATCATATTAGCCGGTTGTTCTCAGATCAATGTAAACAGAGAAAGACTGAACTGAACGCAACATGCCAAAAACAAATAAGAACAAATGAGTTCACAGGTCGCTTTAGTTGAACATTTCAGGAGATTTGTTTTACAATGAAGCAGACGCCTTGAATGGTACAGAATGGTATAATGAATCCTGGAACCCTAGTATTGGAAAAATAAATCGAGAAAAAGTGTTATGCTCCAGTGATTACATTATTCCAGGTCATGGACCTATTTTCAAGTAATAATAATTTATTTTACTAAATAACTCAATATATTAACAGAGTATCCGACCAAATGAAAATAAACTGTGAAAATGACACACTGAGCCTAAGTATGTCTAGAAGATAATTAAAAACCATTTTTTTGTATTTAGACCTCAATTTCCCTTCACTTGATTCAAATAGTATTAATATAACAACTAATACATCTCCAACTACAACTACACTCGATATAAAGACACCCGCTACAACTACACCTTCTTCACATCTAGTTACAGTAGATCAAATTTTAGGTCTGAAATTTGTTTTTAATATGTACTAAACTTATTCCAGAACTTCAAGCTCCGTTTGAAGACAACATTACTAATGCACCGGAAGAAGAAGTGAGTATTCCACCAGAATTCCCGGAATTTTCTATGAACATTATAGAACAAGCAGGTTTGTTTAAGTGTACATATATTTAGAATTGCAACCCTAACATTTCAGATAGTCTTGTACCAGCTTTTCAATCTGCTGCAAAAAAATTAGCAGAATTTGTTGATGATGACTCTCTGGACAATTTTTCATTCTCAGATTTCTTCAAGAAAACCTTTAAGAAGCTCAAGGTATACCTTAGCATGCGGAAGGATATAAAAAAATTATTTTTAAGCATTTTAAGCATAATTCTCCAACAATGACGTCCATAATGAATTTGCACCATAGTCCCATCATCCCCAGTCGAACAAGAAGAACATATCGTTATATTTAAAATTTAAATACGAAATTATTCAAACTAAAGCTCTATTGGATTATTTATTTCAAAAATAAATATTTATCATATTATCATTTTATCAATATTATTCCTTAATAGAGTCGTCACATGTCCTTACTAAAGCTTCGTTTGGTGCATCCGATCGCTTATCAAAACTGAACAGGGATCCAAAAAGAATGTGTTGAACCACTGGAAACTTTTTCAAGACCTTAAAAACAGAGTATTTTGGCATAATGTGTTTTTTTCACCTCGGCTTCATACATCTTGAACATTCCAGAATTAACTTTTTCCCATTTTGGAACGGCGGAAATATTCCAAAGTTGATTAGAGTGTTCATGAAAAGCACCTTTCTTGGTCTAAAGCAACTCTTGAGAAAAATTCTTTACTAAAGTTTAAACTTCATTTATGTATTTAACAGCATCTAGAAACAGGCTGAAATGAGCATACGTCTTAACCGTTTCCGCATTTGTGTAAGAATCTGGTATAATTCTATTATTGCCTTAAAAGTTGCTAATAATTTAAAGCATTACTGAGAAATTACCGATCAGTTGAGCAGATCCCCAAATGAATGGTGCGAATTGAAAATCGTCCAAGGCATGAACGCCACGGCTGCCAGCAGGCTCCATGTGATATGAAATTTGAAGCTGCCGACAAATCTTCAGATATCTTAATTTGAACAAATAAAATGTATCCTACTCATAACCAACTTATTGAAAACACGCAGAACCACAGCTCGGTTATCAATGTCACAGAGAAGGTTAAGTTTGTACAGACACAAGCAGAAAATTATAAAAGATATTTCATGTCCTCGAAGCAAATATTCATGTCTTTATTAATTCGAATAACTTACCTGTTCCGTAATCAATTCTCGTGGCATTTCCGAAAGCATCATGTATGTAAGGTGCCAGCTCTATACTAGCTTCTTTGCATGTATCATTAAGAATCAGTTTTTCAATTAATTCGCTAGAGTCCTCAAAGTACAACTTCAGAAGAGATACAAGGATATTCATCATACCTTAACTAACCTTGCGTGCCAAGATCTATAAGCCTTATTTCCATATCTCTGACTCCCCATGTCTTGTGGAGGATATTCTCCAACCCATCTCTATCACATTAGGTTTTTTTACATTGGAAGAAAACAAAACTCAATACTTCAAGAGTCTCCAGAAACTCTATGATATTTAAAACGTTTGAAGAACACATAATATCATCTGTAGTTTTCACTCGAGAAACCGAATCGTTTAGCTTTTTCATAAAATCCATGAACTCTGTATATGCCTAAAATTTAAATTCTGGACATTACAAAAGGACTATCTAACCTTGGAGTAAAACCAAGGGTTTAGATCAAACTGTTTATTAATACGCTTAGTTGGTACTATAAATGACATCTGAAAAATTTCTTAATTAAAATTAATAAAAAAATTAAAATATCTTTGTAACGAAACCATTGCACAAAAAGATAAAAATAAAAATCACATTTATGACAAAGAATGAGAAAAAAGAACAAATTATACTCAACTCATGAGATCACGATTTTACTAATATCAACAAAAAAAAAGAATATGTCTAACACCCTATTTTAAAGATTTCCCGCATGGCTGGAACCATTGGAAGGTTATTACATAAATCACAAATTGGTTCTAATGATGCTACCTGATCATAAATGAACTCACGAGCCTGTAGAAGAATATAAATTGAAAATATACAAAATACGAGACTTACCTTGGTAATGTGGCTGCCCAAATATTCATAGCATAGAACAAGTATTGTTTCAGCAAAAGTTATCTCGCTCTGATGACCAGCCACATGACGCTTAATATAGAAGTGATTTAAAACCATTAGTATATCCAATGCTTACTTCAAATATAGCTACCAATAATTGAATCGTAGATTCTACGTGCTCTAAATCTTGATCGTCTAGTTTAGGTAAGACTTTTATTATCAAATTTCTTATTAATGATATAATTGATCTAACGTTCGGGCTCCTGATATCACGAGATTCAAAATTCAAGACATGAGATAATTGAGACGCAAATACTCCAAGTTCTCTGAAAATATATTAGTTAAATATAGCTCATGGAATATACCAACATACCGTACCATCATGGCGGGATAGCAATTCAACTCTTGGTTCAAGATATCTAAGGCTATTGCTATTTCTTCTGAATCATTGGAATCAAATACCTAAATCATTATACAATTGAATGCACAAATAGAAAAAAAAGTTGTTATAAAATACTTTTACAGTATTTCACATACGTACCGTATTAACTAAAGATGCCATATTTCGATCAAGGTGAGACAATCTCCACTGTCTCCCTCGAAGGCTGACGCGGTTCGTTATTGGACAAACCACAAGACCTAAATTAAATATTTTTAATTGAAATAAATATATACATTACATGGAAACTGTTTTTCAACTTCAGAACACAGTTTGAGAAGACTAGCGGTTCGCTGAGCTGATTTTTCATTTGATTTCAAAGATTGCATTACACGAACAATAGGGAGCAAAACTTCAAAGCCAAAAACATCAACCTAAACGAAACTATAAAAAATATACAAGTAAAAAGAAACATACAAGCTTATCGATCAAGTCAACACCTCGATTAACACCATCTATGTTACGAGCTGCCAGATCAACAATATACTCTGATAGTACAGACAAATTTTCACCGTTAAAACACGACATGAACTCTTTCGTCAAACAATTTTTAACAAACTCGCAAACTAGCAAAGGGTTAAATCTGAAACATTATACTAGGCTCGGAAAAACAAGAAAAAATGATACTTAGCATTGAAAACTTTGAGTAATCTGTCTAAAATATTGATATGGGTTTCAATCGGACTTCGCAATACAATATGAGGTACTAAGGATTCTGCTCCATTTCTCCCAGCAAAAATAGATAACAACTAAAAAAATAGTTTTATAATAAGCTAGACGAAAAACCTGAGAGTCTATTTTCTTCTGATTGTCTGTGCGTCCAATAATTTCAGGTCTTCGATCTAAGTAAGCGTTCAAGTACCTGAAAAAAAAAGGGAAAAATTTGTGTCAACGAAACGAGAAAAAGATTACTTTGATCGATCCATATGGCTCAGATTAGTAGACAAATTTAAAATTTTCAGAATTTCATCAGGAGTCATATTCTGTGTTTTAAAAAATAGAAATGTCAGATAAATTAAAGTCAAACCATTGCTTCTGTAGTTTTTGAAACCGCAGCTTGCTTGATAGGAATGAACTTATTAATAAGGGATTCCATTTCAACGGTTTTTTTTGTTTTTTTAAATTGTTTCATTAGCAAACCGCAATAATTACTTAAAGCATTATCCTGCAAATAACAATTAAAATGGATAAATATTTAAAAAAATCAACTTTAGCCGAAATAGCAGAAATTAAGTATAAAGCATCATATAGAGAATCCTGATCCTTCATAAAAGCGTTTAGATTTTTCTGAAATTTTTTATTAAAACAGTTTAGTTGAAAATTTCACCTCAATATGCTCTACACAAACTTTGGCGATATCTTCGTTGAGAAAAGCAGACAAAAGCAGAGATGACGAACAAGAAAATTTAGAATTAGTTTCTTCCTATATATAAGAAAGATAGAAATAACATTTAAAATGTCGCCTCACTGAAACTTTATTCATTTCTGCTAACGCTTCTGTCGCTGTCAATAGTTTGAATTGCACCGAAAAATCAGAAGTTATTTCCATAGGAGTAGCAACTTCTTCCGTAATTATTTCTTCTTTTTTCACATTTCCCAATTCCATTTTCAATCTATCTAATTCGGCAAGCACCTAATCACAGTTGAAGAAACTGTTTTGATAATTTAATTTACCTTATCACCTCCTCTGGCTCCTCTACGTTGGTAAGCGAGAATGAATGGACGTACAGCCATAACTTTATCGAATCCCATAGTCAAAATATCAATATCGTCAATCAGTTTCAGTAATTGGCCGAAAAATAAATATGCTTAAATGATTTTTCTGAAAACAAACTAGCAGAATATACAGTGAGCCCGAAAGAAGATATTAATGTTAAAGCATCTTCGCTGTTTACGCCATCCAAAGCTATCTGAAAAGCAACAAAGTATAGTACTTTGAGGTTATAAAATTAAGTACCTGGACGATCCGCTGATCAGAAGAACACAGCATTGGAGCTCGTATTACAGAATCAAAAATATTAACTTCCATACTATCTACAAAAATTTTAGGACGGGGTTTATTCTCAGGAAACCAAAGCTAAAGAGAATCTGATTCATTTTTTTAATGAAGTTATTCTGACCCCCATCAAATCTTCTCGACCTTCGATATCCTGTGACGTCTTACACAACAACAAAATTACACTTTCAACTGCAGAAGAATTCATGGCTACCTTAAGCAGAATTTAATATTCATAGAACTAAGTTACATACCGGATCTTTATCAAAAACTATATCATATCGTTTTGATCCATCATTGTTTACATCCGGGTAATTTTGTGGGTTTTGAATGCATATATTATGATAGCACAGGAACAGTTTCACAAACATGTGAAGAACATCCGGTGAGGTTTTAACAAACCAACGACAGGTATTAATTAAAATCTAATAAGAAAATATATAGTTTTGATAATTTGGTAGTGAATTACCTGATGACAATTTTCGCTATCGATATATTGAAGAATAAAGCTTAAAAGTTCTTCCAGGCGTATAGAATCAAATTCAAATCTGACTGATTCCGCCAAACTTATACAAGCTGCATTTTTAATATTAGAAAATGAAGAATACAAAGCTAATTCATTATAGTTGAAGGTAGAGCTTCCTCTGTCCACAGTCTAAAAGCTATTAAAATTATATAATATTCTCAAAAGTACCAACATCGAATAGAAGAAATAAAGCGGAAGAAGCTGCTGAACGCGTAGACGGTTGTTCATTGGACAAACCGTTTATAAGGAAAAGTAAGCATTCTCCTTTCTCATCATTTTTAATTCCGAAGCGCAAACGATTTATAATCTGAAAGATAAAATTAAAAAAATATTAGTAGCTGTGATTTTACCAATTCTTCTCTTTTGGTATCAAGTTTCCGGTTACGAGAATCTAACGCTAGATGAAATAAAAAAAACTGAGCTAAAATGACTGAAGGCAAATGGTTGATAGCTTTATTATTGGAAACCAACAAGTCCTGAATAGAGGTTTTATTATTATTATTATTATTAATGATTGTGATAACACCTGAATAGCAGACATTGCTTTGGCAGCTCCACTAGTTTTAATTAAATTCGAAAGGAGATCTGGATCTCTGCATTCACAAAGAGTAGCAGCCAGCTGGCACTCCGTGGAAATAGTTTCAAGGTCTTGAAGAATAGAATCAGGCGGACGTCGTACTCCTTCTCTGAGATACTATTCAAATTATATGATTACTACACATGAAAACCTGGCAGTGGCCAAACAACATAGATGAAGCAATTGACTAGAATCCTCGTTAATCTCAAAGTTAGACGAATTAGTTTTAGCTTGCTCAAACATTCGTTCTTGTGCAACAATAATCTTAACAAAATATGCTATATAAGAAAAAAATGCTTACAAATACTTTTTTCTCTTTCAAGCACATATCCAATTCAGCTGCCAATATTTCTTCTTTTGATTTTCCTTCAAAAGCGAGGGGGAAATGAAAATCCCTAAAGTTAAATAAAATAAAAAAATTTTGAAGACACAATATCTCATCTTATGAAACTCTTGCACAGTAATCAAACCTACTTTGTTAGTATCATATGTATGAACATTCGAAATATGGGATATACTTCATACACTGCTGTAAAAGCAACGTCAGCTTTTCCTAAATTCAGAAGTAGATTTAAGTTATAAAATGTAACCTACCAACACATGTCCACAAAACAAGAATGATCCATGACTTCCAGTAAATATCTACTAGATACATCGGAAAATAGTCTCTGAATCAAACACATATTTCAACATAATCCAATTCAGTCAAACCCTTTGTAGGGAACATTAGGTTTGTATAAGCAAACATCGAGAATACGTCCAATCAGCTTCAATGGTGGAACAGTTGACGAAAACAATAAAACTGGTCGCTGACTATCTGAATAAAGCAAAAATTAAACATATTTGAATCTAATATTACCAAAGGTTGTTCGAGCTTGCATAGCCCTTTTCGTCAGCTCGTATATAACATCTACGGTATCATTAGGTTGAAGCAAAGTACTTTCCTCTCGTACTACCTGAAACTCAGAAAATATTAAGAAAAATTCCTTCAATTCTCACCAGCCAAACAACACTATCTGTAAGCGCGCATTCAGATATGACTTTCAAATTTTGAGAAAACTCGAAATCAGTAGGTCCTTGATCCATCGTTGTATAGTATTCCATCTGATAAAATAACAAAAAAATAGTATAATGCATGGATATAATACCTTTTCTATAAATAAAACTCTAAGAATTGCTGAAAAATAGTCCCGATAATCAGTAAACAATTGCCGAGCATTATTTAGCCACCTAAAGTGCTCAATTACGCATACATACTTTTCTGATTAAACAGACTTTAGTGTAACTTCGAAATATTCCAGCAGATCTTTTTCATACTTTAAAATCATGTTGGTTTGGTCAGATGTAAGACAGCCAGTACTAAAGTTATACTTGAAACACATACAATAAATATATATCTTACCGCCGAACACTAAACGCTTCTTTTAAAGAAGGCGATAGCGAAACAAGTGGAGCCATAGTAATCACTTCTGGAGCACTTGTTAGTATATAATCCTACAATACCAAACTGTTTAAAAAATTTGACAAATGACAAACTTGTAATGGACGTTGGCCATTCAAAGACTCCTTGAGAATATAATTTAAATAGCACTCTGTGAAGTAAGGAAAATTAAAATCCTAAAATATTATTATATCATAGGAACTAGTTTTTCTTATAAACGTACGGTCCTCAGAAAAGCTCGTAATATTTCTCTAGTAAATAACCGTGCTGGCTTGACTAACTCTTCTCTAGCAAAAACAGCAGAACAAAGTTCCTCAGCAAAAATCTAAAATAGGAATTTAATATATGTTAAAGAAAGTTACCTAACCAGGGTTGTTGTTTTGTTATCGTAACTGAAGAACGTATTCAAAATTCCCATATTTGAGGGAGCTCTATTTAATAAAATTTTAATATTATTCCGAAGCTTCGTTGATACCTTAATTGCGAAGGGCCAAACTCATTAGCAATGATAAGACGAATAGCAGCTCTTAAGTTAGCAATATCATTATGTATGAGATCTTTCAATGCGACATGAAACACTGACAAAACCTAAATAAGAATTTAAGAACCAAAAAAATCAACTTTATTACTTGTTTGCTTTTTAAACTTCGCATTTTCAACAGCCAACTGAGAGATTCGTTATCAATGGGGGATGTTTCCGCATTACCGAAGTTGTGACCCACGAATAAAAGCAATTCCAGCGCATGTCGTTGCAACTAAATTGAAAAATAATTATAATCATTATTTGATCCAAATTTTGAACCTTGCCATTTAGAACCCAGTTATCAAGCCGTTTTGCAGCTGCTAATCTGACCTCAGCTATTCCACAAAGCGAAGACATAGTCCTCAATAAATTCCTTCCCGGCGATTCATTACCCTTTTCCCACCTTGCAACAAGTTCAGTAAAAAGAGAAATGCATAAATAATAAAAACTAACCATTTTCTCAATATTTCTAGTACATGTTCCTGTATTTGATCGTTAGTAACATTTTCATTTTCGAACTTATTTTGTGTGTTCTAATAATAAGATATTTTATAATGTTATGAAACAGTTGATCTCACCAAATCTGGGACACTTTCCGGAATAGATAGCTCAGCATTGCAAGCAACATACATCTCTTTAGGTGGAAAATTAGTATTGAATGGTTTCAAAAACCAGCAAACTAATTTTGTACAAAAATTCTTAATAGGTACTGAATTAATTATTACAGCAATAAATATAACTTACTTTGTCCACCCAATGCCTTTCGCCTAAAGCATCATGAAGAAACACAGTTAGCAGATAAGGATCAAAACAAGTTTGTTGATCAAGAAGACAAATGAATAACGAGCTGATTATTTCTTGTCTTTCTTGACTGAACGGTTTCATTATACATATTATAGAAGAGAAACATTTTTGCAAATTCAAATTCTGAAAAAAAATCAACGTGTTATGAATAACAATGAGATTCAAAAACCGTAATTTTTTTCCCGTGTTCCTTAATGATTGATGCTATTATTGTTACGAAATGATATTCCATAGAAAATCTTCCAACATCAGCTTTTTTTTCCATGAATAATCGAAGTGCACTCGTGATCAATCGTGAAGCCTTGATATATTGTTAAAATTAATCAGTAAATTATACGAAACTGAATTACTTTGTTCACTTTTTCCTGTTGCAATGCTTGAGTTAACGCATCCTGGAAAGTTGCTATGTCGACAGTAGTATTCTGACAGAATTCGCGCCACGATGTGTCCAAAGGAGGTTTAACAGGTGCGCCTTTAAGTAAATTGTTTTCATATATCTGAGTATGATTACCAGAAAGATTCGACGCGCTCGTAGAACTTAGGCCAAGTTTAGATGGTAATGGTGTCGCAGAAAAATCTAATCTAGGTTTTTTAGCTAATGATGAAGTAGAACTAGATGTTGACAATGCCTACAACAACGTTTAAGTATGATTTATGTGATTTCAAAAATACCAAGGTACGCTTTGGAGCATTTATTGGTTGCTTAGGCTTAGTGACCTCTTCAGGGCGAAGAATATTTCCTGTTGATATAGCCTTGGCTTTCGCCTTCAGCTTTGAAGGTAAACCACTCATTAAATTAAATTAAATATAGTTCTCTTACTTAATTTTGACAGTCAAATCATATAATAAAATAGCGTGTGATGGAAAATATCTTTCAAAAACAGTACGTAATGAATAAATACTTTACACCACCCATGCATGCGTAATTTTCTTTGTATATTGCTTGCTTGACCAGCATATGTGTTTTTTTTTGAAAAACAAGCTTTCAACTCATCTTAATTTATTTTGCTATGAATGAAAAACCATAAATAAGTAGATTCTTTTCCTGTATGCAAACTTTATCAATTGATGATGAAGGTGTGTATTATTTCATTTAAAATATTTTTCTATTTTATTTATATTGTATGTATAAGTTTATATAACATAATGTTTATTCATATAATTTTAAAGAACAACAAAGGATATATATTTAAAATTAAAGAGAGACATCACAGATGCTACAAGGTAACACTTATACTCAATGTTTCAAACAATTATATAATAAAATTAATTAAGCATTCCGAACAATGCGTCATGGGTCAAAAAATAAAAATCAAAATACTTCGACATTCTGTTCAAAGTTTAGAACCTATAACTCCAGCTGTACAAACATTACTCAAGAAAAAACTGATAGCCAATTGGTAGAAAGTTTTTAATTTTATGAAGATAAGAATGAGTAATTGGAAATTATATACTAATATAATACTTTCAAATGTTTGAGGTTGATATGGTCAAACAGTACCAAAATCCTTGCAAAATAAACATGAAAAAAACAGTAAGAACTCTTAAAGTTTTTTCGTTTGCTCTACACAACCCATGTGTGGCGCATTATGTTTGGTATAGCTAAATCAGCTTCCCATCTAATATAGCCTTCTTTGAAACTTAGTTGCTCATTAGTTGAAGGAAATTGAAAAGGATCACCAACAAAAACTCCACGTCCAATTAATAAATCTACTGCATCTTCCAAGAAGGGTGTAGACATGTTTACAAGGAAATTGATCGTCTTAAAAAATCATAATAATATTGTTACATAAAGAAGTGAAATTTCAACTTACTTTCTGTGACATTAAACCTATCTTACTATCAATTAACACAGCATTTGCATTTACCATATTAATAAAACCTTTGACCTAAAATTCGAGAAGTTCAGAGCTACAGCTATAACTAACAACCTTCTTGTTTCTCATTTCCATTTTTAAAGCAAATTCTGTTTCCATGTTAATAGTGAGAATACTACCATTTACGGTGTCAATTTCAGGATCTGGGAAAACCTAAATTTAAAGTGCTACACAAGCTTTGATCATATTGTTACTTCGAGAGATGCATTCAAGAAAACTACAGATTTACCATCTTGAAGCATTATGATGGGAGGAGAGAGTGTTGAGGCCTGTAAAAATGTAATTTTTCGCTTATTAAAAGAGTATCAAACCTGCACTTTCATTGTTCTATTAGGTAGAACTTCAGCTAGTTCGGGTAGAACTGTTCCAACGCATAGAACTTCACAATCTGTTCTTAGGAATGGAGTATCCAGAACTGTTCTAAAATGAGTAATTGACAACGTTTTAAACAAGATAATAGAAAATGAAGAAAGGTGAAAGAACAAATCATAATTGTTTTATAATCAAAAATGAAATGTTTACAAAAATTGCAAAAAAAAGTCTGGTGATTCTTACTTTAAATGTCCTGCAAAGTGAGCTGCAGCTAGTATGCTTTGAACAGTGGTTTCATCAACAAATATATCTACCATCCGAGAAGATTTTTCGAATTTGTCTATAGAACGAAATAAATAATTGTGAAGAATCTTAATGAACCTATGCTTGTATTTGTAATATTTCCTAACGGAGCACTTTCCACAAACTGATCGTTCCATAAAAGATCGCTTCTCATTCGGAAATCAATGTTTTGTTGCGTCATGTCAATTGAATGCAAAGATTGAACCAATATAACCTATTTTTAAGAAATAACTATAAATATTGTAATACAATTCTAACTTGAGGATTTTGACTGATTGTCAAGTTGGTAGGGAAGTTACTTAGTTGACCCTCAACCCAAGGAAGCCAATATGTTTCCATGATTCTACAGTATTCCTGGAAATAAACATCATAAAATACAAGTATATTAAAAGCAAATGGATTTATAAAAAACATTAAAATAGCAAAAGAAATAACGAACCTCTTCTAAACGCCTCCGGATGGCTCTGGTTACACTTGTGCGGAAAAAATGCAACAATTCAGCAGCAAGTCCACCTTCGATTGTTAATCGGAGATCACGAATTTGTGAGTTACAATGACGAACTTCAACTTCGTGCTCAGATGTTATCTGAAAGAAATTAATTGTAAAGTATTGAACATGCAATGTACAAATCATACCTGCATTGCAATTTCCGAGATTAATCCTGTCATCTGAGCTTGAATTTTTCCAGATAATGGAATATCTAGCATGTTGAGAAAGCTTGATTGTAACGTCCATTCAGCAGATACCTATAAATTAGATAAGCTGTTACTGTATGCATATATATATATATCATATAATACCTGAGCGTATCCACTAAGTGTGCTCATATATAAAAAAGTATGATCGGACGGTCGGAATCTTAAATGCGGTGGCACAAATTTATTAATTGATATATTCCATACACGTAATTCCCCTGTGGTAAAAGCTGTGTCGTATTCTTGCTAAAATTAAAAAAATTGTTAAAATCGCTAGATCTATTGCAACTTACCCTAATTTCTGGAATTCTCATGTGCGGCCCGGCCATGGCTAGCCATTGCCTTGTAAAATTTGCAGCTTCGCCTAATCCATTTTCGTTCACTCTCAGTACAACTGAGTATACCACCTAAAATTAAAAAAAAACAGAAATACTATATAAAACGTGCTGAATAATAATAATTACCTGCACAAGAAGTAAGAATGATAGAATACTTCGCATAGTCGATCGCTCGTCTCAGCCAAGTCGAACTGAATTTTAAACTACTCTTATTTCTGCTGAAAATGATATAGATAGGAAAGGCAATCAAATAGAATTACGATGAATGAAAAGGTAATGAAATAAAAAAGCTGGAGAAGTTCACGCACGGACACGCACCCAACTCTTCAAATAAGGCTTCATCATATGTTGATCTTCATTTTCTGATGTGACATTCAATTCGCTCGAGCAGCTCAACTACTCCAATTGACGTGTTGACATCTCCGAGATTTCATTGCTTTTTTTTGTGTTTTCTATTCAAAAAATCTCATCATATCGAGAGAGAATAATGAACAGTTCATTGGAAATAAATTCGATCTATTGTCGAATAGACTCGATATTCTTTAGATATATATATATATATATATATATATAAGGAAAAACGAAATATAATAAAAATGTTTATAAGGCACATCGTAGCAGTAAGGAAAAGAGCTGGATAAAATAATTGAAACTTAATTTTTCAAGAATGCTTCACCTGAAGCATCTGAAATGAAGATGAGACTAATTAAAAATATTTATTTTTATCGGAAACACTGTCCAGATTCTCGTCATAAATATGAGTTCAAAGAAAAGACTTGACTAAAATTTTACGAAGAAAAAGAGATAGATGATGATATGAATTGAGAACAATAGATTCTTTCGTGATAATCGTGATAGGAGCCACTCAAGTACTTTCTTACTTAGTGATGAACGAAATTAACAAAACAAGGACACAACCAAGACACAGACGGTTAAACGGAGGACTATGCTAGCTCAGTTATAGATGTGAGAGAGAACATACATAGGAGGATCTATGTTGGCCGAAGAACTGCAGAAAATGCTAAATAAACAGAAACATTGGACAAAGGACTAGTCACGTTAATGCGACATCGACACTTGGTCAGCTCTTTTACCTAATTTTGCAATGTTCAGGAAGAATGAATAAATTCGAAGTTTGTTACAGAAGTTTTTTATGTTTCTGCTTCACACGTTTGCGAGTCTTTGAAAAGATGAATTACATTGTATTGAATGAAAATATTGTGACCATCCAAGGACTTAATAAATACTTATGCGAATCATGTAATGTAGCAAATCATCAATTAAATTCAAAACTGTGAAACGAAAAACTGAATAAGAAATAGATATATGCATATTTGGAGTTAAATTATGAGAGCTTTCACTAAAAAAAATAATAAAATATAGTAATGTGTTTCCTTTTCTTCTTCTTCATATTGTACTTACAATGTATTTCATCATATACAAATATCATGAAAACCTTATTCCAAGTTTTCATAAATCTGACTAAAACAAATTATTTAGTAATTGAATTGAAGACAAACTTAGAAACCGACCCGGCTAAGCTTGGACAAGAATTCTTTTATTTCACCTTTTCCTCTCATATTATTATTCTCTTTAACCTCACATCGTTCCTTATATGTGATATGTTCAACTTGACAAGTCATAGCAGTAGGCACTTGAGCAATAACTTGAAGAATTTCTCTTTTTACATCTCTATCACTCTCTCTCTCTCTCGTTTCTCCTTTCTTTCATAAAACACACTTGTGCCTTCTTTGGAGTGTACGGAAGTAGTTCAAACACCTTCATTTGCCTGCTTATAACACCTTACCGTCGTGATGTTGAGCTTGCAATCGGAGAGCAATATGCTAGACAATCTAACTCTAGTTTGTTTCTCTAATTATTGTATGCTTGGGCTGTGATGACCTCAAATAACTTTTATGTCGCGAATATGAACAGAGAAAAAATTCTTTTATATGTGCTATTAAATATAACAAAAAACACTATTTATTCTGACGATATTCGATGTGTTGCCAATTTACATTTTAAAATATTTATTGCTAATCTTTTCTTTTCATTAATATTTTATTATCAAATTAAAGTTATTTACTTTTGGTTTTTCTTCTAAAGACGAGAATCCTGGAAAGGATATTCGGGGTGGTCCAAGATAGCCCTAAATTAACCATATAAACGTAGTTTCTTAAGTAAACAAATAAATTCTCTTCCGTTATTTTAGATGTATGTATTTTTTACCTCGACGTTAAGCATTTATAAGAAACTACAAAAAAGAAAGTGAACATCGGAGAAAAATAAAAACCGTAAAGAGCGAAAAAGCCAAAACTATAGTTTTTGTAGAGTTCTTTTTATTTTGAAAAGATAGAACAACAACATTCGAGATAGAAATATTACTTACCGATTTTTGGCCCAGGTATATAAACGTTTACGAGAAGGTATTTCGTTGAGCAAAGCCAAATCTTCATCAGAGAGGAAAAAATTTGAACTCTGTAATAATATTGCACTAAACGTTTAAATCAAATATAATATATGACAAAAAAGTCCAATATTAACTTCAAAGTTTTCCAGAAGACGTTCTTTCTTTGTACTCTTAGGTACAACAATAATATTTCTCTGAGTCAAGTGACGTAATGCAATCTGAGCAGGTGTTCGAGAATATTTATCTGAAAGAAAAAATCATTAAGTTAGTATAAAATAGATCATAAAGATTACAAAAAGTTCACCTGCCAATTGTTTAAGAAGCGGTTCATCAAGTGGTCCTTCTACGGGCCACCCTTGCATTCCTTTTTTACCTGAATAATTAATGTAATAATAAATCATTCACATGCAAAAAATAATATAACAAAAATAATATAATGAAAATAATATAATGAAAATATACCCCACCAGGGCATCCAATAGGAGCATATGCGGTAACAGTTATATTTAAACACTGACACAAGGTGATTAATTCCTTTTGTTGCCAATGGAGATGAATTTCAATCTAAATTACTGAGATAATGAAGTTTTCCAGTACTGTCAAACTTGAAGATTATGTGGCTTAATACTTGCGGAACTGTAAACACGCTGGATTTGTTCCACAGTAAAATTTGATAGCCCTATGGCTTTAGTTAAACCAGCTTTATATACCTATCAATAAATCAGGAGCTTAAGAGTTTATCCAAAAACTCACCTGTTCCATTGCTGTCCAAGTATCAATTAAATTAACAGTGGTGTCCATCTCATAATTAACATCACCGTTCATATCCATCTCCGTTTTCCCATTTAAGGGCTAGAACATTGCATAAATTTAGGTAAAAATAGAAAAACAATAACACACTATATATGAACACGGAGAATGGATTAAAAACAAATCAACATAATCGAGTTGCAGAGCACGCAATTGACTTCTTAAACTTTTTTCAACAAGTTCTGGTCTATTAGCTGTTGGAGGTAACTGTAAGTTAAAAATAAAAGAAATTGATCTAGCAGTTATCAACGCAATACTTTAGTTGTTATGAATAAATCTTGTCTTTTCAGCTTATTGGCATCGAAATATTCTTTTTTAAGCAGCTCTCCTATGATTTCTTCATTCGAATACCTGTTTGGCAAGTTGTTAATGATTCTAATCTATGAGAAATATTTACATTTGTGCTGTGTCGATGTGACGATAGCCAATATCCAAAGCAGCTCTCAGCATTGCCTTATCTTCTTCTGTTGTAGAAAACTAAAACTAAGTTCAATTCATTGATACCAGTTTAAATATTACTTTTCCACCAGTTCCTAATCCAATGAAAGGAATATCATTACCATTAGACATACGTATCTTTTGTGGCATCTTTCAGCTGAAATATTAAAGTAAGAAATAATAAAATAAATAAAGATTTATACGAAGACTCAAAACATACAACGATATATAAGAAATAAATTACAGATTGTAATAAATAATATTTTAAATGAAGAGGTTTTTAATTGGTAAACTATTCGATTCGATAATTATTCGTGATATATACCCATAACATAAATCGCAAACAAATCGATTAGAACATTCAATCAAAACAATAAGTAAGATAGAGTCACCCATTTATATTATCTAAGATAGTTTATCGCTACAAATATTGAAGTAAAACTTCTTTCTATATAATGAAAAAGATAAGCATCTTTGATTATGAATATTTATAATTTTCATCTTTTCATCGACCTTATTTAAAATTTTATCAAAACAAAATGACATACCAGCTATTATTGAAAAAAAATTAGCTAATAAACTACATATTACTTACTATTTTCTAGGTTTATTGATTATAGCCAATCTTTAAATAAATAAAATTAAATAATTTGAATTGGTACCCTAATTTTTAAAAGTTCTGTTTATAAAAATTGTGATTGAAAGAAGTGCGAAATAAAGAGAACACTAGACAATGTGAACATGTCAAAAAGCACTCTGCATCTAAAAAAACAGATAGACCGCAGATTGTCGTGATAAAGTATTGAAAACGAACAGCAAAGTAATATTAGTTCAGTTAGAGAAAAGAGCGAAGAGAGAGAGAGAGAGAGAGACAGAGAGAGAGAAAGATAGGTAGTTAGATATAAAGATAGAGACCCATAGAGATAGATAGAAGAGAGAGAGAGAGAGAGAGAGAGAGAGAGAGAGAGAGAGAGAGAGAGAGAGAGAGAGAGAGAGAGAGAGAGAGTACGAAGAGGTAGCAATATAACTAAATGTTAACAAATGTAATATTTAATTCGTGATAACACACACTGTTTAATAGTTAGTTTCCTGAATAAATATAACATTCAACAAAAACTGAAAATTCATAGTTTAAAAAAAACTTGAGCGTCAAAGTTAAAGATCCTAAAGGTCTGGCTTAGTTCTTAAATTGTTCTTCGTTGAGTAATTTATTTATTTTCGAATCGAAAGCTTCTGTGTTGCTTCAGTATCAACTGAACCGTCGCTCTTCTGTCTAAGAGTTTAAGGATGTCATATATTAAAGCAGATATTACTATTCAAAAATTGAAAAAAAATAAAAAGCTAACTTTGTCTCTTTCAGGTTATCATCGTCATTATCAGCAGTATCTTCCTATAATATAGCATTGTTGGAAAATTGGAAAAGAAATTTCATACCACAGTACTTTGAGGTCTACAAACACCTTCAATTTTATTGATAATCAATTTATCGTGAGGTGGGGCTGCATAATCCTTTTTCATGTTCAACAATTTTATGCAAATGGCTGCCATTGATGGTCGATTATCAGCATCTAATATCCTAGTAGTAAGAAATTTTCAAAGTATTATCGTAGCAGAAACCCAGTTTAGATATTATAAAACGTTTTTGAAGACTTACCAGATCGAATTCAATAACTCCAACATGTCTTTGTCCATCTGTTCAGGAGGGCTTGGCATTAAGCACTTACGAATATGAGTTGCAATTTTTTTGGGTGGCCAGTTATTGTCATCCGACCATGGACGAATTCCATCGTTGAATATCTATAATCCGAGAAAAACTATTTTTTTATTTGTAATTTTCTAAAACCTCATACAGGAGCACTCCAAATGCCCACACGTCTGTCTTTGTTGAAAACTTCATTGGACGTCTTAAAGATTCAGGAGCCATCCATCTGAATATCAAAAGCGTAAAACCGAATATATATACAATTAATATGTTCATATCAATTAAAAAAAACAACAAACATTCATCCAGAGGCTCACAATCCTCTGAAGATTACCTTAGAGGTATTTGAGTGTTTGGGCTACCACTATCTATATCAACATCAGTTTCCCCAACAATTCGAGATAAACCAAAATCTGATATTTTTATTTTCCCTATTAATTGAATATATCAGTGAATGCAAAAATAATAATTAAACCATCAGAAGAAATTAAACAATTTCTTGCCGCTAAATCTCTGTGAATACAATTTTGAGAATGTAGATACCTCATTCCACGCGCTGCCTAAAAGTAATCAATTAGGAACAAATAATTTGTCACATTTAAACGCTGAAAAAGCCAATATGATAATTAAAGAGAAAACCTCTAAAGCGTAAAGTAATTTTTCTCCAATTATAATATTGCTTCCTTCTTGCTTCAAGAGTTTTTCCAAACTACCACCAGGACAAAATTCCATAACAATCAAAACTGGTGGATGATCACATGCTAGTCCATAAAACTGAGTTAAACATATTTTGTTGTATATAGAAAACAGTATTATGCATTACCTGAATAACATGGTTATGCACATAGAAACTCATAATTTGTGCTTCACTTATCATAGCTTTTCTGGCATCTTTACCTTCATCCAAATTGCTGTCATTTTTATTACCTTCGTGACAAATCTGAGAAATACAAATTGAAATTAACATCTTTTGTTTGTTTTTGAATTTTTTTATTATTTGTTGTAATACACTGACTTTAATAGCTACTGAGCGAGCATCTCCGTGTCTTGTATAGAACCCTTTATAAACATTACAAAAGTTTCCAGTTCCCAATAAATCCTAAATCATTCTTAAATAGTTGTTACACTGTATATTCAAACATAAGTATTACGAGCCTTCTGTTCATATGAAACATGATCATGTTTTATCATCCAGATCGGTCTAATAATAGCTCTTTTCAAACACACTTTCGTTGGTAGGGGGCTCTTCTAAAACGCTCCTATTTAATAAATCTTTAACAATTTATATCACTTTATAATGGTTAACAAGCTCTACAATTGTCTTGAACCCCGGAGCAGTTTTACCCTTATCCTTTAAAACTCCTAACTGCCATAAACTGTTGGCATATCTGAAAGATCATTAAAATTGCTTATTTCCGGTAGGAACTTTTAAACGTGGGCAAAGGTAAATGCTACACACATAATGGTCAAATGATGTATGTCCTTTTTTTCATTCATGACAGATATAACTATAGTTGTAAAATTGGTTGAATCGGTTGCCCGCAGTAGAAAATCGCCCGGCTCTCTTATAAGTACACTGAAGCGAAAAGAAAAAATCATAGCACCAGACAACAGAGCCAGGCACAGCTATGCCATGACGGAAATAGGAAATATAAATGGTGACTACGGATTACCTGACATCCTTCCGTGACCGGAAGCCATGGTACCACTCTTGTTCTTCAAGCTCCTTTTTTCGGTTATCGCGCAAACCTAATTTTAAACTTACCATGACCGACCAGTTTCAATTTAGTGAAAAATTAAAATGACAAACCACTGCCAATCTTTGAAAATAATTAATTTTTTTATAGCTTATGGCGGTTGTAAGTAAAAAAAGAAAATGTAAAAATAGTATTAAACTTTATAAATTAATATTTAAAATTGAGAACATTTTTTATTTTTCATATGTCTACAGAAATATGATTTTCATCGAGTTTCTAAAACTTTTCAGCTGTAAAGATATATAGATAATGTGTTTGAGAGGCTGAATAATTCCGGTAAACTGATAAAAGTTTTGATAGAAGATATGTAGCACTAAAAAAACGTTATAATAAATCTTTTTTTTTTGATGATACACTTGCATAGAACTTTACAAGCAGGTAGTTCCGCTACCTTGTTTTTGGCTGAAAATAGAAAATCAAAGAAATGCGATGTTTCTTTCATTTTTGGTATATCTTATATACGGTATAGCTCTACCAAGTTCTTATTTACTAAATAATTTTTAAAACATTATCAATATTTATTAATCTCATTATATTGAAACAACTAATAGAAATGTAAAACGTAAACATGTTATTAAAGCTCTACAAAATAGTGATGATTTTAAAGAAGAACATCTTGTTCTAATTATTCTAAAACTTTAATACAATATTTCAAATAGTCAGTTTGTTCTTTCCGTAGTACTAAAACAAAGGTAGTCACAGACCTTACAACTAGTCCATAGAATAATAACTGATTTATACAAGCAAAGGATATGAAAGTTAGATCACGACCTGATATCAGATTTCTTTCTTAAGCAAGAGCGGTAACCGTAGAAAAACAAAACCGTGCATATCTAAATAAATCAGAAGATGAAAAAAATATTTCGATATTGTTCACTCACAAACATGACATGTATAAACGCTATTATGGAGCATGTCCATGGAAATCCAATTCGTTCTACAGCAAAGCCTCCAACGGTAGGACCGAAAAACGATCTATAAATATATTCGTATTTTGTAATTATAATCTGCATATTTCAAACCCAAAAGCAAAAGCAGACTGAAAAAGTCCAGACACTAAACCATATGTATGGAAGTTATCTTCGTATCCATTGTCTCTGAAAATAAGAAACAATTCACAAGCAATTGGAGGAAAATTGGATTACTTGGCAGCGTCCAAGCAAGCTTGGAAAGTTGGAATATACTGTGCCCCAGCAGCTACACCTAACACAGATAAACTGAACCCGATGAGATAAATATTTCTAAAATAGCAAATAAATAGGAAACATAAAATGAAAGACTTACTTCTCGAGAGGCAATATAGGAGAAGGTCCTATAAGTAGCATGCCAAAAATGTTAAGCAATGAACCAAGCAGCATTAACTGTATCGTACATCTACATTGATCGATCAACCAACCACACACAGGAGCAGCAATTGTATAGACTCCTCCACAAAGAAGGAACATAATTCCTACCCAAGTTGGAGACAGTTCAAACTGAAAATTGACATTTTTCTATCTTCGTCATGATTTAGATACCGATAAAAGGTGTCCAGCCAATGTTGGATCCAAGTATGAAAGTGAAATAGCGCAAGCAACGATGGCATAAAGCATAATCCAGATAACAGGAATTTTGAGCATAGTTGTGATTCCTTTCTCATCGTTAGCTTCCTGGTCTGAAACAAAATTTACTCAATACAGCTTTATTATTACGCATACCAGTTTGATTTTCCAAAAGGCAGAAACTGAGCAAAGCAATGACAAGTAGCATTATTCCCAAGAATAGGAAAGGCACTTGAAATCCACCAAATTCATATAAAAAACCCCCAATAAGAGGTCCCGCAGAGTAGCCAAGTCCAGCAAAAGTTTCCATTATGCCCTGCATACGTGGGTGATATCAACGTAAAATCTTTTAAACATACCACAATTACAGTAATTCTACCGGGGAAACATTTAGCACATATAGCAAAACTAGAAGTTATGAAAGCTGCATCACCTACAGCTTCAAATATACGAATAATGAAAGAAGTCCAGAAGAATAAGGTTCCCGACGGTATAAAATTCAGAAACCTACAAAATTATTTATGAATTCCATAATAGTTTATTAAAGTTTACCCGAATAAAATAGCTGTAACACCAGTAATAGCTAAGCCAACTATGAACATTCTTTTCGACCCAATTGCAATCATCTAAACAAAAACGTTTTAAGAGGTTCTAGTATAAAAGCATACATATTTTCCGAATATCGGAGCAGTTAAGAACATTGTAAGTTCAAACACACCAAACACCATTCCTGTCTGAGTTTCAGTCATCCCTTTCAAAGCCGCCTAAAAATAATGTAAAACACACGCTCTTGCGAAAAAACAACTACTTCACTTGGATAAAAAGGAGCTATACAACTGAAAGCCACTGTTGAAGATAAATTCGCAATGGCCAGCATTGCAATTGTAAGCCATTCTTTAGAGCTGAGATCAAAAAAGAAAGGCTGAAATATGAGAGAAAATTAGATTTTAAGAAATAATAATGACTTACTTTTTTTATTGACACCTCCGATTCATCACTAGACGACGAAGCTTCGCTGAAAAGAAATCTTCTTAGCAAACATGAAAGAAATTAACTTACTCTTCCGTGTCACTTTCATCTTCCGATTTTCTTCTGAGAAGTCCTTCTTCAGCAGGTCGTGCAGTACTACCATACTGCAACACATTTTTATTCGCATCTCTGAAAAAATAATGATTCAAAATAGTTATAATAGATAGCCCACTTTGATATTCCACCTATAAACGAACGTCTATCTACATCTGAAGATACTTGGGTTGGGATCGGCATAAATGGTGAAGCGATAAAGGGCCTGAAAGCAACAGATAAAGAAACGTTGATTTATATACGAACCTTTCTTTCCTATCCATAATAGGTGTTCTGGACAATTTTTCGTTCTTTTCTTTACCGGTATTAGGCATAACTGCCCGATCAACAACAAATACCTCCGACATTTAACCATAAGTTTAAGGGAATTTAGAAAAAACTCATGCGAAAACACTGAAGCAAGCAAATGATTGATAATAGATTTGAGATAAATGAACTAAAAAATTCAAGACAATATAGTTGTCGATGTACAGCTGATGTTTTAAAGACAATGCTACAGAACATAGCACAAAAGATGAATCAGAAGAAATGGTAAAGTGGTGCCGCGTTGCGCAATATGAAAACAGTATGGAGAGAATGGAGAGAATGGAGAGAAGGTAAAAAGTATGCAGAGAAATCGATAGCCGGAGTTAAGGGGAAAAGAGGGCTACATTGTAAAATATACAAAAAGAAAGCTGAAAGAAGAATAACATAGTTCACTGAGATCAGGAACTTTCAACTTCTTGCGTAGCTGTAAACGATTATGGGTACAAAAATATATTGTGAAACCTAATGCTATAAGGATTGAAGTATTATGAACTATAATTTCTTCCTTTTTTGAGTGAAAATCATTTATGATTATAAACGCTTGCTCGTTGTGGCTAACTGCCCATGCAAACATCCGCAAGACCAAGCAGGGAATATTGATTTTCATAGAACATATTGAATATTAACCGCAATGTGGTGTCAGGCATAAAAGCACTGAGCATTTTATGACATTAGAAGAATCTGCTTACCATATTGACATAAATACAACTATTAAAATTTTGAAATAAATATTCCAAAAAGTAGAAACTATTGAAGAACTCGTGCAAAGAAACAGTAAGAAAATTTTGAAAGATGTGCTCAGTCAACGAGATGAAAAACACACAAAACGGGCGGCAAGTAGGAGGCGAAGTAACGAAAAGCGACTATGCGAGTTAGCAATACAACTAAACTATGCTTCTAGTACTCCGAGTGACAAGATCGAAAGCGGAAGAGGATTCCCATAGAGCCCGTTTCATAAACAAAATTGTGGGGCCATCAGAAGATCGCGAATCGGGAACATCATTCGAGCCTTCCTTTATAAACCAAAATAAAGAGAACTGATGAAAAAAAGAAGCTTGCACACAGAATATACCCGGAGAGAAATATATAAAGATTTAGAAGTATCGTGAAAAATATGAATTAACAAGAGTTGAATACTTAGTATTTGTTGCAAATGGAGAACATACAAAAAATACAGATTTACATTGAAGAAATGCAATGACAAAAAGACGCCGAGCACCTAGTGCGTCTGTGCATAAGGGACACAAGAGAGCAGGTCTCACAAAAAAGTAAGGTTGGACTCACTCCAGCTGTGCAAAGCGTCTAACCACCGTAAAAGCGAAGTGTATAAAAAGGACCCCTGGAAAGGTTTCCACCTCAAATGTATTTGAAAAAATTTTCAAGCGATTCTTTCACAATGAAAATTGAATTAATCTTTAAGCAAGCAACCAATTGAAAAATTCAGGTGAGACAAAAACAAAGGCGAATTTAGTAAATAGAAAAATTCTCTTCATCGGAAGAAGCATTTCTGCAAATGATTATGAAACGTGAGGAAAAGGTTGTCATCACGAAAATCACTGGTAAATTTTCAAAAGTCAACTGAAAAACGAAATGGCACGAGACAGAACAGCTGGAGCAGCATTACAATGAATGTATCATGACGTCAGTTGTTTTCTCTACGAAAAAGCGTGTCAGCCAAACTAAAACTGCTTTTTTACAAGAAAAATGCAAAAACAGTAGTATAAAAAGGTACATTTCGTTTTTTTTTCTCATCTTTTTATTTGCCTTTGTGGAATTGAAAGTAATATGTAATTCTTGTAGTTAATCATATATCTGGCAAGAAAACAGAAAAAAGATGCGCATAAAAACAGATCAAGTTTTCTCAGGGAAAGATGATACCAATAATGATTCGCACTTTGATTCTATCCATGAACAGTATATTTATCAAATCAGGTTCTCAAAGTGACAGTTATTCTTCTCACTTTCCAGAACATAAACTATGGGTTCATAAAACCGGATAGAGATACTAAAGGCTAATTACGTAAGGACAAGTGATTTGCCATGTGATACGACTATCGCAAACAAGGATACAGATTTAGCCAAAGAAAATAGAGCAATAACAGTGAATATAAATCTAGTGATAGTAAAGACGGAACACACCCATATAGCCACATTGTTATTAGTTTGTGTCGTCTTAATCTTACGACGGTTGACTTAGAGTCCAAATCTCGTAGGCAATAACAGAATAAACTAGCCTCAACATGGGAAAAGCAGAATTGTGCTGTCGGAAGGAATTAGGATGACAAGAGAAGTAAGCAAACGATATTGGTGAAAAAGATAAACCCGTCGGTATTCGAACAAGGCACGAAGGAGAGCCATTGCAGAAACAACAAAACATCAATAACAAAGACACGTGGGAAATGTTGGAAATGAGCATTAGTCTATTGCACGCTCAACTTATAATGTTTGAACGTATTACTCATCTTCACATTTTCGCTGTGTTCCATTTCATTCTCAGTTTAGATAGAAAATAAACAAGCAGACAAACGTGGTCCAAAAGGAAACCATGGATACCACTCAGGAGAAAGTGTATGAATAAAAAATTAGTTGAATAATAATATTAACCCGAGCGAAGAGTGTTTTCAAAGAATAAGCTATCAATCCAATATTAAACCCAAACTACAACCTAAGATGGATATAAATTATAGATTTACATGAAATGATGTTGACATGCGAACTATTGAACTATTGGAGACTAATGTAATAAAATAAGGAGACCACCGGGGTTGATTTGACACAACATGCTAGTTGAGTATAATTGAATAATTCAAAAAAATTATTATGCATTAAATATTTTCAAAAAAAAAGTAGTTCATAATATATAATAATTACTATTTTCACGAACTCACAAATAAACTAAGAGTACTCACAAGAGCAAAGTTGTCGCCAATGAAGCTTCCCACTTGTCTAATCCAAACAAATAGAAATAGCAATACTCTAACCAGATATGAGATAAATCCAGTTGTCCAGAACACCAAACGAAAACGATCAAACTAACCTCATTAGTCTTTGTGGTTCAGAATGTTCCGTATTATAACGCCGTCTTCGATTTCTTCTTCTTTTTTTACGTAGTTCATCTCGGCCGATCTCAAAACCAACAATATACTAATTAATAGAATGTTTATAGTTACTTCTGATCTAGTATGGGTGGATGGGCCAGGATAGTCCAGGATCGCTGAAGTAGTATCTTCTGCCACGTTGGGATATGATCTAGTAATAGGTATAAAATGTGGAAAAAAATTATATTACCTGCACCCGGTGAGTAGAGGGGTTGTTTCAGAAAAAGACCCTCTACGAGCTTTACTAACCATGTTGTGAGATTTTTGAAGCTAAAAAAATAAAAATCAGATTTAATTACATTAAGACTATATACTATTGCATGCAGTTTTTTTAAAGAAGTCATATAATCTACGTATCTTATTTAAGGCTTTAGTTCCATGGCATATACAGATAGAGAAATGTATTAACAAACTAGCGAAACATGTTCTCCCCTTATCTAGTCTATATATATAAATATATACATATATAATAACCCACTCATTCAATTCTCACTAAATAGAGATATCTTCAGCATCTGAATTTTCCGCATTACTAAATCTAAATTTTTTCTAATATGAAAAACAGTAATCTCTCAAATAAAAAACCCCATATTTTTAAGCGTATGTGCGATCTGATATTTGAACGAAATATTACGTATATAAAAATTAACCAAAAATTGTGTTGTCTGTTTTGAAACTAGCGAGAACCGATCAGGTGGGGTCCGAAGCAGTCCTGGTCTACAATTTGTTTCAAACGAATGATCAAATTTATATAGCCAAATTAACAGATGACTGGTTAAAATTGCCCAGAACAGAAATAAAAACAATTACCTTAACTCTTAAATTAAAAATATCCGAACCAAGATAGAGTCAATGTTAAGAGAGCTGATTTTAATTTTCTCTTTCTTTCAATGTAGAACAATTACGAACCTTCTCTTTTACTCTGTCCTTTGTTGGTGAAATGATGGAAACGCTTTTTTTGAGTAATTTTGCTTGAGGCCTTGGTACATTTTGCACATAATTGTTCGAATTGCACTCTTCCGACATAATGGTACTTAAATACGAATGATCTATAAGTTTCTGCTGGTCTCAATCATTACTTTGGTGCTAAAGGATTGGTTTCAGATTGATGTTGTCGTGAGGGCTCCGGTGTATTTGCTTCCCCAATATCTTCGGCTGAATTACTACATGGAGTCGAAACAACAGAAGTCTGAAATCAATTTCACTCAATCTTCAGGACTTTGTTTTATTATTTTGTTCAAGGGATCTTTGTTACCTTCAAAATAGTAAATAAACGTCTAGAAGATAAAGAACAACGTAATATCATATATGACTAACCAAAAAATCTCCTTCAGGGGTTGGTATTTGTGAATGTTGGCCTGATGGTTCGATATCTAGAGGATCCTAAAAAGATTGGAATGAAAACCTTAGTTCAAGATATATATATTAAAAGTAATTACTACTTTTTTTTAACCACCTGTGTGAAGTCAGGGAATGTTGCCGGTTTGATAAACATTTCTAAATCTGTTAAAGAGCTAGATTGCTTAGCACTGTTCTCTTGGGAAGTCTCCGAACTATTAGTTGTAACGTTTACTGGAATCTTTGCGACATCATTGCACTGTTTATCAACAGTTTTGTTATCAACCTGGGAGAGGGAGATATCATTACTCGATACCTTGTATTTATTCTAAAACACCTCATGGGACTATTTAGTTCTACATACACGCAAACCTCGTGATCTTTGTGATGACCAGTAGTTACATTATTTGAAGGTTCACATATTGACAACGAAGAGAGAACTGCATTGACATTGTTATCATTGTTCATATTTGTGCTAGAACTATTCTTTTTCTGTGCGATAACAGTTAGGTTTTCGTCCTCGGATAGAGAATCGCTCATATTCGTCACACTAAGAAAAAATTATGGTTACCTCAAATTATCAACATGAATCAATAAAAATCATAAGAACTTGAAAAGTAAATTTAATATGGTTTAGAGCAAATGATAGAAATTGATGATTATTAGAAAAAATATTGTTTTATTTTCGATACTTTCTGTTTTATCTACACTCATAAGTTTGACAGATGGCAACGGTCCTAAGGTCAGATATATTAAAGAAACACATAATATATATCATAACTATAAAATAAACTGTAGGTTCAAATGTTAAGTAATAAATGAAGATGCTAGTTTAGTTTGATATATACACTTGTGGATTCTTATCGCTTCCTCTTTCAAAAGACTTGTGATGTCAAGAAATCGATATTTGTTATAATAATATTGGTGATTTTCGATGCTAGTGTGCTTGAATTATAAGTACCGATTTTGAGATTTATTTATGAACATATATATGGAATGTTTTCATATTTCTGATCATATGCTATAATAAGTCAAAGAATCAATTTGTCATACAATTGCTAAAACATCAAATGTTTTGTATATTTTGACATTGATTTATCCGACCTTTATCATCATTTTCTGTTTGTGATAAAAAAAACCCTGAAAAGAAATCTATTTCTTGCAATTGTTAAACTCTATTTGTCATCATTTAATTTGTAGGAAAGGACTGTTTCTCTCATTTTGAAAATGGCGTATCATCAGGTAGGTTGCATTATATTATGGTCTTCCATTTCGCTCATTAATGTATAATTTAGCTTGTTGAAAACCAACGTGCTTTTTGGAGAAGTGGAGCAACTGCTTGTGTTAATAAAAGGAAGACTATTTTGAACACTTACAAAAAACTTCTTCTCGATAACGAAGAACAACTAAATGGTGCAATCTTTCAGGATCTTCACCGTGTTTGTTTAATTCAATTATTTACATTTTTATTCTAAATAGTTTTCTTCTATTTCTTATATTTTCAGATATTTTTTATTACCCTTTTTCTATAAAAACTTTTATTTTTTTGTGCGCTGGTTTTCTCCCACCACCCCACCGATTCATCAGAAAATAAACATTAGAGCGCGCGCATAACACTTTGGGTACTCACCAGCTTTGCATAAACCAGCAGGAGTGCTCTATCCCGGCTCCAGGGGGTCTGAGGAGGTATCCCCTCCAGATGGAGAGAGCTTCAACAAAAATTAGAAGTTTTATTATTTTCAATGTTCAAAGTTATCATTAAGTGTGCAATTTAACGCGTGATCTGTAATGATACTGTAATTGGGGGAGTGGTGGGCGAAACCGTACCAGCTCCAATTTTGTTTT
This sequence comes from Auanema rhodensis, assembly GCA_964057225.1. Taxonomy (NCBI): domain Eukaryota; kingdom Metazoa; phylum Nematoda; class Chromadorea; order Rhabditida; family Rhabditidae; genus Auanema; species Auanema rhodense. The sequence goes on along the minus strand of OZ059899.1, from coordinate 8,948,809 downwards.
CGTTTTTCTTTACAAATTTGTACTTTAGGTAAGCGATGAAGTATCTCATTTGGTTCGTGAGATTGACCACATATTAGACAATCTGGATGATTGGATTGCTCATAAGAAAGTACAGATTAATTTTCCCCAGAACGGAACTCTATTCTCGTTTTAGATCGAGGATAAGACACCATTCGTTAGTGACGACGATAATGCTTACCTCGTACCTGAATCATTAGGTGTTGTACTTGTTATTTCTCCGTGGAATTTTCCACTAGTCTGCTCTGGTCCGTCTATAGCGGCATTAGCAGCGGGAAACACTGTAATTGTTAAGCCTTCTGAATTAGCTCCAACATTTTCGGCCGTTTTCGCCAAACTGATTAATGAATCCTTCGATGAGGTTTGTTCGTTATATAAGTTTATTCGATTTTTTTCATTATTTTTTTCAGAATTTGTTCAAAGTTGTTGAAGGTGCTATTCCTGAAACAACTGCTCTTCTGAATGAACGATTTGATTACATCATGTATACTGGTAATCCAACTGTTGCTAAAATTATAATGGCTGCTGCATCCAAGCATTTGACTCCAATAACTCTTGAACTCGGAGGAAAAAAGTATGTTATCGTAGTAGTCCAATATCGATACCTTTTTGTCTTTAGTCCAGTTCTTGTTGAATCTGATGCAGATATTGACGACGCAGCAAAAAAAATAGTATTTGCTAAGAGTTACAATTGTGGACAAATCTGCATATCTGCCGATTATGTATGTGTTCTGATCAGTAAAGTCAGGTTCTTATAATATTTCAGGTTCTTACTACGGCTGAAATCAGACCTAAACTTGTTGAAGCCATTCGAAAAGTTTATTCTTCAATGCTACCTCTGAAGAGTAACGCTCAATTTGCCAGAATAGTTCATGAAAGACATTTTGAGTAAGTTATTAGTTTTTTTTTCTGAGATTTATGTTATTTCAGTCGTTTGTCTAATTTACTTAATAATACAAATGGAGAAATAATATATATGACGGATGAAGTAGCTGAGCGCTCAGAGAAGTTTTTACCTCCAGCACTTATTCTCATTGAAAAGGATGATGCATTTATGAATGAAGAGGTGTTCGGACCATTGTTGCCAATACTTGTTTCGCCAAGCTTTGAAGACTCTGTGAAATATATAAAAGAACACGAGAAACCTCTCGCTGCTTATATCTTCACTAAAGATAGATGTAAAGTACGTTAATTTTTTAATTATTTCACCCTTAACCAATTAATTACTTGTAGGCCCGGAGATTTATAGCCTTCACGTCTAGTGGAGGATTGTGTGTAAATGATGTTATGTCTCACGCTTTCAGTATGTTCCTCTCTTATATATAGTTTAACCTTTTTTTCAGTTCACAAAGCCCCTTTTGGAGGTGTTGGAAATAGTGGAATGGGGCGTATCAATGGAAAATATGGCTTTGACACATTCACGCATGAGAAGACTGTGCTTGTAAGAGGAGGAATAAACATCCTTTAAATTCTTAACACTTTTAAACGAAATGATTTTTTTATATATTTTATTTTTGGCAATTTAATTTTATACATACGCATATTAAAAATTTAATAATAAAAGTTATGCTGTAAATTAAAACTTAATCCTCTTTTCCTGATTTCATCGAATTAACGCAGAAGCCGATGATGATAATCAGAATAGCAATGGCCATTAGCAATCCTATAATAATGAAAGGTTGTTTTTATTAAGAATACTATTTTTTTTAATTCAGTTCTTCTTTTGTGCGTACCTCCAACTCCAACAGCTGTCCAACACACTATACTAACTATTTTCTGTGGAGTAAATAGTTGTGAGTTCAACTGATCTTTAGTTCCCTGATCCATGACAAAAGATTCATTGAGCCAAACAAGAGGATATGCACCAGGTCGGAGCACAGAATAAGGCCTGAATAAGATAAATAATAAGATCAATGAAAAAATATATTACGCTATATTTGGTAACTGGTTCATAAACACATTAATTTGTAGCCGTTTGTTTGCTTGTAGTACTGTTCCAGTGTTCTGAAAGTCTTGTGTAACATTTTCACATAAAGAAAAACCCAACAGGCTCAATATCTAATGTAGTTTCATCGTTTTCATAACTTGGCTTGAAGCGAGGAACAAATTGTTGAACTCTGGGGTCTGCTTGATAAAAATGGGCTTTTGAAATCATAATTGGCAAAATGCCACCTAATACACAGTGATTGACGCTGTTAATTTAAAATGAATGCATACCGGGATTACATTGGCTGATATCAAGAAGACCAGAAGGCATACATGAGCTGTTAACTGGAAGATCATAGGCTCCGAAATTCAAAGGACGACAGAATCCGCAATTTTTAGGATCACTGAAAGAAAAACAATTTAAGAACTTTTCATATTCTCTCACGTCCAATCAAATTCCGTTGGGGGCAAAACGAATCTATAGCCGTCTATTCCTTGCACTGTAACATCGCGATCATATACCAAAACAGTGGACCTTAAATAGCAACTACATTGTTTGGATATACCGAGTTCATTACCTGCATATATCATCTACATACATTGGTAGTACATCAGTTCTTTGGATATGTGATTTGAAAAAGTCGGCATCTACATAAAGAATTATTAGCAATATAGTAATATTGCCAAATATGTCCTCCCCCGTTTTGGAGACGTATTGCTTGATAACTCAAGCCTATATTCAAAACTTTCTACCGAATTTCAGGTATAAAATGAAAAGATTGAGCATAAAAATACAAAAAAAATCAAGCTAAGCGTCAAAAAGAGTTTTGGGCATATTTTGTTATGATATACAAAATAGTATTCTTACTGGTTCCGAAAATTTTAAGAGCGTGATTTCCATTATCACCCGTACAGTTTCCTGAGTTGGCTGATGGCCACCTAATAATATATAAATAATAAAGCTGTTTACTTTTTACAAAATTAATTACCAGGTTGGTGGTAAGAAATCTCCTTTACTAGACATTCCAGTAATATTATGAATACTGATGAAAGATTGTATGTAACCAGACATTTGAGAATCCGTTTTGCCTGTTAGTACGGTATACAAGAAGTCAGTTGTCGCATTATCGTTCTGAATCAATTATATAAAAGTAAAAAAAGGATTGATTATTATTATTTCATAAAATTGACATAAAAAATCAAAAAATGAAAGAGACACCATGGAACTAGTCAACCATCTAATATTAAAGCATTGTAAATGGAAAACTCACATTCAACTGAACCCAAACTGGGTCTAATGGTTTGCGGAAATCTGGGCTAATAAGTTCATCTAGAATTGCAATTATCTTGTTGAGGAATTTATCAACAAGCGGTGAATTGTACCCGGAGAATAATAATTGATCAACGGTCTGCAATGAACAAACATAAGTTTCAAACCTAATTTCATGATTGAAATTAAAAAACTTGCCACAGTTACAAATGGTCCAACACCAAACATATCCATTGTAGTTCCTAGTTCTTTGATAATTATTTTTGCAATGTTCTTGAAATTACAGATTTTTTATTGAAATGATCAAAACACTAACCGCACATTCTTGCTCTTTATGAAGTTTTTTACAGATAATACCCAAATACTTGTTGGATAAAAGTTTTTCGACCTCTTTTTCAATTATATTCATAGCAACCTTTAAATACATTTAAAATCAATCTTATTGTAATAACTCACAATAAAACTGATATCAGGAACAGTAACTTTATCTTTATACGGATCACAGTCTTTACATGATTTTTCAGGATTAAATATGAAAGTTTGAACTTGTGAAAAATTCATTTTCGTACCATCTTCGTTAAATTGAATTTTCTGATTATCTATCTTTTCCCTGAGAACATTTTGGAATTGTGTTGTTATAATGTCTCCAACTTACGTATACGCATATGGACCCTTTTCCACAACATCTGGATACAAAGCTCTGTTCAATATTCCGATGGTATTTTTATAGTCCATGCTCCAATACTGCATTGTGCTTATGTATTGTGGATTAGCCCATGATGCTGTAAAACTATTGAATGATCCATCACTGTTCAATCCAAGAACTTTTCCCTAAAAAGTAAGATAACTATAAAATAAGGTTTCAAAACTATTAATGTGCATAAATAGATTATTGATAACCTCATCGATTCCTTTTATAACAGCATTGGGGAACACCTTCAACTGGACGACAAGACCGGCAGAGAGAAGAAGTGCTCCGAGAATGAACAGAATAACTGCTACGATAGACCAGCACCATCGCTTCTCCATTGTTGCCTGATAATAAACAGCTCAAAACAATGTCAAAATAAAGTAAACAAAAAAAAGGCTTATAACATTGGATCTAACAACTTTTCAAATCAGTAGCATTGTTGACATTTTTAAAATTGTGATCAATACGAAACATAGACGAAGGTGGTGCTTTCAGAACCATTATCAGACTATAGATGCCCTGTTATCAACAAATAAATCGTCCATTATAGGTTTAGATACCATTATAACATACAAACCTTTTATTTCTGATTAACAAAGAAAAATTGACACTTTCTCTACTAATCTGGCAGATTAAAGACAAAAAACACTTCATTTATTAGTGTAATATATATAATCCTTCTTCTGAACTTCTGTTTTACAGAAAAAATTTTCGTAGTGGGCTTTTTCAGATAGAATTTGAACTTTCCTCTTCTGCTATTAGAGTCTTCTGAAACAATATAAAGATTAATGCATGTGCGTCGTCTTGCATAGTAAGATAAACATTTACTTTTAATTTTGAAATAAGAAGAAGTTTCATATTCCGTTATCTTACAGACTATTTTATATTATATAATGTGATTATTCGAGTTACTTATATGTATACGTATTGCTTATATAAAAGCATATAGATATGTGTAGTAGTTATGATTTAAACCTGCTCTACCAAATGTAAGGAATAATCAAGAGTGATAGCCTTATCAGCAAATAATTTAGATTTTTTGAAAAATTTTTCAAAGCACTAAATTTTATTTCACTATGAAACATATTTCATTTATGTCGGTAAATTTTCAAAATGAGATATTTAATTTTAGAAGCCTGTTTTATTTCAAGAACTTAATATTGTGATCGAAATTTTATTGACACATTTGAGTGTGACAAACTCTCCAAATTGGCGTTCTCCAATCATTCTGTGGCTCTAATTTGTCCAGACTGAAAAAGTCTTTCATCCTAATCAATGAATATGTCTACGTTTTTATGTCTCAACAAAAAAAAAGATGAATAAAACATCAGCAAAACTGCTTATAAAGATATTAAACTTAATGAACAATAAATCAAATAATATTTGTCAAGTTGTCTTAAATACAAATATAATTTTGGTTTCAATGTTATAAGTTAAATCATGATAATATGTAACTAAGATAATTAGATGAGAAAGGAAGAACAAATCAATTATCTTGTATGATCATAGAGCATCCTTCTAGGTGATTCAGTAGTACATATTAAGTAAGAATATATGCTTTGATAGTTAGCTTCTACTTCTTCTTATTTCAAAATTAAGGCACAAAGTAGCAAAGAGTAATTGACGTCGACCAACCTAGCCAACTAGCCGGCAGAATGTTTGAGAAATTTGCACATACTTTATTTCTCTCAGAAAATTTGCCTTGTTTCAACAAGTATGTCTAAATAAAAGCGGTTTTCTCTACGGTTTATGTGCATTCTGTTAAACTATATCATTATCGGTTTAGAAGGTTTTATGCCCTTTTGGGATTTTAAATGCCAACTCGAGGATTAGCTTGTTTTTTTCTGATTTTTTTCTACAATTTGTAAATGCGTTTCAAATTTTTAGTAGTTTTCTAATGTTCAATGCTTCATGTAAACTTTTAATTTTAGGCAAAGTTTGAGACACTTATGGCCATATTTTTCACGCAGAAAATGAGATATAGAACCTTTCAGTTTTTTATTTATTGTGCAGTAACTTTTCCCAACCGGGCTATCCATCATGTTATCTGCTCTGATTTTCATATCTACAAGCCCCCTGAGTATATATCTGAGCAACATTTCATTTAGAGTTGGATGAACTTCAATAGACGCTTGTAGCATGCGCATATCTAGTTTTCCTTATTCTGATGCCAATTGTCATTTTTGTTCATAACAAGTAGTACTGGGAAGTTATAGTAAGATGCTATTAACTTAGCCTTTTATTTGCTTTACTTTATTTGAAAAACAAACAATACATCTTTTAATCATTTACTATTTCTTTTAGTATACATGTATATGCGATTCTATTTCACATCTCGCCTAATTACATCCCAGTAATCAATCAGTTACTCATTAATATTTCGTTTGAAGTAAATAAACAACTTTTTTTGTCGTACTTGTTTTTTCTTAACTTTTTACTTGGCTTTAGCAACTAAAATCAAATATATATTCTTAGAAGTTTCCAATGATATTACTATTTTTGTTGACTTTACACCTACCAGTCAGCCAACAGCAACCCGAACCTTGTTTCTTGAGATGTAAAGATAATTATGTAAGTAGTATTCGTATATATAAATATACATTTTCGAAATTCTCCGCTATTCAGATGCATCATATGCAATCGGAAATGTCAGATGTTGCTTCTGAATGGACGATCGACATGATTACACCTTTACAAGCTTTGTTGACAGCTTACAGTCAGAAAGGTTTATTAGAACGTAAATTGGATAAAGTGTGCAAGTTAGTGATATATTTTAATGAAATTATTCATTTTTTTGATTAAGATTAAATGATAACTACAATCGATGCTTAAATTCATGTCCTAACAATCAAGTTAAAAAAATACTGGGTTACGGTCAAAAATCATGGAATATCATATGTGAACATTACAGAAATGATACAGGTAGTGACTTATAATATTTTATAACACTATTTACTTATACGAAATCGAACCACTGAGCTATTTTTAGAATTTCATGGTTACGTTATACCATGTTGGTCTGAAAACGGTGCAGCAATAACTGAGAAATGTAAAGAAATGGCATTTTATCTTCAATCTGAAATGATGTCTATAATGGAAGGTGGGATGGATAATATAAATGACGGAATTGCAAACTTATGCAAGTAAGTTCAAGCATCAAATAAAAACTCAGCTGCCTCTATATTCCAAAATGTTTTACTTTTCTTTCAGAAGTGTTCATACATATGACAAGTGCTTTGTATGGGAAAACTATGAGACCTGTGGCACAAGCGCTGGCCGTTTCCTTGTGGCCTTGACTCATCAAACATCACAGTGAGTTAATGAGACATGTACAATCTTGTCACGTTATAGGTTTAATTTTTTTATACATTTTACATATATATAATTTTAATTTTATTCAAATAAAAAGGCTATTATAGTGCTCTAATTGAACTTCTCGATGAAGTACTGGGAATTCATGAACTACCGAAAACATGTAAAGATTGGCTTAACCAAAAAGGTTATCATACTTTTCAAATGTTGGAATATAAATTTTTGCAGATATTACTGGATTAAATAAACCGCGAACAATACAAAGACGTCTGAGAAATGGAGCAAATCAAGTTTATTCTATATTAGTTGTGTCCTCAGTTTTTTTTAAATATATTTTTAATTATCATAGTGAATGAACTTTAACAATACTAGTACAATTTAGATAATAAGAACGAAGAAAAAAAATCATTCGCTCATTAACCTTATACGTGTACATACTATCCATTATTTTTGTCTTAAGGATTTCGACAGAACGAAAGTTAATAAATATTTTTTGATAATGAATAATACATTGGTAAGCCTAATAAACTTGTTTCATCTTATCTTCTGCTTTTATATTATACACACAATTTTTATTATTGGGTTTCACTGTATGTAAACATTTTATGCATCTGGAACAATCCAATGTGATATTCAACAAATTCGTCAATGCTTCATAAAATGAAGAAAGAACGGTTGATGGTGAGTAACATGAATTTAATTTGAGTAAAATTCGAAAAAATAACTCTTACTTATGTAAATATTTAGTTCCCTTGCATCTATAAGGCAATATCATTTTGTTTCTGCATCTGAGTACTTATGCAATGCCAACAGCAATCATTGAGAAACATTTGAGAGGTTAAGTAGATGATGGTTTCTACGGACATATGTTAGATTGCTTCTCATGCAACATCAGAACTACTTAGAGCTGCGGCTCAAATTAAATTCACGTCATATGCTTGCATCCATACGTATACATTGACATCCATATATAGTACATACATATATGTATTTCTCTACAAAGCATTAAAGCACACAATATAAAGATCTGATGTATATTATTCTCAGACTGTTGAAAACAAATATCTTGTATATAGTATATAATTCGTAGATTGACTTTTCTCTTTTTCTTATCTTTATTTGATACGTTAATAATGAATGAAATAACAATTTATCGTTAACCTATGTATGCATATGATTAATTTAAATCAACGCAAATCAATATATTTAACTATTTTGTATTTATTATTATACAAAATATACATATATTTCAAACTACACCAATCCCTATGAAATAACCAATGTAGCTGACGAGAATCATCAAAGAGTTCAATATTATTTATTCTATAATTCTCTAATTATCTTCTTTTGCTCAAAGGCTAAACATCTCAGATCCTGCCGCTGATCTGTTCATTGTTGTTCACCTGTTCTCCGGCTATTATAAGACATCATAAAATAGCTCATGATTACTTTATACGAATTTGCTTCACATTTTCATATAACATATTTTTCTTAATATTATTATAAACCATAGCACAATAAAAAATGAGGAAGAAACCGTATTGAAAATGGGTTGGAATTACAACTATTTGGTTAGATTTATTGTCGGATCATTTAGTTTTACTGAGAATCAATCATGTCTTCTTTCCAGATGACCAACTGAATACAATTCAGGAACCAATTTCTAAAAAACTCATTTGAATGAAAGTATTTCACTCTGTCTATCTTGAATATATTATATATCAGATAACGCGTACAACCAGTTGCTCTGAAAAGATTTTATAGAAAAGAAGTTGAATTTCAGGTAATTAGATTCTGAAGAAATATGTGATTACAACCGACTTTGTGTATCCTGTGAATAGGAGAACGTATTAATAATATGTATGTTGTTTCACCTATTACTGCAATGAGTCCAGAATGGAAAACATGATCCTAATTGTTTTTACTTCGTGGCAGCAAAAGCGTTGAAAATAACTTAACAGACTAATACCTAATACTTATTCTGAATTTAAAATTTAATTTTTTTTTCATTCATAAATGAAAATATAAGTCGATTGTGCGTGAATTCATTTCAATAAAATGTATCATGCAGACTGGTTGTTCCAGCCCTTACGTCTTCAAAATTAAAATCCAGGAAATATTGTTATAAGAGGACTAGTATTCACTATTCTAATGTATACATTATTATCACCTGAAATTAAGTAAATATATTTTTGTTTTTAATTATTTTTTCTAATTATTCTTCTTTTACAATTTGTGTAAGTGACTGACCTATAAGTTGACGTTATTCTCTTATTCACACTAATCGGTTACAACCCAACAGATACCTTATCATTATAAGGTCAGTAGTTATTTTTCGATTCTTATATTTTTGATTGACACTACCATATTAATTTTTTTTATTGCTCCTTCATTTTATTTCGAATTTGGACATCAATTCAAACTTGTCGGTAGTTATTTTATTCTTTCATATCTTTCAAGATGCCTATTCTGCTGTTTTAATCGTTGAAATAATTCGCATGAAGAGCCATCATCATTATTTTCTTATTGAGCAATACTTCATAAGTTGTTAAAAGTGAAAAGCTTCTGAGAAATGGAAAGAAATAGTGCCATTAAAATTTTTCTAGTAGTTTATACGTTGCAAAATCCTTGATTTCATTTTATATTGACATCAGAAACTCTTTCTAAACTATAATTATCTGCTCATCTTTATAAGTTATAAAAAAATATATATATACATATATATATATATATATATATATATATATATATATATATATATATATATATATATATTTATTTATTGAACTGGCTACAAATTCGTTTTGATAATAATATTTGATATTTACTTGATCATATAAGTTTTACATCCATCGTTTATTTCCTCAGAATATTTTAGTTTTGCTCTTCTAATATATGCAATGCTTACTTATATATCCGCTTATCAGTGGGCACTGATTAATTTTAAGATAACACAGGCTTCCTTCAAATCTTATAGGTGTTATTCAAACAAATTTGTTTACTAACTAAAAAAATGAAGTATGTGAGAAATGACTAAGTTTCTAATACCCGACAATAATATACACTTGTATAGACATCCCCTCTCATATAGCGGCTTTATCATAAGATGTAGAAACAATTGCTCCAGTTTATAATATAGATATATCCATGTATTGGGTAGATAAAGCAGCGAGTTGTACGACAAGGTCGTGACAGAATCATCATTTCGCTACTGAGCTTCTTTTGTGGTTCCCAAAGGAAATCCTGTCATCTTTGCGCACATTTTGGTCTTTATGCAGCAACGAAACAGACTTTAAGATCATGAGCAAAATCCTGTGAGAAAAGTCGTAATATGGATATATGTATATAGCTTAAAATGTAGCGATTGAGTGATGAAGAGAGAAAAAGAGAGATATGAGGCAGATCTCTTAGAATGGCTGGTAGTTGCTTCACTTTGAAGGCATTATGTTCAATTTTAGTAGCTTCTCACAGCTACTCACTTTCTTCTGAATATTTTCTCTTCAGTCGTCAAGCTTTTCTTCATTGCCTTCTAATATACTTCATATAAGGTTCGTGCTCATCTTATTTCCTATCTTCATTGCATTTTCTATCTTTTCTTTCTTCTTCGTCTCACCCGATAATTGCTCATCCCATAAGCCTTTCTTGGAGACGTATTCATTCTCCCTTATTATTGTTAACAGCTTTTTCGAGCAGATTCTGGTCAAAATGTAAGTTCATCATCAGTTTTACTTTTGACGAACGATTATAATAACAATATTCTCGTGCCTTTTCTTCACGCTTAAGATAAGAAAAAATTATTTTAACCTTCTTTCTAGTATAACATTTTGTTTGAGTTCCTTAACATTTTGTAATTTATGAAAGAAATCCCTCAAAAAGTTTTTTTAATTCAACATCTTCTACAAAAACATTCATTCATATGTTCACAATTTTCTATGCTATAATCAAAAAAAATCACAAGCAATGTCATATTATACAAACACACGGTTCGCCTGCTGGTGTTAGTTCTGTTACCAGATGTGCTCAATTGTTTCACAAATTTACGTAATATATCCTCACCTTCATTAGCTTCTGCATTTTCTTCAAACTCTTATATTGCTCAATGTTCTCTGCATCTCTTGGTTTTCTAATGTATGTCACATCCCTCCACTTGAACATCTGTGAATGATTGTATTAAAGGTCTACAATTAAACGGATGGTAGAGTGGGTTAAGCGATTCAATGCTTATATGAGATCAATTGAAAAAGTACTTAGTTATGTTTAGGCATGGCCTAGCTTTAATTCTATTATCTAATTTATGTTCTAATCTTTTTTGATTCAATTATTAAAAATAATCCGCCCAAATTCGATATTGTCTCCATTAAGAATGAACTTTGAAACGTTGGCTTTTTTCTGTGTTTTCGTAACTTTAGTTTTTCTAATTTTCTACTCATTTTTGAAACACGATAAGTAGTTGATATCTTGTTAATTGTGTGTATCCTAATGATCTATGACGATAAAACACGATATGATATGACATTAAATTCTATTCTTATTTCTTGTATTGATTATATTCAAGAATTATTTTTAGATAGAACTATTCTATCAGAGATACTAGGTAGAAAATTTCCATAATCGTTTCAACAATTCATAAAATATATCCAACATTTTTAATTCGTTGTATATTTTTAAAACATTTTACATACACAGTGTACACATACATACATACATATATCGATATTATGTGTACGTGATTAATTTACGTATATTATATGTATAAGAAGGTGCAAATCTTTTTTTTTATAAATTAATATCTTTCTGACTAGTACATACATATGAATAGTTTTCCTAATTTATGACCAACTAAACAAAAACATTTTTATTGAAAAAGAGTTAATTGGATATGTTAAATAAAAATGTTTAATGTTTCTAATAGAATGAGATAAAACTGGTTATTGCTTATATAAGAAATTACAAAGTGATTATCAACACATATCTTAAAGTAATAACATGAGAAAAGTAGTCAAATAGTTTGATCTTATAGAAAATACCATTATATTGGCTATTTTTCCTTCCTGAAAACATAATATGTTGTGATATCCTTAATATTTCGATATTTAATCTAGTATGTTTCATAAATATATCATATACAACATAAGACACGTTTTGCGAGAATTCTCTATAAATTAATTTATCGTTAGATTTTGAATTACCTTTAATACTTGATTTTGCAAAGAGCTCTATTCACACACATTGTCTTTAGACACGTTTACCCCAGATCTACTTTGCTTTTGAAATATGGTTGTGGTTGGCATTACACTTTTCACTAGTTCTTCAGTAAAGTGATAGTCAGAAGGTACATATGAAATACGTTTTCATGAACATCCTTTTTTTCTACTACTATAGTTTCTGATAAAATTATATTTTAAAGTTTGCTGTATATTTTCAACCGTAAATTTTGCTTTCTTATTTCTTTTTCCTCTTCACTTGATATCCATCTCCAATTTTTTTAGAGAATAAAATCATAATTAAGATATATTCTAACACTTTCGCTGTCATTTAAATCGCCGCAACACCTCTCAATTTGGATTGAGCGCAAGGGATGAGATATGTTAATCATATTCACCCTATATATGGTTTATAAATATATAAATACTTTTCTTCTATCGATTATCCCTTGTTGTCTAGATTATAAAATCAATGAATGTTTTACATTTAAGTTTTATCTCTTCGTCATTGTTCAGTTTTTGAAAAATGAACATTTTCTTCCCTTTTCTTTTTTTTATTTCTCCAGGATACGAAGGAACCCCAGCAACGCATGTATGTATGGAATATGTCGCTTCCGCTTTTATAATTAAAGAAAAAAAATTTGCACACTTTTACATTGGTTATGCTTAATATATATATATATATATATATATATTGAAAATGATAGTAGCCGTAATATATATATATATATATATATATATATATATATTACGGCTACTATCATTTTGAGAATAAGTCTTATCACTGTTGTAAAACTGCTGAAGTCTTTTTTTATTATGATTTCACTAATTATATTTATTATATACGTATGTCAAAGAATTGTAAAAGCTAAACTATTTTCATAACAGGTTTTAGCATCATTGACTTAGTAATTCTAGATTTCTTATTCCACTTTCCAACAACAACTATCACTCGCTCTCAGTCAATTTAATATTTTCCTAATCTTTTTATTTCTTTTAACTTTTTTAGAAGAAACTAATTTTTTTTAAATTGAATTAGTTTACTTTTCTTGACAATTTTTTTCTAAAAATAAAAAAATTGTTGCTAAAAAAAGAGGAAAATGACGAGTTTTCATCTAATTCACCTCTTCATATGAAAAAGATTGTGATTGCCCTAAAATTAGTTTTTAAAATCGAGTTTGATACAAGTTGCTTTATGGGGACTGACACTGTATGCATGTTGATGTCAGACAGCTGACATTCAACCTTACAGATGGAATATTAAGAATCGGCATTTGTATGCCATCCTGATCATCAATAACATTTATCCGATCGTCGTTGTTCATAATCTTTCTTTTGTTCTCTCATTTTTCCTATATCACCTCGTATCTTTAACTCAATTGAATCTGACCTCTTCTTCTTATTCTCTTCGCATTATACAGTATATAACTGTTCTGCCAGACTGCAATATATATCTTTCTCTTGACTATTTACTTGCACATAAGCCCACTATATCCAACTCACTTGAACATATTTCCAGCTGCTCTTTCTTCTCAGATGTATTGTTTTTTAGAGAAATTTCGTTTTGATTTTCTTTTTTCTAAAATTTTATTTTGTTTTAATATTAACCTAATTTCAATATTGTGTTTGTTATTATTCTTAAATCTGCCTAACTTGCTATTTTCATTGTTCCTATTTTTAAATCATAGTTTTGCTATTGTATGGCCTTCTATACAAACTCAGAATCAACCTTTTTCGAGATTTTTCTAAAACGAAAATAATTCAAATGTTACTTTTTTTCGCCATGAACGTTCGCTAACGTTTGCCACCAGGTCAACCTTTTTTCGTTTTTCCTCTTCAAATCATAGAAAAAAAATCTTCAGTGTTGAACAATCATATTATACAATTGTTTCATTTTCACATTGTAGATGTGCTAAAGGTACAAAGTAGGAAGATTATAGAAAAACAGAAAGATCGCGTATGTGTGATGAGCCGAAATTTCGAAGAGACATACATAGATATATGTGTATTTATATATGTATTGACAAGATGAGAGAGAAGTAAAGAGATAAAGAGAAAAAGGTGAATATACGTAAAACTGTAGGCCCAAAATCACTTTTCTGGATTGCTCTATCCTGTATATATGAATGAATCCATCCGAATGATTCGCATGGAACCTATCCCTTCTTGTACGTCTATCTGTCTCACTTTCCACACATATCTCTCTCTAATTTCATTTCTCACTTGCAATTTATATTTATTTAGACACTTCATCATCATTGTATCCTTCCTATATCTATTCATATACTCGTTGACACCTCAACAGTCTTAAATTCCGGAATAGAAACGGTGAAGCTCTTTGAAAAATCTTTTCATCTCGTTCACTGCCAATACATTTTTAGAGCTTCCGTTTAAAAAAATTGGAATTTCGTATATTTACAATTGTTTTCTTAGATTTTCGAGCTTCAACTATATATATATATTTATATATAAAAGCAAAATTGCGATTTTAAAATTTTAAAATTTTAAACAAAATTGAATACTCTTTGTTTGTAACTCTGGAGTTCTCACATAAATTCACTAACCTATCATATATTTTATTTTTTTCAATTAGTTTGCTTCAAATATCCTGAATGATCTTTGATAGGGCTGTTTTCAAATTCTCACCGTGCTTATAGCATCATAACGAGTCAATAAAGAAGGATGCACATAGCAATCTGCCATTTGTCTTAAGAAAATAAAACATTTCTTTAATCGTTTGGAGTTTATCTCTTTTATACGAGCTTCTTGGAAAATTTCAAAAAGAAATATAAAAATAATATGAAACTAGAGCCTCAATGAGTATAATAAGAGATTGTGTTTGCATTCATGTGCCGAATTTACTAAAGATTGCCGGAAGAAACATCATTCATTGTCAACGATTCATTTTTGTCAGATCAATCTTAATCGGTTTTCGCTTCAGTTTCACTGTTGTAACTTCTCAACCTAGCACTTAGACTTATATAATAGGTCTGTCTGATGTTTTTTTTATACTTCCTTCAAATATTTTTGTTCTACCACCTTTATATACACTCACATTTGTTTACTATATTCTCCATAGTGTTATCACCTAATAGGTTGACCGCTATTGGGCAATGATTTTCTTCATTATCGTGGCTCTACATAGCTATATATAACATATTTTTTATTGTCTCAGAATTGCTAATTCGAGTCTAGGACAATCTTTCTCTTGTTACAATAGAAGCTTTTGGTTGAGCTTCTTTCATGTAAACAGATGTTTGAATATAATGCACCTTCTTGGAGCTATTTTTCAGTAACTATATATATGTATATATATATATATATATATATATACATACATATAGATATCTAGCGAGTGTAAAAAATCATATAATCTTTACATACTTATCTATTCATTATTGCCACAGAGTTTTAGTATAATTATTTATAATCCGTAAAAACGCAGGTGTTTTTTCTTGAATTTAGAAGATTCCTCGATGTTTACTATGCTTTCTTCAACAAAAAACTTTGAAACCAAACCAAGTTTGTAAACTCCATATCGTGTTTGTTGCTATGTTTTCGTTCCAATCATTTTATATCGTTTATATTCCAGATATATAGATTATATTTTATATACATTTACATATAGAGCAAACATCTCTATTATTAGCTTGCCTGAGCAAGCACTGTCCTAGCTGTGGCAATTCAATATATAATATTATCGTGTGAAATCTGCATTTGTTGTAATCCGCCAAGGCTTCTCCATTTCACATAAATTACAATCCTTCATAGTTATTTCGGAAGTTGTCTTTTCACATTTCCTCCTCCTTTATCTTTCAAGCCTCCGATAAATATCATTACTATGGAGAATATATTGAATACAGCTTTAAGGTATTCCTTATCAATTCATTTCGTATCATTTAGCTTAACTTCGCTAATCTCCTTTTATCCTTTATCTCCTTTCAAATACTCCTCAATTTTACATTTTCTCGCATTCATTCAAGAAAATTAAAGACAAACTTGCTCTCATTATGGGAAATGCTTATCTTATTCCCAATTTTCACTAAGGGTTCATTTTCTTTTTTGAGATTTTGCTATATATCAAATTTACTGTGGTAATATGATTTATAGATTCTCTAATAGAAGCAAAATTAACTGTGTTTCCTTCTTCTTTTTGATCAATGGAAAGTTAAGTTCGAAAGTGACAATTTGTTCACATTATGTATGTATATAGCATGCATAGTTGCATACTTGTTATTTAGTAGCTAAATCTTGCAGCCCCCTCATCATTCTTATATCACAAAACTTTTGGTACATACTGAAGTCAGCTTCTTTTCAAATGCTTTGTTGTCATTTGTTGCTCAACTGGACTTGGAACTGGTTTCCTGTGCAGTGGTTCATAAGCTTACTTTTGATCTGAACCAGTGAATGAATGGAATGAAAGTGGTAAGAGAGAATGAGGGAGTGGGGTAATGAGGAAAAGTGGGGTGAGAGATTCAGATTAAGCCAAATGGAGGTCGGAGCTCCTTTTCACGCTCTCACTGGCATTTTGAGGCCATTCTGGCGATTACATTCCCATATTAGATGAACAACACAACACTTTGTATTATTGTGGTGAGGAGTGAAGTGTGAAGGGCAACATGAGCAACTTTTCATTTGAGCCAAAAGTGTATAATCCTTCTCTCTTTCCTTGCTTCTCCCTTTCTTTCTCTCTTTTGAATCATTTTCATTTCCTTGGTGGCATCTCTGTTCTTAGTCTAATACGTTTGTTTAATTTTGATGAATTCTATTAGATTGTTGCCTCGTAATTTTTAAGTTGGCAAGCTAAAGTATTCAAGTTACTTTTCCTGAGAAATTCATAAAATTTATTTTGTTCTTTTCTTATGTTTTTTATCGTTAAAGCATCTTTAATTTCAGTCAGCATCTCTTTAAACCTTCTTATCTGATTGTTTAGATTATTTTATTAGTAATTATTTGAAGCATATAGCTGTCTAAAATGTAAAAAGTAGATTTTTTTTTTATAATATACGATAATGAATCGATAGTACGATTTGTTCATAGCTTTGTATATGTATATATATATTTATGTAATATATAATATTTTTTGATGACGTTCAAACATTAGTTCAACTTCTTGTTTTGAGCTATTGGTTTTAAAAGGTAAACTTTTAAAACATTCCTAGTAGTGTCCATCGATCAAGCTATTCTGGGAGTGTAGTCTGTTGGGCAATTAGCATATTATATTTCCGTTGCTTACAGCTTGGCAACCGGATCAAGCTGGTTCTTTGCTTAAAAACTTCAAATCAGCCAGTCATTGATCAGAAGTAGTAAACGTTAGCCCCCAAAAAAAGTATATATATTTTTAAAGTCTTCTACTAATCATATTATTTCGAAGAAAAAAAAGGAAGTTTAATAGCGTTAGTTTAGCATTCGTGGAACTTTGAAGTAACCAGTCAAAATAGCTCTATTCATATTTAATTTTTTGTTTCAAATTTAATCTTGGTGATATACTATTTTTTGGTTATTCCTTCAGTGTATCCTGGATGTCTATTCTCCTGTTAATCATTTCTTTTCGGTGCCTAGTTGGATCATTAGACGGACATCCTCCTCCTCTGTCACACGCTCCGCCCCCCCCCCCCAACTGATCTCTATTATGGCCACGCCGATAACTCTTGAATCTCTTCATTTCTAGGCATCTAGTCAATGCTATTTCAATTTTTTTTTCAAAAATGCTAAATATTTTATGATCTTTAATTTTTATTATTCATTTTGTAAAAATTCTTAAATTAAATAAGTTTGTATTTTACCATGTATGTTATTTTGCATCTTCTTGTTTTATTCAGATTGGTATTCTGACAGAAATGACTAATCTATTTTCTTCTATTTCAAGTTCATTGTTGTTTTGGCTGAATTTCTTTTTTATATTTCAACTATGTTCCTTGTATTTTCCTGTTCGTCTACACCTACACTCTTCCTTCTATTCCCGATCTAAACTCTATAGTTGAGTTTACTCACTTACAAAGCATGGGGGTGCTTAAGTCCACCTTACACTCCTATCCAGTCTTCATCCAATACTTTCCTATTTTCTCTTTGTATTTTTGAGCTCTCTGAATAAAATAAATCTTTCTCATCTTTTCATTATTTACTACCTTAGAGTTTTTTATTTTTCAATGGTTTACACTTTCTGCATTTATTTTTTTTTAACTCATTCGAATTTCTTTGCAAATCTTCTCTTTCACTCATTTTCACAATCTTCTGGAATTTGTATATATCACGCTAACTTCCGCCCATATCGCCTTAACTTGTAGAAGTTGAAGTTGTGCTTTCTGATTGTCTGATCATCTCCTTTGTTCTTATTTCTAAAAATTGTAATTTTAAAGTTTTCTGAAATACTGATTTAGATTCTGTCATGAAATGTCGTTAATATTCTATATATTTCTACTATTACCACATTTTACATCAACACTCCGATTAGGTGAGTTATTCAATATTTTAATAACATTCCTAAAATATTATACGTTTTATTATTTATTCAACACTATCTCTTTTTTAAATGTTTCTAACAAACTTTCTGTTCATTTCCGAATATATCTGTAGTAGTGGTTCGCGTTTTGCATAATCGTGTTCATGAGAATACTAAGTTTCTGTAATTTCCGTTTGGATTTGTTGGTTCTATTTATTAGTTATTGTCATTCTCCATACAAAATAATGAACTTTTCATTTTCATCTAGAAAAAATCTTCATATTTCATCATCTATACTTTCTTTATTTCCTCCTTAAAACGATTTAGTACGATTGGTCATCTGATGCTTGACTTCCTTGATATCGCATACCATTTCGAAGGAATGAATCCTAAAGCTATAATATACTAAAATATTTATAAATATAGTTTACGTTATTCAACTTTGTTACTTTATGGAGTTCTACGAGATCAGTGAAATAGCGTATTCCCAATGTCCTTCTTAGGGAAAACAATTCTTGTGCGCGTAAATGAGTTCGTCATTGGATGTGTCAGATCTTGTCGGTTGTTAGATTAAATTTTACTTCATAACAGATTGCAATGGAACAGATGCTTTGAATTTCTTTAGGGACTTTGTCATTTGCTATTTGATCATACTCATCATATACATCATATCCTTTGTATAATATGAATACTTCATAGTTAGAACAGCCTGATTTACGGGTATATTCTAGTTTACTCTGTGACTGAAATTATTGATAATAACCCTGTTTATGTCAATCGCCTAGCTGTTGCTCCTACAGACAACATGTTCCAACAAACAGAGGGAGGGAAGAATTCATGGTAATAAGAGAGAGAGAGAGAGAGAGAGAGAGAGAGAGAGAGAGAGAGAGAGAGAAAGACAAAGATAGGCTAAAATAGAAATAATAAGTGAACGATGCTCTTAAAGGGACACAAGTAACAACAGGATGGAACAGGCACTGGAATTAGCATAATGTGACCAGCAGTCTGGCAGAAAAACAAAAAGCTTAAAGCTTAATTAATGCTCTTCCCTTACTGCTATCTCTATCCTCTATTAGGAACCCATTAGTCTTAGCTTTGTCGGACAGCCTGCTGAAGGCTCTTCACAAACATCATGAACTATACGCGTTAGCTAGTGAGTAAAAAGCTAGGATGACAAGAAAAGCGATGTATTCCATGAATAGTTTTAGAATTTCCACGACAGCTTCAAGTATTAGAGAAATCTGACATGTTCAATCAAACTTAACTGTATGGAGAGAAATGTATGAGTATACATCTAAGAGTATCTTGGCAGTTCAGATTGTTTCAAATGTTTATGACAGACGAAAATAAGCTTAAGAATGTGCAATTAATTCTAAATATTTACAAAGTAATTACTAATGAATATCTATTCTCTTAAAGAATTCTATCTGGTATTTTCATTTGAAACCTAAACATATAGCAAATTTTTGAGTTTGCGCAAGTTTTAAGTAAAAATAGTTGTACAACCTAATTGTATAATCTTCTTCTTCGTGATTTCAATTTGCTCTTGCAAAATGTCAATCTACGTATTAGCTATAAACTAATTTAATGTTCGATTTGGACACGCAAGCTGCTCTTTTCTGGAATATATGCTGATTCTTTGTTAATATCTGTTCCTGATATTGTGTCATCTGGAGCCTCTTATATATAATGGGTTTCTTTGTCACGAATTCGAATTATCGCTTTATATCTTCTATAGTATAACTCATTATATACTAAATCAACGGCATTACATTGAAAATGAACTGAAATGGTGTCTTTTTTATGTTTTTTACATAGACATTCTTGTTAGAAGAGGTATTTTGAGAGATCGAGATGACCTCTCAAAATTAGAGGAAAGGTTCTCATAGAGAAAAGCAGAGAATAGGGTGGGAGAGAATGAGATCCGGAGTTTGGAGACCTCACCCCGCCCTCTTGCAGTGTCTTCTCTCTCACCCGCCGCTGCTCATTTCCTATTCTACACATTGTAAATTACCCGACATAGAATGAGAACGCTTTACCATACGTCTACATGAAGCTGAATCAAGATTCGGGTTGTATCTTGTTCCTAGAATAATTAATGAGACAAGCATAGATAAAGGACAATTATCAAAAAGGTCTCTATGTAGCAGAATTCTCTGGGCTATTAGGAAGAATACAAGAATATATGAGTTTTTAGAATCATTAGAGTCATTCATGCTTTTGTTGCAATTGCCACTGTTGTTTAGTTCAAGTAGCAGCTTCGAGCTTATGAGCTTCATACCATTTAAATAGGTATTTGGCAGTAAATGTTGATTTATTCCACGTAATATTTGAATTGTATGATATTGGTGGCCTTTATATTTACTTATACTGCTCTAGAAAAAATAAAAGAAGCTAAACAAAACATATTATTGCATTAACTTGCAATTGATTCAAGAGTGCTGATTTCATATTACTGAATCAGCTGTGCAAATTATTGAAATATATAGTATTATATAATATTAATGATAGCAAATATTATATTTTATTATCATTATCCTTCAAATGCGCGATCTACTTTGTAATCCTATTCTTTGAGATTTTAACGCGATAGCGAGCAATTATTGACATTTTTTGCTTTGCTTAACTATGCCATTGATAGATACTTCGCACTACTTCTGCAGCTGTCCCTCTCTAGGATCTTCTTTCTCGATTTTCCTAATCCCAAACAAAAATTTACCTCTTTTCCTATCCCTTCTGTTTACCTGCTCTTGTTACTCATGGGTTATAAAGGAAATGCCGCAACAGAAGGGCTTTAGTTAAACGCAGTATATATGTTTTTCAATGCTTTTTATGTCATTATGTTACGATTGAGGGTCTGTTATCTCAAGTAGTGCCATCCAAACGTAGGTATTCTTCATCTATTGATTTGTTTGGTTCCATTCGTGAAGTTAATACATCACATCAATTCCTTAAATATCCCAGGAAAGACTAATTTGGATTTGAATTCATTGGAGATTATTCAACATATGGCTGAGCTGAGACATTAATCATTTTTGTGGGAAGATGACAGGACGTTTTAAACAGTGAATTGAATGATGTTGTTGAACATGAGAAACAATTTATTAAGCCTAGTCTAATATATAACACTTGGAACAATTCATTTTTGTTAAATTTTGAATAATTCACAAAAAATGCTATATATTTACATATGTATATTATACATACATATGTTCATATAAAGAAGTATGTATCATCTCCTTCTCCTTATTTTGCTTCTAAATTTCACTGCGGTGTGACCCACAATTTCAACAAATGAAATGATGACGAGTTTCTTTGTGCTTTGAAGCAGCCTGTAAATTGGACAGGTGTTACCAATAACTGCATATTGCTCGTTTTCGGAGGTCTTTAATCAAGGTCGGAATATACATTAATATCACATTTATTTTCTGACATCATGCTTAAGTCGATAACAGATTTGTTTTGAATTCATAAGGTTAAGCAACAAAAAGGCTTTTGATGTTTATGTATGTAAATGTATTTGACTTCATCATACAAATTATTAAATAATAGATTGTTTTTATTGACTGATAATGTACTGAGGTAATGTTTTTTCAAACTTAAGTGACCTTGTATGTTATCGGTAGGGGTTCTGGCATCTTTGCAGCGTAGTGGATGACAGCAATCGTCGGCTAGCCTCATCCTTATACAGTTGATGATGGGTTACTCCAACTGACGCTAAGACCAATCGAAAAAGACTTGAAGTTAAGAAGAGAACATGAGATAGAATCTTAGAAAAGGGGACCAAGACTTATTTGGTAAAGTAGTCATTTTTATCAATCTCTTGAGAGAATTGTCTCGTTTCACTCTTCCCCTTTTGAATTCTCAATATTTTTAGAACAGTTTAGATGAGAAAGAATATAAATAGGTTCGATACATTTAGCTTCCCATGGGACAAAACTAAGCGTCATTCAGCTAGGCTTCTATTTTTCTCAACTTGAAATAATTTTGGGATTTGAATAGAAGTATAGTTTTTTCATATTTAATTCATCGCGATATTATTGAAAACAATATAATAATTCACAATAGTTTCACGTGAGTGTGAAGTTCACCTGCAAAATCAAACTTTTGGCTCAATTGAATACTATGTTCTATTTCTAACCTACTATTTAGAAATATATTTTTCTATTTAGTTTCTCTTCTTGTTATAACTTTATAATAATCAAGAATCACAATGATTGAATAGTAATTGAATTTATTTGCATTAAACCTTCAAAAGAATAGAAATACAACTTTATTGTTCTTTTATTTATGATGCTTGCTACATTGAAACGATGAGCAGGAAATATATAGGAAGTTGTTGTAGAATGTCATCCTTTGACGTATCCCGATAGTATTTACTTCTATCACCTATGCCAATCAACAAAAATCATCCGGATGACATGATGAGCTAATAAACGAATATGTTGATATTGTGTTGTTTCAATAGATTAAATAATAATATTAAACAAAACTAATCCAAATAGAGAAATTACAGAAGAATGTATTTGGTCGTGAATTGTAATTAATATTATTATAACTGAGGGACAAAAATATTCATTTAATTTTCCTTTTATGCCTAAACAGTAAAAACATTTTTCGATTTAACGCACATGATTTGAATGAATTGAAACTACTACTATACTTAAACTTTTATTATGAATTGACTATTTTTATCCGCGTATTAATGGAATAATAAATCATCTTGACATTATATGCATATAAGGTCAACAAGTCAACAATACTACTAAATGTTGATTGTTTCGAGTGATGATGATATCTTAAACATATCTTATCTATAAATCAGATATACTAACTGATAGACCTTAAGTAAAAAGGTATAGAAACGAAAATAAATATTATTTTTAGTAATATCAAGGAAAATTATCAAACAGATGACAAAGAAATTGTTTTTTAATTAATCAACTTTTCAGGAGAATGTCAAGCTTCGCCATTAGGAATGGAATCAGGGGAAATTACAAATTCTCAAATTACTGCAAGTACAAGCTTTGATCGCCAGTCAGTTGGACCTCAGAATGCCAGGTTAGCCATATTCTTCATATCTTCGTAAATCTTGGCGTTTGTCGTTATGTTATACTAGTTTTGAGTTGAATTTGTCTGTCACTCAATCATTTATAAGTAGAATGATGCTTATGAAGATAGAAAAAACAGTTGTTTCTGAATTTTCTATCTTATATGTTGATGATGATGATGATAATAATCATGAACATGATAGAAAAACTAAGAGAGATATTGAAATGACTACAATGTTTAACAATGTTCAGGAAATGGGGTGAAATGATGAGGAACAGAGAGCAATATGTTTTGTGATATATTACAATGTGAACTATTTACCTCCTCGGTATTCATTGTATTATATGTTTAAATCAAAATGATGGATGAAGAAAGAATCCTCAAAGCATATATTAAGTTGTTTCCCAATGTGAAAAGAATCAAAAAAGAAAATATGTGGGAGAGAAAAAAGAGAGTGAATAGAAATAAATAGAAAGCTACAGCAGAAGACTAAAGAACTTATTTTTTAATAACTATTCAAGAACTTTAATATTATAGTAATATATAGATCGTAATTTTTTTTTGAATATCTTATTCGAAATTGTATATTATTCGAGAAACTTGGTTAGCTTCTCAAGTATGGAAACAAAAATCTATTGTTCCGAACGTGTTCCTTTTCAAAACTCAAAAGTCCATTGTTCTTTGCCCCATTTTAATAAGGTTGTTAGGGTAATTAGGGGCAATCAGGATAAAAGCATGCAGAAACGTACCAAAGGGATTTGTTACTTGCGTTCAAACCTCTAACCTCACATTTTAAACTTCTTCAATGTTTAAACGTATGAGGTCTTTAACAGAATATAACCTGCTTACACATTTCCCGATCTCGTACAAAATTTGACATAACCATTGCAAAACCCAAAAATAACCTCACATTAATCCATACAGCTCAGACAAAGACAACTTAAAATGCGTTTGCCTGATAAGGAGCAAACTTCTTATTATATGTTTTCAGATTGAGGCATGAACAAGCTTCAGGAGCCTGGTGTCCAAAACCGCAAATTGATGGTAACTCGTATGAATTTCTTCAGGTAGGAAATACAATAGTTTGTATCAAAGTAAAGGAAGTTTGTTTGGGAGGAGTTAGAGAATAAGTAGATGTTCGAAGATGTTCAAGCGCTCTCTTTTGGTTGAAGAAAAGAAAAAATTGTATCAATGTGAGAGATGTTTACTCTATTTGGGGTCACATTGTCTTATTTACTTTGACAATGTTATAACTACATTTACATACATATAGTATACATCTCTTTACTCTTACTGTTTATATACATCTATATACGATAAGTTAAATTACTTTATTACCAAAGAGAAAACCGAGGAGAAGATGTAGAAAGATGAGGGAAAAACTGTCACTGTAAACATACATATTCATAAATATGAATGTATATATATTTATATCTTTTAAATATGAAACATGCATTTATCTATCTATAATTCATCAATCTTCCAGTTTTTTATGAAATTGATTTTATTGATCAATGAGGTTTTTTAGATTAATCTTGATAGAACTTACATTATATCGGCTGTTCAAACCCAAGGCAGATTTGGAAATGGAACTGGACGAGAATTTACCAAAGAGTACATGATAGATTATCTTCGTCCAGGAAGTAAATGGATAAGATATACTAATCGAACTGGACATGTGGTATTTTGGGAATTTTAGTTTTTGTGAATATATTATATGATTAAGCTAATGACTGGCAATAGCGATACAGTTACGGCAGTTATGCGGCAGCTTGATCCCCCTATCATTGCCTCACGTATTAGAATTGTCCCTCATTCTAAAACAAAGCGAACTATATGTATGAGAGCAGAAATTCATGGATGTCTTCACCGAGGTTAAACATTTTTTGATTTTTTTTCATATGTTTTGTTCATTTAGATGGATTACTTTATTATTCAACAGTGCCAGAAGGATCGCGTATGGGAGAATATGATTTCCGTGATCCAATATTTGAAGATAATCAACTATTCACAGAAACGGGCATTAAACGGTTTGTTTTTATTGAAACGTCTGAACAAATATGTTATCTTTCAGCGGTCTTGGTATACTTAGTGACGGATATGTAGCAGATTCTTCTCCATTTCTAAGTACAAATCAAAATGCATCCTGGATAGGTTGGAATAAGCATCAAACTGGTAAAAAAAGGAATCATCGTATAGATCATAGATTGAATATATTTAGGTGGAACACTTACACTCTTATTTGAATTTGATCAACTACGAAATTTCTCTGAGATACTTTTGGCCATTTATGGTCATCGCTTAGGCAGTATTGACGTCATCTTCAGGTATGTTAAATAATTTTTAATTTAAATTCTAATCTCAATGACCATTATTTAATTGTAAATTAATTTTAGTCAAGATGGAAGTAACTTTCCATTATCATCACAAATTTCCTCCCTGGATCGATTAGCAGCAAATTCTACAGCTAAACGGTAACTTTTCAGATATTTATATATTTTTTATATTAAATAATTTATAGATATGATTTACGAATACCATTGCATAGACGTATGGCTAGAAAAGTTCGTGTAACTGTCAAATTTCCTGGTGATTGGCTATTCTTAACGGAAATTCACTTTGCATCTGGTACGTTGACTTTGAAAATATTTGAAAGAATATAGAATTAAATATAATCCTATTTATTAACACATTTTGCATCTGATAATGATTATGAGAGAATATTTTAGTTTTGTTTTATTTTGTCCTCATCATTTTTATACAAAAAACTATTTTCGAAGCTAGTTCGATACTATTTTGTTCAAAAACAAAAGTCTCGTGATTTCAAAACTATATTTGGTTATATATATATTGTTACAATCACTCAGGGCCAATATCATATTTGCCTGAGGACTACGAGCGTGAGTTTCTCAACTTCCTAGTTTACTGTAACCTTCGTGTTTCCTTTGTGCTTTTGTTTACTTCTTAATTTTCATAGAAACTCCCTAGTTCATAGATTACTAACACGATTTCTTTCCTCTGAGTACTCTAGATTTAGAATCTATTTCTTACTTTCAATAACAAATTTGTATTTCAGTTTTATCCAATGATACTGTATCCACACAGGATGATAATAGTGATGGCCTTATCAAAGTTGATCGAAACATTCTAAGTATTTTAGGTAATTAATATATAGTTTCAAAATTTTAATTTATCTCTGTTTTCAGGTCTCTCAGCCCTATTTTTCATATTCCTTTTCATTATATTTATCATTTTGTGTGTTCGAAAAAGAAAAAGTCCAGAAAAAGGTGATATGTTTCAGCAAGATGTGAAGAGGTATCTACTCAAGTTATTATTCTTTAAAGCTATTTTTTTCATTAACAGAGATCTTATAATTACACATATGGGTGGAAAACAAACCACACATATATTTCCAACCAGTTTTACATCACAATATGGAAATGTATATGCTACTGACAAAACTACTAGCACAAGGTTTGTAATACATTATGTTTTTCGTATTCATATGAACATATTACAGTATTTCTACAAAGAGTACATCTTCACTGGGGAAACACTCTCCTCCTACCTGGAATGATTTCCATTTTCCTCCTCCACCCGGTTAGATTGCCTTTAAAAATATTGCTTATTAATATATTATTCAGAAGAACGAATATATGCTGAACCATGTATGACACTACCTCTGCTTCCATCACAACGAAGAGTTTCTAACGATATCAAATCATCAATGACGACTAGAAGGCCGAAACACACAGAGTTATTGTTTCTTTTATTTAAAAATTTAATTCTTTTTTTTTTAGTTATGCTGATGATGCTCAGCATTATGCTACAGGAAATCTCTTTAGTGATACATATGGGTGAGTTGCTGAATAGCCATATGTTTTCTAAATACGATGAATTCAGATTTGATAAGATTGAACGCTATCAATATGGAAAATTAAGATTTGGGGCTAATATTGGTGAAGGAAAACTTACTTTAATTAAAGAATGTTTTCTTCCAATGAACAAACCAACGGCAGCATATAAATGTCCGAAAGACAAGAATAATCTTCATTCGAGGTTTATATGAAGTATTACTTGAAGAAAAACTTTTTATTTTTTAGAAAAGCTTTATTGGATGAACTGAAAACATTATCGATGACCAACCATCCTCATGTCATTCGACTTTTGGGAACAGATGAAAATGCTGGATTACTTTTAGAGCTGATGTCATTGGGAGATGTTAAGCATTATTTGAAACATTTGAGTCAGCCGTTGCCGTAAGTTTCAAATCAAAACATTTAAGTAATAAATTATAATTTGAAGCTTATCGTCTATTCTATCTATCAGCGCTGATGTTTGTTCTGGAATGGCTTATTTGGAATCAAAAGGGCTTATTCATGGTCATCTAACTCCCAGTCATATACTACTCTCCGATACTCTACGTGCAAAGGTGTGCTACTAACTAAAACTGGAATAAACTTATTAAAACTTCCTTACTATTTAGATCTCATCTCCCCGTGGTCCCTCTCATCCGGCACAACTTCGTTATAGCGCCCCAGAAAGCATAATACATGTAAGATCGCCTTCATATGTGACAAAAATGCAGTACACTCTTTGTAGAATAAATTTTCATCCAAGTCTGATTGTTGGGCTTATGCTGTATGTTGTTTCGAAATGCTGAACCAGTGCCAAATAATGCCTTTCGAAGGAATGTCTAATGCAGAAATCGTAGATAATGCAGAAAGACTTGTTGGAGGACAAGATAATAACGTGGTAATTTCAAAATATTTCTTATTATTAATAAAAAATCATCAATTTCAGATAATATTAAGAATTCCTGAAGCAGTTCCTAGAGGAATTCGAGAAATAATGAGCAGATGTTTTGAATCACATCCCTCGGATCGACCAGCATTTGCTCAGATTTATACATTCATTGATCGATTCTATACGTAGCGCCAAGTTGACGCCAAATGGCGTCAAACGATCTTGCCATCTTAACGTCAAAGATTTCACGTGTACATTATTTTCTTTCGTACCTCTCTCAGACATATCACTTCGTTCCTTTTTCATTTAGCATAAATTAACAATTTCTGTAGTTTTTATTACTAGAATTAATATTTTAATTCGGTAGATGAATTCTAGAAAGATAGAACAGTTCTAGGATTATTATACAGTTCTGATTTACTCAGAAACAATAATATTAATGTTATAAAATATTTAACATAGGTTGCAAACAGAGTCTTTGTATTAGAGCAACTGTATGATTCATTGATACGTGTATATGTTTTTGTTTATTTGTTTCTTTTCCTATTGGCTTATAATTTGAATTATAAAACAAAATTCTAATAAAAATTATTAAACCACTTGTTTTATGATAAAATATAAAAACTATTGAATACAATTATACTAAATCAGATAAAAGATTGGCTATGATTCCTTTTTTTAATATGACTGAAAAAGAACAAACAATAAGATTTCATTTATCAAGTTCAAACTCGAATGTTTCAAAAGCTGTATAAGGAGTACATGCATTTCTCGGTATTCTTTTATGATTACAATCTTTGTGAGTCATACGGACCTAAAAAAATTAATTTCTGATGTTTTACTTTGGAATGTCCAATTTGGAGATAATTACAAATCTAAGAAAATTCTTTATGACAAAGTATTGAAATAAAATATATAACACACTTAGAAAAGTGCAACATACCGAAAGCTGGAATGTATGATTCAGTTACTCGTTTTTCCGAGAAAAACGGTGATTTGATTCAATTAAAATACAAGAATTATATGAATCTTCAGAACTATTCAAATCAATATTACGCGCAGTACGGTCCAAAACTACAGATAATGCTAAAGACAAGTTTGTATACCACATACTTGAATTAAAAAAAAGAAAACCTCAAACATTATTCAAAGACAGTTTCCCTTTCCCGTAGCTCCAATTAATTTGCAACCTTTCATATATTTCAGCATCAACTATATCAAGAATAGCGTTTAACCTTTTGAGTTAAGAATTTATGTGTTTTTATAAAATAACTAAGGTACTTAGCTGAAAGCCGCAATAGTCATTAGTCATCTTAACCAATATATGTTTTTTCGTGTCGCAATCATGTTCTTTCTGAGTTTATCTCATTTATCGCGGAACATCGCTCAAATTTATTGCAGTTATATCCATTATAGGCGAACGGCTTCTGTCTTCGTGTCGTACATAGACATTTGTCTGTATATTGGGCGGGTCAAAAAACGGAGATAAAGATGAAAATAAAATTAGTAGAAGATACGATACATAGAAAGGAGAGAAGTGGCCTATTGAAGATTCTTTGAGGAGAGGCGTGTCGGCTTCAGGACAACCATTACATATTTTTGACCTCCATCTAAGGCTATTCTATCCTAACTTCAAAGCGCTGTCAAGAACATGTACCATATTAATTATTAAAACAATTCCTTTACTGTGTTTAGCTTTGATTATTTTTACCGTGTAGTTATTTTAAAGTATCTTTATTTTCTTTTTCAGTCATCATTACTCAAATATGTTATTGCGGTACGTAATTCGACTTGTGGCGGTAAACTTTCTTATATTACGAGCGCTGGGCTCAGGTAATTGAATTTATAAATTATTTACTATAATGATGAACATTAATAAGATTCTTCTCTTTTGCTATGTTTTCTATTCATCCGTTTTTAGCTTTGCTACTTTTCGAAATGTTTCCGAACTTCAAAGTATGTGGGCATCACATCATGAAATTTCGTCTAGACATTTGAATTTTTTATTACATTCTCTTGTTCTGTTCCTCATAAGTATATCTCTGTTTTCCATACAGATTTTTCTTTTGTTATTGACTCATTTCAAAGCGATAATTACATTTCAACAACTGTTGAAGTAGATGACTTAGATAGATAATGATCTATTTTCTCAGATAACTTCCATTTCTACGGAAAAAAATGTTACTACCAATGAATTTCAAAATTTTTGTAACAAGTTGGTATGTATCCATTAATATACATACAAATCATCTACTTAACTTTTTCCCGATCTACATGAATTTCGACCAAACACATAACAAATCTTTTCTTATACTTAAGAACCGATATATGTATATTTTTTCTGATATTTTAATAAAAGCAAAATTATTCGTTTCTTTGAAGCATAATTATCCTAGTTGATTACAATCTCATTTGAACTATGTTTTTTTTTTGACTTCACCTTAACCGTGTTCGAGACTATTGTTTCAATCTACGTTTTTTTTGGTAAATGTTTCGATTTTTTGCCAGATTATCCTCTGATAAACATAAAAAAGTGCAAAAATTCGAAACATGCTTTCCGGAATCCGAGGAATCAACGCCGATCTTCGATCAGTGGAATGCGGAATAGAGGCGCTTTAGTCTAACTATGATCATTATCTTCCCTTACATGTCTAAAAAATTACAGCTTGACTTAAAGAATCTCTACTAGAAATAGATTAAAGACTTTGACAAAAAGGGAAATTTTGTTGGGGAAATCCTTTGTTGTATGCTCATTACCGTAAGATTAAGATTTATGTTTTCAGAATGCATAGTGTCTCCATGGTCCGAATGGGGAGAATGTTTTGGAACATGTGAGTATGCTGAAGCTGTTAGAAATAGGTAAGAGTTCGATGTTAATGTACTTGTAACGAGATATTATTTCAGAGATGTATTACAGTCTCCTCTGCCCGAATCCTTATCTACTGGAGGTACTTTCAGAAAAATATGTCCTATTCTTTATGAAACAAAGAAATGCGCACCAATGAGTTGTATGCAGGTTAGTTCAAAGTTTGAACCTTTTCTGTTCAGACATTGAAATTTAATAGGACTTCACTATTAACATATTCTACTGAAAAAAGTGCAGTCACATCAAAAGTCGTTATTTCCAAATAAACTATCAGAATCTTAAAAACTAAGTAGGCCTATCATCTAAATTTTTCATGTGACCCTCACCCTCAGCGCTATTATTAGAAATCCTGAAAAGGTCAATTTTTTCGAATTATGCATAATACCCTGTACACCTATGAGAGTAGAAATCTAACTAAATATCTATGTAATGGAAGATATTTATTAAATTCACGCTTTCATAAACCGCAAAACAATTACAAATTTTCGGTGAACGATTTATGAAGACATATGTATGTGTAATTGCATTCTATATTGAATCAGTAACTCATTACGCGGCATCCAGATTTGAGCTGTTGATGTCGCAACTATCGTTAAAGCATCGAACAATTTTTTTGTTAAGTTTTGTAGGTTTTGTTTCTTTCATCTACTTTTTGAGAATAGAAATCTTTCTTCCTGATCTCACTACAAAAAATTAAAAGAAGACACCTTCGAGAGTTTTTCTAAGAAAAAAACGCATGTACAATAGGGGCATGAACAATCCATCATTTGGAGTTAACGGATGTCAGTGTCATATATACATATGTCTCAAATGTTCCGAATGAGACTTTTTGAGAAAGATTTTCTTAATAAATTTTCAAATCTTTCTTGCAATCTTCACATTTGTGCTTTATAATTTTACAATTATTTTTAAGATTGAAGATGATATGCCACGACCGACTCAGTTGATGATGGAAGAAGCTTTGAACTCCGCTAAGGTATACTTCCTATTAACTTCTAAAAAATATTCTATTTTTTAGAATTCAACATTCCTTAATAAAGCACATGATGCATTGACAGGTTGTTCTGAAATATGAAGATTGAGTAAAAATTGTTTAAGATACAGATCATGTACAACAAGGAACTCCTTCTCTTCACATAGAGCAAGAAACATCTTATCACGACAGCGCTGAAAAAAATACCATTCATTCCACTTCTGTTAATTCTCTTTTATCAATGGATCCAGAAAACATAAATAATGTTTCGTCTGAGGAACATCCGAGAATTAGTTCAGATACACTTTCTCCACCAATATCTCATGAGCCAATAAGTCATCTTCGTCGAGTTAAAGTTACAGCTGGTCCACATGTATTACACCAATGAAATATTCATTTTATTTCTCACATTTTCAGGGAACACAAGACTTTTTCCTAAATCGGTTGACTATGGATATGCCACTGAGAAAGATGTTAACTCCTGAAATGGAGAAGCGATTACAAAGACGTTTGAATATTTCAAAGATTCATTATCGTGATCTTGGAACCACGATAGCAGCTTCAACTGCTGAACCACAAATTCAAGAACCTTCTGTTGAAGATATTCTTGGTGAGCTCGAAGCTGCTGGCGATTTATCTATTCCTTGGGATGATAAACATATCCGAAAGGTATATATTACAAATAAATTCAAAACATGGCTGTTAATTTAAGGCTATTCGAAAAAACAAGAAGCTAATGAAAGCTCTAATGGATGCCTACAGATTCAAAAAGTTTTCTAGTGTTAGTTCTGAAACCATTAAGCTGACGGAAACTTTTTTTTTTAGAAAACGTATTCTTCTCCAGCAGTAGAAAAATTTCTACCAGTTGAGCAATTGATTACAGGTATTTGTGTTCAATAGCTTTGTTATATTTTGAAATTTAGAAGAGAGTGAAAATACATTCACTATGCCTACTACAACTACCTCGACTACTGAGTTCCCCACTACTACTACACAAGCTCAATTGGAATCTTCATCGATACAATATTGGAAAAGACAGAATGGATTTGTACCTAACACTAAAAAGCATGCTTCTGATATAACGAACAAACTATACATGACAAGAGAAATCGTGCAAGCTTTATCCGATGATGTCATACGGCGAGTCCCAGTTTTGCGAATGGAGTGTACGGCTTTAATTTCATTTGATTAAAAAAACAACAGGATATCTAACATTTCTTCTAAAAAAACCTATATAAACAATGATTTAACCTTCGCAATAATAAAATGAAATTATTTTGATATAGAAAATGCTCAAGGAATTTAAGCTTAATATGAAATCCTATTTGTACTTTTTACAGGTTTGGAAAATTCTAGATGTTGTAGAGTTGAGCGTTCTGTTTGCCCAGATGGTAAAAGACCAACCATGATTCGCAGATTTTATAGACCGGTAAATAATTTCAATTGAAATCAACAAAAAAATTCTTTTAGCCAGGTTCTCCTATCTGTGTTCCATATCATTATCCTCGTTGTTCTCAAACCGAAGAAATGGATGAACGCCCAATAGAGTTTGCTCAAAACTGTCAAGACCTCTGCTTTGCCGGACCAGAAAAAAGAATCTCCCCTCTTTTATCATCAGATTTTCACCATTAACAGAAGCTATTATTTATGAAATATTCTCAGACCACTTGATTATCATTAATATAAGATAGTTTTAAACCCATATTATCCAGAGCATTCTGCCTATAATGACTCTAAGAGCCTGTGCAATCTAAATCGCCTTCACCATGTCCAAAATAATGCGCGTATTTCCAAACAACAATTATTAATATTTATAAATGCTGTTGTTGTATAAGATTTATAAAAACATTTTCAAACTAACTTTGTCTTATTAATTTTACTGTTGTACTCACGGTAATAAACATAAAATATATAAAAAAATCAAATGTAACTTTAAACCAACTTGGAATCCTTAAACTAAATTTTAATTTAATGACATCTAATGAAAATTTACCTTGTGGTCCATTTGTATTTTGAAATAACGGTTATCTGTTCGCTTCCTCATTTCTCTATTTTCTTAAAGATACCGTAATTTCCAATATAACTAGTAAATCGGCGATTTTAAATGCCTGTATTTTTCAGATGTTGAATAGCTCTCCCACCATGTCTCAGGTTAATATGAACTACATAAAAAAATCACTTATTTAGCAGTAAATAATTTTCTTTATATTTTCAATTGAAAACTCTTAATTCAGAAAAAAAAATATTTTTATTGATTTAGTTCATTTTCACTTTTTTTTAACCTTTTTCACGTTAGATTCCAACCAAAACAGCAAAGCTTACTACTAGCTCTTTGTACTACTTGTGACTATCGTTATTGATATTGTTTTTCTTCGTCAAAATCATATCTATTTCAATTCAAAACGATAAGCCGATTGCCGATAAGCTCGAAAAGGATGCACTGCTACAGTCCTGTGCGATGAAGGTTGCATACCCCTATGTTAGAGGCCCCAGAAAACCCCATAAAACTACAAAAAAAAAATTTTTTATTTTCAAAAATTTTGTGAGTTCATCTAGTTTATATTCAGTCAAAATATATGTTAATATAACTAAAATTGATTTCAATATTATTTCTAAATTTATAAGGAAAAATAGTGTTTTTTAGTTATTTTGAATAATCCCTTTAGATTTAACAAAATTTGAGAAAGAAACAAGTTAATTCATTAAAAATATTTCAAAATGATTCTAAGCACAAAGCTCAATCAATAACTAAGTTTTTTTCTGCAACATAGCTTCAAACAAGTAAGTTTCAGCATCTGAATCTTACTAAATATCTATGAAGAGAACTTGGTTGATGTACAACCAGTTCTATAAAAAATTTCTATAAAAAAATAATTTCTGAACTTGATGAAACTTTTGAAATTCAAAAAAGAAGACTTCAAGCAGATTATGAAAATTTCGAACACTCCAGAAAATACTTTTAAACATGGTTTTTTAAATGTTTTAAACTTTTTCTAAATTAATTATCGTTTATTAACACTAAAAATTTTTTTTTTCTGAATTTTTGTAGTTTACTTGAGAAGATATAAGGGTTTCTAGTAGGTGTCCGACTTTCATCGCACATGACTGTATGTTTTTTTTTATAAGATACATTTTTAAAATTAACTAATTCTTTCACTTTTTCGTCCAATTGTCCTACTATTTAAAATTATTTCGAGTATTATTCGATATATTCTTTGTTTGGCGAAAATACTGGTGCAATTTACGAAATTTTAGAAAAGGAGGCTCAAATTTTGAATAATTAACAATACTATCAAAGGTTAAATCGCAAAAACAGCTTAAACCATTACAGGGATTAAAGGATTAAAGGGATTTTTGTACTTTAGTGCGACATTTCTGGAATTTGAATTTCCCGCCGGGTTACTGTGAACATATTATCTTCTTATATCTATGAATACAACCTGTTATTTTATGAGTATACTATTTTTTTTTATTTTAGAAAATAATGTTAGCAAATGTTGTTAACCATGATGAGAAACGCTATCTTGATCAAGTTGCGGAAGTGTTAGAACATGGAAAAGTAAATATTGAAAATTTCAATATATTTTAAATGTTTTTCTCTAGTTTCAACCTGACAGAACTGGGGTGGGAACGGTATCCGTGTTTGGTATGCAGAGCAGATATAGCTTAAGAAATGGTTTGTAGATAAGATAATAATAGATATTTTCATTCTTATTCCTTAAATTTGAAGGTGTGATGCCATTATTTACAACCAAAAGAGTTTTTTGGAGAGGAATCGTCGAGGAGCTGTTGTGGTTTATCAAAGGAGATACGGATGCTAAACGGTTATCCAGTAAAGGTGTCAAGGTTGATGGCTATGATCTTTAACCATGAGCGATATTTCTTTTAAGATTTGGGATGCTAATGGATCAAGAGAATTTTTGGACAACTTAGGTTTCCACGATCGTGAAGTTGGTGATCTAGGACCTG
The DNA here is from genome assembly GCA_964057225.1 of Auanema rhodensis. Lineage (NCBI taxonomy): Eukaryota > Metazoa > Nematoda > Chromadorea > Rhabditida > Rhabditidae > Auanema > Auanema rhodense. The sequence goes on along the minus strand of OZ059899.1, from coordinate 8,912,340 downwards.
TGTACGGATTCCAGGTGAGTAGTATAGAAAGTATAATTATATTAATACTAAGGCACCGCTATATCTTTTATTTACCTTTATTGTTTTTTTCCTAATTTTCATTTCACAGTGGAGACATTTTGGAGCGGAATATAAAGGTCCTGATTCTGATTACACAAATAAAGGAGTTGATCAGTTAGCCAATGTGATAGATCAAATTCGAAATAATCCCACTAGCAGGCGGATAATTATGTCAGCCTGGAACCCTTCAGGTGCCTAGATACTTGAGTATTCATTTTTATTTTTAACATAGATCTCGATAAAATGGCATTGCCTCCTTGCCATACACTCTGCCAATTTTACGTTCTAGATGGCGAGCTGAGTTGTCAACTATATCAGAGAAGTGGAGATATGGTAGTTGAAGGTTTTTGTAAACGTTGACTTTTTTAATGTATAGGGATTGGGAGTTCCGTTTAACGTAGCTAGCTATGCTCTCCTTACCCATATGATCGCTCATATCTGTGGCTTGAAGGTTTTCAATTAGTACTGTCTAGCTTATCTATTATATTGCAGACTGGAGACTTTGTTCACACTCTAGGAGATGCTCATGTTTATAAGAACCATATTGAACCCCTGAAAGAGCAGGTAATATTTTGAATATTTAAAGTTGTTTTACTGTTTTTTTTTATTTCACAGCTTAAACGAACACCTACAGCGTTTCCAACTATTGAGTTTGGAGAGGGAATTGAAAATATCGAAGGTTTTACAATGGAAAAAATTATTTTAAAGAATTATAATCCCCAAGCGGCAATTAAAATGGATATGGCTGTTTAACAAAAGTTCGCAATGATGGTTACAACTGCATAGACGAAAATTAAGAATGAAACTTTTCGTATACTAACCTGTTTAACTACTACGTAAGAGTTTGACTTAATGTTTTTGTTAAGTTATTTTAAGAGGGCTTCTAGATATTTTTTAAATAAACAAAAACATTTGTTATCTTATCAAACTGATTCATCCGCATCACTGCCCTCGACTTGCTCTTACAATTCCATTCTTAAGGATGAAATCAATACGATTTATCCTTTCATTTTCATCTCATATTTAAATTATTTGATTGCATAATGATTAAAAATTATTTTTATTTTCTTAAATGTTATGTGTGTCATCATCATACAAATCAAGTTCATTTAGTTTGGAAAACATAATCATTTAAAATGATATGGATTCTTTTGGCTGAAATATTCTCATTTTTCGTTGTAGGGAACAATTGGAACATTCGAATTTGGATATTTCCGTTTCTATGCGAGAAATACAGGAGTCTCGAGAGTCATTAAAAGAACTATTTATAATTCACTTGGTTTAACGCAAAGAAGATCATCGTCACTTTAGTACTTGATATGTGTGTTAATACTAGCTGCATGTAGCTATTAAAGCCTTAGCTAATATTCCAGATCGTAGAAGAAGGGAAAGGGAAGAAAAAAATAACAGTTCACTAATTTCGCCGGTTAATAAATATAAAACATTTCTATGAGCATTGTTTTGATCATGATCAAAATTCGTTTATTACCGACGATATATCTTTCTTACAACTTCATGAACTGTTAAAACCCGCTACAGTTAACAAACGACACTTATATATCATTTGCTGAATAAAGTAATTTTGAAAGTTATATAGCAAGCTGCTAATTTTAAGATAATTCTGTTTTATTCAAGATTCGATTTTGCATTTTTTTCCTAATTCAGAGCTTGCTTTGATCGTACATCGGAGATAGTCACATGGGAACTTTATACTTAATAAATGGATCCCCATAAAAAAAATGCGACAGGTCAAAAAACCAGGGTATGTGAACAAAACATTCAATTGGGGTACGATTACTTTAGGAAAATAGTTTAAATCCACCGTTGCCTTCTCTGCCATCTGAGAGTACGGACACTCTGGCTTTTGCGCTAGCTGAAAGCACTCTAAGCGAGGCAAATCTTTTCTTTTTACCTTCGCAACTATTTTCGTTTAGACTATTCCTGATTTAGATTCATTCCGAGAGCAATGGAAACAAGAAATAAAACAGAAAACTATCCCCCCAAAACATCAAGATCCACAGGATAGCGATGATTCCATTGAAAAAGTATGAGCTACTATCATCCAACATTTATTATTTCGAATATGTGGCAGGTTACTATAATGTTTAAGGCGACCAAATTTTTCCTAGAAGGAGTTGAACACGAAAAAAATGGTGATATGTCTGAAGCTGTGAGACGATATACGAAAGCTCTTAAACTTGTTCCAGATATTGAGAAAAGGATTTACCACCATGTACCTAATGTATTCCCTGGCTCTTTGCAAACTAGTTAATGAGCGTTTTTTCAGCCTACATTCCAACGATCTACATCGCGATCGAGATTTTCTGATTATGAAGCAAATCGTTTACTCAGCGTTTTTCAGCATCGAATCAGTGATAGAGGAACGTACTTCGAAAAAGATAATAAGAGTTGGTTTTGATTTTCTGTATATTCACGATGTAATACTTCAGATCTACCCTGTAGTCTTCTTGATTTGCCACAAGAAATACTGAGAATTATTTTAAAATGTGTTGTGGGGAAACATTTGGATATTCGCTCACTAATAACAGTTTCGGAAGTATCTTCGTTTTTCTACGTTCTTTCGCGGTAGTCCAATCAGTATGCGTGAATTTGAGAAATATTCTTTTCAGGGACAACGAAATATGGCGTAGTATCAGTATTGAAACAATGGGTGAGGATTTAGCTCATCAGATTAAAAATGAAACTCCTGACTTACTTTGGAAAGATCGTTACATTCAAAATGCACATTTACATTTTTTTGGTGTTTATGTAGCTAAAAGCACATATATTCGTCACGGTGAAACTAGCTTTCAGGTTTGAATTTAATTCTATATTACAAACCTAGGTTCAACTTAGGATGACAAATTTCGTCCTTGGTATTCCGTGACTTATTTTAGGTTAATCAGATTTTTCGCTAACGGTATAACTGATTCTTCGAAGGAATATCTATGCTCATCTTTCTTCAGGAACCATCCTAATGACGACAACGTCAGACTTGCCTCAAAATGCAGCTCAAACTATAAGATCAATATCAATAGCTGGAAATGACACTAATGTTTTAAAGGGAAAATGGTGGAGAAGTGGAAATAAAATTTGCGCAAAGGTTGTTTATTTCAAAATTAAACTTTCGAAATTGTGAAATTGTTTTTTTTACAATCATTTCTCGCAGCTGAATTCTTCGAGTTTCATTTCATTATTTGGCTAATATTGATAAGAAATTTAAAAAGTTTTAATTTTACGTTTTCTAGCTTCATAGAAATGATATTATTCCACCTGAACCCAGAAAATATAGAAAGTCACGACATCAAGCAGCACTGGACTATGGGGTTTCATTGCCGTATAATGATGTTTTCTAATTTTTTTTTCAGGTAACACGCAGTGACTTTCAGATTCAATTAACTTTTGTAAAAAGAAAAGGAAATAAATGGGGTTTAGCTTGGGAAAAGAATATTTGCACAACCACCTATTTTGATGGCGCTCAATCTACCGTTAATTTAGAACCGGAAAAGGACACTCAAGTAGCTGATACTTTCAAAAAAATTTTAAAATAACTATTTGTAGGCCTTTCCACCTCTGAGGTTTTTCCATGTTCAGTCCTATTATGTAGATGCTCAACTACAGTGATTAAAATGTGATTAATATTGAATAAATTAACAATGCAGATAACGCCTTAAAGTTTTTTTTTATGTTTCTTCATGTCTAGTATTTTTATATAATATATATGTTTTTAATTTGCTATTCAGTTATAGATGTCTAGTAAACAAAATTTAAAAAGATGTAGGAGAGATGGAGATTTTAGAAGTCTGAGGATAACGGTACATCAAAATACCCAAACCTTCGAAGAGACTGGTAATGATCGTAGCGTATTTTTAGTTTCGGAGACTCGTGATGTACTGCGAAAATTATTATAAATTGTCATTTTTTAATGATTTATAGAAGAGAAATAGTACCAAAAAAAGGAGAAAGCCGAGGTTGCTAATTAGTCTGAAACAAGATCAGAATTTCAATACATTTCCTGATGAATTAAATTCACCCCCTGCTGGATATGAAGCATTTGCAACAAATAGTTTTAATAATTTTAATATGAACAATAATTATCGGTTAGTGTTATCTTCAAAATTGTTCTATCTTCAAGTTTTCTACTTTAGGTTCAGCTCAGGTCCCTTTAACAATTATCATGATAACCTAGATTTTTCTAACAGTTCTCAAACACACCTGCCTATTCCGTCTTACGATATATTAATTGATCCTCAGAATATCATTTGTTTTTCGGGCAGAAATAATTTCTTATCCAATTTCTTCATGGTAAAACAACGAGGAATAGTAAGTTTAATAAGTTCTATTTTTTCAGTGTTCTATCACTATAAATGGGAACGTGTATCCATCAGTAGAGCATTATTACCAAGCTACCAAATTATTTATGCTTGGAGGTCCTGGTTTCGGAGAAAATCTTAGAGAAGTTCTCCAATTACAATATATCATAAGCTAAATATGTTTTTGAAGATCGCGAATCCAATGCAAGCTAAAGTAATCACACGGAATCTTCTATGTCCAATTGCTGGTCCTGAAAATGTTTGTGCTTGTTCATCTATGATAACAAAATTAAGGTTATAGGTAGAGCGTTGGCGGCGAGAGAAAGGTCCCGCTATATTATTATATGCCCTGCGTCAAAAGTTTTGTCAAAACCCCGAACTTGGGATGCAATTATTAAATACTGGAAATGCCTTACTAGCTCACTGTTATGAAAGGTATTGAAGATGAAACTTTGTAATCGAAGATTGTATTTTAATAGTGATGGCTTTTATGGAACTCAGTCCACAGATCAAGAAGTGAAGATGTGGGCACAGCGTAATGAGGGTCGTCTTATTAAAGTCAGTATTCTAACTTTTCTACAAAGTCTTCTAGTAAGTTTTAGTTTTATGCCTACGAATTCAGGTACCTCAAGACATGGCTGATCATCATAATTTTCCATATTTGCCCATTATTGGAAATGGTTTAAATGTTTTAGGCTTCATCTGCATGCAGGTAATACTTTTTCTTTCTATATATACTTTACTATCTTGATTTTCACGACCCATCTAAAAATGCTTGGTACTTTTCAGATTCGAAATGTTCTGCGCGAGCAAATTTTGTGTTCTGATCTTAATCCATCTTACAGGCTGTCTTTTAATGATTTACATTTTCAATTTGAAGAAGACGATTCATTATATGTGTCATAGATGATTAATCATATCTTAATGTATCTCATTCGATATCATGGTTACGGTTCTTTCAATCGATGTACAAAGTAGTTTATTTTTGAAGAAATATAGTGATGTTTTAGAATATTTTTTTTTGGGTAAATAAATTACTTCTTATCCATAGTTGTATGAACAGAATTATTCGTCATTTCCAGATGTCTTCTTGGGAAGAAGCTGTGCATTAATGTTGGGCAATACTCCTCCTTGAGCTATTGTAACTCCTGATAGCAGTCGATTCAACTCTTCATCATTACGTACTGCCAACTAAAAATATGTTTTTTGTACCTGTCATTTATTCATCTGTAAATTAATTATATTACAATTACCTGCAGATGGCGGGGATTAATGCGAGATTTCTTGTTATCACGGGCTGCATTACCAGCTAATTCAAGAACTTCAGCAGCTAAATATTCTAGAACTGCTGCAAGATAAACGGGGGCTCCAGCTCCAACACGTTTGGCATAGTTACCCTGAAACCAATTTTTAATATTCGAAATACTTTTAATAGTGCACTAACCTTTCTTAACATTCGATGAAGACGACCTACTGGAAATTGTAATCCAGCACGGGTGGATCGCGATTTAGATTTACCACCAGATTTAGCTTTTCCTCCTTTTCCACCACGGCCACTCATTTCGAAAGATTTACAGAATACGTGAGTCTAAAATGAATATGTGTCGCACAAAGCAGAATTAAAAGCCAGCTCCGCCTTGCTAACGTGGGGGCGTGGTCTCTGGCTTGCAATTTATTATATATACTTCTATAGCGCTGTTCCCAGCATCCCTCTCTCAAATATGCCCCCAAAACCATCAGCAAAAGGAGCCAAAAAGGCTGCAAAGTCACAAAAGGTTGGCCGGTCTGGCACTGACAAAAAGAAGAGAAAAAGTAGAAAGGAGAGTTACTCTGTCTATGTATACAGGGTGCTCAAGCAAGTGAGTTTAAACATTTATTTTTTCAACAATTCAATGTATATATATTTTTTTTTTTATAAATGTTATAGGTTCATCCTGATACTGGTATTTCATCTAAAGCTATGTCTATCATGAATTCGTTCGTTAATGATGTTTTCGAAAGAATTGCTGCTGAAGCTTCCCGACTTGCACATTATAATAAACGTTCTACCATTTCATCTCGTGAAGTAAGATTCGATTATTATTACATTCTGCTTATGAATACTTTACAGGTTCAAACAGCAGTCAGATTAATTTTGCCCGGTGAATTGGCGAAACATGCTGTATCCGAAGGAACAAAAGCCGTTACTAAATATACTTCAAGCAAGTAAAATCGAATCGATGATACTCATTCCGTTTTCGTATTTAATTTCCATAACATTGGGATTTATAATAAACAAATTATTTATTTACATGAGATAAATTAGTGAAGCTATTTATTAACCACCAAAGCCATATAAAGTTCTTCCTTGACGTTTCAAAGCATATACAACATCCATTGCAGTTACGGTTTTCCTCTTGGCGTGTTCACAGTAGGTTACAGCATCACGAATAACATTTTCTAGGAATACCTAAAAGTCAATGCTAAATTGAATTAAAAAATAGTAATAACCTTGAGAACTCCTCTAGTTTCTTCATAAATTAAACCAGAAATACGTTTAACACCTCCTCGGCGAGCTAGACGACGAATAGCAGGTTTGGTGATTCCTTGAATATTATCACGAAGAACTTTTCTATGACGCTTTGCTCCACCTTTACCAAGTCCTTTGCCACCCTTTCCGCGACCGGACATGTTAAAATGCTAAGGCACAGAGAAGTTGCTCAATATTTAGTTGGCGGCTTATAAATACTAGGACGGAATGCGAAGCCACCTCGCAAGAACATCATTTTGCAGAACGTTTGCGTCGCGTGTATCGAAGCCCCCCTGCGGCAACCCACAAAGAACCCGCGAAAGTTTTATTTTGAATAAATACCGACGATTTTGTAATTTTGAGAAAGTTACCTCGTGCTCGGATTTCTTCACGTGTCTCAATCATGTCAAGTGAATCTGACTCTGATCAAGATGTAGTCTATAATCCTTTGAACCGCAGCTTAAGGTCACCTCCCCGTGAACCAAGCCCTGAAACAATTGCTGAGCTTAATAATCTCAATGCCTCTATAAATGAAGCAGAAAATTTTGAACTAACTTTTGAGGTTTGATTTGGTATTCATGACATATTAATTTTAATTTTAGATAGTGGATACTACAGATGATAGTATTGAAGCAACTGATGAAATAATGAATAATAGGTTTATTTTATTAATATTTTAATTTTTATTGACTTATTTAAGTGAAAACAGAGAACCTCATTCTGGTAGTAAGTCTCTCACCAAAGTGACAGAATACAATGAGTTTGGTTTTGAACCAGAAGCGGATGAGGATGAAACTGATGAGATATTTGACGACTGTTCTTCTATTAATAAGTTAATCATACTTCTAAATATATTTGATATATGACTTTTAGACAACCTTTACAAGTAGCAACTGCTTTGAGAAATCAGCTAACCTCGGTTTCACGAAAAAGAAAAATTAATGAGCACAATGCTCAAGCTAACAAAATTTTGAAGAATTGAAGATACTAATGTTGTTGTGTATTGCTAAACTTTTATTTTAAACACTATATCATGTACATTTGAAGAAATAAAAACAGGAGAGTTATACGTGCTTTTTATTAATTCTGAAAGTATCGAGTGTGCTCCTATTTTCATCAATTTAATTTTTTATGATATTTATTCGCGAGGAATTATTTTTTTCCTTCAAATTTTCTTCAAAGAATTTTGGGAAAACAGAAAAAAAACCACCTATAGTTGATCTTAGGTTAACTCTTGCTGTTTATCAAATGAAATTTCATGTTCAGGTTTGTGGGGCGTTGACCAGTTTTTGTCTGTATCCATTGTTCACTTGTTCTCTTTCATTTTGTCTTATTTCTTTACATTCTTCAAGAGAATTATTTTATCTTTTAAGTTATATATTTTTTTGAGAAAAATTCATTTGTTTTTTATATATATAGATTTTTGAATATATTCTGTAACTATGGGAAACGCTGTATATACTGAACAAATGGTTTGCCATGACACTTTGGATGTTTGTGAGTTCAATTCTCTCAGTATAATCTCATAGTCTACTAAAGTTTTCAGGCCGATCACATTGCGACAAATCAGAATGTATTTTTGTTGATAAATGTAATGGTTTGGGCCAGAAGTTCATGTGTGTTCCTATTGATCCAAGATTCATCATGTATGTCACACATGAGATTTTTTTCTCGTTTGTCTCGAAACAAGTCTTTTTATTCTTATTTTATAGGTGGCTAATGGTTATATCATTCTTGATAGTTCTATTAGTGTGTTCATCGCTGGTAGTATGCTATATATTACGAGCAGTACGTTCATCATACAGATGGCAAAAGGAACACGCTGACCACCGGGAAGTTTACTTTAATGCTCCAGGACGTGTTTATCATATACAACATGGTCATAATGGAAATTCTGGGCAAAGTTCCAGATATCATAGATGATTAATCAAATATAATTTTTTAATGGAAGAGTGCTTATCATCAACAGATATTTTGGTTTTATTTAACACTCTTTTCATATCTGTAAATATTTTTGATCACTTATAGTTCAGATGCATGTTAATTATGAAAAGTTTCATGATGTTTATTCTCTAATATGTTAAGAGTAATCAGTTTTATTGATGTTAGAAAGTAAACAAATAACTTGAATTTCCCACAAAAAGGTGTAATGTTCAGTTTTTACATACATACATGTATATGGCGCAAAGCGTTAAAATAAAATAATTTTGTATTATGATGGGCTTTTCATTTTTTTTTCAAAAGTTCGTTACCTTGTTTTCTAGTTCACTTTTCAGGCACAAAATAACATTAGCTGAATCGTTTTAGTGAAAGACATTGATTAAATTTCCTGAACTAAATGAAATCGAAGAGCTGAAAGAAGGAGATGAACATCATCATCACTAACCTACTATCCAGAACTGATTAGTTATATCTTAGAACATCTGAATTTTCTTTAATTTCGGAGGAAGCACAAGGACAAATTCTGAAGAGAGCGCGACCAGGGTTTTCTCCCCGAAAAGCACCATGTAATGGTGATGATGGCGGTGATGATGAGAGTTAAGCAGTGGATAAGTGGAGGAATAAGATGTAGATTCCGGCAATTCACTCTCGTTGAAACGCAAATCCAATTTCCATTCCTTTGCAGTGACCACCAAGTATGGAGAACGAAGACAGAGGAATATAACAAATAAAATGATGAGGGTGAAAGAAATAGAGAACAAGACAAGGACATAGGCAGTTAACTAGAGAGTACGAGCATTGTGTGACATCTAAAAGTTTCCAAGAATAAAACAATAAAGCGCTTTGATCTACCACTGTTCATCCTATCTTGTTATTGGCATAGTTTATTCTCAATTGTTTTTTGAAATTATTTGATTTTCAGTCAGATAACTGAAGTATATTTACATAGTACGTTCAAGATTATATGAACATTTCTATGACCTTTGCATATTATCATTTTAACTAGTTTGAAAAAAATGTTTTTATTTCCATTATATTTTCAGGATGTTGAAGTATACATCGTGAAGAAAAAACTATTTTTCATTATTTATATAAACTTAATCTGGCTAAAAGTTCATTTTTAAAAATTATTTATTATAAGATGTACGCATCACTTTTATTGAATAAACCACTTTCTGATAGTAAAATTATGCATGTAAAAACGGTTTTGTATGAATTTTGAAGAAAATAACTGTTTTTTTGCAAATAATGTATTCATATTAATGTAAGTACAAAGCAATTCTTGTGTTGGAACGTAAAATAAGAAGTAAAATTATTCATTAAAGATGCATTATTATAGACGTTTACACTTCCAGATGATTTAAACTAAAGCTTCCGTTCATACGTTTTCTTATTCTCTGCTTTTTATACTCAAGATTCTTGTACTGTTACTTTATAAACGTGGCTGAAATTTGGAGATGATAGCGAAATTAGAACAAATTTCAACTTCAGAAAACCGGGTTGGCTCTAAAGCGTCGAGCCTTCCGGTTGATCGTTCTCGTCTCCATTCTGTTTGTGCAACGAGTGAAGTCTGTAGGATAATGTGTGTATTCTCCAGCTATTTTCCTAATTTCTTGTCATTTTTTCAAGAGTTTCCTTTCATTTTTTGATAACTAAGCTAATTTAACAATATTTATAAGTAATGTTCTTTTTATCGAAACAATGAAAAAAATATTCTTGCTGGAAAATTCGCATATTTCTAGTTTTAATTTTTCATTGTTGCATTAATTTTTTTATTTACGTGTCTTCTCAGAAATATTGTGTGACGGTTATTTGTGTATTTTTTTTGGCTTAACATCAAATATACTAAAGAATATTTCTGGAATTTCACTTAAGAATATCAATAAAATGTTGTGAAAAGCACTTACTTTCTCATTAAAACTTTTATTATCATTCATAACAGTTTTTGGAGTGTTTCTATGTTGAATATAATCATTGTCAAATCAACTTCCTTGTATATGCAGGCATGTCTGTAAGATTTCTCACATTCCAACAGTTTTCCTTGTTTTTTTTCTATAAAATCTATATTTGAAGTTTTAAGTTAAGACCCTGATTTTTGATATTATATAGAAAATTCTGAATTATATTTTCTTCTTTCAAATAACTATTTGATCAATTGTATGAATAGCCCGCAGTGAATCTGCATACGCATGACCGTGGATTGTTTTTTCTTCACTAAACTGTTATTAGAAGAAGCCTAGCACATCTGTTCGATTTTGATTATAGAAAGTTTGCATTGAAATATGACGTTAATGATCATTGTATGTTTATATTTGTAAAACAAAGAAAAGAAAAGATGGAAAAGAGAGAGATAGAGAGATAGATTGAGGTAGATATACACATATATATTATATATATAGAGAGAGAGCTAGAGATAGATAGATAGATAGATATATATATATATATAGAGAGAGAGAGAGAGAGAGAGTAAGGTTAGTGCTTGCGGTAAAGAGAAAAATTTCAAAAATATATGTATGGAAAAATATACATATTTGATATATTCCTAATAGTGTTAAAGCTGAGCATTTACATTTTAACATTCATATACCGCAAACACTGATAAGGGCAACCGACAAAAGCAGCTTCAGCTATTTGAAAATAATTGCATCAGCTAAGATTCCTGTGTTTTACGTCTGAGTTATGACTATTTAGTCTTTTAATTTATTTATCTGATTCACCTGGCATAACAGCCAGCCTTAGCCGAATAGTTTACGACTTTACTACTTGATAAATATAGCAGAAGAGAGTATTTACGCTGAAGAATATACATCATATGTATACAATGAAGGAACATTTCTTATTCTCTTACTTTTTACTTCAATTGTTTTCTTTTAATTAAATAATCAGATGAAGAACTAAGTTAGAACAGTTATGTGTTGACTTCTTATATATTATAATATAATATATGTTATCGCCATCATAGTAATGTAAATATATAAACAATCACATGTCTTTAATTCTTTCTTTAAAATTTTTTTGAGAACACATTCTCAATGTTTTCATGAATATTTGAATTGAATTAAAATCTTGTCGAACCATTAAATTTAAATTATTTGCATTTCAACTAGTTGTATGTATATTTAACCGGAAACAAAAGTTTTTTTTGTATAAAAATTAGCGGAGGAAGTATTTCACTAATCATTCAGATTCATGTGATATCATGTAGCTTTTGAATGGTTTGAAATTCTCAAGTTTTATATTACCTTACTACTCACGTTATTAAAGTATTATATTCTGTTATTCAAAAACCTATTTAAACTTTAAAAATCTGACCTTCATATTGGCTCAATATTTCAAATAGATTCATGAAAATTCAAGATTATGTTTCTTACTTGTATTATAAAACAAAACAAATCAAATATTTCTAAACAAAATGATTTGATTGTATGATTCTGGCTTTATACGTTTTTTGGTTATTATCACTTTTGGATTAGATGAATATAATGAACTAAATATAGTTAAGAGATGGTTTGAATGACGGTTTGTCATTCAAAAATACCTTATCATTTCATTTTGCAAACATCATATGTGTTTTCATATCAGTAAAATCAATATTTTTTCTTTTCTATGGTACATATATAGTCTGGTTTTATTTAAAATTTAAATTCTTCAACGAATCATATAAAAAGTTAATATTTAGGTTAAATGCCCAACACAGTAGCCCTGGACACATTAGTGGAGCTGTCTCCTTCTGCTCGTACACGTTTAATACCTTATTATAATTCTCCTGACTTAACTCATCTCTATGTAACATCCTTTCTTACTGTGAGTTTTTATTTCTTAAGTTTATCGTTCCGAGAAAAAGCGCAGAAAGATCTTTTTGAACTAAAACAAGATTCTCTTGAATGTGATGATGATTTGAAGTTGCGAAACATGATTACATTCTAATTGCATTTCTCATTGTTTTTCTTTACCACAAACAGATGGTTGCATCCATAACTTAAATAATTCAATTGTATTTAAAATTACGTGAATGTTGCATTTTCAGTTAATTAGCTGTGTAATAACTATTTTGTGTTTGAATGAAAGTGGTTTGGAACCAACAACTAGCACCGTTGCATCAGTTTCTTCCTCATTTTTGTTGTTATCCTTGAATGCATTTTATGGATTAAAAGCATATAAGCAGCTGAAGTATTTCCGTGATATACAGTATTCAGAATATGTGGTTAGTTTACCATAATTTATGTTACTTTAACAAGTTTCTATTATAGAATCGTTTAAATGAGGTTCGAACACACGAACGCTTAACCACATCAAATATAGGAAACAGCAATACGAGCCCTGTATGGAAGGAAAATGTTAAACAAAACCATCATATTGTATTAACATAGATGTATCCATTCTATATAACTGCATAATTTCTTTCATTAAATAATCCTAAATTGTATATTTAATTCTTGAAAATCTGTGTTGATATTTTGAGTTTTTCTGTCATTTTGTTTTTTTTTGTTTGTTTTCGTATTTTCTCCATAATATTACAGGTAAGATGTTTAAGGTTTTTAATGATATTTCTTCTTCTTTTCTACAAATTAATCAGAAAATATTATATATAGTTTATAATAGTTTAACAATAGCTGCTAAATGCTAATAGAAAGTCCGGCTTTGTTTTCGAAAAATATATTATGCCTTGCTTTTCGACTTATTTTGTGATCTGAAAAAATTAAATATTGAAACGTAATTATCTTACTTAATTCTTATATTAATGGTACAAATGAAGTTATTTCTGAATACTTACATAAAAATAACTTCCTGCTGTTGGAGTACCTAAAAATTTTCCAGTTTCAGAAGACAGAAAATCCGTGAAGGATGTATAGTTAGCGTGTAAATCCTTAAACATTTCTATTGAAAATCAGGGTAAAAACACTTACCTGATGAAATTGTGGATGACGGCGAGTTAATCGGGCTTTTGTTTTAAATACCAAGACGATATATAACTTCCGTACTGTAAAATATTTTTTTTTTGAAACTCATATCTAATTCACTTTGCCTAGTCGATATTTTATCATTCTGTATCGTTAAAACACGATTTATATTACGAAAGAATACACCCTCATCCCATGCTTTAACTGTCAGATCAATTTCACGACTGAGAGAAGAGGGACGATTGTAATATAAGTTCATGGACTCTGGATTGCCATGCGGATCTGCAATTATTCGATTTTAATTTTTACAGCATTTTTAAGCAATTACTGAATAAAACAAGAACGTGATGAAAATATCCGGGCAGTTGGTCATGGAGAAGCATAACCTTCTGCAGATAAACTGGCTCACGAAACCGATACGGTAACATTGAAAAATGGTCTCCTGTTCGAATTTCAGGTAAAGGACCTTTTGATGGAATATATTCATTAAGAACACACTAAAATATTATAATTAATACATAGTTCTTTGTGAAATAATAACTTACGAAATCGATTCCACTTCCAGGTGGAAGAGGAATAATAGATGGAGATAGGGATGTTACATAGAAAACGGGCATACTAAGATTAGCTGACATCTTGTTAATTCCAACTTTAGTTTCATAAAATACTTTACAAAAAAATTAGAAATTAAGTTCTAAAATCAGACTACCATTTTCAAATGAATCTAATGTAGATGTTTTACAACACAGATACATGCTGAAAGTTGCCAACATTTGATGATTTATTGCCTTCAAATAGTAATTTTAGGTTAAAATATTGTATTTTCCAACCTGTTCACATTTATAATCTTCTGGACAAATGTCTTCTTCTTCTGGATCACACAGCATAACAGATGGAATATCATAAGATGATGCACCATACGGACAAACTGATGAACAAAAGACATTAATTTAAAAAATAGTAGAAAATCTGAAAACTCACTTGGCTTAACTTGTTCAGATACGCCAGGCAGATTGCTTAAATCTTGTGGCACATCTGAGCAACAACGATAATCTTCGGTTACATTAGAGAAAACACATATAGGATTTCTTCCTGTACATTCGATTGGATCATGAGGAGAACATTTAACACCTAAGTAATCAAATGTATTTCTATGAAAATACTTTATTACAAAATAATAAAAATAGGAATTAATAGGACTATGATACCTTCTGATGCAACATCTGAACACTGAGCAAAGCTTCCTAAAATATTCTGCTCATGTGTTTGCCAAGGAAATGGACATACTAAATATTCAGATATTTATTGTTTTGTTTATAAAATTAAGTAACAAACTGTCTCCATATATATCATCCCGTTTCTGACGTTTACAAAATACTAAATGATTGAAAATAAAACAAAAAAGTAAGTATTTTATCATTTTATTAATCTGAAATAATAAATCTAAAATGAAGAGAAACATTCTAGAAAACTCAATGTTAATTGATTATACATAAGACAATAAACATATATTTAGTTTGGTTATAGTGGTGAAACCATTTTAAACCGAGTGAACGACTAGTTCATCTGAGAATCTAAAATATAAATGATAAAGACTCGTGCTATGGGTCATGTCATGCTCACGATGATCTGTTTGTGTTCCTTCTATGAGCAAAGGGACATCTAGGTGTCGAGGATGACGATGTTTGATTATCTGATGCCGTTTTTGGGCGTCACGAATCTCTGGTATCAGGGCTGTTTGTGCATTTTAACCATTTATTCCATCAAACTCTACCCTATTGTGTAGTTAGAAATTCACATATACAAGCATCTTAACGAATGTTATCTGTATTTTTCATTTTTCTGATAACTATATTAGTTATAAATGGTCAGATGCCAATGCCACCTCCTGAACGTCCAGGTAAATTAGCATTTGAATATGGATGAAGAGCTTCGAATTCAGATTGCTCTGAAACATGGCAATCTGTTGATTTAACCTACGTTCCAACTATATCTCAATGTGCTGATTTTCAACCAGGTATTTATCATATATTTTCATAACTGTTATATATTATTTGTAGGTACTGGAGTACCATGTACTCCAAATAACCCCTCCGCATGCACGGGAAGAAATCCATTCTGCGCCACTGGTGACGGTGATAAACAATACCGTTGCTGCAGTGATGTTGTCCAGGTTATCCTTATCTACAAATCTTCATATAAGACATTTATTTTAATTTAAGGATACATCAGATTTGGAGAACTTAACAGCTGAGCAAATCAAGCCTAGTGAGTGATAATAAGATTGAAAAAGTTTGGTAACCACACAATATTTTTTCATATAGTTTGTCCTGCTGGAGCAATTCCATATAAGTTACCACATGTGATGCTATGTGATCCAACTATTGTTAATATCTGTCCTTACGATTACAAAGTAAGTTTAATATAAGATTAATTTCTAGGTAGAACTTTTCAGTGTGTTGAAGCTGCAAATGGGCATCTTTTACCCCCTGACGGACGTTCACTATGTTGTAAAACTTCAACTCTTTACTCATTTGCCAGTGTTTTCAAGTATGTTATCATTAACAAGAATAAATTGGTTATAATTAATATATTCAGTGAAGCAAAATTCTCACCTCGTATAGTACCTAATCCACCTATGTCGGCAATAGAATATGTAGATTACAAATAATTTTATCAAGTTATAGTTATTATTCAGGTTACTCTTAATGTTCATACCTCTTCAATGATGAATGCTCCAGAGATACGCATAGGAGATCACTTTGTTTTGACTCCATACCGCCTGTTAGAACCAGCATTTTTGAAAAATATCAAATTGTTTCACGAACAAGCTATCGGAAGTTATCTACATGTTCTTATGTTTGGTAATTAAATTTTTTAGATTCAGTGATCAACTTTGAATGTTAATTGTAGATCCTCTTTCACCAACTGAAACAATGCAATTCTACTACGACAGACCGTCTAAACCAGGAAAGATTATCGATTTGGAAGAACCAATTTCGGATGGAGGATTTTTATCAAAACGCATTTTCAACGCTAACCCAATGACAAACATTGAAAATCCGTCTAGACCGGGCCCCCCTAAAGAGTGTAAGATGATGAACAAAAACAATAACTTAAATAAAATTCTATATTTTAAGATGGAAAGCTTTGGATTGTTTTGGTATTTAAAACTGTCAATCCTATAACTCGACTTTATGTCTCGGTTACGGTTGATTTACACTCAAGATACAAGACAGTAACAAACTTCCTGCGATCAGATACTGGCAGAAAATTAGGTGCTCCAGTAGCTGGAACCTTCTTTTACGTAAGAAATTACTAAAATATTTAAAATAATAATATTAAAGTGTGATGAACCAAAGTATTTACGAAGTTTAAAAGTACATACTATGAGTGCAAAAGAAAGTCATTTGCTTTGCTATCAAAATAACAGTGCTAAATGAGAATTAGACTTCATGATATATGTATCTATCGATGATAAAATAGAAATTGAAAAAAGAAGATTACGAATTGTCTTAATAAATTTATTTTAGTTGACAGCTGACTGAGGATTGATCTTGAATGATCTATTGCATCTGAAATCTTTGTTTTTTTTTGAAACAATCATTGTATTAATTTTTTCATATTTACTATTGAAATGTGATAATTTTAATTTATTCAATTATATTTGTTATTTTAATATTTATTTATTCTTTCTTCATTAAAATAAAATGCTTTCACACTGAAATATTGTATTAAATACATTGTGAACAATGAGTTTTCCTTTGCAATTAAGTCAATTCTTTAGTAAATTAGTGAGAAATGATATGGAGCCAAGTAGTATCTTGCTTACATCCGGCCCTTAATTGCTCTAGTTGTTTCAATCAATTTTTCTCAAGCTTCTATAGTTCTTATTCTTAATACAATATTTTCTTTTGATCTGCTTGTCAATTATACAAACGAATACGAGATCTATTTCACTCTGTAATTCAGCCAACATTCATCCTTCATTGCTCAATTAAAGTAATATACATCTTCTATTCAAATATAAATACCCCTCGGGACCCCCCGTCCGTAAAGCCAATGAATGGACAATAGCTTCAACCCATTTCAAATGGCAATCTACTTGCTCTGGTTAATTTAAAGTTACTTACACATTTGGCGGTGAAAGACAAAGGTTAAGTTAAACCGCTAATCTTTTCTTTGCAAAAGATTTCAAAAAAACCATTTCTTTAAAATTATTTTTGAGAATTAGTAAAAATTGAAATGTTAATATCTAAATAGTTTTATATTTTTTCATTTAATGTAATGAATTTTTTTGTTATTAAAGCTAATTCCTTCATTTTCTTTTTGTATTTCTTACATATTCAATATAATTTTTCTCACACTCCCTTGTACGTCTTCCATTTGTTCTGCTGTCTAATTCATGCGATTGCATTTGAGAAATTTCATAATATTCTTCAGAAAAATCGACAATGCAAATCTATTCCATCAATTTCTACGAGCATAAAGATTGAGTAGTGACTCATTTAATAAAGTATATTCTTTCAATACAGTTCTGACCTCAATTCTAATTGTGTTTCATGATGCAACTTAATATTTATCCCGAAACAAATCATGTATGTACAAGAAAGTTTGTTATCCAGTAGATAGCTATGGAATTCATTATCTTGTCATCAACTAAACAGTCTTAGTAAACCATCATTGAAGAGTTCTTGAATGATTCAAGAATTTTCTTGATCATCAAAACTTTTTTCTGATATTACGATTGCTCATACTACTTGTCATTGTTCCATTCGTCATCTATTTGGATTTGTTTTTGTCTCACCCCGGCCACGCAAGCGTAAGAGGATTATGCAGTTCTGTCTTGACCATAGTCATGAATTCATATGTAGATAAACGAATAGGCTTTTCCCACGTTTCTAATTTTAGAAATAACCTTATATACATATATTTATATGAAAAAATATGTTTCATTATCATTATAAAACACATAATCATTAGGATTTGGGGACTTCAAATATGCGCTTCTTATAACTTCGGCAAATAAAACATTATGATTGATTACTTAAGAAAAATTCTAAAGAATTGGTTATTGGGATCAAATTTTATAATTTTCTGTCATTTATGATCAAAAAAAGGTCATCATCAACAGTTCTACAGATATATAAAATTCATAGAAATAGCAAATAGCTTGTCTATCTATCTATGGTCTGGTTGCCCTTTATCTTTCGTGGTGAGTATATCCAACTACTTATTCATTCATTCATCTTGTCCAAGATCTATTCAGTCACATTAACCAAAACCATCAAAGGATTGACCACTAGTCGAGTACTGAGTGTCTCTCATCATCATCATCGCCATCTGAATCTATTCTCATTTCATCCTTTGCATTAACATTTGCTAAAATTCTTTACCAAAGTTCATGAACTTTATCGTATCCTCTAGACATCTAAATCTAGATTAGAACGAGAAAACATAACTTTTCTGAAATATTCTCTTATTATCCCAATATTACATTTACCCTAACGTATAATATAGTTAAAGAATAGCAAATATTTTGAGTTTTAACTATTCTTTAATGTTATAATATCATATAATTTATGTTTTACTAACAAGTAATGGTCATTTCATGTATAATATAGTCAATTCTGAATAACTGAATGGCATATATTATAGTATTCATGTTATAAATCATATAGCATATATTATGCTTCGTTTTCTTCTTTTCACTTCCATTGTTGTTTCATTTCGTAAACTATGTACATATTTAATTTTTTTAAATTTCCATTCAATTATCTTGTGAAACAACAGAGAATTCTTCTTAGTTTTTTTTGATCTTCTCTCTGTGTTCTACTATAGAGCTACTTATGAGATTTTTTAGCCAAAATTTTTGAAGTAGTTTAGAAATTGTGAAGAAAAGTTCGGCTGAGTGAAGTTCAAAAGTCTGTGAAAAGATCTTTTTCTGCTAGAATTCCTACATACTTGTCTCACGTTAGTCAACCCTTATTCTGTACAAATCTAATCGTACTTCTTCTTCTATTTATCCTTTTTTATTTTTCTAAATTAAATGCTTCTTTTATCTTTTTTTGAATTTTTATTACATAATTCATTATGTGAAAAAAGCTGTCAATTTCTTGATGTCATCATTTGAACAAAAAAAACTTTAAAAAATAAATAGAAATGAAAGAAAAGTAATAAACTGAACCGTTACGAAGTGAACAGCTGTATTCAATGATATTAAGTTCATAAAATTAATCTTTCATGGCTATTTAAATGTCGAGGAAAACGATGTTCTTAAGACAAAATCTTCGTTTTCATTTAAAAAAAACTGTATTGTTCTTATACGAAACCATTATAAATCCAGACAGATTCAAGCAATTGAATTGTATTGATGATTTCACGAGTGTTAGCAGTCTCCATCTAATTTTTTTTAAATGGATGTTCAAAAAAGATTCTTTTCTTAATCTGATCCGTTCATGTGAGAACTTTTGTGACCACACCTTATTTTCTTATTTTGATAAAGATTTTGGGGTTAATGTCTTATATATATATGTATCTATACTAACTAAGACTCATATTGCATAAATCGTTTCGGATATTCTATTTTGAGAATGAGGAAGTACAGCAACCAACCTCTTTATTTTCATAATGAGACTAATTATTTCATTAAAATACTTTAGTAACCAATTGTGTTCTTCAATTTACATTTGTTCTTCTTCTGATTCAGTATACTATATACGTTTTCTTGTTTTTCTGCCAGTTATGTATATACATAAATTCACTTTTTCACAAATATTATTTAATTCTCTATAATATATAGCTTTTGTTTAAACAAAAATTATGATTCTTCATAGAGAGGAATGACTTTTTATCCGATTCCAAGTCTATTAGACCCATATTCTTTCTCTTTCTTTCATCATTATTTTTGTAATTCTGCAACAAAACCTGTTCATTATTGTGAAAAATAAAGTATATGCTTATATACTTTAAAAGTAAGATTTGAAAAAACTGGAATAACAAATGAATAACTAAAAAAATTGTAAAACTTCATTAGAGGAAACAAAGACTAGTAGAAAGCTGTAAACGATTTATGTATATGCAGTTAACTTAATAATTATTTCTTCATTTGTATTTCTGTGAATACATATATCTCATTACAGTTCATTAAGTATAATTACAAAGATATGGTAAGTGGAAAAGCAAATGAAAAGATACCATTTTCAGTAACAATGCCACAATCATCAGTTGGTGACATCTGCGACATCATTTCATCATTGTTTGCCATAGGCAAGCTACCATCATTATGAGAATATATGAGAAAGCAGGACAAGAAGCACCAAATTCTCTTAAACATTTGCTAAATTCATTTATCTTCATAACATTTGAAATTCAACATAGTTATATATGCAATTCTGGTTATTCATAATATTTCATGAAATTTTCTTTATATTGTTTTTTGATAAACGAAACAAGACGATTAATTCTAATCGTGAGTAAGTGTGAATGAGTGATCGGTCATGCTCAAGCACTTCAAGAAAACGTCAATCTAACCTTTGCCTTAGAAACACACCTGTTCTATCCGCTTCCGTTTCTGAGCGATTGAATCCTCCTTAATCTTCTCTATTCTCTCTGTTTCTCTCCATCTCATTCTCTGCTTTGGACATACATATACGCACAATATCTGTTTCGATTAGTCTCCCACCCTCTCATTTATCCTCAGCTTGTTGTGTGACCGTCTGTCTTTTTTACCACACTTTATAAGCCCGTATACCCTCTTCCACCCATTCATCTATTCTTTCCTTCATATCGTTTGGGGTTGACGAGGCTTCATCCTTATATATCTTCTTAAGCACATTTCCTTGACCATTAGTTCCATCTGTTGTATAGTATGATTTAAGCTTTTTTTTTATAATAAATATCTCACATAATCACTTGTCTTTGATTTCTTTGAGACGTTTTCATCCTCCCTCACACTTACCCCACCTTCCAACTCAAATATCCTATTGTCCCTATTTAATTGTTGTTATTTATTATTGGTTCTCTAAATATAGCAGTAAATAGCACCCCTATCCTTTAACCCCCCTATCATCCTATCTCGTCTACCTAATTTTCCCTCTGACACCATGTGTCTAATTGCTAATTGACCTTAGCAGAAAATTAGCTTTCTTCAATCCTTTCTCATTCAATGCTCAACCTTTATTATTATTATCAAAAAATTAGTTTGACAAAGCTGTAGGCTTTCTTAACTCTTTATCTTCAATTGCTAAATCTTCATTTGGTATACACTCCTCTTCTCTTGCCCTAATTTCCAACAACGGACCACTCAATATCTGTATTTTAGAACCCTTATTCATTTACAATTCCAGTCCTTCTTTCTTTGGTCTTCCCAGTTCACGAATGTTATATATCATTAGCTTTAAGAGATACTTGATAATCTGCATAACAATAACCTAATTATCTGTACTATCAATAATCATATATTATTGTCATTATGCTCATATTCATTACAAACTTGAAATAGTTTTGTGTCGGCTCCAAGCCCCAGATCAAATACTTATGTTCATCTAAAAACGAATAAAATGTCCTCTTGAATACTCCAGTTTTACATTATAAGTTTATTTTGCTCTATAAACATGCATTTATCATCTTAATTATTATGTATATGCTATTTTCAAGTTTCTTTGATCTTCTATCAATGTGGTTATGGTCAGTTTTATAAACATATATAGGATTTCATGAAAAATATCCAACTTGTTTAAGGCTAAGCTTCATCCGTTACATGTTAATCCTGTTCACCCATTTTATATGACTTGATCAGTTTGGTGTTTATGGCTAATTTTAGGATATACCAGTTACCTGTTACAGTCATATTTCATGACTATGCACTATTTCTAGTTAACAGACATTGCCTACACACATATATATAGCAATATATATTTGTTTTTAGTTTTTTTTATTTCGAGACTCAGTTTTTTTATTCAAATTTCCGATATTCTTGGGCTCTATTGAACCCGGCCGTCACATCATATGTGCTTCTGCCACGTTCAATTCATTCAAATAACCAGACAGCCTGACAGCAATTGATGCTGCCATACGACCACTGACAGTCAGCTAATTTAAGATTTTTTATCGAAAAAATTAAAAGCAAAGCAAAAAGTCAAGCAATTATGTTATATAATTTTGCTCAATATATTTATACCATATATTATGCTGTTACTTAAAAAGCCGTTGATTGACAAATTTTTGTGAAACAATGTTCTTTAATTTTGACCTTGTCGCCGTTGTCACCTGTCGTTATATTAGGCCATTGAGGTAATACTAGTGTGGCTATAGTCCATTACATATCAGCTGAATAGTCTATGTGAACTCCTGTTTTTTAGATTCGAGAAAAAAATGATTAAAATTTTATATCTTTTTTTTTTGCAGTTTTTATCATTTTACTTTGGTTTTCCTTCTCTTCTTCTTCTTCTTCTTCTTTTTCTTTTAACCCTCTATCCCCCCCAGGCGGATATAATTTCAACAGTTTAAAGATTGCGTTATCATTGACATCAAAATTTCAAAAATGCCTTTAAAAGGAGCTACTTTTTGATTAAAATAAAATAAGATTTACAGAAATATCTTACAAATCTATTAATGTATACATACCTGAAGACGTCCTCGGAAAATTTATTCGTTCACATCATAAATTCGTCAAGAAATTCCTCTTCCACGTTTTTATGTTCTCCACGACGTTCCCTTACCACATTGCAAGAAACAACCTCGCAAGCCATGATTTGACTAGCTAAGCATTTCAATTAAAATTTTCGTTTCCTCTAAATATACATAAATCTATTAATTTAAAAAAAATATTGTTTGAAACGAAGAGAGGTATTCCACATATTTGATGAACATACTTCGATCTTTTTTAAAAATTAGTAAAAATCCAATTTTTTATAATTTCAAAGATTGCTTATAATTGTTTTAATCTCAGAAGATCATAACATCATAAAGACCATACTCATCGTGATGGTGCCAGCATCACCAGCTGCGATCTTGTTCTGACCTTCGCCTAACAATAGTCCATCTCTCTATATTCCTAACAATCTTTCCAGTAATTTGTTTCTTCACTCTCTAACATTTCTCTCATATATCTTCTACAAGGACCCAACCTCTGTCTAACTATAATCTGTCCAACATATGCTTTTATTCTTGAATAACTATTTTATTACTGTCATTTGACACTACATTCTTCTTTTATTCTTTTCACAAAAATATCTCCGTTTTGCTATTCCTAAATTTCTCATCTTAATCACTATGTATTGTTATATGTGTTGACTACTTTGCAACATTGTGTTACTTTATAATCAAAATAAATAAGCTTATATTCTTTGTTTCTATATATTCCACATCATCTTCATCTTTATATTTTACTTCTATTCTATCATATTCTGCAAGTTTTCATTCATATTCAATGCTTCCATATACATTCTTCTCAATAAAAATATAAACAATGTTGCTACTGTTGACATAGTTTATTTTTCTCCAAAAACTCTACTATGTCACAGGCGTCATTATACTTTTTCCTGTATTTGATACTATTATATGTTTTTCAGTTCACTTTGTATCTCTTCCATCAATACTATTTGAAGCCCCCCCCTCCCTCCCAATATCTTCTTCAATCACAAGCGAACTGTTCAACTACATCAAATGCCTTTTCATCCATCTTTTCTAGAAACTAATGCTGTGAATTTTCTTTTACATTAATTAGGTTTTCTTATAATATAAAATAATTAATTTTGCTTGATGGGCCCGCACTTTCAGTGTACTATCTGACCTTATAAAGCAACTAAAAAGAGTAATAGAAAAAATAGATAACCTTCTTTTGTGACCCTTTCTCCCTTTAAAAAATCCAAAAAGTTCAACTTCTGCGATATTATATTAGTTTCTTGATATTTAGAAATGAAATTTCTTCATTTATTCTATTATAAACTATATTCCTTTTACAAATTTTTGTTTCTTTATTTTCTTTTTTTAAATACTTTAATTCTTGTTGTTATATTTGTATATCCATATACATACATACATGCCAATGTAGATTCAGAATTCTCAACTTAACGTGAACATTTCACGTTTTTTCACGTTTGAATAATCTTTTCCGTTTCTTTTTCATATTTGAGAGAGAATAAAATGGTTGGTTGCATTCGGCATTGACTTGTTAACCTTAAATCCTTTCATTATTTTCTTTTTCAAACCGTCTTTATTTTCTGTGTTTCTTACCAACAATCTTCGGATCAACATTTACTTTCAGATTTATTAGTCGATCAATAATTAAAAAAAATGTAAAATTGCGGAAAATAACATAGGATTTTCTACATAAATGATGTATCTATCCAGTATAGCTTTCAGTTGTTTTCTGTTTCTTGCCATCCTCAAACCATCCAACCAATTATCAGGAACAGTATGTTTTGTATTCTAATTATTATGTTTATATTTATTTTGTTGTTTAGAAAATCCAAAAATCTGCCGCCGTCTGGGGAGAGCCAGCACCAGATTATTCAAATGTAGTGTAAGTATTTCCACAAAAAAACTTTAAGAACATATATTATATTCAGTGTTAATCGGGATGTTAGATATTATTTGTATGCTCTACTATTTGTGGATGAAAAAATTGTAAGTTTATTTCACATATTTTTTAAAAATATTTAACAATATAATTTGAAAAAAAGTATAAAGCATGATACATAATATATGTTAAACTTTAAGTAATTATATTGCTTATTTATCTCAATTTATCTTTTTTTTTAAAATTTGACCCGAATGTTCTTAACTATACATGTCCAATATGAGTCAATAGACAAAATATTATATGTTTTTGGCAATATTGGCTGTATATATGCTGAATATTACATATTATTTTGTGCGAATTTGATAATAGAATAGAAAGCTTAGAATTGTGATTCTGACAGTGCACTAACTACTGTTACTCGTCCTGGTTGAGATCCATTAGCTAATGCGCCTTGTATAGACCATTTAGACAACAAGCCATTACCAAAAGGTAACCAAGGAAGTAAACAAAATGCAGCCTTTAAATGAACTCATAATCAAAATTGAAACATATTTTGTAAATTATTTGTTATTTACTTACCATATCTAGAATTTTAGCACTTTCTGAAAAATAGATTTGTGGATATTTATCTCGAATCATAGAGAAAAATACTGATCTAATTATTCCCGCAAGAAATGGAACGAAAAAATAACAAGTAGAATATAATAAAACCTAGATTTTTAATTTTCATTTAAAAGTAAAAACATAGTAAAAACTTACGAGAAGAGTTAAAAATGTTGATGTTTTACTTTGAATTTCACAAACCGATACATTGTATTTACTCGCTCGAAAATGTTTTCTTAGAGAAAATTGAACAACTATGCAAAATAATATCATAACCATTGTTGCTATCATGAGAGCTGTATGTAAGTACTTAAAGATATTGAATTTAGTATTAATTTTCATTTTACTATAACACTTTTACTTTTTTTCGTGTGGGAGTTTCTCCTTGGAAGACGATAATACTAATAACTCCAATACAAATTATTGCAAAAATAATATAAGTAAAGTTAATCGCTCCGGGACTAAAATATAATTTTTTCATTTTAAAATTAAGTATTTGATTGAGAATATTTTCTTACCGTACAAATAGCAAAAAACGATGAACTATACATTGAAATAATAAAAGTAATTGTAAAATTTGAGCTATATCTTGGACATACATCAAAAAATATCGTATTGTTAATGATAAATTTCTAAAGTGTTGTCCATATGTTTCAGTACCATCAAGTGTTCGAATCTAAAAATATATAAATGACATTAATACAAAACAAAAACAAATATATTTAAATATATTATATTCTTTCATTATGCTCAATAACATAACTTTTCGTGCTCATTCAGGCTATATTTTGAGCACATAAATGATATGAGGACTGATAATTCGCAAAAAAAGCAAAATAATATAATCATATATTGAATAACTTACTTCAAAAATAATAAAAACAGTAAATAGATATACCATATCGTTATAACTTCGATAATATGTTAATGCCATGAAACCATCTTTAAATATTTTTTTTTTGATTATACCAATAGTTATACTCAAGTGTAATATATATCCCAACACACTGGCAAGAATAGTATTAAATGTTTCAAACATTTCAATTGATGTCTCTAGATTGGAATGTTTGTGAGGTGCTTTGATTGAACCAAATTCTAATGTTGAATGATTATCCATAGATAATTGAATTTCATCAGACAACATGTTAATAGGAAACTATGTAAACAATAATTGTATAAAGCTGAAATATAGATAAAATAATATTTTAAAAAGAATTAAGTATTAGAGGAGGAAAAAATTTAAAAAATGAGAAAGATTGAAAGTAACAAAATTATTTTTAAATTTGATTTCAAAAAAATGACTTCTCATAAAGGAAATCATAATATTGAAACGACATGTACATGTTTCCATGGTGATAAGAGAATTGAACAAAAAAATGAAAGGAAGAGATTTCAAATATCAAACACAGATTGAATGATCAAAGAAGATTGATTTCAAAATTATTCTTTGAGTGGAAAATTTAACAACACTTTGAACTTATTTTAAAAGATGTTATTCAATTTATCTTTTTAAAATTCAAAAATTAAATTCAAAATAAACAAATTTTCTAAAAAGAAAACTAATATGAATGCGTTGTATTTCACTTCATCGAATCAGTTTGAGAGGAGGAGCGATAAAAGAGAGTAAGAAGAAATTTTTCAGCTGAATATTTTCGAAATAACAGCTGAAACAAGTAATTCTACAATTAAAACGTATTTTAATATCAGTATTGATTAATATATAATTAATATAATAGATTATTAATAGCCTATTGAATTTATTTCAGTAAAATTTCATTTTAAAAATTATAAATTAATTAAAGAAATTATTCAATTTCCATTTTAGACCTCACACTACAATTTTGATATGATACGAGTAAAGAAGGAGGTATTGCAAGTAGTTGAAGAATCCAACACGGTACTATAAATTTTATACTTTTGTTTAATAACTTTTAACAACTAATTAAAAATATTTTTAATTACTTTTTTCAGTATTTTAATCAGCTACAGATCAGTATTGTCGTAGTGGATGTTCTACAGACAATGAGAAGTAATCTCAGTTTGTATATGTTCCAAGAATATCGTAAACAAAGGTTCGCAGATGTTTTCTTCATTTAATTTA
Organism: Auanema rhodensis; assembly: GCA_964057225.1. Classification (NCBI taxonomy): domain Eukaryota; kingdom Metazoa; phylum Nematoda; class Chromadorea; order Rhabditida; family Rhabditidae; genus Auanema; species Auanema rhodense. The sequence goes on along the minus strand of OZ059899.1, from coordinate 8,884,385 downwards.
AAACGGATATAGATTCAATACTTATTAATTGATTCATATTTTTATAGAATGTCTGTTCTTCCGGAACATGATTTTGCAGTTTTAATGGCTCACAAATATCCCGGTGGTTTGGCGTTTGTCAGTGGAATGTGCTCAGATTTATCTGTGATGTTATGTGGTGTAGGAATTTACTTTCAAATTTGAACGAATTAGGAAAAAATTGTTTTAGTTCTATCCTCAAGAACCTCGAGTTATGGGATCCATTTTCTTTCACGAAGTTGCTCATCTGGTTGGTGTACCTCATCGCCCAGCAAATACTTCTATATACGTACCAAATTGTGATTGTCCGGAAACTCATTCCATGTTAGCAAACAAATCACAATCTGTTTCGATTTCAAAAAATGAAAGTCACTCTAGTATAATCTCTGAAGAAGAAAATCCAGACGTTTCTTCGGGTCCTGGTTGTCTACGAATACCGTAAGTTCAAAAATTTTAATTGTAAAGGAAAACATCAAACCGAATTCAGTGTATAAATTGGCTTATAGTTCACGCACTTGAAGCTTCTTCTTTTTTTTCCTTAGTTTGCTAAAAGGATTAAGAAGAGACGATGAATATATATCAGAAACTTTTGATTTTTATGTTTTAAAAGTTAATCCAAGTGATCTAAAAATAAAAAAATTGAGAAATTTTTAAGAAATTTTTTCACTTTTTTAGTCCATTATATTTTTCTATTTACCGTACATGGCAATTGGTCCTTAGGAATCTATGAGTTGTTTGTCTTTTTTCTGGTTTTCTAACTCATTCAGTCTCATACAAATAGACATACACTCACGCACTTTTACGTTTTGACGACTCATTTTCCAACATTTTAACCGTATTTTCTGCGTTTCTTACCTGGTGCCTGATTCAATTTCCTTTTTTTTCCAAAAATTTGAATTCCAATTCGAATGAGATCAAATACAGCTTCTTTAGTAATTTTATAAAAATGCTATCTGATCGTAATTATACCATGTTAATATTAATAATACTGTTATTAATAAGTAAATTACTAAATCATAGTTTTTCAACTTTGATCTAAAAGATTAAAATTAGAATTATCCTCAATTTTTATTTATTTTTTATATTTTCTAATGGTAAAACATGGAGCATAGAATTGTGTAAAACTGAATGAGTCAAAAAAACAGATTTTCTTTAAGAAAAGTATTCTATTAACAAATATAATTCACATTGAAGTTTTATTTATTCACCGTGTGCAATTTCTCCATTTTTGCTCCAAGTTATAATACCGTTTTAGTTCGAATAAGTCTCTCTCTTTTCTTAAATTGTTTTCCATTTTTTTCTTCTTGCTCTTCTATTCTATTACATATTTGTTTCAGAGGATTTGATCACGACTGTACAACTCAGTTGTTAGTTGATATCATTTTCAAAAATCGTTGTCTTAAAACATCACCAATGCTCAATTTTAGGTAAGATTTAAACAAATATTTTAATATATTATATTAATATATTTATATTATAAATGCATTTTAGAATATTCAGAAAGGGTAATCTAATAAAAACTATATTCAGAACTAAAACACCTATTTGTGGTAATGGTATTAGGGAAGCTCATGAACAATGTGATTGTGGCTTATCCAAGTATTGCTCTGATTGGAATTGCATAGCTCAAGAATGTCGCTACCGTATCCATCCAACATGGCTCGTAAGTTGATAGTTCATATACAGTTCTAGATTTTCTTTCTAATTTGTTTTTATATTTCAAATCAAACAATGATTAGTCCTTTTATGATTTTTCATTCATATTTTCCTCAATCACATGCTATTTACAAGTTTATTTTTTCGAATTTTAAAATGAGTAAAACTATAATTTTTCAATCTTTTTAAAAAACAATTTTCAAATATTGCGATATAATACAAAAAATGTTGAAAGACATATGATCCTTAACTTTGATCTAGAAGTCGCAAATGCCAGCTGACCCTTCATTTAGTCTAACTCCCGCCTAAGCTGTTCAGATGTTATCCGTTACACATACTTATCCGGTTCACAACATTTTCTCTTTTCACCTCATAGCAACTTTTTTTTTCAAATCTTTTTTTTTGTAGAAAGGTTGCGTTTACGAAAAAGCATTATTATATAAATTTAATATATTCAATCTTTTTTTTATATATAGTTTTGATTTATATTTTATATTTTTTGAATTTATTATACTCAGTATATTACCAAGAATCAGTTTAGTTCTCAGCGTATTACAGCAGTTAAAGCTTTGTAACGACTCTCACCAACTGACCACAATTTCTTTGAACCGTAAATACTTCTTATACTCTAACTACATCTATATCAATTTATATATGTATAATTCATTTTATTTTCAATAATTTTCATTCAATTACTATTTGCTTATTTTTTAATTTTCAGTGGATTTTTGCCTTTTCATTTCTCTTCGTTTCAATTGCACTATTTGTTTTGGCCCTCCGATATAAAGGAATTCGTTTGGCAGTTATCAAAGCTAAAATGCTTAATTGTTTCAAACATCCACGTGGAAAACCTTGTGGTTTTAAGGTTGCTTATATCAGATAGTTAATCAATATGTAATAAATTATTTACAGAATCTAGGATCGCAACAAATTTTTTCCAATTCATTCTCAAGTAGTCAAAAAGTACCACCGTCACCTGTAAGTATAGTATTATTTTAGAAAATATAGAAAGAAATTGTTCTATTAGTAATATTTTTATATATAATTAACTGTAAAATATTAATTTATATCATGTATAAAGGAAAATATTACAGATGGATGCTAATTCCATAATAGTGTTGCTTGATCGACCTCCACGAGCAGCGACTATACATCGTCCTCGTTGTCCTCCGCCACCTCCTCCTCCCCCTACAACCATGAATTCATCCATTATTACTCCGTAAGTTAGAAATTTGTCTCAAGAAAACAGAATCTGTACGAACTTTGTGATAACAATCTCTATTTTAAGGCCAAAAACAACACTATGTGTTGATGCCAGCAGTAATATGTATGAAGTTCCCATGAGCCGTCGATCGTCCATATCACCACACGATAATATTTCTTGGAAATTTGAAGACTTTGATTCAGGTTCAACTATATATAAATCAATAATATAAATATAAAACAAATTTATTATTAAAATAATAAGAAAATATTTATTTTTATTTAAACAAGTTATTTATTTTCAGATGATGAATCTAATCCTACTGATATTCAGTATACCTCATATAGAGCAGAATCAGGCGTCCCAACATGCCCATCTTATCCCCCTTTTTCCCCAATAAATCGTGTAACGGTAAAAATATATCTTGCATACATATTTCATAGTTATTTTGAATATTTTAGGTTCAGTATCATGGATCAAGAGATACAATGGAAACCGAATGCCGTTCGAGTAACGCATCTTCATCATCAGCCATAAATGGTACATCAATCTAAATCAATCAACACAGACTTTCTTTCATGATGTCGTTTCCCTTAACATTCCTCTACAGTTAAAATACAAAAATAATTCTCAATTTGAAACAATCAAAATAATTTTCTTTCTATCTAAAATGCAGCTGTGATTATCAAAAAAATGAATAAGACTAGACTTATATTTAGAAAATATTATATTTATTTGAAAATGTCATACGAGGTAATGAAATCAACCTCTGTTACGTGTTACATTTCTTTTTGTGTTTACAAATTTGTGTTTGTTTCAAATAGTAAACAAAAATATAATTTTGTTTGTTTCCAAAGAATAACTTTGTGCTCAATATGGTTTTTCTTTGATACATACATACAGTTTATTTATGTGCTATACGAGTTGATGTCATACTAGTTATATATTATTTTGAAAAAAGTTTTGTTTTCAATATAAATATGATAATAAATTGTTTTTCTCATATTATCCTTCAAGTTTTTCATTAAGATCATGGAATAGAACACCTGTCATGTAGCCTATGATGGCTTTGGCGGGAAATTCAAAATGAGGTCATTCAGAGAGTCTAGCATCTATCTATATATGTAAAGTTTGTGCTATTCATTATTCATACTGATAGATATTGATTTCACTTATAACTTCTTAGTTTTTGAATTGTATATGTCGTCATCAATATCTGTTTCTATTGAAAAGTCTTCACCGTCTACAAAACATGGTCTTTCATCTCATACAACCTCATTTCCTGATTTGTCTTCATTATCTAGTTCAACTAATCGATCAGCAATTGTTGATCTAAAAAAAAAATTGAATTTGTTGAAAACGCAGGTTTAGCTTTACAACTGTTCTAAATGTGTCTAATACTAACATTGTAGCTTCAACAACGTGAGAAAGAGCTTGAGAAACAAAAGTGGGAGAGTGATGAGCAAGCTATAGCTAGAACTAAAACATTGTCTGAACTTCAGTTTATGCAGGTATTATTGAACTAAATATGCTCTTTCTCTCATTACATCACATTTTTTTAGATTAAGTCATCTGCTTTGAAAGCAGTATGTGATGATTTAACATCTTGGATAGAATCAAGTGAAGCAGTGGAGAAGCATAGATTAGAAGAACTTGAAGCATTTTATAAGTAATATAATAGAAATTAATCCATTTTTTATTTGCTGAAAATGTATTTCAGAGATAATATTAAAAGCTTAACTATATGTCGATCAAAGCTTAAAGCTGAAAATTCTTATCTAAGAGAAGAATATAATAAATCTACATTAAAAGTTTGTTAATTATCCTAAATTATCATTAAAATATTATATTTTTGGTTCATAATTAAGATAATTATTATTTATATTTATATATTTAATATGAAACATATCTTTAAAATCTTGTTTATAGGTTACAAACTTGACTAGTGAACAAGAATTTTTAAAATCTGATAGAAAGTCACTCCAGAGACAATTGAATGAAATTCAGGTATAATAATTTTTATTTTCAAATTTGAATATATCTTTTTTGAAGAAAGAACATGAAGAAATACGAAAAACAGAATCAGAGATGAAGCTAAAATACACAAAACTTCTTTCTGATTATCAAAATATTAAACGAACACAAAAGGATAAGTATGTAAATTTAGTTTTATACAAATTTATAACTATATGATTATAATTAAGAAATAATCAAGAACTCTCAGCTGCTATTCAAAATAAATCAAGTCAATTAGAAAAAGTTCGAAGAATTCATGAAGATCGTGAAAAAGAATATGGATTAACATTGTCTCGTTTACAAAATGAAATCGATTTTCTCAAGTAAATCTAAGAATTTCTTCAATTAACATTCGAATATTAAGATCTGAGATCAATCGAAAGGAGATGCATTGTAAACGAATGACGGCTATTTCAGACAAACTATCATTGGATAATAAAAATCTTTTTGAAGCAAATGCTGTAAACTAAATTGAAATTTTATATTTGAATTTCTTATTTGTTTAGGATCAGAAAATACAATATGACAATGAATTGAATAATTTACGTAATAACGTTGATGACATGTCTAAACGTTTGCAGATTGCACGAAAAGAAAATAAGGAGTTATCAGAAAAAATTTCAACTTTAAATGGTAAAATTCATGACAACTGCATCTTTGAAGAAAATTTTTCAGATAACTCAACTAAAAACGTGGCAGAAGTTTCAAAACAAAAAGCTTCACAACGTGAAACAACTGCTGTCTTGATCAGTGCTCAAGAACAAATAACGATTTTAGAAAAGCAGGTATGAAATTTGTTTATAAATTCTAAGAAAAATTGATTTTTTAGATTAATGAAATGAAGCAACTAAAACAATTATCGTCATCTGAAATAAGAAACAGCTTGACTGAAAAATCAATTCGTTTGATTGAAACCGAACGCCGTGCTGCTCAGTTATCATCCGATTTGAAAGAAGAGCGTGAACAAAGAGAAAATACAACTCAATTACTGTTAGAAATGGGTAATGATATGCAATATTTATTAAGTGTAATGAAAAAATATGGATAAATGTTGTTTTTTTAATGTTTTTCTATCGTTTCTTTTCATTTTCTAAAAAAATTGTTAATTTACTCTGATAATGGTTAATCAGATACTTTAAAAACTTCAAATTCATACCAAATTGCTTCTTCAATAGCTCAATATCATAGAGGCTCTAAGAAAAAAAGAAGAGAAGTGAAGTTCAAGAAGAGATTTTTGAACATTGATGCCAGAACGGCAATATATCGAAGATTTCTCATATCATTGATCCATTAAAAATAATTTTAGGCAAACATGCAATCTGATGTATAGTTCTGCTGAACTTCAGACCAACAATTTTGTGATTATGCTACCTATCTCTTTCTTTTTTTTAAAATACAAATGTAGTAGGAAAAGCTTGTTTTTGATGTTAGAGTGGGTGGAGTTTGCTGTTTTTCATTCACTTGCTCAGGGGCAAAGTGTAAAGAATGCACACAGCTATGTCGGACGAAGAAGTAAGTTTGGTTTTAAATCTTAGTTATTCATATTCTATCTGGTTAGTCTATAACAATTATATTAACTATTATTAAATACAATACCTTATACTATTATTTATTTTGTTTTGTATTGCTATACCAACATATAAGATTTTGAAACTTTAAGAAGGCACCAAGAACATTTTGAACTTTCCAGCATCGCAAAGAAGTATTTTCAACAATTTTAATTATATTTCTAATTTTTCACAACAAGAGTTGTATACAAAATCCTTTTTTAAAACAAATCTATGCTTTGAGATCACAATTAAAAGAACTTTAAGTTTGTTATCTTTGAAACAGAATCGTATTATATATTATCTAAAAGTAAAAGTTATTATTCAAATTATGATAAATCAATAATAGAAATGTAATTTTTTTCATGAATCATGAACATTTTGATAAATTCTTTTGTTCTGGTTAAAACGTTTTGAGACATCTAGTATATGCCACAGCTGTTTCTTAAACCTTTTGTCCTCACTCACGTGATGATCTTCTGTTGACAATTATTATTTGTTTTCATATTATAACAAATATATATTTTTTGTTTTTTAAATTTGTAAACAAAAATTAAAAAAATTAAATTACATTTATTGTATTTGATGCAAATACATTATTCAGGAAAGTGTTGAAGATCTGTCGTTTGAAGACGAAGAAGAAGAAGAGTTATCCGATGTATCTTTCGATGACGACGACGACGACGGAGTAAACATTGATTTTTGACTAATTTAGTTACTAAATTTTCAGTTTGTACCGCAAATTAAAGCCTTTCCAAAAATTATAAGTAATGATAAAGAATTAAACGGACCTGAAACTCCTGTAACAAATGCTACATTCACTTTGCCTTCATTGAAATATAATCCGGTTGTTTTGATATTCACCATTTACATTTCATTTCGAAGTTTCAGACTACTATTCCTGATGATGACGAGTATGAAGATGAAGAATACGAAGATGAGGAATATGATGACGAAGAATACGAAGAAGAAGAAATAATTCCATTGAAGCCTAGTACATTAGACAAAAAAGATTCAAAAACTCCTGCGAAAACAAAGCCTGACGATAAAACTCCAGCTAAGGCGAAGCCTGATCCTAAAGCTGCCACATCGAAACCTGAAGTGAAAGCTCCTGTTAAAGCGAAGCCCGAGGATAAGGTCCCTGTTAAGGCCAAGCCTGATGTTAAAGCTCCGGCCAAACCGGCAACGAAGAAACCAGCCGACGAAGATGAGGAACTGCCTGCTGATTATGTTGGAGGACCTGACAAGAAGGATCCAAAGATGAGCTTGAAAGATCCAAAAACTCCTGCGAAGGCAAAGCCTGATCCTAAAGCTACCACATCGAAACCTGAAGTGAAAGCTCCTGTTAAAGCAAAGCCAGAGGATAAGGTCCCAGTTAAGGCCAAGCCTGATGTTAAAGCTCCGGCCAAACCGGCAACGAAGAAACCAGCCGACGAAGATGAGGAACTGCCTGCTGATTATGTTGGAGGACCTGACAAGAAGGATCCAAAGATGAGCTTGAAAGATCCAAAAACTCCTGCGAAGGCAAAGCCTGATCCTAAAGCTGCCACATCGAAACCTGAAGTGAAAGTTCCTGTTAAACCAAAGCCCGAAGATAAGGTCCCAGTTAAGGCCAAGCCTGATGTTAAAGCTCCAGCCAAACCGTCAACGAAGAAACCATCCGACGAAGATGAGGAACTGCCTGCTGATTATGTTGGAGGACCTGACAAGAAGGATCCAAAGATGAGCTTGAAAGATCCAAAAACTCCTGCGAAGGCAAAGCCTGATCCTAAAGCTGCCACATCGAAACCTGAAGTGAAAGTTCCTGTTAAACCAAAGCCCGAAGATAAGGTCCCAGTTAAGGCCAAGCCTGATGTTAAAGCTCCAGCCAAACCGTCAACGAAGAAACCATCCGACGAAGATGAGGAACTGCCTGCTGATTATGTTGGAGGACCTGACAAGAAGGATCCAAAGATGAGCTTGAAAGATCCAAAAACTCCTGCGAAAACAAAGCCTGACGATAAAACTCCAGCTAAGGCGAAGCCTGATCCTAAAGCTGCCACATCGAAACCTGAAGTGAAAGCTCCTGTTAAAGCGAAGCCCGAAGATAAGGTCCCAGTTAAAACCAAGCCTGATGTTAATGCTCCAGCCAAACCGGCAACGAAGAAACCAGCCGACGAAGATGAGGAACTGCCTGCTGATTATGTTGGAGGACCTGACAAGAAGGATCCAAAGATGAGCTTGAAAGATCCAAAAACTCCTGCGAAAGCAAAGCCTGACGATAAAACTCCTGCAAAGGCAAAGCCTGATCCTAAAGCTGCCACATCGAAACCTGAAGTGAAAGCTCCTGTTAAAGCGAAGCCAGAAGATAAGGTCCCAGTTAAGGCCAAGCCTGATGTTAATGCTCCAGCCAAACCGGCAACGAAGAAACCAGCCGACGAAGATGAGGAACTGCCTGCTGATTATGTTGGAGGACCTGACAAGAAGGATCCAAAGATGAGCTTGAAAGATCCAAAAACTCCTGCGAAAGCAAAGCCTGACGATAAAACTCCTGTAAAGGCAAAGCCTGATCCTAAAGCTGCCACATCGAAACCTGAAGTGAAAGCTCCTGTTAAACCAAAGCCCGAAGATAAGGCCCCAGTTAAGGCCAAGCCTGATGTTAAAGCTCCAGCCAAACCGTCAACGAAGAAACCAGCCGACGAAGATGAGGAACTGCCTGCTGATTATGTTGGAGGACCTGACAAGAAGGATCCAAAGATGAGCTTGAAAGATCCAAAAACTCCTGCAAAAGCAAAGCCTGACGATAAAACTCCAGCTAAGGTGAAGCCTGATCCTAAAGCTGCCACATCGAAACCTGAAGTGAAAGCTCCTGTTAAACCAAAGCCCGAAGATAAGGCCCCAGTTAAGGCCAAGCCTGATGTTAAAGCTCCAGCCAAACCGTCAACGAAGAAACCAGCCGACGAAGATGAGGAACTGCCTGCTGATTATGTTGGAGGACCTGACAAGAAGGATCCAAAGATGAGCTTGAAAGATCCAAAAACTCCTGCAAAAGCAAAGCCTGACGATAAAACTCCAGCTAAGGTGAAGCCTGATCCTAAAGCTGCCACATCGAAACCTGAAGTGAAAGCTCCTGTTAAACCAAAGCCCGAAGATAAGGCCCCAGTTAAGGCCAAGCCTGATGTTAAAGCTCCAGCCAAACCGTCAACGAAGAAACCAGCCGACGAAGATGAGGAACTGCCTGCTGATTATGTTGGAGGACCTGACAAGAAGGATCCAAAGATGAGCTTGAAAGATCCAAAAACTCCTGCGAAAGCAAAGCCTGACGATAAAACTCCTGCAAAGGCAAAGCCTGATCCTAAAGCTGCCACATCGAAACCTGAAGTGAAAGCTCCTGTTAAAGCAAAGCCCGAGGATAAGGTCCCAGTTAAGGCCAAGCCTGGTGTTAAAGCTCCGGCCAAACCGGCAACGAAGAAACCAGCCGACGAAGATGAGGAACTGCCTGCTGATTATGTTGGAGGACCTGACAAGAAGGATCCAAAGATGAGCTTGAAAGATCCAAAAACTCCTGCGAAAGCAAAGCCTGACGATAAAACTCCTGCAAAGGCAAAGCCTGATCCTAAAGCTGCCACATCGAAACCTGAAGTGAAAGCTCCTGTTAAAGCAAAGCCCGAGGATAAGGTCCCAGTTAAGGCCAAGCCTGGTGTTAAAGCTCCGGCCAAACCGGCAACGAAGAAACCAGCTGACGAAGATGAGGAGCTGCCTGCTGATCGTGTTGGAGGACCAGACAAGAAAGATCCAAAGATGAGTTTGAAGGATCCAAAAACTCCTGCGAAAGCAAAGCCTGACGATAAAACCCCAGCTAAGGCGAAGCCTGATCCTAAAGCTCCAGCAACTGGCAAGCCGGACCCAAAAAAAAAATCTTTGAAACTGAAGCCTGGTGAATGTGAAGAAGAACCTTCGGTCGAAGCATCTTTTCCACTAAAGAAATCAAATCCAGATGAAGAGGAACCAGTGACAGATTTGGATGAAGAGGAAGAAGAAGATCCTGAAGATGAAGACGAAGAAGAAGCTCCTGAAGATGAAGAGGAAATTGATGACGAAGAAGCAGAAGAAGAAGAAGAACCTATGGAGGATGAGGAATTGGAAATTCCAGGTTTTTGAAAGCAAGATTCAGGAAATAGAAAAATTTCAGATGAGAATAATCCTGATATGGATGCATCAGCCAATATACCATATAAGCCACACTGGATAGCTCCTGTAAAAGAACCGGAGGAGCCTATACCAATGCCACCTATTGAAAAAACTATTGCTGAACGCAATAAAGAAGAAAGAATACCTCCATCAATCCGCTACGCTAGAAAACCGAGAAAAACGTGTTTTTCATGAAACCTTCTATGATGTATGACGTAAATATTTCAGCTTGGTTGCTATCCCATTTGTGATTCCATGGGAGCAAAGTGCGGCTTTGGTTACACAACAAGGAATGGGAGCATTCGGAAGACCACGTGATCCGAATTCAAAAATTGATATGGGATCTAAAGACCTTGTACAAGTAATTGATTGTATTGTTGTTTTACTGTTTTAAATTGAATTTTATAGGGTTCCTTGGAATCTGAAACTGTAATTCCATTAATGAATGATGCGAGAAAATACGCAAATAGAGCAGGAATGTTACCATTCGGAGCTAACCGACTGAACATATCTGGTGTGATTGATTCACATGTTTACGAAAACAATGATGTTTTATTATAGTTAATAAATCAAAACATATTTTATTTATTTTCAGGACGGTACGAGCGAAACTATTATTCCATTATTAGCAAGAGGTGCAGTCCAACAAACGAAAGATGGCATAGGAAATCTTCGTTCACAGGTTTTTTTTGGATAAATTTTAGAAATCACCTTTCTGCAATATAGACTACAAAAATAAAATATACTGATAATATGGATGTTGGAATGGATAAAGAATCCCATGGCTTTATTTCAAGGCAGTTTGAGTGTGCAAAACAGACTGCTGGCAGTAATCTATTAGATAGGCGACGACAAATGGTATCCTGTAGTTTCTTCCACCAATTGAAATTTTGATTTTGTATTAGGTTCCGACAACTTATAACGAAATGAGCCAAGAAAGTCATGGAATGATTCCTTTAATGTTTGACGGCAGAGCTGTCATGCTGAAGGAAGGATCTGAATTTGGTAAAAAGTCCTGTTGAATATTTCATTACATATGCTTCTATCATATAGGATCGTTCCGTCCAACTGTTTTTGAATCAGAAGGTGGCTATTCTATGACCTATGAACAAGAACGAGAATGTAAAGGAATAATACCATTCCAAGTATAGTTTCTGATAATACATTTGTTGCAAAGTACTTTCACTTTTAGACATCAGCTTCACTAACATCATAATCAGAAAGACATTATTAATTATGTCTATTTTCAAATGTGCATCTCTCATTGTGATAAAACAATTATGTGTCAGGTAGTAAAAAATAAATTTTATATAAAATAAATCATTTTGATCTTTAATCACATAAATATTTTTAAAAAAATAATGACAATATTAATCAGATTTGACTTTTTCTTTGTATGCTATATCAAAACATGACCAATAATATAATGATGCAATTTTCTTCAAAACTGCAAGCAAGATTAGTGTTGGAATAAGCAGAACAAATAGGATATCAAGTGAAGTTAATTGAATAATGCATAATCTTTGTGATAAAATCACTGAATTATCATGCAATGCAATTTCAATAATATTACTAAGTCTTCTAGACTGTTCTTCTGGATATGACGTCAACAGACTTTGATAGAGATATGGTTTAGGATGATATCTATGTAAAATAAGATTTTGTTTCATATTCCATATACATGCGATACTTACCTGCTTGTGAGAATTTGTTCAAAACTTTCTATTACATTTTCATTGCTGATTACTGATATATTTCTGAAAATCTGATGAATTTTATAAAAAAAAAGATTTTAAACTTTTCGGAAAAACGTCGAGTATGATATGCAGAATGTGCATTAGGTTCGATAATAAGTGATGGAACTTTGTTAGCTAATCCATACACAACATCTGAATATTTACCATTGTTGATATAAGCAATAACATTGTCAACATCTGAATTCATAATGTTATTTTTGCATTCAAATACTGTATCTACTGGAAGGTGTAAACGATGATACAATAGCATTTTGAGGAAGATCAATCTTTTCTCTTCTAACCCAAACAAATTTAATATTTTCATGTTTTCTGCAATTTTTAGATTTGTTTCTTTTATAAAAATAATTTAAAGAGACTTAATCAATTTAATAATGTCTGTATTCATAGATTTGAACGAAGTTTGATCTTCATCCATGTTTATAATAACAACTTTGTTTGAATTTTTCAAAAAAGCATCCAAATTCTGAAAATTAAAAGTGACCAGACATAAATTAGTTTTAGTATACCTTTGAAATTTGATTATTTTGAGAAAATTGACCAATCAAATGAATTTTATTATTATACAATGACTCATTATGTAAAATTGGTTCAGCTCCACTTATAATCAGTCTTATCTGAAATATTAATATGTATCTATAAACTATATGATATAGTAGATTGCAAAAATTATAGATAATATTAATTTTATATGATTAAATGAATTAAATATTTAAAAGAAAAAAAATTTATTTATTTCAAATATTTCTGAATTATACCTGTTCACGAAGACTTGAAATAGAAGGAAAGTTCGATCCATATTTAGATTGAAATAGTTCTGTTAAACGATTATCCTACAAAATAAATTTTAATAAAATAGAATAAAATTATAATTTATCAATACTATGCTGAATTTCTGATAGAAATATTGATAGAAGCTAAGAAGATAATTTTGTACTCGTGTAGACAATTTCTCATTTACTCCTGAATTAATTGTATTTTAATAGAAAAATTATAAATTAAATACCATTATGTGCATTGTACATCACTGGAATTCCAAGTTCAAGTAAAATATTTTGATCTGGAATTTCTGTTGTGGCAATTATATATTTTTTCAGACCAACTTTTTCAAATATTCTGTAATAATTATAATAGAAATATATATAAACTTGAATTAGATAATACCCTAATAAGCAATAATCAATATCACTTAAGATTGCTAAATCAAGTTTTTTCTCCATTAATTCATTAATCAGATGAGTATTATTTAATATATCTGTAAAATTATTTTAAATAATAATAAAATAAAAGTTCAAAACTTTCACAAACGCCTAAACTCATTTCAGCCACTATTCTGTTATTTGCTATGACATCTGTGAACTGATTTATATTTGAAATTCTTCTATAAAATCATTTTCATTATAAAAGCTCAGCAATTTGAAAATAAGTTTAAATTAGTCTATAAGAACCTTGAGTGCTCAAAATCATGTTCACATGCAGTTCCAGTTACATTGAAAAAGATTTGATGAATCTAAGAAAATGGAAAGTTATTACATGAGATTCTAGTGAAATGCTACATCTTTGGAAACATTTATATCACTATCCTTACAACTTTTATTTGGGCGAATTAAAATAATTTCATTATCAGTATTTATCAAATTATTACCAAGTTGTACGGCAAAGTTAACCTTAAAATAAAATGTTAATTAATAGATTATTAGATATATGTTGTTATTATTTTAAATTATACCTGCTGTTTGCTCAAAGGACCAGAAAATATACCGATTTTTGAGGTCTCAATCGGGTTTAAAAAGCAAAAACTAATCGACAACAGTAGAAAAATCATTTAGTTTCATTTACTGTGAATGATTGATATCAGACATTTTTAGTTTATTCTTATCATACGTTAACAGTATATTTGTGCCGAAATGGGTGATAATTGTTCCAGATATGTAATTCAAGCTGTATGATAATAATAAATTTTTTGGAAAAGTTTTTTTTCAATTTTATAAGGTTTTAGATTAACCAATCTTTTAAAATTATTCATCTTGTATTAATTATATATACATTTCAGTCTTTCATTAGTATCTAGTAGTTACCGTTACTACACAACCTAATAGCTTTGAGAGAGAATCACGTCATAAGAGGTTCAGAAATGGATGAAAGATTGATCAAAATGTATATAAAGGAAAAACATAATAGACAAAAAAAAATATATTGATTCTTTACAATGAATGGTAATTTTCAGTTTTATTTTTCATTTTATAAATTACAAGATATTTTTATAAAAATATTCATCTCCTCCAAAATCTCCTCTCTCCTAATATTTGAATTGAAAGCAAATACAATTCTACTTCTATAATCTGACTAAATTCAATTTTAACAACAAAAAATATCATTTTGAGTACATATATTCATAGAAAAACTATTGTTTGTTTATATACATATATTGTATAAAGTTTGTTATTAATTTAACAGTAACTAACAATAATTTTATTGAAATTTCAAACATTTCAGTTTTAAAAAAATTCATTTTTTCTTCATTATAATTAATTTTACTTCTTTTATGATGTGTATAGAATATATATATATATATATATATATATAACATGACGCTTAGGTATAATTATGATTATGCTTTCTATGATATATTTCAGTCATGTGGGTTACCTGGGAAACATAAATTTTCATTTCAGCATGTATTTCTATATTTTTCAAATCTGCTAGTGAAATGTTAGCTTTTTCATTCTTTCTTTTTATCTTACATAGTAACAAATATACAAACGTTTTACTATTTCATATATGTGTTGATTTAAAAAGTATTTATATCAGTTTTCCTTCTTATTCTTATTCTTCTTTTTCTTTGTTTTTCAAATTGTAGAACATATTCTTTTCATATAAACTATACAAAATTTTAATTTTTAAACTATTAGGATCATTAAATTGAAATGTCTTACATGAACTATCATCATCATCAACGCTCCAGAAGAATAAATGAAGAAGATGTACCTGAATCAAAACATACCATATTTATACGTGGTTTACCTGGTTCCATGTCAACTAATGATATAAAGTATGTATTAATAGATGAAAATATATATATTATCAGGCATATTTAACATGGAATGTGTTATCAGAATACAAATTTATATTTTATAATTATTATAATTTCCAGTTTTAAATCAGCTGTTAAAGCTATTTTATTCTTAAAAATGCAAGGATTACATTACAATTTTTATGTTTCTTATTGTTGTTAGTATATTATCCTCGGTTTACTTGTTTCTTGAATCTTCATATATAGATTTTTACAATATGAATGTGATATGCGGTAAAGGTTACATACAAGTAAATAAATTGAATCTTTTTTCATTTATATAACAATGAATTATTGACTTTATAGGAATTTTTTCGAGGATAAAGTAGGTCCAGTTTCATTTGATTTCGTAAGATCAAGTCCTGATAATATCCGACTGTTTGTTGCAGTTCGTTTTGAAACTCGTGATGATGCTAAGCTTGCCATGAAAAGGTAATATTAACACTAAACTCTAACAAACAAACAAGATAACAAACAAATGTTTTTCTTTAAGATTCTCCGAAGATGATATATTAGGTCACAAATGTGATTTAACATGGTTTAAAGATATTCGACGATTTGCTCAATATAAAGCTATTCGTGAGATTTGAAATATATTCATAATATTGAAATTTGATTAAGACGTGAAGAATCGTGGAAGATCATCATCAAGCTATGGTCGGAAAAGTTATCGGAATAGCAAGTACAAATATATATTCTCTTGATATTATTAATTCACATATGTTTACAGACATCGTGATCGTAGCAGATCTCGAAGTTCATCTGTTCTCAGTTCAGCTAGTACAGATTCCAGGTATTCTTAATATGAATTAAATATAATAATGCATATACAATTCTAGAAAAACGAGAAGTCGAACAGATCAGCGTTCTCGTTCATCTTCACGTGAGTCCTACAACTACCGTAAACGATACTCTGATCGTGAAGACAGATTAGAAGATGAGAAAAGAGGCCGTCGAAGAGAAAAAGAAAGGTTGCTCTAACAGATAAAATTTTCTTTAATCAAAAAATATAATATAGATCTTCTCGATATTCTCGAAGTAGAAGTACATCATCAGAACATTCTAAACGAGATTCGAACAGCCCACGCTCTCTAAGCGACAAACAATTGAATGGTCAATATAATTCTAAACGAATTATAAATCAAATGTTAGAAAATGAAAACAGGGCATCATTTTCAGATGATAAGGAAAATCCAGAGACAATGTCCACTAGCGAAAATTCTGAAACGCCACTGCTCTTGAATAAGTCTGAAAAAAATGTCGCTCCTACAAACCAATTGAAGATCAATTTAAAAGTATTTATTTTATATTTTATGGAATCAAAAACCTATTTTTATTTGAGGATGTAACTTTAAAAATATTGGAACCAACAACAATCGACGAGCCAGCTATAGATGATATAGATTCTCCAAAATCACGAACTCCGAGTCCAAACATACAGTCATACGATTCCATTCACGAAGAGCAGCTTCTAATTCGTAAAACGTCAGTAAATACATGATTGCTATAATTTTGGTATTTAGTTTGAAACCAGATAAATATCGATATTTTGCAGAAAAATAAGAAGTGAATCAACAGATGATGTTAATGAGCTTCAAGCTGCAGTATCTAAGGAAGAACCTTCTTCAACCTCTTCCTTCAATCCACTAACTGTGAAGCTTCTACCAACAAGCTTAATTCCTAAACAAGTTCGATCATCTATTAATTTACCACGACAACAAACAGAAAATAAAAGACAAAGCATATCAGTGAACGTAGAAGAAAATAGTTTTGAAAATTCTCCGCCATCTAAAGTAGGTGATCCTACAGCTCAGGTAAAAATGATTCAAAGTTTTTCTTATCTTATTCTTAAGTAAATTGTTTAGACTAGAGCTTCATTCCAAACAACATGTTTGAAAGTATCTCAGTACTTTCACGAACTTAAAGATATTCAAAATAATGCTTTAATGACAGTTAAAGCTGTGAGTTGTAGTGGAAGTGGTAAGATAAAGTTCAATATTATTAAATAAGTTATGCGATTAAGATAATAAAAAGCTACGATTGTCTAATCTATCAAAACCTGATGATCTTGATGATGAACTTCGAAGCCGTTTACGGTGATTAATATATTATCACTGAATGTATTGAATACAATTTAACTTTAGTGATGAAAAAATAACTTCGTTGAATGAAATAGATTTGGAGAGATTTTTAGTCAAAAAGAAAAAACTTGAATTGGTTTGTAAATAATTTCTTAAATCTTTAATAAATTCATTTTTCTCTTTTCAGGCTTTCCGAAATGATTGCGATACATTTGCTTTTGTTGCAAAAAAGTTGTTGGAGAAGGATGATTCCTTAGAAAAGCCGTTAAGGATAGCCCTTATAGAAAACTTCGAAGAATTGGAAAAACAGTTCATGGAAAAAATAGATGGATATTTACCATAAAAGATGGGTCATGGATGTACATAGGTATCTCCCTCCTCTCTCTCTCTCTCTCTCTCTCTCTCTCTCTCTCTCTCTCTCTCTCTCTCTCACTTTCTCGTTCTCTCACTTTCTCGTTCTCTCTTTATATATAATGTGTTTTTAATTGAATACAAGTAATACTTCATCTGATGATAATAATGCTTCACATACAATTATCATAAAATTAGTGCATATTCTTATTATTTTTAATCTAGTAATAATACTTTTTAATATATAACAGGTTATTTTTTGGAATAGTTGATTATATTATTATCTTTTCATTAGTATTTCAATAAATTATATAAAAGTAATTGAACATAAAAATCTTTATAGCAATATAATTTAAATAATAAAACAAAATAAGGACACTTTGGAAGTTAAGAAATTCCTAAAGAATTTGGAAAATATTTCTAAAAAAGAAAGGCATAGAGAACAAGAGACATCAATAATAACAGTGATAATGAAGGAGCACCATTGAAAAAAAAACTTTGCAAAAATCCTTAACTAAACCAAGATAAAAGATAAATTGATGAACCATGTAAACTTATGTAGGCCTTGAGCTGGGAATGTAAACATCACAGAAGAATCAGCAATAGTTTGGTGATTTTCAAATAGTATATCAGCATAGAAATATATTTACACAACATAGTAAATAAAATACTTTGTTGAGAAAATATAAGTACATATGCCAAAAGCCATTTAGTACACCCATGAAACGGGTAACCACTGGGGACAAGCTGGTAACTTCTCAACTATACGCTCTAATTGAGTAATAGTATCATCTGAAAATATACTTTATATATCTTATATAATATAATATTATTATAATTATTATAAACAATATTCAAAATACTAACCTATATCATTATTTACAATGATGTAGTCGAAAAGATGACCGAATGCTTGTCGCAAAATTTCCGATTCACGTAATAAGCGCTCCAATGAACCATCCGGCTGAAAATAGTTAATTTATAAATATTTATATAAATCATTATTAATTTAAGAAAAAAAAAGTTGAAAATATCATCAAGTAAATAAAGAAAAACTCACATCTTGGAGACCTTGTAAATTTGGAGCAGCAATGAAGACAACAAATGGAGAATACTCTGCCGTTCGTAAAACTTTTAAAGCCTGTGGTTCAACATCCAAAATAGCAATCTTTCCACTTTTATGAATGTTTCGAATAGTTTCCAACTTTGTACCATACATACCTCAAATGAACAAGCTTAGATAAATCATGTTTTTTTTTCACATTTGCATTGGATCATTACAACTTTTCATATTCATACATACATATGTATATCATTACCTTTCTCAAATTTCAGTTTTTCATCTTTATTTAAAGTTTAAAAAAAAAAACGTAAATCTTACTTTCTTCGTGTGTTCCATATTCTAAGTATTCATTATTCTGTATATCTGACATCATTTGATCATTAGACACAAAGAAGTAATGTTTTCCGTCTACTTCATCTTTACGAGGTGGTCTTGTTGTATCTGAAATGCATAATCGATATAATTAGGTAATTTGTATTATAACTTACGTGGTATTGGATAGGCAAAACGATTTGGATGACGATGAATTAATGTATTTTTGATATGACGACGGCCAACCCCATGAGCTCCAAGTAATACCAATGTTTTACGACGGTATTGTGATAGCCTCATAACCTAAGAATATTATGTGATACTTGTCCCTTTTTTAATAATTTAAAACCTCCTCATAGGTAACAAGATCTAACTGATCGAATAGAGCAGAATGTTTTTGCAAATACTTGGTTGTATAATACTTCTTTTTACGATTGAACCACATGCAATGAGCTTAAAACAAAGTTATTATAAATAGAAAATATGATTTAAGTTTTACAATGATCTTTTGCTCTTTCCATAGCTAAACAAGCTGTTCTCCATTCCTGTAGTTCAGGAGAAGGAATTAAGCCAGCAATTGTGCCTTGTCCACTACTAGTAGATGATAAATTTCCACCAAGTGAAGGAAAACAAGATACAAATCGTGCTTGCCACCAGTTATGATCATCTTTAGATATAACCTAAATGTTAATGAAATATATATATAAAACACAGATTGTATACTCACTTGTAGAATATCTCCCGTTTTGAATGGTACTCCCGCTTGTGGACAGGGAATTAAGTCATCTTGTGCTGGATCGTAGTCGAATTGAGCCCTGACAAAGATTTCACAAGCAGGTGGAGCTGATCGATAAGATGGAACTATTTTGAATGTAACCTAAATTATATATGTCAAAAGCTATGTTTGGTATTCTTGCTCACTTGTCCTCTTGCATCTCTTAGCATTTGCTGCAATGTCTCAACTGATCTATGTCCTACTGAAATGCCGTTTATTTCTCGTATTTCATCTCCAACATGCAATGTAGCTGAAAACATATTGTTAAACATTTGAAATAAATTTTTGCGAAATTCAGTTGAGAATCCGATTTTCAATTTCAACTTGTTGGATTAGAGCCTTATATGTATACAAGAAATGTATTGAAAATTAAGCAACATAGGCTTTTTCCCTTATGAGTTAGAAGTGAATGTGCATCTTCCGAGGACCATTGAGAACATGGAATTAGATTAGAGTAGAAGAAGTAGTCAGAACTAACGGGAAAAAGTAAGAGAGTTTAGTAAGTAAAAGATGTATCTGAGAGAGAGCACATCGGAAATGAGAGTGAAGTAAAGAAATGAAGAGAGTGTACTACGTAATGCTTAAGAGAGAGAAAGAGATATATAGTCGAAAGAATAAGTGTGAAGGATCTTAACATTGTATAATAAATCTAATAAATTTATAAATTAATATATTCTAAGACAAATAAAAGTTTGAAATAATATAATATTATATAAATGTTTATACTTGCCTTGCCTATGAATCATTCCACCATGCATGATTCGAGCAACAAAGCATCGTCCATCTTCTGTTACCTAAACAAATTAATTTCAAAGAGTAATCATGCAAAATACAAATGTAATTTTCCTTTCACTTTCTTCTTGTACTAATTGAGTTCTACTCAAGAGTCCAAGAGTCCATAGAATATTGAAAACGAAACGAACCTTGAGTGTTATACCCATTGGCTCTTCTGTGTCCTTTTGGAACTGAACCAAACGTACTCTCGAAACAGAGTCCATCAAGTCATCGTCATCTTCACCTATAACAATATATTTGGAATAAATTGTAAAATTAAAAAAAATAAATACCAAGACTAGCAGGGAATTCTTCAGTTGATGTTCCAGCTTTGTTAGCTCCTAATGGTAATACTCCGCCATTTAAATATGAATATGGAACTGGTGGAGGTGTCTATAGATGAATAATCAAAATTCACAAAAAAATTCAACAAAATATTTTTAGATATTCAACTTACTCCTGAGACATTATTTAATGGTTGTGACTGTTGTGTAGGTGATGTACGGTCTTCATCGCAAACTTCAGAAACTATAACATCGTGAGCTTGAAGACAAGACTGAAACGATCATTTTGATACAATACAATCAAATATAAGTTAATAAATATTTGCAAATATTATACTTACAGTTAAATCATTTGCAAGAAGAAGTTGTCGAAGCTCTCGGGATTCTGGTGATGGTCCTAATAAAGAATCAATTGCTGCAATAACCTAAAATAATATAGTTTATAATAACAATTAACTATATATGTATAATATTAAAACATACATCTCGTTTAAGCGATGATGCTTCTTGTTCTGTTGTTACTGGCCCACATTTAAGTTGAGATATTTTATCATACAACTGAAAAGATATGATATTATTTTAAAGAAATTTGAGAGAAAACCCTGAATTTATTTTTAAAGCGTCATTTACAAGAATTTTATAGCATCTGCGGTTGTCATTGGCTGAATTCTATTGGCAACTTTCAAAAAGAAATCAAAACATTGTAAACGTTGATCTATATTAGTACTAACTTTCCAATCAATGTTTAACGAATTTGGTGTAAAGAAATCAGTATATTATAGAATATTCTTAACAATTACTTCAAAGGATCAAGTGTTTTGTAATATTCTCTTTACATTTAGTCAAAACGACTTTGTACCAACAATGATATTATTAACAACAAAAAAGCATCATGTGTTAACACTGAAATTGTTGTAGATTTTACAAGCATGTCTCGTACTTGTCTCATTTGAGTGATTTTCTTCTTAGTTTGAAACGAAAAGTTTTATGGTTGTAATGCAGCTTTGTCGTTTGATGAACAACTGTTAAGAAATCTTTTCAAAAGTTGAATTCTGTCAGACGGGGTCCGGGATAGAATAGAAGAAAACGAAATGAAGTTAGAAAAATGAATCCGGAAGAAAGGTCGACGATATGTGCATTCATAGGGATAGGACCAGAGACACGAAAAAGAGATAAGAATGATTAGATTCACAGCACCTTAGCCAGGTGTTCTCATCTTATCCGGATAATCTATTTCGGATCCGCGATTTTAGCTCAACTAGTCTTAGTTTTAAACTAACGATATAAGCGTTCAGCTCTCCACCAGGTGTGAAATATGAAGTTTCATATCAAAATTCAACAACATTTTTACAAATAAACAAGTAGTTAAACATATTGAACTTGAATTTTGTTTAGTGAAATGAGCCAATAAACTCATTTTAAATTTGAAGATGAAAATGGGAAAAAAAAATAAACAATCGTTCAGAATGGTACTTTTCCACACTTTTTTAGAAAGTTTTTTTTTTGCATTTAGCTTATATGAATTGTTTTTCAGGAAAACAAAAACAAACTGAATAATAGTCTGTTTAGGAAAGATTGTGAACCTTTGCAATAACGAACGTTTAGCTTTATGATGAGAATAAATTAGAAAAGAATCAAATACGAAGGAATGATAGAGATGCTGATTTAAGTTCGATTTTTGCTCCTTCATCTTCATAAATAGTATATGGATTATGGAAATAGCATAAAAAATAATGAAGCATTAATGCAAAGAGAACGACAAATCCTTCAAATTTTTGAAAGGGATTAGACGTTTCCGGGGGTGTTTCTAAGTATTTCAAGTCAGGTTTGGAAATAAAAAAAGTAAAAGTTACTACTGAACTACGAGTCTTTTTAAAATTAGAAAATTTTGAATTTATGAATAAGCTATTATATATAGATAAAAAAAAATTATTCATAAAAATTTCCATAAAAATGAGAAAAAAAAGAGAAATAAATAAAGAAATATAAAAAAATTACCACTATCAAACTGCATATCGAATCCATAATTTTCATCTTCGTCATCATACAAATACTGCTGAGATGACGTTAAGACCTGGGTTATGGTACTATCTTGGGGTAATATGGATGATGGTATTGTTCCGTTTCTTTCTGTTGATTTACTAGATGAATTTAGATTCAGAGAAGAACAGCACGCTCCGTTACCATTCAGATGAACTACTGGTGGTAACACGCGTTTCAACTTTTGTGACGTTGATTCTAGCTTCGTACTGTTACGTACAGGAACCTGTAGTGAGTTTGCTAGCGCAGGCGGATGTGTAGATGGTGGAAATCCTTTTTTACTATCGCAGATACACTCGGCTACTCCAGCTTCTACGTTTTTGTGCAACACGTTCGAATTATTGCCTGCGTCACGACAGCAAAGGCCTCGATCGGAAGCAGCTCCTATACAAAGGACGCACACGATAAACACAAGGAATGAACCAATAAGCACTGCCAAAAGACTGTTATGAAAAACGGTCGAATCCATCTACAGAAATAACAGAGTCCCTATCTAACTACGAATTTGGTTAGAACTATTTTTTGTCGATAGATTAGTGAATATAGAATAGAGAATATGCAGTTCAGAATAAAATAAATGCTTGAATATCTTTACTAGCTTTGTATTTATTGTGCGGAGGATAGAATAAGATATGTGGGATGAGATATCAAGTGGTTAGGAATTGTTAATCCGAATGATCTAAGTTTTGGCCGCAGTTGAATGATTAGATAGATATCAAAAACGTGTAATTTTTGATTTCAGTCCACACGCACTACTGGTATCCAGCCCAAGACCAGCTGCTCCTGGTCTAACAACGAACTGATGTTGTTGAGAAGTGATGAAGGCGAATAAGAAGAATACCTGACTCCGCCTCCCTGTCACTCTCTTCTTTTCTCTTTCTTTATCTGCTTCCCTCTCTTACTCATTTACACACTTTCTCTCTTTTTTCGTAGAGTCTCTCAATCAGCTCTGTTCCCGATCTTGAGAACCAGGGAGTTGGAAATGGGCTAGCTGTAGATGGAGATGTAGAGGAAGTAAAAGGAATAGAAAAAACGAATATACTAGAGAGATGGAATGAATCCAGGATAAGAAAAGAGAAGTGGGTAGGCAAAAGAAGACCTTCAGTGTTATCTCTTTCCTTCGTTGGAAGTTAGTTCTTCTGAAGCATTTGTGGCGAGATAGATAATGTCTGAGCTCCGCCCATTTTTTTTTCGAAAGAAATGTCATGATCAGTGTCCTACTCAAGTAGAAGGTTGGTGATTAGTGCATCTATGAATTGACTATAATTTCAACTTTCTACACTTCTGTCTTATAATATATTCCCAAACATTTATTTTTTACTTGTTTCCGAAAAATTATTGTATTTTTCAATTTTTCTTCAGATTATACAACTTATCATAAGGTTAACGAAGAAAAGTTTATAATTCTGTTTTGAATAAAATTCAATTTCTTCTTTTGTAATATATTAAACCTTTTGGCTTTAACTTAAACTTATTTGCAAATAATCAACAACTTTTTTCCAAACAACAATCAGAATATTATCACAAATATTATACAAATAGTAGAAGTAGTGAGTGTTAACGCAGTAATAAAACCCAGTTTTTGCATTATTAGTTTAAAAATAAGAGTCCTACCTGTTGAGGAACTGTTACTTGAGCTACTTGGGCGTCAGCCGCTTGTACGCTCGACGACATTGAATAAAAAATTGAATATTTGATATGGTTTAGCTGGACGACAGGACGTTGTCCGTTGAATTTTTAAAATAGTTAGCGACTCCAGAATTTGTACTAAACGTTTAGAGGTTAAGTCTAGTGTTTCTTAAGTCGGATGTCGTTGGCGACGAAGATGAAGCGACTGAATTGCTGATGATTTTCTTAAAGCTGCGCTGTCGATAGCCCTACTTCAGCAGCTGACTAGATAGCTGGCGCAGATTCACGCTTGACGCCGTGGATGTCGTCGTCTTGATGGTTGCTGCAGTAGAGGGGTTTAGGGTTCTGCTTCTGCTGACTGCGGGAGACAAGAAAGCTAGCTAGAGAAATAGGGAGAGCAAGAAAAGGGAGCTTTGGATGCTGTTAGAGTGGCTATGCTGCTTGAGAAGCCCCTAAGGTCTTCGTTGGTTCGTCGTCGTTCCGTCTACTAAGGCTTAGACCAGCCCCTCTCTCTCTCTCTCGGATGGAATCCGATCGATTCCGGCCTTGGCCACATGTCCAGTTGACACGCCCACTTTTCCCACCACATTGGCCACCAGTCTACACCAGAGTAGTAACAGAAGTAGTAGAGAAGGAGTGAGAGAGGATATAATAAGAAAGAGACAATTAGAGAGAGACAAGGAACAGCAGAAATAGAGAGATAGAAAGCTTAAGACTAATATAACGAGGGAAAAGTGAATATGGTTGCTTCAACACTTGTCCTCTCACTTTTACTAACTTTTCTGCCGTCTCTCTATGCTTGCCACTGAAAGCAAACTTGAGTGTTGTTAAGAAATTGATATATAATATAAGAGAACGCTCAGATTTGCACAATCGATCAATGTCTCACAAGAGTTCGATCAAAATTTCTTCTTAGTTACATGGTAAACGATTTTTTCGATTAGTTACATTATGAAAAAAGACAAGTGTCATGAAGTATTTCAAATACAACAACTAAATCTCAAGAAATCACAAGAAATTCAGAGAGAACGAGAGAAAGAGATGATGACATAGATGAAGCATACAACTTACAAGCATGTGTATACAGTTCATTGATTAAATGAGCAGAGACCATTACATACTAAGTGCTCATTTATTTTTTGATGTACCGGATGGACAAATTCATTTTTCCGCATTAATACATCAAACTGAATATAGCTCAAGAATCTATAAACAAAACCATCAAAAGCATTGGCTAATTTCGAAAATGAAAAGTTCGATGAACATAAGTGACGTCTCCTTCCATATGATTGATGGATATTTCAGCTATTTTCAAAAATTTGCACCACGTTTTATCTATATCTCGATCTGTTTTCTTTATTTGGAATCATAATACTAGAACGAGATCTATTCGCATTCATACATATATAAGTATATTAAAATTTTATAAACTTTATAAACCAATATTTAATATAGATAATAATGAAGAAATACGGTTGTATGATGAAGAATTAACTCTTTGTCAAATTGTCTCTCTCTCTCTTTCTTTTTCTCTTTATCGATGTATGTATATACATTCATCGATAAATATGTATATATATTCTAAGTAAATGAATATATACAACTTTGCAAACTATGTGAACAAATTATAAATATCTATAGATATAATTCATGTATATTCTATGCTCTAAGAATGTTTTCTTCAAAATATTCCACATGAAATTTCTACTATCGTTTAATTCTAAAGTGGTTACGTTGTTGGAAACCATTTTGATGTTCTTTAAGATGTAATTTGTAAAACAGAAGTGGAGATACATTCTACATTCCAAATACTCATGGTTACAAATGAAGAGGTAATAGAAAACAAAATCAGCTTTTCTAAAACGAAATAAATTTGTTTTGCAATTTAAGCAAAAAAAAAGTGTTGTTGAAAAAATTGTTTTGTGAATAATAAAGAATATATACAATTTAATCAAATTTAATAATTATTTATTTGTATCAAACATCATATATTTCAAGAAATATATTATTATTTTTAAAAAATTAATATATATTTTTGAAATAAAAATGATATCATTTTATATTCTTTTATATACATATTTATAACAGTTTGCTTGATTTTTTAAAAGCACTTCAAGCTTTATATCATGTTTTTTTAGATCAAAACCTTCATTTCTTGGTTATTTCGCATTTCGTTGTTCTTCTATTTCTCTTCCAACCTCTTTCCCTTTCTTTTTTCTTCTATTTTAACTTTCAAAATATTTCTAAATACTATTATGTATGTAAGAAATAAAAAGAAAAGTATTTTACAGTTTTCTCTTTTCGTCTTCAATAAGTCATACAAATTTCGGGAAAAAAAATTTTTTTTCTGTTTTAAGCTGAAACATTGCTTGCTACATTTTAAACTTTCGAATTTAAGAAATGAGATTGTGTAGGATTCCCTTTTCAGGTTATAGTTTCCGGCAATTTTATGCTTCATGCTTGGTAAGAAGTTTTTAAGTTTCTCCATCAGGTTCATAAACAGAAGACTACATCGATGAATGTTTAGAATAGATATGAATGTATTAATTTTCAAATTAAAAATTAATATTTTTGAAGTTAAAAAAAATGAAAACAAATGTTATTTTATTGAATATGAAATGGTATACTCAAAACTAATAGTTATTTGAGATTTGCTGTTTCTCAGTATTCAGCCTGATATTAACGCAAATAGACGAAAACGGATATGACAAAGCGCGAGACTACAATTCTGCAAGATTCCTCAGACGTTATTTGTCTTCATATGAATAACGAGGAAATCCCATTTAGCCGAGAGCAAGCGGCCATTAGCAGAAAAAAGATCAGAAATGTCGTAAAGAGTTGACAATATAGTCAAGGATAGGAAAAAAAGATCATAAGTTGCATGGAAAATGCTAGATGAATATCACAAAACATCATTAGGGTCAATGAGCATATAAACACATTCGTGTGAAAAATTGACAGTTCTCTTCAACCACATCATAATTACTTTTCAAAAATTATTTTAAAAAATTCAAACGTACAGATAACAATGAGACGAATTTCTTGTCATTAATCATAGCCTGTTTAGATTCTGTAGTGCAACTGTCTGGATCGGATAATGAAGCAATTGCATCCAATGAACAAAGTATCTAAATAATAATAATTTTTATTATTATCAATATATGTATATATGTATATGTATTTTTTTAGTTATTTTACAATTCTTTCTTTGATCATGTTATCGAGAAACTACATTTAAGATACATACCGGTGGAGGTGGGGTTGGATAACGAAATTTTCGTGGACTTCCTGTACACCACATATCTTGTCATTAATAACAGAAATATAGGTAGTTTGTTATATGAATATAATCAAAATAACAATATTACAAGAAAATAATGATTAAAAAAACTAGATACAGTTAATTAGAATAAATCAGAAGTGATTCTGTAGAAGCAATTCACAGTGAAGCCCTAGCGGGACGTTGGTTGTCATCACTTCAAATCAACTTGTCTATTCGAGCACGACGAAAGATGTTATACATGTTGACACAAGACCCAACAGGGCTTTGAGTTTTATACATCTTTCTTGCTTATCAGAACATACATCGTTCATTTTTTTCCATAAAACGTTTCAGAGAGAAAATTTCAAGAGCTTTTCGTTTATCTTATCGCTATGTTCACATTGATATTATAGAATGTTTCATTTTGAAAATGATCCTATGTAGTTAATCGTTTTAGCTATATCCTATTTCTAAAATATGATCTAACATAGCACTGGTTTGACAATGATAAACTGTTTTGAACGGAGTGATAAAGCATTATACTGATGGCTGAAAATCTGTCAGAAATGTGACATTTTAAAACAAACTAAGAAGCATTTTTCAAAATCATAAATGCTTTTTATAAACTCAAAGATGATGCATCAATCAATAAATGAAATGGAATCAGCTGTCTGTTAAGCCAAACGGAAAAATCATTCATCAAGTTCACACCTTTGGATCTATGAATAATCATGAGTTTCATCTCTTTAAACACTTGAAAATTCGGTCAGATATTTTCAGGGAATATGTTAAAATAGTTAAATTTAATTTTAATAAAAAAGTCAATTAATTGTATTACATTAAACTTATTATTTGATATAATTATAGTTTCAACTTACTTTATGGGCTCCTACTAAATCATCAGCTATTGGTTTATTTTCAGATCGTACACATCCATCTGGATGACATGAATCCCCACCTATAAAACAATTTTAAGAAAGTTATATGGACAAAAATAAATTGTTGACGATAAATGTATACCAGGTGCATCACCGTTTAAGTATGTAGAAGGAGATTTCTGAAGAAGTTTCCATTTATCCGTATTTACGGCAGCAAGAACAGAGGACTGAAAATAAAAACAAAAAGCTAAGAAACCTTTTAAGTTTTAGTTTAAATTGTGTAAACAAATTGTTTGAGATATTTTATTAAAAGCTAAAACTATGTGTATATCTTTAACCTTTCAAAATAAAACAATATTGAAAATAACATTCAAAAAAAAAACAAAAATTACCTTAAGCTTACGACTTTCATTATATTTTCGAATATTCTCCACTGAATCTTGCATATGACGTCTTGGAGCACAATGTTCTCTATCCCGAATCCATTCATGTTCTAATGCCTGTTAAATAAAATAATTTTCAAATAAAAATTGTTTAACTATCGTACTTCCGCTGCTGTAATACGTTGCTCAGAATCTACCATTAGCATTTTCCTTAATAAATCTTTAACTGAGCCGGATATAAGTCCCCACGATCCCGTTTGCGTCTGATATAGGCAAAAAAGTCAAAAATATTCAAAAACAAAAGTCTACTTGATAGCTTCCTTGAACAATTTTCTCATAAATTTCTTCAGTACTACCAGTAAATGGGAGTTTGCCAGATAAAAGAATGTAAAGAACTACACCAGCACTCCAAACATCTATCTATAATAGGGGAAAATTAATATTTATTAGAATAAAATTGGAAAAAGATCTACTTTAGTATTGTAGTCATTTCCAGCAACAAGTTCAGGAGCCATAAACTGTGGAACGCCAACCTTTCCTACATGATGTTAATTTCAATTGTCGTAGCAAAACAGATGTTCAAACCTCCTTTGCATTTAGCTTCTGTACTATCAAGCTTAACTGCTACTCCAAAACCACATAGTTTCAAAGGAGCCGAGTTATCGGGACTAGCAAGATTGATGTTATGT
Source organism: Auanema rhodensis (assembly GCA_964057225.1). Taxonomy (NCBI): domain Eukaryota; kingdom Metazoa; phylum Nematoda; class Chromadorea; order Rhabditida; family Rhabditidae; genus Auanema; species Auanema rhodense. The sequence continues at coordinate 8,854,426 of OZ059899.1, read as the reverse complement.
GGCCTGATATCTCGATGAACGACATTATTACTATGAAGGTACTCTAAAGCTTGAAGCAATTGACGCATATAGTGACTAAAATAATAATAATAAATATTAGAAGCAATATAGATTATACCTAATAACGGCTTCGGAATATACAAAACCACAACCAGCTCTTTTAACAATTTCAAAGCAAATATCTGCACCATCCAAATATTCAAAAACTAAGTGTACTGATCTATAATGAAAGAAAAATAAATAATCAAATCATGTTTATTAAATATTTTAATAAGATTAACTTACTTATCTCCAGCAATTACATCTTTTAATTCACAAATATAAGTATGTTTTAATGAAGCACAAAGTTCAATTTCTGAATCAACTTCTAGAAATATATAATGAATATTGCATCATATTTAGACTGATTCTTACCTTGACGTCCTAAACCAGTGTTAGATTCATATCGTTCAATATCGATAGTTTTAATAGAATGAGGCACTTGTGTAGTTCTATGAGCAGCTCTATGTATTACAGATAAAGGCCCTCTGAATTAACATATATTATTAAGTTGAAATAATAATGTTTGTACTCACCTTTCAATTAATTCTCCTATTTCATAATGATGCGCCAAGAGAGCCGACTCATCTGGAGTCGTTGACTCCATCGGAAAGACATAGACTGGATAATCTCTATCGTATTGGAAAGAAATTCTATAAAAATGAATAAATATAAAAAAGAACACATAAATGTATCAACAAAATTAAAAAAAAACTGAAAATCTATAATTCGAAAGAATACGAGCGGAAGTAGATGGATTTTTTTCGAGTTAAAACAACAATTATCGTACACAATATGTCGAGGCATATGTGCAGGACGTTTTTCATTTTTCTCCGTGTTCCTCTCTAACTGATAAACTATTTTCTCATTAGAAAAATTGTAATTGATGAAAATTTTGTTGTTTGTTGAGAGAAATGCTCGAAATATTATCAGGATATTGTTTATCAGAATGCATCATATCAATATGTCTTCCTTTTAAACCTTTGTACACACATGTGCATATGTATACACATATCTACATACATACATATATGTATGTATGAGTATATTGTTGACTTGTTTTATTTTTATTTTGAAAAAAGAATAAGATGCTTTTAAAGTGAAAAGTTAAAAAAAATTGTTGTCTTAACCTAAAACAAAAAAAAAGAATATTTGAAGTAAAATATACTATTTAGTGGACGAATAATCTGTAGTATCGGAAAGTTTTAAAATTGAATGAGTAAGTAGACGCCTGTATTCCAAAATATTTCATACTAAATATTAAATTTTCCAACAAACGGAAGATGGGCGAGGATAGGAAAACTCAATTAAGTTCACAATAAATAATTTTCCAAGTTAACTAATATATAAAATCGAATATATTTAAGCTAATAATTGGATTAAACTAAATGAATTATCAAAAAAAAACCCAGAATTTGTTGTTATTTGTAATAATGAAATGATCATTGTTAATATTATATTTGGTAGTAATCAAAGTTATTTAAATAACAAATAATTAATTTTTAGAATTTTCAACTGATAAATAGCTGAAAGAGGAATAATGATTTCAATTCATGAAACCTGTTTGTGATGAAAAAAAAATAAAAATCTCTATTTCTTCATTATAATCAACAATAAAGCTTTTTGAGTTCTTTTTTGAGCATCTATTACATTGGTTTTATTTGTTGAATATCAATATGAATGTATACATATATGTATGTATGTATGTGCATATGAACAATTATATTCTGTTTTATTTTAACTAGCTTAGTCATTGTCTTTTTTCTTTCAAAATGGGTGTCCACACCAAGTTTTGAAGACATCGACTAGCTTATATAATTGTTCAGAGGATGCTCTGTGAAGCTTTGCTCAGAGGAAGGGTGACGGCTATTTGAAAGCGACCATGAAGCACAGAAAGGGAAAGAAAATGAATAAGGCTGGCGAGTCAGAGTAAGTTTAGAATTAAGAGAGAATTAACAGCACAATAGATACATGAAAAAGAGCTTGAAGAGTGGTGAAGGTCATTTCAAATGATTTGTAAGAAAGTCAAAAGAAAGGATATAATTCATGCTACTAAAATCGTTAACAGCGTTTCAAAAGCTGAGAAGTAATGTTGTATATACATGAATATAGTATTAGATAATTGAACTTAAATGTTCAAGAAGTTGTTATAATTTGAGATATATAATTATTAAAAAATACTTTAACATTGTTAATATTAAAATCTATATTTAGATAAAAAAACGATAAGAAATAATAAGAAATAATGAGAAATTAAATGAATCAATTAAACATATACTTTTGTACATCTTATGATATTAGCTTCATTCCTCAGAGGAATTTTCCATCAAATCAATGATTTGAAACTTTAGAAAATGGAAAATAGTGTATCAGTTACATACTTCAGTAGTATGGCCATAAGAGATGCTTTAAGCGTGTTCTTTATCTGAACAACAACTCTATCGAACAGAGGACACAACACCTGGCACACAGCTGATAAGATAGAACAAAGAAAAGAAAAATATGGAGTGAACAAGAAATTTGGGTGAATAATGTGAAAAAAATAAAAAGAAAACTCAGAGGTTGAAATATGAAATATTAATAATAAAAAAATGAAGAAGCTAATAACATACAAACTTATTTCTTCTTCACAATTTTTTATAATAAATAATCTAAAATAGGTAATTAACTGTTAAAAATAGTTTTTGTTTTCTATAATTTTATTTGTTTTTCTAATTTTTTTAGAAAATATGAAGAAATATTATTAAGAATTTACAAAGTTTTAAATGGTTAATCTTAAAAATATTTTCTTGTGAATATAAGTTGGAAAATCATATCTATATAGTTAGTAAAAATAATAATTATATCACAAAGAATAGAAAATGATTACAAGAAATAAGATCAGCTTTCAAATGATAAAATCTAAAATTTGAAGTGGAATCTAAGAAACTGTCAATATTTATTTATAAACGGAAACACGAAAATATTAAGAAACTCGGGAAAGAAACGAGATGTAGTGAAGAAGAGATATATTGAACAAGAGTATTTGAGGATGAGAGCCAAGAGAGAATCATATAATGAGAGAAAGGTTTCAGGTGAGAGATGCCTAGAGCATGGCAGATATGTATAGGATTCTTACTACTTCATTCAGAACAAGCTCACATGAGAGATTGAGAAACAGACGGTTAAAAGACGGAAGAAAGGGAGAAAGAAATCTGATATGATTTTCCACAGTAGTGTTGAAATGTGGAGAGCTTACCACCTTTCGCTATTCACCCCGCCATATTACTAGGTGACACATATCTCGATTATCAACAATTTCTACAAACCACAATAAAAAAATTTTAATTTTGGATTAAATTCTTAGTTCTAACAAATGCTTCAAAATCAAGAAAATCTCATGGGATATATAGACATAGATGAACAAAAATAGTTGAGTCAATCAAAGATGCCAATGATAAAACAAAAAATTCTAGTAGGATAAAGTCGATTCTGTTATCTCGTTTACACAAGCTCGATAAGAACTTAGGCAAAAAGCCTAATATAAATGTTTTTATGGAGCAATATGCCTATCCAAAACTTTTTGAATTATTTGCTAAACGGCATAACTAGAAAAACGATAATTCTATTACAAATTGATGAACAACTTCTTCAAAGACTTGAATTCTATCGATGAGTTGAGCTGGAAGCTCCGTGGGAATGTTTTTCAAAATCTTAGATTGGTGGTCTTAGTGAATATCCATTGACGGATAAGCTTTTTTTCTTTCTTTATTTTGCCATCTATCAATTTTAATCGAACAAAGTAATATGATAATAAAGTTAAAAACAAATATCTTTTATAATATTGTTAATTATATTTTTAATATATACATATATATATATTATTACAAAGCTATATAAGATATTATATATATATATATATATATATATATATATATATATATATATATTTGATTTATGCAAAAGACAAATGTTTGGATATTAATTGTTTTTAAAATTGTAATGAAAGATTGAGATCGTTTGCAATAAAAGCCGCCTAGATCACAACGTATGTGAACCTGGCCATATTTGTTCAAGAGAATTACGTGCTGGGCCTGTCATCAATACTCTTCAGAATAAAAAAAAACTAAAAAGACACTTTGTCTAAAGAAGACAATATAAGAAAAAATAAATGTATATACGAAAAAAGTATTATAGATGTGAAACAGATGAATGAAGAAAAGCACAACTAAACGAAAATTGTTTTTTTTAAAGAAATTCAGAAAAAAATTTAAAATCTGTAACTTTGGAAGATAGATTAACAGAAACATATCTGTATGTAGAAGAATAGCAAATAAGATAGTAGATAGAACAATTAAATTTTGCTGACAGCTTTCCCGGAAAATAAATAAATTTGAGTCCGTTTGTCTGTAAAATCCATTTCCAACAAAACTAAATGCTGCTTATATATGTATGATCTATAAAAATCCATAAAAGAATAGTATTATATTGCTTGAAAAGTTTCGTGTCCTTCTTTGAACTCGTATATACATGTATGTATGATGCCATAAATGCTACGGGAAATGAGTTTGCTGTGCTAATATTTGGCTGTAATGTTAAATTACTCATGACCACGAAAAATAGATGAACGTCTTTGCCATAAATGATAGAGAAGAGAGATTTACATGTAAATATTGGTAAAAGAAAAGCAATATTCAATTATTGCCTCAAAAATCTTACAAAAAAAACGTATCGTAGAAGAAATATTATTCTTTTCGTTCTTAAAAATGCTAAAACTCAGAAAGACGATTGGGTGATTGCCTTGAAAACAGAAACCAGATCCGAGTTTTGTTACAAAATTATAGTTTTTGCGTTGTTTCAACTTTTAATGAGATAAATGTTGATCGAAAAACGAACAAAAAATAAGAAAAATAATTAAAATAGTTATGATAATTAAAATCAAATGTTATGCGAAAAGTAAAAATAACGAAATATGAGATTGCGCTAAGTTCGATCAGCTTCTTCGTAGCATGATATAAGCTGGCATCGGTTAAAACGAAGGATGAACTCGTGTTTCTTTTCCTTAATATTTTTCTAAAACGGCCTACTCTCTGTCTTTCTCCCTTACTCGCTCTCTTTCTGACAAGCATATCTTTCCTCGTTTGCTCTTTCGTTCTCACACGCCTTCACTTCCTATGTCTTCTTCTCTCTTTCTGTTAACTTGAGTCTGTCTTAACTATGCCTTCAACGTCATCTTTACTACTGCCTCTTCTGTCCATCAGGATGTGTATGATACATGAAAAGAATGCGAGAATTTGAGAGAAAGAAATATTATAAGAAAATTGGAGATTAAAAAAGGAAGAGAGGGTGTGAGAGAAGAAAAAAGGGAGTAAACGAAAATAGCATACAACTATAGAGCCGAAAGAATTGAATAATGGCTGAAGAAGCAGGACGGAAGAAAAGGATGAAATGAATGGCTGCGCAGATAAAAGAAAACAAAAACTGAGTTAGTTCTACAGCACGGCACAGCCATTGAACCTTTTTGTTGAAAAGTCGCTTTGATATCCGTCTTTTCATGCTCCTCCTTTCGACTCTTTCTTCAGTTTTAGCGAATTCATAATATTTAACATATTTTTTGATTTATCTAATGACTGTTAAAACGTTTAAATGTGAAAATTGTGAGAAAAAAACAACAATGATGGCAAGTCAGAGGCAATGGTACTGCAAATCAACAATCACGTCCGACAGGAAAAGCCGAAGGCTGAATGAACAATTGTTCAGAAAATGACAAAACAAACGAATGGATAAAACTATGATCGGTAAGAAATGTAGTTTACATTAGGAGTTCTGATCAGCAAAACGCACGACTAATCCAATTCCATGCAAAACTTCTAAAACTTTGTTAAATTTTGAAAAAAAATGTTGATTAACTAGGTAAGAATGTAATCAGAGAAACTAAATACGACGAAAACTGAATTAGGTTGTTAGCAGATGGAGCATAAGATCCTGAAATCAATATACTACCTTGCCATTCAGGGTTGAAAACAAGAAGGATGTCCGGGCATCAGCAAAAAAAAAGATCATAAATATTTTTTCAAATTTTGAACAAGACATAAATCAGTTCTTAAGAAATGATAAAATTGTAACAAAGAATTGATAGCAAGAGAAAATCTTTTCAATAAAGAAGGAAATTAACATAATAGGAACTTAATGAGTTGTATAGTGTTGCAAAAAAAATTATTTTTTTTTGGTCATCGTTATCATTTATTTCTAATTCTATACAACTAACTATATTAAATTATATTTGATTATTTGAAAGAAAAAAATAAAAGAATGTTATGAAGGAATTGCTTGAAATAATAAAGTGGAATCTTTCCTATTCAGCTGAGTTGAAGCTTATTTGGAAGTTAAATGAGAAACTTACTTAAATGTTGAAAAGAATAAAATTAAAATAACACTTGCTTTTAAAGAAATTCGTTCAAATTGTTTTTTCTCTTCATAAAAATGCTTATATTAAAAACAAGCTATTAATCATTAGATTTGTATGATAATCAAAGAATTTCCCAAATTTTCAGTACAAATGGTTAAGACAAATAGAATGTAGGCTTGTAATAATTGATCTAAAAGAAGTGTGAAAACTTAAACGTAATTCAGAAGTTCTGGCAGAACATGAGAAGTGTGGAATTTTCTATATTTTCATAGACAGACATTATGAGTGCGTTGAAGACTATGAAAGAAACGTTCAATTTAAAAAAGAAAAAGAGAATCGAAAGTTTTAAAGCAAAACTTCAAAGCAAGGAAAATCAAAAAAGAAAATTAGAAAGAGAGGAATACAGAAAAACGTGAAATAGAGAGAAAAATGGAGGGAAAACGAAGAGAGGGGGGGGGTTATATGAAGATAGAAAGGAGGAGCCATCAGAATCAATGACCACTAACAACATCCTATGCCACATATGGATACTAGAATAGAAATGAGTGAGTGCTAGACTGATGATGACGAGTTTAAAAAGAGATAAATGAAAATGATATACTGCTCAGCTGCAATATATACATATATGTGCATTATTTCAATATTTTTTGAGAAAATCTGAAGATGATGGATGAGCATCTCTACGAAACAGAAGCAACGCCATTCTTCAAATTGTTGTTTTCTGCAAATTATGATTTCATGAAGATTTCTAATTATTAAATAACTAAATAGAAAGGAAAACAAAGAGGAACAATTAGTAAGGTATGTAGTTTTGACTATTTTCATGTAATGAATATCTTAAGTTTTTTTTGGTCCAAACAATAGGTTTTATGATTAATTTATTCTCCATTTTTTGAAGCGTGAGAACATATTTCATGGATTCGAAAAAATACTGCACAAAAAACGAAGAATAGCCTTTTGTCTTCTCAATAGAACATGATTCATACTTCTTTGTTTATGTCATTTACAGATATTTTAGGATATTATGGAGAGAACAGTTTTTCCCATGTTTCATACCGAAATTTGTATAAGTAAACATAAATATAATATGATATGTAAATGGTTAATGTATAAAAGATATTAATAAATATCTAAAAGTTGAATTATATTCAGTCGTAATAGACTTGCACTTGTTAACAAGAAACCTAGCAGAACGAATTTAATTTTGAACAACGTGTATTCTTCATAGATAAAGGAAATAGGAATGTGTTTAAATGTCTGAGATTGAAGCATCTGGAAGAGATATAGCAATCTAAATTTCTGTTATCTCTCCGATTTGAGAAGTATTTCTATTCGGTGTGCACCTCAAGAACCTATGAGTTGTAATGACACTTATCCTCCAATGCTATGAAAGATGCAAAAAGTTTCCTCTATTCTTCTCTGTCTTCCAGCTCTCATCTTCATTCACTCTCTTTTCACCTCGTTTTCTATTCGCTTTCGACCTCTTAATTTTCCTTGAACTCTTTGTCTTAAAATCCATAGAGCAGTGATAGCTAGCATATTCTGCACAGGACATATGTTTCTTAACAAAAATTAAAAAAAAGTAATTTCTTACTATCATTTTAATATCGGAGCTCACTGAACCCTCAAATGAAAATCTGAACATTATAAATATCAATTAAAAAGTTTAATAGATATGAAAAATCGAAGTTTGATTTTGTTGCATATCATGAGTGAAACTTGTTAGCGTGCCAACGAACATGAAAACATTTTTAAGTTTTCAAAGTTTCAGTGATAATCAAACGTTTACTCACATGACTCTTACCGAAATACTAGATTTTTGCGTTTCAAAAATCTTTATCGCAATTTTGTGCTTTATATCCCTATTTTCTACTAAACTATTCAAAGTTGAAGAAAATGATGAATCTGCAGAACGTTTAGTAAGTTTTATTACTTGTTAACGCATGAAATAACTTTGTATAAATAGTTCAATATATTGATGAGTGAAAATCCTATCGCATCAATAGTTTTGGTTCATGAATAGTTATCATTAGTTTTGAATATTATATCCTATATATTATATAGAAATTCTGAAAAGAACTTGGAAGAAACTGATCTCTTTCATCTGATCATCAAGAAAAATTAGTGTGTTTATAGAATGATTTGAAGGAACCATAGATCTTGGTGTGTCAGTGTATCTCATCCTCACCCTTCGCTCCTATATTATTTTCACTGCCTCGCTCAAATACACACATACTCTCAACTTATTCTCAACCCAACTATCATGTACACAAACATGCATGCTCACATATGCAGACTACATACATTTCACGTTGAGAGTCAATCTCATTTTAAACTTTATTTCACAGTTAAAACTAATATTCATGGAAAAACGTTTTTGATATTTTTTAGTTTCCTATTTTTCCAGGGCATTTTTCCGTTGCTGCACACTGAAAGCGCGCTGCATTTATACCGTAATCCCATTGATTGCTCTCGCGCGCGTGTCTGAAATTCCACTATCTTCTCACGTTTTGAGCTTGATAATTTTGTTTTTTAACTTTAATCTTTGCTTAATTTTTTTAAAAATTTGTTATAAGCTACTAGTATAAATATGCTTTACATAACTTTTTTACTTAACTTTAAAGTTTCACTAATTTTCACATAATTTCTTTATTATGAAAGCTTGCACAGGCGGCACAGAGGTTTTCATTTGTTTGCCTTGTAAAACCACTTTAATTTTCAATCAATTATAAACCTGTATAGAGGATTTAGTTAAAATTGAGCTCATTCAGCTGTTTAAAAAATTGTAACTTTCATTTTTTCTTTATTTATAGAAATTTCATTGTATAATTTTATAATAAGTTTGCGATTTGAGACTTGTAAGCTGATATATTATCCTAATTTTCTATAGTGAGGCTTATTAATCATTATCGTCTTTTCACGAATTTGTTATATATTTAATATTTTTCTTATAGAGGTTCTCTCTTAAACTTAATATGGGAGCCTCTGAAATAGATAACTTAAGTCAGCAGAATGCCGAACTTGCCACAAGTAAACCTCGTGAAAGGCAGTTCCAGGTATTTCTCAATTATCATTTAACTTATATTTTTTTTATTTAATAGGTTGTTCCGATGCCCGGTGTATTTACGCGAGGTCGATGGAAATGTTGGGATTACTTGGAACCAAGAGATGAAGCTCAAGTAGAAAAAAAGGAAATTTTGGAGTTTGAAAAAGACAAAGGAGATATAACTCCAGGTTGGAATTAAATTCATCTAACGAACAACCATTCGTCAAATAAGTACAAAAAGTCAAACAATTGTTTTATTACATTTCCTCGTTGATGAGAATGATAAGCGGTTTATGAAAATGCTTGTCCATATTTTTTTCAAATATATGTTTTAGTCACAGATTCTAATGCTAACACAGTTAGTGTGACGACAAGTGAGGGTCCTACTGATAGTTTGGCTAGCACATGCGTTTCTTTTGATACCGTCACTTCTTCAGATAGTATTCCTATTGTTGGTTTTTGTTTTGTTTTTGTTATCATTTCTTTTTCATTTTTAGAGGGAATCTTCTACTATAGTAGTAACATCTGTTGGTCCTGCTCCTACAACTAACCTGCATGGTACACCTCAGAGTTTGAATGAAAATCTCACAAACTTTGTTACACCTGTATGATCATATTGTTTTTTGTTGATTATATATTTATATTTTTTTAGGCTGTACACTCACATGCTGAAACCGTAATAGGCTGTCCTACAGTCCATACCGTAAGTTCTTCTAATGAGTTTGTTCAACAGGTAGATAATAATTTTCCTTTTTTTACCTTAGAAGTTTTTTTTAGCATATTCCTGTGTCTACATCTGTTACAGGAATGGCACAGTGTGCTAGTATCCCCTCTGTTCAATCTACACCAGTATGTTTTAAATATCTTTAATGAAGTAATTATCTTGCTCATAGATTATGCGACCAACTGAAACACCAACGCTGCTCGAGGAAGAAGGGTTTGTTTCTTTCAAATTTTTATCTTTAGTATTTGCCAAGTAGGATTTCTTTTGAGAAGAGTGTTTTTATTTCATATATTATCAATGGTCTTAGTTGATCACAGATGATTTTTCGCTTTCTTCAGTATAAAAGGTAGATAAGACCACCAGTCCTCAAATAGCCTTCTCCATTTTCATTTCTAATTTTAGTCCGTTTCTTAGTTTCTTTCATGCACTAACTGGTTTAGTCCAATATGCATGAATGAATTTTATTTTCTAATTGGTTCTTATATGCAAATATAGGATCACTTAACTTTCATTAATGAAGTCAACCTAGTCCTCTCACCTCATTCTTCAAGTATAGTATGGTGAACAGCCAACATTCCATTTCTCTTATCACAATTATCTTTTCACAGTGTTGAAGTCTTCCCTAGAACTTTGTTCTTCTCGTTTTCATCATTTCTTGCTCTACTTTCATCGCTAGTAGGCTTACATCTGTGAGAGGTGTTTGATGCTTCAAATTGAATCTGATTACCAAACCCAATCTTGTTTTTGAGAACATGCAAACCTTTTCATGTAAGCAGCATCTTCCTTATGCATTTATGTTCGTCTTCCCTCTTACAAACTTGAAACTACAAAACTGTAGTAAATGTTAATTGTGTCTTTTCATCGTTCCATGTCTTTATTCATTAGCTGAGCGAACATTAACCGGTTTTTTTTGTTGATTGAATTATTGAGGAAGAGGTGCACATGTGCCACGTTGTTGCTCATGAGATAAACATTTCGAGAGCAAAGAGGAAGGTTCTAATCCAGTTTGTGGGTTTCGTTTCTCTTTAGAGTTCAAAGGTCTCATGGAGTTTGACACATCTTTCACGATGATATGGTTGTGTTTTCAACTAGAATGAAATTGCTCCCCCACCCTTCCAAGCTCTAATCTAAGATAGTAGTAGCATTATGTATACAGTAGATAAATAGCGATTCCTCCCATTTTATATTTTCAAGACTCGTCATTCTTCATTGTCAACTTAATTCCTCACTCGATGCTTCAACATTTTTATTATTTTTATTCTGTTGACGAGTTTGTTTCTTTTGTCCCACTTATATTATAATCTGCTATGTGTACTGTGCCAATTGAAAAGCATAACAGCGACTGATTGACAACGTAAGAGAGAGAGAAAGAGAGAGTAAATCAAGAATTAAATGATACAGAAAAGCTTCATTTATTGTGTTTCTGGCTGTATTGGAAATATTTGCTCAGCCGTTAGCTTAAAAAACAGTTATCGTATATAAGAATAATAGAAATTGCGTCACGTATAAAATTTTCACGTTGATTCCAAGCTTTCTTTGTGTATGTTCTCATATCATATGTTGTCGATCTGGCCTTTTGTGCAAACTGATTTTTAGAACACTTGATTCTTCTGAAGTTTTGATTTGTTTATTGATAGTTTAACTCCGCCCTTTGCTTTCTTCATGGATGGGTTTTTATTTGAATAAAAGCTCGCAGGGTCAGCTGTATTTCATCTGATTTTTCTCGAGTTGGTGCTTAGGCGTCGCTTGGATTCGTGTTTGGGTCCCGATTCGCTTTAGAGTTCCATCTATTCGCATTACTTTTCTTTTTTATTTCTTCTCTTATTTAGTTTTTTTTCTGTTTTACAGTAGTCGGTCTATTTTCCAAATTTATCCCACATTCATTCATTTGGTTTATCAAATCCTCTCCAGTAAATAAATTTCCATCTCTTTCTGTGATTAAAATTAAATTCTATTTTTTTTTGAATAATTTGAATACTTGAGCATTTGCATTGTTTCATATGTTTAAAATCGTGTGCTTATTTCAATGAGCATTAGTCTGTTTGTTTTTCAATAACCTCTCCCACCGATTGTTATTGTTCATATCGCCGCTTCTCTGTTCCATGTGCGCCTTCATCACTACCATCGGGCTATCATCTTCATTTTATAGTCTGTCCACTCTATCTTTGAATCCTATTGTCCTTGATTTTCATTGTACTGTTTCGTGCTTTTATTCGCCATAGCAGTTTCTGAATGTTGTCCATTTGAGGAATGTCCGCCGTAGTTCAGCAACAACCATCCACCAGATGGGGAGCCAGCCCCTACTCTCGTATGTCTTCAGTTGAGGAGCTCGATTCCTCCCTAACTCTTTTGTCTCGCCACATTGTTTTGGGAAAAAATTTGCCAATGACTCCTCCGGGAACACCCTCAGCTTTACCTGCATCGGAAGATATAAACAGCTTCGATTATGGATCTCCTGTGTGTACCCCCATTCAGAAGATTCCACCAAATACACCAGTTATTCCATACTGCCGTCCTCTAAATGTTTTGACCGAAAATGATACATATGCTCCTAGGTGAGGACTTGAATACTTTGCTCTTAATGATCTTATGTCGTCATGTTCTACAGTTTACTATAAGATGTTTGCTAGAGGATTGTCTGGTGTTAGGCATTTCAGGGTTATGTGTGACGATGCTCTGTTCTTTGATCATAGGCATCTTTATAGACAAACTCTAGCTTCATTCGCTACTGTAAACGATTTTTCTAAAGGGGTATACTAAATGATTATGACAAACGCTACATTGTTGACACTACAGACAGTTATTGTTGAGTGCGAAATTAGTCTAGGCTTTAAATCTGTACATGAAAGGGATAAGGCTGTTTACTGTGTTTCTGTTATCGGAATTCGACAGTAAATTATATCTTTAGAATATCTTTTCGTTGACAGCCTTATCAATGTTTTTCGGCTCAATGAGCACATATTTGGTTTCACAGTTGATCGAATTGATATATGGGTTGATGATAAATCGAAGACTAAACATTGTACTTCCTTATTATATAATTTTTAGAAGTTCTGGATCCAATGGAACATTACAAGCTCCAAATGTAGCAGCAATCGATAATAAAATTGAACAAGCAATGGTTCGAAAAAGCAATTTCGGGTGCTTAATCAGTTTTTCCTCTTCAGGATCTTGTTAAAACTCATTTGACCTTTGCTGTTCGTGAAGAAGTTGAAATTTTACGACAAACAATCTCGGATTTGGAAATGAAAGTAATATCTACGTTCTGAGACCATTAAAGTTGTTTTCATTTAGGTTGCCGCGTTGGAATCTGAAAATCAATTGTTGCGGCAGTACGCCCCGTCTGAAATTGTTACCAACTTGTCTAGTTTGGTTCAGAAACAAAAAGAAACTAATGCTCCTCACCAGCCCATCGCTGCAAGTCTTCCTATTCTGCCACCTCCCAACGTGAGTTCAGCTTCATAGCTTCGTTATATCCTCAGAAGTTCTCAAAAAATGTGATCTGAGATGTCGGGTTCCAGGTGCCTGTTGGCTTTTGTTCCTCGTCGTTTGCCACTACGTTGAACAATGTGGTGGCTGACGTTCGCCAGGAGATGGCGTTGGCTACTAACCCTTCTAAAGTGCCTGGTCATCACTGAATTTCCTTATTATCTGTGATTTTCTGTCTATTTTCGAGCTTTGTGTATACTTTTCTCTTCGTGCAGCTTTATCATGGGTCGGTCCGAAAGTCTTGGTTCTACGTTGGGTCTTCTAAATTAGAACATATTATTCCAATATAGAAATGTTTTTCAATATTTTTATATTTCCATCGATCACTTTGAATATTTCCGATATTCTCTTTGGCTTTTGGCTGTTACTTCGTTCGTGTTCAAAAATGCAAATTTGTTTAAAATTCCAAACCATTTCGTGACTTGAATGCCTTTTCTATTTTTCACCTTCACTTCAGATTGATCTTGACGGATTGCTTTGTAAAAAAATAATAATATACCCCTACCCCAGCTACCATTATGCTAAACCTATTGTTAACAATTTACACTTACTCTTTATGCTCAGTCAGTCACAAGTAATTATTTTACTTCCTATCTTTTGAGAAGAATATTACTTTTGTTTCTAATAATTTAGTTTTTTTTTCGTTTTAATGTTCGACTCATGAATGGGTAATAAGCAATTTGGTCTCATGTTCATTTTATAAAGCAACCTTTCATTAAATCTTATGTACATTTATGAATTCTTATAAAGTCGTATGATGAAAGACTGAATATACAAAATAAATTAAATTTTGATTTCACTACTTAGATAAAACTTTCCATACAGATGATAGAAGATCGTGTTCTTGTTTTAATGTTAGTATAGAAGGTAAGTGAATAGAGCTCACATCAACATGTGTCTAAAATTAATATCTCAATTAAAATGTGTTCAGCAGATCTCACCCGTTCATTTTGTTTAGATGGCTCAAATCTTTCGTTTAATAATTTCTTATGAGAAATTTTATAATCTACCGGAGGGGGGATAGCTGAAATAAATCAAAATCATGTTTTTAACAATTGGTAACGATACGTGGGGCATCGGAATCATCATCCATAACTTCATCTGTTCTCTCTACGTTCAAATCTGCAATATCAACTAATTTTATGAAAATGATTCATGGGGTATACTGTTTTGACAGCTTTCCTGTGATTCTGGAGGTAAGTCAGGTGATGTGTCGCTTACTATACATCTTCGTTTGGCTGTCGAAGTAGTTTGCTTCACTTCAACTCTATTCGATTTTTCTGAAGACAAAAAATAAGAAAATCGATGTTGAACTGTTTTACCTCCAAATTTGTTTTGTAAAGCACTTGAGGGGAAATAACTTTCCGTTATGGTATTTTGAGAAGGAACTAAATGAATTAAAAGTTAACTGAGGTAAATATAAACTTCTTACGAGTATCAAAGCGACTGAACAGTGTTCCCGTCTCTTCACTCTGTTCTTGGGGATCTCTCAAGGTTTGATCATTAGAAGAAAACCGTAAGGGATGTATAGAACTAGCTTAATGTGATTACTAATATTTATCATAATTTCCTAACAATTATTAAACTTACTCCTGGCTGGAAGGTGCAGAGCATCCGGTGGTACATCTGGGGATGTCATTGGAAAAGAGTCAACTTCTAAACTATCCCTATTGCTCACTGGAAAACGAATACAACAATCTCGAAAAACATTATTAAACGCACATAATGATTCGTACAGAAATCTGGTAGTTCCATAAATAGGTCCATCAGATGGTTCATATAGCGCAGATACTGTTGAGGCCTCACGATCAATAGGAAAAGCTAAAGCTTGACTGAATTGATGAAAAAATTTCTTAAAAGTATATACTGTTGGGTAAAGATGAAAATATATCAGCTGTTTCTTTGGGTTCATAACGATATAGTTTTGGTGAATGAGTTGGAGGTTGGGTTTCTACAATGATAATGTTTAAAATTAATCTAAAAGTTAAAAAAACATACGATCAAGTGATACAGTTTCTTGTATTTCCTCTTTCAACTTTATCATATTGTTTACTGAAATAAAATTAGTTACATAGAAATCAAATTGAAAGATGAAAGAAATATTTAAAAGATAATATTACCAAGAAATTAAAGAGCAACAAGATAAGATTATGTTTTAGTTCGAACGTTTATCACACTACATATTCACTGAAAACGAGGCATACAATCTTTATTTTACTTTTTTCGGGAAAGTAAAGATACACCTTATAACAAATGTTTACCGTAAACCAAATTGAATGTTTACCGTATCAGAGAAATAATCACCTTAATTACTACAATTATTTTCGAGAAAATACTAAAAGACATTATTAATTTTAATCAATTATTATTTATAGTTGTGCACATTAATTCTTTATAGATACTTGTAATTATGGTCAGTGATCATTCTTTTTTTATTTTTTATGTATTTGTTCAGAAAATAAACATTTTTTATTGTTCTTTTGATAAAATGCTAATGAGTTATAAGATAATTTTAAAAATAAATATGTTATTAATATACTAAATCGAAAATTTTGATAATTCTATTCAAAATATCTGAGAAATTTTGATAACATTGTATATGAATCTCATGTAATATTATTTTATTACAGTAATTTATATATCTTGCTTCTTTATATGAATTAAAATATAAGATATACCGTATATTCTATAAACTAATACAAAAATAATCTGTCATCCTTAATAGAACCAAAATCATATTGAAATGTTTTTTTAGCAGCATGGACCTCCAAATAATCTCATGTTCAATTAAACTTTGATATAAAAAGCTATTTCTCATTTGTTGAACCCCAATATAGTATTGAAGTAAAAGATTTAGTGTATGGCTCATACTGCACATGGAAATTCAAATACTTATTTGGCAAAAGTAAATACACACCGTCCCAAGGACATAAGGAAAATCCCGCAGTTGTTCTGTTGTTTGCCGCCCTAGGTAGAATAAAAAATTTGAATAGATATATTGCCGAAGATTTCAATATTTGTTTATTAAGATATTATATTTTCGTTTCCGTCTCACCCTCCAAGGCCTTCAAAGAGAAAGTTGTAAAAACTGGGTTTTTTTCTGTGGAACTGTCACAGTGAATAAAATATTTGCTTTATAAAAGTTTATAATTGTTGAAATTTGACCTTTTTATTATTTTTTATAAATCTAACTGGATATATTACGTTTCAAACCAAATCACTTAAACAACTATTTCTTCACTTATAACCTTCAAAGAAAAACCAAATGTAGTAGCAAAACCGAGACTCCAGCAAATTTAGCTCACAGATAATCAAATAAAATTATTTTTGTCTGCCAAAAATAAAAAATTTTAAACCTGGGTATGATAAAAATGAAAAAATATGTAGAATACGACATGAACAACGGTGTTCGTAGTAGTGATTCGTAACGTCTTAGTATACTTCTATCGTATATTTCATTTAAACTTTAAACTTGGGATCGCAAAAAGATAATCGACCAAACTAATCCTAAACGGTGCGAGTACTGTTCATGTTCAGAACATTTCCTCTCACACATATAGCTCAAATTTTGAAACAAGACTGCACAGTTACTTCTTCAAGCTTGTAATATGCCCTTGGCCATCAATCAAGCTGGCACAGGTATTGTCACAATTGGCATGAGATCATTAGAAGAGCCGTTTCCTTGAAGATAATCCGCTTCCAGTTTCGAATTAATATGGAAATCTGTTTCCGTCACTACAATAGAAAATAATTTTCTCTCATCTAATTCCGTTTTCTTTGCATCTCTCAATACCGGTAGAAGAGTTTGATGATGAGTCTAAGAAGTGGATGACAAGAAAGAGAGAGTGTTAGAGAGAGTAGGAGGAAATCTGATGTAACCGGTCTTTCTTCTTACTCTCTAAACTACTGCTGCTACCATATATAAATAATGAAATTCTTTGAAATCTATCTCATTCGGCTTTAAGTTTTCGTTGTTTTCGAAACTCGAGGATGTGGTTACAACTTCTCTCAATCTGTTTGGTAAGTTAGATTAAACTAACACTTAATAATTGAAAAAATTTTGTCAACTTATCAGTTTTTCCTATCTAAGCTTCATCTGTTTATTAAAAACTCTTCTGGTTCTTAAAGCATTTGACTTTCCTTACGGAATTTTTTAATATAATATCATATTTTTTATAATATGTAAGATTACTTTTAATTCTAATTTATTTCAAAACTATTTTAGCTTACAAAAGATAATTATTATTTATTCTAGGTAACTTTAGTTTCTCATACATCTGCTCAGTATGCAATGGGTCCTACATTCGGTGGTGGATGTGGTGGCTGTCCCACTCCAATGTGTGCTCCGCGACCCATGTGTATGCCGCAGCCACAACCAATGCCAATGCCAATGTGTCCACCTCCTCCTCCCTGTCCACCACAGTAAGTATTTTTCTTTTTCTCAAAACAAACTACAAATAGAAAAACTTCAAGTTTCAATAGGAACAGTGTTTATTAATATGTTTCATGTAACAGGCAGATTTCTTCTTTTTATGTAATAATATTACAGGTTTTGTCCTCCACCACCCATCTGTCCACCTCCACCTCTACCCGTTCCATGTCCTCCACCACTTCCTCCACCACCTCCGCCACCATGTGCTTGTTCACAAGCTCGTCCAATGTTCTACCAACCAATGCCAGCCCCAATGTATACGTCTTATGCAGGAGGATGTGGTGGACCAGCCATGCTACCAAGACTACCTGCACAAGTTAGTTTTTGTTAGTATCATGAAAGTTGGATATACTAACGATGATTCTCAAAATGAATGATAAGAATTTAATTTTATGCTTTCTCAGAATGATTGCTGCTGCGGATGTTCATCGCCATGTCGTTATAAAAGTCGTCGTCGAGCTGCTGCTTTTGGCTCAAAAACTGTGGACCCATCTTGCAATAACTCTCAACTACGAGATGTTATTGAAAATGTATTGAAATATAACAATAATTTCAATTTCATGAGCTATTGTTTTTTAGAACATCGTGACAGATGCTAGTGAATCCAAACGAGCTATACAGAAGGCTGCTGAAGAATCTCTTGGATTTATGGTTAATGTAATTTGTGGCCGTGGAGAATTCAGTTATTTAGCACATACCGAATCATTTTGTCAAACAAGCAAAGATGATGTGACATGTTATGCTTTCCGACCTCTCTAGACAATGATCTTCATACTTATTGCATTGCAATTCTTATAGACTTTGTATTGTACGTACTTTTAATAATGAATATATACAGTTGAAAATATTTTTTTTAACTTTTCTAACACATATATCAAATTACAAATAAGAACACTGCTGATTAATAATATACCAGACAAGTTCAGACGTGAGAGAGGTCCGGCTTGTTCGAATTTTCAAGCGATGAGCTGGATCTTTATCTACAAGTTTTGTAAATGAAAATTTTCAATATCATATCAAGAAGTTGTAAATGCAATGCAATGCAATAAATTATATTTCTTTTTGATCTCCATCTCTTGTCTGCTTTGAATCTTTCTTCAATAATTAAAACTTTTAAATAATTATACTATATAAGTATGTATTATATGTATGTATATCTAATATACATATATAAGAATCAAAAAATTTTATACTGATTTTAGAGCTATTTAATAATTTTTTTTCCGAAACATTCGATGAACTGAATAATGTTTCGCTTGTAGACCTTAATCAGGTCCTTTCTAAAATGATAAATCATGTAAGCTGATAAGGAATAATTGAAATAATAAAACATCATAGTGTAAAGATAAGAAGACCTGACACTAGACTTGTTCTCTCCGTCGTGGTGATGAGCAAGCTTATACTTTTCTCGACCGGTAAGTTTTACAATTTAAACATCTCAAATTGATTTAAGAAGCTTTTGTTTCCCACATTTAGAGAATAATAATATTTTTAAAGATCATTTTTCTTTTTCAGTTGTGGTCGTACTAGCAGCCGCTGTGGCTATAGCATCCTTAGTATTGAATATTATTATTTTATCAAACACTAATAGTTTGAAAAATTCAAATAATAATAATAATAATAATAATAACAATAACAATAATCATAATTCAACGAATAAGCCAAAGCAACCTTATTTATCTCCTTGTAACGCACCTGGTTGTAAAGTCAGTCAAGCATCTGGATGGACGGTAATATTTATTTTATCAAATATCATTATTTAAATTTTGTAACAAAAAAAATGCTGATACTACTTATTTTTTGTACGAAGTTTTCAATTTTATTAGTTTGTCAGAATAAGTAAATGAAGTAGCGTTTCATTATTTGAAAACTGAATAGAGATTTTACATATAGATAAGGTTTGATAACATTTAAATTCCTTTTAATACTTGCAGAGCTTAACGAGTTAAAGCTCTTTATAAATGTTTAATTGCAAAAGCAAACAATATAACGATGTTTCTAATAGTAGGATACAAGCTAAAGTTAAAGTTACACTTTTCAGGAAGCAGGAAAAAAGTTGTTGGTCGGTATCGATACATCTGTTGACCCATGCGACGACTTTTATGCTTTCACCTGCAATAACTATTTGGCATCAATTAATCTAACCCAACTTCAAGTTGCAAGAAAAGGAACATACGCTGATTCCCAAATTTTGGTTAACACTCAAATAGCCGAAGCATTAAAAGCTGTTACCGATAAATCTTCCAAAACTGAACAAATAACCAAGAGGGTATGATCAACAAGTTAAATATTTGGTAATAAAACTTTTAATGTTAATTTAGGCCTTGGATTCTTGTGTGTATGCTATGAATGCTGATACCGCACCTAATCTTAACAAAAGGATCAACGAAGATATCAAGAAAATGTATTTTTCTATATTATTTCCTAACAAAATTTCAATTTTCAGATTTGGAGGAATTCCTTTCTTGAAACAGGATCTCAGCACAACTTATGAACCTTTTAATGCCGCTGGATATATCGAACAGAACCATGCCTTGGGAACTCTCTTTTTCTCTTGGTCATCAGTTGATTATCAGAATGTCACCAAAAATGCACTTTATATCTCTCAGGTAATGAGTGTAAAAAAAAACAAAAAATAATTTAAATTCAGCCATCTCTCTCTATGCCAAGGGACTATTACGTTAAACCTCAATTTATTGAGAAACTAACTGAACGCAAACAAACAATTGCTGATGTTATGACCCAATTCGCTAAAGATTCTGGTGTTACTGTTGATAGTGCTTTCATCGAAAAGGTTATCACAAGAATTTATTTTAAAATAAAATTGGAAAAATATATAGGCTGCCGAAGACGTCGCCAACTTTGAAGTTCAGATCGCTCTTGCTTCATGGCCAGATGATTTGATGAGGTTTTTCTCAAGCATTTAACGTCTAATATTGTTTTATAAACAGAAACTATTTTCTTCAATACAATCGATACGTTCTTGATGATTTAAACAAATCATATCCCACTATTCAATGGGTTAACTATCTTCAAGGCTTGTTTGATGGTATACAAAATGCAAAGGAAATAGCAGAGGATGGAGTATGTTCAGATTTCTAGTTGTCAATAACGCTAAATGTGTTTAGGTTGTTCTATCTCAACCTTCATATTTCTCTTGGTTAGAATCAATCTTTGCTGGTAATTTGGTTGATAAGAAAATTATCGCTAATTACATGATTGTCAACTGGTTGTTGGATGATGCTGGAAATTGGGGTCCCATGAGTAAACTTGCTCAAAAGGCTAATTATGTTCCATACGCCATGAGAAGAGGAAAGGGAGTTACCAGGTAAATCAATTAACTTCAGCTTAAATTAATGCCGTGAAACAGAATTGGTCGCCGTGAGCACCGAATGTATGATGATGTTGATCAAGCAAGTATTGGATGTTTGGATTTAATAATGGCTTACATGCCATACGGCCCAGGTAATTTAAAAAAACAATACCTAAAACAATAAGTTTTTAGGATACGTTTATGTCAAGAGTATTGGAAATCGTGATGATGTAGTAGGCGACATCATGAAGCAAACTGATCTAATTATTTCTAGTTTCATGGTAATAAGCTCTATTCAGTAATTACAAAAATTTTAATGTTTCAGGATATGGTTAAGGGTTTGGATTGGATGGATGCCGAGACTAAAACTAGCGCACAAACTAAAGGTAAAACACATGATTGTAGGTATAACTGCGAATACTTTGAACTTTTTCAGCAAACAACTTGGCTAAAAACTATGGCTGGCCAAGGGAACTCTTCAATGACTTTAAAGATACAACCAAACTTGATGCCTATAACAATGTAAATATTTTAATACTTTATTAATATCGTTTTATAATTTTACAGGACTACTCAAACATTTTAAATCACAATGTTAGCGAATTCTATGATATACTTCTCATTCTTAAAAAAGGTATGGAAGTTCGAGAAGCGTTCCGCCTGTTGAAAGAGAGTGCGTCCAGGTTTCGTTTATTTCCAAAAATTCAGTTATAAAAATTATGTTAATTCAGAAGCAACTTCCTTCAGTCGCCAGCTATGGTTAACGCTTGGTATCAACCAGAAAGAAATTCAATCACATTCCCATTCGCTGCATGGAACCCACCTTACTATAGGTTTGACTTCCCACAAGCTTATAACTTTGCTGGCCAGGGTGGAACAGGAGGACATGAACTTACTCATGGTTACGATGATGAAGGTATATTTTTATCTCTTATTTACAAGTTTTTGAAAAGCGACTTCGTAATAAGTTTTTATAAGTAATTTTTTCTAAATGAAAGATATTTTTCTATAAATAGGAGTCCAATTTGGACCTGATGGTTCGCTTACACCATGCGCATGGAATAAATGTGGTTGGATGGATGATAAATCAGCCGCTGGTTTCAATGATATGGCTCAATGTGTTGTTTCCCAATTCAATACTCAATGTTGTCCTGTAAAAACAGGTAATGTACATTGCGTAAATGGAGCAACAACACAAGGAGAAAACATAGCTGATCTCGGAGGTTTGAAATTTTATGATGAGATTGAACCATTTTTTAAATTCAGGCCAACAAGCTGCCTACAATGCATACAGAAAATATATTCAACAGAAGGGAAGTGAAGAAGACAGGTATATATAAGTACGTTGATAATCTACAAATAAATACTATTGAAGACTCCCTGGAATGGAGAATTTTACACCAAATCAAGTTTTCTGGATTACATATGGATTCTCATGGTGCATGAAACAGACCACCGAAAACCTTGTTAATCAAGTAATGTTAAAATCTATACAAATTCATTAAACTTTGATTTAGTTATTGACCAATCCTCATTCTCCAGCACAATGTCGCACCAACCAGGTTATGCAAGATATTCCAGCCTTTGCAAATGTAACTCAATGAAAAATTATTCCGATATTAAACATATTTTTTTCAGGATTTCAAGTGTACGCAAGGATCTAAAATGTTCCCAACTTCTGACCAACGATGCAAAGTTTGGGTGGGAAAATAAACTAATAAACTTTATCAAGTACAAATATTTTATTCAATATATAATATTATTTCTTATATATCATATCATCATTAAAACTACTATGTATTAAAATCATTTGTACACGACTAGTTGATCATTTTAATATTTCAAATATATACATATTTACTTACTATTCTACAATTCGATACATCTCAAATCCAACCTTTTGAACAGTACCATCCTTTATCAACTTGTTTAATACCAGTTTCACATTGTTAAGTGCAGCCAAACGAACTGACCATGGAGAAGACTAATAATAAATACGATTTTGAAAAACAATAGAAAACAATGATACCGTATAAACTACATTAGTTATATCCATACTAGTCATTTCTTTCTTCTCAGTTAATATATTAACAATTTCTCGTTCCCTCTTCATTCTGTGTTCAATATATTCATTGACTTTATCCTCAGTCTTTTCAACCACAGGACCGTGACCTGAAAAGAACCTAATAAAATATGAAGCAGAGAACTCAGCAAACCAGGATAAATTTTTGCAGCATTAAAACTTTTGATCTTTTGTAGACTATTCATGTAATCGTGTAAATCTTCAAATATTGTTGTACCTTCTCCCAGAATGCAATCAGCACTAAATAGGGAGAATACTTTTTTTTTTACTTTACTGATACCTAAAGACAGCATTTTCTTCTAATAAGTACAATGCAGCATGATCTACAGTATGTCCAGGAGTGTGGATGAAACGAATTGTTGCTCCATCTACTTTCAATTCATGACCATCAGTGACATAATTAAAATGCTCAGGATTTTCTTCACCATTTTGCTTTTGGAACTTATAAACAGGAATCTAACAAGTGACTGAGAAATCAAAAAGATTTCACGATGAAAACAAACCTTATGTCCAACTATCTTTTCCAACACATTAGGCAATCCTCCCACGTGATCATGATGCCAATGAGTCACAATGATAGAATCAATCTCAGTATCCTAAAAACCAATATGAAAAAAATTTAAAACAAAAATTTACCCCCAGCGCTTTTTTCAATTCTGTAATGTAGTTCGGTACATTTGGCTCTCCAGTATCAATCAAAATTCTTCTGCAATGAAAATTAAAATAATCAATTAACTATTTCTTGCCAACCTTTTCCCATTTCCAATTATGTATGTATTAGTGCCCTGTAAAGTAAATGGTCCAGGATTTTGTCCTAAAACTCTGATAACAAGAGGGCTAAGCTGAGAAATAGATTCAAGCTGAGTTAAAGTCGGCATTGATCTTAAATCAAAAATTGTATTACAGAAAAAACTAAAGTGAAAATAATAAAAACTGTTTTCAATCAATAATAACGATAACATACTTATGACCTTTACTCGCAAGAAGATATGCACCGAGATTGAATGCGTAGTCTTTGAAAAATCGTAATGTCGATAGAGCGGACCCAACGTAAGATGCCATGAAGATCTAGAATGAATACAAAGTAAAAAAAAACAAGATTTATTAGAAAGGAAGTTACAGAAGTGTTCCGCTCTGATGTACGAAAGTGAAATACAACTGTGTTATGTTATACACGAACAATAGAAAACAAAAAAATGAACTTTCTACTGAGTGTTCTTAAATTTTTTAATAAATTTATTCCATTTTAAATGTATGAGGATAAAATAGTACACTTAAATAAAGCCTTTACACTTATTACAAACGATTATAAATAGTTGTCACCATTTCTATCCCTATCAAACAATTATGTTAGACATAAGTTTTTCCTAGGTGTTTTCCTCTGAGAACATTTTTTTCAAGAAAGGGTACGTAGTTTTCATAATGTTACACAACGTGATGGGAATGCTCCTCTTTGAATATAAAATTAAATCGCATGCTTGATAAAATATTTGAATTATATTATGAACAATTACATTAGACATAAGAGTTTTTCCTAGATGTTTTCCCCTGAGAACGTTTTTTCAAAAACGGGTACGTAGTTTTCATAATGTTACACAACGTGATGGGAATGCTCCTCTTTGAATATAAAACTAAATCGCATGCTTGATAAAATATTTGTATTACATTTAAAATATTCATTATAGCTCACATTTATATACCTGAATTTTTTTCGTATATACTGAATATGCTTGCTGTAAAACAACTAATATTCTATGTTATAATTTGTCTTATTATGATTTTTTTTCTATGTAACCTTCAATATACTTCATCAGCGTTACTGGTTTTGCTATAGAAGTTATAACAGAATTAAATTCAACTTTTTGCCTATTCTCAATTGATAATTATCCTGCAACGAAAGCCGTTATACGTAGCAATTTTTATTTAAACGGCAAATGGTGATGGCTTTCTATAGGCTGGAATTTCAAACGAACAAAGTCATTTATATTATCTGATGTTGTTTTAATACTTCAAGCTATTCATTTATCTTTTATATGGTTGCCTTAATTTAGGTATACCTCTAGAAAAGGTCACGACGCGTCTCGTACGTAGCCTTCTGAACTGTCGAGTATTCTACCCATTTGGCCCATCTGGTAGATATTATTGTTCAAAAATGGTTGAAGCCAAAGAAAATATTCCGGAAAAGGTTTGTTGCTTATTTATACAAATGCTTAATGTGTTTAATAGATGACTCTGGCTAAGACCGAGATGAAGCCTTGGCCTGCTTATATTCAAGAACGTATTGATCTTTTCGATAAATTAATGGTGAAATATAAGGAAGAACTAGCTGCAAAAGTAAGTGATATAGAAAAATCTTTTTTAATCTACAGTAATGAAGGAGACAAAACCTATCAAAATTACCCTTCCTGATGGGAAACAATTCGATGGTGAATCGTGGAGAACTACCCCTATTGAAATAGCGGAAAAAATTTCCAAGGGGTTGGCTGAAAATTCGATTATATCAAAAGTAAACGGAGAAGTAAGTTTAAGGGACATTTAATTAATTTACTATTATTGTTTTTAGGTTTGGGATTTGGATCGCCCCTTCGAAGGTGATGCCACTCTTCATCTTCTTAAGTTTGATGATGATGAAGCAAAACAGGTAAAATGAAATTTTAATAAAATTTCAAGAATTAATTTTAAGGTTTTCTGGCATAGTTCTGCTCATATTCTTGGAGAAGCTGTAGAAAGATACTGCGGTGGTCATTTATGCTATGGTCCTCCGATCCAAGAAGGATTTTATTACGATATGTGGCATGAGGTTTGTCAGCTTCTCTGCTTTATTAGTGTTTGTGTTTGAACACCTGTCTTGTTTAATACTACTTATACTCATTGAAAAGTTTTGATGTTCTATCTATCCTTCTTGATATATATCATGCTATTAAGGATCGTACAGTTTCGCAAGAAGATTTCCCTAAGATTGAAGAAATCGTTAAATGTGCTGTGAAGGTTTGTTTTTTTATTTTTTCTCTTTTCAAACTTATAGATTTAGGACAAACAAAAGTTCGAACGTTTAGAAGTATCCAAAGAAGATCTTCTGGAGATGTTCAAATATAATCAGTTTAAGGCAACATTTACATTGAATTTATAATAAATTTGCTTCGTTCAGGTTCGAATCCTTAATGAAAAAGTCAAAACCCCGACTACGACCGTTTATCGTTGTGGACCCTTGATCGATTTATGTAGAGGGCCTCATGTTCGTCATACCGGAAAAGTTAAAGCTATGCAAATCACTAAAGCTTCTTCTTCTTATTGGGAGGGTAACTGTGAAGCCGAAACTCTTCAACGTGTTTATGGAATTTCATTCCCCGATTCCAAGCAATTAAAAGAATGGCAAAAAATCCAGGCAGGTCAAGTCAAATGGAAATAATTAAAAATTGTATGATTTAGGAAGAAGCAGCCAAACGTGATCATAGAAAAATCGGACGTGAACAAGAACTTTTCTTCTTCAATCCACTTTCTCCTGGATCGGCCTTTTGGTATCCTAAAGGTGCTCACATCTATAATCAGCTAGTTAACTTCATTAAGAAGCAATATAGAAAAAGAGGATTTACTGAGGTATAGCCAGTTGTATTTTAACTCTAACACTACATCTTTAGGTAATAACACCAAATATGTACAACAGTAAGCTTTGGGAAACTTCTGGGCATTGGCAACATTATTCTGATGATATGTTCAAGTAAAACATTAATTTTGAGAAATTGAACTAAAACCTCATCATATTTCCAGGTTTGATATTGAAAAAGAAACGTTTGGTCTTAAACCAATGAATTGTCCCGGACATTGTCTTATGTTCGCTCACCAGCCTCGTACTCACAACGACTTGCCATTCCGTTTTGCCGATTTCGGAGTCTTACACAGGTAACCAAGCATGCTTTTTTCATGTTTGTATTTTGAATTAGGAATGAAATGTCTGGTGCTCTTACTGGATTGACACGTGTCAGACGATTCCAACAAGATGATGCCCATATTTTCTGTCGCAAAGATCAAATTAAAGATGAAATCAAAGCTTGCTTAGATTTCCTTAGTTACGCTTATGAAACAGTATTCGGTTTTACTTTCAAACTGAACCTTTCCACTAGACCAGAGAAGTTTTTAGGAGATGTTGAGGTAGGCTTCTATTCATGCTTCGCTATATAAGTGTTTTTATTAAAGACATGGAATAATGCTGAAGAAGGACTAAAGGAAGTTTTAGATGCTTCTGGTAGACCATGGAAGCTTAATCCTGGAGATGGAGCTTTTTATGGACCGAAGGTTGGTATTATTTTTTGTTCGATGTTCAATATTTTTTATTTCAGATTGATATAACAATCCAAGATGCTCTTAAGAGAAATCACCAATGTGCCACCATTCAATTAGATTTTCAACTTCCAGAACGTTTTGATCTCTCCTATTTCGAGTTAGTTCGATATTATAATATATATATATTAATGCTTTTCTAAAGTGAGAAGGGTGAGAAACATCGTCCTGTCATGATCCATCGTGCTGTTTTGGGATCTGTAGAAAGAATGACTGCTATTCTTACGGAATCATTCGGAGGAAAATGGCCATTCTGGCTTTCTCCTCGTCAGGTAATTTTTTTTGTTATTGTAATGTATATTCGTACGCATCAGGTAAAAATTATTACCGTCCATGAGAGCATTGCTGATTATGCTCGTGAAGTCCGTGATAAGCTGTTTGATGCTGGATTTGAGGTATGATTTTTTTTCGTTTCGTTGTTTTATCTATCTTTGAAGGTTGAATTTGATGAGGGTTGCTCTGATACTATGAATAAGCAAATCAGAAACGCTCAACTTGCCCAATTCAACTTTATCCTCGTTTTAGGACCTAAAGAGAAAGAAAATGGAACTGTAAATGTTCGCACCAGAGATAATGCCGTAAGTGCTCTTATTTAACATTTGAATTTTTTTATATATAAAGGTACGTGGCGAGATCAAGGTTGGCGATTTGATTACTAAATTCCGTCGATTCTGTGATGAATACACCAAGGAGGCTGAAGGAGCCGAAGAGTTTGAAGCTTAAATTTCTGAACGAACTTCATTTTATATTTTTATTAAAATTCTAGTTGGGAAATATCGGAGTTTTTTGTTTATCGATTTTCCGTTTGTTGTCAACGGTTGTTTTTTCACTCAGTAAAGCAAATGCTATCCGGCAATAATTAATAAATTTATTCATAAATTTTGAATTTTTAAAAATTGGTTGAAACCAAAGCTTACATATGTATTATGAATATTGTTGTTAGTCTAATAGGTCATCTTTTCGGATGGCGAAAAATCGTCGTCGTAGCTTCTTTGATGTTGCTATTGATGGGCGTGATGCGGGTCGTATTGTGTTCGAGTTATTCGATGAATTAGGTTGGTTAATATTTCTAGCGGAAGCGAAAATTATTATTTCAGCTCCAAAAACGTGTGAAAACTTCATTCAACTATGTACTGGCCAAGCTGGAAATAGTAAAAGAAGTGGGAAAGCTCTTCATTATAAAGGTTCCACGTTTCACCGTGTTATCAAGGATTTTATGATTCAGGTTGGATATACAATATCATATCAATATTTCAAAATCTTTTTTTGAGGGTGGTGATTTTACAATGGGGAACGGTACAGGTGGAGAATCTATTTATGGAGAAATTTTTGATGATGAAGAATTTTCCATGAAGCACGATCAACCTTTCCTTTTATCTATGGCCAATAAGGTATAAGTTGCATATAAAGTACATTATAATTGATGCTATTAGGGTGCGAATACAAATGGATCCCAGTTTTTCATCACAACTAAACCAGCTCCCCATTTAAATAACAAGCATGTTGTTTTTGGACGAGTACGAGTTTTATTTATCATCTTTAAGCTTATATAAGAAATTAAGGTGGTTTCTGGAGCTGAAGTAGTCACAGAAATCGAACTTCTCAAAGTTGATCCGAAGTGTCGTCCGTTTGCTGATGTAATTATTATAAATAGTGGTGAATTAGCTCGTAAAAAGAGAGCTAAGTCCTCCAGTGAAAGTGATAGGCAAGTTATCAATATATCAATATTTATATTTTATAATTTTTTCAGTAGCTCTTCTTCTGATGATGAAGAAAAATCCAGAAAACGTAAAGGAAAACGTAGTAACGACGATGAAAAAGAAAATAACTCTGTTCCAGAGGTCCAGGTGAGCATTTCTCACTGTTTTCCAATTTATGAATGTAACAAATAGGTCTCTTCAATATCAGCTGCTGATCTTCCGCCTGAGCCTACTAATCAGCATTCATTTTTAATGAGAAGATCGAAAACGCCTGAAGATAGACGAAGACAACGTGATAATGATAAAAATCGTAACAGGGATCGTGATCGTGATCGCGATCGCGATCGGGAACGGGACAGAGACCGGGATCGGGATAGAAGAAGAAGAAGCCGAGACAGAAGTCGTGATAGGAGTAGAGACCATGATCGTAGTAGGGACCGTGATCGTAGTAGAGATCGTGATCGCGATCGTAGTAGGGACCGGGATCGTAATCGTCGAGTACGTTCACGCAGTCCACGAAAAAGTAATTATCGTGATCGTGATGGTAGAAGAGATTATGATAGAAGCTCTGGAAGAGATAGAAATAATGATCGAGATGTTCGAAGAGCCGACGTAAAGGTAAAAGGACGAGGGCAGCTCCGCTTCACCCGAATGGATCGAAGTGCAACTCCACCTCACTGGCGTCGGGAGCAGGTACAATATTTATCTTGTGTAGTTTATTTAATTTATTTTAAAGAACAAGTTAATGACCCTCGATCAATTGCATACAAAGCGAGAAGAGCTGGGTGGAGGAGATACTATAGTTAAGCCAATGCGCGGAACACATGCTGATGCGAATGAAGACAAGGAAGCAGAAGAAGAGAAGCCTGTAGATCAGGTTGAAGACCGCGAAGATGCTGATGGTGATGGTGATGGTGATGGTGATGGTGATGCTGATGATTGTGACGGTGACGGTGACGAAAATAATGAGGTGGAAAACGCAAATGATGGCGATTATCCAGATGTTAACGCCGATACAATTGAAGATTGATTCAAAAAATTTGTGCTTTAACCTCTCTTGAGCTGGCTTTGTTTCCGTTCATGATTGTTCCAACTTTCCATACTGTTCTCATCCATGTCTCCAAAAACTAAAACTCAATGTTAATAAGATTGACTTGAAAACTTTATCTCAAGTTGTATGCTGCTGCTATTGCTGTTGCTGTTTCTTGTTTTATTTGGAAAATTGTTATTGTTATGTGCATCTCTTGACCCTTTTTTCTTATGGCTATTTAAGATAATCTTTGTATTCTGTTAATATCAATAAATAATTAATCTATTTCTAAATGAATTGATTAGAAAAAAACAAGAAAATCAAAAATAGACCTTGATATTAAAGGACTCTTGCTGATGGCTTGTCATGCTAGTATCAAATCATAGATAAGCAGGGGTAGGTCCTGTTTGATAGACGTTTTGTATCATTTGTTTATGTTTTTTGCTTTTTCTTTTATTAACTTCATTTCATTAAGAGTTCTTCAAGTATTGTAACAATAGGATGAAGCTTATTTTCTTCTGCGCTTCCTTGGTTTTATGTATTACCGCCAAAAGTACTTTCTGGGATAAGTAAGCGTTTGTTTCAATCTACTTTTGTTTCATAATTATCTACAGCATAATTCCTAGCACTTATGAAGAAAAGTTAGAATCATTTAAGAAGCAGCAAGATGCGAAGAAGCTTCAAGCTCACGAGAAAATTGATGATACCATTGAGGTTTCTTTTTTTTACAAATCCAGATTTTTAATCATTGAAGTATATTAATATACCTATATTGCAGAGTTTAAAAAATTTATTGGGAAAGTTCCATGAGAAAGTAACACCGGAATCCAAAGGGCTCATTACGGTAAGTTTAAGCTGGCAAACTATGCGATGTAAATATTGTATTTAAGGATATTGGCACAAAAATTTCTGCAAAAAAGCAGGAGAAACTTAACGAACAGCTTCAATCTTTTGATCAGATCGTGACTTTCATTGACAAAATCGCAACAGAATCTAAGAAAAAATCAGAGGAACGCCAAAAACAGTTTGATGAGGTGTCAATTATAAATCATTTTATTTTAATGTTTTTCTAATATTTAGCTAAAAAATCAGGTTGCACCATATATCAAGCAAGCTATTGAAAAGATTAGCCAAGAGAAGGAAGCAAAAAAACAGGAAAAGCAGGAGAATTTCAAAGCTGTAAGTTTGAAATTAGAGTAGTGAAAGATGAATTCATAAAATTTCAGCATTGGGATCAAATTAAGTCGACTCTGAGCGATTTCAAAATTAAGCTTGATGCCAAGAAAGCTGAACGTGAAGCTGAAGAGGAAGTATTGTTACAAAGTTTGAAGGAAAAACTCTCAGAGACAGTTAACAACGCTGTTAATGCTTTAAAGGTATAGTTTCACTTTTTCTCTCCTTTCATTTATGAATATTTAGGAAAAAATTGCGGAAGAAAAATCCGACAATGCTAATTTGGTTGTCACCAGTACTATTGCATCAGTTATTGTTGCCGAAGAAAAAGCTACATTCTTAGACGAGTAAGTTTTTAAAATTTCTTTATATAACTAGTGCTTTAAACTATATTTTCTCTATTTCCGAGCATGTTCTATTTTTTAACTAATCATATTCAGCATCACTGGAAGTGGAGCATGGCAGAATGTTACTTGGATTTTACTTATTGTTTGTATTCTCTTAGCTATTGCTCTTATTTTGACTATTATTTATCAGGTAATTTCAAAATTATTAATGTTAAAACAAATGTTCGCTTCAGCTTAAGCAACGTAATAATTATGAGCAGCTAGGTGGACAAGACGTTCCTCAAACACGCAGCGCTGGCTATCCAACGAAAGAAATTCAACAATTCTAAATATGAAACTTTTCAATTTTAGACAATATTTTCTTTTTTCATTTTAAGAATTGATAAAAAGTAATGAAGTTGAATAATTATAGTTTGTATTCAATGTATATCAAAGTACATTATGCTTTGTGTTAACCTTGTGTGATATGATAAGTTTTATGCATTAAAATCTATAAGATTATATAAAACATAATATAGTTTTATACATTTATTTTTGTTTTCAGATTAATTGAAATTTTCATAATTAATCTAATACTAAGCTCATTACATACAATATAAACTTAAATTAACTAATACGTCTTATACTCAAAAAAATCAAATCAAAAAAGAATTTGTAGTAGTATATGAAATCTAAATAAGAAAATCTAAAAAGTTCTTCACATAGCAAGTACCCTCTGTTTGTAAATCCTTATTAAATCTACTTAAGTAATATTATTCTACATCCATATAAGATTAAATATTATTTTATGAATTGATCTATATTTCAAAAGTTATTTTGGTCTACGTGCAATAATAATATTACAAATAACACTAAAGAAACATGTATTAAGAAGTGCAAATCCTCTACGCTTAAAACACCCTTGCCCATCAGTTGATAATAATCAAATTTTTCTACTTATATCATTTTTCATTTTTTAATTTATAATATGTTATATTTATAAGTTTAGCTTCCCATTATGCTTCTTTCTTATAGTTTGATCAAATCTCATATATCGGTCTGAAAAAACTCATGAAAACTGATTTATTTGGTTAATATTCAATATATTTTTTATAATTTCTGTTCAAAGTTTTAATTTCATTTGGCAAAATGTTTTTTCTAATTTTAATTTGATCAATAATATGATCAGATGATTTACAAAATAGATTTCAACATCGTGTTCACGAGGTCAAGCAGTGGCGCTTTTTGAAAGCTAATAATGATAAAAAACTGAAATGAGCACAAAATGAATTTAAAGAGATAAGAAAATAAAAAAATCTGTCTAACACCTGAATTCAGAGTTCAGACTTCAAATGCTGTAGATAAGACTGTGACAAGTTGATTGAAAGACAGTACTTTCGAGATAATTTTTAACCTCATTCTGGACTTTTCTTCTATTGTGGGCGAACTTTTTCAAACATGTGCTCAACAAAAAATATTTTTTTACCACTGTATCTGAATAGACACGTTTCTGCTCAATAAAAAGAAATGAGATCATGATAACACTGTAAACGTGCTACTGTAGCTTATTCAATGATGACATCTCATATTCGAATGATTTCTGATGTTCCAATTTTCTCAATATAGCATCATGATATTGTTGTTATTCATGTAATTACTAAATATTAATAATCAAGCTGTAGGATGCACCTTTTATCACAAACTTCTTATTTTTAAAGATTAATTGAGTTGCATAAAACAGTCTAGCATGAACTTTGAAACATCAATGATTTGAACTTAGCTATATGTAAATATTTTATCATAATAAAGCGTAACATTCTATCTTAATTACTGAGATCGAACTCTATTGATCAGGAAGGCATCATGTTATTCCGACAACTAACTATCTAGTGTATTTGGTTTATTGATTCTATGCTTACATTGATAAGAAAATCTCTATTTGAGATTTTGTTTTGCTGTTCAATTGTCTTCATAATACGACTCAATATTTTCCCAAATTTATTTTTTATACAAATGTATAGAATTTCTAAACATTTAAATGATTAAGCTCAGGAATATAGTTTACTGTTTTTTTTGTAGTTTAATCTGTTAGAACTCAGGTTTCTGTTATCTAATCAAATTGAAACTTTCTTTTTGATACATAATATGATAATAACAATTAACTAACTAACTATCTAAATAAAATTTTATTTCTAACAACATTTTACAGAATGAGGTTTTTATCCATTTTAATAGCTATTCTAGCTGTTGGATTCTCAATTCAACAAGATGCTGAAGGTGAAACAATCGCTGATTTATTCCAGGTGGGCTGACTCACATAAGTTGTTAAAGGTTTGCTTGTTTATTGTTACAGGAAGTATTGGATGTAGAAGCTTCTCTTAAAGAACAACTTAAACTTAAATGGTCAGAACATCAGTAAGTTTATAACTGTGTATTCATTTACAAAATGTAAAACATATGATAGAGCTGAACGTAATCAACAAAAGCAAGCGGCAGCTGAATCTTTAAACAAAACTATTACTGCTTTCGAAAACGTGTTAAAGGACAAAATTCAGAAAATTAAGTCCTTTGCTGAGGTTTTAAAATATTATTTTGGTAAAATATGCACGCTAACTGTTCCTAGGAAGTAAAAGAAGCTAAAGAAAATCAAGATGCTGAGAAAAAACAAAAACTCCAGCAATTTTTTGAAGAACTTGAGCAAGTTTTTGAAGTTGTGAAGACCAAAAAAGAAAACGACAAAGCAGAAAAAGAGCAGGTTTTAAAATATTAGACATAGTTTGGGGTTATCAAATCTATTGAAGCAATTCAAAGAACTGGCTGATCAAGTAAAGGATATTATTACCAAGAGAAAAGAGCAGAAGAAGATTGAAAAAGAGCAAGAAGCTCAGGTAAAGCATAATAAGGAAATGCAATGCTAATGTTTTTTTAAGGCTCTCACACAAACTATCCAAAGTATTATTAAAAAATGGCAAGAATTTTTAGTCAAGTTTGATAACTTTATTGCTGAAAAAAAACAACAGGAACAGCAGGTAAGAAAGAAACGTTTTTGAATAATATTTTAAGTTTCAACACTTATTTTAAAATTCTAAAAATATTTTAATCATGTTTTCACGGTTTCAAAAGCTTTGTGTTAATGTGGAGTGTATTTATGATTTGTATATATGAATGTTGTTTTCAACATATTATTTGATTGGAGTCTAGTCATGTGTCCAATGCAATTTGATCTCAAATGCTTAGTATGCTTAATGAAATGATACAAACGTTTTTTTCTTCAGAAGTTAGAGGATGCTAAAAAATCTTTGGAAGAATTGAAGACATTGGTTCAAAATGAAATGCAAAAAAGAGCCGATAGAAAAGCTCAAAAGCAAGCTATTCATGACGCAAATCAAGATCAATATAAGAGCGATCTTCAGGTATTTGAATAATTATAAAAGTTTTTAGTTTAAAATAAATTTTAGAACATTCACGATTCACTCACTGTTGAAGAACAAAAACTTTTAGATCAATATAACATTGTCAAAGAGAAGAAAGATAGTTTCCAAAAAACTATTAAAGTAGTGTTGTCTTAATGCTTGATACCAAAGATTTAAAAATTTAAGGATTCTATACAGGACAGCTTGAATTTCAAAGTTAATTCTTTCCTTGAAGATAAAATCCAGACCATGCTAGACAAGGTAAATAGCAGTTTCATACAGTAAACAAGTTTAAATCTAGGAAGCAGTTAAACAAGTTGGTGAAAATAAACTTGTATATGATATTAATGAACTGGTTGAGACTCCAAAACTTGACGTAGAAAACAGAGCTACGATTTTAGACGAGTACAGTTTTGAAATTAAGAAATAAATAAATTTATACATTTAGAATAACTGGAACTTCTCAATGGCAAACCGTTACCTGGATTTTACTTGCTCTAGCAATCCTTTTGGCTATTGCCTTGATCGCAATGATTTTCTATAGCGTAATATTAATTTTACAAAATATTAAAAATGTTTTATTTAAGGTTTCTCAGAAAAATTCTTATCAAAGACTAAATGGACATGATATTGAAGCTCACAGTAATGAGAGAACTCCCATAGTTACTGATATTAATCCAATTGGCTATAATTCCGAGAAGGTGATTTCGATTTCTAATTGTTCCCTTGAAGAGAAACAAACGATTACAAAAGGTTTTCTTACTACTTTGGTTTGAAAAGATTTATTTGCATGCCCTATAATTGATTCTTCATTTCATATTAAAAAAGCTATTCATTTTTATTTCAGAAGATTTCTGCTGCCGGACCATCAAACCTTGCTCGTCCACTGACACCACCGGGACCATCCCATCCCAGTGCTCCAAGTGGGGAACAGCAGTTTTAAGCTATCTTCTTCTTGCAGTAGCATCTTTCTATATGTTGGCTCTATAATGTGATTAATCCATGAAATATTGCTTTTTCCGAATGAATATGTTTACTTCGCAAAATGATTAAAAGACATTGTAATTCTATGTCCATGTGTATGACTAATCAAATCTCCAGATACTAAGACTCTGATTCAAGAATTTCTGACAAATATTGGTTGTTTTATTATTATATGTATATACATCTCGAAAGTAAAAACTCTTTAAAAAACTTTGTAAACGAATAAATGTTGTGGAGAATGGAAAGAAATATTCTGATCTCGATGACTTGAGTGCACGAACATCGTCTATACATTTTAAAGAAAAAAAGAAAAGAAAAATGTGATATGATAGGCAAATGTCTACACACTGCTCTAAACATTTTGAGTCTTCTGTTACGTGTTGTGGGATTCTGACAGAGTTCTGTTCTCTGGGAACTATTGAAACATGGCGCGACTGTAACTAGTGAGAAATATTGTGAACAGTTATAGAAAGTGAACGATGATATTAAAGAAAAACGACCGAGAAGAAG
Source organism: Auanema rhodensis (assembly GCA_964057225.1). Classification (NCBI taxonomy): domain Eukaryota; kingdom Metazoa; phylum Nematoda; class Chromadorea; order Rhabditida; family Rhabditidae; genus Auanema; species Auanema rhodense. The sequence goes on along the minus strand of OZ059899.1, from coordinate 8,817,438 downwards.
AAGAATATCATTTTTATAGGAAAATGTGAGACACCCGTGTGAGCAAGATGATAAAAGAGAAATTGGAAGAATTTGTATGGGATGTTCTTGATCCTTATTCTCCTGATTTGGCTCCAACGGATTATTATCTGTTTCGATCTATGAAGCATTTCCTTAGAGGTCCAGATTTTAAAAACATGGAAGAATTCGGAACATTTTTAACAGAGTTTTTCGCGAGTAAATGTAAGCATTTTTCAAGGGGTGGCTTACAAAAATTAGAAGAAAGATGGGAAAAGACGGTTCAAGACGAAGTAAATTATGTCTAAACAATTGAAAACCATTTTATTCTTTTATATGTAAAAAACAAACTAAAATATTCTCATTTTGAACGTATTCCTGAAATTAAAAAGGTAACTCATTTATTGGAATTTCATATGGTTTAATACTAGACAACATAACCATAGATTTTAATGATTTATTAACAGTATATCAATATATTTCAAATAATATAGATTAATTCATATTTGAATAAAACTTTTGAATATGATGAAAAAATGATTTTAAAAATAAAATTGTATTTTTTCTATTAAAATGTACTAGCAAGTTATATCGAAATTTTTTGTTGGGCTTTTTCGCGAGCTTCATTCAAAACTTGAACAATGCTCCTTCCTAAAACAATTCTCATGGCTTTATCTCTTGTTTCATATCGCCATCCCTCAGCTTCATCTATTCTACAATTGATTAAGTAAGTGTTCAACATACAATGTATTACAAGCCTCAAAGGTATACCGCTTTGTGTTCCAGCAAAAATTGAAAGCAAGAACCGATGGTAATGCTTTAATTGTGGCAAACAATGATTATTTGTATCATTTTTTGCAGATGAATATTTAATCTGAAATAAATAGATTTTTAGATTAAATTTTCAATATAATATTATATAAATACATCTCTATAATTCGGCTGATTGTTAATAAATTTTAATATTCGACGAACAGATGATTCATATTCTTTAATATCTGTATATTTATATCTAAAATATTATTAAATATTATGTGTATAGTATATCAAAATAAACATTACGTAAAATGAATATCATCAAATCGATAAAACAGATCTCCAAGAAATATACGGGAATCATACTCATACCAGAGCACAAGACTATCCGGTGTATGACCAGGTGTCCACATAATCTAGAACAAATAATTTTCTTCATTAAAATTTCAAGAAATATGAGACAAACTTTTACAATATTAATCAAATTTTCTGAAGATCCTAAGTATATGATATCACAATCATTTAACCATTTTGTAACTTTATATGTTCCAACCTATAATATAGAATAAATACATTTTTTATTAAAATTAATTTATTATATAATTACTTCCCAATGCCAGCTACTATCCATTAATCGTGTGTAATATTTATTTTTTTTTGAAGCACACAGATCTTCCACTTGTAATGCCAAACCCCATTTTCCTGTAGTAGAGAAATTTTGATTTCCTCCAGTCTAAAAAAGTTTTTATAAGTTTAGAAACAAAGTTTTCTCTTATCGCTTTTATGCTATCCCCCCTTTCATTCAAATGAAGTGGACTAAATGAATTGATGTATACAGAACATATCTAGTACTATTCGAGACTCAGGCTTAGGCTTATCCACTGCCTAGAGGTTTTAGAGACTCATTGTACTTCATGGAGACTCCGGATAAACCTTTTGTTAAAAATTATTTTTTTTGCTTCCGGAAAAATCAATAGATAGTATTCAATATACAGTCAAAGCAATTATCATAAAAAATTTTTTAAAAAAGAGTTAGTAAGTGTAGTGAACTCCAGAGGAAAACTGCTGCCGAACTGCTACTCCAGAAGGAGTTAGAGAAACTAACAAGAAGATCAGTTTCGTTGGACAAAAACATTCAAATGGAGTCAATATGGAGAGAGTTTTTAAATTGGCAAGCCGAACTGGCTCGCGAACAACAACAGTTCAGCATCAGGAGGGAAACAGTCAAAAAAGTGGTTCGAAAATTTGGTAAGTAAATTATTAAATAGAAGATAATTACATCCAAAGGCTCAGAGAACCGATTTGGAGCATACTACCCATTACAATAATATACAACCTTCTATCATAATATATTTTTGATCTACATTTTATGAGAAAAATTTGAGTAACTGTCTTCCTCTGGCAGACAGCAATTTTTTTTCATAACCCTATAATGCTTTTTTGCAGTTTAGAGGAATATATCGAATAAACCTACTAATCTTCATCAATGTTTTTGAATTTTTAAATTTCTAAAATTTTAATTTCGAACTTAAGGCAGGCTATTGCTCTTTACACTAGTTATATAACTTATTCCAAATTCCTGGAGTATACCGGATTTTGGGTACACACCCACTGCTTGTACATACAAGGAGAAAAAGTTGATGAAACTAATTTATAACAAACTTGTTCTGGATGATTATGTGTATTGACGACAATTATTTTTTTTGTTCCAACTTGAGGGAGCTTTCGAACAAATAAATACATATTACCATAACCACATCCAGTATCAATAAGTAAAACTTAATTTGAAAAAATTAAAATTAAATAAAAAAAAAGTTTTAAATACCTTTTTCGTCGCCAACAATTAAATATGAAAGAGGACGACAATTTCTAACATCATTTTCAACAATAGACCAAATATTTGTTGATATTGGATTTATTTCAAAGACTAAAGTCATTTTTAGCTGAAAGAAAAAAGATGCAACTTAGCGAAAGTTTAGAATGTGGATACGAATTTAAAAATTTGAACTTCTGTGAAGCTATGACTTCCTTCATTCGTTCTGTATCATGTGGGTGTAACTTCTTCAAAATGCATTCATAATGCTCATCTTATCCAGCTAATTTGCTATGTATTGCAGTTTTAAATACTTATTGTTGTTTCAAAAATATGCGATTGATTATGATTTATTCTGCTTAATTATACATTTTGATAAACAAATTGAAATGGTTTTTACCTACGAAAAGTTTATCTGAATCATTGAATATATTAAAGGGACTCAAAATTCCTTATCAATACTTGTATTCTCAAATTTCTTATCAACTGAATTTAATCTTTTCTCTAGTCTTTAGGATACTTTCGATATAGACTTACATAAGATTTAGACATCGTTCTAGAAAGGCTTGCAATTTTACAGCTTTCAGACATAAAAAAAAATTTCATTTTTAATTTTGAACTTATTGTCTTAAAATATTTTTTTTTACATGTAATTACATTCCTTTTAAAGTTTAATTTGTTTTTAAGTACAATAGTACTTAAAGTTTGAAATTATGTATAGTATAAATATAAAATCCTTTACATTTAAAAAAAATTTTCAAAAACGTTCAGGCAGTTATGACCAAATTATTTTTGATCTGCTTCCTTCTTGTGGGAGTTGATGCTCTACTCAGAAGTCCATCTCAGCTGAGAAGGTTGTAAAATTTTTTTTTCCTTTTTTAAATTATAGTTATAGAAAATTATTCGAAAAAGATGTTGTGAGTGCTGAAGGTGATGCAACAGACAAATATCCACAAGTTCAAACTAAATATTTTGATCAAATTGTGGACCACAATGATCTGACCAGTAATGCTACATGGAAACAAGTATACTAAATAGAAATAATTTTCGAATTACATATGTATATCATTAATTTCAGAAATATTATTATAATCCTTCTTTCTCAAAACATAATAATGTTATCTTTTTGATGATTGGTGGTGAGGGGCCAGAAAGCAAAAAATGGACTGGAGATGAAAACGTAGGTTTTAAGTTGTCAGTTGATACTTCTATGTAAATAACATAGGTTCAATACCTTCAATGGGCAAAAGAGATTGGAGCTGAAGTTTTTGATTTGGAACACAGATTTTTCGGAGATAGTTACCCTACAGCGTACATGAAATATCTTGAAAATGTTTTTTAAAAAAAGTTTTTAGTGACATGAGTACTCAGAGTTTGAGACTGTTGACCATTGAGCAAGCTTTAGCTGATTTAGCTTATTTTATTGAACAAATGAATGTTCAAATGAAATACAATAATCCTAAATGGGTCACTTTCGGAGGAAGTTATCCAGGTATATTTATCAAAATATTGTTAAATATATGAATTTCTAACAAATACAAGAAAAAAATAAAAAGTAATAAAGTTTTTCAGGAGCTCTTTCTGCTTGGTTCCGTCAGAAGTATCCAACCCATACCGTAGGAGCAGTCGCCAGTAGCGCTCCAATCAACCTAAAACTTGATTTCTTTGGTAAGTATCTCAATATTGGAAGATTTTAAATTTTTTTATACATCTATAGAATATGCTATGGTTGTTAGCGATGATTTACTTCTGACTCAGCCTGAATGCGCTAAAGCTACTAGTGATGCATTCCAACTGATGCAACAACTTTCATTAAGCAAAGAGGGAAGAAAGACATTAAGCAATGAATTAAAGTAGGGTCAAATACAATTTTTCTAATAGAAGACTATTGGCTGTGTGGTATTAATGAGCAAAACCAAAATCATAAATCAATTATACGGCTGATAGACTTTGTCATCATTTTCAAATACATGTTCGTTTTATCATCCAACTTCAGACTTACCCCTCCTTTCAAAGATGACGCTACCAAGCTTGACATCAACAACTTCTTTGGAAATCTTTTCAACACTTTCCAAGGCATGACTCAATATACTTATGATGGTCAAGTGAGTCATTTTATAAACTTATGGATGAAATGAATTAAATTAAGTCACAAAAAACAGAAGCTGACCAAACTGATAGAAAATTATGTGATATAATGACTGGTAATGGAACACTTCTGAATCGTATTTATCAATTGAATACTTTGTACGTTTTAATAAACTTTATGAAATTTTTTATTAAAAATAATTTCACTTTCAGCATGAACAAACTTGAGGGTGCCACAGATGATTCTTTCGCCAATGACTATAAGGCTGCTATTCTACCAGTATCTACCGGAAACTTAACAGCTCTTGGTAAAGATTTGGGTAAGCAGTTAAATCATTAATAACTGATAATGCAATTGTCTATATTTAGGAGCTGCTCGTGGATGGATGTGGTTATGCTGTAACCAAGTTGGCTATATGCAAACGACTGACCAAGGCTCCAATATCTTTGGAAGCACTGTACCTTTGAAGTACATTTTGTAAGCTTTTAAGCTTCTCAGTATAAAATTTTTCAGCCTCTTTATCAACATGTGTGTCGATATGTTTGGAACTGATATGTATCATTTGTTTGATGGAAACGTTAAAACTCAAAATTATTTCGGAGGAGCCGATTACTATACCGTGAGTATCCTAATCACATTGAAGTATTAATTGTATAACTCCATTATCAAATAACTCAAAAAAACAAGTTTTCTTTTCAAAGTTTATAATTTTTGATTAGAAAATCAAATCATATATATGTTATATAGAGAATCTGTGCTAATCTTCTCTCAGATTAGGTAAAATAACAGACAAAAATTAATTAATAACATAACACGCATATGTTTCTTTTTTTCTTTTGTTAATTCCTAGAATTTACATGTTTTGCTCTATTTTTTTATACAATTTATATATTTATTTTATAATATTAAAGGCTACTAATGTGATTTTGCCAAATGGTTCTCTTGATCCTTGGCATGCTCTTGGATACTACGGTAACAATACCGCTACTGCTACATGGGTATTGATCAATGGTTCGTTTAATATTTAATATTTTTATTTAAATTTAAATCAAAAATATAACTTTTATTTATATTTTAACTACAGGAACTGCACATTGTTCGGATATGTATCCTTCATATAAGGGTGAACCACCAGCATTAATCGCTGCTAGAAAACAAATTCACGATGCCGTTATTAGCTACATCGGTATTTAGCTTTTATACTTTCTTTAATAGGTCTATTAAATTTTCATTTTTAGGTCCTGTTGATAAGATGGCATCATCTCTCGGATTTTCCGCCATATTTACAATTCTATTAGCTATTTGTTGGACTTATTGATATAGTTAATTTTCTAAATATATATAAATAAATATATATATATATATAATTAATAAGTTTATAATAGTTCGTTTATTATTGATTTATAAAACATCAAATAAAACAATTATTATTCTATTTTTATCAATATTATTACAAATAATACACTATATAATTACATATATAACTTTTATTATTGATTAATTAATTTGGGTTATTTTAAGATGATTAACTTGTTCAGTTGATCCACCTCTAACTATTCTAAGTTTAATGATAAATACTTTACATCATTATATGACGAATCACAAAACTATGAAAAAACAGGTAGTTACGGACTGGATAACAACACATCCCTGATATACATATTATATAATATAATATATATATATATATATATATAGTATATAGTATATATGTGTGCATATTTGGCACTATGCAATTTCTACAATATATGATGATGTAAGCTATGATAAAGCTGAAAAAAACATTCATAATCCTCTTCTTTGTTTTATAAATATCGGATAATAGATCAATTCACATATCGTTATTACCGTTAAAACAAAGGAAAAGCATTTTTTGATTTTATTTAGATTTCAAAGTTTGCTTAAACGGCCGTCATTTCGTTTTCCACCCATCTAATCTAAACAATTATTTCACATTGATCTTTTCTCGATTATATTTTGTGAAAAAAGTTTATCGGCATTTGCAGGCTTGAGGAGCACTACAGACCGACTATTATTATTTTTGAATCTTTTACAATTTTTCAAAAAATCATGCTTAACAACGAAGTTTTTCTTTTAAATACTTAAGCTATTTGCCTATCTCCTTACAATATCAGTTTCTTAATAAATTATTTGCTTTTGTTACTATTGTAAACTTCAAAAATGTAAGAGATCACAGATCTGACGTTTTTTTTTGTTGTTCTAAATTTCATCTAAGAAGTAGTATGAAAGATGTGACATCATTAACAATATAATTTTTTATATTTGAGTTAAGAAATAGTTTACTTTTACATAAAAACTAAAAATATAACTATTCTCATATATCTAAAACCAACAACAACTAAAATTAACTTCAAATATTCTGCAAGATATTGAAAAAAATTTTTAAAAATTAGTTTGAAACTAAAAAAAGAGATGAAGAAAGGTTTACTGAGAAAAGGCTGTATGAATCTGTATCAGTTTGTTTGTATTCAATTGACAAGATGAAGGAAAGTTCGAAGAAAGCTGATAAATGTACTAGACAGAGTAAATTAACAAAGAGAAGAAGTTGGGCGTTGTGAGAGAGACGGAGTGTAAGTGAAAGAACAAACTTTTTTTTTTCAAATTTTCAAATGTTCTCCTCAGCTAATCTTGACTCTTCTGAGACCACTCGTCATTCGTTGCGCGAGAAGCTCTTGACAATTGGCCTAAGAAAAACCTTTTTCAATGTTCATTTGGAAAAGAAAAGAGCGAATGAGATCAAATGAATTTGACAAAGAAAAAGGTAGCCATCTACGTATATCTATCTCATCTTTCTTTTCAATTATTTTTGTTCTTTTTTTGTTGTTTAGAACTATACTTATATAGTTAATAATTATTTAAAGAAAATATATTAAATCTATATTGTTTTTTATTTTATTTCATAAAATTTTTATAGTTGTTTGTAGTATAGTTATCATTGTTAACAAACAATTGAGTGAAGACTCAATAAAATTATTAAATTATATAATTTCAATTATATATTTTAATAAAATAATTCAGTTATATCTCTTATGAATATTTGATTTTTAAGATATTTATCGAGATGATGAAGTCTTGCAAGCCCTCTTGCATAGCTTTCGTTTATATTTCTTCTTTTTTGTTCTCGAAAAAAAAAATAAAATCATAAAATTAATTTTGATTTGGATTTCTTCCTTTTTTTCTTTTACCTCATCAATATTTCTATATTTTACCTATAACATTCTGGTTTGTCTTCTAACTTCAATATTCACTATTTGAAATTTTCATACAAAATTCGGATTATTATTTGCTGTTAGCAGATATATTAGTCATAATCGGCTCTTAATACTAGTTTTTAAACTAAAAAACTGTATATATAATATGTAAACTTTCAACTTTAATCTGTAAACGTGATGTTAAAACAATTAAAATACAAACGATTATAAATAGAATAATTGATATAATTCTGTTATAGCTACGTGATGAGAAGCTTAACTAAATTTTATAAAATTTGGTCATAAATTTTATGAGTTTGAAGAAATTTGCAAAAAAGGCTTTCATATAATGTTTTATTATATTTTATTATTATTTACTTACTATGCAAAAGATTTTCTTTGAAGAGTTGCGAAAAAGCCAAATTGTTATTTATTGCCAATTTTTCTTCGCAGTCTTTTATAAAATAGACTCTACTCTTTGATTATATCGCTTATCACACATATATTTAATGAAAATGAAAGAAATATTTTCTTTCATGTATATGAATATTGAAAATTTTTTTCTAAATCCTTAATAGAATTTTTTTTTTGAAAACAAGAACAAAATAAAGATTTGATTACGCTAGTTGATAGGACAAAGATAAAACATACTTGTAGTTCAAGGCCATTTTCTCAATTTGTTTTGCTTCATATTTCCTAATAACATCTTCAAATGCAATGGAATACGAAAAAAATAAGAAAGCTTTAATTTATTTTGTACTTTATGCTTTGTTATATTATTTAGTGTTCCATTCACCTTAGAATTTACTATTTTTAACAAACAAATTGCAAAATGCAAAAAATCGGAATAAGATCAAAAGATATTTTCATTAACTTACTTTTATTAATAATATATAATAAAAATATATGTATATATTCATTAGAAACCAATATTTATAATCATAGAAACTGTTTTCCTCAAAACAAATAGAAAGTTGCTCTCGAACTTCATAGAACGTACATGGCAAACCATTCATCAAACTGGTTTTATATAATATCAACTTGTGATATTTGATAAATTACAATATGATTTTCTATTCTTCCGTTTTTGATTTTCTTTTTTATTTTCTGATTTTTGAGAAAAAAGCCTATTCTCAGTGTTTTTCTGTTCAATTGAATATACAGCTTATAATCCTTTCATGTTCACTGATCGTAATTCGAAGTTGTCGAATGTACAAAGTTTGTGAACAGCACGTAGTTGAGCTTATATGGAAGCAATTAAAGATTACATAAACGATAATATTAATCAATCAATATAAATATATTTATATAAATGAAAAGAGGAAAAGAGATCCCTGTCCTTCTTCTGTATGTTTCCAAAATAATCCTTCTTTAATTTTATTTTCGTTTACAGCTTCCTTCTACTTTTCCTTTTAAAGTTGCTGTTTCTCAAAGCTTAGCGGGAAACATCCCCAAGTTTCATTTCTTTATTCTCATCATATTAATTTAAATTTTTCAAATTTTCTTAGAAAATATTTGAAAATATGGTCATATTTCAAGAAAATAAATAAATATATTATATATATATATCATCTATAGTACAAACAAAAATAAAATTGAGTTATATTGTTTGTTGATGCTTTAGTTTCTTGTTTTGCATAATAGCTTAAGTTGGATGTATTTCTAACGTTCTTTGAGTTGAATTGTAAACGAATTAGTATAATAAGTAATGGACGAATAGTACTTCATAGAACAGTCATATCAGACATCAATATAATTTTTTTCCTATAAATACTACAGAAAACGGAGAATCATTTCTCCTTTTTTTTTGTTAGTTAACATGAGTCTATCCTGGTATTATGCAACAGTAATACGCGCAATATTTTATGAAGGTAATTTAATTTATTTTCAATTATAGTATATAAAGGTAACATACATCTTATAAGCTGCTATGACTATTCTTAAAATTGTTTTTTTCTCTTTTTGTCTTTTTCCAAAGACCAGTGGTCAAACAACAATATTCTCTTCCTCTTCTGATTTCATGAATTACTTTCAAAGTTTGAATCTAGACGATCTGCATGATACAAACAGATAATCTGCCTATTTCTCTATCTTCCACACCTCTAATTTCCTTATTATGATTTTTGAGAACAAAAAAAGACAGAAAGAATATTTTTCTGAAAGAATTATATGTATGTGATGCTGTTCATCGTACACTTTTTTTCACAATTTTTCATAAAATTCAGACCTATGTATATACCCTAAAATATGAATTTATATCATTTTATGCTTAGTTTTGAGTTGAGAAAAATTATTTATTCTGCACAATGTTGTGTGTTCTATACTTTTTTTGGACGATTTTTATTTTAGTTATTTTTTTATATTTTTCAATAAGTTTAGTTGACAAAACAACTTGTGGGGTTTTTTTCTCAGCTACTGAATACTTCTGGATATTAAATCGTAAAAAGCTAAACAGAGAGTAACAAGAAGGAGATGATAAAACTCATGTGATTTTTAAAAATTTCAGTTTAATATTAAAAAACTTACATTACCTGAATTGTTCTTTAGCAACCACTTCATTTTGAATTTGTTTTAGTCTTGCATTGTGATTTTTACCTTACTTTACTTATTTTCTTTCTCTTCCATACTCTCTCGTAGTTTTTCTCTTTTCCCTACTCTATCTCTCTTTCATCTTCTATTCCCACTCCCCTTCCCTCTGTTTCCATTTCTGACTTGTTCCCATTCGACCCTCTCAAACTTAATGTAAGTCTATCTATACATCTCGTTGTATCTCTCTTCTGTTCATTCACTGTATCTATGTATATGTTACCTCTCTCACACCGATCTTTTTTCCTGTGTTCCTCTAATTCTCTAGCTCCCTCCATCCATCTTTTTCATCTCCCTCCCCACTTCAAAACCCAAGCTCCACCTCTCCTCCAGTGGTGTGAAGCTCATCTTATACTTGTCGATCTCATTGAGAACATTCACAAACACAGATGTTTGCTCTAGCTCATAATACACATTCTGATTTAAATAAAAAACTTTTCTTTCCTACATGAATATAAAGTATGATACATATTTTTCAAAACTTATATTTCATTTTACTATATATATATATTATAAAATGTTTTTTTGAATTTCTCTACATCTTATTATATGACAATCATTTTTTCTTCGAATAGTCTAAACAGTTTACAGCGTACATATGCATGTACATCCTTTTTATCTTCTTTACTTTATTTATTTTTATATTTCACATGTGTGCATGCATATATGTATATATAATAATATAAAAGAATTGACGACAACGGCTTCACTTCAAAATTTCTTTCTCATTTTCATTGCTGCTGAACAGCACAACTTCCTAATTCATGTCGGACTGAACGACCAATACTAGTATTATTCTCTTTCTCTCTCTATCTCTCTCTCTCTCTTTCTCCTCTAATTCTTTCTCTCTCTTTCTCTCTATATATCTATATATTTCTCTTTTTTTCCCTGCTGTGTCCTGTGTCTCTTTTCTGTCCCTTTTGGTGTCTCAGAGAGATAATAGAAGGAAGAGGCCAAAGCAGTAGCAACAGCATCATTTCTCAGATGCCGATTTTGTTCGTCAATTCCGACTATATTGGGTTCCTGCTTTTGCATTCGCTACTTCATCTACTCCTCACCCATTATTTCCTTGCCTTGTCTGTCGAATGTCAGTCAGAGATTAAGGTTTTTACTAAACTTTCCATATCCTTTCCCACATTTTTCTTTTGCTATACACATATGTATGTACATACATGAATACATAACTGAGAAAAAACAACCTGTGATTTCGTTTCTGTGCTCTTTCTCTTTTATTTTTTTGTTATTTTCAAATCTTCTATTACAACACTCTTCCTCGCATTTAATTTCTTATTTCCGTATATGACAAGTAAAACATGTGCATTCTGGACAACATTGAAAAGAATGACTTATTTTATATCCTCAAGAGAATATAACTACTGGCTCATACGTCCCACTTGCGGCGTTATCTTGTTTTCTTCTCTTCTGCCTCTCTTGTTGTCATTCACTTTGTCTTGCTTCTTCCCTTGACTCATTGCATTCCCTCTTTGCAATGTGTACTCTCTTTCCGGTCTGTTCAAGCCAGACATCTCCTTTTTTCCGTTACTGAACCCAAGGCAGAGGAAACGAGTTTGAGCTTCTGAGCTTCTATCTATTCATACTCAGCTCATAGCTAATCTTGTGAGTAGTACTGGTGATATCTGTCATCATCATATACAACTTTTGGAAGAAGCTGAGACAACTTGTTGTTGTTGTTGTTATTTTTGTTGTATCATCATCGCCCTTCGATGACATATCGCATCTCATGTTGCTTACCCTTCTGTGGTCATAGATCAGGTATCTCACAAAGTTTCATATATTTTTCAATAACTTTTACGATGCTATCTGTTGTTGTTGTTGTTTTTGCAAACACAAAACAGCATATCTTTGATTATGATGCCAAACTACTAAGCAATGATAGCATGACGAATCGGACAAACTTTGGCTAAATGTATCTGTTTAAGCCGTTAAAATTTTAAAAGCGTTTCGGCTTTCAAAACTAAGTCTGAGTGATATTTCTTAAATCATTCTTATTTCTCAGAGGATTAGTATAATACCTGCTGTTGATATATGCATGTATGAAATTTTTTTTCATAAGCTTTAATAATACACAAAAACAACTTGAGAAAAGTTGATTTTCTCAATATGAAATGGTTTTTTTTTCTGTTTTTTTTTCGTCCATTTCCTAAATTCTAAAGTCAGTTTTCTAGTCATTTCAACCAGAAAACTGCTTCAGAATCTATTTTCTGCTGGAACCACAAGAACAGAGTTTAACTGAAGAAAACGTACTCAAAGCAAAACTTAGTTATTTGAAACAATTTTCAGAAGAGAAAGAAAAAAGTCAATCTAATTGGAAATTTTCTATTTTACGTTCAATTATTTGCTTCATTTCATCTTTCTTATAATATAAACCTTTCTCTGTTTAACTGGGAAATCTCTGATTCATCCCAGCTGTTCAGTTTAACGTTCAGCCATAGTCCAAAATATCTTTTGTTATTTAAGCCTAAATTTAAGCATTTACAGCACAAATTGCTCAATATATGCTCAAGTCTCATTAAAAGTTGTTAAATTTCAAATTCAAACTATATATTGAAATAATTTGCGAATAGATTTCAAAACAAATTATCCTAATTTGAATGATCTAACGAACTTCCTTTGTTTTCTCCTGTTTCGAAATATTTAACATCCATATATAACTGTTTTAATTAGTTTATTTCAGATCTCAAAATGTCGTCGGCTTCGCCGTCGTCTCCATCGGCTTCATCTTCTTCTTATGATGATGATTGCTCAAAAGAATGTTCAGCTTCCTTTACCTATGATCCTAATAATAATAGTAACAAACAGAAAGAAAATGATAATCAAGTAAGTATATCAAAAAACATTTTTATGATTGAAATCATAATATAGATTCTTGAGATTTAGTTTCTTTACTATATACTAGGATATACACATATATATGTTTTTTTAAAAAGTTTATCTTATCTTTTCTTTATAGTCATAACAATACTTTATAAGAAAATTAATATTTTCTAACTTCTATTGAGAATATTTCAAATATTTTTTTGTTATGCTTCCAAAAAAAGTTATTCCTGGAAAGATTTGTAAGCATTAGAAGGCTGATAGAATGTTAAGATCGTCCAATCTAACAGCTGACATTCAACAAAGAACATTGAGTCTATTTATTTTCTTGAACATTGATTTCTAATCTAATATATCAATGCATTACGACAAGGAAATTCTGATCATGATATTGAAATCTTAAGGATCAAATACTTAAGCTGTACTAGCTAGCTGTATGAAATATGAAAATCTTTTTTTTTTGTTGATTTTTAAGAATTCAGACACTTACGATACACAAATACTTATTTGTAAGATTTTGATTCAAGAATATATCAATTTTGAAAAAGAACTAATACGAAAATTGTTTTCTTATTCAATATAAATTTGTCAACAAAAAAAAAAACAATTTTCACTACTCTTTTGTTCTTTTGATGCTTTTATTATTATTATTATATATTGAATTTCCTAAAAAAAAAGAAAAAAAAAGAGTGTCACAAAACTAAATTAACTTCTCTTGAAATGTATATTTGAGAAAAACGTTCCAAGAAAACACTTTATTCATTTTCTTTTAATGCATGGTAGTCAAAAGTTGGAAAAAAAAATTTGAAAAGGTATTGCTTTTCTAACTTCTCATTTCAAGTATTTTCCAAGAAACTACCCTCAACTCACAAGGTTTTAACATTGAATTTTTGATAAATTCCAACAGAAGTCACTGATTCTTATAAAAAAAAAACTTTTTTTTCTCTCAAGAAACATATTACAGGAAGACGAACTAAGCGAGCTGACAGACTCTGTATCCAGTCAACTCCAATTGGTTGAAGAGCCACCAAAACCAATCGGTCATGTGAATGTTTCGATGAAAGATCTGATAACAATTGTGACAATCGGTTAGTTTGAGCAGATAGATTATTTTGTGAAAATTTCCCTTAGACACTTTCATTTAAAAAAAAAAAAAAGGAGAATAAAATTCATTTTTGAACATGAAAAAGGTGGGAGTTCAGTAAATATACTTAGTGAAAAATACAATTAATTATGAACATTTTGCTTAAACTTATTAATATCAAATATACTTTTTCTCATAAATTCTTTCTTTTATGTAAATATATGAAATAATCTATTTATAGTAATGTAAATCATACACTATATGCTTGATTCATACCTCACTGACTAAGTTCTTTCGTTCTATTTATATTCTCTTTGACATACAATATTTGAGCAAATTTATAAGTTAACAAAGCTTCCATATTCTTATATAAGATTTTCAAACAAGAAAAAAAAACAATTTGATACTTATTCATATATTTTATCTTTTTTTTTAAATCTTTTTGAACAAAAAAAGTTCATAAAAACATTTGAATTCAAATCAGATACATATATCGAATACTTCATAATACTAAAAACATGATTGTGTTGTCTCGACGACAACCAACAATAATACTCGTAAAACTAAAAAGTACGTAGTTATGTTAAAGTAATCATACTTAAGATGAATTAAAGTACTTTGAAATGAGTTTTTCTCTTAATCATATTCATTATATTATTTTGATTTTATTAGAATTTTGAAATGTTTGTAGTACTGGATAAGTTTCTATATTCAAGAATGATTTGTTCGTTTTGCGTAGGTTAGATTAGACTACGACTAGAATCCGTTAAGAAGGGAATTAGATTTTTCAAATATTTCAATGAATCGATGAAGTTTGTTGTTGAAGAATATTTTGCCAACTTGCCTTCTATTATTCTTACTAAAGTATACACATAATAAAAAAAATAATTTTACTAATAGTTAGGTTTTTAACTTTTTTTTCAGAAAGTTACTTAGTTTTTGTTTTTTTTTGTTCACTCTTTAAAAAAAAGAACAAGGAATAATATGTGACCAAACGATATTTTATAACTCCCTAGTGTATAATGTCATGAAAAGTTTGACTTTTCTTTGGCTAATGTCGCTGCCAAGCTCAAAATAGATTGATATAAAGTAAAAACTATTTGCACTTGTTAGACCAACTATACAGCTAAACTTGAACCCTAATACTTAACTCGTATACACTACACACTTTGAACTTAAAAAGTTTAATCTGCTGGAAATGCTCTCTAGTTTGGTATTGTGGCATTTGCATCCCTACTTTAGTGCGAAACAACTTTGAACAATAAATCACTTAAAAGTTCGATGAATTAGTGGCCTAATTCTAGTCATAAGAGAAAATGAGAGAGTTCTCTCTTATGTGTGAGGTTATAAGCGACAGAAGGAGGTGGTTCAATGAGAGAGCGAGAGGGAGCAACTTAACTTTGAAGCTTACGTGGTGTAACACGGCGTTCCTCTGATATGAGAAGTAATTCCCCCAAATGATCTAAATAGAAGAGAAATGCAAAGAAATGGGATCACATAGAAGAATAACCTCGTGGTTTATCTCTATTACCTAAAGCAATTAAAAAACTCTAAAACAGCTTGTTCTTTTCACTGAATCTTCCGAAAACCCAAAGCAATTTCGAAGAGAGAAACTAAATAGGCTATTTAAATTGATATTCCATCTTGCTTTTCTGCTGAAACAGTCTTTAACTATAGAAAAACGTTTAAAAAGTTAGAGCAAAAAGAACAAACAATATGTGAATATTATAGATAATTTTCTTTCAACTATTTAGTATTTTTGTGTTCATAATCGATCAGAAAGAAATGAATGTCATATTTTTCAAAAGAAAATTTGGAAAATTGAACAAATATATAAATAGAAAATATACAATGTACTACGTTTTGAAAAGAAAAAAAGATAGAAACTCTCAACATTTTGACTTAATTCTAAACCTCAAACTAATGTTAAAGTAATCTCACAATCCTTTTCTCTCGTAAAAATGTAATTTCGATTTTTCTATTTTTAGGTACGGGTACGTTTGGACGAGTTGAACTTGCTCGTCACCGTGAAAATGGCCAGCATTTTGCCTTGAAAATCTTAAATATGCATAAAGTAAGTTCTTCATTATATATATATATATATATATATATATATATTAACAATATAAAATAAAACGTTGTTGTTTATAAATTTAAATACAAAACAAATAAAAATAAATGAGTCACATGCTAAAAATTTATAAAACGTACCTCATAACACTTCAAGCGAAAAGAAAACAAAAAGTTATGAACAAAACTAGAAAATCTGAAAACGAATACTTTAGAATATAATAATAATATTAGAATATATATACATATATGAAATTTACATTACAATTTACATTTACACTTCTTCAGGTGGTTCGAACTCGTCAAGTTCAGCATGTTCACAGTGAAAAACAAGTCTTGAACCAGCTTAATCACCCATTTATTGTACAACTGTAAGAACTAGAAAATGCTTAAGCAAATCAATTATTTATATTTTGTCTATTCTACAGATTTTCTACTGATACTGATGATAGAAATTTGTATATGATCATGGAATTTGTTCCCGGAGGAGAATTATTCAGCTATCTTAGAGCTTCAAGAGTTTTTTCAAATTCAATGAGTAGATTTTATGCTGCTGAAATTGTGTCTGCTCTCGATTATATTCATTCAAAAAATATAGTATGTTTTAAGAAAATAATTTATTATAATATACATATAATTTATTTTTTTTAAATTAAAAATTAACTTATTATAGGTTTATCGTGATCTGAAACCTGAGAATCTCATGTTAACAAAGGAAGGTCATATAAAAATGGCTGATTTTGGCTTTGCCAAAGAACTCAAAGACAGGACATATACACTATGTGGTACACCTGAATATTTAGCACCAGAATCTTTATCAAATAAAGGACATAATAAAGCAGTTGATTGGTATAATATAGATTTTAAATATTATTTTAAAGAAAAATACATTTTTAAGGTGGGCATTAGGTGTTCTCATATATGAAATGATGGCTGGTCGTCCACCTTTCAGAGGAAAAAATACATCAGAAATTTATGATAGAATTGTTGAACATAAATTGAAGTTTCCTCGCAGTTTTAACCTGATCGCAAAGTAATATTTGCCATTTTTCATAATAATAATCATTGAATATAACTCTTTTTAGGGATTTGGTTAAGAAGTTATTGGTAGTTGATCGTACACAACGCATTGGAGCTATGAAAAATGGTGCTCGTGACGTAATGGAACACAAGTGGTTCCAGAAAATAAATTGGAAAGATCTCTATGAAATGCGTCTAGAGGTAAGAAATTCTCTCTCTCTCTCTCTCTCTCTTTTTCTTTCTTTCTTGACGAACAAGAAAAAGAAGTCAAAAGATAAATATTTAATTTGTCATGATGTCATCTAACATACATACATCTTTGATTTGCAGCCTCCCATTGTTCCGACGCTTTATCATGCTGGGGATACTGGCAACTTCGATACATATGATGAGAATGTTGATCCAGGACCAGTAGTACCTCAAAGAGAAAGGGACCTGTTTGCCAACTGGTAGTTGATGTATAGTATATGTCTGTTTCCAATCAAAAAAATGCAGCTAATAGAATATATTATATATACATTAATATATATATATATAAATTAGTTAATATAAATATAGTTACTGTAATACAGTTTATTGATATATACTATATCATCTTAATAGTATAAAGACAATTAAATTTACAATATATATTAATATATAAGTAAGTTGATATTGTAATAATTAAAATTTAAAAAGCAAATATATATCTTTGTCTGATTTTTGTGGCACTTTCACACGAACACTTGTAGTTTTTCTTCTTTTTCATTCGAATATATGCTGAATTGATAATTGATTAATGATGCATTCGATATGCTTAGAGTTATGTGTGCTTAGTATTGTTTTTGCTTTTCATACATATATGACTTATGTTAATGTTCAAGCTTTTGTTTCTTCAATTTAATGTACTGAATAATATTTGTACATAGACTTAGCGTATGGGTAGCCGTTATGAGGCTTAATAAATTACTTGCCTTCCATATCGTTTTTTTTCTTTTAGACTAGAACATTGTAAAACAAAAAATAATAGAATTCATTGCACATCGTATTTCAAGTTGCAAAGGTTTTTTGTTTCCTAAGATAAGGAGATCTTCATTTACTCATTTTGCTGGTTAAAACTTCATGGCTTCGATACACCCTGAAGGGAGAATGTAAAGCGTAGGTGGGAATGACGTCAAATCATACTTATCTGAGTTGGCCAGCTGTTCTTCTGCTTTCCTCTGAAACCTTCTGTAGTTCAATTTGTTTAAATATAACATTGTCTTTTTAACAACAAATTTTATATAGAATTTATAAATTTGCTAATGGGGGCTGATATGGCGATATGAAAATCATTGCAAATGATAAGAGATTGACAGAGCTAGATTACATGAGCAACGTTTGCTAGTCTGTTTGCACTACTATACATTTCTACATGTTGTCGTTAGTGAATCAAAAAAAAAGTGAGAACAAGCGAAAAATAATTTTTTCTAATAGTTTACTAACTAAAATATACTTTGTTGACATGAAGTTGCAACGTTTATTTCCTCGTAGAAGATTTATTATGTTATCTTTCAAAAGATCCAGGCCAAAAGTTTCATTATAAACAGCAAAAACTCGTTGTAATTTTATTTGAAATAAAAAAAAACAAAGTTCAAGAGTTTAGTGACAGAAACATCCTGGTAAATTGTAATGTGAAAAACTAAGTGAAACAATAAAAGTTGTTTCAACAAAAATAAAATATAATAGTATGGGCTATAGCAACAGTCACATTGTGTTTGTGTTTATAATCCTCTTCAATCCAAACTACCAGCATTAATCAAACTTCAAGCTACAACGTTAGCATGGTTAAACTTAAAATATTTGAATAATGAGATTGTTAAGCAATGCTTGCAAATTCGAACGCAACAACTGACTATGACGACAAAAGTGATGACGACAGAGAAGGCATCATTTTTGCAAAGATGATATTGAATGTCAAAAATAGCAGATATTTAAGTATTTCAAAGAATATATAGAAATTTGAATAGGTAAAAATCAAAATAAATTTAATATTTGATAAATTTCTTGAATAAAAACCATATTTTTATAATTTTTGCTTAAAATATTAATTTATATATTTGTATATCCAGATTATATTTTTATTATTATTCATCTACACCAACTGAATAGTTTTTATTTATTATTTACATATATTTGCTGGTTTTAGTTTTAGAAAATAAATGAAAAGAGTTGGTTTCAACTTATTTACATGTTTGAACAAAACAAAAACATTTTTTTTTTCAAAATATACGATTCTTTCAGACACGATTCAAACAACCGTTCAAGAACATTCGAAAGAGACTTCTTCTTACGTGAATCACGTAAGAAACGTGAAAAAAATTATTTTTATTGTCTTCATTGGTGATAGAAGTCTACTATGAAATCTGAATCAACGATTAGTTTTGTTAAGAATTGGGATTTAGATATATTACCAACAAGAAAGTAAATTGAATAATTTAGAGCATCTATAGAATTTCTAAAATTTCAATGATTATTATTATCTAATATTTTAAATTATTTTTTGTTATTCTCTTCAGTCCATGGACATCAGATGCTGTTCAATTTACAACAATATACGATGCTACTTCATACGAATGGTTATATTAACTTATCAGTGTTAAATATGCAAAAATTTAGGAGATTATCTATTGTTCGTGATAACTCAATTAATTTTATATATCAACCTCCCGATACCAGAAGCAGTAATGTTCAAGTAAAATTACATCTTGATTCTTTCTTTACAACAAAAATAATATTTTAGCTTAGCTTAGAACCCAGTTTGTCTTCTTTAGCTATTAGAAATCATTATGCTTTGAGGTGTAATTTTGAATTACGCGTTAAAGATTCTGAATCGCGAAGTTTCATATAGTTTTTATATCCAAACAAACTTATTTTACAGCCATTCTTACTGCTGAACCTTATTGCTCAAGTGATAGTAATCCAGAAGAGTTCACAGGCTTTACGGTGCCAAATGATTCGTCGTTAGGATTAACTTTGAAATCTATTTTCAGTGCCGATATATATAATGGTTAGCATAATAAGATAATATAGTAATAATATAGTTTATTTGTGCGAACAGGGCTCAAATGTCATATAACAGCTACACTTTTCTTACTGAAATCCCAATTTTTAATTGGATCTTGGTCGTTAGCATGTCCATTAACTTCAAACCAATTAGACTTCCGTTTCACTGCTTTAACAGACAAGTACGATTCAATTTAATTTTGTTTACATGACATGAATATTTAGAAAAAGACATGATTTTTGTATTAAAACATTACGTGATAGTAGAGAATACCCAGCATCTCGTGAAGCTCTTTATCTGTGCTCCTCTTTTTTCAGAAAAAAATTAATATCTAACGCATTGATACGGGATGAAATAGAATTAGATACTTCATTACCAGCTTTAACTACAGTTTTAACACTGTTCTTAGTATACATTCAACATATTTCTATTTATAGGTTGTTACATTTGCTATGACAGGAACGTTTTTACCTCCGAGCAAATTAACATACCAGTTAACTACAGAAATATTAGTTCTTTCCGAACAAGTGGACGTAATAAACCGAAAAGAATTTAAACAAGCAATTGAGAAAATGGCTTGTGAGCAATTGTACAAGGTAATCAATTTATAAATTATTAGAAAACAAAAATGAATTTAGGAACATTCTGAACTAAGAATTATTTTAGAATGGCTACTAGTTGCTCGAGATTTAAGTCTATCAAGGCTTGAAAACACTGCTTCAGCTCTGATAATTCGTTTATACTTTAAAGAATTTATACGTGAATATGGCGATAATACTGTATGTGCACAATGTTTGAACGTAAAGTAAATCATAGATTTGTAGCGAAGTCACAATCGTACTGATCTACATGATCGTTTACATCGAAGTCAGAGGATTTTCAGAAGTTCAGCTTATGTATCTTATATATTTCTATTTAATTCTTATAAACTCTACACCTGCTTGAATATTACAAGTTTTCAGGCAAGATTGCAACATCTTCAACGAAGTTCGAGAGGAGTTTACTGTATTGATCATTTTCGTCCGAACTCTTCAGAATAAAAATGAAAATTTCAAGTAATTTTAAATGAAATAAGCTTAACGAATAAAATTTTTATTATAAATTTAAAATAAACACATTATCTTTACATTTGTCTAGCAATATATTCCACCGTTAGAACTGAAATAATAAAAAATTAAAGATTTTGAATGTTTAATATATCTTACTTAGCACTGAAAATCAGTTGTTGAACTGAATCTTTAATGCTGTTGTTCAATTCATCGACATTGTTGGTTGCGAAGACACACCGCTTATCTCCAGCAATAGTCTGTATATTAAAAAATAGAATGAAGCGATGAACAAGAATAGCTTACAGCAAGGCTGTTCGCATCTAAGTTTCCTCCAAATCCTACTGTAATAACTCCATATGTCTTATTAGCACGAATTTGATCAGTTGATGGATTATCACTGAATGAAGATGTAGATGTAACATATACAATAAGATGATTTGTAATTGTAGTACGATATCCAGTTGCATAGAATTCTTTTCTTGTTGC
Organism: Auanema rhodensis; assembly: GCA_964057225.1. Lineage (NCBI taxonomy): Eukaryota > Metazoa > Nematoda > Chromadorea > Rhabditida > Rhabditidae > Auanema > Auanema rhodense. The sequence goes on along the minus strand of OZ059899.1, from coordinate 8,795,416 downwards.
TAAATCCAAGGCGCTAAACATGTTGCGTATTTAATATTATTCTAAATACTGAATATTGGTATACTTTTGTAAATATTGTCCCGGCTGATTATATTTTCCGAATTGATGTAACGCATCCACATGATTACTAAGAGCCGATTGGCTATTAGTATCACCGAAATAGTAGGCAATCACCTAAAAAAATCATATTCAATAGTTTTGAAGATTTCAACAATACCTGTCTATTCTTTACTCCAGTTACAGGTATAAAAGCAACTCGAGTATTATTGAATGCAAGATTATATGGAGCCATTAATGTTTTGATGAAATTGTGTAACTGAAAATTCAAAAAATAATTTTACGGTATTGCAAATATTTAAATCGTTACAGTATCATAAGTGTTTGCTGCTGATGCTGATTCATCAACAATGAAAACAATATCAGCTTTCACATCATAAATAGGTATTGATGTTGTCTAAATTAGTATTTTCTATATTGTGATGGAGATTGTAAGAACAAACAGGTGCTTGTGTTGATGTTGTTGACAAAGTAGTAGTACTTAGTGTCATTGATGTGGTTGAATATACTACGGGAGGAGTTGCAGGACCTAAAATAACAGATGTATTGTTTCGATAATGAATACTTCATATTCATACTTGGTTTATTGTTTCCAATGCAATAAGAGGTGTATTGGCGACGGAATGCCTGATTTGTTTCATCAATTCCATGAATGAACAAAGTCAACAAATTAGAATCACAAGTAAATGGATCTGACACATATTCATAAGAACATCCTTGTCTAATATAGAGCTCAGAGCTCAGAATTTCCTTGAATTGTTTGGAAGTTTAGTATTTAATTATAACAATCATGTTTACCGCTCCTGTTGTTGAATCTACAATTTGAGCATACGTAAGACGTCCATGATGACCTTCGGATCCTTTAAGATGAGCTGTCACAACATTTGTTTCTGTAAGTCAATAACAATGCATTTTTTGAAATTTCTGAATGTGTTCAACCTCCTGAGAAAGGACTATGTTTAGTTCCATCCTGACGAGATCCTGTAGGATTTGAAGGAGGAGCTACAGCATACAATGGATATGTAGAAGCTCCACCTTGGGTATATATGGCTACATAGCAATTTCCAGGAGTGCTGAACTAAAGCACAAATCACATCATTTCGTATTATAATTCAATACATACACTAATTTTCCAAACTCCGCCTGGTGAACTGTCTGCTGTTGGAATGATACGATATATTCTTGTAATACCATTAGACACAATAATATCTGGTTTAATATTATCTAAAATATAATTTTAAATATTATCACATTAACGTTTGAAATATACGTTTTTGTGGGCTCACTGCTCCAACATTTCCAAATTCCCCAGAAACAAAAATGTAAATAGCTGATGTGTTAAAGTCAACCGTTATAAGAGATGGATTGGAACTAGTACATTGGTACTTAGGATAGCTTGGATATAAGATTGTACTAGCATCGAATCTTGTTGGAAGATATTTGATAAAGAACTGAAATGAAATAATAACTTAAAGAATTATTTTCAAAACGTACATCACCAATGCCATTTGCATCCAAGAACGCCACATTACCCTCAGTTGTGTAAGCCAAACGAGCAATTGAATTTGCAGATCCATCGCTTGGATAAGTTCCACATGATGAGTTAACATACAAATAATGTACCTATAGTATACAATGCATAGTAAACAAAAATATAATAATTTTTCTTACAATAATCTGGGAATCGGCAAGAGTATGGAGATCTCTATCTCTAACACTATCACCATCGCTAACGCCAGCAGAAGTAATAACGAACATCTCAGATCTTGGGTATTGAACTAGAGAAAAGGTGTCAGCATCATTGAAGAAATATTGGATAATACTTGAATAGAGTATATATGTACTAAAATATTGGTAGGCCTTAATTACCTCCAAATATTCATAGAGCATGATCCTTGTTTTTTAGCATTGTATTGTTGCTTTAAAATTATCTCTGTAGCTTGATAAGCAGTGTCAGCTACTTCCATATATATTTCGTCGCCTGAAAATGTTAAAAAATAGAAATATTAAATTCTGTAAGTATATTTTACCATCGAAAGCAATAACAATGAAACTATTGAACCATGATGATGCAGACTGGCTAACAGCTGTTGGTAAATTATTAGCAAACTGAATGTTATGAATATACTCATTAAAATGTTTTAAAATAAATGATTACATCAGTTACTGCGGCATTGTTTTGGAATGTCGTCTCAATAACAATGATCATTGTCTTTGCTATTGGCAAGAACGAACTATGCTGATCATTATCACAGGTTTCTGTCAATTACCAATTAAGTTCATTAATGACTTGGATACTAACCATATTCGCAATGGAATCCAGAATAAGTTGTAGGACAAACACATGATCGGCCATCTGTAGATAAACTTCCACCATTGACGCAAACAGGAGTTGTGCATAAGATTCCTAGGGGATTACCATTGAATAAAAACGGATTCACTGAACTTCTTACCCTGCCAATATTCATCACAAACACATACTCCATTGTCTGCTTTATATCCACCATTTCCACATGTCAAAGCTAAATAGATGAAAATCAGTTAAAAAGCATAACATATTATCATAATCATACTAGCTTTAGAACAATGACCATATGAGAAGCGTTGGAAGAGATATCCAAATTCATCTTCACCAGTATGCTATAAATAAATAAATAATTATTATATTCTATATGTTCTTTGAATACTAAAATAGCTAATTCATTTGAATCATCAAAACCGGGAGGACATGCAAATGTTTGAGATAGCCATGGCCAATCACAGTTCAACCGATATTGATAATTGACAGCATTATAAAAAGTATCTAAAAAGATAAATTGTCACAATTTTCATCTTATGAAAATAATTCAATAAAATCTTAAATATACTTACTGTTATAGGCATCCAAAATAGTAGCTGACAATACAATAGCAGTTCCCATCTCATTATCCTTGGTGTGAACATAAGACATTAATCGGTTTTGATCGGAATCCTGAAAAAAAAATTCAGCTTTAAAGCTTTTTGGAAATCTTACTTTAATAGGATCTTTATTTGGCCAGTCTTGTACAATAGTATTTGTGAAGCCAGTAATAAACTGAAGACCAGATTGAACTCTGACAACCACAGAGCACATCTGAAAGAGTTTCATTTTCTTCAGAATTTGATTACTCAATAACGTACTGGATTAGGAGTATAAATAGTGCCACTGGAATTCGTAGTAATAGAAAGAACATATTTACCGGGAGGTAAATGATCTATAAATAGAATTCTTCTTCATATTAAAGTTTCAAATCAGAACCTGCATCATTGTCTGGGTCTGGAGCATAGTTTTTATCATATCTTGGTTTTTCACATAAGTAGAACTTTTCATCAGAACAAGCGTCCGCATCCCTAAATTGATCCACCAACAATATAGTCAACTATGAATGTATACGTATAACAAACCATGTATTGTCTGCATCATGTTGATAACTCCAGAACATACACTGACGATGATCATCGTCGATAGGTACATCATGAATCCAATAAGTATAATCATTCGTTTGAATCTGATAGTATAAAATACTTAACTAAGATAATATATTAGTTTCTTACAGGCAAAGGCTGGATACCGTCAGGTCTATCCCAGTACCAAGTTCCATTGTTGAATCCTCCTAACCAGAAAGAATAAAATTGAGAAATGCCTAAAATATTTTCAATATATAAAGTATAACAATATCTTGAACTTACTTTTGATGAAAGCGTGAGTGTTATCGTTCAAATCATCAGCCAACTGTCCCCCAGCTGAATGGCATTCCTTTTTGGCTCTCTGATAATTCAGGTTGTCTGCTGAGAAATAGTAGCAGAATGTATTGTATTGCGTCCATCCATCATCACATGCTACACAAAAACTTTGTTTAATTTTCAATATAAAACAACGTTTTTACATACGTTTGCGAACTTCAAATATAGAAGACATCGAGAAATCATCAACAGCTACTTCCTGTACTGAATATGAATTTCCTACAAAAGTTATAATATAATATTCTAAAATCATTTATGTATACCATTAATATCACGAACAGCTAATTGAGGATTTTGACCATAAACATCAAATTGAAGTGTTTGAGTATAGGTATCAACAGGGAAATATATCTGTTAACATCAATTTTATTTAGAAGGTTGATTGAAATTAGCATTTAAACAAACCTGTTGTTCTGTTGTACAATCGAAACTCTGATAAGTATATACCATGCTTGATTCGTATTGAAGTGGAATTATTTTGATAAACTATAATAATATTATAATTTAAATTTTATCTTTATAACTTATATCTACCTCAGATACTGATGCTTGTTGAGAAGTGTAAATTGCACCAACACCGCTGAATGCTACAGCTTCGAGTGGCCACAAAGTGTCCTGAACATGTTTTTTCAACTTAACACATCATAGTTGCTTTAAATACCCAGGTTGCATTACAGAATAATCCAGATGGATTAATGTCGGACGCGAATCTAGTAGATACTCCCATGAATACCGTGAGATGAAGATTGCGAGCTCTCACGTCTTCATAAAGCTCTAACCAATCTCGTTGATTAGTAAAATCGGGGTTAGAAACCTGCAGAAAGCATTTTTTTTTGTAAATAAGATTATACAAACCATGAATAACTGCAAATATGATCCGGGTTGTACATCTCCTTTACGTACTGCCATATCCAATCCTCTATATAGCTTCAAAGGAAATAAAAAGTATACTTTAAAAGCCTATTACGTACCTGAGTATTGCATCCCTCATCTGAAGGATATGCGTTTGCAACTTCTTCCAATTTACTAATAACTCTTGATGGATCATATCCAGGAGCAACAGCCAAGACATCTCCCCCTTAATTAAAAACAATGCTGAAGAGAAAACTGCTGATAAACAACTTACATGTGCTGTTGAATCCGACCAATACATATCTTCCAATCCAAGTGGGGTTAGTTCTTTGAATATCCTTAATCAAATTGGGGAATTCCTTATTGAGAAGTGCAACCTATAAAATCAATATGAAACTTAGGATTCTATATATTATGAAAATTACTTGAGCAAAACCAATCTGAGTTAATTCAACAGCGAATATCATATCAACGTACAGAAGTTCAAATTCAGGAGAAGCTCCTTGTGCAGTACAAGCAACTAAACACATCAGAATGCAAACAATTATATTATATTATTTTACCAAATTCACAGAATGTTCCAGCATATCCAGCAATACATTTACACATTTGTCCTGTAGGTGTACCACCATTGAAGCAAACCTAAAGTAAAAATTCGAATTATCCATTACATCAATTTGTATGACTAGTTGTTCGCAATGAGTTCCAGTGTATCCCATTGGGCAGTAACAAGATGAATTTTGAGCATTAGGAATTCCTCCATTCAAACATGATCCTGGAGGCTTATTTGTTGGTTGAACTAAAAAATAACTAGTAATTTTGAAAACATTTCAAATGATTCGTACTGAGTGTACAAGTGAAAGTTCCAGCTCGTTGAATAGCCAACCCACGACTTCCGGTTACAAAGAACTTGAAATATAGTTGTCTTAAAAATAACAACTTTCATAATAAAGAGCTTACATTGAAATTCATAATTTCATTAGGAACTTGGCAATGGAAATCAGGGAAATAGAAATGATAACTACAGCCATCACGATAAAAACCACTTGAAGCATAAACCTGAAATAGATTTCAGTTATTGCTATTTGTAGTTAATGTACCTGTTGTTGTACTCCGTCTCTGACAGCATAAACCTCTAATGCAGATCTGATAAACTCTTCAGGAACAAACGGGAATTCAGTTATATGGAATGCAACAGATTGAGTGACTCCTTAAGTTTTCATAATATTCTCATAGTTAACAAATAAAAAAAAATTACCAATAAGAGGCTCTAAATAGAATCCATCAACGTGAATTGCTTCAGTGAAAGCATAGAAGATATCATGTTGAGCACTTGAAGCTGAAATGAAATATACTGTATTACCATAGATAGTACTGTAGTACGTTTTTGCTTATATGATTGCTGATAAATCTTCAAAGAACAAGGAGTGCTGTCATCATCAGATGTGACACGGAAAAAGAAATTTCCAGTTTGAAGACCATTGATAGTCCAAATGTTATTGGTACCATCTTGATAGGCAGTGACAATTGATGCAGACAAGTCATATCCCTCTGGTGCTGTGACATTGAGTTTAAGATTTTCTGAAAAATGAGCACGGGACGTATATACATATACAGCATGTTTGCTAAGATTTACTTCCAATTCCAATAATGGTCAATAAATCCAATGTTGACGAATCAACTGCAACAGTTTGGTATGGAAGCTGTCCGGCACAAGTCTTGAAATAAAGTTATTATGACTATAGTTCTATCAAGATTCCTTACAGGGAAGTCAAATTTATACATAAGCTGAGACTTATAAAGATTATTATTCATATGTGTGGTTAAGAAGTTTTCCAAATTATTTCTATTATCAAGATAGAATATCTCTCCTGTTGTTCTTGCTGCCATCTCACCCATTTTTCTATAATATTATATAAAAACAAATTTCAAATATGTATGAATATCACATGTAAGCACTGCTATCACTTTGGAATCTACAAAGTGGTTGCGGCTGAACCATTACAAAGTGAACCTGCAAAAAATATAAAAATCATATTTTGGAAACAGAAATTTAAGATGAATTTTAGCTTATAACTCACAGGAGCTCTGTAGAGAGCCGATTGGAAAAAGGATTCCATAGCATAATCAATATCACTAGGTAGAGCATCAGTAATAACATAAACAGGAGATTTATAATTAGGCAATAAGTTGAGAGCAGTACTAAATATATGATTACACTTATATTATATATGATGCATTAGTTTCAAACCTGATAGACTCGAATACTATATCAGTACATTTCTCTTCAACATAATCATTATGAGAACGGAATTGAAGCTCTTGAATAAGATCTTCATACTTTGTATAACGCTCATTAAGTATAATAGCTAAAATTAATTTTTTTATAACTAAAATAATTTTGTTTTACATTGGTTGTTGAATAGTACAGTAATAAAGCTACTCAAATATCCATCATCAAATACAAGTGAATTAACAACTGATTGAATTGAGTTGGCAACCTAAAAAAAACACATTACAATTATTTATAATCAATAATAATTAATAAATATGTTATATAATAAACTTACAGCAGAAATAAGATCTCTTGTCTGAACTGAAGTACGAATAACAAATGTTAATGTTGGATGCTCAGCATCGAACTCAAATCCTTGGTTTGCATCACAGAACACTTAATATATTCCAAAATTAGTAAAAAAAAATACACTTCGTACTGTGTTCGCAATGTTCTCCTTCAAATTGACTTGGGCAGAAACATTCATTTAGATCTGATACAGTACCTAAATTAATTTGAAGATTATTAACGTATAAGTTTGTTTATTTGTAACCTCCATTGAAACAAACAATTTTATTACAGTTAGGACCAGTCCATTTATCATCGCAGAAACAGTAAGAACTGCCATCAAGATTAGTGATCTTAGTATTTTAAAAATTGATTAAAACATAAGATAATTCAAATAGATACCAATAGTCCATCATGCAGACAGCCGGTAATAGGAGCTGGGGTTGTGGTTGATGGAGCATCAGTTGGAGCGGCAACTAAAAATTGTATGTTTTAATATATGTGTATATATATATATATATATATATATTTTAAATTAAATTTTTTATTTGTTATGTTTTAAGCTGTTAACTTCAACTTTATCTTTATAAATTAGTTGTTCCATTATAGTTGTGCGCATTATAACAAACTATGCTCCTAAAGCATCATTCAGATAAGATCTAATAAACTCTTGCGTATTACATATTCGAAAGATAAGGATTTTATGATCAACTTTTATGATTTCATTTTAATTAATTTTCTATCTATCTCTCTCTTTCTCTCCTTATGCTAGTGTGAATTTCTTTACTGTTGTTCAATATTGTTATATATGGATAGTTAAACATATAAACTTACCAGCACATGTATAAGGATAGACACGACGGAAAGTATTTCCTTGGTATGTCGTACCTTGAATCTGAAATAAATTTATTAAGTATATAAAAAAAATAATTTTAATAATCTTACATAATAAAGAAAATCACCCGTATATCTACATAAAAACGACTCATACACGTATTCATATGAGCAATTATAACGATGATTCAAATCATAAACACGATAAGCATTCTGTAAAATATACAATTAATCCAATTAAAAGTTATTTTCAATCATACATTATTTCCTCCACTGAATGAAATTGTATCTAAACTAGCAGGTAGTTTCAGTCCATTACCATGAAATATTCCAACAGCGTTCTGATCCTTATAAACTAATCCTCTTACAGGGAAATCACTCCTTTCCGGCTGATTTCCTTCACTATTCACAAATCCTCCACCAACATTCAGAGAAGTATGAGCCTTAAAGTTTAAAAATGTTTTTAAGAATCAAAAATTATTTTTTTTATTTACCCGAACAGTTAGTTGGCAAAAATGTGTTTTAACATCAGCTGATGGTACAACAATATAACTTCCAGCATTAAGTTGCTCAAAGAAAGCCTAAAAGCCCAATATTTTAAAATCAATATGTAAATGATTTTAAACAAACATTATATTGATCAGGAAGCTCTTTTACTGATGATGGCATAAAAACACCACCTGAAATTGAATATATTTAAAAGAAATATTAATTAGGAAAATACCATCTTCATCTGTTATCCAAAATAGTGGATTAATTGCTCCGTCAGTTTCTAATTCTATACGAATATTTTTCATTGTTTCATCAACATATATCATATATTTTGCAGAACAATTCGACAAGATGGCAGAATCAATAGTAGCTCCCTGAAAATTATTTTGTTTAATTTTAATAAATTTCAATAAATTTTTTATATTAAAAAACTTACTTCTCCATCCATCTGTGGATTATCTTCTGGTTGAGGATTTTGAACGCTACAGATTGCTAAAGAATATAATTTTTAAGTATTCATAAAGTATTTAACTTCATATGTCAAATATTATTAATACTTACGATACCGGCAGCCTGGTCCTGTATATCCCGGAGTTCTACATCTCCCGCTCTCGGAATTACCACTAACAACAACAGATCTCTTTGAACGAATGTGGTCAGTTTCAGGTTGTAATTCCTTAAAGAAGAACAATCAAACAACTGATTCGCTATTGTTCTTACTTGTGGGCGAATAGCATCAAAATGCTCTAAATGATAATTAGCTTCAGGATCCCAAGACCTTAGTACTACAAACAAAGTTTTTTAAATTATAATGAGTTTGGTAAAACTTACTTTGCTTAATTTTAAAATATTCTGAATCTGGCTCAGCAAAAGCAACCGCCCATAAGACGGCGAGCCAGAAGAGACGCATCTCTCCTGCAATTGTAGTATTTAACATAATAATTGAAAAACTTAGATATGTGAAATTAAGTATTATAATAATTACAAATTAAAAATAAAAAGACAATATTCATACAATTTTTACACTCTTGACTTACACACCAAAACTCGTTGATAGCTTCAGAAATGACTAGTCCATCCCACTAAAAGTCATTAAAATAATAAAGATAATAATTCAAATGAACATAAAAATATTCTATGATAATATTACAATTTTTTTTTTAATTTATTTTATATATTTCTCTTTAAAAATATTCTTTCTCTCTATAAATATAGAAAATTTTTATAAATATTTATACAATCAAATAAAAAAAAAATATGAAATAGATCTCATTATTGATTCAAATCAAAATTAATGGATTTTCTAGAATTTTGTTTAACAACAACATGATAATATATGAATTATAATATATAAATATATAAATTAAACTGAAAATATTATATATATATATATATATATATATATATATATATATATATATATATTCCTAGTTCATTATGCTAGAACAATGATTACTAACTTTATCAACTCTAAAAGAATTTTATCAAACATCCATTCGTTAGTTTATTGCATTTTATTGACCTTATATATGGATTTTATAACATAAAAGGATATGATTATGATAAAAAATAATTTTTAAAATTTCATTTGTTGGTTTTTCAAAGTATTCAGTTTATAATACAAGCATAGATGTTTCATTAAGTGGTTCAAATGTGGAAATATTTCATCAGAATCGCAACATGTTTATTTGAATTGTTTATAAATAAAATTATAAAATTAATAAAAATTATTTTTAAATTTCTTCTATGTCTATCATAGTTACATATAAGCTCTTTTTATTGTTTTTAAATATTTCAATAAAATTATTTTTATTTAATTATTATGCTAATTTATTTAATTTTTCTTTATCTGAAACACATTTTAACTTTTATAATTAAATTACTCTGACCACACCTTCGTATTCTTATCAAAGGACAAGTTACGATTGCCAAATTATTGCTTAAGACACAATCTAAATAGAAAACTGTTAAAAGCTGACAATAAGCAGGGATTTGAACAAATTAAGAATATTTTTATACAAAAATTTGAAAAATAGCTGACATAGTTTTCATATCAAAGATTTATATGTATCTTACCTTTACTACAAGGCTTTAATCAATTATATAATATTGTTGGAAGTAAAATAAGGTATATATACATCTATGTATATATACAAATTGCTATTTATAATTAGTGAATTTCGAAAAATAGAAAGATTTTTTCCCTGAAAGATCTTTCTCATTTGAGTTTCTTAGCCAGACAAATTGAAACTGCAATCCACGTAGTTTTACAGCCTTCGTTGACTATCTGATAAGCAGTATTCGGTAGCTAAAGCTTAAAGAAGAGTGATATCACTATTTTCAATCATTTTATTATTTATTGCATTATTATAATAATTCTATATAATATATGACTATTATAATATGTGATTTTTTAAATTGTATTTCTTTTGATGATTCTTACACTACTTTTGAAATGCATCGTATTCAAACTTTTTTATAATTGGAACTATGTTGAAATATAATAATATAATACTATATTCACATAATTTATTATAATCCGTATTTGAAACTATTTTGTATAAAAGTTTGTAGGAGAAGCTAGACCAATCCGAGCATGCGTTTGTGGCTGTTAGCCCTCTTTGTAGTGGCTACGTTGGCTACAGATGTCGACCATGTTCTTGCAGGTAAATATTTCTAAAAACTTCTCAACTAAGATTTACACATTTCTTTTAACTTTGATATATATGTATCTTATTTTCAGTGTTAAAAACGTGGGATGCAGCTAAGCCTGCTACAGTAGTACATCAGAAGGATGATATCACAAAAGTAAAATAGTATCACTTAGATAATAAGGTGAAAAGAAATATTTTCAGGAATCCTCAATTCCTAAACGTTCGGTGCTACAATCGTTGGTGCCCGGATCTAACTGCGAAATTCCTGGTCATACTGGTGATCATTGTATTTATCGTAAGCATTCACAAATGGTCCATCTTAATCTTTCTATATACATGTCTTTTAAGCTGTTTGTGACTCTACTAACCGAAGAATTCAAGCACCTGAAACCGAAACTGGAGCTGTACGATATTTAGTTGAAGACAAAAAATTAAAATTTTTTAGGGAGCAATCATTGATGCTGCTCGACTACTCAATTGCTCTCAAAAATACGTTTATCATGTCGATGAATCATTGATAGGAAGTCGAATTCAAGTTCAAACTGACAATGCTATCCATCCTGAGTTTACATTATTATCACCCACTGGTAATTAGAGTTTAAACAAGATCAAACAAAATGTTTTTATATTTTGAGGTGAAGTAATTGCACCAGATTCAATTATGAGACAAACTAGTAGAATCTATGAAGTGAGTTATCAATCATTTCATCAGTTTTAATCATAATAATCAATATAAAGGGCTATTTCACTGACCTAACGGCTGGAAAATACACTATCGTACCATCTGCTGATGTAAAATCCGACTCTTGTAACTTGATTATTCAAGCTAATACTGTTATATCAGTTGTTGCGGGATTTACCGAAGGAAAGGAAGGAAAATAGTGCGTTATAATAGAAAAATACCTTAAAAACCTCTCAATTAATAATAAATTAATGTAATTCAGTGATGATTTCCCAGTTGATATCGTTTATGATGGTGTTGAAGCCACACTTGTTGCTCATATGTTTTTACGTACAGGGGCTTCAAAATTGATCGTTGTTAATATTTTCGGAGAAGATAATGTAAATTTTTCTAAAATAAATTATAATTTGAAAAAAACTTCATATTTATAGGTTATCTATCAGCCTAATGTTTTATTGGAGCGTTTCAATTGTGCTTTCGAATATTACACAACTTTCAGTTGTACATCAACTGGAAACTATTACATGCAGGTATATTAGATTTTCTTATATGTAACCGTAACTATAATGAAATATGTAGTTCGAAGGAATGACATTCAAAGGAAACACATTCCGTCGTATTGTTCCATTCACTTGTAATAGCGTTGCTCCTACTGGAGCTCCTGTTTCAACTCCAGCACCAATCGTTGACAAGTAAGTTTCAAAGAACTTAAGGATATTTCAAGATTCGCTCTATTCTAGATGTTATAACCATGGTGTTTATATAAAAAATTTGGATAACAGTTCTTATTGTTACTGTCTTGGTAATTGGGGAGGAGTACAATGTGCAGAAATTGTATGTTTGAATGGAGGTTTGTATTTTCATTAATTACTTTACTATTATAACATATTATTTTCTTAAATAATCTTTTTTTTTTGAGGAACTCGAACTGCAAGCAATACATGTAACTGTCCTGATAGTTATGAAGGACGATTCTGCGAATCGAGTAAGTTAATCATTTGTTAAATTCGTTTGAATAATTCGTATAACGCTATGTTTCTTAAAGTTACATGTGTTGATAATGCTGGTGTTGGATTTGATGCTGACCATCCATCACTGATGTTTGTTGTGCGAACTCGTAAACAAATGAACACTATTATTAATGAGGTTCGAAGAAATATTTGACTAGATCTATTAATGAAATATGGTTTCAGATTAATCTTAGTATTAATAATGCACTGAGTACCATTGATGATGAGGATCCAGACTATTTTAGATCGTTTATTCTTGTCTTCTTCAACAATGGAGGTATTTATAATATTTATCATTCATCTAATTTAATCAATTTTAAGATATTCTCCTCAATCGCCGATTTACAAACCGTAAAGAAATGCTTTCTTATCTTGCAACTGCATCTAATTCTACAGATGAATCAGGAAATTGTGATGATTCAGTACTGAGTGCTTTAAGGTTCATAATTAGTTTTTCTTCCTTAATTATAACTCAAAAATGCGTTTTTTTCAGCACAGCTTTATCTTTATACCCTGAAAATAAATCTCCACTTTATTTGATTACTGATGCTGTTCCGAACGATTTAGCTTTAACCGAGCAAGTTTTACTACAATTGTCACTCTGGAGAGTACCAGTATGTTGTCAAAAAAAAAAAGATAAAATTTAATTAATATTTTCACATAGATCAACTTCATCTATGTAACCGGAATGACCAGAGAATGTCAATTGGATCCTGAAAATCCTAGTTATCAAACAATGGATACTATTGCTAAAAAGAGTGGAGGAATGACATTTATGTATAGAGATGAATCAAGTGCATATAATCTTGTAAGAAATACTGTTTTTCATATTATATTATTGTTTTCTTTCTTTTTCAGTTAGTATATATTCTCATTTATAATACTGTTTATCGTTCTCAGATGGTTTACTCAAATGATTTAAGAGTATAGTTTTGAATTGTTTCCAAAGAGAAAGCATATTTTCTTCAGATTTGTAATAATCAACATACATACAACACAGTATCAATTGATGAAACAATAGATGAACTTGTGATTGTTGCAACCGGAGGTAATAATTCTTTATTTAATTCAAAGTTATATGCATATTATAATTATTTTATAGACGATGTAAATGTACTTATATATAATCCAGTTGGAGAATATGTTGATTCAATCCAGTATTATACTGATCATCAAACTTCTGTCTGGTAAATTATGCTTATATGTATATTTACCGCAATTATTTTTAGGGGACTTAATAGACCTATGATTGGTAATTGGTTCTTTACCTTTTCCACGAGTACAAACACTAGTTTTTGTAATTTCAAGATTTTCCAAAAAAATATTGTAGAACCAAACAGTTCGTTATTTTTTTTTTCATTTCCACTATTCATCATAATATTCTATAGCTTTAAATCCTCCTTACTATGATCTTTTCTGGGCTTTTAGTGCTGCTCTCGAGAGTGACGCAGAGCTCTTCCAACCAGTTTATGGTACAAAGCTTCTTCCTTAATTTAGATAAAAAACTATTTTCATTAAGGACTGGATGTTTCCATGGTTGCTCATTTGACAAATCTTAGAGTTATTAGTGAACAAAAAGTTCGCGCTGAGCTTACAATGTATACAAATCGGGATGATAAACCACATGAGGTAGAAAATGGATGCTTAATCCTCTCTGAAATACAATGTTATTAGATATACTCCTCTAATGGTATTTGGAGAGATGGATGTACATACAACTTCTATTTTCCTCCTTTCACCTGTCAAGTTCCAGACGAAACTATTTATTTTAATGTAACTATTCTTTTCCCATTTTATATATTCGTAGCATGACTATTTCAGTTTTATGCTCGCGACAGCTATGGCTTAGCAATTCAAAGAGCAGGAGTTATCAGCTGTGTTACATGTCAGATTATTCTTAGTTTTGTTGTTTGATAGTTACTTTGTAGTTAAACCAACACCAAGACCTCCATCTGATTGCTTACACGGCGGAGTAGCTGCCCAGAACGGAACTTGCTATTGTCCTGCTGTATACACAGGAAAGCATTGCGAGAATATTGTAACTTCAATTTTTTAAGCTGTTATCACAAAAGCTTTTCAGAATTGCTTCAATGGTGGTACTCCATTGGGAGAAATTTGTAAATGCCCACCTGGATGGACAGATCCCTACTGTACAATTCGTAAGTTTTATTTTTATTTGTAGACAATTTGCCTAATAATATTCATTCACTTTGTTTATAGCATCCTGTTTGGTAAAAGGACCTACGCCAGAACTACTTCGCAACTATGTTGATATGGTCTTTGCTATTGAACTTACACAGCAAGGATTTGGTCAGGTAACTCTTAAAACTGTTTTTTGTAAAATTTATGAAATCATAGATAACTCAACTTAACCAAAACTTTGCTGCTCTTCTTCGAGATATTCAGTCACAAGATAGTAATTGGATCAGAAACTTTGTACTTGTTGGATTCAACTCAACATGTATTAACATACTGATACCAATGTGAAAACATTTGAATTTTTTTATAGATGGTGGCATTCTTGCAGAAGCACCAGCTTGGAACCCAACTAAAGTCATTCATGCACTTAGCCAACTTAGTTCTAAACTTCCCACTGATACCTCTTGTACTGTTCAGGTATAACGATTCATCAAAACAAAAAACATCAACACTTTTCAGTTGTACCGTGCTTTAGACAATGTTGTTCGTCGTCATGATATTATGCCTGGATCATATATCGAAATATTCTTGGTGGGTTCTTTAATAAAATAATGTTTTGTATCGAATATATCAGACTTCAATACCCGATAACAGTGAAAGAGGAGGATGGGGTGAGGCTTATGAATACTCACGAGCTTTGTATTTAACCATTAACGGTTTCCTTGCTTATTCACCAAGAAATTCAAATGGATTCTTCTGTAACGCAACATCTGTAAGGCTCGCGTTTGCTAGATCAATTCATTTCTACTTTTCAGGATAATTTCGAACTTCTATATGATCTTGCTGCTGGAAGCACTGGAGTTGTATATACAACTCAACCTGGACATATTTCTGATGTACCAACTTGCAGTTTTGATTATTGAATCAAGTTTCAATTTTTTAGATTATTCGAGTTATTCCACTTCAATATTCATCAGGAATTGTCTTTGCACAGTGGTCTTATGACTGCGCCAAGTCTTTAAGAGTAAGTATTATAATATGATCTACATTAATTTACGAATAACTTAGATGTATTTCCCAATTGATGCTTATGTACAAACTATTCAATTAAACATTTTTGGTTTTAATGATACTATTAATGTTGTGGATCCTTTAGGTTTTTCTTTATTTTTTTTAACTTATACCTTAGAAGTTAAACTATTAACATATTGCAGGTCATTCGCATGAAGCAATGGTTATTGCAAGAGATGAATTCTCTGGCTGGTCTTTCTATGAAATTAGAAAACGTAATTTTATAATAAAAAATAATTTTATTAATTATATTTGTTAAGCTTGTGATGATGGTTGGATTGAATCAGGTCAATACTGTATTCGTATCGAATACGATGCTCCTAGAAGTTACTATACTGCAAAAACCATTTGTTCTGAAGCAGGAGGTTTTCTTGTGGATGATATGACACCAATTCAGCATCTTATTTTGCAAAGTAATTTTTTGTGTTTTTGTGTTTATTTCATAACCATTGTGTTGAAGAAGAAGATACATCATCAGCATTTTGGCTTGGATTATTATGTAGTCGAACAGGATGCCATTGGGATAGAGGATTTGCACAACCCGTTCCAGTAAAAAGGCTTTTCAAAACAGAAAAAAAAATTTTTTTGCAGCTCAATCAGAGTGAAGTTTACTGGTATCCTAATGGAACAACACCTGCTTATGAGAAAGATGCTTTTTGTGTCTATTTTGATAAATCTGCTCCTAATGGATATACTTGGTAGTAATGATTACATTGCAAATTAACTTCAAAAAAATTTAGGAAGCAAATAAATTGTGAAGCTGGTTTGCCATATATTTGTCAAAAACATAGATTTGATCCTACTTACGGAGGCGGAGAGGACCCTGAAGACAGTTAGTTTGATATTTTTTTTTAGTTCACACATAAACTACGTCATCATATTCTTTCAGACGTTTTACCTGCTGGTAAATGGTATGTGGATATTACAGGCCAACAAACTAATGGAAACGAAATGTGCTATGCAGAAGTAGGCTTACCATATATATTGCCTTTAAATAAGTTTATCGTAGGCTCGTGTACAAAGTAGTCTTCAACTTTTCACTGGATACACTACTTCATTATTCAGTGATAATCCTGAACTTGATCCTGTTGTGGTCAGCTTTACTATTTTGTTTTATTGGATATAATTTATATGTTCAGGATTCTTCTAACAATATGGTTATGGGATATCTGCACTCGGAAGACAACGAAAACCGTGTACCAATTCTTACTCATGCTCGCCTATGGGATGCTTATAATGGCAAGTTTAAAAAAATTTTAAATATAAAATAATGCTCGTTTTCAGCAACATTTTACAATGCTGCAAAGTATAGATACCGTTTGAACTGTAACTTCCCATGGGTTTCTGAGCCATTCGTTTGTCCAGATACTACTACGATGAATGAAGTCATGGTTACTGTAAGTATAAGCATTTAATAAAGTAAATATTTAAATTTATATACAGCATTACGGAGAAGATGAGTTTGGTAACCTGTTCCAACGTGTTTCGTTCGCTCATTGTTCAAAGTCAGGTACTTAATTCACAGTTTTAGCTTTAAGAATTATTCTTTAATTTAGTTCTGACATGTGGAAATGGTGGAGTTAAAAGTGCAAATGGTTGCGTGTGTGATGAATATTGGACTGGAAAAGATTGTACTATTCCAATTTGTGTCAATGGTGGAACTTTAGATTCATCTAAAACTTCTTGCAGTTGTCCAAGAGGATATACAGGACATAGTTGTCAATACAGTACGACAGCATTGTTTTATTGTTTTTTTTTTAATTTTTATCAAAATTTAAGATCAATGTCTTCCAAGACTCCAATATAAATTTAATTCTAATGAAAAATCATTAGCTATTGTTATTGAAGCAACTAAAAATAATATGAATGCTTTGCAACAGGTATAATGTTTTTAATTTATTTTTCTATATAGTATATATATTTTCTTTTTAGTTATCTACTGGACTCAGCGATGCTATAACTGCTGCTACACAGCAACATCCTGGCTGGTTTACACAATATATGTTAGTTGCTTTCAATTGTAAGTATCAAATTTTTTTTAAATACAGTTCTATATTCGTTTAGCTCAAGCTGTAACATATGAATATTATACATTCAATAATATATCTGATGTTCAAAAAGCAATTAAAACTCTAACTACGCTGGGAATTAAAGATAATGGTAATTGTACATCAAATATATTCGCGTAAGTTACTATTTAAACTTTAATTTATAATTAAATTTATATATTTTTTAATAATCTTTCCCATATTTCTAGAGCAATTGATAAACTTTTAATGCATGAACTTGCTTTCCCTGAGTCGCAAATACTCTTATTCACTGCTTCTACAGCAGCTGATTACAAGAACAGAAGTGACACCGTAGCTCGACTTGGAGCAACTGAAGCACAGGTACACTCATTCAACATATTAAAACTTTGAATAATATTAATAATTCATAGTTGACATGGATTTATGACACGAATTCTGTATGTGGATCTGCTCCTGATGATGCCTCCGTTTCTCATCTGGTGCGACTGACTTATGCAACGGACGGAAATACACTGTTCTTGGACGCTACTCAATTGAATAGAGTAAACTTTAATTAGAAAATAAGAAGAAGAAAAAGAATCAAAATGTTTTCAGTTTATAGCGTCATATCTTCCCACAAGATATATGTCTGCTACAATATCTAATCCAACATATGGAACCGGCTTGAAATGCTCTGGTGCTTCATGGCAAATCAGTGTATGTTATATTAATTAATTCCTTATTAATTAACTATTATAATTTTTATTATATTTTATTCAATATTACTATAGGTTGAAAAAGATGTTCAATTCATCTATATATCATATACTAGTTCAATAGGGGACATTCATGGTGTTAAAAACATCTATGGAGGTAATTTGAAACTAACAATGATTTACTATTAAAGTAAAATAATAATTAAGGTACAACTCTAACTGAAACTGTATACACCGACTCTTTAACCAGACTTGTCAGATTCCAAGTTACACAAGCTGGTATATATAGCTTATCGGTAACTAAAAACGTTTTATTATTCTATTTCAAACTATTATAGTTATCTACACCTGGTATATGCTTACTTTCCGTTTATGCAACTCAAGCAGTTAAAGTTTATCAATATTTTGCCCCTACCACAGTCGATGATCCAATTGGTGCCCACATTGATGGATCACTAAAAACACCAAATGCTGGAGGTTTAATACATCGTCATTTTAGAATTAATGTGATATGAATTCTTATAGAATCTACAATTGCTACTTTCCATGTGGCTCAACGGGAGGATATTGAATTGAAATACATTCAAATAATTGATTTGGTTACGAATAAGGTGAATTTAGTGATCAAATACCATAACTTGAAGTTGCAATTTAGCCAATAATGGGATCTCCACTTTATCTTCGTTTTTCTTGCACTTGGGAATATTATTCAGATCCTTTCGTCTGTCAATCTGATATGATTGGAGTTCTTATATATGGAGAGGATAGTATTAAGTCTCAATTTAAAAGACAATTAGTTGCCTTCTGTGTTAATGGCACCTTGCCAAGTTTGAACTTTATTTCATATTTATTTAAACTAAACTAATTTAGCTATGCCACCGGTAACTTTATCTCCAACAAGCACCATTTCTATCACCTCATCAAGTACTGCAGCTCCTTCCACCATCTCAACTTCTGCAGCTCCTTCCACCATTTCAACTACTGCTGCTCCTTCCACCATCTCAACTACTGCAGCTCCTTCCACCATTTCAACTACTGCTGCTCCTTCCACCATCTCAACTACTGCAGCTCCTTCCACCATTTCAACTACTGCTGCTCCTTCCACCATCTCAACTACTGCAGCTCCTTCCACCAGCTCAGCAACTACTGCAGCTCCTTCCACCATTTCAACTACTGCAGCTCCTTCCACCAGCTCAGCAACTACTGCAGCTCCTTCCACCATTTCAACTACTGCAGCTCCTTCCACCAGCTCAGCAACTACTGCAGCTCCTTCCACCATTTCAACTACTGCAGCTCCTTCCACCATCTCAACTACTATATCTACAAAACCAATTACTACTACAACTAAAGGCATTACCACTAAAACAACAGTTGCACCATTGTATCCTTTCGAGCATATGATGGTAGATGTAACTTACTTGTTAGATGTTTCTCCATCAGCTCAAACATTATCCAAAGATGTAAGCAACTCAAAACATACTTTTTGAACATTTTCATTCAATTTTCAGATTATTACTTTCATTAACAATGTTATGTCACCATTTTCCGTTGGATTGAATTACACTCGTACAGCCATCATTCCAGTATCTGGAATTAAAAATAAATTTGCAACAACCATGGTTGGACTAAATTCAATAACATCTCGTCATTCACTTAACGAATACCTTCAACAAACTATGGATCATTATTCAAGTAATAATATTCCTGGACAATATTTAAATGAGTAAGTTATTAATGGTATTCTACTATAGTTTTTGTTAATTATCTTTTCATTCGTATAATATCACGAATATTTTCAGAGCCTTACTTTATGCTGCAGACCCTGACTTCCGTAAAGAGGATAATGGATTCCGTCCCAATATTAATAATCATGTTTTAATCTATGTTACATCTACAACAGAGTTAGTTTTATTATTTATCATTGTTATATGTAACTTGGGATTTCAGTTTCCTCGACAAACCGTCTACTGCTGATATATTAAGAAACAATTTATATGGAGTAATAACTGTAGGATATGGTAGCGGAGTGAAAGATATTCAAGCTTTACAAGTTTGTTTTTTTTTCGAATATCTAAGCAATATTAATCACTATCTTATATTAAAATAATAATAATAGTTAACTATATGATTTACATCAAAATATTATATCAATTTTAACTTTATTAAAGAAAGAATCTAATGTTTATCTCACAGAATCTGTCTGGTGGCTCAAACTGTAGTTTCTACGCCGGTGATAAAACAACATTAATGAAGAGTATTGTACTCAAAGTTCAAGAATCTTTGCTTAATGCTGAGTCAGTTCTTTTTCTTTAAATATTATCTTTCATGATAATTTTCAAGTTTAAGTTTTCAATATTTTTAATTAACTGAGTACTTTAGACACAATTCTGGAATTTACTGTGGCAACTGAAAATAACTACTAGTAAAAGATCCTCAGCTAAATGCCTAGTTAGACACTTCCAAGCTTGGAAATAATTGCAGAATTCGTCGATATGTTTAAAATATTATATGAATTTATATAATTATATAAATTCGTTGAAAATATCAAATAAATCTTTAATTTTTCAAAAACATGTAATGTGTACATTAGAGTGCCCATCGCATGCCATTGAGCATACATCAGAAATATAAAAAACACGCCAAAACCTTCTTTCTGTCTATTTTTTTTATTTTTAAGAGTTTAAAGTAACAAATATTTTTTTTCCTAGTTTCTTTCTATTTATTTGTTCTGACTGATTTCGAAGGAAAGTCGTGGGGTCAATATTACTTCCAATTGTGTTGCATGAGACTATTTTTAAATTTTTTTTTTCAATATTTAACTTATTTTATGGAAAAAAAAGTTAATAAGCAATGTGAAAACAATATCTAATATATTAAACAAAGAATAAAGACAATAAAACATGATGAGAACATGAGACATGTCATATTCAATAGATTCGTGTGACCAGCTATCACAGTGTTCTGATAAGAAGAATGAAAAGCTTTTTATCATCCTGAAACTAACAAAATGATTCAAAAACGTTTTCTTCTCATGTTTATCTTCATTTTTTATACGTTAAAAATCGATAGTTTATATGAATATTCTTTTGAATTTTGAAATATTTGCTGAATATAACGAGATTCCATTTTTAAGAACATTTTTTCTTTCTTTTTTTTTATATTGAACAGTGAAGCTTCCTTGTTCAGTTTCTTCCGGTTTCATCTTTTGCATCATATCAAAGTGAGCGATTTTCAAACCTTATTTAGATTTCTTTCTGTTCGAAAAAAAATAAACAAACAAATGACTATATCTTATATTTCAATCAAATATGAATGCATAAACATAAAATATTGCGAAGTATATTTTTCTTGACACCGTGTACTGAAGACAATTTGAATTTAAATTGTGTTTCATTGTTTAATTATACTTTTTATCCTGTTTTTTTACCAAAAAAACAACATATTCTAGACTTTTGCAAACGGTTCGTCTATGTCAGATCATTCTTCAAAGCGTTTTTCGTCGATTTCACTTCAGTTCTTCCATGATCGAACTGTTTGTTCTCTGTTTGTTTGTACGAAAATGAAAAGCCCACAAGCTTCAACCTGCATCCAACTGGTCCATGGTCAAGATAACGTCTTTTTCTATTTCGTAAATGTTATGTAGAAGGGTCTAGGATAGAATTGACCACTTCCAGATTGGATTTGTTTTAATTTTTGCTAAGTCAAATTTTATTATATTATATTTGATATTTTAAAATTGTATTTTATTACTATAACTATATTATTATACTATTTCAAAAGTTAGTAACTATTTACAGTTATCAATATTTATAATCGTATATTTAAAATTAATTTGAACGTTGATTATATCAAATGTGGCAATCCATCTTCAAGTCTTAGTAGCTGTTCTCTCTATAATCCATTTCATATTACAACATTATAACACTAATCATATGGAATGTCGATGTATCACACAGCACATGCTCATTTCATAGCCTTTCGTTTTCACAAAACTTTGTTTTGTCTTTTTTATTTTCTGCAGAAAACATACATATATGTATATATACATACATATTTTAAGAATTGAACCAAATTTTAATACTTTCATGGTATATTCATATAGATTTTACTATCTTCTAAACATCTTCGAAATCTTCTTCATTATATTCGCTTTCTATCTGCAGTCGATAATCTATTTTATAGTTATCGTCCTGTCATCATCATCATCATCATCATCATCATCATCATCAGAAGCAGTCTCAACAGAAAGAAAGACAAACAGATTCCCATATTGGAATGTGCTAGTGTGGCGACTCATCGTGAAGCTGCTCGCACAAATACTATTGACTTTGCTGTCATTATACCTTTCTTTCTAAAATTTAATTTTCATTATGTCATTCTTCGCCTATTCTGAAGAAAGTTTGTTCTGTCTGCCTACTCAAAAACTTTCATTCGCGTTGGCGTTAGGCATATTTCATAAAAAAAACTTTATTATTCGTCAGTTAATGCATTTTTTCTAAATTTAATTTGAAAATGTTTATTTAATTCTTCTACGAAATTTTCTTTAGTGCCATGACACTGCAATTTTTTTTCAAAACAAAAACACTAATAATGAAGAAAATGTTGATGATGATAATGACAATGATGACTGAAGATGATGATTTCGACCTTTCCCTGGTCTAATTATTGGGGACGCTTCTGAACAGTCATTTGGCTTTTCTTTTTTCGTCTTATACTTTTTTCTCTCAATATTAAACTGGGCAAGACCGTACGCAACCTTGTAGACAATCTCTCGGATCAACACAATGTTTAATTTATTTCGTTAAGGGCGTGAATGTCATTTTGGCTATTTTTTTATATTTTTCTGTCCAATTTTCATTCCATTAGGTCAATGTGTGTATCTTCCTCCTGAAGAGGATGATAAGACAAGCCCTGCTTCTTAACAGTACAATGTTTTATCAAAGTTCTTTTCACTTACTTCAACTGAATTCATAACATTTTTCTCTTTGAACTTTTATTTCGTTTATTTTCCTTCTGAATGTCTATAGGACAATTTGACAGCTCTCCCACCATTGTCATGTAGGAGTATCCGTAGCGCCTATTTGTCAACCTTTCTATCGTAAAACCTACCATGTTATAAATGATTTTCATCATTATCTAAATCATCTCCATTATTTCCTGTAATCTCATCTATTTTGGTGAAATTGTTATCGTTCTAATAGCTTTCATCTATGCTTATTATGTATGTTACAAACAATTTCATATTTTCTTAATTGGGCTTTTTAGCTTTTAACATTCAAATATATACGTATATACATGATTTTTATAGTAATTGTATACAATCTTCTTTAACACTTCCACTAAATTCCAAAAATTTGTTTGTTCACGTGATGACGTCATATGCTAATGAGGCCTATATAGAACAAGCAGATAGCATTTGTCATTTCTTAAAGTTCTCGCCGCACAGAATGACTGAATTTTTGTTTTTTCTATTTAAAACTTTTCTTATTTCTCTTTTTTTCCAAAATTTGAATATTATTTTCAATTATAATTCTATTAAAACTAATTCGATTAATCGGGCCAATACTTGTTCACTGTTCAGTAACTCTTTGTACCGTGGAAGCAAAAAAAACCGATTTTGGAAACTCCTTCAACATTCATCTGATATACTACATTAAAGCTTGCAATACATGTATTCGATACAGTTTTCCCAGATGAAATTGTAGACGATAGTTTCTCGTTCCAGTACCATCCTTTCACTAACTCTCCGTCCTGCTTTCTCTACATAGTGTTGTTCTCTTTCGAACCTCTCTTCAATTCGTTTCCTACTATTTTCCTCATCCTGTTACTCTTTTTCTCCACTTTTCTTTTATGCATTTCCTTCCGTTGTTCTATCCATCAATGCTTCAGCTGTTTTTCAATATATTTGTTTCTTCCTCTATTTACTCTGTCGCTATGATAAACCATGTTGATGACGTTTCTAGCTCTAAGCTTTGAAACGAGTCATCGTCTTCATCATCCCATTTTCCTTTTCATCCTTTTGTGTGCGAACAGAATTTCAAACTGAGCCTATGACCGTACTGACGATTATCTTCGTAGTGCAAATTTAGCCATTAGCTTTTTTGGTTCTGTTTTCTAGTTGTTTCCAGTGAATATTTTAGAATACTTTATATAAGCTAAAATCTTTTTATTCGTTCAATATAGAAGAAAATTGCAATCAATCAATAAATTGTCACAATTCTTGAATATTTTGAACAACTTTTAGTAACATAATATCAGATATAATGAACAGTTAGTCAGCAGCCGACAGTGGTTTGTGAGGTGATGGTCAGCTGGTATGGATGGTGAGCGATTGTCTGTGTGTTTGGATGAGTAGTGAGTAACACAGAGAGTCTGGGTTGTGGAATAGAGGAGAAAGGGGGGGGTTGTTTCGCTCAATGACCATCATCGTTTTGGGGGTCTTCCTGCGGGCCTAGGCGCACTCGATCGATCGATTCTCAATGTCACAATTGTTTGGCGCTCTTCACCTCATCTTATTTTCATTCATATTTGGCAGTTCCGACATACTTTTAATCCATTTAATATTTATTATATATTCATATGTGAATGTGTACGAAATATATGTAAAACTGACTTTTTTTTGTTAGTTTTTAGCCTGAAAGTTTTCGTCGAGTGTATATTGATTTTTGTTTTCATTGAATTTTTTTACGCCGATTAACTAAATACTTCTTTGAGTACAAATATTATTTATTTCATCATAAAATTGAATATTTCACACTTATAATTTCATATTTATCTTTTTTTGAACCCATATTCCTCTAAAACACATGATATTAACCGCGCAAATTCGTATATTAATCGTCCTTGTATTGCTGGTGTGACGATTTTCTTCGTACACATAGCTCTCGTATCTTCAACTGTGCTATTTTTCTCATAATGTGTATTTAAGAAGATGATATGTTAAATATAAAATTAATTTTTTTGTGATAACTTACATTGATTTAAAGGATGTTGTGGTCTTTGAAGAATTATAGCAATACTTTATTGATTATTCACTATTGTAAATTATGGCATTTCTTCTACTTGTCAGCTTTCTAACATAGTTTATGACTTTTCACTTTTAGCATTTTGATGCTACTATTCTATCCATTTAAATGTTTCCTCGGTTCTTTTTTCCTGTTTTTTCATTTCTCTGCCAATTCTGATTGATTGAAAATTTTCTGCTTTCTAGGAAAAAAATGCTACTACCATGAAGTAATGAGCAAATACTGGGGTGATGAGCGGCATTCAGATGCCATATATGCCGTTTACTTAAAGAAAGTTCGTTACGTTCCACCTCCTGGGTATGATGGAGTGCCAGTAAGTTTTTTAAAAAATTTTGAAATATAGTTGTTACTTTATTTTTTCTCGTTCATAATGTTCTTATTTTTACTAGCGATTCCTCTCATTCCTTTCATTTTCTAGTATGAGTACAGGCTAGTCCACAATTCTATATGAAAAAACTGGTTGAACAAGCTTCGCTTAAGCCCATAATTTTTCATTTTTCTTTGTGCTCCTTCAAACACGTAGTTTGAATGAAAGTGTACATACACCTTTTTATGGAAAGCACACGCTCTTTTCTCGTTTTTGATATGTTTCATACACATATAATTTATATTTCTTTTGCTCAACTGAGCTATACTTGCACATTACTGCTCTCATTTTCTTCCTTAACCATCGTATCTCTCAGACTTCCACCGAAGTTTTTAAAATTACAAATTCTATCATATGAGTATTGAAAATTTTAAAACAAAACATTTGTAATTCCAAACTTAGTGTTTATGTTCTTTCTGATATTCATTTTCTTATCTTCCCAAGTTACAAATTGTTTGTTATCTTTTTTTATTGTTTACAGCATATAATACTACCTTTTTCAATGCTCACAGTTCAACTCAGAATCTTTTATCAAGACTGATTATTGGTTAAAGAACAATTCTTTGTTTGTTGTTTTTTACTTTCTCTGGTAAATTTTTATTTCTTGACTTTAATGCTATCGAGTTCATTTTTTATTGCTCTTAATCAGCTTTTTTTCACATTTCCTCGAACTATCTAAATGTTTTAAATGAAAACTGTTTAGTTTGCTTCCAACAAACTTTCTGATAACTTTAGATGATTGCATTAATCGGCTAATTTTGTCTTCCTGTCATTTGTTATTTAATGCAAGATGAAAGATATTCCTAGACATTGATCAATCAAAATACTTGTTTTTTTTAAAGATCTGTGAAGAAAGCATTTACTTTAAGCTTCGACCATTATAGTTTTCTCTAAGATTTGCTTAGATACATCACGTATTTTTTCCGAACTTTGAAAACTAAATCACATTTAGTGTACTTATTATTTCATTGAACTCTTATTCTGTGCAAGTCATTTTAGTCTAGCTAGATGAGCTTCGACCAAAATTCTGAGATTTCCTAGTTTTATTTCCTTGCATCATGCTTGTACTTTACTAGGGATCAACAGCTATCTCATTTTTTTTATTATAACAAATGGTATCACTCTTCTCAAAACTTTCTATCCTATAAACTTCATGATTTTATGAAAAAAATGTGAAATTATGTGGGATTACTTTATAGTTCCAAATATTTGGGGCAAAGCCATGAACACTATAGTTTTTGTGATCAATTGAACTCCCTAACTAAACGCTTCTATTTTGAGAATAGTATGGTCCTGAGAAAGGTATTTTGAACGCTTTCACTGTTGTTTGAAATTGTTTTTAGATTTTTTTAGATTTTTTTAGACTAAGCTTTATTTTTTGCGATAGTTCTGTACATATTAGTGTTAACCTTCTTTATTGTCTTTGTACACTATCTACTTCTGACCTGAAAATCCAATATTTTCTTGACACAGTTATGTATATAAACTCCTTGTTAAATTTAGAACTATTTATTTTGATCATTAACTTGAGTTTTAAAAGGGATTAACGGAATTAGTTCAAAAATCAACAAATATGAACTGTTCTCAATTGATATGTTGATGTTGGTGTAGTTTCTAGTAGCTTTGAAGCAAAGTTGGAAAATGCATACTACTGAGGTGAACCAAATTCTAACAATTTGGCCCTTAACGGCTTCTCGAGTGTCTCCTATTTGCTCCAACAGCAACATCTCAACCATTAACTACCACAGTCCTTCAATACATTTGTCGTGTTGTTTCAAATAACCACCATTAAGTTGTTCAAAGCCTAAAATTAGAGTATGTTTTCTAGTTCACAATTTTATTAATGTTTTTTTCATTTATGATTCCGTTTTAGTTGACATGTCCTTTGCTTTTCCCGTTATAGATACGCTCTTAAAATATTGATATGGTCTTATACCTCGCTTCTTTTTTTTCTATGAAAACGTTACCATTTTTCAAAACTTTTTTTTTCGGTTATTGCTATCATTAGCTTGCTTTCCAATCATCTCACCACTAGTCCTGTTTTAAACAGAAACTATCTTTTCTCTTCGAAGATTGACGTCGTTACATCTCTCATTATCTTCTAGCATAGGTTCAAATGAGAAAATCCTAGCTGTCGATTAAGTTCATCTCTGTGATATGAATTGAATAGACACAAAAATGTTTTAACGATCAAAGCGAAATATCTTTCTAAGCAAGCAAACGGAAAAAGGCTTCGTATTCTTTGTACCGTCGTCATCTATTAGCTACTAGACGTCTACTTGAAGTTCGCCTAATTGACATTCTCGATACTTCCATATCACCGTCTTGTGCAGTTTCAATTTGTGAATTGCCGCTAAAACTGTGTATGTGAGTGTGTTAAACTGCGTGGGCCTCTTATCTGTACCTATTATGGATATATTTACAAGCGTCTTCTAATATTTCGGTTCTTCATCGTCACGTTCTTCTCTGTTTGCCACATGCGACGTCTGCGGCTCGTTCTCTTTCCAGCAGCCATCGTTTGTAGAGAAACCTACGAGGGCGAGCACAACGATGATGATGGTGATGATGATGATGATGATGATGTCGCCGATGACGACAAAAGACGGAGAAAAGAATGTCGTCACTCAAGGAGGCTTAGTCGTCATCAGACAAAGATTAGTTTTCTTCCGTTTAAGCATGCGTTCTCGGCACTTTTTCCACCCATACGACAGTTTCTTTTTCCTTCCGCCTTCCTCCCAGAACTCTTGGTAAATTTGTCTTTATACTTTTTTTCATTTCAATTAGTTCTTTCAACTGTATCAGCTGATTGATTTTTTTCTTCTATATAACTCAATAAAATTTATTTCTATCTTTGAGGTATTATTATTACTGTTATGCTCGTTCCAACATTATTACAGTTGCTTCGTAAAACGTGATAAACTTTTATCTATGGAACTATAAACGAACTTCGTTATCGAATTACATAAAGCTCCATTGAAAAGTTAGAAATGAAATATACTGAAGTGACAGAGCAATAATGCAAAAAACAAGTTGTTTGAATGAAAAGTTGTAAAACATTGCTGTTAAATTCAAACATAGTTCTCACTTATATTTCTTTCTCATTCAACATTGTTTTCAGAGATATCGGCCTATCGATCCGGATCGTCAGCCTGTTGACCAGGACATGGGTGCTGATCATCTTCAATGGGAATCAGTAAAAGAACGTGTTATAAAGGCTGGAACTGTAGAAAAGCTTGTAGTAAGTTTATCATTTTAAATATTTGTTTTAAACCATTTACTGGCAACATTAATAAGTTATGAATGACTCACGTTGTTTTGCAGGAATGCTTGGTCGGTTCCGATGACCTTATGGATTCACGTCATTTTAATGTATTCTTTGCAACTTATCGTTCTTTTGCTGACCCCCCAACTGTTTTGAATAGGTTTGATTCAATGCTGGTTCACGATTTTATATATTTAAATTTTCAGGATTCTCCGACGATATGAATCGTTGGAAAATGATGTTAACTGTAGTACTTCAGCTCTCGTTATCCAAAAGTGGGATAGCAACGGGAATCTAATAATATAATATAATATATTACAGCTCTCTTCGTTCCATTCTAATTTGCTGGCTAGATATGTATCCTGAAGATTTTTATGATCCACAAAACGATTTTACCACTATAAATATTCTTCTTGAATTCGGCACTAGGTACAAACTCACAGATCTTCGTGCAAAGGTATGTATCTTTCTTAGTTTGTTTATTTTTGATTTTATCGTGTTTGTTTTGATGCTTTATATTTGGTTCTTTTAGGCTAGAAAACTTAGAGAGCATTTTAAGAGAATACAAAATGTTGGAGGACTAATTGGTAAAGTTGTGTCAACTTCTACCAATGTAATATATATAATTTTAGCTCAATTACCTTCTGTTGAACAAAGAGCTTATGATCTCGGGTACGATCCTGCTGAATATAGTAAAAATTCAAAAGAAAGGTAAGTGCCTCGAAATGTTAATTAATATTATTTGATTCATTTTAGAGCTAAAATGTTCGATGTAGGCAAAGGGAATTGCGTTCAAATTGCTGAGCAGTTAACATTCTGGGATGCGGTAAGAAAATTTTGGTTTCTCTTTCGTTTCTTCGACAATTCCTGGTTGTCTTGCAACTTTGATTCTGTATATTCAGGCTCTATTCAAAGAAGTATTCATTCATCAATGCCAAGGTTGCGTTTGGTCAAAAAGACATAAACTAAGTGCTGATCGAGTTTATACGGTTAAAGCTACCATCGACCAGGTATCATCCTTATCAATTTGAAATTTATTATGGGAAGTACTTCAGTTCAATGCCGTATCTCAGCGTGTCATGACAAGCATTGTCCTTCAAGAATGTCCACCAGATTTTAGAGCAAAAATCATTGCGAAATGGATAGATATATCTAGGGTAAGAATATCAACTAAACGAAATTATACGTGAAATTCCAAACACATTTGCATTAATGAACATTTTTTATTTTTGCTTTGTGTTGCACTGTTCCGGTCTTGTGTTAATTTTTTAATCTTTCTTCTTATCCTCATCGAATGTTGTTTGTGTTTCAGGAGTTACGGGCTTTGAAGAACTTTTCGTCTCTAAAAGCTGTGCTCTCAACTTTGCAGTCTGAGCCGGTTCATCGGCTTAGACAAACATGGGCTCTTGTTCCCAGGTGAGTAGATTAAGAAAACACTGGAAATAAGTTATTTCCTTCTGTGAACTGATTGAGATTCAAAAAATTGATTTAGTTTTAGTTTTAGCCAAGTTTTATTTTCAGTCAGTCAATGGCGCAATTCAATGAGCTTAAATCAATATATGATATGGATGAAGATGGTGATGAACACAATGCTAGAAGGATATTAGAACAAGTATGAGATGCATATTAGATTTTTAAATGTTTTATTACTATAGGAGGGAACTGCTAAAAGCTCACCATTACGGCGCCCCCAGTTGATTCAAAACTGTAGAAGGACAAAAAGTGATGTAAACCTAGCTGAATGCCAGGGTACTGTACCTTATTTGGGCTCATTTTTAACTGATTTAACCATGATTGATCAAGGGACTCCTGATTACACTGAAGGTTTGTATAACTCATCTTAGATATATAGACTGTATGCATTGTAGAAGGTCTTATAAACTTTGAAAAGAGAAGAAAGGAGTTTGACGTTCTGGCCAAGCTAAGGCTCTTCCAATCAGCAGCACGTGCTTACAATATACCAATGGATCCCGACTTTTGTGCCTGGTTTCATTTCTTGCCATGTTTAGATGAAAAACAATGGTATATTTTTCTATTTTCTTTCATACTATATACTTATTTTATAGCTTTTTGCGATCTCAGGAAATCGAGAGACCACCTCCTTCTTCAACACCTGATATACATTCGAGGATGAATACAAGTGCTACAAGTAATGGTAACGGATCTGCTGTGCTCAAAAGGTTGATCTAAAACCGTTTAAGACTTTAAATATTATTTAATAAATATAAATAAATAATAATAAGTTTGTTTTTCAGTAGTACATTATCCAGACTATTTGGCAGACAACCTGATGAAAGTATTTTCAACCAAACAAATCACTCCAATTTTCACAGTCACTCGCATAGTCAAAGTAGTTCACATTCTATTCCAAATGGTGCTGGTATGATAATATAATGTTTTCTTATATATGAATCACATTGTATAGCAACTCCCCCACTAATGGGGCAATTATCACGAGACAGCGGATTTCATTGTGAGGATTGGATTGATGGCCGTGTTGATGGTGGACCTCCTGGACCAGTAATATTTAAGTTTTTATAAATATTATATGACATTATGTTTAGGTTCCTTTGTCTGGATCCCTTCCAAGAACCAATGCTAACAGTCGAAATCCAGCTTGGAAAAGCTGTGAGTTTTCCCCGTCTAACGTGTTTCCATTGCCACATCAAAGGAGTAATAGTGGAGATTCTACACAAGAAATACGTACTTCACTTTCTAGAAGCAGTATCGGTGGTCACGTAAGTTTCCATATTAACAATTGTTTTGAGCTTACTGTTTTTAGAGTGCTAGTAATTCACTTTCGAGGACAGCTACCCCTATTTTACATAGGCTAAATGAAGCTTACGACTGCGCTCGTAGACGACACCAGCAGAAAGACAGTGATGTGAGTTTTAATATAGTTGACCGTTTTATTTTATTGATATTGTTGTATTTAGGCTTCATCTTGTTCGTCATCGTCTCACCAATCACAAGCAGGGAACCCTTCAACATCTTCAACATTCCATTTAGCTCGTGTAGGACTTGACGATGGTCTCCAGTCTTCCGAGAGTGGCGCTAATTATAAAGTAATCAAGGTAATTAGTTCAATATCTTTGTGTTTTTGTAAATTATTATCTAAATGTAGGTTGAAAATGGCGATAGAATGCATGATCTAATTGCACGTGCATTGGAGAAGCACTTAATTGATGACGATCATAGTAAATATTGCTTAT
The DNA here is from genome assembly GCA_964057225.1 of Auanema rhodensis. NCBI lineage: Eukaryota > Metazoa > Nematoda > Chromadorea > Rhabditida > Rhabditidae > Auanema > Auanema rhodense. The sequence continues at coordinate 8,762,709 of OZ059899.1, read as the reverse complement.
TACAACTTCTACCAAAAGGAGGTATTTCAAAATTCATCTATAACTTTTTTATATTTATTTTATTACAGGGGAATTTCAATTACCCGACAAATGCAATCCGTTTTATGCAATAGCCCCAGATGAGTCGTCTCACATGCTGAATCTTATATTAAGGTAACCTTGAAATCTTTAGTTTTTGAGATTTTAAATTATCGTTGCTTAATAAACGATAATTAAAAATTATCTTTAGTTACCCTTAGCTTTAGTTATAATTACTGTTAATTCAGAAAAAAAGAAACTGATGACGACAAAGGTGGATCTTCTCCTCGAATGGGACCTTCTGCTAAAAAACTGAATAAAATGAAACGTAGTAATCTATTACGTTGGAGCAGTGGTTATTTGTAAATTTTGTCATAACTCTTATTAGAAGCATCTGTTGACTAACTAACCACAGATCATATCAGGTTCTTCATATCGGTCCTTCTCACTCAAAGCAGGAATTCGTCCTATTTTTTATAGTCTTCTAATACATTTCTTTCAATTTATATAGTCAATATGCTTCCTATAGTCGTAATTCCCAAAAAAACTATTTCATGATGCCGCTCTTCTTTTGTGCTTTCGTTTGAAGCTCGAAATATGTTTCATCTCATGCAACTTTATTTACGGTTATACCATCTGTGCTACAGCATATTAACTCCTTTATATCATTATCTCTCCCGCCTAATTTGGCACATTTTCTATGGTCATGTCTTTATTATTATTCTTAATTTGTTTTGTTTTTATCCAGTTTACTTCCACACCTGCCTATTAGTTTGCTGAGAAATTGCTGTGATATTTTTTTTATTTTTCAAGTTGCTACCTGACCCTGACTTGCCGTTTTTCAGCAAAATCTTTTTTTTGGCTTTTTTTCTTGCACAGAACGTAAGCTTTAATAAGCATAGTACTTTTAAATATTATTATTATTATTATTATTATTATTATTTTTGTTGTTTCAAGCCCCTTTTCCACCTGTGATCAATTTCTGTATATTCCCTCTAGTGTGTTTTGCACGTTTCATATTATATATAAAATATAAGTGTATACTTTATATATAATTTATATTTATATTGGTGCTCTTCGAAACATATTCCATTAGAGTTCTTTTTTCATGCTCATGATATTATACTACTTATAGATTTAAATGATGACATTTTTAACACTGTTAATAACACTGACATTGTGATTATTAGTAGGAAAGGTGATATATATATATATATATAAATCTTGATTTTCTGTTTTCTGTTTATTTTATTAATAAGGTTTCTTTTTGAATCCATATATATTCTATTAAACATTAGCTTTCTAATTGGATCAATCTAACAGTCACAAATTGTAGGCGCACAATATGAAAGCACATTGCAATTCTTTTAGGGATATATTTGAATACATATAGTTATCATATATGATTATAGTTAATGAATCATAGAAACAATTGTTTTCAATGATCATTTCTAGACAAGAGACGAGGTGTGTATCCAACCTCCCCCCACTTTCTCTACCCTTCCTAGTCTGTCAGCATATGTGTCTGCGTCTCATTCGCACATGACTACTCTAGGTGGACTGGGTCCCTCTCCCCTTACACTCTACTCTCGCTTCTCGCCGTTCTTCTCTTCGATCTAGCACGCTCCGTAGGGCTGAAATGACACTCGCATCTAAAGCATCTAACTAAGCTTCACCCTTTTTTCTGGATGTTCTCTCTTTTCTTACGTTTTATGTATGTTAAGCTTTATTATAAATAATAATTTTTGAATAAGTAGGAAAATATTATTAAATTTATTCGTATATTTTCGGATAAATATGTTTTTGTTTTGTTCTGCCGGCTAGTACTATGATTAAAGATCAAAATGTTTCAGTTTATCAAGCCTCTGATTGTTAAAATAACATATATGAGTCCTATGATCTGTTTTTAGTCACAACAATAATTTTTGTTTTAATTTGAACTGAATTTTTGGCTTTCTTTTTGCATTTTTGAACATCATTAGTCAGTAGAGAAAATTCTTTATTGATCTTTTTAGCTATATATATATATATAGCTCGATTGCTTTGTATCTTTTAATCATTCATAAATCTTTCAATATAATATAAACAAAAGTCGTTTTAATTGGAAATAAAGACAACCTATTTACAAATCTTTTTATAGAAACCGAATGATCGTGTAGTTTTATAACGGAAAGATAGTTTATTAGTTTTAAATAACCTTGTTGCCACAACCTGTTTAACATATAACTGTAATTTGTAAGCAATATGGAACTCAGTTCAGTTGAACAACCACCCAATAAACGATCAAGGCAAAGCTCTGAGGTATTTCTAGAGCCGTAGTTCACTTTATGATTTTTTTTGTAGGATATTGCTTCAACTAGTGAAAGCACAGTTCCTCCTTTTTCGACGTCGAATGCAACAATGGAGAAAAATGGACTAGAATTGTTACAAATATTTAACTCAATGGTAGGAGGAAGTAGAAGCCCGAGTAGCAGTAAACATACTTCGAAAAATTTGTCATCAAAAAAAGGTGTCAATACGGAAAATTCTCGTGCTAAATTCCAGGTAAAGCTTTTTTCTTGTAAACTGTTTAACATGTTTGCTATTTTTAGGTGCCCACCGTGGACAAAACAGTCATTTCTTCAAAGGATATTGTTGGCATGAAGGTATCTGGCTTCAGTATTTTTCTAATTCTATTGAGTATTTCTATTCCAGAAAAAGACAATTGAGAAAACTCTTTTTAAATCTGAATTTCGGCAAAATAATGGTGAAAACTTAGAGCTACCTGCCAAAATTGCGCCAATTTTCACTCATCCCTTATTGACACCTGAACAAGCAGTAGACTCATTGTATCATTTGGTATGTGAATTTACGTCCAATGTATAATTTCTTTTTTTTTTAGAATAGAGCTCAGATTATTCAGTTTTCAATTCATGCTTTTGATGCTTTATGTGGAGTACTGGAAGAAAAATTAGAACGACAACGATACTTAGAAAAAAGACGGTTAGATCTTGCACATATCCTCATACGTTTGGGTCTTGTAAAAGATTATGACCACGATCAAGATGAGGCTTAATGCTTGTAACAAACTTAATTCGGTTTCCAAACAAACTTATGTATTATAATATTAATTATATTTTCTTCTCTATTTCAACATTACGGGGATATTTTAAAATATAATTTCCACTCAAGTCGTGGCTTTTGATACTCGTCATATTGTACAACAAAATTTTTATATATTTGATTATTAACTGATACATTATATCTGCGATCGTATAACGTGTAATGTACTCTACCTGTTTGATTCAAAAATTCAAAAGTTCACTAGGAATTGAATGTAAATTTAAAAAAAAATGCAATGCGATACTTGTGATAATAAAATATAATATTTATTAAATTGAACTCTACACAACGCAACAATGAAATAATATTCTCATATGTACCCGTACAATAAGTAGTGGAGAACCGAATGAAATGGAGAAAGACGATATGGAAAATTGAACGTCAACTTTGGTCATAATCATATGGCTTATATATAAATAGCAATGTATTAAGTGATTAAAGTGAATAGAAATTATCAAATATCGTTTAACTGTTTAAACTTTCTGTAATATTTCTCTAAATTAAATTAAATGAGTCGTTCTTCTGGAGGCAATTTAATCATGTTATTCATCTGTAAATTAAAACTATTTATAATTAAAAAGCATTAGTTTCACCTGCATACGAGCCCCGTTCATTTCTTGATGACTCGGACTGTAATGTCCATGAAGAGCCCGTTTTCCCTTCCATAGAACACAAAACAATACGCATCCAATCAGAGCAAATACGATTAACATAGCCAAAATAGGTCCAATGATATAACTTAAGCTTATCATCCGACGCTCTTCGACTTTAATGAGGCATTCAGGTCCACCGTATCCGCGGAAACATTTACATTCATGCTCAATCATTTCATGACCGTGATCAACCTGTTAATATCATTATGAAAACAACAAAATAGTATTAAAGTATAATACTGAAATAATAGGAAAGGTAATTGAAACTTACTCGAACTATTGGATTTATGCAAGTGCCATGAACACATTTATGTCTCACCGGCTGATCTTCGTTTTTCACGCATGGATCAGGTTGGGAACATCGTTTTCCAATAAAACCTATATGCGAGCTTGCTATAATTTTGACAACAAATAGCATTTCAAACCTTGTTCACATGTACAGCGATATCCGCCTTTCAGGTTTGTACAGACACCGTGAATACAGCTACTGGATATTGCACATTCGTCCACATCTTCGGTACAGTTTTTACCTGAACAAAAAATGAAATTCAATCGAGTTCTTTAATTATATATATATATATATATATGATTTCCTAGTTTTTCTTATCTATAATAATTTGTAAGCTAAAAAAAATACTAAAATTGATTTTAAATTAAAAAAGTTTAGATATAAACATAATCCAAAAAGTAATATGATAACGAGAACTCATTCGTGAATTAGTTTAAAAAGTAGAACCTGTATAGCCTGTGCCATCACAAATACAATCATAATCAGCTACACGATCTTTACATTTTGAGCCATTATTGCAATATCCGAATGAACATTCATCAATATCATTTTCACAATTAGTCCCTAAGAATTAATAATAATTAAATAGTTAATCATATAATGAAATAATGAAAATATTATAATAATATAGTAAATGAATTATAATTTTCAAAATGTTATATTTACCGTTGAAACCAGGTATACAATTGCAAGTGTAATGTCCGAGTAATGATTCACATGTTGCTCCATTTTGACAAGGGGAGTTTTTACAATAATCAATGCGAATATCGCAATTAGGACCCTCATATCCAAGATGACACCGACATACATGTTCATCATATTTCAACTGAACACAATCACCATGATTACACGGAGATTTCAAGCACGATCCTTCAACTTCACAACGATCACCTAAAATATCAAAATGAGCAATCAATCGTGTCCGAGTTTTTAATCTTACCTAGATAGTAATTACGACATTTACATTGGTATAAAGAACCAGAACTGATGCATTCTGCATCATTCTCACATGGAATATTGAGACATGCTTCTTGTTGTTGATAGCACTTTGGTCCTCTGTATCCCTGAAGAAGAAAAAAACAATAGGTGCTTTTCTTTGAAAAATACTTTTGAAGAAAAAAAAATTTCAAAAATTAGAAATTTACCTCATCGCAATCACACATTGTAGTATTCCATACACCAATGCATTTTCCATGTGGACCACAACTATTCGCACTACAGTAATCAGCAATCTCTGTGCAAGCTGGCCCAGCAAAGCCTTCCTCGCAGATACAGGTAAAACCAGTACGCGTTCTTTGACAAACACCATTTTGGCACGGACGTGAATTACAAGGATCAGCCACTACTTCACAGTAAGCACCGTTTGTTCCAGGTAAACACGAACATTTCAAAGTCTCCTGAGAAATAAATTATGTTATTTTAACTGAATGGTACGGAAAACCTCTTGTATAGTGCATGTTCCATTATTTTGACATGGATTAGTTTCACAGGATGTTGATTTTGGAATATCGCATAACTTGCCAACAAAATTTTCCGGACAATCACAGCTAAATGTAGCATTCGATGCTGTACAATGGGCACCGTTCTGGCATGGGTTAGATAAACACATATCAATTGGAGTATCACACAACAATCCTGTATATCCTTCATCACATTGACATCTATGAAATAAGCAAAGGATTGCATTGTTGTATAAAGCTTAATTACCTGTAATCCCCCAACCCATCAATACAGTGTCCGAAAACACAGTCCGCCTTTTCACATTCATTGATATTGATCTCACATCGTGAGCCGGCAAAACCAAATGGACAAACACATTTATATGAATTCCATTCATCTCTACACTCGGCTCCGTTCAAGCAAGGTGATAAATCCCCACATTGCGCAGAAGAAATACATTTCGTTGATATCTGAGAATGGTTGATTGTGTCAATAATTAAACATATATTCAATATGTTTTGAATTACCTGCTTTCTTTGTGAATTTTTCCAATATCTAAGATTTTCTGGTATTTGTAATTCTTCTTCACGATAGAAAGACAATGAAGGTAAATTACCAAATCGAACTTTGTTAATACAACCGGTGAATGATTGAAAAGCTCCAAACGTTCCTAATGTCAAATGAGCTTTATTCAGAGGTGATGGCAAAGTAAGAGAAGATGGTAAGCCTCAAATAAGAGATTTAAAAAAAAGCTAACAAAGCTAACATACCATAACTAGCATTGTTGATTTTCAGAACATTTCCTTGCAAACGAATATTCTTCCATGTACCATCAGCTATAGTTTTTCTAATAGTAAATGGAGAAGACGTTGTTATAACAAGCTGTTTATTCACAATGCTCATCACAATATTTCCAATTTCAGAATTCTATAACAATTGAAATATAATTAAAAAATAATAATAAAACTCTACAAACCATTGTGAATATACGACCACTCTCTGAATGTGTTCGAATCGAAAGCTCAATAAATGATAAATCTTCAGCTTCATGGACATCCAAATTATACATAATCATACTGCTTTTCACAAGTGTTGCAGGTGATGTACCTTAAATAATGTATTTAAAAATACAAATATTAATAAACAAAAAAAATCTTACATATAAATCCTCCAATAACATTCTGACAAATTCCTCCTGATGGGCATGGAGATGTTATACAGTAATCTTTCTGTTCACAATTTCTTCCAAAATAACCAATTTGGCAGACACATTCATGATCATTAAAAGTATTATAGCATGTTCCATGTTCACATGGATGTAGTGCTCCACATATATCATCAGATACCAATCCCTGAAAGGAATAAAGTAATTTAACTTTATTTTTTTTGTTTAATCAAATATTTCCACAAAAACATACTTCTTGAACATTCTCCTGTCTGGTTATAAGCCCAATGCCATCAACATTTGAAATTTTTTCATTTTCAAGGACTGCCGAGATATCATTTACACGAATATCTTGTAAGGATCCTGTATGAATATAGTTTTGATAATGAAAACGAAATGGTATGAATACCTTTGAAATAACTTCTAGATGAAAATGCTTTCGAAGTGGAATTATCTGAGCTACCAAGAACAAGTTTTTCCACGAACATTGGATGGTCGAATCGAGCAGCAATATCACCTTCCGATTCAAAAATACCGTCAACAAACAGCTGAAAGATAATTTATATTTGCTGCGTAGGATCAATAATATTACTTTGACATGACGTTGAGTTCTTTCTATACGAACTAAATGCTCCTGATTATCAACTACAGGCCTTACACCAGTTAATATATTAACAGTTTTTCCTCCAGCTCGAGATCGTACTTAAAAAAGCAAAAAAGGTAAGCATTAAGTTGGTCTTCATACCAGAGACAGTTCCATTAATAATTTCAACAGAAGTAAATGTTCCTACATCATCCACCTCAGCTTCTCCTAGAAATAAGACTGATCCTGATGGCTTATTTGTTTTCAGAAGAAATTGGATATTGTTCGCATTTCTAAGATTTTCTGATACTTCATTTGGAACACTGAAAGAAGAAAAGATTATTTCTTATTTTTTTAAAAATAATTTTACCTTATTTCAACAATTGAGCTCATATTATTATGCCCAAATGTTGTGGGAAGAAGGCTAAAGGCGCATGATGGTGGCAAGAATGGAGGCTGAAATTATATTATTTATATTTATATTTCATACTTGCAACTATTACTTTGCAATCACAAATTGACTTAGTCCACAAATCTACGCATGTTCCTTCATTCTGACATTTGTTTTCCTCGCATTGCGATATTCTACTACAGCCTTAATATCAAGAGAAAGCTTCATTTAGGCTTGATTGACTGTTTACCTGGTTTCAAATTTCGACTACGACTTGATAAACCCATGTTAATATGTGTATTATCAATCATTAAGTTAGCCAAACATCCGACAAAATGTTCATTTTCAGATATTTTTCCGATTCTTGTTGAAAATACTTCAAATGAAGCATGGCGCGGTAGAGATCGGTTTACAATCTCATAACCATTTTCTTCTATTACACGAACTTCAAAATCTTTTTGAGTTTTTATCAGCTCTACAGTGTACCAAGAACCATCATTGATAGGAATTGGCAAAAGTCTGTTGTAAACAGTTCCAGAAATATTTAAAGTAAGTTTTCCCTGTTCAAGATATAATGAGAAAAGTCTCTGAAATAATAATATTTGTATAATCAAGAAAAAAACTTTAAAATATGTACCGAAGCAAATATACTTTCTGCTGATACAATATGAAGATTTGGCACAGTTGAGCGGAAGCTGAGTGATATAGAATATGGTAAAGGTCCACTAGATGATCTGTAAAATTCATTTTTTAGTTGAGGAATGTCTCATGTTTTCATTGAACTGCAGTTTACATACCCAATCATCACACTTGGACTTTGGTATACAAACAAGCTATCCTCTGAGAAAGATACAGTTGTGTCTTCATCACAGCTATCTCCTACAAAACCAAATGGACAAGCACATCGAGCTTCAATATCAGTCATTCGAACACGTTGTCGGCAAATCTGAGGCTTAGCGCATTGGCTATTATTGCAAACCTAAATTCATTTTATAAAACATCAATTGATTTGATTAAAATTGAAACATACATTTCCACGATGTTCACAAGTTGTTCCTGTAAAACCTTGACGACATATGCAAATCGATCCATCTTCTCCATCGATGCATTTATCTGAATTTCTGCATAATTCACATGTTGATATCTGAAATATAAATAATGAAATTTTAATAGAAGAATAAAAATAATTACAGCTTTATGAGGTTGGATTGTCACAGGAATGGGAAAGAGCAGTGCGGTTGATGTTAATATGGTGGTGGTTGGAGTAACAGTTGTAGTTGATGTTGATATAATCTCAGCTTTAACTTCCGAAACTGTTGATTTCCATTCGTTAACCTATTTCAATATAATTAAAATATTAAGAGATACACTGAAAGCTCTTACAACAACTTCACATAAATTTCCTTCAAATCCTAAAATACAGGTGCACGAAAAGCCTCCTTCCGATGGATCTCCCACAGATTCACAAACTCCTTGATTTTGGCATGGATTTGGTTGACACGGATCAACCAGAGCTGAAGCTCCACATAATGGACCAGTGTATTGAGACAAGCATTCACACTTTACGTTTCCATTATTATTTATACAAGTTCCTAATAATATAACTTAAAAAGCGGTTTAGAAAGTTTGACTACCTCCATTCAGACAAGGTGTTTCTACACAGGGATCTGAGATACTTTCAAGTTCAACACTTTCGCACCAAACTCCTTTATAATCAGATGGACATTTACAGAATGATTTACCCAAACCGCGAACACAAGTTCCACCGTTCATACACTGTCGACCTTTAACAATAAAATCATTAGATAGGAATTTGTATGCTTACAAACCTTCAACAGTGCATTCAGACTTAATCTCACAATTAACACCGGCAAAATCCGGACGACATAGACAATCGTATCCCGATCCTGTAACTGAGCAACGTCCTCCATTTTGACAAGGATTATCAGCACATGGCCCGCTCATTTCAATACCTGGTACCTAAAGAATATCCGTGAATATATGAACATATTTAGTAATGATACCTTTTCACATGTTTTACCCGAATAGCCTTTAGGACATAGACAATAGAAATCATCAACCATATTAACACATGTAGCATCTTGTAAACATGGATCAGGATTACATGGCGAATCAATATCAGCACAGAGCACTCCTAGCAAGAATATAATATAAGGATATTCATCAATACAATACAAGATACCTTTATATCCTTCATTACATAAGCATTCAAATGATCCATCTAAGTTAATACATGTTGCTCCATTACGACATGGAGAAAGTTCGCATTCATTTACATCAGTATCACAGTGTTTTCCACCATAACCAAGAGGGCATTCACATCGATAATCATCCTGAATATTGATTATATTATAATTAACTACGTGTTATATTTAATTTTATTTAAAAAAAAACAACCGAACACAAAGTGGAAAGTAGAAAAAATGAAAATAATAGATGTACACGTAAAATCTACGTGAAATATTTTATAATCGTTTTTCAAAAACGAATCTCATTTAGATTATAAATATAAAGAAAAGGTAAGATAATTTCAGGAACATTACAAGTTTTTGAAAGAAAATTTTTTATAACTTAATTCATAGTATGATCTTTCATATAAATCGTTCTTCCGTGAACGGCAAAGACACAGTAAAAGATGCAAAAAATATATTTGCCGGATCACTGATTCATAAAGAGATTTGATGTAGGAAAAAAAAAGAAAAAATGAAACGAAATGTGAACCCATTCAAATATTATATGATCAACATTGAATAGTATTAGTTATAAATATAATATGAATGAATAATGCTGTACTTATATAGTTTCTGATAACTTACATTTTCAGCATGACATGTGGCATTATTACGGCATGGATTAGATTCACATGGATCAGATAAACAAACTCGTAGACCTCGTTCATTTTGAACACACCTAAAACGTTTAAAATTAATTCATTGAAATATTTTATATTTTAAACAAACATTTTATTATCTGGACAATCTTCTGATCGTATACACCCTTCAATGGTTGAACCAGATACTTCACATAGAACTCCTGACCAGCCTGCACAAGTTTTTTTGATATTATAGTTTTGAATGACAGAATATAGAAACATACCGTCATTACATTTACATTCTTCTTTTCCATTTAAACCTTTAATACAAACACCATTTGCACATTTTTTGCTGCAAATATCTTCGCAAAGAGCTCCAGAAAATGATGGCAAACAGTAACAGTTAAATTTTCTATTTGATTCATCAATTTTACATGTTCCTCCATTCATGCATACATTACTATTACATAATCGTTCCGCTGACCATACTGAAATAACTTATTTTCTTTAATCGTTTTAAGATTTAAATAGTTGGAATATAATGTCCCTTAAATTTCTTCTTTATCGTCAAACATTTATAAGAAATAATGTTTATATAGGAAACATTTAGTAAATGGATGTTTTTTTTATTTTCTTCAAAAAGTTGTGATGTCCACTTCTGTTTTTGCTTGTCTTTTGAGTAAAATCGTTTTTTTCTGATTTGAGCAAAAGTAAATAGAGCAATGGGTAAGATATCAAAGAGAAAGAGAGAAAAGACAAGGGTTATCTGAGATATAACTTGAAAAGCCTTTTACAATCTCTGATATATATGTAATCTAGCTGGATAAATTTAATGATCTAAAGGATACATCATAAGAAGATAAATAATTATTCGACATAAGTGGTATACTTGCTCTTTCCTCATCACTTGAGAGGATTCTTGTACTTACTCTCTATTTGGCAAAGTACAAGAAAGACGGATATTACTGTAACAACATCCATATGTGTCTCAATCAAATACATCATCGATAGTTTTATTTGATAACCCCTTCTCTTCAAAAAATAAAGAAAATTCTTTATTTCTTGAATATAAATTGGATTTTACCCTTCTCTTATGCCTTCATATATTGTTCCGGAAAAAATAGTGAAGAGATGAGGTGATGATGAGAAGAAAGGCTGCTGATCCGTTCATGGCCTTTCGCTCCTCATCCACATCCTTCTCTCCCCTTTCTCTCGTTTCTCTACCTTACTCAGAATAATAAGCAATGTAATTATCGATTGATGATGACCATATAGAAATCAAGGGATTGTCAGTCATTCAGTCAGTCAACTGACAATTATTGTATTTCTCTCAATCTCCTCTTCAGTAGTAGTTGTTGTTTTCTAAACAACGGTTATTACACCTATTGATGAGATAGAAAAGGTTGTTATATAGATTCCATCTATAGAAAAGGGCAAATGTCGTAATTGAATATAGAGTTTGAATAGAAAATCATTCTGACTTAATACTAACTATGCCATCTAACACAACGAAATAATATTTTTTTTTCAGAGAAAAAAAATCTTCTTATTGAAGCGGATGTTCAAACTAGATTTCATTTATATCTTATAATATTTTCAAAACTTGTACTAAACATGGTTGATTACAAAAAAGTTAAACTAGATAGCTTTTTCTAGTTTGTATACGATGTAAAACGGAAATAGAATGATTGTATTTTCTTCAATTAATTCATATATATGTTAATAATATTGTTGAAAATCTGTTAATTTTACCCTCTTTTTGCATTTTTATAATCATAGATATGCTAATCTCATTTCTTATAATTATTTTTTTTATTATTTATCTATTGTTTTAGTATTATTTGTTTAAATCACAATCTTTAAGAACGTTATCACTATATGCTTCCGGATGATCAAAAGCATAACGATATCGTATAAAAGAAAAAAAAAGATTTTGCCGACATAGTTTCTTAATACATATGATGTCATATGTGTCAACAATATCTACAGGTCATGAAGAGGCTGTGTTAGCCTTTCATGGGTATTAATACCCTACCGTTATGAGCATATCATAACCTTTCTATAAAGACCAGTAAACATTAACTAGAAAAAAAGCGGTGAAAAGAATAGGAAAAGGATATATGTATACAGGTCATTAGTCTATTCATGTTCTACCTTCTAAATCTTTTTGCTCCATAACCAACCCGTAATATAGCTTGAACATAACACAAAAAAGAAAGTTACAATTAGATTTGTATAGCTGGGATGGATGATTTGATGGGGGAAACCAACCGTTCCGCACTATTTCGCCTTTTTTCTCAAAAAGGAGGCCGAAACTAACATGAAGGGGCAGTTATTTGCTTGAATAATAAGCTTTATTCATGATAAAACCGTTAAAAAAATTTAAAAACTGAAGTGAATCACTGTTTAGTTTTGAAAACATTGTTTGATCTCATTCAAAGGTTATTATAATTTCTCTATAATTCTCATAATTTCACTTGTATTTATAATCTTGCTGATTAGAGAGATAGAAATCTAAAACCTGCATGAAAAGGTTTAGTTTTGGATTATTTAGCTATATGATCGCTAATGTCTTATTATAATATAAACCTAAATTAGTTTTTCAATATAATTCTGGAATACTGAAGTAATAATATTAGAGATCGAGATTATTAATTGTCTTCATATGATCAGTATTACAGTGCTATAAGGATTTCAAGAGACCATCTCCTTGTACCTCTCTCCGAACAGAGAAAGACATAGAAAGAAAGATATATATAGATAGAGAGAGTTACGGATAGAACGAATAAAAATAAAGTAGATGAGTTGTAGATGTATAGAGACATCTATGAATCAGATGAACTTGTCTTTTCCCTCCGCACCCTTTCTGCGACAACGATGACGACAATCACCTCATATACGTACATACGTTCGTTCTCCCATCCACTTGTCAAGTGGACTACTAGATGCATATTCGACTAATTATTATATTAAACTCATAATTGGCGAAATTTCAAGAAAAGATCTTGGTTGTGTAAAAGCTTCAAGCTATTTTTACTATTTGTATGTTAAAAACTAATCTTTCTTAAATGCTTAATGTTGTGAACATTACAAACAAATTGTATTTATTGAAAGAATTTGATGCATTACTGCTGCTATGAGTAGAATGGCAAAAATATGTTTTTTCATACTAATTTTTTTCAATCAATTCTGATGAAATTAAATGGTTTGACCATCGGACAATACTCTCAAAAAGGATCCGCTATGCGCTTGTTAACCATGATTCCGTTTTTATAATCCCCAAAATGGAATAACTCATCTCAGCGTCCTTGGCCAATATGATGCTACCTCCATTGAGATAGACAGGCCAATAGCCAGCTAGTTGATTGGCTAATCTGAACTGAGGTGTGATTTGAATGTTTTGTTGCCATTTTCAGAATAATAAGGATTAGATAGAAATGAAATAGTTCAAAATGTCAAAATCTTAGTATATCTGATGAAACTATCAGATTAACATGACTAATGATGGAATTCATACAACATGTTCCATTATTTTTTGGAAATTATATAAATATAATAATTTAAAATATATATATATATATATATATATATATATATATTTATAATCACATTAGACTTATAATTATATTTTTGAATTTTTATAAAAGATTAAATACATATGGACCATCTGCAGTTTTTGGTTTTTCTATTGAAAACGTTTTTTCGCTTTGGAGCGCAAAAATTCAAGCGTCTGTCTGGCAAGTTTTTGAGGACAGAAACTAATCAAGAAGACCTTATTTCATCTAGGGTCACTGTGTCAAATCAGATTCGTTTGTTCACTTTTAATGAAAATAAATAAATAATATCTATATATAAATATTTTTGAAAATATATATATCGATTTACTATTATTATTGTTTTTGATGTTCATTCAATTCAAACCGAATGAAAGTTAAAACATTTGCCTTTGAATAAAATGTATTTGAACGATAAAGTCAAATAAGAAGGTTAGAAAATCAAAGAAATAAATGAATCATCTTATAAAAGAAATAAGGGAAAAGGTTTACATATCGATAATTCGTCATATTTACAGCCAGATTGGTATATATCCGGTGCTCTTTTATCTCATTTTCTTTTTAGATGATTGTTATATATTTCATAGATAAAAGAAAATGACAATTTCATTTGTTTGAATACAAAAGACGACATCAATTATTGGCTTTGGTAATAATGATGTTGATGTGTTATTTGATGAACAAGGATAGTTCACGCATACAATCCATGTTAAATTCGTAAATAAGTTGAAAGAGAGAGAGAGAAAGAGAATGAACGGGGATATAGAGAGATTTGAACGGTTTTTTTATGAGCAAATGACTGAAAACAAATAGAAAATACTATTTGATATGATGAGAATGGTGATCCATAGAGGTTGTGAATCGTTTAGGTTTCTCTAGTTCTCTCGGTTGTGCATGTTCTTTATTGAGTGAAACATCACCTGTTGACCTGTTCTGTGGGTCTTTTTTGTTCAAGAACCTCAAAACAAATAGTCCAGATAAGAGTGATGTGAGCTAAACATCTCCAGATGTTAGCGATTCTGCTCATTTAGGAACATGGAGGTGAGCCTAGATCACTTTCATTCACACTAATTTGGTCATATAAACGAAAGTTCGGATTTTAATGGAATTTGAACATTAGCATTCAAAAACTGGTACATGTATCGAAAAAAAAGAAAAGAAATAGGTGTTAAGCAACATCACATCTTTTCTTTTTTCAATTTCATTAAATTAAAAAAAAAGTTCAATAGAAAATAATAGTTGAGAATATAAATATATAAACAAATAATTAAAAGAAAATTAACTCACCTCCATTAAGTAGAGCCAGAAGTAAGAGCAATCGGCTCATGGCTTGTTGCTCACACTATCATGCACGTCAATGACTGACTGTCTGTTGTCTCGTCTGTCGGAAGGCCAGATGTTCTTTCAGACGATGGCCAGAAAAGAAAAAATAGCGAATGGCAACTAGATTTGCGTCCGGAAATCAGGCAGGTGTTGAGCGGTAGGTAAAGCCGTTTGCTTCGAATATAGAATGTCCGAGAAAACAATCAAGTGTCCAGATAGGTAATTACGTTCCGGTAAAGACGGATGATGTTGACCAGGTTAACTAGATAGATAGAAATTGAGAGAGAGAAATGAATGGAAAAACGATGAAACTGTAAGGATTATAGGCATTATTGGATAGAAATATGGATATTAGTTCAAGAGATGCTTAATGAGAGTAGATAACCTCCCGTACAACGACAACTCAAATTTATATTTTTAATGAATTGCAGTAAGAATAGTTGTATTTGTATATATAGAAAAAATAAATATAATCTATTATTAGAGAAATATTAGTGATAACGAGAATTGTTTGAAAGCCGAGACAACATAAGAGGTTCACAAAAATCCGGATAGGGCAATATGAGAGAAAACATCTCTATTTCAAAACGTTTTGAGAAAAAACTATTGAAGGAATTAGTAGTTGAATACAAATAAATAATATTAAAATGAATATATTTTACTTATATAATAATAATAATACAAAAGAAAAGATTAACGTTCAAGTTATAGATAATCAATATGAAAATAGTTAAAATACATTAGTAAGAAACTTTTGAGGAACATTAAAAAGAAAAGATATATGAGTTTACACATAGTAAATGAATATTTTAAGATCTAGGCAAAACCAAATATCTATCTAGTTATAGTAAGATAATATCTTATTATAACTTTTGTAATTGTTTTTTTCTAATAAAGAATATGACACAAAATAAAAACTTTAGAAGAAAATGTAAAAGGTTTTAATTGCTTGAAATAATTTGATTTCATTAATGAAATTCAAATATATGATTTTGATTTAGCTAGATAGAACAAGACACCTTGTTCCGTTTTTGTCGTCTGCGGCTAGATGTGGGCGGAGCTATGGTGGGCTGGGGCATATTGAGGTGAAGAGAAAAGTAATAGATGGCGGAAATACAGAAGGTAAAAGAAAGAATTAAGATAAGAAAGAATGATGATAGTTGATGAATATAGAATGAAAAAGAAATTATTTTGATTATAAATACAATTTTTAGAATTTTTATTTAAATATTAATTATATTGTAATGTATATAGTATATATATATTATTTACAAACTAGACATGTTAGTATTGAGAAAGTAAAATAGAATGATTGGAACAGGTGGTTGAATTAAGAGATCCGTGAAAGATCTTATCGAAAAGAAATAGAATATGAGGACGGTATAATCATATACCCAGCATGGTGTTGTTTCAAGGGTAACAAGTAAAAGATAAGAAGATATAGTAGGTGAGAAAACTTTTATAATATAATAATATATAATATAATATATATATATATATATATATATATATATATATATATATATATATATATATATATATATATATGTATATGTATATATATATATATTATTTACTTCTTTTTATAAGAAAATCATCAAATTAGTTTAAAAAAACATATTGCTTTTAGTGAATTTTCTATACAACTAGTTATTCTTCTCTTTTACTTATATAATATAAAGAAATAAAAAGAAAAAACGTTAGAGTAATACCTTTTTCTCTTTTCTTTCTTTTTTTTGTCGTTTTTGACCAATAAAATAGAATTTTTAAGAAAGAAATAGAGAGGACGTTATGTTAATGAAATGGCATTCAAGGGTCTCGAAATTCTAAGAAAAAAGGTAGTCGTTTCAAATGATTTCTAAACACAAAAAGTGAAATATATATAAATGAAAATAATAAAACGAGAAACAAAAATTGCGAGAAAAAGTTCAAATTAGTGATTCAGGATTGGATGATGATTCGTTGACATTACTGAATGATGTGCATGATTTTTATTCCGTTTAAAAGATAAAAATGTGAACAAAACATTTAAAATAACTAAATTATTGAAAACATTTCCTTTTCTTTTTTTTTTTTGGAAATGTTTTAGCAAATTTTCTTTGATTACAATGAAAATTAATTTTTTCCTATATACTCGACGATCGCTAATCTTCAGATTTCAATGAAGACTCAACCACGTAATACAGACGGAAAATGAGTGACCAAGTCATTAAATGAAGAAATATAATGAGAATAATACAATACCCACCAGTACTACATGTGTAAGATACTGAGTCTTCATCTAACAGCTGTTGGTTTTCCTTCTCGGGAGCGGCCGACAACTCAGGTTTTCAAGTGTTTGAGAAGTAGAAAGCTTCTTTGCTCTGAATCTCTCTATCCATCTCTTCATTTGTCTCTTTATCTGTACGTCTCTACTGTTCATGTAATCTATGATGTGTAAGTTGACGATAGAGTCTGTAAAGGAGGGATGTGACCAAATGTAGACGTAGGGAGGTCTTCTCAAGTGTCCACCCAGTCAGCATCGTTCACATACAGTAAAGATGATCGCGGCAGCCGAATACGAAAAGCTGAACACCATTTGAGAGAAAGAGAGAATGATGAACATGACTAAGTAAAGGTGCATCGAGAACAAGAGAAGGTGAAAGATTGAGAGAAAGGAAGACTTCACTAATTGTTTAAATGAATGTTTCTATCTCTTGTTATATCTTCTATATATGTATGTCATTTACTTTTCGAAAAGTTTAAATGTGAGCTAATACAATCACTTTGTAGTTTTCGTGTCTTCCTATTGTAATTCAATACAATACAAAATGAAATTTCATCTTGTAATTGTTCAAAGCTTTCTTTCTTATATACAAACGAAACATCAACTACTATAGTATGGTAAATCTTAAATTTTCACAAATTCTCGAATTTATTCTTATGACACGTCATCGCGAACTTTCTTAAGCAGTTTCAATGACATTTAACAATACGTCATTCAAAAGATTTCTTATTAATTACAAAAATAAATAATAAAAACAATTCAATGAATGAAAAAGAAAAATATATATATGTATGTATGTACATGATAAATTATAATTGTAGAAATTGAAATGGTATATGTTTATGAAATAATTCAGGCTTTGGATTATGTTGAAAAGGTAAATGTCGAGCAATTAAAACCTTAAACATAATATGTTCAACAACTAATTTTCTCAAATAAAAATATAGAATACTAACCGAGTTAAAGGGACTGACTTCTATAAGATCCACATATTCAAAAAATTTTTGAAACAACTCACAAATCTGTAAATAAGTTTGTAATAGTTTGTATCTAAGCTTAAAAGTAATTCGTGTTACTTGAATTTTTGCTAAAGTTGGATTTGTTTCAAATGATCCAATGACTACATTGCTCACTAAAACTCCTAGAAAATAGTTAATTTATAAATAAATATGGAAATAATTATTAATATATATACCTTCTTGATGAATAACATTTGCTAACATTTGTATGGTAATTGGATCCAAAAACTCAGCAACTGGTGATACATATCGAGCATTCATCGATGAATATGTTGCATCTAACAGAATTCCATCATATTTTTTGCCTATATACATATTATGTTTGAAATATAAATATAAATCACAAATAAACGAAAAAGAGAAAAAACCTCTACCTTCTTGTAATTGTTGTTCAAAAAATGAAACTCCATCTTCCACAATTATACGATATCTATCTGATTCAGTGACATTAAACCATTTTTTTGCAATTTGTGTTACAGTTTCACTTATTTCAACCACAGATATATTTAACTAAATTTATAATTTATTTAAATAATTAATATAAAACTTACATGAGGATATGTTACATCATAAAAATTAGAAAAATCGCCACCACCTAAACCAACTATAACAATGTCATAAGTTTTATTGAGAGAATATCGTGGTATAGCTCCACTCCAGAAAAAAGCATCTTAATTCAAAATATTTAATTTATAACAAAATCTTTCATTACCACATATTGCAGGAGGATATGTATCATAGTCAATTTTAGCTTTATTAGGCATCCATAATGATGTATTATAAAATTGTTGATTGAAGACTAAGAAATAAATTTATTTATTAACTATTAAGGAAAAGTTTTGAGAATTTCTAGATTGTCATGAACGTAAACCATTAAATTTAAAACAAATCTATATATTTTTTGAAAATTTAAAATATTTTTCAATAATAATAATAAAAATTTAATATAATTATAAATATAATACCTTTAGGTGTTTCTAATAATGCTACTGAATATCCTAAATTAAATGAGAAATCTAAACCAAAAACTCGTATAAAGCATGGTCTGAAAAGATTTTAAAATAATATTGAAATAATTAATTATAAGATCTTACTCATATCCAATAAATCCAAATATATCATATATAACATAACATTCTTCATCATCACATATCTTTTCTTTAACATATGGACCTTTAAATAATATTTAAATTTAAATTTTATTTTTTGAAACAACCTGATTCTTTGTACATCGATTTCAAATTATTTTCAATTATCATACCTGGTATGGCATCATATACACGTAATGCATTAGTTGAAATAATGAAAATCTTAATATAAATAAATAAATTTATAGTTATGTTTATATAAATCATCTTGATGTTTCTATCTATCTTGCATTAACTTTGAATTATACTTGGTGACATTATAGTTGATGAATAAGAATGAATAACAAGCTTAGATAAAGCTTTGAAAAACGTTTTTTAATTATTACGTAATGACAGAAATAAATGTTTAAAAGAAATTTATATATAATGTGAAACGATTACCAGAAAATATGTTAACATATTGACGGAATTTCAAATAATTGATGTCTGTTCAAGAATTACATTAAAAGAATTTTTGAATTTTGTATAAAATCTGAAATAAGCATCTCTCTTAAAATCTCTTAAAAAAAGAAAATATCAACTATATGATTGAAAGAAAAGTAATAATAAATGAAATACTTAAAGAAAACACGATCAATAGCTAGATTGTGGTAGAATACTAGTTGAAGAAAGTAGTTAGTGAAACATCTGTATAAAATATTTTGTTGCCAAGGATTTAATGGCTAATACCTGAATGTATATATGGATATATGTATTCATCTATGTATAACTAGGAAATTTCATACTTTCGATCTTAAGTTCATTCAAGATGGAAAGGTTCGAAAGATACGTCAAAATGAATTCCCAATGGAGGGAAATGCACGAAAAAGTGGTTAATAGATGAGAGACTTTATAAACAAAGAATGTCGATTAATAATCTTCAGATATGCTCTCTTATAACGTTTAGCACAATTTAGTGAAGAAAGAAAGACATTTGTTTCTTAAGCTTAAAACAGCAAAACTTTTTTTTAAATAAAAAAAAAGAAAGAAGGTTCATGCATGCATGAAGAAATGAAAATTAGAAATTATTAAAAATGAATGATACAAGAAGGGCAAAAGCACCATTTTCGTTAAAAATTTAGAAACATATAGTAAAAAGTGATTAGAAATTGAGTGTCAAAACGAAAAAAACCGAAGATGGAAGAAATGATTTGCTTGTTGTAGGGTTTGTTGAGAACCTGTTCTTATCGCTCTTCGACACTGCATATGTACACAAAATACAAAAAGAACATTGTATAATAAAATTATTTTGATTTATATAATTATAATTAAGAAATATGTATAGTTAATATAAATAATATATTATTATAATATTTTCTATCCTTCTTTTTGTTTGTTATTTTTGTGTTTCATGAATATCATATACTATGAAATAAAAATACTTTGAAATGATATTATAAGATTAGATATCTTAAACTATATAAGGTTTTTCAAACTGAAAATTTTGTCAAAAAAAAACGAGAATAAGCAAGAATTTTCGAAACAATCTCAGGAAAAAAAAATGTTCCTTATCTGACATATCGAGAAGTATGTTAGCTGAAAGAAAAATCGCTAGTTATGCATCATCATGACTTTCATTTAGTACGCAAAGAAACTCCCTAAGGGGTCTTATAAACGGTTCAAAAACTGCCAGTTTCACTTTTTCTTTTCAGGTTTTATTATAACTTACTAAGCTGTTGAAAAGTTAAAAAAGGATAATTAAAGATTAATTTGTTTAAACAACTTGCGAACCTTTAATTACTAAGTAGCAGTAAACAAATATGCTCTGGTTTATTGATTGAAAATGAAACTTTTTAAGCTTAAATTTTATAAAAAAAAAGAAATATTGATGAAGATATTAATGATAATATGATTAGAAGAATCATAATGTCTTAACTATAAATAGATTTCATGTATATAAACAACAAACAACAAACAATTGAAATTTCTACTTTGAACCTTTGAAAAACCTTGTTATTGTAAAAATATTGTCAAAACAATTGTTTATATAATCTACCACCATATTTTTTTCCATAAAGATTATATGATATGTATATGAATTTTCTTAAATAAAAATTGAGAGAAATATTTTCTAAAATCTATATTTGAGCTAAAACTAAGCTAGTTTTCAGAGGATTAAGCAGAACTAGAATATATGAGGTCAATTGTGATTATTTCTACCAAAATATTTTAAACTTTTAAAGTGAATATAGTTATATATATTATATAGTTTATATATATATATATATATATATATTATATTTTAATTAATAAATAAAATTTATTTTAGTATTCCCTTAGTTATATTTAATTTTTTTTTTGAAATCAACTATTTGAATTACCCATCAAGAACTCTGATCTTTTAAACTCACTTTCATTTTAAGTAGTAAATTCATAATCTCCTCAATTGGCTCGATTTCAATCAATCTTGCTCTCTTTTCAATAATTCTCCTTATTATTACATCCGGTCTGCCTCGAATGAGTTTGAAAATCAGCTTCCGGCGATGACCAACAGGGCATATCGACCGTAATCCGGGCTACTGATCCGCTCAGTACCATTTGGTTTGACCTAATAAAGCTATCTCTTTCATATTTCATCACATCATTTTGTGATTTTTGTGAGATTCTAGTTGAATTTTCTCATTCATATTCTGGCGTTCCCTCTCTTGAACTTCCTCTCTAAATTATTTTCTTTCGTTGTTTTCAGTAACGAAGAAAACTAATCTATTAACTATTTGAATATTACATGATGAAGCAAATTCTGGAGACAGTTATTCGATTAAATTTTATATTTTCTATCATCTTTTCACTAATATATCTGCCATCTACAATCGGTGAGTTAAAATATCAAAAATATATTTGTATAAGAAATATATTTTGATTACTGTAAAGCTGTTATAGCTCATCGTAATTGCTTCCAACTTCACAAAAATTTTCGATTGAAATGTGCTACACCAATAGCCAAAAGGTTTTTATTAAAGTTTATAATTCTTAAACTTAATTATTTCATTAAAGACCACAACTTTCTCTAGCAGAATGTCAACAATATTGTTTATCACAGCCAGCCGATTGTTTATCAGCTCAATATGACTATTATCGGAAAAACTGTGAACTTTTCAACATTGCATCACCATTTGAACAATATGGTAATAATTTATATAATATTTTATATATAATTATACATATAATATAGAAATAAATAATATTGGTAAATATAAGAAGAGAAGTATACCTATTAATCAACAAGAAATAGAGTAAGATAACACATATCATATACATGTATTGAATTAATAATTTTTAGTTGTTATCCTACTATTCAGAGAAGTATAGGTTCAGTACATTTGATTCCTAATATTACATGTCTTGTTCCTATGGTTTGTATTTTAAACTTCTATTATATATATTTTAAATAATATAATTAAATATTTAGGATTCAACTGATGTTCGTCATCATAAACCTATTCCACAACTCTTAATTCAACAAATAAAGAAGCAAATGATGACAGAAGAACCTGAAGCTCCACCAAAAAATCCTTTTCAAGGAGTTGAGGTATAATCTAATGTCCTCTGTCATGTAAAGCATACACTGATGCTTGTTCTAGGTTTTACCCATTGTCCCAGATTGTCCAATAGGAGAAAGAGCTAGAGTTCAAATAATTGATGGTGTTGATGTAATAATTTCTTTCAACATTAGAATCAATTGAAATTAAATCCTTAATTATACAAGTATGTTTCAGGTTGCTACTCCAGCTTCAGTTGTAATTACAACAACTTCACCTGAAAAATGCATAGAAACATGTCGGGCAAGTACTGTAAGTTGTTAACGGAAAGCAAAACATTACATGAAATATGAAAACATATGTAATTCAATAAAAGAAAATGTTCTGTTTAGTATCCGGATGGTCGACGTCTTCCTTTACTTTGCCGTTCATCGGCTTTCAATCGTGTTACATCTACATGTTCGCTATTTCACGACTCGTTGAACCCCAATGGCTATTTGGAATATCGGCCTGATTATAATGTTCTATACATGGAAAAAATATGTGTTGCAGGTTAAAACTGAGAATAAATACCATAAACGAATAAACATAACTTATGAGTTTTTAGAAAAAATCTTACCATTATCATGTGATGATGTATTCCGACGAGTACCGCAACATATCCTGCTAGGACATGCAGCTGAGATAGTTACATCAGCTAGTCAGCTTGAATGTATTCGTGAATGT
The DNA here is from genome assembly GCA_964057225.1 of Auanema rhodensis. Lineage (NCBI taxonomy): Eukaryota > Metazoa > Nematoda > Chromadorea > Rhabditida > Rhabditidae > Auanema > Auanema rhodense. The sequence continues at coordinate 8,738,741 of OZ059899.1, read as the reverse complement.
ATAGAAGCTAAGGTATATAACTAATAAATAACTTATATATTTATATATAATTATTATAAATTATAGAATAGGCAATTAGATTGTCGCTCAATTCTTCATTACATTGATGTTCCTACAAGTAATTGCATTTTGAATATTCATACACGTAATTCTCGTCCAGAATATTTTGTACCCGAATTAAAGTAAGTTTTTTATAAAATTTAAAAACAAATTATTCTATTAAAGATATAAAGTTGATTATATTGAGTTATCACCTTGTGCTACTCTACCATTGCCTTCATTAAAAATGAATCCAGGTATATATAATATATTTAAAAACATAAATATATATATATATTGATATAGATATAGATAGTATAGTATTAGTATATATGTATTTTTGTGTAATTTTTTAATTTTTTTCAACAATTTATATATCAAATTACAGCAACACAATCGATTACTTCTATAGTTGATGGTTCAGCTATTCTTTTACAGAATCCTAACAAAAATCAAGCAATTACAATAGTAAAGCCAAAATGTATGTAATGAATATCTCTATATATGTAGTATATCTATAATATAGTTAAATCTACTTTATTAACTGTTCGTTTAGTGCTTAATGTGGGTCATGCCTCAGTTGAATCCGAATGGAGCGAATGGACTACATGTGATCCTTCTTCTGGTATAAGAGAGAGAGATCGTGTATGCACAGATTGTGATGATGACAGAATACAGGTTTATTTATAAATCTTAACTATAACAATAGTAAAATGATGTATGATATATTCAATGTTTGAATCATGCATTTATCAAATACTTTTACTTATATCATATTGTTTTAATTATTTTAAATTATTACAGACAGAGCCATGTGTACCAAATAATAATAATGAATTCAATACCGCACTTGAAAAATTTGTTAAAGATCAAGAAGGTACTAAGATATAGATTAGATATAAGCTTAACAATCTCATCTCCATATTGTAGTCGCTGATAATGCTGAAGGAGCTGGATTTCCTGTAATCACAAAAACACCTTCTGGTGTCATACCATTTCGTTAGTATTACAATATTAATTATAATTAATTATAATGTAATAACAAAATATTTCAGCAATTTTATCATCGCAAAGCCGGGATGGACCTATTGTAACTGTTCGATCACCTAATAGTGATGTACAATTTTTTGGTCCTCCGATGACCTCAGCCAAAAAAACATTAGAAGAAAATGAAGTTAATAACGATTTTGATTTAAAAAATGGTAACAAATTCTATTTTTAATCTATTTAGCTAATAATACAATAATAATTCTTTAATAATAAATAATATTTCTCAGAATTTATTATTTGTTTTCTTCAATCTTTTTTTTTTAATAAAATTACCTAAATATTTAATATTATTTAGGAATTATTTTGTATAATATTTTGTTGTATTAAGCTATAAGCATTTTCAATGTTTCATTTGATCTTCCGTTATAAAAACCAAAATTCATATTTGTATTTTAATAATAATTGTATTTTTTCATTAATAAATTAATAAATTGATATTATAATTTTTTAAAATTTATAATTTGAATTATAGGTAACATCAACAACAAGAACAGAGAGTCTTTCTCTGATCTTTCAGAATCTAGATCATTCCTCATGAATTTGGAAACTACAATTTGATTTTTTAAACATTCTAAGCTAATAGTCAGTGTTCATAATACGTATGTACATACAGTATGCAGGAATATTGTTTTCTGGGAAAAAAAAGAATTTAAGAACTTCCCGGAATCACGCTAACTATATGAGTAACCTTGAGCTGTTTGATGACGTTGACCGATAGAAAATAGTTGTTAAACCACGTGATATGGTTTCGCTCATCTTTCGGGCTGACCCTATGAAGCGCTTGAGCTGAACTGAAGGACAAGTCGAAACAGAATCAGATTGAGAATTCATTGAACGGCAATTAATACTTTGATGCTTCAGCTGATAGAAGTAAGATGAAATGATACAATGTTGTTTGAAGTTAATTTCAAACTGAAGGCCAAGTATATGAAGCTATTTCGGAAGCCGGAACAAAACTTTTTGAAACATCTCATTTCAGAAAAGAGCGAACGATGTATATGTATGTACCTTCTCTTCTTCTTTGAATTTGTGGTGTCGATAACGACGACGACCGCAGATGTGCTTAGGTATCAAAAATCATTAACATTCTCATTGAAAGATACATTTATATCTCATACTATTATTTTATTTCATTAATAGTACAAAAATAAAATAAATAATTTATTTTAAAAAATATAATAAAAGCTCTATTATAAGAAAAAAATAATGATTTTATTATATAAAATTGTAAAATGATTCATAATCATTAAAACAAATTTTTTATTTTATTTACAATTTCTAATTCACTAATTTTAAAATCTTTTGTTAATTTTAAAGAAAAAAATGTTAAAAATGTTAAAAATATTGTTTTTTTTATTAAATATTTATATTATATATATATAATGCTTATTATATATATTTATTTGATATGAAGACAATAATTATTAAATTTAAAAAAAAAAGAAAAAAGAAGATTTATTACACTAACTATACATATACAGAATAACATATGATACATACATAGATATTGAATAAAATTTTAAATAACTTTAAGTATTAACTATGAAATAATATTTATTATTAATATTAGGTTATTCAATTGAAATGTAGCCATATCTCCTTATGTAGCCTTAAAAAACGTAAAACTCCCCAACCGTTGTCATGAAACAACGATATGCTCCCATTTCTGAGCTCATCTTTAGCTTCAATGGCAGACATCATCCTTAAAAAGAAGGAGGTGGCGCATATAAGTTACATCCATTATGAACAAAACGAAAAAAGTGAGCAAACCAAAGAAGTTTTTCAAACAGATGAGCTGAGATTATTTTAAAATATTATTTTGTATTCTTTTAAATATATTTATATTTTATTTTCGTTTTTTTTTGAATTTTTGAAAAATTAACATTATTTTTAAAAAAAAAAAACTAATAGGGGATACGTTTCATTGGACCATCTAATATATTATTTTCCTAAATAATATTGAAATTGCAATTTAAACATTCCAAATATTCCGAACAACTCTAAAGTTCGTTTTGCGTAATTTAGAGATGCAATTGATAAGTACATAACACATATCAACATCATAGCTCCTCTTTTTCTTTCTCTCTCTATCGCTCTCTCTTTCTCTCTCTCTCTCGCTTACTTCATTTTTTTTAAAATTATATCAATTGTTCTTATTCTATTTAAAACAGAAGTGTTTCATTAGCATTTGATAACGAAACTTTAAAAGTTCATTTGATCTGTAGGATGATGAGAAACCACACCATTCAAACAGTTTTTCATGGCAACCTGAAGCTGTCTAACATAATGAACGAGAAAGACAAAAAAAGGAAAAACAAGAATATGAAAAACTGAGAGAAATATAAGAGATAGATAGATAAGACGATTTGATGACGGTAAAGCCGTGAAGAAGTCAACCGGGCCGCCAACGACAGCAACGTGCGGAGAAACGGCGTCACCATTTTGCTTCTCTCTTTGATTTTGATCTTCAGTGTCATCTTGATTAAAAACGACATTAAGTCTATTCAAATGATCTAAAATCAGCGAGTTTTGTGATCAAACAGCTATATACATGCACGTACATCTATACTTTCTCATTCTACACTTCAATATACGTTCATATGACAGAATGAAATTCTTTATTTCGGTTTATTAGACATTACAACATTTTAACTTTTGATGACAACAATGATAATGATGATGATGAAGAAGTTACCTGATTAGGACAAATGGCAAAAGTTTTCAGAAATTTCGCCATTAATCATGAGTAATTAGTTCAAATGGTAACATTAAACATTAATATTACAGGATTATTAGCATTATTTGTAAAATTAGAAGCTGAAATGGTATTTTTCATCAAAATGTCTAATGATGAATCATCACAATTTATAATTGTAAATAATAATTAAAATAAAAACATCGTAAATGTACAAAGTTTTTTCAAGCTTTTCCTTCTTTTGCTTCTTTTTCTGTTTATTCTTTTCTAACTTTTTGTTTAAATCTATTTAAAGTTCTTTCTTTTTTCTCACACACCAAACAAGATTTGTGTTTACGTAATTTCGTATGGGAGGTCGACCTTCAAAACTTCGAAGCTAAAAAGTGCCTGAAGCTTTAATACTTACATATTTATGGCAAGAAGCTTAATGAAGCAGACAAAAAAAGAACTTCGACATTTTTTTCAACAAATTACCTTCTAATTAGGCATAATTGCCTCGAAAAACGACTTAATCCTCGCTACAAGATGATCAAAAATCTGTTGCCTAAGACGAGTTTTTCGTATATATTTCTTTGTGTTTTAAATGAAAAAGCTGATAAATCGCGCCGCTTCAAAGGCTGCAACCACTTCTCACATCGACATCATTATCGTCATTGGCTTGGAAGTCTCCTTCATCGTTAGCCCACGCATCTTACCGATCATTAGCTTTTCCCATTTTTTATGTACCCATCACTATCGTTTTCAAAAAGGACAAAAGAACTTAGTGAGAAAAAAAGAAGAGTTTTTTTTTGAGATTGAAAAATGACCAGATAGATATCAATATCATCTTTCATGTGAGAAAATCTTATAAGCTAGTTTACATCAAAACTCTGAAGAGTTAAAATTAATTTTTTTTTTCATAATTTAACCGGTTAGGATACTTTCTTAATCAAAAATTCTAAAAAAAAAGTTGTTAATCTAATCTTAACTATATTTTATAATTGTTTTATATTAATTAAAACAAGTTTATGTTATAAGATGGGTGTTAATTATTAGTAATAGTTGAAATATTTTTTATAATTAAACTATACAACAAGATATTTAATATGAAAATAGTATGATATATCATGCTATATGTACATCAAATTCATACTCAATTCATTGATACCAGGTGTTCGATTTTAAACATTTCAGTTTTTCACAGACAGTTTTTGTACTTTCAGTTGGAAAAGTTTTTTTTGATCAGAACTACTACTAAAAGTGGAAAAAATCTGTTTTGAATGGCCCATTTCGGTTTGACCTTCAGATGTTACTTACACTTCATTGTTCAGGCGATCTTTGTAACTGTTAATGAAACTTTGAACAACCTCCAATTTTATCATCAAACTACCTTGTTAAAATTGAAACAAAAAGGTTTCTTTTTCATTTAAATAAATGAAATTTAATTAAAATTATTAAAATGTTGAATTTGTTTTTTAAAACATGCAATTTTAGAATTTTTAGAAACAATGTTTGTTAAACATTGATCTCAAATCAAATTAAATTTAAAATTTTTTATTCTTTTACATATAATACTCTTAGAGTAAACATATAAATAAAGTTTTTTAAAATACATGAATAAATGAAATGAAAGAACTTCTTATTCATTCTTAGCAAATGTTTGGTGACACTCTGTCTGATGATTATCAACGATTTTCTACCGTGAAAACAGATATAACATATCAGTCAGCTTGTACTCTGTTCGATTTTTAAAAAGACGAACGCAGTAGCACTCCTATCAACATTTCATTCGCGCGAAATCGCATATGAGGAAGTTGATTAAAAAGAAATTGCAAACAAAGACAACATAAAATAATCAGTTAGAGAAAGAGAAATAGATAGATCAGACAAAAAATATGGAGTAAAAGAGAAAAAAATAAAAGAAAGACAGTGAGTAAAATAGAGAGAGAGAGAGAAAAACAGAGAGAAAGAGTGCGCGATCGTCTCATCAAATTCAGTCAACGGACACCAGGAGGCAACATTTTTGAGCCTGGCATTCGAAAAAAAAACGGGTTTAGTTCATGTATACGGAAGTATCGAAATTCAGTTTGGTTAAATGTCCTTCCATTATGTTCTAACGATGTGCCACTGGTTGTTTTCACCTACGTACTTCACCCTATTTGATTTCCCCCTCCTAATAATCGTTTGTACAAGATCAGTGAAGACAAAATGTCCTTGACAACGACAAACGTCTTCGGTTTGACGTCCATTGTCGCCCGATGGCATACCTGTAAAGAAGAAGAAAACAAAATTGTCTGAAAATTGAATAAGATTATTGAGAATGATAAGAGGGAATTCAGTGAGAGAGCTAATCATTATATCACGTTATCAGCTTTATCACCTTAAAGTAAAAGAAATAAAATAGTGAGAGAGATATATAGATATAGAGAGAGAGAGAGAAAGAGAGAGAGAGAGAGAGAGAGAGAGAGAAAGAGAGCGAGAGAGACAGAGAGAGACAGAGTGAGAGAGATATCTTGAGAGAGACAAAAGTGGGTGTGAGAAGTAAATGCTACTGAAGAATCTCATAGAATACCTTGTTTATACTTCTATAATCAACAATGCTGTATCTATTCGATATGGTATACTATACATTGCAGTTATTTCTAGAATAATGCGTAAAAACATTATTATTCTCTGCAAGACAACAAACAAGATTTTGAATTTTGCAGTTAAAGAGACTAGTCAATGACTAATCAAACTATGTAATTTGTATATTTGGCAAAAAGGAAAAATACCTGTTGATTAGAGAAAAAACTAAAAAGATCAAATGAAAAGCACTTTCTTTAGTATATTCATCATCAATATTTGCTGTAAAAAAATTGAAACGAAAAAAACATGAGAGTTAACGAATCGATCTCTTTTTGTGTTCTTTGTATCTCTCTATAGCTCGTTTCGCATCATTGTATCCCCCCCCCCCCCCAACTTGAACTGGATGATTGAAAAGCAAAAGTTGCCTACCATGTTACATGTTCACTCTAATAAGAAAAAGGAAAAAGCTTCCTGTTAAATCTCTCCGAAATAGCCGTTCAGTGACTTCTGATCAAAAAATCTTTTTCTAAACTAATTATATCATTCTGAATAATATATCAAATGAAACAAGTCGAAAAAAAGGAGATTCAGAAAAATATTTTTAAAACATGATAATGATATCAGTCATTCAAACAAATTGAAAAAATATTCTTAATAGCAATATATCTTTTCTTTCATGTATTGAGGAAATACTTTTTCATCTTCCTACAAATGATTTGTGATAAAGCTTCCAATGAAACGCTTAATACTATTATCCAAATTTCTGGAATGTAAAGAAAGATTAATTGATGATATAACTAAAAAGGAGACATTTCAAGGTCATCATTGAATACCAAGTTCATGTGAACTAAGCATTTTGGTGTTTTTTTTGGTTTAGATGGATAAGATACCACTTAAGGTTGTCGCATTGTATGGGTACCTCGAAGAGGTGTCGGAGATACCAGTGTCATGGCCATCTGAATACAGAAATGAACAGCCCTTCTTTAATGTCAAGGCTTTATGTCGGACAAAAGTATTGTCTGAATAAAAAAAAAGTTTAAAAAAAGTAAGGTAATTTCAGAAACAATTTGTGTGACAACTGATGAGATAACGTCAGAGTGAAGGACAATCAAAAAGTTAAAAAAAAGTTAATTTAAGCCTAGATGATCTTTCATCGCCTATTTCTATTGCTCTCATCAAATATTTCAAATTTTTAATAACTTTGTAAGCAAATTAATGAATAATAGGTGAGTGTCAAATGATCATAAAGAGATCTATCAAAAATCTTCGGACATAGACCAAAGTATTGATAACCAAAGATTTCAAGCTGAATCTATATAGAGAAAAATCTCATAAAAGGACATAAGAACTTCTTTATTATATCGTATAGCTATTGATATGTACTGAAAAAGAAAATGACAAGCTGTCAGTATTACAGTTTCAGCATGGGTGGCCGGGTTTCCACATAGCAGCACCATCGTCAGCATCATTCAACCAGATTCAGTAGTGGCCCCTGTCAAAGTTATGACTTTTCATGAAGCTGAAACTTGATTTTAGATCAAGTAATTTTAATTAAACGTTTAATTTATTTCATTTTCATACATATTTTGACTATTTTTGTAGAAATAATATTTATAAAAACAAATAAAATTTTTGCTATTACGATACGATTGTCATGTACTCATATATGTAGCTATTGAGAAGAAGTTGCAACTTTAGTTTTATATGAAACATTGCGCTTCAACTAAAATTCATTTTTGCTTCTCATAGCGTTCTGATATTTAGATCTCTTATCAATAGTCTTGATGGTGTTCCATCAGATATCCAGAGAGATACCTTGGAAGACAATTTTCCAACAGAAAATCGAAAATCAAACGGTAATCAGAAATTTCTCTATAACTCTAGGAATCTAATACGTAAGGCTTTAATTAGATAAGCATCGTACTATCCTCGAAAAGTTCTTGAGAGCAGGTTCTGCAGCTGGCAGAACCTGATAACTTGTATATGCCACAAAGAAGGTTAAATCTAATTAAGAATAAAAGAATTATGGAATGTTTAAAGAACAAGGTATTCAAAAAATGTTTGAACGAAAGCAAAAAGAAGTTGTTAAAATTAAAAATATCTCAAAAAAAAATATTAAGAAGAAGAAAAGCGAGATATTTTCAATAATTATGAATTTAATAAAATAAAAATAATAAAAATCAGACAATAATTCTAAAATACTTTTTTTATGTTTATTAGTTTTTATTTGCAACAAAAAGAAACAAAGACAATTCAAAGACAAACAATTGAACATATAATTTAGAATTTACTATTACAGTTTCCAATGAAAAATGTATTGACCATTGTAAATTAATTAGTTTTTATGATTTTTTTATAGAATTGTTTTAATTACAAATCCAACTGAGAAGATTAAAAAAAACTTATATTGAATGGCAGTTAATATAAGAAGTTTTTGGGTTGTTAAATAAAACTTTTCTTTGAGCTTTGATATGGAAAGTTTTAGTTTATGTATCTGATCAGAGACATTCAACAAAGGCTTCAGAAAGCCGTAAAACCAATACTATATGATTCTGATTGCTGACGCCATTTTGAGAGAAAAGTAAATTGAAAAATGAGAAATTCGTTTTGTTATGGTTAACTAAGGTTTTGATTTAGCTGCTATTATGAAACTATTTCCCTCAAAGCCGATATCAGGCATGTTTGTTTGCATTCTACTCTCTGATAAGTCACTCTCGGATGTCTTGTTCCACTGACACTGGAACCTATCGGAACACATTAGGGAACATATCGGTCCATCATATAGTTAAGATAGTTGTTGTAATTATACAAACTAATCTTAGAAGATATTCTTACTTATTATTAAAGCTTATCTTTCACAGAAAAATGATTTTGTTATACTTTAAAGGCTCAAATAACGCTTGAAAAACAGCCATGAAGTGCTAGTGGGACGAGCGCGAGAGAAAAGAGGATGGAACCCGTATAGGTGGCCTTGACGTTTTCACTCTCTCATTATGTCTTGCTATCTAATGCATTTTTCGCCTGTATTCTCTTAAAGAAGCCTGCTGTCTTATCTGCCATACAGCTAGATGATAGGCCGCCCTCTTTGACTATAAAAGGAACAACCCTCAGGCAGAAACGACAGGTGGGCATTGCCTACAATCACTTCTTAGTATTCCATTCCTCTAAAGCCGAGGAGGAAACATATAATCATCTTCTTCATCTCATCAACATCGACTTCAGCATTGTTTTCATTTTCTACATTTCCTTTTCTTTTCCACTATTTTGGCTACAATTTACAAGAGATTCAGTCTCAAACATTTTGAACCAAATATTCAAACAAACATTTCTTCTAATGCTCTTTATTCACTACAACTACCTTCTCTAATTCAATTCTTATAGAATGGTTGATGAGAAGCAACTCGAAGTAGAGGCCAACAGCCTTCGCCGTGTCGCCTTCTTCGGTGTGTCCGTTGCCACCATGGCCACACTCGTCTGCGTGATCTCTGTGCCACTGCTCTACAACTACATGCAGCACATGCAATCAGTCATGCAGTCCGAAGTTGACTTCTGCAAATCTCGCTCTGGATCCATCTGGAGAGAGGTTACCCGCACTCAGGTATGAATGCACTTCTCCATTCACACCTTCTATTACTTACTAATTTGCTCCTTCAGGTCCTTGCCAAGGTTACCGGAGGAAACGCCAGAAGCCGCCGTCAAGCCGGATACAGCAGCCTCGGAGTCGAAGGAGGATTCGAACAACAACACCAAGGAGGATGCTGCGGATGCGGAGTCAGCGCCCAAGGACCACCAGGAGAGCCAGGACAAGACGGACAAGACGGACAAGACGGAGAGCCAGGATTCCCAGGACGTGACGGCCCAGACGGACCATCCGCCACCCCAGCTCCACACCACGACTTCTGCTTCGATTGCCCAGCTGGACCAGTCGGACCCGCCGGAAACCCAGGACCAAAGGGACCAAACGGAAACCCAGGATCCAACGGAGCCCCAGGAGCCCCAGGAAACCCAGGAAGCCAAGGAGCCCCAGGACCACAAGGACCATCCGGAAACGACGGACAAAACGGAAACCCAGGAGCTCCAGGAGCCCCAGGACAAGTCCGCGAAGTTCCAGGCCCACAAGGACCACCAGGACCAGCTGGAGCCCCAGGATCCCAAGGACCAGACGGACAACCAGGACAACCAGGACAGCCAGGACAAGACGGACCACAAGGACCAGTTGGAGACAACGGATCCAACGGAAGCGATGGACAGCCAGGAGCCCCAGGATCCAACGGACCCGACGGAGAATCTGGAGCCCCAGGTAAACCAACAATCTCATCATCTATCTCTAACCTTGTGCTCATTTTCAGGAGGTTGCGACCACTGCCCACCACCACGTACCGCCCCAGGATATTAAACGAATCTCAGCCATGTCAGCCATTGAAGCCGACGGCAGCCATTCATCGCATCTTCATTTTCTTTTACTTTTTGTTTTCTTTCAAGCTGAACGGTTTTACAGTAGTTTATCCTACAGCACGAAGTACGAATAAAACTATTACAAATCTATATCTTACTATTATTATCTAGCTAATTTCAAATATCAAAAATATTCTACAATCAACATATTCAATCATATTTTCTCATCAAAATGCCACAATGACTGTAGTATAGTTACTTTTCAATCTAACTATTACAACTAGCCTGTTGTACAGTTTCAATATTGTTCTTCTCTTGGCATTCTACACTGCCGACAGCAAAACAATCTCTCAGACGAACTTTGAAGACAAAATCAATTTATCTGATTGACTAGCTAATACTTACTAATTGGACTCTTCAATACCTTCTTTCTTACTAAACTCAATTCATTCAACTTTGGTGAAAAAAGTACAAGCTGGTTGAAAAAGTCGATTTTCGAAATTCTCCAAGTGAACAATTCATTCAAAGAGTTCACAAAAGGAAAAAAAAGGAAAAAGCATTTTCTCTTAGTTTTCAGGTGATTATATTTTCATTTCTCACTCCTTGCTTTTGTTCTCATCGTTTTCTTTTCATTTTTTTCTCTTGATTTTCTACCATCACAATCTACTATAAAATAACAATGACGCCAGGTTAGAAGACCTTGGCGGCTTTATCCCACTCTCTTCCATCATCATCAGCAACATCAAGAAATAAATGATGGTGATCAGCAGGCACTGTAGTTCGGATGGTGGACTAGGTGGCGGTACAGATGAATTTGCTTTCGGACGACGCGTGTACGATGACGAAGTAAAAAGAACCGGGGGAACGGGTTTTTTTTCGCTTCTTTGCATCATTTCGGACAAAGGACAAATTAAAAATTATGTATGAAAATTACTATTTGAATAATCACATAGTATAGATGGTCTTTTAGTTTAATCGGAAAGCTTAATTGTGAGAAAAAAATCGTTAAAAAAACTTCAAAAACATCGTTTTAGCATTCAGATAAATACAATAACTATGTCTCTTTTCTGTGAAACATTCAGTTTATACAAACAAATAGAAACTTTTGCTTGAAACGTGATTGATTCCAATACATTTTAGTTTTTCGTTTAAAAAAAAACTTCATGAGAGTATCCTTCTATACGTTTTAATGGTATTTCATATTTAACTTGTTCTTTCTTCTCAAATCTTTTGATCCTTGTTTTACTTGTTTCAAAATATCTTAAGATGTATAAGTGTTACTTCATAGCAACAATTAAGTAGAAGAAGTGATAAAGTATCTTATTCTTTCATTATTCTCTTACTGTATTATAAGACTGTTCGACTTTTATAAAGCAAGTTTTTAAGAATATTTCTTCTTTTTTTCATATTCTTTCATAATAAATTTCTATTTCGTATTGTATTGTGCTAAGTCTCTTCCTGATTTCTCTATCTCTTTCCCTCTCAGAATTAACTTTATTCTTATTTTCCTTTTTTCTTCTACCTCTTCTAAATCTTTTCTTTCGTTTTGGACTGATGTAGCTTCCGACATTTTTCTTTAAGACAGAAAAGAGGGAACAAGCCATTAAAGACTGAGAAGACAAGGAGGTCTGACATCATCATAATGATGACAACTACGGAAAGAAGAAAATTCAATGGAATCCGATCTTCACAGTGAATGAGGGATCTGGTTGTCTCATCAGCTAAGTGTGCGGTGATTGGAGACGGGGATGACGAAAGTTATCCTTTCTAGAGGAAAGTCAGTTTGTCCTCGCCATCACCGTCGTTCGTCCTCATTTGATTTCAATTTGTGTTTTTCTAGTATTGAAAAGCCAATTTCTTCTTTTTTTTTGAACTGACTTTCATTTGTGATGCTAATCGAAATTCTCCAATTTTACAAGCTTAGAATACATGCTTCTGAATGCTTCAAGATAGATTAATTTGGCGAAACTATGCAAGTATTTCTATATGCAATCTACACAGAAAGAGAATCAGTTCTTTATGTATTTTCGGTTTGAATGCTTTTTTTGGTTGTTTCCTTAAGCTTTACAAGCAACATTATAATTTTTGTTTATTCTTTCAAAAAGATATAGAAAAGATAAAATAACTATAACATTGACATATACATACACGAAACAGACAACAGGCAAAGAATGTCCTTGACAATGTAACAAATTGCTTCATTGGATTTTACATGAATTTTAATGAGAAAAACAAGATTATTGCTATTCACATGTTATATTAATGATTCATTTCCATACAAATCTTCTTTATATTTGTAGATTTTCTCAATATTTTTATTATTCTAAGAATGCAAAAGTAAATGCTTACAATATCAACGAAACAGACTTGTAAACATGATGAAATCGCTTCAAGAAGATATTATTCCAAACAAACAATCTTTTTAACAACAAATACAATTATACACAAAAGTTTACCGAATAATCAAATCAAAAATCAAGAATAATCAAACCAAGAATCAACTATTTTTTTGAAAAATGCCTTAAATGACTGTCTGTTTGTGCCATAAATTTTTTTTGTACAAAAGGTCAGAAATTGATAGAATGTGTTGAAAGAAATTGTCTGTATATTGAAAAATAGTTAAATAAATTCAAGAGATTCCTGTTACCAAATTCTGTTTTTATCATCCTTAATTGTATTCACAAATACCTACTGAATTGCAACATTGGTTCTAACAAAACCATATACAAGAATTTATGGAATGTTAACTGCATATCGCATTTTATTATTTTTAACCTCTTCTTTATAATTTCTATGTTATAAATCAGACTATTTATATATATATATATATATATATATATATATATATATATATGTATAACCAGTTTCAGTAGAAAACATTAATAAATATTCATATATCAAAGATATATGAGCATTTTGTTCTCGATCCAAAATATCTAAGATTTTGGAAATTTCCAAAATCTCAAAAATCGGACATTTTCAAGTATTAGTAATAAGTATTATATATATATCCATATATATTATTAAAATACCAAAATATTTGTGCAATGTTTCAATTTATTTATTCTATTTTTACAAAAGAAATATCGATTTTGCCAGTTTTTTTTAAATTGTTACAATATGAAAAATTCAACTATACTTTGGTAATCAGAAAAAAAAAGTGATGAAAAGGAAAAAATTAAACCCGTACATCTGTTCTGACCAAAAATAATTTTCAGTCAAATCTATCATGTTCTGGAGTTTTCTCTCGTCGAATTCGTTGAACTGTGAACTCTTTGTGTGCTCGGAGTGCAATGAGGAAGAAAATAAATCCAATAGTGATCTGAAAGCAAGAAAATTTCAAATTTTACGATTTTCATTGATTATGGATCTGCTTTGAATGTTAAAGAAGAATATTTTGCAATATATATAGATATAAATAGATATTGTTAATCACCTCTCCAATAGCAACTGGAAATCGTTTATCATAGAATGCTGCTCTGTAGAATGCTGTTCGTTTAGTCTTTTCTAAAGCCTAAAATATAGAATTTAATGCAAAATGATCAAATATGTTAAATACTAAATACCTGCCAAAGGACAATTATACTGATAATAATAGAAAATAACATTCTCCATACTAAATATGGAATTAAAGCTGATGGGGAATGTCGTTGTGCAGCATAACATAGACAAGGAATTGTTAAAGTATAACCAATTAACGATACTATAACAAAGGTTAATATGATCACAGTTGATGATGACCTATAAATAATATTATATTTGCATATAAAAAAAATATTTATACTAACCTATCTACAACTCTCATATGAGAATGATCAATCATTTCCGCTAAAGTAGCATGAAACAAAAGTCCAACTGTAGCTGATTCAATCATGATGGCGAGGTATAACCCAGCAATAAGCCACACACCACCCAGTTGATAAGCTCAAATATGTGAAGCATGAATAGAAATGAAGAAAATTATAAATTATAATTGAGGTTAGAATATTCTATTCTTATTGACTTTATATATATTTTTTTTGATTTTTTATCATTGGATTTAGTTTAGGAAAATGCGAATCCGACACATGAAATTATCAGATTAAATAATTATTTCTTTTTGTATCTGATATCATTGTTATAATTTAATTAAAAAAGAAGAAAAAGAAGAAATACCTTTTGACATTTTATTCTTAAGAAAAAGAATATAAAATTAATTTAAACACAATGTATAATATTCGCCAATGATAACACAAATTATGCCAAAATCTGTAAATAATTCAGATGTCATGATGTTATTTTATGCTTGGAGATATTTTGAAGTAATAACAATAAAAGTGTGTGTTAGATATCTATTGTTCGAAACAAAGTTCATAATATAATATTCTTGAAATTAGCGTGACATCTGAAACGAAAATCTTCACTTGTCGAGGGGGAGGGTGTGAGGAGGAGCAGAACTGAGGAAAAACGATTGAAGCTGTTGTTAGAGCAAGAACTCAGCTGTTTAAAGCATTTTTAATTGACAGCTGATGAAGATTTCAGGACATGTGCTCTTGAAAACGGAGCACAATTCAAGGATAAAATATTAAGAAAAAGGAAAACCATGATTGATCATAGGTATTTTTTTATGTTGCTACATCATTTCAAACATTTCAAAATCATCTAAAAGATAAGTACATGAATATAAGATTTTCAACTTTACCTTTTCTATATCTCAGAAACAGACAACGCTTTGATTAAAGCTTTATAAATTCAAAACATTTGTCTTGTTTCAGCTATATCATAAAAATATTAAATACTTTAATTCAAGACTTATGATTTAAAAACAAAAAAAAATGGGGAAAAGTGACAAGCTGGTTGACAAGTTCGGAGTTTTGACGGATTCTGTCAGCAGTAGTGTCGTGGGTCAAAATGAAAATCTTGAAAACCTATGACTATTACAATAACAAAACTAATACCTTAATACAGAAACTGAATATATAATAATTATTTAAAGTAGATAAAAGAAAAAAAAGAAGAATTCAAGCAATATACTTGTGTAAAAGTAACAAAAAGTATAAAGTAAGCAAGATATAGCATAGCACAAATTCTTAAATAATAAATGGCAAGCTTTTGGTAGTCTTAAACTCTCTTGAGAGTTGATTGACCCAATGTTACTGGGAGATCAAAAGATATCATGTAAACAACAACACTTATCAAAAACATCAGTATATATCTACTTTGATAGATGTCTTATAAGCGGAACAAATTAATTTTTATAAGCAAATTGAAACTTTGGAAAATTAAAGGAAAAGTAAAGTTTTTGAAATTATTATTTTTTTTCAAAACAAAGTTGAAATCAACAAAGTTTAAGACAAGTTTTTAAATACCTTATTATAAGAAAAAGCACATATTTGTTATTTCATATGAATCAATCAAATTATATCCAAATATTTGTGATGTAAATCATAAAATGAATGTTCTTATATAGAACATCGACATATTAGAATAGTACAAAACACATTTGGGAAAAACTAAAGATAAACTTAACATGCCAATAACATATAGCTTTTCAACAAAAAGTGAAAAATTGAACTATTGAGTTCTAAATATTCAAAATTGTATTTTTATATTCAAGAATGTGTAGGAGTTAAAATAAAAAAGAGGAACGAAAAATTATACTTTGAAAAAACTTTAATGCTAGACACAAGACGTCCTCTTAGTATAAGTGAGTGGCTAAAAAAACGAATTGGCACTATTCATCTTCCTGATGCAACTTCTGCTCCAGTAAGTTATCATTCTTCCGCCCTTCGAAACGTTTGTGTCAAATGGATCAAAGAACAGAGGAAGCTATCATTGAAATCATTTGTATTATATTTTTATTTAAACTATTAATCCTTTTTTTTGTGAAAAGAGTGCTGTGTTGTAATTAATATGATAGATACAAGAGGTTAAACTGCACGTTGATGGTGGCAATCCTTTCATCATTTGTGCTCTTACATCGATAGATCCTATTGTTCTTTTGAAAATTTCTCCGATTTAATCACGTAAATCTTGTATCTTTTCTTTCTCAATATCTGCGTATGTCATATCAATTACGAAAACAGCTGCCATACACATATGCGTAATTTAATCAAAATCCTCATTACGTTTCTTCGTAGAAAACGTTTTAAAAAAATTTTCTTACAGCTCAAAACGCATGAGATGATACGATGTACTTCGAAAAAGCAAAGATTATTAAGTACCACTCCAAAAATAAAGAATAAGTTTCATAAACATCAAGTTCGAAGATAAAATGTTATGTTTCCAAATTTACAAAAGAAGCTGACGAGAGTGGGATTCGAACCCACGCCTCCGAGGAGACTGGTGCCTAAAACCAGCGCCTTAGACCGCTCGGCCATCTCGCCTTGAAAAAAGAAATATTTAACGGCTATCCATTCTGGGTAATCATGCTTATTATGGAAAATGCAACAAGTATGAAAGTTAATGAAATATACTAATCTATTCTATATATAATATTAAGTTGAGATAAAAAAGTTTTATATGAAATAGAACACAAACAGAGTATATTCGGTAAAAAAAGAACCAAAATATGAATTGTATCTTCATCTACAGGTAAAACTTGAACTCGATAATTCCTGTAATAAACTTTATTTTGTAATTATAATATTACGTTAATTACTTTGAGTTTGAATACTAGTAAAGAGTAAATAATACGGAAATATACATAATTCCAACTTGAAAAACCTCTCGAATATCTAATTTCATCAACAAAGCACTCTCCTAATTTTCCTCTTTTCAACGTTTCAGTTTGATCTCTTTCTTTCTCTCTTTCTATTCTCACAAATATATTTTGCTAATCTCTCTCCCCCCCTCTCACTCTCTCTCTCTCTCTCTCTCTCCCCCCCCTCTC
This sequence comes from Auanema rhodensis, assembly GCA_964057225.1. NCBI lineage: Eukaryota > Metazoa > Nematoda > Chromadorea > Rhabditida > Rhabditidae > Auanema > Auanema rhodense. Next base: position 8,721,144 of record OZ059899.1, on the reverse strand, counting down.
TCTCTCTCTTATGTATATTCGTACATCCTTTCTCCCTAAATGTAACTTTCTTTCTTTATCCATATATGTATGTTCCTTTGTTTCATCAGCTATAACCATTTAAGAAAGCACCAAAACCTATATTTGTAATTCTATTAACTGAAGATGAACATATGAAGAAAAATGTTCGTTTCGCTCATTTCTTTTTTCTTCATAAATTTCCATATGTCAACTATATACTACTATATGCATAATCTATATATATATAGTATATATATAGATTATATAATATAGAAATAATTGTATTATGACTGACTTGAACTGATAAAACTATTCTCCAATACTCTATTTCATGTAACTGTCAGTAACTAGCTTTTTCCTTATTTTTCCTAAACACACTCAGTGCTTTTAACGTCCAAGATTGGTTATTTCATATATTATAAAATTTAAAAAAAGTTCTTGGGAAAAAATTAGAAATTGATTTTTGATCAAAGTTATTGTTTCAAAAACATTCATTCAGCTATTGTAGCCTAGTTTAGCTAAGTTTATCTAAAAATACTGAAGCAGCAAGGTTGTTCCTGAATTCCAAGTTTTCATGTATATATATGTCTTTGAAATAGAAGTAACTTTATTTGATTTATTTAATATTAAATATAGCATTATCTGTTTAAATTGATATATTTCAATATATATTTAATTACATTATTTATACTTTATAACTAAAATTTGTTTTATTTTTATAATTAATATTTTAATTTTAGAAAATTAAAATATAAAATTTCCTTTTCAAATTGAGATTGTTTCAATTACATCCTTTTTTTATTCACCAATGAAGTATTATATTTCAAATAAAAAAAAAGAAACAAAAAAACATTTTCACCCATCTTTCAGATCAGATTTCCTTCAACTATCTAAGTGTTCTCAGCACAAATGCCATGATATACTTATACAAACGAACATATATTTACATCTATATTATATTTGATATTTAACTAACTATTCTCTATTTCTATATTTCCAAAAAAAAAAAATTTACTTATAGTCAATTTTCATTCATAAGAATTCAAATATTGCATGTAATGTTAAATGATGTACATATGAATATACATATAACTTATTCAAGTTTTATACTTTAGTTCCAATATACTTCTAAAGTTAATAAAATAATATTATTATTTCTTTTTTTAATTTTTTAAATTCAAAATGAAATATATCGATTTATGTTTAAACTGTGTTATTTTTAATTCTGAATAATCTATGTGAATCTATATGTATATGGGTATACCTCTTGATTCATCGTCCAAAAGTATACGTATATATACATACATATCTAATCTCCAATTGAACCATCTGGATAATTTATAATATTAATTGGCAATCTGGCTGGAAATATTTCCTTCTTTCCTCGTGCATTGAGTGCTTTTCAGCCATTCATCTAGGAAATCAATCGGTTTTTCTCAGACCGCTACGATCATTCGGCATATGAGATGAGCTTTTCATAAACGATTATAAATGAATTTTATCTTAATATGTTATCCATGTTTTGATTATATTAATATATATATATGTATAATTATTATGATAAATTTATTATATTCTTTAATAATTAAGAAAAAGAATTTAAACGAAATAAAATCAACAAAACGATTTTGAATGATTCAATTAATGAGCAACAATATGAGAAATAGAATGTGGCGAAAGAGAATGGGTTGAAGCTTAAGCTTTAACCCTATTAAGCTTTGAGAGGCGATTCATCTTAGAAAATTCATGACATCCAATGATGAGCCATTTGCTATTTTCCAATTCCCCTCTCTTCCTCACTTTCCTGTGCCGCTTTGAAGCTATAAAAGGCTTAATTATATGTTTTCTAATCTAAAAATGATTTCATTTTCAAATAAATAAATTGAAGGAAAAGTTTATTATTTAATTATAGCTTATATTCATAGTAAATTGTTTTCAATTAATTATTTGAAACAATACAATAAGATCAAAATCTGCATATCAATGCTTCTTCTTTTTTGCTCAAGATGCAATCATATTTACTAAATATAAAAACAAATTTTATTTTAAAGAAGACTGAAAGCTAAAAGCTTGCTTGATGTATCTAAAAATAGATTTTAATTGTATCTATTCCCTGATATACTCTGTTTTTCATATGCTCTTCTCTTCTTTATATATCTTTTTCTCCATTTTATCGCCTTGTATCACCTTATTCTTTTTTCATTTTTTCAATCAATTTTTATTATTATTCATTTTATTCTTCATTTTTCTCAATTCAACTCACATCTGAAGACAGCTTGCATTCAGTTTATGTTCGCACTTCTAGTTTTTCTTCTTTTTTTATCGAACAAGCGAATAATTTGTATATCGTGGATTATCCGAAGAACAAGTCAAATATCTTTTTTTGTCTTCAAATAGTCTTCCAATTCTTTTTTTCTTAAATATAAATAATCTCATTCCATCTTACTATATATCTATATCTATCTATATATATATATAAATATTATTTTTCATAAAACTTTAAAATTATTTCTTTTTACAAATTATATCATGTTCTAACTGTGATGCATCATTTGTCACTTGACTGACACTACTTGACTACTATATTTCAATAATTTTTGATTGTCTCATCCAAATTCGCTAAACTCTCAATGTCTGATTTAATCTTCCTCAAGTACTGACACTCATTCATTCTTCATATATATATATATATATATATATATATAGATAGATATATATATATAAATTTGAAAATAAAAATCTTTGCTCATAATTTTTCTGAGTTTCATCATGAAATCGAAAAGACATCGTCTCGTTTCAGTAATACTCCCGTTCACATATCTTTCGGATTATTACGAAGGAAAAGAAAGGGTAAAAGACATTTTTTTCGTTGATAGGTTTGACATTTGTTTTGACTTTTTCCTTCATTTTTTTCAAAAAAAAATTACATTAGTTTTCGGGTGCTCCTTCTAACTTTGGGAGCTTGACCAATATAAGCTTAAATTGATATTTCTCATTTCATTTGAGCTTTAGATGAAAGAAAGGGAGGAGCTAATAGATGAGAAGCATTCAAGGCCTGGCACATGGAAAAAGGGAGGAGAGCTGGAGATAGAGAGGATGTCTGGATGACTGACGAGACAGAAGGAGCCGACCAGTCGCTACTGGAGGTCACCCGTATCTTTTAGTTCGTTTCATTCAGTTTGTAGAATATAAGTAACCACTAATTATATATTATTACTTATATTTTTATATTGAAATTCATATGAATATATGTGTATATATTCTATTTATACAGATACTATACGATATATACAATTATATACTTAGTAGTATTTTCTTTGCAAATACATATTCTTCAAAACATACTATTAATTCATTTTTCGTTTGAAATTACATTTTTCATAAATATTTTACTATAAATTCTTGATTATCTGATAGATTTGCAATTTTTTTTCATGGACTTTATTGGATTTTTCATTAGAAGAAGGAGGATTACAACTGACATTTTTGCATATTTTGCATAGTTCAACATCTAAATGAAAAAAAACAGCTTATTCGGTAAAACTTCGCCGTATGTGCGATGTTGTCGTTTTTTCTATATTTTTGTCCGTTTTTTTCTTGTTTATATCCTTCTATTTCTTCTTTTTTTCTTTTTAATATATGTGTATATACATAGATATGTATATTCTTTTTCTTCTTATTTTTCTTCTTCAGCCCTTAGCTTCCTAATGTGCCTTAGTCTTAGTATGACTATCTATCTATATATGCTATGAAAAGAGGAAACTAGTTAATTAAGAGGCCAAGCTGGTCCAAGAGTATATATTGTGACCGACCGTCTGGTCCATGCTTCTTAGTCCTGCGGCTTATTACCAATGTTGTCTTTTCTCCACACATTTCTCTACTTTTTCTTTCTCTCTCTCTCTTTCTCTTGTTCTCTCTTTTATTCAGTTTAGTTGCATAAGATCTTCTCTTCTTACCCTTCTACCATTCCTCCCTCTACTTCATGCAATCGCTCTCTCGTTTGAACTGCTGTAGCATCTCTGTTCTAGTCTTCTAAAAGAGGTTTTAAGCTTAGATAGTCCCAGTTTACAACACAAGAGGAAACAATTCAATCAGCACACGAACTATCTCATGGGAATATTGCTCATTGAAAGGTTCCGCCTTATTCCTGACCCATAAGCTCCCGCATGTCCATCGTGCTCTGCTCGACGGACTCTGTGTGTTTGACGTGATTCTGTCGGTCGTCAGCAAGACAGACTGACGGACCGATTTGTCGCTGATTTTCTTTGACTTCGTCCAAAATCCTTCAAAATCCGGGCAGATAATCTTGAGCGACTAATCTCCTGCATTTTAGTTGTCTCAATCAGTTGTCGTTTGTCCCAAATTTCTTATTCATGTCTTCTAAAATATAATTGTCAAAGAAAAATACAAGCTAGTTTATACATGTTTTACTAGGTTATACATCTTTTGCACAGTCGTTTGTCGAGGCATCTCGTTTTTCGTCGTTCCCATGCTTGCCCACATTCTCTTTATTGCACCTCCTGATGCACCTTCAATTCGTCTTCCCACTGCCATTTTATGCCTAACTAGGCTTTCACAGGTTTCCTCTCACTCCTCACTCCTCAATCTTCATTTTATATTCCTCTCTTCTCTCAAACCATCATTTTCTCTTGCCATCATCATCATCATCATCATCGTCGTCGTCGTATTGGGGGCCGTGTTCACAAAAGCAGCCAATTGACACATTCAGTACATCATCTTCCTCTTATTGAAATTTTTCTTAGAAATATTTTTTCTTCGACTAGTCTCACCCTACTATAGCAATAACGTTAAACAAATTTCTGAAGAATTCAACGTGTCAAATCGTTTATCGTTCATTTGTTTCCATACAAAAGATTCCATTTTTTCTAGATGCACTCTCCGTTTTTTTTCCAATTTCAACACTTCAGTTTGATATATTTAATCTTTTTCTGTCTCGAGATTTTTTTTTGGACATCTTTACAGGGAAGAAATGCCAAATAAACTTAACGACTCTTCTTATTAGGCAATTCTGCATATTAGTTTTGCTCTCACTGTCCTTTCAGTAATCTCAAGGTTTTACATAAGTCAGTATTTAAGAATTTAAATAAAAATCATTGTTCATAACTAATTTTTCATGTTTTTTTCTGTTCAAAACTCTTTCTTGTTGATTATTTTTGATTCAAATCAATTAATAAATCTTCAACAATACAATATTATTCATTTTTTCTTTTCTTTTTTTAACTCAAATGCTGAAACTTATTAGTAACATTAAGAATGTAAGCGTGTACATCCTATACTTTTTCACAGAAAAAAGAAGAAGTTTAAGAAGAAAACCAAGAGATAATTGAAGACTGGAGCTTTCAAAGTTTCCAAAAAAAAGCTTTTGAAACAATTCTATGTAATCAGAAGCTCCTGGTCGTTTCAATTAGTGATCATCTAAATTGATTCATTTCAACTTTTCTGAAGAAATGCTTGTCCTACGAATTGAATTACTTAGTTTATCAGTAGCAGTCAATTGCATGCATACTTTCAAAGAAAAGACGGCGACTATGTTTTTCATAAAATCTATTTTCAAATGTTTCTTTTCAATTTAGAACAAATAAATGACAAAGTTCAATTTCATATATCCTTTCTAATCTATTTCTTTTCGAAAAAAATTGAAATTGAGTAGAACAGTGGAACGCTTCAAAATTCCAAGAATTCACGTGTCTATGTACAACGTTCTCAATATTTTTTTTGTCTCTTCTTAGTCCCAATGTATACAGAGAATTCGATCTCTACAACTTTTATTTATACTTTGTCTACCTTTCAATACTCACTCACACCTGGTAGTTTATTGACATTTGATTGTGAAAGTTATAGAGAGAGCGAAAGAAAAAGAGATAGATAGAGAGAGAAAGAGAAAGAGAGGAGTGAAACGAGAGATGCCGTGTCAAACATTCTACTTATAAAGCTAATGAAACATCATATTCTATTTGTGAAATATTTTTCTTCTAATCTATAACCATTGGTTATTTTTTTTTTGAAATTGTCCTAGAATACTATAAAATTATAAACGATTTATAATAACTGTCTTGTTATTTGTCAGTTGCGCGGAAAATCTTGGCCAATTAGCCAAAGCTGGCGGGGTGAGAGGTTTTGCGGTGAGCATTCACAGAGCGAATTTGAGGAGAGGGTAGAGTGGAGGGCACCTGCCATGTCAGGGACATATTATTCATTTCTATTCAGAGAATTCATAACGAACGGTTGTTCCTACCTACTATTTTTTTCGATTTCATATCATTTTCGCTTCATTTATTTCAATTTTGTTATTTTCTTTTCTAAAACTTGGATGTTTTTCTTTCTTTTTTTCCAATTCACTCTCAAATATCTTAGTAAAAAATGTAATAATTAGTTGAGGTTGATATAGTTGCGTATAACATATAATTATATAAAATAATATTTTAAAATTAAAAAATACTTTTAGTTAGAAGTATGTATGTATGTATGTAATGCAAGCTTTATCTCGTATGTACATAAAGTACATCTAGTATATGACTAATAGATAGAAAATCATATTAGAAATGTTTTATTTATATATATCTATATATAGTTTATAATTAATTTTGTTAAAAAAAAAGAAATTTATGGAATTGATTTGTTATTATTATTTGTTCCATACACCTGTTTGAGAATCAAACAGTTAAATGGCTTCTTTTTTCTAACAACACATATTTAGATATAAGCTGTATTTCTAGTATAATATCTAATATTATAAGGGAAACAAATGTTCATTATCTTTTTTTTTCTCATGGAGATGATGTTGTAGAACAAATAATATTTTTCATATTGCTATTATATTGTAATTTAACTATGGTATACATGTATAATATTCCTTCTCTCTCTCTCTCTCTCTCTCTCTCTCTCTCTCTCTATCTTTCCCTCTCTCTCTCTTTTTCTCTCTCTCTTTCTCTCTCTGTATTTTATATGAACTTCATACAAACAAATAAAATACTATTTCACCTTTACCTCATTCCCTCATATATCCTTATATACTGTGTAAAACGGGATTTAACCTTAATTAAGAGAGATGGAATAGAAAAGCAATTTGCTATATGCTCATATGGTTTGACCATATACATATACTCATTACTATCTTCTCTCTCTCTCTTTCTTTCTCTCTGCAGGTGAGGTGAGAGATTCAATTCACTTACCAACCTAATAATCAATACCTGTTCCATAATTGTCTCTCATTTGCCAGAATAAAGAATAGCAGCTATTGCCAGTCCAGAAAGGCTTCTGTTGGTTCGATAATCCTCGGCAGTTAGTGGTTAACCTCTTCCTTTTTCATTGCTTTCCTTCTATCTCAATCTTCCCTTTTGCCTCTTTCATATACTACCGAAAAGCAAAGACGAGTTAGTTATGTAGATGAGATGTTATTAGCTTAGACGCACTTTAATGCTTCTTCAATTCTTCATAGGTTCAAAGCTTGATGGAAGCATTAAACAGAGAATATTTGGAAACCTTGCAAACTACCCTTTCCCAAACATCTTTTCAATTGTATGGGTTTCTTTAAGAATATAACCCTTTTCTAATTGTTTACCTTGTACAGCCAAAATATGATTCAAATTTCTGTTATTTCTCCTACAACTTTTGTCTCAGAGGAGAAAAAAAAACAAAATTGTAGAACTCTCTTACTATAACTCTCCCGTTCACTTTTTCTCTTTTTCATTTTTTTTGTCGTTTGGAGTTATAAAGCTTAATCAGTTATGTACCGAGCTTTATGAACTATGATGATTTTTCTTTTTTTCCGTTATCGTTGAATAACAGATTGAAACTCATTCCAAATTTTTTCAATTCGTAGCTAAAATCTGAGTTGTCAACAAAATGATAATCATTCAATAATTTTATTAAAGTTTACTAGAAAAAAAATAATATTTGCATATAATATTTCTAAAAATTTTTAATGCAATATGACAAATGTCATTTCTCTCTCTCTCTCTCTCTCTCTCTCTCTCTCTCTTTATCTCTTAATATATAGCAAATTGAACATATTATTATCTTGAATATTATTTTACTGCTGATACAACATTTAGATCAAAATATAAGAAAGACTTTGTGTAAGCTAAAATAGACTTTTCTCGACTAAGTACAGACGTCCATCTTTCGACAATCCAGTCGGAATGCAATTAGTCTCAAAGTCTCTTCGTTTTTGCAATTAGAACTGAATCATGTTTTTTACTCTTTTTAGATTTTATTTCATTCATAAAATAGAAAACAAATTAACAAAATATCAAAATCTTATTATAATTAGAAGAAATGTTGATATTTATATTTTTTTATTTAATCTTTATTTAAACTTTTTCTCTTATTTTTTAAGTTAAACTTTACATTTTTATAAAACTAATTTTATAAAATAGTATAGTAATAGTATATATAGATATATGTTAAAATATGTATCTTAATTGTTATGTTAGCATCATTATCTATTCTAATTTTATTAAAAAATACTTCCATTTTACCACTTTTACCTAATTCAATTTTTGGTTTCAAAAACTTTCTAGCGTACACTACCATCTTTTGTTCCTTTTTTAAAAGCTTCCTATTCGATCGAAGAGTAATTCAGCTCTCTTACTGCCTACATTTTCAACACAAAAATATATAATATTCTTTCATAAAATGATTCATTTTGTGATTATTCATTAAATCAAACTTTACTTGTATTATTCAAATAGTCCAATATTTTCTTAGATTTCATCAGTTTGTTCAATTTTTCATCAAAAATAATTACCAACAGCTTTCAAAATGTTTTATCTGCATGCATCTGATAGCCATATTGGTCGGCAGCTAACGAAAATGTGTTCAGAATGATCAATCTGCTCTTCTTTCACTCCATATCTATTTATCCGCCTCTTCTTCCTTTTTTCCTCTTCCCCTGTTAGGCTCTCTCACTTTCTCTCTCAATCGTTTCCCTCTCTCTCTTTTAAACCATCACAGTTCGTCCTCTTCAATTCTGTTTCTCACTCCTCTCTATTTCTCTCCCTCCCTCCCTTCCTTCTCCTTCTTCCTTTCCTTTCCACTCCGCCCATTTGCCATAGAAACCTTCGTCTTGCTCTCTTCTCCCTCACGTCCTCCATGGTATGTCGAAAATATTTCGTTCCCCTCCCTCTCTTCCTTCAATTCCTCTTGTTTCTCTCTCTTTACATATTCTCTGTTTCTGCTAATCTCTTACTCTCAATGCTTTTATTTCGTGGCTGACACCTTTCAGTCGTTCGATTTGCCCTTCGTCTTCACTTCCCTTACTTCGTTCATAAATTTCATATTTATAAAAAGATTATTTTTTTAATTTAAAAAAATTAAATTCCCAAGCGTTCCAGGAACTGTCTACGTGCTATTATTCGAAATTTTTTATAAAATGAACTTCTCATAGCAGTTCATTTCCCTTCTCAACTGACTCTGGGGGAACGCTTTCCAATCTATTTTACTTTCAAATGAACGAGTAGAAAAGATATGAAAAAGTTTTTTAGCTTTCTGATGAAGCCATTTCTTTTTAATTTATCAGTTTTTAGTTAGATCTTCATTTAGTTCACCAGCTAGTCTTTTCATAAGCAATCATGACGTCAGTAGGCCCTCCGCTTTTCTTGATGGGCTGTTACCTAATTCCTCGTTTTAAAGCTTTTGCAAGCACCGTTTTCTTTTTTTTTCCGCCATGGGACCACTTTTCTTCCTTTTTTTCACTTTAACGTCATCTGTCCTTTTTCGTTTAAACATTGTGAATTTTCAGTTGCCTTTTAAACTTTCTTATTCATATTTCAGGTTCAAACAACTACAGTGGGTACCTAAAAATCACCATCAATAATAATTAGGATACATCTAAAGTAATTATTTGTTTCTTATTGATTTTAATATATTTCAAATATGTACATATTATATTGAAATATCACTTAAAATTACCTTTCTAATCAAATTGTTTCTTAGCTAATATATGTAACTGAAATTTTTCTTCAATCTCTTTTATCAAATCAATATATTAGTTAAAATTTCTTATTTTAACATATATTTATAATTAAAACGTGTTTTTGCAGCTTCAAAGATGACGGAGAGTATGCTGGATAACTATAATCCTCTGTATGATGTTCACCTACGTCAGTATTTTGCTCTGCCTCATATGCAGAGACATCTCCGAAAAATGGGTCTGGTGAGTTATTCACAAGTGAAGTAGTGAAAAAAAAATTTCATATTGTTTTTATTTTGAAAAATCATTTATATATTGTATATGTAAATGAATACATAAAGAGGATCAAAGCAAACTGAAAAGATAGTCAAATGCTTAATGATGTTTTTCGTGTTGAGAAGCAATTGAACCGAACAGGTACCACCTGTGGTTAGTGCGTGAGGCCGGACTGAACGAATTATTAACTAATTTTCCGTTTTTCGATATAAATAGTCAGCCCATTTAAGATAATTACATCTAACGTAGTTATTCATTTTTTTCGTCTTTTACGTGGTATGATGCGCTTTTCATTTGGTAATAATGTATAAAGTAATTTGAAAGTAGACAAATGATTAAATATGAAATATGTTTTATATTTCTTAAAATAAATTAAATTTTACGCTGAAGAAAATATATTTAAACATCATAAATATTAGGATTGATTTTAATTTTTTTTCTCCATTTGACTATTCACAAGAATCTTTAAAAATATTCCTTTTTCTCTCAAATTTGTAATAGATAAGCATTATAGATAAAGCTTAAAGAAACACATAGCCTAGCTTAATGATGTCGAAAGCTTTTGATTAACTTCTGGTTGTACTAGTCGTTTTCAACAAAATGGAGATAGTTTTTCTTCAATCAGCTTCGTTGCTTTATCCATAGCAACAGCTTAGATTTAGCTAGGATTTGAGAAAGATGAGAAGGAGCAAAGTACAAATACAGAATATGCTTATTGTGCATGTATGAGGAAGAAATATTTTAAACTAGATTATTATTTAGTCTTAAGATTAATTTTATATTATTTATATAATATAATATATAACATATACTTATATATATATATCTTTACGTTTTAAGCTTAAAATTCTAACCAAATTTTATTTTCCGAGCGGTACATGTTCATGCTTCAACTACAATCTGCTGAGAGGAAAGAAAGAGTTCTAGAGCAAGATTACTGCATAGTGTCCCATGAGATAATTCCAGGCGACTACCATGACACACAAAAAAAGCGTTTTTTTTTTCAAGCGAAAGTTCCAAATCGTTTTGTCTTTTCCCCATTTTCAATTTTTTCTCTCTCTCCCTCTCTCTCTCTCACTCTTGCTTTTTCTCTCTCTCTCTCTATTTTGATTTATAATCCATATGTATGTGACTAGTATATTTCTTTTAGAAATCTCGAAAAATTGATCAAAGGATTTGCATGTAATAATTGCTCTTCTTATATTTTTTTTGGTGTCCCCTAAGACATTGAAATGACATGATTCACGACAATCATACAGACAGTTTTTCAAGAGTTTTTTCTTCTTCAGATTGCTCACAATTTCATGAAAGTTCACACATCATAATCATTTTCACAATAATGAATACTCATCCCCAATATTATTTTGGAAAAAGGTGTTCGAAACCTTAAACCTCGATGACCTTCAATTGAATCATAAAAGTAGGAAAATTGTCATAGAAAATATGAAATATCATTGTTTTTAATCCAAAAAGACTAATAATTCGTTGGATTATTTTGATATTTTCACTTTTCTTACTATTTATACATATAATCAGTGTGATATAGTAGTAAATGAGAAATATAGTTTATTTTGACCTTATGTGTACATATTGTAAAAGATAATTCAAAATTTAGTGTAATTTAGTCATCCACATACTATATGTAGGTGGATGGTGTTAATGACGTGCAATTAGCTGGCTATAAATCTGCTATGGCAATAAAGAGAAAGAGATGATGTTTAGGTTCATCATTCATATATTCATATAACTATATGTGTATATGTAACTATGAGAGAAGACACTATTTTAGATATATGAAGGCCACATTTATGGATAGAATATATAGTTAGTAGTATAAAGAGAAAAAAAGAAAAGATATTGAATACATAGATGATGGAAAGAGCATGTGTTTACACACAGTTGCTCGTCTTCTTTTTCTTCCTTTAGTCTCTTTATTTGGTTATTTGATACAAATCATAACATGTCCTCACTCTGTAATTGTTATTAGTTTGAGAACTAACTAACTACGCTAACTATATGTAAATGGTTTGCAATAACACATAGTAACCGCTGTAAACCATAAGGGACCATACGCTAATACGCGTACCAGTTGTTGACCTCGTATCTCATAAGCATCATGATAGATTCGTATAAGTATAAGATCTGATGATGAATTGCTTGAGATAAAGTACGATTTGTGAAGCCATACCATATTTGATTTGGCTTCGTTAGAATAAGCTGAAATCTATTTATGCATATGAACAGATGTGACTGTAGATGTGATCAGCTTTACTATATGCATTGTGAATGTATAAAAGCTATACACTAACATACATATTGAAAATAAGCAAAACAGTAAATGAGTGTTTCAATCTATTTTTAAAAATTTTAAAAAGAAAAAGAAAATAGGCGTTAACAATGAAAGTTGAAGATGCGAGTTGTAACAACAGTTCCCATGAAATAATACAATGAACAACATTACATAAAACTTGGAATAACTACCAGATAAAGCTTAAACGGCTAATTAAGGACGAAAATGAAGTTTTTACGAGAAAAAAACGTGAGAACCAATTGAGCCGAGCAGAGTACATTTACTGTTTTCGTTTTATCTAAAACAAAAATTATTTAAATGAATAAAAGAAAAATGAAGAGAGACAACGATTTAATAACTGTTGCTAAAATAGTAAATTTGGATTAAATAGAAATAATTTTAGATTCAAGATCCAGAAGGACAAGGAGATGAAGTATACCAACGTCATCATGCCATGATGGAAATGATTATAAAAAATAGGTAAATAATATATTTAACTTTTAAGAAATATAAACAAAAATAAAAATATTAGAATATACATATAGTATATAACATTTCTTAGATTTCAAATTTAAAAAACTTTGCCAAAATATACTTGAAGTAATAATTATTTTTACAGAGAAGCTCAATTGACGAAAATGGCTGAGTTGCGAAGAAAATTGGATGCTGCTGAGAAAGTTGAAACATGTCGTCGTATACGATCTGGCTTGAGCCCAGAATCTTATCGTCGTACACCTAAGAAAGCAAGTAGAAGTCTAAGTAGAGGTAGTGAAAATTCAAAATATATTCAACATAAGCAGTTCATACGAATTTAAGGTCGAAAAAACTCGGGAAGTGGACGTCAAAGAAGATTTTCTAATAGTTATGATGATAAAGAAGTTTTAACTCAACTAGAGCAGCAATTCGCTGAGCCGAGTGATCATTATTCTGCTCCTCGAGATGCCTATAAGCGTCTATCGGCAAATGTTAAAAAATATAATTATTTACACAAAGTAAACGATATCATATAATATTTATTTATTTATTATATTCAGATGGATGATCCAACGCTCATTTCATATAAAGATACTTTGAAGAAACAACTGGATCGTCTCGAACGATTCCGAGAAGTTACATTCGGAATTCATTCAGTTGTTCGACAGCCACCACCAGCTCAAACAAGCTGGTTTTTCCGTAGAAGGTTAACTTATAAACTTATAATTACTATTTTTCCCCCAATAATTAACAAAAATTTCACCTTCCATAGCTTAAAACCAATTCACATTTATTTTGAATTTGATGTGATCCTATCTAGAACTAATCTTCTATGCTATAGATATATTCTGTTATATACATAATGGGAAAAAGAAAAGAACTCTCAATTCACACAGGCTTATGAAACCTTTTATTTCTCACTTCAATAGAAAAATAATAATAATTCCAAAGCTTTAAGCACGTCACTGGTTAAAACATAGATTATATAAACTTTTTTGTTTTAAAAACTATAACCTTTTTAGAATTTAGTTTTTAACCTTCCGTTAGAAACCTTTTTTAATTTAAGCTTTTGGGTATAGAACTGGTGTTTTAGATTTTTATAACTTCATTCTTTTCCTGCTTCTGTTTAGCATATAATTAGAAATATACTACATGCTATCTAGATAATTAGAAGAAAATTTTTAAAACTATATGAAATTTCCATTTTAAACTGTTTGACTGGCTTTGAATTCTGACCCAATTCATACATTGAAATTGGTATTCAGGTCTTTGCCCAGTCTCACCTCGTCTGCTCCGGTAAACGCGCTCGCTGAGCCGCTGAGGTACTAACACATACATATGTAGTTCGAATTCTATTTCAACTTCTATTCACTATTTTCCTTCTTTCCTTTTTTTGGTTCTGCTTTATGTTAGCATAAGATGTTGATGAATGCTGTTTCTCATTCAAATGTTTTTTTTTGGTCAATTATTTAAATTTCTAAGAAAGAAACTATTCATCGCCTGCTTTATGTTTTAACATTTTTCACTGCTTTCTGTATAGTGTTGTGCTTTACCAATTCGATAAAGACATAAGTCTCTTGATTATATAATGGTTAATGGCTATTTACCATTCATAACCTTTATTCAACAACTTGCCTTTCTCCATTACTCGTCACCGTAAACGTGTTCATCTTCATCCAGTTCTTGTGTCCTCAAAACTTTTTCCAATCATTATATTCAATAAGTTAGAAGCTTGATTTTCCTCTAATTTTTCCCAGCGGCTTTATCATCATAAAACCGTTACGGAATTCCGGAATTGGGTTTGATGAGTTTAATATACTTTATTTCTGCATAATATCTGGCTTGTCGTTGATTGAATTCGCTATTTTTTTTAAATAGAGCATGTTTATAACAAGCTTACTTAGTTCATTTTTTAAATATTTTATATAATTTGTGTTTATTAAAAATTATATAAACCAATAATATAAATTATATTAATTAGAATGTACGGTTTAATCAAATTTTTTGTGACTTTAGTTATTTTTCTAAATTTTATTCATCAACAGCATTTACAAGCTTCCGCTTAAGGCTGACACCCGATTTTAGAATTCCGTATTGCACCTGTGCTTCTGAAACCTTTAGCAACTTGCTATTTGTGAAATTGTTGCACATTATTAGATTCGAGAGTAGAAGCCAATACGCCAATCAAAGCAATCAATCAGAATCTTTAAAAAAATAAAAACATTTGTTCAAATAACTATTCTGATTCATTGGGCTACTTGTTTACAGAATTTTGTTTATTTTTCTATTACAGCTTGGAGTATTATTAAAAAATATTTCAGAAGCATTAACAATCTTAGAGGACGTAAGCATTCACCTCAACATAAATTAAGTCAGTCTCATGATAATCGTACAAGTTGTCCTCCTACCATGCGTAAGAGGAAAGGTAAATATTGAGATAATAATCATAAATTTTAATAAAATTCATAAACAGATTCGAATCCTCGTTTTCCACCTATTTCAAATAAGGTTAAATCATCAAAAAGTCCGACGAAAAAAACAGCTCCCGCAGCTACTCGTTTGCCACCTGCTTCACACAGGTAATTTATTCATATAAATTTAGTGATAATTGTTTTATTTTTCTATTAAAAGTATAATAAATTATATATTTTTGAAGGCCATCATCATCAACACGTGGACGATCAGAAACAAAAAAAGAAACACGAACATCTATTAATAGAACTTCAACAACAACAACTACCACTACTACAACAAATATAAAATCTGTTGTTCTTCCAGCAATATCCGGTATGTTTCAAACTAATATCATATTATTTATTTTTATAAACGTTTTAGGAGCTATAGGAGCTATAGGAGCTTCGGTGACTGCCAAAGAATTATTGAAAACTGAACATAAAGAACCAGCAACAGAACCGTCAGCTCCAGAAATAGCAACAAGCACGACAACAGTTCAACAAGTATCATCTCCAAAAGCTTCTTCACCCGTTGTGCAGAACATTTCATTTGCACAACAGGCCACCGAACAAGCTATTCCTTATGAAACATCTCCTCAGCCACACGATGATGCTCCTTATACAGAGACTTCTGTTCCCCAATCACCAGCACCTAGTCGCGATTCGCCAGCTCCAACACATGAAGAAATTCCGAGTAAAATGGAAGAAGTAGTTCAAAATCATTACAACGAGAATTATTCTCAAGAGACCTCCCAAAAAGCGTATGCACATGATGATTCAGACGATTCTGAACCAGAATATGCTGAGGAAGATAAAATTAACGATAATGTTCAAGAGACGTTTGAGAAGCACCTCGTAGAGCCTTCAAATCAAGCCATTTCGAATGGATACTCTGAAAATATTTCGATACATCAAAGTTTCTCCTCCTCTCAGCAGGAAGTAATAGCAGAAACAAGCCCAACTGAAGTCGACAGTACTGTCCAAGGTCATCATAGTCCATCTGCTATTCAACAGAGCCCAATTCCAGTACATGAGAGCCCAGCTCCAGCTCATCATAGTCCATCTCCAATCCA
Organism: Auanema rhodensis; assembly: GCA_964057225.1. Taxonomy (NCBI): domain Eukaryota; kingdom Metazoa; phylum Nematoda; class Chromadorea; order Rhabditida; family Rhabditidae; genus Auanema; species Auanema rhodense. The sequence goes on along the minus strand of OZ059899.1, from coordinate 8,704,644 downwards.
ACAGAGCCCAGCTCCAGTACATGAGAGCCCAGTTCCAGCTCATCACAGTTCATCTCCAATCCAGCAGAGCCCAGCTCCAGCTCATCATAGTCCATCTCCTATCCAACAGAGCCCAGCTCCAGTACATGAGAGCCCAGTTCATGTTCAAGAGAGCCCAGCTCCAGCTCATCATAGTCCATCTCCAATCCAACAGAGCCCAGCTCCAGTACATGAGAGCCCAGTTCATGTTCAAGAGAGCCCAGCTCCAGCTCATCATAGTCCATCTCCAATCCAACAGAGCTCAACTCCAGTACATGAGAGTCCAGCTCCAGCTCATCATAGTCCATCTCCAATCCAACAGAGCCCAATTCCAGTACAAGAAAGCCCAGCTCCAGCTCATCATAGTCCATCTCCAATCCAACAAAGCCCAGCTCCAGTACATGAGAGCCCAGTTCATGTCCATGAGAGCCCAGCTCCAGCTCATCATAGTTCATCTCCAACCCAACAGAGCCCAATTCCAGTGCATGAGAGTCCAGCTCCAGCTCATCATAGTCCATCTCCAATCCAACAGAGCCCAGCACCAATACAAGAAAGCCCAGCTCCAGCTCATCATAGTCCATCTCCAATCCAACAGAGCCCGATTCCAGTGCATGAGAGTCCAGCTCCAGCTCATCACAGTCCATCTCCAATCCAACAGAGCCCGATTCCAGTGCATGAGAGTCCAGCTCCAGCTCATCACAGTCCATCTCCAATCCAACAGAGCCCCATTCCAGTGCATGAGAGCCCAGTTCCAGCTCATCACAGTCCATCTCCAATCCAGCAGAGCCCAGCTCCAGCTCATCATAGTCCATCTCCAATCCAACAGAGCCCACTTCCAGTACATGAGAGTCCAGCTCCAGCTCATCATAGTCCATCTCCAATCCAACAGAGCCCAGCTCCAGTACATGAGAGCCCAGCTCCAGTACATGAGAGCCCAGGTCCAGTACATGAGAGCCCAGCTCCAGTACATGAGAGCCCAGCTCCAGCTCATCATAGTCCATCTCCAATCCAACAGAGCCCACTTCCAGTACATGAGAGCCCAGCTCCAGCTCATCATAGTCCATCTCCAATTCAACAGAGCCCAGCTCCAGCTCATCATAGTCCATCTCCAATCCAACAGAGCCCAGCTCCAGTACATGAGAGTCCAGCTCCAGTACATGAGAGCCCAGTTCCAGCTCATCACAGTCCATCTCCAATCCAACAGAGCCCCGCTCCAGTACATGAGAGCCCAGTTCCAGCTCATCACAGTCCATCTCCAATCCAACAGAGCCCAGCTCCAGTACATGAGAGTCCAGCTCCAGCTCATCATAGTCCATCTCCAATCCAACAGAGCCCAGCTCCAGTACATGAGAGTCCAGCTCCAGTACATGAGAGTCCAGCTCCAGTACATGAGAGCCCAGTTCCAGCTCATCACAGTCCATCTCCGATCCAACAAAGCACAATTCCAGTACAGGAGAGCCCAGCTCCAGCTCATGACAGTTTGTCACCAGGAAACCAAAGCCCTGTTCTAAATGAAGAGAGCATAGTTTCAGTCGAACAAAGCTCTGCTCTAGCTGGGAATGCAATTCTTCAAAATATTTCGGATGTCATTCACTCTGTATCAATAAATCAAGATGGCATATCCCCAAATGTTGTTGAAGCTGCCGAAGACAGTATTCATATCACAAATGATAATGCTGCTCATACTGATTTTCAAGGAGTGGTTGATCATACAGACTCACAACCAGACTTGGATACACAATATTCATATGAACAAGACCCTTCACATACATATACTCAGCTACTTCAAGAAACAGCTATGAATGTTGTTGATGAAGTTCAACATGCGGCTCAATCTGTATTTGATGTGGTGACTGGAGAAGAAAAAGAAAATGTCATTCCTCATAATAATGAAGAACAATCTGATGAAGAGCCTCCAGCTTTCACAGCTCACAGAAGTTCAGTACCGAGTGATTTAGTACACTCGTCATCAGAAGAAGATCAAGAGGCACAAATTGTTTCCGCACGTCAAGTATGTTAAAAACATATTTTTTCCTTTTTATTTTCTTTTTTACAGATGGCCATGCCTCCTCCTGAAATTCACATCATGCAATCCTCTACCGTAGAACTTCACGTAACCCCTGCAGAAGATCACAACCCCGAAAGTGAAGAAGATGAGCCTGAATTTGCACATGAAGCTGAACGAAGATTAGAACAAGAAGATGATGATGAAGATGTTGATAACATGAGCACTGATTCAATGATCATTCATGAATCACCAACTGTATCAGGTAAACATAGAACATCTTCATTTTCTTTAAATGATTTTGTTTTGTTTGTTGCAGAAAAAATGACAGAATCAGTCTACGTTGAAAGAAATGTGTCACCTTCTCAACACGAATTGAATTATACAGATATGCAAACTTCAGTTGTTGCACATAAAGAAGAAGTAAGATTACATATAATACTTGTTATTGAATCAATTTCATAATTATAGAATCTATCATCTGAAGAAGAAGAAGATAATGATTCAGTTCGTAAGATGAGTCCAGAACACAAAGTTCATGATGATGAATGGACACAAGGAAATGAGCATATTCATGTTCATACTGAAGAAATAACAGATAATACAGATGGTCATCATTATACACAAACAGTTACACGAGTAAGTTTACAAACTATATCAAATGCTATTTTCTCAATATCTTAACTTTTTTTTTTGAAAATGATTGATTATGCATATTTTTAGGTAACAACTACTATCAACAACAGCAATAGTGATGAAGCCAATAATAATGATGGAAAAGATTCTCAAGCTTCTCCTTCATCAACTACTGGGTATTACATTAATTGTTAAAACAAACTAAATTCATTGTAATTTCAGACAAGACTCAACATTATCCTCAGATATGAATCATGATTTAGATGATGAGGTCAATAATGTATCCAGCCTTTAAAATGTAGAATACGTGATATAATCATCTCATAATATTAGTGTAGATGACAACAAAAAAAAAGATTTGCTATTTAAAATCTGTAAAGAGAACTATAGGCACGAGTTCACATCACGGTTCGCGGCTAGTTAAACCTACCCATTATTTTCAAGTTTTCTCTTATTAATTTGTCCTTGAAAAGAAAAGTTATTTTCTTAATTATTTAAAAAAAAAACCCACGTAAATGTGATACTTAGTACAGCTTTATTATTTGTGATTCTCATCGATGTGGGACGATTTCCAAAATCTCCAGATGCAATTATGATTGAGAGAAAAACGACTCTCGTTTTCTGATTGCGCAGTTCGGAAGCTTATAATTAAATATTCATAAATTAAGTTTTATTCGCAGATTATTTATTGTTGCAGTGAAGACAATCAGTTTCGTTGTATTGACTTAGGGTTTTTTAAGTTCCGATTCTGCTTCACAAAGTTTGTTTTATTTTTTTTTTCATACGTCTTAGTATTAGATGGAATAAAAAAGTTTGTTATAAAGTTCTAATTTATTAAATTAAAGAAAAATACATATAGATAGATGAATATAGATATATATATATATTAATACAATGAAAATTATATCACAGGTCAATTTTTAAAGTTTAAAAACAAAATGTACAAACATGATCAACGTCCAATAACAATATTATCATACTTGTTGTTACTATTTGATGATCCGTTTTTTATTATACAGTAAATTATAATTCCCCATATAATTATTGCAAGAAAAACTACTAAAATCCATAATGCCCACCAAGCCCTTCGATATGCCGAAAGCTGCAAGTCAAAGTTTTATTCATATTTATAATAAAATAGTTCAAGATGTGAACATACTTGTACACGCTCCTCATTACTGAGCTCGGCATCAGGATCAACTGCTGCTTCCATATCCTTTGGAACATATTTCGAGATCAATTCTGCTTCAATATTCCAAAATTTAGGGCTTGGCCAATGTATTTGACCATTCACTAATCTGAATTTATAAAATATTCATTGAGATATTATCATAAAACTATATACTTTGGTGGATTATCAATACAAGCATGCTTAGAAGCATTCATTGTGAAAGCTGGCCATTCAAATCTATAAATCAAGAAATGATTATAACAACAAAGTTTTATATAATACCTTGTAGTAGATGGATTTCCTTTTTTAACAAAGTTTGTTATCATATTTGTTAAAATTTTGGACATAACTTCATCACGTTTAGTATAAGGCCTTATTTCAAAATTACTACTATATCCTTTAGAAAATATGAAAGCATGATCTAAACCATGAAATGCTTCTAATTTCCTATCTAAATGTTATATTATAAAGTTATATATATATATATAAAATTATTATATAATTATATTTACCATCAAATGCCATATCTTTACGTAAAATAACGATTGGTTCTCTACCGAATAAGCCAACAATCTTTTTTTCCTATAATAATATAATAATTATTATTATTATAACTATAATAATAATAAAAAAGAAAATACATACTTCTTCATAAATTGGACTTTCAGGAATATAATCAAATGAATATGCATAAACAGTTATATTATTATCAGCATAACCATCAACTTCTCGTTGGCATGGTGCCACAAACTCAATATCAGCTTCCATCTATAAAGATTCTTGTACAAATACAATCGTAATAAGCTATTAGAATACACGCTGTAATGCTGAAACTACACGACTTGTTGCAAATGTATTAGTTGGATCATCAATATATCTAAAAAAATGAAATAAAAATATTTATTTATATCTTATTTACCTGACAAATGATGCATTGGCAATTAAATGTAATGTTGCATTCGTCAACTTTTGACTTGATGTACAGTGAAATGAACCTTCAACGATGCGAAATACGCTTTCAGCTGATTCCTCAGCTGTCAATTCTGTTTTTCTGTGTAAATTATAAAACTGAGCTGTAAAAATTGTAAAAAAATTAATTTTAATTGCAAAAAGATGAAATGTACGTTTTTTGTGTGCCCATTCTTTTCTTGCTACTCCAGTCATGATAGGAATTCGAGCATATTTCATTAAAGATGGACCAGAAGTGGGAACAAGATCACCATCTACAACCATTTTTGAAACTCCTAACTGAATTATTCAAAAGATATAAAATCAAATATTCAAAATCATTATTACCTCAATAGCTAAAGCTTTTCGAAGCAAAGGAGAAGTTAAGTTCAATTCTTTTCGTAAACAATCTAATTGTTGATTAACTGATAGATCAGCCTACATAATAAATTTTAAAATAAAATTAAAAATATTTTTTCATTACTTACCGTTAAACAAGAAATTTTTTGATCTTGATAATTGCATTTTTTACTTTTTATCTCCTCAGTTGTGTAATCTTCACCAACAATTTCATTTGCATCTTCTTCATTTATAGTTTTTTCACATCTTTATTATTAAAATTAATAAATTATATATTTTTAGTATATATATATTATACCTTAAATAAGAAGCAATATTTTCAACACTCCAATTTGGACTACCATGACGATGAATTGCCCAACCAGCTAAGGAAGATCCACTTAGTATAATAGCTTGATGTATTAATCCTTAATATTTCAGATAATTATATGCAATAAAGACAAAAAAATAAAAAATTTTAAATAATAAACATATATAACTCTATGAATCTATGAATCTAAATGAATAATACCTTCTGTTCGTGGACTAACTGCTAATAAACTTGAAGCAGCTGCTCCTGCGCTCTCGCCCATCACAGTCACTCGTGAAGGGTCACCATTGAACTGTTTGATGTTAGCTTGAATCCATTGAAGAGCCATAACCTTGAAGTTATTTGTTACAAATGTATTAAAATATTTCCATTACCATGTCCCATATACCATAATTTCCTTCAATCTTCTGTCCATCATTTATATTTATAAAACCTTAAACATATAAGCACTTAAGATAGAAACGATTTGTAAAATATCAACCTAAAGGACCTAGTCGATAGTTTATACTAACTAATGTTACACCTTTAAACACAACATTACGAGCAACAACCTGTAGCTTAGAAATTGAGAGAAAAGTATTTATCGTCAACCAACCTCCATATCAATTCCAGTATCTGCTGATCCAGCCAAGAATGATCCGCCATGAATCCAAACAATGATAGGAAATAGCTTAGCTTCATCTTCGTTATCCTGAAAATGGAATAAATGTTTAAAGAAAAAATAAAGATTTTAATTATTTAATTTATTATAAAAAGAAATAAATTAATTTTCAAATGATATTCACATAGTATCATATCTATTAGAATCTAATATACTCAAATAAACTTACATATGGACTGAATACATTCAAGTACAAACAATCTTCTGATTCTCGTGCCATATTCTTTCCAGAAAATTTATCATTTCGATGAAAATCCATAAATTGAAGACATGGTGGACCATAATCAACTGCTGATAGCTCTTGATGCCAACGAGACTTTTTTGCTGGCTTCTGAATAAATTATATTTTACAGAAAAGAAAAAACAATTTGCTTATATTCAAAAAAAAAAAGAAAGTAAAAGCTGAATAATAGTGACAATGTATTCATGTTTTTCAGAAAAATGTAAAAACTTACCCGAAATCGTAAGTCACCAATAGGAGGCTCAGCATACGGAATACCGCGGAAGATTTGAATATGACGGCCATCAATGTTATAGATTTTACCTCGGACCAGACCTTGTTCAACCCAAACACTTCGAGATTTTTCCAAAACTTGACAAAGTGATCCAGGAAATAGAATACAAATAAACAAAAATATAAACAGAAAAACAGTTGATTTTCTGACAAAGGACAAATTAATCATTCTGTCACAAAGTATTATATTATAGATATTTGTTTCAGAAATAATAACTGTTTGATATGAATAGTCGAAAATGAAAATCGACTATAATATCAAAGGTTGGGTGATGCTAGGAATGCTGATATCCGAATGAGAAGCAGAATTCAGGACAGTAGTACACTAAAAGATGAGTGAACTCTTCCAAATATTTCAAAATTAGTTTGATAACTAATTGAATAATTTGTTCGTTCCGTATGTGAAGTCTGTTCAAGCTGACATAGTGGCCTAGGAAGCAAAATGATGGAGCCACAAGAGGCTCGACACCACGTAATCAATGTGTTGAAGAAGATGAAGAAGAATCTGTCTCACAATTGTCTGCTTTTTCTCTTTATCCCTCTTCCTCTCAGTGGAAAAGTAGCCAAATGGAACAACTGACATACCAATGATATAGAACATTGCGGGCCATCAAGTAAATTGAAATAATGAGCCGACTTTTTCAAGAAAAAGAGAGAAGAAGAAAGAGAGAAAGAGAGAAATGTGCAAGAAATCAGACGTGATAGTGATAAAGCGATATACTACTTTATCATGAAACCAAATTTAGTTTTACTTATGATTGAAAAGTCTAAAGAAAAAAAAAGAAAGTTAATTCTCTTATTTCTGTTACCTCATGTTGAGATTTTCTTTAGAATGGATTACAACACTGTTGTCCAGAAGAGATGAGAGAAAGAATAGGAGATAATATAGCAAAGATACTCTTCACAATTCACATAGAAAATGATTTTTGCCAACAGATGATGTGATGTTTTGATGATGAACGATCCACATGGTCTTCGTAATGAACTCAATGATTATAAGGTTACGAGGGATTGAAAAGAAGAAAAAGAGAGAAAAAGCGCCTGTTCTATCTTAACTATGTCATCTTTATATTTGATCACCACCCTTTATATAATATTCTCTCTCATTTCTTATTTGATCTGAGCTTTTTTTCTAGATTAATTACGATGTAATTAATTTTTCACTGAGATCAAAAAGAAATTTGTTTGAAAAGAGAAGTTATTCATGTAAATTTATGAGTAAAATAATAATTTCAAAGAAATTTTCTCTATTTCAAGATTATTTTATAACAATCTATTATTATTATTTTAACTATATATATATAGCAAATATCAACGAACATAGATTAAATATAAGGAAGTTTCAATAGAATAAGTATAATTTATTATTTTCAATAAAAATTTCATTTATTCTCATACAAATGATACAAATATAACTTGTATTGTTTAATTTTTATATAAATATTTCAAATATTTCAAATTGAAACAGTTATCTTAACTTCCTTTGATTTCATTTATAATACTTTTTATATAATAATAGGACATTTAAGCATCAGAAATTTCAATGTTTTCATGAAAGATTTTATAAATCAAAATTATAAAAATTGAATAATTCTATTGATAATTGAAATAAATGTTCAATTGAGCTTATATAACAAGTAAATACTTTTCCATCTACTTAATAAACTAGACGATTTTCTCCTTATTAACGGAAACAGTCCGGAAAAAGTAGGCAGTACGTATAATGTTGAATTTTCCTTAAATATACATATATTATTATTATATTTATAACTAAAAATGTTTTCATTCATTTTCTAATATTTATTTAATTTTTAAAATAAAATATTGAAATGTGTTAAAACAAAGTGTTTCCTTATTTCAAGTTTTTACAAAAAAAAGTGAAAAAACTGAATTTTTTTAAAAAAAGAAATATTCGTTCAATTATCTTTCATAAAACATGTAATTGCTGTCAAAGCTTAGCTTCATAAGTCTAGTGAGTTTCATCAGTAGATTGTTGTATATCTATTTGATATATGTATCTATGTATCTATGTATGAAATGCTCATGATCTAGCATTTCTAGTCAAAAAAGGTAATGTTTCAATTTCTATTAAGTAGCTTTAGATTCGATTACATGATCAAATTCTTCTGTTAGCTTTTCCACAAAAAAGCCTTCTAATAATTTTATTTAACTTTTAATATATCTATGCTTATATATTATATAAAATATATTATATAATAAAGAAAAGATTATATAATCTATATAAACAAGTACATACGTACAGTATACAAGTTATGTACATACATACTATATGTATGTCAAATTGAAAGTTTTAAATAATTTACCAAAAATTTGTTTTTTTCCGGTTTCATTTTCGAATAAACGTTTCGTGATACTATTCCAAGTTGTAGCTTTAAATCCGCTTACAACTAAATTCTTTAGTTTCTTTACTATTTAAGAAACTAAGTCAAAGCATAGCTCACTACAGTCTTTTTAAAACTTTTTATTTTTAATAAATAACTTGATTTTGAAGAAAATAAACTATTTCATTGTAATACTGTATATATTTGATATTTTTTTAATTTATGTTTTTAATTATTATGGATTTCATATAATTTATTTTTTAATTTTTTTGTTGATAAAAAAAATATTATTTATCATTTATATTTTTTCTTTTAGAAGAAAAAGGAAATACAAAGAAATTAAAGAAAATAGAGAGAGAGAGAGAGAGAGAGAGAGAGAGAGAGAAAAAGTTGATAGGAAAGAAGAGATACCGAGATTTAGAGAGATAACTGAAACATGGTATGTATACAATTTTCTGTAAAATATGTATTTCATCTCGTTTTAAATGTCACTCGGAAAAGTTTGTGAGAAAGCATATGTGGGTGCAAGTCAAGGAGTGCCCAAGGAAATTTCTTGAATTTCGTTTGAAAAATGGGAATTTTATCTTAATTCTTGTGTTGAATTTGCTTAGCTCAATACCAAAATATGATCAGAGCTTGGGGTGGGCCTCTTAGCGAACGAGTAATTTCCTTTAGATCATATTTCAATGGCTCATTTTCAAGCAACCTACGATCAGTAAGCTGAATTCATAAATATATGTTAAGTTAAATTTTCTTTTTTTTTGTTGATTTCAAGAAAACGTTTCTGATTGAAGAACATGTCAGACTGATAATCAAGTTGAAAACCTGTCTCAGTGCTATGTACCGATGCTGCACTGTTGATCAATGAGAAAAAAAATTATTTTATCTAGTAATGAAATTTTTTTCTTTTTTTGATAAATATTGTCTTTTGATTCATATTTACTCTATAATTTATATTTGAATTTTTAGAGTAAATTATTCTAAAATATAAAATATAAAGTTATATAACATTTATGATTTCATATATAATTATTCTGACATTACTACAGCCTATACAGCTGACTTTTTTTGAAAAAGAATTAATGTCTTTTAAGTTATTTTTCAAATGAATAATATATGTTTTTGGGAATAAACGAAGAACTCATCATTAGGCATTGCATTGAATTTCTAAAGTTGAATCACGCTTCTCTCTTATATCTCGTATAATCTAACAATCTGAGTAAGAGTTTAAAGAATGAGTAAGTGAGAAAGGAAGAGATCAACCGTATGTTGCAGAATTGAAACAATTGTAATTAAATCGGCTAATTGTTGTCCTTTTTCCATCCCATGTAGTAATAGTCGAATGGCATAATGTTCCTAATCAGCTGGGTAGAATGAGACCAAACCTAGGATGATTAGATCAAATGGATTTCGAATTCTTTTTGATTTTCTTCTACACGTTTTTTTCCTTTTAAACACTTTTTGAAGCCATTTTGTTGAACGTTGATGAGTTCAAACACTAGACGAATAGGATTAGATTGGTCATCACCCTGCCATAGTTGAAGAGACTTTGCTTCTGCCCCCACAATGTAGATACAACTTTTGAGCCGAACACCCTCGCTTCATTTTAAATTTATTCTGAATAGAAGGTTCAAGAGTAAGTTGCCAGACTTTCATAGATGTAATTACATTTATTTATATATATTATTCTCTTATATCTTTAAAAGATTGTTTGATTGTTTAGATTAACTCTACAAATATTCAAAAGTTTCGAAAACCAATTATATTTTTTGATTGCAAACTTCTTTTCTATATTTCATTATGCTCTAATATTATCATATTTGGTTAAAAATACATATTTGTAAAGCAGAGATCATTGCAAACGATAGAAATTCTTCTCAATATGTTCATTTTCAGCTTAAATTCAATGCACAAATGCCCTTTTTAGGCATGATGGTCAAGCTTCATATAGAGTTTGTAAACAGAAATGTAATTCGTACCCTTCTTATTGCCTTTCTATGCTCTCTACATATCTCCTATGCTTATATATTCTTTCTTGTTCTTCTGATCCTATATTAGCTCTGCTTTCTTGACTGACGTGAAATGTTCACGTAGAGGAGTATCTTAGTAGTTACTTTTCATACTGCTCAGACGATGGACGGTTGTTTTTCTATTCAAATATAAATATAAATATATATATATATATATTACTAAATTATATTTTTTCATTTATTTATTCTCATATTTTCAGATTTAAATGTAATTTTTCTTTTTTTTTTTATATATTTCAATCCAACATCATTTTGAAGCTTTCTTTACGTTGAAGGTTATATTCTCTCTTTGAAACATTGTTAATCGAACAAATGTATTCCACGACCTACTCATCAAAATTGAAAAACTTATAAAAAAAAGTTTTCAACTCAGTTTTGACTCATTTAGCCATTTCATCATTTCCTCTTTTTTTTCCTCATCTAACAACACCACAAGCATAGCTTCAGGCTACTGGGTGAACCCTCAAGCAATATATTCAAGCGTTACTAATATGAATGATGGCTTTCAATAAACTACATGTACTGACAATTTAAATTTTTTTTTATCTTCTACCTAATATCTAAATTTAAATTTATTCAAATAAAATATGAGATGAAACTAAATTCATATTCTCAAATAATCTTTATTTGATTATATGTTATTAGAATCACAACAAAAAACAAACAATTTGGCTGTTAATCCATAATTTGCTTATTTTTTCGGATGTTTATAGGCTTTGCTTGAATCCCAGTACGTTCATTGAGTTCAATTTAGATAATATACGTAATCAATGAAACAAGCATATCTGATCAAATGATCTTTTGTATTGAAAATAATTTAATACAAATTTAACATTATTAACATTACAATTTAACACAAATTACATTAATTTATCTTTTTTGATTTTCTTTTCACGTGCTTGTTCTAGTAGCATTTAGAATTTTTCGCAATATTACGCAACATGAGTACGAACAACCGAATATTTCTAATTACAGTTTTTGGATATTTTAAGATCAAAATTAAATTGATCATTTTTTTTATTTCTTTTGTATCGTAGTTAGAAGAAAATCAGATTTGCATATTCTGTTGAGAATGACGTAATTTCGACCAATTCTTCGTCACGTGTTGTAAGTGAGCTCAGTCGAACTGCTGCTTATTATCACAGCTGGTGACCGAATTATTTTTTTTTCTCCACGAAAAAAATGAGAAAGGAAGACTATTTTCAAGAATTTCCTTATTCAAATATATTTATTTATATGAGCATAGAGTTGTTAAATTAATAATAATAAATTGCAATTTAGTTTAAATTTGAAGAAGAAAAACTGCAATCGTTTAATTCAAAAGCACATGAGTATAAGAGCATCTTTCATTTTATTTTTTAAATACTTAGGCATATAGTTAAATACCTTAAGCTAATACTTTTCAATATAAATTATATTCTCATAGTAAATTTCTTTAGTACTTCTAAAGCATTTTTCAAAGAATATAGTGAACTGAAGAGGAAATAGAAGGGAAAGAGTGATATAGAAAGAGAATGGAAGAACGAAGGGCAAAGACGTTCTTATACCAACGATCAGTAGAAAATGGAAATGCAATTGAATTCTAAATCACTGTGATTTACATCAATAGAAAAGAAAAAAAAATTTCACATTTCTTTGTTGTTTTTTAATTTTTGAGTTATTCAAGAATTAATAGTAATTGTATTCACATGGATTATATTATATTATATATATATATAAATCTGTATATGTATAAATTAATAAAAAAATATATATATTATAGTATATACTATATATAATATTTTATATAAAGTACATGATTATATGAAGATCTTCAGCTTAATGAGTTAGATAGAATCTGAACATTAACATGTACGCTCGTTTGTCCATCCGTATATGTACATACAGAAAGGTACATGAATTTCTAGAGAAAACGATAAAAATGCTTGAATATCAACATTGCACATCTCATTTCTTTCATCTTAATGTTTCTTCTCTGTCTGCCACTTCAAAAACTTTTTTTTAATAATCTTCTTCGCTTTATTAAGCGTCTTCATATGATAATATTGAAAATGAATCTTTGTTCATTCATTCTTCTCATACTATTCTCAATATTTAAGAACGTTTTAGTTTCCTTTACCTTGGTACTTAAATCTTCTGCTTAAAGCTATCTTTTCTCGGTTTTTTTTAATAGAGATGAAACCTCATCCGACATTTTTCACATATTTCCCACACTAAATGTTCAAGAAATATTCATCTCATAACGTAATTCATTTCTTTCTTCATGGTCCACGAAAGATCATTTTCCTAGTTTTGGAAAGGTCAAAGAAGAATTTTTTTTGTTATTTAAATCTTTATGGAAAATAATATTATATACTTTATTCATTTTCATATACTTATCTCAGTTTCTGATCTTCCTTCAAACAAATAATTTATAGTCGGTGAGCAATGTAATTTCTTTTTTTTTGCAGCATGACAACGTGAGGTAAAAGCTTAGCATCTAAATAAAAATCTTTTAATACTTCTCTTTTGCTCACAATTACATAATGCCAATTGCACATTTCGACTCGTGTTTTTTTTTGTTTTCTCGCTCCTATCAAAATGTGCTGCATTCTTGTCATTTTAGCCAATTTTATGTCGCTTCTTGAACTTCTAAAATCATTAATTGGTATTTCTATAAAAATATAAAAGTGCATTATGTTAATTTATATAATATAAATAATCATATTCTTATGAAAATTTGAAACTTTTACAACACTACTGTCTCTCTTTCTCTTTTTCTCTTTCTCTCTTTCCCTCTCTCTCTTTCTTTCTCTCTCTCACACACACACTTTTCGGCTAATTGTCTTTCTCAGTTTTGTTTGATATTTTTTTCTTTGCAACGTAGAGTTTGAATTTTGAAAAAATAAAGTAGTGTATCCTTTCTATATACGTATCTTTTTCATTTTCGGAAATCATGAAATATTCTGTTTATTTAAGTTTTTTTCTCGGAACCATAGCCTAAAAAATTGTTTTTGACAAAACATTAACAGCATTATCTTCAATATACAGCATAAAGTTGGAAGTAGATGAATGTTGATCACATAATTATTAAATAAATTAAAAATTAATTTTTTTTTGTTTCATTGTGAGAACAATTGAAAATTTTCAATCTATCCTCATAATTTTCTTTTTCATTTTTCAATTTTCATACTTTTCACTTAAATTTAAAATATTTAGTATTCATGTATAGGACAGTAAAGTTTTATGAAAAACCTTCAAAGTATCTCAATATTTCAAAAAAAAGTTTCCATTTCTTATATTTTTATGAATTCTTATAAATATATGTATCTATTACAGTTTTTATTTCCGAATAATGTTTCGTTTTACTATTTTTAAATATACTAAACTCATTGTGTCGGCTTTGCTCATTTTGCTTCAAGCTCATCATAGATCTTTTTTATTTTCTTCTGCCTTCCACAAAAAAAAACAAGTTTCAACAAATTTTTCATTCTTTGTCTAGGCGTACACATATGCCACCTATCCAAACATGTCTTGACTCCTCCTTCTCCTCTTGCTCGCGGCTTGAACTCAACTCTAGCTCATTTCCGACCAAAAAAATTTAAATTTCCCTTTCAAGAACATCATCTTTTCACTTCCTTTTTTACTTTTATCATTTTTCTCAATCTTTTCACTTTATTATAAAGATATTATATGATTTTATCTTTCATTCACGAGTGATAATTATATTACAAACTATTCCTTGAACCAAGTTCATATCTCAAAAGAAATTTTATAAAAGGTGAGACAAGTTGATACGTTATGTAGAGGCTCATGAATTTGCAATTAAATTATTTTCGATGATGAAAGAAATATTGAGACAATCATTCTTAAAAGAATAACAACTTTAGTAGTTTTTCATTGGCTAAAGTGTAGAATATTTCATATACAACAATCACATCATTTAAAACATCATTGTTGTCCTTTTTCTATTTATTTTTAAATTCTAAAATTGAAATTTCATATTATTTTCATGTATACCACATGTACAACCTTCATTGCTTAAATCACACCATGTACCTCTTGCATCATTTTGCATTTTGCATTAAGCATGAGCGGTTGTGGCTCTTCTTTTATTCAGCTTGTTGTTGTTCTTACGTCATTACTTTTGGGTTCATGTTCAGCTGCTCAATCAACTCATCAGTTCCTTAATTCAAGGAAGAATTAGGCAATGTGGAACAGTTGCACCGAGCATACATGGTTCTGTTTTTTCATCTCATGCTGTATCTCTTTCATTCATGTCTTCTCTCTTCTTCCTTTTTTCGTTTTCTCTATTCTGCTCACATAAAATTCAGAAAAAATAGTTGAAATAAGTAAAATCACATTAAAATCTACGTGTTCAGATCACAGTTTTGATAGCGGAAGTGAAAAAATGACCAGAATACTCAACTCTTGAGTTAGATATCAATAGTTTTAACGTAAATCTCTTGAAATACTATATTATCTTTTTATTTTCTAAGTTAATTTGATAAAATATATTTATTTATATATTTGATATATCTTTCTTAATTATCTGATTTATCCATTCTTTTATTGTCTAATTTACATTGATGACGACAAAATGATGATGACGATGATGACCCAGATATCAAAAGCTTGAGCTTATATTTCCGTTTCCTTTGAATGTCTTCTCTTATGATTCTTCATATTTCTGATTTGCATATGTTTTCCATTCAAGATGAGCTATCGACGCTACGTAGAGGCCACATGCGAGTTCATCTTCCCATTTCAAGCAATACTTGGTGTTGGTGGCAATTTCATTAATCTACTTGTACTGCTGTCCACACCTATGCGCAGTAGGCAAGTTAACATTCAAACTAATCCTTTTTTAATTTGTTGATAAACAAACAATAAACAAAAAAAATTGAAACGTGAATAAGCCGGTTAGGATGTAGGATATGACTCAATGTCCATTTCTCAATTAAAATTGAATAAAGCAAATCTGATATCAGCAAAGATTCTCTAAAAATAGATTGAAAGTGGAATAACTTTGAATTTTTTTTAAAATATAGTGATGATATTTCAGACTGAACAATCAGATTTCTTTTGTTTATTGAGTAATTCATATTATATATTTTAATATAATATTGAATAAAATAATTATTAAAACTTTTAAATTAAAAATTAAAATATTAGATTGATGTAAATATAATTTTTTTTGGATATAAGTGTTAATTAATGATCATTACTATCGAGATCATCTGATTGAATTTATAAATAAAATAGAAGATTCTTCTATGTGATTATATTTTCTTTCTAAAAAAAATTTTTTTTTCTTTGAAACAAATATTTTTCTGAAAACGTTTGTGTGGAACTAAGCAATAGTTAGAATATTTCCATAATAAGTAATATCATATACATACATATAACGTTTACTTTTCTTTCTTTTTTTCAAATTTAAATGTCTTTTAATGAAAAAAAATGTGTGAGGAATGTCTAATGTATTCTCAGCCTTACTTTCAAATAAAATCAAAAGCGGGAAAAAAGCTTCAACAAATCAAAATTTTGTTTTCCTCAAGTTACTGCAATGGTCTAACAAATCATTTTTCCTGGTTGGAAATACGATCACCTGACCATTGAATTCTGAAGAATATTCTTGGAGTGAATCCGTGAGAACATACATTTTTACCTATATTTCAATTAGTTCTATTGGTTTGGAGAGGAAAAT
Organism: Auanema rhodensis; assembly: GCA_964057225.1. Lineage (NCBI taxonomy): Eukaryota > Metazoa > Nematoda > Chromadorea > Rhabditida > Rhabditidae > Auanema > Auanema rhodense. The sequence goes on along the minus strand of OZ059899.1, from coordinate 8,687,963 downwards.
TTAGACTTTGCGATGTATTTGCTCATGGTGAATACGAGTACCTTACGTAAGCTCAGTCACACTGTCAAGATAACCTCCAAAAAAGGGATAGAGATCATATGTAGGGGGAAGGGAATTTCAAAAATAAGCAAAAAATGAGAAATTTAAAGAAAAAAAATTAAAGCTTTTTTGAAAACGATAATGATTTCATTTCAGAACAAATATTATGCTAGCATTTGCTGCAATATCAGATATTCTATTTTTATGTTCAATGATTCCAAATAATCTATCTCGAAGACATGATTGGGTATATGAGCGATGTACAGGTATGTTTCAAAAAATTAAACATAAAGCATATAGTATAGTTATAACCAAGTATGTGAAACTGAAACTTATAGAATCATCCGGAAATAAAACTGTGGAAAAGTCATGTTTAACAGATTTCGCACAATTCTATATAAAGAATAAATCTCATTTTACTTTTCTTCTTAATTGGTTCTCAGGGGCAAGCAGTTGGTATGTTGTTTCATACTTTTGTTTCTATACTCACATGACATACATATATATTATAAATATATTTATATATATATATTATACATATGTATATGTATGACATTCTTAATTAGAAATTGTTTTGATATATTATACTTTATAGGTTGATGGTAGCTGTTTCATTTGAAAGACTTTGGGCAATAAAATCTCCATTTTCTACAAGATTACATCAGTAAGTTAATGTTGAAACATTGAATCAACTTATCGTATTCTATATTTTCAGTACAAACTGTTCATATAGAGAATGGATTTCTATTCCAGCAATATTTGTATTTACTGCTTTAATAACATTACACATGAATTTCACATTTGGTGTTACAGGACCATCAGAGGTATTCTCTTAAGTTTATTCAAAATATTGAAATGAGAAAAAAATATTAATAGAGTTGAGCTATCAGTCTTGAACTTTTTTTCTAGAAAAATAAAAAATAAATTCAATCTTTATTATATTTTTATTTTTAAAAAGCATAATTTATTATTACAGGGAGAACAGAAAATGGTTGCTACTCAGAGTAATACTGTAGTTGCTTTCTTCTTCATCATAAATGTATTCTTTCAAAATCTGTTACCAATGGCATTACTTATAGTTATAAATGCTTGCCTTATATACTATTTAAGAAACCGTCGACAGGTAATTCACATCATTATCATATAAATATTTTATATTTTACTTAATCTTATAGTTCTTGGAAACTGCTACATCAGTGCGCGAATGTAGTTCCAACATTCGTTCAAGCATCATTGAATCATCGTTAAGAACTAGTTGTGATGAAACACCACCTCTTTTAGAGCCGGTACGTCGGAAATCAACTGTAGTTAGTCGTAATGGATCTAATAACAGGTAGTTATCATAGTTTATTTATTTTTATATATTAATTATTTAATTTGAAGTGGTACATGGAGTCGACAATTATGTAAAGCGGAGCGACATGTTACGGTTACTGTAGCTGCTATTGTCTCAGCATCCGTTATAACACACGTACCATCAGCTATATTGTCGGCAAATATGTAAATATTTTTTTAAATTTTACATAAATAAAATAAAATATATTAAATATAAATAAATATTTAATTTATATCATTTCAGGTATATTTTTCATTTAAATAGTATGCTTGGTGATCGTAATTGGTATACATGGATAATTTTATCTTCATCAGTTGTAGTTAGTGGAAAGGTCGCGAATTTCTTTTTATTCTGCATGAGCAGGTGAAACTGAAACTATTTCATTTTTAAATTAAAAATATTTTCTATTTAGTAAACATTTTCGACGACAAATGAAAAATAAAATTTGCTGGCTGAGCTGTATTTGTAGGGGAGTCTATAGAGACAGTAAAACACCATATACAAGGTTTGATATTATTTCTTCTATAATATTCATTATATGTTATATAAAACCATTATATTCATCGAATTAACATAAAAAGAAAGAAAAATTATATTTTTTGATACAAATTCATAATTTAATAGAAATAATTCCTAAGACACATGTCAAGAATGCTGAAAACATTGTTTATTCATTGAAGAAACAAAGATTTTTGTAGGTGTTTCAGGTCGATTCCATTGAATCAAATTGGAGATTCTGTTAGCAATGTTCCACAAGAAGCTTGATATGTGTCACTTATTGTTCTAATAATTTTCATATTTCAATCTATGTATATATGTATGAGCAAGATTGGCATATTTGTAAAACGGGTGGAACATTTCTAGTTTACTGGATAATATATCTTTACTCAGGATTCTTATTGATTCTCTTGTTTTTTATTTTATTTTTTTTAATATTTATAATTTTTTTGGAAATCTTAATATTTTTTTAAATTTTATATTAATTATTATAATTATTATTGTTTTATAATCTAATTAATATTTGACTTTAGTATAATGCTGTCAATAACTTTTTTTTGAATTTTATAATTTGTTAGATATGTAGTAATTTGTTGTAATAATAAGTATCTCATTGTTATAAACTGGTATATAAAATCAGAATTAAAATATTTTTTTATATATATTTCAATAATTAAAATAAAATATTAAAATAATTATTTTGTTAAATGAAAACCTAAAAGATCAATTTAAATTTATTTTCAATATTTTTCATCTTAAAAGCCATAGTGACAGTAGCTCTTTTGAACGTTAATGAAAAACCAAGAAAAAACGATTCTGACATATTAGAAAGAAGAAAACGTCAAATGAAAACTGGTCAAAACGACGTAGGGAAATCCTTTTGACTTTTTTATCCAATCCAATCGTCTCTAAATGGTTCATTCTCAGCAAAATGGCACATCTGCGGTTCTAATTGCTGCCCTTGATGCTTGATGAATATGCGATTTAGCCGATTCAGAACCATTCAAAATAGAAACGAGGTAGTGATGAGTCAAATGGGTGAGTACGGTAACCTGCTTCGGAGAGACATGCTTTCGGCACTTTGAGCATGTTACCATGGAACTGCGACCAGAAGCTACTAAACTGACTGTTTCCACGTTTTTTTTTTCAAATTATCGTTGTAGGATAATGTTTTCATTTTTTTTCGAGATTGTTTGAGCAAATAATAAACTAAACCAGACGAATATAAAGGCGTGAACACTTTATAGATTATAGGATGAGAGGTGACAAGAGATATGAATTTTTCGAGAGAAAAAACAAGAACAAACATCAACTAAAGTTTTACAGTATAAGCGATCATATAAATTTATGTTTACACTTGAAAAAAATGAATTTGTATGAAGATTCAACATTTTTTATCGCATTTTGCAGAATTTTGATTTAACTTCAATATCATTCTCAGTTCTTTGTTTCTGTTAGTTTTAAAATTTTAATTAAACGAAAAGTTCTTATGTTATAAGAAACTTCTACTTCTATCTATTTTCTGCGAATTGAACAACATACTTCATAGTTGATTTCTTCTACTTCTGTTTCTATGTATCTTTTCTGTTTTTTTCCCTGTAAAAGTTTAACTAATGAGGGAAAAAAAAGTTGAAAAGCTGTAAACTAGCAGCTGCATTTCTATAATCTTAAAACTTTCTTCTGAATCATATAAAACGTGTAGAATAAAATAGTTAACAACACACAAAGCTACTGATTTTACTTTTTTTTTTCTTGAGAAGGATATGAGTTTATAGAATTTAGGTAAGCACGGGATGTTCTTAATTATTTACATTTTTTAAATAGTTTGATATGCACGTTATAAGTTGGAGCAAAAGTTCTTTTAACTTATATAAAACTAATAAAAATTTAAAAATCTATATGTTAAACATATCTTTTTATATGAATCAAATACATAATTATAAAAATATTTATTAATATACACGTAAATATGCATTTATGAATCAAATCTCATTTCAAAGTATATCTACCAGGCGAAGTAGAATTAAAGGCTATGGGCTCAAGAAACCATAACTTTAAAACTACCTCAACTGGTTTGATTATTTGAATATGAGTATAAACTAAATGATAAAATAATAATAAAATACTTTGTTACCAGAATATATGAATTATATGACATGAGAATGTTTTATAAACTTTTTAAAATGTTTTTTTAGTGATGACTGATGGTTACTTATAAGCAAATACTATGAGAATTTATCATAGTTAATACAAATCAAAGATGCATAGCAAATTGAATTGAATAAGCTTTTATCTAAAATTGAATTCTTTAATTGGATAGATTACGGTATGTAGTATGAATATTGCTTCTTAATAATAATATTTTGAATTATTACATGTTTAAGCATTATTTACATAGAAAAATGGACTAACTTCTAATAGTTGAATAGTATGTTCACATATGGAAGGCCAAATTGCTACTACTGTAGCTTTTTTTTGCAGAAAGACTAGATCATTTTCGAAATCGTTTCTAATGTTCACAATGATCTCTCTCTATGAAATTAACTCGCAATTTGTATCCGGTCGTGAATAGCTTGACTGGAGAAAAGTTTTCAAAAACTAATTTAACAAAGACTTAATTGTCAAATTAAAAAGAAATGATTTGCCTTCTGAATCCGAACACGGTTCCGAAAACCAGCAAGTGATATTGCCAGAATCGATCCTGCCATCACATTCCCAACAAGTTGCGAAACATCAAGTGCACGTGGCGAAAGTACGCTGAGATCAAACTCTAAGCTCAATACACTACTAGTAGACGGAATTCAAAGAGTACATTTGGCCTGAATAATTCTAGATCTGTTGAACTCGAATTTTCTTTAATAGGGAAAAGGCCAAGCTAGTTGGAATGAAATGGGTTACTGGAGAGCCTAGACCGCCAGCAGCCAACCATCAGGCATGTCTCTCCTGATCGGAATGTAGATGCGCAGAAGTGATGATGCTGGCGGCCAGTCGTTTTTTGTCGTTCGTCGTCGTGCAAGGATAGAAAGATGCAGAATGAGCGTGATAGAGAGAAGGGGAATTCATAGAGAGAGGGGAGGAGATGGTAGGGAGAGAACGAGGGGGGGAGAAGATAAATGGGTGGAAGTATATGTTTGAGAAGAGTGCGTACAGACAAGCAGAGTGCAAAAAAAACGAATGGGCGTGGTTTATGTCGTAGGTTGCTGGATCGGGTTTGAAGTGAAACCGAAGAAAGAAGAGAGAACGAGGGAGAATAAACGAAAAAGAGGGAACGAAGACAAGAGGAGGCTAATAACGGTAGAAGGTTACTTTGGCCAAGTTTGAACTTGAATGGAAGAAGCAAACTCTCTGCAAGAGAACACCACCACTGATGGACGGCTGCTGCTGGATGCTACTAACGCCCGCACGAGCCGTCTCTGAAAGGCATTCTGAACGGTCGGAATGAACTGGTCGAGATGAACTCCACGAACGGACGTCGTCGGATGTCGAGGACGTTGTCAGACGAACGAAGAGGGCAAACGGCCCGTCAGGCTCAATCGATCAGCTGCACCAGATCGAGACGAATGGGAGGGTCCGTGCCTGGTGGGAGGGCTGAACGACTTGAGCATTGAACGTTTTTTTCAATGAACCGTCAGTTCATCGTCGACGAGGAAAAGAGAAGAGCTGTGAGAAGGAAAGAAAGAAAGATGATGGAGGGAGGGAATTGATGGTTTCGAGGAGGAGATAGCGAATCAGAGCAACATGGTAACGAGAGAATGAGAGGGAGAGAGAGAGAGATACAGAGAGAGACAAAAATAGAGAGGTAGATAGAAAGAGAGAGAGAAAGGAGAGGAAAAAAGAGAACTATCAACTGCATAAAAGGTGCGCGTGTCAGTTAGTTCACCATGGTACGATCATACAAGTGATTTGATGAACTAGAAAGAAACTGCAGAGTTCAATCTGTCAGATTACATTACAAATTCTTACCACGAAATGACGTGAAAACATGAAAAAATATGTAGATTAAACTATAAATTCATGATTTCTGCAAAATGAATTATCAGTATAAATCTATATCCCCTTTGCGGAAATATTCGGAAACTATAATCATTTTCTCTCAATTTCTAATTTTGGTGTTCTGAAGCCCGAGGCGATGCGGCAAAAAAACAGCTCTTTCTCGTTCTATCCAATGTTTGTCGACAAAATGGAGATTTTCATCAGAAAAAAAACGTTTTCTATTGTACTTCAAGATAAAAAAACGAAAAATCGTGCGTTCGAGCTCTTCTATACAAAATAATTTTAGCAACTTTTGCTTCAAATGGTGAAATCCCTTTTTTGTTTTACGGATTCAAATTCGGATTTTGATTTGGACAATGAACTGAAATCTTCCTGGAAGACATCAAATATATGCCGTAACGAATTATCCTGGCTGAGAAGCAGAATATCTTTGTCATCCTGTTGGACTTCGCAGCTATTTTATTTTCAGTTTATTAAGAAATTTGAACCGATTAATCATTCAAATAGCTTTTTGGATAAGAATATATGCTCTCATAAGCTGCAGAAAAAAAATCTCCATCTAAGGAAAACTGAGTGGTGTTCGTTGAAGAATAGACAGAGAGCGCGCTCAGAAATAGCTCAAGCTGCTGGGGGAGGGATTACGGTAATGCATTCTGGCAGGCCAAACTAACGGGATCCAGAGAGCCCAAATGTATGGAAGCTGAAGCCTTATGAACCAGTGAGCAGCATTGAATGCTACAGTTCAAAAAAACTAGTCGCAACATACAAATTAAATCAAATGAAACTTTAAAAAAACCACTAAAAATTCAAAAGAGTGAAAGAAAGTGACTAAGAGAATATATCAATGTACAATACAATGATTAGCAATTATCTAGAATAAAGATGAATATTCAAAGAACTCAAACATCTGAATGATTACAACTAATCCACAATGCCATCAAAAGAACAGCTTATCGAATGGTGAAGCGCATTCAACACCCCCCCCCCTTGTTGTAATGAAAGAAAACGTTTTGCCGTTCGCGATCATTCTTTATGTAGGTTCCGTAACTATTTTTTTTCATTTCAATGTTTTTTTTGGTGAGTTTAATTGGGTAGTTCCTGTAAGCTAATGATCAGCGATATACTATTGAACTTTCAATTTTGAACTTCAAAAGACATTGGATAACTAATTAACTTGTAGCAAATGTTTGATCTTCGAGTATCAAATAAAAATAAGAGAAATGAATCAAGATAACAAGTGAGATTAGTTATAGGCATGAAAGCATATATAGATATAAGATTTAATACTGGTTCTTATACCTTATTATTCATTTCCGTTATGTTGATGATAGAAAAGCCAAAAAAAAGGCTATAAGTATACGGTAGACCTATATCGTGCTCACCTCTATAAACGTTTTAACAATTTGTGAAATTTGAGAAACTTTACGAGAACGGAAGAGTGAAATTTCGGTAGCATAGAAACGAAATTGAACAGCTAGCAACATTCAAAGCATTTCAAAAAGTATCACAAAACCAACAAGCTGCTTGAGAAAGTTGAACTAATATTTTTGATTAAGTTATGGAAATTATTATAATTATGAAATGAAGCAAGAATTCAAGTTTCTTGCTGTTTTAAACTATGCATCAAGTAATTGGTTGTAAGACTATAAACTTAGAATTTTATAACATCTTATGAGACACATTAGTTGCAAATCTTTCCGCACTTGTGTTCACTTTCGAAAAAAAAGGAAATCGAATAAGATAATTCCAAAAGGGTGACATATCAACCGTTCATCTCTAGAAGAGGAGGAGGAAGAGTAGAATCTACTAGCTTATATACGTGTATGACGTTAGTAGCATTAGTGTTGAGAGGAACACTGAACTACAGCTGGAAAGGTCTTGAATAAGCCAGATGGAAGCAGGGCCGGCTATTGGTCAGCCATCGCCGCAATAGCCAATAAACGACGAACCTCTTTCAACTGGCCACGCCCCTATTCCCCTAAAAGTCAACTGTATATGTAAATCAACGAGTAAAGGTCAAAAAGTCTAAATCCGAATTATAAAAATATTTCAATTACTGAAAATTATGATTAATTTTATAAATTTTATTTCATTTGTAAATATATTCGGCAGAAAGTGAACTCTATATTTGAGAAAGAATGTCAACGTTCTCTCACATACATACATTCGTACGGAGCGAATTGACGAACATACTGGATCAATGAACATTTTAAAAAGGAAAGAACTGATATAAAATATCAGCTACCAAGAGGAAAAGTAAATATAACATATATCTCAAAATAAAGTTAAAATCTTATTATGTTTCATAAATAATAATAATAATGGAGAATAAATCCTACTTATTTCCAGAATTTAGAGAAATACAAGAGGTAAAGACAGTGAATCAAGAAATGCCGAATGAATGAAGTGCAACTGCGACAACGACGACGTCGACAGTGTACGAGCTGCCTTCCTCATAGTGTGTCAATAGATGATGGGGAATTCAAGTAAGATAAGACTGTTGATGATACCCGAATGAGCAAGCTGAAGCTTGACGAACAACATAAAACCCGTCCAAAAAAAGATCAAAAATGTTAGAAGACACATGAAGTGTACATATAGAATAGTTTAAGAAATGTTTCAAGGAAACAAGGACAATGTTAGAAGAACACAGTACTATATATGTATATATATATATAAGAAAAAAAACTAAGAAGTAGAAGCATATTCAAAGGATTAAAAACTTTAATAGAATAATGGAAAAGGGTCACATAGAGGTCGAATTTGGGTTCCGTTAGTCCAAGGTACTTCTCAGAGCGTGTAGAGATGGGTTAACAGAAAAAAGAAAAATAAAGGGATCGCGTAGAGCGACTTGCACTAAGAATGCCCTTTCGTTGGAAGTGCCTGGTACCCCAGGGGCGCTAACAAGGCAGCGCTCAGATACGAGAGAGCGTACATGCAGAAAAGTTCGCCTAAGAACGGCAAGCCTGGCTATGTTCGGACGATGAAGAGAACGAGTATATGAAGAAACAAAGTGAAAAAAAGTGATGAAGACACGAATAGAGAAAATTGAGCATATGAAGGGAAATATTAGGAAAGGTAGGAGTTATATTAGATTATATGAACTAAACATAGAAGAACAAGAACAAGAAAGAAAAAGGAAATAAAGGAGAGTGATAAAGAAATAAAAGAACGAGAGAGAAAGAGTAAAAGTTCTAAGAAGGCTTTTAAAGATATAGAAATGTGAAGATTGCTGAATAGGTTAAAGAAATAAAAAAAGAAGAATAAGTTATCAACCTGAAAAGAATATTCCGTTTGATGTTTTATAAAAATATCATTGATCTATATGAACACAGATACATACATATATATATATATATATATATATATTTATATCAAAGAATTAGAAAACCTTAGAAGATAAAAGGAGGGAAGGTGCATGAGAGTGTGTGCGTGTGTGTGAGAGTAAGAGAGAGAGAGAGAAAGAAGAAGAGAGAGAGTCTAAATTGCTGAACAGAGAAAAAAAGAAAAAGAAATGAAATGAAGAGATATAGAGTAATGGAGAAAGCAATACATAGAAAGTGCATATTGGTCAAACGAGCAGATGAACAGAAAATGGTCGATGTTGGTCTAAAACCTAAAAATGGATTGTAACTCGAAAGAACAAGATTTAACAAGTAGAAATTGAAGATGAAATAGCGCATTGAGGATGTGTAAAGATTTTTGAAACAGAAAAGGCGTTGTTCATTAAACCAATTCTATTTTGACAATTGCATGAAACTTTTATATTGCTTTATCGATTAGTTTCTTATAAAAAATAATAGAAATAATATATGAAAGAGATTACTAAATCGGAACAAATGGAATATAACCAAAAAAGGAACAACGTAAAATGAAAGATTTTCCTCGCTTAAGAATGAAAGTAGATCGTTTAGAAAGTAGGTCTTACAGGGATCTGTCTCTAAATACCGAAATGAAGAAAGCTATGATTAATTGTATTTAAAAAAAACTATTTTTTCGCTTCTTTTCTTACATTTTTTGCTATAATTTTTGAGTTTTTAAAGCAATATAGAGCAGATTCAGTAAAGATCTACGAACGTGGAGAGAAGAAATAAAACATGATCTTATAATAGAATAACATCTTTTGATAAATTTCTTCATTTTCCACTATTTTACTTTATAAGGATACAAACAATCAATATCACGGTGAATCGATTTAATCAAAAAATTATTTTACTGTGCACTTCATGTAGTATGACAAACCTTTTTTCCAGAAATTCTCTTCAGTTCTAGATCTGTTATACATCTAACAAAGGTTATGTACTCTATCATATGAGTAACACAGGTTAGATTGTAGAATGAAAGGACAAGCATGTCTCTCCCTTCTCTATTTCTCTTTTCCTCTTCGTTTCATCACATCTCTTATTCTCTTAATCACTTCTACCACAAAAAAAAACACAGTTTTTTGAAGAAACTTTTCTTGTTTTTCTTCTTTTGTTTTGGAATACTAAAATATAAAAAGAAATAAAAATAACTTAATTCTAAAACTATTTCATGTCATAAGTATTTATACTATACTATATATATAATTAAAAAAAGACATTCTGTTCATAATTTTACGTACTATGTTATACTTATGTTCCTGGCATAGTTTTTGAAGGATTTTAGAAAAGAACACATTTTGTCTCTACTTTCATCCACCACCTCAGACAAAAAATGCAAAAAAGAAGAGAGAATGCAAAGAGGTAGAGAGAAAGAGAAAGGAGTCGATGCCTATTGTGTGCAGCGGGATCTCATCGCCCATTCCATCAACCGCTTAAAGTGCAAACGTCGCTTTTTTCCTCGCTCTCCCCATTTATAATGATCTATCCAGGAACTCTCTTATGTTCCTGGTCTCTCTAGTCTTTTCGATTCTTTATTTCTCTTCATTCTGCTTTAGCTTTTTCATTTCTATCCTATAGCTGGAGATTAAAATTTTCGAACGTTTTCGCTCGTCCACATTTAACAAGCAGGAAATATGGATAGTGCTGGGTCTATGTGTGTGTGTGTGTGTGTGTGCTACCTTTGATGATAGCAAACAAAAGCTCTTGGTGTTCATGAGTTCCGATGGTGACGAACGAAAACGCGATGAGAAGCAGCACTTCCATTTAGGGAAACATAGAGCATACTAAATGGAATCAGTATCATGTTCAGGAGCTAGGTCGAACATTGATGAATACACATGTTTTTTCTCTCTTTTAAACGTTCGAGTGATGCTGTCGCACAGGTCTTCGGCACTATATTTCAAGGACACCAGACTATTTCTAATCATGGTTCGTTCAAACCACAAGGAAGGTGACAGAAAAAATATACGAGGGATTGTCAAGAATAATTTCGCACAGCCAAGAACGTTTTCATATCTCGTAACACAAACTGGAATAAGCTGGTTTGTTTCGTCAATGAACACAGCAAATTTCAATCTTCAAAGACAATATGTAATTATACCAACGAAGAAAGTGAGAACGAATGAAGAGCTGAAGTTTATTGATTTTTAAAGTATTGGGAGAATGTCTGAGAACATCATAAGAGGAACCACCGAACTTCAATTAATTGAGTTTATTAAGCTCTTTTGTGCCACATTTTTTCAATATTAAACTTGATATTTATTCAAACAAATGAGCCAACATACTAAATCTGTCTTGGAATACTATTTTTCTTGTTCCTCCATCTTCTTCCATTTCTTATTTAATGAGTCTTCACGTCTTTTTGTAATTATCCGTTTGAAAGTGATCATTCCTCGTCGAATTAGGTTCTTGTTCGTTTATATTTTAACAAGATCAAAGACTCACTTCTACTCGTCATTAGCATCATATGCTCACTTGCATATATATTATAGCAAGCATTAATAACATTTTAAATAATATAAGCAGAGCAACTTTATCGAAAAATGAATCCTCTTGTGCATCCTATCACTATATCAGCTCTGATTTGTTTTCCGCCTCTCTATCTCTGTTTCTGGCCGATGAAATCTGCCAGAATTGCCCGAGGCGCTGTTTGGCGCATGTACTTTCTGCAAGTACAAACTCGGCCCTTGCCTGGTGCCGGCCTGTGACAATCAAAGGACGAACGACGATGAGGTAGAGAGCAGAGCGAACAGAACGGTTGCGTCAGTTGAAGCACAGCTTTCTGCTCACTTCACATATACTCCTCTATCTCTCTCTTCTTCTTACGTTGTTCTCTCACTCGCGTTCTATCTTTCCTTTTTTTTTCTTCATTTCTCACTGACTGGCAAAGAGGAACTAGCGAGCGACTAGCCGTTCACATAGAAAACATAAAGTAGAAAGGGGTGAAGAGTAAGCAGCATGTTCCATAACGAGGTTGGCCACGATTTTGCACTTTGTGCTCGGATCTTATATGTGACTAAAGACCAAGGAACGAGTTGTCGTAGCAGCTGCATCAACTTTTTGGATCAATTATGAGTTAACAACCATAAAAGTCATATTATAATTTCTTATAACAAAGGGACTAGATAAAAAGCAGAATTATCGAATAAAACTTAGTTTAGAAATGTCTATCAAACTTCTGAAAACGATTGAGTACGTCTAATAGTGCATTCCTAGTAAAGAATACATGTAAACCTTTTTAGCTCTACGGAACTCAAACGTTATAAACATTTAAATCGAACTACTGAACGCAAAGTCGCTTGCTCTGTTTTTATATTTGATTAACAAAGATTTATAATTTACTATCAAATTTTTTATAAATTACATGATTAACAACAAATCAATATATTAACAATTTCATGGAGATGACAAAGTTGGATATCCAAATAAAAGATCTTGACGATATCTATATCCTAGGTTTCTTCGTAATGCTTCTTCATAATGACGAAGTTGTATGTTATCGGGTTCACCTTCATTCTTAAACCAATTACTTTTTTCCTATGCGAGAATATTTGCTTTCATATATCTACTACATCAAACCTGTTCACGAACAGTTAAAGCATCCTCAACAAGTAAAGCAACGGTTTCCCTCGCTAAGAAACCGAGAACAAACTCTGTACTATTGCAAATAGGAGGGCACTCCAACCATGTTTTTAAATCTCTTAATAATACGACAAAATACAATCAAATTTTGGCTTTAAAACTTTTTTGAAGTTTTTCCTCCTTTGTTATTGATAGTTGAGAAAGTTGCGAAACGAGCAGAGGTAAATCGTTCATATTGGTCCATATTTAAACTTGATACGCGTGCAGCCAACCGTTTCTGACGCATTCCCAGAACCAGATCATCATCGTTCTAGATTCCAAAAAAATTTTTACCTGCGCTTAAATAGAAAATGAAACCTCGAATTCGAAACAATGCATGTAATCAATAGCCTCTAGTATGTCTTTGTGTAATTTACCAGTGACTCTGGAAAGTATAATTAGTATTAGACTAGGAATGATTGTTACTTTTTCGTTTGTTGGGCTTCCGGATCGTCTTCAGAAAATTCGCTTCCTGAGGAAGAGCCTGGAGTGTTACCACCATCTTTGGACAATGAATGAATGGATGAAGCAGTCTGCAAAAAACTTTGGTGATTCAACAATTCAGCAGGTTAAACTTCGGCTAGTTTAACTAAACGTCGAAGCAACATGTGATTCTTCCGAAAAATGTACATTATTGACTTCAAGGTTATTTTTCCCTTTTTTCTGAAAATATTAAAATAATGAGGTATAAATAGGTGAGGCCAAACTCATTTTTCAGGCTTTCGTAAAATCGAGTCTCTTCTAAAACATGAACTAACTCATATTTTACAAGATCAAATACTAAATCTACACAAGATTCTAAAGGTTCCTATAATAAAGAATGAAAGTTATTAAATTTATTATCCACCCGTCTTACTTCAGCGTCACCTTGTACAAACATCATTTTACCAGTAATTATACGGAAGTATTCATTTATACCCAATTTAGCTTTTCGCTCCATGCTGAAAACAACTTTATTTTCACATAGAGTTAATTTCTTCAAATATTTTGTGAATGACGTTAGTTATCCTTGGCTAGACAGTATGAATTATGTGAAACAAAACTTTAATTCCAACAAAACAGCATAACAATCCATAACAAAGACAAATAACAATTTGATGACAACATATGATCTATTTTCCCTTTCTTATTTCCATTTTTTTGGCTCCTGGTTTTATTCTTTTGTTAAACTTGGCTCTACCTTCTTCCGTATCATCATCATCATCACCACCTCTGCAAAAAACAATTTAGCAAGAAATATCATGATAGCTAACCTCTTCTTTCCCTTCTTTTTCTTGTCACTCATATCTTTAACTTCATTTTTAGCGGCTTCACAAGCCTCCTGTGTTCTTTCAACAAGCATCATAACATCATTTTCTACAGTTTTGTACTCTTCCAATTTTTTACCTCAAACAAAAATAAATTAAAAGATATTAAGATTTTTCAAACCGAGATTAGCTTCAATTTTTTGATAAACTTCTACATCGTATTGGGTAACCATTGTAATAGCTAAACCGGCTCTACCAGCACGAGCAGTACGTCCAACCTTAATGAGAAATAGAGAAATTATGTTAAAAGAATATATAATGAAACAATACCCTGTGAATATAATCTTTGGATTGTACAGGTACATCAAAATTAATAACAACATCAACATGAGGAATATCCAAACCTGTAGAAAAAAAATATAAGAGAAGATAAAAAAAAACAACCTCTAGAAGCAACATCAGTGCAAACAAGAATGTTCCTGGATTTGCTCTTAAATTTATTAAGGGAACCCAATCTTTTTTCCTAGAAAAAATAATGTTTCCACATAGTTTATAAAATTTATGTATAAACCTGTCCCATTTGACCATGAAGGGGAACAGCCTGCATTCCTAATTGGCGTAGCATAACAGCAATCTATGAGAATGATGAGTAAAATTCATCTATGTAAGCACATACCTGCGTTGTGCTCGAACAAGTAGCACAAAATATAATGGAAGTATTTCCAGATAATTCATTAAGGATATATACAAGATATGCCTCCTTCCATTTTTGAGGAATGAACAGATAATATTGCTTTAACTTATCTACAGTCTTATATCGAGTTGATACTTCAACTCTCACAGGATCTTTCAAAGAAGCTCTTTCCAATTTAGCTACCTTTACAAGTATAAAAATTAAGAAAGTTAACAAGAAAAAATAACCTTTTTCGTCATAGTAGCAGAAAATAGATAAGTTCGGCGCTCTCTAGGAATAACTTTCAAAATTTTATCTAATTCAACTTCGAAATCCATATTCAAAATACGATCAGCTTCGTCCATAATCAGATATTTCAATGCTCGTAAGTTGAATCCTTTTGTATTTTCCAGGTGATCAACTAATCTACCAGGAGTAGCTAAATGATAAATTCTTGATCTATTAATATGATATTATGTCATACCAACAATAATATGAGGACGCTTAGCAAGAGCAATAGCTTGTGTAACCATATCGACTCCTCCAACAATAACGGCTAAAATTTTTTTTTAATGATATTAACATATTTTCTGGCACTTACCAACTAAGAGACCTATTCCAGATCCTAGAGCTTCAAATTGTTGAGCTATTTGGAATGCTAATTCTCTTGTTGGAGTTAAAACTAGGGCATAAAGTTTTTGAGGGTTATCAAGCAATGATTGTAAAACCGGAAGAGCAAATGCACCCGTTTTACCAGAACTGAAATAATAACATATACAAACTAGTAAAAAATGATAAAGTCACCCTGTCTCTGCTAAACCAATAACATCTCGACCTTCCAGTGCTGGTGGCAAAGCTTTCATTTGAATTTTTGAAGGTGTAGTCCATCCCAAACGAGCACAAGACTCACATAATGCCTCATTTACACCCTAAAAGTAGTTGCTAAATCAGTATAGGAACTTTAACCTCACTAATTCGGCAAATGTTTTTGTTATTATTTCTTCATCTTCTTCTTCTTGAATAGGATCATCATTTGCTGAAAAATTTAGAATTAAAAATACTTATAATATATAACTAACCTGAACTTTTATTAGCTAGTTTTTTTATCAATTTCTTTGTTCGAATCACTTCATGGACATCCTCCCCCTCAGAAGAAGACGAGTCGGACATTACTAAACTCAATATACATAAATAAACCACCAGAGAATTTTTTTCTGTTCAAATACGTATATAATGAGTGAAAATAAAACGATTAACTGGATGAGCTGAGAGTTTGAGGAAAGTTATACATATATTAATTAATTAATTAAAAAACAAAAAATGGGAACAAGTTTGATTTCCAAATTTTAATTTTTTTTCCGAGAAAAAAATTTACGAAATTGTACGTACGTTGTTTACAAAGTAAATGTGTTCAATCCTAATCAAAATTTTAAATTTGAAAAAAATAAATAAATATAATTAAAAGGTAGTACTATAAGCACAAATTTTAACATATTGATATAAAAATATTATAATTTAGAACAAAAAAATAATTAAAAAAGAAATATTAAATTGTATAAATAATACGCAATTGGTGCACGGTTTTCAAAATGGCGGGGCGTGGCCAACGCTTTCCTATATTCGAAGAATTTTTACATTTATTTGAAAGTATGGTAGTATGTTTTATAATAAATAAAAGCATTGAAGTTATATGTAAATTGTTGAAAAGTGTTTGTGTATTTTTTTCATAACATCATATATCTTTTTTCTTAATATTTTTGCAAAATAGTTATTGATTCTTTAGTATGCTAAGCAGTAATATCTTCTTTAATCTTGTTATATACTATTATTATTCCTCACCACTGTTATTTTTTATTTTTTATTTTAGTAATGGCCTCTTTCAAGCATCATGTAACTGCATCCACCTTGCTTCGGCAGGGAGGAGTTTCAGGAAGTATAGAAGAAAGAAGATCTAAGGGCGATTATAGAAGAGAAAAGGATCTTGAAGTATGTTGGACAGTTAAAATGTTTTAACTTCTTTTTTATAGGAAGAACGTAAAGCTGGTACTGCTCCTGCCATGGTTGATATTGAAACTGGTAGAGACATAAATCCACACATTCCTCACTTTATCGCTCAAAATCCATGGTATGTACCTAGTGAAGGTCCTACTTTGAAGGTATTTTTCTTTGTTGGTAACGTGTTTTATTATAAAATATGTATTGTAGCATCAACGTCCTCATGCCGAACGACAAAAATCTGATAATACTATGGAAGAATGGTATAAAAAAGGAACCACTGGAAATACGGCAACGAAGTTCCGTAAAGGTAGATTAGACAAAATGAGTAAGATCAATAATTTATTTGCATAGGAGCTTGCGAAAATTGTGGTGCTATGGGTCATAAGAAAAAGGATTGCTTTGAGCGACCAAGAAAAATTGGAGCAAAGTATTTTCAGTTTTATTGCTCTATTAATATTTTTTGTTTATAGGTTCAATGAATCAGATATTCAAGAGGACGACTTTGCTCAGCCGACTTTATCTCTTGGATTCGAAGCTAAAAGAGATAGATGGAATGGTTACGATCCGGAACTTCATCATCAACAAGTATAGTTTCTTCTACATTTAGTTTTTTCTAATTTGAACATATTCTAGGTCATGAAAGAGCATGAACGTTTAGAAGAAGCTCGAAAACTTATTAAATCTGACAAAATAAAAGAGGGACTGCAAGAGCCTCGAGAAGAAGGGGAAGATGAAGACAAATATGCGGAAGATGCTGATATGGCTGGTGTCTCTGTTGATATGGATTCCAGAACTAGAATAACTGTAAGTTAAAAAATAAATTATAGTTGATCATCATTTTGTTCAGGTTCGTAATTTGAGAATTCGTGAAGATACTGCTAAATATCTGTACAATCTGAATGAAAATTCTCCATATTATGACCCCAAGTCTCGTTCTATGAGAGAGAATCCTTTTGCCAATATGCCAGGGAAAGAGAAAGAGTCTGCTAAGTTTTCTGGAGAAAACTTTATCAGGTAATATTTTATATTTTGTCACTAACAATTCTCCCGATTTTGTTTTAGATACACTGGTGAAGTAGTTGACGCTAATGAAGCTCAAGTATTTGCTTGGCAAGCAAGATGTCAAGGTATAGATGTTCATGCCCTTGCTGAACCAACCAAATTGGAAGCACTTAAAAAGGAGTATAATAAGGAGAAAAATAACACAGAAGATACTAGCAAGAAGGTTTGTGTAAGATCAATTTCATATATTTATGTTGTATTCAGGAGTTGCTTTCTAAATACGGAGGTGAAGAATATCTACAAGCTCCTCCTAAGGAACTTTTACTTGCTCAAAGTGAAAGATACGTTGAATATAGTAGAAAGGGTCAGATTATTAAAGGAGAGGAAAGACCTAAGATCAAGAGTAGATACGAAGAAGATGTGTATGTTTAACATGTTATAAGTATCCATGACAAAAAGTTTCAATTTAGATATCCCTCTAATCACACTACTGTATTTGGATCATTTTGGAAAGCTGGTAAATGGGGCTATAAATGTTGCCACCAGTACGAAAAAAATTCCTATTGTGTTGGGGAAGCTGGAATTAAAGCAGAAGCAAATTCTCTTATTCCTTCAGGAAAACAAGAGGTTTTCGCAAGAAAAAGTATTATTTTTCGTTTTTCAAAATTTTATTACCCCTGCTTAGGTGAGCCGTCTTCTTCTGAGGTTGAACCAGAGAAAGAACCACAAATGGAGGTAAAAGAAGAAGTCGAGGATGAAGACTCTGAGTCGTCGTCGTCGTCGTCATCGTCGGAAGAAGAAGAAGCTGATGAGGAAACAGAGCGTATTAAAGATTTGGAGAGACAACGGGAGAAAGAACGAAGTTAGAACACAAGATACCAGAATTCGTGTACTTATGTTATATGTTATGCTTTAGGAGAAAGAGAAGAAAAGAAGAGATCCAAAAAACGTGAAAAAAGGCGACGACAGAAAGAAAAGAGAGCAAAACGAAAACAAGTAATGCTTATATTATTCCTATCAGTTCAATTAATATTTTTAAGGATGCGACATCGTCAAGTTCAGACTCTGATTCTGACTCCGGTTCTGATTCTGAGGAAGACGAAAAACGTAAGTTGAAGAAGGCAATTAAGAAAGCAGAAAAAGAGAAGCTCAAAGGTTTCACTCGTTTCAAAGAGGTGAGTTCTAGTGTATCATGTAAGCTTGAGAAATGCTTAAATTCAGGGTGATCGTAAACGAAAATATAATGACGAAACAGATATAGTTGTTGCTCCAACGGAAGCTGAAGTGGAAGCTTATAAGCTAACAACTATTCATTCGTCTGATCCAATGGCAGCTTATATGCAAGAGAAATTGGAGAAAAAATCCAAGAAATATAAGTAATTATATGTTGTTATATATTGTCAATATTAAATATGTCATTTTATTTTCGGAAATTTCATTTATTACATGTTTTTCATGTATATATCTTGGTATTTTCTTAGCCCGAACTATATACCCTGATTAATTAATTTTTTAGGAGTCTTTCTCAGGATGTCTGGTATCGAGTTTTTGTCGAGTAATGTTCAATTACAAGAAGATGCTTTTTTTTAGTAGAAAACTTCGTGAATGCCTTATCGGATTATGATGAATACTTGTCGAGCTATCTAGTAGTAGCACAGGAGTACAAGGAAATTATGAAAGTTGTCGAATTTATTGTATAGGGAAAGGTTTTTTCCTTTATTAACTGGTGTGTTTTTCAGTTTCACGGAGCTGTGTGGATTGGAGGAACATCTTTATTTCTGCTTACAGCTTATGGAAGACACTTTGATGAGGATGTTCAATACCACCTTGTTGTTCTTCTTTGTGGTCTTATAGTAGACCTAATATTAACAGGATTAATAAAATTGTCTATTCATAGAGATAGGCCTAAGGAAAATACAAAAAATGCTGAGATGGTAGGCCATCTTAATTTTTAATACAGTCTTTATTTTTGCTTTTTTGCTTGCTTTATTTTTTCTTGCGTGTTTTTCTTGAGTTTTTTGTTTCAGTTTATGGCTGCTCCTGTTGTTGATGCCTTTTCGTTTCCTTCTGGTCATACAACACGCGCAGCTTTAATTATTTCAATTTTGTAAGTTTATATTATTTCGTTTGTTAGCTTTTAATCCTATATTCTTAGGACAACTTTATATCCCGATACTACGAGATTATCTTGGATCATACCGTTTACCGTTGGTTATTCTAGAGTAGCACTAGGTAGACATTACATAGCTGATGCTTTAGGTGGTAAGTTATAGTCTTGATTCTGTTCAGGTTTTTTTTTCAAATTGATTTCTTTAGGTATTCTGTTAGGTTATATCTTTGGAAAATTTTCCTGTTTATTGCCTCCAAGTGCCAATGTTTTTCTTCGGAAAATACTTCGTTGATATAGTTTTCATAAGATGAACATATGTATATTTATAAATTTTATTTATTCGAGAATTGAAAATTTGAAACGGGGTTTTCGTCCCTATTCTATTTATTTTTATGTTAATCAATAATTCGTACAAACATATGTTTAGTTAACTGATATTACTGTATAGTTCAAAACCAGTAGTGGAAACCATAGGATGGTGAATTTGTTATACTGTAATTATGTTTACTTCATCTATTTCCAGGATACCACTGAAACCGTTTCGAAGCCGACGGCTCAAGTTCCTCCAACTCTTAATCTACAGTCTAGTACGCCCGTACCAGGGGTAACTCCTGCAGCTACACCCACTACACCGTCTATCACTGGAAGCCAAAAGCCTGATGTAAATTTTAGCAGTTATTTTTACTTAGAATCTATTCTTTCAGCAGCCTCAGGGACAACTGCCGAATTATAAATTGAAGCTCAAACTTGCTGGTCATACCAAGTCTGTGTCTTCTGTCAAATTTTCTCCGTGCGGAGTGTACATTGCCTCATGTTCTGCTGATAAAACAATTAGAATATGGTCCGTAGAGGATGGTAAAAATGAGAAAGTTGTAAGTTACTTTTTTGATAACTATTTTAAATTATTTAAATTTCAGATTTCTGGTCATAAATTAGGCATCAGTGACGTAGCCTGGAGTTACGATTCGAAGTTGTTGGTTTCAGCTTCCGACGATAAAACATTAAAGGTATGTTAAATAAGTTTGTTGTTATCACAAAGTGGTTTAAGATTTGGGATTTTCCTACTGGAAGATGTCTGAAAACGTTCAAAGGTCACAGTAATTATGTGTTTTGCTGCAATTTCAACCCACAATCATCCTTAGTAGTATCTGGTACATAATCTAGATAATTATTGTATAATGTATAAATTTAATTTAGGTTCATTTGATGAAACTGTTAGAATTTGGGATGTAAAAACAGGATCTTGCGTCAAAACGCTTCCAGCTCATTCTGATCCGATTTCTGCTGTTTCTTTCAATAGGTTTTTGGATTTTTTATGAAAAATGTCTGAGACGCATTAATTTATTTTCAGAGATGGAACTCTAATCTGTTCAAGTTCCTATGATGGTTTAGTTCGTATTTGGGATACTGCTAATGGGCAATGTGTCAAAACCCTAGTTGGTAGGCATTATTAATGTTATGTTTATGGTGGATACCAAATTTAGATGATGATAATCCACCTGCTGCTTTTGTTAAATTTTCTCCCAATGGAAAATATATTCTAGCTGCTACTCTTGACAGGTGATCAGAGTCCTTCATTTTTTTAAACGAAGTTTTTCCTATATTTCAGTACACTTAAACTTTGGGATTTCAATAAAGGAAAATGTTTGAAAACTTACCAGGGCCACAAAAATGAAAAGTATTGTATATTTGCTAATTTTTCTGTCACTGGCGGAAAGGTATCCATTTTTCAAATTATATAGTTATTTATTTGTATTTAGTGGATTGTTAGTGGATCTGAAGATAATAAAATTGTCATTTGGAATTTACAAACGAAAGAAATTGTTCAGACCCTCGAGGGTCATGAAGGTAAGTCGTTTTCTCCCTCTATCTTATCAAAATTTTTAATGTCTTATTATTCAGACGTTGTTATAAGCACTGATTGCCATCCTACGCAAAATTTAATTGTATCCAGTGGACTGGAATCCGATCCCGTTATTCGTGTGTGGTCAAGCAATTTTTGAATCTTGTTTTCCCGTTCCTTATTGACCTCGGCATTTTATTTATTTATTCTCATCTCTTGTATGAAATTGTCTCGTTCGTATTAGTTTATATGTTATCCCATAATTGTACATGCTCTCCATTTCCAGTGTAATACGTAGCCTACATCATTGATATTCAGTCCGAAAATTAATAAACTGTATTTACTCCCACGTTTTGAAACTCTTGTTTTGATCTACAATAAAGGCTTGCAAATATATGTTATGTTTCGAATACAACTGTTTCTCCACATGTCAAACTTTAATGAAATTGATTTTGAAAATGAATTTATTTATTTAAAAATTCTGAAAATATGAAGAGTATTTGAAACAATTTCAGAAACAATAATGGCACATGAATTAATGGAGTGAATATCGTGTTGAATTTTAACATTTTTGAGAACTGAATATTGGACTGAATTACCACTATAACATGCTACCCATGATTTGGAAACTAGATTGATTTGACTTAGAAATAACAGAAATATGGAAAATAAGCTAAACTTAAAATTACAAATAGTACTTTTACAGTAATTACCTAAAATAACTAGAAGTGAATTCAAATAAGAGTTTTTGTGGTTGAAAGCTTATTTTAAAATAATTGCTGAAAGAAGAAACTAAAACCATCGGAGAAGTAGTTATCATGAACGTAAACAATATAAGAATATGAACAAAATTTCTCTGAGAAAAAAAAACAAAATATCGAGAACTTTGGTAAAACTTGTTGTTAAAATTGTATTTAAAGTTAATCATGCCTTTTATAAAACGAATGTGCATGATTTTGATAATAATTAGGAGGCTGCGATGAAGAATGGTATGCATTCATTGAATGCCCTATAGGCGGACCAACTCGCCTATGCTGCTCATAGTCATGCTGATTATAAGGTGTCGGATGATGTTGGCTTACATATGGTGTAGAGTGATAGCCATGCCAAAACGGATCCGTATTCGCCTGACCATGTGTGTATGGATCAGATCTTTGATATGGAGGTAAATGATGGTTATTAGAAAAGTTTGGTTGATTGATATTATTCCAATGATTTTGATTTGGACTATTAGTTATAACACCACCGTTTTGAACGTTTGGAGCTGAAAAGCTATATGAACAAGTACCCCGTTTGAAACGATACTTACATGAATATGATGAACTTGTATGAGATTGATTACAGAAAACATTCACAAATGGATCGTCTATAGTCTGGTCGTCCATAAGTGGATCTTCTATTGCAGAAATCTGAAAATAAAAGTTTAGTACTCTACGCAAAACTCAGATATATTACTTCAGGAAATTGTTCACCAGCTCCATTCATTTGTTCAACAACTGGGGAAGCAGGAGGAGCCATCCGACTATCCATGTGATCCATAACGGTGGAATGATGATCATGAGTGTCGTGGTGAATTGATCTTGTGGATGGGTACATGCTTCCAGAGTAATGATTGTCGTGAGATGCGTATGGGCAGTCAGGGTGCGGCGATGGAATAGGCGCACCCAGCAACAGAGTTCTAGAGATCTGTTGAGCTAAGGTAGCTAAAGAAAAGAAAACATCATGGTTATTAATATTAATTATTCTTACTTATTTCTCTATTATTTTCATTTAAACAATCATTGATGCTTGCCTTTAGTTCTCTCTTCTCATGAAAAAGAGAAATAATCTAAAATCACAATTTCCATGATTACACTTATCAATGAGTAACTCACCGTAGGATGACCAACTAATGTTGAAATTAGCCGAAGAGATGATTTTTTCATAGAACAATCATCTCGAATATCTTGGCGAATCAAAAATACGGGGGAGAATACGGGTTCCGGAAGCTCGAGGCCTCCACAACTTAATAGGAAATGAACCGTTTTGTTCAAGATATCTCGATCACGACAAAGTGATTCAAGAATTGTTAAGCAAGACACAACAAGTTCTGAAATTTGTACGCCTTCTATCTCACTATTCTGAAAGAATATGAAGTTTATGACTTAATTATGAAAGTTTCTAAACTTGTTTACTAATTTGATTGATAGATACATGAAGAATATAAACTATCTGTTCAATAAATCCACCAGAATCATTGGCATTCATCGTTCGGCATAAATTGAAAGCATTGAGGTTTTTATCTTGTCCAGCTAATCGAACTAGCAACTAGAAAAAAATTAAAAAAATGCAAATGATGGTGTTGTTAGTATGTACTTGTAAAGTTTGCTTGAGAAGTACCGGCCTCATGGTTCGTAATTGATCGAGGAATATTTGAGGTTTTTGAAAGATATTTATTCGAACTTTTTCTGATGCTGGATGTCCACAACATAAATGACGTAATGTACTTAATATAGCCTCCTGTAATCAAATTGTAGAAATTTTTATAGGAGTTTTTAAATATAACTTACATTTAATTCTTCGATAATCATATTATCACGAGCATCGTATGAACTAGCTAATGTATTTTCCATAATGAATAACAGATGATCAACAATATTTTTTTTTTCTAATAGAGCCTAAGAACATTATAATTCTTTTATTTTGTTTTATAAGCTTTATAATACCTTATTTTCACGATTATTTGCTGACATGTTATATATAGTTTGTACTGTATATAACATCATTTTACTGTTGGAACAGCCAAGAAGACGTAACAAATTGGTCAAAATTTCTTCTTGATTGCTAGCTTGCGAGCATACATGGGATAAATTTCTTAGACACTCCAATGAACTTAAGATCAAACGTTCAGATGGATGTTTCAACTGTTCCGATAATACCAACGGAACATCTTCAGCAACTAACATTGCAGGATGCTTAAATTTTAAATATTTTATTATACAAAAGATTATAAATACTTACATTATTAGATAACATTTTGAGTAAATGTATAGCTCCTCTTAAGAGATTATCATAGGAAAATGATCTCAAAATATTCAACAAGATAGGTATTCCTTTTAAATTTATGAATTTAACCTAAAAATATAAAATATGTTATTAAAACTTAAAAAAAATTAAAATTTGTTTTACTTGTTCTTCGTCTTTTTTATCACATAATATCCTAAGCATATCAACAGCTACTGACAATAATTTTTCACTTTTTTCTCTTTGCAATGCATTGGTTATTTTCTGAAAATGAATGAAATGAATTTGGAAATAACTTTTAAAAATTTTTTTATAAAAATAATTTATAATTTATTTAAATAAAAAATTAAAGTATACCTTCAAAGCTTCACATGGTTTGGCATATGCAATGCATTTATATCGTCTGCTACTGTCCGTTAGAATAGAATGTAATGTCAAAATAGCATATTTATTGATTCCATCGCAATATTTTCTGAAAAAAAAATAATTTGAGAGTAATATAAAATATTTATTTACTCTATGTTGTCTGTTATAAACCGAACTAAATCTCCTCTTGTCTGATCAACAGAAGCAATAACTAATGCAAGACCACTTGGACGACTACATATATGAAACATAGTGCATAGTGCTGCCCGAATAGTTTCCTAAATATATTTTATGAGAAAATTAATTAATTAAAATAAAAATACATTTGATCGTGATTGATCCAACCCAACCATTGTGATTGTGTTAATTACATCTGAACTCTTTATCCTAGCTTCTTGATCTTGTAGCTCAACATCCCGCTTTGCAATTTTTGTCATAATACTCATAGCTTTTGTCACAACAGCCTAGTAATAAACAAATAAAAAAAAATAATAAATTAATAAAGAATATAGTATATAAAACTATAAAACTATAATACAGTATATACATATATATTATATTAAGTCTTGTAGCTTAAATAAACTATCTAACCTCATCTTCATCTCGCATCAAATTCAATAACTCAGCTACAGCAGCAACAGAATATTCTGTTGTTATATTGTCAAACTTTTGTTGTTGCTTAAAGAGAATATTATTTTTTAATGAGGAAGAAAGCATGTGATCTTACAATATTCGTAAGTTCTGTTGGTTCCATCATTGACATAGCTGACATTTCTGACCCCGCTGGATAGGACATCACAGAAGCAGACTGTAATTGTAGAATGAAAACATTTAGAAAAAAACGACAAAAAAGATCTGATCAATTTTTAAAATTCAGAGCAACTATCAAGTTGCAAAAATTAATCAAGATATGTTTGGATTACACATGTTAAGGAAAATTATAATATTTACTAACTTGACTATTCTGCATCGTTTGAACCCCACTATCGAATACTCGATTTTGCCACATGTGAACTTTAAAATGAGAATTTTGTGGAGCATAATTAGTATGAATTGATAGTGGTGATTGAGAATGACTCCTAAAGTTAAGTTTTACTATTTGTTATTTAAAATAGAATTTTACATAGGTTGCTGAGGCTGCATATACGGTACACGATCCGAATAATGGTTTGGCATTTCATTGTAAAGAACAGGCGATGTTTCAAGAGAATGTTGTGAAGTAGTAGGCATCCGATCCATAATCAAACTAAATTTGAATTAATCATTAAGTTAAAATAAATATTTATTTTTTTAATTTAATTTTATAATGAATGTATAATGAGAGATGAACAATAATTTTGTGTGTTACTTCGTTTGATCAGATAATAAAAAATGCGACTGTCAGGTGGACGACAAGTTGTGAGTCATGTGAAAATCGAAGCATTGTTTAATAAAAATATAAAATAAATAAAGTAAGCTTTTCTTAATTTTTGCTATTTCAGATTAAATGTGATATCAAAAATAAAATAGTTTAATGTTTTCTTGATTAATTCTAGTGAACTTTTCTTCTCGAGATAAATGAGACATTTTCATACAACAATATCATACCCGAATTTACAAATTCTTCAACTTTGTTTTTTATCTCTAATTTACACTCTTCCTAAATGGAGAGCTACGCCGACCACTAAGGAGTTGAATCTCAAATCCTACAAAACTGTTTATTGTATCTGAAAATATAATGATATGTTTGAGCATTTCTTAACATTTCCTCGAAAATACAATAGAAAGTGACGACCAAATATGAGAAAAGAGCATAATGATCGAATAACAGCGATAGAAGATCGAGAACGAGAGCGACAGTTTTGCCACTAACGAAGAAGAAGCAGGGAAAGAGAGAACGTTTTTATTCTTCTCGTCAGAAAACAATTTGAAAGATAATAATCTCTACGGCATACTGTCACCTCTTTCACTAAAGAGGGCAAGAAAAGCAAGGATACATAATCATGAAAGAGGAGGAATAGGTAAGTAAGAAACGATCTATTGAGATTGAATGCATATTTCAGTGTTCCGAATAAGAAAAAAAAGAAATTAATTTAGAAAAAAACATGTAGCGATTTTCTTCACACTTTTTAAGAAAATTGAAGGACAACTAAATCTTTATTTAGATAATCTCATATACAATAGGATTGGAACGCTTCAGTTTCCTGAAAAAAAAACAAAATTTGTTGATGAACGGTAAGGATAAGGATACCGTATGCAACTTTTTAAGATTAGTATCCTAAATTGGATTCAATAAATATTTTTTTATATTAATATAAACATCGGAAAAGGGATTATTATCTTAATGAAAGTACTCTGAAATGATTTCTTAGATATGAATTCAAAGAAAAACGCCTAAAAATAAATAAACAGATAAGAAAGTTACAGAGTGGATACAAAAGAGCGAGAGAGAGAGAGAAACTTTTTTCAACGATAATGTAATAATTGCTTGGAAACAATACGTATACATATCTGCTCAATAATGTCTCGGAGAGTAGTAATCACCGCTTGCGGCAAGAACCGGAAATTATAAAAATTAAGGATTTATTATTGTCTCTCAAGTTCCTCATATAGTTTAACATGATGATAAAAGCTGTTGATTGAATATCATAATTTTTTAGGTAAAATAAACGTTCATACGTACTAAGACGAGGTACAAAGGACACACACACAGCCAATCTTCATTTGTGTAAGAAAACCAGAGCTGAATTGATCAATAACAGTTGTGAAGAGAAGGAGAAAAGAGGAAAAGATCATAGGATTTTAAAAGAAAAGTTAAGACAAAACGTATGAGATAAGAAAAGAAAACATCTTCTTATTAGTATCACTTCATTTATGGTATTTTTCATGATTATTTATCAGTCAAAAACGAGTAAAATCAAAATTAAGAAATTCAAATGGTTCGAGAAAGAAAAAGCAAAGATTAAATTAGATATGTTTTGCAAGATTTTAAATTTTGTATGAAATTTTTTTATTGGATATAAGAAAATATGATAATGTAATAAAGTAGTTTAGTTGCCAAAAAATCAGATGAAATTTAATTGTTGAAAAAATTTAATAAACAATATTTCGTTCATAATACATTATTTACAAACAATGAAAATCTTATAAAACTTCTGATCCTACCATAATTTCCTTCTTTACATCATCTATTCTCTCTCTCTCTCTCTCTCTCTCTCTCTCTCTCTCTCTCTCTCTCTCTCTCTCTCTCTCTCTCTTTCTCTCTCTCTCTCTCTCTTTCTCTCTCTCTTACTCACTTATGACATATATGACGTTGTTACTATCATTTTTCAAATAATATATAATAAACATAAATATTTAAAAAAATATAAATTTAAAATATGAATGAATTCAGTAACAATACTTTAAATAGAATGTCCTCTTTCCATGTGAGAATAATTGGCTTATTGATTATCTTTATCAGTTTCCGTTATTAGAAAGTTTGTCTTTCGACTAGAGGTGTGATGATATATTGATAAATGAAAAAAATTAAAAATACAAAAATTTGCAAACTTCCTGCAAAGTTTGTGAAGAGATTGGTTTTCCGGAATCTATTTCCGAAATAATATGAAATTCATTAATTTATTTCAAACAATTTCTAGATTTTTCATTAATCTTTCAAAATTTACAGATGGTAACAAGGATGACGTCGTAACGAGACTATCAGAACTAAAATGAAGAAACTGAATGGTTAAGATCATTCAACAAACGTAAAAAAAAAACGACAACGTTGATCATGATGATGAAGAAGACGAATAATGAAGAGAAAGACAAAACGATAGAGTAAAAAGGAGAGAAACATGCGATTGTCATCTAATAAATCTTCATTTAGAACCGAAATGCGACTGTCCGTTCATTTTTGGACCTAATGCTGATTTCAAATGGACTTGTAGCAAACTTCTTTGTATGAAAAAATAAGTTTGAATGAATAGTAACTAAATAACTTAAAGCTAAATATATGTAGAATTATTTTTAAAGAAAATTTCAAACATCATAGGTTTTTAATTTTTCTTTTTTATTTAAAATAAATATAAATATAATCATTAACAAATATGTTTTCATTTATAAATTTCAGGTTTTAAAACTTTTTTTCTGTTACGAATGATAAGATAAAGAAAGAATAAATGCACACGCATATATAGATATTATTGAGCAACTTTATTGAAATTTCAAAAAATATAATTAATGTACATTGAATTATTTGATTATTGACTAGATATGATATCCAAGTGATTTTATGATTCACTGATAACAATATATGAAGTCACGATGAAATTAATATGTCACTATTGAAATAATCAACAATGCTTTTTTGAAAACTCTTTTCATCTCTAATAATGCATTTCAAAACTTTTTTTTGTTGAAACTACATAAATAACAAAATATAACAATATATATTTCAGGGATGAAGCACGACTAAGATGACGGAAAGCTTGTTGATATTTAAAACTTGAACAAATAGCATCTTGCTATGCTTGGACCGATTTGTGTGGAGTACAATGTAAAGTCGTTAATGTTCTCCCTGATGCAACCTCTCTGTGACTCTTGGCGAACTATGGTTCAAATGATCTAACTTTAGTATTTTCAATAAAATAAATAAGAATATTGTATAATATAAAATTTTTGTATATTTATACTATTTAAAGATTAAAAGATTTGTAAGAAGGATAAAAAACTATGATTTTCAGTTTCTAATATTCTCATTTAAAACTGATAAACTTAAAATATTTCTTTGAATTATTTCTGTTTGTTTCTGTTTATAAAACACTTTAAATCTTTAATAAAATTTAAATAAAGGTTTAATAAACCTTACTTCATAATATCAGTCATACAGCAGATATATTCTATTTCATCTTCAACATTAATCAAGTTTTATGCTTTTGATATCGAAAGATAACTTAATATACTTAACATTTTATACAGAATGTTAGGAAGATAAAATAAAACAGATTGCTGATTCAGCCAACGTCAGCTGCAACATATGATCGAACAGCTATGAAGGAGGCCTGATTGCTGATTCCTTTTTTTATAAAGAAAAGGAAGAAATTTTTGTTAAGAAAACTAAATCAATAGTAAGAAAATATTTCTAATTCGTATAGGTGAATTATTGAAGATGTTACTTTGTGAAAAATAATCAGTATCATAGTTATGCATGAGCAAAAATGAAAAAAATACTGTCTGAGTTAAATAGGAGAAAAAAACATTTTATTCGAGTTGAAAGTTAAGAAGTAAATTACTTGGGTTTAATGAACCTCGCACACGCCCTACCATGCTTTCAACATTTTTCTCTATTCTATAAGAAAGATGCTTGAAATTCCTTCCGTTTCGAGACGATAAGAAAGATATAGAAAAAAGTTAAATGACCTACTGTCTTTCAATCAGAACTACAATAAATTTTGTGAAAGAAATACATAAATCTCATATGTATAGTTCAAAATGTAGTTAATCAGAAATACGTATGATAGTGGGAATATAGACAAGCAAATCTTGAGAATTCGCGTTGGTATTCCGGTATTGGGAATGAACGATAACACAAGCCTATGCAAAAAAGATCATGGAATCCGACGAGTAAAACTCTACATGGACTGATGTACGTTTACTCAAGTTGATCAGAAACACAAGCATCTAACATGGGGGCTTAGAAATTCAGAAGACGAATGTACTTGGGGTTTCTCACTCACAGAGATAGAAAAGACGGAGGAAGAGAGAAAAGGGTTCAATGATTCAAAGAGAAAAAATACGAAATATAAAGAGAATGAGAGAATTATGGGTAGAATAGAATAGGAAACGGAGAGAGAGAGAGTCGGCGACTATGTTTTCAGTTCTGGCCCAAAGGGGATTGCAGCGAACCCAGACATTTTGATAAACGACGAGCTGGTAGCCAGAAGAGGATCACACCCTTTACTGCTTTTCTTCTTTTTGACCACTCTCGAGAGAGAAAAAACAGAAAAGCTGGGAATTTTCAAAAATCTTTGCAAAATTTTTTTTAATGATTTCAGTAATATTGAATACTTTTGTAATATTTGCATGACATAAATGAAAAGATCAAATGAAAAAATGATGAAGTACTGTGTACACAATAGGGCAAAAGCACAGCAACTTTCGCCACATGAAATGATATTAAAGTGAATTATAGTTAGAGTAATTTGAATAAATTATTATTATTGTGATTTATAGTTAAGTATTTCTAAATACTGATCTCGGCAAGTAAGGCTTTCGCAGCTGTCATTAGAGCCGACAATATGATGATGATGTACCATCTGCGAGTGAGACCAAGTGCCAAATAAGAAAAGTACATGAAACGACCCTGAGAAGTCTGATAGCAGTAAGACCAGATGTATGATTCTTAAAAAAGAAATATAATGAGAATTTGGTCCTGCCTGGAACTTTCTTCAGATATTTTTTGATACATCAATGAGTGTTCATTAGAATTCTAATCGGTAATTTCTGGGAGCAATATTTAGCTGCAGATGATATTCATAGTAAAAACTGATAGAATTATTATACACATTTATTTATTCGTTTAGCAAAATAATTATTGTATTTAAAAAACCATTAAAAAAATAAAAAAACATATATAAAACAAAACAATAAAAGAAAAAAACATTAATCTTGATTGAAAAGTGAAGAAGGACGGAAGAACCTGGTATATAGAAGAATTGACGGTGGATGAAATCACCTGCTGTGGGTGAAGACAACTGATTTGATGAATAATGGATACATTGATCAGAAAAATTATCTAAAACGTTTTTACCATCTGAAAATCATGAAAAACTATATTTTTTCAATGTTGGGGATTTTATATATTGTTGAAAGTTTAGTATTTTGTAGATTTTGAGATTTGGACAAATTATAAAGTTAAAATCTGTTTTGGTTTTCTTGGTATAGCGATATTGTATTGTTTGAAATATTTTATTTATTTAGTGAAAAATCACAGCTTTTATCAGATCTGTTTAGAGCTTTTGTTAAAAGTTATTGATATTTAATACGTGTTCAGATATAATTGTAATTTTGCAATTAACACAGTCAAGATCTATTTCTGTTTTTGTCAATTTTCTTTTTTCTTCTAAGGGAAATTAATGAAGAGCACAAGATTCATGAAACCTTCATTTTCTTTGTTTCCATTTTTAGCTGTTGTTGCCATATTGCCCATCTGGCGGCTTCTTTTTCTCCATCATATATCAATCTCCTTCTCCTCATCTATATTCGCGCATTACGGAACTGTCACTCAGACAGTCCCTCTTTTGGGTATTTTCCTTCTGCTCCAATGCTCTCCTACGACTCGAGGATTTTTTTCATCTGGCATTAAAGGTCAAAATAAAGATTTTGGAAATATGATTAGCTAATCAATCTCTATTTCTTTCTTGTGAATTGGGGTTATTCGATATCAAAACTTTCCAAGAAAAGTAATCAGTCGTGGGCAGCATTTTCTGTTCAGTCGTTAATCACTTGGGACAAATTACTGCGAGTACGCATATATTATCCAATGCGTTTAATCAGATGCTTGGAGAAGCCACACCGTTATCTGTAGTATTTTGTGCATTGTGATACTAGTCCAACAAATTCAGAAGTTTATCAACTATGAATAAGCTGATATTTTTTCTCAAAACTATTACAAATTCTCTAACAGTACGTCGTTCACTTGCGATATAAAGATTGGAATTCTATGTGGCTTCAATATAAGCCACCTGAAGGACAAATATAAGAGAATGAGCGAAATTGACACAGACGCGAAGAAAGGTAGTTAACAGCCGTATGACCAACTGTTCTCTATTAACCAAAATCTGTGGGATGACCAATTTTAGAAAGTTTTGCCTACATTTATATCTTCAGCTCTGGAAAAGACGAACATATCGTTTGTGGTTCACATTTCGTCGCTTTTTCTATATTATCACATAATTTTACCAGAATTTAGTATTAATGAAAGAAATATTTTATATACTAAAAGCATGCAATCTTTAAACTTTAACAATTTAAAATCTTTAAAAAGCCTTGTTGATACTTATAGATTATTACTATTTAACTTTTTATATTTGTAATTAACAGATTATTAAAATTATGTAGAAAAGTCTTAATTTATGCGTTAAATTGAAAATATGCTTATCGTATACGTGACCTACCGTAAAGTTTTATTTATACGGCGTCGATACTACGTATAAACTGACGTTGCATAGAGTACGAAGTTTGTTTAGCATCATCTAATGCTCAATGTTCCACGTAATGCTTCCTCATTAAATAACAAATTTCAACATAAAAATTTGATTAATCTCTATAATCTTTAGGCTTGTGGCAAAAATTAATTTCTTGCTAATCTTGGCAAGAATATTAGTTTCTCATGCTGTACTCTTGTCTTAATCATGGTATACCTTTACTTACCGTTCTTTTTGGTGAGTTTATACGTAACTAAAATTCAATTTTTCACACATTGTTTTCATTTATTTCATTTAATACATTTTTTTCAGCCTATGGGTTTGCTAGCCAACAGGAAATCGAAAAACATTTAGCATTGGGAAAACAGTTTTTGGCTAAGGTAACTTCATATCGTGAAGAATATTTTTCTGATTTGGTTCTAGGCCCAATTTGGAGATGCTTTAACTCATTATCATGCTGCCGTGGAACTTGATCCTGCTAATTATCAAACTTTATACCGTAGAGCTACCGTTTATTTAGCCATGGGTAAAAGTAAATCCGCTGTTCCCGACTTAGATAAAGTTATTGAGTTGAAACCTGATTTCACAGCCGTATGTTAAATCCTCTTTGCAGCCAAGACCAATTTCATATTTCAGGCTCGTCTTTCGAGAGCAAATGTTTTATTGAAACAGGGAGATATCGATAATGCCGAGCACGATTATAATGCTGTGGTATTTGTTGTTTATATTATAATTGCTTACAGTTTTGTTTATGTTTAGCTATCCATTGATAACAACAACGCTGAAGTACAGCAGAAAGTTGAACTTCTTACAGAGCTTAGACAGTATGTTCACCAAGCTAAGCTATTCTACGAAAATGAGGAACTGACTCATGCTGAATTTTATCTAACGAAAGCTCTAGAGGTTGGATTAATTTAGTTTCTGCTGTCTTTATAAGATACTTTTAGCATATGGTTTGGGATCCTACTCTTTATAAAATGCGTTCTAGATGTCTTGAAGAGAGACGCGAAATCAGAAAAGCTATCGCTGATATGAGAACTTATACTAAGCTTGTATCCGATAGTACTGATGCATTCTTAGAAATAGCTAAGCTTTATTATTCTATTGGAGACGTTGAAGAATCATTAGGGTTTGATATATTATGACAGTTATGCTTAAATATTTCTTTATTTGCAGGCAAGTTCGTGAATGTTTAAAGTTGAATCCTGACCATAAGCAATGCTTCCCATATTATAAAAAAGTCAAGAAGCTTGCTAAGATGAGGGAATCTTTAAGTGATCTAGTGAAGAAATCAGAGTGGATGAATTGTTTGGAGAAAGGACAACAAATCCTTAAATTTGAAACTGAAGTTCCTAGCATACAGTTCGCAGTATTCAGAGAAACATGTAAATGCAACCGTGAGGTATTCAATTTTTTAGTTTCACTCAACATGCATGCTTTCAAATGTTTTATTTAAGGCTGGACATATTGCCCAGGCTATTCAAGAATGCACTGAAGTTCTTGAGAACGAGAATGCTAATGATATTGATATTCTCTGTGACAGAGCTGAAGCCTACCTTTTAGATGAACAATATGATATGGGTATTGATCTATAGACATTTTTCATAGTATTTTATATATTTAGCTATTGATGATTACAAAAAGGCTAAAGAAGTTAGTGATGAAAATCGACGAGCCAATGAAGGTTTAGATAGAGCGCAGAAACTGAAAAAACAGGCTGGTCGTAGAGATTATTACAAGATTTTAGGAGTAAAAAGGTAAAGAGAAATGCAACCATTGTAATCGTATTGAACGTTTGTTGTAGAAATGCTAGCAAACGAGAGATCACGAAGGCTTACAGAAAGATGGCTCAAAAGTGGCATCCCGACAACTATTCGGATGATGCAGAGAAAAAGGTAGTCTATTTTGTTTTTTGATTTGTATCATAGTCGTTTCTTTTTCTAGAAAGCAGAACAGAAATTTATTGATATCGCTGCTGCCAAAGAAGTTTTATCAGATGAAGGTGTTAATTTAGGAAATATTAAATGGTTAAAACTTTAATTTTCAGAAAAGCGTCGTCAATTTGATCAAGGAATAGATCCTCTTGATCCCGAATCTCAGCACGGTGACCACCACCATCATCAAGGGTAATTTAAATTTGTTTAGTTACTCTTTGAATTATTTTTTTTAGGTTCCATGGCTTCCACGGATTCCACGGATTCCCTGGAGGAGGAGGAGGCGGTGGCGGAGGCCCATTTAGTTTCAAATTCAATTTCTAATCACTTACAGGTATTACTTTCTGCTACCGTTTGCTTTATTTATTATTTTGAATAGATATTGATTATGTGCTAATGTGTTTCCTTATCGTTTGATGAATGGATGAAATATTTTGGTGTCTCGATATGCCAGCTTGATTGTTCTTGCACTTCTTTATCAGACGTCTCTGTTAAGAGCCATGCTATTCTTCTGGATCATAGGCTTTCCAGTTATACGGCTATTCTTGTTTTCTGGGATTTTTTATGGTATGTACATTCTTTAACCTTGTTCTCGTCATTTCTTATTACGAATTGTCGAGTTCCGTTTCTCTATTGAGAGATTCAAGGTTATTAGTGATATTGTTTCTAGTGATGAGAAATGTTAAGCAATAGATGATTCTTTATATTTCCTATATCGAAAAATCCATTGAATTCTAAGTTTTCTCTAGTCTAGGAATTTGGTTTTATTGTGCCTATTTATTTTGCTTTTAAGCTTTCTCTGTGATCAAATTCGTCAGACTTTAATAGAGGGTATTTGAGTTTTACAAATCAATAACGTCTTCATTAAGCTATTCACTGTTGTCTTATTACTTTTATTATTATTTATTTATAATTTTCTCAAAACTTATCATTTGTGTATTTCAATTACTACTTGTTGCAAGTCCAATCATGGGTATAACAATTAAACTAATAATAAATATTACCTTTTATATTTCTGTTATTGTATGTTTCCTTGGAGATATATTGGCTCTGGTTCCTTTTTTGGTGTGAATCTTGCTCTGCATATGCAATATTTTAGATTCTTATGTGTCATGCAGTATATTATATCCGTTGATATTGGCACTACTACTATTAGAGCTTGTATTTATGATAAATCATGTAACATTATTAAAGTTTCAGAAGAAAAAGTTAGGTTTATCTGTGTACACTTTATTTTCTGTTGATTAAGGTGAACGTTTTGATATCAGGTCAAGATGAATGGCAATTAAGAGCTGAAATAAATCCTGCTGAGCTACTACAACAATTCAAAAGAGTCGTCTTTGATGTTTGTACGTATAGAGTTTAATAATTATTTCGTTTTAAGTTTGAAATTCAATTTTCAAAATTTTTGCTTTGTTTGTGCTTAAGTTGCTCAAAAATTGATTTTCTTTTGTTTTTTGATACAAATATTGTAGTACAAATTGCTTCACCTGAGACTCCCGTTGCTTTGGCTTTGTGTTGCCAGAGGAATTCGTTCCTTTTTTGGAAGAAGTGCTGATAAGCTTACTATTTGTGCTCACATCATTAGTTTAGGTCTACAAATGAGCCTCTTCATAATATAGTTTGTTGGAATGATGCCAGGGCACGAAAGTTATGCGAGGAATGGAATAATTCTTCTTATATTAAGGTTTGGAGACAGGTGCAAACTATTTTGCTGTATTTGTCTTGTCTTGTTCAGCTTATAAATGGTTGTGGTGCTCTTTTGCATTTTTTTACTCGAATGCCGAGATTTATGGGAGCTAGAAATTTGAAATTTTTATCAGCTATGGTGACCCATAGAGCTTTAGTAACTCTTGATACGGTACTTGTATAATTCGAAAGTTTCACTTGTATGCTTATTGTTTTAAGCTGCCTGATTATAAATCATTGATCGACCAGAACAATCTTGGGTTTGGATGCTTGGAAACCTGGCTTCTTAATCAAATAAGTGAAAATGGAGTGTATATCGCCGATGCATCAAGTGTGTCGTCAACGGGGTTGTTTGACCCGTATATTGTGAGTTTACATTGCGAAAAAGAAATTTTCATCAGCATTATAGAATGATTATAACACCGTCATTATTAAACTTCTTGGTTTCCCTTCACGTATACTTCCAACTATTGTGGACTCAACTTCTTCAAAAGAACTATGCTTTATAAAATCAAATATTTTTGGAAGGCGAATTCCTATTACAGCTGTCGTAATAACTTAGTCATACTATTCTGAGCTTAAACGCCATTTCCAGCTTGCCGATCAGCAATCAGCTTTATATGGTAGTGGGGGTTGGGAACTGCATGATATTAAAATTTCGCTTGGCACTGGAACATTTGTGGATATGAATACTGGATCTCATCCTCATGCATCAATGAATGGTATTTTATTACAATGTGGAAGAGAAAACGAAATTATATTTAAGGATTGTATCCATTGGTTGGCTGGCGAATAAATAAGAAGCCTGTATTCATTGCCGAAGGTAATGATCATGATACAGCACTTCTTTTGAAATGGGCCCAAGACATCGGTTAGAATGATTTTGTAATGATTTTTGTTCATTGTTGTTTATTTAGGATTATTTTCTGATGTTAATGAAACTAGTGATTTAGCATATTCTGTAAAAAGTAGTAACGGTTTGGTTTTTGTTCCAGCCTTCGGAGGTCAGTCGTCGTGTGATGTATTCTCTCACTTTTCTATATTTTCCAGGTCTTCAAACTCCAATTAACGATGGTACAGCTTGCTGTTCTTTTATGGGACTACGTCCAGATACCACAAAAGCTCATATGTACGTTTTCATTTATTACTAGCCACGTATTTATAATTTTTTTCAATATATGAATTGAACTAATATTTTTCTACACTTACTATATAAGTTTTGTAATATTAAAATATTTAGGGTTCGAGCTATATTAGAATCTATAGTCTACCGTGTCTATCAAATATATCAGACAATGGTAAATGAAGTTAAAACTGTAAAAATTCCAAGAGTCAGGTATTTTTTAAACTCTTATTTTAATGCTTAACTAAAAATTATTAGTTGCATCGAATGCAATTGGTTAATAAGCGCAATTTATAAAAATAATTATAATTAATATCTAAGAGATGAGACTAAAATAAAAAAAAAATTATATTAATTAGAAAATTGTTATTTTTTTATCGTTTGATTATTTCATTGTTTAGAATATGTGGAGGAGTTTCTGCCAACGATTTTGTTTGCCAAAGCATTGCGGATATTTTAGGGCATGAAATCGAAAGAATCCAAGATGCAGGACTTGTTGCATGCAAAGGAGTCGCACTTTTAGCAGGGCTTCAATTAGGTTTGTTATTGATGATTTAAACAGTATAAGTAGTGATATTCAGGAATGTGGGATATGCATAATTTGCCAAATATGATAGCAGTTGAAAAAGTTTTTAAACCTTCCTCGACTAGTCAACAATTTTTACTTAAAACTTATAAATTATGGCTACAAGCCGTAGAACGCAGTTCAAAATTTTATTAACCTGGTGAAATTATTCTGTGATTTGAATATATCATTGTTTCTTGCCAAACTATGATACTATTATTACTTATCGTATTCGAACTCTTAACATATTTTACTGAGATATTTATTATTTTTTAAAAGAAAGTTTTATTTGTGAAACAATACATGATTTGATCAGTTATATCTTTGACTTTATTTCTGTGAATTCAATTTCATAGTTTAAGTTTTTCATGAAATCATTGAATCACTTTTAGTTTTTGGGTCCAGTAATCATTGAGTTTGGTGTCATACGACAAACAAGCCCACTCGTAGTTAAATAATAAATTTGACAGACTGCTTCCCATACATATAGCGGTCCTTTTGAGATCTTGGTACTTGTTGGCAAGCATAGAGCAAGGTTAATTGTATATTTAGTGCTCTTGATAGTTAAATGTGAGCTCCCGACATGTTAATATGTAAAAGAATTATGAATATAAGGTGTCTATTGACACCATAACATCATCAAACAATCTGATAAGAAAAGGTGATGAAGCTGAATTAGATAAACAACCCACATAACTGTACTACATTGAAGTATAAGGAATAATGTTGATTCTTACTTAAACAGAAGAACTTTTCTCAATTGTTCAAGAAGTCTGTGTTATTTTCTCCATGAAGAGTACCTTACAATTCTTATCGAAATGCTCAAATACAGGTGAAGAAATGGGTCAGTCTAATAACAAGAATTTTCATGGAGCTGCTATTTAGTTTTGAAATTGGATAGTCATACAGATGCATTTAGAATTGGCATACAGTATCTGTATTTTTTTGTTGAGAAGTTAAAACTTTGTTGTGATAGACCAGAAATATTTGAAATTATATGTTTCCAATTGTAGTATTGAATGTATTTCTTTGTGTTGTTTTAGTGAAATAATGAAGAAGATTATAGATTAATACGGTTTGTTATATTTTTTTTCAAATTATTAAATGACATATGTAGTTATAAAATTCACAAAAATGAGGTGACTAGCACAGAATGCTTAATAAGACATGAAATAAGAAAATAATACAATTTTCGATATGTAATACATATTATGAACAATTTTATCATATAATAAGCCGAAGGAAGGCACATAACGTTCAAGACAAAACAATTAATTTTTCATAATTATGCTATTGATATGTAAATGTTTAGCTACAAGTTTTGTTGAGTTCATCTTTACTATGGCCTTCCCGATGAGTTTGTAATGTCCTGGCTTGACAAAATCCTTTTGAGCAGATATCACATTTGAATGGTTTTTCCTTAGAGTGTGTATATCTAAAAATAAAATAATGTAATACTCATAAAGACAAATAGTAGACTTACTTATGATCACGAAGGTGATCTTGACGTCTAAAGCGTTTTTTGCATATATCACATTCGTATGGACGTTCATTAGTATGTGTTCTTAAAAATAATTTGGATTAGAAGTTGTACTGCTTGTTTGTTTTGATTACCTTTCATGAATTAATAAGTTATACGATTTAGAGAACTGGCGATCACAATGCTTACAAATGAATTCTTTTCTTGGTCGGTTTGATCTACCACTAGCTTTGGGTCTTGGATGAAAGAACCAAGGCTTTTGATACTGTCCTGGAGCAAAAACAGGAGGCCGTCTGGATGGAGTGGTTAAAAACTGCAAACAATAATTTTATTGATATTCAAAGGTATTGTTCAAAACTTACATTTGCTGCTTGTTGTTCGATTTTGGTGGCTTGTTCTTCTTGCTCAATTGAATCAGCTAAGTGAGTAAAATCAAAGCGTTTCTTTTCAGAAGATTGTGTTGAAGACAAAGTTGTAGATGTGTCAGACGATGTTGAAGCTTCAGGAGAATGCATTATTAATTTCTAAGAAGATGATGATCATGAGCAGAATTCAAAAACATGTTTGATATACCTGTTGATATTCATTTTGTGCTAAGGCCAAAAGAAAAGTTTGGAGATATGGTGAATGGCAGAGACGAATCCAATCTTCAGTAGAGACCATTGGTGGGAATATGGATGAGGAATATGTAGGAAACATCCTGAAAATATGAAAATAAGACTTAAGAACAGAAGAGGAACAATTTAGCATTAAAGAAAGAAACATAAACAAGTAAATTCAATATCAAAAGATTATAAAGGAAAATAATTCTATGCTATGAAGGTCCTGCTACCGTAATCTGCGAGAGAGTTCATTTCAGAACATGGGAATGAAAGAGGGTGGAAAGTAGCGATAAAAACTGGTCTGAAGACAGATCAATGCGATTCTGAGCACAAATCAATTTTTTAATCATTTACAGATAATTTATTTGAATTATTTTAAAATATTGGAGTAATTTAAGTAAATGTTTTCAATTAGATTCAAGAAAAGAATCGAAAAAACTAATAAGAAGCGATCGAACAACAAATGGAAAAAAGCTTCTTTTCAACTTCTTTAGTCTTTATTCATGTTTGAATAAAAGCTTCTACTGTCTATGTTTGGTACTTGAAAAGAAGTGGGATCCGCCACGTATTTCCGGTTCCTACCGTATGCTTCTTGATAAATCTGATAGGGTCGTCCTATCCAAACAAAGTGTTTATCATACATTAAAACCTATATGTAAGGTGTAGTAAGGAATAAGAAAGGAAGCGACTTGAGAATTGATATGCAGACAAACTGTCGACACAGTTTTTTATTTTTTCTTAACTAAAAACTCAAAGAAAACTTTGTTTAGAAATATAATTAGTATGATAATCATAATAAAAATGAATTAAACAATCAATAAGTTAAACAAAGTAGGTACAATAGCTTCAAGCCATATATGAAATATAGACATCATGCTATATTGTGGCGGAGGTAACAGGAAGTGAGAAGAGAAGCCACCATGAAATTGGTTATAATGGTTTAGTGATAAGGTTCTGAATAGAAAGAAGGTAAGATGACTTCGATGTCGTCGTATCTTAAGCACTAAACGATCATGAAAAGCTTCTGAAGTCGGCTAGATGAAAGAAATCAAACGCTTGTGACTAATGGCTATATCAACAAACCCGAATGGGTGCTAAAACAGTGTGCAAACGAGCCATTTATGATGAAAAGAGAAGTTTGTGAGACGAAAAAAGGGGCTATAAAGAGAATAATTTTTTTAATGTAGATTAGATTGGGCAACTGTTTACAGTTTTAATTTTCAAAATATTCGAACATCTGAAATTATAAAATTCAAAAGGAACTTGGAAGTGCGAAACCACACACCCACTTATACATATACTATATGAATTAGAGTTGAAGGAAGCTGCATGATACTATGATGACGCCTTCTTACTGTTCAAACGAAGAACACGATGTTGTTGATAACAGAGGGGACAGTTCAGGCTGAAAAGGTTATGTTGCTTCTTCGGCAACAATTTGCATTGAATTCACAGCTATTAAAATAGTTGAAGATGGCAAAAACGAGGAAATGTATACATGCAAGTTGATCATAAAAGCTTGAACTGTTTGCAAATGGTAGCCTGTGTACGGTAGACAAACTGACGTACAGAGCCTCAGAGACCTTTTCATGATTGAAAGCGCTGTTAAAACGATAAAGATTGGTAAAGACCCATGTGCTTAAAAAGCTGTAAAATAAGAGCATTAGGAGAATTATGCTTCATCAACATATTGAAGTAATAGAACTTGTGTTTGATATAAATAATTTGTAATTACAAGTTAATCAACGAACTCATTTAGGATAATCGTATCAGAGAGAATTTTGTAACAATGATGTTGAAGAAAAGGTTACAAACTACATAATAAATCAAAATGTATATATTCATATATATATACAAATATAAAGATTTATAAAAAATATATTTTTCATGATAAGAAATGGTGCAAAATGATTTTAAATCATATTAAAAGAATTCTTTTGATTTTCGGATAACTGAAACATTATTCGTTCACCATTATGCAAGCGTTAGATTACGGTAACTGTTTGTTAAAGGACAAATTGTCACCGCTATGAATTGGAATAATAAATTCCAAACATCTAGAAATGAATGTGGAAGAGGAGAGAATGGGGTAACAGCTTCGGAAGAAGCTTTCAGAAGAAGTTGGCCAACCACTGGAGCTGGAGCCAGAACGACTGCTGCTCACAAGGCGCCACGGTAGACCGAGTGACTGATATTGGCTGGCGCTGGAAGAAGCGGCCACCGCCAAAGGAAGCTCCGCCCACTTAGCACCACATAGAAGGGGGCGATGTTGGAAGCGAGAAATGGGCGGATCTCAGGCCAATTTTCACAGGTTCTGAAGATAGCTAATGAAATGACGAAGAAGAAAACGGAAATCATGAGTCTTTAAGGAGGAATACAAGTGAATGATTGAGTTATTTTTAAGAATGATCTATAAAATGAGAAAATGATTCAAATGATGAGTACCGAAGAAAAAAGAAAATGAAATTGTATTAATCTGTTTTATGAATAAGGAAGAAG
Organism: Auanema rhodensis; assembly: GCA_964057225.1. Classification (NCBI taxonomy): domain Eukaryota; kingdom Metazoa; phylum Nematoda; class Chromadorea; order Rhabditida; family Rhabditidae; genus Auanema; species Auanema rhodense. The sequence continues at coordinate 8,644,812 of OZ059899.1, read as the reverse complement.
AAGAAAGAAGTATTTGAAAGGATAAGCTTTATAAATATAAAACAAAAATACAGGCAGCCTATAGGGATAAAGAAGCTAACCAATCGAAAATCTCAAAATAAAGATCAATTGTAGTTTAAATCAGCTATAATCTTGCTAAACTTCATGTTATAAGCAATATTATAATGAAATAAAACTTTAAAGAGATTTAGAATTAATTTTATTAGATATATAAATAAATGTATATATGTATATATACATTCCTATTTATCTGGCTTGATGGTAAGATGAAAAAGCATAAAAAATAATTTCCAATTGATTTTTAACAGGAAAAAGCTTCTGAAATGATAACAAAGGAGCCAAAAAGAGGAAAAATGTTAATAATATGATGTTGATGTAAAAATAAGAAATTAAAAATCAAATTTACTAAGGTGATGAGTTTGCTAAAAATTTACAAATATACATATTATGTTTGATAAATGGCTCAGATAGACGTTTTAAATGAAAAGCTTCTGATTAAGTGAGCATAAAATCAGAATACATGTCTTAAACAACAGAAACAGTTGATAAAAAATAGTTAAAGAAGAAGTTAATGATAGAGGGAGTAGAGAATAAGAGAAAGAAGCCATCAGAAGGTGAATAAGGGGGCAGGGTGGAAATGAGCGGATTAAGGAGGAGCAAGAGGCTTATAACAAAGTGATAAGAATTGAAAGGAAGCTAGAAAGTGTCTTGGGTACGGGAAATTGTCTTGAAATGATCAAAACTAGAATTGAGTAGGAGGACATTACGAATTAGTAACAAATGATATCAATTTGACTAACGTCATTTCAGTTAGATTTTGAGGATGAGTATAAGATGAGTATGATGACGCAAAGATTAAAGATGTTAACTATATTGAATAGCATATGTACTGAATCAGCAATTTCTAAGAAGCTTAACTATTTATTTCATACAAGGAACTACTTGTTATGAAACGTTCTCGTCCTAGACACATTGAATCATTATAAAGAGTTCGTTCGTTGATAACCAAGTTATGAATATCATTTAGCTTTTAAGAACAACTTTATGATGAAATTCAAAGAAAGTATGTGTTAATATCAATATATACTTTTAATAGTTTTACCTTTCGGTCTATAAAATCATATCTTTTCTGCTCTTTTTTTGAAGAATTTCTACAAATATTTTTGTTTGAATACTTATGAAGGAGTGTTGTGTTGCGAACAAATCTAAATTTAGTGATATTAATCAGTAGCTATCAGAAGAAATGCAATGTCTTATTCCGTGTTCCCCTGATTCAGTTATAAGCTGGTAAGTTGAGTAAGCTGATACTCTGTTCTATTGCGTCAGAGGGCTTGTCCCTAGTCAAGCAGGGGTCGCCCAGAGGTGTCTTCGGTATTCCGGCTTAAATTTTGTCTAGCAGAGGAAGAAAAGGAAAGAGAGATTGTATTAGCATGTGATGGTTTGAGAGATTAAGCGAGAGGGACAGAGAGTGAACGATGAAAGATGGAGGATGGCGAGAAGAGCACTCTACAAGTGACCGCAAGCTGATCACCTACTGTGGCGGTCAGAAGGTCAAAAACGGATGAAAATGAAGGAGATATGAGATAAAACAACTCGATGAACTGTTTTGTCTTGTGATGTGAAGAATAAATAAAGAAAAGACTGTAAAGATATTATAAACTATATGCATAGATATAATAAAAGATGAAAACAATACAGTTATAACTTATGCTTTAGACAGAAAAATGCGGAAAAACGGTTTATGATGAAGTTCTTGTAGTATTGTATATTCCAAAGAGTTATATGATATGGGGAACGTTTCAAATGGCATATGTTTTGTCTCGATCTATCTATCTATCTCCATATGTGTTCCTTATTCGCTCTTTCTCTAACTATGTATTCATCATAGTTGCAGTTAAAATCTCATATCAAGCTTGGTATTTAATAACAAAGATTTTTTTCTATTTGGATTCCATTCTCAATTTCAATTCATTTCTCAGACAAAATATAAAAGGATGGCGTTAGCGACGCAACTGGCGGGACCACACATGAACATCTCCAGATGGATATGAGTGAATAGGGAGGTCCATGGAAATAGACAATGGATTTGCACTTTTTTGCCTATTCTCTAATACGAATGAGCATATGAATGCAATTTTTCATCTAAATCAAAAGAGAAATAGCTTCGATTGAATAAAAAAAGTTTAAAGACAGATGGCCATTCATGGCAAAGTTGGGAATGAGTTTGCTGGTAGATAGTACGGCAGAAGATGAGAGAATGCTTTGTTTCAATAACTTATCCAATATAGAGCTGCTTGTTATGTAGAGGAATTGATTTTGGATGATTGTAACTCGAAAACAATACAGATGACTATGCAACCCATAAAGAGATATGTGGAAGAGAATTGTAGCGAAAGAGAGAAAAAAAGAAGAATAAGCTAGTGAGAGAGCAAGTTATTAAGAAAGAGTTAGAGATAAAACGCTAAATCATACATGGAATAAACTTTGAAAATGGTTATGTTTCGTCGGTTTCTTCAAACGATACAATGATACAAAAGATCTTTTATGATTAGGAAATGAGTGTATGCATGTGAGAAATTGAAAGCTCGTTTAGGTAGTTAACGAGGAGAAAATGATGAAAAATTATTTCAAAGAGTAAGAATTGGCATAATATGGCTAAAAGCCAAAAACTTTTTTTTTTGGCTAATTATGAATATATGAAAAGTTCATAATTATGTGAATTTATTGATTTATCATTATATTTTACAAATTCATTTCATATTATTAGTTGGTTTTAATCATTTCTTTAGTTAAAATAATCTAGTTAATTCTATAACCGGAGGCGTAAATTTTCGAGATTACGGTAGTTTGACGACAACTAGAATGGAACAACGAAATGGAGTAGCGTTGGTTTGTTTGATTGGTTGGTTGGTTGGTTGGTATATGAAAGGGTCTAATGAAAAGAAAAAAAAAGATTATAATATGAAAAGAATAAGTATATATCGATATCAAAAATATTAAAAATATATGAAAAAGAGAAGAATATTAACAATATTAAAAAGTAAAAATGTAAATGTCACCATTAACTAACTGATAAATCTTTGATGTTACAATTGTTTTGTTATAAAAGAAAAGAAATAGATTTGTATAGTTGAATATAGGTTGAACTTTATGATAAAACTTGAATCGTTTTTAGTCTTTGTCAGTCAATCTATAATATAGTTAAGTTTGTTTCTCTTTATTCACTTTGTCCCAATTTTATTCTGTTTGGCTTATTGAGTCATTCATACTATTTGACAGTAGATGATAGAAATTTTGAATCAAAGCTCTTGTTCAGTAACCATTTTCTTATGGTTATAATCCTTTTATATTGTTTTTATCTGTTTATATAAACGAAAGAAAGAAAAATTCGAACAAAACAATTTTCTTTTTGAGACACTAAGCAAGAATATCGAATTGATAATTCGGATGCTGAGATGTTTAATACTTAATTATTTGAATAGGCAGATGTATTTCCGAAGTATTTAAGATTGCTTTACCATCGTGATTGAACTTGTGATAGAGGTGAGATGGGAGGGGGTCCTGTTCATCATGAACATACACATAACGAACACGATTTAACCAGCGAGTCAGGATAAGAAACGATAGAAGGAAGACGAATAAGAAGAATAGAGCAATCAGTATGTTAAAAACTGAAAGAGAATTGAGAGAAGGAAAGAATAAGTTCAAATAAGGAGAAGACTATCCAGATTAAAGCAGCGCAAAGGCGATGACACGAAATGTAGGAACGACGAAACAAGCCTGATAAGAAGCATGATTACACATAGCTTCTTCCTTAAACGAGTATTTGAAAAAGTTACGAAGAAATATTAAAAATTGAACAAATGTTCTGAATAATTGTCAAATCGTTCAATCTGAATGGGAGAGATGACTTAAGAATTAATTGAGCAAGCTATTCATAACTCATACAAAAACAAATTTTTAAAGTTTTGTTGGATTCAAAAAAATAGTTTTAAAACCATTTGGGTATAAGGTAAAGTTGTAATTTTATGTTTAATAAGGATAAAAATCAAATGATTTTCTGTTATTTTAATATTTTTGAATGAACAGGAATTAATCCTATTGTTACGTAAAATACATTGAAAGTCATAAAACTTGATCATCATTTGTCTTTTGTATTGTATAATTCTCAGAAAGAATTTCTGATTTTTTTTTGTCACCTGGCTGCTTTTCTCGGCATTTTGTCATCAATATGAATTGTTTTTATGGGTTTTGCTTCCCATCAAAATTGAATAAAGAAAAGGTTATGAAGGAGCAGATATTTGGATTCTTCTCATCAAAGCTAGATACAGCTATCTCCCATGTGTTCAGGTCAACCTCGTTTACTGTTATAACGCAATACGCTCGAGTTATTCATTCTAAATTATTTTGTTTTTAAATGAGAATATTGATTCGTTTGTTTATTTTAAAACGAAATTACTGCAAAAACTTTTTAATTTAGCAAATCATATGAATAAGTTCATCAAGTGGTCTCCCATGGTTCCATGACAAAGTTTTCCGGCTACCTACATGAATCAGCATAAGGACCCTAAGAGATTCAGAGAATACTAAGGTGACGCTGAGCTAGGTAGTCGTTCCCATCAAGATCATACCTGATGAATCATATAGTCGTATGTAGAGAATCCTTATATAATAATTGCTATTTGAGAAATATCCGTATCTCTTCACACACATTGACCGCCTTTGAGCAAAAAAGGAAAAAGAAAAAACGAAATAACGTGCTAAGAGAGAAAAAACTAAGATGATGAGGTTCGTGCATATAAATTAATAAATATTTATAAAATTCTAATATCTTTGATTCAAAAAAAAAACAAAAAGAACGTAGATGTACATATCTTTTTGGACAACTTGTGTACGTTTTGTAGAATTTTATGTTTTCAGGCTGATTTCATAGTTTTAAATTTTTTTTATTGGCTTTTAAAAGATTGAAAAATCAAATTTGACATATTTATATACATATATACGTATAGATATATATATACTTTTCAAATTTTCTTTAGTATTTCCATTATCTTTTTTAGAAAAAAATTTAAAAAGTTGTTAAAGTAAAAGAAGTAAAAGATATTGTATAATCAATTAACATAGTATATGTATATAACTCCTTATTAAAGTTGTTAAAGATAATTTGAATTTGGTAATAAAGTTTTTGAAACAGAAATATTGCCTTGAAATTTTAATTTTAATGGTTTACCGTTAGATAATTCGAACAGAAATCATTCAAAATTGTAAAATTACCGTATTCACCGTTGATAGACTGTAAAATAGAAGAAACATATAGATAGATTGGCTATAACTACTCATCATTCTCTTTTTCGTTTTCTCTCTCTCTCTCTCTCTCTCTCTCTCTCTTACTTTATTTCTCTTTCTGCTGTCAATAAAGAGGAAGAATGGAGTTAAGAGATTTAAAATCATATGTAAACGTTCAGTTTTGCTTATTCTATCTGAAAAGAAATACGTACATGGTAATCTTCCCATGATCTCAATTATTCTAACGGTTAAAAAACTAATTCAGTCGGATCAGTTATGGTTCAGTAGCAGCTTTTCTCTTATCTTGATTTATCTTTCACGCAAATTTAGCGCACGTTTCGTCGGCAAGATGTATCAGATCTGAGCATGAAATGACTCAGGTTAAAGCCTGACGGCCTCAGAAGTCTAAGCGTGAAGCTTGTTTACCCAAATAGGTTTTGATTATTTCCGCCAAACTGTCATGAAGGTATTCGCTAGCGCCATATAAGAGAATTTCTCTGTCGGCATGATCAGAAAAATGTTGTCGTTTAATAGGGAGATGGCTCGTGCTAAGCTTCTCTGCTTCTCTCGTTTTGTGGGCTCTATCTCTTTATGAGCACAATGATTTTAGCTCACCTATCTTACTGTATTTGCTTACTAAAACGTCATAATCTCTTTCCCGTTTTATCGTTGGTGTAGGAATCTTCTTCTGCTAAGTAAAAGAGAGGGCATGTGCCGATGTCAAGATATCACCCCGCCAAAGTATCATGACAGACAACTTGGTATGAGTCAGAATCAAGCAAAGATGCAATGAAGACCAAAGAAGATGCGACGTATAAATGCTTATTGTCGTATCTGTCATATGAATTCTGTGTATGTGCATGTGTGTGAGGCTGTCTCTAACCATATTTGGCCAGTTTAAGATCGAGAAAAGCCGGCTGTACCTCTATATTATGGAAACAACACCCACCAAGGGAACAAGACAGAGAATTGAGTGAGGGATGAGCAAGCGGAGAAGAAGTAGAAGAAACGTCTATGAAAAACCGGATTCTTCGGTGAAAATAGAAAGCCAATAGAAATGCTTAGGTTGTTTTACCGTAATATCGGGAAGGGGGAGTTTTAAATCACAAAAACCCCCATCAAATCATGGCCGTATATGGATTAGAAGTGCACGATTCAAGAAAAAAGATAGACTATATCAAGAAAACAAAAAGAAAGTTGCTTCTCGTGAAAGCGACTTTTTGCAGTTTTTGCCTAAGATTATGAATTCAGAGAAAACCGAATATGATGGTACGGTAGTATTCATAAGCAATACTAATGGATATGTGAATAAGAAGCACAATATCAATGCTTTAAACATATTACCAAATAAATAATATAACTGTTCGCATCAAAAGTACATGTTCGTCGGCAACATGAAAGATTTGCAACCTAACATACCGATATCATTGGTCTGCTTATGTGCCTACAAGCGCAGATTAGACACCTTTTATGACCTTTTCAGCCACAATGAATTGAATTCTGAATATGAATAAAGGGAGGAAGTTGTATCAAAGGGGAAATATCACTCGTTTTTCATGTATCTCATCCATAACGGTTATTTCCGGCTGGTCCAACATTCGAAGACGATGAAAAAAAGTGCTAACGGATGATATGCTGTTGATACTTGTTATTGTAGAATTTACCGGCAATCATATAAACGACATCAAGATGACGTCATATTTAGAGATTGATTACATTATTGTATACAAAAGAGGTATTGAATGAATAGGATTGTCGGCTTTTCAGCAATCAGCTGGTAGCCTAGAATGGATTCATAGATGGAATAGTCGACATCTCTGAGATTACGACATATGAAACAGTTTTTTTTTTCTTTTCTGAATCATCTATGCAATTCTATCAGCTAGAAAGCGGAAATATATAATACTAAATTACATTTAACTTCTCTAACTATACAACAAAGGTAATAGTATCTATATATTTTACAATTTCTAATATGGTATTTGAGTAAAGAATTCATGATATTTATAAGTTGATTCTCATTTTTTATCAAAAATAATATGTTTCAGAACTATCTACAGATGGTAAATAAATAATTCAAAATACACATAAAGATCATAACACATATATTCAAATTATCTTTTTTCTTCTTATTGATGCCTCTTGTGCTATTTGCTATTAACAGCATAAAATGTTGTGATGATGACCCAAGGTCTTTGTAAAGGATTAGTAATTGTGCTAATAGTACGGTAATCTATCCATGATCTGTCAGCTTTCTTTATTCGTCTTGCCTTCACTACTTTCTCTCTCTCTCTCCCCTCTCTCTCTCTCTCTCTCTTTATCTATCTATCTATCTCTCTCTATCGCTCTCTCTCTCTATCATATGATTTGTTCCTCTTAATTCTTCTTGTCTTTAACCGTAATAGGAAAACGTGTATTATGAGAGAACTCTCTTCGCACCAGTTCAGAACAAGAGCGAGAAAGAAGAGCAATCTCAAGCATGATGAGAAGAGTAGAGAAACAATCACAAGTTTGTGAGCAACTTTATCATACAAGCTGATTAGGGACATTCAAACGAGACGAATATGTTTTGTCCAGATTATCAAATTTTTGAACGAAAAAGATAAATAAATTATAATTAATAAGAAAATTTCCTTATTTTTATATTTTGATCAAAAGTAGTTTATTATAATTTAAAACTCGAAAATAAATATTATATTATTCTAACATAAACACATATTTTCAATATTCCATCTCTTTTACATCAGGCATCACGGATTATCTGATATAATCCGACATTAGACTTTGAAACATGTCGGTGTTTAAAAAAAGTTGTAACTTGATATCTTACACAAAAAAACAAAGTAAAATTAAAAATGAAATGATATTTTGATACATGATCCTAAAAGAAATTATATAATATAAGGAAAGATTTATTTCTTTTCTTCCATGCCGATATACCAAACTTGGCCTGTCTACAAGCTGTCTGTTTGTTCATGTATATATGTATATAAGTCATGATAGATAATCTGCCAAAAAGACGGAACCGTAATCTTCAGATGACCTCAGCAGCCGACTAAGTTGTTATAATCTTAGCAAATAGTTATAGATAGTTTTGTATCAAGAAATATATTTTAAAACATTAATATCTAAACTGAAGATTATGGACCAATATTATAAATTAATTTAAGTTTATACTACTAGTCTTAAAAATTAATTATAAAACCTTTTTCAGAGAATATATATTAGTTTTATATTTTATTTCTTAAAAGTAAAATGTTTAAGTTTAATAATTATATTTAATATAGAAAATAAAGATTTGTTTTGGATTTTGAAGATCATATAGTAAGACTAGGTATTATACTTGGACTCAATTATCAATAATTAAATTATCCTTCAACTTTAAAAAACATGGGTTTTTTCAGTAAGATAGGAATTTTTATGAGACTTTGATTGTTACCAAAAAATATCAAAAACTACCTTTCTTTCAAATTTTGAAGAATATGAAGAACTAGAATGCATGAAAGAAACGAAAGTCTAGAATATTCAGACTTTGAAGAGTTTTCTTACAAAAATACATTAAGAAACTCAATCAATCAATTGCGATAATTATTATTAATGAGCTTTCGATAACTCAACGATTTTGATTTTGAGATTGAGAATCGCTCCCAAGTATGTATGTAGATGTATTTATGAAATAATAACAATAGATAGATAGCATAATAGTAGAAATATATTTAAAAACGGTCAAAATAATAAAAGAATGAAAAAAGAGAATATTATAAATAAATTAAAAATAAAAAGAATTAAGTATAAATTAAAGTTTAAAAACAAATTTGTAATAATGAAATTCACTAAATATATGAAAAAAAGAATTTAATTGTGTGTTAAAGTAAGTTAAATGAAGAAGTAGATATGTATATAACTCCAAGCTTGCAAAATAAAAAAGAATAGTTTTCTGCTTTCTAAGAAAAGATTGTTTCAATAGAAAATTAGGAATGAAAAAAAAACTATGAACAGATGAGAGAATCAATGTTATTTCTCCAAAAAACAAATGTTGCTTTGAATACGTTATCATATGTTGTTTACCAATATTTAACAGATATAAAAAGCTCAATGAATCAAGTGTTAGTTTGGTGATAATGAGATGAAATAAATTTATTCATGATCTCTCTTTTAACTTTTACAACTGTATCTGACGCAATTCTATTTTGTCGGCTTATTAACTAACAAAAATAACACAATCATGTCCATAAAAGATGTATAATGAAGTAAAAAATAAAAATATATAAAAAAGAACCGATGATAAGAAGTTAATAAAATTGCTAAAAGTATTCAATCAATTTTGATATGCAATCATCATTATGTTATGAAAAAATACTCAATGATGAAAAAGAAATTACTGAAAGCTCATTAGTTTCTCACAAAAAAATTGAATGGAATTTTGAAGAATAAACATGTAAGATTTGATCAAAACGGTAGTTTTATAGACAACAGGGAGCTGCCATTAAATTTAATTTCTTTACCATCACATGTGAACTTGAGCTGTATGAAGTGTATCAAAAATAATAAAAAAAAGATGATTATATATACAAGGAAATATGAAAATAAGGTGAAAACACATGTATGTTGAAACATCTTTGAATATGGGCGTTGGAATTTTTTATTTCTTGGATTAAGAAAACAATTGATTGAATATAAGAATCAGACGCACACATTATTGACTTGTACACGATCAGGAGTTTTAAAATTCTTAAGTCAGTAATCACATGATAGAAAAGTTCAAGTTATTCGAGTCAAAGTTAATAAATTTTTGGGAAGAAGGGCATACCTTATATGTATTTCCTAATTATATAGAAGATGATAAAAATAATATTAGACAAAGAATCTTATGATCAGTAGCTGACAGCTAATCAACTAACTATATGACATAAAATACCGTTTATTTTTTGTATAGCTGGCTGTATATGTATGTGTGTGTGTGTGTGCGAACTATTAAAGAAAACACAGAAATTAGGATGTATAGAATGAGAATGAGACAGTAAAAAAGCAGAATTTATTAGGTAAACGTGAATGTTGCAAAACAAGGAAATGAAAGAATTGTCAACAATGTTCCTCATTTTTTCAAATTTTCTTTAGCTTTTCTATCAAGTGATTACAATTAGACTATCTGAGTCAATGAAAGAAAGAAAAAATAATTTTACGATCCAATTACTAAAGGAAAAAAATTCTTTTTTGGTCTTTTGCTCTATCTCTTTCCATCTCTCAATCTCTTTCTCTCTCTTATTCTCAATAACTATCTAGCAACGTTTACGATAGAAGGTAAGGCTGAAACAGAAAAATGCGTGTGCAGGAGGAGCATCATCTGCTGCTGAGGATTGATAACCGTATTACAATATCAATTTGATGCAAGATAGTTGGAAATATTTGAAAAAAGGATTATAAAGGGTCATGAACAAGTAAAATGTCATTTATTTATTCAGTTATTGATAATATTATGTTAATTATGCTATCAACTTATTAGTATAAATTATATAATATGTTTTTCCAATATTTATTCTTTGTATTGTAAAGTCATATTTATTTTATTTTTTTATACTTTAGATATATAATGAAGATATTGTATAATTAGTAGTCTAAGTATTCAAGTTGAATGCTTTTATAAGTTTACTGAGCTTTCATACCTTCACTCGTACTGGTTATAACCTTCGTGCCACCCACATTCCTAGATAATGCTTGCTGTGCCTCTTTCTCTCATTCATTACCTTACTATCTAGCTGTCATTCACTAGTTCTGATGAATGATTATCAGCTCAGTTGCTATCATAATCGGCCAATATAGGCTCCCACCAGCCTTATATGATCTAAAGCTTCTTATCTTAAGAAAACATTTAGTTAAGAAGGCGATGGATGCTACCAACCATCTCTTGTGTTCTCTCAGTAACAGCAGCAGCTTTATGTCTTATCATCAGATGAGCCATAGAACTACCTGACTGATAGTATCCGGAAAAAGATAGATAGATAGAGTACAAGAATGTGAGAGAGAGAGAGAGAGAGAGAGAGAGAGAGAGATAATTGAAGACAGCATGCAGCAGACAGAAAAAAATAAAGAGAATAGTAAACGGATTGCAATTTGAGAATATTTTAAAGATACAAAAAGAAAAACAGCAACCGTTCAGTCATAATTCATTTTTAATAATAAGTAGCCTGCTACTGATTATTTCACGTAATTCACGTGGGATTATACAAAATTATAAAACTTCTCAGTCATATGTTATAGTATATACATAGATACATTATACTATATGTATAAATTTAACTATATGAATGTATATGAAAAGTTGATAAAAACAAATCCAGATATTCAAATAGTATTTCAAAGCGTAGACAAAAGGACGTAGCTCCAAATTAAATACTCGAAATTACTGAGTTTGGTTGATCAGCATATCATCAAGAATCAAAGGAAAACATAAAACATACAAATTTTATGTCATATACCTTATGAAAGACCATTTTCAGCCTTCCGAATAAGTAATTATGATCATGATAACACATATATATTTGCTTTGAAGTGTCCGATGAGAAGCCATATCTATTTTAAAAAAAATTTTATAGTATAAATTCAATAAATGTGTTCGATCATCGTTAATAGTTTTGTCCCACTAATATGACATCATGACTTCTGTTCTATAAAAAATATTTATATTTGAATCTAGAAATAAAATTGAAAACGAACAAAAATTATATTTTTTTGTAGATATGATATATATAAATTATATATTTTTTATAAATAAACCAAAAAAAAGATAAAAATAAATAACAAATACGAAAAGTAAAAAATTGTTCTTCGAATGATGCTTTTTCATTGCAACATGCAAAATTGCACAAAAATAATTATAAACTATTGATGTTTCATTATCAATCTGTGATCATCATACATTTTCTAGTTTGCTATGCACTTAGAATAAACCTCATCCATTTTTGTCTTCATATCTGGACAAAACACAGAACATGGAAAAAATATTTATCAATCATGCGACACGAAATACGAACAATTACTTTCCGTATCCACCTCCATATCCTGGACGTTGTTGTTGTTGTTGTGGATAATCTTGATGAGTGTCTAAGTCGTTCACACTTGGAGCAACAATTTCTTGAACTCCGCAAGATGATGGACAATGGCCTCCTGGCTCTCCGGAATCTCCTGGAGGACCGAATGGGCCTGGTGGTCCAGGCTCTCCACGTGGTCCTGGTGGACCTGGTGGTCCGGTTTCTCCAATTTGTCCTTGTGGGCCTGGGTTTTGAGATGGCATTCCATTGGCTCCTGGTGGTCCCTTTGGTCCACGTGGTCCTGGTGGTCCAGGAGGTCCCTTGATACCGATGCCTCCAATAGAATCATCTCCTGGTGGTCCCTTGATTCCTGGCTCTCCAGGCTCTCCTGGTTGTCCTTGTTCTCCGGCATCTCCAACGCGACCTGGTTTTCCTGGTCGTCCTGGAAGACCAGGATGTCCAGGTTCTCCTGGAATACCAGGTCGTCCAGTTTCTCCTTGAGATCCGCGATTTCCTGGTGGTCCAGCTGGACAGATAACGCATGGGAATGACGGTTCTGGATCAAGTGGAATGTCAAGACCGTCCAAACCAGGCTTTCCTAAAACATTTTAAATAAAAAACGTTTTGAACATTATTGTAAGATTATCGGAAAATGCAAACAATTAAAATACAATACCTGGTCTTCCGGAAGATCCATCCATTCCTGGCTCACCATTTACTCCTGGAGGACCTGGTGGGCCAGGAGGACATTGTAGCTGAACACATGAAGTACACTGTTGGTTATCGCCTTGAGCATCATATGAATTTCCGTAGCTTTGACGACGAATACGTCCATTGCTTTTAACCAATACAACATCTTTCCAGATATTACGAGCAGTAAACTAAAATTATGATAACATGGTTATTTCTTTTAAGTTTTCGTTTATATGAACCTTAAAAGCATCCATACGTGTTTGTAAGCGAGATTGAGCAGAATCAAGTTGTATATACAAAGACGGAAGTACAACTGCCACAGTAAGAATACAGAACAACGAAACACCTGTTGAAATCCATGCTGGATTGAACGAGGAGGACGTTTTGTCCATTTCCTTAAACATATTCATATAGTTATAGTTAAATATATTAATATTTCTATAGTTTGTTTTAATACAATTGATAAATCATTTCAATAAAATGAATATAAACTAAGAAATGTTCAAAGAATATTGAAAAGAAGTGATCCAGGCTTGACAAGAACCTAATGAACGAGTGACGATATAGATGACTACTGGAACTATCTCTTCAAGGAACAACGTCCTTGTCCTAGATTCTGGGGACAATTTAGGTTATCAGGCCACATCATCAATGATTGTATCAATTTTGTTCAAAAACTTATGTAATTGATTACGTTTTAAATGATTTTTCTTTCACTTTCAAAGTATTTCCGTGTGTTAAAAACATATTAAATATGTATTTATATATTAATACAACTATATAGTATATGAAATAATTTATTTATACGAATAATCAAATTCCTGAACAATTGAAACACACATTCATTAAATTAATTATTTATTCTCCTTTCTTTCTAGGTCGATCTGATTTTCGTTCACATCGTGCAGCATCTTGTTGAGATTTAGCATATGCTATGTTCATTACATCAACAATATATTTGTTCATGAGTGTAAATGCTTGTAAATAAATAGTTTTTTCATTTTCATCTTCAAATTTTAATTTTGTCAAATTCTTAAAAGAAAAAATAATTTATTACAATATTAATTGTTATACTTACATTTGTTAATTGCTGTTGCCAAAGATCAAGAAAATGAGGTTTCATACCATATCGAGCATAATTATAATGAATAACACCTGAAATTAGAATAATTTTGTATTAATGCTTTGCAATATTATCAACATACCAAGCGTATAAACAGACTCTGTAACTGCTTCAGGCTCTAAATGCTTTAGAAATATCAAAGCATCAAAAAAATTTATTTGGCCCTGACTGAAAAAAAAAGAATTATTAAGAAATATTTATAACATATGTATATATATATATATATTGAATCTTAATTATCATAGAAAAATTGTCATTTTGCTTAATTTCTAGTACAATGACAGAAAATGGATAAAAAAGCTGAGATCATAATATAATATACGAAATTATATACAAAAATAACAAAAATGAAGTTATTTCAGTTCAATTTTGATAAATTATATATTATATGTCATAATGATCTTTTGATTTTCAAAATATAAAAATTGATATGAAATTAGCGAATTTCAGTTATAGGTTTCGAAGAAATATCTCATTAAATACACATTGGTAAGAGAAATGCTCAAATTTTCAAAAAAAATGTTTAAACTTTGGTGACAATTAGAAAAATTGGTTTTTTTAATTGTTTTCTATTTTAAAAGATTTCATTGAGCAGTAGAAACTGCTAAAGCTTTTACTTTTGTACTTTGTTTCAACTTTTCCAGTCATAATAGCACTTCAATCAGGTTTCAATGATTGTTAATTTGGTGATAACATTTTTTGGTCAAATTTTGAAAAAAAAAACAAACCTTAAACGGTCAAGCTTTGGCCACTTTGATAAGTCACGGAAACAATACTTTTGACATGCTATTATTTCATTAATTTTTGGTGAGCTTACAATACATTGTAACATAGTTCGATGAAAAATATCAGGTTTTTGCTTCAACATTGTAGAATGAAAATGTTTCTAAAAAACAAAATAATTATCATTCAAAAGTTATATAGTTAATTGAAATAGCTATCTATATGTATATGTAAATAAATAATAATATAAAAACTTACAGTCAAAGATAACTTATGTACATCAGACATAACAAATGGTGGTAATATATCCATAATGCGTGTTGCATCAGCTGGTAAAACAGTGGGTCTTCTAAAATAATTCAGAAAAATGAAACAAAATTTATAAATTATAAATGATAAATGATATAAACAATATAGTTATAATACTAACTGCATCTGTCCTCCTGTGGTACAAGTGACAACTGATACATATGCTCCCATAATTGTATCAAATAATCAAACTTTTAACGCAAAATCTATAGTGGCTAATGGCAAATCTGTAATATAAAGAGTATATACTACATATTATTTATACTTTACGTACATATATATATATATATCTATCTATATGAATTGTAGAATATATATATTGATATATACATGCATATACGTATAAGAAAAATATTCAATTTAAAGAAAAAGATGTATATATATGGAAAGATATAAAATGACTACGAATAAAAACAATTCAAATAAATGTACACTCAAATATTGATGAATAATTGTAATTTTAAAATATAAAAATTAATAAACGTTTAAATTTTATTAATTTAATTTTCTATAACTTCATTTTAAAATTTTGTTCTATGATTATGAACTTGTTATCTTTTTTTTTTTTTAAGTTTAAGTTGAAAACATATAATATATAAATGAATATATATATATAGAAGATATAAATGAATATATAAGGAAATAAAAATATTAATTGATTGAGTTTTGAATAGTCTTCAATGAGATATACATATAACATAAGATATATTAAGTATAGTATTAATATACATACATACATATACATCTATAGATGTATATATTTAAAAAAATATTTATAATATATAACTATGTGTATTCATCTTTATATACATATATGTATATATATATAAGTTAATAATAAGATATATTAAAAGAGTAAAATCTCATTTTAGATAAGTTAATATAAGTATTTGAATGTAACTTCAAACTAATTAACTTTTCAATTGATGATAATAGCAAAAAAAACTTGAATGTTGAACTGAAAGACAATATAAATTGTATGAAACTTAAGCTTATAACAATATACATTGTATGAAGAAAATCCATTTATACAACTTTAAAACAAAAAATCTTATACATGTATATATGTATATTAGATATAGTTTATAGTTATAATACAAGCATATACATTCTGTTTCATATAAAAAGTATTTTATAAGATAAATAGAGATCAGAAATACAAATCAATAGATATAATACACGTGTATTTGAATATCTTTGTAGATGTTATTTAAGAAATTATTCATCAAAAATCAGAAATTTATAATCAGTACTTTAACTATAAAGATATAAATGTACATATTTCTCTTAATATAAGTTTAAAAATTATATTTTAAATCAAAAATGATGTATCATGAAGTTGTTAGACATATCATTTTATAAAATATTTTATATTATAAAGCAAGCATGTTTATAATTATATTTTAAATAATCGACTCACATACTTATATTAAGAGAACAAGCTAGATATTATTTTTTTTGTCTATGTAAAGAACATAATAAACTTTTTTTTTAAATTTATAAATATTTCCTGCAAATATGTACATGAAATATGAATTCAAAGATCTCAAAACGAATTTCTCAGTGGTTCACACTGTATGAAAAACAAATAAAATGCTTTTCACTTAAGACAATACAAAAAACACAAAAATTTCAATAATTTTATAGATTAGATAAGAAAATCTAATTATTCAAACGTTTATGAGAGAATTCAAAATAATTGTTTAAATATTTTATATATAATAAGTGAAAATATTGAATGTAAAGTATGTTATAACATGTACAGTGGTAAAATCATGAGTTCAGATTCAATTTCAAAGAAAATTTGTTCATGTTTGCGATGTTCAACAGACTTGAATTATGAAATATATAAAACTTTCACGACAATTTTGAATAAGTTTACGTTATATTGTATATACATAAGTACTATATAAAGAAAAAAAACTATATTTTTCTTTATAAATGTCTGAAAGTTAAAGTAAATATTCGCTAATTTTTTCTATTCAATTCAAAAGAATTTCAAAAACATGTATCAAGACTAATGAATATAATAGATTTAGTTATATATTTCGATTATTTCACTATTCTTTTATTGTAACTTACTATATATTTCGTTAATATCTATACAATATAAATTGAAAATATATATGTTAAAAGAGCTTTGTTATAGAATAGTTTTTTTTTTTTGGAAACAAGCTAATAAGCTAACAAAAGAAAAAAGCCTTAAATTATTTTAAATTTATTAATAAATCAAAGTTATGATGATAGAAGAAACAAACGTGGAGGTATCATAAAGCGTGAGTTTTGTTTTTTATAATCGGAAACTCGGAAAAGAAATGCAGAAAATTGACAAAATGCAACAGCAACACGAATATATATACATTGTTTCTTCAGTTTTTTACACAAAAATTGGATTCCGTTCTTCAACGTGTGAATAATCTAAATATAGTTAAACACAATTTCGTCTATTGAAAGCTAACGAGGTATTCGAACATTGAAAATGCATACTAAATCGTTGTGAATTTGTTGCAGCTGTGTTTATCCTAAAGAAAAAAGAAATTATTTTGTAAAATGACGTCCGTTTAGATACTAATTCACTGCAAATTATTAGTTACTCTCAAGTTTTAGTCCAAGCTTAACAATTACTTTCCAAAAAAAAAGAAAGAATATGAAAATAAAAAAAAATTAATTTAAAAGACTACTTTCATTTATGATGAGTAACTCTAAGCTCAAAAGTAATCAACGCATTCCTAACTGAAACTTGAATTCACATGAAATTTGGTTCAAAAAATGCTTTTGCTGAAAAACTTTTCTATCTCGCTTGTTCTATAATTTTAATATTTGAACACATAAAAACAAGATAAACTCACATGGCTTCATACTGAGAGCCAAGCTGTGTTCCTTCTGTATTACAGAAAAGCTAAAGAAACGAGTAATTTTGAATTGAACCATATCATTAAAAAAAGAGGAAAATATTGCATTTTTAGCAGAAAACTTACCGTTCCAAAACTCATCAGCATACTTTGGATGCTATCGTATTTCTGATATGCAGGCAAGGATGGTTCGTTGTAATTCATGCTATCTCTTTCCCATTTGATATATCCATAGAGAGTTGTTTTCAAAGCATCGGCCATTTCAATAGTATAAGCTAAATCATTCTAAAACCAATTATAAAACTATTTTTTCCTAAAAAAGAATATCAAACATCAAGATTCATATTTCGATAATTTGGATTTAAAAATGATCTGTATGTGCTATCCAAGCATTGCTTCTGACTTGATTGGTTTCTATTGGTCCAGAAAATCTTTAAAAATTAGAAATAAAATAGAATATTCCTCTTATTATTATTTTAAAACCTTTGAAATCATTTGATGAACTGTTACACCTAAACTTCCATATGTTGTATACCATGGAACATTTTCACCAGGAAGTGATAATGGTTCTTGTAAAAATGATAACGGTAAAACTTAAAAAACCTGTCTTTGATTAAATCATAAAGAGTTTCTAACCTATCGTTGATAAATGAGGTTCATAGATAAGTGTAGGCTTCAATATTGGATAGACAGGAGCGTCGTCACTATCCAAGTAAACACCAATGTTCTTCATGTCATTATTCCATTGAGCTTTGAATGCTATTGTCACCGATTGAAAATAATCACTTTGATTCAGAGATATCTTCAAGAAGAAAAAAATTTCTTTTTAATGAAATATTCGTTCAAACTTCGGAAAATGGTTGCCACACAAGGTATTCATTAACTAAACGTTGCGGATATCCAACTAGAAAAGCCATTCGATTTATCTCCGATAAGTATTGCAATGGATATTGACGATGTGTATTAAGAAAATCTTCTTTTAATGATTCAAGAAATACTTTTATCTAAAATAATAAATTCTATATTTGATATCTCATTCAGAAAAAAAACTTTTTCAGCTTTGAATGATTTTCGACTCAAAATGAACAGTTTTTCAACTGGCTGAAAACTCATAAGCTGATCAATACATTCCCTCCAGCTGCAAGAAAATATTGTCAGAGTTTCTATTTTAATGTTCTTTGTTCTTTCAAAAACCTGAATTGTGTTCGATTATCAAAGCCATACTGCCTGAGATTAAGTCCAGTAATAGTCAGCAGATAATTGGATATTGTTTGTTTATTTGTTTTCTTGGTTATGGTTCCTAAGAATTTGAAATATGCCAAATTCTGAATAAAATATAATTGATATTTCACTTTAATATTATAAGATTACCTCAACTGCTACTATATCATTATCGGACCATTTGTAAATAGTCGATAAACCCGCATTCATCATCTCACGAAAATTAATCTGAAACACAAATATTATATTTATTTACCAAATATAGTGATGACCGGAAGTAGCCACTTACTTCAGGCACTATTTTAATTAATTCTCCTATTGTCATATAGGTTGTATTACGATCCAAATTCATATATGGAGATGAATTCTAAACATATTTTTCAAATTATCAGCTATTTTCATTGATTTAACTTCATTGATTTCAATCATAAAGAATGCTAAATCTTCCAACATTCCTTCAATACTTCGTGGATCTCGTGATAACTGGTGAGCAACAAACTCCGAAAGAAGATTCTATGATTTTCTTTTATAAATAAAATTTTATTAGAGTGATACCGCCCGAATAGAATCCAAAAGGAGCACATCTATTTCAGATGTAGTAGGACGGACATTCTGCACTAATGCTTGTCTCAGTGGATCAATCCAATTTTCCAAATTCGGTGGTCTGAGCTGGAAAAAGATCAAATTGATAAAACAAAGTCAAAACACTTAACGAATAACCTGAAGAATTAATCGACTTTTATCTTTTGGGTCAACATCTCTACCATATTGGACCAAATTTCCTTCACCACCGTACCATGTCAGCATCCCTACATGTCGTTCCCAACTGAAAACTTAAGGATTGCGTAATATGTTTAGTAATATTAACCAATATTAACTATATTAACAATAAAAAATATTATTTTTCTTATTCTTTCTGTTTTTCAAAAATTAGAAATTCGTGTAATCTTTGCGAATATTCTGGCTATTGGTCATTCTTTCATTTGTTTGCCTACTGATACGTAATACGGTACATAATGTTTGAGAAGCACTTGAGGCATCTCACTTCATCAGTCACATTAAATCTACCGTATACAACATAAAAACTTGATGAAGAAGTCCACTATTTCTTTAATTAGTAGAAAAAGATTTTCACTTAGTACTTTTTAAATGTAATAGGCTTACCTATAAACATCGGCATTGAAATCTTGACATTGTGGCAAAATTGGGCCACATGGAAAATTTCTTAAAAAGTTTATCAGTGGATAATTTCCATTTCTTGCTCTAAAAAATAATAAAGTCATTTTATTATGGCTATATTTTATAAGATTATAACCTTTCAGCTCCATTCATGCATGTTTCAAATAAAGTTTTCGCAAGTCGTGCACTCTTTGTGCCGGACCCAGGATCGGAAGACAGTAAGCCTAAACGAAATCAATTGATTTGATAATTTTGACTACATTTTCATACTATAAACAATCCGTTTTGTAGATTCCATTTGTTTTTCCAAAAAATTTTTCTGTTGGTCATTATTGAGTAAATGAAACTTTGAACAGGAAAATCTATAAAAGTTTTCACATGGATCTATGTTATCATCCAAATATGAAGAGAATCGGAAAGCTAAAAATCATAGTTTATAAATTTTTAAATATTATAATGAGAATATTACCTGTACTTATGCATTCTTTACTATTACATACTTTTGATTGACTTCCTAAATTTTTGAATCCATCAGATGTAATTGCCCAAACAAGGAATAAAGCTATGGAAAGTAGAAAAAATAACACAAACAACAATCCAAGCCATATATTACATTTTGAGCAGCCACTGAAAATTATAACTTGATGCAAGTTATATTCAAAACTTTCTATATGTAGTTATTTTTCACTCTTTTTAATATAGTTTAGAAGTGTTTTGTAAAAATCAAATCAAAGTTCAAAAAAACGAAAATCATTTGATTTGTTTTCAAAAGCTATTGCTTATAGAGATGTTTTACCTTTTTCCAAGCCAAACAAATGAATTGGGATTTGTGATTTCAGGCAAAAATAGTTGGGATTCAGTTGACGGATTATCTAGTCTTTTACCTTTCATTCAAATTGATTCACAAGAGGGCAAATAAAGTGGACTAATGGACTTAGACTAGCTCAGATAATTAAAAGTGTACCGCCTTGGATAAGAGAAAACATTGATGATCGGATGTTCAAAAGAAGAGGAACTGTGTAAGGGAAGGAAAAACATATATCAACTACCGTATTCCACTTATAAGCTGCATGAGAAACTACATTAAAGCTGTCATTAAAGGATAGTATAGCATTATTTGCTTAGATAAAACAAAAACCTAGAAAGGTTTTTATGAAATCTAACCTAATAAAGCTTTATTCTAATCTAAGGATCGATAATATCAGTTAAAACTTGAAATAGATGAAATTATAAAATCTTACTCTTTACGACTGTAGAATGGCATAATTGGAAAAATAATATTTCTTTGGCTTGTAGGAGGATTGGCAGTAGTTTCCGTTACTGGTTGTTGCTCTGGTTGATCTTCATCATTCTCTATCACAAGAGCTGGTATAGCTCTCACTTCTGTTAAGCTATCATCAGGAGGTACAATACGTTGCGCTCGAGCAAAACTCATTTCTAAGAAATATAATTAAACTCCTGTTCATTATTAGCTTGAACCTTCTGATACATTAGGAGTTGTTTCATTGGATGACAATCCGCTTGTCTCCTGCTCAGCGATAGGAGCTAAAACAGGTGGCGGAGACGGAAATGTCGAAGAAGTTGGACTTTGAATACGTGAATTGGTCATTTTTCAAGCGTTCATAGTTTTATATTTTGCTCTAATTTTATCCTAAAACACGTTATAAAAAGAAATAAAAAAAATAGAATAAAAGGAAAAGAAAAGAAAATATAACTACAATATATATTTATGTAAAGTTATTGATAATTACTACCAGAATAATGAATATTAGTTCATTTTTTAATATGAAATAATAGGAATATGTGGTTTCATTTCATGACCTAATGATCAATTTTTTTCTTTCTTATCCAAGATTTTCTTCTTTCGAAAAAATTGTGCATCGTGAAAATGACACTTAGAAAAATTCGCAAGCTTTCATCAATGATTCGCGTCGGATATTGCTGGAGACCGGATGAAAAATGCGAAAAAAAAGTTGGGTGAAGCTGAACTGACATATGAAGAACAGGTAATGGTAATGGGTGAAGCACATGATGTGTAATTGGATACAGGTAGCTTGAGATGATGGTAGAGGAGAGAAAGAAGAAGGAGAACTGATCGTGTCTACGACGATCCGTAATCAAAACACAGTATATTCACTTTCTTTCTCTCATTTCATCTCGTAATTGTTGTCTCTCTATCTCATTCCATCTTTCTACCCCGAGGCAAATAGTCTCGGCTAAACAGAAGTATAGCTAGCCCTGTCAAACTTATTCACATTATGTGATTTTTTTCTGATGAAATTGCCAGTTGTTTGAAATTTTAATTAAGAAGAACTAGAGAGGTATGAGATTTGAGATATGAGAACAGATCAAATTGTATGAATAAATAAAAAATATATACTTATATCTATATTATTCAGATTGTTATGTTAAAGCTTATATTCATCAAGAATACTCACCATACATCTGAACCGTAATTCATAGATAAAATGATGGGAAACGGTAAATTAGAGTAGTGTTTAAGCTCTGACCCTTCTTGCCCTGTGTTTATAGCTCCGCCCATTTTTCCATGCATCACTTGCAACAAAATAAATTTTATCTTGTTTCTATTCTTTTTAAAAGTTAAGCTACTGTTTATAATAATAATAATTAATCATTTGCATTCAGTTATAAATACACTTTCCTA
This sequence comes from Auanema rhodensis, assembly GCA_964057225.1. NCBI lineage: Eukaryota > Metazoa > Nematoda > Chromadorea > Rhabditida > Rhabditidae > Auanema > Auanema rhodense. The sequence continues at coordinate 8,621,733 of OZ059899.1, read as the reverse complement.
ATTATCTTAATTATATGAATACAAGACTTTATTTTAAGTTGTTCTTTTCTCTTTTCTATCACTTAACAGTTTCTATATTTGATAAGCTTAACTTTTAACCTTAAAACTTAACTTAACTAAACTAAACTTTCCACTTAGGCTAGTATTGGTTATGCAGCGTGCCATAGGAGCTGCGGCGCAGCCTCGACATTCAGCCCGTATTGAGATCACTGAATCTCAAAGAGTTCTTGATGAAACTACTCGTAATTTGAGATTAAAAAGACAACTAGCTGCTTTAGAGCAGGATAACTTCCAAGAAGATCCCCACGCTAATCTAGTATGGCATAAATCAATACCCAAATTCGATGACAACGACGTCGGTGGCACAGTTACCAAAGGACGAAAAAGTGTTTCTGGAGAGGAGCCGCCGCGAAAACGAAGAAAAATCCGATCCGAGCACACCAAACAACGGTTCAGAAAGAACTTCAACGTTCTATTAGAAGAAGAGAGTCACGCTAATAAAGATAACCCAGAAATAGCACAAGCGTATATTAAAGCTACAGCACCACCAAGCAAACTTCCTGCTCGTCACTTCTGTGCTGCATGTGGATTTTTATCTAAATATACTTGTATTCGATGCGGAGCTCGTTATTGTTCTTTACGTTGTAGAGATGTTCATAATGATACTAGATGTCTGAAATGGACTTCATAATATTTAATATTTGAATTCTATATTTTGTTTTGTATTATATGTGATCTCTATATTTTTATATACTTATGTAGCAACATGCCATGTTCATATCAATAAATATATTTACAGGCAATGACTGCCGACGACAAGGCTGTTGTGGAAAAGATAACCGATGCATCGGCTCAGGTTTTTCTTTATTTCAAAATTTTTTTTATGCATACAAATTTAGGTGGGTAATGTTTTCTCGCAGTGGTGGAGTTTAACTACTAAAGCTAAACAGCGAACCCCTGATGTTAATAGATTAACAACTGTAAACGAGGTTTTCTTGTGTCGTTTTTTTTTTCACTGTTTCTCTGTTTTTAGTTGCCCATTTATGCCGAAGATGAACCAAAGGGTCAATATAAATTCATTGTTGAAGAACCACTACCTCTTCAACGTGAATTCTCCACTGTTCGTCAAGCTTTTAATACAGAATATGAGCGTGTTGTAGTAAGATTTTGATCTTTGTTTATTTTATTTATATATTCTTTTAGAGCAGATTTTCTTTCGTAGATAGGGCTGTTGATAAAGCTACTGGAGCTGCCAACAGTACGTTCATATATTTCTATTCTCTTATTGAACATTATTTCATTTTAGAAATCAATTCATATGTGCAAGATGAATGGACTGTTTTACCTAAGGCCGGAGCTATAACAGTCGGAGGTATGGCCGGATTTGTTCTAGGTTTAAAAAGGTGAATATTCCGTTTATCTTGATAATCTATCTGAAAATTTTGAAGAGGTTCCTTTGGACGTGCCTTTACTACAGCTACTGGTCTCTTCACTATGGCTGCTTTCTGTTATCCTCACGAGACCGTTGATGTAGTACGTACAGGAATAGCACACACTGAACAGAAGTGGAACGAATTCCAAGAATGTAAGTTGATTGATTTGTGTTTGAATAAGCTTTATTTGTTCCAGCACCAGCCCCAGAGGCTAAAAAGAAAGTCGACCTTAGCCCACCCAAGTAAATACCTTTGATAGGCAGGATATTAGATTAGAACTGTACACAGATATTTATAATTTGGGAATGAAAGTTCGTGTCCAATATTTTCAAAAGATAATATGCAATTTCTTTATTATTTATATATATATTTATATATATATAATAGATCATATACATTAACAAATTCGTGTAAAATAACTACAACCCGCTGTTTTCAAAATGATACAGTTTCAAACCACCGAAATGAAAATTCTCAGAATTTTCAATTTAAATATTAAAAAAAAAACAGATTAAGATACATATGAACAAAGTTGGCTAATGAAGCCAGAAGCTTAATACCTAGTCCAAATTTTGAATAAGGTGGTAAAAATATTTTTGATTTAAAAAGTTTGAAACTGAAAGAAATATCAAGTTATATCTGAATTAATTGATTATATTTTCTAATTCGAGTACTAGTTGATGATTCCAAGAATGTTTACACAATTTCTTAAACCATTTTGGGGTTGTGGACTTGTACTATCAGGCTCTTCCTCCTCAATCCCTCCATAGTAATCATCATCACGTCCTCTAGGTGGTGCCTTTTTAGACATTGGAGTATTTCCCGATGACTCTGGAAAAAAAAAATTAAAAACTCAGTTCCTAGCTTGAATAAAACCTTTCAGTTCACTGTTGTGCCCTCCAGTACTTAATTCGTCATAGTAGTCTCGTTTTTCTCTAACACGATCTACAGTATCGTCTTCATAAAAATCAGGAGATGATCTTTTAAGGCGGGTAATGGAATTGGTTTCAACAACCTTCAAATAAAAAGGTCAATGATTACATTAAAAATTTTCAATTACTTTATACTGATCAGCTGTTCCTAAACCGTATTTATCAGTCGAAAAATATTTTTCCAAGTTATGTAACGGTTGAAGAATGAAGGAAGGTACAGTAGGGAATGCAAGAGGTGGCGCAGTAGGTGGTGCTGGAGGAGTAAATGGAACTACAGGTGGAACTAAACCCCATAATGGTGGAGGAGTGAGGCTAGCCACTAAATCATTCTGTAGCTCCATGAGTTGACCTATAGAAACATATACTTGCATATAAGCCTAAGACACTTACCTTTATTTTGATTCTGTCCTGTTCCCCATGTTTTGGAACCTCCGCTTATAGAGGCTCCTGGAGCACTAGCTGTGGCTGCTGATGTCATCGAATCATAATCAGGTTCATCATCCATCGGCTGAAAATATGAATATTGCACAAGGTTGATTTATAGAAAAACTATACCTCAGGATCTTTCTGAATAGGAATTGGAACAGGTTCAGATTGAACAGTTTTGACGCCATGGTCCGCAGGTTTTTCAATAGTTGTTATAAATCTAAATAAAATAAATAAGTATTGATTTCCGAAAATATACAACCGTATCTAAATGGCATTTAATTGATATATCCTTGACGTAAAACATTTGTATATATTATACGATACAAGATTATTTCAAAAAATCAAAATGCTAATGAAGTATAAGTATTACAAAAGGTAAATGATATGATAAATGACCATATGGGATATTTTTATTTGCTTTAAGAAATTCAATTACCTGTCAATAAGTTGAAATCCTTTTGAAAATAATTTACATTGATTTTCATCCATTCCTTGTTCTTTACAAACAGCTGTGATTGCTTCAGGATTACTTTAAACGTATTGATATATTTGGCTTTCATATAGTTAATACAAAATCTGTTTTAATGGATTACCTGCTAATAGCACTACGAAGCTTGGCATCTCCTAATACTTGAACTCCCAATTGGATGTTTCCGAAAGCCGGATCTTTTTTAAAGTTTTCAGCTGAACAAGATATGAATTGACAAATTCTGAAAGCAAATAAGCATAAGCATCATATTTAACTCGTCTTACACACCTGCTATTTCCTTTGCATAACGGAATATCATCAAGAAGAGAGGAACGCCTAGCTCCAAGTATAGCATTTTCTCTTATATCTCCATGTGAAGAATCAAGCTATAATATTAGAAAAAGGTTTTTATCTGCACTTTATAAAGTCTTACAGGTTTTCTTAGCATTTCATCATTCTGAAGAGGTTGCGATGTGTCGAAGATAGGTCTGACAAGATTTAAAGCTCGGCTAATGAGATCATCAATAGAAACTGAAAATTTTATTTTTTTTTTCAAAGAAAATCAAGATTAAAGAAGAACTTACATTGACGTTTAACTCTTTCAGCTTGAATATTCAAACATAAAATAGCAAAGCAAGTAATATGTAACCATCGCATTTGAACTTAAAGAAAACATATATTTCAGAATAAAGTAAGATAAAACATTTAATTTATAATAACGAGAAACTAAAATGATTAAAGTAATATCAGATAGAAAACAGAGATCGCTTCAATTCTACTTAGTTAGTGAGATAGTTTGGCAGAACTTAATAGAATTCGTAATCAAGCCTTAATCCAGTTTCTAATTGGGCCTTGAAAAATGTAGCTTCAACAAACATACAGAAACGAAGGAACAATAATTAGTAGTGAACAGGAAATATTTGATTCACTAAAGATTTTATATATTTAAGTTAAACATCAATTAAATTAAAGATGAAACAACAGTTTGAAAAAAATAAAGGAATTCATATAAATATAAAATGATATCAATGATGATGATAATAATCAATTTTATGAAATAAATCATTTCAATCAGTTTTTGGACATTAAGATAACATCAGATATGAGAGAAAACAAAAATGATGCGTCATCGATGCAAGGATATCTTACCAAAAAAGCAAACTGGCTGATAAGTACATCATACTTCTAAATCATTTAATTTCAAAACTATGCTTATGCTTAATGATAGTTGAAGTTCAAGAAGTGACTATAACGTATATCTAGATTAGCAAGTTTGAAGTGATATTGAAAAAAGACAACAATTTTAATATACGAGGAAAGTATTCTCGAAATTAACAGAAATGACTTGTTCCATTTTAGAAAAACAATTCAAAAAAGATATAAAGAATAAAGAACTGATCATTGCCTACAAGATTTTCGACATAAAAAATTGTAACAACTGGTTTTTTTCATCAAAATCTTTTTTTTTAAGTTAAAAAAGCTTTTTCGATTGGTTATGTTGAGGAAACATAGTTTGAAGAGAAAGAATCATATTCTGCATGAAAATCTCGAGTTTAACAAGAAAATAGGACAAAGAACTATATTTAGATAGAATTTTTTCAACAAAGAAAAGATGAAAAAAAACTATTGAAAAGAGGATAGAGTATTAGTTGGGGAGGAAACGATAGATTTGTGCCATATTCTCGACATACGCTCATATACAACAAAATTTTTTTTCATAAAGACAAATTCAGGCAGAAATGAAGAGAAGAATTATACTTCGCCGATTTTCTCTGTCTCTCTCTAAGTTGTTCTCGTTTACCTCATCTCTCTCTATATATCATTTTTCGCATGTAGTTTACCTCAACTATTTTCACATAGCAATTATCATATTGTATCAGATGAATGATGATATTGAAAAAGGAAAAGAGAATTGAAAAGATAGAGAGATGGAGGATGAGCGCCTAACTAGATTGACAAAGAAGAAATGGTTATCCTCTACGCCAACCCAATACGAGCTAACAGGTATTCTCTTGATTATGATTCCTTTTTTCCATTTTATCTGGATCTTGAAACTATTAGGACTATTAGTTGTCTGGTTGTTCTTGATGATAGTTGTACCTCATTTTCTATTATTCTGTCAATTTTGTCATTAAAAACCTTGATATATTTTTTGCGACTGTTTGATAATCAAAGAATATCTGAGAAGAATAAAGTGAAATCTAGAATGTAACCGTTCATCTTAGGTCACATGAAAACTATCTCTCACACTGATTGATATCCGATCACGTGAACCAGATTCACGTGTAACAATGGATATGCTAATGATATGATTACAGGTCATTTAGAGAATGATACCCTTATGGTTATCAGCTAAACTGTTATGAAGCCAACTTCAATACAAATTGAAATTAGAATTTTTAAGATGAAAAGTAACAATTTAGTTTTCGCTTAAAATTAGCGGCCAATAAGAAACTATTGCGATAATGAATCGGAAATTGAAAACATATAGACAAACTAAAAACGATATATAACATGAATAGAAAGATAGAGATGTTTCTTGGAAAGGAAACAAACAGTTGGGTTGTCTTTAGTTATATAGGACGAAAACGACGTCGAGGTCTCTTGCAGTAGGCCGTACGAGGCTAAGTCCGAGTTACCACAAGATAGATGGTCATCGACAGGCCATGACCTTGCTGCGCCTTTGAATCCTTAAAGAAAACGCAATTGGCTGGCTTTAAAAGGTTCTGATCAGAGGAGGAAAAGCAAACAATTTTAGATATTCTCTGTTAATACAGAAATTATCAAAAATCACGCATCACGAATACATGAACACCACACAGATGAACTCAAGAAAATATGGGTTGAAATAAAAATTTGCCGTAAGGCGTTAAAGCCTCAAATATGAATTGAAAAGACACACTTTGTGAACCTGATATGGGAGAGAGGAGACAAACAATGGAATCTGTGCAATTTATCTTCAGAATTTTCAAGCGAAGACCAGTCGAAATACAGTTGCTATTCGTTCTCTCAAATGTTCCCATATGTCTTCTTCTCTTTACGAAGCATGACACTTTCCCGTATATTCAATAGATCACACGTTCCTGAATAAGGGGAACCATGGGCTGTCCTCCTCAATCCTTGTATTCTCTTTCACTTCAAGTGTCTCTATCCATTACACTACTTTTCTCCTTCAACTCGATCCTCAAGCTTTCTCGTGTACAGAAGGTTTACCCTTTTCAGGCTGAATAGCGTTTTGAAAGTTAAAAGTAAATTGGACAACTACAGTACAACAGTCGTACTAGGAATAGGAATATTATAAAATTCAACTTTTATGAGGCTATAAAATTATTTTATTCTTCTGTACATAATGTTCGAGAACATTTCTTTCCTTCCTTTGGTTGAAGAGATGTGGCGCAGTACAATAGCACAGCTGATGATGAACTTCTGAACCGAATAGGATAAGGATTAACGATACCAGCAGTGAAGTCGTTCAAATACTGAAAAAGTTTCAATTAGTCATGTCTCATCGTGAGAAATTCTTCAAGTTCTTGATAAAGTTTGAGAAGCAAGCTCACAGACTACTTTATCTCAGGTTTCTGAACTTCACTGGTTCACCGAGAAGAAACAATTTTTTAGTAAGATTTCTAAACGAATGACGCACAATAACTTCTGTAATCAATTGACTTTGAATGTCTGTTTTCACTTTCAGCTCGCTTCAATCTTTATTTAGAACTTTTCTACCTAAGAAATTTTTACCTGAACATGTTCATACAAAGATTCTTCTAAAGAGCATCCATCAGAATCAATAATTGGATAAGCACTGCTTGATGAATCATCTGGGCTAACTGTGCAGTTTGACACTTTCAAGCAGTAGCCATCAATTTGCTTGCATTTAATACTATAATATAGCTTCATATCAATTTCAGCACCTAAGAAACAAGCTTATGAGTCAGAATCTAAATAGAAACAAGGAATATACCTGTCACTAAAGGTCCATCAGGTCCATCACGACGAACTTCAAATTGACATTCGGCATTAGGTGTGTACACATTATTTGGTAGACGAGCGTTAACAACAATTAGAGCGTAAATTAAAAGACAAGGTAAGAGCATGCTTCAATATTTTGTAAAATATCAAAGATTATGCTTTAGTCTACAACCAGATGGTGATATCTGGGGCGAGGGGATAAACAGGTCAACCTCTCTCATTTATTCTCTGTTTTCCAGGAGATTACGAAGTCCTCTTGGATCCATTCCAGTTAACATTCAATAAATACATTAATTGCTTAGGAAAAAGGTTAAAAGCATAAAACTTTATGTTCTTCGATTTGGTTAATACAGTAGAAAAATCGTACAGTGATACAAAACGATAATTATATGGGTAATACCCGGAAACATGTTCGAGAGAACTAAAATTGAAAACAAAACACGACTTCGAAGATGGAAATAAATTGAACAGAAAAAAAATACAGATTTTGAGAAAATATTGATATTCAAAAGAAAAATGTTGTAAAGAGAATTTGCATGGCATTGAACGTGGAAAATAAATAAGAAATCACAAAAATATCACAAAAAAAAGAGATAAAAAGTTACCAGAAAAGGTTAAATGGAATTTCAAGTTCTGTATTTCAAATGGTTGATAGTTAAAGTAATTGGACTAGCTATACCATATTTGGAATAAAACTTAAGCTTAAAGGGAAGGACTTCCACTCTCTTCATATGCGGTCCATGCTTCATTAAGCTGAGTAAATACTGCTTTCGCTAATTCCTCCTATAACATAGTAATAATAAAGAAAGAAAATTTCAAAACAATTCAGCAGTTTAAAAATCACAAACCTCAGCTTTTCCAGTTAGTTTATCAGGATGAACAACGAGACATGCTTTTCTATACCATTTCTTTACCTACAAACGTTAAGAAGTAACTACGAAAGTGGAATATAATAACAGACATTTGAAGCACTTAATAATTCTCCCATATTTGGTTGTTGCCACCTGTCTGCTCCTTCCCAAAGGACGTCATTCAATGACCCGAGCAAAGCTCGAATATTTTTTTCTTTTCCCTTAGTCCAATCCTTGATCTGGAATAGTCGCCAAATAATATATTTCAAGCTAACATAATAAAAAACAAAAACCTTTATTTGAATAGGGTCCATGTCTCTTATCTCGTCTGCACGTTTCAAATCACCAATAGTTCGGGAAGCATTTTTAGTGGAGGTAGAAGTGAAACCCTAAAGCATATTGATCAAGCAAATATCTACAAAAGAAAACTACCTGGCTGCTCAGCAGATCTCCAAAGGCATCAGCAGTAACCTTAGGCTTAGCAACACCAGCATTACTATTTAAATTGTCAAATGCTGAACGGCTATAATTGGGTCTGGCTGGTTTAGGAGTATTTGTGCCACTATTAGTAGCCGACCCTAAATCAAACTTTTAAAATAATATATAGCATTCCTCACCTTGTTTGCTGCCAGGCTGACTAGAACTCAGAGGAGCATTTAAGAAATCAGCAAAAGGATCAAGATTCGTTGAAGCATTTGTTTGTGGGAAATTGGGAGCGGACACATTTCGATGTATCGATTGAGCATTATCTGAAATTCTGTTCGTTATTTGAAACAGCCACCCTATATACCAGTAGAAGAGGATGTCCAATCACCAAAAGGATCTTGCTCTGTTGGATTGATAGTGGTTGTCGCTGCTGAGGTAGCTTTTGAATCAAAACTAAGGAAATCACCAAATGGATCATTTATCGCATTACTAGGTTTTTCAGAAGTTGGCTTTGCTAAAAAAAATTTGTTTAGTTGTAAAGACAAAAATACATACATCCAAGATCTAATAAATCAAACTCCGAGGTTGGTGGTTTCGGTCTAGAGGTAGTACCTCCCAAAATTGGAGTCTCCTTTTCGTAATCAAATCTGATTTAAAAAATTAAAGAAAAGTTTTCACCAAAAATTTCATACTTGTACTGATCAGAATCATCGTCCACTTCTTCCTTTCCAACTCTAATACCATACATTCGCTCATAAGCTTCAGCAGTATCCATTTTCTTTCCTCCAATCATTGTTCCATCTAGTGGTGTAGATTTTGTTTGAACGGGAACGGAAGAACCACCGAATAAATCCTGAAAGACAATTGTTTAAAGCAATTTATGATGAATAGTTACTATGTCTGCTGCCAACTCATTGTTAGCGCTAGATGAAGGAAAACTAGCGGCAGAAGGTCTTCCTCCCGATGGAGTCTGCCAGTCTAACGAGTTGAAGAAATCATCTGTGGTAGGTGGGACAGTGGATTTAGGTTTTAAACCATGAGCTGGAGGAGTAGGGCGCGGAGGTGGCTGGTGATCAGGTTTAGATTCAAAAGCGTCTTGAATATCCACTGAAATATAGAATACTAAAAAATATACACGGAGAAAAATTACCTAATTCATCAGCATTCTCAACGGCATGAATAGGATCAATAGTATCCGCATCATAACTCAAAAATGCTGGAGGTTCAATACCTTGGTTGAACCCTCGGTCATGATTGTCAATTTTTAAACCAAGAACAACCCTAGAAAATGGTCAAATGTAAATAATAAATGTTTTATTTATAACTCCGGATAGAACATTCACACCTTTGAAAAAACGCAGGCTTATGACCCAAAGCTCGATAACCCGCATGCCGACCAGTAAGCATTTCCGATCTTTTCTTCAAGAAAAAATGACGCTGACTAGCTTGGTTCAAATAATTTTAAGGAGTACCGGAGAATTTTGTTTTTTGATGCTAAAATAACTTGAGCAAACTAGAGAATGACTATCGATTTTAGAAAAAAAGATTAGAAAATGAAATGTGATGATAGCCAAGTACAAAATTAGAAAAAGGAATGCCCAAGTCAAAAGTTAACCACATTATTGAACAAATTGGGTCTTGTGAACTAGCAACGATGTCGAAGCAGTCTGCAGGAAAACAACGTGCATCGCACACATTTTGTTATAGCAAGATATTTGATACGGCTCTCTCAGAGGCAAGAGGAGCCATGCAATAGGCAAACATCCGAAATTGGGTTATCCACAATCGAACAGAAAACGAATGACTGGGCTAGCGAATCAAGAAAAGAAGAGGTTGAATTTTTCAGTTGAAAATAGAGCTATCTTCTACATGTGAGGTAGACACGTTGCTAAATCGAAGCACAATTTAAGCTTCAGAGCAACAGCCTGTAGTTGTGAGTCTATAGCGAGAACAATTAGAGCAACCATATGAGTAATTAAGGTGACTCGAACCATTTAAAAGTAGATCAATACGAGGTCTCTTAGAATAGGCAATGAAATGGACAAATTTCCGGAACAAGCATAAAATCAATGAAGAAGTAAAGCAGACAGTTGTCAGAAAACCGTCAAATAGCACTGCTAACTAGAAGGTTCGAATATAATCCTAAAATCCGGTAGTGGTATCAACCTAGTTTTGGTAGTAATATAGGCCAATTTGACATAATGAAGAATGCCATTGTGAGATATAAATATAAAAGGTGAAAGTAGGAAAACATGTAAAAACAAAAGGCAAACACAAAGACAAAAGGTAAAACTTTTCGATTATAATGCATTAATCCATATTTAGAACCCGGGTTAACAGCTAACAGGAGGTGGCATGTAGTATGCCGTAAAAAGGCGGAGCGGAAGTATTCCTTCCTCTTCGATGATTTTATGAACGATTACCAAGACTAACTTAGCCGAAAGCAAAAATCAATAATACCATTTTCTTTTCATTTACTTGTTCTATCTGGAGTTAATAATGAAAAGGAAATTACCTAATGTTTTCAGGAATATTACGACTTTCCTCTGCATTAGTGTCTAAATCGCCAAAGTGAAATTTAACCACATGCTCTTTTGTATTCCAGAAATTAGCATGGAATCCCATTGAGAACATTATTACCTATAAAGGCTAAATAATCTTTTCTATTATAACATGATACCAACCTGCTGCATTTTATTCTGAATCTTGCTCCAGCGAGCATGGTATAAAACAACGGTGACATCGTCACCAACGGGGATATCTCCGAGTTCAATCTCCGCTGACTTGGATTCCGAAATTTCGAAGGATCTGAAAATTTCAATTAATTCCCCAATAATTTCTGACTAGCATACTTGAGCTGTTCATATTCTCGATAAGTACTCCACAGCTTTGTACCTCCAGCATAAATTTCTGCAAATGGTCTACAGCCAGTTCTCATTCGATTAAATAGTGGGAGAGGCTCCATGTGCAATTTATTAAGACGTATAGGAAAATTATGAATTTGCTAAATATAGAAAATTAACAACTATTTTAAGTTTTAAATGTATTACTGGCTGAAGAACATCCCTAGGAGTACTAACAATTTTTCCTACAACTTCCAGTGCCTTATGTGAGGATGGAGGGAGCAACACATTTCCCCTTTTTTTTGTAATCATTTCAACTGCTTTTAATGGGTTAGTAAAAACTCGAGCATACAGAAGGAAAGTAGCAGATAGTAATACACAGTGAACTAAACAAATCACAATTTTGAATTGTGAACAATGAATTTTACCTTCTAAGCCGTATATCAGAACAAAACCATTAGGATTTTGGCGTAAAAACTGCATCATCTCACGACATATCTGCAAATAACAGTAAAATTTTTAAAAACAAAATAAAAGAAACCTTCAGCAGGGTATTCACAGTAGGCGAAACACAAGAAGAAGGATATTGGAACAAATGTTCAACAGGACGAGTCGGAAACTCGCATTTCAAACGTCTGAATGCCAATCATTAATGATATTTATAATAAACAAGAAAGTTTAACATAAACTTGGTAATTTCCATTATTGGAAAAACAAATTATTTATTTACCTTTGCGATATGTTAACTACTAAATATGGTCGTCCTTGCTCAGCAGAATATGATCTCAGAGAATCTTCTGCTTGTGTTGCTAATGCTTCCGGAATACTTTCTGGTTGAGGAGCTAAGCTTATGCGCGAGGTTAACCATGTAACAGCAGGCCCTCTCCCTCCATAGGTTGACTAAAATTTTAAATTAAAATTTTTAGCCTATGCATTGTATATGGTTAATGTGTTTTACCTGGACCGTTTGAACAACTGCTGCTGATTTATCTTTTATGTTTTTGAATAAAGATAATCCTTGTCCCTTAATAGCCCCAAACATTGCCGAAGCTTGTTGAGAAACGTCAGAAGCCTTAATTAATATTTACGAAAAAAGCAAAAGAGTAAATATTACATCTTGTCGAGGGGCTGGAGGTCTAGGAGGAGGTACACTAGCGGCAGAAAAAGGATTAATATGATTAGACTGTAAATTCATTTATTGGCAGAATAAAAAATGGAAATACCTGTGTAGAGTTAGTACTATTAGTGAGACCTTCAACAGGACCTGAAGGAGCAACTCCCATAGCACCAGCTAAGGCCTCTACCCTCTCAACTAAATCTTTGATAGTAGGACGTTCTCTGGGATCAATTTTTAAACAAGATTCTGAAAAAGTAATAGAATAAAAAGAAGCATAAAGATAGAAAATAACTTACGAATTAGAGGAATGAACATTGTATATTCTTGATCATCAGTTGGAATTGTATATTTAGCATTCACAATACGAAGCTTAGCAGAATCTTCAAAAGGATGTACACCATAACTTAGATAAAATAAGATACAGCCTAGAGCCTGAAATATATTATTTATCAAAAAGATAAACAACAAAATGCTTACCCAAACATCTTGCTGTGGACCGACAGGTAAATTCATATACTCATCCTGGATTTCAGGTGCTCTGTACATAGGGGTAGTGTTTCTTTGCATCTAAACAATATATCAAAGTTATGATAATTAAAAAATAAGAACATCTTCAATCAATCTAGTACGCTGTAATGATGTCCAGTCATCATTGGGGAAAAGAATTTCTCTGGTGGCACTTCCAAAATCACATAATTTAATATTTCCTTGATTATCTGCTAGTAGATTCTCAACCTATAATTATGAGAATTAAGAATTTTAGCACCTTTTCGTTTGAAATATATAACCAACCTTCATATCCCTATGAGTAATAGGTTTCTCCCTGCAGTGCATAGATTGAACGGCTTTGCATGAGGAGTAAAAAATTTTCAAAACTTGATTAGGCTTAAATCTTATCGTTTTTAATAATTCAGCTACGGAACCGCCTTAAAGTTGTAATTTTGTAATATTTATAACAATAAAAACAAACCATTGCATAATTCAGTTAATAGCAAGAATTCAGCACCACCATTCTGAGTCTTAGATTGAGCAGCTTGGACAAACCGAATAATATTGGGATGCCCACTACCCAACTTGAACAATTAAAGATGACAAATATATATTATAAAAAAAACTAACTTCTTTCAAATAATTAATTTCATTTATTACAACTTGAATTGCTTCCCTATCATTAGCTAATTGTCTTTTTAATGCGAACCAGTGACCCTGCTGATCTTGAGCAGAAAAAACAACAGCAAAACCTCCTAAAGAAAGATTCAAACAATCACTCCATTACGGATAAATCAAACCTTCTGCTAAAAGACTTTTTATTCGTAAACGAACACCACCCACATCAACGTCCTGTCCAACCAAAGGATGACTACCAGAATTATTTCCTCCTTAAAAAAAAAATATAGCATACAGCTCAATATTTTTAAAAAAATTTAAATATAGTGCGGAAACGAACCAGAAGGATCCCCCTGAATAAGGTTTAATGCCCCTCGAAATAAGCTAGTCATTAATTTTGATAATTCTAAAAAAATAAAAATTGTCCAACATATATATATATATATATTAGTAAGCACCACGAAGTATGATGATTCATGAATGATAAAACAATAGTAATAAAAGAATATAAAGGCATCTAAAATATGAGCATGAGCTTAGATAAAATTACTGCAAACAAATTGGTAAACAACAAATTTGATATCGGTTTTGGAAAATGTACGCAATCTGAGGTGAGCTCTCCGCATGAATATTGAGCGCCCAACGAATGCGCCTGCGGCTATTTGCAACTATTGAACCAGACTGGACTAAAGAAGAAACAAGTTTTCTATGGCAAGTCATCTCCTTCGTCGGTAAGATCAATCTATCTGAACTTAGAGAACGCTTTTTCACAATCTTCTCTGGTTATATAGCGAACATGTGGATTAGCATTTTATTTTCTACAATTAATGAAATCGATAAAGATTTAATGAAATCAACAAAACAGACAACAATAACAATTGAAAAAAGTAACAATCAACTATGTGATAACCATAAATGAAATAATTCATAAGTGTACATAATGAATAGAAACATTTCAACGATCAATATTCTTCAAAATGTTCAATTCTATAAGCACGAAGAGCACCATTTAAAGAACCAATTGCCATATAGCCGCTATTAGGAGAAAAATTGACACATGTGGGCTGTGGAATCTGAAAAAAAAACCAATGCTTTGAAAAATGATAAGATCTTACATTTTCAAAACGCTGTGGGAAATTAGAAAACATAGTACCACTGCGTAAGTGCATAAGTTTAACTTGATTTTTCTAAACATATTCGAAATTAAACACGAAAATCCTTTTATCCAAACCTTGACAGAACTAGCAGCACCCAATATTTGACAATCAGAACTAAATGTGATATGCTCGCATGAGGTGCTCAAAGTTTGAATAGTGGCTAATGGCTTTGGTGTCTTACTCTGACGAACTTCACTAGGCTCATATACGTTTACAATACCAGTGTTGGACCTACAATATTTCATTATTTTCATTAAAAAAAACAAACAAACTAACCCGCAAGCCAAAAACTCTCCTCTATTGCTCAAGGTAAGATAAGTTCCCTTAACAGTTCCTTCATCAACAAAAGTATGCAAATCACAGGCTTTAATATCCCAGAAAGCAACTTCTCCATTTTCTAAAAATATATACAAATCCTTTGAAGGTTTCACTTTTCATACCAGTCATAATCCATAATTCTCTACTAGAACCAGGTGTGAATGATAGAGAAACAATTTGTGAAGAGAAAGACATAGACTTAATATGTTCCATAGACTGAAATATAACAATGTTATGAAAATGAGCCATAACGTGACAACTGACAGCAGCCGATAACAAATGAACTTCACAACTATGACCACCTACGGCTATGAATAATCCATCAGAAGAAACAGCAAATTTACCAACATTTTGTTTTTGAACAGCTAAATTAAGATATCAAACCAACTATGTTAAATGGTTCTTACATTTTGGTAAACGAGATTGAGAAAGGTGTCCTGATACTATATCATACTTCATGAAATACTCTTGAGCCCGAGATCCACAAACCACAGCATTGCCTCCAGCAATAAAATCCATACTATTAATAGGAAATTGAGGTATTTGTACTTCTTGCAAAAAATGTTCTTTCTTTACTTCACTATCAATCTGAAACTTTTTAAATTTTAAAATATAAAAAACTAAATTGCAAACCTGATAGAGTTGAATTTTAGCTGATTGGTAGCCAGCAAGTAAAACAGGCTTAACTCTATGAAAACGAAGAACATTTACAGCTTTCTATAAAACAATCACATTATCAATTCCAAAACTTCTTATTACTTACACTTTCTTTGTGTCCCACTTGTATATTTTGTAAGAGATTAGTTTTTATAGCTCCTCTTGGTAATAAAATATCTTTCTCCGTATATCTAAGCAAATTGTAGTTATGATAACTGAGAAATTGTAAATTGTAACATACTTTCCTGTGGTTCTGGTCATCAGTTCTAATGCCTCAGAAACTTCATCATCCGATTCATCTTTTTCATCGGTTTGAACATCTAAATATATGAATATAATCTAAATTTTCTAATATCTAATATTAAAACCTTTGGACCGTTTAGCCCAGGTAGGCTTTTTCCCAGCATTATGTACTCTCTCAAAGGCAGCACGAAGACGAAGTTGATATTCCTATATGAACACATGTAAATTAAAATAATTGAGTGAATAAAAATAATTTTAAAAATGTAATTTCAAAACGATAATGTTGAATATACCTGTTTAGAAACAACATTGTCGGAATCAGTACTTCTTTTTAATATATACGACGTTTTCTTATTGGGTAAAACAACTTCTTCCATAACATCGTCATCATCATCGGCCCATACACCTTTTTTTTCATTTACTGTACTTTCAACCTTATAAGTAGCATTATTAGGTTTTATGATTACCCTCTTACTTGAACTGGAACGTCTTCGCTATCGGAATCAGTGTCACTTTCCGATCCAAATGATTTTGTTCCAAACAGTCTTTTGGCCAATTTTTCTTCTTCTTCATCAGGAATCAAATGTTCCTATAAATAATTTTATTTATATGCTTGTAAAAAGATCACCAACATTTTTTCTTTTTTGAGGATTCGCAACCTTTTCCTCTTGAGCCATTTTCTGAATAAAAACATTTACATTTTCTCAATTTACACTAATTATGAAACATATTATAAATAAAATCTAAATGTTATAAACTAGACGGAGAAGCTATTTTTTAATTTTTTGAATTTTCAAGGTACGCAATTTACCGCTGTAGGTTTTAATTACACATTCTGATTTCTACTGTATAGCTGAAACTCTTGAAATTAAACTGCGCTTTTAATAAATCCGCATTTTCATGTTTTTTTGATTAATTTAAATAATTAACTTTCTTTAGATCAAGGGTATGAATAGAACCGACTTTGCGGTCGGCGATGTTATTTGTGATGAACCACTTGAGAAAGAGTTTGCTGCTGAAACTGTAAATATTCTTCAAGCTAAGCATCGTGTCATTCGTGAAGCTTACGAATTATTTTCTACTCATTTTGGCGCAACACCTCTTAATGATTTATTAGCATCTATTGCTCCTGGCAGAGTAAATCTCATTGGGGAACACATAGACTATTGTGATGGTTTTGTCTTGCCAATGGTATACGATCAGCTATTTTGCTCTGTAGTATTTTCTAAACAAAATGTTTTAAGGCTATTCCCTTGTATATGGTTTTTATTGGAAAAAAAAGGCCTGATATGGAGAAAACTTCACGTATTTACTCATCGGCGTTAAAGCAAACGGCAGAGTTACATATCCCATATCAACAAAATCATAAAGTAGGACAAAAAAAGTTTTCTTCCTCTATCATCTATTTTGATATTCTAGGAATACCCAAGTTGGAGCAATTACATTAGAGGAGTTTTGGCTTTAACTAATTGTGATGTTGCTTTTGATGCGGTCGTGCATTCCCTAATTCCTGTTGGGAGTGGACTTAGCAGTTCTGCAGCGTTAGAGTTGGCAACTTCGTACTTTGTATCTCAACTGTACCCTGGTAAATATAATTTTTTTCCAACTTCGATTACGGCTTCTTACTTAGATACAACAATGAGTCTAGATCAAAGAGCTTTATTATGTCAAAAATGCGAACATGAATATGCTAAAGTTCCTTGTGGAATAATGGACCAATTCGTAATTTCATTAGCTCAGTTTCCATGTGCTTTGAAAATTGATTGCAGGTATCTATTTTTTCTCCAAGTTTTGAATGTATTTTTTTTTTAGATCATTAGAGTACGATCGTATTCCTATCGTCTTCTCGGCTGATGCTGTCTTCGTAGTAATCAATTCAGGTGTTAAGCATAAGCTTGCAGAAGGAGAATATAGCAAGAGAAGGGAAAGTGTTGATAAAGCTTTGAGTTTGTAAGTTGTATCACACCTAAAAAAATTTCTGAAAAAAAAACTTGAGGTTCAACGTCAAGTCTTGGAGAGATGTTACTCGAGATATGATCAAGGCCAACACTGAAGTCTTAAAACAATTTGAGGGAATGCAAGACAATGCTTTCCACGTCGTCAGTTTCGAAATTGTCGAATAGTATTTTTGAAGTTTTAAATTAGGTTGAAGAAATCGAAAGAACAGCTAGAGCAACTGAAGCCTTATTGGATAACAATATTGTAATGTTCGGAAAACTGATGAGTGAAAGTCATGCTTCCTTGAGGTTTTTTAACGTAGTTAGAATTTTGTATTTCGAAATTGTTTAGGGATAAATACAAAGTATCATGTTGTGAGTTAGATGAACTTGTGAACTTAGCTCACCAAGTCAAAGGAGTTTTTGGTTCCCGTATGACAGGTTTAATGAAAAAAATTAATCTTTTCAATTATACTTTGTAGGTGGAGGTTTTGGTGGTTGTACTGTAACACTGGTACGTAAAGAAAATGTGTCCAATTTAGAAAATTTTATAAAGGTTTTGGATATTATATTGAACTGAAACTAAAATAATGTTTTCAGGAAAATTATAAAGGGGGCAATGCCAGTGTGTTTGTTTGTGAGCCTGTAAAAGGAGCAGAGATTGCCCTTCTAAACTTTCTAAACTGATTCAGAGAATATCCGTTAATTCGTCTAGTCCAAGAGGCCTTTATAAAAAATAATACGCGGTAAAAGATAATGAATAAATTATTTTATTTGAATTTTAAAAACAGGAACACAGACAGAGGAAACCCAGAGCGAGACTATTTTGTAGAGAAACTAAACTATATAGTTTATAAATAGAATGAAAACTTAACGAGAACAAAAATAATAACCTAGTGAAAATAATGTGAAATGCATTAAATTAGAATTGTCTTAAGCATAATACAGTACGAAAAAAAGAAAATAATTTTACCATCTCTTCTTATAGTCATCAACTGAGACTCCGCCAGGGCCATACGAAATAACAAGCAAAAGACCACCAATAACGGACATGGTTTGGAAAAAGTCATACTTCATGAAATCTCGGTAGAAACGATCAGCAGGTACATTCCACCAAGCGTTCAACCAGAAGTTCAAGAAGAATAGCCATGCAACAAGAACCATAGCAGAAAGTTTAGTCTTATATCCAATTGAAACAAGGGTGATCAGAGCAAAACCAACAACAATTTCAATAACCTGAAGATAAATAATAATTATAGATTTTCATAATCCGAGTTACCTGTAAGAAGCTCATCTCGAAATGCATCAAAGTAATGAACATAAAGATGAGAAGCACGCGACCAGCAAGAAGCATGTAGGATTTTGGCTGCAAAACTCAGTTGACTTAATTGCACATTACGATTTAAAACCTTATTTTTCTCTCCCATTGTGGGAACTCCAGCGAAAAGAGAAGACTTATCTTCCTGAGTTTCCGCAAGAAGAAGAACAAGACCTCCACCAACAGCAACATTTCTAAAAAATAAGAACTGAATGATCTGACCCTATACAATAGAATTATATACCTAGCCAAGAATTTCAAATCCCAAAGAATGTGATATGCAACGGTTTGAAGAGCAACAATTGAAGCCAAAATTGCACAAGCGATAGTGACCTGAAATGAGATTATGTTGCAGATACCGGATTAACAGCGAAACCTTCTTTCTAAGCATGATCATGAGGCAAGGAACAATCTGGCCGAAGAAGTTATACACAACAAACAAAGTAGCTAAGAACCATCCACAAGACCAGGACTCCTAGAAAACTATAGTTATAAAAGTATAATTAATTATCACAACCTGCATAAATTGTCTTTGATCATCCCATTGGAAATACATTCGAACGCCATCTTCCAAGAAAGTGGATACTAAACAAAGACGAGCAACATGGGGAAGAAAATGTCTAGTTCTACGCAAGATCTAAAAGAGTAAAATAAATGATGTAATTCGGGGCTATCGAACGAACATCGTCAGCGAAATCTTCTGCTCCCGCAAAGAGCTCTCTCTGTCCACCTGCGCGGAACTGATCCATTTACCTAAAACACTTTGATTATCCTTATAACAAGTGCGAAATTTATAAAAGATAATGAGAAAGATGTGGCAATTCCAGAAGATAGGTAAACAAGTAGAACACATGGTCAGTATAAAGAGCTAAATAACTAGACAGATCACAGAGTAAACAGTGTTTCATTTATTTGTCCAGACTTATAAATTAATCGGCAAAACTCTGAAGAATAAATCGAATCATATAATCAACCTTGAAATAGGGCTGAAACCAGCGTGGAAAAGTATGACAAGAATAAGAGAGGACACATTGAGGGCTGTTGTAAAGTTAAAAAGAAGCAACGTAGAGTGCTGTCGGCAATCTAGAGAATTCATACACGTTTTAAATTTTCATTACTTTACTCTTCCATGTTTTGACATTCCCAAAATAAACAAAAGTGATTTCCTATTAGAGTCGAATATAGCTAAGGTTCACTCGAGATATTCAGTTTTTTTAAAAATATAAGAGTAAACTATAACAAATTTGATATTCATATATAAGGGAACCGCCAAAACAATCTCAAAACTGGTTCGTAATTGAATGAAAAAGTAAAAGGGTGTTCGCAATCATGCTCAAAAAAGCACATTAATCGCACCAGCCGCGACGCAGAACGCTCGCGAGCTGATGTGTCTGTGGCCGGACGAGACTAGGGAGGCCGTCGGATGGTGATGGCTAGCAGTGGTTGCCTGTCTAGTTGGATGGTTGTGGGACCAGGCTGGGTGATGAGACGAAAAGAAAGACATCAGGCGATAGGGGTAGAAGCCTTTAACTGTTGATTTTCTTTTTTTGCATCACCAGCGGTGTGTGTATGAGTGGAAGTGTATTGTCTTAGATAGGGTTCGAGCGAGAGCAGGTATCACACTGTTGTCAGCTGTCACTGTTAATAGAAACGAATCTAAGAATTAATGAATAGATAGATAAGGTTGAACAACAATATAAGAATAAAAGGGAAAAGATAGATATATATATTGTTGCAATGCTAAGCTACTAGCCAAATTTTGACCTCAGGGAGCTCGCACGCGCGTGGTCACCTGTCCTTGCATCAACTCGAAGTCTACGCAATACACTAATAGACCGCTGAGAGATAGAAACGGAGTTCTCTTTTGGGGGTGTTCTCTTCGTAGATATGCGCAGTATGATGATGATGAGGAGCAGTTTCTCAATGTATGTCGTTGATGCGTTCATTTCTCTGACTCCGAAGATCTTGGGTACGCTGAGTTTAACTAGAACTGTTCGATATTTGGAAAAGGAAAACTGACCAATAGTATTTACTTTGAAAATAACTGTGACGTTGATGAGAATGCGAAAAGAGCAATTCAGAAAAGGACACAGAGCATTTGTTCTTCTCATGATTTATAAGAATTCGCCAAATGCTGAGTATTGAGGTTTTCTTATCATTAAATATGAGATAAAAATGACCTTAGTTAGACAAGATAGAATGATTCACATTTAGTATAGTAGTGATAAAGTATATCTCTAAATGATCATATACTTGTTATGATGAATTGTATCATTTCGCCCATATATACCCTTTGACCTTAATCGAATTTGAAATAATTGATTGAGATATGTTGATGGAGATTTCAAATAAGTATAAAAAAATATGAAGACGTAGCATTGAAACTAAAAATATAAAAAGTGATTTTAACTGTTAACGTTTTCTAGTTTGTAGTAAAAATAGTCAGACATATGATCGCAAATTCGATAAAAATCTGTATTTTCTCTTTTTATAAGAAGATATTTAAAGTTTAAAAACATCTTTTAAAGGTTTTTATATAGTAGATTAAAGGATAATGACAATTTCCATATTTACATGTCTAAAATAAACTAATACGTTAAAGGCAGATGTTAAGTTATAGGAATAAAAAAAGTCATAACTATGATGATATCATAAACAAAAATATTAAAAACCAAATAAATAAAAACTTCAGGAAAATAAGCAAATTTGACATAATATACACGAGTTTGACACGAAGAAGGTTTCTATATAACACACAAATCAAGATCTAATTTCATGTTTTGTACAAATTCCGGTTCGTGGACATAGCTTACTTTTTTTTGTGGTAAGAGCCGTCCAATAACTAGAACATCATAGTGTTAATCTGTTGACCAGATGATATGAGGCTTCATATATGTATTTGTTAGTTCAAACAGATAATAACAATAGATATTATAAGCAAAGAATAGTATATACTAACTTACTAACTTCAAATATATTGTAAGTATAAGATTAAAACAAAAGAGAAGAGATTAGACATTGAGGACAATTGAACGAAATATTTCTGAAAAAACGAGGAAAGATTAGAGTGCGAGATCAGAGACAGACATGATCTCGATAAAATGAAAGAAATGAAACATATACATCCGGTGACAGACAGAGAAAAATGGAATGAAAGAGACAGATGTATACATCGCATTGAAAACCATAAAGTAGTATAAATTGAAAGAAAATATTAAAGAATTAATAAAAAGAATGAACTGAGCAAATATTTTTTTAAAACAAAAATAGTAAAAAGTGCGTTAACTTATACTTTTCAACTTTTTTTTGTTTTACGAATGTAGTGAAAGGAAAACGGTTTCTCTCTCATTATCATTACGAACAACTGTATTTGCAACGGGTATTAGTTCAAATTATAAGAAAGCTTAAGTCTTATCTTATAAAAAAATGTTTCCATTGTAAATTAGTTCTTAAACTATATTTTGAAAGTTTGTTTTGAAAAAAAAAACATTGATGTTATATATATATATATATATGTACGTATGTTTTTGTTTTAAATTTAGTTCGCTAGGACATGCATACATACATATAACCTGTGTTGTTTGTTGAAACTAAAATTAAAAAAAGGTGATTATCATAAATTTTTAGTAGAGAAATGAAGGTCAACTCAAATATAACAAATTTACAATAATATTGTTAATACATGCCACCACCAAACAACCATATATTTTTTTGAAATATCAACTACGGAATATTTAAATCATATGTATATAAATGTATATGTATATTGTTATATTATATGTCGTAGAATTAATTTAAGGCTTATGAATTTAAAATTTTTTTGTTATATCTGTTCTAATTTATTCTAGAAGTTCTTTAAATTTGTTTTACAAATGACAATATAAGGCTTCTACGTCTTATTCATGAACATTATCATTTCTACATACTTACCTACATACTGATTTTCTTGTGCAATAACCTTTCAAAGTCCTACCGACTCATAAAAATGTGGTTCAAAAGAGAACTACAGCTTAAATAGAATCGGAACTGATTATCTACTCATGGGCATTGTTACGTATACTTTCCTTGGTTCACATTTCTTAGTCGTGCTTCTCTCTTGGCCATATCTTATAGAAGCTGATAGAGATTGACTGTGAAGTCACTGATAAGAAGTTGGTTCGTTTTCCATTTAAAGTCACGGTGAGAGGAAGTAGAAGGTGAACATGGCCAGGTCTACTCCTTGGCTAGTCATCTTTGCGTTATCCATCCTTACCACCTCAGTTGGTGCAGATAAAAATGATGATTTAATTAACAATTTACCTGGATTATCATTCAATCCCAAATTCAAGCAATATTCTGGATATTTGGATGCTTCCACTGGAAACTATCTGCATTACTGGTTAGTCACTTTTTACTATTTTCAACATTAATCTCCTTATTATTCGATCATCTTGAGCTTGCTTTAATGAAATATTCTTTTGCATCTGATTAGAAGGCTATTATGCTTTATGCATCTAATTACTTCAAGATTTAGAAAAAAGAAAACAAAAATTTCAAATAATATTTCAATTTATGAAATAAAGTTTCAATAATTTCCTTCTCGGAATAAAACTTAGAGCTTTCTTTGAATATAAGAACTTTGCTAGTTTTTCATCTAATTTTAAAATGCATTCCAAAAATTTTATTTTGAAAAATTTATAAAAACTGATATTTTAATTTTAAATATTTAAATTATCTAGGCTACAGACTTTCAAGTTTTATTTAATTAACATAATCCTTTTATCAATATGTTATTGATGATGTTGTTCTATCAGAAACATGCAAAAGGGATTATGTTATTATCTTTTCAACTGCAAACACCATGTTTAGAAGAGGTCTGTATGTGTTTGAACTAGATTAATTGAGAACTGCCATTACCATATGATTAATTAGGAATTAATTGAGTTGTACTGAATTAAGCCCACGAATTAAACGTGGTTCTTGTACATAAAAATGATAAAAGATCAACTTATTTCATTCTTTTCTCTCTCGTTGTTAAGATCAAATTGGTTTAAAAGATAACCCAGGTGAACTGTTTTGTAATCGTTCCTATCTGGAACAGTTTTAATTTCTAAGAAAAGCCACAACGTAAAGGCATATACATATATATTAGTAATATAAGCTTATTCATAAGATTTTATATCTAATTTATTATTTTTCTTTAAATAAAACTTCTATTACATACATACATAGATGGCTATTCATATGTTCAAATAATAGCATCTTATCAATAGAAAAGTACACAGAAAATAAAAGTTTTATTAATGAGTGAAGATTTTGTCAACTTTTTTTGTTATATGTTTTAGTTTTTTTTGCTCATCTTTCAAACCTTTTTGCTCATCTTTCAAACCTTTTCAGAAGATAAACGTATTCTGATTTGATACTGGTTAAGCCTAAAATACTTTTTCATCACATTTCTTTGATCAAGATCACAGTTATAAACCGTGAATATGTCCTGTAGGCAACTATAAAAGACGTGGATTTGATAAAGACATCAGAAATTAAAAAAAGGATGACAAAGCAAAAGTTTTAATTAATCAAACTTAAGGATGATTACGAATTCAACTACAAAAAATAAAACTTTATCTATCTGGTAATCAACTAATACGTAGGCGCTTCACTCATAAATGTGGACAAATTTACAATTAGAAATCATCTTTTATAATTCTTGCATCACTTCTCAGTTAATATTCTTTTCCAAACTCTTTCACTCTTTCATCTATCTTTTTATGATGTGTGTTCTCTTATCAAATACATGTACATATACATGTTGAACAGATTAGGAATGTAACGAACTTTTTGCAAAGTACGAATCAAAGATATTGAGCCAATGGCAAATGGGCATGTGAGATATTTAAACATTTGTATTATTCCAGGCTTGTTGAATCACAGAGAAATCCATCTTGGGATCCATTGGTACTTTGGTTAAATGGAGGTCCTGGATGTTCTTCTCTTGGCGGTTTATTCACCGAGCTTGGACCTTTCCGTGTTCAACCTGATGGAAAAACTATTGTTGAGAACGTAAACTCATGGAACAAGGTTAAACAATGAAGATGATGAATTGCCTTATTATTTTCTTGAAATCTAGGTTGCCAACGTGCTATTCCTTGAAGCTCCACGGGATGTAGGATATTCTTATCGTGATGTCAAGCAATATGGAAACGATACTATTTACAATGATTACAAGGTATTCATTGGAATAATTTTAATTTATATTGATTCAACGATAAATCATAATAAATGAACGTTTTATCATTAATAAATATTAATATTTTAATTTTACAGACAGCTTCCGATAACGCTTTGGCAATAAAATCATTCTTCCAACGTTTTCCAGAATATTCCAACCGACCATTCTACGTTACTGGTTAGTCTGATTGAGAAATTAAGGGAAAGAAAGAGGGCAATTATAATTTTATAAGTAATATAAGTAATATATATATTTGGACATCGACTTTTATTTATCTTAATCAAATCAATTGAACTCTAATCCAATAGAATTTGACTGTAGCCCCAGGCATATGACGAATTATTACTCAATCTCTGGTTGTTGGTATCAAGTAAATGACGTCGATGTCCAAGCATAGAAAAATTATAAATAAGCTTTAATACTGAAAGCTCACTTTTTTCCAATAATACATAGAATTTTCGCAATTCTATTCTAAAAATTGATGATTATGTGAATTCTATCAAAATTGCAGGAGAATCATATGGAGGTGTCTATGTACCAACTCTCACCAATCTTCTCATTTCTATGATCCAAGTAATATCAATATATTGTATTTTTTTTTAATTTAAAAAACTAATATTTATAGAATGGAAGTCTTCCAAATGTTAATTTGGTTGGTATGGCTGTTGGAAATGGTGAATTGAGTGCATACAAACAGACAAATTCTGCTATTGATCTGTTGTACTACAGAGGAATGCTTGGCACAGAGTATGTTTGCAATACCAAATGTATAAATGTAATGAACAAAGAGAGCTTGATCTTTAAAATATTCGAAAAGCTTATTACTTATCAAGTGTTTATTTAATATTAATTAGAACATCAAAGAGAAAGACTTTTCATTATCAAATTATCAACGTTTTGCTCTTAAAATTGTCAATTAAGAATATAAACAAATATAATCAGTGAGAAGTAACGTGTGAAAAATTATTATATATAAAAAAAAGATTTAAAAAAACTGTTCAGACATTAATTTTCAGTGAATATCAACAATTACAAGTTTGCTGTCAAGATAATTCTGGAGCACCATTATCGTATTGTGATTTCTCCAAATACATTAGTGTTGGAACATTTGGAGATTTACTTCCCAAAAACAATACAAATGATCCAGTAAAGAACAATTGTGCTAATACTATTTCTAAATATGCTCAAGATTTAGTATGGAATACATAGTAAGATTTAAAAAAAAAGAAAAGAAATATCTTTTTTTCATTTAGCAATGATGTTTATAATTCATATCAAGATTGTTATAACTTCTCTTCAGCTAATAGTGTTTCACAGGTAAATAATATATATAATTTGCTTACATATATACATATGATATAAGCAAATTAAGCTTTTGAAAAAAATATATAAATGACAATCAATGAGGAAAATATTTTAGCAAACTGCTCGTCTTCGAGCCTTCAAGAGTGTTTTGGGATCAAAGACTCTTCGTAGTTATTCTGATAGCAAAGTCAAGACCTCTATTAGTGCTTCTACTTCTGCATCTTCTTCCTCTTCAAATCCATTCGTTGATCAAGGAGTAAGTGACGTTTCAAAATTATTGCTTTATCTAGATTTTCTCAATTAATTTCATCATTTTTGATTGGATTCAGAGAATTAAACTGATAAGAACTATTTTAATTTTCTTATCTTTTATATATTTTAACGAATACCGTACATAATTGAAAATGATTTTTAAAAATATAAATTGAGGAGAAAAAAAATAAGAATAAATATTTTTATAGTCTCTCTTCAATACTCAATCTACTGATGCTTCTGGAGGATTTGCTTGCTACATGGATGCTGCAACTGAGAACTATCTCAACCTTCCCGAGGTTCGCAAAGCTCTCAATATTCGCCCTGAATCTGCATATTGGCAAGATTGCAAGTAAGACCAATGCTCTTGAAATATCTATTTATCCAATAATTCCAGTCTTGACATGAATGGTAAATGGTATGAGCAACAGAATCACGATATGACAGAAGTTTTCTCTCACATCCTCTTCACAGGTATAACGTTTTACGTTTGTTTTCAAAATATTTGAGCAATTCTATAGGTTATCCATTGAAAATGTTGATCTATAACGGAGATGTCGATATGGCTTGTAACTTCCAAGGAGATGAATGGTTTATTGAAGATTTGGCTTACAATAATCATGTATAACTCATTATACTGTTAATTCACTTTAATCAAATGCTATTTAGATGTCCTCCTCTGTTCGTGCTCCATGGCTTTACACTAAGCCCAATGGAAAACCTGTTTTAGCTGGATACATGAAGACTTTCAACTACAGAGCTACTATTAATATAACATTATTAACTGTTAAAGTATGTTTATACTAATCTCATATCATACAGATATTCATCTTAAGGGTGCCGGACATTTCGTACCTCTTGACCGCCCTGGACCAGCTCTTCAAATGATCACCAACTTCATATCTGGAAATACATATAACTCTACAACTTCTATTGACCTCACACCCCAACCCCTCCTTCCCCAATACGCACCAGCTCCTCAGCCTTCTTGTACAGTTTTTTTATAAATCACATAGATATTCAATGTAATTTCAGGGACAAGAAAGCAAGCTGATCGTATTTGGTCTCTCCCTGGACTAACCTATAACATCAACTTCAAGCAATACTCTGGTTATCTTAATGGTGTTGCAGGAAACTCTCTCCATTATTGGTTCTTAAACATAAAGAATATGTTGATAACTTGATATTTCTAGGTTTGTTGAGTCCCAATCTAACCCCACTACCGACCCACTTGTTCTTTGGCTTAATGGAGGACCAGGTTGCTCATCCTTGATGGGATTCTTATCTGAATTAGGTCCTTTCCACCCTAATCCAGATGGTAAGACTCTTTTCGAAAATGTGTACTCATGGAACAAGGTAATAGTCAATTTAGATATGGAATTTTAAGTTAATTCATTCAGGGAGCCAACATTTTATTCCTTGAAAGTCCTCGTAATGTAGGATTTTCTGTTCAAAATACTACTGTCAACCCTGATACTATTTATAATGATGAAAAGGTTCTTTTCTTTTCATTTCTTTTAATTCAAAATTAATGAAAATCAAAAATCAATTATATATATTTGGTTTAGACTGCCTGGGACAGTTTCTTGGCCCTCAAGGACTTTTTCACTGTATATCCAGAATACAACGGAAGATCTTTCTATGTTACAGGAGAATCATACGGTGGTGTCTATGTACCAACACTTACTTCTCTTCTGATTGATCAGATTCAAGTATGTTTTCTGAAAATGTATTCAAGTTTAAATAAATTATATTACAGGCTGGTAATTTCACCGAATTGAATTTAGTTGGTATGGCTGTTGGTAATGGAGAGCTTTCTGCTCTTCAACAGATTAACTCAGCTATTCATCTTCTTTATTTCCACGGTCTTTACGGCAAACAGTATACAATACAGTTTTCAATTCAAAATTAAAATTTATCTTCCAGAGAATGGGATCAGCTTCAACAATGTTGCAACAGCACTGGTAGCTCTGATCCTAAGTGGTTTGAATATTGCGATTTCTCCAGATACATCAAGTAAGATCCATTAGTTTTTCTTTAGATTACAAGATATTTCATTTCAATTTAGTCTTGGACCCGATGGAAATGCTTCCCCAATTGACAATGGAGTATGTGGAAAGCTTGTTGTATCTTTGGGACAAGAACGCGTATGGAACTCTATGTACGATCATTATTTTTATATTTTTAATACAAAACTCTATGTATTTCAGTAATGATGTTTATAATATTTATCAAGATTGCTATGAACAAACAACTAAAGTTTTCGGATCACGTTCGGTCTTAGCTCATAAGATTGCTTACAAGAAGAAACTGTTTGCCGCAAGCTTTGTTGATCAAGGAGTAAGCAATAGCATACATATAGATTAAATAATTTTTTTCTGTAGGCTCAAGTATCAATGGTTTCTACTGATAACCAAGGAGGATTCCAATGTTATGCCGGTGATGCCGCTGCTCAATATCTGAATACTCCAGATGTTCGTGATGCTCTTCATATTTTACCTAATAGTGGAAATTGGAGCTCTTGCAAGTATGACTTATGAAACACATTCTGTATAATTACATTTCTATATTTTCAGTGATCACCTTAACGAAATTTATATTCAACAGCATAATGATACTGGAAAAGTTTTCGATCATATCATTCAGTATGTTGAAAACAAATTATAAAGTTATTTTAAACAATATAATTTTTAAGAACTGGATATCCACTTCGTATGATGATCTATAACGGAGATGTTGATATGGCTTGTAACTTCATTGGAGATCAATGGTTCATTGAAGCTGTTGCTAAACGCTCAGGAATGTCTGTATCTAAAGACTTCAAAGAATGGAGGTATTAAAGAGATTTATATATAAATATTATATATATAATAATCTCTCTTTCTTAGATATCTTAACCAAATTGCTGGTTATGCTAAACAATTCAAGTATGGTTCTGGTACTATTGATCTTGTTACTGTTAAGGTTAGTATCAATTTCTGAAATATTGTTTATAAAAGCATATTGAAGGGTGCCGGACATTTGGTTCCTTCTGACAGACCAGGACCAGCTCTTCAAATGATCACCAACTTCCTTCGTTCTCAAGACTTGAGCAATCCAGTTCCTTTCAATACCAACCTTACTCCACTCAAGCCAGACTACCAACTTCAAGAAACAGTATACTATCAGTCTAATAATCTAATTCTTAAAATTTGCTTTTCTAGCTCACTGCTATCGTAAATGGCACCCAAACATCTACTCCTAAGTTTGTTGGTGGCAGAAGAGGAAGACTTGGCTTGAAGCAAAGAAGTATTCGTAGATCCTTAGGACTTACTGAATCTAATGTTTGTCTTTGAACATATAAGCCTTTTACAGTATATTCGCTTCAGAGAGTAAAGCGAGCTGCTACACCTGCTCCCCCTCCACCACCAAACGCTGATAAGAATGCTGATTTCGTTCCACAGCTTCCAGGCTTAACTTTCAATCCAACATTCAAACAATATTCTGGATATTTGAATGCTTCTGCTGGAAACTACTTGCATTACTGGCTTGTTGAATCTCAAGGAACACCATCCACTGATCCTCTGATTCTTTGGTTAAACGGAGGCCCAGGATGCTCGTCTGTCGGAGGATTCCTCGAAGAGTTAGGTCCATTCCACGTCAACAAAGACGGAGCAACCTTGTTTGAAAACGTATATTCATGGAACAAAGTGAGTAAGATATATTTATTCTTTATTTCAATTTTTATCAATAGGCTGGTAATGTTTTATTCTTGGAATCTCCACGTGATGTTGGTTACTCCTACAGATCTAGCGAATTCTCTAGTGATTCTATGTATAACGATACTTATGTGCGTTTTACAATAATCTTCTTAAATAACTAAATTGAGAATTAAATTTCATTTACTGGTAATTTCAGACTACATCCGATGCTATTTTGGCTCTTCAATCTTTCTTCGCTAAATTCCCAGAATACCAAAACCGTGACTTCTACATTACTGGTAAGAAAATCAAACTAAATAATCAATAATCAATTTTAATCTATGCTTTTAGGAGAATCATATGGTGGAGTTTACGTCCCAACTTTGACCAATGCTTTGATTAAGCAAATTCAAGTAAAGCTATCAGATCAATGTTGTCTTCATAAAAATATTTTTTACAGACTAATGCTATGTCTTACGTCAAGCTTGTTGGAGTTGCTATCGGAAACGGAGAGCTTTCAGCAATTCAACAGATTAACTCCGCCGTTTCTCTTCTTTACTTCCGTGGAGAACACGGAAAGAGTGATTATGATGCACTTTCTCAATGCTGTGATGGAAACGTAACTCATCAAACTTATTGTAACTTCATGCAATACATTCAATTGGATAGTCAAGGAAATGCTACGCCAAAGGTATTTTGATATTCTGAATAGTTTTATCTTTACTTATTACATTCTAATTATTCAGGATCCATCCAACTCACTTGCTGGACAGTGTGGACGTATGGTTGTTAAACAAGGATTCTTAGATGTCTGGGAGACTGAGTAATTCAAGAATACGATAAAAATAATTATTTGTTTCGCAACTTTCAGTAATGATGTTTACAATACTTTCCAAGATTGCTATACAACTAGTGATGGTTCTAATATCTTCGCTAAGAATTCTAAATCTCATCGTTCTAAGAGAGATGTCCCTATTCTTCTCAACAACAAGCTTTATGTTGACCAAGCTGTATGATTCTAAACCCACATTTCAGAATATTAACTTTTAATTGATTACAGAAGAAGATTAACTATCAATCCACTGATTCTAATGGTGGATTCTCATGCTTCTCTGGAGATGCTAGTGAGAACTACATGAACATCCCCGAAGTTCGAACCGCTCTTCACATCCCAGCTGGTGTTCCATATTGGACTGATTGCAAGTAAGATTAATGAGAAATCTATAGTTATTGCTCACCTATCTATTCACCTTTAGTGATGATATCAATGGAAATTACATTCAACAGCACAATGATACTACCAGTGTTTTCAACGAAATTCTTCAATCAAATTATCCTATTCGTTTCTTGATCTATAACGGAGATGCTGATATGGCTTGCCAATTCTTGGGAGATGAATGGTTCATTGAGAGCTTGGCCCAAAACAACCAAATGTCAGCTACTAGCCGTTCTGAATGGAATTATACCCAAAATGGAAATTTACCACGTATTGGTGGATATTACAAGACTTTTAACTACAAGAACAGCCAAGCTACATTTGACTTATTAACTGTTAAGGTGAATTTTCTAAGATTTATGTGGTTGAGCACATCATCTATTTAAGGGAGGAGGACATTTCGTTCCACAAGATCGTCCAGGACCAGCTCTTCAAATGATCTACAATTTTATTAAAAAAACTTCCTATTCCACACCATTGCCAATGAAGATCACTCGTCAGCCTTTGAAGTCCGATTATACTCCAGCTCCCCCCCAGAGCGGTTGGTTAGCTTTAGTAACAACTCAGCTTACAATACATATTTAGTACCCCGCCGTCATCTTGAAATGGCCGGAACATTGCCAGGATTAACCTTCAAACCACAATTCGGACAACATTCTGGATATCTCAAAGCCACCCCCGGAAACTATCTCCACTACTGGTTCGTTGAGTCCCAAAGCAACAAGATGACTGACCCCATCTTGCTCTGGATGACTGGTGGACCAGGATGTTCATCTCTTGGAGCTATTCTCGGAGAAAATGGACCTTTCCTTGTCAACCCAGACGGCAAAACTTTGTTTGAGAATGTGTATTCATGGAACAGAGTGAGTAGTTTTTATTTTTAATTCTTTAGTGTATCATATAACTCGTACTATGACTGTTGACTTTAGGCTGCTTCTGTTATCTATTTGGAATCTCCACGTTCTGTTGGATTCTCATACCAAGATAAGAATGTTAATAATGACACAACTTGGGATGACACTAAGGTATTATCATTTAGTCATTTAAAAAGCAAAATTGTGTTATGGTTTATAGACTGCTGTTGACGTTGCTTTAGCAATTCAAGACTTTTTCAACACTTATCCTCAATTCCAAAAGAATCCATTTTATATTACTGGAGAATCATACGGAGGAGTTTACGTTCCAGTCGTAACCGAAAGAATTTTGGCCGATATTACCGTATATTTTGACAATTGAATTAGAAATTACTTTATAACCTCAATTTAGGCTCAAAAGACAAAATGTAATCTTCAAGGTATGGCTATTGGAAATGGAATGCTTAGTGTTATTCAAGATGTAAGCTTACGCTTCGAAACTTAAACTTCATCATTTCCTATGTCCAGATTCGAACTCTTCCTGATTACTTGTACTACCACGGAATCTATGGAAAGACAGAATGGGATAATCTTCGTTTATGCTGCCCCAATGATACCCCTGCTAACAATCAACTTAGCTGCAAATATGAATACTATGTTGACATCAACACAGATGGTATTTATAAACTTTTTATTTTAAAATTTTATTAAATATTCGTTAGGTTCATATACTGCCAAGAATTTTTCTTCTGATGCTGATGCTATTCACAAACAATATTGTGCTGATCTCGTTATCTCAATGGCTCAAGATCGTATTGGAAGCTCTGGATATGATATCTACAATATCTACCAGGACTGCTATAATAATGGCAACGGAGTTTTCAGCTTAGCTTCTGACAGAAAGGAAAAAAGCACACGTCGTCGCTTTAGACATCAATTCGCTGCTCAGATGGTAAAATATATTCATTCAGTAGAAAATTGCTTACTTTGTACTTTCAGAGCCAAGTTAATGTTAGTCCAGCTCCAGTCAACCCTCTTCAGATGTATTCTTCATCTACTGATGCTTTCGGAGGATTCCAATGCTACATGACGACTGCTACTACAGCTTATCTCAATCAAGGACATGTCCGTTCAGCCTTAAACGTTCCAGACTTTGTACAAGATTGGCAATTCTGCAAGTACGTTTAGATATTTCATATCTACATTCATATCATATCTATAGAGACGATATCAATTATTCATTGACACATCATGATACAACTCCAGTATTTGAAAAGATCTTCACTTACGGAATTCCTCTTAGGTTTGTTTCCAATCATTAAGATTCTATATTTTTTATTTTAGAATTATGATTTATAATGGAGATGTTGATGTTGCATGTGGATTATTTGAAGCTCAAGGAATGATTGAGAATCTGGCTAAGAGAAATAAATTTAATGTAAATTGAACATATGAAATATTTAAACTTTATTGTATTATTTAAGGTTACAAAGAAACGTGATCAATGGATCTATGGTCAACAAACTGCTGGTTACATCAAGAAATTTAGTAACGCTCAACTTCAAACTCATATTTATCTCGCTACTGTAAAGGTAATATTCTATTGGTTATATTCATATATAACAATGCAAATTCTGTTCTCAGGGAGCAGGACACATGGTTCCAACTGATAGACCAGGACCAGCACTTCAGCTTCTCAACAACTTCTTGAATGGAGAAGATAACTACAATGTTCCTGTACCATTTGATATGACTAGACAACCACTTCTTCCACAATTCACAGTTAGTGTTGAAATTATTCATTTTTGACTCAATATTGAGAGTATATTTAAAAATTTGATTTTTTTTCAGCAAACTGGTAATGGAGCTCTTCCAACAGTTAGCAATTCCACAAGTGCTCCACCAGTCACAGGATCATCAACAACAGTATCATCTCAAAATGTAACTGCATCTTCTGATAGCACAAACA
Organism: Auanema rhodensis; assembly: GCA_964057225.1. NCBI lineage: Eukaryota > Metazoa > Nematoda > Chromadorea > Rhabditida > Rhabditidae > Auanema > Auanema rhodense. The sequence continues at coordinate 8,587,043 of OZ059899.1, read as the reverse complement.
CACCACCAAAAACACCAACAACACCAACAACAACACAGACGGTATGAACTTTACAAAAAACTTTCTCTTTAAATACTTAATTTTCAGCCAACAACAACAACAAGTTCAGCTCTTTTACAACCTATTCTGGCTTTAATCATTTCTTTATTCATGTTCTAAATTTATCTTTTCTGAAATCGATCAAAACGCCAGGTTCAGTTATGACAATGACCTCATTGAGAATTTTACTTGTAATTTGTGCTTTTTGTGATATGTTTTAAATATTTTTTTGACTTTTAGTCTTAGGAACAGAGTTTGTTATTCATAAATTCCTAATTTTTTTTAAAAACGTTTTTGTTATTATGATAAAACTTATAATTAATTCTTTTTTCTTCAATAATTTAACTACAGAATTAATATATAATATTATAATAATTCTAAGTTATTCACTATATATGTCTCATCTAATTACTACAATCAAACATCTAAAACGTAGAAAAATATATCTTTCTTTCAAATGCTGCAGTAAGTTTATGGGCACAATTTTTTTTTTCAAAAGAAATCAAATTATTTTTAATTTCAAAATATTCTCATAGATATACTATGTAAGATGCAAGAATCGAGGACTGACAGAATAAACTAATTGAAAACTGAATTCTCAAGTATTTGACAACGACAAAAGAGCAAAAAACATGCTGATGATAATCAAAATATAATCCTGAACGTTTTTATTTTGAGTTCTATTGTATAGTAGCACACCGTAATTCTTGTGAAAGAAACAGAAGTCAAGCTGAGATAACGCTTTGAAAGGGATTTGTTTGTCAACTGTCATCGAAATAGGAGACATCTGAAGCACGAATCATTTATAGAAGAAACGTTGGCTCCATATTCGATTCTTTAAATTCTCATCTTCTGCAAATTCTTTCCTCCAAACTCATAAAAATTAGTATATTTCCTTTCATTGAAAACTTATAATTACAATTAATTTTATTAGCAGGTGAACGAAACAATGGATGCAAGCGCTGAATACACCTTAGATTTGTTAGCTGAAATATCAGTAGGAATTCTTGTTGTCAGCTGTATTCTTTCTTTCTTTTTTGTTTTGTACAGGTTTTCTAATTCTTTTTTAACTTTTTTTATTTTATATAAAAATGAATACAAATGTATATTAATAATAATAATAATAGAATTACATATCTATATATTATTCTGTTTCATTTGCAAACAATTTAGATTATCAATCTATCTATCAATATATGTACAATATACATATAAAAATTAATATAATTATAAAATTATTTAATAAATTAATTATTTTTCTTGTTTTTTTTCAGATGTTTTCAAAAGGATGAATAAATATATTCATGGATTTATCTAATCATAATCAATTGACAACAAACAAGCAAAACATAAATCTTTCAATGTTTCTACAAAAATCATTAAACATGGAATATACATACATACATACATATGTATCTATGTATATATTTTATATATTTATGTATTTATAACTAATTGAATTCTGAAACACATAACAAATTTTTTTTTGTTTCTCATTTTATTTATGCTCTGAAAACTATGTATGTAATAAGTATGTGAGACCACACCTCCCACATATAATTAAATCTTTTCATATGTACATATATCTTACAATATACCTGTTTATGACTTATATCTGATATATTTAAATATATTTATATATATATATTAATTTATGTTTCTATATATATATATATATAAATCTAAAATACATTCTTCTTTAAAACTTTCTTTAATTATGTTCATTAGATTATCTTTATTAAAATTGATTTTCATTACTTATCTTTCTATAAACTTTTTTTTTGTAATAATAATAAAAATTTTATTTAATACGTTATATACTGAATATATGTTATAAACTTAACTTTCATAATATTACAATTAATTTTTAGCCAAGTTCAACAAGATATGTATTGATACTCTTGGCGGTATCTGCTCATGAAATTATTGTTCATTGTCTGTTAGGTTCTCTTTTTCGTTGTCATAGCGATCGGCTTTTACTTTATAAAGCTGAACATTTTCTATTCAACTGTGTGTTATGTATGTAGATGTATACTTTTTTTTTTAAAGAAGAAACATCTTCTATTCCTATCTATCAATATAGTTTTTATATGTTTCTTTATCTTGTTTTAACTATTTTTTGTTTTATATCTGTGTATATAGAATGTATAATATTTTCATTTTGATTTTTTTTTAATTATTTGACTCCAATTTCTCTCATATTATCATCTTATGTACTCAATTGATTCTTCTGTTTTCAATCCAAGCAACAATTATAATATCATATATACTAAACTATATATGTATACGCTTAAGTTATAAACAAAATATTTGAAAAATCATGGATCAAATGTTAATTTCTTAACATTTACAGTAGTTGATATCATGAACTGATCTTAAAACTTGATATATGAAAGTACACCCATTGTATATCAATTGTTACTTTGATTCTATTAAATAAACTATACAAATATTTTGAAATATTCTACTATCAATAATTTGAAAAGAAATTTTTATTGATATTATTCAAATAATAAGATGAATCTTAGAAAATCAAATAACCTTCTCATAGATCTTTTACTATATAAACTAATGTTTCCTTTATTTATCTATCTTTCACACAATGTTTCATTCATATATTCTATATATAGATAAACATAGATCTATATACTTGCTCAATATTAAATTAATCCGAACTATTGTGATTCTTATCAAATGAAAATGTGTTACCATAGAAGCCACTAATTACCTTGACGGAATATTCAATATATCTAAATCAAAGAATTAAAGGAAAACATTTGGTTGAATGCTGTTCAAAAAAACTGTTTTTCTTTAATTATAACCTATGTTTTCATAAACATCACGTCATCACTCCTTCTTCTATACATGAAAAAGCATGAGAGCTTTCAAATATGAAACCAAGAAAGCAGATTCAAAATCATAAGAAAACATTACATTTTTGCTATCAACTGAACTTTTTTTTTTTGGAATTTGCAGCTGATACAACCATTAGAATTACTGATCGTTGAGGTTTATTATATTAAATTATTCAAAGCATTCAGATCAATTGTTTTATGCATTCTATTAACCTATCCTGTTTCGATGACAACCACCTGTGGCGTTTTCCATATTTTGCTTACAATCTATATATCTGTTTAAGCTTTTGAATATTTTTTAATAAAAAAAAATCAAATAAAACCTATTGTTCTTTCTAATAATTAGAAGCATATGATTTTTTTAAGTTCCATAATGGCATTGCTGTAGCAAATAACAGCCAATAAACAGCAATACTAACACATTTCTCATTGCAAAGTTATATTGAAAAGTTTGAAAATCTAAAAAAAATATGATTAACCACAGCAATATGTATTAATTCATGAAGCACAAGTTTTGCTTAATTCATAATAATTATTTAAATTTCTTTTAAATTTTTCTTAAAAGTATTTTTGTTTTGTTTTTGTTTTTGTTTTTATTCTTTTATTTTTGATTTAGTTTAGTTTTAATTAAATATCATTTATAGAATCTAGATCAACAAGCACTAAAAGTGTAATTTCTTATGGAAGCTGACGGCAACGCAGCCGGCTCCATTGCAATTACCCATCCTACCGGCTTCAATCCCAATGATCGTCGTTATAAAGCATGTTGTTGTCATGTCAAAATATTTACAATTGTATCTGGAATTATAGAAATCTTTACCATATGCTTCCTCTTAGTTGCAGGTACTTATCTCCTTCAAAAAATACAATAAACTGAGAAGCAAAACGTTTTTTAACAATTAAAAAATATATTTCTACACAAAATAAAACGACAAAATATTTTTTTTCATAAACAATTATTTGCAACAACTATATCAATTGAATTGATGATGGAATTCAAAAAACATTCTCAATGTACTATCTGTATAGACGTATAACCGTTTCAGTTTTACCTGACATTAATTCAAGAGTTTGTAACCAAGGCAACAACAGGCTCATGTATTTATATATTGATGACGATATTGAAAATCAGAATGGTTCTTCTGGAAACTTAACGACGATTCCCACTGTGGCCACAACAACCATAACTATACCACCGCCTGATTTTGATAATATATCAACGTTGGAAAATTCTACATCGGAATATGAAAAGTAATAAATGTTTCAAAGATTTTTTTAAAAATTAATCTATTATGATATGAAAAGCATTAATTTTATAAATAATTCATGATTAAGGTTTATGGCTTCTTTAACATCAACAATGTGTAGCATGAATATAGTCTGGCTTGTCTGGGCAATAGCTCAAATTCTTGTAATTAACATTGTATTTTATGGAATTAAGCATGTAAGATGGCTTCTTTTCATGCCTCACTTCGTATTCAGGTAAATTTTTTAATACTATTTCTATCTTTAGAGTGGAAACTTTAATTGTAATATTATGTGTTTAGAGTAGTTGATCTGGCACTTTTTTCTTTAATTCTAAGTTTGGAAATATATTCTGTAACCGCAAATGGTAATGCCACGTCGTCATCATTTGTTGCTATTGCGTTTACATCTATTTTGATGTTACTATGGGTTTACGTAACGGTATATTTAACGTTTAACACAAAATAATCTCAAAATCCAAATTTTAGACGGTAGAGATTAGATGTGCACACTTCGTCAAAAGGTCTCAAGAGACGGGATACTCTATTTCGGTAGCACGCCCAATTGGCCCTTCAACAGTTTCTTTAAGCGAACGAGACGCCCCTCCAGCTGTAAGTTTTATTTCATCGTTATTCTTGAAGTAGGATATGACGTAGTCTCAATGCTCTACATCACTTCACGCTTCCAAGAAATAAATTGAATTTGCTGTCAAAGGAAATCCTAACAAATTAATTTCCATTCAGGCTTCTGTTCGACAACTGCCGCCACTACGTCATACTTATGGAGTACGGGACCCAAGCCGGAAATATCAGGATAACTAACATTTCTTTCGATAAGTGTCGTTAAATTCATTGTTATATGAATGTATATTACGTTATTAATATTTTATTATCTTTCACGGATTTTCCGTAATCTCTTTTTTCTGTTCGAGGTGATCTCAATATAGACATATCGCATCAATGATTGAATATATTATATTATTAAGATATCAGATTATGTACATGTAACAGGAGAAAGAACAAACCATAGAAATGTTAATAAATTAATAAATATTTCAAAGTTGTTTTAAAGGTTTAGTAGAAAAATAAAGGAATGCTAGAAGATGCTAATGAATAAGTCGGTATTATTAATTCTGGAATCCCTGAAAATTATAAACGGTCTACGAGATCATCAACTCCCCCTTGGTTTTGCTCATCTACTTCATCAGATTTATTATTATTTTGTTTCTTACGTCTGATCATTTCATATGGGAAAATGATTAAAAAAAAGGAAACTGCTATAAGAGTTGATCCTCCTAGAAAGTATCCAGTAACTTTAACATGACGAAAGATGATATCAATAACTATAATATAGTAATTTTAGTTTATAGCTACAATTTTATAAATAACCTGTATTAACTGGAATTCCAAGTAGCATCCCTACAGAAATAACTAGAGGATGCAGCAGAGCTATTCCGAAATTTATCAAAAAATTGAAGGCTGAAAAGAACCAAGATACTATAGACAACCATTTTTTAATTACAAAGAGAAAGAGCAGCAGCTCCAATCATAGGTCCCCAAGGAACATATGCCCATTCAATAAGTTCAACTCCAGTTTGAGTAAGAATCAAAGGAACAATCCAATTGATAGAGAAATTTAAGTATCCCAAGCAGCTCATAAACAACGATACTTGCCCCAGGTCAGCATTTCCCAACACCCGTTTAAATAATACCTGAATATCAAAACTCTTCTAAAATTAAGATGAGTTACTAGAACCTTATAACAAGCAGCTGATACTGCAGAAATTACACTTAGCAATATTCCTAACCATTGATTACTATCATTCGAACCTTGAATGCCAAGAGATATAACAACAACTCCTCCAACAGCAAATAAAACTGAAGCTGCCTGTTAAAATAAAATAAATTCAAAATCCATTTTCTTCTTCTTACTTTCATAACAATGAATTTATCTCCCAACAAAATCATTCCTAATATATATACAAATGCTGCATTGCAGGATGAAATCGAGGTTCCTATACTGGCAGATATGTAGAGTAGAGCTCGTGAAGTTGAATAGTTGGCAAGGACCCAGAAAACCAAGAAAGGAAAAACTCGCAAAAGAAGTTGGACAGGTGTCAGTCCACTAGGACCAAAAATTTCTTGAGCATGTCTGTAAAATATAGAATAACCGTCTCTTAGAACATTCATGAAATCAAATTAAAATGAAGGTATAAGAAGAGCAACTGTCATTTATATATCAATTTAGTTATAATGCGGTTGCATTCATAAACAACCCGTAAATTAAGTATAAGATATATTAGTTATCATTTTTATTATTTTGATAAAACTCACGCATGCACTTCTTGTATTTTTCTTCTTCTGCAGCACTCGTATATTATATATACGGGATAGCAGAGAATCATGAAATTAGTATTGAACCACATCATGCAGTACGGAGCATTAAAATGAGTCTAAACATGCTAGTACTAACTTAGATTATGTATTCACTTTTCTTTCTAACCGTGTTAATCTTCAATGCCGTCTGACTAAACTGTGTTGCAAGGGACCATGTTAGTGCAACCGATAATATCACCACTATACTGATAAGAAGCTATCAGAAAAAAAGTAAAAAACAGTTCATAATCCATTAATACCGTTCGAATAGGATTGCCATTCTCCCTAGCAGCAATTCTCGTTCTTACATTGAAAGCCATATATATATATATACACTTATACTGAAGTTTAGAAATTAAGATTCAATGACGAGCAAACAAAAAAATGAATCAACAATTTACGATATATTGATGTTCCACGAGTGATAGAGAGCAGGTTTGAACAAAGATAATAAAACAATCATGAACCGCCCTCCCCCTTTCAATGTTCAATGATAGGCTCAACATAATATTTCACAAAAAGTTTTATATATTGAAATTGATGAAAACTGCTATCATATTATCAAATTTGATAAATGCCAAGAATCCAAAAACAGCTTACGATAATATAATGAAGAGAAAAAACAATAGAAGAATTATAAACAGTAAGAATTCAATAAACAAGAAAGTATTAGTCACTCATACATCTGCAAGTATGGCCTGATGTGTCTCTAGCATGTTGCCAGTTTGGACTACAGAATGACACACAAACATTTCCAAATGTCTATATTATTAATAGTTCCATGAAACAGTTAATTACAGATTCAAGAAATCTCACTGGTTTTAATTGCAGATTCACAAAAAGGTTGGAATAACAAGAAAGACAACTGCTTGAGTTGTTGAAAAAATTGTAGAAAACATTAAAATGATCGTATTAAAACATCTTTTTCTTAATATACAAAGATGAAAGAAAATCACCAAAACTTTATAACAAAAGAATATCTATCTAAATGGCATGAGCGGTTTCACAATTAATTTTCATCAGCTCTGACATATAACATAGTTCACGTGGAACAAAGTGATTATGCGATAATGCTAAGCTTTTGATATCATTTGCTTCCTTTAATGCTTCTTTTAAAATTAAGATGGAAAGGTTTAACTCCTATAAATATCATTTTCATTTAGACAGTACTTTGAAATTATTTCCGTCTGATAGCACGTAATAGAAATTTTAACGGAAACGATACTTTGATCAAAGTCTTCAAAATACAAAATATAATAATAAGAATGCATAAATGTCGTCACTACTGTCATAATTCAATGAAATAGAATAGAATCTTACGATAAAAATCTCTCGCCATTTCTAAATCTCATGAAAAGCGTTTTAAAGTTTTACATTCAACATAAATCGCGAAATATATAATCGAATGAATCAAAAATACGCTCCCCTAGATTATATTTAAAAGATGTAAGAAAAAAAATGTTTTAAACATAAAAATTATCTCATGTTTGTATCAAAAATGAAGAAAATGATAGAACAGTACATAATATTTAAGATTACATGCTATATAATTGGAACAAAGGGCGCCAATTTAAAATAACAGTATTAATCGTAAGTTTAATTATGTGTACTCTAATTTTTTAATTCTTCTAGCAAATATTGACAAATTTCACTGTTTTTATCAACTGTTCCTATTTTTCTTGTAGTGAGCAAATATATAAGCTTCAATTTCGTGCTCAAATGTAATATTGAATTTTCATTTGAAAAGGTTATATGTGTCTTCAAAAATAAATAAAAGTAAACATAGAATATGATTAGAGAAAAGTGGATTTAGAATGTAAGAGAAGTATCAATTTATGATCGTAGAACTTTAGAAAATTATTTTGAATAAATAAGAAATAATGAAAAAAGCTTACAAGTTTTAATAACATTTGACAATCATTATTATTGCTTGGTTATTTGAATTTGAAATTTAAAAAAATAGGAAAAAATAAGTTTTACACGAAAACATTTAATGATTCTTCCGGTCTTTATCATTATAAATTGAAGTCCGGTTTCCTGAAAAGTTCTTATCATGTCAATTCTCAATAGGTGGTAAAATCTACAATATTTTAAACTTTTACATAACTTTTCTTCAGAAAAAAAAACATATTAGTCCAAATGTAAAACATTCGTCCTTTTCAAACATTTATAATTAAAAAATTGGGAATGTTCAGATTAATTTGTGAAGGATAGGAAGTTCGTTCACTCTATAGAATAGAAATAATCTGTTCACCATTCAGATTAACATTTTAAGGAACTAGAACAAAATGCGATATAGCCATAAAATACGCAACGAACAAAGTTTGAAAAAAAGGAGAAACAATGTTTCATATTTATATTCAAAATTTGAACATAGTGATCATTTCGAATTTCATTTAATAAACAATTCTAAATTTATGCTACTCTTGTTATGTCTACTTATTCATGTTGATTTTTCAAAATTGTCGAAGAATAAAAATAATATTTTTACAAAGTTAAAACCACTTTTATTGACCTATACAATAAATAATTTTGAAAAGTTGCTTGAACATATCACCTGCTGGAGTTTTCATGAAAAAAATGCAAACCGAGTGCTCGTGACATTATGAGCAACAATAGGTGAAGTGAGCTAAAGCACATGTAACATTTGAGAAGTAATGTTGTTAATACATATGAACAATAGGAAAATTGTACAAAAAAAAACGAATTTACAGTATAAAAAATAAAAATCTTTGCAATATTTAAATCATACATCACATGACGTTAGGACGCATATACAGGTAAGATTCTGAAATATCATGTATAATTATTAGTTATTTTGAATTATGAAACTTACAGTTAGTAAAAGCGGAGTGAGTAGTTGTCAAAAATACAGATCCATGTTGGAAGATGTAAATTTGCAAGAAATAACATAAGTTTAAAATTACATAGTTGGATTCTCTTTGTTGGTATTCTGATTTAAATCGGCATTCAGGGAATAATCATCAATACAGCCTTCTAAGAAACTTTCCACTAATGACGAACCTAAATATTAAATAAGTACAACGTGTTTAACAAAAATATCTATACTACTTGTAGCTGGTGGAGTTGGTAATGATGTTGCCAAAACATTTCGTTCATACTCTTCAAACTCAGGATCAAAAAGTCGTTGATAATCCTATCAATAAAATGTTAGTATTCATAAACATTTATGAACAGGCTTACATAATAATTCATTTCAGTACCATATAACCATTCTCGTGATGAGATTGCCGAATTTTCATCCAAATAAGTATAAACTATTGGTGTTTTCTGCTCAAAGCGAATGCCAGAGACCTTAAAATATATGTTGTGGGGATTCCTGATAGTTAAAACATACTTTTCTCTCCTTTCGTCGTTGTTGGCGCTTCTCAACTGGATGAATGATAGATGATGTAGATGGTGTTGTATCTAAGTCCTCAAACTCAAAATCATACTAAATTATAAAAATTATATTCATTATTTGAGAGAAACAAAGTTTTACCTTTTCACTCATTGCCTCAAGAATGAAAGGGACATCTTCTTCCATAACTATGGATAGCAATGACTGACGAACTGGATTTCCGTCACCAGCACGGAGAGGCTAAAATAGCAAAATAAGAATTCAACGACTAGAATTTACGGCCCAGTTTTGAAAATAAGAAGAGAGAATCATGATAGCCAACCTCGTTGAATGATAAATTATATATTCTTGAATGAAGTGGTGGATCATCACTATCACTATCAGAAGAAAAGCCTCCCTCAGAATCCTAAACAAGTTTAATTAGATAATATCTGAGTAATATTTCATTTGAAGCACAATAGTTAGTAAATTTGACATGCCTGCGAAAGGTTAGCAAGCTGAGATTCAACTTCGGGTAAAGAGATAGAAGTAGTGGATACTTTATTAAGTAGAACATCTTCGTCTACTGACGGTTCTTTAAGCCCCTAAATGAAAGCAAGAAAGCTTATTAACATCGTGGAAAAAGGTTATTAAGACGCACACTAATTATTGAAAAAATTAAAAACTTACAGATTTAAGCTCAGTTGCATCGTCGCCATAAGGCTTATCGTTAGAAACAGACAAAAAGTGTTTGAATTTTTCTTCCAAATATAAGGAAGATAAGCTTTTCCTAGCAACTGCAATAATTGAATCTAATAAAAAATACGAGCAGAATCATCACAAACCATTTTTAATTAAATTTTCCTGAGAAGACAGTGAGTTTGGCCTATCGGTAGAGGGTAATGGTGAAGCCTCTACACTAGTATATATGGATGATGTGTTGAGAATTGGTGAAGTAGCATAATGAGGCACTGAAGGTGGAGGTGTTGAAGGTACGGCAGGTGGAGCTTCTACTGGAGCTGTTGGAGCAGGTTTTTTTGTTACAGTATTCACAGTTACAGGTGAAATAATATTTTCTTCTTCATCTGAAACCATAAGTAGTTAGATACATACATAGATATATAACTAAAATAATTTTTATGGTGGGTTTGCTAGCAATAATTTACCATTTTTTCTGAATCAAGTGATACATTTATATGATAGATAAACTGTATGTTTAATTTGTTATATTATAAACTCATGTTATTGATTGAATGACTAAACTACTATGATATTTAAGCATCTTAACATTATTCACAAATATTTCTCTTTTATATCAATACAGTTCTCTCTTTAGCATATTACTATCATGAAACTATTCGTATGTTATAAAAGGTTTGCTTACAAGAACGCAAAACAGATGATGCCCAGTGCCAGCGAAATCGCTGGCTTGGCTCCCTTGGATAAATTAACGACATTTTTTAATCCACTTGAAAATAATTTCTTAAAACCTGAAATCATGCTGGCTAGAGCACATAAAAAATTCAATGCGGAACGAAAAGTACATATGTCAGCAAATAGATGAGTGCCCAGAAGACAAAATAGAAATTTGTACTAGTGATGATAAAGACTAAGTAAAAGCTTATAAATAGTCAGTTTAATATGAGAAATAAAATGAAATTTATGATATCAACGTGATATGGAATTGTATAGGTGAGATAATAGTATACGCAAGTAATCAATTTGAGCACAGCAATATATAGTCAATAAAGCCCAAAAGTCATTTAGGTAGAATGACTGGTAGCAAGCAAGAAGCGAATAAAAGGCCAAATGAAAAGAGAGAATGAGAGAGATAGATAGAGAGTAAGTGCGTGTTGACATTTTTGTAAACAGTGGAGGTAGATATCAAACAGTTGCACCTTATTTCATTTTGTCCAACTTAAATAAGATAAAGGTAAATCAAATATTTTTGTTAAAAACAAAATGTTGTGAGAACGGTTTTACACCAATACGCTTGAAGGCAAAAAAAAAGAAAAAAATAGTAGAAATGATAGAGTAGTTAAACTAGCTAATAGCAACTAGTTTTTAGTTTGACACAGTACGGGGAAAGGCTTAGAGGACGGAACGTTTGTCCCTGGTAGAGTATTATGCGATACCAAATGGGAATACCTCAATGCGGATTCATTTTACTCTACACAGTTGACTGAGGTAAAATGAGAAAAAAGGCGATTTGAAACCAAAAAATTTGACTGAGAGAAAAATGAAGGACAGTGAATCTCGAGGAACAAGGGAAAAGAATAAAAAGAGGAAGGGCATAAGACACTGAAGGTTGAACCAAGAAAGATTGTATGAAGTTTACCTCATATAAAGGAAAATTAAATCGAAGGTGTGAAATCGATGAAAAGCGATTATTTTCAGAAGAGGACGGGTTGACCTACTATGTAAGTCCAAATGAGGCATCAATGGTAGGAAGATATTTGGCGCGAGCACGATTGGATTGAAAATTTCCCGCACAATGATCTAATACCTGGATGAATATAACAAAATAAATTCATATAGCCTACACATATACATATATCCGTAGCAATTAACCTGGATGGCAGGTGTGTTGGCGGGCAGTTGGATGGATAATCTCTAGCAGTGCCAGATATCAGGAATTATAATTTATTGTGTAAGCTAGTAATTTTCAATTTTGGCCTAGATCATTACAGAGTAATTTCATACAAAAGCAACAGGTAACGACTATTGAATTAAGAAGGAATAGTGTAAAAGAGGAGAGCTGGTTTTTCGAGTGCATTAAGGAAATCAAATATCCTTAACATAAATATTTTCCGACAAATATTACATAGAATGAATTTCTTCCGCCATGCAGATGTTTTTGTTATTAAAAAAGTCAATTAAACTCTATCATGAATCCTGTTGTCCTTCAAACCTCATGCGCAATAGTCAAAGACAAAAACAGGTCATTGATTGCACCATTTCATTTACGACGTGTTCTCGGAAATTATACTCGAAAAAAATGTATTGAAAAAAGTTCATGAAATATCCATATAAAATCATATGACTCATCTATATGTATAATACTTGGTTCTTAAAAAATTACGGATTATGATGATGAGAGAAAAATATTAGGGAGATTGTTAAACGGTTCAAAAACCAGCAGAGCTAAAGACAAAACAGAAGTTGTCGGAATAGCTATTCATGGTCACTAGCTTCTGTTTAAACAGAGTTGTTCAAGGAGGAAATGAGGCTTTAGAAGTCTATGTTCGAGGACCTGTAGATCTGCGATACATCACTATTAGAAGAAACGGATACGACATCATAAGAGCTTCATCGTATTTGTTTGGATATGACGCAATGAAAACATGTAGCTTCTTCTATTGTTCAACTCCTTGAACATGGAGGGATCTGGTCATCGCCGGTGGATCAGCATTTTCTTTTATATACATGAAATCGAATGAACACGCATCTCGCATTCTCGAAGCTATTGTTCTATTTATACATATACAACCCCTCACCCAAAACAGCTTTCAGCATGAATCAAGTTGTTTTCAGTTAAACTTAATAGGTAGAAAATGATTTGAACTAACCTGACGATCTGCGGACTAAAGAGCTACTTGTCGAAGTACTGCATAAGCTGATGTCGTCATTGTCGGGGCTGACTGAGATGGAAATGACATTACACTTATTAGATGGGCTTGCATAGGAAATTGGAGAAGTAAGGTTTGCCCTTGATTCATCACAAGATCGTACACCCACAAGAGCTGGCACAAATGCCTTCTATAAAATATGAAAATTTCGGAAAAAAAATGATGAACACATACGCGTGTTTCAAATCTCTCCTCTTCAAATTCATCTCTATTATGACCACCAAAATCAATCATTCGATTATCTCTATTTTTTTGGAATCTATTCAACATCTCTTGAACAGTTGCTCTGTTATCACTGGAGTCTAAAGAAATAAAATTCGTCTAGTACTGTCATATTTGTTTTTTTTTTTTTTTTTTGAAAAATCATATGAAACCGGAACAAAATCATGAACATTTATCTAAAAATTCATGTTCATTGAATCTGAATTTTCATCAGCAAATCGAGTATAGTTAATTTTCATTTATAATTTAGCGTTAGAAAACATACCTTCTGATGGAACAGAAGAGACAGGCTTTTTATATGATGGAGACTCTACTGTCATCTGAAACAATTACAAGTACTTTGATAAAGATAAAAATATAATTGTACTCTAGGTTTAGGTTCTTCTGGTGGTGGACTAGAATCAGCTACTATACGAACATCACTGGTGGATGGTATGACAACATGGCTCTCATTAAAACTAAGGACAAAGCTGTTAATTTAATAAACACTTATTATATACCTAAATCTTCCTGGATCAGGGTCAGGAGGGGAGTAAATTTCAAAAGCGCGAGAATTTTCTGTCTCCCTAATAATTTTAGTGTTGTTAGTCAAAACTGGAATATCGGGCTTTCCGCGAACAATATCTAAAACTCAATTTTTTACGGGCTTTATTTCAAAAAACAAACATTTCCGAGGTTCCTGTTGTCGAGAAGATTCCTCTCTCTGCCACGTTGATACGCGGTCTGATGGATCATAACTTCTATATACAACTGCATGGTCAATACTGCTATCAGGACGTGGTGAAATGAAAGAGACGTCTTCTGCTATTTCTTTTTTCAATTCAATTTTTTCAGGCATATCATCTAAATGGAGCGGACTACGCTTCAATCTTCTGCCGATTTTTACAAATTCCGGCACTTCATCATCAACCTGAGGTTGATTCAAGACCTAAACTTATACAAAAATTTATAAATCTATATCAAAAGCATACTTCAAGTACGCGAAGTTGAGATACAGGCTCCTTTCTTGTGATACGTGGTTTTCTGTCATCAAAAGCTACAGGTGCTATGCAGGGAATTTCTACTGGAAGCGGAACAACAGGGGAAGCTGGTCCTCGAGCCCGATAGCAATCTACTGATTCAGTTTCTGAAAAGAAAGCTCATAGAAGATTTCTAGCAGTGGAACATACGTTGGCAACATGATACAGGAATTTGACACGAACAACTTTCTATACTTTGAAGTACGGTGAAAGATTTAGTGGGGATATTTTTGATAACCAACTCGTGATCAGAGAAATCAACAGATTTCGGTCTTGGTGCTCGCTCATTATTAGTGAGATAGAACTGAAAAAGATAATACATAACAGAACATATTTATGTTGTCATGGTACCTTCGAATCCCGTCTATTTTGGGAAGGCCTACGCTGAACATTCTGCTCAAACTTTTGTCGTAAAACACTGATGGACTGAACCTAAACAAATAACATTTGGTCATTAAAACGTGTTTGTAATATACATCAGTGGGATCATCGTAATCTTCGTCGCCGATTTTAGCTGCTCGGTGAATTTGATAATTACGTTTCTCTGGCATCTCATCTGAAAAGTTCATATCAATAAAATAACTCATATTTAACCTTGCCAAAAACGTCCCCCATTGATTTGGAATGAGTTTTATGAAGAGTGTTGCCAGCATCTGGTTGATTTTCCCAACTAAAAAAAGTTCAAGTTCTTTCCACAAAACTTTCATGCTTACGTAGGTAATGGCTGACTCTCCGCTGAGAGTATATCATCCATCGAAGGGCATCTTTTTCCTGTCGCATGTGGTGAAACCTGAAAAAATTCAAATATTTGGGAAAAAAATTATAAGCATACTTTTGCCTCGCGACTGGCAATACCAGAAAGCTGATGGAACTTTGCTTTTAACTTCTCAACAATACCTGGGCCATATTCAATATCTGTAAATATTAGATGAATCAGAGAATAAAAGGTCAATTTTTTTGGTCTAACCATCAGCAGGCTTTCTGAATGAGAAAGATAGAGACCTTCGTTTCTTTTTCTCTTTAGGCACTTTTTCACAGCTATACCACTGTACTTGGTTAGAAGTTGGAGCATAGTCATATACCGCGGTCCCACCCAAATCTTTTTCCGAACGTATCCGTCTCAAGTGTCCGGGTTCGCGTTCAAGAGTGGAATAACGAGCATATGTCGAATAACGATTGCTTACATATGGATCAATATTGTAGGCTTCCATGAAGCGTAAAACAGCATCCAATTTATCATAATCTATTTGACGAAGCGAATTCTCAGTTGGTAACCGTACTGGAACTCGCTTCTCTGATTGCGTTCGAGCAATTCGCCTTTTTAGCGAACTATCAGTCCTTTGTATTTGACTTGAGCGTCTTTGCATCTTGGTTTCTGACGTATTTTGGTAAATACGATCACTTGGAACTAACAAAGATGAAGAAGCAGGCAAGTTTTGATATATCGGTATGTCTTCAGATTTCTTCCGAAAACGAGCAGCTTCTGGGTAACCAACAAGTGAATGTCGGCGAGGCATTGCCATCTAAGATGAATTGAATATGAGAAGTAAAACACAAAAAAAAAGAAGAAACAAAGTGAAATAAACAAAACTGTATCATATAGAATGCAAGCATTCATAAAACAGCAATAATCGCTACGATATATGCAGCTAGAATCATCAAGCTGACGGTTAATGGGATAATTTGCGTTATCAAAGGCGTAATTGATCCGAACAAGGAAGACAACTGAAGGCAAGAGTTTCTCAGCCACTTCACAACAGAAGATATGCAGAAAGAGTGAGAGCAATATGAGTGAAAAACGGAAGAATATACTGGAGCATGATAGAGCTCAAGATCGTCTGACCATTCAAAAAGATGGCAAACATTATGTTCAACAACGGTTATTAGCTACACACCGAAAAAGAGATATATGCAAGCGAATCTAAACTTTACGCATCTAGATTGCATGTTGCAGAAAGAGTAGCTAGCAAAAACATAAGAACAATAAACGTATAAGAAAAAAATGCGGATATTGCATCTCCTAAAACGTACAAAGGTACGACAGATATAAATCTTGGAAAAAGCAACAATACGCCTCTTTCATGAATTAAAGATTATTCGTTTAGATACTAAATTATGTAATTGGATCTGAGCTGAATAGAGCTGTATGCAATTCTTAAAAGTTTCAGAGAACGAGAAGCAGCTTAGCAGCACGTATCCGTTGTCTGTCAAGCTGCGAAGGATATGTGTTCTACGATATCGTTCGTATAGCACAGGCTTTTTGGTGGACCGGATGGGATAGTTCAAATAACGTGACAATTTGACACCTGGGAGCTGCAACTAGACTTCATCCGGCAGCGTGCTTGCATATTATAACAAATTTCCCAAAGAACCAAAAACATATAGCCTGCATAAGATTAAGAGATGCATACTTATGAAGCAATAATCAAGTCAATAATAAAGACGTCAATAATCAATACGTCAAAAATTATTACTGTCAAAGATATATGAAAGAATATCCGGCAAAGTAAATAATGAACGCGTCTCCAACATAGCTTATTACCTACTATTAATTGAGTTAGGAGTGCCTATCAGAGAAACTACAACACTTGAGATAGCGAATACACAAAAACGATAAGAAATAGATACCTGAAGAAGATCCAGTAGAAATGTTGTCTTGTTGATCATCAGCTTCCTTATCCACCACCATGACTTTTTTTATTGTATAGCCCAATTGTTCAGGGAATGAAGACGCTTCTAAACATAAAATGTAAATGTCTCATATTCAACAATTCATATTGCATACTTTGTAAAAAAAAGATTTAGAAGTTATATAAATAAAAAAAAGATTAATTAAGTTAATATATATTACGACTCTGCAAAACTTCATAAGTCCCATTACATAGGAATTGGGGTAGAGCGCAATGCTTGGTTCTTATCAAAGTATAAACTTAAATAACTCATAAAGATTGCAGTTTGTACGGCATACTTCATCGTTAGTTGGGAGCAGGATTTAAAAATTAATAGAGCATAAAAGCAAAGAATTATTTCGGTTAACAAAATGAGTAAGTTATACGACGATTACTCATTCTTTATGATGAAAGACTAAGTTCTAGAAATATACATGCTATTTAGCAAGTAAATACTCTTCAATGATACGATGATTTCGCGGCTGATTTGAAAATATGACCATGCCTGAGATGCGCAAAATATAAAAGAACTCTAAGTAAGTAATGGCTTTTAAATTCACGTGAAAACCCAAGTTTTATTTTAAGGCTAATGAAAAAGTTTGTGGAAAAGTAGTAAATATAGAAATTTTGTTAAATATCTGTTGAAGATGTATTTGAGAAGACAAAACAGTATATAAACAGACACGCATATTTTACATGAAGAAAAGATGTCAGTATAGTAATTCCGACGTGGACTCATTTTTGAATATAAACTTTTTTTAATTTGAAAAAAAGTGATGAAAAGTTCAAAAATAGTACTATGTAATATGAAAATGCAGAAAAGTTGGAAAGCAACAAAAAAGTTTCATAACAGATGACACTAATGCCGTCTATAATGTGGTTTTGATGAGACCTAGCATACAATCAACTCATATCAAAGGGAGTGATAAGAAAATTTCCAAGTTAACTAGAAATAGTAACGACTTTTATTATAGTCATACCTTGAGTTCTATCCTTGCCTAATACAGGATTTCGGCGAAGCAATCGTCGACAACCATCATTCTGAAATTACGGATGAGGATTGAAAAAAATAAATAAATTAGTGTCAATGTTGTATTCTTTATTGATTGATAAAATAAAATTGATTTCTACATAGAGAACGAAGACGAAGAGAAACTCACTTTCACAAAAGGGTTATCGCGTACAAAAGAGAGTGGTTCCTCCATGCTTGTCCGTGGGATAATTGAACCGGCTCTATGTTCCTCGACTGATTAAAGAACGGTACTGTTCCTAACTCCAGAAAATGAGGCTACGCTCCTTGGAAAACCTAAGGAAGAGCTGGAACCGGAAAACACCACCCTTTCGTTCGATCTAAAGTTGGATACTAATTTTATGAAGAAGTAAACTAGCAGAATATTGCAAAGTATAAAAACGAAAGTAACATATTATAACATAATCAATAAGGTTCGGTCGAAGGCACTTGCTAACCACATTGTACAAATGATCACATTCACACACTTATTGTACATAAAAGGGTTGATTCAACCACGAGAAAAGAATGATGAAGTTGAGTCAAAACTTCATAGCTGATACAAATCATAAGAAAACAAAAATGTCAAAGAAAATAAACTGGTAACATCATTTCTGATTCAAGACAATTTCAATTTATATGGACAAATGATTAAGCAATATATCAACGAATTAAGCCTCCATAAAATCAATAAAGAAGTCTAGAACCAGCCAACTTTTCGATCCTCGTGTTTATTTTGCCAAAACGGCCTATTTTAGAATCCAACTAACAGCATGATAAAAAAAATGTTTTGAATGATTGAAATATTACAGACTTGCTTTAAAAAATCTTTTAATATATTGGAAGACCTTCGCTCCTAGTAGCGGAAGATTGGTAACTACAATAGCCTAGTTAGATACTATCGACCAACAGATGTCAAACAGAATTTTGGACAAGCCGCCAGATGTAAAAGAATTTTGACTAAGAACAGCAGCTGGTTCAAAAAAAATTAAAAAAACAATTTTAAGTAAAATATATATATATATATATAAGAAAACTCAAGTTAATAATTTGTTCTATTAAAAAATACGGATCGATTGAATAGAGCTCACGGATTTTAGCTAAGATTGATCAAAAGTCATCTAGCAAATGAATCAATAGACAGAGGATGACAGGGAATAAGAAGGACTTTCTTGGTTGGGGAGGACAATTAGGGTAATTGGAGAATGTTTGCTAAGGCAGACTATTGCCTACCCATATAACAGGTAGCTCTAACCAAGAAAAACAAATACTATCTAAGGAAAAAAGAATAACCAGATTTCGCAAAATTTAACAACCACGAAATTAAAAACAATGCTTGTTGGCCCATTGCAGGCAGCGTTTGGTTACAAAGTTCAAAACTGGGAAAGCAACAGCAAACTAGAGGTGCATGTGTGTATAAATCACAAATATTCAATTGAAATTGATTTCTTTTAGTAAAAGACTTGTAAGAACTCAAAACAAAGCAGACGGCGAAGAACATTCACGCGTTTTGATGTTTTAGCTGAACGGAAAACAAAAGAACTCCGGTATAAAAGCAATGTAGTATAGTAGGCAAACAATGAACACGTAGATAGACTAGATTGAACCGGATGCGATCCTCCTAGAGGAATAAAATATGTTTAGATGATCACGAAATCCAAGACTCTTCTAAAATATAGAGTTGGTTCTTGATAAAAGTCGACTTAAGAGGTAAGCCTGAGATTGATGTACATAGGTTTCACTTATATTTAGGGAGTCGTCATATGCAAGAAGAGATCTAGAAGGAGGTCAGCAAGATATTATCACATCTTCACATATAATGACCAGAATCCGAAAACAGAAGACTATTAGAAGACAAGTCAGATATATAATAAGCATGTATATGGATAGATCTATTGTAGATAAACGAATAAGAGTCTTCATAGGAGAACATAGTACTTATGAAAAAGACTTTTCTTACAGCATAATGAGGTTAGGTAATAGCAGTGGAGAAGAAAAGAAACCGCACATGGAAGACTATTAGGCAAGATGACCACACTGGCGGAGTCATGCTCAAGACCAGAATTCAGAGACGCAAAGTGGACAACAGCAACAGTCGGGTAAGCAGCAAAGAGAGAATTAGCGACATGGTACAGGAATGAGCTGATCCGATAAATACACAAAATAAACGCAGGGGCTCCAGTCCACAAATAGAAATGAGCTTATCACCCGGCTTACATACGCACTAAAAGAGCAAATCGGAGTTAGAACAGTGCCATTCGCGTTAAAAGAACTTCAAGTTCAGACCAAGCATTCAGATTATAATAAAACATGAATTTGGTCAATCTTTGACCATGTTTTCATATGTTATTTCTTTTTCTCCGCGAAATTGAGCAAAACTGACTGGGCTGGTAAATGAAAATGAAGCTAAATCATTGCAAACATAATGACGAAGACTTATAGACAGTCCATAAATGATTAAACCAACTTCAGTAAAAAGGACAACATGTTCAAAACCAGAGAATTGAACATAATGTGGTTGAGTAAGAGGATAAAGAGAACGGATTGAGACTGAGGGAGAGGACAAAATGAATACATGCTGCACGCAAAGGAATGAATGCATTAAGGAAGTACTATTTCATTCTGTGAAGTAAGAAACTAGCTAAACGATCCAGAATTGTTTAGATCTTTTAAGAAAGTAACATGTGCGAAGAATCTATAGCTAGACCCTTGAGAATATGCATAACAAATGAACGCCATTTCCAAGATGGATTTCCCCCTATCTCTAAAGCATTCTAGAGCAACTTGAGAAAAATAAAGGTTTTTAAAAGTTTTCATAATCACTTTTAAAATTTGAAGTAGCTTAAATAAGCATTATTACTTATTGTTTTTAAAAAACTAACTAAACTATACAAAGAAATAGAAGAAACCTCATAATTTATTTCAAGTAACAAAAACAAAATTAATAAAATTAAAACAATCTAAAATTTTGAACCTATTCTCGTATCTACAATTTGTAGAATTTGTCGATTAAATTCACGAATTTGTTCATGCTTAGTCCTCATCAGCTGGTTCTTCTCTTCAGGTGGCCTTATATTACGGATAGGGATATGTCTAAAGAAATATTGTCTTATACATAAAATGGAATATATTGCGAAGAAATTCTAAAGCAATCTACGGGAAATCAAACCAGAAAACATAAATCTATATTTGTCATGTTGCTACCTTTTCAAACAAAGAGAAAAGTACAATAAACGAAGTACAGAACATACCTCTGGCAAGCATAAGCCCAATCATTATTGCAACGATATGCATCTTGAATTATATTCATAACAGCCAATAAAGTGAGGAACTTATGGCCAGATTCCCACCTAAAGAGGGATATTTATATCATAATGCTAGGTAATTGCCCTACTTCACAAATTTTTCTAGCGGCAATCTAAGACAACGAACACCATCCTCTTCTGCTGTTACTTTCGATGCGTGTGGATGAATACCCTTTTCGGGAACGCGATCAACAATTCCACCAATCACATAGATCTGGAATTATCAAACAATAAGAAGAAAAAGGCACTGTTTGAATTAGGATTATGATGTTTCATACCCCGTCTTCTTCTATTTCCGATATATCTTCTTCTGCATGTGGACTCAAATAAATAATTTTTGATTTAGCCCCTAATGAAACATAATTTTCTCTGGTTACGATAGGGCCAGAACTATAGTTTGATGTACAAACGGAGAGATGCCTAAATTAGCATATGTACATACAATGAAATAACAACATGTAATTTTCTTCATTTCAAAGATGTAGACTAGCGTGACCAGTTGACATAGAATAATAATAGAATATTTCTTCGCATGAGTTCCGATTACTTAAAAAGGTTTACTTTTTCTGAAGCTCGGCTACTTTGTCCAGTGAAGTATCGAAATTGACAAAATACAATGGCCATGGTTGTCTATAACTTTAATTACTAACTTTTCGTATTGATGCTAAACCTTTTCTGTTTATTATGGGAAACTAAATGCTGTAACTGAATTCCTGTTAAATCTGCACCTCGAGGAGAGAGCATGGACAAAAACCTGCAGTCTACGGCTATCTTTGGCCCATCTAGCTGGTAGGATCTTGCAACTCTGCTCCATTCAATTTGCCGTTCAAAAGATTCTAACAAAAAATATGTTATTTCAACTTATTCTCTCACCTATTCTTCCCATGTTGAAATTAAAAAGCCAATTCTCCGAAGCGATTTCCACTTTCAGAGCAGCTCGCTTTGTTTTCTCTACTAATTGTTTCTCTTTTTCATTTTCGCGAAGCTGTTCCCGTTTGCGTAAAAAAATTAAATGATCGAGCCGTTCCTTCCTAGTAGCGCATTTCAACAACGTATTCCAATCGGAGTCAGTGATTTTGTTTGGAAAGAATCTGGTTAGTTGTGAGAAAAGCTAGAAACAGCGATTACACTAAGTAGTGATTATAATGATATCAAGTTTGCTTATATATTTACCTTAGTTTCACGTTGTAGATAACGAAGTTTTTCTTGTTGCTCTTCTGGTATATTTTTGACGAAAGTTAAGCTCGGACCTTTAACATCAATGGGAGATTTCCATTGGATAGGTGAAATTGTCTGTTTAGGAAGGTCAAGTTTACGTCGAATTTTCCAAATTATTTTTCTAGCCAAGTTACTTAAGGATCTCATCCTTCAAGAAAAACAAATAATGTCATAAACTTAAAATAGTTGCAAATAACCTTGGATATAACCTAACATCCTAACTAGTATTAAATGATTCATTAGCAGAATTTTAACAACATAACAATAATAACCAAATATTAAAAATCAACAACTTTTTTACGTTGACCCGTCTTCTTCTCGTTGTACTACTTCTACCTAAACAGATAGCAGAAGCAGCATATTATATGAGCTTACTCTACTTACCTGAGCATTGAAAAACGGTATAGTGAGTAATTTGCGTAGGGCTTCGGACTTTGACTTTGTTTTAGTAGGAATATCGACTTTAGAACCTTCATCACTTTTGATTCGAGCTACATGTAAACTTCCTCTGACAGTTCGTCGAGCTTCGGCCCTAAGTAACACTTGTCGCGGATACCCTGCGTAATATCAAACGTACAAATTCGAAATAAAAGACAGTCTAACCACTAATCATTGTTCGAGCTTTCTCTGCATCGACTCCCCAAAGGTACAACATATTCATAGCATCTACTGGAGCTCGTAGATCACATATTTCGTTTGCAGCGCTTGTGAATACAATTCCTTTGAATTTTAAAGCTCGAATTACAATACGGCCATTTGATAACACCTGCACAGAAATTACAAAATGGGACAAAAAATAACTTATTTACCGTTCTTCTGGCTTCTTTGTCAGCTAAAGCAGGCCCATAACTCACTTCAAAGCCCACTCCTTCAGCACGAATCATTTCCATGGATTTTCCTTTCATAGCCCAGCTGACCTGTTAAATAAATCCAATTGAAAAATAATCATGAAAATATTTACCTTAGGGGCAAGTGAATCGAAACAAATAATGTCTACGTTATCAGTTTTCCGAGTAAGCGTATTGAGAATAGATTCATCACCAGGACGTACGGCAATAATATCATATTTTTTTAATTGTGGATTATGAAAAACATTATGAATAACTGAAGCATCATTCAAAGTGAACGTTAGTCGACTATAAAAAATATTCATTATAGTACTGAAGTTAAAGCTGTCGTACCTGTACATCCTAAACTTTCGACCATTATTAGCTAATGAAGATAGATCAAGCAAGCTTTCATCAATTAAGAACGGCTCAGGAATAGTTTGTTCTCTTAGCTTAATTAAAAATCTCTATCGTACAATTATTAGATCAAATGAAACTTTTTTTTGGTCTTTTTTTCTTTTCTTTGAAGGTGGAGCTGGAGTTCCCGCTTGTTCATCTTCATCCTGATGAACATAACCCCCGTCTTCCTAAAATTATGACAATAATATATATATGCATATATTACAATATATACCAAAAACTCTGAAGGTACAATATCTCCTACATCGATATTGATTGCTACAGCATCATATCCCATACGTACTGCTCTTTTAACCAAATTAAGTGTAACATTTGGATCTCCAGTATGTCGAATATTCAAATCAGCATACTGGAAGGATATTCCGGGGGCTTCAATACCCGTGGTGGTCATCTGCAGAATGACTTCAAGGTTTTTGAATTTTTTAAAATTAGTTCAAATATATAGAAGGCGGAAAGCAAACTCTTCATGCTTAAAATATCAAAAAATTTATATTCTAATTCATTCTTTAAGTGAGTGCAGTATCACAAAATAAGTCGTTAGTGTTAGGAATAGGAATGTATAAAGTAAAAATCACATATAAAATTAAACAATTATAAATTCATAAAACATTCAGGCATAAAAATGAATAGAATCCCATTTTCAACTGAAGCACTACGTACAATAATTTAGACAGCAGGCAACACTTGTCCGCGGCACTGACCAAATCCGATACGAATTCCATTTTTCTCACAGAACCCGACAATGTTGACCTATAATTGTTGATGATATTTATAAATGCTGATTTTGTTAAAACTTTAAAAAATAGATATTACTATGTTACTTATTCAAAACAAAGGAGTAAGAAAAAAATGAAAAAAAAAACTATTTCACCTCGTCGCCATCTTGAATAAATTTGCGGGTCTGGTCTCCAACTGGGATAGTTTTCGATCCTTTCCAGGAGAGTTCAAGCATAGAACCGTATGCCCCTTCCTCCTAAAACCAGAGTATACGTCAACAATTATTATAAATAAATATATATACAGGTCCTGATACTGTTCCAGAGCCCATCAAATCTCCAGGATTGACATTGCATCCGTTTACTGTATGATGAGTTAGTTGCTGCTTTAATGTCCAATAAAGATGCTTAAACTTCAGTATAATTCTCATAAAATTTTGTCTTCTGAACCTTGAAACTTGTTGTGCATACAGCTTCATCTTTTCCACCTTCAGGTTTAATAGTAACACCAAGGTTAATATCAAGAGTGTAAGGATCACTGTGTTTGAGATAATCAAGAGGAGCTGGATCCTAGAATAAAACCCTTGTAAAAAAATTTTTTAGCTCCTTCTGACTTGAGCTGGATTTTCAATCATGAAAGGTCTTAGAGCTTCCATACTCACAACCCATGGGGAAATGGTTGTTCCAAACGATTTTCCTAAGAAGGGACCAAGTGGAACATATTCCCAGCTTTGAATATCTCTAGCTGAAAAAAGCATTAATAAAATTAAATATTTTAAAACCCTTACCGCTCCAATCGTTCATAAGAACCATTCCAAAAATGTGCTCTTCGGTTTTCTCAATAGGAATACGCTCTCCAAGTTTAGTTGGAGGTCCACCAACAAAGAAAGCCATTTCAAGTTCGAAATCGAGAAGTCTACAGGCCCCATAGGACGGTTGAGTTTCTATTGAATATAAAATAAAAAGTGTTATATGGAAGTTCGCTTACCCCCCTCTGGCTTTCGTTGTCCACATGGTCTACGAATAGGTGTTCCAGATACAACAACAGAGGAAGCACGTCCGTGGTATCCAACAGGAATCCATTTCCTTTAAATAAGATTGTCATTCAGTTTTTTGTGAACTACTCACCAGTTTGGCATAAGAGCATTGTCTTTTCCTCTGAACATAATACCGACATTAGTGGCATGATAGATGGAGGAATAAAAGTCAGTATAATCTCCTGGATACCAATAAATTGAATAAGAAATTTAAAATAAATTACCGATCGACGCAGGAAGATAGAGAGTAGCATCTTTTTGAAGTACTAGAGCAACTGAACGGAGCTCGTTGTTATCACGAAGAGTTGGACAATCAGCTGACAAAAGTTGTTGAACAGTCTTACGCACTTCAAGCCAGGCAGCTCGAGGTAACCCCATGAAAGCGTTTAAAGTTTCCTAAAATTTGTGTGAGTTTAAAATACCCAATTGATATCTTTAACCTCCTTGAGAACATGAAGACTGCTCTTAATGGTAGGTCCATCGAATAGATTAAGAATGGCAGAGAGATCAAGAATATGTTCCCCAATAGCTACACCAATTCTACGTTTCTTCTGTAAATTATAGTAAACCGTTTAATGAGCTCAGAGCATTAACTCACATTACTCTCAGTAGAAAAAATACCGTATGGACAATTCTCCAAAGGAAAATCAGAACCAGCAGGGACAGGAACGAATGAGGCCATCCTTCAAATAAGAGTCAATAATTTATATCAATACAAGATTATTAGATAAAATGGAATGATATGAAGGAGTTAAGAACCATAATGGGTGTTGAAATGAAACAGCATAAACCCGCATTTATTACGACAAAAAATAACAAAGCATGCGTTATTGTAAAAAAACAGAATACAAACGATCACCAGTCAAGAACACTAATACATTATTTAGGGGACGAATAGCTAGTATGGTATAATCTACTACCGAAGTATCCAATAACGAAGGGTCATGCCGATTTCTAAGCGAGATAACCTGCTGCTTTGCCACAGAACTTACCTTTTGCAGAGTTTTTCTATTACGAAGATCTAAAACAACAAAATATCCAGAATAAATAACCAAAAGAACCTGAATTTATTTTATCCATTTGCCAATAGAGGAAAAGATGATTTTTTCCTTCAGCGATCACTGCATATGAGTGATCTGGTGAACAATCCGTCCATCGACGAAGTGATTTTGAGGCCTGAAATAGTCCACACCCATAAGAGTAAGTGAATAAAAGCAATACTATCATTGCGCCGATAACCAATGACATTGAACTTTCAATGGCAATCATTTTCGTTGACAATAAAACAGGAATAGCATGTCATTTAGATAAGAAAGATAGTAAAAATTATCCATAATAAACATATACAAAGATAATCTTTAAAAAATTACCTGCACATAACCTAACGCATTAAACGTAGCGACATGATCTAACTGTGGTCCATCACCAGAAATCAAAATTCCATCTACATCATAACGGAGACATAACCGTGTTGCTTCATTGCAGAATGGTTGGGAAGAGAATAAAAATTGATTGCCGGTGACATCACACTGAATGAAAAGAGAAGTTTGAAAGGGAATCTACTAAAAACGAAAACCTGTTTGGTAACACGCTCTTCTCTCAAAGTATACCAATATATTGAGAGAAATTGCTCATCAGACATATCACACTCCTCAAGTTGATCGCTATTGAAATTAGAGCTTGCTCCTGAATTCCCCAAAGCCTGAATGAATAGAATATGCTCAGATGAATAGATAAAACGGTACAGCTGAATCACTAGTAAACTTCTGAAGTAAATCTTGGGCAGTCGAAAGTAATTCCGGATCAAGTTCAAATTTTCCTCTAGTATCACCGGCAATAAAACAATTCCACATTGATGTGCTAACTAATTTTGTTAACGTTATTTCTAACCTGAATACTATTTCTTATTTTAAATTTTCAAACGAGATATTACAAATTTTCTGCATCTAAAGTCCATAGAGCTTCACTTGCTCGAACACTTCCACCCAGAGGGCCTTCAAGTAATACATCGTTGCAGATTTCTAGTTTCAAGAATGAATCAGTGATCTAAAAAAAAGAGCAAATAAATGCAATTACAATTAACAACTACATTGAATTTAATATCCTCCTTTGTAACCTTTTCTTCAAGTTTCATAATAACATTAACTTCATCATCCTTTTCTGTCCAAATATATAATGGTTTAGACGATTCATCTCCAAAGTTTCTGTCTGATAAAATAACAACCTTATGTTGAACATCAAAATTTGTGAAAAATGGTTTTAAAAAATCGATTTTTAACTAGAACAAATAACCATTAACTTACATTCGTTAGATGTTTTAGATCCCGAGGTTTGCCCTTTGCACATAGGTCTGGCAGAAGTCAATATCACAACAGACTTACAGTCGGAACTGTATGTAGCCACTTCCACGGGGCCTGTACACCAAAATTCGTGCTTTTCCTTCACTGATAAGTCTGAAAATATTTGTATTCATTATTAGAAAACATATAAGAAAATAACCGCTTTGTCTAAATGTTATAGAATGATATCTGTTGACATAAGTAGATGCAGTTTCTTCTGCAATATTGTCCTTATGAGCAACAACTTGGAGAAGCGCATAGATCTTTATTAGACAAATTAAAGTGTATTATAATATAATGGTTCAAACCTCTTCGTCTCTTAATCTACACTCAACAGTGAAAAAATATGGAATTCCGGAGTCCTCGAAGGAACTAATTTCCTTGAAAAGAAAGAGATTTTATTCGCATTAGCAGAAAAAAACCTTCCAAAGAATTCTATCAGTTTCGGTATGATAAAAAATCAATTTTCCAGATCCAGTTGAAAGAATTGCTAAATCCTTAGAACAGAAATATAGGGAAGGAGGATAAGACATATTGGAATCATCTCTGCTGAATGTAGCAACTTTCTCAGCTTTATTCCATGTTCTTTTCTGCACAAATGGAATATTATATGATCAATAATAAACTAATACTTACAGACTGCGAGAATATGAAACGATATATAGAATAATCTTGTCCCACGATAAAAAATATAGCTTGATCATCAGTAGAGTGAAAACTATCGAAGAATAAAGCAGAAGATTGAGCAATGATTTTTGTATGATGAAGAGAAAATTGTTCCTCCGATGCTTTAAATTCAGCAACTGAAATTATTCTAACTGGATGGTAACAACTTTGCCTCTAACCTTTAAAAGGTAAGTTGGTATCGAATATAGGCAAAGCGTCGAGAGATAGCTTATATCCATTAAATGAGGGATTTAGAAGAGTATTGTTAACCAGAAGTTCGACTGAATCGGGTTTTATCATATTCACCTTAATTTGTTGCTTTGACTTATATGATAAAATTTCTTAACTCGATAAAAAGATTAAATATTTTTCAAAATAAAGCTAAAGTGCTTAAGAAGATATAACATATATTTGTTTTATACTGATAGTTAAAGTTTCTGAAGATTGTGCTTATTTTGTACAATACGTTCTGTATTTTTTGAAATAACTGTGATTTGTAACCGACGCAAGTTTGCAGAATGAAATTTATTAATTTCAAATTTAAAAAGTTCAAATCAGGTTGAGGTTGTAGAATAAATAATTCGGAATTACTTGATCAATTTGATATTTAAGAGCAGTGATTTTATCTTTTGAATTTGAGATTGTAACTTATTTGTCTAATGAGAATATAAAAAGGCGTGTTACAAAAAGTTTTAGTTTCGTAATACCATATGCGCGTTCGAAAAATGGTAAGATCTGAATTGTGAAGTACAGATATCTAATGTCACATCACCAATTATGTATCAAACCTCAATCTTTAATTGGTTTATAGTATACTCGTTCACTCACTGTGTACTTTAGTGATTAGGCTTTTGTACTACGATTTATCAATAATTAACCCAAATACCAAACTTTTTTTCATAGCAACCTTGCCCCAATTCAGGTTCTTTTTTTTTGTTCCACCATTAAATGCAGTTGTCAATTCCCGTTGTAAGTTATCAGCTTTGATGTAAAACCTGTTAACATTATTCAGAATCGCTTCCGGTGCCGACATCCTAGATGCAGTGGATCTTTTGAAGACTTTTCTCTCTTCACCGTTCAGGAGCACATAGCTCTTCATATGATGAATGACAACAAAAATGATTCATTGTGGGAACATTGAGAAGAACTATATAATTTTTTTTTAAAGGAGAATGGCACATTATGCGTTTGAGTGTCCTACTTGTCATATTGGCTTTGTAACTAAGTTCTATGCTATTAACCATCTAATTTTGAAGAGACACCCAGTTTGTACATAGTTGTGGTTCTTAATATATACTCTGCTTACAGATTCGAGAGATATATGACAGATATTCTGAAATTAATAACAATCATACAGACAGGTACTCCAGGTTTTCCAATGTTTACATGGCTGCTTATCTCGAAGTTGTGACTGAAATGAAGACTGGTTGATTTTTTTAATGAAACCTTAATATTTATTTTATATAAATTTTAGTGGACTTAGGAGATGCCCCTGTTCCAATCTTGAACAGTTCAGACTCGGGTAAATTTAATGTTTCTCTTTGTCCAATTC
The DNA here is from genome assembly GCA_964057225.1 of Auanema rhodensis. NCBI lineage: Eukaryota > Metazoa > Nematoda > Chromadorea > Rhabditida > Rhabditidae > Auanema > Auanema rhodense. Next base: position 8,556,561 of record OZ059899.1, on the reverse strand, counting down.
AATTAATCTTTTTGTTTCAGATAAGTATTCTCGTGGAGGGCGTGGAATAGTTATTGTGCCACAATTTACCTAGAATTAAAATATAAACAATTTAGAGTTGTGATAAATCTCCCGTTCGATCTCCTGCTTATAGGCCTGTTTCTCGATCCCCAGCTAAAGTACTTTCGTCGTTAAATGATTACTCTCGTATGTTTAACTTTTTTAAATATATAAACAAAATTTTCAGATTCCAATCCGGTGAGACAAGAATATGATTCAATGTGGGCTTTTCTATTTATTTTTGCTTACTGAACGTTACTATTTAGGGTTCATAATCATGAGCAAGGTCCCCCAGCATCACTCACAACCACTTATAACTATGGTTCAGTAAATATTCTTAATTTTACAAAATTTTCTGAAATTACAGACAACTATAGTGCACATCCGAGAAAGTTGTATAGCATGAATGTGCCACCACCTCAAGCTAGGAATTTGTAATTACATTTAGTTTTAAATAAATTGATTTTTTTATCAGTAACAGAAACTCTAACCCTCCTGGATCTTACCGAGGAAGAGGTGGTTCAAGAGGAAACAAAAGGTTATTGATATTGAGATTATATAAATCACATCCTATTTTCAGAGGAAGGGATAATTCTAACGAGAATATTAACAGATCTTTCCAAGCTAAGTCGGGTAGAAAACAAGATGATGCCGTAACGTAAATTACTAAATTTGAAGAAACTATATTAATTCTCTTGGTTTTAGTGATCCCAGGACTAGAAAAAATAACACATTTTTAAATAGGTTTTATCATTCCTATTTCATACAATTGATTTTTTAAATTTAGATCAGTTGGAAATCCCCGGTCTTCCTATTTTTCTGGAGATTCTAACAAATTCAATTCATCTACCAGAGATGATCGGTTTGTGTTATATATCATATCTGTTTGGATTATAGTATGAAATAATTAAAATTTCAGCCGTTCGTTCTCGAGAAGTGCATCAAGATCTCCTATCCGAAAACTTCCGCCTCAGTCAAATAATGATATGCATGCTCAAAATCGTTATATATCTAGCTCCCCAAATCCTAGGAAGAGCCCACCTTCCAGACAAGCTGGTGCTAATACTTGTTCGCAAAGTCGTTCTAGATCTTATTCCAGAAGCCGTTCCCGATCTTTTTCGAAAAGTCCAGACCGGTAAATTTGATGTATTTTTATTTTGTTATGTTGTAACGTATGAAAATATGAACTTTTTGATTCATACACTGTCTTTCTCGAATCTTTGTAATGAAACTCTTGAGCATGATTTATCAGTAAAGCTTTACGTAAGATTATAATATGATACCATATAACATGAATTAACAAAACGTTCATTGAGGGGTGGTAGAATTGAACTACCTAACTACATATCTTTTCTAAACAGGTGTGAAAACTGGAACACTGGTTTCTTAAGAAGTCTATTTAAGGCATACAATCGAACAGTTCTTCCAGAGCGCTCTAAAGTTTCCGTATCATCTGCTTTGTACGATCGGTGATATCGCAAATAAGCGGAGTCATCTAGAAAAACAAAAATGTTAATGTTGAAGTGAACAGATTGTAAAGGAAAGCATGAATATAGGAAATTGAAAAGAATGAAAAAATGTACAGATTTACTAATTGAATTTGGAAAGCGCGTAAAGCTAGCATTCTGAAGAACTTCAATCAAAAATATGCTCTATTGATTTGTCTATAACTTGAGTCGCTTTACTCAACTATGAAATTGAGAGGCTAAGAAAGTAATATAAAACATTTAAGAACGCGTCGTCTAATTCAGAGCAAGAGGGAGGAGACGCTCTTGAAGGCAAATGCTTTTAACCGATAATCAAAAGTCGTACAACATACATGTGTATCAAAAGGCGAATTCAAAAAAAAATGATTGCATAATAAACTCGCCTTCATATTCGTTGGAGCATTGTACTAACAGTACAACCACTGTAGATAGCAAAACCATGAACGTCAGAAACCGTGATGCCATAATATCAGGAACCCTGATAATAATTATATAAAAAGTATGTTACAAGAAATGTTTGAGGCGGATAAAGTAATAATTTGGCCAAACTATGGGTTTCAAGTTTGGAATACAAAGAAGTAATTTATCAAATGGAAATTTCATAAGCTAGAACAATTGAGCTATTCATATAAAATAATATTTAAATATTCATACAGGTTTGATTATCAGTTCGACTGCGGTCAGGGTACATCAGCTGAAACTGCTTTAGAACGACATCAACTAAGTTTCAAGTATAATGAAAGAAAGGACGTAGGAGGGGTCTAGGCAAGCTTTCCTACTTTCAAGCGCCGGTCTCTCGATATGAAGGAGGAGGATGCTGACATGCCCCATACGAGACTTGACGCTTTAAATAGGAGGGTGACGTCGAATCTCATGACAGTGGTACTGAGGCCATACCCTGCTTATACTCTTAATTTTAATAACATTGGGAATTGATGTTTCAAGAATACATGAGAAAATGAGACATGAAAGGCAATGATAGTTATATGTATACCCGAAAAAGTTTTTTGAAATTAACACATCTCAGTTAGGCAAAAATATTCGACAAGTTAATGAGCAAAAAAAAAGAATAAAATGACACTCCTATAATTTCACAAAGTCTCAGATCACGACAAACGTTTTTGGCAGTGTTATATAACACAACACTTTCATTACACCTAGCTGCAAAATAGGCCTAAGCTTAAAAGATTTTATGTTATATCTTAGATAACTATGACTGCTTACTACCGTACAAACAGCATTGAAACAACTCATAATATTTTCATTGTAATTTTGAAATAAAAGGAACTTCGATAATTTCTACCACTTGAATATATAATACAGGTGAAGGACATGGCTTTGGACAATGCCACATCCGGCTTTCATGAAAAATGCCCCTGTTTGTCACACTTCATGCCCTAACAAATATTGTTATGAAGTGTCATGACGAAACCATGAGCAGAAGCTACAAATCAAACTTTGAAGTTAGAGCTATTAGAAGTATATATATGTGCAGGTGAAAACACAACAGAGCTGGACCATAATCTAATTTAATCTGAATTTCAACGTTAAACTGAAAATGAAAAGTTACTTTTTTCTGTTTTTGTTGTTGTTCTAGACCAATAGACCAAAAATTTCTGTGCAAAAAAGAATGTATACATGAATATATTTAATATATATGCAGTCTCCATCGTAGGGGTCATGCTAATCGTCAGAAAGCTGTCTTTTGAATCCGTTGCGCTTTTTTGATAGGGGTCAAATAGGGAGAACTGTGCATTATTCTGATCCAAGTTCATAGGAGCAAGGCCAAACCGACACAAAACCAATGTGAAGTCATTTAAAACTAAAATTACGTGATGCTCGGTTGTTTCTATACTATCAAATTTCTAATTATTTTAAGTTGAACACATTTGATCTCCATTAGCTAATTTTTTCTTAATTACAATATTATATGCTTTTTAGCTGTTACTCTTTTTGCCAAGAAAATCTTATTAACAAAACATTACTGACGACGCAGCGACCTTTTATGAATATTATCGATATATCTTGTAAGGCTTGTCTACCTGTGTTTACTTTCTGTGACCGTGCCTCCTCTAAAGCACACACTCAGGTCTTAGTCAGCAACCTTTTGCAGTATAGCAACGGCATACATACACTTTATTTTTCCCTTCTTACTGTTCCTTACCATAATTCTTTGTTTCAATACATTTTAAAACACTAAAGAATTTTGAAGATTCTTTACTTCGCTTAAAGTGTTTAAAGTTCCAAATTGTATCTTCTGCTGTTATAAAATATTGACATAATCATTAGCTTCAAAAAATATAAATAGAAAAGTATAGTTGCTGGCAAACGACATAGATAAGAATATCTGAGTTTATCAAAAAATTAGCAAATTTTCAATTTTGTTCTTGAGCAATTCTATCTTATACTTATTAGCAATGGCAAAATCCCAAAATATCTGTTGTTTACCTCCTTATTAGAATGCTTCTAATAGCACACCTTTCGAAACGACGATTATAACCACGAACGCCATTGGCTTTTATCCCAAAGGGACAAATGCATGGACGCGGATTTGAATAGATTGGGCGGGAAAATTATAATGAATCATTTTATCGCTTCATGCTTACAAATATGAAGCTGCGTTATTTACCATTTTGTTTTGAATTTTTTGTAATATTAAATGTTTTATTTTTAGGTGGTTTAAAACCATGGATTATTTATTAGATACATATGTCTTTGACAATATGCCGTTCGATGTATGTGCAGAAACTAGAAAAGCAATAGGACAAAAAGCTTTGTCCATCGTGATGGTAATCTTAAATTCACAATTCACATTTACACTTGTTTATTTTTTATAAAGTGGGCCGATTGGGTATGTAAATATCAAGATCCGTTAAAGATTTTCGAAAATCATCCTTCTTTTTTATTCGGGGAACTTTTGTTTTTTCTTCTGTGTGGATTGACATTCCTCCACGGTTAGTGATTGAAAATTATGTTTTTCTCAGCGTTCGCGTTTCTTTTAGCATACAGGCATGGTAATCGCTATATGTTTGTGTGGATTGGTATTTTAATTCATGCACTAAATGTGGAGAATTTGTGTTACTGGATTCCTGATATGGATAACTTTTGGCAAGCGCAGGTGTTGTTCAGATCATTAAATGAAGACTAACATGAATTATTAGGGAATTCTTACTTTCTTTGGTATGCGAGCTCCTCTTTATATTCTGCTAGGTATATATCATATGTTTGATTATACCGCATATGTTATGGTCAGCAGGTAGGTATTTAATGCATCTATTAGTAAGAATTGTTATTTTTAAAGACTGAGATTGCCATGGTGGGCAGAAGGACCTGCGGTAGGTCTTTGTGCGGTAATGTTGGATATGCCGTATGATATCATGGGCATCAAAGAAGTTTGGTGGACATGGCATGATACCGATCCAAATATTTACGATAGAATGTATTGGGTGCCATGGAACTCATACTATTTCCATGCTTCATTCGCTTGTTCTTTTGTATGGATTTTGAATCTTTCGCGCTACTATTTAGTAGAAGTTGAATATGATTGGAAGAAGTAAGTTAATATATGTTGATACATTACTATTTTACTTTTAGAATACCCCGAGAGCTCTTGTGTTCTTTCTTAGCTGGGATGGGCGCCTTCTGGTTAGGAACTATTCAATTCGCTCTTCTTTATCATCCTCTTCATGATTACCTTGGAGTTCATACTGAAATTACCACCATTCTGTTCCTTGCAACTTATGCAGTTATTGTTATCAGCGCTGACAGAAAAAATAAGAATGCGTTGTCCAGAACAGGTATGTTTTTTTTTTATTCAGTAGATTTTGGATATTGCTCAGGCAACAAATTTTGGTTCGATGAGCTGGCTTGTGCTATAACTTTGGAATACATGTTCTTCATGATTCTTGTCGTTATTGGTGATCCATCAAATGTTGTTAGTGAAGGATTGCATCAGCCCATAGGAAATTGTAAAGATACTCAGAAAGTTCAAACACCTACTGGAGCTGTAAGTTTATTGTCGATGTTTTTTATCCTCATATTGCGTTTAGGTATTGTATAAGAATAAATACCTGTGTGCTAGCGATTACGATGAAAAATATTTCGATTTCCATTGCTTACCTGGAGGCAGTGTTAAAATGGTAATTCGTTTTATGACTATTCTTTTTATATTTTATTTTAGCCCGAGGATGGCAGTGCTTTGGAATGGTACGCTATATGTGGTACAGCTTATAACAACAGATTCGAATACATTGCTATTATTTGGTATGTTCTATCTATTTGTATACTATGACTTTTGATTTATTTAGGGGCATTTGCATCTTGTACGGATTTATATTCTACCAGATTGCTGCGAAATCCGGTACTACACCTGTTATTCCTGTAAAGGTTTATTTTCATTATATATATATATTTTTAAAAAATATTTTTTTTGTAGAAATACTATCAGCGCTCTTTCGGATCTCCTAAAGATAAGCCTATCGCTGCGGCTGATCCCATTCGTAGCACTCCGAAGAAAAATGCTCCAACGCCTGATAAAAAGAAGGTCAAAACTAACTAAGTTTTATGTATAAGTTTAATAACGTACTGGTCCATATTTAATACATATACATATATGTATGTCATGATTTTGTAGATTTTTGAGTGTCTTAATATGTCCTTGCTGCATTTTTCATGTTCTAGCACGACTTTATGCACGTTCTATGTTATGTCGTAATGTGTTTATGTAAACTAGATATTAAATAACATTTTGAACCATATATTTTTCAGACAGTTACCCCACCTGTGCCCCGTAGAATAGTATCGGAACCTTTAACTCAATCAGAGTTTCGAATCCCTTCATTAGCTTCTCGTAATACAAGTAGAGCCACTTCCCTCATTCCGGATACTCCAAGAACATTACGCGAACGAAGAAAAATTTCTTATAAAGAATAATTTGATTAAACATACTCTCCAAGAGGATAGGTCGAACCTAATTTTCTCACTTTTTATCTTACTTCGGTTAACTAGTTCGGTTACTTGATTCTAAACGAATTAGTACGTTGTTTCAAATTTATTAAATTCTAATAATACATATAAACTTCAAGTGTTTTCGAACCCGTTCATGTACATTACGTAAAACCCGTAGTATTAATCTAGACTAGGTTCTAAGTATCAGGTGTAGGTGATGATTATCTAAGGGTTTCCATTATTAGTTCAAACCGAATCTAGATTTTCTATAACCTGGTCATATATATCACTTCCTCATCCGAGCTGGAGTCCTCTGAATCACTTCTTAATACGTGATTAATAGTTGCAGATAGATATGGCGTCTTCTCGTCCTCCATGTCTGCTTGGAATAATACAGCTCTGGGATCTGTTGGAACAATTCTCGGATTTGCTAAGTGTTTTTCTTCGTCTTCATCGTTTTCATTCTGGAAATATAAAATCGTTAGGTGTTGTTTTGATTTTCTTACCAATTTTTGTTCAAAACGACATGATCTCCACACTACAAACTTGGCAGTATCTTTATATCTCATTTTGATATAATCCCTAGCATCTGGATCAACAACATCATCATACCGATTTAAAATCTTGAAAAGAAAACATATGTAGCTCTAGTTGATTTCATTTTTACTTGAAAACTGAGTGCTCGTTTTAACATAGAAATTTGTGATGGTCTTCTCTGCGGTAGTTGAGATACGCTTGAATGTTGCCCATTTCTATTTGAAAAAGAAGATACTGATTCTGATTTCCACATATATTAACAATCTATAACTGAATGACATATGTGAGTTCAAAATAGCTGTCAAGGTATGAAAATAAAATTCTTTCAATGGTATCAGCGAATCAATATTGATAAGAGACTGAAAATAATTATTAATCAATGTATAATAGTCATCAAATTATGCTTGTTTAATGTCAAAAACTCATCATGTATAAAATATTGATGTTCAATCGCTTTTAATATATGTTATTCAGTTTTTCTTTTAAAGGATAGACAGAATAAATTGAGTTTAGGTAATTGTGAAGAAAGTTTTTGTTATATATTTATAAACTTTTCGAAGCTTTTTTATTATGAGAAAACGTTTTTGAAATGTTCTGAAAATAAATATTCCACACAAATTTTTAATTGCAGATTTAGAACGGAATGGAACAACTGTATTAAAAAAGGTCAAACAACAAAGAAGAGAGTGATGATAGAGAGAGAGACCCTGGCGAGTTTGAAGGGCTCCGACAATGATAGTCATCTTTATGTGCAATTATGTGAAAGTATTGTGTATATCAATAGTTGGAAAGAGAGGAAAATAGAAATAACAATCGCTACATGTATCGTGTGTTCAAGGTAATATGATCCATAATATATCATAGATGTGAATGTTTTTTTCTCGGCTCGTGCGAATTGTATAAGTTACGTTAAGAGCAAAGTGTAAGAAAGACGGCAAACCTTTCCGTTGTTACCTTCTTTATAAAATGCATGTGATTTATTTCCAGCGAAAGTTTTTCTTTCGACCAGTTTCGTAAAAAGAGAAACGTTGTTACGAGCACTATGCTGGTAGTAAACACGTGTCAATAAATAGCGGCCAAGTGAAAAAGCTAGATGAAATCAAATGCAACCGCTTCGAACATACAAGTCAAGTGTAATAAGTGATTATATTCACGTATTCGTAAATTTCATATGCAAATGTTGCAAGGACAAGTTCTCTCAATGTCAACTGAAAGAAGGTCATTAATATTATCTTTAAATGAAAATATATAATAAGGAATTACAATAATCTTGCACAATATTGTCTTTACTAGTTTAATTGAAAAACAATTTGCTAAATTAAACAGCAACAAATGAGCATCAACTTGTGAATTGCACTGTTTTGAGACGGCAGCAGTATTCAAGATGGGTCATTCAAAAGCAACATAGAATCAATGTATGTTGGAATTCGGGGAAAGCAGCGAAAAGCAGTCTACACAATGAAAGTCTCAAATTGGAAGAAAGCCATTCTGAAATGCTTAATGGCTCAAGATTACAAACCTCTGAAGTCGGTGATGAATATATCAAGTATTAGTATTTTAAAACAGAAAAGCAAAGTATTTTCTTCGAAATATCATTATTTGTATAAGTTTCTAGTATTTTTAGAATAATAATAGGAACATAACAGTACTAAATGAACAGCGTATCTTTTATTTATAGATGATCATTAATCACCAATAAGATAGAGAGTGATAAAAAATTCATTGTGAGTGTAGTATTAAAAGAACGAAAGAATGTCTAGTGAACTTCAACAATTCGAGAACCGAGTGTTTTCTGCAAGTAAACAACATACGATAGTAAACAAAATTCTAGGCAAATTTGGTGAATTTGTTGGCAAACGTTATCGATGTAGCTTTCGTGTTGAAATACGAGAGAAACGAGAAATTTGAGAGCAGAAACTTTAGGAACAATCATAATGTAGATATGTATTAAAAAATTAAATATTGAAACGTTTGTGGGACAAAAAAATTATTTCTCTATATTTGATAACAGACGTACATGAAAAATTTTGCTGAACACTCGTTGTAAGAAGAACGGAAAAGTCTAATAATTCAAGCGTATGCCTAAGGGAACAAAGTGTCATTTTAGAACTTTTCGAGACAATTGGAAAAATAAAAACAATGATATATAACATAAAAAAAATATAAGCCATGATTAAGTCACACAACTTCCTGGCCTACGAACGGAAAATCGAATGCGAATTCAGAGAAGACGGAAAGACGAGGAGAACGGGAGTCTTTGAGAAAGCCGATCAAATGAAACTGCTTCTACGAGAACTATGGAAATTTTTATTTCAGCCGTGCTCAGTATTTCAATCAATCTGACAGAATCATTCGAATTGGAAGAAGAGCCGAGAAACATAAATCTGAGAAAAAAGGCCATAAATGAGACTAATAAGAAAATCTTAATTTAAGAGCCATTCAATGGCAAGTGGACTGTTAGTACTTCATGGCCTCGCCTTCTGCACATACACTAATGGTCCACTTCGTAAGAAACCTAAAGTAATGAAAACGAGGAAAAACGTGTGAAAAAAGTAAAAAAAGTAAATCAATAATTTATTTTCAAATAATTTAAAAATCATTGTATGTAATAGTCATTTATTATTATAAAGAAACACTGTTTCAATATAATGGCTTTCTCGTCAAAGTTGATAGGACAAGTTGAAAGACTGTCGTATTGAAACAGCTGTCTCGTATGTTAGTGACATAAGCTAAATCAAAGAAAAGAAATAACGCCACCAATCATGTCTAGATGCTTAACGTTTTCTATTAATTGAAAGAACACCATATTGAAAATTGAAAATTGTACTGTTTTTTTTTCTGAAAAACCACAGTTTTTGTCAAAAAAATATAAACACTCATTTCTAAACCTCAAAGAAAGCTTTTTACGAAAAAAAGAAGATAATCCGTATTGGGGTGGGGGTAAAAGGGGAAATTGCGAAACATCGCCTTTCTGTAACACGCGACATCCATTTTAAACGAAAAAGCACATCATTGTATTATATCATTGATAGAGAATTGATTTAATAATGAATCACTGAATGCGATGAAATTAAACTTGAAAAACTACTTATAGAAACCAGAAAATTGGAATTTTTTTTCGAAAAATGAAGCTTGAGATATAGGATGAACTTTTTAGTTAAAACGATATTTTTTAAAATTATTAAGATATTACCAGATATTGCAAATAGAATTCTGCTTAGTTAAATGTAGAAAAAAACATCAATACGTTGATGTAAAGAGAAGAGAAAAGGGAGAACAGGGGAAGGCCAACCAGGCTACTGAACTACTTTTTCCTTTCCAAGTTCCAATTTTAGTGGACTAGGTTATGGCAAAAACTTAATTAACTAGCCATATAAACTATATAAAGTTAGAAACACAGATAGAAAAAGAAAGAAACATTCCACTTTTGTATTTGACAATAGACGATGTGAATAATCCTAGCAAGAAGACAAATCATCAAAACGAAAAGAGCAACATTGATCATTATAAACGAAAATCGGGAAAACCAAAATGTTTTCGCAAATAATCGAATTTTTCTGCGACTACATTCTTTTCTAGAAGACACCCAGATGTCATTGTGCAAATAAAAATCTCTTAGGTTCGTCTGCAAAAGTTTATTGTATTTATTAAAAAAAAATAAATATGGCACATTAGTTAAAAGTGTACAAGATGCGTGAAAAAAAGTTAATATTGATACAAGTACCCATACTAGTATTGCGTTTTGCTCAACGTTGAGAGGATTTAAAGAAAATATTCCCAGCCCTGCTGATTCAGGTTTATACAGCTCCGTATTGATTCATCCAATCTTCGTATTCTTTTACACGTTCCTGCAAAAAGAAAAAATGCGTGCATTTATAATCGAATCAAACTAATACCTGAGATACTGATGGATTTGTAGAACTTAAAGCTTCTTCGAAATGCTCCATAGTGATTGGAATATCAAATACATTTGGCTGGTCTTTTGACATTTGAGCAATTTGGTCACACGAAAGACCTTTAGTTAATCTTAAAAAGCATCGAATAGTATAAAATTCGTTTGAAATAGTACCGAGAGAATCCGACAAAAGCTGCTTGTCTGCAAACATTTAGAATATCGGCCCCAGAAAACCCTCCCAAGAGTTCAGCCACCTTGTCCAAACATAGATCACTACAAACTTTCATCTGTAAATGTATATACTTAACCAATTACTGAAAATATGTTAACCTCTTGCAAAGACGATTCCAGAAGTGCTTTACGAGTTTCTTGATCAGGAAGAGGAATATATATTCTTTTCTCGAATCTTCTTCTTAATGCTTCATCTAAACAAAATTACAGTAAATATCAGAAAAAATTGGCTTTACCAAGAGTCCAGGGAAAGTTCGTAGCTGCAAGAACAAAAACGCGTTTACTATCATCAGTATTAGTGAAGCCATCCATCTCCACGAGTAATTGAGCTTTAAGTCTTCTACTAGCCTCATGTTCATTAGCAACACCTCTCTGGCTACCTATAGTATCTATCTCATCAATAAAGATAGTAGAAGGTGCATAATGTCTCGCCTATAATAATTCAAATAGTATACATTCTAGTTTGATTGTTACCATCTCAAACAATAATTTGACCATTTTTTCTGCATCTCCTCTCCATTTACTAGCTAAATCTCCGCAAGCAACAGAAAAAAATGTGGTTTTCGATTCAGCAGCAACAGCTTTGGCTAATAAAGTTTTTCCGGTCCCTGGAGGACCAACCATACACACAGCTTTCCAGGGTCTTCGCAAGCCCTAAAACAAAAAAGATATATAAACGACGAAAAAAAAAAAACCTTGAAAAAATCAGGCATCAAAGAAGGGAGAATGACAGTGTTAATAAAAAGATCTTTGGTTTTCTGTAACCCAGCTACGGAATTCCATGTAATATTTGACAGATTGCGAAGCATCGTGGACTCCATAATATTTACCAGTTCCTGAATTAAGGAAATAGAATAAAATATATAAGTGTATTTACTCTCTCATATCCCCGAGCAACAAAATCTTCTTTATCATCTTCATCTTTGTCACCCATCGATTCATCTTCAACTTTTACAGAAACATCTTTACAAACATCGTCATATCTATAATGAAAATATCACGTTATAATGTTAGAAAAACAAACTTGTACACTCACCCAGGTCTCCTTTTAGATGCAGTTGTAGTATTTCCCAACTTTTTACCACCTTTCCCAGTATCTTTCCTTTTGTCTTCTTCCTTTCCCTTAGTCGGCTATACAATGATCTTCTCTTCTCATATAACATAAGAGGTAACTTACCCTAGGAGGTTTAGCAGCTTTATTTCTATTCACTGACTTGGACCTGCTGCGATCAGGTTCAGGCCAAACCTTTAAAACCATTTGGGCTGATACTTTTTGGAAAAATAAACATACGTTCGGGTCAGCAGGAGGAGCTTCAGGGGTCAAAGCATCTGACAAAATTTTCGCATTTATGTTGCTTTCATGCTCTTGTAATTTATTCTTCTCTTTTTCAAGAATACTAATTATCTATGAACACAAAACTGAATATAATATACACCACATCTGGAACACTTACTTTTTCATATATATCCATATCTGAGGATGGAACATTCCTTAAAACTGCATTAGTTTTCCTCAAAGCGGCATCATAAAAATCTAGTGCTTCTGCATAATCTCCATCTTTAAATGCTTGCCTCGCGAATTCTACACTTTCAAATATGTCTTTAAAAGCCATTCAAAGAGATATTCCAGCTCTGGAATAAACCATACAGTTTTGCAATTTGTATTTGTTTTGATTAATTTAGTGGAAGAATAGGAACGAAAATGAATAAAAGTGAAACAAAAGAAACTTAAACTATTCAAGAAAGCTTAGTTATAAGACTTAATGTCAAAGAAAAATTGAATAGCGTATGATACAATAACAACATGCTAATACACAACTTCAACATGAACAAAAGTGTTAATTCTACAGTCATAAGAACAGAATATTACATAAATAAACATTATAAATTAATATTTTAAATATTTGTAAAGGTCACTCTAATATAATCTTTTGATCTAACCGATTTCTATGAAAAAAACACTAAATACGGACATACACTATATCTGCGTCAGGATTAGAGCTTGGCGCAGTGTTCCTGGTTTAGAAAATGCTAATAACTATTTGAAATAATACATAGCTTAAAACTGCTTTACTATTCTGCCGTTAACTATACAAATATTTTAAAAAAATATTATGTAATTAAGTGAAATTTTCACGTGTTCTTTGTTTTGTGAATTTATAGTTTTCCATTTTTTTTCTTAATAAATTTTATTTAATAGTTTCGCTGTATCATTGGACCCTTCTTAATTTACTTCTTCTATCTTATAGTTAGTTATGAGAGTTAAAACGTAAGGCTTGGTCATTTCATTTTCATCGTAACAAATTTTCCAAATTATAGTAAAAAAACTGAAGAAGATATTCAAAAAACTTTCTTTGAACCTGCTATAAAGGCTTCAACTACACGACTTTGGGCAGATGTAACTCCCACATGGTGCGAATTATCGGAATGCCGTCTTTTCAGCAAAATTATTGAACATAAACCAGCAGGTGGAATAATTTTGGATTTTCCATAATTTTTTTCTGCTTAGGAATATGTAAAGAGTTCAATCTGATGACTTTAGTGGATTTTATGAACAATATATATGAAGATGAAAATGCAGATTTCGAAGAGTTACTTTGTCCTGAAGATTTTGAAAAACTCAAAAAAAGAAGGGAAAGTCCTGAGCCCGGAAGTGTTTTAGTTTTCCGACCAAAATATCGAATTAGACCTTCAGCTGAACAGGTAGTTTAAATTATAAGCCTACAGTGAATAATGATTTTTTAAGATTATGGAAAAGGTTAAAGAATTATGGGATCTTAAAATTATTGAGCATAATGAATATATACCAGAACGAATAGAATTGCAAGATGAGTTTTATCTACCAGCAGGCGAATTTTCAGAATTACTAAGAAAAAAGGTAATAATTACCTCGTTACTCATATTTTTATTTTTTTTCTCAGGAAGAGAGTGTTATATCAATGCCGAGTACAAGAAAAAAGAGAAGGGGTGGTTCTCCCGATTCATTTAGTTCTCGATGCAGTACTCCAGCAATGCGTAATTAATTTTCATTAATGTATAAAAAAACCATAACCAAATAAATAATAAAGGTTCATGTCTTAGTATAACAATTTTAAAGGCAAAGGAATATACTACACACGCAATAAATTAAATAATAACCAGTTTTTGTAAGAATATTATTCGGAATTGTGCTTCTTTTCAACATGTCCTCTACAATGACCTGTCTCACAATCCTAAAAATTACATTTGAATGGCACATTCGAAAACCTAGACGAACTGAATCCGAATCACTGCTGCTATCTTGCCAATTTTTTGGTTTCTTATAAATGCAACAACATTTACTCTTCTTCTTATTTGCAAATTCATTATCCACTAAATAATGATATAATTTAAAGAAATTATATGAAATGCTTGCCTGTGTCAGTAGTCCATGTTACATGTGGTCTTTCAGAAGTATCTGGCTGAGCTGACAGGCGTAAAACCAAATCATTCTCGGTCTGCAAGTAAATATTAATTCAAGTTGTTCATGCTGTAACTTACTTGAACTACTGTTTGAGTCGTAGAAGAATTTTCAGTATTATTCGATGCAGACATCTTGTAGAATATGAATCAATAGATTTAGAGGCTTCCAAGTTAGAACTTTAGTGAGGACAGAGGCACAGTAGAATTTTCCTTCTGTGAATGCGAGGCGGTCATGCTATATTTTTCATGAAACGGCATTTATTTGAATTTGAAATTGGACTAAAATAGGTGAATTTTTCTACTGTATCACTACAATATATAAACAAAACTATTTTTTGTTACAGTAGTATTAATTGTATTCTCGTTTCACGATTATTCTATTAGTTATCATAATTACAACACTGTAAGTTTGCATATATTATAGATCATGAGTGAAGAGGATAGAAAGTCTACAAAAGTGTATAAAAAAGATAAATATGATACCATGATGATTGTTTTGGATTGTGGTGTTTCGATGGCACAAGAAGAAACACTTGGTGTAAAATCGTTCGAACTTGGAAAAGAAATAGCAGACTGGATCATATCCAGAAAGGTGTGAAAGCACATGTTATCAGAAACGTTTTTTTGTTCAGATTTTTACTAATTCGAAGGACAAGATTAACATCACTCTTATTGGTACCGAACACAACATGAATTCTGACTCTCCTCATGTGTCTCTTTATGATGAAATTTTTAGAACAGCCCAATTCGATCATTTAAAGTTTCTTATAAAAGAAGCAACTTTACAGCAAAATGAATCATCAGGTATTACGCCTACTTCATTTGCATATTCACTTTAATATTTTTAGTTGTTGATGGATTGCTAACTGCTTTAAGCAATCTAACTGAACAAACGAATGAGGATCCGGCTGTAGAGGGAAAATCTATTATTTTAATTAGTAAAAATTGTTCAAAGTTAACTAACGTCCAGCAAGAACAACTTAATCACATTGGTGAAACAATAAATAAGCTTGGGATAGCATTAGTATATATGTAAGCGTTTCATAGTTTTGTTAGATTATTTAGTTTTAATTTAGTGGCGATGATGAAGGTGATAGCTCTGAGGGAATGAATGCTGTAAGAAGTTTTGTGAACCGAGTGGATGGAACAAGCTATAGTTTTCAGTTTGTTATACGAATACAATTATTTTCTAAATGAAATTTTAGAGGTGCGGGGAAGGTTCTTAATCAATTTAGTCAACCCAAAACTTCCCCTAGGGCAATTAAAAAGAATTGGGAGATTGTTCCTGGTGTTAAACTTCCTCTTTCGATGTATATAAAAACTACTTCTGCCAAAAACCCACTTAAACGAGTTATTGTTGATGAGCAGGGAATCGAGGTTTTCGTCCGATTTATTATTCACCTAAATAACCTTGTAGCTCAAAAGACAAACTACATATACTATGCAGTTGCAACAAACGGAAGTAGATAAATCAGAAGCAGTCTTTGGTATTTCAGGGAAAAAATTAGAATATAATCTTATTTAAACTTTCAGGATATCCTTTTGGAAGGTCAAAAGTTGTTATAGACCAAGAAATTGAAAAAGAAATATACAAAAATCATAATTACAATGAAAATGAGGAACGAGGATGTATGAAATTGATCCAATTTACCGCAAGAAGCAATGTAATAATTTGTTTTTCATTATTTTAGTTATCTTATTTTTCAGATTCTGCCTAGTTATCTTATTGGCTCAAACTCTTACATAGTGGTTCCCGGTTGGGACAAAAAAACCGCTAATAAAGATCTGGTATGAAGATGGCTAAATGTTCTTATGAATGTATATTCTAGCATTTAATGAAGACAACTCTTTCTTTGATTGAAGGAATGCTACAGGAAAATACTGTAGCTATATGCAGATATGCAGCAGATGCTTCAAAACATGTGCATCTTATGGCTTTGGTGCCCCGAAAAGACGAAAACGGTCGATTGGTTGGTTTTTAGACAGTTTATTTCATCTTTATTGTTTCTAGTACATGATTGCTAATCGTATTCCATTTTTTGATGATTGGAGATCGTACACACTCCAAACCTTTGAAAATACTGCTGATACACCGAATAGTTTAGCTTTTTTCATTTTCAGTGCTAATTTTTTCTTTTGTAGATGCTCAGTTACAATTAATAGATGAACTTATTGACGCCATGGATGTTACCCAAACGTAGTATTATTTTTTTTTCGAAGTTCGAAATTGTTTTTTTATAGCGGTTTTAATAACAGAAATATTCCCAATCCATATTTTCAACGTGAGTGTGCCACTTGGAAAATGAAGGCTCTTGCTCAAGCATCAGGTAAGTAAAATTTTCTGTAATTTAATGTGTGATTGTTATAGATATACAGGAAATTCCTCCCTCTGCTTTTCTGAACATGCATCTACAGCCCAATGCTTCACTTCTTGAAAAAGCAAAGTAGGATAATTTGTTTAATATTTTAATCATGGATCTAGTTTTTTAGGCCTGTATTTGAAGCTTTCGTGGATACTGAATGTAGAAGTGGTTTCAATATTAGGCCCATCATCAAGGCAAAGAGAACAACGAAAGAGATTGTACCTGACTCAAAGTATATATTTTATTAGTTACTTGAAATTACTTGTTATTTTTTCAGGTCACATTTAAAGGGAATAGACATTAAGGAGGAAGAACCGAACTCAGTTGGCGATGCTCAAACTGTTATTCAAACTATCAAGGTTTCTTTCAGATTTAAGATAAATTTCATGGTTTTCTTCAGAGCGAGTCTAAATCACAAAGTAAGCTCTTCAAAATGATTCAAAAAGCCATAGATGTTGGTGGTTCTGCCATGGATCAAGTTTTTTCAGGCTTGAGTATGCAAATGCAATTATTTGAAGAGAGTAATCTGGTAAATAACTGTGTGGATTATTGAAAGCAATAACTGTAATTGCAGACAATAGTTGAGGACTTTTTGTTCGCTCGCAAACGATTTCTTGAAACAGATAGGGTTAAAATTTTTAATTCCTGGTTAATGAGTCTTCAAGGAAATACGGATTATCATGATTTTAACAAGTACATGGATGAACGTATGTTATTTCCGACAGTTCTATTATTATGGCTTTGATCTAGATAACCTACCGTCTTTGCTTACTTTCGTGGATTCTGAGCATTCAAACTATAATGAATTTGATGGATTAATTTACTGGTCCGGCATAGTAGAAGAAAAGGAGGATAAAAAAGATTTTCTCTAAATAGCGTTTTAACAAAGATGTTTTATTTTTGTACAGTGAAATATATTCTACTAAACCTAATAGTATTAAGTTTTTCGAGGTTCTTAATCCAAACATAATTTTCTAAACATAAAATTTTAATGCTTTCATTTTATTACTGTTATTAAGCTAAAAATGGACATTGGTCGACGTTCTTGTGGTGTAGGATTTCACTAACGATAGGCCGGATTTATTTTATCATTTAGAACTTGGATTGTGGACGACTTGAATCACTTACACTAAAAAGTAAATTAGGATGCAGTTCATTTGCTTATGAGACTGCTGTTCTTGATGTCTCAAGGAATGAAGAAATTTTCTCTAGTCAAGAGATTATGGTAAAATTATTATTTTTGTTCACATCATATTCAATGTGAAGTACAGGAGTTCGAAAAAAAAATCAAAAAGGATGGACAAAGATGTATCAGTCTTCAAGAACTTACGGTATTAATAAAAAACATTAGTTTTTAAAGAAATTTTTAAAGAAAATAGTTCCAACTTCCTCTAAAGGATTAAGAAGAGCATTAAAATTCATTGTGTCACATCCTTTCGAATTTTCGAGGGGTTTCACTTATAATAATGATGATAAAGGATTGTTTTCGTGCGATCGTATATGTATGATAGATTTTCTTTATCTTAATTAAATTCTGTTATATTTCTAGCTTGTTTCCTCCAATGGTATCAAATGAAGTGCACTCAGCGAACATCTTTAATCAACTTTGCAGCAGATGTTGATGAAATAAACATTGAAGTTTCTCATTGACAGTTTATTATAATTAGTCGTTAGTGTTTCAGAGACTGTACGAGCTTGCAGATCAGTTAATAACTGACAAAATGGCTTTTCTCAGTTCCGCTTCGGTATGTTGGTATTATATTTTCCTCCTATTATTTTTTTAGGACATGGAAAAAAAGTGCTATGATGTCATTATACGAGCAGGTATTATGGCATATTTTGGAAATAAAGATAATATCAGAATTGTGGTACGCTTAAAGCATTCACTGCAGTGTGTATTATTTATTTAAGGATCTTTTGCTTTCAAATTTGATGGATGAAGCGTGCTTGGCTGCCGATGTTAGTAATGCTGATTCCATGCATGTGAATCCTTTGATGAATTGGTTGGTTTTATGTCCCTCGTTTGTTGAAACTAATGTATTTTCTAGGTTCTCTTATCAAAACTTCTCCAAGATTTTAAAAGAATACCGATTCTGCGATATCAGCCGCCAAGGATTATTACGGGTTTCTGATACCTCCCGAATGTTTGGGTTGAATGAAGCCTACATTTTTATTTTACATCTGAATTTTTTCAGTGGAATTTTTAATCCTGTCTTTATTCGTGGTATTTTTCGAACTTCTAGTGCCTATGAAACAGAGCCTGATTCTAATGGAAGCACTCAGAAAGCTCTTGACTTTCATGTACATATTCTTTACAATTTCTTATTTACCTATTTTTACAGCTTTTTGTAACTGCTCTGCGTGCAGTAAGATATATATCATCCGTATTTCCTAATGAAGTTTCCATCACTGTAAGTCATGGAATATAGAATTCGTAGAAAGGTGGTATTCAATTTTTTGCAGGAAAAATCTTCTGTACGGTTTGTATTCAATTGTTTGGATCAAGATGGTAAAGGTTATCTTAACCGTGAGGATATTCTCACTATTGTAATTTGCTTTCCTATAAAAGAAAACTCTAGAACTCGTATTTAGGTGTATAACAATATCGAAAATGCAAAAAAACTTAATTTTATCGATGACGTTGATGAAGAAAGTCTCACTGATGAAATTTATGACATGGTTCACCCAACGAAAGCTGATAGGTTTGATTTATTTTATTTAACAAATTAACATTTATTATCTGCAGGATTACTTTCTATGACCTAATGAATTCACGACAAGCTAACTTGATCTTAGGTATAATGATAGATGCCAGGCAGTTTGTAGATTACGAAAACCGAGAAGCTGCATGATTTGGACCACAGAATTTTAACATGTTCACTGTATTTGATCCTCCAGGAAACTGCTATACTCAATTATTTGATCTTTCAACAAGCCCATTATACTCAATTTATTTGATCTTTCAACAATTTGTATTTCCAGCTCTACTCATTAAACTTTTCGTCGGTATGAATGAATTCAGGCTTTCTTTTTTCAACAAAGGCTGTAATTCCCTCTTGAGCATCTTGTAATTTCAAATTTCCAACCATTATTTTAGATCCATACCTTAAAATGAAAAAGTAAAAAGTAAGAGGGATGATTCACCTATATGCCTCTGATGTTGTCATTTCTGCTTGCATATGGAAAAAGGTTTTTCCTAAACAGGTCACTGATCTGCTGAACTCTCCAATTTGCTCTGCGATGCGCAGTGATTCAAATCGAAGATCATCTTCCGGGACTACTCTTGAAACCAAACCACATTGTTGTGCTTCTGTAATATGCGATTCCACTTCCACAAAAATATTTAAATTACCTTGAGCGGTAAGAGCCCTGCCTGTAAGAAGCATATCTAGAGCGATTTTTCGAGGTACTGCTCTCGTTAAAGCTATTCCTGGAGTAGAACAGAACAGACCTACTTTTTGACTAAATTGAATAAATAAATTAGTTATTTTATTTTCATTACCCTGGAACCAAAAACTTCGCTGTATCTGCGGCTACTACAATATCACAACTCGCAACTAATTGGCAGCCTGCAGCAGCAGCAACACCTCGAACCTTCAAAATGCATAATTATGCAAACATATTTCAAAAAGAGCTTACTTCAGCGATTACAGGAACTTGCATGGCTTGAATGAACTGTACTAGCTGGGCACATTGATCAAAGATTTTTAAATGTGTATCAGACCCTTGATCGTGTTTCTAAAATTAACAATCGTTTACAAGCTGAGTGGGGCTATCCCGCATATTATTTTACTAACCAATTCTTTAAGATCATGTCCTGACGAGAATGCAGGCCCTTCTGAGGCAATAATCACAGATCTTAACTAGAATTGAGAAATTGAGAAATCTCTTTAATATGGAACAAACTTTTTTGATTCTGTTAATTCCCTTGAGTTCAGAATGAAGTTCTTCAATCATACCCAATGAAAGAGCATTTCTTTTTTCATCGTTCAATATAAAACGAACTACGCTATTACCCTATAAACTCGGAAGCATAATATACCGATAGCATTTGTAAGCACCTGATATATTTCTTTTTTCAAAAAACTAGAGCTAGTTGAGCAAAACCGGCGAGCAATGAATAACATCTACGAAAAATGTATTTATGAAAAAACCTTTGAAACGAACAGTACAACCGAAGAAATAACCTTCAATTAATGAACACTAATATGAAAAAGTGTTTATTATCATCGGATTGTAAATAGAGCATCATTAAATGAGTATACAACATCTATAGTTTTAACAAACTACTCGTAACATATGAAGGGTAAAACTAATTAAATAAATAACAACCAAGTGACACCGTTTGACAAATTCAAGAGTAGAAAGATAAAAAATTATAAAAGGAGTTTGATTATGATTACTAGATGTAGTGTACAATGTTACGAATTTTAAGTTCGCATGTAAGACATGCATTTTGGCCTATTTTAAACCAATTATTATAAATTTTGTTCAAACGTTAATCAGAGAATTTTCGGGAACTTCTACTTACAGAGGCTTATACATTAATGCATCTTATTATGGATTACTTTCAGCAGTTTCCTGGAGGATCAAATACAGCGCTTTGTAGCGATTCGAGTTTCTTAATTTCAATTTCTTGTTCAAAACGTTTGAGTTTATTGGAGAAGCTCAATGTTTCAGGTTGTGAATTGTTAGCAGCTCCGTTTAAAGACATATTCTGACTCTGAAAGATACTTATTGTTCAAAGCATAATCAAACAAAATATTGGGCGTGTTGAAAAACAAGCAAAAGCTGAATAAATAAATAGCTACCTGAGAAACACGTAATGTTGGCTTAGGGGGTACTGGAGGAGGTACCTTCTTTAGTTGCTGTAAGACGAGAAAATATTAAAAGGCAAGCAGTAGGGTCACAAACCGGGAGCACGGGAACTTTCGGTGCAGAAACAGTAGGGGATTCGGTTGGAGACCTCTCGTCTTCAACTTCATCAGTTCCGTTAGTATTATTATTAGATGGTGAAAGCGGACGTACAGGCGAGGATATTCCGTTCTCATCGACTCCGGAAGAATATATAGATGGATTCTGTAAAAGCATACAATATTCAGCAGAACAAAAAATACATAGCCTTCTGGGTATATAGATGCGATGATAAAACGTTGAGCAGTTTTCAAAAACTTTCTCCTTCATGCACAATACTTCTCCTTCAACTTGCGTTGAAAATTTCGATTCACAACATATAATATTTCAAGAAAGATAGAAACTAAATGAGAAGTCGTCATGCAGAAAGTTACTCGTTAGTAATCAATACATAAGTTTCAAGAGGTAAGACAATTTTAATAGGGAAACAATATCACATGCATCTAAGTCAACTTAAAATTTCTCTTAACAAAAAAAATCGGAGAACGGGAAAAGCGGAAGCCAAGCAGCACAACATCACAGACACATTAGGCTACCAACTGCGTGTGGACATATGTTACAACAAACAGTAAGCAGAAGGTGGTAGTGCTCTGATTAGTAGTGCTACGTGGTGAGTAAAGTTAATTTTACTTATCATAATATCCCGTTCACAAACGATTTGTCTAAGTGAAGAATTCATTATTTCATAAACACATCTATCAAAAGATTAGGCATACTTGAAAAGTCACTGGAAACATAATAGACATATCACATATTCGAGAGATGATAATCAACGATAACAAACTATATAAGAAACAACCGTTAAAATAAGGCTCATGTTTGAGTGTTGATACACACACTAATAATGGGAATGATCGCAAACTGATTTCGTTATAAAAAGAACGGAAACCTGAGACAATAAAGCAACAGTCGCCGCAAAAAAAGAAAATGAATTATGACTATAGCACCATTATTAAATAATGTGGCCTAAGAAAGACAATTGAGCTATAATACGGACTAGATTCAGTAGATCTCATCGCCTCATATGCTATGAAATAAAAGTCTGATGACGCATTCCATTACTCACCGAGATTGATTTTGGCTCATGTTTATTGTAGCCATTGCAGATAAGTAATCGTAACTCTTGCTGTCCTTTCAGGATGTCAGCAGCATCTTGTTGTGTGCATCCAAGTAAAGGCTCTCCATTTACTTCAATTATACGATGCCCTGCTGTTAAACCTGCCTTTTCAGCGGTTGAACCAGGATCAACCTATAAAAAACAAAATAAGAACCTGTACATTATATAGGATTAATAACCCTTTCCATGAATATCCCTTCATCAGAAGAATCATTAGGATTTGCTGCAGGGCCACGAACTCCTCCGTGAATATATAGACCAAGAGGATTGGCACCGTTTCGGATTAATACAACTTCTTTTAATCCACTAGGTTGTGGATCATGAGTTACTCGAATTCTGACAACAACACCAGCAGTTTGTAAAGCCTGAAGAATAACTTGTTGATATATATGAACATTATTATTATGTTCACCTCAACAGCAACTTTGTGTTCAGCTTTACTAACATCAACATTGTTCACTGCCAATATCCGATCGCCAATTCGAAGTCTTAGTGATCTTTAAAAACATTGTGTTCAAAATAAAAAATTTCATGATACCTATCAGCAGGTGAATTAGCCGCTATTTTACTAATAAATACTCCTGGGTCATTCACACCGAAAGGATGACTAGAATGATCACATCCTCCGACAATAGACAAGCCTAGAGACTTTCCGTCACGACGAAGTTCGACTTCTTCACTTTTCCCATCCCAAGAAGATGTATCACCTAATTGATTAACAGGAACAGAAGTAGTAGGTGACTTTGCAACAGCTGGGACCTGTGGCTGAATGAAGAAAATGATAAGACTGCAAATTAAAAATATCATACCATAGGTGAGAAAGATTGATTTATTGAACTATTTGCTGAAGCGTGTCCCGAAGTAGTCCTAATAGGAGTTACTGGAATAGTTGGAGAAGAAACGTTCCTATCTCTTTGAACAACAAGATATACGTCTTCTCCAGGTGATCCTGTGAGAAGAGCAACCGCTTGGTCATGACGTACATTTGTCATCTTGGTACCATTGATGGTGAGAACTCTATCTCCAACCTGAAAATAAACGATCAAGTGGTTCATGTGTTATTTCAAAATACCAAAATTTTCCCATGACGATCAGCGACACCTCCTCGAGTTATAGCACTTATGAATATGCCATCTCTGCCGGATCCTACTCCCCCAGCAACAGAAAAACCAACAGAGCCAGTTGCATCTCTACGGAGCGTAGCACTAATTGTTTCCTTGTTAAGTGAGGAAACATCAGCAATTTCTGACATAAATGAAATGTCTAAAGTATGCTCTGGAGTCTGAAATTATTAGGGTTACGAAGCAATCAAAAAAAAACACAAATACCTTAGGGGCTGGTGAAGGAACAACAATTGATGCATCTTCATTTCTCAGAACTGTTAGTTCAACAATCCCTTTGGCTATTTGCATGGCTTTGACAGCAATATCGTGGCTAACATTCGTGACATCAGTGGCATTGACTCTAATCAACTTGTCTCCAACTTTCAAACCAGCATGATCTGCTGATCCCCCTGGAACGACCTTAGAAACAAAAAGACCATGATCGTCATCCTTATACGGGGTACTTCCTAAGCCACCAGCAATTGATAAACCTCAAACAAGATAATAATAAATAAAAAATGAAATGGTTGACTAAAAAACACACCTAGTCCTCCTTTTTCGTCTCTTTTAATAATGATCCTTTTAACAATAAGATCTGGTGCGTTTGAAGCCCGTGAAGCTCTTTCCTGAAAAAAAGATGATGATATGTATAGTGTATTAATACAAATAAAAAACCAAAAAAAAAATAAGAAAAATTAGACGGGAAACTTTATAATAGAAATGAAAGATAGTAATTTTAACTTAAGGTATAGAAATAAGTTAAATTTAACAAGCCAAGCAGGGTTAGCGTTTAACATAAGATGCTTTTAGACGAACTGATAACCGCTTGTAACACCCACTTTCTCTCCCCCATTCAAAGCTCCACGTACACCTTTATGTGGAGTGTTGATCCGTTTAAGACGACAGTTAGCTGAACTGTCAAACACATCTTTAGTGAATGCAACGCTCTTTTCCTAAACCCCATAAAATATTATATAAATACGTATATATTTATATATTTATATGCTATTTTTTTATATAAGAAAACAAGAAAAAGCAAGCTACTCTTACCAGCTCTCGGACAGGAGTAGAAGGAGCAGGAGCTGAAGTGGACAGCGGAACTCCAGTTACAGCGGCTAAACTGTTTTGAGAATGTCTGAGAGCCTCAGGCTCATATTGTCCAGGAGAAACGCTTTGAAACTTCAAAGCAGAACGAGGAGTTGGGATAGGACCAGAAGGAGATGTGTCTGGAGTACCTTTTTTATGGAGCGATAAGGTAGTTCCCTGAGCCTGAAATACGAATGTCTCTAGAATATAACATTTAAATGAACAGTCTTACATGTTGATCGGCGTGAGGGATAACATGCCCATCAATACTATTTTTTTTGAGTTTATCCTTATGAGACTTAGGTTTCGGAGTGTCATGGCGTTCAAATTGTCCGGTAGGTAGCTAAAATTTTGTGTGCTTCTATTTTTTAAGATAGTAATAACCTTTTCGTCATCCACTGTAGTATCTTGATCGGGGAAATGAACTTTTGGACCACCAACACAAGCGCCGTTGCCTCCTATTGGTCGTCTATCACTTTCAGGTTCTGAATCATACATTTACAAAGAAATTGATCGGTTCATATCATACCAAGATTAACACCTTGTTGAGGTAGAAGATAGCAAGTTAATACTTTATTTCCCGTTCGAGGATCTCTAGTTACTTGCAATTTCATCATAGCTTGGACTTGATTTTCAGAGAGCCAAAGAGCTCGCAACTTGAATAATACATTGATTGTAAATGGTAAATGATTCAGTCGGTTGTTGCAAAGGTCCAGAATAGCTAGCTCAGAACATTTTCCAATTTCAATTGGTACTTCGTTCAATTTATTTTCGCGTGCGGAAAGAATAGTTAAAGAATTACAATTTCCAATCTAGAAAGAATAATACTCTAAAAGATAAGACGAAATAAAGCCTACCTCAGGAGGTAGATGAGTAAGATCATTTTTATCAACATTAATAAGACTTAAACGTTGGAGTTTGCCAATTGAATGAGGTAATTCCTTAATGAATATAACATTTAAACAAAATAACTCAAATACTTACTGTCAATAAATTTTCTGACAAAAATAGTTCAGTCAAATTTTCACAATTGCCAATTGATTCAGATAAACTAGTTAACGTATTCTTATCTAGTTTCAAAATGGTTAAATTTTTCAATCTCCCAATAGAACTTGGTAAGATTTGGAGAATGTTCATAGATAAATTTAAATCCGTTAATTTATCTAACGAACCAAAATCTTCTGGTAAACATCCTAATTTATTGTCACTAGCATCTTTAATAGAAATATTTTAAATTTTAAATTCTATAACCCAGTTTACCAAGTTGTTCTAAGTTTTTACAGCGAGTAATTTGATCAGGAAACGTTTCAACATCATTCATATCAATATATAACTCCTTTAAAGATACCATATTACCAATATCCACAGGCTGAAAAAACAAAATACTTCCAAACTAACATTATAACTGTAAACTCACCAAATTATCAAATTCATTTTCACCTAAATCAAGCATCTGAAGTTTAGTGAGATGGGTAATTGAGGGAGGGATAGCTCGAATAAGATTCTCTCGGACCTGCAAAATTTATTTCAAAAAAGCAGTAAGAAAGGAATTATAACCTCAAGAGAACGTAAATTCGTTAAATTGCCAATATCAGCCGGAAGTTGTGTCAAAGAAACATCATTCAATCCCAGATAAGTTAAGGAAGTGCATTGTGAGATAGCATCAGGTAGTCTGAAACTTTCAACAAATATTTCTTGACTTATAAAAGTATATTCACCTTGTGATAGGATTTGAACTTAAATCAAAAACCATCAAAGATTTACAATGAGCTAGTTGTTCGGGTACATCCGATATAGCTGAAATCAGGTAAAATAAAAAACCGATATACTATACATAAAGAACCGTTTTCGTGAAAGATTAATTTGAAAATCAAATTTGAAATTCAAACTTAACGTCAAACTCTAATTGCGGTAAATCACAGAAAAGGGTTTCAAGTTATTGGAATAATCAACATATGTAAAATTCAAAGCAGAAAGTCTTTTCTAACTCACCGTTATTTCTTAAACGCAGTTCCATTAAGTTTTGCAAATTAGCAACTTCCGGTGGAATAGCCATAATATCATTTTCACTCAAATCGAGAAATCGAAGTTTCGTTAAACGAAATAAATTCTTCAGAGAAAAATACATTAAGCAACAACAACGAACTTGAAAATACCTTTGGAATGAGTTTAATTTGATTTGTGGCCAACAACAACTCTTCTAATGCTCTATACCTTTCAATATCGTGTGGAACCTGCAAAAGATTAATAACAATCAGAGCAATTTTTTTTCAAACCTCGGTCAAATTTTGTTGCCGACGATCAAGAGAATCAATTTGCCTATTGCAGGTTATCGGCATGCAAAATGGCATGGTTGTGTCCTAATAAAGCCTTCGCCTAAAGCGAAGTTCCGCTATTTCTAAAATACAAAGGTCTTATGAAACTTTAAGTAAAAAGAGAAATGAAGGAAACAATGCACGTCAAAAATCAGTTTGATCGAGAGGCAAAAAAACGAATTATGGAAAAAATAAATTCAAACGAAAAATAGAAGAATTCAAAAACATTCTCGCAAAAGAATGCTGCAGATAAAAGAAGAATAGTGAGTGAAGTAGTTTATATTGAAATAGGTCAATCTAGCAGCAAACCTTAAAACAGACACAGTCAGCATAAACAAAAGGCGATGCTCGATCGATTTATGATGAATCAATAGGAAAGGCTGATAAGCTCAAAGAAAGAGAAAATAGTACGAAATAATACTAACAATAATATGGACGAATAAAAATAAGCGGTAACTTGAAAAAACTGAGAAAAAAGCAATGCGTGATTACACCATTAGCTAAAACGAAGAAAAAGTGTTGAAAAGGATCAAGTTGTTTATAAATTGGTGAAAAGCAGCAAGTCCGAACTAAAGCATCATTGCAACATGCTCGGGAATCCGAGACAAATCGGGACGAAACACTTTTGCTCATTAATGAAATCTCCTTTTCAATCTACTCTACATTAAAAGAAATGCAAATAGAACACATTGAATTAGGCGACATACTTAAAGGTATACTCTTTTACTCAAAGATTGCATGATTTGGTTAAGCTTCATACAGAATACTACATACCGGTAATACATCTACGATATTCATAAATAATTAAATTAAATTATATGCCGAAATATTAACAATATTCAAAAGCACAACAGTTGATCATAATTTTGAGTTGGAATGCTAACAGAAGTAGACAACCGTTGGCAAGGTCGCTACTATCTTTCCTGCGATCTTATCACTGAAAAAAGCATGTTATGGGAACGATCGATTTGCGCAAGTTAAGCAACCTGGATAACGAAGAAAGACGACAATACATTTCACATTAAGCTCTCTATCTTTTCTTCCTATTCGTCTTTTTAAGGTATATATTCACCATTTGTGTATTGTGAACAAAGATAAAAATAGAGGACAACAGATTTGTAAAAAAAACAACTACATGATGCGATTTTGAACTGTGGCGAGCATTACGAAGATGCGCATATGTACTGACTCATTGAATAAGCAATTCTGGGCCGATTATCGGCACTTTGATCGACAAAAGCAAAACCATCACTAGATGAAAAACACGGAGCCTGCATAGAAATAGCGAGAGGAATTGGGAAGGCGTAGAGAAAAAGAAACGTTGAGAGTGAGGCGGGAAGATTTGACATGAAGGAGAGTATGAGCTATTTTCCTATTCGCACGACGACACACAGGAAGATGAAGCCAAGAAGAATATAATCTATAGTCATAACAGATAAGATATTTCCGATATTTAGTGAAAGAACAATCAATGGTTATCCTAAAAGCCATTAAAAAGAAAGAAATAGAAATAGAAACTAAAAGAGCTAGAAGAGATAAAGAGAAGCAGAGAGAAAGAGGGAGATGTGAAAAAGAGAACGAGATTGAGTCCAAAAAAAGAATCCTGCTATAATGACATAGCAACGATATCTATAATATGTAAGAGAGACGCACATACATGCATATTCATACATAGTGAGAGAGAGACGAAAAACGAAAATCAACAATGAGAAAGCACTGAAATAGTACATTTGGTGGAAACCAAAGCACTCGAAAGTCAAAAAGCGAATGATTTTGGAAATCTCTTTAACTATTATTAATCAATATGAAAATCATATTATTAGAGACCACACTAATACATAACATTCGGAAGCACATAATCAGGAAGTCAAATGAAAATGGAAGAAATATAATATGTTGTATGAAAATGACCTGAGGTCTGACCTATGCCAAGAATATCATGTAACACGACAAGTCAAAAACTACGAAGAAATGCAGGACAAAACACAGAAACTCGTGTTGTTATGTACCCGTTTTATATTTAAAAAATGAAACAAGGAAATATAACTGAACAATCAAGGAATCAAAAATCTTAGTAAAGAAAAGATGGAAACGAACAGAGATTATTAGGCTAGGAAAAGATAGGCAAGTGAGTAAGGCAAATAACGAAGACCTTTTGGGGAGCACAGCTTAGTATAGTACGTGGCAAAGAGATCGATCAATAGGAGTGGTGCAAGGTCGTGAGGTGGGTTGGAAAAGAGGCGTTGGGGTTTGGGAGGGACGGAGGTCGCAGGTTGAGTGTGGTGACGACTGCAGGCTGACCAGGTCCGTTTGTCTGTGCCTCCTCCTCCGCCCTGTCCTCTTCGTTCCCGCACTGTTCTACAACATAACATCTACCTCTCACTTCACCATATACAAGGTCAGTAGAAAGCAGGCCCGATCAGGGTCCCACTATAACAAAACAACGTAAGAACCTAGATTTTATAATTAACTTAGCCTACACCTTGAATGTCATTCAAACTCTAGCCAATAGCACAGAACCACTATCATCGCCAACGCTGTGTTCATCATTGCGGTGTAAACTCTAGTCCTAGTTTCCTTTCCCGGAGTTATGAAAAACCTGAAGAATAATTGAGCAATAATCAGAGCACATTGTTGCTGAAAGTTTGATATTCATTAATCAGCCAGTGACGTCTGAAAAAAAGCTGAGATTCAACACAATATTAAACTAAAAAAATAGGATTTATATATTTTTTAAAAACCCAGTATGAAGCTGTTAAAATTGCCAATCAAGCTAAACAAATAAAACTATATTCTAAGACAAGTATACATAACGAAGTAATGTAGCAGAGGAAGGCTTCAAAATTTTGATATTAGAAATATAGAGATATATAAGATTTGACAATTCAATCTCTAGAGTCAAGACCCCAGGAGATCAGCACGGATTGTAACCGGCAAAGGCATGGCCGTAGAGTAGAAGAGTGCAGCTTCCACCCGTAAATAAAAGCTTCTTGAATGGATGGATAGATTTTAAGCCTGCCTCGACACAAACCCCAAGGGAAAGGCTTTTAGTAGGGCATAGATCGGACCAACGAGAGCTTCGAGAAAAGCTTTGCTACTTCGTTACAACAAAGTAATGATAAAATCAACAAAATTCAGCTTCTTTTCACAATGATAAAGGAGAATTAAGATTAGTTGAGATGATGTGTGCCTTCATTAGCTGCGCATCGACGAGCAAGCCGCGCTCAATAGGCTTTAAGCAGTGGACATAGATGTTGAACCATAATAGAATCGACTGGAGAAGAATCAGGCCACTCTCAGCTTGAAGAAACACGTCGTCGTGATCGTTGCTGTCCTCTTTTCATTGTGATATTCGGGCAAGGAACATCTCGAAAATGCCAACGTTCAGGGGTACTTATATGTGATGCTAGAATCGGGCGATGGAGAGAAAAAATTAAGGTCACAAATCCGAGAGAAATAGACTGATGGGATCGGTCCACATTCATTCTATGTTATTCTTGTCTAAACTCTTTGCCATTGGCTCTTTTCTCAGCTGACCCTGCCACCAACAGCAGTTACTTGGCCATCCGGCTGCAACGCACGATGTGCTACCGAGCAAGCATTTGAGACAGAAAGAAGGAACAAAGATTAATGTCCAGGCGCTAGCTGGAAGAATTCCGTAGTGGTTTTTAATGAAAGAAAAAACGGTATCTTCAATACAAACAGAAAAAAAAACATTGGAAAATTCAAAAATTCATAGCTTACAGGCGAAAAAGGAATAACAACATGATGTAAAAATTGATAATGGGTTATGACATGTGTGAAAAGCGGGAATGAAGAGAAAATAATAGTTGGAATGGGAAACTTAATATGTTCAGAGTAGGTAGGAGCGCAAATATGTAAAAACCTAATGAATCATACATGCAAGAGATAAGAAATTAATAGAGAAAATTTCAGACTATTAGTCATCATATTAAGTGAATGTGTAGAAACCAATATTTCAATCGACTTTTTACATCTTTTTACAATTTTCTGCGTTGTTGCCATAAATGTGATGTTACCTGCAAGACTACAACCTCATATGATTTTATATTATTCATTCTCTTCTACCAGACAGACAAGAAAAAGAAAAAGAAGAAGAAGAAGAAGAAGAAGAAGAAGAAGAAGAAGAAGAAGAAGAAGAAGAAGAAGAAGAAGAAGAAGAAGAAGAAAAAGAAGATGATGATGGAGAAGAGAAGAAACGGACGCAACACAAAAGGAAAAGAACAAATATTTCTCGTGCAGAGCAGTAGTAGCCCTTCAATGTGTACGAATTTCAGTAGAATAGAGAGTAGAACAAAATTTTCCCTAATAATATGATTCTAAATATATTAATATGTACCACATTTTCGAATTATGAAATCAAGTCTTCGAAATGAGAAACCTGAACAGCTTATTTGACAGTCCGAGTTCTTTAGGGTGTGAAACACAACATGACAGATTGTATTATGATTGGGGGGATAAATCTCATAATAGTACTAGGGATGAGATATTTCAATTCATCTGGCTATCTATAACCTAGTTTAGAATCTCTCACTACTTCAACTAGCAGATTCATTCAAACAGCTCCTACGCGCAGTCTGTACAATAGAAACAATAAAAGAGATCTTTACCTATCTCGTTGTTTGTCTCAACTCCGTCAATAGTTCTGATCCCCGTAGTTTATTTTGAGAAGCATATACAAATTTAGTAAATTCTGCTAGCTCCGCAGGTTTAAGAGGGTGATTCAAAATGGCAACAATGAATAGTTGACCTTCTAAGTGATCTCCATAAACAAACTGAACAAAATATATTATTCATTTGTTGATTCGTCCAACAATTGAACTCACTCTCCCTTGAACCTCACTTCTCCATGTATCAAGCTCTTTTCGTTCTGCTGCTCTATCACCTCCTTTGAATTCAGGAACTTTACGCGATTCTAGATGTTTTTTGATAAACTTTTCTAGATAGCCATGTTCTTCTTCAGCTGAGGGACTCTTGAAAACAGAACTGTGGTTGAAATAATATGTAAAACTTAGTACCCTTTGATGTCCCGTGGGAGGACTAGGACATTGAAATATGAAAGGATACTGGCTACAAACACCTTTCAATGGTTCAATTGGATATCCGTCAGTGGCAAACTTGTTATCTTTACGAAGATATCCAAATCCTTGAAGATAGAACCCATGAAATTAACGGAATCATTACTAACCATAAAAATCGGAATCATCACTGCTTCGATCCATAACTATTCCTACTCTACAAGCTTTTATTTGTAACTGAATATTCCGAAAAGAATCGATGAAATTGAACTTATTATCAATTGAATGAATACTCTGCAAATTGAAAGAATTGCAATAATAATAAATATCTAGGAAACACCTCTAAATCTTCAGCCCCACAATATGCTTCTAAAACATTGGTAAAATATAATGAGAACTTAGCCATGAGTAGGTCATAAAATTTAATAAGCCATTGAATAAGTCGATTTCTTGGAACAGGCTCACTTCTAAAATTAAAAGATTTAAAACTATAATATAGAATGAATGAACCCTGTTATCCGGGCAAAAAACGAAAGATTAGCTGGATTTAAAGATCCAAGTTCTTTGATCCAGAAGTCAAAGTTTTCACGAACTTGTTTTAACTCGAGTAGGCTCTCAAACATCTGAAAGAGCAGCGATATGCTAAGTAATTAAATAGAATGAAATATACTCGGCAATTAGAAATACTGATCTGAGCAGTGAAGAGTAGACGAAGAATTTCAACTTCTTCCTGCAGAAAACAACATATAAATAAATGAAACAGTATATAGCAACAATCAACCACGTAGAATAAAAAAAAACAA
This sequence comes from Auanema rhodensis, assembly GCA_964057225.1. Lineage (NCBI taxonomy): Eukaryota > Metazoa > Nematoda > Chromadorea > Rhabditida > Rhabditidae > Auanema > Auanema rhodense. The sequence continues at coordinate 8,523,244 of OZ059899.1, read as the reverse complement.
ACTTGGAATAAATGGGAAATACCAGCCAAATCAGGATGATGACATTTGCGTAGATTCTCTCTCAACTGTATTGCAGTAAGCTCCATTGAACTCCAATCAATTGATGATTCTGGTACTAAATAAAAAATTGATTAGTAAAAATTAGAACCAAACATTTCAAACCCGAAGATGTCATTTTGTCATATAATGTAATCATGTCTAATCGAGCCAAAACATACGTTCTACATAAATCGAGTAAATGACTAACAACAGTAGAAATACTATTAAATTCTTCTGCACCCCCTTCCAACTCTTTCCTTAAATATGTTTGTTGAAATTAAAATTGCATTTATAAATAACAAACGCTATAGACTCATATTGATTGCGACATCCCACTACTTCTTTCCGGAACATTGTTTTCGCTCTGTTGTACAAGAAGGACATTTGATAATACTTACAATCACAATTGGCAATCTATAGAGAAAATAATGGTGAATGCCAAAACGTAGGTTACATACGTCAGACAATGAATGCAGCAATCTATCCCAAGCTACTTCTTCAGGAGTTGATGTAAAAGATAACTTCTTTTGTCGAAAATCTTCAATTATTTTGCTAGCTCTAGCAAACTGTAAGTGACTAGCGTAAAATAACTAAATAAACAATAGAAACTTCAAATTTCTGAACTTCTTTGCCGAATTCTCCAATTACATTTTGTAAATCTGATTGAGTAACAGAATCTCGTATAGTTTCTGCAATATCAAAACATGGCTCTTTATTAAGTATATAGTTAAAAAATCACCTCTGGAAGAACCAGCTTGTATGGAATTTACTTGACCTTGTCGCTCATTTCGTAACAGCAGGGTTTCTGTTTTAATTAGCTTAGAACCGTCACTTGATTCTTTCGTATTTTTATCCATCTAAATAACATCATTTTAGTATAGATTAAAAATTAGAAATATAACAACTGGTGAGCGTAAAACTAATGGAAATAAAATATCAGACAATTGACGACATACCGCACAAATCTACTCGCGGAAAACTACACAAATATTCTTTTGTAATTTAAAAGTAAATATGAAATATGTTATCCTTGAAAAGACTTGCAATTTAATTTGTTCACGTGATTTTTCTAAGCCTAGTTCATGAGGAAAAACTTATGAAATACGTACTTTGCATGCATAGAAATAACAAATTGATCGAATTTGAAATAGGAAATGGCTCTCTGCATTATTCTTTGTAACATTAGAGTTATTTGAAAATTCCCAGTCACAAGAAGTACAAATTGAGCATGTTTTATAATAATTACTTGATCTAGTACATAAGGAAATCTATTGAGAAAATAAAGTTTGTACAACATATATATATATACATGTACTCTTCAAATGTGTTTTAAACTCCGTTTTCACAACAATGAAAATGCTATACAAGGTTGATGAAATGAAACAGAAAATTAGGCTTTGTTTATTCTACTTTAATTAGTAATTATTAGGTTAACATTGTCTTCGAAAAAATTGAACATCGTTTCTTCAATTGGTTTACTAATGGATCCCACATCGACTTCCGATAAAATGGAAATATCTAAAAATCGCTCTTCTGCATTTTCCGACTCGTTTGATACAGGTTCCTGAAATATAATTAGTATACTCCAGAAAATTTAATTTCGAAATAATAAGTAATAACAAATCAAAGTTACCCACCGATTCCGAAACGGAAGAGGAACAAACATTCCCGAGAGCTACGCTTGTTACCGAATGTCTTTGGGACTCAACATTTATATGTTCATTTTCATTGTTAGTTATGAGCAATGGTGCTACTGATTCCAATGTGATAGACTCATTTTGTGTAATGCTTTGTTCTAATGCTACACCACGGTTGGATGAAGTATGGTTCTCAATCATTTGTTTTAGTCTATCCTTCTGGGATTTGGGCTTGGGTGTATCATGTCGAGTAAACTGACCAATGGGTAACTACAATAATACTTTATGTATAAACGGTAATCATAAAGTAACGAACCTTATCTTCATCAATAGTTGTATCTTGGTCAGGGAACCGAACTTTTGGACCTCCTGAACAGGTGCCAAATCCACCTTCTTGAGTCACTTCAGGATCTGAATATTTTTAAAATAAATATTTTGAAAATTCGTAAACTATGCTTACCAAGGTTAACGCCTTGTTGAGGTAAAAGATAGCAGGTGAGTACTTTACTCCCGTCTAGAGGATTTCTGGCAACTTGTAGTTTAAGTTTAGATTGAACTTGATTTTCAGAGAGCCAAAGAGCTCGCAACTTTAATAATACATTGATTGTAAATGGTAAATGATTCAGTCGGTTGTTGCAAAGGTCCAGAATAGCTAGCTCAGAACATTTTCCAATTTCAATTGGTACTTCGTTCAATTTATTTTCGCGTGCGGAAAGAATAGTTAAAGAATTACAATTTCCAATCTAGAAAGAATAATACTCTAAAAGATAAGACGAAATAAAGCCTACCTCAGGAGGTAGATGAGTAAGATCATTTTTATCAACATTAATAAGACTTAAACGTTGGAGTTTGCCAATTGAATGAGGTAATTCCTTAATGAATATAACATTTAAACAAAATAACTCAAATACTTACTGTCAATAAATTTTCTGACAAAAATAGTTCAGTCAAATTTTCACAATTGCCAATTGATTCAGATAAACTAGTTAACGTATTCTTATCTAGTTTCAAAATGGTTAAATTTTTCAATCTCCCAATAGAACTTGGTAAGATTTGGAGAATGTTCATAGATAAATTTAAATCCGTTAATTTATCTAACGAACCAAAATCTTCTGGTAAACATCCTAATTTATTGTCACTAGCATCTTTAATAGAAATATTTTAAATTTTAAATTCTATAACCCAGTTTACCAAGTTGTTCTAAGTTTTTACAGCGAGTAATTTGATCAGGAAACGTTTCAACATTATTCATATCAATGTATAACTCCTTTAAAGATACCATATTACCAATATCCACAGGCTGAAAAAACAAAATACTTCCAAACTAACATTATAACTGTAAACTCACCAAATTATCAAATTCATTTTCACCTAAATCAAGCATCTGAAGTTTAGTGAGATGGGTAATTGAGGGAGGGATAGCTCGAATAAGATTCTCTCGGACCTGCAAAATTTATTTCAAAAAAGCAGTAAGAAAGGAATTATAACCTCAAGAGAACGTAAATTCGTTAAATTGCCAATATCAGCCGGAAGTTGTGTCAAAGAAACATCATTCAATCCCAGATAAGTTAAGGAAGTGCATTGTGAGATAGCATCAGGTAGTCTGAAACTTTCAACAAATATTTCTTGACTTATAAAAGTATATTCACCTTGTGATAGGATTTGAACTTAAATCAAAAACCATCAAAGATTTACAATGAGCTAGTTGTTCGGGTACATCCGATATAGCTGAAATCAGGTAAAATAAAAAACCGATATACTATACATAAAGAACCGTTTTCGTGAAAGATTAATTTGAAAATCAAATTTGAAATTCAAACTTAACGTCAAACTCTAATTGCGGTAAATCACAGAAAAGGGTTTCAAGTTATTGGAATAATCAACATATGTAAAATTCAAAGCAGAAAGTCTTTTCTAACTCACCGTTATTTCTTAAACGCAGTTCCATTAAGTTTTGCAAATTAGCAACTTCCGGTGGAATAGCCATAATATCATTTTCACTCAAATCGAGAAATCGAAGTTTCGTTAAACGAAATAAATTCTTCAGAGAAAAATACATTAAGCAACAACAACGAACTTGAAAATACCTTTGATATGGTTTTAATTTGATTTGTGGCCAACAACAACTCCTCTAAGCGACTGTATTTAGCAATATTATTAGGTACCTATTATTAAAACTGCTAAAGTTAACTATTTCAATACTATAATACCTCAGTTAAATTCTGCTGTCTACGATCTAGGGAGTCAACTTGCCTATTACAGGCGATCGGCATGCAGAACGGCATCCTTTTCCCCCAATAACGAATTTAACTTGTACGTTTATCAAAGTACCTATAAAAAATACTTGAAACAAACAAAAACATATGTGCATGGGATAAAGGGCTTTATAAGGGTTAGATGAGGAATCAATCAATATGATTTCATTTGTGCTGTACGATCAGTAGATGATGGTTGTGTTGAGGTCATAGGTTGGCTGTGTCACCAGCTATGGGCGTACCGGGCCTATTTTTCTTTATCTTTTGCCTCGTTGAGCAGTACATGCAAGGTCAGCGAGCCCGTATAGGTCAGGGTCCAAATATAAGAATGGGAAAATAAAGTAACTAGATATCTCTAATGTGGCTTGTCCCTACTGTTTTCCCTCATTAGTAAGACTACAGAAGCCATTCTATTGTTGGTAGTTAATAAGAAGAGATTGACGAATTGTCTTCTGAAATAAGAATGTAGATAACAGTTCGGATGTAAAAATTGGCATACAAACCTTTGAATTTCAACAACATTTGAACGCGGTACAAAATAATAAAATACCAGCAAACAACACAACACCGCACAACTACTCACGCAAGAAAAATAAAAAGAGCTGTGAGATTTGTTGTATTATTATAACTTATTATATTTTGATATCCTTTTGAGCATTATTTATAATAGTTTTTGTATCATTTTTAGAAATAAACCTATGGCTCAACTTAATTAGGAATGGATATTTCTTCCGAGATTTTATTCGATGAGGATGAATTGATACGGATGCATGGCAATTTTTTTGAACTTCAACATGATGATTTATTCTTAGTCGATACAACTGAAGAACTTGTTCAATGTACTAGTGGAGTCTTAGGCTCCTTACAGGTTGAATTATTTCGATTAGTTCTGCTCTGTTTATGCCATCGTTTAATTCAGTTAACCTGTAAGTGTCAACATTATTTTTGATTATCTTGCGGGTTTACATTCCAGGTTTTCCCGGTGCTCTAAAGTGTTTAGTCATTATTATGTGCGGACTTTATGCTTTGTGTGATTTTGTTAAGAGTGATCACTTATTCAATATTATCCTTCTATATCCTATTACTTCACTTATTTACATCGTAGCCGCTCCACTTGCCAAGAAAGGTTTTATTGTTACCTTTTCTTCTTGCTTGCTGTTGATTTTTCTGTCAGTTTCTTTTGTTGTTGTTGTTGAGAATTTTAACTGTTTTCAGTGAATTTCGATATGAGTCTTCTCAAACAGCTTCAATACGCGGAATTTTGATGTCTATAGTGATGCGCTTGTCCTCTTTTGCATTTGACTTCGAAAATGGTACATTACCATACACAGGGACTTTATCTTATATTGCTTATCTTTACAATCCCGCCTCTATTATATTTGGACCTTTCTGTACATTCAAAGAATTTGTAGAGTCTTTTAGACGTAGATCTTTTTGGGTAAATTCAAAGTGATTCATATGTCTTGAACATGTTTTTCAGGAAGAGCTCCGTAGTGGTGGACGTGCCGCTCTATGTATCCTATTTAGCATTTGTTGTGTGTTACTGTCGTCGTGCTCCTCAGTTTTTTCTGTTCCTTTATTGGTTAAGGATTATGTAACAGCTTTTGAATTTAGAACTAGCCACTACTTTATTTGTTTCTTTTCTCAAGGTAATATGTTTTAACTTCATTTTTACAACCTGCTTTTAGCACTTTTCTGGCTCACAGGTGGAGGTGGATGGATAGTGAAGCCTCTACGGGTGGAAGTTCCTCGTTCAGTTGTTGACATTGTCATAGCTTGGAATTTGCCTATGCACAAATATCTCAAAAATTGTTAGTAATTAATTCTTGAATTTATTGAAAAAATAATCCGTTTAGATATCTATAAGCCAGCTTCCAAGCTAGGAAAATCCTCAATTGCTATAGGATTTACATTCTTCGTCAGTTCTCTCTTGCATGTGAAGCTTTTTTTTTAAAATAATATGAGTCCAATAAGTTTTTAGGGATTTAATGTGAAGCTTTCTATTGTGCTATTATCACTGGGATATTTAACATATGTGGAAACATGTTAGAAAGCATTTCAAAAGAAAAAGAATATAGTTTTTTTTCTAGGTTTACGTCATGAACTTAGCAATATGTTTTCTGCATGTGTTCAGGCTAGGGAATGTAAAGATAAATGTACACATAAAAGAAAATCAGTTAGTTGTTGCACGTATGTGTATAGATACTCTTAATATTTCAGTCTCATTGGTTAACTTTTGCTTTAAACTTGATATTCATTCTGGTGGCCATTTATCATCTAATTTATTTGGGTATGCTTTTCGATGGCCTCGAAAATCAAGATGACTCTTTTCATCAGATTTATAACAAATGGGAAACACATAGTTTTGCAAGTTTCAAAATTGCGTTATGCACTCATGTTGCATATTTTTTGTTGAATTTTATAAAGTGTCGAAATTTGATGCCCATTAGCTAACTGGTGAATATTCATATTTTTAAGTGTATTTGATTTTTAACTCTTATTTCTATTAACTTTACAAAAAAATTGTTATGATTAACAGCAGTCTCTCATTTTCAAACCTTTTCCTAACGTTTTATAAAACGGCATTTGAGCTCTGCTCAGTAATATATCCACAATTTTGAAAACTATGTTAATTCTGTCGAATTGATCACATATTTGTTTGAATTTATAATTCTTACACGAAATAAAGCTACAGATGTTAAGTTATATTCGATAAAACACGTGCAACTTAGATTTGAGGAAGTATGCACTCATGCTTGGAATTAGAAGCTTTATAAGGCACGTGATTTGAATTTTTTTAACATTCAAATTATTTTCACATGCTCGATTATAATTGTATTTTACATTCAAATTCGAAAATTGTCATGTCGTATTTAATAAACCAAAACAAAACGTTGAAGCAGTTTGAGTAAATGAACAATTATTTTGACACCGGGAAACTTTGTTTATTTTTCTTTACTTCCACAAGATCAATCAACACATTTCTTAAACGTAACGTGCGAAATGTATTAAGATATTAATTTCATGTAAATCATCTATTGGTAAATTTTTAGATAATGTTCTAAAAATTCATAGATGTAGTAGTACATTTCGTACCTGAGGAAATCAAATTATTGAATATAAGTGAGAGCAGAGACGATTATATCTAACGTATCCTTAGCCTTCGTCTCGCAAAAGATGAAAACTCACATTGAAGAAGGACAGCTGTTTCGAAGCAAACAGCTTGTACATGCAAAACAGAAGCGATTCATTCATACTCTTCCTCTTCAGCTATTATCTCGTTCTCTTTCACGTTCAGCTGCCTTTTCTCTTTCACTTTGATGTATTAACGAAAAATTAGTGGTTCTGAATTCTTCTTCATCCACTTTTTCACCTACGTTCTAGTTAAACAGATGAAATTTAAAAAATAAATGACGGATTTGCTTCAGAAACCTTCACCAAGTAAGTAAGGATTTTAGTTATCTGAATATTATTGTTTTGTAGCAAAAGCTGGTAGAGTAATAAAAACTTTCGGGCAAGACCTAGAATCCGTTATGTTCGCTGTAATAACGTTTTTATCTGGAGGAGTTATACTCTTTGTGACATGTTTTGTTATCACCAAGTGCATGCAGTGCTATAAAGCTCGACTTCGAAGGTTTAATTTATTTTAGCTTTTTGTGATTGTATAACTTAATTAAGAAAACGACGCCGTGCCTTGGGGGAAGATGACGATGAAGATGAACTAACTGCAGCAGTTTTATCAGGAGCTTTCGAAGTTGGTTATGATAAAGACGAGAATGAGGACGACATCAATGAGGAAGGAAGACTTGTTGAATTGTAAATCATTTCTATTTGTATATATGTTTTATCTCAAATACATGTACATACACAATATTTCGGATTACTATTCATTCTTATGGGCACTGGAAAGTGACAATTCGCATAACTTCGATACGATTGAATAATGATCAATATATATCACGACTTATTAGAAGTAAGAGCATTGAAACGGTGAATTGCTTTTTAGCAAAAATAAAACGAGAGCATTATATAATACAAAGGCGAACAAAAGAATCAAAAACAAAAATGTCTTTAAAATTATCGTAATAAAAAAACAGAACATCGAATCGAAATGCTTTTCATATCCAGTATTGTACTACAATATAAAGAGCAATCACAAGATTAATTAATAGTGTTAGAGGATAACTTAATAACCGGGACGGTAAGCTCAGAGGTTTGCTTTGAAATAATAGCTTTTAAAATAAGCGATAGTAACACAAAAAAAAATCACATAATACAGCACGCTTTGGGCTTGCCATCAATGGAATAACGTAGCTTACGTAATTCTCCGGTGGGCTTATACTTCTCTAAGAAAGTTAGCTGCCTTTGATTAAGAGCTCCTCTTCGATGTCTGAAAACATAACGTATTGAATGAAGCAACAACAAAACCACTACCTTCGTATAAGATCAACAGCATCTTCATATTTCATTCCAGCTTCAATAAGAGCTAGAGCAACCAGTACAGGAGCCCTACCAAGACCAGCTACGCAATGAACTAAAAGTGAATAACTACAACAGCAAAATAGATAAAAAAGCGTACCAGCGATGCATTGCTCGGGACTGCTGGAATCTTTGAAAGATGATCTCACCAAATTCAGCCAATCGCGAATAACCTAAGAAACGCATAATAATATTATATAACGATTTCCAGCTTACTTCTTTTGGTGGAGGGCTACCATCGGAAAATTCCCAATCAAGAACATCAATACCATGCTCAGTAAGAGGTTTGATTTCATAGGAAGGTTCACAAACCCTAACTACAGACTTCGCAGAATGTTTATCTAATTCCTGAAAGTCAAAAAATTGATTTAATAAAAGAAAAGAATAAAATCTCACTTCAATGAAACTGTTAATTGAGCTATCGTTTGGTCGATCAGTGATAAGAAATCTGCAAAGGCGATATTAAACAAGATAAAGTAAATAAAAACATACCGCATACGACCGAACGCAATTTCGGAAGGAGCAGGCTTGAAATAAGCTGGGCTTACAGCCATTCTTTTTTGAGCGGTCGCACTACCCATTTTATATTGATAAATAATGTTTATATCTTAAAAAGCTTGATAGTAAAGCATGACTGAGAAAAAACTAACCTCTAAAAATATTAATCAAGGTGGTTGTAAATAAATACAATGAAATACGGTTCTTTTGTGAATAATGTCCTGCACTAGTCAACGGCAACCGAATTCGTGCTGCGCTCTGCAGTATTCAGCAGCCGGGGCCAAGTCCCTATTTGTCAACCGGCTATAAAAATTAGACTAAGAATCTTCCTTATAAATTCTAATAGATCATGACATTACACGCTGAATTTAAAAGGGAAATGGAAGCCGTCATTCCGACATGCAAACGTATTTGAAAGACATTTAAGGCAAAAGAACGGAAGGTGGAATTTCAGGACAGGTTTGGTTCAGATAAAAACAGCTAAACCGTTTTTCAAAATTTCTCCGAAGAAATCCGGAAGGGAATTGAGATGTAATGATACAAACAGTCAAAGACTAATTGCAAACAGTCTTGAGTCAATAAAGATAATTTTATTGGTCGAAAAAAAACAAGAAAACTGAATGTGACGCGAGCAAAACAGAAGAAATTTAATCAAACTTTTTGAATAGATAAGATAAACTTCTCAAATAGAAGTTCGATATGAGAATCTAATAAACTATAATCTATAGTAAAAAAAGATCAATACCATGAGGAACTCAAAATATAAAACATTTTCCACTAAACGTTGGCAGGATTGATGACTAAGAAAATGTTTGAAAAAAGTTTAAAAGGATTGAATACAACTTTGAAAGATGAATAAGGAACTAAAGGTATTTTTTTAAAGGGTATTAATTCAATGAAGTAGAAGATGAATTTTAAAATGGTCAGCGGCCGAAAGGTGAAAAAAAAAGAAACAAAACCGGAGAGATGTTAAGATCATCTGATAGTAAATTTGTAAGAGATTTATAAGGAAAGCGGATTAGCAAAGAGCAGATTAACGAGCAACAGGGCCTGCATTATGTATGATATATCAACTGTTTTTTTTTTATTATTAGTGAACAAATTAATGAACATATTTTATATTCCCTATAGGAGTTTTGAATCTAATTCTCAAGAAAAAGTCAAAAAATCAAAAACAAAAATGGATATATGAACAACGTGCAGTGTAATATCCGTACAACAGACATATATCATGAAAAAAAGAACAAACCTGTAGATGTTAGTTTGATGAGGGCCTATGCTCATAGCACTATTTCAATCGTCAATAGCTTCTCGTAGCCGAACGAGATGCGTGATAACTGTAAAGAAAATAATGAGTTTTACACAAAAACAACGTGAGAAAGTTCAAAATATGATGTAAACATTTTGAAAATATATGAAAATAAACAGAAGCTCGTGTGAAAGCGATAACATGTAAAAATTTAACCGATGTAGCCAAAAGACAGAAACTCGTTGAATTTCGCAATCTGTTTGAAGCAAAAAGAGCACAAATATACTTAGTGTCGCCATGACAATTTCTAGCGAAATTATATTTGAAATGATCGAAAAAAACTACAGAACCAATTATTAACAAATATTAAACAGAATAGATTTTAAAAAAATAATGCAACAGTTTATTGAATAGCGACAACAAAAAATAGGAATAAACCTAGCGCTATGATATCTTGGTGTGTTTGGGAGATAGTAGGGCGGAGTCGAAACCTCGCCATGGGAAGCTATGGATTAGAGAAAGAGAGTCCTAGCACGAAGACGAAGGCAGTGGACTGCGTCTACCACAACCAGCGCGAGTACTCAGAGGAGGACATATGCATAGACAGATTCTTTAATGTTATTGATCTCGTCAAGTATAAGCTGATTTTTTAACTAAATTGTATTCCTTTAAACATGACGTGTATTACTTAGTATTAGTCTTTTCTCGAGAAAAATGTGTGTGTTTTTTATAATGAAACGGTTAATTTCAAATATCATAATCGAAAAAATGGCGATTTAAATAAATAAGAAAACGGTATTGTTATTACACATCTCCTACATGATTATGCCAGCCCAGAGGAAATATGTATATAAAATAGTATTGATCACCGTAGGGCAGACAAAAAAAGGAAATGAAATTGTATAATTTATATATTTTTAATTATTCAACTCTATATAGCATATCAGTTCTTTTGCTAGTCTTAGTTAAAAGTTCTGAACAAATAAACTTCTAATAACATTCATTAGCTTATATCTCTGTTAATGGATTCGGATGCCGTGATTTAATGCTTCTTTTTTTCGTTGTGCTTCTGCACTTATATGCACTAGGTGAAACGTTGTTTTTTTATTCAAACGGCTCTGAAAGGGTGGTTGCGTCATTTTTAAATGCATAGGGATTGTTTTTGAAAAATCCTGAAGACCTCAACAGCTTGGTTTTTCATTATTCCATAAGTTCACTATTTTTATTTTTTCAAAAAGTCTTGTGTTTTCTGAACTGAATATAGGAAAAGGAACAATTATTTGAACCCTAGTATGAAAAGCCACGAATGAGTAAAAAAATAACTATATTTTTTATCTAAGAGGAGAAATAAGCTGAAGTGTAATTTTAAAGTTCGTCGAGATGTTCGTTGAGCACTAAAAGTGCTGGTAGCGTACTATGTCAGGTCACGGTAGACAATGTTCTACAAAGACAGAAATATGAAGACAAAATCAAGAATGAAATATGGCTTTTGAGTCGCCTTAATGTCATACCGACTTAAGTCGGATTGGATGGTAATTGCCGCAACTAGATTTGCAGTGTCTGATGTTGCTAGTTTGACCACCTTCGTGGAATTCATAGCTGTTTTCTCAAATAGTAAACTAATTAAAAAAATAAAACTTCTATTTGTTATTGGAATGGGTTTTATGATGGTGGAAAATTAAGTTGAAAACGGGCTTGTATTCCATTATATATTATACTAAACGATGTAATTTGAAACTCAGACCGCATTGAGTCAATCCGAATATAGAATATTTACAAAGAGTTGGTTGATGTTGAAAATATGAAAAATAGTTATGCAATAAAAAATAATCTTGGTTGTTGGTTGAAACGAAAGAAAAAAAACCAAGAGTGTGAAATATATGTTTTACTCAAAATGAAGCAGGAGCTGAGAGAACCAACGAAAACGGAGGACAGCAGATCGGCAAGAGGAGTCCGGAAAACAAGTCGTCGTTGTCATCGATAGAAAGTCGGTCACGAGTGGAACAGAAGACGAGCTCAAACTGAAAGAGGATGAAGAAAAAGAGGGAGAGAGACTATTGGAGGGAATATAGGAGAAGAGAAATAGGAAGAGATATAGAAGAATATGTGGTGTGAAGAAGGTAGAAAAGATAGAAATGTGAAGATAAGTAGAAAAAGTGATGCACAGTGCGAACAAACTCATGATACTCATGATACAATGCAAATAAATACCATCTGTTGAAGAATATTTTCTTAGTTTTTTTTTTGTAATCAGAGAAAAACTGAACGGATAAGTGAGATAAGTATAGCTGAAAAAGGAATTATAATATCAATCCAAACTATAAAATTGAAATAAATAGGATAAACAAGTATACCAATAACTAGTAAAAAACACCTGGTTGGACGATAAAATTGTGTATCTATGTGTTCTTGTTCTGCTTCATATACTACCATGTGATTTTGAGAGAGAGAGCAGTTGCGTGATGATAAAATAAAAGAAAACTCATCTGACTTTGGCAGAGGTATTTGATAAGCTGATACTAGATTGTTTGACTATTTCGTAACATCAGGAGAAAAATAAAGTTTGAAATGAAGCTTGTGACCTAGCGAGTTTCAAATAATATAGATTAAAAACTATAAGAGATAATATAATTTTATAGGGAATAACCAAAATATGAAGCACATCAGCACTTTATACAGAAGAAAAAAAAGGCTTCATTTGTAATTTCATAAAAAATTGAAAATAGAAATTTGTCGACGGAATTATACGAAATGAACCATTTCAAGTATCGTTGCATTCAACATGAATTGAAGAACGTAATGCACGTGTACCCGTATAATGAAATGCATAAAGGAGAATAGGAAATATGGAATCTAGCTTGAACTATATCCATTTATCGTTTTCAGTTGTGCAAATATGGAAAAGAAATATCTTTGCAAATCGAAAGCAAAAACGTCACATATCCGGGAAATATGGTCTGTAGATATTAGTTGATTTTCAGTCTAGGTTTTCGGTTTATGTAGACAATAAAAGAGTAAGAAAAAAATTAAATGGTGAAAATTCATTAAAACTTACATGAATCAAGATGTTATTTGTGTGTGGCCTAGTAGTTCGATCAGAAGAAGTTAGGTCAATAAATTCGTTGAAAACCTTCGAAGAGCAGCTTGGTTGTATTTTTGCGCTCTCCTGACAGAATCAAATAGCTTGAATAATAAAATATTAGCTATAGCTTGAATTAAGCAATATATTGAAAAAAAAGAAAAGAAAAAAAAACTTCATTGTAACTATGATGTAGAGGTGCAATAAAACTTTTCTGGATAGATAAAGAGAAAGAGAGGACAACAGGAAAGGAGGGGGTAGTAGCGAGAGTGCGATATTACTAAAAGAAGTTTTCAAATAAAATTATGAATATGATAAATAATATATCAATTATAGATGTATACACACATATATACACACACATATATATATATATAGTGGCTTATTTGAAAGAAATGTTAACTACATAGCAACTAGAATCAAAAAAATAATTTTCGTGAACTAATAGATGAAATTCAAGATTCTTTTCCTCAATAATCTTGATAAAAACAAGCGGATGTAACAGATTTTTGTCATCTTTATAATCACCGCCTAAGTGCATATGTTTTAAATTCTTTTTGAAATCAAAATATATTTCAAAAAAATTGTAAACGGAATGAGATAATACAGATGAAAAAAAAAACACTGAAAATTCTTAAGTGCTCACATATCTCTTAGACTACTCATCATAAGATGTTATTTTTTGGTGTTCAACCAAGCCACCATATATGTACATATATACATATGTAAACTTTGGTAAAATTGTTAAAAAGAAAAAATGAAGAGTTTTTTTTGCAAATAAACAAACGGAAATGAAGAGGCAATTCAGGCAATTTCTTAGATTTTTTCTATAATTCTCATCGTTTCATGAGAAGAAAAACAAGTAGAAATCTTTATAAAGATGATATATATTTTTTCTTTTTCTATTTACCTTTAAATTCAGCACAAAATGATATCATCTTGTTTTTCTTCTATAATAGTGAAGACAAAATTAATAATAAAATTCTTTCTTTATTCAATGTTAGTAAGAAAAGATAGTTGTAAAAGAAGCAATGTGATTATCGATATCTAAGCTTTTGAAAATAAAAAAATAGGTTGAGAATAAGTATTCATAACGTTGCATATGTTTCTCATTTTAAATTGAGTTTTTGCAAAATTTAGTTTTTTGTATACAATAGAATTTTGTATTTCGAAAATGAATTAGAAAATAATTTTATTTGTAGAAACTATAATAATTTGTTAGAAGCATATTCATATGATTTGCGAGAAAAATATGATAAGAAATTGATTATTATTAGTAATGCGTTCAAAATTGAATGTCATCAAAAAATTGGAATAATAGACGAATAAGATGTATTCAAAAATGATTGTTATTAATAGAATATTGAGATGAATGGGCTAAGATGAAATAATATAAAAATATATTTTTATATAATATGAAGATATATCCATATGATTGAAAACATAATCCTTTCTTGATTTGTTCATATAAAAGCTGTTAATGAACATGATTATATGTAAAATATAATTATATATGTAGAAAGCAATATAAAGATTTTCAGATAAAAAATGCGAAACATGAGTATAGTAGGAGGATATATTGCGAATTGACGTCAAAAGCAAAAGAAACAATGTGTGGTAATGGCTGAGTAATGCAAAAAAGAAATGTTCAGACATAGCAGAGCGCGATCGAGAGAGAGATAAAGAGAGAGATTGTTAGAGAGGGAAAGTGAGTGGGAATAGACAGCAACGAGGTATTTCGAGTATAAAGATTAAGAGAGTGAGAGAAGGAGGAAAAAAGAAGAACAATTATCATTCAAATCAGATTATCAGTATTTGACAAAACGAATTTGTACGTAAAAGAAAATTTTTGCGATAGATGTTAGTACAAAAATGTCTGTAATCTCTGCTGACAGTTCTATTACAGATAAAGTTTCGAAGAAATGATAAT
Source organism: Auanema rhodensis (assembly GCA_964057225.1). Classification (NCBI taxonomy): domain Eukaryota; kingdom Metazoa; phylum Nematoda; class Chromadorea; order Rhabditida; family Rhabditidae; genus Auanema; species Auanema rhodense. The sequence goes on along the minus strand of OZ059899.1, from coordinate 8,508,078 downwards.
GAAATTAAAGATAATACTTTCAATTTGAAAACTTTAAGAATGCTTATTTAGGTGGAAAATTACTTGATGTAGTAGGAAAAGCTATCACATGGCTAATGATTCAGAGGAAATAAGCGTGTTTTGAAAGAAAATCAATAAGAGACGATTGAAAATTATGCAGTATTATCGTAGAAAACGTTAAAAAAAGATATAAGATCGAGAAAATGATGATTGGGAGAAACAAAAGACTGGGCACAATCTAAAAGCCAAAGTGTGGTATGTGTGTGCAACGCGAAAGTAGATGAATTGAGAGTGAAAGAACTGCTTGGCGTTTTCGGAGATTTTGAATGTAAGCCGAAGAAAAAGCAGAATACACTCTCATCATCTGAACAATGAATTGGATGAGAAAAAAAGTGAAAAAAAAAGAGAAAATTGTAGATTTGTGCAGAGAAAAGACGTCCGGTGGGTTGATTGGTAGCAATATGAGCAACGAAAAGTCAACATTTGATATTCGATAAAAAAATGCATATACATAATTGATAATAGATAAAGATATGTATGTATATTCAAATAGAAAAGTTTCAATACTACACAGTATGAGACATAATATGTTATATAAGCTTATTAACTTGTTACGTTTAAGAAATATTCTCAAAAGAAAAGAATTGGATTTTATACTATTGTTTGGTACATGAATTTTGAACAAAAGGAAGATACAAACAATGTTATTTAATTTGTTGTTTCTAATCAAGGTCGATTTTTTTTGAATTGTTGTGTAATCCAAGCTTAGCTTGTGTTTCTAGGCCAGATTCTGAAAACTACAGCTTAATCTCGAATGAAATACGATTAATTGAAAATAGGCAACAATGTCTCAAAAATTAGCAAATTGATTTGGAACAAAATTGGAAAAAAGCTAAAAAAGTATTAGTGGTTCAATTGAAATGTTCTCACATTGTACTGAGTTTCAAGTATCTTTCTGTGCCCAAAAAAAATTAGAAAAATTATCTTATTTTTCTTGTTGTTATAATTTTAAAAAATTCAGATATATATATATGTCTCCCTACATAATCTTTCATATCAATTTTGCAAAATATATTCTTGATAAGAAGAAGGACAATATGCACTTTTTGTTTGACCTTAAAACTAAAATCTTATGCTGTTCTCAAAGTTATGGCTTTATAATAAATTTGGCAAAGAAAAATTACTTTCATATTCACGAATATAAGAAAATTAAATTAAAACTATTTGATAATTGAATTAAAATTTTTTTATTTAAATATTGAAAATCAATAATAGAGATAATCTTTAAGATCATTGTGCAAAATTTGGAGAGAAAACTGAGACCAAGCTACAGAGTATTTACAGAATTATGTCAATATTCCTCTTTTTTTTCAAACAAAAATCAACGAAAGACACAATAAAAAGTTTAATGGAGTAGAAAATGGTTTCATTCATTAAAAATTCTGTAATTCAAAATTTTTTATATAAAATATTATTCTATATATCTTTTTAAATTTCATAGAAACTGTTCACATATGAAAGAAATGGAACGGAATTCAAATATCATTGAGAGAAGTTTGTATACAACAATAATCTTAAATACTAAATCAAATATTATATGATAACATTTAATATTAAGATATCTGAACTATTATTTTAGAACTTTATTAAGAATAATAAGTATAAAAAATTGTTAAGATAGAAACTAATTTTTTCCTTTCAAACAAGAAAAACACTCATTTTCTTTTTAAGTAAAATTAGCTTGTCCTCAAGATGTGGTTTTAGTGTGGCAGAAATGTGATATGTCTATGACGACTTGGTTCTTAAATTTTTTAAAAATAATACGAAGAAAACCTATTGACTTCATTACATTGAAATATTATAGAAATAGTATATATATGTATATATATGTATTTAAATATTGTATTTATAGTTAATATCGATTATACTAATGATTAAGATTCTTATTAAAAAATAATTTGTTAATTGTAATGTTTAATCTGATAAACATACGAAAAAAAGGTTCAAAAGTCAAAAATCATTTAATGGTGTGCATCGGACATCGGAGTCTCTTTCTCATTTATATCTTTTTTTTTACATTGTTTTGTATATGAAACAAATAATAATAATAGAATATAACATATATTTATATATAACAGAAGAATTAACAAAACATTTTTTTTTGAATTAAAAGAAATTCACAGGTTTATTATAATTCATTGATGAAATTATAATTTTAAAAATCAATAACAAAAAAAAAATAATTTCTTATAATATTTAGAAAAAAATGATCAGATAGAATTCGGGCTAAGGTATAACACTTTACTATATTTCTTATAATCAGTTTGTAAGGACGTACTGTACAAATGTCTTTACATATATTTTTTTTTTGATTCTGTAAGAATGTTGTTGGAATAATGTTTTTATTCATTTGCTTCGCTATGATGTAATCTTTATTTGAGTGTGTTGTATGATGTGATTCATACAAACTTGAAGATTACTGATATACATACCTAGCTATAGTTATTTTACATTCACAAGAAAATGTTTTTCAATATTTTATTCTTATTAATATCAATTATTTTTCTTCCTAATCATATTCAGGTACTCGGAATAATTTACTTAGGCCTGTTTTGAATTTATTTTTGGTTTAGACATTTTATTTGTATCCTGTTGAATCATCACAAAATGAATATCAGTTTAATTTTCCTGCAAAACCCGTAAGTTTCACTTCTTCATAGTTCAATTTCCTTATTATACTTACTTAATAATATTTCTTAAGATGAATATTCTGTGCTCACAACCAAACTCAGTTCACAGTGTTAACAATTGTATTTTTTCTTCAAAAATGTTGATCAATCCTGAATTAAATCAATCTCCCTCTTATACATCAGAATATGGTATGAATGGTATAGTTTTTAATTAATATTAATATTATAATCTTAATATTTTAAAGTTTGTTTCAAGAAGCAATGCTCATCTATTTTTGGAGGCAAGTTGACATTTTATTTTCGTATTATTGAGAAAATAAAATAAATTTAATTTATTAAAATATAAAACAACAATAAGAAAATATTTCAGTTCCTTTGTTATGCTGGACAATGACCATACTTTTCATTGCAATTTTCTTAGGGCTATGTCTCATACGATTGATGATCTTCAAAATTAGAAAAATAGATGAAAGCAGAAGGTTATATAAAAGGAATTTAGAATCATATAATAGAAAGCAAAATAATTATTTTTAATAATATTAAAGTTTATTAAATAATATTTTGAAATAAAGATTTTGTACTTAATAAATATATTTATTTTTGAAACTTTATGCAATATATGTATGTAAATTTATACATATAAAATCATATTTAGACATCTTCTTACAATTAATCTGATTAAATACAATAATTATCACCTGTGTAAATAAAAAAAAATGTCTAGAATTAACTACATCATACTAGCAAAAAGAGATTTTGCGATAAACACATTGATCTGATCTGTGATGCTTAAGTTTTATCAGAAAGAAGAGATTAACAGAACAAAGGTTAGGTTGAAAATATTACTTCTAAGCTCATACAGTCAGATTTACAAAGTATTATATTACGATAATTTTCATAAATGAAAATGAGATTAGAAAAAATATACAGAAAGATATTATAATGTGATAAAGATTGCAAATAAACAGAAGAATTTAGTTATCTTAATTAACTTTTGATATTTAAATATGTAATTTAATTTAAACAAATAAATTTATGATCGTATTTGAAGAAAAGTAATTATAATGCTGGCTTATTTTTGTTTTCTTGATATAACAACAATATTTGCTATCATTTTATCATAATTTAAAATTCAAAGCAATGTTTCGGGAAAAAAAAACACATAATGCTGTCAAATAGAAAAAAAAAGTAAAAAAAAACTCTTAAAATGAACAAGACTGTTCGTAAAAGATCAGTGGAGGTGTTGTTGAGCTGTTCTTTCTAATCCAACATTGTGTATTCAGCGATATACATGGATATGTTGGCAAAACTCTTTCTATATTATTCTAAAATTTTGTTAACAAAGGAGAGAATTCATGAAAAATCTGTATAATTTCAATTTCAATCTACTTTCTTTATTGGCTAATGATAAGTATTCATAATTACTAAACTTTTATTATCATTTCTTCTTGATTTATATAATATATTGACAAAATATTTTATTGCTTTTATTCTATTTCTACATTTTTAAAAAACTGTCAAAAAAGTCATAAAATTTCTTGGTTAATTGAAATAATTGTCAGAGTTCTCCTTGGGCCCACCATGAAGATATGGCTAGGATCTTTAGTGATTCTCCAAGTCTTCATAACATTGGCATTGAGCCAACTAGACAGTAATGATGTACTTAATTCTGATAGATTTTATATTTTACCAACAGAAACGGTATGTTAAGTTTATTCTGTTTGAAAGAAATATTAAAAATATAAATACAAAAAACAACTAAGAAAGTTAGATTTCGTTTCAACAATAAACAAAAGCTGTGCATTGTTTTTTAATAAATTTTACATTTTTACAACATTATTTCTGTAACATATTTAATGAGGAAAACCAAATTGTGAAATAACTGAGATATTCAGCGACGAGAAGCTACTATACGTCATCTGACGGCTGAATTCAATAAACTTCACGGAACAAACCATAGTCAACTTCCCATACATCCAGCAACTTTAGATAGATGGAATGAAACATCTAAATTAGATAAAAAATTAGAAATGCATAGGATTAGAAAGGTATTGTAGAAGATAAATTATAATTTATACATTTTTTTATTTCAGAGAGACGGTACGCACTGAAAAGATTACATTCGTATATTTAAGCTTGAACAAGTTTATATCTTTTACTTTTCAGCAACTTGTGATCCTAACAAGAATTGTGGAAAAGCCAGAAAAGGAGATAATGTTGCGTTTAATCATCCATCAACAAACTTTTTCTTCACATATTTCAATACTTCTGATTGCCAAATGCTAACCATTACATGTGTGGGATACGAAGCTGTAGTTCTGATGATTGACGGAATGGGACCAGGCTTTGAGCAAATGATTGTAAAACTTAAGCCAAGCATATGTGAGAATTCATAATTTCAGGTTGATGCCTACATAGGAGAACCAGGACAACTTATTGTAGTTGAAGTAACACTTCCTTGTTATCCAGATGGATGGGGTGCCGAAGACCCGAATTTAACACCGAAGGAAAATAAATTTATTTGCGACGGTAAAACAATTATGCTACAAACACGAAGTTTATTAAAATTTTAGTACAAGGTCAAGTTCCAACTACAACATCCACAACGTCCACGACGACACCATCTACAACAACATCTACGACGTCAACGACGACACCATCTACAACAACATCTACGACGTCAACGACGACACCATCTACAACAACATCTACGACGTCAACGACGACACCATCTACAACAACGAGTACGACTCCATCTACAACAACGAGCACGACTCCATCTACGACGACATCTACAACGTCAACGACGACACCATCTACAACAACATCTACGACGTCAACGACGACTCCATCTACAACAACGAGCACGACTCCATCTACGACGACATCTACAACGTCAACGACGACACCATCTACAACAACGTCTACAACGTCAACGACGACACAATCTACAACAACGAGCACTACTCCATCTACAACAACATCTACGACGTCAACGACGACTCCATCTACAACAACGAGCACGACTCCAACTACAACGACATCTACAACGTCAACGACGACTCCATCTACAACAACGAGCACGACTCCATCTACAACGACATCTACAACGTCAACGACGACTCCATCTACAACAACGAGCACGACTCCATCTACAACAACATCTACGACGTCAACGACGACTCCATCTAGAACAACGAGCACGACTCCATCTACAACAACGAGCACGACTCCATCTACGACGACATCTACAACGTCAACGACGACACCATCTACAACAACGAGCACGACTCCATCTACAACAGCATCTACAACGTCAACGACGATACCATCCACAACAACATCTACAACGTCAACGACAACTCCATCTACAACAACGAGCACGACTCCATCTACGACAACATCTACAACGTCAACGACGACACCATCTACAACAACATCTACAACGTCAACGACGACACCATCTACAACAACGAGCACGACTCCATCTACGACGACATCTACAACGTCAACGACGACACCATCTACAACAACGAGCACAACTCCATCTACAACAACATCTACGACGTCAACGACGACTCCATCTACAACAACATCTACAACGTTAACGACGACACCATCTACAACAACGAGCACGACTCCATCTACGACGACATCTACAACGTCAACGACGACACCATCTACAACAACGAGCACAACTCCATCTACAACAACATCTACGACGTCAACGACGACTCCATCTACAACAACATCTACAACGTCAACGACGACACCATCTACAACAACGAGCACGACTCCATCTACGACGACATCTACGACGTCAACCACGACTCCATCTACAACAACATCTACAACGTCAACGACGACTCCATCTACAACAACATCTACAACGTCAACGACGACACCATCTACAACAACGAGCACGACTCCATCTACAACAACGAGCACGACTCCATCAACAACGACATCTACCACGTCAACGACGACACCATCCACAACAACATCTACAACGTCAACGACAACTATATCTACAACAACGAGCACGACTCCATCTACAACAACGAGCACGACTCCATCTACGACGACATCTACAACGTCAACGACGACTCCATCTACAACAACATCTACAACGTCAACGACAACTCCATCTACAACAACGAGCACGACTCCATCTACAACAACGAGCACAACTCCATCTACAACAACATCTACAACGTCAACGACGACTCCATCTACAACAACATCAACAACATCAACGACGACTCCATCTACAACAACGAGCACGACTCCATCTACAACAACGAGCACGACTCCATCTACAACAACGAGCACGACTCCATCTACGACAACATCTACAACGTCAACGACGACACCATCTACAACAACATCTACAACGTCAACGACGACACCATCTACAACAACGAGCACGACTCCATCTACAACAACGAGCACGACTCCATCTACGACAACATCTACAACGTCAACGAGCACAACTCCATCTACAACAACGAGCACAACTCCATCTACAACAACATCTACAACGTCAACGACGACACCATCTACAACAACGAGCACGACTCCATCTACAACAACGAGCACGACTCCATCTACAACAACGAGCACGACTCCATCTACGACGACATCTACAACGTCAACGACGACTCCATCTACAACAACGAGCACAACTCCATCTACAACAACGAGCACGACTCCATCTACAACAACGAGCACGACTCCATCTACAACAACGAGCACGACTCCATCTACGACAACATCTACAACGTCAACGAGCACAACTCCATCTACAACAACGAGCACAACTCCATCTACAACAACATCAACAACATCAACGACGACTCCATCTACAACAACGAGCACGACTCCATCTACAACAACGAGTACGACTCCATCTACAACAACGAGCACGACTCCATCTACGACAACATCTACAACGTCAACGACGACACCATCTACAACAACATCTACAACGTCAACGACGACACCATCTACAACAACGAGCACGACTCCATCTACAACAACGAGCACGACTCCATCTACGACAACATCTACAACGTCAACGAGCACAACTCCATCTACAACAACGAGCACAACTCCATCTACAACAACATCTACAACGTCAACGACGACACCATCAACAACAACGAGCACGACTCCATCTACGACAACATCTACAACAACATCTACAACGTCAACGACGACACCATCTACAACAACGAGCACGACTCCATCTACGACGACATCTACAACGTCAACGACGACTCCATCTACAACAACGAGCACAACTCCATCTACAACAACATCTACAACGTCAACGACGACACCATCTACAACAACGAGCACGACTCCATCTACAACGTCAACGACGACTCCATCTACAACAACGAGCACGACTCCATCTACGACAACATCTACAACGTCAACGACGACACCATCTACAACAACATCTACAACGTCAACAACGACTCCATCTACAACAACGAGCACGACTCCATCTACGACAACATCTACAACGTCAACGACGACACCATCTACAACAACATCTACAACGTCAACGACGACTCCATCTACAACAACGAGCACAACTCCATCTACAACAACGAGCACGACTCCATCTACAACAACGAGCACAACTCCATCTACAACAACATCTACAACGTCAACGACGACTCCATCTACAACAACATCAACAACATCAACGACGACTCCATCTACAACAACGAGCACGACTTCATCTACAACAACGAGCACGACTCCATCTACGACGACATCTACAACGTCAACGACGACTCCATCTACAACAACGAGCACAACTCCATCTACAACAACGAGCACGACTCCATCTACAACAACATCTACAACGTCAACGACGACTCCATCTACAACAACATCAACAACATCAACGACGACTCCATCTACAACAACGAGCACGACTCCATCTACAACAACGAGCACGACTCCATCTACGACGACATCTACAACGTCAACGACGACTCCATCTACAACAACGAGCACAACTCCATCTACAACAACGAGCACGACTCCATCTACAACAACGAGCACGACTCCATCTACGACGACATCTACAACGTCAACGACGACTCCATCTACAACAACATCAACAACATCAACGACGACTCCATCTACAACAACGAGCACGACTCCATCTACAACAACGAGCACGACTCCATCTACAACAACATCTACAACGTCAACGACGACTCCATCTACAACAACATCAACAACATCAACGACGACTCCATCTACAACAACGAGCACGACTCCATCTACAACAACGAGCACGACTCCATCTACGACGACATCTACAACGTCAACGACGACTCCATCTACAACAACGAGCACAACTCCATCTACAACAACGAGCACGACTCCATCTACAACAACATCTACAACGTCAACGACGACTCCATCTACAACAACATCAACAACATCAACGACGACTCCATCTACAACAACGAGCACGACTCCATCTACAACAACGAGCACGACTCCATCTACGACGACATCTACAACGTCAACGACGACTCCATCTACAACAACGAGCACAACTCCATCTACAACAACGAGCACGACTTCATCTACAACAACTAGCACGACTCCATCTACAACAACGAGCACGACTCCATCTACGACGACATCTACAACGTCAACGACGACACCATCCACAACAACGTCTACAACGTCAACGACGACTCCATCAACAACAACGAGCACGACTCCATCTACATCTACAACAACGAGCACAACTCCATCTACAACAACTAGCACGACTCCATCTACAACAACGAGCACGACTCCATCTACGACTACATCTACAACGTCAACGACGACACCATCCACAACAACGTCTACAACGTCAACGACGACTCCATCTACAACAACGAGCACGACTCCATCTACGACGACATCTACAACGTCAACGACGACTCCATCTACAACAACGAGCACGACTCCATCTACGACAACATCTACAACGTCAACGACGACACCATCTACAACAACGAGCACGACTCCATCTACAACAACGAGCACGACTCCATCTACGACAACATCTACAACGTCAACGACGACTCCATCTACAACAACGAGCACAACTCCATCTACAACAACGAGCACAACTCCATCTACAACAACATCTACAACGTCAACGACGACACCATCCACAACAACATCTACAACGTCAACGACGACTCCATCTACAACAACGAGCACGACTCCATCTACGACGACATCTACAACTTCAACGACGACTCCATCTACAACAACGAGCACGACTCCATCTACGACGACATCTACAACGTCAACGACGACTCCATCTACAACAACGAGCACGACTCCATCTACAACAACTAGCACGACTCCATCTACAACAACGAGCACGACTCCATCTACGACAACATCTACAACGTCAACGACGGCACCATCTACAACAACATCTACAACGTCAACGACGACTCCATCTACAACAACGAGCACAACTCCATCTACAACGACGAGCACGACTCCATCTACAACAACGAGCACAACTCCATCTACAACAACATCTACAACGTCAACGACGACTCCATCTACAACAACATCAACAACATCAACGACGACTCCATCTACAACAACGAGCACGACTTCATCTACAACAACGAGCACGACTCCATCTACGACGACATCTACAACGTCAACGACGACTCCATCTACAACAACGAGCACAACTCCATCTACAACAACGAGCACGACTCCATCTACAACAACATCTACAACGTCAACGACGACTCCATCTACAACAACATCAACAACATCAACGACGACTCCATCTACAACAACGAGCCCGACTCCATCTACAACAACGAGCACGACTCCATCTACGACGACATCTACAACGTCAACGACGACTCCATCTACAACAACGAGCACAACTCCATCTACAACAACGAGCACGACTCCATCTACAACAACATCTACAACGTCAACGACGACTCCATCTACAACAACATCAACAACATCAACGACGACTCCATCTACAACAACGAGCACGACTTCATCTACAACAACGAGCACGACTCCATCTACAACGACGAGCACAACTCCATCTACAACAACATCTACAACGTCAACGACGACTCCATCTACAACAACATCAACAACATCAACGACGACTCCATCTACAACAACGAGCACGACTCCATCTACAACAACGAGCACGACTCCATCTACGACGACATCTACAACGTCAACGACGACTCCATCTACAACAACATCAACAACATCAACGACGACTCCATCTACAACAACGAGCACAACTCCATCTACAACAACGAGCACGACTCCATCTACAACAACATCTACAACGTCAACGACGACTCCATCTACAACAACATCAACAACATCAACGACGACTCCATCTACAACAACGAGCACGACTCCATCTACAACAACGAGCACGACTCCATCTACGACGACATCTACAACGTCAACGACGACTCCATCTACAACAACGAGCACAACTCCATCTACAACAACGAGCACGACTCCATCTACAACAACGAGCACGACTCCATCTACGACGACATCTACAACGTCAACGACGACTCCATCTACAACAACGAGCACAACTCCATCTACAACAACGAGCACGACTCCATCTACAACAACATCTACAACGTCAACGACGACTCCATCTACAACAACATCAACAACATCAACGACGACTCCATCTACAACAACGAGCACGACTCCATCTACAACAACGAGCACGACTCCATCTACGACGACATCTACAACGTCAACGACGACTCCATCTACAACAACGAGCACAACTCCATCTACAACAACGAGCACGACTCCATCTACAACAACATCTACAACGTCAACGACGACTCCATCTACAACAACATCAACAACATCAACGACGACTCCATCTACAACAACGAGCACGACTCCATCTACAACAACGAGCACGACTCCATCTACGACGACATCTACAACGTCAACGACGACTCCATCTACAACAACGAGCACAACTCCATCTACAACAACGAGCACGACTTCATCTACAACAACTAGCACGACTCCATCTACAACAACGAGCACGACTCCATCTACGACGACATCTACAACGTCAACGACGACACCATCCACAACAACGTCTACAACGTCAACGACGACTCCATCAACAACAACGAGCACGACTCCATCTACATCTACAACAACGAGCACAACTCCATCTACAACAACTAGCACGACTCCATCTACAACAACGAGCACGACTCCATCTACGACTACATCTACAACGTCAACGACGACACCATCCACAACAACGTCTTCAACGTCAACGACGACTCCATCTACAACAACGAGCACGACTCCATCTACGACGACATCTACAACGTCAACGACGACTCCATCTACAACAACGAGCACGACTCCATATACGACAACATCTACAACGTCAACGACGACACCATCTACAACAACGAGCACGACTCCATCTACAACAACGAGCACGACTCCATCTACGACAACATCTACAACGTCAACGACGACTCCATCTACAACAACGAGCACAACTCCATCTACAACAACATCTACAACGTCAACGACGACACCATCCACAACAACATCTACAACGTCAACGACGACTCCATCTACAACAACGAGCACGACTCCATCTACAACAACGAGCACGACTCCATCTACGACAACATCTACAACGTCAACGACGACTCCATCTACAACAACGAGCACAACTCCATCTACAACAACATCTACAACGTCAACGACGACACCATCCACAACAACATCTACAACGTCAACGACGACTCCATCTACAACAACGAGCACGACTCCATCTACGACGACATCTACAACTTCAACGACGACTCCATCTACAACAACGAGCACGACTCCATCTACGACGACATCTACAACGTCAACGACGACTCCATCTACAACAACGAGCACGACTCCATCTACAACAACTAGCACGACTCCATCTACAACAACGAGCACGACTCCATCTACGACAACATCTACAACGTCAACGACGACACCATCTACAACAACATCTACAACGTCAACGACGACTCCATCTACAACAACGAGCACAACTCCATCTACAACGACGAGCACGACTCCATCTACAACAACGAGCACAACTCCATCTACAACAACATCTACAACGTCAACGACGACTCCATCTACAACAACATCAACAACATCAACGACGACTCCATCTACAACAACGAGCACGACTTCATCTACAACAACGAGCACGACTCCATCTACGACGACATCTACAACGTCAACGACGACTCCATCTACAACAACGAGCACAACTCCATCTACAACAACGAGCACGACTCCATCTACAACAACATCTACAACGTCAACGACGACTCCATCTACAACAACATCAACAACATCAACGACGACTCCATCTACAACAACGAGCCCGACTCCATCTACAACAACGAGCACGACTCCATCTACGACGACATCTACAACGTCAACGACGACTCCATCTACAACAACGAGCACAACTCCATCTACAACAACGAGCACGACTCCATCTACAACAACATCTACAACGTCAACGACGACTCCATCTACAACAACATCAACAACATCAACGACGACTCCATCTACAACAACGAGCACGACTTCATCTACAACAACGAGCACGACTCCATCTACAACGACGAGCACAACTCCATCTACAACAACATCTACAACGTCAACGACGACTCCATCTACAACAACATCAACAACATCAACGACGACTCCATCTACAACAACGAGCACGACTCCATCTACAACAACGAGCACGACTCCATCTACGACGACATCTACAACGTCAACGACGACTCCATCTACAACAACATCAACAACATCAACGACGACTCCATCTACAACAACGAGCACGACTCCATCTACAACAACGAGCACGACTCCATCTACAACAACATCTACAACGTCAACGACGACTCCATCTACAACAACATCAACAACATCAACGACGACTCCATCTACAACAACGAGCACGACTCCATCTACAACAACGAGCACGACTCCATCTACGACGACATCTACAACAACATCTACAACGTCAACGACGACACCATCTACAACAACGAGCACGACTCCATCTACGACGACATCTACAACGTCAACGACGACCCCATCTACAACAACGAGCACAACTCCATCTACAACAACATCTACAACGTCAACGACGACACCATCTACAACAACGAGCACGACTCCATCTACAACGTCAACGACGACTCCATCTACAACAACGAGCACGACTCCATCTACGACAACATCTACAACGTCAACGACGACACCATCTACAACAACATCTACAACGTCAACAACGACTCCATCTACAACAACGAGCACGACTCCATCTACGACAACATCTACAACGTCAACGACGACACCATCTACAACAACATCTACAACGTCAACGACGACTCCATCTACAACAACGAGCACAACTCCATCTACAACAACGAGCACGACTCCATCTACAACAACGAGCACAACTCCATCTACAACAACATCTACAACGTCAACGACGACTCCATCTACAACAACATCAACAACATCAACGACGACTCCATCTACAACAACGAGCACGACTCCATCTACAACAACGAGCACGACTCCATCTACAACAACATCTACAACGTCAACGACGACTCCATCTACAACAACATCAACAACATCAACGACGACTCCATCTACAACAACGAGCACGACTCCATCTACAACAACGAGCACGACTCCATCTACGACGACATCTACAACGTCAACGACGACTCCATCTACAACAACGAGCACAACTCCATCTACAACAACGAGCACGACTCCATCTACAACAACGAGCACGACTCCATCTACGACGACATCTACAACGTCAACGACGACTCCATCTACAACAACGAGCACAACTCCATCTACAACAACGAGCACGACTCCATCTACAACAACATCTACAACGTCAACGACGACTCCATCTACAACAACATCAACAACATCAACGACGACTCCATCTACAACAACGAGCACGACTCCATCTACAACAACGAGCACGACTCCATCTACGACGACATCTACAACGTCAACGACGACTCCATCTACAACAACGAGCACAACTCCATCTACAACAACGAGCACGACTTCATCTACAACAACTAGCACGACTCCATCTACAACAACGAGCACGACTCCATCTACGACGACATCTACAACGTCAACGACGACACCATCCACAACAACGTCTACAACGTCAACGACGACTCCATCAACAACAACGAGCACGACTCCATCTACATCTACAACAACGAGCACAACTCCATCTACAACAACTAGCACGACTCCATCTACAACAACGAGCACGACTCCATCTACGACTACATCTACAACGTCAACGACGACACCATCCACAACAACGTCTACAACGTCAACGACGACTCCATCTACAACAACGAGCACGACTCCATCTACGACGACATCTACAACGTCAACGACGACTCCATCTACAACAACGAGCACGACTCCATCTACGACAACATCTACAACGTCAATGACGACACCATCTACAACAACGAGCACGACTCCATCTACAACAACGAGCACGACTCCATCTACGACAACATCTACAACGTCAACGACGACTCCATCTACAACAACGAGCACAACTCCATCTACAACAACATCTACAACGTCAACGACGACACCATCCACAACAACATCTACAACGTCAACGACGACTTCATCTACAACAACGAGCACGACTCCATCTACAACAACGAGCACGACTCCATCTACGACAACATCTATAACGTCAACGACGACTCCATCTACAACAACGAGCACAACTCCATCTACAACAACATCTACAACGTCAACGACGACACCATCCACAACAACATCTACAACGTCAACGACGACTCCATCTACAACAACGAGCACGACTCCATCTACGACGACATCTACAACTTCAACGACGACTCCATCTACAACAACGAGCACGACTCCATCTACGACGACATCTACAACGTCAACGACGACTCCATCTACAACAACGAGCACGACTCCATCTACAACAACTAGCACGACTCCATCTACAACAACGAGCACGACTCCATCTACGACAACATCTACAACGTCAACGACGACACCATCTACAACAACATCTACAACGTCAACGACGACTCCATCTACAACAACGAGCACAACTCCATCTACAACGACGAGCACGACTCCATCTACAACAACGAGCACAACTCCATCTACAACAACATCTACAACGTCAACGACGACTCCATCTACAACAACATCAACAACATCAACGACGACTCCATCTACAACAACGAGCACGACTTCATCTACAACAACGAGCACGACTCCATCTACGACGACATCTACAACGTCAACGACGACTCCATCTACAACAACGAGCACAACTCCATCTACAACAACGAGCACGACTCCATCTACAACAACATCTACAACGTCAACGACGACTCCATCTACAACAACATCAACAACATCAACGACGACTCCATCTACAACAACGAGCACGACTCCATCTACAACAACGAGCACGACTCCATCTACGACGACATCTACAACGTCAACGACGACTCCATCTACAACAACGAGCACAACTCCATCTACAACAACGAGCACGACTCCATCTACAACAACATCTACAACGTCAACGACGACTCCATCTACAACAACATCAACAACATCAACGACGACTCCATCTACAACAACGAGCACGACTCCATCTACAACAACGAGCACGACTCCATCTACAACGACGAGCACAACTCCATCTACAACAACATCTACAACGTCAACGACGACTCCATCTACAACAACATCAACAACATCAACGACGACTCCATCTACAACAACGAGCACGACTCCATCTACAACAACGAGCACGACTCCATCTACGACGACATCTACAACGTCAACGACGACTCCATCTACAACAACATCAACAACATCAACGACGACTCCATCTACAACAACGAGCACGACTCCATCTACAACAACGAGCACGACTCCATCTACAACAACATCTACAACGTCAACGACGACTCCATCTACAACAACATCAACAACATCAACGACGACTCCATCTACAACAACGAGCACGACTCCATCTACAACAACGAGCACGACTCCATCTACGACGACATCTACAACGTCAACGACGACTCCATCTACAACAACGAGCACAACTCCATCTACAACAACGAGCACGACTCCATCTACAACAACATCTACAACGTCAACGACGACTCCATCTACAACAACATCAACAACATCAACGACGACTCCATCTACAACAACGAGCACGACTCCATCTACAACAACGAGCACGACTCCATCTACAACAACGAGCACAACTCCATCTACAACAACATCTACAACGTCAACGACGACTCCATCTACAACAACATCAACAACATCAACGACGACTCCATCTACAACAACGAGCACGACTCCATCTACAACAACGAGCACGACTCCATCTACGACGACATCTACAACGTCAACGACGACTCCATCTACAACAACGAGCACAACTCCATCTACAACAACGAGCACGACTCCATCTACAACAACATCTACAACGTCAACGACGACTCCATCTACAACAACATCAACAACATCAACGACGACTCCATCTACAACAACGAGCACGACTCCATCTACAACAACGAGCACGACTCCATCTACGACGACATCTACAACGTCAACGACGACTCCATCTACAACAACGAGCACAACTCCATCTACAACAACATCTACAACGTCAACGACGACACCATCCACAACAACATCTACAACGTCAACGACAACTCCATCTACAACAACGAGCACGACTCCATCTACAACAACGAGCACGACTCCATCTACGACGACATCTACAACGTCAACGACGACTCCATCTACAACAACTAGCACGACTCCATCTACAACAACGAGCACGACTCCATCTACGACTACATCTACAACGTCAACGACGACACCATCCACAACAACGTCTACAACGTCAACGACGACTCCATCTACAACAACGAGCACGACTCCATCTACGACGACATCTACAACGTCAACGACGACTCCATCTACAACAACGAGCACGACTCCATCTACGACAACATCTACAACGTCAACGACGACACCATCTACAACAACATCTACAACGTCAACGACGACACCATCTACAACAACGAGCACGACTCCATCTACAACAACGAGCACGACTCCATCTACGACAACATCTACAACGTCAACGACGACTCCATCTACAACAACGAGCACAACTCCATCTACAACAACATCTACAACCTCAACGACGACACCATCCACAACAACATCTAAAACGTCAACGACGACTCCATCTACAACAACGAGCACGACTCCATCTACGACGACATCTACAACTTCAACGACGACTCCATCTACAACAACGAGCACAACTCCATCTACAACAACATCTACAACGTCAACGACGACACCATCTACAACAACGAGCACGACTCCATCTACGACAACATCTACAACGTCAACGACGACACCATCTACAACAACATCTACAACGTCAACGACGACTCCATCTACAACAACGAGCACAACTCCATCTACAACGACGAGCACGACTCCATCTACAACAACGAGCACAACTCCATCTACAACAACATCTACAACGTCAACGACGACTCCATCTACAACAACATCAACAACATCAACGACGACTCCATCTACAACAACGAGCACGACTTCATCTACAACAACGAGCACGACTCCATCTACGACGACATCTACAACGTCAACGACGACTCCATCTACAACAACGAGCACAACTCCATCTACAACAACGAGCACGACTCCATCTACAACAACATCTACAACGTCAACGACGACTCCATCTACAACAACATCAACAACATCAACGACGACTCCATCTACAACAACGAGCACGACTCCATCTACAACAACGAGCACGACTCCATCTACGACGACATCTACAACGTCAACGACGACTCCATCTACAACAACGAGCACAACTCCATCTACAACAACGAGCACGACTCCATCTACAACAACATCTACAACGTCAACGACGACTCCATCTACAACAACATCAACAACATCAACGACGACTCCATCTACAACAACGAGCACGACTCCATCTACAACAACTAGCACGACTCCATCTACAACAACGAGCACGACTCCATCTACGACAACATCTACAACGTCAACGACGACACCATCTACAACAACATCTACAACGTCAACGACGACTCCATCTACAACAACGAGCACAACTCCATCTACAACGACGAGCAAGACTCCATCTACAACAACGAGCACAACTCCATCTACAACAACATCTACAACGTCAACGACGACTCCATCTACAACAACATCAACAACATCAACGACGACTCCATCTACAACAACGAGCACGACTTCATCTACAACAACGAGCACGACTCCATCTACGACGACATCTACAACGTCAACGACGACTCCATCTACAACAACGAGCACAACTCCATCTACAACAACGAGCACGACTCCATCTACAACAACATCTACAACGTCAACGACGACTCCATCTACAACAACGAGCACGACTCCATCTACAACAACGAGCACGACTCCATCTACGACGACATATACAACGTCAACGACGACTCCATCTACAACAACGAGCACAACTCCATCTACAACAACGAGCACGACTCCATCTACAACAACATCTACAACGTCAACGACGACTCCATCTACAACAACATCAACAACATCAACGACGACTCCATCTACAACAACGAGCACGACTCCATCTACAACAACTAGCACGACTCCATCTACAACAACGAGCACGACTCCATCTACAACAACATCTACAACGTCAACGACGACTCCATCTACAACAACGAGCACGACTCCATCTACAACAACGAGCACGACTCCATCTACGACGACATCTACAACGTCAACGACGACTCCATCTACAACAACGAGCACAACTCCATCTACAACAACGAGCACGACTCCATCTACAACAACATCTACAACGTCAACGACGACTCCATCTACAACAACATCAACAACATCAACGACGACTCCATCTACAACAACGAGCACGACTCCATCTACAACAACTAGCACGACTCCATCTACAACAACGAGCACGACTCCATCTACGACAACATCTACAACGTCAACGACGACACCATCTACAACAACATCTACAACGTCAACGACGACTCCATCTACAACAACGAGCACAACTCCATCTACAACGACGAGCACGACTCCATCTACAACAACGAGCACAACTCCATCTACAACAACATCTACAACGTCAACGACGACTCCATCTACAACAACATCAACAACATCAACGACGACTCCATCTACAACAACGAGCACGACTTCATCTACAACAACGAGCACGACTCCATCTACGACGACATCTACAACGTCAACGACGACTCCATCTACAACAACGAGCACAACTCCATCTACAACAACGAGCACGACTCCATCTACAACAACATCTACAACGTCAACGACGACTCCATCTACAACAACATCAACAACATCAACGACGACTCCATCTACAACAACGAGCACGACTCCATCTACAACAACGAGCACGACTCCATCTACGACGACATCTACAACGTCAACGACGACTCCATCTACAACAACGAGCACAACTCCATCTACAACAACGAGCACGACTCCATCTACAACAACATCTACAACGTCAACGACGACTCCATCTACAACAACATCAACAACATCAACGACGACTCCATCTACAACAACGAGCACGACTCCATCTACAACAACGAGCACGACTCCATCTACAACAACGAGCACAACTCCATCTACAACAACATCTACAACGTCAACGACGACTCCATCTACAACAACATCAACAACATCAACGACGACTCCATCTACAACAACGAGCACAACTCCATCTACAACGACGAGCACGACTCCATCTACAACAACGAGCACAACTCCATCTACAACAACATCTACAACGTCAACGACGACTCCATCTACAACAACATCAACAACATCAACGACGACTCCATCTACAACAACGAGCACGACTCCATCTACAACAACGAGCACGACTCCATCTACAACAACGAGCACAACTCCATCTACAACAACATCTACAACGTCAACGACGACTCCATCTACAACAACATCAACAACATCAACGACGACTCCATCTACAACAACGAGCACGACTCCATCTACGACGACATCTACAACGTCAACGACGACTCCATCTACAACAACGAGCACGACTCCATCTACGACAACATCTACAACGTCAACGACGACACCATCTACAACAACATCTACAACGTCAACGACGACACCATCTACAACAACGAGCACGACTCCATCTACAACAACGAGCACGACTCCATCTACGACAACATCTACAACGTCAACGACGACTCCATCTACAACAACGAGCACAACTCCATCTACAACAACATCTACAACATCAACGACGACTCCATCTACAACAACGAGCACAACTCCATCTACAACGACGAGCACGACTCCATCTACAACAACGAGCACAACTCCATCTACAACAACATCTACAACGTCAACGACGACTCCATCTACAACAACATCAACAACATCAACGACGACTCCATCTACAACAACGAGCACGACTCCATCTACAACAACGAGCACGACTCCATCTACAACAACGAGCACAACTCCATCTACAACAACATCTACAACGTCAACGACGACTCCATCTACAACAACATCAACAACATCAACGACGACTCCATCTACAACAACGAGCACGACTCCATCTACGACGACATCTACAACGTCAACGACGACTCCATCTACAACAACGAGCACGACTCCATCTACGACAACATCTACAACGTCAACGACGACACCATCTACAACAACATCTACAACGTCAACGACGACACCATCTACAACAACGAGCACGACTCCATCTACAACAACGAGCACGACTCCATCTACGACAACATCTACAACGTCAACGACGACTCCATCTACAACAACGAGCACAACTCCATCTACAACAACATCTACAACCTCAACGACGACACCATCCACAACAACATCTACAACGTCAACGACGACTCCATCTACAACAACGAGCACGATTCCATCTACGACGACATCTACAACTTCAACGACGACTCCATCTACAACAACGAGCACAACTCCATCTACAACAACATCTACAACGTCAACGACGACACCATCTACAACAACGAGCACGACTCCATCTACGACAACATCTACAACGTCAACGACGACACCATCTACAACAACATCTACAACGTCAACGACGACTCCATCTACAACAACGAGCACAACTCCATCTACAACGACGAGCACGACTCCATCTACAACAACGAGCACAACTCCATCTACAACAACATCTACAACGTCAACGACGACTCCATCTACAACAACATCAACAACATCAACGACGACTCCATCTACAACAACGAGCACGACTTCATCTACAACAACGAGCACGACTCCATCTACGACGACATCTACAACGTCAACGACGACTCCATCTACAACAACGAGCACAACTCCATCTACAACAACGAGCACGACTCCATCTACAACAACATCTACAACGTCAACGACGACTCCATCTACAACAACATCAACAACATCAACGACGACTCCATCTACAACAACGAGCACGACTCCATCTACAACAACGAGCACGACTCCATCTACGACGACATCTACAACGTCAACGACGACTCCATCTACAACAACGAGCACGACTCCATCTACAACAACTAGCACGACTCCATCTACAACAACGAGCACGACTCCATCTACGACAACATCTACAACGTCAACGACGACACCATCTACAACAACATCTACAACGTCAACGACGACTCCATCTACAACAACGAGCACAACTCCATCTACAACGACGAGCACGACTCCATCTACAACAACGAGCACAACTCCATCTACAACAACATCTACAACGTCAACGACGACTCCATCTACAACAACATCAACAACATCAACGACGACTCCATCTACAACAACGAGCACGACTTCATCTACAACAACGAGCACGACTCCATCTACGACGACATCTACAACGTCAACGACGACTCCATCTACAACAACGAGCACAACTCCATCTACAACAACGAGCACGACTCCATCTACAACAACATCTACAACGTCAACGACGACTCCATCTACAACAACGAGCACGACTCCATCTACAACAACGAGTACGACTCCATCTACGACGACATATACAACGTCAACGACGACTCCATCTACAACAACGAGCACAACTCCATCTACAACAACGAGCACGACTCCATCTACAACAACATCTACAACGTCAACGACGACTCCATCTACAACAACATCAACAACATCAACGACGACTCCATCTACAACAACGAGCACGACTCCATCTACAACAACTAGCACGACTCCATCTACAACAACGAGCACGACTCCATCTACAACAACATCTACAACGTCAACGACGACTCCATCTACAACAACGAGCACGACTCCATCTACAACAACGAGCACGACTCCATCTACGACGACATCTACAACGTCAACGACGACTCCATCTACAACAACGAGCACAACTCCATCTACAACAACGAGCACGACTCCATCTACAACAACATCTACAACGTCAACGACGACTCCATCTACAACAACATCAACAACATCAACGACGACTCCATCTACAACAACGAGCACGACTCCATCTACAACAACTAGCACGACTCCATCTACAACAACGAGCACGACTCCATCTACGACAACATCTACAACGTCAACGACGACACCATCTACAACAACATCTACAACGTCAACGACGACTCCATCTACAACAACGAGCACAACTCCATCTACAACGACGAGCACGACTCCATCTACAACAACGAGCACAACTCCATCTACAACAACATCTACAACGTCAACGACGACTCCATCTACAACAACATCAACAACATCAACGACGACTCCATCTACAACAACGAGCACGACTTCATCTACAACAACGAGCACGACTCCATCTACGACGACATCTACAACGTCAACGACGACTCCATCTACAACAACGAGCACAACTCCATCTACAACAACGAGCACGACTCCATCTACAACAACATCTACAACGTCAACGACGACTCCATCTACAACAACATCAACAACATCAACGACGACTCCATCTACAACAACGAGCACGACTCCATCTACAACAACGAGCACGACTCCATCTACGACGACATCTACAACGTCAACGACGACTCCATCTACAACAACGAGCACAACTCCATCTACAACAACGAGCACGACTCCATCTACAACAACATCTACAACGTCAACGACGACTCCATCTACAACAACATCAACAACATCAACGACGACTCCATCTACAACAACGAGCACGACTCCATCTACAACAACGAGCACGACTCCATCTACAACAACGAGCACAACTCCATCTACAACAACATCTACAACGTCAACGACGACTCCATCTACAACAACATCAACAACATCAACGACGACTCCATCTACAACAACGAGCACGACTCCATCTACAACAACGAGCACGACTCCATCTACAACAACATCTACAACGTCAACGACGACTCCATCTACAACAACATCAACAACATCAACGACGACTCCATCTACAACAACGAGCACGACTCCATCTACAACAACGAGCACGACTCCATCTACGACGACATCTACAACGTCAACGACGACTCCATCTACAACAACGAGCACAACTCCATCTACAACAACGAGCACGACTCCATCTACAACAACATCTACAACGTCAACGACGACTCCATCTACAACAACATCAACAACATCAACGACGACTCCATCTACAACAACGAGCACGACTCCATCTACAACAACGAGCACGACTCCATCTACAACAACGAGCACAACTCCATCTACAACAACATCTACAACGTCAACGACGACTCCATCTACAACAACATCAACAACATCAACGACGACTCCATCTACAACAACGAGCACAACTCCATCTACAACAACCAGCACGACTCCATCTACAACAACATCTACAACGTCAACGACGACTCCATCTACAACAACATCTACAACGTCAACGACGACTCCATCCACAACAACATCTACAACGTCAACGACGACACCATCCACAACAACATCTACAACGTCAACGACAACTCCATCTACCACAACGAGCACGACTCCATCTACAACAACGAGCACGACTCCATCTACGACGACATCTACAACGTCAACGACGACTCCATCTACAACAACGAGCACGACTCCATCTACAACAACATCAACAACATCAACGACGACTCCATCTACAACAACGAGCACGACTCCATCTACGACGACATCAACAACGTCAACGACGACACCATCCACAACAACATCTACAACGTCAACGACGACTCCATCTACAACAACATCTACAACGTCAACGACGACTCCATCTACAACAACGAGCACGACTCCATCTACAACAACGAGCACGACTCCATCTACGACGACATCTACAACGTCAACGACGACTCCATCTACAACAACGAGCACAACTCCATCTACAACAACGAGCACGACTCCATCTACAACAACATCTACAACGTCAACGACGACTCCATCTACAACAACATCAACAACATCAACGACGACTCCATCTACAACAACGAGCACGACTCCATCTACAACAACGAGCACGACTCCATCTACGACGACATCTACAACGTCAACGACGACTCCATCTACAACAACGAGCACAACTCCATCTACAACAACATCTACAACGTCAACGACGACACCATCCACAACAACATCTACAACGTCAACGACAACTCCATCTACAACAACGAGCACGACTCCATCTACAACAACGAGCACGACTCCATCTACAACAACGAGCACGACTCCATCTACGACGACATCTACAACGTCAACGACGACTCCATCTACAACAACGAGCACAACTCCATCTACAACAACGAGCACGACTCCATCTACAACGTCAACGACGACACCATCCACAACAACATCTACAACGTCAACGACAACTCCATCTACCACAACGAGCACGACTCCATCTACAACAACGAGCACGACTCCATCTACGACGACATCTACAACGTCAACGACGACTCCATCTACAACAACGAGCACGACTCCATCTACAACAACATTAACAACATCAACGACGACTCCATCTACAACAACGAGCACGACTCCATCTACGACGACATCAACAACGTCAACGACGACACCATCCACAACAACATCTACAACGTCAACGACGACTCCATCTACAACAACATCTACAACGTCAACGACGACTCCATCTACAACAACGAGCACGACTCCATCTACAACAACGAGCACGACTCCATCTACGACGACATCTACAACGTCAACGACGACTCCATCTACAACAACGAGCACAACTCCATCTACAACGACGAGCACGACTCCATCTACAACAACATCTACAACGTCAACGACGACTCCATCTACAACAACATCAACAACATCAACGACGACTCCATCTACAACAACGAGCACGACTCCATCTACAACAACGAGCACGACTCCATCTACGACGACATCTACAACGTCAACGACGACTCCATCTACAACAACGAGCACAACTCCATCTACAACAACGAGCACGACTCCATCTACAACAACTAGCACGACTCCATCTACAACAACGAGCACGACTCCATCTACGACAACATCTACAACGTCAACGACGACACCATCTACAACAACATCTACAACGTCAACGACGACTCCATCTACAACAACGAGCACAACTCCATCTACAACGACGAGCACGACTCCATCTACAACAACGAGCACGACTCCATCTACAACAACGAGCACGACTCCATCTACAACAACGAGCACAACTCCATCTACAACAACATCTACAACGTCAACGACGACTCCATCTACAACAACATCAACAACATCAACGACGACTCCATCTACAACAACGAGCACAACTCCATCTACAACGACGAGCACGACTCCATCTACAACAACGAGCACAACTCCATCTACAACAACATCTACAACGTCAACGACGACTCCATCTACAACAACATCAACAACATCAACGACGACTCCATCTACAACAACGAGCACGACTCCATCTACAACAACGAGCACGACTCCATCTACAACAACGAGCACAACTCCATCTACAACAACATCTACAACGTCAACGACGACTCCATCTACAACAACATCAACAACATCAACGACGACTCCATCTACAACAACGAGCACGACTCCATCTACGACGACATCTACAACGTCAACGACGACTCCATCTACAACAACGAGCACGACTCCATCTACGACAACATCTACAACGTCAACGACGACACCATCTACAACAACATCTACAACGTCAACGACGACACCATCTACAACAACGAGCACGACTCCATCTACAACAACGAGCACGACTCCATCTACGACAACATCTACAACGTCAACGACGACTCCATCTACAACAACGAGCACAACTCCATCTACAACAACATCTACAACATCAACGACGACTCCATCTACAACAACGAGCACAACTCCATCTACAACGACGAGCACGACTCCATCTACAACAACGAGCACAACTCCATCTACAACAACATCTACAACGTCAACGACGACTCCATCTACAACAACATCAACAACATCAACGACGACTCCATCTACAACAACGAGCACGACTCCATCTACAACAACGAGCACGACTCCATCTACAACAACGAGCACAACTCCATCTACAACAACATCTACAACGTCAACGACGACTCCATCTACAACAACATCAACAACATCAACGACGACTCCATCTACAACAACGAGCACGACTCCATCTACGACGACATCTACAACGTCAACGACGACTCCATCTACAACAACGAGCACGACTCCATCTACGACAACATCTACAACGTCAACGACGACACCATCTACAACAACATCTACAACGTCAACGACGACACCATCTACAACAACGAGCACGACTCCATCTACAACAACGAGCACGACTCCATCTACGACAACATCTACAACGTCAACGACGACTCCATCTACAACAACGAGCACAACTCCATCTACAACAACATCTACAACCTCAACGACGACACCATCCACAACAACATCTACAACGTCAACGACGACTCCATCTACAACAACGAGCACGATTCCATCTACGACGACATCTACAACTTCAACGACGACTCCATCTACAACAACGAGCACAACTCCATCTACAACAACATCTACAACGTCAACGACGACACCATCTACAACAACGAGCACGACTCCATCTACGACAACATCTACAACGTCAACGACGACACCATCTACAACAACATCTACAACGTCAACGACGACTCCATCTACAACAACGAGCACAACTCCATCTACAACGACGAGCACGACTCCATCTACAACAACGAGCACAACTCCATCTACAACAACATCTACAACGTCAACGACGACTCCATCTACAACAACATCAACAACATCAACGACGACTCCATCTACAACAACGAGCACGACTTCATCTACAACAACGAGCACGACTCCATCTACGACGACATCTACAACGTCAACGACGACTCCATCTACAACAACGAGCACAACTCCATCTACAACAACGAGCACGACTCCATCTACAACAACATCTACAACGTCAACGACGACTCCATCTACAACAACATCAACAACATCAACGACGACTCCATCTACAACAACGAGCACGACTCCATCTACAACAACGAGCACGACTCCATCTACGACGACATCTACAACGTCAACGACGACTCCATCTACAACAACGAGCACGACTCCATCTACAACAACTAGCACGACTCCATCTACAACAACGAGCACGACTCCATCTACGACAACATCTACAACGTCAACGACGACACCATCTACAACAACATCTACAACGTCAACGACGACTCCATCTACAACAACGAGCACAACTCCATCTACAACGACGAGCACGACTCCATCTACAACAACGAGCACAACTCCATCTACAACAACATCTACAACGTCAACGACGACTCCATCTACAACAACATCAACAACATCAACGACGACTCCATCTACAACAACGAGCACGACTTCATCTACAACAACGAGCACGACTCCATCTACGACGACATCTACAACGTCAACGACGACTCCATCTACAACAACGAGCACAACTCCATCTACAACAACGAGCACGACTCCATCTACAACAACATCTACAACGTCAACGACGACTCCATCTACAACAACGAGCACGACTCCATCTACAACAACGAGTACGACTCCATCTACGACGACATATACAACGTCAACGACGACTCCATCTACAACAACGAGCACAACTCCATCTACAACAACGAGCACGACTCCATCTACAACAACATCTACAACGTCAACGACGACTCCATCTACAACAACATCAACAACATCAACGACGACTCCATCTACAACAACGAGCACGACTCCATCTACAACAACTAGCACGACTCCATCTACAACAACGAGCACGACTCCATCTACAACAACATCTACAACGTCAACGACGACTCCATCTACAACAACGAGCACGACTCCATCTACAACAACGAGCACGACTCCATCTACGACGACATCTACAACGTCAACGACGACTCCATCTACAACAACGAGCACAACTCCATCTACAACAACGAGCACGACTCCATCTACAACAACATCTACAACGTCAACGACGACTCCATCTACAACAACATCAACAACATCAACGACGACTCCATCTACAACAACGAGCACGACTCCATCTACAACAACTAGCACGACTCCATCTACAACAACGAGCACGACTCCATCTACGACAACATCTACAACGTCAACGACGACACCATCTACAACAACATCTACAACGTCAACGACGACTCCATCTACAACAACGAGCACAACTCCATCTACAACGACGAGCACGACTCCATCTACAACAACGAGCACAACTCCATCTACAACAACATCTACAACGTCAACGACGACTCCATCTACAACAACATCAACAACATCAACGACGACTCCATCTACAACAACGAGCACGACTTCATCTACAACAACGAGCACGACTCCATCTACGACGACATCTACAACGTCAACGACGACTCCATCTACAACAACGAGCACAACTCCATCTACAACAACGAGCACGACTCCATCTACAACAACATCTACAACGTCAACGACGACTCCATCTACAACAACATCAACAACATCAACGACGACTCCATCTACAACAACGAGCACGACTCCATCTACAACAACGAGCACGACTCCATCTACGACGACATCTACAACGTCAACGACGACTCCATCTACAACAACGAGCACAACTCCATCTACAACAACGAGCACGACTCCATCTACAACAACATCTACAACGTCAACGACGACTCCATCTACAACAACATCAACAACATCAACGACGACTCCATCTACAACAACGAGCACGACTCCATCTACAACAACGAGCACGACTCCATCTACAACAACGAGCACAACTCCATCTACAACAACATCTACAACGTCAACGACGACTCCATCTACAACAACATCAACAACATCAACGACGACTCCATCTACAACAACGAGCACGACTCCATCTACAACAACGAGCACGACTCCATCTACAACAACATCTACAACGTCAACGACGACTCCATCTACAACAACATCAACAACATCAACGACGACTCCATCTACAACAACGAGCACGACTCCATCTACAACAACGAGCACGACTCCATCTACGACGACATCTACAACGTCAACGACGACTCCATCTACAACAACGAGCACAACTCCATCTACAACAACGAGCACGACTCCATCTACAACAACATCTACAACGTCAACGACGACTCCATCTACAACAACATCAACAACATCAACGACGACTCCATCTACAACAACGAGCACGACTCCATCTACAACAACGAGCACGACTCCATCTACAACAACGAGCACAACTCCATCTACAACAACATCTACAACGTCAACGACGACTCCATCTACAACAACATCAACAACATCAACGACGACTCCATCTACAACAACGAGCACAACTCCATCTACAACAACCAGCACGACTCCATCTACAACAACATCTACAACGTCAACGACGACTCCATCTACAACAACATCTACAACGTCAACGACGACTCCATCCACAACAACATCTACAACGTCAACGACGACACCATCCACAACAACATCTACAACGTCAACGACAACTCCATCTACCACAACGAGCACGACTCCATCTACAACAACGAGCACGACTCCATCTACGACGACATCTACAACGTCAACGACGACTCCATCTACAACAACGAGCACGACTCCATCTACAACAACATCAACAACATCAACGACGACTCCATCTACAACAACGAGCACGACTCCATCTACGACGACATCAACAACGTCAACGACGACACCATCCACAACAACATCTACAACGTCAACGACGACTCCATCTACAACAACATCTACAACGTCAACGACGACTCCATCTACAACAACGAGCACGACTCCATCTACAACAACGAGCACGACTCCATCTACGACGACATCTACAACGTCAACGACGACTCCATCTACAACAACGAGCACAACTCCATCTACAACAACGAGCACGACTCCATCTACAACAACATCTACAACGTCAACGACGACTCCATCTACAACAACATCAACAACATCAACGACGACTCCATCTACAACAACGAGCACGACTCCATCTACAACAACGAGCACGACTCCATCTACGACGACATCTACAACGTCAACGACGACTCCATCTACAACAACGAGCACAACTCCATCTACAACAACATCTACAACGTCAACGACGACACCATCCACAACAACATCTACAACGTCAACGACAACTCCATCTACAACAACGAGCACGACTCCATCTACAACAACGAGCACGACTCCATCTACAACAACGAGCACGACTCCATCTACGACGACATCTACAACGTCAACGACGACTCCATCTACAACAACGAGCACAACTCCATCTACAACAACGAGCACGACTCCATCTACAACGTCAACGACGACACCATCCACAACAACATCTACAACGTCAACGACAACTCCATCTACCACAACGAGCACGACTCCATCTACAACAACGAGCACGACTCCATCTACGACGACATCTACAACGTCAACGACGACTCCATCTACAACAACGAGCACGACTCCATCTACAACAACATTAACAACATCAACGACGACTCCATCTACAACAACGAGCACGACTCCATCTACGACGACATCAACAACGTCAACGACGACACCATCCACAACAACATCTACAACGTCAACGACGACTCCATCTACAACAACATCTACAACGTCAACGACGACTCCATCTACAACAACGAGCACGACTCCATCTACAACAACGAGCACGACTCCATCTACGACGACATCTACAACGTCAACGACGACTCCATCTACAACAACGAGCACAACTCCATCTACAACGACGAGCACGACTCCATCTACAACAACATCTACAACGTCAACGACGACTCCATCTACAACAACATCAACAACATCAACGACGACTCCATCTACAACAACGAGCACGACTCCATCTACAACAACGAGCACGACTCCATCTACGACGACATCTACAACGTCAACGACGACTCCATCTACAACAACGAGCACAACTCCATCTACAACAACGAGCACGACTCCATCTACAACAACTAGCACGACTCCATCTACAACAACGAGCACGACTCCATCTACGACAACATCTACAACGTCAACGACGACACCATCTACAACAACATCTACAACGTCAACGACGACTCCATCTACAACAACGAGCACAACTCCATCTACAACGACGAGCACGACTCCATCTACAACAACGAGCACAACTCCATCTACAACAACATCTACAACGTCAACGACGACTCCATCTACAACAACATCAACAACATCAACGACGACTCCATCTACAACAACGAGCACGACTTCATCTACAACAACGAGCACGACTCCATCTACGACGACATCTACAACGTCAACGACGACTCCATCTACAACAACGAGCACAACTCCATCTACAACAACGAGCACGACTCCATCTACAACAACATCTACAACGTCAACGACGACTCCATCTACAACAACGAGCACGACTCCATCTACAACAACGAGCACGACTCCATCTACGACGACATCTACAACGTCAACGACGACTCCATCTACAACAACGAGCACAACTCCATCTACAACAACGAGCACGACTCCATCTACAACAACATCTACAACGTCAACGACGACTCCATCTACAACAACATCAACAACATCAACGACGACTCCATCTACAACAACGAGCACGACTCCATCTACAACAACTAGCACGACTCCATCTACAACAACGAGCACGACTCCATCTACAACAACATCTACAACGTCAACGACGACTCCATCTACAACAACGAGCACGACTCCATCTACAACAACGAGCACGACTCCATCTACGACGACATCTACAACGTCAACGACGACTCCATCTACAACAACGAGCACAACTCCATCTACAACAACGAGCACGACTCCATCTACAACAACATCTACAACGTCAACGACGACTCCATCTACAACAACATCAACAACATCAACGACGACTCCATCTACAACAACGAGCACGACTCCATCTACAACAACTAGCACGACTCCATCTACAACAACGAGCACGACTCCATCTACGACAACATCTACAACGTCAACGACGACACCATCTACAACAACATCTACAACGTCAACGACGACTCCATCTACAACAACGAGCACAACTCCATCTACAACGACGAGCACGACTCCATCTACAACAACGAGCACAACTCCATCTACAACAACATCTACAACGTCAACGACGACTCCATCTACAACAACGAGCACAACTCCATCTACAACAACATCTACAACGTCAACGACGACACCATCTACAACAACGAGCACGACTCCATCTACGACGACATCAACAACGTCAACGACGACACCATCCACAACAACATCTACAACGTCAACGACGACTCCATCTACAACAACATCTACAACGTCAACGACGACTCCATCTACAACAACGAGCACGACTCCATCTACAACAACGAGCACGACTCCATCTACGACGACATCTACAACGTCAACGACGACTCCATCTACAACAACGAGCACAACTCCATCTACAACAACGAGCACGACTCCATCTACAACAACATCTACAACGTCAACGACGACTCCATCTACAACAACATCAACAACATCAACGACGACTCCATCTACAACAACGAGCACGACTCCATCTACGACGACATCTACAACGTCAACGACGACTCCATCTACAACAACGAGCACAACTCCATCTACAACAACATCTACAACGTCAACGACGACTCCATCTACAACAACGAGCACAACTCCATCTACAACAACATCTACAACGTCAACGACGACACCATCCACAACAACATCTACAACGTCAACGACAACTCCATCTACAACAACGAGCACGACTCCATCTACAACAACGAGCACGACTCCATCTACAACAACGAGCACGACTCCATCTACAACAACGAGCACGACTCCATCTACAACAACGAGCACGACTCCATCTACGACGACATCTACAACGTCAACGACGACTCCATCTACAACAACGAGCACGACTCCATCTACTACGACATCTACAACGTCAACGACGACTCCATCTACAACAACGAGCACAACTCCATCTACAACAACATCTACAACGTCAACGACGACACCATCCACAACAACATCTACAACGTCAACGACAACTCCATCTACAACAACGAGCACGACTCCATCTACAACAACGAGCACGACTCCATCTACGACGACATCTACAACGTCAACGACGACTCCATCTACAACAACGAGCACAACTCCATCTACAACAACGAGCACGACTCCATCTACAACAACATCTACAACGTCAACGACGACACCATCCACAACAACATCTACAACGTCAACGACAACTCCATCTACCACAACGAGCACGACTCCATCTACAACAACGAGCACGACTCCATCTACGACGACATCTACAACGTCAACGACGACTCCATCTACAACAACGAGCACGACTCCATCTACGACGACATCTACAACGTCAACGACGACTCCATCTACAACAACGAGCACGACTCCATCTACAACAACATCAACAACATCAACGACGACTCCATCTACAACAACGAGCACGACTCCATCTACGACGACATCAACAACGTCAACGACGACACCATCCACAACAACATCTACAACGTCAACGACGACTCCATCTACAACAACATCTACAACGTCAACGACGACTCCATCTACAACAACGAGCACGACTCCATCTACAACAACGAGCACGACTCCATCTACGACGACATCTACAACGTCAACGACGACTCCATCTACAACAACGAGCACAACTCCATCTACAACAACGAGCACGACTCCATCTACAACAACATCTACAACGTCAACGACGACTCCATCTACAACAACATCAACAACATCAACGACGACTCCATCTACAACAACGAGCACGACTCCATCTACAACAACGAGCACGACTCCATCTACGACGACATCTACAACGTCAACGACGACTCCATCTACAACAACGAGCACAACTCCATCTACAACAACATCTACAACGTCAACGACGACACCATCCACAACAACATCTACAACGTCAACGACAACTCCATCTACAACAACGAGCACGACTCCATCTACAACAACGAGCACGACTCCATCTACAACAACGAGCACGACTCCATCTACGACGACATCTACAACGTCAACGACGACTCCATCTACAACAACGAGCACAACTCCATCTACAACAACGAGCACGACTCCATCTACAACGTCAACGACGACACCATCCACAACAACATCTACAACGTCAACGACAACTCCATCTACCACAACGAGCACGACTCCATCTACAACAACGAGCACGACTCCATCTACGACGACATCTACAACGTCAACGACGACTCCATCTACAACAACGAGCACGACTCCATCTACA
This sequence comes from Auanema rhodensis, assembly GCA_964057225.1. Taxonomy (NCBI): domain Eukaryota; kingdom Metazoa; phylum Nematoda; class Chromadorea; order Rhabditida; family Rhabditidae; genus Auanema; species Auanema rhodense. Next base: position 8,472,012 of record OZ059899.1, on the reverse strand, counting down.
ACAACATTAACAACATCAACGACGACTCCATCTACAACAACGAGCACGACTCCATCTACGACGACATCAACAACGTCAACGACGACACCATCCACAACAACATCTACAACGTCAACGACGACTCCATCTACAACAACATCTACAACGTCAACGACGACTCCATCTACAACAACGAGCACGACTCCATCTACAACAACGAGCACGACTCCATCTACGACGACATCTACAACGTCAACGACGACTCCATCTACAACAACGAGCACAACTCCATCTACAACGACGAGCACGACTCCATCTACAACAACATCTACAACGTCAACGACGACTCCATCTACAACAACATCAACAACATCAACGACGACTCCATCTACAACAACGAGCACGACTCCATCTACAACAACGAGCACGACTCCATCTACGACGACATCTACAACGTCAACGACGACTCCATCTACAACAACGAGCACAACTCCATCTACAACAACGAGCACGACTCCATCTACAACAACTAGCACGACTCCATCTACAACAACGAGCACGACTCCATCTACGACAACATCTACAACGTCAACGACGACACCATCTACAACAACATCTACAACGTCAACGACGACTCCATCTACAACAACGAGCACAACTCCATCTACAACGACGAGCACGACTCCATCTACAACAACGAGCACAACTCCATCTACAACAACATCTACAACGTCAACGACGACTCCATCTACAACAACATCAACAACATCAACGACGACTCCATCTACAACAACGAGCACGACTTCATCTACAACAACGAGCACGACTCCATCTACGACGACATCTACAACGTCAACGACGACTCCATCTACAACAACGAGCACAACTCCATCTACAACAACGAGCACGACTCCATCTACAACAACATCTACAACGTCAACGACGACTCCATCTACAACAACGAGCACGACTCCATCTACAACAACGAGCACGACTCCATCTACGACGACATCTACAACGTCAACGACGACTCCATCTACAACAACGAGCACAACTCCATCTACAACAACGAGCACGACTCCATCTACAACAACATCTACAACGTCAACGACGACTCCATCTACAACAACATCAACAACATCAACGACGACTCCATCTACAACAACGAGCACGACTCCATCTACAACAACTAGCACGACTCCATCTACAACAACGAGCACGACTCCATCTACAACAACATCTACAACGTCAACGACGACTCCATCTACAACAACGAGCACGACTCCATCTACAACAACGAGCACGACTCCATCTACGACGACATCTACAACGTCAACGACGACTCCATCTACAACAACGAGCACAACTCCATCTACAACAACGAGCACGACTCCATCTACAACAACATCTACAACGTCAACGACGACTCCATCTACAACAACATCAACAACATCAACGACGACTCCATCTACAACAACGAGCACGACTCCATCTACAACAACTAGCACGACTCCATCTACAACAACGAGCACGACTCCATCTACGACAACATCTACAACGTCAACGACGACACCATCTACAACAACATCTACAACGTCAACGACGACTCCATCTACAACAACGAGCACAACTCCATCTACAACGACGAGCACGACTCCATCTACAACAACGAGCACAACTCCATCTACAACAACATCTACAACGTCAACGACGACTCCATCTACAACAACGAGCACAACTCCATCTACAACAACATCTACAACGTCAACGACGACACCATCTACAACAACGAGCACGACTCCATCTACGACGACATCAACAACGTCAACGACGACACCATCCACAACAACATCTACAACGTCAACGACGACTCCATCTACAACAACATCTACAACGTCAACGACGACTCCATCTACAACAACGAGCACGACTCCATCTACAACAACGAGCACGACTCCATCTACGACGACATCTACAACGTCAACGACGACTCCATCTACAACAACGAGCACAACTCCATCTACAACAACGAGCACGACTCCATCTACAACAACATCTACAACGTCAACGACGACTCCATCTACAACAACATCAACAACATCAACGACGACTCCATCTACAACAACGAGCACGACTCCATCTACAACAACGAGCACGACTCCATCTACGACGACATCTACAACGTCAACGACGACTCCATCTACAACAACGAGCACAACTCCATCTACAACAACATCTACAACGTCAACGACGACTCCATCTACAACAACGAGCACAACTCCATCTACAACAACATCTACAACGTCAACGACGACACCATCCACAACAACATCTACAACGTCAACGACAACTCCATCTACAACAACGAGCACGACTCCATCTACAACAACGAGCACGACTCCATCTACAACAACGAGCACGACTCCATCTACAACAACGAGCACGACTCCATCTACAACAACGAGCACGACTCCATCTACGACGACATCTACAACGTCAACGACGACTCCATCTACAACAACGAGCACGACTCCATCTACTACGACATCTACAACGTCAACGACGACTCCATCTACAACAACGAGCACAACTCCATCTACAACAACATCTACAACGTCAACGACGACACCATCCACAACAACATCTACAACGTCAACGACAACTCCATCTACAACAACGAGCACGACTCCATCTACAACAACGAGCACGACTCCATCTACGACGACATCTACAACGTCAACGACGACTCCATCTACAACAACGAGCACAACTCCATCTACAACAACGAGCACGACTCCATCTACAACAACATCTACAACGTCAACGACGACACCATCCACAACAACATCTACAACGTCAACGACAACTCCATCTACCACAACGAGCACGACTCCATCTACAACAACGAGCACGACTCCATCTACGACGACATCTACAACGTCAACGACGACTCCATCTACAACAACGAGCACGACTCCATCTACAACAACATCAACAACATCAACGACGACTCCATCTACAACAACGAGCACGACTCCATCTACGACGACATCAACAACGTCAACGACGACACCATCCACAACAACATCTACAACGTCAACGACGACTCCATCTACAACAACATCTACAACGTCAACGACGACTCCATCTACAACAACGAGCACGACTCCATCTACAACAACGAGCACGACTCCATCTACGACGACATCTACAACGTCAACGACGACTCCATCTACAACAACGAGCACAACTCCATCTACAACAACGAGCACGACTCCATCTACAACAACATCCACAACGTCAACGACGACTCCATCTACAACAACATCAACAACATCAACGACGACTCCATCTACAACAACGAGCACGACTTCATCTACAACAACGAGCACGACTCCATCTACGACGACATCTACAACGTCAACGACGACTCCATCTACAACAACGAGCACAACTCCATCTACAACAACATCTACAACGTCAACGACGACACCATCCACAACAACATCTACAACGTCAACGACAACTCCATCTACAACAACGAGCACGACTCCATCTACAACAACGAGCACGACTCCATCTACGACGACATCTACAACGTCAACGACGACTCCATCTACAACAACGAGCACAACTCCATCTACAACAACGAGCACGACTCCATCTACAACAACATCTACAACGTCAACGACGACACCATCCACAACAACATCTACAACGTCAACGACAACTCCATCTACAACAACGAGCACGACTCCATCTACAACAACGAGCACGACTCCATCTACGACGACATCTACAACGTCAACGACGACTCCATCTACAACAACGAGCACGACTCCATCTACAACAACATCAACAACATCAACGACGACTCCATCTATAACAACGAGCACGACTCCATCTACGACGACATCAACAACGTCAACGACGACACCATCCACAACAACATCTACAACGTCAACGACGACTCCATCTACAACAACATCTACAACGTCAACGACGACACCATCTACAACAACGAGCACAACTCCATCTACAACAACGAGCACGACTCCATCTACAACAACATCTACAACGTCAACGACGACACCATCCACAACAACATCTACAACGTCAACGACAACTCCATCTACAACAACGAGCACGACTCCATCTACAACATCGAGCACGACTCCATCTACGACGACATCTACAACGTCAACGACGACTCCATCTACAACAACGAGCACGACTCCATCTACGACGACATCAACAACGTCAACGATGACACCATCCACAACAACATCTACAACGTCAACGACGACTCCATCAACGACAACGAGCACGACTCCATCTACGACAACATCTACAACGTCAACGACGACTCCATCTACAACAACATCTACAACGTCAACGACGACACCATCCACAACAACATCTACAACGTCAACGACGACACCATCTACAACAACGAGCACAACTCCATCTACAACAACGAGCACGACTCCATCTACAACAACATCTACAACGTCAACGACGACACCATCCACAACAACATCTACAACGTCAACGACAACTCCATCTACAACAACGAGCACGACTCCATCTACGACGACATCTACAACGTCAACGACGACTCCATCTACAACAACGAACACAACTCCATCTACAACAACGAGCACGACTCCATCTACGACGACATCAACAACGTCAACGACGACACCATCCACAACAACATCTACAACGTCAACGACGACTCCATCAACGACAACGAGCACGACTCCATCTACGAGAACATCTTCAACGTCAACGACGACTCCATCTACAACAACATCTACAACGTCAACGACGACACCATCCACAACAACATCTACAACGTCAACGACGACTCCATCTACAACAACATCTACAACGTCAACGACGACACCATCTACAACAACTAGCACGACTCCTTCTACAACAACGAGCACGACTCCATCTACGACAACATCTACAACAACATCTACAACGTCAACGACGACTCCATCTACAACAACGAGCACAACTCCATCTACAACAACGAGCACGACTCCATCTACGACGACATCTACAACGTCAACGACGACACCATCTACTACAACGAGCACGACTCCATCTACAACAACGAGCACAACTCCATCTACGACGACATCTACAACGTCAACGACGACTCCATCTACAACAACGAGCACAACTGCATCTACAACAACATCTACAACGTCAACGACGACGCCATCCACAACGACATCTACAACGTCAACGAGAACTCCATCTACAACAACGAGCACGACTCCATCTACAACAACATCTACAACGTCAACGACGACTCCATCTACAACAACGAGCACGACTCCATCCACAACAACATCTACAACGTCAACGACGACTCCATCTACAACAACGAGCACGACGCCATCCACAACGACATCTACAACGTCAACGACAACTCCATCTACAACAACGAGCACAACTCTATCTACAACAACATCTACAACGTCAACGACGACTCCATCTGCAACAACGAGCACGACTCCATCCACAACAACATCTACAACGTCAACGACGACTCCATCTACAACAACATCTACAACGTCAACGACAACTCCATCTACAACAACGAGCACGACTCCATCTACAACAACGAGCACGACTCCATCTACGACGACATCTACAACGTCAACGACGACTCCATCTACAACAACGAGCACAACTCCATCTACAACAACGAGCACGACTCCATCTACAACAACATCTACAACGTCAACGACGACACCATCCACAACAACATCTACAACGTCAACGACAACTCCATCTACCACAACGAGCACGACTCCATCTACAACAACGAGCACGACTCCATCTACGACGACATCTACAACGTCAACGACGACTCCATCTACAACAACGAGCACGACTCCATCTACAACAACATCTACAACGTCAACGACGACACCATCCACAACAACATCTACAACGTCAACGACAACTCCATCTACAACAACGAGCACGACACCATCCACAACAACATCTACAACGTCAACGACGACTCCATCTACAACAACGAGCACGACTCCATCTACAACAACATCAACAACATCAACGACGACTCCATCTACAACAACGAGCACGACTCCATCTACAACAACATCTACAACGTCAACGACGACACCATCCACAACAACATCTACAACGTCAACGACAACTCCATCTACAACAACGAGCACGACACCATCCACAACAACATCTACAACGTCAACGACGACACCATCTACAACAACGAGCACAACTCCATCTACAACAACGAGCACGACTCCATCTACAACAACATCTACAACGTCAACGACGACACCATCCACAACAACATCTACAACGTCAACGACAACTCCATCTACAACAACGAGCACGACTCCATCTACAACAACGAGCACGACTCCATCTACGACGACATCTACAACGTCAACGACGACTCCATCTACAACAACGAGCACAACTCCATCTACAACAACGAGCACGACTCCATCTACAACAACGAGCACGACTCCATCTACGACGACATCTACAACGTCAACGACGACTCCATCTACAACAACGAGCACAACTCCATCTACAACAACATCTACAACGTCAACGACGACACCATCCACAACAACATCTACAACGTCAACGACAACTCCATCTACAAGAACGAGCACGACTCCATCTACAACAACGAGCACGACTCCATCTACGACGACATCTACAACGTCAACGACGACTCCATCTACAACAACGAGCACAACTCCATCTACAACAACGAGCACGACTCCATCTACAACAACATCTACAACGTCAACGACGACACCATCCATAACAACATCTACAACGTCAAGGACAACTCCATCTACAACAACGAGCACGACTCCATCTACAACAACGAGCACGACTCCATCTACAACAACATCAACAACATCAACGACGACTCCATCTACAACAACGAGCACGACTCCATCTACGACGACATCAACAACGTCAACGACGACACCATCCACAACAACATCTACAACGTCAACGACGACTCCATCTACAACAACATCTACAACGTCAACGACGACACCATCCACAACAACATCTACAACGTCAACGACGACACCATCTACAACAACGAGCACAACTCCATCTACAACAACGAGCACGACTCCATCTACAACAACATCTACAACGTCAACGACGACACCATCCACAACAACATCTACAACGTCAACGACAACTCCATCTACAACAACGAGCACGACTCCATCTACAACAACGAGCACGACTCCATCTACAACAACGAGCACGACTCCATCTACGACGACATCTACAACGTCAACGACGACTCCATCTACAACAACGAGCACGACTCCATCTACAACAACATCAACAACATCAACGACGACTCCATCTACAACAACGAGCACGACTCCATCTACAACAACGAGCACGACTCCATCTACGACAACGAGCACGACTCCATCTACGACAACATCTACAACGTCAACGACGACTCCATCTACAACAACGAGCACAACTCCATCTACAACAACATCTACAACGTCAACGACGACACCATCCACAACAACATCTACAACGTCAACGACGACTCCATCTACAACAACGAGCACGACTCCATCTACGACGACATCTACAACGTCAACGACGACTCCATCTACAACAACGAGCACAACTCCATCTACAACAACATCTACAACGTCAACGACGACACCATCCACAACAACATCTACAACGTCAACGACGACTCCATCTACAACAACGAGCACGACTCCATCTACAACAACATCTACAACGTCAACGACGACTCCATCTACAACAACGAGCACGACTCCATCTACAACAACGAGCACGACTCCATCTACGACGACATCTACAACGTCAACGACGACTCCATCTACAACAACGAGCACAACTCCATCTACAACAACATCTACAACGTCAACGACGACTCCCTCTACAACAACATCAACAACATCAACGACGACTCCATCTACAACAACGAGCACGACTCCATCTACAACAACGAGCACGACTCCATCTACAACAACGAGCACGACTCCATCTACGACGACATCTACAACGTCAACGACGACTCCATCTACAACAACGAGCACGACTCCATCTACAACAACATCAACAACATCAACGACGACTCCATCTACAACAACGAGCACGACTCCATCTACGACGACATCAACAACGTCAACGACGACACCATCCACAACAACATCTACAACGTCAACGACGACTCCATCTACAACAACATCTACAACGTCAACGACGACACCATCCACAACAACATCTACAACGTCAACGACGACACCATCTACAACAACGAGCACAACTCCATCTACAACAACGAGCACGACTCCATCTACAACAACATCTACAACGTCAACGACGACACCATCCACAACAACATCTACAACGTCAACGACAACTCCATCTACAACAACGAGCACGACTCCATCTACAACAACGAGCACGACTCCATCTACGACGACATCTACAACGTCAACGACGACTCCATCTACAACAACGAGCACGACTCCATCTACAACAACATCAACAACATCAACGACGACTCCATCTACAACAACGAGCACGACTCCATCTACAACAACATCTACAACGTCAACGACGACACCATCCACAACAACATCTACAACGTCAACGACAACTCCATCTACAACAACGAGCACGACACCATCCACAACAACATCTACAACGTCAACGACGACACCATCTACAACAACGAGCACAACTCCATCTACAACAACGAGCACGACTCCATCTACAACAACATCTACAACGTCAACGACGACACCATCTACAACAACGAGCACAACTCCATCCACAACAACATCTACAACGTCAACGACGACACCATCCACAACAACATCTACAACGTCAACGACAACTCCATCTACAACAACGAGCACGACACCATCCACAACAACATCTACAACGTCAACGACGACACCATCTACAACAACGAGCACGACTCCATCTACAACAACGAGCACGACTCCATCTACGACGACATCTACAACGTCAACGACGACTCCATCTACAACAACGAGCACAACTCCATCCACAACAACATCTACAACGTCAACGACAACTCCATCTACAACAACGAGCACGACTCCATCTACAACAACGAGCACGACTCCATCTACAACAACGAGCACGACTCCATCTACGACGACATCTACAACGTCAACGACGACTCCATCTACAACAACGAGCACGACTCCATCTACAACAACATCAACAACATCAACGACGACTCCATCTACAACAACGAGCACGACTCCATCTACAACAACGAGCACGACTCCATCTACGACAACGAGCACGACTCCATCTACGACAACATCTACAACGTCAACGACGACTCCATCTACAACAACGAGCACAACTCCATCTACAACAACATCTACAACGTCAACGACGACACCATCCACAACAACATCTACAACGTCAACGACGACTCCATCTACAACAACGAGCACGACTCCATCTACGACGACATCTACAACGTCAACGACGACTCCATCTACAACAACGAGCACAACTCCATCTACAACAACATCTACAACGTCAACGACGACACCATCCACAACAACATCTACAACGTCAACGACGACTCCATCTACAACAACGAGCACGACTCCATCTACAACAACATCTACAACGTCAACGACGACTCCATCTACAACAACGAGCACGACTCCATCTACAACAACGAGCACGACTCCATCTACGACGACATCTACAACGTCAACGACGACTCCATCTACAACAACGAGCACAACTCCATCTACAACAACATCTACAACGTCAACGACGACTCCCTCTACAACAACATCAACAACATCAACGACGACTCCATCTACAACAACGAGCACGACTCCATCTACAACAACGAGCACGACTCCATCTACAACAACGAGCACGACTCCATCTACGACGACATCTACAACGTCAACGACGACTCCATCTACAACAACGAGCACGACTCCATCTACAACAACATCAACAACATCAACGACGACTCCATCTACAACAACGAGCACGACTCCATCTACGACGACATCAACAACGTCAACGACGACACCATCCACAACAACATCTACAACGTCAACGACGACTCCATCTACAACAACATCTACAACGTCAACGACGACACCATCCACAACAACATCTACAACGTCAACGACGACACCATCTACAACAACGAGCACAACTCCATCTACAACAACGAGCACGACTCCATCTACAACAACATCTACAACGTCAACGACGACACCATCCACAACAACATCTACAACGTCAACGACAACTCCATCTACAACAACGAGCACGACTCCATCTACAACAACGAGCACGACTCCATCTACGACGACATCTACAACGTCAACGACGACTCCATCTACAACAACGAGCACGACTCCATCTACAACAACATCAACAACATCAACGACGACTCCATCTACAACAACGAGCACGACTCCATCTACAACAACATCTACAACGTCAACGACGACACCATCCACAACAACATCTACAACGTCAACGACAACTCCATCTACAACAACGAGCACGACACCATCCACAACAACATCTACAACGTCAACGACGACACCATCTACAACAACGAGCACAACTCCATCTACAACAACGAGCACGACTCCATCTACAACAACATCTACAACGTCAACGACGACACCATCCACAACAACATCTACAACGTCAACGACAACTCCATCTACAACAACGAGCACGACTCCATCTACAACAACGAGCACGACTCCATCTACGACGACATCTACAACGTCAACGACGACTCCATCTACAACAACGAGCACAACTCCATCTACAACAACGAGCACGACTTCATCTACAACAACGAGCACGACTCCATCTACGACGACATCTACAACGTCAACGACGACTCCATCTACAACAACGAGCACAACTCCATCTACAACAACATCTACAACGTCAACGACGACACCATCCACAACAACATCTACAACGTCAACGACAACTCCATCTACAAGAACGAGCACGACTCCATCTACAACAACGAGCACGACTCCATCTACGACGACATCTACAACGTCAACGACGACTCCATCTACAACAACGAGCACAACTCCATCTACAACAACGAGCACGACTCCATCTACAACAACATCTACAACGTCAACGACGACACCATCCATAACAACATCTACAACGTCAAGGACAACTCCATCTACAACAACGAGCACGACTCCATCTACAACAACGAGCACGACTCCATCTACAACAACATCAACAACATCAACGACGACTCCATCTACAACAACGAGCACGACTCCATCTACGACGACATCAACAACGTCAACGACGACACCATCCACAACAACATCTACAACGTCAACGACGACTCCATCTACAACAACATCTACAACGTCAACGACGACACCATCCACAACAACATCTACAACGTCAACGACGACACCATCTACAACAACGAGCACAACTCCATCTACAACAACGAGCACGACTCCATCTACAACAACATCTACAACGTCAACGACGACACCATCCACAACAACATCTACAACGTCAACGACAACTCCATCTACAACAACGAGCACGACTCCATCTACAACAACGAGCACGACTCCATCTACGACGACATCTACAACGTCAACGACGACTCCATCTACAACAACGAGCACAACTCCATCTACAACAACGAGCACGACTCCATCTACAACAACATCTACAACGTCAACGACGACTCCATCTACAACAACATCAACAACATCAACGACGACTCCATCTACAACAACGAGCACGACTCCATCTACAACAACGAGCACAACTCCATCTACTACGACATCTACAACGTCAACGACGACTCCATCTACAACAACGAGCACAACTCCATCTACAACAACATCTACAACGTCAACGACAACTCCATCTACAACAACGAGCACGACTCCATCTACAACAACGAGCACGACTCCATCTACGACGACATCTACAACGTCAACGACGACTCCATCTACAACAACGAGCACAACTCCATCTACAACAACGAGCACGACTCCATCTACAACAACATCTACAACGTCAACGACGACACCATCCACAACAACATCTACAACGTCAACGACAACTCCATCTACAACAACGAGCACGACTCCATCTACAACAACGAGCACGACTCCATCTACGACGACATCTACAACGTCAACGACGACTCCATCTACAACAACGAGCACAACTCCATCTACAACAACGAGCACGACTCCATCTACAACAACATCTACAACGTCAACGACGACACCATCCACAACAACATCTACAACGTCAACGACAACTCCATCTACCACAACGAGCACGACTCCATCTACGACAACATCTACAACGTCAACGACGACTCCATCTACAACAACATCTACAACGTCAACGACGACACCATCCACAACAACATCTACAACGTCAACGACGACACCATCTACAACAACATCTACAACGTCAACGACAACTCCATCTACCACAACGAGCACGACTCCATCTACGACAACATCTACAACGTCAACGACGACTCCATCTACAACAACATCTACAACGTCAACGACGACACCATCCACAACAACATCTACAACGTCAACGACGACACCATCTACAACAACGAGCACAACTCCATCTACAACAACGAGCACGACTCCATCTACAACAACATCTACAACGTCAACGACGACACCATCCACAACAACATCTACAACGTCAACGACAACTCCATCTACAACAACGAGCACGACTCCATCTACAACAACGAGCACGACTCCATCTACGACGACATCTACAACGTCAACGACGACTCCATCTACAACAACGAGCACAACTCCATCTACAACAACGAGCACGACTCCATCTACAACAACATCTACAACGTCAACGACGACACCATCCACAACAACATCTACAACGTCAACGACAACTCCATCTACAACAACGAGCACGACTCCATCTACAACAACGAGCACGACTCCATCTACGACGACATCTACAACGTCAACGACGACTCCATCTACAACAACGAGCACAACTCCATCTACAACAACGAGCACGACTCCATCTACAACAACATCTACAACGTCAACGACGACACCATCCACAACAACATCTACAACGTCAACGACAACTCCATCTACCACAACGAGCACGACTCCATCTACGACAACATCTACAACGTCAACGACGACTCCATCTACAACAACATCTACAACGTCAACGACGACACCATCCACAACAACATCTACAACGTCAACGACGACACCATCTACAACAACATCTACAACGTCAACGACAACTCCATCTACCACAACGAGCACGACTCCATCTACGACAACATCTACAACGTCAACGACGACTCCATCTACAACAACATCTACAACGTCAACGACGACACCATCCACAACAACATCTACAACGTCAACGACGACACCATCTACAACAACGAGCACAACTCCATCTACAACAACGAGCACGACTCCATCTACAACAACATCTACAACGTCAACGACGACACCATCCACAACAACATCTACAACGTCAACGACAACTCCATCTACAACAACGAGCACGACTCCATCTACAACAACGAGCACGACTCCATCTACGACGACATCTACAACGTCAACGACGACTCCATCTACAACAACGAGCACAACTCCATCTACAACAACGAGCACGACTCCATCTACGACGACATCAACAACGTCAACGACGACACCATCCACAACAACATCTACAACGTCAACGACGACTCCATCAACGACAACGAGCACGACTCCATCTACGACAACATCTTCAACGTCAACGACGACTCCATCTACAACAACATCTACAACGTCAACGACGACACCATCCACAACAACATCTACAACGTCAACGACGACACCATCTACAACAACGAGCACAACTCCATCTACAACAACGAGCACGACTCCATCTACAACAACATCTACAACGTCAACGACGACACCATCCACAACAACATCTACAACGTCAACGACAACTCCATCTACAACAACGAGCACGACTCCATCTACAACAACGAGCACGACTCCATCTACGACGACATCTACAACGTCAACGACGACTCCATCTACAACAACGAGCACGACTCCATCTACAACAACGAGCACGACTCCATCTACGACGACATCTACAACGTCAACGACGACTCCATCTACAACAACGAGCACGACTCCATCTACAACAACATCAACAACATCAACGACGACACCATCCACAACAACATCTACAACGTCAACGACGACTCCATCTACAACAACGAGCACGACTCCATCTACAACAACGAGCACGACTCCATCTACAACAACGAGCACGACTCCATCTACGACGACATCTACAACGTCAACGACGACTCCATCTACAACAACGAGCACAACTCCATCTACAACAACGAGCACGACTCCATCTACGACGACATCAACAACGTCAACGACGACACCATCCACAACAACATCTACAACGTCAACGACGACTCCATCAACGACAACGAGCACGACTCCATCTACGACAACATCTTCAACGTCAACGACGACTCCATCTACAACAACATCTACAACGTCAACGACGACACCATCCACAACAACATCTACAACGTCAACGACGACACCATCTACAACAACGAGCACAACTCCATCTACAACAACGAGCACGACTCCATCTACAACAACATCTACAACGTCAACGACGACACCATCCACAACAACATCTACAACGTCAACGACAACTCCATCTACAACAACGAGCACGACTCCATCTACAACAACGAGCACGACTCCATCTACAACAACATCAACAACATCAACGACGACACCATCCACAACAACATCTACAACGTCAACGACAACTCCATCTACCACAACGAGCACGACTCCATCTACGACAACATCTACAACGTCAACGACGACTCCATCTACAACAACATCTACAACGTCAACGACGACACCATCCACAACAACATCTACAACGTCAACGACGACACCATCTACAACAACATCTACAACGTCAACGACAACTCCATCTACCACAACGAGCACGACTCCATCTACGACAACATCTACAACGTCAACGACGACTCCATCTACAACAACATCTACAACGTCAACGACGACACCATCCACAACAACATCTACAACGTCAACGACGACACCATCTACAACAACGAGCACAACTCCATCTACAACAACGAGCACGACTCCATCTACAACAACATCTACAACGTCAACGACGACACCATCCACAACAACATCTACAACGTCAACGACAACTCCATCTACAACAACGAGCACGACTCCATCTACAACAACGAGCACGACTCCATCTACGACGACATCTACAACAACGAGCACGACTCCATCTACAACAACGAGCACAACTCCATCTACAACAACGAGCACGACTCCATCTACGACGACATCAACAACGTCAACGACGACATCATCCACAACAACATCTACAACGTCAACGACGACTCCATCAACGACAACGAGCACGACTCCATCTACGACAACATCTTCAACGTCAACGACGACTCCATCTACAACAACATCTACAACGTCAACGACGACACCATCCACAACAACATCTACAACGTCAACGACGACACCATCTACAACAACGAGCACAACTCCATCTACAACAACGAGCACGACTCCATCTACAACAACATCTACAACGTCAACGACGACACCATCCACAACAACATCTACAACGTCAACGACAACTCCATCTACAACAACGAGCACGACTCCATCTACAACAACGAGCACGACTCCATCTACGACGACATCTACAACGTCAACGACGACTCCATCTACAACAACGAGCACGACTCCATCTACAACAACGAGCACGACTCCATCTACGACGACATCTACAACGTCAACGACGACTCCATCTACAACAACGAGCACGACTCCATCTACAACAACATCAACAACATCAACGACGACTCCATCTACAACAACGAGCACGACTCCATCTACGACGACATCAACAACGTCAACGACGACACCATCCACAACAACATCTACAACGTCAACGACGACTCCATCAACGACAACGAGCACGACTCCATCTACAACAACGAGCACGACTCCATCTACAACAACATCTACAACGTCAACGACGACACCATCCACAACAACATCTACAACGTCAACGACGACTCCATCTACAACAACATCTACAACGTCAACGACGACACCATCCACAACAACATCTACAACGTCAACGACGACACCATCTACAACAACGAGCACAACTCCATCTACAACAACGAGCACGACTCCATCTACAACAACATCTACAACGTCAACGACGACACCATCCACAACAACATCTACAACGTCAACGACAACTCCATCTACAACAACAAGCACGACTCCATCTACAACAACGAGCACGACTCCATCTACGACGACATCTACAACGTCAACGACGACTCCATCTACAACAACGAGCACAACTCCATCTACAACAACGAGCACGACTCCATCTACAACAACGAGCACGACTCCATCTACGACGACATCTACAACGTCAACGACGACTCCATCTACAACAACGAGCACAACTCCATCTACAACAACATCTACAACGTCAACGACGACACCATCCACAACAACATCTACAACGTCAACGACAACTCCATCTACAACAACGAGCACGACTCCATCTACAACAACGAGCACGACTCCATCTACGACGACATCTACAACGTCAACGACGACTCCATCTACAACAACGAGCACAACTCCATCTACAACAACGAGCACGACTCCATCTACAACAACATCTACAACGTCAACGACGACACCATCCATAACAACATCTACAACGTCAAGGACAACTCCATCTACAACAACGAGCACGACTCCATCTACAACAACGAGCACGACTCCATCTACGACGACATCTACAACGTCAACGACGACTCCATCTACAACAACGAGCACGACTCCATCTACAACAACATCAACAACATCAACGACGACTCCATCTACAACAACGAGCACGACTCCATCTACGACGACATCAACAACGTCAACGACGACACCATCCACAACAACATCTACAACGTCAACGACGACTCCATCTACAACAACATCTACAACGTCAACGACGACACCATCCACAACAACATCTACAACGTCAACGACGACACCATCTACAACAACGAGCACAACTCCATCTACAACAACGAGCACGACTCCATCTACAACAACATCTACAACGTCAACGACGACACCATCCACAACAACATCTACAACGTCAACGACAACTCCATCTACAACAACGAGCACGACTCCATCTACAACAACGAGCACGACTCCATCTACGACGACATCTACAACGTCAACGACGACTCCATCTACAACAACGAGCACGACTCCATCTACAACAACATCAACAACATCAACGACGACTCCATCTACAACAACGAGCACGACTCCATCTACGACGACATCAACAACGTCAACGACGACACCATCCACAACAACATCTACAACCTCAACGACGACTCCATCAACGACAACGAGCACGACTCCATCTACGACAACATCTACAACGTCAACGACGACTCCATCTACAACAACATCTACAACGTCAACGACGACACCATCCACAACAACATCTACAACGTCAACGACGACACCATCCACAACAACATCTACAACGTCAACGACAACTCCATCTACAACAACGAGCACGACTCCATCTACAACAACGAGCACGACTCCATCTACGACGACATCTACAATGTCAACGACGACTCCATCTACAACAACGAGCACAACTCCATCTACAACAACGAGCACGACTCCATCTACGACGACATCAACAACGTCAACGACGACACCATCCACAACAACATCTATAACGTCAACGACGACTCCATCAACGACAACGAGCACGACTCCATCTACGCCAACATCTTCAACGTCAACGACGACTCCATCTACAACAACATCTACAACGTCAACGACGACTCCATCTACAACAACGAGCACGACTCCATCTACAACAACGAGCACGACTCCATCTACGACGACATCTACAACGTCAACGACGACTCCATCTACAACAACGAGCACAACTCCATCTACAACAACGAGCACGACTCCATCTACGACGACATCAACAACGTCAACGACGACACCATCCACAACAACATCTACAACGTCAACGACGACTCCATCAACGACAACGAGCACGACTCCATCTACGACAACATCTTCAACGTCAACGACGACTCCATCTACAACAACATCTACAACGTCAACGACGACACCATCCACAACAACATCTACAACGTCAACGACGACACCATCTACAACAACGAGCACAACTCCATCTACAACAACGAGCACGACTCCATCTACAACAACATCTACAACGTCAACGACGACACCATCCACAACAACATCTACAACGTCAACGACAACTCCATCTACAACAACGAGCACGACTCCATCTACAACAACGAGCACGACTCCATCTACGACGACATCTACAATGTCAACGACGACTCCATCTACAACAACGAGCACAACTCCATCTACAACAACGAGCACGACTCCATCTACGACGACATCAACAACGTCAACGACGACACCATCCACAACAACATCTATAACGTCAACGACGACTCCATCAACGACAACGAGCACGACTCCATCTACGCCAACATCTTCAACGTCAACGACGACTCCATCTACAACAACATCTACAACGTCAACGACGACACCATCCACAACAACATCTACAACGTCAACGACGACTCCATCTACAACAACATCTACAACATCAACGACGACTCCATCTACAACAACGAGCACGACTCCATCTACAACAACATCTACAACGTCAACGACGACACCATCCACAACAACATCTACAACGTCAACGACAACTCCATCTACAACAACAAGCACGACTCCATCTACAACAACGAGCACGACTCCATCTACGACGACATCTACAACGTCAACGACGACTCCATCTACAACAACGAGCACAACTCCATCTACAACAACGAGCACGACTCCATCTACAACAACGAGCACGACTCCATCTACGACGACATCTACAACGTCAACGACGACTCCATCTACAACAACGAGCACAACTCCATCTACAACAACATCTACAACGTCAACGACGACACCATCCACAACAACATCTACAACGTCAACGACAACTCCATCTACAACAACGAGCACGACTCCATCTACAACAACGAGCACGACTCCATCTACGACGACATCTACAACGTCAACGACGACTCCATCTACAACAACGAGCACAACTCCATCTACAACAACGAGCACGACTCCATCTACAACAACATCTACAACGTCAACGACGACACCATCCATAACAACATCTACAACGTCAAGGACAACTTCATCTACAACAACGAGCACGACTCCATCTACAACAACGAGCACGACTCCATCTACGACTCCATCTACAACGTCAACGACGACTCCATCTACAACAAAGAGCACGACTCCATCTACAACAACATCAACAACATCAACGACGACTCCATCTACAACAACGAGCACGACTCCATCTACGACGACATCAACAACGTCAACGACGACACCATCCACAACAACATCTACAACGTCAACGACGACTCCATCTACAACAACATCTACAACGTCAACGACGACACCATCCACAACAACATCTACAACGTCAACGACGACACCATCTACAACAACGAGCACAACTCCATCTACAACAACGAGCACGACTCCATCTACAACAACATCTACAACGTCAACGACGACACCATCCACAACAACATCTACAACGTCAACGACAACTCCATCTACAACAACGAGCACGACTCCATCTACAACAACGAGCACGACTCCATCTACGACGACATCTACAACGTCAACGACGACTCCATCTACAACAACGAGCACGACTCCATCTACAACAACATCAACAACATCAACGACGACTCCATCTACAACAACGAGCACGACTCCATCTACGACGACATCAACAACGTCAACGACGACACCATCCACAACAACATCTACAACGTCAACGACGACTCCATCAACGACAACGAGCACGACTCCATCTACGACAACATCTACAACGTCAACGACGACTCCATCTACAACAACATCTACAACGTCAACGACGACACCATCCACAACAACATCTACAACGTCAACGACGACACCATCTACAACAACGAGCACAACTCCATCTACAACAACAAGCACGACTCTATCTACAACAACATCTACAACGTCAACGACGACACCATCCACAACAACATCTACAACGTCAACGACAACTCCATCTACAACAACGAGCACGACTCCATCTACAACAACGAGCACGACTCCATCTACGACGACATCTACAACGTCAACGACGACTCCATCTACAACAACGAGCACAACTCCATCTACAACAACGAGCACGACTCCATCTACGACGACATCAACAACGTCAACGACGACACCATCCACAACAACATCTACAACGTCAACGACGACTCCATCAACGACAACGAGCACGACTCCATCTACGACAACATCTTCAACGTCAACGACGACTCCATCTACAACAACATCTACAACGTCAACGACGACACCATCCACAACAACATCTACAACGTCAACGACGACACCATCTACAACAACGAGCACAACTCCATCTACAACAACGAGCACGACTCCATCTACAACAACATCTACAACGTCAACGACGACACCATCCACAACAACATCTACAACGTCAACGACAACTCCATCTACAACAAGGAGCACGACTCCATCTACAACAACGAGCACGACTCCATCTACGACGACATCTACAATGTCAACGACGACTCCATCTACAACAACGAGCACAACTCCATCTACAACAACGAGCACGACTCCATCTACGACGACATCAACAACGTCAACGACGACACCATCCACAACAACATCTATAACGTCAACGACGACTCCATCAACGACAACGAGCACGACTCCATCTACGCCAACATCTTCAACGTCAACGACGACTCCATCTACAACAACATCTACAACGTCAACGACGACACCATCCACAACAACATCTACAACGTCAACGACGACTCCATCTACAACAACATCTACAACATCAACGACGACTCCATCTACAACAACGAGCACGACTCCATCTACAACAACGAGCACGACTCCATCTACGACGACATCTACAACATCAACGACGACTCCATCTACAACAACGAGCACGACTCCATCTACAACAACGAGCATGACTCCATCTACGACGACATCTACAACGTCAACGACGACTCCATCTACAACAACGAGCACAACTCCATCTACAACAACGAGCACGACTCCATCTACAACAACATCTACAACGTCAACGACGACTCCATCTACAACAACATCTACAACATCAACGACGACTCCATCTACAACAACGAGCACGACTCCATCTACAACAACGAGCACGACTCCATCTACGACGACATCTACAACGTCAACGACGACTCCATCTACAACAACGAGCACAACTCCATCTACAACAACGAGCACGACTCCATCTACAACAACATCTACAACGTCAACGACGACTCCATCTACAACAACATCTACAACATCAACGACGACTCCATCTACAACAACGAGCACGACTCCATCTACAACAACGAGCACGACTCCATCTACGACGACATCTACAACGTCAACGACGACTCCATCTACAACAACGAGCACAACTCCATCTACAACAACGAGCACGACTCCATCTACAACAACATCTACAACGTCAACGACAACTCCATCTACAACAACGAGCACGACTCCATCTACAACAACGAGCACGACTCCATCTACGACGACATCTACAACGTCAACGACGACTCCATCTACAACAACGAGCACGACTCCATCTACAACAACATCAACAACATCAACGACGACTCCATCTACAACAACGAGCACGACTCCATCTACGACGACATCAACAACGTCAACGACGACACCATCCACAACAACATCTACAACGTCAACGACGACTCGATCTACAACAACATCTACAACGTCAACGACGACACCATCCACAACAACATCTACAACGTCAACGACGACACTATCTACAACAACGAGCACAACTCCATCTACAACAACGAGCACGACTCCATCTACAACAACATCTACAACGTCAACGACGACACCATCCACAACAACATCTACAACGTCAACGACAACTCCATCTACAACAACGAGCACGACTCCATCTACAACAACGAGCACGACTCCATCTACGACGACATCTACAACGTCAACGACGACTCCATCTACAACAACGAGCACGACTCCATCTACAACAACATCAACAACATCAACGACGACTCCATCTACAACAACGAGCACGACTCCATCTACGACGACATCAACAACGTCAACGACGACACCATCCACAACAACATCTACAACGTCAACGACGACTCCATCAACGACAACGAGCACGACTCCATCTACGACAACATCTACAACGTCAACGACGACTCCATCTACAACAACATCTACAACGTCAACGACGACACCATCCACAACAATATCTACAACGTCAACGACGACACCATCTACAACAACGAGCACAACTCCATCTACAACAACGAGCACAACTCCATCTACAACAACGAGCACGACTCCATCTACGACAACATCTACAACGTCAACGACGACACCATCCACAACAACATCTACAACGTCAACGACGACTCCATCAACGACAACATCTACAACGTCAACAACAACTCCATCTACAACAACGAGCACGACTCCATCTACAACAACGAGCACGACTCCATCTACGACGACATCTACAACGTCAACGACGACTCCATCTACAACAACGAGCACAACTCCATCTACAACAACGAGCACAACTCCATCTACGACGACATCAACAACGTCAACGACGACACCATCCACAACAACATCTACAACGTCAACGACGACTCCATCAACGACAACGAGCACGACTCCATCTACGACAACATCTTCCACGTCAACGACGACACCATCCACAACAACATCTACAACGTCAACGACGACTCCATCTAAAACAACATCTACAACGTCAACGACGACACCATCCACAACAACATCTACAACGTCAACGACGACTCCATCTACAACAACATCTACAACGTCAACGACGACACCATCTACAACAACGAGCACAACTCCATCTACAACAACGAGCACGACTCCATCTACAACAACATCTACAACGTCAACGACGACACCATCCACAACAACATCTACAACGTCAACGACGACTCCATCAACGACAACGAGCACGACTCCATCTACGACAACATCTACAACGTCAACGACGACTCCATCTACAACAACATCTACAACGTCAACGACGACACCATCCACAACAACATCTACAACGTCAACGACGACACCATCTACAACAACGAGCACAACTCCATCTACAACAACGAGCACGACTCCATCTACAACAACATCTACAACGTCAACGACGACACCATCCACAACAACATCTACAACGTCAACGACAACTCCATCTACAACAACGAGCACGACTCCATCTACAACAACGAGCACGACTCCATCTACGACGACATCTACAACGTCAACGACGACTCCATCTACAACAACGAGCACGACTCCATCTACAACAACATCAACAACATCAACGACGACTCCATCTACAACAACGAGCACGACTCCATCTACGACGACATCAACAACGTCAACGACGACACCATCCACAACAACATCTACAACGTCAACGACGACTCCATCAACGACAACGAGCACGACTCCATCTACGACAACATCTACAACGTCAACGACGACTCCATCTACAACAACATCTACAACGTCAACGACGACACCATCCACAACAACATCTACAACGTCAACGACGACACCATCTACAACAACGAGCACAACTCCATCTACAACAACGAGCACAACTCCATCTACAACAACGAGCACGACTCCATCTACAACAACATCTACAACGTCAACGACGACACCATCCACAACAACATCTACAACGTCAACAACAACTCCATCTACAACAACGAGCACGACTCCATCTACAACAACGAGCACGACTCCATCTACGACGACATCTACAACGTCAACGACGACTCCATCTACAACAACGAGCACAACTCCATCTACAACAACGAGCACAACTCCATCTACGACGACATCAACAACGTCAACGACGACACCATCCACAACAACATCTACAACGTCAACGACGACTCCATCAACGACAACGAGCACGACTCCATCTACGACAACATCTTCAACGTCAACGACGACTCCATCTACAACAACATCTACAACGTCAACGACGACACCATCCACAACAACATCTACAACGTCAACGACGACTCCATCTACAACAACATCTACAACGTCAACGACGACACCATCAACAACAACGAGCACAACTCCATCTACAACAACGAGCACGACTCCATCTACAACAACATCTACAACGTCAACGACGACACCATCCACAACAACATCTACAACGTCAACGACGACTCCATCAACGACAACGAGCACGACTCCATCTACGACAACATCTACAACGTCAACGACGACTCCATCTACAACAACATCTACAACGTCAACGACGACACCATCTACAACAACGAGCACAACTCCATCTACAACAACGAGCACGACTCCATCTACAACAACATCTACAACGTCAACGACGACACCATCTACAACAACGAGCACAACTCCATCTACAACAACGAGCACGACTCCATCTACAACAACATCTACAACGTCAACGACGACACCATCCACAACAACATCTACAACGTCAACGACGACTCCATCTACAACAACATCTACAACATCAACGACGACTCCATCTACAACAACGAGCACGACTCCATCTACAACAACATCTACAACGTCAACGACGACACCATCCACAACAACATCTACAACGTCAACGACAACTCCATCTACAACAACGAGCACGACTCCATCTACAACAACGAGCACGACTCCATCTACGACGACATCTACAACGTCAACGACGACTCCATCTACAACAACGAGCACAACTCCATCTACAACAACGAGCACGACTCCATCTACGACGACATCAACAACGTCAACGACGACACCATCCACAACAACATCTACAACGTCAACGACGACTCCATCAACGACAACGAGCACGACTCCATCTACGACAACATCTTCAACGTCAACGACGACTCCATCTACAACAACATCTACAACGTCAACGACGACACCATCCACAACAACATCTACAACGTCAACGACGACTCCATCTACAACAACATCTACAACATCAACGACGACTCCATCTACAACAACGAGCACGACTCCATCTACAACAACGAGCACGACTCCATCTACGACGACATCTACAACGTCAACGACGACTCCATCTACGACAACATCTACAACGTCAACGACGACTCCATCTACAACAACATCTACAACGTCAACGACGACACCATCCACAACAACATCTACAACGTTAACGACGACACCATCTACAACAACGAGCACAACTCCATCTACAACAACGAGCACGACTCCATATACAACAACATCTACAACGTCAACGACGACACCATCCACAACAACATCTACAACGTCAACGACAACTCCATCTACAACAACGAGCACGACTCCATCTACAACAACGAGCACGACTCCATCTACGACGACATCTACAACGTCAACGACGACTCCATTTACAACAACGAGCACAACTCCATCTACAACAACGAGCACGACTCCATCTACGACGACATCAACAACGTCAACGACGACACCATCCACAACAACATCTACAACGTCAACGACGACTCCATCAACGACAACGAGCACGACTCCATCTACGACAACATCTTCAACGTCAACGACGACTCCATCTACAACAACATCTACAACGTCAACGACGACACCATCCACAACAACATCTACAACGTCAACGACGACTCCATCTACAACAACATCTACAACATCAACGACGACTCCATCTACAACAACGAGCACGACTCCATCTACAACAACGAGCACGACTCCATCTACGACGACATCTACAACGTCAACGACGACTCCATCTACAACAACGAGCACAACTCCATCTACAACAACGAGCACGACTCCATCTACAACAACATCTACAACGTCAACGACGACACCATCCACAACAACATCTACAACGTCAACGACAACTCCATCTACAACAACGAGCACGACTCCATCTACAACAACGAGCACGACTCCATCTACGACGACATCTACAACGTCAACGACGACTCCATCTACAACAACGAGCACGACTCCATCTACGACGACATCTACAACGTCAACGACGACTCCATCTAGAACAACGAGCACGACTCCATCTACAACAACATCAACAACATCAACGACGACTCCATCTACAACAACGAGCACGACTCCATCTACGACGACATCAACAACGTCAACGACGACACCATCCACAACAACATCTACAACGTCAACGACGACTCCATCTACAACAACATCTACAACATCAACGACGACTCCATCTACAACAACGAGCACGACTCCATCTACAACAACGAGCACGACTCCATCTACGACGACATCAACAACGTCAACGACGACACCATCCACAACAACATCTACAACGTCAACGACGACTCCATCTACAACAACATCTACAACATCAACGACGACTCCATCTACAACAACATCTACAACATCAACGACGACTCCATCTACAACAACGAGCACGACTCCATCTACAACAACGAGCACGACTCCATCTACGACAACATCTACAACGTCAACGACGACTCCATCTACAACAACGAGCACAACTCCATCTACAACAACGAGCACGACTCCATCTACAACAACATCTACAACGTCAACGACGACACCATCCACAACAACATCTACAACGTCAACGACAACTCCATCTACAACAACGAGCACGACTCCATCTACAACAACGAGCACGACTCCATCTACGACGACATCTACAACGTCAACGACGACTCCATCTACAACAACGAGCACGACTCCATCTACGACGACATCTACAACGTCAACGACGACTCCATCTAGAACAACGAGCACGACTCCATCTACAACAACATCAACAACATCAACGACGACTCCATCTACAACAACGAGCACGACTCCATCTACGACGACATCAACAACGTCAACGACGACACCATCCACAACAACATCTACAACGTCAACGACAACTCCATCTACAACAACGAGCACGACTCCATCTACAACAACGAGCACGACTCCATCTACGACGACATCTACAACGTCAACGACGACTCCATCTACAACAACGAGCACAACTCCATCTACAACAACGAGCACAACTCCATCTACAACAACGAGCACGACTCCATCTACAACAACATCTACAACGTCAACGACGACACCATCCACAACAACATCTACAACATCAACGACGACTCCATCTACAACAACGAGCACGACTCCATCTACGACGACATCTACAACGTCAACGACGACTCCATCTACAACAACGAGCACAACTCCATCTACAACAACGAGCACAACTCCATCTACAACAACGAGCACGACTCCATCTACAACAACATCTACAACGTCAACGACGACACCATCCACAACAACATCTACAACATCAACGACGACTCCATCTACAACAACGAGCACGACTCCATCTACGACGACATCTACAACGTCAACGACGACTCCATCTACAACAACGAGCACAACTCCATCTACAACAACGAGCACGACTCCATCTACAACAACGAGCACGACTCCATCTACGACGACATCTACAACGTCAACGACGACTCCATCTACAACAACGAGCACAACTCCATCTACAACAACGAGCACGACTCCATCTACGACGACATCAACAACGTCAACGACGACACCATCCACAACAACATCTACAACGTCAACGACGACTCCATCAACGACAACGAGCACGACTCCATCTACGACAACATCTTCAACGTCAACGACGACTCCATCTACAACAACATCTACAACGTCAACGACGACACCATCCACAACAACATCTACAACGTCAACGACGACTCCATCTACAACAACATCTACAACATCAACGACGACTCCATCTACAACAACGAGCACGACTCCATCTACAACAACGAGCACGACTCCATCTACGACGACATCTACAACGTCAACGACGACTCCATCTACAACAACGAGCACAACTCCATCTACAACAACGAGCACGACTCCATCTACAACAACATCTACAACGTCAACGACGACACCATCCACAACAACATCTACAACGTCAACGACAACTCCATCTACAACAACGAGCACGACTCCATCTACAACAACGAGCACGACTCCATCTACGACGACATCTACAACGTCAACGACGACTCCATCTAGAACAACGAGCACGACTCCATCTACAACAACATCAACAACATCAACGACGACTCCATCTACAACAACGAGCACGACTCCATCTACGACGACATCAACAACGTCAACGACGACACCATCCACAACAACATCTACAACGTCAACTACGACTCCATCTACAACAACATCTACAACATCAACGACGACTCCATCTACAACAACGAGCACGACTCCATCTACAACAACGAGCACGACTCCATCTACGACAACATCTACAACGTCAACGACGACTCCATCTACAACAACGAGCACAACTCCATCTACAACAACGAGCACGACTCCATCTACAACAACATCTACAACGTCAACGACGACACCATCCACAACAACATCTACAACATCAACGACGACTCCATCTACAACAACGAGCACGACTCCATCTACGACGACATCTACAACGTCAACGACGACTCCATCTACAACAACGAGCACAACTCCATCTACAACAACGAGCACGACTCCATCTACAACAACATCTACAACGTCAACGACGACTCCATCTACAACAACATCTACAACATCAACGACGACTCCATCTACAACAACGAGCACGACTCCATCTACAACAACGAGCACGACTCCATCTACGACGACATCTACAACGTCAACGACGACTCCATCTACAACAACGAGCACAACTCCATCTACAACAACGAGCACGACTCCATCTACAACAACATCTACAACGTCAACGACAACTCCATCTACAACAACGAGCACGACTCCATCTACAACAACGAGCACGACTCCATCTACAACAACGAGCACAACTCCATCTACAACAACGAGCACGACTCCATCTACAACAACATCTACAACGTCAACGACAACTCCATCTACAACAACGAGCACGACTCCATCTACAACAACATCAACAACATCAACGACGACTCCATCTACAACAACGAGCACGACTCCATCTACGACGACATCAACAACGTCAACGACGACACCATCCACAACAACATCTACAACGTCAACTACGACTCCATCTACAACAACATCTACAACATCAACGACGACTCCATCTACAACAACGAGCACGACTCCATCTACAACAACGAGCACGACTCCATCTACGACAACATCTACAACGTCAACGACGACTCCATCTACAACAACGAGCACAACTCCATCTACAACAACGAGCACGACTCCATCTACAACAACATCTACAACGTCAACGACGACACCATCCACAACAACATCTACAACATCAACGACGACTCCATCTACAACAACGAGCACGACTCCATCTACGACGACATCTACAACGTCAACGACGACTCCATCTACAACAACGAGCACAACTCCATCTACAACAACGAGCACGACTCCATCTACAACAACATCTACAACGTCAACGACGACTCCATCTACAACAACATCTACAACATCAACGACGACTCCATCTACAACAACGAGCACGACTCCATCTACAACAACGAGCACGACTCCATCTACGACGACATCTACAACGTCAACGACGACTCCATCTACAACAACGAGCACAACTCCATCTACAACAACGAGCACGACTCCATCTACAACAACATCTACAACGTCAACGACAACTCCATCTACAACAACGAGCACGACTCCATCTACAACAACGAGCACGACTCCATCTACGACGACATCTACAACGTCAACGACGACTCCATCTACAACAACGAGCACGACTCCATCTACAACAACATCAACAACATCAACGACGACTCCATCTACAACAACGAGCACGACTCCATCTACGACGACATCAACAACGTCAACGACGACACCATCCACAACAACATCTACAACGTCAACGACGACTCCATCTACAACAACATCTACAACGTCAACGACGACACCATCCACAACAACATCTACAACGTCAACGACAACACCATCTACAACAACGAGCACAACTCCATCTACAACAACGAGCACGACTCCATCTACAACAACATCTACAACGTCAACGACGACACCATCCACAACAACATCTACAACGTCAACGACAACTCCATCTACAACAACGAGCACGACTCCATCTACAACAACGAGCACGACTCCATCTACGACGACATCTACAACGTCAACGACGACTCCATCTACAACAACGAGCACGACTCCATCTACAACAACATCAACAACATCAACGACGACTCCATCTACAACAACGAGCACGACTCCATCTACGACGACATCAACAACGTCAACGACGACACCATCCACAACAACATCTACAACGTCAACGACGACTCCATCAACGACAACGAGCACGACTCCATCTACGACAACATCTACAACGTCAACGACGACTCCATCTACAACAACATCTACAACGTCAACGACGACACCATCCACAACAACATCTACAACGTCAACGACGACACCATCTACAACAACGAGCACAACTCCATCTACAACAACGAGCACAACTCCATCTACAACAGCGAGCACGACTCCATCTACAACAACATCTACAACGTCAACGACGACACCATCCACAACAACATCTACAACGTCAACAACAACTCCATCTACAACAACGAGCACGACTCCATCTACAACAACGAGCACGACTCCATCTACAACAACGAGCACGACTCCATCTACGACGACATCTACAACGTCAACGACGACTCCATCTACAACAACGAGCACAACTCCATCTACAACAACGAGCACAACTCCATCTACGACGACATCAACAACGTCAACGACGACACCATCCACAACAACATCTACAACGTCAACGACGACTCCATCAACGACAACGAGCACGACTCCATCTACAACAACATCTACAACGTCAACGACGACTCCATCTACAACAACATCTACAACATCAACGACGACTCCATCTACAACAACGAGCACGACTCCATCTACAACAACGAGCACGACTCCATCTACAACAACATCTACAACGTCAACGACGACACCATCCACAACAACGAGCACAACTCCATCTACAACAACGAGCACGACTCCATCTACAACAACATCTACAACGTCAACGACGACTCCATCTACAACAACATCTACAACATCAACGACGACTCCATCTACAACAACGAGCACGACTCCATCTACAACAACGAGCACGACTCCATCTACGACGACATCTACAACGTCAACGACGACTCCATCTACAACAACGAGCACAACTCCATCTACAACAACGAGCACGACTCCATCTACGACAACATCTACAACGTCAACGACAACTCCATCTAAAACAACGAGCACGACTCCATCTACAACAACGAGCACGACTCCATCTACGACGACATCTACAACGTCAACGACGACTCCATCTACAACAACGAGCACGACTCCATCTACAACAACATCAACAACATCAACGACGACTCCATCTACAACAACGAGCACGACTCCATCTACGACGACATCAACAACGTCAACGACGACACCATCCACAACAACATCTACAACGTCAACGACGACTCCATCTACAACAACATCTACAACGTCAACGACGACACCATCCACAACAACATCTACAACGTCAACGACGACACCATCTACAACAACGAGCACAACTCCATCTACAACAACGAGCACGACTCCATCTACAACAACATCTACAACGTCAACGACGACACCATCCACAACAACATCTACAACGTCAACGACAACTCCATCTACAACAACGAGCACGACTCCATCTACAACAACGAGCACGACTCCATCTACGACGACATCTACAACGTCAACGACGACTCCATCTACAACAACGAGCACGACTCCATCTACAACAACATCAACAACGTCAACGACGACACCATCCACAACAACATCTACAACGTCAACGACGACTCCATCTACAACAACATCTACAACGTCAACGACGACACCATCTACAACAACGAGCACAACTCCATCTACAACAACGAGCACGACTCCATCTACAACAACGAGCACGACTCCATCTACGACGACATCTACAACGTCAACGACGACTCCATCTACAACAACGAGCACGACTCCATCTACGACGACATCAACAACGTCAACGACGACACCATCCACAACAACATCTACAACGTCAACGACGACTCCATCTACAACAACATCTACAACGTCAACGACGACACCATCTACAACAACGAGCACAACTCCATCTACAACAACGAGCACGACTCCATCTACAACAACATCTACAACGTCAACGACGACACCATCCACAACAACATCTACAACGTCAACGACGACTCCATCAACGACAACGAGCACGACTCCATCTACGACAACATCTACAACGTCAACGACGACTCCATCTACAACAACATCTACAACGTCAACGACGACACCATCCACAACAACATCTACAACGTCAACGACGACACCATCTACAACAACGAGCACAACTCCATCTACAACAACGAGCACGACTCCATCTACAACAACATCTACAACGTCAACGACGACACCATCCACAACAACATCTACAACGTCAACGACAACTCCATCTACAACAACGAGCACGACTCCATCTACAACAACGAGCACGACTCCATCTACGACGACATCTACAACGTCAACGACGACTCCATCTACAACAACGAGCACAACTCCATCTACAACAACGAGCACGACTCCATCTACGACGACATCAACAACGTCAACGACGACACCATCCACAACAACATCTACAACGTCAACGACGACTCCATCAACGACAACGAGCACGACTCCATCTACGACAACATCTTCAACGTCAACGACGACTCCATCTACAACAACATCTACAACGTCAACGACGACACCATCCACAACAACATCTACAACGTCAACGACGACTCCATCTACAACAACATCTACAACATCAACGACGACTCCATCTACAACAACGAGCACAACTCCATCTACAACAACGAGCACGACTCCATCTACGACGACATCTACAACGTCAACGACGACTCCATCTACAACAACGAGCACAACTCCATCTACAACAACGAGCACGACTCCATCTACAACAACATCTACAACGTCAACGACGACACCATCCACAACAACATCTACAACGTCAACGACAACTCCATCTACAACAACGAGCACGACTCCATCTACAACAACGAGCACGACTCCATCTACGACGACATCTACAACGTCAACGACGACTCCATCTAGAACAACGAGCACGACTCCATCTACAACAACATCAACAACATCAACGACGACTCCATCTACAACAACGAGCACGACTCCATCTACGACGACATCAACAACGTCAACGACGACACCATCCACAACAACATCTACAACGTCAACGACGACTCCATCTACAACAACATCTACAACGTCAACGACGACACCATCCACAACAACATCTACAACGTCAACGACGACACCATCTACAACAACGAGCACAACTCCATCTACAAGAACGAGCACGACTCCATCTACAACAACATCTACAACGTCTACGACGACACCATCCACAACAACATCTACAACGTCAACGACAACTCCATCTACAACAACGAGCACGACTCCATCTACAACAACGAGCACGACTCCATCTACGACGACATCTACAACGTCAACGACGACTCCATCTACAACAACGAGCACGACTCCATCTACGACGACATCAACAACGTCAACGACGACACCATCCACAACAACATCTACAACGTCAACGACGACTCCATCAACGACAACGAGCACGACTCCATCTACGACGACATCAACAACGTCAACGACGACACCATCCACAACAACATCTACAACGTCAACGACGACTCCATCTACAACAACGAGCACGACTCCATCTACGACGACATCAACAACGTCAACGACGACACCATCTACAACAACATCAACAACATCAACGACGACTCCATCTACAACAACGAGCACGACTCCATCTACAACAACATCTACAACGTCAACGACGACTCCATCTACAACAACATCAACAACATCAACGACGACTCCATCTACAACAACGAGCACGACTCCATCTACAACAACGAGCACGACTCCATCTACGACGACATCTACAACGTCAACGACGACTCCATCTACAACAACGAGCACAACTCCATCTACAACAACATCTACAACGTCAACGACGACACCATCCACAACAACATCTACAACGTCAACGACAACTCCATCTACAACAACGAGCACGACTCCATCTACAACAACGAGCACGACTCCATCTACGACGACATCTACAACGTCAACGACGACTCCATCTACAACAACGAGCACAACTCCATCTACAACAACGAGCACGACTCCATCTACGACGACATCAACAACGTCAACGACGACACCATCCACAACAACATCTACAACGTCAACGACAACTCCATCTACAACAACGAGCACGACTCCATCTACAACAACGAGCACGACTCCATCTACGACGACATCTACAACGTCAACGACGACTCCATCTACAACAACGAGCACAACTCCATCTACAACAACGAGCACGACTCCATCTACGACGACATCAACAACGTCAACGACGACACCATCCACAACAACATCTACAACGTCAACGACGACTCCATCAACGACAACGAGCACGACTCCATCTACGACAACATCTTCAACGTCAACGACGACTCCATCTACAACAACATCTACAACGTCAACGACGACACCATCCACAACAACATCTACAACGTCAACGACGACTCCATCTACAACAACATCTACAACATCAACGACGACTCCATCTACAACAACGAGCACAACTCCATCTACAACAACGAGCACGACTCCATCTACGACGACATCTACAACGTCAACGACGACTCCATCTACAACAACGAGCACAACTCCATCTACAACAACGAGCACGACTCCATCTACAACAACATCTACAACGTCAACGACGACACCATCCACAACAACATCTACAACGTCAACGACAACTCCATCTACAACAACGAGCACGACTCCATCTACAACAACGAGCACGACTCCATCTACGACGACATCTACAACGTCAACGACGACTCCATCTAGAACAACGAGCACGACTCCATCTACAACAACATCAACAACATCAACGACGACTCCATCTACAACAACGAGCACGACTCCATCTACGACGACATCAACAACGTCAACGACGACACCATCCACAACAACATCTACAACGTCAACGACGACTCCATCTACAACAACATCTACAACGTCAACGACGACACCATCCACAACAACATCTACAACGTCAACGACGACACCATCTACAACAACGAGCACAACTCCATCTACAAGAACGAGCACGACTCCATCTACAACAACATCTACAACGTCAACGACGACACCATCCACAACAACATCTACAACGTCAACGACAACTCCATCTACAACAACGAGCACGACTCCATCTACAACAACGAGCACGACTCCATCTACGACGACATCTACAACTTCAACGACGACTCCATCTACAACAACGAGCACGACTCCATCTACGACGACATCAACAACGTCAACGACGACACCATCCACAACAACATCTACAACGTCAACGACGACTCCATCAACGACAACGAGCACGACTCCATCTACGACGACATCAACAACGTCAACGACGACACCATCCACAACAACATCTACAACGTCAACGACGACTCCATCTACAACAACGAGCACGACTCCATCTACGACGACATCAACAACGTCAACGACGACACCATCTACAACAACATCAACAACATCAACGACGACTCCATCTACAACAACGAGCACGACTCCATCTACGACGACATCAACAACGTCAACGACGACACCATCCACAACAACATCTACAACGTCAACGACGACTCCATCAACGACAACGAGCACGACTCCATCTACGACAACATCTACAACGTCAACGACGACTCCATCTACAACAACATCTACAACGTCAACGACGACACCATCCACAACAACATCTACAACGTCAACGACGACACCATCTACAACAACGAGCACAACTCCATCTACAACAACGAGCACGACTCCATCTACAACAACATCTACAACGTCAACGACGACACCATCCACAACAACATCTACAACGTCAACGACAACTCCATCTACAACAACGAGCACGACTCCATCTACAACAACGAGCACGACTCCATCTACGACGACATCTACAACGTCAACGACGACTCCATCTACAACAACGAGCACAACTCCATCTACAACAACGAGCACGACTCCATCTACGACGACATCAACAACGTCAACGACGACACCATCCACAACAACATCTACAACGTCAACGACGACTCCATCAACGACAACGAGCACGACTCCATCTACGACAACATCTTCAACGTCAACGACGACTCCATCTACAACAACGAGCACGACTCCATCTACGACGACATCTACAACGTCAACGACGACTCCATCTAGAACAACGAGCACGACTCCATCTACAACAACATCAACAACATCAACGACGACTCCATCTACAACAACGAGCACGACTCCATCTACGACGACATCAACAACGTCAACGACGACACCATCCACAACAACATCTACAACGTCAACGACGACTCCATCTACAACAACATCTACAACGTCAACGACGACACCATCCACAACAACATCTACAACGTCAACGACGACACCATCTACAACAACGAGCACAACTCCATCTACAAGAACGAGCACGACTCCATCTACAACAACATCTACAACGTCAACGACGACACCATCCACAACAACATCTACAACGTCAACGACAACTCCATCTACAACAACGAGCACGACTCCATCTACAACAACGAGCACGACTCCATCTACGACGACATCTACAACTTCAACGACGACTCCATCTACAACAACGAGCACGACTCCATCTACGACGACATCAACAACGTCAACGACGACACCATCCACAACAACATCTACAACGTCAACGACGACTCCATCAACGACAACGAGCACGACTCCATCTACGACGACATCAACAACGTCAACGACGACACCATCCACAACAACATCTACAACGTCAACGACGACTCCATCTACAACAACGAGCACGACTCCATCTACGACGACATCAACAACGTCAACGACGACACCATCTACAACAACATCAACAACATCAACGAC
Source organism: Auanema rhodensis (assembly GCA_964057225.1). Lineage (NCBI taxonomy): Eukaryota > Metazoa > Nematoda > Chromadorea > Rhabditida > Rhabditidae > Auanema > Auanema rhodense. The sequence goes on along the minus strand of OZ059899.1, from coordinate 8,434,249 downwards.
GACTCCATCTACAACAACGAGCACGACTCCATCTACGACGACATCAACAACGTCAACGACGACACCATCCACAACAACATCTACAACGTCAACGACGACTCCATCAACGACAACGAGCACGACTCCATCTACGACAACATCTACAACGTCAACGACGACTCCATCTACAACAACATCTACAACGTCAACGACGACACCATCCACAACAACATCTACAACGTCAACGACGACACCATCTACAACAACGAGCACAACTCCATCTACAACAACGAGCACGACTCCATCTACAACAACATCTACAACGTCAACGACGACACCATCCACAACAACATCTACAACGTCAACGACAACTCCATCTACAACAACGAGCACGACTCCATCTACAACAACGAGCACGACTCCATCTACGACGACATCTACAACGTCAACGACGACTCCATCTACAACAACGAGCACAACTCCATCTACAACAACGAGCACGACTCCATCTACGACGACATCAACAACGTCAACGACGACACCATCCACAACAACATCTACAACGTCAACGACGACTCCATCAACGACAACGAGCACGACTCCATCTACGACAACATCTTCAACGTCAACGACGACTCCATCTACAACAACATCTACAACGTCAACGACGACACCATCCACAACAACATCTATAACGTCAACGACGACTCCATCTACAACAACATCTACAACGTCAACGACGACACCATCTACAACAACTAGCACGACTCCATCTACAACAACGAGCACGACTCCATCTACGACAACATCTACAACAACATCTACAACGTCAACGACGACACCATCTACAACAACTAGCACAACTCCATCTACAACAACGAGCACGACTCCATCTACGACGACATCTACAACGTCAACGACGACACCATCTACTACAACGAGCACGACTCCATCTACAACAACATCTACAACGTCAACGACGACTCCATCTACAACAACGAGCACAACTCCATCTACGACGACATCTACAACGTCAACGACGACTCCATCTACAACAACGAGCACAACTGCATCTACAACAACATCTACAACGTCAACGACGACGCCATCCACAACGACATCTACAACGTCAACGACAACTCCATCTACAACAACGAGCACGACTCCATCTACAACAACATCTACAACGTCAACGACGACTCCATCTACAACAACGAGCACGACTCCATCCACAACAACATCTACAACGTCAACGACGACTCCATCTACAACAACGAGCACGACTCCATCTACGACGACATCTACAACGTCAACGACGACTCCATCTACAACAACGACCACAACTCCATCTACAACAACATCTACAACGTCAACGACGACTCCATCTACAACAACGAGCACGACTCCATCTACAACAACATCTACAACGTCAACGACGACTCCATCTACAACAACGAGCACGACTCCATCCACAACAACATCTACAACGTCAACGACGACTCCATCTACAACAACGAGCACGACGCCATCCACAACGACATCTACAACGTCAACGACAACTCCATCTACAACAACGAGCACAACTCCATCTACAACAACATCTACAACGTCAACGACGACTCCATCTACAACAACGAGCACAACTCCATCTACGACGACATCTACAACGTCAACGACGACTCCATCTACAACAACGAGCACAACTGCATCTACAACAACATCTACAACGTCAACGACGACGCCATCCACAACGACATCTACAACGTCAACGACAACTCCATCTACAACAACGAGCACGACTCCATCTACAACAACATCTACAACGTCAACGACGACTCCATCTACAACAACGAGCACGACTCCATCCACAACAACATCTACAACGTCAACGACGACTCCATCTACAACAACGAGCACGACTCCATCTACGACGACATCTACAACGTCAACGACGACTCCATCTACAACAACGAGCACAACTCCATCTACAACAACATCTACAACGTCAACGACGACTCCATCTACAACAACGAGCACGACTCCATCTACAACAACGAGCACGACTCCATCTACAACAACATCTACAACGTCAACGACGACTCCATCTACAACAACGAGCACGACTCCATCCACAACAACATCTACAACGTCAACGACGACTCCATCTACAACAACGAGCACGACGCCATCCACAACGACATCTACAACGTCAACGACAACTCCATCTACAACAACGAGCACAACTCCATCTACAACAACATCTACAACGTCAACGACGACTCCATCTACAACAACGAGCACGACTCCATCCACAACAACATCTACAACGTCAACGACGACTCCATCTACAACAACGAGCACGACTCCATCTACGACGACATCTACAACGTCAACGACGACACCATCTACAACAACATCTACAACGTCAACGACGACACCATCTATAACAACGAGCACGACTCCATCTACAACAACATCTACAACGTCAACGACGACTCCATCTACAACAACGAGCACGACTCCATCTACGACGACATCTACAACGTCAACGACGACTCCATCTACAACAACGAGCACAACTCCATCTACAACAACATCTACAACGTCAACGACGACACCATCCACAACAACGAGCACGACTCCATCTACGACGACATCAACAACGTCAACGACGACACCATCCACAACAACATCTACAACGTCAACGACGACTCCATCTACAACAACATCTACAACGTCAACGACGACACCATCCACAACAACATCTACAACGTCAACGACGACACCATCTACAACAACGAGCACGACTCCATCTACAACAACATCTACAACGTCAACGACGACACCATCCACAACAACATCTACAACGTCAACGACAACTCCATCTACAACAACGAGCACGACTCCATCTACGACGACATCAACAACGTCAACGACGACACCATCCACAACAACATCTACAACGTCAACGACGACTCCATCAACGACAACGAGCACGACTCCATCTACGACAACATCTACAACGTCAACGACGACTCCATCTACAACAACATCTACAACGTCAACGACGACACAATCCACAACAACATCTACAACGTCAACGACAACTCCATCTACAACAACGAGCACGACTCCATCTACAACAACGAGCACGACTCCATCTACGACGACATCTACAACGTCAACGACGACTCCATCTACAACAACGAGCACGACTCCATCTACGACGACATCAACAACGTCAACGACGACACCATCCACAACAACATCTACAACGTCAACGACGACTCCATCAACGACAACGAGCACGACTCCATCTACGACGACATCAACAACGTCAACGACGACACCATCCACAACAACATCTACAACGTCAACGACGACTCCATCTACAACAACGAGCACGACTCCATCTACGACGACATCAACAACGTCAACGACGACACCATCTACAACAACATCAACAACATCAACGACGACTCCATCTACAACAACGAGCACGACTCCATCTACGACGACATCAACAACGTCAACGACGACACCATCCACAACAACATCTACAACGTCAACGACGACTCCATCAACGACAACGAGCACGACTCCATCTACGACAACATCTACAACGTCAACGACGACTCCATCTACAACAACATCTACAACGTCAACGACGACACCATCCACAACAACGAGCACGACTCCATCTACGACAACGAGCACGACTCCATCTACGACAACGAGCACGACTCCATCTACAACAACATCTACAACGTCAACGACGACTCCATCAACGACAACGAGCACGACTCCATCTACGACAACATCTACAACGTCAACGACGACTCCATCTACAACAACATCTACAACGTCAACGACGACACCATCCACAACAACGAGCACGACTCCATCTACGACAACGAGCACAACTCCATCTACAACAACGAGCACGACTCCATCTACAACAACATCTACAACGTCAACGACGACACCATCCACAACAACATCTACAACGTCAACGACAACTCCATCTACAACAACGAGCACGACTCCATCTACAACAACGAGCACGACTCCATCTACGACGACATCTACAACGTCAACTACGACACCATCCACAACAACGAGCACAACTCCATCTACAACAACGAGCACGACTCCATCTACGACGACATCAACAACGTCAACGACGACACCATCCACAACAACATCTACAACGTCAACGACGACTCCATCAACGACAACGAGCACGACTCCATCTACGACAACATCTTCAACGTCAACGACGACTCCATCTACAACAACATCTACAACGTCAACGACGACACCATCCACAACAACATCTACAACGTCAACGACGACTCCATCTACAACAACATCTACAACGTCAACGACGACACCATCTACAACAACTAGCACGACTCCATCTACAACAACGAGCACGACTCCATCTACGACAACATCTACAACAACATCTACAACGTCAACGACGACTCCATCTACAACAACGAGCACAACTCCATCTACAACAACGAGCACGACTCCATCTACGACGACATCTACAACGTCAACGACGACACCATCTACTACAACGAGCACGACTCCATCTACAACAACATCTACAACGTCAACGACGACTCCATCTACAACAACGAGCACAACTCCATCTACGACGACATCTACAACGTCAACGACGACTCCATCTACAACAACGAGCACAACTGCATCTACAACAACATCTACAACGTCAACGACGACGCCATCCACAACGACATCTACAACGTCAACGACAACTCCATCTACAACAACGAGCACGACTCCATCTACAACAACGAGCACGACTCCATCTACGACGACATCTACAACGTCAACGACGACTCCATCTACAACAACGAGCACAACTCCATCTACAACAACGAGCACGACTTCATCTACAACAACATCTACAACGTCAACGACGACACCATCCACAACAACATCTACAACGTCAACGACAACTCCATCTACAACAACGAGCACGACTCCATCTACAACAACGAGCACGACTCCATCTACAACAACGAGCACGACTCCATCTACGACGACATCTACAACGTCAACGACGACTCCATCTACAACAACATCAACAACATCAACGACGACTCCATCTACAACAACGAGCACGACTCCATCTACGACGACATCAACAACGTCAACGACGACACCATCCACAACAACATCTACAACGTCAACGACGACTCCATCAACGACAACGAGCACGACTCCATCTACGACAACATCTACAACGTCAACGACGACTCCATCTACAACAACATCTACAACGTCAACGACGACACCATCCACAACAACATCTACAACGTCAACGACGACACCATCTACAACAACGAGCACAACTCCATCTACAACAACGAGCACGACTCCATCTACAACAACATCTACAACGTCAACGACGACACCATCCACAACAACATCTACAACGTCAACGACAACTCCATCTACAACAACGAGCACGACTCCATCTACAACAACGAGCACGACTCCATCTACGACGACATCAACAACGTCAACGACGACACCATCCACAACAACATCTACAACGTCAACGACGACTCCATCAACGACAACGAGCACGACTCCATCTACGACAACATCTTCAACGTCAACGACGACTCCATCTACAACAACATCTACAACGTCAACGACGACACCATCCACAACAACATCTACAACGTCAACGACGACTCCATCTACAACAACATCTACAACGTCAACGACGACACCATCTACAACAACTAGCACGACTCCATCAACAACAACGAGCACGACTCCATCTACGACAACATCTACAACAACATCTACAACGTCAACGACGACTCCATCTACAACAACGAGCACAACTCCATCTACAACAACGAGCACGACTCCATCTACGACGACATCTACAACGTCAACGACGACACCATCTACTACAACGAGCACGACTCCATCTACAACAACATCTACAACGTCAACGACGACTCCATCTACAACAACGAGCACAACTCCATCTACGACGACATCTACAACGTCAACGACGACTCCATCTACAACAACGAGCACAACTGCATCTACAACAACATCTACAACGTCAACGACGACGCCATCCACAACGACATCTACAACGTCATCGACAACTCCATCTACAACAACGAGCACGACTCCATCTACAACAACATCTACAACGTCAACGACGACTCCATCTACAACAACGAGCACGACTCCATCCACAACAACATCTACAACGTCAACGACGACTCCATCTACAACAACGAGCACGACTCCATCTACGACGACATCTACAACGTCAACGACGACTCCATCTACAACAACGAGCACAACTCCATCTACAACAACATCTACAACGTCAACGACGACTCCATCTACAACAACGAGCACGACTCCATCTACAACAACATCTACAACGTCAACGACGACTCCATCTACAACAACGAGCACGACTCCATCCACAACAACATCTACAACGTCAACGACGACTCCATCTACAACAACGAACACAACTCCATCTACAACAACATCTACAACGTCAACGACGACTCCATCTACAACAACGAGCACGACTCCATCCACAACAACATCTACAACGTCAACGACGACTCCATCTACAACAACGAGCACAACTGCATCTACAACAACATCTACAACGTCAACGACGACGCCATCCACAACGACATCTACAACGTCAACGACGACTCCATCTACAACATCGAGCACGACGCCATCCACAACGACATCTACAACGTCAACGACAACTCCATCTACAACAACGAGCACAACTCCATCTACAACAACATCTACAACGTCAACGACGACTCCATCTACAACAACGAGCACAACTCCATCTACGACGACATCTACAACGTCAACGACGACTCCATCTACAACAACGAGCACAACTGCATCTACAACAACATCTACAACGTCAACGACGACGCCATCCACAACGACATCTACAACGTCAACGACAACTCCATCTACAACAACGAGCACGACTCCATCTACAACAACATCTACAACGTCAACGACGACTCCATCTACAACAACGAGCACGACTCCATCCACAACAACATCTACAACGTCAACGACGACTCCATCTACAACATCGAGCACGACGCCATCCACAACGACATCTACAACGTCAACGACAACTCCATCTACAACAACGAGCACAACTCCATCTACAACAACATCTACAACGTCAACGACGACTCCATCTACAACAACGAGCACAACTCCATCTACGACGACATCTACAACGTCAACGACGACTCCATCTACAACAACGAGCACAACTGCATCTACAACAACATCTACAACGTCAACGACGACGCCATCCACAACGACATCTACAACGTCAACGACAACTCCATCTACAACAACGAGCACGACTCCATCTACAACAACATCTACAACGTCAACGACGACTCCATCTACAACAACGAGCACGACTCCATCCACAACAACATCTACAACGTCAACGACGACTCCATCTACAACAACGAGCACGACGCCATCCACAACGACATCTACAACGTCAACGACAACTCCATCTACAACAACGAGCACAACTCCATCTACAACAACATCTACAACGTCAACGACGACTCCATCTACAACAACGAGCACGACTCCATCCACAACAACATCTACAACGTCAACGACGACTCCATCTACAACAACGAGCACGACTCCATCTACGACGACATCTACAACGTCAACGACGACACCATCTACAACAACATCTACAACGTCAACGACGACACCATCTACAACAACGAGCACGACTCCATCTACAACAACATCTACAACGTCAACGACGACTCCATCTACAACAACGAGCACGACTCCATCTACGACGACATCTACAACGTCAACGACGACTCCATCTACAACAACGAGCACAACTCCATCTACAACAACATCTACAACGTCAACGACGACACCATCCACAACAACGAGCACGACTCCATCTACGACGACATCAACAACGTCAACGACGACACCATCCACAACAACATCTACAACGTCAACGACGACTCCATCTACAACAACATCTACAACGTCAACGACGACACCATCCACAACAACATCTACAACGTCAACGACGACACCATCTACAACAACGAGCACAACTCCATCTACAACAACGAGCACGACTCCATCTACAACAACATCTACAACGTCAACGACGACACCATCCACAACAACATCTACAACGTCAACGACAACTCCATCTACAACAACGAGCACAACTCCATCTACGACGACATCTACAACGTCAACGACGACACCATCTACAACAACGAGCACAACTGCATCTACAACAACATCTACAACGTCAACGACGACGCCATCCACAACGACATCTACAACGTCAACGACAACTCCATCTACAACAACGAGCACGACTCCATCTACAACAACATCTACAACGTCAACGACGACTCCATCTACAACAACGAGCACGACTCCATCCACAACAACATCTACAACGTCAACGACGACTCCATCTACAACAACGAGCACGACGCCATCCACAACGACATCTACAACGTCAACGACAACTCCATCTACAACAACGAGCACAACTCCATCTACAACAACATCTACAACGTCAACGACGACTCCATCTACAACAACGAGCACGACTCCATCCACAACAACATCTACAACGTCAACGACGACTCCATCTACAACAACGAGCACGACTCCATCTACGACGACATCTACAACGTCAACGACGACACCATCTACAACAACATCTACAACGTCAACGACGACACCATCTACAACAACGAGCACGACTCCATCTACAACAACATCTACAACGTCAACGACGACTCCATCTACAACAACGAGCACGACTCCATCTACGACGACATCTACAACGTCAACGACGACTCCATCTACAACAACGAGCACAACTCCATCTACAACAACATCTACAACGTCAACGACGACACCATCCACAACAACGAGCACGACTCCATCTACGACGACATCAACAACGTCAACGACGACACCATCCACAACAACATCTACAACGTCAACGACGACTCCATCTACAACAACGAGCACGACTCCATCTACGACGACATCTACAACGTCAACGACGACACCATCTACAACAACATCTACAACGTCAACGACGACACCATCTACAACAACGAGCACGACTCCATCTACAACAACATCTACAACGTCAACGACGACTCCATCTACAACAACGAGCACGACTCCATCTACGACGACATCTACAACGTCAACGACGACTCCATCTACAACAACGAGCACGACTCCATCTACAACAACATCTACAACGTCAACGACGACTCCATCTACAACAACGAGCACGACTCCATCTACGACGACATCTACAACGTCAACGACGACTCCATCTACAACAACGAGCACAACTCCATCTACAACAACATCTACAACGTCAACGACGACACCATCCACAACAACGAGCACGACTCCATCTACGACGACATCAACAACGTCAACGACGACACCATCCACAACAACATCTACAACGTCAACGACGACTCCATCTACAACAACATCTACAACGTCAACGACGACACCATCCACAACAACATCTACAACGTCAACGACGACACCATCTACAACAACGAGCACAACTCCATCTACAACAACGAGCACGACTCCATCTACAACAACATCTACAACGTCAACGACGACACCATCCACAACAACATCTACAACGTCAACGACAACTCCATCTACAACAACGAGCACAACTCCATCTACGACGACATCTACAACGTCAACGACGACACCATCTACAACAACGAGCACAACTGCATCTACAACAACATCTACAACGTCAACGACGACGCCATCCACAACGACATCTACAACGTCAACGACAACTCCATCTACAACAACGAGCACGACTCCATCTACAACAACATCTACAACGTCAACGACGACTCCATCTACAACAACGAGCACGACTCCATCCACAACAACATCTACAACGTCAACGACGACTCCATCTACAACAACGAGCACGACGCCATCCACAACGACATCTACAACGTCAACGACAACTCCATCTACAACAACGAGCACAACTCCATCTACAACAACATCTACAACGTCAACGACGACTCCATCTACAACAACGAGCACGACTCCATCCACAACAACATCTACAACGTCAACGACGACTCCATCTACAACAACGAGCACGACTCCATCTACGACGACATCTACAACGTCAACGACGACACCATCTACAACAACATCTACAACGTCAACGACGACACCATCTACAACAACGAGCACGACTCCATCTACAACAACATCTACAACGTCAACGACGACTCCATCTACAACAACGAGCACGACTCCATCTACGACGACATCTACAACGTCAACGACGACTCCATCTACAACAACGAGCACAACTCCATCTACAACAACATCTACAACGTCAACGACGACACCATCCACAACAACGAGCACGACTCCATCTACGACGACATCAACAACGTCAACGACGACACCATCCACAACAACATCTACAACGTCAACGACGACTCCATCTACAACAACATCTACAACGTCAACGACGACACCATCCACAACAACATCTACAACGTCAACGACGACACCATCTACAACAACGAGCACAACTCCATCTACAACAACGAGCACGACTCCATCTACAACAACATCTACAACGTCAACGACGACACCATCCACAACAACATCTACAACGTCAACGACGACTCCATCTACAACAACGAGCACGACTCCATCTACGACGACATCTACAACGTCAACGACGACACCATCTACAACAACATCTACAACGTCAACGACGACACCATCTACAACAACGAGCACGACTCCATCTACAACAACATCTACAACGTCAACGACGACTCCATCTACAACAACGAGCACGACTCCATCTACGACGACATCTACAACGTCAACGACGACTCCATCTACAACAACGAGCACAACTCCATCTACAACAACATCTACAACGTCAACGACGACACCATCCACAACAACGAGCACGACTCCATCTACGACGACATCAACAACGTCAACGACGACACCATCCACAACAACATCTACAACGTCAACGACGACTCCATCTACAACAACATCTACAACGTCAACGACGACACCATCCACAACAACATCTACAACGTCAACGACGACACCATCTACAACAACGAGCACAACTCCATCTACAACAACGAGCACGACTCCATCTACAACAACATCTACAACGTCAACGACGACACCATCCACAACAACATCTACAACGTCAACGACGACTCCATCTACAACAACGAGCACGACTCCATCTACGACGACATCTACAACGTCAACGACGACACCATCTACAACAACATCTACAACGTCAACGACGACACCATCTACAACAACGAGCACGACTCCATCTACAACAACATCTACAACGTCAACGACGACTCCATCTACAACAACGAGCACGACTCCATCTACGACGACATCTACAACGTCAACGACGACTCCATCTACAACAACGAGCACAACTCCATCTACAACAACATCTACAACGTCAACGACGACACCATCCACAACAACGAGCACGACTCCATCTACGACGACATCAACAACGTCAACGACGACACCATCCACAACAACATCTACAACGTCAACGACGACTCCATCTACAACAACATCTACAACGTCAACGACGACACCATCCACAACAACATCTACAACATCAACGACGACACCATCTACAACAACGAGCACAACTCCATCTACAACAACGAGCACGACTCCATCTACAACAACATCTACAACGTCAACGACGACACCATCCACAACAACATCTACAACGTCAACGACAACTCCATCTACAACAACGAGCACGACTCCATCTACAACAACGAGCACGACTCCATCTACAACAACATCAACAACATCAACGACGACTCCATCTACAACAACGAGCACGACTCCATCTACGACGACATCAACAACGTCAACGACGACACCATCCACAACAACATCTACAACGTCAACGACGACTCCATCAACGACAACGAGCACGACTCCATCTACGACAACATCTACAACGTCAACGACGACTCCATCTACAACAACATCTACAACGTCAACGACGACACCATCCACAACAACATCTACAACGTCAACGACGACACCATCCACAACAACATCTACAACGTCAACGACGACACCATCTACAACAACGAGCACAACTCCATCTACAACAACGAGCACGACTCCATCTACAACAACATCTACAACGTCAACGACGACACCATCCACAACAACATCTACAACGTCAACGACGACTCCATCTACAACAACGAGCACGACTCCATCTACGACGACATCTACAACGTCAACGACGACACCATCTACAACAACATCTACAACGTCAACGACGACACCATCTACAACAACGAGCACGACTCCATCTACAACAACATCTACAACGTCAACGACAACTCCATCTACAACAACGAGCACGACTCCATCTACAACAACGAGCACGACTCCATCTACGACGACATCTACAACGTCAACGACGACTCCATCTACAACAACGAGCACAACTCCATCTACAACAACATCTACAACGTCAACGACGACACCATCCACAACAACGAGCACGACTCCATCTACGACGACATCAACAACGTCAACGACGACACCATCCACAACAACATCTACAACGTCAACGACGACTCCATCTACAACAACATCTACAACGTCAACGACGACACCATCCACAACAACATCTACAACGTCAACGACGACACCATCTACAACAACGAGCACAACTCCATCTACAACAACGAGCACGACTCCATCTACAACAACATCTACAACGTCAACGACGACACCATCCACAACAACATCTACAACGTCAACGACGACTCCATCTACAACAACGAGCACGACTCCATCTACGACGACATCTACAACGTCAACGACGACACCATCTACAACAACATCTACAACGTCAACGACGACACCATCTACAACAACGAGCACGACTCCATCTACAACAACATCTACAACGTCAACGACGACTCCATCTACAACAACGAGCACGACTCCATCTACGACGACATCTACAACGTCAACGACGACTCCATCTACAACAACGAGCACAACTCCATCTACAACAACATCTACAACGTCAACGACGACACCATCCACAACAACGAGCACGACTCCATCTACGACGACATCAACAACGTCAACGACGACACCATCCACAACAACATCTACAACGTCAACGACGACTCCATCTACAACAACATCTACAACGTCAACGACGACACCATCCACAACAACATCTACAACATCAACGACGACACCATCTACAACAACGAGCACAACTCCATCTACAACAACGAGCACGACTCCATCTACAACAACATCTACAACGTCAACGACGACACCATCCACAACAACATCTACAACGTCAACGACAACTCCATCTACAACAACGAGCACGACTCCATCTACAACAACGAGCACGACTCCATCTACAACAACATCAACAACATCAACGACGACTCCATCTACAACAACGAGCACGACTCCATCTACGACGACATCAACAACGTCAACGACGACACCATCCACAACAACATCTACAACGTCAACGACGACTCCATCAACGACAACGAGCACGACTCCATCTACGACAACATCTACAACGTCAACGACGACTCCATCTACAACAACATCTACAACGTCAACGACGACACCATCCACAACAACATCTACAACGTCAACGACGACACCATCCACAACAACATCTACAACGTCAACGACAACTCCATCTACAACAACGAGCACGACTCCATCTACAACAACGAGCACGACTCCATCTACGACGACATCTACAACGTCAACGACGACTCCATCTACAACAACGAGCACAACTCCATCTACAACAACGAGCACGACTCCATCTACAACAACGAACACGACTCCATCTACAACAACATCTACAACGTCAACGACGACACCATCTACAACAACGAGCACAACTCCATCTACAACAACGAGCACGACTCCATCCACAACAACATCTACAACGTCAACGACGACTCCATCTACAACAACGAGCACGACGCCATCCACAACGACATCTACAACGTCAACGACGACACCATCCACAACAACATCTACAACGTCAACGACGACACCATCTACAACAACGAGCACGACTCCATCCACAACGACATCTACAACGTCAACGACAACTCCATCTACAACAACGAGCACGACTCCATCTACAACAACATCTACAACGTCAACGACGACTCCATCTACAACAACGAGCACAACTCCATCTACAACAACATCTACAACGTCAACGACGACACCATCCACAACAACGAGCACGACTCCATCTACGACGACATCAACAACGTCAACGACGACACCATCCACAACAACATCTACAACGTCAACGACGACTCCATCTACAACAACATCTACAACGTCAACGACGACACCATCCACAACAACATCTACAACGTCAACGACGACACCATCTACAACAACGAGCACAACTCCATCTACAACAACGAGCACGACTCCATCTACAACAACATCTACAACGTCAACGACGACACCATCCACAACAACATCTACAACGTCAACGACGACTCCATCTACAACAACGAGCACGACTCCATCTACGACGACATCTACAACGTCAACGACGACACCATCTACAACAACATCTACAACGTCAACGACGACACCATCTACAACAACGAGCACGACTCCATCTACAACAACATCTACAACGTCAACGACGACTCCATCTACAACAACGAGCACGACTCCATCTACGACGACATCTACAACGTCAACGACGACTCCATCTACAACAACGAGCACAACTCCATCTACAACAACATCTACAACGTCAACGACGACACCATCCACAACAACGAGCACGACTCCATCTACGACGACATCAACAACGTCAACGACGACACCATCCACAACAACATCTACAACGTCAACGACGACTCCATCTACAACAACATCTACAACGTCAACGACGACACCATCCACAACAACATCTACAACGTCAACGACGACACCATCTACAACAACGAGCACAACTCCATCTACAACAACGAGCACGACTCCATCTACAACAACATCTACAACGTCAACGACGACACCATCCACAACAACATCTACAACGTCAACGACGACTCCATCTACAACAACGAGCACGACTCCATCTACGACGACATCTACAACGTCAACGACGACACCATCTACAACAACATCTACAACGTCAACGACGACACCATCTACAACAACGAGCACGACTCCATCTACAACAACATCTACAACGTCAACGACGACTCCATCTACAACAACGAGCACGACTCCATCTACGACGACATCTACAACGTCAACGACGACTCCATCTACAACAACGAGCACAACTCCATCTACAACAACATCTACAACGTCAACGACGACACCATCCACAACAACGAGCACGACTCCATCTACGACGACATCAACAACGTCAACGACGACACCATCCACAACAACATCTACAACGTCAACGACGACTCCATCTACAACAACATCTACAACGTCAACGACGACACCATCCACAACAACATCTACAACATCAACGACGACACCATCTACAACAACGAGCACAACTCCATCTACAACAACGAGCACGACTCCATCTACAACAACATCTACAACGTCAACGACGACACCATCCACAACAACATCTACAACGTCAACGACAACTCCATCTACAACAACGAGCACGACTCCATCTACAACAACGAGCACGACTCCATCTACAACAACATCAACAACATCAACGACGACTCCATCTACAACAACGAGCACGACTCCATCTACGACGACATCAACAACGTCAACGACGACACCATCCACAACAACATCTACAACGTCAACGACGACTCCATCAACGACAACGAGCACGACTCCATCTACGACAACATCTACAACGTCAACGACGACTCCATCCACAACAACATCTACAACGTCAACGACGACTCCATCTACAACAACGAGCACAACTCCATCTACAACAACGAGCACGACTCCATCTACAACAACGAGCACGACTCCATCTACAACAACATCTACAACGTCAACGACGACACCATCTACAACAACGAGCACAACTCCATCTACAACAACGAGCACGACTCCATCCACAACAACATCTACAACGTCAACGACGACTCCATCTACAACAACGAGCACGACGCCATCCACAACGACATCTACAACGTCAACGACGACACCATCCACAACAACATCTACAACGTCAACGACAACTCCATCTACAACAACGAGCACGACTCCATCTACAACAACGAGCACGACTCCATCTACAACAACATCTACAACGTCAACGACGACACCATCCACAACAACATCTACAACGTCAACGACAACTCCATCTACAACAACGAGCACGACTCCATCTACAACAACGAGCACGACTCCATCTACGACGACATCTACAACGTCAACGACGACTCCATCTACAACAACGAGCACAACTCCATCTACAACAACGAGCACGACTCCATCTACGACGACATCAACAACGTCAACGACGACACCATCCACAACAACATCTACAACGTCAACGACGACTCCATCAACGACAACGAGCACGACTCCATCTACGACAACATCTTCAACGTCAACGACGACTCCATCTACAACAACATCTACAACGTCAACGACGACACCATCCACAACAACATCTGCAACGTCAACGACGACTCCATCTACAACAACATCTACAACGTCAACGACGACACCATCTACAACAACTAGCACGACTCCATCTACAACAACGAGCACGACTCCATCTACGACAACATCTACAACAACATCTACAACGTCAACGACGACTCCATCTACAACAACGAGCACAACTCCATCTACAACAACGAGCACGACTCCATCTACGACGACATCTACAACGTCAACGACGACACCATCTACTACAACGAGCACGACTCCATCTACAACAACATCTACAACGTCAACGACGACTCCATCTACAACAACGAGCACAACTGCATCTACAACAACATCTACAACGTCAACGACGACGCCATCCACAACGACATCTACAACGTCAACGACAACTCCATCTACAACAACGAGCACGACTCCATCTACAACAACATCTACAACGTCAACGACGACTCCATCTACAACAACGAGCACGACTCCATCCACAACAACATCTACAACGTCAACGACGACTCCATCTACAACAACGAGCACGACTCCATCTACGACGACATCTACAACGTCAACGACGACTCCATCTACAACAACGAGCCCAACTCCATCTACAACAACATCTACAACGTCAACGACGACTCCATCTACAACAACGAGCACGACTCCATCTACAACAACATCTACAACGTCAACGACGACTCCATCTACAACAACGAGCACGACTCCATCCACAACAACATCTACAACGTCAACGACGACTCCATCTACAATAACGAGCACGACGCCATCCACAACGACATCTACAACGTCAACGACAACTCCATCTACAACAACGAGCACAACTCCATCTACAACAACATCTACAACGTCAACGACGACTCCATCTACAACAACGAGCACGACTCCATCCACAACAACATCTACAACGTCAACGACGACTCCATCTACAACAACGAGCACGACTCCATCTACGACAACATCTACAACGTCAACGACGACACCATCTACAACAACATCTACAACGTCAACGACGACACCATCTACAACAACATCTACAACGTCAACGACGACACCATCTACAACAACATCTACAACGTCAACGACGACACCATCTACAACAACGAGCACGACTCCATCTACAACAACGAGCACGACTCCATCTACAACAACGAGCACGACTCCATCTACGACGACATCTACAACGTCAACGACGACACCATCCACAACAACGTCTACAACGTCAACGACGACTCCATCAACAACAACGAGCACGACTCCATCTACGACAACATCTACAACAACATCTACAACGTCAACGACGACACCATCTACAACAACGAGCACGACTCCATCTACAACAACGAGCACGACTCCATCTACAACAACGAGCACGACTCCATCAACAACAACATCTACAACGTCAACGACGACACCATCCACAACAACGTCTACAACGTCAACGACGACTCCATCAACAACAACGAGCACGACTCCATCTACAACAACATCTACAACGTCAACGACGACTCCATCTACAACAACATCTACAACGTCAACGACGATACCATCTACAACAACATCTACAACGTCAACGACGACTCCATCTACAACAACATCTACAACGTCAACGACGACACCATCTACAACAACTAGCACGACTCCATCTACAACAACGAGCACGACTCCATCTACGACAACATCTACAACGTCAACGACGACACCATCTACAACAACATCTACAACGTCAACGACGACACCATCTATTACAACATCTACAACGTCAACGACGACACCATCTACAACAACATCTACAACGTCAACGACGACACCATCTACAACAACGAGCACGACTCCATCTACAACAACTAGCACGACTCCATCTACAACAACGAGCACGACTCCATCTACGACGACATCTACAACGTCAACGACGACACCATCCACAACAACGTCTACAACGTCAACGACGACACCATCTACAACAACGAGCACGACTCCATCTACAACAACGAGCACGACTCCATCTACGACGACATCTACAACGTCAACGACGACACCATCCACAACAACGTCTACAACGTCAACGACGACTCCATCAACAACAACGAGCACGACTCCATCTACGACAACATCTACAACAACATCTACAACGTCAACGACGACACCATCTACAACAACGAGCACGACACCATCTACGACGACATCTACAACGTCAACGACGACTCGATCTACAACAACGAGCACAACTCCATCTACAACAACATCTACAACGTCAACGACGACACCATCCACAACAACATCTACAACGTCAACGACGACTCCATCTACAACAACGAGCACGACTCCATCTACGACGACATCTACAACGTCAACGACGACACCATCCACAACAACGTCTACAACGTCAACGACGACTCCATCAACAACAACGAGCACGACTCCATCTACGATAACATCTACAACAACATCTACAACGTCAACGACGACACCATCTACAACAACGAGCACGACTCCATCTACGACGACATCTACAACGTCAACGACGACTCCATCTACAACAACGAGCACAACTCCATCTACAACAACATCTACAACGTCAACGACGACACCATCCACAACAACATCTACAACGTCAACGACGACTCCATCTACGACAACGAGCACGACTCCATCTACGACGACATCTACAACGTCAACGACGACTCCATCTACAACAACGAGCACAACTCCATCTACAACAACATCTACAACGTCAACGACGACTCCATCTACAACAACGAGCACGACTCCATCTACAACAACTAGCACGACTCCATCTACAACAACGAGCACGACTCCATCTACGACGACATCTACAACGTCAACGACGACACCATCCACAACAACGTCTACAACGTCAACGACGACACCATCTACAACAACGAGCACGACTCCATCAACAACAACATCTACAACGTCAACGACGACACCATCCACAACAACATCTACAACGTCAACGACGACTCCATCTACAACAACGAGCACGACTCCATCTACGACGACATCTACAACGTCAACGACGACACCATCCACAACAACGTCTACAACGTCAACGACGACTCCATCAACAACAACGAGCACGACTCCATCTACGACAACATCTACAACAACATCTACAACGTCAACGACGACACCATCTACAACAACGAGCACGACTCCATCTACGACGACATCTACAACGTCAACGACGACTCCATCTACAACAACGAGCACAACTCCATCTACAACAACATCTACAACGTCAACGACGACACCATCCACAACAACATCTACAACGTCAACGACGACTCCATTTACGACAACGAGCACGACTCCATCTACGACGACATCTACAACGTCAACGACGACTCCATCTACAACAACGAGCACAACTCCATCTACAACAACATCTACAACGTCAACGACGACTCCATCTACAACAACGAGCACGACTCCATCTACAACAACTAGCACGACTCCATCTACAACAACGAGCACGACTCCATCTACGACGACATCTACAACGTCAACGACGACACCATCCACAACAACGTCTACAACGTCAACGACGACACCATCTACAACAACGAGCACGACTCCATCAACAACAACATCTACAACGTCAACGACGACACCATCCACAACAACATCTACAACGTCAACGACTACTCCATCTACAACAACGAGCACGACTCCATCTACGACAACATCTACAACGTCAACGACGACACCATCTACAACAACGAGCACGACTCCATCTACAACAACTAGCACGACTCCATCTACAACAACGAGCACGACTCCATCTACGACAACATCTACAACGTCAACGACGACACCATCTACAACAACATCTACAACGTCAACGACGACACCATCTACAACAACATCTACAACGTCAACGACGACACCATCTACAACAACATCTACGACGTCAACGACGACACCATCTACAACAACGAGCACGACTCCATCTACAACAACTAGCACGACTCCATCTACAACAACGAGCACGACTCCATCTACGACGACATCTACAACGTCAACGACGACACCATCCACAACAACGTCTACAACGTCAACGACGACTCCATCAACAACAACAAGCACGACTCCATCTACGACAAAATCTACAACAACATCTACAACGTCAACGACGACACCATCTACAACAACGAGCACGACTCCATCTACGACGACATCTACAACGTCAACGACGACTCCATCTACAACAACGAGCACAACTCCATCTACAACAACATCTACAACGTCAACGACGACACCATCCACAACAACATCTACAACGTCAACGACGACTCCATCAACAACAACAAGCACGACTCCATCTACGACAAAATCTACAACAACATCTACAACAACTAGCACGACACCATCTACAACAACGAGCACGACTCCATCTACGACGACATCTACAACGTCAACGACGACTCCATCTACAACAACGAGCACAACTCCATCTACAACAACATCTACAACGTCAACGACGACACCATCCACAACAACATCTACAACGTCAACGACGACTCCATCTACGACAACGAGCACGACTCCATCTACGACGACATCTACAACGTCAACGACGACTCCATCTACAACAACGAGCACAACTCCATCTACAACAACATCTACAACGTCAACGACGACTCCATCTACAACAACGAGCACGACTCCATCTACGACAGCATCTACAACGTCAACGAGCACGACTCCATCTACAACAACTAGCACGACTCCATCTACAACAACTAGCACGACTCCATCTACAACAACGAGCACGACTCCATCTACGACAACATCTACAACGTCAACGACGACACCATCTACAACAACATCTACAACGTCAACGACGACTCCATCTACAACAACATCAACAACATCAACGACGACTCCATCTACAACAACGAGCACGACTCCATCTACGACGACATCTACAACGTCAACGACGACACCATCCACAACAACATCTACAACGTCAACGACGACACCATCTACAACAACGAGCACGACTCCATCTACAACAACTAGCACGACTCCATCTACAACAACGAGCACGACTCCATCTACGACGACATCTACAACGTCAACGACGACACCATCCACAACAACGTCTACAACGTCAACGACGACTCCATCTACAACAACGAGCACGACTCCATCTACGACAACATCTACAACAACATCTACAACGTCAACGACGACACCATCTACAACAACGAGCACAACTCCATCTACGACAACATCTACAACGTCATTGACGACTCCATCTACGACAACGAGCACGACTCCATCTACGACGACATCTACAACGTCAACGACGACTCCATCTACAACAACGAGCACAACTCCATCTACAACAACGAGCACGACTTCATCTACAACAACTAGCACGACTCCATCTACAACAACATCTACAACGTCAACGACGACACCATCCACAACAACATCTACAACGTCAACGACGACTCCATCTACGACAACGAGCACGACTCCATCTACGACGACATCTACAACGTCAACGACGACTCCATCTACAACAACGAGCACAACTCCATCTACAACAACATCTACAACGTCAACGACGACACCATCCACAACAACATCTACAACGTCAACGACGACTCCATCTACAACAACGAGCACGACTCCATCTACGACAGCATCTACAACGTCAACGAGCACGACTCCATCTACAACAACTAGCACGACTCCATCTACAACAACTAGCACGACTCCATCTACAACAACGAGCACGACTCCATCTACGACAACATCTACAACGTCAACGACGACACCATCTACAACAACATCTACAACGTCAACGACGACTCCATCTACAACAACATCAACAACATCAACGACGATTCCATCTACAACAACGAGCACGACTCCATCTACGACGACATCTACAACGTCAACGACGACACCATCCACAACAACATCTACAACGTCAACGACGACACCATCTACAACAACGAGCACGACTCCATCTACAACAACTAGCACGACTCCATCTACAACAACGAGCACGACTCCATCTACGACGACATCTACAACGTCAACGACGACACCATCCACAACAACGTCTACAACGTCAACGACGACTCCATCTACAACAACGAGCACGACTCCATCTACGACAACATCTACAACAACATCTACAACGTCAACGACGACACCATCTACAACAACGAGCACAACTCCATCTACGACAACATCTACAACGTCAATGACGACTCCATCTACAACAACGAGCACAACTCCATCTACAACAACATCTACAACGTCAACGACGACATCATCCACAACAACATCTACAACGTCAACGACGACTCCATCTACAACAACGAGCACGACTCCATCTACGACAACGAGCACGACTCCTTCTACGACGACATCTACAACGTCAACGACGACTCCATCTACAACAACGAGCACGACTTCATCTACAACAACTAGCACGACTCCATCTACAACAACGAGCACGACTCCATCTACGACGACATCTACAACGTCAACGACGACACCATCCACAACAACGTCTACAACGTCAACGACGACTCCATCAACAACAACGAGCACGACTCCATCTAAAACAACATCTACAACGTCAACGACGACACCATCCACAATAATATCTACAACGTCAATGACGACTCCATCTACAACAACGAGCACGACTCCATCTACGACGACATCTACAACGTCAACGACAACTCCATCTACAACAACGAGCACGACTCCATCTTCGACAACATCTACAACGTCAACGACGACACCATCTACAACAACATCTACAACGTCAACGACGACACCATCTACAACAACGAGCACGACTCCATCTACAACAACGAGCACGACTCCATCTACGACAACATCTACAACGTCAACGACGACTCCATCTACAACAACGAGCACAACTCCATCTACAACAACATCTACAACGTCAACAATGACACCATCAACAACAACGAGCACGACTCCATCTACGACGACATCTACAACGTCAACGACGACTCCATCTACAACAACGAGCACAACTCCATCTACAACAACATCTACAACGTCAACGACGACACCATCTACAACAACGAGCACGACTCCATCTACGACAACATCTACAACGTCAACGACGACACCATCTACAACAACGAGCACGACTCCATCTACAACAACTAGCACGACTCCATCTACAACAACATCTACAACGTCAACGACGACACCATCCACAACAACATCTACAACGTCAACGACGACTCCATCTACAACAACGAGCACGACTCCATCTACGACGACATCTACAACGTCAACGACGACACCATCTACAACAACATCTACAACGTCAACGACGACATCATCCACAACAACATCTACAACGTCAACGACGACACCATCTACAACAACGAGCACGACTCCATCTACAACAACGAGCACAACTCCATCTACAACAACATCTACAACGTCAACAATGACACCATCAACAACAACGAGCACGACTCCATCTACGACGACATCTACAACGTCAACGACGACTCCATCTACAACAACGAGCACAACTCCATCTACAACAACATCTACAACGTCAACGACGACACCATCTACAACAACGAGCACGACTCCATCTACGACAACATCTACAACGTCAACGACGACACCATCTACAACAACGAGCACGACTCCATCTACAACAACTAGCACGACTCCATCTACGACGACATCTACAACGTCAACGACGACACCATCCACAACAACATCTACAACGTCAACGACGACTCCATCTACAACAACGAGCACGACTCCATCTACGACGACATCTACAACGTCAACGACGACACCATCTACAACAACATCTACAACGTCAACGACGACACCATCCACAACAACATCTACAACGTCAACGACGACACCATCTACAACAACGAGCACGACTCCATCTACAACAACTAGCACGACTCCATCTACAACAACATCTACAACGTCAACGACGACACCATCCACAACAACATCTACAACGTCAACGACGACTCCATCTACAACAACGAGCACGACTCCATCTACGACGACATCTACAACGTCAACGACGACACCATCTACAACAACATCTACAACGTCAACGACGACTCCATCTACAACAACATCTACAACGTCAACGACGACACCATCTACAACAACGAGCACGACTCCATCTACAACAACGAGCACGACTCCATCTACGACGACATCTACAACGTCAACGACGACTCCATCTACAACAACGAGCACAACTCCATCTACAACAACATCTACAACGTCAACGACGACACCATCCACAACAACATCTACAACGTCAACGACGACTCCATCTACAACAACGAGCACGACTCCATCTACAACAACTAGCACGACTCCATCTACAACAACGAGCACGACTCCATCTACAACAACGAGCACGACTCCATCTACGACGACATCTACAACGTCAACGACGACTCCATCTACAACAACGAGCACAACTCCATCTACAACAACATCTACAACGTCAACGACGACACCATCCACAACAACATCTACAACGTCAACGACGACACCATCTACAACAACGAGCACGACTCCATCTACAACAACTAGCACGACTAGATCTACAACAACGAGCACGACTCCATCTACAACAACGAGCACGACTCCATCTACAACAACGAGCACGACTCCATCTACGACGACATCTACAACGTCAACGACGGCCCCATCTACAACAACGAGCACAACTCCATCTACGACGACATCTACAACGTCAACGACGACACCATCTACAACAACGTCTACAACGTCAACGACGACTCCATCAACAACAACGAGCACGACTCCATCTACGACAACATCTACAACAACATCTACAACGTCAACGACGACACCATCTACAACAACGAGCACGACTCCATCTACAACAACGAGCACGACTCCATCTACAACAACGAGCACGACTCCATCAACAACAACATCTACAACGTCAACGACGACACCATCCACAACAACGTCTACAACGTTAACGACGACTCCATCAACAACAACATCTACAACGTCAACGACGACACCATCTACAACAACATCTACAACGTCAACGACGACACCATCTACAACAACGAGCACGACTCCATCTACAACAACATCTACAACGTCAACGACGACTCCATCTACAACAACGAGCACGACTCCATCTACGACAACATCTACAACGTCAACGACGACACCATCTACAACAACGTCTACATCGTCAACGACGACTCCATCAACAACAACGAGCACGACTCCATCTACGACAACATCTACAACAACATCTACAACGTCAACGACGACACCATCTACAACAACGAGCACGACTCCATCTACAACAACGAGCACGACTCCATCTACAACAACGAGCACGACTCCATCAACAACAACATCTACAACGTCAACGACGACACCATCCACAACAACGTCTACAACGTTAACGACGACTCCATCAACAACAACGAGCACGACTCCATCTACAACAACATCTACAACGTCAACGACGACTCCATCTACAACAACATCTACAACGTCAACGACGACACCATCTACAACAACGAGCACGACTCCATCTACAACAACATCTACAACGTCAACGACGACTCCATCTACAACAACATCTACAACGTCAACGACGACACCATCTACAACAACATCTACAACGTCAACGACGACTCCATCTACAACAACGAGCACGACTCCATCTACAACAACGAGCACGACTCCATCTACGACGACATCTACAACGTCAACGACGACTCCATCTACAACAACGAGCACAACTCCATCTACAACAACATCTACAACGTCAACGACGACACCATCCACAACAACATCTACAACGTCAACGACGACTCCATCTACAACAACGAGCACGACTCCATCTACGACAACATCTACAACGTCAACGACGACACCATCTACAACAACATCTACATCGTCAACGACGACACCATCTACAACGTCAACGACGACACCATCCACAACAACATCTACAACGTCAACTCCATCTACAACAACATCTACAACGTCAACGACGACTCCATCTACAACAACATCTACAACGTCAACGACGACACCATCTACAACAACATCTACAACGTCAACGACGACTCCATCTACAACAACATCTACAACGTCAACGACGACACCATCTACAACAACGAGCACGACTCCATCTACAACAACGAGCACGACTCCATCTACAACAACGAGCACGACTCCATCTACGACGACATCTACAACGTCAACGACGACTCCATCTACAACAACATCTACAACGTCAACGACGACTCCATCTACAACAACGAGCACGACTCCATCTACGACGACATCTACAACGTCAACGACGACTCCATCTACAACAACATCTACAACGTCAACGACGACACCATCTACAACAACGAGCACGACTCCATCCACAACAACATCTACAACGTCAACGACAACTCCATCTACAACAACGAGCACGACTCCATCTACGACAACATCTACAACGTCAACGACGACACCATCTACAACAACATCTACAACGTCAACGACGACACCATCTACAACAACGAGCACGACTCCATCTACAACAACGAGCACGACTCCATCTACAACAACGAGCACGACTCCATCTACGACGACATCTACAACGTCAACGACGACTCCATCTACAACAACATCTACAACGTCAACGACGACACCATCCACAACAACATCTACAACGTCAACGACGACTCCATCTACAACAACGAGCACGACTCCATCTACAACAACTAGCACGACTCCATCTACAACAACATCTACAACGTCAACGACGACACCATCTACAACAACATCTACAACGTCAACGACGACTCCATCTACAACAACATCTACAACGTCAACGACGACACCATCTACAACAACGAGCACGACTCCATCTACAACAACGAGCACGACTCCATCTACGACGACATCTACAACGTCAACGACGACTCCATCTACAACAACGAGCACAACTCCATCTACAACAACATCTACAACGTCAACGACGACACCATCCACAACAACATCTACAACGTCAACGACAACTCCATCTACAACAACGAGCACGACTCCATCTACGACAACATCTACAACGTCAACGACGACACCATCTACAACAACATCTACAACGTCAACGACGACACCATCTACAACAACGAGCACGACTCCATCTACAACAACGAGCACGACTCCATCTACAACAACGAGCACGACTTCATCTACGACGACATCTACAACGTCAACGACGACTCCATCTACAACAACATCTACAACGTCAACGACGACTCCATCTACAACAACATCTACAACGTCAACGACGACACCATCTACAACAACGAGCACGACTCCATCTACAACAACATCTACAACGTCAACGACGACACCATCCACAACAACATCTACAACGTCAACGACGACTCCATCTACAACAACGAGCACGACTCCATCTACGACAACATCTACAACGTCAACGACGACACCATCTACAACAACATCTACATCGTCAACGACGACACCATCTACAACGTCAACGACGACACCATCCACAACAACATCTACAACGTCAACTCCATCTACAACAACATCTACAACGTCAACGACGACTCCATCTACAACAACATCTACAACGTCAACGACGACACCATCTACAACAACATCTACAACGTCAACGACGACACCATCTACAACAACGAGCACGACTCCATCTACAACAACGAGCACGACTCCATCCACAACAACATCTACAACAACATCTACAACGTCAACGACAACTCCATCTACAACAACGAGCACGACTCCATCTACGACAACATCTACAACGTCAACGACGACACCATCTACAACAACATCTACAACGTCAACGACGACACCATCTACAACAACGAGCACGACTCCATCTACAACAACGAGCACGACTCCATCTACAACAACGAGCACGACTCCATCTACGACGACATCTACAACGTCAACGACGACTCCATCTACAACAACATCTACAACGTCAACGACGACACCATCTACAACAACGAGCACGACTCCATCTACAACAACATCTACGACGTCAACGACGACACCATCTACAACAACGAGCACGACTCCATCTACAACAACATCTACAACATCAACGACGACTCCATCTACAACAACATCTACGACGACTCCATCTACAACAACATCTACGACGTCAACGACAACTCCATCTACAACTACGAGCACGACTCCATCCACAACAACATCTACAACGTCAACGACAACTCCATCTACAACAACGAGCACGACTCCATCTACGACAACATCTACAACGTCAACGACGACACCATCTACAACAACATCTACAACGTCAACGACGACACCATCTACAACAACGAGCACGACTCCATCTACAACAACGAGCACGACTCCATCTACAACAACGAGCACGACTCCATCTACGACGACATCTACAACGTCAACGACGACTCCATCTACAACAACATCTACAACGTCAACGACGACTCCATCTACAACAACGAGCACGACTCCATCTACGACGACATCTACAACGTCAACGACGACTCCATCTACAACAACATCTACAACGTCAACGATGACACCATCTACAACAACGAGCACGACTCCATCTACAACAACATCTACGACGTCAACGACGACACCATCTACAACAACGAGCACGACTCCATCCACAACAACATCTACAACGTCAACGACAACTCCATCTACAACAACGAGCACGACTCCATCTACGACAACATCTACAACGTCAACGACGACACCATCTACAACAACATCTACAACGTCAACGACGACACCATCTACAACAACGAGCACGACTCCATCTACAACAACGAGCACGACTCCATCTACAACAACGAGCACGACTCCATCTACGACGACATCTACAACGTCAACGACGACACCATCCACAACAACGTCTACAACGTCAACGACGACTCCATCTACAACAACGAGCACGACTCCATCTACGACGACATCTACAACGTCAACGACGACTCCATCTACAACAACGAGCACGACTCCATCTACGACAACATCTACAACGTCAACGACGACACCATCTACAACAACGAGCACGACTCCATCTACAACAACGAGCACGACTCCATCTACGACAACATCTACAACGTCAACGACGACTCCATCTACAACAACGAGCACAACTCCATCTACAACAACATCTACAACGTCAACGACGACACCATCCACAACAACATCTACAACGTCAACGACGACTCCATCTACAACAACGAGCACGACTCCATCTACAACAACGAGCACGACTCCATCTACGACAACATCTACAACGTCAACGACGACTCCATCTACAACAACGAGCACAACTCCATCTACAACAACATCTACAACGTCAACGACGACACCATCCACAACAACATCTACAACGTCAACGACGACTCCATCTACAACAACGAGCACGACTCCATCTACGACGACATCTACAACTTCAACGACGACTCCATCTACAACAACGAGCACGACTCCATCTACGACAACATCTACAACGTCAACGACGACACCATCTACAACAACATCTACAACGTCAACGACGACACCATCTACAACAACGAGCACGACTCCATCTACAACAACGAGCACGACTCCATCTACAACAACGAGCACGACTCCATCTACGACGACATCTACAACGTCAACGACGACTCCATCTACAACAACATCTACAACGTCAACGACGACACCATCTACAACAACGAGCACGACTCCATCTACAACAACATCTACGACGTCAACGACGACACCATCTACAACAACGAGCACGACTCCATCTACAACAACATCTACAACATCAACGACGACTCCATCTACAACAACATCTACGACGTCAACGACAACTCCATCTACAACTACGAGCACGACTCCATCTACGACGACAACGACAACATCAACGACTACACCATCTACAACAGCAACTGACTCGTTCACGAATTCGATTACAGAAATTCCAACGACTTCATCACGGCCCAATTGTTGTCCTAAAAACGGATTGTGGTCTGAATGGCTGGCTGAAGGAGAATGTTCTTCTCCATGTGGCTCGTGTGCTCAACAGACGTTGAGAAGAAGATGTGTTTCCGAAGAGTCTGGATGTTCATGCAAGTAGGTTGCAAACCTGGTTCCAAAAAAATATTGTTTTCATTTTCAGTGGAACTGACGTAGTTGTTAGAAATTGTAATTTGAACGTTTGCGACTATCCGCGAGATGATTGTTGTCCTGGTTTTAAGCTTGTTTTTGATCAGGGTGATTTTATCTGTGGACCACAGGTTTGTTTAAATTGTTGGCGTATGTTAATTGTTTTTACAGCCAAAAGAAGTGGAGGAGCCTTCCGATACAACATGTTGTCCACCAGGTGGTTTCTGGTCTCTTTGGGGTGAATGGAGTTCATGTGAAAATGGACAGTGTGGCATGGTTTAATATTTTTTATTTTCACTCCTCAAAACTCTATCAACTTTTACAGTGTGGAACTGCCACGAGAAACCGAACTTGTTTCTCAGATAAATTTGGTTGTTCTTGTGATGAAGGAGAAGATACGGAAGCCAAGAGTTGTCGTGTTCTAGCCAGTTGGAGTGAATGGACAGTCAGTATCATTTTTTGTTACAGCTTCCAATTGTTGTTTTAGGAAACAGTATCCTGTAATAATGCAACTTGCGGCTCATGCGATTATCGTGTTCTGACAAGGACTTGCGATCGAAGCAATGGATGTTACTGCATGTATATCTTTACTAGAGTACAAACACAAAACGATGTTTTTCAGTGGCTCCGATATAAAAACCGAAGTTTGTAATACTTCACCTTGTAACGGTACAATTTGTTGTTCTGGATTCAGTAAGATGACTATATTACCTGGAGGTGTAACATTCTGTGGACCTTTGGTGCCAATATATTTCATAAAATATCATTTTCCAAATAATACTTATAGATTGATAACCACATAGAAGAAGTAATGGAAACATGTCCCGAAACTGGAGAATGTTGTGTTATGGGAGGTATATGGTCAGAATGGTCAAATGGAGATGCATGTACCGCAACATGTGGACGATGTGGTGATACCACAAGAACTCGCTTCTGTATTTCAAAAGACTGGGGATGTGAATGCGCGTGAGTTTGATATTAATATTAGATTATATCTGGAAATGAAAAATTTAGTGGTGAATCAACAAAGTCTGGTGATTGTGCTCCTATTGCATGCAATTCAACAACACCTTGTTGTAATGGAAAAGATCCAATAATAATGAACGGAGCTCTAGTGTGTGCTTCTTCTGTACGTAAAAACCCCTATACAACAATAGAAACTTTTAAATTTAGGATATTGTTCAACCAGATCCTTCTGATCTTTGTTGGACTGACTGCTGCCCCAAGCCTGGAGGATATTGGTCAGAATGGTATGATGTTGATACGTGTTCTGACACCTGCGGAAGTTGCGGTACCTTCACTCAAAAACGTTTATGCTTAACGGACATATATGGTTGCGATTGCAAGTATGCTGGATTCATCTGTCGATAATAAGCAATTTTTAATGTTTTTCAGTGGGAACGATACAAGAAAGGTTGTTTGTAATCCAGGAGTTTGCTATTTCCCACGAGATGTATGCTGTTCACCATATGAATCCATGGTTATTAACGAAAAGCATAGTTGTGGACCATTAGTAGGGCACGTCAAATCTAATAAATTTCACGTTTCATCGTTTTCAGCCAAACTATACAACACCTATAAGGCAATACGATCCATACTGTAATGCTACTTGCTGCGCTGAAACTGGAGTATGGAGTGAATGGACATTAACACCTAATCAATGTACAGATTATTGTGGATCATGTGGTAATATGACAAAAACCAGAATATGTATATCTGAAGACGATGGATGCCCATGCCAGTAAGTGCTTGCATTCATATGAAATATTTTGTATTGTAACTTTTTCAAATATATAAAATATGTTTCAGAGGTCATTCAATAGAAATTAGTCAATGTAATATTGGTTTGTGCTACTTCCCACGTTTACAATGTTGTCCAGGATACGAATCAACAGCCATCAATGGAAAGCATGTCTGTGGACCTGTGGTATCATGATCTGTTTTCTAATTTTCAATGAAACAAATAATGCAATCAGGCTATACAACCAAACGAAGTCCCTTATCTGAATACTTGCGGAGTTGAATGTTGCCCTACAGCAGGAATATGGGGTGAATGGTATACTGTTATACCGTGCACTGATACATGTGGTTCATGTGGAACAATGAAAAGGGAAAGAAAATGTTTGTCAATGAGATATGGATGCTCATGCTCGTACGTCATGTTTAAAAATAAGACTTTCATTCATATATTTTAATTTAGTGGAGATAATACGAAAACAAGTGTGTGTGGAACACAAACTTGTATGTATCCAAAGCCTCCTTGTTGCGCTCCTTACACTAAGAGAATTGATCCTGCTACTAAGCAAATCATATGCGGACCAGTACCAGCTGATCCTGCTTTCAATCCTGAGCAAACAACATGTTGCGATCCTGGTATACTTATAGTATCAGAAAATTCCATTTTTATCAAACTGCTGTTTAAGAAAAAACTGGATTATGGAATGAATGGAAGGATTGGACTGCATGTAGTGGAAGCTGTGGATTGTGTGGTACACAAACTCGCAATAGAACATGTGCTTCTGCTCCTTACGGCTGCCCTTGTGTGTACGTATCTTCTCTTATGATTCACAACTATTGTTATTAAATTTCAGCGGAAATGTTCTTGAAACAAGATCATGTGGACAGCCTGTGTGCTCATCTGGATCAAAATGCTGTGCAGGAAAATTCTTAGCTGTAGCATATGACGGCACAGAATTTTGTCAAAATGAAAAAGTAAGCTCAAGTCATCTAGATCATATTATATATCTCTGTTTGTCTATTCAGCCAATGACTTGTCCAGGAAAATGGACTGATTGGATGCCGCAAGCTGCTGCATATTGCAATGATACATGTGGAATGTGTGGGAAAATCACTTCCTTCAGATATTGCTGGCCTTCCGGATGTCAGTGCAGGTACCAATATATTGTCTATTCATTTTTAAATGTTTTTAAATATTTTGTAGCGGACCATTCTTCGAGGATCGTCCATGTGCCCAAGCAGTATGTATGGCACCTCGACCACCATGCTGCCCAGGATATACCAGAAAGATTGTTAGTGGTAAAATTGTTTGTGTCTAATATGGTTTATTGGCAAATAAATTACAAGCAGAATATTTCGTGTTTTGTCCATTTTTTAAAACAATAATGTTATCTGATATCAAATAATCATCTAAACCATCACTATGAATAATGAATCGAGTTCATTCTCGAATAATATAGAAAATATATTTTTAAAGGCTGCAACATATTTAAGAATAATACTAAACTACTAAAAATATTAATATTGATTCAAATAGTTCTTTCACAACAATCATTAGTGTTTACCATCAAGAACATCCAAATATGAACGACGGAAGAATAATGGTAATATGAATAAACTAAAATTATATAAAATTGTAAAATTAATTATAAGAAATACTACCGTATGGGAATGAATGAGACGATAACTATTGGAAAAGCCATTTCCACATAAGGTACAGGATAGAATCCAACAACAAATAATATTATTAACTGAATCAATTCAACAATAGTGAATATGTGAATTATTTTTTGTGGAATTAATCTAATGTAATGAGTCGGAGGATATGATCTCTGAAACAATAATATGTTAATAATTGAAATAAAATGAAAATGAACTTGATCAGTAATAACCAAGAGAATTCGTTCCCAAAATTCATTACCAGTTAAAGAACTCATAGCCATAAATAAGAATAAACCTTAAATACATCATTGTAATAATTTGAAAGAAATGTCAAATCCACCATGGAATAAAGCTGTAGGAATATAAAGAGAGATGAATGGAACAAGCCAGAAATAGATAGGTATCATCAGTATATGAGCTAAGAGAACAGCCAATCGTGTTTCACGTACATTAACAATTCTTAATTAATTTTTAAATAAAATTATTCAGAATATAAAAAACGTACATTTCCTGAATATATCCATTATGATGCCGATCCTCTACATCGGATAAAGCCTAAAAAGTCCTTTTATATAAACATATGTTAAGATATGTATATAGTTATATCAAATAACAATATAAACCTTTAAATGAAGAAATGCTGAAGGTAAAGCTGCATGCATCCATGGTAATCCGAGCAGAGATAAAATAATATTTAAAATTGCTGTAATAACAAGATCCCAGTGATATGCCGATCCTTTCTTCAATCTAAGTTTATGAATTTAGATTGAAATAATATAATTAACAAACTTATGCTGTTTGTTATCAACTGTTTTTGTAACAAGAACTTGATCTATGAGAAAGAGCAGTGATAACGGAATTGAAAGTAAGAATGATGTTAAAATAGCTTCTTTAGGAATTCCATTAAAATTAACCAACTGAAAATCATTCATATCCGAATAGTATGGAAAAGTTGTTGCTGAAATTTTAAAAATATATTTTCATCCAAAAATATGAATATAATCTTACTTTCAACGTTATAAAACATTAAGTTTCCAATTACAGCCATGATGCATACACCTAATGGTAATGCATAATCAGATATAACCTCTCGTACTATCCTGAATTCATTTTTAAAATAAAAAATTAGTTCAAGTAATCATGTACTTATTAAGAAAAATACTTTTACGAATTGATGAAAATGTTAAACTAAGCCATAATGTTCCAAATACAAGAATAATGAATAATAAGCTGGATGATGGGTTACAATCTTAAAATATATGATTATTTTCATTATGTATGCATGTTTCAATCATAATTATACCAAAATCATCGCTAATATTTGTATTATTGCTTATTAAACATCCTGAATAGCTGTTAATATGATCTGAAATATAGAATTTTATTTGATATTAGTATAATATTTCCTGATTTTATACTTGTTATAACTGCTTTAAAAGCCTTATATGTAAGTGCACCCGCAATAAATAATCCAAAAGTTTCTTCAGTAGATCTATCATAATATAAAAAGTTCAAAAAGATTTAAGTTTTGAAAAAAACCTTTTAATTATTGATATAAGATCTGCAATTTGAAATATGGCATACAGAATAAGCAAGATTTGTGCCCAAATTCCTATATAACAGTAGAAAGTCAAGAAGTCGTATCCATTTTGAAGAGCAATTTCATATATAACTGATTTTAAAAAGTATATATATATTATCATTTATAGTATATATTGATACCTGATATATAAATACTTAATGGCGCAGTAGTAGTGATGATCAACAGTGCTTGGCCTCCCAATATTCCAAAAACTAAACCTCCAATCCACTGTCCAAGTATTACTTTTTGAACACCTTAGTAATAAATTTTAAGATTAGTTTTATACGTTTTCAGTTTATTATACTTATCATTCCATTTGTATTTTCATCATTAAGCATTCCATATGCTATCGACGTTGGTAGAATAGTAAATACAAGAAATATAGCTGTTGAAATAACTTTGGAAATTGTACGTGCATCTTTAAAACCTGAACAAGTTTGTTAATATAAAGTAATAAAATTGAACAAACCATCTGTAAAATCTGATTTATAATGTTCTAGTCTTCCTCGAAAATCTTTTATTATTCCTTTGCCAGGAAAATAACAACTCCCTTTCTAAAAAAAACATTGAATTACATCTACGAAAATGAATTAACCGATGGTTTCTCCTCTTCGATTAACTCTAATGAATTCTGATATTCCTCTACACGAAGATCATTAGCTTTTTCTAAGAACCGTTCCTTTATTTGAAAATTTCAATTAATATAGATAAACAAATAAAAAAATTTACTTTGATTTTAATAACATCGTGTGTTGATGAGCATTCGAGTCGAAGTTTATCATCACGAATAATCGTAGCAAACGTTCTACAAGTTTCATAAGCTGTCTTTGTTTCTTTCTATAGAAATGTAACAGAATGAAATAAAAAATAAATAAAAGTAAAAAAACCTGGTTAGGTGGAGATAATACTAGAATGATGACGGAAATTTCTTCCAAATTAAGGCCAAAATTTGTTGGCTCCTTCAAAAAAGCTATACCAACTTGACGATGCTTTAATCCCTCTAATTGGCAGCTTGAATAAAATTTTATTAATTTTTTGAAAAAATATGTTAATGATGTTACAAAGTTGTGAACCAAGTAGGAACAATATCGTGAAAGTTATCTTTTTCGTATCCTTGAATAATTTTTTTCAATTTTTCTAAATATATAAATATAAAAACAAAACTCTGAGTTTAAAATTAACTGACGTTCATTGTTTGAAGAAAAAAGCAGCTCTTGAGCACCAGAAATGGTTATGTTTTCAAATGATCTAAGTTCGTTAATATCTTCCAGCAAGCTCAAAGTTTCAGATTTAAGCTTTTGAAATTACATTTTAAGTTACTGTCTTATTATTGATTGAAGATCAGTTTCTTCTACCTTCGTATGGATGACAGCATCCGCTATGAGATGTTTCACATCCAAAAGACCTCGAATTTCAGTTTGAAAGTTTTTTAAAGGAATCGTATTTTCTTCTCGATATATGAGGGAGAACATTTCCTGTTACATATATATATATATATATATATATATATATATATACAAAGATCACTAATCTAAATATAGAATACCTTAAAGAAAGAAATGAAAAATATATTTATAACTATGTTAAAATGATAAAATGGTAGAAAATAGCTATGTATATAGAAGGTTTCATATAACTCTCATCAACTATCAATCCGATTATACGATTATCATTGTTTTACATATTTTTTTATATTCATCATTCTTTTTCCATCATCTTTCCGTTTGGAAGGTTGCAGTATTTGGAAAATTACGGCTACGTTTTCAACTTCATGCATATACATCTATGTATGTATGTTTATGAAATACCTTAAATTATGTTTGTATGAATCTTAATTAAATTCTAACAATATTAGGAAATTTTCCGTAAAAATAAATTACTTGGAAATAAAATGCAAATGCTATTAATGAAATGAAAATAATAAGTAAATGATATTTATAAGTATCTATGACGTCAATTTTGATTTTTCATTCACGTTTTTGATAGATTTATCTGAATATTAATCAGAACATAATATTACATATTATATGAACGTATATTGAATATACTTTTGATAGTTTATTATTTGATTTTTATTATTTGAAAATTTGTTAAGGAATATAACAAAAAATAATAATAATATTAAGAAATATAGTATTTATCATTGAATAATACATATTCATGACAAACATATCAAAGAAAAACTATTTTTATTGAGTTTGATTATAAAAAGAAATATATCATCCACATTCATTTACACATGTTCGACCTCTGTTGATAGAAGAAGCTGTGAAAAGACCTCACAAATGATTGAATATGATTCAGATGGTGATCTTTCCTTTTTTTCCTTCAAATATAAAACTTAGTCATCTATTTGTATAAGGAAGACGTATATTTTCATATTTATTGCGTATTGATTCAAATATAAAAATATTTTATAATATCAAGATATTATGTTCTTAATAAATATCATTTTCATTTCATTTTCAATTAAAACAAATATTATATTCATATATTATGTTAATAGAATATAATTATATATTTTGAAAAATGTATATATTATTATTATTATTATTATTATTATATATGTATATATTAATGTAAATAAAATAAATATTTTATCATTAGAAAGTAATTTATTTGTTTTTCTTATCATTCGTTCTCTCACTCAATCATTCATTTACTAATTACATTCATTCATAAGAGCTGTTCCATAAATATTTTTTTATTCAAATATAAATATAATTTTTTCCGAAACATTAAATAAAATATATAAAGATATATAAATTTTAAAAAATAAAGAATTAAAGTTATAAATTTAAAATTTAAAACTTCATAAGTTTTAATTAATAATATTTCTGTCATTTGCATACATGTATGTATGTTTACTACTTTTTTTTCTAATTATATTAAAAGTAGTAACACATTGAGAAATTTAATTAAATAATTGCTTCTTCCCTGCCATTAACATAAATTTATATTATAACGCTTGCCATTCTATGGATTATACATATATACTATATATACACATATATGTGAAATGAGGTCCGTTTCATCAAATTGCATACACGTGCTCATCACTAATTCATTATGACCAGCTATAGGAAGCAATAGTTGCAGGGTTAGCTTCCAACCAACTAACATCAAGCATGAAGGTTGTTCCACTCGACCCCATCCTTTCTTCCGAACTCATTCTATTCTCTCATTCTCGCATATTTCCGAGCTCTATCTACTTATACTCTATATCTTTATGCCCCCCCTCTTTTGGCCAGTTTGCCCTCTGGTCATACATGGTCATAGCCGTGTATAACTTAGCTTATTAGGTATGCATGTGTAGTTATAGTCTACGTTGGTTCTATATACTTATACATTGTTGCGATTTCTCTGTTCTATTTTATGAAGTATGTATGTTTCACATTGTGAAATAACCATTTTTATATCATATAGTATGTATTTAAAATGGTTATCTTCTTATAACCAAATATAAATAATAAATCAGTTACATATATTCAATATTTCATCTAATTATCAATATAAATAATTATTTTATAATCGTTCTAATGCTTATCCTATTCTTTTCGGTCAATTCAGTTATAGCTCAAGAAGCATATAATAGCTGCCAGCTGTTCATCTATTAAGGGTTATCGTCCTTATCATGCCTAAAACAGATAGCAATAAGGTTTCAAAATAATATAATAGATATTGATTTCTTTTTCTAACTATTCAAATAGTTAAGTATTTTTGAACATTAGTTTATGGCACCTACATAAACTATGTAAATGTACATACTTATATATCCGCATTCATAATTTTCTCTACAAATTCATTTCATACACTTCAGCATATAGCTGATCAGCATCCGGAAGTTATATGAGATGCTTGGACAGTGATTTGCAACTTTTTTTCTCAACCTAGCTAAAGCAGTATCGATTATTTCCTTAATATTTAGAAAACGTTGCTCTTTTCATATCAAAGAGCTACTTTTTTTTACTTTCTTAAGAAAAAAAACCATATGACCCATATCATGTAAATATTTTCTGATACTTCGTGCCTATCTTTCAAGTTTTTGTTCAAAAATATATTTCTTATCAATAGATATAATTAACTTATTAGTGATTATTGCAGTTGTTTCTTTGTGATAATATCATAATATAATTTTTTAATTTAATTTCTTTTGAAATGAACTTAACAACTATTAATATGAAAATAATATAAATCAAGATTTTTGTTTATTTATAAGAAGTAATAGATTATATAATATTTTAATAAAATTTTTCGTAAATCCTATCAAGATTCAATAATGGCCATTAAGGCATAGCCTCATTCTCCTCCCATCACTCACACCATCTTCGAGCTACTTAATTACTCTTTTCCTGGTCATTGCTTATCCAATTCCGCTTGCTGTCTATCATCTAAAATAAGAAATGAATCGTATGTCTTCACATCTTCTTAAATAACGGATCAACAGCCAATCTTAAGTGCCTTATGATACCCAAACTTTGAAAATTCCATTTCTCATGACATCCGATCGTTTTTTTTCCTTCTTAGCT
This sequence comes from Auanema rhodensis, assembly GCA_964057225.1. NCBI lineage: Eukaryota > Metazoa > Nematoda > Chromadorea > Rhabditida > Rhabditidae > Auanema > Auanema rhodense. The sequence goes on along the minus strand of OZ059899.1, from coordinate 8,393,629 downwards.
CATTGTTTCTCTCAATCGTTCTCACCCTCCATCTCATTGTTTTCTTTCTCTATTTCTTTCTCTTTCTCTCTGTCTACTTCTTTCTTCATCTTCTTATAGCCATTTTCAAATAAGCACATTTTCTCATATATTCCAAACCAGCTCACCGAAGCTTACACTACGTAATTTGAAGCTTCAGTATTCATTCATAACTATTTTCTAATTTTTTGTTTTTTTTTTCGAAAAAAAAATGTTTTTATTTCATTTCTGCTCTGTGTAGTAATGTGTTTTATTGTAAATTGAATTCTCATGAATCATTCAGGATTTCAACATGTCCGGAGATTATAGTGGACCTCCAATTCGTCTTAATCGGGGATTTTTAGAAGATTGGTCCAATCGTTTGAAGCTTGTTCAAATTGTGAGTTCATCATTTTCCTTGAATTTAAGCTAAGTTACCAATTTAAGTTCTTTGGAATCGCCACAGCATTCTTCAATTCCTATTGTTTTCCCAATTCACTGTGGGGATATTGCACATATAGGTAATTGTTTCAAAGTGAAATTTTGATTTTTATCATAAGATTCTAGAATACATGCGTTTCCCCAAATTTTCTCCATCATATGTGTCAATGTGTTCTTTGTTGTCACAACTACTTTATTAGCGTTCTGCAATTTGTTAGGCATCATGGATTCGTATTACAAGTACAACTTTCCTCTTTTGGTGAGAGATTCGGAGAAAACGATTTATAACAATCCTATTTTTAGGAGAAATTCCTAACTTCCTTAGCATCTTTGATGTATGCTATCAGTTCCATTCTTATATTTGTGGCACTTATGACATCACAATTCATAGCTAGTTGGCTACTTCCAATGGTAAATCAGTAATTTGTTATATATTATCACTAAATCATCCAGCATATCCTGATTTTTTATTATTCTAAATTACTATTTTAATATATTCATTTTTGCAGTTCTTTTCACTTTGGGCAACAGCTGCTTATGCATGGGATTGTAAGAAGCGATGGGATGCTGATTCGCGTTTTTAAAGAATCTCATTCACAAGTTATATGAAGGAAGAAGAAAAATGTGAACGCATAGATGTTTTTTTATTGTAATTTTACTTTTTCTTCAACTTTATGCTCAAAAAAATTGCTATAATCTTGCTAATAAAGTTACGGGAAATATTATGATAAAAAACCATTTATTCAAGTATAATTGATATAATTATTATAATTATGGCATATATCTTTCATTTATCTCACAAAACATATATACATTTATAAAAAGAAGTATTATATAACACAATTTTAATAGTTAATCATCATTAAATACTTCAGAGACATGAAGTTTTACCAGTAAAATAAAGGCAAAAAAGTAATTCAAATGAGAAATTAATTTTGTTCTTAAATAATTAAATTAAAAAAATATAAAGGTCAAAGAAGTCGTATGTTAATAAGTTTGATAAAAAATTAAATTAATAATAAATAAATGTCTCTCAGAACCATCGGAACGATATGTTTATGCTCTGATTGTTTGCATAATATTATTCTAATTTTTAAATACAAAAAACAAACAAGAATTTAAAAAATAAATTAAAATATATATATATATATATATATATATTTAATAATAGTAATAGTAATAATAAATTTAATTTTAATATATTACTATTCAAATAAAACTTTTAAAAAATCACAATTTAGATATTTTATGAAGTAAAAGACACTGAAAGAAGTTTTTTCATGAAATTCATAGTCACAACCTTTTCATAGGAAAAAAATGATTTTTGAGAAATCTGTTCAAAAGACACAAAATTTTGATGACAAATTGAGCAATTTTGATTATACTATCTATACATTCATGATTATGTATTCACTATTATTATAATCATCAATTGATATTTTTTCTTCAAATCTCTTAAATACTCTCTCTCTCTCTCTCATTTTCTATCAAACAAAAAAAATAAATGAATTATTAAATAAATTTCAAAGAAAAAATAACAGTAAATAAATTTGTAATAAATATATAAACCTTCTATTTCAGTTTTTTTTTCTCTATTTAACGTGTTGAAATTAGAATTTCGCGTCAATTCCACGTGTTACGAGTAAACTTCTCATCATTTGCATTTTGCAGCTTTCCTGAACGGTTGATTTATTCATATTATTCTTTACATACAACGTGATATGAATTATAATTAAATTTATATAAATCATACCTTTTATAACAATAAAATCACATCTTCTTCATAAAATAAATATTTTATGCGATTACGGTTGTTGTTGCATTCAACGATCGCCCATCCATTTTTACTACAGTATCAACTCCATTGGATTCAGAACCTTAAATTACATATTATTTGATATATCCAAGAAATATAATCTACTACTCGATGACGTCTCCACAAGCTTTTCTTTATCACTGCAACAAGGAGGGGAGTTTTGTTTCGGTGGTGAATCAGCTAAATCATCACTATTCAAACGATCTGGAATAGCTTAAAGAAATAATTATGTGTTTACTAATTAAAATAATACCCATAACCACAGGTAAATTATTTCTTCGTATACCAACAGGATTTGTATCCATAACTTGTGCATGACGTCTAGCTTGTAATCGAATCTAATTGTTTATTTGTTTATTTTCAAATATATATCTTGTAATACCTGGTCAACACCTAATACACGTCTTCTCTTTTTTGGTAGTTTATCCCTAGCTTGAGTATGAGAATAGAACATTGCAAAATTGGAAACAATAACTGGAACCGGTAAAGCTATAGTAAGTACACCCATAACAGCACATAGAGAGCCAACAAGTCGGCCAAACGATGTGTGTGGAGTCATGTCACCGTATCCAACCTATACCAAATTATTTTAATCTAATTATTGCTAGTAATTTCTATAAACTTACAGTTGTCATTGTACAAATAGCCCACCATAGGCCGATTGGTATAGACTGGAATTGATTATCAGGATTGACTTCTAGCTTTTCAGCATAGTAAACCAAGGCAGCAAATATAACAATACCAAGAATTAAGAAGAAAACCTGAAAATTCGACTTTTCAAGTATTGAAAAAACCACTTTTTCATACCAAAAGAATTAATTCTTTGGCACTAGCTCTAAATGTATGTATGAGAATTTGAAGTCCTCTATGATGTTGTGTTAACTTGAACAATCGGAATATGCTGAAAATAACATTTTCAGTCAATTTGTATTGAATTCGTTTGTCATATATGTATATGTATGGTATATATACTATATAACTTCATATGAAAATTTGTTGAACTTGCCGAATCATTGATAGAAATTCCATAACATCTTTAGGAGCATCTGCCCATAATCGAATGAAAATAGCATCAGCATAAAATGAAAGAGTTGCTACCTGAAGAATAAAAATGAAAATTTAAAAGTAGAAAAAAAGATATCTTACTAAATCTATAATATTTAAAGGAGATTTTAAAAAACCACAACGACTTGGACAGAAGACAAATCGAACAATTAGCTCAAATGTAAACCATATATTACATACTAATTCTATCTAAAATATATTTTATTAATATTTTATTTATTTTAAAAAAAAAATAATTGATTACTTGACTAAAAGCTATATGAGGTTCCGTTGTTTGTCTTAGTACTCCCTGATATGACTGTCCCTTGTATGTACCATTGACGTTTTCCAGAATCGGTATACGAAATCTTGGATGTGTTTTCAAACAAAATGATAAAATTGAGATAAATATGAAGAAAACAGAAATGCCAGCTATAATCTGAATATATATTGTATCAATAAGATTAATTTACTAAAACTAATCACACATACTTTTGCTGATTGTGATGAGTATGGTTCATCGAATAATCCCCATATCCTAGGTTTAAGATGCATCCACTTTGTTCGTTTTCCCTTAATAATATAACATATTAATTAATTGTTGTCATGATTTTAATTTACTTGGAAATAATCTTCTTCCCATCCAAACTTTTTCATCACATCTTGTTCCCTTAATTGCGGATCTTCTTCTCGATTATCAACATCCATTCTATCTAGCACAGCTAAAGTCTCCTGTGTGTCTCTAAAGCAAGAGCAAACAATTAAAAGTTATCGGATTTTTTCTTTGTAAAATGACAAGAAATAAAAGAAACGTTTAATAGTACTTTGCATGTAAAAGCTGCATCCAACAGCATGGCTCAGTATCTGATGCATCTAAACCCCAATAATGTAACTCTTCTTCAAATAATGGGCCGCATACGTCAGTCGGATAATGTAACTTTCCAGTTCTATAGTAATTAAGAACCTGAAAAAAATGTTTTATGGTAAGAAAATGAACTTTTGATCTTTGAAAGAGCTTCTGATATCAAATAGTATCAAGTAATGCATATATTTTAGAATGGAAACAACTAGTAAAAACCTGTGCAAATACCGCAGGATGCCTATCAAAAAAATATTCATTTAGCAGTGGATCAAAATTTGCTAATGAAGGTGTCAGCCTAAAATTGTTAAATTTAATTATATTTATTTTATATTTATTAAAATTTTGTAAACCTGCTTAATCGTGTAGCTGGAATTTTTTTGAGTGTTGCTTGATACGTTTCATGTCGAACACCTCCCACATTCAACACAACCCGTTCATCCATTTGAATACCTGAAAATACATATAATATTAACAGAAAAAAACAGAATATTGATTAATATTCTTTGAAATCACTTTATCTTATATTATTACAAACTCAATTATTAAAAATAAATGAACAAAGACATAAAGTTCTTGAAGCTATGACAAAGATACATACATCGACTATAATATATTCATATAATGTTCATTTTTTTTTCCAATAATCTCGAGAGAACTTCTTCTGTTCAAGTTCTATTGTAATTTTGAAAAAAAAATGAATGTAACAAAGTGTGTATTGGTTAAATTGTTTAATGACATCTTCAATCAGTCAAAAGATTTATGAGAACGAGCAGAAGATATCTAATGAGTCCATGTACATTACAAATAAATTTACAATTATAGAACAAATTTTTATAAAAATTATGTAATTTATTAAATATTTATTAAATTAATTAAATGAAATTCCTATACCTGAACCAAATTTAATCCATTTACAGCTTCTTGTTTAATTTCATGATTTTTTCAATTGTAAAAGTTATCGCTTATGAATATTATTATTATCAAACATTCAAAAAACAGGATAAACAACAAAAAATTGTATCAAATGGCCACATTATAATAAAAAGAAAGTCTTTTATTTATCGAAAAGCTTCCGAATATCTACATCCCTCTGTATCTTTTCTTTTCAAACTTAAAAATTCTAGAATATAGGATATGAAGTTGAATACTAGAACAATATTTTCTTTTTTGGAATACAAAATAGCAGTTTCCATGATTATTTTTTCTTTATTTTGCTTGGATCATAAAACGTTTTCAAAAGAAAAACAATTGAATTTTTTAAGATTGTCTCGATTTTATTTAGAACATTATCACACATTATTTAGCTTTTGCTTGAAAACTGAACATGAACAGAATATTTTATTTGAAAAAAGGGGTTTTCCAAAAAAAACCTTTTTGACCAAACTTAGGTAGTTCAACAAAACCTGAAAACAAAACTGGTCTGGTTCAATAGATACTTTCTTTTGAATTCATGAAAAATTAGGTATAAATCTTTCAGGAATAGTAAAAATAAACTCATAATAATCCATTCCACTGCCGAAAAAACTGAATATTCTTTTGAAATTTTCTTTTATTAATCTCATTGGGTGAAATAAACATTATTCATACAGAAACAGAAAATGTATATATGAAAATATCATTTTATCCACTTTCTGTCATCAAAATAAATTTAAATAATTGTGAATTATGGGAAGAAAAAAAAACCAAAAAATATCATTAAAAAAGTTGAATTACTTTATCAAAACCATTATTCAATAAATTGAAAAATTATATATAAATCTGGTTAAACCCACCAGGTAATCGTCGTGGTTCTTCGAATCCAATGGTAGAGTAACGCATAATTTAGTTTAATTTGAGGTTGTTGTGCAGTTAAGAAAAAATATTTGAAACTTTTTTCACGACATTGCATGGAAACGGTTAAGTTTCCGAATGAAAAAAAAATTCGTAAAGCAAGGTATTGAGAAGCAGCTGAACAATAGTTCTGTCTCTATTAGCTAAAGCTAGAGCTTGAAAATATTTCTGTCATTTACATGATTTCGATCCACAAATTTCAAAATTAAAAAATATATACAGACGACTTCTGGAATATGAATGATATATATATCTATATATATATCTATATATATATATATATATATATATATATATATATATATATATATATAAACCAATCAGTATCACATAATACATATGTACATTAACTTTGCTCGGTGTTTTTGATAGATTTTCACAACGTAATTTTTCTTATTTGTTATATTTTCATACAGCAATGAAAAAAACTTAAAAATTCAGAATTTCAAAATATATATATATGGAAAAGAACATAGAGGAGACGAATATATCAAAATGAAAATCATAAGAAAACATTTCCTGTTAAAGAAAGATGACTACATTCTTAGGAAGATTCTATAAAAAGTCGTTTTATACATATAGCTCAAGTGAATAATATTCTCTGGCATATTTCGTGAAGCAATTTATATAAATTTGGAATAGTTATCCAATTTTTTCACATAAGATTATCAGGAAAAGAGATATTTATGGAAGTCCAAAATATTATATATGTTTTTTCTTTTTTTGTAACGAAAATCTAATCTTCCCCAGACATTTCCTATTATATCAAAGAAGTTTAATAAAATATTTTCAATTACTGAATTGATTTTTGATGTTATTGGTTCAGGTAAAAGTATAATTCAAACTTAACATTATTAAATTAACTTATTGAAATGTTTACTCAAACTGGTATATAAGATTAAATCAGTATAAAAAATAAAATAATTAAAAAAATATATTTGTAAATTTAAGATTTTTAGGTTTAGTTTTGTTTATTAAACTTCTTGTTTCTTGATGACAGAGCGGAAACTAAAATAGAGCTTGAGAGTGCGTAGTATATGGGAACACTTTGGGAAGTAGCATTACTCACAGGTACACGACTATCCTATTACATTGATCGTTAAAGGGAAGACTGGAAGAAAGGCGTGTATGAGAGACTTGAATGAAAAATAAAGAGAGATTGAGAGAAAAAGATTGAAAACGATAGAAGAAAAAACAGAAAGAATAAGAATAAGAATAAGAAAAAGCATTGCACAATCATTTTCTTTGCATACACAACCAAAACCTGAAGTTATGTATTACGTGTACTAGGTAGGGTTTTCACGTGAACACATATTCTTCCTCATGAACGTTTGAATCTCAAGTTCTAACTCAAATACAGAGCATGATCGTATAAGAAGAAAAAGATGAATTTGATAAAAATTATTAGAATTTTTTTAAATATTGTTAGACATAAAATAAATATATACATCCATATATACATATGTATATGAGTGAGTGAGTGAGAAAATGAGGAGGAAAAGTGTAGGAACAGAAAAAACCAAAGAGATTTCCTTAGGTGCTAAGCAACATAAACACACGAGTCTACATACATAACAGATATTATATAAATATATATATATATATATATGATTCGAAAAAAAACATAGTTTTTTTTTAATTTGAATGAAATAATTGATGAATGAGAAAAAAACGAGACAAATACTACATTAAGTACGTAAATATGTGAAAAAAATATATTGTATTGATGTGGTATTTTTAGAAGAAAAAAAAAGATTTGAATCATATAGTTAGATTAAATTAATAGTTATCATTTAATGAAAATAAAATGTTTCAATTATACTTTTTATTTCTAGTTCTCGAAGGAATAGTTTAAATTCAAAAAGCGAGAAAGACTTCCTTTTTGGCACATAAAATGTTTAATTTGGTAAAGAATAAAAAGATTGAACTGTTTTGAATGTTTAAAGTGAAACGAGAAGATGAATTTTTCCATTTATCTATATATATTGAGGAAATAACGAGAGAGTAAATTAGGAATAAAATTCTCTCAAAGACTTAGGGAAATGATAGAGGTTGAAAAGTTAAGGAAATGGAAATGACTTCCTTAAACTTAGCTGCGACTCTATCTTCCTCTCATATGCCCGCCTTTTTTGGTTGAATTTTCTAAAACGCAACTTGGTTCAGCATATAGCTGAAACATACCATAGATTCAAAAAAAGATAGAACTTCATCGATGCAAAAGTGTGAAATTAAAAAAAATTAGAACTCAAAGCAAGTGGTAGTTATATAGAAACTATTATTATTGTTTCTTCTTTAAAGTTCTATCTCTATTCCAATATGATTTTTGCTCGTAATGAGGAAATCCGTATTCACGTTTCATTACCAGTAGCAAATAGTAAAAAAATGAACAAAAAAAAGAGAAGGAAAGGAGCTCCTTTTTGAAAAAAAAAAATGTTGTTGGGAATAGTAGACATTTTCTTTTTCTTTTTTTTCTTGCTTTTACATAGTATATACTCTCAATAGTAGGATATGTTATTATTTCATTCTGTTAACTTTACGTGTATGTGCGTGTATGTATGTGTATGTGTGTGTGTGTGTGTGTAAGAAAAAAAATCAAATTATATATAGTATATATACATATATATATATATATATATACTATATATACATATATATACTATAGGCTGGAGCTTTTTTTAGAGCTTCTCTGGTTTTTTAGTTCATAAATTATGTATTCCTTCATGCTGACACCTATTCACGCGAAAGAAACTGTAAAACGTTATTATAACCAAAAGTTCTAAGATTATTAATATAATTTGCTATATACACATAATACATGACTATATTCTTACGTATTTTGATCAGTCGGTTTAAGGTTGATAAGCTAATGAACGGATCTGATCATCCAGCGTTTCAAAGACCCTTCGAAAACAAAAATAAAAAACAAACTTTCTAAAAGGGGTTCAAGGTTCTACTGTGAATGAAATGAGACTTTGTACATCAGGTTGAAAAAACTGCCTAAATGGAAGAAGTAAGAAAAGCAAAAGAACTGGAAGAATGTTGATTATCAAGTAAGAGAACTAAACTTATTTTCACTGTTTTAGATGTATATCAAAAGTAGTTTAACGTAGACTTAGTTGTTACTGGAATAGTTCAAACATTTTGGTATATTCTTGAATTTTCTAGCATTTATACATTTTGGATTAAAGTAACATGCTATGTTACTGTTAAATAGCTGTATTTTTGAATGTTTTCCAATATCCGATTTTTCAAGAGCTTCTCTCGTCGGAATATGATTCATATCTAAGCACAAAAGTTGTATTGCCCTTTTTAATAATATAAAAGGATGAAATACAATATTGCAACAACGATAATGCAATTACATTGATTATAATAATGCTACTTACATTGATCACCATGAAATAAGCTGCCGCGTCGTGAATACCGTGAGTTTCGACAAGAGTCAAAACGATTCATGAGAACTGGAAGATTTACCAGATGGGAAGATACGTGAATGTTCTTATAGTCGTTTTCTGAAACATACTGAAAGCATTGTAATAGCAAATCAAATCTTAATGAGGCAAAAACAAATATAAAAATAATACGTACATATGTATGACAGTTGGAAAGCAAAAACACGGTTAAAAAAACAAAAAATACCAAAATGATGAAAATATAACCTAAATCTCTTGTGTATTTTTTGATTTGAGAACGGAAAAAGAAAGAGCAAAACTACTGAAATGAAAAATGTTCTGGCGGCTAGGTGAAAGCATTACTGCAATGTTGTCAACTATCTGAATAGGGATGCTGTTGTGACCTGTGGGGCAGAAGCACAAAGCATGAAATACGGCAAAGAAAAAATTCGAAAGAAAAAAAGCAACTACATTGGAGTCTAAAAAGAGATGGTAAAGCAGAATGCATGAAAATGAGAGATTGGAGAGTTTAACACTGGTAAAAAGAAGAGCCGCTAAAAAACATTTGTCAAGGTAGCATTGAGGCTAATTTAAAGCACAACAACCGAAATATTGGGTAGGAATAAGAGAGTAAAAAAGACGATACGTGAATTAATGATGAAGAGAATAACGGCAATACCGAACAATCATAAAAAAAATATGTTATAGAGGCGATAGTAAAACTATATAAGTTTGAAAATGAGCAGAACATACATACATATGTTCATATGTTGCTGCAAGAATGTGTGTGATGTACATTCTTCTAATAACAGCTAAATCCATATAATTATTTTTTTCTTTAGTATTCAGAACGTGATCAACGAGGAAAAAATGTTGATGAGAAAAATATATATTAAGAAAATCCTTTATTTTGCTGCTGTAGCAAGTAAAACATTAAAATGAGTAAAGTTACATAAGGAACAGACTGAATAAAGAACATTTATAATGAGGATAAGATGCTTGCTCATATTCATGGAGGTCAGGATCGTTGTCAACTTCCTGGCTGAATGATATACATGATGTGGACATGTAATTTCAGAAGATGCGATAAGAATGAAACAAATAATATTCTTTAGTTTAAGAACAGAAAACATAAAGTACAGATGATTTAGAACACATCATTTATGAGATAGTTTTGTACATTTTACATGATGATTATAGCCAACACCAATGGCATCCTTAGCAACTTGATGTGGGTCATACGCTTCATCTCCATCGCATACATATACACACACACACTTTCATACATATATGTATAGAGACGTGCCACATATCAATAGTTACAACTACGACAACACAACAACTACAACGAACGGATGGATGAACCCTTTTCATCATACCGCTTCAGCTCTTCACTATGGGGAGTAGCATGCCATTCTGTTTTTTCATCTGCCTGCTAACTTCGCCTCAGGTGAGATAATTGCGTTCGAGATTTGATTTTACAGGAAATAAATTGTTTTGAAGCTTTGAATTAAATTACATGAAAGAGGGATGAACAAGTTGGAGAAGAAATTTAGAAAAATGAGAAAAATGAGGAACTGCGAGGTCTAGTGAGATTGAGAGAAATAAAGAGATACGAAAAGATACTTAAAGTTGAAGAGAGTTAGAGATATGAATAGCAACCATTCAGTGCCTCCAGCATAGAAAAAATGAGGTTTATGAGTTAGCTTGTTACACGTGAACTTCCACGTACAAATCACATAATATATAATACCAGAAAATAAAGGAAGAGAATATTCCTAAAGTGTAGTTGTTCTAAGCGATAAGGATTCAACTACTACGGAAATATTATAGAAAGATTTTCATATGAAGAAGTTTGTTGAATTTCTCTGAATGACATAATAATCCATTCGAAAAACAAGACGTCTGATCATAAAAAAATATTAAAAGTCAAAACAAAATAGCCCAGGAGTTTGTGAAAAGCTTAGCTAGAAAAGTTTGAAAAGCGAATTGGATACGCTTACAATCATAGCCCGGAAGAAATTTAAGTTTTTGGCTGACGAAAACTAAGATTTTAACAGCTAAAGCATCAAAGAAGATTGAATAAGCTTGATTAGAATAACAAAAATTGATATTTCGCGAATGAAATATAGTTTTATTCTTTTTATTGAGAATATGAAAATTCGTTCTAACGAGCAGGTTTCATAGAATACTTCAAGGAGATGTTTCACAGTCAAGTCTTTGTTGATTTAGATTCCATTAAGAATTTGTTACACGATTCCTCATTAAATATTCTTGAGTATCATATGTTGTGGAAAATTTCAGTGCAAGTAGTCATCTTCAAAGTACACAACAATTCACTTTAGAGCTTTCTTCTTTTTAAAATTCACATTATATGAAAGTATTTCATTTTGTATGTTTAAGACGTGGTTAACTAATTTTATAAATATTTCTAAACATGTTTTTATAAATAATGAACAATAATAGTTTGCTAGATTATATAAAGTAGACAAAGCTAAAAAATATATTTTGAAAAGCGAAGTAAAAAAAAATAAACTATCAGAAAACAATAGCTTATATAATTGGAACATACTAACAAAGTTAACCAGATAGAATTTGAATTTTCTTTTCCGTTTTCTAAGATTATCTTATATGTTAGAAAATAAAATTCATCCAAAATTCAACAAAAAAAACGTAATGTAATAGAGATGAAAGGCATTTTCAACAAAGTTTCGAATGTTCCGAAATAAAAAAGAAAGTTTCATAGTTTCCGCAAATTCTAATAGTTTTGAACCACAATATTCAATAGGGTTGTCGAATAGAGATTGAAAATACCAAAAAAAAAATATGAAAATCGAAAAAGAGAGCCGAGAGATGAATTTCTATATAGGCTGCTGAACTATTCAGCTTAGAGTACAAGGCAAGATTTATGTTGGAAAAAATATTAGAGAATATAATAAATTTGCGTATTATGTATTCAAATATTAAAAATAAATTTTTTAAAAAGAGAGGGAAAAAGGGTTTGTATTGAATGTGTTTATAAGGACTTTGAAATAAGAATCATGAAAAGAAATCTTTTCTTGATTAATTACGAATCACCAGAAACTCTATTAACTTAAAACTGACAACACTTAAGGACATGGCACATTGTTTAATAATCATAAGCTTTTGAATTTCTTTTATCTTAATTGTCATCATGTTTCTTAATTATTCAAAAGAAATAGATGAATATGAAAAGTGGAATGAAAAGAGAAATATGCTTTCATTAGGGCATCAAAAGAGAAGAGAAGACACTTAGATTCAAAAAACCCCTATATGTACTAGAAAAGGAAACCTGTCAGAAAAGTTATGGAATAAATAAATTAAACATAAATTCAATTTTTTTCAGAAGTTTCTAGCTGAAGCTATAAAAAACGATTTTTTTCTTTTATTATCACATTAGTAATGATCAAAAATTCCATCATCCTAACATATTATGGTTCATTGTGCATAGACCGAAGAATTGCATAATAACTGAGTTGCATTTGGGAAATAAAAACAATGTCAATAATTCTTTGATCATTTTTTTGTGAAATATGTATATATTCATGTAAAATGAAAAATGCGAAAAAAAAAGATAAGTAATGTCTTCCAATATGAATTTGAATGTAAACAAAAAATTCTTACCTTTGACCTTGCAAGCTGTTTCCTAATTGTGCTATAGCCATATGCTTACAAAATATTCCAACCTTTTTCTATAACCTTCTACCTTTATATAGATCTCTTTGCATAGTAATGGACAATCTTAAGCCACTGAAGAGATACATTAATCTCAAACTGCATAAGGATTAAGGTTTGTTTGTCATTTTCTGCACTTCGCAATTCATAAATGCATATTGAAAATCGTTGTAAAAACAATATGAAAAAACCTTCTTCTTGTTCAATTTCAGTAGGCGATTACTAGGTTCTTTTAGTCATCTCCTCTCATCCACAATATTAATATTTGCTTAGATGATTTCATACATCGTAGTCGTTGACATATCAGTTTCGATGTCAGCTATAAGTTGCCATAGATTTCCATCTTTGTTTTGTCTGAACATAAAAATCCTGTGAAACTGACTTTACGACGTCGTTTTCAAGCAGAAAAAGCATTTTGGGTCATGCCTAATTGTAAAATCGCTAGTCCTTAATGTATCTATTACCTCATATAGTTGCCTCAACAAGCTAAATATTCGATTTACTAGTTTGAAACTCTGAAAAGCTTCTAAAGAAAGTGCAAATCAGGGATTTCGTAAATCCGAATTGTAAACTAAATTGCAATTTTTTTGGCCATCTACTTTATTCTTTTAATATTAAATGTGAAAGATCAGTACGAACTTAGGTAGAGTACTAATGATAATAGGAGTAGAAGTGCAATTAATTTGTAATTTGTACCAAATATTGAATGAAAACGATTTTAACAGAACATAGAAAAAGAATTTTTTCAGAACATTTTCTTTTATTCACTGAATAGAACATTTTAAAATAAGTTATTAAGAGGCAAAGAAGCAAGCAAACGAAAAAAAGCAAAAAGCAAAAATATGCAGATCCCAGGGCTGTGAGACGTCTACTCTTCACTCATTTTGAATACAAAAGACATTTATTTTGGCTTATAGGAGAATGAAACGAAGAGTACGAACAGAAGTCACTTTTTTCCATAAATAGACAGAACTAGGCAGGAATGATATGTGCGGTGTAAACATCACCACAACAATTTGAAGCAAAAACTGGAGGTATTGGTTTTATTCATAAAGAGATACTATGTATGAATATATATTATTTGTATATTTATTAAATACGTTTATCACATTTTGTATTTATAATATATAGTTGTATTCAAGTGGGTTGCAAAAGTTAACGCTGTTGTCTTTGAATCATCTGAGACGCTAAAAACAAGGAGAAGACTATTCAGGTAAATTTTAAAAAAAATCTTCCAGAACCGGCTTGTGTTCTTGGTGTAACGTATAAACAAAAAAACTTAAACCGCTGATGTTGGTTTGTTGAGAGCCAAGGAATAATGATGAGCTAGAGAACGGGAAGGATGCTCTGAGCACGAAGCGACTTAAAACAAGAAGCAAGAACTAAAATGGCAGTAAAGACATCAATAACTGGAAGAAATCTGTTAAAAAAAAAGCCGGCACATATCGAAACCCGTGATCGTCTTCGTTTCTGGGCCGAATCGTAGAAAAGAAAATGGATTTCAGACAGGACGTGCCATGAAGGATTGGCAATTATCAAACACTGGGTTTTGACATGAAATGTGGGTCTACAGAGCTCATTAGTGCCACGTCAAGCATGCTCTCAACGGTGACAAAATGAAATGTCCTGTTGACAAGAGTGGAAGGACGACAATGTCAGATCAACGGCTAGCTTTTCGTGGACTTCTTCTGCTATGTTCTTATTCTGTCATCATACACGTGCGATCATCGTGCTCTGGGCTACTGCAGCTGTTGCAGAATAAGATGCAGATATAACGACCAAAGCTAAATCTCCATATGACGAAACATCAAACACAATATGATCAGCTGAAACAATAGAGAGGGCTTGAAGATTTTTAACTAAATGGATTTAAAACTAATTAAGAAATATAAAATATTAAAATGAAAAACACGCAAAATGTGATTATATATCATAGCTTTCCATTTTTTTGTTTGTAATTCTGAAGTGAAGTTGAATCGAATTTCTGTTGTTTTTTTATTTGATTTTTCTTTGAAAGAACATAGGTGACTCGACTCCTTTCTAGAGTAGCAAAAATTAATACTTTTCAATTTTCAAACTACTGTTATGAGTTTTTTTGAAGTACAAATAAATATTATAAGCAAATAGAATAAGAACAAAACATTTATTATATTTTGTTGGAGATTTAAAATTTTTGCTTTGTTCAGAGACGTCTGTTTCTGTATCCGCTGTTTCCATTGCCATCGTTTCCAGTAACAGCTGGAGATGGTCCAGAGTCTTGTCTTTGTGGGCATGGACAGTAGTTAGCGTCGGCTCCTGGCTTTCCGGCCAATCCAACACCTCCTGGAAGTCCTGGGAATCCATCGTGTCCTGGAGTTCCAGCGTTTCCTGGTGGTCCTTGTGGTCCGTCAGCTCCATCGAGTCCTGGGACACCAGCAAGTCCTGGAAGTCCAGCCTCTCCTGGCCATCCTGGCTCTCCTGGTTGTCCTGGAGCTCCTGGGAATGCGATGGTTCCTGGAAGTCCGTCTGGACCAGTGGGTCCATCAAATCCTGGGTTTCCTTGTGGCCCTTGCTCTCCGAGTGGTCCTTGTGGTCCTTGTTCACCATCATCTCCGGCTGGTCCAACCTTTCCAACGGATCCTGGGAATCCTTGTGGTCCTGCTGGTCCTTGTGATCCTTGTGGTCCTTGTGGTCCAGGTGGGCACTTGATGCAACCTCCTGGGAGATCATGGGTAGCCAAAAGAGAAATTCCGCTGGCTCCTGGTTTTCCATCGTCACCAGAAAGTCCTTCGTCTCCACGTGGTCCTGGTGGTCCTGGTGGTCCTGGAGGTCCAGCTGGGCATCCGTTGCTGTTAGCATTGCAGTTGCACATTCCTGGGTAGACATATCTAAACAGAACTATGTTTTCTGTTTTTTTTTAGTAAATTTTTACCTCTTCTTTCTGAAAATGCTAGGCATAGCGTTATCAGACTTTCCACTTGGGCTTTGAAGAATCAAGAGGCGATCCCAAGTATCATCCACCATAACTTTGAATTCATCCATTCTGTGCTCGACCTAATCAGAGTATACGTTAAATATGAATATATCTTTTGCTTCTGGAAAAAACAGAAAGCTTAACAAACCTCATCACGGAGTTCGTTGATATCGCTGACAATGTTGCCAACAGCAATTAAAGCTGCAAACACACCGACGCAGCAGATGCCGGCACTAGCGTAACCGAAGTAAGTCATTCTTCTAGCTGAATTTTTTTTTCATCTCTTTTTATATTCTTTTTTCACATGACCACCTGAAAAAACTGGCTATGAGTTGGTGGATTTTGCATACAAAAACTGAAACATTCAGAAAAACGCGTCGTCAGCGCAGTTTTTCTACCCCACCCTCCAACATATTTGACGAAAAATAGTGCCTAAAATAGAGAGTAAGGGTTTGTAATGGGAAAGATAGAACTTTTGATTCGGGTAAGATTTTCAAACTAAAATCCAATACAACGAAATTCTGATTGAAAAAAAAAGATTTTTTATGAAAAACATGCGAAAAAGTGCAAAAAGTTCCAAGACTTTGAAGAGTTTTAATTCATGTTTGAATATATTACTATTATTCAAAAATTGAAATATTACGTAATGAATTATAGTCAGTTTTGATCACCGTTCAAACAGCTTAGGATTGAAATTGATAAAAGTTAATGAACGACTTCACTTTCCAGTACAACCCTATGATCTCCAAATCTTGCTATTTATTTCCTTATAAGGTGTTTTGTTCTAGAAACGCATTATTTCTCATTTGACTACTTAATTTGAGAATTCATTTCCATTCAATAATAACAATTTCAACGAACATAAATAGTATTGTTCACCTAGATATCCAGTAAGCTGTAAGCGTTATCTTGTGAGATCGAAAGAAAGATTTCGGATTTTGATCGATGTAGTCAACGCACTGTTACTCTTCATTGTTCGAGACAAGGGGAAAGCCGGTTTACCTAGCTACCTCTGTCTAAGATGTCTTTAGAACTATTCCTGGCTCGGTCTGTGGTCTCCAGTATTCTGCTAACGGCTTCAGTCTATTTCTCCGATTATCAATTTCTTTTCAATGTTTCAGCTGACTCTCTATGCAACATCTCTCCATCACCCATCACTTCGAAGTTTTCTTATATTCTCTATCTCTCAATATGGGTTTCATCTCTTTTAGGATGTCTTTGTCTTTCTTTATTAATCTCACCCTCTGACTAACATTCAATTCTTCAACGTTTCACAATGCTTTACAACGCCAACACGGGAAAAACGAACATTTAATTCACCTCATATCTCTCAATTATTCTTTTAGCATCTGCCTACTTTCCCAAGCTCGAAACAACGTTGGAATCGTTGGAAAGGGGGGAAAAGATTTTGAACACGCATCGGCTACAATTCAAAGAGTTTAGTACCCAGTGATTTCCATAAAAACGTCAATTGTTGTCTTCGTATTCATACCAAACGTTAATCTTCCCTGAGGGTTAATTGTAATGCAACAGAATAAGATGAAATTTATGTGACTTTGTTGAACGCGATCTGAACATTTTCGGGATAAATTATTTCAGATCTCGCAAATGTATTTGATACAAATCTTCGTTATTGAAAACTATATAAAAATCATGAAATTCTTGAATTGTAAATCAACTTGAGAACATATCATATCCGTTTTTAATCAAAATGTTTTGTTCCAATACCCTTAATAGGATATATATATTGAATTTATCAAAACCTTTTTGCTGATATTCAGATATTATCTGAATCTGAAAGATCAGAAAACCTATTCTGTTCTTTCTGAAATATGCTGCAGAATATATTAGTTGGTGTGTAAAGACTACTTAGTGTTTTTTTCACGCTCTTTTTCACTGAGTAAGATAAGGTAGATTCAGATTGCTGAATGCTTGGGATGTGGTGCGTGTCCAGACAGACTGACGGTCAGATGAACGGAAGAAGGAGCGCTTTCTAGGATTGGGCTTATCGACGAATTCTGGTTCAAAGTGACCCAATTGAACGGCTCTCCATTTCATTCAACTTTCTCCTCTTATCCATGGTAGTCGTCTCTATCGTCGGTCTTTTCTTTTCACTGGAACTTCCAGGCCAGCACTACGCTGGTTCTCGAGAAATAAAACTGTCAATGAGCTTTATGATTTTACATAACTATTCACAAAAAATCGAGCACCACTTCTAACATTTCATCCCCAACTAGCACTATTTCGATCATATACATTTAATTTGATTCTTTATTTCTCTTTACAAATAAATATTCTAATCACTTGGAATATTATATTTTCAGATGTCTAACTGCAAGATTCTCATAATATTAGCAATTACTTGTGTTATTACTTACACATCAGCCTCTTATTGTGGACAATCAGCAATTCCTTTCACTTTCCAGGTATTATTCTTTTCAAGATACATATATATATATATATATATATATATATATATATATATATATATATATATATATATATATATATATATATATATATATATATATATATATTTATAAATTCATATATTTATTGTAATCTCTCATACATCAGTGACTATATTCCAGAGTTTGAGATCAGGTCATCCTGTGCTCGGCTGTGCTCGACCACGATGCTTTGGTTGGAACAAAAACGGTACTCGTGCATCTGATACTGCTCAATTTTACAGTATAAATGGAAAAGAAGACGGGTTAGTTTAAAAAATTGGTAATTCTTTAACTGTGTATCATCATCTCCAGGTATCTCAGAAGATCAGATCAACTAGTTAGACCAGCCAATTTGATTAACGATGAACCACAAATAGCTGTATTCACTAATTTTCTCTAAAATATTTAGAATGAACTATATTTCAGCAATGTTCTGAACATTACCGATCAAATGGATGCGAAACTGGAGAATGGATTGGAGGTATTTCTCCACAAACCAATGCGTACCGACCTGATTTCCAAGTAAGAGTTTCCGCTCTCCGAATGCTTAATGAAATCGGAACATTTTGAACAAATAGATTGTTAACAATAAAAGAAAACTGAAAAAGAATTTATTCGATTTTCTAGAGTAGCTATTTTTAATCTTTCATACTTTTAGGTTCGGTGTTGCTCGTATGCTCCCTTATCCGACTCTGAAGATAGAGGAATCGCCCCTATTCAACAGGTATAGATACACCTTCTAGCTCTAAATTATTTAAATGTGTAGGGTCAAATATTCATTGGAGGAGAAGTAATTGAGAATGATCGTCTTCTAGCCTTTGACTATATCTCGAATATTAAAAAAAATGTGTATAATAATGGAACGTTCGTTATATTTACCGGTCTTTTTCTCAAATGTTTTCTAACTTTAGAATTGAATATTCCGTTTATGTTAGACGTTTTACATGCTCTGATAGTTCAGATGGAGAAGGTGAATAAGTATACATTCGTTTCACAATTTCTGTTCCTTGCAGACTTGACTGTATCGAACAGCGCTGTACTGAGAAATCTTGATGGAGATGTGGTAGTTCATTCAAAGGACGTATGTTACTTATTAAAGATTGTAGTTGAACAAGCATCATTTTTAGATCAAAAGTAAGGCATTTGGTGTACCAAATTCTGTTCAAGTCGCAGCTAATCCTTCCGATATTGTATGTTTTTCGTATTTATCTTCATTTTTTATATAATTTTCATACACAGAGTTCAAATAATCAACAATATGTGCAAGCTCCCAACCAGTATAATCAACAAAATTATCAGCCCCAGCAACAGCCTCAAGCGCAATACAGCCAACAGGCCTATCAACAACAGCCATATAACTATCAGCAATACAATCAACAAAATATGAACGGTATCCTTTATAATCTCTAATTCTCTATAACCTAAACAAGAACTTTTTAAGGTTATCAACAAAACTATCAGCAAGGAGATCAAGCTAAGCCAGCTGATGACAAACGTACAGCACTTCCAAGTGCTCCAAACTCAGGAATGCTTGACTTAAGCCAACTTGGCGTAACACCACTTCCAACACTCCCTCCAATTACTCTTCCAAAATTAGAAGATTTACCCAAATTCGAAATTCCTTCTGTAGAAGACGTGGAAAATGTGATCCCCCCAATGCAAAAAGCTATTTTAACAAATATTGCAAAATTCTTTGGAGTTTTGTAAGAAACGGATTTCCATCTAGTTTGATAATAATAATAATAATGCTACATATCTGTACAGAGAAAAATTACCTCAATTTAATAAATCATTAATTTCTCGGCAAAAAAAAACAAATATAAAATTTGAGCTATTCATAACAATCTATAAAAACACTTAAGTCATCAGTAGCTTTCTCAAGCACACTTATGCCATATATACAAACTTTAAATTCTCTGAAACTTGACGTAATAAAATGCAACAGAATTATATAAATGAACAATTTTCAGCGCACATATTCAGGATGAATTAAAGAGGGATGTTTCCATGTTTCTTCCATGGGTTGGACATTTGCTTGCTTTCCAACATGTTCAAATCCTCACAGATACGTCGACGGGTTTCAGAAGGCTTAATTATGTCATCAACAAATCCTGAAATGAAATTTTTTTTCTTTTAAAAGTATTTTTTTGTTACTCCTACCTCTGACAGCAGCAGGGAATGGGTTACTGAACAAATCAGTGTATTCTTCCTCATGCTTGGCTGCGTTATCCTTGTCATTACGGAAAAGAATAGAGACAGCTCCTTTAGCTCCCATAACAGCAACCTCAGCAGTTGGCCAAGCGTAGTTAATATCTCCGCGGAGATGCTTAGAAGCCATAACATCGTAAGCTCCTCCGAAAGCTTTTCTTGTAATGACCGTGATTTTAGGAACAGTAGCCTCAGCGAAAGCGTAGAGAAGCTTGGCACCATGTCTGATAATTCCTCCGTATTCCTGAGCAGTTCCTTAAAATAAATGTTATCTGTAACATTTTAAAATATGAGGCGAATACCTGGCAAGAATCCTGGTACATCAACAAGAGTAATAATTGGAATATTGAAACTGTCACAGAAACGGACAAAACGGGCACCCTTGATGGAAGAGTTAATATCCAAGCATCCTTAACAAATAAACATATAACTTTTCTGATATCTATCAACAAACCAGCAGCAAATTTAGGGTTGTTACCAACAATTCCTACAGTTCTTCCATTCATGCGAGCAAAACCAATGACAAGATTCTGGAAAAAATTTGAATTTCAACCAAAGAACCTAACTTTAATGAAACCTTAGCGTAGTCTGGCATAATTTCGAAGAAATCTCCTTCATCAACTAAAGCAGTAACTACATCTTTCATGTTATAAGCGGCGGTACTCTCAAGGGGAACAACAGTATCTAGAGATGGAACAGAGCGGTTCCTGAACAAAACATAATTAGTAAAATATTAAACTATTAGAAATACCAGGCATCATCGCAAGCTCTGATTGGGGCAGGATCTTTGTTTGAGAGAGGAAGATAACTGAAGAGCTCACGAAGATTTAATAAAGCGTCAACGTCATTTTCAAAAGCGCCATGAGCGACACCAGAAGTCACAGTGTGAGTTTTAGCTCCTCCAAGTTCTTCCTGAGTAACTTCTTCATTAGTAACTGCCTTTACGACATCAGGACCAGTGATAAACAGATAAGAAGTGTCACGGACCTAAAGACCATTAAGTATAATTTATTCAACATATTACTCTAACCATGAATGTGAAATCAGTAAGAGCTGGAGAATACACAGCGCCTCCGGCACAGGGTCCCATAATAAGAGAAATCTGAGGAACAACTCCAGATGCCATAACATTCAGCTAAAACATATATTATGTTTTGTATTTGAACAGATATATACTTGGAAGATATCAGCATAACCAGCTAAGGACTCTACTCCTTCCTGAATACGGGCTCCACCAGAATCATTCAATCCAATAACGGGAGCTCCTACAAGCATCGCGTCCTAAATATCTCTATAAATGTGTTCTTATCAGGTTAAAAATCCATACCTTCATGATCTTAACTATCTTTTTAGCGTGGACAGAGGAAAGGGAACCTCCGAAAACGGTGAAATCTTGAGAGAAAACAAAAACAGTACGACCGTTAATTTCTCCACGTCCAGTAACAACTGAATCACCTGGATACTAAAAAAACATAACATTACTATTAATAACGTGATCCTCTGTACCTTTTCCTTTTGCATTCCGAAGTCAGTACAAGTATGCTCTGCGAACATATCATATTCTCTGAATGAGCCCTTGTCCAGAAGTAAATTAATGCGTTCACGAGCAGTAAGTTTTCCCTACAATTTTTAATTTGAGTAATTTAACTCTTAGTTCGCTAATCTGATTGATCTAAACATCCACTTACTCTTTTATGTTGAGCATCAATGCGCTTCTGTCCACCACCTAATAGTGCTTGGGCTCTAGTTTTCTCAATTTTCTCAGCAACTTTTATAGTATGAGCAATAGAGCTCGTAGCTCTAGCAAACTGAAAATTCAAATAAAAATATTTCCAAACTAAATAAAATGGAACCTTAGGAATGCTAGCTACATTTCGAAGTCCTTGAAAAGGACGTGCAACCCGTGAGAACATTTTGTCACCGGAGAAATATACCTGAAGCACCAAAAGTATTATACAAAATCATGCTAAATATTTTCTGGTCAAACGATAACATTAAAAACAAATAAGTCTAATTTCTCCGAAACTGGCGGTACGTGTGCAAGAACTGCGTCTATTCTCACAAAGACACGTACACCCACTAAAATCGATAGAAAAAGAGCGAGCGCAGTTTATTTTCTGATATCTTTATCACAAAGAAACAACAAAGTTCAAACTTTTCTTCTCTCTCAAAATTACGAATTTGATGAAATACAAAATAAAACATAATTCTAAATATTTCCACCAAAGTAGAAAGAAATGAAAATGAGTTCCCAACCGAGCAAAAGACTTTTCGCTCTGTTACAATTGTACTTGACATACGTGATCTCCAATACATATCGACCATTTCCCAAATTATTTTCTATTTCGAGAGTGTCAGTTGCATTATTAAATCGCGGAAGAGCTTGCAGGCAGGAAACATATGTCAGACTTTTTGATTAAACCCAAAAATTTCCAATTTTTTGCCATAGCCTTCACAAGATGTAGAAGTCGTCTCTGGACATCATTTTCTCCCAAGGTCATTGGTTTTATTCAGCCTTCTTATCAAAGGAAACATGTAAACCAATTAGCATGAAACTTGAAAAGTTCTTATTTCCTTGGAAATGTGGTATATAATTTCCTTGTTTGCTTAGTACTATAGTAATATATTTAGCTTACATATGTATGAAAAAGAGTTTCATGGGCACGGGCAAAGGTGCTCAATTGTCTTTTCTTCACACTTGCCAGAATACACGTGTATTTTTCAAAGTTATCTTCTTTAAGTCTTATCTCAAAACAAAATAATGGCCACTATAAACTGATATAAAGTTTTTTTTATATATTTTGTTGAAAGTTATGTTTTTCGAATCTTTCCTATATCAACCTATAATTCAATTATTTCAACATATTGAAAAGTTCTCGAATATATCAATAAAGAACAACAATGCTCACACCTGTTATTTTGTCACTAAATTCGTAATATTTTTGGTGTTTTCTGATGACTCATCCCTAGCGCGTTTCGCAAACAAGCCCGTATAAAAGGTCCATCATCAGTCAGACTCCTGTTGAGTCTCCTGCAAGTTCGTAGCTCGTTCTCTTGAAACATTCATTTCTTTCTATTCATTTCAGATATTTCGGCTAATATTTTTTTCTTTATATTCATATATGTTTTCAAAAATAGCTTTTCTATTTCATTTGTCGTTATTTTAATATTTCTTGACTAAAAAAATAATTGAACATTTTAATTCGTATAATACTTATTCAATATGAAGTTAAAGAATTATTTTCAGCATGTCCTTTGCAACAATTTCCTCTTCTCTTTCTTCTGTTGAGAATATTACAAAAGCGGAATATCATAATGTTGTTTTCGCAGAAAACCAGGTTTGGTTTTTTTCGAAAAACTGTGAGTTTTTTTTTGTTAGAATGAAAGTCTCATCTTATTTTCTTAAATAATGTGAATACCATAGATATGGTATTCACATTATTCATAAAAGCTTTTAATTTCACTACATTTCGAACGGTATTTGAACAATGACCACATTCTAAAACAATAAGATCTACATATTTATTATTCTTATCTCTTTTAGTTGTAAACCAACCTACTTTCAACTGGGGTCATAGAGTTAGCTTCGTTGGTGGTTATGCTGTGTCTTTTGATACCGTGGAGAAAAAATGGTCCGCTCCTGTTGAAGTAAGTACAGAACACGATTTTCACTTTCAACTATATTAAAGTACACAACAACTAAAATAAATCAATATTATATGTATCGTTGGTGAAATTCTTTAGATCGTTTTTACTTTTTCATTTAATTCAGTTTCCATCCGTATCTACCGAAGAAAACGCGACTGAGAACATTTTTGTATACAATGGGAAAATATATCTACTTCTTGCTACAAGCTTTGGAGGCATTGAGTTCCAAAGTATTCACAAATGGACTGGCAAGGATTGGCAAAAATTGACGCTAAACGTAATCAAAATTAAAACAAACATTGATATAATTTGCAATATACAGGCTCCTGAGAAAAAGGATGATGGAGATGAAAAGGTTCAAGTGGAATATGTTGCTTCTATCCCTAGCGTTGGAGTTTCTCACACAACCATTGTAGCTGGAATGCACAGAACATATCATCTCTATCGCTTAACTATTGGCGAATCTGATGCTCATATTGAGTTTGTTGCTGAGTCTCCTCAAGAAAAGTTTATGGTATGTTTAATAAGCGTTTGAAGTAATTATTTCAATGATTAAGCCTGGATTGCCTGTTGCTGCTTTGCAAACTTCAAATAAAGTTTTCATTAGCTTTGGAGTATTTGGCTGTGGATTCATGTGGCAGAAAAATAGATTAATCGAGTTCGACGAACAAAAGAAAGTTTTTGAGACGATCGAGGTAATTTTCCTGCTTACTTCAAAGTCATAGATATATTTATAGGTGGCTCAGTCGGATGATATTACGGGACCACCGTTTTTCTCGAGATCTAATTATGTATCGGTAACTGCTAAAGGAGATTTCCTGCATATGACTGGCGCAGTTAGAGTTGGTGAGTAGTCTTTGAGCGAAGCTACAAAATTAAAAAAACCAAACTGTACAAGATCAAAGAACATTTCAATATTTGTCAAAATGAAAAGAATCGGATAAAAATTTTTTTTGCAGGAATGTCTGATTCTAAATACGACGGTTCCATTTATGCTATTACGAACTTGTCGGAAGGTCAACCACGATGGGCCAAATCAAATCTTGTGGCTCCAGATGGGCTAGATGGAATTGTTGTAAACTCTTCCACTGACGGAGTTTATGCTTTTAATACTGAAAACACTTATTTTGGACAACTTGATATTTGAGCTGACTGCCATCTCCATTCATCTAAACCAAAACATGTAAATTTGTAAAGAAATTATCTCCACTCTCAATGTTACATGAACCCTAAGCATAATGTGATATGTCCACTTAATTATATATAACAAAATGTGGTCCAACATTTCAAATACTCACTTATTTAATATGCAACTGTTGATATGAATAAAGTTTTTTTTAAACCAAAAAGAAGGGAATATTGTTGCTAGGTATCTTTGTTTTTCAACCTTTTTAAGCTAGACGTGTTTTCAAGCGTTTACAATACTATAACTGAAAAGTATTCTGTTATCATAAAATTCTATATAAAGAAACTCTTTAATGTTTATTTGTATTGTATGAAAGTAAAGATTACGTAAATAGAGATCATTCAAGTATGACATCAGGCTTGGTTTTAAAAAAATTCTTTTCAAAGTGTTTGCACATAAGAATACGTTAACATTTTCATTGATGAGAAAATCCGTGATTATTAGGTGATGGTGATCGATCAGGAGTGAAAGCCTGCATTATAGATCTTCTCCGAGGACCATGTCTGAAATTAATTAATAATATTCTGAATAAACCTAAGGTAGCTAGGTAAAATTTCTGAAAATGTTTTTTTAAAAACAAAAAACGGGTATTTCATGCTAACAAAAAAGGAATACAGCAAATTTGGCTTATTTTAACTATTAAAATACCTGGAAGAAGGTTGAGATCTGAAATATTTTTCGATTAAAATGAACTATTATCAGTTGGGGAATATTTTACAAAATTCTATAAGCTAACTTTTTATCCGATAATCGTTCAAGTCGATCCCATTCTTCTTGGTATGTTTCATATAATTTTCTAGGATCTCGACCATATTTTTCCTTTTTCTCTCGGAATTTCTTAGGTTCTGTAAAGAATTTCATATTTTGATTAACTTATTTCATTCCATTTCATTTCATTCATCATTTTTTCCATTTCGAATAAATATATTTGAATTATATTTCATTATATAAAAACTGAAATAAGGATTACCATGTTCATCAGGACTAACAGAGCGTGAGCGTGAGTGGATTGAGTAGCTTGATGTGTTCGGTCCCAATATCCGTACGGCAATAGGCTTAATCTAATAGGTTCAACGTCAATAATAATTTCACTTGATAGTTATTTACTTCTTCCATATCCTGTCGAGATGTCGGTGGCTCTATTATTATTACTCGAGGTTCATTCATTTCGTCGTCGCTTAGTGTTTCTGGTAGTTCAATTTTACAAACCTGTGTGGGAGGAACAAATATCTATAACATTATTCTATTGCCAGAGCTCGAATATAAAAATATGAACCGTCTCAACAGGACTGGACATATCTTGGTTAAGTGAATTGTATGAAGGATTCCTGATGATGAGTTCGGGTAGATTGCAAGGTATAATAGGCGGAGTTCTTAATATACTATATTACTGAGAAAAACCATTTGCTATAAACTGTATAAGAAAGGGGCAGTGTTCCGTGGATGGTGATCGTGAGCCATTTGATGGGGAAGACAAAGGAGCTTTTTCTAAGTTTATTTCGTCATTTGTAATAGAATCCGAATCATTAGTATCATCCGGTGGATCTCTTCCTTCCTAAAAATATTTATATTGTATAACTTAAGTGTTAGAAACAATGATACTTGAATAGCAATAGTTCTTTCAACAACATTTTCTAGGTCTAGCGCATCTATAACAGCTGGTTCGACACCGCATTTTTTTCCGACTGCGTGTAGTAAATCCCTAACTTTCAAGCTGAAATAGCAAAATATGAGCTTAATGT
Source organism: Auanema rhodensis (assembly GCA_964057225.1). Taxonomy (NCBI): domain Eukaryota; kingdom Metazoa; phylum Nematoda; class Chromadorea; order Rhabditida; family Rhabditidae; genus Auanema; species Auanema rhodense. The sequence continues at coordinate 8,366,364 of OZ059899.1, read as the reverse complement.
TATTTTGAAAAGTTGTGTACGTTTTGCCTCCGAACCATATCTTTGTTTGAGCAGCATCTTTCATCTTTTTCCCCAGATAATGAAGTTTTTTCATATATTCAGATCCAATATCTACAACATGCATATAATTTGATTATTTGAATATATTATTTGAAAAATATTAATAAAGAAATTCTTCAACTTCCTTTATCATAAAACGTCACTAACCAATAGCTATAGTTGTTATGGCCAATCCCAAACAAACATATAAAAATGTGATAGGCAGAAAAGCAACTCTGGATATGTTACTTATAAGAATTAGTATTTAAAAATCAAGCCAACCTTGTAGGCACTAACTGCCCAAAATCTATTGCTGTTAAACAGAGAAAATTATAATAAAGTCCATTGAAAAAATCAATCTAAAACAGCAGTGTTCAAATTAAATGCTAGTTATTTCATTAAATACTTACTTGACCGTTTAAAGCTGGTAATAGAATTGCACCAACAGCGACATAAATTAGAAACACCAATAAAAGAATTAGCGAAGTTACTTGAATAGACGATTCCTAAAATTTGAATGTAATCATCTGTCTAAAACAATTATATACCTTATATTCTTTACCAGACAGTGAGGCTTTTGACATTCTTCTTTGTGTTCGATATGCTTCTAGCTAAAACATTAAAAGGATCTTTAACTGTAAAATCAGGCTTTGAACCTTTCGTCGAGAATCTCCCGCAAAATTATTTAAATATTGTCCTACGTTTGCAATTATAATCATCGTTATTGGAATTCCACAAATACCATAAACAATACAGAATAAACGTCCTGCATATGTTATGGGTGCTATTCGGTTATACCCTAAAGTAAACAAAGTTTTATCAATTTTCAAGTTATTTGACCTAAAGTTGTTACGATTCCAAACCCATACAACGTAGCTGTGACAAATGACCATTCACTTCGCTCGTCTCTGTAAGACATGAATATCCTTTAAAAAAAGTAAAGTGTATGTTCACCGTTCTTCCTCAAAACAAGTCATTATCACTTCAGCAGTAACGTTTTTATCATGTTCATGGTGTTTGTTTGTTTTCACTTGACTTAGCATCTAAATACACTTACTAACTATGTTTCAACAAATTTATGCTTACGCGAATCACACATTCGGTTTTTTCCTGCTTATTACGATCTTGAAGTTCTTTGCAGGCCTTTGATTCAAGTTTATTGAAAATAAATCCACCGCAGAACGCATAAAGCAAAACCAAGAAGAGAAGTGAGCAATGAAGAGTAAATGGTTTAGCTTTCTAAAAATTCGAAAGTTCACAGTTATAGTAATACTTTTTCAATAATTAGTAGTAAATAATAAAATAGTATATTTTCTGCCGAACAAATTAACCTCATTTGTTCTATACTTCACCTCAAATCGACTGTTATGGTGTTGTAAGGTATGCATATTATTTATCTGATCTCAATTTTTTTCTCTTCTGTATACCGTACTAATTATAACTATTTTGATATTCTGTAAAAGTAGGTGATACGCTTTGATCAAACAACTTCCGAACAAAAATGAAAAATAAAAATGAATTAAGAAAAGTGGTTTACAAGCTATGCGTCATAAGGAATAATTTTGGCCCGTTTCTAAGAAATAATAAAAAAATAGTGCAGCTTACGTTTATTTGCCGACGGGCGCTCACCACAAACTTGGAGATAATGAAAATCATCAAATGGTTGGTAGTAGTTGGCAAAAAAGAATGTGTTGAGAAAAAGAGAAAAGAACTAGAAAAGTTCATTGATCTTTCTTTGTTTGGAAAATAGTTTTATCAGGTTTTTTTCCTTGCTCTTTTCTTAGTTTTCTGTCTTTTAATACTTTATAGATAGGGTTGTTTCTAGATGGAGCAAAGAATCAGGAAGCTTCGAAACTGTTGTGATCTAATAAAATATTGGTGTTACAGCAAATATAAACATTTATATCATGTTTTGTAGATTGTTTTTCAAGAATTAATGTTTACATAAATGGATCCTAGTTTTTCTTGAAATCGAATAATGTATATTAGCAAAAGCAAGCTTTTCTAAACTTGTGAAACATTTTCAATTAACTTGTTACTTAATATTCGAGACTTGCTCTCTAACTCTAAACATTTAGCTCTTAAGACACTATAAAGTTGAATTATATTCTATTTTCATATCCGTAATCTAAAAACAGATATTGAAATATTGTTATAAAAGACAAAATAAGTCAAAACATTGTAAAGGTCGATCCAAATAGGGTTAAATGGAAGTTTTAGTTGAAATATTTAATATTAAAAAAACATTTATAATCAAAGTGAGAATACTAACAGAATGTGCTAAGAAAAATAATTGTGAGATGTTTAGAGTCAGTTTCGTAAAATTCTGAGATGGAAAGCATGGTGCTTCATTACATATTCACACATGATAATCAAAAATTGCTAGGCTCAAAATAATGTTGATTACCGATATAAGCAGTTAGAAATAGTCGAGAAAACATATTTTCGAGAAATAAAATTAAAAAGGAAAGATATAGCTCACAATTATGAAAGTTGTGAATGAAAATAACAGCATATATCAGATTAGAGTTTCATTGTCAAAATAATATAAAAGGGATAAATGATGCTCCATTTTTCAGATATATGCGAAAGCTATGTAGAACTTAAGTAGATATAATTCCTATGAGATATGCTATATTTGAATTATTTCGCTTGGGCGAAGAATTATTCCAACTTAGTTTTTTTTCATTTAAAAATACGTGTTTTTGGAAAACAACTACATTACAGCAATCAAAATAATACCGATTATTGTAATTAAAATATTAGATTACTGTTTTCAGTGTTATGTGTTACATGGGTTACTTCTTTTTCACATGAAATTATTATGCGATTATTCATTAGAAAAAGCTTGTGATCTTCCGTTTTTCTGTTTTCTATTGGTCATATAAACACATGTATGTATATAATATACATAAGCAATAGTATGTCTAAACAAATTTACTGAAAAATATTGTAAAAAAATGTTAACGTGTAATGAGTTTGATTAAGTTACAGCTACAATTTATTACAAGGTAATCTTTTGAAATTTACTTACAGATCATTAACATCTTATTATTTTTTATTCACGAACATTAATTCATCTATAATTTATTCTTCTCTAATTGTCATACTCAATGAGTTTTATATAAACTTATTTTATTAAATCAAAAGTTATTCCTGCTTAAAGGAACATCTTGAGAATAATCTTCTCTTATCTTAAATAAAACAAAGAAACTTTAAACAATAAAGCTCTGCGAGCAAGTATATCGTCATTTGCATGCATGGTCTATAAGGGTTAACAAACTTTGTTCATTGAATTTCTTTTTAATGACCAGAACAGCTATATGAAAGAATTTGAATTGATAAAAAAAATTCATTGTACATCTGAATGAACAGATTTTCCATAATTCTCTGATAAAGAGAAGCATTCAGTTGTAGTTAAGTATTAAGGACCTTGTCTCAAATAAAAAAATAGTAGTTCAATTGGATAATAAAAAGAATGATTAATAAACTGATGTTGCGTTCGAAAACCGAGAAAAAGTAAAAAGGACGTACATTTGTCCGAAATAAATACATTTTAACGCCAGAAACACACAAATGTACATTTATTTTTGAAAATAATTAAAATGGGACGGTTGCATTCAAATGCTAAAATTCTCAAATTCATCTTTTCGGAAAAACAAGGAAACATGGAAGCTTTTATCCTTCTATCAAAAGATCAATTTAAAGGAATAGGTTACGACATCTAATAAATGTAAAAAACATATCTTAAGATCTAGAAAACAAACATATTAACTCATAAGTTGAAGCATATTTCAAGCTAGACACAATATATATTGAGCAATATGAAGAAAATTGAATTTTCTGAAAGAAATATGTCATAAGCTTGGCATGATATGAAGGAGCTTCTAAGATCTAGAAATTAAATTTGTACCGCTTAATTCAATTAACTTTTTGTATAGGATGAAGTTTTTCGAATGAAAAACATAAGTTTCAGAAATTGTATTGCGCTAAATGAATGGTTGTAGACAAATCAAAATTAAAGTCATTGATGATAGAAGAAACGAGCAGCATTTAAATGTTCAAAGTTCTTTTCTAATAGATCTAGTAATATATCTATGTAATGAGATGGCAAACCTAAGTGGGACCCAGCTGAGACAAGTGTAAATTCTAGCACCGAAAATGCGACTCATGCAGAACTAAAGCACTGCTAAGGACAGATTTACTATCTATCGAATGCTATGTCAATTTTGGAATGTAAAATCTATGAATTAATTTAAATGAGGCACCAGTTCTCATTACCTGGAAATCGGTTCGAAACAGTTGAATTACAGCTTGAATCACAACCAGCATCTCGTAACAGTCTGGAAAGCAAAATAGAAAAATATGATGAATTCTACTAGAAGTTCGAAGAGGGCAGATTCGGATATAGCAACTCTGAGCTCGAACGAGCCGCCCCGCGGACGCTAGGCACTAAAACAAAGAAAAGTAACATAAACAATGCCATTTGTCACTACAAACATGCCGCCTAATCGAGAAAAATGGGTCTTTTAAGCCGAGCACAGTTCTAAATGTTACATATTTCGACAGGAGTCTTGAATTTGGAAGGAATGAGGACCCGTCTTGCAGCCGGGTGCCCATATGGCTATTAGAACCAGCTAACGCTCTTGTCTTTAGTAAAGTTCAATGTATATCATATACACAATAAATATACAAGTATTGCCACAAAAACAAAGTCTTTAATAAAAGGCATTCACAGTTCTCAAAATTATGACAGTTACGTAAAGGCATAAAAAAAAACTGTTATTTTACTCTGATTCCTGATTATTAGTAGATTTCTCCTTATATTCTTCTACCTCTTTCAAATATCGTGCTTTATCTTCAGCAGCCTTGCTCTCCCACTTCTGTAAGTGGTACACAATAAATAATTATAAAATTTATAAAACTAACAGTTTTATCTTCCAATGTGGACCATTCTCTTCCGCAAAGCTTCAAAATCTCCGTAGGCTTCAAGGTAGTATTGGCTTTTTGAATACGTTCACGGTTTTCTTTCAACCACAAAAAATAGGCGGACAAACTCCTTAAATCATTTTGTTACTTTTCAAGTAAAAATATATAACATACTTCTTTGGTGCCCTTGGATCTTTGGTTTTCTTAACTCTAGAGCTCTGCATGGTCTTGGCCATAGTTGAAGAATCTGTCAAAAAAATGGGTGATAAGGAATTACAACACTAAGTAAAATACAAAAAATAAAAACAAACTAGCAAGAAAAAGGCAATTAGTGGTCTGAGCATATTGTTCAGATTAATAATATGCAAATGATTTTCATTCAATAAGAGCGCGCACAACAGTTAATTGAGATATTTTTAAACTTTTTGAAAAGAAAAGTTGCCAAAAATTTTCATATTCTAAATTATCATAGTTCCCGATTTTTGTAATAGGTGTCTCTTTTAACTCGGCTAGATACATTTGTTAATTAATTACATATTCAAAACTGGATTTAAGAAACCAGTAATTGTCGTTCCAGGATTAGCTGTCCTCCCGCTTTTTTTTTGCTTTACTGCAAACAATAATTGATTACATAATTAATATTTAATTTTTCAAACATTTACAGAATTCCGATCCTTAGTTATATGAAACCTACATTTGTATAGCGAATTTTCTTTAGTGGAGGGTGTTATGCATGTAATTCTATTTTTTGTTATGATATTCCTTTATTTTTTGAAACAGTTCCAACAATGCCTCTGCTAATACTGGCCATAAATTGATTATTATAATTTCGATATTTAAATATACAGTTTTATTTTGAATATTGGGATTAAAAAGCTTTATAATATAGCTAAATTGAATGTACTGGTGAAGTATTCAATGAATAAACATGTTCTTATCATGTACTTCGAGCCGTTTAGCTTATTCACTTTTACATTAATATTTTGAGCTTGATTGATAATTAGGAACTTTACACTATAACTATGGGTTGAAAATTCTAGTAAGCGAAGCCAAAAATATTGATATTATGGATGAAATTTTTCTAAAAGGTTTTTATTTAAATTATGTTGTTTAATATCACTTCAATTTTGCCTGAAAAATGAATCAACATAGATAACATGAACAAAAACAACAGTAATATTCTTGTTTATGCTCATATTGCCTATGGAAAAATTACTAGAAATTTTTATTGATTATTTCAATGTATTTGAAAATATTAATCGCTCATAGTTTAATTGTTTTGTGCATCTTATTCTCAACTATCTGGTATCACATGAACACTAGCACAAAAAATCACAAAAAAAAATGTTTATAAATTGATGAATCATCATATGGAGTAAATGCTAACGCTATTCGATTAACATGGAGCGGGGCATAGAGCATTCCAAATGAGCCATTATGTTCATTATTGATCACACTGCTTAGGTCATTTGAAAAAGACGGATTACTCATCATTTCCGGCATGCAGCATAGGCACATACGAATTATCTAATTCCAATCATTTGCCTTTGAAATTCTGAAATGATGACTGAAATTCGAATAGCTGACTAATGCTAGCTTCTGCCATTCCGAATTGTGTATGTGAGTCAATTCATGACTCACTAATCGATATTCTTATTGTTTTAACAAATAAGGTCTGTTTTTTGCTCATTCAACCTTCACTAATATTGTCTTCCAGATAACGTCACGCCTCTAAACCTAAGCAAGGTATATTGCTGACGGATCACCCTCGTACTATGTTCATCACTTTAGCAACAATATGATATTGTGCCCATAATTCTAATATAATCACTCATTTTAGTCATTTATGAATGTTTCGTATAATTTCATATATTACTAAGTCTTTCTAGAAAATGGTAGTACATCATGCCTCCTATCGGTATTATGATTCTTCAATGGTTTTTCTCTGCACCTTTTCTTAAAGTGGAAGGTGGACTGTCATTTCTCCCCTACAGCATTATCGCGAAGAAGGTCTAGTTTGTGTTCCTCACGACAGCGATTATTGAATCGCGTCAGTCTACGTTTTTCCAACTAATCCCGAAATGGAACCTTCTTGAATAAATACAGAAACGATCGATTTTAAAAGTAACTATGCATTTCAAGATCAATTTTCGTAAATATGCAAGAGTATTCGTAAGTCGTTCAAACTCATTTTTTTACTTAGGCTGGATTTTTGTAAATACTCGCAACTGCTTGCTTTCTATTATACTTAAACCAATACGAATACATATACATGATAATCTAAATTATTTTTTTATTCATCATATGAATGCAATTTCAAAGATAGCAAGAAAGACAGCAAAGTACTCTTGATATCCTTGATTGTCATTGAAAAAATTAAGTATTTTAATTATAAGTTATCCTCTTCTCTTCCATCCCCTAAAGGATATTTTTATTTTTTACTTGTGTGTCAAGCATAAGTATTGCGTGCGCTTGAAAATCAATACTCAAAGTCAACAAAACGGAAGTCACACTGAACTCCGCTTTCGTTCATATTCGGCTCTGAATAAGTGAATTCATGAGCACTGTATTTAATAACAGGTTACACAATTGGTGATTCGATATTTAAAATGCAGTTTTATTCGAGGCTGACACAGCTGGACTTTTGTAAATACACCGCCCGCTCATTTTCTATTTCCTTATTTAACGTATTTATTTTTCTCTGATAAGAACTGATTGGCGTTCAATGTTATTTTTAGATACAATTTATTTCTTTAGGATGGTCATCTTCTAATGCTTTCTTTTGTTTTAAGAGATATGAAATATTCATTTCATGTACGCAAGATTTAAAATATCTTTGGCGCGAAAAAAATATTTCAAAGCAATTTGTTTTCGAAGATCCCCATTTTTAAAAATTAATCCTTCAACTAATCTGGTGTTTATTCTTTGTGAACATTAAAATCACATAACTAAACTGTCTAACATACATTGTTTTGAATATATATTTTTCTTTCTACTGATTTCACTATACTGACAATTAAGCATTAAAGGTATCCTTAGTTTACAATTATTTAGAGTTTTGCTAACTTCTTTACAATTTCTGATATGTCAATCTTTTATTTTCATTGTTGTTCTTGCATTCCTGTGACTATTATCGTCATCATCATCATGTTCTTCGTCATTTTCGCATGTCGCCGATGTTGCGCTGACTCATCTTTTCTTTCATCATTCAGTGTCCCTCATTTTCTCTTAAACCCAGAACCATTCTTCAATAACAAGACTCAGAACAACGTCGTCGCATCAAATTTTCGTTCTTTCAAAATTTTTTGATTTCTTTTTCAAGGAAATTGCTCTTGAATAATATTATTTTCGTGAGCATTAAATTCATTTATAGTAATTTAAGATTGTTATAAAAACTATTCTTAATCTTATGTGCTTGTGAAAGATAATTTAGTGAGAATCTGGCAGTAATCCCTCCGCGCCTTGCAGGCATATTAGTGACCATGCCGCGTATCGCGAACGGGCGCTTTAACATTACGCTGCCGTTCTCGTGCCGAAGCGGGTTCTTGGATGCTACTCCGCAGTTTTTGGAATGTTTTTCTCTTGAAAAAAAGGAAATCTGCTCTATGAATACAGTAATGGCGCACGCGCCGCGTTGTTTTGCGAATCTAAGAAGTGCGCGGGAACCTTGGCGCACGGTTATGGTCATTATTTTCCTGTTTGCTTGTCCCTGTTGATTCACATTCGATTGTATTCTACTAAGACATCTCTGTTGCCTCGTAGGAAGGCCTAAAACAGTAAATGTGTCCAGATATTGATTGGTCCCGCCCATGACCCTAGCTAGTGTATACTGGTGACAGATCATTCAGCCGACCGCATTATGTTCTCTGTCCTCTCAGTTCGCAACCCTCATTGATTAAAACGTTCTCATTATTGTTCCCAGATAGTTAATTCAGATGTCATTAAATATGCTTAACATTTTTTTGTCATAATTTCTCATTGGTTGTAATTTTATCAGGATTTAGTAAACAAACAATTTTTTCCAGAAATATGTCTGGCTGGAAGGCTTATATTGATGTTATGAACAGTGGATCACCAGCCATAAAGAGGAGCGCCATTGTTGGAGCTACTGACGGAGCTGTTTGGGCTAGAACTGAAGGAGCTAATTTGTTCAAAGTAGGTAGAACACCTCATTTCAAAAATATTTTCATTATTATGTGCTGATATGAAGATTTGGTACATGATTACAAAAATATACTATTGGCTTTCTATTCCGAGAGACCTCCAGATGTAGGGTTTTCTTTTAAAAGTATGATCCTGTACGGCGAAAGTGCCATTTAACCATCTGTTATTCTGACGGTCTAGAAGGAGAACCCTGCATGAGTAATGAGGCGATTGTTTGAATTGTATTAGCGCAGCAACAACTCTTTCTAATGCTCATTAGGCTATAGGCAAATGTTATTATATTATAGCAACGTTCATTACTTATTCGAGACTGTTTATATCATTCTCATTTCTGCAGTTGAACTAGAGGATAGAATATAAATTAATTATTTCAGGCTACCGATGAAGAATTGAAAAAATTTGTTGCCCACTTTGATAACATTAATAACGTTCCCAGTACTGGAGCTGATCTTGAGCAAGTCCATTACATAGTTCCCCGTACTGAAGAGAATCTCATCTTCGGAAAAAAGGAAAAGAGCGGATTTTTTGCCGCTAGGACTAAGACTGGTAAAATATTTCGAATCTTATGTAGATTATTTTCTTCTTTATAGCCGTCCTAATTGCTGTTTACGAAGGAGAGAACACAGTATCTTCTGATGTTCGCGTTGCTGTTGAAAAGATGTCCGATTACTTGATTAACCTTGGATATTAGATAGATTCAAGTCTTTAGCCAGGTTTTTGTAACATCATTTATAAGGTTCAATCTTTGCTTATAGAATATTGCGGGTAGCTGTTCTGGCAATGTCTCTTGGCTGTGTCGGCTAATCTTTTTCCTCATTCAGTCTTGTTTCAGTTCTCTCGTTTTTTCTTAAATTAAATTTGTTTTACTTTTAGTACTATACTATACTTCAGTTAACGTACCAATATCATCTAGTAAGAACTATGTTTTTTGCTTGTGCATTTTTATTTATGAAACCGAGTGTTCTTTGGGCGCTATGAATTGTCATTTTATGCATGTCTTTAGGTTGTAATAAAGATGTATGCTTTATTTACCTTGCACTAGATTTAATCGGGAAACACAAGCTTTGAAATTCATATCCGATTCAACATTAAGAATTATGCTCATTATATTGAAAATATTTTGTTTCAGTTCATTCTTACATAGTCTTTACATCACCAGTATGAACAATACAATCAAGAAAAATAATTCAGCAATCCAAGAAATTAGCGGCCATAAGCAATTCTAGAGCCACGTCAGGGTTAATAACAAATTCAGGAATTTCTGTAGCTGAGTTGGTATAGCGTACTTTATAGGTGAAGTATTGGCAGACTTTTTGTAGCACATGAGATCTGATTATTGTTTTGTTAAATAGATTTAATCTTTCACAACTTACGGAATTTCACGGAAGTTTACTTCGTTACTTTCATTTTCAGCATACTGTCCAGGCCCACTGAGCATTGCTTTTATGGTGCCAGAAGTCAACGCAAGTTCCTGCATAAAAAAATATAAATACATACAATCTTACACTTACTTTTTTAATAATAAACTCATGCCCATCACTGCTAACAAGCTTTACATATGCAGCATCAGGTCCTTCGCATCCGCCAAATTCGGTCATATTCAATTTATTTAACTACAAAAATAAACTAAACTGGTGAGATACTCAAAAGGTAAATAGATGTGCTAAAAACACAACAGGGTCGTAAAAAATGGAAAATGTAAAAATATTTATTATGTTCCTTTTAAATTTATCATAAGAGTACTTCTGCTTGCAGCTTACATGACACATTGCCCTGAGAAAAGAGACCTTTTTACGAATTCCTGAAGATTTGTAATAAAACAATTCGAAAGACGGTTCAAACATACATTACAGCTTCAGCCGTTTCTGTTCCAATTTCAGCGGTTAATTTCCTAATTTTCACACTAAGATTTACATTTTCTCTTAATAACTGCTTCAATCGTTGATTCCTTTCAACTAATAAAGCTTCCAGTTGTTTAATTCTAGAAAAAACATTTAATATAATCGTATTGAAACTTTATATCAACCTATAGAAACTTGCATCTAGTTGATCTTTTAAATAATTATTTTCTCCTCGTAATTGCTTCACTAAAGCTACATTACCTATTGAGATAGGATGCAACCGAGGAACCGGAACTGCTCCTTCGTTGTAGTTTGGCATATAACCACCTACTACAGATCTAAGAACAATTTTATTTTTGTAAATTGATAGATATGATGTTTTACCCTTCTTCTTCTATTACATCTACTTCTTCGACATACTGTTGTTCATGTTGTTCTTCTAAGACAGATTTCCTGTAAAACAACCAAAAAATTTTAAAATACAAATTTGCAAATTTATATACCTGACTTGATTATCAGACACAACTACATCACTTTCTCTTATTTCAATTTGTTCCGAGTGTTCCTTAGAATCTGACATACTTGTACCCGGCATTGAGGGATCTGAATCGAAAAAGTTTTCCGTTCAAACAAAAAATTCAAACCTTCATATTTTTTATACCGCTTAATCAACCGAACTTTTTTTGGGCTATTTAACTCATCCAAAGTCTCTTCATCTTCCTCATTGAAATAAACTCTGAAGTATCATTTAACTTTTATCTTGTAATAGTTAAAACCGTCTTTTTGTTTTACCAGGGAGGAGATCAACTATTTTTACAAAAGATGTTTCCGGCTTCATTCTGTAAATAGCAAAATTTAAAAAAAGAAAAAGTTGTTCACACTTACAATTGGCCGTCGTATGGTCTAACAGATTTTCTTACCCTACTAATATCGTTGATATGAGTTGAAGAAATTCCAGATGCAACTTAATAGCAAATTCAGATATAAAACAAGCAAACAAGCAAACAAGGAGGTGGAGAAGTTACGCGATATCGTCCAGCTTCTATTCTAACAGATGAACTTAATACTCTAGCTTCGTGGAGAGACTGCGGCATTCTACGTGGGATTAATACCTAAATTTAATTTTTTTTTGTTCTCTTTGTTGTGTTAAAGCTCACTGGTGGATCAGTTTCTGCCTTAGTGGTTATTACTGTATTAGGATCATAACCTGCCATACTATAACATAATAGAAAATATTGGAAAGCTGAAATGATAAGTATTTAAAGGACTCATACTAGTTGATAGCAAGAAAGTAGACTGATATTAAATTTATTGGTGATATAATACTTCTAAATCACAATACAAGACAGGCACGCAGGCATTTCAAACAACAATGTATAACAATAATAATCTCGATACTAAACTCACTATGTGATATGAAATTAGTTAAGTAGTTTATATAAGAAATTGTTAGTTTTCACGAGATCATAATCTGTTTTCTACAAAAGTACATTGGGCAAAAAAACCAGACAGAAGTTAAATGACACAAACTAAAGCTTTAGCATATAGGTGTAAAATGACAAACTAGTCCCTGTAATATAATAAACAAGAAAATGACTAGAACAATCAGTCCACAGCACATGAATATTTTCATCTGTATACAAAAAAATAAGTTTATTCATAACAATGCAACAAACCTTATTGGCCTTTCTTCTCAACTCTCTAGCACCAATAACATTAGTTTTAGCTTTGTTAGCATACTCACCCGCAGCTTCAACATTAGCTTCAATATTATCAATCATTTCACCCTATATAATATATTGAAACTGTAATACGTAAATAAAATTTGAATATACCTGGCTTTGGACTAGTAAATATAAATCATGAAATAAATCATGCAGCTCTCTCAAGTTTTCTTCTAACTTTTTTAATTCATCTCGACGAGTTTTCACTTCTTCATATAAAGCCTTTTTGTCTGCTACGGCAAGAACAAGCTAAAAAGAATGCTCTCTAATTAAATTATTTAAAAATTATATCTCTAACCCCCTTGGTCAAACCTCCCACATCACCACTATCAATAGCCTCCATGACTACTTCCTCAGAAACATCAATACCTTCTAAAAAAAAAGAGAGTGATCAGAAAAGAGAATAAAATTACGAATTTTCAAATATTGCATTGTGTTCTTCTTCAATTTATGCTGATAATCCATTTGGTCTGAGTTATACTTAGTAATGATTTGCGAAAGCCTTTTTCTCAATGTCATCATCTAATAACCGGATATAATCGAAGTTATAATCAGAAAAATGCTTTCAGTCGCTACCTGATTTTTTTTAATTCTACCTTCAGCAGATGGCTCAACAGCTTTTTTAGCCTCAGTATCCAAAACTAAAAAATATTCCATAAGTTTATAAGCTTTTAGATCCTTTACCGTTTACATCTTTATGAACCAGTTTACATTCTTCATAAAATGTCTTATTTAATTCGTCAAACTCTTGAAAACTTTCTAAAAATTGGTATTATCATCTCGCGAAGTTTCGCACTTACTTTTGTCACGTGTCGGATCAATCAGTATGTCGTTATGGTGCTTTTTCAAGGTGATCAAAAGACCTTCTAATCTCTCCAAAGTCTTGTTAACTTTCGTCACTCGTGCAAGAAACTATATGCCAGCTTAGAGAAAAAAATAAACAAGACTTACTTCATCAACATCATTCCAATCCTCTGAAATTAGAGGGTCATTTTCACGATTATTATCTATTGATGATTTTTTCACATGCGTAGACTAAACGTTTATATTTGTTAATTTATATAGAATTCAAATATTCCATCCTTTACCTGTAGATCTTTCAGTCTATCCTTCATTATTAAGAGTTAATCGCAAAAAAATAACAAAAATTCGGCCCGTATCAATTCGCACATATATTTTTTTCTAGACCAAATCCGACACAATTTCCTACGGCAAAATCATTCTGTAAACTTCAAATATCAAACGAATAATATATTAATCATCATTACAGCTCAAAGAAGAAAAGCTGTTGGTGTAAAGGGCGGGATTAGTGGTCCCACACAGAACCGCACAGCGTAACTTTACGCGACAGTGTCCCTAGTCATGTCTTTGCAATACTTCATTCGATCGATAGTAATGATTCTAATGACGATTTCCCGCATTTTCTGCGAATAATTTGAATTTTCTGCTTTAAGCTTACCTTTTTGAAATATTGACATTAAATTGCTTTCTTTTTTTCACTTTTTTAACTTTTTGTTTTAAATTTGTTCTTCATTTACTTTTAATTTTTATTTTTAAAGGCAAAATGGGTGACGCATCCCGTATGGCTCAGTATAAAAATAAAGGCAAAGATGCCATCTTAAAAACGAATCGTGTAGAAGAGGTAATTTTTTAAATTCATATAGTATTAGAATAGTTTTTATTAAATGTTCTATACTTTTTTTGCTATAAATGAATTTAAAGGCCGTGACGATTCGTAAAGATAAAAGAGAAGAAGCTTTGTCAAAAAAACGCAACATCAATATGCAGACTGAGTTTGTTTCACATGAAAATATTGAATTTATTTTGATTTATTCAGAGAAGATGCTCCATCTAACATGAATGGGTTCCCATTCGATGCTGTTTTACTGAAAGAAATTGTAGAGAAGGCTAAAAGTGAAGATGCTAGCGAACAGCTTGCTGCTGTTCAACAGGTTCATAAATACGTTGTATTGCTTTAACCTTATTTTAATAGGCTAGAAAAATGCTTTCTTCGGACCGAAATCCTCCTATTGATGACTTGATTGCCAGTGGCATTTTACCAGTTTTGGTGCATTGTCTAGACTCTCATGAGTTGGTTTTCCATCAGTTTATTTACTGATTTTCTATTGTAGTGTTAATCTTCAATTCGAAGCAGCTTGGGCTCTTACCAATATAGCTTCTGGAACTTCAGAACAAACTCAGGCTGTGGTAGGCTTAAAAATTAGTTTTTGATAATACATTGGTGTATTTAGGTAAATTCTGGAGCTGTTCCACGCTTTCTGCAATTGCTTTCAAGTGAAAATATGAACGTTTGTGAACAAGCGGTGTGGGCTCTTGGAAACATTATTGGTATTTTGAGCCCTAATTTTACGTTATTAGCTCTACCTGTTTTTAGGAGACGGACCACACTATCGTGATTATTGTCTTCAACTTGGTATTCTTCAGCCTTTGTTAAACTTCATTAATCCTGAAATCCCACTTGGCTTTTTAAGAAATGTCACGTGGGTCATTGTAAGTAGTACAGAAAATGCACTTTTCTAACATAATGGTTTAGGTGAACCTTTGCCGCTCTAAGGAACCTCCTCCAAGTCCTGAAATTGTTAGAAGTATCCTTCCAGCTCTTGTTCTTCTCATTCATCACGAGGTAAGAGCCATTTTTTATCTGCTGTTTAATCGAAGTTTCCAAGGACGCTAACATTCTTGTCGATACCGTTTGGGCGTTGTCGTATTTAACTGATGGAGGAAACGATCAAATTCAACTTGTCATTGAGAGCGAAGTAAGCCAATTGTCATTAAATCTGATTTCTTGAATTTTTAGGTGGTTCCTGCCTTGGTTCCTATGCTTGGGCATTCCGATGTCAAGGTTCAAACAGCTGCTTTGAGAGCTGTTGGTAACATCGTTACAGGAACGGATGAACAAACTCAGCTTGTTCTCGATTGTGGGGTGTTGAAAGAGATGCCTGCACTTCTGTCTCACTACAAAGAGAAAATAAATAAAGTAATTTGAAGTACAAAATTTCAAATTTTATATTTTTTTGTAGGAAGCTGTATGGTTCCTTTCTAACATCACAGCTGGTAACCAAGCACAAGTCCAAGCTGTCATCGATGGTGGTCTTCTCCCCATGATTATTTCCCTTTTAGAGAAGGGTGATTTCCATACTCAGAAGGTTGGTTTTTTTGTTGCCGATCTATCAAATGGAGTAATTTTAGGAAGCTGCTTGGGCAGTTTCTAACGTGACAATATCAGGAAGGCCCGAACAAGTCGATTATATGGTGAAATGTGGCGTCATTCCTCCCTTCTGTGCGCTACTTGGTTGCAAAGATCCTCAGATTATACAAGTCGTATTGGATGGAATTAACAACATTCTAAAAATGTCCGGGGAAGGCATGGAAACGATTTGTAATCAAATTGAAGAATGTGGTGGTCTGGATAAGATTGAGCATCTTCAAAATCATGAAAACGAAGAAATATATAAGCTCACGTACGAGATTATCGATACTTTCTTCAGGTATAATAATTTTTCATACTTCATTACGTTGCCGTTCTTTTTAGTTCGGACTCTGATGACGATAATGCAGGGGAGGATGGCTTTTCTTTCGATCCTTCCGGCAGTGCGCCGATGCCCAAAGAAGGATGGGCCTTCCAATAACTGCCTTAATTTCATCCTTCTACAGTTAGTTTATTACATTTGTATTGTGAACACCTTCCTTATTTTGTTCTTTTACTCACCGAAGCCTTTGGCTAGTCTTCCTGGAACTCTTTGTTCCTCAGTCCTGAATCCTGATTCCTATTTCGCTTTGAAAACAAGTGTGCTCGAAATGCCCTCAGGTCCCTGCATTGTTTATTATAGTTTTTTCTAGGTTTTTTTTTTTAAATAATGCAGTGGATATCAGTAGAAGAGTTGTATATGTGATGTATGCAACTATTCTCATCCGGGTTGCGAATTTGTGAGAGAGTGGCCCCCCTCGTCCAGTCGTGCGAGAGTCGCTAAACGATTCGCCTAAATTCTGCGCGATATATTTGTATTATAATAATTGTTTTACTTTTTGGTTATTTTTTGTGCGCGCGTCAAAAATTTCTATTATTTCTGTATATTTCTATTTCATACAGCTGCTCTCGATGATGACGAGTATTTTTTCTATTGTTATTCTATTTCTTCATATAGCTCATCGTTGTTATCTCCCGAGTCCCGTGTGAGAGTTGTTTTTAGTCTTATTTTTAGAGTTGTTGTAGTGGTATGTATATCATAGTTACAAACAGAAATCTACAAACATGTGTGAGCGAGAGAGATTGTGATCCCGCTTTGTTCTTATACAGTGGATCTAACGATAAGTTGATACACTTCCTGTTCGACTTAGTAGTCTGTTTTGGCAGTTCTTCTCCATTCCTTTTCTCCGTCCCGCCCAAACCCGTTCACAAACATGTCAATAAACATTGGTTATTCTTTATTGTTTTTTATATTGAAATTCGAATATAACATTGTTCATTACAAGCAGTGCTACTGATCAAGCATGTTAAATTTCTTGTCGTGAGTTTCACCAGGATATTGGAGCTGAAGATTAATAGTCCCCATGTCGTACTTCTGTAAGGTATTATTAGGAGAGAGTGTAAAAGTGGTTTATAAACCTTTTCGGGTCTTAGTCCCTTAGTTACGTAGCTTTCTGGAATCGAAAATGCCCATCTTTTGAATCCTTTCTATAATAAAGAAAGTGATGAACTGTATAGAAAATAAAATTATAGGCTAAACATACATTAGCAGTTGTCTTCTCATCCATTCCGCAATTGTGATGAACTGTAACGTAAGGACGCAGTTCTGTTTGTGTGGGGGGGAATCTATGTTTGAGCTTATTTATAATTTTATTTTTTACTTTTTAGTTTTTACTACCTTCCGGTATTTCCATCCAATTGAAACGCTCCAGCAAATGCCTTCTTGGAGCTTACAAGTTGAGCGAGTTCTGTTTAAATTGAATTCATAGTCTTAGTTATGCCACATACCATCAGCTCCATTTTTTTGATAATCTCTAAAGATCCGCACTTTGACATTGTCAAATGGTTTGCCTTCGCATAGAAAGTGGCCTTTGATAGAAATCGATCTGAACATTATTTGTTTTATTGAATTTTTCTTAAAAGGTAGGTACCTATTTTGAACGTTTGATGGAACGTCTAGATCAGAAGCTCTTTCTAGTCTTGTTGCTTGGGATAGAGATAAAATAGTTGCACATAAAATAATTATATACTTCATTCGAACTATAAGAAAAAAAAGGTAAAAATCGTTTATACTGATTAAACATAGATTTAAAATTGCTCGATTGATTGAGCGGTGGAAAAATTAAATTATATGCTGAAGTTTATCTTATCGGGTTTGTTTTGAATTCGTTTATCAACGCATCAGTCAAATGAAAATCGAGCAGTTGGTGTTAACTCTGATTGTGTGTGCATATTGAGAATAACAAAAACTCGGAATACCTAAGATCTTTATTAACAAACAATGCTCATAACAAAGTTATTTATCAAACGATGAAATTTACCCTATGAAATGTTGAATACACATATAAAAGATAGCTCAGGAATCAATCATGGGCTAAATACATTTAAGTTTTACGAGAGTGGTAATGATGCTAGTATATGAGTGAATATTATGGACCTTTCGGACCATTCCTTAATGTGAACATATTTCAAGAGCATAAATATAACCGGGTTTGGAGAAGTAATAACCGGGAGATGAGGAGATGTAAAGAAACGCACAGGGAAATGCACATAGACTAGGCCAAACGCGATCGAAAAACGAATCGGCAGTTTGAAGTATGACAAAAGAAAGAAAGAAATCTGGAGAGACGATGAATCTTCACGCATCTCGAAAAGGCAATTGAGGTCTTTCCCTAATGAATAATATAAAAATCTAATATTTTTCATCAGTCTTAGGCATAATCATATAACTAAGAAAGAATATACAGCTGTGCTTAACGCACAAGATAAAAATGCTCAAAAACTATTAAAAGCAGGAAAGGATGTGATTAAGCAGAAGAGTTTAACGCAATATGTGTTGTTTTGTGGACATTTACTCATCCTTAATTATTTTTACTAGGGAACCTGAGTACATTTTCGAATCGGGCGCACTACATATAGGCTCTGGGGTCTGAAGTGTTATCAAGAAATCGTGTATCTGTTTCATTACAAGCACACGAATTTGAAATTACTAAGGATTTATTAAAATCCTCCAAACAACAAAATTAAAAAGAACAAGAACAAAAGATATGAATGACACTCCAAAAACGAAAAAAAAAACTACTTAGGTTAGGTAGACAATTCCCAAAAATTTGCATGATCAATTGTGACTGCCACTGGCCTGGCTCTTAGAAGTTATAAAATTAAAAATTGGATAAATCAAAAGAAAAAATTCAAATGCAATGAATAGATGCATGTAAATGCAATGAGAAAAATCTACTGGGAAGAATATGAACAGGTCAGAATAAAATCCAACTAAGAAAACACAATCCTTACATAGGTACATACAATATTTAAAAATATCTAAAACAATAGACTGTTTTGGACCGGCTCTAGACTTGACTAAATCTTACATTATTACATAAAATGATTCAGCCTTCCGGGCCTACCGATGTTAAATGCAAAGGCTTCCTCTGAGGCAATCATGCATTTATGACAACAACAATTTGGATCAACGATTCAAATGGAACCATATACAAGCAGGAAGAAACGGAATACCGAATCTGAGGTAATTTTAAATGTCTAAAAAGACAACCAGCAACTCTATGAGGGAGCAGCAGAGGAATTACCCTCCTCAGTTTTGACTTGAGCCAAAGCCTTAAATGAAATCAAATATTCCATGTTACCAGGATAGTCACCCACTTTCAATGAATTCAAAAGAACATTATTATCACCGCCTTCTGGATCATCTGATCTTCTCATTTTTTGTCTACGATTACAAAACCATACACGAACGACCTGTTGATTAAAATTAATTAAAAGTTATAAAGTATAAAAACATACATCCCGATCTAACTCCAATAAAGTTGCAATTTCTGTCATTCGCTCGTGATCTGGTCTGGGATTTAGAGCAAAATATGCATCCAGTGTTGTTCGCTAAAAAAATATGAACCTTTATCTCTATTCTAGATGGCAAACCTGAGAAAGATCAAGATTAGTCCTCTTCCTCCTCCTTTTTACATAAGGCTCCCGATTCACACCCGAACTCATCATATTATTATCATCTTCTGTCTGCAACTAAAACGTTGATTGGACAAAAATGCTCGATTGATTTTACTTGTCTCTGTCCAGCAGGTTTATCCAACAGGTCGTTCAGGGAAGCACCATTAGCAATGGCAAGTTCAGCATCAGCCAACCATTCCTAAATATCTGACAATAAATGGAAATCTAACAAAATGTTACCTTGAGCAGAGGCCTTAACTTGCACATGTTCTTGAAAGATAAATTCAGTGCCTGAATACACGCTTCTTAAAACATTATAGAAAATGAAATCGAACCTCAAAGCGTGAGATCGTAGTTTGAGAGAAATCAGTACCATACCTTCTACCAAGAGCAACTCCAACATCTCCTTGAGTAAATCCTGAAAATAACAAATACATATATATATATATATATATATATATATATATAAAAGATCTAACCAAATTTAATACGTTGCTTTTTGAAAACTTGAGCGAAATTCTCCAGATCACCCATGTCTTTTCTTTCTTCATTAGTTATGGAAGTAACAGCTTTATGTAACATCTTAACAAAATTGGTTACATAGCAGTGTATTAGATGAATCATACTTCACGACTGTTTTCGAAGAGCTTTCTTTTAACGGCCCGATTATTAGGCAATGTTCCCAATGTCGTGGATGTAGTTGAGGGTTCCTAAAAAATAGATGATTTCCATAAAAGCTTGAGATTTAATTTCATACAGCTGGACTAACAGAAGACGAATTAGAGAGTAATGAAGACATATTCGTTGTGGTAGAAGCCGGAGTCGCAGCATTTCCTACTGCATCAGGGATAAAACGATTTAAACGGAAAAAATTAACATACCAAATTGATGAGCCATATTAGTAGACAAAATAGCTTGAATAAATCCTTCAGAAGTCAGTTGATCCGTGCCTATAACCTGTGCGGGAGAAGCAGCAACAGCCTCCATTGGGGAACCTAAAAGAAGACACTAATTCGCAATTTCGAAAATTCCAGCTTTATTCAAATTTTTGCCGTGGGCAAAAGCGCGGGAAATTTTTATCCGAGCATACTTATAATTCGAAAAAACCCTTTTTTTGAAGAACCAATAATTAAACAAGTTCTTTGTACAACAAAGGTTTTTATTTTTACTTACCATTTGATGCAGACGATGCTACACCAGCAGCTGCTAGCAGAGTTTGCAGAGCTGCCGATGATGATGGAGGCGATGTAGGTGTTACAGGTATACTATTGGTACCAGATGCGAACATTTCCGCTAACCTCCTCATCATTTCTGCTTGATCCATTTCAGGTATAGAATGCGCGTCTTCCGTTTTTATTCTGAAATATTAATAGAAATTGATGATGAAGATTATAATCACAAGAATTAGTGCATTTAAAGAAATGGCGCGGAAATTGAGGAAAGGAAATTTATTCCATTTAATTTGGAGTACAACGAACATGGCTTGTTGACAGTTTTATGAATTACCAGATGTTGGCGGCACTCACAGCAGCATAAACGAGCTCTTTTCTTCTTCATTGTTTCAAAACCGATACTCTTTGTTGAGAAATCAAAGTAATTTTTCGCCCCAAAAATATGGCAATGAAGAACAAAGAGGAAATATGGTTAAACTATTCCAAAATGTAAAAAATATAAACTATAAAGAATAATTAAACAAAAATCCTAACGGGAGGCGATGACTACGTGGGAATGAAAAATCTGGGATGCATGCATAAACCCCATATAATTGAACTGAGCCGATTATGATACAACAACACTACTCACGCTATTCAACTTTCAACAGTTTGGGATATAATTATACAATCATACCACAACATTGAATCGGGATTCCCAAACGGCTTTACAAAAGCTTCGATTGAGCATAAGACAGTATCCTAATTAAAAGTTCAAAATTAAAAATAGATATTCAACAGCCATACTATTCAGCGCAGCCGATCACACACGCAAGCTATCTGAATATTGACGAAATTTGAACAAAATGGATATCAGGTAAGTAAAACTGATGCATACAAAACTTTTTCTAAACATTTTTTAGTAGTTCAAGAAATTCTTCACAGGAAGTTTCATCAACATCAAAATTTGAAAAACTATTAAAATCTGATTTTTGTATTCATGTTAAAAGTGAAAATATTTTTAAGACAAAACTGTCATTTTCGACCAAACTCGTGCACTTTAAGCAGACATGTGGCATAGAATCAACGGTAAACTATGCTAGATGTCATTTTCAGTTTGAGCAAATATAAATTTCAGTTATGCTAAAATGCTCACCTTGGTTCTTCTTCTACCATTTTGGCTACTATGGAGGCGACTTCTACATTTACGTCTTCAGAAGAGCAATCACTTGCAATAGAAGGTTTCATGTCGCAAATTTCACTTGTATGAACTCCATCTGACGTCATCTGCATTGAACTAGATTCTCCTGATTCTTCCTGTAACCACAATATATGTAAATTAATGAATCCAGAATGCATAAAATAAAGAAAAAATGTGATGAAAAAGAAAAAAACCTAGCACTGGCCGAGTTACGCTTTGTGGTACGCAATCTTTTATTTTGTGGCTCTCTTATTGCTATTTCCCTTTTTTAATTCCCCAGTTATATGCCCAATTATCGGAAGAAATCATGTAGAGCATGCTTGCAATACACTTTGAATGAGATTAAGCAACAAAAGCAGATCGACTAGGATATTTGAAACTTAACATGAAAACTCTTACATTAAGAGGTGAAAAAAATTCAGGAAATGATGTAGGAGCAATATGGATATAATGATTCAAAAATGAAGAAGGAAAAAAGGAAGAATAAGCCACCAGAATTGAAATGAATATGCGTTCGGCGTAAGCAATGCTTATATAAAAGAGTGTTTACTTAATCAAATCAGCAGAATTTTAAGTATTAGGTTATGGGTGGCCAAGAATGATTAGGTTGAAATGAAATACGAAGCGTCAGCGGCACTTCTTTCAAATGTCCAGAATCGAAATTTTTTTTACATTTCTGACTTTTCACCAAAGATTGCTATCATCCTCGAGAATTAAATTTGAATAAAGGCTTCTATGAAAAAGCATTCAACTTTAAAACTAATATTAGATTCACATAACAGTTACAAATTAAAAGCTTATGGAAATCAATTGGTTCAGGATAACTTAAATCAGTGTCCTATAACTTTCTTCTCGCATTTATAGGTAAAATTTAATTCAGCTATGTAAATGAAAGCTATGTTTTATGGACATGACAGCTGAGACACAACAGCATATTCTGGTGTGGATGGCCTGATTATGCAAAAGCACATATCGATTCCTGGCTGGTTGGTTGCTGGTGAGAGCAAGAGGGAGAGAAAGGAGACGAAGAAAAGAAAATTGAAATGAGAGGGAATAAGAGTGAGTGAACGAGAAAAAGGGAGATTGAAAGAGAGTCACAAAAAGGGCTAAGGGTGTGGAAGCTGAGAGAATGCAGCTGGTTTGGAAGAGCACTAGATCGGTCCCGATTGAACAGAAACACCGAAAGAATGAAATCGAAAAAGAAAAAAAGGGGCTTAAGGAAATTTCGCTAGAATCAATCAACTTTTTCAGGAATCGTCTCTAGAAATATGATAGTTGTTCTGCCAAAGAAAATTACTTACACGAACGCGCTGGCTAATAATACAAACTCGTGGGTTAATGACCTGTAATTCAAACTTACTACCAAACGACTGGTACTAATATAAAGAGCATATCTTGCCCTGTCCGCAAAAGGTCATCAAGCTTTGCAGAAGAAAAACAAAGTAAGCATTGACAGGAGCTCATTTTAATCATTCCACATAAAGAGCATAGGAATTAGTAAATCTAGCTTAAGCATTACTTCACATTTTCTCATATTGAAACACTGAGAGATGTGTAAATGTACCATAAAAAGGAATAATTAAACACAAATATGTTGCATAATAGGAAAAATAAAATGCCAATAAACATGAAATAAAGTATCATTTACGCCTAGCCGATTAACAGAGAGCTGCTTAAACGATAACATATTAATAACAAAGCGCATAGTTCTTGAAATTCTTAATAAGGAAAATCATGATCATTGCTCAGTGACTGCAAAAGAATTCGCTAATGACAAACAGAGGGTTTCAACGTTAATTCATTGACTCGTCGTTTTGGTTATTGCAAAAGTTTGTAACTCTAGAACTTTACTAGACATTTCATCTCACTTTTCAGGAAAAAAATTCATTTCCACAAAAACGATTTTGAAAAAATTTAGAAAGGGAGTATAAAAAAATAACTAAAAACTCACATCTATGTCTATTATACGTTTAACCGGGCGACTTTTTCGTTTACTGGACCCTGTGGGACTGATTCGTACTTGGACATTTGAGGGAGATGGCGACCCTAAAGCTTGAATATAAAACAAACATATTGAAAACTTGGCAAAAAAACGAAAAAAAAAACATTAATTTAGCTTACCCTGATTTGACAAACTCTCCGGAATCTCATGGTGCATTGTGATCTCGCATTCGTCAGCCTATAATGGCTTAAATAGACATAGGCTTAGAGGAACCGTAAAAGTAGGCAATACTACAGCTACGATATTAAAAAATAAAAAATAAATGCGACATTAAAACAAAAGACGTACACGTGAAAATTAGCATATAAATAAAATCAGCCGTTTATATCTATTTGAAGACTGTAAATGAAAAAAGGAAAGAACGGTAAGAAAATAAATTTAAAAAACTTAACCAGACAAATGAGAACTTATGAGAGAAAGAAATGAAAACATCAAATGAAGAAAAAACAATCAGATTAGAAACAAACATTTGATCGCACAGGATATTTACAAGAATTAAAAATAAATTAAAAAACATGCAGGTATACACTGATTTTTTCTACAAAAAAAGCAGCAATTTGATAACGTTATCGGAAGATTAAATACGGAAAGAGTTAAATTGAGACAATTGGCGCTTTCTTTCCCTCTCTTCGTGCACCTGCTATTTTCTTTTTATCTCCCGTATTTCAATTCTGTTTTACCACCTCTCTTTTCTTCTGCTTTTCAGATCAGATTCGTCTTCCATTTCTCTGTTCCTCTCGAACAAAGCTGGCTAAACGAAGGATAGCTGTGAAAGACCACAGCATAACGAAGACTTTAGAGTGTAAACTTGCGCATGTGTGCGTATAAATATCTTAATTCATTATTTAAATCTAGTTTTTTTTTAAATATTCTGAGAACACAAATATCACTATTCCATAACAACCATTTTACATAGCGGATAGCTTTCAAATCAGCACGCGGGAGACAATTCCATAAACTTGTGTATAATATTGAGACTATGATTAAGATCAAAATCTTCTGGATGAGCTCGAATAAATAACCCTATACATAACACATTAATTAATTCACTGTACGCTTTCTGTTATTATGCTTACTCAACAGCCCTTGCTAGCATCAATGTTGGCAATCATTTTCTGAATCAAGTGACAAATTGAGCATTAATTTCATTATATTAAAATACTCTTTTCACTTCCATAAAATACAGAATGATAGTGAAGAATATAGGCTAGTAGAAAAGCAGAGATGCAGTCGATGTAGAACAGGTAATTAGAGTACCCTGATTTAATGTGTAGTAGCTATTAGAGAGAAGTATAAAAACATTGTAACAGTTGTCACCCTAGAACAGAAGGAGCCAGATGAAAAGACAATCAAAAGTGAAATGTTTACAAAATGTGGATATTTCGTATGCATATGATCAAACTACGATCATGATTACTATCGTCTTCTTGCATTTTTGCCAAACTGATTGATTAGCCTTTCAGTTTTTGCAATTAGTTTACCAAAAAAGATAATGTAGTTACGCTAATGTTTTGTATACTGTTCGAAGGTGCAACTATTGATTCGTATACAGAAGCGTTTTCTTAATTTGGTCGAATACAGCAGCAAATTAAACGAAAAATAACAAATTGATCCATGAGTTCGGCAGGAATAATCCTTAATATGCACCTCAACTTAATACGCGAAACAAGGAAATTGGCATAAATTCATA
Source organism: Auanema rhodensis (assembly GCA_964057225.1). NCBI lineage: Eukaryota > Metazoa > Nematoda > Chromadorea > Rhabditida > Rhabditidae > Auanema > Auanema rhodense. The sequence continues at coordinate 8,340,455 of OZ059899.1, read as the reverse complement.
AACACTGAGCAGACAGAGTGATATCGATGCCATATTCGTTTACTTATGCCACGAGAAAATCTATTTACTTAAATTTCTGGATTTACAGAAGCCTAGTATACAAGCTGAATTTGAAATTCAGCCATCCAAGCGCAAAAAGAGCAGACACAAAGTGAATGAAATGACGCAAGGGCACCTGGCCAAGTTGAAATCCAATTTGCATACAATTTAAGGAAAAAGTTGCTAAAAGCTCCATATGCAAATGAGGGCTATAACTATGTAAATTGAAAGAAAGATTGAAAATGAAATGCAAGTTATTCCTAACACCTATATTTAAATAATTAAGTAATTAAAATGCAAATCAATCAATATCCCTAAAGGATGTCGATAATCGCGAGAGAAAATGAACTGAATGCAAATCTCAATAGCCATATTAGGCAATCCTCCTGACTATACTTTCTAGTTTGATCAGCGATCTGGACCAATAAACGCTTCCGGTCGTTAAAATTTTAGTTTTTTTGAAAACTAACAAAGTAGCTATGCCATTGGCTCTTTTTGGAATATTTTTGGGATAAATTTCGATTTTTTATAAATATGAAAATGTAGTTTGGGTTGCTTGTTGTTGACACAAATATGGTGACTTAGATAAACTGCATGTATGGCGTATAGGTCAAAGAATTTGAATTTTTTTAGAACTTAAGCTTAATGAAATAATAATGACAAAATATGATCTAAATAAGTTCTACTCCATTTTTCGAAATCAAACTGAATTTTTTTCATTTTCAGATAATTGAACTGAATATTCATACATCATATTTGGTAATCATAGTTGAAAAGATAGATGAGGATATATAGATATTAATAGTTAGTCAACGACGAGAAAAATAGAAAGAGAACTAGATTTCAGTGGAAAAGAGGATTTGGAATAATAGATAGTAGACTATGTATCTGAATGAAGCGGTGCATGTCGTTGTGTGTGTATGTGTATGAGTGTCTGTGTGAATGATGATGATGATCTGATTAGTTATATCAGCTTATACAAATTGATTTTTTAAAAAAATATATATGTGATATTAATGAGGGATTAGCAATAATATAAAAATAAATATAAACACATGAATAGATATACTATAATATCTAACACTCATCCGTATCTATATTTATAAACAGTTTATAAGGATACATATGTTGCTACAAAAAAATGCAAGTTTTTAGAGGAGGTATGCCTAAGTAGATGATGAGCCTATTGAACAACCACGACGTTCGGCGTTTCTCTAATGTTTTCTCATTAAGAATGTTTATAATGATGATGATATTAGAGATATGAAAAAAAGAGAAAATATCTATAAAGTAGAATATTTTTCTAGTCATACAACACATTACGTATATCGAAAATTCAAATCTCGTTTTGATTGTAACTATTTGAGAAGCAAATAATATTGAACAAACTGTAAAATATCATATTCTATATAGCGAATATTGAAATTTTTGGGGGAAGGGAAGTGATTTCAAAAATCAAAATGAAAAAGTTAAATATTGACTGAAGAATCGAAAATGAAGCAAAAAGTTGCCTATGTTAATTGAAAAGATGTTTGTAATTTTAATGGTGGTAATGATGTTGATGGTCCTATAGCTCGACAACGAGACAAAGCGAGTAGGACGAATTGGTGTGAAACCGGACCGACAGTTTCAATTGTTGTCCCAAGCCCTGCCCAAAGTTACCCAACCTAAATAACTGCCATGCATGGAAACTGGAAGAAATTGAGAGAAAACGAACGAAAAGTTGAAAAGAAATAGGGAGAGAAAAGTGACGATAAAAAGAAAGAGAGAGGGAGAGAGAAGAGAGAAGTATCAATAGTCATTGATGCATAACTTGATCATTTTGTTTTTCAAATTATATTGATTAATTCACTTGTCCACACCCTCCATTTCTCATATAACATACACAGAGAATAAAGGGAAAAACCTTGATGAGTTAAACTTTCTGGATTTCCAAGCTGAGCTTACTACAATATCAATCAGCATTGAAGAATTTTATCAAAACTTCGATTGATGAAATAAATTTTGATTTCATTCTCATTTCAGAAATAAATGAATTCCAAATTTGAAAGTTTAAGTTATAGTCCATATATCAGGTTTAATAGATTGACGGAGATGAAGCTGATTTCCGGAGAGGATACTATGTTGTATGAACGTTACGGCTGTCGAAATGATGACGTTAAGGATTTGGAATCAAGGGCACTGAATTGATATAGAGACGTAGGATTCATTGCAAAAAATGAGATAAGATTGACTATTTATGATCTTTGTAGATAGTTTACTTCAATAACGAAAAGCGAGCTTATACAGTGAAGTACGAACAGTTTTATACTGCAGTGATATAGGAGAATTGAGTTTTTTAGTAATATAAATTTCCTGAGAATAAAAAATAAAAGCGTCAAATTAAATGTTATCAAATAATGAAGATTATTCTAATATAATCATTTTTCATGGAGAACAGCTCCATTAGGTTTAAAGTTGATTATCAGTACAGCATAGAACAAATGTATGATAAGCTATTATTTTATAAATATCAAGTAATGAATTATACGCATATTTGAAGCTTTTCTTAGACAATTCGCAAAAAACTTGATAAAGCAAGTTCGAGAGGTCAGCAGAGAGGGGAATATGCGCAGCTGGGGCTGATTTGAATGAAGCCGAACGTTCTATTGTAGAAATGGAATAAAATATGACTCAGTTGGCGTATGAGGCAAGATGAATGAAAAACTACGGTAAAAAATCTGTAAAATCTGGGAAAATTTAAATGGGATAATCACAAAAGATTCACGAATTTGAATAAAACATTTACAAACTTAAACATGAAAGTTGCAAACAAAGGTTGCAAAACACATGCTGTAAATGGGGTTTACACATTCAGGGAGCTAGCATTGGAATAGTCTTTGCCAAAAAGAATAGTTGAAATTGATATGTTGTGTTACAAATACCAAAGAAAATAGAATTGCGAGGCCAAGGCGTAAGGTGGTCTTCGAGCAAAATAGAGGATAAAACGATAATATATTGAACTGAATATGAAAACTGAAAAAAAAAGATGAAAAAAAAAATGCAAAGAAATGAAGAGACAACAGATTGTAATGGAAGATGGAAGAGGGATTGGTTCTTAGAGCCTAGGATGTGTTATGGGTAGAAGGGGATCGACCAACTATTTGGTAGGCGGCAGGAAATTCATTTATTATCGTTCTATATCTTAAACTTTCATCTTTTTTTACAACAACGAACTTTGAGACCACATTAGTGAGGAGATAAAGATTTTACCGGTTCTTATAGTTCAGGATAAGCTGTTTCAATATGACCTTATAAGGAAAATCTTGAATTTCAATATTCAGTATTGCATATGTGAAACTGTGAGCAAAGTTCCGGTTTAAACAATGGACCATAGCTAATGGCGAGCCGAATGAAGGGACTTAAAAAACCATTAAACTGGAAAACGAATGAGAAAAAAAATGAAAGACGTGTTAATGAAAATATACTAAATGATAACGTTAACAGAGAATAAAAGAAAAAATGCTAGGAAGAGGGAATATAGCTGTATTGGTGAAGAGAATGAGACAGTAAGATCGAGCGAGAGAGAGTAACGGGATACTAGAGAACATAAGAAAGAAAGAGAGAGTAGAGGAAGAGAGAAAAAAAGAGTAGAAGAGGGAGTGCTGGTGTGAGAGAAAGAGAAAGTAAATGAGAGAAAGAGAGCTTAAAATTAGTTATTTACGTTCTTATATGAAAGTTTGTTATGGACATTTTGATTTAATATTATTATGAGTGATGATACGGTATCTATTCGTCGACAAAGAACAGGTTAATAATAAAATTAATGTTTTCAGGTGATGTGTTAGTGAGAAAATGAGAGAAGGAAGGAAAATTTAGAAAATTTAAGAGATATTATGTATAATTAAATTGGACTGTTTATACAAATTGATGAGCTAAAATCAACTGTTCCAATAAAAGATGGAAGAGGCACCGTGTGAAAAAGAATTGTGTACCATAAGTGGTTATTTGAGCTTAGCCAGTACGTAAACTATAACTGATTTTTCATAGAACTGATATTTCAAAAATATAGTTTTTCTCTGTATTTTGAATGTAGGACTATGCTTAAATAGATATAGAAAATAGGAACGGTAGATAATGCGAAATATAAAGAGGAATACGAGAAAAAAAATGAGAGAAAGAGAAGGCGCGAGTAAGGAGGGATATAGAGAGAAAGAATACTAGAACATTGATAGATGACAGAGCGGCAAAGCTACCAAGAACCGATAGGATTCTGCATAAAAGCAAGTAGGTAGATGACAAACTCCATTCTGAAGACAAAATTATTTGAAATCAACTTGACCATTATAGTTTATTAAAAAATAGGAAGAATTATGAACAAAGACCATTCATTTGACTCTTTTTCTTCTTCTTTTAAACAACAAGAAGCTACACACTGATCCTGAAAGAGAAGAAGTTAAAAAATAAGATGAACATCAAGCAAGAGACATTAGAAAAAATGAGAAACAGAGAAGAGAGTGAGAATCTTCGATCTATTTAAACAATAGAAACATGATTGATCTAGGACTCTTTTGAAGAGGCAAAAGCTTGTTGAACTTGAGATAAGCCGTTTTTGAAAAATGATAACGAAAAAGTTTAATATCACGGAATATTACATGCATATAGCAGAAATCGGAAATGAATTTCCATCATGTTGGAACAGAAGAAATTTCGTGAGTTTAGCTTCCTTTATCACTAATTTGCGTGCATTTGAGTCATACAGATAAATGTATTTCTTCATCTTTTGCCATTTTATGAGTTTTTCTATTAGCCGATTAAATATCAAGCAAACCTCAAAGATGATAATTATGTTTTTGATTTTTAAATAGTTCAGATATACTTCAATGTCCACAACCATTGGTATTTAAGAAATTGGTTGAGTTTTATTGTATACAAAAATTTTTCTTCTTCTACCTCTTTCTTGTTATTTCCAGGGCTGGAATCAGCTTTCTCACAGTGATTAAATTTGATTCAATTATATCCAAAAAAACCAAATCACGAATTTTTAATTGCCACCATACTCCACTCTCTCCCCTTAGTTCACTCTTGCTGCTCGAAGTTGATTTTATGATTTCAGGGTAATACGAAGTCCTGTATGCGGAAACAGTCCCTTCTGCTCTTTTTCAATATTTCAAGCTATTTTTCTCATTCTCTCTTTCAATCTCTCTTTCAGACTCTCTTTCAGTCTCTCTTTCAGTCTCTATTTCCGTCTCTCTTTCAGACTCTTTTTCAGTCTCTCTTTCAGTCTCTCTTTCAGTCTCTCTTTCAGACTCTCTTTCCTCCTCTCCCCACTTCTTTTGATTTCAATTTCACTTTTTTTCTACAGTCTCTCTTCATTTTCCCCGTCTGATTTCCTCGATAGCTGACAAAACATCGATTAAATAAACATACAAAGAGAGACAAATATATAAATATATGCATATGGTCGGCGAAATGAATTGATAACAGATAAACGTCCACCAAGCAGTTGTGCTTTCTCAATTCACGTCTTTCATCTTGAATATCACAATTCATTTTTCTCTGACAGTGAATGAGTACAACTAGGACCATCTTTACTTTTTTCTTTTAAAATTCTAATTTTAAAACTTGATTCATGCAAATACATTGATCTAACGGAAAAAAATTCAAACAACATATAGGAATCTAATAGAAAAATGAAAAATATTGTCAAATGATTGATGTGCATACAACCGCTCACTGATCTTGCCCTACACTAAATGGTTATATCATATAACCAACAGCATTGCGTTGGCATTAATTTCAATAATAAAGTTCACGTATTGCACGCATTTGACTTAATGATTTTGAAAAACTTATTATGAATATTAAAACTAAATAAAACTATACAAGAAATTCATATTAATATTATGTATATAAGAAGGTAAGAAAAGCTCAATATTGCATGCAAAAGGAAAAAAGATAACATCAAGGTAAAGTTGATCGAAAATTGTTAGATAGCGTTAAAGATTCCGAAAAACTTTGGCTGGGAGCAGGATGAGTGGAAACAGCCGTACTCGTTTCATTAGGCGAAGTGTGAAAAAAATGTATTTATATACACATATTATATTTCAATTAATTATATTTAAAATTAATAAATCAAGCGATAAAGTGATTGATTAAAAAATCGAATGAAAGGTATGCACATAGAAGGAATAACGGTTTTGATTTTTGAACTCGAGACTAATTGAGCTAAATATTGAAGCTTATGTAAAGATCAGAAGAATTTTAAAAACGGAACAACGTGGGTCAATAGAACATCCGAGGTAAAACTTTAATCGTGATAGTAAAAAAAGAAAAATAAAAGTGCCAACTTTGCTATCTGAGAATTAATCTTACTAAATGACATTCGACCAATAGCCATCAGAGAACTTGTTGGCAGTATGCATTTCATTCGCCTTTGGTTAGGAGTTAGGAAAAAAAGGAATGTGTGTGTGAGAGAAAGGAGAAAGAGAGAAAGAGGGAAAGAGAGAGAGAGAAATAGAGGTTCAACAATATATTTCTGGCAATTAGAGTTTATGTAAAAAATTCTAATAATTCTATCTTTTGAAAAAAAAAAACCATGTTAATTTAGTTAGGCTTAGTTTATCAGTTTATTACTAAACGAACTAATGTCGTAATTCTTAAATGAAAAAACAGCAAGCTGTTTAATTTTCTTTTCTTACACATAATCAGGTTAATTATAGTTTGAGCTAAAGAATATCAGGCGCAAATGTAGTTTGTGTAGGTCAATTGATAAATTTTTTTGCTCATCTAATTTGTTAAATTGTGTTTTTGACAAAATAGATTAATGTATTTCATTGTTAATGTTTTTAAAATTATTTAAGAAAGTCTGTTTAGTACTCTACTGTTATAAGATGATCCGTCATGTTATGAAAACATTCGGCTTACAATCGGGTAGAAGGAAATGGAACAGGAAATTTTTTTTTGCATAATACTGTTTGATCATATATAAGGAAATTATTTACAAGCTGTTTGTTGGAAACTCGAGATGATAACAGAAGTTTTCATACAATTGATAATCAGTAGATTGGAGTTGACGGTAAAGAGAGAACCGTGTTGTCGAACATGTAAATTTGTCCAATACTCTTTCATGAATGGACATGAATAGTCCTATTAACACTCATTCACATTTCAAATGATTTTCTTAAAGTTGTTATCTCATCCCGATTGTGGAAAACTTTGTTTTATGTTTATGCAATGCAAATGTTTTAGTTTTTATAAAAAAAAGAGGAATTGAAGCTGTTTTTGTATTTTAGAATGATGGATATAACGAAGGCGATAAGCAGCTTGAGAGTAGAACTAAGATCAATTAGACCAAATATGATTTCTTTGAAACTGTATTGTATCTGTATAAGAACAACAGTGTTGTATAGACAAACACAATGCAAATTGCTGAACGTTGTATATTTTCAAATCCATTGTTGGTACGTCTGGCATTTTGAGCCTATCCAAGCTCATCTCATAGCCGTATTTTGAAATCAAGGGAAACTTAAGGAAGTTAACCGAACAAGCTAACTGGAAGAAGACAGCAGAAAATTGCCTGAAGGCATAATGTAGGCAGAAAAGAGACGGCTGTTGGATCAGGTGGTGCCCGGCACCAAATGAAATGAAAATTGGCCAACTGATTGCGAAAAAATAGCCTAGTCATTATGTGGATCCTTCATAGAAGAAAAAAAAGTGAAAATGAAAAGATGAAGACGAAAAGGTTCTGGTTTTTGTGCATTTGTTCATTCTTCTTTTCTGACTCTCTCTCTTTCTCTTTCTCTCACACAAATTCTTCATCAGTATATGTGATGATTCTAAAATCAGTAGGTTTCTATCATGCAAATGGCTGATTGAAAACAGCTGATGGTTTTATGTAGGATTGATGAGGTTGCAAAAGCAAATTGTAAGATGAAGACGAAGCAAAGAATGAGAAAGAAAGCTAATGTTATAAGATAAAATACATTCATATCGTAATATATATCTTTGTATCGAAAATCAAGATTCTTCTCTAAATTAATCTCACAATTCAAAAAAAAAAGAAGAAGAATTTTCACATTGTACTGTTTGATGAAGAAGACTTCGACATGTATTATCTTAATTCATTCTATAACATTTACTTTATCTTTCTCACATTTGGCTATTCTATTATTTTTGATTATTCTTCTTACATAACCTATCAATAAACTTTTTCTTTTGAATTTTGATTTTTGGAAATTAAAAATTGGAATAATTGAAACTGAACATTGATAAGATAACCTATTGTAGTAATTTTGACTTATTTCAACATAACTATTTTCCAAAAATGTGAGACAAACTAATTTTTGTTAGTTCAAAATTAGAAAAAGAAAAAAAAATAGCATGGTCGTTGAATGCGAACATCTTTCAGTGCGTTAAGCTAGTGATAATATGCTGCTCTAACGTGTCTGAAGCAATAAGAACAATAATGAGACACAAAACCAGAAGAAACTTGTGATATCAGGAAGAAGCCGGAGAAGTAAAAAGAAGTTGAAAGTAGTAAGCAATGAAAATAAATGTTTATGGGAGAAAGAGAGAGAGACGAAGAGAGAAAAGAGAGAAATTAACGCTAAATTAGAAACCTGAAAAGAGAGAGAGAATCAGAGTGAGGAGCATCGTTTTTCTTCTATTTCCAAATGGACAAGGTAAATGTTAGAATAAGAGAAGGTGCATATATAGCTCATATAAAATAAAAGAATAGCTCTTTCACTTATGCAAATCAATCCAAATAGCCGGAAAATTTGGAGAAAGGTTGATGGAATTTTCATTCTCTTATGTTTAAAGCATCTCTCTCTCTTCTTATGAGCACAGAATTCACTGAAGAATGCAAGACAACTACAACTAAAATACGAAAACTTATAAATATCAGTCAGCCTATTCAGATTATTCATTGAATGTTCTTATTTCGTTTTACATAAACCATATCATAAAAGTTTTGTGTAAGTTAGATAATAGAGATATCAAGATTTCCTACAAATGCCTCATCAATAAAAAAAATGCTGAAATCAACAAAGATTATTCTGATTAAACTGCGAAACGAAATATATTTGATTCAAATTAAAAAAAAGCAAATTTTTTCTGTGTGTATGTGTACATGTGTATGTGTGTGATAATGATCGAGACTAGAAGGTCGACGTGGAAGAAGAGCGGGTGAAAGACTCCAGAAATTCAAAAAAGGGGGGCCTGTCTGTTGGTGTATTCAAATTACAAAGAGCCATTCAACAGAAATCGATATATGATTCTCATATCATATATGATTCAAACTTTCTCATTATTATTTTAAACATAATATACATGGTTTAAAAATAAATTAAAAAAAAATATAATCTGAGCTTATTCAAAAATATAAATGTATGCATATGTACATTAGACCATATAAAGTATAAAGTGGAAAGGTGATAAAGTGATAATGATTTAAAATCATTATTGCGGAAAAATGGAGGAAAAGAAAGAAAAGAACAAACCGGGAAGAGAAAACCAGGAAGAGAGAGAAAGAGAGAGAGATAGAGTCGAATGAAAGAAACAAAAAAAAAGAAACAATGAGGTAATAGAAGAGAAGTCGATGAAACAGAAACGAAAATAAGAATGATTTAGATATGAGCATTCCAATCTACATAAATTTTGTAAATTACCTTAAATTATATTCGAAAATTGTGTTAAAATAACGCGAAAGTTTTATTATTAATCAATAGTAGTATTAAAGTTTGAAAGCAAAATGCTGATGAGTATACACGACTAATAGAGAAACCTTCAGCTTAGTTTGAAGAATTTTAATCAGTCTGGTCCATATAGTCATGTATTTGTTCAGATTTTTTTATTTTCAAACTTCGGCCACAATATCTTGATAAAACAAATTCAAAAATGCATTGAGAGTTAATTTCCTACCTCTTCTGTGTTTATATAATTCATCATTTGCACACACATACATTAAATCAAAACTTTATAATGTTATCCTAAATATAAATATTATTTAACTAATTAAGTAATTAAGTAATAAATGAATATATATATATATATATATATATAGTTATATATATAATATAGAAATATAGAAATATATATAGTATATAGTATATATATTCTAGTTATATAAATATTTATATATACATATTGTTATAATGTTTGACAATAATGTCATTAAGTTTAAAGTTTAAAGTGAAAACGAGTAATTTTTATATTCTGAAAAATATTTTAATTTTCTCTCTTACATCTATTTTCCTATCTCTTCTATAAAATGTTCTTTATATACATATATGTATATAAATATATATTTTTATATAATTTTTGAAAAATCAATTAAATAAATAATGAATTTTTTTCGCAGATAAACTGATGATATCAATGAAAATAGTTCAACGTATGAACAAATTAAAATAGGCAAATGAAATAGCTTTTTGAACAGTTGAATTCACCGGGAAAAAGAACGGAAAAGAAGAGAGAACAAGATTAAAAGACTGCTAGAGATTAGATGATGTTATTATGGAATATAAAAACTATTCTAATTACAAATAAATAATTTTGCATTTGTGGGTTAAAAAGCCACAGAAAATAACTTCAATAACATATATTGAAGACAAGTTTTAATCAGTATTCAACATGTTTAGATAAGAACAAACAACCCCCCCCCCCTATTTTATTCATTCATATATTAGATAGAAAATGCAAAATGTTTACTCAGACTCGAAGTTTTGCACAGTTTTCTAATTTATATGGACACCTAGAACATCAATTTAGTCAGGTAGACTGTAAATTGAAAAGAATAATTATTAATAAATAAAAAACCGGAAGTATTAATAAATTCATAATAACTTAATTCAGTTATGAATACGTTTAAAAATTAATCGGTTGAAAGAAAAATGTAACCCAATGGCTATAACATTATGAAATTCAGACGGAAATATACACAAGTTATTCATTAAATATATATACATATATATTTAATGTTTCAAAAAGAAATGTCTTCGCATAGTAATCAAAAACATTTTTATATAGCTTTCGATGAGATGACTTTCAAATAGCAATTTAATGTAACGATTGCTATCAAGAAAGTGAATATCTGTATTCAATTGAAGAATTAAAAATCTTCAAAAAATGAGGAAAATGAAGAAAGATACCAGCTATATTCTAGATACTCAACGTCATTTTTGCTTAAGCTATTTGCTTAAACAACCTCCTCATCTTCTCCTTCTTTCTTCCTCTACAATCAGTCTTTGCGTGTTGTCGAAGATAAACAGCTCAAACTCATTATCATCTTACTCCATCATCATCATCATCATCATCTTCTGTAATTCCATCAAAAACATCTCAGAATTGTAATTCATTATAATTGGTAAAAAAATTAATAATAATTTGAAAGATTATTTAACTATAAAAATAATTTAATTATTCTTATGATCTATTCAAATTTATCAGTTTGTTTTACAGTCCAAGAATGTGATATGCATATGCGATGTCAAATAGGTTTATAAAAGAAACACAAAGAAATGAATGAACGAATTGAAAATTTAGCTATTCAATTTGCCTTTTTTGCTTATCAGACCTGACATTTGGCCCCCCACAGAAAAGTAATATTAAAATTGAAGGAAAAGGTATGAAAATACTTAACACACACATGAAGAGAGAGGGAGAGAGCAGACTGAGACGAATATATAAAAATGTAAAAGAGAAAAAAAGGGGAAGTAAACCGAATGAAACAAGAAATGAAAACTAACTGAAAACCATAGAATAAAAGAATGGAGTTAAATAAATATAAAAATATGTTAGTTTCAACGTAATAGTTAATATAATTAATTAAAAAAAGATTTATAATTGAGATATATTGTAATTGATTATACCTTCAATTTTATCTATATTTCTATAACTTATTTAACAGAATGTTCTTTATATTAATGATGCAAGAACTGTGTGAAACAGTCGAAATCACAGTAATAATAATGAATTTAGAAATTATCTAGGGCAAGATGATAGATTTTTGAAAAGTTACAGCAGCATATTGATTAAAATTTCAAAAAAGGTGAATTGAAAAGAGAAATGAGAGAAAAAAAGGAAACGGTATGTTGGCAAATTCATAAAAGATTTAACTCCTGATTAAGATAGCAATCAATTATTTGCAAGGACAGAAGAGCAATAACGTATATTTGGATTTATTTAATAGACCGGATCAGCTGAAGAATCGACAAGTGGAGAGTGTGGACGGTGAAGTTGACGGAAAAAACGTTTTTTTTTGCGGCGATTTTTATTGAAAAAGTCGTGAAGAATGAGCTCAAACTGTATGATACGAGAAAAGATTGTTTAGAAAATGGGATAAATACCCAAACAGGGAGTGATGTATGTATGAATGTGTCCAAATAAGTTGTCTATCGTATTTGATTTTTCTTTTCTTTTCTTTTTTGAAAGAAAATGCAATGTTCATTTTCAAAAGTATTCGTGATTATGACCTCAAATTTTATCAAATTACCATCTATCACTAATACATCACAAATAAGCGTTTATGACGTTGAAATATTCTGAACTTTCATCTTCTTTGTGTATACTATTAATGTTGGTTTCAATAATCTAGGTAATTTTCAGCTTTGTTATTTAATCTTTCAGATATATTGGTCAATTAAAAAAAGAAATAATCTAGAAACTATAGAATGAACTATGATAAGGGAGGGATAAGTAGTTATGCTTTCATAGTTCATTTGATTGTTGTTTGTTGAAAAAAAGATACAAATATATCTATCTATCTATCTATATCTATCTATATATATATTCTATATAATAAAGAATACGTATAATGTATTATACATATACATATATACATATTATGTATATATACATATACATATGTGTAGAATTAGAAATCAATAAAGATTGAAAAGCGTGAATAGTTTGTTGACTAGAAAAATCATATAATATGTTATGAAGAGAACGGTTAGGATGATTGAATGAAGAAAAAAAAGAATAAATTATTATATACATATGTATATATAGTATACGCTTTTTTTGGCAGATTGCCTAGGAATAAACAATTTTCTGAAGGTTCAATCTGTCTTTGATTTCCTTTCATCCTCCGTTTTCATAACATATAGTCAGAGAAATATGCTAAGAAGATTAAAATGTTTTCTTAAAAATGAAATATTACAGTAAATTACTAAGAAATAACTGAAATATGATTATGAATATTTAAAGTAGCATATATATATGCATAGGAGGTCAGAAATCGTGACGTCGAAACAATTAGAGAACGAAAAATCTATATTCGATCCAACTAAGTTAAAGCATAGAGCCTGTCAGCCGTTTTTTTCTCATTCGTTCACTCGCTTCTCTTAGTTTCTCTCTATCTGCCACTCTCTATCTTTCTCTTTCTCTCAGTATTTCATACTCTGCATTTCCTGTGCCGATGAATTTACTCTGACGGCAAGTCTGTAGCACCACTCCCCCAACCAACACCTCTCTTTGTATGTATATTTCTTCTAAATTCGTTCCTTTTCTCTCTCTATCTGTCTCGCTCTCTCTCGTACTCTTTCAATCCCTCGTTTTCTCTATGACCGGTTTTCAGCTCATATACCGAGCGAATATTGGCTGACAGTCAATGGAAAGAGTCAGAACGTTAGATGATGAGGTAGGAGGGAAAAGTCAAGCCTAAGAAGCATTTCATATTTTTCTCAGTTTTTAGGCCTTCGATTCAACAAACTATTAGATAATATCTTCATGAAAACTAATATGTAAAATCAATATAATAATAAAATGAAGAAGATACTTCTTGTTATACTCTCTCAATCTCTCCTTATTATAAACAAGTAAATAAACTGAATGAGTAATGTTAAATAAGCATACTACTAGAGTCATAACTAAACGAGAAGATACACGACGTCGTCTGTCGCCATCATCGTCCTCGTTGACGTCGTCGTGTTCTACAGAAGAAGAATACATGAACATCTCGGTCTCGGTCGATTATAAAAGAACCAGAGTAGAGCGAGAAAAGAAAATTTTATGTAAACTTTCGAATATCAAATAGACTTCGTGCTTCGTTCCCGACAATATAAAGTTGACGTCAGTTTATGATATGTTAGAAGAATATTTATTTAAAATTTGCTATTCATATTCATAAAAGAGTTGAATAGTCAAAAATTTTTACCAAGAAATGTTGTTACAGTTGATTTTCTTGTCGTTTTGAGTAGTCAAATAAGAACACATAAAATCAAATACAAATTGTATAGAAATATCAGAATGTTGAGCAAAAAAATAATTTCTTTCAAAATTAGTTAACGATATTGTGCGTTGTTACGTAAAAAATTATTATAATTTAACATAATGACATAATTAAAACTATCTATAATGGAATTAGAAGACAGAATTGAAAGAGTTAAAGACACAAGCATCGATGCCAACGTTAACGGCAAAGACGTCAGTGACGACGACGATAACGTTGATGTTGGTAAGAGAAATTGTGGGTGTCTGAAGAACCCATGATGGTATGTTTGCTAGCGAAACGAATAAATACCTATTGTTCTATTAAGAAAATGACTTGAAGATGTTAGAAAAAGGAAAGACTTTGTAAGTAGTTTTTTCTCTTTTAAAAGTTCAAAACATCGATTTACAATAAGAAATACTAATTTAAATCAACTATTGTAGTATTAAGTTTGAAGATTCAGACAGCAAAAGAGAGAGACAGAAAGAAGAGGGGTGGGGGGGGGGTAAAAGATAGATGTATACATTTGATGATGATGGTGGACATTGCAAAATAATTTAGAACCGTAATTTGGATTCGAAAATAATAGCTTATATTATGCATAGTTTATATTTTCGTGAATAATTGTCATTACTCTATACATAGTTCTGAATCACAATTCATGACTAAGCACAGTATGGTACATAAAATTACAAAATTTAACTTTTTGAAAAAGAAATAGAATTTTTTCTATTCTTTTTATTTTCTTGAATTGTCGGCTAAGTGAAATTGTTTGCTTGGTAATTTGATCAAGCCTGTATAGTCTAGAGTTCCTGTCAACTAGATGGCAGAAAGTTAGTGTATAGATAGAAAATGAGAAATGAAAGCAGGAAAATCGTGAAAAATGGTCAAAATAAATTGTTATTAGATGACTATAAACACAAATAAAGGAAAAATATTTAATAATTGAATAAATAAACAAATTAATTATTTGAACTTAAATAAAATTGAAACGAATAGATGAAACGATATGAAAAGAGAATTCATAGATTACATAATATATAGTATATATTATAAATAGTATATATAGATATAGATATACATATGTATATAACATATACACATGAAATAAGCATGAATGATGTGATGACAAAGCTGAACATTAGTTTAATTTTGATTGCTCAAAATGATACAAAAATTTTAAAAATTGTATATTCAATTATTTTTTTGATTTTCTGCATAAAATAGTTTATATTATGAACTGAGAAGATATGTATATTAATGTGAATATACTGATTATAATTGATAAATTGAAGGAAAAAATTGATGAATTGATAAGCATAACAAAATATGAAGAAATGATTGTTAATGTGAGCTTAATGAAGGCCATAGCTAATAATTGATTTTGAATTATGTATTAAAAAAAAAAAGATTTTTTTTCATTAAAATTTGATCATAATAGATCGAAAGGAAGAACAAATAAAAAACGCTTTATGCCAATGAAAACAACGTTAAAGATTTGAAAAATAATCCGAAAATTTGTGAAAAAAAATTAAAAATGGTGGATCTCTCTCATACACACAACCGTTCCGAAAAGAAAAAAAAGCTCAATTGAGAGGGTTGCCATGCAACACACGTGAGTTTTCACGTGCACTCTCAAGTGAATATGCAAATTGTTTAAATTACATATCATATAATAAATAAAAAAAGAGGAATTATTTATACTTATTTTCTTAAATATTTATATATGATATTAGTTTAAATTTTGGAATTTGTTGAAACTATAATTGTAATCTATGAGTACCCTAAGCAAGAAGTTTGAAATGCGGAAAAACGTTTAATTCCAATTGGATTTTATAGTTACGTACCGTTTTGTCTTTTTTTCCCGATCTATTAAATTCTTTAAGATTTTTCGACTTTCATGACCACAACACGTTTTCGAAAGAAAAGTTCTATCAGAAGCTTCGACATACTGTACGATGAAACTGGTTACATAGTAAAATATACATATAAATTAAATATAATTATTATTAAACATATGATCAAAAAAAAGTAAAAATTTAAAATATTCATATAAGATGGTATGTTTTCGGATATTAAAAACGGATGATCAAGGGGGCATTAAAATGGAATAGAACTGGAATTTGCACTTGAGACAGTTAAAATACAGACGAAGCCGTTAGATACAAATGCATCTGGAACTTGTCCTTTTACGTACAGTGTTGAAAGTGCAAGTTATTAAGTTAACATGATAGAATCATAGCCTCAAGCTATGATTATTAATTAGTTTAATTAGCTTATGCAGCTTCGCTATCTACAATTTTCTCATATACGTTGGTTACGTACCCCCTTCCAAAAATTTTAATTTTTATATAAAATGAAGCTGATGGGAATATGATAAACTAATAATTCGTTCTTTTTTTCAAACAATTATTCAATGTTGTTGATTATTTATTCAGCAGTTTCATCAAATATAATATTATCCGAAACAAGAAAAAATAGAGAATCACGATTGAACAACTAATTACTAAGTGCGGCAAAACTCAAAATTTAAAAAAAATAACTAAATAAAATTGTTTTTGGAAAATTAACAACTAATTAGAGAAAAATCAGCTTTGCATGTGCACGTATAGTTCAATTCTCTGAACTTGATCAAAATAATATTGGAGAACAAAAGTTTTTGCAGAGTAAATATGAATAAAAATTTATTTTTATTTTAATTTTTTGTAGCATTTTCAATATAATTGATCATTTTGAGAAAACAGTTTTATATTATATGCATACATACAGATATAAGTGTTATAGATAGAGAAAAGAGATGAAAATCCTCTCTTCATCTAATAATTTCGGCGCCAGCTTGTTTCCGAGTCAATCAAAACGCTTAAAAAAGCTAATTAAAGACATTTTCAAACGATCTTTGAATGTTTCAAATTATTTAAGAAAAGAAATGGGTTTTGGGACGAATTCTTTTACGACTTTCACAAGGAATGTATTGGCAAAATATGGTGCATCTTACAATTCATTTATATTTATATACTTTCTTAAATACTGATTTAGATTAAGCTCATAAAAAGTATTTGAAAATAACAATAACAATGAAGAAAAGAACAATATATTATATTTGTATTGTAGAATGGCAGAAAAAATGGATGACGGACAAGTAAAGAGAGATGAGTAGTAATGAAATCGGAAGAAAAGTTAGTTGAGATGATGAAAGAGTCTTACAATAAACATAAAATTATAGACGCATTATGTATATATATATATATATATTAAGATAGCATACATACATTCAATGTTTCACTAAAAAAGCAGTAAGA
Organism: Auanema rhodensis; assembly: GCA_964057225.1. Taxonomy (NCBI): domain Eukaryota; kingdom Metazoa; phylum Nematoda; class Chromadorea; order Rhabditida; family Rhabditidae; genus Auanema; species Auanema rhodense. The sequence goes on along the minus strand of OZ059899.1, from coordinate 8,322,923 downwards.
AATTCGGATCTGATATAATGAGGAGAGAGAGATTAGATATTGGGGGGGGGGGGTGGTTACATGGCTGTGGAGAGAGATGCTGCTAATATTATAATGATCAGCATCAGAAGGTGGGAAAGACTGGTGGATAGTTAGTTTGGAAAAAGTAGAGAGTGGAACAGCAATAGAAGATCAAAAGGTTAGGTACAGAATGGTGCTGAGTAGAAGAGATGGAAAGAAGTCGAAAAGGCACAATGTCATGCGGGAGTATTGCAAGGGCTAGCTATGAGTAGCAGAAAGAAAAACGAAAAAATGTGAGAGATGAATGAAGAGTGAGGAATAGTTAGATGATGATGAAGGTGAAAGATGATGAACTAGGGTGAGTGGAATAGAGAAACAGCAGCTTGGCTTGGTTGATGATTATTTGCATACCGGCTGGTGCTACTACTGCTTGCCGTGCGTCTGATTTTTGTCAATTGAGGAGGGAAAAACGATGAAAAGAAAGGATTTTCAAAGGGAAATTGAGAGAAAAAGAATTTTTCTGAAAGAATAAGAAAAAAATATATGAGGAGACAGAGAGAAATATAAAGAATAGACCGTGCAGAGGCGATTAAAGTTGGAAAATGTAGCGGAGAATTCATAACGTGTCTTTACGTACGTGAAGCTAATATGATTAAGTTCTAAATGCAACAAATAGGAAACTCTATGAAAATTTAAATTTTTTTATAAAAAAGCAGGAAGAAGTACAACTACTAAATCAAACTGTCCAACTATTTTAGTGAAAACCAAGCCTTATGCGAGAAAAATGCCAAAAAAAGCTTTGAAGTAAGATAACTTGAATGATAAAATTTAATATCTAATCACGGCCGTTCATTCCAATTAAATTCATAATCATTTATCAAATATTCTTAATTGATTGTAACAGTAAAATTTCAACAAATTGTTATCGCAATCGCTTTTCTTCTAATAGAAAACAAAGTACAATTTTAGTATTTAGGTTAATTTTTCTGATAAAAGTATGACGGGGAAAAAGCTTTTCGATTAGAAGCTGTTAAATAAAAACAAAAAATATATATTTATAATGAAAAACGTGTAAATCGAATGATAATTTTCCATCATTTCATTAAATTTTCGAAACTGATGCTTTCAGTGTTTAGGAGAAGCTTGTTCTATTTTGTCGTCGAAAAAACGATAAGATCATTTCAAAAGGAGACTCGAAGTGTGTTGTAGGATGGGGGGGGGGTTTGGTGGATTGTAGCACAGCACGGATATACAGACTCGTTGTTTGGATATTCGTTATGGTATTCAATATCATTTATAAATGATGATAATAAATTTAAATAATACTTATATAATATTCTGTAAAATTGACTAATTGTATTGAAAACCTGAAGTTGGAAAATGATCTTAATTTGTATCCTGTGACTATTCATATATTGATAAGTTGATTCGATTGCACATCAATCAAGTTGCCACAACTTTAGGGAAAAAAAAGAAAAAAAATTTACCAACTTATTCTAGTGTTTGGAATGGAGCGGGGAGAAAAACATGAGATGTTTTAGCTACTGATGCAGTCTCATCATCATGTTCTGGGTTTTCAAAAGGAAAATAATAATTCAACTGATAACTTGAAAATCAGGAAAAATCGGAAATGTGGCATTCCTAACATAAGACTGATTCCGTTACTGTATGACGGTTAAACAACGAATTCGATTTTTTCCTGAATAGTTAGGCGAATGGATTACAGTTACTTTTATGAAAATAAGCAATATTCTTGATAATTTTTTCTTTATTTAAAACAAATGCTGAAGCAACTTGCCTTGCTAATTCGAGCAATATTGATGATGTGCGCTCCAAGTATTCCTGTTCTGATCAAATGGATCAGCTAAAATGATTTATTTTTTTCTTGTCACCACTTTGAACATTCTAATAATCTGATAATCCATGCATATCTTTCAGTTTCTGATTATTTAATTATTTTTCAAAATAATTTGGTCAAAAAATACAATTGTATAAACTGGTATAGATATGCTTCCGTTAATATATCATTATAAACATTTTATGTGTTTATATCAAATTGAATAAATAATTTTGGATTGTTGACAATATTGTAAAAAAGGAATAAAAAGGAAAGAGTTTTTCAAAATTTAAGAGAGAAATAAGTAGCAGAGAGACATAAACAGAGAGCCAGAGAGAGAGAAGAGAGAGAGAGAGAGAGAGAGAGAGAGAGAGAGAGAGAGAGAGAGAGAGGGAGGGGGGAAATACAGAGAGAAAGGTGTGAGGGGGGGGGTGGTTACGAAGGAAGAAGTGGTAGGTTGATTTGACTAGCACAAAAGGGTTGAAAAGACGATAGTTAGAGTATGAAAAACTGGTTGTAGACGAATTTGCATGTGCTGCCGTCCACACAGCCTTACCGGGGTCGAGAGATACTTCTTCTTTTTTTCTTCTTTCGTCTTATAAAATTAATCAATTCGAAACTAACTAACACCCCCTCTCTGTCTTCTAACCCAATAACACAACAATTTAAACCAAAAGATGATGACAATAAAATTTTAAAAAAGAAAAACAAAATAATGTGTCTCCTGTAATATAATACTGATTAACAATAAATTATATGCATACGTATAATATATAGTTTAAGAATATTCATTGATCAATGATTTTAATTTCTTTTTGTCAATATAAAAGAAAAAAAGTTAAATTTTATCATATCTCTTCGCTATTTCAATCAATCATTTTGGCAATGTATGTATGCTTTCTTTCATCCAAATCATCAACAGTTCAATTAATGAACAAGACAGGAAATTTGAATGAATGAAGTGAAGAATTTGAGAAAAAATTGCAACATCGACATGTATATAATATACTTTATTGCTATATGTTCCAACTTGAATATTAGCATACGGTATAAAGGCATATAGTTAGAGTGTTGGTATTGGGTGGTCTTATAGAGCGCATACTTTCTCCTTCTTTCTTACTTACTCAATCTCTCTCTCTATCTTTCCCTCTCTCTCTCTTTCTCTCTCTCTTTCCCTCTCTCTCTCCCTCTCTCTTTTTTTCTTTTTTTCTCTATATATACTTACATATGCATACAATATGCATCTCTCTATCTATTATGCAATATCTTTATTATTCTCTTTCTTCCTCTTCGTACCTGTCTGCCATTCTTGTTCCTCCTTCTCACTTCTACTATTCTGAATAAAAAAAGACAAACAGTTAACTATCCATTTTTCAATCCATATATGGACATCAGTTTTCGCTTTTCCATTTTTGTCCGACCAATTTGCGAGCGGCTGGGATGAATATGCAAGTGTGAATTGCTATGACCTTGCAGGGTAAGAGAAACACTCTCAGGCAAAATTTTTGCCTTTGCTCTCTTTCTCTTCTTGTCTCTTCCACAAAGCTGTTTCTCTTTTTCTGTTCATCACCTCTCTATCGTTTCCAGTATCTTTCTATCTTAGTATGATTTTCAAATTTTCTTTTTTTCTCATACCTCTCTCATCAAAACTATCTTGTGTTGCAGATTTTCTCTATACCCATATTTCTCTCATCACCCTCTTTTCGATATTTCTCTTTTCAGTCTATTGACCAGATATTCTTTTATCTCTCTCGCGCTTCATTTTATTCCTGGAGTCTTGTCGTCTTAAAACTTTTAGGGACTCTGTACAACTCTGTATGCATATATATATTATAAAAATTATTTAAATTATGTGTATAATTTATACTAATTAAGGTTTTTTTAAAATTTGTAATAATTTTATTAATTACAGAATTTAATTTCGAATCATCACAAACAAACAATATGAGAGGCGAAGCATATGAGCGTGAAATATAAAATTAAATTAAACAATGAATTTCAATTAATAAACTGAAGCTTCATGTACAAGCAAATGACTAGAACTGTTTGGAATTAAAAGACTTCAGTCTATACTATATACAATATACATATAATTAGAAGAAAAAAAAAGAAGATAAAAACATTCATAGAAGTCATGTGTAAACCTCGTGCATTGGCTTACCGTATACATGTAGTCATAACAGTTAAGGCTTTTGAACGTATTGAAACAGTGTGCATTACATACAATAATAATAATGATAATAATGATAATAATGATAATATAGTATAAATGAGAGCTCTCTGATATTTTTCATAAAACCTGACATTTCATTCTGAATCGGATGATTCCGATGGTTATCGAATCAGAAAATGACTGTAGTACATATATTTGTATAATTAAATATATATTTATAAATTAATCATAGTGAAGTGAAGCTAGGGCAGCTGCAGTTGGTGTCTCACTCATCATTATATCGTCACTCCTGAAACATTGAAGGTGTTAATATTTTCATATCTAACAGGAATTTTGAAAAACTTGTTAAATCTTTAAAAGATTTTTTTATGAAACATACCCAGTGGTGACGGATGTTGGGTATATCATGTCATCACTACTATTTTCGCTTTTCGGACTAGTTGGACCAATTGAAGAGCGTTGACTGTCTGGGCCACTCTCTCCACCCTTTCTTCCACCTTGGTATTTCTTCTGTCGAGCTCGCGAATTCTGAAAATGATGAAGTAGGCGTCAATCATTGGGGTTAAACCTTTTTACTGAATTTTGGAAAAAAATTTTGTTTCAAATTTAGGAAAACCTTCTAGGATATGACCTTGCTATTAAAGTCATAGGGGAGAAGTATGTATCTCTCGAGGCTGTGGTGCGAAAATTTTCTTCTCATCGTCCTCGCTTTGTCTTGATCAAAATTAACGAGGATTCGGCGCTTATCTAATGAAAATACCGGGTGTGGCTTTTATCTAGTTTTTTTTAATTTTCCAACTAACTAACTTCAATGAAGTTTTGTTTTTTTTTGTGATAAAATATAAATTATGTATTCACGTCAACTGGTCATACATCATAGGTTCAATCACTTCATTACCAATAGGTTTAAGGTTATTTGATTAAATAAGTTTATATATTAAAATACTTTACCTGAAACCAAACTTGAGTTACTCGTTTACTTAATCCTGTCATATTCGCAATTCGTTCAAGATCAGCACCATCAGGATTACTATCAATTTGAAAATGAGCCTACAATTTTTTGAATAAAAACATTTATAGGATTTTGATTCTTTTCAAGCTTACTTGTAAAACACTGAGCTGCTCTTCGGCAAACGTTGTCCTAACTCGTTTTGTTTTTTGTTTTTGCTGGCCTGAAATAACATATTTAAATATAAACTATTATAATATTTTATTTTAAGCTCATACCACTTTCTCCCTCAACTAATTCAACAAAATGCTGTTTACAGAGAAGCCTTGAATCTTGCAAAGCAAATTCTTCACCAGTTGATAACTGTCTGAAAGTTTAAAAGTAAATGAAAAAAAAATAAAACGGGGGAATTATAATAAAATTGAATTTTAATATATACCGTTTACATTGATTGCAGGCAAAACAAGCTAAATGAAATACATATAATCGTGCTCTTCTAACCCAATCAGTTGATTGAATCATTCGTTCACATGCAGCACATTTCGTTCCATACTGTCTATAAAAAAAGAAAATATTGATGAAAAATCCATTAATAATCCTAGAAATATTTATAAAAATTATAAATTTTATATTTTACTATTTGTGATAATGTTGAATATCATACTAATTACATATATAGCTTTTTCATGTATGATATAACCAGTCAATACAATTAGTCTTCTATTCAGATAATGTTACATATGTAAAGCACCGTTTTCAGATAAGATTAATGTAAAGCATAGAGAATCTATATTATAATTATACTATACATAAGTATAATATAATACAATAATAGATAAATATATACATATATGTATGTACATATAGCACGTAGATTTCTGCATCTTATAACAACGAAAAATGAACTTTTTGGTTCTTTGAATTCAAATTTATGATTTACTCATCGCAACATTTATAAGTTAAATATATTATTTTATAATTGTTGTATACTAACTTAAGTATATAGCATTAGATACTCAGATTAACAGCTGAATACAAACATGTATATATCTTCAATATCTTCAGTTTCTAGACCATTTCAGGCAGATTTTCCCAAGAATTGAAGTCATTGCCAAATTCAAATGCCGGACAAGCATTGCAAACGGAAAGAGGAAAGTGAATAGAAGGCAGAAAAGAGAAAAGAGAAGCTGAGTAGATTAACGCATCTGGCACAAGATTTCCTTTAGACGGTTGCCGTTGACGCCGGCTTCTGATTCTGTTTCTGCCTTCCGACGATCTGTTGTCTATGTGCTTCAAGTATCTATGACATATCTTCATGTACTCATGTCCACTTTATAGAGTAATGAGGACGTCTACGGCATTTTAGACTATAAAAGGATAAGTGATGCACAGTTCGGTACAAGAGAGGAAATAGTGTGTAAGATAGACAGATGAACAAGATATAGTGAAAACAAGTACATTATGAGAGAAAACCTTAGAGACAGAGAAATTGAAAGAAACCCTGCTAATCCGATTGGCGCCTTGCCTTTTCATCCACAAGTGTTTAGTGCCGTTCTCTGCCCCCACCCTTGTTCTCACACGTCTGTTGCTCCGTTTCCTTCCTCCTTGGCTATCTCTCATCCTCTGATTCCTCTTACATTCACTGTAACCATTCATGAGCTTTTTCTTCTTCTTATTTTCCTTCTTTTTCTTCTTCATGTTGGTTGAATATTCTGAAGGCAACATAAGGCCAATTTACATCCGATCTACACATGATTAGGAACGAACGAAAGAGTTGAAGAGGTCTCTACTGACTTCCGGTTAATGTCTGCATGAGCTTAAAACTGCTACCGGCCATTTGAGTGTGACCTCGGCTTCAAGATATTAAGTAAATTGAATAAATGAATAAGAAGTTCAAAAATATTGATTTACATAAAATGATTATATTCAGTAGATATTAAAGAATAAGGCAAGATAAAATATACATTATATGGAGGAGGTAAGGCTGTAGAACAGTATAAATCAGTTAACAATGCATATATACCATATATACTATAATATTAAATAATAATCTGACCTATTTGTATTATATATGTATATAATTATCAGTTACTGAGCAAAATAAGTTAAATATATGAGATGACATGAAAATTAAATGAAAACATATGAATTTTCTCCGATTATTACATCTTAATATCTTCAAAAACATCGGGCTTTTAATGTTGTAATGATCATGTTATATACAGTCAGATGTTAGCATAATCTGTTAATACAGTACTACCAATGACGTAATGAATGTGTCTCTCTAGCTCAATCTATCTATCCTTTTAATCTCTATCTCTCTCTCTCTTCCTCTCTGTTTCTTTATCCTTGCATGACATCTATACTTTCTTCTACCTGACAGATGTGATTCAAAACCATTTTTCTATTTATAATATACATATTTTCATAATAATGAAAATTATTTATATAATAAAGAAAACATTTTAATTTTTTTAATGAAATAAACCTTTTCTCTTGAAAAGTATTCTTTTAGGTTTAAGTTATGAATTTGCCGATTTTCAATTTTTTTTTACTTCTTTTATTCAAAAATTAAATTTTCAAAATTGAATAAAAGAACATTGCATGTTAGATCTTGGAAGATATTTATCCAGGAAACAAAGAGTACGCTTAGAACAGCTTAACCGAAAAAAATTTGTATTCTGTCTAATAGTCTTTGTGGACTTTCTTTGTGATTCTGATGCCTGAGGGAGCTTTTGACATGCTTCTTCAAGTCAAGTTTAGAATAAGGAAAACAGTGTATGTGCCTCTAAACCAGCTGTCGTCTAGTCAACCTCCTAACAAGATAATCGTGAAAACGTACAAGTATGGCCCATAATCATATTAAGCATATACCGTATGCTCTAGCACTAGTGAGCCTAGAACATCTGACGAATAATTTGAGTATTAAATAAAGCTTAAGGAATAAAAATAATTCGAAAAATTAAATAAAAACAAATAAATTAAGATAATAACGATATAATCAGTTTTTCATTGAATGGTTAACCAAAAATGTTTTGAAAAATTCAAGAGTGTTAGTGTCTTGCTTGAGGTATTCGAAAGCATGCCGAGATATTGGATCAAATTTCAACAGATTGTCTATTAGCCTCTAACACAATTTGACATAAATAGAGAATTATCTATCTGAGAAGTTTTATACTAAGAACAGATGTATTTAAGATATTATAAATTAGTTGTTAACCTACATATATCATATTAACTATACCATATAGCTTGAAACATGATAATATAATTTAGATAATTTAAATATGAATAGTGAAGTATAATTTATGAATATAGTTTATAATGGTATGTTCAATAAAACCCTTTTCAATATGATAAAATATTACCTGTGATAGCAAGCTTTACAAAGGACGCTTCCTTCTTTTAGGAAGCATGTTGGCTGATTGTTTAAGCCTGAGCCGCAGGCAGCACAACGAAGACATTCTTCGTGCCATGACCTATAAGTAAGATAATCATGAAGCTTTGACAATCATATAGTAAAATGAAAGAAGTATTGTGGAATATAGACATACCGTCCGTTAAAATGTAATAATGTTCGATCAGTTATTGGAAGATCGCAAGCGGGGCATGTATCAATATCAACCTAAACAATTCAATATTTTACTGTTGGATACAATAAGAAAAGGACGGTTAAGCCAAGAATTGCAGAATTGTGAATGAAACTTTTGGCAGTTGGCGTAGCTCCTTAAACGAGCTTCTAAAGACAATTTGCAAAGTTTTGACTGAACAGCCGAAAACGAGGAGAGAAGAAATGGCTCTTTAGCTTGGAATCGCACCTTGATTGTTGAAGCATAGATGTAATCCTCGTCCACACTCATTCGTGCGACGCCGCCGCCGCCGGCAGACGCGACGACGACGGCTCCTGAACAGTCGTACGACGTCGCGGGCGATGTAGTTTCAGAAGCCAGTGATAATGGCACCACAACGTCATCTAGTCCAGCTACAACATAGCTGGTGGCTCGCTGATCGTCCGGATGCGACGTCGCATACGTCGAGCTGGCGAATCTTGGCTGATGAACTTCCATGAAGAACGGCTAACGAGGCCGATAACAAGCCAACAAGGCCGGCTAACGAATCTGCTGCAACTGGGCGGAAGACGAGATGGATAAGACGTCCAGAAGCTTCAGAAAGTCCAGCCCCTCTATCCTTATGGGGCGGAGCTGGATGTCTGTGTCCTCTCATGTGCACATGCGCCCTCATCTCATTCCAGCGCCAGCTTGAGGATACGATACATCCAAGCAGGCCAGAGCTCAAAAGAATGGGTGGAGTGCTCAGAAAACTCGGTTTCTTCCTCTGCAAGTTTTAAGGATTTCAAAATTGTTTGTAAAGTGATTTATCTATTAAGCAATAAAAAGGCATTTAAATTCTCAAAAACTGTTGATAAGTGTTGGAAATTCCGAAATGTGAAAGTATAAAAGGGAAACTAAGTCAAAATCTCAGAAGAAAGAAAAACAAAAATATATATGTTTATATATTTAATTTGTAAAATATATATTTATTATACATTCATGATTTTAAAGTTCTTATTATTTATTTCAATAGAATTAACATACCAACATAAGTTACATAGTTACATTCAAACATTTCATAAGATTTAACATCTTTATTAATTAAATATTATAAAAGTAACAATTATTTATCAAGTCAAGCTGTCACTAATCTTATTTTCGCGCAAAATCTGTGCGTCATTCTGTAAGCAGATGCCCCCTATTTTCAATCCCTCACTACGTGAACTATAAGTGGAAAATGAAAAAAAACAGTCAGACGAAGGAATAATTAGCACATACACTAACCAGATGACCCTATGTCAGCCACTACCTCACTCATCATCTTTAACTATCTAAATCTCTATCTTATACAGTGTTCACTATATCTCAATCATATTTTCACACATTAGCTGTTACCTCAATCATTTAAGAAGAACATGACTAATCTAAGGTCATACTATATATTATAACTATATAGCTATTATTATAACATATATGTATATTTTATATTTTATTGACAGATATATAATTATATAATAAAGTTAAAATGCATACATAGAAAATAATAAATTCTAACCGTAATCATGACTATTTCTTTTATTTTCTACAAGTATTTTATTGTTAAATTTACAAAAAATCTAACTATATGTATAGATAACTATGTATAAGTTGTTCATTTGTTTCATTTTGATTTCTAATCTTCTTACTTATAACCATATTCTTGTGTTTATTACTGGTAAAGAGTAAAGTTAAATGAATATCATGAATGAGTAGATATGATCATACTAAAACTGGACTAGTTTTCCAATCTGTTTCCTTCTTTTAAACAATATTCAAACGAGGCATTAAATTTGATTAGGGTGTTGCAGCTTAAAGCATATAAAGCATCAAATCAATGAAAATCATGTTAGTCGAAGACCTCAAAACAGTGAAATCTGCCATAGATTCAATTATTTAAGTTAGACTAGAAGGATAGAGTGTAGAAGAGCATGTCGAAGGAGACAAAATGAGGATAACGATAGAATGTTTCAATAGTTTATTCATATCATATTTCATATTTTCATAAGAAATTATGATAAGTTCAGAAAAAATTAACTTCAGTTTGGATTAACACGTATATCATATAATATACATATAACGATATATCATTTATATATAATTTAAAAAAATAAATTTAACATATTCAAAGAAAAATAAATAATTAAAAATATTATATAATTATATTATATTTTGATTTTGTTAAACACATATATACATATGTATATACAGTACTACAATACCTTAGGGACCAATGAGATAATTCCTAATTTGAGAGCCAAAATCATGAGTTACAATGAGCAAAACAGGACTGACTTGACCAAATTAGGAATTTATTCCTTAGAGATTAAAGCAAGTTAACTTATGTTTGATGATTGGATGTTTCGTATATTGTTAAAAAGAAAAAAAGAAAAGAAAAAGACTTAAATGCTCTTTTCTTATAAGAAAAATAGTTAAACTGCATCTTGAAATAGTTAAAGCAATTATATGAATTAATAATAAATCAAAACATTTTCTAAAAGTATTACTAAAGAACTTACAGCTTTTAATGTTGTAAAGACTTTTTTTTATAACTAAAACTGTATGAAAGGATTACCCTAATGGTCTTTGAAAAAAAAAAGTTGAATGTCGTAAGAAAACAAATAAGAAAAACCATTTGTCGGATAACAGTAAAGAAAATATTTTGTACAGAGCAGCGATTCACTTGTATTTTTGTATTAGAAATAGTCAACTTATAACCTTTATAATTATTGCAATTCTAGATTAGCCTTATTGAATTTTAATTGGAGAATATGTTCCTTTATCCATAATTATCAAACCTTAAGCCCTTAGCATTTTAACTCTGATGTTATCACTTTTCTTTCTTCCGTATTTCATCTGTTTTTGTGAAAAAATGATTGATTTCAATTCAACTATTTATTTATTGGATTTAAGATCAATGAAATAAGATTAATACCTAAAATCATATTGAGAGAATTTTAAGCTTAAATAAAAATTTCCGGTTTATTTATGTACTTATAGCACAAATAGTTTATAATTTTTGGATAGAATTAATTTTTTATTCTTTTATATTTTTATTAATTTACTTAACTTTTAAACTATATTGATTTGTATATAGTATATATGTATTTCAATAGCATTTTTTAAATTATTTACTATTTTCCTATTTTCAATACTTTTCCTCAACAATTCATAAAGATCAATGAAAATGAGTTAATATACGGATAATGTACTCTATTTCATCTTTGATCTTCAAATGATAATTGTGCAGATTATACACAACGTTAAGCTATAGAGATAATACAGTAAAATGATGAGAAATAAGAGAAAATGAGAGGTGAAGAAAGAAAATATACAAGGAATTATTTAGAAATAGCACCGGAAAAATAGATGCCGAGAGAAACTAACAGAAGAGAGCTGAAAAGCAGTTTTGGTCATCATTCCCGCATATTGGCTTCAAGCTTGTTTGCTAAAATCATGAAATCGTCTCCAACCTTGTTCTTCTTCTCAGTCTGGCTGGTAGTGAAGCTTTTTGCCTACGGACCATATGTTGACTTTGAAATCAAAAGCTTTAACATCGCTGAAATTGCAATCTATCATCGTATGGACCAAGCAGAAAGCGAGAAGAAAACCGAAAGCTAACTGGCCATTGAAAAGAGAAGCCTAGTGACAACGGCTACTACGTCTATAACGACAACAAAGATGATAAACGAGATTGCGAAGTGAAGAAGAGTTGTGGAAGTTATCATCTGAACCAATACTCTTCTTTCTTTTCCATATATCTTCCCTCCCACTTTTTCTTCTTCCAACATTCATCATACCAAACCTGAAAGGATGATTCAGATGCCACGTAACCATCTGAGAGTCACGGAGACGCTCTTTTAGCCATCTTCATCCCTCATTCACGTCATCCATATATGCATATTTTCAATATAATATATTGTTTCATAATATACATATCTATCTATCTGTATACATATATTTAACAGTATGTATATATAATATAAACATTTTTTATTTCAAATTTTATGAGATATTTCATCTGTTTTTATTGATTTGAACGATTTATTTGAAAATTTTCTAGTTTTCATATTTATTTTTTCTTCTATTTAATTTTTTTTAATATGTTTAGTTAGAATATAGTTTATTTATGTATTACATCAACAAAAAAAAGATTTACTTGAAAACAAGAAACATTTATATAATTATTATAATTAAAAATAATAGTTTTATATTATATTTGAATATAATTTGTTTATATCTTAGAATTTTAGAAGTTTTCCTATCAAAGATTATGTCTATATACATAAAAACCTCCTAACGTGCGTACAAAACTGAATATGTATGAGCATGAGCGATAAGTACTCATTTTAGCTATTCAAAAATAAGACTTAAAATTATATTTTCTTAAGAAATATTCATAGTTTCTATTATTCAAAATCTGTTCTTTGAATGTCAATCTTACTGCAAATTTATATTCTTTTTTGTTTTTTTTGCCGCTTTCTCCAACTTATTTTGTTTTGTTTCTCTTCTAAAACTGGACAAGCATTAATCAAATTGTACTAGTAGATATACTTCATTTCAAAAATTTCAATCTGAAGCAAAATATATATGTATATACATATATTTATATATTTATACTATTCTATATACATATTCATTGAACTAAATATATATTTATTTAAGTTATTAAAATATTTTTCAATATAAATATATATTTTACCTTATTTTCATTTAATCACATTTATAATTAACATTTGAAGCTCTTTTTAGAAAGTAATAGCAACTGAACTCATGCTTTTCTTTGTGTTTACCTTTTCAACATGTAATCGATCAAGTGCTCTTCTTTACCCTATACCCTCTACCCTCCCCCTCCCCAAGGCTGTGAGGAGCTCTTCGAGATCTGCTTAACTCGTCAACTAAAGTTTATATTTGCTATATGAACTAGAACTTTTTAAAGTTTTCTTCTTAAAATTATGTAATGTCTGTAAACCGTGTCCCCCAATGTCTGTAAACCGTTTTGCATAGCGTAGAGGCGTTTACGATATAATTTTCTGACAAGGACATCGTGAATATATTCTTCTGAACACAATACTTCATGTAATAGCTATTTGCGGTTTCTAACATCCACATCATAATTTTTCATTTTCATTACTTCGACTGTATTAGATGATGAATGATACTATATTAAAAAGATTTCTTTCTTTTTTTTTATTTTTCAAATGAATTTCTTTTCTTTATTTCTTTGTATTTTAACTTAACTTGTTGATAGCCTCAATACTAATTTATAATTTATTATAACAAGAAAATTGAAGTAAAATAACAAGAAAAATTATAATGACAAGGCATGACAATCTTGTTTAGATATGACCTCCATCCATATGACATGTCTTGTCTTTTTCTAGATTTCCGTATTTATTCATTAATTTTCTTTTAACTTTACTTATTACGAACTCAATTCTTAAACTACATTATAACATATGTATGTATGAGAACGAACACGATAGAGAGAGGTCGAACGGTAAAAGAAAAAAGAAAATATGATTCCTAACGCAGTATTACTGTGTTAACTGCAACTAATTATAATTATTCAATATTATAATAAGAATTATATGTTCTTTCATGAAATAATTTCAACAAGGCTTGTATTTCTAATTAAAATTTCTTGTTTTTGATTGAAATTATCATATTTCATTTAAGCTATTCATACTTATATTATGTTTTTAATATTAAATTAAAATTAACAAATCATAATATCCAGATCTGTATCTAATCTTATACATAATTGTTTATATAAAGACAATAATAATGTTTTATGGACTGTATAGTCTGTGACAGGTTAAACAAGAAAGGAAAGAAGAAAGAGATACAGATAGATTGAGAGAGAGAGGGAGTAAATGAGAAAGCTGGATGAGAAAGTGTTAGGCCTCAAAGAGCAAGTATTCAATTTTAGATGAAATATGTCTGAGAATTAGACAGAAGTAGAAGTCAACTTCTGAGTAAACTCCAGCTCAGAGATACAAAACTTAGGCTTAGATAGATTGAAGTTATACAAAGATATTCGAGAGAGAATATCAAAAGAGTATATGAAAGATGGGAGAATCAGAGATGTAGAAGAGAAACGTAAAAGGAATGGGTCACATTTATAGCAACAATTGGATACTATGTAAATATGAATGGGGTATTACCGTTCAAATTAAGTGGCGACAACCTATGGGTGAGGTTTCTGATGCAAACACTCCAAGCTTTTCAACGTTCTTATTGAAAGATATATTAGATATAGCAAAAAAATACATTATTCAGAGAGACATAGAGAAAAATAATAAAGGATACACTTGCTTTTAGCCTCTGTTTTCCTGAATTCTACCTTATACCTGCTAACCAATTTCCTGTTCTCCCATTTCTAAAATTTTCATTCTCTCCTTCTTTCTCTTTTTCTTTCTCTCTTCAATTCCATCTCTTTCTCTGTATTCATCTATGTTTTCTCATTTTTATTAGTTCCATTTCTTTAACTCTCCCTCTCTCTCTGTATAATGCTTATTGAAGTTTCTATTGCTCTGGATGTTAAATTATGTTTGTATTCAATGTTACCTAATACAATGCTCTTCTTTTGCATTTCACGAAAAGCAGAATTTTTATCAAACTTGACCTTTAATTGCTCGTTTTCTATCTTTTCATGTTTCTAATATTTAACTATATATATGATATAGATATCTTTCATATTTCATCTTTTTCATCAACACAGTTCAATATTCTAAGTAATATCCTGTATATATCCAGTGCTAGGTACATCTGTAATTAAATTTAATTGTCTTGCATAGTCCTTGACTTTTTAATTCAATGTCTACATTCAATCAAAATATTCTTTCTTTATCTTCAAATTCATGAACTTTTATTTTATTCATTTTATTACAACTTTTTAATTATAAAGAGTTTTCATATTCACTATACTATATATATTTATTTGTTTATTATATTATATATATATAATATAATTGATATAGTATATTCAATATGTGATTAAGATTGTTGATCTTTTTTTTTATTAAATATATCATTTAAGATTTTTTTGAAACAAAAAGTTTTCATACTCGATTAGTTAAAGTTAATATAATTAGTTATTAGATATTTATTATAAATGTAGGGATTTCAGATACATGTAACCATGACATCAAATCATTATAAATAAAATATCTTATTTTAGTATCGGATCTCTCTATTTTACTTTCTATCTATGAAATCCCTGCTGCAATGTATAAGACTAATTCAGTTTTTTTATTCTTTCAAACTTCGATATAAATTTGTCTGAAAGTTAATTTGAATTTTAACATTTTATATAAATTGAACTTTTTCTCATAAAAAAAAGAAAAATATTTTACATAATTATAATATAATAAATATATTTTATAACTAATATATATGTGTATTAATACATATTTATATACATATATGTATAAATAATCTTATGGTTAGTTAGTCAAATGAATGAAATATAGTTGCAACACAAATATTAAGTCCTAACTATTTGACGGGAAGTATTAAATGACCAAATGTCTAATCTCCTTCATTGCTATTGCTCCAATCGCTTAATTCGATTTTCGAATATTTTCTTAGTATACTTTGTAATATCAAAGAAATAATATAAAATAATAATAATTTGTTTTTTTTTCCTTACATATGATGTCATAGATGTATATTTATATATGATTTTATAAATATATTATATAATATTTCATATATGGATGCATATACATGTATGTATATGTACATATACATATGTATTATATTCTCACTCTTAACTATGTGTATACAAATAGTATATGAAACTCATATTGTATATTAAAACCATTTTTTTTTATTCAAATGTAAATAAAAAACAAAACAAATTTTAATTGAAATAATTCAAAAAAAAATGTATTTCATTTTGATAAATATTTATAATATAACATATAATATTAAATGAAATACTTGATAAATTTAAACAAATTATAGTATGTAACTGTTATAATTATTAATTTTTTAAATTATAATATATGTTTAATAAAGATTTAACATTTTTTCTTTATTATACATATATTTCTATAAATTTCATTGAATTGTACTAGATTATTCTAAATTCATTTTTTATGTTTCGTTTAACCTTATTAGCATATGTACATATCTCACGTGCATTTTCACGCAGGCCATTTGGTTTCATTTTAACTTTCATTTGTATCTCTTACTTTCCAAGAGCTGGTTCGTTTTTCTAATTTTGCTTCAACTAATTATTTTTTTATTTGATATACTGAGGATTTTTTTTTATAATTTATTATTTTATTCTAATTAACTATATTTTTTTATAATTTTATGTATGAATATATAAATTGAATTTACTATTAATCTTTCGTTTAAGCTTGATCTTTTTCAGAGTCTCTAAGTTTGTTTGATGATTTGAACTGCTAAGCGATCGGCTTTCATTTATCTATATGTCGAAGTCGACGAGCCTGAAAATGCCAGAAATGCCGTCAAACAATCATGAATTTATCGTCGAAGGATGGCTGATGGTTTGCGGTTAGTTTCTTTAATATGAATTTAAATTACTAATTTTCTTTTAACTATTCAAGTTCTATATTAAGTAATAAGGTTAAAATATATTTTTTTAATTTGATGTTTGAATTAATATAAATCTATTTATATTTATATTAAAAAATAATATAATAGTTAAAATATTAACATCATTGATCTATCTATCATATTCAGTATTCTATTATATTTTAATTATTTTTTGATGTTTAATATTTATTTTTTCAAAATATTGATACAGTTCTTCTTTTAATACTTGATTCTCATCCTAAATGCACATCCCTCAGAGATTTAGTAAAGAAAGAATAAGCAATTGATTATGTAAATTCAAATCCCTTTCTCTATAGTTTATTTCAACGGCGTCAATTGATGTATGTCATCAGGCTACAAAAGCTTAGTATTAGAGCATATATAAGCTTTCAGTGTAACTTTGTTTCTTAACTATTATTCTTTCAACTAATAGAACATACATTTCTTTTTCTTTTAAAAAGGATACGTTATCTTTAGATACATACATATCTGTATTTACGTATATGTATGTATATAACATCAAACCTGTTATATCGTTAACCAACGTTATTTCTTTAGTTTGAAATGTCAATTTTAATGTTCGATGAATTGCATTTGGGATAGATCTGGAGAGGCTCGCAACGAAAAATTGCTTTTTATGTCTTTGATTCTTTATCATCTTATAGATAATTAACTATATTATGACATTTTTACCGCATCTTTTCCCCTCCTAACGCTTCTTACTTATTTTTTTTCGTCTATCATTCATATATCTCCCTTTTATATATGTAAATACAAAGATTTTTCTATATATATTGTTTCCTTTAATTGAAAATTTGAATATGATTTGGTTCTTTTTTTTACATTTTTCTAACACAAAACTTCTTTATGCCCATATCCTTTTCTTCTTTTTTTTGTCTGTCGGCTCATAGACAATTGCATTGAAGTTTTTGCTTTTTTCAATCATTATCCAATCTTTCACTCAGCAATCCTCCCAACTAATTATGGATGAGAATGGTAGAGGTCATTTACAAAAACCATTTCATTCGCTTCCATACCTTGTCTTAATGAAATTTCAGTTTTATAGCATGTGAATATAGGCTATATGACAAGACTTATACATATAACTAGTACTTAGCTAACGCATAGTAAGTAATATATTCATTTAAGCTACATATACTATATGTATATAACTTGTTACGTCTTTTATCTTTTATAATAAATAAAATTTCAACTATTCAAGATTTGAAATAATATATATTAATTTCTTATTTCACTTGAATATTCTTTACTTGTCTTGCTTTCACTTACTCATTAGCATAAATATATGTTATGCTAATATGCAAGTAACATGTTCTATAAACATTTCGTTCTATATGGATTGTTTTAACTATTTATTATACATTATATCTTTATCTAAATATATTATGTTATTTAAATCAGTTTCTTTTAATTACATGCCCTATTACCTGAAAATTAGTAAATACAGTTTTCGGCAGCTTTCATCTGGTTCTCAATATATTCAGACAGCTTGTATTGACTCAGCTCAATTGCCGTTGTCATCATTTAACCTTCAATAGCTTCTTCATCCACTTATATTTATCAATTCCAATTGACTTCTTATAGCCGACTCTCATATATCTTCTTCATTCAATGTATTTTAGTTTATACTCAATCTGCTTATATTTTAGTTATAATATTATAAAACTATTAATAATTATATATATTCTTATTCAGTTATTCTTTTCTACTAAATTTTCATTTTTTTATTTCTTTTTCAAATTTCTTTTAGTTTTTGTATATACTTTCTTGTTTATGGTTATAACCAATTAGCTTTTTTTCTCTACTTTTGTCTTTATTGTCTCTTACATCATATTGATAAATAGGCCAAAAAAAGGTGAACAATGACTAATTCATTAAGAATTGATCATATTAATCAAATATATTTCAAATATAATGTATGTTATATAATATATTTCAATTTCATTTTAGACGGCCAGCCTAACGGGATGCCTGTTAAGCTTGGATACGGTGCATGGCATCCAGGGTATTGTATCAGCCGTTCTGATGACAAAAGTTTGATTTGCTACCGATGGGAGCCGGTTAGTTCAAGTTTTTTTTGTTGTTTTTTTATTTTATTTCATTTTATTTTTTAAATTATTTTAATTCTTTTTTTTTATTTAACCTTTTCTTTTAAAATTCAATTCTATTTATTCTTTGCTTCTTTATTCATGTAATTAATCTTTTTTCTCTCACAAATTCAAATAGTATCTAAATATTTTTCAGGTATAATCTTACATTTCAAAGAATTTGTTTACCTAATATACTATTATAGTATTGATTAACAACAAAATACAAGTTGTGTGACTCTTTAGTCTTTTTTGAACCTTAAGAAAAGGAAATCTATAGTTTTATGCTGGTACACAATTTGTATACAATACGATATTTTAAAAATATTGATAGAATATATCAATATTTCTTTACTTTATATTAATTATATACAAATATATAAAGTATTTGACTTGATTGTTTTCTTTTTATAGGACGATATCCGTTACCGAGCTTCTCAACTTCGTATCCGTTTAGACGGTTCACGCTCAGCCTTTTCTAACTACTGGAACGTACCTACAAGAAGTAAAATTTAAAATCATTTATATTGAAATTATAATATTGTTACTATTATTATTTGTAGTTGGCCCTAAAAAGCCTTTATCCGGCTATCATACTATGAGTCGATGCACTCTACGAACTCTTCGAGAAGATGATATTCTGCAGACAGATATTCCGCCACCAATATCAAGGACGCCGTTCTTCACAGTGCGGATCAGACGAAGTACGTGTTTTTTCATTTCACAAGAAACAAAAACAAGGCAAACTAATAATACATTGCAATTTGAGAAAAAATGAAAAAACATTAAGATATAATTGAAAAATATCTAAAAAATTATGTTGTAATTTGTACTAGACAAGCAGGTAGGTAATTTATTGTTGTAGTGCTATTATACTATTCGGAAGTTATGAACTTTAATGGACTTATCATTCCAGAATTCGTAGCAATTGTAGTTTAACCTTTTTCATATGAAAATTATTTTGTTTTCAAAATTTCATATGATATCATAGCTATATGTACATATTTTTTTCTATTTAACTATGTAGAGATTTTTTTTTTCATCGAATCAAACCTAGTTAACAGCTCATATAATAACTAGTTTTTTGATTCTCCACATATAGTAATATAAGATGAGAGAAGAGGCGGTACACTGAAGAGCTGAGAAGAAAAAAGTGAAACGATCTCCTCTCTCATTCATATTTCGATGTTTATTCACTTTTTCGATGATTTCAAAAAACAATGTACGTGATTGTCTAATGCGCTTAGACTGTCCATAGACTATCGATACTGATTACGTACTGGAGTGTCCATACCGTAATCTGTTCTGTAAACGAACGTGACAAAAATTTTTGTTTTACCTGCTCGTATCATCATACACATCAGATTCTAAGCGGTAGTTCAACTCCTGTTTCGGAAGCATTTATATGTGATGTGCTAAACAAGATTACGTTCCAAAATATGTGTCAATTGCACTTGGGCTTATGCTTAGTTTAGTTTTTTCCTTATTACTACGTCCATTCTAGTTTTTTTCTTATCATTGCCTCAATTAGCATTCGTAAGAAAACCTCTTGTCTTGTTTCTCGTAATTCAATTTCTCTATTCATGCTATTCATTGTAGCTATTCTCATTTTTTTTTCTTTGGCGACTCGACTAAACGAAATTAGCAAAAACAGTACCGAGGGTATCAATTTGTTTTCATGTAAAGTTGTTCTAACCTTTTAACTATGTCATGATGCAGCAGTTTGGCGCTTTGCTTGATCTTCGTTTCGAAAGAAAAAATCGCTGAAAGTCAATAGAAGCCTCACATTTGTTTAGTTGTCGTCTCTTATTCTTCTTAGCATATGAGAAAAATTTCTTTCTAACCTACAATCTCTGACTGTCAGAAATCTCTGCACTTAATTTCGTTCTCTCTTCATGTATATCTTGTCGCCTTGTATATCCCTTTTTTTGCTTTAACAACGTTATTTCTTCATTAATATCTGTTCCACTCTTCCATCCCTCGAACACTTTTGTCTTATTTTCTTAATCTCAACCGTTTCTATTTTTGTTGTGTTATATATAATGTATAACCTTTTGTATATATTCTTTCTTTCTATATCTCTCCTTTCCCTTCTGTATTTTCTTTTCTCTCTTTCTCTACTTCGTCTTTTTCTCCTTCCCTTTCTCCCTCTGAATTTCTCTATCTCTCTCTCTCTCTCTCTCTCTCTCTCTCTCTCTCTCTCTCTCTCTCTCTCTCTAATTCTGATAGTATTATATTTTCTCTCGTATTTATATGAGAATTTTTGTACATCATTACATATCTTCAGAAAATGTCACGGGTGCTCTCACGACGTGAATCACGTCGTTTGCGTGAAGGATACGCTTCGCACCCTTTACTACTGTCAGCTGAAGGTAGCACATCTACTGATGTGGGATCGCCTATTAGTCCACAATTACCAAAAAGTCCTAATGGCTCTAAAAAAAATTTTTCTTTCCTTGTTAGCGGAAATATACCCAAATTACGTAATAATGTTATCAAATCTATTACCGGCTCTCATGGAATGAGCGGAAGCAGAAGTTGCACGACACGCCGACGACAACTTCATAATTCTCAAATGGATATATTTATTGAAAATAGCGATTCTGATCATGATACATCAGATTATATATCGTTTGACATTGCCGATAAGAATCCAAAGAAGCTTAGTAAAACTTGTTCTATGAATACAGTACATGACATACAAACGGAGCTCACTAGCGGTTCTTTGCAAACTCATTCTCCCTCAGGTCGACGTGTCTCCTTCAAGCAGCCGATAAAGGCGGAGACAAGTCTTCATGTTGACGAGGATGTCGAGCCTAGCAAATGTCGTTCTGATAAAATCCTACATACGGCCGCACAAGTAGAAGAAGTAGCTGACCGAAAGTCAAGGCGAAAAGAAATTAACTGGATCGACAGGCAGTCTATAGAAGAGGAAAAGCCTTCGTCTTCATCGTTATCGTCTTTGTCTTCATCGTCCGGCCGCTACTCGTCCTTGTCGACATCGTCCTCCGCCGGCTACATCTTGTCATCCGGCTCTTTCTGCTCATCAACAGCTGGCTCATCAACGGCTGGCTCTTCACCTACGTCGTCATCAGCCGCTTCATTGTCTATAAACGACAGAAACATCAAATCATATAAACATCCGGCCAACTCTACAACGTCTACCATATCAAGCATAACATCTTCTGGCTATTCAAGTTATTCTCCTAAGGCACATTCTGATCAACTAGCTAACAAGAATCAGAAGGCATTTCTAGCTCCTCCTGCAATGCCATTGCCACGCACTCCACACGATGCTTTTTCTGAAAACCGACCTAGTAGATCAAGGTTAGATTAAGCCTTTTGTACTTGTCAATCAGTTTTCTGATGAAACAGTTTTTACGATTTCCGATATATTTCTTCAGATATTGTGCCAAGACTCTAAGGCGTGCTAACGACGCTGCTCCTGGTATCCGCAAACGTCTGAGTAGAAGTTGCGATCATCTGAACGATGCATGCCTCAGTCCACGCTTGCCTCCAATTCGTCGACGTGCTACGAAGCAGACAGTCACATTTAGTGATTTATCTGGTCAGTTTGCTTCTAAAAAGATGAAATAACAGTTAATGACATTAATGATTGATCTATTAATTGATTATAATCGTGAATAGTTAGCACTTATCTAACTCTGATTAACTATTATGATTATAAATTAGGGAAAGAAATTATTTTAATATGGACTTTAACTTATAATTATAATATATTTGACTTCATTTGCGGTATATATGATTTAAGATTTCAAATATAATATCATGAATCATGCCTATGGACAGAAATCTTTCAATTTTTTTCTGAATCACACTTTCAAATCACCACTGACAATAGTTCGCAACGTCTTGTTAAGGCTAGTAGTGGTTCGAAGGCCGAAGTTTGATGAGTGAGAAAACGAGAGAACAAGAGACTTGATGTTGTTGAGGATAAGTGGGGTGTTGATGTATAGAAGAGGAGATGGTGAAGCATTGTCAGATGAACAACGAAATGATTCGATTTGAAAACGAAAAAATGACGAAGACAGCAAGAGATTGTACAGGATAATCTGACATTTGATGAAGCAAATTATAAAATTAATATGTGGACTGATATCATTAATTATACTTTAAGTATATCTATAGGATGTATAAGTTATTATTTATAATATAATATGGCATATTCATATAAAGTATATACTACTTTTCTTGTCATTCGAATGCAACAGCATGGTACAAGCTTGATACATCTTTTTTCATTTGATTACAATTAGGATGAACATTAGTTTTTTCGCATATATAACTAGTTTTCATCTACCTAAGCCATCAACAGATATGTAGTGAAATAGACAAAAAAAAAAGAAAAATGTCTGGTTACTCCTCCTATTATCATTTCTTCTAGTCATTGCCAATCTTATCGTTTCGATAGGTTTCAAACACAAAGGAATAGAATAAAAAAAACGATTAAAAATATTTGCTTGAGTTTGTCTAAACATAGTCTATATTCATCAATATATGTTTGCAGATATATTTTCTTTAACCAGAACAGACCATATAAGCTATTTCCCGAATAGTTGAAGGAGTGCTTCATGATTTCATTGTATGAATACTGATCAGTCACTGTTTAATGCTTCAGAGCTCGATCGAATATTGAAGCATGATTTATTCACCTTATTTTCGCTTTCATCATTTTTATGCTTTTTGTTCATATAGATATTACATCAATTAACTAGCATATCATCATTTGAAATCAGAATTTTCTGTTTTCTTCAATTTTTCTATTACTGCTGCTGCTGTTATATGCATCTTTCTGAATAATTATGCTGCGGAAAGATGTGTCCATCACTCGTACGTCATCTATGATGTGGAAGACTTCTATCGTCTTCTAGTATACGTAACTCGTAACTGGTTGGCCGACACGCTAATTTGCCATATTTAGATGAGAGAAGAGAAATAGATGGACACATTTACATTTTAGAAAATATCTGTAAAACAGTGTGATTCAAGCCCATTCCATTGTTGGTATTAGAGAAAAATTTCTAGAGGAAACTGGTGATGATGATATCTTGTCAGATGTTGACCATCTAACTTTTTTCCTTCTTTTTCTCTTTTTACTGCTTGTAAATATTTTTTTCTCATCATTCTTCATCTCAGTTAACATATTCTGTCATACATGCCAAATTACTAGTAGATGGATTATAAGGTATAATCCAAAATTTTTTTATAAACTTGAAACATTTGCCATTTCATGATTTCAAACAAGATATTACAATAATGATATGATTCATCAGTCAGTATTGTTAATTAAGCTAAATGTATAATCGAGAGCATAATACACATCTCTTTCACTGCTATCATAGAATGAATGATTACAATAAGTTTTTTCTCATTCAAATTAACGCCTTCGCCGATAATTGGATCAAAAAAATCATTTCAATATCATCTAACTGAAACTCTTAAACATCCTTTGCCAATCATATTCTCGTCTACGTTTATTTTCGATCTTTTTTTTTCAAAACATTTCCTTCAATATTTGGCATAAAATCTCCTTTTTTACTACAAAATACAAAGTAAACTGTAGCTGAGCACAAGTCTTTAACTGACTCAATTCATCAACATACTGCTTCAAACCTTTTTTTTATTCTCAATCATATATACATACACAGAGATAGACGTAGACACATTTGCTTTCAATTTTTATTGAAAAGATTTATATATTCTGCAGTGCCAATGTCAATTCGGTAGTGCAAATACCTTAATGGTAAATTATTTTTCATAAAAAGCCGAATTATTTCTAAATATTGAATTAATATTATTCATTTATTAAATCTAACTATACACTGTATTGGCCACATTCTTGTTCAGTACATCTATTCGAATTAGTGATATAACTAGCACCAATGATACGATCTATTACAATAAGCTGTAAGTTTTGTTTTACATTATCTCCACATATCGATATATAATTGAATGAGCTTATGCGATAACATTATAATTAAAATATTATATGGTAATGATATTATTAGCTTATATGTATATTTATATGTAAAGTAAAATAGATGATTATCAATTATTCCTATTATATATATATATATAGTTATGAATTATGTGAAGCAATACTTTTGAATGATCAGCCTCACTTGGTACCGGTCCAGTCGGATGTAATCTGATTAAACTGATCTTCTAGATGTCTGTCTAATCCTTTTAAATTTAAAACATTCTCTTTCTCTCATACCTTTCGCATATATCGAATTCGCATTTATTTTTGAAATTGTTCTTCAAACTTAATGTTAAGATTTCAATTAATCAATGATATTGTTAGTTTCTAATTAAATATACAATACATAATCATATAATAATTCTAAATTCATTATTCTCTCTTGAATGTGAATCAATCAAAATGAATCAATTGATATCTATTCTATATTTATTATTTTATTTATAATTACTTAATTACATCATATAATACATATGTAGTTGTCTATTTCATTCATGATGGTGATGTTAAATCGGTATGCTGATCACCATCTTGTAAGGTGTCTCATGATTCCTTACTAGTTTGTGACTTGTCCATATGATGTGAGGATACAAGGCCATCGTTATCCGATTCATTTCTTTTATTGTTAACTTGGTTTAATCTTTGATGAGCCTGCCTCAAGTTGTCTCATAGCTCATATCTGTATCAACCGTTCTACAATCTCGCTCTGTCGCTCTCTTTCTCATTAGATATCCTCTGTGTTACCATGAACCTTGTGTTTCTTATCTCATTCCTTGCGTATGTTCGTGTACTTTCTTTTAGGGAATTTTCTCAATGATTGTCATGATCACTAATTCACCCGCCCTTTTCCCTTTTTGTTTTGAAGAACAAAAAAAAATAATTGAGAACAAGGTTTTCGACTTCTAGCTTTGCTTTAAGTTGAAAATTAAAAATTATAATTATTAATATGTTAAGTATAATATGATTTTATGAATGTTTTCTCTTCCCCATTATCGTTTTCATAGCATATTCGAAAGCCGTGTGTCAGTCAGGAAACAGAAAACTGAGCAAATAGAAAAACGTAGCTCACATTGAAACGAATGCTTAGGTGATATACATATATGTAATATATATATATATATATATATATATATATATATATATATATATATTATAAAAACATATATACTAAAGAAAGCTATTTTTAACTTTTATATGAAGTTATTTTCTTATTGTGTATATCCCTCTTTCTCTATAGTTGATGGCTTTGATTTTTTGTCTTCTTCATAAATATAGGAATATGTACTACTGTATATAGTTCGAATATAGTATATAAGTATTACTATATCATATATTTTATTTTTTCATTTTTATATATAACAAATCAGAAAAGTTCCAATATTTATCTGAATAATCTGTATTGATTTCATTCTGTGTTGATGTCGAATATGCGTTCATGAACTCAAATTTTTAATTTTTGACTTCATTTCTCTTTCGTGATTTTCTGTTCTTTTCAAAATTATTTTGAATGGCTTACTTGAGCAGTCTATTCAATGTTTCCATTTTAAGAAAATCTTTGAAAACTATAAATGAGTCATTAACTGATCGAACAATAAAGTTTCATCTGAATCATCAATATATTCCACCTGGCTGAAAAAGAACTAGTGAATAGCATTATAGTTAACTGATTCATCTATACTATTACCTATAATATAAATAATATTATATTATGATATCATAGGATATATGTAATATCCTGCCATTTTGAAAATGTTCCATTTCATACTTGATAGGTATCTCATGCCACTCACAACTCACTTGTGTTTCCGGTTCCATCTAAATGACTTTAAAGTACGTGAAAAAAAAAGAAAGCTCATCCATGTGTATGTTAACATAGCATTCTTTACCTCAATTTCGTTTTTCTTTTTTTGTTCCTTTTTTTCGTTCTCGTATAACCGATTGCACTGTTGGCACAAAATCACACCCTTACCTTTATTTGTTTCCTCCTATTCTCCTTCATTCTTTTTCATCTTCTTTCTTTCTTGCCTCTCTTCTGTTCATCGTATCACTGTCGTTCTCACCTAGACTCATAGTCCTACCGTGAAAACGGAACCGGAATTCTACATTTCGTCTCTCTTCGATGTTATTCATCTCTGATTGGTTTTTTCATCAACTGATGTTCATCGTTCCATACGTGTATAGAATCTCACTTCTTCTTGTTGTCTACATACTTCATATACTTTCTTTCACTATCTTTTATGTTATATTGTCATCCGCTTGGACGACTGTTACTTTATGTTTTTTTTTGTCCCATAATTCTCTCGTTTTCATCATTGCCTGAGGTCATGGACTAAACCAGAAGAAACAATACGACAACGACGAACGACAAACGACAATCAACCGCATGATTTGTTCAATCATGCAGCGGCTATTGCTGTCGTGTAGCCAACAGACTACCGAAGAAACAGCAGCTCTCGTTAGATTCATTTCAAGAAAAAGCTGCTCTTTCTTATCGCTCTCTCCAGCTTGTTCAGCCTGTTTTCCGCAAACGCATGATTTTAACTGTGACATGGCTTAAATGCTGATCTCGTCACTTTGACATTCAATCATATTTTGTCTGCTTTTGATGAGATGTTTCGGGAAATTCGAAAAATTAGTTTGTACGGCTTTCGCTACCATCTGTCCCGTCTCGTATGTTTTAATGATTGTCCAAAGTCTCCTGTTTTCCTACTATGTTTTGATATGGTCATGAGCACTGCATGTCTCGTAGCCTTGTGCTGTGGAGTATCCGAGGACGTATTCCCTACTCTTCTGTTTGGAAGACTGTCGTTTATTGAGATGGCCATCTGCTCGCAGAAGGCGATTGAATTCCTTTTTTATACGTTTCTTTCTAATTTCTTCCACATTCAATGTTATTTTAGTGGGTTACATCTTGATTTTCATGTTCAATGATAACTTTTGGTTTGAGCTTGTTGCTCATATCTACCAAAATTTGTCTATTCTAATCTATTTTTGAATAATTAATGTTCGTCCATCGCATGCTCTTTTGGCTCAATTCTCTAGCGTGTCATATCTTTCCTCATCTGAAACGACTTTTAACATAATGCTCAGCTATTATACTAATTGGAATGAAGAGATCAATCTGAAAAAACCTGCAGAGGATAGGAAGGTAAAGAACCGTTTGTAGACTACGCAGCCACGCAGCTGTCGAAAGTGTCAAAAAGCCGTCACTGGGCACGCGACCCAAGTCTAAGGAAGAGATCGGTGCAGTCCGAAAGTAGTCACAAGCTCTTCTCCTTTCCTATTTAATATCTTATATATCTCTCACATTCATCAATAGTATGAAGCCTTCACTATGGTTTTCCTATCATCATTTGAAAACTGTCTAATCTACTGTTGAAATTCTCGTCTACCCACTCGAAATGCTCCGAATATCAGTGATACTATTCACTTATGTTGAAGCTTTGAACTACAGTTTTCTTCTGTTTCAGAGGTTTAAACTGCTAAATAAACCCAAAATAAGACAATATAATAGTTAATTAATACTATTTGTAACTATTTTATTCAAAGTTCTTGAAAATGGTACTTCAAAGACCATTCGTCATGCCATTCTTTGATAGTTAAATTATTGAAAATGAGTATATTGTTCATTCTAATGTTTTAGTTCAAATGAAAATGAAATCGTTTTTTATAAGATATAAGTTGTCTCATTTCTATAATCTTCATCGTTATCGATACTTTAGTTCTAAGCTTCTTGTTAGTTTTCGTTTTTCCAGTTCTCAACCACTTTTCTTTTCTCTAAGAGCTAATAGTCATAAAAACCGAAACATAGAGTTTCTGTTGACAAACAGCCATCGGATAGTTGAATAACCATCATCGAATATGCCGCCCGTAAACTGTTTTCAATGACACCGCCACCTGCTACCCTTGCTTGCTCGAATCATTTACTAGCAAATTAGATCTAAGAATTGTCTTTTATATCTAATTTTTGTTCCAATTAAATATTTAATTATATTTTGGTGTACCTAACATTTTGAAATTTTTAGTTCTTTCATTTGTTCTTATTTGGTATAGTTTGAAACGATCATTATCCATTTTTGCCTGTATCTTTCTTTTCGTTCACTTGATGAATGTGTCTGTCTGATGAGTTGATCATAAACATATATTCTCTATATTTATATATATAAATATAATTAACTAATGTTTTATATTTATAATAATAATAGTTTTCTTTTGTTCTTTTTATAATATTTTCAACATATATGTTGATTACTCAGTTGAAACAATTTCTAAGAATGTATCAGCTCTCTCTCTCTCTCTTTCTTCAGAAATGCCTGATCTTTCGTTCAAATCATTTGTTGCGCTAGGGTCATTGCATTCACAGCTGGTGGCCTTAAACGTATTTCCGTTTTTTTCCTTCCTATTCCTTGGAACAATTCTAATTTCGGTTAATGTAGAGAGATAAAGTGCGAGAATGGGTTATAGACGGCCTATCTCGTTGCAAGATAGCCAACTGCGAAGTAGACAATAACGACAACGTCTGCATTTAGCATCGAATTCAAGACCGACCCCGTCAATGAGAATATCGCAAATCGCTTAAAGAAGTATATAATCATTAATCTGTTTCGATCTCGCCTCTAAAGATATCACCTAGTTCCTAAGCTCTTTTTTCGAGAAAAATTTGTTATAAACTAGACCATTTTCTATCATCATATCTATAACCTATAAGCTATAGCTATAGTTTGACATGAGGGTTCGCAATTCGAAATCTCGACCTCGCCACCTTTTCTCTTTTTTGCTAATTCATTGTCAATCTATCACATATCTATTTCCACGTTTGTGTTTTCAATGCTTTATTTCCACAATTCATTTTCAACACAAACCCATTTTTACTGTCAAGTTTTGAATAGTCTTACTACATTCTTTCATTCCTCTTACCTTACAACGTTAAAGTTGACGATAATGACAACGACATCAATGTGAAGAGGACAAGAAGAAGAAGAAGAAGAAGAATAAGACTCAAATACCATCACCTCTTACTGCCACATGGTATAGTCTGACGTCTGGCTTTGTGCTTCGATATCACTGCTGGAAGTCAAGGCCAACAAGCCAGAAGCCATGGTAGGCATTCATTGAACCAGCCCGTTTCTCTTTCAATCCTCATCTCTTCATTCTCTCGCAGTAATTCATACACACAACCTCAAAAAGAAAAATCACAAGATGAATCTGTGCTGCTTACTCCTTACAGCTCTAATAATTCCATATAAACAATCTTTTCCATTTTTTTCAGTAATCATTATCCAATTTTCTTCAATCAATGTCTTCTTTTTGTTTCTTATTTTCCTATCATTTTCTTGTTTTTTTTGCGTCTAAAAAAAAGTTTCATTTACGTATGTAGTTTCGTTTTCTTCATTTAATTTACGATATGAGATTATCATGATTCAGATGGAATATCACGACTTCAGTCCATCCCGATTTGGGAGTGTAAGAGGTTAGTCATTGTTTTACATTTAATACATAGAGTATTGTAGTTATACTTATATTATACTATATAGTTATAATAACTACAAAGTAATATATCTATATATTATATTCATTAATATGAAATCATATAAATGAATCAAACGGACTTCTTATCTTATTTTATTGAATTACTGTAGAGACCTCCGACTTTATGAATTGTACTATCTATTTTGATAGTTTATCTTCCTATACTAGAAAATCTTATTTATTATAACTATTCATCATTATAATTTTATTTTTGGTAATATAGTTTGGAGAATATATTTTTTGAATTTTTTTTCTTATTTTATTTTAAATAGTTAATGAAAAATTTATCATATTGAAACAATTTAATTAAATGAATAATACTAACATACATTATTCGTCTATACGTATTAGATATTTATATTATCTATATTGTTTTTCATGCTTTAAAATTAACGAAAAGTAATTTTCTATTGTACATATTCTTATAAGAAACTATTGTATTTCGATGAAATTTATTTTAAAATTCAAAAAGCTTGTTTTCATTCATTCACCTAGCTAAAAGCTTCTGGCGTTTCTTCAATCTCAAGGAAATAGTTTTTTTAGACGAAAAGATGAATGTTCTTGTTGTCAGCTGCTGAGATGCTTATTCTCAGCTGATATGAAACGTCTGTATGTCGATAGGTTCTTGGGAGGGTGGGGGAAGAAGTTAGCTAGCCAATGGTCGTATGTCTGGCTCTCGTGGTGCTGCCTGTGATTGCAATGTCCTGACCTGACACAGGATCGGACATCTACAGCTGGCATGTTCGTTCCGCAACATCAATCTGTATGTTGTACGGACCTGACAAGCTGACGGAAAAGCTTAGTCTAAAGAGATGAAAAGTAAATTTCGCTATAATGAGGCTAAGAGCAATTGTCTGATGTCAAAATAAATTATGCTTTTCATAATAAGGCTGCAAAAGCAAATTTTAAGTTATTTATATTTTTAGTTCAGTAGGCGTCTTCATGCTCATGCACTTTATTCTCATCTCCACTCTTGTGGACATTTTTGAAAATGATTGGCCATTTATGCAATCTAATAACAGCCCCATGTTTGTGAGCCAAATAGTTGAGAATTTCGTTAAAAGAAGAAAAATATAAGATGAAGAAGTGATGCACTAAAGATAAACGTGAACATCATTTTACTCTCATACGTCGTGTTCAATAAGTTTTTTTTTGTGAATTGTCTTATATATCAATGCATTTTTAACGATAGTTGATGAAAGCAGCTTCACAAGTATTTAAGAATAAAGACGAATAAAACGTTTTTCTTGCTATATTTTTTTCTTTTTCATACTCAAACTTTGGTCAAAATATTAAAAAAAAAAGAAAACTATTCTCTTTTCTTCACTGACCTAGACAGAATGGTTTTATCATTATTCATTTTTCTTCACACTTTGTCGTATTTTATCTTCCTTTTTTTCACATTTTGCTTTTTTGAGTTTGAATCGTAAATTGTAAGGTTGTGAAACTATTGTTCAATTCTCTGTAACGTTATGGTTTCTATCTCCGCTCCATTTCACTAATGATGTCGTGGACATCTTCACTAGCCTTGTCAACTTCGAATGTCTCATTACATCAAATTTCTTCACGGTTTTTACTCAGCTTTGGAGAAGTTTATAACGGTCAAGTTGTCTAGAAATGCTTGGTTCAAAATAGTTACTGATTTCAAGCCAGCACTAAGTCCAATTACTAATATTGAAAATGAGTTAGCAAATCAACTTACCGATAGTTTTGAGTGTATATCTGTATTAATGATAGCCAGTTATACCGACGACAACATAAAAAAAATGAAATGAGCTTGACCTGAATGAAAGTAGAATGGAATGGGTTTTGCTATAAAGACGAGAAGCAGACAGAAAAAGCAGCCGAAGTCGTATAGGATATCATCAAACACATCCGCTTGGTTTTGGAACAGATGAAGTATTGTGGGGAGTGATGAAGAGAGATAGAAGGAGAGAAATAGTCTATGAACTGAAGAGGAACAACATGAAATAGGCGGAGGGTAAAGGAAAAGAAGAGAAAATGTTGAAGGCGGAGTTTTCATCATCCTGAACCCTTCCTGGATGTTAAGAACGAACGGCGAAGTAACACTTTGATGAACATCGCTCGAGCTCCATGTCCATTTTTTTCTTTTCCAACCGTTTTGGCTTATGATTTACATTACTCAATATATACTATTCTTTCATCAGAAAAAAAGTTCAAATGAAATGGTATTTGATCACCTATTGTTTCTCCTCTCTCATTCTTCATCTTCTCTCATTCTTACTACCTTTGTGTTTTCTCATGAAAATTGCGGTTTATTATGCACCTTTGATCATGTCTAGAAAATATGAAAACTCATGTTTTTCTTTTTTTTTCAGTTTTAAGAACCTTAAGTAGTCATTATTGCCGGTGTCCTCTTCTTCTCTCTCTCGTTCTCTCTATCTTATGTGCTAAATTAGTCATTTGTTCTTAACCTCATATCTTACTTTATTTTACTATACTCGATAAATTCTTTATTTTCAAGCTATTAATCTAAAAAAAAGTAAATACCGTTCGACTTTTTCATTATTCATATTATTCTACTTCAGTACTTTGCACTGTTCAAACAAAGATAAACCCATTTTATACCATAAAGCAGTTTTCTAAATGATACTTTTGGGAAAAATAATTAAAATCTCATGATGATTTTTGTTGGATTTAGTATAATAGTTTGGATCATTTGAAATGTTCGATTGGCTAACGACCACCTAGTCGTCTAGCTGGCGTTATTCTGCAGTTAGCCTAGATAGCTATAAGAAATTTGTAAATTTAGAAATATTGATTTTTTTTATAATATATAAAATTTAATAGACTATACGTATAGTTAGACTAATGCACTTGCTTTCATTTAATTTGATCCAGTTATTGTCTTCTTTATCAGAGCTGATAATCCAGCAGCAATCAACTCTATGTTTCATCAAACAATGCCTAGCTTGTCTATCAACATCAAGCTTATATCATCCCCTAAATTCTCTTTGCAAATGGTATGGGCTTATCTAATTGAATCGAATCGAAAAATATTTCATCCTTAGTTGGATTGAAGATGAAGATACTTTTATGCTTTTTTTTATCGATAAGCTTCTTCTATTCATTCGGATATCCAATGTTTATTCTATTAGGATATGCCTATTCTCTTTTTCTTTCTCATCTCTCAATTGAATCACCATTCGAACATTTTTATAGACTGAGAAATAGGCTAATTCTTTTTTTTTTTAAGTTTTTAACACAAGCATTTCCGTCTTTTACGTAATAAATAATATATTAGTCTTTTATTAGAACATATATTTTTATACGGAAAAAGCGTTAAGCATTGTTTCACAACGTATTTCTTTTGGCAAAATGTATCTCTCTCTATCTCTATCTGTGCGTTTATATGATTTCTTACTATTCTTCTTCTGCCTATTTCACACCCAAAAATGTGCGAAAATGTCCTGATTTTTCAATTTCAATCTTCTTACCTGGATATTCTTTCCTGTTTTTAAAAAAAATATATATATAAATAGAATTTTCTGAATGATATAGAACATTACTTTTTTTAATCTCTAATCACTTTCAATACAATGCATGTGCATGTATTTTATTTTTTCTTCCGACTCGTCTAGCTGGCCAATCTTAGTTTACCGAAATGATGTCATTCGCATTTTTACAATATTCTCATGCATACATACATATTACATATATTGTATATTTATTTTGATTTTGATTCTCTACCTGGAACAGGAATACCATTACCTTCTCTCTCCCACCTTCTATCTGTCTTTCTCCCTGTTTCCCTTTATGTTTTGTCCTTCTCTCTCTTGCTCTTCATAATTCCATGTTTTTCGCGCATTTTTCCTTTTCATCTTTTTTTCTTCTGTTCGTTGCCCTACCTCATTTTTCCTTTTTTCCAACCCCTCCTCTCCTTTCTATTTCTCCATTGCTCTTTCTCTCGTTCTCTTGTTCTTGTTCGGCTAGCCGGTCTGTGAACGGCCTCTCTTTCTTTCTCTCTGACGGACCACTGTCGTCTCCGTTATTCAGTTTTGTGCCCCTGGCTTAGATCATAAGACTTGTGTGCATTTATTTCATCTGCAGCATTTACAAGACCTTCTGGAAAATTGTATCCTATACATTTGAACAAAGGATGGTCCCGTCGTCACTGACGACAACGACGACGAGGAGCAGGACAACTTCTACTGCTACTACTACAACTTACACTGAAACTACCTCATCATCTTCTCGTTTTCTTCATCTACTGCTATGTATTATTTGCTTACCTTACTATTTCTTAATATGGTTCTTGGATGGAATTCGAACCATCTATGTGAAGTTGACGGTGACGAAGAATTCCACATTGGCACGTCGCCGCCGTCAACATCAGCTCGAAGACGCAATTTCTGATGAAAATCATGACGTTGATATTCCATTTCTAATTTCACCAATAGATGAAGGTGAGTTAAGTGAGTTATTTCGAAAACTTCAATTTCACTCTTTAAATAGTAATTACATTTCTCGTCATTTATGTATGATTAGCTTTTATTTGTCAGGTCTTAGTATGTTTTCCTTTATGTCTTCTTCTTAGTGTTGGAATTTCTAAATAGTCAGTATGAAAGAGCATCAAGTGAGACGATTCAATAGACCTAGGTTCCTGTTCTTAAAAGAAAACATGACGGAAGGTATATGAAACTGTCAAAAGATTAAAAGAATTGAAGAGACGCGACAGTGTTTGAGGCTGAGAACATCGATGAGCAAATAAGTCTTGTCATTGAGCTTGTGCTTTTTTCCGCCTAGTCTCTATGCTCCTACCATTTATTTGAAGGAGTTTTCTGTGCATCAATTGATGTAAAATGTTTTCTTTTCTTTGGCAGAAAAATCTTCTGATTCTTCTCTTTGTCGCTTTTTTACCTTTCCTTCTCTCTCTCTCTCTCTCTCTCTCTCTCTCTCTCTCTCTCTCTCTCTCTTTCTACTTGTCTCTCTCTCTATTACTCTCTGACGACAACATTTCTGAGTTCGCACTTTGACTCAGAAAAACTCAACGTGTACACTCCTTGAACTAACTGATATTAACATTATCAACTTGAACAGTCAATGTTTATGTAGTGTTTGGTTCTTTCAAAATGGTATCAACCCCCTCTCCTGACTCATACCTTTCACTTTTTCATAGATTGGTAACTATTATGTTAATTCTATGAGACGAATATTTCAAACACGTTTTTCGGATAAATATAGATTGACTTTATGTAACATTTTACATGTATTTATACATGCTTTACATAAGAAATAACTAGAATATGAAAAAACCCTGTATAGTCTGAAAAATTAAAAAGTCAGCTTATGTCTCATCAGTTATGATGCAAATATGATAGACATGTTTTGAGATTATGTAACATTATTCTATTTACTTCATATTATTTGCATATCAGAGGAAACCATTCTCAAAACTTTATATAAAATAATATTATAATTAAGAGATCAAAACGAAATATACTAAAAAACTTAATTTAAAAATTATAAATAAAGTTGTAAAGTGTATAAACAAATTTTTTTCTATTTGATGAATCCGAGAAAAAAACGTTTTGAGTCGAGTTGACAATCATATTGGGTCAAGTAGTTTTCAAATAATTATCAACAATCATTGGACAATCCAAACATTTTTTCCCTCGCGACATCATTTTTTTTTATTTGAATTGTAATTTAGAGTTATAATAAAGAGACAAGTTGCAAATTTGAGTATCCTTATTTTCTTCTCGTTTACTTCACAATCCGTACTAAATGACGTCCCTTACATGTCAATTTCGCTTGAGAAGCTTGAGTTGTTCTGTCACATTATCCGCTTTTCGTATGGTTTTCATTGAACTAAGTTATTGAGTAATATATAGCATATAAAACATTGAAAATGGTGTATATTATATCAGTTTTATAAAAAATAGTATCAATTAGCTTATAAATACTTCAATATTCGACTGTAATATATAAAAATGATTTGAAAGATGAAGCATTAATGTTTTTTTGTAAATCCCTTTCATTTAATGATTCTATTCTCCTTTATATATGGTAAAAGATGAAAGTGTCATGTCTGCCGCATTTTCATAGATGCTATGATAATCCTTGAATACGTTGGACAGGTTCGTATTGCCTAATAGTTTTCGAATCTAATAGTTTGGTTTCGTTGTACCGTTTACATGCTTAATGGTACATTAAAGTTAGACACACCTTCAAAAACAATGTTAAATAATGAATATTAGATAATATTCTTTTTTTTTCTTCTTCAAATTTATTATTTTTATTTATAATCGAATTTTTATAAAATACTATACAATTCAAATAATTTCTGTTAACAATAACTTGTTTGAAGCTTAAAGTAGAAAGTTGAAATCCAATTTAAGCCTTGTAATGTCAACTGGTATTAACCCGTAACGCTAATCGTTTGCCAATATAATCTTCAAACGGAAATTCTTGAAAGATTTTAAAACATTTAAAACTTTTTTTTTGTTTTCATTCAATATTTAGTATTATTCAAATTATTCCAATTTCCAATATCATTTATAGAAGAAATAAATAAAATTTATGTGTTAGCTCTTGGCAGATTTCAACAGTAGCCCTTTGTGTTATGTACGATAGCAGTAGTAGATGCAGTTTTTATGTAATTATGCTAATCTATTTAAAAAATATTTTGAAGCAACATTGAATAATATAATTCAATAATAATTTATTATGTTAGGAACGATTTAAGTTTGGTTATTTATTTTCAATTCAATTCTAAATTCTTGAAGGGGACAGGTTAAAGATAGAAAGATAATTCTTCAAAAAGTATTTGAGAATGAAAAGCTCAATGAAGCATTGCATCTATATCCACATTTTGCCTTTTCTATGAATTCAATCTACTGAACTACATGGAATCTGATTTTCATGTGCTATTTACCTTGAAGCCCTAGCTTAAAACGAATCCAGTTAAGTGAATTTTATCCTCCTTATCCTTACGACTTGGGATCTGGTTAGGTTTGGTATTCTATCAACGGGTCGAGAAGAAGGCGAAGAAGAAAAAAAGAGAAGTTTGTTGCTTACTTTCTCCGTAAGATATTGCGACTTTGAAAAATACTAAATGATTTTCGATCGAGCAATATGCAGCAGAAGCTCAACATTATAGTCTTAGGCTACATCTCTCATTTTTCTAATTCTTCTAGGCAAGAACTAATAAAAGAATAATCGAATTCTGTTTGGTTTTCAATACTTTTTACGCTAACCAATTCTTACATAGTCTTTTCCCTTTGGAAACTTTGCTGTCTGTGAAAACATATTGGACTTGAAGTTGAAGCTAAGAGCTAGAAAAGAACCCGAGGGAACTGACAGAAGAAGACAGATCGAGTAAAAGCATGATAAGAACAGATTGATAAAATTAAAAAAATATATAGAATAACATCTATCACACATAGTTCTACCAATTTGCTCTTAAGTTCAAATTTTATTTTGAAAAATAGAGACAAATATCTCATATGCTTGAGTGAACTACTGGACGAATCATCTGATTGTTCTATACTCAACGTTAATGGATTGTCTTTACCTTAGATTGGCCTTGGGATGAGGATTATAAATTAGTTTGTAAACAAAATAAATGATTAACTTAAATGTAATTATGTAGAAAACTTTGTGAAACATGCAGAAAAGTAATTTCAAACTTAAACTAATGAGCTACAAAGTTTTTTTTCTGCTTTCACTTCGTTTTTATATTACAAATAACAATGTCTATCTTGAAATTTGACATTGGAGTTAAACCGAGTTCAAGTCGCTGCTGTGATGTTTTCTAATTCGTTAATATAAATGAAAGACGAAACAAATTCTTGATCAACATCTAAATATTTTTATCATATCCTCTTTCTATGCACATAATTTTATTTTTTTTAATTAATCATAATAGCATAGTTATTGGCATTTGAATGCATTATATTAGATAGTTGGTGAACAAACTTTCATTTTATCCATATACGCTTGATTAAATAATTGAAACAAAAGAATATGATGATAAATTGAATTGTAATATTTCTTCTGTTTCCCCTCATATTTCGCTGTCTACTTTCTCTCTCATCTTCTGTCTCTGTTTTCCCTTTTATCTTGCTTCATTTTTTATTATAGTTACGCTGTTGCGGTTCTGAGTAACGGAAGTAAGCGTAGGAGCGGAATACCAAGCAGAGTGCAAAGTAAAATAGAAATATATATATTCACATTCTGCGGGGGTAGCAGGAATATGACGAACTGTGACGAGGTGTGAAGTCCGCGATATTGGGATGGAAAAGTGAAAAGATTGAAAACCGAGGCATTCACGAAATAATTATTATCACATTCATCCATGATCACTACCTTCTCACACACACATATTACAGCCTCATGGGCTGTCCGCAACTTCTCACTGGGTTGTCGCATTCGCCGCTGCACGACCTCGGACGCGAAGAGCGCGGCAGGCGGGCGGAGACCTACTGACCACGGACGAGCGAACGGCCAGCCATAGCAGCAACCGGCCAAGACGGTGTCAGCTCTTGATCGTCGGCTGATCATCTGAAGATCTGCTACTAGCCTGTCTCGAGTTGTTCGTTAACTCCAATTTTCCCACTTCTGTCAACGCTAGCCAGCGACGATCGCATATAAAATCTGATTTGAAAAACTTCTTCGTATCTACTAAATTTTGACTTAGTTATCTATTCAAATCACTTTTAACGCATCGGACACTAGAATCTATTCACAACGAGAACAACGACGATCACGTTCTGCATATTGTCTGCTCAGGGCTTGTTTCCGTTGTCGTTAGGCTTACAGGACAGGCAACGACAAGCGACCTGACTTCAGTTTCGAGCCTCATAAGGCCTTCTGTACTACTTCGGATTATCCAGCCTAAACCAAGCTAGTTGGTCATCTAAATCTTGCAGGCAGTGTAGCGTCTGTGTTCACTTTGTACAAGATCATCCGTCGCTATCTACGGTCGCACTTCAAGCCTGCGGCCTCTGAACAGTGAATCATCGATATATTCATTATTGAGCTTTACTTGCTGAACATTCACTCTTCTATTATACAATTAGACTAATACTGACTGATTTTATTTTTCTATACTATTAGTTCATCTAACTATATATTCTCAAAGTTGTTGCTTATTTTGCAATAAGCAAAGCTAAAAGGAAAGATTGTACATCTCAAATCTCTCCTCCCACTATATTTATTTGTGATTTGACTTGGTCTGGCAGTCGCGTATAAAGAGTATATCAAACGATGCGCCGAACTACACCAGCTTCTGGTCCCAAGTGGCATCACTATAGCACATATTCTTTGAATATTATTCCAGAAGAACACATTCCACCGATTGATTATGAATTAGGTTAGTTTTAGTCATCATCGATTTCATATATGGCGGTACATCACGAAAGAAATCTGATTTTTTTGTAAAAAAAATGTAACAATACCTAGAATCTAGATATGGACTTGAATTTCATGAATTCGTTTCATTTGATTCTTTTTTTTTTAAATTTACCTTAATCTGTTGAGAAAGGTAATCCAATAGTTCTATCTTTACATTATGATTTATTTCATTATTTGCTTTTTTTCTTGCATTTGACTTTCTTTTTATATTTTTTTACAATAGATTGCTGTGTTATTTTTTTTTGGGGGGGGACACATATCTTTATGCATTATTCTGATAGAATATATCAGATTTTTTTACTACTTTTGATAGGTCATTCAGCATACATGTGTTTATTTTCTGAATCATCTATGGAGACGAGGTCTTATCAGTAATGTTTTGATATTCAAAATAAAGCCGAAAAGGTCAAATTATTTTGATGTAACAACTAAATTGTTAAAAGAAAACATATAATCCAATTATTGACTACGTATGAAATTAAGTACATAAGATTAAGTCTTTAACTTGTGTAAGCTAGTTAACATTTCCACAGATTGTTGACATTGATTCATTTTGTATGCTTAGCTTAACATCATCAACAGACTGTATTATATACATTTAGAGATGAAAGGAAATGTTGTTTAACAAGAAACTTAATTTATATTCCTTAATGGGCATACAGAATCAAACTCATTTCCCGGTAATCAATAGATTGTCACGAAGATTGTTGGTTATAAATGCCATTCTGATGCTTACCTATTAGATAATAATCTAAAGAAGGCTATCCCAATCATCATTCTAATTTCTCTGATTCTCTTATGTTTTCTTGTTTTTTTTCCTTTTCCTCTCTTTTACTACCCTTTTCTCTCGTCTCTTATTCGTCATTATAACCTTCTTATAGACTCAACGTTATTAATAGAGATAAAATATTGCCTTGTACTGTTTATTTCTGACAACTATCCGTTAATATATGGTCCAGATAATTGAACAAAGAACAAGGAAACAGTACTTTTTCCTAAGTAAACTGTAAGAAAAACATTGAACCTAAATAGGCTGTTCTTTTCTCCTCATGCCGATTTTTTGCTTTTGTTCTCTGCGACGTATCTCTTTCTTACTTTTTTTCTTTTCGTACGTGTACAGTTAATAGAGCTAGTTCGCCGTTTTCTTACATCTTTTCTTAAATCTTTATTAGGCGGAGACATATGAAAAAAAGTGAAACGAAATTGACATGATGATGTCGGCTTTATCGAAACGTGCCTGCTATTTTTTATTTTTTTAAAATTCAGATTTGAATTTTTTTTATTCTACTGAATTAAGGAAGAACGGGGTTGATGAAAGATTGAATAAAAGAACAGTGACGCTTTCAGAGGTTCACTATCCTAATCTTTGTCTGATCATTTATAATTTTCTTTTCTTTCTCCTAATCCTTCTCCTCTTCCTCCTCCTCTTCCTCCTCCTCCTCGTTCACCCTATATGACCCTGAATACTGCTACATCATCATCATCATAATCATCTAGCAGAATACCGATGATTTTTTTCTCATGGCCCTTGAGCATCCTGATGACAATTCATCGGATAAGAGGAATTGTGATTGAGAATCATGAGATTTGTTCAGTTTTCTTGTTATTTGTCTGCACGATCGTCAGATTATTCTAAATCGTAACGAAATTTCATCAGAATTATAATATAAACTGTGAGATCGAATGGTATAAATCTGACACAGTGTGAGGTTGATATCCATATTGTGAATCTAAATTATCTAAGCAGAATATAAACAGTTCTTGTCTTCCAGTATGATCACCAGTTTTATCACTTGAAACAAAGTCTGATGAAGCACATAGGTGTTGATGATGCTGATAATAAAATGATAGACGGTCTCACCCAAGCGTTCTTTTCTTTCTTCTAGCCATATCTATAGCTTTTCAAAATGAAATGTCCTCCAATTGAATAGCTTGAAGCTGTTGCCTGCTTGATTGTAGTTAATGATGATTAACGATAATGATCATTAATTTTTTCTTCAAAACTGGACTTCATACTGTCGATATATCAAAAAAATTCTAATGGAATGTAAACACACAGTTCATATTGTCAGTTGATGAAAATCTGATTAGTTTGAAGAGCATTTTTATAATCAAGCATTATCTAGTCGCATAGTCTGCAAGATAAGTGTCTTTATCTAGTGTTTTGATAAAATTCATGTTGATTTCATGAATTTCATGGAATTTTTGAAGACGGGATGAAGCATATCTGATTGAACAGTCCGTCAGATAAACATTTATTTTCTAAGTATACAATAGACTTTCGTTCCGGTCCTCTCGGACATCTTCCTCAATATATGTCGAAGCGAGTTGGTAGATAGCTCGCCAACACAAGATCGTCGTGCAACAGCTTCTTCTCGAGTGGTCAGACGACTGTTTTCTTGTCTGCTTTTCACCAACACGATGACAACGTTTGCATCTATGCTCTCCGACGTTTTCGTCGTTCTGAGGGAGCAGTTCTCTCACCCTAACACCATTTTTTTTTGTTTAAAAAAACAATACGAATCTGCAAATCCCACATTTAAGGACATTTAAGGAGCACTATGCTCACTCAATCTTTGATTACTATCACTTATTTCTCGTACAACATTAACCTGTCCCCTGTGTACCGGGGCCAGCATGTTTACTTCAAATATAAAAGCAAAGCAATCAGACAATCCAATTGCTCCCTTCCTAAAATGTGATTGAATAAGCGGAACGAAGATCAGACAGACGATTACTTTTGCAAATAGATGTGAGAATATTACTATTAGTACAAGTCAATCAATGTAATTTTTAAATCTTAATTATCACTTTACTCATATCATTATTTTATAATTTTGAGAAATAACATTACTTAAATAAATGAAAACTGGTCAAACGAAATGAAACAGAAATTGATCACGTGACTATAACAGCATTTTTCTTTTGTGGATCACTGTCCAGTAGCACTTATCAAACGGTGAAATCTAGGATTTAAAAAATAGAATGTTAAATAAGGAACGAAGAATAAGATCAATAGAAACAAAAAAAAATATATAAAAGGGCGATTATGAATCAATTCTATCATATTGATATGCTACATATGCTGTTTGACTTTAGTTGATGCTAACTTATCATGTCAATGAAAGAATTTGATAATTACTTCATTTGTTTTCTATATTGTCTGTTCAAATTTTTAGAAAAATTGATGAAAAAAAAGTATTTTAGCTAATTATACTATATAGTTGATAATATTGTTAAAACATACGATGTAGTTATAATTTATATATTATAATGGGGTAATATTAAGTATTACGCCTAAAATGGCAAAATTGAATTTGCTCTTAAGAGTTGCTGACAGTATAATCAGATTTTGAGCTTTCAAAGATTATACTGATAATTATTCTTCAAAACTTATCTACTCAACCAAATGCTCAGTCTAGTCCAAATGCAACAATTAGTTTTATTACGGTTAATTAGTAAGTGTTTAAGCTCTAAGAGCTTTATCTATTCATTTACTTAAAATAACAAAATACAAATAAAAATGATATGAATCATCACTACTTATATTATAATATTATTCTTGATTTTTCATATAATTTTCTTTCAGATACTACTAACGATGATGTATGTGAGCCTTTGGACAGACGTAGAGGCAATGGTTGGACTTCGAACAGATCACTTGCTAGTTCAGCCCACAATCTACATTTAGCTCCACGGGGCTCATCTGGATCTACTAGCAATCTGAATTCAGCGCAAACTAATGCCTTAGGGGTATGTTGTTCACTTAATCTCTCACCTATTCCTTCTCTTTCAATTTATCATCATCTTGCGGGTTTATCTTATGTTCTATGATTATCCTCGTTCTATCACTCATAATGACTTATATTTCTTCATTTCTAATTGACGACGACATATTTGAATATATTATTCATCGCCTAGTTATGTATTTATCATATCCAAATAGGTCCAGGAAAACTAAAATTCGAATGATGTCTCCATGGACTCTATACGAATTTATCATATCGAGACTATTGGTTTAAAAATGTTTATTCGCATTTTGAGAGAAGGGCATTTTTACAATACACAGACAAAAAAAGGAACAATTAATGTTTAACATTTACGAAACCTGTTAGAGAGCATTAGTAGACTATGATTAAAATATTTTTATTTATATCTACTATGAATAGTTTTCATGGAACTTTTATGATCACAGCGATTTACAATATATATTTTTTTCTATTGATTTTGTTTTATAATGAAACATCACCTTTCTTCTGGCTATTTTCCGACCATTTCTTGCAACTGATGA
Organism: Auanema rhodensis; assembly: GCA_964057225.1. Lineage (NCBI taxonomy): Eukaryota > Metazoa > Nematoda > Chromadorea > Rhabditida > Rhabditidae > Auanema > Auanema rhodense. Next base: position 8,278,499 of record OZ059899.1, on the reverse strand, counting down.
TGCGAATTGTTTTTCAGGAAAACTCACTTCCAGATGAAAATTCCACTACTCCCCAGCGATTAGCGGTAAATTTTTAATCATTTTTCTCAACTAACTTGCTTTTTATTATAATATTCATAATATTTTAAGAACTTCTTCGCGCGTCCTTTCCGCACGAATCCTCTGAAGAGGACGAAGAGTGTCAGCAAGCTGGAAAAGCAACCATCAGTTTCTGGAGAATTGCAATAGTTAGTGTCTTTAGATTTATGTTTTAAAGTTTCAAACCAATTACTTCACATAACTTCATTTTGTAATGAAGTGACATCGCCGTAACTGCGGGGGGTTGGGTCTACATTAGATGAAATCTTGATTAGAGACAATTACGCATCGTTATTGGACTTTTCTCATTTCAATATTTAAATTCATATATTACTGATCATACTAAGTTCGTATGTTTATAATCATATACAAGATATATTATCTCTTTATCGTACTTGATCGATTACTGTGTTCACTTCATCTGATACATCCGCATGTATCGGACTTAGTGCCAGTGAAAGTGGCTAAAAGTTGCAGAACGAGTAGATTATTATCTGAGATTTGCTCTTTAGGCGAATTCCCTATGTACCGGTTTTCATAAATTGTGTCAATGGCATAATATATCAGCAGTTGAACATAATATATTCAATTAAAACTGTTTCAATCTATCTTCCATCTCAACTGAACCTTGTGAGGTTTTCCTCAAATTCGATTAACAAGTTTTTTGTACAGTATGATCTACGTACCTATTTTCTCATCCACGATGTTATATTTCTTTGGATTAAGATTTGTATCGATTTGAAATGCAATATTGCAAAAGCTCTTAAGAATTATTTTCAAAAAGTTGTGGCTAACATTTAAAATCGCTAAACTTGTAAATGATCTTTGATTGACTTTTTGAAGTTTTTTTCCTTCTTTTGTTTAGTTCGCTTTATTTGAATTTTACTAGCTAATTTATGATTTGCCATTGAATCAGATACGTCTGTGATACCTCAAGCATAGCAGGCTCTATATCTTATCTGCACATGTCTGGGACAACCGTTTATTTTCTTAGATATGCCATAAATCTGGAGTCGGCAGTAACATTTGTCGCTTTTGCTGAGAAATCACTCTTCTATTACACATTAGAAGACGTCGCTTTGCCATTATCTTTTTTGAAAAGAGCATAAGTTTTGTCTGATCAAGCCCGCAACCAAAGAAAAAAACATTAATATTCTCTGTTTAATATATTTATGCTTCCTTGTTCTTCTGTTCAATTTTTTTGATTGTTATTAGGCTCATTAAGATTTTATTTCATTCCACACCTACCTATACATTCCTTAGTATATTGCCCTGCGCGCACTTTATTTATCAATTATTCTACAGCTTCTTAGTTCAAAATTTTTAATTTATGAATTTACTTTGGCTGCTTTGAGGGCGCAAGGCTGATAACTTCAGATCGTTTAATTGAAGTCGGCCATTCTCGTCATTTCCACTTTCTGTATATAGTTATCCATAGTTCAAATCACGCTCTTATCCTTTATCGTTATACCGGTCTTTATCTCTACATCATCATGCATATCAAAATTGACCCAAAAGTGTCGTTTGTATTGCAATTAGAAAACTTGTGTGTTTGATGTTTTCTGTTTTCATTTTCTCATTTAATTTTTTTATCTCATAAAATACTTTAAGCTTGTAGTTAATAAGTAAAAGTTTTGTTTTCTAATGTTTATAGCAACGTTCATTTCATTACTTTGTATTTCGTTTATTCTTCAATTTGTTCCAACTTTTTACCATCATAGGTAAAATTCGTGCTTCAGAGGGACTGAATGCGTACTCTCTCACCTCCTCGGGGTGTTGCAAATCCCCGGCTGGTCAGGGGTCGCATTGTTTACAAATCAAAACGGTAAGCTATTCAAAACACCAAATCATCCCACTTTTTCTTGACCCTGACGACAACATCTTACTATGAACTTGTTTCTTCATTTCTTTTTCTTGTCAGCCGGTTTTTAATAGTTTCCCTGCTGTGGGATTTGAAAGCATGGATTCTCAATGCGCTTTTGAGGTTTTGCATGTTACTTCGTTATGAAATTCTGGAAAATAATTTGCGTGTTGATGACATATGATTGTCTTTTAACTAGGTTATTCTGTGAGTGGGTCAATTGAACTTACTTGGCTCATTTTGAGATTAAACATAATTCCCTTTTTTGTTTTGGGGATAATTTAACGATGACTTTGTTGCCTACATTACAATCGCTCTATTCTGGCCAGGGCATCAACAGCGCTCCGTAATACAGTAGCAGGAGACAAAGCCGAATAGAATGGAAGAAAGAGGTCTTATCCATCATCCAGCCCTAAAAGTATTGAGTCAACGAGGATGGATAGCTATGTGCCCATTATCCTGAACGAAACTGGACTATCCCTCTATCCTCTATGGCGAAACGATGGCCTCGCAGCCATTCGTTTTCAGCATCTCTTTCCAAATTTCTTTTTCTTTTCATATAACCATCTGATACTTTTTTCAAATTATTGATAAGAAATGCCTTAGTTAAGTTGATTGAATACTAGTTTCAATCAAGCATTTTACCCAGTGGTATTAATTCTTTTTTCTTTATTGATATGTAGTAGGCTGTTCTGTTTTATTCTACGCTTCTACTGGTTGAGGATTTGATGTATGCTTATGCAAAAAATAGTTTTCAGAATTTTGCTGGCACCAAATTGAATTTAACTGCGCAAAATTTTTAAATATTGTTCAATCATTTCTAGTTGAAAGCAGAAGATAGATCTTTTCCTTTCTATGTATCGCTTTTCTCTCTTTTCTCTCCAACCAGAAACGAGCAATAGACATCTCCGTCTCTCGTCATAACTGAATTTACACTGACACTAAACGCTCAGTTGGCTTTTTTTCAGTTGTGTATTAAGTTCCTTAAGCTCAATCTTATTAGATAATTAAGTCTTATGAATTCATGATGCTTGCTAATATGTTGAAGTGGAATTTTTAGATAGGAAGGGGGGTAATTGCTTGGAATAGATCTTTCTTCTTAAATGTTTCGTATGAGGATCCTCTGTGGAACTTACACAATAAACTCTGACGATGAATGGTAAGAAAATGGGTTCTTTATTTATCCTGATCGTGATTTATGAAAGTCAGCGATGAATTGATAATTACAGTTACGGTGATGAAGTTAAATTCAACTTTTTCTCAGAGATTTGGTATTCAGAAGTTTATATTTTTTTTCAGCACACTTAATAGAGTTGATATTCCACACCAACGATCACAGGAAAATTTATTATCTGTTGGATATGGTTCTCGCAATTACAGTTCACAATCTCGTGATTTTTTACCATCACTACGCTCAAGTAAATCTCATGAAAGTCTTTTGAATTTCACTACAGCTTCTCATATGATTGATCTCAGTAAATGAAGTTTTGATTGACTAATATTTACGGCCCTATTTCCAGACGAAAATCCTAGATTACATCCTGTTCACCCGTCTGTTCTTTCAGTACCAAATTGTTTCCGTGTTGCAAATACATATTATGCTTGTCGCACTCCAGCCGAACAAGCAAAATGGATAGAGAAGTAAGTTGTTCTTTTAAATCTTTTACTTTCGTTTAATTTCTTTTCCTCTTTCGAACCCATTCGCTTCGTTATATGAAAAGAAAACTTCATTCTTACTCGTCCCATCTTTCAATTCCCCTTTCTTCTTCATTGCTATTAGGTAGATGATGTAAATGGGCGTTTTCTTCTGACATTCCCAATTCAAGTAACAAAGCATAGTCGATCATTTCAAAACAGACTTAGATGCTTTATTTGTTTTACTTTAAACTTTTTTCGATTTGTTAGATATTTTCTTCACTTTCTCTTATGCCTTCTATGCTTTTTGTGTATATTTCTTATCTTAACATTATTGTTATTCCATATTTTCGAGGTTTCAATCATTCAACCACTTCAGTTGGAAACCTTAAAAGTGTGATAATTTCTGCCGCTTATTTCTTTGCCATCATTTTTCATATCGTAACAGATTGTTTAACAAATTGAATAATTTGTAAGCTGATTGACCAGGCGTGGGATGTTTTATTGGACATAAAATGAGACAAATGGCACATCGGTTTCTTTGCTCACAAAGACGTTTGACGAAGTTAGTTTCTAGTGTTGCCATCTTATTGAGCCATTTTTTTGGATTGTAAGTTGTAATGAATTAAGTTGCATCTCCGTTATTTAAGTTAAATCGACATTACCTATAGATCTGTGTGAGGTTTGTCCTTGTTGACCCGTTGAGTATTGATTGAACAATTGGACAACGGGCCAACCAACGCTCCCCTCCGGTTAATGAGTGTTGTATGGTGGACATAACATGGCAATAACTACCGTCATGTAATCTATTCTCATATAAAATATCACAATTATCAAAATGCGAGAATGATCATTTCGTTCCGTTTTTTACTTATAGGCTTAGTGAATTCTCTGCTCTCGTGAACTTTAATCGCTTGATCGCAAATTTGTCGTATTTCTCTTGTATTGCAACTTACTATATTCCTACATATATTTAGATATATTTGACTCCTGATATTGAGATTGCTTTTTAAAGTTTGAAGTTTTCATTAACTACAATCTCTTTTTCTCTTTTCCTATGTATTCTGGCTTATTTGATTTCCTCTTTGTAGTCCTTGGCATTTCGTAATTAGTTATTCAAAATTCATAGAAAGGCCTGAAACAGGACGGTGAAGATGAGATAAAATCTTTCCTTGGCTTCTAGCTCAAAAGTGTTATGTAAAATCTGACCTTGATCGCTTCTCTTTCGTTTGAATATGATAGAAGATGTATCTAACAACGTCGTGTCGAACTAAACTTATTCTCAAACGATATTTTGGCAATTTCTTTACTGTTTAATAATCTTTGTAAAAGTTCTAAGGAATTGTTTTGTTGCTTCATTCAATAGTTCTTCTCATAACCATTTGCATCTGTTCGTGCTTTTCTATTACTCTAGGTTTTCTTGGCAGTGAATGTTGTATTTGAAGTTAGAAACTTGCCTTATGCTAAATTGAACAAGACGTACCAATTAACAAAAGCATACAGTGATTTATGCTAACCACATCTGTCTTTCCCTATCTCTTTTTTCTGCTTTTCGGCATTCAAACTTCGTTTTATAGCTTTGCCAAGCTAGATAGTAAGACTAATAAAGCAAATTTATGCTAATTTATTTCAAAATGTGCGTAGCATCCAAGAAAGCTATTTTATGTTTTTACGAAAAAAAGTTAGAAGTATTTAGTGATTTATTGTGGATGATCAGTTATGTTTTTTTGTATTTATTAGATTGAAATATTGCATATAGTCTTACATTCGATAATATTAGAATAAGTGTAACACAATATGTGGTAACTGAAGCGGATTTTCTCTAGACTTCCCATAAGGATTTTGGGTTCATTTTTTTTTAGGAATGATTCAGAGATTTGTTGTTCACATAAACGGTGTGCACTATTTTTCATTCACTCTTTTCTCTATTTTCATATTCTTCGTGTTTCATACGCCTTTTATTACAGATTACTCTTAAAGAATCTGATTCATATTATTTCCATTTGTTTTCCAAAACTGGGAAAGATGATTTATCCATTCTTTCATTCCCTCAGTTCTACCCAGTTGTTATATATTTCCTCTAGGGTACTTATGAAGATGTGGGTTTATCAACAGTATCATATTACATTATATTTTTTTGACTCTGTTGCTAAACTTCACCCTCATCATGGTGAACTTAAACTTATCGATTGCTTATTTTTAGTAAGAAAAATTTGAGATATTATTTATTTGCTTCTGTTTGTGTCCTGAAAGTCATATTTCGCTTTATGTTTGGCCTAGTTGGCACATCTCTACGGTGCGCAGTTACTAATCTGCAGGTCAAGAGCATAAGGGTTGCCTTTTCTGGCTATTCTTCAATCGCTCATCCTGTTCTTCACATAACGAAAGAGCGATTCAATGTTAGTGACCTTGTCTCTTTCATACTTTCATATTTCTCACACAGATCACATATGCTCGTGTTTTTTGGTTTCATATACATAGTACCGTACCAACGTTTTTTTTTTGTTTTTATCTGTTATCGTTCAATTGTTTCTGGAGAATATATATATATATATATATATATATATATATATATTCTGACCTCTCTGCTTTATATGATATTTTCTCGTCAATAACCGGTTCAAATAGCAGCTCTGTTATATACGTTCACTTTTTCGGCCTCCTTTAAGACTTATGGCATGCTGCGCCTGATCCGCCTTATCAAATTTCGGAGGTAAACTGTCTCGTTTGATTTGCACTGAGAGCCAGTTCAAACCAATTTCCTCTGACTCGTTCTATTCGTTTTCTACACGATTGATTTCGGATTAAAAAAATAGATAGAGCTTTTTTCTTGTTAATACATCTTTTACTCTGTATGAGAGTTGTTCTAATGTATCCTATTCAATGTGACTCTTCTTCTGTCAATTGTAGTTCAATCGTCTAATTTCTTTCAATCTCTATTGTTGTCAGATTTTTATTTTCTTTCAAGGCTGAACATTGAGAGATCTTCAACAATTTTGGACATATCTTGTATGAAATCCACTTTTCTTAGTCTATCGTTTATCACACTGTTATTACTAATTAGAGATGGAAATGGCTTTAGACTTTCTCTCATATTTATTTGTGCATTATCGCACAACACGTTGCTTCTATTCAAATATAATACAGTAGTACAAATGTTTAACGTAGCCCACGCGGTCTTCTTAGAGCAAGAACTGAGTTATTCCACTCTTAGCCTCTTACCTTTTCATTGTTTTGATGTCAATGTGAACAACACAAAAATAATTTTTATTTCTCCTTGTTATGTGCTTGTAACATTGAGTTAATTCCATCTCATGCCTTACTCTTGTAGTTATCAGTAGGTTTATTATTTATAAGCATAGCGAAGCTTTCCCTTACTCTTATATGTAGCTCCACAGCACAAATCAATCATTATTTAAATTGTAACTGTAGAATTATTTTTCTGCTAATCTGTATTTCTTAGTCTTTTAATGCTACCGAGGCACAACATTTTCAAACTAACCTTCTGATGTTTTGCGACGGTGCTTGTTTTACGTCAAAAGTGATGTATTTGTCACCTGGTTTCTGAACATTAACCATCTGCTTTGATCTTCCTTATCGCTATTGTGAAGAATGCTCTTTTTATGAAATATTAGCTTTTTTTTCTCGCGCTCCCGTACGAGCACGTTAATGGAATAACAGATTTATGAGAAAATACATATTTACAAGACTATTTCCTATTTGTTCTTGCTTGTATAGTTCGACCAAGTTTTGTCTATGCTGTTTGTAGCTTTCCCTGAAGCTCTTTGTTTGCCGTCTACGTCAGAGAATGACTTCATAGTTTTTCTTATAGTTTTGTACTACCCTCGTTATTTATTTGAAATAGGTTATAGTTTTACAAATAATCTGCAGACTTTCTTTTGAATAACTCTCCCCTTTTCACATTTCCGCATTTCTTTGATGATTTCGGCGAAATTGTCTTGTGAACTTTCAATACTAGTTTCATTTTTTGTTATCAATACCTCATGAAACATGATTTCTGTTTCCTCTCGTTTTCTTCAAAACACTATGTGCCAAATGAAATGAAATAAGTTCTATATCGAGTTATCTTAATTATTTCTTGCTCATCTATAATTAAGCCTTAGAGAGCCCATTCTCTTAATCTAATTTTTATTTTATCTTGCTCTCCTTTTCCCTCAAAATCGAGCGACTTATTTGTAAAGTAAAGCAAATTAATGGTTTGGCCATTATTTGTTGTTGCCAACGTCCTAAACCGGTGGCATTGGATCTAACAGAAAGCGGTAACCCCTGTATGCATATGCTATTTCCTTTTGTGATCTGTTATGTTGGTCCGTCCGGTCAGCTGTGTGCACCTGTCTTCCATAGGTTTAGTTTTGCCACATCAATCTCACATACATATAGAGGTTTATACTGAGCCAATACTACATGATCATTGAGCAGCTGTTAGCAAACTGTTATTCTCTGCATCTATTATCTAATTATGTTGCTCTGCAATATTGAAGAGTTAATTTTAGTATTTTTTCTTATGAGGACCGATATTACTTTCTGTTTGATCCTCTGTTCTTCGTAACTATCGATTTCATAAGTAATTGTTCTTCTCATTGCACTATATTAGATCTGGAATTTTGTTTTTTGATGTTCCATTATGAAAGTTCTTGCTCGTCTTTCCAATTGTCACCAATCGAAACAAATTATTTTTATACACGAAAATAATTTTTACTATCCTTCCCATATGTTATGTTCCATGACCTGGTTCACCTCACTTCTCTTATTTTCGGTATACTTTTCATACTTACATCGCCTCTATTTTCATTGTTTTTTGATACCTACTTTTCATCAATACAAGAAATCTATTTCTGACTTTTTCAATTCAGCATCTTTTTTATTTCAGCCTTCGGAGGACAATGAATCCGCGGCAAGATCTGCAGCGGAGAGTAGAAAATTGTTTGCAGCTTTGGCTATTAGAAGCAAAAGGATTAGCAGCTAAGCGAAGGTCAGTATTCGTAATTTCTAAGTCTAATATAATGAGATATTATTCAGATATTTTTGTGAAATATGTCTTGACAAGGTATTGCATGCACGAACCACAGCTAAACCTAGAACAGATAACGTATTTTGGGGAGAGCATTTTGATTTTCCGTAAGTTTCCGTTCAATTATGGTAAATAATTCATTTTATTCAGAATGCTTCCGAAATATGAGCAACTATGTGTGAATATATATAGAGAAGCTGATCCAAAGAAAAAGAAAGATCGTTCACAATTGATTGGATATGTAATGATTGGAATTGACCAACTTACTAGTAGACATCCCGTTGAACGATGGTTAGTTCTCCATTTTTTTGTTTAGAATAATGGGGTGTTTACCCAATAATCAAATAGATTTGGTCACCGGGGGGCACTGTTTAGACCAACCAGATTTCACCTTATATTTTAATACTGACGGTCATTGCATGGTTTGGCGAGAGGTTTTTTCCTCCACCTTCTTTTTAATTACAATGACCCTGAGATAGTGAAAATGGGAGACAGCAAAGGTTCAGAAGCGCACTTAGGTTCAATTTATAGTCGGTATTAGAGGTGGAGATGGAGAGAAACATAGTAAGGCTGGGGTAATGAAATGATTTCAACAGTTGTGGTTTGCTACTGTTGCGTACCACAATCAAGGACGAGCCCAGTGACAGCCAGAAGGTGGCATGCCTAATACTATAGATTTCAAAGCTGGTTCACTCCAGAAGTGTTAGTGTTGTTTAGCCTAACATTCACAGGAATGCTTATCTTAAACGTGATATAAAATCGGCGATTTTAAATGAAATATGGGTCGCTCGTTGTTTCTGACTTCTCAGAACTTGGCTTCTAACCCCCTTGATAACGTTTTCTATTTCGAACCGTTTGGCTTTTTCTTCAAATGATATTTACTATGCACTTTCGGAATTCCTTGATACTTTCATCATTTACCCAATTTTTTTATATTCTTCGTGACTTCTTCAATTTTCATTAGCATTTGATTGAACTGATTTTTCGAACCGTAAATTAAAAACTGTTTTTCCTTCAATGCATTCTTGAAAATTAATTTCTGTTTTCTGACAATTTCCCTAATATTCAATATGTCGTAACATCACCTAATGTGTTATCTTAGTCTTTATCGAAAGATAACTACTTGATTTAACACATGTTGACGGGAAAACGTTTTGATTTAGTAATGGTTTGCTTGATTTGCTCTACTTTTAGGATTATATACATCTTTTTCTTAACAGATATTATCATATGATGTTATTATCCGTTCTGATTATGAAGATTCTATCGTTTGAATTTCTAACGTCTAATTAATTTTCTTTTGATGTTAATGCGAACTTCTATAATTGAAATTTTGACTTATGATTATTCTTTAACATATCTCGAGCAAAAGATTCATTAGTTGCGATCGCGTCTGTTTACCGATCAAATGACGATTGAAGAGAGACAGTTAAACTAGAATGCTTGCTTTCCGTGGGTGACTGCTGATGACTTTGGGAGGAGTCATCGATAGTGCGTACCTCATAATCTTTAGTTTGCATTATACATTTATATATATATATATATCCTTTTCAAACGTTTCTATGTTATTTTATTGTCGTTATCGATGAATTAACACCCATGCATAAGGTATCATTCCTATAGGTATGGGGCGACGGCAGCGGGATAGAGAGCATAGTTTCTATTTTTCTCCATCCTTCGCTCTACCTCTAACAATTGCTTCTGAGGGCAACGGGTTTGGAGCAGAGTTTTCTAACGATCGCCGGGTTTTAACGAATTTTATGCGTTGGACATTCCGGTTGAGGAAAAATTATATTCGTTTAGCGTCTATTTTCGGAAGTTACTGCAGGTAACTATTGGAAGAAAACTGGATGATTTCCTTTGAAATTTTGTGAATTAATAAAAAATACTAAATATTTCGAATAACTATTCGAATAGAAAAATTCTGCTTAAATTAATATCAACAACCTACATCTAAGTTTTTCAGGTATACCGTTACTACTACAAGTGATACCGGAAATCGTCTAGTTCATGCTCTTGGTGCTAAAAACACTCAAATGGATCAACCAGCCATTCGTATCAAAGCACGATGGCAATCAGTCGAGATTTTGCCTTTACGAGCCTATGATGACTTACTTCATTTCCTTACGTACAACTACTTACCCCTATGTGCTCAACTAGAGCCTATTTTGTCAGTAAAAGCTAAAGAGGATCTCGCAACTACTCTTGTGCGTATTTTACATCGACAGAAGCTAGCTAAAGACTTCTTGTGCGATCTTATAATGTCGGAAGTAAATTTGCTGGGTAAGATTGATTGGTCTTAAAATCAACATTTTGTATTTTAGATAATGATCACTTGATGTTCCGTGGCAACTCTTTAGCAACTAAGGCTATGGAAGCCTATATGAAATTAGTATCGCAAGACTATCTACAGGTTAGATTGTGAACGCCATGACCATTTCAAACCCGCTCTTTAGAATACACTAGGCAGTTTAACCCAAGACTTACTTTCAATGACGGAATCTTGTGAAGTAGATCCTTTAAAGCTTTCTTCTGTTTCACCACCAACCTTGGAACGTAATAGAACTTTATTAATGGATTGTGTGGAAAAAGCCTGGTCCTGTATTCTTAATAGGTAAGATGCCGCTCATATATATATATAAATGAATGAAAAAATTATATATATATATATATAGCTAAACGATTTGTCACTTAAATCTTTCTTCTGATTCGTTGACAGCTTATTGTTTGCACTTATTTCAGTACGAACGATCTTCCTCTTGAATTACGCGACGTGTTCTATACACTCCGAGACAGATTAGAAGCACAAGGACGTGGTGGACTAGCTGATACGCTTATTTCGTCTTCTATTTTCTTGCGATATCTCTGTCCGGCTATTTTGAGTCCTAGCCTTTTCAGTCTGGTAATATCTATCATTCATAATATATTCCTATTGTTAAACCTTTTCAGTGTACGGAATATCCGTCCAGTACAACTGCTAGAAATTTGACTCTTATTGCTAAGACTCTTCAAAATCTCGCAAACTTCACTAAGTTTGGTGGAAAAGAACATTACATGGAGTTCATGAATAAGTTTGTGGAAAGAGAATGGCAACGAATGAAGGATTTCCTACTTTTCATTTCCTCTGGGCCTTGCGATACTCCATCGAGATCCGACGTTCACGTTGATCTTGGCAAGGAGTTGAGCTTGCTGACTACATATCTCGAAGAGTCATGGACACCAGAGATTCATGAGAAAGCTTCAATTGATCGTCGATTGGTTGATCTAAGGGCTATTCTGGGAGACCTTCGGGAACACAAACGTCGTTCTGTAGGCATGCCTAGCAGTTCACCCATGCTGCATCAAGCAAGTAGCGATTATGAGAATAGTCCTCAACAACAAACAGTTCTTCGACCACGAAATGAAAATGTACCAGCCTATCGGAGTACTCCACCAACTGGACAGGCCACCGTCGTTTCGCGCAATCGCCCTGCAGCTCATTTAATGACGAGTGACGATTATGTGACTAGCTCAGCTTTAGTGGTAAGTATTTAGTGAATATCGCTTAATTATGTTTTTACGTTTTTTCGGGTGTTTAAAAAGTTAAAAAAGTATAAATGGGTGACAATAATCCACTATGACTTCTCAAAAACCTCAAAAAGTCACAAACTTCAATTTTCAATTTTTCAAGTCTCTTTTTTAATTCCTATTATTCTAGGCCACACCTTCCCGTCATCTAGCACGGTTAAGTGATGAGACGGGTACATCAAGTAGCAGAACCAGTGATAAAACAAGTAGTAGCTGTGAAGCTCGAGATACTGATAGCGATAGCGAGGTAACTTAGAAATTGACAGTTTTATTTTTAACTATCTTTTGTTTTAGCTGAGAGCTGAACGAATGCGATCGCGAAAGTCGAAGCGAAGAATTGATGGAAGTCCTGATACAGGAAGCCTACCTCCTTCTTCTGGCTACCATAGTAATAATCATAGCAGCAGCTATAGCAATTCATCTGCTTCATCATCCCCTGTTGATCGTTTGGGAACTTTATCTATGGCCAATTCCGGCTATAGTCCCAATTCTGTTCCTGATATGCATCCGGGGCCATCTGGATATGGTAACAGTTACAGCAGTTCGATATACCGTAGCTCTAGCCCTAGTAATTATGAACATGAAGAACCATATACAGGATACTCTAATCAAGTAATATTTAGTTTTTTTCTTTTTTTGTACTAAATGTTTTTTACAGATGTATGGAACCCCTTCCGAATGTGAAATATCACCACGAACTTCAAATATGCCGAGAACAAACCCACGAATGTCTCGGACATCTGCGATGCTCCGGCCTACTGTAATAGATGTTATTCCCGGTGATGACTGGGATCGCTCGAATGCTGTTCCTCGAAGAGATAATGCTGTTCCAAACACATGGAATAATAATTTATACGAAAAACCTCCTGTAATAAGTGACCAGGTGCCTAATTAGTATAAGAGTATTTTAATATGAATGCTTTTGCAGGAAAAAATTATTGAAGATCAACGACGTGTTATTGAAAGGTTAATTTTGGAAAATGAAGAATTAAAACGTCACGTAGCTGCCGCTAGTAAAACTGATAAAGATAAACGATCTACCACTGGAGCATCCGAGAAAATCTACGATTCCCGGTCCTCTATCGAACGGACACCTAAACCTATTCAATCCTGTCAATAAGCATGAAACTTCTGTTTGATCTAATGTGATTACCTGGGTATAGACTTGTGATATTTCGTGAATATATATAATTCTATTTATTTTTATGTTATTCCTAATAAGTTTTGTTCGAGCTTACCATCCACGGATGCATCATCACTATTGTACATAAAGCTTATTCACCACTAATCTCTGAATATCTCCCCAATTTTCTCTATTTTCTTTTTCCCATTATTTCCATCCACTACTTAATTTGCTTTACAAAACAACTATGCTCAGATTTAACCTCTTATAACTCACATGAGTTCCTTTCTGCGCTTTTCGTTGTAATCTCCTATTCGGGAATTTTTTCGTACGTTGCTGATGACATCTACGATGCGTTTATATTTACATATAGAAATTTATTCAAATAAAACATTCTTAATGTTTTAAATATGAATTATTGCAAAACTTTAAAATTAAAAGAAAACAATGACAAATTATAACGATAATACATTGTATACAAAAATCAAAACTATAACAAAATTACGTGCTGCAATTTGCGATATGTAGCACGTAATTTTGTTATAGTTTTGATTTTTGCTCGAGATTGAAAAATTCAAAACGATGGTTGGTTTGAAGATGTTGCTCAGGCTGGACAGAAGACAGTACTCATGGGCGCTATCCAACCACTGCAACGCGCGGAGGCTTTTGCTTGCTCCCTTGCGGGCCTGGGCCTTACACCTCTCCTTGTCCACCCGGGGCAGTCTTTCTTTCGAAAGTCAGTCCCTGGTGACGCAACGCTTGGCTTGGACGCCCGGTCGTTGTAGCATACAACTGAACCAGAACTCCTGAGCTCACTTCATCCACAAACATCTACTGCCTAGAAGCCGGCTCACAAGCGCCCGCCACGACGCTCAGTGGTTCTCTACCTTACTCTACGTGCTACATATCGCAAATTGCAGCACATGAGCTCGAGATTGAAAAATTCAAAACGATGGTTGGTTTGAAGATGTTGCTCAGGCTGGACAGAAGACAGTACTCATGGGCGCTATCCAACCACTGCAACGCGCGGAGGCTTTTGCTTGCTCCCTTGCGGGCCTGGGCCTTACACCTCTCCTTGTCCACCCGGGGCAGTCTTTCTTTCGAAAGTCAGTCCCTGGTGACGCAACGCTTGGCTTGGACGCCCGGTCGTTGTAGCATACAACTGAACCAGAACTCCTGAGCTCACTTCATCCACAAACATCTACTGCCTAGAAGCCGGCTCACAAGCGCCCGCCACGACGCTCAGTGGTTCTCTACCTTACTCTACGTGCTACATATCGCAAATTGCAGCACATGAGCTCGAGATTGAAAAATTCAAAACGATGGTTGGTTTGAAGATGTTGCTCAGGCTGGACAGAAGACAGTACTCATGGGCGCTATCCAACCACTGCAACGCGCGGAGGCTTTTGCTTGCTCCCTTGCGGGCCTGGGCCTTACACCTCTCCTTGTCCACCCGGGGCAGTCTTTCTTTCGAAAGTCAGTCCCTGGTGACGCAACGCTTGGCTTGGACGCCCGGTCGTTGTAGCATACAACTGAACCAGAACTCCTGAACTCACTTCATCCACAAACATCTACTGCCTAGAAGCCGGCTCACAAGCGCCCGCCACGACGCTCAGTGGTTCTCTACCTTACTCTACGTGCTACATATCGCGAATTGCAGCACATGAGCTCGAGATTGAAAAATTCAAAACGATGGTTGGTTTGAAGATGTTGCTCAGGCTGGACAGAAGACAGTACTCATGGGCGCTATCCAACCACTGCAACGCGCGGAGGCTTTTGCTTGCTCCCTTGCGGGCCTGGGCCTTACACCTCTCCTTGTCCACCCGGGGCAGTCTTTCTTTCGAAAGTCAGTCCCTGGTGACGCAACGCTTGGCTTGGACGCCCGGTCGTTGTAGCATACAACTGAACCAGAACTCATGAGCTCACTTCATCCACAAACATCTACTGCCTAGAAGCCGGCTCACAAGCGCCCGCCACGACGCTCAGTGGTTCTCTACCTTACTCTACGTGCTACATATCGCAAATTGCAGCACATGAGCTCGAGATTGAAAAATTCAAAACGATGGTTGGTTTGAAGATGTTGCTCAGGCTGGACAGAAGACAGTACTCATGGGCGCTATCCAACCACTGCAACGCGCGGAGGCTTTTGCTTGCTCCCTTGCGGGCCTGGGCCTTACACCTCTCCTTGTCCACCCGGGGCAGTCTTTCTTTCGAAAGTCAGTCCCTGGTGACGCAACGCTTGGCTTGGACGCCCGGTCGTTGTAGCATACAACTGAACCAGAACTCCTGAGCTCACTTCATCCACAAACATCTACTGCCTAGAAGCCGGCTCACAAGCGCCCGCCACGACGCTCAGTGGTTCTCTACCTTACTCTACGTGCTACATATCGCAAATTGCAGCACATGAGCTCGAGATTGAAAAATTCAAAACGATGGTTGGTTTGAAGATGTTGCTCAGGCTGGACAGAAGACAGTACTCATGGGCGCTATCCAACCACTGCAACGCGCGGAGGCTTTTGCTTGCTCCCTTGCGGGCCTGGGCCTTACACCTCTCCTTGTCCACCCGGGGCAGTCTTTCTTTCGAAAGTCAGTCCCTGGTGACGCAACGCTTGGCTTGGACGCCCGGTCGTTGTAGCATACAACTGAACCAGAACTCCTGAGCTCACTTCATCCACAAACATCTACTGCCTAGAAGCCGGCTCACAAGCGCCCGCCACGACGCTCAGTGGTTCTCTACCTTACTCTACGTGCTACATATCGCAAATTGCAGCACATGAGCTCGAGATTGAAAAATTCAAAACGATGGTTGGTTTGAAGATGTTGCTCAGGCTGGACAGAAGACAGTACTCATGGGCGCTATCCAACCACTGCAACGCGCGGAGGCTTTTGCTTGCTCCCTTGCGGGCCTGGGCCTTACACCTCTCCTTGTCCACCCGGGGCAGTCTTTCTTTCGAAAGTCAGTCCCTGGTGACGCAACGTTTGGCTTGGACGCCCGGTCGTTGTAGCATACAACTGAACCAGAACTCCTGAACTCACTTCATCCACAAACATCTACTGCCTAGAAGCCGGCTCACAAGCGCCCGCCACGACGCTCAGTGGTTCTCTACCTTACTCTACGTGCTACATATCGCAAATTGCAGCACATGAGCTCGAGATTGAAAAATTCAAAACGATGGTTGGTTTGAAGATGTTGCTCAGGCTGGACAGAAGACAGTACTCATGGGCGCTATCCAACCACTGCAACGCGCGGAGGCTTTTGCTTGCTCCCTTGCGGGCCTGGGCCTTACACCTCTCCTTGTCCACCCGGGGCAGTCTTTCTTTCGAAAGTCAGTCCCTGGTGACGCAACGCTTGGCTTGGACGCCCGGTCGTTGTAGCATACAACTGAACCAGAACTCCTGAACTCACTTCATCCACAAACATCTACTGCCTAGAAGCCGGCTCACAAGCGCCCGCCACGACGCTCAGTGGTTCTCTACCTTACTCTACGTGCTACATATCGCAAATTGCAGCACATGAGCTCGAGATTGAAAAATTCAAAACGATGGTTGGTTTGAAGATGTTGCTCAGGCTGGACAGAAGACAGTACTCATGGGCGCTATCCAACCACTGCAACGCGCGGAGGCTTTTGCTTGCTCCCTTGCGGGCCTGGGCCTTACACCTCTCCTTGTCCACCCGGGGCAGTCTTTCTTTCGAAAGTCAGTCCCTGGTGACGCAACGCTTGGCTTGGACGCCCGGTCGTTGTAGCATACAACTGAACCAGAACTCCTGAGCTCACTTCATCCACAAACATCTACTGCCTAGAAGCCGGCTCACAAGCGCCCGCCACGACGCTCAGTGGTTCTCTACCTTACTCTACGTGCTACATATCGCAAATTGCAGCACATGAGCTCGAGATTGAAAAATTCAAAACGATGGTTGGTTTGAAGATGTTGCTCAGGCTGGACAGAAGACAGTACTCATGGGCGCTATCCAACCACTGCAACGCGCGGAGGCTTTTGCTTGCTCCCTTGCGGGCCTGGGCCTTACACCTCTCCTTGTCCACCCGGGGCAGTCTTTCTTTCGAAAGTCAGTCCCTGGTGACGCAACGCTTGGCTTGGACGCCCGGTCGTTGTAGCATACAACTGAACCAGAACTCCTGAACTCACTTCATCCACAAACATCTACTGCCTAGAAGCCGGCTCACAAGCGCCCGCCACGACGCTCAGTGGTTCTCTACCTTACTCTACGTGCTACATATCGCGAATTGCAGCACATGAGCTCGAGATTGAAAAATTCAAAACGATGGTTGGTTTGAAGATGTTGCTCAGGCTGGACAGAAGACAGTACTCATGGGCGCTATCCAACCACTGCAACGCGAGGAGGCTTTTGCTTGCTCCCTTGCGGGCCTGGGCCTTACACCTCTCCTTGTCCACCCGGGGCAGTCTTTCTTTCGAAAGTCAGTCCCTGGTGACGCAACGCTTGGCTTGGACGCCCGGTCGTTGTAGCATACAACTGAACCAGAACTCCTGAGCTCACTTCATCCACAAACATCTACTGCCTAGAAGCCGGCTCACAAGCGCCCGCCACGACGCTCAGTGGTTCTCTACCTTACTCTACGTGCTACATATCGCAAATTGCAGCACATGAGCTCGAGATTGAACAATTCAAAACGATGGTTGGTTTGAAGATGTTGCTCAGGCTGGACAGAAGACAGTACTCATGGGCGCTATCCAACCACTGCAACGCGCGGAGGCTTTTGCTTGCTCCCTTGCGGGCCTGGGCCTTACACCTCTCCTTGTCCACCCGGGGCAGTCTTTCTTTCGAAAGTCAGTCCCTGGTGACGCAACGCTTGGCTTGGACGCCCGGTCGTTGTAGCATACAACTGAACCAGAACTCCTGAACTCACTTCATCCACAAACATCTACTGCCTAGAAGCCGGCTCACAAGCGCCCGCCACGACGCTCAGTGGTTCTCTACCTTACTCTACGTGCTACATATCGCGAATTGCAGCACATGAGCTCGAGATTGAAAAATTCAAAACGATGGTTGGTTTGAAGATGTTGCTCAGGCTGGACAGAAGACAGTACTCATGGGCGCTATCCAACCACTGCAACGCGAGGAGGCTTTTGCTTGCTCCCTTGCGGGCCTGGGCCTTACACCTCTCCTTGTCCACCCGGGGCAGTCTTTCTTTCGAAAGTCAGTCCCTGGTGACGCAACGCTTGGCTTGGACGCCCGGTCGTTGTAGCATACAACTGAACCAGAACTCCTGAGCTCACTTCATCCACAAACATCTACTGCCTAGAAGCCGGCTCACAAGCGCCCGCCACGACGCTCAGTGGTTCTCTACCTTACTCTACGTGCTACATATCGCAAATTGCAGCACATGAGCTCGAGATTGAACAATTCAAAACGATGGTTGGTTTGAAGATGTTGCTCAGGCTGGACAGAAGACAGTACTCATGGGCGCTATCCAACCACTGCAACGCGCGGAGGCTTTTGCTTGCTCCCTTGCGGGCCTGGGCCTTACACCTCTCCTTGTCCACCCGGGGCAGTCTTTCTTTCGAAAGTCAGTCCCTGGTGACGCAACGCTTGGCTTGGACGCCCGGTCGTTGTAGCATACAACTGAACCAGAACTCCTGAACTCACTTCATCCACAAACATCTACTGCCTAGAAGCCGGCTCACAAGCGCCCGCCACGACGCTCAGTGGTTCTCTACCTTACTCTACGTGCTACATATCGCAAATTGCAGCACATGAGCTCGAGATTGAAAAATTCAAAACGATGGTTGGTTTGAAGATGTTGCTCAGGCTGGACAGAAGACAGTACTCATGGGCGCTATCCAACCACTGCAACGCGCGGAGGCTTTTGCTTGCTCCCTTGCGGGCCTGGGCCTTACACCTCTCCTTGTCCACCCGGGGCAGTCTTTCTTTCGAAAGTCAGTCCCTGGTGACGCAACGCTTGGCTTGGACGCCCGGTCGTTGTAGCATACAACTGAACCAGAACTCCTGAACTCACTTCATCCACAAACATCTACTGCCTAGAAGCCGGCTCACAAGCGCCCGCCACGACGCTCAGTGGTTCTCTACCTTACTCTACGTGCTACATATCGCAAATTGCAGCACATGAGCTCGAGATTGAAAAATTCAAAACGATGGTTGGTTTGAAGATGTTGCTCAGGCTGGACAGAAGACAGTACTCATGGGCGCTATCCAACCACTGCAACGCGCGGAGGCTTTTGCTTGCTCCCTTGCGGGCCTGGGCCTTACACCTCTCCTTGTCCACCCGGGGCAGTCTTTCTTTCGAAAGTCAGTCCCTGGTGACGCAACGCTTGGCTTGGACGCCCGGTCGTTGTAGCATACAACTGAACCAGAACTCCTGAGCTCACTTCATCCACAAACATCTACTGCCTAGAAGCCGGCTCACAAGCGCCCGCCACGACGCTCAGTGGTTCTCTACCTTACTCTACGTGCTACATATCGCAAATTGCAGCACATGAGCTCGAGATTGAAAAATTCAAAACGATGGTTGGTTTGAAGATGTTGCTCAGGCTGGACAGAAGACAGTACTCATGGGCGCTATCCAACCACTGCAACGCGCGGAGGCTTTTGCTTGCTCCCTTGCGGGCCTGGGCCTTACACCTCTCCTTGTCCACCCGGGGCAGTCTTTCTTTCGAAAGTCAGTCCCTGGTGACGCAACGCTTGGCTTGGACGCCCGGTCGTTGTAGCATACAACTGAACCAGAACTCCTGAGCTCACTTCATCCACAAACATCTACTGCCTAGAAGCCGGCTCACAAGCGCCCGCCACGACGCTCAGTGGTTCTCTACCTTACTCTACGTGCTACATATCGCAAATTGCAGCACATGAGCTCGAGATTGAAAAATTCAAAACGATGGTTGGTTTGAAGATGTTGCTCAGGCTGGACAGAAGACAGTACTCATGGGCGCTATCCAACCACTGCAACGCGCGGAGGCTTTTGCTTGCTCCCTTGCGGGCCTGGGCCTTACACCTCTCCTTGTCCACCCGGGGCAGTCTTTCTTTCGAAAGTCAGTCCCTGGTGACGCAACGCTTGGCTTGGACGCCCGGTCGTTGTAGCATACAACTGAACCAGAACTCCTGAGCTCACTTCATCCACAAACATCTACTGCCTAGAAGCCGGCTCACAAGCGCCCGCCACGACGCTCAGTGGTTCTCTACCTTACTCTACGTGCTACATATCGCAAATTGCAGCACATGAGCTCGAGATTGAAAAATTCAAAACGATGGTTGGTTTGAAGATGTTGCTCAGGCTGGACAGAAGACAGTACTCATGGGCGCTATCCAACCACTGCAACGCGCGGAGGCTTTTGCTTGCTCCCTTGCGGGCCTGGGCCTTACACCTCTCCTTGTCCACCCGGGGCAGTCTTTCTTTCGAAAGTCAGTCCCTGGTGACGCAACGCTTGGCTTGGACGCCCGGTCGTTGTAGCATACAACTGAACCAGAACTCCTGAGCTCACTTCATCCACAAACATCTACTGCCTAGAAGCCGGCTCACAAGCGCCCGCCACGACGCTCAGTGGTTCTCTACCTTACTCTACGTGCTACATATCGCAAATTGCAGCACATGAGCTCGAGATTGAAAAATTCAAAACGATGGTTGGTTTGAAGATGTTGCTCAGGCTGGACAGAAGACAGTACTCATGGGCGCTATCCAACCACTGCAACGCGCGGAGGCTTTTGCTTGCTCCCTTGCGGGCCTGGGCCTTACACCTCTCCTTGTCCACCCGGGGCAGTCTTTCTTTCGAAAGTCCGTCCCTGGTGACGCAACGCTTGGCTTGGACGCCCGGTCGTTGTAGCATACAACTGAACCAGAACTCCTGAGCTCACTTCATCCACAAACATCTACTGCCTAGAAGCCGGCTCACAAGCGCCCGCCACGACGCTCAGTGGTTCTCTACCTTACTCTACGTGCTACATATCGCAAATTGCAGCACATGAGCTCGAGATTGAAAAATTCAAAACGATGGTTGGTTTGAAGATGTTGCTCAGGCTGGACAGAAGACAGTACTCATGGGCGCTATCCAACCACTGCAACGCGCGGAGGCTTTTGCTTGCTCCCTTGCGGGCCTGGGCCTTACACCTCTCCTTGTCCACCCGGGGCAGTCTTTCTTTCGAAAGTCAGTCCCTGGTGACGCAACGCTTGGCTTGGACGCCCGGTCGTTGTAGCATACAACTGAACCAGAACTCCTGAGCTCACTTCATCCACAAACATCTACTGCCTAGAAGGCGGCTCACAAGCGCCCGCCACGACGCTCAGTGGTTCTCTACCTTACTCTACGTGCTACATATCGCGAATTGCAGCACATGAGCTCGAGATTGAAAAATTCAAAACGATGGTTGGTTTGAAGATGTTGCTCAGGCTGGACAGAAGACAGTACTCATGGGCGCTATCCAACCACTGCAACGCGCGGAGGCTTTTGCTTGCTCCCTTGCGGGCCTGGGCCTTACACCTCTCCTTGTCCACCCGGGGCAGTCTTTCTTTCGAAAGTCAGTCCCTGGTGACGCAACGTTTGGCTTGGACGCCCGGTCGTTGTAGCATA
The DNA here is from genome assembly GCA_964057225.1 of Auanema rhodensis. Lineage (NCBI taxonomy): Eukaryota > Metazoa > Nematoda > Chromadorea > Rhabditida > Rhabditidae > Auanema > Auanema rhodense. The sequence continues at coordinate 8,256,644 of OZ059899.1, read as the reverse complement.
CAACTGAACCAGAACTCCTGAACTCACTTCATCCACAAACATCTACTGCCTAGAAGCCGGCTCACAAGCGCCCGCCACGACGCTCAGTGGTTCTCTACCTTACTCTACGTGCTACATATCGCAAACTGCAGCACATGAGCTCGAGATTGAAAAATTCAAAACGATGGTTGGTTTGAAGATGTTGCTCAGGCTGGACAGAAGACAGTACTCATGGGCGCTATCCAACCACTGCAACGCGCGGAGGCTTTTGCTTGCTCCCTTGCGGGCCTGGGCCTTACACCTCTCCTTGTCCACCCGGGGCAGTCTTTCTTTCGAAAGTCAGTCCCTGGTGACGCAACGCTTGGCTTGGACGCCCGGTCGTTGTAGCATACAACTGAACCAGAACTCCTGAACTCACTTCATCCACAAACATCTACTGCCTAGAAGCCGGCTCACAAGCGCCCGCCACGACGCTCAGTGGTTCTCTACCTTACTCTACGTGCTACATATCGCGAATTGCAGCACATGAGCTCGAGATTGAAAAATTCAAAACGATGGTTGGTTTGAAGATGTTGCTCAGGCTGGACAGAAGACAGTACTCATGGGCGCTATCCAACCACTGCAACGCGCGGAGGCTTTTGCTTGCTCCCTTGCGGGCCTGGGCCTTACACCTCTCCTTGTCCACCCGGGGCAGTCTTTCTTTCGAAAGTCAGTCCCTGGTGACGCAACGCTTGGCTTGGACGCCCGGTCGTTGTAGCATACAACTGAACCAGAACTCCTGAGCTCACTTCATCCACAAACATCTACTGCCTAGAAGCCGGCTCACAAGCGCCCGCCACGACGCTCAGTGGTTCTCTACCTTACTCTACGTGCTACATATCGCAAATTGCAGCACATGAGCTCGAGATTGAAAAATTCAAAACGATGGTTGGTTTGAAGATGTTGCTCAGGCTGGACAGAAGACAGTACTCATGGGCGCTATCCAACCACTGCAACGCGCGGAGGCTTTTGCTTGCTCCCTTGCGGGCCTGGGCCTTACACCTCTCCTTGTCCACCCGGGGCAGTCTTTCTTTCGAAAGTCAGTCCCTGGTGACGCAACGCTTGGCTTGGACGCCCGGTCGTTGTAGCATACAACTGAACCAGAACTCCTGAACTCACTTCATCCACAAACATCTACTGCCTAGAAGCCGGCTCACAAGCGCCCGCCACGACGCTCAGTGGTTCTCTACCTTACTCTACGTGCTACATATCGCAAATTGCAGCACATGAGCTCGAGATTGAAAAATTCAAAACGATGGTTGGTTTGAAGATGTTGCTCAGGCTGGACAGAAGACAGTACTCATGGGCGCTATCCAACCACTGCAACGCGCGGAGGCTTTTGCTTGCTCCCTTGCGGGCCTGGGCCTTACACCTCTCCTTGTCCACCCGGGGCAGTCTTTCTTTCGAAAGTCAGTCCCTGGTGACGCAACGCTTGGCTTGGACGCCCGGTCGTTGTAGCATACAACTGAACCAGAACTCCTGAGCTCACTTCATCCACAAACATCTACTGCCTAGAAGCCGGCTCACAAGCGCCCGCCACGACGCTCAGTGGTTCTCTACCTTACTCTACGTGCTACATATCGCAAATTGCAGCACATGAGCTCGAGATTGAAAAATTCAAAACGATGGTTGGTTTGAAGATGTTGCTCAGGCTGGACAGAAGACAGTACTCATGGGCGCTATCCAACCACTGCAACGCGCGGAGGCTTTTGCTTGCTCCCTTGCGGGCCTGGGCCTTACACCTCTCCTTGTCCACCCGGGGCAGTCTTTCTTTCGAAAGTCAGTCCCTGGTGACGCAACGCTTGGCTTGGACGCCCGGTCGTTGTAGCATACAACTGAACCAGAACTCCTGAACTCACTTCATCCACAAACATCTACTGCCTAGAAGCCGGCTCACAAGCGCCCGCCACGACGCTCAGTGGTTCTCTACCTTACTCTACGTGCTACATATCGCGAATTGCAGCACATGAGCTCGAGATTGAAAAATTCAAAACGATGGTTGGTTTGAAGATGTTGCTCAGGCTGGACAGAAGACAGTACTCATGGGCGCTATCCAACCACTGCAACGCGAGGAGGCTTTTGCTTGCTCCCTTGCGGGCCTGGGCCTTACACCTCTCCTTGTCCACCCGGGGCAGTCTTTCTTTCGAAAGTCAGTCCCTGGTGACGCAACGCTTGGCTTGGACGCCCGGTCGTTGTAGCATACAACTGAACCAGAACTCCTGAGCTCACTTCATCCACAAACATCTACTGCCTAGAAGCCGGCTCACAAGCGCCCGCCACGACGCTCAGTGGTTCTCTACCTTACTCTACGTGCTACATATCGCAAATTGCAGCACATGAGCTCGAGATTGAACAATTCAAAACGATGGTTGGTTTGAAGATGTTGCTCAGGCTGGACAGAAGACAGTACTCATGGGCGCTATCCAACCACTGCAACGCGCGGAGGCTTTTGCTTGCTCCCTTGCGGGCCTGGGCCTTACACCTCTCCTTGTCCACCCGGGGCAGTCTTTCTTTCGAAAGTCAGTCCCTGGTGACGCAACGCTTGGCTTGGACGCCCGGTCGTTGTAGCATACAACTGAACCAGAACTCCTGAACTCACTTCATCCACAAACATCTACTGCCTAGAAGCCGGCTCACAAGCGCCCGCCACGACGCTCAGTGGTTCTCTACCTTACTCTACGTGCTACATATCGCAAATTGCAGCACATGAGCTCGAGATTGAAAAATTCAAAACGATGGTTGGTTTGAAGATGTTGCTCAGGCTGGACAGAAGACAGTACTCATGGGCGCTATCCAACCACTGCAACGCGCGGAGGCTTTTGCTTGCTCCCTTGCGGGCCTGGGCCTTACACCTCTCCTTGTCCACCCGGGGCAGTCTTTCTTTCGAAAGTCAGTCCCTGGTGACGCAACGCTTGGCTTGGACGCCCGGTCGTTGTAGCATACAACTGAACCAGAACTCCTGAACTCACTTCATCCACAAACATCTACTGCCTAGAAGCCGGCTCACAAGCGCCCGCCACGACGCTCAGTGGTTCTCTACCTTACTCTACGTGCTACATATCGCAAATTGCAGCACATGAGCTCGAGATTGAAAAATTCAAAACGATGGTTGGTTTGAAGATGTTGCTCAGGCTGGACAGAAGACAGTACTCATGGGCGCTATCCAACCACTGCAACGCGCGGAGGCTTTTGCTTGCTCCCTTGCGGGCCTGGGCCTTACACCTCTCCTTGTCCACCCGGGGCAGTCTTTCTTTCGAAAGTCAGTCCCTGGTGACGCAACGCTTGGCTTGGACGCCCGGTCGTTGTAGCATACAACTGAACCAGAACTCCTGAGCTCACTTCATCCACAAACATCTACTGCCTAGAAGCCGGCTCACAAGCGCCCGCCACGACGCTCAGTGGTTCTCTACCTTACTCTACGTGCTACATATCGCAAATTGCAGCACATGAGCTCGAGATTGAAAAATTCAAAACGATGGTTGGTTTGAAGATGTTGCTCAGGCTGGACAGAAGACAGTACTCATGGGCGCTATCCAACCACTGCAACGCGCGGAGGCTTTTGCTTGCTCCCTTGCGGGCCTGGGCCTTACACCTCTCCTTGTCCACCCGGGGCAGTCTTTCTTTCGAAAGTCAGTCCCTGGTGACGCAACGCTTGGCTTGGACGCCCGGTCGTTGTAGCATACAACTGAACCAGAACTCCTGAGCTCACTTCATCCACAAACATCTACTGCCTAGAAGCCGGCTCACAAGCGCCCGCCACGACGCTCAGTGGTTCTCTACCTTACTCTACGTGCTACATATCGCAAATTGCAGCACATGAGCTCGAGATTGAAAAATTCAAAACGATGGTTGGTTTGAAGATGTTGCTCAGGCTGGACAGAAGACAGTACTCATGGGCGCTATCCAACCACTGCAACGCGCGGAGGCTTTTGCTTGCTCCCTTGCGGGCCTGGGCCTTACACCTCTCCTTGTCCACCCGGGGCAGTCTTTCTTTCGAAAGTCAGTCCCTGGTGACGCAACGCTTGGCTTGGACGCCCGGTCGTTGTAGCATACAACTGAACCAGAACTCCTGAGCTCACTTCATCCACAAACATCTACTGCCTAGAAGCCGGCTCACAAGCGCCCGCCACGACGCTCAGTGGTTCTCTACCTTACTCTACGTGCTACATATCGCAAATTGCAGCACATGAGCTCGAGATTGAAAAATTCAAAACGATGGTTGGTTTGAAGATGTTGCTCAGGCTGGACAGAAGACAGTACTCATGGGCGCTATCCAACCACTGCAACGCGCGGAGGCTTTTGCTTGCTCCCTTGCGGGCCTGGGCCTTACACCTCTCCTTGTCCACCCGGGGCAGTCTTTCTTTCGAAAGTCCGTCCCTGGTGACGCAACGCTTGGCTTGGACGCCCGGTCGTTGTAGCATACAACTGAACCAGAACTCCTGAGCTCACTTCATCCACAAACATCTACTGCCTAGAAGCCGGCTCACAAGCGCCCGCCACGACGCTCAGTGGTTCTCTACCTTACTCTACGTGCTACATATCGCAAATTGCAGCACATGAGCTCGAGATTGAAAAATTCAAAACGATGGTTGGTTTGAAGATGTTGCTCAGGCTGGACAGAAGACAGTACTCATGGGCGCTATCCAACCACTGCAACGCGCGGAGGCTTTTGCTTGCTCCCTTGCGGGCCTGGGCCTTACACCTCTCCTTGTCCACCCGGGGCAGTCTTTCTTTCGAAAGTCAGTCCCTGGTGACGCAACGCTTGGCTTGGACGCCCGGTCGTTGTAGCATACAACTGAACCAGAACTCCTGAGCTCACTTCATCCACAAACATCTACTGCCTAGAAGGCGGCTCACAAGCGCCCGCCACGACGCTCAGTGGTTCTCTACCTTACTCTACGTGCTACATATCGCGAATTGCAGCACATGAGCTCGAGATTGAAAAATTCAAAACGATGGTTGGTTTGAAGATGTTGCTCAGGCTGGACAGAAGACAGTACTCATGGGCGCTATCCAACCACTGCAACGCGCGGAGGCTTTTGCTTGCTCCCTTGCGGGCCTGGGCCTTACACCTCTCCTTGTCCACCCGGGGCAGTCTTTCTTTCGAAAGTCAGTCCCTGGTGACGCAACGCTTGGCTTGGACGCCCGGTCGTTGTAGCATACAACTGAACCAGAACTCCTGAGCTCACTTCATCCACAAACATCTACTGCCTAGAAGCCGGCTCACAAGCGCCCGCCACGACGCTCAGTGGTTCTCTACCTTACTCTACGTGCTACATATCGCAAATTGCAGCACATGAGCTCGAGATTGAAAAATTCAAAACGATGGTTGGTTTGAAGATGTTGCTCAGGCTGGACAGAAGACAGTACTCATGGGCGCTATCCAACCACTGCAACGCGCGGAGGCTTTTGCTTGCTCCCTTGCGGGCCTGGGCCTTACACCTCTCCTTGTCCACCCGGGGCAGTCTTTCTTTCGAAAGTCAGTTCCTGGTGACGCAACGCTTGGCTTGGACGCCCGGTCGTTGTAGCATACAACTGAACCAGAACTCCTGAGCTCACTTCATCCACAAACATCTACTGCCTAGAAGCCGGCTCACAAGCGCCCGCCACGACGCTCAGTGGTTCTCTACCTTACTCTACGTGCTACATATCGCAAATTGCAGCACATGAGCTCGAGATTGAAAAATTCAAAACGATGGTTGGTTTGAAGATGTTGCTCAGGCTGGACAGAAGACAGTACTCATGGGCGCTATCCAACCACTGCAACGCGCGGAGGCTTTTGCTTGCTCCCTTGCGGGCCTGGGCCTTACACCTCTCCTTGTCCACCCGGGGCAGTCTTTCTTTCGAAAGTCAGTCCCTGGTGACGCAACGCTTGGTTTGGACGCCCGGTCGTTGTAGCATACAACTGAACCAGAACTCCTGAGCTCACTTCATCCACAAACATCTACTGCCTAGAAGCCGGCTCACAAGCGCCCGCCACGACGCTCAGTGGTTCTCTACCTTACTCTACGTGCTACATATCGCAAATTGCAGCACATGAGCTCGAGATTGAAAAATTCAAAACGATGGTTGGTTTGAAGATGTTGCTCAGGCTGGACAGAAGACAGTACTCATGGGCGCTATCCAACCACTGCAACGCGCGGAGGCCAGTCTTTCTTTCGAAAGTCAGTCCCTGGTGACGCAACGCTTGGCTTGGACGCCCGGTCGTTGTAGCATACAACTGAACCAGAACTCCTGAGCTCACTTCATCCACAAACATCTACTGCCTAGAAGCCGGCTCACAAGCGCCCGCCACGACGCTCAGTGGTTCTCTACCTTACTCTACGTGCTACATATCGCAAATTGCAGCACATGAGCTCGAGATTGAAAAATTCAAAACGATGGTTGGTTTGAAGATGTTGCTCAGGCTGGACAGAAGACAGTACTCATGGGCGCTATCCAACCACTGCAACGCGCGGAGGCTTTTGCTTGCTCCCTTGCGGGCCTGGGCCTTACACCTCTCCTTGTCCACCCGGGGCAGTCTTTCTTTCGAAAGTCAGTCCCTGGTGACGCAACGCTTGGCTTGGACGCCCGGTCGTTGTAGCATACAACTGAACCAGAACTCCTGAGCTCACTTCATCCACAAACATCTACTGCCTAGAAGCCGGCTCACAAGCGCCCGCCACGACGCTCAGTGGTTCTCTACCTTACTCTACGTGCTACATATCGCAAATTGCAGCACATGAGCTCGAGATTGAAAAATTCAAAACGATGGTTGGTTTGAAGATGTTGCTCAGGCTGGACAGAAGACAGTACTCATGGGCGCTATCCAACCACTGCAACGCGCGGAGGCTTTTGCTTGCTCCCTTGCGGGCCTGGGCCTTACACCTCTCCTTGTCCACCCGGGGCAGTCTTTCTTTCGAAAGTCAGTCCCTGGTGACGCAACGCTTGGCTTGGACGCCCGGTCGTTGTAGCATACAACTGAACCAGAACTCCTGAGCTCACTTCATCCACAAACATCTACTGCCTAGAAGCCGGCTCACAAGCGCCCGCCACGACGCTCAGTGGTTCTCTACCTTACTCTACGTGCTACATATCGCAAATTGCAGCACATGAGCTCGAGATTGAAAAATTCAAAACGATGGTTGGTTTGAAGATGTTGCTCAGGCTGGACAGAAGACAGTACTCATGGGCGCTATCCAACCACTGCAACGCGCGGAGGCGTTTGCTTGCTCCCTTGCGGGCCTGGGCCTTACACCTCTCCTTGTCCACCCGGGGCAGTCTTTCTTTCGAAAGTCAGTCCCTGGTGACGCAACGCTTGGCTTGGACGCCCGGTCGTTGTAGCATACAATTGAACCAGAACTCCTGAGCTCACTTCATCCACAAACATCTACTGCCTAGAAGCCGGCTCACAAGCGCCCGCCACGACGCTCAGTGGTTCTATAACTTTTTGTACTTGTTAGATATTTTAGTATTATATTGTTTCACTCATATATATAATTTCATAAAACATATTTAATATAATCTTTTATATATTTCAAAAAAGAAAAAATATAATCTAGTATGTCCATATACAAATAGAATATATGAACTAATAAACATTTCGGCTGAGCAGTGAAAAACAAAAATAATTTCTTCTTGGTTTAATTGGCAGATGAGTAATTAGAAAGATTATGGAAGGGATTTCATTGATTTGATGTAATGGTATAATATGAAGTTTTTGTGAAAACAATAAAAATATAAGATAAGTAGACAGTATATTGAGCTACTATTACTATCATAATTAATAATATATCACATGTGAAATGGAGTTATATAATATATAATATATATGAAGAATTTTGAAAATTTAACTAGTTTATAACAATAATCTGTTTTCTCTTAATGATATTTTCCTTTATGACGTGGTGGTGGTGGAGCGCCATATGGTATTGGGCCCATAGGTCCTATTGGTGATGGTAATCCTACCATATAAGGTTGTCCACGCATTCCTGGAGGTCCTCCCATGCCACCAAACATTGGTGGTGGAGGGCCTACCCATCCAGGGGGAATAAATGGTGTTGCTGGAGATGGTGATGGAGCTTCACCTCGCAGAAAGCGGGATAATTCTTGCTCCGTATCAACAATCATCACCAAGAATGGACTTCCTGGTACATGCTCGCCATGCCATTTCACTTCAACTTGGTAATCTCCAGGTTCCCTTGGTTCATATTTGCAATGAATTGTGCGTTCGTTCTTCTTTTCCCGCTGCATTTCTACATTGAATGCTCCTTTTGGACCACGTACTCGAACAGTCAGCTGTCCAGCACCTGCTCCACGAGTTTCAACAACAAAGTTTGATTTAAATCTGAAAATGTATAGTAAAACAAAATAAAAACAGGATTGTAACATACAATGAAAGGATTCCGTGTTCAACACCAGGTCCATACACTCGAACCTTGGATGGATCAGGTGGATTAGAAACATGAATAAGGAATGGACTTCCTCGAACATGAGCATCATTATACTTAATAGTCAGAGTGTGTTTTCCAACTTCAGCCGGTCGAATATTCAAAGTATAGGTTCCATCGCGATGATCATATAATTCACAATAAGCTAGTTTTACAGGACCCATGCATTGAGCTGATAGTTGGCCTGGTCCAGATCTTCTTGTATCAATCAAAGTTTTCAATTCTTCGCCGATTATTCCTATTTTCAGAGTTGAGGCATCAACATTGATCAAATCAGCTGGTGTATTGCTAGGCTCTTGCATAACCTAAACAAATATAAATTAGAAAAATAAGAAAGTACAACAAACCTTATTAGAAGCAGCAGAAGCAGTCATAACAGCAGATGAATTAGATTTGTCTCTGAAAAGGAGAACATTAACTTTTATTTATTTTTAAATTCTCTTAGAGATTAATCTATGATCTCAATAATCAGTTTACCTTTTATGGGTGATAGGCGATGACGATGATGCTCCAGTCGATCCAGATGGCCCATGTGACACAACTTGTTGAGTATGAGCCACTGTATGTTTTGATGTTGAGGGTAATTCATCATTTCCGGAACGAGCACGAACTGGATATGCTCCGTCTACTGGTAATTCATTCCAGAACAAGAAAATGGAATATCTAAAACATAAAGTTATAATTGTAATCATGAACATGATGCTTTCATACCGTCCGGGTTGACGTGGAGAGAAGGCTACACGATACTTGCCGTATCCGAGATCGTCGACTTCCGGACCGTCGCGTAACAAAACGTTGTCCGCATCTCGAACTTCGGCACGAAGTTTGCCTGAATGAATTTATACTATTCAAGTTGATTGATAAACATTTATGTATTTAACTATTTCATCAAATTATACTTACCGGGTCCGGCTGCCGTAGCATCCACGTCAAACATGTTGTTGTGACCCAATCGCAAAAGCAGACATCCATCCCGATCCATGTCCAAATCATTGACGATAACTTTAGATGGATCAACTACTTGAACAGAGAAAGGACTACCTGCAATTTATTTCATGAACTAGGTAATCAATTTTTAAAGAAACCTTTCAAAGGCTTGTTGTTGAAATCAATATTGACTTTGTGGATTCCAACTTCTTCCGGATAGAAAACGATTTCTGATGTTCCGTTTGGACGACGCATAACGTTGTGATGGATTTTAGTATTTTGTGGACCATTAACGTATATTTTGAGACCTCCGTGCATACTTTTAGGATCGAATATCAAACTAGCTGGCTCATTGATCTTGATGGATTGATCAATAGCTGCACCATAGACGGTTGGTAATTCTTGTTCTCCAACATTAACAGTTTGTGGATAACCTGAATATTTCATATAAAAATTTATTTATTAAAACTACTCACCTGGAACTTGGAACCCAGACATACGTAAGTTTATCTTATGCGGACCAGTTTGATTAGGCAAGAAGGTGTATCGTTCTTCCCCTCCAGGAGATTTTAATAAATCTAACTTCAATGGAGTTCCTGATGGATCAGTGACATCAACTAGCAAATCGCCAGTTCCAGCTTCACCACGATTAACTGAATAACAATGTGAAAATGAGACATTGCAGCGATTGTTTTACCATTAAAAGTGGTAGCATGACGAAGTACAATGCTGTCAGGTACTCCACGGACAACAACTTGCTTTGGATCCACAACTTCACAACGGAAGGGTGATCCAGATACAGCAACATCTCCAAATGTAACTTCAATCGTATGTGTTCCAGTTTGCTCTGGAGTGAATTCAACCCAATAACTATCATCTTGTTGTTTATAACATCGAACAGGAACTGGGCCACCTTTTGGATCTGAAAAAATATGTTCAAAGCATGTATGATAGTTAATTTATAAAAGCAGAAAATTAAAAATAAACATGTAAATAAGGAATAGGAAATGGAATACATGCTAAATTGAAAAGAGTATAACATAAATATTAAAGATATGGGAGAGGGAAACATGCATGATATCTGAAATACCTAAAATATTAGATTAAATTTTATTTTATTATTTTGTTTAATTTTGAAAACGTTAATTATATATATATATTTTTTTTTATCAATGTTATGGTTATAAATTCAGGGTTTTGCTTGTAAAGCTTTTGCTGATTCTTACCAGATACGAGGACATCGAGTTCTCCACGATTTGCATCGTTTAAGGATACTTCAAAACGTGCAACTCGTCCTCGTTGAGCTCGCCGTAATGCATCTCCTGATGCTCGAACAGCACCAGCATCGGATACAAAACATTCTAATGGACAATCTATGATAAATAATAAAGTTAGTTTCAGATATAAAATATTTTATATCAACCTGGTAATAGAAGACCATCTATAGTTATATCAACTGTATGTAAGCCTTGCTTTTGCGGAACAAAAGAGCAAACTAGTAATCCTGGTTTTACTTTTTTTACAATACATTCAACTGTCTTATTTCCAAAACGAACATCAACAGATGCCGATTGTCCACCAGATAATGCATAATCAACTATAATAATAATTAATAATTTGAAATAATAGTATTAATGTAAACCATTGAATTGAATTTCGGTTCCAACTCGATCTCCACGCAAACCAATTACACGCACTGCACTTGGATCTAGTACGGATAAAGGGAATGGTGAACCGGATATATGATTTGAAGCAACTAATATTGATAATTCATGTTGTCCTTCAACCTGGAAACAAATAAATTTTAAAAAATATGATAAAACTTAAAACAAACCGTTGGTGTCCATGAAATAGCCCATAAAGTTTCGGATACTTTGTTTAGAGAGGATTTAATAATATTCCGATCTGGCCCTTCAATTTCTACTGTAACATCAGATTCTAATCCAGATTCAATAAGTAGTTTGTGCTCCGAAGGAAAGCCAACTACTTGCTTTGGTAGTTCGGAAATCAATTGAACAGCATTGATAGGATCAATTACTTTCTGATATCGAATATCATGTATGAGTTCGTTATTAATATAACAAGCAATTGTATGAACACCAATCTAAAAATGGAAAAATCAGTAAACTGAAATCATTATCAGATGTATTCACCTGTTTGAAACGGCAACTAGCCCGAATGCCTTTAGATTCTGTTAATTCTTCAAGAAGTACGGGCTGTGATTTGCCTTCAGAATCACGAATATCAACTTGCAATTCTTCTTTATCAACAGATTCAACTTTAAATAAACAAAAATATTAAACTATTTTAACTATAAATTACCATCAAAGCTGTATTTTTTTCCAATTATACACACAGGTGGAAGTCGCAATGGAGCTTCACGAACCAAAAATACTACTGGTTCTGAATGAAGCTCCTCACCATCTAATTGTATTTTCAATTCATGTTTACCTTGAACACAACAAATAGTTTATCACTTAATAAATCTTTATCTTACCTTTCATACGCGGTATGAAACTAATGAAATATGATTCATTCAATGATTCAACTTGTGCAGGAAGTTCTGATCCATCAGGAGCTAAGGTGGGGTCAAATAGTCAAACACATAACAAAGACCAAACGAAAGACATTTTCAAACGAATTATCTTTTTTCTTCGATTTGAAATTTCATTTGACGTTAAGACCCAAAAACACAGGACATGCAGATAGTGGAGATCATAAAGTTGGAAAAGAAAACCAAAGAAACCCAGGAATATTCAAAGACAAGGAAACCAAAAGTAATATTTCAAAAAACCCAAAAACGATGCTTGTATATAAAAATTTGTTACCTATGATGATAACATTGCAATCCTTTGCGCGTCCTCCAGAATTTGCGATAGTAAATCCTTTTTTCTGTCCAACCTGGGTTATATTGTGTTGGATGTTTCATGTATTTATCTGAGTATACCTGAGCACCAGCAAGTTCTTTTCCAAGACCAAGCTTTTCGCGTTTTTGATTTGGAGCAGCAGCGGCGGAAGAGGTATGAGTAGCAGTAGCAAGAACAGGAGTATTATTACCGCTCTGTGGCCCAGCTGAAGAATCGACAGGACAAGTCATAGGTGATCCTGTATTGAAAAATAGTTAATGATCAAATAATTGATTAATATGTAAAATTAAAAACAGAAAAAACTTTATTTATACTCACCTGGTACACTAACTCCATTGAACTTTACACTAATTATATGATCTCGTGGTTCTTGTGGAGTGAAAGAAACCTTGAACTTGGCTTGACCCTCGGATTGAACGTAATTTGGAACATTACGATTGTCAACAGAAACAATGATTTCCATATTTCCAGCTCCAGCTCTTGCAGCATCTGATTATATAATCATTTATAAAATAAATGACAATTAATATGATATACCAATAGTAAAGGTAGTTGGTTTTCCAACAAATGCACGATCACATGGACTGAGACGAGCTTGTCGAGCATCATAAGCCTTAGCTGTGAAAGGTGATCCAGCAATTGGTTCGCTATCCAATGATACGTCAATCTGAAAAATCACTGTTTGACATATATTCAATATCAATACTCACCTGATGATTTCCAACACATTTTGGAGTAAAGTTAACAACAGTAAGAGATGGATCCATCTTGTTGGTATTAGCTTTGACTGGTAAGTCATTTCCTTGAGAATCGCGAACACGGACTTCTGGAGATGTTTCTGTTGGTCCTGAATTATGAAAGAATGCTGAGTAAGGGTAGTTCTGGGAAGTTTAATACCATTAGCTTGAAGCACAAAATGAGTTTCTTCATCAACGGCAATACGTTCGAGACCTGGACCAGATGCAGTGGCTTGAGGTGAAGCCATCATTCGACAAGTAAATGGCGAGCCTAGAATAATGAACATGTTCAAAGCTAGCTTCTAGCTTAATCATACCAGGAACAGGTTCATTGTTGAAACGAACAGTAATTGTATGATCCGTATTGTCCTTAGGTACAAACGATATATCATATTTATGTTGTCCAAGAGCATGAGCCATAGATGGCACACGACCTTCGTTAACAGCAACTTCCAAGTTTCCAACCCCTGCTTCGGATGCATCAACTATAATACAAATAATATACGTTACAGCAAAATATAGCTCAAAAACCTGTGAAATAAACTGGCTTATCAACAAGTCCTTTTGGAATAGTTCCAACTCGGATCATTGTGGGATCATAAGCACGACAAGTGAATGGACTACTATTGACTGGAGTTCCACCATACTTGACATGAATCTCATGATCTCCAACATCGACAGGAACAAAGTTAACTTGCATAACACCCGGTTCTAATTCAGAGATTTCCGTTGGCAATTCTCGTTTCTTGTTATCTAAATTGAATAATAGTGATATAAGAATTTTAAGAAACAACATAAACATTTCTAATTACAAACTCTCTCACTCTCGGACGTATAACAGGGGACAAAATAAAATATTTTAAACTTAACTGTTTGTCTGAAAATTTTAAATATAAACAGAATTAAAACAAAAAATAATAATAATAAAACATGAAATAATACACAAAACATAGGACAAAACAGGTAAAATAATTGGATTCTAACCGATAACGGTAACTGCAAGCTCCTCAGATCCAGCTACTTCTACGTGGATTGTTGATGGTTGTTGTACACGAGAAAGTGATGGTATCTTAGTAACAGCAGTTTTAGATATGCTTCGACCTTTGCTCTGAACGCATGGCATAGTATATTTCTGGGAAAAGAAAACAAAAAATATTGTTGAAAACTAACTTTTTTTGCTTTGGAAGTAGCCTTTTCTTCTTTTTCTCTTTTGGCTCTCTCTTTCTCCTCGCGTTTCTTTTCTTCTTTTTCTTTTTTCAATTCTTTCTTAGTGAGCTGTGGAGATTGTGGACTTGCTGTAGCAGCAGCACCAACTATAGCAGTTTCAATTGGTTGAACATTCTCTACTATTTGAACTTCAAATGGAGAATCTAAAATATTTCATTCATATAATATATAATATTAAAATTATTTTTACTTTTTAATATTTCTTTGTTAAATGTTATGTTAACAGTATATTGTCCTTTGGTAGCTGGAGTAAATGTTACTAAAAACTTGGCTGATCCAGTTTCAAGTTGAGTAACATGCGATGGAATTATAACTCCATCAGAATCTTTAATAGCCATTTCTAGATTACCGAATCCAGCACGTCCAGCATCAACTGTAATTCAAAATAAAAATAAAATTCTATACTGTAGTTCCATTACCAGTGAATTCAACTGTATCATTAAGACGAGATTGAGCAGGAATTTCACCAACCATAATCTGTGAAGCATCATAGACTCGAATAGCAAAAGGTGATGATGGATGAGAAATTTCATTAACATATGCAAAAACCTGTAATAACAATTATAAATTATATTAAAATAATATATATAGTTAACCTTATGAGTTCCTACATCCGTTGGCTTGAAACATATTTCATATTTACTTCCACTCTTTTTGACTTTAGTCTCAACTTCATGAGGTTCATTAATTCCATCACTTGGACGAATTGGAGCTAAAATATTATAAATTGAATTGAAAAATAAAAACGTGAATCTATTAATAGACATACCCATAACAACAACTCTCAGCACATCTTCTTTGCCAAGTTTCAAGTTTTCAAGTTTTACTTCAACATCTTTACCTCTCTTGATGACTTCATGCTTGGACGTGAATTTACTTTTACCAAAATCAAATGGTTTGGTATCTTTGCCTTCCTGAATCAAATTTTAAAAGTAAATATCAGATACTCTTTGAACTACCTTCTTGAATTTGGCTGAAAGTTTTGGTGTAGTAGCTGGAGTTGTTGGAGCAGATGGAGCTGGTGATTGAGGAAGCTCATTAACAGGCTCTAATGTTTGAACTTGGGTTTGAGATTCAGCTACTTCAATAGGATCGTTGATATCTTCATCCAATGGCTCATCAATTTCAACAGATTGACTAAAATACAAAAATAAGTATAATTTCTATTACAAATACATACTCATGAATAGGACGTCTTTGGAAATTAGGTTTAACTGGGTGCATATCATCACTCAGTTTTCCAATTTTTTCTCTTTCATCATCGCTAAAATTATTCATTTATATGTATATAGTTATAGTCATTAACAGAAGCTTAAATCAGTAAATAACTTACGTAGATGGTGGCATATCATAGATGAGCTCTCGTTCTTCTGTACGATGTAAAGATGGTTCATTAACTGCTGCAGCATTAATTAACTATAAATATTATAATATTTAGTTATTATAAAGAAGAAGTATTTACTTCAGATTGTGTACGAAGGAACCCAGGGCTAGCAGGCTCTTCCTTCTTCAGAATTGAAAGATTAGGAACTTGTGTAGTGCTATGAGTACGATATGGCATATCGTCTTTAGTCGTCTTTAAATCAGCCGGCCGAGGAGTAACTTCTTCGTATTGTCTGTAAAAAAAATTTGTTTATTAAAAAAATAAAAAAGATCATAGTTATCTAGAATCTTATATAATAAACTGAATTAGATTGACAGACACATTGTCATATAAGTATAGTGTCATGCTATAGTCATTGACGTTGCCGATCAAAACAATCAGAATCCTGTTCATTTACTGTACATTACAATCACATTTCATATTCCATATTTCCAAGAAATATTTGTTGAATACATGTCTTTATATACTTATACACATATATTATTATTATTATTAATTATATGAAAATATTATTTATTTAGAAATTATTATAAATACCTTTCAGTTTCTTGTTGTTGCCATTGTTGAGGTGGTATATTCATGGAAGTAGTAGTTTTTGTTGATGACTCGAAATATTGGGGTTCGTATTTCTAAAATTTAAAAAGAAATATAAAACGTTTAAAACGTTTAAAAAAAAGTTTTTTTTTTTATGATTTTGAATGAAAAGAAATAGAAATGTTACAAATGAAATAAATTGAAACCAATGACTTGTTGAAGCATGATAAATAATTTGATCACATTAGCAATTAATTGAACGAAGAATTAAGAGAAAAATATAAAAAAAAGATGAAAAGAAACAAAACTACCTTGTATGTTGTACTTGATGGACGATTATCATAATCTGGTGGTGGACTTGGGGATCTATAATATTTTCAAAATTTATATAGTTAGGAAACTTCAAACTAACCTAAATCGGTCAAGATCATTTTCACGTGGAGGCAGAGACGTTGGAGCAGGAGGACTTGGTTCTCTCTGAATTGGTGGCTTGTTATCAACAATATCTGACTTCTAAATTAATGAAACAATTTTTATTTTTTCAGTAAAAATTAATGTTTTACCTCAAAAACAGTAGCAGAATGAGGCAATTGAGATGATGAAGTAGCTGGCTTTTTCTCTAATGTGTCTCCGAAATGACGAACAGATGGATCGCCATACTGTGCTACAGTATATCCTACAGCTGATTGATTCTTAATAATAAAAACAATATATGAAATCAAGATTTTAAAATATCAACCTTTTCAACTTCAGATGGTATTTGACGTCTTCTTTCACGTTCTTCTTCGTCACCTATTGGATCAATTCGTTCTATTCGTTTGATTCGTGGGCCAGATGCAGGAGATGGAGTAGTTTCTCGGTTTGGTGAAGTAAGATTACTTCGACTTCCCATATCGTCTCTAAGTGGTGAGGGTGATCTGTAATATATCCGGTAAATTCAAATAAGCTATATTACTCTGTTAAATACCTATAATCACGTTCTGATGTAGTTCTATTAGTAAATGGACTAGTATATGGGCGACTCAGGTTCGAAGATGGTGATGGTGTTCTCATTTGACGTTCAGCAAATTCGCGAGATCTGTATATATACGATTTCAATAATTTTAATGACTGAAAAAAATGAAATGAACTGTAACTAAGCCTACCTGACTCCTGGCATAACTGGAGATGGTGTTCTTCTAATAGTTGTTGTCGTGGTTGTTGTCTCAGAAATAATACGAGTTCTTAACAACATATTTAATATAATTAACATACATTTGTAAGAAATATACCTTGATGGATCAGATGGTGAAAGTGTTCTTGCAGTGTTTCCAT
The DNA here is from genome assembly GCA_964057225.1 of Auanema rhodensis. Taxonomy (NCBI): domain Eukaryota; kingdom Metazoa; phylum Nematoda; class Chromadorea; order Rhabditida; family Rhabditidae; genus Auanema; species Auanema rhodense. Next base: position 8,239,207 of record OZ059899.1, on the reverse strand, counting down.
ATATTTTATCATAAATAGCACTACCAGCCCATTCGCGTTGAGGAGATAAAGAAGAACTTAGTCTCGATGATGTTGGAGATGTTGGAGCAAATGTCTGAAAAAAAAAAGAAAATTATTATCATTTTAATTATATTATGTTATATGTATATTTTTACTTATTAATCATATACTTACAGATTTCCATGGTTGTTCTGAACGACCACGAATATCCTTCATGATATGTGTACTTTTTGGAGCATCTGCTCTTCTCTCTTCGCTATGTTGTCTTACATGGCTCAGAATAGATGAAGCAGTTGGAGAAGTTCCAGTAACATTATCCCGTAATTGTGATGCAATTGATTTCGAGCCATCTGAATTTTAATGTTTTATTTCTACTTTCAAACTTTTTTTTAGTTTTTTTTTTTAATTATAAATTCAAATTTAATTATTGATTACATATATACATATTTTTAATTTTAATTGTAATTAATATTCATACTATAGTAATATGTATTATATTTATGTTAAACATATTGGTCTATGTAAGGGAGGTAGAATAGGTTTGAGTATAATTATAGTTTCATATATTCTAAAACTGAGGTTTGACATCAGATTATGGTAATTCACCGTTGACTAAACATGCGAAATCTAGTTCAGGATCATTCTCATTGAGTATATGATGACTACACATTCATGAAAATCGAATTATTATGGTCATAACCATATTTCAAGGTAAAACTGACCACAAATATAAAAATTTGGAACAAATATTGTAATAATATTTTATATAATTAATAAAGAAGTTTAATATTGTTGATTTTTTAAAGAATTACCTGCTGATACCGCTGTTGAAACAGCCGTTGGTGTGAGATTAGTTTGAACTTGCTGGCCTACTTGCTTTGGTAAAATTTCTACTCGAATAGGGCAACCTATAATAATTTTATTAAATATTTTCCTAACTTATTAATTATATACAAATAATATTTTCTTATAAATTTTCAATTAATTATATGATATATACTTTAGTTTTCAGAAATATCTCTCAATCATTGCATTATGATTGGTTCCAGTTATTCGTTTCTATCTATTGTTAATTAAAACTTTTTTTTCTTCTTTCAGAGACTATGGAATGTTTCTAATGTATTACTTAAATAATAATAAAAAAATATAATTGATATATATAATTTCAATAAACTTGTATAAAGATGTTGTACCTATAATCTAAAGGAATAATCTTAAGATAAAACTGTCACGATTGAATGATATCATGCTGTATTTTCTGAGTTTCAAAACAATTTTTGTTGAAAAAAAAATGAAAAATGAGACTTTTTCAATAAATTATATTGTGATGATTCATATAGCAGACCAATTCTCAAGAACATTAATGCAAAACAATCAAAAAGCTGTTTTCAACAATCCTAAAACAGCAAGACCGATGCAATGGTTGGATGCTTCATTGGCTTGCCTCTTCTGTACTCAATTTTTCGTTGTCATTGCATTTAGACCTTTACATTACTTCTAAGTGGAGCAAGTTTCCTTGGTTCTTATAAAATTATTTTAAAGCCCACTTGTAAGAGGACAGGAAGCTTCTTTTGTCTATTTTCTTCAACACTTCTTCATCGTTCTGCCTATAAATGTTTTTAATAACCTTTTCCTGGCTATTCGATGAAAATAGACATAGAGAAGATGTGTCATTAAAATGAATAAGAGATAGAAAGAAATGAAAAAAACGACAAAAGAGACAATGAATTAAGAAGAGAGTAAGATAACAAAAATGAGAAACAAACAACATAAACAGTTGTCTACTACCAAAATGTCTCTAGTTCATTTCATGTTTTAAAGCATTAAAAAAAGCTTTTCTTGTTTTAACCCCATATTATCTCAACAGAATTGAGTCATTCAAATCATTTTTCTATCATCACCATCACTTATATTAACAATGACAGCAAGTCTTTTGTAAACTTTTCCCTATTCAGGTTATTATAGTAACTTTATATGAAAAAGCTATGTAAATGAGCTGTCTATGAATGAATTTACCTTTTTTTTTCTAATTGAAAAGAAAAACTTTTGTGTCACATACCTTGAACCTGTTCTCCATTGAATGTTACATCAATCACATATGTTCCAGCCTTCTGAGGAATGAATGTAACCAAGCATCTGAAAAAAAAATCTCGATAATTAGAAATTTTATCTAATAAATAAGTGCAGAAAACAATAAATATAGGGCAAAATCTTTAAAAATCATTGAATATATGAATAAGTATTTTCAAATAATATTCACATTTCCATATTGAGAGTTACCTTTTTGTTTCAGTTTTATTAACTATTTCATATATTTTCAAAATATTTTCATGAAAAAAAAAACGTTTTTCCCCATATGGTCAAGAAAAAAAAATAATTGTAGAAAACGACCATTTTTTGAGGATTATCTATCATAAACAGCTGAACTGCTACACATTGGCATGTGAAACCTTATAGAAAAGATAACCAGTTTCCGTTTAGCCTATTATGATATTCTACATTGTATTTCTAGTAGTTGTTAGGAAAAAAAATCGATAAACCGGATCGAACATGGAAGTACAGTGAATTGAGCCTAACGAAACGGTACAGTGAATCAATACATTGGTACAGGTATAACCGATAGGCATAGTCTTAAAGTTCGATCATCAAACCTTAGCCGAATGATGTTTAAAGAAAAGAAAAACATATTTTTTGATTAAAAATTAAAAGAAAATTTACCGTCCGGCTCCTTGCATCTGAACATTGTTTGGAACACGTCCTTGATTGACAGAAATTTCGAGTTGTCCTTTTCCGGCTTCGACGGCATCAACTGCAGGAATAACATAGAGTTGAGAAAAATATTTAATTTGATTCTTAATTGATTGCACAGTAGGTGCTTTAGATATACTAGGTACAGCTACAGCTGGCTTAGCTGTAGCTGTAGTGGTTCGGTATGTAACAGTGGTAGTTCGAGTAGATGATACTGACGAAGCTCTAGATTTGCTTGATTGAACAGCAGAAGTTGTCGTCGGCTCATCAGAATTTGAGTGATTCTGTGATTGTGCTGACGATTGACCTGGTTGAACCATGAGAAAGCTTTACAGGCAGACAGCAATTTCTGTCGCTTTAGCTTTGTCAATCGTTACAGTAGCATTGATCAACCGTGCAACCTAGTATACATTGGGCGGGGCCTAAGTTGTTTCGAGAGAGTAAAATGAGCGAAAAGAGAGAAAAGGAGAGAAATAGAAGGAGGGAAAGGCATGATGAAAAAGAGGTTGTACATGAGAATATGAATGAGAAAAAAGAAAGAGAATGGTAAAATGAGAGAAAAAGATATATATACAGAGAATAAGAGATTGAGATGGAAAAAAAGGAGAGAGGAGAGGAAGGAGATTATAAATAATCAAAATATACAAAATCGGTTGCTTTTTAACAGTTTGCAATGGTTTGAAATGTTGTGGTGAACTCATATCTATTCAAAAGTAAGCCAAATACAATAGATATCTCTCTCATTCTCTTTATATATACTATACATATATATGAAGAATTTGAACAGTTATATGTATATGTTGTTTTCTATTTAATTTCCTTATACAAAATTACTTTGAATTCTTAATTATATGTATTGTGGTCTTGTTTCTTTACTTCAAAATTATGTTTGTTGTACTAAATAAGCAACATACCAACAAATTGAACCGGTTGGCCTACAGCTCCACCACCTAATGGCTCAATACGAACTTTTTGAGAGGAATAACCAGCTACCGATAATGGACTTCCATCAACTTTTCGTCCAGCAATCCATACAGTTAATTGATGTTCTCCAACCTAATTAAATATAATTATATAATATTTACATATCAATCTTCTATCAATAATCGAATTCTTATTTACCTGTTCAACTTTATATTCTGCTGTGAATTTTCCAGCACCTTTTGGAACGATAGTAACTGGAAATTCGCGACCATCAGGTCCGAAAATTTTAGTTTGAATATCAGCTTGTTCTAATCCCTCTCCAGTAATATCAAAAGATGCTGCTCCTCCAACAGGAGCACGAACCAACCCTGGACCAGATAATTCAGAATAATATGATATTGTTCTACAAAGAAAATTATAATTTTATTATAATATTCAATGAATTACCTAGCCATATCTTGGCGACGTTCTCCTCTGTCTTCTACAGGAATACGCCATGGACTTCCAGTTATTTCTTCTCCATTAAATCGCATTTCAACTGTATGTGTTACAGACTATAATACAATGAGCTTAATTATATTGTAAATAAATCAATATTACTTGTGTAGGTGTGAATATAGCCATATATTGACGTGTACCAATTTCTTTAACCCGGCATGGAACTCGTCCACCATTGATCATGATCTCCAAATTTCCAGATCCAGCGGAAGAAGCGTCAACTATAAATATAATTTTTGAAAGTAAAATGAGAAAAGAAGCTTTTATGAAACATCAAAACTTAATTATTAATTGAATACAAAGATTATTCATATTTTATCATCATTTAAATGAATCATATTAACGAATCACAAATATGAATAGTTATGTATAAAATAACAAAACTATTTCAAAGTTTCATATACATCATAAATATTATATTATTATATATATAATTTTTTAAATATATAATATTATTTGTTAAAAGTTTAAAAAATTGATTTAGTGGATTCAGAAGTAAAACTAACTTCAACACAAACTTAAGTAAAACAAAACTATTGATTTAAGTTTAAGATGGCCATAGTTGTTGAAACAATATTTTTATATAAAGATATGATTAACTATTTTTATAAATAAAATCAATATTTTAATTTTTAGATAATTATAAAGAAAATATAAAGAAAATCAAAAAAACTTAACGCTATGATTATTGTTTGAAATTAAAAAAAGTTTGAAAAACATAAGAAGATACTCACGGAATCAAACAATGAGAACAAACAGTTTTTTTTTAATTCTTAAAGAATTTTCAATAAAAATTAACTAGAGATAGATAGTATAGAGCATTGTATTAAAAATCAAAATGGTGTTCTTGCAACGGCATCATGGAGCAAACTTCGGGTTAGGACCGGAAAACGAAGTTTTATGCCATCAGGACAACAACTCAAGTGGAGATGAGAGGCTAGATGAAAAAAGGAAAAATAGTGAGAGAACTCTCCAAGTAGCGTGAAACCTTCTGGTTCTTTCTGTCTTTCTGGTGATCATGAATGAACGCAGATATTTGCCTTTACAATCTATTGGTTTGATGCCGATCAAGACATGATATTTAGATTTTATAAACAAGACGGTATGTCTTTGACAGTTCAAAATATTAGTTTCAAATAAATAAAAGTTAAAATACTTTTAATATTAACTATATATATATATATATATATATATATATATATATATATTAATTAAATATAAACTTACTTTCAAAACTATGATCAGTGTACAAATCTTTAGCTTGAATACGACGAGGCATGGCACGAACATCGACTAATTCTGGAGCTCCAACATTGCAAATATATGGAGAATCATATACACTTTGATCGAATAATCGTACATCGATTGTATGCTCTCCTAGAATAAAATATATATGATTAATATATTAATTAATATAGTATAATCTATCTTTCTTTATTTCTTTTCAAAAAAAATGAATAAATATATAACATATAAACAAATAAAAGGTATAATCCCCACTTTTACCCAAATAAAATTTTAACGAAATTGATATTTGTTTCGGAAAACTTAAAAATAGTAAACGAACCAGGATCTTTAGGTATCCATATTACTCGAAAAGTAACATCATCAGATTGAACAATTCGAGCATTGTGTACTCGTCCAGATGGTCCTAATAAAGAATAAATAACCATAATAAAAAAAATTAAATAAAATAAAAACACAATAAAAACACAAAACATACATATGACTTGACGAAACAGTGATTGGTGAAAGCACCAAAAAACATGGACACATGTGTATATGCGACATCCAATATACGATGATAAAGCGAACAGATAACCCGTCTACCCAATATACAAACCAAATAATGCATTTAAACATATTAACAAATATAAGTTAATAAACAAAATAACAATAAATTAAATGAAAAAAAAGGGACAAGGGACTGACTGACACTCACATACACACAATCGCACGCGACTTAATAAACGTTTAGTTATTAATGTTATCAGAAAACTATATGATGAATAAGAAATATAAAAACCTGTGATAAACACTCCAATATCCTTGCAATCTGCTCCAACTGCATGTATCATGAATGTTGCTTCATTTCCTACAGATGCCATACGGAGATTTTCTCCATAGACACTGACAGATGAAGCATCAGCTATATCCAATATGAATGGCGAACCTAAAGTTCATATTATGATTATAACATAACATAGAATTAGAGAAAAAGACCTTTAGCCTCCATTCGGTTAAATATGACGTGAATCTTATATTGTCCAGCTCCGTCCGGTATAAAATTTATTCTATATATTCGTGAATTGCCTTGTTCCTCGACAGAACTTTCAATTTCACGTCCGTGACGGAAAACTGATACCTAAATGGTGATAATTACTGATTACACAGTCAATAGAATACAATAATTTTATTGGAAAAAGTTAATAGAAGAAGAAAAGGACAAAAATAAAATAATTTTCTTCTTCTTCTTCTTCTCTTCTCAGATTTTTATCTTTTGAAATAGTTATCAATGAGAGACAAACACTATTATTTGTGAAGATATGAAGTATCTCATCAAGTAGTTGCAGCAAATGAACGAAAATTTGAAACAAAAAACATGCACCGAATGACAATATTGAAAAACGACACAATACGAGAATAACTTTTAGTTTCTCAATTTTCCACAAAAATCATCAAATTTATGGATATTAATCTCAAGCTGAAGAAATAACAATGATGAATCTTTCAAAAAGCTTAAACTTAAACATAGATGGCAAATATGTGTAAATTTCAAAATATGATAGAAAAATTTTAAATAAATAAAATTTGTTTTAATAGATTATATAAGGAAAACATATTGTTCTATCAATTGATAATTACAATTATAGAAAGAAGTTTCGCGAAATTGATGATCATGATAGAAGGAGGGAGAGAGAGAGAGAAATACGGAGAAATGGGGAAACTGTTTAGAAAGATAGTTGTATGAAGACATAGATATTGTTTAAGAGAAAGCAAAGAAAGCGAAGATGGAGAGAGAGAGAAAGAGAGAGAGAGAGAGAGAGAGAGAGAGAGAGAGAGAGATAACTAGAGACATAACTAGAGACTATTGAGAAAGATAAAAATAAGACGATGGTTGCGCACAGGAACATTCAAATGGACAACAACGATTGAAAGCCAAACCATTTACAGCTGCATTTGCAACAAATTTTTGGCATAAACCATTTTTTATGTTTATTATTGAGAAAAAGTTGAAATCAACCGTTTTAAACAAAATACTCTGAAGAAAGCCTAGCAAATAGCCAAGTCAAGTATGAGATAGTAAGGAAGATAATAACAGTAAATCGCTTTTTAATATTCTAATTGTAAGAATTATGGTAGAAAACAAATAAATATATTTTATAAAAGCGCAAAATTTAGGTTTCAAAGCCTTTTTTACATTAATAGGCAGCTGATAATGGGAGTGGTTGATGATGTAAGATGTCTTGTGTTGAAAAATGTCGTCTGTCGTCGTCATTCAAATGCAATTCACGCCCATAGTGGGTTATAGACAATACATGAAATAGTATTTGACATATGACGATAACCATAATGAAACAATACGTTTAAATAAAAAACTTCCAAAAACACACAAAATAAAAATAAATTAGAAAGTGAATGAAAAATTAAAAAGAAAAATGAATATTGAAATATAGAATAATCAAATGAATAAAGAGAAAAGGAAATAAGAATAGAATGAAGATATAGAAAAGAACTTGAATATTCATATTGAAAGATGAAAATAGTTTAAGAACTAACCTTAAGTTGACCACTTCCGGCCTGGCTGGCGTCAGCTGTGAATCGTAACTCTTGCCCTACAAGTCCAACGTCTAATCCGTAAACGTTAACAAGATTAGCGTCGAAAACCTGAAAAAGTGAACTTTAATGGATAATGTACTAATAAAATTAAGTTAAGTTGTAAATAGAAACAAATAAAAAATAAATTTTTCAAAAAGTCTCTAACCTGACAAGCAAAAGGACTACCACGGATGTGATCTCCTTCGTATAAAATACCAATACGCCAAAGGCCTAAATAACAAAAATAAAATTAAGAAATATAATTAATAGATATAGTTAGTGAGTAAGTTAATTAATCATCAATAATCAATGAGAATTTCTATTTGTTGTAATATTGAGCAAATGGGGGATCCATGTATATGAAGATGAAGAGTTGGGATGAGATCTGAGGGGTAGGAATTTGAGAGAGATAACAGTAAGGAAAGAGAGAGAGAGAGGCTAAAGGTAAAGAGAAGATAGGTATAATGGGTGTGGTATCCATATATATCATGGAATCGCTGTTCCTATGTCTCTTTCTATCTCATAATCTATTGTGTTTCTAAGATCTAGAAGAGCGCAAAAGAGAAAAATTGATGCAGATATACAATGAGGAAGAACGTCTTGATACATAGTAGTCACGGTCTTGTCAGGCGGTTCAGGAGAGACACACAAAACAAGGCTAACGGTAATAACGACAACAGAAAGATATCAAGAAAAGACGGAGAGATAGAAAGATGGAAAGGGAGGGCAATCTGGTTCAGGTAACGCAAAACCATGAGAGCGAAAGGAAGAAAGGTGAGTAGAGATAGAAAGAGTTACTGAGAAATCCACAAGAACGAATGTAGCGGGTGGTCGGATTCACTCCTTCTTGAAGGTCAAAGGCCGACGATATACAACAACCGCAAGACCACGCACACAGACGCGCTGTCGTTCTGTCGTCATCTTGCGAGACTCAAGAATCATCAGCAAATCGATAACAAACCCAAACAAGGAAAAGATGAACAGAGTAAGAAGTAAAGTAGAAGGAGAGATTAAGAAAGGAGAAAACGAAGACTAAAGAGAAAATACGTGGAGAGGTATATGAATCTCATATAATCAGGATCATTAGTTACGATCACTATAGATTACTGTCTATCTCGTATCTCTTTCTTTTCCCTCCCTTCCTTCCTCCCCCCTCCCCTCCCAACTTCTCTCTCTCTCTCTCTCTCGCTCTCTCTCAATCTCTCTCTCTCTCTCGCTCTCTCTCTCAATCTCTCTCACTCTTAATATTTTATAATAATGTTCATTTCATAGATTAATTATCTAACTGGAGGTAAAATAAAATTGTTCAAACTATTCAAATAATTATATTACTGTATAAATACATATATACATATGTATATATGTATATAGTTAAATCAGAAGTATATAGCTAATGATTTTCAGTGAATAAACAAGAAATAGAATATTAAATGAATATCAAATTAAGAATTAGATTACGTAGTTGGAAAACTAGTATTTGTTAATTGATAATAAGATTAAAAATGAAATATATCGCAAATCAACATACCAACTTCTGTAGGTGTGAATGTTGCCATGAAGCAATTCTGACGATGAATTACATCACAGTTGATCACACGTCCTGAAGGAGCAACCGCATCAACATAGACTGAACCTGTTGTGGCAGTTTCACCGTGAGCATTTATCTAAATGCGTTGGTTATTTCTCGTATATTACATGAAGCATACCACAACTTCAACTATAGATCCAACAGAACAAGGCTCTGTTAATCCAGAAAAACTAACAAGACCAACATCAGAAGGTCTTGAATGATGAGTGCTATCCGAAGGGCCTGTTAACGACATTTCGTGATGTGCTGATGCTTCTAAGGTAACAGGTACCTAGAATATATACTTATAAATATTATCAAAGATATATAATTACTTTCGTAGAATATGATTTAAAAGATGATTGTTGTGTTGTTGGTTCACGTGGTTGTTCTCTTAGCTATAATCAAGATATTAAAATTTCATTCACAATCTATTATAAAGAAATAAATAATTATATTATAACATACTGGGTGATTTTGAGCTTCTAATTGTTTAATGATATGTAGACGACGCTGTGCGAACGATTTATGTGAAATATCAATGTCCGAAGCTTCAGAATAAGAACGTTCAACAGATATTGAGGCTTTTTCTGTTTTTCGAACAGCAGTAGATAATGAACTAATATGTCGTCTATCGTCGTTATCACCAACGGAATGTTGCTGATGGTTTGGACGATGTGAGGGGGGATACGATACTGATTGAGTAGGAGCAACAACAGATTCGTCTAATACTCCGTCACCTGATGTGGAACGATAATCTGCTGGGTGTGGAGGAACAGAAGCAGACGATGTCGCACGTGCAGTGTTACGCGATGCCGCACGACTGTCTTCAGTGCTCAGCACACGTAAGGAGATAGGCGATGAGGGTAACTCAGTACCCTGGCAAAAAATGCGAACCTGAAAATTTTAAAAATTATATAAAAAATAGAAAAAAAATGTTTAAAAAACTTTTTTGAGAGAGAAAAGAATGCAAGATATAACGAGTCAATCATTAGGTAAAATTACCAAAGGAAATAGGCGAAGTGCCAGCCTTGCTTTGCATCAAACCGTATCGAACACAAAACTTCGATTCAAGATATCAAACCAATAGTTCTCTCAAAATGAGATCGACTCCCCACCCACCTCCACCCCCCTATATACTCGTTATATTATATTTCTGATTAAAACATAAATATATACATTATTAATAGTTTAAAAGATGAGGTTGAATTGTTTAGAATATTTAATACAAATTTACTATTATTCAGTCAAATTTAATAGTGTTATTGCATTGAAGTCTCTCTCCATTAAAACGAAAGATTCAACACTTCTCAATCGATGAAACATTGCCAGTCAGACGAAACATTAAAGGTTGAAAGAAAACGAAAAACCGAACAACTTAAAGAGAAACATGAGGATATTATTAACTAAAGGACATTAGACTATATTAAGTGGCAGGTCTAGTTTTGAATGTCGAAAACCTATCGAAAAAATAAATTCTTCGATATTTCTGTCAAGCTTGGATGAACAGCAATTTATCACTTTTTTTTGGACTTTATTTTGGTTGAATCAACTTCCGGTCAGGAATGTTTACATAACAAGAATAAAAATTTCTTTAAAACTTGGAAAGATACAAAACGTAGAGTAATTTTCAGAAAATAATGTTAGGATTAGTTAGATGAAAAAAAAAACAACGATGTAGTAAATATAAGTTGGTAGAACTAGTTGAAGCTTGTTGTAGAATACAGACAGAAACAAGCAGAAGACAAACATAGACTATAGCAATACATGAAAGTTTAGAAAAAAACTTCCCTAATAGTATAATCGTTGACTGAATGATTGATTAGCTTTCAAACATTTTCTTCTTATTTTTTTAAAAATTATTTTGTTAATGTAACCAAATAACAATATGAATGTATATGTATATGTACATACATGAATATAGATATTTCATGAAGTAGTGTAAATTGGATGTTTTTCTATAAAACTTTTTCTTTCAATTCAACTACTTTATGAACCGAATTGTATACAAGATGTATGTATGGATGTCAGCATTATGAATAACTTCTGACTCCATTTTGACTTATTTCTCTTGCAATCGAATCAAACGATAATGCTTGGATTAGCAAATTTTTTGTCTTGTCCTCCGACACTCAAAAAGGATACTATGCATGAAACGGAATAGAAGGATGTCAGATGCCCCCATTCTGGGCGGTCGACATATAGCCAACCGTTCACACCCATGAAAGACCTTGGCTACCATCCAACTTTGAATATTGTTCAGCGGACTTCATTCCATATCATATTAAACGTGATACATAAGTATTTACGTATATGTATCAATGCCTCGGGCTATCAAACGGACACGATTAGAAAAGAAATGAATTTAAGAATTTACGGAATTATCGGTTAGAAAGATAAGAAATGAAACGATAAATTAAGAGAATATACTTGGACAAAATCTAAATTCTTCAAACTTCTGTTTCACTTTTACAGTTAAATGATGATTAGAAGTTGATTAATATCATTTAGGTGATAGGAACAGCTTTAAGCTTTATGATAGCATTAACGCTCAAGGTCTAATTAGTGTATTGCACAGCAACAATTTTCTGATTGCAGTTGGTCACTAGTAACTTCATCATGCCATTATATGAATGAACTTGAATAAATAGAAAACAAGAATTAAAGTTTTTGCAAAAAAAATGAAAATTTGACCGCGTGATGGGAGCAATAACAAGTATATGATACAAAATAAATGTTATTGAATACTATCTAAGATCAAATTCTTCAATAAGACTTTTATTTTGTTTTTCTTTACATTTATAATTTTCAAATCGTCAGATTTCAATGATAATAAGATGAAACATTTAAAGGAAAAGCTCAAAAAGAATTGATTCTTGTATATATTTCTTTATAATTAAGTTGATATTTAATCGAAAATTATAGAATTATTATTCAAATTAGAAATTTCGCTTGAAAAAAAATTTAAAAAAGAATTATTAGAACTGTAAGAGCTTCTTCTCTTTAACGTTACACAATAGTTCTACATCTTCATATACAAAGACATAGAGACCTATGAGGTCAAGGTAGTCAGCAGCCATGCATCGTAAGCATCATCATCATCATCGACAACACGCTAGTAATATGGTGTGGATGTACATATATACAGTTTCACCTATCTTAGTTCTTTCTTATTTTGAAAATACATTGATTCTAATAGATAAAATAATAAAGTGAATTATGCGTCTTTACATATGTTCCAGAGGAATTTGTCTCGTCAGCGCATGTTTTTTGCTAGTTTGAACAATATGTAAACATATATAAAAGGAGTAGATAAAAGTAATTATAAATAGCTATGGAGTGAACGATATTGTATGTAGAGAGAGATTGAAAGAGAGAGAGAGGGAGAGAGAGAGAAACAGAGAGAAACAGAGAGAGAAAGGGGGGAGGGAGAGAGGGGACTTTATAAGAATATCATAGAGAATATGAGATGAAGAGAGATTTGAGACTGTGAATGCTGATGTTACGTTTCGAGAGGCAATAAATAAGAGAAGGCAAGTCAAGGTTACCTTATATGTGGACTATCTTCGCCTTAAACTGAAGTCAAAGAGTCTTTAGATGGCGCAAACCCCCCAGAAACAAGTGAGAACAAATATAAGAAAGCTATCTCTAATATTAAAAAAACAATATATTCCGGAATCATAAAAATTTTTCTTATTTCCTTTTTCAGTTGAAAAAAATTTTAAATTTACGATCCATCAACAAGCAATGCGGAATATCCGACAGCATGATCGAAAACTACATTTTTGTCGCTAACGTAGAACAATTGCATTATTTTCTTTTTCTTTCAACAATTTAAAAAAAAAAGATAACGAAAAGATGGATATCTATGATGATATTTTATCAAGAATTAACACATCATATATAAAAGAATGACATTATCGTAATAATGAAATTATTTTATGCAAACTTGGATGAAATACGCTTTCTTCCAAGAAAAAGTTTTGAGGTGGCAGTTTGAATCGTTCATTATCGCCAAGGTTATCATGAGTGAACGACCATTCAATAAGACAAATTGAAGTACAACATACCTAGTTCAATTCTGTTAAAGAAATGAGAAAAAAAAAGTAAAAAAATTGGTTAGAGAATATGATATCAAAGTTTGAAATTAGTATAATCATGATATAAAACAATTTCATACCTGATGAAATCCTGGATCCGATGGCACAAGCGATAATACAGCACCGTGTGTTGTTCGACTTTTCCTCAATCTAATAGTTTGGTTAGACAAAAGTTGGCCGCTTGGACCTAACACTTGTACATCCAACTCATCAACGCGGACCTCACTGCCTTCGGCAAACGCTAAATCCAAATTGACCTGAAACAAATCAATATAGTTGAAATACAACAAAAACATTTTTTAAAAAATAATAAAAGAACAAACCTGTTGGTTTATGAAACATTGAGTTACAAAGATATCTTGTTCTGGACCAACAGATAAAATTGCGGCTACTAACGCCATAGTTCCTAAATGTTCTCCTTGTGGATCAGCTAGATCTTCAGCTCCAACTAAGGATGCTACACCCAAATTTAACACTGAGTCCAAACCTGATGAAAGTAATACATAAATGATTTTTAATTTGTGTTTTTATAAAAGAAAAAACTTAATATACTTACAACATGTTATATTATCTACACAATCTCGAAATGATTCGAAACTCATTCTAGCAAAATCCGGAACCTAAATTACAAAAATAAATTAAAGTGTTTTTTTTTTAATTATTATACTTGTCCTCCAACAGCTTCAACTAATAATGCTAACAAATAACCATCACTCCAAGACATATCAAAATCCTGTACATCACATTCAGGTAACATCTAAAAAAAAATGTTTTTTTTTGCATTTTTGATTATAACTTACTAGTTGTGCACGTTGTAATGTGGCTCGATATCCTGGACCATCTCGACGAATAAAATAGGATAAATATGTAATACATGATAGCTCATCCAGATGAATAGAGCTTAAGTGATCGGCCGACAAAATTTGTGGAATTCCTAAGTACTGTTCAGCTAACTCTAAGGCTCTAGCACAGTTTTCTCTTCTGGAAATTGAAAGAGTAAAAACAGTATTAATATCACATAGTAAAAAATATATTTTAACTGGAATTATCAAAAATAATTATTAAATTCTTACGCATTTCGTGGATCTAAACGAGACCATTCTGGACATAATCCAGGTTGACAATATTCTAATAACGCAGATAAAGCACGTCCATCGTTCCAGCTTGTACGAAAATTAACCAATTTCAATTCAGGTATAACAGACTAAATAAATTCAAATGAGCCACCAATTGAATATTTATATAATTTTCTATAATCACACGTTTTTTGGTATAAAAACAAGTCTTAAAAAGATGCAGAACGTAAATTCTCATAAATTAAATCAAAAAAATATTATTAAAATCCTCATTCAGAAATGCAAAAAACATTCCGTCGAGCCGGATTCGAACCAGCGACCTAAGGATAGCCACAACTCTACAGTCCTCCGCTCTACCAACTGAGCTATCGACGGCTACGAATGCAAGCATTTTAGGTTTATATTAGAACTCATTCTAAGTTTTCTCACAATGTTAAGCGATAAGATAGCAAATTATGTTTAAACATATAGAACTTTAATGTGAATATGTAGTTAGACTTAGATAATATCATTCATAAAAAGTAAGGAAGAAGAATACGCTACCTGAATCCAAGCCATAACAAGCTTTTTAGGAGGAATTTTGGTCCTGGATGCGATTTGATACCTCTGCACGAGGCACCAAATTAATCCTAATATTAATTTAGTATTTCCTTCTACTATGTCATGGCTCCCTGAAACAATTTGAATCATATTTTTCATTTTCTCTTCTAATAATTGTTGTTGTATTTTGTGAAAGCATGCTTAATCATGCTTAAGCGCAAGCTCGAACTTTGTTCATTTCTTGTACAAACTTGAATTGAGTTATTGTCACGAATGCACCCGTCATGCGCATGTTCCGCGGCTTTTCCTATTGCCTTTACCGTTCGCGACTGATTATTAGCTTTTGAGTAAGCCAGATGAACACAATCGAGAGTAGCAGACATTAAGCATCACATCAACGACACAAAGGTCAACAGTAATGAACGAAGGCAAATAAGGTGAAGCTAATCAACAAATGAAATAAAATGCAGAATGATGCAGAGTTATGCTCAAGTTTTAAATCATCATATTTGTTGTAAATATTTATAAAAATATCAAATCAGACTCACCTATATTAACAGTTTTCACACCATCTTCTCTTAATGCATCTAAAGCCATTTGAACATTCATTAATCGTTGTATTTCAGTCGGATTATCATCGTAAACCTGTTATTAAATCAAATTTACATATTTAATGATTTCTTTTTGTGTTTACTTTTCCAAAATATCGTCTTCCTTGTAATGTTTCCACCAATCGAATTAACAAAACACCATCAGCTAAATCATCTGTCAGATGTTTTATCACATTTGACTGCATCTGCAAGAAAAGGAAAAAATATTTTGTTTTTTCATAATTATACAGACTGTGAAATTTTTTTTGTTTTAGAGTATCAGCTGTTTTTGGATTGTTGATGAACTGAACTTGATATTTATCTCTATCGAACATCCAAACAAAACTTGTCAAACATTCAGCATTTTTTTAAATGCATCGTTGTCAATTTGAATGATTGTCAGTTCGTTTGTTTGTTTGTCAATAGATCTGACCGTTTGCATTGACTGTCATTGTGGCTTCAATATACCGCAGCGAGAGTTAAAGGTACGGACTCGTCAGAGCTTCGTCCTTCTCCTTCGTCGTCCGTTTTCATCTCAATGCAGGTACAATACACAGCAGAAGATAAGGGGTCGTCAGAGACGAAGAATAAATACAGAAATGACCAACACATATCTTAATACTTAAGCTCAAGTCGGTTCTATGCAGAGTTTAAAAGAAAACTAACAGAACCACCAGAACGATTATGACAATATCATAAAATAAATATTCTTTAGAAGATGGTAATATGTTATTTTAGATTGCAAATAAAATAAAAATAGTAGTAACCTGTTCATTTATCCAATTTGAGAATGTATTCAATTGAATATCAACCCATTGCTGTTGTTGTTGAGGCGGTGATGATTTTTGATAGTCAGAACTAGAACTATGCATGTACTTGTCCGACATAGAAAATATTAATTATAGAATAAATAGTTTAATTATATGATAGTTAGAATAAACCCCAAGATGTCTGAATAATCTTCGTTCGATTATATATACTTTCCTAAATATAGAATTATACACTAAAGAAAAAGTTATTAAAACAGCAAAATTATATTCAAAAGCGAATGCAAATAACAGCAGTTAAAAAAACTTATGAATCAGTATTATACAAGTCACATCAATATCATGACAACTATTATATTATATTATATAAAATATAGATTAATAGAAAATAGAAATGTTGCATTGAAAACCCGCGATAAATCCGAAATCTCCAATACAGTTCGAATAGGTGCCAAATCTATACATGTACATATCTCTTGATTTACAACATTCAATAGTAATATGAGCAAAGAAAATGAAACTTTGAAAGACACTTATTCAAAAAAAAGTTGAAAAAATAATGTTAAGAGGTTTGAACAAACAGTTAAGCGTGATAACATTTTTCTGAACAGTTACTAGAGAACGGTAAATGATTTTATGTTCGAGCTCAGATGTTGATGCTGCTCCTCCTTTCCTCTTCCTCTCTATCGTCTTTCTCTTTGCTATACTGACTCTATCTATCATTCTCTCTCTCTTTCTCTTTCACTTTTTGTCTCTTCTTTTCTCTTTATTTCTCATTCTCTTGTATATACGGAGGGAAAGGGAGGCAGGAGGAGGGCAAACACGTCACATATAGTCAGTCACACAGACAGGAGAATTGAACACATCGGAAATAAGAGAAATAAAAGAAATCCTAAACTATTCCATAATACAATATGCTTTTAATTATTAATTTTATTTAGTGATAAGGATAATGAAAATTGTCAAAGCTCTAGAGATGAAGCAACATTGATGCGTCAATGTTTAGTTAGAAACTGAAGTTGACATTCGAATTAAAAATAGGAAGCGCGTTAAAAAAACAAAAAGAAAAGAAAGAACCTCAATATTCGGACTGAAATTTTCTGAGTTTTTTTATCTACGTCAAGTAAATAAGCTCATCGCTTAATATAATACCTTAATCAAATACAATTACATTGAACTAAAATATCAAAATGTAGAGCTACACGACTTCCTTTAATATGAAAGATAAAATGTTAGTATACATTTGGTAATATGTTTTATATTTAAAGGGCGATTTCCAGAGAAAAAGAAGTTACATGTATGTTTTATAGTTAACTTGACTGGCATCTTGCAATTTTTGTAGGTAAATATTGGTCAAGAACAAACAGGAAACTCTGCCCTTAGCACTCTCGGCATCTGATCAATAGCCAGATCGGTTTTGTATACTGGCTTCTATCCTTTCATATTTGATATGACACACTATATTTGGCAAATTGATACAATAGCTACTGACCATCAATGATTCAACTATTAATAGCTTTTTTTCAAAATAATTGTTCAAGAATTCAATTTGTTTCATCTCAAATAGTATTCAAATCAATGAAAAAACATATTTTACAAACATTTTAATAATAATATAATACTATATATATTATTAAAATGTATATATGTGTAGGTATACAAATTTCTGGCTTAATATTTTCAAAAATAACCATGGGGATCATACATGACCTATCAGAGCATAAGTATTTTTGTAGCTCTTTCACATTACCGCATATGCAACACCAGTGGCATAATTCAAAGTACTATAATTTACACAAAAACAATGAACTCTAAACAAAATTGTTCGACAATAAATGATAGTATCACCTTTCTAATTATAATTATAATTTTAATTATATTCTATTAATTTATAAACATTGTATGTTTGGCTTATCTTTGAAAACTTTTTGTTCAATATCCGCTTACTTTTTCACTTTTGAGAACTATCAAAATATTTATCAGTAAAGCCAACACACAATTTTTTTATTTTTAAAGATAGAAATATTCAGAAATCTTAATTCTAATTTTTATTCATTTTGAGATGTTTAGGTTTTAAAAATTTTTAAATCGAAATTGAAATTTATTAGGGATATTTATTAGTAACATTAGTTTCTTATTCTAAGCTGCCAATACTAAAAATAAATAATTGTGATTTTTCATTCTGTTACTAAGTTATTTCAACGCTACTCTTTCTAATAATAACTTCAAAGCTACTGTACTCCTGATTGCCATCTCCTCAGTAACCATAGTTCCAATAATAAGTGACGCGTTTGGTCCCGGCACGACAGGCTGCTAGATGCGCGCGTCAGTTTATTTTTTGAATTTGGCATAGTTACTTGGCTTTATTGAAATTAGCTTATTCCTTTAATATTAATCTATTCAATTTGCTTATATAATTTCTTGCTTAATTTCTTGTTTAATTTGTTTGTTAATTTGTTTGTTAAAGTTTTATATTATAGCATTAGGCAATGGTTCGTGTAAAGCCCATTGCTCAAAAAGCTGAGAAAAATCGTCATGTACAAAAATTAACATCAAATCAAAGCAATGGAATGTCAATGGGTTATGTATCAGGTAATAATTATTTTTGATTCGTTAATAATATAACCTATTAAAATTACAGGTACTCCAAATTCTCGAGGGTATTTCTCTTCATTTAATTCAAATGGCTCAGCAATGCCAGATATGTACAGAAGAACAACTATAACAACAGAGGAAAGAGTAATGTATGATCATACGTAAGCAAATTTGTTTATTTTGTTTTCATATTTAGTATTTAGAAATGGTGGACCTTCGTTGTATAATTCTCCGCAAGATCCTTACTCAAAAATGTATAATGCTGATACTTTAGAGTATGTGTCCTCTTTGTGAATAATCATTATTTTGTTTTAAAGGTACACACCAACTCATCAAATGAATAAAGAGAATCTTGGCTTCCAAAGCTACGCTCGGTATGATTTTACGTTTTGAAGCTGTTTGTTTATTGTATTTTTTTAGTCCTGCCCGAAATTATGAGACTCCCGAATCTAGTAGAATACGTGAGCCTCCGGCCCCAGAAGGGTATGACTCTATTGATGATTATGAAGGTGTTACTATTGAGGTATCATTTTGTTTATCTTTTTTTTTTTTAACTGAAATTCTTTAAAGGAAGTTGAGTCCTCCGATGATGAACCTGAAAATCAGCCTAATCAACACAATTTATCTCCAATTCGTATGATGGCATTAGAAACACCTCAACAATATAGAAAACCTCTAAATAGACAACAAAGGCTTGATGCTCTTGAAAGAGCTTCCACTATTTCCTCCCATTCTAGATATCCTGGTTTGTCTTTTTTATCATTATTTTCTTATACTATATTTTTCAGTAAGTACTAAAAAAGCTAAATCCGCATACTTTCATAGAAAAGCCACGTCCCAACCAGGATATAGACCTGGTGTTAAAGTTCTAAAAGAAATCAGAAAATATCAAAAAACTACTAACATGCTAATTCAAAAGGTAGTCTATAGTGATTGACAGCTTATAAAATTTTATTTTAGTTACCGTTTCAAAGGTTAGTGAGGGAAATTGCAATCGAGATGGATGCTCGAAGTTGTGGTTATCGTTTCACTTCAGAAGCTTTAGCTGCTTTACAAGAAGTAATATTATAATTGATGGATTCTAGATATAATTTATTTTTAGGCAACTGAAGCATTCTTGGTGCAAGTGTTCACAGACAGTTATCTTTGTGCTGTTCACGCGAAACGTGTAACTCTACAACCAAAGGATATACAGTTAGTTAGACGACTTCAAAGATGGTAGGATCTCGCTCACATTCAGGCTCATAATCTAATTAATTCCTTATTAACTCTGTGTGTATTTATTTTTAATATTAGGTGTGTGAATGTGTTCGTGCCCGCCCCCTCAATAAACAATTCAAGTACATCTTCTAGATATTCTTTAAATTTAAGTTGTTATGAAAAAACAAAAACTTTTTTTCTCAGTTTTTGGTTTTATGCTCGAGTTTAGAGAGGATGTGTTCACTTTCACAATCACACTTATAATTGAACTTTTTTTTATGATTCTCCTACTAATTGCTGTATTTTCTTGGCTCCTATTCATAAGTGATTCTTATCACTTTGATTGTACAAATTTGAATATATATTTTTCTAAATTGTTGTTGTTGAAAAGTTTGTATACATATCAATAATTAAAATAAAAATATTTAAAAATTGTTTTATTGTTATGAAACAGTCATCGATACAACTCGACTGTGACTACGCCGCTCTAACCTCCATGTAGCCCATTAACGGATAATATTATCATGATGTTTAATTATATCTTGATTTAAGGAATTAGTATTTATAGCAAATTATAATCATCATGGTACTGATCTCAAATAAGGATAGCTGTTGTAACTTCTGAAATATTTAAATTTTACTATAACCATTAACACGTTTTTAAATTACTTAGAACAGGCTAAACTTATTTGTCCGGAAAAGATATTATGAACACTAGTTAAAAAGAAATTATAGCTTTATTAACATGTGCTAAGCTACCCGTCCGGTTCATCTCATAGCCTTCACATATCGCTGCACACCTGAAAGGATGCAGTGTTGAATGATTGTATAAATTAGTATAAAGTTTACATGAAAAGGATACAACTTACGTTTTAAGGTGAGAGGAGGAGAGGGCGTCGCAGGCCCCTACCCTTGTTGAGATTATCCCTGTAAATAAAAGCTTTAGTTCTTCACGAATAATAAGAAGTTTTGAGAAGATGATCAAAATACGAAATCGTAGACTAAAAGAAATATGATATATATATATATATATATACAGGTTGAATGGCTAATGTTTGAAATGAACTCTGTATTAGAAATATTATTCATTGTATTTAATGCAAAATTGGCATAAAAAAACAGAAATATTTGGATCAAAAATATGCTGGATGAACAATATTTATTGGTGGCCACCGACGATGTTCGTTATTTGTGCCGTAGGGAACAGCGGCACTGCCAGGCGCCATTACATTTGACTGGGCATATAGATCAGAAGAGTTGGAGAAAAGCAAAAAAAAATTTTTGAACACCATGCTATTAGCTTTTTCAAGAGAGAAAATCGGATAACACATGAATTTCATGAAGGTTCAGCAGTGTTAAGAAGCTACTGATAAGATTAGAATAAAAACAATGGTCAAAGATAGCTAAGCTGACCAACCTTTATCCTAATGATAACTTTTAAGTATAAGAAAGTGTCGTACACAATCAGGTTGGGGGGGCAAATAGATATTGTCGATGACGTAGATGTAAGAGACTGTATAAAAATAGAGGAAGATGATGAGTAAGTGAAAAATTGCCCTTTTAGGTTGCGCTCCAATCCAAGAAAACAAGTCTCAATTTTACCACTTTCCAGAAATATTGCCTTTTCATACGTTTGTTGAACGCTGTTATGTATGAAATTTAACATTTGTATCATGTAAAGAAAAGACAAACTGATTCGAATGGACGAAGTCAGTAATGAGACCACCATCAGTTTTCGGAACGTACTGCTCGGATAGCGTTCGTTCGCGGACATGGCTGATTAATGACTGGGCGATTTCAAAATAAAATATGTTCAATGAAAAGATTAATGTCATACAAGCCAACAGAATAATTACTGTGAAGTTAAGTTATATTATTGTTCCACGTTAAAGTCATTGAACATTTGGAAGTATCAAGTGATAAGCAATTTTGAACACTAAAATTCTATTGGTTGAGTTTGTTTCCAGTGAACCCGTTTCAAGTAGCACTGGATGGCACGATGCGTTCTTCGAATCTTGTCACCGTCTAAAGACAACATATATCTATAATGAAGACGACATGTTAAGCGTTCGTTTTTTTTTAAACAAAATTATATTTTATTAAAGAATATTATATAAATCAATGATTATATGATAGTAAGATTGTTGTAAAAAGAAAAAGTGTTTTAAAATTTGAACAATATGTAGTGGAGAAGGGAGGACCAACTGAATTGGAGTGGTACGAGGGTGACACTGAGTGCTGGAACACAAGAAAAATGGGAGGAGCTAACGAAAACGTTCGTCTATCTGGAACTAAAAGTGAAAAGATGAGCAAAGGGTCTTGTACCGAATTTGGGGAAAATGAGAGTACAGAAAGATACAAAGATGACCGAAGTGAAATAAAAGACGAATGATGAATGAGTGTGTGTCAAAGAGTACAAGTGTCAGAGAGAAAAGAGGGGACAAAGAAACAAAACTGTATGCGTTCTTTTTCGAAAAGAACGCCTGAATGACCATATCTGGAATCCAGATCATGGAGTGTTCGAAATAAGTGAAAGTTAGCAGACTAGTAGGTGAAGGCCGAGCACATCGCCATGAAATGTCAATTACGCCTGAGGGTAATGGTATTCGAAATTCGTAGGTAATTTTTTGTGTCTGCAAGTCAAAGATTAGCCGTAGACAGTGTTCGAAAATAAAGGGAGAACTAGGCCTATAACATATTTTTGGACAGGATTGGTGAGCTAAAGAAAAGATTTTTGAAAGAAGAAAGACGCTAAACTAGGCCGAACGGTGGAACACGAAGCGTTCGAACGTTCAAAATTGGTAGAACAAACATGGTGCATCGCTAAAAGAGAATTGACATAGAGCAGAAAAAAAATAGATCAGAAATGGACGAAAGTGACCTCTCGTCATCTTTCATTTCAACCAAGGAGCTTAAGTCTAAAATTGAACAATTGGTAGAAAAACTGTGAAATCAATAACCGTAGTTCTTCAGATGAAAATGAAAAGAACTTAAGAACATTGTTGAGATAGAAATCATTAACGTTAGAACATTTGCTTGTTATTTCATTTTTTTAGATAGCTATAGCTTAATAAACTTAATTAGTATGAACTTGAGTTTAGATGAAATATATTTGAGTTTTAGCAATATTTATATATCTTTATCTATATATGTATGTATGTATGATTATATATCATTATATTACACAACAATAACAAGAATATAATAAAGAATGAGATTTGAGAAAATGCTTATGTTGAAAATGCTGAGAAATCATCTGTAGCACTTCGATTTTCATTGTTACATATGCAACTATCTGAACTATTGAACATATACCAACATTTCAATCTATCTGATACTGCTGATATTGAACATAGTTAAATGATTGTTCCATACGAGGAACGTTGAACGGCTGGTTAGAGATGACAACAGATGAACTGGCTAGATGGGGGTAACAAGAGAGAGGGTGCAGGCCGGCCCCAGCCGGGTACCGCATGGCACCCCGCGCCCTTAGCCTACTCGCCAGCTCTCTATCGCGCCTCGTTCATAGACATTATGATGTATGCAGAGGGAGCAGACAGAGAAGCTGAACTGACCGTGGACAACTAACGACGACCACGAAGACCACGATGGAGTTCGACTAAACCACCGGAATATAAATTTGAAAAAAGAAAAAAGATATAAAAGAAGACAGAAAGAGAATGAATAAAGATAGAGGAATAGATTTGAAGAACATTTGTAGACGAACACTGACTCGTCTGTTCGATTTGAACTTTTAAATACATATATATTATATTTCTTACATTTGTATATATATATATATATATACATGTATATATAGTATATTATTACTTAATTTTGAAAACTTGAAATTGCGCAAGATGACTTCAGCGTAGATTATGTAGGATTATATCCAAGTTTTTACTGATAATAACCTAATAAGAGTTAATAGTTTCACAGAATTTCTTATCATTTTGCTCTTTTTATGCTTGCATTGTAAAAATAGAAGATCTTTATGGGTTCAATAAGCAAATATTTAATCTAAAACTATTGTAAAGAAAAGAAAAAATGTAGAATGTTGAATGAGAATATTATATATAAGTTTTTTGTAAGTTAATTAATATCTTTTTTTTTATATTATTAATAATCTGAAATTTGATAAACTTATTATTGAATTATATTGTTTTACGTAAAATTATAATATAAATAATATAACATACACATATAACTATATATTATACATATATGTATATAGCATTATCTATCTATCTTTAATACATATACTATATTCATATATTTAATATTTAAATAGAACATTGCCGCCTTTATATTTCAAATAAAATAATTTAAAAAATTTTTATAAATAAGCTTTTCTATATGAATTGATATAACACATTGTATACAATTTTGTACAAATGAAAACCCATATAATAATGATCACGGAATAAGGGAATGTGATTGGTTCATGACATATTGAAATTACATAAAAATATAACTTTTTCCCAACAAATAATAAAAATAAGAAAATATAACTGAATTAATTTTGTATGATTGTAATATGATGATATTTGAATGCAAATTTAAAAATTTTAAAAAGTATTATGTATGACAACGGCACAACGTCTTCACTTTCTAGTGTTAACTGCTTCTAATTATTCTTTTCTAAGCTTTAACTGTAGAAGGTGAAGAGGATGAGGAACTATCTGCAACTGTATAAGTTGAAAGATTAGCAGCTGAAGTTTTCATATCAGTAATTGCTGATATTGAGGGATGTAGTAAGATATCTTCAATTGATATACGTTCATCGGGAATCATTGCCCAACATTTCTCCATAACTTCGTAAATTTCCGCAGGACAAGCATTTGGCTTTGGAGGACGCATACCTGAAAACAGCGTTTTATATCAGAAACATGATCTTATGTCACTGTACTAACCAGCCATAGCGTACGAAACAACTTCGTCGTTAGTTAAAGTATCGAATGGGACTTCGCCATAACTGAATACTTCCCACATGGTCACGCCGAGAGCCCTTGAAAATTTTGAAAATAACTCTTTGCTACAAATATCTCGAAACTACCATATATCACTAGCATGACTGAATTTGTGATGTGATATTGCTTCTGGAGGAAGCCAACGAACGGGTAATAACGACTGATTCATCATTTGGTAGTATTCAGACTGATAATTCAGTCGTCTAGACATGCCAAAATCCGAAATCTGAAAGGAACAAATTCAAGAAATGCATATGAAAAAAACTAAAATAAGTATTAATATCATATTGCTACCATTCTCAAAATTGTGATTAAACATTCATTCTATCATTACAGTTTGTAGTCAAAAAATAGAAAAATAAAAACATGAATATATTTTGCATGGTAACGAAAGAAGATGGATGAAAAATTCTTTCATTTTTAGAATTATTTTAAAATAATAGCAAAAGGATGAACATTTTTTATTTTTCCTATTTCAATAATTTTATTATTTTTGTCTTGTTGGATAAATATGTACACAAATTTATATATATAATTTTTTTTTATAAAATACAAAAGATCATTGACAAAAATTGGCGAAAGCAAAATTCTATTTTTAACTAAGTTTTATGCTTGAATAAATCTTGAGAATTAGTTTTAAAATTCTGATTTTATGCTCATCACTAAACATATATGAGATTATGCTTATAATTATAAAAATATTAGTTGAGATGTATACCTTGACAGTAGTCGGCGGCCGTTGGCTTGCAGAAGTACATCGTAAGTCTGATTTTCCGGAAACTAAACAGTTTCTTGCAGCTAGATCTCGGTGCACAATTTGCTGTGCACCCAAATAATGAACACCTTTGGCAATCTTCAGAAAAAAAATTATAAAGTAGAATAAAAAAACTCATTACCTCTCGCAATATAAACTTTTGTTCATCTAAGGTTAATGCAGGAGGAAATTGGGAATAATTAGTAGCTTGAGGAGCTCGGCTCTTCAAATATGACCGCAAATCGCCTTAAAAATTTATATTAATACATATTTATTTACAAATTTATATATGAATGTATATAAACAATGCAAATTCAATTCAAATTCACCTAAATTCATCATTTCAAAAACTAAAAGAAGTTTACTACCATCCCTTGTCATGCCATATAATCGTACAATGTTGGGATGATCTAAGCTGCATAGAACTTGAGCCTATAATAAGAACTTTATTAATTAAGAAATAATTCCATTTTGAAAGGAGAAAATATATAATTTTCCTCTGTTCATGTTATGTTATCTTCGCACACTTCATGAAAATATAAATCTGAACGTTTCGGTAAAAATAATATCAAGTTAAACCAAATAACAATCTGATCGAAACGGTAATCAAAAACAAAATTTTGAAAAAAAAAAGTGTGAATATAATATGTTACTTCTTTTTCAATTTGTTCATCTGCTTGATAAATAGCTTTTACTGCTACACTACGTTCACCTTTGATGTCCCAAGTTCCACAATAAACTTCCCCAAATGCTCCCTAAATATGAGAAACAACGAAAATTTTCTTTTTTCTTTTCAAAAAATTGTTTACCTTTCCTATACGTTCATGAATTTGTATACTAGCCCCATTAATACTAGGAATTATTTGTCCTGAATAATCTGAAGATGACAACGAAGCTCGTTCTTCTGAAAAAAAAACATTTAGAGTATTTCATATGCAATATGAGCAGCTTTTCATGTTTTATTGAACATGTCTATCATCTATATGCAATTTCATTTAATATCACACGAAACAAACGATTTAGAACTAATTATAACTGGCAAAATCATTATTTTCCTAAGTAACTATATCTCTTGGGTATCTTTTGTAACATTTGCATCAAAGTTGTGAAAAGAAGAAGATTATCCGTTTTCACGTCAATAAAGTTCAGTATTACTATATTTTTGAGCAGCCAGCTTATTTATATATCTTCCATATTATATCAAAATAAGAAAAATGTTTCCACTTCGTGAAAAATATGTATTTTTCTTGCATGTTCAAGCCAGCTTTGTTGGATATCGATGCATATAAAATGAAATATACCTAATCGAAGCATTGTCTCTTCAGTTGATATGCTGGTTCTACGAGCTCCTGGTAACCTACGAGATAGTCTAGACGCCATCTGGAACTTAAAGCCCTTCAAAAATAAGTAACAACACATAGACCGTTTATCAAACACTAACCTTGTTCCGAATAATCCGGGATCTCAAAAACTTCATGTTTGGATAGATTACAAAAGGAAGAAGAATAATAATACAGATTAGTATAATAATCCAATGTACATGTTGATTGCTACTCAAATTTTCTATTATCGAAGAATTCTAAATCAGAAAATAAATTTTTGTTGCATCAAAAAAAAACTATAAATATTATAATTGAAAAGAAGTAAAAAGTAAAAATACAAAAAAATAAACCTTTGATATATTCAAGTAATGATAAGCTGTTCCACATTCTACAAAAGTCTCAGTATTATTATCCGAAAATAATGAGACAACCTTTAACAAAACATATTATGAATAGATAAAACATTACATAAGAACAAAATTCAAACTCAAACTCACTGGATTATGTGCTTCGTTGATATGGTTGCAGATTTTAAAAGTAAAATTTCCAGAACTGATGATTTGGTCATGCTCTGCACCTATGGTGTATAGAGGATATCGAACATAAATCGAAAAAACCCGCTTGTGAAAAGACCAGTGGCTGCAAATAATTAAATAAAAACAAGTAATTATTGATTTTTCTTATGTTTAAAGTTTTAAAAATGGCAAACTCACGCTGTTTCAGGACGAATGAATAAAGTTCCGAAAAGATTAAAAGGCGAATCGTCTTTTAGAGCAACCGGTAAAGCATGACTAGAGTTAAACTACAAAATATTTTATTATTATAAAATAAAGTTTAATCTACAAAAATTTTTTTATTTGTATTTCATGCTTTATATAAATACATATGTATGTATCTATAAATATAATTTTATTATATATGTGTATATATATATATTATGAATTAATTTGAACAATTTAAAATTAATAAATTCAAATGCAACTAAATATGTATTCTTGTTATTTCAACACTACGATTTTTTTTTATTATATATTTATAATGAAATTACCTTTCCCGTACTATCCGTCACAGTAAGAGATAGAGAATTAATTGGATGTCCTGATACAACTAGATGGCTGAGATCATTATTAGATTCATCGTCAACAATAGTAACTTCAAGTGATTTAGCTATATGAATCTGAAACAAAGATAAACGATAATAACGGGGATACAACTTGTGGTTTATCTAATTTTCTCAACATTGTCATTGTTAACCAATTTATTCTTCAAACAAGTCACGACGTTCTCACGTGAAATATATCTATGCTTTCAATTTTTATTTCATTGCTGTAAAACTGTTAGAAGTGGTTGCATTACAAAATTCTACAAGCTATACACCCCCAATCAACAGGTACTTTAATTGATCTTTAAGTAATATTTTGTAATAATATGATGATATATTTAATAACCATATTATAATATCACTACGATAAACAGATGAAAGTTGATATTGCAACTACAACTTCATCAAATATTTCTCTTTATATTTATATTGACAGAAACATTTCATTTATATGATCCGGTGCGTGTAATTAGTATAGTTAAAAGCTTCAATTATCTATTACTCAGATAAAGCCTAAATCCATAATTTTAACTAGTGAAATTATATTTGACATACATCTATATTTACGCATTCCATATAATACAAAACATTCATAACAATTACACAACAATATCAATACAGAATAACCAATTCCGTTAATTAATGGCACAGTATTCTGTATTTCTTTTCTATTTGGCTATTTTTACATTCAAAGCTTATGGTTCACTGCTCATTGTTCTAGGTGTACATAGGTACAAACTTAGGACAACATATACGAACTATTATTTTATATTTGGTGATATAATCTCCTTTTCAAAGCAGTTGTCATGCAAACTAACTTTTCGAGCCCCTATTGTTATGAATCAGAATTTCATTTAACAAGATTTGTTCGCAACACTTTCAAGTAGCAATTTTGTAATTTTTTTGAAAACGGAAAATATTAGACGGCTAGACAATGAAGTTGAATTCGGTGACTTCATAAGCTTTAATATTGGCTGCCCAGCAACAGGATTATCATCTAGATTAACAACCCCGTGTGGACAAAGCACAAGGCTCGATTTATTCATTTAATTTCTTTCTACCAGGCTTAAAATCATTAGACTATCGATATAGAAGTAGTTATCAGGATTATTCAATAGTTTATATCACAAGCTTCTTATTTTGATCATAGCAACATAGATGTGGTTTACGAAACTATCGCAGAACACAAGACAAAAAGAACTCTGTTCCAAGCTATAAGTAACAAACTCAACTAAAGAGATTAGAAACAGCACTCGCAAGCCTAGGAAAGAAATTTATTGATTAATGAATAATAATTAAATCGTAGGCGGAAGAACTACGGCGCATAAAATATATGAAGCATGTCGCATTCGCAGTCTCCATCACACATGTATACATCTCTCTCTGACTAATTTATTATGCTTCTTTTGTATGGATATGAATAGGATGAGATATTAACACCTGATATATCCAACTACGTATTCCGACTAATTAAGTTTTGAGCGAGCCACTAGGATCAGGAGAAAAAATTGGAAAGAGTTTAAATAGGTTGAGCCCACTAGCTCACAGAGTTCAACTAGTTTGCTTCGGAAATTATACGATAGAGGATGAAACTAATGAAGCTAATCAAAACTTGAACATTTTCTATGCATACATATGTCACTTGATTTGAGCTCAAACTATCGTAAGCAAAACGTCTTTCCGGCTATCTGCTATCTTGATTTCTCACAGCATTCATAAGCCCCATATGGTGTACATTTATAGAAATTAGAACTTGAAACAAGCCGATTCAGGACAGAGCCGTCCTTTTTAGGAAGAACCGGAAAAGACAAGGCAGCTCGGGCACACTTTCTAATTTCAGCTATTATGACCTGCACCCTTATTAGTAGTCACGAAATAGCGTTACTCCTAATGACATACGTCTTCTCTACACGCACATTCCAAAATTTTCTTCCTTTCATCTTCTCCCATCACTGCTACTTCCTCATCTCTCATTTTGTTGGCAATTCTCGCCTATCTGCGTGCTTTCCCTCTCTCAGTCCCTCTTACCTCCCTTCCGTACCTCCACCTCCTCTACTTTTCGTCATCTTTTTTCTTTTTTCTTTTAGACGGGCAAGCAGCACAATCGATAGCAGGGGCTCTGCTACATACGCTCACATATCCATACATGGACTAATCAAAATATAGGCAGCCCATGAGATCAAGATAAACTATGTGCTAGAAATTGTGTTCAAAATACTTTTGTTGCTGTTTTGCTAATACGGAAAGGTCTGCTGCTCCTTTTCTTTGAGCAAATCTTTTAAAAATAAGTAGAGATCAGCCTTGTGTGGTTTCTAATTTGGGCTTTTATTTCAACCCTTCATAACTTGTGACGTAGTAAAATTGAGAATCATATTGAGAACGAATTATAGCAATTGGATAAGCTGGCAAGTGAAGCTGAAGAAGCACTGGTCGAAACCTTGTAGAATGACGTAAAATATAAAATTGAAGAATCTTATTTTAATTTTGTTTTTTTTAATTATTTACGCAAGACAAAATGATGATGAACCAATTTTTCTTACTTTACTTGCCGGCTGCTCTCTCATTCGTCTTTCATCTCTCTTTCTTTCTCCTTCACTTGTAACGAAATAGAAGATTAAGAAAATTGATGGAAGGACATGAGAACCATTGCCTTTCTTTAGGAGTGCTCGTCAATTGTGCTTCAAGTAGATTAGAAGGAACATTGAAACCTTGCTCGCTAACTAATACAGGAACTACCCAACACTGCTAGGCATGAACATTTAGCTAATAAATTTTGTTTCAATTCAGAATTATAGACCGTCACATAAATGTGAATAAATTGAAATTAAAATTATGAAAAGTTACGCTCACATCATATATCATTTTTTATAATTTCATAATAGTGGACAAACATATATATGTATAGAGCAAAATATTTCTATGGCCTAATAGCATCGAGAACATTAGCTATATGTTTGAAAGTTCTAACGAGAGATCAGGGAGCATTGGAATTCAAGAAACATCTCACGTCCGATCCTTAAGAAGTATATATGAAGAAAGATAATCCGACGTCAAGAGAGATAAAGATGGAAAGACGCGTGAAAGAAAGAAACAGGGAACTTGTGGGAAAGGAAGGGCTCACATCCGAGAACTAGAGGCCCTAATAGAAAAATCTTCATGAATTGAGCATTTTATTGAAATTATTTATATATATATGTGTATAAAGAAGAAACATCGAAGAAACAGTAAAGAACAAATGAGGAATATATTTTTCGTAAAACAAATTGTTTGTTTTTATTTGAATTTTTGTTAAGAATGAATGCCCTGTATTGAATACTACCATAAGCCACGGATTTCAGAGATAAAATTTTTAATTTCTTTGGTAATTTTTGTGAGTTAACAATGACAATGCCGTCTTGAATGTAATTATTGCAAATATGAGAGTTAAAAGTATAAACTCAAAACTAGAATCAAATTCACATATAAGCGAAAAAGAAACGCCATGTAGCTCAAAACTCAAATAGCAGGTGTTATAAATTCAGTCTAGTTCTCGCTCTCTCAAAGAAAAATCCTATTAAAGGCTTCTCACCTCAACAGAACTGCTTATAGGGTGTCCGCAGTGCCAACAAATGAATTTCACATGACCAATCAAGTCCTCTGTCGCCGACTCTATATTAAGACGAATTTCTCGAGGTGTCACAACCTCTGTTCCGTTATGTCTTTCCATTTCAGGAAAGATAAAATACTGTCTGAAGAATTAGAAATTCATATAGTTTTTCTCACATAAGTGTATTATAGGGCCGTATGTGACTTTTGCTCATGATTAATATATTAGAAGCAACTTGCAAAAGAACTAAGATACTAAACATTTGACTTAAAAAGGAAATTGCACTTACTACTCACCTGTTCTTATTTATCAATTCGGGATAGACAATCCCTTCATCAATAGTGAATTTTATTTCTAGTGGCGTTCCTATCTCAATATTGAGAATTTCATTTCGCGGCAACACTTGTCCTTGAGCACATTTCTCGTGCTCAGATCCACAAGAATATGACATAGGAAGCTTGAGCCGTATATGATGAGAAGGTAAATGAGCCATATACGAATTCACACAACTACAGCTAAGAGGGCATCTACTCAAGTCCACGTTAACGCCTGATGAGATCACAGACTGCCACATAACTTCAGTAGCGTTACATTGTGATAAATTCAACTCGTAAACATTTTTCTGATTGATTAGTAGAAACGGACTAAGAGAATCTACATGACAAGTCGGAGTCAAGGAGATCTGTGAGCATATCTCACTAGCGAATGCAGTCGAAAGCTCTGGTTCGGACAAAGTTCCGTTTACGCATGAAACGGATACCCTGCACCCATAACCAGTAGTAAACATTAAACTTATAATAAACAACATCATAGAACATCATATTAGAAACAGGTTCATTCGAAAACAAATAACAGAGCTGAATTAAGCCTCAGTCTTCTTAACATACTTCTTCGACTTAGGCCGCTGGGAGCGAATGATGGCAGAGGCACGTCTCTGGGCCAGCTGAAATCGACACATTGGGCGGAGCTTGCACACCACTCATTAACCGGCACGCGCGCAACAGCTATTTTCACAGGAAGTATAGCGAAACTCCAAAGGGAAGAATTTGAAAATTACAACTAGGACCAAAACTTTTCGCTGTTGCGCACAAGCAGTTATGATAACAAAAACATACTCTGTATTGGCTGGAAAGCTTTTGGTTCTTAGCGATAGCCTTAAGAGACTTGGTGGCAGTTTCTGGGTTCTTGAAAGCCTGAACAGCAACGTTCTTGGCTGGCTGGTTAACCTTACCTAAAATGAAAAAGCAATTAAAAACGTAAATTAGTTATGATAACAACAATTTTAAAAAAACTCACCGGCAACCTTGGTAGAGACAACGAGTCCCTTACCGTCCTCAGCTGGAGAAACGTCGATGGCTCTTCTGCTGATCAATCCATTGTAACGGGGAGAGTTCTTTCCCTTAAGGTTGAACTTCTCGACGGAGAAAAGCTTGTTGATGCCCCTCTGGCGTCTAAGGAAGCAACTGTTGTTTCTGATGATTTGCCAAGTAAGATCAGCGGACATTATTACCTAAAAAAGAAAAGGAATATAGGTACTAGTGCATTTTATAAAATACAGTCACAACGAATATAAGATTAGAAGATAGAAAAACAGTCCTAAAATCAAGGAGTCAAA
This sequence comes from Auanema rhodensis, assembly GCA_964057225.1. Lineage (NCBI taxonomy): Eukaryota > Metazoa > Nematoda > Chromadorea > Rhabditida > Rhabditidae > Auanema > Auanema rhodense. The sequence continues at coordinate 8,205,434 of OZ059899.1, read as the reverse complement.
ATTTTAAGAAATCCTCTCATTATAAGTAATCAATATACTGATGGGCATCAAAAATTACTATAACAGCTTCAAGAAAAACCAAACAATTAGAAAAAATGTTAAAATGACACGAAAAATAAGAAAAATGCAAAAATGTGAAAATGTTAGACATGTCATGACACGGTAAACGCCGGTGCAAGACCAATTTATTGTTCATTGGTCATTTCGAGGAGTGTGCATATACAACACACTCGCTAACTATCCGATTTTTCAAATCATAATTTTGCAATTATCTATAGTTACGCCAATTATATTTTGAAATAAGCTGAAATATAATTGATTTTATTATGCACATATTATCTATATAGTAATTCATTCACTAAAAACATAACAAAAATAAAATCTCCATCATTAAAACTAATCGATATTTCAAAATTCATTTCAAAAACGTCAAATTTATTTTTCAGTTGTATGTCATTTATTGTTGAATTATTATGATTAATCTCGGTATGGATAAAGAGTACAGAGAGGAATTACCTTCAAGCAGTAAGTGGGTCAATGAGAATTTTGTACTAGGAGAAATTTTAGGATCAGGTAGGCATAATTATCATTCAAATTCTTAAATTTATACTATGCTTGATATTAGGAACCTTTGGAAAAGTTTATACTGTTGAATGTAGGAAAAAACCTAACACGTTATATGCAATGAAAGAAATTTCTAGGGGCTCTTTGCCTCGATATATTGCTTCTGAACTTAAGGTTCAATGCTTTATTTGACGACTTGAAATAAATACTTAGCTTAAGATCATGAAACAACTGGGAGGATCTCATAATGTAATGAATGTTCATGCAGCTTTTCGAGAAAAAGATCGGGTATTTATAATTATGGATCATTTCCCCCATGATACTTTAAAGGTATAACAATAATAATATGTTTGAAGTATTGCTTTCCTTTATTGAAGACTTTATTATGCACTATGACAAACTCGGAGAAAATTGATTACATGAAAAACTTATTCATATCACTGGATTTTTTACATAAAAATAATATTATTCATCGGGATGTAAAACCGGCTAACTTTTTGTATAATCGACGAGCTCGAAAGTAAGTTTTATCCGCCTCTAATCGCATAAATTGTCGTTTGCAGGTTCGCTTTAATAGATTTTGGACTATCTCAATCATATGAGCCTAAACCTATGACCTCTGCTCGGGACAATTCTAATAGAAATGTGTTATCGGTATTGATTACTCAAATTCTCTTGCATTTATTAATAATTTCAGCCTAGAAAAAGGGCTTCTAAGTGCTTAGCACTTGCGGATCAAGTCGCTAACGATTCAGATCCTAAAAAACGAAAGTTGGGATGCGAATGTGCGGGAGTAGCACAGATATGCCATCATTGTGCTCACCGACCCAACAAAACTGTGAATAAGGTGTGTCGTACATGTTATGTTTGTGAGCATACTATGCATGTAGGCTGGAACACCAGGGTACAGAGCTCCTGAAATTCTTTTAAAGTTTGATAATTGTTACCAAACTCCTGCTATAGATATTTGGTCTGCGGGAATTACTTTAATGGGATTATTATTTAGAAGGTACATCTTTTAGTTTTGAACTTTTCATAATGATTATCGTTATTTGTAGACATCCAGTTTTTCGTCCAGCTGATGATTTCGAAGCTATTGCTCAGTTATGTCAGGTTTTCGGTAGTGCCCCCATGGAAGAAGTAGCTCATCTAAGAGGAACTACACTTTTTATGCAACCCAGCTATCCAGGTGTTGATCTTGTAAAATTAGTCAGTTTAAAAAAAAATTTTTTTTTTTAATTTGTAATTATAGATGAGATCAACGAGACCGGGTATCGATGTTTTAGACGGGCCCGGTGATCGATGTAATTCTTGTGCCAAATTATTTTTTGATAACATGAAAGGGAAATGTTTATGTAAGCTTGAAACAAATCTGTAATAATTTAAACTTTACTAATTCTAGGTAAATCTGGAGAATCTTGCTCATTAGAAGGCTTAAACGACGAAGAAAGATTATTAATCGATATTCTAATTCATTGTTTACAAGTTGATCCAGTCCATAGGTTTCGTGCTGATATGATGTTGGATTTAATTGAAATGAAGAGGTTCTAGATTATTTTTAGTTGTATTTGGTGTTTTCATAATTGTTTTAAATACTTGTTCTTATTGGTTTGTTTTCCAATTACCCGTGTGTTTCTTTTCTTACGTGTACATATTACAAGATCCCGTCTTTTTGTTTTGTTTATTTTTTTGTAATTGGTTCTTAACCAATTTCTTATTTGAACATTTTCATAGATGTGTTTGTATTTATTTGTTCTCTATATATAGATGAGACGAAAGCAATCGGAACGAACTGGGAAAGCTGATAGTTCTTCGTCTCTCGTTTTAACGGAAGAAGAGTCTGTGGACAATGAGTCTAGTAATCCTTCTAGGTAAGTAATAATTTGACTGAATATTGCAATATTTTTCTTATTTTCAGTTCTCCAGGACAATCTAATTGTCTTCATGTTAAGTCTTCCCTTGACGTTCTTACTCGTGAAGATTTCATATCCCTGCAACAGGTTATCAGGAAATATTTTTTGTTAGCAATATATAATATATTCAGCAAAACTGTGCGTTATGTCCTGGCGAAGCTAGATCCCGATGGGGTTGCTTGTACCCATCTTGTGGGTCTTCGTTTTGTGGCTTGAAGGAAGAACTTCATGTTTATGAACATCATGAAGTGAGTTTATCAGTCATCATAGTTTTTTTATTATTTGAAATTTAAGAATAATCCTGGTCATGATATTTTTGTCCATCGTGGTAATAATAGACTTTATTGTTATATTTGTGATGTGGAAGTTGATAGAGATAATAATGTGACACCTTTATCAGCTGAGGTTCGTGTTTTATTTATAATGCTTCAGATAACTAAATGTTTAAATCTTTAGCTTCGAAGGACTCTAAAAACTTTAAAACGAGGACGTCGGTGGCCTCCCTCCAACTCACCTCAAACGAAACAATCATGCTCACAAAGCTTTGAAATGCCATTAGTAGAAAAGAAAAATGCCATATCTAACTATGTAACTTTCACTTTTTCATCTTCTTTATCGCTTTGAAATCTTTAGGATAAAACACGAGGACCAGCCATTCAGTATTCAACTCCTCAAAGTAGAGCATATGTAAAACAAATGGAAGATTCGTTTGAAGATGATTTTCCTAAAGGTGCTTTGAGAATAACTAATTTTGTTAACATTTTGTTTATACAGGCCTCACTGGTTTAACTAATATTGGTAATACATGCTATTTCAATGCAGCTATTCAAGTATTATCGAGCTGCCCCCCTTTTTCTGATTTCTTCAGGGATAAAGTAAGATATTAGTAATTTTGTTAATCATAATGTTATTGTATAGGGTGATCTTCGACCTTACGCTTTACGAGAACCTCTTGTTAGTAACCAAATGGCTCAACTTATACAGCGATTGTGGAGTCCCCAGCGAGAGCCTTCTATCTCTCCTAAAGCATTACTTACTGTGTGTTTTTAAATTCATTTGTTATCATGTTTGCGGTTGTTTAGCGAGTAAGGGAAATGTTTCCACAATTTCGAGGATGGAATCAACAGGACGCTCAAGAACTGATAAGATGTTTGTTAGAGTTGATTCATAGGTTAAACCAAAGAAAATAGATTTTTTTTTACATCAGTATTATAGAGAGTTATCCCAACCTGTATATTCTTATGAAGTAGAATTCATCAATTCTGGATCCCAGAGATCAAATAGACATAGTTCAACTAGTTCTAATGATAGTGATCAGTAGGAATTTCGTTAAGTATGTCTTAAAATCTCATTGCATTTAGATTTGAAACAGCTGATAGCGGGTTGAGTTCAGACGGAGAAAGCCCGTCGACTTCTAATGATTCCAGGCAGGGTTCGCAACCGGGAATAGGAAGAGGTTAGTTTTATTTTAACTTTTTATAAATTAGTTTTAATTTTCAAAGAAAACTCAGCCGAAAAAAAACAGGAACCATGCTATTGGAGATCAATTGTTACTGATGTATTTGATGGTACAATTGAAAGCGGAGTAAAATGTTTAACATGTCAAACGGTTTCAACTACTACAGAAACATTCCAAGTACAATTTAAGTTATATTCGGCATATAAATTCCAATTATAGGATTTATCTCTTCCTATACCGAGTAGAGAACAACTAGATAGACTTTCTGAAGATCTCGATGAAGAAGGGAATGTAAAACAGAAGGACTCAGTAAGCTTACACCTTTTCTGCTTGAAATCATTGAATTGTCTTAGTGGAGCCTATGGTGGTCATGGTTAGGATCCTTCTCTTCCCTTTTCGTCTCAGCTAATACAACATTAGAAGATTGCTTAAAAGCTTTCTTTAGCCCTGATCGTTTAGTCGGAGACGATATGTATTCTTGCGAAAAATGCAAAAAGTGCGTTATATTTCAATAATCTTCATGTAATCTGTTTATATATAGACTTCGGAACGGAATTAAAACGTGTAGAATCAAAAGAGCTCCTGAAGTGCTCTCTATTCATATTAAGCGCTTTCGACATGACTCATATTCGAGTGCCAAAGTATATTCTGTTTTGTTATGTGCTTTTTTTGACATCATAAATTTAGGTTTCGACTAAATTAGCTTTTCCATTAGTTGGCCTAGATATTTCTGAATTTTGCATAGAGAACGAGGGAGCCGTCTATGATTTGTGCGGTTTTGTTACTCATGAGGGCAGCGTTGCTGATAGTGGCCATTATTTAGCGTACTGCAGAAACGAGATTGATGGAAATTGGTAAGTTTCATTGAAAATTTTTATTAATTATCCCAAATTCAAATTTGAAGGTACGAGTTTGATGATTCTACCGTGACTAAATTAGATTCTGCTTATGTACTTACGAAAGAAGCTTATGTTCTTTTTTATCAACGTCAAGTTCCTTCTCGGCTTGAGTATATTCGGGCACGAACAGAGGACTTCTTATCACCCGAGTCTGCTGTTAAGGTTAATCTTTGCTGATATTTTTGTGTATTTTTGCTGTCGTTTTAGATAAGTCATCATAGTTATATTTCAACAGAATGGCTTTTGAAGCTCAATACTTTTTCGAAGCCAGGACATATTACTAACTATTCTTTCTTATGTCAACATGGGCATTTATTACCACGACGAGCGGATCATATATCTACTTTGATCACACCGATAAGTTCCCAGCTTGCAGATATGTTGTATTCCGAGTAAGTATTTCACATATCTCTGTCTTGTCTGTGGTCGAATTGTAAATGTTATACTTTACTTTAAGATTTGGAGGTGGACCTCGTGTGAATAAGTTGCACTATTGTCTTGTTTGTAATAAGCGATGGCGCTCTTTATGTGAAAGAAGGAAATTACAAAGTGAACAATTCCGTGCTCTGGAAGACGAAGTAAATAATTCGTTTTAAATAATGAGTTTGATAACATTGAAATTAATGATGTTTAGATCCAAGAAATGCGGCATTCCAATCCTGAATCTCTAATGATTGTGCATCTTCCACCTGTTATAATAAGTCGATCATGGTATCAGTCATGGGAACGATTTTTGACAGACCCAGTTGCAGGTTCTTTATCTGTTGAGTGACTTTTTATTTTGTAATTTTTGTTTTCAGAACCTCCAGGACCAATTGATAATTCATCTCTGTTGGTGAAGTTATCAGATAATACAACCCGTTTTAGAACAAAATCGAGTTATGTTCACTTACACAGAGAGTTGTACTTGTTACTTAAAGGGTTTTACGGAGGAGACAACGAGGTGATTTGTTTGCCATTTTACTATTGTTTGAATGTGCAATGTGGTGTATTGGCAATGTTCTCGATTCCAAAATTATCAATCTTGGTTCGATCCCCATTGCAGCCAATGACTGTACTTGAGTATACATCTGAATCTTATTGAGGTTAATTGCTTAGCTGAGGCTTATTTTGTAACCTATGATCTTGAAAACTATCTGGGGTGCAGAGATGTGGGTGTTTGAACTCAGAATTTGAAGTAATAAATGAGGAATACTTCAATTCTTATCATAGCACCGCCACGTTGCAAATATGTGGAAATATGGGTTCTTGTCTAATTGGGTGCACTTTACTTTGTTCTTAAATCTTCTTGCTATTTTTGATTTGCCTTTACCACGAAGATATATTGAAGGAATAATTAACCAAAAAGTATCATTAATAGTGTAAGCATGATTAGTGATCATAGCTAGTTTTCAATAACAATACTTTAAAATTAATATAGATGTTAACAAATCCATCTGTTTTACAGGTGTTTTTCATGGAAGGACCACAACCTATTGATGAGAAGTCGTTAACTCAGTTTATAGCAGCTGCAGAAGAAGCTGTATCAAATGCCAAATTGCAGAAGGACGCGATTATGCCAGAAAAGTCTTAAAATCTGTTAGTCATGAGCAAGATTCTTAACTCGAATCTTGATTCTATTCTCTAGATTCTTTATTTTTTCTTTTTACTCAAATTTTAATTATTTTCTTTCATCATATTCCGGTGATCGTTTCATACTTCTGCTCTCGTATTATGAATTTTTATACTGAAATCGATATTCATATACTTATTTTTTACTGGTTTTAAAAGTAGTCACAACATTTTGCTAATAATTTTAATTATTGATTAAGTTCACTTGCTTGACGTGAGATATTTACAGAAATAAATGCCTTGACTTGTATTTACTTCGAAAAATGGCTGTGTAGTTGAAAACTGGGGCAGATAGATTCTTCATGAGGGTATACCAAATTTGACATCAAAGATCACTTGGGAGCCGGTCGGCTTTTGTCGTCCGAATATGCTTATGACGCTCAGGTTTGGAAGTATCAAGTTCACCTGCATTGTTTTCTTATCTGAGTATCATTGTTTACGTTTTACAATAACTTATTTTGTAATCAAATGGCCATAAATGAAGAATTCTTTGTTCTTTTGAGTAAACGACTTTAATCATTGAGTGCCTCACCTAACAATGTATTAGAAACAACAGAATCTTTTAAGATTTTTCCTATGGAAAACAAAGATAATGATTTGAATGCTAGAAAGATAACCGCTTCCTGCGCAATCAGTTCAATGATTTCGAATGCCAATCATTTATATAATTGTCAGCGAGTTGTGATCTTAAAATAGACCCATTTCCTAAACGGACAGTACGTAACCCTGAATCATGTGTAATCAATCAATACATCTGTGTCTCTGAAGTTTAAATAGTCTCTTCATTCTATCTGTTCGCCACGTACTCTTTTACATATAACCAGAGAGAGAAAGAGGAAGATATAGAGGGAGAAAGAGCGAGAGAGAGAGAGAGAAGAGAGAGAGAGAGAGAGAGAGAGAGAGAGAGATAGAGAGATAGAAATAATTTCTCTTCGTGTGCAATTTCTTAACCAAGTTGTCTGGGACATCGCCATAAGGCAGAGATATGAGAAGGAGGGCCAAAAAACCTGATAGCTTGCTTTCAACTGTGAACTCACAGCTCATAACTCATTATTTGACCATCATCGTTTCAATGGAGTTTTCCCTACGCTCTTTCCCTTTTTCTCTTTTTTCCCGAAGCTTTCGTTTCTCTTTACTTTTCCTGTCATTCCTCTTGCATGTTTGTCTCTCTATTGCACTCGCGATGACTACATGCATACAGGTGTCCTGAGTGCAAGCACCTTCGGGATCTAGCGCACCATAGCCTAATGACCGAGGCGGTAGAAGGTCTTTGATTTTGAATCAGAACATTAAAACTGGCTGATAGAGAAAAAGAAAGAGAACGAGTAAGAAGCAGAGTCGATCAAGGGGAGGGGGTTAGTTAGGTAGTGAAATGGAATTGAAAATAAAGAGAGAAAGACAGTTATCTGTCTTCTATTTCTTTTCAAGTCATGACTCGTCGGAATCGCCTCACGTGAGGTTCACCCCCTTACAAATTCGAATCCGTACAGTCTGTCCGCATGACGACCTTCGACAGTTTCCTTGTGATCTTAATAATGCAGTCATTTCTTCAAGAACATACTCTGTGACATGCTTCTAACATTTCCAACTCAAACCAATAATTGATCGAAGGGATCGAAATTTCTCCCTTGTGAGTGGCCTTCAGATAATTATGATAATCATATGATTATCTTTAATAGACTAACCTTGTCCTGGCTATTTGTTCTTTGTAATGCGTCGCGTGTTGCGTCGCGTAATGGTATTCCCCTGTGTCACATCACTGCTCTTTTGATCTTCAATACTTCGAAGGGGATTCCCTCGTTTCCCACGCTAACCTGATACACGTACCATGTTCTCACGTATTTTTAATTTTTTAATTTATTTTATTATTTTTTCAAGTTCTTAAGTTTTAGTTTTGTGACCTTATAATTCACTTGATGTCCACTCCTTTTTCTTGCGCATTGCTAGAGAGGCATCAGCTGTAGCCTGGTTTCTTGCGAATAAAATGATTTTTCGTCGTTTCTATGTTTAGTCTTTGTGTCTTCATTTCTATTCTTGGATTTTTAATATCTTTTTAAGTCAAAAACGGCGCGTTCAGGAGCTCCCCGCTTCGTTCTGTTGCCTATCACTGCATCATTTTTGCTACAGGCTCCGTTTCGAAATCAATCAGTAATAAAAAATAATAGAACAACATATATTCACCAATAAGTTCTATTTAGGTGCCGTCGTATTCTGAAAACAATCAAGCTCTCCGTCTTCGTAGGCGAATCCCAAAGCCGGACTTCTCTGAAGACCTGACTTAAGTTTTAGTTCGATGAGTAGTAGTGAGTTGATGATACCTTATCAGCTTACCCACATATTATATATAGGTATATCAGAAGGAATAGGGTATTCAAGTGGTGGTATTGATCCACATTCCCCTCCTTCGGAAGGTCTTGATATTTCGCCTCGACGTGGTTCATCATCACCAGGTATACATGCACTGATTTACTGTTCTATAAAGATAAAATTTTGAACATTTTGTTTTAATGTTGCTTTTTATCTTTTTTCCTCTTCACAAGTTTAAGATGGTATCGATGATTTTCTTTTAAATGTCTTCTTTTGGCCTAACCGGTTTTATTCTTTAAGAATCTTTGAAGATATAGATGGAACCTTAGTTTCTATAACCTGTTCTATCCCTATCAGTTTTTCTTAGTATAATCCATATATCTCGATATAATTTATAAGTTTTCTTCTTAAGTTAAGGCAGAAACGTTTCTTACCACAAATCATTTTAATTGTCAAGTTCGAAGATGGATAGTTGCTATAATTGCGAAATATTTGTGTTTATAATACCTTCATTATATCGTACAAAAAAAAATTAAAAAAATCTGTAACTGAACTGAAGCATATCTTCAATGAAATTTTCATATCACTTTTATAGGATACGATAGTAATTCGGAAAAGCCTTCGTCTCGAAAAAGAACTAACACCACGTCGAGCGGAAGTGGCGACAAAAGAACAGCAAATAAGGTAAAATTAAAACTCTATGAATAATGTTATAGAATTTTAGATTTGCCGGGTTTGTGGAGATAAAGCTTTTAGCTACAACTTTAACGTAATAACATGTGAATCATGCAAAGCATTTTTTAGAAGGAATGCTAACAAGGTATAAGAATTGAAACTAATTTCTACTTTAATTTTTATTTATAGGAAAAGGATATAAGATGTCCATTTAATGAAAACTGTGAAATTAATATTGTATCAAGGCGTTTTTGCCAAAGATGCCGATTAGCGAAGTGTTTTGAGGTAAAATATATTGTAATTATTGTATCAACTCTTGAGTTTTAGGTTGGCATGAAAAAAGAATGGATTATGACAGAAGAAGCACGATTAGAAAAAAAACAGAGAGTCGAAGAAAATAGAGAACGAAGACTTCAAGACGCATTAGCTAAAAGCAATGAAAACGTATGCTTCATAATAAAAATACGATTTATATGACTTTAAAATGATATGTTTAGTGCTCTTCTCCTAGAAGAGATCGGACTATTAGTGATAGTCGAATGGACGAAACGGGAAATTCTCAAGATGGTATATTAACTGTTCGAGATTATGTTATGCAAAATGAAGAATTGAAATTCAGAATGTAAGATTATAGTATTTTCGTCAAAGTTATTTGGAAAGTTTTTAGGCATGATGACGTTCCTGTGGTTTTACAATCAATACCCATTCAAGCTTGTAATTCTCATCCTCTTCTTGACACTATTCCTACAACAGGTTAGTTCAGTTTAGCATTTTTTTCAAAGTTACTAAAATAGCTGCGAACTCTGTAGCCGATGTAAGTGCGACAACTTCTCATGCGCATACAATGGATGTTGATCCTTCGACGACAATGAGTGGCAATGGGTTCATCCCACCAACTATTGAGAATGGAAAATTACTTGTTAGCTCTACAACTGCCCCTGTATTTTCTAATTCTGTTTCTGTGCCCCTACCTTCACTTCTTCCCTCGGTGCCCCCTGTGGACTCGTCTATTATGGCTCAAGTAGCCGCTCAAGCTGTTATTAATCAACAGCAACATCACGTAAGAATCAAATATCAAGACTCAAATTATTTTTTTTCTTAGCTCGCTGCTGCTGTTGTAGCACAACAGGTTGTAGCTCAGCAAGTCGCTGCTCAACAAGTTGTTGCTCAAATGACTGTTAATCCGCCAGCTATAACAACTACGCTACCTCCATTACCCAAGGTATTGCAATATGTGCCTATTATTTTAAATCAATTATGTTTAGCCCGTTTTACCTCCTAGTATACAAACGCCAATGCTAACTGCTCCAATACCTGCTCAAGCTCCCACTATTTTACATGGAATTGCTGCTCCTGATATGGTGACAATTCCTAGAGATGTATGAACAAAGCATTTAGTTTTTAATTTACTTGGTTTATTTTAGATTTTATTAAAATTGATGGAGACTAATACTGTGAGGCAAGCAAACTGTAGATGTACTTGTATATGTGGTAGATATTCTCCAGGTTCTGTAATTGTAGATGAGGTGAAATGTTTAAGCCTTAAGAAACCTTTTTAAAATGTTGTCAATTTAAAGGTTACTAAAAGTCTTCTAGCCGCTGGTAATCAAAATTCTAGTTGTAATTCCTGCGAGAATAAAGAAGAAGCTCGTCTAGAGACTGCAGAAGATTTTCAAGTAAATTTTGTTTTGTTTATATTATTTCATTATGAATTTTAAGAGAAATGGCTTGTTACCATCTGATGATTCTTCTGTACAATGGCTTAATTCAAGTCAGCCTACAGTTGTTGATCCAAGTACTTATGTAAGTGCTTCAAAAAATAATTTTTAAATTTATAAATTTTTTTTGTGGTAGGACCCTAACACTGCTATGGAAAATGCAAATCTTTATAACACCGATTCATATTATCCAAATGCTACAGTGTTAGAAACGCAAATGCAATCTATATCAGGTTTGTTGAATAATTTATAGCATGTTTTTATTCATTGTTTAGTTGATCCAACAATGTGGGTTCTAACTTCTGCCGATAAAGAAGTACTCAATGAAATCGAGTTTGTGAATCTCACCTGGAAAGATTGTGCAAATTCTTGGGCGTAAGTCATTTCTAGTTATATATTTCAAGTAATTGATCGTTGTTTAGATTAGAGAATTTCCGAAATGGGAATGAGCATGCTTTATCATATTCTAGAATGCAAAGCATGGTTAGGGCTCTTAGTCGCCTCACTGCGTTTAGGTGTCTTAGTCAGCTGGATCAGATAACTTTAATTAGAAGTTTGTTTATTTATTTTTTTTATATTTCTAGAAAGAAGAACTTAATATGTTTTTTTAAAGAGAATGCGCTTTTGTATTTGGCCTTGCGAGGGGTTTATGATCGTGATCCAAAAGAAAACACTGTTTCTCCACCCGAAGAATGGCCTTTTGGAAATGATTTATTTTTGCAATGTAGCAGGTAAGCAGATAGATAATGTTCAAAGCTTAATTTGTATTTCATCGACAGGCTGTTCGTATCACTTTCTGATGAAATTCGAGGAAATGAGACTGCTTTATCAGTTCTGTCTCTTCTGGCATTGTTTGATGTTGAAGCCAGTATTACGGATCGAGATACAGTTCAAAAATGTTCTGAGAAGTTTTCAGATCTTCTTCGGAGGTAATTATTTAATGTTTTCTACATATAACCTGAATCATATGCTAGGTTACTATTCGCTCACTTTAAACAAGATTACTCGAAAGCTAGATCTGAATATCGAGCAGCTATTAGTTTAATAGCTGCTGCTAGGAAGTCACATGTAATTTCTGGTACCGTGATTGGTTGGGATTCACGAGATATATCGTCTGTTATCAACGATTATTGTTGTTAAGTTACTCTTATGTACATAATTTCAAATTCATATGTTGATGTTATTTATATGCTCTTTGTAAATTTCGTTTTGATTCCAGTCAAATCCTGCCTTTGGTTTCATAAATGACTCATTCTTTCAAACAGGGATTCGTTATGTATCTACATATATATCTATGTGTAGAATTCTTGTGATTCTTCTTTAACTCAAGGATTCTTAAACGTTTATCTTTGTTAATAGTATCTCATGCCATTCAATTTACCTTATCTTTGATGAAACCGTACATTTTTCTCAACACTAAAATTCTATTCAATTTTATTTAATCTTATCGATCAGTTAATAACTTTCTTACATTTCCAATTATTTTAACACTTGTTTCATGAAACGGACTTACTACCTGTGATGATATTCATCTAAATCTCTATATATTTAGCTACTAATATATCCATTTATACATATGTTGCAAAGTTTGTATAGTGAGATAATTTTACATTTATTGTATTATATGAAATTTTTAATAATGAAATATTGCAAAAACCACAGCTTTCGACCACAATGAACCCTAAGTGTCAGAATATTGTAATTCAAATTATATAATAGACTTACGTTATCATAAAAATGATGAACTAATACATCACAATCTGAATCCCACACACATTGTGATACTATGCTTAAGATAAAATTTTATAATTTGAAAAAACAATATTTGTCGTTTACTTAGCTGCTTGTCCTCGTTGTTCTGCTATTGTGACTTGTACGATATATTTATAGTTTGGTAAGTGTAACCCTAAAAATAATTTCAAACAGGTTGAACATATATAATACCTTTAAGTTGGGTTCGAATTTCTTCAGCAACACTTTCAGTAAGAGCATTTACGCTACAGTCGTCGTAAGTCTGTCCCGCTAGTTGATTTTCTAAAACCTTTTGGAGGATTGATTCTCCCTGCTCTATACGGAATCTTAATAAAAAGAAAATAACATTAATCAAATTTAATGAAAAGAATAATGTTTTACTTGTTATGGGGAGCTGGACGAAGTACAAAGTCCCGATCGTTTTCCATAAAACTACAAGAGTAAGGAGGTGCAAAGGGACGCACACAGGTCAACCCCGTTTTTAGTTGTCATGACAACCTATTTAGAAGGGAATGCTAGTGCATCACCACGTATATAATTTAACTTAACTTCCAGAGACAAAAATTGTATTTTGCCTTTTAAAATGTATAAGTTATAAGTAATCAAGAAAATATTAAGTTTTATTTTGAAATACTGTAAATATTTAGGAAAAATTATAATAATGGCTTTGCGGTTGGCCCATGAAAAAGTGAATTGGATCTTCGAGGCGAAGGAACCATGTCATGTGGTGATGTATCTTTTTCTTTTCTTGATAATCGTACAATACAATTATCTCCCTGAAAAAGTAAATAAGTACTTATATTGTATGAAAAAGTATTTTAGTAATTACCTCATTTTCGCTTAAGCTGTTTCTTCTACTGACCCGTGGAGATGTGGCATGCGAGAATAAAGCAGATCGTTCTTCTTTTTCAACAACAAAAACATTTTGTCTAGGCCCATCTTCTCCAATACTGAAAAAAATACAAAAATGAATAGAGTCAGTTTTGCTTGACATGAGCTTACCGATCATAGATTAATCCATCAACTTTTAGCTCTTTCTTGAAGTATTCCTGATTTTCCTTAGTATTCAGATCATCCCCCCAAACAAATTTGACCAGGTTATACTTTTCAGCATGTGTTAAAGGATTTCGATCCTATGTAAAGTCATTAACAACTAAGATAAAATGAATAAAAACCTTTAGTAACTCTTCCGAATGAAAATTGACACCCAGCAAAGAACTTGCTGCAGCATAATGCACCGCGATTTTGGATGAATCTGATCTAATATCCTAGAAACAAACGTATAGAACACTATACAATATCGCTTCTTCGTTATACCTCGAAAGGAGTGTATCTAGCTGTTTCACCGACAACGAGAAATAGCACCGGGAATGTATGTTGTTTCTGTGATATACTGAAAGAAAGATTTTGTAAAAAAAAAAATGAAACAATCTTCGTATTTAAAGATCAATAACCCACAGAGTACATATATCAGGATCAAAACTTGAAAATAGTATCCTTCTATCTTTGGAATATTTGAAAACACTGGTCAAAATGGTGTCCACAAATACATTTCTCTCAAAATAACCTTCACATTCATGAGTGCCGTCCTTAAATTAGATTAAATTTTTCCTTGTTTTTAACCACCACAGCGCTCACTTTCATTGACATTGGAAACTTTACTTCAATATTAAAACCAACTCGATTGTCAACTTGTTGCAGAACATTATCTAATGTTGGAAATGGGTTAAGAAGATCATCAGAAACAGCAGTTTCACGAGTTTGCAAAATTTCTTTCTTAAAAAGATCATTATTACTATATAACAATAAATGATGGAAAGTACTTCTGTAGGTACAACTCGTAAAATATTTTCATTATTACAAGTTGAATGAGCTAAATGCTCAAAGTGAAGAAGATTCAATTGATCCAATTTCAAATCCTGAATAAAAAGTAATATGAATATATAATTAGATTAAAGAAAATATGTAAATATGAATAAAAAACCTTTATTGCCATTTGGTGATGTTTGTGCTCTTCATTTGTTGACCATATCTTACCATTTCGGCTTGAAACTTCAACAAGAACATGAAAATCATGATAGACAATTGGTACTAAATCCTAAATATGGACATATGTATGAAATTAAATTATTATTATATACCTTTGTTAATTGTACATCAAATTCAACATAATCAGCTCCTTTTCTTGCTGCTTCATTTAAGGAATGCATAGTATTTTCTCTGATATCAGCACATCTTAATGGGTTTTGTTATCAATAATTGCCAAGAATAACTTGAACTCACTTTGTGTACGAGCTTCCCATACCACGATGTCCAACTTCTAAAGTTTGACGTTTTCGCCAGTGTCTTCCATATGATTTAACTAGAGAATCTCGTAATGGTAATTCAATAGGTAAATGCTTTACAAGCATATAATCTACTGTAATATAAGAAAAAGATAAAATTAAAACCTTTTCTCAATATCATACCGTCAATTTGACCAATAGGAGTGTGATGAGTTGAAATGATTGGAAATGTTATTTTACCATAAGTATCAGGCAATGCTGCAGGTAATGAATATGCTATCCCAACTCTATTATGACCACAGTATAATTCTATACGAAAAGCCTAAAGTATATATGTATTGAAGTTAATACTATGCTTTAAATACCAGGTGTTCAATGGCAACACTTCTAGTTTTGAATACAAGATAATCTATATTATTGCGAAATACGGAACCGTTTACATATTGTTCACCAAATAGGGGATCTTCTCTTGTTAATACCTATAGTATAATCATAGTAATAATAATATTTTAGTAAAAAATATTGCATACAGATAGCTCAGTTGATGAAAATGAAGGAACTTCAGGTAATGTAGGGTCTTTCTCATTTTCTTCGTCAATACTATCTTTCTATAATTAATAATATTAAAATAGATTTTTGAATTTAATTTGAATATTTTAGAATCACAACACAGTACAATACAACATCAGATTTACCGATGATTGATATACAGAAGATAAGCGCCAAAGTAATTTACGAGGAAGAGATGGTTTTGACGCATATGTATAATATGAATAAATCTAAGTAGATTTTAATATTTTCCTTTTTTTTTTAATTTCTTTAATAATAAGTTGAATTAAAATCTTATACTAACCTCTCTAAACCTAACATCAAATGGCACAACTTTTAGGCGATGCTCTCTTTCTTTAAAACGTGGTTTATAAAACTTTAAAGCCTAAAACTTTAACTTTAACTTTATTTTATTTCGAAAACATACTTCTCCGTGTATTCTTAGTAAAACAACATGCTCATCAGGTTGTGAAATCCATCCATTGGAAATAAGTTTTTTTCCATCTGAATACCATTAGTTCATGAATTGTATAAAGATATTGTTTACCATATGAGCCGAATATATCTTCTTTCAGACTTTTGTTTTGCATAGAAGGAATGCATCGTCGTGGTTTAAGAATTGATTCCCATCTTTAATTATATTAACTATGAAGTTATAATTTACAATTTCTATAAATTTTAATTAATATTAATAGAATCTTTGATTTCACGTCAAATAACATACATATGCATGTACATAAATGTAGTGAAATTCGATCATTTGCTATAGATTTACTACGTATAGATACTAATTAAAGTTTTTTCAAAGTTTAAATATAATTTATAAAAATGGAAATAAAATAAAATAATTTACCGATTAACAATAAGTTTCTTATTTGTTCCATCAATAGCTGGATCCAAGAAACTTCCAATTATATACCGGTAATGAATCTCATCAACATTCTTTGGCACTTGTACTGCTTTCTCGAAGATATCGCTACTAGATCAGGGTTAAAAAAGGTCACAGCCTGTATTTAATTTTTGGAAAGTTATGCAAAACTTCAGGAAATATATGTATCTGGAGGGGATCAAGCATGATTATACTATGAAAATATGCTTACTTTTCTTTTCGAATCATTGAACAGCTTTGAGTAGTAGCTATCCAGTTTCCCAGTATATCGTGTGATCCGACGACGAATACATGCTCCCATGCGGCTGCATCTGGTACCCTAACACGAAATACAACTTCTGTAGTGTCTGTCATCTGTAATTCAAATAAATAACATTTCGTGTATATCAATGAAGTGAAAAAGAATAAAAAATAAACGAAATAGTGAAAATTAGGAAAATGAGAATAAAATAACGATATGATTATAAAACTTGTAATTAAAATGACAAACGTATTAGTTAAAATTCATTAAAAACATTAAAAATGAAATATAAACCAAAGATAGAGTTTTATATTGTAGAAAAGATAAAATAGATCGTGAATGAATAAAATTTTATTTCAAAATAAAATGATTTCTTGCAGGTTCTTTTCATTCGTATATGAACTGATTAAAGAAGAAAACTTTTACGTTTTTGGAGTTTGGACCACATTAACCATTCAGAGTTGCGATTTGAAGCTTATGAATGAGAAGAAAAGAATTAAAATGGAAAAATAAATGAAAAAACAATACGAAAGTAGAAAGAATGCTTAAGTTAAAAGTCAGAAGGTACTTGACATAAGTTGAAAAAAATGAAGAAGTAGACGATATGTGTGTGTAAATAATGTTGTAACATGGGCGAAAAGTAGTATATGTACCTAAAGCTATAAGGGATTCTATTGATAACTCAGATTTGAAGAATAGAAAGCAGTTTTTGAAATATTTTTTTCGAGTTGCTCTGTTCAAGTTTTTTCTAAGACTTTATCCGGCATCCCAAGGGAAATTGAATTGGAAAGACCTCGTGAGCATTGGGTACTCGTGTCATTAACGACAAGAAAATGATGAGTTGCACCAGTTTCGTAGTTCTAATATGATAAAAAACGGTAAAAAAAGATAAAATATCATTATAAGAATGACATCATAAAGTTATGAGTTTCATATAAATATATAAATATATATGTATATAATATGAAATACTACGTCATTGCGTGAGCATGAACAAATTGTTCTGATTGAATCTCAGTTCAATTGGTTCAATTAGAACGTTTTGAAGTTTGATATCAACTGAAAAACAAAGAAAGAACAAACAAATATTTTTTAACACTTCCTGCATTATGTTAGTTTTTTCTGTTCCTTCTCAAAACAAAAAAATTAATGTGTAAAGTAAGATAGTTAGAGAAAATGTGAAGTCTGAGTATGATGCTCTGTGAGAATTTCCGATCACATGTTCAAAAACATGGAGGAATTGTAGTATTGACGCTTTGGTTAACAACATTGCACCCAAAAAACAGAAATCTGATGATCCCGAAATTGAATTAATAACAGCTGACTTAGTGATGTCCAATGAAAACTCTGATATATTCGACAGGCTTGAGTCTGATGTGTTATGGTTAGATATGAGTTATGATAAAAAAAGATTGGTAGTAGCCGTATATGCATACACTTTGAAGAAATTCTCTCTATTTAGCCCAAGCTGTGTTACAAACATGATTGAGTGCTATTGGCATTCTAATAATTCTTGGATAATCAAAAGAAAAATACAAATCAAATATAGGAAGCAATCCATTGATTTTGAATGATATAGAGCTTGTTATACAACAAAAAAAATATTTTTAGCTTTTATAAGTACTATAAAGAAATGAACTATAAAATTTTCTAATCACATTTAAAAAGAAAGTGAAGTTAATTGTCGCATGATAAGATAGAAATTTGAGTTCAGTAGCAGACAGAAAATCACATATCTTATCTCTTATATCACCAAAATCAGTTTGATATAGCTAAGAGATAAGGTATTAGTCACATGATCATAACAAAAATTCTGGATTTAACGTACATTCATATAGATAGCTATGATGATGTTTAAGGACAGATGCGATGGCAAAACACATGATAATGATGCTGATTGAATGAAAGTAGTGAAATATGTACATATTACAATGAAAAATAATTAAAAATGGAAGACACAAGAAATTGATCAAAGGAAAATATAATGAAAGTATGAATTGTTTGAAGAATTATGAGGAATCATAAGGTATGGGGTTTTCATTTATATATCAGAGAGCAGAAAACTGGAAATAAGGTGTTTCAAATCTTTTTAGAAAAAGAATATTGAACAACATCCAAGAATGATAAGTTGTAACTGAGAAAAATAGAAATTTGTGATGTATTTTTAACTAGTTGAAGGATAATTAGTGAAGTGAATCGTTATAACAAAGATAAATGTTTGACAAGTATGGCAAGTATTTACAAAATTATAAAAACGAATAAAATGTATAAATTCGTTTATAAAGAAGGAATAAAAAAACAAAAAAAAAGAAGAGAAGGAAGTAAACACATTCAATTGTGTATGTATGTGTAGCGGATCGATGGTTGTGTTAGAAGGGGGGAGAGTGAGAAGGGGGGTGCTAAGACATGAAATGCTTCCAAGCCATCGGCACGACGAAGGAAATGGCTGGCAGACTATGCCATACTGAGAAGACGAACAAGAAGTAAAGATAATGTATATGAGTTGAAAAAAAAAACTTATGTACACACATAGACATAGATTCATATATAGATAGAGAGATTAATATAATAAAATATAATATATAATTCATATACTACTATATTATATAGAATAAAGCAAGTAAGAGGGGCTTTGGAAAGATAATTGAATGATAAATGATTGGAGATCAGGAAGACAGAATTACATTGAAACACAAACAAACAAATTTTTTTGATAAAACGGAAGGAAGTTAATGAAATTCTCGAAGTCTCATCAAAACAACAGAGAAGTTTGAGCAGTAAAAATTATAAATTTATATTTCAAAATATAAATTTTGCCAGAAATATATGAATAAGTTGTCATATCTATCACTAAAACTGAGTTAAGAAAGGTCAAATGTTGGAATCGGTCTTTGAATTAAGATGAGCAGCTGACTCAACAACGTGATACACCAGAAGGTACTGAGTTTTCGTGAACAAAAGAGATGTCTACGCTTAAATGAGTTTGGTTTAACTTGTTTCATTTTCTCTTCTGAAAAAAAAATTAAGAAATGGAAAATAAAAGAGTGAAATGGTTCCTGTTTTATTTTATTTCTTTCCCAATAAATACTGAATGGTTTTAAGTTTTATTTAAAAATTTCATATCATTTTTAAATTTGAATACAATTAAAATAAATAATTTATTCTTTTTTTATATAAATTATATTATTTTTTGCTTACTTCATATTGTATAGAATAGAATCAGATAAAGACACATGTTTTTTAAAAAAAAGGAAAAAAAATAGATCAATAAATTTTCATGAAAAAAGAAAACTTTCTCCAATTTAATTAAAATTCAAGTTTTTCCTCATCTTTCACATCCTTTTGTTTAAAAGAAAATTGTTTTTAACAATAATATTTGAATTGCAATGGTATAGATTATTTTTGACAATTCAAATAAGTTATTCTGTAATAGACAAGCTGATCCATGCACAAACTTCGAATGTAAAATGAGACGAATTGAAAAGCTTGATGATGTATGATTCTATTTCCTTAGAAATTCAAGTTTTAGTCCAAGAAAAAGGCCAGAACTATTTTGTACCGGAAATATGCTTGATGAATAATTGTTTCTCCCAGCTTAAAGTGCGAGCCGATGCCTCTTTTTTGTCGATGAGCAACACGTTTGCTATGTGTGCCTGTTCTCGGCTGTCGTCTTTGATGAAAAAAATGCGAAATTTGCCCTCAGGTACTTCTGTTGATGCTTCTTGTGAAAGTATCCAAATAGACAGAATGACGCTCCGGTTGAAACAGTATCTCTCGCTCATCATCATTGCCGATTCAAGAAATTGCTCTTTATGCCGGATTTTGCCGTTTTGTCTTTTCTTTTATTTTTTAGACCAAATTCTATGAATGAAAGAGCAACATTCTACAGTTTTGAAATTGTCTTTCGCAGCTTCTATCGTCGTCGTGGATGTTTCTTTTCATCGTTATTGTGAACTAAGGTTCTGGAGAAGAAGAACGATCGACGCCTACGAGCAATGATGGCTCAAGACCGGTCTCACATACAAAGACACCGAACGTCTTCCGGTATATAGGTAGCCTTCTGAAGGCCAACTGAAACATTTCTTGTTCTATGCTCAGTTGCCATACGTAGAATTTTTAGCCTTAGTTTATATTTTTCTATATTTTCTTAAGTATACTCATATAGTTATATGGTTCTATATTAAATACATTTATTATATTACATGTAGGTGTTGAACATCGATCTAGTATCGTGATGGCTTCTAAAACATTTTTGTTGTGTATGTTACCCATGACTTTAGCGGTAATTCTATTTCTTTTCATTACTTTTTAAAACTTCCAGAAGGTTCAAACTCATGTTGAATAATTGAAATCACAAGCAGAAATTTGAAAATATTGAGTTAAAAAAAATTTTTAGCGATTTTATATTCTTGAGAAAACAGCAGCGATCACGTTTTTTCAAAATTAAGATTTGAAATGTTTTATTTCCGTTCATAAGTTTTCTATGTGATGGTTGAATAATTAGTTTCAAGCTTAAACATTAGTTCAATAAGACTACAATACATTTGTTTATATCAGACCTCCTTGATTGACTATGTGGTATCAAAAGAGAAAGAAAGAAAGAAAGAAAGAGAGAGAGAGAGAGAGAGAGAGAGAGAGAGAGAGAGAGAGAGAAAGCAATAGAATGTGAAGAAGTAAGGGAAAGAGTTAGGACAAAATACCTACGGAAGCAAGATAGTTGTCTGGTCAAGAAACGGGCATTTCAATGTCCTTTGAATTGAGTGCTTGGCTAGTTTGATGTATTTATTGACCATTGTCGAAACCATAGTATTCAGCCATATTTTCTATTAAAACGTTATTATGACATGATTGAGAGAGAAAATTTAAGATAATAATGTTTCAATAATAGTTTCTATATTCCGGAATATACATAAGCTTCCTGTAGAATAGCAAAAGTTCGTGCTTGTTGAAGGAGATAGTTGATGCATTTTTCAAACAAACATGGTGTGTGCTGCGAAAAAGTTTTTGAAAAACACAAAAGCTTCTTGTTGAACAAGTTCCATTTGAGGCTTCAAAGATTAAGAAAATAATTTTTTAGTTCAAGCGAGTAAAAACTTTGAAGTCGCTTCAAATTTGCTAAAAGTCCTTTCTTCTTATGGATATTAATCATTTTCATTTAGCAAGTTTACATGCAATCGGATTTTGGGTATAATGCCGCAGGAACTGCTGGTAGTTATATGATGCCATCGGCTGCATATCCATCAGCAGTTCCATCAGTTGTAGGACGATGCGTTGCTGGATGCATGCCAGCTTGCAATCCTACATGCGTTCGTCTGTACCAGGTTCCGGCTGTACAGCATTATGCTCAAGCAGCTGTATTTCCCGCTCACTATGCACCCCAATATGTTCATCCTTACATGGCTTTTCATGGATGTCAACCTTCGTGCATGCCAGCTTGTGCTGGACACTGCATTGAGCATGTAAAGCCAGGTATGCATACATTACTTTGAATTCTTATATAAGAAAAATATTATTTATTATTACTATTATATAGCATCTGATGAGACTGTTGCTCCAACAACTACAACTACAACTCCAGAACCTACAACGACCACGACCACTATTCCAACCACCTCAACGACGACTACGACCGAACCAACGACTACAACCACTACGGAAGCTACAACTCCAGAGCCCACAACAACAACTACTGAACTAACTACTACAACAACCGAAGCCACGACAACTACAACAGAAGCAACAACGACTACAACTACGACCGAAGCACCTACAACTACTGTAGCAACAACGACTACGACGGTCGACACAACCACAACCGGATGTCAATGTTTGCCTGTTTGTAACTGTGCTACCGAAACCACTCCCACTATTCTTCGTGATCCACCAGTTTACACGGTTAGCAACTAATCATATGTTTAGAATTCAATGTTTGAACCATTTCAGACAACTCAAACGCCAACATTCCCCACTACCCAACAAGTGTATTTCCCAACAACGACTATGCCATGTACACCGGTCTGCGTCATCCGTCTGAACATTGGACAAAACGTTAACACAGCAATTGAGCAAGTAATCTCAGGATGCCGAAAGACAGTATGCAGTTGTCCAGATGGTTTTCAACGTTGTACAAATCAACGATGTTGTCGTAAATATTAGAAAATGATTAGGAGAAAAGTAGAAAGTTATGAAAATCAAAGTGGTGTGAACATCCAGAATTTAATAATTTCTGTTTATCTGTATATATATCGTTCATTATGATTTGTTTTAAATTTTGTTATTTCAAATTAAAGATTAGGTATATCATTAATTAATTAGAATTATTATAAATACATTTTTTCTTATTATTATTCTGTTATTAATATTATATAATCTTAGAAAAATACAAATATTGTACTTGAAATTTTATTAAAATATTATAACAGTAGCAATTTTAATTCTGAAAATGACAATGATCATAAGAAAAAATGAAATAATTTTTTTTTACATAGATTTACTAGAATCTATTGAGATGTTGAGTTGTGATTTTCCAGTTTTTTATGCTGAGCTCAAGCAACACTTTTACTTTTTGTATTTCAATCGCCTTAAAGTAAGAAATAATAATTGAAATACAAAGCTTTTAAAAGAAATGCTATTAGACACCAATGTATTTTGGGTAACAATTTACATGAAAAGATGAAAAATAACAATAAATTTTGTTATTTTATTATTATTATAAATCAAGTTGTGTATAAATTGAAATATAACTTTAGGAGTAAATAATTCATGAGAGCATTATTTGTGCTTTTATCTTTTTTTGATGGCACTTGTGATGGGAAAGGGGCAATTAAGAGGCAACACGGGAAACGACTAGCTAATGAACCATTTCAAATATATGGTACATGGCTAATAACGGCCACACAAAGTTTAAACGTTTTTTTCATAGTAAGGACTAGATATTGAATTGGTATAAATTGAGTAAGATAATAGCAAGACAAGGGAGGAAGAGAGGGGGACGAGAGAGAGGTTGAGAGAGAGATGCATATATATAGTTGAGACAGAATCCTATGATGAAGACAAAAGTTTGAAGGCAACGACGACAGGCGCTTTTCAACATAGACAAGCCTGATATTACAGAAAAAATACAAAATATATGAATGGTTAAGATGGTTGCTCGAAACTCTCTGTGCATATGTATAATGTATATTCAAGAAACTGGTTTCGCTCATACGTATATATAGATATTTCAGAAAGAATAGAATGTAAGGCTTCAGATGTATGTGTGGCTCAACTCGTGAGTTTTCCTTTTCTATATTAAACTCAAACTCGTTGATGTTCAAGTTGCACTTGTTGAGCAGCTGCTAATTGAGCTTGCTGAAGTGGAAATGCTCCAGGAAGCAAACCGTATCCACTGGTTGCTGTTGTATACCCATATTGCTCAAGACCAGCATGTGAGACTGCAAATGCATATATTCAGATAAGAATTGATTGTTAAAACTAAAACAAACCTTGTGGAGAAATTGCATAAGCAGCTTGACCCTGCTGATTAGCAACAGCCTGAGCTAATACATTGTAGTCGATGAGCTGTTGCTGAGCTGCCGCGGCGGCAGCTGGAGATCCGAGGAGTGGATTAACAAGTCCGGCAGCAGCCGCTGCGGCACTGGGATAGTAAAGCTGTGGAAGTCTGCAAAGAAGAAGGTTAATAAGAAGTAAACATAATAAGTATTTCATTAGAGCATAGGCTTTGTTGTCTATTACATCACATCTCAAGCTTAAGAAAGGATTTGCAAATCTATCTGGCACGGCGTACAAAGCACGTGCGAAACGTGCAACCAGATCGTGCAGCAGTTACAGATACGCCATCCGATATTCTACACATGTTCATTCAATTTTCTCTAATCAACTTTTTTTTCGGAACGTATGTGAAACAAAATTAATTTTAAAAGTTCGATTATGGATGAAAATGTGTGGAATTTAGCTTGTCAATCGACACGGCAGACTAGCAGATAATAATTTCTACAGTTTTTGAAACAAAAACATTTTTTGAACTAAACTATATCTCGCTAGATTTTCAGAAGTAAATGTGTGAAACTGAATATGACTAATTATAATATTAAATAGGGGAATTTAGGAAAAATGCGATAGAAATAGAAGTCATAAACGTAAGGAAAGAGAGTGAGGGAAAGATAGATAGTTTGGAAAGATTTCATGCTCAAGCTTTTCAAGTTTGAAAAGAAATTAACAAAGATACATGTTAGTCACCATTTTTTAAACAAATCATAATGTTTTCCATTTTCGAATAATAACAAAAAGTTCATTGTATTTTGGAGAAAAATGGTGAAAAGAGGTAAATATTTAGAAGAAAGGAAAAAAAGTAACGAATAAAATAGAAAATGTGAATTTGAAAAAAAAAGGTAAAAAGAAGATATTTCAGTTGAAATAGTAGAATAGAGTAGTAGAAGCTGGATTAAACCATTTGTTTTATTTTTGTTGTTGGAGGGTAAAGGAAGAAAATGCGGGAACAGGAGTGGAGAAGTCAACTTTATAGATTAAAATACACGGCAAGAGCACTCTCTCACAGCAGAGCACAGCTTTTATTATACTTTTTGTAATAGAAAAAACGGCAAAATCTACTTCTGGAGTATGTTACCAGATCAGTCTGCGGGCAAAACAAAGAGCAAACACACGCAGAGCTTAGATTGTCACCTTTTCCTTATATAGAGAGATAGAGAGAGAAATTGGGAGAATCAATTGGAAGAAGTATGAGAAGATTCTGCTTAACTATATCCTTCCAACAATTGTCTAAAACGAGACTTCTCTCGAAACTATCAGCATTCATTTTTAATATTTTCATCATATTGTATATCAAAAATAAATTCTTGCTCCAGCAATATTTGCATGAAATTGCTCATTAATTACTTCAACGACCCAAAACTTGAAATTGAAAACGTACCCAACACGTGCAGGAAATAAAGCTTGAAGCTGTGTCTGAAGTGGCAGTTGCACAGCTCCTGCAGCAGCTCCGAGTGCTGAAAGAACACCAAACGTAGAAGCTTACTCATCACAGTAATGATATTTACCTGCTAGTTGAACATTATTCCTTGGCTTAGCTCCCAGATATGCTAAATTTACATTAGCTTTTCTTCCATCAATAATAGGATTTGGATCCTTGCATGCACGTTCAGCTGCAGCACGATCTTTCATAGTAACCTAAAAAAAAATTATTATAAAAATAATTTCTTCTATCAATAAAGATGAGTAAGATTTAAATAAAATTTGAATAAAAATTATTTTCATCTGTTAATTATTGATTTTGTGAAGTAAACTTTTAATATTTTGAATATTAATTCAAAATATTCGATTTGATATAAATAAATTTTGTGTATAATCCATTGAAGATGAAAAATACATAGAAGACTAGAGATTTTTCAGAGTATTTTGCGCTCTCACAAACAAAAACATTCAAAAATGCTGATTTAAAAAAAAGTTGTGGATTACGGCAAAAAAACAGGATGATTTTCTTCGAGAAAAAAAAGTTAGAAATATTATAGTCAATGCGAAACATTTTTTGAATATTAAAGATAAATTGTTTCATATTCCAACAAAAATCTATTTTAATATATTTTTATCATTATTTTTCTCTCAGAAAACTGTCTTGCAGACAAGGTAACTATGAGAATTACAATATTATTGTTATAATTATAATTATTAAATCAAATAATATATTTTTTAGAATTGGGAAAAAAGCAAACAGCAGAATGAGATGAAAATTGAAATCAAGCACTCACAAATCCATATCCACGACTTTTTTGAGTTTGACGATCTGTTATAACGACGGCTTCTTCGATATCTCCGAACTGCTCAAAGTACTCATGCAGAGTTTTGTCACTAGTATGATACGGCAAACCACCAACAAATATTTTTGTGAACATAGTATCACGAGAGCCTAAAGAATAGAAAAAAATCAGAAAAATGAGAAGCAGTAGAAGTATGAAGCAGTTTGAATAGGCTCTGCCATTCGATAGACTTGTTACACCATATCACAAAAAATCACGAAAAAATCAAATTAGAATTAGAAATACGGTAAATAGCAAACATTTTGATTAGATGTTTATTATCTTCGTTGATTTAGCAAGGTTTCAGATATTATTAGCCAAATGAAGTCAGATTAAACGAATATATTGAAGAGAAAGTTTTTGAGACAACTATCGAAATGTAACTAACCTATTCCAGAATCAGTACCTGCAGCTGATTGAACTAGGGCTTGGACTATAGGATCACCCAATTGGCCATAAACTGATGAAGGAAGCATTTTACTGAAAGAAAAAAAAAGAAAATTAATATTATACAATAGTGAATAAGTTATTCTTATATATTCTATGATGAAATTGTTTACTATGTGGTAGAAATTTTCATATTATTATAGGAATGAGCAGAAAAAATTATATTTTAAACATCCATATATGGTGGTTAGATTTTTTTTTTGTGAATATTTGGAATGCATGGATATGCTCGAAGCAAATTAAAAGACAGAACAACCTTTTCATCATTAACATCGTCATTTGATCTAGAGAATAGTATGTAATAATCAGTATATGAGATAATGATGGCTACGACGATTGGAACTTCACGAAGTAAGAAGATGAAGTTATTTATTTCGCAATTTTTATTAGTTTCAGCGAAAAAATGCGGAATAAAAAGAAAATTAAGACGGAGTAGATGTATCTTATCGTTCGTCTTCTTTCTTCTGCTGCCTCTGTCAGTTTAATCTCTTCTAGGGTGAGTCGAGACCAAAGGAGAGCGGGTGAGAGCAAAGAGAATGTTTTGTCTCTTTCCCTCCTCCCTTTTTCGCAGAGCAGCACTCAAACTTGTTCTTCTTTTCTCTCGCACTCGCTATTCTCCCACTCACTGCATTTTTCTATTTTCCATACTTCGCCTTGTTATCCTATCTCTCCTCACCTATATGACCATCTAAGCAACCAGGTGGACAAGACGTTTCTATGGCTAAGCTCAGCTCCACGCGACCGAGTACAATGGAAGAACGAAGAGGCAGAAGCTGCAGATGAAGAAGGTGTGACAGAAATAGCTCTACAAGGGTTTTCATCTTCAATCCTTTCTTTTCTTTTCTCTGTCAGGATACATGAAAACACTTGCGAAATCGGAGAAAACTTCTAGATCTACTCATCGAAATTGTGATGGTCCTAGTGAAAAAGAACAGAAGATAGCGAAGAACAATCATACAGAACTCTAATTAAAGCTTTTGTAGCTAATAATTCTCATCTATATACATTTGGAACTGTCAAATCTGAAGACTAGATAGCATATGAACTTCTAAAGAAGTCATTTATCTGTTCATTTCTTCGATGTTGTATGAATAAGTCCCGATATTCTCGTCAATTTGTATATATCATCAGAGTAGAATGTATCATGAACAAACGAATAACATCAAACGATGCACCAAAAGACGACATCTCTTCTAATCCTGAACAGCAGATGGTCAGTTCTGCGGCTATTCATTTCGAAATTATGCTATGTCAAATGAGGAATTTCTACAGCATATCAAACGACAACATACACCACAGGGCATATGATCTTAAGCTAAATGCAAAAGCCAATTTTTGAACATTACGATTTCATACATAGATGGAACGATAGGCGAATGTGCTTTGAATTGCATATCGTGTCTATTCAATGTTCATTTCTCATGAATTTGATGGAACACCATATCAAAATTATAATAAATAAGCTATAATTTTATAAAAAAAAAATCTTAAAATAAAATGAAAATGAAAGATTAGGATTTATGTTTTCTTTCTTTTTTCTTCAGTTACCAGGATATGTACAGAATTTTATTAGTTTTTCTTTAATGAGAAAGCCATGCAATAATTAGAAAATGAAAAGAAAAAAGAATGAAAATTGTCAAAAAAAATGCATTTTTGTATGTGTTGGTCATGGATTAAACATAAAAATTATTTAAATATCTTCTTTCATCTTCTACAATATTAATTTAAAAAATTATAATGATACTACTTTTTACTTTATGTGTACTTTTCAGGTAACCGGATTGTGGAAAACCATTATTTCATTATTTGTATATGAGCAAACTAAGTAGTTGCATTCGATTTATCCAATTTTTTT
This sequence comes from Auanema rhodensis, assembly GCA_964057225.1. NCBI lineage: Eukaryota > Metazoa > Nematoda > Chromadorea > Rhabditida > Rhabditidae > Auanema > Auanema rhodense. Next base: position 8,176,458 of record OZ059899.1, on the reverse strand, counting down.
TTGTTTTCATCCCTGATTTGGATCGTATCCTCGTAAAACTTGAGTACTTAGAAAATTATTTTTTTCTTCGCTATTCTAAAGACTATGAGAACTTTAAGAGAATTAAAGGAATACGAAAAATATTTCTGTTAGTCAGATAAAACGGAGAAAGCAACAGCTCCTGTCGATAGTCTGTCTATCTTTGACTTTTGAGTTAAGTGTCGGCTACTAACGAACGAAGTGGCCCAAAACGTTTCAAGAGATGGACAAACACGTGGAGAACACACGTGAGACACATTAACAAGAAGTTTAGGGGCTCGTAATGAAAAGCTAAACATGGCAAATTCAAGATACTATCTGAAGATGTTTAGGATGTTTTGACATAAAAATATTTTCAATTTCGAAAACAAATTATGAAACGTCTTGATTTGATTTGAATAACCGATACGTTGATATTGAGAATTTTTGAATAAAAAAACAAAAGAATAAAAAATAAAATTGAACTAACCTATGATAGAAATAGAATATCTGTATTTAAAGGCACTGCAAACACGGCAAGAAATATATTAAGTGGAATATATCTGAAAATATGAACAAGTTAATGAAATTATTTGAAAAATCACGATGAAATATGAGACGAACAGTAGCAACAAACTCAGAAAACAATAGAAAATAATAACTTCAGAAGTCATGAGGTCATTGAAACAGATAAAGAGAAGACAAGACTGAGCCGTAAGATAAAATAAGAAAGAAAAACGAAAAGAGGCAGCGGAGAAGAGAGAATGCCAGACAGACAAAGATATAGATTGAGAGAGGGATAGGCGATAGGTTCGTAGAGATTGTCTCAGCTGGAAAAGCTTCCAGGTTCTTTTAGCATATCACATGAGGATTTGATTTTTGTCTACAGCCACATTGAAAAGGTGATTTAAAAAAAAAGAGAGAGAAGCAATGCTACAAGAAATATAGGATAACAGTTGAGAGAGAGAGCTGCATCGAGAGAGATTGAGGGAGAGACTGATCCTGAAATAAACGAAAATAGGAGCAGAAAATCAGAGATGTATGTATGAATGTGTGTTTGTATGTGTATGATAAAACTGGAACGAAATCTTCAATAATCGATGGAATATAGATTATAGGATATAAAGAGGTAGAAAGCCAGTCAAGAGGGTAAACAGAACGAAAGGAAAGCTGACAGTTGGAGCTGGCGTGTCGTAAGATGACAGTATCGAATCACGGAGTATCCACTATTCTCATTTCATCATTTCAGCTGAATTCAAACCCCTTTCGTTAAACTTTGGATAGTGACATGGGCCGTCATCCGTTTCAGCTTTATCATCAACTTCGTATTTCAAGTGTATTCACCCTCTCATTCAATTTCCTTTTTTTAAATATTGCATCGCAAAAAGTACAAAAACATTGAATGTACACGGAAAATGATATAGCAATACTTGAAAATTTAAAAAAAAATGATAAAAAACTTATGTGATTTCGAAATTGTAGTATATTCAATGTATGCTCGGAAAGAAATAATGAAACGAAAATTTAATAGCATCGATTTTTGAATCGACATAGATTATGAGGAACAGAAAAGAATTCTAGGGATACACGTCGTCGTTGACCAAAAAAGGAAGACTGCACGCATTTTTAGCAAAAATGAGGTTATTCACACACAATGAGAAGCTGTGCCAGTGGCTGAAGACGAATGAGTCGGAGGGCAAAATGAGGTCTGCAATAGAAAACAAGCGAACTCAGATGAAATGGATGTAATACGTTAAAATTGCAAGAGGAATGTTGATTTGATAAGATTAAGCTTTAAAACAAAACATCTTCAGGTACATTCAAAGAAATAGGTTGTAGATGTGCTTATAGCTTGAAGATGAAGCTTGAAAAAAGTTTATAAAAGCACATAATAAGAGTTAAAGATAAAGATAAATAAAAAAATTATTAAAGAGAAGAAGAAAATATTATAAACTATACATAGACTAGGGTTATATTATATATATAGGATAGAAATAACATGCGTTGTTTGTTCATGTCATATGAAATTTTGTGAAAAAGTTGAGAACACATATCGGATGGATACGATTGACTGTGTCTAATGCTGGAGATTGAAAAGAAAAGTTCGGAGGGTGAAGAGAAAACGGGGGGCATCGGATGACATTATCATTTGGAATTTAGAGTCTTTCGTTTGTCTTACATCCATCTACGGAAAGAAAAGCAATCGAAGAAATGAGGGGAAAATCTGAATTGAGGCGAATGAGGTGGAAAAGGAGTAGGCGAAAAGGTAGTAGTGAGAAATGAGTCAAATTGGTTCGAAATCAATGCAACAAGTTTTAAAAAAAAGCTGAAATAAGAGACAAAAAGAACAAAAAAAACTGATTTTGTGATGAATGCTATAGAACTACATAGATAGTAGTTGGATAGTAAAGGATAGGATAGAGACGAATGAGAGATGAAAAGCTCTTACGAGAGAGCAAGGAAAAGGAGAGTTTCAAACTGAAAGCAAAAATTTCCGATCAAGGACTTATTCAACTCAACGCTTCTTCATAATATATATTATATGACCATCATAAAGTCCAAATGACAGAAAAAAGAAGATAATGATGACAAAACTGATGACAAGGGTGATGATGTAGAAACGAATGAGATATAGTTATGAAAATGAATAATTATAAATAAGAAAGATTTAAATAAAAATGGAAATAAATAGTACGAAAGGAAGCAGAGTGAAGACGAGACTAATCCTATATATATATGCAAGTGAGCATAAGGGATTGAGAAGCTGGAATCTGCGGCAAAAAAGGAGAAATTTTCTTTGGAATAGTAAAATGACCAAAAGAAATAATGCTTTATATAGAATTAGTTTAGATATATCAAAAATAAAGTGAAGAGAAAAAAGAGAGGGAGGAAAATTAAATGAGAGAAGAAGAAAAAACGAGGTGGCAAAAGCTGTGGGTACAATATTTGATCAGATGTATGTGGAAGAGAAGAGAATATAACAAAAAAGAAATTGAAATATCATCATCAACATCGTCATCAGATTTATAAAATTAGAAAATATATTTATATAATATAATATATATCTGTATCTGTATATTAATTTTTCAAAATGTATATTGCTAACATTAAAATAAAGTACAGAATATGTTGTTTATGTTTCTAGCGTGTTTTGCTAAGTTTGTATATGCAATTGCTACTGATCAACGTTTGATAAGATGACAAGAAAGTCTGACAAAATAATGAAGAATTGAAGAATATAAAGACAAGAAGATTGCTGGAGCTCTACACTTCTATCTCCTCTGATCTGAGGCTGCGCAACTTCAAGTGCTTTGAGCACGAGTTTTCAGCAGCTGGCCCTGAGAAGAATATACCCACACAATCGGAAAGTGGAAGAAAGAAGGGGATTTCTAGTACAAGGGAGGTAAGAATATTTACAAAGAAATTCAAGTAAAGTGGAAAAGCTGAGAAATAACTTTTTTTTTCTGAATTCACATGAAATAACTGGAAGACTTATGTTAGGACATTGATTAACCACATTCTGAAACATGTAGTTCCGTGGTTGTATCTAGCTTAACCATTGCTTTATCTATATTTGGATGCATTAAATCATAGTTGTATGTATCTACAGGCCTGGGCTAGAAAGGTCGGTTCTTTAAGCGGAATGCGAACGACTGGTCTGATATAGCTGTTGCTTTATCTCTTCTTCTTAGTCCTCTTCCTCTCTTCATTAAATTCACGGTCTCTTACACATTAACTATTTCTGTTTATCTCTGAAACTCTCTTAAAATCTTACGATTTCATGTCTCTTATTGTCTTCTCACTTGGTAGCGGTAATGGGAGGATGGCGAGTGGGAGGGGATGCTGAATATGGTGTCGGGGGGATAAGAAAGGAAAACGAAGGGACATACAAACCCAATATCTGTTCTTATAATTGTCCGAATCTATCTTATCTTTGAACTTACTTTCGTCTCTCTAAGTCACTTAATATCTCTTATATGTTCTCTTTCTCTCTTTTATATCTCTTCTAAGAACAAATCATCTCAGACTGTAACATTCAATATAATATATTTAAATTAATCAGCATTAAGTTTATACAAATACATATTTATATATAAATATAAATATATAAATATATACTATTTTTATGAAAATGAATAAGAAAACACCCATTTTCAATGTTTTTTTCGCTATCAAACCATTAAGAATGACTGAAATTCGTATAATTGCAACAGAAGAGAAGAAAGAAAACAAAAAGGATAGAGACTTCTTGAAGAAGATAAGTTATAAAAGGTTCAAAAACAAAATGTAGTTGTATATCTAACAACACGATTGACTAGATATTCTGTGTTATATATCTAACGACTGGTTCGCTGATTCTCGTATCACATTATCATCACTCTCTTCATCAGCTGATTTGAAAACAGCTGTTGCCAATATTCGTTTGAAGAAGCATATATTATATAAAATTCAGAAAAATAATAAGAGAAATATTGGAAATGATTGAGAGACGTTGGAATGAAAAGATAAGAAATGATGTAAGAGGTAATGAGGAGGTTGGGAAACGATGACAGTTGATGAGTGGGATGTAGATACATACATACGTTACGACACAACAGGATATGCTATAATCTGTGAGGAAATTCAGATAAAAGTACGACAAATCGAATGGCTACTCATTTTGATCTCGTTGTATTTTCTCTTCAATTGATGAATTTAATCTGATCGGACGTGTGAAAACGGTCAAGCTCACTGTAGGACAAGTGAGGGTGAGGTCATAGAAAATATGAAAATCGAAAAATTGATATGTGAGATCACCGGTTTTTGGTCACACTGGGATGGCATACATGGCGTATTAGAGAAGGTTTTGATGATGAAGACAAAGATCACATTGTCGTTCATCAGAACTACATCACGGATGACGGTGCGCTTCGACAATAACGGTGATAATGGTGATGATGTTGACGGCATTATGGGTATTCAGAGAAAAACGTTTCCTTCTTCTTTTTCTTTCGAATCTTGGCAAGCTATCGTAGATTGCGTCTTTTCAGTTTCGATGATGGAATGTTTAGTAGGAATTGAAGTATCCTCTGTCTCTCTCTCTCTTTTCTCTTGCTGACCAAGCAGGACAAGTGAAGGAGTTTGGGTGGGTTGACGATTATCGTGGGAATGGTGATCAACCGGGTATAGAGTGGCACGTGCAATATAGATTTTAAAATCTACTTCCATATTCCCTCAAAACTTCACACATGGCGATTGATAGGGTAAGTATATATGTATGGATATACAAGTATATATGTATATTGATAGAGAAATATTGGAGAATTATTAAATTATATCGTATAAATTACATAAAATATTGAAATTTAATTGATTGCAGACGATGAAATATGACTTCAAGAGATATATAATTATGATTATCCATAAAAATTATGAGTCAATTCTTTAATATTCTTCTTCAATGCTTGTATAATTATGGAAATTTCAAAGTAACGAGCATTCACATATTTGAAATCCTTTTTTATGTCGTTGAATTATGAATACCGCTTATAGTTAATGAACATTATAGTTAAAATGATTTGGAATTCAATTGAAAATTATGGAATTTCAAAAGTCTAATGTTGAAAATGAGGAAATAAAAGCTACAGATCGAGAAAAGTTGAAATATTAACCGGAAATTAAAAGCCTGAAGATATTGATGAAGCCGAAAGAAGAAACAAATTTCATTATGCCACAATTTAAAAAAAAAATCCAAAAGAAATTTCGTGGAAGCAGTCAAAAAGAAAAAAAGGACAAGTGAGAAGGAAGAAAGAATAAAACGAATATATTAGCGAGGAAGAAAGAAATGAGAAACGACATTGAAGACCGCAGAGCTAGAAATATGAAAGTTTAGTTGAGGTTCCTAAATTTTGTCGACGACGAACTATTGTCTGAATCTTGAGAATCTGACTAGGAAAGGGAACGAAACAGAGAGAAAGAGAGATAGTAGTGTAAGCTTCGAGAGATTTGAACAATGGGACGAGGACTTGAACTAGTAGAAACTCAGTAGTGGGATAAAGGCAGAGCAATAAGTAGAAAGAGTAGACACAATTTAGAGAGGGGTAGAGAAAGATAGAGAGTTAAAAGTGGAGCAATTCTGGTGAAGAATGAGAGCAAAAATGAGATCAGTAAAGAAGAAATTGGAGGAAATACAGAGAAGAGTATAGAGAGAGAGAAAGATGGAGGGGGAGAGACTTAGTGAGAAAGAGAGAGAGAGAGAGAGAGAGAGAGAGAGAGAGAGAGAGAGAGAGAGAGAGATCATTTGAAAGTATGAAAAGAGTATACCAACTTTAGTTTTTCTTCTGAAAAAAAGTTAGATTTGAGTTTAATGAGTCTCAAAGTGTAAAATGGCAACAAAGGAAATATTAAAGAATGAAATCATTATTGAATATACTCTTTCTTTATCCTTCAGAACACTCAAAATCTTCAATTTTCAGCTTACGTCTTTGTCTTTCAGCTTTTTCTTCTATGAAGCTTTCTATATACACATGAATATGTCGTTATACTTACTAACGTCATCATCTTCAAATATACGTGTCTAACGAACGTTCTCATCCTCATTCTCTTGATGTCTTCTATACGTTGTTGGCACCAGTATCGGTTGCGATTCAACTAATTATGTGTCTTGATTCAGAATGTCAACAAACGACAAGTGGACGATGAAACAGAATATGGGATGCAATCAGTAGCCGATTCGCATTGAGTTTAGTATATGAGAAGAACAGATTCAAAGACGAATCAAATGGAACCGATCTACTATCCTCCCCACTTATTGTTCTTTGACGAGCCCGATTGTTTCAGGAGCCTCTTTGTCGTTGTCCGATATTTTTCTTCAGAGCTAATCAGATCAATCAATAGTTCGCACTAAAATGCTATGTTTTGAGGAAGCAACAGAAGATGCTGAAACTACTGTTTCAATCGTAATAGAAAATACTGGAAGTATTCATGTGAAAAGCTACATAATAGTATGTAAACAAATAAAATACAACGGTTAAACTATAGTATCATATAGTTAACACACAATTTGACATTGTTACATCAATTATAATTGTAAATTAAAGGATAGTGTGATACTGATCAGAGATTACACATTTAGAAGATGTCTAGATCTATTGTGATGTTAAGGGAAATTGGCGGATGAGGGTGACGGAAAAATAAAGAGTTTAGAGAAAGATAGAAAACAGTAGAAATTTGAAGCTTACTGATGACTGATGGGTAGAAGAGAAGGCAAAGGAATGAAATCAAATTCTGACTAAGACGAAGATCAGATATGAAGGTTATACATAGCATCGAGTTAATGATGATCGGATAGTAAAGTACGGAAAAAGAAAATGAAGAAATGAAGAGAGAAGGCAATATAACTGTTCAACAGCTGCTTCGTTTCAACTCTTACTCTTCTAACAAGCCATAACAATCATCAGAGAGATAGATTATGAGAGAGAGAGATAGAATGGATAACCATTGTCAATTGTAAGAAGATGAGAATAAAAGAGAGAGTGATAGAGAAGAGCAGACTCACGTCTGCTGGACATAGGTTGGGAGATTCTGTCTCCTGGTGCTACTTCAACCTCCGTCACCTCCCCCCGTCTCCCTCCGGGGCCGTGGATGAGCAGCCATGGCCAGCAGACGGTCTACAGAGCAAAAGACAACGCTTTCCGCATAGGTCATTAGACAAGCAGAGAGCAGTCTTTAGATATGCCGAAAACACTCACAATTCTCTTCAATTCTCTTTGTCTCTCAACTTCTTTCTTCCTTCTTTCTTTTTCTTTCGTTCCTTTCCTTTTCCGGCAAGAGCTACTTAAACAGTCTGAACTAAATATAATTCTTTTTCCATAAGATCGTAAGTGGCCAAAAGCAAAAGAGACGAAGATGACGCCTTATCTTATAAGAGTACTTGTCCCTCAAGAAAATGCCATAGAAAAATGACGTTATGAATTTAATTAAAACAATTTAATTTTAAAATAAAATACAAAAATAAAATTTATAATGAATATATACATATTCATATACGAAATGTTAAATTTGTTTCAATTAGTGTGAAAAGATAAAAGAAAGAGAATCCAAGCGATCAGATCGGGTTCTAATTCGGAATTTTTGGTATAAAAGATAAGAACTGATAGAAAGATGAATATGAAAGATACATTCATATATCTACATCTTGGTTTGAATTAAAATACGATCAAAGAGAAAAAAACAATGAAGAATACAATTACATAAGTAAAGTAGTTAATCTAACATAAACTTTTCTATTCCTCAAAGTCTTCTGTATTTTTGATTTGGAGGATATGTGTTCAAATAAATTGAATTATTTTACAGATGCTTAGGAACACAACAATAAGCAGGAGGATGCTAAAGCTCGAAACAAGCTTCTGAAGCTTGATCTGTACATCTATCCTGTTCAGCTTTTGATCGATCAAAGAATATCTATGAGAGATGAGCAGACAAACGGACAGATAGGCAGACAAGAATGATGCCGTCGTATGCTGTTCAAGTTAATCTGTGCTCTATACTCACATTTCAGTGTTAAAGGGAAATATATAATGTTCAGGAGCTTTTCTTGAATTTCGTTAAAAGAAAGACAATAAACTTGAATATGAATACCTCATAACTAAGACTTCAATGAAAAAATCTGTTTTTTTTTGTAAAAACATCATAAAGAAAAACATGAAAAATGTGATTAAAGTGAGCGTGAACGGAAGGAAAGAAGAAGAGAAAAAGCCTACAAAACTTGAAGTTTTTTCGAATGCTTGAAGAAGAATTGAAGTCAACCAGTTCATAAAATCTTCCGATAAAAAATAATATGTTTACGTGAAATTTCACGTAAATTTTAATGAGATTTATAGGAACAGTAGACCTAATCATATAGATTATTAGTTAGAAATATATATTTTTTTGTTTAAAAGAATAAAAACAAACATTAAAAACAAATTGAATTGTATATCGGTGAGTCAAGATCAATTGCTCTGTCCACCAGTTGGTCAGTCGAAACTCTCCAGAAATTTGTCTGGTACCGAGTCTTCATTTCTCTCGTACTCTGTTTCAGACACATACTATTTCCGTGTTCAGCGGATAGAAACCGGATGGCTTGTCCACAATGACGCCAGAGATTTGCAGTTGTTGCTGTTGCTCATCTTTATTCTTTGCTATACAGCCTTTATTCTGTTTTTGTGTTCAAAACATCAAAAAGTCATTGAAATATTTAAATGCTAAACTACGAACTATCGTAGTCAATAGAGTTGAAATAAAGAATTAAAATAAAAAAAAAGAAAAAGAAAGAGATTAGTATTTTTGGTCTATTAGGCCAAGACTTAGATTAATAGTATATACTCTTGTGACGAGATAAAAAAAATAAGAAAAAATACCGAAATTTCATGAATTACAGTAATATCATTAGAGCCCATCAGTTCCCGTTTCATTTTTTTCATTCTGAAATAATAGTATTACTAAAAAAGTCTTTAGAAGAAGCCATCAAAAAAGAAAAGAACTCATATAATATTTGAAAAAATACATAAATTTGAGCAAAACTGGCAAAACTATAATATTAGAATAAGCATAGTATACTATCGATGTCATATTGCATACCACCTACCCCTTTTGACAAGATTTTAATGTATTTTCTTGTAAAATTAACTTAAAAAGCATAGTATTTTATAAAATACATTAAGAGGCGGAATATGGTTGACTAAGGCTTAAAACATGAGGGCAATTAGCTTACTCGAGCTTTATGAGCTTTATGGAAACATGAATGAACCGAAACACCTGTATAGGTTAAAGGTTTTGGAAGCAGCATGGTCGTGACCTTACAAAGCACACCCACTGTCAATGAATAAAAATAAAATGAACGATGAATGGAAGAATATAGAGAGAATAAGAGAGATAAAGAAAATATAAGAGGAAAAGATAGAATGAGGGAAAAAGAGAGAACAGCAACAAGGTAGAGGTGGGAGAAATAGAGTAAAGGTTTTGAAACAGGATGGAGCTCAGAGTATACAAGAGAAAAAGTTGCACATAAATTGTGCGATTGATTCAAAAGGACAAAGTCAGAGAGGAAAGAACATCTATTATTGATAGATTTTGGCTGTAGTTTCAATTTGAAATGCTTGGCTTCTAACCTCTCAAAAGCTCACCATATCTCTATATATTTCCTGCTTATTTCTCTTTCTCACTCCCAATCTCCCCCTTATCTCTCTAGCTATTTCTCTTCTTCACACACCCTCGTTTTCTTTTAAATTCTTTTGAAAAGACAGAAGCATGAGAAATCAAGGATTTTATATGACCTGAAGGCGGATACGAAATAGAAGACAATTGTTTCAATCCTCTTGACCGGAAATTCAGCACATCTGTTGCCAGGATTGTACGTGGAGCTTTAGAAAGTATCTACGTTCCCTAAGCTTCTTTTAAGACTTTAAGGTTTCAAACTTGAAAAGCTCGAAAGCTTTTTGTATTTTGAATGAGCCTGGACATACCGACGTCATGTCAACTGAATTATGCATAGTTTACAGATGTCTTTCCCGACCGATATTATTTCAGAAAAGAAGATATAACAAATACTTAAACATAGAAAACAGTTTTCTGAACTACATTTCTAATTATCAAAAGGAACAAGCTAAGTTTACAGAAAATCCATAAAAATATTTATGAATAAATATGTATAGGATTTGCTGCAAATGAAAGCGTTTGTCCTTTAAAACTCGCCAGACATTGGTATTTCTTGATTGATAAATGATCATCCAAGGATTATATCTGGTAGAGTACTCTTGTACAATTTAAAAGATTAAGGAAATATATTTATGTATGACAATGATGAAATATGGTATATAAAATTAATAATTTGATCATATGGCTTCAAGGCTTATTCGATAATCATTCAGAACATTTGACTGACATCATCATCATCATCATCATCATGCATGACTAATAGTTAACGAAAATATTTAAGAACTGTCTGTTCCATAAACTTTAAAAGGAAACAATTTTTAAAATAAAATAGATATTTAGAAATATAATATTATAAAATATATATCTTTATGATAATTAAAACATTTTCTTATCAGGAAGTTTAAAACTTTATTTGAAATTGATGTTGAACTTTAAAGAATATTTGAAAAACATTTGATGGTATTCACAAGTTGATTTCAATGAAATTTCATTGCTCTATTGATGGATGAATGATCTTGAAACAATGAATTTTTGATTTTTTTTCTAGACTTCTTGACATACCAAAGTACTATGTTTTAAAAAAAAACTGTTAGAAAAAGAGAAATGAAAAGGTGTAAGAAGATGAATTGAGATCATTTTTGTTACTAACTGAATAATTAAAGATTATATGTACATAAAGTATTAGGAATAACATTCAAATATATTTAAAATAAAGAATAAATATATAATTGGAAACATCATGTCATAATATCAGAAGAAAATGAATAACGATCGTTGTTCAAATTTGAAGAACGAAAATGACATAATAGCCAATGTTACAAGAACTATACTTGAACTTTCCACGCTGTTATGTTTTCAAATTAATAAAAATTGAATTATTAAAGTTAAGAATTTGAAAAGACCTCATGAGTTATTATGTATTTTTCAATAACTGACGAGAAAAAAGGGTTAAAGCTATAATCACTTTGAACTTGGCAGGGAGGAGTGTTTTTAAAATTGATCTCTTTCTGCTTTTCTCTGTTCTATGTGACTTCTATGTCATTCACCTTCGTCTTCTCCTAGCATATTCCTTTTTCTAACTTTAGTTGTGAAAGTATTCATTGTTTATGGGTTTGAGCATAGCTTTAGCCCTCATCTTACTATCGCTTTGTGGACCAAAGGTGATTCTGAAGCCAAAGAGATCATGAGTGTAACGGAAGTTTTAACTTTCCCTCTTCCGTCTTCTTGATTCTATTGACCATTTGCCAGAAGAAAAGTTAAAGTTGGTGAGAGCTCAAATTTAAAAAGAATGATATATTTAGAATAATGAAATAAGAGTTTTTGAACGCAAAAAAAAAGAAAAATATTGTAAATGACGAAGAGAAAAATAGATGGCAGATGAAGCTAACACTGAAGCAAGTTGGAGCTATTTCAGCTGAGAGTAAAAGGAGACGATTTGAAATACAAAGGATTCTAAGACTAGCCGATTGTCTTTCTGAATGGTTGGTGGGGCGACATTGAAAAGATTATGAGAATGAGCAAAGGATTAAGTAGTTGAATGACACTGAGGGCTTCCTTCCGTTTGTCCTTCTTTGTCTCTCTGTATCTCTCTCACTCTCGTCATTTTTCGGTACCACTTATTCTTACATCATTGCTCTTATTTTAATATTCTGAGATTAGCTTCATAAATAATAAAATTAATATTCAATATTTTGAACCAATTAAATAAAAAAAATGATTTTAATTAGTTACTAAAATAGTAATGAATAGATTAAACTTAAATAATATATATTTTCTCAAAAGTTTCTAATAATATCTATTCATTTATATATATATATATATATTAGTTTATAAAATTTGTTATAAAATAAACAAAATGACAAAAGAAGAAACGAAAAAGCTATGAAGGAAAGTGAAAGGAACGTAATTGGCAATTGGCAGTTTACAGCATTCAAAGACAAATAGTATGTATATATTATATAAGAAGTATACATACTATATGTATATGACAGCTCACATTTAATTTGAAATAACTGACAAATTAGATTTTTCTTGCTTTGATTAAGAAAAAATTATTTTGAATGTATATGTATAGTAAACTTAAGAAGTTTTATGAAGAACATGTTTTAAATCATGATGATATTCATATTCATCATGACAACGTTTAAACTTCTTTTTTTTCTTCTTAGGAATAGTCTAATAACGTTTCTGATCTCAGGATGAAATGAATTTTACAGATGGTTTATGAGTAGACAGCAAATTGAAGAGTTTTATGTAGACAAGAGACAGAATTCGATTGGAAATTAATGAGTATCAGATGACGGATCGGACAGCTCGATGAAGTCATCCACGAAGTCTGTCCTAAAACTAAAATTTAGCAGTCTCTTTGGATAAATGTATATGACAATTAAACAAGTATATTCATATAATATTTAGATATTTCTATTCATTTACTGTTAAAATAATTTAAAAACAAGACCATCTGCTGTACAGCATCGGATACCTCAAATACAAAATATAGTTAGCAAAGTTATAAAATGAAAAATTCATATTTCAACAGAAAAACAGAACAGGATGAAAAGCTTTGGAAGCAAAAAAAAAGAAAAGAAAGGATATGTGTTGTAATGTTACAACTTAGCTTCATCCACAACACATCTTTGCCTAAAATCTATTCATCAACGTCGCTCTTTGTCTTCAAAATTCATTCTCTACTCGTATAAGTCTTTTTCAACTATTTTCTTTATTTGTTAAATATTATTATTTTAATAAAATTGAAAAAAGAAAGTTATTTTGCTTTGAATAATCTTAAATAATAAATTAATTATTTTAAAATAAAATAAAAAAAAAGATATTTAACTAAATATGGACAAACTTAAAATAGAGAGAATATGAAAAAGAATATTTAAACTATATGGATAGATAAAACTATAATTAATATAATTCAAAAATACATAAGGACATTCACAAATTATAATAAATAGTTTTTAATTCATCTATTTCATATACAATACTGGCTGTAATTAAACATGAATATTGAACTTTAATGAAGCAAAATAAGTTTTTAAAAGGCTGTAAATGAATGAATTACTTATATTCATCTTGATCAGTGTTGGAATTATTGAAAATTTACACAGAAAAAACCAAAAAATCTATTTAAAATATAAAAGTTATACATGTAAATATATATTTAAATGTATGTACATGAAGGAATATTCAACATTTTATAAAAAATATTTAAGCAAACATGCATTATATACATAAATAGATGTGTATAAATGACTTAAAAATCAGGAAATGAACATGCCCTCTGGCGATAAGGACGCCCATAATGAGTTATACGTTTATATTTGAAGAGAGAAGGGAAGTGAAAATGTTAAATGACAGAAACAAAAAGAAATAATTAAAAATTGAATATATTCTATATTCTATATTATATATTATATATTATATTTATAGTATAATATGTTCACATTCGCAGCTCATGATTGCTGTGAATTAAATAGATTGAAAACAATATGAAGAAAATGGAATCACTACTCAGCTGGAGAACACGGCTTTTTTCATTATTTTTTTAATAATTCACCTTGTTTATGTTCTTTTTTTAGATCAGATATATTATAACATACTTAATTATATATTAACTATTATATTATATAATACATGTAGTTTATACAAAAAAAAACTTTTTTTTACCTCGAGATCAAAGATCTTTGATTAGAAAATGCTATTAATGAAGCTCTTACATTGATAATGAGCATAATGACTTTTATGAAACTAAAAATAATAAAAAATTAAATTTAAGTGAAAAAAAGCTATGAAATGACGTCGTGACGTTAATTTATTCTTTCATCTCTGAAAAAAAACTGGATAGAAGCCAAAACTTGAGTGTTTCTAGAATTGAATTTTTCAAAAGGTATGAACTTTGAAGAATAAGATGAGGAGGATGGGTGTGAAAGAATACACATAGTTAATTGTTTTTGAACTTAGTGAGCCTGAATAGTTTCACACGTTTTTGAATAGTATGGTAAAGTACATAAAATCATTGAAGACACTAAAAAACGATTGTATATACATATATATTTCTGATTCACAAAATTCATATAATATACATTCAAGAATTTTAGAATCAAATGAATTTGAAATGAAATTTCAAGATAAAAATATTTACAAAAACGATGAAAAAATTTTTTTTGTGTTTGGAAGATGTGCTGGATCAAAATCTCTTGGGATAAAGATGTCTAAAATGAAAAAAAAAAATTCATTGACTGAAATATCTATGGACATACAAGTCTGGATGTCAGTTTGTCAAACCATTTTTATAATCAGAAGACATATAGCTGATGTTCAAACAATTCAGTTGAACATTCAAATCAGAAAAATGGAATTTTTAATCTTTTTAACTACTAAAATCGCTTAGCTTAATCTAAATTTCATAGTTAACGAATTGTATGAAGAAATTACACATATAAGAGTATTTGTATTCAACGAAATTGAGAAAAATGAGAGAAAAAAATTGAAATTCGAATAAAATTTGTTTGAAATTATAATTGAAATTGAGATAAAAAGTTTTCTTAACTTCTTCTACCTCCCTCCTTGTTTTTCTCTCAAACTCTCTCTGAAGCATCTTTTTTTAGATCAAAGATAAACTAAACCATTATCTTTAATGGTAGTGAATGAACAAATCAATTATAAATAAAAAAATATATAAATTGTTATAAAAATTACAAATATTTTACAAATATAAATATAAATATTATATATTATATATGTATATATATATATATATATATATATATTCATATTTAGTTATGCTACTATGAAACATTATTGAGCTAAGTAACAATTTTTCATATTAATATAATAAATTATATTATACTAATTTAATACAATTTACGACAACATTATTTAATTTTAACAAAAAATTGTTACAAGCTCAATAGAAACTTATTATATAATATAAACTGATAACGTTTATCTAATTTATAATATTATTTCGTATACTTTACGTGAAACTTTTTTTTTTATCTTCAAAAAAAAAATAAAAACGTTATTCTCATATTTCTATTATTATTATAATAATATAATTATTATAAATTAAGAAATATCTGATCTTTATTCAACTTTTAATCATTTTTTTCTTTTGTTTTACAGATTAACACGACGACTATTGACGAGGAACTAGTTTATGATACAATAATATAAGTCTAATATAATAAAATAAAATATTAATCCATTATATGTTTTTTTTTCTTTTTTTCTTTAAAATTAATATTTTAAATTAAAATATATATAAATTCTATTTATTTTATGTTTTTTTTTCTTTTTCTAAGAATATAATTTATAATGAAATATATTTGATTTGATTTGATTTAATTATAATACATTTCTTATACATAGTATTTTCTTGTCTATTATTCTCTTATAAGAGGAAAAAATGACAAATGTCGATGATTTTTCGAAAAGAAAATAAAAAAAAGGAAATATCAAATATATTTGTCTATCAAATAACTATTGTATATGGTTTATTACGATGAAGGTGTTCGTCGTGACGTGAGGAAAAGCTGTCAAATGACAGTAGATGATGAAGAAGACAATGAAAAAGAACGGCCAATGTTGTCGAAGACTTCATTACCCTGTCAATCACATTGTGAAATAATCTGAATTCAATCATTCTCGTGAGTAACTACATATATTCTCAATGTATTTTCAATTATTACTATTTTTAATTTTTCACAAAACTTCTGCTGAAAATTCAACTTTAAGTGATATAAAGGTATTTGATTATTTGATTATTTATATTTAATTTTTAATAAATATAGGAATTACAAAATGATTTTGTACGTTCTCCATACTCAATATCACAATATCTACAAGATGTTATGAAATGTGGATCTGCTGGTTGGTGCTTTTACAGATGTTGCGCTGAAAAACCAAGTCGTGTTTACCGTTCACCAATCAGACGAACAGCTTCTGGTAAAATTTATAATATATCATACGTAATCATATTTTTCTATTTCAAATTATTTCAGCTTATCCATCTTATACAGGAATTCGAAATTATCCAATCAGTATTAGCGAAAATGCTATTCGTACACCCTATATTGGAATTTCACAAAGTGGTACTCCATATGATATTGATATATGTCCTAAAGCATGTCAACCACAATGTTCAGAGAGATGTATTCAAGTATGTTAAGCTTATATTATATAAATTAATTGATTTTTTGTTTATTTTAGCGTTATCAGATGATTGTAACTACATTTATGAATACATTAACTGCTAATGATATAACTGTTGTTGAAGATCAAATGGTAATATATACATATAGTAAAGTAAAATAATTTTATTTATAAATTCAGAATATACAACCTCCAGAGATATCTCCCATCAGGTCATTCGGATTTCGAGTCGAAGATGATGATTTAGAAGAACCGTTGTGTCGTGTTGAATGCATGCCTCGATGTACTGCTGCTTGTATAGCAAATATTCGGCCATCTCGTACAGATAATGTTCCCAAATGCCGCCCAAGTTGGAACTACAGCTTTTTTCTAGTTACTATTGGACTTGTTTTTAGGCTGTATGCCACAGTGTTTAGGAGAATGTGTTCGATCTCCTCCAATTATGGTTCCATGTCCTACAGGAGCTGCAGCATGCTATTGTCCAGCAGGGTTAGTAGTTTTGCTTAATTATATATATATATATATATATATATATATATATATATATATATATATATGCTAATAAAAGTACTTCTAGTTATGTACAATGTAGCGAAAATACTTGTTGTATGAGATATCGTACTATGGCTGTTAGATATAATAATCATCTTGTTAACTATGCTTTCGGTGATGAAGCATCAAATAAACAGACAAGTACATCGTCTGCTACTGCAAAATCAACAGATTCTGATATGAAGAAAGAGGTTTAATACATAAATTAATTTTAATTTGGAATATTTTTCTCAATTATAGGAGAATAATCAGATGTCTGTTTATATGAAAAATCTCAGAAAAATGGGAAATAATTCTAATAATATTACAGCAACAGCTATGAAAGAATTACCCAAAGATGGTAAATGTTTCTTTTTATTATTTAAATATAAATTTTAATTTATAGGAAAAGTAGTTTATTATCCAAAAGAAAAAAGAGCTGAGATAGTATTCAATGATGGAGAAATATTAGTTGAACATATACAATAAAGTTATATATTTTATAAATTATTATCGTATGTGCTATGCACAAATTCTTAATTTATAATTATTTTGTAAATTTATTATAAATATTTATTATTTTATTGTTATTAAAGGACATCCTATAGTATGAATAAAAATATTTGAGATAATACAAATACCCCGTTAACCCTAAATTCATTTTCAAATCAATTCTTTCAGAATAAAAGATTTTTTAATATTTGTTTACAATTTTTTTTCTTTTTTGTTTTGAATTAATTTATCAAACATTTTATCCTTATCTTTCGGTTTAAGATTAGATCTACATACATATATGTATGTGTATATGTGCCATAAAAAAAGTTCTAATAGAATACTACACATTTGAAGAATCAGAAGAAGTTTTTAGAATTGTTGTAGTAAATCAAAAAAGATACAGTATATGGTAATGTAATAAAGATCAAAAGTCTAGAATCTAAAGAAAAACATTCTAATTAGGAAATTTAGAAAACTTAAGGATTATTTAGCCACATATGTACAGGCTTGTTTGCTCTGCAATTTCTCAGAATTGGCATTTATATATTTTAATATTATTATATTTGAGTTTTCAATTCAATAATTATATTAATTAAAATAAAAATTAAATTATATTTATATATTATATACATACATACATACATATGTATATACATTAATAGACACGTTATTTTTCACTTTTTTTTTAGAAATAGTAGCATGTTCAAATATAAATTAGGAAATGATTTCAATGCCAACATCATAAGCAAATAAAATTGAAAAAATAATAAAAAATCATATTTTCTTTCCTATATGTGTCAGAAAATTAAAATTTAAACTTTAATAAATAATATTTATATATTTGAAATTAAATAATTAGCTTAATTATATGTTAAAGTAATGCTGACAAACAATAATTAGCTAGAAATCATTATCTTATTACTTCTGAAAGCTTTTTTTTGAACGTTAATGAATGATATATGAAAGTTCTATGGTAACCGGTTTATCATCACTCGATTAGCTTGAAATGATTTTATCTTATTCATCGTCCAATTTATGTTTTTATTCGTGATATTCATGATTTCTATAAAGAAAAATAAGATTAAGAGTTTAGTATGTAATTTTTATTTTGAAGATATATGACTACAAATGGCTACTTCTTATAATATTAATCGTTTATTCATACTATTTACAATTTCTATAACAATTACTATATTTTTATATAGTGATAATGTAAGTTTATTTATTTTATTCTTATATTATATACTATATATGGTATATCTATAGAGCAAAAATTTAATTAGTAATCAAGCTGTTGGAATTAAAACTTATTTTGCTGAATATGGTAAAGCTCAGCATGCACCGAATGCTACATCTCGCAAAATTGAAGAAGCTGATGATGATGACGATGAATCCTTTTTAGATGATTCTGAATTGATTGCGGAAGGTTTCTCTAATATTATTATTAGTTTAATTCAAAACAATCAATTATTGTAATGAAACAAATAACTTAAATTAGCTTGCTTCTAGAATTTTCTTTTTTTTCAGATGGAGTTGATGAGGATGAGGATGATGATGATGATCCTGATGAAGAAAGTTTTGATGATATTGAGTTAAAGATTGTGGAATCACTAAGCGAACAGGATTATGATAGTCCCTATAAACTAGAAGATATCATCACAACAACTATGTCAGCTAGTAGTTCTCTAAAAGATGATAATGATGCAGCCAGAGAAGAAGAAAACGAAGAAGATGATGATGATGGCGGTGATGAAGAAGCTAAAATAGAAGATGAAGATATAAAAAATCCAAATGAAGAAATTACTAAAGAAGAAACTCAAAATGAAACAGATATTAAAACAAAAAACGACAAAATACCATTTATAACATATCAATCAATTCGTTATAATAATGATGATTATTGTGTTTTTCCTAATATTTATAAAAGTGAAAAACGAAAAAATAAAATTAGTATGATCTTACATACTTCATCAAACTATTTTGGTTAGTTTTATACATTCTTATAAGTTTAAAACGTTTATTTTAAGGTGAAAACTTGATTACAATGAGTAAAAAATGGGATGGTCGCATATCTTTGGCAGTATTTGCATCATCTGTACTATATTCAATGAATAATACAACTGAATCATCAGTTATGAATACTATATATAAGGTAAATCAATTAAAAATTATTTTAATTTAATTTTTAATTAATCTTAATCTAATTAAAAAACTTTGATTTAAGATTTATTCTATTGTTGAATGTTTTGAACATTTGAAAGAAAGCTTGAGCGTGCATATTGTCATTTCATGGAAGAAGAATCTGAAATGTCCTTCAATTCAAATAGGTTTATTATACTTTTAATTTTAAAAAAATCATCTAAATTCACATAAATATATATAATTAATTTAGATAAATCAAAAATGTTTAATAATAATTGTGATAAAGCTGGACAAACATTAGATAAATTCTCTTTTAATACCTTCTCTTTGATGTATCCAGTAAATACAATACGTAATGTTGCCCGAAAAGTTTGTTTCTAATAACAATATTCTGAATACAAATTATTAATTTTTTCCAGTTTCAAGATTCGGAGTATATACTCTTTGCTGATATGGAACAAGAATATTCTGCTAATGCTGAAGCTATATTACATTATTTGGCTGATAAATGGAATTTAAAAAATGAAAAAATTGGAATTGCTATTAGACGATTTGAATATGACACACATATACAGTACGTTTTATTAAATTATTTTTTAGTTTATAACTAATAATACTTTCTTTTCCCTTCTACTAACTATGCTTCTTTTCGTTTATTTCAATGCGTTAGAACTTTCAGTTTTTCCCTGTCTTCTTTGAAGTTCTAGCATTCCTTCTCTATTTGACGTTTAATTTCAGAGCACCGGTGACGATGGATGAGCTTAAGAAAGCTATTGCTAAGAAGCTTGTCTATCAATTCCACGTCTTCTTCTGGCCACAGGGACATAAAATAGCCAAATTAAAGGACTGGCTCAATGAGACTCATACATTTGATGACGTCATTTCAAAGGTTGAAGAAAATGGTGAACATGATACAACAAAAGATGAAATTTATAAACAATGGACTTTAGAAAAAGTAAGTAATTTTCCGAAAAATATTGTTTTTTCTTTATTTTTAATTATTTCTTACTTTCCTATCTTTCGCTTTTTCTTCCTCACACACACACACACACACACACTTTGTTCTAGCCAAGAAATGACATCAATCAACTTTAGAAATTACTTGTAAAGAATATTTTTTGGTTTTGTAATATACTAATTGAAATCATCAACATTCAATTCATATATGTATAAGATAAAAACGTAAAGTTGTAATTTCATATAAATCACGTGAGTGATTGTGTGAATAATTGTATTTATTCATTTTTATTGAATTGGACCGTCACATTCATCTTTACAATAACTGTTTCTTCATTTTTTTTTTTTTTTTTTTTTGAAATTTTTTTTGAATAATTTGAAATTTCAGATTCATACAGTAGATATTAAGAAATTAGGAACAACATACTGGGAGCCTATGCTTGTTATACATAAATCTGCTAAATGGCATAATGAGGAATTACCGTATGGTTTGGATAATCATGTAGCGCTTGTGAGTTCTTTGAATTTACTTTATTAGCGTTATTAAAATTATTTTTCAATATCTGCAAAATGAATTTGCAAAATCCGAAAGACTGCTGATGACTTAAAAGCTGTTTCTATGAACACGAATAATTTTACGAAGAGAGAAAAATTATAAATTTATATGGAACCTAATCGTTTTAGGCTTTACACCTCTGTAGTGCTGGATACCTGTTTCCGGTTGCTCCCAATGTTTTCAGCATGCATCCGGGTATACGAACACAGAAGGAAAATCGAAAATTAGCTTATAAGCAAGTTTCATCCCATTTATTTCTTCTAATAGGGCAAAAATTAAAAGACTTAAACTTCAAAAATATGCTGAGCATTTTAAAAATTCACGGGATGTGCTAATTATTACGAATTGATTGGAATTATTGAGTCACTAATATGGAAATGACGATAGAACAATTAAAATTTGATCTTTCATGGCTTTAGAGTATTAAGAAAAATGTAATTTAATAAAGTATTATTCAGAAAAAAATTGATTTAGCCTATGATCAAGTAATCTTTCAATTTTCAGAGGAATATATCACGGAAATAAAGCATTACGTCGTTTTTATGAACGAATGCATGAAGAATATCCAGATAATTCAAAGAAATGCGTATGTTTTATTTATTTTTTTTTTCAAATTATTATTTTTATAAATTAGATTATAGGTATATTAACTGTATTTTTAGTCTAACTATGTATTTATAGTTTTTTTTTATTTTCAGCTGAAAAACCGTTTGCCGAAACATCTCAGGCAAAACAAAAATTGAGCTTTTCATCTATAGGGAGAGAAAGATGAGTGAGAGATGTCAGTTTCAAATATCTCGTACGGGTTTTTACGAAAACTATTCAGAGATTCACTTTCTGTTCAGTTATCATGATGTTATTTATATTGATTATAATAAATTAGATTTAACTATATCATAATGTTAATATTTGAAATATCTAGATGGATATGTATGGATATACTAGATATAGTATATCAAACATTTTGTGAACTATGATCTTGATAGCTAATTTTTCATGTGTTTCCTTATAAATATTAATTTTTCAAATAAAAATAAAAAAAATCTCAAAAAACATATTATAAACGAAATTACTTTCTAATAAATAGAATATTATTATTTTTTAACTATAATTGCCTTTATTTAATAATAAGTAAATAATTTACAAATAATGAGAAGAATGAGAGGAGAATACTAATCGAATGCATATATATGTATATACATCTATACATGTACATGTACATGTATTCTATTCTTTATTAACTTTTCTTTATGATTTTGTTCTTTGTGAAAATAATTAAAAACATTCTTTTATATATATATATATAGTATATATAGTATATATATATATATATAAATATATATATGTATGTCGTAATATTTATGCATTTTTAGATTAAAATAATAGATTATTGAGTAAAGTAAGCATAATTCAAACATAAATTGTAAAACAATCTAAATATTATATAGTCTTGTACATAGTTATATAACTTATTTTATATAATCAATTTGTATTTATACATAAATTTAATAGATATTTATATTTTTTATATCTACAAAGCTGTTTCGAATTTTCACAACGAGCAGAGTTAACTGAATTTAAGCTGAATGAAGACTTTCTATCCTTATTCTCTCGCCATCTTCGATGTATTTATATCTCACGATTCTCATTCTGACCTCTGAAGTCACATCTTCAACGCTTGTCGTGAGCTTTCCGAACCAGAGAGATATTTCAATGAACTTGTTTGCAGCTTATTTCTTGAATTACTATATTCATATAACTATATACATAGATAATCACAATAAACTTCAAAATTCAAAATCAAATTTGGTTTCTTGAAGTAGTTGCAGTAAATATGTTCTCATCGTCCTCTATTATTTTCATATTTGTTATATTTTTCTTTTCTTATTCATCATCATCCTTTTTTTTCTTTTTCTTTTTCTTTTTTCTTCTTCTTCGTCTTCTTTTTCCTCATATCCGCGTGCTTTCTCTTCTATTCGGTAATTTTCCGGACTGAATGTATTCGACCAGAAGTCAGTTTTAGCTTGGTGGGTATGGCTAGCTTTGAGGCCGTGTTGAGATTGAATGACACTAGCTTCAAGTCTCTAGCTCCAGAGCTTTCTGTCCATCCGGCCGACCTTTCTTGATCCGTCTTTTCAGAAGAAAGTCAGTTCACATATGAAATATTCATATATAGCTCCTACGAAGCAACCTTTCTTCAGTTCATTGTTCATCGTTCTTCTTCATTTTTTTCCATCATTTCTTCATCTTCATTTAGTTTTATCGTCATGTTGCTTTATCAGAAATCAAAAGATTAAAAATTTAAACGTAAAAGTTTTCTTTCAAATGAAAATTAAATAATTTTCTATTTTTTTTGCAAATTTTCCGAATTAATTGTATAAATCCAAAATTCATTTGCATTCTTATTACAATTCGATGTACTTAATGAACCAAAGAAATAAAATGTTGTTGTTTTTCTGATTTGCTAACTTATTGGAATTCTGATATTCAAGTATATTCGTAGGAAAAAAAGTTTTTGTAGTAACTAATTGTCAGAATAAGACATGAATTAATGCTTGTTTCATTGCCATTTACTAGAAATTTAAAGATATAGTTCCAATAAACAGTATATTATGCAAAAATATTCTGACGTTATAAAGACAATGAGATATACTATATGCATGTACATATATGTATATATATATATATGTATTGTTACTGATATATACTGATATATATTATATATATAACAATTGGTTTATTGAAATATAGTTAAGAAATTAATATATTATAATTCATTTTTCTTTAATATTTCCATAAATTTTTATTTTATATATTCGAATAGTTCAAACAACTTAAAAATAATTGTATCATATTGTAAGTTTTGAATGCATAGCAACCCCCTCTCCCGGTTGGATTTCTCACTCATGATCTGGCTTTTTCTGATGTTTTCATTCTTTTTTGAGAACTTTTCTTGAAATTTAAAACTTGATTCATTTCAATTTTTATTTAATTAAGACTATCAATCATATATAATATATACAAATATGTACGAATTTCTTTTAAATTTTGTTTTTCTCAATATTTCTATGTATGTATCTGTATATGCTCATATACATATACCATATATGTACATGAATGTATGTATATACATATGCTATATATAGATACGTAAGTCTGTTCACTTTCTTATTTGTACAAAAAAAATCGTTGATCAAAAATATTATTTTCGAATAAACTTTCTTTTTTTTTTCTTTTTTTTTCTTTTTCGAGAAAAAAAACTACATCAAATTTGAAAATCTGTCACTGACAGGTAAGAAGAAGTTCAGATATTCAGACGTCAGAAGCATATCTTATTCGTAAAATACTTTCAACCATTTTTGAAATTTTATTTTAAACAAAACATCTTTTCATTTTTTTTATTATATTTATATAGTTAAATATATATATATATATATATTTATAACTATATATTTCTTTAAAAATACAATTCAATAAAACATTTTTCATTGCATTTTCAAACATTTGCTTAATTTTCCTCAAACATTTAGCTAACCATCTGTTCACTTTTGATGAGATATACATACATATAGAATACATATGTAACTCAATATATACTATGTATATATATATATATATATATCACAACATCTTCTTTAACTATTCAATCTTTAACTATTTCTGTACTCTTGTTACTCTACTTTCTCATTCTAATCATTGTTTCATTAATCTTATTTTTTCTCCAACAACTTTTAATTGATTTTTCCTTTTAATATTACTTATCGAATAACTATTTTTTCTGTTCTTTTTTTTTGTTTTGCTTCAATGCTTTTTTTTTTTTGAAAATTTGGTTTTTTCTGTTTTTTGTAGTCTACCATTATGTTTCCATTGCATTGTTATCTCTATTTTTATATATGAATTACGAATAAATAGCTAAAAAATGAAGAAATGAATTTCCTAATTCTCATTTTTTCATAATTCTAAAAAAAAAGGATTTTTATTCCTCTCTTTACCTTTTTCTCTCTCTCTCTCTCTCTCTTTATCTTTTTCTCTTTTTTTTTGTTTCTTTGCGAAGTTTTTGGCTATATTAGGATACAACAAACTATTTGAAACTGTGTGTATATATATAGTTATATATAGTTATATATAGTATATATTGTTTTCTCCAAATAAGAGCATATGAACCACTAAAATTATGAATTTTTCAAATTCGAAAAGAACAAAATACGAATTATAGCAGTCGATGATCATTTGTCTGACATCTAATAACATTGATTTCAGATATGAGAATATCGCTCTTTTCACTATGACGTCATTTGTAATCCCTAAACGATTTTCATTTCAATTTTGAATACAAAAAGAATCAGCGTTTGTTGCAAAGTATAATTAAAAATATAAAAATTGCAAAATAGTACAGTTACAAGTATTATGTATTATCTATTCTAATTATTACAAGAATTTTTGTTAAAATTAGATATTTCACTCAAATTTATGTTTTAAATCTGGAATGAAAAATAAACGATTGAGTAGACATAAGTAAAGAAAATGCTTATCTCTTTTTCATAGTATCCTACTAGAACACTCTGAAAACTTGCACATGCATGTAACTTGAATCGTTTTTCACTCTCATTTTCACTCTCCGTCAACTAAAACTTTATTATTTTTCTTTTTTCTTTCTCATTTAATAAATTTTCATTTTCATTTTTTTTATATATATAATATATATACATATATAAATTTTTATTTTATTTTAATAACTATAACTATATATTATTATACAGGTACTTTTTCATTACTGACTACTACTTTGTACTTTTAACATTTTTCTTTCTTTCTTTCTACATTCTCTATATTTTCTATCTCAATATTCTACTAATCCTTTTTCTTCTTTCCACCGACGATAGGCATGTCTCTCATTCTCTCACAATTATTCTAATCTCCTCTTTCTTTCACAGAATCTGTGAAAATTCATGAACAAGGCTTTGGAAACACATAAGAGAGAAAAAGAAAGAATGTGTGTATTTAAGTTTATATGTATAAGAGAGAGAGAGAGAGAAAGAGAGAGAGAGAGAGAGAGAGATGGGATAGAAGGTTGAAGAAGAGGAGAAAAGAAGAAGAAAGAGAAAAAAATTGAGACTAGGCAATAAAAAGAGCAGTGAGTTGAACGAACTTTCCATGAAGCCAGTAGCTTTGCTGTAAATTTACAAACTCAAAAATCAGTATTTTAAAAATAGTTAAAACTTGATTCTTGGAAACAAAGTTATTTGGCAATTTCATATTATCTCCAAATAAGGCATGTACTTTGAGACTTCAAAAAAAAATTTAGTTTATTTATAATAAATATTATATTAAACTATTTACAACTACAATATAATTTTAAAAGATTTCCATTTCATCTAATACTAAAATTTCCTTATCTTATCATTTATTTGATTTTTTTTCTTAATATTTTGTTCTAAAATATGAAAAATAGTCATTAGTTATCATATTTTTCATTTTTCATTGAAAATTTTCAATTTTTTTCTTAAATTATATAATAATTTGTTTCTTGTTTGAACTTTCTTTTGTATATGAATATCATGCATAGACTCATATATCTTATGTTCCAGGTATCCATGAATGATGTCAACGACCACAACCAAAACCACAATCACAACGACAATCAGCTACTGAGAACGAAAAATCTTGTCTCTTCTATCATTCATCATTCGTTTTTCTTTGCCTCATTCCCTATATGTATATCTAATTTTTTCTTCTTTTCATTCTTCTTTTCTCATGTTCTAAATCTTTTCTTGATTCTCTTCTTGCTTCTTACATGTCTCCACAACCATATAATTAGCATAATTAAGCATCAATCTGGTTGAATATGACTTTGTGAGAACATGAGCAAGCAAGCAATCAGATGAAACGAGACATGAGTTTGCTCCCTGTTGGAGAGATGTTATCGGATGACCACGCT
Organism: Auanema rhodensis; assembly: GCA_964057225.1. NCBI lineage: Eukaryota > Metazoa > Nematoda > Chromadorea > Rhabditida > Rhabditidae > Auanema > Auanema rhodense. Next base: position 8,149,006 of record OZ059899.1, on the reverse strand, counting down.
CATTCTTCTTGACTTCCTCACATCTCAACTATCCTCTATACTCACTATTAAGCGCTTCTTCTCCCTCCTGCTGTGCTGTCCTCCTCTCAGCCTGATTTTAATTTTCAAAGATTATTATCTCCATCTAGTTAACTGTATGCTTTTCAATAAGTTATTATGCTCCAATAATTTTTATTGAATCATTCGTACTTGACCTGCTATAGGTAGAGTAACAACATTAAGCCAAATTAGCTGAGAAGATGATGAGTTTTTCAATCGTTCTGTAAACTACCACTTTCTTCTATTTTTTTTATTATTTTTCTTCTCTTTCTCTCTTCCTCTTTCTCTCTCTCTCTCTCTCTCTCTCTCTCTCTCTTTCTTTCTCTCTCTCTAACTTTCGTTCTTTTTTCTTTACTTTACCTACACTTTTATATGTATACATTTTCCCATTTACTCTCTAACCAGATTGCTCACGTTTGTTCATCTCTTTTCTCCTTCTTTTCTTTTTTTCCATCCAACCTTCTCCTTCATTTGGTGTCCAGCTCATTTGTTCGTTTTCTTTCATTTTTTTCTAATCAGAGCAGATTGTTGGTAGCATTAATATTTAAAAGACAACGTCATTTTCTTCTCTCACAATGTTGCTCCATTGTCCATTTTTCCATTAAAATCTTCTTTTTCTTTTTATCTTTTCATGTCTTCATTTGAATTACCTTCATTTACCTATTTCTTTTGACAATCCTTCTTAAAGATTAAAAACAAAAGCTGATAAATTATAAAGATTAAGCATCTTAATGTAAAAAAAAGTTTATATAGATCGAAATCATTTGAAATCAGATATTCTTTTGAAAATATTCCAAATATCTTGATATTTCAATTTATTTCATATTCATTTTTAACTATTCGTATATTTGCTATATTATCAATTCTTATTTAAAGATCGTAGGTGCCTGAAAATTGTTTTGAGGATATAAAATATGCTTCATAACTATAGCTTGAGCAGACAAGATGCGAGTTGACTAAGGTTACCTGTCAGAATAATGTCTTAAATATCCTATAATCGTTTAGATTTACCTCAGCAAACTCGTATTAAGCATCAAAATATCTCCACTATATGTATATAGTGTAGTATATAAAAAAGTTTTTGATTTCACTGAGTAACATGGTTCCCAATTTGAATGGTTTTGTGTGCTCGGTGATGTCATTAGTATTTTGCTTAAGACAATCCATCATTCTATCCGGTCGTCAGAGCATTTTTTCCTGATCAACTTGTGTCAAGGTTTTGGTTATAAAAATAACAAACACAAAGCTATATGCTTGACATGTTAAAGAGTGAGGGACAAAAGATGTAAAGAGGGAAAGTTTTGAGAGAAAAAACACAGAAAGAATGAAGGGAGAAAGAGGAGGGAAAGATAGATGGAATGTGAATTAGAAGTCACTAACAAGAGAAGCAACCGTTCATGGCAATCCGATATTACGAAAGGAAGATTCATAGTTTGAAGTCATGCAAGAGTTTAACGTGCACTCATTACACAACGAAGATATGTATGTGCATATCTATACTATATACTATATTTGTATGAATATACATACATACATACATATGTGTGCAAGTGTGATGAGCAAGATATTTGAAATTTTTATTTCATTATACTATATAATCAAAATTTGCAAAATAATTTTGATTTTTAACTTATAATTTATATATTTAAAGTAGTTTAATACTATCATATGTATGAATGTATTGATACAAGAAGAAACACAATTATTCGAAAAATAACCAAAATATCTTTTTATACTTTCACTTTTACTTCTAATCATCTTCCATCCAACTCTCATCAACAACCGCTTTGGCGGCTGCGACGCCGTCATCATTCTCGTCATCCTCATTGGTGCCATCGTTGTCGTTGTAGTCCATAGATGGTGCATACATATACTGCTACTGATGTTCATCAATAAGCATCAGAAAGAGGAAGACAGACACGAACGACACGCCTTATTAGGATAATAAATCCATCTGATTCTCCTGTTTGATTAATAGAATTCTGAATGTATGGGATTGAGCTTTCTGCAATTTTTTTTGGTTCTAAGAAGCTCATCTTTCTGTTATTCGTCAAATTGCTCGTTCAAATATTTAAAGAAAGAAGAAATAGTTATTATATAAAATTATTTTTAAAAAAACTCATTGATAATAACTAAATTTTTGAAATGAAATACAAAACCAATTTCTTTTTCTTTTTTTTTTCAATTATTTTCTTCAAATTTTATATTAGATGTAACCGATACGATCAAAAGATGAAGCAATTTTCATGTTTTTTCCTTTTCTTTATTGTTTAGCACATTAATTAGTCGTTTTGCTCTTTTTTTCAAAAAATTCAGAAATCATGAAAATTTTGATTCATTTCATCAAATTCGTTTATATTTGCTCAGCTGTTGCATAATTTTTACATCAATTTTTCTCATAACCCTTGTGATTGTATTATAATTCAAATCAACTGTGATTCTCCTCATATTTGATCAATTTAACGTTTATTATTCATTTTTTTTGTCATCCAATTGCTACTAATGCCTCATAGTTGATTTGACACCCTAATTATCATTCTTCTAAGTTTTTTTACTTCCTTTTATACAAATTTTACAAGTATGTAGTATCACCCTATTTGTATTCTATTGCATGAGAACAGCTGATTCTTATTTTTCTATTCTTTCTTTTCCGATCTATTGCAACATCGTTCTCAATTTTTGGTCTATTTTCTCTTTGAGTGTCTCGATACTCTCGTTCTCCTGCATGACTATTCTCTATTCCTCCTTTTCCTTTTCTCTCTCTCTCTCCCTCTTCTTCGTTTCTTTTGTCTTTGCAAAATCCTTTTTTTTATGTCAAAATAGCTTCAGATGATTCTTTTTTCTGATGCTCGGTATTCCAGCATACACACAGACCATGCTGATCTTTCCAACCTGAAATCGCTATGCATAGCAAGAAAATTGGATGACATGCTTGCGGGGCTTATATGGAATCGCCTTTTACGACCTCCTTAATGAGAAATAGACATTTTGCTATGGTTACTCTTAGGCTTGCAATAGCAGCTGTAATTGGTCATGAATAGTAGCAATGACAGCCAATTGAACATCGTTGACAGATAAATCAGATTTTGAAGATTCTTTTGAAGGAAGTTTTTTTTTTTTTCATTTTTATACATGCACATATGTATTGAAATTGAAAAATACTTCAATGAAAACAACGTTCAAAAGAATTTATTATCTTTATAATCGATCTTTTGCCGGAAGCGTTTTTGTGCAATAGATGACCTCATACTTCTTAATTTCATCTTGGAGCCAAACAAAATTTCTAAAGTCAGCAAAGTAGCTCCTCGTTTATCATTAACATACTAACATTATTTTCCGTTTTAGTTCTATGTTGAGAAAGCCTGCTTGGCTGACTGCTTTCCGTATAGTGATTTCCTTATTTTTACGAAAAAAAATTAATGTCATATCTTAACTATTTGAATGATTAACAGCCATTTGATGCGGTAATTAGTTGTCTTTGTTCTCTTCGCCATTGAGTATTTCTATCCCCTGGCTTAGGTCCTGTTTTGTCATTGGGAATGCTTGGGACCATCTGATGTCTTCAGAATCATCCATCGTGTGCTCCATTCTTAGCCGTCATGAACCAGAAATAGGAATAAGACAGGAAGGCTGAGAGAACTAGCGAAATGAAGAGAATAATAGAGAAAGAGAAAGAGAGTATAGATAGAAAGCTGAAATAAGAGGGGAAAAAAAAGGAACAAGCAGGGAGGGGAGAGAAGGGGGAAGACCATAAAGCAGTATGCCGGAACCGGCTGCTCTTCCTGTCCCTTCTTTGCCGTCTTTCCTTTCTGATTTCTCTTTTACAGCTATATCTATTTTAGATTTTCATTGAATTGATTAGATAAATTTGATTTGTTTTTCGAATAAACTCGTGAAGTCTTGTCTACCTTCTATGCCAATAGGATTCTCATACAATTTCGTTGTAGTTCTCCTGGGGATGATGGTGTTCCTAGATAAGATGTCCTTAGATCTACCTCTAATTTGTGCGAATAAGTTGTCTCCAATTGGAGCACGAGTCCGAAAACATTAACCTTATTCCGTAGTGCCTGTTCCTGCCTGCTCTTCTTCATCTTTCAGCAGAGTATGGAGAAGCAGTAGCAGTATGACTGCCTCAGTTCCAATCTTAAACTATAAACAGATTTTTTTGTCTTTGTGTCTTCTTCATTAACTTCTCTTTTCATTCGTTTTTGGTAGAAAAATACAATTCAAATGATTAGTACGTAAATTTTGTTTTTTTCAGCAGAAACTTGTATGTCTATTTCACAAAAATATTCTATAATTCTCATATATTTCAATTCAAAAGTAAAATATAGTTTATTCATATATGATAAATTTCATTTACTCTTTATATTTTTTATTTTTAACTATGAGCAATGGTTGGAACGGTTGTTACGGTTTGTCTTTTTCCCTCTCTTTTCAATTATGTTCGTCAACCTCTACTTCTCTCTCTATCTCTCTTTCTCTCTCTTTCTCTATCTCTATCTCTCCCTAATTCTCGATCTCTGTTTTACTCTTTCACCGCCTTTTCTCTCAATATTTCAAGTACTTTTGATCGGAAAAAAAGGTATTTTTCTGATTATAATACAGAAGTATTGATCTATGATGCTTTTTACAAATGATATTGAAACGAACATATAGTAACTATACTTGCTATTATTTACTGAAAACAACTTATTTTAACATTTTACTTTAATTTAGATTATAAGTTTCAGAAAATTAAAAGTCATATTGAAAAAGGTAAAATGAGAAAATCTAACCTATTCCCACTGAGTTTTTTGTCTCTCGGCCTCTTCTTCGCACCCACTTTCGCTTTTTGTCTACATTGTCTTTCTTTCAATCTTTTTCTTTTCTTTCCTGTCTTCTTATTGTGTTGTTCTCGATATCCTAGCTGGTCTTTTGATTTTTAGCTTCCAACACCTCGAAAGAACTTCAAAGGTCCTCCTGCTATAGATGCTTGAGAATCAGCCCGCAATAGCTGTCATCGATATTTCTATTGCTTCTTACTTTATATCCTCTTTTCTTTTGTCTTTTACTCCTGTAGGGTCCTCATAATTCTTTCCCTGTCTCTCCTTTCCTCCTCCTCTTTCATTCTTTCTCTCTCTCTCTATCTATTTCTCTCGTAGTCTTTCTCTCTCTTTCTCCTGATTTCTCCCTCTCTCTCTCATAGCCTCTTTCTCATTGTCTATGTTTCTGACTTGTACCTTTTAAATTTTCTACATGTCACATAATTCAAATATGCATCTAAACATAAGTTCATGTTATATTATAATATTACATTCACAATATAACTATATGAAAAGTAAAATTTCCTTTTTTCTTAAAATAAAGAAAATAATTTTTCTAATTCCTAGTGGACCTGATGCTGATAGTTGATGGGCAAGGCGAGAGTAGCATGTTCTTTGAGAACTCGAGTTCCCTTTCTTGTCACGTGATCTCTTTCGCCTTCCCTCATCTAGCCACCCTATTTCCTTCCCTCTCCGATCTTTCATTTTCCCTCTTTCTCTCTGTTTTTCCCTCTTCCTCTCTCTTTCTTGCTCAATATTCCCCTCTCTCTCTATTTCAGTTCTTATGATTATATTTCAGGATCCCTAACATTAGTGGTAATACCAAATTTTGAATTTCCTTGACTTTCGTTCTCTTGTTTCTCTAACAATCTAATTCTCTTTCATTATTAAGCTTTCCCTCTCTATCTATACTCTTTTTATCTATTATTCGTCTTTATTCAACCTCTGAATCGCCGATTACAAAATCCAAATATGAGTAGAACTACGTGGGAATGTGCCAGCTTAGAAAAAGCTTTTCCCTCATTCTCTCCAATTTTTTCGCTTCTCTTACTCTCTTTCTCCTCTTTTTTAAAAATATAATTCAATGGAAATGTTTCCATCTAAGGACACAGATCATAGAGAACATCTTTATAACTATTTGACAACACAGACCCAATAGAGAAAATAAGATAGAAATACAAGAAAGAGAATAAAAGAGGGAATAGAGAAAAAGATTAAGTAATATAGAGAGTGAACGATATTGAGTGCGATAGAAGAGAAATAGTGAAAGAGTGTCTCAACTCAATGACTGTTCAACTGTGTTTGTTTGTCCTTTGATGGTGAGAAAACCTTCACAACCAATTGAATTTTATTTGAAATTGAGTGAGAAAAAGGTTCTATTAGGATAGCAAAGTTGGCTAAAAAAGAAACTGTTTTTCTCTTAGTCTTTTTTCTTATCTGGCTGTCTCCCCCCCCCCCTCTCTCTCTGTTTCTCTCTTCCAATCTCTCTCTTCCAAGCTCTTCTCTCTTTTTTTGCTCTCTAGCTATCCCTCTGTATCATCATCTCTGTCCCTCTCTTACTTTCTGCTTTAGTTTCTCAGCTTTGCAAGTGTCTCTTCGAACGAAGCGAAACTAAATTTTCGAAAGAGAAAAGGAGAGAAGTAAATCCATCATCTTAGATTCTTAGAAGGAGAAGGCTTACTACCTTCATCATCATCGTCAATATGTCTGTCTGTGTGCTCTGTCTGTCCGAGGTTTTTCTGTTTATCGTCATCGGATCCCGTGTTTCGTTTCGTTTCGTTTTTCATTCAATTCATCATTTTGCGTAACAATTCACGTGTTTCATTTGAATTATATAGTTTGGCGCCAACAGTTTTCTAGTAAGGATTGTGAAGGTCGATGTTGCCTCATCATCATACCATTACTGAGATAGACGATGACAACGACGAATCATTGTTGTGACGCCCTCAGTTCAAGCTTTTCTGCTGTCACTATTTACAAAATTTTCACGTAACCTCAAAAGTCACAGTTTTTTTATGTTTTTTATACATCACGTTTTACCTCATTTTGTATTCTTACAATTCTCTTCTTGACCCTATTTAGCTCTGAAAGGCAAACGCTCACAATGAGCACCGTATAATCCTTTTCTTTTTCACCAATGAAAATGACAATTTTAAGACTTTAATTTGGATTTAAATGCATCTATCCATTTCTTGAGATTACATTGATACTTGAACATGATCGTCCTCTGCAAAATTAAGTGGCCGTGGCACCTTGGGTTCTGATCTGCTGTGTTTCTGAATAAGGTTTTGTAACAACCATGCTGATAATGACATCGAGCACAACGGTAATGACTATGACGATGGCCAGAAATATTGCAGTCTCGAAGCAAATGAGTAGATGAACTAGCACACAAGAAAGAAGGAGGAACAAAAGAGAAAAGGGAAAAGTAAGGAGAGAGGTATAAGGGAGAGAGTCGCGAGACGTGAAGGACAGGCATCCGGAGTTGAGGGCTAGTCAGACGATTGGGACCTTTGCCAGTTACCCTTCTGCCTGCTTCTGCCTTCTTCCGTCCTCTCTGTCCAGCCTTCCTTCTCCCCTCTTCTCTTTCATATTGATTGCCTGCACGCAAACACACACACACACACATACACACACACATACACATACATACACAACCACATAGACCCATAGTCTACTCTCTCTCAGATCTCTTAGACTCTCTCTGTCACTCGATGTACTCTCTTATTTTCCTCTCTCTCTCACCCTGCTTTTTCCCTTTTCGTCTCTCCCTTGTTGTGTTCAGCTATATTATCTCTCCGTTTTTCCCATTGAGTCTAGCGGACTACTTCACACACTATTACCAGCTATGATATCTCGCTCTGCTCACATCTGTTTCCCTCTACCTCTTCATCTTTCTTTTCTTTTCAATCCCCCCTTCTCTTGCCCTCAGGCTATGTTTCAGCTTTCTCTCCCTCCTTATGCGACTACCCAGCGCTCTCCAAGTCAGATGATCCGCTATTGGCAAGCCGCTTCGGCTTCTCTGTTCCTCTCCTATATGCTTATATATATTCCTACATACATAGTTATGCTCAGAGTATCTCTCTCTCCATCTTTCTCTCTCTCACTCTCCCACCTTTTATTTTCTATCTTGTCTCATGTATACCCTTTCTCTCTCTATATTTCCTTCAATATTTCTTTTTTCTCAGACTCTTTTCCATGTCTACTATTCCAAATGCACTAAACCGCGTTATCTAGCTCATTTTCCCTCAATCTGCTCCTCTTTCTACAACTTCACTCTTTTTCGTATTTCTCTCCCTCCCTCTCTAGTTCTTCAACTGTACTCAAGCTTTCTTCCTTCGAATCTTTCGCCAACCCCCCCCCCCTCCTCATCGTTGTCTGTGTCGTTCTCATCGGACCCAGTTGGCTGGCCCAAGCGGCGGTCCTCATTCTCTTTACCTCCAGCTCTTTCACCGTCTAGCTTTTCTCTCCCTCTCTCCTTCTCCCTCTCTCTCTCATATTCTTTTTATTTCACTTTTTCTCGCTATCCCTCTCTTTCTCTTTCCCTTCGTGTTCTGCCTGCTGGCTGCTGCTGCGCTGCTGGCCGTCGCTCGCCCGACCAACACACAGACCCAGACACACTCACATACACACTCACACGTACACTCACGTACACCTACATTCACATGCTTCTACCCTATTGGTAGCTGAGCTTATTCATTCATTATACGCATAATACTCATATTCTCGATGGCTACGTGTGGAATACGTTTTCATAAGCTTTTAACTGATAAGCTTATGCTCCAAAGCTCATTATCTCTTTCAATTTCATTTTTTGAACTCTTCTCTTTCCAAGTCTTGTTAAGCTGTACATGTCGATGCTACACCTATCATATTTACCCCATAATATAGTTCTGCCAATGTGGTTTGCATAGTTGTGGAGATGTGTAGTAGAGAGTAGTATGTCGACCGCCTGACAACCCGATTCATGTGTGGACCTTAGGCTGTCGGTTCGTCAACGACAGCACAGCAACTTCGTTTTCAGCCAATTGTCTTTTAGCCTTTTACTCAATACCTTTACTAGTTTTACTTCTAACTCCTTTACTAATCGCTATTAATTCAAAATATATTCTATTTTTAATTATTTTATTTATTCATTATATGTTATAGTTAGTTATATCTTATATATGCCTTAGTTTATATTATAAGCTTCTTCAGATGGTGCTTCTGAACGACTGTCGTGTCCGTCATGTCGACGTCGTTGTCTCAATAGGCTTGATCTTCTTTATTGAATTTTCAGTTTCTAGCTTAATTATTTTGTCTATTTCTCGTATTTCTTTTCGGACAATCTATAAGCTTCACAGAATATATCTGTTTCTTGTAAACCTCTAGCCCTATGTCGTATCGTTCGTTTTACTCGAAGCTTACGATCGCATTTCATTCATTGTGAAAATCTGTGAATCTTATCAGCAATTCCTTCATCCCCCCTCGTTCTTGCCGTTTTTTCAATTTGCCTCCTATTGTCTCAGCTATTTTTCTTCTTTTCTTTTTTGATTGTCTTTTCCAAGAAGATATTACTTCTCGCTCATTCTGTAAGTAATCCTCATCTTATGAAACCAGTTCACTTTTTGACGCCTCCAGATGCCAACTGGAGCCTCCAATCGACTCAATTCCAACTAGTTTTACTATGTACTTAACTAACACTTGTACTTGAAGCTTCTTCCAACTAATTAGATCTTATCACTTTCTTTCTGCTTTCTACCCTCGTTTTCCTTTTCTCTGCTTTCCATTTTTTCTTATTGCTTCACTTTCTCTTTTTCCTCCTCAAATAGACTATTGCTCCTAATCATTGTTCAAAAATCAAATCATTTTTTTCTTATGAGAACTCTCTTTATCTCTTTCTCTACCCTTTATCCCTCTCTATCGTTCTCTACCTCTCTTCATCAACATGCCTATCTATCTCTATTCTCTCTCTCTCTCTCTTTTTCATTCGTCCTCTCTCATTCCCTCTCTTCATCTCTTTTTTTTCATTTCGTTCTCTTCTGTTGCCTGATCATGTCATATTATGCTTATTATCATCTCTTTTTCCTTTTTTTTCATATATTTTTCTGCTTTTCCTCTGTTTTTTCATCAGTAAGAATTATATTAAATGTCGTTTTTTCATATACTTTTTATCTAATAATAATCTATATGTAAATAAATTGTCCATTTTTGAATATTATTATATTTTTTCTTCTGTCGTTTGTTGTCTAATATGCGATCAAGATTTACAGTCATTTCTCCTGTTTTTATCTGTTTTGTATTCAATATTTCTTTCTTTACTTCCTGCTAATTTAAAACATTCGCCTTCCACATTCTCATAAGTTTCCTTTTGCAATTTCGTGTCATTATGTGTATTGCATTCACTTTTCTTATATGTTTCTATGTATTATCATATATAAGCATATCAGTTTTATCTTTCTTTTTTTTTAGTTTATAACCCGTATCGTACTTCATATCGTCGAATCTTATCTAACATTCATATTCCTGTCCTTTTCTTATAGGTATTCCTCCGTAGTGCATCAGTGCTGCTCCTTGTGCAAGTCGACGTCAGACTTTTGGCCGACGTCGTCAAGTGTGCTGCTCCTGCTACTGCTCCCGCTGCTCCGTGTGTATCCTGCCTCAACTCGTATTTTCTCCCCTACATAGTGCGTGTTGCTGCCAGCAGAATCCAGAATTTCGTCGTCAGCTAGATCATTTCGTTTTCTTTTTGCTCATCTTGCCATCTTTCGACCGATAGCTATTCAGTCTGATTCGAAAACAGTGTATAAAGCGGCTCTATTCACGTAACACTGCTTACTGCTACGACAACCGACGACGGACGACAGGAATACATATATCGTCTTCTAGCTTATTCTAGTCTCAGCTCGAGTATCTACGTGCTGTTATTCACACTACGGCCATTTCTATATATTCCTTCTAAAGACTTTTAAAAGTCATATTCCTAACTTGTTGCTTGTGCTGACTGTATCCCCCAAAAGCCGCCGACCATAGTCTCCCTACGAGAGTTCTTCCGATCTCTGCTAATGAAAATTTTCAACTGCGACTGCACAAACTTGATGGGGCAGGGTCAGAGGTAGGTACTCTTAATATTTTTTTGTAATTGTTAAATTGCTTTCTATTCCGATTTCCACGTAAATTTATGCAAATTTCCGTTTCGTTTGATTTATTTTCACTATGCATATGCTAATGAAGCCACGTGACTTCAACTCCAAGTGTTTCGTTGTTGTTCACGTATGCAACAAACAAACAACAAATATTTTAAATAAAATAAACGAAGATGAATGGTTGTATACTTATTCTTTTCCCTTTTCTACATATTCTCCTATGTTCTTGAATTTTTGCATAGAGAATCAAATATGTTCACAATGAGTCATTTGAAGTAGCATTTTTCGTTTTTTTTGGTAAAAACTTTAATAGCTATTTTACTTTTTTTAACTCTGTTGTTATTCTTCAATCCATGTTCGAGAATTTGAGCTTTATTCAAATTCATGAGATCTTGTTCTTATTCTTCGATGAATAAGGTAAACTATCGTTCACCACAGTCATCGCAAGGAACTAAACCTTCCCTTTGTTTCTGATTTTAAAGTTTCATTTTTTCCTCTCAAATACGAAACATAATCATTATACTTTTACTTTTCAATTGCATAGTAAACATTAATATATATATATATATATATATATATATATATATATATAGTTTTATTTATTATATGTAGTTTAATATATTGTCTTGCAATTAGTCTTTTTAACAAATTGTTCCTTAGTATTTGTGCTTGTTCAATTAGAAAACGAAAACAAATTGACATGCACATATGTATATATTTCTTATACCAGTTTAATAGATTAATTAGTCTATATATTTATATACATACATATGTATATTTATAATGATTTTTTTTATTCCTATTATAACCATCTACATTTTTTTCTCAGTGCTTAACTCATTTTTAGTCTTTGTTCGAATCATCATTCACCCGGATTAATCTCTAAAAATCAATTAGATGATTGTTCTTATCATTAATTCTATAAAAAGGAATTATTTCATTCTATTCTTAATCTGTGCTACACTTTTTTCTAAAAATGACATGAACCTTATATGTTTCAGAGTTTATCATCACGCCTTTAGTGATTATCATGAAATCAAAATCGCATTTGCTTTTCTGGTTTTGAACATGTTATCGGTCCAGATTATGCAATAGTTCCAGAGCTTATCGCACTTTTTCTTATAATGGCAATTTCAATACTGAGTATCATCATCGTAAACTTGTGTTGCATCTTCCCTTCTCACCTGCAATATCTATTCATCCCATTGTCTTTTCCAAAAATAATTAATCTGTGAACTGGTTGTCCTTGCTGCGTTACCTCACTGAAATTCGATCAAATTTCAATCAATAACAAGGAAAATATTACATTTTTTTTCACAATTTTGATATTTCCCTTATGCAATATCTTTCATTTGAGGGATAAAATTCAAATGAAGACGAGGCAAAATGCTTCATATCGGTCAAATAGAAGTGAAATTGTTGCTGCCATCTTGAAGATGATGTCGAAGTAATGAGTCAGCTTGAAATCCATTTGGCTCCCTGAGGCTGTTTCTTAATCATCTCCAACATTCACATACATTTTCACGTTATTCCGATGAAATCTTATAACATTTCAATGGAACCGTCGTGTCCTATTCTTAGATTTTCTCTTCTTTTTTTGATTCTTTGATTCCCATCTCTCTCTTTCGTCCGTTTTCTATGCTTTCCTCTTTGATATTATTTATTTCACTTGAAGATTTCTGTTCGCCGTTTTTAAAAAGCAGATGAAATCGCAAAAAAAATTTAACCTCAACCACCTAAATATAATTTATTTTTTCTAAAAAACCTAAAAGAAGGTATATGTTTCATCGAAAAATATATTGAAATCTGCATCATGTTCGTCATGCAAAGAATATTCATGTATCTTTGTAAATATGATTGGTGACTTGAGAGAATGACAAAGATATCAGACAATATTTCCCAAGAACCTTTTCTTTGTGTTCTTTAAAACCTTTCCGTTCTGCAAAAAAATTGAAAAAACTTCCCATGTGTTTGAGAAGACAAATTTCAAATCAAATTGACGTTTTTTTTTTAGAAAAAAAAAGGAGAAAAAATTGATTTCCTTATTAGTTATATATTTTTTGAATAAACAAATGTATCTAAAAATACTTTTTGCTCTTCAAATTTGTTTTTTTTCTTTTAAGAATCAAAAAGTTCATTCTAAATGATATAAGATTGGTCATGGTATTTAAACAGAAAAATGAGCTCGTTGTTACCATGACGATGTCTTTTTGGATATCTGCTGTAGTTATAACATCTTCTTATTCTGTTCTGATGATATTTCCATTATTTTTTTTGTCTTTTGATTTATACATATCCTGCAGCCCTACTATATCCAAATTCTACACCATGTCTCTATCAAATATGTCGCATTCCCATTCTCTATCTCTCGTCTGCCTAAACTTTCAAGAAGGATATCCCGGAGATGAAAGTTAGTTGACTCACAATAAAGGGCTAGGGGGTCCAAAATGGAAATCAGCCGGAACCAAAAGAGATGGAGGAGCTATCCAGAACAGATGGTCAGCAGAAATATGCCTTGTTTCTCCGGAAGATGAGTTATGAATATGGATGGTTTTCCACTTCTCTTTTTTTCCATTTCCAATCAACAGACTAATATCATATCTAAAACTGTTTATATGATATATGTATGTGTAACCAAAGCAATAAGTCTATTGACTAAGAAAAATTAAAACCTTTCAATGCAATATCATGTGAATAAGCTTTAACTAAGAATAATAATTGCTAATTTATTAAAACAAATGTGTGTAATAACCTGAAGCATATCTCAAACCCTGAGATTTTCAACGTTCTACATATGTCTTGAAATTACAAAACAAATATTTCACATCTTATCCTTCTGTTTAAGTTTCACTTTATCTTACTTTTTCTTTTCTTTTCTTTTTTTTTTCAATTTTGAACTTTTTATGCATCTTATTCTGAAATAGCATGCTCGTTCTAAAGCATAGCCATTCATCTAACTTTCAGCATTTTCGTTTTGGGGCTTCACTCAATTTAGGTATACATCCAAGAGTATCCGATGACAGGTCTCATGATCTGACTAAGGATATAATGATGATATTAGTTATATTATTATCCAGAATTTTCAATAAGGGGCTCGAGAAAAAATTTTATTTGACATTTATAAAAATAAATTTTAAATATTTATTTTAATCATATTATATTAAAGTTAATCTTATTTCAGTCAAGTGGGCAGTGAGAAGAAATTGGTATCAAATAATGGAGATGAGCTAGACAAGTGAGTTCTAAATATTTTCTATAATTTTCTTTAAATTTTTATCGGATTTTTGTTTTGATTTTATTAAAAATAATCTTTGTTTTATTCATTTTTTTATGATTTTTTAAACAAAACATTTTAATGAGGGGATGAATCGTTTTTAATTTATTCTTCATTCAATTCACGAAAAATTCCCACTTTGTATGTGTCTACTGTCAAGAGAGTTAATTTTCAGTTAAAAGTCTTTTAGTATTAGAAAAAGATTCAAGCTTCATCAAAGCTTTTTATTCCACTAAGCCTCATAAAGCTCTTTGCTTCTCGTAATGGTTTCCAATCATTGTTGTTGATACTCTCGTGACTATGAGCTTTTAAAGGTTCAAGATCTTTCTCCCCTTTTTCATTTTTTCTTTGTAATCTTGCTTGTTCTACTGGATTGAACTATCGAATATTCTGATCTTTAAACGAATAAAATGAAATGTTTATATAAAATATAATGAATTAAATGACAATTGTCATAAATAAATTGGGAAAAAATCAAAAACATCATACTAATACTTGAAATAGTAATATTATAGAACAATCATAATCCATCATTATTAATTTTTAAGATTATTATTTTCATATTACTTAACATTAAAAGTTTTTATCAGATATATGTATGTAGTTTAAGGAGGAGAATCATCAATTTCAAGTAGTAGAATCAAGCGCTTTTGCTAAAACGTACAACTCGGTTGAATTCTCATAATTTAGCTTCCCTTCATCCATTTCAGCGACTCTTTCTTACTTTCTTCCTTTTTTGTCTTCTACATCTCGATCCTTATTTCCTTTTTTCCCATTCTGTCGAGTAATGTTGAACGTAGCAGATCATGTGACTTAGAGAGCTATGAACTTCCACTCAAATGTCTTCAGATTCTCTGGACATCGTGATGAGAAACATATTTCCTGAAACTGCATCGTAAATCTGATCTCATTATTCTGAAACGAGTCTTTTCTAATAATCCAGAGCAATTTCTAAAGAAGAAGATGACACAGCAAGAGCAGTAGTGGATAAAGAAGCAAAAGAGAAAAGAATTGTTGCATAGTGTACTCTGACATCATTCAGAAGCTTTATCTTCAACATCAAAATATCATCCAATTATTTTAATATTGATTTTACTAGAAAATATGCACATGTGCATGTACTTATGTACATATACAACTTTGAGAGAACGTAGACCGGATAAAGGAAGTGTGCTAGTATGTTGAATATGGGAATTACAATGGCATGAGCATTATTATAATTTTGTAACAAAAAAAAGTATATTTTGCTGATTCAAAAATATAATTTGAAGTTTGGCAAAATTTCAACTAAAATCTCTTTCATTTATGACAAAAAAAATATTTTGAAATATAAAACAAAGATCTATTAACTAAAAATAAATTTGAAACATATTTAATTGATTAATCTTTGCTTTAAAACAATATTTCAGGCCATCGTATGAAACTGTGTACGGGTGGTCACAATCATTCGATAATCTAATGAGAAACAAATGTAAGTCTTTTTTCAATTTTTAAAATTATATTTTCTTTAATGTTTGAATAGAATAAATAAAAATATGTATAGTCCCTTTAATGAAAAAGTATCATTTTCATATTCTTTTTGTCTTTAAAAATATATATATATCTTATTAATTATATTTAAACATATGAACTTCAAATTCTAATTATTATATTTTATCTATTATAATTTTATTAACTTGTTTATTACAGTAGGTCAAAAGTATTTTGCTGAATTTCTCAAAGGGGAGTACTCCGACGAGAATATATTATTCTGGCAAGCCTGTGAGGAATTGAAACGAGAGAAAAATGCTGAAAAAATTGAAGAAAAGGTAAGTAATATTTCAAGCATCAATGTTTCAAGTTGACACAAGTTCAAAAATTATATTCAAAATTTAATAATTACTCTCTTCTATTTGTATAGAAACTTTATATGATTTCATGGTAGTAACTTTAGAAATTGTTCTTCTGTTAGCAGTTGAGTGAAAACGAATATTTTCACGAAAACACATGATTTTCGTGGGAAATGAAATGTGATTAGTTAATTATTAATTCATTTACATACATAGTCATTTTTGGATAATTATATAGCTTTTGGCAAATAGTGAGTTTGAAGAGTATAGTGATCTCCAATTATAATTTTTACTTTTTTTCAAAATTTCCTATTATTTTTGATGAAATTTTTGCTGTTTTTCTTACTTCATTTCTCAAACTATGCTTTGTTGCTTATAACATTTCTTTGATGAGGGAACAAAACTGATTGAAACTCTAAAAATATGTTTTTCTCAAATATATTATATATTCACAGTCCTATGATTATTTGCATTTTTTAAGCTATATCCTTTTGATTACAATGAAATACAAAATGACCAAAAATACAAATTATAAATACATATAGTATATTATATAATATAATTCTCACGTTTAATTCCAATTTTTGTTGATTACATCAAGTTTACAATATATATAAATATATAATATACATATATTCTTTATTATTATTAATAGTATTTGTATTTGGTAAGTAATACTACTGACAACCCATAATATCATATAATTTCTCTTGTTTTGTATTTTGATGAAAGAAAAAAAAAGAAATAAAAAACAAGAATATGAGAAAAACGTAAGAAAAATCAAAATATGGTAACTATTTCTGTTAAAACTGTCTGAAAGTGAATCAATAGAAAACTTTACTTCTTTGAAATAAATTATAAAAGAAACTCTGAATGAACTTCAAATGTATTCATTTCTATTACTATTTTCAGGCTCGAATTATTTATGAGGATTTTATTTCAATATTATCACCCAAGGAAGTTTCATTGGATTCACGAGTTAGAGAAATTGTGAATAATAATATGCAAAGGCCATCAGCTAGTACATTTGATGAAGCCCAAAATCAGATCTTTACACTCATGCAACGTGATTCTTATCCACGGTATGTTTTATTTTATTTAAATAACTTCCTGTTTGAAAGTTCACGTTAATTTCTTAGTTGGTCACGTGAAAGTTCACGTCAATCAACTGTTTCTTAATTTGAGTTCAGTTATGAAAGTGCCTGTGAATTGTTGTTGAAAATCATGTAAAGATTGATTACCTTTTTGAGAAATATTAGATTGTTTGTGAAATTCCCATGTTGATTGCATATTACAACGGACCATTTTCCTTATATTTATATAATAATATTTCATTTTATCATTAGAATCTCAAAGAAACATAGTAGCAATGCTTGAAGTATTATAATTTGTTTTTCAATTCAATCTATGATTTGTTCTGTTCAACCGAATGTTTACAAATTCATAGTTAGGCATTTGTTATATAGACTTTGAGGTTGTTTTGTTTATTTATAATTATAAAAAAAAATTTTAGCATAAAAGAAAAACATATCAATATATCTTTTATTTAGATTTTTGGCGTCTCCAATGTATAAGAACATGGTTGGAAATCATGGTGTTCTAGAAGAAGTATGAATTTCAAATGGATTATCATCTATATCTAATCAACAAATACACTACCAGCCTCCATCAAATAATTTCTTTCTCTTTTCTTTCTTTGTATTGTTGAACTTGGAAATAATTTTAGGTTTCATAATCAAAGAAGGAAAAGCTCATATGCTGGTCGAGCCTTTCTCTACAATTTTTTCCGCCCATGTGTCTTTTCCTTTCCAATTCGGAACATGAACATGTCCAGTATCTCAGACAATAAAAAAAACCGTCTCATCTTTTTCTTTCTTCTACATCTAAACCAACTTGAGAAAAATATTTTTTCAATTCTTTCTTTCCTCTACTTGCTAACCCTTAATTCTTTCCCTTACACAGATATTTCTCAGAAAAAAACACCTATACTCTGCGTATATTCTGACACATTACTTATTATATTAATTTAATATTTCTTATTCTATTTTCCTCGATTCCCTGCTCCCGAACAACCTCCCTCTCACACCCCCCCCCCTCTCTCTCTCTTACTCTCGCTCTCTCTCTCCCCTCTCTATACACATATATATATATATATATATGTATCTGGTATAAGTTTTACTTATTCCTCCTTACCAATTCTCTTAAAGCTTTTTATTCTTTTGACTTTTTCAGACTCTTCATGTATATAAAAACAACAAAATTCAATTATCGGTAATTGTATAGAGAATTCCAAAAAAATCAGATGCACTCAGATCTCTTAGCTTCTTCATCATACGATACAGCTGTATATACATATGTTCAGTTGGGTACTATTCATTAACAACTTTTCGGGAAGATTAGAATTTGATTACATCTGGAACTCTCATTATCGGTACGACATTCATTGCAGAATATCGTATACGATATACCTCTCTTATTCATATATCATATATAGTTAACAACTATAAAAAGCTTATGTACATATGATATGTTATACCGTATAGTATCATCAGTTAGATTACCACATATCTCTTACAAAGTTCATTTTATGCGGATAATGGCAGCTAATCAAAATACTAACGACTTCTTTACCTTAAATTCCCTCCTTCTATCTTTTTTCTCTCTATCTCTCTCACTCTCTTTCTCTCTTTCATATTTCTCTCTAGATGGTTTCACTACTAATCAACAACACATTTGCCAACACTTCTTCATCTTTCTACGCTACCACTTCCTTACCTAGCGTGTGTCACCATGGCTGAAGCTTATTTGCCCTGCCCCTGGCTGGCTCAGCTCTGCGGCAATTCCGCTACGGGACTTTTTATGTTTATAAATGTCAGATGGAATTAATATGTTACCAGGAGCAATAAAGCATGCTGGAAACGTATGAGATATTGCTCCTTGTTCAATTTCTATTAGAATTCAGAAGTCTATGTAAACAAATCATTGAATCTTTAAGACCTTCTTCATCAGATGGTTTACAGTCTCGATTCTTAGATTGTCATATGTATGTCCATTTCAGCAGCTTTCTTTACCTTTTTACTTGTTGTTATCCTTAAATGGAGGTTGCTATGAGCTATTTGCGTCGGTTCTGTTCCTTTCATCACATGTGGTTAAAACCTGTTTTGTACATCTTCTAGCCTATCTTTTTTTCCATTTTTAAAATATAATATATGAATGTATTATATATTATATTGAGTAATATCTATATTTTGAGTTTTTCAAATTTTTATTATTTCATTCGTTTTTTCCGACATAAAAAAGAATTTAAACAGCAAATGCAACATGATCTCGTGACCTTTTTCTTGCAAAAAAAATATTTTTTCTGTTATTAAAAAGTTATATGTATATCGATGTATTTGTCAATAAAATAAAGATTTGCCTCTTCATTCATAGTTCTGATGGAAAAAAATATTTTCAATTCAAAAAACCAACACTAACTATAGACTACAATAACATTGCTGTGCTTAAGAGAAACAAAAAACTGATAAAAAAATGAAAAAGATACACTATTCTGATTGATAATATATGTATATATTCTAGATTTGCTTTGATAATTTGCTTCATATAAACAGAAGTCTCGAAAAAATAATTTTTCCTATAAGCAAATTGATCAAACTGTGAAGTGTTACCGGGAGCATTAATTTAGCCTGCCAAAAACCGAAAATCTGAACTTCTCCTTTCACTAATCATAAATCAGTCTTGATAAATTATACTAGATATATTTATTATTAAAATTAATAGCATAATCCGACAATGAACAAAGTATTAGTCTAAATTCTTTCTTTTTACCATGTCCATAGCAATATAGTTTCATTGTTCTGTTACTCCTTTACTAGATTTGAATTGAATATAGCATTTATGAAATCCTTTTTCTTGATAATAAGCAATATTATAATGTAATCTACTCTACTTTCAACCTATAATCTTTTTCACCCAACGATATGACAGGGTGTTCGAATGAGCGCGCGTTCGATAGCGCGTCATTTGGACGGCTCGTAGTATTAAATCGGCCTCTATTCCATCCCAGTCACGCTGTCTTTTATGCCAACGCTCTTTTCTCGATATGTTCTTATACTGCTTAAATTTGCTCTAATTATGCTAGTAGTGTTATACAACTCTTAAATATTATATAATTAATATATTTTCTTCATTTTTAACATATAAATATATATAAAATCGTAGTATTGGTACTGTTGTTGCAGGAAATTTTACCGACGTAACGGGTATAATGTTGGTGAAAAGTCTTGTGGCCTTAGCAACAGAAAAGATGTTGTTAAAGACATCAGGGAAGACATTCTTAAGAGGTGAATACCACACATATATTATAGTATATTCAATGAAATATAATAATTTCTGCAGGAATTGATTTTATGTTCTCTGCCGGTTTAGCGCCAGATCGACTGTCCGTCATGATGACGGCTTCAGGAAAATATGTTTTACAATTTCATTCCAAATGTGATATAAGACCCTTTGCCGTAAGTTTTTAACATAATTTGTTTCTTTATTATTATTTATTTCAAGGCAAACTATCCCTCATTCACTCGAGTCTTACGTGGTATTGTACATGTTAAAGCTTGGAGAATAAAATCGATTGAATTCGTGAATGTGGCTTTCGATATAAAGGATGTTGATAACCTCGAAAGAACCGTTGAAGTGAGTGTATAATATTTTCACTTCAAAGTATTATTGTTTCTTATTTCATTCTTCATTATCATGTTTTTCTTTTTCTTCTCAATCTTATACTCATTTTTCTTGTTCAAAGTTTTGAATTAAGTGTTCTAAGTTGAACTTTCATTTAATAATCCAGCAATATACGAACCAACTATTGATTGAGCTCTGTCCTTTAGCGTTGATCTAAGTGTCCCAAGTGCACATGTCCTTGTACTTGTACTCGTAAAGAGGATATTCATCCCAGGGACTGCAATTTTGATCAATATTTTAATTATTATTGTTATAGAAATTGGAGGTAGAGCTCGTCTTGCTTAGGAATTGCTCTTATCCAGGTGTGCGGAGAGGTGATGAAGCCATCCGTTTCCTTAATGCCCTGAACAGAAGGAAACAGGTTTGTAAAAAATCAATATTTTCTAGATAATAGTTTTCTGTAATTGAGATCCTTATTTTAGGCGGTTGTTTGTGAATATGGAGATATTCGTCTCAAGCATATGATTTCAAGACAACCTAGTCGTTCCGCGGGTATAACAAGCCAACAGCTGTTGATTCCTCCAATGATTTACGAGTTGTACAGGTTTTGTAAAGACATCATTGCATCTTTTACGGATCTTTAGTTTTAGATTTTTGCAAACTGAACAAAATCGTGCTCGCCGGCGAGAATTACCGTATGCCGTTAGAAGAAGAAGACACCAGGTAATTATCAATTTCTTGTCCTATTGCTAGTTCCCTGTTTTCAGAATGGCCGTCGTGATCATGATTACGAGAGAGCTCTTCCTCCAGAGGTTATTGACCTGTTTCAAAGATTTTATGAAAATCAACGGTTCGATGCTGCCCCTCGTCATTATCCTGCAGATGCTCCAGCAGATGCTCCCGCAGATGCTAACCCGCTTCGGCGAGATCGTGAAGTTCCCGAAAGAGAACGAGAGAGAGACAGAGAGCGTGACGGCCTAGCCGTGTTTTTTGAAGATGTGGTTCGTGCTTATTTGATAATTATGATAACATTTTTCATTTTCAGGATGAAGAAGAACGCGTTTTCTTAAATCGACATGAACGTCGGTTAGATGAAGAAGCTGAAGCTCCTACAGATGAGGAGGCTGAGTGGTAGATCCACTCTAGGTTGGCGTTCTTATTACATTTCTTTTTTTTTTACAAATCCATTTGCATTAGATCTCAGATCGTGATTTCACATTCTATCTAGTTATTTTGTTTTTATTTTGTATTATACTTCTACACGGTTAATTCAGTCATACTCACCATTATAATAACATTATACGCTAGAATCATATATACATATATTTAATCATATTTTAAACTCCACGTAAGACTGATAATAGTTTTAAATTCAACTTCCTCTTAGGTACTAATCTTAATAGTTTATTTTAATTCAAAATTAACTGGTGTCAATCCTGGTTAACTGTATGTATAGTTAACATTAGGTGTATAGTTCACTAAAATTAATCAAAATGATCAGAATGGACATGATATGATTCCAAAAGTTCGGATATATTTTCACCGAAGTCTTACATTGTTATTTTAATACTTTTGTACTCTACTCAGCCTTTTTAGTCATGTTGTGAAAATATTTGATTCGTTTGTTTTTAATTTCTAAATTTTTAAGAAATGAAGTATTTGTTCAACAGGTTTTGTACTGTTCTGTATTGTCTCATATCATTAGTCATGCTCTATATGCACAGGAAGAAAACGAATAATGTAAATTTCCATATTTATATTTCATTCAAATGAGTATACATATGAAATTTGAAAGGTATCTTCTTTAATGACACTAAAAGCTTTTGAAAATCCTAAATGAGTTAATTGAGTAAGAATCCAGTAAAAATGGCGGTAATTTTCGTTCTCCTCAGGATAAAAAGTTCCTTTTATGGCTATTTGTAATATTTTTATATTATTTTGATTATCTTGTAATATATTAATGATTTGAGATAAAATATCCCATTCAGATCCATGTACATCAATTAATATGAGATCAATAACCTCAGTATTTATGTTCTTTATAACTTCTTCTGAAATATCAAAACCATTATATTCAGTTCATTTTCCATAACTTACCCATTGTCTGTAGTTTCCACAATTGGTCAGATGAATTGATGGATCCATCAACAGAAATTCCTAGTTGGTAATGATCAATATTAGTAAGATTTGTTCTGAAATTGATGATTTTTTGAATAAACTATAATATGAATGAATACTCTAGATTTGATGGTTGTATCAGAACTATTTTTGAAATTTTTTTTAAAGTTTCAGGAAAATCAGGAAGTAGATTGTAACCATATCTAAATCTATAATATTACTACGTTAACTCTGAATGATACTACCGAATCAGAAGAACTTTGCTATCAGTTAGTAGTGTTCGACTACAAAAAAATGGAATTTCATCCGAATTAATTATGTAACAATTGTTTTTTGGAACTGTCATCTCTAATATTAACCGCTTTTTCTCTTCAACTGGGGATCCTGTAAGATGAATAAGCTGAAAACCCAAAACTAAACCGTTCAAACCAAAGCCAAAAACAGGAGCATTAAGTCTAGTTTGACCTTTATAGTTAACTAAACTAATATGATATCTACATGATTGCGTTTGAAAACCACATGTTCCACTTGGATAAGCTCCAACTATAGCATATTTCTGATTTAAATAAAGCCAATAGAAAAGACGATACCTTGAAAAAAGTTTTTTATTTTATTATTCTTCTAATTGAAAAGAGACTGAGACTTACCAGTCAGACAGAACACGTTTTCCGTCATTATCAGTATCAGATGGTACATGTATCGTTATCATCAAATAATCAGCTGGACTTTTTAGCAACTGTAAAAGAATATAATTGTTATCATGTGTCTACTGACAAGTTTGTCTTTATGAATCTTTAATTCAAGCTTTATAACATTTCCAATACGTTAATGTAATAAATAATTTAATTATAAAGTACTATAATTATATAAAACAATATTTTTCTTATGTAAACGTCATACTTCATATATAGCATATCGCAGAATAAAATATTAAATTCTAAATAAACTATGTGATTGTTTCCGAATTAATGACGCACATTTTCTCATTGAAAATTAAAATATTTAATTGAAAAATGAAACTTTTATTAGTGAACACGTACCTTTATTAGCTTTCGAATTACTGTTGGCTGATCATAATGTTCAAAATGTGGTGAATAGAGTTCGAAACGAAGAAAAGAAAATGTTTTAGATTTAATAGCCTGTTCGAAATCCCATGTATGCCAATGATCCCATTCGTAGAGTTCAGTCAAATAATTTACTTCGACATCGCCTTCAATTGAAATGAAAATTGAAATCATATTGAACTTTGAATGTATTTTACTTTGAATAAAATAATAAAATTTAAGTATTATAACTATACTGACCGGATAAGCTATCTATAAGTTTACTATCTTCAGGTAAAAATATTGACCAATTAGTAATATTCAACTGAGCTTCAAGACTTCCAGTTGAAAATGAATTCCCGGTTATAACCAAGCCATTTCTACGATGAAAATACAAATTTATAGTTATATCGTTAATGTTTCAATCCTAAAATATGATTATTCAATATAAAACATACTTGAATTCATTATGAATTTCGGGACAGATGACAAAGGTCTGACGCGTGTCCGCTATTCTATGGGCATTTTTACATTCAATTTGCTTTGTAGCGAATAACTCATTCAAACGTAGCCGTTCTGCTAAAGAACTGTGTAACTGTTCAGGAACTTCAACATCAATCGATGACCACAACACATCTGATACAAATCTGTAAAGAAATATAAGAAAATATATTCTATTCTATATAGTATATATAACTGTATTATCTAATTTTAAAAATATGATTATGATGATAATAACTCTTTAATCAACCAATTAAGCCATAATCTATTCAATTACTTTGATAAATAAAAATAATAATTTAAAATTAAAGTTTTACTTTCAACTTTTCACATAAAATATAGTATAAAATATAATTTAGAACATATATATTTATAAGTAAAAAGATTTGAAATATTATTCTTACGTTTTATAAGCTGTATTAGAAATTTGTAGAGATGATTCGTATAAATATTCTTTATGTAAAGTAAAAATAAAAATAAAAATAGATCCAATGAATAAACATCTAAAGAATAATAAAGATTTAAATATCCACATTTTTTTTACCACATCTGTAATACAATTGTAATGAAATTCATATAATAACAAGGAAGATGACAAAAAAGGTGATATGTAATAGAACTAACTAAAGGTTAGCAAAAATATTTTTATATTGAATAGTAAACATACTGAATGAAGACTATCCGAAGATAGGTGTTTGGAAGAAAGGAGAGGTCGTAATGACCTTGTCGAAGAACATCTCTGACCCTGTCTTCATAATATATTAGAGTCAGTTAACTATGATCCAAATAATGTATTTTCGATCTAAAAAAACCATGAAATGATTAAAGATGATATGATTAGTATTAGATATAATACTAATCTTATATTCTTTATATAATTTATTTTAATTTTAAAATAATATTATATAATATACCGTATAGCTTTTAAGAATAAGAATAGATAAGTAACAAACTTTGAACGAAAAATAAAACAACGATAGACTCATTTCCGAATAGTTTTCAATACAAAAAACATTTAAAAATTGATTTTTTAATAGTAAAAATCATATTATAATATATTAAACATGTTCATTATATCTTAAATAGTGGTAATAAATTTAAAAATTAATTAGTTTTATCATTATCATATACTGTACTTTTTATATTTAAAATGGTATTTTTCATGTATTCCCTGACTATTTCAGACGAAAACGAAGAACAATTTCATTTTTTTTGTTTATTGAGCGACATACATACATATCTATACCATCCATTTCGGTATTTTGTATGAAAGACTTGAGGAGCCGCATATTCTCGTTGGCTCGTGATTGTACAGACAAAGGTTCATACAAACAGTTTGAGAAGTGAGACGTGTGCTGTAGTTATAACCACAGTAAACGTCATATCTCTCTCTCTCTCTTATATTATATATTTCTCTTCCTATATTTCTATATATCTTTTCCATGCTGTTTCTCTCATGTATGCTTGATCTTTCGATCTACCTTTTGGCTATTCTCTTGATTTCCTTCAGTTGAATCTCATGTACAGTTAAATGGATAGGAAAAGAAATAAAATTCATATTCAACAATAGATTGGCTAAAGCACAATAGCTCTGACCAAGTGAAAGGTCTATTCGTTATGAATCCTGAAGATTATTTGTTGTATTCTGTGTTGCTATTCCTGGACTTTGTATAGATCATAACAATCTTCATGATAAAGCATGAAGCTAATGCCAATATATCAGTCAGCTTTCAGTTTACTCTAATTCGTTTTCAAGCAATATTATTATTCATAATATATATTCTTTTATATAATTCTTATAAGATTCATTTTTAAAATATAAGTTAGTTGTATATAGCTTTACTAACTGCGTATATGATAATTTGTTTTTTCTTCAAAAATTACTTTTATACGAAACTGAGTTTAAACTTTATTTACTTTGAAATATTTTTCATTCATCTGAAGAACTTGCTGCATTTTTTTTTCAAAAAAGGATATGACCACTTTCGCTTCTGGACTGACCTGCCCTCAACATATTTCGCTTGGGCGACTCTTTTGTGAAGATAAAAGGGTTAATAGCTCGTTTTTCAATCATCTGATATGGCTGATTGTTTTGTTTATTTTTTTCCATTTTCGTAATTTTCTTATTAAGTGATCCTGAAACTTCTAAAGATATCTGAAACTTTCTTAAATATCTATCTATCACAGTTTTCTATTTATGTTGTTCAGTTCTCAGTTCTGATGTGTGATAAGCCCATGACGGTACAAGATTAAGCAATCGGATTGATGATGTAATGGAATTTTATTGGCTATTTCCTCTACTTTTTCACTTTTAACTATCACTTTTTTCTGTTTTTGTTCAAGGTCTTTACGAATAGTGAAATTGTGAGAAAGTCCAATTACCGTTCAATGTGTGGATATACTATATGTTCAACCATTTACATCTCTATCGTCTTATCTTCACCATTCTTTTTCGTCTTTTGTTGTCTTTATATAGACAACTGAAGATTCTAACAAAATCTTCAAAACGTTAATAGCTTACTCTTTGACCTGATTCTCTGCAATTCAGCAATATACATACGTCAGTCACGATTCATGTCCGTTCATTTTTCATAAATAGAAATAAACAAGTCTCAATATACATAGTTATAACTCAAACAAGAGCCTACACCAAATCTATCGTACCTGCCTGAAAATCCCTCGGGGCTATCTTGAAATCTGAAATCGTTCGGTGACCGAATTTTTGCCATGAGAACTTTCAGGTTTTCAGTCATATCATCATGAGTCATGACGTAGCGTTTCATCAGCTTCACCATCTACTTCTGCTGTTTGCAACACAAAATTTCGATGAAAGCCCAGTTTATCTAGTAGCTGAGGCCTTGTCATCTGCTATATATGGCTATTCATCTTTGAATCATCACATAATGTCTTGTTTTGTGCTTCAAATTTTGCCAACGACGATAAAGCCTTGAAAAGCAATGGACACCATTACAATAGCCATCTGATTTGAAAAGCAAATGGTAATAAACTTGAAATTGTAGAAACGTAAAGTCCAAAGATGAAGCAGCGCTTTTTTCTCAACTTTCCTCAGGTATCATAAACGCTTTTGTGAAAGATTTCTTCGTTGAATAAGTTTGACTACAGACTAGATTCACATTGACAGCACACATCAACTGTATATCCGATTTTTTTCATTTTTTTCCGCAACGGTCTTTGATAATTATGCTATTGAGAAACGGCTAATTGCTGGTTTTCACTTGTCCAGAAAACTGTCATAAAGAAAGTTTACAGAGGAGAACATCTCTAATAACAGTTGTATTGATAAACTTCTCGTATTGAAGATGACTACAAATTAGTTTCATTATCTTTTGAATCAATTGGAGAACATGTTGATTTGTTGTTTGTCAATTGAAAACTTAGTAATTGATTCCTCTTCTTCTAGTATATTATCTAATTATATTTTTTTTGTTTTTAGAAAGAGTTGACTATGATAATCCATTATATATTATGTATCTCTATCGTTTTTTAGTATAAAATATACATAAAAAGATATATACATATATATATAACATGTGTGAGAAACAAAGAAAGAGAGAATGGTCACTGCAGTTGTCGCAACCAAGTTTGTCAACCAGTTATAGACTTGTATGCCTATATTTCGTGTAGTTGTCAACTTGAGCCTGGACCAGTTTTGGGGCAGTAGCCGGCTTAGCCTCTACGCTTCATGCCCCTCTGATGGCAAGAAACAGGAGAAAGCAGAGGAAGAACTGTACATCTGAGAGAGGGAAAGAGAGAGAAGGAAATAAAAAGAAACAAAGAGAGAAATAGAAGGGAAAAGATCAAGTAGATTTGAGCTACGTACATCTAACTGAGGATTTCCAGATGACAGAATCGACAAATCGGTGGAAAAAAAGAATTAGACGATAAGAAGAGAGATATTGAGGATAAAAAGGTTGTAAAGAGATAGCTCATTTGTTTTTTGTTTTTCATTATCCATATCAATGGGTGTTATTTCAAAGTATCATGTTTAACTATCATTAATGGTGTTTTTCCATTCTTTATTCTCTATATCTTTTTCTTTTTATCATCTGAATCATCTAAATCATTTTCTTTTTTCCTTTTTGTAGCTTTCATATCATTCTAGTAGTTCATATCTACATGTATTGTAATTTAACTGACAGTCCTTCTGTTGAACACACTGACCCCGTTATGCGCCCACTTTCAACTTTTTATGCCCTGAGGGCTTTCCTCACGTTTACAGATAAAACCTTTTCAAATAAGTCTTAAAGCTTTTGCCTAGCTAGTACTTTATTCATTTTTGCTCTTTTTTTCAGAATTCATACCTAATAAACTGAAGAAAAGAAAAGCTAATTTTGCCCGTACTTGACTATCGTATAAGCTAGTTTTCCGTAATTTTCACTTTTATGGTGTTCTGAAGTTTCGAAAGTTAACTACAGTAGCGAATGATTTATAAACCGAATTTTTCAGTAGATGTAAGCATATACCTCAGATTTGACTACATTTTTTCTTTTTTGAAATATTCACTCCGATTAGTTTGCAAGCTAACCAACATCAACATGTTGTATACATCGGGACTACTTATCTGTCGATTTAGCTTGATCCAACGATTTAAATTGAGAAAAAAATCTTTGAATCTTTACTGGTAAAGCTTTGAAACGAGATAGTTCACTCAGTTTCGTTTTCATTCATAATCTTCTTTATTTCTTCCCCCTATGCTTACTATGCAATATTTTGTCATTTCAGATCTTATAAGCAAGTTTCTTGAATTGAAA
The DNA here is from genome assembly GCA_964057225.1 of Auanema rhodensis. Taxonomy (NCBI): domain Eukaryota; kingdom Metazoa; phylum Nematoda; class Chromadorea; order Rhabditida; family Rhabditidae; genus Auanema; species Auanema rhodense. The sequence goes on along the minus strand of OZ059899.1, from coordinate 8,119,820 downwards.
ACTTTTGGATGTTTTTGTCATTCAATGATTTTTCTCAATTTTTATAAAAAAAGAAAATTGTTTGTCTAATAATTATCTTTTCAATATGTTATAGTTTAGTTGCAGTAATTCATTAACTATTTCATATCACATCGCTTGTATAAAATCATGAACTTGTCATATCAAATATATCAAATAAAAACTTAAAGATCATACTATATACTATATAGTATAATATATAATTTATATTATATATTATGTTTTCTTTCTATCAGTTTCCTTATGTTTTAACTACCTATTCTCTATATTTCGCAGGTAAACTAGTTTTAAAGCTCCTAGAACTGAAGACCCAATTTTGAAACTGACCAGGCCACATTGGCTTTAACTACTAAATCTCTCATTTTTACTTGTTCTCAACATAAAAATTATTGTATTCACCTGTATTTGAAACATTTCAAAGTTGAAAATTCGTATTTCATTCATTTTTTGCGAAAAAAAGGGAAACTTTTGATTAGAAAGTTGGCTAATCCATTACTACATATCTTATATCCTCTCCTTATTTCTTATTCATTGACTTGTTCTCACTTATTTAAGTCCATAAAATGGATTTTAAAAAGAATAGTATATTTCCTATTCAGATTTTTTAATCCATTTCATAGCCTATTTCTTTCTTTTTTTGCCATATATGTAATATTTGTATTGTTTCTTTTTTTTTCTTAAAATTATATACAAATAGTTATATAAATTATGTATTTTCATCAGATTTTTGCAATTTTAAAGATTTTACAAACATTAATGCTAGAACTAAGCCATTCGGTTAGTAGCCTTTAGTTAGATAAGTTGTTGAAGGTAGGATGCGAGGCGGATGACACAGAGATCGGACTATAGCAGTCAACTGGTTTTTCATCCTCACTAAATCCACCTTTCTCTTCTAACAAACCCTCTCTTTCAACTATTCCACAACAAACTCTTTCTCTTCTTCTTTTCATTTTCAATCTCTATGTCTAACTCTACCACCTCGTTTTATGAATGTTCTTGTCAAAACCCCTTTGATATGTCACAAGCCTTCAGTGGTCAGAAGAGAACTGGACCTCAACCGTTTTTCGATGTTTCTCTAAAATTCTCTCAATTTCATATAATATTCTGCGTCATTTGTACTTTAAGGACATTATAAAGAAAGAACTTGTTAGATTAACGGAAGCTATAGAATAGGCAATCTGACCATCTATCTTGGTACGAATTAAGTTACCCATGCCTATTGAACTTATGCTAGATCGTCTGAACAAGCAGAGTGGCCAAGGCTGTAACAACACCAGCTTTCATCAAGTTTTCTATTTTTTTAACATTCTTTTTATACTAAAAATAGTAAAAATATCTTTGTTAGCTCAACGAATCTGTTTATTTGTATTCGTCTAACCTATATTGGTATATTTTAGTAATTTGAAAAAGATTTTAGAGCTTTAAATAGGAAATATCATTGTCAGTTCGTTCAGTATTATTCTTAGATCATTTGTGATTCCCCATTACGTTGTTCCCTAACCTCAATGATTTTAAATTTTTGTTGGCAATTTTGGTAATTATTCTTAATTTTATAATTTTAATTTCATTTATCATGAACAGCTTTTCCTTTTTATGAGTACTTAAACATATTTCTGTGAATCTTTCAATATCTTTTAGTCGTTTCTTCTATATCTCTTTTTCCTGTATATGTTGCCAATCGTTGTTCATGTCATCATGTTTGATCTTATTAGATCATATTCATCTATTTATCTTTACTTTTTCTTTTCAATTACAGAATCTAAAAAAAGTCTTCATAGATACATGATTGTCGTAGTTATTTTGCACAATTGACCTAACTAATCTTTTCCTAACCTCCTAATAACACTTCTAGCAACCTGATCTGCTTTGTTCTTGTTTATAGTAACTAGTTTGTCTTTTTTTTCAAAACATCATCAGAATATAATGAATGAGATCAAGAATCTTTTGGTTTTATCTAAGTTTCATCAATCTCTTATTTGAAGTCGAACAATCGTTTTGCAACCACCTGTATGTGTTTATATTTCCTTTTCATATTATCAATTGAAGAGATAATATAAATGAAAGATAATGATGATGTCAAAGAGAAATTAATACATACACATATCAGCTGATCAATTTCTTTATCAGCAAAAGTGAAAGGATTTGAAAGTTTGAGTCAGCAAGACCACAATCGTTTTAGAAGATATGATGGGCATCGTTGAATATCGGATGGATAAGCTGTTATCGGTCTTACCTTTCCACTTTTCTGTCTGGAAATTTTCTTTATATCACCTTTCATCAAGTCGATATTGTAAATCCAACTTTCTCTTTTTTCTTTTCTCATTTGATGATCGCAGAGGATAGCTTGGCCCTGGCAGAAAAATAAACCCGTTTGCCTCAGCTGTTTCCTTATTAGACAAAGTTCCAATTAAGCTTCATGAAATGATATCTCTTATCTGTTTTTCAGATGCCGTGGCCTCCGGTAGCTTTCCATATCCTTTCAATTTCGATAGCACCAAATAGCCATATGAATATTCTGAATACTTTTCAAATTTACTGAATATCATTGAACTTATAATAATAATCAAATAGTTAATATAAACTATTTTTATATTAAATATTATAATAATAATAATATCAATATAGTTAATATATAAATTTATAATTTAAAATATATTAAAATCTTATAATTTAATAATTTCTTATTGTATATTGCCCTTATCCTAAGCATAAACCATATTCAAACTATAATCTATTTGCTTAATCTGATACTTATCTAGTTTTAAATCGGGCTTCATTTTCAATTAGACATCTATTCGTTCGTCTTGTTCTTTTTTTGTTCTTATATAATCAACAAATTCTTTCAATAAGCTGTTTTCAAAATATTTATTATTATTTATATTCTTTCATATAGTTTTTTTTATAAAACATTCTTATGTTAAAAAAAATTGAATAAAAACAGTTTTTTTCCTTTTTTTTCGAATATCGAAATATTTTTATTAGTCATCAATTGAAAGTGATAATTCATGTTTCTTCTCTTATATTTTATCTGGAACTATAGATGGCTTCTTTACTTTGCGTTGTTCCTTTTAAAAAGTTTCTTAGCTTCTTAGTTCCATTGCTTTGTCACCACCCACTGCTAGTACTATTTTACTCTTCCGAAAGCATTTTTCAATTTATTCTTCGTCTTGACTTTCTCTAGAATTTTCATTCATTTATTACTTTCTTTTCAATTCTATAGTTCAAATCCTTCAATTTTTGAAGACGACTGTTGCAGATTAGGCGATCAGCCTTCTGTTGTCCGGCATAGGAATCCGGACTATTGGACGTCTTATATCATCAGCATCATTCACTTCTATAGTTTACTGTATTAACTATACAAACATATATATATATTTATCTTACATATAATATTTTATATTATATAAAGTGATTGTCTTTGTAACAAGCCGAAGACATCATCCATACATAGGTAACATCTCTTCCCCCTCTCCCAAAACGGCCAAATACAGCCAAGTGGAAACTGGCTAAGAAGGCAGAGAGAAGGCTACATCATCAGCAGATTCAGCAGAACCGTCAGCTACCGAAGAAGCACAGACAGAGAGATTTGACAGGACAAACGTTGTTGTCGTTGTCATTGTTATCCGTAGTCAGTCAGCTTGTTGTGTCAGCTTATCGCCCTCCAGCTTGCCATTAGGCTGGCATCCCCGAATGTCTGAATGATTATCTGTATATTAATCTTAATTAGTGTTCATTGCATACAGAACATTGAGGTAAGCTTTAAATTTCATGCGCTTTCAATGAGAAATACAACCTATTTTCAGTGCTTACATCATAAGCTAACAAAACGCGAACTTCAACATGTGTTTGGTGTTGAAGAAAAACATCATGTACTTGAATTTTTTTTTATTATATCATATAATTTATATTTTTTTGAAGGTTCCTTCATATCATCTAATTTCACCAGAAAAATATGAGGCAGAAGATGGACAGCTTCGAATGAAATTTGAAGCATTCAATGAGTTATATGACATGCAACTCAAGCCAAATAGTCGCATAATCAGTCCTCATTTGGTAAGTTATCAACTTTTTTTTTTAAATTAAGCTCAGAATACTTTTACTAATTTCGAAAATTTAGGTTTCTGTTATCCGTAATGGAACTCAAGCAACAGAGTTCAAAGGATTACCACTTCGCCATGACTGTCATTATCAAGTAAAAACAATCAAAAATATTTAAATTCAACTAAAATAAAATAATTTTAAGGGAAACTTATTATCACATTCAAACGAAAGAGTTGCTATATCAGATTGTAATCAATTGATGGGAACACTTCATATGGATGATCATTTTTTGATAATTCAAACAGTTCCACAGCGTGTTCAACATCATCAAGTATTTTAAATTGACAATAAAAATATTATTGAAAAGTTTAAATATTTAGGAAGAGAAGCATCTTGTATTTAAACGATCTGCTGGATTATTAACTGATCTAGAAAGACATTTTGAAGAAGAAATAGTTCGTTTACATGAAGATCAAGAACCATTCTGTGATACAAGTGAATCTATTGATGATCCAGAAGGACGTACGTATTCTATTTTTTATAATTTATTGGAAAATTTTCAATTTTTTTCAGCTCAAATTCTATCTATGAATTATTCAATTCCATCATCTGCTCAATTAGATTCTCCATTCATATTTCCTAATATGGATGCTATAACACTAGAGATTGGATTATTCCTGGATTCTAAGTTATTTGAGCATTTTCAACGTGAATATATACAAGATCCTGAACAACATTTACTTGATTTTTCATTGGCTTTGATTAATAATGTTCATGTTCTTTATCAACAACCAACATTATCTCCAAATATTGATATTGTTATTGTTCGATATGAAATGTGGAAAACTCAGCCGGTTAGATATATGAATATCTAAGGTATTTTCTCATTTTTCTCTTTTTTTAGAGCAATTTGGATACAATGGTTCATAAAGGTGGTCAAGCTCAAGCTTTATTAGATGCTTTCTGTAGACATCAATCTCATATTAATCCCGGAACAGATTTAACTGATATGGGTCATTGGGATCATGGAGTATTACTTACTGGGTAAGTATACAGTATAGTAATATATTTGAAATATAATAAATTTTAGATATGATATATATCATACAACATCATCTGTAGCTGGTGTTGCTCCTGTTGCTCGTATGTGTGATCCGCTATTTGCTTGCTCATTAGTTGAAGGATTACATCTTGGAAGATCTTTCGTGCTTGCTCACGAGATGGGACATAAGTAACTATTAATATTGAAGATTTATATATAAAATATATTAATAGTATGGGAATGGTACATGATGGAGTTCAAAATCAATGTAGTCGGTCATGTTGTTTAATGTCAGCAGTTAATGGTGCTGGTAAAACAACTTGGTCTGAATGTTCTGTTCGAGAATTTAATGCTTTTCTTTTACAACTTGAGTAAGTTTTAATGATATATAATACTATATTATATGAGAAACAAAAATAAAACACCAAATATCCCTGTTTTAGTGAATCTGGACGAGGAAATTGTCTTCGAGATGCATCACCTGGATTAATATCACATAATCATTTAAATGATGGGAGGTAATAATATTTTATATAATAACAATAATAAAATTATATTTTCAAGATTACCAGGACAACGTTTCACAGCTGATCAACAATGCTCATATTTCTGGGGTCGAGATTATCAAGTTGAAATTCCAGCAGGACGTACTCTAGATGTATATTCCAAAACATAACTATTTTTATATAATTATTTGGATTTAAGGATATTTGTCGAATTCTTTGGTGCGGAAATAGTGGATCCACTATTTCTACTGCTCATCCAGCGTTAGAGGGTAGTTGGTGTGGTGCTAACAAGGTAATCAGCTTTGCAACTTTAATAAACTTAGATTTGTTATTTGTAGTGGTGTCATGAAGGTAAATGTACAGCTTGGCCAGATAATTCACCTCCTCATGTTGTACATGGACAATGGTCAGATTGGAGTAATGGAGATAAGATTTGTCCAGTTCAACAATGTCATATCACTGGTTCAATAACTATTAAAGCTCAACATCGTGACTGTGTTAATCCAGCGTATGTTTTTCCAATTTATCATATAATCGTAATCATATATCATCATCATTCATTTCTATTTTAGTCCTAATAATGGTGGACGAGCTTGCCAAGGTGCTTCTATTCGAGGTAGCATATGCGGCTCTCACATATCTCATTGTGATCATGGCTTATCTCGTGAAGAATTCAGTAACCGAGTTTGTTCTGCTATCAAGAACGATCCATTTAAACCGGATTTACAACTTACTGGCGAAGGATTTGATCGTAAATCGAAATGAAAAAGAATTAAAAAATATTTTTCTGAAATTTAGATTCAACACAACCCTGTCGTGTTTGGTGTCATCTAATTGATTCTGAATTAATTCGTAACAAGGGACAATTTCCTGATGGTGCACCTTGTGGAGTAAATCAATTTTGCGTCAGCGGTGTCTGTTTGGTACATTATTTTGAATTTTAATTTCGGAAAATTAAAATGTAAAATAATTTCAGAACGTTGGTTGCAGTAACAAAGCTCTTATTGAATATGAAGAGGATTGTCCAGCTAGTTTGTCCAAAAAAGTTGGCAAGTGGAATGATTGGTAAAAATTATTAAGCTTAAATCTAAAATTTACATAAACTTTAGGTCAAAATGGTCGAAATGTAGCGTGAGTTGTGGTGATGGTGGCCATCAAACAAGAAAACGCACTTGTGCGGGAAAGAAATGCAAAGGTTTATAATTAGGTTTCAATATAATGTTATAATAAAATGTTATAGGAGTATCTGAAGAACTTAGATCATGTAATCCTGCTCCTCCAGAATGTTCTTCATTCAGTGACTGGGGAGAATGGACAGCTTGTAATGTTAATTGTGGAACGGGAACACAACGTAGAAAGAGAATATGCTTATTCGGAGAATGTGACACAAACTCATTAGAAGAGCGTAAAGTCTGCAACAAGGTTTGCTAAATAGCTGAAGTTTGTAACAAAAAAGTACAACTTTAGCCATCATGCTGGAATGAATGGTCTGATTGGTCTATCTGCACACAATCATGTGATGGTGGTGAACAACAACGTGAAAGAACATGTTCAGATCCCAAAGAAGACTGTGTAGGAGATAGAATTGAGTTACTTGAATGTAATACTGAGGTATAAATCAAAATAGTTAATATTACTAACTAACTTTGCTTATTCTACAGCCATGTCCTTCAAATCGAGAACCAATATCAACATGGGGTGACTGGTTACCATGCTCGGTGTCATGTGGAATTGGTTTCCAAATACGTGAACGTTTATGTGATGGAGTATTATGTGCTACAGCTAACAAGCAAGCTCGAACATGCAATGAGCAGGTTTTCTTATATTTTTCTTCTGAAATTCAGTGTAATTTCTTTAAGCCATGCCCAAAACAACAAGACAACGTCGTTTGGGATGATTGGACAGAATGGTCTGAATGTTCAGCATCGTGTGGAGAAGGAACACAAATTCGCGAACGATCATGCTTGAAAGGTTTTGGATATTATTGGTTTTAGTTTAACAAGAATAATTCAATACAGGAGATTGCTCGATTCATGAAGGAAAACGCGAACGACGTTGTGTCAATCAGCCTTGTGCTGAACCAACATGGAATGAATGGTCAGAATGGACTTCATGCTTATCCTGCTCATCTACGGAAATTCATGAAAGAAGTAGAATTTGTTCCAATGCTTCTAACGGAAAACGATGTCTTGGATCACCAATTGAAGTGGAAACCTGTGATCGATGGTGTTCACTACAAGAACCATTTAATGGCAAAAGACGAGCAATTGAAATTTTAACTGGTCAGGGTAAACGAAAGGTAAGAAAGATTTGAAGCGAAACAAGAAACAGTTCGAAAACTTTGAATAGGTTGTTGCCCACGGTGAAAGAATAGTTCCCATTAATGAAAGAGATGAGGACGATTCAGAAACAGATTGGAACTCATGGAATGAATGGACGGAATGTAGCGCTAGTTGTGGTGGGGGAACAAGGAGAAGGTAAATTAATTTTTTTAAAACATTTTTATATTATGAATGTTCAATTATATATATTTGTTATTTAAGAACTAGAGTTTGTATTGGGTCCAAATGTCCACCACAACCTTTACAAGTTGATAGACAAAGCTGCAACTTGAACACTTGTGATATGCAAGGTAAGTTGATAAGGTTCCTTCAAAATTTAGTTTTTGTTGAAGGAAATCATTGGACTGCTTGGACTGATTGGTCAGAATGTAGTGTTACATGCGGTGATAATGGAATTCAAACAAGACGACGTAGATGTACAGCATTCTTCATTTTCCAGGTTTTGATTCTCAGCATTTGCTTAAAACATTTCTGTTTAGTGCTCTGGTCCATCGTTTGAAACACGAGCATGTCCTGATTCACCATCTTGTCACAAGACACGAGAAATTACAGAAGTTCAATGTAAGTTAAACTATGTTTCATGTAATTATTTATCTTTGATTTAGATCCAGCATGGTCACAATGGTCATCATGGTCATCGTGTTCCTGTTTCACATCAACAGAAACTCGTCGTCGATTCTGTAGAATAGCTGATCCAGCTGTTCAAGGATTCTGTTCAGGACCGATACTTGAACAACGTCCATGTGTTGCTACTGTATGTTAATTTATATACTATGTTGTTATTAGTGTTTTTATAATATTTAGAATTGTATATCATCTCCTGGTGGATGGTCTTTATGGTCTGAATGGTCCGTTTGTTCTAAAGACTGTCAAGGAGCTGGACATCAAATTCGTAATAGAATGTGTAGTGAGCCAATTCCTGCAAACAAGTAATCTATTATATTTAAAATATATAAATATATAATCATTATATTTAAGAGGTCCATACTGTAGTGGTTACTCATTTGATCAACGAAGCTGTGAATCAAACGAGGTTTCTATTCTTATTATCAATTTCTTTTTTTTAATTTTACTTCAATGAAAATATTATATATTTATTAATTTTGTTTTGTTGCAGCAATGTGGTAAACCAATTGACGGAGGTTGGACTGATTGGACAGAATGGAGCGAATGTTCAGATTACTGTACAAATGGCCACCGTAGTCGAACAAGGTTTGTTTCTTATCTCATTTTTTGACAAATATGGATTGATGCATAGATTCTGTTCTAATCCACGTCCATCACAAGGCGGTCAACCATGTTTCGGTTCTGATTTTGAGCTTCAACCTTGTTCTGATCCATCAAAGTGTACTCATTGTAAGTTTGTTTTAGGATATAAACTTCTATGCTGCGATGACAATGCCTTATAACTATAAGAAAAAAGAAATATAATTAATAATATAACTCATTAACCAATATTAATTATAATTAATTTTAAAAAAAACAACAACTAACATACTAACACTTTCAAATTAACAATTTTATTTTATTTTTCATTTAACTGTTACTCACTCACTTCTTTGTTTTATTTTTTCTAATTAGTTAATCGTTATCATGCTTTCTAGTTTACACATATCAGTTGATAGCATTTTCCGTTTTTTTTCTGTTTTAGCTGATCGTGACGGCAGTTGGAGTCTGTGGTCTGCATGGTCGGAATGTCCGAAAAGCTGCGGATTTGCTTTACAATCTCGGTTCCGTTCGTGTGATTTCCCCACACCATCTGGGGCCGGATCACCCTGTCGGGGTTTGGCTGTACAAACTTCCATCTGTAACTTGAATTTTTGTCCGGGTTGGTATATAATAGTCATCGAGTTAAAGTTTTGTTTTGGTATTTAGTTTTAGATGGATAGTATAGGTGTTTGAGATTAGTGTATATATGTATGTATTTATGTATATCAAACTTATTTTCATTTTTTTTTTTGAAATTTTTTTGGCAAAACAACAAAAAAAAAGAAAAAAAAGTAAAAATTTCGAAAAACTATAATCCAAATTCTTTTTTTTGCATTAATCAAAAGAAATATTTAAAGTTTGCATGTTTCATATCAATTTCTTAAGTTTTACAACATTTCACAAGTTGGGAATGCAATGCGCACTCAAACACTGTTTTTACAGATTTTTCATATAATCATTTCTCAAATTTTTTTGATATTCTGATTTTAATTTCAGAATCTCGCGACGGCGACTGGTCGGCCTGGAATGAATGGTCGCCTTGTGTTGCAAACTGTGGTATCGGTTCTCGTACACGGTATACATTAGTCATAAGTGTTGTAGTTATCAAGTGAAACTATTCAGAATTCGTGGTTGTCTTTCCCCTTCCCCTTCTGAAGGAGGCTCACCTTGTTTTGGGCGTAGTTCAGAAGTTGAAGAATGCCATGACGAAATAGACGGTTTCTGCAGTCGTTTTATACATAATTCCCAGGTTGTCGATTCACAGGTCACATCAATATCATTATAGAATTGATTAAATAACATTATTTATTTTTAAATATTAGTTATAATCTTATAGTTTATATAGATAGTAACATAAATTATATATAGTAATTGTTATATAACAGCGATGTGTCTGTACATATAGTATATACATATAATCATATATATTTATGTATTCTATATAGTATATTAAGTTTATCCTTTTTATGAATTAACAACAACTACTTTTCCTGGTTTTTCCTTGTTTGTGCTCAATTGTGAATTTCAATTATTTGTCAAATATTAGCCAAATTCCTGTACACAAATGTATTTTCTTTGTTTGTTCTGCATTTTCGTCGTTGATCTCAATTATTTGATTGTTTATTGATATAAATTCATAATTTGTTAATTATGACAACTTTTGGTGAAGTTTCATTGAATTAATTATTTTTATTTCATTTATTTTATTAAATATTTTTTCAAAAATAACTTTTTTTTAAAACACTTAATGAAGAAATCCGGATAATATATACATATACATATATGTATTAAAATATTAGGTGTGTAAGTTAAAACGCGGCCACCGGTTAGAATATGAAAACATTATGCTAATTTTACAAAATTTAAAATTTTTTTTAAATGAATTACAAAATTCGAATATATTTAAATATAATAAAACCAAAAAAAGTTTAAAAATTTAATTTTTTTTTGCTTCAAAAAACTTGGCGTGACGTTGTTACACGACAACGCGCGCCCTCACTGTTGTGCGAAGGCACAGCAAACGCTCCAGGAGCTGAATTGGGAAGTTTTGAAGCATCCCCCTTACTCTCCAGACCTTGCCCCAACAGATTATCATCTGTTCAGGTCAATGGAGCATAGTTTGAGAGGGGAAAGCTTCAAAACTTTAGGAGAAATTGAACAATTCATTAAAAAAATTTTCGAGTCTAAATCTAAAATATTTTTCAGAAATGGAATAAGAAATTTGAAGAAGAGATGAGAGAAAGTGATCGAAAGCGAGGGAAAATATTTTCAGAAATAAATTCTTTTCTTTCTTAACAGTTTTTTTGATTTTTTTAACATGACACACTATAGCCGCGTTTTAACTTACACACCTAATATATTTATAAATTAGTTAATATCATCAAATAATTCATTTTAAATAGTACAGAAATGAAATGCGGTTGTTGTTGTTTTTGTTAATGTAGCTATTGTTGTTTTAATTTTAATATTTAATAAAACAACAATAAACAAAAACAAACAAATTATTTATCTGACAATTCTTTATCGCGGATCTCATATTTTTTAAGAATAAACATTAAAATATACACCTGTAAGTTAATAAAATAGTTTAATATAATAAATATAAATATATTAAACTTGATACTGAACTCTATTTATGTTTCATTTAATACATATATAATACTTATTTTTGAAGAAGGTTTATCACGTAGTGATTACAAACGGTACAGTCAAATGAATGAATCAGAATAACAAAAAAAACTTATTTATACTGTATATTATCAAATATATTTTTAAATATAATAAAAATATATATATATATGTATATAACTTTTTGAAAATATAATTATGAATAGGTCAAGAGAATAAAAATACAAAAACGTAAGTTTACATGTTATGTCTGATTTTTTCATCTTTGCCGCTGATCTTTCAAGGGGGAGGGGTTGGGGGTAGAAGGGAGGGTGTGAGAAAGAGAAACACGTAGGCCATATTAAAGAAAATAAAACGGAAATAATAAAAATAATTATAACAATTATGGTTTGTGAATGACTACGATGATAACGATGGAAATAATATAGAAGAAATATTGAAAAAGACGACGATCATGTGAGCTAAAACGAGAAAAGAAATACAATTTTTAGTGAAAAACACTCGTTTGACATAGAACATCAAACAGATCTTGAACCAAACAAAATACGAAAAATTTCTGAACTTTTTCTTATTTACAAATAAATATTAAATTTCTTCAATCCAAATATCTATTGATATAATGGAATAATAATATTCTCGTATGGATGAATTTGTATGATATTGAGCTTTAAAACTCAATTGTATCAACTTCTACGGCATCACCACCCATTGAAGCGAAGTCCAAGGATTCCATTACATCGCTAGCTGAAAATAAAATTTTTATTTGGTTTTTGTTAAAGTAATTGTAATAACTAGATGAGAATACGAGAAAGGTTTATAACTGACCTCGTCTAACACGTCTAGCTTCTTGGCTTTCACCAGTCTTTTGAAGCATATAGACGGGTCTGAATTGGCAATGACGAGTGATGACGAAAGAGCCTAAAGCATCAAGTTGCTCCTCGTTCAATTGATCGCCAACACGGAAAGTTTCACGTACTACTCGTGATTCTGTTGATGGATTTGAGGTTGACTGAAATCATGATTTAGAAAAATAGTTTACCATATATGCTGAAATTACCTCAATTCCACGAAGCATATCGATAAGATTGCGGGGAGCAGCAACAGTGGTTCGATCAAGTTGCTTAACAAAGCAACGTTTTCCCATAACATCAACAATGGCTGTCAAGTTCTAAACAGTTTTTCAATGAAAACTCTTCAATTAAGCTTATATACCTGCTTGAAATCGTGAAGAAATACAGCAGGACGATTGGAGCCAAATCGTGGAACATCAATTTTCTCGTAAGACTATAACGGTGTGAATCAAATAGATTTAACTATATGAATAATAATTACCTGATCTTGATTAACTTCGACGTTCTGTTCAAGTCGTTCAGGAACCCCACGATTGTTATATACGGCAGCATTCCATCCATGATAAATTCCTCTCTTATAAGCAGCACTTAAAAGAAAAAAAGTGATATAAGAATAGGAAACGCTTGAGTAAATAAGTAAATAATAAAAAATTTTATTTTACTTTATTAAAGATTTTTGATAAAAATAGAATCCAGTTCCCATTCCAATACCCATTAGAATACAGAGAAGAAGCATAACTTTCGTACATTTTCGGAACCTAAAATACAAATTAAAAAAAAATATTTTAATTATCAATTTGAAAAAAAAATTTAATTTATTAACAGAAATTATTCAATTTATACCTTCTTTCTTGATCAACGCTATCATAATCTGGAGGAGAAGGAGATGGTGTACGTGCCAAAGGTGATGGTGATAGACGGATAATAGATAATGGTCCAAATGATGAAGATCTCTTTTCCTTTGGTCTAAAAATTATAGAAAATAATATAAAAAATATATTAATATTATTGAAATACCTGTCAAAATTTCCTCCTTCCATTGGTATCCAGCCACAGTTACTGATATGTCTTTCATCGGGAGGAGAACTAGGTGACAAGCTACCAGACACCACTACTTTTGGTACCTAAATATTTACAAAGTAAATAAAATTATAATAAACCATAAATAAAATAATAAAATTTATTAAGTATTACCTCTTTTTCTGAAGTATTTTTCTCTTCTGTAGCATCTTTTTTGGTAAAGACCGTCATCTATAACAAAGTTAAATATGGATTTATTATTTGAAGCGGATTCAAACTAAAAGAAAGAAAGAAAGTGAAATAATAATAATAATAATAATAATAATATTTGAATTAGTTCAATAGATATATAGAATGAATAAAAATATAAAGATAAATAAAGTTTAAAAAATCTATGATGAATTTGATTGTTTAAACTAGAAAAAAAGAAAAAAAGAAAGAAAAAGAAGCAATAATGAGATAGAACGAATGTGTATATACATCTCTATGTGTATAACAGAGATAAAAGATGAATTGGTCTTTTACAGAGTTTTTTCAGAAAAAAATAATTAATAGATAACTATAACAACAACGATTGTCCATCATAATAATCCAAATATAGCCAATGGCTAGTTGGTTTGAGGTCGTTTATTCAGTTATGTTTGTTTAGCAGTTATAGAAACCTTTTCATAGAAATATACTAAATGGTTCTAGAACAGTATATTTCCATTTGAAATAGCTTTTTTGAGAAAAGAAATTTGGAAATAAAAACTTCTTTTTCTAGATCTGTAAGGCCAATGGTTTGAGGGAGTTAGGGGAGGGAGTTGGGAAGAAATGTAAGACGTTTTTTTTAAATTCTGAAGATATGTAACATTAAATCATAGAATTATTTGATATTATTGTATTATCTGACTAATAATTGAATTAAAAATAAAAATAATAAACTAGAGCATCAGATGCAAATGACGGGAGATTCTTAATACTGAGAAGCTGTCGTAGAATACTGATGAGGGAGTTCGGTGTTGGGTCATGTGGACATATTTGCTTTTTCCCTCTTTTCCCACCCTTTCTCTCTCTGTATACTTCTCGTTTTCTCTCTATATATGTTCATATATCTCTTATATTCCTTATTTTAGATTCTTTTCACTGACCAGCTGTATTATGAATAGGCCAGTTGATTCGACTTACTAGCCAAAAGTACTCTTGAATAAGTGATATACATATATACTTCAATTCTATATGTAGAATTTTAGTGTTGAAAATGATCCAACAAAGAAAAAAAACCAACAAAAACTTTTGTAAAAGAGATCATTTGGATCATTGTTATCAATATATATTTAGATATACTTGAAACATATTTGACGAATAATAGGAATTATACAATTATTTTTTCCAATAAAGCTATAGTTAGTTGATTTGTAATTGAAAAAAAAATTTATATATATTAGAATATTTTTAATATTAATGCTTGAAAAATTCAGATAATTGCGGCCACAAATGAAAGAAAATGAAAAAGAGAATTGAAAATTCTTCGCAAATTCGCAAAAACGTACTTTAAGCAAGAATTTTGGAGTGGAAAGTGCTAGGACAGCAACGATAAATGAAGAGCCACATCAACTGAGATAGTAATGATTCCGAATGCAGATCGGAGAATTAAGCACTTTCCTTGTTCGTCGTCTGTTCTCAATCGTTGAACTGGTCACACCTTTTACTTCTCTTTTCCCTTTTTCGTTCATCCTCTCTCTCTATCTTTCTATAGATCTCACAAACTCTATTCTTCGATATTTCTCATTATTTCTTACTTTACCTCTCTCTCACTCAGACACCTGCGAGCTCAAATGTTTGTTTGCAAAACACACGTAGGGGGAAAGTCAATGGGAAGGACAATGAAGGAATACCGAGAGTAGAGAAGAGTTGACCGAACGAGGAAAAGTAAAGAGATGACCAATAACGAAATGAAGATGTAGAATACAAACGATGATGTCTTCTTCACCCGTCTGTCGGTTTCGTTGACATCCCTCTATCGGACGTCAGAGTAACTTGCGTTATCTCTTACCGCCTTTCTTGTCTCCTCAATCATTTCTGTTTCTCTGTGTCTCATCTAATCCTACAACAACCTTTTCAATCTGATGAAATTTCTTATTTTCTTTTGAATAGACAGTTGAGATTATCTTCTTCCTCTTTCGGAATTTACACAGATTACTCGTACAGTAAATACAATTAATAAGCAGAGACAGTCATTAGAAAAGAAAAGGTAAAAAGAGAAACAAATAGTAGAAGAATGATTTGAAAAGGAGTGAACTAAGAGGGAAAACTCGTAAAACCATTAGATTTCTTCAAATGTTCTAACCATTTTTACAAGTGTGATATCGATTGATATGGTAACAGCATAGCCGATTATGCTGTAGATGAAGTGGTCAAACAAGTGGTCAACAGAAGCTTGAAACTGAGAAAATGAAGAATTTTCCGGAATAAAAGAACCAAATGGGTAATTCTATCCTTTCTGGTTCAATAGAATAAGCAATTGCTACATGTTTGGCTATAGTTGAAACGGTTGTATTCAAAAGCCAATAAGTTGAATTCGTAAAGAAAAAAAAAAGAATTGTTTAAAGGATATAAGTGAAATAGTAGAAAGAAAGATAGTTATGTATCAAAGGTGTATACAATTGACTTTAAGCATTAACAACTTTTTCTTTTACTCAAAACTTTATTAGAAATAATTCTAAAAAAGATTTTTTTTTCATTTTTTCTCTATTCATTAAAAACTTTTCGTGAATACTTTTGGTGCACTGTGCAAAAGCTTAAGCACACGAACAAACAATAGTTGTCAGAGAGGACGTGATGAAAAAAAGAGAGTGACCAATGAAGAATGTATGTATAAAGTAAATAAAAACATCAGGTACTATACTATTAATCTATTATACATCATCTATATATATAGAATATATAGTATATGCTTAAAATATTTCAAAATTTGTTAACTTTTAATGTTTTCTATGTTAGATACTATGTATAGATATAGAGAAATAAAACAATATGATAAAATAAAAGAAAATAAAGTAAAATGAAATATGAAAGTACATATACATACATACATACATGTCTGTAGATACAGCCTAACTAAAATTTAATAAAATTATTTATATATTGGCAATAATCGGATATATAATAGGCAACTGTCGGAGATACATATACTATATTATGTGAATTATCTTCATACAAATCGTTTTTTTTTTAGAAAAAAAAAACATTTTTTATGAAAAAGTATTGAAAAACTGTGAAAATATGAAAAATTGAATGTTGAAATTGAAGTTGAATAACCTTTAGTTGAAATTGATGTACAGCTAAACGAGAATAAAAATGTCGAAGAAGAAGAAGAAGAACAAAGGTGACGAAGAGCTCTGCATTCTGCTCTATGTCGTCGTCAGATTATTTTCCATATTTCTTAGTTTCTCTAGCCATCCTCTTAAATATCAATGCTGTATTCTCAATATTTCTTCCTGTTTTCACAGTATCTAGTCTCGATCTTTTGACCGCTCAGTGCTTCTCCATCATTGCTGCGGTCACGACTTCAAATAGAATTTGTCGGAGAATTGAAGAAAAAGCCGAAAAAACGAGTGAACGGATTTCATAAAAGAGCATAGCTTATAGTACAATTTTCTATTTCTCTTAGTCCGTATTAGAGCTTTATCCTTAAATTCAACTATTTCTTGTCTAAATATATCGTAATGATCAATGCTCAACCTGTAATTCATCAGTTGATCTGTTTAATTTAGAATTCAATTTTTATTTGTAATAATTCATTTTTATTTATTTTTTTAATGTTTTTGTATTAAAATTTAATTCGAAATTTATCAGAATGCTCAATCAACGACCGGTTATTGTATAATTAATATTTTTATTTATTTTTAAAAAAATATAATATTTTCATTATTTAAATTAATATTAATATTAATATTAAATTTATTTTATTAATATTAGTATTTTATTATATTTTTGTATTATTATATTAATGTATTATCTTAATTTATATTATATTATATTATATTATTTTATTTTAAAAATTATAATAAAATTTTAATTTGTATTTTTAATTAAATAATATAATTATTTTAAAATATAAACATAAAATAAAATTCATTTTTTTATTCAATAATTACATTAATATACATTTATTTATAAATGATAAAAAAAGATTTCAATTTATTTATAGTTTAGGCTTAGTTGATTCTCTTATCAGCTACAGGTGTTAAGTATGGTGTGCAATCTTTGCTATTTTTAACCGTACGAATGTATGGACAGGACTAAATTTAAAATTAAAATTAAGCAAAAACAAAAGAAAACTTACGGGATCAGGACACGCTAAGGGTAATGCTCCTTCATTAACTGATCCTTTGGTTGTTTTCAAATGTGTTGGTTCCATAAGATTTTTCCATACCCAAGTAGTTACGATTCCATGTCCATACTGAGAGAAATGGAAGCAGTCAGGAGCAAAGAAGGTTTGATTAGCTGGGGGTACAACAACGTCTCGTAAGAATGGTTGAACAACAACAGTGAAATTATCATTTTCAAATCTTCCACTATTTTGAATTTCAATTTCTCCATTTGTGTATGCAATACCATATTGACCAAGTTGTTGATCAGTAACTGTCTTATTGAGTTCACAACCGCATTCATCTCTAGAAATATAAGATAAACTTGAAAACTTAATATTCTTCATAACAAATTCACTTTTTATACGTTTTTTTGATAATTTTCAATAAACTTTAAGCTATTTCACGTATTAAAGTATTTTCTTTGGTAATAATTTTGTATATTTTGTATGAATATTGTTTTCCTATAACCTACTTATGTATACTTGTACAGAAGAAATGACCCTTATCCGTTTGTCGAAGCATTTGAAGCTGTAACATTCCAGTGATTGATACAATTACACGTGGCACATTTTGGTAAATAACATTGATAGCTTCGGCCACATGATCAGCACATTGTTGAGGATTGTAATCCTTTAATGGTTCATAGTATTTTATGTTTTTTATCTGAAAATCTTATCAACTAACTGGATGTCTACAGTAACCACATGCATCATTTCCGCCAATGAAAATATTCAAAAGTTTCCAATCATTCTTGTAATTAACCACCTAAGTATTTCAAAAAAATAATAATTAAGAAAGATTCACAAATTTTGTACCTCAGTATGATGTTTCAAAAGAGCAACTAGTTGACGTGCTTGGCCAGGCAAATCTTTTGCCTCTGCTCCAGGCATGGCTACATTCAGTCTTGCTACTTCCCAAACATTTGGAGAGCCAATACCATTAGAATAACCGAATAAGTTTGGATTATATTTCTTCAAAATATCTGGAAAAGGATACATACAATAGTTGAAAAATAAAAAATAGATTCTACTTGGAATAGTAGCATGTGTATCTAAAGTGTGATCTCCTCCACCCTGGAAAGCTAAACCTCTGTACTGTAGAACGACAGCAATTGGATCTTCAGCACCGGCTCCATTAGCAGCCTTAATTAATTATATAATATTATATAACACAAATAATACAATAAAAAATAATAAAATATATGAAATGAAGAAAAAAGAAAATGAATAACTTGCAGTTAATGAGTCTCCTAATGCCATTACAACCTTAATATCAGCTGGGCGTACAGAATTGACATTTGTAGGAATTTTTTTACTTGGTCTCATTAGCTCATCATTACATGAATAGTTGGGTACACCAAAATCAGCTAAATGTGCCAAGCTATAAATATAAATTAATAATAGAATGAATAGTTACTATAATATACCTAACTGGTAGAAAACATGCAAGAAGTAGACATTTTCCTAAAATAGATGTTGAGTGATTATCATTAATAAGCTTAAGATTCTACCGAATGAGAACTGCAGCATTTCCACGCGGTTCTGGTATCCTTATCAAACATTTCATTCATAATATAAGTTTATTTCTTATCTCTAATATTCTGTCAAAGTATTTGCAATATATTAATAAAAGTATGAATGTGTTGTAAGAAATTTGATGTTTGATTTTTAAGAAAATTCAAATATCCGGTTGTATATGAATCTATACATACATATATGTATGTATAGATTATAAAAAAATACATAAAAACTATAAAATCTTGATAATTAGATTAGTATTTCATTAAAGATTCAATATACAGTTCATAATAATACTTGAAATGCATACATTCATAAATTCAAAATTAAATTATTTGTTTCATCAATATTTTTATTTAAAATTAAGTAAAACATAATTTATATTTTTAGAAATTTAAAAAAAATTAAAAAGAATTTTTTTTTAAAAATTATATTTGAATTAAACATCATATGATTGCTACTATAAACGATTTTATAATCTTTAATGTAATATTAATTTTAATTTGAGACTAAAAGAATATTTTTTAAACAACGAAATGTGCTTTATCAGTCATATTATATATGAGTAAGATCATATCAAGTTCAATCATATAGTTGTTCGTTGTCATTGTTCCCTGTAAAATTTTATGTTCCTAACTTTTTGTTTCCACACAATACCATCTGAAGAGCTTCATCTTCTGGCTTTGCAAAATCAATGGTTGACTTGTGAGCAAGTTCTCCAATCATTTGCGCTATTTGGTTATAAACTGCTTTTTTAATAAAAATGAAGAAAGCTTTGACCTGATGGTACTTTACGAATGGAAACATAACATGAGCTTCATTCTGAGTGTCTTTTTCATCAGATTCTATACTTTCTTGTGTTCTTGCCTATCTCGACGCACTTCTTTTGGATGTTGTATCTATGGTTCCACTTTTTGCATCAAAAAATAAAGAAAATAAAAAGGGATGGATAGAAAGTGAGAGGGAATAGCAGAGAGCGAGAAGCAAAGAGAGTACATCATCAAGAGAGCAATAGAACGGTCACTATTCAATGAGATCGTCAGGTGATGATAGATGAAGGATTGAGAGATATAGTGAGCAGACAAAATTTGAATTGTTGTAGACTAAAGCACGGTGGTGGTATGACAAAGCAAGAAAACGAAGAAGACTACGACAACGACGTAGAAATGACGATGAAATCTCTTGACTATTCGTGTTTCCTCTCTTGAGAATTAACCGACGGACAAACATCTGATCCTTAGTACTCCACTTGTATAGCCACGACCTGAGAGATATAGTTCGTTGCGTTAAGCTTTAAATGGACATGACTCAAGTACTTTCCTTATTTGGAGTTAATATGGTTTAGCTTACCTAAAGTTGTAGTGAAACAAAAAAAACAGTTTGAATCTACCACTGAAGAGCTTCTTTTGTTTTATAAACGAAGAAAGTCAAACATTACATGAAGTTTATAAGAATTAAAGTTTGATATCAATACATGTGATTTAATCAATATATATACATAATTATAAATTTATTAATATAATAATTGATAAAATAATATAAAAGATTGTTTTGATAAAATATTTGAAAAAAGAAAGAAAAATATTTGAAATAAAAATGAAAAATAAAGAGAAAATCATCTACATAATTAGCATTATTAACAAAAATATTTCTTAAGTTAAAAGCATATTGTAGGATGGTATGTCGAATTTTCAATAAAAGTTTAACAAATAAATCAGATAAGTATTTTATGAAATTTAAATAAAATTTTCCTTTTTTTTCGAAACAAAATTAAAGAATTAATTATAATTATTTATAAATAAACAAAGTATTTATATATTAATATTTTATTGATTTTATATTTTATAAAATATTATAAATGAATGAATAGATCTATTTATATATTTCATAATTGTTTCTTGTAGTGATTCAACAAAAAATCTGATTGTCTGAACTCTTTGCTGTTCACCATTTTTCTTTAAGATCTCAACATCTTACTTTCATTCATTCCCTCCCACTATTTTTGCTTCTCTTTTTTTCACGTCTTTCGACGTCGAATTGAAGTTATGGTCGAACATTCATACAAGGCTAGGTAAGAGTCAAAGATATAATGACAGACCGAGAGAAATGTGAGTTTAAGGGAAAATGTTGAGGCGGAGTCGACTCGTGACCGCTTGACAGCCATCTTTGGCTACCTCCGAACGATGATCCAACGCACTTCAAGCTCATTCTCCCTCTTCCATGACACAACTTTCTTAAACATCCATATGTGACATATTCTTAGTTGTTGTTGACCTGAAGATAAAAGAAGAACTTGTTCAGCTTTCTCATGCTCTGTTAGCAAGCTCTATAGAAACGGTAGATGAGAAATCTACATCATGCTCGTATTCCAGCTAAACTATACAACCTTTTCAAACCCGTTTATGAGCTCCTCTTCATCATACTTATTCCAAAACAGAATTTCCTTGAAAACATTTTCAAGTGAAAACAATCTCAATTTCATTGTACAACAAGCTCTTCATTCATTCAAAAAATGGTTGAATGTATATAGTTTGTAGATTTATTTTCTTTTATTCCTTCATATTCATGTTTTTTTTAGAAAATTATAATTTTAATTTAATTATTTTTTTGGCATTGACCGTATTTTATGAATTATGTTTTTGTATTTATATTCAACGTATAACCTATTATTCTAAACATCTCATAAAATCACTAATTAGATTTCAAGTTTTAAATTCATTTTTCTTTGAAAAGTTTGGTTGTTTAAGTTAAACGTTCTTTTTACATGTTTAACCAATGTAACGGATCCCTTCTCCGTATTTGGTACTTCATTGTTTATGATGACAAACCGTCAAGTATCATTGCTCTTCAAACTTAAAGAAAATTCTTTTACTTCGTTTTTGCCGCTTTTCTCTATTCTGTGTATTGTCCTTAGACATTTGGGTGTAAAAAGGCTAAACTAACGTATTCATGTACTCGTGAACGATAACCTGATTGTCTCAACGTTCTTCCTTATCGTCGTCAACCTCATCATCGACACAGTTGTTGTTCTTTGAAGATAACTTACTTACGACGTCATCATCACAACGACAATAATCATCAAAACTTTTTTTACAGTCTAATCAGACTTCTTCTTTTTAAATCGAAATACCGTCTCGACTTTGCTCAAATACGGTAAATGAGTAACAGGCTATTGTCTTTACGAGTATTGAGATGAGAAAAACGACAAGTCATGTTTGTTTCCTCAAGGGTAATAACATTAGAATCCGATTAATTGCGCGCGATTCCATCTCTTTTTCTCGGATCACCGTGTGAAGCGGCTCAGTTCTTCACGCATCCAAAAGCTTCCGATCACTTTTCGATAAGGTCATTGTTAAGCTTTTCAATCGTAAAAAGCAATTCAGTGGAATTGAATTTTTATTCAATTCGAAAACGTGCTTTCAGAGGTATGCTGATGACTAAGACTATCTCAAACAGCCAGCTCATTCTTCTTAAATTCCCTTAGTCAATGAACGTTTATTGTTGTTTTAATCATCTTCTTTGTCTTTCTTTCTTTTATAATTTTTTGGAAAATTCGCTGATGTGTGCAATATTCTAGAAAACTTACCAGACAATGTATATATTCTTAGATCAGGCTATGATGAAGTGAGAGGATATAAAAAGGGTGTAACCAAATGTAATAGAAGATGATCTTCCGTCCACTTTACCTCTTATACTCTCGTCAGATATCTTCATCTCTTCACTTTGTATTACCTCTCTCCTATTCTCTATATCTCTACATCTACCTCTCGTACCCTCCTTGACCAACTATGGGTGTGGAGCTACTGCTCGGCGAGGAAGAAGGGAAGCGGATTCCTCAGAGAGAAAGAGGTGAAGATGCTGCTTGTGTGATTTGGGCTATGTTTGATCAGAGACAACCCGAGCAGACCGCGACCGAGCCATTGAGGACGACCACCCATCATCATACTCGGGTCCAATAGTCTTATGAACCGCCTTCAACTTATTCCAATTAAGCATCGCATTCAGCATAAACGATGTACGATTTCTATTGAGATTTTTCGTTTCCATAGAATAATATTATCCTTCAATCTATTTTAGAATTTAGCTTTCATTTATAAGGTAATCGCTTTTACTAAGCATTTTTGCTGATTCATATTTTCATTTCGTCAAATATAGTTTCTGATCAAAAATTAATTGATTTTTCTGTTCAAATCTCAGTTCATAACTCATATTAAGCTCATGTGGTCATTATCGGGAGCCTTTTAATGTGATTCAATTCAATCGACACGTTCTCCGTTTGTTCCATCTGTTCATTGAGTTTTTTATTTACACTCAACCGTTTTTCTATGTACTTTTGATAGGAAAGACTGAAATTGGAGAACCTCAAACTCACCTTAAGGTCGCCCGTGAAGAGATCAGTCTTAATACTCTCACTCATAACATGTTTTTTGCACAAAACAAAGAAAATTTACATTGTCATTACTAAAAAGAAAAGAATTTAGTGATTTTCACAGATCAATTTACAGAACTAAACGCATTTCCATTCATTATATTGCTTTTTACCTATTTATTTACTTCTTTCTTACCTATACCAAAATATTTTTTATTTCAATCGTAATAAAACCATTTACTTGGTAAAGCACCTTATCCTGCTTGTTGTAGCACGGATGGCCGAGTGGTCTAAGGCGCCAGACTCAAGATATTATCTTGCGGCAAGAATCAAGCCGCTGAGTGTTCTGGTCCTCGTATGAGGGCGTGGGTTCAAATCCCACTCCGTGCATTACCTTTTGTTTTTCTTGAATGTTTGTAATTTTTTCTCCAAACATTTTTTTCTTTTGTAACATATATGCCATCTTCTTTTGTCTTTTTGAACACTTTTAGTATATAAGAATAGCACTAACTTGATTTATCTATCTAACCTGCTCCGTAACGGATTAACTGGCCAGTTCCAATATTAATCTCTTATTGCTCTTTTCACACACTCATTGTTTTCTCGTTGACCGTATTTGGTGACTTGTGGACCTGTTGCAAGTTGAAGCTCAATGTCAATCGTTTGAGCGTTGAAATTCTTTCATTTCGGAAGTCAATTCAAGACAGGTCTTTCTTATTTTCTTTATTGAACACAAACATGTCTCTCATGTTCTTTTTATATATGGAAGTTTTCTTGCTCATTCCTCGCATCTGTCTTTTCGTATCCAAAGTTATGAATATATCTTCATCATTTTTTTTCTTCGTATTCTATTTGTACATTAAATTGTTTTAAATATTGCTTGTGCTTAATTTCATGTTATTCTATTATATTTTACCAATTTCATTTTAGATAGCTGTTCACTGGTTGGGGGTAGTAAGGTTTAAGAGAAGCTTCATAAGCAGCTGAAGAAAGTTATAAGATACAGACTGAACTACAAGTAAACACATAGTTATCAAATCGAATAAATTTTTCAAGATGCGGGTTCTACTCGCTTTCTCATTATTCTCCCTTTCTCTAGGTTAGTTTATTAAATTTGAATATTGAAAATCATAAATGTGAACTCTAAATGCGATTTATTTGCCTAGAAATCAAAATGTTTCTCCTAACGTTAACAACCAAATACTAAATATTTGTTGAAAACAATGATAATTTTACTTATAATTTACAAAAAATATATATTAATAACTTATATATTTATATATATATATATATATATATATATTTCAGCCGCGGATAGGGCTATGAATATACCTTGTAATCGTGAGCTTGATGGTCTCTTAGCAGTAGATCCAGATGGAAATTCCAGTGCTTTTCTCTCTTGTCGGGTTACAGGTGATGGGTATGTTATATTCATTTAAATAATCTGTTTATCATATGCATTTTAGAAATATTGGAATTTGGGAAAGAAACTTTTGTCCATATAATATGATTTTTGATTTTATAAATCAACAATGCAAGACTGTAGCCATGCGAAAACAACATCGTAAGCCGCAATCGAATTTGAACATCGGTAAGCTTTTCGTGAGAATTTTTCTAATTCTTATTTGATTTGTCCTTATTACCACATATCATCTTTAGCTATTCTCAATTCATCGTGTGCTAAAGGTGAAACATGTATTGGTGGAACTGTATGTGACCGAGATACATTGAGGTTTGAAAAAATCAAAAACTTAGAAATCAAAGACAAACAAAATAAATTTAGGTGTCTGTGTCCATTTGGAACGATTCCACAATTGGAAACATTATCATGTGTTAAGAATGAAAATGCTTTTAATCCAGAACGTTTTAAATTTTCATTCGAAAATGTGGTAATAATTGAAAATTATAATTAACAATAACTATTCTTTTTTAGAATAAAAATGGAAATTTCTTACCAAATCCCAATCAACCAATAAATATGAATAACAACAATGGTCAGCCTGGCTTCATTCCTAATCCTAATTTCAATAAGTTCAATCCTAATAATTATAATAGCAACAACTTTGCAAACAACAATAACTTAGGTAGAATGTTAAGCAATGCTTATAAAATTAGAAAAATATGTTTTATAGGTAATAGCCAATGGCAAACTAATTCTCCAGCAACATCATCAAACAACTTCGGTGGAATGATGCCAAATCACAAGTTTGTATTTGGAAACTTTGGAGGTGTTACTACTCAAGCTCCTACTACTAAAAGAATTCCAATACTCGGTAAGCTGCTTTTCAAATCGCCACTGAGCTAATACGTAGATTAAATTTCCTTTATTCTGAAATATGCATGTTAATGATTTCGGAAAGCAAATATTTTATTTTATATCTATTTCTTCTAAGCATGTATCTCATTTCTTTATTTCAAAACTTTCCTTTCATCTGAAGAAATTGTAAATGGTTGTAAGGGGAAGGGAGAAGAGAAGACATTGAACGGATATCATACAGATGAGTATCTCATATGTTCATGTGTTTACTCAGATGACGTCAATTCATAAGAGGAATATAGTTAACAAAGAGCAAGAAGTGAATGAGTATGTCTATCATCTAGAATTGAGACATGTAGTACTTATTCAATAACTCTTTTTCATGATTTCAAATAGTTTAAGTAGTATTGTAATAACAATAACTATATATGAAAAGAAATCAATTTTAAATCTTATAAGGAAGTTATAAAACGGAAGAATTCATTTGAAAGAATTATTGAAAATAGAAAGCTAATATTTGATTTTCAACTATATTGTAGGATAATAATGGTTACACTTATTTTTAATTTTACAAACTATTTTGTCATCAAAAGTTGAAAACGTTTCAGGAGCATGAAGTAATGTTGTGAAACATTTAATTTCGTATATATGTACATACAGATGTGTGCTTGAGAAAGACTTATATTTGATAGAGAGATGCGAAGAATGATTTGTAATAGTAAAGAAAGAACAGAAAAGCCGTGTCAAGCTTTATGTTTCTCAAGAATATCTCCTTGAAATGGTTCGCTGTGAAGATAAAAGGTGGATAAACACGAAATGAGATTATAGAGTTGAGTTTGTTCACGTCGTTTGTGTTTGAATTAAGAGCAACACCAATTGAACTTAATAATCATTTCCGTTCTTAGGCATATACATATGTAGTTTGAGAGAAAATTGTTCAAAAGAATTTGTAATTCAAGGGAGAAAGGTTGAAGTTGGAAATAATTAAAGTGTTGAAATAAAACTTAGATCCACCATTCTATTAGATTATAGTTGAATGTACTTGAACACATAGCTTTCATATGCACTTGCACATCAATATTGTTCAGTTTCAATCTAACTTCTGTTATGCTAACTGGGCTTTTCTTCTATCGGCTTGCTTGCATTTCAGCTGAACCGGGTCAGTCATGTCGTTCAAAGGAAGTATGTATGGGTGGATCTATCTGTACTTTACCGATTGGCTTATGTCTCTGTCCAGGAGACTTGGAAGCACGTGACGGAGAATGTGTTTTACCAGCAACATCTTCTATCAAAATTCAAAAAGGTTGCTCAAAACAATCAAATTTGTTTTTTTTTTGCTAGTTCAACTACAGCTTCATCATTTGCTTATGCTATCTTTAAAGCTTCTTCTTTTTCAATCGCTATCAATCTGGTTTTCTATTTATTTTCTTGAACAATTATTCAAATTTGAAATATCGCCTCATTAGTATCTCTCTTCAAACAAAATTTTAAATTTTTTAAGTTGGTATTGGAGCCATCTGTAACGATTTGGCTGAGTGTGATAATGGTAGTGTTTGCCAAATGGGACGTTGTGCTTGTGTTTCTCCATTGGTGCAATATGAAGGAAAATGTGTTCTAAGACAGGAACGTAAGGAAGTTGGTAAGTATAATATATAAAAAGTTGAAAAATAATATATTTATTTATTATTTAGGACCTGGAGAATTATGTGATAATGGAGAAGTTTGTGTGAAAGGTTCCATTTGCGATAGCATCATTCCTGTATGTGTCTGTCCATCTGATACTGATTTAAGCAACGGAGAATGTGTTCATGTCTATAAGCCTAATGGAGCTACCAAGTCTACTTATTCTGAGAGTACAGTTCCACCAACTCTTGCTCCAATTCAAACCACAGCTAGGCCAGTTGCAACTGCTGCACCAGTTTATATTCCAGCAACTACAGTATGATTATTTATAATTAACTTAATTATATGTTTATTTTATAGACAAAGACAATTCCACCAGTATATACATTTAATCAAAATATTGTTCAACAACCATCTACAACATATGGTTACAAGAATGTGGCAACACAACAACCAACTTCAAAGCCTAATCATATGAAGATTTCTCTTGGTATTTGTATATCAAATATCAAACTAAAGTTTTAATAATTTAGGTGGAAGTAAGCAGTCAGGAGTTGGTGTTCGCTGTTCTTTGAATACTGATTGTATGATTGGAGCTTATTGCAATGGAAACACTTCACCACCATCATGTCAATGTCTCTCAACTCATGTTAATATCGAAAGTCGATGTGAAAAAGGTTAGTTTATCATATAATTAGCTTATTTTATAATATTTAAGTTGCTTTAGTTAAATAATTAATCAATTAATTAATTAATAAGCTTAATAGTTAACATGCTATATTAAGCAAACGCAAATCAGCACATTACATTTGAATTTATTTTTTAAACATAGCTATATGACATAATAATATAATCTTCAAACTGAATATTTATATTTTGATCTTAGTTTTATTTATTTTAAACACTTCCAAAGCACATAATGATTATTCGTCTTCTTACCTTAACATATGTATATGTAATAGTTAATATAGTTAGCAAACGTTCAGTAGCCATCATATTAATCAATTCATATACATATAATGAAGATGGCAATAGACGTCCATATCATCAAAGCAGAAATTTACTCTCATCTGATTTTTCTTTCTATTTCCTCATCTCTACAGTGATCTATCCTGGACAAATTGGATGCCGTAGTAGCCAACAGTGCACAGCAGCTTATGCTGGAACTTCATGTGTTGATCGCGTCTGCAAATGCCCAGACGGAACTAAGACTGTTGATCAGACCTGTATACCAGGTACTGACAATCATTTAGATAGAAATACTTTATCACCATATTAGTCTAATTTACTTCAGTTTTTATAGTTAATTCTGAGTTATATTATGTTATGCTGCAACCAAAACATCTTACCTTTGCACGCTTCGCCTCAAACTTCAGTTTTAAGTTAATTATTTTAACCACTTATTATAACCTATCCTTAACTTTTCTTTAATCTCTTTCAGAACTTGATTTATGTATTCCTGCTTGTGTACCACCTCTAATCTGTTCCTATAATATCTGTATTTGTCCTGATGAAACTAACTGCCAAACTCAACTAATGCTCATCGGAAAAAAGAAAATATCTAACTTGGATTCAGTAGAATCTCGTACTAACATGCAAACAATAAGCTTTCATAAACGAAGTCGTCGTCAGACGAATGGGTTGGTATGCTGGCCGGACGCTACAACATGTAGCGATGGTCATGGAGTATGTATAAGCAACAAATGTCATTGTATAAATGGTTTGGTGCCAAGAGACGGCTTCTGTAGGCCAGTACTACTACCAGTAGATTCATCATGTGATGTTGAAAATCTATCAGCTGTTTGTGAAGATGGAGCATTCTGTATTGATGGGTTCTGTCGTTGTCAAAAGCCAGGGGGATGTTTAATGAGTGTTTCAATGTGTGAAAGTCACAGTCAATGTCCTCAAACATTTATCTGCGTAGGTGGACGTTGTGTCTGTGATACAAACTTTGTAGTAAAGGTATCATAAGCCTATTTTCAATTATAAATTATAAATCAAATTATTATAGAATGGACAATGTCATCCAACATCACAAAATGATGTTCTTATTTATAAAGGCATAAATAATATTTGCAACATAAAAACTGATCGATGTTCCGGAGGGTCCGTTTGTAAAGGAGGTGTCTGTATATGCACAGATGATTCAGTGGAAAAAATGGGACGGTATGTTGAATATCAGTTATGTTATTTCCAATAGTGAACTATTTTCAGATGCCATCAAAATCCAGGTGGTCGATGTTCAAATGGTCAAACTTGTGTTAACGGCTCTATCTGTGAACTTGGGCGATGTAACTGTCCCGATGGTCATGTTATATCTACTCGTGATCCAACAATGTGTATAGTAGCAGCATCTGAAGCAGGAAAATCTTGTCAGTTAGGAGAAGTATGTATCCACGGTAGTGTATGTCGGTTTGGAATCTGTATGTGTGTCGCGAAGAAGGTGAATGTGAATGGACGATGTGTAAAGAAGGACTCAATTCCAATTAAAGTTAACAAAATACCGACAACAACTCCTACACCATCAACAACTTTGAAAACAACAACATCATTGCCACCATCAACAGTAACAACAACTTTACCTGTAACAACATATATATCTGAAAGTACTATTTCATCTTTCAATAGCAACTGTACGTTATTTGAAATCTGTAATGGAAGTTCATCTTGTGCAGGAGAAATCTGTCCTTGTAAAGATAATGAAATAGTTGTTGATGAAAAATGCGTAGGAGACATGGAACTGATGCCTATTTCAGCTCCCGGACAACCATGTAATGCTGAAACAACATGCACTGGAGGATCCATCTGTATCAATGAATTATGTCGTTGTGAGAGTGGAGTTTTGAATGCTCAAGGATTTTGTGAATTACCAAGTACACCGCCTAGCCTAAATCCTACAGAAACTCCTTTGAAAGTTCATACTTCCGGACAGAAAGCAAAGAAATCATCATCCTCGAGTGACGAACTTCTCCCTGGAATGGAATGCCTTTTAACGGTTCAATGCCCTTTTCGAACTGAATGTAGACAAGGAGTTTGTCGATGTCGACATGGAGAAACAATAGTTGATGGAACTTGTCGTCAAGCTATTCATCAAGTTCGAGTAGGAGGAGCTTGTAACCCACAAAAAGGTTATGATTGTATCGGAGAATCATTTTGTACGTACGGCGCATGCACATGCTTTCATCAGATGCATTCTTCTAATGGGTTATGTGTTCCTCGGAGTCAGCTCAATCCAGTTATTCCGACTAAAAGATGTGATTCTGAAAGTTACTGTATTGGTGGATCTCGCTGTCAAGAAGGAATATGTCGCTGTGGATATGATGAAGTTCCTGATGTAAATAACAAATGCGTCAAGAAAAGTTCTGTTTATCCAATAATGAAACCGACAACGACTATTACTCCTCCCACTACCACACTTCGAATTCCTGGTTTAGGTGAATCATGCATATTCAGTTGCACAGAAGGTGTCTGTCGGGGTGGTATTTGTATTGACTTGGAAGCAGAAATGGAAAGATTGGAACTTGAATTGAAGCAAAATCCCGCTAAAAGCGCAGTGGCTGATGTGGCCACCAATGATAGGAGTACTTCAGAAGATCTATTACTCGAAGGAACGCATTGTGCAAAAGATTCTGATTGCCCACTGTCTTCCCGATGTCTCCAAGGAATATGTTTTTGCAATGCAGGCTATCGTGCCACTGCTGGTTACTGTGAACAGATATCTGCTTTAGGATCAAGTTGTATCTCCACAAACCAATGTCCTCTACATGCAGTATGTGTGCAAGGTACTTGTCAATGTGCTTCAAGCCTTCGTGACGGTAAAGCATGCCGACCCCCTCGACTTGGTCGTCCAGGTGATCAATGCCATAATGACGTTATATGTAGTTATAACAGTTATTGTGGACTGATGAGTGGAGTGTGCGAATGTCCATCAGGAATGGCCACAGAGCGGGGAGAATGTCGTCAAACAGCTCTAACCACTGGTAAGGCATGTGTAACATCTCGCAATTGTCATCGCTTTAGTTATTGCGATAATGGATTTTGTCTTTGTAAAAGTGGTTATGAGCTTGTTAATGACTTTTGTATGCCACCACCTAAACGTTTACTATTGAACGAAATAGATGAACAACCTAATCAGAATTTGGAAACTCAACGAAACGACGGGCCACAGTCGCCAATGCAAGAACGAATTCGAACAGAAACCTTTATGCAAAACATGGCAGGAACAAACAGTATATTTGGTCCAGTCAATTCAGGAGATACTAGTCAATCATTAACAAGTAATCAGCTTCTAAGTCCAAATGTTCTTCAACCTATGACTGGTACACAATCGAACATGGCGACATTACCCATTGATTTAACAAAGCCTCCTTTCAATTACTCAAAAAATATGAATGTGCAAGTGTTTATGGCAACTACTTCTGGGCCTTCAACACAAACTCCGGCTACACCATTTTCTTCATTTAATCCAATATTTGCACCCAATTCATTCACTCCAACGTTTACTCCAAATATGGATAACCCATTCGCTGCTCAATTTGCCAGCTTTCCAATCGTAAACGGTGCTCCTATTGTTTCTGGAGATTCTTCTACGGCATCATCTTCGGCAATAAACATTTCTCCACCAAAGATGCGTTTCGCAATGCCTGGAGAATACTGTGGCGATCAAGCGCTATGTCTGGGAAACAGTTTCTGCACACAAGACTTTTGTCGTTGTCCCGACCAATGTTCTGCTCAAAACGGAATTTGTGCCTACAAATATCAAGATGGAATTAAAGTATACGATTCAGATTATTTGAGCAAAGAAGATGATGATGAAGCCATTGATAGAAAACATTTGAACGCTTCTGAAGAAAGGCAGTTTGCTCAACCTTTGGAAAATTGTCAAAACTTTGAATTCTGTGTTGGAGGTTCTGAATGCTTACAACTTGCTGCTGGATTAGGGTTATTGTGTCAATGTCCTGTAGGTTTAATCTACCTTCAGGACGAATGTATCGAAGCTCCGAAAGCTATTGATCTCGTTGGCATTGGTGAAGCTTGTGGAAAAAACCAACTCTGTTTAGGGGGCTCAATTTGCGAAGATGACAAATGTGTATGTCGTGGAGGGCGACGAAATATTCTGGGAATATGCGTTTATACAGCTCATCCAGGTGATGATTGCTCAAATGGACAGCTTTGTGTCGATGGTAGTGTTTGTGCTGGTATAAAGCGAACATGTATATGTCCACCGGGAAAACGAAGTTTACTCGGTAGATGTGTTGAGCAAGATGGCCCAGAAGATGAATTTGCTGCTACAATGAAAGAAGATGGCTCGGAAAACATGATTCCTCATAGGCATTTGACTTCAGCATATCCGGGTGAAAACTGCTCTGATTCACGTACTATATGCATGGATAATTCAAAATGTGCCAATGATTTAACCTGCCAATGTCAACCACGCTTTTTCAATGTTGATGGTAGATGTGTTCCATCTGATATGGTTCGCCAACCATATGAATCTTGCTCAATGACACAGATCTGCGTGACAGGCTCAAGGTGCATTGAAGGATTTTGTCAATGTGCTGATGGTCTTCTTGGAGTAGATGATCGTTGTATTCCAGTTTCCAACGAAATTAGAAGACATGAATTATCAAAAATAAATTCAAATTCGTTAACAGAAGTCACAAACACACCAAACGGTCCAATATGTGATGAAAATGAGGATTGCCCTTTACATTTCCGATGTCATGAAAGACTCTGTGTTTGTCATGGATCAAGCTCCGAATGCTTATCCATAATGCTACTAAGCGTTGATGCTCAATGTTCTGAAGACCTACAATGTCCATTGAATTCTAAATGCAATGAAGGGATCTGTATCTGTAGTGATGGATATCGTATGGATGCAGATCGATGTGTTGTTCGGCATAGTCAAATGGCTGCTTCTCCCACATTGCTTCACAGATTGCCCATGTTTGCACATGAAGACCCACCTGCGGATACATCAACTTTGCCATCACTACCGAGGATTCCGACAACTCCATCATCAAATCAACTTCCTGATAATTTAGTTTTGAACAGAATACCATCAATTTCCGTCCCAACTGTAACAGCTGATCCGGTAATGGCTTCAAGACTTCTCTCATCATTTTTGAATGCATTGAGTCAAGCATCCGAATCAATGCGATTTTCTGATGCAATGTTAACAACTCCAGCTGCATTGCCAACATTAGAAAGTATTATATCATCAACATCAACAATGACAGTCTTTTCTGTGCCTGGTCAGCCATGCTCAGTTCCTAATCGCATATGTGGCAACAATGGAATATGTTTTAAGGATTATTGTATATGTAGTTATGATTACATTCCAATTAATGATTCATGTATACCACGTGATGGTCATATTCGATTCGGACATCCATGTTCTGACGTCCATCGTTGTAATGAAGGTTTAATTTGTTTGCATGATAAGTGCGCTTGTTCTCCTGAAGATATAACATGTGATCGTAAGTTCCCCATTTCCCTTTTTCCTTATACCAACTTTTCTAATTTATTTCTTTTTAACATTTAACTTGTTTTTTTACCAAATAATAACCAACTTTTGATTAAATTATATTAAAAGCTTAACATGTTATCCTATAGATCAGAATTCTTTGCTTTTTGTGGTTCGATTACAAGAAATATTTATTCTTCTATACTTCAACGAAACTTTTGTTATTTAGCTAATGAGCCTGTGACTTCTCCACCAGGAGGATCTTGCACTGATGCTCGTGAATGCACAGGAGGTAGTGTTTGCCGCGAAGGATGGTGCATTTGCCCTGATCCATCAATGATCGTACAGAAAGGCATTTGCATTCAATCTGGAATTCGCCCAACTCTTCCACCAAAGGTAAAAATTTTATTCGTTATCGTATTTTGAAGTTGAACTATTGTCTAGACTGTACCAGTATATACTACATCTATTCCAACTGCTCCTGTGTACCAAACTGCTTCGGTATTATCTGTCACAAATAAACCAGCTCAGCCAGTACTTAGTTTGTTTGAAACAGCTTTGTAATACCAACCATTTAGCAAGTCAATACTTTCAATGCTTTACCTAGTACTATCCATCAAGGTAGAAAGGTTACCCCCGGAAATCAATGTGGACCTCTTGATTCATGTGTTGGAGGCTCTATGTGCCTTGATGGCTTATGTGTTTGTCCTCAAGGTACTCATGCTTCTCAGAATGGACGTTGTGAATCCACAACAACAACAACGCAAACCACAACTAAAGGTAAGGTCTTTATATGAAATTATGTTTTCATAGCTTAACGCACGCTCGATACTACTAATATTAATATCAAATAGACGAATATTTCGATTATGCATCATGCTTGTTAGTATATATCATTTAACGTGCATGACACAATTCTAGAAAATCAACAAGCCGATATATGCATTGAATATCTTCAGACTTTAATTGAAATGATAATCGAATTCGAAACAGCTGGCTTTTTACCTTTGTATAGCCTAATACACCTTTTCAGCCAGCACAACATGGAAACCAGCAACACGTCGACCTGTCGACTTTATCGAATTGCCCACGCATGTGCCGTTTGTCGTAGATTACAACAGTAACCAACGTAATAACGTACCAACATCTGAATACACATCACTATCATCCGGCTATAATGGTCATAACGTAGATCGTCACTACGGAAGACCTTCACCAAATCCAACATCAGCTTCGTCTTCTGTTGCTTCTACCTATTCCACAACTGCTTATGCTTCATCAACTCGTCCAACAACCACGTCAACACCATCATATTCTGGTAGCAAAAATGAATGTGAGGCTATTGGCCTCTATTGTAGGTATGCACTTATGCTTCTGCCATATGTATATCTTGGCTGCTCCCATCCAGCGGTATGCAATACCAAAAAAAATTGTTCATGTTTGTGCGTGTGTGTGCTTTTTTCACTTTTCAGATTATAATATAATTATAATTACATATAGTTAACTGAATGTTTGAACGTATTATACTTACAATAACAAACGTTTGTTTCTAATAATTAAACTAACTGAATTCTCTGTACAAAATAGCTTAAAGAAAATACACGTCAGTTTGTTTTCACAATTAGCCTGAACCGTGATATTAAACCATTTCGTTTTTGAAACATATTTTTTGAGAAAAAATGTTTGTTTTGTATTATTTTTCGAATTCAAAAGTAAGTTGAGAAAGAACGTGTGAGGAATGATTGATAGAGCACATGAAACATTGATTTTTGCAAAAGACGAGCCGGATGGGAGTAGATCAAGCTTAAGCTTTAAGCTCAGCTTGTTCACTCTGCATCTTTAGGGGTAACACGATTTGTATCAACAAGTCGTGCCAGTGTCCAGATGGACACATCTTGCACAACGATGGCTGTGTGCCACCTTCTGAAGCCGGTAAACGCAAAGTACGTGGCAAGGCTCGTCATCAAGGTTTGAGACTACCGTCCTTCTTCTCTCTTTGGTCCTCATAGTGGTCAACTATATGTCTTTCTACAGCACTATTTCCCTAAATGCATCAACACCTCAGTGCACATAAGCAAACCGAAAAAAATCAGAATTCTTTAAGCGGAGAAAGAATTAAATAACTTGCCAATCATAATCATTTAATTTAATTTATACCGTATATCGAATATCGAATATAGTTATCTGTTTTGGATATAAAAATCAGTCCAAATGTTTGAAATCTTATTAACAAGTCGATATACAGTATCATATTATATTTCATAATTACTCATGTTTATTTAAAGTATAATGTATGGAATTAAGTCATTCTTTCCTTTAATCCGCCTATTCATGTCTGTCGTAACACATAATAATTTTTTAATTTATTTATTAATAAAAATAATTTAATATATTATCTGTCGTTGTGTCCTTGTGTGAGTAATGTGCTTCACATATAACGCTTTGCTTGCTTAAAAACGCTGTTTCAGCTACTTACACTTATTATACAATATATAATTTAATACTTTAACCATATATTATAACATTTTCCATATTAACCTTTATTGAATTCCAGCGGCTGTTTCTTCTACAACACCCGGACTTGCTAAGCCAGGTGAAGATTGTAGTGACGGTCAAACTTGTACTGGAGGATCTACTTGTAACGACGATTGGGTACGTCAAAATTTTTTTTCAATTTATTGTTTTTCATCATAAATATATAGGACTGTGCTTGCCCTAGCCATAAGCCACTTATAAAAGATGGAACATGTGTCGAAGAACAGAAACCTCAAACACGTCGTCAAGCTGTACCAGGAGAAAGCTGCGATGCTAATACAGATTGTATCAATGGAAGCAGGTAATACATATACATGATATTTATTTAAGTATAATTAAAAACAAACATAAAAAAAAAACAACTTGAAATTAAAAAATTAAACAATAGTTTTTCGATTACTTCTTAGCATTTCTTGAGCTTCTTTTGATTCATATCGCGGACCTTTTGAAAAAAAAAGATGAAAATAGAAAAAATAAACTTTAACTTACGAACAGGTGTATAATAACTGAAAGAGTTTTCTGTAAAATCAAAAACATAGAAATAATCTGTAATTTGAATTACCTTTCTTTGGTGTTAAATATTGCTTCTTTAATTCATTAATACGTACAATATCAATATTTTCTGGTAAAATCCTAAATATTTCGAAACATTAGATTATAAAAACAAACAAAAAATGATAAATTTCTATGAATTTCATTTGAAATACCATTTAGACTTTACTTGTTGCTCTGAAGGAGATTCATTTTTATTTTGAATCATATTCAATGCAAATGATGATGTAAAGTTTGGACCTTAATAATTCACAGAAAAAATTTTAAAAAATAAAATATACATACGTATAGGTGTTCCATTAATAAACTTAACTATATCTTTTCTGAATATTATAAGAAATAATTTTTTCGTATATCAGAAACATACTCTTGATCTTTCATCCCTTGTAATATAGTAAAATCACCAGATAAGATTTGATGACTTCTATCTAAAACAAATCAAAAATATTTGAATGTTAATTCTTCAAATATTACTTTTATGATTCTTCTTTAACTTCTTTGTATGCAATGATGTTTTTATGACATCTTGAAAACCATAAATAATTTTTGCAATTTCGTGATTCTAGTTTTATGAAATAAAAAAAAATTCTACAAACACCTGGACTTTACCCTTTTCTCTGCAAAGTTAATTTCTTCTTCCAAATGATTTGATATTATCTGAAATATATCATCAAATTCTTCAATTTTTGCTATTATTATGGCCTTAAAATGAAAAACATTCAATAATATGTTAAAGAAT
Source organism: Auanema rhodensis (assembly GCA_964057225.1). Lineage (NCBI taxonomy): Eukaryota > Metazoa > Nematoda > Chromadorea > Rhabditida > Rhabditidae > Auanema > Auanema rhodense. Next base: position 8,081,750 of record OZ059899.1, on the reverse strand, counting down.
GTAACATATTACCTTTATAAAATCTTGTGATAAATTGTTGTCTTTCAAAATATTCATTAAGTCACAGTTTAACATTGAATTTAGCAATGTTGCAGAGACAGCAGTTTTCATTTTTATTTCATCTCCGATTATTCGTGAATCAATTTCAATTATAATTGAATCTCTAAATTTTTCTAGAATATTTGAAAAAAAAACTTTTCAAAGGTGAACTACATACAAATCCATGAGCAGCCGCTCACTCAACTTCTTTCATAAAAAATGAAATTATTGAAAATTATTTGTTATTTAACCTCTTTACTGATCGGTTGCTTTTCAGTTGTCATTCAGGACAATGTCGTTGTGCTCCACAATTTGTTGCTCTTTCTGGTGAGAATACAGCCAGGAGTATAAATATAATTTTTTTTGATATTTTAGGATTCTGTGTACAGATGCCAATGTCTACAACACCTCAAATGAAAACCTTTGCCAAGCCTCTAGAAAGCTGTGAAAATGGAGAAACATGTGAAGGAGGATCTAAGTATTTTCTTGAAACCAGTTTATTTTTTCATTTCATCTTTTTCACAGATGTGATGACGACACACTAATTTGCATGTGCCCACGTGGTCAAGTTGCTTTTGGTGTTGAATGTAAAGTTCCTCCCGGTGCTTCAGTAAGCCAAATGACCACTCAAGAAACCATTAGTAATCGTAATACTACTTTTTCTATAATATAACCCTATTTTTAATGTTTTAGCTGCGACAACAGAATGTGAAAATGATAATAACTGTGGAGAAGGAAAGCTTTGTGTAGCTGGAAGATGTCGTTGCCGACCGGGCACAGTAGACAACGCTGGAGTTTGCGAACTTCTTGAAGGTACATTTAATAGTTCATATCGATACAGATTTTTTTTAAATACAAGAACAATATTGAATAAATGAATCTTCTATTCAAGTTCTGGTGTGCTTATTGAGTGCTGTGTTTTTAAAACTAATGGTTTTCCATCTAAATCATCAAGTGATTAAGATGAATGGAAAGCTATTTTTGCCAGCTTTGACAAAGCAATTACCAAACGTGTGAAAACTAGCTTAATTTTTAAATTGTTATTTGCTGTGTGCTCCTACTAACAGAACGCTTTCCAGAAATTGAAATCGGTGAACGTCCGATCCCGATTTCCTATGCCAGACATCGGGTCCTGTCAGAGAAGCAGAAGCCTGCTTCGGGTCACGCTGAACCGGAAATCCAACAATCACAATCGTCAATGTCATCGGAATACGAAAACCAAAGAGTTATCCAATCAACTACCCTAACACCGCTAGTCACTGTAGCTGCGCGAGCTCCCGCCCGTGCCGAAGGGCAAAAGCCTCGTGTAGTCGGCCCTCCCATCCGCCGCCCAAAACCAAAACCAAAAACAACTTCAAGTTCCGGATCCGGATCGGGAACTGGTAGTGTAGCTAGCTACAAAACTGGTGGCTCTGGTAACGGTAACTGTCCGCCAGGTAATGAAGCCACCCGAGATTCATACGGAAAACTTATTTTATGCAATGGATTAGAACCCAATTGCCCCCCACGCTCTTACTGCTATATTACCTCAGGCGGTTTTGCCACCGAGGAGTATAATTGTTGTAAATCGTGGTAATTAATTCTCAATGACCTTTTTCTTCCCAAAAGAAGTTCCCATACGTAACGTATGCTTACACTTATAGGATTTCTTCTAATCATGTTTTTTGCATAATTAATTTAATTGAGCAACAAGTATAATATACTTTGCTTTATTATATGTTTATATATAATTTAAAAATGATTTTTACACATGTATTGTTTTCATGTTCTTTTTAAGATATTTTTTCTCCAATTAATTCGTTAATAAGATGCTTCAAAATAATTATGCCGAGTGTGTAACTAGTGCTAACATCTCGTAGCGTATGTACGGTCTGACAGATGTACAGTTAACTTATTTGTTTCTAATAATTTTTATATTTGTTCGTATATATTTATGTTTATTATTTATATTTATAATATTTATATATTAATATATCTTATAAGCCATAAAATGAATGTTTCCAGTGTAGTGTAGCAAGTACGCTTGGAAGCATTCTATACTTACCTAAATTTGCTCTTCTCACCACCCAACTCTTACAGAATTTGTTTACCTTTTTCACAATTAGCCTGTTTTATCGTTACCATGTCTGACACATTGAAATGTTGCTTAATTAAACATAACGTTATTCAAACATTGTTTTATATAGAATGCTTTCCAAAATACTTTGAAGAAGTATAAACTTCCAACTTGAACATGTGTTCAGCATATATCAGAGTTATTCCATTAAATATCAGAAGAGTTATAATTCAGCACTTCGCCCAAAGCAACTAAAGTATGGTCAGCCATGTGATGTTTATAAGGATCGATGCACCAACGCTGCTAAGTGTATCGATAATGTCTGTAAATGTCCTCCGGGCCTCTATCTCAATACAACCGGATGGTGTGAATTTGTGGATTATGAGAAAGTAAGAACTCGTTTATACCGTTTATTCGATTTGCAAAACTCACTTGTCTCTTTTCTAACTAAAGCTTATTGCGTTTTCCTTCAGCTTAAATCACATACAAAATTGCCAAACTTACGAACACAGCGACCTTTTGCTTCTACTGCATCTGTAAGGAGTTTAAATCTAAGCACACGGGCATGTTATATGTTTCAGACACCTTCTTGGCCTAAAATCGGAAAGCCAACTTCTCCTCCATTCTTTGGAAGCATTGTCAAGGGTGTTGGACACAAAAGTGAAGATTCAGATGAAGGCAAGCTCAGATAACTCAGCTGAGTTTTTCAAAATAAAATTACAGTTCGCCATTCCCGACCGATTTATGAACGACCATATGCACCTGGTGTAACAACACGTAAGGCTACGATTCCGACAACTTCAACGATTCCGCCGACAGCGGCAAGGACTACACCGACCACAACTACAACAACTACAACAGTTTCTGTAGCTGCTATAGATCATATGACTATCACAACGAAAAAAGTTTCTCCAAGAGTTCGAGGACGCAAGCCAGGATCCACATGCCGGTAAACTTTTTTTTCCTTAAAGCTTATAAAGTTTTTATACTTGAAGAGGAGGTGATATATGTATGAATGGATCTGCTTGCGAAAATGGACGATGTCAATGTCCAAGTCATTTAGTTATCAAGAATGGAAAATGTTTGAAACGTAAGAAACGAATTAGATTTTCATTCTCGTGACTGAATTTATTTATAGCAGTAAAAGATAACATTGCTCATCCTGGAAATACATGTGAAAATGGAGAACAATGTATTGGAGGTTCAATCTGTGATTCTGATGTGAAGATCTGTATATGTGCTGCTCGTCATATTATAGTTAATGGTGTTTGTAAAAGCAAAGGTATATTTCTCTATCATATCTATAAAAATTTTTAAAAATAATAATACTGAAATAATCTATCAGTTTTTTTTTAAATGTTGTGATAAGAATAGGGCCATCAATGTATGAAAATAAAACAAAAGATAAGAAACAAACATTAAAATATGAAATAATCTTTTATAGTTTTCATGAAGTATAGTAAACATTATTTATAGATGGAGCATCATTCGTTTATCCTGATTCACCATGTGATTCTGGACAGATATGTTCTGGAGGATCTATATGCGTAGATGGCATTTGCCAATGTGACAGCAATCATTACATAGAGGATGGGTACTGCCGACATATAAGTAAATTCAATTAAATAAGTAAACTAAAATATTTATATTATTTTAGCTTCTCGTTCATCACAAGTCAAACATGAGGCTGGTGGAGCTCTCAGATTCTCTTCTAAATCATTCCAACCTCGAAGCATGGCGGCTCCGTGTAATGTACATGCTTGCCAATTGCCAGACTGTTTCTGTTCACCAAACGGTTAATCTAAAACTCTATCTGAATAATTAACTATCATTATGTGTATAATCCTCAATGTTCAAATATTGATACGTTATAGGACGTCGATCACCGCTGCGTGATTCTCCAATTCACGAAGTTCCACAGTTTGTTGTATTAACATTTGATGATGCTGTCAATGGTCGCACACTGCCGGATTATAAAGAACTTTTCGAAAATACTAAATTCAAGTTAGAATCAATAAAATAATGCTGATTATATTCAAAATTACAGTACTCCTAATGGTTGTCCAATAAAGGCAACTTTCTTCATATCTCATGAATGGACTAATTATGATGGTGTTCAATGGTTATCTGACAGAGGCATGGAATTAGCTTCAAACTCTATTTCGTACTATTCAAATTTTCTTTTGTAAATTGACTGTAGAAATCGTATTTCAGACATGTATCCTTGTCTGGAGAGAATGCATCTCGTTGGCTAAATGAAATCGATGGTCAACGACGAATTATGGCCAAATTTTCAAATTCTCTAGAAGAGGAAATTATTGGAATGAGAGCTCCGCAATTATCAGCTGGGGGCAATGAACAATTTGAAGTCTGTTATTTCAATTGTTTTGAGTTGAAAATAAATGTTTTCTAGATGATGGCTAGAGCCGGCTTCATCTATGACAACACATTATCTGCCAACCCTGGTGTTAATGGTGAACCATATTGGCCTCAAACTTTAGATTACTTAGTACCATGGAATTGTCATGAAGAAAATTGTCCTACAAGGTAAAGAATATATAAAGAATACTGGACTAATTATACTGCTGCTTTCAGCTCATTCCCTGGAATTTGGGAAGTACCATTAAACCAATTCTATGGAATATACTTAAACCAAATAGATAGCTATAGACGTTCGAGTATGGTTAGGGCTGCTGTAGATTTGAATAACACTGTCGATGAATTGGTTAGTTAATTATCAAAAGTTATGAAAATTCATTATATTTTCAGACTTCCATGCTTTTGCGTAATTTTGATCGAGCTTATACATCCAACCGAGCACCTTACGTTTTGTCACTAAATGCCGATTTCCTTCAATTAAATGGAAAAAATACTGGAATGGTGGCATTGAACAAGTATACAAATATTTTAAATTATATTGAAACTCATCCATTTACAGTTTCCTCCAAATAATTACGCAAAATAAGGATGTGTTTGTAGTAAATATGAAGCAATTAATTGATTGGATGAAACATCCGCTTCCATTAAGTCAAATTTATCGAGTAAGTATTTTTTCTTTATTCTTTTTTCTAATGTTAGTTTCAATTATTCAATATATTGTTTAAGAGCGAAGCTCTTCGTTGCCCAACAGCTACCCAGTTCAGCCAGAATCCTCAAGGAATGCGCACGAACAGCTGCACGAAACCAAATAAATGCATGTATCGAACGCCTACGATGAACAGCCAGGAACATCAATTTTTGACATGTTCACCATGTCCCGAGTTATATCCATGGCTTGAAAACCCTATTGGCAAATCACCATACTAACTTATTTTGTCAATAAATATTATTATTTATATACTAATACATTACTCGAACAGATATATTTATTTATTCTTTATTAACCACATATTCTTGTCATTTTTTTCTTGATTATACACTAGTGAATCCATAAAATATCACAATCTAGGAGCTACATCTTAATACGAGTATTTTTGAATATGCCGTCATGCTTCTCTTGTTTCTAATCCTACAAAATGAACAAATTGTATAGCTTCACCTAGTATTTATACTATGTTTGAATATATTCATATAAACTATTTCAAATTCTTCTTTGTTTATCTTAATATTTCCCCTCCAAATCTGAATTAATCAACATCACTTTATTCATAGAGCTTAGCAATCTGCAGAAGTTTACCCAAATGAACGAGAAAAGTACGAAATATTGAATTTGTTGTCGAGATTTCTGAACTTTTACTGGAAACTTTGATAAGTTATCCAAACAAAAAAAAATTTAAATCGGATATTGTCATGTATAGTACGCATGCTATGCACATATACGAATGTATATTTCATGGGATTATAGTTGAGGCTTTCATTGAAGCTTGTACATACTACTCATAACATTTCTATCAACAACATTTCCGAATTACCTTGAATGATCGTTGATCTCTAATTATGAATGAAATTGTAATCTTGGCTTATCCTTACTAAAAACTCAATTTTCGTCTCGATACTCTAATAGAAGAATATAGCATATTTTGCTTTTTTTTAATTAAATATTATTATTAAAAATTTATTTATTTTTTCAAAATGTGATAAAAAGCAAGAAAGAGATGTGAAAGAAAAATGAAGAAGCAAAAAAAAAGGTTGAAAAGAAAGCATATGGATAAGACAAAGATTATAAAACCATATGATATGTTCATACTGGTTGTTTTCAAAAATTACTTAGTTTAACCAAAAAAAATGTTTTTTTTTTAATTTTTATGCCTCGATAATGTGTATATCAAGTGTAAAGCATTTATGATCTATAACCATTATAGTACGTTTTCCTTCTGAGAGCTCTTGCACTACGTGTATGTAGTGCGACACCAAAATGCAAACAAAATTTCCATTGAATCGTCTTTGAACACGTGGGAACTAAATGATACGATTACCGTACATTCCTGCAAACGTTACTGGATATTTCAATGATCAATATTTGGATTATGATCGAATGTGTACGAAAATGTACGATTTTATAATCGTGCATTTTCGTGAACTTTTTCATTTTTCCTACTTTTATTCTGCACTCAAGGTATTTCATTATATACCATGCAAATAATTTGCGAACTAAACTACTTTCACCTTTCCCTTATCTTGTAATTCATTGCGATAAACTCTTGACGGGGGCAAGGTCCACATGACGACGAGCCTCTTCTTTCTCTCACATCTCATCTTCGTGTCGATTTGCACAATCCGTACATTTTTTTTCCACACCGTATTCTGCTAAATATACCTGTCAACTGAACCTTCCCAGAAGTTTAACGTATTTAGCAAATGATTCAAAACTATTGATTTATACATTTTTCATGTTGAAAACGCACTGGTCGATGATCTTGTCTTATGTACCGTGTCTCATTCTTGCCTCTCCCACTTGCGACATCATACGACCCAAAACTCAATCTAGAGAAATAGTCGCTTAGCTAACTAGCTTGTTGCAGTCACGCTCAATACGAGATGGACGGACGAGAAATGATCGCCACATTCGTGCATGACCAGCAGGCAGTCGTAACAATGTCAGCTGAACAATCCTGTTGATCATCGATGTCAAAGAGTTGGGCAATTTGCTTGTCAGTCGTTGGGGCTGGTCACATTCAGCTAGCCGCCTCAGCATCACAGCTAGCTATGCAGAATGATCCCGTGACTAGAAGAGCGGAAGATGAAATAGTCAAAGAGAGTGATAGAGAAAGAGACAAGAACATGTGTAAAAGAGAGGAGGAAAATTGGAAAATGACATGAATAGAGAGAGAAATGGTTGGAGAATGAGAAAGTATGAACGATGGAGGAACTAGAGACAGAGAGAACAACACGGGATAGAACGCGCCGCGTACGTGCCGCGTCAGATTCGTGCATAGTGTGTACGACGATGACGAGAGATGAGCTGTGGGGAGTATAGAATAGCGAACTGGGTTGGAGTAATGCGTGTGCGTGTGGCGTCCGCTGTCGACCGGTCCGGCCTCTGACCGAGAGCACTTCCGCGCTACTCATCGTTGTTCCTTCTCAAACTCACATGCAATATTGCCATCTATTGAAACGATGGCTACTAACATAGCCACAACACCGATGTCGATTACTATGATTACTGATACTATTATATATGATATTCAAACTGATACTACAATGCTAATTAGAAAAAATGTATTCTCATTCAAAATCTTTGTTCTGGTTATTGTTATCAAGTCATTCCGCATCCTTCATTTTATATCTATCAAGCTAGATGCATGTTCATTCACTCATTCATACCCCACGCACTATTGCCAAGACCCCAACATACATACACGCATACTTACATATATACACTTCAACCGACCATGCAAGCAACCAACAGCCAATTGATTGTCATTCGCGCCCCTTTCTATCCATCAGAACCTTGTTTTACCTGAGCGACAATGAGAACTTGGTTGCGTATTTCGATTTTCAAACTCAAACACATACACAAACGGCTTTCCTAGACAAGAACGCATACATACAGCACAACTATGACCAACAACCCCGTCTTCCTTGCAGCAGCACCCACCCACCTCGCGTCTTTCCCATCAGGCTCTCTTTCTTTCTCACGTTTCTCTCTACATAGCTAACCGTATGCGCATAGTCGCTGTTCTTTAATTTTTTTCCTAGTTTCTATGTTCGTTTCTTTTTAACTTTTGTAATATATTTTTATTCCGATACAATTTTTGCTCTTACTTCTCTCTGCTTTATAAATAAATTTTGATATTCTACACTAATTATTCGGCTTAACACATATCTTCATGATAACAAGTTGCAGACTTTGAGAGAAGTTTTGATGCTCACAGCTACTGCTAATACCTTGGACGGGGACATGTCCTCATTTCTATTTTCGGCATTTAAGACCGAAATGCTAGACGGTATGTTTTCTTTGAATTGTCTTGTACTTTTTCTTCTTCATTTTTCCGTATTTCTATGTCGTTATGATCATGATATCAGAGAAAAGGAAAAAAAAACTTCTTACTACTGTGTTATTCTGATTGTCGTCATTTGCTAGAACTTTTTTCCAGTTTCAGATGAGGAGAAAGGAGAAGAGCGTGGAATTCAAAACATTATTTCCGTGGGAAACACTAAAAAAGTGATTACGGATTGGAAGGGCCAAATCGTACCTATGAACGGTATGTTTTCTTTCTTTACCATTATTTTTGATTTTACTCTGTATTTATCCATTTTTGTTTTTTACTCTCTATTTTCTCTCATTTTCTTGCATTCTCATGTTCGTTTGCCCTCTGTCGAAGTTATATTATTTCCCATTGACGCTCGTTTTATTCAACTAAAACTCTAAATTTAGATCATTCTGATAAAGAAGCTGTCCTATACTGTGATCCCAAAACAAACCGACATTATCGTTTCATATTACATAGAAGAAATCATCAAAAAGCTGATAATTATGCATGCGCAAGATGCAAGTCAAGAAAAAAATATGTTCGAATTTTGGTTAGTTAAATGTTCATCGCATACTTGTATACAGAAATTTTTTTAGATTTCTGGTGAATATTTTCTTGAAGATCCCGCATCGCTTGACCATATTTGTTATCTGAACCAGGAAGAGTTAGTCATGACCTGTAATTTCTATGATTAAATATGGAATTTATAGATTGCGTGAAGTACGAGAACGGTCATTAGATCAGAAAAACAAGGACTTGTTGAAAGAGCGTCAAAGAATAAGTATGTTAGTATGAATGATATTTTAATCCTTATCATTATTTAGCTGCCCAACTCCAAAATTCGAAAGAAATAAAAGAAAATTGTACCAACAAATCTGAAAAATCTTTAATTCCTGCTATTGCTCGTCTCCTAGAAAATGATGAAACTAGTATTATAAAGTGAGTTTTCTAAAATTCCTTCTTTAATTGATATAATTTGCTTGTAGTACATCGATTGAATCTGTGAAAGATGATGTAGAGTATCGGGATAATTTATGCTCCTCTATTCTAGATACTTTACTAAAAAATATTCCTAAGCAAGATAGTGTTGAACCTACACCCAAAAAAAGTAAAAAAGAAGAAAAGCCTGATCCAGATCCACAGGTTCGCAGTTCTAACGTTAACGAGTTCTCAGACTTTCGCTTTCAGGAGCCTACTCCTCAAAATGCACAATCCCAAGCATCTGATGTTTTTAGTATCAGTCTAAATCGCGCTCTGGATGGTTTACAACCTGAAAATCGGGCCAAGGCTGAAAATGAAATTCTAAGATTCGTATACAGCACTTTATATGCAAAATACGGAGCAACTTAGAATGTAATGTGTATAAAACCAATATGTGTAATCTATCTGTATATAGAACTGTACATAATTTTGATTATTGCTCATTTCCGGTCAACGTCTCCAAGAAGCGGACCTCTTGTCAATTAACCAATTGAATTGGTTATTTTTCACATTGTTCTCATTGTACTCATATCAGGGCATTGTTTATTTTTTCATTTAAAAGTCAATATGTTATTTAATTTGATTATGAAGAGTTATTATTATTTCTATCAATTTGTTCCCGTGTACAACCACGTTCAGGGGCGAAGTCCACCTCTTATATCGGCAGTATTCTCCGTTCTTTCTTTCACATTATCAGTTCATATTTTGTTACAAGCATGCCTTATGATATTGGAATAACGATAGCATACGGTCAGAGTATCATATTCGTGCTTTTGGGACCGATAATTTGTGAATGTAGTTTCATATCAGCATACCCGTCTATCATTCGTGTAATCAGCTACGGAAGAAAAGGGAGAAAAATCACTTCAGCTATTTCCTTATGCAGAGGTTTTTCCAGTAAAACATTTATCAGTTGCCCTTCGATCGCGCGTACAAACGATACGGGTGGTGTGATCGAGCGCACCACTGACACGTCGCACCTCGTCCTCCGAAATCTCATTTCAATCATTTAACCTTTGTGCAGCACCTGCTGTTTCTCAATGATTTAATGCTTTGCTGATTACTTGTTTCTTCGAATCATGAAACATTTACTTTTCCATTACAAACTTTTATTTTCTCTGTTTTCATTATTGCCATTGGATGCTAAGCTAAAAATATAAACAACTGTGATGAAGCCAAACGCTATGCTCCAATTTTTAAGAAAGCTCATTAAGTTCCCGTGTAGTCTTTTTTCATCATACCAATATCACAAATTTATTTTTGTTTTTTCTATTCATAATTTATGTTGATTAATATAATTGAAATATAGTTGCATTTCTCTCGTATATGCGTTGCTTTATATTAAATTCGCATGCTATTCATCGCTGCCATTATCATGAAAATTTACACATATTTTGATTTTGCTGTAGCTTAGTATCATAGACTTTGTGATAGGGACAAGAATACAAAGAATTCATTAATATATTTCATTTATTTCATAAGATGTGTATTTTTCCTTCCTGCATCCATTTCAATCTTTGTTCGAGAATTTCAAAAAACACAAATAAATTTATTTTTCAGAGGGTAAAAGATGCCAAGTGAACAAACGTTCTATGATGGCTCGACGCTTTTTCAGCCCATATCAGATGTGGCTGGAGTTTCCGTAGATAAAGTGAGCTTATATAGTTTTAATATAGTGCAAATATTAATTTTTTCTAGGTTAATTTTGTAATGTGCATGTTTGCATCGTTACCTCTTTCATATGTATATTACAAATTTTTATCACCAAGTAAAGTATCACGTCAGGTATATTGAATGGTATATAATATTTCCCTCTATTCCAAATTGTAGGTACGTTCTGTGGTTCCTTTAGCTGTTGGGCTATTCTTTTGTTACTTCTGTTTCGGAAGGTTTGTAATTTAATTTTATTCTGAATCTTTAAATTTTGTTTTAGGGCTATCAAGCATCTGTTAGCCAACATTCTGGTTAGTTATGGTTTGATGCGTTTTCTTCCACCAAAATATGTTCACATGTGAGCTTTATGTTATGTTCAAAAATTATTTTTTTATTTCAGAGCTGTTTTTTTGTTTTCAGTAGGATATCTTCTTTTTATTCATGTCTACCGCTGGCTTCTTCTTACATCCTACTATCTTGATATTACTGGACCAATCATGGTTGCTGTTCAAAAAGTTGGATATCAACTGATAGAAAATCTTTACATTAAAAATGCTTGTAGATTACAACCGTTGCCTTTTCTCTTCATGATGGTCGTGGTCGTAAAAAAGAATCTCTTTCTGAACTCCAAGCTAAAGAAGCTATTCATGAAATGCCAGCATTGTTAGATTTCCTTTCTTATGTTTTGAACTTCCAGGTATGCTGATTTTTTTTAAATTTCTCCAAAACTTGAAAAAAAATTGAAAATACGTACATCTTCTTGTATATGCCCTTGACATGTTGTTGCTTCAATTCTGTCTCTGAACAACTTGCAACACTGTTTTTTACATCCTTACTTAATGATTTTTAGACTGTTCTTACTGGACCTTTGAACTACTATGCTGATTACATTGCATACTTAGATGGAACAAACATCACACCAAACCAAAATGGAAAAGTATAAATTGAAATTGAGAATTCTTTCAAATGAAAATTTTCAGAAACCATCTCCTGTTGGCATTGCTTTACGCAAGATTGCTGAGTCTTTTGTTTATTTATATATTGTCGTTTTCTATGTTGGAAAATACCCAACTGAAATAATTGCTGAAAAGGAATATTTCGAACTTCCATTCCTTCAATGGGCTTGGTGGTGGTTCTTCGTAATCTTCCTTTTCCGAGTGAACTATTACTTTGCTTGGACTTTCGGTACTACGACAATTTGGAGTCTAGTTATATTTTGAATTGTTTTAGCTGATGGAGTTTGCAATTTGGCTGGTTTCGGGTTCTCTGGTTATGATAAGGAAGGAAATGCTAAATGGGATCTCTGTACAAATGTTAAGCCTCTTCAAGTTGAGATGGCTCAGAGTTTTAAGGAAACACTTGATGGATGGAACACCCAGACTGGGGGATGGCTTCGTCGGGTTGCTTATGATAGAACACCTAAAAAGTTTATTTAAAACCTGAAATATACATATATGATTTCTTGATTATAGCATCCGAACTGTTGCTACCTATGTTTTGTCTGCCATCTGGCATGGAATATCTGTCGGATATTATATCACTTTCTTATCTGGTGCTCTTATGACCTTAGCTGGTGCTACTGTATGATGATAATTATTTTTTCAATTAATTTGGATTCCTATTTGTTTCAGTTCCGCAGATCTATGAGATTCCGTTTCGTTAACAACAAGACTCAGAAGATGATTTATGACTTTGTTACGTTTATGGCCACCAAGGTATTAAATTGCTAAAATCTTCGTGTTCCTTATCTTTTTTTATTGTATTATAGGTGGCTCTGGCCTATGCCACTTATTCCTTCACAACCATGCACTTGAATCCTGGATTTTCCATGTACAAGTATGATTTCCTGTATTTTCTGGTTTCAATTCACCATTTTCCAGGAGCATTTACTTCAGTGTTCACATTATAGCCTTAGGAATTCAATTTGTTCTACCTATGATTTTCCCACCAGAAAAAAAGAAAAAATCTGATAATACCACTAGTGGACTTTCAAGTGGTCAAGAAAAAGAACACAAGAAAACTCAATAGATAGATTTGTTATAGTTGATTGTGCTAGCACTTTTAGCGTTTGAATGCATGAGCATTATTATTGTTATAATACGCGATTTTTATCTTAGTCGTTAATTTCATTTTATATTGTACTAACGTGCCTGATTTTACGAGTTGCATGACACCCACTATTGCTAGCCTGTAGGACACCACAAATTCCAAAGCTTGACCTTTTATGACAATACCGTTCTTTCAAAATCAAAACAAAACTGGAAAAAATGTAATTTATTCTGTCCCTTGCGATGATCTAGATATTTAAATAATAATAATAATTGTTGTTGATATTACGTTTTTTCCCTTCTGAAAAAGGTTTACAAATCTGTTATTCTAGCACGAAATAGATAAAACGTAGCACAAATTTTGCTAATTTGCACTTTATATTCACATTTTATTATTTCCTAATACCAATGATGACAAGTTTATTGATTAATTTAGCTTGTGAAAAACAGTCTACATGTGCATATTATGAATGTCACCCTCACCTTGCGCATGCTTGTAGCATTTTTCCCTTCAAATATGTGTTGAATTTTTTGTTCAAATAACAAATTCAGCGTCATTCTCTAGCACTTTGCTCAGCTGAACAGAGTTATGTTTGCTTAACGAATGTCCTGCTTTGCGAAGATGGCATCGTCGTAAGACTTGCCATCGTTTGGTATCTGTTCCAATTTTTTCTATCCTTTTTCTATTTCTATCTCTTTTTTTTGATAGTTAGAACTTTTTAGAGTGAATGCTAACAAAATAATCTTGTTCCGACTCAGCAACCCTTTTAAGGCTTAGCAAAATATGTTAGGTAATTGTCCTAATTCCTCCAAAAGATAATTTTCACATTTTGATCACAATTATGCTGACATAATATTTTTTTATTTTCTATATCAGAGCAATAATTTGATTGTTACCTCATTGTTAGTTTTTTAACCTACTTTTCAGAAACCTATTAAACACGTTGTATTTTCATGGTCGTATCAGACGTCTTTTTATATCGATTACCTTTTTTGTATTTGATATACTTGTCGTTTCTCTTCATGTTTTTGCCTTTTAATACTCTATTTATTCTGATACTTATTTTATTCAAGGCATATGTAAGTTAATATAAACGAAATGCCTGGAGTCCATACATTCTACGATGGATCAACGATTCTGCAGCCTTTGGCTGATAAAATTGGAGTTGAAGTTGACAAAGTTTGTTTACGTAATATTTTAATCTATTTTTGTTTGTTTTTAGGTAAATTTCACGTTATGTATGTTTTCCTTCTTTCCTCTTGCATATATCTATCGACATTATTTTCCTGCCAAAAAAGTTTCCAGAAATGTAAGTTTCGAGAAGCTAATACATTAGAAGGAAATATGCTATAGGTTAGATCTACTTTTCCTCTAGCTGTCGGCCTAATAATCAGCTTTTTCTGTTTTGGAAGGTTTTTCGTTGTTATTGAAAGATTGTAATTTGAGTTTTGCAGGGCTATTAAACATCTGTTAACTAATGCTTTTATCAGTTACATTCTCATGATAAAAGCGCCATCATCAAAAGTCCATATGTAAATTTAAAATTATATTACATAATTATTTAATTAATTTGTTTCAGTATTGTATTTTTATTTTCTATGAGCTATCTGCTATGGATCCATTTTTATCGTTGGCTTATACTGGATTCATTTAGTATTGACATCACAGGGCCAATGATGGTAGCTGTTCAAAAAGTAAGAGTTTTAACGTACCCGGATGAATAATCATTTTAAAGATTACAACATTGGCTTTTAATTTACATGATGGTAAGGGAAGAAAAGAGGAAGATCTCACTGAAATCCAAAAAAAAGAGGCAATTCAGTTGGTGCTTTTTTCTTTGTACAAATATAAAGTTATTTCGTTTAGTGAATTGCCGTCTCTATTGGATTACTTGTCGTTTGTTTTTAATTTCCAGGTCCGAATTTTCTATATAATATTTTCTATTTATTCTGTTTCAGACAACTTTAACAGGACCTATTAATTTCTATGCCGACTATTCCAAATTTTTAGATGGTCATCATGTGGTTCCAGACGGGAAGGGAAAGGTATATTTTGGTTAACTACAAAAGTATATGAAGCTTTTACCCAGTTGCCTTGTCCTGAAACTGTTGCTTGGAAGAAATTTGGGGAATCTTTGATTTACTTGGCTGTTATCGTTACATTCGGTAGTCGTTACAAACCTGATCATATTGTCAGTCATGAGTGAGTGAAACAATTGCATTTTGCATCTTAAATTTTCGATTCAGGTTTCTCGAATTGTCCTATTTGGAGTGGTTCTTCTTCTGGTTTTTCGTAATCTTTATCATTAGATTCAATTATTATTTTGCATGGACATTTGGTAAAAGTTCAAATTTTCTCTGGTTACAATATAACTTTAGCTGATGCTGTGTGCAACATGTCTGGGTTTGGATTTTCCGGATATGATGATAAGGAAAATGCTAAATGGGAGTTATGCACTAATGTTAAACCATATAAAGTAGAGGTATAAAGCAAATATTATAAAAACAATATTGATATGATGATTTGAAGATGGCCCAAAGCTTCAAAGAAACTTTGGATAACTGGAACATTTTAACTGGTGGTTGGTTCCGCCGTGTCGCATACGACAGAACTCCGATAAAGTTAGCTAGTTTCCCTTTCTCAACTTTTCATATATGTCCTTCCAGAGTACGTACATTTGCCACATATCTTCTCTCAGCTGTTTGGCATGGAATTTCAGCTGGATATTACATGACTTTCTTCACCGGAGCCCTAATGACCTTAGCTGGATCTACTGTAACTATTATATATAAATGGAAGCGTTTTGGAAATGTATATATTTCAGTTCCGTAGATGTATTCGATGGAGGTTTTTGGACAGTATGAATAAAAAAGCTGTTTATGATGTGTTTTGTTTTTTCGGTGCTAAGGTAACGTTGTGATTTTTGAATGAGACAGGTATCAATATTTAGGTTGTTCTTGCATATACAACTTATCCATTTGTTGCCATGAATTTCGGTCCTTCTTTCTTTGTATATCAGTAAGTTGCATACTATAAGCAGGCGTATAATCTTCTATTTCTTCTAGACGTGTGTTTTTCGTGGGGCATATTATTGCTCTACTTGTTCATTTTGTTTTACCTTTGGTTTTTCGTCCTCAGAAATCTGTCAGTCGTGATGATACGAAGAAAACATTATAATTAATATAATTGTTTTATCATTATTTTTTTTGTAGTCTGCCGGTGTTTTTTTTAATGAAAATTAAATATATCTATTAGTTTTACAGATTTTTGCCCCTTTTATCTTTATTTTTCTGAGAATTTAGAAATATAAATAATTACTGGTTTTTACTATTTATTGGTAAAATGAGTCATTGCCGGTTGTCAAGATCTTTTTTTTTGCTGTTGACTCATCATCGGTTTTAACAACAACTACGACGTCGAAAACCTGCAACCTATGCTGGCGTTTTTTCTTGTTAAAATAATATAACGATGTTCCATTAAGTTATCCTGGGAGAAATCAAACATGCAACTATGACATCATGCCCGATCTGTGCAATTATTTGCTTTTGAATGTTAGCATTATTATTTTTTAAACTTTTAAATGGTAAAATTGGATTTGAATTAACTTTATTTTGTATGATACATTGCTCGGCTTCAGAACTGGCCCAGAGTCTCAGAGTCCAAAGACCAATGAGCTGAGTATGAGCATATCATATGGTCATGTAAAGAGAGGAAAGAAGAAACACTCAAATAAAATTAAATATGCATGGATGATGATCGATATTTTAATTTCGAAGTCTTTTGAATTACACGAACATTTAAAATGTTTCTTATTTCAGGATAAAACTTTACCTTGTTCAGAACTGAATATTCCAGATTTATATGAGATTTCATTTCCTGCACCACAAACGTTTAAAATCATAAAACACTTTCATATAATATGCCATCAAAATATTATTCTCTACTTACCTCATATATTGATTATCGTTTTTACAAATCATCCAATCGATCGTAAGGTGGCATGTTTCCCACTATTTTTCATAGTTGAAATGACAACAGGAGAGAATTAAAAACGACCTCAACCATCGGGTCGAATTTCTCTCTCTTTTTCGTGTCAGACTAAATACATCAGTGTGAACCTAGCGTTTTGAAGACCAAGTGAGATCGTTTATCATTTTATTCCGATAAACTTGTTTTGAGCGACAGATATATGGGTTTGCTTATCCATTCACATCTGTTGTTCATTGTCCCCTTCCTTCCCCTTCTCTCTCTTCTCATGTAATCTAGCTGTTTCTGCTGCCATTCCTCTTCTGCATTGGATATAATTTTGTCTTTCCTTATAAAAGCGTATCCATAAACTTTAGAATATAGAGATTTTGTTGGCCCTTTAAGCCAATTTTAGATTTCCTGCAAGCTATGCGATAAAGCGTGTATATAATATTATATCTAATATCTTATTGAGCGAGAATATTCGTTCATATCAGACAGTGATTTGACGTCAAACCTCAACTTAATTTAGTCTATGTAATGTGGTTAAGGAACATTGTTTATTCTCTTATTTTACATACTCAATTGATTTATGAAGCATAAAAGTGACAAATATATTTGCTGTTTCTTATGTAATACTAGTGTCGGCTAAATTATAAAATATTATTTACAACTTCCAGCCATTTCATTTTTCTTCCATTTTTTAAAACGATTCTGAGACCTCATATGACACATTTTGTATGTGTGATTTCCTATAAACTACAGAGCTATAACATTCTCGCCTGTTCATTATTTCCTTTTTGGTAAAGTTTAATATATGTACAATAAATAAACATATTGATTAGGTATTAGTTAGTAATTTTTGCTATTGATTTTCATAAAATACAAAAAATTGTAAAATATGACCGATCTCCATATCAAAATGCCTACTCTTTGTTCATCATTTTTCCACTACCTGTTTTGAGGCTTGATACTGACTACTTTTCGATTCTCCATAGTCTATGTCATTACAAAGGAAAATCGTTAGAATAGGCAGCCGGTAATGAAATCGAGTAGTATTTAAGCTCCTCCAATACGCTTTCTCTGCCATTCGAAAAACAAGGATACTCTTCTTATTTTTCTTGACCAACTTTATTCAGAATATATTTAAACTTATCTTCTTTCTTAATGTTTTTTTTGACTTTTCAGATCATACATCTTTCAACTTTACTAATTTAGAGTATTTATTTGGTGGATGCTACTGTTTTATAACAGTTTATGCAAGTTGATACATGTTTCTTAGCAACAGGCCTATACTATTTCGAAACACGGCAGCAGATTGGATTTAACTGACTCATTGCCAACAATGCTCTTCTTGATTAATTCTTGCTCACCACCAAGAGCATAAAAGAACATTCAATTTGAACTAAAGAGAAGAAGATATAGTGTGTACGAAAGAGAATGCAAATGAAAGGAATGAGAGAAACAGGGAGGAACAAGACAGCATGAATGAGAGTTCGTCGAAAGACAGCCTCTGTATTCTGCAACAGAAATTGTCAATACACTGGATTGTTGACTTTCACTCTGTCGCTCACTATTTGCCACAAGTTGTGAAACATTTCCTCCGTGTGGCTGCTCTTCCTTCTAGTTCCTGACTGTAAAATGGAACTCAGATGTCACAATCTGTTAAAGCATTTAGTGTTCATTTGTCTTCATAATATAATATGGTTGTCGCATTGTGATATTCTGCTAATTAGTTTTTATCAAACGTTTTGACAACAAGCTATTTCTAACTAGTTTCTGCCATCGCCCCTTTCAGCCAATACTGTGTAAAACCATTCATTTTCACTAGTTAGGCCATTCGGTTCTTCACCGTCTCTTTACATGTCGCCTTTCAATTCATTCTTATACTTTAATAAAGCAGTAGTTATATCATTCAGAAGTTGTTCATTTTTGATAAAATTTTAATTTATTATTTGATTTGAATTGAACTAACTCAGTTCGATATAATCGATCATCTCCAGCATGAATTTTTTCTGTTGTTTTCAATTGTGGCATCAAATAGATGGCATATTTCGTTGCAGACAAACAAATTTTTCCTATCAACTGTTCTGGTTGTTTTGAAGTTTATACTTCCTATTATTTTCTACGAGCTATTATTTCGTTAAATTTCAACTTTTTGAGTTCTGAGTCACTTATTATATACATTTTTTCTCATTTACAAATTATTAGTTAACAATAAATTTCAGGAAGACTTCACGATGGCTCTCACCTGTACTGACATTCCTAAATTCATCTGCGCAGTTATCTTCCCTGTAAGATTTCGCAGAATCCTTTATAGACACAATTGATGTTATATATTTCAGCCCATAGGAGTTTTCCTCGAGAAGGGTTGCACTTACCATCTCGCCATCAACATTCTCCTCACTATTCTCGGATTCATTCCAGGAATCATTCACGCTTGTTATGTCATCCTTGCCTATTAAATCTCTTCATCAGTACCACATAAGTGTTGCATGATGCATTTATAGAAAAATCAACAACTGTATTCAAACAATTTGTAAAAACTGAATGGCTTAATAAAATTTTCAACAACAGTCAACAACAAAGCATAACATGAAATAACGACATACAAGTATAAAAATGAAAAAATTTCCTAAAGAATTCTGCCTTTCTTTCTTAATGACTGTAACTTCCTCTTCTTTTTATCATCAATTCTCTTTTGAAGGTTTGTATTGCGCTTTTCTTGTTTCTACAAATTGTCATATAAATAATCAAATCGATAACAGAAAAAGGCTTACAGTATTTTGCTCATTATTGACTCTTTCTTCACGGTTACTCCATTTAGTCAATTTCTTCTCTTTCAGTTTCTCCTTCCTTTTCAATCCCTTTTTCAATAATTCAGCATTATCCTAACAAATATATTTGTATATATATTGTTAAATAGTCAATAAAACAATACCTTCACTTTGATTCCTTCAGCCTTTTTGAGAGCTCGGTTCCATTTAATGTCTTGTTCCATTTCTTTTGCCCTTTCAGGTTCTGTTTCGCGCAACTTTGCTATCTTCTCTTCACGTTTTTCGACCTATAAGGCATTTCAAGTATATATTATTATACAATAGCTTGCTCTCTCACTTTAGTCAACAATGACTTGTAATCTTTTCCACTGAATTTATCACGTTTTTCTGAAGTGCTCATCTGAATGAGTAGTATATAAAAGAAAAAATTGAATATAACAATACTCTTTTCTTTTTCTTCTTATCATCTTTTACAATGAAGTCAAATTTAGAATATACTACATTCCCTTCTTCTGTTCTAGGAAGATTTTCTTCTTTTGGAGATTTAGCTTCAGGTATACTTTCAGCTCTGCAACAATACATAATATGTTCGATGACGACAGTAAAAATTGAGCTTACTTTACTTCTTTACCCTTTTTCTCTTCTGCTCTTTTTTGTTTGCCTTTCAATTTACTCATTCGTCTTTTCATCTTCCTCTCTTCTTCCATATTGGTAACACTGGCGCCTTTACTGCCTTTTCGAGAAACTGAAAAAATGAAAATATTTTCATTTCTAGCGCTTAACCTACTCTTCATAGTTTCAATCTTCTTTTGTAATTTCAGCATAGCTACTTTACGGCTTTCAATGGGATCTAAGGTTGAAATATCAACATTTTCGAACTTCTCTAATTCCTAAACATTCTCATATTTTGAAAACCTGTATACACTTTAAACCTTGTCAATCTTAGATTTCTTAGCAGGGACTTCACCTAGGCTGGCTGTAGGTTTACGCTTAGTTTGATTACCTTTCTTGGATTTCTATTAAAATCAAAGTAATCAAATTAATAACTCGATTTAAACCTGCTCAGTTTCCTCATCTGTAGAGTCACTATCATGTTCCATTGATTTATCTAACATTTCTACACTCCCATCTTCCTTTTCTTCATTCTCTTCCGTGTTCTCCTTTCTAGGAGTGGGCCTTAAGTGAATTAATTACTACAGAAAATGATCATTAACTATATTACTTAACTGCCGCAACAGGCTTTTCGATTTTTTTTAATGGAGTTGGTTTCTGCATATTTTTATTTTGCTCTTCCTCCTCATCAGATGAATCCTCCGATTCTAGTTCTTTTGCCTAAAGTATAGAAATATTCAAAAAAAAGGGAGCATTAGGCATACCGGAGTAATAACTTTTTTGGGCGGTTTTTCAGTCTTCAAGTTATTCTTCGTCTTGGTTTGTTTGAGCTCTAATTTTTTGACCTCAGCTTTCTAAGACATACATTATTAAAACCATCATTCGAACAAATGCTACTTTAGGATCTGTATTCTGGACAATACTAGTACTCATCCAATCTAAAACTTCAGAAACTGTTGTGTGAACACCACCAATTGTTCTAGCAAAACGTTGCTTCTTCTCATTAGTCATCATCTGTTTCTCCTCTGTAAAATAACGAATGGTTATTATTTACACAAAAAAAACTGACTTTTTGATAAATTTTGATTAACTAGTCTATGCTTTCTCTGTCTTAGTTTTTCTTGAACAGATTCATCAAATCCCCAGTGAACAATAGGTATAAAATCGCAGCATCGTTTTACCTAAATAGAAAATACACGTAGCTATCCTCCTACAGCTTTTTGACGAACCTGACTTTCAATGGATTTAATCTTATCTATCAGTACCTGATCTGCTGAATTAGAAACAACGGTTTCTGGCATCTAGAATAAAAAATAAATAAGAACATTCTATCAAAAACAGGTATGATGGCCCAGAAACCACGAAAAAGAAATATAAAATAATATTATCACTGTGCAAAAAACATTTACGAGGGTACATAATTATTAAGTATAAAATATCTGATAAAGACACAACAAACAATGTGTACACTACCAGTACTAAGGAATAATTAATATATGAAACTAGAAGATGAAAAAACTACGAGCTATAATCATAATACCGGTGAAAAAACGACTATAAAACAAGAACAAAAACACCTCTTATGTACGAGATCAGCTTTAAAAAAGACCTAACGGTATTGGCATTAAATTATTAAAAGAAAAATGGTGATAATCCTCCAATCAAATCAGATAAAAACTCTTCAACAAATATGGAAAATACAGAAAGAATCACAGAAACGGTATTGCTTCAGAAGAAATAAGTTTACTAACTAAGTTATGCAGGAATTAACTCAGTTCCTATTCTGTTTTGTAAGGCCTCTGCGCGATTTTGAATCACGACCCAGACATCTTCTGAAAGTTCTGAGAGTGAGGTATATCGAACACGCTTTTGATTGAAAACATCGACAACTAACTGAAGTACTTGTTCCTAAAATTAAAAAATTACTAAATTATAAAAAATAAGCAATAACCTTAAAGTAATGACAAAGCTCTTTCAAACGCTCATCAGTTCCTAAGAACCCAAGGGCAAGAGAAGGAATCACAACTTCAGAAATATTATAAAAATGAGAAATAAATCCATGTTGATACTAAATTAACTTAATTTGTAAAAACTCGTACAGTTCCAAACTATACCTGAAGTCTCTGTCGTTTCGCTTTAGACATTGACCAAACCACCGTTGACAAAGTAGATAGCTTCATGGATTGTGACAGGAAAACATTACGTGTTACTAATATTAATAGTTGATATACATTATATTATTCCAGAAAACCTGTATAAATAGCAGATGGAGGTTGTTTCAAATCTTCAAATCCATCAAGAAGTACAAAATCAAGAACCACATCCCAAAAACCCACTTCTCTAACCTAGAAAGATTACAGTTTGAACCACCTAAACGATTAACTGACCCCTCGTGAATTTAATTCATCTTTCATTTGCTCCAAATTAGCTTCATCAGCAAAAAACTCCATAATTTCATCAAATGCTTTATAGAATGATCTAGGCTCTGGCTGAAATATTACAAATGCTTAATTATATATATTAGAAGCATTCTCAACCATTCTTGAATGTCTCAGTAAATCTCCTAACAAACTTCTTCCCGCTTTTGCAAGCCAAAGTCTCTTATGTTCATCAGCAAAAATGAGCTTAAAATGAAAAATTTTAAAAATAAGGCGGGGAAAATTTACTTGAAAAGCTTGACGTAAGCACCATAACTTAGCAGCAAATTCAACTTCGTTCTCACATTGAGACAAATCGGTGCGAGCTTTACGATAAGTTACCTTCAAAGATTTAGTTAGGTAAGTCAAAACAACACGATAATTTTACTTCTCCGCTTTGAGCAGCTTCCAATCCCTGCTGATAAAAAACAAGCTCGGATTCATTCAAATCCAACAAATCTCTATCCTCTTCTTCTAGCATAACAGGCTATAACATATGCATATAAGTTGATATAACTTTTAACACGGCGTACTATATCTTCTAACGCAGACATGAACGAATCATCAGAAAAAACTGAAAGAGTTCCAGGTCGCCCTGAATAGTGCCCACTCCATGCAGATGAGAAACCTTCCTCCTTAGTTTCCTCTAAAACACATTCACTAGCAAGTCTGTTCAAGTCCGTCTCCAAGACTCTTAAACGATCGATTGCTGAGGATAATAAATCTGCGCGAAATCTGTAACAAATAAAAAATATATTAGTAACTGAAGCAGCTACTATGTAGGCACTAACCTGTCTTTTTCACTTCGATTCTTCACAAGTTCTAATGCACTCAAAGATCTTTCGGCCATTCGCAGCAAATCTTGACAAGTTTCAACGCCTACAAAAATTATTTCCTTTGATCTCATAATTGAGCTTACTGCATAGTAAATCAGCATCTGAAGGAAGAACAGTAGATTGTCCACGGCGAAGACTTTGTCGTGTACTTCCACGTTCACTGAATGAAGGTGTGCACCGAGCCCGAGATGTTCGGCCTAAAAATTTTGTTTAAGTTTTCTCGAGAACGCCTACCACTGTCAAGGGGTTTAGAGGCATAATCGGGATCTGTTGTAGGAGCAGGGATAGGGGCTGTTTTTTTTTTCGAACTATAATTCGATGAAAGCCATCTATAATTTTAAAATAAGTAAAAAGAACATAAAAATTCGAAATTATACCTTCGAATGCACCATCCAATTAATACAAATCCGACACCTAAGCTTGAAACAACAATAGTAGAAGTTCGACTAGGCAATCGTAAAACATGCCCATTGCCAGGGGACATCTAAACATAATTATAATTAATATTTACAAAAAAAGAATAATAAATTGATTGTACTTTAAACATTTTTTTCATAACGTCATTAACGTGACGTTAAAACGAAAATCAATACGCATTATGTATGCTGATAAATACAATAATAGGCAATTTCGTATTTATACAATAATTTAACGAATTCCATAATTTGATTTGCAATAATTCAATGATGGAAACGTTAAACTCCTGGATACATGAAGTGTATTCTCTTCTAACTCGTTAATAAAAAAATAATAGAAACTTTATATAGATAAAAGTTTCGGAGAGCCATTTGTTATTCAGTATTAATAGAAACGAAAAAAAAAGAAAACGTTTTATAATTAAAATTGAAAGTGAGCAATATTACAGTATGTAAAACGTAAAAAATAAAAAATGATAAAAATGAAATGTACATATGAACGTTTCGTTTGAGTTAGTTATCAAGAAGATGTAGTCTCCTAGCAGCTTTTGATTCCAATGGAACAGGCCATTCGCCAACGCAATCAGGAGCTTCTCTGAAACAACAATTCATCTTGTAAACAAAAAACAATTACCCACCTTCTGTAATTTGGTCGTCGAGGTCTTCTTACTTGACGCAGAAGATCAGGATCAACCCTGGGAGAAAGCATTCGATAGCCAGGCACCTAATAAGAATTAAGTAAGATCTAAAAATTGTAAACATACTGGTGCATCAATATCTTCTAAAAACATTCTGTTCGCACGTTCTTGCAGCCATCTACAAAATAATAGGTTATACAATTGAACACAGAATATACCTTTCGTAATCCTGTTCAACTTTATCGGTTTTCATATCAGAAAAGAATGCATGAAGACATCGGTGAATAAAAATGTATTGCATAGGAGTTTCTACAGCAAAAAGTCTTTGAGATCTGACGAATTGAACAGCTTTTTGTACAAGGTGAGTATACGATGGTCCTTTAATAATACTACAAATAGCAACTTCAATAGCTACTAAACTAGCTGCTCTTGATATTCCTTAAAAATAACCCTAATAAACATATTATCAAGAAATAAAACCTAAGCAATCGTGAACAACAACAGGAAGTTCTGAATTTCGAGCAATTTTCAGTAGATTTAAGGGGGAAAGAAGATTGCTCGAATTATTCATGTTACCTTGCCAATGCTCCACATTGAACTGAAAGTAGAAATTATAATAAAACAAAATATCTGTATTATTACTTGTTCTCCATTAGGACCACTAATCCTAATAGAAGTAACTGTGAACAAAGGGTCACATGTGGAGTTTACACCGACGTTTTCAATGCGTAAGCCAGCAACATGCATGGGCATAGAATTTTCACGTCTACAGAAAAAATTCAATATTGAAAAAGAATATCAACAAACCTAGGCCAATACACAGTACATCTTTCAGGTTCCTTCCGGCTGGTAAGCATAAATATATATGGAACGCGTTCCTGCCAAATCATTCTCCAGAAATCAGCTGAAATATTCTTGAAATGAATATAGGATATCCAAAGTAAACAACCAATAGTATTTTCCATAGGAGCTTGTGTGAGAATAAATTTATTGAACAAAGGACCTCCTTTTACCCAATTAGCATGTATAAAATCAGATTGAGACTCTTCTGATTTATATGATAAAACCACACGTGTTGAGTCACGACAATGAACATCTATATATAATTATATACTGAAAAACAATAACCAAAACAAACTTGGATTTCTGCACTTATCCTTATTATTGGCAGAAGCTTCATGATCGCTGGGAATATGATTAACTTGGTTATCCAGAATTTCAAATCTGATAAATAAAGAAAGTAGACTAAAAGCATATGCCTGCAAACCTTCTCTCCATTCCTCCGATGATAGAGCTCTCGATCTGCTGTTTTTTGGATGGGCCGAACATACGCTTACCAAGTTGAATGTTGTTATAAACTAAGCTCAACAATTATGCCAAAAGAAAAAGCACTCACATTTTCCAGCAACCTTAATATGATCCTTGTCAGCCATAACTGAATTCACATACATAGATATTCTAGATTGCATTCCTCTGGGATCGAAATCAGACACCATGTAATTAGTTATAGCTGGATTACTGTAAATGATTTGTAGATTTCTCAACCATTAAAAAACTACTTAATAGCCCTATAGTCCGTTGAAGACAACCATCTACTGGGTTGTTCTGCTCCTGCCAATCTGCTGAGCAATACTTGAGCTCTTGCTTCAGGAAGAGACAATGTAGTGTTTTCAGTAAAAAACCTGGAAGATATACCCGCCTTCAAGATTTACTAGTTTAAAAAATATACAAATATCATAGCACCTTTTCACAGACTTTCTTGAGTGGAAGAACCCATCCTTGTCGATTATCTGGTTTTTTTTCTTTTTTACCATTAATGCTTTGTTGAAAGATATCGGTATATCTATTCTTCCACTTGTTATCATATCTAAAGTTAACAAGTTATCTTATCAGAGAAATAAATATTTACTTTTTCGAATACAGTAGCTGTTGTGTTAATGGTAAGTCATTCCTACATTGGATTACTAATTTTTTCATCTTTTCGTCAGTCATGGGACCTGAAACATTGGATAAGGATAAACCATACGAATTAATTAACAAGATTAGATACTTAAGGTGTGGCGAACTCCATCGAGCTCAACTTCACGTTCTAAAATAGCGGAAGCGTGAAGAGAAAAAGCTCCAGGTGAATCAGCATCTATCTAAAAAAGAAATTTAAGGAAATTATGCTTCCAGTACCTTTTGAGACTGAGCGATAAGACGCTCAATTGTTTTTTCAACCAGTTTTGGTTGTAAATCAATTGCTGCTCTTGTTACTAATAATTTCATTCTGGCTGCCTATGAAAATGCCATTATTAATACAGTCAACATACAACTGAAACCTTCAAATGTTGCTTTTGAGAATCCAAAGTTAACATTCTCGTAGAATTGTCTTTATCATCCATAGTGGCTTCGATAAGACGAGACAAATTCTAAGAAAATAATATAACCTCCAAAATAGTTACTTACTCCTGTTTTTTTTCTATTCATTGTTCTAGTGGGATCGCCTCTTGGTTCTTCGATTGCGTCGTCGGACACATCATTCACCGATGTATCTCTTAAAAGTTTGATATCCTATCTTTCGATTTCATACAGCAAATGAGTAATATGAAAATTAATTATTTTAATCACTCTCCCGGTTTGGATACATGGCTGGTAGGTTGTTGGCGGCAGTGATCTGCGATATTGATCGATTCGCCCTTGTGCTAGTGCTAGACATTTGGAATGGTGGCCGCAACACAACCAAACACTCAGCAACATCCTCTCATTTAAAAATACTTTCAAGAGCTTAATAGAGTTCTTTTTTTTTCATTCTTGGGTTTATATTATTCATATCGACACTCTAATCTCTCCTCATGCACTTATCTTTCCATTCAACAGTATAACAAAATAGTTTCTCGAATTAAAATTCAGAAATATAAAAATTAAACAATCTAAATTCATTTCATTCCCTTGATTCAAACACTAATTTCTTTTGTTCTGTTTTATTGTTTTGACTCACTTAAAACAACCACGGTTTTTAGATGGCTAAATCGCCATTTAAAAAATCAAGAAAGGATAATCAAGAGGAAGAAGAAAATACGTGCACACTTACACCCAATGAAATACTTTTATCGGTTAGTTATATTTTAAATCGTCTTACCTCCTCTCTCGTTCAGCCAACTTTCTTATTTTCTTCTTGAAACTTTTTCTGAAGTCCCCATCCCCAGAAAGCATACTTTTCGATACGATAGGCATTCCTCTGTTATCCAGAGGAAAATCTGCCACTGAACTAGCTCGACTGCTAAAACGAAAGTTCGTATGAACAAGTAAATTGTATGTATACAAACATTTGGAAAGATATACTATCTTGAGTATCACTTTCATTTGCAGCATAGAAGCTACTCAAAGATCTTGTTCTATAACGATCACCAGCTCGAGAATGATTCTAAAAATATGACAGTGATATGACAAATTATTTCTATATTCACCATAGCATTCAGCTGAAGCATTCTGCTTTCCGTTTTATCCTGCTTAGTTACCACCATTTTGTCCCGGATTAGAGATGTTAGTACTAAAACATAACAATTAAACGATCTAACTCAATTCAGTTTTAATCAATCTTTAGAACAGAAATAAGTATACCATACCGTTTACCTGTCATAATAATCACAACCATCTTACGTCTGCAGTGGCAGATAATAATTGCGCCAACTTTAAATTATTTTCTTTATGGGACCAAATTTGTTTAAAGACAATGAAAAAAATTAGAAATGCGCTTATATGCAAAGTTCGTTTGATTTGTTATTTAATTGTTTAAGATGTTTAATATTCCGTTGTCATCAACTGAATCCGTTTCAACAGCTCCTAATATCATTGAAGACCAACTGGTTAGATCATTAATTATAATTTCGCATATATCTATTTCGTTATAGATTGATAACAATATTACTTTCAAAAACGAAGATTTCGGTTTTTTAGATGATTTGTCAATGTCGAAAACGGATGTTTCGAATCCTCCGTTATTGAGAAGACATGGGTTATTTAATAATTGTTAAATTCTTTTAGGTATAGAGGCTAATGTTTTTTTTATAGATATATCAGTTAATAAAGCATGTAGTACACCCCGTTCACTCTCATCGAGTGAGTTTGTGATAATGTCTATTTTCCATATTTTTCAAAGTTTTCTCAGATATTCCGTTGAAACAACCTGAGAGGAGGTTTGAGCCCTCGGTCAACATTAATACAACACTTTCTTCTATTAATCCATCACTAGCTGATGCTCTCTCGTCTCTACAGGTAAATTATCTGGTGTCTTTTGAAATTATTTTTACTTATCAGGCAAAGTCACCTACCATAAATACACGAAATATGCCATTTTTATCAAATTCTCGAAGTACCGCTCCCCGAATTGCAAAAGAAAGGCCTCCTATTCAGTTGACACGTCAAAATGAACTTAATCGGATTAATAGGATATCTATTCCCGGTGATAAATGTACTTCTGCGCTAACCGGAAGACAAGGTATCTTAATTTATTAGATACACTCAATTACTGCAATGTTTAAGCTCTTAATACTGGTCCAGAATTATCTCAGACTGTTAGTCATGTTGTTTTTAATGGACAAGCGACTGAAGTACCAGATGAAATACTCTGCCATTTGTGCCAGTTTCCTATGAAGATTTGTTATCGAAAAAGTAAATATAAGTCGGAAATCCGTGAATATCCTGCGTACAGGTTAATCCTAATTGTTTTCCTTGTTTTCATGAGAATTTATAGATGTTTGCGAAAAGGCTGCCAGACATTTCGGGCAATACGAAAAGTTATAGACCCTTCTCAAGTATCTCGAGTTTCAGCTAACCGCAAGAGAAAAACGGATGTAGCTCCCCCTGATGTGAGATTTTACATCTTTCAACAATTTTATGGCTTTTTTTTGAAGGAGTTTTTATCGCCTTTTTTGAAGGAATTTTTGTCCACGTCAGAGAAGACTGCCTTACCAACTTCTCCTGAGCCAATTCAAGATCAAGATGCTCCGAAACAAACATTAGGGTAGGTTTTTCTTTACTTCTCGTAAAAACACTTATGTTCACCACTGTATCTGCGTTGTCACCGCTCACTTATCACTTTAGTACGCTTATTTATGTCCCAGCTGTCATGACACAGGCACAGATCCTAAAAGTTCAAGAAGCTGCAATGAAGGTCGTGTTGGATAGTGTGTTAGTCTCAGATTTTAAGTTTTCTTGCCTGCACGACTGCTTGTGCCTTCTTTTTCTTTACTTATGAGCATGCTTTTATTTTTCCTTATGTTTGCCCAAATGTTACAGGGGCGTAGTTGTAGCACCTATGGTCGTTCCTAGTCCCTACAAGTATGATCAAATAAGGGAAAACCTAGAGTCCGATGATGGTGTAAAGGTAACGTTTCTTGCTTTTCACAGTTTGCACCAAATTTTAAAAAAATATACATATCTTTTACAATATGCAAATTTAGATGATTCAGAAGTTATTCATGGAGTCAGCAGCTAATGGACCTCCTGTATCTTTTTCTTCCATGAATCTTCCGGATGCTGATGCGAGCGTGAAACCATGGTTAGGAAATTTAATATAAATAAATATTTTACATTTATTTTCGTAGCATATCACCTTCAACTTCATCACCCGTATACAGTTCACCCGTACCTATCCAACAAAACCAAAATTTAGACGTCGATAGCTCAGAAAATTGTATACCTCCCTTATTCACAACTATGTTCAGTGAATGCAATGCGTTGCAATATGGTAATGAGCAACCAATTGATATGGAATTGAACTTTGATAATTTTGACGAATTTGATACTCAATAGGTTTCTCTTGTTTTCTTTATGGCGACTTCATGCTGAATATTTCAGCGTAATCAAAGAAGCGGCTTCATTTGTTACATAGTTGTTGTTTTTAAATGTTTGTATCTTTATATACCATTGTTGCCACTTTACATGCGGGTTTCATAAACCTGATTTCTTTTACCATTTTTTTAAAATTTGCCAGTCATAAATCACATAAACATCCCGGTATTTTCCTACTTTGTTGTTTGACCTTGTTCATATAAAGCTATTAACCTTTCTGTTGAAGAAATCTTAGAAGCCATGATCCTTGATATACGAGTAAACTTCTAAAAATTTTGAATGTACTTTACTTAACGGCAATTAATAAAGAAAACTTCGAAAATTGAGATCACAGGTTATGTTTTGAGAAATTATATTTGAACAAAAGCATCATGTCCTTTATCCATTTTATCTATAGCACGTTGCTCCCGTTCTTTCTTCAGTGTATTCGTGCGTTCCATTTTCTTCTCTCTTCGAGAACTCAAACAAACAGATAAACAATCAACAATCAAAACGAAAAATTCGGTCACAGTTATCATGGAGAATCCTTAAAGCATACAGTTAGATTTAAAAAAATATTCATACTAACCCAGCCATAATCCTAGATGTCCACCGAAATCGGCAATAAGATTAACCATTCCATAAGCTTCCGATTCTTGCAACAATTCATAATTTAGTTGTTCATAAAACACCTGAAAAAAATTAAAGATTTACATGTGTTACAGAGTAGACAAACCTCTACCATAGCAGCATTCAGTCTATAATAATGCTCACATTCTACTTCTGTCATTCCATCACAATCCCCTAACTAAGCAATATATAGTAAACACTTTTTAAGTTACACTTAAACTCACATCAGTAGCACCGGAAGGCCACCTACTCGCTGAGAATGTAACTTCATGTAAGACTTCAGTGCAGGAATGTTTACAAACGCAATCCGTCATTCGATCAGTTATGTGATGGAAATCCCCAACATTGCCAATTTTATCAGCTAGACAATCACCTACAATTGATCAATTTATTTCATAATTTTAAATAAATTTTAGTTTACGAGCTGTCGCGTTAAAGGCAGAACAATGTCTTCTACCAGGTGGCACAGGAAATCGTGGATCTCCACAAGCACAATCATCCAAAAGACGGTTTTGGAAACAACTTCTATGACATCCCTGAATTATTAAATTGAGGGAAACTTATTTCTGTCAACTACATACCTCCGGCTGATAATCATAACCATGATAAATATAATCAGTCTGATCGACTTCTCTGGCAACAACACATTCACCCGGTGGTGAATTCAGACGATGCATTACTTTCTAATTACAAATACTAAAATTGAACTAGAAATGCTAAACAAACTTTTTTCATTCCAAAACTTGAAGCAAATCCAACAGGAGCTGAATAACCAAAAGTGTCAGGAAATGGATATTGTGTAGGTGGATGAATGGCTAGCCGAATTCCAGAAGATTCCGATGTTGACATATAATCCGAAGTATTAACAAATAACAAAATACGAATGCCTGAATCAAAAACAAATACTATGTTAAATCTTGATGTACGAACCATACATAGGACCCGCTCTACTACTAGTATAGTTATTTTCTACATCATAATTGAAAGTAAAACAATTTCCGAATTCGGGATCAACATGCAATCGAAAATCTCTGAAAACATGAAGTTTCTTTAAATATATTAATTAAGATCATTACTGTTCTATGTCACATTCTCGGCCATTGAATGAGCACATTTCAATGAACTCATGTTTACTTTGACTTAAAGCTATCCTCTGTTCCTCTGATAGAGCAGCCATAGTGAACATCAGATTTTCCTTAGCCTTCGTTAACATAGCAACGCCATCAGTCATTCCCTAAAAATCCATAAAATATGATTGCAAAACAAAACTTAAACTTACACTGAATCCAAAAGCTTTGATTGTTTCTGGATTGCTCACAATGGCACGTTGATTAGGTTTTACCGGCCGCGATGCTTTAAAATACATTAGATGAAAACGAATAAGAGCGGCTATTAGTCATTTCAAAATCTAACATAATAGCTAATTTTTTAAAACTTCAATTATAAATAAAGACATATTTTCCATTCTAAGATCCACAAGATCTTTCTATTTTTCACTCACCCAAACATAAAATGTACAGAAAGCACATACTGTACAGTATGTATAAAAGTATGCAACCTTTTTAGATAGCCTTACTTATACAGATAAACCAAGTAGAAACAAAGAAGATAGTTTTAAAAAATTATAAGTGCAAAGCATTTCTACATACTAGTTTGCGGAGATTCTGTTGTGGTTGCAGGGGTAGTTGTTGAAGTAGTAGACGACGGTGTCGTGGTAGTTGAAGTCGTGGTAGTTGAAGTTGTAGTGGTTGTTGGAAGTTCTGTAGTGGTGGTCGTAGAAGGAGTGATTGTGGTAGTAGTAGTAGGTGCATGTGCTAACGAAAAATGTGATAAAAAAAAAGCAAAAATTGTTTGAAGCGACAAAGAATCGAAAACTTACTTGTAGTGGTTGATGTAGGCACTTCTGTTGTTGAATTGTCTTCTGTCCATAATTTTCGGATCACTACAGGCTCTTTTCCTATGCAATATGGTGTCTGGAAATTGTAAAATGATTGACAAACTATCTATATAGACATTTCTTATACAAGAGATTTAAAACTTGAAAAAACAAACAAACAAACGATCTATCTACAAGAATTAGTACAGATTAATGTAACTATAACAAACAATAAAAAAAACATCTCAGATAACATATACTAAACATTCATGCTATGTATGCTAAGGACAAGTGGCTCAACAAATCTAAAATAGTATTCAAACTGTGTGATAAATAGTGCGAGCTATGTCAAACTCTGAATACTACCAATCTATGCAACTAAGATCACCTTTGAAAATCCATATTTCTTTTCTAACGGCTGAAAGGAAGCGTAAAGCAAGCAAAAATAATAAAAAGGGTAATGTTAAAAAAAGGAAAAAAGATTAGAAAAGCTGAACTAAATATGATTGAAGCAAAATATAGGAAAAATATTATACAAAGCACTTACATCTTCACCTGACTCTAAGGGAGTTGTTCTATTACGACATTTGCATGGCCAATCCATACTAGGAAAGTTTGGATCGCTAGAGGTAGCCTCACAATGCCCTTCATCTGTGCAAAAAGGACAGACATGATCATACCAGATGCTGAAAAACGATAAACCAACTGATTTTTCAAAGCGGAAAAGTACGAAATTTTGACATCTTATTAGATCAGCTAGATCAAGTCAGTTTCGATCTCATAAATAGATCTGGTATGTAGATCGTGAGTATTTAATTAAATTCCATCTTAAGGTATGAAACTACACTTATAAAAATTTAAATGGCAGCATTGTGAAAGTGTAGTTTAGTTATGATGTATGTACTTGTCATTGAACGCATTTTCTATTCGAATCAAACTACATATTGGTGACAACATAAAAGTTGTAGTAAATGCAATGAATTTAATGTTGAAAATGACATTAACCCACCTGATATTAAAACAAGGCCAAGCAACCATCATATCACTGTCAAATGTACATACACATTTTGAATTCTTTAATAATTATTTTTATATGAATTGCAAGTTGTTTAAATCACAAACATCATTTTTCGGCGGAGTTTCAAATCGTATGCATTCCATATCAGGCTTTCCAACACATCTACAATGAGCTTCAATAGCTTCATAACGTCGTCGAGGAACCTGCAAAAAAGTTTGTAGACAACCGTATCGAATGTTCATTTTGTTTAAAATGACAGGTCTTGCGCTTTATTTCAAATGACCGCTAGAGCAACATAGAATAAACTCATGTTTTCTAGAAAATTGATGTTTGAGTAGGGGGTTTTTGATTCACCTGTCTTTTCTCTCTTGAAGCAGTATCATGAACTATGTGAGATCTGTTAAGATCAGTTCTTTGGTTATTCAATTCTTTAAGGCCTTCTTCTATTTCTTTTTCAAACAGCTGTTTTACCTGAAATCAACCTTGAAGTAGAAACTCATCAACTGTTATTGTTTCACTGGCTACTACTAAGTAAGTGATTCATACCCGTTGAGCAGCAACTTCTGCATATTGTCTTCTCATGAATTTTGTTTTCTTCTTCTCATTCTCGCCTTCCAATTTACTGTGTGATTTGGCATTATCATAGACATCCATCTAGAAGAGAGATATCAACAAATTGAACTTATTATGCACTTACCGTATCTCTAATTGATGGCACCATGTTGATTAAACTTTTTTTATATGGATTTAAATTACAAAACGTAATAGCTGGGAAATCCACTTGATCAAATTTGAGCTGAAAATATACAAAGGTACAAGCGTGAAAAGAAATAATAGAATTTATATTTTTAATTTTTGACAAAAATTAATCAAAAACATACAGTGATACTGGTTATTTTCTCCTTGCTATTATACTTTTGAGTAAGCCTCATTACAACAAAGCTAAATGCGAGAACTCCGAATATCACTAATAATATCCAAAACCATCGACTGTATCGTGTTCTTGCAATTAAAATTCGCTTAGCTCCATGAGCGGTAGTGTTATCGAGGAACAGATACAGTTTTGTCCAAAGATTACGAGGATTTTCTGCTACTTCATTTTGAGCAGATAATGATTCACGTCTTGATGTTCGTGAAGAAAACTGATCATTGAAGTTCTTTTCGTATATATAATCGTTATATCCAGGAGGAATAGGAGAATTCGTTGATAATACCCCTGGTGCCATTGACAATAACTTGAATAAGTTAAAGCTGGACAATAAATTCAAGTAACAATTTTATTCTGGAATGTATTCAGATTTATGATAGAAATATATATTTAGTCTCGAAAAAAAAAGTATAAAAGGAAAACTAAAGATAGATATATATATTATATATCATTGGCTAGCAATGAAAGATCGTTTCTTTTCTTTTGAGAAGGGATGGGAGGATAACATCATCTCTACATGTGATCTTTTTCTGTCTTTCATCAAGTTTAAATAAAAGGGCTATGCAGTCAAGTTCGTTTCATTATGTTCTAGGTAACAAAAAAGCTTTTACGAATCTCAGAATATATTCCATAAAGTTACAAAGGTTGATTGAATTGTTAAACTTAAGCTTTACATATAGCCAACAAGAGTTAAATACAACGAATAAACTCTTGTTCTAAAAAAGAAAATTGAGAAAGAATATGAACACACTGAAGGGCATGAGAGAAAAACATTTAAATATAAAATAATAATAGGTTTTTCAAAATTATGAATTGCATTAAACTACTCTGAAATATGATGAAAACAGAAAGCATTAGGATAGCGTTTTGATCGTAAGAGTGATTAATTAAACTAGTGGAAGCTTGTGGTCATCAATAAGAAGAAAGAGAAACGATTCTCAAAATTCAAGAGATATCGAACCGATTGGAGTCAAAAGTACTCATCAAAGAGTTTATTTTATCATCTTTTAGTATCAAGTCAAAAGCTATTTTAGCTTTTTCTATGGCAAGACCAAACAAAAAACAGTTAAACGATTGTTCCGATGACATTTTGTAAATTGGTTCAAGCAACCGTTGTAAAAGCATATAATTTCAGAACGTGATGAGCCTTAAAACCCTCCACGAAATTTTCAAAACACAAAGTAACATATAGTATTCAGATTTCTCAAGCAAATTAATTATATTTCAGTTAATCATTTTTTAGTGGTATGAAATGGAAAACATTCATAAATTAGCAATCAACGAAAAAAACAAAAAATAATGGATGATATAAGTATATGCAAGTTGTATGTGTATGAATAATAGAACATAATACAGCTTATCATTGAAAATATGCCACAAGGTGCTTGTAGAAGACAAAAAGAACTTGTGATTATATCCTTGTATGAGGAAAATGCTAGTGAAAAAACATCATAGAAAAGAAAAAAGAAACATACAACTTGTAACTTAATAGGCCGGCAGAAGTTGTTACCCAAAATCAGTTGAGATGACGGTGTTACATGAGAAATAAATTATGCATTCATGGATATTTGTCTATACAAAACCTAAGAGGGAATAAAACGTTCATGAATATCCAAAATTTAGAACCATGTGATGAGGGGGGGTTGGGCAAAATTCACAATCTGATAGACATTATTATATTCTTGGCTCTAGAATATATTTTCAAGAGATTTTATTCATTAACTGGTATATTAAATAAAGGTAAATGAAGTTAGGTTACTTAAAGTTAAAAGGTTTTGAAATAAATAATAACAACTTCAATTTTGAATGTCTTATGATGAATAATAACAATGATATAGAAGAGGTTTGAAATTTCAAGCTTGAACAGACATCTTGAAGAGTGGACGGTGTAATATAGCTACTATTACTGTTGAAAATAAAGTTATATACTAACAAAGAGCCAAAACTATACAAGCAATAGTGATTTTAGTAAAATAGTTTGGCTTCGTTTCGTTGTTCCAACTAAATAAGAGCTACACTTTTATAGAACTTTTAACTGAGTACTTCGTTTCAGGGTCAGCGATTTTGCTACAAGGTAATCAAAATGAATTTTGGAAAAGTCAATTTAAACAGATAAGTCTGAGAACAAAAAAAAGAATATACTCAAGTGCTTTATCCTAAAAGTTCAATAGTAATGTTCATCGAACATGATTATTCTCAAAACAAACAATTACATTAATATCAGACATTTTGAAACTAATCAAATTCAATTGAGATAATATCTTATATCAAAGTTTAAAAAGAATATTCTACAACAGCTCAATTTCAAAATACAACTTATTTCCAGTTGGCTTTCAAAATACTTATGAAAACTTAAAAGGACATGGTTTCACTAAACTTGTCAAGGGTACCAATCAACTTAGCTCGTCCACTTTCCAAGGACCTCGTATATTACTGAGTCTATTTTCCGGCTTTTTAATGAAAAAGTTAAGAACAAAAGAGGTAAAGACAAAATACATATAAGAATTGAGTAAAGTTATACTAGGAGAGCGATATATAAGCTACAAAATTAATGATGTAACACGAAATGTTTTTATTCTGTTTTCCCGTCAATATTCTAAAAAAGAAACTAATCTTCCAATGTTACTATGTGTAAATGTGTAGATGTGTTTGTGGTTTCAATTACCACAAAAAGCAACATACGAAATTTGTTTCCCGATAGCAATCTCGGTTAGGTTTTCAACTCCTCATACTCTCTGGGGAACTAGATGACTCAATTTGGTGTGCAAAAAGAGGTAAAGTAATAGAAAACTAAAGTCTAGAAATTGCACTGGAGAATTCTAGTATGTAATATAATGTTTTTGAATAGGTATACTTGTATTTTACGGAAATTTTAATAAATATAACTAACCGATACAGACGT
The DNA here is from genome assembly GCA_964057225.1 of Auanema rhodensis. Taxonomy (NCBI): domain Eukaryota; kingdom Metazoa; phylum Nematoda; class Chromadorea; order Rhabditida; family Rhabditidae; genus Auanema; species Auanema rhodense. Next base: position 8,043,729 of record OZ059899.1, on the reverse strand, counting down.
CATTGGTGTTTGATGTTGGTATTTTCCCCACAATAATAGAGCCTGAAATTAGAAAATGGAAACTTCCAGTCTCATATCTTGTTTCCAATTAACGTACAGTTATGAGAAAAACTAATGCAGCCAATAACCATATAAAAAACCAGAACCATCTACCAAATAATGATTTTGACTTCTGAAAAGATTATAATTAACTTAGAGCAAGAAAACACAAACAGTCTAATAACTGTTATTTGAAATGAAGAGAAAACAGGAAAAATAAGAAAAAAACTCAATTGAATTTGAGGTAAACCATGAGCTGTAGTATTTGAAAGAAATCTGCCACCTGTGCTCTTTATATCATCATACTGAAATTTAAACATTATTTATAACTTCAAAATATTATAGAGATATTATTTCATGTGTGACTAGGGGGGGGGGAATACTTACTAGTTTCCTTTTTTCTTCATGTTCCATCATAACCATTTCGTTTAAATATTCTTAAATTTAAAAAAATACAAATAAGGAAAAATACAAATAAGGAAGAAAGAGGTGAATATATAATTTTAAGGAATAACGAGTAGTTTTCTTGAAATATGAAAGAAGGATAGTGAAGCTATTGTTTGAAGCTTATGTTGTAATCTTAAAAGCAATATTGCGAATTAGTAAGGTCCGAAAATAATAATTTACTTCTATCTATGATCTAACAATCAAAAATGTTTTTCATGAACTAGAAGCAGGCATATGGTTGACAAGCAGAAAATAAAGATGAAATAGAAGTAAGTTCTATTGTAAGAATCAATCAGTTAAAAAAATAAAGCAAAATGAATTGTTTTTTTTAAAGAAAGCTGTCAATTTGTTATACTTCTAGCTACCTCACGGCGAGACATCACATCATTGACCGATAAACCAATGAAGCGAATTCAAAACGGCCATAAGCCATAAGTGGACGTTAGAAATATTTACAATCCATTAAGAATTTCCAGATTCAGAAAAAAGGAACGAACAAACTTTAATATCGTTCATTCAAGACTTATAAGGAAACAAATGCTTACTGTTTGAATTAAAAAATCATGAAGTGTAACTAAAATGTCTGAAATAAAACACAGGCTTTTAAGGAAAGTAGAGTACTGAACTGCACTATACTTCGAGATCTGAGTTAATACCATCACCACTCAGGGTGGAAACACCTGTTTCGCATGCACACAACAATTAATTGCAGTTAGCTGGGATAAAGGGCTCGGCAGCTAGCACGGTGGTAAGCAACTAGTAAAAGTCAAGCATAACGCCAAATTAGTTGACTTCCAGCTGTGCTTAAAACGGAGCCGTATTGTCAACAGTCGACTAAATTAGGTAAAATTTAAATAGAAAATTTCATATGAATAAATGAGAATTCTATCTCAACTTTCAAACAATATGTATAATCTTCATATAACATAATATAAATAATTCCTCGGAGTATTTAAAATCAGAGATTCGTTCATCATCCCTAGCTGTCTTCGTAAAGCTCAGAGGTTGATGGTAAGTTAACATACTCAAACGCATGACCGGGAACTTTGGGGATCTAAACACAAGTACAAACTGGTTAATTAAGCGAGATTAAAAAATAATGGAATTAACAAGATTACAAGAAAAAAACAAACTTTTGTTTTCACTCGAATTTCATTTTGAAAATAGCTTTTCTAAAACGAAATCTATGACCAAGGATAAAAAAATTACTACTACCTGGGGAGATAAATGTTCATTACCACTTTTGAAAGCATTGTACAATTCATCTGAAGTAAAATATCAGGTGTTATTACTTTGAAATCTATATACGTATTGGTCTTCTTGTAATTGATGGACAACATTTAAGTTCAGCACCATTGAACTTTCCTGTCAAATTTTGAAAGCCGAAATAATCGGAAACCTAAAGATCAATACATACATATATATAAGAAACTATATACAATTCAAAAACTAAACTTACGACATATTTTGACTCTATACTAGTCGAATCATTATCAGTATCTTCTGAGAAACTCTATAGAATTAATTAATAACAAAATGTTTGATCTACGTAATATTACTTGCAGTTCTGACCCCCCAATTTCATTTTCATCAATTTTATTATTACTTTCATCAGAAGTTACCATCTCATTGCCATGACAAACACTCTCTTCCACCGTGTTATTTGCGAAATAATGAGATTCTGCTTGTGGTAGCTTCTAAAAGATTAATTGTTACCTAGGTCAGAACAAAACTGGTTACCACTCCGTTGAAGAATTTTGGATAAGATATCACTGATTTAACCGATTTCTTGTATTCTGTTGTACGATTTGCATCAGACAGATCATTTATGACTTGAGATGGTTTTTTTTCTTTCTTGCGATTTTCTTTAATCTGTGTTGTAACCGAAGAGCGTTCATTAGATTTTGACAGAGAAGGCAAATCCTATCAACAATTTACATCATAACATACACATTATTTCACACTTACATTAAGTTCTTCCAACATGACAGGTAAAGAATCATTCTTAGGGTTCCGATTATTCATCACGAAGGCAGGTAATCCTCTCTCTATGTATAGAGATTCAATCGGAACTATAATTCTGTTTAGATAATTAAAAACTTATTTTAAAAACTTTTGCAGTTATCTTCCCCATCCGACTCGGGTACATTTAATTGTAGATTTTCAACGTCTTGAACCTCCATAGGATCTACATTAGCTTCACAATCCTAATTCAAAAAACAATTATGGAGAAACACAAAAATTTGTAAAGACTTCCGAGCGTACAGAAAACGGATAGTACAAGCTTTTGATGAACCGGTTCATGTTGTTGTTGTAGATGAAAATAGCATAATCACGTAGTATTTGAATGCACGTGAAACTATGAGCGTTAACGATAAAATTAAAAAACGTTTATTATTTAAGGGTAAAACATGGCCAAAGAGTAAAAAATTGGCTACAATCCTTATTAAAAAATGAGATCAAGTTAACATAAGTAACTGCATGAGGTTAATTACAGATTTCGTAAGTTTGGATTTGAAATTAATAAAAAGAGTTCTTTTTAATTGCTAAATCAGCACAATAGCGTCTGTCAATCAGAGTAGCGTTGGGACAAACAGAGTATGGAGAACATACTTCCTCCCTTCTAATGCAACGTTTTGATGATTCACACATGTAATTTTGAATATGCTTTCCAGTGCATTCTGAAGATCCATTATCTTTCGGAAAACTTGTACACTAAACACTAACCATAGCATGAGCAGTTAATTTCATCAGAACCATCAGGGCAATCTACAACTCCGTCACATCGAGCAATAAGGGGAAGGCAAGAGCGGTCATGTTCACAGCGGAGAGCAGTTTCTGGGCACTTAAAAATAAAATTAAAATTTTAAAAATAATAAAAATTACAGTATCGCAATCTTTTTCGTCAGAGTCATCGGAGCAGTCGCGGACACCATCGCAACGACGATTTTTATCAATGCATTGATCCTCAGAAGCACAAGTGAATTTGTCATCCTGCAAGATTTCATAAATTTATACAAATATATATTGAACTCACAGTGCACTTGCAATTTTTTTCATCATCTCCTCCATTGCAATCAGATACACCGTTGCACACCTAATTTAAAGTATTAAATTCTTAAATTAAAAATAATGAAACCTTAAATCTGTTGATGCAAGAGCCATCAAGACATTGGAAAAGATGAGGACTACTGGAGCAAGTAGGGCAAAGGGATACGCACTCATCGATTCTGCCAGAGCATGCCTCGGAGACTGTATGAGTTTTTCCGTCACGGCACAACACAGTCTCTTCCTAATGACAAAAAATTTTTAAAAATCATAAAAGATTTCGAATTACGGGTTCTTCGTCATAATGACAGCTTCCAGCGCAGTTTTTCTCATCCATTCCATCTCCACAATCGATATTTCCGTTGCAAACCTTCTCGCGATCAATGCAAGTACCATCGGTACATAGAGCTTTAGTAGAGCCACTGCAGGAACGGCAATCACACTCCTAAAAAATACCTAGCTTCAACGTTTTGGAAAACATCATACTTCCTCGTCAGAACCGTCAGCACATTGAGTATATCCATCACAAATGAAACGAGAGTCAATGCATTTTCCTGTTGATTTGCACATCTGCAAATTAAAAAATAGCCAAAGTTCAAATGCACTTCATACCCTAGCTCCTCTTGTGCATTCCTCGCAGTTCTTTTCGTCATCTCCTCCTTTGCAATCCTTTACACCATCGCATTTGGAAGAGTTGGGAATGCAAATAGACTTCCCACTGTATGACTTACAAGACATCTCGTCTTCCGAGCATTCTCTTTCTAAAAAAATAATTTGGTTCCGTTCTAATAATAATCATTATGATACCACAAAGAGCAGTTTCATCAGAACTATCAAGGCAATGCTTGACATCATCACACAATTGAGAAGGGCGAATACATATCTTCAACTTAGAAACTGTAGACTCAGGATTCAACATACAAGAGAAAGTTGTTCTGCAGTCTAAAAACAAATTCTCTTTTTAATCATTTGGCTCGATCATACCATTGCAATTTTCTTCATCAGAAGCGTCGGCACAGTCTTGAATTCCATCACAGCGGCGGTTAGTTCCAATAGTAATGTGCTAAAAAAGCAAAATAGCATAATTAATTATAAGAAACCTTACTGGCTCAGAGGTACAGCTGAATCCGAATCCAGGACAAATGGATACGTTAAGAGGAAAGACTTCGTGAATTGGGAATCCGTGAATCAGCAAATCGTCTTCATCATCAGGATCAATTCTAGGGAGTCCGAAACCTTTCCTCAATCCCTAAAAAATGAAAATGTTTCTCCAGATAGTTAATAGTTATTAATACATTCATTTCGACTTCACCTATCTGAGCCAAGGCTTCACTAGAGGCAGCATTTGTTAGAATAAAAACAGCTGGAATTAGAGCTAACAGGAGAGCGAAAACAAGGCATGCAACAATGACAAGTACAATGGCTGGCATCTATAACGAAGTAAATAAAACAGCTTCCTTTTTTTAACTAACTCTTTCGACACAGGAACAACAGGATCTCCCGACATAATCTCTGAACCTATCCATTTTCATTTGCACGCGTCCTCCCATAGTTCTACATATGAACATAATCATTAGTTTAATTAATATTTAAATACATGTATATTAACATACTTTGGTCTCTCCACAACCTCTTCGTCATACATGATATGTCTTGGTTTTTTCCCAACAGGTTCGTCCCTAGAACTCTGAAAAAAAATAATGAGAAACTATTAAAAAATTTACAAAAAGCATACTAAATAGATATCACTTAATTCGTATCTTCCTCGGCTAGAGTTCAACTCTGGCTCAATGGGCAAAGACATACAGTAACAAAAGAGGTTGAAGCTACTTGCCTACTTAAAAACGCCAAGCAACGCACTAAAATAATATACCGAAAGTCATGAGCTATTTGATGATTCGATAAGTATTATATTAATAATAACTAAAAGCACTAGCTAAGGTCTCTCTCAAAAGAAAGTAAGAAAGTTGATATATGTTACTGATCCCGATATTGAGTATAAGTCATATTATTACAGTGTAGATATAGTAAAGGGCGCGAAGTCCATACTGGGAACCAATTTCATTTCTAGGTAGATCATCATAACTATAACAAATCATGTTTATTAGAGAACAACTCAATATATGTACTTTGCACCTTTATGTTATTATATAGATTTGATAAACCTCAAAGCCGTTATATTAACTTATGTTAATAAGTATAATAACTTTTTGTGCCCGATTACACTTTATTTTTTGCTATTGTAAAAAATAAATAATCGATCTGTTGATCTTTCTTGCTGACCTAACGGCATGAATTATTTAAAATCAGAAAACAATTGTTTTCGCGTCTTAAAACGAACGCTGTGTGTGGTTTCAGTTTTGAGCAAATGGAGTAAATGAAATACATAAGAGTGTGGCATTTTCTAGGATGTGCTAACTTATTATATTTGTTCTGGCATGTCATATTTCCTTATTTAACAGCTGAGTTATATTGCTCTCTATAATTGTGGTAATATCGATAACTCATTTAATCTTTTATCAATCGAACCACACTACTTAAATAGGCCACGGTCATTCATATTAATTAATACCGATTTATTTACTAAACTTTTATTACTACTTGTTTCACTGACTCTTTTGAGCAATTATTTAGCTAGTATCTTCATTTGATATTCGGATACAATGTACCCTTTCAAGCATTGCAAGTTATGTCTCATTTTAAATTTTTACAATTGAAATAGTGTTCTTAAAAAGCAACATAATGTTAGTCCGGTTTTAGTATCACTGTTGTGCTTTGCCTTTCCGATTACATTGCATATCATCTGATTTGCGCTAGTTGTTTGATCATTTTAAAATATTTCCTTATTATACTTCAAACTTCACTGTTTCAATGGTCTCCTGAGAGAGTGAATTAAATATACAGAAAATTTCAGAAATATTCATTAATTGATAAACATTTGTTGCGAGAGTGGCCGCTGAGTCAATTACCTCATCCACGTTCTTTTTCGATCTTTTCGTTATCTTTCTAGATTTATGACAGTAATTAGCTTTCACTATTTAATCAATTTGTGTTGTTTCAAAGTAAACTCTAGTGTTTCTGTGGGTTCATGGTTCGTCTGTTTGCCGTTTTCACGGTTAAAGGACATATGACGTCATCGAAAACATCTCTGTTTTAGATTTTCCAAGGCAGCTGTTCTTTTTCTAGTCATTCCGAGCGATCACAGGTCGTTGAGAACTGCTGTTCATGCCAACATCCTCATTTTTTTGATTTTACTCTTCTTCCGTCTTGCTGTTTGCTTCTACATTAGTTGGTCAGTTTAGTCGTTTGCTATACTACAATGCGCAGTCTCTCTTGATTTATACAGAAAATTTACTACAGAGAACAGTCATGATTTATCAAGCGTGTACTATCACTGTTCTTTATCAGGCTTGTTAGGCAATTCATAAACAGTTTCTTTCTCTTTTTTTCTTATTTTTGTATGAAGAAGTTACTCTGTTTCCGTAAAGTTAACGTAAGGATATCGTAGTCTCATTGATCTTGTCAATACACTTAACCCAAGGAGGTCTAATATTGATTTTTCTTATCTTATAACATCTTCTCTACAACTAAAAGTGTTCATAACTACATTTTATGGTAGACCTTGATCCTTCTATTGTTCATGCAAATGAGTCATCAACCAACTAGGTATTTCCCATTTTTTCATCATTAATTAAAGTGATATTCAAGTTTCCATGGTAATTATGCAGTCGTTTTTGTTTTCGAATCTTCTCTGCCCGAAATGATTTTCGTTGATTTCTTGAATAACAAGCCCATCTTGTATCTGACAAATTAGCTCCTATTTGTCTTTATCCTACAGTCGTGGTTAATTCGATTCCCGAATCTCTAATTTGGCTTTCAACTACCTATTTCAATTGTTCTTGCTTATAATACCAGAATTCTTGCCTTTTTCTCACCTCAAATGATGTTTTTACTTTTTTTTATCATAATATTCGACAATTACAGAAACAGTTATTGTTATTTAGAGAAATAGAAGTTTAAAAGCTTTAATTAATTTCAAAAATTTGCGAAAAGCACAAAAAGGTATGGTGGAAGTCTCATGCCGACGCGTGACCTCTATTGCGCAGGCTTGCACTTTGTCCCTCTCCTGTCTTATTACTATTGTCACCGCCGCCAACTTTTCGGGGTCTGCCCTCTCTGCTCTCTCTTTCCTTGTCCCGTTATCAATTATTTTATTTCGATAGTGGACACATAAGAAATAAGTGGGGCAAGAGGCGCCAACGATTCTGAGAGAATCAACTAGCGTGTCGGTTAAACTTACTGTTGGAACTTCTGATTTTTTACTCAAGCTGGAACATCTAATATCTACAATCACTCCTCTCTATACATATCTATTATTTTGTTATATCAATGTTTTTCTACAGAAGCAAATACAATACTAGATAACAATAGTGATATTATTCTCATATAATGGAATATTACTTGCTAGGTTATGATGGTCTTTAGTTTTTTTTATTTGAATATTGCATTGGTCGTCTTAAATAGTTTTTTCAGTGTTAATTTTATCATAATAATGTCCTTTCTATGAGCCATCAAATCACATCTCATTTAAAATTAATAGGTCTCTGTTATATTTTGACGTTTAGCTTGACTATCTATTATCTTTTCACTGCGTTGAAAATTTTTCGTGTCGTTACATCTACCGAACATTTTAACTCGTCTTGTCTTGTTTCAGTGTAGTTTTCTCATGTTTCGTATAAAAACTGAATGAATTATCATTAGATAATTGCCGAATGGCTGATAACGTCCACTCTGATCTTCTCTTTTTTTTTCTCATTCGCTTTTCTTCTTCTCTTCTTCCTGTGTGGTTGTAGGGTGTTGGTTGGAAGGAAAGAGAGAGGGCTACTTGTTTTCTTACCCCCTCCCCACCACCTACCACACATATATACGGACGGACATACACACATACTGCCATCATCTTTTTTTGCTTTTGTTCTTATCACTTGTCTACATATATTCCTCTTATGTGTTGACTATTACTTTATGTCTGTTTTTCATTACCATCTTCGCCATATTAACTTCTTTCAAGTTTAGGGGGTAATGAAACGAGAGCTCGAGATTGATGAAACGAAAGGACTGATGGAAGGTTAGTTGATCAGTTTTAAATAATTTTAACCTTGGGTTTCTAATGTTCTTGTCTTATCAGACAAATAAAAGTGTATAGCATTTTTTATTTTTCTTGACATATATGCTATTCTCATTTATCTTCCGCTATATTAAAAAATGTTTAAAAAAATATGAAGATAGTTGTCCACTGTTAATGTTTTGGTTTTAATTTCTAAGTGTTCAAATGTTATCTAGATCGAAGAAAGAATATTTTTCTAACCGTTCCTCTCATCTGAATTATTTCCTCTATATAAAATTAGTTAAAACACATCTACTTGTAGGAGTATCCACACAAGAACCGCGCGACTGTTCAACATGCTTAGTGTGCGGAGATGTCGCTACCGGAAGACACTATGGAGCTATTGCTTGCAACGGATGTAAAGGTTTGTAGTTTGTGAAGTGCGTCTATTTGTTCGGCAACTTTGAGTACTGTTCTATTTGAATAGCTGTTTTCTTTAGGATTTTTCCGTAGGACCATCAGACGCGGATATAATTATGAGTGTAGGTTCGAACGACGCTGTGACATATCAAAACGTGAGTTCATCTTCTGTGCAAAAATTGGTTAGAACTCTCTTTCGAATTGAAACTGGTCTTCTTGACGTATAAATAAAGTGTAATGCAGATGTTTTGTTTGGTCTCCGGCCTCCCACTTTCAGTATGCCAGTTGTCGCGTTACCAATATTATCTTAGACACAGTTTTCTAACAAACATCAAGCTAAGCACTAGGGGCTATAAAAATTAATTGAATTTCACCACTCTTTTTCTCATTAAAAGACTGTATTTATTGTCTGTTTAGATAATAGGGCTGTCTGTCGATTTTGTCGCTATACCCGATGTATCAATGCTGGCATGCGAGAGGAGCAGGTTCAGGTCAGGCTGAAATTTTGTAAAGTATCTTGTCAAAAATCATCCTGGACTCACTATTGTCAAAATCCTTCAATTTTGAAGTTAAAAATTAATCTATAAAGTAATAAATGTAGGAAATGTTGGAATGTTAACATTGAAAGCTAGTGTTTATTGTGATATTTTCTCAATCGTTTACAGAACGAGAGAGATGTGATTGGAAAACGAAACAGAGCTAACTCTACAACTTCGAATGGAAGACCTGTTGGCATGAAACGACACCAAAGTAGTGAAGAAGGGTAAACTAGGGTTGATAAGTATCCTTCTCTCATCTAATTTATTGCAGGAGAGATTCACCTAAACGAACATCACCTGATATTCCAGCTTCTTACTCTCCTACGAGTTCAGATGATATTTGGTCTATGCCTTCAGCCATTATTGATTTTCTTTTGCAATCTGAATCTACTATTCAAAATCTGAGAGATACTGTAATTCAACAGACCGGAAACGTAGAGTACACTATAAAACCTGAAGATTTAGTAATCTAATCGAAATTATTTTTATACATTTTGAAATTTTAGAATTTATCATCGAACAATGGTTCTAGAGCAGCGACTGTTAATGATATATTCAAATCTATGCATAGTCAGCTACTGTTAGTTATTGAATGGGCTAAGACACTGCAACCGTTTGTTGAACTATCAGCTGATGATCAAGTAAAACAACACATCTATTATTGGTTGTTTAAACTTGTCGTTTAGACAGCGCTTTTGAAAAATTTCGCTGCACAACACGTGGTACTTTGCGTTGCTTACCGTTCTAAAGAAGCTGCTGATTTTCTGAGACTTCTCAACGACAGTTATATTCCAAGACCAACTCGACAAAGCAGGGCGAAAAAGTTTCGCTTTTATTGATTATCTTTGAAAAAGCAGTTTTTCTTACAGTGAGCAGTATTTCTTTTTACGTGATTGTGAGAGAGTTATGGATCAGCTGGTTGCACCGATGCGATTTTTAAAGATGGATGATGCAGAATTTGTGGCCTTGAAAGCCTGCATTTTATTCAACCCTGTTGCTAAAGGATTGTCATCGCAATCCGTTTTAAAAGTGCTTGAGACGAGAAGACGAATTTTTTCTGCATTGGAACACTATGTGCGCAAGAATAAACCAAGTGATATCACTAGAATTGGCGATCTTACCTTTTTTGTTCTAACTCCTTTAACGGTAAGCTAAAGTTGTTGAATAATAAGCATTTTATATTTTTCTCATTCCAGTCATTAGCCAATTCTGTGAGTGAGGATGTGCTTGTGACAAAGCTTACGGGTGTTGCTCGAATAGATATTCTTATGGAGGAATTGATTCTTGCTGATGCCGAAGAGAAACCGAGTATAACAAAAAATATTCCCGGAATTGATCATCCTCCTGCTCAAGAAACGAATGATATAAACTACCGAAACCATTTCCATCAACAAGAGCAGCCACAGCCACAGCCTCAGCCTCAGCATCAACATCAACATCATTCTCATCATAATTCTCATCATAATTCTCAAGCTGCTTCATTACAAACTCATCAGCAAAATCATTATCGTCCAGCTGATATGTACTGATATTATTCTTTTATTTAATAATAATTTTCACATTGTTTAGGGAAGAAACACTGGCTGATCCTCCACAAGAGTTTGATTTTGACATGTATCCTAACCAAATGGGCATATTTGACAGGTAAGCTGTTTATCTTTGCGTTAACCACGTTTTGAAAATGTTCTCATAATGTCAAACGTTAGATGAATATTTTACGAAAATTATGAGGTTAAGTTGTTATCGTAGGCAGCGTTTAGTAATAAAATTACTTTTAGCTCGCGCTCAAATTCTCCTGTTTTGGGTATGCTGGGCGCTGGTAATCTTATGTGGTCCAGCTCATTCCTAGGCTCTGATGCAAGTCCTGTATATCTTCCAAATGCTGGAGGATATTAATACAAGCAATCTGCCCCTGGTTTCGCCAGTCAGCGGTTTTGCCCGTCATGCTGATTTGAGCCCTATTTGGGAAAAAACTGCAAAAGATCTCCGTTTCTCTCTCTCTCCCTCTGGCATCTAACCATGCTTGTACACATATGCTGTATTAATAAGCAGTTCCATTAATATTTCTTTCTTTGTAAATTTTACATTGTTGAACAGGTTGTTTCAAAGAAATCTATTACAGTCTACGACTTAATTGTGACAGGTTTTGTGTTAAGTCAATAAAAAGGCATTTGTAGAATTTAGAGAACATTACTATTATTTGTGCGGGTCTGAGTTTTTTAAACTACATCATTACCATCCTCTTTGATTGTTTTTATACTTTTCAATTACTTTTTTTTAGTGTTTAAAGTTTTAATAAAAACTAAGATTTATAAATAATGACACAATTTATAAATATATACTTTCTTATATGTATATACACATATTTATAATTCTTTTGTACAAAATTGTTATCACTAGCATTATCTACAAGGTTTATATTGAGGTAATCTTTAAAATTTGTTGAGCTTTCAAGAATAATAATAGTTGAGAAGTGAGAAGCGAATGAAAAACGGAAGAGATGACAAGAGAACTTGTTAAAAATGCTCTAAAGTCCCACTAGGATTTCATGCAAAATCAAAAAATAATTCAGTCAAGCAGGTGGGTGCTTTGTGCTGTGGGTGGGGGAGAAGAGGAATTTGTTGAATTAGTGGTTTTGGCTGGAGCAGCAGCAGAAACGTTGAAGTCTATCAGGTCGGCAATAGTCACTTCAGCTGATTTCAAGTTGTCCTTCTGAAAACAAACTTTGCTTGTTTTGTGATGTTTTCTAATATATAAGGAGAATAATGAAGAGGCTGTAGATTTATTTATCTTTCACAATCATCATATCAACTAACCAAAATATCGTTTCCGGAAACATGAGCTTGTGGGATGTCAGCCACGGAATTTTGATTGCTCATTTCAATTCTGAAACAGAATTCAAAAAATTGAATAGTTCTTTAGAATTAAAATCATAATTTATTTTACAATACGATAGTAATAAGAACCAAGAATAGCATATGACGATATGAAAAAGGTTTATATAGAAGCTAGATTATCAAACAATTGTTAAGTTAGGAGCATGGAAAGAAAAACAAGCTGAGAAGAATGTTCTCATCGAGAACATGCCATTCGAGGCACGATCGATGGGAGCAGCCTGGAGAACTTTGGCTGAAATGACTAAGAAATAAATACGGAATTTAAATCAAGTATACTTAAAGAAAAAGTAATAATAGATGAGTGATATATAATATTTAAAAATTCTTTTTACAATGAAATAATGATATTTCTATAATTGTGTCTTCATTATAATACATTAAACTATATTATTTTGTTGATATTTCTATGAATAATACCGTTTCTAACATGAACTAGTGGACAATACTCAGTTTTAGATAACTAATTCGAATGAACAGCCAAGAACTTTATTGGAAAACAAGCTGAGCACATTTGATGAAAAAAAGAAGCAAAGCAAAGTTTGACGATTGCGAAGAAAGTACACATAGCATACTGAGAAAACATATTTACACAAAATACGTAGAAAGAAGAAAATTTGCCGCATTTCAAGCAATATATTGAAAGTTAAAACCGTAGATAGTATATTATAATATTTAATAACTTGCATAGACGATGAAGTACGTCATTCAACAATGTTATCGCTCTTGGAACTAACTATAAAGGGTGTGTGTGGCAACGGAAGAAAGTGAAAAAACATGATGAGAATCAGAGAGAGAGAAAGAAGGAAAGCAACAACGATCAGAGAGTGAAGAGAAAGAAAGATGAAAAGTAGTTGTTAGAAAGGAGAAAGAATGATGCATCAACATCTGAAGAAGACAACGAAAAAAAAAGAAAAAGAAAACGAAAGAGGAGGAGATAGCAAGCAATAAGCAGAAGGAGGTACCAATTCGTGGAACTTCATGATGTTCATCAGGATAGTTCTGTGGACAATAATAATAGGTATTTTGCCGTTCTGGCGCACCTTTTCGCCTATTCTCAATTTTCTCATTTTTAAGCCATTTTTATTGATTTTGTGTCTCAACTCTTCGAAAATGTCGCATTTTCAACAATTTTCAAAAATGATCAGAAGGTCGAAATGCGTTATATCAAAAAATGTGGTCGAATTCCATGGTCGAAATGGTCGAGAAATGTGCGCTAACTTTTTTGAATAAAAATTATGCTCAATAAATGAATTTTACTAAAGATCTGAAATTTCTGACCAACCTAGACCTGGAAGAGCTTGTAATTGTACTGAAAATCAAAAATTTCCGTGGCTTTTAGCTAGACATTTATACACTCATTGTAATATTCTAAAGCTAAAGTTTATTTAAACCATAAAAAATTTTTTACATAAAATACTTAGAAAGTTACTTCACACGTTTCTTTTCTGGCTTTGCAAAAACCTGAAACATAACAATTAAACCAATTCTCTAATTAAATCAACTTACATCTGGACCGACGATGCCGGAGCCCAAGAACCCAGATCGACAACCAACTTAGAACGAAGGAATCATTTCTGACGTACTATATTCGTTGTCGATCTGGGCTGCCACCTAACTGTTTTCGGAATTCTAATTAAAATCAACTGAAACTTACCAAAACTAACATCGATGGTTCTAGTTTTTACCCAGAAAACCTTTAGCCTTCTCGGTTTCCTTAACTACATACCTAACTAAAACTTATGTTGAAAATAATACCTCTCGCCTTTCTCTGCGTCTCTGCTCATCGACGCTTCACTCTAACTACTCTAGTCCCGTTTGCGTGTCGCGTTGCGTGCGCCTAGTTCAACTGGAGCAAATGTGTGATTGTGCTCGGTCACAGTGAGGAAGAGAAAAGAAGGTCCCACATAGGGGAAGTGGTCACACCTAAACATTGAGAAAGTGCCAGGACGAAGGCGTCAAAATCGAGAGAACTGAAGGAGAAAGAGAAAGTGGTCACATCCTAACTTTCAAGAAAGTACCATTTCAAGAGTGGGTTGTTGGGTAAAAGAGAGAAGAAAAGGATAAAGTATCTCATTTGAGATTCATTTGTGTCACAGAATTTCTTCAGTTGTGTTTCATTTTCTTGCATAAATTATCTCATTATCACTTATAACTTGCTTTAAAGTTGCTTCAAAGACAATTTTAAATTTGATCTTTTGATGTAAGATGATGATGATTGATAAGCATGATGTATCATGTGTACTATATCTAAATATAGTACTAAATAACTACTAAATATATAACTATATATTTATAAAATCAATTATAATACAATAACATTATTAACAAGATAGCTTCAACAGCTTTAGCTGTTTGTTTTTCTTTTCAATGCTCTTCAAACTACCTACATAACAACAATAAAAATAAAAAATATAAAGGAAAATGTAATATAATAATGTAGAACGAAAGGGCATTTTAGTATGGCAACCATGCGCTTATTAGCTATTTTTGCCCTATCGATTCCTTTAAGTGAACTAGTTAACTTCCGTAGAATAGCCAAAGTCTCTCTCTGACTTTCTCTCTCTCTCTCTCTCTCTCTCTCTCTCTCTCTCTCTCTCCTTTTCTTCTTTTTCTCTCTTTGTTTTTTTTAGAAATAAGATCATAATAATAACAATCACACATACGGCTGCAACCCCTTTCTCCTCTCTATTTCTCCAACCTTATGAAACAAATAAACATCCAACGTTTTTTCATATATATCATACAATCCTCTCTATCTCTATTTCTCTCCCATTTCTCGTTCGCTTTCCAGTTTTTGAGGACGAAAAATAGCAAGAAAGAACCAAAATAACACAACAACGAAAACTGACAGATAATTCTGGCAATAACTTGGAAATTGAATGTTTTTAAATTATATTTTAACATCAGAATGTCAAAGATTGAAATGATTTAGTTTACTCTGTTATCGCTACGACAATATGTACGGAGAAAATAGATAAAATTATCTGTTCTTTGAAAAAAAAAATAATTTCCTTTTTTTATTTAATATTTTTTCTCAAATTTATATTATTTACACGAGTTCTTCTTCATCATCATTGACACGTTATTTCAAATTAGTAATGTATTCAAGTATATACAGAGAGATTGAAACTTCCAATAAATTATGAATAATCTATATAATAACTATTATTGATATCAGTTTTTCATTAATAAATTCTACTTACAAAAACAATAAATAATATTTTTATTTTTATTTCAACATGTCTTCCATCTTAATTTAATTGATATTATTTTACTTAAACAGCATAATAGAACTGGATTTCAAAAATAATTTTTATTTGGTTTTTTTTTGAAAAACAATAATCATATACGTTTGTTTGAAAGATTTTATTAAATAAAGTAATTTATACTTTCTCTAAAGTGATTAAAAGCATTCTTTACCTTACAAGTATATTTTGTTTCTATTTGAAAATGAAAGAATAAATAGAAAATCAGACCAAAGATTGTATATTTTCCATGAATTTAACAATTCGTTGAGGTTCAAGCTCATTCATCCATTTCCCACCCTTTTTAAATTCTGATCCAACAATTAATCCATCAGCTTCTTTAAAATCCTGTACATTCGACACTGTGACTCCAGAGCCTATCAGTACAGCCAATTTTGTCGTTTTCTTTACTTCTGAATAGGAAACATATTCGAGAGATCTTCTCTGACCTTTTTTATTTGATATATTACCTAAAAGATCGTTACGGTTTGCTTGTTGTCCCGTACAACTTCCGGTTACGATTACTCCGTCCGCACAGAAGAACTCAGCAGCTTCAGCAACCCCTCCAATAGATAAATCAGATGTCACCGCATGAGATCTGACATGAAAGTTAACACAATACTTAGCTCCTGCATAGTACATAACTTACGAATGTTTCTTCTTTATATCTGTTATAACTGCAATATTTTCCGCTCCTATGCTTTTGCGATATCTAGAATAGATATCGTCATCAGATAATTCGAATAGGATAACCTAAGTAGAGGACCTGCACTGCCATCCATCCATCCTTCATCAGCGACATGGGCAAATACATAGCTTTCTGCTCGAATAAGATCAAATCCTATATAAATGTATATGATATATTAGATAGATATGAGATATCTTCATAAAAGTTAAGAAAAACTATAAACAAAGATGTTACCTGTATTATAAGCGACTGCCATGGCTTCTTCATTACATCCAGCCAGAATTTGAACACCAAGAGTAAACTTTTTCCTACGAGATCCAAGAATGTTGTTAACTTCTGTGAAAGCACCAATTTTGAATTGTATTATATGACTATCAGATTAAACCTTGACATGCCAATGACATTCCAGACACAATTTCTGGTCCACATTTCTTTACATATGGAATATCATGCATATTTTCGACAATGATACCATCCTAAACTTTGAATACTTTTCAAATTTACTTCTAGTTAGAAAGATCATACAATTTCAGATTCTGCATAGATCGTTGCTTCCCGTCGAACCACTTGTAAGATATCTCGCATTGAATTCACATTTCGTGGAGTTCTGAACCACCAAAATATTCATTTGATACACACTAGTCATATAAAGCAGAAAATCTGCTGAATTACACACCCCGGCAATGCTGGAACATGGATCATTCCAAACACAAATGGCCTTGCCAGGTCTCTCATAGCCGTAATTGCGCTTTTCATTTTGCTGTAATTAAATCAAACCACATTTAGAGTGAAGTTTAATAATTAAAAACACCAGTCCTATTTTGGAAGTACAACATTGAAAATAAAAATAGAAGAAACAGCTTAATTACACGAAAACAAATTGTGTAAAGTAGTAAAAACTTCAAGTTCGTTGAATAATTCACAAGTAGGAACTGTGAATAACATTCTTTTTGTTAAAAAAAATGAATCTAATGAACTATGTAAGGCAATATGGATTAAAAGATTTTTTTTCTTTGAAAACAAAAAAAAAACAGTTGGTGTTGAGTTGCAAACAATTCTTCTTTATCAATCAATGATTGCTTGTTGTTCTACTGAACCTGTAGTCAATGGTGTTCATGAAAAGATAAGAATTGAAAGATTGAAAATAAAGAAAACTATTTATATCCTATAATAAGAAAAATCATTTACATGGATAAAACAAATGATTTCTTTTTTAGAAATAATAATAAATTTTATAAAATGGCAAAGATAATATAAATCTTAAAATCCGTACTCAAGAAAAAAATATAATCACACGTTGATTCTCTTCTAGATCATCGTTATCATCGATGTCTGATATTTTGTATGGTTGAAACTAAAATGCAAAAAAAGTTTTTAAATGAACTTTGTTTCTAAAACCTAACCATTTATCCGTTCAGCTGACTGCGGAGCTGGTGGACGGATAGAATCACCTGGGTTTATTACAATAATTCGTTGACGCTCCTAAAAAAATTTCAAAGAAGTTCAAAGAAAAAAAGAGCAAAAAAGCAATTTTACCCGTTGTATTGCCCTTTCCGTTCGAATTTTAATAATCGCAGCACCGCCAACAAGAAGCATTATAAGGAGAACAGAAGCTCCTACAACAATTGTGAGAACCAGAGCCAAAACATTGGTTTCTAAAAAATTAAAATATTCTTGTTTGTTTATTATAATTAATTAAATTTTAATTAAATATAAAGAATTATATATACTTATATTCTATTTGTTTGGCACATGATGAACTTTAATTTCTAATATATGATATGAAAAGATAATAATTTATACTATTCCGGAAATACTTTGAACGCATTATAGTATGATAAACTGATAAATCATTCAAACTACAATGTAATTGTTTTGAGCTTTGTAGTATTCATTTTGAACTTTGTTTGTATATTTTATTAAATAATAACAATAAATATACCTGTTAAAACTATTAATTCAATTATATTCTCAGCAGTTAGATCATTTAGATCTATTTTCTCTCCGGCTACAGATCGAAGATCTATTTCATTATAATGAACCATCTCCTTAAACAAAACAAATTATAATTTGATTATTAATTTGTAATCTTTTTGAAAATATAAAATAATTTACTGACCATAATCATCAATGATATTTCTTCTGCACTAAGACTTGTCTTTTCTTCAGAAAATGGAATTGTTATTGTAAAATTAAATATATTTCCTAAATTAAATTGTGAATAAGCTACAAATTATATAAATATACTATACCAAAAATTACAGGATTTTTGAAACGTAGTTCTGATACAGCAAGAGCAGCAGCCAGGTTAACTGTCCATGCATTAGCTAATGGTTCTGAGCGATTTCCAACCACATCCGTATTGCTGTTTGTAAAATACATCATCATTTTTCTGGCATTTCCATCACCTTTCAATTCTATATCACAAAGTATAATAAATAAATTTATATGAAATATTATGTTAACCTCGTGTTATTACCGAATGAGTTGAATCCTCTACATAAACTTGATCATAAGCTTTAAAACCACTGATACTGTAGACAGTTTTAAGAATCGCTTGAACAGCCTTAATATAATTAAATAATTAAATAATTGACATTTTGATTATATTGATTACATAGCTATTTGATTGAAGCCCTGGCTTAGATGGAGGACGTAAAATCATTGAAATAACAGGATTTGTTGAATTTGAAATTACTTTAGCATTAACCAATCTTTTTATCAATCCTGTCTCCCATTGTAGATTATTAAGAAAATTTTGCAATTGTTGTTTAGATATATAGTTAGATTGAGACTAAAATAATATAAAGTTATTTATATATATTATAGTATATGCTAACCATATTAAATGTAAAAAAAATTTCTGATTGGGGTGGTATTCGTTTAGGAATTGGTGGCTGTATTATAAATATTCTAAACATATTATTTATATTTATTTATAATAAATTTATAATATTTTTACCCAAGTAATCCCGTCATAGAACATGTACACTCTTGATAATATTGGCCACCTATTTTAATAGGATATTCAGTAGTATTACATGCTGTATCAACCCATGTCATGTCACCAGTAATTAAAAAACACTAAAAATTTAATTTAATAATAAATTTTATGTATAACTGATAGAGTAATATATAATTTACCTTATAATAATTAGAAGCTTGATGATTATTAATTGGAATACGAATTGTATACAAATGTGGTCCTGACTGTCGTTCAAGATTTAAGCCATTCATTGGATCCATTAGAGCAATCTAAATATAGAAATTAATTACTAAAATAATAATACATTGTAATTATCTTACTTTATATAAATCAGAAACACTTTTATTAAGAGTTTTTAATCCAAGTCCATTAGAAAATAGTTTATCTTCAATTTGTTTGTTGACTCTATAAATGACAATTTTTCGTTCAAATCTTTTGATGCTCATAAATTTTTGTTTTTTTTTGGAAAAAAATGTAAAAAGAACGAAGAAGATTCGAAATTTCTTAAAACGTTTACTCACATAGCAGCATTAATGCTTATTTTAGCTGTAGCTAAACATATATCATTACATGTTGTGTAATCACCACAATTCCATTGTTTATATTGTTCAGCAAATTCTTCGGAAAAGTGAATCTAAAAGTAAAATTAAATTTGATAACTATGCATATCATACCTGTTCAATATCTGATCCCGCTATTGGATATACATTACTTAAGAAATCAGCTTCATTTGCTTTGATATTTTGCGCTTGAATGGTTGTATATAATTTTCCCTGCAAATTATTATGATTATTTTTGTTTTTAAATATATATTTTGATGATACCGAAGCTTGAATTACTCGATTAGATGAGCCACGTATTTCAACACAAAAACCACTCAGAAAATCATTCAGAACTAAAAAATAAACTTCAGCAACAGGAACATCTTTCTTTGTTATAATTTTGTCAGTCATTTCAAGCATTGATACAACCTTAATTATTAATTTATAATTAAATGTATGTATGTAATAGTTTACTTCTTCTAAATCCAATTCTTTATTTGATGATAAAGGTATTGGAACACTTCTTCGTCGTCGTGATCCTGGATTAGAATTCAATTTTCCCACAAAACTTCGATATGTTTGCATCAATTCTACAACGTTTTTCACAACATCAATTGAAACATAATCAAGAAGACTTGAAGCTGCTTGTAAAACTTCACGATATTCTAATGATGTGCTTAATAAAACATATATTTAGTAAATATGTTATAACTAATAATCAAACCTTGTTGAATCAAGACTTTTTAATAATTGTTGGACAGTTTGATCAGCTAAAACAGATTTCAAATTTTCATCACATTTTT
Organism: Auanema rhodensis; assembly: GCA_964057225.1. Taxonomy (NCBI): domain Eukaryota; kingdom Metazoa; phylum Nematoda; class Chromadorea; order Rhabditida; family Rhabditidae; genus Auanema; species Auanema rhodense. Next base: position 8,022,971 of record OZ059899.1, on the reverse strand, counting down.
CTAATAGTAAAGCATATATTTTGGCTAATGCTGAGAAAAAATTATCTAAAAACATTTTAAGTTCTAAGTTTTATTTATTCGCAAAACTTACTATTTCTGATATCAACATTAATTAAAGAAATTATATTTGCTACAGCAAGAGATGAATTTTCAGAAGAAGCTACATTGAAGATATCAGATTCAGCTAATCGACATGTTCCTTCATCACATGCTTCAAGAACAACTTTACAACCTATTCTGTCTTTACAAGCAGGAGGATCAGGAGAAGCTTAAATTAAAAATAAATGAATTGAAATAAATAATAATATAATACCAGAAGGAAGATATAATGATACTATTTTAGCTGATGTTTGAGGCATCCATATGGTATGGCTATGATTTACATGAATTGTCTGGAAATTTATGAATAACATTATTTATTTATAAAATAAAACAATATTTATAAAATATGAAACATTACTATACCGTAAATCCAAAACGAAAAAGTAATTTTCCACTGTCCAAATCATCCCATCCATCACCAATTTCAAATTTAACTGGAGTTTCTAGAGCAATAATGTCATGCATAGGATAAATCTGAGAATTAATAAAAAATAAAAAGTAAATAGATTTCTTGAAATACTTCAATTTTTCCAATTCGAGGTGATGTAGCTGTTCGAACAGTTATATCATAATATGATGGTCCACGAATATTACGAGCCAATAAACGAATTATATATTCAGATGATGGTTTAAGTCCAGTCCATTTAGGATATCTAAACATATATGAATAGTAGTTATTTGATTTATATTTGATTCTATACTGTACTTTTTTAAATTTTTTGGAGGAATTATCAGTGAAACAGCCATAGATTTTGACGGTAAATTATCATATACGGCTGTGGATTCATTCAAAATATGCTTAAGCTCAAACCAACCTAAAGCTTAACGAGTTAAAAATAAAGTTTAATTGTCAAACAAACTTGAATTATTTGATTGAACAACTTGCCATGTAATATTAATAGGAGATGCTATACTACTAACAAAAGCTTGAACTCTTAAAGTTTAATTTTTATATTTTCAATTTGAATTTGTAATTAACCTGATGTAACTTAAAACATCTTCTTTTTCTTTCATTGGTTGAATAGTAATTAATGGTAATTCAGCTTCCGTAATAGTAACAATAGTTTGTAAAGTTCCATTTAAACCATTTGAAGATGTAATATTATTTGTAAATTTATAACTTAAAAATAACAATTTTTATAAAAAAAAAGTTTGAAACAATAAAAATTAACTAACCTTTCACCAGCTTTTAATGTAAATGAAGAAATTACTAATATAGATTGAGCCCATTGTAATGTTGACATATTTGGAATATTACATGGTTTTGTATTATCAGATTTGTTTGAAATTATTTCACATTTCCAATTATGTTTTAATATAGAATCAACTGAATTATAATCTCGACATGAACTTGCATCCAAGATTAGATCTTGATCAACTGGAAGTTCACGTGAAGCTGCGGAATCCATTGAAAGATATAAGGGTTCAGGTGTATACTGTAATAAAAGATATAAAAAAAAGTTTTAAATTTCAGTATTACTGTAAGAATTTCAGTTGCTGTTGCTTTATAAACTTGTTCTCTAGTTTCTGTAAATGTAGCAGTTACAGAAATATTAAGTGTTGATCCTAATAAATATTTATTTGAAGGAATACGATAATTATCTTCCATTGATACTAATGTATCATTAATATACCACCAAAACTATAAATATATATTTTATTATATTTAATTAAATTGAAGATTAGGAAAATACCTCAACATTATTTGGAGAAATGTTATATACATTACATGTACTAAACTCTGGAAGAGCTTGAAGCCGTATTAAAGATGAAGGATAAACGAATGGAGAAAATCCTAGAAATTAGTTTTTATTCCAAATATATATATATATATAGATATTTTCAAATAATGCTTTTTTTTTTACCAATTATATGAATTCTGAAAACACCAGGAACTTGAACAACTGTAATATGCAATTCTTTCTTTTCTGAGCATTTCCCTCCGTAGTTACATCCTCGTACTGATAAAGTTAAATTTCCATCAATCTAAATTTAATAGAAAAATAGTTAAAAATAGATAATTCTATTATTAGAAACATACAAATTGTCCTGGAAATTCAAGTCGCCGTGTCTTCTCTTCTATCAGTATTTCAGCTAATGGATTATCTCCTACATTAGTTTGAAGAATGAACTTACAAAATATAATCAAATACCATCTGATATATCCCATTCAAAAATTAAATCTCGATCACCATTCCCTTGGATTTGCTTAATCTCAATTTTAACTTTGGAATCACAGTTCATAACTTCATCGGGGTAATCAACAACAAATGAAGGATAAGTCTGTTAAAAAAAACAAAAAAAACTGTTAAACAAGACTGAAACCATACTGGACTAATGGGATCTGAAACTAAATAATCCTCTGTTGATTTTGGAAAGTTTTTCGGAAAATTCCAAACTGATATTGACGGAGAACACAGTTGAAGTTGCAAAACTTGACCAGGTTGTAATGTAGCATTTCGTCCAAACGTAATTAGAAATCCATTTTCAGATCCTTCACATATAGGATTCACTAAAAAAAAAACTTTTTTTTTTCATTTTATGTAATAATATGATCGACCTCCAAGCTCAGTTATGTCTTCAAATACCGTATTACATTCTACAAAACCAAAGTCGCTCATATCACCGAAGCCACAATCTACGAATAATCCGCGGAGATCGTCAGTTAATCTGAGTTTTGGAAAATCTGAAATTGAAATAAAAAAAGAATTTTCTTTATGTATTTAACGTTTTACTATATTTAAATGAATTATCAATAGAATTATCGACATCAGGCTCAGAATTAGAAGGAGATAACTCATCAATATCAGAATCTATAAGTTCTAAAGTTTTTAAAAAACACATTTTAAAATATAAAGTTAATACCAATCAAGTTATCTGTTGTAATATCAGGCGAATTTCTAAAATAATCTTGAAATGAATGCAAATATTGAAATAAGACTTACTTAGAATCAATGATGAATGGACATAACCGAACCCATGTTCTGCTGATATTGAGTTGTTCACAAATCTAATAAACATTTCAATAAATTATTATAACTTCTAATATTTCCTAACTGAACACGTCTTTGAATTTTGAAAATTGATAAATTCTTTGAAGTGTTCTTGAACGTTGTGATCCCAAAGCACAATAGAAAATATGAGAGCATTACCACGGCAATCTATTGAATCGGAAACTTTCAATAACCGAAATGAAATATTTGAATTAGATTCAATTATCACAAGCTGAAAATATGGATATTTTATGCTATTTGCGTATAAAAAATTTGCTATACATGCTCAGGATAGAATTCTAAATTCGAAGCATCGAAGTGATAAAGAGGCAAATTTTCTTGAAAAGCTATTTGAAGTTTTGGTTGTGATAATGAAGATAGTCCTGTTAAAGGCTTTGATTGTTTATGTGATGTTGCAAACCATTCAACTTGATCATCATTACCCGTTTCAAGAATCTATATCAATTCAAATTAAAAATAATGAATAAAACAAATAAACTTACGATAATACCATAATCATTATTTAGATTATTTTGATTTGATATTTCTTTTAATAATAGTTTAATAGAAACAGAGGAACTGTTTTGATTTGAACTATTAGAAAATATAAATGGAATATCATGTATATCAAAGTTTGTTAATGTTTTGAAAGAAAAATTATCTAAATTTAAATATTATATAAATAATTAAAAAAAAATTTACCATCATTATTACAATCTTCTTTCAAACAATTAAAATATGTATTAATAGTTTGTAAATGTAATGGATTTGTGAAAAATAAAAGTAGAAACAATACAAATGATGTCATAACATTCTGTAAATTTCAATTTATTAAACGAAAATAACATATAAATATATAAATATTTTAAGATAAATAAGTTTTAAACAGACAAATGAAGAACATGCTGTTGCAGTATAAAAATGAAAATTCGAAGAGTAACTTCAAATTGTCAATAGCGAATATCGAAGCCATTTGTCGGTATATTGTTAGAAGGGTTTGTTTCGCGTATCCTTGGAAACCATAGCCAAATGGATAAATACTGAAACAATGTGTATAATTCTCATTTTTTCCAATTCTTTTTATAATTATGTTATAATAAATATAATCATATTTGCTTTGTTTTTAATAAATTATTTAGAATATATATCATATAATAAATATGTTGTTCTATATTCATACTTAATTACAATTATAGTACATAGTTAAAGATTAATAATATATTTTTGTTTATAATTTTAATCTAATTATTTATATTTTCTTCTGAAAAATAATTAAAAAAAAATGAAAAGAATACTTTTGATTTAACATTTTAATCATCATAAATCATTCACAATTAAGAATAAGTAGTACACAGTTTTTAGCTGTTAATATTGGCACATAAAGAGATCCAAATATTTACATAGCTCATTAATAAAATAAATAATAATAATAAAAAAAGAAAAAAACATATTCTATTATAATGAATTTTTTTTTGTTAAAAATGATGAGATGATAACATCACAATAAAAGGATACAATTTGAGGAAAACAATCATTGATGCTTTTCTCTCTCAAAAGTCTCATAAACATTTAAATTTTTTGAAATATGCTAGGGATTAAGATATACATACTTACATCACAATTATTAGATTTTGTTTTATTAATTTTCAAAATTAATAAAATGTTTTGATTAAAAAATAATATTTGTTTATGGTTGCACAAAGGTCATAAGTTGAACCCGAGGAGTGAGCATAGGAGAATGACCGGCTCGAGAAGCAGCTGCCAAACGGTCGGCTAGAAACGAAGACAAAATCTGAAATAAATTTTTAAGAAACAAATTCTAAATTCAGTATATGATTACCATCCATCCTTTTATAGTTTCTTTATGATTTCGTCCATGCCCCAAACATTGAGTTACCGTGGCAGCTAAGGTCTCACCAAAAGCTTCCCAATGACGAGCTCTTGAATAAATGCTTATACAAAGTTATAATTCAGATTAAATACTTGATTTTGAAACCAGCATGTCCTCTTCCTAAGGTATCCAACCAAGGCTTCAGAGCAGTTTCCAAATCATTCATGTTATCAACACATGACTATAAATAGTTAATTATAATTAATTATGTATATTTGTTTATAAAATAAAATTTATTTAAATAAACTTTATACATAAAACAATTGATGTATTTTATGTTTTTTATGATATTAATAAAACATTCATATATTCAATTTTATAAATAAAAAAAATAAAAAAAGTGTATATGAATCAAAAATTCTTTTTTTTTTGTAATAAAATATTAAAATTACCTGAATGAGCTCTAGAAAATGACGTGTATGACGTCGGCAACTAGTCGAATCTTCACCAAATACATCAACCCCAATACGTGATGTTAGATCGCCCATCCAGATGTCTCCAAATGCTCCTCGTGATATACGTTGCCATGATTTCCTGCAAATAAATGAGTTATATTTCATTTTATTCTAAATATTATAAAACAATAGTATATGCTAAATCTTCCTTTTTTTCGATTATATTCATTCCATCACTTTGCATTATTCGTCGTTATTTTTCCAGAAAAACTTTAGCAAACGTTTTGAATATTCAAACAGTGATGACTGCATGATTCTGCGGAGTAACGTGCTGTCAATTTTTTTGAACATTATGAACTTTGTGACGTATGACAAAGCTGTCAAGGATTGTCTTAGAATGATCTCATGGCAGGAAAAGATGATTTAAAATGTCACGAATAAGAATTTGATCCATATGATTCTCGTAAAATCGTATAGATGATACACATACATGTATGTATTTTTTTTTGAACTTTAAATCTAATCTTATTAGTACGAGTGGTGTCTAATCATCTTAGCTCTAAGAAACATTTCCTTGTAGAGGTGGGAGGAGAAGAAGAGAGAGGGGGGGGGGTGAATGAAAGTTTTTGAACTATTAGAATAGTGAATAAAACTTTTCAATCCATTAAGGGTATGTTGATCGAATTTACTTCATGATTTTGAAATTTGATATATGTAAGTGATGAAAGAATATCCAGAATAGAATTCATTTAAAGGATATTGAACATGACGAATTTTAAAAGAGAAAAATTCAAATTTCTTTTTTTGTTCTCAAATAAATAAATACAAATATCTACATGTGTGTTGTATATAACATTTACCTAATTAAAAGTTGTCGTTCTACGGAAAGCATTGGAGCCCTCGGAGGTGCTGGTGAAGCGGAACGGCAGCTATAAAAGAAAAAGTACAAAATGGTTAAAATAATGTAAAGAAGAATAGTAACTCTCAAGTGTTTTTTTTCTAATTTCTCAAATTTATATACATATGTATATATATGTATATTATATAATAACATAATCTAAAAAATGATTTTACTTTAAGAAAACTAACCGTCTTAATGATCTAGGAGCTTCTAATCTGTTCGGACGTACTGGTGCCGGAGACAGAGTAGGTGAAGGAGATAACATCTGAAGCTAGAAGAGAAAATAGGATTAAAAAATAAACTGGGGGTGTTTTAGTTTTTGTGCTAACTATCGCCAAAAAAAGCTTTATTGCATAAACATTTGAAATATTGTTTTGTTCTTTATAATATAAATATTTTAAAAATAAAATTACAAAAAAAAAAATTACACAAGCTGAGCGATGATAACTGGGTTGATTAATGTCTTGGATCATTTCTGAAATTCACTTTTTGTTAGAAAAAAAGGGTAAAATATAAAGCTTCTATGAAATTAAACAAAAGATTGAAAAAGCATAATAAACGAGTAATGAAGAAATAATTCAAGATTTTAAAGAAATTATCATATGATATGTTATTACACTCCTGCTGATCAAGTTGTTTCCTAGCAGCAGCTTATGCTGCATGAAAAGTACATAAGCCATTCCTTTATTAAGAATTCGGGCGACCTGGTTCAGGAGACGAAAACCTAAGATGTTAAGAATAAAACTTAAATAATTAGTGTTGAAAAGCAGTAAAAAGATAAAGGAAAGGATGAAAAGGCAACAAAGATCAGGTGAACATTCAGTACAATTTCGAAAAATAGAAGAAAAGAGTTCTGTGGGAGTCATGAGATGGGTGAATTCAAAATTCCTCTGTTTTCAGTTTAACCATACAAAAATAGTGGAACATTTAGGACAAATAAATGGATCTACATGATATAATCATTGAGTAAAAGGAAACAAGGAAAGATCGAGACAGAAAAGTATCGAACTGGCATACACACTCACCGCCTTTGCGGGTTGACGAGCTTCTAATGATTGGCCATTAATCAGCTGGGCAATATTCATGGCTTGCCTTGGAAGAGGCAAGATGAAAAAGGGAAAGTGGATGAACGGGAACGAGAGTATGAGTGAGAAACATGAATACAACCGTTCTCTGCTTTTCTGAAAGAGAAATGAGTTCTGAACAGCAGCAGGATTGACATATGTAGTATGTGCATGTACATCCAACGTGAACACGTGGAAGTATTGCTTTTTTTCTATTCAAATGAATAAACGTGCGAAAGAGCTAATGTTGTAAAACAAGGGAGGGAATGGAATAAGAGCAGTAACATAGAGAGAGAGCGAGAGAGGTAGAGAGATAAAAAGAGAGAGAGAGAGAGGGTTGGGGGGGGGGGAAGGTAGAGCAACAGGAAAAAATATAATTTTTTATAAGAACAAAAAAAAAGATAATTGAATAAAATACTGTTTAAATATACTTGAGACATGAATATTCTAAAACAAAACATACATAGAATGACGATAGTAACGTCATATACTAAATATTATGTATATACATAGATATCAATATACATATACGTTTATAGTAATACTAGAAACCTATGATAGTATTGAGATGAAAAGAAAATAATACATGTTTCGTTAAAGATTATCGAGAAACAAGCTAGCTATAAGAAGACTAAAATAAAAAAATTAGTGAATGTATAACATACATAATGTACATCAAAACTAAAAAAAATAAAAAATAAATACATGGAAACAAATGTTTTTTTATCAAAAATTAAACCAAAAATTGAATATGTAAAGATAAATAGTTTGAAAATTATACGTTTGCGTGAATAATAGTTATTCTATTAAACATCGTTTTTATTATAACTGATGAACATAGAGCACAAAAAGCTTATTTTCGTTTAATTTTCAAATATTTATAATTCTTGTTAAGCACTCTTTAAACATTTTTTTCCAAAATGATGAGGAGTTTACTAAAGGAAAAAAACAGTAGGATAACTAAAAATATAACAAATAATGTTTTTTTCTTTTTTTTTGCTTTTATCAAACTCAAAAATAAATTGAAATCGAACAGCATATGTATGTTAGTACATAATGATGATTCCATTCCAAGAATGTAAATAACACAAACAAAGGAAAAATAGAAAAAATTAATTTATCACAAGCCAAAAGAAACTTCAAATATTTCGTTGTCTCGTGAGTACATTAAATGAATGAAGTAAGTTGTCATATTTTAAGAAATAAGACGAATAAACCATATGAAGTTTTGATGTTTTCTTTTGGGCTTGAATAGTAATATGCTTTTCAGATTTCTACTATTCATTCTGTTGGCTTTGTCATCCAAGTATTATACATACATAAAGGATTTTCTTTTGGGATTACCTTGACTGGGTATCTCCAATTTTTTTTTGTTTCTACTGCTCTCTCACGCATACACACATTTACATGAATACATGTAACTCAGACTCCTGAATGTCCTTTTATTAACATACAAGATTTGAAAAAAAGTATAAAGATACAAATATATGTAAAATACAACGAAGGAGCTTTAAGAACAAAACGAAAAGAAAGTTAAGTTCATAAGATCTGAGAAAAGAGAATTGTCGCTATGACAATAGTTAAGGGGGAAGACCAAAACACGCATATGTAAGTGAAATTATGAATTATACTTGAATTTTGCCCTTCTTCAAAGTTGAAGGAGTGTCATTGGAAATTATAACAAAAAACATTGAAGAAACATTAGGATGAACCAACGACCAATTTTTGATTATCCGAACTTTCCCCTTATACCGCTCTCTGAACCCAGCTCTTCTCTATGACGGAAAGAAGGACGACATCTTATCGAGATAGACAGCATAATAAAGAGAGTTAGGGCAGGAAACTCTCAGGATTCAATGGGCTTCTCAGCCATATATGCATACATTTGAAGTAGCACGGAAATGTGAAATAAAGGATATGAGGATCAGAAAAGAAGAATTATATGAAAGTGAGAAGGTCAAACATTCCGATTTTTAAATCAACAGCTCATCATCATTTGCATGAGCTGCATACGTGGAGTCCGAAGCTCAAATCATTTCATTATCAGATAACGAAGAATAAATGTATTATATGAATGAAATTCAGGGAATGAATGACGTTATTTAATTAAATGGAAAATAAAAAAGGTCGGATACATAAGAAAAAAGACTAAAAGAGAAAGAAAAGAAGGATAAGAAGTAGGAAAAAAAAAGATTTAAAAGGGATGAGAGAGAAAGAAAGTATGAATTATTTGAAGAAAGACAGAGAAAACGAGAAAGAGAGAAATACAATTGCTCAGAACCCTCTCTATTTCATTTTCTTTTTCTTTTTTTTTGTTAAAACAAAATGCTGAATGAAAAAGAAATATATCATCAGATCTTGTATATCATACATACATATACATATATATATGTATCAATATTATACTATATAGTATATATTATATGTCTAAATACTATATACTATATATATACTATTTATATACGTAAATATGTTCATGAAATAGTTCTCATATGAAGATGACAAAATCGTTTTTTTGTTCCGTTTTTTACTTGTCATATATGAATAGGAGCTATTAAACTTGTTCGTTTACTTGTTTTGAGTCTATACATAGTTTACGTACTTCTTCTGCCCATTTTATTGGTTCAAAGCTCAAAAAAGGGCAACAGCTTCATCGTTTTCATCAACGTTGTCATCGTTTCCTGAGATTTTAGATTCATCAACAGAAAATTTCTTCTTAAATTTAGTAAGTGAACTCTCGTGTGTGGAAAGAAGGAAACTCCTTTGTTTTCTGTTGTCAACCAAGTTCAATTTCCTTCTTCCATATTTTGAGTAATGTGAATCAAAAGCGTCATGCATAAGTATATAAATTTTTCATTTTTATATTTAATATTAATAAGAATATAATATTTTATAAAAATTAAAAGCGTTCATAATTTAAAACTGGATATTTGTCCTTAATTTCACCTGATTTTTAATACTTAAGACAGAACAAAGGTGAAAAATAAAATAGAATATTACGAAGAAAACCATTTTTACTAAAATTTTTTAGCTGAGTTGTTCTTATATTAGTTTCACTAAAAAGTCTTCTTAAGCTTAGAGGAAATGACAAAAACATTTTGTGCTCCGAAAAAGCTATAAAAGCTCAAAATTGTCTTGAATTTAACTCTTTTGTCTCGGAAATTCTTCTCAAAAAATATTTTTTTTTTATAAAATAACAGACAGTTTAACGAATTTTGAAAAATCTGAGTGAAAATGATACCTTAAGGATAAAATGTATATGGATTTGTATAAGTAGAATTAAAGAATATATGATATATAGAAATCTGATAGGTTTTTGGCAAAAGTTATATTTCCCATTAGTTTTTTTTTTTGAGAATTTTTCTTAATGTTACTTCATGAATTCAGTTAGAGAATACTTTGAAACATTTAAAAAATAAAAATGAAATAGAATGAACTGTGAAAAAGTAGTAGAATTGGCTAAAAGGAAAGTTCTAAGTGGCATATATTTGACTAGATATATGCATATAAGGAAAAGCTGTAAGTGATTTACCGATGGATTAAGCAGATGAATCTTAAAAAAATTGTAAGTGAAGTTGTTTAGAATTTGTTATCTAAGAATTTTTCCCTTATACTGCTTCCGACATCTTTCCGGAAAAAAATCAAAATGAATGTGAATGAGTGATGTTAACCGGTGTGAGACTACGAAACTAAATTAAGATTCAGCTTCAGTATTACTCAATTCGAAAATCCAAACTATATAAGCATTTATATCGAAATGTTTATGGAAAATTATTATTATTATTATAAAAACAAAATGATTTAATATGTTTTGAAAAACTTGGTGATTGACGTCATATAAAAATTGATTATGGAAGAGATGGATGAAAAAAAAATGATGAAGAAGAAAAGTATATATGAAGAACATGAAATGAATGTAAATATATTATATTAATTTTTATAAATGAATACTATAATTATAAATTGTTTATATAATATATAATATAATAAAATAATAAAATATACTAAAAGTATAGAAATATTATTAAAATGGTTGAGAATTGAATAAGAAAATACATAAATACAAAGCGTACCAACGTAATATTTTACGTGAAAACGTCATTTATTATGAGATTTAGACGATAAACGGTTGATAAATTAGAGTAATACATAATATTTGAGTAATATGTATAAAGCAAAAAAATTATTTTTTTTTAAAAAAACTCAAATATTCACATTATAGACACAACAGACGTTAATACGCTTAGAATCTAGGTAGTAGATATCAAAAGCCTTTTAAAGAAATATCTAATATAGCCGAAAGATTAAGAGGGATAATGTGAAATCTAATTTACAATTATTTATTTGTGAGATGTTTGAACAGCTGGAACTAACTAGCAAGCCTTATAATCAAAACTCATTAATATTCATTTTTCAATATATTTGTGAAAAATAAAGAAAAAAACAACAAATTTGATAATTATAAAAATAATTCAATTTTATACAAATTAAAATATATTTAATTTGATATAAATTCACATATATGAATATTAATTGTTATAAAATATGTGCTTAATATACAAATAGTCTTACTTGTCAGGGAAATATTTAACTTGCTAAGTCGATAATCTTGAAATTTAGAAAATGAACTAACGTGATGTTATGGCGATTGTTGATTTCAATAAAAAGGAAGATGGACAAGAGAAATAGATGAGATTGGTTAGATTTTCATCAAGCACAATCAAAGACGCTAAAGCTCTATCTGATCAATGAAAACGAGATACGACGACCAAAACCTCTTCCGGATCTGAGAACGTATTTTGAGATTTTTTGTTGAGAAAAATCAAGTTGTAATTAAAATACACGTAAATGGGCGTTTTCAAGATATGCCATCAGAGTATGTTGAGACGGATTCTTCTCACTCGTTATTAAGCATTATTGTTTTAGCTCAATAGCCGAGCTTGAATATATTGTCGTTTTGTCATCTTGTCCTCTTTAAGCATAGTTTTCATGTTCAACCAATAATCTTATTAAGATTTTTGAAAGAAAAATATGTAAGGAAAGTAACATGAGTGAATATCAGAATTTTCCAAAAGCTGAATGACTTATTGGAAATGCTCAAAAAAGAAATTTTTTAGTTTAATATGTATACATGAATTTAAACTGAAATCAATTTCAGCATAAGCGTTTTTCTAAAAAAAATGAATATTTAACGTTTTCATTTTAATATATTATTGTAACATAAGGAAAACCACTTAACTTAAAATGCTTTTAGTTATATTAATTTTGAATTTTTTATTTTAAATTTATAAAATATTAAAAAACCTTTAAGTTATAATAAAATGAGAGAATAATCAATAAATAGTTCAAAATCATTTTTTTCTAATGCAAATATAAAATTGAATTGTTATTTATCTTAACAAAATAAAAATATTATATTTTTAAAATAAAAACTTTGAAATGTTTCAGATCTGACAAAGATATTTGATCTTAACTAAAGAAGTAAGGCTTTCAGCTTTTTGAAGAATGTTGAGTATAAAGAACATTATAAGATGATGGAAAATATAATTATAGTAGATTAACATACTTCATTTACTCATTTTCCCGGTAAACAGTTTTGAAGTTCTAGTTATTCTTAAATGAAAAATAAGATGAAACTTTGAAAAAAAATAAAATGAACGGAAAGGTGAAAAACATAAAGTTAAATGGAATATTTGAGCATTTGAATGATGTACTGAAGTCAATGACCGATGTGAAAGCTGAAGAGCAAAAAGTGAAGGCTTCAACACAACGACCACTCAGGGGCATCAATAGAAGCTAAAAGATGATGGTAGCCATAAATGACATGAGATTGATCAAAGGTTCTATCGAAACGATTTCAGTATATTTATAGAAAAATCTTTAAAGAAGTTCAATTTCAAGAAAAATGTAAAGACTTCTCACTGATATTATGGGAAAATTCATATAATATTGCTGCAAAAAAGTATGGGAAAGTGTGTTTTTAGCCATATTTTAAAGCTTAACTCAAAAAATATTTTATATATACAAGAACGTTTTTAATTTTTTTTTAATTTAAAAAAAATGTGAACAATTTTTGTAACATTAAGAGCATTAAAGGAATCATGTCAACGAACAAACCAATCTATGTATGTATATAAACAAAAATATCATGTTGAACATCGGAATGAGGTCTAGCAAACTAAAAAGAGAATAAAGAATCCGGGTGTGATGAGCAGACAGAAGGTTCACAGCTACTTCTCCCTGGGGGGAACGATCGTCAGGCTTTCAACCTTTTTGCCGATGTATTAGCAACCAGAATTGTAATCACTTGATACTCAGGTCTTAAAGGGCTTCATGTACTATTGCAATCTAATAGATAAACGAAATAGTTCTCTTTATTTTTTTTGTAATTTTGAAATTTTTGAGTGTAAGAATAGTTTTTGGTTTGAAAAGTTATCTTCATATCAAATCGTTTATCTGATAATAGTGATTGAAAGCATAAAATCAGATAGATGCATACATGAAATCTTTAAATTCTTTCTGATTTTCATATCCTATTCTCCTGTTTTAGTACTACTTGTATACGTATATTATCTCATTCTCTCTTACTTCCCATGCCATTCAGATCATCTTAATCGAACTCTCTCCCCCCCCCCCTTTCTCTTTATCAATGTCGTTTCCTACTATGTAGATGAGCAATTAGAATGACGACATAGCGTTGAAACAAAGTCTATTCAATTAAAATCAAAGCCAGTTCTTCTTTTCTACTAACCGAAAGGGGACTCGTTGTCCACTGAACAACAATTGTTGCCAGCTCTGTATATCTGTGAGCTCGTCTTTAACGTTTATCCAATATATGGATTGTATTATGAATTCTTGAACTTTTGCTTTAATCTTTCTTTCATTTAAAAATGCTGTAAAAGCTACAATAGTTTTGCAGGCGAGGTAGAGGAAGCTGAATCTCCTTCCAAACATGTTATAATGAAATTATAAAAATGTATTGATATGTACATAATATGTTGTTAAATTATGTAACTTTTTCATATTAATTTCGTATATGTATATTTGAGTTTTTGTTAAAAATAAAAATAAAATAAAGTAAAATATCGTTTATCCAGAATGTTTTCATTATGTTTCTTAAAATTCATTAATAAAAAGGAAGAGAATTATAAAATAATTATTGCAGACTACCCGTCCGTTTTGGAAAAAATATAAAAATACAATAAAATTTTGCTGGTAAAGCAGGTTCAGTTTTGGAAGAACGGATAATGAAATGAAAGAACGATGTTAAACATGAATTAGATCCGAAAAAATAAATTTTAGAATATGAGTTATATAGAGAATAGGTTGAAAATGTTTCAGTCTGATTCACAAGTATACTAAGTTTTCAAGATGTCTATCTAGTATATGACACTGCTATTATCGTATCAGGGCACGAAAGAAGATGGTTTGAAAATCCTGATGCAGGTGACAACAGATTTGGAGGAAAAGGTAGTGGATGGATGAGACATAGAAGACAAAAAGCGAAATGAAGATTAAGGATTTGGAAACCGAATACATGGAAAAGAGATAAATAGAAAATTGGTATGTGAAAGTAAGATGCTAGAATTGTAATAAAATAAAATGTAAAATAAGAAAATAAAACAAATAAACAAGAAAATAAGAAATATTGAAAGATAATGACAGCGAAATGTATGAAGAAATATAAGATTAAATATAAAATAAAGAATGCTATCACTAAAATCCAAATGAAAAATATAATCAAATAACGATTATCTTATTGTATTATGCCGAATCGATGATCTATTCAGTATCAGTATCATCAGCTTCTTGTCCAGCAAATCGACGAGGATTTTTGCAAATAAGGAATGGTACGTAGAACATCTTAGAATGCAGAAGAACTGATGAAGCAGAGTGTAGTTGTGGAAGCCTATAAGATATTAAGATATAATGAAACTATAAAGTTAAAAGATATAATTACCATTGAAGAATATCACTGAGTCTTGCTGATGATGTACATTGTGTTAGATGAATTTGTAATGCTTTAACAAATTGATCTTGAATATGTGTAACTTTTCTAATATGAGCATCTTTTACATGATTATTATTATCAACAGCTTCTAAAATTAAAACAAATAATAGTAACAAATAAATTAAAAAATTAAAATACCTGGTGATGTATTATAATGAAGTAAAGTTATAGCCTTAATACAAACATATGCTTCAGCACTTATTTTCATTTTTGAAAAAGAATGTAAAAGATTTGTGAATTTTTCTACCAATAAGCCAGCTTCTCTAGAAAAAAAAATTAATTTGATAACAATTCAATATTTCTTTTAGAACTTACTTGACAACATGTTCAAGTGGTATAGATTTTCCCATAACTGCTGATAGACGTGATTGTAAGAGACTCATATTAACATGATAATCACTGAACGAAACCTGAAATCATTGATGTGATTAGCATCTATATGACGGTGTCGTGAGTTTACCTCATCATGACCATCAATAGTTGTAGTTGATACATCAGAATCTTCGCTCGAGTTCATGACTGAACAAGCATAGAAACAAGCTGATAGAAGTACAAGTTCAGCCCATCTTTGAGTTAAAAGATGTGTATGAACTTCAACAGGTAACTCTGGATAGAATGGTAGAAGCTTCGTCCATTCAACAAGTTGCTCAACTATTTCATCTCCTGCAAATCAAAAAATTAGTCTTTCTTCTTACATATTATTACCGAAAATAACAGAAAAATACAGAATTCCCTAATGCAAAAAGGAAAATAAAATAAAGAAATTTACTAACCAATCCTACTAAGCCGTTGACATGCAGGAGCTAATTCCTCATCTTGTAAAGGAAGAACCCGTAATCCTCGTAAATTTATCAACTTGTCTATCCGGTCAATTTCTATCAAGTCCTATGAAATAATTGGAATGATGGAAATCATTTTTTAAGGTTATCTTACTTGAATCATATTTTTCTTTGTAACAATAGAAGATTCACGATCACAAATTCTTTTAATTGATAGCTCATCAGAAGGAGATGAGCTTAAAGGTGAGCAGTCCAGATCACGATCATCACATCGTCTCCCCTTACGTTGACGTTGCTGAAATTTTTAAAGTTATTTTTATAATATTCATTTTTTATAGTTAGTTATTTATAAAATATATTAAAATTATAATAACCTTATAGATGTTATAAATTGAACTGCCATTACGTCCACCAGGCATTCGATCTTCACGAACAGCTAAAAGAAAAAAAGAAATAAAGTAAATATTTATATAATTTTTAAACAAAATTTTTAAAAATAATTCTTATTAAGTTTTACAGTGTTTTATTCAAGAAATTATTTTTCATATTTTCAAATATTTTATTAATACAGAAAAACTTTTATAGTTTAATATATTTTTTATTATTTTCTCCATTTTTTCATATATTCACAGCTGATTAGCTCTCTTTAACTTTCTTATTCTTATGCCTATCTTTTCTTCCCTTTTATCTTTATTTCTTTCAAAATTAAAAAAAAAATCAAAACATTGTCAAAGAAAGGAAAGCCGTATGACGTTGTCAAGGGAGATCTGTTCCCTCCTGTAAACAGACATATACTTCAAATTATGCTTCCAAACGATATGTCTTGTTCTATATTATCATTTGATTTTCAGCTTCGCCTCTCTGCTTCTGCTTTTACTTTTTTCTCTTACTCTAGCTATTTTTCTCAAAAAAAGATTAACGTTATCGTTCTCTTTTTTTCATATATACATATCTCTCTCTCTCTCTCTCTCTCTCTCTCTCTCTCTCTCTCTTGCATCACACTCACTCTCTCATTATCTTTCATTCTTTTCACATATTTTACTATTTCCTTTTTTTATTCTTTATATCTACCTGATATTTTTGTACAAAACAAAAACAACAAATAAATCTTTTTTTCACTTGTATACAAGATAAATGTATGATTGAATACAAGCTGTCTAATTCATTCAAAATTCAACTATTAGGAAAAAATAGATTTTATGATAAAAAAATAAAAAGAAAGATGAAAACTATTTTTAAAATATATTCAAAGTTATACCTTCTAAAACCATTCCTTGTTGTAAACACTTTTGAAAACGGCAATACTGACACCTGAAAATAAGTATGTAAGTATATTTAAACTATATATTAACTATATTTAAAAATTATTATATATTTATATTAATTAATCAATAGTATAATACATATACATATATAAATTTATTTTAGTTTATTTAAATTATAAATATATTAAACTGTAGATATGTATATGTTCTTAATAGATTATTATAACTTCAATATTACGTAAAGTTTTTTTTTATTCAAATAAAAATATTATTTTTAGATATTTATATGTTCAAAATTGGCTGATTTTCTTCGTGTTGATTATTTAGTAAAATTCATCTCTCCCTTTATTCTCAATCTATCTTTATCTCGTTCTCTCTTCACGACAAAATATAGCAAAAACGTTATAAAACGAAAAAAAAATTATTATAAAGTCGGAAATGGCACAGTAAAAAACTGCTTGAATTTTCCGCATAAAATTTTTAATTTTCATATTTGGCGATGAAATTTGAATTTTGCAAAAAGCACAAAAAAGGAATACTAGTAATATTGCTCAAATAATGAAAATGTAATAGGAAATCAGCACAAAAGGAAATTTATCTGAATAGATACATTTTGTAGGAGAAACGAACCTATTTCTGTGCTCTTTGGTCATAGGACAATTAGTTCGTCCACCCACACAAACGTAAATTCGTTTGTTTTGAACTGTTCGCTTGAAGAAGCCTTTACACCTTAAAAAAATAAAATAATATTATTAAAATGATTTTTATGATAAAAATGAAAAGGTTTGAAAGAAAAATACAGAAAAAAAAATAAAAATTGAGATCGTTTTAAGTATATGTGTATGAGGAAAAATAATTGAGAATGAGGAAAAGCATGCTGGACTATAAAACAACTCAATAATATCTGTTGATTATTTTTGAGGGAAAAAAAAAGAAAAAATTCCAAAAAATATATAAAAAAGTTGTAATAATATGCATAATAATGGATAGAGAAATGACATTAGTAGGCAGGTGAAAATGATTTTGTTGTCAAAGCTAATAATAAAAGGTGTTTGTTAAGATTTTGTTTATCATATGGTCCATATGAGCTGATTCGTCTATCCATTCATGAATAGTATCAGTTGAGCTTGTAGCCTCCAGAAAAGAGAGAGAAAGAGAAATAGATAGAGGGAGATAGAGGGAGAGAGAGAGAGAGAGATAGAGAGAGATAGGAGAAGATAGGATATGAATTAGAATGAATGAGACAAATAAGGAGTAGGAGGAGGAGGTAGATGAAGAGTAGGATGAGCAGGAGGACGAAAAGCTTGCTATATGTTTTTGCTGTTTAATGTAGGAAAAGTTAACAAAAATAATAAGAAAGCTTCCAATATTCCTTGGATTATTAAAATAAATGGCAATTGTTATATTTTTCCTTAACTATATTATATAATATACAAACAAATATGTGATAAATTCTAATTATGTAGATAAATGTATATATATTTATATATTTTAAATTAAAATACAGCATTTATGTTTCAATTCAATGAGAGTAAATTAAAAGAAAAATGAATGAAAGTAGAAAAATGAGGGTTTTGATGAGAGATTGAGGAAAAAGGAAAGAGTGAGGATCAAAAAGAAGGAAAGATATATATAGGAAAGGATATGAAAAAGAGAATAAGCATATAAGTATCTGACTAAAATAGTAATTATTAATCATAGTGAAAATAAATTTGAATCGCAAACTCTCATTTTCTATTTTTTTTATTTTTCTTTTTTTTTTTTTTTGAGTTAAATTTATATAAATGAAAATGTAAACAATAGAACATAGTTGTAGTTTTAAAATATGAATACATATATCCATTTTTAATTTTATGGATACAGAAATATGTAGAGTCTGAATACATTTCCACTTGAAATGGATATTCAGTACATATGAACGCAATTAATTTGAATTTAAAAACAAATTTATGAAATAATTAATGAGAACAATCAGATGTATTATGAAAAGCTTTAATAAGATAAGATTATGAGGAAAAGAGAGTAATGTGAAGAATAAGCATAAGAGAGAGAGAGGGGGGGGGGGAAGGAGAAAGAAAGAGAGAAAAAGAGACAGAAGTAAGAGAAAAGAAAAGAGCTAACAGTCTAAGACATTTGTAATTCAAAAAGTTAAGGAAATATGCTTTAAACTACCAATTATCAACGCATCATGGTAAGTTTGTCATCAACATACTGAAGCGCATGTATTATTGCGTGCCACACGACATCATTGTGAATTCTCGTAGATACATTATCGTCGTTACGTCGAGGTCGTGGCAAACTGTGTCCGGAAAATCGGTTTCGAAAATTTAAATTAACCGCCGTGATTGCGGTCTGTGTTCTAGACCAACCATCGTCTCCACAAATCTTCTTATAAGACAGACAGTAACAGCTGCTAGATGGTGACCGTGAACTGTATGGCGATAATGCCAAAAACGGAAGGCTATTTGGTTCAAAAAGATGTTTTGACAAATAAGATTTTTTTCGTAGAGAAATGGAAGTGAAATGGCTATGTTATTGCGAGAAAAAAAAAATTTTTTTCAACACAAATTGAGAGAAAAAATTATTTTTCTAACAATCGCTCACTCCATGATTTAGAAATTAGTAGATAAGAATCAGAATATAATTGATGAAAATTATAATGAATGATAAAAGATTATTGCTGTTTACAAAATATAAATAAATAAATATAAATATGTAAATGTGACAAAGAAACAGCAAAAATTGAAAAATTGATAATAGCGAAATGAAAGTAGTAATGATTGGAGCATCTGCTATTTCTATTCAAGGACATGATTTCATATATATAATATATAGTATTAATATGATAATTCATATAATATATAATATTCTTCTTATTTCATGTGTTTAAGATAAAACTAAAAAAAGAATTTATATGAAATTTGAAAAAAAAAGGAAAAGATTTGTTTAACAGAAGGCAAATGGATACATAATGATCCGGAACGTTTTTGATGACTGTAATACATAGAAATATTTGAAATCATAAAGAGAAAGCATTCATGTTCTTTGAAAAAAAAGTTTTGAAAATGGTTTTTCATAACTTTTTTTTTGAAATAAAATGAACGTAGGTGCTAAAGCTGGTCGAATATTTATCAGCGAACCGAAGCAGATATTCATATTTTCATATTGAAAATGACGTAGAACAATATGAAAAGATAAATCTTTCTAATTGTTGTTGAAATTTAAATCTTCAGGGATATAATTAAAATGATTTGAAAAATATTGTTAGGAATATAATATAGTTTATATAAAGAACGAACAATTTGGTAAAATAAATTTCTCTGAATGTTGATTAATATACATTTCTTAATAACTTATTTAATCAGCTGGTAATGACAATGATTTGCTCAAATTCATGATTATAAAGCGTGAAAAATAGTCAAATTTGGAGCGTTAAATGATTGTTCAATCATGCTTCCTTGACACCATTCTTCATACCAAGTATCTGTCTTCATATATTTCAGAAATGTTTTGAATTTCCAAATATTTAATTATATTTCAAGAGAAATATCTTATTTGTCAGATTAAACTCTAATTTTACTTTTTCTATAAATAGATGAAGGTGATTGTGAGGTAAGAGACGAGAAAAGCAGTTTTTCCAGTCTACTATTAAAATCAAATTATGATATTAATAAACTAATTAGAGCATTCAAAATAAAAGAACGAGAGACAAGTACATGTCTAGCAACTGTTTTGATAATGTTATCAAGAAATTTGAAATCATAAAAATATATTTTAAAAAAGATATTTTGTAAATTATATAGTATGAAGATAACTGAAGACAAAAAAATAAGGAGATATCATGTTTAGCTTAGTTAAACGTTGTTTTCAAAGAGGACAACGCTAAAGAGCCACAGATTGAAGATGGAAACATCTGCTCCAAGTTAGTCGGGTGAGTAAAGGAGAAGAGAGGAGAGGATAATGTTTGAAGGAAAAGGAGAGAATAGAAAGAAGGGAAAGAACGACGATGATGAAAACGAAGATGAAGAAGAAGAGAACAGAGTAGAGTTAAATTGATGTATGTGTATATTGTGGGTTAGAAGGGAGGTCATAGTCAGCTACTCCGATGTTTGTACATTTCAATTATCAAGGTCAAAATTGAATCGTTTGACTACGATGATGATGAAAACGTGGTAACAGATGATGATTTAACTAGTAAAAATGATTTGAGAATGGTTGACATTACTCCAACACAACTGTTTCCTCATGAGATATTAACAGTATTCAAATCTTAATTCTGGGAATCTCAGGTGATTGTGGCCAAGAGAGAAAAGACGTCTGAATTGTAATGAAGCACAAGGCAAATTGGTGAAACTGCAAAGAACTACAAATACTTGCAGTAACTATCTATGCTATAATCGGAAGTGCAAAAGCATGAGGAAGAAAGGGTGTCACGGTAGGTTTGCAACGCAGATAATGGTTGTAAGGGTAAGCATCGGACCAGCCGCCGGCGCCCCGAAAGGTCATAGCAAGTAGATGGTGACCTTACTCTGCAACTACATTAATTGTTCCTCTGAGAACCCTTTTCCTCTTTTCTCTCTCAGTGTCCCTCTCTCGATCGTTTTATCTATCTCTCTCACTTCTCTTTGGTCTCAATCATTTTCATGAAGTAGACTATATCTATAACAACGTCAATTTGCGTGTGCATCTGAAGGTCTAAACATCGTCGTTGATTTCCACTGCTTTGTAACTGATCGAGATGGTACTACTACAGACGAACTGGCACGGTTGAGGACAAATGAGGACAATGAGCGAAGTTGATGACACAACAGCGTATTGAGACTAGGACATCGTTGACAATGCTGATGACGTTGCTGATGGACACAATGCTCATGAAAAATGATGAGACAGTATTCTAACAAACTACCATCGTTTATTGTTACATTTAAGAGCTTCAGAGAGAATGACAGAAATTCACTGACTCGTTATGATGGTCATCATTAAAGATATTATTCTATATCTCGGATAGGATATGAGACTTACATCAGAGTTAGATGGCCTTCAGATTCTGTTATCCCTGTTGCTGTCTCTCATCCGACGCTCATTAACAGCAACAACATTAATTCATCAGGATTTCTAGTAGTTAGACAGATGGATTAAACCATATATGATATGCATATAGTAAAATGTAAATGGACTAGTAATTGGGCCTATACACGAAACTTTTAAATTTTTGAAATATCCTAGATTCTCTCTTCTTTCTTTTCAATTCTTTTGCTCTCTTAAAGCAGAACTTAGAAGAACAATTGCATCTTAAAGGAAAGTAATCACTATTCAACAAAAGTGTGTGAAGGTTGAATTGCAATAACATCCAATACGCCTGAGGGCATTATGGTGTAACTGACCTTTTACCCTCTTTCTTCCTTCTTTTCTTTTTCTCTCTATCTCTCCGTCTAGTCTATACAATACTAATGTGTATCCTTCTTAACTTCGTATTTGAAAACGTGTCTCTCGTGCCATTCGACCCATATTAGGCCACCCAGATAAGGTCAGAAGGCCGCCCGAGGACACATCTACTGGGACGCCCCCCAAAACGCTTGGACGGACGCGAACGAGTAACAGACGGTGCCATGAGGCGCTAGCGCCAAGGTAAACTTGGACAAAATGACCCAAATTCATCGCGGAAAACCACTACCAACTCTACATACAGACAGTCTACAGCCAGACAGAGTATTCTATGTGTTAAGTTGAAGTCATTACTTCGTACGTCTTACCGACACTTCATCTCTGATGACGATCAAAGGCTTTCTACTGTGGTGATTGAACGTTTGGGTTCAAGGCACAAGGCAGTACGTCAAATTTTGCAATTTTTGGCAGAAAAAAACACAAAAGAATTCAAACGAAAATGTAGAATGCAGGACGATTACCAAGGAGGTTTTTCATTTAAGAGAATTGATTAAGATTCCCAAAAACTGTAGTTTTTTAAGTTTGAAACAGTGTTTGGCCATGAATCAATCTTTGAAAACCATGAAACATCAAACCTAACAGTACAATCGAGAAAAAACCTAATAATGAAGACAACGAAATATGTCATTACGATAACATATAAAAGAAAAACAAATTATATGAAAAATAGTGAAAAAAACAATTGTCAAAGCAGAATGTTTATACAGTTGAGGTTATGGATAAAGGATAGAGGTCTGGTGAAAGTAGTAGAACTGGTCATTGACTAAGGTCAGAATAGAAGGTCAATTTCTGAACTTCTAAATCTACATGAAAGATTTAATAAAACCTTATACTTTTATTTATTTATATTATAAAATTATAATTTTAAAAAATGAAGGAAATAGAGTTTATGAGAACTATATGTGCAGCACAAGCAACAACGACACAGTCTGACTCGTCTACTTCAAGAGGTCTAACGTCGTCGGATTCCCGAGCGGACCGTATGTGGTGCGGCTGACACAAAGGTCGTCCCGTCCTTCTCCGCCCCACATTCACAACGACATACTCTGATTTTTTTTGTCCAAATTTGACATAAAAATTTCGAGCTATCAGTTTTTGTGTACGTAATTTGGTTTAGTTTATTCATATGAAGAAGAAAATAATACTTCAATCAAGTTTGAAAACATGATGTTGGGGAAAAAAATATTTTTTTCTGAATTAAGACATTGGTGAATGAACTAAAAAAAGTATTTTAATAGAAATTTTGCTGAGAAAGTGACGAAAATTTAAAGAAAAATGATCAAGTTGTTTAATGATAGTATCAAAGAAGGCAGAATTCTTCGCGAACTTTCCAAAATATATGCATTTTTGTTTTTTGAAAAAAAAAAAATAAAACAAATGAGTTTATATTTATAATTATTAGCAATGGTACAAAATTCTAATGATACTACTTGATAACAGAATATTGTATCATCATCATCATCATCAGGTGTGATGTCGTCATTTATTTCTAACTTTTTTAACACATGCAACTTGACACGACGATAGTCCTGTTTTACTGGCTATCAACGAGAAAACTAGAACGATAGACAACTGAAAAACCTGCCATTCATGCGACTTTCTTACATAAATATAATAATTTTTTTTATGAAAATTACTATATTTCTATATTTTTTTCAAAGTTTTTTTTGAACATAAAATATAGTTAAAGTATTAGTATATGTTTAATATAATCAATTGAATTATAAATACTTATAAGTAGAAGAAATAGAATTATAGTAATTACCTTGTTAAAGTAATTTCAAGAAGAAGCTTCATAGTATAGTAATGAAATATGCAAATTATCAAAACTCATAACAATAGACAGGAAAAAAGAAAACAAAAAGAAGATGTGTCTTCATTCTTTTTTCAAATTTTGTGAACGAACGATAATGCTAACTTTGTCTGAGGAACTTGCCAGCAACTGATGACGGTGATGGGGGGAACTGTCGACGCATGTAGCAGCAAGACAGCAGAAGCCGTAGTCATCGTCTATGTTGCTGTAGTGAAAAAACTGACGATGACAGCGAAAACATTACAACCGGAAAGTTGGAATTGGGGAGAGGAAAGAAGAGGAGAGAACGACATGCTGTAGAAGACTGACGTCGTCTCGACCACGACGATAACTGGTGAAGGTGACGACGGCAGTGCCCTATGCTGCCTATTTTACCTTTCTATATATGAACGTACACAAAGAAACATAGAGAACTATCGTACTTGTCTTACACTTATACATGTTTCCACTCATGCTTGATTCAGAATATGATCATGATATCGACTGAACATATTCTGTTGCCGTATACAAGCTGGACGGTAGATAAGTGAGCCAGAAGTAAGACTTGAAGAGTTTTATAGTGTAATATAGTAAAATCAAATTCATCGCATTTTTACTTTTAATAGCAAATACAATGAACAACAATTGTAAGCTGTAAGCATTTTTTTTCAAATGATTAGGAAACAACTTGACTTCTGCTGTCTCGAGGTCGCGTCGTCTGCCATTAGATGCGCTACAAATCATCTTCAGAAGCCATGCACTACTACAATAACTGTTTCAGTCATGTGTTGAGAAAGAATAGAAGAAAGAGAAGAAGTAAATGAAGACAACGAACGACCACGCAGTCAACCGACTTCTAACGTGTCCAGCTTCAAAAAACTTTTTTTTTGAAATATCAAGTTTAATTTTAAAAATATTATTATGTAGTAAACTAATTATAATCAGTTATTAATCTACCTACAATTAAAATTATTTTTCATAAATATTTTGAAAAACTGTAAACTGTAAACTTGGAAAACCAATTCTCAGGCCAAATAGTTAGTCAGAAAATTGGTCAGTTGTAGGTGAAACTAATTTCTGAGGTGCTCAACCTGGTTTTGACGTAAAGGTGATTTGAACTAGACTTAAAGGTTTAACCAAAGAGATAGAATGAGGAAGAATTCGAAAAAAAAAGAAAGCAGAGTAATATAAAGAGAAAGAGAAAAATGTGTTCAAAGAATTGAGGTCAGTTAGTGGAAATGACCATAGCCAACAAGGCCGACACGTGTAGGTATATCATGAAAACCTCATTTTGATCAAAAAAAAAACCATAAGATTAGTTTAAGAAACAAGTACTGTTACTATATGATACTTTTCTATTGAATAGAAACGAAATATAATATTTTAGAAACGGTGAATGAAAAAAATTGAAAAATTTGAAAGTTTGAATATTATTCGTCAAAAGATTCAACTTAAATACAAATAATTCTTTGGATAAGAGATTATCTTGAGTGTGATGAATAAGCCAAGGTAGCTCTAGCTACTTGAGACAGAAAAGTTAAATAGATAAAATTTGAAAAAAAATAAAAAAATAATTTGAAATGAGATAAAAGACAAAAATAAATTAAAACATACCCTTCGCATGTATAAATTCCATAATGAAGACCAGATGATCGATCAGAGCAGATTGCACATACAGATGAATCAATAGCCTAATATTTGAAAAAAAAAATGAAAAATATAAATTAATTTATATAATTTATAATAAAAATTATTAGAAATGTTATGAATTACCTCACGATTCATTAATATATCTTCAGTATCAAATTCATAACGTGATTCAGTATCTGTTGAGTAATGTGAAAGCCAATTATATTTAGAAACAGGAGTTGAGCCACATGGTACGGGTGATGTAGTACTATGAACTTCAGGACTGAAATTAAAAAGAAACATTTCAAGAAAAAGGTTGAATAAAGTTTTTATAATTATATAGTATTAGAATACAATATAACCAACCGTCTCTTGCAATAAAAGTAACATAAATCAAAATTATATATATATATTCTAATAAATTAGCATAGTTTCATCTCACATTTAGTTTTTAAACAATGAAAAATCAATTGAAGGGACATTTTTTTTCTAAAATTAATTCAAACTGAAATGAATAGTCTAATTATGTATTGAGGAAAAGAGAGAGAAGCTAATTATAACCAAAATTCAAGGTTATAAGTTTTAAGCTTAGCCTCACTAAAAATTGCCTTTTAAAGTGACATGTTCGATTACCTTGAGGTTTGACGACGTTCGGCAGGATTAACCCAATGTGAAGCTTTACCAACTACTATAGGAGGAGGTAATTGTGATTGAGATGTAGCAGGTACAAGATTTGAAAGATATAACTGAAATTCAAAAATATACAATATACTTAAAGTAAAATAAATCATTTGAATCTTTTAAAAGCTTTTCAATTTTAAATATTTTTAATTAAATGATAAACTAATTTGAATAAAGTTGGTTAAATAATAGATATACATATATGTATATAAAGAAGGACATTCAGCGAAAGTTCGGATGAAATTGTTTGGAGGTCATGTTATGGATTAAGAACAAAATTCTTAATAATAATATATAAATATAAACATATAATTTAATAATTACGTATAGTTAATAGAAAAATATTAGGATTTTCACAATTTTCTTAATAAGGCTTTAATTTCAATATAAGGAAGTAAGAACAAACCTGGTAGAGAGCTAGACCATTTACTGTTGGATGTGGACGGATTGGAGTTGGTTGTACTATTTCACTTGAATTGCTACTACTTCCAGAATTAGAATTGTAGACTTTGAAAGACGATGAAGACGTAGATGAAACAATAGAAGACGTCGATGAGATCAGAGAACATCGAGCAGCCATGGAAGATGGCGTCGACAGCAGCTCTTCGCCGAGCATATTACCCTTGAAAATGAAATTGGTTTCAAGAAAAGACGATAAATTGTACAAAACGAATGAAAAAGGATATTGAAACTTAAATCAACAACAATAACAACAATAATAATATATAATACGAATAGAATTAAATATAGTTTAGAATATTATATATATCTTTTTGAGTTTATCTATTATCTCTGTATTACCGGAGTAATCTTCTGGATATGACAATGATTTCAGTTCAAGGAGGGAATGAGAGGTTAAAAGCGTTAAAGGAGAGGGATGGAGGATTGGATGTCCACCTTCCTTCCACTATGACCACTTGGATTTCAAGGTCGTCCCGTGGATTGAATCCATCCGCCCTCTAGGCAATGGACACTCGCACGACCAAGAAAAGGGTCAAACGGCGAAAGTGACCGACTTTTGCTTACCGGTGAAAAGGGCCTTCCACCCCCCCCCCCCTTTTTCGAATCCAGAGCAAGGTTTTACATCCTATTCTAGTTGGTCATTGCTGTGGTTGCGATCTAGCATATTGTTTTATTTTACTATACTTCCTGAATAAGAAGATTATAGTAAATTCATAAATATGATCCGAAATTTGAAACACCTTGTAATTCAAGAATGAAGTAAGGATTAAGAAATGATTGTCATAAAATCCATTAAATGTTTGAATTCAAAAGAAAGCATTCAAAATTATTGAAGAAAACAAAATAAATATAAGTCATTTTTAAATAAATAATTTTTAATAATAAAATAATATTTTAAAGTAAAATATTAATAATTTTCAAGAAAAATAAGGAAAACATGAAGTGGTTTTATGATTTAATGATTAAAGAACACAGAAATCAACTCGTGAAAAGGGAGGGGGTTAATAGAAGAAAAGAAAACAGAAAAAAAAGAAGAAAAAGTAAAATTGGAGTATGGATGTTGTTTGACATTATCAAATAAATGATGTGATGATTGAAATGATGAGATAGGTATGTATGTTGTATACATCACACGCTCTCATTAGACGTACGAATGTCTACACGCTCATCAGACATCACAGTGATGTCCTCATCATCGCAGTATGTTGTTGTCGTTGTGATTCTGATCATTCAGATGATGATGTATGTGATAACAGATGGCGTGAACGAGGATTACATAGCCGGTGGCATAGTTTGGTGTCAGGATGTTGCGATGTTTGGTGTTCGAAATAGGGCAAGTTTTAAACAAAAGGATGAAACAGGATGTATCATTGAGCAAGAGGTCATTCAAGTAATATGCAATAAGGAAATGTTATATTTGACAAATATTTCATGAATTTATACAATTAAACGATTTGTTTAGAGTAAAAGATAAGAGTTATTTGTAATTTTAAGTTTTTGGGATGAATCTATACAGATGAATAATTGAAACTAAAAAATGTTGTTATCAATAAATCATGAAACATACATAAATATGAACTTGATGAAAAAAAGTTTAACCTAATTGAACTTGATAAATGAACTAAGTCAAGGACATAATGCAAAAATCGAGAGGAACTATATGGTGAGATAGGTGTTGGTTGGAAGATACCAAACATAGAGTTCCAAATAAGAGTTTGATGTGACGTTCAGACAATGAGACGAAGGACAAGCATAGTAGCATCATGTTTGTAAAAATGAGAAGTTGATTCATAAAATGTATTTAATAATAATTATAAGAATCTAGGAAATAATATATAAATTAAACTGAAAGTTGATATAATTAAAATTAAATAATTAACAATTTTTTTTGAATGTAAAAAAATAAAAAGAAGCTTCATATTTGTAATAGAAATGAAACCTTAAACAGAAGGTCGAAACCATTGGATGACAAGACCTCTCCTAGTACGCATAGGACACGACAAAAAACTGTGAGTGTAGGTCGATCGGATTTCCATTCGCTTCCTATAGGACAACCCCTCCAGAAGGATCGTTTCTAATTGAGATTGAAAAGAGAAAATGGTTTCGAACAAAATTTTATGAAAGAGAAAACTTTATAAGAAAAAAAAGGTTTTAATGCCCAAATAAAAAAAAATGCTGCAAGTTAAAAAAAATCAAAATAAAAGCTTGTTTTAAGTTGGGGAGATGCTAATATTCAGACCTTTGACCTCTTGCAAAAGGAATTCATTGATAACAGGTTTTAGAATCAATGTGGATCTCTGAAACTAATTCTGTAGAACGTTTTTCACTTCATCATCATCATCATCATCATGTTAAAAAATGTGTCATACGTGAAAAAAAGCTTTTTTTTGCAAAAAAAATTATGAAAGTCGGCGTGATTTGAAACAGTTTTATAAATCGTTTAAAGGGTTAAGAAAGAAAAAAATGATCTTAATACTGTGTGTGTTGACAAAACTAAGTTGAACATATATAACCTCGACCGAGAAAGAAAATATTGCTTTAACGAGTTTAAGTGCTGTTGCACTTTGTAAACCATGTTGTATCTATGATGATAAGTGTGTCATCTTCATCATTTTCTTGTCCTGTCTGAAATCTTCTACATTATCTATTAATTCTTATTTCTGTATTCCTCAGACATGCATGTTGCCTGAACTTGAACCATTCTGACTATTACCTATTATGGTCATCAAATAAGTCAGAAACTAACGGACGCAACTTCTATCTCTGGACATGGTCGCCGTCGATGTCGTACCTGTCTCTAATGGATGATATATCCATGCCTTCCGAAAAGAACACGCTACCGCGAGGTGACGATGGAACCGGCTGACACGGACCGGCATAGTCTTGACTAGAGCCTATAGAAGAAAAGGAAACATAGAAACAGTTGGTGATAGAACCTCGATTCGCTCATCATCATATCACTGTTTGAGTGTGCGAGTTGAATGCTCTGCTCCTCTTCTACTGTATCTCTCTTTTTCTACTATTTCTATCTCTGTAACTCTTTCTTTCTTCCTATTTCATTATATTTTCTGTCATTTGTCTGTCTAAAATTCTCTACCTCTCTATCTCAACATCATATTTAACGTACGACCTTGTGACAATTTTCATCACCCAGCTGGAACTTTTAAAAGTACAGTTTTTGGTAGTCTTTTAAAAAAATTGGTTACTCAAATCATTAAAAGGGGGGAAAAATCAAAATAATTAAATTCTGTGAACTTCATCAAGATAATCTTAAAGTTTAAAATCATACTTAATTAAGCTTTATTGTTTTAGCTAACTCAAAAAACAATCAGAATATCATGCTTCTGATATTGGCAAAACTCTGTAAAACTAAGAACTGGGGTGTTATGAATTTGCATATTTGCTAGTGATCAACTATTCTGCAAGAATGTAATATTCAGAATATTTAAACTTCAATTGCTTCGACGACACTGTAGATCCTTGTTTGTCCTCGAAAAGGACATCAACATACATAAGGCAATGCGGCTTGGAACCTGGCACGTTTTTATGGGTCATTCGCAGTTCATGGCACAACGTCTTCGAAAAAATTCTTTGTTCAATTTTTTCTTATGATCTGGGTCAAAACAACGGCAGAAAAGAACTACTGGTGCTAGACCATCTCAATCTAACACCGATATTTACGTTGAAATGTCTGTATTTGAAACAACTTGACGACAAATTGTTTGCCTGGTCGACATTGAAGACGCCGACCGAGGACAACGACATGCTAGGTAATGAGGAGAATCATCGAGGTCTTCGCTCCGTCACACCGAAGGTGGGGGGCTTTATTCACTCACTTGTATTCGTGCATGTCGACACAGTTCACTGTGATCTTCCGCACTCGTCCTGAACTCGTCAAGGTTGTTTCAATTTCTTTCTATCTCCCGATATCTGCAATGGAGTCGTTTCTGCATAGATTCTCTAACATGGATGTCGCAGCCCTCCGAATGATGTAGTTTTGATGATTGTCATCCTCATCTCCTTGTTATCGTTTACGTAATCCAAAACCATGCCACAATAACTTATCTAGGTCGGTTTATTCTTCAATCTAGGTGAATGTCGCAATTCCAGATCAATTGTTTGAAACACAATGTATCTTTTCATATATTTTCATTGAATATTGCTTATATATTTTAAGATATTTGAATGTTTTTTTGAATTTCACATCGATTTCGCAACATACTTAACTTATTTGCTTGTAATGAACATACTTTTTTTCTCAAAAAGGAATATAAATATTAAATGTTCAAGCTAAAACATAAAATATAGAAAAGAAGCTTTGAATACTAAATAATTGTCAGATTTATTACCAATTTAGTTGGTATTGAATCGTAAAAAGGCGACAAAACATGTGGTTGTGCATCTGGCTTGTTCCGAAGGACGTTGAAAGACATGGCATGAAGGCTTTGCTAGCTCGTCTGCCATTCACCTGTTTGAAACGAGAATACAGATGTTGGCAGTAGAGCAGACACATATAAGATTTAAGTAACAGTAACTCTTTCTCTTTTTCTATATAAATATATATATATATATATATATATATATATATATAGTTTTTATATGATTTTATAACATAGAAAACATATATTTGCATACTTTACTATGCATTTTATAATTATTACCTTCAATAATACCGATGTTGATTTGTAGGATGGACTTTTAGTTAACAATGATTTCAGACATACACACAACGTCCTCCACGCCAGAATATCTAGAATATATTTCCTTTTCATCTTTTGGTCACAGATAAACAAACTGTAAACAATCATTAGTTTTTCATATGATATGATTAAGTATTGATACATGCATATGTAAAGAAAGAAGAAAAAGAAAGAAGGGGAATGATAAAATAAATTTTTTTTATTAAAATTGTTTTTGATGAAATAACTTTTTTTTTAAAAATCAGTTAAACAATTTATAAAAATTTATATATATATTATATATATGTTAAGAAAAAGCTTTCAATTTTACTTAAAAATATTAAAATTAAGAAAAAAACAAAAATGGAAAGCTTGATAACAATTAAGTTTTCTGAACTTCTATAACTCGAGATCTTAATTACTGATATGAAAGCATTTTCAAAATAAAAAGAATTTTCATATTCCTCTATTTCAAATCATCCTTGATTCAGACAAAATGCTCTTCGACCATCATCAACAATCATCCATTCATCTACTCCCATATAGTTATTCATAGCAAGATTACGAACTTCAAATGCTATCTGAAGTATTGAAAATACAAATTTTAAAAATTTCTTTTAATTCAAATAATTTATAATTTAACTATTTATGTATTTGATTGTTATTATGAATGAACTTACATAATCATATTGTCCACGTAACAGGTCACGTCCTTCGCGGAACCATCGTCGTGATTCTTTGTTAATTTGAGGGGCCTTCAAAAATAAAATCAGATAATGAAAAAAAAATTATTTATAATCTAATAATATATTGTAATTCACAGAATAATTTCTTATTTAACATAATTGAAATAGTTAATTAATTCAAATTACCTCAAATAGTAATGTTTCTTGAGAACTATCAGTTCTTTTAGCATAAAGACGAAATGATGAGTTTCTATCAACCTATAAGGAAATAATAGTTAAAATTTATTTTTTAATTCATATTCTATTCAATACCTTATGATATGAAAATACAAAAAGAGCATTACGATCCAAATAAAATGGTGGCGTAATAAGTCTGGAATATTTTGTTGGTCCATTTATAAAAGCAAATGATCCATCTATAAGATTACATATATTATTAAGAATTATAAATAAAAAATATTAACAAACCTCGGTTAAAAGGAAGTTCAGATGCATCTCCTCGAATTCCAGTCAAAGGATTTCCAACAGGTCTTCGAGACACCATCCATGATGACGTGACAGCAAATCTATGAAAAGAATGAAACTAGACGATGCTCTTCACAATTCAATGAAACATACTGTACACAAGTTTGTGAACTATTAAAGGAACATGTTAAAGCTTCACAAGCTGCTACTATGCTAGGAATTACATCTCGTTGAACTGAAGGCTGAAGGCTGTGGAAAGAATCGTGATTAGCCAATGATTCTAGTGGATCTTGAGAGACAGTTGGAGTAAATGAGCTTTTTAATCGATTAATCTGAAAGAAAGAACACTTAAAATATTTTCTTTTGTTCAGAAGTAGTAATACCGACGGAGATATATACATAAATGGTTTAGTTGTAGTTTCAGTATCTAATGCTTTCACAGATAAAGTTGGGAATAATGGTGCATCAGTGGGATCATTAATGTTACTTAAGCTTTCCAAATTATTATTGAACTGAAAATAAACAAAGAATCATGAAGTTTTCAAAAGAAAGTATTTACAATATTCTTTTCAGCTTCACATAATTCTGCTTCATATTCTAAATTATCTATAATAGCAAATCCACCTTGCATGTTAAAAGCACTAAAAACAAAATTGTCTGCTATTATATAAATCTGAAAAAATGAAAAATAAATATTTTATATTATTTATGTTTGTAATTTCCAACTTGAAATGATCCCTCTTGTTCTGGAATAGCAATTTGAGCTGGACCTGGATCGCCTCCTTCAATCATAGCACTACAGTAGTTAAAATCAAGTAACATTCTAGTTGATGTTTTAGCGCAAACTTTGAGTCGAACATCTGGAGTTGTCCAATACCTACAAATAATTTGATTATAATTCTCATATATTATATATAAGAGTTTTAATACATGAATGATAATTGTCCGGGACCACGTTGACATGGTACTATATCACTCACGAATACAGCTTTAGCTGTTGGTATTTGAGCTGTATCAGTTCCAACAATTGCATACATACCCTCTAAATAAAGAAAAAAATGAACTTCATGTTGAGATTTCTTTAACAATACCTGGAAATGTGTTTGCTCCTGTAGCAACTAATAGTTTCTGTTGATCTATTATACCTGACCCCTAAAGATAGAGAGTTCGAAGTTATTCACGTGAAATAATCATGAATTTCCGCCCGAAATTTTTTTTTCCGGCTAAACTAACCTGAAACCAGTCCAATTCGTCCACAAACAGACCTTCCATATTCTTCCATCGACAAGAATCATCAAAATCATAGCAATTGAGGTCAGATGAAGCTGAGATGGTTGAGGGTTGGCTAGCAACTGAAAAATTAGTTTTTGAAATTGAAAACTGATTTTTCTGTTTCAAATAACCTAAATGAGTACTTTGACCACGAGCCTTTGGTAGCATTTGTTCGACAGTTCCAGCGAAATTAGGATAATTTGAACATGATTCTATAGAATAATAATAAAAAATTAAAAAATAATGGAATATTACCTGATAATGGAAATAAAACAAAGAGAAATATTAAACCGTTCGGCATATTTTCTTTAAAATCGAAGTGAACCCAAAAGAAATTTAATAGTTCCTGTATATTATTCTTAAAATCTTTTCCGATAGGTATATTTGAACAGTTACTTCTTCGAATATTAATATGCACGATGTGAATTCACGTCAATTGGTGTGGTAAGTGTTCGATGCTTTAGAAGTTCTTAATAATCACGCCGATTTCTATAAACTATTTTATTAATAAGAAAAAATATTTAATGCTTATCAGAATAATTATATATATATATATAGTTATATATAAATATATTATAAAAAATATATAATTTCAAATTATTTTGATTTAAAAAAAAGGAAAAAAATGGATGTTCGTCTATAGCAAGCCGCTTAACAGCTTGTCTGGACGGAAGTCTGTATTCAGAACGAAAGCTCTAAATAGGAATGAATGCTAAAGAGAAAATGAAGATCTTCATATGAATTATTGTCTATAACTGGTAACTGCCCGGAATTGGAAAGAATCGTAGAATTTCTCAAATATTTGCTCAGAAGATGAGAATTGGTCACGAAAATGTTCTTCTGGACAATGATGATGTCGTTGCTGGACGGAAGGAATGAAGATGTAAGCGTGTCCGTAAAAAAAGAAAACGATGATTAATAAAAATTTAAAAGTAAACTATTACTGTAATTGATTATAATTATAATTTTGTATGTATTGATACTGAATTAGATTTGAGAGAAAACACGTACATGGTATGTATATCATGTTTTCCAATTCAGAATGTTGTTTCAATAGTATTTTCTACTTGAAATGATACATATGAATTGATAAACTTTTATCTTATTATCCAAATTTAGATCAAAATTTTATATTTTTTATTTTATTTTTATTTTCTTATATGTTGCAACCGAGCATAATCTTTATATTTATATTATTATAAAAATGACGTTTAATACTTAAATAAATATTTTTTATTGAATAAAAATCAAAAAGTTTGAAATGTATATAATTATAATTAAAATAAATTAATATTAAAATTTGAACATAAATTTGTTTTGTTGTATTGTTAAGATTTATTATAATTTTAATTGATTATATATAATATATTATATAATACTATAAATATATAATGCATAATATATACTGTATTATATTTATATATTCATATATGCATATTTCTCTTCTTTTTCGAATTTGCATTCTTAGTTCTTGTGTCAAACTATTGCCAGAATCTACTAAAAAACTTTAAATAATACAATGAAAACACAGAGCAAAAGTGAAAATTATCTGCGAACAAATCAAACATACATACAAGATGATCTGCCCTAGTAGCTGCCATGTTTGATTTTTTAAATCAGAATAGGAGCGTTCAGTGAATAGAGAAATGACGGATGGCAATCTTACGGACTCTGTCAATACATTCTTCAAAGAATACAAACGAATTGCTCTAACTGCATCTTTATGTATGTATATATGTATGTATATTCGACTTTCAACATTTTTATTTCATTTTGATTACATTTAAAGTTCGTTCAGTATGAGTTTTGTTAACCAACAAATCATTTTGATACTGTATATAAGTGAAAAAAAGAAAGAAAGAAATATATGAATGGTATTACTTGTATCATAAATAGTTGTATCATAACGAATGTGTGTTCTATGAAGTATTAGCATAGTATTACTCTTGATTATATGTATGTATATATAATTATTTCAAACAGTTTAATTATAATATTATTGTATTTATTTATATTTATTTACTTTTTGTTTATTTTTTATTTTAATATTTAGGTAATACACAACATGTCTATTAATTATAATTTATCTGTATCAACATCTAGACCATGGACTTTATTCAAACTTTTATTCAAATGGAAAGGAAGTATATGGAAAAGTATTTTTGTTGAATTAATTGTTTGGCTTATATTATATTATATATTAAATTTTATTTATCGTTTTGCATTATCAGAAAAAGGACAATTGTAAGAGATATATGATTTCTTAATTTCAAAATATATTTTTATATTTTAGAAGATTTGAATCAGCAATGGCATATTGCGAAAATAGT
This sequence comes from Auanema rhodensis, assembly GCA_964057225.1. Classification (NCBI taxonomy): domain Eukaryota; kingdom Metazoa; phylum Nematoda; class Chromadorea; order Rhabditida; family Rhabditidae; genus Auanema; species Auanema rhodense. The sequence goes on along the minus strand of OZ059899.1, from coordinate 7,986,129 downwards.
TTAAATTATATTCCACTCAGCTTTATGCTTGGATTTTTTGTAACTGCGGTACTGAATCGATGGCTTAATATGTATAATTTAATTGGATTTATTGATAAGTATGACTCATATTTTCTATTATAACAATTGAAATAAAATTATATTTTAGCGTTGCATTACAAACATCTATCTATGTTCGAGGAACATCAGAAGAAGCTATCATGTATCGTCGAACAATTATTCGGTTTGATATAGTTAAGAGATATTATATATTTTGATTTTTAATTTTAAGATATTCAGTATTATCTCAAGTAATGTATTTTCGTGATATATCTATGAGGGTTAGGCGACGATTTCCAACCATTGATTCAGTTGTTGAAGCTGGTATGACGTTTTTTTTTAATTATGTAACTATATATATATATATATATATATATATATATATATATATATATATATATATATATATATATACTAAATATGCAATTATAGGCTATCTTACACCAATAGAAAAAGATACATGGGAAAATCAAAAGTTTAAATATGGAAAGAATTGGCTATTCATGCAATGGGCATTAACACATATTTATCAAGCAAGACAAAAAGGATATATAGAAAGTGATTATTATCATTGTCAATTAAGTGAGGTAATTATAATTCTAAATTATAACAACAAATATATTTATTTTATTTTATTTTAATTTTCAAATATTAGGTTGTTGCATCGTTTCGATCGAGTATAGCTCGTGTTGTTATGTACGATATGGTACCTATTCCACAAGTTTATCCACAATTAATCTGTATGGCAGTTCATACATTTTTCCTTTTAAGTTTATTATCACAACAATTTATTGTGCCGGAAAGAGCAACATCAAAGAAACAGGTTTGAACTTTTATTTTTGCAGCATAAGTTGAGAAACTCAGGTTGATATTTATTTCCCACTAAATGGAGTTCTGCAATTTATTTTTTATATGGGCTGGATGAAGGTAAATATAATGCTATTTCTTTCTTTTAATATTGAAAAATATTAATATGTAAATTATAAATAACTAAAATCATTAATAATCTTTAAGATAGCTGAAGTTATGTTAAATCCATTGGGAGAAGATGATGACGATTTTGAAACAAATCGTTTGATTGATCGAAATATAGCGGTAAACAAGACAATTTATTATTTGATAAACTTTCCAAGAATAGGTTGGACTAGATGCTGCTGATTATTCGTATGGAACATGTCCACAATTATCTAGAGATACATTCTATGATGATAAAAAACAACCATTATATTCAGAAGATGCGAGAAAATTGCCAAATAATGAGTTACGAGAATCAGTTAGTCATGTTAGGTATTGTTAATCTTTTAAATTATCTATTAATATCTTTGATAATTCAAGACTCAAGCCAACACCAATGAAATATATAAATGAACCAGATGAAACACATTCTCAAGAGCCATTACTTAAAAAAACATTAAAAAAGAAATTATCAAGGTTTAATCATTTCATTAATTGAACTTGTTTACATATATTTATTTAAGTTTAATTATTTCAAATTCTAATAAATTTGATGTAAATAAAGTAAATGGAAAACCAAAACTAACAACATCATCAGCTGTAAATCTGAAAGGTATAACGTTTAGTATATGTATATATCTAATATAATATATTAAAAACATTCCAGAAAAGATAATTGAACCTCCAAAGAAAGTATTATCGGAAACAACGCTTACATCTGTTGACAGCCAAACGGTGAGTTTATAAAGTTATTTTCAATCAAAAGTAATATTATTTATATCTTTATATTTGAATTTAAGAGTATTGCATCATTTCATGAAGATTTTCATCCAACATATCATCATTTGAAGAAAAGTGTTCAAGATCTTCGTAAAGGATCTACCAATCTTAAAGAACATCCTTTCATTACAATAGCTGTAACAGAAGCAGAAGAAGAAGAAGAAGAAGAAGAAGAAGAAGCTGAAAAAGCTGAAGAAGAAAAAAGAAATAAAATGATTGATTCAAATTCAAATTCAAATTCAAATTCATAACATAAGAAATGTTTTTATAAATTCTTGCCCATATAAAATAATATTTTTTCCTTATTTTCTTATAAATTATTTTATTATAATTTGTCGTTTTATGAACAATGATACTTGATTTTTGTATTTTTTTTTTAAATTATATTGAAGTAGGTGTAATAAACTGTATAATCTTATTTTTATTTTTATATATAGTATACATATGTATATAGGTAAATACTTTTATACATATTCACATTGATCTAAGATTCACATGAAATGCTTGCAAAAGTACTATGTACATAGACGTATGGTCTAGTAAATATAATATCAAATTTTTTAATAAATTGGATCATACGGAAAAAACATTGTCATATTATTATAATTATATGATTTTGAGATTCAAACAACATATATATATATGGTTAAATTACATCATTTATATGTTATATATACTATATATATATATGTGAATGAATATATATATATATATATATATATTTATAATCTTTATGAAGATATGTATCTTATTTTGTTTGTTAATGTTTCTAAACATAATAATTATAATTTTTGAACTATAATTTTGTACATATATTCTAGTGAAATACATTTTTTCCGTGCCTATCTGTCATATAAAAAATATATATAATCTTAAAGAAAATTAATTGGTAGAATAGCTATAAAAATTCTTTTTTCTCTCTCAAAAATCTATAATATCGCTATTTTGCACGAGAATTTTAATAAATTCTTTCATTTCCTCATTTGAAATAACTAGTTAACTATAAATACTACTTCTTGAAGATTGCGATCACTTCGCTGCATTCAACATTCTCTCGTGTTTCTTGGTTTAATTCGGTAAAATCTAATATTATATAGTTAATATTATTTATTTTATTTTAGTAGATGTCAAATAATTCTTCAAATTTCGAATTAGATGTTTTTAATTATATATTTTATTCTATTGAATATGTTATCAACATAAGTAGTGTATTATGTGCTCTTGTTGTGAACTATTTTATGTTTTGTCAAAAACAGTTGCATCCTAACTTCAGGTAAATTATATATTTATTTCTTTCTTTGTTTTTATTTATTTTTTGTATATATTCAGAATAATTATAATTATTCTTAACATAGATAATGCATTGGGAACTTTAAATAGAATATTAATTGTAACAGCACGTCTATGTTGCATTGCCAATGATCCAAATGCTCAAATAGTAAGTTATAACTAAACATCTCAAACATAACTATAAGAACATAGATTATGAAAGCTTCAATAATTGCAATATTTACATTTTGGTTAGAAATAAGTTCATGGTCAGTTATAATGATTGAACGTATTTTTGCTTCAACTTTATTTAATACTTATGAACATTTCACATCCTATAAATGGTTACGTCCTGTTGTAACTATAATTCTAGTTCGTTTTCATATATTTTTCTAATTTGTAGTTATTAGAAAGGTTAAATTCTATATAAAATTTTTTTTTTCAGCTATTATTTAGTAGTGTTATAACGTATTTAACATATTTTAATTTTTGTAAGTTATATATTATAAATAAAAATAATTTTTATTATATTTTCAGTACATATAACACCTTTAATGCTAATGGGTTTTCAATCTTGTCTAAGCATAGTCGTCGTAACTGTAAGTTTCTTTATAAATCAAAAAATATTTTATTATATTCATAAACATATCACTACTTTAGGGAATATATTTTATTTTTAAATTCAATAAGAAAGCTCATACACAACGACATGAAAATGCTCTTGAATTATCATCTCGATTTCAAATTCAAGAAAATATATCAACGTCAACAAATCTTTTTCCACTTATTATCTTCAAATTAATAATTACGGTAAACATAATTTTCTTTTATTATTACAATTATTATATTTAAGTTATGTCATATGGGTTTGTTATTTTATTCACATATTGCTAATCATAAAAATCTTGGTCGAGATACATCTCATTTGAGTCATGCTTATGATGTTGTAAGTTTGTTTTTCTTTCATTTAACAAAAAATTATTTATATTCTATTATAGTCATCAGCTATATATCGTTTTATGTTTGCTTTTTGGTTAATTATTACAAGTCCCAAATGCTCAACTTGCAAAAAACGAAATCTTATCAAAGTTACAATACACAGACAAGATATGGCAAAAAATTACTTCCAAGGGTTAAATAACCAATGGAAATAAAAGTATAATTCAATATACTTATGAATAATTGTTTTGAAATTTACATTTATTGACAACAATATTATTTATTTTTAATTAAAATGTTAAATAATAAAAGTTAATTGTAGCTATATTTGTTGATTGAATGAACATTTTGATAGTGAACCTTAATTTTTAAAATATGATTTATTCCAAAAACTTTTTTTTATATTTTATTTTTTATTTTGTATTTAAACAATCTAATTTTAGTCTCAATTGAAGATACATTTAATATAGTTCATATATATATAATAGAAACAACATAATGTTTTAAATATATATGTATACATATGTATATAATACTTATATTAGTTAAATATTAGTACAAATATATAAATTTATAATAATAATTAAATATATATATATACATAAGATATATCTTATTCCTTATCTAAAATCTTTTTTTTATTTTCTGTGCATTTTCTCTCTTTCTTTATATTCTATTTTAACAATATATTATTTAATATGCATACACATGTATTGATATTCTTCAATCTCTTCATTTTCATTCATACATATGTATATATTCAAAAATGTATCTTTAGGTTTTGTTTTCTTTTAAAATCAATTAATATATACAATATAGTTAACATATTTTAGAATTATCTTTATATATTATAAATCTCCTTAATAAACTAATAAACTTATATCTATATTAGAATTATATAAAATATGAGAGTAAATATCAACATTTAAAAAAAAATACATTTTGAATAAAATTTTTTATCTTCAATATGCATGAGTTAAATCTATTGCTCACGCCCCAGAATCTCTTTTTTTTTTCATAGCGTCATCTTCATGTGTATCTATAAATGAAGAGATGTACATACATTGTATATGTTTGTATGTATTTCTTTATCGTTTTCTTTAAATAAATTTATTAAATATAATAATTATTTTATTTGTCCGCATAAGTATTTATATGACTAAATATGCGTAAATCTTGTATTTAATTATAAATGATATGTTTTATGAAAAAAAGAAATTCATTTGCAATATATTTCATTCAATAATAATATTTATTAAAAGTTTATAAAATTAAAAAAGGAAAAATATTTTATTAGAATTTTTTGTATTTTTTTTTGTTAAAATATGATGTTATATTGTTTAATATAAATATAAATATATATATATATATATATATATATATATATGTACATGTATACATGTAGGTGTTTCATACTAAACTTTTTCAAATTTAATTTGTATGTATGAGCTATGCTTGAAAAAATTTTTTTTGTTCTCAAATATTTTAAAATTATTTATAGAAAAATTATTTTTTTCTTTTAATATTATATTATTTTATTTTATGTAAATACAGTAATCGAAATAAATTTAAAGAATCTTCATTTCATTGAAAATATGGTCAAATCGAAAAACCTCTGATCCCCAACTATATCATGTACATGTACGAATGCTTGATTTGAATTTTTTCATAAATATCTTTAAAAATATTTTTCTAAGATCTCATTCCTCTATATTCTTTTAAAATCCAAAAAAATATTTCGTCTAACTGATAATATTATGAATTTTTCATTTGAAGTTTTGAAATTCGAACATTTTTGGAAAAATTCTTTCGAAGAACAATTCTGATATATAAAACTCAAATTATACTATATTCTATTCTATTCTGTTCTATTGAATTTTAAAAAGAAAAAATGCAAATCTATTTCAAGGATTCTAATAGACTAATTAAGAAAATCTTTTTTTTGTCATTTATATTCTTCTAATTTAAAATTCCTTTTTAAATTTCAGTTACATATGTCAATAGATGGGCATACAATGAAAACAGTTGGTGATGTCATAGAATTAGTAATCAATATAATTGCATTATTCTTTATTATAATTATGGCTCTTTTTACTATTATTAATACTGCTATCAGTCTTACTTACAGGTAAATAAATCTTTTTTTTTTAATTTTTCTTTTCAAACTTTCGATAATTATTGTTTTTACAGGATAAATGTACAAATTATTGTTGTTGGAAATCTTATGGCATGTCTACAAAGACTATATTATGTCTTTTTGGGATTAAATAATATATCAAATGATAATGTTACAATGGTTTAAAAATATTTTGGAAACTTGACTTTTCATAAAAATAATTTTTATAGCCTTTGATGATCACAATACAACAATTCGGAGCATTTGTTGAACAACTTGGATGGATAACGTTAGTATTTGATAGAATGATTGCGACTTTTTTCACAACTTTATATATAAATTTTACTCAAAAAGATCATATACTATATAGTATAACTAGTTATGTGGTAATTAAAAGAAAATATACAAATTAAATATTTTAAAAAAATTGATTATAGGTTGTCTTTATACTCAGCTTATTTTATTTATTTATTAAACCATCAGGTAATGTATTCAAAGATTAATATAAATATTATTTTATTTTAGAATTAATTGGTTTTATATTAGAATTAAGTGCTGTTATATTTGAAACATTTGTAAGAATTATTTTCAATTTTTTAAAAAATAATACAAATATTTTAAAGGCTGTTCTTTCTTTAATGCATTATAATCGATGGCAATATAATAAACGACATCATTCAATGATACCATTATCTAAGCGACATCATTTAAGACAAAATTGGTTTTCAACTAAATATGTTGTTCCTGCATATTTTATGAAAATTGTTCATACAGTAAGTTAACTATATCTTCTTTTTTTTTCTTTAAAATAAAATAAAAAGAGAAATTCTTTTTTTCTATATTAAATATCTAATCCATTTTTTTAATTTATATGGAATAATTCAACTTTGTGTATGTATTTGTAGTATATACTCAAATTAACAGAGTAACCAAACATCATGTTCAAAGAAAATGTTCATAGTAGTATATTAATTCTTTCTTTTTTGATTTATTTAAAGGAGAAATAATATTTTTTACATAAAATCAATTTAAATCTTTTTTAATAAAATTTGATTGAATGGCATAAATACATAAATTAATGTTTAACACATATTTTATTATTAAAAATTTAATTTTTCTAAATCATCTTTTAGGTGTATCAATTATCTATTTTAATTTTCACACGTACTATAATTGAAAAATTATATTTGAAGGAGCCTTACATAACTATAAGTCTTGTCAAAAGTATTGTAAGTTTGCTTCTATTATTATTCCTATTTAACAAGAAAAATTTAACTTTAATGCTTTAAAGTCACAAACTTATTTCAGCCAGCTTCAATATATCGTGCCATTCTATTTATGTATTGCGTACTTAATGCACGAATGTATCGGAAATTACGAGATAAATATTTGAAGAAAAAAACAGAAACAATCTCATCTTCTATGCCAGAAGCACATGTCGAAAATACAAAAAATCATTTTAGAGATTTGCAAAATATGTGGAAATAGAAATATTATGTTGCAACTATGATAATGATTATTACATATTGCAATTAAAATCAAACTATATAGTTTTAGTATTGAATATATGAAATGAGTTACTGTTTACGACAGTTTTTTTTTATAATTTCCGTGCTATAATCATATCATTCTGCAATTTTATTAAAATTATATAATAAAATGCTGTGAATATTTTCTAATAAATTATTCTTCTGAAGGTTTTTGTTTAATTAATATTTCTTTAATATAATTATTTAATATTTTAAAATAATACATTATATTTAAATGATATTTATATTTCTTCAAGAAAAAACGATAATTTTTGAGCAAGACAAGAAAGGAATATATTGGGAACACAATTGATTTCCGGAAACGACTGGGGAAAAAAAGAATAATGTTATCTGCTTAAACGAAGATAACATGAGAATTATAAAAAAAAATTAAATTAAGACATACACAATACTACTCAAATGTACATATACAAAGTTAAATTTTGGGATAAATTTATATATTTTATGTATAACATTTATATATTTATACATAGATATTTATAATTATATAGAAATTTTCATGAATGATGACGATCTGTACTGATCTCAAGGCAATTGTTACATGTTGAAAGGCTGTATTGAATATGATGGACCCGAAATAGTTGGGTCATATAGAGAGAAAGGCAAAAATCTATGTATGGCTCAATTATGATTAAACACCAGAAGACATCCGAAAGAGAAAAGTATACAGAACTTTCTGTCTTATTTCGATATAATTAAGAAAAAATTTCTAATATACATATATTATATATAACCAATAAAAAATGGAAGGGGAGATCCATCATGATCGGTTTGCTGTAGAGAGAGGGAGCAAGAGAGAGAGAGAGAGAGAGAGAGAGGAAGAGAGAAATAGAGCGAGAAATATCAGTAGTTTTGATAAAATAGGAGGAACTAGAATAGTCTTGTCACGGCTTTGAAAGAAAACAATAAAAATATAAGTTTACAAACGTCAAAGAGTAAGCTACTTGAATCAGAAGTAACCATATTGAAAAATCTCTAATAACGATTGAAACAGCGTAAAAGCTTAGGTAATAGGAAGAGATTAAACGTGGAGAGAATATACTACATACAGGCATGGCACGATCAATTCACGTGGATGAGGATAATCGGGAAAACTGAACGTAAAGTTTTGGAAAGATTTCCGGTAACCCTAGAACCGGCTGCACTCTATCCAAGTTCGGGCAGGTTAAATTATGATTTGAGCAAGATATTATGTGTTTAGAAACTAGAAATGAATGAAATCTTTGGCGGATAAAAGAAAAACAAACAAAAACAAAAAATCATCATGGAGTGCAGAAGATCAACTGAACAGATTCGGAAAGGACGTGTACATGATAATTAAGTTTAAATGGTTTAATACTGATTAGATTTGCTGAAACACAGTAATAGAGAGACATCAGTTACTGATGAAATGTTGGAATAGCCAAACATGGAGGAAACGTAGAGTATTGATGAGATTGAACCAAAGAGTTCAGAAGCTATCATCCTGTCTGCGAGTGGAACGATGCTTCTTAGGAATCGGTTCACCATTGTTCGTACGGCAGCACTTTCTCATCGATAAGCTCGTCAGAACGTTGTTGCTGTCCTAGAACATTGGGAGCCTGGGTCCGGCCCTGATGGCTCTGATCAGGAGGAGGCACGCGTTGCTGCCCTTGTTGATCATCAACATCGTTGGGTTGCATAGGATAATTGCTTGATAACATTTGATAATCAAAGTTCGGCACGTAATCCTGTCCTGCTACCAAAATTGAGTTAACGCATTGATCCAACTAAAAAATAATTAAATATACTATATAAATTAACATAATTATTATTATAATAATTGAAATTTGAAAACTAACCGGTTGGGGATATCCAAGACTGTGTTGAGAGATCATCATATCTGGTTGAGCAGCCACAATATACTGTGGATGACCTAAGCTGTTTTCTGTAGGTTGACCAGAATAGTCTAATGACAATGAGGTTGACGTTAAATGATGAACAGAAGGCTGAAACATTAAGTTTTATAAAAGAAACTTTTTTTCAAATTAACTGACCAATTGAGGTTGAACCGGTCGGAAGTTGAACATATTTATCTGCATGGGCAAATGTACATTGATAGGTGCTGTGGTTGTACCCATTGGAGACTAAAATATGAAAATATTAAGATTTAAAATTTAATTATTCATTTATATATATTTTTCAAAAAAAAAGTTGTTCTTACATCAGACTTGTCGGAGTTAATTTGTGAACTTAGCATTGATGGATCATCAAGGCCTGAGAGCATGGGATGACGTGAATCAACATCTCCAAGGAATGGAACATCACTGAAATAATTGATTATCTATAATTATAATTGTAAATATTATTTACTCACCCATACATATGAAGGAACAAATTTCCTTGATGTCCTCCAACTAATGTGTCCAGGGATGATGAATCAATATCCAACGAATGATCTGATGGAGGAATCAAAGCACTCTGCAAATTGAAAAAACGTTATTATGAACTTTCAGCTTAAACTTACAGCTTGCAATGGTTGTTGAATGTTATTGACGTGAACATTGGACAAATTATTATGAGCATTTGACTGAAAACAAAATAATTATTATATTATAAATTATATTTTCAAAATATCTTATATACAATAGTTTATAAACAAAACAACTTTAACAAAATAAATTTTACCTTGTTCTTCTTTTTCGGTGTAGTTGTGGTAATGAGAGGCTGGCTATGAATAGAATTCGCGCATGATGTTGCAGCATTTCCTCCATTTTCTTGTTCTTGTAACTAAAATCAATTATATTATAAAATATTTTTTTATTCATTTTAAAATAGAAAAAAACTACAAGAAGACTTACCAATCTTCGTTTAGCTGCTGTTGCATAAGTCAGTTGTCTGAGATCATTATCTAAGTGAGCTGAAGACTCATTTTTTCGGAGATGCATTTCCTTGTGGCACTAAAAAATTTTTAAATGATTTCAAATATTTTTAAAAGAATTTGAAGAATAAAATAATTGTTTGAAACTGTACTAACAACACATACACATTACAATATTTTAACTTACTATTCAGTAGAATTAATTAAGAATTAACTTTAATAGAAAAAAAATAAATTTTTGCTTGTTTTTCAAATATTTAAATTATTTTGTTACCTTCAAACTGTTCTTCCATTTGAACGTCATTTGGCAGACAGTGCATACAAATGGTTTTGCATCAGAGTGAATTCTCTTGTGGTTCCATAAGGTTGATCGTCGATTGAATCGAGCTTTGCATACCTATGATGAAGCTTAAGCTTATGTTTATATAGAAATAAACTTACATCACATTCAAATGGCTTCATTCCAGTATGACTGTTTTGATGTTCTTCCAATTCCATTTTGCTTCCAAATCGTGAGGGGCAAAGGTTACATGGATATGGCCTCTTACGGTCAGCTGCCAAGCTTCTTCCTGAATCAAAAATTCCTTTTCATGTACTTTTACGATGAAATAATCACTTACCATTGGGCAATTTAACATTATTGTTATTAGTATTGTTGTTGTTATTATTATTGGCCAAATGATCATTGTTGTTGTTGTTTGTTGTAGGATTACTGTTGTTGTTAGCACAGAAATTATTTGGAATGAAGTTCGAAACTCCAAAAATCATATCCGAAGATGGGCATACTGAAAAATATTAATATTATATGAACATTCTTCATTTGTTTTATTGTTTTTCATTTTTATTTAAGTTTTTATATTTTTTTATAAAAATCTTAACCCCTTCCCCCCTCCTGACTTCAACAACTCAAAAGTTCAGATTTGTTGGCATCTCAAGAACGATGCTTCTGCTGGCAGTTCAATCCATCTGAGAACAGGCACCGACAGGAGAAACGAAAATTCATCCTGGAGATCCGTCTGTCCGCCTGTCGGCTGGTTGAGCTCATCTCATTCCTGAGGTCTTCCGTCTTCACCCGATATCTGTTTCTGCTTCAAAACGTCTCTATTCCGCTCTGCTTTTATCTATATCTCTCGATCTCGGCCACTATTCTCTCTTGCTATTGCTTCTCTTTTACTTTTGCTTTTATCTCTTATCCTTCTAGAATGGATGAGAGAGCAGAGGGCAGGCGCGTGTGATCAAATGGCTGACAGGTGTCTTCATTCATCAAAATCTGCCACGAGCTTTAAGTAGAATGCTCTCTGACTCCCTAGAAAGAGAGGTAGAAGGAAACAAGTTCTCGTTCTACGATGGTTCAGTCAAACATAGAGAAATGAAGAAAGAGAAGGAGGAAAGATACTGTGAACAAGCTTGTTGAAGTCTTATTAGCCTGTGCACATGAAATCAATTTAAAGTATCTTCAAAGATTCAATGAAACAACTCATATATAAGATTTTTACAGTTTAAAAATGTTCTCAGGTGGTCGAAAAATTGTTTTCATACGAGAATGTAAAAGAAAATTTTTCTAAACTTCATAGTGGCTCTAACATGAATGTCATATTTTGACATAAGTTTTTAGGTTTTCCCTTCATTTTGTTGAAAAGAATTGATTTTCAATAGGTCATTTGTTTAAAAAATATTTGAAAAATATGAATGAGGAAGGATAACTTACTTGAGTTCTTACGTTCCAAGAGCTTAGGAGGAGAATCAACAACCGGCTCAGATTTTACAATATCATAAGGATTGTGATGGAGAAGCTGGGTTTGAACTTCCATGCTTCTTTTCTCGTTTTTGAATTTTATTTCAGTTAAAGTTAGTTTGAGGTCTGCTTTTTGTGGTTTTCCTATTGACGACTAAAGCTACAGTACACGGCTATTCATCCACGGCGTTAGATAAGCAGAAAGCCTTCCTGAAAGAGAAGAATATTAATTATTGGGAAAAAAAGTATAGAAAACCAATAAAATACGTTATAGTTAAGAATGTATGATTTAAAAAAAACAAAAAAATTATTAATATACCTTATCAAAAAAAGAAGTAGAATAAAGAGAAAATGGTAATGATGATGGAGAAAAAACATGGAAGTAAGAGGTAATGAACAAAGTGCCCAGAAGAGAGAGAGAGAAGGAGAGAGAGAAGAAGAGAAAGAAGGAGAGAGAGAAAGAGAGATGAAGAGAGAGAGAAAGAGAAAGATAGGGAGAGAGGATGAGAAAGGTATAAAATGAGCTGAAACAGATTGAGACTGTTATTGATTTCATTTCAATTAGAGGAACGTGTGTATGGGTAAAGTGTCTACTTAGGTTATCATTGGCAGAAAACCAGTTTGTTTGACAACAGGAAATATCACAGACAGAGAAGCGTAAAAGACTTGGAGAGACAAGGCGGAGAGTCCATGGGTAGGTCTTTGCAGGCTTGCTGCTGTTGGCGGTAACGAAAATGGAATGTGTCTTCTATTCTTCTTTTCGCTCTCTATCTCTCACACTTTTTCATCAACTTCTTCATCGTCGATGTCGTTGTCTTTACGTGATGATGGTGTCGTCGTTGCTGTACTGGTGATCGTGATGACTGCTTCCCGGTTGTCTTACTACCAGCAACGCCGTCACTATCTCCTTACCAGCACACTTCTTACGACTCTATCAGCTCCTTCAACCTGAACGTCGTTAAAGACATCAAAGTGCCAGAACTGCTTCTGAATTGGCGTTACAGAAGGCCAGACTGGATCAGAAGTAAAGAAAGAAGGAAAGAACTTTTTGGTAAAGAGAAAGAGCTGTATGATCTATGACATCGGCAGTTTGAAAGTATTGAAACAGTCGCGAACAGGATAGTCAGTACGTATTGGGAATGATAGAGAAAACAGAGTTAATGATTATGATATAGTAATAAAATACATTATAGTTAACTTAGCTACGTGATGACATCATGAATTCGATTAATGATCTTCTGAATAAGTTTGTATGCAGATGATCAGACAGAATGACAAACAATAAAAGAAGGAAAAGAGAAAGAGATAGATATATTACACGGAAAGAAAGAGAAACAAGAGAAAAGAATGTTTTCTGGATTACAAAGCTTTCTAATTGAAAAAGAACGACGGTTCAGAACGGAGCAGGTGAGAAGATGAAGAAGAAGCCCATGGTGAATGATATCATTCCAAGTTGTAATACGTCCGACTTCTAGCCATCGTACAATGCTGCGGGGGAGAAAAGCTTCGGGGAAGCCCTTTTGCCCAATCACCTTAAGATGACGTTGGCAACCACGTGCAGTCATACACAAATCAGGATCAAAAATGAGCATTTGATATTTTGTTAAATGGAAAAGAAAATAGTATTCTCGGAGATGTTACAACTAATTGATAATGTATTTTAGATCAATTGAAAGGAACTAAAGGAAAATATAAATATCAATGAATCAAAGAAAGTTAATCAAGGATATTACAAAGAGATATTAGAAAAAATAAACTTTTGCTCCTTAACAAGTGAGGTAATCAATGCTATCAGGACCACGAAGACGACAAAGAGAGCGAATCGTCTAAGTCATCAGCGTCAATTCTTCAAAAAGTAATTGGCATTGATGACAAGACGCTAAAGTTACAAGCAAAACAAATTGGTCAATTGATTAACTTTGACCATTTCGTCGTCCTGTTTCATACTATATGAACTAAGGGTTTATGAATTCTCAAAAGAACATTGAGTTTTGAAAGAAAGGACAGTCAAATGGAAAAGAGAAAAGAGAGGGGGAGAGGTTATAAGAAAAAAAACTGTCTGATAACAACATATGAAATATGGAATAACATGTGGTAATATAATATCATTTTAGAAAAGATAAAAGTATATTTGAAATTCAAATTAATGAAATGTTATAAGAAAGTGAAATTATTTTGAAAATAATGAGAAAAGATGCATTATGACGGATAAATCTGTCTCTGACGAATACAAGCATAATGCTGTGGATTAATGTCTGAATAAAAGCTGGTATTTCTGATGATTTTGCTGATTTGAAAGTGAAAAAAGGAGAAGAAAAGTGATATAGGAATAAGATTTGGATGGCAAATTTAAGATAAAAAAAACTATGAAGAAAGGATAGAGAATATCAAATTAATACTTATGATAAATAAAAGAGAATTTACATCTAGTAAACATAGATTTTGAGAATCGAAAACACATGATCACTCAGATTCTAATAATGATGATTAGTGTAGAAAGAAACAATATATCGTTAGGTTTTAGAACATGCTGAAAGCGAAGATATTGCATCGTCATCAGAAAACTTCCTAAGTTAGCTATATACGCCAAAGCAAAACGACAGAAATGTCACGCTTCTAATAGCTACACGGATAGTTTCCTAGGTTTTTGTGATTCAGGCGGCTATGTTCTAACTTTTCTTTTCACCATCTAGATCAACCTAGCCACTCAATCGTTTTGTCGATGCTTTTTCAAATGAAAGAGGTTTCACTTAACGTTTACTGAAACATGATGAGAGGGAAGAAGCGGATTAATTCTTAAAATAAAAATAGAAAATAAACTAATTAGGAATGGAAGATATGCATGTGTTCAATAAAAATATGTTTAAGAATGAGCAACATATGTTAATAATTAAAGATAATTGTCATTCTTTATACAGTATTTCTTACAAAATTTGAATTTCTTAATTGAAAATGAAAAAATTTGCACAACAGATTGATAGATAAGTTTATATTCGACAACATATCTGAATGAATGAAACTTAGGCATCATCTAAGCTGAAAACATCTATTGGAGATTTTTCATTTTGTGCTTCCTCTCTCTCTCTTTCTTTTTATTCTATCATCACTTTAGTTCGACATCTTTGCTTTCACTTTTGGCAGCATATAACCCGATTTAGTCATTGCTTGTAGTCAACTATTAGAACTTGATCCGAACAAGGCGCTTTCTCTTTGCCAAAAACATGGCTGGCTAGCACATACCGTCAAGCTTGTTTCATCAAACTTATAAGCTGTGTCCTCTTTGGCCGGCATTTGCTATCTAGGAAAGCTTCTCCGGACTTTTTTCCGTAAATTCTTAAGCTATACCCCCAGAACATCCTCCGTCATTTTTCTCTCTTTCTATCATTTATAACGTAGATCTTCATCTTTTTCTTCCTATATATATCTTTATAGCTTCGCCTCTCTTTTTCACATTTATACTCTTCTAGCTCTACTCAGTTTTCGCTTCATATTAATGCTCTCTAGGCCTTCCTCTCACTTCACTCTAACTATATCATATGGTCCTACTTGGCCGTTTGATGATATTGAAAGCCCAAAGACAAAAAATAGCGACGATACTCGTCTTGAACTATATCTGAAGGAATTGTGGTACAAATGATCTGTTAGAACGTGTTGAAGCGTATAATCGAGAAAAGTTATAAGCATATATTATATATCAGAAATATATATATATGATAGTTAGTGATAATAATAGAATCTCTGGAAAAAATAATTATAATCAATAGTAATAGACTATTATGATTGAAAATTATGATGTTTCACTTGCTGAACTACTGATTACTTCTGAAAACAGCTTCGTCAGGTCTGTGGAGGCGTTAGTTGGCATGCTTGCTTAAGAAACAGGTTGCTCATTTGAAACTTTAACAAACTTGTATCTAACCCCTACCCCTCAAAACATCGAGGGCTGAAGAAAAGAGACGATGACTGAGAGAGACAGCGGCAATAGATACTACTATTTCTATTTACTATATAGAGGCAGTTCAAAAGACGTTATATGGAAAATGGCCAACCAGGTGATACGAGCACGAGGCTGGCACGTCGTCGTCGTTGGTAGTGTCTTCAACGTCGCCACATTGTAGACGATAGGCGTACATATAAACACATACATGTATGATTACATGAAGATGTGAGGAATCTGCGAAAGAACGAAAGAGAGAGGAGAATACATCTGATGAAATTCTGGTGTATCAGACCATATAAACGGATAGAAGATAGACGTCACGTGAACATCATCGTTATTAGGTGAAAAACGGTCTTCGACCCGTTCCTGAATGGCAACAGAAGAAGCAGATCTTTTAGCCGCGCCAATAGAACATAAACATCAATGAGATTGGAATAAGAAACAGAGAAAACTTGCCAACCTCCGGCTGTCGGAAGACCTACACCGAGATTTATCATCCCTTTCCTTTTCGTCAATTCAGACACTAAGAAAGGAAGGAAGAGAAAGAAATGAAAGATATCAAGTTTTCCAAGTGCCAGCGAAAGCGGACCCAAAAAAAGAAAACACTTGGTAAAGAATGATATAGAGAAAGATTGAATGATAAAGAGCTGTTTATATAGAATTAGAGAAAGAAAGAAAGAAAGTAAGAGAGAAAAAGAAAGTATCATCAGCAAGTATATGGCCAGTGCATGAGTCTACTAACATGCAACAAGCCTAACTTCTGGCATCTGATACCAAACCCCTGAAGGGTTCAGTAGTTTCCTGTATGAAAAATCTTGTTTGGTGAATAGGTTCGTATATCATGTGTATAGATTATATGAATGAATACATAAAAAAAGAGGAGAAATAGAAAAATACAACCGTTCTTATCAGAAAAATGAAGAGGAGTGAAGCATTTAAGGAAGTTTCACGTGTGACGTGAACATACGAGCTTATAAATCCATTGAATGAAATAAAAAAAAGAAAATGAATCATTTCGAGAACAAAGAAGGCAGAAAGTACAGAAATATAAAGTAAAGAGATAAAACGAAAAGTATGGTGGAGTGAGTGTCATCTGGAAGAAGCAGTAACTTCATCTTCATCTCAGCGTCCATTTGCCTAACCATAAAGGAGAAGGGCATTCCTTCCAGATGTCCTACTCCCGGAGGCTCACATTTCGCTTGCCAGGCAGAGAGGCAAACACTTAGTGAAGAGAAAAGATGAAGACGAAACTCAGAGACAAAAAAACCGTATGAAGCTTGCAAGAAAGACGTCAGATGTGAAGGCATAATGGCATACGAATAGCCGGTGACTAGAAAGAAATGAATCAGATGTGCCATTGATTCGTGAAGTTTCACGTTTTACGCATTCAGCATGATCTTAATCTTTCAATATGTATGATAAAATAGGAAAAAAATGTAAGTTAGCTAATATGAATAAGAAATAATTAAATTAAACATATTAAAAGACATAGTCATCTTTCAAAAAAATTATAATAATAAGAAATATGAGTATAAATCAATAAAAATTTGTAAACTCATTATTGGATTAAACAAAACCTTTTTTTTCAAATTTGATTAGGACATTGTTTTAACAATAACAATATCGTACAGAAATCTGCCAGCTCATATCAGAACTGCCGTGGTCTTCCTAAATGGAGGCGGGCACAACAGCCGGCCTCAGCTCCGCCCACAACCCACCCCCCTTATTCTGAGCGGCCTGATTGACCTTAGGCTCTATAATAAGAAAAAATATTCACTTTTGTGAATATTCTAACAAATAAACATAGTTAGAATAAAGATCATATAACTTATTTCTAAGTAAGATGCATTGACTATTGAAGATATTGTCAACATGCTTAAATACTATGAGATATGTTGCTCTGGAGCAAGAAAATACATGAATAGGAAAACAAATTAAAAAGAGCACATATGATAAAGCTTTTTGACTATCTCTTCGTTTATCATTCTATCTCTCTTTGTGTGTTTCCATGTCACACCCATCAGGGAGGTTTGTTTTACAATTTTTGCGCCTTGGAGGACATTGTAATATTGTAAGCGAACGAACTGGGCATCATAAGGAAACATTGCTACTTAACGGCTCAATGTTAAAAGTTTTGAAGAAGATTGAGCTGTTGTGATGTTTGAAAGCATCTGTAAATAAAAAAAATAAAAAGTTGGTTTGACGATGATATATGTTCAATGTTGGACAGTTTTTGGTTTCTGTTGATGAAATCGTCCGAAACATAGAGAGGTTGCATGATTAATAAGTACTAAAGGAATAAACTTTAAAAATAAGAAATTGGTTTTTGAACATTAGTTAACTTAAATAATTTTCAAAAAAAAGGAGAAACTATATGAAATACGAATCAATGAAGAGCTGGATGTGAATGAATGGCTTGATGGAGGCGTATGTTGTCTGATGGTAATGGTGATAAGAATCCATTGCGAATTACCAACAACGCCGTCATTATAAAAGCTAAATCATCATCGTCATCATCTGATTGACTCAAAGAAAAAAATTGAATTGAGGAGAAAAAGTGAGAGAAGCAGCATAGGCTAGATAGTTGACGATGGTAAAGAAGCCGACTTCTATGAGAATGATGATGTTCGGAATGACGTTTAGTCGGACGATGCGCTGAGGAAAGAAATGTTTTGAGAACACGTAAACGATATAGGAGATACGGTGACTACAGTCAGAAGCACTAATCATACTTATGACTGGTAATAACAATATAAAACAAGAATTGAAAACTGAGCGTGGCCATGTGTAGATGATAGTTGGAAGTAAGCTCCAAATCAGAACCAGAAGAAGAGCCAGTCAGCTGGAAGGACGAGAGTAGAACAACGGCAGATTGAGATTGATGTGGTACTGTAATAGCGAAGAGAATGAGAGAAGAGAACAACCGACGATCCTTGAAAACAGGCTGAAAATAACGAGTTATGTACTATAAATAGTTAGAGAAATAATGAAAACATGTAGAAAATGAGAAAGAGAATAAGATGCAGAAGTAATACTTTGATCCTCGTCTACTATATATTGACATTATAATAATAGGTTCAGAATATTTCGAATTAAAAAAGTTACAAGGAAAAGTATCATTGTCGATGAATATATCAAATTTGTTCGAATCGCATAAAATAAGCTAAACATGGGTTCATTAAACAGCGAAGGAATATGAACCGCTCAGTTCATATGGTGGTTACCTGTGAGTGAAACAACGTTTTAGATTCTTGGTAGTGGGTTGAGTTGATGAGTAGGTGATGAGGACAAATGAAAAGGAAAGACTGGTAAAAGAATAGAGAGATGAAACGAGAAAGAGCTCGATGACGAAGTTTAGAAGCATTGGGTAAAACCAGGAAAACGGGCAAGTCCTTGGGCTTCTAGGAGTCCACAGAAATACAGATTGAGAAAAGGTGAGAGATAGAGTCATTGAGTTCAAGAGAGAGAAAACGAGAGTACGGAAGGGTGACGGAGAGGTAGAGAGGTAAAGAGAGCAGGACAGAGATTGTAAGAGAAAAAGAGAAAGAAAAGGGACCATAGAGTTGAAAGGAAGGAAAGAGAGAACAGCTGCTCCTTTAGAATGGACACAAATGAGATAGTATAGATCATGGTGAGAACGTGGGCAGAGAATGGATCAGTTCAACAGAACAGGCGCGTAGTTAGAATACATCAATCAGCAGCCACCTAAGCTTTTATCCAACTCTTCCTTGCTTCCTTCTTCTTTTTCTCCTCCCTTTTCGCTGTCATCAAGACAGTGATAATCATAGAAGAGTCAGAGATACTGTTATGTAAAGAGAGATCTATAGAGAGTAAAAGGAAAATTGCCACACGATATAGCAGGTCTAGCAGAGATGAAGTAGAACCAGAAGCTTTCAACTGTTAGAGAGTTTCTCCACTAGTTAATCTGCTTGGATGACTGAGAGCAAACCACGACGGGAGATATGCTTCATCCATCCAAGAAACAGAGCAACTGACTCCCTGAGGCATTCTTATTTAGGACTAAGATATCGTTAAGTATGCAACTAAAATCAAAACAACAAAGACATTTTAAAGAAGAAATTAACATTTTTTTGTCAAAAATTGAGAATAATGCCTGATGAACAGAAAGCATGCAAGTTGCATTGCCATAAGTATAGCTATGGTCGTATATGAGCAGACGGCATCAAGACTGTGTTTTGAACCTGGAATAAGCAATAGCCAAAAGCAAAAGAAGTTTATTTTATGAAGAGAAGATGACCAGACATTTTATGATTATCGGCATGTTTGATATATCTTCTCTGAATCATGAAAGCCAACATAAAACTTGACAACAATAAAAGTCTATCACCTGAAACTCAAGTTTAAGTATAAAACTTTGATAAAATAATCAAAAGTTGTTTAAGAGCAAGTTATTTGTTGTGTGAAATTTTCGTTAAAAGATCATATTTATGTTTCTATTGAATCAATACAGATTGTATTCCTTTCTTAATCCTCGTTCTTCGAACCTCCACAGTACTGTAATCCAATGAATGTTGATGTAAATGTTCCAATGCAGTTTGTATTCTTCGCAATGCTTGTGATGTCGAGACGATGCTGTTTCAAATCAATACAGAACTATAAATTCATTTGGAAACAAATTAACAGCAGGTACCGTCATGTGTGCTACTTGCCCTGAGGCATAGGCCAAACCTGCTTTCGGTTAAAACCTTGCAAACGAGCAAACGATCAGTCGTCTGTCTGTCGAAGAAGTATGTTTCTCTTCTTCCAGCAGCCAACCTACAGCGCCTGCTTCTTGCAGATCATTGGCACGTCAGAGGTCGGCTATTCCTTGCTTTGATAGTCTGTGTGCTTTCTTCAGTGAGTCTTGACTTAGAAAATATGAACAGTTGCTCTCCCAGATGCCTAAGCCTTCAGAATAGAAAGTCAGAATTCCTATGGTCGTTCATAGCAAATACATGAAAACAGATGTCATCATATTTACTTTTTGACCTTTTTGGAATTAGATAGCTTTTACTTGCGTAACTTGAGCGCTCGAATTCCACTGAAAGCCTTCGACTTCTTTCGTACACAGCTATGCTAATAGTCGGCATTACTTTGTTTTCTACGCCCTAACAGGACAAGACTGACAGTTCATTTATTTCCATTAAATGAGGAACTTATTCATTGGTAATCTTCTACCAATTTGCCTTACTTTCACGGCAATCACATTTGACCGCAACACTAAATCAATTCGGTCAACGAGCTGTGTCAAAGACATTCCGGCTGACAGCCGGCAGGTCTACTAACAACAACCGGCTTCTCAGTATTGGTTGTCTGTCGGTCAGTTGAAGTACGAAGCGTTGTCGCGAATTTAGCCAACTTCGGAACGGCGTGAAGCTACTACATAGCTAACAGCTGGCTTCTATAATTCAAATTCACTGTTACGACGTAAGACATGTCCGAAATGCCTATGCGGTACGATCTCGCGCACCGGGGAAAAAGACAGGACCAACGAACATTGAATTTATGAGGCCGGCCAAACTAAAAGAAACTAAACAACGGTTTATTCTGCTGAACAATTGGCTTGTCTGATATCTTGTAGTTTTGAAACAAAGATGGGTTATCGGAGCTTTAAGTTAAATCCGCAATTATACAGGGTTCTGATGAGGTTGGAAAATATTATTCATTAAGTATCTATATCTAGAACTTTATGTTCAAACTGGAACAAAGAGTGAAACGCTCGTTGAAAATAAGAGGAAAGAACAGAAACGAAATAGAAGGAGGGAAATGGTTAAAGCTAAAGAGAAAATCCGAAAGACCACAGAGGGAAGATGAACAGGACACGATAGGAGGGAAGAGGATAAGCAATACTTCTCTGGCTTTCCATCTCTCTTCTGACTACTCTCGTAGACACATACACACGGCTGTTCATCCGATACGGGCACTGATAGGCACAACAGCCGAAGACGAGCAGCAGAAGCTCTAACAAGACAGCGGATGATTGGAGGTGAGGGGGAATTAGAAGAGGTTTGTCAATTGGGGAGAGGGGAAGAGAAAGGGGGATTGAAGATGTCACTGTCATAGTTGGCAAGAAACTATCAGAATACTTAATGGTAGAGCATGTTCTTGCTGAGCTAATTCTTTTTGTTTTTTGTTTTTCGATGTTTAGGAATACTATCTTAGATCAATTAGTGATTCAGAGTTTGAAAATGAGAATCAGTATTCAAGCTTTAAAGAACTGTGTCTCATTCTCATTCCTCGTCGATGTTGCGGAATTGTTTCTGTCTCTAAATGACAACACATGTTCAAAGTCAAGATAGTATGAGGCATTCAGCTGACCTCGTTAATCTTGCGATTTCCATCTGTATAGCTTTTATGCTCGTGTCCAGGAGAATGTTTCAATATGAATGGCAAAAGTTTGATAACAAATGAAAATGAAAAAAATATTGAGAATACATATAGTTATCTTATCTTACATATATATGGCATAAAGTATATGAAAGATAATAATGGCAGACAGGTTGCTACAAAAATGTTTTTGAAATAAGGCTAATCACGTGAAATGTTCTTATGTCATATATAACCCTATCTCTTACATCAACAATTCATACCATTTTCTATTTGTAAATATGCTAATTTCTTAAAAATGCTTTAAAGTTTTTGGTGTTATTAGTTCATCTCTTTGATATTTTGATTTTACGAGGTTTAGTGCATATATTTCACACTTGCTATGTGGTTCCTACCATTCATTCATCCCACACGTCAAAGCTGGAAAGACAGATGAAGTGGGACCGACAGTAAGTGAAACGATGTGTGGTTTTATAGATAGAAAAACGTCGGCAAATTGATTTCCAAGAAAAGACCGTCAGATAGCAAAAGAGCCTAATGATGATGGTAATGACAATTTCTGAATGATTAGATGAGAAGAAATGAAACGGCGAATTATGGGTCCCAGAAGCGTGCACATCCTTGGCTGATCACGCTGATGATCATGATGACGAAGATGACGATGACGGCGTTTGCTATCTTTGCCCTCTATGTCCTCTTTCAGGTTGACAGCATCATCTTCTTCGTAAGTATAATTATCGCTATCATCGTCTTCGTCGTCGTCGTCGTTGTTGCACTGACAACTACAAGCAGGAATCATGATACGAGTGGCAAACTAGATGTGACATGAGAGGACATGCGTATATCAGCTTGATCAGACGCGTTTCAACGAAAAATCCAAGATCAATGAAAACTTTAGAAAGCACATTTAGCAGCTTTTTTCATCTAGGGAGTGATGAAAAAGAAGAAATGGTTTGTCTAGCGTTCAGAGATCCTAAATGTTTTTTTTTCTAAGCTTTCATTTCGATTTATACGATATTTGAAGTTGTTGTTTAATGATCTTAAGCTTTATTTGGCATACAATTACAACAACAAGTCTATTTGTTGAAAAAAAGCTAATTGGATAGAAAGTAATTAAACTTAAATGATAGTAATTATTTATGTATTGATGATATGTTTAGTATAGTACAATTGTACTAAGATGATGATGACAGAATAGTTGGTGAAGGGAGAAAGAGGGGGGGGGGGGGTTGTCAATCTTGAAATTATACATACATATAGATGAACGTAGAGTATAAATGTCAATGAAAAATGAAACGTGATTGAACTTATAGACAACTATGTATTATGTATGATATACACAGATTGCTTTCAGATTTTTTAATAATAAAAAAAACGTTTTTTTTCTTTTTGTTAAAGTGCTTGTTTTGCAGTAAATCAAAGTTAAATGAGGTGGGGGTGGATAAAGAAGTGTAGAGGATAAAATGCCAGAGATATAACACATTTAGATAATAACACTCTGAGAGTTACGAGTCTACCTAAGCAGAATGGATGAGATTTGTCATATCACAATTGAGCAGCTGGAACATTGACATAATCGAAAGAAACACACACACACACATACAACTCTGCTTCTTTTTTGTTTCAAAGAATGTTATATACCGTATTCTTGCTTTTTAGAATTATCCCTCGTAATTCCTTGCGTCTACCCTTATATCTGTCTGAAAATCAGAATCTCTCACTCGAATGCTTTTTCTTATATTATACCGCTTTTATATATATATATTCGTGGACTTGAAACATTTTATCTTTCTTATCTTCTCTCCTCATTATTGTATTGCTCGCCTTTCCCTTTCTCACACCTCCTCCCTCCTCCCTCTCTCTCTAAGTCTATCTATCTATCTCCTCACATTTGACTATGTTTTAGCTTGTCTTTTGTCTCATCGTTTTTTGCACACTTCTTGAAGAGGTAGATAGAGTTATTGAGTCTAATGAAATAAGAGATTCGAAGATGAAGAAATACATAGAATAACACCCCACGGCAGTAGAACTATAGAAGAAAGACCATATGTGCATATGGAGAAAGAAGTTGGATAACGACATCCAGATGAGATGGAAAGGAGGGAGAGTACAAGAAAGAAATAGGAAATATATTGCATTAATAGAGAGGGAGCGGCTATACAGATGAGGTTATAAGCTAACAATAAAAGATAGAGAGGGAAGGGGGTGGAGAGTGTGAAAGAGATATCAAAGTTGTTCAAAAAAACGGAAACGAGAACGACAGAGAGAGGGAAAGAGACGAAGAAAGGTGTACGGAGAAAAGAAGAAAAGAAAAATGGAAGTAAAAGAGATATTCAACCGTTCTTCACGTTAAAATACAAAAAAAAATTAAGAGCTAGAACGGAGAAGTGCATCCGAATTCCAAAGTTATGGCCACGTGTTAAAGATAGACAAAGAGCATTAAATGCTTTTGACCAAGTTTTCATTAGCATGATATATGTATATTCCAATTTAGATTATCAATTACTTATATCAATTTCATTAAAATGAAATTTCAAAAATGAAATCTATCTTGAGATATGTTTTATTAATGAAATTTTCATTTAAAGGGCAGTAAAGTAGAAATTAATTTGAAATACAGGACAGTGTCCTGTTCTTAAGAAAAGAGCAGTCGGGGGTCAATATGTTGTAAAGGGACATCAGTAAGTAACACCTCATGAGATATTTTTATAAATATCTTTATTTCTTTTTATTCCAAATATATTTAAATGTAAATAATCAACAAAAATGTAAATAAACTTCAGTCTTTTTACATTAAAGTCTTTTTCTGTTGAAATAAAAGGCTGGGAAAGGAGAAACTATGAATGTTATCAAGCACTACAATCAGCTATTTGAAAGGATAATATTATGAGAAAAGAAACAATTAATCTAACCAGATACTGTAATGAATTCAACCAAAATGCTTTAATCTTCTAAATCTTATCTGGTAAAGAACAACTTAAAGATTTCAAAAGAAGGAAAAGAAGGGGTCAAATTATCCCGATAGCCTCTACAGTCTTGCATTTTCAATCTTAAAGCATGGGAAAGAGATATACAGTATATTGTTATCTGAAGATGTTGAAACTGGAGATGAACTAAACGATCAAACATTTAACTTTGAAATATTTCAAAAAATATGATTTAGATGAGAAGTAGTTTGCAGACAATTGAAAATTGCCCATTTGAAGAATCATTTTTCATCGAATTCATTGACATATAAGTTCGATCAGCTGTTGGTTTAATAGCCAAATGGTTGGCAATTTAGTAAGATGTATGTTCGAGTTATGAAATTGATGACAATGAATATCTTCGATTATGAATACAAAAGCCAACTGTTGCTCTAGCTGTGAGTACTAACAGCACTTTCGTTATTCTCACATTGCTTTGCAGAGAAAGGGATAGTAGTGTTAGAAATAGATAGAGATAGAAGATATAAGGTTTATGAACAGCAATGCTACCATAGCAGACGATAAGAAACCGTAAATCATAAGATGAGGAGAAAACAGTTGCAGACAGACAGAATCTGAATGTTTTAGAGATATCACCAACTGTAGTCAATAGCTATCTATTTATGCTTTTCACGTCTCAATACAATCTTTCCTTCCATAGACATAAATCATAATTTCTATTCGACTAACATTTAATTCTTCTTACCATGTTAGCTTCAAATAGAAACAAAAACATTTCAAAATAATTTTCATAAAAAGATAATCAAATAACATATTTGAAATAAATTAGTAAATATATGAAAAACAGTACATAGTTTAGGATTTCCAGATAATCATTTACATCCAAACATAATATATCAGATATTGATCAACAACTCGCCCAAACTCAGTCTGTTCAATATTAGAAAATGTCAGTATTTTTATCAACAAAAAAAACTACAAGTAGCACATGTTGAATGAAAAAAAAAGAGAACCTGATTGGCATGTAACAAACATTCAAAGAATCAAATGAATTTCAAATGATGAAGAAGAGTAGTCCGTTTTCTCTCTGTTATACTTGACAATGAACTTAGAAGGTATGTTAACTGTTGATGAAGAAATTTAAAGTTTTTTTTGTTTTGTTTTTCATTATAAAATGAAATGTTTGGGTTAATTGAGAATGAAATTTTTTTTGATTAACTAACCATGGATTAGTTCGTTCATTGTGTACAAAAAAAAACGATTTTTATATATAAAAATACAGCATAATAGTATAATAAACTATTATTTAAAAATAGAAAATAAACTCTTAATAGCAGGATATTCTTATTTTTTCTAAGTTTACATTAACATTGAAAAACCGAAAGAACGAGTAAACTGTTGTAAAGCTTGAAACACTTTCATTTGTCAAGCTCACATGTCTATTTGTTCCAAATATGTGTTAACCTTGGCATTTATTCAATATTGTTCTATTGAATAACGTCAGATTATCAATCATGTTGTTGAATGTGGAAAAAAGAAAAAGGAAAGTGTCTCGAGACGACCGCTATCATTAACAGGTTCATTACCCTATCTCTCCTTCTCTTTCTCTCTCTTTCTCTCTCTCTTTCTCACTATATTCTATCTTTCTCCTTTTGTATTAGATGATGCCATTTATGTCTTACCCTGAAGTCATCAATCTATCAAAATTAACCTTTTCTCTTTCAAAATTATCATCCTTATCATTTTTTTTCGTCATTGTCTAATAATGATAAGTGTGAAAATGAATATAAAATCATAAGGGGCCACCATCATCAATATCAACATCATCAGGCTATAAAGAAGATTGTAGTAACTTAATCAGGCAGTCATATCGTATATGAGTATATTGTTAGGAATATTCTACTTTTTTTCAGATTAAAATATCAATTATACAAAAGGATATTATATGTTTTTAAAATATTATATGATATTGTTAACATAATCTTAAAAATATTCATATGATCATTCGTTATGAGTCACAGAAAACACTTGAAGATGCTCTGTCTGGAAATGGAGGACTATTTGAACAAGCTAGCCGCTGTTTCGAATAAATTGATCGAACAAAAGATATTTGAATTTTCAAAGACAAATTCGGTAACAATTCGATATTAAAAGAAATTAAAAAGATAAAAGAATCAAATATATAATTTATAATATAGATTTACTGATTTTATTAATATATATATAGACATAGATATATTTATATTTTAATCAATATTATCAAACAATAATGAGTATAGAAATGAATGTACATGTATATTATGATCATCATTGAATATTTTATCTGAATCATTCAGTTGATTCTCTTTTTCAAGTTTCAAGCGATCTATGACATCTCATTTGATGACCAAGAGTTATGAAAACTAAGGACTTTTATCATTA
The DNA here is from genome assembly GCA_964057225.1 of Auanema rhodensis. NCBI lineage: Eukaryota > Metazoa > Nematoda > Chromadorea > Rhabditida > Rhabditidae > Auanema > Auanema rhodense. Next base: position 7,958,293 of record OZ059899.1, on the reverse strand, counting down.
TATTAGGAAAAGGGGGAGGGGGTGTAATTGTTTATCAACCTATGTACCCATGCACAATTTGGTGTACAACGAAGGTTTGCCGATGTTGTAAAGCTGATGGGAAATCCCCCCTTGAAATGATCAGTTTGACCAGTTCAGATGGGGTGTAGGGTTATGTTGATTGTATTATTGGGGGTAGGGTGAACGGGGAGTTCCCCAATCGGTGGTTTTTGTAATTTCCCACGATCGAGCTGTCTCCCCTCCCGGCTAGCTGGTGTAATTTGTTCAAGTGATGCTGTAATTTGTAGAACTTTTGTGAAAGAAATGTAATAGATGACGTAATTACTTGATAATGGGTGGCAAAGCGTTAAACGCCAACTTCAAGTTCAATCGCGATCACTGGGATGTACAATGTGTTGACCACGTGTGAATGAAAAGCATTCTAATACTCATATATACTTTAGAGAATAACAAGAAGTTATGTCAAACTGAGTAAATGAAGATTTTTGTGAAATATTATTAAAGTTGCATATAAATAAAAGTTTAGCGGAATATAATGAATAAGTTTGAAATTTTGAAATAGAAATAATAGTGAATAGAATATGTTGAAAGATTAAGTTGAATATAGTTAATAAATTCTGGCTTTAAAACAACATAGTATATTAGAAATTTTCAAAAATCCAAGTAGCTCAGTTGAGGTTTGAATTTAAAATATTTTGAAAAGGTCAATTATCGATAGTATATTGAGAAAGGTCATTTGTGCTTGTGGTAATCATGATCGAGATACTGCTTAACATCATGTGTTGTTGCTCAAGTCTTCCATCAACAGGATTCAGAAGACTACATGCAACTCTCATAGATAAAACTAAAGAAGATGGAAAATAAATTCGAATGTTTCAAATAAGTGACTGATAATGATTCGATATCGAGTGTGAAGAAGAAAGTTTCATGCTAAGGGGGTAAGCGTGAGCAGATTTAAAGACGATGAGGTAGAGGAAAGTAGAGAAGCCTCACATGAACTAGCTGGAGGAGAAAACAGCACACTGATGAGAAAAATAGTATTGTTTTAGTGGAGCTAAGCGACAGCCCCGGATATACCGAGTCGGCGTTGAAAAATGAATGAGAGACTGTACAAAAGCGGACTCACAGATAAAAAGCAAATGAGAATTCAGTATACGTGAGAGGGTGAGACAAAGATGAAGCCGAGAGAACCGGCTGAAGCTGAAGATGAAGACTTGAGCTGCGGATCTACAGCTAGAGCAATTATATCCGATGAGATCGTCAGACACACGGAATTGCAGGTGGAACGTGGCGGCGTTGACGACGATTACCTCAGTGACGACGACGGGCGAAAAGAAGAAGACAACAACGAGGAACGGAAAGAAGCTTGAAGACAAACATCTCCTCAACTTCTGTGCCTTCTTCAGCATCTTTATCTAGCTGTTTCTTTGACTGACAAGAGACCTGACGGAGAAGATGCTAAGCTCAAGCACATTCTTGTGTTCGAAGCTTTACAACTTTCACCCTGAAAGGGTTATCAAAGAACAATACAGCTTCTATAAATAACCAACCTATCTTACTAATATTAACAAAACTTTTTTTTGTGTCTGTTAAGATGTCTCTCTTTTAATCATTTATCTGAAATAAAAGAACTATTAGCTAATCAGAACATATGAACATGAATGCTATAAAGGTCATTGCAATTTGATGTGGCCAGTTGAAAAATCTGTTTGGAAACATTTAAACTGAAGGTCGTCCAGATATCAGCTACTGATAACCAGTCCTTCTTTAGCCACATCCTATTCTAATGAAAATGGTACATGAAGATGGCTAATCTTCATGATAACAAGATGAAGAAATGAAACACTGAACTATGTACAACCAGGGTTCAAAAGGATTTTCATTTTAATCAAAAAAAATTTTTTTAGCAATTTTCATGCATTTTAATAATATTCAAATATACATGAAGTCGTTTATTTGTTTTATTACAATTTTTAAATCTAGATTTGCTCTTTATCCAGAAACATATGCATATAGTTAAATTTAATGGAATATATTTGATTTCAATAAAAATTTAAAAAAAAACAATCAACGTATCAAACCAACATTAAACCATTTCAGTTCATTCACCCAATTTTCATTGAAAATATTGAATTTTCAAAATGTTTTACGGATTTCTAAGAATAATACTTTTATTTTCATATTGTGTTAACATGTATGAGAATGCGAAACGACGAAACTTTTGTTTTTTTTTCATCAATTGATCATGAGTCATATCTGGTGACTTCCAAATTATCTGGAGATAAGAAAAGTTTGAAAAGGGTTAAAAGGTTATCGTTGAAAAGTTTGTTAGATATATATCTTTTAATTTAAATTAATCTTGATATTGATAAAGATTTACAAAAATTTGAATTAATTGAATACATTAGAAAGGGACTAATGATGATCTTAGCAAAGTATATTTCACTTTTTTTACTTTATTTAATTAGTGATGACAGTCTATTCACAGTTGTTAAGTCAGATAGTTTCATAAGTTGATCCAAGCAACATAATCTTGAGCTGAAACGTCTGTTGGATTATCTAAATCCATTTTCAAAAATAAATAGATACCTATCATTCGATTACTTATTATCTCTCTTTCTTTTTTTTTTCTTTTCTTATATATCTCTTATCCAACATTAGTTAGGTTTTTCTCTTTGAGTCATTCGTTGTTCCTCTGTTTCTGGTTATCATCTCTGCTTCATTCGCTAATTCTCGTCTGATTCTTCTGCTACACGTCATTCATCCACAAAACTTCTCTTTGATTTTCCGGATTTGCCGGTCGTCCATCCGGCAATCCGACACAGCAGTTGCCACATATTGACCTCACAAAGTTTGGGTCAGGTATGTAAGTGCGGCCACGAAAAGCAGCAGAATACATCAGATGGATTCATTTACTTCCCACCTTTCCTCATTTGAGGGATCTTCTTACATTCGTTACAAACAGCTTACCGACAGTTTGTATTAAAGCGGAAGTCGAAAACTGATACCCAAAAAAGGATTATTGATACTAAGAAGATGCTTTCTATAGTTATCTACCGAAATCGTTATGTTGGATTAAAAATGTTGTATTATGGGAAGGAAGAGGGCTATAGAGCATATGATTCATAGTTAATATTAATTATTTAATTAGTATAGAAGTAATATATCCTATAATTTAGAAATACAGAACCACTTACAAATTCTCCAAGTAATTGAACTTGGCTATATAGCTATATTGGATATAAAGTATCAAATGTGATGATAATCTTCATGTCATAGATGTTCATCATGTTCACGTCTGTTTACCATATGTATCATCCTAATCCACTTAGAAAATATATATTCTGTTGGCCAGATTACGGTAATTAGCAATTAGGCGGCCGCCTTTAACAATGACGTCAGTATGAACAAACATAAGTTTTTGACGCTTATTAATACTAAATATACCGAATTATGTAGCAACTTAATTAGAAATATACACATTTAGGGACTCGTATGTTTATGTCCTGTAACTTTTAATGGAAACGATATTTCAAGTTTTATCAAAACATTCATTTTAATTTGTTTCACTTGAAGTTAAATTGAAGCCATAATATTAACATAAATGTTATTTCTTTAGTTGAATCTAATGAAATGATTATATTTATTATTATATAAATAAAAAATATTAATTATATACTATTTATTTGATTCATTTTTTTAATTTAACAAAATCTATATACACGTATTTAATACTGTCATTCACATGATGAAAGCTTTTGATATGTATTGTGATAAGTGATTGAAATTTGATATGAGTGACAAGCAAAGAAAAAATATTGAATGTCATTTTTGTGATTAACACGAATTAATTTTTTTGATTATAATAAACAGATATTACTTGAAATTTGGGTAAAATCGTAATTGTTTAAGGAGTTCCCTCCGGCAAGAATCGCAAACTTGACACAATACCTTCAGCTCCAATTTGAAGACGACAAGCTTCATTCCTGTAACAATAACATGGAAACTTATTTAAAGTACAATACATTAGATACTCACAGATATCTGTCTGCAAGTTTGTTGTCTAATGCTGATATTGCTTTGCAATTTTTAAGAAATATTTTCTGAAGATTTGGTAATGATAGAATACTTCTGAATATATGTTAACTGTATATTACTATAATTTCTTCAAAAAAAACCTGTAAAACCGTTGAACTTGAGCTTCAGAAGAAAACAAAACCCCGGAAACATGAACTTGTTCGAGATCAGGATGCGATTGTAAGAACCAAGATAAAACTCCTGGTAAGTCAACATTTGACAAATATATGTGAAGCTTTAAAGAAAAATTATATAATTTATTAAAAAATACAAATTACCTGAACTAATTTTAAATTTGATAACAAAATAAGACTTCGTTGCATTTCTTGAAGAACATTCACTACCGTATCCTTCTTACAATCAATTATCAAAGATTCAAGAGGAATTAGTCCTCGGAATGGAAGCATATCAGTTCGATGAGCACAGCCTAATAATTTAAAACCGTAATATTAAAAACTATTATATAAATTCTTCTGATTTAAAAAAAAGGACTTGCCTCTTCTAACTTTAGGTTCAACCGTATTCCATCCTCTCAATGTTAAGTTCTTTAATTTTTTAAAATATGGTAATGCGTACAACGAATCTTTTTCAATAACCGGCAGTTGACTATGTTGATCAAACTGTAGAGTTTCCAACTTGGAATGAGCACTTGCTAACTAATGAAGAGAAAAATCTTTATTTTTTAACTTTTAATTACCTGAATTAAGCCTGACATTGTTATTCGAATCGGTATTAGTCCAAATGTTATATCACGCAAATTGTTCATATAATTATTGATGAATCGGAGAAGTTTATCCATTTCTATTACTCTGATATCTTCGAGATTTTCTATATTTATATATTTAGAATAATCAAGGACTAAATTTCTTTTAAAATATAAAATATAATTGACAATTTTATAAAATCGTCTACTGACCTATAAATAAAAATAAATTTAATAATTGAAATAAAACACAAAAAAATACTTGTCTGAGTTTCATTAGAGTAGGAAAATCACATTGTTTAAATATTTGATAGAAGAGTTCATCAGGTAAATCATCCATTCCTATTCTGTTGAAATAAAATAATATAACTATTATTATAATATAAAGTAAGTAAAATTAATGAACAGGTGTTAAATAATCACAGAAAATGTTGATCAACAAGAAGATTGTGTGGACAATGAATAAACGAAAAAACAAAATATAAATCGAATGAAAAATAATAATTGGAAGCTGGATAAATATAAATTATATAAATATATAAGTAGATAGGAATATAACAGAAATATTTATAATTGAAGTGAAGAAGGGTGAGATAGTTAAGGATAGGTTGTTATTGTATTCCAAGCACATAAAACATAAAATAGCATGAGAAAGATGATGGGATGACGGAAGATAGTGGAATAAAGGCGACGAGTAAAATAATCAATAGTTTAGCTCATCGAGAACATGGAGGTTGAAAAAATCTTCTGATCAAGAACTTGAGAGAGAATAAAATAACCAAAAGATAATAGAAGAATATGAAGAACAAAGAGAGAGGTAAAATATAATAAGAGTTCGAAGACTCGTAGAATGTTTTCGACCCGAATCTATGAAATTGATAATAATGAAAAAGGAAAACAAAGTTGATAACAACAATGGTTCGAATAAAGAGTCTATTTAAAAGATTAATTCAAGCTTATACTAAGTATATTGAGAAGATTGTCAAGTATATAAGCAGATCAAATCGACCTTATTCTGATAATAAAGGTCATAAAATAAAAGAAATAATGAATATATAAAGTAAAAAAATAATCATTAGTAAACAATAAGAGTAACTATAAATAAAGAAAAATATGTAAGATGAGTAGGAATCAATACATCAAGACTTTAAATTTGCCAAGAAACTGTTGAGCGGGACAGAAAAACCTGCTTGACAATTTTGCCGTTGAGGACATTAGCTAAACCATTGGCAAAATCGTTTCTTTTTGAGTTTTTATAGGAAACTTAAAACATCGAGCTGATCTTAAAGATAAGCAGAACAAACAAAAAATGTATAATGGAATAACAATAGATTATATTAAATATTATACGATATATATATATATATGTTTGTATACATGTATAAAATAAAAAATGTTTGTAAGATGTAGTATGTGAGTCGTATCGGTAAACTATGCTATTGGCAACAAGACAATTATGAAGAATATGTCCTCTGGTTACAAAAAAAATCTGTGAATATTAGATAGCAGGTGTTTATAAACAAAAGAAGTATACTTAACTAGATCTTCAGTTATTGAAATTGGAAGAGTGATGTCTGATACTAGTTCTGTACAACAGGACACTGTGAACAGAAAATGATCTTTTCCACTCAAAAACATGTACAAGTGTTGAAAAAAGTTTTATTGGAATGTTAGAATGGATAATGAATATACGAAAGAAATAGTCTATATAACATTATGAATTCTTTGTTAAAACATTGTAAAATTAAAAAACTAACATATGGAATAAAAATCAGATTTAAATATCATCTATCACGACACATGATTTAAGTTTGAAAAGCAATAGCCTTGTGTTTTAAACGACAGTTGCATTTCATTATGACGAAAGTCCTTTCAAGGTACCGAGGCATCTTCATCATCAGCAAAACATAGCTGAAACAGGAATTCGGTCTTATAGATATGGATAACTGGTTCTTCATAACACAACAAAGATTTTTTCGAGTATAACTTTCTTTGTATTTGATTATTATTTGAAAAAACTTAAATAAAAATGTTTGTTTCATGTGGAAAGTCCAAAAAGCGACGATTGGTCCGAAGGTATTAGACAGGCTAGCTCAGAGATGGAACTCACGGGCGCTATCCGGCCACTGCAACGCGCGGAGGATTTTGCTTGCTCCCTTTCGGGCCTCGGCCTTACTCCTCTCCTTGTCCACCCGGGGCAATCTCTCTCCTTCGAGAGTGAGTCCCTAGTGACGCATCGCTTGGCTCGGACGCCCGGTCGCCGTAGCATACAGCTGAACCAGAACTCCTGACCTCACTTCATCCACAATCATCTACTGCCTAGAAGCTGGCTCACAGGCGCCCGCCACGACGCCCAGTGGTAGACCTTCCTACGTTTTGGTTGTTATACGCGTCCTCGCTCTTAGCATTACATGAGAGAGCACAGTGAAAGTGGAGTGCGGAGAGACAACACAAAAAAGCCTTTACAACACCATACATGTATTTTCATTTTAACAGTTTGATAATTATATTTTCTTATATATTTTAATTTTAAATATTTTTGCTTTTTATACTAACTCGTTATATGAAACTAATATCAGATAATTTCGGAAATAAAGCTTAAATTAATATTTTCAGTAGCACAACCATTATAAATATTAAACCCCCTCAGTTTAAAAAAATAGTTCTTCTATTTAAAATTCATCTTAATATATTCACTTTTAAGAGAATAAATCAAAAATAAAATAAGAAAAGAACAACACATTTATTAAAGGTAACAAATATGAAGATCAGTTAAGATTAGATGGATTAACATGCAAACTACATAAAATAGACAATCACTGATAAACACATGAGCTGCTAATATATATTATTCCTGTTTCATAAGCATACTCACAATAAATAAACGAAAACACAAAGACATCACGGCGAAAACACAAGACGAAAATTCAGTAACCACAAAAGATTACAATATGAAACATACACGGGACTGAACTTTAAATACATATGAAGAAAAGGGTCAATCCAAGAAAAATGTAAATAAAATTAAAATGTGGCAATACTATACAAGGTACTGTGATTAATGAGATTTTCACCGAAAAAGGTCAAGATGTAGTTTACCAATATGGCAAAGCCGGTCCGTCAGAAAATTAAAAACGAAAATAGAAAAAACTGTTAATTCGGCCATCTTAAGATGGAGTTGCGTGATTTGGTTGATGTTGATGTCCAGACATAGGACCACGTTTCATACCTGGTCCATCGTGACCACGACTTTTACCGACCTGGAAAAATAAGATAAGAGCTAGAAAAACAAAAAAAGCATTACCATTCCCATTCTGGGTCTATGATGGTTATGATTCATAGAGTTGTAGTTATGAATGCCATGAATATTGGACCAGTTATCGCCAGCATTTGGAATTACAACTCTGTTCATTCCCAAGGGTGGTTGGCCTTAAAGAAAAGAACAGTTGAAACATAAGGCACATATGTTTTACCTCGGAAAACATTTGGTTGCCCATAAATCTGTTGTCCAGACTGGGGAGGAGGTTGGTGGCTAGCCTGCTTACTCCAAGCGAGATCGGCTCCAAGAGCGGGAGGAGGCTGAGCAAACCTCATGTTAGGATTTAGTGTAGGTGGAGGTTGGGTAAACTGCATGGGAGGTTGATGCACATTAGGAGGAGGATGCTGTGTATGAGCTGGTGGAGGAGCTTGGAAAGAATTAGCCATCATTGATCCAAATTGTCCTCTTTCGTTTCGATGATTTCCTAAAACAAACATATTAGAACATATTCACTATTAATTATGATAAACTCACCCATTTGAGGCCCATTCATGTTATGAGCATTAGGTGGTGGAGGTGGCGGAATATTCATGCTCATCATATCCATTGGATGGGGATTGAAGGACATCAATGGTGGTGCTCCGTTCATCTTAGATTGAGGAGGAGGGTGAGATACGTTAGGATAGCCAGGCGGTCTTTGTTGTTGCATCTACAATACCATAAATTATTTGAATTTGAAAATGTGTTATATTACCGGCGGAGGGGGCTGATGGTTTATACGTCCACTACTAGCGAAACCAAATTGTGATACAGGTGGTTGAGCCTGTTGCATTTGTTGAGGTGGATTGCCTCCGAAGTTCATCACATTATCAAAAGAACTATTGGGAGCTGACCATGTTTGAATGTTTTGATTAATTCCACCAGGTCCTGAACAGCAAAAGATGAAACCATCAAAATAGTCTGATTGTCTTACTCTGATTAATATACATTTGATTATCAGCCATGGGTTGACGATTTTGAGGAGGTCTTTGATTCTGACCGTATGATCCAGGCGTAGGTAACGTCTTAAAAAGAAGCAATAAAACTTTCGAATTAAAAAAGAAATTCTGGTCAAGACAAGCATTAACTAACCGAAGGAGGACTAATAGCATTGGGTGGAGGAAGTAAAGAACCCACATGAAGAGGTTGAGAGTATCCTGCTCCCATTTCCGGCAACATAATAGGATAACCAAATGTAAGACCACCCAGTCCTGATGAGAACGGCGCTAAATTAGATACATATTCGAAATAAAATCATGGTTGACCTACCCAAACTAGGACTTCTTTGTGAGCTGGTTTGGCAATTACTAGCACAGCTGTTGTCGGGCTTCACAATATCATTATTAGCTGGCTCTCCAACTTGTGGTTGGGGTTTAACCTTAGCAACATTAGAAGGAAGAGAGGGTGATGTCTGTTTCTCCGTTTCCATAGGCCATAACTCCTATGATACCAAAATGTTTCATTGTATTGATAGCCATAAAATACCTTGACTTTGTTTAGCTTTTCTTTCAATCTGAAGTCATCAGCAACACTTCCATTTTCTGAGTTAGCGCCAGTAGATACAGTTACAACAGTCTTGTCTTGAGATTCTTTCGCTAAGGTTTGCTTTAATATAAAAATTAATAAAGAAAGAAAAGAAAGCAATTTTTACTTCGTGAATGTTAGGGTCAAACGTAAAATCGTATTTGTCATCCCCTTGTAAAGGCTGACTTGATGATAAAGATCCAGCTAACTCAACCATTCTGCAAATAATTAAATAAAAATATAGTCTTGAGCAAAAAAAATTACTTTTGTGGTTCTTCACGATTTGCAGGTGGTGTATCAGAAGCAGATGATTTTGAGCGAGGAGTCGGTCGAGCTATGGGAGAAGGTATAACAATCGACTGTAAATTTAAATTAAATTTGATTAAATCTTTGAACAAACTTTATTTCCATCAAAATCTTTAAGATCCTTGTCAATTGCACTTGGAACATGAGCACTGTTCCAAACAGTGGTAACAGGAATCTTTCTGTCTGACTTTTCAGCAGAGCTTTTCACATCAGAATGTTCTTCCTCATGCTTATTTTCCTTGTTAGCCACTGATGTTTCGTAATCAAACTTTCTCTTTTCTAAACACATAAATAAATAAAAAAGAAGAAAAGTTTATGCTACCTTTTTTGGAAGTAACACGATTAGCTCTTTGATTTTGAAGCCGGACTTGTCTTTCTTTGTGAAGCTTTTTACGTTCTTCTGCTTCCATAATCTGCTGTAATTTTTTCTTTTTGGCTCTTTTATTTAAAACCTAAACACACTAACTAATACAAACAAACTAATCTAACTATTTACCTCTTCAAATCCATCCATACCATCGGCGCTAACAGTTTCCTGTTGATGCCCATCAATAACGACAACACCAGCAATATTATTGAAGTCTAACCCCGCCAGACCGTCGGAAACACCGACCTACCGAAAGCACTAATGAACACGGAAAACAACACGAATACGAACCTTCTCTTCATTTTGGTGTTTCTGCTGACGTTTTTCCTTCGACTGCTTCCTGTTGCTGGCGTCGGAGGGCGAGTGGCACGTACGTCTGGCGGGTTGGCCGTTTTTTGAACGAATACGTTCGGCTGATATTCTTCCTTTGGCATCGTTAGGCTCTAAGGAAACCTGGGGGCGACGAGAATGTTGAATACGCTTTGAAGGTGTACCCCTGAAAATAATTAACAGTGAACATAAAAACCTGTAAGAACATACTCTCTATGAACACGTCCACTACTCTCGCTGGCAGTTTCCCATTCATCGTGTCCTTCACTAGAAGCAACAGGACTTTTAAGTCTATCAATCTTGCTATCATGGGCTGTAGAAGAATGATCTGATCCACGTCGATGAGGAGCACCTCTAGTCTGAAAAACAAGTCAAGGATAAAAAAATATTCAAGTTCATAAAACATCACTTTAAACAAAAAATAAACAAACGAGAATATCACGCAGAAATTGAAAAAAAAATATAGTACCTTTAAATCTTCCTTATTGTGAAGTCGACGATTTTTTTGATGAGCTCCACGACCCCTCTTAGGTCCAGAATAACTGTTGAAATTTTCACCCTCTTCATTTTCCGTATCCCGGGTGTGACGACCCTAAAATCAGCAAAGCTTAATCTATGTATTCAATTAATTGACTGATGATTAAGGTCACAAGACTGACTTCTTCTCTATAATGACCTCCTCGGATACGCCCCCTTCCCCTTGTTCCGCGAATAAATTTTCCACCCCTAGGGCTAGCTGATTTATCGCTTTTCGGGCGAGGAACAGTTAACTCATCCTGAATGTGAACATTATAACAGAATAAACTAGGATTAAGCCCACTTTTTCATTACGAGTTTCTATCTCCGGCATTGAATCAATTTTTTCATTTTTCAAATCTAGATCATTATTAAGAACAACTTTGTCGTCCTCATTTTTCACAGATGGTGGTCGTTTTTGAATTTGATATTGAGTATATCCAACCCGTCCTCGACCGCCTCTGATAGTACCTCCTCTGATAGCACGTCCACGAGATACACCACCTCTTCGCCCTGTAATATACAGAAATATAATTGGATTCGAAATGTCTTAATGATACCTCTCGTGTTCTGGGTGAATTCCCGATAATTAGAACGAGATTCATTGCATTCGTTTTCCTGCCAATATCGGGAATCTTCTCTGCCTTTATAACGATTTCCCTCGTCTTCCTTCTCCCTTTCCTGTATCTCTTTGTGACCGCCTCGGCTTTGCTCAGGATGACGATCACGTTGATACATGCGTCTTAAATGATGGAATAATAACGTGATTCAATTCTAGCAAACCTCTCTCCATCTCTGCTCATGGTCTTCCGTACATCGTTGCTAGCAGCAGTACGACGAGCACGTAGAGTGGCTCTAGCAAACTCAACATCCGCTGGTCGTCGTGCCATATCCTACAAAGAATATTCATAAGTTTCTTAAAAGAGTAAATTAGTACCTTATCAACCTTAATTGACAAAGATTCATTAACAGCAGGAAAATGTTGCTCAATAATTGCTTGTGGGAAAGATTTGGCATTATTACGCTACAATTTTTCTTGAGCCAAGAAAATCAAAATTGCGACATACCTTTTCCCTTTCCTGGGATTCCCTTTCCTCAATGCGCTTGGCCCAAATATTTTCTGTCGGGGCAGGAGCTACGGGTTGAGCTGGTGCAGAACTAGAAGCCGAACTGGAAGCTTGAGATAGTAGACTATCTTCACTTTTTGTTTGCTGAAATATAATATTGAAAAGGGTATACTTTATGAATATCTTACCTTATGATCAGAATGCTTGTGCTTCTCATTTCCATACTGATTACGAGAAACCTCTTGTTTGTGAGGAGCAGACTCATAATGAGTATTAAATGATTTGTGAGAGTCCGCTTTTCTCTTTTCTTTAACATCAGCATGTCGCGTATGATCATTTGATGTATTATTTGAAGACTTCTAAATTAAATGCGATAAAAATAAGAAGAAGATTATTTGAACCTCGACTGATACAGCCTCCATCTTCTCGGTCAATTCATTCTCTTCGAGATCAGCGTTTCCTCTCTTCATTACTCGTACAGCCGGCTTATTCAGTTTAGTCATTTGTACTTCTGGAAAACAAATGTTAATATGAATATGTAACGTTATTTTTCTTACCTTCTTCATCATCGCTATGGCCATCGAGTTGAATAGGCTCAGCTCGCTCTGGTCGTTTCAATAAGCGATATTCGGGCTGGGGTCCGTTCTAAAAAAATAAATCCAAATTACAATATATGATTGCTTCAAATAACAAACCTTAGCGTTTAATCGCTTCTGCCGACTACGCTCTATGGCAGCATCACGCTCCACATCATGCGTGAAACTTTTTTCCTCCGCTTGGGATGGAATAACTTGAGCTGACGATTCATCACGTGACTCGCTATTATCGAAAAAGCATTCTGATACTCGTCGTTCCTATAATAAAATTTTTTTTAAATCATCATAACAACAAAAACTTACTTCAACTGGTACTCTTTCTTCAGAGCGATTGGAAACAACGGATTCGGAATGGGAATCATCTAAAAAAAAATTTAATATTTTATATGAAAGATATTTAAAAAATACATCGTTCACGATCTCCATCTCTGCTCTCACTAACTCTTTGACTGTAATAATTAGACTGAGTAGCTCTAGCATCATTGCTTCCTTCTAAAAAAAAAATATTTGGGAAGAAGAAATAAGAAATCTTACGGAATCGAGCACGGTAATTAGCATTTGAAGAGCCTTGTCTCGGATTATCATAGTACCGGGATGGCAACTATAAAAATAATATTAAATATAATATAATAGGAAAATACCTTTCGATCCTCTTCCGCATTATTTGAAGATGTAGAATTAGTCCTTGCTGAGTGAGAAGAAATACATCCAGAATTCCAAGCATCTTAAAAAAAATTTTTAAATTAATAACAAAAAAGAACAAACTTTGTGGCTTCGCATCTTTTCCTTGAGCTGATACAGCAAGGGTAGGGAATTCGCGATTGGAGGGAGCCGCAGCCGCAGCAGCAGTATTAGAACCTTCCTGATTCTGTGGCTAAAATAATTTCAACAAATATTATAAAAAACAGCATTTTAACAAAAAAATAGAAAAAATCGTACTTTAGCCCAAGTTGGCCTCAAATCAGGTCCATTTGTGGGTGCAACAGCGACTGATTTAGCAGTTTCAGCTACAGCTTCACTTTTGTTCCATCCCGTTCCACCTCAAATTGTTTTTTACAATGTTTCAGGTTTCAAAAAAAAATCTTACTTTGAGGTACTATATTTATAGTTGGGTCTTGACCATTGTTCTCAGCCTTGAGAGAGGGAAGGGTCGCTGGTGGTGGCATACGTCGCACGACACCAACAGTCTTCCCAACCGATTGCAAGCCATGCTTGCCTAGGAACAATATAAATTTAACAAAATTATAAATAAGAATACTTACCAAGCGGCTTTACGCCGGCAGCGAGATTACGTCCGGAATAAAGAGAATTTACGTTTACTGGCTTCGGTTTACTGGCGCCCGCAGCGCCTCTTTGCATTGACGACATACGACCTAATCAGGCAACATTAATTCAGAAAACATATATAAGAATCTTACCTTAGAATTACAAACAAAAAAACAGAAAAGGTTAAAAGGTAACGGACAATCAAGTATCGGCGGTATTGTTGCAAGTTTTCCTAATTTCTTCACAAGCTCCACAAATTCGTCCGAAGACGTGTTGATTAATAAACTGTAATTTTAAAAAAAGAATATAATACAAATGAGGAAACAAACCCCGGAGAAAACTTTTATAAAACGACGTTAGTCCTAAATACAGCAAGAACAATATATATTTGAGGTCTGGGAATATAATTCAGCTGGAGAAAAATTACCCCAATCTCCCTGAAAAAAATTGAAGACTTAATAAGAAAATTTGAAATAATAGAGAAATAAATTTTTAAGATTATATATTAAAAATTTTTAAAGTATTTCTTGAAAAAACTTGAAAAAAAAAACATATATTTGAAGTTGCGGCACACGTAAAATATTGTGCGTGAGCGCGAGTGGTGTAATATGAAATGCTCGAGATGAAAAGAAATAATGATGACGTTTTTTGAGCAAAAAAGAAATTGGGAAGTACATAAATCAACTTTCTGTGTCCGAATAACCTGAAATAAGGTAATCAGATGAAAAACAAAGCAGGTACAAATAAGGCGGGAGGACCGGGCGCAGTATTTGGCAGTTGAGCGGATAACTTTCACGAAAATCGATATGCGGTCGATAGTGAGGCAGCGTTCAAACTGCTATTTAGCGGACAAAGAGGGAGAGAGAGAGAGAGAGAGAAAGGAAGAGAATAAAGAGAAAGAAAGAGAGAGGGAAATGAGTAGAAAAAACGAACGTGAGAGAGAGAAAGAGCAGTAAATTCTAACGATAAGAGGGAAAGCTAATACGTAAAAGGGAAAAAGAGAGACCAACCGTTCGCAATGATTTAAAAAAATAATAAAGAATAAGATATTCAAATGATATGTTTTTGTTAAGATGAAAGTATCCTATTCTATTTGTTATCAGCATTATATTTCTACTCTAGAAATTTACTTAATTATTTTGATTGTTATCAGTTCTATATTTTTTTCTTTTTCAATACAATGTGAAATAAATGCATCCTTCTTTCATAAGTTCATTTCAGCTTAAGCTTATTTTTGCCTTTTTGGATCGGGGAGGGGGTGGAATACAAAAAAGGTTGTAGTACAGCGAAAAATATAAAATGAGGAGGATGATGTTTGGGGTCGGGGTTGAGCCGCGGTCGCCTTCTGTCGTGGTTGACGTCGTCGACAGCAGCTGGACACAACATTGCATACTGTTCGTCTGCGCGCTCTATTTGAGTAATACATTACGAGCGTTCTATTTCTATTTCTCTCATTTCTCTCTAGGACCCATTTTTCAGTTGTTGGTCTTGTTGAATGAACTGAGTAGTAGTAGGGAAGAGGAGAATAGAACTGGCGTATGTTGAGCGCGTGCGATGTCGCGTACGATCCCGCATACGTAGTTGGTCACTTCATAGTGATCGTTTGATTTCGAAGTCTGAAGACGTAGGAAAAACGGAAACCCTGAGGGAAAAAGAGTCATTCACAGCGCGGCACGGGATATAGCAGAAGAATAGCAGAGGAAATGAGTGAAATAAACAAACGGGAATAGTTACAGACGCAAAGGTTGGCAAGCAGCAGAGTGATGGAGTCGCGAGACCGAATGGACAACGGACAGCTTGTGGTTGGTTCTTGGCAATGGCCAAGAATCGATGGAGGAAAATCGATTTCTGTGCCGCCGTTCGTTGCTGGGCTTGGGGCAGCAAAGGGAGGGACTGGTTGGTGATGGCTGGTTGTGTGTAGCCTTTAGTGACCTTTCGGGGAGAGAGAGAGGAAGATGATGAGGACAGTGGGAAACAATGAGATCTCAAGGACGAGAGAGTGCGCTTTAAGCAGAGGTTGGATACGAGTAGTATAAAAGACAGAAGGCCTACACGAAAGGGACGCCTGGCATAAAATTGCAAGAGTAGTGAGGAAAAGGAGAGAAGGAATAGATTCGTTGAGAATGAGAAAATGATAATTCGAAGAGAAGCCAAAGATAAAGAGAAATGAGAGAAAGCCAGCCGGGTCACGAACTCAGCACTGGCCAATCTGGTGGACAACGAAGGCCGTGCTTAGTCAGCCCCGTATCCTCGCTTCCTCCCGATGTCCACGAGACCACTAAATAACGGCCCGAACAGCTGACGAGGGTATACCCGTTCTGGCTAACAGCCAAGACCCTTAACTAGAAGAGAGAAGGGCGAAGAATAGAAATAGAATGATGGCTCATAGTACAACATATTGGAGGCAACATTAGGCTGAGTAATGATTACATAAATTAATAAAAGGAGCACACAACTACAAGTAAAATGATGAGATTAATAATAACATAATCATAACATCTATGTTTGAGAGTTTTTCAAATGAGAAAGGTGCGGTGCTAGAAAAAATTGCTCTAAAATACATAGGATTAATAAATTAAATTGATACTATGCTACTCGATACACCCGATATCAAAATAATAATAGTAATGATTGTAGCAGACGAATACATATAGAAGAATACAAGAATAAATGACAACAGTTCTATATTGAACAGCTACATGAATAGATTGTAAAACAGTGAATATGAAATGAAGTAACTAGATAATAACTGAGTAATCATTCTGAATTTTAAACTATACTTTTCACGTGAGCTAATCACGTGAGTAGTAATGCTTACGAGAAGCATAATAAAGAGTAAAATATAGAGATTTGTGTGAAACAGAGATAATTGGATATAGTGAGAGATGGAGAGAAAAATGAAGAGAGAATCTGAGAGGATTGAAAAAAAATTGTTGTTAGAGAATACAAAGTATAAAGATAGATAGCAAGGAAACGAGAGATCCAAAGAAGAATGACTAAAAAAGGAAAATAGCTAGCGCTGGTAGCTATTCTTGGTTTGGTGCCTAGTTGTTTTGCATTTAGCTAAATAAGGACAATGCACGAGGGGGGTTGGCTGCAACTACATCGTCGGATGCCCGTCTCTCTATCTATTTGTTAGACTTCTTCTGTGCCACTTTCACACATAGAAAGCAGTTTGTAGATGGCAAAGGAGACGAAGACGCGGAAAACGCCGTCTGTCCCCACACGCCCATGATGACGTAAATCAGATTTGCCAATAATTTAGCAATAGTATGATTTTTGTTAACAAGCCCATAGACAAGACTTGCTCATGTTGGGTAGCGGATGAGAAAATTCAAAAGGTTGAATAGTTGTATTTAAAATATAAGATTCTGAAATGAAATTTGATTATTACGTGATAATTTTTCATCACTTTTAAAGAAGTTTGTAAAATGAACGGCTATACGAAAACAATTTTTTAATTTCTTTGAATTTAATAAATCTGACCAAAACTACTATTTCCTTTTCCAAGTTTTTCCTTAAGATATTTCTAAGTTTAGTTTGTTATTTGAGAATTCACTACTTCTTCAACATAATTACTATATTCAGGTAATTATCATGTCGTATGGACAACGCATTTACCGGTTGTCTTACAAGTGACCGACATCGTTTGACAGTCGTCTGGATCAACTTCGTGTCACTACTCTTAATTTGGTTGGTGCATTTCTTGTCCGTTTTTACAATTTCCTCTTGAATTGAACAAAATTTGAGATAGATAAGCTTTACTTTCACTGCTTGTTTTCATATTGCATGATGCAACTATGCTTCTTTTAAGTATAATTCTCTCTATTACTGGTATTTTGCTCTGTTCAGCCATATCTTTTTCATCACTCGAACAAGGTAAAGCTTGATATATACATATATAATAATAATAAAAATAATAATAATAGATGTAATTAAAAATGCACTTCTTTTTGTAGATTTTCGGCAATTGCAAAGATTAAAAGCAAAAGCACAACCAAATGTTTTCGGAATCCGACTCAATAGTACATCTTCACCTTTGATCCATGAAAGAATGAAAATAGTGAAAGATAAAAAAGGTAAATCAACTAATTAATTAACAATGATGTAATAATTTAAACATACATAATTAAGCTTATACTTCAAATTTCACTAATGCCCCGATATCTTCCCATCGTCTACAGCAGAATATTCATAAAATTCTCGTCTATGAAAGCAATGTAATGCCGAAGTTTGAAGTGAAAATACTCCAAATACGTAAAATCAAAAGAATTGGAGGAGGATATCCATATGGACCAAGAAATAATTCAATTCTTCAATTGAAAGAGCCTATTTTTGTAGTTAATCGATATACATGGAATGCTGAAACAGGTTCATACCAACATCCTTTGGAAAATATTAAAGGTATGCAAATCGATAAATTATGTTAACTAATTCGAAAACAATGTTTTAAAAAAAGATTTATTGAAAATCAATAGGAATATCTAAATTAAAATTTCAGACATAAAAACGACCAAATGGCAATCTAATAACGAGACCATAGAGGTATACTCTAAATCATTATTTTGATTATTAAACTTATAATAATAATTTGTATTATTATCAAAAATAAAAACAAAAAAATATTCATTTATTTGAATTTGAATGCAAATATACTAATTTACAGTTTCCTGTATTACCATATAAACTATTGGGTGCTTCTTTAGAGTGCCAATATTGTTTCGTATATTGGAAACGACAGAAAAAATTTCAACCGGAGAGCATATATCTGAATTGTTGCTCATCAATTTGATAATCGTATTCGTTTATTTTATCATTTGATTAATGTTATTTACTATATTCCTATTATGACAATGAAACTTCAAATATAATAGATTGTATAATAATATAATTTTTTATTGAAGACATAATGTTGCTCATAACATTTCTATAAACATTTCTGAAATATTATACTGAGATTAATTACTATTTGATAAGAACTGATAAGATGAAAACGTCATTTCAGTTTTTGAACGACACAGACAAAGATGAAAAGCATTTTTTTCCAAAATCAGATATAGAGCGGTTGTATTTTAAATTTCAATTCTTTGTATTTTTGATGTCAGCTTAGCATATTTGGTGTGAGAATATATCGTATATTTATGCATTTTGTAATACAATAGAATATCCATAAAGATATATATTTATCATATTATAATATATATAAAAAATATTTTCAACATATATTATTTCGAATAAATAAAGCATTCATTATGCTATTCATATACATACATAATATATATTAACTTGGATTTGCTATCCATTTTTATTCAGTTTACAAAACTTACTTTTATTCAAAGTTATGTAGAAAAAAGAATGTAATTTTCTTCTAGGAAGTTAGCATAATTTACAACTTTTTCCACACATTTTCAATTTTTGCCTTGTGGTATAGAGAGTACTTTCACAAAAACCTTCTTGTGCCCATTCAGAACAATCACTGCGACGATCTCTACATTCTCGTATTTCGGAAGTATCCTTAAATATACACATGCAATATTGAACATTATGTTCTAGATGTGGAAAAAATCGAAAAGTCTCACCAGATCTGTTAAATGGCAACGGGCACATGTGCGTGCACAATTTTTGGTCATAAATTCCTAGTAAATAAATAGTCCAGACTCAAAATATAAATAGTTAAAATACCTTATAGCCTCTTCGGCCACAAAGATGAGACATGCATCCTTCAAGAGCATCTGTACAGTTGATTTGTGGCGTTAAAATGCAACATTTGTTTTGAAAACATCCGTGGCCCTCCGGACATTGATTACTAATGCATTCTAAACTCATGAATTAGATTGTAAATATTACGATGAATATTACCTCCAATAGAGTCTCCAACAGGGCAGCCAGTTATTGCAATGTTTTCGTCATCTGGGCGAGATTTTGTGGTTTTTATTGTGGTCGTCGTAATAATAGCTGACGTAGCTTTTACAGAAGTTGTCTCATTATCTACGTCAATGTCTTCTTCTTCCTCTTCTTCTTCCTCCAAATTATCTCCCTCTTCAGTAAAAGGCTGGGAAGTTGTTGTAGTTGTACTTGTTGTTGTTACTCTTGGTCTTTTAGGCTTAAATATAGAAAATGCAAATATATATGTGTCGGAGCGTGTGGTTGACCAACCTTCTTTCTTCTAGTAGTTGTTTCAAAGCTTGTCGTAGTTGAAGGAGATGTTGTAGTGGACGAAGAACTCATAGTTGTACTCTTAAGTGTGACTATATCATCAATTTCTTCTCGATCTTCGATTATAAGTTCATTTCCATAATCTTCTTCATTCGTTGAAGTCTGCAAAAAATAATAAAACAATTATTTGAATAACTAGTTTAGCTTCACCTCTTCAATTTCTTTTTCTTTTTTAAATTTCAATTTTATTTTTTCTATTTCAGTCAATTCTTCTTGAGATATGTCTTCTTCTTTCTTTTTTTGAACTTTTTTCTTTTCCTTTTTTTTAATCATCTTTTCGTTTTCGTTCACTTCTTCCTCTTCTTCAGCTTCCGGTATTACTCTTATCTTTGGCTGAACTTTTTTTGCCACTGTACTTGACGATACTGTAGATTCTAAAACAAAAGCAAACTCTATACAATCATAAGTTTTCAAAACCAATAGATTTCTTTGTTGTGAGTTCTACAGGAATCATCGTTACACGAACTGGAGGTAACCCTACTCCTTAAATTAATATGTATTGATGTTAAAAATAATAAAAACTAACTGCAACATAAACCATTTTCGCATTTGTAGCCACTTGGGCAATTATCTGAAATACATTCTCCTATAGCGTGCTTGCCATTTTTACATCTTAAAGGAAAAGAAAATAGATGGTGTAAGAAAGTTCAAAAATACTTTTCATATTTCTCTACTTCATTGGAAGATTCCGGTAGCTCTGTCGTCACTTCAGGCAAAACTTTTAGTTTACCTGTAGTTTAAGAAAACGTTAAAAACTTTGTAAATCCAATAACAACTAACAGCAATATCCGTTAACACATTCTGAACCAGCAGGACATAGTCCAGCAAGGCAAGCTACAAGTAATTACAAAATATAATGAATTGTTTACCAACATACCTCCAATCGAAATTCTTCGTCCGGGACAAGCATCAAAAAATCTGCTATGTGCAATTGATATAAAACTAATAAACACTAATAATTTCATTATTATGTTATTCCTAATGTTTTGTTTAATATGTAGCTTTAAAATTCAATATTTGAAATACAAGATGACTGAAAGTAAACCATTTTAATTATAAAAAAATATTATGTATCATAATGTAAAGTCAAAACATTAATAACAATATATTTCTTAAAGTTTAAGAGACAGTTTGAATCACGTAACGGAAAAGGACAGTAAAGCGATCGGAAAGAGTCATGACTCTTCAGAACACAAGTATCGGAATCTGAATAGACAGTTGAGAAAGGAAATGAAGCAGACAGTGGATGTTGATGAATTGAATGAGAAGTATGGGATTAATCTGATTGCGAGGAACGAGAGAATGAAAGATGAAGTGAGAAAATGATTACCCACCTCTTCTTCTTACTCTTCTTCTGCACATCATGTGTAGACAATTTCGTTTGCTTCTCTTCTTACCTTTCCATCTTTTCTTTCATCATCATCCCTCTTTCTTTACACTTATACCCTTATTTGGTCGTCGTTTACATATTTATTCAGTTTTAAGTGGAATAGATGAAGAGTCAATGAAGTGCATCTGATGATACTTATTTTCAATCAGACAATTTCTTCCTGATTTTTCTCCGTTCGTTACTGAACAGATATTTTACGTATATATGAGTTTTTTCTTGTCAATTGCTCTCAATAAAAAAAAATTATTTTAATTGTATATGCTATCGAAAAATTGTGTAGAAATATCATTAATGATAATATCATATTATTCTTTTTTTCTTTTAATTAACTGAAGTATTTTTTCTTTTTTAAATCAAATTTTCTCAAGTTGTTTTGATCATTAATTAACTTGGGTGTGGGATGAAAATAGATACATAAAGAGATAGATTAATATAATCTGATGAGGACTAAAGTAAATAAGAGTTGAACCGTGCGGATAGTAGCCCTGAAGCCGAAATGAAAACGAATTTCTTCTTTGGACAATTCTAAAGCAATATTAGACTTCACATGTTGTGACGTCATTTATTTTAATTTGAATTTGAAATATGAATGTTTTACTATTATCATTTGTTTTCATCTTATCATAGTATGTATTTCATTAACAAACAGTATTATCATAATAGTTTTATTAGAATACATTGAAAATACATGTTCTATACAAAAAAAAAGATAAAACCTGAACCAAATCTTATTACAATATATTTAACAAGTTGGCTAGCCAATCGAATCGTTTCGAGATCGAAACTAATCTATTCTTATCTCTTTTCTGCACTGTTTTACTACAACAAATATGAAAACTACTCTTTAGATAGCATCAGCAGTAGCGGATTGGATGTATTTAGCCTTTTCTTCACCATGAGCATTATATAGATATGTTATTACTTGTGTTCCCATACCCCAACTGTACTTATCAACATTTACCAATGCTTCGTTACTAGCCTTACCTTGGCCTTGAGCATAAATCTAAAATAATTGAGTGTTTCTTTCGATAAAATATAAAACAAACTATCAGTTTTCTGTTAGCCTTAATTAGAGTGCCGGTGGGGAAAATGTATTCAATTGTAGTAATATTGTCAATATGACGGACTATTTTCCATCCATCAAGGTATTCATTCTAAAATACGATAATTGTTTCTATTTTATAAAATATAATATTACTTGAGATTTGGAAGTATTCTCGAAAACAATGAATCTTCCGATTGGGTCACATTTACTGATTGTGATATTTCCCTAAAATAACTATTTTAGTAACAAAAGTTATTTTAGAAGATAAGTTACAAGAGCATGTGTTTGGAATTTTGTGGTTGTAGTAGCATCTCCGCTCATGTCATGTTCGTCAATATGCTTTATAACATTAGTTACACGAGAAGCAACACGGGATACACCAACTCTGTAAAGATTTTATAAAATAAAAAGGTTTTATACAGTAATAAAACCTTCGTTCTTCTCCTTCAACCATGGCTCTGTAGATGGCGATCTCAGTATCAAGGAACACTTTAGTTTCAAGAAGACTTTGAAGCTCGGTGAACTATAATCGAACAACTATTATTTTAAATATACTATGTAACTATGCTTACTAATCTTCCGTACTCGGACTTGATGCTAATAAGTTGTTCCTCTTGCGCTTGAATAGCTCTTTCGAAAGTATGTTGGTCGTCTTCTCTCTTAAGCAGTATGCTTTATAACTGAATTTGTAATCTAATTCACACCT
This sequence comes from Auanema rhodensis, assembly GCA_964057225.1. Taxonomy (NCBI): domain Eukaryota; kingdom Metazoa; phylum Nematoda; class Chromadorea; order Rhabditida; family Rhabditidae; genus Auanema; species Auanema rhodense. The sequence goes on along the minus strand of OZ059899.1, from coordinate 7,934,886 downwards.
GCTTAGTAAGGCTCTCATATTCGGCCACAAGTTTCTGGTTGTACTTCTCGATATCAGTGAATTTGCTTTGAATGCCTTCAATCTTGGTGCTGATGGTACGGGCCTGAATATAAATGTTTAAAATAAGAAAAAAGGCTCATGAATCAACGAGCAAACTTACACTTTCAGTGTAGTAGTGGTTAACCTTACGTACTGGTTGCTCGCTAAGCTAAAATTAAATCATTATTAAGATAAAAGCATATATTTCATTTATGCCTTGCGGGTATAAAGTTGTTCAATCTTGACAACACTGATTTGCTGAACTCTGTCAAATTCTTTACGGATATCCCTGAAATATTATCAAATGCTACGCATTCTAAGTACAAAATACTTACAAAATAGCTTGAGCTATTTCGTTCTTGAAGAATTCTTTAGTGTCGGTAGGAGCAGTCACGACCATGCGGTTAAGTTCCGAAATTTCAGTAGCATGAAGCCTGTAATCATAATGAATATTTTTTAAAAAATATGAAAAAAATGAATTACTTCTTCAAGAATTCAATTTCATTCTCGATTCTCACAGCTTGACTTTGGTAGTCAATTCTGTATATAGCAAGTTCATCACGTCTCTAAAACAAAAAGCAATATTATATGTATGATTCTTAAGTTAAACTAGCCTCTCTGGTCTCTAAGAGTTCATTACGAATATAAGCATTTTCAGCTAAAGCAGCTTTTTCTTCTCCTTGAACAATTCTCAACCTAAACTAACAAACGTTTGCAATCACAAGATTCATGAAGTCTAACTTATCCAATAGCTGATGAAGCTCGGCTTCAGCCTCCTTAATAGCAGTTCTGTTTTGGTTACTAGTGTTAATATCAATTTCTCTGAGACGACCATATTCATCAATTCTAAAATTAAGTAATTATACTACTAAAGCAAATTATTTATGTATCTAATAATTCATTAATAAGCATTATTTTATTTTAAAATAAGCTGAGACAGTATTACCCGTAGATTATTTCACTTCAAAAAGTACACGCATTATCATTTCCCTCTTAGTTGTGCACTCATTATGAACTGAAGGGAAGGAAAAGATAATTTCGATCGTTTTCTGATCTATTAAGACACTTTCAACATATAATATTTCCTTATCATTTAGGATTTTCAGGGCTTAATTCATTTAATCCTACAAAAAGTGAGTGTTTTAAGCTTATATACTAATGAGAGAAAGTTGTTGCTTAATATGTTAAAAGCCGATTTGATTTTCAATCACTTTGATAAAGAAAATGACAGATACTGATTTAAAACTGCTTTCAATATATTTTTATGTTTCTCTACAATGCATTATCAATTTTAGATAGTAGAAATATGCCTGAAGCTCAAATAAAACAAGAAAACTTGATAAGTTGATAACCAATAATTCAATTGGTAACCCTCTTGTTTAGAAATGTTATATTACCTTGCTCTATACTCAGCAATTTGATCACGGTATCTGGTAGCATAGATCTCTGCTCTGCATTTTCCTAAGGTAGCTGAGTTGATGTCACCACGGTATTTAGTTTGATATGAAGCAAACTCAATCTAAAAATGAATACATGCATATAAATCAATTGTTATAAAAATATTTTTTTAGTTTTTTTGGGATTCATCTTATCGCTTGCTCTGCTTGTCAGCTTAGGATGTAATTACTTTTTTGACGTTAGGAAATCCCTCGCATTTGACTGTTTAAAAGATAACAGATTTTGAAAGTTAAAGCGATGAATACAAAGCAAAATTTATATTTGCAGATAAAGATTAATTAGATGAACTGACTCGATGCTCATGATACTTAGTTCCCCAATTCTTTTTCAAGTTCTCAAGTTCAGACACAATTCCGCGATTTTGTTTCTCGAGAAGACGCACACGAGCAATGTAATTTCCAAGACGTTCATTCAAATCCTAAGAATGGTTAACATCAACATGAAGCTCAGAATTTCAAACTTGTAATTGCTTCTTTTCGCTCTCAGTTGTAGCAGCGAAAGACTTAGCTCCATCTAGAACAAATCCGTCACCGGTAGAATAAGAGTGGCTTTCGGTAGTATGAGTCACTGAAATACAAAATTATATAACATGATGATTTAAATTAAAACTCTCTTAAGGAAACCATAATTATTTGATAAATATATATAATATAATTAATTAATATTAACTAATGTCTATACTTTGAAATTTAAGAATATTATATATTTTATTTTCGAATATCATATGAGTAGTTGTTTCTGTAGTTTCCATTGGTCTTATGAAGAATAGCTGATAAGAATAGAGCAAAACTTAGATAAGCAAAGAGTTGAGATAAAATAATTTGAAAAACATTTTCAAATAGTTTCGTCAAAATAATTTATGAATTTCGAATATAGAAAATGTTCAAATGAATTCCAAAAGATATCAATGAATGTACATGTAGTATATATAATTATTTTGTAGAATCTGTAAACAGATGATGGCAACTTAACAATTCAAAAAACATTATTTTATTTGTTGTATAATATGGTTCAAACAGTTCTAGGAAGTATAACGAAATGTATATAGATTGTATGAGCAAGTGCATGTAGAATACTGTTTTATGATAGAATATTATCAAAATGATCTTAACTAACACATAATAATGAAATAAAATATATATTCTTTTGGAAAATTATAAGGATTTAGATGTAAAATGCTATAGTGAACAGAAGGGAATATGAATACCTCAATTTTAATGAAACACCAGAAACTAAATCCTTACCTCTGGAGACATAACGCCCGTCGTTCAAGGATGAACGTTCAAGGATGGGTACATAACGGTCTTCTACGCTGGCCATTGCTGAGCAACTATGGCAAATGAGCTACAATCAAGAATACCTTCTCCTTATCTACTCTTGATGCCTTGCGACAACGCCATCTCTGATTACTCCCAAGCGCCCTCAAGCTACTCACTTATCATCTCGATTACAGTCTGAATGATTAAAGTGGCAACGATCTCGTTGTAAAGAAAACTCATAAACTTTCTAATTTCAGTTTTCATTCCGTTGGAGTTAAATTGGAGATTATAAAGTATACAAGAACGCAAATATTTTTTAATGAAAGTACTAATTAAAAAAAAAACATTTTAATGTAACAACATACATTTATTGTAAATATATAATATTTCATATTTATATTCAAGAAAAAAAATGTTTAATTGTTTATATGTCCAAACTATGTTCATATTATACGTATTTATCATCATATTCCATTCTTAATTTAGTATGTAGTATGAGATTGAGTTATGAGTAATACTCGAAATGATATCAGCGAATATTATATTCAGAGATATTATCAAACACCGCGAATTACAACTGATTTCTATGTCATAGATGATGCTATGAATACAACAAATTGGTATAAAATTAATTCTCCAAAGAAAATTGCGCTCAATATGATTATAGTTCATAATATTTCGTAGATAAGACGTCTGATATGTGCCGATTCGAGTCTAGCATCGAATTTTCTTTGTTCACCAGAGCCAAAGGAAGTAATGAAATGAATAATCAATACGATTCTTCTCAAAAAGCTAAAACTGTCAAATCTTTTTGGCACATAGTTTGTTGATGAATCATTAAAATTAAATGAATGCTTATGATTATGATTACTTCCGATTGAAAATCTTTTCAAAGGGGGGGGGGGAATGCGATAACGTGTTGTCTAACAGGAGTAGTCATCAATATTTCGTTGTCTTACTCGTTTTCATAGCTAAAGCAAAACATTTTATTCTTTTAGTTTATTCTATTGTACTCTAAATTTAAGCTATATTTATATATTTTTAAGAATGGCAGCTAAACTAACTCTGAAACTATCTAATAGTGAGAGAATTTCTCGTGAGTCTACAAGTCAGTCACACATTTCTGAAACAACTATATACTCGTCACCATCACGTACAAGTGACTCATTCATATTTCTAGAGGTAGTAGTTGTTTTATATCATATATAATTCAGTCATAATCATAGGAAGATGTGCATGAAGCTTCTGTTGATGTTAAAGTTGGGCAGTCTGCCCAAGAAATTCGACAATCTATTCAAAGCATGGAGTCATCGATGAGTAAAGTTCACAATACTTTTGAAGCTATTTCAATGATAAAAGAATTAGAGAAACAAATTGTCGACAGTGGTCATGTATGTCAATTATATATTTTATATTTTTATATAGTTTTATAGTTGCATGTATCAGGTTTAAAAGGATATGGAAAGTTAATTATGGATAGTCGAGTTAAAATAATAGAATCTGCTGATTTGACTATTGGAAAATCTCGCCATCGTCATATATTTCTATTTGACGAAGCTTTAGTAATCTGTCAATTTCAAGGAGTATGTTTGTTGTTTTTAAGCCATTAACCTTAATTCTGTTGAAACATTTTTAGGGAATAAGAATGATTTATGAAAAAGCATATCCAGTAAATGACCTAATATTAAATAATGCATTAATGACTAATTACTATATGAAGTAAGTATACAGAAAAGTTTTAAAATAAATATATTTATTTAAGATTAAATGATGATTGGAATAAGAATTCCGAACACGCATTATTCCTGATTGTTCAAGCTCAAGATCCACCAGAAAATGGAATTTATAATCCAGTTAAATATATAACTCTTTACTTTAAAAGACAACAAGAAGCTGAAAAATGGGGCAACGTTTTTCTTCGAACGTATGCTTACTTAAAACAATAATAAACAAAATAAAATGTAATTAAAGACAAGAAACAGCTAAAACGTCCAATAACAATCATATCAATTCGATAAAACGAAAGGTTTAACTCTCTCATTGTTGATTATAATTAATTTTTTATAGGAAAAAACAGCTGAATTAGAAAAGACTTATGAAGGAATACTGACAGGAGAAGAAGCAAAGGAAAAACTACAAAACACTCCAAACGGAACATTTTTAGTAAGATACAGTGTTAATCAAATGAGGTTTGCTATAAGTTTAAGGTATTTTATCATTGTTTATAACATTCACATAATAATAATTGTAGTTATAAAGGACATGTATATCATTTACTAATAGAAGAAGCACCTGATGGTTCAGTATTTCTTGATATTATGTTTCAATTTAGAAGCATTGAAGTACGAACCTATTCTTAATCATATGAATAATTTAATTCTAGGAATTAATCAATACCTATAGAATAAAAACATTAAAAGAATGTTTTTCTCATTTAAACATTGCCCTTGGTATACCATATAAGGAATGCAAGGTAATCGTTTATCTATGAATATATTTTAATATATTTCGTATTTGCTTTCAGCTTTATAAAGTAATAAAGAAATATTTGCCAGCAAAAAAAAATTATTTAGATTTGAATAAGGGAGATATAATAGAAGTATTAGATAAATCCATGGAAAACTTTGGATGGTGGTTCGGTAAGATGTCATGCAACGGCGAAGATAAGGTAAGATCTAATTTCATATTTCATATTTTGGGAATTTTTATAAAATACAATCACTTTCAATGCACTGAATGTACTTTTTTGCACCAAAATAATATAATATTACTATAGTAAAATGGAGATAATATTAATAAATTATAATTGAAATAAGAATTTAATTTACATATTTTATATTTTAAATATTACAGACTGGATTATTTCCAACTAGTTATGTTTTAAAAATAAATTGATAGACTATTATTCAATAACTCGATCTTATTTGTTTTTTTTTTGCTGTATATGTAGATATGTGAATACATATATCTATGATTTGAGATTCGGGTTTCATTTGTATTACATCTAGACCAAATTAAAAATTTATTTAAATAAATGTTGTTTTTATTAAAATTTACTTTTTTTTGAATATAGAGAAAATGAACCCGTGTAATTCATGAAGAGCATATAATGATAATATATACGAAAATCTTAGATATACAACAATTTTGTGTTATACACAATATCTAAAGCATAATGTAACTAACTCAGATTTAAAAAATTTCCTTTTTAAGAAAAAAAGCTTATTGGCCTAAAAACATTTGAAACATTAAGTTTCACCGTTGTCATATTCAATCTGAAATTTGTTTTCTATCATCAACATGCTTCATAATTCTCAACTTACAGCCCTTGATATACCGGTAAACCCTTGACCTCCTAATCGGAGAAGGGTTGACTCATATGGTCCTAGATTACTACGTGGTCGTCTCCATGTCCAACAAGCCTTTTGTTCGCAAGCTTCAGTCATTGAGTCATCACCTGAAAGCTTTTAATTCGATAGAATTTGGGGAATTATCAATAATACCTGTACATGGGGGTGAATAACAGTGTCGTTTACGATAACGTTTTCCTGGCCCACATGTAACAGTACATGTTGACCAATCACTCCATTCGGTCCAAGCATCTGAACAAACCTGAAAACACGAGTTGCTTTTCGAATATTCAAAATATTCGTACTGGTTTCATGCATTTCTTTCCTTGACTATCTGAACCTTTGCACATTTTTCCTTGGCAATCACGTTTCCTCAATTGAACACCTTGGCCACAGCTTACGCTACACGTGGACCATTCGGACCAACTGGTCCAGGTTGCTGATCGAGTTGTAACACAAGCAGGCATTTCACAAGGTTCATATTGAACGCAATCTGAAAAATGGTACAAGAAAGATATTTTCTAAGTTGTTGTATGTTGTAGTATAAATTAGAAAATATTTTACTTTTCTTGCAATTTTTCTGTCTCCGCAATCGCATTCCTTTGCCACAACTTACAGAACAACCAGACCACTGAGTCCAAGTAATCCTGTAAAAAAATTAGTTTTACGTTATGTAAACCATTAATGCATTTTGATATTCTTACTCGTTAACAGGACGAACAGTTGTTGTAACTCTAGGAACAACGGTTGTGGTTCTCCAATCAGTCGTAGTTGGTCTCCATGTCGATCTGGTCACGGAAGGTCTCCAAGTTGACCTTGTGATAGGTCTCATAGTTGTTGTAGTAGATGGTACCCATACTGTCGTTGTAGTTGGTTTCCATACACTTGTTGTTGTAGGCCTCCATGTTGTAGTTGTTGGAGGTCTCCATGTTGATGTTGTAGGCTTCCATGTTGTAGTTGTTGGAGGTCTCCATGTTGTAGTTGTTGTAGGCCTCCATGTAGATGCTGTAGGTCTCCTTGTAGATGTGAATGGTAATCTCCAAGTTGTTGTTATTTGAGATTTTTTAAACTGTGATGGTTTTCGAGAGGTTGTTGTAAGAGGTGCTGAAGTAGTAGTGATTATTCTCCATGTTGTAGTTGACATGGGCCTCCAAGAAGTGAACGCAGGCTTCCAGGCTAACGTTGTTGTGAAAGGGATCCAGGCTGGCCGAATCGTAGATGGTTTGAATGTGGAGTTTGAAAAAGGTTTCCAAGAGTTCACAGTTGTGGTTGACCATCTCCAAGTGCTTCTTGTTGAACTGACTAATGGTCTAACAGTAGTAGTTATTGTTGCATGGGTTGTAGTAGGCATAGACCAGACTAAACATAACTTTACAATAGTTTGTGGTTTGGAGCATTAAACAAACCTCTTGTACTGTATTTGAAAGCTTGTTGTGTTGTTGGAGGGCTAACTGTAGTTGAAGCTGAATTATTTGATATATTTTAAATGATCATACGATAACATACTAATGCAGGTTGGTGTACAGTGCTCTCTTTCACGAGCTGCGCCTTCACATCGACCAGCTAAACATCGCCGAGCGCGTACACGATATCCAAGAGATTCTGAATATTATCTATTAGAAAAAATGAATACAGTAGAGTTTCATACCACAATTATATGAAATACATTGCGACCACAACGACCATCCAGACCATTGATTCCAATATGCTTGCTCTGAAAAAAAATTATTTGTCTTTCGGTGTACGGAATTTTGGAATTCCAACGTTTTTCGGGAGCCTCTGTAATCGAATTACTCTGTATAGGAACAAGAGTAGTTGGTATAGGTGTTGATGGACGAACAGAAGGCGGACAATTATCTTCACTTGTTGATATAACACTTCCAGAGCAAAGAATGGGCTAAAAGAAAACTTATAATAAAAATATTTACAAAAAAACATGAAGAATATGGATTGTTTACTAACTCGACATTCTCCTTTGATACAGAATTTCTGATAACCACATGGAGTACCATCTGGGTAGTTAGCAACAGTTCGTATATTATTAGAAAGCGTTAGCATGCACCTGTATAATAAACTTTGTTATATTTTATTCTTTGTATGTATATCTATACCAAACTTTGCATAGAGCTTGTTCAAATTGAGTTCCTTGCCCGGTTAATTGTGGATTAGGTAACGCTGGGTCATCACGAATTTTCGTACAAATTTTAGTTGCATATTCATCTTGAGTAAGCCCTTTACATATCTCAAAAAAAAGAAAACAGATTAATATTTAAGTCTTTTATTGAAAAAAATAAGCTGGCCTACCTCACGCTCGCATCGTAATCCTCTTGCCTCATCTCCAGGACACGTTTGACCTCCATTATTTGGACTTAATCGAAAGAACGATATATTAAAAACGTGATTTTTTGAATACCTTGGACGATTACACTGACGAATACTACGTCGAACTCGAATTTGACCCTGAATTTCACACGGGAGGCATTGGCCACCACAAGATGAGCCAGGACTGTCGTTCCAATCTGACCAACCACCATGGACTACTGGTAATGTTCGATGGCTCTCAATGCACATTCCAGAACGGCATTGCTGTAAAGAATAATAAAGTTCAAATATTCTTCTAAGATCAACTACTTTTCCGGACCCACAGTAACTTCCTTCTAAAGCTGGATGTGCAGTTCTGATAATACCTTCACCATTTCCACACCAAATGATTGAACATACATCCTATAATTTAAACATTAAAAACTGTTGTTAAATTGAACTTTAGATAAACCTCCAAACGTTGTCCATCTTTTAATTCATGACCCCAACATTCACCATGAAAAATTTCACATTGCTCGTCTAATGTGAAGATTTGCCCAGGATTATCCTATGAATATAAATATATTTTTCTAATTACTTCTGTACACACCTTATCAGTAAATATCATATCTTGTTCTTCAACAGGATAATCAAGTAAGCAATTTGGTGAACGAAAATCGGAGCCTAATCGCTGAAAATAATTGAAATAATTCTTTTGAATGATATTTTAATAATTATAAATATAATTATAAATATAATATTCTCTTGGTATACCCCCAAAAAGGAAGACATTTCATTCACTGAACAGTGACTCCATCGCGTTTTTCCTGAACCGACTGATGGACTCATAATACAACAACGAAGATCACATTCATTGTCACCATCATGATACATTCCAAGGCTGAAACAAGTTTCATTTTATGTGAAGTTAAACCATGAAAACAATCATACCTGTGGCCCATCTCATGTGTAACAACGAAAACACTTCCGAAATCTAATCCTTCATTGATGGTGCATGAACGCTGTCCGCTACACATTCCTTTTACAGGAGCATATCCAGCAACTGTTTTCAAGCCATCACGATATAAATCATATCTGAAGATTCACAAAAATTCATCAAAATCTCATATTTTGGATTCGTATAGATTACCCCGAGAATAATAGAGCATGATCCCAATGCCTAGGGTCATCATCACCTGGAGGATTGATACTATGTTGGAATTCACAAAACGCATCCAATAGTTTATCAACATCTCCAGATGAGTGCATATTATACGCCATTGATTTCTTAATTTTAATAATTTTGATTATTCATAATCAGTAACGAAGCTTACTGGTGGAGATTTCATAACATGATATCGAACTACACGAATATCAATACGAGGTTCAATTGATCGCTGGGTAAAAAGAATATCAATCTGTTAAAATGGTTTTTTTTATTTTCTTTGAATTTAGAATTTACATTATTAACAGCTGCCAATATGAATTTATGCAACTCTGCATCCGCATTTTGGTGATGAAGCTGAAGAAAATGTCTCCATAATGCATCATCAGCAAATACAGCTAATTCAATTGTCATATCACCCGATCTAAATATTTATATAATTAATTAGAACTTAATTAAGCAAATCTGAATCATACTTCAAAACTGCCATTTTTGTTTCCATTAAATTATGTATTCTAGATTCAAATATATCATTTGGATAAGGATCTTGTGAAGCATCTCAAACAATAATATGAAAAAACAGTCATGTCACAAAGTTTCTTACCAAACAAGCACGTATGCTGATCATGAATACGACCTGCGGATCGTTTTTGAATAATATGTTTCGAATTATTGCCATGTTTGGGAATTTTAACCCGTTCTGGTTGAATCAAATAATATTCACCCCATTCTGAGATCATAAGACCATGCTGAATAAAAAACAGGAAAGTATTTTCTTTGAAGCTCAAGCAACAAACCAATTTTTCTCCACAACCTGACAAAGCAATTGTGGAACCATTATGTGTTAAAGAATAGCCTTGATACAAGCAATGATGTTCACGACTAGAATAGTCCGATATGGTTGAGTTTTCCTCATTATCGATAACCATGTGAAAATCTAAAAAATAATTTTATTTCAATTTAAAAATTTTAGATTTCTTTTCCATATGGGAATTATACATACGTGATGCTAAAATTTCATTTTTTGGTTCGAGCCAAAAACGTTCTATTTTGCCATCGATTGTCACATCATAGAAAAAACCTTTTCCAGAAAATGATTGCTTTGGAGAATCAAGCCAATATTCAGGAACTAGAAAATATATTTTTTTTACAAATTAAATTGAAAAATTAATCATTATTACCTTTACTCGGACTCCGAGTGCCGAAAATGTGATGCAACATTAAATTGTCCATGTCATGATGGACACAAAGCGATATCTAAAATTTTAAAATGTTTGAATTTAATGAAAGTTTATGTATTTTCCTAATTAGCTGTATTGATTCTTTTTATTTAAAAAAGTTTTTTTTAATTTTCTTCTGAACAACTCACCTTTTCTTATTTTACTAATTTTACGTGAAAATAAAACGTTTTATTATTATTATCTTTTGTTTGAACGGTTGTTTCTATTTGAATTTTAACAGATCTTTTAAACTTTGAATAGTTCTCAAACATTTTCTAGAAAATTACTAGCATTGTATTCTCTCTGTTTTCTCAATATGAACTAGTTGATAAATATCGTAGAAAAGTCTAATTTTCTAATAAGACTTTGCAAAAACAGTTTCCTTGATTGTAAATGAAAGGCAAGTAAGCGTTCATCGTTTTTACTAGTCCAACGGTAATACATCAGGTGATTTATTTTTCCAAGGTAAAGCAGAAATCATTTTATTCCTTGTTTAGATAGAAAATAATTTAAATATATATATATATATATATATGTATATAGTTATAGTTTAAAGCATAATTACCTGAATTAAAAGAAAAATTGAAATTATCCTCAATGTTGAAATTGTCTTCATTGCATTACGAGGAATTACGCAATAAATTGAACTAGTCGAATTTCCTAATTTATCTAAATCTAAATAAACACATAAATAAATAAATAAATATATATATATATATATATATATATCGATATTAATAAATAAGTAGGAAATAAAAATAACATTGTAATATGAAGACAAAGCTTGAAGGGCATTTTGTTCGAAACAAAAAACACTGGAACAAGGAAGAAAATGTATCAGAAACGTTTGTTAAGGTCAACGCCATTTAAATCATTTTCTCACATATCTTTTGATTTGAATTAGCCTCATATATAGAAGGAATATTAAACATGTACATCAAATACATGTATGTATAGAGGTATACATCCAAGGTGATGTCACCTCAATTGAACAAAAAAAGTACGAGAAATGTTAAAATGAAAAGCCTGAGGAACGCTAAATTGAATTGTTATTTGACATGCTCATGTAAAATCTCAAATAAGACTATCAATAGCGCTTTAATGAGTTGACCTTCGATGTCCTCCAGGTATTTTGTAACATGAAAATCAAACAAAGAAATTTGTTGTGTAACATAATATTGGTCAATAATTTGAACGGAAGGTTGGATAAGTTGATACGAACGTTGATCTCTTAAATTTCGAGATTCTCAGCAGACAAATGTTAACAGAAATAGAGCTTAAGAATCAAGTACATTTGACTTTTTATAAAATCATGAATGATCAGAAAAATAGATGTCTTAATGTTGCCGGTGGTACTAATAGTAGGACGACATAACTAGTAAGAGCTACAAAACTATTTTGATGTTTTATGATTAAAAATACATTTGTATAGAAATTGTAAGAAAGTTCAATACTGGGTATTAAACTGATGATATAATTAAGTATTGATAATCGAATTATAGTTATAGCAATAAAGCATTGAAGCATTCTATACATACATATATTTCTTGGATTATACGTATAGTAAACTTTTCGACGACTACAATTGGTTAAATTAAACATTTAATATATGCAACTGCTTTACTTTATGACTATTCAGTATAATTAACAACGTACTTTCCCTTTAGCGACCATTTACTCTTCTTAAACGATCTGTGTGTCCATTTTTTATGCTTTGATTTTCAGCACGATGATAGGTAAGCCAGTTAGTAAAAGGAACGCTCAATTTTCTTCAAAAGGTTGGCCAATTTGAACTGTGTCCTTTTATGTAAGAAAAGTTTAAAATGGTTACGAGTAGATAGAGAAATAAGAGAATGCTTTGTTAAAGCTTATTAAAAGTAATATAATTAAAATGAAACAGGAACTGAGAATCGTTTATAATAATCAGAATAAAAATAAAATTAAATGTAACTATGAAACATGAACTAGAAACATTTGGAAAATGACCGGATAATCGAGAATATCCACTAAGCTATGATTGAAGCTTAATGATGTAAGAGCAATTTTTCTATTTCTCGAACTGGCTAAAATCAAGCGTTGTGGACCTTAAAAAAAATTTAAAACGTGTCTTAAGAACAGTCCGACAAATAGAGGAAACTAGATAACCTACATGAAGTGAGTCGATATAAGAGGTAGCCCCCAGCGCATTATTGAAATAGTTTTGACTATTGAGTACTTTATGAATTGGAGATTAAGATAAAGATGAGTCAAATTTTAAATCTATATAATATATAGATTTAATGGTTGTGACAGCAAAATATAAAATTGGAAACGATACTCCGAGAAATGTTGTTAAGTATGGTGATAGAGGACAGTGATTTGAAATATTTTATGTTGAATACAGAGATATAAATGAGATTCACACAAAATTGTAGAAATAGCTTAACACCATAATACTATCTGGGTAACATGAATGATCTGAAAGAAGCGCATGCCGCTCAGCCAGTCAGTCTCGCCTAATCTAAAGAAGGTTTCCACTTTCTTCCATCGGTGACAACTTTCGTTTTTTACTGTTGAACTTCTTCAGAGTTTTCTTACGTTTTCTATGTCTTTTTCTTCTGTTTTAGATCTAGCAAGGAAAAGTTAGTCAGCACGACAGATGTAGAGATGTTGTAATAAGAGAAAGCCACGGCCTGTTATGGGCATCAACTCTTGTTGTTCGTCTTGCTGACATCCTCCGCCTTCGCTCCAATAGACAATTTCTAATTCCTCATTCATTATTCTACTTTCATTTCCTTTCTAGACATATATCAGAATTCCCCAAATGATCCAACCTTAACTGGCAAAAGGTCATATCAGCAAGCTTTACACAATCTAATGGTTACATTCTAGATACCAAGTAGGGGACTTCCATCTGTTGTTATAAGTATGGGCTTTACACTTTTTCTTTCATTTTTGGTCGACTATTTTGTGCTTATAACCGTATTTTGATACTTCAAATAATTATCACAGGTCATATCTTTGAATGAACAGAAACTTTTTTCCCTCATAGTTCCACTGGACCTCAGTATAATGGACACGTTCCACTATCAATATAATGCAATAGTTTTAAACATCAGTTGTAGAGAAGAAATAGGTTTTCTTCAAGTTCTATGAATGAGAAGCCTTCATAGCAAGACAGTCAAATACACCTTCCTCTTTCCTTCTGATTCCCAAGAATAAACCTGCTATTTGATATAATTTCCTTATTAGATAATCCATAAACAAACTAGAAAAAATAAAGCAAGGCCAAACGTTAAATGACGTTGTTACAAAAACGATGTTGAACAATCCCTGATTGAATATAGTAAAATGATCGAATAAGATGACAAAAAAAACTAACAAAGAACCTTTAAAGAGATAGAAAGCATGTTAGATTTACTGACGATGGCCACCCATATTAACTACTTATAGAGCAGTCTAATAGCAAAATTGTGGCATATGAAACAAAGTTTTCGTTACAATGAAAAAGTAAAACTACCGATCTCTACATTCCTTTACCATCAGATAACATTTTACTTTCTATCGAATACTATAAAAAACTAAACAATTACAAAACATTATCTACGCATTCGCGCTTAAGATCAAAACATCAGATACTTTTGAAACTAATTACTCGAATGTTTCTAATAAGTTCATAAGTTGGGCAACTATAAAATTTCTAAGCATATACTTCTCTCTTCATATCTTAAATTGTAAAAAAATGAATTAAGAGTGCTCTGCTGGAGAATAAGATATCCCGCAGGGTTGATTCGATTATTCCATGAATCAACTAAGTCTATTAACTGTTTATAAAAAAATATCTACATGCAATGTTCGTAATTCCACATGATGGAACATCGTGTTTCATCCAAATTGCTTATCGGCGGAACAAGAGAAGAAAAGCTCGATTTCACTGAGGCGGATAAACGAGAAGAGTTTTTAGTACAAAATCTGCCCTTGAATTAATTACATTCAAGACAAAAAGCTTTATCTTACGACTTTCGCAGAGAGACCGCAGGCAAACTCGCAGAAGATACATAAGAATTACTGTAAACGACATGCAGTGTCCTATAATATCAGACAACCACGATATCAATCTATATCGTACGCCATTGACATTAAACAAAAAATAAAAACCGAAATCAAAAACACCGCAGATGGAAGAAAATCCTCTCACGCTCCTCTATCTACATGATTGAAAGGTGTACCGGAAACAAAGCAGAGAAATTATTTCGTCCATAAACCTGAACCGTAGCATCTATATTCCAATCTGGCATCCAGAGTAGTGAAATCTATTAATGTTCAGCTTCAAATTCAGATTTAAAGTGAATCTTTTCTTAACACATTAAACACTTTATAATCACAGAAGATTTATTCACATACATATTTACCGTATAAAGATTGACAAATGCGATAAAAATTGAAGCTTAAAGCAATGATTAATATTATAACAAAATGATAAGCATGCAGTAATTTGACTGCCTTTTCAGCATTAAAACAAATTAATAACGACACAGTAATATCGATAGAACATGCAAAATATAAAAGTTTATAGACGATAGAATGACACGAATCGATAGTAACGGTATAATCTGAATTAAATTATTATTATTCTCAAAAACTATTGAAATGTTTTACCGGTTAAGTATAGATAGCATACATGTATTAATTAAAATCATTAATGTACAGAGGAAAGCGGCAGAAACAACAATCATGAGATCACCTAGAAAAAAAGGTTAACTATTAAAAAAATATATACTTACCGTGGTTGATGATTATATTAACAAAATGGCCTGGAATAAATTCCTGAAGTACAATCTCACAACCATCAGTTATTCTTGTAATACTATTAGAAGCGGCAAAAACTATGCAAGTTATAACAACAATTAATTCAAGTGTTATTAAAAAAACCTGAATTAAACCAATAAAACATAAACTGAATTTTATAAAGCTACCTGGTTCAAAATGAATGGAATCAAAAATTGTCTTTTTTGACTAATCACAGTCATAAACAAACCAGCTTGACATAAAACATGGAAAATCATGAAATATGTCTATAGAAAAACAGAAATAATACAAAATCTTCACAAAAAAGCTAGTATACCTTGACGTAATACCCTTCAAAAAATCCATCTAAATTAAGAATAGTCGCACTAGCTGACAACTCCCTATCATATCCAAAAACAATATACTTAGATGCAACTCCAACTGTTGTTGCTAACAAAAATAAGCTTGCAACGAACTAAAAAGCATAAACTTTTAAATGCATTTGAAATGAAATAACCTTTGTGCTACAGCAGCAAGTTCTTTTATATTCTTCATCCTCCATAACAATCACAGTGCTGCCAACACTGTGAATACAATTTCAAACAGACAAGCCTATCTTTACTTACCCGTTCATAATTAAGGGGCGGTTATCTCCTGGAGCGCTAGGAATAGCATATGTATCTTCGTAGTGCGACATAACTGAAGATAATTCTTTTTACATAACAATTAAAAATATTTTAATAAATTAATAACATATTAATTCGTATAAACCATCAAACCAATTATACGAGATATAATTATATAATTTTACGATATAATAATTCCCTTTTCTAACTCTCTAGAATAGCCCCAAGTATATATAGAATAAAGATCAAGGAGATCAATTAGATTGGCGCCAAAATAAAAAAAGTCTGTCGTGACGGGATCATTTGCTCCCGGTTGTTCAACTTAATGTTTACTACAGATGAGGTCTTCTTCTTCCGAAGAGTTCTCAGCTTTATGAACTATTTTTTAATACAGTAGTTTGTTTGTAGTTTAAGTTGATATTTGATTTTGGAAAAATTCAATTGTGTGGATTTGGTTGTATTCTCTGTCATTTTTCTTTTTTTTCGGTGTTAGTTTCGATGCTTCAATTCTGGATAAAAATTTAAACTAGCTTTTATGAATTTCAAATTTTCGAAGTTTTTAACACTCTGATTATTCCTATTAAAACAATCCGAGTTTTTCTAAGCAAACCGAAAAGGAATATTTCGATTAAGCAAATATTTGTTTATTTCTTAGTTTTGTGACATTAATTTCCATTTATTGGCTATATTTCACACGACTTAGTTAATATTCTTCTAATTCCAAATGTTCACAAGATTCATTAAGCTTATGGTGTAAACACATTTAAGCTAATCCGGTAATTAGAGATAAAAATGAGAAAGATGTGCCCATTACTTAAACTGACACTTCTTAAACTATGCTTAATTCAACTATTTCTTTTGAAAAGCACCAGATGAGTAACTGCCACATATTTTTCATTTGGTAACATTTCTCTTTCTCACTACCTTCATATGCCTTTCTCTCTTTGGCGCCAGCTCATCTTCCTTGTCTCTTTGTTGAAATTTCTCCTTCCCATGGGACTACTTGCGATTAATATAATAGCTAGTATACTATTAAGGGACAGTAATTGCTTTTCCAGCAGTAATGATCCACGCGCTATCAAAGAAAATTGTCTTCATTTACTTCAATCCAATTTCTCTCTTTGCGCCTAAATCCTATAAAGCAAGACGACCAGCTTTCGCTCTGAGAGAAAGCCTGCCAACTTAGAGATATGACCAGAATGGCGAGATTCGTAAGCATTTGTTACGCAATCATTCAAATTGATAAAAATTAGCATAAAAGCTAACTTGGTATGCAAATCATCATTGAATTTCCGAACGTTTGCTTATGCAAACGTCCTGCATAATTATTTTATAGTTCTTATTGATTTGTGTATAATTGCATGGACAACATTCTCGCATACGTCTTGCGCTTGAATAAGTTGACTGGAAGCGAAATTCTGTTGTCGCTCATCTAAAATAGAAAACGATAAATATATATATATTCATTTTTTGTCTGAATTTGGTATCATATTCAACTTATTTAGTGTTATTTATGTAAGCATTCTTTTCTTAATTGAATGATGTGTTATTCTGTTATAAAAATATGTCCTTGTGTCCATTAATTATTGTTCGTGGTAATCAAACTGATTGCTTAGCACGATGTTGAAGACAGCGTTGATGTGCTGAGTATTGCTTATCGAACGTCTGCTTCAATTTCTCAACTAAAGCAGTCTTACGAGGCAGTTCTTATGTTCTCTCCTTGACGTATTCTACTCAAAGTATCTACTCATGACACTCTTCTATAATTCCCCTCAATTCGATATCATTCTGACGAAGATTTGTTCGGACATTCTTGATACTATATACTAATAAGATTTATCAGCTCAAGAAGACTGTTTTGCAGCTGATGTCTCGTGCTTCCTTATACTGTTGTTATTGACTAACTTCAGAAATATTGCGTTCCAGTTTCAGGCTCGCGTTATTTACCGGACAAGATCCGATTTTCTTGTGTAAATTATAGTCGTAGTAGAAACTTATTTTGGAATCAAACGTTTTCCAAAAGAAATATCAATCCCACGTGAATGTCTTTTGATATATTTTAGAAAACATTCTGCAAAATAAACTTTTAAATTTACTCATTCCTGGTCAAAGAACTTAAGCTCTTAGGCGTTTTCACTTGATGAATTAAGAGGTTTGCGAATTGGATTTTCAAACTAAATCCATCTATACAATTGAATTCTTCATGCATTTAACACTTCTCTGTTTGCTTGTCGTATGATTCAGATGTTCAATCTATATGTATATGCATGTGTGTGTACGACGTCAGCCTAGCCGGCAATCACAAGGGCACTATGTCGCTTTTCTGACTACTAAAGGACAGCGAGCTAAAGGTCCATCCGTTCTTGCTTTTGAAGTATAAATTTTCAAACTGTTCACTAATCTGAAGCTGAACTTTTATAGTTTCGAACAATAGCTTCTATTTTCATGTTCCACATTGATTAAAATTTGTCATAAATAGCCACCCGAGGTTCTTTCGTGTTCAAATTTTTTAATTAATGGCTTTGTTTGTTTTGTTATGGTTCGTCAGCCGGACTGCAAAGACATTAGCTAGTCAGGCGTTTTCACAAAAAAATTCAAAGCAATATCATAAGCCTTTTTTTCAAAATAAGTAACACATTGTCAAAATAAGGTATATCTTAGCTTTTATAATATATTTTTAATCTGTCCTTAGATTATGTGATGGTTATCTGATGACTATCAGAATATCTAAACTAATAGATTGTTGTCTTTCTTGTTTATTAACAGATCGCACTCATAGTAGATCGATCCCTTCCAACAGCCATCCATCCTCTGTTCCATCTCCCAAACACTAGTATTTTGCTCCCTTTCGAAATCTTCAGATGAACAGTGACGATGATGACGAAAGATTTCTGTGTGACTTCTTCTGTACGAGTTTGTCGCTGTCACTGTTCATTCGATAGAATAAAATTTTGAACAGACAGTTCAGGCGAGAGTTTCGGATGATATTGCTGGTGGTGCTGGTGCTAGCCAAGACGACCACGACGATACTGAAGAAGAGAGAGGGACTACATGGAAAACTGAGATGTGAAAATGGTTGTACAGACAGGCACCCGCAGGGATAGTTCAAGGTCTAGCGCCGCCCATATTTCAGTTGTCTCGAGATCCCCCACGCTCCCCTCTTTTTTTTGTCCGCTTCCTTACCCTTCATTTTGCAGCTGAAAATATCAATTTCGAAAAATAACATACATTTCATATAAATATATCCTCTTATAATCTCATTTGCTGAGCTTCGTTCGTTCAGTTCATGGCGTTTCCGGAATTCCGGATGACCTCTTCCGCTTCACATAACAAGCGAGCCGTTCATGCTGTTTGTTCGAGTCATGCTACTCTGCTTGTTGAGAAGCAATGAGCATTATTACTTTCCGTTTCTCCGTACTTTTTATTTTACCGCAGCTTTGCGGAATCCAATTCCATTTATTGATTTGTGAATTTTTTTCGGATTAAGCTCGTTAGGCTTCTGGAGCACTAAGCTGGTCATTGAATAAGCTTTTCTTGAACTTCGCTGTTTCTTTTTTTCTCATCCACATGGTATTTTCAATCTATTTGTATAAGTACGTTTGAGAGAAAAATTATTTCGCTGTCATTCATCGAAGCCAGTTTTGCTACTTTCAAACACTAGAAACGGACTGTTGCAAGCTGAATTTCGCAATGCTCTTATAATTCGATCGAATTCTTACTCATAAAATCATTTGTGCAATTGCTTCATGATTCATTATCGATGACCACTGGCTGTATATTTGCATTCATCTACTATACTCAACTTTTATTTAAACTATATTGATAATTACATTCATTTTTCTTTTTAAAGTATGATTTGCTCTCTACGATCTTCTCATTTTACCTCGTATTATTGCCTCAATCCTTTCTAATATTAAGTTTGAATCTTTAAACTAATGAATTCATAAAGACAGCGTAATCAAAGAGCACTTTAAGAAACTATTCGAGATTTAATTTAAATTCAAACGGAAGTTTACTAAACCATTTAAGCTGGAATACACACATACACATACATATAGATTATATATACGCATCAACATCATCATTTTCATCAGAACACATAGAAAGGTCATCATCATGTATTTCTCGCCACTGACAGCACTAACTGCCAGTGTGGTGCCGGCTGGTTAGTGGGTCAGTTGACCTTCAACGATGTTATATATTCTCTTTAGTTTGATAACAATCATAAATAAATTAACTGTGTGTATAGATAAACAACTGTGCATGCCTTTGGATTAATGGCTCTTCCCGCAACAATAATTATCTATATTTAGCTCTGTTTCTCTCTCTTTCTGACTCTTTCTTCATTCGAAAACTAAGGCTGATTCTATTATGGCTTGATTATTTCTTCTATTTCTGAAGCTTTCGCGCAATATAGCACAACTCATTATCGGAAACTTCGGAGAAATCGACCTGTTTCTCGTTGATCTTCCGGTGGTCCATTTGATAGTTGTAAACTTGAGCATAATCAAACTAAAAGTATGCATTTTATAAACTACTTGCAAATCTTAATATAGTGTATTTATGTATTTGTATATTTGTATGCACACGAAGCATGCACAAGGAGCATGCGCTTGGCTCTCTCCGTTCGAGATATCGCTCTCTTCCTAGCATTTTCTTTCTCGGTGGAAGCTTCATTTGTCGCCTTGTCTATCTTATTCTGGCAAACTATCTTTCGTGTGGTCGCCGGCGGCTGGCACCGAGATAACTGACTCTGTCGTTTTAATAGTCTTTTTCGAACTGTACAAGCTAATCCTCATCTCGATTATCGGCCACATTGTGTGCGGTCCTGACCGAAAAAATAGGTCTTCATTGACTCGTCTATACATTGCCGTATGCTAACTCTTTTCATCTTTTTCTCCTCTCAATATTTTTCATATTTTCCAATCGTTTTTAAACGTGGTTATGAACAATTTTTGATGCCCTTTTTGTCAAGTTGAAGTCAGTACTCCTAGGTAGTACCTTTCCTTGTTTTTTTCTTCTAAAAATCACTTCTTATTCTATTCTTAAACTCAATTTGAGCATGGCAAAGCCATTAATTCGTCTTTCTATCTGCAAATTCTAAGAATCTAACATAAACCAATAGTAACTATTTGTTTGAACCATTACTAATAATAGATTCGGATTCAATTTAACTCAAATTGAGAGACGAAGCGAATGCACACATGGGTGGGAGAGAAACTAGCGAGAACGTAGCCCCAAGAGTACAAACGGTTCATCCCATCCCGTTTAAAAGACCTTGCCTCGAGGTTCTTTCACAGGGAGACCCCCGAGAGGTCAATAACCTTTACCCTTTCCTGGAAAACATTCTTTCGTTTTGAGACATTCGGTTTCAAATAGTTTTATTATGTAATGTTATGTCAGTCCTATACATAAGATTAACAAAAGAACAAGAACATTAAAAAAAAGATTTGTAAAATGATAGAGAAAATAGAAAAAGTATGAGAAAAAGTATACCATGCACATTTGATTGTCGTCCGTCAAACATCTAGTCTCTTCTTATATGGCTCCTTAACTATTGAATACATGGGAAAGAGGAAGTTTCGAAATGTTATTACTCTGATATATGTCCTTTTAAACTGTTTCATTCAATTTATTCTTGTATTATTTGTCCATTTTTCACGAAGATGCACATATATGGACCACTTCATTCTTTATACATGCTTGAGATTAAAAGTGCTAAGTATTTATCCTTTATAATTATTTTTATAAGTATTAATACTATTATGTAATTTATCATATACGTTACATTATTGCTATTTACTGTGTTATAATTTTGTATTAATTTCTTTTTTTCTTGATCCTATATATCATTTGCTTCTTGTTTTCTAATTATTCACACCTTTTTATTTCCATTCACTATTTTTTATTCACTTAATCTTTTCTTAAATGCCATTTGTCTATTTCAGCCTATAATAACCTGTCATCCAAGGTCGTGACCCCCCCCCCCCTCTCCCCAAAAGCTTGGAAGGTTCATGTATGTTCCAATTCGTTGCTTGAACGTTCATCTTTTATTCGTTGTTGGTCAACATTAAGCTTCTCTGATATTTTTGTGGGAAAACAAAATTAATTTTTCTCATATAATTTGAGGGAAAATTGACAACAAATTTGAACACAATAAGAGTGGATATTAATGCTAAAAGTGGCGGAATAATAAGTGGGAAAAGGAAACAGAAAGAAAAAGAGTGAGAGAGAAAGAGAGGAATAGAAGGGAACCCTCATAAAGCTGACATGGATCATTCACATCTTAGAGATCAATGTTTGTCCTCAATAACCAGAACATTTCGTATGTTATGATTCCTTGTTCTTTACCAACTATTTTCGTTTCGTATTATATGAATTATGAGAAAGAATAATATAAATGTTAGTTATGGTTTGCATTCTTGCCATTCTTTTCAAAATCTTAACTATAACTATTCCAACCTGGAAAAACTCGAAACGATTTAAAATAGGAGTAAACAAGCAATATATAGCCAATTGCTTATAAAAATTTGACCAGCATCTTATATAGATTCATGGTATTCATTGATCAAATTGTTCTCGTGTCAGCTTACCAGTAAAGTTGTTTAACTACTTACTGTGTTGAATAAGATGAAGTATACGAATTTCAATATCTTACTCTTTATTTCATACTGTCTTCATCTATCTATCATTTTCCTGCTTCTGTCTTCGTTAATTCTGAAGAGAAAAAGGGGATAGAGATATAGAGAACGAGAGACGAACCGTTTATTTTTCATCATCAGATAACATCATCATCATCGATCTCTTGTTGTTCAGATTGTTTACCAACAAAGCATCTGATCTATTTTGCAGTAATTTTTCATTCACCCTCTCACAAATTGCTTTCTTCTCTTCGTAATCATCTCGTCTTTCGCGTTTTGTCTCCTCCTCGGCCATTCTCTTTTCCTATTTCTTTCGCTCTCTGTCTTACACACATACTTACATACTACATACACACAGGATTCGTGCCAAGAACCAAAGGAAGTTGTCCGATCAGGTACGAACAAATATTTGTTGTTCGAGTTCCTCACTTTTATTGTCTAAAACAATTTGGTAAACAGTCTCGAACTAAGCTTATTCCCTACTTAGCTGGCTTCTTGTTAATTTTCTCGTCTAATTGCCAATATGTCCTAAATGCAAAATAAATGTCATGATTTTAGCATTTTACCTGCGTTGTCCTTCATCTGAAGAGAGCACACTTCTGAGGAATGACCATGCAGTCCCTCTCCCCCCCCCCCTTTTCGAATACATCTCTCATGTTTATTCCTTTATGTCTACTATTATTTTCCCATATTTCTATTATTCTTTCTTATTATGTCTCTATAAATCTTTGTCAATTCGTCTTGATTAATCAAAACATATTCCCTTCACCGAAAATATAAGGTTCACCAAATACAAAGCGAAAAAGGTCTTAAGCTGTTACAGGGTTGGGGTGCATTATCTTTTCTTTCGTTATCGTCGTCGTCGACGACGTCTTCTTCTGTAATCATCTTCCACCCACACCATAAAGTCGAGAGAAATTGTTGTCCATCATCGTTTATTCGTCACGATACGAACCAACATCCGAATTTTTCTTTGTTCGTTTGTTGCATTACTCTGTCTACTCTTGATCGTTTTGATTTTTTCTATTAGCCTTACATAACGTGCTGAATGTGGTCAAGGCTCAAGTTCACGTACACGTGCACATTTGATTCATTTTCTAATATGATAGCTAATTATACGGTTGTTTTATTCAATCTATGCATCCATTATTTGCTTATATTTTTACTATTCTTCTAGAAAAAGAAACAATGAGTCAGTTTTCAAATTTGAAATCTTGAGACTAGTTATTACTATTAATACTACAACTACTGTTACTGCTACTGCTACTACTACAGTTTTTTATCCGCAACTTGAATCCTTGTGTATGTGTGTGTGTGTGTGTATGTGTGTGTGTCATTTATCTTCGTGAAACCGTTGTTGATCTGACCAGATCGCTCATTAACTTTTCCTTGTCCAACTCGTCTTTCATCTCCTTTCCTCTTACCACCATCTCTCTTTTTCTTGTCTTGCTGTTTCTCATCACTAGCAGGGGATCTCGGTTACACACTCGAAAAAAGCTCTAAGAGAAATCATGAACAAAGCCAACAATATGACTTTAGGTAGTATAAAATGATGTTCATCTTCAACATACTACCTAATCAGCTGATTTACGCTGGATCACTCACATCATCAGTTGGTGCCGTGAAGTACCAGCTGCTACTACTTTTGTTTCTGCTACGTCTACATTCCTTCAATCTGACATGACGATAACTAAAAAAGGTGGCGATCGATGATTGAGATCAGAAATCGCCGCTCCCCCTTTCGCCTCTCGCTCCCTTTTTTTCTCTAATAAGCTGTTTACCTGTTATCTTGCCTTTTTAGCCATCTCCTGGACATTCAATACAAGAACGTACACGATATGCCGGAATCAATTATTCATCATCAGCTTGTCAGTATTGTTATCGAAAAACCCTCCAGCAATTTTTCAAAAATATACGCATAATAAAACAATCCATTTATATGATACAATATAGTATAAAAAATTTAAAAAAGGGTATATATTTGGATGTATATGTTATATGATTCATCTAGAATGGCTAATTTCAACCATCATCATTGCTAAAGCATGATGAACAGATGATTTGTCATGCTGTTTCATCATTATTTCCATACTGATTATTGTACTATCCTCGTTTATGATGAAACATTATGCGTTTTCTTTTTGTATTAAATCGATCTTCAACTTCTATATTCATATTCTTACTCTCTTCAGAAGCCTCAATATGGAGGGCGGAGGTGAGACAGCACATCTGATGATACCAACAGCAGAAGATGTTGTGCGATCCGTCTTCGAGAGTGGATCCTCACCTCGTATGACACAAATCCAGTTAACATCTGTTCTATCAATAGTTCGTAATGCTTTAACTCGAGGTCTTTCAATTTTTTAAACAAAACCGTTGTGTATATCATAATGTTTTAGGGTTAAATCCTATACAAGAAGACTGGATATCATCGTCTTCTCCGGGATACAAAAATTCAGATATAACTAATCTGGCCGGAGCTCTACCTTCTGATTCTAGGCTTTATTTTTGGTTTCTGCTTTCAGCTTCCGGAAACATAGACTATATAAGTCCAACTGTGTCTGACTTACTCGGATTTAAACCGGTGTGTATTCCTCTTTACTTTTTATCCAACTTATTTTATAGCCTTGTATTTTTCAAGCGAAAAAGAATAGAATTCAGAAATTTTCATTTGTTTATACAGAAATAATTGTGATAGCTTGGAATTTTCTTTGTCCAAATAGTAATTTCACAATCATTCTACATCGTTTGAACCAAGTGTGTTTGTCCTTTTGTGACCATAATTGGACACATACCAAACATTACCGAAGTCGTTCTCGCCAGTAAGCCATACAGAACATCAGCTATGTTTAGTAGAGGCGACAAAGACGTTAACAATCAAGAAGGAAACAAGAGATAGGGTGAAGATGACCTTGTCCTACTGCTGTTCCAATCTCGCTATTCCTTAAATTTATCCGGAATCTAGCTGCTTTTTGGCCGAATTATGATTTAAGATGAAAGATTAAACCGTTTTTTCTCATTCGATATTAAAACGTGATGTACCATGATTGTTCCCGGTGATTTCTAATTCTTATTCTATTTGTCTCCGGTTTCCAATCATGATTGGTTTTGTTTTTTCTGTTTCATTGCTGAAGAAATTCTATATCAGTTAGTTGAAAGAAAGCTAAGGTTCAAGTTCTATTCAACAAATGAATAATAGAGATAGATAGGAAGTAGGATGATGACGGGGGGAGGAAGTTAAATAGAAGAGCGATGAGGTGTGTTATGATTGATTTGTATTTAAATAGAATGATATCTATGTTAACTTTTCTATTAAAATTTCAATAATTTTTAAATATAAAATAAGTATAAAAGATAATTTATCTCATGCTTTTGTTTTTCAGAGAGATCTCACTTCTTTATCTGCATATACATTGGTCTCCTTAAGAGACCACCATATTGTCCTTCCAATTCTTAATTCGGGTCCATCGACAAGTATGAGTTGTCGAATGCATTTTCAAACAGTTAATAGTGAAGAAATTCCCTTTGATGTATGTTTATTTGTTATTTTGAAATAATTTGAATTGTTTTCTTTACAAGGGAAATTATTTTAGGTAACTTTTGCTAAAATTTCAACTCGTCAACTGATTAGTGATATTGAATCAGGTAGCTTTATATTTTCGTAATTTTGAAAAACTTCATTTAGAATAATTTTTTTATAATTCAATTTAATAAAATAGAGAAAGTTAGTTAATTATTTAAAAAAATAATATTTTAGAACGATCAGCAACACTGTGTGTTGCACGATCGCATCTGGGAAATCATGGCCAGGTTTTAATCCAGCTTGATCCATCAGCTAATATCATTAATGTAAATAATAAGTAAGACTTTTGTTTTAAAACTATATAAAACAGTAGTGACTGTTTTAGATGTGATACTTGGCTGCCTACATCAGATTTGATTGGCCGACGAATAAGTGAAATTTGTCCACCAGACCACTTAGCCATGTTAGAAAACCTTTTTCAGTCAGGTATGTAGAAATATACAACCTTAATCTATGAAACCTAATTTGTATGTTTTCAGGATATGAGAGTCGATGTCAATTGCCATTATTGTTTGGTGACGTTGAAACATATTGCTTGATCCGATTAGTTAAAGGAAATAATAATAATTTAAATGATAATGTAGAAAGTTCTCTATCTCTTTTATGTACTGTTACTAGGTATTTTATCTTTATTTTCTTATAAAATTTGACTTTTTTAGGATATCTTCTATCAATTCTTCCATTAATACCCCTTCAAGTTTACCTGAAACCCCAGTTAGTCAGCCCAATTTTCCAGAAACAACACAGGCAAGTTCAAAAACTATTTTGATAAATCATTCAAGAAAGTTTTGCGATACTTCCTTATTTGCCAGTTCTTGTCTGATAATATTTGCGGAAAAAATAAAAACTATAGTTTTAAATTAGTTTTATATGCATTTTAATTTAATGAAATATTCAAGCTGTTCTTATAACATTTTTATTTAGCGGTCTGGTAATCAGAAGGCAGCTGCAAAACCGAAAAAACCGCGGAAGCCGAGGGCGAAGAAAGCTAAACCAATAAAGGAACCCATTAAGGATGCTCTACTAAAGGTTAGTTTTTTTTTAATATATAATATTCAGATTGAATATTGAATACTATAACACTATTTTAGCAACTTCTCGGAACAAATCGACCAATCGGTGAATCCAATACTACTCCGGCAACACCAGCTTGTTCTACGAGCGCAGCATCGAATGAAACAGAGTTCTCAGAGTACGTCAATTTTCATTCTTTATTGAACATCATATTTAACATAAAAATTACATCAAAATCAGAAAATTTTATACATTCTTTTGAAAAATGAAGGGAAAAGAGAGATTATGATTATACATCCTTTCATCACCTATAGAACTGCACAGCTTTTCTTTTCTTGGAAGGGGTTGTGATTGTCGATTGGTCCACTGACTAACATATCTGTAGCTTTATTCTTTTCACAGTATTCCATCAAACTAAAAAGTTTTCATGTTCTTTATAAAATATTTAATTTTCAATTGGAGAACTAATTAAAATAAATTGTATTTTTGAATCAAATAATTCTTCCTCTTTCTTTTTCACTTTCTTATAAATTTATAATGAGCTAAAATATTTATAATATTAATTTTACGAATTAAATAATGCATTGCAATATGTAGAAAGAGCACAAAGAGCGTTTGTAAGAAATTTTGTAGCTATTACCATGACAACCTGCTTAGCTCAATTTCGATGATTACGATTGTATTTAAATCAACCCAAAATATTAAAACAAAACTTCAACTTAGTTAAGTATTGCAAAGCATACATATTGAATTAGGCATTCCAAAATATCTCAGTTCATTCAGCTTTTCCTATTTCTATTTTTTAAATCTGTAAAACTTACTCTTTCGAAACTTCAGAAACTTTTTTGCGCCCCAGTTGAGCTTCTTGACGGAGTTGTTCTGTTTGCGATTTTAAAGCCTCCATATTTGGACCTACAAATAAGATTTTAAAAATATTCTAAATAAAGAAAAACAATGATCTACAAGTTGATATCAATTTGAATCATTCAGAGAGACGAATCATTAATGACATAGCCATTTTATTCAGAATATATGAATTCGGAAGTCAAAAACTTAATAAATATGATGAAACCTCATTTTGAACGTCTAATATTTTTCTATTTTGAAACGGAAATTTGATGATAATGAAGGGTAAGTAGAAAATCCGGGAGGAAGCAGGAACAACCGCTTTCTATCAGCTGCAGCTTGAAAATAAAGGCATAGTGGGTATTAGAAAGCTGGGAAAGATAACATGAAAGAGAGGTAGAGGTAAAAAGAGAGAAAGAACAAGATATCCATGTAGATATATTACTGCTGAGAAAGACTGAGAACTGCAGCTGGCAATGAGATAATGCATGCTGAAAATAAGGGATTGAGGTTGCCATGGGTACTTGGTAATGCTGAGCCACTGATTATGATAAATCAATTGAACAGCTTTTAAAGGTTATGAAAATTGAGTATTACGTGAAAGAAAGCTAAGTTTTCTATAAAAATATTTTTTAAAAATTACAAAAAAAAAGTTTTTAATTATTACTGTAGTTACGGTATTCGCATACGCTTATAACTTCTCACGTATTTTTGTATACGAACGATTGCTCTCTAAGAATTCTTGTCATTTTAAAAGCATCTATTATGAACATTATTAAAATAATATTTAAATTGGGGATCAATATAAGATCATATTCAAATTATTATTATATTCGAAAAGGTGGGAAAAGAATTATTTATAGTTAAATGATAAATTTTAAATCAGATTAAAGTATATATTATAATGTATATACACACATATATACATTCAATAAGGTTATGTTTATTATAATTTCTGCAAATGAATTCGTGTAATGTTTTTTATTCTATTTTTGCAATTATTAAGCAAAAAAAACAAAAAAAAAACTATGATTATGAAGAATCTTAAGAAAAGATGCATAATTATCAAATTGTATGCAAAATTTCTTGTTTTTTGATATTATATTGAATTCAGCTCAAAATTTTGCTTTTTTTTATCTCAACATGAAATAACGTTACTTTCATAATATTTTCTTCTTTAACTGATGATTATTCTGTTTTTTTAAACATATTGTTAAAATATCAATGGGTCATATTATTTTTGTATTTCATGTTCAAATCAAAAATCGACTTTTCTTTTTTTCTGAACTAGGAAGCTGTTAGTAAAGTTTCAGAAATAATAGTTATATTGGAATTATATTTTACATTTAACCTTTTTGTTTTGTTTTAAATAATGTGGTCAGATATTAATTGTATAACAATATGACCATTTAATCGTTTCTGTCACGATATAAGCAGGTTTATTCCATAATAAGAAAGAGGAAAAAAAGAATTTCTTGTTTAATCAAAGTATCTCTTATAGAATTTTTTTAATCTGATTTGACATGCTAATATGGTTTTAATATATTTCTCTGTTACATTTTTGTGTTGGAAATCTTAATAACTCAACAAAATTTTAATTTTAATAGCTTATTTAATGCAGAAATATAATTAATTATTTCTAAAATTCTCAAAATATTTGCCTAACAAGGCATTTAAACTAATATAAAACATCATCCTTTGTAACTATATTTTACTATTATATTGAAATGAGTTTAATTGTTTTATAGCTATACATTTAGTATTATTTATTAGAAAAAGAAGGATTAATTTAATTCAATACCTACCACATCTATTGTCCACCAATCACTTGTATAATCGCTTGTTTTTGTTGACGACTTCTCTCGTTCTGAAACCATCCCCTCATAGCTCGGCCATTTGATATTTTTTTAGGTGAAAAGGAAGAGAGAGAGAGAGAAGGAAAGAAAGAGGGAGAGAGTTATTAAGTGGTCAAGTAAAATAGTATTCCCTGAACAACATGTTGTGTTGAGAATTATAGAGAGAGACTGGCTGTATAGAGAGAGGATAAAGTTTGACATCTAAACAACTTGACCCAAACAGTCTAAGAATCAAGAATCTTATTTATACCTTGATTCTTTTGTTCAATTTTTGATTCCGTATAGCGTCATCGAGATTATCACATACCATCTTCAATTTAAGCTTCTCAATTGACGTTTTTTTTTCAATGTTGTTCTATATCTAACAGATAAAGATTGAATTTCTTACAGATCATTGGATTCTATTTATCACACATCTATTAATAAATATATATAAATATAGTTATATACTATATGAATGAACTGTTTTTACATATATTTGTATACAGTTTTCTTAGTTGAATACTATATGTATAGTGTCACAACTAACTGAATCAAAAATTTCAACACGGCGATATGTTTTCGTTTCTCCTTTCCTCACTAACATTGTTCATATTGTATTCTACTTGATCAGTTTTTTTTTGGTACTATTTTCTTAGTTTTTCTCTGTTATGCTATTGAATATGCGAGAAAGTTTGCATAATATCTTTGAATTTTCAATTTTCTTCATTATACCATATACCATGCTCACTTTATACAACAAAAATTTCGAGTCATGTTTCATAGAAAGCTGCTGTGTGTTACAAGCAATCGTAAAGTAGTTGACACACACATACATACATGCACGAATCAGTGGTTCTTTCTAATCCAGTTGTAAGCCACTACAACAGTATATCGTAGGGTCAGGACTTCGATTCATCTGCGTTGTCTTTTCTTCTTTATTCTTCAGAAGCTACTGACTAGTCTGATTGACCTGGACCTGAATCGCTAGTCTAATGACTAAGAAGCACGTGTGTGCGCGTGTTGTTTGCAAAGTCTTTGTTGCTATTTTCGGTCGACAAAAAACGATCTGACGATCTAGCGCCAAAGCCTGTCCGTTTGGACAGTTTCGAAGTTTTGTTGAAATTTCCAGCAAGCAATTCCATTTGACTCAAGCAGGTCATCAAACGCACGATCGCTTACTGTCTATTCAAATCTCATGATTTCTTTTTTTTGTTCAATTTTGGAATTAATGATATAATACTTTAATCAATGACTCAATCAATTAAATAATGAATAAATAATTATCATAATGAATAATTAATCATTTGGACTGACAATATTCTTTTTCAAGAGAAACTTCTTTTTTTTTTTCATCATATTCCTCTTTATAAATCATCGAATATTACGTTTTATTTGAGTGTTGAGTATTCGTTTGCCAATTTCTTCAAGGTTAAACTGTAGTATTGAATTTATCTTCTTCATTTTCAATCGTATTCTTCTGCACAGAAAATCTTTTATTTTTGTATTCAAAGATTTTTACACCTCACTTTTTCCAGATTGTTATTTTAGTTAATATTTACATTATATATTATATATTATATAATATATATATTTCAATATTTCTTTTATATCTGGTATTCCCTCTCTATTAATATATATTTAAAAAACAATATATATATATATATATATAGTTAACAAATTTGTGGATCTCTTATGTTATTATATACATTATCTACTACTGTTTTCCATTTCTTTTCTGTATATGTGTGGTTGATGTCTATATCTAGAGGCAAAAAGGTTGTTTATTATTTTCGTCAATGACAACTACTGACTGTGACAAATAATGTTCTTTTTTTTTCTGTTTTCTTTTTTTTCTCAATAGTCGTTATCATGTATAACTATTGTTATAATAATAATGAGAGCCCACCAGTAAGAATTATAGTAATGTTTCCTCTTGATATCATATTTGAACCTATTTATTATCATATTTTGATGTTTGTTTATTTTAGAAAGAAAAAACTAGCAAGCTACACATATTTTTTTAAAATTAACCAACGTTACCTCATGTAATCGTTTTTTCTGTTCTATTTCTCTTCATTATTCAACATTTATTAAAAAATACTATATGTATATATAAATGTTTATAATAATAAGAATACAGTTTGTCCTTTTCTAATGTTCAAAATAGGCATTCAACCGTTTCACGTTTTTCTTATTATTCAAAATAACTAGATATACGTGTGAAGTATGCACGTAAATTCTAAAGTTATCTTCTAATTTCTATCATATATGAGGTAAACATCTTCTAGTTTCGAAGTTTCACCTACTGTTTTACGTAGTTGTTCTTAAAATCAGAGATAATGTTGGAGATATATAGAAATACATCTTATTCTCAAACATACGTGATTTAGTTTTAGAAGTCTTTTTTTCTCAATAATACATGAATGAAGATCATGAACCATTTATTACTTATTTTGAATAATTTCTTTTTATCGTTTATAGATTAAACAAAAATGTTAAAACTTGGCTTCGTTTCAAGTTGCCGAATTTTCAAAAAGTCAACCGAAGATACTGGTAAAGTTTACTTTTAGTACGGCCAGATGTTAAGATTGATCTCACTCGTTCAGTGATGAAACTTCGTATATCAAAGAATTTCTAGTTTACATAATCAAAAATCCTCAAATAATCTGTGCTCTTTCTTAAATTTATAAGCTTCAGATGAGCTCAATGATTTATCTTTCTATCTATCTACATCTACATACATATATATTGATATATATTAAATAATATTTGAAGTTTTCTTTAAAAACTCTTCAGAGAAGTCAGTAACTTATTGAAATCATAACAATATATTATTAAATACTAACTTGTTTCATTTTGTTTTATTATATTCTTATTATTAATTTTACAAAATTAGTTCAATAATAGTGGCACTTATCCACAGTTAGTTTCTGATCCGCTATTTCTGATTCTAACAAATCAGAATTTTCTCATGTTCTTTCCAACGTATTCAGGCTCTAATCGAGTTTCGTTCATACTCCCATCTTCATCTTCATCTACTTATTCTTCCTCTTACATTTGATCATGGCCACTGCTGCTTTCCTGCTACGTCTCTCCATGCCATCATGTTGGGGCAGTCACACAGAGACTTTCGCTGCGTCTCTGATAGACTTGTAACTTCAATGATCTCATGAATTTTGCTCTCTCTCTGCTTCTTTAAGCTCTAACAACACCGACATTCGCTTTCGTTTTGCATTAATCTTCATCATCAGCTTCATTCCTCTATTTTCGATTGAACAAACATACATACATGAAAGTATACAGATAACGTTAAGATTTTGACATTGTATCTTAATGAGAACCCAATGAATTTACATGGCTCTTACGTCAAACTGCAATTTGAGAATCAAAAGTTAATCCAATTTCTTCTTCATATTCTTCTATTTCTTTCTTTTCTTCCTTGTATTCTGTTCTTTTCTCCTAGTTCTTCCTTATATCAAACTAACAATTTCAATTTTAGTTTAAAAACGATTTTACTTTTTCTTTAGCTCAATCTTTCTCCTTATTTTTTTGTATCAATGCTTCTTTTTGTTTTATTTTTTCTATACATTTATTACTATTCTCGTATATTTTTTCAGTAATTTTGTGGTCATTATCCTAGTTTCAATGAGACAAATTATCGTATCTATAGTAAATTATTGTTTATATAAGTTAAACAAAATAAACGAAAACAAATATTGTTAATATTCAAGAAAAGTGAACGAAAGTTTTTTTTTCTTTTGAATGAGAGAGAGGGAGAGAGAGAGAGAGACATAGAGAGAAGTTTACTGGACAAATCACCTTGATGTTTTGTTGTTTATCGTGTCAATCCTTTACATACACTGACCACTAGTTTATGTTCTTTCTTTTAGCTTCTCATCTTTGACTTCATTCTCTGATTTTTGAACAGCTTCCAGCTGAATTTAATTAATTATTTTTTTATTTTTTATATCATAAACATACTGCTGACTAATAGTTTCTTTTTGTTTTTTTGAAAAATATTATTTTTGAAAACAAGAAATAGTGATTTTATGAATCTGATTTTAACTGTAGAGAACAAAATATATTTCAAATGGCAAAATCTTTTTTTACTTTTTCAGAAAATTATTTTAATATTTCAGAATATAAATAAAATTATAATTATAATTATAGAAAATCATTTAATATTCATTCATTTCAACATTTTTTTTAATAAACTAACAATTGTTAATATCATTATATCCTTTTATAACATTTGTTGTATTTTATTCTTATATTTCTATATCAACTTGTAAACATACAAACATACATCAAAATGTCTTTTATGTTAGCGACAACTCATCAACTAAAACATATGCATGTAGTCCAGTCCTCCTGCTACCACCACCAAATCGGACCACATTTGATCTGTTGTTGTTATTGTTGTTTTTCACGTCAAACCGGTCTTCAGATCCCGAGACGGGATCTTTTCCATTGCCATTTTCTTCTGAATCTCCTTTTACTTTTTTTCTTTTACATACTCTCTAAACTTTTCTCTCTTTATCCCTCTTTCCTCTCTCTCTCTTTCTTTCTCTCTTTCTCACAATCTCCCCTATGTTCTTGTTCTCTCTAAATCTCATTTCTAGATAGACTGTATTGAAGCGATACTACTTTCATCGTCTTTGTAATGCTTCCGTATATGCCTACTTCTCTCCATCTGCTACTACTCCTACGCCACCGCCTCCTCCTCCTCCTCATCCTCTTCCTCCTCCTCCTTCTTCTCATCCTATGTTTATTCCAAATCTTTTTCGACCGGTATTTCATAGGACGATTGACTACCTCGAGTTGACTGTTCCAATTACATATATTGCAATCTATATCTCTGCATTCAACAACAGAATTAGTCTCAATAATTTCCTTATTTTAACGATTCTCTTTTGATTGGCAAACTGATTGAACTGGCTATCAGTTAGTTTTGGTATTGCATATTTATACCATTTATCAGCTATCATTGCTAACACGTTTGGTTATTGATAAGAGAGAAGACTGGCCATATATCCAGAGTTCGAGTCAATTTTTAATTTTTTTTTCGCTCGATTGTTGTACTCTGTTAGTTCACCCAATTTTATTCCAAATTCATATACCTTTTTTCTTAGTTTCCTCCCTTTTTTTGCATCTTTTCTCTCAGTATATTACTTCTCTATTTTCTTTTTCGTTTCTATATATTTCTATTGCTCTCAGTCTCTCACTTATTCTCTTCTCGGTTTTCCGCTTCCGATATTACGTTGCTCTTTCTGAGTCCAATGTCTATGAAGACACTGCACCAGAGTGAAAGCACATGGTCAATGCCAGCCACTTCGTCATCGTGGATTGTATTTCATAGAGTCACATTGACTACCAAAATTCTTCAGTCCACTTTTTCCACACCACATTCATGCCTTATAAGCATTATGAAATCGTGAATCATATAAAGTTCCCATCGCTACTCTTAATTTCTATAAATTTGAACTTCAAAATTTTGAATCAAATTCTTTATAAGCTATACTTGTCGATATGCTCTTTGCTTCGTTGTCCAGCTTTCTGCGTATTCGTTCGCTTTACTCCTTTCTCTATTACCCTTTTCCACTTTTCTTATTCGCTCTCTTCTCTTTTGACTTCCTTTTTCACATCTCTCATTGCGACTTTCATCTCTCTGAATGAAACACGCTTTTATTCACATGACCTCTTACATCCTCCGCCATCAACTCCTTCATTCAAATTTTTTTGACCTTAAGCTTCAACTTACATTACACTAAGTTATACAATGACATTTTTTGCTTATCAGGTCTTTTCCTTCTCGTCATAACTAAGATTTTAAATTCTTGATTTCATCTATATTGTATAGTTTACCAATAATATTCACAAACTTCACACCTATAAAGTTCTGATTTCTGATAATTAGTTTTATTTCAAAGGAAACGAAATGACGTAGATGATGTTTATCTATCATTATAGAGCTTATGTTCTATTAATTTATTTTCGAACTGTTATTTCCTTCTTTATGTACGTGATGCTGGACCATTGGCTATTGGCTATCAGTCTTGCGCCGACCCAAACATCTTGACATCTTATAGAACATTGCGTTCCAACGATTCAGCTTCTCTTCCTGGCACGACGTTCTCTTTTCACTTTCCGGGTTGATTCCTTTTCTGCTTCTCTCTCTTCGTTTTATCAATATCTCTGTTATGTTTGAAGCATTCAATCTCAAGTCAATCAACATACTGAGTATCTCTTCCTTTCGTACATCTTGTGGTGGCTGGACTTTTTCCCTTTTGGACCACAGGCACTAGCTATCACCCCATTTGTCTCATTTAAGCAGTTCTAGATTGCCGAGATAACAATCATAGAGCGGTCACAAATGAGTAATCTTGGGACACAATCTCAGCTTCATCTGCTTGAATCTATCACCCCTAACACTCTCCTCGAAATAATCCAAAATAAAGCATCACTTCCTGCAGTACTCTCAAAATTATTTTCTTATAATCGTTGTTTGGTATCCTTCTAACTCGTTAACTGCAATGAGCCTCACACCCCCGCGAGTCGCGTGGCCTTTGATCCCATTAATCTCACGTCATGTTCCCTTGGACTTGTTCAAACTTGGCTTTTCACCTCGAGCATCGGGTTCTATGTAGCTTACTACTTCGCCATCTTAGTTGACCCTTACATGTTTGTTGGGTTATTTTTCCTGTGTCTTTCTTTTAGTCTCTCTTCCTATCTCCATCTCCTCTCTAAATATTTCTCTATATTCATCTCTTCTCTGCCCCATTTCATGTCTTTCTCCTTCCTTCGGAAGCTTCGGAAAGGATTGTGTGTATGTATGTATGTCTATGTTGGCCGATTGATTAGTCTATTGGGTTGGCTGGACCCTGGCTCACCACACATGGAATAGAATGGCGCTAAAGGAGCAGAAGAAAGAGGAGTAGAAGGAACAGTTGAAGGAAGTAGAGACCCGTAGTCATGAGAAAGAAAAGGGGGAAAGAGTGAGAACAAGAGGAAAGGGAAGAGCTCGATGCATGTAGAATCGAAGAGAGTCGATTCACCCTGGCCAATTCGTTCCACTTCTTCGATTCTTCTTCATCGTCTTCTTTGCTCCTTCTGCCACAAAGATCACAGCTCAGTCGAGCAAATCCGTATGTCGTCAGCATATCCGTCTACATCTTCAAAAGTCTCCAATCTCAACAACTTAGAGTACTTTGTAATATAATACAAGTTGACTTCATATTATGTTTGAATATCTCTTAAGCAAGTATTATCTGAGAGTCATCGGGTAGCTTATTCTCCCGATATTCTTTTTGACCTTCAGCGATTTTACGATCATGTCTTCTTTCATCTAAATGTCATCCTCTGAATATTCTTGCTGTTGCAATCAGAGTTGCCATCCGTTCTATTGTCTTTCTGGAATGAAAATCATCTGATATTCAGACATTTTTCTTATAATATTTGGAGTTTGTTTCTTTTCCGAATCTATATTGACTTATTCAACCAATGCCTAGTTTGGTTTAACTATGTTCGTACTTTCCTTTTTCGAAACTATTGACCATTTTTCAAAAAATGGTGATCATGATATTATCAGTATTCTAAGAATTCTCTTCAAATTCTCTTCTAGATTTCAATTATTCTTATCGAATTTCAAACTTTTGTATTTTTGTTTTGTGTCTATTGTTTATTTCGGAATGATTAATCAGTACAAATCTTGGATTTGTCGTATCGTAGACTATCTATTCTTGTAATTATGGCTAATTTTATAATTAAACTTCCTAAGTTTTAAAATGAATTATACGGAATAGTTATGGTGTATGCATCAAATCTATTAGCTCAACCAGAAAAATTTTTCATAATTGACGCTGTCAACCATAGAAAGTCAATTATTTACTTCGATTGTCATCGTAACCATCTGTTGTGTCAGTTCATAGATAAATTTTTCTTTTCCATCTCATGCAAAATCTAAAAAGAAAATTGTATAAAATTTCCTGCTTCCATAGATGAAAGACCAGCTCAGGTCGTTAGGTTCATCCGGTACCGGTTTTGATCATTTCGTCCTCTGGTTAGCTATCGATCTTTCTTTTTCTTTTTCTCTCTTTCTCTTACTTCTGTCTATCTTTTATTTCAATTTTTCCTTTTTTTTCCTTTTATTCCCATCATCACGTACAAAGTTAGGAAGGTATCTAGTATCGTCTATCTAGTCACCCTCATCAACGACGTTGTCGATGATGTTATGTCCATCGTTGTCGTTTTCTATTTTGAATGACGACAAAGATGACGAAAAACGTATGGAATGGTAAAAGCAAAACGAAATAAGACAATTTTCTCTTAACTATTGTCAGATTACGCAACAATAACTGACTATGTTCCACAAAACAATCGCTTATTTCTTCCTAGTTTGGTCAAACGAATATCAGGACACCCACAAGGCACACTTAAGAATGCCCTCGTGGTCAATATGGTATTGAATCCTGAGAATCATAGCAGCCGTCTATTATTACTTCTCTGTTTATCTCTTTTTATCATCATTCAGTATCATAAATTGTTAATATTTTCAACGTGTAGCTGATCGGGTGTCTAGTTCGCCACATCTCTCTCTCATAATTTCGAGTATAGACATTGATAGCATGTGTGTTCGAACTGATTGTTCCTGCTTGAAAGCATATTCCTAATCCCTATTTTAAAAAATCTTTCTCTCTATCTTGTTTACATTCGGGTCATCTCTCTCTCTCTCTCTCTCTCTCTCTCTCTCTCTCTCTCTCTCTCTCTCTCACTTTCATTTCTTTCTTTTCCTGTACCTCTCTCACATAGGCACCTCCAGTCTCTTTTACATAATACTTCTCACTTGTATTTTTCTAGTTTGATTCACTAAATTCTTCGTTTTTAGGCCGGTTATGTACCAGCAGCAGGGTTCAAGCATGTCGGCCCAACAATCGATGTACCTCAATAACAATAATAATAATAATACAAATAATAATAATAACAATAATAACAATAATAACAATAATAGTAATATTGGATCTATGCCTAACAATATGAACGGATACCCAAATAATCAGTGGTGAGTTCTATCAACTGCTCTTTTTTTTTAATTTTTACACTTTGAAATCAGTTTTTCTAAGTGCATAAAGTTGTTTTAACAAATATTATCTTCTTTTTCTTTAAATTCTGCTTATGCCGATATTAAATCTGAATGTTTCTTTCTTATTTCAAATATCATACCATTCCTCTATTATTTTTTTCATTCAGCTTATTCATACCTATATTTTTTTTGTAAAATTTCCAATATCATGTCATGCAAGTGATGTTCATGTTCTTTCGTTTCATAGTTCCACTCCCTTTTCGAAAAATCAAACACAATGAAAAGCGGAAATATCATTGAGAAATAGATAACACGTGGTCAAACAGTTCAACATTTTAACTGCGAAATGGCGCTTGATTCTTATATGTAGACATTCACATTTCTACATCAATGTATATATATATATATATATAGATCTATATTTCCTATAATATCTGTATACTGATACTACTATGATACTGGCTTTTCGTTTTTTTCTGATATTTCTCAATATTGTTTATTCCAATACCAATGTTTTGCTGTCCAGTTTCGGACATTAACTTAAGTCAACCTAGTCTGCTGATCTTACTATAGCTGTTGATGGTTGGTTCAGATATACTATAGTTGTAAACCACCAGCATTGAACATCTCATAACTCTTATTTTTTATTCTCTCTCTCTCCCTCTTCCTTACTCTCTTACTCCCTCTGTGTTTATTTCTCTTCACTTCCACCTACTTTTCCTTTACTACTAAGCGATTTGTTATTGTTGTTGTTGTTGTTGTTGTTGTTTGCATCCAGCTGTTGCCGCTCCATTTTCTCTCCAATCTCCTGTTCTGTCTTACTCTCTTTACACATGTTTTCATCATTCACTTCTATTTTTTATCGTCGTCATCGATGTCCACACAACCACGTCTATTATCACATAGAACAGCCACCCACGGTGCCACCCAAGCACTTTCAACGCAAATTCTGAACGCTGTTCGTCTTAATGTCAAAACAGAGGAACCCTCTTGCTAGAATTAGAGTTGATTCATTCATACACAGAACATATATACATTATAGTATAATATATATATATATATATATA
Organism: Auanema rhodensis; assembly: GCA_964057225.1. NCBI lineage: Eukaryota > Metazoa > Nematoda > Chromadorea > Rhabditida > Rhabditidae > Auanema > Auanema rhodense. The sequence continues at coordinate 7,894,633 of OZ059899.1, read as the reverse complement.
TATATATATATATATCTAAAACTATCTATCAAATATACAAAATAGTTTCATGAGCAAATTTTTGATTTTTCTCATTTTTTTTTACTTTTGAATTTAATGTACTTCTTAAACTAAACAAATTAATTTTCTTTTAGTTATTATGCTTACTTGTCTATATCAAAATAATATATCTATGAACACCTAAATGCCTACTTGTTTTAAAATCTTTTATTTTTCTGCTGAAAGTTAGCTTCAAGCTATTCGTATGTCTATTGAAGGTTCTGTTTTTTGCCAACCATTGTTGTGACCAAACACTAACAACAACAGACGAATGGACATTGATGTTAAGAGCAGAAACTGAAATCTAACAGAGAAATAGGAAACAGCAAGACAAAGAGAGTAGAGAAGAGATAGAAAGGGTAGTGGGTTTCGTGTGTTGTGAATTAGTATCATAAGCTGGCAATGTAGACATTATTTTAACTTTTCTCCATTGTTGAAAAATAGTTTTTGCCTTGCAAAAAAAAAGAATTATGCAATTTGTACAGAGATAACAGGCTGGCGCAGTGAAACATCGATCCTCAGTCAACTCTGAATCTCTAACCTCTGGTCTTTGTTACATTGGAATTTGGATAAACAGAGGCGGTATTATCGTCTTTGCAGCTTTATGATTAGATCAAATGAGTCAACTAGTTGTTGGTTTTAGCTCGTATGAACATATTATGAGTATTGTAAATACTTTAAAAGCCAATTCATATTTAATATATTTTGTTCTTAATTTCAAATCATAATTTATCATTTCTCAATTCGTTATCCCCAGTCTTATTCTTTTACCTATGATTGTTCCAGTAAATATTTTAATTATTGCACGTCATTCACGAAATGACGTGCTTTACGTAATCAATCTGCTCAGACCAAATTCGCTAATCCTTACGAGCGGTTGCATTCTCGTCTAGCCTGCTATATTTCGCTTCTTGTTCACAACATTTTTTGAAATTTGCCCAGCTATTTGATTTTTAACTGATTTCGGGTTTGTTTGAAACATATACTTCATATATCATCTATACATTATATACATATATAAATATATATTTATATATTTATATATTTTTTAAATTTAATATTTTTCAAATAAAAGAATAATGTTAACCATAACTAATAAGTTACAAGACGAGTGATAAATAAACACTGGTCCAGTTGTAATAACTAAATCAACTATAATAACAGCACTAAAGTCATACGGCTTCATAATGCCGTTCTTTCCTTTTTACTCTTCCTCTATCTCGAAACTAGCCACCCACCACGCCTTTCATTCTTTCATTTCTCTCTGTCTTTCTATCTTTCATTCTCTCCTTATACTTCTGTGTTCATCTTATTTCTTTCTATCTCTATCTCTAACTATTTCACTTTTCTCTATGAATCTCTTCGTCTCCTTCTACTCTCCTTTTCACTTTCTTTCCATCTCTCCCTCTCTGCAAAAGCTTTTCCAAGGCAAGGAAAAACATTAATGTTTTCCAAAACAGTTGCAGGCTAGAGCCGTTCGAATAACAAATACGTTCTGTCAAGCTTCTTTCCACACATGCCCAGCACCTATGGTGTTCTGCCATCCTAAATGTTCCTTAGATTAAAAGGATATGATTTATATTTAAGAACATATATTCATATCTCTTTAATATCAGCTAATATTCAAAACATTTGTTACTTTCTTCCTTAATTCAAATCATTAGTACTGTAATTTTACTTACCCCCGTTTCTTACTGTAAAAGTTTCCGCTTCAGCTTTTCACTTGCAAGTGTGATTTATATATCAATACAATATCAGTGATTTAATTTTTACATTGATTTCAAAAAATATTCAAAGATTTTCTCTATTTTTATTTAATCCATTTAATTCATAAAGGATAAGATAATCCTGGTAAACCTCTTCAAAAATTATATATTATATATATGTTTCGAAAATTATTTACAAATATTTTAAAACACACAGATCACATTATAGAATATCATATATTTCAGCTCTTCATATCTTCATCCCAGCTTATGTCCCCCTGATTATCCAATGGCCAGCCAAGTTCACGCTGCTCCTCCAACGGTCCCCGGTCCACATCACGCTGCCGGTATGATGCCCAGTCAGAGTCAGCTCGGTCCCGGCCACAATGTACCTGCTGCATCAGCTTCCCAGCCTCATCACCACCCTGGTCACTGGCCAGACTATTATCAATCCCAAGTTCCAACACCTACGACTGTTCATCAGGTATGTCAATAGTGTATGTACGATTTTCGACATCATGTTTTTTGCTTCATAAAAACTGTCTGTCTATTATTGACAACTTTTCTGCTGATTTCGTCACTCGGTAGAATATTTGAAATAATAGATTATTTTAAGTTAAAAATATTAATTCGAACATTTGTTTTTATATAATTGTTTCTTAGACAAAGTTTTGTAAAAGTAGACATATCGTTAAAGCTTGAAGAACCAAAACTCAAAATTCTAGACCCAACAGAAATTTCTATAAATTAGATAAATAATATGTCATAATTATTATTGTAATATTTTTAATCATAACCATATAGTCACGAAAAAAATTTTCTAACATTTCATGTGAAATTATTTATAATTAACATACGTGCTAATCGCAACAATCTATTGTTTTTCGTAAAATATTCGCACTCTTCCCCATATTTACGGTTTTTTTTTTTCAAAATATTTTTATTCGTTCTTGGCCAGTTCCAAAAAAAAAAGAAAAAATAATCTGTAATATGTTTTTGCCTGTTCTTCCATATTTATCTTATTATTCCCTCTTGTTTGAAAATGAGCAAAAAGGTTCCTGTGTGTCTAAAATCACTGAACAGTACGTCAAAACATGTAGGCAGAACTAGACCAAACAACTTGTGCATTCACGTGAAATTTGACGTAAACATTTCAAATATTTTAATTTTGGTTCATGTATTTATATGTGCATCTTTCGATGTATGCATGATAATCATTTTCGTTATAGCAATTCGCCTAAGAATCACAATTTTTTGTGACTTTGCACTTTCATTGCTACATATAGTTCTTGAATCTTATTTTGTTTTTGCTTGTAAAACTAATTATCGTAATTGTCCACAAATTTTGCAGTTGCCCTCACTTAGAAGTGCTATCAACAAAGATCTTGTGTTGCGAAGATTGCTTAATATATTATTGTCTTAATTGAATCATTAATGATATATGAGCATCAATGCACTTGATTCTATGTAACTCTTCATGTTAAACCTTCTGCAGCTTATTGTATTTAAATCGATTCACAACATGAATTCAGATTAAAGCATATCTTTTGTACAAAGATCGGTCATCTTCCGTTGCGGCTCTCGCACTTTTACGCCGCTCTTTGAAAAAGCTCTTCTCTCTGTATCTCGTCTTACCCGTGAAAACACTTGAGCCCTTTTCTTAAAAACTCAGGGAAGTAGTTAAGCACAAGCATCATTGATTAACAAAAATTATGTGTAAACATCACACAAATACAAAGCTGATGAAGCAGATATACTTCAATCATGGTCCCAAGGATTTGCTTGAGAAATGAATATTTCAGCAGAATTTGGCGAGTTCTATGATCAGTCTAGAATGGGCGTAATTCTAGTTCTCGTTGAAACATTAGTTCAAATGGCCTAAACGTCAAAAGTTCAATACATTGAGTCCCGTATTTATTTTTTGGTTTCGCATTTGATTAAAAAACTAAAAAAAAAAAGAAATAGTAAATTACAAATACAAACGTTTAGAAGAACACGAAATATTCATACTGAATAGGCTTCTTTTCTCCTTTCTTTTCGAGTTATTTTTGGAATGCTGAGCATATTGATAAAACGTCAGAAAAGCTTAAGAAACTTTTATATAGAAAACATAGTTAACATCTTGTTTATATGTAGTATTAAGCTATTGGTTGAATGAAGATTATGTGTAAACGTAAGGGGTGGGGGATATATTTTTGTTCCTGTTATATATAATATATATAGATATAGATATATCATGTGTTTAAATAATAGCCTTTGAACGAAAAAAGAAAACTTTCAATAATACGACATTCGTCTTTTCCAGGTTCATTTTGCTCAAAATGCTGCTCCTAGTCAGCCAGTTGCGACGACTAAGAGTCAAAAAAGGAAGGCTTCGGCTCCAGCAATACCAGAAAGACCAGCGAATCCTATGAATTACAGTCATCATCCACCCGGATACAATGCTTTTCCTCAGGTAATTATAATTATAATTATTCAATTATAATTTTAATAAATGCATCATTTATTAGAAAAAATCATAGTCTATATTAACAATTTTGAACACAAGAAAAATTAATTTTATATTAAATTTGGTATTTTCTATAATTACAATATATATTTATCAGATTATACATTAATTTTTTCCAATACATTCATTTTCAGGGTGGCTCTGTTATGGAAATGAATATGATGGAAGATATGCATCATTCTTCGATGAATAATCATTTATCTCCCTACAGGTAATTTAATTTCTTTTGCTTCTAAAAAACAAGAAAATACACCCACAAATGGCTTTATACTGAGTGAATAAAGCCGGTAGAACACAGAAGGCTCAACCAGATTATTATTCGTGTTGTGCCGTATACTGGACCTCAAGAAAAGTCCCGAGGGCTTCATTCGCTTTGTACTGGACAAACATCTGGTTGTTTTCAGTATGTAGATATTTGGAGTTGAGAAAATACTAAGATTATATGCTCATTTGAGTGTGAAAACCATTTTTTTCTCTTTTTGGAAAAATAGAAAAAAAAATATTTTGGATATTCATCTGTTCTGCTGGGCACGGAAAATTTGTTAACATTTTGGTCACTAAATTATTCGATATCAAATAAAATAAAGAAATGAATACCTAAATGAATGAAACATCTGAGCATATAGTTTTTATAAACATGTTTTATCAAGACAATCTTGTTTCTGAAATTCCGAGAAAATAGTACAAATTTCTGCAATTTCAAATTGAACTTAATTCCCAAAAGGTTTTATGTCAAATCAAAGTATGACAACTAATTGTACTGTACAGAGTACATGTTTATGTATTTCGTTCTGAGCGAAAATTTGTTTTTCTGTGTATACTTGTAGTATTATTGTATTACTAGCTCGAGTCCATCGTTCTCGTTGTGGACATACAGAGCAAAGCATTCGCTGTACGTTAAATGTACGATAAACAACAACAAACTAGTTGAAGGAGAAAAAGATTTTTCCGAAATGCCAAAGAAGTAAGAGCAACACAAAAACTACTTTTTCATCAGAAAAACTATAGTAATCGGAAGTATACTCATATTCTTTTTTTTTTGTTTCTTCATAGTTTGAACTTAACAAAAAAAATCACAGTCTCGGTGTTTGGTGCTAAATTCATTTTCGTTCCAAACTACAAACCTATTTTTCCTGAAAATGGATGATTCGTAATTCAAATAATACAAAATTTTTCGAGCGTCGTATCGCGATGTGATTGTATACGAAGGGAACGTTGGTCACTCCATTCGTGCACACGAAATCCGACATTAGCTTCTTTAAGTCCAGCTTAATGACTTTATCTTCCAGTTTACAAGTTTACAGCATGGATACTCTGATCTATCTGTCGGAACAACAGACTAGATCTGTTTTTGTTTTTACAACATTCTTTTCACTTATTTTCTTTTGCTCGCTTCCTCTCATTCTTTTTTTGCTATCTATCTACGCATGTTTTCAACTTGGCACATCCGCAATGAGTAGCGTGACTTATTATGAAATGCCCACAAAAGCAGATGGAGACGAAAAAAGTAAAAGAAATCAACATATATTCACACAGAGAGAGGAGATAGAGAGAAAATATGAGAAGATGACAAAATAGAAGCGAGAGATTGAATGGAATGTTTGAAGATGATTGGACAGGAAGTAGGCAATCAAAAAATTTTTCGATATAACGATATACTATTGCTACTACTATTGCTATTGCTCATTGTTTTTATAACATGTATTCTAAAACAAGATGGGTAAAAGGAAAAACAGTAGTTGTATTGAATGGATTTTTCTCACAAATAAGAGAATGACCGAGCAAAATGCTTGTTCTAACTATTTGCGTTAGCTTAGAACTTTGTCCTCAGTTTTATTGCTCTGCTAGTATAGGCGATTAAGTATACCATAGAAGAATATAAAAATACACTAACTGAGTATAGTATTCAGTAGTGATATAGCAGAGCTTGAAAAAACTTTAAAATTTGAAAAATTATGGTTTATTATCTTTTTTTTTTCCAGATATTCATCTGCTTCCTCCCCTTACTGGACTGCATCCGGGCGACCACCATCTCGTTCTGAGCTAGTCCGTATGGAATTGCGTAATTCTCTACAAGCCAAACAAATGGCTAATCAACGTAAGTGTTATAAAGCTTTTCTTGAGAGTTCTCTAAAAAAACTTTTGACAGTATCATTAACTATTGCTTGGATTTTATAAGAATGTTTCATTTTCAGAACGCCTTCCTGCTCTTACATCTCCTGCTGATTCAAATCCACTGAGTGAAACACACTCAAATACTCCATCAATTGGATCCGATTCATTAGGATTCGATCTGGATATTGTGCTAAAAGATGCTGATGGCAGCTTAGATGCTGAACTTGAATCAGTTTATGATTTTAATCTCGGTGATGGATGCGGGGTGAGTATAATTGAAGTTTTTTGATAAACCAAAGTAGAAATGGAATGCCAAAATGTTTCGAAATTCGAGAGAGAGAAAGAGAAGAGAAGAGGAGGGAAATTTTTAACAATTGTTAGAAATACTTCACCACCAATATTTCTTATTCACATTGAATAAGTACATAGTGATAATTATGTTATTTTCGTTTTGCAATCGACTGTTAGAGATATTTGAGAGAAGTATTTGATCAAAAATCTAGTACTATAATCTGTAGTTGAATATATATGTTTTAAATTTCAGTTCCAATTCGACATGGAAAACGATGCAACTCGTTGTTTAGTCATGAAACTTCTCAGCTAAACACTTAAAGCTCATGAATATATAGTAATAAAAGTCGTATATATTATAATATACGATAGCCATCTTGCTACGAATTTATTCGTTTCCCTTTTCCGGATTTTACCAAAACTCTTTCCTTGTACGGATCTCAGCTATAAAACTGTTTTTCCTTGTCTATACATTCGTTCGTAATAGATTTAAACAGAGTACCTCTATATATAATATATGCATATATTTACAAACAAATTCGATATTAACTTTAATACTGACCTTGCTTTGGCTTTTTAGCCAATAATTTTATCAGAATTTATTGTGACTTTATTCAATATTTGGTGATCACATCATCCGGTAGCTTGTGTTAATAATGTGTCAGAATAAATTTATTGAACAAATGTCAATTATTTGTTTTCTTGAAATAAAAAATATTAAAAGCTTTTTCCTGAGGATAAAAGAAGAGATTTATTAAAAGATGAAGAAAATCTTATAACATTTCGAAAAATAGATTTTCATATGCCTAGCACCGCATATTCCGTACAGTTCAAACTTAAGATAAAAGGACAAAATAACTAAATACATTAGTAACCAGTAAGATATATGCAAGATGCCCTTGCTCAAAGGTATATATTCCAAAGAAAACATTATTTTAATACAAGTTCTATCACTATTTCATGTTTAAAACTTTGTTCAGTGATAGAACATGGACATAACTCAAAGTAAATGAGGATTGCAATAACTAAAAATATTGTCTTTCACTTATAACTACACAAAAAATTCCCAAGAAATAAAATTTTAGAACTGAATAACAGATTAAGAAATATACAATTTTTCAAATTTAAACATGCCTTAATTAAAATCAACATTTTCTTACAGATCTTCGTAATTTAGGAGCTGAAACACGTGATCGTTTAGCTGGGGGTTCATCACATTTTATAGTCTTCGGAGTAGGAGGGATGATAATTTCCTGTAAAATATAGTTAGAAAAAGAACACTAAGCATTTCTTACTTTTTTAGGAACAATTGAGGTTTTAGAATTACGTTTTCTTTTTTTTTTCTCCACTGTTTCTGTGGGTATAGTAGGCTGTTGCGAGCTGCAACTTGCTTCAGGCGTTTGATCACTATCACAATCATGCTTGACCACAATTTTGTTCATATTTGAGCCTCCAAATCCATTTACAACCTAATAATTATGCTAAAAATACATACTTTGAAGTTTAAGACATACATCTTGGATAGTTAATTCAATATCTTCAGATGAAGTAACGGTAGTTGTAAGATCTATAGGCATACATGGAGTATTGTCAATTTCACCACTTGGGAAAAGAGATAGCTAAACAAATAATACATATTAACATAAAACAATATATTACTTTAATTTTTCCTGAACGAACACCGTTTTCTTCAGCCTCTCGAGCGTACATATTTATAGCAACCTGCAAAAATAATCTTAAAAAGTTTTATCAAATAACTCAAACATCTTCACGCTTATTTTCGGCTAGTTGGCTATCAATTGCCAACTTAAACTGAGCGGGTTCTAATAATAGAGTTCGTAGTAATGCTTTTGTACGGATGTATTCATCACTTTCTGTAACTTCTGGTGATAGCTTGATGAATAATCTATCAGTGATCTAAAAGAAACTGTTTTACACAACATTAATTATAATAACCATACATTAAATCCATCACAGGTAGGAACAGTTTCACTAAATAAGTCGTGATCAACACCAATATGGGAAGGACGGAATAAGAAACTTGCTGATTTTGTTAATTGAGGTCGTACTTTCTAAAAGTAAAAATGACAAATAAGTAAAAAGGAAAAACAAATCTCACAACATCTAATGTAGAGAAGGCATTGGATGAAGCATATGAAGGTGGCAAGGTACATTCTACTGGAGGTGGACAATCCTCTTTAAAAGCATCAATAGTCTTCAATTGTGCTTTTTCCAGATTCTTGAATAAAAAGTTAAAAAACAATAATCTAGCTGAACTTAACTTGTTCAATGAAAGAATTCACGATAGTTTTTCCAACTTCGGCATATTCTCGATGAAAATCAATACCCCATTGATGTTGATCATATTTGCGAACAGCTTGACATAAAGCTTCTGTTAACCTGATAACTCTTTCATCCTATAATAATAAGCATTTATTGCAAATTATATCTGAATATAACCTCAGTGACATGATCCTCAAAGTTCGTTTCTATCGGTACATTATCAGCTAAAAGATACTGTGTTTTTCGAATTTTTCGAATCTAAAAAAACAAAAATAAATTTTCTATTTAGATTTGTGTATGACATTAGATTTAGGCTTCGATTTAACAAATATAGATTGAGATCGTCTAAAATGAGCTGACAACTTTGATTGTTTCATCATACTGAATACATCTCTGAAAATAAAAATATATTTCTGTTTATTAAAATTGCTTACTCATCAGTAAGAGGAATGCTTTCGATTATTCGAGTGATATCAGGAACAGCTCCACTCTGATATTTCTCTGTGATTCGTTGTAGGGTTTCATGCAATTCATCCAGTTCAGTTGGAGTAAGTCCAACATCATACTTAAAAATGTATTTTGCCAATTGAATATAACTCGAATATAAATGAATAATCTTACTCGTTTATCGGTACGATTACGTGGAGTCTTAGTTGAAGTTTTCTCAATAATGCTGGATAACAATTTATCTCCTGTTTCATCATCACCATTGATCATTTCATTAAAACGACGATATTTCTAAAAATTGTTATACTACCTTATTTTAAGAAACAAAACTAACTCTGTTTAGTTCGTATTGTTTTGCTAGTAGACGAGCAGCACCAACTTTCACAAAGCTCTTAGATCTATCAGCGTTGGCTTCATCCATTTGAGAAGAAAGAAGCTGAAACATCTTTTAGGCTGCTTACGTTTTTATGAACATACTCTTATTTTGGTACTGAGTAGGGTATGGAAGCGATAGCGACACTGGTCAGCAAGCCGATTTCCTAGAATCTGGGCACATTTCACCCACTGACCACGTCCAAAAACGGATACAGCATATAGTAGTTTTTCATCGTCTTCAAGAGTCCATTCCTTGCAAGCATTTCTCTTGTCTAAGGCCGTAATCCATCTGCACAAATTAAAAAAATGAATTTGGAATAGGAAACTTTCTTACCTATCTCGACATTGTACATCAGTCCGACCAGGTACACTTTTCGCAACTCTGTTCCAATCTTTAGCTCCAAATCTGCTTACAGCGCACATGAGAAGCTATAAAAACAACATATTTGAAAAAAAAATTTATAAATACCAAATCTTCGGGATCAGTCCATCTTCCATGCTTCACATTTTTATCCAATGTTCTCATATATCTTGTACGAACCTGCTGACGATGCCTACCTCTCATATTATAAGTAACTGCAATTTTTCCTTTATAATTATGATATATAGAAAAGTAAACCTTTATCCCATTGAATTTTGCCATTAACTTTCATCAGATTGACTAGAGCAATTAGCTTCTCATCCTCTTCTTGTGTCCATTCTCTTTAATGTTTTTTAATATATAAAATTTAGATTATTCATAAATGAATACTACTTACCTGGAAGATACATACAAGTCACTTCTATATTTTTCAAAGCACATCCAAGGTGTTCTTTTAGTTCCTAATAAATCTGCCACAACACCCCAAGATACAAAGTTATTCTGAAGAAAACAATTTGTGAATGAAAAGTATTTCCTTTATACCTCACGAAGCTGCTTTAGTTTCTGTAACTCTTCCTTATCCCATGGACCACTATTATATGCTGGACATTGTTCATTCACCCATTTTAATCTGACCGAAGATGGTGTCCGCACGCCATGAAACTAATGACTAACTTGAAAAAAAAATATGATTGCAACTTACATCTCTATTAGCAATTTTAACCCAATCTACGTTGCTATAGTCTCCTACTAAAATTTCATCCTCGTTTAGACTCCTAGAATATAGAGTAACACATAAACCTTATTTCAAAACAAAACTTTTCATATTGAATTTTTCTATCTATAACTTCAATTTCATCTTTCCAATCATTTTTTTCCATATCGGATGTTTCTTGTCCACTAGTTTGAAGTTTTTGCGCAACGATTTCTCTCCTACAGTATTAGTATGCTTGCATATTCAAAGAAAATCTAACCTGTCTTTTAAAGGTTGAAGTTTGTTCGCTAACATAGATTCTTTCACAGCAGTTCGTAGGAGTTTCAATTCGTTAGGAGTCCCTAAAGAACTTAAAGAAAACTGAAAAAAAAAAGAAAAAAAAAACATTTCTTTTCCTCCTTGCTTAATGGGTCGAAAGCAACATTCTTCAATTTAGATTTAGCTTCTTCACTCAGAGGCGGGCACTATAACCATGACTGATCTGTTGCCAAATAAATCATAACATTTACCATCATATTGTCATCCTTGAAGTAAGGGGGCAAATATTGAAGAACAGGGACTTTTTTTCTAGTTGTTAATTCGCTCTCTCGCAGAGCCTGTTGCTTATTAAGAACATCTTTCTAAATTTTTACAGTGAATCATGATATCTCTAGAAAAAACAACCTGCTTCTGTAAATTTAATTCTATAGATCGCTCAACTTTAGTGATCATCTGACTAACAAGTTCGATGTAAGCCTCGTTTAAAGCTAATAATACAACTGTTGAATCACATTCTGGCCATCCATCCTCTGTTTCCACAGCATGAAAAGGGCTATCCAGATTTTCCAAGACAGACTATAAATTTAAAATTATTTAAATTTGCGGGCACATTTATGATAACCAGTTCGGATCCTTCCAAAGCTCGTAAGTAAGCATCATCATCATCATCAGCGTGATGACGAGCTAATCCAGACGTCGATGGTATTGGATTATCCGTGGGATAGGATAGCTCTTCATCCAGAAGCACATCCATCTTCAATTTTTAAAGCGTTATACAGTAAAGACTTAATTAATTTTCAGAATGTAGCCTTCATTTAAATTTCTTTCGTGAAGCTTAAAAGAGGTAAGTTACCAACGAAATTTTGCGTACGGCACGTCAATTAACGTATTTTCGAATTTTTGTACAGCTCTCTTTTTAGTTCTACTTAATTGGCTAATATGTTCATTTTATTCTCCTTATGTATTTTTATGAATTGTAAATAATATTTAATAATTTTAGATGAATCCAATCACCAATATTAAAAATCAGAATAGGCTCAATGAACGAGAGTTATCTTTTGGAATAGCTGGTGATAGCGGCAAAACATGGCATCAGAAATACCAAGATTCTGCTTGGGTATACATAGGAGGACTACCTTTTGATTTATCAGAAGGAGATATAATCACCGTTTTTTCACAGTAAGTTTTTAAATTTTGTGTCTTGAAAAATATTTTAGTTTTAATTAAATGCACTGTTTTGTTTTATGTTTTCTATTTTTCAAAGTTATTCCAAAAATCTATGAAATTACTCTCTAAGAGAGCTTGCTCTATTCTAACATTTTAGATATGGTGAAGTGATGAATATAAATTTAATAAGAGATCGAAAGACTGGAAAATCAAAAGGATTCTGTTTTCTATGTTATCAGGATCAACGAAGTACTGTATTAGCTGTGGATAATATGAATGGGATGACGGTTTGATCGCAAACTACTTCTTTTAATTTAAACTTTTTCTTGCAGCTTCTGAAGCGATTGATTAGAGTAGATCACGTAGACGAATATAAAGTTCCGAAGTATCGAGAAGATGCTGACGAGGAAACCAAGCGATTGTGGGAAGAAGGATGTGCACCTAAGCCTCTGAAGCGACCCGAAGGTAAAGTGTTTGTATTGAAACTCAAAGGGAAAATGGATTTTAAATATTTTTTCTCTGTAATTCTTTTGTAATCTGTCTTTATCGTCATTCTTGTTGTCTGTTGAGGACAGATGCTTTGCCAAACAGTTTGGCCAAGCTCAGTAGAGGTCAGCGTAACAGCTGACGACACGTTTGATATGGTGAAAAGTTTTAGTTGAACTTGTTAATTTGAATAAATTCATATTTAATTCAACAATAAGTTTTTTTTCAGTTCCAGTTAAAATTGAACCTGCTGAGCCACCTAAACCTAAAGAAATAATTGTGGCGATCAAGGTATGACTTCTTCTGTCTTTGCGATACTAATATACATATTTTAAGGAGGATGACTTTATGAAGGATGTGTTGAAACAAAGAAAATTGGATAAGAAAATTGCAAAGAAGGAGAAGAAGAAGGCTAAGAAAGCCAAGAAGAAGGCTAAGAAGATCCAGAAGATTCTAGAGAAGTCTAAGAATGATCCGGAGGGCAACTGGAAGGAACAAATAAAATTATTAGACGTTAAAGTTGATGTATGGTTCAATATTTCATTCTTATTTTTTAAATTCATTTCTCAGGAAGACGATTTATACACCAATGAACATTTCAACTTTGGAAGGAAAATCGAAAAAGAAGAACAAGTTTACAATGCTCGTCCTGATGATTTCACGAAGGTATTTGCTTAATTGTTTATCTATATGCAGCATTTTTATTTTTAGCTCACTGATCACGAGAGAGGTATTTGGAAAATTATCAGAGATCAAGAAATTGCTCAAAAAGGAAAAGGAGTATGGCAGGAAGGAGAAAATTATGTTTCCAAAAGACATGCACGCTAACTATTCCACTATTTTTGTATATATCACCGTATTTAAGTTCGTAAAAAGTTTATACATTAACTGGTTTCCTTAATACTATATACATGGCTTTCTTTGAGTTAGCTCCAAATCTGCTTACAGCGCACATGAGAAGCTATAAAAACAACATATTTGAAAAAAAAATTTATAAATACCAAATCTTCGGGATCAGTCCATCTTCCATGCTTCACATTTTTATCCAATGTTCTCATATATCTTGTACGAACCTGCTGACGATGCCTACCTCTCATATTATAAGTAACTGCAATTTTTCCTTTATAATTATGATATATAGAAAAGTAAACCTTTATCCCATTGAATTTTGCCATTAACTTTCATCAGATTGACTAGAGCAATTAGCTTCTCATCCTCTTCTTGAGTCCATTGTCATTAAAAAGCTGTATTCCAATTGGAAAAATATAATAAACAATATAATGATCAAGACATAATGTTTAATTAGATAAACAACCTGTACATATGATATTTTTTTAAAAAATTTTATAGCATATTTCTTGAAACAAAATTAGATGTCTAAACTTTTAAAGATTGTAAATTGTTCGAAGATAAAATATCTCATCAGATCATTAGAGTGTAGTTGCCCGTAGATATGTTGACAAAAAACTCACGCTTTCATCCACACTGTTTTTTTTTGCGGCAGGTGTTCGAAAAATATTTTTTTTTCAGCTATACGGTATAGAATTGAAGTTTCAGTTTATTAGAATTTGTTCTATTAAGATTAATATTATACAATCCGATACCGAGTAGTATATATATATATATTTTTTTTTAAAAACGTTACTTAAGTATATATTCTTAGATTATTATTTTTATAATTAATTTAAGTGTTAAGTTCCCTCCCATATGTACGTGAGGTCATTATCTGAAAGGGTAATAAGATGTGCTTCTTTCGTCTAGATGTTACAATATAAGCGCTTTCAATGAGCTAAGGCTGACTCATAGTTAACAGCTGCTGCTTCCACTGCAACATCAGTATAAGACGAGCCGAAAGTTTTCTTAGAGTCATCATCTAATCACGTTTTATTGGAATCTCACATAGAAAACCGTATATGTTAGGAATAGTTAAGCGTTTCAAGTTTATTGAAAGAGATTTTCTGGTGGTTCCCTACAGAGCTAAATAAACTTTTCGAATTTCTGAGCATTTATTTCACCATGGTGCCCTTTTAGTACTAAGATGATGATCTGCCCTCACTTCCCTATTCACTTTTGTTTATTTTTTCTCCGTATGTGACTCTTAGGCCTGTAAACTATGAATAGAGATTCACATATGTTTCGGAAGAGATATCTTAGCATCGTTGGTAAATTAGTTGTCTATGAAGACTTTGAATGTGTGCTAGATGGAACGAACGGGATGGTTTCGGATTAAGTGCAACTTTCGATCGCCAAGATGCTTAGTTTATACAGATATGGTGAAGTGATGAATATAAATTTAATAAGAGATCGAAAGACTGGAAAATCAAAAGGATTCTGTTTTCTATGTTATCAGGATCAACGAAGTACTGTATTAGCTGTGGATAATATGAATGGGATGACGGTTTGATCGCAAACTACTTCTTTTAATTTAAACTTTTTCTTGCAGCTTCTGAAGCGATTGATTAGAGTAGATCACGTAGACGAATATAAAGTTCCGAAGTATCGAGAAGATGCTGACGAGGAAACCAAGCGATTGTGGGAAGAAGGATGTGCACCTAAGCCTCTGAAGCGACCCGAAGGTAAAGTGTTTGTATTGAAACTCAAAGGGAAAATGGATTTTAAATATTTTTTCTCTGTAATTCTTTTGTAATCTGTCTTTATCGTCATTCTTGTTGTCTGTTGAGGACAGATGCTTTGCCAGACAGTTCGGCCAAGCTCACCAGAGGTCAGCGTAACAGCTGACGACATGTTTGATATGGTGAAAAGTTTTAGTTGAACTTGTTAATTTGAATAAATTCATATTTAATTCAACAATAAGTTTTTTTTCAGTTCCAGTTAAGCTATGTATAAATGATTAGATATCATATGTACTGTTCTTCGGGGATTCTGAAATAAATACTTTCAGAAAACTAGGATAACACAATTTATTCTTGGTCTAAATCGTAAAATCTTAGCAGAAACTTAAACGTTTTGTACTTTTTGTTGCTAACTTATCGATATTGTTTCTTCATTGAAAACTTTGTCAGTTTCCTTAATTTTTGATTTCGATCACCTATATCCCCACCTTCTCTTACTTTTCTAGCCTGATCCCTCAGTGGTTCATCATTGAATCTTATCGGACGTCAAAAGTGTTAACCAATGGCGTCCAGATCGATTAATTGAACTACCTGCCCGTGGGGGCAGAGCATCTGGACAATCGTCGAAAAGAATTTGCCGGAGCTGGCCAGAGGCATGCCGATATATTAAAGAAAAAGAGGGGGGGAATCGAGAGAATAAGATGGAGACTTGAAGAAAGAGAAGATGACGAGGATATTAGAGTAAGTAGAAGTGGTGAAATAAACTTAGGGAAACAAGGAGGGTGAGAGAAAGGGGTGGCTGGGGTTGAAATAGATGGTTTATGAAGAGAACTAGGTTGCAGCTTCTCTTACTGGGCAATGTGTTACAACAACTGTAGAAATAGGGAAAGAAATTGTGGAAAAAGAAAAGAGAGGAAAGAGTTGTGATATGAAGAACAAGAGGGCAAAGAGAGGCTTCTGGATTTCTAGAGAATAGTAGGAATCTCCTGTCTCTCCATCATTTACACTTATATCTCATTCCCCCCTAGCAGCATTGGCTTCTCTGTTCAGCTGCTGCACTCCTGTCTGTGCCTACTGTCTTGGATAACAATCCGTCTGTGGAGGAATCTAAAAGACAAGAGAAGAAAAAGCAGATATCATGTAGGAGTTGGAGAGCAACAGACAGTTGGGATGCAACGGATTGCGATGTCTTGCTTTTGCAATGTCGAGGTTCTGAATTTGTGACCAGAAATACAAGCTAAGAGTGATGGAAATATCTTCTGAAATTCAGAGAGAGACAGAGATAGTAACAGTCTGTCTTTTCGAAGTCAAGCCCCGCCCATTCGAGAACTAAGACGTCTTGGAAGGCTCAACTATTCTCCTTCCAGCAGGCGCACTGACATCTCGGGCCGGGCCTTTTGCAGCTGCAGAAACAGCTAAAGAAAGGACCAGCAGTGCTCTAGGACGCCTGTGGAGCTACTTCGGTGAATTCCACGGAAGTAGACCATGAGGCGGTTAAAACTGCCGTTATGGTAAGAATTTACCAGAAAATTTGATTGAGATTATCTACTAGTAATTGTTAAAACACATTTTTTGACGGATGGTATTTTAAACATTCCTGATTCTATTATTCTTTTTTTAAATTTTTATTTTTTGAATTCATTAAGAAGTTTTGAGAATATTTTCATAATAATCACATTTTGTATTTTGTTTGACATATCGTACAAGGTTTGTAAATTAAAAACTTTAAAATTACAGTATATTAATTAAATTAGTACCATTAAATGTATACAAACTTATAAAACAATTATAAAACATAAAAGAGATATTCTCATACAAATTATTCTTTTTATTTTTTTTAAACAAAACTATTTTTAGGCAAATGCTATTATTAGCATCCGTACTCTTTGTGACTATCAACGTTGTCAATTCGGTATGTTCAGATTTTCATTTATATATTTTTGGAATTAAAATCGTAAACTTCTTGAATAGCTATTCTCAGATATCTTTTCCAAAATCTTGAACCGTATGTGAAGATTAGTTCAAAGTCTCTTGGTTTTTAAAATTTTTTTTGATCTCGAACTTCTAAATTCATGGCAGCTGTATGTGATTTTTATTGCAGCTGTGACTTCAAACAATGTTTTGGCATTTAATACTTATAAAAGCTTTTAGGTATATATATATCTATCTAACTATATGTTTAAAAAAATATATATATTATCCTTTCATAGTAGTTATGCTATTTGAAGTAGAGAGTTTGGATGTGGTGGGGGGGGTGAATTTACAACATCATAAGTTCATTCAAATCAACATTTAGTAATTCCAAAGCACTTGTTATAACATTGTTTATTTCTGAACATCTTACGCTTTATAATATGTTGTGTTTATGTTCAATCATCATCATCTCTCTCTCTCCCTTTTCTCTCTCTAGTCTTATTCCTTTTTCCCTTTTCTTCTTTTTCTTTCGATCTTGCTCTGCATAAGCTTTATATCTAATACTTATCCTAAATAGCTTCAATATGGTGAAAGAAAAAAATGTTGAAAATGAGAAAGAGAGAATTTGATAAATTTCAAATTTGAAAGCAAATTTGAAGATAAATTATCATCATATCTTAATGGTTTATTAAATTAAAATGTTTTGAAATTACTGTATTTGGCAATCAAAATATTAAAATATATTAGTTTATAATTAATATTTAATTTCCTTTATGAATCAGCCAATTCATTTAAGATTTCTATTTAAAATATTTTATACGTTATGTTGTATGCTTCATCCCATCTCTGTCATTATCTAAAATAGATTTATCACAGATAAGATGAGAAGAAGAGAAAAAGTAAGAGATAATAAGAATGTAAAGGGATAATGAGAGAGTTCATAGTTTAATGTTTTTGTCCTCCTGAAGCTCGGTTAACCAACGATGTCCCCTCATCCGTCTAAGTTGATATTAGTTGACATTAGCTCATATGTATAACATTTAAACTTGTCATCAACTTTATAATAAAGAATATTTCTTTTTGATCGGTTTCCTTTTTTCCCAGTAAAATAAGAGAAGAAAGGAAAATCTGTTCAATCAGTTAGAGAAAACAAGATACTTTTTTTCTAATTTTAGAGCACCGATACTAAAATTGCATTTTGGTCGATTGAAAGAAAACTTTTGTGTTAAAAAACGATAGTTGTTGAGTGATATAGGGAAGATGGAAATACTTACTATCAGGCAATAGGCCAGCTGCTACTATACTGTATTACAGTGTCAACAGATGAAAAGCTGTTCTCAATCATTCTGTAATGACCTAATAATACGTATAGTTATATTAATAATTTAAATATATATATATACATGTGAGTAAACTATACTATAGTAATCGATAATAACTTTAAAAATTCAAAATATTTTCAATACCATTTCAATGTGTAAGACGACATTTGGCGTCGGTCACCATCATAATACTGCGACACTCTCGCGAAGTATTATCGAACTGACAACTTCTATACTTATGATACATTAAGAAGCATATTAGCCTTTCATTTTAAACATGTTAAGATAAAGAGGAAAATGTCTGAACAGTTAATAGAACAAACCTTGTTGAGATTATCATATCGTTACTGAAATCAAATGCTTACTTAAAGGTTTTTATTTTTGTATTTTTAGATATTAATGCTCTATCTTGTAAATATTTCTTCTTTATTATCAATATTCGATATTCCCATTATCTGATTTAGATATCAAAATAAGCCGATTGAAGACTGTCGACTTACAGCATCTATGGTTTAAAACCAAAAATGACATTAGAGAGAGAGAGAGATAGAGAGAGAGAGAGAGGATATTAGAGAGTTATGAACAAGAAGATGACTAGAGAGAAAGAGAGAAAATATTAAGAGGTCAACGGGAAGAAGACAACATTTTTTGTATTTCCCAAACGAAGATGATGATTGTTCTCGTAATTAACAGAGATAGAGAAGAAGAGGTGAGGGGAAAGATTACAACTGGCCCTTTCTTTCTATTCGTACCTCTTATTTCTCTTTCTCTCTATATATAAAGCTTTGATATCTCTCAATTTCTTTCTCTCTTTTGTCTATCCCGACCTTCTTTGATCCTTTTATCAATGCACTAATGCTCGATGGTTCATCGAAAATGCCGACGTAGATGGATGAGAAAACGCTTTTGAATTGAAAAAACTAGCTGATTGATAGCTTGCTTATGTTCATTACAAAGTAGTGTATAATAAAACGGACTTTGACTAGGTAGAGGATAAAACTTTAATACAAAAGAACTACTTTCAAATAACAAAACGAAATTTTAATTTCGTTCTGGAACGTTGATGAGATAAAGTTATTTAAACTATCATGTCTTATCGACAAAGATAAGAAATTTATCAGGAAATAAGCTTAAAATTACAAAAAAATATTAAAAGAACATTTATCTTTTCTTTTAATAATTAATATATTTTGATAAATAGTTTACTTGTTAAATATGAATCGTTCACAATTTATTCCAAAAATTCAATCACTATTTCTTCATCTTAAGCTATTCATCAGAAGATGGCTAACAGTTGTTTCTTTTCTCTCATCTTCTTTTTCTGAATTTCTATCACTGTGCAGTACGTAAAGAGGTCCTTGTACCTGAATATTCGTCGTTTTTTCAACTAACATTAAATTTTGTAACATCGCTCTTTCATTAAAAAAATGAAAAAAAGCTATTTTCTACGGAATATCAGTTAACATTTCGGGGAAAGACATTGAATGCTAATACAAAGATTATACTTGAAATTCAAATTGACACAAGTGAACGACGTTATCGAACAACAAGAAATCTTTTTGTGAGCTCTAACCTATTAGAAAATGATATATCATCAGCATATACAATCATTATATTCTATTTTTCTTCCTTACATTGATATTCATTTCATCAATTTCTTAATTGATTTCTTAAATTCAATGCTAGAGCTTTTCTTGAAAGGTTTAGAGATAAATTTTCTGAAATTCAAACAGTAATCAAACTCATATGAAAATTCACTAAAAATTCAAGATAATTTTTTTGAACACTTATACTACTATTAAGTTTCTGTTAAGATAAAGAGATAAAGCTTTCTGGTCAGTTGTCAAAAATATTCGTCGTATCAGGTTTTGGCTGTCCTTATGGCCATTGAAACCTATTACTTATCATGTGTTGAGGACATCATTTTTTTGCCTGAAAAATTGTTAAATCAATAGATGTTTCAAACTTGTTTCTTTTCTGAACTTTTAAATAATTATCTTAATACTTGTATTTTCAGCAACAAGCCTGCCGTGATTGTACAAATAGAGGATGTTTCTGTGTAGGAGAAAAAGGTTCTATGGTATGTTTTATATTTATATTTTTAGTTAACAAGTTGTTATGAAATATATTATATCTTATAAATATATTTTGAAATTATAAGTTATAGTATAGTAAGAACAACTCTTAATACTTCTCAATAATTTTGGTTTTGAATGAATGGATAGGTCGAAGATAATTCTCAATTTTCATTACATCATTAGAGCAGATATTGAATGTGAAAAGTCACAGAAAGTGGAGGCGGAATAAAATTCTCTGTGTGTGTTCATGAATAAGTGAGAGACGTCCAGAGAAATAAAGAAAAAAAGATAAAATGAAAGAGTGATAACCAGATTGAGAGAAAGAGAGAAAGATTGAAAAAAGGTGAGAGAATGTGAAGGAGGGACAAACCATTAGAAATGTCTGTTACTTCTTTTACCTCAGATCTATACGAAGAGTGATTTAGAGAAAGAGTCAGCTGTTAGCTTTTGCTACCCTGCTCCTCAAAATAAGCTTTAGAAGTTAGGTTAGGGTGGAACAAAGTGCAGAATGTAAAAGAGGGTCAGCGTTCATTAATAATCATATTCGATCAAAAGTTTTAGAATAAATACAGGCTGATATATTCAAAAAAATACTAACTTTATTAAGAAAACATAAACGATATTATCCCTAAATTGTTATTTACAGGGATCTCCTGGACCACAAGGACCACCAGGATCTCAAGGAATTCGTGGAATATCTGGACCTGAAGGATTACCTGGACCTAAGGGACAAAAAGGATCTCAAGGACCCCCTGGACCTACAGGAACCAAGGGAGACCGTGGACCGGTCGGAGTTCCTGGATTCCCTGGAAATGATGGAAAGAACGGACTTCCAGGAGAGCCCGGACCCCCAGGAGCCCCTGGTTGGGACGGATGTAACGGAACTGATGGTGCTCCTGGTATTCCTGGACAACCTGGTCCTCCAGGTATGCCTGGATTCCCTGGACCTCCTGGTTTACCAGGAACCAAGGGAGAGCCCGCTATTGGATACGCTGGAGCCCCAGGAGAGAAGGTATCACCAGAATATAAGTTTTATAAATATTTTTTTATGTTAGGGAGATTCTGGTATGTCAGGTATGCCCGGACTTCCAGGACCACCAGGACGTGACGGTTTCCCCGGAGAAAAGGGAGATAGAGGAGATATTGGAGCAGCTGTAAGATATTCTTCATTAATCAACTATTCAAGTATAAATTTCTAGGGACCACGAGGACCACCAGGAGAAGTTGGTCTTCCCGGAAACCCCGGTATCGGTACTGTTGGACCTAAGGGAGATCCTGTAAGTTTTGCATTTTGATGTTTCGTTGTCTGTTTCATTGTCTCCGAACCGCACTTCACCAGCTGCCTCGTCGTTGTCATCGCACCGAACAAATTCCCCAAAAACACCGAAAATCCACCTAAAAGTTCACATTCGACGTAGTGAGGCTTATGACCGTAACTAGTGAGAGAGAATTCGAACTGAGTACGGTATGGTACGTCAATATGGGGGAACGGAATGTGTGTGTGATCTACGACAGCAGTCTATTGTACTTACTGTGATATTAGAATTATAAGAAAAAAATTAAAAAACTCATGATTATGATGTATTTTCATTACTTTTATGAGTTTTTTTGTTTGTAGTTGAAGCATGGTCTATGATTATATGATGATCTTCAGCATAATTTTCGTTATGATTATCATTTTCGTGTTTTATACGTTTGTCTATCTTTTAAGCATGTTCTTTCACATATTTGATGTTTCGGTTCGCACACATTACCGTTTTATTCACATTTTCACTGATAGACAGAACACACATGTTTATTCTTTAAAATCAAGTATCAAACACATTTTTTTGCACCAGTCCTCTTTAAGCACTTCGCACCTTTCACACATACATATATAGCCACAACACTCACCGATCAGCACAGTTACGTCGTCAGGCGTCGTCAGAGTATTATTAAGAGTAGTAGCCATCTGAAGGCTGACGGCCCAGAAGACGTAATGATGTAACGATCATCTGGCTACTTCTGAAAAACGGCTCCTCTGACTGTGCTTTTAGGGAGATATGGGACCCCCCGGACCACCTGGTCCACCAGGCCCACGCGAGTTCACAGGCAGCGGTTCGATAGTCGGACCTCGAGGCAATCCTGGAGAAAAAGGAGACAAGGTATTGTTCAATTTACTTATTACATTATATTATAGGGAGATCCAGGACCGAGGGGACCACCCGGACCCCCGGGACCGATCGCTTCTACCATGGCCAAGGGAACCATTGTTGGTCCCAAGGGTGAACTTGGAGAGAAGGGAGAGAAGGCAAGAAAAAATGCGATCAGAATCGTTTGCCCATCGGCCTTATATGGCTTGTATCAGATCGAAAGATTTGTGTGACTGTTCTGTTTTTGAAAAACAGTTTTTCTCTTGCAAAGAAAGAAAAACTCAAAAAAGTCACAAAAGTCTTATCTGCTTGATACAGTAATGTTGGTTGATGTCTTCTTACTTTCAATATTTTGAAAAGGAATACTCACTTTATTTGAATCTTTAAAACAAATTAAGTTGACATTACAACCAATACTAACTGATTCTTTTTGTAAAACTTAGATTTAAGTTATTACAGTAGTTAGATATAGCTAATAAGCAGATAACGCTTTGCATGGCCTCACATCTTGCTTGCCTTTTCCGATTAGATTATTTTGTTTGAGTGACAACATGTCATCTCTCATTTTAAGTATAATTCTAATAGAATTGAATTGTAGGGAGACCCAGGAGAGGCAGGAAATAGAGGATTCCCTGGAGCATCTGGACTACCTGGACAGCCTGGACTTCCAGGAATGAAGGGAGAAAAGGGTTTGTCAGGACCAGCTGGACCAAGAGTAAGAAATACAAAAATTGATTATTTTATCATCATTTAATAGGGAAAAGAAGGACGACCTGGAAACCCTGGTCCACCAGGATACAAGGGAGATCGTGGTTTGGATGGAACTGCTGGGTTCCCAGGACTTCCAGGACAAAAGGGAGAAGCTGGTTATCCAGGACGTGATGGACCAAAGGGTACACTTGGACCTCCAGGACCACCAGGAGTATAAATAATCTTGTATTATGTTTACGTAATATTTTTCTTCAGGGAGGATCATTCAGTGATGGACCACCAGGACCTGCTGGTCTTCAAGGACGACCTGGAAATCCAGGACCTCCAGGACAAGATGGATACCCTGGCCCACCAGGACCACAAGGACCCCAAGGACCTCAAGGAGGACCAGGACTTCCTGGACTTCCAGGTCTTGAAGGAATGCCCGGACAGAAGGGAGACAAGGGAGGATCTGGATTACCCGGAACTTCCGGAATCCCAGGACCTAAGGGAATGCCTGGATTACCAGGACCTAAAGGAGAATCTGGTTACCGTGGAACTCCAGGAAACAGTATTCCTGGTCTCCCAGGAAAAGATGGAAAACCTGGTATGCCTGGACTCCCAGGACGCAAGGGAGAGACTGGTTTATCCGGAGTTAGAGGTAACATTTAAAAAAAAGGGGACCAATTTTACATAACTATATAGGACCTCCCGGAGATTCGCTCAATGGATTACCTGGAGCCCCAGGACCACGTGGACCCCCTGGACCCAAGGGATACGATGGACGTGATGGATCTCCTGGACTTCCAGGACTTCCAGGATACAAGGGAGAAAAGGGTGGCACTTGTTCAATTTGTGCTCCCGGAGCTAAGGGAGAAAAAGGAAATGGTGGATACCCAGGCCTTCCTGGTATTCAAGGAGAACGCGGTCTTCCTGGTCTTCCTGGACCGGTCGGAGATTCTGGAGATGATGGCCTCCCAGGAGCACCTGGACGTCCAGGAGCCCCAGGTCCCTCAGGTCTTGACGGACTTCCAGGACCACAAGGACAAAAGGGAGAGCCTACACAACTTGTTCTTCGCCCTGGCCCACCAGGATATCCTGGACTTAAGGGAGAAGCCGGATTCCCTGGACTTCCCGGTCAAGAGGGATTACCAGGAACACCAGGACCACATGGACCACCAGGAGCACCTGGATTCCCAGGAGAAAAGGTAATAATTTAAAATTTATAAATTCTCAAACTTTTAATTTAACATTTAGGGAGAACCCGGTCACAACGGACTTCCTGGAAAGCCAGGAGTTGACGGACTACCCGGACTTCCCGGAATTAAGGGAGATGCTGGTTTTGGACAACCTGGACTTCCTGGTCTTCCAGGACCTAAGGGAGAATCTGGTCTTCCTGGTCTTCCTGGTCGACCTGGTCTTCAAGGAACTCCTGGTCTTCCCGCACCCGAACCTCAAATTGAACGTGCTCCACCTGGTGCTCCTGGTCAACCTGGTTTCCCAGGACAAAGAGGAGAGTCTGGATTACCTGGAAGACCTGGAGAGTTAGGACCTTCTGGATTACCTGGATTACCCGGAGCTAAAGGAGACGGTGGAATTCCTGGGCAACCCGGACTTCCCGGACAGCCAGGAATCCCTGGAGAGAAAGGCTTTGGTGGTAAATAATTGTAATATTGAGAATGAAGCTTATTTTGTTTTTTCAAGGAGTTCCTGGACTTCCTGGAATCCCTGGACCTAAAGGAGACGTTGGACAACCTGGACTTCCTGGAATCCCAGGACAGAAGGGAGAAACTGGACGGTCAATCACTGGTGCTCCAGGAGCTCCTGGATTCCCTGGACTTAAAGGAGACGCTGGACAACCTGGACTTCCTGGAATACCAGGAATGAAGGGAGAATCTGGTCTTCCCGGATTACCCGGTAATTTTATATTCTTTTTACACAATTTTAATTATTCTACTCTTAGGAAATGATGGACCCGTTGGACCATCTGGACAACCAGGACTTCCCGGACTTCCAGGACCAAAGGGAGAATCTGGTCTTCCTGGTCTTCCAGGAAGAGATGGAATGTCTGGAGCACCTGGATTCCCAGGACAAAAAGGTCTTCCTGGACATCCCGGAGTACCCGGCAATAAAGGTTAGATTGTTGATTCAAGGCAAATTAAATTATTTCGTTTTAGGAGATTCTGGACTTCCTGGACTTCCAGGAGCCAATGGCCTTAAGGGTAACGGAGGTTTACCTGGCATGCCTGGACTTCCTGGAGCTAAAGGTCAAGGAGGACTTCCTGGAGCCCCTGGACGTGATGGGTTACCTGGAATCCCAGGACCTAAGGGAGAGCGTGGATACAATGGAATGCCCGGAGAGAAGGGAGAAGCTGGACCAGCTGCCCGCGATGGACAAAAGGGAGAGCACGGTCTTCCTGGACAACCAGGTCTTCGTGGACCTCAAGGACCATCAGGACTTCCCGGAATTCCTGGTGCTAAAGGAGATGCTGGATTACCTGGATATGGTGCCCCCGGAATGCCAGGAGAGAAGGGTCTTCCTGGAATTCCTGGAAAGCAAGGACGGCCTGGATCCCCCGGAGCCCCAGGTCAAGATGGACTTCCTGGATTCCCTGGACTTAAAGGAGAAGCCGTATGTTTTAGTTTTTAATATCTGTGCTAAGAAATTATTTCAGGGTTACCCAGGTGCTGATGGATATCCTGGCAAAGATGGACTCCCTGGTCTCCCTGGTTTGAAGGGAGAAGCTGGTCTTCCTGGATCTCCAGGACTTCCAGGAGCCCCTGGCCAAGAAGGACAAATGGGAGTACCCGGAATTCGTGGAGATAAGGGACAAGCCGGCTTACCCGGAATTCCTGGAGAAAGAGGACATGATGGATTCCCTGGGCAAAAAGGAGAAGGCGGATTCCCAGGACAACCTGGACTTCCAGGAATTCCTGGAGCTAAGGGAGATGCTGGAGCCCCAGGATTCCCAGGACTTAAAGGTGCTCCTGGATATCCAGGACAAGACGGTCTTCCAGGAATCCCAGGAGCTAAAGGAGATGCTGGATTCCCAGGACAACCTGGTCGCGAAGGACAAGCTGGATATCCAGGAGAAAAGGGATTGGCTGGACTTCCCGGACTTCCCGGAGCTCCAGGACAATCTATTCCTGGACCACAAGGACCTAATGGAAACCCTGGATATCCTGGAAAGGACGGCCTTCCTGGCGTTCCAGGACTGAAGGGAGAAAGCGGACAACCTGGATATCCTGGTGCTGCCGGATTAAAAGGTTTGTACATTTTTATAGTTTCTATTTGGATAAAAATATTTTTTAGGAGAAAGTGGACTTCCTGGATTCCCAGGACAGAAGGGAGAACCTGGCCAGTCCGGAATCCCTGGAAAACGTGGAAACGATGGATTACCTGGAATTCCAGGAAAAGACGGATTACCAGGACTTCCTGGACTCAAGGGAGAAGCTGGACTTAATGGACCACAAGGACCACCAGGAATGAACGGACTCCCCGGATTGAAGGGTAAAATATACCAAACTTATAATAAAACATACTACTTATTTCAGGAGAAATGGGACTTCCAGGATTCCCTGGACAGAAGGGAGATTCTGGACTTCCAGGTCTTCCTGGTCAAGCTGGATTCCCAGGACAAAAGGGAGATTCTGGACTTCCAGGTCTTCCTGGACGTGACGGAAACCCTGGTCTTGATGGACCACAAGGACCACCAGGAGCTCCTGCCCCACCAGCTATTTTAGCTCCTGGACTGAAGGGAGAGCCTGGATTCCCAGGAGTTCCTGGAATTCGTGGAGAAAAGGGACTTCCAGGACTTGACGGACCACCAGGTCTCGATGGACCACCAGGACTTCCAGGACAACGTGGAAACGATGGATTCCCAGGACAGCCAGGTCTTCCTGGAGAGAAAGGAATGAGCGGACTTCCAGGATTCCCTGGATTAGATGGAGCTCCAGGATGTAAGATATTTAACAAAATATTTTCATTGTGTTTTAATTTTCAGCTGTTGGACAGCCTGGTCTTCCAGGACCTCCAGGAGCTGCTGGACCATCATACAGAGATGGGTTCCTTCTCGTCAAGCACTCTCAAACCACTGAAATTCCTCAATGCCCTGCTGGACACACCAAACTTTGGGATGGATATTCTCTCCTTTATCTTGAAGGAAATGAGAAGGCTCATAACCAAGATCTTGGTATTATAACCATTTAAAGAACAAAAACTCAATTCTTGTTTCAGGACATGCTGGATCATGCTTACAGAGATTCTCCACCATGCCATTCCTCTTCTGCGACACTAACAACGTTTGCAACTATGCCTCTCGTAACGATAAGTCCTACTGGCTTTCTACCACTGCTCCTATTCCAATGATGCCCGTAAACGAGCAGGCTATTGAACCATTCATCTCCAGGTTTAATAGAAATTTTCAATTTTGATCAAACTGAAACTTTTTTCCAGATGTTCCGTCTGTGAAGCTCCAGCTAATGTCATTGCTGTTCACTCCCAAACCATCCAAATTCCAAACTGCCCATCTGGATGGAACAGCTTATGGATTGGATATTCATTTGCTATGCATACCGGAGCCGGAGCTGAAGGAGGAGGACAATCTCTCAGTTCACCAGGATCTTGCCTCGAAGATTTCCGTGCTACTCCATTTATTGAATGTAACGGAGCTCGTGGATCCTGCCATTACTTTGCCAACAAATTCTCTTTCTGGCTTACCACCATTGAAAACGATCAAGAATTCAAGGTTTACCTTAATTTTAGAAAAAGCCCTTTAAATTTTTATTTCAGATTCCTGAGAGCCAAACACTCAAGTCCGGAAGTCTTCGTACTCGCGTATCTCGTTGCCAAGTTTGTATCAAGAACACTGATGCTGGACGATACTAATGAGCGAGGGACATCAATGTTAAGCTCCAGAATATTGTTTTCTGTTTTTAAAAATTCTGTGCAAAGCAATAATCTCTTTGAATTTTACAATCTATTGAATTCAAATTAAAAAAAAAAGAATTTAATTGTTGTAATGCGCAGCTCTAACTATATGTTTATATTCGCTAACAACAATTTTTATATTAATCTATACCTTATTAGGTACTATTAATTTCATTTTAAATACGCAAATCCTTCTGTTTTTCACATCTTTTTTTTTCTCAGCAACCTTTGTCTTTAAATTTAAAAAAAAATGTGATGTGCCGTCTCAAAAAAAGTTATTGAATAACATCTATCAACAACTTTTTTATTCATTTTGCCGTTAATTATGGTATTGTTTCCAAAAATATTGCCAGTACTTTGTTCTATTAAATTAATAAATAAATACTTATATTTTAAAAATGACTTTTATATACAAACAATTCAAATATACAAAATCTAAACTTGATGATTCGATATAGAAACGTAAATTAAATATTATTCTTTCAATATGTATATATCAAAATTCATCATAATAACAAGTTTTTATGTAAATGTAAATGCAAATCAATTTTATGATTGTATTATATATAAAAATCTTTACAAGATATTTTTCTCAGAGTAAAAAAAATGAAGAAAAAAATTAAAATATTACAGGGAAACTGTCATACCAGGGTCAAAAAGGCAAGAGTACAGCCCGTGGGAATGTCATTTGGGGGAAATAGAGGAGACGTCGGAGACCAGATGAGAGAGAAGAATAAGATTCTGAAGTCATTCCAGTTGACGACGTCAATGTCTGAAGTTAAGAAAACACATGAACAGTAATGCTAATGGGATAGATAGATAGATAGATAGAAAGATAGAAAGATAAAACCTAGAAATCGAAAGAAGAGATTTTAAGGCACAAAACAACAATAAACATATCATGGTCAGAGAAAGTTTCTTATGCTCTCTTAACTTTTAAATAGAAAGATATGAAATATTTGAGTGGGAGTGATTGAGATAAATATTTTTTTTGTGAAATTTGAATGAACAATAAACTAGGACAACATTATTTTTTTAAATGTTTGGTCAACAGCTGTGAAAGAACATTTTTTCGGAAATGTGTGATTATTAACTATATCATCTAGTTAAACTTATGACTATTTCACATCATTTTTTCTTATACTTAATTATTAAATGAAATATATATCTGATACGATTATATATAGCAAAGTTTGAAATAAAAGACCAGATTGAAGAAGAATGGACAATAGAAAACCCGATGGTTTTTCAGCTCTTCAGTTATATGACAATTAGGAGACGAAAACTAATAAAAGGTTATTAAACCTTTAATTTTAGTTTTTAGAGCAAGTTTCAGTATCTAGATCAGCATGTCGATATGTTTGATACTTCTTATATTGCTCAAAATGAAATTGCCAATCTGTGATATATTCATTCTGCCAACGATCCATTTGTTGTTTCCATAACAAGAATGGATCTCCAATATCCGCTGAAACCAATATTTTGTTTTTTTTTTGATTAATAAATTTAATTTTTAAATTAAAAATAAAAGGTCAATCTATAATAAAATAACATACCAACAGCAGACATTAGATTTGGTAAGTATGCTTTCCAGAAAGCACATGTCTTCCTTCGAGGTCCATTACCAAGCCTGAAAATTATTCAAATTTTCAAAAAAATTAAAAGAAAAAACATAATTTTTAGTTTCAAGCCAAATACTTTTATATGAAAAATAAATAAAATATACCTTTTAGCACCACGTGAATATTGTGATTCAACAGTCATATTCATATATTCCATAGTTTGAGCATTATATTTAGGCCAAACATCCGGAGTATAAGTACCATCTTCATTCTTATTTGGATCTCTAACAAGAAAAATTATTTATTTTTGAAAAATATTGCAAAGATGACTTACCCTGTACGAGCAAAGTTAGCCCAATATCTCATAAATCTACTGCTAAGTTCTTGTTCTTCTGCAGTATAATTGAACTTTTGATTGAAGGGTTCACCAAAAATAAAATTAATTTCATAACCATGTACAACACCCATCCACGCAGGCCATGTTTGAGCAGATGCTCTAAATTTTAAATTTAAGTTTAATATAAATTATGTTTATAACTAAACTAACCTATGTGTGAAATAATAATAATATGTATCAGCTCCATGCTTTGCACTTGCAAGAGCCATTTCGTTACAACTACAGGTAAAAAGATAATCACCCAACATCTTCTCTGTTGCATCTAGCCAATCAAAATGACGTGCTAAATCATTATATTATATATTTAATAATAATTATAAATATTACCTGGAAATCCAGTTGGTTCATATTCATGAAGTATTGCTGGTAATCCCAATTGACTCTTAATCATATGTCGAGGAAGTAATTCATACAACGCTTTTAACCAGGTTTGACGATCTTTTATAAATTCTTTCTTTGTGAAAAATTCTTTAACAGGGAATATTTCCTTCAAAGTATAAGGTTTTCGTTGTATTTTATCTAATATCACTTACTGGTAATTGATAAATGATAAAGTAAATTGATTCATCATGATTACTTCCAACTAATAATTGAGTCTTTTTAAAATTTCCTTTAAAAATATTATTTTTATTTTTTTTTAAATTAACAATACCTTGTCTCAAAGATGTTGCAGCATTTTCAACCAAAAATTCTCCATCGATTACAGGAACCCATGGAAAATCTGCAAACTCTCGAACTGGTGTCCATTCATTTTCTCTGGAAAAAAATAAGTTTTACCATTAAAGTTCTCATTAGAATACCTAATAAGATCTACATCAGCTCCTTGAAGACAATCCAGAATCTTATCATAATCAGGTTGATCAAGACTCATATTTCCACATTTCATCGCATTATAAAGAATAACTGAACGAGCTAATGCTACATCTCTAGCCTCAATTGCCCAAGGCGATGTGGCAGCTCCGGACTGTATAATTGCCCTCTAAAAGCAAAATAAAATTAACTATGTGCAATTTAAATAAAATAATATTATATTTTCATTTCAAATAGAATTAAATTAAACTTAATAAGTATTACATGGAAATATGGTGCACTTTTTTCGCTCAGCATATGCATGTTAACAGCAGCAGCTCCAGCTGATTCTCCGAATAATGTGATTCGACTTGAATCTCCACCAAATAAATCAATATTTTTATGTACCTAAATATAAGATTAAAATATTAAATAATAATAATAATAATAGTATATCCTACCCATTTAAGAGCTAGCTGTTGATCCCAAAGACCCATATTACCAGGAGCTTCTGGACGACCCAAATACAAAAATCCCATAACAGATACACGATAATTCATCGATACTAATATAACATTTTCTTCACTAGAATGTTATATAATTCATAAAAAACAATGATGTTCCAACAACATACACGGGTAACGTTCGTCCATCATAAACATCTAAACTGCTTGTACCAGACCAAAATCCACCACCATACACCCATACCATTACAGCTAATTTTTTTGATGGGTCAACCTATAACACATAAATAATATAACTATAAGTTATTTATATGAAAATACTTTTCCAGGAACAAAAACATTAAGATATAAACAATCTTCTGATAGTGGTGTGTTAGCATTCCACATGGTTGCTCCATAGAAATCTCCAAAATATGTATCCATTGCCTGTAGAAAAACTTTTTTCATATGAAATATGTAAAATTTTTGAAATTTCTAATTATTATCAAATGTTTGAAAGAAATACTTCCATTTTAAGTAATAATGATGGAAAGAACGGTTGTATACGTACCTGAATACACGAATTTGGCCACTTTGAAGCATCAAGTACGTTTCGCCATGGTTGCTTCGGTTTCGGTTTCCGGAATCTACAAATTAATTATGAGGTGTTGAACTTCCAAAAAAAAGTTAAAATATACCTGAGATTGCCAACTGGTGGCTCGGCAAAAGGAATTCCAAGAAAATGTGTTAAAGGTTTACCATTTGGTGATAATATTTCTTCTCCTAATATGGGAGATCCATCATGAAGGTATATAATATCAACACAAGTTATCTAATAATAAATAAAAGATTAAACATATTAGGAATATTTATAAACCTGAAGCACTAATGTGCATAAAACAGCAATATTTAGCATAATAAACAGTCAAAACAGTTATTTTCTATAGTTCAGCTGCTGGCATTTGATCACTGGCAAAGCACAGTTAGTTGTGCTTATATGATTTAGATAAGCTGATTAGGATATGCTGAAAATATAAATAAATTTGATTATAAGTATATAGTTATTCTAAAAACAATCAAGAAAAGTCAGAACATTTTTTCATAAAACTTCTTAGTCTGTAAGAGTTGTGAAATTTTCGAAAATCATTTCTTTTGAACGACGAAAGAGATGGGAGGAGACAAAAGAACAAGATATAACAGAGTGAACGACAAATGGAACAGTTAAGAGATAAAGAGAAAAAGGCATGCAATACAGAAGCCATGAGGTTGTTGGCAGGCTGCAAGATGTTAAACGAGCGATATTGACAAGAAAACGAAAGAGGTGGAATACGCTCAAATCAAACAAACTGTAGATACAAGCCACAACGGCCTCCTGATATCCTCACTATATTTTGCTCTATCTTACCTTTATCCTCTTCATCTACTACATGAATCCCGTCTTCCTCCCCTCCTTTTACTAACCCTTGACATGACGGTTCTCTCTATGCTGTCGTTTGAGCCGACGTATTGATAATGGAAAAGAAGTCAAAGAAAAGATAGACGATGATACTAATGATGAGAACAAAGAATCGCAGAATTTGATAAGCAGTTCTTTGGTTGACGTGTCCTCAGAGCAACAAGACAAATCAGTCTAAGAAACACGAGTGGTTGCGTGGGAGCGACACGTCAAACAAGACAAGGAGATGCCGAAGACCTATCTACATATTTTAAATTATCACAACATTATATTTATATTAAAAATAAAGATTATTATGAAAGTAATAATTACTGTTGCTTTAAAAGTTAATAAATTTATTTATTAAAGTTTTGATTTTTTTGAATTTTAGAGGAAAATAGAATACTATTACTAACAAGATCACCTGGTTAGTTGTTTGATATTCTGGTGAAATGACACTATTTGAAACAAATTAAAAGAAATATAATAAGATAATATAATATAAACATATAATATATGTATAATATAAGTTGCACAAATAGAATAAAATATAGGAATATATTGATAGAAATTTTCATTTTTTCATAGTTGTAGCTGGAAAAAAAATTTTTTTTGGAAGAATTGTACAAGAACAGATTCAAAGATAAAAAATATTTTGGCTAGAACATACATATATACATGTATAAATTTAAAGAGAATAAACAAATATAAAAGAAAATATGGAAATATTGAAATAAAAATAACTGAAAAAGGAGTGACTGACTTGTTATCTAATTCAGTTCAATCTATATTCAAATGGAACATCTTGTTTAATTTCTAAGCAG
Source organism: Auanema rhodensis (assembly GCA_964057225.1). Classification (NCBI taxonomy): domain Eukaryota; kingdom Metazoa; phylum Nematoda; class Chromadorea; order Rhabditida; family Rhabditidae; genus Auanema; species Auanema rhodense. Next base: position 7,860,792 of record OZ059899.1, on the reverse strand, counting down.
ATGTGTCACATAAACTGAAAATTTTCACAACTTAATCAGAAATAAACGGAAATAACGTTTGTTTACTAGAAACATATGATGTTTGTGTATGTGTTTACTGTACTTGAGCATTAACATTTAAAATATTATTTCATATTATATATAAATATATATAATAGTTAACTATGTATATGTAAAACAATAGGACCTATTTGTAATAAATTTTCAATTTAATTTGTATGAAAAAAACAAAAATTCTACAGTCAATAAGAGGAGCTAGTACCTAGAAGATACATGAAAATAGAAGAAAATAGAAAATACTTATAGTCTGAAGTTGTCTGAACATGAAATAAAACAAATATTTTTAAAAAAAAAGACAAATGATAAGAGAAAAACCGGTGAAGAAGCTCAAGAAGTACTAACTATCAGATTGTCAGAGAAATAGAAAAATTATAAAAAAATATTTGAGAATAAAAATTTGATTTTAAAGAAATATTCAGAATTATGAAGGGATTAACAATAATTTATAAAAATAATAATTTTTATCAATAAATTTAAAAAGTTTAAATAGAATAGAAAACATATAATATGCTTATAAACGTTTAAAGCATGAGCATATCACATAACAAACTTCATTTCTGAATATTATAAGAGAATACTTTTTATGATATATACATAGATCTCATGTAAGATCACTTCTATACTACCTATGTAGCTTAGAAGTGATCTTACAAGAGATATATCATGAGATATAGATTGAATGAAACAGAAAACCGAAGAAAAGATATTATAAGAAAAATTAGAAAAATTTAAAAATCAAAGAGGATTGAAGTGAAGAAAGAATAAAATTGATTGAGAGGCTAATATCAGATGGCAGTGTTGTATAATGATGTGTGGCTGTTATGATAGATCTGCCGAAAGTAAAATGTGATTTTGTTGTAATGATGAAGGATGAGTCTTTCAGTATGCCTCCAACTTTGAAAATCGTTTTTATTCACTTCAAGGTGGTCGAATATTAATATTTTTTGCTATTTTTTCATATTAAAATGCTTCATTGTATTATTTAAAACAATATAATTATAATTTTATGGATTAATATCATGTACACATCTTCAACCCATACTATGTATGTATAGTATGTATGTATATTCACATGAATTATATTATATCTTATTGCACTTTTATCATATAAAAATGTTCTTTTTTTAAAACTACAAATAAAAGAGAATATATAAAGTCTCATGCTTATAAATTGTCGTTTAGAAATGTCAAAGTTATGCTAAGTCATGAAGAAAATTTGTCGATTAACCCGAATATATCTCCAAAGCTTGTGAATATCCTTCAATTCTTGCCTAGAGAAAGACAATGCATACATAGATGAGGTTATATGAATGATCTAAGTAAACTTTTAAACGAAAAGATACCAAAAAGAAAGGAAATAAAGGAAAAAACATGATATTCTTAAGTTTTAAATATGTTTGTTTATTATGTTATTATGAAAAGAAAGATAAAGAACAACTGTAGAAATGTGTTCTAGTTTTATACGAATATATATGTTATAACACATCAACATCTAACAAAATAAAATTATTTATGAATAAGGTTTTCTTTTTAAAAAAACAATGATATTTTAAAAAATCATAGAAGAATATGTAGTTAGCAAACCAAAAAAAAAGAATAGTAACCGGGATAGGGCGATGACATGAGAAACAAAAAAAATGAAGAAGATATACAAAAGAAAAGAAAAAAAGAAAAAAACTAGGAGATAATAAAATAAATGAAAAAAATAAGGAAAAAGCAGTGTTTATAAGAAAGTAAAAGATTTATTCACTGTCTCTCTGTGAAAGCCAGGAAACCAAACAAGTTTTCCGTTCTAATACATATAGCTTATTTAGTTATATATTGTATAAATAATCTAAATGTTTCTATCATATATTATTATAATCAAAAGATTTCAAATAAAAAAGTTTAATATATCAAATAAAGTAATAAAAATATATTATATTTAATAAATATTATAACTAACTAAGATAAACAGCTTTTGAAGTTGTTTTACAATAAAAAAAAGTGGAATTTTATTTTATGTTATATGATTTTCATATATTATATTAAATTATTAACTATAGTTTTAATTTTGAATAGAAAGAGTGATTATGTGAGGGTGCAAGAGAGAAAAAAAAGAGAGAGAGAAAGAGAGAGAGAGAGAGAGAGAGAGAGAGAGAGAGAAAATGATAAAAATATATGTATAAGTATAAATTTTCAATCTTATCAAAATATATTATACCATTACTATCTTTTAAAAAAATTCAATTAAAAGAAATAGCTGTACAAAAATATTTTCTGTTGCCATTAATGGAAAAAAAAAGTAAACAGTGTTTGGAATAGAAAATTAATTAATAAGAACATGAAATTAGATGGATAAAGAGAAAAAGGGATTAAGATAATCCTTTTCATCATTCTGAACGAAAAGAAAGCATAAATGAAAATGTCTGTATCTGTAAAAATGAGATGCTTTCAACATTTTGTGATTCTCTGACATTCATCTTTCTTTATACTCAAAAATCTTCCATTATTTATTTTTAGAATAGATTATATTGAGTAATATTATTATTTTTATAAAGAGAAAAACATAGTTTCACCAAACAGTCTCTTACAATAGCAACTGCATCTTCTGCTTTTCCCTAACTGTTGAACCCCCTCCCCCGTTTTTTTCTTTAAGCACTTTGTTTCAACTTATCTTATAAACTGACTATAGGCAAAAAAGATACAAGCAAATCGAACAAGCTGTAGAAAGATCAGTTTTCACTCAACCCCCTCCCTTATTTCCTCGTCTCTCCTTTTTCTTTCGTTGTTCTCTCTTTTTCATTATCTTTTCCTTTTTTCCTGTGTCAAATCTCTATTCTCTCGGTCTTATTCTCTTTCAGATAGCTCACGATGTGTCAGCATCTTCGTCATCACCAAGAAAAAGAAGAAGCAGCAGCAACAAGAGAAGACAAAACCGATTCACATCTTTGTCTGTTTCCTCACTCTTTCAGCTTCTTAAATCCATATCATCTCATTTGAACCACGAGAGTTTCGTCTCATTCACAACAGTATAAAAGATAGAAAGGTAGCAAAGTCAGAGAAAACGAATTGAAGCTTGTCAGATGAAGAGATTGAGATGTGAACATAAGTGACTAGAGAGAGAAGCAGTGAGATAAGAGCAAAATACAGGATGAGCATAAAGAGTCATTTAGTAGGAAACATGTGTTTTCAAACAGCCCAATATCACCACAAGAGAAGAAAATAGTGTAAATAACGTTTTTCTTCCAATATTCTTCAACAAATTGCCTGAACAACAATATATAACCTGGTCATAATAATTATACCACAGATTGATGAGAGAATAAGCATTTTCAAGATAAAATATTCGTTAATAAAATATATTTTTTTTAATTCAAAATTAACAATATTTAATAAAAAAAAATTAAAATTATGTAATTTTAATATTTGATTTACATAAAAACTTTTTTAAAAGAACAAAGAAAACTTTTCTGATCTTCAATAAACTGACAAGACAATGAACTATCGAAATTACAATTTGTTCAAAGCTCTGTCTATTTAAAATGAAAGTTTTGAGAGTCAATTATGATAATGGGGTCTGGTATAAGTCAAATTAAATCTTTCATTATCACAAATTGTATATAAAAATAGCTTCTACAGTAATAAAATAAGTACTGAATAACCAGTTATAAATCAGATGTTTTGAGCGATGTTGACTAGTTAGGGTACACGTTTCAATCAAACTACTGTTTGAACTGAAGTTCTTCGAAACATGAACATTATCACTAACATAGTTAGCATGGTTGAATAGGTTTTGAAATAGCAATGATGAGAATAAAAACTATTTTTAATGTGAGAATAGGTGGTATACTAGACAGTTATCCGCCATTACAAATGTTTTTTTTTACCATCATTTATCATTGTTACAAATTTTTATTTTTATAATACAATCCAATAAATCCCTTTTTAAAGTATATAATATAAAAATAAAATATTTATTTATACTAAATATACTTCCATTTAATAGTTCTTGTAGCTCAATCTTTCTTTATATCACTTTATTCATTATCAATCATTCGGAACTAATATAATATTAAGAAGATACTTGTTTATGACGTCAAAAGTTAAACAAGTGTTTGAATAAAAAAAAATGAAGATAGTTTGAATATGAGTTTCATATTTTCACGCAAATTCACGTGAGAATATTCAAAATCTATTTATTTATTTTATAATTTATATATTAATATTATTATTATTATTATATATCTATAGTATTCTATACTTAATCTTTTACTTTAATTATTTTCTAAATATGAATCAAGAGCTAAAGCTAACATACATGACAATTTTGCAGCAAGTTTCGTTGAAGCAGCTGTGACTGCTTGTGGTTAAGACAGTGTCGTCTTTGCTGACTGACAGAAACATGATGTATGAGCGAAAAGATACGAAAAGGAAAAATGATGAGTAAAAAATGAATAATTAATTTATATATAATAGTAATATAAGTAATTAATAAAACTGATTAATAGATATATTTATATTTAGTTGAATTAGATAACAAGTAAAAGAAGTTGTTCACATGTTTCAGGACATATATGACTTCGAAAACGGAATATAAAAATAGAATTCAAACATAATTCTGTATACGATTTGTCCGATTATTTCTTCTCTCAAGTGACTCATGATTAGAAGTTGAACGTCAATTAATCGTTTTTTTCTTTTTTTCTTGATGATATCCTTACATCTTGAGAACTTGACTTCTGCTCTATGGTTTCACATAAATCACATCTTCAAAATGTTCAGAAAATAGTTTAATAAATTATTTTTTCTCTTCAATCATTAAAAATGTGTATTGATGGGTTTGTATCAAATATTGAATATTCTCATGGTGTGATCACAGACGTCTTGCACCAGACAGACGAAAATGATACAGTGGATGTAGTCAGTATAATCGCAGAAGCTGATAGTTCTCAAGTTTGTCGTAGCCGTACGATGATCTGAGCGAGCAGCCGACGCAATAAAGTGGATGAAGAAGTTGGAAGCAGTTGAGGGTTGAAAGAGAGAAATAAAGGAAACGAAATCGCAATAGATCAGATCATAAAGAGAGAGAATTACAGAGAAGAAGACCCAAAAGAAATAGTAGAAAGAGAGCAAAACGATATAGAAATAACGAAATAGAGTAGTAGGATGTAATAGAATCCAGGAGAGAGGTATAGAGATTTGTGTGTGATAATGAAACAGCTTCAACGACATATCACACAGGTTCTCACTTATCTTACAAAAACAATGAAAAATTAAAAAGAAATAAAACATCAATCGAATATGAAGTCAAAGTCAAATGTTCTTCGTTGTTTGTTCCTGCCTTCATGGAATTTTTTTTTGGAAACAGCTTTTGGAGACAACATGGAACAGTGGAACAGCTAGGGAGGTAAGGCATGATTGAGAGAGTGAGAGAGTGGTGAATGAATGAGAGTTTGATAAGTCAAGTAAAAGCTGAAATATCAATCTGTCAAGCAGGTGTTTTGTTTCAGAAATTCATACAATGATTTCTTTAAATTCATCTGATTTAATATATAATATACATATATATGCATATAGTATATCTTAGTTTGATACTGCTCATACTTTAAATTTTAAAAAAACTACAAATTTAATACAATATTCTGTTATGTTTTTGTATTAAATATTATTATATTCATATAAATAAGAGAAAAAAAATGATGAAAAATGCAAATACGTGCGAATTATCAAATTTCTTTCAAACAAATTTCTCTGAAAATTTCTTACAATATTATTGCAAAATAAGTAATAGTTATTGAGTTTATTATAATATATAAGTTAATATACTATTATATAATACATTAAGTAACCTTAATATAATTTTAAAAATAAGAAGAAGATTTCTTCTTATTACTGTAAAATACATGTACATATCTATACATGTCCTTATGTGAACTAATAATTTTATTCAATTTATAGACATATTTGTGATATTTTAAATTGATTTTAAAAAAATATTAAAAACTAATAATAATTTTAATATATAAATTTTTTAAGAAAAAAATAATAAATGTCATATAGATTTTCGCAGACAAATGAAAGAATGAGAAAATATGTAGATAAGGTGTTCAAAATTTTAGACGCTAAGCTATATCAATAAGGTAAAAAAATTAGTTTTGAAATAGTACCATTCAAATTGAAAAATTATTTGTAATAACATTCAGATGAGGAATTGATTTGTCTTTAAGAACGAAGGTTATCAAAGGCTATGTTATACAGATTAGATGACAAGACGGCCTACAAGATGAACAAGAGAGTTTAGACACAAGAAATTGAGTATCTGTTTGCGTGATGAGAGGAAAAGAGAAGATAAACTTGAGCTGATTCAGAGAAGAAGCCTCATCAGCTATAATCGATTTAAGAGTTGTCACCTGCCATCTCTTTCAAGATCTGGACTTCTTGCTCTCTTTTTACCAAACCATTCCTTTTTTTATATTTTTTCTCCTGGGTTTAAATGTGAGGATAATGGTATTTAATACTCCAAGTCAATGAAAGTTACTAACAGAAAAAACAATTTATTATTATTATTAATAATATTTAAAATATAAAAATAAACAGAAAATGTGAATAAAAAAAATTAAAAGTGATAGAAAAATAGGTGAAGTAAGAAATAAACGAAGTAGATAATGAGAAAGAACAATACAATATTCATATAAAACTTCAAATATCACAGAGAATTTTAAAGAACTATATTACATTCATAATACTATATATATATATATATTATTCCTATTCTATTATGTGTATATATAGTATGAGATATTGGGTATATTATCTATAACATTTTGAGATTTTTTTATAATTTGATCATATGAAAAGTATAAATTAAAACCAAAAAATGATTAAAAAATTCACTTTTCAGATTAAGTAGACTATAATTCAATATGTTATACAAAATTCCAATCAAAATTTGGCACCAACCCTTTAGCACACGTAGTTACTTGAAACCTTTTTATATCTTATTCTTGTAATGCTGATGGCATGATCTCTTAGTGTTTGATAGCAGGTTCATGTGCTTTAGCACTGCTAGCAAACGTTCTGCAAATAGATAATTGTGATGTTTTAAATAGATTATTAAGTTATTGAAACCTGATTGTGATTGGTAGTATGAGTAATCCATGGAATAAACCTGTAGCCACAACGAGTACAGAAGTTCTTGCAAACATTCGAACAGCATTAGATGGCACAAGAATCATTACAACAATGGCTAAATATTAAAAATCTTTATAGAATTGAGATATTCAGAGTTTACCTAGTAAAGTAGATGTTCCTGCTTGAAGAACAGGCCATCCAATAGCTCCTAAAGCATCTCTCATTCTCTCATCGGGATCACGGAATTCTGATCTGTATATACGATATCCGACGTGAGTTGCAAAATCAATACACTGCCCAATAGACATCTGTAAATTTTGGTAAGAAAATGAAAAGGAACTTTATATGTTACCAAAATATTAACTACAGTAGTGGGATCAAGATCAGCTCCCCAAAGAGATAAGAATCCAGCTGTGCCAATATCCATAGAAATTAAGGTAAATACTACCCAAAACACGATTTGTGATTCAGCAACAAATACGATACAAACTACAAAAATATACTCAATAGATTACTGTAGAAGTATTTACCTGTGATAAGAGTTAATATAGCAGTTCCAAGTGATTGTAGAGTTGTTGTTTGTAATTCTAGCATCTGAAATTTTAATAGTATAGGCTGTTTTCATAAGTTATAACTGTACCTGATCACTGTAGAAATTATTTTCATCAAATACAAGAGCTTGAAATTCAGGATAATGAGATGTAATATTTCTCCACATCAAAAGAAGTTCAGTTCTAACACTCCAATTTGCAATCTTGAACGCTGTTGTGAACATAAACTTATTAATAATAGGTTCATCATCTTCCTAAAGTTATTTTTATAATAAAAAAGTATATATAATATATAATACCGTTCTATTAACCCATTGTATATCAGTCTCCCAATGATTATTAAAAGAAACTTGTAAAAATGATTTCAGAGTTCGATAAAACCTGAAATCATGCAAAGAATTTAATGTTAAAATTCCAAATAATAGAATCTGACTTTTCATCGCCTTCCGAGAAAAATTGACGATAGTTGTTGAAATCATGTAGCCAGAGAGAAGTAGAATTTGAACCCATTGAATACGGTGTGTTTTCAAGTTCATGAACCATTTGAAGGAAATTATCAATCTGGAAATTTGACGAATTTATTATTTTCACTCGCCAAATGATACCTTTTCAGGATGTTTACTGAAATCTGGAGCATTTGTCACATAAACTCTTCCAATTAATCCTTCAGCCCATATTTTATTCTCAGCAAGATGTAAGTAATCAATAAGTGGTGAATCATCAACAACCTGAAAGAATAAAAAAGAAAAATATAACATATATCTGTATAATTACCAATCGAGAAGGAGTCAAATTTGGATGTAATAGAGAACATCCATAGAAAGCTAAGAAAATATAAACACCATATATCATAAACTATAAAAATGTATTTTCAAGTAATTTTTAAATATATTTCTATTATATATCTTACCAAAAATATTCTGACGACTGGATGACAAATGAATGGAGCAAAAACATTTGAAAAGAAATGCCGTGTAGGTGACATGGCATCTGGCTCTTTAGACTAGAAGAGATCAGTTTAAAAACAATTTTGATATTAAAGTAAGAAAACCTTAGATATTTCTTCTTTTGAACATTTCCTCCATACAAATATACAATGATAGCCAGCAGTTTCACGTCTTGCCCCCAAAACCATAACAGCGGCAAAGAATGTCAACTAATGAGATTTAAAATTTTAGATTATGAATAATTTTTGAAAAAAAAAACCTGGTAAAACCAATCAAATAAAACAGCAACTGAAATAAATTTACAGAAAATAGAAATAGCTGGTGTAGATGAAAATGTTCCAATGCCAAAAGATAATATTGAAGTAATAGATGTCACAGATATAGCACTAAAACTGAAAAAATTAAGAAAGAAATTTGAAATAATTAAACCTTCCAGCTTCTTCTAAAGCCAAGGCCATTCGTTTATTGGGTGGTAAAGTTCGTTTTGTGTCTTGCCATGCTCCTAACATAACATAAACATCATCTACACCAATAGCTAGAGCAATGAATGGCATTACAGTAACCTAAATAAACAATACTACCGTAATCTTATATATTCATAAAACGAACTTGATAGATGAACGGTTCTCCTAATGCAAATAACACCCCAGCAGCACTAACAATAGCCATAGATGAAGTTAATATGCCAATCATAGCTTCAATAGGTTTAGAAGTAACCCAATCTCCAGTCATACTAAAACGAAATTATTTCAAGTTTTTATATAATGATATTTACCATGATCCAACAGTAAAACTTAAAAGAAGCAGAATAGTTAATGAGATAAATGGAATAGTATATGTTGCATTCTTTTGCATTTCATCTCTTAGAATACTAAGACTAAATACAGATGTTTTAAAAGGAAAATGTTCCGAATCCAGAATATCTTTTAATGATGTTACAAATGATTGTGATACTTCATCAGATGTATGCTGAAATAAATTATTTAAATATATATTAGAAGCTTAACTATAATTACATGTTTATATGATGGAATTTGATAAATTAAATGAATCATTTCGATTCTCTCCATTCCTAACGGTCCTCCTTCTTTTACACCATAGAAATGGGTAGGTAGAAACAGTTTGTTTTCAAAAAATTTCATTGTAGGGTATTCAAACTTAATCCTAGGATCTTCTCTGAGCTGAAAATGATTTCTTAATTTCACGAAATGCGAGATAAAACCCACTTTAGTACTCCAAAATGTATCCATAAAAATGTCAACGATGGTGTTCGATAGTGTACAATGCTTGAGATTCGGACAGATTTTTGAGCCAAAGTTTATCTTGAAAATGAAATTAAAATGGTTTGTAAGCTTAGTATATCTTACCACTTCATCATCAAGAGTTACTGTCATGTTTTCTAATACAAATCTATTAAATTTTTTGATTAATTGTCCTCGCTCTCTAGTAAGAAGATTTATATCGTTATCTTTAGATTCAACAGTAACAGATATGAATGAACTGAAAATATTATTAATCATATCTTGTTTACGTTTTGTTTCTAAATTGCTTTACTTATTCAATGAATCTCCACTAAAATCTTTATGTACTTGATACTCTGTGCGAGATCTTGAATGAGCAGGCGAATATAAAAAGCGAAGGTCATCCTTTAACATGTTATACAACATTAAAACATATCACTATAATTTCTTATTACCTCCATTCGAACTCGTAAAATTCCAAGACTAAGAATCACCGTGAGAATTAATGGCCCTAAGGCAAAAAGTTTTGGATGTTTACTTATATGTAAACCATAATTATAAAAACAACGAGCTAAAAAATCCTGAAGAATCCCAAATGGATTTACGCAACGAAAAAATGACTTCATCCAGTGCCTAACTGAAAAAATAACTTCAAAATCGTTTAACAATGACTAATATAGAAGAGGGAACAATTTAAATAAATTATATGTGTTCTCGTCTATTTTTGAATAGAAATATCAACGAATACTTGTAATTCATAGTTTTGTTGTGATTGAACATGTATAAATGGGATACAATCGAGGTCGAATACAGTCACAATGAAAGGTGGTGGAAGAAGAAAATTTTTTCTTTAGAAATTAAAAAATATATATAGTGAAAATTTATATTAATATATTTAAAATTTATTTAAAATACAACTAGTACCAAATTAGAAATAAAAACAGTCCTTTGTTTGAACTGATTACTTCCTAATTACTTTTTCTTAAATTTTCAAATGTAATAATAAAATGAGAAAAAAATACTGAAAGAAAAGTAAAAAGTTCAGATGTTCAACGACTAGATTGAATTCCTTAGATGTGTCTTGTACCTGTAGAAGTTATCGATTCTCAAAGCGGTGACAAATGATTTAAGTTACATGACAACATCGAATTTAGTCACACTGAACGGCAAAATAGAAATATTAGAAACACAATAAGTACAAAACCGACATATTTTAGGAGGAGAAAAATTGAAAATATGAATATCAGATCAAAATATGAAATAAAAATTCTAAATTGCTTCAAATTGTGGATTTCACAGTTGGGTGCGATCGATTATGGTCCGTGACTGACCCAGTTCTTATCCGACTACAACTGAATGTTAGGAAATCTAGAAGATGAGAGAAGTAGCAATAGGGAGAGAAATAGAGAGGTTCCGAAAGAAGTGGAAAGGGAAAGAGAGAGAGAGGTTGTCGAAAAGAACAGTAACTCCTCTTCCTGTATCTATCCTCGTTTCTCTATGACACGGAAAAGGAAAAGTTTGATCATTGGTACTCCATTGTAGCTATCTTACATTAAATTAAGAAAGTAATAGAACCTTTTTTAATTATACCTAAAACGAAAGCGTTTTTGAAAAGATAAGACTCGTCATCCATTCTGATTAGTATAGTGTAGTATTCATTTCAAACTAAATGTTTGTACCTTTATCAGAAAAACAATCAAGAAAATTACGTTGAAAGATGAAGTCATTTATTATACATATAATATATAAACAATATCATAAAAATACTCGTATATAATTGAGAAGATGAGAAAATTATTTCAAATAGTTGAAAGTAGCCACCATGATCTAACCTTATACGATGAATTGCTGTTCTACATGATTATCATCTGAAAACGATCAAAATATAAATTTACATCTATCGATAAAGAATAAAATGACACACACTGATAAAAGTAATCGTTATTGAATTTCAATAAAAAATACTTTTAAAAAAGAAAGAAAAATCAAAATGTTACTCTTACTTTCTAGTGATTTATACATAGCCAGCAACATAATAATAGCTAATAGATAGCTAAATGGTCCAACAAGCATCACAAGTAAAAAATTCATTATGTCCTTCTAAACCGAATACAGAAAGGAGTAGCACAATGAACGACCTCTAGCTGGTCGTAGCGTGGCAAGAAATAAAGAAGAAGCCGAAGGAGAAACTGCTTTCCCCTGCTTTGTTATAGACATTGCCAAGTGTAACGGGGCGTGTTTCAAGACGACAATCTCGCTGTTTAAGTATAAAACAATGTATCTCAAATGTATAATATGACTCAAAGAATTCATTATTCTCAATTTATAATTACACATAATAAATAAATATGTAAGGACCATTGTTTACAAAGGAAACGATATACAGTGTTATCTCTTTTTTCAGTTAGTACGGCTAGTTCCAGTCTGTTGGAAATTGCCAAGAAGCATTCTAGCAATAACCATTCTTTGAATCTGAAAACCAAATATGAGCACATAGTTTGATACACATTCAAAAACACAATAATAATAATACTTACTTGACTAGTTCCTTCATAAATTTGGTAGATTTTGGCATCTCTCATTAACTTCTCAACGGGGTACTCACTGTTAAAACCATTACCTCCGAAGATCTGCAGGTAAACCAATTGTTGAATTTTTAGGTTTATAGAAAATTGAATAAGTTAATTAACCTGAACAGCATTGGTGGCAGCCTGGTTGGCGGTGTCAGCAGCGAAGCACTTAGCAATTGAGGCAAAGTAAGATGAACGAACCTGAAATATTTAAATTATAAAAAGTTCCTTTAATGAAGGATTTTCATTTTTTTCACGAATTTTTGCCGTTATTTGCATATGTTAAAACAAAAATGTATAGTTACGTGGAGTTACTTTCAAGTACTGATAACTGTTTGATTAATTGCGGTATGAACCGGTTGTATGCATTCCATGAAATGCATTAAGGAAATAAAGTAGAAAAAGAAAGTGAATCTCCGTATTTGCTTAATCTCTTGAAAGTTCCAATATACTGACCTTGTTGTCTACATCTTGAGCAGCTCTATAGGTGACCAAGCGAGAAAGTTCAAGGTTCATTGCCATATCCGCCAACATGAATTGGACAGCTTGATGCTAAATTAATTTCAATTAATTTTGATAATTATAATATAAATTACATTGGCAATTTCGGTTCCAAAAGTTTTTCTTTGAAGAGAATAGTTAGCAGACTCATCTAAAGCTCTCCAAGCTAAACCAAGAGCACCAGCAGCAACACCAGGTCTTGTCATGTCGAAAGCGCCCATAGCTACCTATACTTAAAAGATGCATTACGAAATGAGATGTATAAACCTTGAATCCAGCTCCAGGAGCACCAAGAACATTGGCAGCAGGAACACGAACATCTTCAAAAGTGATAGTTCTGGTATCGGCACATCTTTGACCCATATTTTTTTCCTGTTAATTTTTTAAAATTTAGAAAATTAAATAACAAATAAGAAACCTTCTTTCCCCTGATAATTCCCGGGGTATCTCCGTCAACGATGAAAGCAGTGAAAGCTTTTCCAGCAGGAGTCTTAGGATTAGAATCAGTACGAGCCAAAACGAAGAACCATTTAGCATGTCCTCCTCCAGTAATCCAAGCCTTAGATCCGTTGATGATGTACTCATCACCTTTCTTCTCCGCCTTAGTCTTCACACCATTTACATCAGATCCAGCTCCTGGCTCAGTAACACAGTAAGAGGCAATGATAGGCTCAGATGCCAACCATCCTAATATATATGTTACATATAAACAAGAATAATATCTTATATACCTAAGTATTTCTTTTTTTGTTCTTCGTTACCGGCAATATAGACAGGGGCTAAGGCGAGAGAAGGTCCCATGATAGCCAATTGCAATCCAGTACATCCATAGCACAAAGCCTCAACAATAAGAGCAGTTTCAAGGGTAGACATTCCAGGTCCTCCGTATTTTTCGGGAATTTGAGGATTCATGAAACCAAGTGAGTGAGCCTTCTTAACAATATCCCATGGAAATTCGCCACTTTCATCATGCTTGGCAGCAATTGGAACAAGTTCTTCTTTTGCGAATTTCAAAGCAGCTTGTTGAATTTCCTTTTGGGTATCAGTAAGATCTGAGAAAATTAAAACAATTTAGAAGCAAATTTAAAGCAAAATTACCAAATGACATAGATCTGCTAGAGCATACATTAGTAGCAGCTGGATGAAGTCTTGGTAGTATACGGGAAAGCATAATGCCTATCAAACATCAAGAATGAAATAAAAGATCAAAAGTACAAATTAAAAGATAACGGAGCGTGAAACGCCGAAGAAGAACGAAGAAAAAATTATCTGATAGGATTTTAAAAGTATTTCTGTAAGACATACATTCACAATAAATTAATAAATACATCGAAACAGTTAGAGTGTGTACATTAGTATTCAACCGTAGAATCTTGAAGTAATTTCATTTAATATCCTCCATTAGTCTTAATACGAGCAAGCAATTGTCTAGCAATAACCATTCTTTGGACCTAGAAGAAATTTCTCAAAAGCGTAAAATTAGAATCAAACTACTTGACTGGTTCCCTCGTAAATTTGGAAAATCTTAGCATCTCTCATCAACTTTTCAGCAGGGTATTCAGTATTAAATCCGGCACCGCCAAAAACCTTGAATTAAGTTAAGCAATTATAGTAAAACGAATGAAATGAATGTACTTGAACACAATTGGTAGCTGCCAAGTTAGCAGTCTCAGAAGCGAACAGTTTCGCAAGAGAAGCATAATAAGATCCTGGTCTTCCCAATTCACATTCATAAGCACTCTTGTAAGTCATGAGACGAGATAACTCCAAATTCATAGCCATATCAGCAAGAATGAATTGGATTGCTTGATGCTATATAATATAATAAGAATATAGAGTTAATACTATTTTCATACGTTAGCGATTTGAGTTCCGAAAGTCTTTCTTTCTAAAGAATATTTGGTTGCTTCATCAAGACAGCGTGCAGCTACTCCTACGGCTAAAGCGGCAACCAATGGACGGGTTCTATCGAAAGTCTTCATAGCAACCTAAAAAGAAACTATTCACTCACAAATATCATAACAAACATTTTAAAACCTTAAACCCTTCTCCATGGGCTCCGATAACATTAGCGGCGGGAACTCTAACGTCTTCGAAGGTAATTCCTCTAGTATCAGAGCAACGTTGTCCCATGTTGATTTCCTGCAATTATGATTTGAAATAGAATACCATAAGCAATTCAATATACTTTTTTGCCACGGATGACTCCTGGACTATCAGCATCAACGACGAAACCAGTGAAAGCCTTTCCAGAGGGACATTTTGGGTCAGCATCAGTACGAGCCAAAACGAAATACCTGTCCAAATTAAATAGGTTTCAACCCAAACAAATCGATGTTACCAGTTAGCATGACCACCGTTAGTGATCCACATTTTGGATCCGTTGATCACATACTCATCACCCTTCTTTTCAGCCTTGGTTTTGACTCCACCAACATCAGATCCAGCTCCTGGCTCTGTGACACAGTAAGCCTATGCATTAAAGATTCATGAAAATAGTTTCATTCTTATCTTACTGCAATTAGTGGTTCTTCCACCATTCTAGTTAAATAACGTTTCTTGATGTCATCGTTGGCACAAAGAATTAAAGGTGTCTCAGCAAGTCCATTACCCATAATTGCGGTTCCAATTCCTATAGATTCCAAATTCGATTGTATTTATTTTGCAAATTTACCAGAGCATCCATAAGCGATTTCTTCACTAACCATTACATTACTAATTTGGTCAAGACCAATTCCTCCTGTAAATAGAGTTTAACTGAGCTCGAGAAGAGACATTTTACGCCTACCGTACTCCGCGGGGATGTCGGTGTTGAGGAATCCGATAGCGTGAGCTTTCTTCATTATATCCCAAGGATATTCCATAGTTTTATCATAATGGCTAGCTACAGGAATAATTTCCTCCTGAACGAACTTACGAACAGATTCACGGAGTTGTTTCTGGTCATCAGAAAACTCTGAAGTGATTTATATAAATGATGATCTCAAAAATAGGATTTTCATTAATAAACATACGGAAATTCAGTCCTGAACTCGAAGAACGGACTTGTACTGAACGCAAAAGGTTAGCTGCAGATTTTACGGATGAGGAACTTCTTCCAAGCATCTCTGAAGGAAGTTTTGGTAAATCAATTCAAGTGAATGAAGAAATCAGTGTGGTCAGAAATGAAGACAACGAAGGAATATGAACAGTGAGATGATCGAAAGCCGCGTGGACTACGACCTGAATAATTTTTAACGGCTATAGAAGATAAGAAAGTCTTATCTTGAACATGGTACAAGCGGACTTTGTATCCTGACTTGCTTCCCAATGGAAAAACAACTTATTGGTCCCGCCACGACTTTCCTCACTCAAACGCGGGTTGCTAGTAGATACACCCAACACATCAGCAATGTTATATGGATGAATAAGAAAACGTTGTTAGCATTATTTATTGTTTTTTAATTGTCATCATAATATAAATATATTTAAAACAAAACTACGTTGACCTTTTAGTTAAATTTTCATATATTACATATTTTTTCCTCTTATTGATTGCTTAGTGACCAGCTCATACAGTTGAGCATTAATTGATTTGTTTGCACGTTGATTCTCAGTCGTCTACAGCATACTTTAGCGTTTCAGCATAATGGCTTCTGACTTTGGTAACCCACTGAAGAAATTCAAGCTTGTCTTTCTCGGAGAACAGAGTGGTATTTTTTAATATTTTCATCAAATTTTTACAAAAATTGTTTTAGTTGGAAAAACATCTCTCATCACTCGTTTTATGTACGATTCTTTCGACAATACATACCAAGCAACAATTGGAATCGATTTCTTGAGTAAAACTATGTACCTCGAAGACAGAACTGTAAAGATTATTAATCGAATATTCACAAGATATTTTATACTTTAGGTCCGTCTTCAATTGTGGGATACTGCTGGTCAAGAACGATTCCGTTCTTTGATTCCATCATATATTAGGGATTCAACTGTTGCTGTTGTTGTTTACGACATTACAAGTAAGTTGGTTTATTCTATTGGTTCTTTGTTTATCATATTGTTTTATAACTTTATCTATTCAAATATTAGTAGATAACCTTTTTTGATTATTTCTTAATTTAAAGGCTTCTATATTCTTCTTTCTGCAACTCTCTTTGTAAGTTTGATTATTTGGACGATAATTGAACTTTTTTAAAATTACTAACATTTTAACTTGGTTTTTTTGGCTCGCTTTTTGAACATTTTGGCTCTCATTTTTTGATATAGCGACATTATTTTTCCGTCTTTTCTTTTTCTAAATTAAAAAAAATCATTTTATCATTTCACTTCATTGTTTTCACTTCAAGTTTGATTTTTGAAGTAGTTGCTCTTTTTTTTCATTTAGCTTCCTATACCGATATTCACGAAAAAAATAAATTATATTTTAATTCCAAAAATACCTTGTGTTAATTTTCTTATTTATTTCAATATTATCTGCTTTGAATATTGTTTTATTGATATATATATATATATATAAATGAGCAAAATTGAAAATTATGTACCTTTAACTTCCTCGAAACTTTGTGTTGAGCATTCTGCTTTAGAATCTTCCTGAATTTTTAATTTCATGTTTAGTTATTATTCAAATTACTTACTGAACTAGAATTATTTAAAGAACAAGGATCAATGCCAAAATTATCAATTTTATTCGTGGGCCTGTATTATATTTACATATTTAGTTAGTTTATTATAACTAACAGTAATGTACTACTTCTCATGTTGTGATCCATTTCGATCATATTAAATGCCACAACTTTCATTCTCATTTCTAAATCATCAATCTTCTCTTTCCTTAAATGGCAAATTAAGCTTTGTTTTGTTCATCTATCTTACCTGTGTTGTTTTTCAAGTATTTCTTTGGAGATTAATATTTCCTTTTCGATTTCTTCTTTTTTTTGTTTCGAATTAATCTAAATTTTATTTTATTATTTAGGATAACCCATTATATTAACTATATCATAATTAGCGTTTTCAAATTGGTCTGAAGCTTTAGTAAGAAGTTCAGCTATTTTTCTCCTTTTTTCCATTACAACCGATTACTTGACAGATTTTATTACAAATAACTTAATGTAACACTGTGTTTCGTGTGTTTTCTGATTCCTGTATACTATTGTTATTTAAATTTCAGATTCAAACTCATTCCATCAAACTTCTAAATGGATTGATGATGTCCGTACTGAACGTGGTAGCGACGTAATTATCATGCTCGTTGGAAACAAGACTGATTTGAGCGATAAACGGTAACTGCCTTAGTCAAAACCATTAATCATGTAAAAATTTCAGCCAAGTCACAACTGATGAGGGAGAAAGAAAAGCTAAAGAGCTTAATGTTATGTTTATTGAAACATCTGCTAAAGCTGGATATAATGTTAAGCAGGTGCGTTGAACTGTTTTCTATTTTTTTTTAATTAAAAAGTTCAGTTGTTCCGCAGAATTGCTGGGGCTTTACCTGGAATCATCAAGGAGGATGAACGCCATGACAACAGTAAGTGTCTTCCGAAATCTTTATACAGGTTGCATGTTGATATCGTGATTGATTCCAACTGGCTGACGTGTGCTACTACTAATGCCTGATTTGTGTTTGCAATTTACAGCGGAAGAGATTAAACTACCATCTGATGCACAAGCACACGAGGAAGAAAAGGGTTGTAGTTGTTAGGAACGTGTTTGTGATGTGGTGATGTGGTGGTTCTCTAATCTTCAGAATGTATCTAGCACGGAGCCTGTGATAACACTAGCATCTAATTTTTGCTTTATGTCTTCATCCCTAACATTTTTTACTTGTTTTTTCTGCACGATTCACATATGTATATGATACACATCTATTACCGGTTAAGGGAATTATTAACCGCCTTTAAAATCTGCTTTGCATTATTTATTGTCCTTTAAAGCACAAAAGTTGCCTGGTTTTGTGCTTTATTATTTATAATCCTATTTATTATAAATTTTTAAAAATTAAAAATCATAATTACTTTACTATTTAGCAACAATTGTCAACATGGACCCTATTAAGCAACGACAAATTCAAACTGAAGAAGGCTCGTGTTGGTGCTGAATTTTCTTATCTGTAACTGCCTAGTGTCAAAAATTGCTTACTTTATAGTAACACAAGGTTGTTGTATAACAAATAATTAAAAAAAAATAAATTAATCAACTTCTATAGTTATAACCCTCTTAAGCGGTCTTGTTCAGGCCTTTTGAAAACTTTAATTTTTGAACTTGAATAAAAAACCTAAATTATTTTCTGTTCGTCTTTGGGCGTACGATCTGTCATGCTGTGATTCGTGGATCTTACTCATCAAACGCTTATCTTGTATACGGCATGCTTAAGCCTTTTTCGATGTTGTTTTGCTTCTCAAATCTATAAAAGAATTGTGGTATTTCTCATAAATATTGGTAGCTGGTCGCCTGATAATTTATTTTCTTATCATAATCGGGGTGGGTTCTAGAGCTAAATTTCAAGAGGAAAATTCATCTCCTCGGACATCAGCGAACCCCGTTTTGTTAATTCCATAATGCACTTTTCGTGTTCTGTTTCGTATCATGATCACACGAGGCTTATAGAAATTCGCAATGTCTTTTGCAATTTTTGTGATATTCTGCATGCTCTTTTTCTCATGTTTTAACTGTTGCTTCATAATAAATTATTTTAATATTGTTAATTTCGTATATTTATGGCAGAATTATAAAAAAACATTTTGTTGAATTTTGTGTGAATAAAGCGAGTATCATGATATGAGATCATCAAATATCAGCTATGTCAAGTCCTCTGCTTACATAAACTTGTAAGGTGTTTGTGAGAGATCCCGATGAAAGCGAGGTAAAGCATTAAGAGGTGCAAATCCGAAGAGTGGTGGTGTACATGGGGTCCGTCCAAACCTGTAAGATTGATTTATCTCGTTTTGGAATTAATGGTCTCGAAAGAGCTTTCCAGATTAAAATCTTACCGACAGATGCATTCGCCCTCGACGCAGATGAAAAGTGGATCACAATCTGTTGTCTCTTCGCATAATCGAGCTGAAATCCGTAGATGTTACATCTCATGGGGTATTTAGCATAATTTACCATGTAAATTTGTGATCAATAGCAGACTGAGAAGTATTAAAAGTAGGTATTGCATAGTAATATTTAGTCTAAATTATATTTATATCCAACATTTAGAATATATAAGACAATAAAGATCATAAAATATAATTTTAAGATAAAAATCGGAAAGCTCGTCATCGTTTTTGCGGAAAAGGGAACGACACTATTGAAAAGAAATGGTTAAGCTTTGAGAGTATGAAAGAAATTGTTTTTTTGTTGTATCAAACAGGAATTGTCATGACCTTAAAATAATAATTACTTTGATATATATATTATTTTATCTATTTTATTAACAATATAAGAATTGATAAGTACATGCAGTAAA
Organism: Auanema rhodensis; assembly: GCA_964057225.1. Taxonomy (NCBI): domain Eukaryota; kingdom Metazoa; phylum Nematoda; class Chromadorea; order Rhabditida; family Rhabditidae; genus Auanema; species Auanema rhodense. Next base: position 7,840,377 of record OZ059899.1, on the reverse strand, counting down.
AATAAGAAAAATAGATGTATGTATATATTCAATATAAGAAGAAAATATAAGAAAAGTAGAAAATATTTTAAAAAAGAAGTTCTTCACGTGGTTTGAAAAATTAATAAAAATGAATACAACCGGCTGTACAATAACAACGAATGAAAATGATCTTATAGTAGCTCAAGTACTTTCATATATTTATGTACTTCTCATATATTTACATGTGAATAATGAAGGACGTTTCGAATTATGATCGATGTGCGATAACAGTTTCTTTCCGGAACACGATGGTTTTTCATGATTGATTGTAAGAAGATTAACATGCAGATGAGAGGAACAACGTCTTAGAAGAATTTATTATAATTGGTATTTCAATTCTAGATGTAAGGCTTCTTGATTTAATTTTAGAAAGAAAGAGATGAAATCTGTATATGTGTTTCTGAGGTTTAAATGGATAAAGATGTGTGAACAGAAAAAAAATTATTCATGAGTTAGAGAGGAAATGAAATCGGATGATCAACACCGACCGCCCTCAACCATTTTATGCGGGTAATGAAGAATGAGCAGAACCTTTTTCTACGTCTGTGCCAATAACGATGACACATCTCCGAGTATATAAATATATTGTTTAATTATATATATTTAAATATACACACATATATACATACAACCGTTTAACTTCTATTATAAAGTTCTTAATTAGTCTGGGGAAACGTGATGCTCATTTATTCACAGAAGCTTCATGCACCCTGTGATCAACGATGGCTACCATCATCCAATTTTGAGCAACGAACTTTCTCTGTTCCTCTTTTTCACATGGATTTTTAGATGTCCCAGCGACAGAGAAGAAGAAGTTCAGATGTAACCACGCACTTTCCTGATGTCATCAAACTCTATTTCAACTTTGATCTCTTCAACATCATCGTTGTTTTTTCCAATCAAATAAGCATTTCTTCTTAATTTGACATCAATGGATTGTTACAATTATTCTCCGTGCTATATGTCAAACCGATAATCAAATAATGAAGATTTAAAGAAAAAAGTACTGAAAAAGCAAAAAGATGTTTTATAACTGACCAGCTTTAAATGTTCAAAATAATTGAAATATCTGAAATATATATAGGCACATAGATCAACTTATTGTAATTCTAAATTTAATTTGATCAAAAATATATTGTATAATAATTATTATAAAAATATTATAAAATAACGTATGAATATTATCAAAAATAATAATAATTAAATGAGATTTATATACAAATATACAAATTGTAATAATGAAAAGTTTAAGTAAACTGAAGAGAATGTCATTATTGTAACATTATATCTGAACTACTCAACATGTTTGATATGACTAACCAAGATCAAACAACAATCTGGAATTAGAATAAGCTGAAGAAGCCAATAAATTGAAATATCTGCTAACCAAAGACGTACTTGAAAATTAATATTTTACGTAAAAATCAGGTGCTTCAATTTCTAATACATCGCTAACTATAGCTGCAACTTGTGGGTGGTTAGATGGGAATTTGACATGCATGTATGTATGTAGAATACATTTCGAAATGAAATTGTGTCAAAGAGACAATTATTAAGTAAAGTTTCTTATACATAAGCATAATGAATACATGAATCATCATCAAGTTATTCATAGAGTTTGATAAATATAATTTATTTTCTTTATATTATTTCTGATTATTTTGATATAAATGTGTACATATTTATTTATTTATTTATCAAAAAATATATAGTATTGTGATTGATAAAATACACTCTTCCTGGTTGAACAAAAGTTTGTACACACGATCTGTGACAAACTGAGAAAAGCGGACAACCAATGTCAATATGCTGTCAAAATATTTGAAAAACGGTAAAGAATGGTCTCTATGAAATATATAATTTAAATTATTCCAAAATCTTAAATAAATTAATTTATTAATTTAAGCAAAAATCTTTAAATCTCTTGCATATGACATCTCGTCGTCATGCGGAATTTCGTTTCTAATTTTCTTTAATAATTTTTATTCATAAATATCATATGAATATCTATCAAAACCAGAAGTTCAATTAAAGATAAAAATCAGAAAAACCTTATTTTGCTATTATATATCATTTCAAATGAATTTCCAAATAGGATAATATATTCAAAAGAAATTAAAGACGAATATATATGTCTTCTTCGTATGCTTCTTTAATATTTATTTTAAATTGTAAGTATGTATAGTAGGTGAATCTTCCATTTTAGAACAAGATTTTAGCAGAAAAATCTAAAATTTTTGTCAAAAAAAATGGATTTAGTATCTTTATAGCGATAGTTTTACGTCATGTCCGAAAGTCTTCGTTTGATCGGCTCAGCTCAACTATACTACCAGTTTGCGTCAATAGGAAGAGTAAACTTTCTGAAAACCTTACCACCTCTTTAGTTCAAAGCAATTCATTTAAGTTAGAGAGGGACATACAACATAAAAAAAAAGAAAAGAAAAAGAATTAAATCGTATTTAAATTATTTAAATGATATAAAAACAAAAATATACCTAAATATCTTCTTGAAATCGTTGAAAGAAATGAATAAAAAAATTGAAAGCAGAGGTGGCTTTATATATTTACTTAATATATACTAAGTTGCGTGTTCAATTTTTAGTAGTTCTATTGTCTTTTGTTGTTTTTTTACTCCGCTTTTTGTCCTAAGAATAGAAAAAATGCGTTTTTGGAGGACAAATATGGAAATTTGAACAAACTATAATACTATTTAAAAATTATAAAAATGGAAGTCGGCATAATATACAAAAAAATATAACTGTTATATAGTGTATAAAATTTTTTTTCCTTTCACTAAGATTTATTAGAAAAAATTATCTAAGATAACAATGAAAAGGCAGCATAATTTAATTTTTACCATATTTGTATAAATGTAATAATATATTTTATAATATATATATATATGTATGTTTAGATATTTCAAAAAAAAACTAATAACTAATTACAAATGATAAGAAACAAAGCTAGAAATATAGAAACAAACAAAGAAACAGAAATTACAAACAGAAGCAATTGGAATGAAATAGATAATAAACAGTAATAATACTTGAAACCCCTGAATGACCTGTAATACTGACAGATGCGAGAAATACAAAATTCTTTTGGAGCTTTAAACCGGGATTCTTTAAGAATAAAAAGAAGTTTTGTAAAAAGCATACATAGTTAGTTATCTAATTCATATATATAATCATAATATTCCTTTTGTAAAATAGATTAAAAATCATTTTTACAAAAACGTTGAACACATGAAATACAAACAAATAGACAAATAACACTTCCAATTAAAAGAGTTGGAATGATGAATAGCAAATTTGAGGTTAACATATCTTCTTCTTCATCCTCCATGAAGTTTGTATCATCTTCCTATAATTTCAAATATTATATCTTGCATTTAATTATAACTAAAAATTATTATATGTATATTTAACTATATTATGACGAATTCAAATAAATTATTAAAATTTTAAATGTTATAAGTTAAAACGTATTGTACTATTCTCTAAAAATACTTGTTCAAGTTTATTTATCATATTCTAGTTATGTTAATATTACTTTATAACAATATTATTTTTTATTTTTTAATAAAAAAATAATAATATATATATGAAGATTGTTGTTTTTCATCAAAAAAAATTTCTTTCTCTACTAAAAGTTCTTTTTTTTTTTAAATCAAAATTTGTATTATATAGTTATATAAATTACTTATGAATATTCATTAATATGACATATAATATGTAAAAATTAAAATATATCTAAAGATATGTTTTTTGCTGCAAATTATCAGTTTAATTAAGATTTTGAAAAGTTTTAATTATTATTTCCAAAAAGTATTTCAATAATTTAAAAAAAAATAATATGTCTATGCATATCAAATGATCTCAACTTATATAATTATTATTAATTCCTTATAATATTAATCAATAACTCATAGAATTAAATCAATTTTTCTAGTTTTCTTTCTCCGATATTCCTTCTTGTCATGAGACTATAAAATATAATTGTTTTAGATGATGGTCATTATATAGAAAAATGATTATGGTTAGTCGGAAACGAATACTTTATATAAACTAGAAGATATTCATATATATATATATAGTAGTGTATATGTTATATATATATATAATTTTGTATAACAAACTTTTTATTTCTACACAATATTTCATTGAAGAATGATATATGTGATTCGTTCACATTTTAATTCTATTAATTCTATAGATGAAGCAATTAATTTCTGTTTTTTTAAATAAAAATTATATTTGAACTAAAAATTTTGTATCAATGAATTGTGACTACTTGTGTACTTACATAGTGCTTAAACATTAGGAAACTAAAAGGATTGTCAAGGGAGTTTTAGAGGACAAATGAAGTTGAATAGATGGTATTGCAAAATATGTGTGGTGTGAAGTGAAGCCATGAAGAAATATCCTTGGGGAATTTTTGTAATTAATCAGTTAAGTCAGCTAGTGAAAGGATATATCAATCCATACATGAAGCCTTGTCTTGTATAACATATAACTCCATTCATTATCTTAGAATAAGATAAGTGACATGTTCTTCAAATTGCTTTTTGGATTTTTTAGTTCATTTTCTTATAATGTTATGAAGTTCATCAGTGACTAGTATATTCATGATATAAACGAAGTTATGGATGATGAAACACTTTGATCATTCTTATGATGGCTGTTACATTTGTTAGAATTCAGAATAGGTGAAGAGTTTCCTCAATTATTCTAATGCACTTGACTGAATAAACTGCTTTTTCCAACAGAAAGGAAAAGAAAGGGAAAGAGAGAAAAGCCGATAAGTTGATAGATCATAATATTATTTCAATTTGTGTGGAATCAGATACAAGCAACTGAAATATCGTCATCATGATTTTCTCAAGCACTTTCAAGAACAATGCAATTTCCGTTCTATGCTGAAAGGAAGTTCAACTTGAAAGATCTTTTGATGCTTGTTAAGAACAAGTAAAGCGATGAGCTTAACTTTGATCAAGAAAGACGAACTATAAATTCAATTGCCGTATAGAATAGCAAAAAGAAAGTTTTCAAATTATATACATTTTAAATAACCATATACTTATATTCATAAAAAATAATTTTCTGTAACTATTTGGATGAAAAAAAAGAAGAAAAAGCTGTTAGCCAGAAAAGAATGGAAATCATAGTAATTTATTCTTTCTTCAAAAAGTTAAAAAAGTTAAATTTAGCAAAGTATATATAATATAGTATATAAATAATAGAAAAAAAGTTTAATAGGTACCTGAAGTGGGCATTGCCATCGTGGCATCATTAAATCTTCTGAATGATGTTGTGTACATGTGGTTCGACATCTGAAATACATATAATAGAAGATGTATCATAACTTAAGTCAGATATATACATAAAAGGTTGTTACATACCTACTCATACACATTTCTCTCGTATCAAATGTGTGAACAACGGATAAATCATCCCGTCTTGTGTTTGCTCGTGCATGAGCAAGTGAACCGCAGAAGCATACTATTGAAAATATGGATACAATTGGAAGAAAACTGTACATTGATCTAAAAAAGTAAAAAGATTTTAGAGGGAAACATCAAATGCTGGCAAAGAAATGTAAGAAAAATGATGAGACAAAAGACATAAGTGCAAAATAAGGTATGTTGTTTTAGGAGAACAACAGCAGTTTGTGGCCGTTTGGTACCTCAACCGAATTCTTCAGATCTCTATTCTACTCTCTTCCTTTCAGGTTGCTCTTTCTATACTTTTCACTTTCTATCTTTTTCTTTCTCTGATTCTCATCAGCTTGGAAGTTGTCTTGCTTACTCATATGTATGGATTCTCTTCACTCTCATTATGGAAGACCCAGCTATCGAAGTTCGACGTTATTCTGCCTCACCTCACGAATGACTAGATATGTTGTGTAGTTGATCCATAATTAGTCTAAGGCTATTCATACTTTGAAGCGTGAACGCGAGAAATAGCGGATGGTGAGGAAGAGAAAGAACCAACATCAGACATAAAAAGAATAAAAGAAAGAGAAAGCACACTAGAGGGAGTAGAGAGGAAATGAGAGTGAGGGTGCAGCATAGAGAGAATGTGCAATGAAAAGAGTTAGAAGAGCTAAATCTTCTATGATCCAACTATTAATGGTGATATATGTATGTATATGAAATAGCTTTTAATATTTCCTTAAACGATTTCTTCTATTTTACATTTTTAAAGGATTGTGTATATGTTTGAAGGTATGATAATTGAATTTTTTTTTCATATTCACACGAAACAAATCAACTAACTATTCTCATATAGCTTGTAAGATTGTATTCTTTTAATGTTTTAAAATTTCAATTGTGATAACAAATGAATTGTTGAAAGCAATTTGATTTCCTTTTATATTTAAAAACATTTCATGATGAAAGCCTAACAATCATGACATTTACAGCATTAGATTTCACAAACAAATTTTTGTTTGAAATTAAAGGAAATTGACTAATATGATTGTTAAGAGATTTGTTGCAAATATGGTTGTATGAATGAAGAACAAGAAAAGCGAAAAGAAAGCATAAATGTGCTTGTGGGAAAATACCAAGTACTCCTGAGCATAGTTGCTAGCTTCTCATGTTTCCAGTAGCCACTCTTAACATACTGAGAAGCGATTGTTATCGGCTTTGTTAGTAAAGATTTGAAGAGCAAGATGAAAACAGAATAGAGTCAGAATTTGTAATGAAGAAAAATCAAAGAAATGCTATTAGCATGAGCTGATGACAAGCCTAACTCAGATTTAAGACTCGTTGGGGGTAATATGTAGAGAATTGCATGAGCTAAAAGACAGAGAAACGAACGTGCCTTATGAACATTATGTACAATTCTGGCAAAATTTAAAAAAAAGCAAAATAATGAATCTCCATGGTATCAGGAAAGGTGGCGGAAAAATATTCTTAATTTATTTTTTTGATGCAAGCTGAGAGCGGAATAATCATTGTGAGTGAATCAGTGGAGGTGATACGAAAGCTAGTGAGCGAAAAGAATAGGGAAATTTGGTTGAAAATCAGTTGAATAGAAGATATATGTGTATGTAAACATATTCAGTAATATATGCATATAATATAGAAATAATGTTAAAGAAGAGATATAAAAAGATATTTTTGGTTGTTAAAAGGTTTCATCGGATGCTAGATAAGTAGATATGACATTGCATTTGGTGACATAATAATCTGCTTATCTCTTAAGCATGAAGAGAAAATATGCCTGCTTTGCCTCAATTTCTAGAAGGCGAAAAGAAAACAAGAAAGAAAACTTAAAGAGATAAGTATTCTATGTTATAAAACTTATATGCATAAAGGTTAGAAATAAAACATATGAATTTACATACTGAAACAGAGAGAAAGAGAGAGAGAGGGATGAACAAGGAAGAAAGGAAGTATGAAGAAGTAGACCAAAAGAAGGATATACGAGAGAGAGAGAGAGAGAGTAGCATGTATTGAAAAGGGAAGGGGGGACGAACAGCAACCGTTCACTGCGACATCAAACGTGAAATGAAATGCAAGCTGTCGTTTCACGTATGAATTACGTATGCTTGAAAAGATCATTTGAATATTAGAAATAGGAATAAGCAAAAATTTATATTTATCAGTAGTTTATTCAGATAAAAATGAAGCGAAATGAAAAAAAAAATCAAATGAGATGAAGCATATAAGCTGAAAGAGATAGCGGATTGTTGGTAGCAGCCAACGAAACATCAGAAGATACCGCAATCGCAAGAATAGCATGTGGATTTTACAAATTACATGACATTAAAGAGAAAATGAAAGATAAATAAAGATCTAAATAAAGCAACCTCATGATCTAACATTAACAAATAAAATGAATAAAAAGGAAACGATTATCATCCAATTGAATTGTAATTTGAATACAACATAGAATGATGACAACTTAAGAAAAATCAAAAGCGGCTCTTCATAGAGCATCATAGTTTTCATTGATTTTTGTCAATTTAATTAGAATTGGAGATGACCATGAACATAAAAAAAAGTTCAATACTGAATAAAAAGATTATTCATAGTAATTCTGTAATAAAATATAAATAAAGTTTAATATAATATATGTTTAATTATTTCATTTTTGATTTTTTTTATGATTAAAAAGAAAAATCTCATAATATAGTGTTTGATTAAAATTATGTGAATTAATATGACCTACACACACACAAAAAAGAATATTCATTGATTAATCTAGATTTATAATTAAAATTTTAAAATATAATTCTAATTATATGTCTTTTTATATAATTTTTTATAAAAAATTAAGACAGAATTGATGTTGCCTTCGTTGTTGTCAATATAATTAAATAATAAAAATGAGTATTATTATAGACATAATAAAAATTAATATATAGATATAATATAGTTATAAATAATATATTATATGAATGAATATGAAACATAATTAAAGAAATTTAGAATATCTTCAATATTGAATAAACTTTAAACGAAATCTATAGATTAGGTAAATAATTCTTTGTCTTTCTCAGCTTTTTGTCATCAATCTCAAAACAAATAGCTGTATTACATTCTTTTTTTTTCGAACAAAAGTAGAAAAAAAGATTTGTAACGTTGTGAGGTCAAGACAGGTGTCTTTTCGTGGATGGCCAGGATCGACGGCGTTGTCATCGTCGTCCACGTCGTTGTGGTGAAGGACGTAAAAGCTGTAGATATGTATCGGATGTCATTATGGGAATAGCTTGTAGTACTGAAGTCCTAGATAAACAATTGAAAAGCAGCTGAAAGAGCTGGAAACCCTATACATAAAGGTGAATAATTCGGAAAATATGTGTATAATACATATAGATTTGGATATGTATTATAGTACTTACAATGCATATTTTTATTCTATTTTTACAATATTATATAGTAAAAAGGTAAAAATAATATATTTTACTCAACATAAATGATGAATAAATTGTAAAAAAATCAATTAAAAGATGTTTGAAACCTGGATTTCTAACTAAAATAATGGGTTGTCTACTACTTGACTAAGAATGAAAAAAAGGCAAAAGTAAGAGATTGATATATGAAGGAAAAAGGGAAGCGGAAGAAAATGCTAGAAAGATTAATTATGAATACCGGGAAATAGGGTTGTAGTGAAAAGCAAGAAAATAAAGATTTCTTTCAGATCAATAGCATCATCTAGTAAAAGGTAGTTCATTTGTTATTTTTATAGCTGAATAACTATGATCTTATTCTTACAATCATAACTATTAATAGTTAGATATAGATATGTATACAGAGGTATCATCTACATGATGATGATGATGATGAAATTTCAGAATATATTAATATCATTTATAATAATTTGAATTTTCTTTTCTACTCACTATTTGACATGCTATTTAAAAAGTTTTTTAGTATCTTTAGTATTCACATCATTTCATAACCTTAACTACGTATGTACATATAGTTAATTCTATTCTTTTTCAAAATTTAAACTAAAATATAAGAATAAACGATGACAAATTTAATAATTTTTGATATTTATATATTGAATTTTAAAATAAATGATGACGTTATATTGGCTTGTAAAATAAAACTTCAACATTTAAATGTTCTACACATTGTTTCAGAAGTATTAATAAGAATCTGTGGCCAAGTAATTGCTTAGATTAACATACGTTGAAGGGTTTAAGGTATTCTGGTGGATATGGTCAGCAAGAAAGGACATTGCATGATAATCTTCTAGAGTTGAAGCTTTCTACGGGGCGACAACTAATCGAATTCAAAACGAATGAGGCTCAGGGGCTTAACGACAACGGATTAGCCATGCAAGACACAGTAGCTGTTGCTTTTCAGACTTTGAAACAGAGAATCTGCAAACTGGTCGACCTCAGGGAATCTGACAAGTGGGACATTCACGCCGCACTATTGTCGATAGTGGGAAATAAAGATCATTACTTATTGAATTATTTGAAACATAAAGTAATTAAGTTGAAAAGGAATAGTTATAGAAAGTAGGATTGAAGAAATTTCTGGTGGCAATATTGAAGAAGAGGCTTCCATGTTTATGAAGGAAAAGCCAGAAGAGTGGACGTATGAGAAAGAACAAAACTGAAAGAGGAAGAGAGAGAAAGAAGCAAAAGGGAGGTTGGGGTTAAAGAGAAGAAATGAGAATAATGAGAGAAGGACATATTGATACAAAACGATATATAGAAAGAAAGAGACACAGAGACAAATTATAATTCATATAACATCTAAAAATAAATAATAATAATGAAGAATAAATAAACAATGCATGTTTCACATAAATTTTCACTAGAAATAGTATAATATTCTATGAAAATATTGTATTTGTGGTTAAAGATTTAAAGTAAGAAATAACAGCTGTGTCATAATGTCTTAAGCTGGAAGATGTCTTGACGCCTCAGCAGCTTCGTAATGAAATAAAAACTGAACAAGCAGAAAAATACATATACTCAATGATTGTGAACAGATAAAACTGTGCTACATACTTTTATTGTAAAGTCGTTAAAAATAAAAGAATTTCACAGTTTTTTTTTCTTTCTTGAATATGTCGTTTGTTGGAAAAATGCAATCAGTGAGAGGGTTAGATGTTAAATTAGAGGGTCTTCCGGAGGTCTCAGGCGGATTGATGGTTAGCACAGCGAATTTACTAGCAAGAATGCGAAGCTTCAATTGGGTTTCAGCTGGACGATACTATTTTCTGTTTTTCATATTCGTTCCAAAAAAATGCTCTGACGAAGTTTAAGGAAGAACAAAATTATTGAGTGTGGTTAACAAGATGGATCTTCCAGAGTGTAAAATAGGTGACTAATTGGACAAAGTCCAAAAATCGTAATGAGAAAACACTTAACTGACTTAAAGAAATAGAGGGAATACACAGAGGTTGAGATGCTAAACCAGAGTATATAAGAAAACGAAAATTAGAGAGAATAGAGAGAAAGAGAATAAGCTAAAGATAATGAAAGCTGAAGAGGATGCTGTAGAAAACATAAGATGGTGGGTATGGGTAACCAAGAGAAATAAAGAAAACGATAGTGAAAAGGAATATGAAGATGAGCAGTTTCTTGTGAATTTTAAATTAGCAAAAATTCGAAGAAGTCGTCCTGAAAAGAGTAATTTGATCAGTAGCAAGTACCATCCCTCAAGTTCTTGTAATCCTTCGTTTACGGCTATTACGAGTTTATGTGCGTCAGAAATGAAATTTGTTAAATTATAATGAAGTCGTTTCACTTTTGGAAAATTCAAATATGAATAATCTAAAATTGTTATACAAATTCTGTAAGAGAAAGAAGATGTTAATGAAGACAACGGAGCTAACAAGTTGTATATTCATCGAATTCTAAGGTTAGACATAGAGCTTCATACATACACAGTTACAAATATGTACACGATGTCTATATACATACATGGCGGCTGAATCGAAAGAAGAAGAAAAAACGGAAAAACACAAAGGAAGAAGCTATAATATGAGAAAGACTATAGACACAATTCTTAAATGCATGTGCTGGATATTTTATTTTTATTTCTTTTTAAAAAGAAACGAAACAACTAGTTGACGTTCTATTATAAATTCCATAGAAGAAAAAAAACTAAGAAAATAGAACGATAAATTGGAAAAAAAAGAAAAAAAAAGATTGTCTTTTATGAAAATGTGTGAAGAAAAAAAGGTTACAAAGTTGTATATATTATACATGTATGTATGTATATGTTCAGACAGCTCTGATTTAAAGTTATTCTAGAGTTAGTCAAGTTTGTAAAAAAAAAAGTTATAAAACTTTATACGTAATATAGTAAGATAGATGACCATTATTCAATGAAGTGTTCTCTAGGGACAATAGCTTCAACGGGTGTTGAAGAGAAAAAAAACATTTTATTATAATCTGATATACATACATATAGTATACTATATATGCAAATTATCAATTATATTAAATAAATTATCAAAAATATTTTAAAAAATCTTCAAAATCCAACAAAATGTTAAAAATATGTTGTAGAAATCAACACAAAGATTTGAAATATCGATGTTATGATGCTATTCCTCTTCATCAACTCTAATCGGGTGTGAAAGACATATTTGAAATAGTGCTCCCTTGATATTTATTTTTACATTATAAATATTCATATGTATATTTAGAAATATGTAGATAAAGATCATTTTGTTTATTGGAATATATAGAAATTTTTCGGCAAGAAAGCTATAAATCCTATGATTTATAAATATTTTAAATTAATATTATTACTAATAATTTCTTTTAAAAATCAGAAGTTGATAGTTTAAGACTATAACATTCTTGTATATTGAAAGTAAAGCTGGATGAATAAATTATATATAAAGTAGTGAAATAACTATTTTAAAGAAATATTTTTTAAAATTTAATTTGAAAAAAATACAAAAAATTTTTATTTGAAAGTCTGTATGTAAAATATTTGTAAAATATTACTAAGATTAGAGAGAATTTTTTGAATAAAAATAAATTTTAACAGAGATTTTCAAAAATTTCTAACAGCTTTTCTTATTTTTCTATTCTTTTAAAAGATTTTCAATTGCAGATAAAGCGGATTATATTCATTCATCTATAAGGTATTTTCATCATTTTGACATTTTTCATAACAAAACTTGAATATTACGATGAAATGTTAAGATTGAATGAATTTTAATTTCTTTAAAGTATTCATCTCATTAGACCATAAATGTTATATAAAAATGAAACAACAAGTTGCAATTAAAGTTTTATTTCCAAGTTTTAAAAAGTAATGTGCGGTGGTAGACGCAAACCAGTTCCAGTTTATATTACAATGAAAACTCGGGTAATAATTATTCTTGAATTTAAATTTAATTTCTCTAAACTAAATAATATAGAAAGTTACTTATTGTCCTAATAATTGCCAACGAGATCAAGCAACTCCTCGTAAAGGGGCATATGTGTCTAACTTTGCTCGTCCAAGTAATCCGGCTGAAGAAAGTGATCAACAGAGTTTGTATACGTTAGCGTTATTGAAAAAATTGAATTAATAATATAGAAAAAATATCTTCACCTGCAAAGAATAAAGCTCAAGTTGAAAAGGAAGCAAAAAAAATAGTTGAAGCTGCAAATCAGTAAGATTCTCATTCAAGAAACTCATCGTTTTTAATAATTTCTTTTCATAATTTTAAAGATCAAAAATTGAACAAATTACTCAAATTGAAATCGATGAGAAGAAATCGTAGAATTCACCTGATTTATAGAAATTATTATTTGTGTTTTATTGTAGAAGTTCAATACAATGTAAAAGACCATCAAAAGGTTATCAAAATGATTTATTAGAAGATATGGTTAGTTTTAAATATATTATATTAATTTATTTAATTTTTATTTATATAAATTAAAAATTAATTTATACATTTTTAGGAAAAATTTTGTTTAGAAGATACACATATTAATGTTCAAAAATAAAAAAATAATATCATTTTGTATGTATACGATTTATATGTAATTTGTGCTTATATCTTAAATTTCGTTTCCATTTGTTTATTATTTAATAAATATATTGAAGAAAAAAAGAAAAAAACAATTTTATTATATAGATATATATAAAATATTATTCAACTCAAATATTAATTAAAATATATTTAATAATATTGTATATAAAATGATACATTTTTGCTGCAAAAATTAAATAAAATAGTTGTACTTCTCTAATCATTACGTAAAATATTTTCAAATACAACATAACCATACAATTCTTTTCTTAATTGATATATATTCAATTTTTTTTTCTTTTTAATAAATAGTTTGTAGATAAAAATATGCAATCAGTCTCTATATATCTATTATAATCAATAGAAATAATTAAGAGATTAATTAAAAATTTAATTTATTTTATATAAATTTAAAGATATGTCTTTTTTGTTTCTTAAATTTTTTATATTAAGTTTATTATAAATATTATAATAAAGTTAATATTTTTTAGATAAAACTTATGACATTTTGATTTAATTATGAGATTTTTGGCATTTTGACGTATTCGTTGCTAACGGCGACACAAGCACAACCTTGTAATAAACACTTTTCTCACTTCGTAATTACTGATAAGAAAGAAAGAAGGACGGGAGAAATAGGTGTTATAAAAGGTAAATCAGAGAAAAAAAGTGAAAAGAAATCGAATATCTCGAGAGCTTATATGCTTTCCAATTGAGATAGATATGATATGGAAACGAACAAATCTCATGTAACTAGAAGGATAAGTATTCAATCTTAATCACTATATACATGCCATCTTTATTAAAAACATGATAAGGTAAATTAATATTTATTATTTTTATATTATATTAACTATAAATATATAATATTTAATTAAATAATATGTATTATTCTATATGTATAGCAATGAAAATACTGTTCATGAAGTTGAGACGAAAACGTCAACAGCGTCCTCTCATGAAAATGCGAAGAAGGATCTTCCAAAAACTATTCGTACACCAACAGATAATATACAAACTCAGCAATATTTACTACGTAGCCTAACTGAACCAGTCTATTTTCAACGTCAAGGTTTTACATTATATCTTATAGTTAAAGTGTTTTTTTTCATCTTTATTCATTTTAGTGTATGCTGCTCATGCTCGACGTATGTATCTTCAAGTTGGAGTAGGCTTAATATTCCTTATATCTATAGCTATATCAATATTTTGTATAATATTATTTATTATTTGTATTCGTACACATATAATACCATCACAGTAAAGGATTTAAATCTAAAAGATTATCTGTTGTGTCATAATTTAATTATTTTTTATTTAAATTATATACATTTTAATTTAAAATATTAACGTTTTTATAAAATTATTGTAATAAATATTTGAACATATGATAATCATTTGATAATTTTCATAAAATATGTGCAAATGAATTTAGGAAATCAATGGATAACATGATCTATTTTTTAATTTCATTCTTAGAAAATTAGAAAATTTTTTTCATACTTTAAGACAAAGAAAAAAAGCTTCACATTCCACTGTTTCAATCTATCTTTTTCGAAACCTTAGGATCTCAATGACATTAACCGATTAGGACAAGGATTCATCTGAATAGTTTGACTTCACCGATTCATGTGTTCAAACATCTTCGTGCGCCAACAACTCTGTCAACGTCGTAGTCGTGGTTGTCGACTCATCTTCTATAGTATGTATTTCGACCTGCAACTGCATTATACGGGTGGTCTGGCAGAATCTATGGCCTAATTTGTCTAATATGGCAATAAGATAAAACATTTCTTTTTTTTTTGTGAACAGAAAACGATAATAATGTATAAAAGAAACATATATATCAATCGAATAAAAAGTTTGTTTGAAGAAAAAAACATTTGAATGAGTGATGTCAGAAAGATTGTAAAGAAATCATTGTTGACTGCAATTCAAGCTGCTTCCTTACAATTCAATCAAATTGATAGCTTTTATACCGTTTATGATATGATTTATGTTGGATGTTCTTCAATATCTTTTTTCCAATTGTCAAAATTCTACACAGCTTTGCGATATTTCTTTTTCTTTTTGCACAATACATAGTCACTTTTGAACGGTTTTTGCACTTTTCATTACATAAGTTTTATTCTTTTAGAACCTAGTGACAACAAATTAGGGTCACTGACAATTAGTTTCTGAGGCTGATGTTTTCAAAAAAAGTTTCAACAAACTTATCTTAGACATCAAATCTTCAGTTTTGCATTCAGGACAATTTCTAATTTTCAAAGTCATGCTTTTTTCATTGAATTCTTGAAGAAACATCTTTTCTTCATTTTTAAAATGTTTGAATTTTTTTAATCAGATGGCACTGAATTGCTATTCTTATTATTTTCCTTTTTTTTTAATTTTAGGAAGATAACCAGTTAATGTTTCAGGTGAGAGACTAAACACAATTTTTTTGAATTTAGGAACTATTGACACCTTTTTCTAATTCGAATTAGCAATTTTTACAGAAGGGTCCCAGATTAATTTCCGTATAAGTCAACTAAAATTAGTGTTAAATCCGTGAAAAGAGCTGTTAATTCAAGGTTAAATTTAGGTTGAAATCTGATAGCTTCTTCTTGCGCGGTAATGGACCAGAGTTCAAATACAAATATAGAAAGATACGAATTTTTTTCAAATTTTGAAAAAGATATCAAAATCATAATGTGAATATACATATATTTAGTAATAAAAAGAATATTTTATTATTCTAATTATGTAAAATATTTTATAAAAGATGTAAAGAATGTAGAAGGGATGTGATTTTGATATAGTATAAACCATAGCTTTTTAGTTAATATTCATTTAATAATATTATTGATTTATTGGTTTTATCAAAAAATTAAATATTTTAATGAATTTTTATACTTATAATATATTTTTATTTTATAGAATATATAAAACGATTGAATGACCGTTTAAAAAGATGACCTTATTTGGTTTCAAAGTGAAACAACTATAATCTGATTTGGTACCTTGTTAGGCTGTTACAAAATTGTTGTTACTTCCTCTCGAAAATTTTAACAGAATCAACAGTTTGTCCGGTTTTTTCTGGTTCATGTCCTTCTAATAAGGGCATGTCTCATACATCTTATGTCTATTATATCATTCCGATGACTACATGATCATTTCAACATCAGCTTTGAATCATTCGAACCTATTTTTTTCTATTTTTTCTTTGAATATTTTATAATTTTATGATAACTTCAAAAATTTGATTAGCTGATTCATACAAGGTTTTTTATTTCTATTAGTTGACGTATTTGGCACAAATTCATTCTCTTGGGTTTAGCCTAGCTATTTAATGTTTTGAGAAAGCGATTAGCCGTATCGAGCACAGACCTACATAATTGGTTTCGAAAAAATGAGGAGGTATGACTATATGATGGTCAAGTGGAATTTTAAACTACCAAGACAAATTATAAATATAAATATTATTCTGAAAACTATATAAGGAACGTAAGAAAGATTATTCAGTTGCTTGTACTTTTTCTTTTGAAAAGAAACCGATTTTCATCCGTTTTCATCGTTTTTTTTTGGTGAATGAACCATATATTCAAGAAAATTGAGACTCTAACAAAACAGAGACCATATACATTATTTTTTCAAATTCGTATTCTTCATCTGTTCAATTTATTTCGCAAAATCATTTTTTTTATTCTTATCATCTAAATAATTGAAGCTCTTGACTTAGTCTAGACATTTGAAATAATTAGATTAAATGATTTTCTTAGTTCCGAAATGATAAGTTCATTGAAACTTTTAACAAAAATTACAAAAAAAATCTTGTGATATGGTTAACGTCTTTCTCTCGTAAAAGGATTAATTTTTGGATAGGTTTACGCTAAATTTCCACTACATAAGGATGAAAATGTTTCCATTTGATGAGTTTTCAAAAAAGAATATTGCTAGTTCCTTATGTTCCATCTTTATTCTATTCGTTTATTTAGTTTTATTTTCAATCACAATCTTTTTTACTTTTTTTTTGACTATAGAGAGTTATATGTTCATATTCTTCTTATAAGTTTCATCCAATCATATTGAATTATTCATCATTTAATCCTTTTTTCTATATTTTATTGTTAAGAACATATGTGTATAACCTCATATGTCCTTGATGATTTATTTGAGATCAAATGTCCTCAGGTAGGCGGAGAAGAAAAAGTACAGTATCCGATTAGACTACTTAAATTCAGATTTTTTTAAAATTTGAAATATCACACCTTCTCTTCATTGACAACATTTTTTCGTTTTTTCTCGTTAATATTTATATTTAGAAATAGAAAAGTTGTAAAGCTTTTTTTTTTAAGGGAATGAGAAAACTAACCCTCTTACTGGTATTTCTGACTATTGCAGAAGGAAAAAATGTTTGTTTTTATTTATATAAGATATTATTTCAAAAAAAAATTTTTTTAAAAGAAAATTATATATTTATAATAATTTATTTAAGTTAATTGCTAATGATGTTGTTAACGATTATGCACATGTAAAAGAATTATTACGTGAATTTTATCGTCGATCTGCTCGTCGATTCGGACATGACTATGTAAGATATTCTTAACCTAATTCCCAATTTTGATAATCATCTTTTTCAGAATCCTGAAGAAATTGAAAAAGCTGCCGTAGCTTTAGGAGATGATGGTACTGAAGCTACTGCTAATCGTAAAATCTGGGAAGAAGTCTTCGAAAACGATATCATTCTTTCTTTACCTCAAGCAGAATCATTATTGTCTGAAAAGAGCAGCTTCCGTAATCAGCGCGGAAAACGACAAGCTCTTCCTAATCCAAATAACTTTTGGAAATCAACAACTATTCCATATATATTAAGTTATAATGATGGTAAAAAATCCTTATAAATAAGTTTGTTTTTAAATAATTTAATTTTAAGCTACATGGCAAAGAACAATTCGAAGAGCTTTAAATCATATTGAAACTGAAACATGTATGCGTTTCCTTGAAAACGGTGCAGGGTATGAATATCTTTCTTTGTATTTAAATAATATTTTCATTATCAAAAAATAATTTAATTTTCTTAGATTTATTCTTGAATGTTATATTTTCAGAGATGGACTTCGATTTTTCCAAGGAAATGGTTGTTGGTCTAATGTTGGAAGAATAGGAGGAAAACAACAAGTTTCAATTGGATATGGATGTGTTTCTGTATGTTTATTTTACTTATATTATATAATTTGTTTAGAAAAAATATGTTGATAATTTAATTTAAGGTTGGTATTGTTGCTCATGAAACTCTACATGCACTCGGACTTTGGCATGAGCAATCTCGTGATGATCGTGATCAGTATGTCTCTTTGAATACTAACTTCATAATTAGGGTGAGTTATAAATATAATTTTATATTTAAAAAAATTAATTTTCCAGGGAACTGAAGGTAATTTTGAAAAAAGATCCAGTGCTACAAGTGATAATATGGGCCAGATTTATGATTATGGATCTGTCATGCATTACGGACCAAAATCATTTACTACAAACTGGTCTTAGTAAGTTTTTTTTTTTAATTTTTCAAAAACTAAATCAAAAATTATATTTTACAGTGATACTATTAAGACGAGGGATCCTAATTATCAACAAACAATTGGACAAAGAGAAGGCATTTCTTTTAAAGATGCTAAAATGGTTAATCTTCGTTATTGCTCAAGTATCTAATTTCATTTTTATTTTAAAAATTATAATTTTTATTAAGAAATTTGTCCTGTAAAATTAAATTGCTTCAATGAAGGATATACTGATCCTAATAATTGTCAAAAATGCAAATGTCCAACTGGATATGGAGGAACTTTATGTGATCGTGTTGAGCCAAGTATCTTTTAATTTTTTATTAAAAATTTTTTTAAAAAGTATTTAGTGAAATGTATGTAAATTATTCTATTTTTAGCTAATTGTGGTGGCAATCTTGATGCTACTGATGCTTTCCAAACATTCAAAAGTCCACTTCTTACAGCAAATATGAACTGTGTTTGGAGAATAAAAGTATTTTTTAATTCATAAAAAACAATTTTGGTTTCAAAATAAAATATTTCAGTCACCAGCTGGACAACGTATTCAAGTTGCTTTCTCTAATATTAACTTCCCATGTACTGATTCATGTTCAAGTTATGTCGAACTTAAGACATTGAAAGCTAAAAGTTCAACAGGTTAGATGAGCTCGTAAAATTATTTTTTTTTTCAAATATTTGCAGGAAGTCATTTATGCTGCAAAGTTCCTGCAACTTCTTTGGTGTCAGAAGGAGATGATATTGTATTGATCATGAGAGGTTCTTCAACTGTATCAAATGGATATCATGGCTTTACAATTCAATATAAATACTGTAAAATAATATTTTTTTATTTATTATATATTAAAATACTTCAGTTGGATCTCCAACATATACAACTGTAAGACCTCAGACTGTTTATCCATCAACAAACTCTCCAACCACTGTGCAACCTACTACTCAAGCACCTGTAAGACTACTTTCTAAAGTATTGATTGTAATAATATAATATATAGATTACTTATCCTCCAACTGCCACAGGAAACTGGGGAATCTGGGGAGCATGGACTCAATGTACAAAGCCATGTGGTGGTTGTGGAACACGTCAACGTGTTCGTGGATGTTATGGAGGAAATGGATACTGCAAGTAAGCTTTCAAAATGGAAAGATTTACAAATATGGTATTCGATTTTCAGTGGATATAGCGTTCAATCAGTTACTTGTAATCAGCAGGCTTGTCCAGCTTCAACAAGTAATCGCTTATGTAATGGTCGCATTGTATTACCATGTGATCTGATGCAAAAGCTTCGTTTTGGGCAATCTGATCCATCACAATCAAGTCCAAATATTGAAAATAGTCTTTTACCTATTCCACGTGATCCTGGAACTCATAATGCTACTGTACCAGTTCCCCAAAGCCAACCACAAGCTAGACAACATCAACATCAGCATAGTATACCGAATATCATAAATTTAAAATATTTGTCAATAATTTCAGCAAAATGTGCTCATAGACAAGTTCTCAATTCTCCTGGACGCATAATCAAGCGTTATCCTCCACAAATTTTCTATAATACAGTAACACGTGGAAAACGTCAAGCTATTGCAAACGGAGCTATCTGTGAAAAGTATGTTTCTTGTTTCAACATTCCATTTATAAAAACAAATTTTTAAAGGAAATTCACATATGAATGTCCAACTAATCTCTTATCCATTCATCTTGGATGGGCTCCAGAAAATTCACCACCTCAAAGTGAAAGTTTACCGATTCAAAGAGCAGATAATGAACCATCATGCTGTACTGGCTACTATTTAAGTGGCGGATATTGTTATAAAAATTAGAAAAGTATCTATTTTTCAAACAAAAAATTGAATAAGAATATTCTTATTATCTTAAATTTAAGATGACAAATAAGTTATTTTAGATATTTTAGACAAAAAATAAGATTTCTATTCTTCTTATACCTTTTAGACCATAAATCAACAAACTATTTGTCATTTTCTCTTTTTAAAAAAATTAACAAAGACCATAAGACTATTCGTTAGGTATTTCAATATAATTATATATTTAAATCATTATAATTTGTATTCCAAACGACTTGTCACATACATTCATATGTTCATCTTAGAATATGGTCTCGATATAATACTAAAAATTTGAAGAATATCTTAGATAGTATCAGTAATAATTCAGATTTTTATAAATTTGTTTTGATATTTGCTCATTGTATTAAAAAGATTTTTTGATATCTTTCATTTTTGGTATAGAAGTTTATATTTCTTCTTTTTTTTAATAAAAAGTTTTTTATATTAAGTTAATTTTTTATTTATAGTTCGACAATATAACACATATATTAGAAATATTTTAATATATTTTTTTTTTGTTTTTCAAATATCCGATTTTGGTCCCTCTCTCTCATTCTCTCTCTCTCTGTTTCTTTTCATAATTATTTTCATACAAACGACACGTGCGATGTGAATTATTCAATGACAAGAGAATTGTGATTCAGATTATTTTGAATCTTTAAAGATGATATTCTTCAAGCTCAAATTCATCTGATGACTTGTTACTAACATCTCGCGATATGAAACCTGATTCAGGATGAACTTCAACACTAAAATGGCTCAAAATTACTCTGCGTAAGGGCTAATACAACATTGTCTGTTACCTGCATTCTGAGCCAAAGCATGCAGCATGTTCAATCGAGCCAAGATAAGTTGGAGAATCAGTCTCATATACAGCTTGAATAGCTGGTTCTTTTCGAATAATCTAGATCAGAATTTTATCGAAATGAAGATTGTATTTTGTTAATTTCTTACATTTGGAGTTTGTCCACCAGGTCTATTGCCATCACGATCTTTAGCTACAGATACAAGCTCTTGATGTTTAAACCGGTAAACGTCCCATCGACTATAAAATATTTAAATGTAATGATTCATTAAAATTAAAAAAATAGAATTATAAATTAAGATCGTAAATCAACAAACCTTTTATTTTCATTATCCTTTTTTCTGATTAATGATCCTCGATTTGTTGAAATAGCTGCTGAGAATGGCCGTTCAACAGAAAATACAATATCATTCTTAAACAAAATATCAAATTAATTTTATAATTAATTATTAAAACATACTTTATCAGATAATAAACGAACACTCGGCATATACATTGATGCCAATAAATTTCCATTCACAGCTAAACGAATCTCAATCAAATCTTCACCAAAACCAATAATAAAAGGAAAACGAAAACCTTAAATATTGAATTTTAACAATATTTTTAAAAAAAAATTTTACAGAAATTATTTAAACTTGTAGACCAAAATGTTTTTTCTGGTATCCATTGCCCATCTTGTTGATCAAAATGCAATGTTTGATCTGAAGAATTATTTTAATAAATAAGTTATTTTGAAAAAACGTTACTTGATTGTAAAAGTATAAATTCATCACTATCTCCATCAGAAGCTGTTCTAATATGACTTTTCTCAGTTTTTGGAATATCACAGTTTATCATTTCTTCTGTTCCTTCTCTTAAAAATATATTATTTATACATATATATGTATAATAGTTAGATAATTAACTTACGTCAAATTAACAATATATATGTGATTTTTAGCTAAAGCAATAACTTTGACTACTCGATGATATGATCCTTTTTCATAGACACAAATATTTACTGGCTCTTCAGGCAATTGATGTGACTAAATATTTTTTATTTTTTATTTTTATCTTATTCTAAACATACGGTAAGCATAGTAAAATTATTGATAAGAAATACTCCAGAATATCTAACTATTGGTCCAATTGTCCAGCGTAGTAATAAAAGTTTTTTACCAACACATGCCACAATATTAAGGCGTAAACTTGATTCATCAGATGGAGCAAAGAAATGGCATCCTAATTATATTTTTAAATTTTGTATATAATAAAAATAATAAATTTACCTTTAGTTCCCGGTATTTTAGCCATTTGGCAGATCTTTCGCTGAATTGTATTTCCGGTTTGGAGAGCATTCCTCAGTTCCGGTAAGGCCAGAACGATCAGAGATGAATCTTTGCCTAAATATAATATATTAATCAAATCAGAAAATTAAAGAATAGTATAGATATTATAATTAATTACAAAATAAACAATAAAACTAACCTTTATCCATTCGAGCAATAAATAAACCAAAGTGATCTAAGACAGACATTTGATAAATTCTAAGAAAAAAAAAAGAATTAAAAATTATTTTTACACAATGAGCTGTAGTACCTGACATCTTTATCAAATAAAGGAGTAGCTCTATCTTCATTCACAAAAACAACTCCATGTTCTTCTGATGATATAAGAAGACCAACACCTTTCCATATATCAGATGCAAGTATATCATATGATGGTATGTTTCGAATCATTAATTCTTTTTCCCATGGCTTAAGATTTCTTTAAAATTAAATTAAATTTATAATTCATACCTGTTTTCGACAAATACTTGTCATTTTAACTGAATCAGATACATCACCGCTCAACATTTTTTCCAACTTAATTAATTCACCAAGTTTACAGAAGTCCACAGTTTCACGTGGAGCTTCGCGTCTAATAGGTGAACGAAGATGACGAATTACAGTATCTGTCATCTTATTTATACCCTTTAATGTTTATTTTAAATTAAAATTATTAAAATAAAAGAAAAATAAACCTTTTGACAATCTTTCATATATTCCATGTACATATCTTTTAATAATGTATCGTTTGTTCGATGACGTTTTTCCACAAATACTTTAGCGTTGAAAGCAGCCTTTTCAGCATTAATAACTGAAAAGTTTAAAAGTTCTAAATAAAAGAATATAATGCTTACGTTTGGTTAGAAGAAATTCACGAAACACGGCTGTATCAGAGAATGTGTTTGGATGTTGAATTGATGGTCCAAAAGGAGGAACACTCTCTTCACTATATACCCATAATCTCCATAGATGTGTAGAAGCTTCATATGTAACTACAGCAAATACATCTATAATAGTTGAAAAAATAATTTAATTTCTAAGAAAATCATTATTATACGTGTAAAATGGCTTTTCATCATTGTTGGACTAAATGATGGATGTAGTGGATCATCTGTGGCTTCAAATACTATATTCACTATATCATTACCAACATGACGTTTTCTTTCAATCTTAACAAATTAATATTGAAAACAAAATAAAAAAATGTATTGTAATATTAAACCTGTTGATCATTTTCTCGGCTGTATGGAAGCATTGTTGAAACGTGAAACATGATTTCATGACCAGCAAATGCCGTATAAACGGATTCGCGACCAGTTGAATTAGCTAAAACAAATTATATATTTCATATACATATACATATTTTCTTCTTTAATTTTGTTTAAATTTTCTCAAAGATATATTTTTTTGAATTATTTTGTAAACATACTTGTTGTGTCAAGTCCTCCGCGATAGTTTCCCCAATCTTGTAATTCAATTCGATGTCCCAATATTTTTAAAAATTTCTCAAATTGCTCATTGCCATGCTCTAAAACAATATTAATTAAACAATTATATATATATATATATATATATATATATATATATATATATATATATAATATAAATAATAACAACTATAATTTTGTTTTTATTAATTATATGGAATACAAACCATTTCCGAACATTTGTGCATCTGATATCTGATCTCCCAAGGCGAATATTACTCCAACTTTGCAGTTAACAGAACCTTCCTGATCTTCTAATACAACTAGCTCTTTCTGTATTTTTGGATTAGTAACTTCTTTAAGTTGTCGAGCGTAATCACTCATTTCAGGGAAACGACTGTAAGCATGAGGTTTAGGATTTTTCATAGAAGTATGGGAAACTCACTGAAGAATTGCTTTTGCTGTTAGAGCTTTTCCACCATGTGGAACAGGTACGCATAATCTACGAGGGCCCTAACATTTATTATAACTTTATTATTCATTTTATTTTTAAATAAGAACCTTTTGTGTCCAAAGTATAGCTCTACATAGTTTATTATCGTCAATTTCTTCTTCCACCATAATTGAAAGAAAGAAAGGCGATTTTGTTGTTGGGTCAATTCCCGAAAAATTTTGATGTTCTAGAATAGTTAGATAAATTATTTTGTTATAATTAATATAATTAACCATTTCCCAGAAAATACTTCCAATACCATCGCATTTCTTCTTGAGGATTCTCTACAACGATTGATGATGATGACGTTGGCATATGAGCATCCTGAATTTCAAATATATAAATTAAATTTTGTTATAATCCACGATATCATCAACCAATCTACATGTCTTTTCTATATTAAATAATCCATTTCACGTGTTTTACGTATATATAACGGAAATCAATTGATTATAGAGGCTTCATTTAGTATGATTATGTTCATGTTCAGGAGAAGGAATGAGGAAGTATTAACGAGATGATAGATTAAAAGAAAAAAAAACGAACTGCTTGAAAGTCAGACGAAGGTTCAAGTCGAAATCGTCCAATATTTCGTATACGTCCACGTGGATCAACTGATACCACAAGTTCTACACTTCCATAATACTGTTCTCGACGTACTGATGATCTTAGTCGTCTTTCTTTCATTTCAGAAGGAGAGCTAAATTGATAAATATTATTAGAATACATATTAAAATAATAAAATAAAATAAATTTAAATTTTATATTATATTATATTTCATTTTAATTACTATATTATATATAAATATATTTATAAATTATTTTAACCTTACCAAACTTTCACATAGATAGATCATTTTTGTTAATAATGCACTTATTTTATCATTTATATGAATATAGTGATTAAATAATAATTAATTATAATTCAATATATTAATATATTAATTAATTAAATTATTATATAATTACTATATGTATCTATATGTATACAGTATTTTAATAAAATAATTTTATTATCATTTTTCTTTATTTTCAGATAGTTTTTGAAAACTATTATGTATTGTGTTTCATATAATATAAATACATATTAGATATTGGTATATGTATGTATATTTACATGATAAGAATAAAAGTTCAATTCTATAATCAATCTCAATATCAACAGTAGTAATATGAAATATTATAATCCTTTCATGGAAAAAAAAAAGTTATTTATAGTTTAAATTTATAAATAACATTAAAACAGAATGTAAATGAATGAAAAATTCTAAATATTAAGTGATATCTTTCTAGATTTTAGAAAAAAAATTGCTATATACTTGAAATGTTCAAATTTCATATAACTTAGCATTTATATATAAAAAATATTTTGATTTTTCTAAAATTTAGAAAAAAATTCTATTTGTTTATTTATTATATTTGAAATATTATATACATATCTTAGTTGTGTTTGATTACATATGCATACATAGTATTCTTATTCAAAACCTCAAGGGTTTAAAAGATTTTCTTTCTATATTGAACTATTTCATCAATATATTTGATTATAATCAATTTTAAATATCATAGAATGATTCCTTTTGATACTTTATAAAAGGAAAATAATAGAATCTACTTCATATGGCTGATCAATGCAGCTTATGAACAAAAGTAATTTCCTTTTTTTTTATGATAAAAACTAAATATGTAATAAATAGAAGAAATTTATATTATATCATTTTCTCACGTGTACATGACTGATATTGTAGCTTTCAAATATGAATTCATTGGCCAGTTTTGCAGAAAAAAATTACAAAAAAAAAATTAAGTTAATTAAAACAAGTGTGCTCTATTGGGAAATAGAAATTGCTATGAAAGTACTTTTTTTCTAAATTATCAGAGATTATCTGAAGAAATTGAGTCGCTCTTATTGAAAATACTTCTATACCGTATGACCCTTTTTTTTCAAAAATTAGGAAGTATTTAACCTCAAGTTGAAACATAAAGAGGAAGAAGCTTGCTTGACAAGTATCAATGATCAAGTATTTGACCCCATTTACCCTGTTGTTCTACTTATATTTGCTGATATTATTATGGAACATTTCAATTCAAATTTTACAAATAGAAGCCAGGCAAAAGCAGCATTTTTTTTTTCAAAAAAAAAAAAAAAAAGGAAGTTTCATCTAGAAAATCGTCATTATTATTCCGCTGTCAAACCTTAAATCTGTCTAAAAAGATTGATATATTCAACAGCCTATCGGAAAGATTTATCTGATTTTCTAAATTAAAAGAATTTTTCTTATTGGAAACAAGGTTCCCATAAAATTACGAAGATGATCTGAAAAAAGATTTACTAACAAAAATAATATTCGCAAAGTAAAGGTTTTAAACTTTGAAAATCACAAATAATTTCATTGACAACGTAAAAAAACGTTTTTGATTAAATTATTTTCAATCTTTGATGTGGCTGCTTTTACGATAAATCAATTTGCTTTCAGCTATACAAAAATCAGTTTGTTACGTTTTGTTCAAATTTGTGTTTTTTTTATTGCTTCATCATCATTTCTTCAAAATATCACAAAAAAAAGAGTTGTACATGCCGCAAAGTGCTTCAAAACTATTGAAATAGCACAAATGAGATATTCACGGAATTCATTGATGAAGTTATGCATGACATTTCTCATTTTATGTCTGTTTATACTTCTAATATATAACCTTAAAATTCATATTTTCCTTGCTCTCTAAAATCTTTTTCTTTATGTTTGTAGTATTAGAGGCTCGATTGATATGAGAATAGAGATGATGAAGAATATAATAGTTGTTCGGAGATGTCGCTGTCGCGGTAGTTGTCGTCGTCAGTTTCCTGCTGCTGTTCAACGTACAGCTGTCTCGACATCAACGAAGACATTGTCCACAATATGCCATCGAATAAGGCTATTATTATCCATAAGGCCTTGTAAGATATGGATATCTACATAGTTAAAAGGCAAATGTGGACGGAGGACAAAGAAGGAGATACGAAGAGTATATGTGTATTATAGAGAGAAAGAGAAAAATAGGGAGCGGGAAAAGGATCCGAATGTCGGTCCACACAAAGTAGATGTATCTTGAGATATATGTTCTTTGCTATCTTTTTCTGTGTTTCTTCTATTATTTTGCTTGGTTTTAGTTTCTCTAGCTTGTTTCCCTTTTAGATTTTGAATCGGTTCGAAACATGAGAACCTTTTCAGGAAATGTTAGAGAACAACACATTCTTTTCTATAATGTGTTCCACTTCGGGTCAGGTTGTCAACTTCTAAATTTTAGAAACATCTGATCTTTGGAATCAAACGAAACGAGGATGCAAAAAAAAACAAAATAATGGAATCATCAAGTTAGATTTGTGGGAATGATCGGCTTGCCATTCATGCTCACTCGGCATATGGCTGCCCACAAGTTAATACTTAGATCAGAATGTATAACATAAAGATTCATTTTTTGATAAATATATAATGTATTATTTGATAATACAAACTGATAGAAGTGGTAAAGTTTAAATTTAAAGCTTTACCTGTTTACTCGAGGTCTTGGAGCATCATCATCACGAGACTGAGGTTTCAACTCAGGAGGAACTATGCGAAGCTGGGTTACACGCTGATGCAGAAACCTCTGCATCTTCGGTACAACAGGCTCTCGCATTGTGTAGTCAGATAATCAAGTTTGAAATTATTAGCAAGATACTCTGTTCAGAGTACACCAATGCCAGCAACAGTATAACTTCTATGGATGACTAGCTTCGATAAGCAATAGAAGTTGAGAGATACTCGTTGACAGATATGTATATATTAGAAAAAATAATCTAGATGATTGCTTTGAAATAAGTCTGAAATATACCGAAACGTAAACAGAAATATTGATATTGGTAATGGCAATGGTTTTGCTTATGTTTGATATGACAAAGAAAGATGAACAAGGGTATGAAACCATATAAATAAGATAACGAAAGATAGAAGAGAGAGAAAAGATATTCGTGTGTGTGTGGATAAAATTCTGAGAAAAAGCTCAAGGTTTCAAAAAGGAGGTGATAAAAGAAAAATGAGAAAAGAAGATATCAAATAAGAATACACGAAAAAGATATTTATGAATAACAACAGAAAAGGAAAGAGAGAGATATATATAGGAAGAGAGTTCGGAGATTGAAAGCAATAGAGCTTATATAAATTGACACCTATTTCATAAACGATTATCTGATTGCCCAAAAATAAAGTTGATCTGCGTAGAAAACAGACTTTTTTCTAAAGAAAGAATCAAAAATATATATTTAGGGAGGTGTATCGAGAGAAACAGAAAGGAAAAGAGAGGAAGAAATAGGAAGAAAAGAGAAAGGAAAAGAAAAATAAAAGGGCGCTAACATGAAGTAATAGAAAAAAATTGAGAACAGCCGCTTGTGTATAAGTAATAAAATGAAAATAAAGTATGTGCAATAATTCACGTGTAACCTGTGTCAATGAAGCCTTTTCAGGATACAGACGGTGTAAGGTGGTGTAATGGTTGATGAAAAAAAGTTATTTGAAGTAGAAATTTAGTAGATAGACTAGTGCCTTATAGTTTGCATATGTTCATAAGTCGACACATATAATGAATGGATAGCTTTATATTGAATTGAATTTGCTATATAAGATGATATAATATAATAATAGTAAAGATAGAGATGCCAATGTACACATCTTCATATACATACATGCATGAACATCTTGAATAGATATAAGTTCGAACTGATATATGAACATATCAACCAATAGAATCCAAGAGATGAATGATTCCATGTAAACTGGTTAATCAGATGATAATGATAATAGTAGCAGTCAAGCAGCTTATGCATATGGAATATAGCTTTATCAAGCTATGAGGAACAGAAAGAGTGAAAGAATGTTTCTATCGTTTTGTTGTTTGATGACGTCAGTTGATGAAGAAACGGATGCATAGCCAATGATTAAAAAGGAAAAGGGTACAACTTTAAATAAATATTGAAAAGACTGATTGTATGAGGTGAAAAGGAAACAACGATTCGAAAGACAAGATTCAACAACCTTAAGAACTTTTAACATCTTCAAGACTGAGGAAATGAAAGTTCTGACTGACGAGTGAACGATAAAATTTAAAAAGGAAACAGATACTATGCACAGAAACATAGACTTAGAACAAAAGCCAAAAGAGAAATAAGGAAAGAGAAGACAAGCAACGTGATGCTCAATCTGTGGCTGGCAGCACACCATTGCCACGCCCTAATGCCTCTGAGCTCGTTGCGTATCAATATGTTGTCGATTGAAGGGTAATATCAGGAAGAACAAGGGATTCCGAGGCCTCGTGTGTAGATCCGGATTAAAAAGACTGAGAAAGACGTTCTAGTAAGACAATGCATGCTATTTCTTCACACTTATTAGATGCATCTAATTGTGTGAGCAGTGCTTTTTTTTCATCAATTTTCACCAAGCCGGCCTTCGAATGTTTGGATTTTTCTTTGCATCTTTGCAACCATTGCTGGAGTTTTGTTGACTCCGACGTCAACTTTAAAATGGTTGCTTAAACGTATAATCGTTGTTTTAATTGTTTCTTTGAATAAAACAAAGAATCAGAAAGTTTAATGACCTTTGAAGTTAAAGTTACGATAAGTATTAAGAAAGCTGAGATTTTAAAATTAAAACAAAATAAATAGCTAGAAATAGATTGAAGAGATCGCATAGATTAACTAAATCTACATACATGCATCTATGTTATTTCTTGTTACATCAAAGAAAAAAATGTAAGAGGTAGGTTGAAGTTAGGAAGAAAAATAAGTTTTTGATGAAGTACAAATGGATTCACTTTATACTTTTGTCGTATTTTGCATTTAAAATGAGGAAAAACCTAATATTATAAATCTTTCAAATAATTTTCTGACTTTACTTCATTAATTCATTTTTCAACTGAAGAAAAAGTTAATCATCAATTTTGTTTGAATAATATAAAACTAAAAAAGTAAAAATAGTATAAAAAATATTTTAAAAATTATAAATACATTTTGAATTATCAAAAATTATAATAATAAAAATATTAATTGAAACAACAATTTTTTTTTTTTTTAAAGTTTAAAATGGGTACATATCTAAACAACAATATATTGAAAAACAATATTATACATATAGTATATTGAAAAAGGAAAACGAAAATTGCATATTTATGAAAAGAAGTGATGTGGTTTATTTATAATTTTATTTGAACTCAGCTTTGCAAAGTAATACAATTTTTTTATTAAAATTAAAGCATATATAGCATATATATAGTATATGGGTTTGAGCTTCAATAAAACAAAAGTTTTTCATATGTATAGAGAGACTACTACTATGTTTCTTGAGCTAAAAGAACTCTATTACATAGTAACTTAATAAAATACTTTTAATATTTATATAAAATTAATAAAAATAAATTTTTTAATTTAATTTGTGACTATAAATTAAATAAAAAATTTGATTTGATGAGACGTATAAAAATCTAATTTTATTTTCAAATAAATTACAACTATTCACGCTACATTTAAAAATTATAAATTAAGATTATTAGAATGTGTGTATGTGTGAGCGTCTAACATACGTGTAAGGTGATTTTGAAAAATATTTATCAATCCATGTGGAAGATTAAATAGTTGAATGAATGAACATATATGATATTTGAATAAAACACCTTTACCTGACTTATATATTTAAATTATATTAATTTTATATTAATTAATATAAAACATTGTTTTGTCTTCATTTTTACTTAATTGTTATAATTAAATTTATATTAAATATATGTATATTACTCCGCTTCAATTGATTCATTCAGTGATAAGGCTAATACGTACCTGCGAAAGCTACGCTGAAACATGCGGTTCAATAGTGACATGCTGTTTCCTCCGGGTTGATTTATAATTATTGTTGTTTACTTCAAAAAACGTATATTGTTTCGGTGAGTTGAATAGAAAAATGAAAAGTTCTTGCAGATTAAAGTGATTGTGCGACAGACAAAAAACCTTCAAATTATATAATTAAGATAAATACAAATCATTAGGTACAAATACAAATACACGACGAATAAGTTGAGTGAATATAACAAGTTTGATGAGAAAATTATGCTCTGGTGCTTGTAAATGTGAACAGAATACTTTTTTCCAAATAAGACTTCTTGCAGAAATGTTGCAAGATGTACAAGAGTGAAGAGAAGAAAAAAAAGAAAGAGAGAGAGAGAAAGAGAAAGAGAAAGAGAAAGAGAAAGAGAGAGAGAAAGAGAGAGAGAGAGAGAGAGAGAGAGAGAGAGAGAGAGAGAGAGAGAGAGAGAGAGCATATGTTTGAACTTCCTATATGTATATGCGGTCCAAATAATAATTAACAGTATATTGAATATATAGAAAATGTTATAAATTGCTTTGATAGGAAAAAAAATGTTGTATTTAAATGAAATACTCATGAAAACTTTTAATTCAAACATCTAATTGAGCATGTGATGAATTAATTGTGGGTTCGGTATACATATTGAATATATGGCAAGAATATAATAGTCTTCTCAGTTTTTGAAGCATTTTTCAACTGAATGTTTTAATTTTCAAATTAAATTTCCAAAAGTCTTGTATTTGCTGAGAGGATGTTCAAAAGAGTAAGTGGCAGAAAGTTTCCTATTCCTACCCCATTTAGAACATTATGAATGAATTCAGTTAAACTTGTTTTAAAATGACTTTTCTAAATATTAATATTTCATGATTCATTATTTTAAAAAGACTAACAATACTCTAAATTTTGTTTTTTAAGTTCCGTTAACTAAGATAGTTTTCAGGTTTTACGTACTTTCTCTCGATAAATTATATTAAAGAAATATAACAAAATCTTGTGTTAATGTTTATAAATATTAAATTAACTATTTATTTTAATTTTGGTTTTATAATATTTATTTTCTTGGAAAACTACAACTCACTTTTCTAGATCATACCATGCACAAAGCAAGCTTGTTCTAAAAGGGTATCACATGTGAAACGAAAGATGGTAAGAAGTCTATGATCTTACCTACAGCTTGGCTCTTCTAGAATAATAGTTGGATAATCGGTTCGAGTGGCTAGAACGTTTTCCAAATTGATCATATTTAATCAGATTGGATGAATAGAATGTAAGAATAAATTAGATACGACTAATAATGATGTCTTCGCTAGATTGATTTTTGAATTTCAATCATATTACAACAGAGTCATAAAGCTGAGAACCTAGCTCCAGAAGCATTTTACGTTGACTACAACAGTTATTTCGAATATCTATATTTGATGTCAAACGGAAGTTGTGTGGAGGCTAAGAAAATGGGTATATGAAAGCAATCCTCAGATTCCTCTAGATGTCGTTTGTGGAAATGAATATTGACTTAACCAATAGTCGTAAGTGATATTCAGTATTCAAGGTGAGACAACAATCGATATAGGATGCTTCTTCACAAAAGGTATAAAGACAGCAAAATATATAGATATTATAGATAGATAGAATAGATGAATAGAAGAAGAGAAAAAGAGATTGAGAAAGATTGTGTAAAATATAAGAGAAATCTACATATATCAGAAGATAAAGAAAGATTGAGAACATTTTGTGTATTAATCCCAAGTATGGCAAAAGAAGACCTATTTCTAGAAGGTTTTATCTTGCTTTGCAGCTTTATCTTTTTGCTCATGTTTTATATTTTGCATTCAATCTTTATCACAAGGGTCCTAAAATCTTTCTTTCCTTAAAAAACAAAGAATTGTATTTATCAGATTATGAACATTTCTTTTTCAAATTAGTATTATTTTCATGTTTTTAATTAGAAAATGAACATAACAAGATATATAAAGTATGATGTATGTTTAAATAAATATAATTAACATTCAAATTACAAAGATTGCAAAACTATTTTTTGAAAAAAAAAATGAACTGAAATTAAAGCCAAAACATCATCAACGATTGTTCAGCCAAAAAGAGCAAATCATTAGCGATTCTTGCAATTTCAATAAGCTTATATGCGTTGTCTAAGGACATATTCTGTCAATGAGCAGATATCTCGGCTTCTTTATTTTCAAAAGCACAAAAATATTTTTTAAATTACTAATTATCAGTATTACCGATTAAAACTGATGAGAGTTATGCTATTGAAAGTATAGTTCATTATTTTCAGAAAGTGGCCAAGTTAAGGCTCGTTTATACTCAAAAGACGTTTTAAAATATTTTTGAAAAAAAAAGGAAAAATGCTGCCATGAAGCACAATAAGGTCATACGAACAATAAAATATTCTGATTTACGTTCGCGTTTAGCTCCATTCATGCTGATATTTAGAGCTCCATCTATAAGATTGGGGTGGTCGTCGTCCCAAAAGGAATAATGATGGATGGTCAACTGTTGCATTTTGTCGTTTTTCTTCTTTTTTACTCTTCCTGAGCAACCAGAGTTGAACAAGCCATTATACTATGTTGAAAAAGTCTATCGCAACGTACATATACACATATATGACGTGAAATATATTAATTATTTATTTGAATTTGTGAACAAAAGTTTGAGGAAAAACATGTACATATGATGATGACTGATTATATAAATAAATGGAATATAAATGTATTTTAACATTAGTAGATGAGATAAATGTTTCAGTCATTTGAAAAGAAAAATTAGAAGACTAGACTCATGACACATGAGCTAGCGATAGATGTATCTTATTAGATGACATAGATATTCAAATAATGCTTATAAAGAAATATTTAAATATTTAATACTATATTGATAGTTTTATTGAATAATCTCAAATATTTTTTGACGAACATCGAAAAAAAAGGAGCCTTTACTATGTAAAAAACAAAATAGAGAGCCACTATGTGTGACAAGAAAATTGGCTGCCGTTGCGTTGTTCTCGATCAGAACAGTATTATCAAATGGAATTGAGAAATCATCTGATATTGTTATTCGGGAAAAAAAGCTTCAAATTCATTAGAAAGAGAATTCGAAGAAAAAGAAAAGAATGATGTAGTGAATACAACGAAACGATACGCGAATACCCAAGACGTTAGAAAATAATTTTGTTATAACCAATAAGACGTAAATTCAACTCCCAATAGAGGTAGCCAAATAGCAAAAGCTAGCAAATTTTTGAATAAAACTTCAAATCTGCATATATATAAAACAAAAAAAAATATTCTTCTCTCGTAATTGATTGTTATGTATAGATTTAGAAAAAATATATGTTTTAATTACCTAAACGATATATTTACAGAAAAAAAAAAGAAAAAAATGGATCTCATACGGATATATGATGGGCTTACTCTACGCTCACATATATATATATGATGAATACTGCAGTTGAATGTCAAAAGGAGACCTCATTCATTAAGAGAGCGAGATGAATAATGAAAACGACGGGAGGATATAAAGACGAAGTCTTTATAAGTCACATGAAATCTGTTAGTAATGAGACTTACGAAATGAAAATATAAAAATAAGTTTACAGGAAGATAGAAAATAGAATTGCAATTTATTTCATCTCGTCATTAGTATTTGCTAAATCATTATGAAGAAACTTTTTTTTTCAACTTTTCTTTCAAAACTTTTTTTTTTCAAATTAAAATTTATGCATATATGTGGATATAACAAATGAAAACAAATAAGATAAATAGAAAGAATATTTTAAATTTTTATAAAAACAAGTCACAAACATACATATGTATGTATGTATATTGTGATTAAAAAGTTCAAGTTTAACATAGCTTTTTACTAAATATAGATTCAATGAAAAACTAGATAATATGAAAGTTGTTAAAAAGAGATTTTGAGAGAAAGAATACAATTTCTTTTTCTTCCAATTTAATTGAATTTGATTTGTAATTGTTGTCATATATATACTATATATATGTAATATATAAATATATTAAAATTAATAACAAAGTTATAGCTTTTGTTTCAAATAATTTGAAATGAGGAAACAAATTCATATGAAATAATATTTCTCTTTTTTTTTCCTTTTTTTCTAAATCTTAAGTTACTGTTCATTTATCTAGCTTGACAATCTGACATGTTAATAGATATAATAGATGTCTTTATAGACTACTTCTATTTTACTTCAAAACAGAAATACAATTTATCTAAAAATGAAGGACATTACTACTAATACTTATTCTGTTTCTTTCAAATTTTATTTTACAAAAAAGTGGATAACGAATTATAAAGATTTGGATCTGAAATATTAGAAAAATGCTTTTTTTTAATGTTCATCTAGCCCACTATTGAGACAAGGATGTATTTATAAAGAAAAAGAATGAATAGAAAAATTGGGGGAGATATACATTTATGTATTTGAAGATGAGGTTGAAGAAAAAGAACAAAACGGAGGATAAGATGGGCTGATGATTTTGTTGGTAGAAAATAGGAAAAGACTCAATTGCAGTCACCTCATATATGTAAATTATTCCAGTTAATTAGATGAGAATTAGAAATATCTAGCTTATAAGACTGAATTCTAATATCTTATATTTAATAATCAAGGTACTAGGCATGAATATTTGAATAAGACTATCTAAATTCTTTATTTGTTGTCAGCATTTGTTGCAGAACCTTTTCGTGTTTTTTCCATTTTTTTTATAATGTTTGTCGTTTTTTTTTGTATCCAAATTAACCTTATATTCATATTTTGATATTTTGTTGACTTTGTTTTATTCCTTATATGAACCAGTAGAAACGCACCCGATAGAAAGACGTCGAAATATGTCCACTTGCTCAATCAGACCGTCGATTATTGGTGCTACTAATTTTCGCAATGGTTGAATAGTCATCCTGCAGTTTTTTTTTTAATTTAAACAAAAGCAATAGCTAAATCAATGTTAGTTAATGGCTTTTTCTCTCTACAAGAAGAAGAGAAAAGAGAAGGAAAAAAGATTGTTATATAAAGAATATGTTGACATAACAACATCGATATGAAAATTTTAATTGGGAAGCGAACAAAACATATGGCGAAGTTCGTTATTAAGATATCGTGTGAATTTTTTAAATGGTGTACACCATAATTACACGTGATTAAAACTTTAAAATATAACTTACTTTTCCGAACAATGAAGCTCAGACTGATTGTTTTCCATTTTTAGGTTCAATTTGTGCAATACTTATCTTATTTGATATCTCTGGTTATGTGTCTAGAAATTGAGAAATTTTAATTGAGGTTTCATACGGACAAACACACTTTAAAGTTCAAACAATAGAATTATAATTTAAAGAAGAACTAAGAGTAAAAAATGAGTCATAAACACAATACTCCTGATAAAAAGAAAAATGTAAATATAATTATGTAACATTTTAAACATTTATGTGTCATTGTAAGATAATTTATTGATACAATATATATATATATAGAAATAGATAGATATACTTATATTTTAATATAAAAATGTAAAATATCCAACTTGCCTGTTGATCTTGTGATATGAATGAAATGACGTTTGACAAGAGTGAGAAAAAAGAAAGAGGTGGAACGAAGTTTAAGAAAAGTAGAATAATTAAGCAAAGTAAAATTACCAAATTTCGAGAGCGAAGAATTAAAGAAATAATTCGGATTCCACAGCATGCTAGATGGAATACTGCATTCTGACGGAATTTGAATCTTATGTCTTTCAAATCAGTTTGCTGAACAGTGAGCAAGTGAAAACTTTTGTTTGTTATCGGCTTACAAATTCCACACCAAAGTATTTTCAATGAAATTGTAATTGAGATAAAGTTCTTAGAACTCATATAGATATAGTATGTAAAATAAGTAATATCTTACTGGACAGACAAAAGCCGGCATAGCTTCTTAGATTTCATCAACATCAACGATCAATTCCTTTGTCCTCAAAACTTATCTATCTTTTAATAATTTATGAGAACTTGTTTGTTAAAAGGCCACACCTCGGTTGAGCTACAAAATGGTTGTGACTAAGATTATGGTTAAAGCGTAGCGCATTTCATTTGTTAAAAAGAATTTAGCGAGACAATGAAGAAATGCGAAAAGAATCTTTAAGAAATGTTTCAATTTAAACATTCGATTCAGCAGAATAAGGCCAGAAAGTTGGTTGAACGATAGCCATATAAAGAGAATTAATCGTCAACAAAGCCATTAAATTGAATTAGCATCTTTCCTCAAAAAATCTTGCTGAAATGAATACTTGTCATTTTTTTTTTAAATTAAAGACTGTAGAAATTTTGAGAAAAATAAAATATTTTGAAATTTTTAAAAGTAGAACATGATATTTTCATTAGAAAAGCTTGAGACCTCACATTCTGCAAGAAGAATTGGATGGAGGGTAGCATTAAAAAATATTTAACTACAATTTTCGTATTTGATATGTAATCCAATAGAACAAAGGTTATCTCTCATTTCTTCGATTTATTTGAATAAATATATGTAAAACAAAAAAATAGATATCAATTTAAAATAAATATATATATATATATATATGTGTGTAGATAACTGTAAGCAGTAGGAGACAGAAACATATATTCTCACTTTTCTGTTATTTTGAAAAAAAACCTTGTTCAGTTTTCTCGATAGCTCTTCTGGCTTCTTTTTATGTTTGCCTTTCGAAAATCTATAGCATCTAAATTTCAGTACTATCATCCGAAACAGACATCGTTTACAGCATATGCACAACCTCACTTGGATACTTCAAATATTCGATTAAATAACATGTATATATGTATGGAATTTATGCTTAAAATTGTGAGGACAACGGAAGTCCAGTGTTTATCATATACATTTTGTGAAAATTCTCAGCTGCTTAATTTGGCTTCACTATTTCTCGTCAGTTTAGTTAACAATTTTCTCATCTCAGGTATAGCAATCAATTACAAAGATTGAAAATTATTTAAATAAATTTTTATCAAATAGTTATGATGTTATGGTGTATACGATATGTGTAATGGAGTTTTAAATCGACATTACGTAGTTTAACTTTTATCATCTATAGAAGATATGTTCTGATAAAATGTTCAATTTTATCCCAATTTATTATCAAAGTCAAGCATCTCTTTATTCCTTTCTTCATTTTCATTCGTTAATTTATAATTTATAAATATGCAATTGAAGATTTTTGCAAAGATGTACTACTTTCTATAATGTGTATAGATACCCGAAATTTAGTTAGGGAAAGGTTTCCCAAATTAAACTGATATCTAATATTAATTAAAATTGATAAATACGCTTTATCTTAACAGTTATTGGTAACACAAACAAAATCAGTATTGCGTGATAGTTGTAGCATAATATTCATTACCATGACCTACTCTAGTTCAGTTTCCTAATAGAACTGACCTA
This sequence comes from Auanema rhodensis, assembly GCA_964057225.1. Lineage (NCBI taxonomy): Eukaryota > Metazoa > Nematoda > Chromadorea > Rhabditida > Rhabditidae > Auanema > Auanema rhodense. Next base: position 7,801,175 of record OZ059899.1, on the reverse strand, counting down.
CTACAAAATAAAATAAGGAATAATACAATTTCCTCTTCGAAATTATTAGGTAATGCTTCTAGATATATATAGTATTTCATAATTACTTCTTTTTTCCGCCATTTTTATTGAATTAGAAAAATTACGCAAACATATTTTTTCTAAAGAAAAAAAGTTCAATTTTTTAGGCATCTAATGAACTATCGTTAAACAAGAGTTTGGTATATTCTTAGTGTTACACAAGATATGATCAACGCGATTTGTTCATTATTAGTTTTAATCTTTATCTATCCAGTATATTCATGCGTTCCTACAAAAACACCTAACGATCACTTTTTAACAGGATCAAAATCAGGTAAATATACAATTTGTCTGAAATTGAATCCTTTTGAGTATTTATTATATTTGGATTTTTTACAGATGCACCTGCAAAGAAACTACCACGTAATTTTATATTTTTGTTTTTTAATATCTATTTCATGCAGTTTGTAATCAATGTAAACCATCTTCTGTGGTAGTTGATAAATCAATGTCAATTGGAAGCACACAAGGAGTTGGAAGTAAAGGGTTATTCTTCTTATACTTAATCACGTTTATTTCTATTATTTCAGTCCTATAGTGTATACTAGTGACGGTTGTAGTGCCATGATGTTAACATGTTTACCAAAGAACAATCAATTAGGACTTATGATTTTACAGGTTGGCACTATGTTATATGATATAATGAAATCAATTTATAGATTAATGGGGGCTTAGCGATGTTTCCATCAGTAACAGGCATAGCAAAAAAAGAAATTTACTGCAATACGAATAAGCAATGGGTGCCAGATCGTTTTCTACCCTTAAGTGACGAGGTTAAAACGTTTAGTTGTACTTTTACACCGATTGGGTAATTGACGTCTTTACCTCAAAATGGAAATATTTTTGTTTGTATAGCCTATTATTAAAAAAAAATTTGAAAAAAATTTTCTGGTTTATACGATACGAACAAACCAAAAATATAACAACTTTTGAACAAAAATCTATAGCTAAATGTTTAAAGTCTCCTCGTATCTATTCTGATTTAGACTCTGCATTTATACTCTTGGCACCATCCAATCGTTTTATTTCTTCATCTATTCTTTCTTTTGCTCGGTAAACCTGAAAAATAAATTCTTTGATTGCAGTAGGTTTACAATAAACCTTGGATTGAATATATAAAGTTCCTCCATTGGCCTTTTCGTTAATTTTGAAAAGATGTTCATAATTCTTCTCCACCTCTTCAACATTCAAAGGTGTTTTAATGTTCAAAATTTGTAAAGATTCCTCAAATTAAAAATAATAGTACACAATAAAATAGTACAGAAAAAAACCTCTAAAGTAATTCCCAACTTAGCATTGCTTGTAGCATTTTCACGCGTTTCGCTACCAGATTGTCCGGTGCTACTTGCAACTCGCTGAGCAGCTTGCTGGCTCTCTAAAATAAAAAAAATCACAAATATATTTGAAATAAAGTCAACGTTTGATCTCTTCTTTTACTGCTCTACCAAGAGCTTTGCCAAAGGCTTCACCAACAGCGAGAACAACCTAAAATGAGACATTTACAATCGAAATAAGTAAAGTATTTTACCTTAATAGCATGTTTTAACGGCATATTTGAATAAATTATTCTAAGCCTGAAAATTGAATTTCTAATTGATGAATAACAATAATTGTTGCTAAAGATATTAAACTACTGTTGGCCATAAACCATATTTCGTAGACAAGTAATGAAGATTATCTAACTTTATTTGCAATATAAATATAACTCTGCACTACTATCTCGACAAGCTATCGGTTTTATAGTTTTCACAGTTTTAAATCTTTGAGAAAGTTCTTCAATAAATTCTTTTCTAAACGGTCCATCCCATATTTTACAAAGATATATACCATCTCTGGCCAATTTTACAGTCGGATTTGAGTTAGTTGGATTGTAGAACAAGGAAAAAGCCATCCTACATAGATTTATCAGGCGCATATGATCTGTTACTGAATCTCCTAAATTAAAAACATTTATATAATAGATACATAGAAACAAATCACCTGTTGGATTCGGAGCCATATCGCTAAGAACAACTTTAACTGTTCGACCATTCAAGCGTTTTTTCATTTCCTCTTGAACGTCAGTATTTGTAACATCACTCAACGACATGATATCGGCTCCAGGTATCGGTAACACCATCTAAGAAGCACGAAATAAAATTTCTCAAATGATTTGCACACCTGCAAGTCTAAGCCTAGCAGATATGACTCTTTAGAGGAAGTTGGAACATTTAAATGGCATCTTTCTGCTACCACTTGAGACCAACTTCCAGGAGCACATCCCACGTCTACAACACAAATTCCTAAATCACAGAGATACGTAAAAAAATAAACTGACAAATCAACCTGGTTTGAGGAAACGAAATTTATCATCAATTTCCATAAGTTTGAACGCACTTCTTGCTCTATATGAATGTTCACGAGCTCTTGAAGCAAAAGGATCATTCATTTGTCTCTGCAAATATCTGAGATTTATTCATGAATTAATAAATTACAAACTTACTTTTCAACATTCCTACGGTTACTAGAAAAAAGTTTCTGAGATATATATGAAGTTGTCATCTGAAAAATACTTAAAACTACACAAGCATCGTTAAAACAGAAAGAATTTCGAAAAAACGAATAAAGACATAAGAATGAAAGCATTAAAATCTGTATTGATATGTGAAACTATGACGCAGAAACTAAATTAAATACGATCTATTATCCTCTTGGTGGTTCCAAACATTTATTCACAGCTCTCATTAACTCAGGGTTTTCCATAGCTGCAGCAACTCTCTCCTACAATACAAGTTTCGTTACCTTAGGCTCTTCAGTTTACAATACCTTATCTCGGAGTTGTCTGTTTATAGCATCCTCAGTATTATGAGCGCCAGGTGTAATTGAAACCAAAATCTAATAAGTAAGTTTAACTTTACCTAATAAAAACAATCTTACTTTAACAGATGAGTGAAGTGTCCTAGATAACAGTACACGAATGGCCAAACCAATTAAGGTAGCCATGGAACAATGTGGGATTGTTGGTGTAAATTTAACCTGAAATTCGGAATTTTAAAACTTCATTACATACACCACTCACATCAACTAATGTATATTTGGGTTCATTAAAAACTGTTATTAATTCTTTTTGTACAACATTTAACTGCTCGAGAGTATAAGGATGTTCAGGATCATTAATATCACGAATAAGTTCGAACACTTCTAAAGCATCTATTAAATCTTCATGGGACTCATTCCTGCAATAATAATGTCAAAAATTGTAATAAGATCACATACACACATTTCCATATCTTTATCCTTCCGATCATTGACAGCTCGTTCAAATACCGTAGGGGCAGCATTATCTAATCGATCAATGCCCATCCTAAAAAAATATTATGTCTCAAAACCTCAAAAACTTAAATCATATATGAGAGAAGTACAACTCAAATATAAATGAACAACAATACTATTTATTTTTTATTAACCATGAACGTGATAAAATATGCAACAAGTAATAATAATATAACAACAATTAAACAAAAACATTGAACAATCTTTAATTATTGCCAACAAATATAGCATCTCTAAAAGTTCCTTTTTCAAATATATTTTCAACAGTGGTAGTTTTTTCCCCAGCCTGAGGTTCTCTGATTTTCTCATATGTCAACAATCTCCTGAAAAAAAAGTTTAACAGTACCAAAAAAACAGAAAACATTACCTGCTAGTTTTACGTGTAAGAGTTTGTTCACAATTCTCAACTAATTTCAAAGCAGGGTGAAAAGGTAGGCATTTTTCAGAATAACTAAAAATAACCAGAAAAGTATAATGAAGGGAGTAGAAAGTACTACCTTTCGAGAATAACAGGAAACCAAAATGAAACTCGAGATCCAATCCGTAAAGTTGAAGCACTGATATCGCACAAATCAGTGAAAGTTGCCTCAATGGAATATTTCTGTTTTTCTGGGAAACTCACAAGACTACAAGAATTAAATATACAGAAGATACAAATGATATAAAAAACTAACTGTTCTGCGCTTGGTAAGGTCCAGTGTTCCTTTCTTTCTTTTTTTCCAATTTTTCTCCCCTTTTCACGAATCCCATATGGAGCTAAAAAAAAAACAAAAATAAACCCAAACTGAATATTCACTTACGATCTGAAATAATTCCATCCAGGATTGGAAAATCTCTCCATACACCATGTTGACTTGCATCAGCAATAATAATACTCAAAAGATTGGATGTGGTACCATACTGATCAAAATTGGCTGCTATACTTTCTTTATCGGTAAGATATTTGACACCTTGCCGAGATGACTTTCCTGAATACGGAAATAAAAATTGTTTCAAATACTCACATACCTAATCCTTTAGCTACTTGATAGTTTATCTCAGTCCCCATAACAAAAGCTCCAAACTTTGCGGCAGATAGAATGAGTCCTCCGGTGCCCACAAATGGATCCAAAATTATGCTTCGATTCCGAATAGCGGTAATATTGGCCTAAATGAATATGATGAAAACAAATAAAAAATAACATTAAGTAAAAGTGGGGTAAGATAAACCTGAATGAATGCCAACTCCGGATCCATTGTTGTATTTCCTATGTAACATCGATCTCTGAGATTATATTCATTTTTCAAACGAAACTGTCCATGACCTATCTATGCCATTATCATCTTAAAATTTGAATTGAACTAAACTACCAATTTAGAGAAAAAAATTCGAGAAGGAGCAGTGCTTTTCTCACTCTCATATTCCTCCAACAGAACGAAAGCATTAAGAGGGTCATGCAAAGATACTGGTGCCTTTTCAAGATTTATAGCTTCACATATTTTCTGCAAAACTTATTAGTGATTCTTTATTCAAAATGTTCCAGGATACCTCAATAGCAGAACCGCATTCTAACCCCCGTTTACGACCAACAGGTCTAACTTTAACAGAAAATGACTGTTCTTCTTTGTCATATTTCTTTAAGAGCAAAGCATTACTGCGTACACGTATCAAAATTTAATATAAATACCTTAAAGTCATTCTGATTTGAGAGTAATAGCTCATTCAGATTTTCATAGGAATCTGATGTATAAAATAATTCATACGCTGATTTGAGTAACATAGCTCGAGATAATATAGATTCAACAGCAGAAATATCATCCAGATCTATGACGAATATATGTTCCTGAATAGGCGAAGGGGAAAAGAATTTAGCTCGTTATAGTACCTGTGTACTGATTTTATCAATTGGGAAAGACAGATTCAATGCTTTAATGATTCCCCTTAGTTCAGCTAAACGGAAATCCAGAAACACTTGCGAGAACAGTAATACTACTTTCATTGTCTAGAGGCACAGATCAGTATGCTACTACATTTTTAAAAATATCAAGTTGAATTGACAAAAAATTGAAATATTGGAAATCATATTTAATCTTTACTTTTAAAAACTCCACTACTCTAACAATAAAATCAAATTTCTACTTCAAAGCAGCCTGAAGACCGAATCCTGGTCCGGTGGGTGTCTCCTAAAAAAAAAATAAATAAGCATATTATAGTGAGAACAAACAGTGAGAGAGGTAAGCTTTCCAATAGGTTCAGCAGCAAGACGTCCTGATCGTGGACCAGGAGTTGGTCGCTTTCCAGCCTAAGAATTTAAAATATAAATCATTTACAACATAAAACGTACCTTAAGATCGTCCAGAATATCATGAACATCTTTGACGGTCAAATCTTCATAATAGTCATCATTAATCTACGAAAAAAACAATAAAAACGAGAATAGTTTTAAAAAAACAAATACCTGAATCATAGGAGCATTAACACAAGCACCAAGGCACTCTACTTCAGCAAGAGTAAAAAGTCCATCTTTTGTTGTATCTCCACAATGAATTCCTATACTCATTTGTTAATAATATATAAAAAGTAAAAAAAACCTAATTTATCCTCGATAGTTTTCGTGACTGTTTCAGCACCCCTGAGCATACAAGGAGTAGTGGCACAGACCTAAAAACATACATTTATACATATAAAAAATATTGAGAAATTGAACCTGAAGGAAATATTTGCCTGTAGGTTGTCTGTTATACATGGTATAAAAAGTAGCAACCTCATAAGCTCTCATACGTGGAATCTCTGGAAGAAATTTGTACGCATGTAAAAATACATTAAGAATAACCAAGAATTCTAGCAACTTCATGCATTGCCGATATAGGTAACCACCCGTGCTGCCGCTGAGCCAAATCCAACATAGGCAACAATGCTCCAGACTGTAATGAAAGAATATAAAACAGTTTCATATGTAATACTGAATACCTTATGACCATCGGGGTAATTTGCCATGAGGGCTTCAATTCTCTTTTTATTTCCTTCGTCAAATTGGAACTTTACTTTAAGGTTGTTAGCATCAGTATCACGATGAACCATAAGTCCGGTTCCTTAAAAATTAAAAAAGCTGAAAGAAAATAATAAATATACAACTGACCTCCCCATCTTTTCTGAACAATTCTACCTAAGCTAGAAGATGATGACAAAACCGACTTCATCTGTAAGTGAGAGTTTTCAAAAAAACAAATAAAAATTCAAGCAAAAGCTTAGTTAAGCTACAATTAAGAAAAAAACACAAACTTCAGCCATTGTCGTTTTAAGAAAAATGGAAGATGCGTATAGTACTATCTACCCTGCGTACTCCATAGCTATAGTTTCTCATAAAACCAATTGTTACTATAAAGGTGCTGTGAACGTACACTAGGATGTCAAACATATGTTTTAAATTACTATCTTATATAAAAACTACTTTTAATATATTTAATACTTTTCTTGTTAATGCGTGTTTTTATTCTGGAAATGATTTTTGTAAAAAATGGGTATTGAATCAATCTTTGGAACAATTCGCAACATTCTAACATAGCTTTGCAGTAATTTTTGTAGTAAGGACCAAAAATAAAAGAACTTTTTTCTTACAGATATTTTTTCTTTTTCAAACAGATAAACCATTGTATTCACAAACGATATAAAATAAAGATAGAAATCTATCTGGAATATGAACTCTTAAAAACGACAAAAAAACAAAAATTATACATACAAACTTTTGAAAATATTACAGGAAATAAAGACGATTGTTTAGATGATTATGAGCTCCCCTGTGAAGAGATTGAGCAACGAAGAATGCCAACTTGTGAGCGTATTGACAAGGAGCAGGAACTCTAACAGTTCCTTGCCAGTTATAATACAAATGGCACAATTTGTAAGAAAGCTACAAAAATGGTATTAAATTATATTACGTTGATTTACTGAAATACATACCAATTCATGCTTGTCAGTGGAGAGCCCAGTGGTATCATGCAGCAGATTATAGTATACAGGAGTTACTGTGCCTTGATTAACAAATTGAGGTACTAGATAAAAATCACGTCTGTCAGGTCTTGTAACTTCAGAATCGACAACAGTTCCAGGTTCAGGATTAACAAATTTATACGATTCACTTCCTAGTTTGTAAAAGCGCATATTTACTTTTTTAGTGACAATATAGAATGCCAGTTTGATGAAATCTTCAGGGTGATCAACAGCCATACAAATTCGTTGCAATTCATGTACAACAGCGTCAATCTAGATAAATTAATAAATTAGAATAAATTGAAAGCCACTAAAACCTCTTCTTTTTTAACCAAAGGAACTTGGCCATCGCCTACACCGTCGCGGTATAAAAATAATCTGCTCGGCAGCTGTTTATCATTCTTCAAGTAGTAAGCGTGTACAGCTTCTGGCATTTACAGAAACCATAATTATTAAAAAAACATTTCTAGCTTACTTCTAACAAAATTGACCAGATTATATCCCAGTTGGGTGAAATTTTCATGTGGAGCTGTTTGAGAATAAAATTCAGTGAAATGTTCGTCAACAGTAGAAACACAGGCTCCAATGGTCTTGCCTTTCAAAGAAGAGTCGTGATAGAGATCATAACCAAGTAAAATTGAATTTTTCAGCTGAAATGTGATAATGCATTAGCAAACGAAATCCAATACTTACAGGTATGTTAACTTTCCATAATGCGCCTCCAACTTTACAAATCATTTGTTGGAAAATTTTCAAAACTATCGATGAAAAGTTTTTATTGTCACCGGGGGAATTCGATTTTCCAGACAATGTGTTTAGTAAAACAATTTGAGATGGAACTTTAAACAAAAAACAGTACAAGAGTATGTGATAAATTCCCACCTGCATTTTCCACACTCAAATACTTCTTAACGGCATCATAAGTTGTTTTAGCTTCAGAAGCAAGAAGTACAACAATTATTTGAATTTCTGTATCATCTTGCTCACACTGTAAGTCTTTAACACAATCCCATTACATACTTTAATGAAAATACCGTTGAAACAACTCTATCAATAGCGGAGAGATAGTGATTGGTGGAGACACCAGCTACCGGGACACACCAAGGTTTTCTAACTTCAATCCCCATTTCTTTAGAAAGCCTCTTGATATTTTCTTTAAAGAAAAGACAAATGAAATTTTTAAAGCTCTTTTTACCTATGAATTTTTGTGCCAAAACTACTTTCTCATTTGACTCAGGGCAAACAACGACCCATCTGTCCAAATCAACAGCTCTAAGACATCCTTCCCTTTTCATTCTTCTGGACCATTCAACATTCAAATCTGTATAACCTGCATTAGTAGCAGTAATAATCTGAAAATTAAAATGTGATTGATAAGCATTATTCGATAAACCTTCTCTGCCGGAAGAATTCGAGCAGGAATTTCCACTAAAGAGTCGCTTAACTCCATTTTCCAGCTGGTGAGAAGATTCATGCACCGTGAATCGTTTTTGATTAACTTTATAAGATGGAGTGCGTTTTTAACACGAGCAGTTGGATCAAGCCGCATGTGAACTGCCAAAGCTCGCATAATTCGTCGATCCTTAAGCATTTCATCAGTAATTCCTGTTGGTTGACACAGCTCTGGAATCAAGTAAGTTTTCTGCGGTTCCTGATTGGGCTGAGCAGGTTTTCCTTCACAAATCTAAAATGACATCAAAGTAAATCTTGATTATTTTTCACAAATTACAATAATAGGCTGATTGAGGTTACTAATTCGTCTACCATATTGCTGTTCATAATAATCTTTCAATGTTATCTTCGTCCCTTCGTTCTGTCGGAACTCTGTTAAAGGAGTTAAATCCCAATCGATTGAACTGATTTTCCTCATTCGATTATTATAGCTAAATTTTAGTTTTCAAACGGAAAAATAGGCTCAGCATACTAAGTCACAACGGTTTGACCGCAATATTTTTCTTCAATTTTCATTTCGTATTGTTCACGATTATCACAAGTTAATCTCTCTTCCTCTAGCTGAAAGCGATAGTCGATTTAAAAGAATACTACTTGTATAACTCACAATTTCGAGAAAAGTTTTAGTTCGCAAAACTTTAAACCTATTTTCTATGCATAACATCATATTGTTTTCATACTGCCGAATTGCTGTTTCATACCCTGACCACACCTCCAAATCATAATTTACAACTTTTGTAGCTTGAGCAGGATTATAATAATGTCGGCATAGTTGCTTGAAACCAACCAACTCAAGACATCTGAAGACACACATCTTGAAATAAGCCAAGAGATAAGAATGATAAACCTTCTCATAATAATATTATAGCTTGTTACAGCTTGAGGACTATCCCTGGCGAAAACAACGTTAGGTTTAATTTTCACGGCTAAGTTGCAACCCGTTTCAGGATGAGTAGCCTCGATAATAACCTAGAAAGCTATTCCTGACTTTCACAAAAAAAACTAACACACTTCTCTATTATTCTTTCTAGGCATGTAAAGAATCATTCCGTCGAATATGAAATCATCTTTTATATGTTCCCGAAATACTTCCTGTCGTAAAATATCCATCCGATATTTTCTGCTATCGACTTCAGGATTAAAACTAATGTGATATTGATATATTAGTTCAGATATATCTCCATTGCTATGAATGGGAACAAAATTAGCTAAACAGCATACAGTCTTGCCAGAGGTCCCTAAAACAAATTGTAAAGAATACTTTGTATTCAATGTTTCTTTCCTCGCTTATCTTCCATATTTTTGAAAAACTTGAAAAGTGCTCAACTAAATATTAAGAATTAAAAATAAATCAGGTTAAATAAATCTGAATTTAATAATTCCAAACCAATTAAATACTTTGCATTCAATTTAACCAGGTCATGTATACGTACTGTCCCCTGCTTTAATGGGTGTTATGTTAATATTTTAGGTATTCTGTGCTGTTTGTATGCACAGTACCCCGAAAATTGCGGCAAAACAAAAATCAGCATATACATATATATATATATATATATATATAACTTTAACTTCAACATGATCAACTATGCTTATATTCTAAAAAAAATGCAAACGGGATCACTTATACATGCATATTATACATATAAATATCTTTAATCAAGCCAACAAAATAACAACAACAAATAACAACTATTTTAAACTCGTTTTATCACTATATACAATATATTCAATTAGATATGCTTAACTAAAAAAATATTGCGAATTCATAACATCATTAATATCGAGATTACCCTGTTCAATTTGAGGTGAAAATAACTTCTGAAAGTTCTCCAAGTCCTTCTTCTCCATGAGTTTTACTACATCAGAAGTTAAATAACGAGTGAGTATCCAATCCGAAAATCTAAAATAAAATTTAATTTATTATCTTCTGAAAGTCAAGTTAACTGTTTGACTAGAGGCTGTTTATGTAAAGAAACAAATTGTGAACGACAAATAACATTCATTTCTGAAACTGTTGATGCATGGGTCCAAAAACAATCATGAACAGCAGCAAAGGTTAATCCTCTGAAGTTAAAAGATATTTTTTGTATTTTACTAAAATTGGTACCTTCTGGAGCAATCTAAAGCTGTCAACATCATGTGAGTTGAATCCAGAGAATGTACGAAATTAGGAGGAAAAGCATCAATCTGAAGTAATTACAATTTCACTAATAATTTAATTAACTATAACCTGTTTAGTTGGTATTGGTGCTAAAAATATTCTGCCTTTGCTTTCTTTTGCTTTCAAATAGGGTTGAACTACGGGTAAGCCAAGTGGAGTAATCCATTCGACAGTTCGAAGAAGTTCACTGGTGCCCTTTGCACATTCTCGGAACCAATTTTTCAACTGCCTGTCAAATATTTTTATAAATATTTGGAAAAAAAAACAGTACTCACATAGAACTCGTAAAAGCATCATTCAAACTAGCAAAAGTTCTTATGGCTAAATAGGATGCGAATTTTGCAGTCTGGAAATGCAAAAGTGTGGAAATTATTATATTTTGAGATAGAACTCACATCATCATTGTCAATACCCAAAGCTTTTAACTGACGCTTAATTTGAAGAACAGCACCATACATTGTAACACCGTATACAGTTGTCATAACAGTTTGTTTGATAACCTGTATAAATAATAAGAAATATATTTGATATGAAATAAACTTTTCGAGGGACAGCTTGAGGAAGAAATTCACGTAGTTTCTGAGCAATTTCTGCATATTCCCCACCCCCATTCTCATCTTCAAGTCTTTTTTGTTCGACACTGGAATTTTTTATAAAAATTTGGCTTTTTTATAATGGTCAGTTACCGAACTGCTACAGAGGAATAAACATCAGCTGGTAGTTCACTTGGAAGAAGATTAACCTCCCCTCCGCCCTGTTTATCGCGACCTAATGCGGCATAATGCTGTAGCCCATTGCAACTTCCATCTTGATGAACCGCCAAGTGACTGGAATAAAGATTGAGTGAAAGAACTGTTGAACTGAAGATACCTAATAAAATTTTCAGGATTATCACATAGCAAGGCATCTCGAATTTCGAAACAGGCAGCGAGAGTTTGCCAAGGTTCTTCTGATTCAAGCCACCACCCTTTTCCTGTAATATACAGATAAATACCTATTCATATACATAAATGATAACCATCGAGAGGGTTGTTAGCAGAGTCAAGTATATCATCAATAATTTCATCAGCTACAACGAGTCGTTCAGAAATACTTTTTCTTTTTAGTTTTCCTGTTAAATTTATACAATGAAGTTTAAGCCAACTTAAACCATTTTCTCCAAGAGGTCTCCCTATAAAATTCCTTTAATAAAAATCACAAGATCGCAAAGTTACCTTTAGCAAATTTTAAAATGCATCTATTAATATCATCACCCATATGATTGAGATAAGGAGAAATAGGATATACACGCCCTCTGAAGTCCATATTATGGGGAAAGAATAATATCTTGTCTTTAAAATAATCAGCAAGAACAACTCTATACTTCATCCAATACCATAAGGAACTATATTCATTTCTATGAAATTTTGATCGTTTTCAAAGATAACCAATAGAGGCATACTTTGTTTTCTCTGCTAATGCTTTATCGATATAGAAGTTTCTGAATTTTTCTTTCATGTTTATATTCTCAACCTCAGCGTTCGGATCAACGTAATCCTAAAAGCTAAGTCTAATCTTAGAAAGAACTGTTATATTACCTCAAGTTTGGGGATAACAACCGTTGTAGAATGAAGAGGAATACTGAGAGTTTCCAACAATTCTTTTTTGTCAACACTATTCGACATATTGAAAACCTGCAATAACGGCTGGGAATAAGAAATATGGTTTTATAAAACCTCGGTCAAGACAGCAAGCATATCCTTATTTATTCGCCATGGCGTTGACCCAAGAATATTTAAAGCATCAAATACAGGACGAGCTTGAGCTCTTAATCTGATGATAAAACAAAATTTAATGTGAGAAAGGTACCTTTCTAAACGCGCTTTTACTTCATTCATGATATTTACTTTTTTAAACTCGAAAATAGGCCTAATAATAGGGCTTGTTCGAGAATATTGTGGCCCACCAACCGCATTATCGTACCAAGGCCTGGGCGGAGTCTGCAATCGAATATTTGGTTGAATCATCTGAATTTATTGTCTTACCAACATTGGTAACTCATCTGTGGGGAAAAGAATTGAATCAAACTTCCTTTCTTCGAAGATTTTTAGCAAATCCTTATTAATTTTCACCATTTGTGTTAAATTAGCTTTGCCCACATATGACACTTTAGAATCTTCTTCCAGTGCTACGTTTTGAATATTGAAAGCAGGTATCCAGTTAACTTAACACAAACAAACATTATTTGAAAAAAAAAATAATTTAAACCTTTCCCGGTTTTACTATAGCTTGGAAAAACACAAGCTTTCAAAACTACTTCAAAAATAAACGTGGAGAATTGTGTCCGTATCTCTGTTTGAAAAGAGCTAATTGGTGGCTTAAAGAATGAAATAAACAGGAAGAAACAAATAAAGTTACGATATAATCAGGAGGGATTCCGTGTCTCCGACAACATTTTTCCCACCATACTCTATGAGTATGCAGTCTGCTAACTTCTTCATCCAGGAAGTATCTCGAATAATCTTGAAATACAGCTTCCCAAATTTCTTGTTCATCGATTCCCAGTGATGCCATAAACTTTCTATGAATTAGACGCATAACAGGTCGGGATAAAGAATACTGAAGTAATTCGAATCCATAAAAAGGGCTATTTCTATTGAGGAAATACTTGAAATTGAGAAAGGGGTATTAAATTTTGTCCCTGTGAGCAAGCAGCAATGACTGATAACAGAACTTCACTTACAATCTGTTCATGAGGTAGTACTGCCAAATAATTACGAACTGAAATAAAAACAATGTAGTTTTCGGAACCACATGTTGAAGATACGTGGATATTGAATTCGTTCTTTCTCTAATGACTTTAATGAAGTATTGATCTTGTTTTTCCATTCCCATTTTATGAAAAGATCTTCAGCAGGTCCTAATGGATGCTACAAAATTGCTTACAACAACCAATATTTTTATATTATACCTTCTTGATAGTTGGATCAAAATTTTTTACGGGTAACCAATTTGAGAACTCGTACTTCATATTCAAAGCAAAATTTGTGTGCAGCATATTCTTAAAAAACAAATTATTTGTAAAATACTCTATTTATGAAAAACTTCAGTTAGTTCATTAGTATGAAAGGGATTTCCACGATAATCCGTCACAGAAGTTGGTTCACGCATGGAATCAACTATACTCAAATCCTTAAAAAACCGAATATATCGATAAACTGAAAAATTCTTACATTAATATAGCCATTATCGTTATTTCCGCTTTTCATATGAAACCCTTCACTCATTTCAAAAAATCGGTCATTTATGATTTCTCGGTCAGGAGGTGAAAAATACATCTTGCATTCAGACATGGAAAATTTTTGAATCTGTTAATAAAAAGAATAAATATATATATACACTCAAAATAAAGAAAGTACATCTTTGCCAAGCTTTCTTTTCATTGATTCCAAAACTGCAGTAATTTCTTCGCTGTCTCCATCTATATTTCTTCTTTCGGCCCATCTAAGTATCAAAGTAAGTATTTTTTCGAACAATGAATATTAATAACTTGTCTAATGAATCGAAAAGTAAAAATGAAACAGCTCTCATATCATGATCAAGGTACAGTTTCGGAAATAAATTTCCTGAAAAAGATTTATAGTGCAAAAAAATCAGAATCAAACCTAGTGAAAAACAAAGGGATGATGCATCCGAACAATTTTCATTCTGGTTAACTAAAATTTTCTCAAAATTTCGCTTGATAACTAGCAAGGAAACAGCAAACAACTGAAATGATATTTTTCAAAAAAAATAAGTAATTCAAAAGAAAGTACCTCATTAAATTGATAATCTTTTGCTATATTATGAGAAGGATGTCGTACGCGAGTATGAAGATAGGATATCAAAGATGACCAGTCATCAATAACAGCAAACCTTAATTGCAAGATATAACCAATCACTTCAATATGGTTTTTAGAAATGTTTAGAAATGCTCAACAAAACATCATATTTTTGTTTCTGAAGTTTCGAACATTTTTTCATACCTAACAGCTTGTGTTTGAGCAGCATACAGATCTGTCATTAAAGAATAGGCATTGGTACCTTTTTTCAGTTCACTCTTCAATACGAAATTAACTTTTAAGTATAAGTTACAATGAAAACCTGCAGAGTATTCATGATCATAGTTTTCCATTTCTTTTCATCTTTCTTCGTATTATTTTTTGATGGGCTTTTCTTCGGAACGTACGGAACAAATTTGTACTTTCCTTCAAAAAACAAAAATTATTTAATTATTTCTCTATAGAAACCTTTTGCAGATTCTTTTGGAGTTATGGTAGAGTTTAATCTATAAAGACAACAAAGGATCGGATTCGAGAAAACATTTGGTCTACGAACAAGCTTCAATAGTCTTATGTTGTTCATTCCTAAGTTTTTATGTATATTGGGATGAGCCTTTGTGTAAGATGACCAAATATATAATTCAGCTATATACAACTGCATATAAGAAAGTGTAAATTTTAAAAAACGTTTATAAGGGAAACAAGTAACAAACAAAACAGACCTTAAAAGGTGTAAGAATACATAAGATATTTAACATTTGTGGAATTCTTAAAAACAGTTCTAAAACAACTAACATACAAAGTATATACTATGATTTTACCAAAAGACCCGGATACGTAGAAAGCCAGGATAATAACGAAGACCCGACAGTTATTAGGTACCCGACATTATTAATGAAATTGAACAAACTGTTAAAAGCATAGCAATTAATTTTGTGAATTTCCAGATCGATTATTATATTGCTCAAGAAGAGTTGGAGTTTCCTTTGTTGATTTCATTTTTATTACAGCCTTTAATATATCATATAGTTATATTATGTAAATAATTCATACCTGATATTTCGTTGGTTCCGGCAAGGCGGACAGAACAACATCAACGATCGAGCACAATTGAATAGTTTGTTCAACTGCTGCATTTCCTGAACCTGATGGAGAATTCCAATACAACGTTAATGTGGGTGGTGGGCCTTCACGATGAGTTGGGTCACGTGCAATATCTAGCTTCTGAAAGCCAAAATTTAAACACTTATAATCTTAATGCGTAACTGACATTAACATAAACTCTCTTTACCACGCCATACTTGAATACAAGAACATCAAAAGCATGATCAAGTACATTAACTACTACTCCACGCTCTTCAATAGGGCCACATTCCTGAAGAAGAAAAATTTATAAGTGAACCATAACAGAACTCTACTTTGACAAAGAGACCGAAGAACATCTCGTCACTGGCATCACTACAGTCCTTAGCATCAGTTTTCTTGTCGTTGCAAATTTGGGCAATCTTCTCAACTTCCTGAATGCTTTTTTCAGGCTGAGGGCAGTATTCCAAAGCAGCAGCAAGTAATCTGTGAACCATAACGTCAGCATATCTTCTGATGGGAGAGGTGAAGTGTGTATAACTAAAATAATGTATAAGTAATACTCAGAAAGTATTCCCTTACAATGGAGTGTTTAAGGCATAATGATGATAAGATTCTCTACTATCTTTGGTGCCCGTACAAAAGTATTGTGCTAATCTCATTGGCTTCATCATTAACAATGATAAAACCTGGTTGATGGAAGTCATAACTTCATCATCACCTTGGAACTTCCTAAGAGAAGATGACAAAATTCCAGACGATGATCCATCCAGAGGGAAGCCAATCTTTTCACACAATTCGAGCTTGACAAAAATAATTTTTGAGAGAAATATATAAGATTCTCACCACTTCTTTCATCACCTTTTTGTTAGGAGATGCATGCCTTCTGAGTAAAGCTACTTGTGGATATGCAGATTCTATTTTTTTGGCAACAGCCATGTTAGCCAATAACATGAACTCCTCAACAAGTCTGTTAGAATCCTTGATCTAAAGTACATTGCTTAAAAAAATGTTAATGGCACAAAAGCACACCTCGTATACAGTAACACCGATAGGATTTTTGCCTTCAGCGTCCAATGCAAACTTTAACTTGGGCTGATCAAGTCTAAGAGCACCACCTTCTATTCTAGCAGCGCTGAGTTTCTTAGCAATAGAATTCAGTTGAAGAACCTAATTTTATAACGACATATTAAACGTTCTGAATAAATAAGTACCTTAGTTTTGATAACATTAAGCTCTACATGGTCGCAAACATTGGGGAATTTAGATGAATCTAATTCTCCTTCTGGATTATCAATGAAATCTTGGGCATGTTCATATGCCAATTTAACCTTCGAACGGATAATAGATCTTCCTGAAAACAATTTGGAGAATACTAATTAAATGAAATCAATTAAATTCTAATTTTTTTTTTGGCAATCAGGTTTTTTTAACGTGTGATCATATCAAATATAGTTCGGAAAATATTATACAGGTAAAAAACTATTAAAATAATTATATAAGCCATCTCCATAACTATTCGAAAAACACTAAACTCGAAAAGCAGTAAACTAAGGCTAAAATGCTTATCGTTTTTCAGTAGTAAAATCATCACTGGATGATTAACTAACCGTATAATATGATTCGAGCATATATTCTCAGACCTTTTACTAGGACATCATTTTGCCAAGAAATACGTAAAATTTAATTTTTCCAGCCACTTACCGAACCATTCCGAGTGAATTTTTCCATCATCATCTACTTCCCAAATGACTGAAAAAGCAAGTCTATCCACTCCAGAATTCAAAGAGCACAACTCTTCGCACAAGATACGGGGTAGCATAGGAATTACTTTATGTACAAGATAAGTGCTCGTAGCTCTCATAGAGGCCCAGTTGTCTAATTCAGAGTTTTCAATAAGGAAATGAGTAACATCAGCAATATGAACTCCAATCTAAAACAAGTAATGGTTTTATTGCTAACTATGGAAATATTCACCTCCCAACCCGACTTTCCGGTTCCAGCGATGTTTTCTTTAGGCTTGATATGCAAAGCATCATCAAGATCACGAGCAGTAAGAGGATCAATGGTGAAAATAATCTCTTCACGGAGATCCTTTCTGTAAGTGAATTCCTTCTGGAATGAAAGTTTTTAGAATCGTTGACCAAAAAGAAATAAACCTCAGGGATAGTCCACTGTTTTGCTTCAGTGATAGGCAAGCTACTGAGTGCAGCATTAGAGAATTCCCTCGCATCAATATTTTTGTGATATAAAAGTCCTTCTGTTTCAGCTTCAATATCTCCAGCAACCCCTAAGGTGCGGAGTAAGTGACCAGTTGCAAACAAGTCAGTTTCTTCCCATTTGTCTAGCTTAACGGCAAAAATGTACTTCGAATAGTCCTTAAAAAGAAATTTGAGTTTAATAGTTGGAATTATAGGTTACATGTGGCCGGTCAAAAAAGTCTTGTGGAAGTTGAGCAGCTGGGATCATCATACGAGGAATTCTGGGATCAGTAGGAGAAAACAATGCACAGTTTCGGTTGTTATCAGCCATAACTTTGAGCTGTCCCATAGCATTTCTAGAGTTCTTAGCTTCAGCGATGAACACAACCTATTAATGGAACCATAAAAATATGACGAATATTTAAGATACCTCAGCTGTTTTTTGAAGACAAAAGTCAGGCATTCCCCAATCCTCTGGAGGCATATCTTGAAGAGATCTATATTGTACGCGTTTAGTAATGGGATTGGGTATCTTTCGGCCAATCGTTGGTTTACGAGGAGAGCTGCTAACAGGAGAATCTTCAACACGGCCGATTGAAAGATCAGTGATCATAGCCTGTAATTAAACGATTGTTGAGATAATACAACATACAAATACCTGAACAGTAGGTTCAGGTTTGCAATGTTCGTTTTCGCTTTGACCCTCATTTGATTGCTTCCGAGCAACCTCCAGCTGCGCTCCAATAAGAACCATTTCATTTCTTCCATACTTATTTTCAGGTGACACGGGAACAGAGGCTTCAAGCTCTGTTCGGGAAATCTTGAGATCAGAAATTCCACCAAGAGCAACCTTAAAAATTATGTTATGAATAATTACTTATGAATATCTTACTTCCACAGAATCTTCGGAGCAAGCTTCCTGAACTGGAGGAATGGTTAACGGAAGACCATTGTCGTCCCTGGAAACATTAAGCTGGCCAGATCTCCATGCTTGATAAAGGTTCTCACGGACCTTCAATAATTAATCTCAAACAAGCTATACGAGATTGACTAACCACCCAACATTGCCTTGGTTTTATCTTAACAACGACAATATCGCCATGAAGTGCTCTATTTCTGTCTTGAAGTCCAAGAATAAGAAGATCCATCTGATCATCTCCTTCCGGGTTATCAATGTAGGATTCTTCATAATTTCTTTGGTTTACTCTTAAAGCTCCCTAGAAAACAATACAATATTTTTATAACCTTAACAATGTATACCTTAACAAGTTCTTTTTTAACAAGACCTCTGGATACAAGTTCTCCGCTCAAATAAGAGGAGAAATGACTTTTTCTAATTCTTTGATTTTGATTAATTCCCTTATTGTGCTGTGGCTGCTGATAGCGTCCAGGAGAAGAACGATTATGATAGGGACTAGTGCTAAAATATTTTCATAAGCGTGGTCAGTGGCTCAGTCGTTACTTACTTGTTATTCGCATTCATTCTATTTGAATATGAGTTTTGATAAGATCCCCTGTGATTATTATGATTAGGCATACCAGAATTGGACCCCCTTTGAGATCCAGATCCTCCAGCAGTCATGGTATGTCCAATAATCCCGTGTGGTCTCTGATATCCTGAAGGTAGACTATTAATTAGTGTTTGCATAATATTCATTCGAAATGTACGCATAGTAAATCTCACGCGCCGTAAATATGCACAACCTAACTACAACTGACCAGGACTTCTATGATCACTCTTATTAGATCTATCCAAAGGATACATAGGGGCAAAATTAATCCACGGCATAATTTGGTTTGGAGAAACAGCTCCATTACCATAACTTCTAGGGTTAGAGCGAACAGAAGATCGCGAAAGAGGCCTAGTTCCTAAAAAAAATTTTATAAAATTTTTTTTTCTAATTTGTACCTAATGAATGAATATCTCCGTGCAACGAAGCATACGCATCAATCGTTGATTTGAACAGATCAGATGGTAGGGCGGAAGAAAACCCATCAGAACGGTGAGCTACAAAGTACGTTCGAAAATAACGACTCGCAATATAGGTCTAACCAAGAGAGGGAAAACCAGCCAAAAGTGGAACTTGGCGGGATGTACCCAAAAGAACCTCTGGGTCGACCTTGCTGCCACTCAGTTGTTCCAAAATAGAACGAGCAGTGCGAGGAGATTGCCGATTCGTTCCCATCAGTTCACTCATATCTATCTTGCCAATACGAAGCTAAAGACAAAATAGTTCTTCATAAACGTGGTAGTAAAACCTTGGGTTTTCCACTTCTGTGATTTTGAATATCCTCTAGAAGAGCTAACCCTTCGGCACTAAGAGAGGCGTTCCCCATATCGGTAGGTTTTGGAATTTTCGTGAAGAGTGAGCTAACCTTAAAATTTTAAATTAGACATATTGGAAATGAAGACAAATTCCTACAGGTATATGTTTTCCAGGAACAACATTAACTTTGCTCTTGTTTTTACTCCTTCTGACTCTATTCTTCCTCTTTGACTTAGCCCCACTTTCAAAAAGAAAATAAATATTTTTATTATCTACAAGATACCTGGGATCAACAGTTTCATTTTCAATTCTATCTCCATCTATGGCAATACTATCTCCAGCTTCAATAGTCTTTTTCTTCTTCTTACTCTAAATATTTATGAAATTGAAGATGTTGATTTTGAAAGAACAACCTTTCGCTTCTTTGGGACTATTTCTTTATCATCACCTTCCACTTTCTTTGGTTCGACAACTTCAGCATCACAGATGACTTCCTAGAAATTTTGTAACTATGCATGCTCATATCTGTCATACTTTCTCAGAACCAAGTTCAGCTGTTTGAACTTTGGATTTTTTCATCCGCCGCTGACGTTTTCTTTTCTCAACTTGAGGAGGAATTTCAACTTCACTCCCAACAACAGGCTGCGAGTTTAAGTTAGAATCGATCATTCTAATCTGGAAATCGAAAAATAATTTTAATATGTCTGTTAAATAGTGTATATAAAGGGTTTCGATGCTTGACATAAAGACACAAAAGTGGTAAATAAGGACAGCACCCCGTCCACTTCCTAAAAATGGATTAAAATGTGGAGATCAAAATGTCCCTATAGATCAAAAGAGGCTATAAACTAGACTCTTCGTATACCGTCATTTGGAATAGTTGGGAAAAAATGAATGTGCTCAATTCGGTAAAAATCTTGCTAGTACTTTTGTAGCCCACCCCTATATCGTAGTTTAAAAAATCTTACATTAATCTGTTTTATAAATGGCTTATGACGGTTTTAGTTATACAACAGTTGCCAAGAAAGACATATTCAAATTGTTCTTGTAAAGATTACATATCATTCAAAACAAAGAAAAAAAAATCTTTCTAATTGCTTTCAATACCATGAGGAAACATTTGAGAAGTGTTACTTTATCGTAGACCATTCAACGTTAATTATTAACGGCTTAATACAAATGCGATCAAATCTCAAAATGTGGTTTATTCGATTAAGTGTTCTTCGGCCGGTCTATTCTGAATTTATCGTTTACAACAACGTCGACATGTATGTGCTACACATCTCTCGAAATATTTTAATCTACCTATCGAGACAAATGCCATATCCTACTCATATTTACAGTAATGCGTAGCTAATTGGACGAACAAAATCTATCTGAACAAAACTGAAATAAATCGAATAGTTACTTTATTATCACTAAAAAAACCGTGAATGCGACACCTGTCTTTCCTACATAGTATTGTTTTTTATTATATAACAAAAATGTTCATTAATTTTATAACACAAAACTTCTGTTCGTATAAAATATGAATATCTTTTTCAAGAATTATAACAATACTTAGCTGTCTCTGTCAGATTTGACAACATTTTTACTTATATTTCTTGTTAGATTTTCGTCCTGATAATTAAACTTTTTTTGGTTTGCATAATGCTTTCTATAGACTAGGATCACGTTTTCGTTTTTGAACAGATTCTGACAAGAAATCAACTGTGAAAAGAATTTTTATTAGACATGGCCTCTTGGCTGATCTGCTTCATTCTTGCACTATGTATTTCAATTGATGCTTCTATACTTGATAGAAACAGAATCAAACGGCAGACAGGTTATTATAATAATCGTTGACAACAATGTTTTGCCTTAGTTGTGTCTTCGGATGCCAATGCAGTAGGTGTAGCTGATGAAGTTGAAGCAGGTGCAATGTCACATCATTACAAGGTGCTTAACATTTCGTGCACTACGTTAAATTCCGATTGTTCAGAATGCAGATGGCGTAGTTGGCATGAACGTGTCCTCATCAGGTAATGCCACAGGATCTAATTCTGCTTCGATTGATAACGTGGCGAAAGGACAAGTGGGAGATACAGGTTTGATAAAGCAACTCGCTTGAAACTCAAGTTTAACATAGATATGACTGCAATTGGCAACGTCGATTCTAAAGGCCAAGATTCCATGTCTTATTCAGACATTTTTGCAGTTATTGCTGGTCAAAATAAAACCATTGCTAGCTTTCAACAAGTATCAACTTTTTAAAAACATTATTATGTATTATTTGGCGTAATTTGATAGGGTAAAGGTAGTGGTGTTGGTGATACTTCAGCTCAAGCTACTGGGCAAGCAACATTTAATCAAAATGGAAAAGAAAGTCCACTTAGTGAGAAGTTTTGACTTTGTCTGTTATTTCTCGTTAAAATATACTGGTGATATTTAGGTAGCGATAAGACAATCGCAACAGCAGGTGCAACAGGATCACAAGGGTCACAATCGGAAGTTCTATCTAATCAAGTATATCTCAATACAACCCAAAGTTCTGTTTCACTGTAGCCAGGTTGGTTTAGGTTTTAACATGGGATTCCCTACTAGCCCAACTTGTTGGATCTGCTGTAGCTGAAGGAATAGGAAACGCCCAAGCAAATATTGATTTGGGAGCAGGAAATGCCAACAACGGTATTATAATTGGAAGTAAAAGGTTACTATTTTTTTGTTAAGGTGTTGAAGTCAATGGAATAATATCAGGAGTTCAGACTAATAGTGGGAATGTAAATGCTCAAGTACGATTTACTTTTTTGATAATTCAAACAAATAAAGTTTATAGGTAAATGGTAATGCAAATATGAATGGAAGCCATCACGATCTTACTGGAAATATGTATGGTCAAGTTAGTGGTGATAAGGGTAACAGTTCTCTTGTTGGGGCTACACACCTGAATAGTAATACAACAACTAACTCTAGTAGGAATGCTTCAACTTAATTAACTACAATATTCTCAAAAAATCTTAAGGTGTGAGTTCGTTCTCTGATGCTCAAATTTCATCTAGTGGAAAAAATACGATTGATCTGATGTCGGAAACAGGGTTGGATAATCAGGTATATACTATGTTGAAATGAAAACTAGAGCGCAGAGCGTAGGCAGACCAACCAACTCGTTATTTTTTTGTTCGAAAATCTGAACATCCAATAATATATAAACCATAATTTTTTTAAACTAATAGTTAATCACAATGATTTTCAGAAAGGTGCCAACGGTCATGTTGTTACTAATGGGACAGCTCAAAGTGCTGACCATGATATGACAGTTCAAAACGGTTTAAAAGTAAAAGATGGTAATGGAGAAACAGGTACAATTAAATAATTTATTGTTTTTTATTTTAAAACAATAAAAAAAACATTTTGAGTGGCAATGGGAAACGGTGCTATTCATGGATCAGGAACCGAAAACTCCAATGCTTCTATAGTTGTAGATACGTCTTATAATCAAAATGGAGATCCTAGGTAACAGCTAAAAAAATCGAACTACTATTTGAGGTGTATTTCAGAGTAATTACTAAAGGAGAGGGAGAAGCAGTATCAAAAGATCAAAATTCTACTTTAAACATTAATGCTAACGCTGATATCTCAAACACAAACGGAGTAAATAATAGTATATGATGCCTGTTTTACTTACTCGTTGACTCATAACTTCTTTTTAGCTGGATTTGCAAATGCTGGAGGAGAAGTGTCAGGAGAATATAACAATTTAACTGGAGTTGCTTTCTTGAATGTAGATAATGTTGGAGCTAATGGTTTCAGAGAAACGTTTACTAATTATAAACTAAATCATTTAGGAAATGCTATGATGGAAGCCTGGGGAGGAGGAAAAGGTGATAGTAGTGCAAAAACTAATACAGCTTTGGAATTGGGTGAAGGAGATCAGAAGCGAAGTATTAAAAAATTCATATACTATCACATTATTTCTTTTTCTTTCAGATGCCACAGTAAATGGAGCCGTTTCAGCATCAGGTGATAAAACAAGTGTCCATTCGATATCTGTTGTTACGGATTATGGAGGTAAGCTAAAAATTTCAAACATCATATTGAATATCTCTATAATTATAGGTGAACAAACTCTGTCTAATTATCAAAGAGCAACATCTAATTCAAAAGGATCTTCATCCGCATCCGCTTCAAACTTTGGTGTTTTGAAAAGAAAAAAAAGAGCAAACCTTACAGTTCTACATAACGTCCTTTTTAAGCAAAGCAACACTTCTACTCGTAAATGAGTGATTTTTACATCCGTCTTTTCAAAACTGTTTATTTTTTTCTCGCTCATTATAAATTATAATAAGTGTTTTGTTCAAACTATATTATTAATATTTTTGATCTATCTGTATTGTGCAAGAAATATAAACATAAACATCGACATTATTTTATATAATGCCATTTTATGACAAGCGTTTAAATATTTTGAATTAGAAATAGTCATGTTGTGCAGTTGTTGTTGTTTTTGGCTTTCGAGTTCGTAGCCAGGATGGTCGTTTCCATCCATCAGGTGGGCGAGGTGGACTAACTGTGGTTTCATCCGTACCGAGGCATTCAATTAAATTTGATTTGTTAAATCTGAAGACTTAATTTAAAATCTCAAGCTATTACGTTAATCATACATCCATTTTTTTCGACATCCGAAGAAATATGGGAACGGTAAGGGTTGTTCATTCACTTTCAGGTTCCTAAATAAAATTTTATTTTTTACTAAATTGAGCAAATCGAGTACCATTGAGTCATATTATTTCGAAGACATAAAGGCGTTTCATATCCGATTTTTTTTTGGAGGACAGCATAATCATATAATAATTCTAAATATCCTTCCTCCGGGCCTGGATTAACAAGCAAAACTTGAGTTGTTACAGCCTGCATATATATTCTGAACAGAATAGTGAAATAAAGAAAAACCAGAAGTTCTTGATGAACAGTTCGTCGAGCTTGCCAAGGTCCTGCTGCTTTGCGCTTCAGTCCTATTCCCAATCCTCCATCTTCATACAAGGGTTTGCAATATGTAGTGGTATTATCATCATCTGATTTGAAGTCACTGTAAGATGAAATTATATAAAATAGAAAATTTGCTTGTTTAACTTATTAATAATGTTTTGCAAGGGTTCCGATTTCCATAATGGCTCTGGGCGCACGGTGACATGAATGGTGTTAGTGGACGGAACGATAGTAACACAAACCTATAATTTATAAGATACTATTCTATTTTAATTTTTCAACGTTACCCTGTCGATTTCAGGCGTTAATGCATTTGATCCCAAAACATGAACGGACGATATTAGAGCAACATTAAGCATAATAAGTGCAAATGAAATGAGAAGTGAAGCGATAAAAACACAATAATGAAAAGTATACGATATATATCTAAAAGATGAATAAAAATATATTCAAAATGATATTTCTAACCGTATGAATGATCTGGCACATTTATGACGATGAAAAAAACTGTTTCGTCGACAACTGTAGTGATAGCAATATGGTATACAGCAAGTAATTAAAAGAAATAAATATCCTAATATAGTTAGGAACAAGCATATGACAAACTGTATGATACGGTATATGGTATAAGCTATCTGAAAATAAAGTTGGAAACTATAACTTTATAAAGAGCAATATAACCATCAATGCGAAAGTGGCACAGTGAGAAATGACAGGCAGCGTTAAAATGGATGGTAGGTGATCAGTCCTAATGAAAAATTTGGAAGTTCCACAACACTATATTATATTTTCACAATGAACAAAAATGGTTAACAAACTCTAGTGTATAAACTATCTTCCTCAGAGGCATCTGCACCGTACACATGTAGCCTTGCCCACCGAATTGGCCAACACTCATCAAATTCTCCAATTCGAGCTCCATTGCTTTAAAGACGTTAATTTAATAGAAGAAGAATATATTCATACCTTGTATCAATAGCCATTGATAAATGCTCAGCTGGAGTAGGCATGCGCTGCAGAGCTACCACTGATGTTTTTCTCAAAGGGCACAACATTCTCCTTAAAGCAAGATATGACTTTTTAAAAGTATGGATTATAGTATGCCTATATGCAAAATGTAGCATAGTTAATCTCCAAATCAAAGATGTAATAGTCATAGACGACGAAAGAAAAAGTGTCCAAGGAGCAATCTATATATATGGTTGGAAAATCATCTGAGCTTCTAAACCTTACAGTGGGGCCGGCACATCGACAGGGAGCAATGAAAAAATAATTTACAATACTCATAGGTGCATCATGAAGCATCATGACCAAAAACACAACCCGAAAATTATTAAACGCCTATAAAAGCTGAAGGATAAATTTAAAAAAAAAAGCGATCTACTTGAATCCATTCAATCAAGTTTTCTATAATTAATGACAAGCCACTACGATAAGGTGTAATATCAAGTCGATGAGCAAATGCGTTTTCAACACATAAAACCTGGTAATGTGAATTTTTAAGTTTAATTAACTATTGGAAGCGATACTATAAGAAGCCAAGTAAGCATGGATCCACACACTGCTATTACAACTAAAATTATTGCGAGCCATGGTTCTACGGGAAAAGAAGTTACATGCCCCTAAATAGGAATGAGAATAAAAATAATACTAGAAAAAAACACTTGTAATGTGGCCCAAACATGCATCCAATCAGAGCATGAATTTCCGAAACATATAAGAAACGAAACAGCATATAAAGTGTGCATTGTTCTTCCTGAAAATGAGGTTTACTTCCACCAATACCAAATATTTGTTACCAGGCAATATAGGCACACTAGGAGTAGCCATACCAAACCCAGATGTATAAAGAGTGTTGAGCAAAGCAAGCACATTTCCTGATCTTATTGTTGGAGAAGTTAAAGAGTCCTTCATAATTCTTTAAATTATATTGTGAAAAAGTAATATAACAAAAGTGACACCTGAGTAGGGATAAAGTAATATATCCCAGAAAAAGACAGCTAAAGTATCATGGCTAAAACGAAAAACTCTCTCAAAATTAGCAATACAGAAGTTGAAGCTGACTTGATTTGCTGACTTTCCAGACTAATGAGTCTGTTGTTCAGCTTGCTCGATTGCGTGTCTGTCCAAAGACACCGGAAATGCTCAACCCAACTATGTGCTTCCCAACGAACTTAGATGAAATCGAAACATACAGCAAAGAATTAGAAGCCAAAATTCTTATTAAGATTACAAAAAAAGAACATATCATGCAAATACATCTTATTATGAAAGATACTCCAAAAATTGGCTTGGACTGGCTGTATTCAAAATGCAAAGTACTCTAAGGCATCGTTAGTTAAAACATGATATTACAACCACCTTCAAATAAACGGAAAAGAATCAGAAAGGCACATCAAGCAGAGAGATCTATGATGAATATTTTGAATCCCAATATTGGTTTATTTATTATCTATATTATTCCTGAGCTTTCATAAATAAATTACATAATTCCACAGAGGATAACCGACGATTATCATCAGAGTCTCCACGTCGTTTTGGTGTTCCTCGTAGGAGCGTCGGAGTTTTAGAATCTTTATTTATTGCAGATTGTTGCTTTGTAGCTAAGACCTAACAATACGATTTTGTTCAAAAAATGAAAAAATCTCACTAAACCCTTACCTTTCTCTTCGAATTGACAAATAGATTAAGAGCATTGAAAAGTACTAGCCCAAGTTCTTCTACGCTATCAGCTTTGTTGGCACAAAAGTACGTTCTCAATTCATCTTCCAGAGATAACAGTTTTTCAATATCATTCAATAGTTTTTGTACATTTTCTTCAACGGTCTAGAAAATAGTTATAACAAAAAAATAAAAGAAAAAATTCACATTAAAGAACGGTTCATAATATTTTTCCAACTCTTCATCTTCACATCCCAACATCATTCTCTTCAGTTTACTAACAGTTCTGTTCAATTCGTCAACTGCAGATGATACTTCACTGATTTTATAACTCCTACAAATATGATTATTTGAAAAATTAACAATATTTAATAAACCTAAACAGCTGTAAATTTGATTTCGTTTCTTCCACATCATCAGCAGATATATCCAAATATCTTGCCAAATGATCAACTAAAGTCCAGCTACTATTTTCGCCCTATAATTTCCAACAAATTAATCAATGAATATACAATTAAGCGGGTTGTTAACAGAAAAGGATCTAAAGTTTGACCAACCTTTCCCTTTAATGTTAATATATCCTGAAGAGACTTAATTTTGAAGCCAGCAGCATACGGAATATTACTACCCTGAAAAATAGTAGTTTAAACAATAGTAATCATAAAAAAAACCTGATTAATAAAGTTGCCATATTGCAAACTTTTATATAGCATCTTATTTATTACTTCATGCCGCATGCTGACACAAGCCTTTAGAAGGGACTCCACACTTGTTTTGTGAGCATCAATCTTGACATGAATAAGAATATTCATAATTCTGTAACCAACCAACCTCTCCAATTATATTTCCTTTTGCTATTGCTAACTCCAAACGAGATTTCAGAGTTGGTCTTCTTGCCACTTCCCAGCACAGTTCTTCGCACTGGCGGGTAACTACAGATCTCTCAACATTTTTAAACATTGAAGTCTGTGAATGAAAAAAATAGTTTTGGCTCATTTGGTTCCAATGGTAATTGTACCTCTTCCTGAACAGGGTAAGCGTTTGAAAGACCAGTCATTAGATCATTGGAAATTTTATCTGTTTCATTTGATTCAATGAGGTGGATTAAATCGAGAACAGTTCGAGGCCGTGCCCTAAGAGCATAATATCAGCAAAATTTATGTCAGTGAAAATACTTTGCTAAACAAATTTCTAGCGCCATCGCTCTGCTTTGTCCAAGTCGAGGGCCAGTTGGCTCTTTTTTCTTTTCTGCTTTAGGAGCCCGTAATATCCTAGGGGTGGCAACGACTTGTTCCAATGCTTTTTCAATCTGAGAAGGAATACAGTAAAAACAATAAGTTCGGTTTAAACCTCTTCACGTTCTTCCTTATTTGACTCAGGTTTGGAATACAAGCTCCAAACAGTTGGGCCGGCTGTAAATTAATAATGGAATCAGGAAAATAAATGTTGCATCCAAACCGCTAACAGCATGCTGGTTAACAGAATCCCAACGAAGGACCGCAGTTTTTCTGCTTTTTGGATAGGATTCTTGACATATTGGTGGCGCTACTACAAAAAAAATTTTTGTAAGGTAATGAATATAAATCTAACTTCTGCTGGAATACAACGAATGAGATCCCTTTAAGAGATGGGGTGGTGGAGGTGGAAGTCCTCCAGGTCCACTGAAGAGGTTCATAGGGGGTGGGGGAGGAGGAGGACCACCGGGTCCACTGTAGAGATTTGTAGGTGGTGGAGGAGCAGGAGGTCCTCCCGGTCCACCGAAAAGATGTGCAGGTGGTGGTGGAGGAATAGGAGGTCCTCCCGATCCACCGAAAAGATGTGAAGGTGGGGGTGGAGGAGCAGGAGGTCCTCCCGATCCACCGAAAAGATGTGCAGGTGGGGGTGGAGGAGCAGGAGGTCCTCCTGATCCACCGAAAAGATTTGAAGGTGGGGGTGGAGGAGCAGGAGGTCCTACCGGTCCACCGAAAAGATGCGCTGGTGGGGGTGGAGGAGCAGGGGGTCCTCCCGGTCCACCGAAAAGATGTGCTGGTGGAGGTGGAGGAGCAGGGGGTGGACAAGACCCGCCACCTCGACTGAAAAGGTGAGTAGGAGGAGGAGGAGGAGGAGGAGGAGGCGGAGGGGCACTAGGTCCAACGGAAATATTCATCGTAGGATTAACACCATCGTCAGCTGGGAGTGGAGGGGCTGGAGATATATTCTTAATTAAATTGGATGACGGAGTAGGGCCCGGTACAGATGTTGTTAGCTCGACAGTAGCTGGTGAAACTGCTTCAGAACCTAATAATCCAACAGGTGACAACAGTCCACTAGAGTTTGGAGTAATTGCTTGGGTTGACAAAGTATTTGATAACAATAGCAGATTATGAGGTAAAGGGGGTGGAGGAGGAATTGAAGTTTTAACATCATCTGTGTCAAAATTCGAAGCAGATAAAACCGAAGGTACACACTCCTCCATTTTTAATATAGATTGATTCATATCAACCACAGAACTATCTAAATCAATGAACGCTTCATTGTGTTCAGTAACAGAAGCGACTGAAAATTATGAAATTTAGAAATATAAATACGGTAATCTGCTCACTAATTTCTGACGGTTTTCGAAGTAATGTTTCTATTATTGGTGGAGGTGATGGCGCACACGAACTTATAGAAGGAGCACACGCAATTATGGGTGATTCAGCTGAATTAGAAATATTCTGCGAAGATTTTCCACTTTTTAAAGAAGCAGAATTGGTTGTTTTGGTTGATTGTCTTCGGGATGAATAACTATCGGTTTTTGAGCTACCGCCAACAGATCGCGCAAGAGAAGCAATTGTTGGTTGATCAGGAATTCTAGGAATATGTTCACGTTCTAACTTTTGATTTGGATCATCCGCAAGATTGGAAGACATTTGCTCACGACGCTGCATCGCTAAAACATTAATTAGATCTGGAAAACAATTTTCAGGAAAGTTACCTCTACTAGTTTTTCTTTTCTTCACGGATCCATTGTCACTTTTCATTGGTAAACTCTCCTTCTTAACCAGAAGACTATCCAGCATAGAGCAAACCGTATCAGGAATATTCTCTGAAATATATCTCATTTTATAGATATTGGCGTGACAGATTTGAATATGAAGTCATGTGATGAATGATTAAGAACAATTCTTCACAGTGTGGAATTCCTTTTTTCGGCATTACTTTTATTTACGCTAATGTAATCGCGTTTTTAGAAAGAAAAGAATTGCTGTACTCAACCATAGGTAAATAGAGGAAGTTGACTCAAAATACAACTTTTATGTATAGCGTAATAGCAAATTACAGATTTTTTTAAATGACCTGACCCAAAGCATTTTTAGCTTTTCTCATTTTAAAAATGAAAAGAGTTTATCCCACCTTTGTTATCATCGTCCTTCAAAACATCGGGCTCACATGAAGTCATAACAATCTTATGATCTCGTTCAGGAGATACTGTCCTGAGCATCGAAGGAAATTTACTTATTCATAAAATAAATGTGCCTCACCTTACACGATATTTGGATTGAGGCAATGGAGAATTTTCTGTTTGCAACCTGGGTTCAGATTTCGCAATAGTTTGACCAAGGTCACTACTGTCAATACCAGTTAATATCTGAGAAATATGTTGATGAAAGTAAATGAATAGATAATGCCTGCACATGTTCATCAGGATCAGGTAGAACACATATATTAGTTGCATTTAATTGATTGTTCATGGCAGGTAATTCATTTAATTGAACTTCAATTTGTGAAAAGCTATCTTTTCTTGATAGTCTAGCTTTTGATAACTCTAAAAAATAAGACTTTGAAGAAAAACAACAACAACAAATACCATTAATTCCGACGTCGGTATTAACAGTGCCTATCAAGTTAGAAGCAGCTTTCCAGAACATCTTCGTCTTTCCATCGATTTGTACGAGAGTTTGTAGAAATCCAAACTGTTAAAAAAAATTAAGCGAACTTCATCTTTAATATATACAATTTCTTCATACTGATCTTTATGCTCACATAGAAGAACCCATAGCAAATCAACGACACCACGAGTACAGTCAGCGGGACCTTATTAAATTATAGAATTCCAAAACAATAATTTATAAATACCTTGGATGTTATCATTAGTAGCTGTCTCGATAAACCGATCAACTTGCTTTTTTAGAAGAGGCCAGATATGATAATCAGAACGATCAAATTTCTGTAGTGCATCAATAATTCCGGCATCTGATCAATGCAAAACCACAATGTTGATAATTGAAACTAAAAGCATACCAACTATATCTCGCCTAAAACCAGTACGATCCATGTATTTCACTTGAGATTCTATCATATCGTTCAAGAGCCGCATGCATTCTGACCGATGCTCATCTGTCAGATTGTCATTAGCTAGCTCATGAATAATGTGAGGTAAGCCAGAGAAAACAGGCTTCTATAGATAAACAATTAACCATTAAACTAAACTAAAACATACTGCCATAGAAGAGTCCAGCTCTCCGTTTATATCAGGCGTAATATAAGGACTACAAGAGTATAAATCTAAGTTCCTAAAAGGTGCCTTCCTACACGTGATATAAACCTAAAAATATGAATATTTCAAACAAACTGGAAAAAACATACTCCATCTGAACTGTCATTATCCAAAAGCCTCCTAATTTTACGACGTTGGCGTTTCCGAGCCGATTTGCTTTTACTACTTAAGAAACTTTCAGACATTTCTCTGGTTGTTGGAGAAAGAGCAGATGCTGTACGATATAAACTAGTTGGACTCTACAAGGAAATAGTTCACGAATTCTCACTTTGAAGATTACCTCATGATCTGTTTCAAAGAAATTATCCGAGACTCCTTTTTTTTGAATAAAATGTCCCATGACTACATCCACACCCCTCTTGATGGTTTGAACCACTACAAAAGTATTTTAGCTATCCAACATCGACTTTAACTTACACTTTGAACCAGACGGGGCATAAGGCGAGGGGGGAGAAGAAATTAAAGCTGTACCATCTACATTCGACACACGTATCTCTGTAGGCGACTTTTCTCTCTATATCAAGACAAAAACTATTTGTTATTTGTAGTATAATTACATTTTCATTATTTTTTCTTCGGGTTTGTGCATTTCTTTTTGCTTTTCGCCTCCCCATTGGAACTGAAATGACTAACTTTAGATGAGTTCAATAGTAGCCAGACGGTATAATTAGAATTGCATAAAAACAAATTTTTAAATACCTGATAGTTATTAGAATTAAGTTAGCAATTAATAGTAGATAAGTAGAAGAACAGTCTTCAATCGTTTAATAAAAGTTTCAGTCTACTACCAACCAAACATAAAATAAAATGAAAAAATGATCATTTTAGATTTAAAAAGTATAAGAGAGCGGTTGGTCGATATCGACTATATCCCAAACGAACAAAATTGAAAGACGATGACTATCGACCGAATCAAAGGAGAGTTGCGAAATATATGTTCCCTCTATTCTCAAAGCAGGTTAAGAAAACAAAAGTTCCAAATAATCCAATTCACTGATAAGGAAGAAGCCCATTTACCTATCACGCTTTGATATGAAAAAAGAAAGTAGTTCACAATAGGTGAAACGAAAGTACTAACTTTTTACCCTTTTTTTAAGTTAAAACTAACTCATATCAGTTGAAACCAGTTAATGTAGAGAAAAATAATGAAGAAACATGAAAATACTTCAATATATGCAATGAGATTACTAAAGAACTAGAAATGGAAATAATCACATATTCGATTTGTTCGCCATGTAGACACTAAACTTTCAATCGCATATATATATATATACATCATCATTTCAAAACTGTCTATTCCGACATGAAACTAAACTGATAACTGAGATGCAATGAAGCCATCATTCGTGAGAAATCTCAGTCAAATTTAGCACCAGTTAAAACTTATTGAAAAATTGGTTTTTTTTGTATTTAAATCATTTCGAATTGCCATAAATACAGCCAGTTCTACCAAGTAATGACATTTAATAATGAACAGCTTGACAAATTTAAACAAAATTTGATGGCTGTATAATAATATATTTCCGTTAGAGCCTTTGAGCGAATGTAAGAACAATAATTTAAAAGTTAAAAAATCGTGGTGAGACCATTAACAGGAAAATAATCATTTCTACAGTAAAAATGAAAAATCCACTAAAATTGAGAAGATAGAGTTTCTCTATTGGAATGGTGCTGTTAATGACAAAGAGGATAGGTCATTAAATCCTGAATAATGCTGATTCTCATAAAGGTCATAAATCAACAAGAAAGTTGGTTGTTAGAAAACAACTGGTTTTCTGTGCTGTGGAGTCCACAGTCTTGAACATCCGCTCACCATCAAAGGGTAATCATGTCAAGTCTTTGTAGAACATTTCATATATAATAACATAAATCGTGAGATATAATAGGTGCGAAAAGTGAAACGAATACTGTTCCATTCTAGAGTTCAATGTTCGTTTTAGATGGTTTTTTCGTTATCGTTCTCATTTAAGAGCATATGCTAGATGTATCACCTACGTACACCTAGGTTTATTGAATTGCTGCTTTTCTACCCTCGGCATGACTAAACGGTTCAACTTTTAACGTCTTTGTCACATTGAGTATCATCCTTTTTGTTGCATATAAATGTACATATTTCTGTTTTATTAATAAAAGATTATCATGACATGTTTCAGATCTTTATAGTTGTAGGTCCAATTGCTCCCATACACGCATCTAAACATTCTGGGGAACAAAACTGCTTGTTCTCATGCTTAGGAAACTGATTCATCTTAATGTTATATTTGAAAATAACATTACGTAGCCTTAGGCATTACGTACCTGCTGCTCGATCATTCCACAATAACTACATAACTTCATACCAAGACGCTGCTTTTTGGCTACGAAACTGTCTCCAAATATGATGGATGCCCCATTTGGTTTCCATTGAGATAAAATATATCTATCAAAATCCAGTAAAACCCAAGTTCTATTTCCTGGAAACCAAGGGTGAGTTAATTTATCATATTAAATAATTGTTGAACCTTTGAAAAAATGCTGAAAAAGTACAACGCGGTCATCAGGTTGCCATTCCGGATCAGTTTCGAACCTAATTCCCTTTTTCTTTGCCTTTTCAGCTGTCCATCTTTCTTGTAGAATACAGAGAACACGCATGAACACAATATACGCACATTTTTGGCCTTAAATATTTTTGTTAGTACTCGAACAAAAACTAAAATCAGCAGCAATCTTTGTTATTCTAACCTTCCGCAACCTTGTACGTCATAGCATTCGGTTGACCAAATATTCTTTGGAAAGCATTTTGAGTCGTTGAAGTTAAGAATGGATTTTCAACAGGTCTACCAGATGAAAGAGCTAATAATATTTCGGATATGAGAGGAACATGTAGAATTGTATTCAAATCTGATAGAAACTGAAATTAACAATTAGTTAGGCTTTGCTCATTACTTAAATCGGTTTCTTTCGTTTTATATTTATTGCTCAATAAGCTTCATTCTTTTCTGATTAATAATTTTACTATTTTCTTACTTGGTCAGCTCTTTCTAAATCGCATTTTTCTTCTGCTAATGTTCTGTGTATTCCCGTAAAAGCATCGTCGCAATGGAAAAGAGTAGCATCATCCGTTTGTACATAGTTAATGACATATCCACGAACAGCAATCACAAGACGAGACCACCATAAGCGTGACAATGTATTTCTCATCTTTAATTTTTTTATAATAATATTTTGGAAATATATATTCACCTGTTGAATAGTTTCGACTTGTAATGATATTTTTCCGGGAATAGTATTCAAATACATATCTTTCGGAAATAACTCCGTATCTTCCATTGAAACTGTTAATGTCATTTTAAAAACTGAAATATTTGCACAATCAAATAATCATAATGCTATTCATTAAAAATATTATGAATTTTGAGAGATAATATTAAATTCAAGCTATTATATTCATTTTACAATATATTATGATTTACTTTTTTAAAAACAGATCTGTAAACCAACCGGATGACTTATGCATTTGTATACTTAGTTCAAAATGGTTGAGAAAAAAGATATAAGATGAGAAGAATACAGAATTTTAACAAATAACAGGTGTAGTGACTGAACAAATAGGCAAGTCAGTAAGGTAGAAAGATGGAATATTTCACTCCCCTGCTGAGCTGTTCAACGAGAAGACACACTTTAATAAGATGAGTTTGACAATTTAACATTTCTATAATAGTAAATAGATCGTATAACCTAGAAAACCTTGAAAATGATTAAAATTCTTGTTGAACACTCATATAAAAAAATAATTTTTCAAAAAAAGTCATCGTTTTATTTAGACGAATCCTATAAAGAGTTTCGCATGATTCAGCTTCTCGCTTTTTACGCTGCCGTAGATTTGCTAGGCATAACCTGTACTATTCCTTTACAGAATTGTCAAAAAATCAATAAAGTCAATTTAAGAAAGCATATCGGATCATATATTTTCTTAGTATAGGATGAAAAGATTCATTCTCCACACCTGATCTTATCGAGGTTTAGAATCTCTCAATAATGTTGATACTGCTAGAAATCTTGTATGTAATAGATGTGATAGGTCAGTCATACTAGATCTCAAAAAACTTGATGAACTTGACTTGATTAAAGCGAAAAATAATTAAGAAGAAGATGAGACACAGGGGGTGAAAGTGCAGTTTCACTAAAAGAATATTGAACGAATCAGGCAATAAGACTGTCTTCTTATAAAAATGAGAGGAAGAAGGTGGAGATTGCAAATGGATTAGGAGGCATGATTATCAACATAGCCCGTCGATGACGGGTTTGAAAAGAGAGATGAATTCCCTGTGGACGAGAAAAGCTATATAAAACCAGCAGTAAGTGAAGTCAAACTATGATATCAGACAGTTTGCAGCATTAAAAGTTGGGGTACATATACTAGTAATGTGAAACTATGAGAGTATTGTCACAATATCATAGTGTTTTACCAATAATGATGATCATGTTATTCGCTGTTAAATATTTGGGGAAATAAGGCCATCAGCGGGTCAATATTTTATGTAATTACAGAGAAATCTACAAAATCAATTATGAGTTGAAGACAGAAATAGTGTGCCGTCTTCTGATTCATCTGTAGAAGACTGGAACCGGTCTCATGTTTGGTAATCACGTAACGATAACGTACATCATCATATGACTCAATTTTCCGAGAGATATATCCTCTAATCATAGGTCTCAATCCAATCCTTGCGCTTCTCTACATATAAAGAATTGTTAAAACTGACTTTTGGATTTTTAACACAGTCTTAAAGTGTATTATGAGATTAAATTGAGAAATTAATGATGATGTATTCAAGTCTGCTGATGTTCTTCTTAAATGAAAATCGCTAGCGAACGTTTGGTTTTCAGTTTCAAATTAATGTCTCAAACGGAAAATGGATGCTTATGTTTAAACAAAAAATAATTTAGATATAAATATTTATTACCACAAGAAAAACAGCGCTTTTCTAATAATAAATCTCTTATAATACATAAAACAGTGAATAAAGCACAAATTCTATAAGTTTAAAACTAAATCTTCGAATAATTAAGACTTCTTTCTATAATTTTTTTCTAAAAAGTTTTTAATGTAATTTAATCCCCTCATGGATCTCGTCATAAAGTACATCGATTTTCTTTGAAACTAATATTATAGTGTGAGATTATCCATTGATGCAATTAAAAATCTTTTGAACATATTTCAATTTTTTTTCAATCTTTTTCCTATTATTTGATATAGTTCATGAACTAAACGATTCCATGTCTCTACTTGATCAGCATCAGCTATTTTCAAGCCATTTGTTACATAAGCATAGGATAGACCATTGATCACATCTACGCGAACGTTTTGACCTCCAAATCCAGAATGGCCAAAAATCCATTCACCCTAAAAGTTCAGATGAATTCAATAAATGGTATTCACTTACGAAAGGATTCTTTGTAAACTGGAAACCACAACCTTTACTTTCTGGATATCCATTTACAACATCCATTTCTTCTATTAAAACTGGTAGTTCAAGATGTCGTTTATAAAATTCTTCGGATAAGATCATCTTTTCTGCTAACAGCGCATGAAATTGTGCTAATCCTCGAGCATTGCCGATACCCATATTAGAAGGCATCGGCAAAAGTCGATTTTCCAGCTCGTTATACTAAAATGGTTTATATTATACTTACAAAACGTTTATTTACATCTTCAATTGTTATCCATGACCAAGTATCATACAATTTCTTATGATGAGTTTTATTGTACGCTAAATACCTTCTGAAATGAGTCTTGTAAAAAAATATGTTAAATAATTTTAATTACTTCAGTGCTATAGGGTTCCGCCCACCTTCTTCTATAATATCTTCTTCTGTGGGTTGCCTAATAATTGCTACACGATTATTTTGACATTTCCGTTCTAGCCCAATTGTTAAATCAGTTATATCTGCGAACACTAAGTTTAACAAGTTCTAATCTTTTGAAACTCACTAAATTTATGTTGAAAATCAGTCTGGAAAATTTCTACAATTCCCCGATGTAATGAATCTATCCGTCGAACAAGTTGATCGATCAAAAATCTATAGTATAATATAGAATAATCGTTTAAAAATTAGTAAATTATATTAATTACCCTATGGTTAAAGCATGATATCCAGTCATTTCCCCTGGTTTCCACACGGGATGCGCGTTTTCAAAGTATGCACTCATTTTTTTCCAATCTGTTATATCAGATCGACTAATCATTTGATCAGTATAAGGTAAACCGGCCTTAATGAAATTATTTCCTTTTAATTGTACAAATTGACTCATTCATCTTACCTGGTGTAGTACGATTTGGGAGATAGTAATATTTTCTTTACCATTCTTTGCAAATTCAGGCCAATAATTGGAAACCTTCTCTTCAAACTGAACTCTTTCTTTCTCCATTACATAGGCCAGTATAGTAGCCGAAATGCTCTAAATTACAACACTGATTTTTTCAAAATATGCTTAAGCTTATAACTATTTGTACTTTTTAAATTTGCATCTTTAACAAAACAAGTTTCGTTGGTTTCTATATTTAGCAAAATAAGATGAGGATTTTATGAGCTTCACGATTTTAGATCAAATAGATCATAAAAACTTTGCCCCATGGTTTCAATAATTTCTCCTCTTTCTAAATAATCATATCATATTATCAATTTTCAAAAAATACATAACCTAAACGTATAGTTTAAAGACACTCTAGCAAACATCAAACCGTACCCGAAATGCTTCAACTAAAATTAATTATTTTCTCTTCTTTGAATAATAATGTTCTGTATTCATTTTTTTCTTTCTCTCTCGGCGATTATGAATATTTCATAAATATTGATTGACAACACAAAGTTTTGAAGATATCAAGATGCCTGTTAAACTAATGCATTTTCACCTCGAATTCTAGTAATCATTCGCATTTTCTATATATGTTATAATGCTATCTATTCTTGTATAATGCAAAACAGCAATATCGGTAACCAGTATCAATTAATTCCTAAAAAATCAATGAATACTTTGAATGTTTTAAAAAAGGTATGAACGCGTGAAGAAATTTTAAGAGTAAAAAGGGAAACAATTGGTAATTATGTTATGTGTTGTTGTCCTTATTGGTCCATATCAAACTCGTGGCTGTATTGGATCGATACAATTTTCAATCGTTAGTATCTTGCTGCTACATCGACTGTTTTATTTTGTATCTTGTCTACCCCCATTTCCTCCTCACTTTGTCGATTGATACCCTCTGTTCTGTCGTAATTTCTCCTTATTTCTTGGAAGCACATCAAGTTTCTAATGTGATACTAGTCTATGTCATTCAAAAAGATTATATTGCGTTCAAAAGCTCTTTCATGGGCTTGTCGACCATGTCCACAGTCACTGTCTTTCACTTACAATTCTGTTTTCCGTATAGAAAACAATGAGAAAAACAATAACAATTGGCTAACCAATCCACTATCGATGTGTTTTCTAACAGTTTCTTTATAGCGCACGTTTCTTTTAAAATGAAATATAAAATCCAAAATCTTTAAGAAAACTTAATCTTATCTTTCTAGCATTCTTTCTATCATTAACAAACCATGCTTAACAATAAAATTTAGTTTGTGTTAAAGTTCATTTTTTAACATTCGAATAGTTGGAAAACACTATTCACCCACTTTTTTTTCTATGTCATGGTATTAAAGCTTTAATATTTATATTAAGGATAAAGATATATGCTTAATCTTCCGCTGATAATTTTTGTTTAGAAAAAGATACGTAAATACTATATATTGTTTTACGCCCAAAAACTGACATGTAGAAAAGACTGAAAATGTGGAACATTCCTATGAAGATATTTCGCCGGTACACGCTATTTGTCTAATCAGTCGTTTTCAGTAGTTCTTTGCTCTTCTACACGTATTTAACTTGTTGCATCTTTCACTCGTTCACCAAATTTCCCCCCATACTTTGTGCACTCCATTCCCACGCATGCTTATCCTCCTGCACTAACTACTTCCTACCGTTGCTCATATATTCGTCTATATAAATATATATAATCGTTCGTTGCTCGAATAAGTATGATACTTTGTTTCCATGAGCTTTAATTGACATTTTTATTGAACAAGAGCTATTGTTCATCTCATTTTTACTTTCTTGTTCAAAATATATAAGTCAAATTATTAACTAAATTTTATGTTGAATTTAAAAATTCTTTCGTTACTGATAATTATTTCGTTGTAAATTTGGAGCCTTTCATATACTTTTCTTGATATCTTCTTAAGTGTTCTCTTTTTTCTTTCTTCACAAAATTCATAAATATGAAGAAAAAGTCTAACCTTGGTCGTGGAGAAAAGAATTGACAGAGAGTGTTGTGTCCAAAATTGCCCAATGTTCTCATTAGCATAGCCGCCACATAGATCCACAACTAGTTTTCCATGATGATAAACGGCAAATGATGCTCCAGCTTTCTCCAGCCCTTTTTCGAAATTCTCTCTATAATAAACGTATGTACAAGTTTAAATTGAAACACCTGTGATTACTCAGTTTGCTTCGGAATGAAATGTACCGTTTATTAAATCACAATACTTTTGATCTTTTCTAATTGTTATGCTTTTTGCAATGATTAGAGTAAATAATCAAAATTTTCCTTTTTAAATCCGTTTTTAACGGATCATTATTTCAAATAACTAACCGGAAAACCGTCTTCAATTGTTCAAATGATGACTCCACCGTCCCAGTTACCGCTGATTCCATTGCCATCGAAAATATCAATAATGGAAAGCGCATCCGCTATCTATAACACCTGTTAATAGCATGAGAAGATGGACATAGAACACAAAAAAACTAGTTCAACATTTCATACGATTTTCGCATTCTGTTTTCCGACTTTATATGATTAGTTGCCGTTAGTTAACAATGGAGAATGAAATTCTAACAATACAGTGGTTTAAGATTTGCTCGTTATGCTCAAGTTTTCATCCAACGAGGTATTCAAAAAACTAAAATTTTTAACTTTTCTTAGATTTTTGCAAAACTTAAATCGAGATTGATTTCGAGGATAATGCTATCCAGATAAGATGTTTTCGATAAACATTAGTATATAT
This sequence comes from Auanema rhodensis, assembly GCA_964057225.1. Taxonomy (NCBI): domain Eukaryota; kingdom Metazoa; phylum Nematoda; class Chromadorea; order Rhabditida; family Rhabditidae; genus Auanema; species Auanema rhodense. Next base: position 7,759,640 of record OZ059899.1, on the reverse strand, counting down.
CATAACATCAATATCAAAAACAAAAGCAATAGTAATATTTTTATTGGAATTTATTAGACATGTTTGATATCACTTCTTAATAACAAGTTTGTTTGTTCTGTGGAGTCCAAGTGCTTTCTTCATTTATTTTTTATGTTAGCATAATATATAAGTAGCATTGGTGAAAGTGACTTAAGTTTAACGAAATCCGAATTCTTATTTTGTGCTTAATATCATCTAGAAAGCGTATTAATATTGCTAGTTAAAAATATACAAACTAAATTATTTCAAATGCTATCAATTGGATATTTTTCATTTTGTTGAATCAATGAATTTACATATTTTGACTAGCTTCAACGAGAAAATGGCATGAATGGAAATGAATCGTTGTAAAAAATGAGGAAAAAAAGAGACAATTGATATTTTTTAGATGAACAACCTATAACATTTTAATCAAAAAAATACTTAGAGGCGGGCCAAGCTATGATAGAGCATGACCGATGAAATTAAATTTAAATGAACTATTGGGTGTAAAGTTCAAGATTATGAAAGCAGAGAGAGAATATAGAAAGTTGTAAGGCTTGTGAGTGATGATATGCCACATACATATTGGAAAAAGCTAGGCATAGGATTTCAAAGGAAATTGACGAAATTGAGTCATTGAAATAAAATAGAAAGGAAAAAGAATGTATATTAGATATAAATTACATGTTTTAAACATTTTTTCAAGCACACTCGGATAGGAATTTTGAACGAAAGCTGCCTAATACAGAAGCGTGTTGAAACATTGTTTATCAAACTTTTCCTATGCTCCGTTTGTTTATCCTTGTCTGTCCTATATTCCTTTGCCATTTTAGAAATGTGTTTTTCGGTTTTCTAGCTAGCACTTCTGTTTCATAATAAATGGAAAAACAATTCATAAGACTAACTGGGATTGTGACATTTCTTATTTTGTGTCTAGATTTAGAACAAAGTTTTAATTCATTATTTAGTCGAACAAAAAACAAGAAAAGTTTGAAAGTTTGAAATGTTGAACATTTTCTGTTATTTTTGTGATTTATAACATTTTTGAAGACTGAAAATAAGCTTAAAAAAGGCACTTTATAAAAAAAACGCTAAAAAGTCAAATCGTTGTGGATATTTCTGCAGTTTTATAGCCATCTATTATGAATTGAAGCTTTATATTCTCCCAACATTTGGTCTAGGAATAGCATCAAAATCAAAAATTTATAAGGAATAGTGCTACGTCTTTTATTCATTTCAATTTTTTGTGTTTGCTTAGAAACTTTTTTTATTTTAAGAATAATATAGTGAAAGCAAGATGGGGCGAAAGAGAGCAAGGAAGAATTGTCAAAGCTATAAGTCAATATTTCATCAAACATACTGAAATAAAATAAAGTTAGTTCCGAATGCAAGAAATTATTTAATATGTGGAACTTGCATACTTTTCGATAATGTAAAAATGGCTTAGTTAGCAGAGGGTTAGTTAGTCTCTAAAAGATTAAACAAAATGGATGCTTTCTGGTGCATAAATCATGGCCTAAAGCATTTTCAGATTCTACTTAGGAGCCAGCCTTGGGAAGACTTATTGAATTCAGAACGATGAGATAGCCTAACAACGCGAGAGAGAAAAATTGAAAGACAGAAGGGTCGTGATAGTCCCCGGGAGAGAAAGAAAAACATGAAAGAAAGTTGCCATTTGTCAAACATGGCTACGTATGATGTTTCATTGTTTCTCCATACGTGCTTAAGTTTTCTTTCGATATTTATAACACGGATTCTTTGATGTATATATGAAATCAATTGCTGAGCGTTCTGTGATATGCTCTATATTAATAGCAAGGTGGCATAAGAAAATTATATTGATACATTCTCAGAAATAATATCAGCTGACTGAGTTGGCATTAACACTTCCGAATTTTCTACAAACTATTGTTGTTATAATCGCTAGCAATATGAATATACTTTATAAGGAAAATGATATACATTCATTATCTCTACAGTACAAATGACATTGATTAAAATTTATTATTCTCTATCATTCTTTATCGGGTTTTCTTTTTCAAAGCAAAAAAAACTGAATAGAAGAGTAAAAAAACTAACCAAATTTTGCAAGTTCACCCCTGGATCGCACGCTTTGGGTTATAGAGAAGTAAGTGCTCATATAGCTTTTTCGAAGCCGATTATATCCTTTAAATGGCAAGAGCTCTATAAGTACCTGACAGCTATTTGCATTGCTCTATCCTCCGCCTTTTCTTTTGCCTAAAAAGATTCGAGGTTTGCCCGCGCTTGTATAAAGGTATTGCTATGTCAATAACGTAGGAGGGGCATGAGCAGATAGAAAAAAATTTCAACAAACACAGAATATGATAATAAAAACAACGAACATTACATCAATAGCCCGACATGCATCATGTTTCGAGGTTAGCATGCTAATAGATTATCAGCTTCATGCCTCAACTAATCTTTACTGAGGTCTTCGTAAAATCCAATGTCCCATGACTATCAACTAAAGCTGCTTATGTTTCCGTTTATGGCATGTATATATTCGGTAAACTTCAGGAATCATCTTTCATCCTTACTTTTCTATTTAATCTCATTTCAACAGAATTTGTCCAGTAATCTTGTACCTCCACTACGGAGCCCCTCCTACTTACACTCAAATTCCTTAGTTACGGCAATATTTTCATAAAATTTTTTAGCGATTTGCTCTATTGATTTAATTTTCTCTTATTAAAATTTATAATTGCTTGTAGTATCAAAAAAATTTATCTTTATAATTTTTGTTAGGCTTACTATTTAGAGTAAACTACACTTGATGAGTAGTGTGATTGGAGCGCAGCTCAATCCAACACACGCACTCCGAGCCTTGGTGGAAAGGTGATCCTTTTCAATCATCGTTCTATATTGCCTTTTATTTTCAGTCAATTACTTACTCTAAAAACCCTTATCATTATTATAACGGGTGAGAAATTCTAAAATTAGAAACTATCATCTGTGAATTATGTTTGAACCTTAATTAGTCACGTGTTTTTCTTTGTCTGTTTTTTTTTCATATATTAGAATTAAAGTATTATGTATTTTATAGGTATAAATCATGATTTGACGTTTGTACAATAAGATGACTGAGATGTCCAAAGATAGTAGTATTTGTGCCGGTGGTTCAACAACGACTATTATATTACCCCCTGCTCCATCACCTTCAATTTCCGAACATTCAGGTTTATAAAAACTTTGTTATTAGACTAGATTATATTTTCAGCTTTATTAGATAAAGAAGGAGCTTCGGTAGGATGTAGTCCTGCTCCATCGAACTGCTCCATTCTGAGCGAGCAAGAACCTGTAGATATCGGATCAAACAGCCGACAATCACCGTGCGTTTTTTTTTTGAACATTATTTCAAAAAAACCTATCTTAATTCATTCTTAGGTTTCTTTCTGCTAGCCAAGCTTCCCCTTCTAATTCTTATTCATTATTTCCTAGACCAGAAGGTTTGAATAGTAAGCACTAGTGTATGATATATGGCTCTTATCGTTTCTTTAAAGCATCAATGCCCGATTCCGAAACTTCATCTCGATCGTCCATGGATGGTATCAGTTTTTCAAAGAGCATGTTTAGGTGATTTTAATGCATTGATCAAATTTCTATTGTTTTTGTTTTGTAGGTCAAGAAAAAGGAAAAATTCTTCCGACTCAGATAGTTCTGAAGGTAGTGGTATAACTGCTGGTGGTGAATCTATAGACGGTGAAGATTCCAGTTCACGAAAGAATAGTAGGACAAAGGTATTGCATTTATTGAAGTATTGAAAAATTGCTAAATTTCTTAGGGATTTGATGAGCCTGTAATTGTCCCTGGAAGAGGAGCAGATGCTCCTAGAGGTCGCATAGCACATATTCGCAGAGAGAGCGCCATCGAATCGGAGGTGCCCCCATATATCGAAATTTCAGTTTATCAATTAGTTTAGGTGGCTCATGAGCGCTTAATGAAAGTATCTCAGCAAGTTTCAACAGGATTTGATGAGTTTGTGATAGATCAAAATCAGAAAGTTGATTTTATTAAGCTTAAAATTTTTTACATAGTTACTTCAGGATTTGCGGAAACGTACTCCATCTACTACTTCAGTTGGAGAACCTATAACCATAGTTACTAATTCCTTTCTTCCTCATAGTTGCTCTCCCAGTCCTACCAGGCTACCAGACGCTCACAAGGTTTCTAAAATTTCATTTATTCAACGATTTATTCTTACACATTTTGTTTATAGCAATGTTATTCTCCCTCAACCCAACAAATGGTGAGGCCGAATATACCTTATTCACCGAATCCTAGTCCCACACAAAGTCCTACAAGACATCGGCTGTTAAGGTTGAAAATTAAAAAAAAAAGTTTATAATCAATAGTTGTAGAAGTTTATCTCCCATCACAACACGTACCATAAAGAGAAGGTATACTAATGGTACAAGTGAAGAATCCGACCCAAAACGAACTTTTGTTCGTAATAGCACCTCACCTTTAGTCACAGACAGTACATTTCCTTATCCTTCTACCTCACAACAACCTCAGGAGTTTGTTCAGCCTCATCTGTAAGTGATATACTATCATGATTTAACATAATTCAATCAGATTTTGCTCTTATAGGATTTCGATAAGTCCTAGCCCCTTGAATCCTTCAAAAAAGCCTTTCATATTTGATGCTGACTATATGCGCCGTACTAGTTTGGACTCTGATGACCAAAAAAGCATTAGAGACCCTGACGAAATTAGTGAACCTTCTAGTATACAAGTAAGAAATTAAAAAGAAAAAAATATTTTATATATACTTTAGCAATGTGATCAAGAAGAGTCTATGGATACCAAATCTTCCACTGGAAGTGAAGAAAAGTCAACTGATGATGTCACAGAATCAAATTCTGAGATGCAGGACGTTGAACTAGGAGAATCATCATTATCTTCTGAAAAAAATAATAAGCTACTCTCGGAAGCAATTAATGCTCCACTTCCGGATGACGAAGATGATTTGTAAAAATGCTTTCTTATTTGTTTCTTGCTCGCCTTGGTCATGAAGAAACGTGCATTATTGGAATTCGCTTCCACTTTACACATATATATTCAACTTTATGTGATTTTATATCAACAATTTTGTCATTATTAATAATTCAAGGTATTACATGTATCAGATAGCCTCAGTCTTTGTTCCGGTTTTCTTACTTTTAGTTTTCATTAATGTTGACTGCGTGTAGGATTACACAAACAAATGATTTGTTGTTTCCTTACTTTAGTGAGATCTCTCCTTATATCTTTCTGCATATCTCGTTGCCTAATGCTTGTAAGACATTAAATTTCATTGTTATGAACGATAAACATGGGTATTTCAAATTCGTATGGTTTTTCAATTAGTTGTACGCTTCATCAATTATTTAATTTAAGTTATGCTTAACATGGTTTTGATTAAAAAGATTAAGCCATGAGATTTATTCTCAGCTTACTTGCTCTCACGATGATCGAAGCTGTTAGAAGAAAGGTTAGTATAGATGGATTACTGTTGTCTTTGAATTTTAAATATTCAGGCGCCAACGTTTGAAGAGCCTATTATTGTAGTTGGCGGCGGTCTCGCTGGCTTATCAGCTACTATCGAAGCTCTGAAAGGAGGAGCAAAGGTTGTCCTAGTTGACGCGGAGAAAAATTTGGGTGGAAATTCGGCTAAGGCTAGCAGTGGTAAATAATCATTAAAAAAAAAGAAATGCACGCTTCTTCTCAGGTATTAGTGCAACTGGAACCAGAACTCAAGAAAAGTTGGGAATTAGTGACTCAAGAGATAGATTTTTCTCTGATGTTCTATCAGGAGGAGACCGAGAAAATGATAACAGCTTAGTAGATATTCTGGTAAGTTATTCATTTCATTATTACATAATCACTGGCCTCATTAGGTTGACGATTCTGCTGATGCTATTGATTTCTTAGAAGAAGCTGGTGTTGATCTCGGTGATGTGAACCTTTGCGGTGGACACTCAGTTCCTAGAGTTCATTGGTATGTTATTTGCTTATGATAACATTTTTATGGTTTCTTAGGATTCCATCTCCAAAAGAAGGAAAGCCATTACCTGTTGGATTCGGAATAATCAAGGCGTTGAAAACCAAAATTGAAGAATATCAGAAAGAACATCCCGATGATTTAAAGATATTAACTGAGACTTCGGTATCGTTCTATTCTTATCTTCCTGAAATGGAAAAATTATACAGGAAAATAATATTAAATTGCCCCGATAGTTTTATTCTAGCTTTTTTTTATCAAAGCTTGTAAATATGTTGTTCATAACTATTTTTTATATTGAAATTTGCAATCAAAAATAATTTTGCTTTTTTAGTGTCTTGGACTCACTTCTTGGAATGAGTATATTACCGGTATAAACGTTGTTAGTGGTGGAAAGAAATGCAAGCAAACTATGCATTGTCATTTATTTTTGCGTTATAATTATAGGGGAAATTACTGGAAAAGCCGTAATTCTTGCTACTGGAGGTTTCAGTGCTGATAAAGAAACGGATAGTAGCTTGTTGTTGGAATTTGCACCGGAGAGAAGCACATTCCCTACTACTAATGGCCATTTCGCCCGAGGGGATGGAATTAAGATGGCTCGTGCCATGGGTGCCCAGGTATTCATTTTAGAGTATCAGTTTGAAGCTATTCGATTTAGCTAATCGGTATGCAAAGAGTTCAAATTCATCCCACTTCTTTCGTGGATCCAGCTGATCCAAATGCAAATACCAAATTCTTGGCTGCGGAGGCCCTTCGTGGTCGCGGCGCTATTCTCGTATGACAACCTGACATTTTTTTCCAAACTATCATATTTAGATAAATTCAAAGGGACATCGATTTGCAAATGAATTAGGAAGAAGAGACTATTTAACTGATGAAATTATCAAACAGTGCAAGGCCTTACCAGAGAGCTTCCAGGTTGAAATACCCATAAACCCTCATAATATTTTCATTCAAGGGAGGATCTGCCAATCGTTCTGCCGCCATTATGCTCATGAATGAAGCTGCAGCTGATAATTTTGGTCGTCCAGCTTTCAACTTTTATGCGAATGTGAAAAAGTTCTTTGTGGTATGTTTTTTTTTTTAATACATGTCTGTTTATTTTTTAGAAATATGAAAACGTCGCTGCTTTAGCAAAGAGTCTCGGCATCGATGCTGGTACAATTACGAAAACTTTCGCTGACTATAACCAATTTGTGAAAAAAGACAATAATAAAAAAGTGAGAACAATGAAGAATTTCAAATTTTATTGAAATACTTATAGGATGCCTTCGAAAAGAAAGTTTTCCCAGTTGCTTTTAACGAAAATGAATCTCTCTATGCTGCCCTGATTACACCCGCACTCCATTACACAATGGGTGGTTTGAAAATTGACAAGCAGGTATTCTGAAGATCTTTATCTGATTATGAACTTTTAAATTCTTTGAGGCCCAAGTTCACAATGAATTCATGGCAAAACCATTCAAGGGATTATATGCTGCTGGAGAAGTAGCAGGTTGCCTGGATACTATATGCCATAATATAAAGAACAATATTTTTAGGTGGCGTTCATGGATCTAACCGGATTGCTGGAAATTCTCTTCTGGAATGCGTAGTATTTGGTAGAATTGCGGGAAGAAATGCTGCAAGAATTAATTATGGACACGAAGAATTATAATTTAGTTATATTATATATGCCAGTTGTCAACATTCATATTGGGTATATGTTGTGCTATGTTCGGGATACAGTTAATTGGGTGGCAGTTTAAGTTATTTTTACACAATTTTAAATATTCTCAATTTATTCCTAAACAGGTTGTTTCTTCATATAACATATGTTTTTGTAAACCTTTGTAAACTGAAAGTGAAGTAAGCATTAAAAGCCTAGAAGCATTTATTATCCTAACCTTTAGTAGTTCATGTGAACATGTTGTTAATCGTTTTGATGCTTCCTAGTTCTGGTAATAAATATTTTTTCAAAGTGTTTTATCTAATTTGAGCATTAGTTAGTTTATTGGTGCAACAGGAGATCCTTAGATCAGGCTATGATGTGTTACAACTGTCCGATTCAGGTAGAATATGAACATTAATTTTATTCTCTAATTTTACAAATATAATATATTAATTAAAACTTAAATTTTTTCAATATTTCTTTTGCTTCAGTTTAGAAATAAACTTGAATTATTATTTTTTCATTATTTTATGAATATTAGATTATGATAATACCTGGAAAATCGGGCAGCGAGGTGAACCAAATCTGGACGAAAAGAATATATTAAAGGTTAATTCATGTTTATTTTCTTGTTAATTGAATATTTAGACTACTTCGTCGAAGAATAACACTGATTTGGTTAATAACACCACTTTAGGAATAACAAAGAGCGTGCACAAAAAAATTATTCATAAATTTAAATTAAAAGTACATGAAGTTCCTAAATTCAGTCAAGTGGAAGTACAAATTGCGGACGATTATCTCGATTTTGAAGATGAAGATCCATTTTTTGAAAAAACTGAAACTATCACAAAAAATTCTACATTTGTTCACCACCCAGTTTTCAAAACTCTATCAACTCCTGCACCAAGTTCTCCTAAATTCATCAGTGTAGGAAAAGGCACGGTTCATGAAATTCCTTCTGTTTCGCACCCTGCTGACGAATCTACTATCGAAAAACTTTGGAACTTCTTCGGAGGATTGTTCAGTAACGGAACTGGTGATCAAAAATCTATGATAATAAAAAAGACAGAAAATAGGACTCAGAAGTCTGTTCCAATGCATATAAAAGTTTTCTCCTTTACATGGAAAATAACTTTACTATGTCAATTTAGGATTTATCAAAGCATGCTGCCGAATTATACAGAAGTTACCATCCTATAATCAAAAAGCATTTTGTGCATAGCTATCGAAAACTTGTTGAGTTTCAACGAAAGCATGGCTATATTTTTCAAAGTATGCATTAATAGGTGACTAAAAAACAATCATATTCAGGATCTACTGGAAAAATAATTTCGAAAAGTCGATATGATCGTAAGCAAGATCAATTAGATAAACAATGCCCTTATTTAGTTGAAGTGAAAAACTTAATTTCAAATCAAGGTATGCTTTCAGTGAAACATTTCCAAGCTCAAAATTTTATGATTATAGTAAAGTATTTTAGCAACGCAGTATCTCACAATAAGCTCAGAAGAAGAACGAGAGGTAACAGAAAAAGCTAATTGGAAAAGCTATGCTAGTGTTGGATACTGTGTTAATCAAACAGGAATGTGTGGAGCTAATCAAGAATTAGTAGCTATGTGGAGGCACGAAAATGGAAGAGGTAAAGATCATTTTGTTAAAAGTGATATCATTTCTTCTTTTTATTTACAGATGACTTCGATTATGTTGCAAATGAGAGAGATAAAATTGAATTAGAAAGCATGGGCTTTAAAAAAAAATCTACGCTATGTTTTATTTGGTCTTTGGACGAAGCTAGCTCCTAGTAGTCTTTTGCAATTTTCTTAGAATTTTGATGATATGTTAATTATGAATTTTCGAAATATTGTTTGATAATCTTGAATTCCGTTTGTATGTAAAACAGGACATAGTGTTGGATCATGTGAATAATGTATGTATAAGTGCCCCCAGAATTACCCAAAAATTAGAACAAAAATATATCCAATGGTCTATTCCATTAATTTTACAAGGTTCCACAATAGATACGGTTGAGCGATATGTTTTCCATAATAAGACGTTTCGAATGCATATAGCCCCGCCTCCTCGACTTAATTGAGATTTCTAAAAGAGCACAATTACCTAAATTTATATTTAAATGTCCTTTCTAACCTGTCTATTTATATCTCCTATACAAACTAGCGGTATTCTTTCAGTATCAGCTACGGCCCATTTGGAATGGTCTTTGGAACTATTGAAAGTTAAATCGGGAACTGTTACTGTTTTCATATCATAAACCTGAATGAAAAAATTGTAAAAAATGAATAGTTAATTTTTTAAATTGTTTGTTTAATTTATTTCCTCACATTGAAGTTTAGAGTACAATCTGAATGAAGATCTGTTGCTCCTCCGTTTAGCCAACTTTGAACAGCTAGTGATGTTTCCATATCTTGTGCTATAAGGTTCAACCACAAATCTATAACAAATATTTTTACTATTCATGTACAAAACAATTACCTTTTTGAAACTTCTTATGTTTAGCAAAGCTATGTATTTGAGTTCCACCAACAGTCATCATATGCTTAGTTGAAGTGAATACTGTAGCGGATGGAGGAAGAGATTGTTTAGCTATAACGTTTCGCAGAACAGGAAATCTAACATATACTTAATCAGCAAAAGACAAATTTGAATAAACTGACGCACCGAGTAGCAAATTTAGCAGGAAGATTATGATCGAAGGGTGTTGCTTGAATATAACGCAATTGTTCTCCAATACTTCCTAAGTCACTAGTGTTCATGGTAACACAAATAAAGGATTGTGCGAATTTAACACCAGAAGCGGGATATGAATAAGATGCTTAATAAAAAAGGGTATTCAAAAATGAAGTTATATCAGATATACCTGTAGGAGGAAAATTTGGCACACTATGTATTATCCAAAACCCGGAAGATGAATCAAACAGTAATACTCCTTTAGCATGCCCACGATAACTATCTGCCTTAGTGTTAGGACCGTCGTCGCTATACATAAGATGAAAAGCAGTCTATTTTTTAAATATCATAATTTCTATTCTAAGAAAATTTACATACTGGCTCTTTTTTATATATTTGATTTATAGTCGCACCAACTGCAATAGATTCATCTTCAATGGTTTTTTTGCTTAATGTCCATTGCGAATTCAAATTATCCGCGTAAAAAAACGCTTTCCCTTGGTTAGCATTTTTTTCTCCAGAAGGCAATTTGTAAACAATAAACCTATGTTTTTCAATGTGAAAGTCAACAAATTATATTCTTACCAATCAACTTTTGATCCCGTCAAACCTTTACACCCAATGCGTGCGTCAATATAACCAATGAGTATAAACAAGGAAATCCACTGTAGCATCTATGATAAAAAATTTGGAATAAAATAAATGTTGACCGTTTCTTATAAAAGTCGTTTGTGGATGATCTCTATAACTTTGGTTACTTGTTTGGGTTAAGAGTAAAAAAATCAATAAACTTGAGTGCAAGGACATTTATCAACAACGCTTTAGGAACAACAAGAAAGGAATGACATTCATTCCGGAGGAATATAGTAAAAACGGATGAAGTTGCATAAAATATTGAACCCATTTCAACGTTAACAAATCAGCTGAATTTTTTTAAACATGAACCAAGAAATCAATAATCATAGTCATCGTCGTCATCGGAATTATATTCTTCAGCATTGAATCCGAATCGCTGCATTTGTAAGCGTAAATCATCATGACTGTCATCATTTTCACTATAATTATACGAATCATCCTATAATATTAAATATCATATTTTTTAATATACAGTATATATACCGAATTAGATTCTTCGTCAGGATAATCGTTACGCCAATTTCCTTCATCGTTTGAATCTTCGTCATCATCTAAACACCCTGTGTCACTTTCAGAATTATCATCAAGGCATAATAACTGTTCTTCTTCTCTAAAATATTCCTAGTTGTGCTATAGAAACGCTATATATTTCACTTTGTTGCAAAACGCATATCCAAATCGGCAGGATTTTCAACATCATCACTAATTATTCCACGAGATATTTTATAAAAATCGAAAACAAAGTCATTGTCTAGGGCTCTGGAAGAAGACATCGGCTGTCCATTGACCTTAAACGAAACTTTATATATTTCACAAAATCTGCTTACAGTAATAATCTGATCATCATGATAAACAACAGGTTCAGGGCCACCAACTTCTTGAACGGAATTATTAGCAAAAGCTAAGGGATTTTCCATATCTTTAAAATAAACAATGTTTTCGTGCAAAATAATTTATTTCACATACCAACTTCATTTTCGACGTGAGCTTCTGTGGGCGATAAAAAGTCGATGAACTTTTTGGATAATGCATCATCTGAAAGCTCAGGTTCTGGTTCATCACAAGTTTTAAAGAGTGAGAATAATAAAGGATCAGCCTAAAGAGAAAATAGTTTAAAAAATTGATGAGTTAATGCAGATTTAAACCTTCTGTCGTTTTAATTGAACTACTAAAGCGCTGTGAGGGTCTGCTGATCTCTTTCTACATACACGAATAATAGGAGAGCACGGGGAAGACATGATTAATGAGGTTTAGTATGTTTTTTCGTTTATTTCGTTCCGCTCCTTTACAGCGTCCTGTAACACATACTGAATATTCAAACCAATTTGAAAATATCTATAATACCTTAAAACGTTCCTCAAATAAAGATAACTCAGCGATCAAGTCAGTAATAGCGTTTGTTAATGCGTCCGATGGAGTACTGTCACTTGTAGTTTGAACTCTAAGAATAATCTGAAATACAAATCTTAACTTTCATAAAACTTATAAAGCAGCTAACACAGTGCTCTAAAGGATGAGGATTCTTATATCCTGCAAACAAAACGTTAGGATCCTTGAGAAGCTGACTGAAAAAAAAGGTAATAGTTAACAGTTACAGTTTAAATGCTTACTGCTTCAGTAAATTCCCAATAGTATGATCTTCCTTGTTTATGGTAAAGACAGCGGCGTTCGGTACCTATACAAATTATGTTATGTAATCATAATTATAATAAATATATTACCTTAGTGTCTTTTTCAAAGCTGATCTTACGCTCTCCGTCGAAGATTAAAAACGATTCGAACGCTGCTGGCGCGTTCATAACAGATTAAAAACCTAAATATTTTAGACATGAAATATATTACTTATCAATATTAAAAAAACAATTGGGAACATTAAAATATTGAAGAATCGAAAACAGTTAAAACGAATTAATCGGATTTAAAACTGTGTGACAAATAACACCGTTTGGAAAAATACACTGTCTTCTTTATATTTTCGACAGAACGTCAGGTTCTACGAGATTCTGAAAACTTTGAACTCTTCAATAATTGTGTAATGAGTTCATAGATTAAAGGGATACTATAAACATAGCAAAAAGAAGCTCAACCAATACTAATATTATTAAAAAGTTAGCGTCTAGACTTTTTGTTCCCCTTATTTTACACGAATTAAACTTGTTTCAGAGAAAGTTTAACTTTAAACTTTCATACGAGAGAACATTCTAGCCCGAAAGGTTAAATTCTATTGAGCAGACCTTTCGCTGAAAACGATTGCAAAATTTTTCTGTGCTACCTTTTCTATCTTCTCTTTCGTTGTTTGATCATGTGAGCTTTCTTATCAATGGATGTGTGTGCCATTTGTGTTCTGAATGGTTTGTTGGCAACGTGACCTACTTCTCTTTATGCTAACATGTATTATTCCCTTGTTTGTAAATTATAATTTTGCTTTCCAGATGCTTATAGACGGTTTCCTTGCGTTTTGTTTTTCCATTTTATATGGATTTTGTGTGATAAGTCTATTGGTCTCAATATTATTGATTATTCTTTACAATGTCGGGTAAGCTATCATGCGAATGTTGATGTTGTTGACATTTAAATGTTAGGTTCAAATACCAAGTTAAATGCGTCTTGTACCTCTCATGTCTTGTAATCGGTGGGTGGACTGGTGGGCTTCTTTCTGTTCCTTATGGAAAAACAACGGACAATCATTTGTAAGTTGTGTGATGATGATTAGATTATCTATTTAATTTAGCCGAATCTTCCGAGTTTTCCAATGTATGACTTCTTTCCTTGGAATCAAATTTATTCCAAGACATGAAGAAAATTTGATAAGTGATAAACCATTTGTACTTATAGCCAATCATCAAAGCGCTTTGGATGTTCTAGGTAACTTTTTATAATACTAATATTCATGAGTTTATGTTGATATTATAGGTATGACGTTTGTCTGGCCGCAAAATTGTTCTGTCATGCTAAAGAGTAGCTTGAAATTCCTACCCGGCTTCAACTTGTGTGCTTACCTTTGTGAAGTCAGTGCTAAAATTAAATTCTTACCTTTTATATTTTTTTAGGCTATTTACATCAACCGTTTTAGTAAAGAAAAAGCACATAAAACTGTAGATGATACATTGAATGATATTATTAGCAAGAAGGTAGGTCTCAAGTTTATCGTATCACATAGGGCATGAATTTCAGAGAAAAGTTTGGATTTATCCTGAGGGTACTAGAAATGCCGAGAAAACTTTATTACCATTCAAAAAAGGAGCTTTCATTATTGCTAAACAAGCTAATGTAAGCTAGTTTTTTCAATATCATGAACCATAAACATATATTTAGATTCCAATTGTATGTGCCGTTTTCTCTTCTCATAAATTCTTTTACGATTACGTAAGAATTTTTTTATTTTTCTTCAGTAACATATCGCAATGTTTTTAGTCCACCTCTCGTTTCGACAATAGTGGAGAAGTTCTCATTGACGTATTGCCTCCAATCGACTCCTCCAAATTTGAAACTGTTGACGAACTCAGCGAACATTGTCGTCAAGTAATGCAAAAACGACATGATGAGCTTAACATAGAAATGACCGAACGCTTGCATCGCAAAGCTGAGTAGAAAGAAGTTAATCAAAAAAATAGTTATGTGTTTTATGTTTTTTTGTTAAATGTTTTATATCGCCAAAGGTCTAGCTGTTTTATGTTTCATTGTGTATATATTCATCTCCGTGTTAGGCTATTGTTATTTTTCAGTGTTTTAAGTTTTTATTACTAACCTTCAGCATTTATTTCTCTCTTCTGTACTCAGTTCGATTTGCTTGCCTTTATTATATTTTTGAAAGTTTGAAATAGTTGCATTCGGGTAAAGTTTCTTACTTAACATGTTTTCTTATCAGTACTGGTTTGATTGAAACATAGACATACTTTGAACACTTTTTTCCTAAGGATATTTTTCACAGTTATAGTTATGAACGAAAATGTAATAGAGGCAGAATCTATTCAGGTTGTGACACAAAGTATAATTTTTTTTTGGACAAAAAAAAATTTTTTTTTTTTTGAGATAACAGCACCAATGAATTGAGTTTGTTGGGTCCTGGAGTTTCTGCGATCAGCAGTGGACAATTGGAGCGAGATGTAGGTTCTGAAAAGCTTTCTTGGCATCAGAATCATGTCTAGCATTGTTTAAATGAATGCCTTTAATAGGTTATAGCTCAATTCAATGGGGAATGTGAGCAAGATGAAGAACCCCAACCAAGTACAAGCAAATTCGATCAGCTTATGGGTTTAGCAGATTCAGTCCGTTTCGGTGATAAGACTCCTTTTGAACAAAATAAAGAAGGTGGTAAAAGCAAAATGCCAAGCATGCTTTCTCTTATCTAGATGGAGAAATTGACACAGAATCCGAAGATGAAAGCTATCCTGACGATGAGTATGTACCATCGGATACAGAAGAAATAAAGTCTAGTTTGGAGTCAAATAAATCCGTAATCAAACAATACAAGAAGTCCATAGGAAAGTAGGTTTTTTAGTAACATATTCTATGATAAACTATGTTGAAGACGAAAAAGTAGTGAAAGGAAGAAAGATAAGTTAAGAGGGTTACCTGATTTGAAAGATGATGGCAACGATGGAGACTTTGAAGCTAGAATAAGGTATTTAATAATTATCATTGGGCTTTTTATTGATTGTGTTTATAGGCAATATTACGAAAGTTTCGACAGTAATGAAGAAGAACGAGCACATTATATAAAACATGATATTTCCATACCTTCTGTTATTTGGGAAAAGTTGTACAAGTATTCCTTAACTGTAAGATTAAAACTGAAGTTGCTTCTTTTAAAGGTATCAAAAAACAGGACTTAGGTGGTTATGTGAACTCCATTTTCAAAAAGTAGGAGGAATATTGGCTGATGAGATGGGATTGGGTAAAACTATTCAGGTTGTAATAGGCTAACAGTAAACCTCAATGGTATTATATACAGGTGATATGTTTTCTTAAAGCATTGGACTGCTCACAACTTCACGACTCAATGCTGAAGTAATGCAGTTTGACTTGTTTTTATAATTCGTAAAATTTGCTCTTTAAGCTTCACAGGATTAGGTCCTACGCTTATTGTATGTCCTGCAACCATTATGTATCAATGGGTTAAAGAATTACATCAATGGATGCCTGATTGTCGGGTAATTATTACCATTTCGACGTTTGTATTTTATTTTTGTATATAGGTAGCTATTTTACATTCTTCTGGGAGTTTCAAAGGATCAAAGGCAAACCTATTATCAAAAATGGTTGTAAATAGAAAGTATAAAATTTATTTGAATCCCAAGAATAATCTTAAAACTTTAAGAGGTGGATCTGTTGTTATAACTTCATATTCTACTTTTAACAAAGATAAAAAACTTTTGGTATCTCAAAATTGGCATTATGTCGTATTGGATGAAGGACATAAAATTAGGAACCCAGAATCTCAGGTAAACTAATATGAACTGAAATTAATTATTTGGTCTTACTGTTACAGATCTCATTAGCTATTCGTGACGTTCATACTACCCACCGAATCATATTAAGTGGATCTCCAATGCAAAATTCTTTAAAAGAATTATGGTATTTTTAAATTGTAATTGAGAGTTTTTTATATGGCTTTATTCAGGTCTCTTATTGAATTTGTTTTTCCTGGTCGATTAGGATCTCTTAAAACATTTACCCAAAACTTTGCTATACCAATAACTCAAGGAGGTTATGCCAACGCAACAGAAATTCAAACGTTAACAGCTTATAAATGTGCAATTGTCTTACGGTATCTTAATCCATCACAAGTGTCTTGATTTTTTAGATTTACAGGGATGCCATAAATCCATATATATTACGACGTATGAAAAAAGACGTTCAGCAAGCTATTGAACTCCCTGCTAAAAACGAACAGGTATTACTCGAAGTAATTTCTTTAAGTGTTTCGCATAGGTCTTATTCTGTGATATCACTGATGTTCAGCGCCGTTTTTATAACGAATATTTAACTTCTAGAGAATGTCAACGAATTCTTAAAGGCATTTTCATAGTTTTAAATATTTTGTATTGTTAAATCTAACATCAGGTAGTATGGATGCATTTGTTGGCTTAATTACGCTGAGGAAGCTTTGTAATCATCCGGATTTGGTGACTGGTGGTCCTAATAAACATGGTTTAGCCTAGCTTATTAGTGTGAAACCTGAAAGAAATTTACCTTATTTGCAGGGGAGTATGACGAAGCTGTATACCCGCACAAACAGTTTGGCTGGTGTGATAGAAGTGGCAAACTTGTAGTAGTTAAAAGCTTGTTACATCTTTGGAGAAAGGCAGTTTTTATTTTAATTTTAATAACAATTTTTTACTAATTCAGTCAGGAAATAACAAAGTTTTGCTGTTCAGTCAAAGTAAACAGATGCTTGACATATTGGAAAGACTTCTTATTTTGGAAGACTACAAGTATTTGAGAATGGATGGTGGAACAGCGATAGGAAACCGTCAAAAGCTCGTCCAACAATTTAATACAGTTTTGTGCTTATATATTAAGTATTAACGATAATTCTTATTCGAGGATTCATCTGTGTTGGTATTCGCTTTGACTACCAGGGTAGGTGGATTGGGACTGAATCTGACTGGTGCGAATAAGGTAGTTTAAATTGTCTATGAGAATTACTCCGTCTTTTTCAGGTGGTAATTTTTGATCCAGACTGGAATCCCTCGACTGATGCCCAAGCTAGAGAACGTGCTTGGAGAATTGGGCAGGAACGAGATGTTACAATATACAGACTACTGTCTGCTGGAACTATTGAAGAAAAGATATATCATCGACAAATTTTTAAACAATTTCTTGCTAATCGAATCTTGAATGATCCTAAACAGCGCCAGTTTTTCAAAACGAACGATTTACATGAGCTGTTCTCTTTAGCTGATAAGGTTGCAAAGCATTTATCATTGAGTATGGAAGATTGTATTTTTAGGAGAAAAACAGCACTGAAACAGCTGAACTGTTTGCCACTGAAACAACAGAAATCAACCGAGAGAATTTTTTTGATTCACATGAAAAAGAGTAAGTTACTATAAATTTCTATGTTTGCCTGCTTCGTTCTACATGTTTTACTTTTATGTTCATTTCAATGCATTTTCCAGACGAAATAAGAATAGAAAAGAAAAGAAACCTAAACCAGAGGAGCTGCCACCAACTACAAGTGTACAAGACGTTAATGATGATGATACTGAATCCAACACTATAACAGATATCACACCTGAAAAGAGATTACAATTACAAGAATTAGCCAAACATCTTGCACAGTAATCTTTTTAATGTTTCCTTAACGTATTATGATTTAAGTAATCCTTCGCTCCTGGAAAGCACAGTTGTGGGTAAAAATGAAAAGAAGAAATTACTGGATGGAAAATATACTGTACCATTCCTTAAAAAACAACAAAAGGTTAAAAAAACTAAAGAAGAAAAACGAAAAGAGAAAGAAATGAATGAATTAACCAATTCAACTGAGAGAAAGGTAATTTATAAAATATATTTATATATATTTAAAGTCTGCTTAAATTGAATTATAGGCTCAAGATGATTATGTATTGGGACGTCTCTTACAAACTGCAGGTGTTCGGAGTGTATTAAAGCATGATCATTTGGTAGGTGAAAAACCTGCAGATGATCTGATTGAAAAAGAAGCAGAGAGTGTTGCTCGCTCAGCAGCTGCCATAATAAGATCCAGGTATTACTGAAAAAAAAAGTTTCTAAATATATTAAATGCTTAAATAGGCCGAAGGTTAGTGCACTCCTGAAATTGCGACAGGGTAGACGTATGCCGGAACCGATTGAAGAAAATGACAGTGATTCATCTTTAGAAGATTTCGGCGGGTTCGTGCAATTTTAATATATTCTAATAGTTTCTAAATAAGTTTTTTTATTCCAGTAATAAGAAAAAAGAAAGTTTTCTGAGTGCTGTAAGAAAACGAAAACGTCTTGTTTTTGAAAATACTGATGCTATGGAAGAAGCAGTATGATTTTGATTTTTAAATATATTGCTAAGTATTTGTTACGTACTTTTAGTCGGGAGGAGTTTCTGATCATTATTCTGAAATGGCAGAGGAAATTCGTTCTTTCATGGTTACAAAAGGAGGGAAAGCATATAGTAATGAAATAGTTGATAAATTTAAGGTATATTCTATATTCTATATACTAATTTATTATTTCAAAATTGTTACAGAATCAATTAGGCGCTGTGGACCCTACACATTTCAGAGCAATTTTGAAGAAGATCGCTGAACTTAATCGTTTTAATAAACAATGGGTATTAAAAAGAGAATATGAATAATTTATCCATAAATCAAGATAGATCCCAAGCATAATTGTATTTTTTCTACAAATGCATGCACTCATTTATCGCAATGATCATTAACTTATTAATGTCTGGTTATCGTTGTTTTTATTATCATAAATATTAATTGAAACATTAATTTTATAATTTTATAAGCTTTCCTTTATCTGTACCTAACTACTGTCCACAAATTTCGTGACATCACTTGATGATGTCGATAGTTCAACAAGGGTCAATGATTTCTCTCATAAAACAACATAAATAGAATAGAAAATTGAAGAAAAAGCTTAGCAAGACCACCCTTTGAAAAGTAATCGAGGGTTGGTAGTTATCTGCTTCACTCAATGGACAAACGATGATGATGAAAGGTACCGCTAGATGAATGAAGCAGTTGATTCTCTTTCAAAATTATTGCCGAGCAAAACACATTAAATTTGGTTATTATTAGTTATCAAACAAAATAGATTTTCAATCTCAGTACATACGCATAGCATTACTTTAGAGCTGCCTTTTCTGCTGAAGAGACAAGGAATAAAGGTTCGAGAATGCCAAATAGCTGATAAGACGGGCAAATAAGTGCGAAATGTTATTGTTAGCTAAATAAAGAAAAGAGATAAAGGATTATAATCGTCTAATAATTACTTGAAAATTGGAGAAACTTATTTAAATTACATTTGTTTTATAAAATGATTATTGTAAAAAATAAATACTCGTGTTCGAGGCTTTCTAAGTTATTAATATATTTACAGTACTTTTTGGAAAACCCTAATGGTATAAAGCTTGAAGTTTTGCTTCTGATCAGATATCTGAAAGGAACGATTTTATAGTTTAAAACTCTAAAAATAGTAGAGACTAGCAGTTCATAAGATGACACATTCACATTTCATCGTGCAATAAAATGAACTATACGACTTTTTGCTTAATTTTGATGAGCTTCATGAAGAAGATTGATTATTGTCTGAAATATATTTGAAATATAAAAGTTCATTTTAGAAATTCCGTTCTTAATAATCTGAGATCTAGAACGAATTATAAAATCTCGGCATTCTTGAAATTGAAGCAAAAATGAAATCTATCTGTTTGTAAAAGAAAAATATGACAAAACATTCTGGATTATTCAATATTATTGATCATAGTATTTACTTAAAGTTTTAAGGCGGAAATATGGACAAGGACTGTCATATTCGAACTCTAATGACATTTTAGGAAGATGTAGTTCTTTATTGACAAACTGTACGCCGCTAGGTTTGATCAATTTTTATACAAAATCATGGTTTCTTTAACTATAAATTTTTTTTTTTTCAAATAATTTATAAAGAGGATAATCTATTTCTTTCGATTTCTATTCTAGTTGTCTATGAGTCCCGTTGATACTCATTTTAATGACTTTCGTTATCAGTTTGCAGTAGATTGTCGTCGTTTAAAACATCTACCCCTCTTAGCTTACATCATACTTCTAATATGCTTCTGAATTTGTCATTGTTAGATTGTTCTAAACTATTGGATAATACAACTTGCATAGGCATTTTCGTACTTAACATAATTCTTTTATTTATGTTCTTACATATTATTCCTAAATTTTGCTTATCGTGTGTACAAACTGGATGACTCTGATTCATATATTTGGCTCTTCTTTTCTTATGTTATGACTACAAGCATAATATAAAATGATATACCGATCAACTATTCATTGCAACCTACAGTCTTTGTGTTATATTTCATGGAAATGAATCAGTATAGTATACCTTTACATCTTCCATTAATTCGATTTTAACAAATACTTTATTGTTATATTGTTTTCTTTAGTTTTTTATCTTATATATATGTATTATCTATAGTATTACTATAAGCAGGTTCACATAATACACTCATTTTTACCGTAATTCACTAATTATTGGTAAAATAGGTGTAGGAAATGAGAAGATGGTCAATTTTCTTGCTTATTTCTGTGCCTATTCTCGTATTCAGTATAGAGATTAGTGTGGAAAATGAAACTGAATTCTGGACAGATGTTTTATCTTATGCGGAAAGTGTTGGAGTTCGAAGGTATTTATCATAGTTAATAAGTATAAGTTGCTACATAGCTTCATGTTTGAATTAAAACGAACTTAAAATTAAATGGATATGTGAATTTTTTTTGGAATTATATATATATAACTTTGATAACTTGATCTTTGACGTTTCCAGCTTCACATCATTCCAACTTAAATATGGCAATTAAATATAAAAGCTAAGAACAGATATTTCAATAATGAAATTATCGATAAATAAGGAAAAGTAGATCAGTTTTATTGAACACTAAGTGCACTTCTTAAGTGCTAAGAGTCTGTCAAGTAAAACTATCTGATTTGAGGGACGTATGGCTTAAATGTAAAAAAATGAAGATAAAATAATCTAAGAGTATACTGTAAAACCTAATTATTGATTTATAGATCTGTGCTTTTGAATCTTTTGACTGATGAGAAAAATGAAAAAGAAATAATGACAAATGACACTCTTGAACACGAAGTAGAACATCATGCACCACATGGAATTAAGGTAGCTTCTTGGAAATTTGATTATGTCAAAGAGCCACTTGTTTTGACTCTTTTTATCATTGTCATTGGACTTTTCAAGCTAGGTAAATAAAATTTTCGATTTATTTTCGATTTAAAACAACTATTACTACTATAGGCTATCATCATTCCGGAGCAATTCAAGCACTTGTACCAGAGTCATGTGCATTAATTTTGGTTGGTGTTGTATGTGGATTAGTCTTCATGTAAGCGCTTTACTCCTCTTGATAGAAAATAATTAATTTGGTGATATTAAGTGGTGATACAACTCATGAGTCGATCAAGTTTCTGGAATTCAACTCAAAAACTTTTTTTTTCTTTCTATTGCCTCCAATTATCTTAGAGTCAGCATATTCTCTAAAAGATAGAGCTTTCATTGAGAATCTTGGAACAATCATATTATACGCTGTAGTGGTAATTTTGAAACAAACACAAGTTTAAGAATATATTGGAAGAATTTAGGGTACAGTGTTAAACATCATTATAATTGGAGGATTCCTTATCCTATTTTCTGAACTTGGATTAATGGGGAACTTCCGTATAGATTCGTTTGATTGCCTTGTATTTGCTTCATTAATAGCTGCTGTAGATCCTGTAGCTGTAAGTTGTACAGTAGTATTACATTCTTATTGATATATATTTTGAGGTTTTGGCAATATTTCAAGAAGTAGGAGTAAATAAGATGTTGTATTTTATGGTATTTGGCGAATCTTTGTTAAACGATGCTGTTACAGTTGTGTGTTATAACTTAATGATTGAATTTAAGGAGTTACCAGAATTTAAAATAACTGATGTATTTTATAATCAATTTTCACATTTATTTTATACAATTATTTAGGTAATGCTGGGATTTTTAGCTTTTCTCTGCGTTTCCTTAGGAGGTCTTTTCATAGGATTAGCTTGTGGAGCACTCTCGGCTATAATTACCAGATTTACTGAACATGTCAGGGGTAATATTTTTTTCAATTTTCAATGTTTGATATCGTTTATTTAACGACATTTAGTAGTGGAGCCAGTTGTACTATTTGGGATGGCCTATCTATCATATATGGCCAGTGAATTATTTCACTTTTCAGGAATCATTGGGTAAAACAAATAACTTTCAAAGAAAACTTTAATATCTCACATTATATTTATAGAATAATTGGCTGCGGTCTTTTCCAATCGCATTATGCTTGCAAAAATATCGCGTCAAAATCATATATTAGCGTAACATATTTCGCGAAAGTTGCCAGGTTTTATCAAATCGAGTTTTAAATCAGAAAACTTACTTTTTATTCTTATAGTGCTGTATCAGAATCACTTATATTTATTGTACTTGGTGTCATGCTTGTTAATGAACAAGAATGGTTTTGGAGTGAGTGGCATCCATTATTCTCATTGTACTCTGTTGTTTTATGTACCGTATCGCGTATTGCCGGTAAGTAAAAGAGTAGTTTGAAATCCTAAAATAACTAAATTTATAAATAAATTATGACTAATGATAAGATATAAATAGCTGAGTCATTTTTTTTTATCGAATTGTCCGAATCGTTAAATTAAAAGTGATAGTATAACCGTTCTATTAGTTACTACGTTATTAATAACTTAAACAAATTATTTATTTTATACATTTCAGTTGTCTTCTTTTTAACTTATATAGTTAATCGTTTTACCGGTGGAGTACGTCATATTTCATTCCAAGAACAAGTAATTATGGTTAGAAGATAAAATATATAACTTCAAAAAAAATATTTACAATTTGAAGGCTTACGGTGGTTTGAGAGGAGCTGTTTCTTTCTCATTAGCTTTCATGATTAATGATAGTGTACCAGTTAAAGCAACATTACTATCAGCTACATATATGGTTATTCTATTCACAGTTTTTGTTCAGGTGAAATAGTTAGAAAGTTTTGAAACAAATAAAATATTTCAGGGATCAACAATCAAACCACTTGTACGATACCTTAATATACGATTAGCAAAGAAAGAAGATAGATTCTACATGTTCATGGAATTTAATAGAGGTGTTATTGCTCACATGTCACAAGGCATTGAAGAAATTTGTGGCTATAAAGATACCAGCTGGCTAGTATGTTTAATATTTAGTTAAAGGGGAAACGTTTTCTTTAAGGCTACACTCAGTGAGTTTTCTAAAGGTTATCTTCGTCCTTTATTAGAGAAGGATTATGATGCTTCTGATAGACGTGAAGGCAAGCTTTTGGAAATGGATAGAGCTGCGACAATGAGGTGAAATCTAAATCCATTTATGAGAAATAAAAAATAAGTTTCAGAGAAGCGATGATAGCTAGTCCTTCAACTTCATCTTTTAAACGACAACAAAGATTGGATGAAATGGTTGAGAAGTAAGATATTTATGCTTTTCATAGTTATGAATGTGTTTATTTAGTAATGAAATTCCACGTGAAATGATGGAAGAAGATGATCATTTTTTGCAAAAAAAAACCAAGCAAGATGTTGAAAAAGAAACAGAGGAGCTCACAAAAGATATAATGCATATTAGACAACTAATGCAAAATCCAATTTCTGATGTTTGAATTTGATTTTTTATAGAATTTATAATTTTGCTCTTAGTTCTACAACAATCGTAACTTAGTTGGAGAAGAAGTAAAAGAGCGGAAACAAGAAGCCCATAACATGCATCAATTGCAATACCGAGCCAGAGGAATGAAAGCGTAAAGTTAAATATTCATATAACTCACTTTTTTTTTGATTCCAGCAAAAAGAAAAGAAATATACTCGGAATAAAAACAGGAAAAACCAAGAATACAACTCACCAATCACTTATTTTGGCTTCTATGGGATCTTTAGGGGTTCATGCTGTCGAAGCACAAGAAAACTCTATTGAAACTGGATGTATGCAACAGTTCATCAGTATATAATTAACTTTATATTTTTAGCAATCGAAGAAGACTCAGGAATACGAATGACAACACTGTATACCATAAGTGAAGGAGAGCCGGCATAGCTTTAATGGTTAATATATTAGCTTTTTTTAATTATACTTGTTTTGATAATATATTGTGTTTTATGTGTTTGATATAAGAGCCTAGTTGTGGCCGTTAAATCTTTGAAACCATGAAATTCACATGGCGCATTCAAATAATTGATGGGCCATCATAACTTAATAACGATATCGCAACAAAAATAAGTTGGCCAGGTAATAAAACTTTTTTTTTAAATCATATAAATATGGTATGTAATATAATTTTGGATAAAAATATTTGAATATTTAAGCTAATGTAACATTTTGTCCTGCCTTGAACGTAGCAATTTGAACATTACGATCTTTAGGTCGCGAATCTTCATATACTGATTCTAGATCTTCCTCAGTAATGGCAATGTCATCAACATCAACTTCTGAAAAACAAATATCAGATGAAAAGAAGACCAGTATTACCTTTTGGAGCATTTCTATGAGCATTAAATTGAGCATTTGTTATTAGAGCTTTCAAATCAGCACCGGTCCAACCATCTGTTCGATAAGCCCAAGATGTGTGAGAAATTTTCTGATGATTAACACTTTTCAAAATAACCCGAATAATAGCTGAGCGCTCCTTCTAAATTTTTACAAGAAAGGTTAACTATCTGGAAAAAAACAAACCACATCCGGTGGGTTACACATAATTAAATGATCGAAACGACCAGGACGAAGAAGGGCTCCATCAATCATATCAATACGGCTAGTGCATCCTATTACAAAAACACCTAAAAAGTGAAAGATACAACCAAAATTTGAAATAATTTGATGTCTCTAATCAATCATGCAGCTATGAAGTTATTTATACTTTTCATGTATTTGTATACCTTGCAGTCCTTCAGCTCCATCTAGCTCTGTCAAAAGTTGATTAACAACTCTATCAGTTACTCCAGTGCTATCATTTCCGCGTTTCGGAGCTAAAGAATCCAATTCATCAAAAATAATAACACATGGTGCTTGTGCTCTAGCTCTAAGATTAATTACATACATATATTCCAAAAACATTAAGAAAATACCTTTCAAATACAAGTCGAACATTTTCTTCACTAGAACCAATATATTTCGAGAGTAACTCTGGACCCTATACAGTAATACGTTTAGAGACATACTATTTTCATTCTAATATTATAATTTTAAAATATCTAAACTCATACTTTAATACTTATAACATTAAAATCTGTGAATGACGCAAAAGCATTTGCCAGCATTGTTTTCCCACATCCGCTTCGTCCGTGCAAGAGTACCCCTCTACCCAATTTGATACCACAACTATCGTAAAGTTGCGAATACTGAAAAATTTTTTTTCCTGTTTTTAAGTTCAAAAATTATATTGTAAACCTTTGTAGGCCAGATTAAAACCTCAGTAAGTAGTTTTTTTTGCTCTTCCATACCACCTACATCACTCAATAGCACACTGCGAGTTTTTTGTTTTTCGGTTACCGAACTGAATGGTCTAGAACACAACAAGGCTGTTTTTATATCGTCCTCATTTATTGAAGAGGAACCTGAAAAATGGTTGTAAAATTCTTGAAGTTATTAAGGCCAATTTAATTGTTTACATGAATCTAAACAGTTATCCGTTCTGACAACTATTTTGTTTTTGCCATCAACTAAGATGTATTTCCCAAAACGCACCTCGAACACGACATTCTAACTGTATTCTAGTTGCTAGGCGGCGAAGATCCGACAAAGTGAAATTATCAGTATCCTTGGCAGCAGTTGATGGATTGCAGTCAGGATCTAGAAATTCTCGAAGTACGCCAGCGCGATCTGTCTGAAATTAATCGTGCAATTCAATAAAATTGAATTTCAAGTTTTGTTAAGAAATTCTTCAATGCCAATTCTCAAATGTCATTTTGTTCTGGCAAACCCAGTGAAAGCTACTAGTTTGTATAAAGGTGTTATTTCAGTCGCTGCGTACTTGACCGCCATCTAATGACAATTCGTGATTCAGAATATTCCAGTCTGGGATTCATTCTTGTTTTTTTATCTTCGTTTCTCAATTCAGTTCCAATCCGGATGCTAATTTTGTATACTCCCAGATTTCATGAAGAAAGAAAGACTAAGTAGAGGAAAACAATGTGACATTAATCGCAGGTACGTCAAGATATGACCGGTGCGACGAAAGTTTCTTTATAAGCACTCGGGGGCAAGGACAGGTTCATTGCAACCAAGATCTTCAAGCGAGAGACGGAGAAAAGGAATCATTTAGAGATAACGATAAAAGGGGGTAAATGTAGTGAGGAATACAGAAGAAGAGGAGGAAATTAAGAGAAAACTAGTCAAGACCAGGCTAGTACTATAGAATAGAGGCGGAGCGCAGTTGAGTGCGAGTCTCCATCGTTTCTACATCAGCCTTTCTTCCAGACTTTAAGTCGGCAGAGACCCTCATTGCAATGTCCATGATGAAATCGAGGTCATTCAGTCAATCCTTGCCCACTCTCATCTTTCCCTTTCCGCACAATCATTTCTCTTTCTCTTACCTGTTTAGGTCATATCCATCTTCTTTTGACGTTCCTATCGTGAACCTATAGTCATATTTCTGAGTAATCTCCCTCATGTTCTCTATATTTCTCTGATTCTCATACCAATCGTTTCTGATCATGAATTTGTATCGATTAATTGTCATCGTTAGCCAACATATATTTTCCAGCAGAATTCTAATCTTGGAATATTCGAGACTTTTATTTCACCACTGTTTTGCTACATTCCTACCAATTTCAAACAACAAGTTTTCTTTCTACTAGAAACTTCAGTTCAAGAATATGACGAAAGGATTTGCATCTAGTTTTGGTGAACCACTAAGTGATGAAGCTACCAGATATGTAAACGAAGTTCGTCTTAAACTAACTCATCGAATCCATCCTAATGTAAGTTCAAACTTTTTCAATTTAAAATAATCTTTTCCGTTTTAGTTTGATACTGATTTTAACATTTATCGTTTTGTTTTGTCTTCTGAACGATTACACAAAAAAGAAAAAGATATAGTTGAACATGCGGCTAAAGCAGTTAATAACCATCTTCGTATCCGAAAATCGCTTAATTTGGTAAATACTAAATTTTATGTTTGTATATATTAATTAAATATATCAGGACACTGATATTCCAAAACGATTCGATGAAAATCCTATTTTCCAAAAAAGGCTGATGCCGAAAGGTGAGATACAAGATTTAACAGATAATCATAATCGGCTGCTATGGTATATTGAGTACGCTTCCATAACTGTTGAGGTAATTTCTTTCTTCGAATTCTAATAATTTTTTCTGTAATCATTAAAGAGCATAGCACATTCCATTAAAAGTTCTGAAGCTTGCAAATATCAATTTTGGCAATTCGAGTACATGCTCAGACAGGTCATGAAACAGGTTAGTTCTAGTAGGGTCAGGGTCATTCCGGTTCTGATATGAGAGTTCTAAATGAAGCAAAAAAATCATGTTTAGGAAGAGAAAACTGGAAAATTGAGTTCATTGCGTCATGTAGTAGATATGCACGGATATGAGATAAACCCTTTCACAATGCTCTTTGTCAGCAGTGGAACATTGGCATATTATTCTCAACTTTTCCACTATGAAAATTATCCAGAACTGGTAAGGAATTATATAATAATAGAAAAACATTCAATAACAGAATAACAATTATCTAACTTAGGTAACACCAGTTGAAATTGTAAACATTGCTAAATGGATTCATGTTCCTTACAAATTAGCTAAAACTATGATGCCATCAGGATTTGCTGAGAAATTCCGTCTTCATGACAGCAACTTTTTAAAAATATTGAAAGAGGAAATAAGAATAGAAGATATTCCAGAAACATTAGGTGGATCTAACAAGGTATTATAATTAGTTTAATGTTAGTGTATATACATAATTTGTAGAATATTAAATGCACACCAGCTTTGAAAGTTGATACATCTGACTATTGGCAGCCATCACAGAATGAAATTGTGAATGAACTCGAAGTAGTTCATGTTGGAGCTCGAAAAAACAAGCATATTACCCTTGATATCACTGATCCCAAAGAACTCAAGTGGTATTTTAGAACAGATGGGGATGTGTACTTTGGAATTTTCTATCAGGTTTGCTTGGATTGGAAGAATTCTGAATCATTTACACGATCTAGGATGCGAGCAACAAAGCACAAGTAGAAAAAGAAGGATTTGATACAGAAAAGTATGAGATGGTATATCCCTGGTTGAAACTTTCTGCTAAGCTAGTTCATGAAAGGGATGCTCTTAAGCTCACTACTCCTGGGATGTAAGTCCAACAAAAAACAATTGCTTGATTCAAATTAAAATATTACAGATATCATATAGTTTTCTGTAATAAGCATTCTTGGTTATCAAGAAGAAATGTAGACTTATTTTTACAATTAGTAGACCAAGATGGAAACTCAAAACGCATCCATTCGGACGGAAACGTTTCAAATACTAGCTTAACTATTAACACAAACTAATAAAGTAAGGTGTCATTTTTAATAAATTTTTTTTGCACTAACCTGACTCAATGTTGGTATTTCAATTACATTTGTAAAAATCCTTTTACTTCCTTGGGCTGTCAAAGATTTGTGTAATGAATGCAGCTTACGAGCCGTAGTTATAACAGGAATTTTCGATTCAAGTAAGACTCGCAATAACACTGCAAGTATTTTCGTAATATTTAAGTATTTAATTTAATAAATTACTATTGAAAAGTCTTTCAATAGCCAATTGCCTATGTTCTTCTTCTCCTTGAGCTTGAAAAAAATCCAAATTGTCCAAAATGAGCAAAGATGGTTGTCTTTTCTCGAGTTTTTTCATGTCTGACAATATACTTTTTTCAATACTGTCTGATTGCTTCCCTTAAAACTGTTTTTTGTTTTTTTTATCTGTTTAAAAATTCACACCTTTCCAACTGCAACAATCTATATAGACTGAAAAAACACAAAGAGACGACTTTGCTAATCTGCGAGCAACTCTTGTTACAATACAAGATTTTCCAGTACCTTCTTTTCCCAATAAAAGAGTATGCCCAAAATGTTTCTAAAAACATTATGAGAAATTTGTATTCTTAACTTTACTTTATTGTTGGACTCATAGAATAACTCTGCAAAATGTGAAATATTTCGTACTAGACCTGACTGGCATCTAAAGTTTCATCAAAATAAGATTAGATTGATATCGTCTTACTCTAAATTTAGGGTTGGCGAACCCTTTGATAATCCAAAGTTCGATATCACAGACTCATTTATTTCTAATTTCGCAACTTCGGTATTTTCGGATTCCTGAAATGTATAAGTAAGGACTTTCGCAGTTTTTAAATACCTTATGAACAAAATTCGTATTATTTCTAGCAGCGAAACAAATGTCATTATTGTCATACTGTGTTTTTGTCAAATCCAATGTGCTAGGTTGCAAGCGAACAACAATATTTGGATCTAAAGAAGAATTTAGATCTTCTAAAAAAATAGTTTTACCTAGGTCTGTTAGAGATATCTCTATTCCTTGGTATCCGAATAGTACTGGATAAAAGGCAGTTATAGTTTGCAAAGCTCGCTCGATGGTTTTAAAATCATAATCAGGAACATTATTTGAACTCTAGATTTTGAACTCTGACTTGAAGCAATCCGAAAATTTACCTTGTCGACAATAAATACATCACAATGCTTAAGAGCGTGAATTTTTCTTATATCAATGCTATTACACATAATTTTAGTATAACAGGAATATATTGGGTTAGTACATATAAAATGATTTGGACGATGCTGAAAGTGATTCTCATATATTTGAGCAAAACGCTTTTTAAGACGATTCGAACTATCATATTACAACTAACTTTCAATAGAGATACGACGGCTTTTGGTATCCCTTCCGAAGAATTATTATTATCAGGACAATGAATTAAGACAGCGAACTGTAGAGAAGAATGTGGCTCATTATTACGTTTCGTTGATATAATATTAAAAGAAGAATATTGCTCATCTAAAATGCTTAACTTTTCTTAATTTGAGTTAGAGTGATTTTTTACCTTTACTCAAACAATAAATTAAGCAGGGATGAGAACATTGATTTAAAATTTTGCATTTTTCAACGAACACTTTTGGTAAGCATCGAAGTATAGCATTTTCAATTTTCTTCTTTGAAAACGAAGATGTTGAAGTAATATCTGTCGAAATATTCTCAAAAATGTTTTCCATCTGAATAAACGGGATAATTCTTGTACGGGATAGTTCTTATATATATAAATATCATTAAATACCTGTGCAGAAGAGCGAGAATTCGATTTTTTTGCATTTTGCTTTTTGGATAAAAACGGAATAACATATAATTCAGAACTAGGAACTAAGTAAACTGGGAGATCAGTTGGTGGAACAACATTGACTAAGGTTATGTAATCAGATTTTTTTTGATTATATGCCGTTACCTATCTTGAACAGTACATGCATTGATGGTGATAACCAAAGAGGAAAAATCATATCTTTTTTAACCACAGTTAATTGATCGAGGAATAAATGTTCAACGGTAGAACTAGATTTATCCTTAAAACAGATTGACCATCGATTCAAAAACTAATTTACCATGATTTCAAAGTCTTCGGCAGAGACAGGTGATACTTCTACACCTTTACAATTTGTAGGATCGACAGCTTCAGCAATAACCTAGAGTCAGGAAAAAAAATAACTGAAAACTTGGTTCTAGTACTTCTTCATTTTCCCGAAAGCCAGCATTTTTGGCTAAGACAGAATTAACAAATAAGTGGGAAAAGGGCATACGACCATATAGCTGAACCACTAGAGTAACATTTGGGTCAGCACAGGAGCGAACAATATAACATCCTAATAGATCTCCTAAACTAGCCTGTAAAATTGACATTCAAACAAAAATTAATATGCTGGTTTATACCGGATTCCAGTTAATTTTTGAAGTCGAAGAGAATAAAGTTTCATTTTTTACATATCCAAAACAGTTATTAAAATGGTGAAATTGAAGGAAGGCAGGAAAAGTTCTATTCATATAAATCTAAAAATATGTACGTAAGACTAAAGTAATGGTATAGAGTTTAAATATAACGATATTCTCGTGATTGATAGCAACGCAGAAGGTATGGCGATAAACACGTCCTGTTTCCACTTCTTTGAGACGAGACTGCTCTATTGACAAAACATCTGCTCCAATAGTAATAGTGTGGGTCATCTATACCAATGCTTCAACAGCGAGCGACCTTTTATAAACAAAGTCTGATATGACTCATTGCAATTCGTAAAAATTGAGAAATATTGGAAAATCACGTGCAAATTTTCAGTTATATGTTGAATCGCTTATATTTATATTTTCAGATTTCGTATACTGTTAATCCGTGATAACTTGTCCTGTAATAAGTATGTCCCCTCCGTCAGCAAAAATTCTAAAAACTGACGACTGTAATAACCTCAAAGAAAATCCGTATATTTTTCAAGAGCAATTATGGTTCAATATATTCCTACGATGTGATGGCGACAGTTTGAAAAAACTTTTCCTGGTATAGGTTAATATAAGATCTTGTAAATTTTATTTTTGTTTAGGTTTGTAAAGAGTTCAATAGACTGCTTTCTTGGAATGGTTTTTGGCTTGAAAAATGCCTACAAGATAGAGTTAATCTACCGCCAAAAAAATGGAGAGAGTTTATATTAAAAGGTTTATTCCATCAGTAGAAATATTTAAATTTGTGTTTTAGATACTGACAAATTATTCAATTATCGAATCATGTGGTATAAGAATCCCTATAACAGAAATCTTGCGTATAAGTTCACGAAAGCGGATCATTTAGCTAATCTGTGTGAAAGCAATAGGCGAATGACATTTGTTGTTTATAATGGTGGTGATGGGTATGTAAAGTGATCTGAATAATTTATATAAGTTTGGGTTAAGAATGCTGATTGAAAAAGAAGACGATTTCTTATTCCGCGATGATCGTGTCGAATGCTGTTTTGCTACAAGCTATGGTTGGTGTACGCGATTTTTTGAATTAGATTTAGAAGAATGTGGTCTCGAGGTTTGTTAATGTTTTCTTTAAAATTATACATTCCTTCATAATTCAGCCTTGGATAATAGATGAAATTCGCCCAAATATTACTGTCAAAGAATTGTGCTGTTGCCGAAACGATTGCGGGGCAATATATAAGACACACTCGTACCTGTTATTACCAGAAGAAAGATTCGATAGGAGAACAGAAAAAGAATCTCGATGCAGGAGTGTTACAAAATCTTGGGAACAATGGGAAGGTATGTATTTATTGTTTATTATTCTTATTATTGTATCTATTAGGTGGATTTGAATGGGAAGAAGCTAAAATGGTTTTTTCTGACTATTGTGCTGGTGTAAGGCATTTCTCAATGGAAACTTCTGGAAAAGATACTCAATTTTGGGCTGGACATTATGGGTCCAAGTTTGCCAATACTGAAGTCATCATTACCTTTCCTGACGAAACACGACTTCTTGCACCTGAAGAGTATAAAGAACCAGATACAAAGCCAAAGCCCGAAATCATGCCAAGCCGATATAATATTCCTGGCTTTGTACGAAGATTACGAAACTTCAGGTTTTAACTACATTTTTGTACATATTTATTTTCAACCAATTTGAAGCTAAATCTGTTACATTCCTATGCTTACTTATTAACAGCACTTGTATATCATGGACAAATTAAATTTATTCCCTCTACTAGGGCCCTGGAATTGTTGAGACATGTCAAAAGAAACGTCGGTTAGTTTTATCCAGTAGAATTGATTGTATATATTCCCCCTTCTATGAATTTAATACCGTTATTATATGCTTTATATAAACTACAATATTAATATGTATTTACTCGATTTAAAGTCTATTTGCTCTCATTGTTAATATTATTTAAATTCTTATCCAAATTCAAATATTCTCTTTTCTTAATAAATGTTTTTTTAAAAGTATAACGTGTTGTTAAGCTGTATCTGTTTTTACACAGTCAATATTTTTTGATTGGTTGCTTAGCAACTATACTTATTTGACAATTTTTATCATCTATTTCAATTCCAATGACTAATTGTTGTGTTAGGCGTAAACTTATGGCAGTGGAACTAACCAGGTCTGAAGAAAGTAATGGCCCTGTTAACCCTATCACTGCATTATGCTTCATAGCCGACAAGAATAAATGCCCAAAAGGTTTTACCGCTGTAAGAATTGTTATGTAATTTAGCTTGATAATAAGGCTTTTAGATAACTAAAGCAACTGATGACAACTCGGATGCTGATTTATGGCGTGAGAGCTCGTTTTCTATATTTGCTAGACCTACACGTTATATTGCTTACAGTAAAGAATTACCAGACTGTGGAATCAAAGTATGATATATCATTACTGATCATGTATACCGATCATTGTTTCCAGGGAACAGCTGTATCGGTCATAACGGATATAACAGTAATAAAAGATTCTGAGCCTATACCGCATGGGTATGTAGCTATTGATTATACTGCGGACTCAAGTATGTGCTAATTTTGTTTTTAAATTTGAAAAGTTATTTAGGGGAAAAATCTCTTCGTAAAAGAGTGTTATGTATAAAGTCAGAATCCCGAGAAGCTGTTGTAGATGCAATTGGAGAGGTTTTTCTCAACTTTTCCAATAGATTAATATGGTATTATGATTTAGATCACTGTGCTTGGAAAAACGAAAAAAACTCCAAAAGGTTATAGCAGTGCAGGGTGAATTTGTTGTTTTTCAAATTATTAGTTACAAATGGAAAAAAGCTCATTGATCTTTTTAGTGAAGTTGATGGAGCATTAATTGTCTTTAAAGTTGTGGTAATACCTCAAACTTTTGGATTGAAACATAGCAGCAGGTATATTAAGCTCACTGTTTTATTATAATATTTTTCTTTTTAGCGCTCAAAGTCTTCCTACGCGAAGTGCTCCTGCTCCTCCTAATACACTCTATCCCGCTTTACAAACGTCTAGCTCAACAACTAATTTTGATAAAGTAAATGCTTTTACAATTAAGGTGTGTAGTGAAATCTTATCCTTTTTAGTTTTCTTTTAGTTTTCCTCCTTCCCTTTTTTTGTTTAATGTGTTTTTTGTGTGAAATTTTATTTTATGTCATCAAATTATAATTTTAAGAGTCCAAATCAGGTGAAACCCAAAGGTGTAGATGGTGTTCCATTTAAGTTACATCCATCAGTTGGGACTGCAGAACAAAAACAGGCAATTACTACTCTATAATTCGTATTTCATGTTCTGTTTCAGGGAGATGATTTACCACAAATTAATTTTGATATTAGGCGTCTGGACACGGAAGCTTTTTATTATACATTTGCTATTGAGCAAGCTACTTTAGCGTCAGCTAATTGAATTTATTTTATTTATTTCGCTTTTTAATTTCTAAAATTTCCTTATTTGAGCTTGCGATTTACTTAATTACGGAGGAATAAATATATGTGTTAAACATTTTCATTTCTGCTACTTATTTTGAAAAAATTTTGTATCCCGCTGCGCATTTGTATTCATTTTCCGGCGTAGATGTGCATTATTACATATTCTTATGTCTATTATCTGTGATGATCAAATTTGCCACGTCTTATAATAAATCTCATGATCAAGACTCTGTTTTAGTCTGTTCGCTTTAATCATTGCTATTATACAATGCTCTTCGAATTAAAAAAATGATCTGCTTCCTAAAGTTTTATTTTCAAAACTTGCGTTCAAAGATTTTTTTGCAATATAAGCCTTCAGCTAGTTCATTGCAAATTATTTGTTTGAGTTGGAACCTGAGATGAAGTGATCTTGGTGCTCCTTTTCACCTCCCTCACACTTTTTAATTGAAATAATCATGATGCTAAAATATTCTCGATGGACCTAGAAATTTGATATAAATTTTTATAATGTTTTATATATTGAAAAAATGAATATCACATGTCTGAAGTTGTATTAAATATCGCGAAGGGCAATAAAAATATAAATAATATATTCGTTTGTATGGCTAAAACTGCATATAAAAAGAAAGAACAATTTGATCTGAAAAGATTAGAACAATATTAGCTTCAAAATTACACATGTTCTCTATCTCTCTATCTCTTTCAATATTATGAATGTTTTTGCTTTTATGAAAATTACTAGTTGTAGTTAAAGAGTATGTCATATATTTTCTAATATACATATAACGTGATTACGTTTTTATTCAATTCTTGAAATATTAGATATTAGTTCAGCTGCTAAATGATATGTTCTTTTTCATAATGTATATCATCATAGAATCTCAATCTCTCTTGTAGTTTTTATTTAAGTTAGAGTCAATTTAGTTTTAGAATTACATATACATATATAGTAACAAAAGACAGAGGAAATATTTAGAGCATAAAGGTGAATATAATGTAAATAAGAGACAGGGAGTGTATAGAGCATGAAGAGATGGAACAGAGATCGTAGACTAGACAGATGTTAGAATACTTGAAGATTTAAAAATTCGACATGAATTTCAATTTTTTAATATATGTTTAATTACAAAAAAATAAACCTTTATGGAAGCATGAAATATGCATTTTTATGTGTGTTACCTTATAAATATTTAATTTTCTGTCAATTACCTCACAGTTCTTTTCAAATTCTATCAATACGACAACTTGTAATATGGTAGTCGCTGAGCGACCAAATGTTTGGCCGTTTCTCGATTGCTTTGTTTTTATGTGTTTCTTTCATTTTTCTTCTTGGTTGCTATGCTCTTCCTGGGACAAACGAGACACTTTCAGCATTTTTGAATAGGTTAAAAAAAGAACAGGAATTTCCAAGAAGTTTATCGTTATTTCCATGCAAACAAAATTCTAAATATAATGTAAATATTTTTTTTTGGAATGTTCTCCAAAAATTTTAATCTAGTGCTTCAATTCTGAAAATTCATATTATTTTCTCATAGTTTTCTCGTAGTTCATTTTGTGGGAAAGGGTTTTGATATGCATTCAAAATTGAAGTTATTTACCTTCAGAAGTAGAACTCTTTTTTTCATTTTGCTTTCAGTTCTACATCTTTCTTTCTATTTTTGTATTGAATTTGTCCGAATATTGTAATCCGATTCAACCTACAACTCCGAATAATCCGACCCTATATGGCCTCAGCCACATTGAAATCGCCTTTTTCATATTTTGTGATTTATTTTGAACATTTCCTGGCATTTTGAAGTTTTTCAACTTTCTATAACAATTAATTTGTTATACGTGCAAGATAACAACATTCATTTGCTTAACAGCTAAATTTGTTCTTTTGAAAACAGACAGAACAGACAAAATCTGATTGATGACACCATCATATGAAGATCTACAAATTCCGAATAAGGCTTCTGAAACCTTGCCGAACTATTAATCCGAATTGACTGCATAAATTCCTTTTTTGGCTGTGAACAGAAAGGAAATGAATTTTCATCATTACTCTGCCTCACAATCACCTGTGCATATCAGTTTCGAAATCTAAATCTAAAGCTAAAATTAAAATTATTCCATATGATTTCATCCTATGTTAATATTTTTATTATATTTTTGAACAGTTTTTATTGAAATGAATATATTAAATGGAATTTTCTTTTCTTTAATATCGATCAAGTTTAAATATATATATGTATATATTTTTTTTAAAATTATTTCATTTTTAATGTTATAATCAACATTGAATTTGTTCTGAATTCAAAACGCAATTTTCAAACGACGCCTGATTAGTTAGTTATCCGTTTTGTGCAGAATCATTATTGTCCATCTTGCTCTTATCCATCAATTCGCATATGAAAATTATGCTTTTTCTATGTGAAATTCTCCTGAAAATCTCTTCTCATCCATATAAACTTGTGATTTTGAGATAAATATTTGAAAATTTTGTTCTGGAAATCTTTATGTAAAATTCATATCTGTTTCTTTTTCTCTAAAACTAGTTTGTTTATCCAAGTTCAACGGAAGAAATAAATCATTTTTGTTCAAGAAAGGTTTGTATGTTATTCATAAACTACAAGCTAGTATTCTTTTCTATTACTTCTTACCACAAGAATGAAAAATTAATATTCTTATCAGAAATACTCGTCATGATAATTCGTTTTTCCTTCCCCAGGATTGACCCTACGTATCTTTGATTTTTTAAACTACACACTGTTTTAACATTGTTTTCGGAAAAAAATTAATAAAATTAATATTACTGCAATTCATATTATGATTTAATATAAATAGTACATATTATATACTATATAATATAAACTATATATGTATACTAGTCAATAATGTATGATCATTATTCTTTTTTCTGCTGTTTCTGATGTCATAATATAAAAACAAGAGTTAGCTAGATGATATCTTCAATAAACTTTTGAATTTTCAATAAATTCCACAAAATCAGACTAGTTTTAATAATTATGTATGTATGTATGTATATTGCTTGAAGGGTTGAATTAAAAAATAATGAGATTCACATGTGTTTAATGTGGGTTTCTCATAAACTTTCCTGCATTTTCTTAAGTTTTCAGTTTTGTGCATATTTGAGCCAAATATCTGCTTTTATTTGATTACATTTTCATGATTATTCCATTTTTAGAATTTGAATGACCCTTCAAAAATAATTGCTATTTCAGTTTATGAGAAAATATAATTTAGAATCTTATCTTTTGGAATCATAAGCATGTGATTTGAAAGAGATAAAAGCTAACATAAATGAAACTATTATTGATATTTAAATAATGAAATCATATTTGGTCAAAACAGGCCGATGTTTCATGAGTTCTCTTACTCCCACAAACAGAAAGAAAGCTGCAGGCTCCTCCTCTCATGGTTTTCTATATGTAACTACTCAACCAAACGGCCAAGAGAAGGAGAGGGAGAGTAAGACAGACGTCGACGACAGCTCCGCCTTTTCTAGCTTCTGCCTACTACTGATAACTAGAATAGTACTCGATCTCTTGCCTATCTGTCTGTTAAAGCTTTCACTTTCTTACTTGACATACTAATATTGCGGAAATAGCTACGATTGTTGACCAACAGTCAATATTTTTACCTGTTTTTATCACATTTCACATGGCAAGTAGCTTTTTTCGAAATATAACGTAAATATGCTATTCATTATTCATATTAGTATATTATATTTATATATTATTTTATATTTTTAGACTTTTCTAATTTAACTTCTTCAGTTCTACCCTAATTATTCATAGTATTCAAACTTATAATCGTAAAAAGTTACAACTTCTTATTAGTTATGAATCATTTGCGGATAAATTTGAATGAATCAGTATAAAACTGCTTAATCTTGTCATATCTTCTTCTTAAAATATTTTTTTGATGTTTGTATAGTTACGCATCGAATTCATACATATAAGTCATTTCTAACATGAATGCATGAAGAAGAGTCAGTTGCAAAGGAGAATAGAAAGAAATGATCATACAGAGAGAAATATGACATCGTGGTAAGCCATGTTGATGCAGCGATGATCAGTTATATTTCTATGATTTGCCATACGCTTTCGTCAATTTATTCAAAATACACCTTTTCGTTCTATTGTGTATGATCGAAAATGAGATGAACTGTTTAGGTTGGGAAGCCTTATCAAATTTCTTCCGGAGAATTGACTGTGATGACATGCTTATCTGTTTGAACTAATAGGCGACAACCAAGCCTTGCAAACTTAGTAATTTCCCTTCTATCAATAGGATCTAATCTGAAATATTTGGAAGAATTGAATAGTTTCCCGTAACTTAATTGAAAATTCGTTAACAATATGAAAAATATGAACACAATACGCAGACTAATATCATCAAATTACTTCTCATTGGAATATTCTCATTAAATTCACTTACGTGGATTATCACGATTTTCACGTGTTATACAAAATGAAAATTTCATTTATTTTTAAATTTCAAATACTCAAATGCTCAAAGAACGAATGATTATATTTGATTATTATACTCTATCAAATTCATTTTATTAAAAAATAAGTTTTGTAGAAGTTTTACAACATTTATTATTTTTAGTTTAATTCACAATTTCTTTGAAAAATAATAATAAACACAGGTAAGAGAAATCTATTTGCAATATCTTTTTTTTGCTAACATGATAGATAATATATTCTCTACCAATAATAAATCTATTTATCTGATTTTTTCCGTTATATTTTAGTATTCTTATCGCAAATTATTCTGTTTTTCGAAGCCATAATAACTCGTAACACTTTTTTTTTCATTCTGAATAGTGCTCCACTGGATTAGCCCAAATAGTTATTCAACACGTTTTTTTTTCATTAAAAATCACCACAAACCTTTTTTTTGTATGCGAAGGTTTCGATAAAATTCTTAGTCATTGCATTCAGTTAAGAATCTTATCAACTCATATACTATGATATATTTAACTCTGATATATAATATTATCTTTGTACAACTGAAGTAATCAGTTACCCTTGATTTTTTTCTCAATTTTCCTCAATTTTTTTCAAATTACAACTGTTCCCACACAAGCTCCGCCTTCATCGACAACTTTGCATTCCACATCCTGCTGCTCAAACTTCATTTGACACCGCTGCGTGTTAATACATGGAAAGGCTTCAGGATTCTCGTTCATCCTCAAATCTCTTGTCAGCTGACCAAACTCAAGGCCTATTCTCTTCTTCTTGTAAATCACGTAAGACAACAAACTCTTCAATAGTATGCGGATTTTCTCGAATAGACATTGAGTTTTTGCTTTTTTTCATTCTTTTTCTCTTCATTTCCCATTTTCTACAGTCTCTACAATTCACTTATCCCTCGATGAAGCAGTTCGTTTATAAACTTCTTTTCTCTTTTCTTTTTACCTTAGCAATATTTATTCTTCACGTGTACTCCTGATCTCTTTTCCTCTCTCCTCACCACGCATCTGTCTTCTTCTGATGTTTGTAGTTTCCCCGTTTTTCCACATCTGTGCTGGGCTTGATACACTTGGTCGTCTCTCTTGCAATCTACCACAGTTTTTTCATCGAACTTTGTGCTTTTCGGCTGTCTTTAAGTCGCTTCGTCTGAGTTCCTTAAACTATTTCTCTCTTTATCTTCAATACTCTTTCTAAACATTCTGCGTTCACCTGTCTCTTTAAATCGTATTCATACCGTTTTCATTTGTCCACTGTATGATAGAATTCTTGATCTCTTCAACGTTTTACAGTCTGTTTTTCTTTTAGCTGCACATCACATCACGTCATTTCATATTCAATTTAAAGAGCTTTATAACTCTGTTTTTGGAAAAATAAACATAAAATGGGATCTGATGAAGACGTACACGGTGAACTGAGTTTTGTTCTTCTAGGTGCATCTCAGAAAAATGTTCTGGTAAATATTGTTATCACATTCGTGTTTAATGTTTTCTTTTCAAGTTTGATAAACTTCGTGAAGCTGCAGACAAATATGAAAGACATGTTCATTACTCTGATGTTCATTACTTAACTGTTCGAATCGGAGAGCAAAACCATATAATCGAAATGACGGACCCAGGAATGGTAAGTCTCACCACTTTCAAGTCAATTTTTTGTTTTCTATAATCGTACTAGATATTTACGGGATGTTTAGGCACGAACTGGTGGGCGAGAAATGGCGATTAAGAAGGCGGACATTGCTATACTATATTATTCTGCTCCACGGTTATCAACAATGACTCAGT
Organism: Auanema rhodensis; assembly: GCA_964057225.1. NCBI lineage: Eukaryota > Metazoa > Nematoda > Chromadorea > Rhabditida > Rhabditidae > Auanema > Auanema rhodense. The sequence continues at coordinate 7,718,184 of OZ059899.1, read as the reverse complement.
TACACTCTTTAAAAGATGATTTTGATCGGAAAAAAAATGTGAGTTTACTTCTTTGACAGGTTATTAAATAGAATCTTCTATGATTCTTAATTTTTTTCTATTTTAATCTATAATCTATTATAAGAACTATATCGTATGAACCTTTTGATTCGCGTAGTACGTTCAGTTAGAGCAATCGAAGCAAACAACGAAGAGAACATTTTAAAGTACATTCATCCACGTTTAAAGTTAGATTGTGGTTCAAACAGAACAAAAATTACAGTTCTTTTCTCTGCAAAGACGATTATTGTCTGCATTTAATCTGCAGAAACTGTCTGTTCCGGCAAAAAAAGTTTGAGAATTTGAATGGACTTAGAAAAAATTTGTTTTTGATAAATGTTCTGAAGCGAAACATTGAACATCATATTGTATTGAATACATAGTATTGTGCACGGCAACTTGAATATGTACTGTGAACGATAAGTGAAAGTAAATCTGTAATTCTATTTCGAATTCCATTACAGCTTTCAATGTGAATTTTTCTGTGAAAAATGGAATCGCTATTAAGTTTTATTATCACGAACGTTTCTCAGATTCCATTAGACTGTTTGATTATAAATAAGTGAAGAGAAAAAAATCTTCATGCACAGTAGCCTGAGGGTTTCCAAGCTGCACAGACAGACACGTTCTGACTTCTTCACGGGTCATATTGACATTTGATTTTTCGTTCTGGGCAAACATCCAAGAAATAGAAGCCTATTCTGATTTGAACATCAGCAGAGATGAAAGACGGACAAAATCGGGAGTCCATTTTGAGCAGAATAGAAATGTCCAAGTGAACCTTTACATAAAACACACAATGTACTTGTGAGCTTTGTTAAAACCAAACAAACCACGTAGTTTCATTTCAATGAACTTCTTCTCTCTATTCAATCAAAATTAAAAAATCATTCTATCTACAAGAAATATCATCAGTTTGTAGTTTCTGCAAATCAATACCTTACTTTTTATTCAAAAGTGTTTGTGTATTGTACAAGGTTTCGACACATACTATAAACTGACTGAAGGTAAAGAGAAGAAAGTTGTTTGACAAGCTGCTACATGTTGAAACGATGACAAGAGATCTTTGAATTTTTGAAGGAAAAGTATGAAGTATTAACAGAATTTCAAATTTTTAGAAAAAAAGCGATGGGATTATGTAGTGAATCGACTAAGAGAGAAAAAGAGAAAAGAGGTATAGTGGAAATAACCCATATTATCTGAGAATTGTATTTACTCAACCATGCCATGAGGAGAAAGTTTTTTTTTCAGGGCAGGTACTGTCAGAACTGTCCCTTCTAACAAACAACGAAATCAGATGTTTATAAGTTTTGTTAAATAGACGAAAGATAAATACAATTAGAAGTTTTCACAGTAAAATCATCCAAACAGTTTTTTTTTTGGAAATAGTCAATCTAATAATGAATAATATTCATTTTCATTTGTAATCATTTTAATTGATTTGTTTTTGTCTTATGATATATACATATATCACAAGACAAAAAATTTAAAAATTCTATTTCTATTCTAAAGGATAAGTCAATCAACTTCTCTGTTTTGTTACTGGTATCATGACTAACGTGATTGTGTGCGCCTATTGATAAGTTATCTGGCCTTTACACGTGAAATTTTCTTTTTCTTATAAGAAGAAGTTACGAGAAATTTTAAATGTAAATATAAATAACTGATATATTTTGAATTTTATTTATAATTGTTGAGAAAACAATTGTTTATTTATATTTATTATAGATGCCTGTTCGATTAATATGTGACATAGATGATGTAGCAGACTATGATGAGGAAGATAGTTCCACTGGTATTAGTTCACAATCTGAAGGTAACACTTATAATAATTGAAAATTATAATTAATATTATTAATTCCAGGTTATGAGTCCGATCCTGATCATGAACCTGGACTTCGAAGAAGAAGATCGATGGAAATAATCAGAAAGCAATCAGATGATGGCTCAATTGCTATTGACATGGTAAGTAAAATATGTAAAATTTTTGAAATTTCTAAAATATTCATCACAAAGCAATCAAAACATAAAATGAGAGATAATAATAATTTTTATTCTATTCAGGGACGACAGTTTGCCACGGAATTAGGAGAACGGTGCACATTTATACAAATTGCCTCATCAACATATAAAGATGCTGATTCGTTATTAAAAGATTTAGTAATAGCTTCTAAAACTAAAGTTCGAACAAGGTATTCTATTCAATTATTAGATTTGAAAAAACAGTTTTTTTAAAATTTTAGATCTCGATCTCTCATTCCTGGCCGTTTGGTAAGAAGAGGCAAATCTCGAGATACCAAAGTTGCTCCACAAACCCAAGTTTCTCCAGATTATTCAACTATATCTGGAACATTTGACCGTGATGAAAGTCCACGTCGCCGAAAGACCTCTGAAGTTAAAAATTCAAAAGTCTGTTCTATCCAATAATTTTTACAGTATAATAATCGTAATCAATGTCATATGTTAAAGTTTGATATGTTATAGAGTATACCTTTGAATAATTTCTTTAATAAGGACAAACTTTTTAAACATGTATCAGTGGCTTCACTCCTTATTTATAAAAATCATTCAAATTTGTCATTCATTTGGTGTCTTTGTAAAACACCAGAAATTGTTTTTTTAAAATCTGTTCATTACGAGTATTAGAGATATTAGAGTTACCACCTTCCCCTACCCTAACCTGGTGAAAGAATTGCTTTTAGGCATGAAATTGTTTTATTTTCTGTATTTTACAAAATAAAGATAAAATGATAATTATATATTATATAAATTTTGTATAATTGATACAGTAGCATATGTTATGGAAAAAAATATACTGAAAGCTTAATGTCTGATGATTTTACAACATTTGAATTATCTATAAGCCAATCTTAGATCGTTTCTGCTCAGAAATCAGTAGATGTCTCGATTTTATCAGTTGATAAGCTCTATTAAAATGAAAAAAAGATAAACTTTTTGTCTTAGTTTGATTCTCAACTCATCAAACATGGCTGCTGCCATATTATTCGCTTTATTAGCGATAGGTTAGTTTCTTTTTTTTATAAAATTGTAGCAAAATATTTTTGAAAATACATCAACAGCTATTATATTTCATAAAAATTTAAGTATTTTAGGTAATTAGGTTCTAGAAAATATTTTTTGTGAATCATATCAAATCGTTATCATTATTTTATCTCAAAAAATAAATGAAAAAACTGTTTTTCGAACATTTAAGATATAAAAAACTAATCTGTTTCTTGAGAACACTATAAATACTTTTTTTGATATTAATTTTAAAAAAATTACAAAAATAGATGAAATCAAAAATATATAAAATAAGACTTATATAATAATTTATATAATTTTATATTATAGGCTTAGTTGGTGCTCAAAAGTTAGGATTAGATGAGGCATATACTTACAAGCAGATATGTGAAGTAGATGGAAAATTCAATATGTTGGATGGATTTGATTGTCGTAATCAAGTAGCCGTAGGAAAGTGGAAGAATTCTGTCAATGCTAGCGGGTATGTCATGACGTAGAATCAAATTAAATTCATTGTGCATTTGCATAGATACATATAGTTATCTTTGAATTCTTACAATCAAATTAAAGTAATACGTTTGGTATAGTGATGGGTCAAAAGAGATTATTTGAAGACAAGAAACATTAACAAGATGATAAGAATAGTCTGGGAGGTAGGTAGAGACAATGTGACGTGAAACATAAGCTGGGAAAGAAAGAGAGGAAGACAGAGAGAAAGAGAGAAAATACAGACTAGCGACTGAGGGGGGAAGGGCAAGAGAAAATGATACTGCCAAGCGAGAATTTTAAAATAATTTTAATTGAAAGTTGGTTATATAATTAAGAACTTTAATAAACTTATAACATAGTTTTTATACAGATGGACATTTTTGGAAGTTGAAACGAAAGAAGCTTATGATCCAGAATTGCAAGCTTATGCTGCTGGATACCTAGAAGGTTAATTGGTCCATTCGTACACAAATGTGATGATTTATGTTTTCAGGAGTTCTTTCCCGAACAGTTCTTCATTATCATATTCAAAATACTGTTGAAGATTATTGTACCAATTTCACTGAATATTGCAAAAGAATGACTACATTCCTTAATGAGAATCAAATGTGGGTCAAAAAAACATTGGAAACAACAGCTAGAGATGATTTTTATTGGTCTGGAGTGAGTAATCATAACTTTATGAATATTTATAATCTAAATAATATTAGGTTAACCGTACTTTCCATCAAATTACTGGATTGATCGATGGGTATGAAGCAAGAGCGTTCAACCCAGCAGTATCCTATGAAATCCATCCTATCTTGTAATAGTATTACTTTAAAAATATTTTATTAGTTAATACTTTCTCAGGCTTCTTAACTGGAATGGAGATTTCTATGATCTTGAAAAGAAATTGAATAAAACCAGAGATCCTATTACTGATCAAACTGGAGAAAAATGTTCTGGACTTATCAAAGTAAAACTTTTTCAAAAAAACTATGTGCATATACTGCTTATATATTTGTATAGGTTGCTCCAGATAATGCTGATCTTTTAATTTCTCAAGTTACTATGTCTGGATTCCAGAACATGCTTAGAGTTCTTAAGATGTACAAGTTCGGTTACGGTATATTAAACCCGAATATACAAGTATTCATATTCAATTGCAGATCGTGAGATCTATCCTGGATATGCTACCTCCATGGCATCTTACCCAGGGCTTTTATATTCTTCTGACGATTTTGCTCTGATGTCATCTGGGCTGGTGAGTTTCAACTCATGGTACATGCAGATCATCAACTTTCTTGTTTCAGGCTATTATCGAGACAACAATCAGCGTTTTCAATCTTACACTTTTCGATAACACTAAGTCTGTAGGACAGGTTAGATTAGAACAAAAATATTTAATTTCAAAAAAACATGTGAACGTATGAGTAACTAACATATAATAGAATAATAATTACATTGAAAAGTGAGATCAACATATCCTCTAAAGTTATATTTCAGCTTCCAACATGGGTACGTGCAGTTGTTGCTAATATGATGGCTAGAGATGCCCGTGAATGGTGTCACATTTATGCCAAACACAATTCTGGAACATACAATAATCAATGGTTCATCTATCATACAATATATTATCATAATCCATTATTTTTATTATTTTGAAGGGCTGTATTGGATTATAACAAGTTTGAGAAACACAAGGCTTTACCTGAATATGGTCTCTTCTATGTCCTCGAACAGATGCCGTGAGTTTTACACAAAGAGCATACATGAAAATAAGCATAATTTTGTTTTCAATTATGATTTTCAGTGGAAAGATCGTATACTCTGATTTAACTTGGTTCTTGCAAAAATATTCATATTTCCCATCATATAACATTCCATATTTCAAGAAAATTACCGATATTTCTGGATTTGTTGGACAGGTACAGAAGAAAATACAAGCAAAATATGAACAACAAATGAAATTAGGCTGAAAAAATGGGTGATTGGTTCAAGTGGGGTGCTTCTCCTCGTGCTAAAATTTTCGAGCGTGATCATCACAATGTTAAAGACTTAGCATCTCTTCAAACTCTCATGAGGTATAATATTAATGTATTTTATTACTTTAATTAAAGAATTCTGGAAGTATTTTGATTTAATATTATAAATAAATCAATATTAATTTAGATACAATAATTACAAAGAGGATGAATTCAGTAAATGTAAATGTAACCCTCCTTACTCTGCTGAGGTGAGATTGAATACCTAGTTGAAACCTATAAAACTGTCATCATTAGGCTGCAATCTCAGCTAGAGGAGATTTGAACCCAGCTAATGGAACTTATGAATTCCCAGGACAAGGACATGTCAATCATGGTGCTTTAGACTATAAGGTTCACCAAATTTGATAGAATATAATTTTTAAATGTAAGTGTTTCTAGGGAACTAATGTAGACATGATGAAGAAACTTCAATTCCAAGCCCAAGGTGGACCAACATGGGGACAAGTACCATCTTTCAAATGGAGCACTTTTGATTTCGTAAGTTCAATTTAATAAAATATTCATTCACATACATGAGAATTTTGCAAAAACATAACTGTGAAGTAATTTGAATCAAAATCTAAGTGACATCAGTTTATGCAACTTATATTTTCAGAATGATAAGGTTAAGCATATTGGTCATCCAGATGAATGGAAATTCGATTTGATTGATGTTACATGGGAAACAGATATTCATGCTTGAATATTATAATTTGAAAATTATTATTCCAATATATTAATATCAATTATTCCTTAACATTGTTTGAATTTTTCAATTTCTTCCCATTTTATTTGTTATATCGGGTCATTGACTAGCTGTTGATTTCATATTAAACGAATAAAAATTAAAAAAAAAAGAAGATTAAATTCTAATATTCAATAATAATCGAAGATATTACATACATTATTATATATATGTATATATATATATACATATATATGTCTCTCTTTATAATTTCCAATCCGACTATTGCAATGAGAATTGAGCTAGCCATCTCCCAGGGAGAATCTCGTTATTTTATGGATTCCTAGTAACAAATAACATGTAAAAATCTTTGTTTTACTTTACATGTACATATATACATATAAATCTAAGTGTGAAGAGAAATAGATTGCAGAGAAAAGAAGAATACTAGGAAAAGCAAGAGAGAGAGAGAGAGAGTTAGAAGAAAAGAGACACAAAGGTACAAAAAGATTTGACTAGATAGAATCTTTTTTTGGAAATGGACGTTTATATATTTTTTTCATTTTTCTTTTCTATACTTGTACTAGTTACTCTATCTTTCAATTGAATAGTTATATATAGTCTTATATTATATATTCTGGTTTTACTTCAATATTTCAAACATAGTTTTCAATCTTATTACTCATACTTTTTTCGTGAACAAGAAGTCAAAATGTTTTGAGCATTAAATCAATTTTTCATATTTCTTTGCAATAACAGAAAATATCTTCAATTTGTATTTTTACCTTATTATTTCTTATCATGTACTTGTTCAAATTTGGTTGGAATTTACTTCAACTGTTTGCCCTTTTTCTCAAAAACTATGTCTCCGCCTACCGCCCTCTATTTGACGCGGCTTCTGTTACGAGGCCTGTAAACAGAAAATCAGTGTCACCAATCATCATCAAACTCGAGTACTGTTCAATTTATTCTTCACATTGATTACATAATAAACTTATCATGACTTCCATGATGTATTCCTCAGGATTTGATCGTCCAAAAGATCCTGCAATGCCTAATGCAACATTCGATAAGGAAAAATGTCAGAAGTATGTCTTTATCACCGTCCTGGTTGTAAGTTTATCCACAGTTTCTCAAACAATTTGTTATTTAAATGAATATTTTCTTAAAAATACTTAATAAAAAATGGTTTTTATTTATTTTTTGTACTTGTTTAAAGTTTTTAACGAGATTCCAAAATTGAAATTAAAAAAATTATTTTTCTTCAGGTAGCTTCTGCCGCATTGATAGCTGTTATAACATATTTGGCTTGGGACAGTGTTAATAGCCACTTTTGAACTTACTGAGAAAATCCGGAGATAAATTCTTGGTGACTGGACGGGTTAGCTTTCAGTTTTGCTTGCATTTATTATATTACGAAGTATTTTACTCCCTGGCTCTTAATGAGAAAAAAATGAGAAAAAATATATAAATTTCTACTAGTTTCGTATTAAAAAAATAAATATCTCTACATCTATTTATGTATTTATCTATCTAATTAAATTGTTTTAAGAAAATTATTGAGATCATATATTAATATATAAAAGTAAATATACATATCCTTAACAATACAATTATATTTTCTAAAGTAGTCAACATATTCGTATTCATTCAATTGATATAGCATAATTAATAAATACATATCTACTATTTCATATAAATTACGAATTATAATAGAAATCATCTTGAGCAGCCGGTAATGGATTGACTACTGGATGTGACGACAACATATCATCATCGAAACTTAACTTGTTCTGACCCCGTAGAACAGTCACACCGCACATTTGAACATTCTCTTTTGGTTTTGGTACAAATACTGATGTGTCGTCAAAAAGACCGTTTGCCATACGATGCTTCATCTCTCCAATAGCTATCATACAACAACTGAAAAGAGAAGAAAGAAAAGCATTGTTATACTTAACAGTAGTTAATTCTTCTAGAAAATTTCATCATCCCTCTTCTTTGTACAGTATTTTTAGATATTTAACATACGATTTGTTCTTTTTCGTTTAGTATATATCATCTATGCTAGTGTAAATACAGAAAAAAAGAAAAGAAAAGATGATTTTACAAAAGAAAAAGAAAGATTTTTAAAAGATGATGAGATAATGTTAAAAAGACTTCATAGAAACATGTAACACCTTGATTCTTTGCGGCTTTCAGCTGCGTTCTTGTACGAAACACTTCAGCTTTGTAGTGATTAACAACGAGCAAAATCACACGGAAAGCAGAATATGAAGAGGGTAAATGGATAACTGTAGAAAATCTCTTGAGATAGATCCAATTCAGTCAAAAACTTTTTTTTTTCAAATTCTGGTGTTACAAGTATTTCTACAGGTTTTCATCGGGATTGTCTTTGAAGGCTTATTCAAGTTTTGTCTTTGAAAATTCAAAATCTCAGAAAAAAAGAGGTAAATGATCGAGAAAAGTATGCTTGCTCACCTGAATAACAATGCAAATAATAAAATTAATAGAATTCCACTGATTACAAGAAAATGCGGAGCTGATATATCACATTGGCATCCCAGTTGTATCAAATATCGAAAGAATAAGACAAATCCATAAGCCAACATTAAGAAAAATGCAAGTGTGCTAACACCGATTGTGAGAAATACAAGCACATACCAAACAGATTTTCCAAGAATTTCTGAAAAATATATTTAAATTTAGTAGTATATATGATACACATACTCATAAAGTATAAGAATCGTGTCATAAGATACATGAATAGTACAGAAAAACTGCCTAATTGGGTTGGCTTTTGACGTTTTTTGTTGTTATTTTCACGTGTCACTCCTCCGTCTATGGTTTCAATTGGTGTATATTCCTCTTGTAATGTGCTACTGAAATTCACTACTTGATTTCTCTCTTGCTCTTCTGCTTCTTCAATAGCTGGAACACTGACAAGCTTTGGCTTAGTTCGGGGACCAGCCTTAATTATAATTTAAAAAATAAAAGAAAAAAGTTTTAATACCTCTGTCTTTAACAATTTTTCATAATCATTGTTTAACTTTTTATTTTGTTTACCATTCACTATTTCTAATAATTGTGAAGCTGTTGGACGTAATTTAGGATCAACTTCAAAGATATTGTCAACAATAACCCGAATATATTCTGATGCTGATGGCACTAACACTTTTGACGAATATGGTAACCTCTGTAAATATTTAAAAATATATAATAGTATGAAATGTAATCAAAATACTTCTGATTTTGATTTGGAAGCACGTTCTATGATTTCATTCTGATTATAACCAATTTTTTGAAAATACTCAAAATGAGGTGGGAATTTGAGCAACATTTCAATAAATGTGCATCCTAATGCCCTAAATACAGAACAATCTTTTTAGATTCATAACTTTAATCATACCATATATCTGTTGGTAATGAGTAAGATATTCTATAGCCAGGACCAAGATCACTAGCTAATACTTCCGGTGCAATATAAAGAAGAGAACCTAAAGTCAAAATTTAATTTGATCTATCCAGTTGCATAACCTCGAAAATCTTTTGTAACTTCTGACGCTACAGCTAGACCCATCCCGTCAACAGCTAAATCTCGAACCAAACCAAAATTTGCAAGTTTTATATTGTTTGAACTACTAACTAATAGATTAGCTGCTGAAAAATACAAAAAGAAAGTAAATATTACCAAGCAATCTTGCGGTTAACCTTTGATATCTCTGTGGACAACTGGAGGATTTAACGTATGCAAGTATTGTAAAGCTGATAAAGTCTAAAAAACTTATTATAATATATAATATATAATTAAATATTATTAGAAATATACATCAGATAGATATTTAACAGCTGTTGATTGTGTTATTGTTCCTTTTACAATATAATCCTTAACAGAACCATTAACTACAAATTCTGTCAACACAAAAAGATCAAGTCTGAAACAAAATAAATTTTTTTATTCTAAAACTATAGTGTTTTTTGAATAAATTATGATAAATTATAAAACATATAAATAGATTCAATTGTTTTTATGTGTAAATTCTGTTATATAGTGAAATGAAGAACAACATATTTTAATTTTAAACGTTTTTGTATTTTTTATTTTTTAAAAAAAATTTTAAAAATTATTTTATAATTAAATAAACATTCAATATTTATAATTGATATACGATTAAGTTTACAAACCCTTCCGCATATATTCCAAGTTGGTTTGCTATCGAATCGTTTGCCAAAGATATTTTTTGTAACCGGCGAAATTCTTCGAGAAATATATTTAATCTCTGAGAAAAAATTTAAAAAAGTAAATAAATAAAATTTTTTTAGGAGTAATACGCTTGATATTTTCTCTTTATCTTGGGACCAGTGTTCGAAGATTTCCATTTTAACAGCTTTTACGGTGATAGTTGTTTTAGTTTCATTATTTATATAGCTACAAACCTATATAGAAAATATATTTTAAAATAAATAATTGGAAATATCTTACTTTTCCAAATCTTCCTCTTCCTAATTCAGATAACATTGAATATTGATCAATTGAACGTATAAGAATACTATCATAAGGTGAAACTCTTTCATGAATCCATTGAATTAATAAACGGCTATTAGCCATTGGCTAGAAAGCATTAATCAAATATATATTTATGTTGAAATACAAATATTCTTACTTCATTTGAACGATTGAAATATGCCATTTTTTAAAAAAAATAGTTTAAACAGTCTATATGAATAGAAGACAAGGCTCTTTTAGCTTGAATGAAACTGAAACAAAAGTCGATAAATAGGTATATCATTATATATTTCTTATCAGCTTGCATCAGCAACATTGAAATTTTTCAAATGGATGTGATCGTTTATCTTAGTATTCATATAAAGAATATTTTGAATAATCAAAATAACTTTTTTAACTAAAAAAATATAGTTAAAACTACATGTATTTGAAAATATTATATTAAAATATAATATTTATTAAAGATTAGGTATTTTAAAAGATTTTTTATAAATTATTTGTTTAGTTTTTTCATTTCATAAATGTTTTTTGTATTTTAATTAAATATTGTTATATACTTATATATATATATATATATATATATATATATATATATATATATATATATATTATATGTTAATTATTTAATAAACATATTTTTTAATATTTCAAATATCAAAAACTATATATCACGGTTTAATCTTATTACTTATCAGGGCGATTACAAATACATTTTAGGTAGTGTGTAGCTTATAATGAAAAAAATAAAGAAGCAAAGATGTGATTTTTCATATTTATTTTCTTTCAAATCTATTGCTAAAACTACATTTTTTTCTTGTTTCATATAAAGATATCAATAATCTATAGTGTGTGAATGTAAGAGGTGTATAAATAAATCGTCTAGCACTCGAGACTATTGCTAGCTTCGAAAAGGATTAGGGGCTTGAATCAAGGAAAATACAACAATAAGGTGGAGAAATGAGAAAAAGACCTGTTGCTGACCTAACGTGATGGGAATCCGATTCGCCATCCCTAATGATGGCCAGTCAGCTTTTTTTTTGTTCGTGTATTAGCCATTTCTGCCAAAAATTCTTTTGTGATTCAATTAATTTTTTTTTTCATTAAATTATATAATAAATAAAATGGTTTAGTTAATCATTTTAGATAATTTCAAAAAATAGTAAAAATAAATATAATTTGAAATTGTAAATCAATCTCTACTCTAACTTCATCTTCTAAACTTTCATTTGTCAACATATTCATCAGATACATTTAGATTGACGTTCAAACTTAGAAAGAATTAAAGGAAAAAAGGTTTGAGAATCTTGTTCAGCTTCGAAATGACAAAAAATTGATTTCACATAGCTGAATTCTTTTTTTTCTAAACTATTTCATTTGATTCATTTATTCAACAAACATCTTAATACATTTCCTTTCACATAATTTTTTTATAAAGGTTATGCTTTTTTTCAATTCAAAGCACAAGAAAAGACAATTACATATACAACTTTGAAAAGTTTTGTAAATTCTTCTCAAGATTGTTAACAATGAATCTCCTTTTTCTGAACTTTTACTTCTTTTATTGGTTCTTGTTTAATTGTTGTTTTCAACATGATTTAGTAGAAGCACTTTCTCCTCATTTTCTCTCCTCGAAACTCTTGGAATGTTTTTCTTATATGTTTTCATCTATTCAATTATTATACATCTCTATGTAAATATATTTTCCCATTTTTGTAAGCAGGTGTAACCTCACTTTGCCTCTGACCAATACCCATGTGTGGTCTCCTCCTCCGTCCCCACTTCTCACAAATTCACTTCGTCTTTCCACAGTTCGTTCCTGAACGAGTGAATCAACGACATATTTCCCGCTTTTCACTCATTTTTTCTTTTCTTTTTTTTCTTTTACGTTTAAGATTGTCGCATAAACTATGCGTAACGACCATCATCTGTTTGCCATACATGTCAAGATTCACCGATATCCATCTGGTGGTCGATGTGTAATGTAATGTTAATGGGGGAACAAGCATCCGGTTAGGAAAAGCTTTGCAGACATGAGGAAATAGTCTAGAAGTTTGGTACAGAATCCCGTAATAGATCATTCTCTCTCATCCTCACACGCCCTTCAGAAATCGTGACTTCATTTCATTATTCCGGTCTTTTTCACCTTTCTCGAATTTCAAATATAAGAAACATCTGTAATAACATGTATCAATTTCTAAACTTTTTCAATAACTTTTCGTAAAATGGAAAACTGGTCGAGCGTGTTACGTTCACCATCACTTGTAGTATGCATCTCACCTCATCGTTGATATCGTTCCCATCATTTCCCACCGTTATGGACCAGAAACCAACTGGATGATCCAAGGTCATTAGAATTGGAGCTTGAACTTCATCAGACGAGCGGCTATTCTCATTGAAAATAATGTTGCTTTTCGTTTTTGAAGTCTACGAGGAAGAGACTACCTAAAACGTTCATTGTTTGATCAATCCAACTAGCTTATTTCCGATATTTCATGAGATGTTTTCAAGTATTTTATCAATCTTCGACGAAAAACATTTTCATAAATCTATTTTTATAAAACCATTTGCAGATACAATATCAAATAACATTGAAAAAACTCTTTTTCATCTTCAAAGAAAAAGAAAATATTGAACATCTTTATCCGATCCATATAATTCTCCATGGTTTTAATATTTCTTCTTGTTTTTATTTATTCAAATTTGGATACTTCAGTTTATGGTGAGCTTTGCTTTTATTTCTATTTTTGGACAAATTTTTTCAATTATTTAGGTGGCTCACCACCCGGAATTCGCCCACCTCTTTCATTTCATGCTGAGGACTGGTATCCAAAAGATTTACCAACTGTTGCCCCACCATGGAAGAAGCAAGGAGTTGATATCCGGAGTTTTCAGACTACAGAATCAACTACACGATCAGCAGTAAATACAGTTCTTACAACTGTTGTGTCACAAGCAATTTCACTTGATAAAAATGAGACAATTATTGGAATACCTTCGTTGGCTGATGATGATTTCACAGTTGACAGCAACACCACAGACGTTACCGATATTGATCTACTCAATATTGTTATGAATCAGAAGGAATCCAGCCAAGAGTTACAAGATTTTCGTAAACAACGTGTGGACATCACTGGCACGGAAGACATGTTTCTTGATGGACCTCAAACTATTTTTAATGCTAGTGAATCTATATTCTCTACTGAATCTATGGAGTTGAATACTACTACGACGGAAAACAATACCAACACCTCGGAAGTTGTATCGGATGTCGTAATGATGGCAATTACCACACCCATGACAACGACTTTGACCATTTCATCTGTAACAGACAAAATTCCAATCATAACAACTCCGAGAAATGATGTTGAGGCTTTCAACAACGACGTCTTAGAGCATATTGAAATAAAGGTTCAAGAATCAAGCAATGATACCATGAAAACAACGTCTGTTGATAATACTATCAACACAGATATTGAGTCGATTAATCCTGTTGAAACTATTATCGAAGGAATAGCGCCAAATGATTTGCTTGCTAATCTAACAACATCACCTTTACACCAGGAAGATATCCAGACATCAACTACGATGACGATAACAACAGTTACAACAACAAGAGCTTCTGATGGATCTTTACAGGATATTCAGCATTTATTTAAAAGTTCTTCAACATCATTGAATTTGCGTCAGTTTGATGATCCTCAAAAGAATTCATCAAAAGGTATTGAGATTAATGAATGTATTAGTATTAAAGTATAAGAAGCTGTTTCAGAATGTTCTGATCTAGTTTTTGCAATAGATTCTAGTGGCAATGTTGAAGAACAGTATGAAAAACAGAAACAATTAGTACATGATATCATTCGTGGTATTGGCACAATTCATAGACGGGTATGCTTATGTTTTTGATTTTAAGTGTATAAGTATGTATATACACATATTTATGTTTATACATAATAGCTGTATACAACATGAACCACTTCAGATGTCCCTGATGACTTATGCAGGACGTCGACGTCAGCGTTGGAATATACCTCTTCATTTGAATTTAACAACTGAAAGCTTTTTGAAAAAATTATCCAGTAAAAATTGTTTAGTCATATTTAATAAATTTTTGAATTGCAGGAGCTCGATTTCTCTCCGGAATAACGGAAACTGGTGCAGCAATTGAAAATATTATTCAAGAGCTCGAACATCAGAATTCTAATAATGCAACTATAGTGTTTCTGACTGATGGATTCTCTTTTGATAGAATAGATGTTGCAGCTGAAAAGCTAAGGTATTAGGAATATCATCCAGTCTTTACTAGGAT
This sequence comes from Auanema rhodensis, assembly GCA_964057225.1. Taxonomy (NCBI): domain Eukaryota; kingdom Metazoa; phylum Nematoda; class Chromadorea; order Rhabditida; family Rhabditidae; genus Auanema; species Auanema rhodense. The sequence goes on along the minus strand of OZ059899.1, from coordinate 7,703,125 downwards.
TCAGTTTGTTCTTTTGCAGAAATCGCTCTGGAGTCACAGTATATGCTACCGGAAATTATTTTCCTATTGTCCGGTTAGTGATCTCTTACGTACTATACGAGAAGTCATTGAAATTTCTGTTGTTTTCAACTTCAATTACTAATATTCAAAGAATACAATAAAAAAAATTGAAGGAATATGAATTCACGTACGATGTTTCAGAGCAGTTTTGGAATCTCTATCAAGTGCTGACAATGTTCGGTTTGGAGCAAAAGCCATCAATCATCTTATTTCTGAATTACAATGTTAAATAACCAGACGTATTTCATCTTTAGAGTGCAATTCCTATAATTATATGTTTTTTTACGGAAAAAAAAATCTATTTAAATAACTAACAATCTTTAGTCTAATAATTAGTTTTTAACCTTATCTTCAATAGAAAATCTCTGAATTTCTTTTCATTTCCAAATACTTTACGAAACTGGTTCGAAATTCGTATATTTAAGTATTTTAAATTTTTTTCTTAGGAAATCTGCTTGTATTATTCAATTCTTAGCTTATTTTCTGTTAGTTGTTCAATAGTAAGCACAGTTATCACTTTTTTTGAGCGAAAATAACTACATCGAATGCTTTACGAGTGCAGAATTCTTTCATTTTTTTATTTGTTTCAACAAGTTAATATAGACTGCTTGTTTGTTTTTGAGAGTTTTATATTAATGTATAAAAATTTTCTTAGCTTTTTATAGTTTTTTAACACATTTTTTTTTCTACAGAAGATTAGAGGAGTTATGTTTTTTTTTTTGAAAGAATTTCCTGAGCAACTAATCCTGCTCGATCATTTTCCACTTTATATAGAAGTCTTTTCTTTTACATCATACATAATCAAAATTTATTTTCATAAATACTTTATTTAAAATTTACTCATTAATACCACATCGTATTTTGACACCCCCTCCTCTCTCACGATGTTTTAAGCGATAAAGCTTTTACGATTTCCTAGTTCAACCATGTTTTGAAACTTTTCATATTGCTTTCAAGACTATTCAGATCGTAAAACAAGAATTATTATTCTTGTGTTACTACAACATCGTTCAGCTGTTTTTGTTAGCTGTTTTTATTTCCATTATTAAATAGCTTCATCAAGTTTAAACAGCCTACCAGCTTTGAGGAAAGTGATTTGCGAACTGATAATTGATGCTGATGACTTTGAATGTTTATTGTTTTTCAATTGTAATCCCTACATATATTATGAATTTTAAAAAATAATTAATGATTAGCAACTACAACGAGTCACACAAAACTCATCAAATGTTGTAAAAATGTGAAAGTTTTTAGCTTTCTGTTTACATGTAAGTCATATCATACATTCAATTATATAATATTGTATATATATATATATTTATATAAACATATTATTTAAATTTCTGAATATTCATTCAGAATTTTCTAAAAAATGTGAACCTTTATTATTCAATTTAATCGCTCAAATCATTAATATCAGCCTCAGCATGTTCATCAGTCAGAGTCATAATCGTTTCGATTGACAGGATGTTCTCATTCATATTACGTACTTTCATTGTCAGTTTAAAAGGATGTTTTTCAGTTAACTATCAGAATATGAATGTTCATCTAAACGTTAATTATATTTATTTTTAATATATTCTATTTATATTTAATTATTAGAAATAATATAAGCATATCTTTCAAAATCAATATTTAATTTAAATCTTATATATTTCAAATAATATCTTATAACTATTTTTAAAAAGAATAATCTAATTTTATATTTAACTATTATATTATATAGTTTATTATTTCTAGTAATTATTCTTTGAAAATACAATTGATTTTACTTCTTTTATGTTATTGACCTTACTACTTTGATTGATATCATAAGAAAAGATTTAAGGAGAAGAAAGAATGATTTATGAAAAGAAGAAAAAAGATTTTTATTAAGAAAGGATAAAGTTAAAACAATCAAAGTAGTAGATGATAACTCAAAACAAATAATATTTCTTTGTGTGAAAGTAAGAAGTAACAAAGATTCAATGTTCACAAGATAACAACCATTCTAATAGTCTAATAGATGTTGAATAGAATTCATTATTATTGCACGTGAACTTGACATGAAATTGTCATTTGTCATTATATTTTATTTGTTTTCTTTATATAATTCTTTGAAATCATTGTATAGCTATGTCAATCTTTATTTTCTTTGATTTAGTCTTTGCAAAGGTACTGATTGAATTATAAGAAAAATAATAGTGAATGATTGATAAACAGATATATAAATCATATACATCTTTAACTTATAACTATACAATATTTATATATATATATATATATATATATATATAATAGTTAAAAGTTTAATTATATATGTCTATATATATTAGAAATATTGTATTGTTGAAAAAATACTTGAATCAGATCATGTAGCTTTAATCTAAGATGTGAGGGAGGTGTATGGTTTATGTGATAAATACGACGAATTATAAGATTTTTTTTTCTTTATTAAAACTAAGTAGTTTCTTTTTCATATCAATATTGTTAAATTGTAATATAAGAAGAATTTTTTGATTTTTGTTTAAAAATCAAAAAAATTATATTGAAAATTCAATTGTATTCAGAAGTTTTTGTTGTTTTCGATTTTCACATTAAGTTAGAAATGATGCAACATTAACTTATTTGAATTATACATATCTATTGGAAGTTCGTCCCTGGATTTTGTTCGTTTTCATACTTCAATAGTAAAATGAAAAGCTTATCGTTTTTTTGGAAATAGTTCGAGCAATTCCTTTTTTTTCGAGTTTGAAGTTTAAACAGCATAAGGCGGTTTTGTGATTTCCCACAGAGAGTAATAACAGGCTTTCAACTTGACAACATTTAACTATGAGACTTCATATAAACTATGTGAAAGCTCAAAACATTTATCTTTTACGACCATTTTTTAACATTTCTTTTGAAAAACGAAAACTACAAAAAAAGAGTTTAGGAGGAAGTTGAACAGAGAATAAAATAAAGGAAGTGGGAAGGGTAGAAGGAGAAAGGGGAGGGATAAAAGAGATGAAGCATGCTCTTGTCCCTGATCTTTCTCTAAGTCGTTCCTCTTCTATCACTTTTCGTGAATCTATCATCTTGATCGTTCAGATGTAGAGTAAACTAATCTTTTCTTTTGATTTTTTAATAATTGATGATAAATAATAATTACTTGTAATGCAAAGCTAATAAATTATGAATATTTTGATTGAAATGAATTTCGACGAAGCCGTCTCTTATACAACAATCCCTGTAATCCCTTTAGCTCATCAGTGCTGCTGTAATCTCCTCATTGAGTCTTCAATTCGTTAAATTTATCCCTTTTCAACTGATCTCTGCTATTTCCATACTTTTTTAAACTTTTTTTTTTAAATCAGAAGCCATTATATATGTATTTAACTAAAATCTAACTAAAAATAAAAAATGTTTGCCTAATAAATCCTTTTTTTTGAACCATAAGCTAAGTTTTTCATTCAATTTCTATAATTATCGTCACGAAAATTTCATTTTCTGGCAACGATTCTATAATTGTCTCCAAGAAATATATGAGACAATGAGGAAAATTTTATGAATATTTACGTATACGTTTGTCACTTTGCTCTAAAAGTTTGAAAAATGAGAAAAAAGTTTCATTCTCAAATTATATTTGATATAAATCTATATATATATTATATATAATCACATAATTTTTATAGTAATATAAAATTTTATATAAAAAAAGATTATTATCCTTTAATTCTTCAATATTAAAATAATTGTTTATACTTACAACAACTTATTAATTATATATTATGGATTATTTGATTATCCTACAACTTCTTTTTTAAAAAGACACCTTGTTTCAACATTTAATTCTTCACGGAATTTTATTTATTTTCTAGTTTTTCTTAAAAATAAATTTTTTTCAACACTTTTCTCTTCAATGAAGGTTGTTCGTCTAAAATTAATACTGATGTTCAAAGCAATATAACACAATTTGAAGCTTTGGTGAGGTAAAATGTCTAATCTACATGAATGTTCTATCTTATTTGCAAATAACTTACTTATTACTCTATTATATCTAACGAGAACTATTGAAATATACCACTATCTAATCTTAATGATTTCATTTTACATTTATACTTGGATTAATCGTTCCAAATTCATCAAGAATATTCTTTGAAAATTGCCCTTGTGCCTTCTACTATATTCATAATCTCAGCTTTAACTCATTTTATATTTTCAAATTATAAAATAATTAAAATTATAGAACAGAAATTCATGAATCAAGTGCATTCATAGTATCGATATCTCTAAACATCATCTGCTTGTACCACATATTATCTATCTATATTCATATTCTATCTTCAGATATGCGAGAAAAAAATTGGAAAAAAACTGATAGAATAAAGCAATTTTCAAAGTATAAATCATGATATTTGCATCTGTCACAGCAATGTAGTTTTATTTAAATTTGCCATCTACTCTGTCTCATTGCAAAATAGTTCTCAGCAAATTTTGTTGCAAAAAGTAATTTCTTTGAATATTAAAGTTATTTAACTAAAACCCTTCTCTATATCTTTTTTGAAAATATGATTTTCTCGTAAAGTAAATAAAGAAAAATTTAACTAGAGGTTATACATCAGGTTTCTAGTGAAACAACCAAAATTCACTTTAGAAAGAAGAAAGTAGAAAAAGTAAATGTCTATACCTTTAAATATAACTGGTTAATCCACATACATATATACATAGATATTTAAGTTTTTGCAACTTTAACGCTTGGATAAATTTATAAACTTTACCTATTATACTATGAAGTAATATACTTTTTCTAAGCTAAAAATACTAACATATTTAACAATTTTTCTTCAAAATGTTTCGCCAGGCACTATGCATGACCGAACATTTGAGATTATATTGTGTTATTTAGTTGAAACTTGAAATCTAACCCTTTCTCCTGCATCTATTCAATCAAAGTAATATACTATAATATTTGTGAAGAAGGAAAAAGAAAAGAACATGACTTGGATACAACAAAGAAATGTATGGCTTCTTCTCATCTATCATATCATAGCCAAAAAATTTATTTCAACAATTACAAAATACAATTTCTGACTGTCTTGTTGTGTATTTTTGTTTTATTTTTATTATTTTTAAACTAAAACTTCAAATTCTATACAAGTGTTTAATTTTAATTTTATGAAAATTCATTTCGATGTGAAATGGGATTTAAAAGCTTAAGTTGATTCTTAATTTTAAGCATGTTTCATGTTTTTCCAGAAATCTTAACTACAACTGACTACTTATTCATAAACCAGTACAAATTCTTATATTTACTTGTAAGCATATTTTCTTTTGAATTTTGAATTTTAAATGTTTATTTATATTTTGAAATACATTCATAGACATTTGAATTTTTATTTTCTAACACAAAGTGTATTTTTCCTAAAATGTCATGTCAGACGACAGGGAATATACACATAGTGACATATGAATATGAAGCCTTGTGAAAATGAAGTGACGGCAATATGATTTGCGTGAACAGCAGCAAAAAAAAAACTTTTTTTTAACTGATTTGCCAAAAGCAATACCCAGTGACTTGTTTGTATCAGGATACACTTAATTAGTATTCTATATATTTATTTTAGAAGACTACATACAAATGTATACATATGTTTGTATATTTGTATTTATATTATATAGATTATTTATTTTCATGAACTATTTAAAAAAAAAAATTAAACTATAATTTTCATATATATATATAAAGAGAAAGAGAGAGAGAGAGAGAGAGAGAGAGAGAGAGATGTTTATGTGTATAGGTATGAAAAATATTTCATCAAAATACCCAAACCAATCACGTATAATGTGACTCATTTTCGTTTCAGAAAAGCAGGATATTAAGATTAAAAATTAGTTTATAAAGTGAAAGTGATATGCTTAAGCTTCTTATATTCTAACAACATATTATTTTTCTATTTTTGTTTCCTTAAATTCACTTCTTTAAAACAATGACAACAAAAAATGTTGAACTTTCATGTTTAGTTAGAGTATTAATATTTTCTTCTCATCTTCTCATCTTCTCATCTTCTCAGTTACAAAAGTTTTATTTTTTTGAAACATTTTTCCGTTGTTGTTATAAATTTAAATAAAGAAAAGAATCATATAATATGGTAAAATATATTTATAAAAAATCAAAACTTGCATAAACATTTCTTTTCTTTTACAATTTACGTATGTTTACCTTAATACATACATAAACTAACTATTTTTTCATAGATTTTATTTTATTTCATTTCAATGTATTATATGTAAAGAAAAAAAATCTTGTAAGCTTATAGAATCTTTACTAAATGAGCTTTCATTCCAAATTTTCAAAATATATTTATATGAAACGTTTTTACCTATTTTATTTATTTCATATTAAAATAACTGTAGTATCATCTCTATTCTAATATTTCTTTCATATCTGCTAAATTTCTTCTCAAGTTTCTATAAGTTTGTATAGATAAGTTTATATTACTTTCTTATATTATAATCTCTGATATGTTATGACTACATACTTGTTTGTTTTTGAAAAATCCTCATTATTCCCATTTTTCAGTTCTTGCATCATCCTTACTATGAACTTTTGATTTTATTGAATTTCACCTCTTTTTGCTTTATTATCCAATATTTTTAAAATTATTTCATTTTAAAAAGATATAGCATCATTGAAGCTTTTTCCAATCTTTAGACCTCCGTTTATGAATTGTTTCCATTCAATGATAACTTTGATATGAGCTGCTTAATTTGGTTTCATTTCAGCTTACAAAACATACTTTATTCAGTTGTTTAATTTTTCAAAAAAGTAAGATAAAATATATTTAATTTTATCTTTTTTTTTTCAAATGAATGAAATATTTTCTATTTTAATTGTAAATGAAAGAATTTTTTGTGCAAAATCATAAATATATTTATTCCAATTAACTATATTTATAATATTTATTATATTTTATTGGCTATTTATTATAATTCTAAAGTGTTATAAGATTGAGAGTAAGAAAGGGAGAGAGAAAAAAGGGAGGGAAAATGATAAAAAGAAGCCTAAAAATCTTCAAAAAGATGAATCTGCATATGCTTGAAATCAAAGTAACTTTTTGCTCTTCGATTACTAAATCAAAAAATTAAAAAAAAAATTATGACAGATGTGATGGTTACACGTTCTAAAGAACCTTCCATCAAAATTTCCTTTTTTTTTCTAATTTTATTTTATTATTTTTAGAAATATGTTCATATAAGCTAAAATGAATTAAATCAATAAAACTGGATTGACTGTGGATCAGAAACAATTTTAACTTTTGCTTTAAATTATATTCTTAGTTCTACTTTGCTAAAATCTTTCATCTATCTATTTTAATCTTTTTCACTCACTCACTCACTCACTCACATATTCAATCTTTCTATAAGTAGCCGGCAGTAATGTAAAAAAAAGTGTTTTCAATGAACTTTTCTTTTTAAAAGGAAGGTTTTCTAATACATATTGAAAACGCACTATGAGTTTTAGCAACTGCAATGGCTTCTGGATAGCCATGTTTCTCGAAACGATTGATGAGTCCACTCAAGAAAAGATGTGCTAGATGACGTCAGTGCGTGAAGCGACGTTGTTGCCTGCGTTTGCTTTTAATTTCGTCCTTTGCAAGCTTTTTTTAGTAGAAACCTCATGCTGGCTGTTTGATTTGTAAGACATGTTCATTAAGGAGGCCTTTTCTGACATTAGTTTATCCACCCGGGACCAATAATGACAAGAGAATTTGAGAATAGCGGATAGAATTAGACTATTCGCTTAAGGCTTTATCATAAGAAGTTTGATTGGCAAACAAAGAGAAAGGGAAATAGATTTCAATGCTAAATTTTCAAAATTTCAAAGAATTTTTAGTTCTGAAGACTTATTTTTTTTGATTTGATATATGTGTATGTTTTGTCTTGAGTTTTGTATATATAATACCATTTAGATATCTATATTTATACATATTCTATTTAATTCTCTTAATACTTAAACTCTATTCACGAAATGAAATGGCAAAAAGACTTAATTGTTCTTTGAAATTGTTCTGAACGATTCTGAGTAATGTACTAGGCAATCTTATCAAAATTCTTCATGTTCTCGACAACTCCTGAATGTAATAGTGAGTTCATAGAGTTCTAATTTTATGAGAAATTTGGGAAATGATGTTACTTCTTCAAAGAACAACACATTTATTTCCGCATCTCTCTTTCTCTCTTTCTCTCTTTTTCTTTCTTTCTCTCTATAAATATGGGTATATATATAGATTTTGTTAAGATAAAGAGAATATGTATAGCATACGAAAATTAACATCTATATACATAAACGTTCTTCCTTGTATTTCAAATAATATATATATATATATATATATATATATATATATATATATAATATTATAATTTGAAAAATATGGTATCGTTATATACATAAATACTTTATTTGAAACATGAAAAATCATTTAAAATTCAATTTCTACTATTTAATATTCTAAATAAATGTTTTGTTTTTAATTTAAAAGAGAATAATTCTTTCACAATAATTATGTGACAAATGACCTGCAAGTACAACATGAAATATATTTCATGTCTAAAAGTTAATTCATCTTATTTTTTCAACGATAAGCTTCTGTACTTGCCTAATTTATCAGAAAAATTGAAGTTTTTTGTCTGTTTCTCACTTCAACAAAACATTACAGGTTTATTTAACAACATGTAGTTGTTGTACTCTGATAGAAGTTCTATTGCATATCAATTTTTTCCCTGAAAGTAAAAATAGAGTTGAGCATTTGGATCGAATTTTAGAATTTAATTAATTAAGTAAGTAATGCTTTTAAAAGTTTCCACAAAAGCAACTGTTAGCAACAAGTTATGCTTCAAAGCTTTTTTCCTTAACTTCTATTTCCTTGTCTCCAGCTCACAAACGACTATCTGAGCCGATATCCTATTCAAAATAATATGTTGTTTCTTTTTCTGAAGGGCAGTAACTTCTTTCTCAATTTTTCTTCAAATATTATATTTTTTTATTGAAAAAAAAAAGAAAAAAAAATGTACCGAAATAAAATGTCAAATTTCATATAATAATAATCATAAGGTTTCCTGTTTTGGTCAGCAAAAATGAACTTTTTTCGTAAAAATATACTTTTATACCATCGAACTTCAACGCCTAAACTTAACAAAACTTATTTCACATCTTTTCTTTTCACAAACTTTTGTTTCATACACATGTAAATAGAAGTTTAAGCTTATACTTAAGTTATTTTTATATTAATTGAGTTGATCGATAAAATACATTCATAATAAATTTCAAATTTAACAACTGGACGACTTCTTAGTGTTAATATAGTATTGTCCTTTATTGAAACATGCCAAAGAAGTTCTCTTAATTTTTCTTATGGTGACCTTTATTATGAAAGGCTTATTAAAAATTCAAAACGTAAATCTCACATTTTGCACTTTTTAATATTCATATAATATTAAAAGATCAACATAATATGATTCAATATATATTTTAATTTTATTCTTTAAATTTTATAATTTCCTATTATTTGTTTAGAAAATAAAAAAAAATTAAAGAAAAGAAACATCCAAACCTTTTATTTATGTATTTGTCAATTTTTGATCTATTTTGGCAACTAAAAAAACAAATAGGAAATGATTTCAAGATTATCCAAAATTCTAATAGAAAAAAAACCTTTGATGAATAGGTTTATTTTTCTAAGAAGTGACAGCTATTTGATTGCTTTCACTACTTCATCATTGATCTTCCTATTTTTCTATGCTTTAACTGTTTTTCCTTGAAAGGTTCCTGTTAGGCATACTGTCTGGAGAACAATTCAAAATGTTCAAATAATATCCACATCTTCATTCATTGTGCTATCGATTCCAGAAAATTAGCTTTTATCATATGTCAATATAGCATGTGATATTACTATAGTAGAGAACGTCAAAATGAATAATATAGCTTATTAACAGTCTATGTTGACCTTATTATAGTTGATCAACTAATTTTCAAGAGAATATTGCCATTTCTTCAATCATTTGATTAACTTTCAAACAGAACAATGGAACACTCAACTGCTTGTTCTTCTAAATATCATATATTACCTCTGAGAACTGTCATTTTTGTTGTGAATGTGTCTGTTTTCTATGTGTTTCTGTCAACATTGTTTGATGTCAAATTCTGAATCATTGATTCAAGGAAGCACAAATTGACCTAACACGTTAGTCTAATATGCTAATCCAATTTACGTGAAATCTACATAAAAAAATCTTTTCTAAGTGACGTAATTTCAATTTTTCTTATGCGAAGCAAGCAGTTGTGTCCATTTCTTCGAATTTTTTTGTATATCCTGTCAATCAAATTGAAAACAATAGATATTTCATGAAATTTTTAGTCATTTTCTATTTCTGTACTTCTTATTAAAGTACAACATTGAACTAAAATGTTTTTCTATTATATAGATTTTACATATTTCTTAACAAAATTTCTGAAAATGAGAAGAGAGAAAAAAGCTTCGAAGGAAGTCAATGTTCAAGTACCTAAAGCATAGTAGGAAATGTGAAAACAATCTTCTGCAGTACTATTGAAAACAATTGCATTTTCAGTCAAGTATTTATTTTAATTTTTATGATTTTTGCTTTATTTATTCATAGCTAGGTTGAAAAAATAAAATTATAATCCGGAATACATATGTATATACATATGTACTTATCATCTTTTATTTGCAACTATAATAGGTTTCATATGACCATTTATAGCTCATTGAGTTACCACGCAACGCTTCGAGGAACTCCACTAACGTAAGCATGTTGATGTCGTTATATTCTGTATTTTCAACTAGGCTTCATAGGGTTCACTCTTTTCCTATGATTTAACTATGAAAAAAGTTCCATAAATTATCAATTCATAATCTATGATCAGATATAAACTATACGTACATATATGTATAATAGGATATTAACCAATATTTAATAAAAAAAAATTGTTTTCAAATCCAAATAAACTTTTCTATAAAATAAATTTATTTTTATATGATTATACATATCTTTCGATCTTTTTCCTTCCTTATTTTATTTTCTCACTTTTTTCTTTTCAGTTACAAAGATTTGCCATCTTTTCTGATTTTCATTTTATCGGCATTTAAGCTTCTTCACCATCTTTCTTTTTAACATCATTCCATGTCGTTTCTCACCGCTACATGAACGCTAATGACCACCACTACCACGGTGCTGATGCACGTGCTTTGATCAGTTTCGCTTCAAGGCATTTTGACGTCGTGATGTATGTATGTCTCTATGACTTTCAGTAGGAAACTAACTCATCTTTGTGGGTCCAGCTATCCACACTGCTGTTTCTGGCCATGCTTCTATCTAATTGAAAGTCCGTTACCATCCGGAAATTTCTTACTCTAATTTAATCAACAGCTTCACATACGACGACATCTGGATTAGGTTCTACTTGTAGACAATGAAAAACCAAAAAAACTTCTTCAGGATGTTTTGGTGTTTTTTTCATTGATTTATAATCTTCTTTAAGTTTTCATCTATGTACAGGAAATGTGATTACTGATATAATAGTGCATATTATATTTTGAAATTGTTTATTTCAAAAAAAAAATATATCGAATCACAAAGAATTCTTTCTAGTTTTTGACCTATTTTTACGAAAAAAATATATTTTGTTTTGAGAATCATTGAAACAGCAAACATAACTACATTATAACAAATTAACTATTCTTGAGAGAATTCATGTTTTCTTCAACAAAAAAAATCTTACGTTATTCGCATCCTTTTCCTCATTTTTCAAAAATTTTGTTTTCATTCAGTGATTTTAGTAAACATTATTTAATCATAAACTATACTGTATATACATACATATGTATACATAAAAAGTATGATGAAAATATTTATAATTTTGATTCAGGTTTCACTATTATAATCTTTTCCTGAACTCTTCTCTGTCTCTCTCTATCTCTCTCTCTCTCTTTGTTTTTTTCATTTTGGTCAACGTATTTCTCATAAAAACATACATATACTCTACTTAAAACTATGATTTACCACAATTACCAACTATTATATTCTCATATAATTAATTTGAATATCATCAATTCTTCAGGACTTCTCAGAATTATTTATTTCATGTTTTTCATAAAGAGAAAGAAAAAAAACATATTTTTGGGGACTTTCATTGAACTTGGAAGGTCGTTCTTTCACCTAATAAATTTCATTTTTGTTTTCTATTTTAATTTATGAAAACATATTTTCATATTTTGGAGATTTAAAATCAAAAAATTATAAGAATAATTATGTTCTTACATGATAGAGAATCATTTAAATTCTAACTATTTATCGGAAGTCATACGATATTCTAATAAACTTTGTACTTGTTTCATGTTTTCTACACAATTTCTTTTTAACAGTTTTTTAATATACCAAAAAAAAATATTTAATTATATTACTAAGATTCAATTGATTATTTTAGAATTTAAACAAATCTTATTATCTGAGTGGGAAGCAACTGATCTACCAACTCATTATAGCTTAAACTCATTCTAATTAAAATGAAGAGATTCCTTAAGAGATTTATAGTTCACTCCTTTACCAATGAAAATTTTATATAATTTGCCATAACTTCATCACAATCTCATTTTAATATTTTCTTTGTTGAAGAAATGTATAATACTTTTAATTTTAATAATATATATATATATATATATATACTTTTATTTTAATTTATTATTATATGAAATATTCTTTTAAAACATAAAAATCTATGTTATAGTATATATAAATATATATATATATATATATATATATATATATATGTGTGTGTATGTATAGTTTAAGCTTCTTTGCTTATATAGTATACTTAATCTAAGTCAGGTTAATGAATTAGAGGAAAATACACATATATTCTAGATATTTATATTTTATCGGAAATATCAACTTGAACGTACTGGTGCTTTTACTCTCTTTCTTTCTCTTTTTTTTCGTTGAGGAAGTTTATGTGGGTTGATGATTCATCCTATTTATTCAACTATTTCTTTTTACCATGCTTAGGCAAAGTTGAAAGTTATAGTATTTTATTTTAAATTTCGAAAAATATTTTTGTATTTTCTTTTTTTTTTTCAATTTTAGATAGTTCTATCGTCCTTTTGACTTTGTATTCTATTTGATAGCTGGTAATCTTAAGCGTGATTCATAACAATATCTACACATATGTATATATTTTCCAGTTTTCATTTTATTATTTCAACAGTTCCAAGTTATTAATTTCTATTTATTAATTGTTTTTTAAAATTATTTCAAAGAATATCTTTTCAAAAGCAAAAGTAGCATTTTCGCTGTATAGATAGTCAAAGAGAAAGAGTGAGAAAAGGGGGAAACAGAAAAAACTTTTAGTAATGTTTATCAAAATATGAGAATTGTCGTCATGACTTTCTTCTTCTTGTTTTTATTTTTAGTAAATTTTACAAATAAATCCACTAACGTCTTGGATATGTCAACCTGGATTATAATGAATTTTGCAGTCTAGTTTTGCTCCCATTATTCATTTTCGTCATTTTCGTTACTTCTGTCTTATAACCTCAATGTCGTAAAACAAAATCACTAAACAATGATGTTTTCAGATTTTCTGTAATCAGGTGAAGATATTTATTATGGATTTGGTAACAAAGGTTAGTACGTTTATAATTAAAAGATTAAGTAAATATTTCAAAAAAATGATGTATCATTAGCATTTGATCCTAAATCTTATTCAATAAGTAGATTACTCATAATTCAATTTCTCATTTTTTGTTCAATAAAATAAAAAAGTTTAAGTGTTTTAATTACTTTATATAATGAAATAATTTCTTTTGTATTTAATTAGCATGAGTAGAACGTTTAAAAAAAACAATATTGCGTGTACAATCAGCAGGATTTATTCTTTTTGTTTCTAACGATTTAATTATCAAAACAAAATAGTTTCTAGTATTCTAAATAATATATTTTATTTATTATAATATAAAATAAAATAACTATTAAGTATAATGAATGAACATCCATACAGATAGTGTATAAATATGTATTGAGAAATATAAAATATCCATAATATGTATGATTAATTCTTAATTTTATATAAAATATATTTAATTTTCTTTTCTTTTATTTTTAAAATTATTTATTTTTTCCTCCTTTTTTTGAAACTTATACTATAATGCCTCTTAAAAGAGAAAGAATATAGGGAAATGAGCTTCACACATCCATAAATCTATTGCTTCTCTTTTCATTTCCGTTCAAGACAGTTCATCTTCCGCTTCCCGTGTTTTTCATTTTGATGTATTTGACACATCTTTGATTTTTGTTCTTCTTAACTTTGAAAAAAATATTCTAAATTATACTAAATATAAATACATAAATTAACTTTTATATATTACAAATTTCGTAAATATTATGCATAAAAAAACATTTACATAGATACATACCTACATAGTTACTCTTGTAGCAATGGATAAGATTTGATATTTTATTAAGGACTTTTCGTGAAGTTGATTTTCACCAAATATTGATACAAACACTATCTCATTTATAAGCATATTCCAAACTTTTTTCAACAACAAACCTATATAAAGTGTTGCAAGGCTGATATTTATAGCAGCATCAAGAAAGGTTTCTTTATATGAGAAATCATTTTCTTCCTGTATATTTCTCTCTCTCTCTCCCTTTCTCTCACAAACACACATACACTTTTTCTCTCCATCCTATTGTCTTTATTAGTTTCCTTCCTCTTCCGTACTTTCTATATCTAAATCTCGCTTTCGTATACCTCACATACATGTATTCTCTGATGTCTTTCATATGCACTTATACCGGATAACCGGATAGTTTATGTTTTTGACAGCTTCAAAGAGGTTATTCAAAGCTCAGATTTTGAAGCTCAACAAAAGAACAATTGAAAAGCATATTATTACTTTTGTACATACATACATACATGTATGTATATTAATATATATATATATATATATATATATATATATATTAATATACTATCTTTTTCTATATTATACTATATTATTATTGTTGTATTTATATTTTTTTACCTTAGTTCATGTAAAAAATAATTCATAGTTGGTCAGGATTACCTTGGTGTTATAAAAATTGATGTAGAAGAAATATGTATAAATAAGACAGAGTATGATTCTAAAATCTGAAAGAAAAAGAAAAGCAAAAAAAGACTATTCCTTGACAATATTCTGTTTTATATTCGCTTCTCTTCATTATCGTCTTCATGATCGTTTACATCTTACTTGTTTTCATTATTTAACTATATCTATTTATTGTGTATATATCTATATATACTATATATATGTTTGTGGATGAAATTCGAAAAAAAAAACAATATCTTTCATTTCGAAGCCAATAGTTCTATGAAGTCAGTGCACAAGTGTACGGAAATGAAGTGAAAGCATATTCTAACAAGTATTATGCTTATTTCGCTGTGCCAGGCAACAAGACGACAAAAAAATAGAAATCAGGTTGAAAACAATTGCTCGACTGAGCTATCTATAACTTTTATTTTCCTCCCTCACTCTCTATAAATAGATATTTATATAAATATATATATATTATATACATATATGTACATATAATAGTTTGATATACACTTTCTTTTAAATTAGAATAATTTTTTACGTGACTCCCCAACGTGTTTAGTTAACAGCTAATATTATCCTTGAAATTCGTTCACAGTGCGGTTACATTTCATTTTTGAAATCGTTTTGCCCTTTTTTATACCGATAATTGACTTTAATACGATTTTGCATCTGAAATATACTTAACATATATAAAAACAACCATTGTTTCCTAATTAACTTCTATTTTAATTTTGAAAAAAAAATGTTAAAACAACAATTGTTTTCACCAATTTGTCAATAAATTTCGAGGAAGTGTTTCTCTGAAACATAGTTTTGTCTTAAATAAGTCCATATTCGCAATTGTTTTCTAGTGTCATAGTATATAGTATATTAAATATTATTTCTGCTTTTTATAAGATTTATGTTCCAGCTTCTTCATAACCATTTTTTTTTACTTTTGGTGAATTGTAAGTACATTTTACCTTTTTTTAAAGAAAAAGAATATTTTGTCCAAACAATTGTGAGTGAGAAAATAAAAAAAGAGAAGAATATGCTATTACATGTGTATCTAAAAAATAATCTATTACACAATAATAGTATTTTAGTTCAAAGTATATGAATACAAATATAATTAATAATTATTTTAATTGTTTTAATTATTATTTATTTAAAATTATGCATATTCAGCTTTTTTAAATTTTAAACTATAAACTAACACAAAAGAATTAAATATAATATATATATTAAGTGCTTCAAATGAAACTTAGCCACTTCCCTATGTAGCCTGAAAAAAGTTTTTAAAAAAAGCATATAAATGCAAATTTTTTTATTTTCTTAAGTATTCGTCCTCATTCTCTATCACTCTCTGCCACTTTTCTTTTAAGTTTCTGATTCCTCTTCTGAAAAATACTAATCATATATATATATATATATATGTATATTGAAATAAGCTTTGAACTTTTCAATAAAGTAATTAGTATAGCATAAC
Source organism: Auanema rhodensis (assembly GCA_964057225.1). Lineage (NCBI taxonomy): Eukaryota > Metazoa > Nematoda > Chromadorea > Rhabditida > Rhabditidae > Auanema > Auanema rhodense. The sequence continues at coordinate 7,686,481 of OZ059899.1, read as the reverse complement.
TTGCTCATTTAGTAATTTTTGTTTCTTAATGATCATTATGAACTTCAAAACATAAATTTTCATTTCGTCATTTTCATATTATATGTTATGTATCAAATTCAAATATGATATACATATACATATATATATATATTCTTTAATTGAATCATATAAATTAAAACATCAATGACTATTAATTAAACATCATGTTTCAACAATCTATATACTAAGATTTCATATTCTCATCAGACGAAAAATACTGCACAGGTCAAATGACCTATCTATCTATTATTACGTCAGACACTATTCAGACTTAAAACTATTCATAATGTACATTCAGTAGTTTTTTTTTTTCAAGCATAATGAAAGTTGCACATATCTACGTTCCATTTCATCTTGTCACTCATTTTCTCCACCTTGTCAATAGTATTTGAGGCTTCTCCTCTTCACATCCTGATCCTCAAAGCATTCGAACGTTTATTCATACTTGCAAAGTCATGTCATTGAAAATACTTTTCTAATATTCATATATCAAAATTTAGCAAAATTGATATAATTAAATATAAATTTTTAAATTTTAATATTATGGATAATATTTTGCATTTAAAAAAATAACTCAAGATGATAAAAAAAAACTATGAAAGGTATTTTAAAGAATTTCATAAACTCTATTGGGAATACCAAGAATAGTTCTGAGTTTGATATAAGATCTTATTATTATTTCTTTATTACTTATAAAATATTATAGTTTTGAAAATTTTTGAATATCTGCAAATTCGTACTAACTATCAATGCTCAACAATCGTTCTTGTCTTTGTTTTTAAGATATCAGAGTTTAACTCATTTGAATGTTTCATGATAATACACGCATTGGGAGAAGTTTTGGCTTTTTTCTTTAAAACATATTATGTGATTCCTATGAGAGTCATTATTACATCTGGAACTATGTAGATGTCTATCCATATATAAGCTCGAGAGTTCTGAGTTCTAACTTAAGTTGAAAAGATAGACAAGAGAGATATACAAATACGAACTTATAGCAACTAATTCTCGAAAAAAATCTTTGAGTTAAAAAAAACATAAACCAATGAAACATTGTTATATATAAATAGAGAGAGAGAGAGAGAGAAAACGACAATAAGAAATTGAAACAAAGAACGAGAGAGAAAGAAGATGGGTAACAAGTTATGGAAATTTATCGTCTTTCCTTCCACCCACATAATATCTCAATATGTTTCTATTGTTTGTTTCTAACTGAAGAACTCGTCACTTTTAACTCAGAATCTGTAGTCACATGTATACTAAAAAAATTTTCTCAGTATTGAATAATACAAACAACAATCTTTACTTTGTGTATTAAAATTGATGCATTAGTACTTCTTTAAGCTTATGAAGATGGTGTATTGACCATATCTTAAAGTCCCATAATATTTTCTATTCAGTATTCTAATAACATCTTTTTTTCCTTCACCAACCATTTTTTCCTTTTCAATTTTTTGACTGGAGCTTGTCAATCTTACGCTGAATGCTGTAATGAGTCCAAAGCGCATCTCTTAGCAACTGTTAGGTCAATCTATAGATCAAAATATCTTTGAATATCCATATTTGTGATCGAAGATATTTTTGATTTTAACTTTTTTCAAAAAATTAAAGAAAGAGAAAATGCTCATTGTTGCAACAACCCAATGCTCGTTATTTGTCGTCGTCGTTGCAACTTTCATTAACAGAAGAACAATGAAGTGTAAAAAACTGAATGTGGCACCATAGGTCAAGCTACTACTGAAATCTACAAGAAAAAAAAAGTATTGAAAACATATTTTTCATAAATTTATCCAAGAAATTTTTATAAAATTCTTCTCTTAACTCATGTTAAGTCATCTCAGTTTTCTCACTTTATCTGTCATATCCCTCATTTTCACTTTTCGCTCGTTATTAGATTAGAAAAACTAGACATCATCATCTTATTTCAACATGAATCTTACGTGGTGAACTCACGTCTACTATTAAACGAGTTCAATTAAATTATACAATTCAGATTCTCATTTTTCAAATTTTAATCTTTATGTTCGGTTGTATTTTGATAATATTATAAGATTTCAATGTCATCACATTAACTATTTGAACCTATACATACATAGTTAAGTAATCAGAATTCTACCCTCGTTTTAATTTTTTCTTGTTGTTTTCTTTGGTTTTCATTAGGTTTTATTTCGATTAGTTATGTTGTTTTACATGCAAATAATCAGAAATCATTCATCTTTTCTAATAATAGTATTTCTGAATATTTTGGATACATTGATATAAAATTGATAAAAACTTTTTATAAAATATTTATTTTAATTATATTCTATCACTATACTGTATTTATTTATCTAATTAATATGTTTCATTCTTTTCCATAGTCTTCTTCTTACAACACTTGGTACTAATGGCTAGCATGTGCTTCTTTATATCCTTATTTCAAAAAGCTTTCACAAAAGCTCAGTCATTTGAAGCCGTTGTTGCTCTTTCATCATTTTATATATCCAAATCTGGATATCTATGAATTAGTCAATCATTCTTACTGAGAGTTTAATTTACTTATGGAACCTGTTTATATTTCTTTTGGCAAGTTCTCATTTACTTTTATTCAGCTCTTCTCTTCCGTTTTTGTCTTTTCTTGCATATCTCCCCATCTTTGATTCTCATCTTCACTTCTTCACCGTTCTTCGAGCTAATCCTTTTTCTGGACCAACTCGGCTCTATCATGAACTTCATCTAATTGCCATAGCAGTTTTACTCTCAAAAAAAACAGAAACAAAGCATTTTTTGTAAAACTTTGAAATCAAGAAACTTTTGTTTAAAAAAAAGACTTGACAAAGCATTTATTTTAAATTTTGAAACATTTATTCAACAAATCATCTATAGCCTCTCCGATATTCAACCCTGCAATAGAATTAACATCCTTTGAATTTTGCTAAGCATATTAGCCTGTAAATACTTTTATTATATACTTGAAAAGTAGATAATAATTAATCATTTTTAGATTGTTATAACTTACTCTTTATATATTTAACTCGTCAGTTTACATATATAAATACAATGAAACTTTAAAATTGTTTTTTGAAAAAAAATTGTATTGGTTTTATATAACCTGGATAAAGTAAGATATAAACGAAAGAGAAGGAGAGAAAGATAGAGAGAGACAGAGAGATCTAGAGTTAGAAAGAGAGAGGGGGGGAGAAAAATATAGAGAGAGATCTAGAGATAGATATAGCATGAGAGAGAGAGAGAGAGAGAGAGAGAGAGAGAATTTTTTAGCTTGCTATTCGTGGGCATTGAATGTGATTGCTGTTTGGCTATTCTTTAATCTCACCAATCACTTTCAAGGAATTCCCAATGGTTGTCAAAGCTTTGGCATAATGTCATCAAAACTTTTTTTAAGCTTTGACAGCCTAAATTTTTAGTTGAAAGCAAAACTAATTGGTTATTTGCCACGTAAGTCTTATAAAGCATTTATTTTTCTTTTATTGTTTTTGTTTTGGTTTATATGTTCGTTACCAGTTCTGTAAATTGACATAAACTGCTTAGTGGTGGTGGCTTGGCACATATAGTACATATGGTATCGAAATATAATAAACTAAATTAATATTAAAAATTATGAATTAAATTATTTGAATATTTATGTTATTGTTTAATTCTAAAATAACTGACTACTATTCGAGTATTTAACGAAAAAAAAATCTTCCTTCTTCTCAAGAAACAATTGCAATGAAATTGAAAAAAGGATTATTCCTATACCGAAATAGCCATTCATATACATTTTTAGATTAGTATCAATTCAACGAATTTTCTTTAAATTAAACTGCTTATATTCTTTCTATTTTTACACTACTAAATACTTTCTTTATATGATCTCTAGTTCATGACCAAAAAAAAAATTTAACCTTATCATACAGATTCTTTGTTGCAAAATATCTTCACTTCTTCACTTAAAATTAGTTTTGATTTTTTAATTTTTATAATTTATAAGTTTCATTCATTTTTTACACATCAAAAGTTTTAACGAACAACGTTCTTTGATTGTTTTCAAAGCACTAAATTGATGATTCTTGCTTTTCCAAAGTTGTTGCTATTAAATTTATGGTAATTATCATTTTAACGAGAATCCTTTTACTGAAATATATCTTTTCCTTCTCTTCATCTGTTTTTTTTCTTTTTCTTCTTGATTTTTTATCCAAACGTGTTCGTCTTTTGAAGTGTATCATACATTCTCATCTATAAACAGTCAAGCATCATACATAGTTTGCATGTACATACATAGATGTATGTAGTATGTTGTTGTTGCTTTCAATTGAATGCTGATATTCTTAAGGTTTTTTTTTTCATTTTTAGAATAATTTTTTTAGATTATTTACATCTTAATTAGGAAAACATACACGTATACAAATATTCTCATAACTTTAATTATAACTTCATTTATATTTTTCAAGAAAATATAACTTTTCAACCACCCCCCCCCACCCTCTTTTATAGATTGTTCTGTACAATCTCTCAACGTTTTTAATTGAGAAGAAGAACGATGAAATAAACTAAATAAAAAATATATTATATAAATAGTAATTGTTACAACACTAATATACAAGTGTGGGTGCGTTGCTTCTTCAAGCCTCAAAAAATCAAAACAAATACAAATATATATATATAGTATATATATATTTGTGATATAATATATTTTATATGATTTATATTTTAAAATCTTTTTCTCATTGAATGAAATAATATTTTTAAATCTTTGTCCAAATCATTGCACATATTCATATTGCTGGCTTTTGTTAACTTAAGACATATGCACTGTAGTTCATATTCTAATCAAGTACAGATTTTCTCGAATATCATAGAAGTTATTACTGATTAAGGATATATTAGCACTTTTGAAAGTTAGTTAACCATATATGATGCTATGACCAAATAGACTTGTAAACACCTGAGAAAGGATAGTATAGTATATGACGTCGTTGATCGTCTTTCCTACTTCCATTGACTAGATTCTGACAAGCAATCGGTGACAGCGTGGGCGATCATACTACTTCAACTGATGCTTTTACTCATGATGCTACTGCGGATGCTACTGCTGATGCTACTGCTGATGCTACTGCTGATGCTACTGCTGATGATGATAGCGATGACGACACAATACGTAGTTAACGGGAAGCACATATGTAATCATATAGCAGATCATTTTTGCTTCAGAATTAAAATCTGGATCAAGTTACTATATGCTTCTAAAACATATCACATATATTTCTCATTTTTACTAATTTGTTAAGTCAATAATTCATAACTGGCAGAACAGAATAAGTAATATGGATATGTCCTCTTCAAAAACTTTTATCCATTTTCTTCTTATTCTCTTCCCTGTTCTCTCTTTATTACTTACAATATCTTGCTTTATACATTCGCGTCATCCTTCACTAGCAATGTCTCCGCTGTCGTTGCCTTTCAAGGCACTTCCTGAATAGCCAAGTAGTGATGTTGCTAATTTTATCTTTTTAAACTTGTTCCTGTTTCCAATTATAACTTTATGCTTTAATCACATATACAATTTCTTTTTTTTTCATTTTTGACTCACTTCTAAAGCTTATGTCAATTTCCGTACATCGTACACCACATTTTTAAAATCATTAAAGGTGATGATGTCATTGAACCATAGTAAAGCTTGTCATTCTGTTAATATATATTTCAAGCATATCTACTTCGATGAAGACGGGCTGTCCATGATCTTTAAAACTTGAACGAAGCGTGTGCTATTCACAGTTTGTATCATGTATTAAAAAGCTGAAGCTCCTTCAAGAGAAGCAAGGCAGGCCTTCTACGTCCAAACACATTCTGATCTTTTCCGTGTGCTTTTAAATGATATAACTCATTTTTCCAAAAACAGAAATATATTTATACTTTGTTAAATGACGTCTATCATAAGCTTCACCTTATATTCCAATTTATTTTTTTTATTTCTCTCCTCCTCATTATCGTCATCTTGGAATGATTAACTTCTATCTACTCTCTTTTTCTCTTTTACATGATGTATGAAATAATCTTCTTCCCTTTTAGTGGATGTCATTACAATTCCTCCACCAACTCATTTAATCAACAATTTTTTAATTTCATAACTAAAACAAAACAATTCGATATTTTTTAATTCTCAATATCCTTTTCCACCCTCCTCTTCTCATTTATTCTCAAGTTATTCCATTAGAAATCCACATTGCCCTTTTCTAGAAATGTTCATATTGCTCATCTAATAAACTGTTAATCAACGTTATATCACTTATTCCTCAGCTATTTAATCATTTAAATGAAAGAAGAGAGGTTGAAAAATAAGAAGAGGAAGAGAGAGAGAGAGAGAGAGAGAGAGAGAGAGAGAGAGAGAAAGAGTGTGTGTATGTCACAGAGAAAGAGAGATACCGAAGTTGTTAATGAGAAAAAAGAGAGACAAAAAGAAAAAAAAGAAACCTTTCTTACTATTTGATTGTTAGAATGTAAGACATCATTAAAACTTAGAAAAAGGTTATTTTTACGTTTTTTCATCAACACAATTTTTAATTTACCATGTTCTCTTTGTTTCCATTCAGTTCTTAATTCAACCACCATACGTGTTCGCATCCTGTTTTGATACTTTTACCATCAAATAGGAAATGAAACTTACCATCTGACATCTCTAACCCCAACATTTTACCTCATAATCAAAGTTTGAAATAAAAGTTATTTAATGAACTGTTATCATTCTTTAAAAAAAAATTTTTTATTTCTAATTTTCATAAAGAGATTGACATATCATTTTACCCTTCAGCCTTCAATGTTTCATTTCGGACACTTGACTCTCATATTTATAAAAACCAGTTACAAAACAAAACAACAACAAAAGTCAACCAAGTTTATAGTTTTGTTTCTAATTTTTTTTTAATTGAAGAATAATTAATTAGTTTATATATATATGTATAGTATACTTACATGCGTATGCATATGTATCATATAATATAGAAATATTTTATATTTTATCATATCTATTCAACTATATGTTTTTATTTTTCAAAAAAAATGGAAAGAACTTAACTAACTTTAACATTAAAATTAGTTTAAAACGGAGTAAGGGCATTGTAGTGCATAACCTAGAATACATACGAGCTTACATATGTAAAAAGTAATTTATTTTAGTTTTTTTATAAAGAAAAATTTTAACTCTTTTACTATTTGAATATTTAGATCATATCTTTATGAAAAAATATTTAAATTAACTTTAAATAGAATATAATTTTAAAATATTATCTTATTTAAATATTATTTATATTTAAGTTATAGTTCACTTTATCATTTAATCATTTTTGTAAAGATATAATTTTTATTTCAATTGTATAATCATAATCTAAGCTAATCGAATACTAACATTTTTTTATTTATCTCAATAAATTTTCAATTAAAGTTTGTTTAAGCGAAGAAAAGTGTCAAAAACAACTTCGTGCAAACTTGAAGCTTGAACCAATCTGCATCTGATATCTTTATATGAAGTTCTCAAACCTTCATTAGAAAAACCTAAGAATCCCCTGTGAAAAAAATGTAACCGAACATTAGATTGCATAAATCTGAGAAATGCTTGTATGGAACCGTTTTCGAATCAAATAACTTGAAAATAACATGAGGTTCATTATCCAATGACATCACATTTTGCAAGAAAACATGGAAATATGTTGATGTACGTGTCTAAAACTTTACTTATTATGTGACTTTTTATGATTATTTTTTGTTTTTCAAGTGATAAAATAGAAATTATAAAATTAAGCTAAAGATAACTTGATGTACAGTTAAAAGTAAAAAGTACTTCATGAAATATGTATTCAATATATGAATCATATAAAGCAATTGATGTTTATTTGGATAGAAATAATTATGAGTCTTGGAAAGAATAACCTAGTTTGAACTCATCAGGCTATAAACACATCTATTATATATTTTTTGTCAATGAAATATATATAGAACGATATATGGCATCTAAAATGAGTATGTTGATGTCCATTTATCCAGTATTTCGTCTCATTTCTCCTTGTTTCCTCTGCTATTTTTTTGGCTGTCACTTCCAAATAAGATATATAGAGCTGATAGATTCATTTGACACATTAATCTTCTTGAAGCTTTACAAACTTATTAATTGACTGATGCTCGACACTTTTTTAGAATTTTATAAACTGATTCCAAGAATACTTTATTTTAATATATATATGTGCATAGATAGAATAGAAGAACGATTGATTTATATTTTTAATATAAAAGAAAATACTATTAAAAGAATAAATTTAATTATGAACACTAAAGGGACAAGTTTAAATATCTAAAATTATCTTCTTTTATCTTCTTTTCAAAATTTGAATTCTTTTCTTCTCTTCAACTATAAGCTTCCAGCCCTCCTCTTCCCTCCCCCCCCCCCTTTCCACCTCCTTTTCCTTTTTCTTTTCTCTTTATAATGTTTTATTAATAAATTATTAATACTTTTATATTGAGATATATACATACATATGTGTGATGTATACATGTTTCGCTTTTTTTAATTCTGATATTTCCTTAAACTTTTTCTAATTAATATTTCTAATTATAAATACACATATACATATACTTCTTATATCTTGTTTATTAATATCAAATATTTAAAAAATCAAATATTTCTAAATAAAAATTATTATTTTCTAATTAATCAATGTATGAAACTACTGACACTGTTCAGAACATTTATTACAATTGGAATAAATTCTCTTATAAATCTATATTATTTGAATATTATATTCTATATTATATAATCTGTATATTCTGTATAATCTATAATATTCACTTTTATTACTAATTCTATTTCACATGTTTCAAATTTTCTCAAATACTTGTTCAGACTATACTCATCTAACAACATTCAGATGTAATGATAACAGAGTACAAAGAGAGAATGAGAAAGACAAAGATAATGAATGATTTAGCATGAGTCTAGACATTATCTGCAAGTCATATTGTCATTTTCAACTATTAAAAAGCTCTGGATCTATTGTTTAGAAGGTTGTCAACCAATTATTTCAATTTGAAATTGCAATGTTCTCGGTATTTGAGGAAGCAAATATCAAGCAAAGTGGAGTTTTCTAGATAGAAAAGAATTTTTCTGCATTATGCTCGTCCCATAATTAGGTGAAAAGCGATTAACGCAGACAAAGATATTTATACATCTACATACATATATGTATGTTAAGAAGTAAAAATAGTATGAGAAATTATGATATTAAGATTGAGAAAACACGAAAAATTAAAAAAAAGTTTGTGAGATAGATATGTATGGAAGATGAAGCTTTAGCTCGAATAATGAAAAAAACGTAGTGCTTGCAAGTTTCTTTTCAAAACGACGCTGAACGCATAAGTCTTGATGAGCTTATAGAAATATATAATGAATATATATGTATATATACGTTTGTATCTTTATGTTTCTATAAATATAATGTATATGAAATATTTATATGAAACAGTTCATATTATAGTTTCAATCATTTATTACAAACCTTCCTAACTATTCTCATTTAATATTGTTTTTGTACTTGAATTTCTATTGCATTCACTATTTCTGTTGCAAATTGCCGATTTAAACACATATCTTTTTGAAATATAAGCTTAGTCGTTAAATTAATTAAACTGAAGCTTATCAAAACATTCATGAAAATCCTTGCAAAAGTTGCTAAGTTTGAAATCATTTTCAATACAATTGTTAAATAAAGAAATTTATTAATAATATGATTTGAATTAACTCGAACAGTAGCAGACGTCATTTATGAAAAACGTTTTAAAGGAGAAACTTTAATTTCTATTTATAAATATTTGTCCCTTAGGCAACAAAAGGTCAACGTCCTTTGGCTCATATTTGACACAAGTTCAATTCACAGAATCATATTCAACATTTGACTTTCTGAATATATAAATACATGTTAAATTTGTCATTACGTGAAGCTATTTTCTATTCGAAACTATTTTTAAAAATTTTATTTTTTTTTGAAATCTTGAGAATCTTTCTAGTAATATGTAGTGAAAACGAGTAGTTTAATATGAAAAAGTAACTTTTTTTCATTTAATAATTTGATTTCTATTTACTTGAATCTTTTAGAATCTTATTCATATTCAATTTATATATTAAACTTTATTATTATATTTCTAAATTTTGTTTAATTTTTTTTTCACTCTTTCTTCCAAATAAAAAAAACAAGATTCATGAAATATAAATATATTAATATATCTGTAATATTACTTATTTAGATTTTAATCATTTGTTTTTTTCAGATAGCCTCGGGCAGCAATGGCTGCCCAGTCCGAAGATAGTCAGACTTCATTTTCTGGATATTCTATTCTAATTTATTTGATCCAGATGCTATCTCATCTATTAAACGGTTACCTGACGGCGTTTTTCGTCTTCACTGGAATCGTATTAAATATGTTTTCCATATACATATTCTTACGATGTGAGCGAGGAGGAACGCCAGCTATTCAGTATTATTTGGTAAGCATTGGACTGTATATTATATTGAAAATTTGAATTTGACTGTATAATTATAAATTAAGAAAAATTATGTTTATGTTTTTTTTTTTAATTTAAATCAGATTCTATATTCCAGAAAGACAAAATTGTTAAAACAACAGTTTCTTTCTTGTTTATTTTTTTTAAAATATAATATTAACAAATACATATGAAATTTTGGTTATTCATAAAAAAAAATTATAATATTTTAGTTTCTATTAAATATAAAATATTTCTTAATTATATTTTCATTTATAGGTTACCTTAACCATGTGGCAAACAGCTTTGCTAGCTAATGCTTTCTTGCTATATTCCTTGCCACATCTTCTATTCGGACATTTAGTCTCGACAGGTTACATTTTATTTTATTTTTTAATTTAAAAATATAATAATTCATTGATTTATTTAATTAAAAATACAATTTTTAGGTACATATGTACATATCTATCCTTATGTTTACACATTTGCTAATACAACTCATACTGGATCTGTATGGATTGTTCTCACATTAACGATAGATAGATATTTGGCTTTATGCCAACCATTAAAGCATCGTGCTATTGGAAAAAAGAGGTAAAAATAATTTTTTTTAAATATAACATATGATGTTTATACTATTTAATAGTACATAAATAGATGAATATGTATATAATTGTAATACTTTTGTTAATTTTTATGAGGAAGCAGATATATACTAATGAACTTCAGTTTAATTTATTTGAACTGCTCAATAGTGCTTGTTTTGAAATTTCAATCTAGATTATTTCTAAACTTATTCTCCATAACATGAAAAGTTTAGAAAAAAAACTAAGAAACCTATTATATATGTATTTAAGATATAATCTAAATATATATAAAATATATACATACATTGTATATGTAAGTCAAAAATATGCAAAAACAAATATTTTCTGAAAAAGTTATATGTACTTTTATTTTTATATTTCTTTATTATATATATATATAGGATATATATAGGATATAATAATTCTTTATTATAGAAAAATTATTCATTTCGATAAGATTTTAATATTTTTATACAAAAAAAAATAATTATTTACTATGTAAAGATATAGATTTTAATTCTATGATTCAAATAATGTTGTTCCTTTATAAATATTAACAATAGATTCAAAAAAAATTATTTTAAACAAAATTTTGTAAAATATCAAGAGAAATTTTACATTTAGAAGCTAGTCTTTCATCTCAGCAAATGTCATCATCATTTGAACTTATCCAACATTTGTTGGGAAAAAATGTAATTATAAGTTAAAAAGGAATTTTCTTTTCAAATAAATTTAATATGAATAATTAGATATATAGATATTTTAATATATAATAATTAAAAAATAAATATAAGATTATTTTAATTTCATAAAAATACATATTATATTACAGTCGGGTGAAAAGACTCATGGTTATAGTATCGTTATTGGCTGTTTTATTTTCATTACCACGATTTTTTGAGGTAATATTATATAAATATATTCTCATATACATATAAATAAATAAATATAGGTTGAAGTAATAACATTCACTAATCAACAAAACGAGCTCAATATTGGAATTGATAGAACTTCTTTATTTGATGTAAGTTTCTATCTTAATATATAATACATATATTTATACATACATATGTATATAATATTAAACAGGAATAAAAAGAAAATAACACAGTTTTGATTACTTTTCTCATTTTAAATTAATCATAACATTGTTTCAAAGTAGAAATATTTTAAAATAATCATCATCAACACCAACAGTTACGTCATGTAACTGTTGATGTCACATATGTCAGTTTCATGCATTTGTAAAAATGGAAATGATACTTTTTCAATTGGCTGAAAATGGAAAAGAATTTTCCTTTATCCATTAAAAAATAGAGAAAAGAATTAATTATATAATATTTATTGAATATTGCGTGTCAAAATTCAAAAAATTTACTAATGCATTTCCTGTTTCAGAATAAAATATATTGGACTGTTTATCATATAATACTTGCTATGCTATTTGTAACCTTATGTCCTTGCTTATTATTATTTGCTCTAACACTCAGGATATCGTTAGCATTACGTACAGCTATTGCTAAGAGGTAATTAAACTTTATTAATAATAATATTTAAAATATATATGTATTCTACTGACCTTTTACTTTGTTTTTAGAAAATCACTATGTGCTCCTAATACAGATGTTGATGCTAGAAGTAAAAAATGTCATTCTACAAGGTTTTTCATTACTTTTCTTCTTATTATTATTTTAATTGTTCTTAACTCCAGAATGAATTCAAGAAAAGAACATAAATCTAATATTATGCTGGTACTTGTCATAGCAAAATTTTTGATCTCCGATATTCTACCTACCGTAATCGACGTACTTGAACATGTAAGCTTTATAACATAATATGCTTTTTAATAACAAAAAAGTTGATGGTTAACTTACTTGCAATTAAGCATACAGTCTAATTTCTTCGTTTTATTTTAAAGAAATTCAATTCATCTCAAACTGTTGCAGTTAGTTGGTCAGCAGGCTTTCATGCGAAGCCCACTTGCCTCATTATTTGTGGATGTTAGCAACTTTTTGATTGTTCTGAATTGCTCCAGCAACTTTTGGGTCTTCATAATATGGGGCAAACGTTTTCGGAAATCATGCCGTCAGTTGATTCTATCGACAGCATGTGGTCTATCATTATATAAGCTGGCTCATCTAGGTTCAGATCCGGTAGGTCATGCTATGTTTGCTTGCATTATTTTTTCAAACATATTTTCATAAGAGTTATAACCAAATATAAAAATTGTTTTCTGAATATTCCACTGTAATATTGAACTCTGAAAAAAAAATTCATCGTATTCGTTAATATAATGGCATTTCGATACCATTTAAGTTTCATTAATGCTATTGCATTCGAATATTTTTACCTTTTATAATGAATTCAAACTTTCAATTATTCACTTTTTCTATTTACATAGCAAGTAAATATGTTCTTTCTTTAAATAATCTTTAGAACACAAAGAAACTGTTATAATTCTATGTCAGTTACAGGATGTAAGCTATTGTGCTCCTTCTTCTTTTACAACAATTCAAAATACAACAAAGATATATGGAAGTGATGGTCGGTCTATCAGACATAAAAATGACATCATTGAGTAAGTATTAAAACTGTTATGAATAAATTATAACTGCAATTCGTTTTTTTTGCAGAAATGATAAATCGAAAGAAAGGACAATTGTGGTGATGCCTGTGGAAAAATCTCGAACAAAATCAACTTCAGATGATGAAAAAGCTCCCGGATGGGATTATGAGAAAGCAACTCAGTTAGAACAACTTGAAAAACAAAGGCTCATACCACCGCAGTAACCATGCTCTTTCCACATTTAGTCATGTATTTATCCTTTTTTTATTATGGAATGATCTGTTCTTCGGCATGCCAAAGCCGTCAATTAAGTTGAATATCATATTTCATGTTGAATCTCACCTACGCCTATTCGTTTCTTATTACGATTTAGAATTTATCGGGTTTTGAAGCTATTAAACTTGGATTCATTGAATCTCATTGCGACCTTTTGTTACATACGAGTTCATATTATGTAATAATAATAATAATAACTTTTTTATAAAAAAGAACTTATATTCATAACAACAACAACAACAACTAGTTTAACAAGAAATTGAACTTTTACCGTTTGATAACTCAACAAAATTTTTAATGAATATTCAAATAACAACATCAACAACTGTTTACAATAAAGAAGATGTTTAATACTCCTTAAACGGTAATACCCGGTAGAAATGAAGGTTGGCACAATCTTCAAAAACTTCCTCATTTGTTCCTGCGAATTCTGCTATTAATTGGTTAGTTGGTATCTTAACAAGTCAATGCAATGGATTTAGCTGTATTTCTTGTTCAAACCTCCTCTAACCATTCTTCAATTGGGAAATCTAGTTGAAGATGTTCAATTGTCTCATGAATACTAGGATTGTGAATCAACAAACACCCTGGAGAGACGTGAGAACGTAAGAAATTCCAGCAGGCAATCTAAATTCATATAGATCACAGCCAAAAATCGATTATTACCTGTTCCGCCTCACTCATAAAAAAGTTAAAAACATTATTCATAACAATAAGATTGGCTTTTCGAATAATATCTTCTTGATTTCTAACATCTGAACATACAACGTCTATGTTCTAAAAATAAAAATATTAAGTAAATAGAATATCTTACGCATACGCTTAATCCGAATTCATCAATTACTTCCCTTTGAATTTTACAAAGGTCTTCATTCATTTCTATTCCAGTTACATGAGATCTACCATTACTGAAAAAGAAGTCTGCATGTTTATCAGGAAAATATTGAATAACCTGTAGAAGTGAGCAGAATAAATTACTGGTCCTAATCTAGATCCGATGTCAACAATCTCGAAATCTTCCTTCTCTTTAATTAGCGGCACTAATTTTGTGAACATGAATTCCAACTAAACATTGAGGAAACATATTAACATTTACTCCAAATAACTCAACCTGGGCAGGAGCTAAACTATGACTGATGAATGTCAGAGCTTTGGTGTTCTTCGAACCACAATCTAAACAGTAATTCCTGAAGCAAAACTAAACTTTGTCCATGTTCATAATTCATATTTACCTGCTTAATTCACCAGCTTCTACAAACTCTTCAACACATTCATCATCAAATAAAAAACAATCCACATGAATCTTAATCATTTATGAAGTATTGGCTAATAAAAATAAAATTACAGTGTTCCGATCATCACAGTCAGAATCTAAGCCTGCTTTCGGAAATGCAATCTTCTCCGACTCTAGATACCCTTTTAAAGGAATCTGAACACATAAGCTAAGTAATTATTCCTTATAAGAAAAAACCTGCGCACGTAAATGAGCTGCGATAGCCAACATAGATGTAGTAGCATCTCTGATATATTTTGGCTTGTCTTCTTCTTTATCTAGCGAAAATGATGTTGTTACCCATGACAAAAATTCCGGTACTGTTTTTCCATCCAACCTATTCTTTAAGCTTTTAGAAATAATTGAAAACAAATCGTATACTTCTGTATAATATCGAGGAACGCTTTTTCTGCTTCTTTCCTCGAAATGGTCATGTTGAAACACCCTATATTATAAAAAATGATAAATGCTTTATATTTTAACAAAAATAGAAGGTAATGAAAACCTCTGCTAACTAATCAAAAACAATAGTATAAAATTATTTATAATAAAACTATATCACAGTTCATAACATTTAATCACAGCCGAGACAATTAGGCTCAAATTTAGGGTTTCAAAAAGAATATAATTCAAAAAGGCAACTTCTATTATTTAGATTTCTGTTTACTATCGAAAATCATTCTTCTATCGTAAACTTTTTCAGCCGTTGTCCATGTTTCCCAGTAAAATGGAATGAAACAGACAAGAGCTAGTACTAATCCACCTGAATTATATTACGTTTTCCAACATAATAAAAGAAACCGAACCTAAAACATCCGTAGGATGGTGCCAATTATCAGTAACTCTAGTAACAGCAGTAAAAGCAGTCCACAAGGTCATTAAAGGTAAAATGATATTTCGCAATTTCAAAATGCTTCTAGATTGAGTTATTCTAGCCATCCTTCAACAACAACAATGAAATTTTAAAACAATTGAAAATAGGATACCTAATTAGATAAAAACAGTAGAATAACCACGAGAAAACAGCAGCTGCAGTATGTCCTGAAGGGAAGGATGTTCTGGCAGTTCTAACACGGTGAAAGTCAGGATTTAGGCATATTACTTCAGAAGCTAAAAATATTTTAAATAAGAAATAAATAAAAGGATTTCACCTGGAATAATAGCATTAGGGTCAGTTTTGCAATCCATTTTTAACCAATCGGGCTCACATACAGCAACAAAGTGAGGACGTAAACGACCAAAAGAACACTATAATTATAAAATATGAAAGAATAGTGATAGTTAAAGAAACTTTCAAAAACTCCATGACAAATGTACAAATGGCATATACTAGCAAATACTTCAAATAAGTTAATGTCGAACTTGTTAAATATTTTGCCAATTTATTTGTTCCCTAAAATTTGAATTGAACTTCCCTTTCAGAAAAAAACGCTTACTTCAGACTTTAAGAATACAAAAGCTTCAACACCTAAAATAAGAAGAAAAGGAGAACCAAGCGAGACCAGTAAAAGATGCTTCAATCCCACAGTATTTGGCTTAAAGGGATTCTGAATGCCAACATCGCCACACGGAAAGTCGTTCTCATAAGGTGCTACTGCTTTTCTGAATAATAACACAACCTTACGTAAACAAATATAATAATGCACGTACTTAACAAACAAATAGAATGTTGAAATAGTGATAATCAAAGTAATTGATATGTCTAAACCCATGCAGATAATGCCTTTCAAAAGTATTTTACGTTTATCTTCACCATCATTAAAGGCTCCTAGCCTACCACTAAAAGTGACTTTTCTCAAAACCATTCCTGAATTAACTGATTTGTTAAAAAATAAAGAAACAAGAATCAAAAAGAATTATAAACATTATACTTTAAACAAGTATTAAAACGGCTTTACGCAATGTCCGCATTTAGCGCAATCTTTATTTTCAAAAAGCCTTTGAATTATACATCGAATATAGTTTTCAACATTAAAATAAAAAATTTTTATTTTTAATATAGAATTTATCAAACGTTGCTTAATTAGAAAATGCATTTCTATATACCTTCAAAAAATACTGATAAATGCAAGCTGATTACGTTGTCAATTGTTATAGAGCACAAGACAATGTGCTTTTTTGAAAAAATTGTGATATTAAGTAGTTTTGTATTCTGGTATCTTTCGCGATATTGAAAATTAGAATATTCAATTTAAAATGTGAACTTCATAATTTTTTATTTACTTTATACGTTTTTGAAAGAACGGTTGCAGTTAAGATATCTTTGTAAACTTTTTTTTCAGAAATGCTACAAAACTTGGGGAAATTAGCACCGTTGTTTTGTTCACTGCAAGATGGTCAATTTTGGGAATCCGTTGAAAAGTTTTCAAATGAGGAGCTTAAGTTATTTCTGCCATTTCTAATATCATCCTGCTTTCATGCCGCATCCACTGGTGATCATTATGTAAAAAATGCCTTAGATCTTCAATATTTTGATAATTTGTTTCAGCCCGAGTTACTCGCTAGAATTAGTGAGTTTCCAGAAGGAAATAGGATATTGAATTTGATTAGAATGAATCATTCTGAGCTTGAAGATAAATTTCAAGCTGGACATGACGAGGGTCTTAATATACCCTTCGCTAAAGCTGATGATGTTAGCAAGCTCTCAATGGTTATCCGTTATTTTGGAGAATGTAAGTGAACGCTTTTTGACTAAACAATTATGAGTTTCTAGCTTCAAAAGAGGAATTTCCTTCTGGATTTATAAATGAAGATGAAGTCATGGATGTTGCTATGCTTTTGTCAGTAGCTTATATCAATTTCCCACAATTCTTACCAGTTGGAAAAACAACGTTACGATTACTGTCTTTACCTTATGGCCCACTGCTTATCACAACGGTATTTTGTTACTGTTTTCAAATAACTATTTGATTAATTCAGATTATAATGAATTCTCCGGAGATACTAAATCCTGTTCTTAACATTCTCATGGGATTACAAATTAGCGATGAATGCACAATCGGAAGACAAAAATCAATTTTGCTCAATCAGGTAAGCTGATTCAGATAAATTGTGTTAAACTGTTAATTTAAAGTTGTTCGAACTTTGTCCTCATATTCAAATTTCAATTCTGCAAGATATGTCATGTTCAAAAAGAGATTGTCTCTTGGCAGGTATTATTTTTTCTATTCCAACTAGTTAATTATATGCTATCAGTACGTCTTGCTTGTCAATATCTCTCTGATCAAACGCTTTTGAACTATATTCTTCCGCTAACCTGGAATAAGAATACTCAGTTAGTTCAGTCTTTATCCAAGGCTTCAAATCGTCCTACTCTTACGGTTCTTCAAGAAAAATTGTATAAAATGGCTGCAACGATAGTAGAAAGGTGGGTTCTCCTTTTGAATTTTAGAAGTTTCATTATTTCTGTTTAAGTAAAACATCTGACGCTCATTTGACTCTATTACAATGTCTGATGACATTGCAAATGAATTGTACTATGAAACCTTCTGCTGAACATCTGAATGTTTTGTGTTCTTTTATATGTAGACTTAATATTGAGAATGATGCTTATTTGGAGTTGGCATTGGCTTCACTTTTGGCTATTCATTCATTAACAACGTAAGCACACTTGAAAGTTCAAATATTGGTAATTTTTGTAGGTCTCCTCAGAATCAGATAACTCCAAATAAAATGGAAGATATGATTGTTGCTTTTCTTAAGCACCTAGCTTCTGTGAGTGTTAATGCATAATAATTTATTGTTTACTTTGTTTATTCAAGGAAGTAACTAAAGAATATCGGCAAACCCTTCGAATTACTCTAGTATATGTTGGTGTTTGTCTCTCAGGATTACGAACTGATTATCTCAAAGCATATCTTCTTAGCACCTTCAAAACTAAAGTAACAATACCCCCGAGACATATTCAAACTCTTCGTACTCTGTTCTTTACATCTTGCTTGTCAGAATCAGAATTAGCCATAAGGTTTGAATTATTCTACAAATATGTTATTATTGGACCGTTTTACAGATGTGCTTCCCTACCGGTTAGTGTTAACTTAAATTCTGAATTTTCTGGTCGATCACCTATTCATTCGGTTCATGAACTCTTATGCTCTGGCACTTTTTCCAGGTGTAATGTGGACTTAGCGGTATACTTAATACATCATTCTTAATTAATCGTTTTGTTAATGTAGCCTTGGTTAGAGAAACAAATTCTTGCATCTTCTGTCCCTGTTCATAATGTTCTTGCTGAAGTGGTCGATAGATTCGCTGCTGAATCCGCCAGAGCAAAACGATCTGGACTGAGCAGAAAATTCATAGACGTACGTTGATTCTTTTGATTTGCTTTTCTCTATCATGATGCGTTTAGGATTTGTACGAAGGAGATATTCTTAATGAAAATCTGCTCACAGCCCGCGTTGTTACTCTCTTGTTTCTTTTATCGTACCGTTCTCAACTGGACCAGTTAGGAATTAGCGCTGTTGATGTATTTTAATATTATTTGATACTTTCAAATTATTATAAGTTCAGGTTTTCTTTGAAGATATTTACAGCAGAATTCCTATTAGATTCTTGTTGAGTATAGTTGAGTGTAGAGGAAGCCATTATTCTGCTGCTAGAACATCTCTGGTAATGTTTCTTTATATATTTAACTCTTTTTTTTAATCTTTAGATTCGATTAGCCACAGACATATTCCCATATATGTTACCAACTGTAGATAGCGTGGAAATTGCTCGATTACCGAAGAATGGTGTTTCACTTCCCTTCACATCAGCAGAAGTAACATAACCATTACCAATGGTATGCGAATATATTTTTCAGTTAGTCAGAATGGTTCACGACAAAGAGATTCGAAAAGTGGTCAAAATTCTTGATGCATCACCTCTATCCGATTTAGTATGAACTTTTTATTTCTTTTTAAAAAACATAATATTTACTAGGTTCGACAGTTGCCTGCAATTGTGGAACTCTTTCTTATTTCTTTGGACTCTGATACATTCTTGCCTCATGTAGATAGTGTAATAATGCTATGGAGTCGATTAGAGAATATTGTTCCAAGAATGCTTTATGAGGTAATTTTACTTATTATTCTTTAATTTTTTGTATACTTTTAGAAATCTTCTATATGTTGGGTTGAGTGCATCAAGAGAGGAGAAGTTCAATTATCTGATATCTATGAGTACCCTACTCTTCTTTTCAGATGTGATAGGTATTTGTATTTTTGAATTTCAATACATACTTAGAAATTTAGGCGAATTTTGAGCTCACCTCAGCACTTTTCTTGTTTTATTCGAATGCTTTCATTTTTTGTTGCTGCCAGCAAAAATCAACTAATGCGAAGTGTACATACCGCGAATTGTTCTTTGGGGTCAGTATATATATATATGGTTGGATTCCAAAGCTTCTATTATTATTTTTAGTGAATCTGAGAGGCAAGAGAGAGATGCTTTATCAATAGCACTTGATCACACAAGAGGATCCTTGCTTGTACAATTACTTGTTGAGGTTTCAGATCCAGAAAGAATGCATGGTATTTTATGCAAGTGATCTATTACAATTTACTTATTTTCAAGATGAGGAAAATCCCGCAGCTCAACGAAGGCGGCGATTAGTTAGGAAAATTGCTTGTGAATATATTCATCAATTATTCATTATGGACAAGAATATGTTGAAACTTATTCTCTTCCAGGTATTTTTACTGTGTCTTTTCTTATATTTTATGATTTTAGACTTTCCCCCTACATATGGTACCTCATTTGGTAGAAGATGTTCCTTCCATGTTTGTGGCCAGAGACTATCTTTTGGTAAGAACTTTGCTTTTTTGAAATATATAATTTATTGTAGGAAATGCTTTCGCTTCCTGATATCAAGAGACGTGTCTTTGCTATATCATTAATGATTCACATTTCTAAAAAGGTTTTCACTCTTTGCTATTGTGAAAAGTTGATTTATTTCAGTACCGAATCGCTGCAACTTGTGCTTCTACAGAATTAATACTTGATGTGTTGCATACTTTATTACGGTATTATATGTACTATTCTATTTGTTATATCTATGTTTTCAGGTTTTGCGAAGCTTCGATTAATATTCAGTTGTTCTTGAAAATAGTTCCAACATTATCAGAAATAAATACGGTATATTGAATACTTTGGATAATAGGATTCATTTTAATTTTAAGGTTTTTCCTCAACTATCAGCTGACGTTACTCAACTTCTTATGCGGGTATATAGTTTAGCCAAAAACAGGATGGCTTTGAATCCGTTGGTATGATTTGTTTTTACCATTTACACTTCGAACCTTGCCGTTTAGGTTGTTGACTGTGATTCGAGTGAGAAGAAACTTTTATATTTAATCAAAAATTGCTTGTCGATTGAAGTAAATAGAGATTAAGACTAATAATAGTTGGAACTGCATTCTGGTCAGTTCTTATTCTTATCAATACATGCTGGATTGGTTTTTGGGTGATTGCAACGGTTCAACCACATTTTTAGAGATGATCTCCATTTTTTATTCTGTTATATACAATGTTTTCTAGGAATATGTGAAAAATCGTCAAAATCTTTATAATAAATGAGTTTTGTTGACGTTAAATAAAAGTTATAAATAAGGTTTCAAGAAACTTAACCATGAATTTATGTGGCATAATACTAAAGTCATATAATTGGTTTACATTATTTGTGTTAATGTTCTAATGTTAATTCTTCATTTTGGAATATTATTTGCTAGATCTTGAAGGTGTATAATAGTATTTGTTGATACTTTTATTGCTATAAACTTAATGAAAATCGAAAATTTGATGCAAATTGGTACTTTTCAATTCCATTTCATGAATTTCTTGTATAACATTTCTTTTTTTTAAATTTCTTTATTTTCAATATAAAAAATATTGTAATGTACATATCTAAAGGTAGAACATTTACATAAAATCTTTGTTGAATTATTGAAAAACAAAACACCTTCCTCATTTTATTTTATAATCTTTTTTGAGTTGGGCGATACAGTTTAAATAAAAAAACATTCGGTCGAGATTCAGTGAACAAAACAAATTAAAACATAGTGAAACCTGCATCTCAATGTCGTATTTACAATGTACAACTTTTTGAAAAAAAGAAAAAGAAAAAAAAGTGTAATTGCATCTCTTTGAGAAATTTTGTTATCATTGTGATAATAATTAATTCGAAATCTATAGCCTATTCAAAAATAATTTGCTGCTTTTTGAAATGTAGTTGGGAAACTGAAATAATTCTTTAAATTTTATACTTCTGTTATGTGTACCTAGAATATCTCTTGTATAATATATATAATCCTAATGTTCCAGATAGTAATAGAGACATGGACATACATGTAGCCAGAAAGATTAGTGACCGCTGTGCCATACAAACAGCTGGTGCTGCTTCTAAAGGCATTATAGAGCCTATAACATTTGAGTGGTTCAAAATAAAATCTTGAAGTTAACTAACTTTTTGAATCTTTTCGTTTTTCTTCTCCATCTTCTTTATCCATTACATAAACTGTTTGTGAAATAAAATCACCTATCTTTGTTGCTCTTCGAGCCCTTTTAGCAATCTATATTCAAAATTATCGAAATATATATCCTGATATTATTAAAGCTTACAGTTTGGTTCATTTTTAGGGCAGGAGCTTCAGGGAATAACTTGTTGGATTCATAACACAAAGGTGGCTAGAATTTTCAAAAATGCATTTGCAAAAGTATGAAAGGGAGCTTACTGTGATTCCATCACATCCACCATCATCTTTCAGACACAGACGAATTTCACATTGAAAGCGAACATCAATACGATCAGCAAATTTGAAAACAAACGATTCTCTATAAGCCATGTTTAGTGCTTCCACATATGTAGGATCTCCAAGTAAAAGACGATCAGTATGACATCTATTAAGTCATGAAATGAATACTGAACCAAATATGTATTATACCCATTGTCATCAATAATCAAATGTTTTTGACCATGTCCATCTTCCACAAAGCAGTTATGAACAAGAACACCATACTCATCTGGAATTCATAGTTCTTTTTTTTTTAAATTAAAAAACAAACCTGAATCACATTGCCAGCGATGTACTACTTGATCTCCAACTCTTGCAATTTGTAGAATTGGTCCATCCAAAGAATCTTTTCGAATTGTATAAGTACATGTGGGCATCGGTACATCGGATTCAATAGCCTCCGTAGGTAATGCACTAAAATAAATATGAGGATAAGGAAAATAATTAATAATTTTTTTCTTTTTTTTTGTTCAAAAGTATTATATATGAAATATATTCTTACCATATAAAAAAATAAAGTATATTCAATAGGTATAACATTGGAATATAGTATTTCTATCAGATTTAAATGGGATGTATATATTTGAAAAGAGTAAATGACAACACTAGATTTTCATTTAGTAATCCATTCTTGATAGAAATGATGGGAAAACTGTATTGAAAGTAAAATCAAAAAAGTATTTATAAGGAATTAGTACTTAGTATCAATTACATACACAGTTATATATATGTGAATATAAATATTATATTTATACATATATATGTACAATACATATATGTAATGTTGGATTAGTTATCGAACATTTATTTATCGCAAATTTGCTTTCATTCAGTTATATTACGTTATTATATTTTTGTTTAGATACATATGTATAATAATTTATATGTTTAATATGTTATAATGAAATACATACCTAACATCCAAAGCAGCTTGAACTGTTCGTACAGATTCTCGATACATACATTTGATATGATAAGCTTTATCCATTTTAGTAACAAATAGCTGAAATGATTTTGATAATAAAAATAAAATAAATAGACATACTGGATGAAAACTAATGATCAAAACAGTTGAAAACATCATTCCTTCTGGAGTTATCTAAAAAAATATTTGATTATGTTGAAATACAACCGTTCATCAAAAAAATCACATAGTAAATGAAATGATCAGAACCTTCTCATTTACATTTATGAACATAAGCTATCAAAACTTTTATGATTGAATTTATTGCATATATATTTTTTTTTAAAAAGAATTTTTAAAATTAAATATTTAGATGAAACCGATTAAAAACATTTTTCTTGTTAGATTAATAAATTGCTCGGTAGGTTATGTTGATTCTCAAAAAATTCAAGCATTTTGCAGTATACTTTCAACTATATAAGAATTTTATATCATTTTTAAATATACGGATTCTTAATATCAAACCATTCTTTGACGATCCATATTACACGCTCCGTGGTTGAGGCGTATGCCACCAACGGGTCGACCGTCTCGGGTTCTCCGTCCATAATCGACTCGACATTCTGGATTATTATAATATCCCCTAACAAATACTTTACCTAGAACATATTTAAAATATATATATACATAGTTAAGATTTGTTATCTTACCTGTAAACGGTTTACGTGTCTTGAATTGCATATCAATAGTATCTGAATTACATAAAATTTCTGGATGACCAATTATTTCATTATTCTCAAAGTCACAATATACTAAAGGCTGAAATAGATATTAATAAATATAATTAATAATTTCAATTTTTTATTTATCATACTGGTATGAACAGAAGTAATATGAAGTATACGGTAGAATACTTCCAAGAACCCATGCAAAACGTGTTTGACCAATTGTCAGCTAATAATTCTATAAAATTGAAATTTTATCAAAAAAGTAGATTAAAAAATAAATTTAAAATATCAGACATCAATGTGATATTTTTCAATTGTAAAAATAAATAGAACAAGTGAAAAAATAAAAGTAAAATATATATGATATGGTATACTCTCGACACAATATGCCATGTAAGAATATAATTTAGTTGGATTGAAAGCAGTATTTCATATATTTGAACTTAGATCTTTAAGATATAGTACATTCATGAAATGAAATAACAGTTGTTAAATTGGTCAAGGTAATAGTAGGAGAACTACTTTGAACACAGGCATGCACAATTCAAATATATAAAATAAGTGAGTAAATATTAGTTTACTATGCATATAAACAGTATTTGAAATTAATTTTAATATTTGAAATATTTAAATATTATAAACATCAAAAAATAATTTTGATCTGATAAGTTTTATCCAGATAGTTTAAGTAATCAAATTATATTAACAGGGAATATATAGTTGACTTCTAGTATTTTTTAAAATCGAAAAGAATTTCGAATTTCAGCTTTTGACGATCTGTGAGAATAGTCATAGGATAATAGCTTTGACAAGTTGTAGGACATGAAAATTTTGTATGATCTTTAAAACTTAGGTTGTTCGAAATGCGATCAGTCGGAAGAATCAAGCTGGATTTCCTATAACCACCAGCAAGAGTTGCTTATAACTAATATTAAAAGCCTGATCTATATAATTAGCTTTCAGCAAAAGTTGTACAAAAGAAAATAAATTCATCTGAAAAAAAACTTTCCTTTTCCGCTTTACTTTCTATTTTCTCTTTCTTTAAAAAGAATAATAAGTGTATAGTACAGACAGTTAGAATAGTAAGAAAATATTGTATAAATTGTACTAATACTATAATTTATATAATATAATTAAATAAATTTATATAAATTGCTAATTAAAATAGGAAACGTTTTCATAATAAACTATTTTTTTAATTCTTTAGAGCAAAATGATGAAATTCAGAAGAAGTGTCACGTTCACAGTCATGACATCCTGATCTTGAGAACATTATAGAAAAATTGAATATTCTTGTTTATGTGAAATAGGCTAAGATTAGTTAAAAAAGAATCACAAAATAAAAAATATATTTGTTTAAACTTTGAAATTTAAAGAAAATTAAAAGAATACTCCTATAAGTTCACACACAGAGAGAGAGAGAGAGAGAGAGAGAGAGAGAGAGAGAGAGAGAGAGAAGATTGGTATGATTTTCAAATATTCGCATATGTATTCTTACTATATATCACACATATAGTGTGAAGAATATTATACACTGAACTATTGCTAAATGAAGAAATTATAATTTTAAGTTGTATGTTGTTTATAATGGATGAATGAAATTCAATTGAACTATTGAAATTGAATATCTATCGAAGATTTTTTATAACTCGCTATGATGATGTAAGTTCTCTTTCTTTTTTTCTTCAAATGGCAAGAATATAACTCAAGAAAGTCAGTCAAGTGGAAATGTCTCCTGTACGACGACCTCTATCTGCTGGAAGTCATGAAGAAGTTCAGAAGAAAATCATGAAAATGGTAGAGAAGGTCAATATAACGGGAAAATAGTGATCTTGTGGATAATATGCATAAGACTTGGATTCTTGTAGTAGTATTTAAGGGTTTAGAATTAAATTTAGAGGATAAGAATGTGTTTTCATATGATGGAATTTGAGAAGAATAGTTACGTGAAGACAGACATCTAGAGGTACTAGGTCACCGGATCTTAAAGGTATATTGACATATAATATTACAAGAAAGAGGAACAGTGAAGAGAAGAAGCTGTTATAATCAAAGTGCTTTTGTTTATTTGTGTATTATTATGCCAAAAGTAGTAGAAAGGATCTGAAACAACAAATATAATTTGTTATTGAGCTGTAACTGAGAGGTAATACTCAGAAAGTTAGTGAAGAAGCTATGTGGGTATGAATATATTTTGATATCAGTCCATTTATTATATCTATAGTTATAACTATATATATATATATATATATATATATATATATATATATATATATACTGTAATATAACAATTTAAAAAAAGAATTGAACATGCGATTTGGAAAAAAATTCTCAAATAGATCTTGGGTATCAAGGAAAACACATGGCAGTTTGATTGACATTCGGCTAAATATATGGAAACAGCAGTTACTGAAAGCTGAGAAAACCAGCCTATTATGGACATTTTTTACTAACATCAGCATACATCAGGGCCAAATTGTGACAAATGTAAGAAACTGTCGTCAATCAGTTGTTGCAAATGGAATGGCCAGATTGAAAATCTCGATTGAGTTCTTTGACAGACTACTTATTAGTTGTCAAAGTACTATTCGGCATATTTCATAAAAAGATGGCTGACGAATGCCTCAAGGAAAGTTGAAATTTTTGTATTTTGAAGTCTATTTAAAAAGATTGACTGACAGTTTCAAGGTTTCAACTTGTCTTAATTCTAGAGAAAACGATAGGAGGATGAGATGGAATGAGTTAGAACGGCGAAAAGGAAATCTTCCGATTAAGGAAAGACAAACTTTTCATTTTTCTATATAGAAAAGAAAAAAAGTGAAGGGAATAGGCATGTGGCTTATGCATAACACTTTCATAGATCTTCCTTACATTTTTTCTTTTTAGTTGTTGCCTTCAATCTTTCACAGTTCTTTTCCGATCACTTTCTTCTGGACATGATCCATCGGCAATTGCCCAACATCAGAATACATCTACCGGAACTATTATATCTTCACGTTTCCTCACCAATAAATAAGGGAATTTCAGAAAAGAAAAAGGCAAACATCTGTCACAATGTTGATTTTACAGACATTTTTGATATGTTTTTAACGTTTACGAGGATAATGGCTAACTACAATGATAGAAATCCAGATATACTTTTGAAAATAAATGACAAAACATGCATCATAGCTAACATATTATATTAGTAAACTATTTTTCATTATTATATAAGAAAATAAGAATATTTTTTGAAAAAATTTGTAAATAAAAAAGATTTTTCAGTTATAAAGATGAGAATAACATCTTTTCTTAATATATTATAATGAGAAAAGTAGAGATAATATGTGGTTACATATAGTAAAGAACTGACATGTACTCACACATCTACACACTAATTATGGTAAAAACCTCTTTCGGATGTTTCAGAAAGAATATATCTGTTACTAGGTTTCTCTTAGTTGTTTCTTTATGGTCTTCATACCATTATTCTTCGGAAGAAATACATATGTCGGTAATTGAACTGACGAGAAAGAGATGTAAGGTGTCGTTAGTATCAAAGAAAAATAAAAGAAAAAAAAAGGCCAAAAACAACAAAAAGAATATTCATAATTATAAGAAATTAATTATAAGAAGTAATGCAAGGACTTAAACTTATTTTGAGGTTTTTAGAAATCATGAAATGTTATGAACCATGTTGTTTTGAGTACAATCATAACTTAATCGGTGAACCGTTGCTATTCTTAATTGTTTAGACATATGGTTCTTTTACAGTTATATTACTATATGTATATGTATTTAACTATAATAGTATAAAAAGGGTATTGGTGATCTATGATGCGAGAAAAATCTTTTGAATGGACGAGAAGACAAGAAATATCAAATATCTGAATAGCTTGGTGTCATCTCAAGCGCATAATTACCGTATCAGCTGCCGTGAGTTGCCAGAGAAAACTGAAGCAAATTCAATCATCGTTAAGGCATATTCTGATGAATAGAAATGGAAATGGATGAGAAACTAAGATTAGATGAGTTGACATTTACCACACCTAAGCGGTATATATGAAAGTATCCTATTTACATATATCATTCAAGTAAACGGAAATGAAAAACATCAGAAACTGCGCTAAACAGTAAAGAAAAGGCGGAAACGTGAACGAAAAGTTTTAATAACAGGAATTACACAAAAAAAAACGTTGAAGGCCAAGAATTCAGAATTGCAGAAGATAATGCCAATGATGATGGTGATCAGGACTGCTGGAGAAATTTCATGATGTACGAATTTATTCTTACTGCGTGTCAATTTGCCTACAACGATAACCACAACGAAGATTGCGGTTTTTGGCTAAGAAAGAGACAGATGACCTGCACATGTAGCCAAAGTCAGCCTGTTCCATATTCCTAGATAATTGTGTGTGCCACGTTGAATGGGCAACATCATAATACGGTTGAGGTCATATGTAGTAGGAAGGAAGCTGCATTGTAATTGAGATTGAGACGGCAGAAACTCGTAAATTCAAAAAACGTGAAAGCCGAGGATGATGATGACGGTAATGAAAAGGAGTAACTGATGTAGCGCTAGACTGCTTTATAAGGGCTGTCAAGCTGACAGTAATTAAGAATGAGAATGAGTTGAGGTAAAAGGTAAAAAGTCACTTCTCGATATTCTCACTTGATTCTGATTGTTCAGTTCATGTTAATGATGTATTCGAGATTACTACTTATTTTGAATTATAAAATAAAAAAACAGTTAATTTATCTAATATATAGAAATATAAAAGAAATTTTCTTAAAGTTATAAGAAAAAATATAAGAGAGTACAAAATCTTTTGTTAAATTGTAAAAATGATGATGTTATAGTATTATTACTATTACTACTTGCTTTACAATTTGTATAAGCTTGTTTTGCTTATATAACTAGTTCGTTATAATCTCATGCGGAGAAAAAAAAGAAAAAAAAGTCAAAGAAAAGACGGTAAAATCGTTTTACTAGCTGTTAAATGAAATACAAACTAACAAAATGTAAAATATTAAGAAAATATATAAATTATTCTTTAATTACTATGTAAACGTTAATTCATAAATTTTTGTTTTGTTTTTATTGAAGAAAAATAAATAGGTGGAGTCTATGAGTTTTGAATTACTACAGGTAAGATGTTTCAATGTCCATGTATGACCTTGCCAAGAAGTGTATTAAAGAAAAGAATTGAAGAAGGATAAATGTAAGATTTAGAGTCGAGAATAGACGAGGACACCATCATCATCTTCATGTTCATACTCATATGGTCATTCTCTAAATACAAATATCTAATAGTCAAGATATATATAGTATATAGTATATAAACATATATTTAATTTATATAAAATAATTAAAAAAAAAAAGAAAAAAGTTCAACTGTCATATCTGAATTTGAATTTGAAATTTCAATGTTTGACGAGAACGGAAATGATGACTATGCCGTCCTTAAATTAGTTTTCTCGCTTCGTTGGTAATAAGGATACATTGTCCTTGAGCTATTTCCTTACAAAGAATATGCTTTAATAAAGCTTATTTCCCAAGGATATGCTATATAAATAGATTTTAGTTCAGAATCAATAATTTTTAAATTTTAAAAATTTATAATTATAATATAATATATTTATAAAATATAAAATAATATTTACTATCTTCATTTAAAGTTTTAATTTTATAAAATTAAGGTAATTCATTGAACAATCAGAACAAACTGAATGTTCTATTGAATAGCTAAAGAAAAGGTTATGTGACAAATGAATGGAATCAACACTTAACAATGAAGGCAGTTATCCAATTTTTTTAATTTTCTTTGAACAAAAGAAAAAGGCAAATGTTGAGAGTTCTCAGTATAGATATCCACTTGTTTCATGAATTTCTTGTAATATCTTCCGGAATTCGGAAAGATTCATCAAAAAATATTAATTTTATTTGATATTTTACTTTAATTTCTAATAGATAGATAGAATGATAGGTCATACAACGGTAGGTATGGCGTCGGCAAGCGGTAAAACGGGCAGAAGCAACAGCAGCGGAATGCTGATGGCCATCTGTGCTCCTCAAGTTGAGCTAGTAAGTTATGTGTGATTACTATTTAGGTATATCAAATACATTACATAGATGTATCTCTGTTCAAAACTCACAAAAGCCATCTGTTGTCCTTCGAGCATATAACTGTATATATATAATATGTTCTATAGTGTAAATTAGTTATATATTATGTATTTGATATAGATTATAGAGAAAAACAATTTTGTTCTACTTCTCTGTTCAAACTAAAGGACAAGGAGGCGTGACTAACATATTCTGCTCATTGACTTGCTCAAAGAGATACCTGGAACTATCTACTATAGCACATTCATCATCCTCTATCAGCTTCAGAGGGCAATTGACTCTTTTTTCATATCATTCATCAGTTCTTGTCTGCAGTTGTATTCCTGTCTACGGATTGCATCATCATTATATATCTGCTTCTTGCTCTTTTCGAAATAAAAAAATGAGAGAAATATACGAAAGTGAGAGACAGTCGAAAGTTCAACTACGTTTTTCCCTCATAATCAACCCTTCTCCCATTTTCTTTTTCATCCAAAATTCAGTTCAGTTCTGACATTTCACTTCATTTCATTCTCTTAATGTTTGAAACAGCTACCGTATGACAATTGAAAAAATATTCACAATGTCTTTGTTTGTGTATTTCACAAGATTAATGGTCGTTTCACAACTCCCTTATTTCAAGATGATTTATCTTTTGGAACGCTTCAGAAATTTGCATGTATCACATACATAGTTCGAATTGAATTGAATTATTTCTTAACTATATATAGAATATAGTTAACATTTATTTAATATTTATATTATATTTCTATTATGATACATGAGTTAATGTTCTAATAATACAACCGCTCTAATCGATTTCAAATTAAAAATGATTTTCTTATTTTTTTTTATAAAAAAATATTGCGTTTATGTTTATTTTTTATTGTTTTTATGTATAATTATTTTTTTTATTTTAAGTATTAAAGCTGATGTTATTAATTGGCTTGGCCATATTGGCCATATCAGTGACGGCATGTCCTGAAAAATGTAAATGTCTTGGAAACACTGCTGATTGTGCTAATTCTGGTAAAATATATAATTATAACAAAATTAAATTAAATATTTAGGTTTTACATCGTTTCCACTTGAAATTCCAAAAGATATTCAATCTGTTATATTGAAAGGAAATAAATTAACACAACTTTTGATAACAGATGTTGCTAATCTTCCTCAACTGCGTAATTTAATCTTAACTGATAATGATATTAATCATGTAGATGAGGTAAAAATAAAAATAAAATATTAATATATTAATTATAATAATATATTTAGAATATTTTGGATTTTGCTCCAAATCTTAGACGTCTTGTTCTTTCGCATAACCGATTGGCTTATGTTCTTTCCTTGGCATCTAAGCCATCACCTCTTGTGTCTCTTGATTTGGCTTTCAATCGAATTCAACGTATAGATCGTAAAGTCTTCTCTTTTCTACACGATCTAGTGCAACTAGATTTTTCAAAAAACAGTATTAGTACTTTATATGAAGGAACATTCTCTAATAATCATAAATTGGCCATTCTTCGATTACATGCAAATCCATGGAATTGCGATTGCAGGTATAGCTAATAATCGTTTATTCTTAACTAAAATTATTTGTTAAGAATACAATGGTTAGCTGAAGCATTGAACTTATATGGATCTGATGCAACATGCTTTTATCCAATTGAGCTACGTAGCATTAGCATGGATGACGTATGTCTTTAACTAATTAAAATACATTTTAAATATATTTGTTAAGGTTGAAGATGGAGCGATGTACTGTACAAGTCCAAGAAAAGAGATTAAAGATGAAAATATGCTTATTTTCTGTGAACCAATTGATGGAGCATCTGTAGTCTTAGTTCGAAAGTAAAATTATATTAAATATTTGATAAAATATGAAATATATTCAGAAAACAAGAAGTATACGTAAGTGATTTTGAACATACAAAAGCTGGTGAGATTGTATTACCAATTGGAAGTGAAAATTTGCATGTAATAAGCTGTGCATATGATTATGAGCCTATCCATAAAAGGTTTGATATTTTATTAAAATTAATATAATTAATATAATTTTTTAATAGAGATGTAAGACACACTACATATCGTCGCCATAGTAATGGAAAATCTCCATATTTCCAACACAAACCTAAAGATAGTGCTCATAGGTAAGGTCATTCTTATAAATATTTATATTTAATAATCAATTTAAGAGAAGGAACTGTTGTTAAAGTATTTTGTGAAATTAAAGGAGATCCTGAACCTGTGATTACTTGGCAACATCGTAGACAAGTATGTTTTTAAATAATTATTGTAAGTAATTATATTTACATATTTAGACAATTGAAAATTCAAAAAAATATGAATTAACTAATGGCAATACGATGCTTAAAATTTTTCCATTTTTAGAAGGTGATGTAGGAAGGTACATTATTCTTTCTCTATAATATTTAAACATAATTTTATAGTTATTCATGTAGTGGAGTAAATATTCATGGAAGAGTTGAACATACTGTACGTCTTCAATTGGTTGCTAGTGTTCCACCTACTATCGTTGATGCACCTGTAGCAACTACTGCAAACCTTGGACAACCTGTATGTTAAAGTTTTAATGAAAATCTAGTTTATCAGCCTAATTTCAGGTAACATTCCGTTGTAGAGCTCGAGGTGTGCCTCAACCATCTCTGACCTGGTTCTTTGAAGGAACTGTTATTAAACCTAGTGCCGGAAGATTTATAGTAAGTTTAATTTGAAATAATTACTTATTCAAATTAAAACATTTGATTTAGATATCTGCTGATGGAAATGAAGTTACTATACCACATGCTACTCGTCAATACGAAGGATTATACTCATGTACAGCTAGCAATAGTATTGGAGCTATTATGGCAGATGCTCGATTAACTGTGAATCATACTTCATTTGCTGAGGTAATTGAATAAAAAGTTATTTCATTTATAAATGTTTTTTTTTGTAAGATTGATTCGCTTGTTTCTCACGAAACATTAAAACAATTAACAAAAACTGCTAAAGAAACTGTAGATAGAGCTTTTGCTGTTACTGAAGAAATGAAGAAAATTGATCAAGTTACAAACCCTGATGATCTCAAAAGATTATTCCGTTTTGCTGCTCCTGCAAATGTAAGTAAAAGATTATAATAAATATTATATAAATATGTTTTGTTATAGTCTTTAGAATTGGCTAAAGCACGTGAAGTATATGAGGAAAGTCTTCGTCTTATCTATGAACATGTAAACAAAGGTTGACATAGAGTTTAAACAATAAATTTAAAACATTTCTTGTTTAGGGTTGAATCTTCCTGTTGATCAATTAGCTCCTAATGTATCATATGAAGCTATATTACCTGTATCTTATATTCAAACATTGATGGAACTTTCCGGTTGCCAAACAGGACAAGTTCTGAAAGATCATTGTACTGATATGTGTTACCATAGAAAATATAGGTATTAAAAACATACATGTTCTTATACTAAACTAGCTTATTAAACTAATTCAGAACATACGATGGACAATGTAACAACTTCGAGCATCAAGCTTGGGGAGCGTCTTCTATGCCATTATTACGTCATCTTCCTCCCATTTATGAAAATGGATTCAACACACCAGTTGGTTGGGAGAAGGGACGCTTATACAACGGATTTCCAATGCCAAATGCTAGAGACGTATCAAATACAATTCGAAATATTTTAAGAACAATCTGTTGGCTTTAGGTTTCACGAACAGTCATTTCTACCAAGGATATAACACCTCATTCCCATTTATCAGCTTTTGTATTTCAATGGGGACAATGGACAGGTAATTTATATTTATAATATAATATATATTATTTAATATAAAATATTATTTAATTTATTCTTTAGATCATGATCTAACATTTACTGCTATTGCATTAGCTAGACAAAGTTATTCTAGTGGAGCTATATGTAATAGAACTTGTGAAAACATTGATCCATGTTTTAATATTCAATTATCACCAAATGATCCAAAACTTCAAACTGGAAGGTTTATAACATATCAATTATTTTAAATAATAAGTTATATTAAAGAAATATCAAATATCCATGTATTGAATTTGAAAGAAATGGAGCTGTATGTGGTAGTGGTGAAACATCATTAATTTTCCAAAGAGTAACATATAGAGATCAAATGAATACAGTATGCCATAAATTATTTTAAATAACATATATATATTTCTGTTTTAAGCTCACATCTTGGCTGGATGGATCTGGTATTTATGGAAGTTCAGAAGTTCAAGCTTTAGAACTTCGAGATCTTTATGGTGATCATGGTTTACTTCGCTTTGATATTGTTTCCAAGTAATCTAACAAAACTATTAAACAGAAAATAAAGTTTTCTTTTAGGGCACGAAAGCCATACCTTCCATTTGAAAAAGATTCTGATATGGATTGTCGACGAAACTTTTCTATGGAAAATCCAATGAGATGTTTCTTAGCTGGTGATGTTCGTGCTAATGAACAGGTTTGTATTTAAAATATTAATTAATAGATAATTTATTTGATTATAGTTAGGACTTACTGCGATGCATACGTTGTTTATGAGAGAACATAACCGTGTAGCTTCTAAACTATTACAACTCAATGTTAATTGGGATGGTGAAACTATTTTCCAAGGTATATCATTTCTTAATATATAAACATATATTATATATTTAATATAAATATTTTAATTTAGAAGCAAGAAAGATTGTAATTGGTATAATGCAACATATAACTTATGAACATTGGCTTCCTCTTGCATTAGGAAGAGTATGTTCAAACTTAATTTAATTTGAAAAAACAAAAAAAAATAAATTATAGACAGCTTATAATGAATATTTGGGAGAATATAGTGGATACAATCCTAATGTTGATCCATCAATAGCTAATGCATTTGCTACTGCTGCTTTCAGGTGTTTTCGTTTAATATCATAATATATATAATTTATTTTTTACAGATTTGGACATACTATTGTAAATCCTATGCTATTCCGTTATGACAAAAACTTTACGGAAATCAAGGAAGGACATATAATGCTTCATAAGGCATTCTTTGAGCCTGAACGTATATTGTCTGAAGGAGGAATAGATCCTCTACTTCGTGGATTATTTGCTGCTCCTTTGAAACTTCCACGTTCTGATCAACCAGTCAATTCTGAATTAACTGAAAGATTATTCGAACGATATCATGAAGTATAAATATAAAAATAAAAAATATATTTATAATATTTTAACATTTAGGTTGCTCAAGATCTTGTAGCTATTAATATCCAGAGAGGAAGAGATCACGCACTTCCAGGGTATATCTAGTTCAATATTTTTGAAAAAATAAATAAAAATATGATATTATTAATATTATATATAATTAATTTCTTTTTAGATATATTGAATATAGACGCTGGTGCAACTTATCAACACCTAATACATGGGAAGAACTTTCGAAAGTAGTTGTGGATAGTAATGTACGAGACAAATTGAAGAATCTTTATGGTCATCCTGGTAAGTTATTGGTCCCTGTAAACATAATAGATATGTTCAACATCTAATAACATTTTCATGATTTAAAAAAAAAAGTATTTGTCACGTTACTTAAACATTTAAAATTCAATTGAAGTTTTTTTTTAAATTTACAGCTAATATTGACCTCTGGGTCGGTGGTGTATTGGAAAAAAGGCTTCCTGATGCTTTAATGGGTCCAACATTCGCCTGTATCATTGGTGATCAATTCCGTCGTTTACGTGATGGTGATCGATTCTGGTAAAATTAGCATAAAGCATTGAGTGTTTGACTTTAATTCGACTTTTTAGGTATGAAAATGACGGTGTCTTTACAAAGGAGCAACTTCAACAAATCAAAAAAGCTTCATTATCTCGATTACTTTGTGACAATGGAGATGATATCGATCGAGTTCCGGTATGTAATTGTAATGAAAATTAATAATTGATTTCTTCAATATTACAGAGAAATGTCTTCCGTTATTATGGTAATACAACAAATTATTTCGAGAAATGTGAGGCAATTCCTGAAATCAAGTTGAACATGTGGATGGATTGTTGCGAAGGAGGAAGCTGTAATTTAGAACCTCCCCAAGTGAAAAGACGCTGAAATTGAAGAACATTTCTCCATAATTATCATGAAATTTCATTATTCATATTGGTGATGTAAACAACTATTTTCTTATATAAATATTTTTAAAAAAGATATTCAAGAAGATACAATATAAAGAAAATTTAGAATACATATAGTAATATATGATGAATAAGTTTTAAAAAATGAGTATAATTAATTTTGTACATAGTTTTTGAATTAAATCATTCATATATCTTATAGTTTTTATAACTATTCTGTCAAGTAATTTATGTATTCCTTAGATATACATCCATTCAGTCATACATAGTTGCATCGTGATTGAGAAGCGTCCTTTTGGGTCAAGGCAAGCAAACAAATTAGAAAACACATTACTTCATATAAACAAATATTAAAAATCCCATTTTTGCTTTTACTATATACGCACATACTTTAAAGGCATAAACAGCCGGAGGCTATATTAAAACGATTATACGATTTATCGTCTGTGAATCATCCTATGTAGTCATTCAACATCATTCATTTATAAATAAATTGACATAGATACATATACATATATCTAGAATTTTCTTAACATCTAAAATGATTTCCGAAACTCTCTTCATCATTTCCTTTTGCAAATTCATTTTTTTCCATTTTTAATGTTATTTCTGATGAATTATCTATCATAACGCTTGATTTAGTTACAGGCCTAAATGGCTTTTTTTATTGGAATTTACATTTAAATGGAAATTTTAAAGAGTAACAGTTACAATGAGATATAGAAAAAGATTGAAAGATATACAGATCCGGAGACATATATAGAGACAAAGAGGGAGAGAGGGAGAAAGAGAAATAGAGAGAAAGGTTGCCGGTAAAACTTTTAAAGTTGAAGTATGAAAATCTTATGAAATCACATATTCTTATCCTCATAG
Source organism: Auanema rhodensis (assembly GCA_964057225.1). NCBI lineage: Eukaryota > Metazoa > Nematoda > Chromadorea > Rhabditida > Rhabditidae > Auanema > Auanema rhodense. The sequence goes on along the minus strand of OZ059899.1, from coordinate 7,648,765 downwards.
TATACAAACATTCTATGAATATGTATGTATCTATCTCTTATGTGTACATATTAATTTGTGTATTTATACCTTTTATTGGCGTCGTTGGATAGTCATCTAGACGATCATCGGCTGCCAAATCGCTTAGAAGGACAAGACGAATAGAGTAATACTGAGTGATAGTTTAAGAATAAGAGAAACAGAGTGAAAGAGATGATGTAACGAAAGAATGTTAAAGAGGAAAGTATTCGATTGTGGTCAAACAGTAAATTTCAAATGAAAGTATAGCAGATTCATAATATTTCCTTTGTAGCATGGTGAAAGTGACACATGAATTGCTGTTCTTATTTAAAATTTAAAATTTATTTTAAAAATTAGTTTTGTTTGATTATACTTTTTATAAAATTTAGAATGTTAACAGCTTTAAGATTTAATATTTCAATATATGGGAACTCATCTACATATATGACCTTGGCTTACATAGTATACATATATTGTACATCTTCCTTACCATTCATAAATCTTTATTTCTTTATACATTTGTTGTTTTTTTTTGAAAAAACAATAACAACATTCATCCTGTAATATAGTATTCCAATTCTTGTACATATACCTCTAATTAATCATTTACATGACTTACTTCCATTACAAAAATTTAAATTCTGCTTTAAATTTTCTAAAACTTTAATCATCTAAGCATCTTTGCATCATAACCTGCTTGAAACAGGACGGTTAATCAGATCCAGATGCTTTTCTCGTCATCGCTCTCCTCGTTTTCCCGCTTGAGCCTGATTGTTTCACGAGTCTACAGGTGATCAAGCTTTCGAAATCGACGTCAATCTTTCTCGTCATTCTTTGTCTTTTCATCTTGTCTCTCTTTTAGCTTCTCATATCTTTTTCTCTTTTCATCAACTACAATTCATAGCAACTTTGATTTTCTTCATTTTTGGCTGTCTTTATCACCTAAACATCAGTGGATGACCAAGTGATGGCCAGCTAATGGCTTGTTGATAACCAGCTGCGTTTGACCGCGAAAAGTCTCGTTCTGCTTTTAGATAAAAGCAGTTGAATCTAACCCCAAAGCTTTTCTATATCCGTATATGCTTTCCAGCTCTCAAGCTGACCCACCAAATAAAACTTTTTTGAACGTTTATTATGTTTATTTGATTACAATTATATTTGTATCGGATAAACAATTATGTTTTATAGATACATATACATACACATCTTCATAATATTGTTAAAACTTAATTAAATTTATTTTTTTTATAAAACTTTCAATGATTTATATTTTATTTTTAATAAAAAAAATCTTTTTTTTCTTTTAAATTTATTTAAAGATTTAGGAGAACAAGGTGGGGGATTGAAAGAAAGGGGGGGGGGCGTGGTTAAAACTCCATAAATGAAAGTTTCGATTTGTGTGTATGTACTGTGTGAAAGGACAATTCAGAATATTCTTTTAACACTAATACATATGTACATATAGAAAATTAACGAATTATGATATGAAATCATTAGGATGATGATAATAAGTTTGTTTATCTTTATTTTCATTACCATATCATCTTTAACATCAAGTTTTAACTCATTTTCTTCATTTTATCATTAAATTAAACATAATCATTATTTCGAAAAATTGATATTCTCTGTTGTTTTCTTATTATCCTTTGTTAATAAAATCTTGATTATCTTTTTCTTCTGATATTTCCTGTTTATCACGTAATTAATTACATTATGCAAATGGCTAAATTTTCTCTTTTTCGTCATCATCTGTTCATCCTTTTCGTAATGTTAGACATGGCTGACAGGCGGGAAACAGAGGACAAGTGTTGTCGTTATCGTCGTCAGTGTATCCAGTTGTTGCCGTCAGACAACTACACGGACGGTCATTCTGAATCTTGGCTTATCTTCCCGGCAGTCTATGATCATTCACATGTTTCTTCCTCTACATAAGGCAAAGCTAGTTCATTCTCTGCTTTCCTATTCAAACTCCTTAAATTTTCTGAGCCAAATGAACTTGTTCAGATGTTTCACTGTATAGTTTAAAGTTTTTTCGAAGTTATTTAAGGCTAAAAGTGTTAAAGATTTAAATTTTCAAGTTTATTACATCAATCTGCATTCAAAATTTAGTTCAATTATTATTTTTTTAATGAATAGATTCAAAAATCTACTTGACAGTAACATTGTTCTTTTCATATGTTTCTTCTACAACTTTGCTGAAACTTAATTCTGCTTTTATGAAGCCAAATATGTTGGGAGGAAATACATACAAGAGGATGGTTAACCTCATCACCCATCGTTCCTTGTCCCCTATTCTTGGTCCATTTAGTTTTCATTTTTATTTTATGACGTCGCTATATCTGCTTTCCTGACGTTCACGATAGCACGATAGAGTTCGAAGTAAGACGATTCAGAGATTGTCCATATATGTGTATATGAGTGAGTAAGTGACTGAAGACTCTATCCACAATGTCTTTCGTTAGATGAGAAAAGGTACATACAAGGAAGAGACGATCGCCGATCGCAATTATCCTCCTACTTCTAACCTTCCTACTTATATTCCGGCACGTTTTTTTACGTTTTTCATTCATAAAATAAGAAAAAACATAAGAGAATTTATCGTCTTCAAGATTTATTTCCTTTTCATCATCAATTCATGATTTTCAACTTTACTTTTCAAAATTATTTACTTTATTCATTATATTAAATAATTTTTTAAAATTAATTGTTAATTAGGTTAAATTGATTCTAATAAAACTTTTTATTACATTAGTTAACTCAAAATTCACATGTTATACAATCTTTATAATAAAGTTTTATGAGGAAATTCTCGATTTTGTAACGTTTCCGATTTTTTCGTTTTTCATTTTCTGCAACTTATCCCCTTAAAACGTTTTTCAAATATCTTTATTAACTTGATTTATTTATCGAATCTTGAAAGTTCAATGACTCACTTCTTCAAGAATTTCATAAACTTCTTATCTAGTTTTTTAAATATCTAGTTACATATAAATATATACAAGAATAATCTATTTAAATATCAAAATTTAATTTTCTCAAAATAAAAGAAGCTAATTGAATTATTTTGAAATAAAAAAAATTAATTTTAATTAAAACAAGTCAATGTAATTTATTTTTTTATTATTATGGTCTTTGAATTGATTATAATTTCTCTTTTTAATAAACAGTTTCTTAACTGTTTAAATAACTTTTTTGTTTTTTTTTCTCTGATTGAACATCCTTTCTCGATATCTCTTTCCTGTATGTAACTGTTCGTTTTCTTCTTGTTTCATTCACTACTATCCAGTTCTCCTTGTTTCACCCATCCAATCTTATTTCAAGCTTTTCTCTCTTTCTCTCTTTCTTCAATGGATCTGCTTGGTCTCTATCTTGCTTCTTCTATACATCTGATTGTTCTGTCTGCTACCTACGGATGTTCGCCGTCTATGTTTTCATCATTCTCGCATACTTACCCTTATGGTCGACGAGAAAGTCCTTTCTCCAGTGATCACATTGACAGAAATACGCCTTAGGGAAAGAATCACCATATAGAGAACATGCTACCAATCTAGCAACTTTCCAATTTTCTTCAAACCCCGATCACCCAAAAAAAAAAACGAATGAAAGTGACTGATAGTTCGCGAATAAAGATGTGTATTCATAAATCTGTCAAGAGTGAAGTAGCATTATAAAGTTTTCAGAAATGACACTTCTAAGTGATCAATTTTTAAAATTATATAAATAATATTGATTTTATTTTAAGTTTTATTAAATAATTAAATATATTTCATTATTTCTTCATATTTTTGGATAAATGTTCTTGTGTTTCTTTGATTTGCTTAACTTTATTTTTTTATATTAAAATAGTTTATTTAGTTGACTAACTTTCACTTGAGTTCCTTTTGAATCATGTAATTTGTATGACAATCGCTTTTAACTAAATCTCTTCACTCTCTAAAGTTCTTCGGGTTAAACCAGTATAATTGCTGGTAAGATCTAGGTGGTCCTCATCTTTTCTCTTGTTTTCTTTATTGCTTTCTAAACTATGTCATAACAACTATAACAACTACTTTAATTAGTTTTTTTGAATTTTATTTTTGCTCCAATTAGAGAAATGAAATGTCGATAATGATGATGATTTGCTTTAGATCAGTTAATCTCCGGTGGCCCCGTATGAGGCCTCACAAGCTTTTCATCTTGCTAGCCTGTGTGGCATATGTAAAAGGTTTGATTTTCGAATGTAATTTAGAAAAACAGTTTAAAATTTTGTTTCAGGAATATGTATTCGAGAATATTTTGCTCAATCGGTTATATATGATAAAGCAATGAATATTGATTTCTATTATACAGGGTAATAATATACATATATGTTATAATTAAACTTAAATATATTATTTTAAAGAATAAATATGCCAACAGTAACAGCATGTGCTGAATTCTGTGCTGATCGCCATTTCTGTCGCACAGCTGTGTATAATGCATTTACAAAGACTTGTGCTATTTCTTATGAATACACATTGAATTGCAGGTAAAATATTAATATAAGAAAAAAAAAGAAAAAAAAAGATTATAAACTTTAAAATGATTTTATATTTTGAACTATATACTACTATATGAGTATTAATCCATCAAAATTTCTTATAAATAAATGTCCTTGTCCTCTGAAGATTATCTTTAACCGATTCTGATCTTATTGAAATATAAAAGTTCAATGTGTTGATTTGTGACCATTTAATGCACTTGAAATTTCTAAGAAAAAGTTTGAAAAGAAAAGAAGAAAAATTATCCAAATATATTATAATTATAAATATATAATATTCTATAATATCTTTAATTAACTATATTATTATTTTAGGTATAATCCTTCACGATTCAAAGATTTTCCTGTAGATGAAGCTAAAAGCCATTTGATACAGATTGCATGTATTGAGAAATGTAATGAAAAAACCAAAAGTAAATATATCAATAATTTATTCAATTATGACATTATTTTTTTCTAAATTCAGATTCTCTTCCTGAATCTGCACCACAAATTCTGACTGCTGAACCATTTAATAAGTTACCACAAACTTTAAAACGTGTTGAACTTATAACTGGTACCCCAATAGATTTATCAACATCTGTAGATTATGCTAAATTAGCCCGTGCTCGTGATCGTAAGTATCAAATAATATAAATTTATTTATTAATTATTTTATTTAGATGGAAATATTGCTGATACACAAGAAGATGGTTACGTCAATCGTCTTATTATTGAGAATATAACTGGAGTTTTAGCTGCTCATGATGAAGTTATAAGTCGTTTCATGCATGGTTTGTTTCGGTTGAATTACAAAAAAAGTTCAATAAGGAACAATTTGAAAAAAATTTGTACTTCATCAATGAAAAGGAAACTTTAAATTGGTCAAAATTCATGGATAGTTAATTTTTTAAAAAAAGTGTTGAAATACAGACGAAAAGAAGTTTTTTTTTTATTTGAAATTTTATGTAATGGAACATCATTCATACAAATCTTTTGAATAACTTCCTTTTCTGATATTTGCTTGACCTATCTTCAACAATTAAGATATTTTCTATTATTATATATTTCATTATTTATATTTATAGGTGGTTCTAAGATATGTTATCGTGAAATTCCTCAGAAATATTTATTAGGAAGTGCATTTGAGAGACATGATCATAAAAGTATTCAAGAATGCAGGTAAATTATACAAATAATTCTTTTAATATACATAAGATGAGATTTCTTTTTTTCTTTAATAATATCTTATAAATTTAAATTGGATTTAGATGTTTATGTGCTGCAACATATAATTCTGGTAAACTTCACATTTGTCAATCATTTCAATGGTACACAAATGGTGTATGTGTCCTAAATAAGGTATAATATAATAATTTTTTCTTTTAATATATATATTATATTTATATATTTTAATATAATTTAATTATTTTAAGGGTAATCATTTGGGAAAATATGATTTGATTAAGGATAAATATTCAACATATCAATATGTTGATTGTGATGAACAAGGTATACAATCATATATTTAATTTTTAAAATAAATTATATCAACTTCTAGTTCTTCTGGATATTGCTGAAAAGCTTTGTGTTAAAACTGAATCAATTGCTTCATTAAAAACCGAATCATCCACTACATCTCGACCAACTAAGGAAACATTTACACTTCCAGTTCTTGAGCGATCTCCTTTTGATCCAATCACAGGAAAATTAATCAAGGGTAAACATATTGAAAATATATTTTATTTATCATTATAATTAATATTTATAGATGAGAATAAGGTTAATTTGAAAACTACAGTAAGCAAAATAGAAGTTACATCAACAACTAAAAAAGTAAATGAGGAAGTACCAGAAATACGAACAACGACACCAGCTGAACTTCCTTCAACAACGGTTGTAGATGCAACTGAAACTACAACAACTACTGTAAGCAGTACTACTGTTAGTACAACGACAACAACACCAACAACTGAAAATTCTCTTTCAACTACTACATCTACAACATCTAATGATTTAATAGAAGCTTCTGGAGAAGAATTAAGAGAAGAAGATAAAGAAAATGAAAAGAAGAACGTTGAATCAAATTCTATTATTAATGAAATTGAAAAGAAAACAAATATAAAAAATGAAAAAGAAAGTCTTACATCGACAACAGAAGTTGATCCACCACTTTTATCAACATCATCACCTTTAGGTAAAATATTATTTATTTATTTAGATTATAATATTTTATTTTTTAAGTCTCAGACAAATGCTTTGAATTTATTGATGGACTTATGTTATCTAATGTGGCTGGAGGACTTGAACATGATGTATCTTTAGAAGAATGTCAATGTATTTGTGCTAACAGCTTGTAAGTTATTCTATTACAAGATATATCTTTAAAGAAAATTTATATATTTGTTTATATTTAGAAAATCAGGTAGATATAGCTTCGAATGTGCTTCAGCAACATATTATCATAACGAAAGAGATTGTGTATTGAATTTGGAGCATAGAAACGCAAATGAAAATATTTTTAATAATCAAATAGATGAATATAATATTACATATATTGGAATTACATGTGATCAAGGTATTAATACATAATATATCTTGTCAATTGTTTTTTTTTTTTAGAAAAAGCTGCATCTGAAGTTGTTAAGCCAAACCATTTATATGGATGTAAGGCTGAAAAACCTGTCACTACCACCGTATCATCTATTAATCGTGAAGCTGGAGGTTCAAAACAAAAATTTAATGTTAAAGACAATTAAAACAATATTTCTTTAGAATATACCGATAAATGCTATCGAGAGATGCCTTTATATGTTCTTGAAGGAACAGCTCAACAAATTGAAACAGGTGTCTCAATTCAACAATGTAAATGCTTGTGTACCCAAGCTGAACACAGGTTTATAAGTTCTTAATTCAAATTTCAAATATAAAATTTGAAGATATGGAGAACCATGCCAATCATTCCAATATTACTTCGAAAGTGAGACATGTCTTCTTAGTAAATATAATAGGTATTTATATATATTATACATATATAATTATAATTTTTTTAGATTTTCGAATCCTGAAAGCTTTAATCATGTTCCTAGTACTCAGAAAAGAAGTTATTTCGAGTTAAGCTGTGCTACAGATGGTAAATATATTTGAGAATATTTTATTTTTTTTCAATTAAAATATTAAGAATCTCAATTAAAACGATATATTGCAACGGAATGTCAAATTGATGACGCATTAAGAAATGAATTAATTCGAGAATCTGAAAATGAGATTGTAAGTTTCATAATGTTTTTAAAAATTTGAATTTAATTGTAAATAATTTATATATTTATATGTATTTATAGTTAATTGTTGATAAAACAACTACAACAACTACTGAAGTATATACAACACAAGCTCAAGAAAGTGTTAGCACTGATCAACCAGTATCAGAAATATCTATTGAAACAACAAGAGCTCCAAAAATAAATTTTGATAGTGTAAGTAAATTTAATATTTTTATTCAAAAACAGTAGTTAGTTTTAGAACATAGGAGAAATAGAAAAAATAGATTCTTCAACAGAAATATCAAGAAATGCTATAAGAGTAAGATATTATATAATTTATTATTATTATTATATGTATATAATAATTATTTCTTATTATAGAAAGTTTCATCAGAAGTTGGCGATGGGGAAGAATCAATTGAAAATCTTACTGAAGTTGTACTTAACAAAGAAAAGACTGAAGATAAGCTAAGTTCAGAGAAAGATGAAGTAAGAAAAAGCTTTTCTTTGCAACAACTTAACAATCAATCTACAGAATTTTGTTGTAAAGGTTGCTGATGACTCCAAAGCGCACCAGCAAACACAGGAAACAGATGATGAAGCAGAGGAGCAGAAATTGAAATCGCATCCTCCAAAGGAGGCCGGTATCGCAACAGACACCCCTCTCAATCTTGAAGATCCAACTAATGATGTGCCAGGGAAGAGTTCTGAAAACGAAGTAGAATCAGATGAGGAGGAAAAAGATGACGACGACAAAGCCAAACCTCAATCAAAGAAAGAAGATGAAGTTGATGATACTGATGAAACTGTACAATCTGAAGAAGAAAAGGATGATGGCGAGGAAGAGGAAACTGAAAATAGCAAGAAAAATGCAGCAAATTCGATAAAAACAGAGAAAACATCAACCGAGCTTGTGCAAACTACATCAAAGAGCAAACCCAGAAAAGTAAAAGGAGAAACAAGAAAACCAAATGTGAAAGATAAAATAGCAACTGAAGCATCGTCGAAATCAAAACCTGATGATGTTTCCATAACAACTATTAATCAAACAAATCGAACAAAAAAGCCAATACTAAAAAAGGTTAGTATATTAAGTTGTATAAAAAAATACAAATTACATGGAATATATAAATTAATATAATTTAGAATAAAGTGTATATCAACCATCGTATTCCCGAAACAGAAGGCTTAAAAGAAAGTGATTTTGATTATGAACCGGAAATTGAAATGGTTAGTTGTTATATTTAATTTTTGAATAATACATATAATTATGAATTTTATTATTTTCAGTCAGCTGAAACAGAGGCTACAACTATTCAGACTACTGCAACTGTTGAAAAAGTTCATAAAAACATAATTTTAGATGATTCAATTCAGTAATAATTTTAAAATATATATTATTATTATTTATTATAATTTAGATTACCACAAAAGAATTTAAAATTGATGGATCTTTTAAAGAAGGCTCATGGAGTTAAAACAAAGAAATTCACTGAGAAATTAGCTAAAGCTAAAGAATTAGAGATTCCATCAACAACATCAACGGTTTATTTATTAACTATATAAACTAAATAACTTATACATATTTATAGATTTTACCTGAAACTTCAACTTTCATTACAACAACAACTGCTGCTTATCCTTCATTCAATCATTGTACATATAGTGCTTTGTATCAAACAGCATTCCAAGGAAGACGTTTACTTAAAGCTGTTTATGTTAAAACGTTAATTATACTAATTATATGGTAATCATATACTTTATATTTCAGTGCTTCTGACTGTTTTTCTGCTTGTTATGCTTTACGTTGTCGATCAGCAAACTTAGTTTCTCAAGGTTTGCAAAATTGAATTCCATTTCCTTTTTTTTTACAAAAATTTAATTTCAGGCGAAATCAATCAATGTCAACTATTCAAGGATTCTCTCATAGATTACAGAAGACCAGATATGATTGGATTTGATGGTTCGTCAGTATATTTTGATGGAATTCGTTGCGAAGCTTAATGATCTGAACATGTTTCTAACAAGTTCATTGTTTTCTGTTATTTTTATTTCCCCAAAAGTTTATATGACATTATTCTATTATAACTTAAATTATTTTATTATTTTAATTATTATATACTATTTATTTCTTTATTTAATTTATTTTTTATGTTAATTCAGCTCTTTGAACGACTCACCTTATCTTAGACAAAAATCATTTATTGTTTCAGGAGTTGTTAATCTTTAGTTGTCTCTCAAGTTTTCTTTCAAATTTATATAAAACAAACTTTATTGTATATTTACATATATATATATATATATATATATATATATATATATATATATATATATATAGATGTATTTATATATGTTGATTGTTGAATATACGGGTATTTTATTGTCTTGTCAAAATAAATTATATTTATATAATATATTGATTAAATACAATATGATGTATATATTTTTTGTTTTCAAAATATTAATATATAAGCTGTGGAAATGAGAAGGTTACTGGTCCCTATCCAGAATATCATTAGAAATTTCAAGAACAAGCGTTACCTTAAAACCGGCATTTTCCGAATATTCTCAACTTTTAAACATTTTCTAAAATTGATAATTTTTCTGATCTAATTCGTTTTTTTTTTTAAAAACCTCTTATAATATATTTCACGTATTTGTATGTATATATGCTTATTATAAATAAATTTTGTTCCTTTTTCATATGTAAATGCAATAGTTAATTTAGATTATATATCTATAAAAATTGCCAAAAAAAAATAAGAAGAAAAAAACATTTAATGATATATAGTTGCGATTTTTTTATTTTCGTTGAAAAACTTGAACGTATTCATGATATGCTTCACTTCCAAATTTTAATATTTAATAGAATTTGTGATAATTTTTAATCGAAATTATATAAAAAAGAAGATTTTAAATTTTTCTTAATATTATTTAATAAATAAATAAATAAATATATGTATATATGTAATTAATTATATAATTTTTTATAATTTTTTTGGTTTCCTTTTTGTTTTTTTTGTACTGTTTTAATGAGGTCTTCAGCATAAAGTTTCATTCATATTCATTAATTCTTTCTCCTCCCCCCCATATAATTAGATATAATTAATGAAAAATTCATTGAACATCTATATATTATTTCATTCTATATATAAACATATATAATATAATACTTTATAATGTTACTAAGTTGTTCCTTTCATTTTTTTGATACAAAAATGATTCTTGATGAGAGTTGGAACGACATTTTTTTTGCTAATTCAATTGTATTCTTGTTTATATTTTGGAAAAAAACTATTTCAATTTTAATATAAACGGATGAAAAAAAACAAATATAAGCATCTTGTATATTTAATGTATATTATTTTATTTATATTATCATTAATATTTCTTCTTATTTTCTTAGAATATGTTAAATATTCACATTGAACTCATTTTACTAACGTTTGATCAAACACCGATTCGATGTTTGAGTTTGAACTGAACCAACTGCTGCTAATTGGTAGATAATCTCATATATTTAAGATTATTAAAATTAGTATTTTAATAAATCGCTTGATCAACTCTAGAATTATTTTTTTTATTTTTTTATTTTTTTTTAAATCAATTATCATTTATATTTATTTGGAATTAACCTTTGCAGCAGTTACAATATTCACAAAAATGTTTTATCAAATACTATTATCATCTGGAACACCAATTTGTCTTTTCAATACAGATACAAGAAATGAATTAAATTCAACAATTGATTATTATCATATAACTGAAATATTATTTCATTTTATTGGAATTTTAACTGTAATTGCAATATTTTTTCGTCGTCAATCAATGATACGATATTTTAATTTTCATTTAAATCTTTGTGTTGTATTATGGGGATGTGTCAGTTGTTATTTTCCTATTATATTCACAAGAATAATATTAATAGCATATGAAAGACATTATATAACATTACCAAGTATGTTTAGATATTTTTCATTTTTTTAACAAAAAAAAAAGGAAAAAAGAGATTATTTTAGATTCAATCAAATTTTGTAATATCATTATCATTGCATCAACATTAAGAATATTCTTTATTGCATGTTCATTAATGGTTATACCATTAATAGTTATTGAAAGATGTTTTGCAACTTTCTTTATAAATGACTATGAAAGAAAAAGACGTTTATATATTCCGTTATTAACTTCTGCTTTTACTATATCAGTTTCTGTACTTTTTACTGCTATATGTATAGTTCCAAGTAAATTTCGATTTATCATAGCATATATGCCTACAGCAATTACATTTATACAAATTACAGTATAAACTTTATTAATTATATTTATATTTATATATTATTTTAAGGTTGTTCCTTCAATTTTTATAGCCAATCGTTATCATCAAAAAAAGATTTCAAGAGGTATATCATATTCTATCAGCTGTCGTTTTCAAGTAATAGAGAATATACGTGTTATAAAGGTTATATATCATAACGATCTATAGTATTATTGAACAAAAAAATATATTTTAAGGGATTATGTCCAATACTTATAGCTAATTCATTGGGTTTCACATTAATTAGTCTTTTTACACCATTTGATGACGATTGTACATATGTAGAAACTATGAGTATTAGTTTACAACGAGAACTTCTTATAGCAATGCAAGTTCTAAATATATAAATTTTTTTAAAGAAATTTAAATAAACTTATTTTGATTTTAGATGTCCGGTGGCTATCTTTTTCTCAATTTTCTCATTTTATGATCCAGTGGTCAAAGGAAGCTTAACTCAAATCTATTTTTGCCGTCGATCTGCTAACTTAGAAGATAACTCTGCTGTTAATACGTTCAACACGGAAACACATTTCAAACAATTATCAAATGCTTGGAAATAGTTCTTACATTTTCTTTCAGAAAATATAATAAAATGTTTTTAATTCAATTATTAATTAAAAAATTTCAATTCAACATAACATGTTGATAGAATTATAGGCTAAAGCCTTAGCAGATGAGAAAAACAAAATGAAAAGTATTGAAAAATGTCTCAAAGAAATATTTCGAAATTTGTGTTCCTTTATATATTATAAAGAAAGTTTGAATTTTTTTTATTTAATATGTTCTTTCCTTGACGGATTATCGAAATGTGTGGAAAATTGATAAAAATTCAATCTCCTCAGGGTCTTCTTAATACTTTAAAACATGTAGGAATTCAAAACAGCTTACCGTATGAGATGAAAAGATTATCAAAATTTTAGTTGCAATTCCATCATTTTCAAATATATATATATATATATATATATTATAACTATAACTATATGTTATAAACATGACAATTATTGTATTTTTTATCGTTTATTATTTAATTTTGCCATGTCAATGTCAATTGGATGCTAAGGTAAATTTAAACAATGTTATAAAATAATTGTTTTTTTAAGACATTCAAAATAGCAGTTATGGTCAGCGAAAATGCATCTGATTTAGATCCAGTATATTCATATAATATTTATTTTTAATTATATTATAATATCTTTTAGTATGTTGGATATAGAGTAGTTGGAGCAGCACCATTTGTTAGTTGGGAAAGAGTAGAACAAGAACAACTTTTACCTGGATTTACATTTCAGTATATTTCTAATAGCTTTTAAATTTAAATTTTAAACTTTTACGTATTCTAGACCAGAATTTTTTAAAACAAATTGTGATATTCCTTTGGATGCTGGCTTAATGGTTGACGCAAAAGATAAAGGATTTGACTTCGTGATGGGTCCAGCTTGTTCTCCTTGTATGTTCTCATTTAAATTTCTCAAATAAAAAATAAAAAAATAATTTATTTTATAACTTTCAGCTGCATTAATAGCTGGAAGTGTTGGTGAAGCTATAAATATGCCATTAATACTATGGGGTCCTCCTTTTGATAGAGATCTACTTCGAAATGATATTTATCCTAATGTAGCTGCTACAACTGCTAGTACTTATACGTATAATTTATCTTATAATATTTTTAAAAATAATTATATTTTGAGCATAGCATTGTATGTTGCTGATTATTTATCACGTTTGGAATGGTATGATGTTTCATTGTTTATATATGCTACCAGAGGAAGTACAGTACCTCGATGTATACCTGTTGCAGAAGATTTTGAGGTAAATAATCTCTTTGTTTTTACTTTTATTTATTAAAAAAAATAATAAAAAAAGAAAGAAAATGAATTATATTTCAAAATTAATATTATTTGTACTTAATTTAGGCTATAATCAGAGAATCATACAAGGAAGTATCTGTAGTATACAAAAGACGCTTTTATTCAGCTGAAATTAGTACTATTCGATCTTCTTTGAAGCAAATGGTAGAAGTATCAAGAAGTGAGTCTCATCTTCTTTTTTATATTTATTAATGTAATTATAATTAATTTCAAGTTGGAGTTATATGCTTTGAAGATGACGTCGCTCGTCGAAATTTTTTATTAGCAATAGCTGAAGAGAAAATGGATACAAATGAATATGTTTGGGTTTATTTAGAACATCGTCGATCAGGATATGGTAAGTTCTTATGATATTTCATATAATGAATTTGTTTGAGCTGAATTTTACATTGATAAACGTGATCCCCCCGATGGAAAAGATGATATTGCATTGAAAACAGTTAAAAAAACTTTTTTAGTTAGTTATTTAAAAGATTATTTATATAATTCTGTTAAAATAGATTGATGCTCAACCATATAATGACACATCAAAGTTTGAATCTGATTTGAAACGTCTTTTCAAAGATAAACTAAATTGTCCTACATGTGGAGAATCTCAGGTAAAATTAATAATAATAATTTTGTAAAATTTATTTTTAGTTTTCATCATGTGCTGGTGAATTAGCTGATGCGGTATACGTTGCAGCATATCTTTATAACAAAACTTTAACAGATGGAGTTCCTCCAAGTGGTAGAGAATTAATCGCAAGAGCTCCAGGACTAAATGTTGAAGGTAAAATTTATAAAATTTATAATTTTTATTATAATAATTAGGATTCACTGGAGAAGTTCAATTGAATGTTAATCTTTCAAAGATTATTATTTATAAAATTTGGGCAATTGATTCATCAAACAATCAAATAGAGGTCGGATCAATATTTGATGGAGATATATCAACTGAAATGAAAGTTCAGGTTCATATAAAAGAAAATATTAATCAAAATTAATATATTAACTATGTTTAGGTTGAATTTACTATGCCTGATAATCTCTTATACAGTGCTTTTGGTGGGAATAAGCCAACGAATGTACCAGCCTGTGGATATTTAAGGTTTTAATTTATAAATATTATATTGAAATGTTATATATAATAAACAGAGAAAACTGTCCACTACCTGTATTTGAAGAATATATGGGTCCTATACTTGGAAGTATTGGTGCTGGTGTATTAATTATAATATTAGTTATTCTATTAATTATATATTTAATGAGGTTAATTCAGAAACAAATATATTTAAATATGTAAAAACAAATTGTTTAGAGTCAGAAGAAAAGAAGAAGATAGATTAAACTTATTATGGCAAGTTCCTTTCATATCTTTGATAACACCAGCTGCTCGTGTATGTTTTCTTCTTCATTATTCACAAACAATTTTATTTCTTTTTTAGAATCACGCAGTACAAAGTTCCAGATCTCTTCAAAGTACTATTACAACAAGCACAAAACTTACAATTGATTCAAAAAAGGTTATACATATACATATAATTAATATAATTAAATTATTAATTATTAGGAAACTAGTAATCATGCTTTCTTCTTGTTGGATGGAGATTCTGTTGCTGCTAGAAAACACAACTGTTCAAGATTGGCTGTATCACGACCAGCTTGGGCAGAACTACGTCGTGTTAGACATGAAAAAAAAAATTGTTCATACTTTTCATTGCTTTTTTAGATGAGACAGTTGGATCATGATAATTTTTGCCAATTTATTGGATTATCATTAGATGGACCACAGATATTATCCATTTGGAAGTTTTGTAGTCGTGGTTCACTTCGTGATGTTATTGCTAAAGGAGCTGTACAAATGGACTGGTTTTTTAAATATTCTTTAATCAGAGATGTTTCTGAAGTAGGTTTTATTTACTTTATTTAAATAAATTTTATAAAAAATAATAATTTAAGGCTATGCATTTCATGCATAATACACCATTAGGTCCACATGGATGGCTTTCATCAACGTGTTGTCTTGTTGATGATAGATGGAAAGTTAAAGTATCTTTCTATGGTCTTCATCCCATAAAAGAAGAAGAAACAAAAAGACCAGAAGGTTTATATAAATTAATAATTTATTAATATTTTCTTTTTTTTAGATTTTCTTTGGACAGCACCAGAAAATATAAGAGATCGTACATTGCCACCTACTAATGAATCAGATATTTACAGGTAATTTATCATATATAGTTTTAAAATAATTATAATAATAATAATATACATCATTTCTTCCTAGCTTTGCTATAATATGCTCTGAAGTAATTACAAAGAAAAGTGCCTGGGATTTAGAAAATCAGGATGTTGATTTAGATGGTTAATATATTAAAAACATATATAATTAATATAACTATTATATAGATTTATTATATCAAATCAAAAAAGGAGGACGAGATCCTATCCGACCATCATTAGAATCAGATGATGAAAATACATCATCACTTACATTATTAGTTAGAGATTGTTGGAGTGAAGAACCTAAACAACGTCCATCATCAGATCAAGTAAATAATATATAAAATAGTTAATAAATTATAAAATTTTAAGATTCGTACGTTAATCAGAGGATTAAATAGAAATCGATCTTCTAATTTAATGGATCATGCATTTAATGTATTAGAGCAATACGCTTCAAACTTGGAAGAAGAAGTTCAATTTCGTATGAAAGAGCTGACAGAAGAAAAGAAAAAAAGTGACATATTACTCTATAGAATGCTACCAAAGTAATAATATTTTATATAAAATAATAATATATTTATTACACATTATAGACAAGTTGCGGATAAGTTGAAACTTGGTCAAGCTGTTGAACCAGAAAGTTTTGATTGCGTGACATTATTCTTTTCTGATGTAGTATCCTTCACAACTCTTGCTAGTCGATGTACACCTTTACAGGTATAACTGATTATATATTTTAAAATTAAAATTAATTATTAATGAAAAATTTTAAGAATAACATTAAGTAAATTTTTATTTTTAATTTAAATATAATATAAAATTATTTTTATTATTATAGGTTGTGAATTTGTTAAATGATTTATATACAACATTTGATGCTATTATTGATGATTATGATGTTTATAAGGTATATTTCTCAATATAATATTATAAATATATATTTTTTTCTTTTTTTTAAGGTTGAAACTATTGGTGATGGATATCTATGTGTATCAGGTTTACCACATCGAAATGGCAATCAGCATGCTAAAGTATAATAACTTTTCTTTTTTCTTTCTATATGTAATGTGTATGTATGTTTGTAGGAAATAGCGGAAATGTCCTTATCATTACTTCGAGCAATCAAAAGCTTTCGTATTCCACATTTACCAAAAGAACGAATTAACATTAGAGTTGGAATACATACTGGTTAGTTTATTTTAAATAATTAATTATAATATTGAGTATCAATATTAATTTTGATGAACACATATATATTTCTGTTTAAGGCTCTGTAGTTACCGGAGTTGTTGGAATTACAATGCCACGATATTGCTTATTTGGAGATGCAGTTAATACAGCAAGTCGTATGGAATCCAATGGAAAACGTGAGGATTACTATATTAATAGAACTTAATTTCAAAAATATTATAATATTATATTATATTGATTATATTGATTATATATTTTAGCTGGAAGAGTTCATATATCTACTGAAACAATGCATTATTTAACTAATGTTATTGGAGGTTATAAGACAGAACCACGTGGAGAAGTTATTATAAAGGTTGTCTTATAATATTTACTCTATATATATATATATATATATATATATCACTATATATATAGTTATATATATTTAATATTATTTATTATATAATTATATTTAGGGACAAGGAGCTATAAGTACTCATTGGCTTTTAACTGAAGATGATGAAGAATCAAAATTGGATTAAAATTTGTATCATTACCATCATTATTCTGAAACAATTTTTTGTAAATATTTTATATTGTTTTTTACAAATTCAACAAAACAAATTATATTTTAATTGTTATTTAAATAATATTTTTAGATTATAGGTCAGAATATAATATGCTTTTCCCCAAACAGACATTTATCCCTTCTTATCTGAATCTTGTTTATTTGTATTTAAAAATGAATTCTTTTGGTTACCTCCTTCATTAAAAGTATTTTTTTATATTTTTTAAAAAAACTTCTAATTAAACAGAAAACATGTAATACCTTCCTTTTATCATTTTCTCTCATATTTGTAATATTTCAAACAAATTTTTACAATATATTATTATATATGAATTTGAATAGATATTTTTACATTTACCAGTAGAATTTAAACTTATTAGTTAATTTTTTCTTTGATATGTTTTCTGGAACATTAAGTTTAATATATACTATATCATTACATAATTTATTTTATCTTACAAATCCATTGTAAGGTTTTTCTTCTTTTCCAACCTATTTCTTTATCTTTTCTTCTGAGAATATAATAAAAGGGAATTTCTTTTCCTGAGAAGAAACTTCGATAATGTAAGGTTATAAAAGTAAATTAATGGATATAATGAATGAAAATATCCATAAATGGTCTTATATTTCCTTTAATTATTCAGGTAAATTCATCAAAAATTCTTCTAAAATTGAAAGCATCGCGTGTTCATATAGTTGTCATCACAACCATCCTAAACTAAGATATTTCAATCTAATCCTAAGAGTGGCTACTGAGGTGTTTAGTATCATATACCTTAATAAGTTTAAAATATGGTATGTTTAACTATTTATTTTGTAACTTAATTCATATTATTTATATTTTATATGTATTATAATGTTATATGTAACAACAGCTAAGAAGCTGAATACGTCGTCCCTGAACTGTTTAATCAAATTTCGAGAAGACAGTGGGTGATAAACATAATATGAGAGAGAGAGAGAGAGAGAGAAAGAGAAAGAGAAAGAGAAAGAGAAAGAGAGAGAGAGAGAGAGAGAGAGAGAGAGAGAGAGAGAGAGAGAGAGAGAGAGAGAGAGATAGGAAGGAAGGAATGAAAAAGAATCAAATTTAAAGACTAAGGAGAACAGAAATACTATCAAAAGTAAGAGAATAGAGAGATATTGATAGTGAAAAAATAAAATTTTGGAAATCAAGTTGGTGATAGTAGATTTTACGCCTATTCTTCCGTAGTTGAAAATGCCTTAGATATTTAATTGAAAAGAGAAAGAATTGATATAAAGAAAAGAAGACGATTAAAGAGAGAGAGATATAGAGAGAGAAAGAGCGAGTGAAAGAAAGATAAAGGAAGAGAAAAAGAGAAAGAGAAATATTAAAATCATCGGACGATTATCAATTCAGACGACTATCGTTTTTCAGTTTGGTTGGATCCACGAAAGTTTTCGACAATTGATTAATCGTAAATATGGAAAAGATATTTGGAGCAAAATAGCGTAAGTTTCAATATTAAATGATGAATAAGGTTTATATCTGTTATGTCTCTAAAGACAAAAGATCAAAAAAGTAGAAATGATATGAAGAGGCTAAGAGAGCAGGAGAGAAAAGCGGGAAAGGGGAGAGTACTCAGTGTCAAATAGCAATTGTATTAATCTGCCTAATAGCATATTATACTATATGATATATCTTATAAAGAAGTTAGCACCTTATTTCGGATGTTATACAAGAACCCTTGAAATTCTCATATGACTGCTCTAGGTTACAACGGAAGCAAAAAATCTTGACCTGACCTTAAATAGAAACCTGTCGATAACATCGATCGACTTATTACTTTTAATAGATATCAACCCGATACATTGCCTAATAGATAACAAACTATAGTAATAGTTAATAATATTTTATTTATATAATTTCAATTCTATATTTATAAAATTTAAATTAATCAAAAGATTTATAAAGATGAAAAACTTAAAGCTTTACCTCATTGTGTAAACTTTACTTAAACTAACTAAATGTTTCTATCATTATGTTTTTGGTTGTTGACGAGAGAAAACAAACAATGATTTTAAAGCTGAGGAAGCTTTCACAGCTTCAGATTGTATTTCTTGCACTTTAAAACGTATACATATATCCGTTTGGCAGGAAAATATCTAACAATTTGAGGACAAGTGACTGACAATGACATGATATATGGTAGCTCAAGGTTGTAAGCTTTGAAACTACATGTTTTTACTAAATCAATACAATAATTAAAAACAAAACTGTTCTAAGTGTTGATGATATAGTTTCATTTTTTTTTGCAAATATTTCAGGGAAATTGCAAAGTTTCAAGAGGGAACTGAAAATGAGATTGGACATTATTACACCGACGATGAGACGTTCCGATTGGTGAATGCGGTAGCTAATACTATAGGCATGTAATATCTAATTAATACAATTGAAAAATCAATTTAAAAATTAAAAGAAAAAGAAAGAAGTTCAAGTCTTTTGTAAGAAAAGTACTTGGAAATGTTCAAAGTGCTTTGATTGATTTGATGATTTGTAAAACAATCAAAAAAACAAAGAAGAAGCTAAGTAAAGCTTTGCTTTTAAAAGCTCAATATAATATATTATTTTGAATCTTAAAATGAGCATCCCCTCATTTCAGAAACATTCTGAGTTCTTTAAAACTTAAAGAATTTTAAATTTTAAAAATTAAAAAAGTTGTCAACAAACAATTAACAGTTTTAGGTATACCAGTTGAAGAAGTATGGGAAGCTTATGGTGGCTTTCTTATACAATTTACTATGGAAACAGGATGGGATGAGCTTTTAAGAGCAATGGCTGGTGATTTAGAGGTAAAATAATTTTATTTTGATTTACAAACAAAACTCGAAATCAATGTTTAAGATTCTCATTTTTTTTGGTTTTTGTTTGATAGTAATGCGTCTTACGAAAGGCGTATAAGTGAATCATAAAAGCTTAGAACTGAATGTGCATTTGATACGATTTGAAGGCAACGTACTAGATTATAAGAAACGATATAATCTTTTCATAAATATTATCAAATATACTATCCAATCTTCATGAAATACATTTAAAACGTCTTAATAGAAACTTTCGGTGAGCCAGCTGAGATGAAGCGCGCGAAAAGCTGTGCGCCGTATGTTTTACGGGTTACTTGATGCTTTTTAAGTACTCAGCTTCATCTGTTTCAAAATTTACATAATAATGATAATCATCAAACTATATTGTTAAGTTGCTCAGTAAACGAATGGTAATAATACAGTTAATCATGTAAATAGCCTGCCATATTTGATCACATTGACGCAGAAAAACAGTCATTCTCGTGCATATACCACATGTTATCAGCATGTATAGGTTATGAGAACTAACTAGAATTATATTAAAGCCAAAACATAGTGAATATATCGCAATACAACGGTCAATTGCGACCGAAACGGTTGTTATCAGATTGGTAGACGAGCGAGACTTTGTCGTGCACGCATATGAGATACGGCGCATTGACACAGCCTGGTTCGGTCGATTGACTGATCGGATGGCTTTAACCATTTTCTCCAGCCGTTTAGGAACGTAGCTGAGATCATGTGTAAAGCCCACAAATTATCGAAATTATCCCAAAAGAAGATAGTAGGGACCTGATAAAGGTATTTACTATCAGTCTTCCAAATTGGGAGTGTAGTTAAGAGCTACGATCACGTTACTTGTTAACGTGATCATAGTTATCTACGTCAAATCTACATGATGTGGATGATCAGCATGATGAGAAACCTATATGTGAAATTTTCCCTTTTTCCGATACAACAAAGCTTCAAAACGCTTAAGTTTTCATTAAAATCAAAGAAATAATAGTTGTATTGGAATGTGTGTAGTGCAGATCAGCATCGATCGATTGAGTGGGGAGGCTATAGGCTAGACAGACTAAGGGAACGAAGGAGGCAACATTAGAGGTACAATGTTCATAAACAGAGAACGTGAGAGAGAAAGAAAGAGAGAGAGAACTATTAATAGAAATATTTGATTATCACAAAGGTATATTTAGGGTTTTTTGGATTCGTTGGATGCTCTTCACTACTTCATTGATCATGTTGTATATCAAACTAAACTAAGAGGTCCATCTTTTCGTTGTGAAGTACAGATAGATGGAACATTACTTTTACATTATTATTCTAAAAGAAGTGGATTATATCCTATAGTTAAAGGTAATACTTTTAAATTATTAAAGAAACAAAATGTGATTAAAATAAGATGATAAGTTCTAAAGCATAAATAATTTCAAAAATCTCAGTTAAGCAAACGTGAACAATGGAATGAGAATGCTTCTATATAAACCGTGAAACTTACATGAACATAGCTGGAGAGAGGTCAATCTGAGCGGGAAACGTATTCTGAAAATTCGTTTTTGTCTATTTTTCGTGTTCTTATTCAAATGGAAAGAACAAAGAAATGCTAGAAAATGCGGGATAGAGAACCTAGGCGCCAAAATGTTCGAATAAAACTCAGAAATACGCGCGAGGATTGAAGGAAAGATGTTGTATCAATTCACTGATTTTTTAAAAATGCATCTGGAAAATTAAAAAAAAGTTTCTGTCCAGCATTACCAGTTTAAAACACATACGATGTTAAAACATGAACTGATCTATTAAGCACGTTGATAACTTTAAAAACATATTTATCAAAATATGTTAATACTACAAATTATTTGCATCGTATATCATATGGCTTAAATAATTTTTAACCTAATAATAATAGAAATTCAGGTGTTGTACGGGAAGTATCTCGAAGAATATATGATACTGAAGTTATAATGAAAGTTCAGGAACGTAAACAAGAACATTTAGGTAAAAATTATTAGAACTAACTATAAATTAGATACAAAAATTTATTTTGATTTTTGATTCAAGATGCTTTTGTTACGGAACACGTGGTTTTTATGATCAGTCAAGTTGAAGCTGGTATAGCGAGTAATCAAAAATCAATTACAAGTAAAGCTGAATCAAAAATAGAGAAACATGAAGTTTAAATATATATTTTATTATAAATTATATTGATTTCTATAGGCAACATACAATATCTCAGCTAATGACTTCTCACAAGCTTTTCCATATCATATATGCTTTGACAAAGATCTATTTCTTGAGCATTTTGGTAATTTTATTCGGAAATCTTATCCAATGGCTGTTCAACAAGAAACGAGAGTTACTGATATTTTGGAATTAATACATCCTGAAGTATAATTTTTTATTTTTATTATTAACAATTGAATTATATTTTAGGTTCCATTTTCATATGAATCAATATTAGCTTTTAAAAATAGTTTATTTATATTTAAACTAAAAGGTATTGGTGATATTGTTCATAATCAAAAAGAAGAATTAAAACCAATTCTTCTAAAAGGTATGTTTAATCAATATATTTTTAATTTTTATTTTTTAAAGGATCAATGATACTCATTGATGGTGGAAATTATATTCTTTATCTTTCATCTGTCAATGTGACAACAGTTCGTGAGTTGATTGAGCGTGATCTTCATATCAGTGATATGCAACGACACGATGGCACAAGAGATTTGATTATGTTAAACCAAAGTCGTATGACACAAGTTGAATTAAAGTAAATTTAATGAGTTAGCTTTTCATTTTTCAACTTCATTTTCAGTCGAAAATTAGAAGAAACAACAAAAAGTTTAAAACGTATGGCTGCGGAATTGGAAGTCGAAAAGCAAAAAACAGATGAGCTGCTCTGTGAGCTAATGCCGGCTTCTGTAGCCGATTCGTTACGTCAGGGAAAGATGATAGAAGCTAGTATGCTGAACATTGCAAATCTGTCAACATTTTGAATCAAATTTTCAGGCGAATTTGCCGATTGTACATTGCTATTCACAGATATAGTGACATTCACAAACATTTGTGCATTATGTACTCCATATGATGTTGTAACATTGTTAAATGATTTATATTTACGATTTGATCGTTTAATTGGATTAGTAAGTTTATTATTTTATTTGAAAGGAATTTGTTATATTATCTTATAGCATGATGTTTATAAAGTTGAAACTATTGGTGATGCATATATGGTTGTTGGTGGAGTACCAGAAGTCTGTACAAATCATGGTGAAAGAGTATTAAATGTATCAATTGGTATTTATAATATAAAATTTTATAAATAATTTTTATTATTTAGGAATGTTAATGGAATCTAAATTAGTTCTTTCACCTATTACACAGAAACCTATAAAGATTCGTATTGGTGTTCATTCTGGACCCGTGGTAGCTGGTGTTGTTGGAATGAAAATGCCGAGGTAAAGTCTTTAATTATAATTTTTAAAAATTAAATTGAAATATTTAGATATTGTCTATTTGGTGATTCGGTAAATGTAGCTAATAAAATGGAAGCTTCTGGTATACCATGTAAGATTCATGTTAGTGAACCAGCTAAAGCTAATGGTCAAATTGCCAATACAAGTTTTGTATTTGTTGATAGAGGAAATACAGAAATTAAAGTAAATTATATTAAAATTTATTATAATTATATATAAACATAGGGAAAAGGAATTATGTATACATATTTCTTGGAGAGAAATGATCGAAAATCGGTATGGGAATTATGTGCTAGACCTAGAGGTTAGAATTTCTAAAATTTCAAATAATTCATAATATTCTTCAAGCTGGTGATCAGACAATTGATGGATATATGGAATTACATGATATGTCAATTTATAATGAAGATGGTACTGCAAATAATACAAATGCCAATAAGGTTAGCAACTTTGAATTTATTTTTTTAAAAATCCAAGTATTTTCATTTTTCAATTTTATATAATAATCTATTTATCTTTTGCAAAGAAGTTTTTTCTTAATTTTAGGATGGCGTAGGAGAGGACAAAGCTACTCATCACGTCAGATCACCCGTGTGTTCGATCTTGTGATTTGATCTCATGATTAAAATTTTTTTTCAAATATTAATTTATTTGTAATTATAATATAATATTTTTTTTTTTTTATAAAATATAAATATTTATTTTGATATTGAATTTATTTGTAATTTATACTAATAAATATATTTTTCTCTTCCAAATCATGTAGTTAGATGTGGTCAGTTTTTCTGTTAAATCTTTCTTACAGAAAGATATTGGTTAGTGATAGACCAGCTGTCTCAGCACATCATTAGGATTTTAGCTTTTCAGCTATGTAAACCTTCGAGATCATGAAGCCGATCTTCATAAAAATATTTGCATTTTCTCTAATTTTCATTTAAAATATTAATATTATTAATTTAATATATTTATTTGGTTTTAAAATAATATTATTTTGTTATTTCTTAGTTTATTATTATTTATAATGAAATAATTATAATCATTGTATAGCGAACGACATCACTTATAGCAAGTAAAACAATATATTTTATATCAACGAGGATTTTTAGAGGTTTGTTTATTTTATCTTTAAATATGTAATATATATTTTTTTTTCTTTAAAATATAACTTCTCAATTTCTTTTAAGTTTCAAGGTGTAAAAGAAATATTGCCTTTGAGCATATTATCAACTTGAGGTAAAAAACAATCAAGTTTTACTTTCGAGCATATGTTCGTTCGTTCGATAGAGCATATAGAACACTTGTTTCTTAACTAATATTGTACAAAACCAATTAAGTTGAAGAATTGTATTATTTTTTTTTTGTTTTTAATTCACAAAAAATAGAATAATATAAAGTTTTGGGTTTGTGTTCAAGTTTTTCAGTTTATATTTAAATATTTTTAAAAATCTTCTATTATTGTGATTTTCTTTTCAAGTTTTAGGAATAAGAATAATTTTTCATCTTTTCTTTTTTTTCAGAACATTATAAAGTGGACGATTGAAAAGTCACAAAATTCTAGATCGTCATGCAATGCAAGATTGTTGGTATAACACTGGTTCTTACCAGTTGTTTATTATATAACAATCGAAATTTACGGTATTTATCTCAAAGAAAGGAAACATTTTGTTTTGCATTTCTGATTATATGGATTTATTACTATATAAAAGAAACATTACAATACCTTATACCAAGAATACGAGGTTTAAATCTTCGACCTCGTGATCTTGTACATCGTCACAAGTATGATTTACCAGAGTTTATTGATAAAGGATTCAGTGATGTATTGCAAGATGGTTTGTATCATTTTTCTTTTATAATCAATTATGAAATACTTTTTGTAAATTGAAAAAAAAATTTAAATGTGATCTTTCCTTCGAAAAAAAAATTTGAAAGTGCATGTTAAACTTTTAAAATTATCTTTGTGATTTAATAATATGATATAACTCATCACAACGTTCCTATTTTCTTTCTTTTTTTTCAGAAAAAATAAGACCTCAAGCTCATATTTTTCAAGTTTTAAACTTATTTTCAGAAAACTTATGGAAGATCATGCATGAGAAGTTTACTTATGCTGCTGCTCAAGGTTTTCGACCATATATGGAAGATCGCATGCATTATATGTATGATCCTAACTTGAATTTGGCAATTTTTGGAATTTTCGATGGACATGGGGGAATGGTAAACACTCGAATTCTTGTCATATTTATATATTTCATTAATCATACATATATTTATATATATATATATATATATAAAACTCTATAATAAATTAATTCAAATATTTCAGTATATATCAGATTATTTGGAATGTCATTTTGCGGTCTCACTTCGACATCGTTTAATGAGGCTTAAACAAAAATTAAAAATAAATAAATCAAGTTCATTAGTTGCAGATGATCCTATAGCTGAGGTATGTATAAATTATAAATTTCAATAAAATAACTGAATATATACATGTTTGTATTGATGTTCAGTTTCGATCAGATTAATCGCTACATGTTGTTAAATCAAATATATTTTATATAATCCGATTCAGTTTTCAAGTACAGCCACGTGTTTATGCATATGAAATATAGAATAATTCAAAAAAAAAAGAAAAAATATTAAAAAAAATTAAATTTATTAAATAAAAAAATATTTTTCTAAAATATATTAATTCATTTATATATATATATTCTATTGTTATATATAATATGTTTTGATTTACGTCATCAGTTTATAATTATTATTATTCTTATTCTTTTGTAATTGAAATATGAAAGAATGAATATATAATAAAATTATTTAAATGAAAAGAAAAATCATATTCGCAATTTATTTTCTAATAATAACATATATTCTTCCAGGCTGTTATAACTCAAGTATATGAACTTGATGATGCAATTTCACGATTAGATTGTAAATATACTTCATTAACAGGTAAATAAATAAATTAAGTATTCTGTTTTTTTTTCAAAAATCTCAAACACTTCAGGATCTACTCTTATCTGCGCTATTTTGGAGAAAAATCGTTATTTGACCATAATTAATGTTGGAGATTCTAGAGCTGTCGCTTGTGATCTTCATAATCGAGCTGTTCCTCTTAGTATAGATCACAAGCCTGATGATGTAAGTTTTGAATTTAAAATTTAAAAAATCATAGCAATATTATGCAATTCCCTGTGCCCTTTCTGATTTTTCAAGTTCAATAAAAAATTGACGGGCGATTTCAACTTTTTGAAGTTGATGTAGTAGTCTTTAAAACTTCTTTCAAACAAAATTTTGAGGTTCAGCCAATGTGCATTGGTGCTGACTTCCTTTTCCGCTATCTAATCCCTCCCTCTACAAATTGTGTTGTAAGAGAACAGCAAAGAAATATATTGCTTATATAAGAGAAAAAAACGAAAAAAAAAGAAAGAGAGAAGATAAAAGTAGAAGGGACAGCGATATAGGTGAATGAGGTGAAGGAGAAGCAATGGTCAGTTAGTTAAACTAGTCTTGCTTTGCAGTTTATAAGAACAAATCTAGAACTATTAAATAGATATCATTTCATTGAAATTTAACATCTTCACTTATAAAAACGAATATTTCGTACATATTGACATATTCTTTTCCTTTCATTTAAGATCATTAGATTACTGACGTTTTTTCATGTTGTCTATTTGTTGTTTTCTAATAGTTTTCATGAATATCAGACACAGTTTTCTCTACTTTAAACTCGTTTTTCGTCTTTAAATGATAATTTTGTAATCGTTCTTCAATGTTTTATTAAGTATATGATATATTTATTGTACTATTATATGAAATAAGTCTAATTTTCGTTGCTTATTGACTTTTAAATATTTTCCTTTTTTTATAATTCAAAAAATGAAAAAAAAAGAAACAGAAAGTATATTATCATTTAAAAAATATATTATCTTAATAGTACAATAACTGATAATAATATTATATATCAAAATTGATTTTACACCCTCAAATACATATTTCTCATATGGTCACGGAGTTTCAGTCAACTTTTTTAGGAACATTTGTTCACATCATTTTCAAACTATAATTGACAATTCAAATTCTATATGCTATATCTTCATCTAAATAGGATATGTATGTATATCCTCAACAACAAGAAAAGTGTGATTAAATTTTCCCTTTTTATCATAAGCAAACCCAAAATTCTATAGATGGGCTTGTATTTATCTTCAATATTCTTATTCCTATTCTCTCTTTACCATCTTGTCTCGCTTCTCTCTCTCTCTCTCTTAAAGAATACGATGTATCTACTATTTTGGTTTATTTCTTTTTGAGTTATTTGATAAATAACTTCCTTGTTATATCCTTGAACATATTCCCAGCAGTTTTAGTTGTTCTTAAAAGCAGTTTAAGTATAATTTAGTTAAAGCTTTATGTTAAACTTTTTAGCCATATTTTCTTTTTTTTTTCAAAATAGAGCCATTGTATAGTTAACAAACTTTTTTTTTGTTTTTTAAAGAAAAATATTTGATACAACTTATGTTCACTATTTCTAAAGTGACTTTTAAATTTTTTTATTAATTTTTCACCTATATCAAGTAGTTTTGGATTCAATTCATTATCACAGTTTGCCTTTTGCATGTTGCTGACTAGACGTATGAAAATTTGATATTCTGTTTGAATTTCTGATAATATAAGTTTAAACAAAAAAAAAAAGGTTGTTGTCTCATAGCTCTAATCTCAATTTCAATTTAAACTCTCGATCTATTGTTAAGCAAAACTATGCTATCCAATTACACCTTATAGTTAATTTGAATCTAAAATCAAGATTCATTCGAAAACATATGCATGTTGAGCGTTAATGCAAAAAAAAGGCTGATGAAGAACTGAAAAAGCCTAAAATCATTTCATATAATAATTGCTTCGATTGCCTTTAGGTTTTCGAAATCCCTGCAGCTGTAAGTATGCCTCCGGGCTATCAAGATTCACAACGATGAGCATTTAAACCAGATGGACGCGATTGATAATAAAATGAAATGGACTTATCTCGCTTTTCTTCATTTGGTTTGATCATCCATGATCATGTAGTATAATACAAAAAAAATGTTTAAATTAAAATATATACATATATATATAACTATATATATAGTTATATATAGAAAGATATATAGTTAGCTAAATATCTATATATAATTATAATTCAATACTTAATTGAGGCTTTCTTCTTATGTGATATCGGACTATTTCTGTGCCTTTCATTGAGCACCAATTTCTCCTTTTCAACCCCATCTTCCAAATCCTATCCTTTTTTTCTGTTACTTCATCATTTCGTCTTATACTCGTTCGTTGGTTATCTTCATATATATCTCAAATACATGTAATTCTATCTAAATACATACATAATATGTATGTATTCATATTAATTATATATTTAAATTATTATTATTTTTTTATTTTCAATAGTTTTCCTCAATTGTTTAATCATATTCCAAATATGCACTCTTTTGAACTTGCTTAATCGCATTTCAAGCCTGAGGATGTAGCTTTCAGCAGCTGCAGCAAAATCATAGGAAAGTCGATAAAATCAGAAAAATTAAACCAAAATAACCAATTCTGAATTATTATTAAAATTATATTTTATATGCAAACATTTTTTGACTTATAGAAAGAAGAAAGAAGGCGTGTTGAGGTCGCAGGAGGATTTGTTGACTGCGACGACGGTTCGCCACGAATTCAAGGCATTTTATCTGTATCCAGGTACTTTTTTTTTACTAAAATACAATTAAGAGAATTATTTTCTATTACTAAAAAAATATTTTTCTGTTTTATATTAGCATGGTAATGGTATTTAATCATTTGAAATACAAAAAGAAGGTTATATAGTTCAAAGTGGAATTTCAAAAGTTTGTTCTGAAATGATATGCTTTCAGTTACTTAGATCAAATTTTTATTTACTTTATTATACGTTTTATACTTTATTATTATATTACATATAATCTTATATAATATATTATTTACTATGTGATCTCTAAACCAATAATTTACAAAAACAAACTGGTTCTTGATCTTGTCTTGATGAACGATTTGAAACGTTCAATTGATTAATTAAATTATTATTATTCTAAGATTTTAATTTTTTTTTTCATCGAAGTGATGCAAAACTATTTTGGTTTTCAAAATATAAAAATGCTATGAAAAGTCAATTATTAGAAATAGTATATTTTCTCCATTTTTTCTCATCTTCCATTGCAGTTTTTATTGAAATTTTTGCTGAGATGTTATGAGTACATATGAGAAATAGCCTTTTTATACTATTATAAATAAGTTTCTTCGTTTCAACCTTCTCGTCCTGTCCAGTCTTGTCTCTCCTTCTATTCCAACTATTTTAAAGTTTTATCATATTTTGTGGTATTTTGTCTTAGATATGTATTCATTTTATACATTTGAAATTAGTTGAGCTAATCATATTCAAACTTCACACTCAGCAGATATGTCAGTATGTTTTAACAACATTTCCTCAGCTTCAAAGACATAATAAAAGAAAAAAACATCAAAACCTTATGAATTGAAAAAAACGAAAGAAATGTTTTCCTATGAACATCTTATATAATCACCTCTCTCTTCAGCTTTTCATGTATTTTTGGATTTTTTTTTAACAATTCTCGCTTGAGCCAAATTGGAGCACGTTTGTTAGCAGCTGATTTTCACTTCATCTTCCTCATGTCCAATAACTTTTTCCTTAATTTATGCAAATCTATAGAATACTTCAACAAATAGATTATTTAACCATTTAGTTTATATACATTCAGTTATATATATATATGAA
Source organism: Auanema rhodensis (assembly GCA_964057225.1). Lineage (NCBI taxonomy): Eukaryota > Metazoa > Nematoda > Chromadorea > Rhabditida > Rhabditidae > Auanema > Auanema rhodense. Next base: position 7,617,771 of record OZ059899.1, on the reverse strand, counting down.
AGTATATATACTTTCATTGTATTTTTTTTGAATTTCACGTATTTTATTTGTCATGACGTCGTATACTCAAATGCAGAACAATGGCAGAATCATTTTCATTTCGTATTATAGTCTTGCATGTAAAACAGCAGTTCTATTTCTAGTATTTCGTCTCTAATCTCTTCATTCACTGTTTCCATTTATTTCAGAATCTTCATCATTAAAGCTTTTTCTATTTAATGTTTTGAACTGTTCAAATGGAATATTTTCTTGACTTTGAATTACCCCACGTTTTCTTTTCTTTTCGTTAACTTCTTGATGACAAGTTTTTGAGCTGCTTTTAATATAATATATAAATATATACATCAAGAAGTTTGAATTTACATTCATTTCTTATAATTTACTCAGCTTTTACTTTTTTTTTCAAAACATATCAAGGTTGTAGTGTGATTGTCATCTCATATTATCGATGTTCATTGTCTCATTGGTCTTCTTCAAAATTTCTTGTCTACATTATTACTGCTCATGATGACGTCAGCTATTTCATGATACATACAAATTAATCAGAAACTTATCCGGGCTTCAGCTTGAATATACCAACTTCCCAACATTTGGTCACTACGAGAAGGCCTTACAATGTACTACAATATAGCAAGCAAAGTTGTTTTCAGCTGATATTCTTTTGAAATCATTCTTTTTTTTTCATGCTCACTTCAACATCTTCAAATAATCAAGTTGAGATGAAATTTTTTGAATTCACAATGTTCCAGCTGACATTTCAGTTTTGTTGTTTTCGTGTTTAAACATCTCACTAATAGAAAGCTAACATCATGTTCAAAGTCTAAATAAAAGGAATAAACTATAGTTTTATTAGATAATGACAAAACATTTTGTCAAATTTTAAAAAAATTGATTGAGAAGAGGGGAAATAAACAATTTCTATACCACATGATATATATTACTTATTATTAAATCAGTTTAACCCAAACTTTTTTTCTTTATAAACTGATAATATCTGTGTTCTACTAGTTTTTCAAACCTTTACCTTTATTATTATATTAAAACTTAGTATATGAAATTTTTAATCTGATAATTTCAAAACTTTTGTCATATCTTAACTAATAATCTGTCAACTCTTATTTTTCCAAATATCAAAGCGATTTGTTTTTTAAACACCCAACAGAAACAAATTATTTAAAAACTATAGTGACAATTAGTATTGTTTTCAAGATTTGATTTAACTGATGGTTTTGGATCAAATAATCAAGGTTTAACTAATTATATTCTATTATATTATACCAAAATGCTTGTCACTCTTCTTATTTCTTTCATACAAATTATATATTATATTGGTATAAACGAATAAGAGTGAAAAAGAAAAATAGATATAAAGAGTTGAAATAAAAATATAAAAAAGAGAAATATGTGATTACAAAGATGATATTTTCTTTTGCCCCCATGTCTCTCTCGCACTTCAGCTCTTGATGACTCCTTTTCCAGAAATTTAAATTCTGAATTCTTCTTCATGGACTTATCACTTCCAAGCATCATTCACTATTAACCTTGGTTTGCAATTTAAAGTCTCTTCTTTTATCTGTGTTTAATGAAATCTTGTGATTAATTTCATTCAAGTTTGGGAATTTTCTATTTCATTCTCTAAACTAACAATATATATATATATATATATATATATATATCTTCTGAAATAAACTTTCAATTTTTGTTCCCTATCTTTTGGAAAAAAAATTTTACATATAACTTTCCTCATTTTCACTCATGCTCTTTTTGCCCAGAGGGGATTGATTACAATTTAATCTGAATTCTGTATTGATTGCCATATATCCATAAATCTATGAGTCAAAATTTAAAAAAAAAAAGATTTATTGAATCTTCATCTTTATGATATCAGACTTTTTTTTAAGATACGAACGTATCTATGTATAAAAGTAGTATAGTAGAGAAGGATTATAATATCATTTCAATACCATTTCGACATCTCAGCCGTTTTAGACACATTTTCATTCTCTGAAGTCAGTCATTTACAATACTTTTTTGAAAAAAAGTGAGAAGTAAGCATTAATTATAAAATAATCTGAATGTTCATCTTATACTTGACCAAATCCCTCCGATTTTTGGGAAGTCAAAGCACTTGAGTATTTTGACTGATTTTTTTTTACTTTATTTCTTTATTTATCAAACGTTGAATGATATTCTGATAAAACGTATTTCTATTTTCTCCAGAGCTTAGAATTTGAATTTCACTTGTGACGTCAAAGTCGAAAGAAATATATTCATATTTATGTATATCACTACTAGATCTAAAAGCTTTATTACATTCCAGACGAAACATTGTTCAAACATCACAATCTTTGAAGATATCATTTAATACTAAATTCTTCTTCTTTTTTTTTTAGAAAGAAGTAAGATTCGTTTTTACAAGAGTATTGTAAAAAGGAATGCAATTAGTTTCGATTGTGTGGAAAATGTTCGATAAAATATTTTTATCACTCATATTCCTATAAGCAGTTTTTTAAGGAAATTTTATTATCTTTATCTTCCGTATCACTTGTAGAATACTTCTGTATGTATGAATTATCTCATTTCTTCCACCTTCATTTTTGTTATCTGATCATTAGTTATTAATTTTTTAGCTTTATATATTCTTCTAACGTCCTTACGAAGTTGATCTGATTGTTTAACTTTCTTGTTATGTTAAGCTACTCTAGAGTAGAAAATATTACTTTTTCAAATTCTTGAAGAAGTCAAGGCTTCCGTTTTATATAGAAAAAAAATTTAAAGAAAAAATCCAAATTCCAGAATCAGCGAAAGCAAGCCTTCTAGAAGTGTTTGTGAATTCACACACTCAGATCAAAACGAAGTTTCTAGTGTTTAATCTGTAAACACGTCTTTAAACTTCATAATGAAATCAATCATTTCTTGTTTTCTCATAGTTTGGATTTCTCTAGATTTGATGATATATTTTCTCAATTCACTTCCAATCATTACCGCTTTTCTACGAACTTTATCTCTTTTCATTTTCTTTAGATCTTCTTCACTATAATTCACAGGTGAATCCGAAGAAGATCCTTTCATGAAGTGAATATCAAAATCATTGATTCCTAGAACGTCTGATTTGCTTGCATTGCGTCTTCTAAAAAAGAATGTTTTTGGAAACTTACTGACACAGCTTCAGTATTTTTTTCATTTATAAATACAATTATTTTATCGAATAAATTGTGAAAGCGATTCAAAAATGTTGGTAGAATCAAAGTCCTTCGTTAGATCCCCTGGGGTCGTAGAAGTCTATGAAATTTGAGGTTTTCAAAGACTGAGAGTCTAGCTCGCATGACACCCAAAAGAAGATGCTTTCTATTTTTAACAGTTTTCTAACGTTTTACGACGCTCTAATAAGCCAAAAACCTTCAATTATCACAAATTTTTAGACACGAGTCATAAATTGCGCTAACAGAACTTAAATAAAAAGCCCCTTATTAAATGATCACCTTCCGAAAAGACCTGAGAGTTCCTTGTAAAATAATTAAAAATCAACGACTTGTGAGGTGTTTTTAGATATTTATACCATTTTCACAATTCAGAAATAAAAGCTTATTCGACCCATACGAAAAGAGTTTACATAGAAACGAGAAAATTATTCACAAAACAAAATTTCCGTTTTCAAGGCTAGTAAAAGATCTCCAAAATTATTTCCATTCGAACGTACTTTTGTTGCGGCACAAAAGGATGAAACATAACAATTAAACGAAATATCTAAATAAATCTACTTACATCTCAATCGACGATGCCCATGATTACCGAAATGGTGGCAGAACTGATTATTTTCGTGTCCGGCTGATGATCAGCCACCTCACCGAAAGGCATCGTCGAAAGTGAAGATTTTCTTGCCAACAGAAATACCAAGTATGCGGCCAGACGAATCAAAGACGCCAGAGCCCGAGTCATCACGTTCTCCATGAGAAGTTCCCACGTAAAATCCACCTGCATCAAACAGTTAATATCTGTAAAGTTAAAAACTTAGACAAAGAATATTCTTCCAAAACGCTTCCGTCCTTCCACGTCGACATGCGTTGTTGATATACACCCAATTGCTTGTAACTTTCACCACAAAACATTGGGACCGACGCATGTGGATAGTACGCGAACTTTCCGTTAACGAGCTCAAAGGAATCAGATAGTGTGCTTCAGAGAGTGCTTGTAGGACAGCTTAAAAAGCAAAACTAGTTCAAAAAAATGAAAAAGAACCTCGTATTGAATAGTCGGTTCAATTACGTTGTACAAGGTAATTTTATCGCCTTTCTTGAGCATCGAATGGGGACCATCTTGGAAAGAAATGGCGTGTTTCTCGTTGATTGCTACCACGCACAAGTGCAAGTTGTCATTTGGTTTGGACGTCGTGAAGAGTAAGGCCTCGAGTGTCTTCGCTGTCAATCGTTCCATCGTCATCTAAACAGGCATTTATTAGTAAATAAAGATTATTATTAGTTATTTAGTTGTAAGCTTATAAGAAAAAAGAATAGAGTTTTACACGATAGAAGAAGAGAGAAAGTTGGAAAAGTTGTTAGGAAAACCGTGGAAATGATGCAAACAAGGGTGTGTGAACATAATTCTCAATTATCACAAATTTTTAGACACGAGTCATAAATTGCGTTAACAGAATTTAAATAAAAAGCCCCTTATTAAATGATCAAACAGTTAATATCTGTAAAGTTAAAAAATTAGACATACCATATTCTTCCGATACGATTCCGTTCTTCCACGTCGGCATGCGTTGTTGATTTACACCCAATTGAAAAACAAAAATTACCTTGTACAACGTAATTGAACCGAATACGAGGTTCTTTTTCATTTTTTTGAACTAGTTTTGCTTTTTAGGCTGTCGTACAAGCATTCTCTGAAGCACACGATTTGATTGCTTTTGAGCTCGTTAACGGAAAGTTCGCGTACTATCCACATGCGTCGGTTTACCACGCAAATTGAGACGTAATGACTATTGGTAGAATATTTTGATGAGAACAATGGCGTACTGAGAGAATAATGAAGAATAATAAATGCACACAAAAATGGAATTAATTCACGTAGAATGAGAATCAACACGTTTGCTCCAGTTGATCTATTCGCACGCAAACGCGTTGGGCTAGAGTGGAAGGGTGATTTAGCGTAGCGCAATTTATGGCTCAAGGTTTTTGGCTTATTGGGGCGTCGAAAAACGTTAGAAAACTGTTAAAAATAGTCTTTTTTGGGTGTCATGCGAGCTAGACTCTCAGTCTTTGAAAACCTTAAATGGAAAAAAAATAGTTGTTTTGTTACGAAAAATGTTTGAAATGCAGTATTTTTAAATAAGGATGATTAGGTGGTCCGGCTAGCACCGATATACTACTACTTATAAATATATTTCATTGAGCCAAGTTAATAAAATTTCCAGATTAAAAAAAAAATTTTTGTTCACTGTTGTAGCTTTCATGTTTTACTTTTTTTGTATTGATGTTGATTGCAAAAAACGAAAAAGCTTGATATCCTTAAACTTCATGTTATTTGTTATTTTGTGTTACATTATTTCTTATTTCAGGGCTTTTGGGGATACACTTCTGAAACGTCTCGGTGTTCTGACAGCTCGACCCGACGTACAACGCATTGATTTACATAAAAAACCATTGAAGTTCGTTATTTTCGTTCGAAGATAGTTCAAACTTGTCGTAGTTAACGCCCGCCATGCCAACATCTTCTTGTTTATCCATTCAAATCTTTTAACTTCTTTTTCAGATTTCTGATTGTGGGAACTGACGGCTTTTGGGACGTTGTAAGTAACTCAGAAGCAATAAAGTTAGCTAACGAATATCTTAAGTAAGTTCTAAGGACGTTCAAAAAAACATTTGGTTTAAATGAAATTGAAACTTCAATACTTTATTTTTCAGATCAAAGGAAGGCAAGCAGGATTGGCATCGGATTTCCACATATCTGGTACAATTAGCCCTTGAACGTCAAAGTAAAGACAACGTGTCTGTACTATTTTTACAATTGAACTAGGTATATTTTTATATTAAAACAAAAGATGTAAACATGTACTAAAAGTTCTCATAACTTGTTACGATTTGTCATTCGGAATCCAATCGGAACTAAGATGTCTTCCGTCATTTCTCGTTGCCATCTGAATTTTTCTTGAGAATGTCCAGAACTTTCCAATTCATTTCTTTGTTTCTGAACTTGTCTACCTAACAATAAGTTTTCCAACTTACTTGTTTTTGAAAGATTTCCTTCAATTTATCAGCATCATCATATAAAAACTCACAATCATCCTCATCGCGTCTTCTCTTTCGTTATTCCTTTTTCTCTCTCATACTATTCATTTTCTCTTTCTATTATACTCTCTTTTCATTTCTCTTCATCTCGTCTGCCTATCCCTCACAGCTTCCTTCTTTATACTCAATCTGTTTCTTCATCTGATGAAATGGCTGAGTGAGTAGTGGTGAGCCTTTGATTCTCTTCTCCCTCTCCCGAAAGCCAATCAGTGCTCATCGAGACTCGATGTCGTTGTCTCCAGTCTTATACTTCTTCATCGTTTTCGCCTTCATCGTCTGAACATCTTCCTTATGTTGATGATGCTCGCTTCGTTGATTTTGTCATTTGGATATTCTCCTCCACCCGACCACATGATCAATTTTACTGTCATCTTCTACTACGTCGAAGCTTCCTAAAGCATTCGTTAGGCATCTTTACATTCACCTTATTGTATTCAGTTTTGTATCCCACTGCTCTTTTATCTATTTCATTTGGTTCCGTTCGAATTTCACTTTTTGTTTCCTTTCTATTTTTTATCCCTTTTCCTGTTATTTCTCAAATATTTAACCAAAGTTCATGAACTTGAAACATATCCACTATAAGAGTTCAATGTCTGTGGTTATGTTTCAAACAACTTTTTAATGATCAGAACAACTCAAAGATGTTTCAGATTTTCTGGAAACCTCCTTTTCCGAATTTTCGACATCACTTCACTCACTGACAGTTTTTTTTTCAACAGAGTCTTCAGCTTATATTCTCTCCCTTACATCGTCAACTGAATGATGGTCTAGCTCCAATTCTACAGCTAATACTACTAATAGTCATCTGATATTCATTGATCTGACTGAGTGTTCCTTCGTGTTCTATTCATCTCCAATTACAAAATGCCTTCAAGTCATGTTCTGTGCGAAACTATAAGATCAGCACATAATGGTTCTGTTAATTGGATATCTGTTCTCAATGATCGTACTACTGAGATGCCGTTGTCAAATCTTAATATGGTTTGTGAAGTTATTGAAGTACATACTTCTTCAAAATCACTTGTTTCAGATAACATATGCTTATATAGCTCCGTTAATTATAACATTTGGTATTGTGGGTGATGTTCTAACTGTTATAACATTAACTCATCCATTACTACGCAAAAGTTCAATAATCTATACTTATCTCACACTTCTAGCTATGACAGATTTGGTATGTAGTTAACGTTCAATACGATATAATATAAAAATTATTATGCATATAATCTTTACTGTAAATCTAATTCTTCTTCTTTTGTTTTATTGGAACATGGTATGTTTCATCGTATTCTCGTAACTAATTCAATTCTCTCGTTTACACTACGTTGTGTTTTTGACTGGCTCTTCATTTGGTTTGCTGAAGCGCAAGCACTGCTGATCTTATTAAGCATAGACATTGGAGGGTAAAGCCTCATTTCTAAACTCAAGCAGCAAAATTCAAGAAGTACAATCACACTGAAATTGCTTAAAATTGAGAAAACTTGACTTTGAGGCCAAGTAGGCCAGAAGTTTGCAATGGCTTTAACTGATATTGAAGAGGAACTCATACTCTTCTCCATTGAAATAAGATAGAGATTAGATATAGTGAACGAGAGTAAAAAATATACATATATACAGAGAGAGAGAGAGAGATGTAGAGAGAGAGAGGGTTGTAGAGAGAGAGAGAGAGATGTAGAGAGAGAGAGAGAGAGATATATATGTAGAGAGAGAGAGAGAGAGATATGTAGAGAGGGAGAGAGATATGTAGAGAAATTGAAAAAACAAAAAAAGTAAAACTATCAGTAATTCTGATTAATTAATTTCTATTTTACAGTTCACACACATTTCTGTGATACCAATGATTATGTGGTTGTTGGATCTTAGAGCATGTTCATCCTTTTCAGCTTTTTTCTATGCACATATTGGTTTTCCTCTAGTAAGTATTCAAATATTTTAAAACTATTATATCTTATAAACAAACAATTTTTTTAAAATAAGTATACGTATTCATTTATTTAATAAATTGTATAACGTAGTTTCATCATGAAGTGATTTATAGATGAGAAGAAATCTAAAATCAATCCAGCTACTTGACTAAATTCCTTATTTCATTTTGAATTTAAACATATTTCCTCCGATGTATTTGATTGAGTTTTGATATAAAACTCTTTGTATAGTAAAAAATAATGTGAACACATATATATGTATGTACGTGTATATATATATAGCTATATATATATATATATATATATATTTAAGAACTTACAAATATTTGAAGATATATACAATAATATTAAACAAATTTATTTTTATTTATAGGCAAATGGATTAATGGGTGCCTCCGTTTGGATTGTTGTTTTTCTAACATTGTCTCAATATATTGCAGTATGTAAACCTTTTGCATATGGAATGAGGTCTCGGTATGTTTCACTTTCATTTATTATCTATATAATAATAAAATTATTTTAGTAAAATATGCTTTCTTTTATTCTGTCTAGCATATTTATTCAACTTTGTTATATATGCTCCATGGGCAATTAAGAAAAATGTACATAATTTACATGATTACATTGAACAGGTATTATAATATATAATATTTAATTTTAATTTAAAATATATATTTTAGCATTTAATACCCGAAGATGTTTGCCCATATGTAGTATGTGACACAATACGACCAGATTGGTTTGTAATCTATGAGGCTATTCGAGAATTAATCAGTCGAATCTTTCCATTCTTTCTTGTAGCTTTCTTTAATGCTAGAATATTAATAACTTATAGGTAATTATAATTTATTTCTTATTTATAGATAGAAATAATTAAAATTTTTTTTAGAAACACAAAAAAAGATCGAATGGAACGACTATCGAATTCACAAAAACGATTTGTATACGAGAAAAGTGAAAAGGTCTTTCAACAATTTTCAACAAGCATTATGTATTCATATGAAACTATTTTCAGGAAGAAAAACGATTATTTATTCTGCTATTTGCTATTATTATAGTTTTCTTCCTATGTACTATACCAGCAGCACCATTAACTATGTTGGTTGCTGATAATCGTTCAAATAATTTTGATTTTCAAGTAATAAAAGGCATTTTTGCCAATATTTTCTATTATTATTCATTTTTAGATTGTGAGAGCTATTGTGAATCTTCTTGAATTTACTAAATTTGCATTAAATTTCTACTTCTACTGCCTTATTAATCCTGATATTCGTCGAATATGTGCTCATGTTATTACATGTCAGAAAATAACTCGACCACCTCGGGTTAAAGGACAACCAACAACACCTATATCTCTATATACTAGGTAACTTTAAACACTATATTATATTCAATAGGGATATATATATATATATATATATATATATAATTTTTAAAGAATTTATTTATATTTATGTATCATAGATCAACAAAAAATTCTACTCTTAGAGGTAGAAATGGTTCAAGCAGACGGAGCTCAAGCAAAGAAAATGAAGGAAGTTTAAGGTAAGCAATCATTATTTTATTGATTGAAACTTAAAAAATTTCAAAAAATATTATTCATCTCAGTCATTTTTTAAATTTTTTTTATCTCATATGTACAACTATCAACGTTAAATTGCTACTCGAACTTACAAAAGATCTTTGACCGCTATCCACTTAGAATTCGAATTTAATCTGCTTTCTCAAGAGAAATACATGTCTAGATCCTATCCTTTTTCGCTAAAAACGGACAATTGAAGAAAGAGACGAAGTACATAGAAATTAAAAAAGAAGTGAATACTAATAATCATATATTTTTCATTTAAAATATGTATGAACATAATATATTTATTTTAATTGAAGTACATAATATTCTAAATAATTATAGGCGTGATGTTCCAAGAAAGAATACAACATCGGCACCAGCAGCTGAAGCTTTAATTGAGAAATTAACAGTAATCAAGGAATCTGAAAGTGATGCTGGAGATAGGATATAACCAAATAAAAGCCATATATTACATATATTTCTATATAACAGTAAATTAAATTGTTTGTTTTTTACTTTAACTATATGTATATGTCAATCATTGCCTACTAAATATCTATAAGTAATATGTAAAGTATTCAACAAATGTCCTTAATATTTCTCCTCATCAATCTGTTTCCACAAAATCTGTGATATATATGTATGTATGATGTTATGTAAAACCTCGTATAATTTACTTGTTATAATGTACTTTTTCGATTTTATTACGAACTTAAGATGCGACAACAGTCTTTTTTGCGGGTCGTTATGTTTAATAAAAAAAATGTTTTTTTTTTCGTTTTATCATATTATTCACATACATATTCTCATTATTTTATTTAAATTTCTGAATTATGAACATAAAATACTTTGAAAGAAAAAGAATTTTATTACTGAGTAAATACACCCGTGTTTATTCCAATTATGGAATTTGTGTTTCCAAAACAAGAAAAAACAAATTTCATCTATTATCACTGAACTTGCTTCCTAACTATTTAATTTGAGTTTTAAGTAAAGACTTCTGTGTTGGAAATATAAAGAAACACGCTAGTAATGATCCATCCATACAGAAAAAAATTGTATTTGCTAACTGAAATATATAATTTTATTTTTTCAAACTTATAATATATTCTTTACCATCATGTAGAAATCATCAATTCCAATACTGTAGATAATAGCATGTGCTTCCATTACCCATGTGAATGCAACAGGAGCCAACGGAACAAAATCTATGCATTTTGATGACACAGCTTTATACTAAAATAAATTATAAATAATATATTATCATATTTATATAGATATATATATATATATACATATATCAAATATTACAATTAGCCATGGACACACAAGTGATCCAGCAATTTGCGCACCTGATGCTATTTGTCCCGTCAACTAAATACTCAATATTATTTTGAAATATATAAGTTATAGAATATATTAGGTAAAATATATATATATGTCGATATATATTAGTATATACAAGAATTCAATTCAGAAAAAAAAAGTCTTATACACCCGGAAGTTTCAAAAATGCTTGAGATATAATGAAATTGAATAGATCGAATAAAAAAGAAAGAAAACTAGATTTATATAGAATATGTTAGTATTCAGATTTTAAACTACAAACCTCTTTGCCATCCTCTTCATTTAAACAGTCAATATAGTAGAATAACAAGCTTAACCCTACTACCATTCCAAGAACTCCTTTGGAAAGCTTTCTCTTAAATATTATTATTTTATTTATTTTTTCCAAGTTTTATTCACCTTTTTTGATCTATAGTACAAGAGTACTACAAGAAAAACTGCTTGCATTGAAACAGCATAAGTTTGAAGCAGGATTAGCTTTACATCGCGTAAGAAAATCGAATATTTTAGCCATAGTGATGATCTAAATGGTTTGGACATATTAGCAGAAAAGTAAAAAAGATTTATAGATTGTCACAATACCAGATTAAAATCTGAAATAAAAATGCTTATTACCCCATAACAGCACATATATATGGCAGGCATGTATCACTATCACTACTTTTTCGTCTAAACCATTTGTACACAGCTTGTCTGAATAATAAAAACTATAAAAGTGTTCATAGAATAACAGGAAATTTGTATTTTAAAATGAAACTTTCTTTAGTTTAGTTAAGTTTCTCAATTTCACACTTGAATAAGAATCAAAATAGAATTTCATTAAAGAAAAAGGTTAAAACTCTCACATTGGACTCGTGATCAATGCAACTGCATGTATTGCTGTCGAAGTCAAAAATAAGCTCCAGATGATATTGGATGTATACATGGCAAAAAGGTTAGAGATTGAGAGCTCCATTTCTTTAAATATTGAATTTCAATAAGTATATATGTATATAAAGAATAAATAAAGAAGAATCATTTGTTCATACAACAGTACTTTGTAAGAGAAAACTGTGAAGTTAGATTTGAAACAATACGAATAAATGGAAAACTATGTATACAATCAGCTAAGTGGAAAATTGAATAAGAAATAAAACAGAAAATGAGACCTAACGAGGATATAGAAGATGAGCAATTGCGCGGACAAAGACGATAGGATCGATGGTAGCTGAGGTTGAACATATCTTTCTTACGGATCTTATAAACGACTACATCTGTCGACAGCCTTAAATGGGAGCAACCGGTCGAACATGTTGAGATGAGCTCACCATCACCTTGTTCATTTCAGCTTTCTTCGATGTTTTCTCTTTCTCTCTTTTCGGTAGATATCTATCGTTATTTATTCATCTCTCTTTCAATTTTCTCTCTATATATCCTCCTCATTTTCTCTTTCACTTAATTCGGTTGTAGTGAGAAGACGATATACGAGTTAATTCTAAGAAACGGCAATGTATATGAAGAAATGAAATGAAAATTTATTCTATTTCACCATTGCTTGCTAATCGTCGAATTCGATTTCAAAAATCAGAACGTCTTCATTCAACAACTTAGCTAGTGAAAGTATATGTTTCAATGAATAAACTTATGTTCTTTTTCTCTAAATAAACAAAAATATTAAAAAATTGTTACAAATTACAGTTAGTATTCAAGAATAACAAATCAAACATTGAAATAAGATGTATTCAAAGATTAGATGAACTTTCAATGAACATTTTTTTCATTGAACGATTTGATTTCAATATAAAGAAGAACAAATATATTTTAAAAATTATAAATTTTCGTTTTGTCTTAGAAGAATAAAGAATAATATATGAGAAATATATACTCACTACCAGTCGACATGACTAACTGTAGAGAAATACTGGACATGAGACAGAAACTAAGGAGGTTGAGAATCTGGTCAAATCATCTTTTTAGTTTGCTTGTTTGTTGTTGAATAAAATGAAAATGAAACTTATTATCAACCGGATTTAGTCAGATTTATCTTTATTTTTCATCTTGTTTTACCTTCAGTTTAAAGCCAGAATTTAAAAGCGTCATTGGCATAAAATCTTGTTTAGTTTAGAATAAATTTAAAAACACTAAACAATTTATTCTTAATACAAAAGTGATACAGGTATTTATTTGACAAAAAAAAAGAATCACCAATCTATATTTGACATTATTGGAACAGAAGCTTTCGCATATTAGCTACCGAGCGTACTTGCTGAAATTATTTTTAAATAGCTTATAAAGTAGTTGATTGAAACTTACATTTTTGAAAAGCTTTTCATCCCAGGATGGGAAAAACTTCTTAAAAGTAGGTGTTTCTTGCCCCTGATAAATGGTGTCAATGTTTGCCTTCTTGTGACGAGGAAGCTGACTTTGCTCCAAAAATTTCTGAATTCGTTTTTTTAAACTGCGTTCACTGAGGTATTGCTGCACCTTAGCTTTATCCAGAGCTCCCTTCTTTTCATTCGGAGTAGCACCGCTTCCAACCCAGACATAGATCAAGTTTAAGGCATCCAAAATCATCACATCATCTCCATCAAGGCTCTTGAAAAAAATTATTAGATACTAAAAGATCTTGTGTTGATTTGAACCTCTTGGGTGAAGTTTGCAACCTCCTCAACAACAATCTTACCACTTTCATCAGAAACTTGATATAGATGTGGGTGAAATGATTTGTCTTTTTTTGAATCTACCCAGTTCAAGAACCTTTAAAGAACAGAAAACGTAATTGAAAAAACATTTTTGAAAAAGTTCTCACCATTGAGTAAACGTTTGAGGTTCAGTAGATTCAAGAATTCTAGTAACCTGGGTCCATTCCGGAAGATTCTAAATAATTAATAAACCCGATGAATTAACTTATATTAAAAATATATTTTGATCTTATATGTTGCTTGAAAAAAGCTGATTTTATCTTTTATTATCTGTTGTTGAACAGCTGGCATGTACTGACCCTTGCAATGAAAAACATTCAAAGTTTTAACAAACAAAAAACATTTGATAGCTGAAAAAGAAACATACACGTTGCTTCAGATATTTTTCTCCCCAAGTTACAGCTTTCTGTCTTTCAGCAATTGTACAGTTTTTCCCAATCCAAACAAAAACTCCTCCAGATGAAGCATCAAGAATGAAAGCATCCTGAAGATCAAAACAATATTAGTAATATCACTTCCTATAATATACATTGGAATCAAGTAATTTTTGATTAAGCTCTCCTTCTGCTACAATTGAGACTTTCATGTCACCAGAAGCATCAGATACCCTAACAATTGGATTTTATTTTATTTTTTATGTTAAACGAAATATTACTTCCAGAGAGACAGAAGTTTGGTATGTATTTTCCAGAAGTCTTCATCATCATCCTTAGCTGTTGCTATATTGGGTATGACGGATTTTCCACCGAAATATGACCAAAACTTGGCATCAGTTTTCCAATCATCATTATCTTTAAAAAAATCTTGCTAATTTATTTTAAAAATTGATTGATATGTTTTAATCTCACCAAGAATATGAACTTGAGCTTCACCATGTCTTTCAACAAGAGCAATATTTTTAGCACGAGCCATTCCCTAAGAAATGTTTAAGTTTTTGTTAATTATTTTATCCAACCTTAATTCTTTCTAATCGACCACTCTCTGGTGGCATCCAAACATATAAATCTTTTCCAAGATCCAAAATGAATACATCTCCACGGTTCAATGATTCCTTAGCACATTTAACCTATATTTTTCATTAAAAATTGCATACCAATTGATTTCTTGTTACCTGGGTACACCGAATGTTTCTTTTTCCTTTACAATGGAAAAGCTTTGGCTTCCAGTTATCATAGGGATTCTCACAATGATGATATCCTGAGGCATATCCACCATCCAAATATCTTGGAAGAGAAGAAAAGTTATGTTCTCTTTTTTGTTAATGAAAACCTCAATCCATCGGGAAAATACGATAAGAGGAGTGGGGATTCATGATGCTGTGTTTCTCTATGTTGAACTGGAAAACCACCCAATGAATTATCAATTTCAACAGTCTAGGAAGATATCTTCTGTTTTTGGATCGAAAGTCGGATTTTCAACTTACCCAGATCGCAGCAGCTCCAATCTCATCACTGGTAGCATCGTTTCCCAGCCAGAAATGAACATCCCACTCGGTACTATTCTTTGTCTTAAAGTGAAAGCTTTCAAAATATTTACTTTGATCAGTATCACATTTAGCAAAACATAACAATCTCCTGTATAAAATACACCAAATTGTTGTTTAGGCACAGGTTCTAGTTCAAATTTCTGAAAGTATTTCAAAAGAAACAAACTCATCATACTTTAAGTCAACATACATTTATTCTGAAAATTTCTAAGCCAACAGACTTTCCTAATCTAGAAAGAACAGTACTTGGCGTCATCTTCAGCAAATTCGTAAAAGTAATAATTTATTAATTTAAATAATTAAAAATTAAAGAAAGAATGCAATCAAGTTAAGTGAATTTGCAGCCACAATCGACGAATACTTTGGCAAAGTGTAATCTTATATGATCACTGGAAACTGACTTCTTCTCAGCACAAGACAGATATCTAGCAATTCAGTTGAAAATTTTTTAGAAAACAACACAATGAGGAACAGATGGTCAAATTAAAGTTTTATGATGTAGGATATATCAAAGTTTTTCAAGACAATAATGAAGTTTTTTGAAGAAAAAGGAATTAAAATAAAGAAAAATGTAGAAAGTTTATAAGCAATTAATAATTATAGTTATAGTATCAACGGTAGTTTTATTTGCTGATGATGAATATCGGTACACAGTCGACTGAATTGGTGAAAAGTTAATGATCTGATTTTATATTTTGATAGAACAAACCTCAACAAAGAATGTCTGGCATTGTTGACGAAGAATCATTCGGAAATAAGGAGTACGATAGGCTCCAAGAGCAAAAACTAAAAAGTTAAGAAGAAATTTTAGTTTCAAATCAAACTTTCATTAAACTGTTAGATTTACCTTCGTAATGCATTTTTCTAATAGTATCTAAATCAGAGATATGTACTAATGAATAAAAAGATAATCCTTTTAAACCCGAGCCTCGAGCAAAAAAGTCACAAAGGAACTCATCAGCTCTTAAATATATAAAAAAATTAATTAAATACATTATAATCTTACTTTTCATCAGAACTTATAACAACTAGATCAACTGTAGTTGTTAATACAAAAGAATACGGTTGAATTGAGACAGTTGATAGAATAAGTGATGGTAATGGAAAACAATGCAAAAGTCGACTATTGCCATGTCCAATAAAATCCATTTTCAAAACCTAATATAGTTATAAATCAGATTTCTTTCAAGAGCGAATGTTACTTTGTATCCTGGTGATGAACTTCCCGAGTCTTTGTTTGCTCTTTTAGTTAAGCTAGATTTAACCCGAACATTACAAGAATCAATCCAATTTAATGAATATTGAAAAGCCTACATCAATTTTGTTAGAAACTTTTGTAAACAATGAAATTACCAATTGAAACTTTTGCCAATCATCTCCATGAATATATTCATGAATTGCGCTTCCAGTCATTTCGACCTGAATAATGAAATATCTTACTTAGAAAAACGGCAATTTTATTATAATTCATATACCTGAGATAATCCTAAATATATACTAATAGTTTCACTGACATAAAGAATATCGCCCTTTGTATCTAATACCATTAAAAAACTATCCATTAACTAAAATAATATATTTTATTTTAAACTATTATATGATATCACTGACATCAAGAGGATTCGAACTCCAAAATGCATCAAAATCTAAAATTTAAAAATCACTGTAATTGCAGTTTGGTACAACTAACTGGAATAGCTTAACGTGTTCGGCGGAAGAACAGTATGAAGCTTAATGTATGTTACAGCTAATCTTACCATTGAAGTCTAAAAACGATAAAATTTTGTATTTTTTCAGTAACATTTGCATGTATTGAAACGGAAAGAATACAACTTACTGTGGATAATAAAGAAATTAAAAAACATTTATATGAATAAGTGAAAATACTTAACTTATCTATATGCTGGGCGCTTATTGCTCTTGATAATGGGAGTTCCTTAGCTAATTCAAAAAATTCTCGATTTTCCATTTGTCGTCTTTTCTGTGCAATTGTCTTCATAGTTGCACCTAAGTATTGAGATTAACGAACTTAAATATATTATTTAACTTCACAAACCTGGCGCGTAATACTCGGAAGCCATGTTCAAGCCTGATATGACGTTCACTGCTGAGGCAAACGGAGCCATACGGTACCAGCTATTAAACCTAATTAAATTTGTAATGCAAATTTGAAATTAGATAGCTTAATTGAAAAAGCTTAATGATTATGTAAAAATGAGTAACATCAACCTATTGTTTCCAACAAAAGAATAATATCAAAAATCATAGGACATATGTTATTGAAACTGAATCTGAGATTAATTGTTTTGTATATGTAGATTTTTAGTTTCAATTTTTTATAGTTTTTCATTTGGTATGAATATTACATATACCAATATGCTTATTTTCACCCTTTTGCTATGATTTTTTTGTAATATTATATTTGTTATAATATTTGTATTTAAACCTGTTAATAAACAATAATTAGTGCAGTCGTCCTTCTTCCAGGAAGAACACTTGTTCTTCAAAGAACTCGTTCATAGGAAAAGGCAAGTTTTCTGAGTTTTCTTGTGTGTTTCACATGTTCGAGGTCAAAAATCTAGGTCAGACACACGTCTTCCGATATCATCAGGATATCACTTATTCATATCCAGCCTGCTACTGTTAATCCATTCAGGAACAACCACAGATCTTATTTGAGAGAACTCGCTAATAAACACAGCATTGTTAACAATAATGCTTTTTAAAATTTCATTTTCTACTTCCCTCTTCATTACATTTGTATTGAGTAAGTGGTTTTTTTCACAATTTTTTTCCATTTATTGTTTTAGTCACCTTAGTTGCTTGTGAAGAGCCATTCAATGATTTCGCCCTTAAAACCAAAATGTACAAGTTTGGTCAGGCTAAGCTTCAGAAGCCTGATTGTATGAGGGTTTATATTTAATATGAAGATTAAAATATCAAAACTATAAATTTAGGCTTCTGATAGCCTGGGATGTGCATGTCCAGTATGCAAAGATGTTGTGTATTTTACAAAAATGATGATCATTGACCATGCTGTAAGAAACATAATTGCTTTTTCATTGGTGTATTGTTTTTCTAGGTTGGAGAAGAGCAAGTACTAGACAAAGTATGTAATAGAATCTTTGGAAATGATAAGACCAAGAAGGAGTTCTGTGAATCACTTGTTCACGAGGAATTACCAAAAATGATTGATTATGTTAAAAATCGTATGGACCCCCGTAAATGTTGTGAGAAATTCTGCTAGAGAATGTCAGAATTAATATTATATATTTCTTAATAAATAAAAAATTACATACAGTTTTTTATTTCATTTGGTATGATATGTCGATTTTTACTAATGAAATGAACAATTTTGACCTAGGCAATAATCTTTTATAAAATTGAATTGATAATTGTTGAAGGTTAGTTCTTGTTTTTTATTCTTTTTTTTTAGAGAAACGAGACAGTTTCTAGCATATATAATAATATATATTTTATTTTAAATATTGTATTCCTAGATTCTCTGTATTGTTGAATTCTGAAGATTTCTTTTTACAAAAAAGCTACTAATTGCTCCTAGGAAAAATAACTTTTACTTCCTTAAATTAGAAACAGTTTGAAAAGTACTTTATTTCAACCGTCAATCTCTCAAAGATATATGTCATTTCTAAAAATACGGAGGATTTAAGATTCAAATATCCGTCGAAATAAAAATATGTTACGCATAGTACGCAGTTTTGACATTTAGAAACAGATGTTAGCAGAATTAAACTCCCGTTGGTCTCTGTGAGATAACTGTTTCACATACTTTCATGCTGAAACTCACATGTTAAACCTATCATAAATTATTTCTTGTTATAACATATTTCTTATCTAAAAGTTCTAGGTTCAAAAAAATAAAATTATGATTGTATTTTGCTCGTACAAATTTAGATACTTATAAATATATTATAAGTACTTCATGTAAAAATATCTGGAAGATCAACGGATTATCTTTTGTAGATTTGATATATAGTATTATGTGGAAAGTAGACATGTACTGAAAACTTATGTTTTCTTGAAACCTTTTAATTTTGTTTGTCATGATAAACTACAAACTATTCATTTTGTTAAATTAAATGTAAAGTTTGGCTTATCAGCTTTTAAATAAATGTCTTATGAACATATTCTGAATTCTGTTTGTGTAATTAATTATATTGTTTATAAGATATCTTATCAATTCTAAGTACATCAATTACTATTTGATTGCATCACTAAAATAATTAATATATCTTTTACTGTTTCCTTAAAATAGTAGTGAAGTGAAGACATATATGTTGTCTACACGTGATATCCACGTAAAGTAAAAATCAATAGCAATTTCTGTTGAAAACAACAATGACACAATTGTTGCCAAGCTCTTGTATCTTGGCTTCGAAGCCGATTCCCACAGCATTATGGATATTTCATAGCCTTCATAATAATACATGAATCAGAAAGATGAACTTCATATCACTAAAATATTGGATTTTGATATCCGTTTTTCAACTTTTTGCTAAGTTTGGTTTTAGTTATGAGTGTCATGTATATTCGATTAAGTAAACACACCCAGGCAGAGCTCCAAATGCTGTGTTTCATTAGAAATGCATTTGTATTGCCAATAATCATGATCCGCCTCTCTTCCCATCCAATTCTATGAAGAATAATGAATGATTCTCTCTCAGTGAGGCTCAAAAGCTCGTATTTCGTCCTTTTTCTCAAAATTTGACTTCAATGACATCTTCTCGTTCTTTTACGTTTTAATGAATACACCACTTTTTTCACTTCTTTCCTGAATCTCCTCATTTCGTATCCGTATCCCTGGAAACATTTTATAAGCATTGCCAAATTGCTTATTCAAGTAGGCACTTGTGTCTTACAGGGTGTTAGTATCTTGTGAGATTTGAAGATTGATCTTTTATCATTGAACAATCACTATTGTATTTACCGTTTAGGAAATTAAAGTAGATGCTGGCAAAGCTTCGGCGTCATGTTCTTCATCCTGTTGTAATGAGATGTCGCCTAGAAGAACTTTTAAAGTTAGTAGCTTTGGCTCTTATTTTCTCAATTATTTATGTTATAATCTTTGCTCGTAGTGTAAGTTTTTCACTTTAATGCGTAATACGCAAACTATCTTTGTTTAGTATGACATCAATACTCATGAAAATTCTTTGTTCCTGAAATCATTGAGCCCCAAGAAAACATTTCATAAAACAGGCGTATGTACATCGACAGAGAAACATTTATTATTGGTTCTATTTTAGATAAAAAATGATTTCGTAGCAGCTATTTTAGTTATGTGCGCAACTAGAGCACATGCTATTGACAATCATTTAAAACTTTTAACAAAGTTTGTTATGAAAAATTTTTAGATTAACAGTATTTTAACTACTTATAGATATCGTCCTTCTAACACAAGCTTCCCTATCGTCGTATCTCAAGATGGGAATTTGGCTTCTGTGAAAAATGCCATTTCTCAATATGTTTCCACCTATAATAACATTACGTATATGCAGGTTGTTGGAATTTGTGTTCTTTTAAACCATTCATTTAGCATGAACGTGCACCTACTAAAGGAACAGCTAAGAATTATCCACTTATAACAGCACATTACAAATGGGCATTTCAAAAAGTTTTCAACGAAATGAACTATGATTATGTTATAGTTACTGAAGGTTCTTGAAAGCGATTATACAAATATACCAATCATATTAATATAGATGATTTGGAAATATCAGCTGATTTTTTTTCTTATTTTTCTTGGGGAAAAAGGGCCCTATTGGCTGATTCAACATTGTGGTGCATATCAGCCTGGAACGATAATGGCCTGCATGGTAGTATTGATAGTAGAACACCTGATTTGTTGTGGAGAACGGACTTCTTTCCTGGTTTAGGTTTGTTTTTAATTTTATCTGAAATATATTGTATTTTAAGGTTGGCTTCTTTCTCGTGAAGTATGGCAAGAGTTAGAGTCCGGTTGGCCTGATGCTTATTGGGATGATTGGATGAGAAAACCTGATGTTCGCAAAGGTCGTAGTTGCATTCGACCTGAAATTCCCAGAACGTCGCATAATATGGAGCTAGCCGGTAAAGGATCCAGTGGGTATGCTCAAATAAATATTGTTTTATAATGTTGAAAGTATTACGTTTAGTGGATTATATAAACAAATCTTGAAGCAAATTGCACATTCAAGTGTTCCTGTGAATTTTGATCTTATTCCTGTTAACAACATGGTGAAAGAACGGTAATTTTGAATAATTTAAAGAAATCTTTATTGTTTTGCTTTTTCAGATTTGACCAACTTCTTAGTAAATCATTAACGGAATCTCAAACTTTTCGTGTAAACGCAACATCCACTGACATCATAAGAAAAATGGAATGGGATAGTACTCATTCATATAAGTCTGTAGAAATTTAGTTTTGGTTTTCAAAATTATTCAATTTTAGAATTATTTATGACAATGTTCGTACTTGGTACAACTTAGGTAATATTCTAGGTATCATGGTAGATATAAGAGTAAGTTAGAATTATTTTTATTCTATTATTTATTATAATATAGGGAGGTATGCCAAGAACTGCTTATAATGGGATTGTATCAACTATGTATAAAGGATGCCGCCTCTACATAATTCCTGAAGAATTGGATATAGTTAATATTAACAGTTTTAAGTATAACTCAACATGGGATTTACAACTTCGTTACATAGAATTCGAGAAGGCTTACTGTAGACCAGGACGGTATGACTCATCTTTTAAAAATAATATATTATTTATTTTTAGTTTTACTGGTGATTGTGATCCTTATTCTGAGGAAATGAAACAGTATTTCAAAAAACGCCGCCATACCACAAAATTAGAAAATTGGTTGCCTCTTGTTAGAGTCTAAAATATCCGATTCTTAATTCTATCTGTTCGAGACTTAATTCTATCTGTTATATGTTTTAAAAATAGGGTTTCCTTTTCTTACCATTTATAATGCTTAAACTACTCAAACATATTGTCTGTGCTGGTATTCATAGGTGTCTTTTTATTTTTTTTTATATTCACCAGTTAACATATGGGTATATTGTGATGTTAAAACTGATCTCAAAGTATTTATTAGTAATAAAAGTATTTTTTTCATTAAATAAATTTAACATTTTCATTATAAAATATGTTATGAATATTATAAAAGTCATATTTTACAGTATGAGAAAAATGCGGGCTTATGTTTAAATCAAAATGTTGGCTTATTGTATACCAAATAAGCTTAAATAAATAAACCATGTGAACTCAAACATTAAATTTACAAGATGAGTATAAAAACTTTGAATTTAGGAAGATCTCAATTAGTTTCCGGTAGTATCTCTTAGTTTATTTACATTTAACAGTAAACATAACTAAAATATTGTATTAATCTACTAAATAAATTAACTAATTCCGATTTATTGTTACACTTCTTTAATTAGTGCATATGATCTTAGCAAAGCTGCTTTGTTCATGCGAAATCGTTTTCAATTTAATCGCTAAATAATCTGACGTCTATAATGGATAAGGAAAAAGCAACTTTAAGCAAGAAAACAATTAATTCAATTGTATGTCTCGCTTTTCAGATTCAAACCAATATATGATGAATTTAACAGGAAATCATTTTTTCTCTTACCAATCTTAGTTTGACTCGTAGTTCACGCCCAGACGAATTGATCTGATTTGCCAGAAGCCATGGAAAGCTTTGCCCCACGATGACGTTAACTCATTACTGTATTTAGCCTTGAAACGAATTTCTTATTCTATAATGCTGAACATTCCCAGCCAATGCATCCAGCTTGTTTCGACATTGCCTTCTTCCTTGGCCGGTTTTCGCAGCAGCGCTTTCGCTACATCTCATTAGGACGGAAGCTACCTTCACGCCCTTTCGAGCTAAAGATCGACACTGTATTTTTTCGTGATTGCCTTAATCTGTTTCTAAAGAATTCTTTTAAGTTAAAATGGGTGTTCTATTAGCTACTGTATAACTTCTGTTTGTTCTTGTTTTCGTTTGAACTCTTCATTAATTTTGCATTTTCTCTGTTATGTATTAATAAATAGTATTAATAAACAATACTATAGATGTTCAAACTTTTCGCCTTATTGGCGCTCACATCAGTTCTTGTGAGCGTAGCCCAACAACAACGTAATCTACGCATTGCATGTAAGATATATAAAAACATATTCAATCTAGAAAACAGGTATAATTTAGCAAATTTACTGCCACATGGCCCAATTCACCCACCCCGTGATCACCGTTATCAAATTCAAATAGATCAAAATGATGCTCCCAGCAAGAAGGTTGTGTTTATGATTATGTCGACATTTTATTTTTTTTTATCAGGCGAAGAGATCTCAAAGCAGACCCAAACGAAATGTCGGAACATATCCACAATCAGTAATCATAACCATTTTGTATAAAACATTTTAAATATTTTTGTCTTCTTCAGATTCAATATACTCAACCATCTCAACCATATTATCCTCAACAACAAGGTTATGTTTCAATTCCACAGCAACCATACGTAAGTACAATGAAAATTATAAAATATTTAAATTTTTAAATATTTAAAACACTAGTGAACTATGCAATTAAGCTTATTAGTATTCAGCATTTTCATATAAGATAAAACATAATTTATTTTTCAAAGTTTTTACTTATTTTTCAATACATCTCTCTTTTACCATCTACTAATGCTTCTTAAGTTATCTTTATTAAACCCATAATTTCAATAAAAATTAAAAAATACTTTCAATTCTATTTGCTTGGATTCTTAGATTCAACAACCTGTACAATATATTCAACTTCCCCATGATCCAAGATATCCACCTTATCTTATTCAACAAGGAAAACAGGTCTGCCACTTTTCCATTTTCGAAAAGAAATTTGATTAATCAGCTTGTAATTAAAGGGCAATACTAACAACAAGTTTAGTGAACAAACTAATCAACTTTTATCGTTAACCTTCTTCTTCTTCAAAAAAAAAGAGAAATCAAGTTTATCGGGAATGACCTTGGTTTTTAGCTAATCCCTCCACAAGGATATGAAGCCCAGCCACAAACTCATCCTCAAACTCATCCTCAACAGGTGAATAAGATAAAGAACTTTTTTACTTTATGAGTGAATGTTGTTAGCTGCTCAATTGAAATTTTTTAGAGTACTACGAACTACTATCAGCCAGCTCAACAACAAGTTGTATACCAACAACAAAGTCAAAATACACAGGTTATTTCATTATCAATATTGGGTAAAATGTACTTGTAATAGGTTCCTACGATAGTATCACAACCAAGAAACATAAATAATCATCAACAAGTGCAGGTATTATATTAAATTAATATATAACTAATGATATTATACGTAGATCCCTCAACAAAATGTTGTCGTTCAACAGGTACAAAGTTTCATAAGTGCTTTTGTTTATTTGATCGTTTTTGCTCAAGATTCCATCACGTTTGCCAGTACAACAGCATGTTCACCAAGGTTCTTACCAAGAAACACCATATGCTGGAGTAAGTGCTCTATTATCTTTTTTTTTTCAAAGTATTTATTTGTAAGAAAACTGAAGTTTATGAAGAAAGGACAACCATTTATCAACAACGTCCTCAGGTACAATCCAACCATAATATATATGTATATATTGCATATTTATTGTTCAGGTTAACCCCACTGTGACTGAAGTTCGTCCAGCTCAACCTTATCAGAGAATTATCGTATGTTACTTTTTTGAATTATAAGTTGTAATCAACGTTCGAATTACACATATTTGTGATAATAATATAGAGTTTATTGATTAAACAACTTCAGAAACTGATAAAACAAAAGCATTAAATAAATTTCAGACTACAGGAAAGCCCTTTGTGCAGCATCGCCCACAGCCTGTAGCTCAGCCAGTTCCTATTGCACAACCTATTTTCGTAGCTCAGCCAGTCTCTGTTCCACATAAACCTCAAACAAATCTTCATATTGTTGATGAACAGTATGTGCCTACTAAGCAAATTGAAGTGAATCCAGCTGTTGAGTCCGTAACTGCTCCAGTTATTCCCGCTCGTGCCCCAGAACTTTCAGTATAAAATTCATTTTTTAATATAAAATAAAATATCTTTTGCAGCAGTATATTGAAGAACCTTATGTTCCGGTAACTGTTGAGCCCATCACCTACCCATCCCCTGTTCCAAGTACACAACCGCCACAAACTTTACCTCCTATCACCACAGTAAAATTGTATTTTTAGAAAGCATTGTATCAACTTATTTTAGACTCAAGCTTATGATCCAATTACGGAGCCCATAACACCAAATCCTTATGATGCACCAGAACCAGAACCTGAAGAATGTTTCTATAATCCTAGCGGTATGTGAGAGACAAATAACATATTTAATTCAATATTTAAGGATATATTTGTTGTAATGAACTCTTGAATGACATAATGGTCAAAACCTATCAAGAACTGGAAAATAGACCAAAATTCCATACTTGCAATGTACAAGCCTTGGTCAATATTCTCCAAGTGAGTGAAAAGAAACAAAAAATTAAAGCTATTTTAATCTTGATCCGATTATGTCATTTCGATTTTTTCAGAAACGTCTTGAAGAAACTTTCAACACTCCATTTGAAACTATTGCTGGATATGATGATTTCGCTCAGAAAGTTAATTATAAGGATGATCTTGTTTGTAAAGTTGAACTGAATGGCCGGTAAGTTATAAAGAAAACGAAACAAAGAAAGAAAAAAGTATTTGAAAATAAAAAAAAAAGAATCAGAGAACAATTTCGCTTGTCCTTTCTTTTTATTTTTTATCTCAACTTTCATCATGTCATTTTCCAATAATAAGGCCGGTGGCATCGAAATCCTATCGTACTTTGATTAGGTTAGAAAGCAAAATCTGTTTATCCGATTTCCGATAATCTGTTTCTTTCTTGTTCTTCTCTTAGCGGGTTTTCGCTGTACTGATTCTAGTCAAATGCATTTAGCCAGCCATAAGATTTTAATGATAGATTCTTCAACTTCTACCCTTAATACCTCTTAAAAGTAGCACATATCAAGGACGACGAACTTAGGACTGCTATCCAAGTATTCAAAAGCATTCCAGTTGATGTCAAATGTCGAATAACTTCTGTTATTATTCATAAAAGCGGAAATCTGAAAAAAAACTGCGAGAACTGTATCGTGGACACGTTTTCGATAGTAACAAGCTACCAATCAGAAACTTGCCTGCAAATTACGGAAACTAAGCAAACATTCAATGCCAAATTTATTCCAAAAAAAAAGAGAAAATATTGAAATAATAACACTAATTGTCATTTCGTTTTCTAATCTACTTTTCTTATTATATTTTTACAGCTACATTATGGCTTATGCTTCAGTTGGTGCTGCTGAATCTAAAAAAGTTGCCCGTGCATTCACTATCTAAAGGATAATGAGAAAAGTGAACACAGTTGAATGCTTCTCCAAATGTTTTAAGTTTTAAACAACCAAAGTGTATCTGTATTTATTGGTCTTTCATACAAATAAATTTATAAAGAATTATTTTCATATATGTGCATATTTTATAAAAACATAGTAATTGAGACTCAGTACAATGACATTCAAGTTCTAATACCATCCTAATGTAAACGAAAAAAAAATTATTTCAAGTCTAAAAATAACGCTTAATAACAAAACTAAATATTATTTCCCGTAATAAATATATTTTTCTAATTCGAATGAATAAATATATATAAATTTATATGGTATAAATACATATAGTTATACTGTCATAACCGAACCAACTTTTTTAGAATTGAGAGTTGAATCTTTTCGGGCTGTTTTCATACCAATAACTTCGTAAAGATTTTGGCGAATCCTTCTGCAAATGCTGAGATTAAAATGTCCTGGTTATTAAGTGATATACATATCAAATAATTTAAGCATATTCAAAAATTTCCAATCGAAACCCTTTGTCAATTCGAGTTCACTTATTAAAATACTTTTTGTGCTCAACTGAGGTAACGTAATCTGGTGACGGAGTTGAGATTAATAACATTATAAATATTGTAGGAATTTCCCATACATAATCAGGTAAAATTGCTTTAGTTACTAGCGCAAAATTGAATCGCTGATTAATTTTATTACATATTATCCGTGCTATTGTGATTTGTGGTGTGACAACAAGTATCAGTCAACCATTTATGAACAAAACAAACTTACGGGCTAACTATTACATGAAGCATTCCAGGTATAGAATTCCAAGCCATCCATACAAAATGTCCGAAAAAGGTAGCGATTGGATGATCGGGGAGCGTGAGATACTCCCATATTAAGAACGAAAGAACATGAAATGAAGCGGTCAGCAAAACCTATAGAATCAAAAAGCAAATAATTAATATTGGGCTTCACCATAATGCATAAAAAAAGAATTATCTTATCATGCCCAGTATAAGCATTTTCACATGATATTGTCAAGAACTTGCAAAATGTTGCAAAATCAGTTAAACAAATACTCATTTATAATATAATTAAATAACAAACCTGGATGGTAAGGTATAATTCCCTCTTACTCAGTATAGCAGCTTTCTTAAAAAATATATAATCAACAGATAACAAGTCAAATGACCTACAAAATATATATAAAGGAAAATGGAAGCATAACTTAAAACGGCTACACAAACTGAAACTAATGATATATTAGCACTAATGGTTCGAAGTATTCCTGACAGAGGATGATCAGCCTGAAGATAATCAGATATTTTAAATTTATGATTAATATTCAACCTCATAATGAAATGTATATGTAGGTACTACGTAATAGAATCGACTTAAAGGACTTATATTCAATGAGAAAACGAGAAAGAAAATTAGCCAACATACAGCCAAATATATCTAGCTTCGTATAAATTATTTTTCATATCTTTGAAGTTACTTACTCGTGTCATGAATTTAGAAAAAATTTGTTTTGATTCGAAATGTAAAACAATACTAAAAAATCGATTAACAGTTAAAAGTATGCTTAAGATAAGCATAGTAACCCATGATCCGTTCATAATAGCTCCAATAATCTAAAATTTCCCTTCTTTAAAAAAATATTATTAAACAATTAAAAATAAAAATTATGAGTATTTTATTTTCTTACTCGCTCAAGAATACTATATCTTTCAGATCCATCAAGAACATAAATTCCAGCTATGAAATGTATGGTTAGTTGAATACAATCGGCAATACCAATATGAAACATTATCTGATATGCCATCAGATCTTTGAATTCAGAATCATTTCTTAAAGCCTAAAGCGATTTATGACATCAAACATTTGATGATAGAATATCAGAGTACCATTAAAACCATTAGATAAAGCAGTAAGGTAGCTAATGAATACAGAAAAATGAATATAGCGAATGGTACTTCTTGACTATAATAAAGATGAGAAGAAATTTCTTCATTTGTTATATTTCCTATAATATATGAAAATTATGAAAAGAATATCAGAAACAGGTAATTATCTGTTCAAATAAATAAACTTTACCTAATCCAACGAGATCGATCATTTCTGTTATGGAGGAATATAACTTTCAATCAAAATAAGAGACTGCTAAGAGCTATGAACGAAAACCAAAAAGTAAAGTTTCACTTAATGAAAAACAGACGAAGTTCACTTGATTGAAGTTTGAAGTTTGTCGATCTCTACATTGTTCCCCAATCTAATAAGAGGGAGGAGATTTATTGCTCCGTTTTATTTCTCCTATGTGACTAAATTAATAAAGCGAATATAGAATATCAGCTATATAGATTGTGATATTAAATAATAAAAAAGGAAGTAGTAGTATGCAATCACATTCTACAATAATTGGATTTGTTGCTTTGTTGAATGTTGTAAGTAATAAGTATTAAGAAAAAAATATGCAATCATCCATTGATTTGTTTATTTTTCATAAATAATACTGTAAATTCTGAGTAAAATTATGATCTTATTCAATTTGGATTTCATTTTTACACGATATGAAGTGATACATATTATAATACATTATCTCTTCTGTGAATATTACTTAATGGCATAAAAATATGATATTCATACTTCATTACCATTATTAATGGTCAATTTAAAAAAAATAAAAATATAAATAAGTAAGAAACCTTCTCATACTTTTGAGTATTAAGCGATTGCTTTTTAGGTTCTGATGATTCAATTTATCACAATGTATCATCTTCAACTAACGGAAATTTCAGCTGTAAATGTTGCTACTGTTTGTGTCGTTAGCGTAGTTCAACGCAGAACATCGTGGCTTTTTCCTTCTTACGATCACGCGTGTTTCTTTCTAAAACCAATAGAATTAAAACAAAAAAAAGATGTTATCTAAAATAAGTTTTATCACACCAGTAAAACAATGCGCCCACTCTTTTTCACACATTCGTTATTCTAACCATTCTTCTCTTCCTTTCACATCTGGTTAAGTACAGATAGACAATTCGTCAATCTTATTGTCGTATTAAGCAAATTTTGTTTGATAAACAGTACCAACATCAAATTTTTGTTAGTTCATTTTTTCTATCCAAAGTAACTTAGCTTTTTGTTTTCTACTTTATGATGCTCTCGTATTCTCTATGGTTCTTCAAAGACCAAAGATAACCATAACAATTTTTTTCTGAAACTCGTGTATATGTTTCCACTGTGAATACGATACATCATCAACCAAAACAATGCTAACATAGAGGAAAATAAGATATAATAGTAAATGAAATTGTGCTTCAGTCCTTATTTTCAATTTTTGTAAAAGGAGACACTATCACAGTTTTACAATTACTATTTCAAATTTCCTGAAGGGGATTATTGAAAAATTCATCATATAGTTATATCAAAATAGTTGATATTTGTAAAGTATGTTAGAGGTAACACTTGAAAAGAGAAAATATCCACCTCTGACTAATCCAATTGCCTTTTTTTGACCTTATCATCGCTATCCTTCTTCTTTGAGTAGAGGGCATTCTAATATTATTATATTCAGACTATCAATGAGTCATTTAAATTCGAATAAAACAGGCGGTTTTCAGTCAGATTTAAGATCCTTGATCAAACCTACATACCCTTACGATTTATTCTTTGCTATTTATAAAGATATGATGCTAAAAAACATTTAGATGTTTTTATTTTACCAAATTCTGCTTCTTTAGTCTTTGATTTGGTGCATCGCATGAAACATCTGTGAATTTCGGTGTTCTAGAAAAAAAGCCAGAAAAAGATTCAACAGGTGCTGGTTTTTCCCTCATTCTTACTATTCGAAACAGTTTTAACTCCTCCTACAATTCTATTTGAGATTCCCAATTTCTGTAATTTCATTTGGCCCACCGTTAATCAAAATTTTATACTTTATCTGTATTTATGTTTCATTAAATTGCTCTATTTGGCTCTCCCTGTATGTTTATATAAATATTTTTGCTTCTAGATAAACTGGAATCATTATACTATCGATGACATCCCCTCACTGGTACCATCTAAGCCATCAAGAAGCAAATGAGCTTACAGTTACTTCAAGAACACCTTGCCTTGAAGAAGAAGAAGACAAAAATGGTTTGACTGGTGATTATGATTGCAATTGTCGTCGTAAACTAACTATTGGAGGATATCTTTATCAAAAATTGAAGTAAGATTTCAAACACAAATTATCCAAAAAACATTAATTTTCGTAAACGTTTGTATTTGCATTGTTTTCTTTGGGTGGCATTACGTTTTCTGCCACCCCTCACGAATTACAATTGAAACAAAACTCTTATTTTAAATAGTTAAATTGATATCCGGGTATTAATCCATGGACCTCTTATTGACCATCTTTTTTTGTCGAAACTGCAACAAAACCGTTTTTTCGCACTGTTCTTTATCTGAAATTCATATAAGATTTAGAAATGTCATTATATCGTAAACAAAAACTTAATGGAGTCTAGTATAGTCCCTGGCAAAGATAGCGCATATATATATCACGTGGCAAGCTGGTGTGCAATACCAAGATATGCTAATCAGTTTTCATTTTATCTTGCTAATGGCTTATGGGTAGTACTGTCGAAGAAACAAATATTTGGAGTACAACAGTTAATTTACTAAGGTATTATTGAGCAAATTCGTACGACATTCTAAAATTAAAAATATTTTTTGAAAAATATAAATGATTTTATATTAACCATTTCAAATATTCATAGAGAAAAGCCGGCTTCACATGATGAGAACTTTGTCACAGTCAACACAAGTGCCAGATTGATATCATTTTTGACAACATTTATTTCCGTATTTTTGGCTACTTTTCTTGGAGGCATTTCTATATATGTATGAAATATTATACTTTCCTCTTATTTATTTATAACCAACTTTAGATAATTGAAAAGGACGGAGATGATATTTTACCAAGAGATAATTGTTTTTTATCAGCGTATAAAGATGTGGAGGAGTATGGTTGGGCAGCTAACTTTACTTTAAAAGTAGTGGAGGATTGTATACGAAAGTTAGCTATAAAAGCGATCGTTTTAATAATTTTTATCTATCTTTAGCCGATCTAAAATTAATGATCCTGCCACTGGATTTATGTACGCATGGTCACTGTATACAACAATTGGCTATGGAAATACCGTAAACTCTGATTTTGTAATTAATAATTATACAAAAATTATTATTATAGTATCCACACACAACACTTGGCCGCTTATTTACAATGTTGTTCATTTTATTTTGGATTCCGCAGTTCATGACTTTTAAAGTTATAGCTTTCGCTTTCGTAATTTTATATATTTGTGCTTAGGTAGAATTTGGTCGATTAGCTACGAAAATTGTAATAAGATGTGGGAAACACTTACAAAAGTTGTGGTATTGTTTTAAAAAGAAAAGGTTTTATATTTAAAGCTAAGATTATATTTTGGAATTTTTGTCATTTTGAATCTTAGATACGATAAAACAAAGCGGCCACGAGACAGTGTGCTTGCCTGTACACTTGCCCTGTTCATCTGTGTATATTTTGTGGCTGTTACGTTTATTGTTGGAGTATGTTATTTTCTTACTGCAGTGCCAATTGAAACTATTATTTTCAGTTTTTAGAGAATTTGGATATTAGTACTTCAATATATTTGCTTTTTATAACTGTTTTCCTTGTTGGTTTGGGTGATGTTGTACCTAGTACATCAATTTCGACATTCCTAGTACTAAAACCATTGTTCTTACTCGGAGATGCTCTTACTTCTTATCTCAATTATTACTTCCATGTAGGTCCATGTTAATATATGTTTACAGTTTCCATTATTTATATGTTTATTAGGCCCGAACTCGCGTCTGGTTGTTAAGATGGTCAATTTGGATGTCGTCGTTAACTAGCCGAGTGGGGAAATCGTCTACATCTTCTTCTATTGATGATTTGCATGATGAATGTGATTTTCCTGTAATAACTACAACAAGCATGCCCATGAGTATGTTGAAATCTAAACTATAAATTTATATCATTCTTTTCAGACTTGCTTAATACAGACAACGAAGATGATGATTTGTCTCTCGGGCTAACTCAAGCTCCTTCTTTGATATCTTGCACAACTCAAACCAGTAGTACTAGACGAGAAAAATAGTTACGAGTACTTTTTTTCAGACATATTTTACTATTTCACTTAAACTTTCTTCTAAATCATTTGATATTAGCCGTTGCCATTTGTTTTTAAATGAATGGGTTTTTAAATGAATGTTATCGAATAAGTTTCATCTTTCTTTCTTGAAAATGAAATGCATATTACTTGTTAAAACAAATAAATCAGAACATACTATTTCATTTTTTATCAGAAAACCAATTTTGAAAACTGCGTAAAAAAAAACAAAAAAGTTTGCAACGAAAACAGGAACAACAAAAAACATTGACTACTACAATACTACTTTTCCACTTCTGAAGTTTCGAAGGAATAAACTACAAAATTAACTAGATAATTAAGACTAGACATCCATATATATATATATATATATAAATATATATATATTTATATATATTTAAATAAATATAATAATAACCTATTCTATATCTAACTGTTTTATATAGTGCCTAACATTCTCATATGTTAAAAATGTTACTACTGCTGCAGGCAAAAGACGTAGGTTAGCCATTAAGCATCCTTTATAAAACCCTTTCATACCTTCTTTACGTATTATGCTTCTGCAAGTTATAAGAATTCCATTATTAGTGGTATTGTGATCCTAAGAAATTGTTTTAAAACCGTTGCTTATAAGAAAAATAGGTATACTTGAACACGAGTCCGTAAAACTTGATAGGGAAAAATTGCAGTGGTTGCTATAACTTTAGAAGCAATGGAACAATAAGTTGTTTCAAAATTACTCTAAAATTTGGTTGGAAAAGTAGCTTTTTTAATACCACCAACCAGAGCTGAATCTTCAGTTATGTTTCTAGCCTTATATATTTCACTTTTCATAAAGTTGTAGATCATAAACTGTAATGCTCCGTGGACACTTCCAATAATTCCAATAAAGAACCCCTATAAAAAATCTGTAAAAATATGAAAATCATTATATTTACTCTATAAAGTCCCGGAACTCCCTCTTCTTTCGCAATTTTATATAAACAATCTAACATTCCCGTATAACGCCTTTTTCCTGTATTTGTTTCGTATTGCAAAAACAACCTAAAACAACAGAACTATTAACTTTTTTGACTCAACCAACCTAGTTTTTGAAACCCAAATTGGATTAGTAAATGCCATAACACAAGTACCAGAAATCATACCCGTTGCAAAATTGATGGAATTTTGATAATAATTAGATGTTGGGAAGAGATCACGAATCTTATGATACCTAAATTTACATAATCATTGCTTTATTTCCTGGGTTATATAACCAATGAAAATATAGACCCCAAGAGAGAGTTGCTCCAGTCATATTTGGAGTAAACCCTTGATACAATCCTCGAAATCCATTAGCCTTAGCAATACAACATGTAGCATGCCAATAGCTTCTATAAACGGGTCTTAAGGAGCTTCCATCGTTAGCTGAAGGTAGAAGTTTAACTTGCTCATTAGTGATTTGTATACCTGAGAACCTGGTTTTCAATAAATCCAAAGGATGGCACACGAGGGTACTAACCAACCCACTACTTAATCCCCCGATTAGCTGATCATATTGTACCAAGGTGGAAGCAATATTGGGCATTCCTTAACCCACAAGTTGCTTTTAAAAGTATTTTACACAAATTTGCAGATAGGAAAGAAGTTTAACGTTTGCTAACAGAATAATATAATCAGGAAAACGATATATTTATATAATTTAAATAATAAATTTGAATAAATATTAAAAAAAACCGGTAATTTAATATAAAAAGTTTAAAAAAAAATTAGGCAGAAATAGGAACAACAGCACATCCAAGTAACCCTTTTCCATTCCACTGACGAGGACGAATTTCGAGACGTACTGGCCGAAGATTTCTAATAACTGTTACTCGAATGATACTCTGAAATTAATACATATTTAATAATAATTTCCCTAGTTATCTAACTCCTTGATTGTTGTTAGTCACTTCAGAGAATTCTTGCATATTTATAAAGTTTCCATGATGGATTGGACCATATTGAATTATTTCATCGTTTTCTTTAAAGCCATCAATTGCAGCAGGCGACTCCGGAACTACAGAGGTTACCTATAATGAGTTTTAAGTAATCGATATATATTTCAAATAACTTTAGCGAAAGGAGTATTCGATGTGCGATGAACTGTGGGTGCATTTCCATCAACCTGATGAAAATAAGAATATCAGGAAATAAACCTTTTAGTGCAAACCTCCATCGACAAGATTTTATTTCCTTCCCCTAATACAGAATCATCAACTATAGCTTCAGCTACTTTTTCCATCAGTGCAACTCGATCATTTCTACAACAACTGTGTATATGCTTCACACTAGGCAATACCTTAATCTAATAATAGCAGTTCGGGCATGTCGAACATTATACACATCAATTGAAGCTATTGGATATCCTTCCTCATCAACAAGAGAATTTTCCATAGTACAATTATTCTGAATCTTAAAACTTGAAAAGTTTCATAACGAAAAGTACTGACAGCTTCCAAAATTAATAATTGTTCTTCAATTTGTCGGTCAATTTCATCTCTTTCAGTTATTAGAGATTTTATTTCTTGAGTTTTTGACATCCTGCTGTAGTAAATATTTCATATAACAAGCCAATTTGAATAAAAAAGGTAAGTCAACTGATAGCAACAATTTGTTGAGCTGAAATCACGCTATATTACATGTATACTTATTAACACAAATAACAACGTAAGCACCTTTGAATATTTTTAGAGAAATATGTAGTGTGCCTAAAACCAATAAATCTACTCATGATCTACTGTAAGAAACTTGGAACATAAAGAAACGCACAAAGAAATAAACAAAGAAGAAATGCCATTCAGAAGGTCAAGACCGACAACGAAAAACAAGGAAAGCAGAGATCGATTCTTAGTAATATCCACTATTATAATTATCTCTTGAGCCACCGTAGTCGCCACGGCCTCTACTGCGTCCTCTGCCTCTATATTCACCACGGGATCCCCGGAACCCACCACGTGAACCACGATACTCTCCCCTTCCTCTATAAAACCATTCATTGTAACTATCAATTCCCAAATTAAACAAACCTTCCTCTTGGGCGGAAGCTTCCTCTATCAAAACTAGCCCGATATCCACCTTCTCCCAAATCTTCATAAGTATCCTGAATATCTGGATTGCTTTCAGATGGATCCTCAGAAGCAGATGCGCGCGGTCTCGGGTGAGTAAAAGCCATTTTGACAATATAAGGAGCCTTCAAACAAGCAAATTCGTAATTTTAAAAACTTAGTTTCACTTACTTTTCCGGCTGGGCTTACAACAGGTGTATGATTGGCAAGCGCCAAGGCTTCAGTAGCCTTCTCCAATGAATCAAATTCAGCCGTTCCCGATGAAGATCTATCAGTACGACTAGGAAAAATGAAAGTGCTAATGGGGAGTGGGGCTCCTCGCTCTGTGAACAACTAAACAGAAAATCATAAATAGCGTAAATAAAGATCAAAGTAACCTCCATAATTTTTTGACCATCCATCTCAGGAGGTGCATTATACCAATGAATGACAGGAGTTGGAACAGTCAGCCGATTTCTCAATGCTGCTTCAGCAGTGCTAAATCTTTGATTACGAGAGGCTGTAAAGTCTCTAAAAGATGGTGTACCATCGGGCATGTCAAACGGTTCCCTATACATAATTAATTAATCAAATACAAAAAAATAAATGTCATACTTCACTTCCCTAACACCAGCTTGAAAACTTGGTTTTAACTCAATAGTCATTCCGAATAAAGTAACACCTTGTAAGTATCCCATAACATT
Organism: Auanema rhodensis; assembly: GCA_964057225.1. Classification (NCBI taxonomy): domain Eukaryota; kingdom Metazoa; phylum Nematoda; class Chromadorea; order Rhabditida; family Rhabditidae; genus Auanema; species Auanema rhodense. The sequence continues at coordinate 7,581,115 of OZ059899.1, read as the reverse complement.
TGTTACCTAGAGATAGATATTGTAGAATAAAAGACAACATCAAAACACAATCATTTCCATGAACAAGTTTATCAAGAAATAACAAAATAAAACGGAACATACATGCTCTGGAAGTCCCATCTCGACCATAGCAGTGTCCACCTTAGCTAGCATGAACTTGATTCTGAGAACATTTCCATATTGGCAAAATAGATTGAATAGCATTTCACAGTTGATTTTGGCTTGATCAAGTCCGTACACCATAATCACACATCCATCACCTCCCTCAAATATTCCAACTTTCTGTTAAAAAAGAATATCAAACTTACATCTAAACCACGATCATCCGATCTATAGTTACGATCTGTTGATCCGGAAAATCCACGATCATAATTTTCACGAGAGGAGTAAGTATCTAAAAATTAAGTTAATGAAAAAGTATTGATAATAAGGCAGCAAACCATAAGACTCTCGAGTAGTGTATGAATCTCTTGCAAAATGATCATTGGGAGGATACACAGGCCGAGAGCTGAAATTAAGAACTATTGACTATAATATAACATGACATACCTCGCAGGTCCTGGTGGAGGTCCTCCTCGATATGATGGCCGTGAGGGATAAGCTGGAGCGGGAGGATACGCAGCTGGATAGTCAGTCTGTTGGCCATAAGATGCTACAATTTTTTGGAAAAGATTACTCTATTTTCATTAAAAATAGTTTCATACCATGTGGTTCCGATGGAGCAGGAATTAGAGTTTTTCTTTGAGACGGCACTATAACGTCTGAAACAAATGATTCTTCTAGGACATTCACATTTATGAATAATGTGATACTAAAAACAAAACAGGACCACCCAAGCAAGCATGCTAAACTTACCCAGTCCATAACCTAAATTTTAACAAAATGTAAGAACGGCAAAAGCTTGTTCCAAAACATGACCAGTAGTTTCTCCAAACTACAACTGCATCCATGTTCCAGCTCTTCTGCACATGAAAAAGAGCAGTATTATCACTAATTTTGTGATTTTCTGCTTTTATAGTCTTCTTGTTTGCGATTTCTATGTCGTCTGTATATTTCCGGGATCATTTCATCTGATCTGTCTTCTTGCTCGGTCTCGATACTTCTAACTCATCAATACAATGTTTGTATAAATTACAAATTGCTTTCTCGGTGGTCCCGTGTTTTATCCACAAGTTGTTATGAATATATAGATTATCGTGCTTGTTATAATTATTATATGTAATATACATATAAATATATTAAATATGAATTTTCCAAACAAAAAAATAGAAAAGAAAACTAACCCAAACTACCAGTATAATCTCTTTGGTCATTATCTTGCCTGGTAACACGGACATGATCAGTCTGAAAATATAATTATTAGTTAAACTAAACGAGATCAAAAACTACTAGCATACCCCAGCAAATTCAACTTTCAGTGTACAGCAGCCAGAATAAATGTCGGCACCATTAATTGCATGTTTTACACTCTAAACAGAATACATAGATATTGCAAAGGAGTTTACGCCTTACCTTTGCAATATCTTTAGAATCAAATTCAACTAAGGCTACAACAACATGAGTTCTTTTCACAATGCATATTCGTTTAACTTCTCCGTGAGAATTGCAAATTTCGTGAATTACCTGAGAGTGTATGTCATAAATATATAATATTAGAAATGCTTACATCAGCTGTTATTGGATATTGAACATTTGTTACAGTAAGTACAAGAACATGATTTGGAGTAGCCGATTCATGACCCATTCTTTGAATACTCTCTGATGTTGAATAATTAAATTGAGCAGGTTGTCCAGCTACATAAATTTGATTGTTTCCAGCAAACTCAACACATGCTTTGGCTCCTAAAATATATTGAAATAAAAACAATAAGATTATGGAAACAAACCATCAAGAGTTTCAAACTCAACAAGGGCCATGCTTTGAGCTCTACGTACCAAGGCATATGCGATTGGACCAAAAGGTCCTAAAGCTTCTAAAAGATCGGCTTCCGTAGCCTATAAAGTAGAATTTGAATATTCATTCCTTTAAGTTAACTAGCCTTATGATTTAAATTCCTAACATGCACTACAACAGATGGGTCTGGGTTTATGGGATCTACGTTTGGATCGTCGTTGCGGAAACGTTTTACAGGGGGACCAGAGGTTCTGAAACTAATAATCTACAACTAAAACAAAACACAAAACCAAAAACCTGTCTTCCTCATACATGGTCCTAGCAACTGAAAATAGAAAAATGAGTGATGTACGTAAGAAATTAACAGTAAATAATATACGAACAACGTGGACGAACACATATAGAGTTTTAAAACAATTTAATCAAAATCTTAAAAATATGTAATCAATTTGACGGAACAGCTTCATCCCATGGACCATGAATATTCCGTTTATCTTTCTGCTTTTCAACTAATACCCATGGACATATGATGAGAACAAATAAATGCAAAAGAAAAAAAAGAAAAGATAGTTCAGGATATGACAGATCATCTAAGAGCTTTATGGATAGAAATCCAAGAAATAGAGAAGAGAAAAGCGCAAAAACAGGATATTTCACAAATAAATTGTTCCTGGAAAAAAAAATTAGAAACTGCAAAATAATTAAAAGACCACCTGAATGTAGATGAACTTGCATGCACTACAAACGCGAGTGACAGCATAACAAAAGCGGAAGCATTATCTTTCATCCGAGATAGAAGAAAAACAGCTGAGCACAATCCGCTACTTAAAGATAGGGGAAATGAAACACTGAAACTAAATTTGTTGGCAAATACCAAAAAGTGAGATACATTGGTGCATTTAAGCCATAGTCATGAAATATACAGCTTATTAAAGCTGCTAAAAATGAGAGTGCATATATTGTATCCGTACTGATGGTATCTGTTAATGTTCTGTAATATATTATTCTGTGAGATTTAAACATTAAAGTTGGTAACCTTATTAGTGGCGTTAAACCGTACCCAAAAGATAATAAGGTAACTATGGTGTATAGATGATCACCAAAATCTATATCCAGAGGAGATAAAAATATTACAAATATTATGTACAAAATTGTGAACAAGCTCATGAGAGTAAAAACCAATGTAGATGTGAACCAATTGTTTTCTTGAATCTATAATAAATAGTTCAAATAAAAATGAACAACTAAATGTACATTTTCATATAATACGTAGAAGAGAACAACGCTATTCAAATGGTACATAAGATTTGCAGAACCTATCACGGCTTCTTTGTATGTATATGAAACCACCGATACTAGAATTATATTTTTACAGTATTAAATGAAACGTATCGGTACCATTCTTTCGGAGTTCCTTTAAAAATTGTTCATCTCCTCCGGAATAGTTGTCGGGATATGGTTGTCGAATGTAAAGTGCCTTTTTCCATTTCGTCATTAATATTGTTCTTTACAACTAAAAGAATTCGAGTTAAGAAAATAATAACCGTTGGGACAATCAAGTTTTAAAAAAATGTCAATACGAAATTTCAATATCAATTTGTTAAATATAATACATTGAATCCAAGATTAACATGTCATACAATTGTTTTATACAAATTATACATACTTTTCAACCAGAACTTGTATTAAACGATTACAATTTTTTATTCATACAATTATTTCTACACAACCGCGGAAATCTTCAATTTCCTTATTTGAGCTTGCAATACAAATGAGTGTTATCATGAACTTATTTGTTTATAATATTTCATAAACATATACAACTCATTTTTTATCACATTAATTTAAAATGGTTAGCAATTAGTATCTGCATAAAGACATTCTTGGTGAATATCCTAATAGTTTAAGCTATAGGCACCACACAAGCTCAGTACAACAACAAATTGTTCTGCGTACTGACATCAGATCACGTACTTTACATTATTACTAAACTACCGTACTAAAAGATTTTTGAACGCGACTTCTGAGTCGCTAATGCTTGACAAATCTATACTTATATATTTAACAACCGAATACGAAATTATCTCTGGAATATTAGTAAAAAAATATGAACGCATTGGTATTGTAATATCATAATAAAAAACTAGTAGGTCTACAAGAAAGTATCAAAACTTAAACCTATATTTCAGTCATTTGTAGCATGTACGCAAAACAGGCTGCGTATTGCACATCAAAAAATTAATTTTTTTTAAGCTTAGGTTTACATCTGCCATAAATTAGATTTTAGTTTTCATTTGTTTTGCTAGTTTATGTCGAATCAAAAATTCATGCTAAGTCCTAGCACTCTTCTTTTTGTATTTATTATACATCTACTTTAAAATTGGCTATGAATTTGAAAGTAGTAAATCTTGATTAACTTGTAGAGTTTTATGTTTTAAAAGAGGATAGTAATCATTAGAATACACAGTGACCACAAAATATAATATGATCATGTCAGTTACTATGACATGCTTATATTGAAATTTATTTGTTTCATTTTAATGACTTATCTACATTTATAAGAAAGTTACCAATTACATAAACATGTTTTCTGATTAGTTTGAATTTTGCTGTCTTACTTTATTTTTCTTAATTCTGGTTATTATGAGTTATGATATCACTCAAACCCTTGGTAACTTATGAAAGCATCACAAAAAATTTTTAATACTCCTTTCCCATAGTTTACTAGAACAAAGCTATTCATATAGTAGGTTATCTGTTTTGTGTATTTAGTTCTGATATTATTCTGTTATAGTTGGCCCATGAACATGTCGAAAACTAATATTTATGCAATTCTATTGAATAATGAAATACATATTAGTGTTTTCAATATAATAAAGATTCTGAGTATTAAGCATATTGTCTTATATAAAGGATATTTAGAAAGAAGTAGACATATAAATATGAGAATAGAAAAATTATATCATTATAAAGTCTAACCTGTTTCTATAGACTTAGATTTAAAACAAGTTTGTATATAACATTTGAAGAGATACTAAAAGCTTTTCTAATGTTTCTGGAACAAACTGTTGTTTTAACTCATAGGAAAGAGAAAAGTATCACAACGACTTAGAAAAATAGAATCACAAAACGTGAATTTTCACTAAGGGAATTAATTACACCTTGGGTGCATGTTGAACGGGTGAACTAAGTTTTATAGGCAGCTGTGATGCCTGGACAATAATTGCAAATTGTTTAGCCAAACTGTGATTATATTCCAAAACTTTCTTTGATAATTCAGAGAAATACACAAAAAAACAAGCTAGCCAAACATTTGCGTTACTGAATAAATATAAAATAGGGTGTCCGTGGAACGGGTACCGAAATCGTCTACTACGTTCTTACTTTCAGCTGATTTCTTTCTCAAACCTCAAAGTAAGTAAAAGAAGAAAAGCAAAAGAAAAGTAATACGTTTCGACCGATTAAAACTGGGAGTATGTTAAATGTAAGAAGGAAACAGAATAAGAACAATATAAAAAAGTACGCAGATATAAACGGACCTATACGCTGCTTTGGTATTCATTCGTTGTTAAAAACGGATTGAAAAAAAAAAGTTTGACGACCAATGCAGATACTCTCGTTGAAGACATCATTGTGAATAACCAATCCACAATGTAGTATGAATAGCTGTAAAATAGCAGTTGGATGGGAACATTTTTCGAACAATCTTACCTATTGCTTTGGTTTTCTTCAAGCTTCTAAAAACTCTGAGAATCGCACATAAATTTCTAAAACCAACGAGCATACATAGTCAATAAAGTTCTTTTAAAACATACATGTACGTGATGGAAAAAAGAAATTAGATTAGAATCCAACATTCCATATCCTTGATCTTGTATAATGATATCACACTGTTTTCTTCATTAGATGGGAAAAGTCAAATACCCCTAAAGTTAGGAATATCTTAATCAAGAAACAGAAATCAAGAATGACTAAGAGTAAACAAGATATTCAAGAAAATATCTAGAAGAATTGTAATTCTTTACTTACTATTGTCATGTATAAGAAAATCAATTGCAAAGAAATGTAAACTACATAGGATTATTAGATAACTGCATCACTAATCTCGGAATTGAAATCAGTAGCACAGCATTCGTAAGAACATGAATGAGAACATCACTGAGTCTCTCAAACTCCGAGAATACTATGTGAGCCTTCACACAAAAAGAGGAAAAGAAAGAAAAGCAAAAAAATGAACGGCACGAGAAAGAACGCTGAATGCTAGAGCGGGACATAGAAAATTTTATCGCACTATGTCTTCGTTCAGTCGTTTTTTCAGGCAAGCGAGGCCGTGCCGGGTAAAAAAACTGCTGCAGTGCCACGCTGTGTGACCCATCATCAGAATAAGAACTGTGAAGATAAAAGAAATTGACTACATGAAAGAGGAATGAGATAAGATATGAACTGTTAAAATCATAAGAATCAAAAGAATGTGTGGGTAAGACATTGTTTTGTCTGATAAACAATAATGCAATGCTTATCAACTCTTGAAATGGTCCATAGGAACTAAATACCTCAGCATGGATTCTGAAAAGGAAAGCTAAAAAGTGGCTCTGCTATATTTTTTGTTGTGTAACTTCGTATTTGTGTGTGTATGCTTTTGTCTGCTGGCTGAGGGTAGACAGACGTTTTTTTCATCGCTGATGCTGAAAAAAACGAGCCTGGGGGTCGCATACATGCGAAATAGCTTTGTATGCGTAGAGGGCTATAGACAACGATAGCAAGCATAAAAAACCGCGGCACACAACACACTCCGTCAATGAAGACTAGAAAGAAAAGCTTTCTCGAATTCTCTTTCATTTTACCAGTCTCTATGTTAGATTGTGGAACTATGAGGATGATGATGGTGCAATAGACATAGCAGAGTGGAGAACTCGGCGAAGACGAGTGTTTCGTATTCTCCGCCCATTCAAAAAACGCCTGCTTCGTATAAACGAAACGAGGAAAGAGAGGCTGACAAACACACAATATAACGAGGAAAGCAGATAGCTGGCGAAAAATTAGCATTCAACAACAGACCCAGTGATACATTTTTGTAAACAGATAAGTGGATGATATCCTTGAATTATTTTTATTCACGAAAGAAATAAGCATTTTATGTGCTATTCAAATGTTAAAGTAGTCGACTAAATATGAATTTTAACACTTCCGAGATGCATTCATAACCAATTTAAACTTTTATCAAGAAGAAATGATAGAGTTGATTCATAAATTATTGTTTGTTAGACTCTAGATGTCTGGTAGCAGACACAGCAGTCGAGTTAAAAACAAATTTCAACGTACTCAAGGTTGTCTTATTTCCATTGAGCATGAGAAATTAGTTTTTCTAAGCTTCAAATCTGATAGATCAGAGCACATTATATGCCATATCAAGGACACCAGGGAAAAAAAGCGTTTTCGTTAAGATATGGCATTGAGGTTACAAATATTTATTTCTCATAACATGAGGATTTAGTTTTGGGCCGCTGAAAACGTTGTGTTAGTCAGCGCGTAATAACGAAAATATAAAATAACATTGGAGAAGAAACAAAACATGAGACAATGTTTTAGTTGCTTGATATGCGTCGTACACACTACTATAAGAGTACAAATTTAAAAAGAGGATGCACTTCAGCATTTCATACTTCCAAAATTACGTAGAAACAATGAAAACACCACCTATTGCTGTCGCAGATTTTTTAATGGTTTCGCCATTTAAAACAACATTATAAAGAGTAAACATAAAAATTCGAGTAAGATCGTTTAAGACTAAAAAATAACTGCGATACTTAAAAGTATATATATATACAGATAAATGTTGGCTTGTTTTAAATAAGATACTACATTATAGTTAAAAAAAAGATTTTTTATTTGAGTCTAATTAAACTAATTAAAAAGTTGAGGATATATACATGGGCTAAAAATATTTTTATTTTTAGTAGCATTGACATGACTTTCACTCTTTCATAACTAATTATTTAGCCTGTTGTGGAAATAATTATAGATAATAGTAATAATATTACTCTTTTTTTGCTCTTTGGAAACAATCATATTCAAACGAACAAAAAATTTTTGAATTTTGAACTATTCTTTTAAAGGTCCCGAAGTGATAAAGATTCGTAGATTTATAATTGTTTATGTTTTTTCGTTTTCTGTTACGGTTTTTGTTCTTTCCATACTACGGATAAGTTAAGAAATCAAAGAATCAAATATTTTTAGATCTTTCTTTAACCGGTTTTTAGTTATGAGAATTATTCTTGGTTATTCTTAAACTATCTTTAAAGCACTAGTGACGCGAAATTATTTCTCTTTTGTATATCACATTTCATTATATTTGATATTATGTGAGATTCATTATTTTTATTTCTAGTTCTATTCCAATCACTATAAAATATAGCACGGTATCACGTCAATGACTAAAGTAGAAACATCTAGAATGGAACGTCCCCCCGGACACAGCCAACATCAATTAAACAACAGTGGGGAAGGTATAATAACTTTGTTTCTTATAACGTGTTGGAAATGCTGAAATAATTGGATGACCGATCATTTATAATTCAAAGAACGACGAAAGAACAATATTTTCAGAACAAGTAAACAGTAACTCAACTCAAGATAGTGTAAAGATATATGTAACGTCAACTTATTTTTTTATGATTTTAAGGAAGATGCACCAACTGCTGAAAGCTTGGATGGGTGGTTGGTTCTGGTAGATGGTGAAAAAGCTAGAGATGTTTGGTTCCAAGTTGATATCATATTAGCAGAGAAGTATCGAGAATATTTAATTTTTTAGAGTATGATACCATTTTTAATGGCTGGGTTCGGCTCCATCGGAGCAGGATTATTAGTTCATTTTGCTCAGACGACTTACCTTGTTCGAGGTAGTTCATTTGGAAGATTTTTCTATGGTATCATGCTTAGCTGTTCCACAATTTTTGTCTGTTGCGCCTCCAATACAGGGTATGAAAGGAAATTTAGACTTAACACTGACTTCTCGTCTGACAACAATGGTATTATTTCTTTTTGAAAAATAAAAATGTATTCTACGTTTCTTGCCTGAAGGCACACCGAGGCCGATTACAGCCAGGGAAAATACTGAATATATTTGTAAGAAACATTGCCCTTGTTCAGGTAATCCCAATAATCACACTAAATTTTTTCTATTGTTTAAGGCACAATCTATAACTTTATCTGTTTTCATGAATATATTTTGTTTTGCATTAGACTTAGTTAAAAGAATTCCCTTTGGGTGTCCAGCTCCGGTACGAGAATTTATCCTTCTAGGTGCCGTGACCATTGTGACTATGTTTGTGTCAGGACTTTTGATGTCTAGCAGTTTGTTCACCTTTTACCCTTTTACCTTACTCAATATTTGATATTTAAGCAATGATTCTCATCATATTATACTCAACTAAGCGTAAAATTAATCCGGACAATATAGCCACGCCTTTGTCAGCTTCTCTAGGAGATTTCCTCACTATCATATCATTGGTATCATTTTTTTGTTTAAAGCTATAAGTTTCTATATCGTACTAGATATCTCTTGGAGCTTTAATATTCTCTCTTGGCTCCCATCGAATGATATATGCTGGTATAATCATAGTTATTGCTTTGCTGAGTATACCATTCTTTTTGAATATAGCTAGTATGAGTCGCCGTTTAGTAATTATGATATATTATTTTGAGGTAAAGATGACAGTAGTCTACTAGCAGCAAAAACGCAGTGGCCCTCCTTAGTACTGGCAGCCATGTTTTCCAGGTAGAGATTTCGACTGTATGTTTAAAAGCCATATTCAGTGGTGCCGGATTCGTGCAAGAACATGCGTTCCGGATATATCCGGAGTTCACAGTATATCTGCCTCTAATCGCAGGTTTTGAGCATTCATTTTTTTTTGTTTCGACTTTAGAATAGGTATTTGTGGCAACAGAGCTGCATTGCATGCGTCACGCATATCTTCTTTCTTAATGGTTAAATCGCATAATCCAATTAAATTCAAAATACGATTGAACCCTTTCAAATATTATCTACATAATGGTTAAAACGTTTGTTGAAAAATATTTCACCTCTTATCCAGATAATGAATCACAAGCAGCACGACTTTTGCTATTCACGTGCATTCCTTTTCAAGTATTTCTCACGCTTTCCCGATTGTTTTCCCAGTTTTTATATTCTAGCTTGTGTTTCTGTTAACATCACATGGTCTATCTGAAGTCGTGGGTACTCCTTTAACCTTGAAATGGCCTTTTCTACTAGGGTATATACTGATAGTATTTCTTCAGGTTGACAAAAATATGATTAAAATATTTAGAAAAACTTTTCAGGTTGCTGTTTTATTATATATATGTCAGCTCGTAGTCACATTACTCTGGTCACGAGGAATTGATCCAGATTTACATTCAATACCGATTATTACATCTATAGGAGATTTAATTGCCACTTTTTTATTAGCCGGATTATATTGGTTTTTTGCTTCTACAGCTGCAGAGTAAGCTTGACTCTAAAAATTTCAATCTCATCTTAGTTTTAGTGTGGTGCATACGGATGATCATTTTAGATCAAATTATACATGTACAACCATGTAATCAAACTTATATTAACATTTAAACAAGCATAAACACAACCCGCGTGGAAATAACTATATACAATATAAATTATATTAAATTTGATTATATCTGATTAATAAACTGGTTTATACTTTCGGAGTTCAACCATGATATGATGGATATTAACCATGTCATTTTTTGCTTCATTATCGCGAAAAACTTCATGAGCGACAATTTTTGAGAATCGCTGCACGTACTGAACAAGCTGAGTGAATGCACTCTGGAACAATATCGTATATTATATAAATTAGTTTCTACTGACCTGCAATATGTTTGTTCCATGTTTAAAGTCTGTAAATGATTTAACAATTTCCCCATTTATGGCATCGATAGATTTCTTCCAGCCAGTTGAAAACGACTGAACTACAGATGTCAATTTATCTAAAGTCAACATAAGTATCTTCAATCATATTTTTACTATATTCTTTGATGTCATATTCCTCGTTCAAACAACAGTAAAGGTGCAGTATTTTTATTAAATTTATTTATAGTTATGATGATATATGATTGATTAGGTATCACTATACAAGCAAGTTCATAGATGGTTATATTCAACGTCCGCGGCCTGGGCATCCGATTCCATTGCATAAGAGGTAAATACCGGCTAATTCGTTTCCAGCATATACATTGCCCATTGTGTTTCCTGATTGTCCACCAAAAAAGTAGGGCAAACCATTAATTTGGGCAGAAGCAATTGCGACGAAGTAGATAAAGAATAAGAAGAACCGAATAATAGAAGGCATGATAGTTTGTTGAAGGTGTAATAAGATCAGCATTCTCCTGTTATATATACTACGCCTTTCCCCGCCTATTTCAAACTATCAGAAATCAAGTTTCACTGTATTGCCTAGATATTACTATCAGAATTTAAAGACCTTTCTCTAAACAAACTTCGGTAGATCTTGCTTTTACGCTGATGCACTTTGCCTTTTCAAGTAATAAGAACGAGGACCATATGACATCATAATTATAAAATTACTAAACTAACCTTGATATCTTATTAATAAATGTGTGTGTCCTTGTTGTATGAGAGGTTCGCATTCTTTTACAAACGATATTAATTGTTTAAAGTGAGGTGAAAGGGTTGTCTGAAACGAAGAAACTATTTTATTTATTAAGCTTCTAGAGAACCTCTACGAATTCTCCAATTGATTTCTGTTCCAATTCGTGAATTATTGAATGTATTCGGCTATCCTGTACAACTCTTTCCTATATCAAAGGAATACCAAGAAATATGTCGAATTAACTCACATCAATTATATTAATTATCATATGATAATTATTTATGAGAAAAACAAGAAGATCGCGTTGATTAGGTAGTGTTGCTGCCATTCTATTCAAAAGTTGCTCAATCGTATCTTCACCTTTTTCTAATATTCTACTCATTCGGGGATCGATCTAAAAAATATATATCACATGTTGTTCACTTAATGGTTTTACTTCATGAGCATTAGCTTCGGTGATTACGAGAAAAGCACATGTAAGTTCAGCGTAGCGTCGAACGATCTGAGATTAAAAAGATCAAAAAATGATCAAAGAGATAAATTATAAACATAATGCGGTCTTGTATCAATCGGGCTAGCCATTTTTCTGGTATCTAACTGTTTAACGCTTTCATTATGCATGTTCATAACTTGTTCTAATCTGATCCATAATTGAAGACGAATTGTGTCCCAATAACTGAAAATTTTACCAGATAAAACAAAAACACACACAAATCACTGTTTAGATTTACCCCGCCATTGTAGGAATATCACGTTCCTGCAAAAGTGATTGAAATTTATCACATAAACATATGCAAAGGTATAAGGAAATTGCATCAAAGTTGAATGCTATACGCTCATCCAACGAACGTATTAGTAGAGTCACTGCTCTACTCATGATCTGAAACTTAATTTGTTAAAAAACTTAAAAAAAAAAGTGAAACCTTGGCATGTAGATCTATAGTCGCTTGTTTCTCCATGACGAAAAAATCTGTGAGAAACAAGTACTCATGGCTACAGTGGTCAACAAAGGCCAGATGTATGGAACGAAATAAGGATTCAAATTGAAACTATAACAAAATATTGATATTCGAAAACAAAAATATTTACCTTCTGATTTTGTTCTTGTGCGGCATGTGGTACTATCAATGGAGAAGTGAATTCATTAGTAAGTAGCGCTTGGCGGCTACCTAATGTAAATACAGTGGCACGATTACGAACCTAAACAAAAATATATCTAGAAATTTCCAAATTGTTGAGCATGTTATACTTGTGGTTTAGAGGAAAAAAATCCACCTAATGCTCCAGTTTTTACAATGTCTTCGGCCCCGAGTAAGTCGTCCTTCGATGCAGAATCAACCATCTAGAAATATACTGAGCTTCAAACATTGTATGTTACAATACCAAAAGCTTAAATAGTCGTGATATGTATGCCTTAAAATAGGAGAAAAATATTTTGCCAATTGTATCGATATATTCATCTTGAACCTAAAATTAGAAGTTTATTATTTTTTCTATCTATTTTAAACCTCTCCAGCTATATTTCGCTCATTTGCAAGCAAAAATTCATAAAAAAAACGATACTTCAGAAGTTGGTGTTGTGGAACCTTGAACGTGGTTATAATTGTATACAGCAACGATTAAAAAAAACCTGGTAATTAGAGAGAGCTTTGCGAAAAACATATATCTTTTGCATAATCCATTCTCTTATTTTTTCAATAGCCTATAAATTGAAACATTATTTTGTGTTTAAGTATTTGAGCCTTTATTGCCTTGTACTTCAAACTTTCTAAAATTCCAACAACATCACTAACAGCTCTTGCTTCTTTAAATTCCTGAGAACGTATGAATTGCAATTTATGTTGAAGCTCATGCAATTGCTCTAAGAACGTCAAATCACTTGCATCAGTTTCCATTATGGTTCTGAATGAAAAGTTTTACACGTGGATTTATATTCATTCTGACTTGATCATTCCTTGGGGAACCACTATATCGTCGACAAACTGACTCAGTTCTCCACGCACTTTTTGTCGATTATCCAACTCCTGTGACACACATTACAATGCCTTTTGACCACAATACGTAAAACTATATTTACCTGATGAATTGAAACTGATTGATCCTGCAATCGTTTCATATCATCACTTATAGCTCCCAAATCATTTTGAAATCCTATCAACATTTTTTCCAATCTCTATATTCAGGAAAATAAATTCACAAGCTCACAATAGTAATTTCTACCTCAAAAACAGAATCACAGGACACGATTTGATTGTGCAATTCTGTTAGTTTATCAGCATTTGCAATACATTCCTTCACTGCAGATTTATGGGCTTCTGTTAACTCATCTTTAACTTGCACTTGAAGTATAAAAAGTTAAAATTATCACAACATTCACACAGACCAGAGAAATCACGTAAATCATGCCCAGCAGCTAGAGCATCTCTAACAACTCGATCATCAGCCTTTGAAAACTCCAATAAGCATTCTTCAAGAGAGCGTTCAACTTCTTTTTGGGGCATTTCAAACTCTAAAACTGTTTCTTTTTAAGAACTCTATTTATTGCATGTTTTCTTTCAATATTTACTAATTAAGAAGAAGACTTATAAATAATTGATCCTCTAACAAAAATTTAATAATAGAATATTAAAATTTTTTTCTACAAACTACAAAGAGAACTTCATTACAATTCCAAATTATTAATAAAAAGTATTCAAGAATTAAAACAATAGAGGCCGTGCATCCATAAATATGTACGTGAACACGCGTTACTGTACAATGCCAAGCCTGTAAAGCCGCCAAGCTAGATTTTTTGAATGTTTTTAGAAGTGCGTTGCGTTTTCTGTAAGTTCAGCTTGATTTATTTCAGAAGTGGAATGGAAGATGATGTAGGAACACCAATTAGAGTCCCTCAAATGTCCAGGGTTTTGCAGGACGTAAGAACTTATTTTGGTTACTAACCATAACACATATTCTTTAGATTTCTCAACTTCGACGCAGCCCCAGAATTCAGTCCAAGGTTTGTACAAAATTTAATTCTTATGTTTTAATTTTTTGTTTGCATTTTATAATCAAATACGTTGTAGTATAATTATATTTCTACGGGGAAACTTTTGTAGACTATACTGGAATTTGCTTCGCCTGAACCTACTCCCACTCGACGGAAATCTTTGCCTAAGCTTCCGACATCTAAAACTACAACTAAAGCTGTTGGTAAAGAAAACGAAGCAAGACCAGTTTTAGAGGAAAAAGCAGTTACTCCTTTAAAAACTCCAAAAGGGCGTAGAAGCTTACCGCCATTTCTTAAGTATTGCACGGAGTTCATTCGCGATAATATTTAACAATTTCAGAAAGCCAGAAAACGTAATTGAGACCAAAAAAGAAGAAAATCCTAAAATAATCCCGAGAAAGTCTCCAAGATGCAAATCTTCTGTAAATTTTGAGCCAACCAACAGTGCTGCTCCTCCTGATTCCGATTTAGCTTTAGTTCCATTCATAGCTCCGAAAGCAGTTTTAGAAATTCGAATTTCTGATGATGAAAAGTATATAGATTGCAAGAATGTTGTTAATTTATGTAATTTCAGTTTTCCCACGTTCAAAATACCACAGAAGGAATTACCTAAAGCCAATCAACCAAATTCACGAATAAGTGTGAAAACAGTGTTTGTTTTCATGTCATTGAGTTCGTTTCAGATCGCTTACGCTCCGAAGCTGTTGTTTTGTCAAATTGGTGCTTCTCATTCGTACCACCTAATGATCAAATTCCTACAAAAGATTATCCTCCGTTTGTTTTATTTGGAAAGAATCTGTGAGTCGCGTAATATTCTATGTCTGTACACGAATTGTATTCAGATCGTCGAATTATAACGGTGAATGGTGTACATCCATTATTTTAAAAGTATTAGATAAAACATTGTTTCAAACATATAATGGAAAGGTGTACTCAGTACAAGGAGTCATCCATGAAAAGGCAGCTGCTAAACTCGGATACCCTAAAGATATCGTTGATAAATTCGTTAATGGATTTCCTGTTTCTTGGAGAAATGATTTGCGATCAATTCACTCGTAAGTTCTATAAAGTTTAGAGCTCATTTTGTTTTTTTTATTCAGTACCATTTCATTCCGCTTGAATGGATATGATAACCCTGAAAGTGATTCTTCTTTGCCATATCAACCATATAGAGATACTGGCAATGAGTCACATTGGCGTAATCAGACTATGATGTCTAAAGCTGGTTCTGATCGAAGAAACGTCAGTCAACCAATAAAACATAACACATCTCTAATGCCTTTCAATGGTTTTGTTTGATTAAATACTTTCATTATGATAGTTCTTTAACAGATAAAGTTCGACGTACCTCTAGTGGCCGACTAGTGCATGAACCATTGGCTTATTGGGCTGGCCAACGAGTTCGTTTTAATAACGAAGGTGAAGCCGTCGGGGTAGAAGATGTCTCTACTCGTACTGTTCATACTAATCACACGGGACAGATTGTTAGATATAGATTGTTATACTATTTTGGTTTAATAAATATTTTTAGAATAACGTGGCTGGTGCATATGGTTTCAAAGTACCTCAATCTAGAGCGGTCGAGAGAGATTCTCAACGCGGTGCAGTTTTAGCAGTGGAAAATAGTTCACGTAAAAGAAAGAGGAAGACTTTGGTTTGTTCCTGTGATGGAATGTTGATTACATATATATATATGCTTTAGGTAACCTATAGCGATTCCTCTCTTAGCGATGATGACGAAAATGATCCATATATTAATACTTTGAATGAGATTTCTTATGAAGACAGTCCCGTAATTAAGAAAAAGACTAAATCTAAGCGCCGATGTGTAGGTTACCTGCTTTATTGAAAAAAAGAAGATTAAGTTTAGATTGAATCGGATGATTCAGATGACTCTTTGTTGGAACTTGAACAGATGAGAAAAGACGTTATTAGAAAAGAGAAGAAAAGGCTTGCGAAAAGGCAGCGATTCCTTGAAGAAATGGAGAGAAGAGCTATGGAAGCAACTCGTAGAAGTAAAATAAATAAGGAGAAGGTATTGCTTATAGGTCGACATAGCTATGACTCATAAAACTTTTAGAAGAAAAAAGCTCGGGAATTGGATGATGACTTTTTGGAAATGCAAGAACAAGAGAGACTTCGTAGAACTGAAAACAATTACGAAAGTACTGAAACTGAAGTATCCGACGATGGTGGAGAATGGGAAATGTCTATGATAAAAGGTATATTTACACAGTTAGAAAATACCTTTACTTTGTTATTATAGCGAGAAAAAAAATGAGCAAGAAGGCCAAACATCAATCGAAGCGAACATCGGATTTAGTTAGTGACGAAAGTTCGAATGAAGAGCAAGAGGAGAATGACCCCAAGGAACTTGGTCATGGCTATAAAAGAAAGAAAAATAGCTGGAAAAAGGCAGATATTGATAGACTCAAGGTAACCTAATCAAAGCAATATATTAATAATTTGCTGTAGTTGGCTCTTGCTGCCACCGTAATCAGACGCGATAGCGATTGGGAAAAAGTTGCTCGTTCACTAGGAGGTGCTTGGACTCCTGAGGAATGCCAAGAGGTAATTTTGTAATTTAAAAATGTTTATGTTCATTTTAGTATTTTAATGACAATTATTCTATAGGCCGCAATCAAGCGTTTAAAATGGGAGCCTACTGATGAACCCGAGCCATCGAAAACGGGATACATTGAAGTAACTGCCAAGCAAGGTACTATTGCATATCAAGTTCAAGCTGAGAGCAGAGGAAGGTTAGATAGTAATGATTTACTAATTACGTTTTGGTTGTGCTAAATTTAGACAATATATGATGGGTGGTGGATCGCAAGAAGATGACTTTTTCCGTAATAATGATGATGCTCTTAATGCTACTTTTGAAGCTCCTATACCTGATGTAGCAACATTTGATCCAAATGATTCTCTGCTTTCTGCCATAAAGACTCCCGTTGTTGTGACTCAAAATAAGCGAGTGGTAATGTTGTAATCAATTATTTCGTTTTATATTTTTATACGTAGGGTAAAAATCGTTTGGCTTTTGTACCGGAAGGAATAGTTGACGACGATGTGCACTTCTCAGCGCGTCGGTCTTCTGCACGACGGCTATCAGTGGTTCCAGATGAAGCTAGGTTTTTAGAGTGTGTATATAATTTGTTATTTTCATTGTTGCAGGGAAGAACAGCAGAGGTATATGCATCATCTAAACAAGCAAAAGAATCAATCTTATAACACAAGTAGACTAGGCACATCAATGTTCAACACCACAACAGCTGTAATAAAATTATAAAATTTTAATGATTATTTAACATCTATTTCAGGGCGCACGAAAAAAAGCTGTTCACGATGTGACAAAGAAAATTGAAGCTATTGAAAAAAATACTAAAGGCAGAGGGAAACGACACAATTCAGACATTTCTGAAGATGATGAAGATGATTACTAAATTACTGCGTCTTACCCCAATCATCTACTAACCATTTATACAAACATGAATAACATTTCTTGTGAGGTAATCTATATTTGCAACACATTTGAACTAATTTCTGTATTTTGCGTCCACTTGACTGATTTTGTAAATAATTTTTTGTCACGAATATGGCAGTTTTTAAAATCTAGAATCTTCTTACTCTTTCTTTGTGATCTTGAGATTTGTTATAACTTTAAGTTCGTTCCTGCATCCTTCGCACGAACTCGTGTTTCCTGCTTTCTAGTACGTATTTCTGCTTTGAACAGAATTTTAGTACTAATGTTGAATGTGATTGATAATGACAGTGGAGCATATTATACTTGACAATGGTTGCCATAGCGAAAATTGGAAACGCTCCGCCTTCTTCAACACTAGTCAACTGAAAATGCGGGCTTTACCGATATATTTCAGCTTTGCCAGGATCTGTGTAAACAATTCTTTGAATTTTTTTCTGATACCTTAATCTCCTGCATTCCTTTTCTTATATATCTTCAATAATAATTAAATGGTCTTTTTTCTATTGTTCATTAAATGCTATATATTACCAATTGTATTTCAATAATAATCACTGTCTAATCACCTTGCATTTGAGGCAGCTAATAAAGTTCTAAATTGGAAATTGAAGTGTTTACAATAGGCTATGAACGATTTGGGAACGGTACGCCCGACCAGCTGAAATATTATTTTATACATCAATTTTAGACAGAGGTTCTCAAAGCCTCCCGCAAGGATTTAGACTTGATGTTTCAAACATGGCCGGATAACTTTGCAAGGTTACCCATAATCTTAAGTCATATGAATATATTCGATTTAGTCTATTTGATATGGGGCTCCGAGCATTTGAACGCCTATTCAGTTATCGATCTCAATTAAAAACTTTCTTTTCTTTACCTGTGGATGACGAAGGTTGGCGAAAAGATGAGCGTATTAAGCGCATCGTGCTTTCTTTGGAACAGGCAAGTTTTACTCTAAAATTTGTATATAATTTGAATATATATATATATATATATATATATATATATATATATATTGATTAATGCGTACAATTGTTTGTATATTGAATAACTATAGTTGAACCACTATAACGCAGAATAGATTTCGTTAGCAAATATAATCATCGCTGGAAATGTTTATATCCTGATTGGTTATATCCGCTAAAATCGTTTATTTTCAATGAATATGAATTTGAATTTTGTGATTATCAAAGTCATTTTGCATATATTGAATAATTGATAAAGCCGCAATCCACGCATACATCAATACCCACTAAGGGTTTGTTTTCTTACCAGGAATCTGGTCCGAAACATAAGCCACCTATACGTTAATGATTTTCAACTAAACTATAAATATTCTCTTATTAGTTGTATAGTTATATGTTGTATTTTCACCGTATACGTTTTTGTTATTAATTTATGAATAGCTCATAATTTTTGTATCAACTTAAATTTTCCTCAGTAGGCTGAGAAATTATTTGCTTGAAACATTTTTTATGAACCTAGTAAATAGCCTATTAGTAATTATTTAACTCTTTGCAAGCATCAAAGGAAACTATATACAATCTAATACAAATATTCAAAATAAATGAAATAAACAAAATATACTGGTAATTTGCAAACTTTCAGACACTCGCAGATGCAGTTGCCACATTCGCTGATCCTAATCCTGATCCTGCTGATACTCAAACTGCTTTTCTAGAGACGGTACAAGAGATAGGAGGACTACACAGAGCAATAGTACCAAATATTAGTCCAGATAATTTTGAACTTCTCTTTAAATTATTACCAGAGGTATTTTTGTCGTATTATACTGCTAAAACCAAAACATTACAGGTAATAGCGGATGTAATATCATCAAGACGAAAGGAAGGACCATTATCATCATTAGAAAGGCAGAGCCTGCTAGGAATTTGGTCATCAATTACTCTTCTTATGTCTCGTCATTTTGTTCTCGGGTGGGAACGCAGAATTGTTCCCAAAACTCCTAAATTTTCAAAAGCTTACAGGTCAGAACAAGTAGGTTAACGTTAAAATAGTATTTTTTTAAATTAACAAGAATAATTTAATTTTTTCTTCCAGTCGGAAAAAGGACAGCGTTGGAAGTCTGAATGGTGGGCAGCCCGTCGCCAGTCTTCTACAGCCAGCAGCGGCAGTAATAGCAACACCAGTTGCGAGCAACAGCGTTCCAACTCCTCCAGTATCAACGGTTTGTCTTTTATCCAGTAATGGAACATTACGGTCCACTTCATTATATTCAATATTTCTTATAATATTAGTTTTATTGAAACTACATCAGTTTACCAGTATTTCCGATTCAGCTACAATTTTCTTCAAAATACAACTCAATTTTACTTTCTGTATTTATACGAATAATTATGCGATGCTTGAATATATAATGTGTTCATCTCCGATTACACATGCAGTGATTATAAATATTAATATGAAGCAATTTCCTTTTTAGGTGGAAGTAGAGGAACGTCGAGTTGCTCCTCTTCAACGAGTGATAGCTCCAATCACAGCAGTTCGAAAAATGAAATGAATTGTTTTGGACAAAGTCAAGATTACGCTGAACCATTAGCTATCCACGAAGTTGAATGCGAAATAGAAGAATAACTTGTTAACTATGGTTCAAATGATTACGCAACCATTTTTGCTCACTGTGAATTCT
Source organism: Auanema rhodensis (assembly GCA_964057225.1). Lineage (NCBI taxonomy): Eukaryota > Metazoa > Nematoda > Chromadorea > Rhabditida > Rhabditidae > Auanema > Auanema rhodense. Next base: position 7,560,472 of record OZ059899.1, on the reverse strand, counting down.
ATTCAATTTTTAATATAATCGTATTGTTAACTATACTGCTTGAATAAATGTAATAATTTATTTTTATTTCAATGCCTAATAATTATAATTCTGGATGATTTGTTGTTAACCTGAATCGGACAAAATACATTTTTGATACTTACATACATAGAATTTTAGAACAAGAAAAACAGAGGAAATGTAAATTTTTCCATATAGGAATTTCAAAATTACTCAAGCATGGAGGCCACCAGTTACCTCTAAAGTAGTGCCGGTGACGTAGGTTGATAAATCAGATCCCAAAAAGAGAGCTGCATCAGCAATTTCATTTGCCTCTCCCATTCTGCCCATTGGAATTCCGGCACATATATCAGATAAAACCTGAAAACTAGTTTAGGTGTTGATGTCTCGCATCACGAAACCTGGGGAGGCATTGCTGCTGTCATAGGTGTCGTGATAAAACCTGGTAGAATGGCATTAACACGAACTCCCTTCTTGGCTAATTCTTTAGCAGCACTTTTGCTGAATGCAATCACACCAGCTTTAGTTGCAGCATAATTAGACTGCCCGAAATTTCCAACCTATAAATAACTTATGAATCAGTAATTAAAATCAATCATTGCTACCTTCCCAATAATTGATGAAACATTAACAATTGAAAGAGGAATTTTATTTTCAACCGAAGCTTTAGAAAAGGCTTGATTAATCTAAGCATATTCATAACGGATAATAATGAGCCAAAACACCTTACAAGGAAAGTACCCTTGAGATTTACTGCTACCACATTGTCAAATTTTTCTTCGGTCATTTTTAAAAGGGTTGAGTCCTGAATTATAATCACATGTCACTAAGCATAGGTTATGCTATATATAATATTATGTTTACCTGAGTAATACCTGCGCAGTTGACAACAATGGATGGAGATTGGTTATATTTAGATAAAACGAAATCTTTGAGAGAAGAAACTTGGTCGGACTAAAACAATAGAGAACAAAAAAACAAGTTGTTAAACATACTTTGCTAACATCACACGCAAAACTTGTGTGATTATTAGATCCTGAAAATAAAACATTAATGAGGTTAGTTTTTTTTTGGAATTACCTAGAGATTTTGCTACATCAACGGCAGCATTGTTATGTAAATCGACGACAACAACTCGTGCTCCATGCTCAGCGAATTTTTGGCAAACTACTCGTCCTATTCCGGATGCCCCTCCTTAATAGCAGAAACCTACTATAATAGAAAGGAAAAACGAATACCAGTGATCACAGAGAGTTTTCCGGCCAGCAATGATACCATCACAAAAACTACATGCAAAAATAATTAAACAAGTTCAATAAGCATGGTTCAACGGAGTATGCAAGTATGAAAGAATTGTTGAAATTTGTGTTCAATTGTTGAAGTTCAAAAAACAATTCGATTTTGGAGCAAGCGTTGTCAGCATCATTCTGATATTAAAGATCGAAATTACAAAATTATTCAACCAAACTGTTATGCAAGTACTCAACCAAACCGCTGTGAAAGGTGTGTTATGCAAGTGGAAACAACATAAATCAATTGACGACATATATATATATATATATATATATATATATATATATATATATATATATATATATATCAATTATAATACGCTGTGAATATTGTTTCACTTTGTCATATTTTTTAATGCCCGCAAGTATTCACGGTTGAATTTTGCATGACCAAACAATGAAGAAATTAATGCAAGAAATGTTATATGCACTAGGAGATAAATAATACTATGTGAATCTTCACGAAATTGGAACTTTAAGCAAAGCCCACAAATATTCAACATCATTTGTCAGTTGAAAAATCATCGAAGTGTAAAAATCGATCACGCAAACTGATAAAAAGACAGTGCAATCGAGAATACCGAGATTGGTTTTTATTTCTGAGACGAATATGAAGTATCCTTATATTCTAATCTTCAATTCACCATTATCACAATAATTCTAACACGTTATTCAATGGAAGTTGAAATATAAATTTCAAACTATGAATCAATTTAACCTATATGTATTTATACAAAGATATAATTTAATCTGATAATAAATTATCAGTTTTCCATTATTAGCTTCTGTAATTGATAGCAGTTCGTATTATACCTTAAACATGTTCCCTTGTCGACTATTAGTCTTTATTTCGTTGCTACTATTTTGCAATTTCGAAGTTTCTTCTCTTAAATGTTACAAGTATACTGAAGAACAAAAAGGCGGCCAAATCATGAAAAGCCCAAGAGTTTGCTAGATGCTCGTGTTCAACAATCATGAATCACTCATTACAGGTCGCAGTTGACTGCGGAAATGTGAACTTCTGTTGGAATTTTTATAGAGAAGCCGGAGATCTTACAAAATATATCGAAGAAAATTGTGCGAATACAACACGTGTAGATATGGGAGTATGCGAGGTGAGCGTTAAGACACTTTAAAAGAGTCATCGTGCAATCTTAAGGCCTCTGGATGCAGAACTGAAATGGAAGCAAAAATATGCTGTTGTAACACAGACCTCTGTAACTCAGGATCTATTCAAATTTCAGGAATTTTGGCTATTATTGTACCTCTAACACTTTATATATTTCAATGAAAGAAAAAAAATGTTTTATTTCGTATAACAAAAAAATTGCTAGAACAACACGAGATTTAACATCTTGACATAAACTTTTCAATTACAGAGTCCCAAGCTTCATTATTTTCATTCATAGAAGAACTCTGAAAAAATAATACGTTTAGACAGCGACTTACATTGCTATGCATACCTTAGCAAGTTTAGCGATTCCAGCAACAAGACTATTGAATGGTGATCGGATTTCAGGATATAAACTATCCGAAACAGATGCCAATAAATTGCTTCTGGAAGTCATTTTTAATATGATAATGATTTATGTAAGAGTAAAAATGATCAAAATAACTCACAAATTCAAAATTTCATTCTTATATTCTTGATCCAGTACTTTTTGAGGTGTCAAAACCCTCTCTTCCTTTTCAGGCTCAGGTGAGATGCTAAATTTATTATGCTGAACAATATCAATTTTAGGCTGGCTATTGCAATGATCTTCCTCCTGTTTAATGTCATCCTATATAACACGAAACACTAGAAATAAAACATATGTGCATATTCAAACCGTATTCTTTTCAGGATGAACTAGTTTCTCGTCATTAACTTCATTCTCAGCTTCAGAAGAAATACGAATAGCTGAAGAGTCGGAAAGCAACCCCTCATTCCATTTCTAAAACGATTTTACATCAAGTTTTAATTGTAAAAAACATACCTCTAAAAGTTCTGCTTCGCGCTTAAGAGACTTATCATCAGCCGAAAACGCCCATTCTATTTTTTTAAACTCGCTTACATTCAATTCTATCTCCTAAATAATATTTTTTAAAAATAAATGAAACGAGATACTAACCTTAGATGCTAATTCTACCTCATCTGAAGTTGGATGAGAAGGATCATTGCTTTTGTGAACGGCATTGTAAAGTCTCAAAATCTCAGTAGATTTCCAACATCCCGAAGGTGTAATCCAATCAACTACTGTTTTGTTATCTGCCTAAATTTATCACAAATATATTTTCTAACATTTTCACAACTCACAGGATCTACACCGAATATAGCTGTTGTAAACAGCATAAACTCATTACTGCCGGGTGATTGTTCAGCAATGTTCTTTGCTAAATCTTGATACTTCTCCTAGAAACTCACTAATTAGTCTCTACTTTTGCACCACGTTTCGATACCGCTGGAATACATTTAATTGCATTGAAACGAGCTAAAAAGGTATTGCAAGGCAGATATCTTGGAGAGAAAATAGTTGGCAAAACAGATAAAGAATCAGGTGTAGCAATCACAAAACCATGGTAATCCAAACAAGCGCACTCAATAGTCGATCCTTTCTAGAATAACCAAGAAAAATTTTGATTTTTTTCTCATAATTTACCATGGAGACAATAATTACACGAGCAAATTCGTTTGCATCCGCACTTCTAGCAATACAGGGTAGTCCTAGTTTGGGTGCTTTCAATGGCTCGAAAGGATATTTAGCAAAATGAGCTCTGAAAATAAAACATTTGCTAATTTAAACATGCTTTTAACCAACTGGAGAAGGCGTTGAACAGCTGCGAATCTGGCACAACCATTTTCATTACCACTTTCAAAGCTGATAAGAATTGAAGTGGGAGGGACAAAATACATGGGAGCACACTACAGCAAATTTTAAATATTATAGAGAACAAAAACTACCATTCTAATTTCGTCTAATTGAGGATCCTCAACAAATTTGGCATGTTTCATCCACGCTAGATCGTATTCTGTCATTAAATTTACAGAAGATTCTTTATCTAAACCAAAAATTTATAGAATTAAAGCTACCAAATTCACCTTCGTTATTATCAGAAAACTCGCTTTCAGAATTGCTGAACTCATCATCAATCTTTAATATTAATATATGAAAATTAATTGTTGTTATTCTACCTCATTCATTGCAGCAAGAGCTTTAATAGCGCTTTCTTTACCAAGGGACTAAAAAATCAGATATTGGACAAAAATAAATTTTCAATTTCGTAAAAATAATAGTATGCTTTATAAGTTTGCAAGGTCAACATGTGCGCACTTAATATATAGTCCTTGAAAATAATAGTTAGAAAGAGCACATTGAATATTTATAAATCCGTATATAAGTATTAGATAATAAACATTTACTGGTTTATATATTTATAAAATATGATAAAGCAAATATTACCAATGTTTTTTCACTCTGTGAAAATGAAAGCCGAGAAAATATTCCGGGTTGCCTATTCATTTTGTCAGCTTGATCAAGCTAAAATAAGAGTAATTTGTTCGACACTGTTAAAAAAAAGTTACATAACGTGGGGGGTCGTAACATGATCGACTTAAATATCTGTTTTCTAAATATAAATGTTTAAAACTCAGAATACAACAAACTAAACCTTTGGTTGTTTGCCAATCTGTTAGTTCTGCTCTTCCCTTCCCATTCAGCATCAACGGTGCCTTCTCAGTTTGTGAGGGAGCCACTGAAATATGCTTTTTCCAAAAAACTGTTGCTGCAAATTTCATACCAAATCTCCCGCGTGTAGTGTTAACAGTATTGCTGCTAACTTTTTCAATTTTCTAAATGAGTTATTCAAATTCATTATTTATTTATTAAAAATAAATTAATGTCACCTTATAAACTTCACTTTCTTCTTTAGCTATTGGACATATGATATTAGTTGTAATATGATGGGGATCCCTGCCATTGTTAAATATCTGAATTAGATAAGGCTCACAGAACCAATTTGAAAAACGAACTCCGTAAGGTAATTTTCGAGAAGTCATTGGATCAGTTGATTCTGCTAGGTTTTGACGTAAGCTAAATTTAAGGAAAGTCGACTATTTTTACGACAGCCAGTAAATATCTGTGAGGTTATGCCATATTTCTCATTTGGCAAGACAAGCTTAACTACAAATATGGACAGACAGAGCACATTTGTATCCAGCATAGATAGAAAATTATTTTTTTCAATGATCTATTGCCACAACAAATCTAAGGATACAAAAAATAAATTTTTCTATTATTCTGTTTTTAATCAAAATCATAGCGCAAAGTAAATTTGAGATAGTACAAAGCGCTGAAAAAACACTATATCTTATACCATCAATATATTCGATCAAAGTACAGTCCATTTGGTTAAATTTTAGAAAATATCTGAAGTACTTACTGAGATCGGCATATGCTGGGATGATTCTTTAGAATGTCTATAATGTCCGCAGAGAAATAATTGCTATATCGCAAGGAACAAAATTCTTCTCTTGAATATATACCGGGACCGTTTGGAGTTGGAAAAGCTGAAAGCAGGGCCAAAGTTTAAGAACTAAGACAAACTAAACGTACTAAAAATTTTCAAACTTTCCGATAGATTGTCGATTTCTTCAATATCTGTTGTAGCATATTTTAAATCGTTGGAATCTATTCTGGTAGATTCAACGGAATTCAACGAGGTCAAGTTATCTGAACTACTGAGAGAACTATTCTTTAAGCTTGTATCGTTTGTCATTTCACGATTATGAAACAGAGCCGTTTTTAATGAATTTCTACAAAAAAATATTATTAGTATATGCGACAACGAAAGCTTACAATGCTAAACGTCGCCCAGCTACACTTATTTTTTGTGGTGTACCTTCTAAATTATTTGATATATATAGCAAAGCTGTACACTAAGAAACCTTGAACAACCCTCAGATAATTTTTTAAAACCATGAAGTAAGTTGTATAACCGTCTTTTGGTCTTTCTTCAATCTTCCAATGCTGAGAATAGTCAGGGTTTCGAAAAAGTTGAACATAGTTTCTAAAATATTCTAATACTCAAAGTGCGCGCGAAACAATGAGTACATAATGGTAGTATTTTCTTGAAACATATATTCATGATATTTTTCCTCAAAAGCTTCTTTCAGTTGATATAAACTCATCTCGAGCAAGCCTTCATCATTTAAAATACCCTGGTGCTTCATAATGTGGTAGATTTGAGTCACCTAATATTTGCAACAAAATTTTCTTATTTTAACTTAACACAGCGTACCAAATTTGCTGCAGGTTTACGAGTAGATTCGTGAGTTGCAGAATTATACCATCTGAAACAGTGTTTAATTCGCCCTGAGTCAGTTCTTTTAGTTTACCCTGACTGGACCATTGTATTCTGGAAACGACTGCTGAATTGCGATACTCTAACAGGGCGACTAAGAGAAGGAAAATATTAGGTTATACATTAAAAAAATACCCCCTATTTTTTCTTTGAGCTTCGATTAAACGCTCTTCTTTTGTGGTTTGGGATTGTACTAGTTTTTGCAGATCTCTCAATTCATGAGAGAACTTAGTTCGATACCTAGAAAAATGTTTCGTATTTCAGATTGAATGATAATACACACAGTTTATGCCCTTGAAGAGTTACGGCTACGATGTTATCTCGGAGAGCATCAAGCAACTCAGGCACAGTGTTGAATTGATACGTTTTAGGATCTAAAGGTATCCCAATTTCATCTCTATAACCAAAATAAATATTTATATTTGAAGAAACCGCATTACTCATAACGTGTAGCAATTTGTTGCCAGCTGACTGGCTCTCGCTCTGCTACAAGAATTGCCGTTAGTTCAACACGTATCATCCTTAGAGGATCCGCCTTTTTCATATTTTCGCCCTCACAGCTTTCGTTTTCACCCTCCATCGTGCTAAAATGCATAACTTGATCATTCATATGGTATTTTGTACTATACTTGCAAAGATACCAAACGAAAAACATGGCAAACACTATTTATCAATTTTTTTGAAAAAATTTTATTGCAAGGTAAAACAAGGGACATAAATTGTATTTATACAAAAGTGAAAATAAATGAATTATTAGTATACAGTGTCACGCTGGCGATAATGTATAAAACGAATGGTACAAGTATGATCCACTACAGCGATTTTTCTTGTTTACTATAAAAATATAGAGTATAAATTTGAAAAAAAAGTATTCTCACCAAGTCTCTCTCAGGCATGATGTATGAGATGTCATCCCAAGGATGTCTATATAAACCTTGCTTCAAACGACGTTGATCGAGATAATGTCCTATAAATATTTACTGAGCCGAATTTCTTAATATAATAGATTACCGATAAATCCAAGACTGCGGCCAAGCACAAAAAGACCGTTTAACGAACCAATTTCAATGGTTTCTACAGCTTCAGAGGGTGTGAACATTCCAGAGTGTTTTAATATATCTACAAAAATAACCCCGATAGCTCCATCCACGTTAAGAATTAAATTAGGTTTCTAAATGTTAAGCTTGAAAATTTTAATAGTTTAGGTTAAACCTTAGCAGTTGTGATCTTTTCCACCTCAAGAGCGTATTCTAGAAGAGGAGTCTCCTGCTGGAATTCTGATCGATCAAGTGCGAACTTTTTCAAAATTTCAACTCTTTTGTCAGGGTTGTTAATCTGAATTTCACATAATCGAATATATTTAAAGTATTCTACTTACTGATTTTACACGATGGCCAATACCCATAATATGCTTTCCTTGTTTTCTCATTTCATTAACAAATTGCATAGGGCTCCATCCTTTTTCGATAGCTTCAGAAAATTGTTTAGCAGCGCCATCTAAAGCTCCACCAAAACGATCACCCTGCAATTTTAAGTTAAAAAAAAATAAAAATAAAAACACTTACGATAGTTAGTAATCCGGATACAAGAGAAGAGATTAGATCTTTACCAGCACGTGCACATACAATCGTGTTATGGGCTCCAGACACCGCTGGACCGTGATCAGCTGTTAACATTAAGCAAATTTCTATAAACTTATTGGCATACGCCGGCAATCTCTTCTAAACAGAGACTATATGTTTGTTCAAATTCTAATTTAATATACCTGGAACCATAAAAGTCCGAGTACTCCACCAATACCTATGTCTTGCTCCAAAACTTTTGTAATGGGGACACCAGCGTATATCAGTTCTTCTCCTCGCTCATCACAAATAGATGTCATAAATGAAGCAGGTTTTCTGATAAGACCGAGTTCCTACAAAGTAGATTATTGTAACTCAGTTTTTGTTCTTAAATTTACCCTAGCCCAAGCATAATCCATTGGAACAGCGGGCGGTGGAACTTCAGGCTTTGGAACAATTTCTCCTTTTTTCACCAAACCATCATAAGTTTCCTTGATCATCGTTCCAAGATCATCAAAGGATGGTGGAACAAGAGCTCCAGACTGTCGAAGAGAATCATTCTTAGCTGCAGCCGTTTCTCTTTCTGCGTTGGCACTCGCTCCAGCATGACCAAATTGAACCTTAACAAAAACTATTAGAAGCGACAAAACAGCTTTCAACCTCGGATGTGATATGGTCTGCACATGTTCCAATGCACCATGCAACCAATGGCTTGGTAATTCTTCCTTCTTTCATTGCTGCGACAATCTTATATTCTTCCGTGCCACCTACTTCGCCAAGAAGGACAATCATTTTAACTCTACAATAGTTTCTATTTTATGCGCAAATGGTAACAACACACCTGCTATCATCCTGATATCTCAATACGTGGTCAGTATAAGTTGATCCAGGATATCTATCTCCTCCAATCGCAATTCCTTCGAAAACACCATCAGTATTTTGAGAAATTATATTGTTTAGTTCATTAGACATTCCTCCAGAACGAGAAACGTAAGCAACGCTATAATTTTGATCAAATATAAAATTAACAATAATGTCAAATACCTTCCAGGTCTATATAACTTAGAAGCTAAAATATTATCCATCATTCCACCAGTATTTCCTATCTTGAAACATCCTGGTTTGATTCCTCCAACGGTAGCTGGCCCGATGAGAGTAACTCCACGTTCTCTGGCAATCTAACAAAAACTTTCAAATAAAAAGTATTCAGCAATATAACTCTCACCTTCAAGAGAACTCTGGTTTGATTTTCTGGTACTCCTTCAGCAATAACAGCAATGACTTTGATTTGTGGGAATGTGAGAGCTTCCAAAACAGTTTCAAAAACTGATCTTAACGAAGCGAATGTGACCATAACAGAGGCTTCAGGATGAGTTTCAAAAGCCATCCTCATAGACTTGTAAGCAGGAACCAAGATTTCTTTATGCCCAAAGTAATATTTTTGTTTGTTGTCACCAGTGAAGGGGTATGTCGACGCAACAACAGATGGTTCTGCTCGACGACATACATAGTCGAAATCAAGCATTCCCTGAAAATAACAAGAAAAATTAAATTTTTTTTAAAAATTTATACCTGAATGGCTTTCTGTTGTTGACCCCAAATTACAGCTTTGGTATTATTTTCAAACAGAGATTTAAACTGGCTTTGTAATTCAGCCATTAAGACAGGTGGAGTTACAATCTCTTCTTTAGGTCTACCATTTCCGCCCATTTCATCAGAAGGCTGACGAGAGGAGTCACGAGAAGTACCAGCAGTCTGAAACCACAATGTCGTATTTTATGCACACATGTTCGTTAACATACGTGGCGTTCAGGACTTAATAAAAATTGTCCGGTAGTTTGTGGTTCCTTAGGAACAGTTGGAATAGGACGTACTTTCAGAGCTGCACCAACAATAGCAGTCATATGGGTTTCAGGTCCAAAAACATGGATGGGAAGCTCTAATGTTTGAGCTGAAAATAAAATGATATTAAATGAATATAAAAGTAGAAATACCAGCATCTTTAATTCGACGTAGTCCTTCTTGGTAGTTAGGTCCCCCTCTACGGACAAAGATGGTAATTTTATGTTCCTTAAGTTTGTCTACGTATTCTTCAAAAGCTCTCACTATTCCCTAAAAAAAAAACTAAAAACTGTAAAACAAAACTAAACATACACCAAATGTTTTTGCTACATTAGTGAAATTGGCGATAGATCCTCCGATTATAAGAACTTTTCCATCCACTCTTGGTGCACCCTCAGTCATAACGGATAAAATAGTTTTTGCATATTCGAAAGTTTGCGTTTCTGATGGATCTCCAGAATATTCTCCGTAATTAGCTAACTCGGAAGCCCCTCCCAGATCACATACAGTATCACTAAAAAAATAAACTGAGAGAATATATACAGATCGTAAAGTACGTAAAAACTACAGAAGCGCCCCCTCCGGCAACCATTGTCCATATGCGTCCTGATCTATTAAGAATAGTGAGTTTCAAAGAGGCTCCAGTCTTGGCATCCAAGTCAGCAATATACTGTTCCTGTTAGAATATTAACTTATATCCGTAAAAGACTTTAATTTAACTTCTTTTGTTAAATCTCTACCAAACGGAGCAGGAAATTCGATAGGTTGGCCGTTGCGAGATTTCCATTTGTCCGCACAAAGGAAATTCGCAGTTTCATCAATTTTTGCAGCCAAGTCAAGAATATAAATTTTGTTCTCCAAAACAACTAAAAGGTTTTATTCAGAATTTTTGAAAAAAAATCTAAATTACCTAGAGGATTAATTTCAAGGTAAGTAAAATGAAGAGATTTGTAAGCTTCGTATAGGGCAGACACAAACTTGATTACAAGACTATAATAATTTGTGATCATTCAACTACAATTAATCAAATTACCCGGTGCGTTCTCCTAAATTGCCAACTAGAGTATTCAACTGATCGTCAGTTGGAGTCATCTTAACATTGTTCTCTTGAACGGCAATTTTCAAAGTGCGAGCTTTTTCGTCCACATCGCCAATATCAACACCACCCTTAGAAAACATATAACTGAAAACTTTACGCTGAATATGTTACTTGTTCATAAAACATTATGACATCTTCATCTCTAAGGCTGTAAATAGCTATATACAGTTCATCGGATTCCGTGTGATCGCAGAAGGGTTCAACAATAAAACTATGCAGTCGTCCTGTAGTCTTTCCAATCTATAAAAAACCATAACAAGAATTTTATTTTTCTGTTCTACCGTAACGTAAGATCCAGCTTTCTCAGCTATCCATTGGCGTATGGTTGCAACATCACCCCATTTGACCAAGCCATGCTTTCCTCTACGCTTAATCAACTGATCTGGCTTGACTACACCTTTCTGAAAAAGAACAATGATAAGAAAACAAAGAAAAACAAACTTGAGAGATAAGAAATTCTTTTAGGAACATACCTTGGACACATTTAACCAGTGATTTGGGTTAGACACAATTGCGTCAAAATCATTAACATTATGCACACGAGCGGGCACGGGAGCATCAATAAATTTAGTATTTTCGAGGTGGCGATAAAGTAATTCTTTTCCAGAAAGTTCACTCACTGCCTTGGCTGACATCTATGAAATATATATCACATAAATTTGAAGATTTGACTACATTAAAAAACAAGAATCCAAAGGAATTTACAATTTTGCTTCAATAAAAGAAAATGTATATAAAATAACTTTTTGAGCTGAATTAGATATCGAAATCCACGAAAAGAATAATAAGATTGGAAGGAAGGCATGAATTGGAGCGCCAAACCATGAAAAAGAGACATGCCCTATTTCCAAAGATAGTTAAAGAACTGACCTAAGATTATAGGACAAAATTTGTTAATTTGAAAAGGAATAAAGTACCTGAATTCAAAATGTTAACCTATGAAACATGAAACAATATTTTTGGAATTGATATATTATCGGCTCTAACGTGGAAGTAAATAAAGAACATCAAAATAAACATTTTAAAACTAAATTCGTTAATTTGACACGTTTTAGACAGACTAGTAGGCTCAAATATGCACAAATATTGGCAAAGAAAAGCTGCTGCGAATGAACACCCATGAGAATTCAAAAAAGCAAATCAATAACAGCTGTATTGCGCAAAGGAGCATCCAGTAGGCTCTGTGAAGAGTAAATATTATAAAAAAACATAACCCTATCCAGAACACTTATTTCTTCGAGTTGACAAGCTCAACTTATTCATTTCAACTGCTTATAAACATGCTAGGTAATAATGGCAAGATTATATTGTTAACATTCGACTACATCAGCTCATCCCGAGAAGAAAACTAGTAAAGCATGAAAATTTTGAAGTTGATAAGGGAAAAAACATTATAAAGCAATTGTGACTGTTGACCGCAATAAGATGCCAGACCACTAGCGGCTAGGATGATGTGCAGAGGAATAGGTAGAGATCAATGGAGTAAAGAGGTCACGGACATCCTCTGCACCAATCAAATTATTACATGGAAAGGAATACAGAATAACATGTTGGAGGTAAACAAAAGTTTTGTATTTCGTCTTAACGTTAACATTATAAAGAAAACTGCCAAAAATTAGCGCAAAATCATAAATTGAAATTAAATTAATACGTACGCTCTATAGATAAGAAAACTGATATAAACAAAGTGTAAGGTTTACGCGCCATACTCCTGCAACATCATACTGCAAACTATACATTTGTAATAAACTCAGCCAATAACTTGATGGTAAGCTAAGTAAAAGATTTTAATTGAGTTGTTTTGGGTAACGAAATCAATATACTAATACGCAGATATACAATTATGAAATCCAACTGATCTTTTTACGCATTGTAACTAGAAAAAGCAGAAATCGAGAGAATTAGGTAAGTAGAGAAAAGGGCCCAGCTGACACTGACTGACGACCGGTGCGCCCGGAACATTAAAAAAAAATAAAGAAACGCGCCGACCATTCTCTCACGCTCACTAATAAGCAATATTTTTTCCCACATTTCGAAACTTGGTACGAAATCAAATCTGCAATACAATTCATTTCTTTGTGTTTTGTATGGAGGGATTTTCCATTTTTGGAGTGGGGGAAGGAAATATTTTTGCAATATATACAAAACCGATCTATTATGTGCTCCGATATATAAACTGGGAGATCCGAGAATTGTAGAGGAGTAATTTATGCGTTCGGTTTTTATTTTTGAAATATTATCTGTTTTGCCGAAAAACAACAACATGAATACTATGAAAGAGTTGAAAATTTAACCTGAACACATATGATAAAAGATAAATCAAAAATAAATTAATCTTGATGTAATATAATAAGATGCTAGAAAGAAAGACAACAAAGACAGTAGTTTTAGAACACGTTAATGACCAGTACTGATATCCATGCTTTTTGTTTAACATATAATAAGTAAATGCCTTTCGTGCAGAAATTTGATGATATAAGTAATAATAGAATCTTGTTGATTAAAAATCTTTATTTTTCACTCAATTCGCGAAAGTTTATTATATACAGATTTGTGTAATATGTTACGTGAACATCTTTCGTTTTCATGAACATAGCTATTGTATTAACACATCAACGTCTAGTTTGTTGTATTAACTTGATGATCATGCGTTGAATCGCCATTTATTGACATCAAGTTATGTTCAAGATTTGTAAAATCTCACGTACTATATGTTACATTTGTCAGATGATTAGATTCATTTATAAATTAAATGTTTTGGAAAGCATCTATTTAAAATCATAGGTCTACTAACACTGCCGATATTATTATATACTCGAAAAAAGTTTTTATATTCGATAAAAAAAATTGTGTTCTTTTGATAAAGTGTGGCGTAGGCTGAAGAATTAAGTAAGTACAATCTGATTCTTGATTTTTACGAGGTTACTTTTAACTGGACATATAACGACTAATGTCAAAGTTTTATTTTCGCTTCACTACTCATTGGCTATTGTATTGCAGTGATATTATGAAGTTTTTATTAGCGATCTTCATTTCAGTTGCAAAGTTTGTGTAAATACAGGAGAGTAGCTGAAAACTATTGTCTAAAGTTATGCATCAATGCTTTTACCTTTGATTCTTAGCAAAATATTCCATGTCCTTTTTTCTAAAGTGTTGAGGTCGAGAATTATGTAGGAACAAATCCGCGAGCTTATTATATTTATTATATTTCTTTGATTTGCATTATTCACATAAAAACTTTTTTATTTTTCACTTCAAATATTCAATCAGATATAGTTGTTAATGTTTAATTTTATCGTTCTAGCTTCAATATTTTTTTTTACCTTTAATTGAAAAGCCGACCAAGAGTTGTTTGTTCTGTTGTTCGTAATACTCTATTTCAGCATAAACTAATCCCATCTAAAGGTCTCACAAATAAAATGACGATAAACTAAAAGTTGGTTGCCATAACAAGCAATTTTCTCCAAACTGCTCTGCTCGATTGCATTATTCTCTTTTGAAAAACTCCTGTATAATTTTATCTTTTATTGAGATGTCATTAGCTGTAATTATTCTGTTTCAATATACTTATAATTTTTCTTTGTTTCTGTTAAATAGTTTTTAAATGCTTTGTTTATGACCTATGTTACTTGCCTCAATGTTTTTTCTCCTTTTCATCGAATCAATTACGTACAATTGAAAGATCAAGTGAAAATATATTCCATACAACATAAAAAGGACCAGATGAATGGACTTAAAGAACTCACCTAAACTGCCTTCTTAAACTTCCTCCCATCCCCGCTTCATCATCTTCGTTTACCCGACCCTAGAGATGCTTGTAGTTTCCTTACCCGCTAACTACATTTTGTAGCCCTAGTTTCTTCTTCAACATAGATATACATTCGAAAACGACACAATAAATACGACCTTAAAGCTCTACGTCAATCTGATATCAATGATGAAGGTGAAGATAATAAAAGTTCTTCCACAACAAATGTATAGTCTTTTTTAAATTATAAAGTTTGTTCTTATGAATTTTAGAGATTTAAAATTTACATTTCTGGGAAATATGAAAGCAGCTCACAGTTGCCGGATATCACATATGAAAAATGTGAAACTCGTTTTTCAAGGTTTTTATAAAATGTATATCCACACTTCTTCTCATCTACTTTTTTTTAAAATTTAGCTTAATCTTAATCTTCAAGCTCTACTCTCATTCCAACTGAAATCAAATAAGGTTATAGTTGTTATTTTCATCTCATCACTCGTTCCTCGTCTGATTCTCCCTCCGGGATAAATATCATAAATAAATAAATAAAATAAAAATATATACTTGATGAAATATGCTTGAATAATTACTATTCATCTTTAGCAATTTGTAAATGAATATTTTGATTCTTCTTATATATCAAGAACATTATTTCTTTTTTGAACTACTGCTCATGCATAATCATATACTTGAACATACATCACTTTTACTTTCCTTAAGTCTTTATTTATCATTTATATGACTCTTGTCTAAACTATATTCGCACAATTATCAAGTTGCAAGAACAATGAAAAGTATTTGCCCTATACTTTCTCATAACCTTTATACTACTTTTTATTTTTATTTGTTTTCTATCATTAAACAAGATTCCTTAAGTTCCACAACGTTTAAGTAAAAATCATATAAATATTGCTCATATTCTATACTTTCCTCTTATTCGTTTATTTTTTTTTTCATTTTAGATTCAATTCCTTTTTTTTCATGTATGATCATCCATTTCCTTGCTTCAATTTTAATAATCTATTTCTCATTTTATCTAGTCGTTTTCTTCCTTCCGTTATTATACTTCTACTTTCTGGTTTTTTTTCGAAATATTATGTTTAGTTCTTCATAATTCTATTTGTATATATTGAAATTTTATATTCTATATATTTACATTTATAATATTATATATATATATAAAATTGTTGAAAAGTTGTGTAATGTACTAGTAAAACTAGCTTGAATACGTTTTTTTTATCAAAAGTACTTAGAAAAATGTTTGAGCAGAAAAAAGTATTGGAGGACGGATGATTCTCATAGAGTCTGACTCTCTAATGTGATTGTTCCACAAAAGCATAATAGAGGCCGGCTGACTTTTCAATTACATTAAGGCCACGGGAGGCTAAAGTTGCTGTACTGAAAACATGAAAGCCCACTTGTCGAGCCCATATCTGAAAGTGAAAAAAAAACAATTCTTCAATTTATTTTAACAATATTCTGTTATATACTCAAATCTGTTATATGATACTTATTTCTTTATTTCTACTTTTCTCTTTTTTTACAGCAAACTCTTGTTTAAACTTGTTATGTCTTCATAACATCACTTGTTGGTATTTCAATTTTGTCTTAGTTCACATATTAGTATTCTATTAACGTTGTAGCTTTAAACTCATCTTATTTTAACTTAAGTTTAACTTTTCTACTTTAGAGAGAGTTTCCTGAAGCAAATCAGAATGGTCTGAACACATCATGGGCTGTTGCGTGTCCTCAGAATCGGAGCAATTTAATGAGGACCGTAAAAGACGACAATCGTAAGTTTTGATTTTTATCAATTTACTGCGCAAAATATAGAATGCTATTTATTTAATTTTATGACTTAAAATCAGACCATAGATCTATGTGTCTATATTTATAATATTTTACATCATTGATATTCTAACTAACTGAAAAAACGATGACAAAATTAGTTGAACATTTCTTTGTAAATTATGGTGTACTTTTGAGAAAATGTTATATACATCAGTTTTTTACAATTTTTCGCTATTTTTATAAACATAGCTATGTTATCTATTCATTTCAATTTAACTGTAGAATAGCAGTAAGTGATGAAAAGATGCATGTCGCTTTCTCGTTCATGTCAACGTGCTTAGCGACTATTACAAGAGCCGGAAATTTTGTTACAGCTTCCGAAGTATTCAGCTACGACAAGGGCACTAGGCACTACTTGATTCAGTTAAATTTCACGAATATGAATGTAGCTACGACGGCAAGGAGGATAACTTTTCCAACAATTCTATTCGTATTATCGACTCTCAAATTTATAACAGCTTAATGTGTAAAATAGAAATGTGATTAAAAAACGAAGAAGAAGTCACTTTCTTCATCTGGCTCATAAAACGTTTTTTGTTGTTAAGTTGGAGATGAAAGATAAAGATAGAATCGGGAGCAGCATGTGCTTTCACATTTTATAAATTTTCTAAACTTGATTACATGTTTGTTTCTAGATCTTCCACATCAAAATAATATAGGCCAAAAAAGTTGAAAGATACTTTTGTGTAGGATGTATTTCAGATGAAGGAATGTCGTGCTGATCTGATTTTAAAATTTTAATTTGTCTGAACATCAGAGCATGTAATGGAATATCATGTTGTATTTGAAACTTCATGAAAAAAATATAACAACTACAGCAATGCGAGGCAATTTCTAATAAAGAAAAGAAGTTATTCTTTTTTAAAAATTTGTCCTTTGAATAACTATTTGCTGATTTCAATTTGCATTTTGAAATGCCTCAAAGTTCTTTTGGCTCTTGCATTTGTCAACATAGAGATTTTGATGAATATTCAGTAGTTGAGATGATAATTATCGTTATTTTTCAATAAAGGATTATAGTATATAAGAGAAATATATGTTTTTAAAAGTAATTAATCATTTCTTTTAAAGGTCAATGGGTGTTGGTATGGGTGTTGCTATGATGATGCAACAAGCTGGAGCAATTGTTGGAGCTCAAGCACCATCTATGGATCCAACTGCCTTACAAGGACAAATTAGAAAAGCTAAAGTAAGTTTTTTTTTTGTTTCAGAACACTAATTTCATTTGTCAGTGACTTGTTCGAGAAGTACTAAATCAAAATTTTTAGGCCGAGGGCCGAACAGTTACTATGGTTAATGGAGCTTTATATTTCGATTATCAACTCGTTGCTCGGATACCACCTCACTTCGATATTCGAATTTAAGCCTTTCACATTCCATACATGAAGATTTCAGTTTGCATTCATGTCCAAGCAGAACCTATGCTATATCTAACACATACAATGATATTGGAAGAAAAAATCTCTTATATTTAAGCTTTGCTTTAATGATAATCAGAATGAAGTTGAAATTAGATACCTTGAAATGAAGACATATGAATGTATACGCATATGTATATGTAGCTCATGTATATTTCGTTTCTGTTGCTTAACTTCATTGTCATAAAATATTTTTTTGTATGTATTTTTATTTTTTCGAATATTTTTACGTTTTGCAATAAAGCGAATGAAAAGAAATCATGAGAAAATACTTTATCGTTTTCAATCTTAAATAGAAAATTGAATCTTAAAAAAAAAATAGAAAAATAGTTAGAAAAAAGTAATAATAATTATAATAATAATAATAACATTCTACGAAATAAAACAAGTACCTGTACCATGGTTGGGCACAACAAAGTCATTGCATGGAGACGGAACACATATCTTTCAGACAAAAAAAATTAAATAATTTTGATTTCAAAGAAAAAAACATTTTAATACTACATCCACATATATATATATATATATATATATATATATGCTTTTTGAAGTATTTAAATGAATTTAAAGAAAGAAACTAGCATCAAATGCCTGAGCATCGACAATATTGTCGGAAAGTATAGCCTGTTTCTACAAATTATATAGTTGACAATAAAATAAGTGTTGAGAAATGAATTGAAAAAGATAATTTTAAAAATAATCTACAATGTAATTACACAGAATTATATCGAAAAGGAAATATTATTAGAAATAAGCCAAGCACCTAGACGGACTACAAATACGCAAAAGATTGAATTGAATGGGGGGTTAAGCATTTAAAATAAATTTAAAAAACAAAAAATGCGAACCTTCCTAGTAAGTATATATCTATTTTATTTTCTTCGTTCGATAAAATTGATTTGAATTTCAAATATAATATATATATATATATATATATATATATATATATATATATATATATATATATATATATATATATATATATATATTATAACGAATGTAACTTCCAATTCGATTTAACAAAACATGTTATGTTCAATAAGATGTAACGTTCAGTTAACCTTGTGCTTGGAAATTCTGTAAAGCATTACTAAGGGAAGTAAACGGAGGAGGAAGAAAGATTTGACCCAAATTACGATTATTTGGTGCTGCCTGAGGACCATGAAACTGAAACTGTTTTTGTTTATTTGTTATTTGTTGTTATTCAATGTTTTGTTAGAATTTGTATACATTTAAAAAAATAAATTGTGGAATTACCTCAGATAATCGGAATGTATGAGGATCAAGTTGAGGCAAAGCCTGAATATAAATTGTAAATTATTGTTGATTATGCTTTATAAAACCTGTTGATTGAATAAACCATATCCAGGTTGAGAATGTAATCCAAAGTTATGTTGGTGATTGAGTAAATTGTCCGGAGAAGGTGGAATTTGCTCCAAATTGTTTAATCCAAATCCGTTATTCCCAATACTATTGTCGGTTTGTGTTATTCTTTGAGGAACATTGACAACGTTTTGATTGGAAGTGGGAGCAAATGGATTATACGCGGAGGATGTCTGAAATATTGGTAAAATAATTTTTTATTATATCATAATTTTCAATTCTACCTGCTGAGGGAACATTAAAGGAAAGTGAATCAAAGATGGTGGTGGTAAAGGATTCAATGGATTTGCTTGACTAACTCCGAATGCCTGTGGAGCTGGTAAGGGACGTTGAACAGATTGTTGAACAGGAGCTGCTGGAACAGGCGGTGGCGGTGGTGGAGGTGGTATTCCGAATAGAGGAATATTAGGATGAAAAGCTTGCAGATTAAACGGAGGCAAAGTTGGTAGAGTATATGTTGATGGTGGTGAAGTAGGTGCCGCTGTAGTAGTTGTAGTCGTTATTGCATCAATCTGAAACTATTAAATTTGTAATTATTTCAAAACAGCAGAAATATAATAATTTAAATTCATATAAAAAAAACTAAACCTGAACTGGTGGTCTCTGTATTTCAATAGAGACTCGCTTTGGTGCTGATGGTACTGATCGTCTGGGAGTTGTTGTTGATTTTTCATATCCTTCTTCATCAAGTGGACGATATATTGGTGCTCCAAAACTACCCACAAAGTTTTCTTTGTCAGGCAAGTTATGTGATAGTGGGCCCACTCGTTCGTGAACACTGAATTCAAAAAATATAATCAAATTTACATATTAATTTGATTTTAAAAAGATATTGTTTCATTTGATGTTTCATTCAACTTATATTATTTGATAGAAGAAATAAACATAATCAAATATGAAATTGAATAGATGATATTCGTTTAGAAACATGTAAATCTATTGTCTTCAAATATCTGTTAGCCTCTATATCATTTTGGGATAGCGTTATGAAGAATATTCAAACGGCTGCGGGATATGACTGAATTTCACTGCTTCTATTCTTCGTCATATTAGCATGAAATATATTGAAATGATCCAGTTTTTCTTAGAAATATCTCATTATCACAACGGAATGTTGATTGTTGTCTATTCATTATGTCATTCTTTACTAAATTTTTGAGTCTGGATATCATTGGACAAAGATTGCTCAGCACGAAATCATATGCCTTTGATTCCAAATGAGAAAAAAAGTCATAATTGAATAACTAATTTGAAAAATATCTACAAATCAAGAAAAATAATATGAAGTTTCGCGCTGATTGTTTACTTTATATCATATTTTTCATGATTATAATAAATTATATCAAAAATAACTTATCCATTTTTTTAATAAAGTATATAATAATGTACCTATGTGTTTTATGTCTTCTTTTTTTTTCAATACTTTCCGGACGTTGCTTCTTTTCAACATCCATATGTGGATGTCCCTCATGCCCTAAAGGTTGTGATCCATTATTCGCATTTTCGAGCACTCGCACAACTTCCTCGTAAACACCTTCGTCAACTGAAAAATGAAACATTTGATCAAATTCATATCGGAAGAAATGAAGCAAAAAGAAAACGACAAGGAAACAACATTTCACTCCTTTTTTTCCTTTTTTTATATTGCAACGATTGTTATCGCTTATATTAAGTCGTAGAATTCATAAGAAATACTTATTGAAAAATTTTAGTAGATCGCTTAGATAGTCCATACATATAGAACGATATTCTATAAAACTATTACCTGGTGTTTCAACTTCCGGTGGATCTGGTAAGCAATTAAGACGACGAATTGTAACTTCATAAGAAACACTGAAAAATAAACAGAATATTACATTATATACGAATGAAGATATAAATTTATTGTTTTGCTATTATTAAGTAAATATCCTAATTTTCCAAATATAAATTAATATAATAATAATACTTTGTAAATATCATTTACCCCTTGAAGAATTATATTGTTGGGGGGGGGGGGGGGAGAATCTAACTCTTGTTCTTTCCTATTCGTTTATCACCCGTTTTATGGCCTACATACTTGCTTTTTCATGTTCTATCACCATTTGTTTCAACCAAAATGCTATCCTATTTTCGCTTCAAGAAAAATTTAGATTGATATTTCAATTAGCTAATGATAGCAGAACGTCATTGAAAATTGTTGCCTAAATTATACTGAACTAAATATTCTTCTAACAAAATAATTTGTAACTTCGTTGACATATAAAAAATGAAATATTTGAATCAATGAATAAAAGAACACAATATGAAGTGTTTTTTCTTGTTTCGAAAAACCTTATGACAAACAGTCCTCGTCAAGAACGGATCTTTTTCATTTTCTGTTGATGAAATGACATCATGCTTGATATATCGTTTTAGTATTTTCATTTAGTTTATAAATATTCTTTGATCATAAAATCAAGTTTATAAACTAACAATCAATATTCCTATTTACTTAAATAGAAAATAGATTCTTTATTAGCTGATATTGATGTTCAATAGTTTCCTATCTTAACGAAAGAAATCCTGTCTAACATACATAGACTTCTACTCATGGTCATCATAAAGATTAAGACTAATTCCAACTTCATATAACAAGTTCATGATGTTCCTTCAAACTAAATCCTCAGAGAGTTATATGTTTAAAGCAACTGTTGGCTATATACGAAATACCGATTTATGCGGATGCTGAGTTGCTGTATTCAAGTTCAGAAGCATTGAAGGCTTGCCAAACTTCTCCTTCTCAGCCATTTTTTAAACTTGAAGTATTCTTTTATGAATCACAAATTATGAATAGCACAACTAACAATGCTTGAGCTATATGCATGTGATATAGAAATTCTATTTGCAATTTTCAGTTTGGCAAAACATGAAAACATTGAGAACATATTGGGTTTGGGAATAAAAGAAGAACTATTTACGGTGATATCTTCAAGAGTCTCTAATATATATCCAGTCATATAAATGGATATTCTTTGAACCGATTCATAAATAGATTTCTGAAAGAAAACAGCAGGGTCCGTCGTACTCCAAAACCGGACCCAACAAGGTGTAGATGTGTGACTCTTTATAAGAGAACCACAGTCCAAAAAAATTCTAAAGAAACAGATTTCAAGCCGATTGGAGAGGTTAAGAAAAGAACTATACGGCTAGGTAGAAGAGAGGTGAGAATTGGATGGAGACCAATAGAGAATTGAAGAAAAATAATATATACAAATAATTACTTGTTGAAGGTTCGGTATTTTAAACCAGCAATATACTTTATATAATTTTCTTAAACTTTTCAAAAGTTTTTTTTGTATATCCGGAAATTATGGTCTTAGTATTTTATAGCGGGTTCCCTAGTTTCTGCTTAGCAAGGCACGTTTGAGGATTTTCATCATCAATTTTCAAGGACATTTGCCTAATTTCTTCAACCTGAAGACATTCTAGAGTAATTAGACAAATGAAAAATTTCTGTTTCTTCCTCAAAAGACGGTGTTTGTCTGACAAGCGGCACATCCTGCCATGACATATACACATCACATTTAGCATATAGATGAATTGAATAACGTTAATGTGATCTATTATACCCACATCTTAGTTTTAAAACTGTTTTCTAAACTATAGGTGCTTGTTAAATTCTGTGCTTTTTTCAAAACTAAAAATTGGTCAGAAACATACATTCGTGCATCATCTGGATCCACAACTTTGCGCAAATTGGAGATCACATCGAACGAGATCTGTCGGCCTTCTCGTATAACCTGTAAATACAAGTTTTCTTTACATGTCAGTAAATCTTTTGTTCTCCAAAGTAGAGATAAGTTAAAACTTTTTCTTCTCATTTAAAAAAAAGTTCATTCAAAAGAGAAAAAAATTCAATATGAAATAAAAAATAAGAAGTTATAATATATATTTTTTGATTTTTAATAAAAATTTTAATATTCAAAAAAATAGGGATGATAACTACAAACCTCTCCTCCAGTAACCGCTTCACCAGCTCCAATCGTAGTAACTCCTACATCTTGGGAAAATCGTAAACCATCAAATGAGCAACATTGTAAAACAAGACTATAAAATGAAAAATTGTTAACCAATAAGTATGAATATATGCCATGTTTCCATAAAAACTATATTTTGTTAAAATTAAAAAAAAATGTTTTCAAACATTAAGAAATGTATAAGTATTGAATACTTCTGGTAGGATTTCAATGGCATGTGTAAGAGAGATATGCTATTTTGATTATGCTAACTATATGACTGTCACTTGTTATATTATATTGAATCTATCATTTTTTATGTGTTTCGATTATGAAATAGCTATTTTATTTTCTCTTCTTAGCCTAACTTTTCCTAAATCATTTTCGTCAAAGATATCATATGATAGCTCGCTAGCAGATGAAACAAGACCAAAAACGGTCATACAATAATTCAGGATGGAATATTGGAAGCCATAGTTGAAAAGAAAAGATTAAGAAGAGAGAGGGGAGAGAGATGTAGAGAGTAATAATTTGGGAAGAGATAGAAAGTGAAAAAAAGAAGAAAGAAGGATATCCATAGTGAAATGAGTGACCGAGAGAAAAACGGAGAGTAAACGTGGTGGAGTTCGCAAATGAAGAGGAGATCAAGAGAAAACGAGAAACAAAGAAATGGAATAAAAGATATGAGAAAATCTAGCAGAAAGGAGATATTTTGATAGAATGTTAAGCAAAATCGTGAAATCCTAAAGAAAAATGGATAAAAAGCGAAAACGATAATGGACATTCTAGAAAGAAAATCAACACTATGAATGAACATAAGATAACTAACAAAAGAAAAACTAATTATATAGGAATGCAATAGATGAAATTTGTTTTTTCCAGAACTTTATCAAAGAGTTTACAAAAATATATTTTCTTAATTAAAAAATGAAAACTTACGGTTGCCTTGGATGGTCAATATACTCAATACCACCAACCCACTGATTTTTCTTATTACAAGATAATGAATCAAATGATCCAGAGCAATTCTAAAATATTTGATGAAAAAAAAACAAGAAAAATCAATTAAAATTTGTATAATATATATAACAGATCCCTTTCGTATTCTCTACTTCTCCCCCTATAATAGGAGACAGTTTCTGATTTTTTTTTGCAGTTTTTCTTCCAGCTCTTCAAGAATGTTACTTAGAAATCACGTATAAAGATGAGAAGTGGCCTATTATCCAGCCGAATTTTTTTCATTTTCCCTTCATGACATGAACAACGTCATGCGCTTTTCACCGTTCGGCATCGGCTTCAAGATCATCATGATAGTTACAAGTGCTCTACTCTCACTTAATCTTTCCTACAGCGTTATTCTCAAAAAAAGATATTTGGTTACTATATTAGGATTTATTCTTATACTTATTATATATTCTCGTTATTGCAATACTTCGTCGTCATATTCTTCAAATTTATATTCTCTTCATCCTATTGCTTTTATAATCTTTCCTCACACATAAAGGTGTACGTTCATTTCTCACCGATCTTTTTTTCCTTTTTTTTGGTCAACGTTGACCGTCAATCCAATGAATGTACAGTCTTATTAAAAGTTTCATCTAAGATGAAATGATGACAGCCAGTATGATGAAATCTTCTAACGCATATCTTTGAATAATATGCTTATATTACATAAACATATTTTAATGACAATTCTTTTATAATATACATATATATATATATATATATATATATATATATATATATATATATATATATATATATATATATATATATATATATATATATATATATATATATATATATATATATATATATATATATAATAAATTAAGTGTTTAGTATTTAAATTTGAAAATTATAATTTTTGGATTTAAAAAAATTTGAAAAAAGTCATGGAAATCATTTATCCTCTCATTCACAGTTTATCCCAATATTCTGTTAATTAATAGGAATTGAAAAAAAAAGAGAAACAGCATATATTCGTTTCATTCGACATATCTGACCGAGATCTTTGTCATCAAGCCGCACCTGGTCATCTTATGTTTTAACGAACTGTTTAACTCAATGACCTAGACTTTAAAGAAGGATAAAAGGATTTTAGATATACGGGAAATTCACATTTTTTAGAATTGATTTATATCGCTTATATATCAATATATTCTTTGGTAGCTATATATATATATATTCTTTATAAATTATCTTAGTTTAAAGAAAATTTTGAAAGAAACAAATATGTAGATGGTAGGGTTATGAATAGTTATACTTAGCCCCTCATATATAGAATATAGCTGAACATATCTTAAGAGTAGATTATACTTCCTGTGAAGCAATTTCATAAGGAAATCTTAAAAGACTAATAGGATGACAAGTTGCCCTTAATCTATAACCAGACTATTCAATGTCATGTTTCAAGAAATAAAGATATACACAATATATGTGCTATATATTATTATTATTTTAAAATAGTTAATAATGTACATACCGCTCGAGGTTTGTTGGTTTGAAGATATCCTTGTCGATTACGATCGCCATCCCGGAAAAATCCGTCTGTTTGACCATATTGATCTGTGTTGAAGAAAGAATCATCAATGTCATCAATTGGTTGTGCAATACATGTTGGTTGAGCACAACCTAATACTGGAAGACCTATAAAATCAAGTTCTGAATGTTCATATAAAATACTTAAATTTTATCAAAGTTTTCCTTTATCATACGTTCTGTGGGATAAGAGTTTTCAAGTTTTAAAATCTATTTTACAATTTTATTATCTTTCTTTCGAATTCAATACACTAAAATCACTTCAATAATTTTTAAAGCACTGTAGATTATTTAGAAGTCACATGCTTAACAACGAAATCGAAAACGAACCGCTTGGTAAAACTTCCAAACTGAATGGAACTCCACTTTCTCCACAATATGAAGCTAATGCTGTCGTGACAATAACCAGACACAACAGCCCAAGCTTCATCCCTTAGATAGAAACATAAGTTTGACGTAAGAAATGGGTAAGTATAAAGGAAAGCAAAAAAATCTCAGATGAATTAATTGACTTGGATCAACTACTTGGCCATTGAAACAGGGTTGTACAATCTAGACCGGGATACACGAGAGAGAAAGTAAGAACGAAGGCCGTAAAAGGAAAAATTGCAAAAGTACGTCAAATCCAATGGATTGCTTCTGTCTCGTTGTCAATTTTTTTGTCTTGGCTGCTTCCGTGAAACAGTTTTTGTTTTTAAGGAATGAAGAAGAAAAGGATGAAAATCATATAACGGGCATTCATCTGAGTATCTACATATAAATACAAAATAAATAGAGAAAATGAAATAGAATGGTAGATTGAATATGTGAACATATAAGTTATAATAATAATATTCTTATGTATATAAGAGTGAAAGAAAACATTCAAATTAGATCTCATTCAATGATAAAGAGCCGTTAAGAAAAAGCTAGTTGTTGGTGAAGTCATGAATTCATGTATACATATACATGATTGCATAAGAAACATGATTGACCGGATGAAAATTCTTAGATAATTATCTTCCGGATATTGTATTATTATCTAATAAAGAAAACATATAACATATATATATATATATATTTACATATATTATAAAAAAGATATAAAGATTATTTCTTAATTCAAAAAAAGGTTTGTGTATGCTTATGCATAGGTATCAAGTAGTTGTAAAGAAGTATAACAAGTAAAAAGAATACCATCATAGTCTGGGAAGAATAACATAATTATATTCTATATAGTATGATTAAGCATATAAGATAACTAGAAAGTATTAGCTATATAATAGTCATCGGACAAAAGCAACGGAAAGTTATATAAACTAGCTGACCAGTTCCTATTTGCAAGTTTTGCTTCTTAGGGAAAATTTCTTATTCGATCTTATTAATAACTATTAGAAAATAAGGTAGCCTATATATTATATATTTAGAATAAAATGAAATAAATTAAAAAAATATTCGATTCATATAAATAAAACAAAATATACATTCAGATTGTATCAATATTCAATTATTCAATAGCGGATTTATATATAATGAAAACATCATAACATATAATTAGTAGTTTATGCATAATTAAAATATATTTATATTTTTTATATTTTGAATATGAAGTCATATAATAAATAATTGCATTCCTTGAAATGAATGCAAAGGACAGTCAAAAGGATATACGTCTTGCTTTTGGTTGATTTGGCACAGACTAGCCACGCCTTCTTAATGCTATCCGAATTCCCCCCCCCCCCCTCCCATCATCTTCTCTTTCTTTTGAAATACTTAAAACAAGCCACAAACATCATTAATCATTTGAACGTAAAAATAAAAAGTATCAAAGCAATCATAAAAAAATTATTTTTTTTTGATTTTCCTTAAAATCTAACTAAGTAATTTGAAATAATAATATAAAGAATAAAATTGATATTTTTCAATCATATTTCTGTAATTGAATGTTTTTTCTCATTATTTATTCTAATTTCCACGTAAATTATTTGACACGTTTGGATATAGGAATTTCAAATTTACTAATATCATTCACATTAACTGGTTAAGTTTTTCATATACATAAATATGAATACTTCTACTAATTATTCTACTAATAAAACAATAGTAAAATAATTAAACAAATTATAATAATTATATGAATTGTAATATAGCTAACTAAAATATTGGCTGAACGAATTATACGCCGAATACAAACTGATTATCATATATGTGGATTCACTGATCAACAGTTATCTCAAATACTAAATGAGGTAATATAGATTTAAATAAATTACAAGCTATATCATATATAAAAACAATAATTAACGACAATTTATTATATTGTATTTTTAAGGCAACATCGGTTTTAAAACTAGAACCAGCAACTTTATGTTTGACAGCTCCGTTGGTTATATTTGGAGATATTCATGGACAGCTGCTGGATCTGTTAAAGTATACATTTGAAAATTTATAATATTTTTAGCAGTCTAGAATTATTTTTCATTTAATTTCGATTTTTCATTAAACTTGAAAAAGACAAATTTCAGATTTTTATCCGTTGTTGGTACACCTCCCAATACAGTTTTACTTTTCTTAGGTGATTATGTGGACAGAGGAAAATTATCTTTAGAAGTTGTTAATATTATTATTTTTAATAGTTAAAAATTAATTTTTAATTATACTATTTAAAGGTTATAACTTTATTACTTTGTTATAAAGTACTATATCCTAATTCAATATATTTAATTCGTGGAAATCATGAATGCTCACGAATGAATGCATTGTATGGTTTTCGTGAAGAATTAATTGAAAAACGATCAAGCAATATATGGAAAAAGTACAATGAGGTTAGTTGGTATTAAAGGGTTATCAAACATAAAACTCTATTTTCTAGGTATTTGATCATTTTCCTCTATGTGCTACAATTGATAAAACAATTTTATGCATGCACGGTGGTTTATCACCCCTGATACAGTCATGGGATAGTCTGTTGAGCCTTAAAGTTTTCTAATCACATTTGATGTGTTGAAAATTCGTTTCCCAATTTTGTAGAAACCTAGTGGCCCTGATGAATGCGACGAAGGAATTGCTTTAGATTTGATGTGGTCAGATCCAACGACTGATGCTTGTTGTCCAGTATATGCATACAATTCAGTAATGTTATAGTTTATGATATTTTAGATTTTGTCATTTACACTATTAATTTTTATTCAATAGGTTAGATATACATCTGTAATTTTTGGAAAACGAGCTGTAAAAGAATTATGTGAAAAATTAAGCTTGAAATTGATTGTTAGAGCACATGAAGTAGTTCCGGTATATTTAAACTTATACTATTTCAAAATACAAAAAAAACACTAGAATGGTCATTTATGGGAATTCGATAATCATATAGTTACAATTTTTTCTGCTCCAAACTATTGCGGATCAGACGGAAATTCTGGATCAGTTAGTTTTAACTTACATTATTTCATTGATTGTAACTTTAGGTGATGCGTGTTTCTAAAAATTTAAAGATAACTTTTTGCACTTTAAAGCCGCTGTCAACCCCTTCTATAATAAAAAAGAAAGAACTAAAGATGGTAGAGAATGAAGCTAACAGTCCAGATCCATGTAAGATAGGCTAAAGAGTTTCAAACAAGAGATGAAGATCATTTCAGTAGCAAAGCAAAGTGTAAAGTGAATCATATAGAACAATTAATAAAATAAAATAAATTGAATACTGTATTATAATGTGATATATTGAATATTATTATTTAATTAACTAATATAATTTATTTATTCATTACAAAAAAAGAAACAATTTGATATCATATTATTCATCAAGATGATGATGAAAAAGCATAAAATATTTGAATGTTTACACAAACATAAATATAATATTAAAGAAAGAAAAAGATACATATTGAAGAATATGTGTGCGAAGACAGTTTAAGTTTATGTCTTCCACATATGAAATATTCGAACGTTGCAAATGTTGTATGATATATAATCTTTACTCTGATTCCTCTAATCATAAATTCTTTAAAGTTTCTATATTCAGTTGAGAATTTCAGTAGATTGTATCCTTATGTACATGCATTAGACGTTTAACTGTTGTTATGTTCGATTATACTTACAATCTTATTGTAATAACTAATTATTTAATTATAGTTCGAAAAAGAAATTTATGCTCAAGTTTTTATTTATTTTATTTATTAAACTGTAAATGTTTACAATACTATATGTGATAATATTATATATCCAGAAAAAAAGAGAAAAACTGAAACAAAAAGTAAAAACAAGAAATTTTTTTGAATAATTTAGATTTCAAACACAACATATTTAGTCGAATTTCAATATCAATGGTCAGAAACTTTGGCGCATACTTAATTCTATTTTGATAATAGATAAAAAATATAAATTAGTTAAAAAAAACCATAGTGTTATAAGAAATCTTTTTTGCTTTTTCATTATTCTATTATACTTCATTTCTTTTTATTTTATATTTATTAAAATATAATAACAAATTTTTTATAATTTAGAATAAAGAATGAAGAAATCATATTTAGTACTTTCACTACTTGTTCTGATAATTTTTGTTGTGGTTCTTGCTGC
Organism: Auanema rhodensis; assembly: GCA_964057225.1. Classification (NCBI taxonomy): domain Eukaryota; kingdom Metazoa; phylum Nematoda; class Chromadorea; order Rhabditida; family Rhabditidae; genus Auanema; species Auanema rhodense. The sequence continues at coordinate 7,529,865 of OZ059899.1, read as the reverse complement.
TGTGGCGGTTATTTTAGCTATAGTACTAACTAATAGTAATTATATTAATTTTTACAGACAATTATATTTTTATATATTTAAATCAATATTAATTATTTAGAACATAAACAAACCAATACTATTGTAACAAAGCTTCTATCAGTAGCTATTCCAACTGTAGATGAAACAAAAGCTTTGCGGCAAAAGCGAGATACTTCGTCATGCAGTTACTATACCGTTGGTTCTACTTTGTAAAAATTATAATTTTGAAAGTATATTGTACAGATCAGCAAAGAGGCTAAGGAAATCATAAAAAATCTTGATAATGATTTTAGCTTATCCATTATTACTTTTTCTGAAACTGCTGAAGCAACTGATGTACTAACTATACCGCAAGCACTTGAGTATATTGAAACCATTCAACAATCTAATTCAAAATCCTTATCACAACAAAGGTGAACGTCTCAAAATAAAAAAAAATTAACTTTCTTTATAGTTTTCTATATAACGTAAAAAAAACGTTTAAAATTTCTTTTGACATTTTGTATTCTCTTTCCTATTAAAACTGAAAATTTCATTTATTCGTAGTGTTACCAAACAAACTAATGTATAATTCTCACATAAGAAATATTGCATCACAATTTCATATAGTTCAAACATGACCAGCGAAATTTTTTTATCGTTATAACTGAATCAGCAAAAATCCTATATAATATAAAACAAAATAAAATTTCATCTTAAAAAAAGCAAATGTAAATCATTATAAAATATTTCATAATTTCAGTGCTGTAGAGAAATATGAAACCAATTTAGATAATTCTGATAGAAAAAATTATTTTCTTTATTTTATCCCATGTATGGCATCTGCAAATTATACCGGGTAGTCTTAGTTTATACCGTAGATATCATAATAAGACTATTTTCAGTAAAAAAGAAGACCTAGAAAACTTTGACCAGATTTTATCGAAATGCTTACTCCGTTCACAGGAAACCATCTTAACATCAGATCAATTAACGCAAAAACAAATACGGAATCTTTATAATATTTCAGAAAATGCAGTCACTTCTGTTGGTAAAGGTCAAAATATATCTCAAGTTATTTCTCATATAATAAGTAAGAGGTCATGTTAGAGAACAAAAGAATTGAGTTTATTTTTAGATAGCTCTGATAATATTACAACATCGACATCAAAATCAACTTTGACTACAGAAACTCCAACAACTAGTGAACAACTAACGTCCACTACAGAAGCTCCAACCACTAGTGAACAGCCAACGTCCACTACTGAAGCTCAAGACACAAGTGAAGAGCCAACGTCTACTACTGAAGGTCCAACTACTAGTGAACAACTAACGTCCACTACTGAAGCTCCAACAACTAGTGAACCACTAATGTCCACTACAGAAGCTCCAACCACTAGTGAACAACTAACGTCCACTACAGAAGCTCCAACCACTAGTGAACAGCCAACGTCCACTACTGAAGCTCAAGACACAAGTGAAGAGCCAACGTCTACTACTGAAGCTCAAGACACAAGTGAAGAGCCAACGTCTACTACTGAAGGTCCAACTACTAGTGAACAACTAACGTCCACTACTGAAGCTCCAACAACTAGTGAACCACTAATGTCCACTACAGAAGCTCCAACAACTAGTGAACAACTAACGTCCACTACAGAAGCTCCAACAACTAGTGAACCACTAATGTCCACTACAGAAGCTCCAACAACTAGTGAACAACTAACGTCCACTACTGAAGCTCCAACAACTAGTGAACAACTAATGTCCACTACAGAAGCTCCAACAACTAGTGAACAACTAACGTCCACTACAGAAGCTCCAACAACTAGTGAACAACCAATGTCAACTACTGAAGCTCAAGCCACAAGTGAACAACTAACGTCAACTACTGAAGCTCAAGACACAAGTGAAGAGCCAACGTCTACTACTGAAGGTCCAACTACTAGTGAACAACTAACGTCCACTACTGAAGCTCCAACAACTAGTGAACCACTAATGTCCACTACAGAAGCTCCAACAACTAGTGAACAACTAACGTCCACTACAGAAGCTCCAACAACTAGTGAACCACTAATGTCCACTACAGAAGCTCCAACAACTAGTGAACAACTAACGTCCACTACTGAAGCTCCAACAACTAGTGAACCACTAATGTCCACTACAGAAGCTCCAACAACTAGTGAACCACTAATGTCCACTACAGAAGCTCCAACAACTAGTGAACAACTAATGTCCACTACAGAAGCTCCAACAACTAGTGAACAACTAACGTCCACTACAGAAGCTCCAACAACTAGTGAACAACCAATGTCAACTACTGAAGCTCAAGCCACAAGTGAACAACTAACGTCAACTACTGAAGCTCAAGCCACAAGTGAACAGCCAACGTCTACTACTGAAGCTCTAACCACTAGTGAACAACCAATGTCAACTACTGAAGCTCTAACCACTAGTGAACAGCCAACGTCCACTACTGAAGCTCCAACAACTAGTGAACAGCCAACGTCTACTACTGAAGCTCCAACAACTAGTGAACAACTAACGTCCACTACAGAAGCTCCAACAACTAGTGAACAACTAACGTCCACTACAGAAGCTCCAACAACTAGTGAACCACTAATGTCCACTACAGAAGCTCCAACAACTAGTGAACCACTAATGTCCACTACAGAAGCTCCAACAACTAGTGAACCACTAATGTCCACTACAGAAGCTCCAACAACTAGTGAACAACTAATGTCCACTACAGAAGCTCCAACAACTAGTGAACAACTAACGTCCACTACAGAAGCTCCAACAACTAGTGAACAACTAACGTCCACTACAGAAGCTCCAACAACTAGTGAACAACTAACGTCCACTACTGAAGCTCCAACAACTAGTGAACCACTAATGTCCACTACAGAAGCTCCAACAACTAGTGAACAACTAACGTCCACTACAGAAGCTCCAACAACTAGTGAACAACTAACGTCCACTACAGAAGCTCCAACAACTAGTGAACAACTAACGTCCACTACAGAAGCTCCAACAACTAGTGAACAACTAACGTCCACTACAGAAGCTCCAACAACTAGTGAACAACTAACGTCCACTACAGAAGCTCCAACAACTAGTGAACAACTAACGTCCACTACAGAAGCTCCAACAACTAGTGAACAACTAACGTCCACTACAGAAGCTCCAACAACTAGTGAACAACCAATGTCAACTACTGAAGCTCAAGCCACAAGTGAACAGCCAAGGTCTACTACTGAAGCTCCAACAACTAGTGAACAGCCAACGTCTACTACTGAAGCTCCAACAACTAGTGAACAACCAATGTCAACTACTGAAGCTCTAACCACTAGTGAACAGCCAACGTCCACTACTGAAGCTCCAACAACTAGTGAACAGCCAACGTCTACTACTGAAGCTCCAACAACTAGTGAACAACCAATGTCTACTACTGAAGCTCCAACAACTAGTGAACAACCAATGTCAACTACTGAAGCTCAAGCCACAAGTGAACAGCCAACGTCTACTACTGAAGCTCTAACCACTAGTGAACAGCCAACGTCTACTACTGAAGCTCCAACAACTAGTGAACAACCAATGTCAACTACTGAAGCTCCAACAACTAGTGAACAACCAATGTCAACTACTGAAGCTCCAACAACTAGTGAACAACCAATGTCAACTACTGAAGCTCTAACCACTAGTGAACAGCCAACGTCTACTACTGAAGCTCCAACAACTAGTGAACAACCAATGTCAACTACTGAAGCTCTAACCACTAGTGAACAACCAATGTCAACTACTGAAGCTCTAACCACCAGTGAACAGCCAACGTCTACTACTGAAGCTCCAACAACTAGTGAACAACCAATGTCAACTACTGAAGCTCCAACAACTAGTGAACAACCAATGTCAACTACTGAAGCTCCAACAACTAGTGAACAACCAATGTCAACTACTGAAGCTCTAACCACTAGTGAACAGCCAACGTCTACTACTGAAGCTCCAACAACTAGTGAACAACCAATGTCAACTACTGAAGCTCCAACAACTAGTGAACAACCAATGTCAACTACTGAAGCTCTAACCACCAGTGAACAGCCAACGTCTACTACTGAAGCTCTAACCACCAGTGAACAGCCAACGTCTACTACTGAAGCTCCAACAACTAGTGAACAACCAATGTCAACTACTGAAGCTCTAACCACTAGTGAACAGCCAACGTCCACTACTGAAGCTCAAGCCACAAGTGAACAGCCAACGTCCACTACTGAAGCTCAAGCCACAAGTGAAGAGCCAACGTCTACTACAGAAGCTCCAACAACTAGTGAACAACCAACGTCCACTACAGAAGCTCAATCCACAACTGAACAGCCAACGTCCACTACTGAAGCTCCAATAACTAGTGAACAGCCAACGTCTACTACTGAAGATCCAACAACTAGTGAACAACCAATGTCAACTACTGAAGCTCAAGCCACAAGTGAACAGCCAACGTCTACTACTGAAGCTCCAACAACTAGTGAACAACCAATGTCAACAACTGAAGCTCAATTCACAAGTGAACAGCCAACGTCTACTACTGAAGCTCCAATAACTAGTGAACAACCACTGTCAACTTCTGAAGCTCCAACCACTAGTGAACAGCCAACGTCCACTACTGAAGCTCAAGCCACAAGTGAAGAGCCAACGTCTACTACTGAAGCTCAAGCCACAAGTGAAGAGCCAACGTCTACTACTGAAGCTCCAACAACTAGTGAACAACCAATGTCAACTACTGAAGCTCAATCCACAAGTGAACAGCCAACGTCTACTACTGAAGCTCCAATAACTAGTGAACAACCAATGTCAACTGAAGCTCTAACCACTAGTGAACAGCCAACGTCTACTACTGAAGCTCCAATAACTAGTGAACAACCACTGTCAACTTCTGAAGCTCCAACCACTAGTGAACAGCCAACGTCCACTACTGAAGCTCAAGCCACAAGTGAAGAGCCAACGTCCACTACTGAAGCTCAAGCCACAAGTGAACAGCCAACGTCTACTACTGAAGCTCCAACAACTAGTGAACAACCAATGTCAACTACTGAAGCTTTAACCACTAGTGAACAGCCAACGTCCACTACTGAAGCTCAAGCCACAAGTGAACAGCCAACGTCCACTACTGAAGCTCAATCCACAAGTGAACAGCCAACGTCTACTACTGAAGCTCCAACAACTAGTGAACAACCAATGTCAACTACTGAAGCTCAATCCACAAGTGAACAGCCAACGTCTACTACTGAAGCTCCAATAACTAGTGAACAACTAACGTCCACTACTGAAGCTCCAACAACTAGTGAACAACCAATGTTAACTACTGAAGCTCTAACCACTAGTGAACAGCCAACGTCCACTACTGAAGCTCAAGCCACAAGTGAACAGCCAACGTCCACTACTGAAGCTCAAGCCACAAGTGAAGAGCCAACGTCCACTACTGAAGCTCAATCCACAAGTGAACAGCCAACGTCTACTACTGAAGCTCCAACAACTAGTGAACAACCAATGTCAACTACTGAAGCTCTAACCACTAGTGAACAGCCAACGTCCACTACTGATGCTCCAACAACTAGTGAACAACCAATGTCAACTACTGAAGCTCAAGCCACAAGTGAACAGCCAACGTCTACTACTGAAGCTCCAACAACTAGTGAACAACCAATGTCAACTACTGAAGCTCAAGCCACAAGTGAACAGCCAACGTCTACTACTGAAGCTCCAACAACTAGTGAACAACCAATGTCAACTACTGAAGCTCAAGCCACAAGTGAACAGCCAACGTCTACTACTGAAGCTCCAACAACTAGTGAACAACCAATGTCAACTACTGAAGCTCCAACAACTAGTGAACAACCAATGTCAACTACTGAAGCTCTAACCACTAGTGAACAGCCAACGTCCACTACTGAAGCTAAAGCCACAAGTGAACAGCCAACGTCCACTACTGAAGCTCCAATCACTAGTGAACAGCCAACGTCCACTACAGAAGCTCCAATAACTAGTGAACTACCAATGTCAACTACTGAAGCTCAAGCCACAAGTGAACAGCCAACGTCCACTACTGATGCTCAAGCCACAAGTGAACAGCCAACGTCTACTACTGAAGCTCCAACAACTAGTGAACAACCAATGTCAACTACTGAAGCTCTAACCACTAGTGAACAGCCAACGTCCACTACTGAAGCTCCAACAACTAGTGAACAGCCAACGTCTACTACTGAAGCTCCAACAACTAGTGAACAACCAATGTCTACTACTGAAGCTCCAACAACTAGTGAACAACCAATGTCAACTACTGAAGCTCAAGCCACAAGTGAACAGCCAACGTCTACTACTGAAGCTCTAACCACTAGTGAACAGCCAACGTCTACTACTGAAGCTCCAACAACTAGTGAACAACCAATGTCAACTACTGAAGCTCCAACAACTAGTGAACAACCAATGTCAACTACTGAAGCTCCAACAACTAGTGAACAACCAATGTCAACTACTGAAGCTCTAACCACTAGTGAACAGCCAACGTCTACTACTGAAGCTCCAACAACTAGTGAACAACCAATGTCAACTACTGAAGCTCTAACCACTAGTGAACAACCAATGTCAACTACTGAAGCTCTAACCACCAGTGAACAGCCAACGTCTACTACTGAAGCTCCAACAACTAGTGAACAACCAATGTCAACTACTGAAGCTCCAACAACTAGTGAACAACCAATGTCAACTACTGAAGCTCCAACAACTAGTGAACAACCAATGTCAACTACTGAAGCTCTAACCACTAGTGAACAGCCAACGTCTACTACTGAAGCTCCAACAACTAGTGAACAACCAATGTCAACTACTGAAGCTCCAACAACTAGTGAACAACCAATGTCAACTACTGAAGCTCTAACCACCAGTGAACAGCCAACGTCTACTACTGAAGCTCTAACCACCAGTGAACAGCCAACGTCTACTACTGAAGCTCCAACAACTAGTGAACAACCAATGTCAACTACTGAAGCTCTAACCACTAGTGAACAGCCAACGTCCACTACTGAAGCTCAAGCCACAAGTGAACAGCCAACGTCCACTACTGAAGCTCAAGCCACAAGTGAAGAGCCAACGTCTACTACAGAAGCTCCAACAACTAGTGAACAACCAACGTCCACTACAGAAGCTCAATCCACAACTGAACAGCCAACGTCCACTACTGAAGCTCCAATAACTAGTGAACAGCCAACGTCTACTACTGAAGATCCAACAACTAGTGAACAACCAATGTCAACTACTGAAGCTCAAGCCACAAGTGAACAGCCAACGTCTACTACTGAAGCTCCAACAACTAGTGAACAACCAATGTCAACAACTGAAGCTCAATTCACAAGTGAACAGCCAACGTCTACTACTGAAGCTCCAATAACTAGTGAACAACCACTGTCAACTTCTGAAGCTCCAACCACTAGTGAACAGCCAACGTCCACTACTGAAGCTCAAGCCACAAGTGAAGAGCCAACGTCTACTACTGAAGCTCAAGCCACAAGTGAAGAGCCAACGTCTACTACTGAAGCTCCAACAACTAGTGAACAACCAATGTCAACTACTGAAGCTCAATCCACAAGTGAACAGCCAACGTCTACTACTGAAGCTCCAATAACTAGTGAACAACCAATGTCAACTGAAGCTCTAACCACTAGTGAACAGCCAACGTCTACTACTGAAGCTCCAATAACTAGTGAACAACCACTGTCAACTTCTGAAGCTCCAACCACTAGTGAACAGCCAACGTCCACTACTGAAGCTCAAGCCACAAGTGAAGAGCCAACGTCCACTACTGAAGCTCAAGCCACAAGTGAACAGCCAACGTCTACTACTGAAGCTCCAACAACTAGTGAACAACCAATGTCAACTACTGAAGCTTTAACCACTAGTGAACAGCCAACGTCCACTACTGAAGCTCAAGCCACAAGTGAACAGCCAACGTCCACTACTGAAGCTCAATCCACAAGTGAACAGCCAACGTCTACTACTGAAGCTCCAACAACTAGTGAACAACCAATGTCAACTACTGAAGCTCAATCCACAAGTGAACAGCCAACGTCTACTACTGAAGCTCCAATAACTAGTGAACAACTAACGTCCACTACTGAAGCTCCAACAACTAGTGAACAACCAATGTTAACTACTGAAGCTCTAACCACTAGTGAACAGCCAACGTCCACTACTGAAGCTCAAGCCACAAGTGAACAGCCAACGTCCACTACTGAAGCTCAAGCCACAAGTGAAGAGCCAACGTCCACTACTGAAGCTCAATCCACAAGTGAACAGCCAACGTCTACTACTGAAGCTCCAACAACTAGTGAACAACCAATGTCAACTACTGAAGCTCTAACCACTAGTGAACAGCCAACGTCCACTACTGATGCTCCAACAACTAGTGAACAACCAATGTCAACTACTGAAGCTCAAGCCACAAGTGAACAGCCAACGTCTACTACTGAAGCTCCAACAACTAGTGAACAACCAATGTCAACTACTGAAGCTCAAGCCACAAGTGAACAGCCAACGTCTACTACTGAAGCTCCAACAACTAGTGAACAACCAATGTCAACTACTGAAGCTCAAGCCACAAGTGAACAGCCAACGTCTACTACTGAAGCTCCAACAACTAGTGAACAACCAATGTCAACTACTGAAGCTCCAACAACTAGTGAACAACCAATGTCAACTACTGAAGCTCTAACCACTAGTGAACAGCCAACGTCCACTACTGAAGCTAAAGCCACAAGTGAACAGCCAACGTCCACTACTGAAGCTCCAATCACTAGTGAACAGCCAACGTTCACTACTGAAGCTCCAATAACTAGTGAACTACCAATGTCAACTACTGAAGCTCTAACCACTAGTGAACAGCCAACGTCCACTACTGATGCTCAAGCCACAAGTGAAGAGCCAACGTCTACTACTGAAGCTCCAACCACTAGTGAACAGCCAACGTCCACTACTGAAGCTCCAATAACTAGTGAACTACCAATGTCAACTACTGAAGCTCTAACAACTAGTGAACAGCCAACGTCTACTACTGAAGCTCTAACAACTAGTGAACATCCAACGTCTACTACTGAAGCTCAAGCCACAAGTGAACAGCCAACGTCTACTACTGAAGCTCCAATAACTAGTGAACAACCAATGTCAACTGAAGCTCCAACCACTAGTGAACAGCCAACGTCCACTACTAAAGCTCCAACAACTAGTGAACAACCAATGTCAACTACTGAAGCTCAATCCACAAGTGAACAGCCAACGTCTACTACTGAAGCTCCAATAACTAGTGAACAACTAACGTCCACTACAGAAGCTCCAACAACTAGTGAACAACTAACGTCCACTACAGAAGCTCCAACAACTAGTGAACAACCAACGTCCACTACAGAAGCTCCAACAAGTAGTGAACAACTAACGTCCACTACAGAAGCTCCCACAACTAGTGAACAACCAATGTCAACTACTGAAGCTCTAACAACTAGTGAACAGCCAACGTCTACTACTGAAGCTCAAGCCACAAGTGAACAGCCAACGTCTACTACTGAAGCTCCAACAACTAGTGAACAACCAATGTCAACTACTGAAGCTCAAGCCACAAGTGAACAGCCAACGTCTACTACTGAAGCTCCAACAACTAGTGAACAACCAATGTCAACTACTGAAGCTCAAGCCACAAGTGAACAGCCAACGTCTACTACTGAAGCTCCAACAACTAGTGAACAACCAATGTCAACTACTGAAGCTCAAGCCACAAGTGAACAGCCAACGTCTACTACTGAAGCTCCAACAACTAGTGAACAACCAATGTCAACTACTGAAGCTCCAACAACTAGTGAACAACCAATGTCAACTACTGAAGCTCTAACCACTAGTGAACAGCCAACGTCCACTACTGAAGCTAAAGCCACAAGTGAACAGCCAACGTCCACTACTGAAGCTCCAATCACTAGTGAACAGCCAACGTTCACTACTGAAGCTCCAATAACTAGTGAACTACCAATGTCAACTACTGAAGCTCTAACCACTAGTGAACAGCCAACGTCCACTACTGATGCTCAAGCCACAAGTGAAGAGCCAACGTCTACTACTGAAGCTCCAACCACTAGTGAACAGCCAACGTCCACTACTGAAGCTCCAATAACTAGTGAACTACCAATGTCAACTACTGAAGCTCTAACAACTAGTGAACAGCCAACGTCTACTACTGAAGCTCTAACAACTAGTGAACAGCCAACGTCTACTACTGAAGCTCAAGCCACAAGTGAACAGCCAACGTCTACTACTGAAGCTCCAATAACTAGTGAACAACCAATGTCAACTGAAGCTCCAACCACTAGTGAACAGCCAACGTCCACTACTAAAGCTCCAACAACTAGTGAACAACCAATGTCAACTACTGAAGCTCAATCCACAAGTGAACAGCCAACGTCTACTACTGAAGCTCCAATAACTAGTGAACAACTAACGTCCACTACAGAAGCTCCAACAACTAGTGAACAACTAACGTCCACTACAGAAGCTCCAACAACTAGTGAACAACCAACGTCCACTACAGAAGCTCCAACAAGTAGTGAACAACTAACGTCCACTACAGAAGCTCCCACAACTAGTGAACAACCAATGTCAACTACTGAAGCTCTAACAACTAGTGAACAGCCAACGTCTACTACTGAAGCTCAAGCCACAAGTGAACAGCCAACGTCTACTACTGAAGCTCCAACAACTAGTGAACAACCAATGTCAACTACTGAAGCTCAATCCACAAGTGAACAGCCAACGTCTACTACACAAGCTCCAACAACTAGTGAACAACTAACGTCCACTACAGAAGCTCCAACAACTAGTGAACAACTAACGTCCAGTACAGAAGCTCCAACAACTAGTGAACAACTAACGTCCACTACAGAAGCTCCAACAACTAGTGAACAACCAACGTCCACTACAGAAGCTCAATACACAACTGAACAGCCAACGTCTACTACTGAAGGTCCAACTACTAGTGAACAACTAACGTCCACTACAGAAGCTCCAACAACTAGTGAACAACCAACGTCCACTACAGAAGCTCAATACACAACTGAACAGCCAACGTCTACTACTGAAGCTCCAATAACTAGTGAACAACCAATGTCAACTACTGAAGCTCCAACCACTAGTGAACAGCCAACGTCCACTACTGAAGCTCAAGCCACAAGTGAAGAGCCAACGTCTACTACTGAAGGTCCAACTACTAGTGAACAACTAACGTCCACTACAGAAGCTCCAACAACTAGTGAACAACTAACGTCTACTACTGAAGCTCCAACAACTAGTGAACAGCCAACGTCTACTACTGAAGCTCAAGCCACAAGTGAACAGCCAACGTCCACTACTGAAGCTCAAGCCACAAGTGAAGAGCCAACGTCTACTACTGAAGCTCCAACAACTAGTGAACAACCAATGTCAACTACTGAAGCTCAATCCACAAGTGAACAGCCAACGTCTACTACTGAAGCTCCAATAACTAGTGAACAACCAATGTCAACTGAAGCTCAATCCACAAGTGAACAGCCAACGTCTACTACTGAAGCTCCAACAACTAGTGAACAACCAATGTCAACTACTGAAGCTCAATCCACAAGTGAACAGCCAACGTCTACTACTGAAGCTCCAATAACTAGTGAACAACCAATGTCAACTGAAGCTCTAACCACTAGTGAACAGCCAACGTCCACTACAGAAGCTCCAACAACTAGTGAACAGCCAACGTCTACTACTGAAGCTCAAGCCACAAGTGAACAGCCAACGTCCACTACTGAAGCTCAAGCCACAAGTGAAGAGCCAACGTCTACTACTGAAGCTCCAACAACTAGTGAACAACCAATGTCAACTACTGAAGCTCAATCCACAAGTGAACAGCCAACGTCTACTACTGAAGCTCCAACAACTAGTGAACAACCAATGTCAACTACTGAAGCTCAAGCCACAAGTGAACAGCCAACGTCTACTACTGAAGCTCCAACAACTAGTGAACAACCAATGTCAACTACTGAAGCTCAAGCCACAAGTGAACAGCCAACGTCTACTACTAAAGCTCCAACAACTAGTGAACAACCAATGTCAACTACTGAAGCTCAAGCCACAAGTGAACAGCCAACGTCTACTACTGAAGCTCCAACAACTAGTGAACAACCAATGTCAACTACTGAAGCTCTAACCACTAGTGAACAGCCAACGTCCACTACTGAAGCTCAAGCCACAAGTGAACAGCCAACGTCCACTACTGAAGCTCAATCCACAAGTGAACAGCCAACGTCTACTACTGAAGCTCCAATAACTAGTGAACAACCAATGTCAACTGAAGCTCTAACCACTAGTGAACAGCCAACGTCCACTACAGAAGCTCCAACAACTAGTGAACAACCAATGTCAACAACTGAAGCTCAATCCACAAGTGAACAGCCAACGTCTACTACTGAAGCTCCAATAACTAGTGAACAACCAACGTCCACTACAGAAGCTCCAACAAGTAGTGAACAACTAACGTCCACTACAGAAGCTCCCACAACTAGTGAACAACCAATGTCAACTACTGAAGCTCTAACAACTAGTGAACAGCCAACGTCTACTACTGAAGCTCAAGCCACAAGTGAACAGCCAACGTCTACTACTGAAGCTCCAACAACTAGTGAACAACCAATGTCAACTACTGAAGCTCAATCCACAAGTGAACAGCCAACGTCTACTACACAAGCTCCAACAACTAGTGAACAACTAACGTCCACTACAGAAGCTCCAACAACTAGTGAACAACTAACGTCCAGTACAGAAGCTCCAACAACTAGTGAACAACTAACGTCCACTACAGAAGCTCCAACAACTAGTGAACAACCAACGTCCACTACAGAAGCTCAATACACAACTGAACAGCCAACGTCTACTACTGAAGGTCCAACTACTAGTGAACAACTAACGTCCACTACAGAAGCTCCAACAACTAGTGAACAACCAACGTCCACTACAGAAGCTCAATACACAACTGAACAGCCAACGTCTACTACTGAAGCTCCAATAACTAGTGAACAACCAATGTCAACTACTGAAGCTCCAACCACTAGTGAACAGCCAACGTCCACTACTGAAGCTCAAGCCACAAGTGAAGAGCCAACGTCTACTACTGAAGGTCCAACTACTAGTGAACAACTAACGTCCACTACAGAAGCTCCAACAACTAGTGAACAACTAACGTCTACTACTGAAGCTCCAACAACTAGTGAACAGCCAACGTCTACTACTGAAGCTCAAGCCACAAGTGAACAGCCAACGTCCACTACTGAAGCTCAAGCCACAAGTGAAGAGCCAACGTCTACTACTGAAGCTCCAACAACTAGTGAACAACCAATGTCAACTACTGAAGCTCAATCCACAAGTGAACAGCCAACGTCTACTACTGAAGCTCCAATAACTAGTGAACAACCAATGTCAACTGAAGCTCAATCCACAAGTGAACAGCCAACGTCTACTACTGAAGCTCCAACAACTAGTGAACAACCAATGTCAACTACTGAAGCTCAATCCACAAGTGAACAGCCAACGTCTACTACTGAAGCTCCAATAACTAGTGAACAACCAATGTCAACTGAAGCTCTAACCACTAGTGAACAGCCAACGTCCACTACAGAAGCTCCAACAACTAGTGAACAGCCAACGTCTACTACTGAAGCTCAAGCCACAAGTGAACAGCCAACGTCCACTACTGAAGCTCAAGCCACAAGTGAAGAGCCAACGTCTACTACTGAAGCTCCAACAACTAGTGAACAACCAATGTCAACTACTGAAGCTCAATCCACAAGTGAACAGCCAACGTCTACTACTGAAGCTCCAACAACTAGTGAACAACCAATGTCAACTACTGAAGCTCAAGCCACAAGTGAACAGCCAACGTCTACTACTGAAGCTCCAACAACTAGTGAACAACCAATGTCAACTACTGAAGCTCAAGCCACAAGTGAACAGCCAACGTCTACTACTAAAGCTCCAACAACTAGTGAACAACCAATGTCAACTACTGAAGCTCAAGCCACAAGTGAACAGCCAACGTCTACTACTGAAGCTCCAACAACTAGTGAACAACCAATGTCAACTACTGAAGCTCTAACCACTAGTGAACAGCCAACGTCCACTACTGAAGCTCAAGCCACAAGTGAACAGCCAACGTCCACTACTGAAGCTCAATCCACAAGTGAACAGCCAACGTCTACTACTGAAGCTCCAATAACTAGTGAACAACCAATGTCAACTGAAGCTCTAACCACTAGTGAACAGCCAACGTCCACTACAGAAGCTCCAACAACTAGTGAACAACCAATGTCAACAACTGAAGCTCAATCCACAAGTGAACAGCCAACGTCTACTACTGAAGCTCCAATAACTAGTGAACAACCAATGTCAACTTCTGAAGCTCCAACCACTAGTGAACAGCCAACGTCCACTACAGAAGCTCTAACCACTAGTGAACAGCCAACGTCCACTACTGAAGCTCCAATAACTAGTGAACAACCAATGTCAACTTCTGAAGCTCCAACCACTAGTGAACAGCCAACGTCCACTACTGAAGCTCTAACCACTAGTGAACAGCCAACGTCTACTACTGAAGCTCCAACAACTAGTGAACAACCAATGTCAACTACTGAAGCTCAATCCACAAGTGAACAACCAACGTCTACTACTGAAGCTCCAATAACTAGTGAACAACCAATGTCAACTGAAGCTCTAACCACTAGTGAACAGCCAACGTCTACTACTGAAGCTCCAACAACTAGTGAACAACCAATGTCAACTACTGAAGCTCAAGCCACAAGTGAACAGCCAACGTCCACTACTGAAGCTCAAGCCACAAGTGAAGAGCCAACGTCTACTACTGAAGCTCCAACAACTAGTGAACAACCAATGTCAACTACTGAAGCTCAATCCACAAGTGAACAGCCAACGTCTACTACTGAAGCTCCAATAACTAGTGAACAACCAATGTCAACTGAAGCTCTAACCACTAGTGAACAGCCAACGTCCACTACAGAAGCTCCAACAACTAGTGAACAACCAATGTCAACAACTGAAGCTCAATCCACAAGTGAACAGCCAACGTCTACTACTGAAGCTCCAATAACTAGTGAACTACCAATGTCAACTACTGAAGCTCTAACAACTAGTGAACAGCCAACGTCTACTACTGAAGCTCCAACAACTAGTGAACTACCAATGTCAACTACTGAAGCTCCAATAACTAGTGAACTACCAATGTCAACTACTGAAGCTCTAACAACTAGTGAACAGCCAACGTCTACTACTGAAGCTCAAGCCACAAGTGAACAGCCAACGTCTACTACTGAAGCTCCAACAACTAGTGAACAACCAATGTCAACTACTGAAGCTCAAGCCACAAGTGAACAGCCAATGTCAACTGAAGCTCTAAACACTAGTGAACAGCCAACGTCCACTACAGAAGCTCCAACAACTAGTGAACAGCCAACGTCTACTACTGAAGCTCAAGCCACAAGTGAACAGCCAACGTCTACTACTGAAGCTCCAATAACTAGTGAACAACCAATGTCAACTGAAGCTCCAACAACTAGTGAAGAACCAATGTCAACTACTGAAGCTCCAACCACTAGTGAACAACCAACGTCCACTACAGAAGCTCAATCCACAACTGAACAGCCAACGTCCACTACTGAAGCTCCAATAACTAGTGAACAACCAATGTCAACTACTGAAGCTCAAGCCACAAGTGAACAGCCAACGTCCACTACTGAAGCTCAAGCCACAAGTGAAGAGCCAACGTCTACTACTGAAGCTCCAACAACTAGTGAACAACCAATGTCAACTACTGAAGCTCAATCCACAAGTGAACAGCCAACGTCTACTACTGAAGCTCCAATAACTAGTGAACAACCAATGTCAACTGAAGCTCTAACCACTAGTGAACAGCCAACGTCCACTACAGAAGCTCCAACAACTAGTGAACAACCAATGTCAACAACTGAAGCTCAATCCACAAGTGAACAGCCAACGTCTACTACTGAAGCTCCAATAACTAGTGAACTACCAATGTCAACTACTGAAGCTCTAACAACTAGTGAACAGCCAACGTCTACTACTGAAGCTCCAACAACTAGTGAACAACCAATGTCAACTACTGAAGCTCCAATAACTAGTGAACTACCAATGTCAACTACTGAAGCTCTAACAACTAGTGAACAGCCAACGTCTACTACTGAAGCTCAAGCCACAAGTGAACAGCCAACGTCTACTACTGAAGCTCCAATAACTAGTGAACAACCAATGTCAACTGAAGCTCCAACCACTAGTGAACAGCCAACGTCCACTACTGAAGCTCCAACAACTAGTGAACAACCAATGTCAACTACTGAAGCTCAATCCACAAGTGAACAGCCAACGTCTACTACTGAAGCTCCAATAACTAGTGAACTACCAATGTCAACTACTGAAGCTCTAACCACTAGTGAACAGCCAACGTCTACTACTGAAGCTCCAACAACTAGTGAACAACCAATGTCAACTACTGAAGCTCTAACCACTAGTGAACAGCCAACGTCTACTACTGAAGCTCCAACAACTAGTGAACAACCAATGTCAACTACTGAAGCTCAAGCCACAAGTGAACAGCCAACGTCTACTACTGAAGCTCCAACAACTAGTGAACAACCAATGTCAACTACTGAAGCTCTAACCACTAGTGAACAGCCAACGTCCACTACTGAAGCTCAAGCCACAAGTGAACAGCCAACGTCCACTACTGAAGCTCAATCCACAAGTGAACAGCCAACGTCTACTACTGAAGCTCCAATAACTAGTGAACAACCAATGTCAACTGAAGCTCTAACCACTAGTGAACAGCCAACGTCCACTACAGAAGCTCCAACAACTAGTGAACAACCAATGTCAACAACTGAAGCTCAATCCACAAGTGAACAGCCAACGTCTACTACTGAAGCTCCAATAACTAGTGAACAACCAATGTCAACTTCTGAAGCTCCAACCACTAGTGAACAGCCAACGTCCACTACAGAAGCTCTAACCACTAGTGAACAGCCAACGTCCACTACTGAAGCTCAAGCCACAAGTGAAGAGCCAACGTCTACTACTGAAGCTCCAACAACTAGTGAAGAACCAATGTCAACTACTGAAGCTCCAACCACTAGTGAACAGCCAACGTCCACTACTGAAGCTCCAATAACTAGTGAACTACCAATGTCAACTACTGAAGCTCTAACAACTAGTGAACAGCCAACGTCTACTACTGAAGCTCAAGCCACAAGTGAACAGCCAACGTCTACTACTGAAGCTCCAATAACTAGTGAACAACCAACGTCCACTACAGAAGCTCAATCCACAACTGAACAGCCAACGTCCACTACTGAAGCTCCAATAACTAGTGAACAACCAATGTCAACTACTGAAGCTCAATCCACAAGTGAACAGCCAACGTCTACTACTGAAGCTCCAATAACTAGTGAACAACCAATGTCAACTACTGAAGCTCAAGCCACAAGTGAACAGCCAACGTCTACTACTGAAGCTCCAACAACTAGTGAACAACCAATGTCAACTACTGAAGCTCAATCCACAAGTGAACAGCCAACGTCTACTACTGAAGCTCCAATAACTAGTGAACAACCAATGTCAACTGAAGCTCTAACCACTAGTGAACAGCCAACGTCCACTACAGAAGCTCCAACAACTAGTGAACTACCAATGTCAACTACTGAAGCTCTAACAACTAGTGAACAGCCAACGTCTACTACTGAAGCTCAAGCCACAAGTGAACAGCCAACGTCTACTACTGAAGCTCCAACAACTAGTGAACAGCCAATGTCAACTGAAGCTCCAACCACTAGTGAACAGCCAACATCCACTACTGAAGCTCCAACAACTAGTGAACAACCAATGTCAACTACTGAAGCTCAATCCACAAGTGAACAGCCAACGTCTACTACTGAAGCTCCAATAACTAGTGAACTACCAATGTCAACTACTGAAGCTCTAACCACTAGTGAACAGCCAACGTCTACTACTGAAGCTCCAACAACTAGTGAACAACCAATGTCAACTACTGAAGCTCTAACCACTAGTGAACAGCCAACGTCTACTACTGAAGCTCCAACAACTAGTGAACAACCAATGTCAACTACTGAAGCTCAAGCCACAAGTGAACAGCCAACGTCTACTACTGAAGCTCCAATAACTAGTGAACAACCAATGTCAACTGAAGCTCCAACCACTAGTGAACAGCCAACATCCACTACTGAAGCTCCAACAACTAGTGAACAACCAATGTCAACTACTGAAGCTCAATCCACAAGTGAACAGCCAACGTCTACTACTGAAGCTCCAATAACTAGTGAACTACCAATGTCAACTACTGAAGCTCTAACCACTAGTGAACAGCCAACGTCTACTACTGAAGCTCCAACAACTAGTGAACAACCAATGTCAACTACTGAAGCTCTAACCACTAGTGAACAGCCAACGTCTACTACTGAAGCTCCAACAACTAGTGAACAACCAATGTCAACTACTGAAGCTCAAGCCACAAGTGAACAGCCAACGTCTACTACTGAAGCTCAATCCACAAGTGAACAGCCAACGTCTACTACTGAAGCTCCAATAACTAGTGAACAACCAATGTCAACTACAGAAGCTCAATCCACAACTGAACAGCCAACGTCCACTACTGAAGCTCCAACAACTAGTGAACAACCAATGTCAACTGAAGCTCCAACCACTAGTGAACAGCCAACGTCCACTACTGAAGCTCCAACAACTAGTGAACAACCAATGTCAAGTACTGAAGCTCAATCCACAAGTGAACAGCCAACGTCTACTACTGAAGCTCCAACAACTAGTGAACAACCAATGTCAACTGAAGCTCCAACCACTAGTGAACAGCCAACGTCCACTACTGAAGCTCCAACAACTAGTGAACAACCAATGTCAAGTACTGAAGCTCAATCCACAAGTGAACAGCCAACGTCTACTACTGAAGCTCCAACAACTAGTGAACAACCAATGTCAACTGAAGCTCCAACCACTAGTGAACAGCCAACGTCCACTACTGAAGCTCCAACAACTAGTGAACAACCAATGTCAACTACTGAAGCTCAATCCACAAGTGAACAGCCAACGTCCACTACTGAAGCTCCAACAACTAGTGAACAACCAATGTCAACTGAAGCTCCAACCACTAGTGAACAGCCAACGTCCACTACTGAAGCTCCAACAACTAGTGAACAACCAATGTCAAGTACTGAAGCTCAATCCACAAGTGAACAGCCAACGTCTACTACTGAAGCTCCAATAACTAGTGAACTACCAATGTCAACTACTGAAGCTCTAACAACTAGTGAACAGCCAACGTCTACTACTGAAGCTCAAGCCACAAGTGAACAGCCAACGTCTACTACTGAAGCTCCAACAACTAGTGAACAACCAATGTCAACTACTGAAGCTCAATCCACAAGTGAACAGCCAACGTCTACTACTGAAGCTCCAACAACTAGTGAACAACCAATGTCAACTGAAGCTCCAACCACTAGTGAACAGCCAACGTCCACTACTGAAGCTCCAACAACTAGTGAACAACCAATGTCAAGTACTGAAGCTCAATCCACAAGTGAACAGCCAACGTCTACTACTGAAGCTCCAACAACTAGTGAACAACCAATGTCAACTGAAGCTCCAACCACTAGTGAACAGCCAACGTCCACTACTGAAGCTCCAACAACTAGTGAACAACCAATGTCAACTACTGAAGCTCAATCCACAAGTGAACAGCCAACGTCCACTACTGAAGCTCCAACAACTAGTGAACAACCAATGTCAAGTACTGAAGCTCAATCCACAAGTGAACAGCCAACGTCTACTACTGAAGCTCCAACAACTAGTGAACAACCAATGTCAACTGAAGCTCCAACCACTAGTGAACAGCCAACGTCCACTACTGAAGCTCCAACAACTAGTGAACAACCAATGCCAACTACTGAAGCTCAATCCACAAGTGAACTACCAATGTCAACTACAGAAGCTCCAACAACTAGTGAACAACCAATGTCCACCACAGAAACTTCAACACCGATAAAGTGATTGGTTAGTAATTAGCTTGTTATATTGTATTTAATATTACTTTTTATTTCATAGTGTTATATTTATTGTTAACAATGTTTCTTTTTCTAAAATTCAGGTTACTATTTCTCATCCGGAATATGTTAGATATGCAAGTTCAGTATCATATTATATTTAAGCATTCTTCAACTTCTTATCGTACAATATTAACGCTGATAACGGTAAGGGGTGTAATCGTTTCATCTTTCTTTGCTACATAACGAACATTATTTCTTTTCTCATTTTAAACTCTTCTCATTGTAGTTATTGTCGGAATTGTTTCGCTCTACTTGTTAATTTTTTTTTAAATTTGAAAAGCTGTATATATCATGTTTTATTTTACATATAACTATGTTTTATAAATATTTTTCGAGTATTTTCTCTTGTTCATGTTTCTATATTAAACATAATTTATAATTAAGTCTAACAGGTTGTCATGTCTGATGGAGAACAACATAAATCCAAGAAACAACAATACTTGAGGATTTTTATTCTACTCTCTATATTACTAATAATTTTAATATTTGTAGCAGTTATTGTAATAGTCGCAGTTACAATAAAAAATGATGATAGTGGTAAGAATATATTTTATCTTATTTCAAAAGAAATCAAATTTTTGGTTCAAATTTTAGCTATTTATTGAGTCATCAAAGCATTGTATTAGAATTAAAACGCACTGGCACACCCAAATCGTGTCATAAACTAGTTATCAGTTTATTTTATAAAGCATATTGGAAAATTAAAAGGGTTGCAAACTAACTTTTAATGGATAAATGCTTTTATCTTGTAATCAAACATATTTTAATATTTTTTAACTTGATCACATTCTTTTTACAACTTTTTTCATTTCCTGTTAAATAAAAGAGATCACTTCTGTTTCTGTTTCTTATCTTCTGAACTGATAATTGTATGATATTTAACTAATTAAAAAAAAATGATTGTGATCATATAATAAGTTGTCGATTTTCTCGGTGCATTGTCCGAAACAACAAAATTTACATGTTAGACATAAGATTCATTGTTTAGTCCATATTGCGAACAGTCCCGATTATTATCGAAAGTTCTGCTGCTATATCTATTACTCTAGCAATAGTTGTAATCTTCCCACGAAAACAATTTTTGGTTTTATAGAAAGAAAATCTTCAAGTTATTACCTGAAGCTTAGTCAGAATTGTAATGTGGATGAAACATATATTATTGAAATTCCTTAAGCCAATCTTTCACTCTCGAACTACTTGAAAGTATCAAGATTTTTTTGGAGATTGTTTTGAAGTGCATTTCCTTGTGAGCAACAGTATGGTTATTTTTAAGGTTAAAAAGTGCATAAAGTTTTGTTATCAGGCTGCTAAACGATTTTTAAACATTTCAAAAGCTCTATGGGTATTTTCAATATCATTCAACAGGGAAGCTTTTTTTCCGGCAAAGGCAGAATTGTAATGCAACAACCACCATATATTTAAACATTTAAATAAGAAAATTTAATTGAATTAAGTGAAATATAACAAGAAATTAAAATAAATTTATTCATATCATCTTCTTAAATATTTCTTTTATGAAAACAACTAACATATAATTTTTAGGTAAAGTTGTTACAATTGCCATATCAGATTCTGATGGTTTCAATTCCAACAATAAACGAATAAAGAGGAATTCTGGAATAGATGATTGTTCGATGACAACGGTTAGAAAATCAATTACGTATATAAAGTAAAGAAAATATATTTTAGAATCGTGACCTTGCTATACAAACTCTTCAAGATATCAATGATCCAACAATAATGTATCGTTTAGGAACATATTCTACTCAAACTACATTCTCAAATATTCAAAATAAAAATGATATGATTCAATTAATAAGAAATACATTGAAAACTGCAAAATCAGAGAGGATTAATCAAACACGGTATATTTCGTTTCTAATAACATATTCTTATACTTGTTTAAGGTTTTTTGAATCTTATTCTACAAATTTGTTGACTAACGATCAATTACTCTATTTCGTCCCATGTATAACCACAGAGTGAGTATGATTCAAAACTTGGTTCAATCATAAATGTTTCTTTTTAAGCATGAAAAATGACAATTTCTATGTTGGAATCCATTTGGAATCACTCAAGTCTCCAATTTTAGCTAGTTTGAAGAAAACTTCAGCCGAGCTTAAAGTTATATATAATATGACACAACAATCAGTAATTATTTATGGATCTGACAACAACAATATTTCAGCAGCTATAGCTGGAACAATAAGTAAGCATATTATATATTACACTTTGAATATATATTTACTTAGCTCATTCTACGGGTACTACCTCAATTCCAATCACTACCGTTACTACTACTGCTCCAACTACTATAACACCAGCATCTGATTCGACTACAGTCACTGCTACTACTGCTGCTCCAACTACTGTAACAACAGCATCTGATTCGACTACAGTCACTGCTACTACTGCTGCTCCAACTACTGTAACACCAGCATCTGATTCGACTACAGTCACTGCTACTACTGCTGCTCCAACTACTGTAACAACAGCATCTGATTCGACTACAGTCACTGCTACTACTGCTGCTCCAACTACTGTAACAACAGCATCTGATTCGACTACAGTCACTGCTACTACTGCTGCTCCAACTACTGTAACAACAGCATCTGATTCGACTACAGTCACTGCTACTACTGCTGCTCCAACTACTGTAACAACAGCATCTGATTCGACTACAGTCACTGCTACTACTGCTGCTCCAACTACTATAACAACAGCATCTGATTCGACTACAGTCACTGCTACTACTGCTGCTCCAACTACTATAACACCAGCATCTGATTCGACTACAGTCACTGCTACTACTGCTGCTCCAACAACAGTAACAACAGCATCTGATTCGACTACAGTCACTGCTACTACTGCTGCTCCAACAACAGTAACAACAGCATCTGATTCGACTACAGTCACTGCTACTACTGCTGCTCCAACTACTATAACACCAGCATCTGATTCGACTACAGTCACTGCTACTACTGCTGCTCCAACAACAGTAACAACAGCATCTGATTCGACTACAGTCACTGCTACTACTGCTGCTCCAACTACTATAACAACAGCATCTGATTCGACTACAGTCACTGCTACTACTGCTGCTCCAACTACTATAACACCAGCATCTGATTCGACTACAGTCACTGCTACTACTGCTGCTCCAACTACTATAACAACAGCATCTGATTCGACTACAGTCACTGCTACTACTGCTGCTCCAACTACTATAACACCAGCATCTGATTCGACTACAGTCACTGCTACTACTGCTGCTCCAACAACAGTAACAACAGCATCTGATTCGACTACAGTCACTGCTACTACTGCTGCTCCAACAACAGTAACAACAGCATCTGATTCGACTACAGTCACTGCTACTACTGCTGCTCCAACTACTGTAACAACAGCATCTGATTCGACTACAGTCACTGCTACTACTGCTGCTCCAACTACTGTAACAACAGCATCTGATTTGACTACAGTCACTGCTACTACTGCTGCTCCAACTACTGTAACACCAGCATCTGATTCGACTACAGTCACTGCTACTACTGCTGCTCCAACTACTATAACACCAGCATCTG
Source organism: Auanema rhodensis (assembly GCA_964057225.1). Taxonomy (NCBI): domain Eukaryota; kingdom Metazoa; phylum Nematoda; class Chromadorea; order Rhabditida; family Rhabditidae; genus Auanema; species Auanema rhodense. The sequence goes on along the minus strand of OZ059899.1, from coordinate 7,506,023 downwards.
ATTCGACTACAGTCACTGCTACTACTGCTGCTCCAACTACTGTAACAACAGCATCTGATTCGACTACAGTCACTGCTACTACTGCTGCTCCAACTACTGTAACAACAGCATCTGATTCGACTACAGTCACTGCTACTCCAACTACTGTAACAACAGCATCTGATTCGACTACAGTCACTGCTACTACTGCTGCTCCAACTACTGTAACAACAGCATCTGATTCGACTACAGTCACTGCTACTACTGCTGCTCCAACTACTGTAACAACAGCATCTGATTCGACTACAGTCACTGCTACTACTGCTGCTCCAACTACTGTAACAACAGCATCTGATTCGACTACAGTCACTGCTACTCCAACTACTGTAACAATAGCATCTGATTCGACTACAGTCACTGCTACTACTGCTGCTCCAACTACTGTAACAACAGCATCTGATTCGACTACAGTCACTGCTACTACTGCTGCTCCAACAACAGTAACAACAGCATCTGATTCGACTACAGTCACTGCTACTACTGCTGCTCCAACTACTGTAACAACAGCATCTGATTCGACTACAGTCACTGCTACTCCAATTACTGTAACAACAGCATCTGATTCGTCTACAGTCACTGCTACTACTGCTGCTCCAACTACTGTAACAACAGCATCTGATTCGACTACAGTCACTGCTACTACTGCTGCTCCAACTACTATAACAACAGCATCTGATTCGACTACAGTCACTGCTACTACTGCTGCTCCAACTACTGTAACACCAGCATCTGATTCGACTACAGTCACTGCTACTCCAATTACTGTAACAACAGCATCTGATTCGTCTACAGTCACTGCTACTACTGCTGCTCCAACTACAGTAACAACAGCATCTGATTCGACTACAGTCACTGCTACTACTGCTGCTCCAACTACTGTAACACCAGCATCTGATTCGACTACAGTCACTGCTACTACTGCTGCTCCAACTACTGTAACACCAGCATCTGATTCGACTACAGTCACTGCTACTACTGCTGCTCCAACTACTGTAACACCAGCATCTGATTCGACTACAGTCACTGCTACTACTGCTGCTCCAACTACTGTAACACCAGCATCTGATTCGACTACAGTCACTGCTACTACTGCTGCTCCAACTACTGTAACACCAGCATCTGATTCGACTACAGTCACTGCTACTACTGCTGCTCCAACTACTGTAACACCAGCATCTGATTCGACTACAGTCACTGCTACTACTGCTGCTCCAACTACTGTAACACCAGCATCTGATTCGACTACAGTCACTGCTACTACTGCTGCTCCAACTACTGTAACACCAGCATCTGATTCGACTACAGTCACTGCTACTACTGCTGCTCCAACTACTGTAACACCAGCATCTGATTCGACTACAGTCACTGCTACTACTGCTGCTCCAACAACAGTAACAACAGCATCTGATTCGACTACAGTCACTGCTACTACTGCTGCTCCAACAACAGTAACAACAGCATCTGATTCGACTACAGTCACTGCTACTACTGCTGCTGCTCCATCAGAAAAAAATTGTTTAATAGTATTAGACTATTCTTATCCTAATGCTAATTTGTATAATGTAAAATGTAAAAAACAAAGTTTTTTAACTATATTTATGATTTTCAGGATGAAAAGCAATTTGTGAAGAATGTTACAGATGAACTCTACAAGAGCCAAGATGTAATCTTCAAAGCCTATCCACAAGCATTTGGAAATGTCGTGTTGTTTTCCACTCAATACATAGAAACATATCCTCAGAATGTTTTTAATTATGACTTAGATAACTTATATCATTCTGGTTTTTTCTCTGATAGTGATCCAGAAGAGTAAGTTTTGGTTTTTTTTCAAATTTAATATTCAAGCTGATTTTTCTTACATCATTACTAAAAACATTTAATTTTTTTGTTTCAGCCTTATTGAAGATTTGAACGAAACTACTTTTATGGATGGAATAAAGAATACTTGTTTGATTTTGTTTTATGGAGGGTATATCGGAATGTTCTTCAATAATTTACTTATTTTATAATTAAGGGATTCTGAAGAGACCCATAAACCCAAATTGAATATGACACTGTTTGATCAAGTAATTGGAGTAAATATTAACAGTTAGTTTATAAATAAGTTAATACATGTATATATATATTATCATTATTATAGATGGTAATATGGATTTCGGTATTCCGGCGGATCACAACGTGATTGTCTCAGATTTCCATAATAAAAATAGTCAAGAAGAGTTGGTTCAAAAAGTTTTAGGAAGGCAGTCGGTACATTCTCTATAAAAATATTAAAACATAATATTTCTTTATTTGTATTTATTGTTTCAGGAAAAAGATCCAAAATTAAAACTTAAGCAGCCCGAACAGCCAAGGTCCACTACTGAAGCTCCAACAACTAGCGAACAAGCAATGTCAACTACTGAAGCTCCAACCACTAGTGAACAGCCAACGTCCACTACTGAAGCTCCAACAACTAGTGAACAGCCAACGTCCACTACTGAAGCTCCAACAACTAGTGAACAACCAATGTCAACTACTGAAGCTCCAACTACTGTAACACCAGCATCTGATTCTACTACAGTCACTGCTACTACTGCTGCTGCTCCATCAGAAAAAAATTGTTTAATAGTATTAGACTATTCTTATCCTAATTCTAATATGTATAATGTAAAATGTAAAAAACAAAGTTTTTTAACTATATTTATGATTTTCAGGATGAACTACAATTTGTGAAGAATGTTACAGATGAACTATACAAGAGCCAAGATGTAATCTTCAAAGCCTATCCACAAGCATTTGGAAATGTCGTGTTGTTTTCCACTCAATACATAGAAACATATCCTCAGAATGTTTTTAATTATGACTTAGATAACTTATATCATTCTGGTTTTTCCTTTGAGAGTGATCCAGAAGAGTAAGTTTTGGTTTTTTTTCAAATTTAATATTCAAGCTGATTTTTCTTACATCATTACTAAAAACATTTAATTTTTTTGTTTCAGCCTTATTGAAGATTTGAACGAAACTACTTTTATGGATGGAATAAAGAATACTTGTTTGATTTTGTTTTATGGAGGGTATATCGGAATGTTCTTCAATAATTTACTTATTTTATAATTAAGGGATTCTGAAGAGACCCATAAACCCAAATTGAATATGACACTGTTTGATCAAGTAATTGGAGTAAATATTAACAGTTAGTTTATAAATAAGTTAATACATGTATATATATATTATCATTATTATAGATGGTAATATGGATTTCGGTATTCCGGCGGATCACAACGTGATTGTCTCAGATTTCCATAATAAAAATAGTCAAGAAGAGTTGGTTCAAAAAGTTTTAGGAAGGCAGTCGGTACATTCTCTATAAAAATATTAAAACATAATATTTCTTTATTTGTATTTATTGTTTCAGGAAAAAGATCCAAAATTAAAACCGTAAGAATCATTATATAGCAGAAGATTTAATTCAAGATGGATTCGACGAATACCTCTATTTGAGAAATATTGTTGTGCAATGTTTTCAACAATTATACTTTGATTTTAACAATATTTTAAAAAAATCGATATTCTTAATTAATCTTTTTACAAGTAAAAAGTAATCAATAAGCTTTACTACAATATGTTTATCTTCAGTTTGAAGAGAAATGACATATTTTCATTGAACAATCGTATGTTTTTTAATTTATATGTTTTGATTACATTGTTAAATTATATAATTTCACTCATATCTTTAACACATTATATTTTCAATTTTTTTAATATTTTAATTAAGCCATTAAAGTATATTAAATTAAAATATTTACACAGACAATTTCTTCTCCACTTTGGTACATAATTATTATTCTTATATTATATATTATTATAAAACTTTCTTATTAAGTTTTGTATTTCTTTTAAATACTATGATGTAAAACATCAGTTAGCTATCCAATTCATCTTCATCTTTACATTATTTTTTTTGTTTATTACCATTTTCATTCAACTTCTATGTATTGAAGGATTATACAACTAACTCTCTGCAGATAGCTTAAATCTCTTAACTATAAGTGCTCTCGGCTAATTTACTATTCAAATAATAATTTTAAGATAAAAAAATGTGCAATCAAATAATAATAAATTTAATCAGAACTTTTTGTTTTGTATCAATGATGTTGAAAAAAAGTAATGAGTATCAGGTCAAAGAGCTCGTCCTCTGTATGAGGACGATATGTTTCTTTAGCATAGAATTGATGCTAAATCATTACTAATCTTGTGATAATAAACATTAAAAGATTGATTATTGAATAATAATATCATATAAAACTTGTCTTTAACATTATTGTTTCTTAATCGCTAACCTATTATAGTTTGGTATTTTAACGTATCATATATCACTCAATTAAATGAAAAACGTAAAGAAAATGCGGAATTTGATCATAAAATCTATAGTATGCTATATATTCTGTAAACAAACTTAAACTAAAATTTTAAAATAGAAAAAGAGTTGAGCAAACTATGAAAAAGGATAGAAATGCTATAACTAGTGAGCAACTCAACTACTACTAAAATCTCAATAAATTCCAATTTTGAACACACAATTGTAATTGTCAACAGGCTTTAATCATTATTGATTCATTATCATTATAATCAGTTCCGATTACGCCAAGTTTAAAATAATTTGTGTGTAATTATTGGGAAGTCAGTGGCAGATTAAACAGCTCATAGGAACTTGATACGGTACGAAGAATTATTGCACGGTTATTATCTACTGCTTAAGCCGTGCTTTGACGTTGGATGTGGGTGGCACGTTCCTGAAAAAAATGAGTTAAGTTAAAACTTTTCGACGTATGTGTTACTTCTCCGTCTTTGTTAAAGAGTATAGTTTGGACAGAGTTTCCAGATCCGAAAGAGTCTTCGGCATCGAAAACGAGTTGATCAGGTGGAGAAGCTACTCCCTGATTACGAGCAAAGATCTAGAAAAATAATGAATAAACATCATATATGATACTGTGTCAAACCTTGACGGTCTTTCCAGCACGAAGAACAAAGTCTTTTGGAAGAGTGTAGACAATCTCACGCTTACCATCAATACGGCGTTTCAACTTCCATTCACCAACGTGCTGAAATATTCAGAACTCTCATTTGGAGATATCGTAACTGACATACCTCGTCTTTGGCACGATGAGTGTTTTGAAGAACTATGTACTTACCATCAGGGGAAGCTTCCTATAATGGTATATAAAAATAGAACTAGAAGAAAAATACATACATGTATGGAGACATTACCCTTAGCCGAACGTTGGAATGATTGACGAGAAGCTGTTTCTCCTTTAACTACTCTCATCGTTTCTTAAATTATTATTTAGAATAAAATGATGATGAATATATTTATACCAGTGTCAGTTTCTTGGGTGATGGCATGAGTCTTAACAACCTGCTCAACAAGTTGTTTGAGTCCAGCACGGTTTTCTTCACCCTCGAGCATTTTGCGATAAATGGCGATTTCAGCATCCAAAGTCTGCTTAGTGTCAAGAAGCATTTGCAACTCGACCATAAGAGCTTGGCATTCTTCTCGCATCTTGCGAATTTGGGAATCACGATCATTAAGAGCAGCCTCATATGATCTAAAACCAAAAGAAAATATACAGATATTTTGGATATAAGCTACCTTTGGTCATCCTCAAGTTGATAGTTAAGTTCTTGAATTTGCTTCTCCAACATTGAGTTCTGTAATCAAGAGTACTACTATCAGCTTCATACAAAGAGCTTACGCGGCTTTCAAGATCGGCAAGCTTTCCTCGCAAATCACTGAGTTGGGTACGAAGACGCTTGACTTCTTCTTTGGCATAGCCATGCTCCATTGTCTAAATAAAATAGAAAATATCAAAATATAAACAAATATTCACCTGACGAGCACTTTGAGTTTGGATTTCTTGAACCTTAAGGCGGTACCAAGATTCCATATCATTACGATGAACGTTGCTAACCTAAAATTACAAAACAATAAAAGAAAAAAAATATTATTTCAGACTTGATCATATTCCTCACGAATATCACGAATAGCAGATGAAAGCTCATTCTTGAAGAATTCCCGATTTTCAGGAGTAGTATCACGAGAAGCCAATGTCTAGAAGTAAATAAGTGTAAAACATATAGTTAAATCATCCTCACTTGAAGATCCTTGATTTCTGAATCATGAACACGACGAAGAAAATCAATTTCCTCCAAAAGAGTTTGAACCTGGTTTTGGTAATCAATTCTGTTCAAAGTTTCTTGATCCAAATCCTGAAGTAAATATATCCATTTTTTACTAAACCATTCCAAATTCTTATAATACTTACAGTTCTTGCGCGTTGAAGTTCGCTCATCAATCGATGATTCTCTTGCTTGATACGCTTGACTTCATCCTCAAGTTGAGAAATACGTCTCTTGAGAAGACTGATTTCTGCCTTTAATAGATTTACATAGTTTGTTTAGTTTATTCAATCTTTACCTCAAAATGACTAAGCTTAACAAGAAGATCATCAATTTTTGCGCCATCTTGTTCACGACCACGAACAGCTTCTTCGTATCTTAAATTAATTTGAATTGATTGGTTGTTATGTGAATATCTATATTTATTTAAAATTAAATCTGTTTTAGTATTAAATTAACTTCAATCTAGTTCTTTGTAGCCATTTCGAAGCAATCGGCTTAGTGTTTCGCGTAGATGTGCTCGTTTTCGAAACATAATTCTTGAAACAAATAGAAAGAAGCAAGAAAAATGCTTTCGAGGTTTTTGGTCTCATTTGGACTCGTCCTCATCATCAGCTTTAACTCCTCCGCTTTCGTCTTATTCACTGTTTCTTTATGTTTTCTCTACACGAATAGAACAAGAAGTAAAAGAAGGAGAAGGTAAGAAAACTAGGATGAGGACGATTGTTTGCAGAACAGCCAATCATCATACCATCCTTTCGTCTTTTTCTTTTCACACCGCAACCTGATTACGGTAATTTGATGCTTCAACAGCTAGCATAGTACAAAGCTATGCATGAAAATCAAATTATATAATATATTTGTTTTCCAAATGTATGTCTTTTGATTTTCATAACAAGATATAAACGTACTTTCTACGAATATCAGCAAGCTCATCTTGCATTTTCTTAATTTGGCTCTCCACATCTTTACGCTGCTTATTCGTTTCGTCAATCAGTTTTTGGGCATCCTGCAATAAAATATTTATATTTCATGTTTTAAAACACAATTCTTTTATTATAAAGAAAAGATAAATCAATATTTGAACTATTTATATGTATGTATTCTCCCATTTCTAGATTCTTCCACAGAAAAAATATAGATACAGTCATACAGCTAATACAAAAATTCTAAATGATGAATCATCATCTATCGTTTATCGTCTACTAGAAATTCTGACTCATTTCAAACTATTTATTCGTATTTATTTTCTTTTTTATTCTCTTCTTATACTGTCATCAAATTGAAGTATATAATCTTGCCATACAAGCCGTTTCACAGATTTTGTTTGTTTGAGCGGTTACAAGTAAAATACAAAAATATAAAAGGAAAATATTATTTTACGTCTTTCTTTAAAACGATTTTCATCCCTTTCATTCATTTTTTAAAACTTAGGAAATGTTAAGTTATTTAAACATACAGATAATTCTCCTTCGTACATATTACGGATGTTGTGAGTATCTTTTCCCCATTTTCCACGAAGCATATCAAGATCAGTAGCCAGCTTACGGTTTTGGGCTTCCAAGAAGCGTACCTTACGAAATAACATTTACAATAAATATTATCAACTGATATATTTCTCACTTTCTCAATATAGTTAGCCAAGCGATCGTTCAAGTCTGACATTTCCTTCTTTTCACGCTCACGAGAGTCACGAATGGTGCTAGCAGCATTTTGGCCAAAAGGTGACATTCCAGATCCAGCGCCACTACGCATTTCAGTAACAATCTTCAATGTACGATCATGAGCTAAAAACAAATATAAGTATAAATTAGAGTATATATATATATATATATATATATATATATATATGATGAACATACAGACTGTGCTTGCGGCACGACCAGCCAGAGGAGCTCTGGCAGCAGGGGACGACGTACTGTATGACATCGCTGAAATATTATATTGTGAATAACTTTAATCATAAATAAAAATATATTGTTGTTTAATGCAAAAAGTAGAAAGGTGAATTGAAGTGACACAAATATGCGTTAAAGAGACGCCAATCTTTGCATACTGAAGCTGCTTTTGATGCCTACAACAGCCTCGTCCTCGTATAGGATCCGCCCATTCAGTCATGTTGACGTAAGTGATTAGAAGATTTGGGCATTGAAATAGTGAAGAATATGAAGAAAGAAAGAATAGAATTCATAGAAAAATGAGATAGTAAGGGCATCGAATGTTGATGAACCAAACAGCAGAGCAAAGAGGTCTTTAGGATTAGAATTATGAGAAATCGTCATCATCTTAAAAAGAAAATGAGAGGTAAGAGACATGAGCAAGTTAATAGATGATAGTATCTCTGCTCTAAAACATCTGGTTTTTCTCAACATAAGAAGAAATTTTAGGAAGAAATCTCAAATGTTTGTGTTTTAAAACATTTTGTTTCTAAATGTTCATGTAAACTCGTAAATTTTTCATTATACATAAAAAAATAAAATAACTAATTATTTAACTTATCCTAAATTTAAGAAATAAATGTTAAAATGGTCATCGAGATCTAAGAAAAGATGAAATATTTAAATGAAATAGCGAACCATTTCTGAATATGCAGCGATCAAAATTTACGTTTTGACTTTTGAGAGAGAAAATCATGTAAGCTCACTTACATAGCTTTTGAAGTGGAAGAACTTTTTATTGAGTTGACTGATGAAAAATTGATCAAATAAATCGTACAAATGAATAAACTGAGAAAGATTTTTCTAATATTAATTTATAATAATGTGTATTAGAAGTAAACTGTAACCATAATAGGAAAATGCTAAGAATGATGTGATGGATACTGTATTTGTTAAAATTCAGATGAGAATAGAATAGCATGATCAAGTATAAAAATGATTTTGACAATTGAATTCGATTTCGGGTAAGACCTTCAAATCCATGTACGAAATCGTCTGAACGATCCCAGACATACAACTGTCGTATCGAACTGCCTATTTACCCATAAAAGTCAAATTATCAGCAGACAATGTTAGTGTGAATGGAACAATTGGGAAGACGACGTGCTTAAGAGACATCTGAGATGACAACTGAACACAAACGATTATGGCACATGAATGAATAGAAAAGTTCGCACTCTTCAATTGAAAAGATGATGAAAATCAAACACACCTATTTGAGGCGGTACCTAGAACTTTTTTTTTGAAAATGAAAAATGTAAAAAAAAGTTGATGAAAGATAGATTAAAGTTAAACAGAAAGAAAAAAAGTAATGTAAGCGAGAAGCAGAAATGAGGGAGAGAGAGAACACTTGCGTTTCAAAATTCTTGCAAGATACTATAAAGAGTGTGAGAAGGAAGTGAGGAGAACGTAGGAGGTTCAATGTTAGCGATCTTGTTCAGGTATTGTGTCAGGGCGTTTTAGTCTGTTTCGTTTCTCATACCTTCACCTCTTCAATCTTCAAGTCTTCAGTCCGAACTTTCTCTCTCTCTATCTCTCTCTTTCTCTCTTCCTCTCTTTTCTGAAACTGGTATTGATTCTCTTAAAGCGCAAACATGACCATAGGCTATTGAACAGCATAACCGGTAAAGTTTTAGGCCTACAAACATTTTTTTCGTAGAAATAAAAAACAAATTAGATATGATCGTAATAAAAATATGTAAATTATAATATATAATATATATTAATTGTTTTTTGATTCAACCGGTCACATCAGAATGAAAGTTCGAAATCACGTATTTCACACATATACATACATTTATATATTTCAAGTTACAGTGTTAATACTTTATGTTTACATACGGTGTATTCAAAGTAATTACATAAAATTCTTAAACAAACATTCAGTTCAATCGCTTATTGCAAGTTTTTTTTTTCAAATGTGAGAACATTTTAGGGTTTTTACATTCATATATTATTTACTATTCATCTTTACTATTAAGAGATTTAAAATAACTAATGATATACAAAAGTATTTTCGTCTTTTAACTTGGAAAAGAAATACAGAAACTAACTTTCTCTTGTTATTTCCATTGTAGTCGGCAGTTTGTCTGATTAATCTTTCCACCGTTAGGAGGAAAACGTTTAGATCTGAAAATAATTGTTATGAATGGAAATATTCTAATTTAAATAAACAAAATAGACAAAAAAATAAATAAAATAATTAAAAATTGATGATGATAATGTAAAAGAATCAAAGTTGAATATATCTTTTATCTCAATCAAACTTTCTATAACAATATATCTTTTGAAGTACATATACTGTATATAAAAATATAATAAAAGTGGTGTGGTTCATACTAAGCATTTAAAGTTTCTCTATATGAATTTCATTTTTATATATCTATTTCAAAGATTTCAAAGAAAATAATAAACGTTTTGATATAAGAAAAGAATTAATTCTTTATATTATAGTTATAGAAGTTTTTCTCAGAAGAAATTATTAGAAATAAAACTTTTCGTAATGATCCACAATTATCGTCCGTTTATAATGGTTGAAACCGGATTGGGTATGGAATATTCCGTATACTAATGATGAAACAATGAAATAAAATATTATTTATTTCAATTAAACTAATATTTTCTTTGTGATATTAAATAACAGTAACTATAATATTATATGATATATAGTAATTTAATTTAATAAAATTAGAAACACTGCTTTTAGTTATTTACGTTATGATTATATCTTGCTTATCAGCTCATATCTAGATTTCAAACAAAATTTAGTCTGAATATGTATAAATCATTATACAAGATTCAGAAAAAATGAAACATTATTGGTTTGAAAATAATGATTTTAGAAGTTGTTGAAGAAAAATGTTCAGTGAATTTCGGATAGATGTGAGAAACATTTTTTTGTTAGAATTGTCTTTAGACAAAAAGAAATATGCGATAAAATATGAGAGATAAGAGAACAATCATCAAAGCAATAGTATGTTCTTCCTCTTTTTGTTGAAAAAAAAAGCTAATTATGTAGAGAATATTAAAAATAACTATATATATATAAATATAAATATATAATAGTCATTTTGTATAAAAGTCGATTGCGTGAATTGCTGGAAATTCATGATGATCGGCTAGAGGTAGCTAGTTGGTGTAATTATCGGATATATTCAAACATGGTATTCAATACAGATGAAAACGAAATAGAATGAGAGAACATGACAGTCAATAGTCTGTAATGTAACTGAAAGGAACAATTTATAGAGATAAAGTAAAAAGATTCCAAAATAGTTAGATAGTGAAAGAGGGACACAAAGAGAGAGGAAAATGATGAGAAGTGAGAGAATATTATAAAGAGATTTTTAACAAGTTTGAACTGAATTTTGTGAGATAAGCCATCAAATGGTTAATATGAAAAAAAATATTTTTAATAGTGCATATAAGGATTAACTTCCAAACTAGATCATCATTGAAACTACTATCAATACCAAAATAAAAAAAAAGAGAAGTAAGATCTTCTCTTTTTAAGACTGTTTGGAATAAATTTAATATTACAGTAACACTATCTATACATATATGTTTAAACTATTACAAGTTATTATAATATTTTATTTTTATACTCTTTGAAAGCCACCGCCCCTATAAGTATATTTGAAAGAAAACTATTTGTCAGGGTGTTGCCTATTGCTTCGTCCATTTTTGTCTTCAGGTTTTATATGAGTCACCCAAATTCTGACGTCTACAAGGTGGATGAAAAAAAAACTCAAATGGATTTGTATACTTAAAAATTGAAAAATGAAATGTTTTCTAACCGATGACGTATAAAAGAACTTGGGTTATACATATACATTTCTTATTTTTAGATTTTTTTCTGATATTATTGTTAAGTTATATTACAGTAGCAACTTCAATATGTTATTTTAGATTCTTCATATATCGTATACAACATATGAATCATGTATTCTCATTTTATTTTATTTTTATGAAAAGTTACAACGGTATTATTATTTTTTTTGGATTATATCACTTTACCGTTCATCTGACTTCACCACATTTCAGTTGTCGCATTCAGGCTTCATCGTCCTTCAGAATATACATATGAAAAGAATAGGTCACTCTTATTTCTAGTAAAGTTTTCTATTTTTTCAAAAACTTGCTCTATCCTACTTTCAGAGATTCCTCAGGACTGTATGTGGAGCATATGTAAACTAACGGAATTTGCATATAAAAAACTATTAAAAAAAACTTTCAAAAAAGAAATTCTTTTTTTTTTCAAAAATTAATTACAATTGACCAACTTTTTTTGTTTGTCTCTTGTTTGCGAAAGCAGCCTTCCGAAATATGAAGGCTGTATATGGATATTTGTCTCCAGTTTAAAGCATTAGATGGTATTCTCGTTTTAGAGCCAGCAGACGCTTCAGGGGCTGGGCTGGACAGTTTTGAACACCCCACCCCCTTATTCTACTCATCTAGCTCCAACAGATTACCGAAGATGAAGATTAGTTCAATGTTTTGTAAAATATTTTTTCATCTAAAAGTCAAATATTTTTCATGAAGGGAATCCGACAGCTGAAAAAGAGTGGGAGAAGTTTGAAGGGAAATATAGTATAATATAAATTTTTTTTCAAAATTCATACTTTTACTTATTTTTTTTCATGGTACTCTAGGGGGGGGGGGGCAGAATTAAGTTTGAGACCTAATATATCAAATAATATACAAAAAATTGTATGAAATCAACAAATGTTTTGTGAATATCGAAATCCTTAGAAACATGTAAAAATACGATGAAGCTCATGCGACTGAGGTGAGGAAGTATAAAACATGAAGATTGAAGTGAACTATAGAAATATATGGATTTCTCAGCATTGTTATCAAAGCTTTGAAAATAAATTCTGATTTAAGTCGTTTAGAATCTTTGAAATACAAACCGACTTTTTTAATTATCAGTTCAAACCTTCTCAGCTAAAATTGGAAAAGAATGTATATGCAAATTTCGATAGTTGAAGAAGCTCCAAGAAAAGATATTTTACATAAACTATGTTTATCAAATCATTTTCATAATTTTGCTTTTTAAATTATGTCAGATCTTCTTCTATTTTAAGATTTTCCTCTTCACAAATAACTCAGTTTTCAATAACTATGATATACATTTAAGATATTTATAATCTATATTATTCAGTTTATCAACCATTTCCTTTTGATAATTTTCAAATATTCATCAAATATCTAAAAATATTGAAACTTTTCAAATACATAAATGGATTTATATTCATTTATATATGATAAATATTTTATTTTGTTCTGTAATGTAATAAATGAACAGGGAAGATATCAATAATCTCGCATATGAATAGTATAATCAACGAGAAATACTATATCATTCGTATAAAATAACATAAAATAGAACTCAATTCCAATGTTAATATTTAATCTTTTTGAAATAATCGAATATTTTTCTTCTTTATAAAAATACAATGAAAAGCTTTGTCCTTTTCAATGTATATATTTATATATTTAAATATAAGTAAATGTTTTAGAAATTTGAAGTTTAGTTGGATTCTGGATTTATTTGGACTTTGAGCGTAATTGATATCTATTCATAACTAATCAAAACGTTAAGTGTCGTAACACTACTGATGAAGAGATTGTCATATTCATCAAGATTTCTAATAATATAAAGAATCTAAAATGAACATTATTCTATATAAATAACATAAAATTAGCAGTAAATTTCATAAATCTGTATCCAAAAAAAATTTGTATTCACGTTAAGTTTCTGATATTTCTTACAGATTTGTTAATCTATTATATAACACCGTATTCTTGATTGTTTTATGATTATGAAACATATGTATATATGAAAGTTAAATAATAGGATATACAACATTAAATGTCATTTATTTTTATATTTTTTCTTATTTATATTCATAAGTATATAGAATATATATTTCATTTTTAATTCATAATATATATATTTGTATTGTATGTATATTAATAATAATTATATTATATAAATTAATAAATAAATTTATTTATTTATTTATATAATAAATAAAATTAGTCTATATAACCTCTACGTCTCTAATCACTGTTTTTATCTTTTCTTTCTTTTTTTTTTGAATTTCTCTATCTTCAGGCTATCACCATATCTATCTATCTATAACTTTTTCTTTCTTTTTTTTTTTTTAGTTAATATCGATGCTCATTTCAAATACTTTTTTTATAATTATTTATGTATTCTTTATACAAATAATAAAATAAATTATTATAATATCTTGTTTAGAATATATTTGAAAAGTAGATTATATAAGGAAACTTTGTTTTATAAATGAAATATTGAATAGCATTGTTGTATCAGAAACGTATAATTAAAACTTAGAAATTTTGACTATCATTAAATCATTTTGCACTGAAGAATTTTAGTACATTTCATGTATTCTATCTTTTATTATGAATATTGATTATATTTATAATATTTGTATATTAATCAAAATTTTATAAACTTTTTTTTAGTGAAAAAAAAATAAATATAAGTTAGTATTTATTAGAGATTCATATATATGAATACACATAGTATACTATTCCTTTTTCATAATTTTTTTTTCGGTTTCTATTACTATATTATATATAACTATGTGAAAATATAGAATCATCATTCATATATTATATAGATTATTAGGTTTCTATTTTCTACTTTCTACTTTTCCTTCAAACATAAATGTAACCAAATGAACTTCATCGTCATCATCATCAACCATTATCCTCTTGCTCTATTGATAAAACTTCGGATTAATCCTAAGAATGAAAAGCAGATTATCATTTGATATTTCTGGTTTTCTTTTCTTATAGTTAATATACTAATATATGTTATTTTTAGATAAATAACGTCATCATTCTTCTTCTTAATACTAAATATATCAAAAAGATTTATTATAATATATTCTATTTATAATATTTTTATTTATCAAACTTTATCTTCCTGTTTTTTTTTATTTTTGTCTTTCTTATCGGAAAATCTTTCGTCTTTACAGCATGGCTGATGATAGCGCAATTATTGCTCCACATAGAGGATTCAGTAATAAAGCTAGAGAAGTGTTACTCGGACAGGATGGTCCTCACAGTAAGATTATATATTTATTTAATTTTTAATAATTATAATTATAATATGAAATATAATTATTTAGTAAATTTAACATAACTTTAATAATAAAAATTATATATAAACATATGTATATGTATAAAGCTAAATACTTCCCATTGGGATGAAATAAATTTCCGTCACTTTCCTCTCTTATGAGCTCAGTAACAACTCAAGAGAGATATCTGTTAATCGTTGTTATGGTGACAATTTACTCTCATTCATCATTAACTCCTCTTTATATTTTTTTTAATATTTTAATATATTAAAGACAATTGTTGTCTTATATTTTTTTATTTATATAATAATAATAATAATAATACAATTATTATAATTATTTATAATAAAGTATATATAATGTTTTACTTTTCAATCTTAGTTATTTCAAAAATTAATATAAATTGAATAAAACTTTTTTTGTTAATTTAATTTCATTCTTACGAAGTTCAAAATATTCCAATAAACATACATAAATCATGATGTGTTTTTTTGTGATTTTTGTAGTTTAATATAGTATATATTCTATTTTGTTTTAAATATATTGATATATAATATATTAAAATAATACTAATAAACTTGAATTTATCCCTTTTAAACGATCTGAGCTTTTATAAGGTTTCCGTAGCTTTATACAGCGTATTGTTTTAGCAATATGCTTGAGTTTACTCTCGTAAATGTTAAAAAAATAATAATTTATTTTATAATATATGTATGTATAAGAATATTTTTTATTACAAATTATTAAAATTCTATAACTGTATTTGTTTTTAAGATATACTGTCATACTTGAACAGAATTCAAAGCTTAACGTCAATGAAAGAATCTACCTTCCTTACTTCAACTTTCATTCATCACTTTTAGAACTGATGAAAGTAGAAGAATCACCTACGTGGGTGGGTAGAGCCTGAACGACGTCATTATAAGTGAAGAATATAAATATAATTTAAGGCTTCCATAACTTTTTCTTATCAATATACTTTGAGCTTTGTTCACCTACAATCTAAATAATATTTGAAAAACTAATTAATATACTTATATTAATTATTATATAATTATTTGTTGTTAATTTTATTTAAATTATACATTTATATTAAATTTTCAGGAATGCCACCGAAATCAACAAGTGAATATGATCTGAGAAAACGATTAAAACTATGCAGTTTATTAAAACGAACAGATAGTCAAAATACTGGATCACCTAAATCTCAATCATCTACTCAATCGGTTCAGGATCCTCGTATGTTACATCTTTCATATGTATATGTCTCTCTTTTCTTTTAAGCTTGTTTTGATTCAATTGGAGAAGAACCAATAGTTAAGCATCATTTTAAGCTTTCCCAAATTGGTAAAACAAAGTCAGTTATCTATTTTCTTTGTTAAATTCTTGTATAATCTAATATTTAAGATCATGTGTTGAATTTAAAACAACAGATAAACGATTAATACGAACATTTCAAGAAGATAATGTCTTAAAAATGCCAAGGTATTATTAAAATATAAATATAGTTTCATAATTAAAATCATTTATAGTATGGAATCAGATATGGATAGCATGATGGTTACTAAATCTGATTATGACATATTATCAGATTCTAACTATAAGGTAAATTTATAAAATAACATATTATACCTAATTCATATTTTAACTATGTCTTTGAAATATACAATTGAATCTTTCTTTATTTAGAATTCATTATATACTGTTGCTAATGAAGAAAAAGCAAATGATGTAAAAAAATGGTTAGAAGATCAATAAATTGATGTACATTTCACTATTGAAATTAAACAATATTATATTAAAAATTCTATTGAATTTAATAAAGATATATGCAAATATTATTTTAAAATATATTTGTTAATATTCGTTAATATATTAAGATTTATTTTATTGTTTGTAATTATTATGTCTGTATAACCCTGATCAATGTGTGTGATTCATTTTCCTTAATTATAATTATATACATGTATATAGTTTATTATATATTAAATTATTTTTAAAATTATAATATATTTAAAATTTATTATTAAATAAAATTATTATAGAATTTATAGAATATTTTTCTCTATAAATAATGCTTATTAAGTTTTTTGATATGACGAGTTAAATTGAAATATTATGAACTTATATAAAGAAATTGATTTTCACATTTTTTCAATATTCTTTCATAAAATGAATAAATGTTAACATAAAAATATGAAAGATATAGCATACAAATTATTATAATTTTAAGGGAAAAATGAAAATATACAGCTTTTCAAAATCAATATGTTCTTCTTTAAAAGCTCATTTCTTCTACGAATATAAACATATTCAGATATCATATCAGCTTCTAATGATATAATTCTAATTATATTTATATTGATTAATATAAAGTATAAATCATAGAATAATATTAATCTAACATTCAATTAAATTGTTTTTATTAAAATATTTAAACATATAACATATAAAGGAGCATTGTTTTTGCTTAGTATCCGTATATAAAAGGTACAAAATTCATATAATAATAATAACAAACTGTTTTCTATGTTAAAAATAAAATTATATATATATATATATATATATATATATATATATTAAGTTATTTTTTAATTAATTAAAGATATCTACTATTAGCTATCATTAGATGGCATGAAGTGTAGTGTCAACGATATTTCCTCAAATGAAATCCGATGACTTTATCCTAATTGGAACATTTTATTTCTTCCTTCGACGGTATTACAGTTTTTTACATGGTTCATTAATAGTTCATTCTTCTAAATGTGTCCTAATATTCATTTCAAATAGCTATGGCTGACTTTTTATCTCAGTTAGGTTCTGTTACAAAAAGCGCCTTGACCTGAATCAGAAATCATCTAATGAAACGTTGTCGCAATTTGGGAGATGTACCTAATGGATTTTGAAAGCACCGTTACCACGATGAGATAATAACGTTAGAAATTTAGAACATGTTTTTATCCAACCGTGCTGTCCTACTTGAAAAAAGTTGGGATATAAATGTTGAAGACATCCTAATATTGTCACTTTTTCTTTCTTATAAATTTCAGATTTTTCGAATAGTTTTTTTTTCTTAATTTTATAAATATATATTTGAGGCATATAATATTATTTTTATTCTTTATTCATATTTTATTCTAATCTATTGGATATATTTTGTTTTTCAGAAATGGACACTAATGTGTTTTATTATAAATTAGCCAATTTTTCATTAACTGTTTCATCCATAACACTCATTGGGTTATTATTTACGATTCCTACTCTCTATGATCGTATTAACTTACACCAACGAGATGTTGAACTTCTTTCAGTTAATTACAAGGTATATCATTGTTTTTTTCCATTTTATTAATAGCTAAATCTGTTGTTTGGGGCTCTCCCTTACGACGATGACATGATGTTTCATAGAGAATGCATCTCAGAACTACTTAATCCGTCATATAACAATGTTTCTTTTAGGTATCTTCTAATTTTCTCTGGAGACAAATAATGTCAAGCAGAGAAAATGTTCCAGCTTCAGATATTTTAATGTTTTCTCGCAGAAAACGTGACAACCCATTAGAATATGGTTTCTGTAAAGGATGCTTTCAATTGGCTTGTCCTATGGGAATGCCAGGCCCTCAAGGTTTACCTGGTACTGATGGTATTCCAGGAGAACCAGGTCGACCAGGAATGGTATATTCAATCCCGAATGGTCGTTTAGAATAAATTTCAATTCAGGCTGGTGATGATGGATACGATATTCAACTCGAGGCAGAGCAGGAGCTTCCATGTGTTATCTGTCCAGCTGGACCACCCGGTCCTAGAGGATCTCAAGGAGAAAGAGGAATGCAAGGATATCCTGGTATGCCAGGACATGGAGGACCTGACGGAAGCATGGGAATGGATGGACCACATGGACACAACGGTTTCCCCGGTGAACCAGGAGTACAGGGTCCAGTCGGTGCGAAGGGGCCAGAAGGAGATACCGTTATTGCTGGAATTGGTATCAAAGGACCTATCGGACCCCCAGGACCTCAAGGAATGAAAGGAAGACCGGGACCAGCAGGCAAAAACTCCAATGCTCCCGGAAATCCAGGTCCTACTGGGCCAACGGGACCAATTGGGCAAACTGGAAAAGCTGGACATGCAGGCCAGGAAGGAAGCTTCGGACCTCCAGGAGATCCAGGAATGCCTTCTAGCTATTGTCCTTCTGACTGTGGTGTTCAAAGCATTCTTAGTGATATGTTCGCTCCAGCACCTCCTCAACCTACTCAAACCTCTTCTCAATCCGCATATATCTCACCTGCTCAAACAGATGCAACCACAGAGTCGGCCTACATAACTACGACAAATGTTCTACCAACTGATGCACCAAGCTTTAACTTCAATCAATTCCCTCAGCCATCAGATGTTTATAACGCCCATGAGAAACTTCATGATTTTGCGAAGTTTGAAAGAAGAATGAGAAAAAAAATGCTTCGGAAGATGCTCAAGCTGCAAAAAATTTGAAAAATGACTTTTGGAATGATGATTGCTCACTTTTCAATAAAACTTTGAATTTGTTATTATATCTTGTGGTAATATTAGAAACAACATAGAATAACACAAAGCCTTTGATAGTGTTTTAGATTATTAATGAAACTACAAATTAAAGTTTTTCATTCTAAAATACTATTAGATTAAAGATTGATAGTCAAAATTGTTTTATCTAAATAGCATTGGTTCAAGTTAAGCTATATTAAACTCTCAATTATTAAAAATTATGAACTATTTTAAATATTACTTTATTTGAAGATACATGTGATAGAATTCCAAGAAATATATTTAATACAAATATACATATAAACATCTAGTATAATGGAAATTAGATAAAAAATACTTTTTTGCATTAAACTGTGGAATTACTTATAAACAAATAAAATATTAAGATTTCTAATGTTGTCTCAACCTACAAATAATTCAAAGCCTTCAGCGAAACAATCATGAGAACATAACCGTATAAACTTATCAACCCGTGGTTAACTAAACAAAATCTGATAAGACTATAATATGGTGACATATAAAGGAAATTAAAACATGTAGACCACTAAAACCTAAAGTATTACAAAAGGATAAAATCAACAATCTCTTAAAAATATTTCACAACAGATTTAAAAACAAACAAACAAATACTGGTTATTTCAACAATTTCGAGCAGGTTATTATGCAAATCCACCTTCTCCTATACCGTATCCGAAGCTCATTGACGACTGATAATCGGGAGGTAAAGTTGGAGCTTCACCATAAGGTAATGTCCACCTGATAAATTTATCATATAAGGGCAAGAAATAATCATTACATACCTATATAGACAATCATAAGTATACTTCTCGGACGCAGAGCTTTCTCTACGTTCTAACCATTCAAATCGAAGATTTTCAGTTTTATTAGCTACCAATTCTGGCAAAACATCAATCGCTCTGGAAGCGTTTTTCTCTGTAGTATTAAATAATGCGATATTTTTCCGAAGATCAACTGAAGAATCAGCACCAAATTTAAGCTCCCTAAATTGGCTATGATTACTGTTAAGCTTACTAAAATAAATTACTCTCTATCTCTGAGAGACATATTTGATAACTCAATATTCGGAATGGATACGTCATCCGATTGAATAATATATTGGCGCAAATATTCTCGAAATCGATCATAGTCAGGCTATATAAGAATATAAGAATATTAGAAATTTAATTATTCGTTTAATAAACCTTTTCTGTGAATTCCATTCCTCGGGCATACCTAATCCATTCTGCCAAAGCTGGACATGTTGCGTCCCAGTCCAACTGTTCTTTTCCCGTTTTGATACGATTGTAACTCTGTTGCTTAGTGCGATACCGAGCTCGATTGCGCGTCTCCTTCAAGCACATTAAATGGTAACAAATTACAAATTGAACTATCAAACCTTCCATGGCAACTCGCCAACCATAAATTCTAGGAGAATATATCCCAAAGATTCAAGATCATCTCTCCGAGATAATTCTAAACCCTGTAATTTCAGTTACTACATTTAAATTCTCTATATATCAAAAATTACGTAATGGCTATTTAAACTGGCATATTTGGCGGTTCCTACTAAATTTTTTCCTTTTCGAAAGGGCACATGAGAAAGATCTGCTCCATCTCTAAATCTGTAAAACAAGAAGTAAATTTCGATTATTCGATAACGATTATGTACCTATAACGACGAGCCAAACCAAAATCTATGAGATAACACACAGTTTCCCGATAGCCCAGTCCCATCAAAAAATTTTCAGGTTTTAAGTCTCGATGAATAAAGCCTCTGCTATGCAGATGTTCTACACGTTCTAACATTTGCATTCCCAGCTCATACACTGTCTAAATATTATGCCTTCTATGAAACTATTTACTGATCATATATCACCTCTTTTCTGAAACGATATGAGCAATATGTAAAAAGATTTTCAAGTGAGGGCCCCAAGAGCTCCATCACCATAATTCTATGAATATATAAACTTATGGAATTAAAAGTAACAAAATTTACTTATACTGATATTCTTCGCCAATCCAAAGAACTTTGGCAAAGCCCTCGGTGCTTTTATTCTTTTTAGAACGTGGACCATCATGACAAACCTGATAAGTATATTATTGTAATATATTTAAGCAAAACTTACCTTATAAACGTCGTGCTCGTACCGTAGATGAGAATCTTCAACAGATGCTAAAAACAAATTTGAACCTTTGATAGCACAGCTTCAATCGTACCAGTTTCGAACTTAACGGCAACCAAACTGTGCGCTGGATCAGAAATGACCAAAGCAGTGTAAATGGCGCCGTAACTCCCGACATTTATTTTTTGAACAATTCGATATCTTATAATCCGAATGGTGCTATTATTTATTTAAATAAAGCAATACCTGTTATTTATTAAAAGCCCAATTTTTTCTTTTATTATACGCTCTCGCTCCATTACAGCTACAGCATTATTCCAAGAATCCATTTCTTTCTTAGGTACTTTTTTTTCAGGAGCGGTGGTCTAGAATTCGCAGATAGAAAAGAAACTCGAATTGTATAACCATTGGCATATGATTTTGAGAAGATGAATGAACATAACCGTTGGTGTAATTCTGTGAATATCCATATTGCATAGGAGAATAATTTGAGTATGACTGAGTCATATAGGGATTGTTACAATACATATTTCCAGTTTGAGGATAATACTGATAAGCAGTAGAAGTTTGCTGAACATATGCTTGTGGTACAGGTTTCATTGCTGGACCCTATATAAATTATGGGAGTGAATAGCAAAATATATAAATTTTAAATACCGCTCCTGAAGTATACTGCATTGTAGGTGGAGGGACTGAAAATAGCGCTGGTTGGTAATGGTATACAGGTAGAGAACTGTAGGGCGAAAATTGGGTCTCACTGGTATACTAAAAAGTTCGTTTTCGATAGAAATAAAAGATATTCTTCATATACCCCAAAAGCATTGCTAGCTTGTATCATATATGGATTAGGCACATAATTTCCTGTGTATTTCCAATTTTGATCAACCTAAACGGCAGTTCAATATTGATGATTAACTTTAAAATGAATCACAGGAAAACGCTATGTTTACCTGATTTGGTTTTGCATCATTACTAATGTTCGAATTCTCAGGTGGCATACCAACGTTTGCTATAGTTCCATTGCTATCCATATACCGTTTAACAGATTCTTCTAAAGGTTGATTGGTGGAGTCTTCATCACGTCCAACAAATAAAGATGCCCATGATCTGGTCTGTGGCTCGGGATTAGAAGGGGACTAAATTGTGATTCATTATAAAATTGAGGAGATTAATTTACTCACAACTATTACGGTTTCTTTCTCCATAATAGGGAGATCAGAAGATTTGCCTTTAGTTACACTCGCGTATGATGAATCGTTACCCCTTTCATCCATATTTAATAAAATGCGAACCTCATACCACCAATATCAAAATCTATTAATGAATGGACTATAAGCAAAACATATAAGACATATCGGTATCAGATAGTTAGAACAATGAAGGATATATTAGAAATAATGATGAAACATTTATTTGCAATACAAGACAGTAGAAAGATTTACCGAGTATCAAGGATTATTAATGAGTATCGGGTACGAGAACAACAGTATAGGAAGTATATGTTAAATTCAAGTAAAACATAAGTAGGGATTATAAACAAATTACTCTTCAATTTTGGCTAAAACGAGTGGGCTGGGGGTTCTGAATAAAATTCCTTAGAAATAAACAATTTTATAACATTACCTCTTAGAAAGAGATTCCCTAGTAATGCTAGACCTTCTTCCAATAGAAAATCTACCTTCGATGAGACCCTGTGAAAAGAAAGAAGAGTTGCTGAAAGAACCAAACATGCTGTTAGAATGCTCATCCGTTTTGTCATCCCTGAATCTGAAAAGCATTGAAATTATTATGTTTAATATGGCATACATACAGTGAATCAACAATTTCAGCTTCAACGGCATCAGTGATATTGTCCACCACTTGTCCTTCTAGTTCTCTAACCCTTCTGGTGATACTTTCATCCTATAATTGAATTAAAGGTAAACACTAAATTCAATCCAGACCAAAAATCCTCGATCGCAATACAATAGTTGAAAAGCCATTTTTTCGGGATCACTATCGTTTTTGAATATTCTTCCCGTTAAGTAATACATGTCTTATAACTTAAATTATAAATAAAAATAAAACGCGTGATACCTTTAGACTTAATTATTTTTTTGAGACATGCTTGAGTAAATTCTTGATATGTTACAGATTCAGGTCGCTTGTCTGTGACGTATAAGGAAGGCTGTATAATTAATTATTTAATTATTTAAGCAAATTATCTTACCTTTGGCAAGCCGAACAAACCAGATTCATTTTGTTTAGGCCATAAATCCGCAGCAACGTTCAAAACTGAAGCGTAGTACAGTATCCTTCAATAATGAGCATCTTTTAATAAAACTTATTTGGTATTTTTTCACCTCATTTCATCATGCATTGCTTGCAGACGATCATCCGATGTAAAATGCTTGAATGGAACGTCTGCTTTCAAACTTTACACAGGCATTATTAGAAAACAGTATACACAAACTTACTCATTAAAGGAATCAAAAACATCGATCTCTGCAAATCCATCAAAGCCTGGTTCATTTCTTTTATTCCAAACAATATTACTCAGCTCGACTATCTAAAATAATACTATGATACATGAACTTATTTTGAAAATTCATACAGTTTTTGTAATCCATTCTTCGGATCTGATGGATTTCATGCTTTCTTCGAGATCAAAAGTTTTATCAACACCTGAAAAAGTTGTCTCTAATTGGGTATTAAGGACTTATCCTGACCGTTGAATATCTCAGTGACATTTTTTTCAATAACAGGATAATGAACAGCGGCACTCAGAATAGTATCACTTCCTGTATCCTTTGAAAGTATAACAGTGTCGTCTTTCTTAGTTTTCGAGGTACAAACTCCGAGAAAGTCCTCTAAATCTTCCTCTGACTCGTTTAACATGAAATCTATTAAAGATTGTTAGAGTTATTTTATATTAACAAAACTAACCAGGTAACAAAGAAATAGGTTTCGCACTATTGAATTCAGGCATTCTATTAGGGCTCGTAGTACCTTGTTTCTTAGGAGTAATATCATCATCTAGATAGCAAATCATAATATTATGTTTATTATGGGTAGAAATTCACCTTCTCTGCATTTCAAATCGACTGAATTATTAAATTTAGTAGGAGAGAGAATATCGTTAAATATTCTTGAGTCGTTAAAAGTAAAATCTAAAAGAAAATTTATATTGAACACAAACAGTGAAAATAGAGTACCTAAGCTATATGTTGGAAACTGTCTTGATGGAATTTGGGGTGACGTCTTAGGTGAAACAGCCATGAATCGTCTGTAAATGAATATAGTAATTGCTGCAGAATAATAGAAACATACTCAGCCATATTTTTCTTGCCTTCACTGCGTTCGCTTGTATTTAATCGACTATTATTCACTGAAAGAAAATGATCAAGGAGAAAGAGTTAACTAACTTACTGTCTGAATCATTCAACAAGAAAGAGTCCTTACTCAACGACGTATTAGCCCTACATTGTTCAAAATATTATTTTTATTGTTATTGAGCAAGTAAACTTCTCTGTTTCCTTCCTTTGTGAAGAGTATTCGGGGGTTTCTTCATCCAAAAGACTTGACAAATTTAAAGGAGGTACAATTGGAGTAGAAGAAATTTCGGGAGCCCTGATACGAAATATACTACATTACATAAAATCAAATTTTACAAACTCTGATTGTCCATCTAAATTATTCATATTGAATTCTTCACTTGAAAAAATAGGCAAATATTCAGTTTGCTCTTCTAGAATAGGTTCTTCTAACCCCTCATCTTGATCTGACTCCTCAGAAGTTCTTAAACAATATTTTTTTCCGCTTATGTTTCATCACTAACTCCTGTTTAATATCGCGGGAAGACATCAAATCTTCGCATTTAATATCCGGCTCCATATGAAGGATAGAATCACTACCGACAGCAATATCTCTGTATGTTTATAATAATTGAACAATTTCAAGTATTGGATGAACCTCAATTGTTTTTCTTCTTTTACAGTATCTTCTATATGATTAATCATTGTAGCGGTACTAAACACAAAAATAAGCAAAAAAGCAACTATTCTCAAAAAAAAACCTAACAGGCTTTGGGGACTGAGTCCCAACTTCAAACTTCTGGGACAATAACGACGCCAAAAGTTTTATCTCTACCGAGACCTTGCTATACATTTTAGCTAGCTGTTTGCATCGTTGATCAAGAATATCCTATAAACGAATAATAACATATGATGAGATCAACAGAAGAGAAATACAAGAAAATACCTTGCCTATTCCAATTTTAATCCACATATTAGCATCGACTATCATACTGTCGCTCATGACTCTGACATCAGATTCCATCGATTTCAGTTCCGACTGACATAATCCTAACTAAACACAGCAATTAAGAAAAAAAAACTTCGTGTCACCTTTTTGTATACTTGCAGCTTCCTTAATTCAAGTTTTTCGAGCGTTCTAACATCGTTGCAATATTTTTCAATAGACTTTTGTAAATAAGCTTAAAACAAAAAGATAATGGAGCACGTTATTCAGAATCATACGTGCACATCTTCGTACTTTGGCAGCTTCTGCTGGAACGGATTGGTGGTGAACTTTGTTTTGTGAAGTGTGCTTAATTTCAGCAGCATCTTCTGTAATGCTAAATGAAGATATATATAAAATTTCAAGCGCTAAGAAGTACCTTGATAAGGGAGAAGTTTTTACTCTTTTTTTCGGAACCAGAACAGGCTCAATCAAAGTACTTTCGAACAGTTCTATACCATCTAACAGCTCGTCGATATCTTGGTTTCCTAGCTTACTGCTCTAAAATAAAGAAAACAATAATTACAAAAGAATGTGTAAAATTAATAGAAACATGCCATATTAAGATCGGTTTTATCATTTGAATTATTAGCCTATAATAGTACTCATGAAAGCAGAATTTAAATAAATATACTTTTACGTTAAAATCGTCATTTATTTTTTTCGCAGTTTCCAAATGTTCTTCCATATTATTTATTTGAGCGGAATAGTTTATTTGAGCAGAAAGCTGTGCACCCAAAGCCCGGGGTCTTATTAAAGCATCCTCTCTGAAGAAAAAAAACTTTAATATCAACAGAATAAGGATATTACTTATTGGCGAAAGATTCTTTTTCATCATGCTCAGTGGAAGTTCTTTGAAGAGAGTTCTTTAAAGGAGTAGTAGAGTTTTCATTCAATTTTCTCGCTACTTCAGGTAACGAACTACGGGCTTCATTACAATTATCTGAAAAAAATAAAAGTAAATTATGAACCCCATCAGAACATCTTACGCAAATTGCTATTTATTGGCATAGACTGACGATAATCTTCAAATTCTGGAATAGGATCACCTTGAATTTTTTTTTGCGGAGAACGCCAAGTCGCATTTTCCCTAAAACATAAACTCCTATTCAAACTTGTTAATTTATCTTACAAATCATGTTTATCTTCGTTAGTCATGCGTTTCAATGTATTAGAAGCCTTTTCTACTTGGTGAGTGATTAAGTTTCTTTCTACTGTTTTGCTTAAAATGTTGTAAATTCACAAAAAAAAGAAAAAATTGCAAACCTTTTTTTATCTACCATTGGAGTAAAAAACATTTCCTCTGCTGACATTCGATTCGTTGGTGTGTTAGTAGAATCGTTAAGCTCTAAGATAATTATAATATTAATATTGCTAACTAGAACCAACTGCTAGGAGAATCAAAGGGAGATCGGAACTCTTCAGAAAGAATAGCACTTTTATCTTTATCTTCTAAAATTTGAGGAACGGCATAACCAGCATCGTCAAGAACTGTCATCTTAACATATCACTAATTATTATGAATTAATTCGTTCAACGTACTGTGTTATTTTCTCTAAATCGCTGTTCAGTTAATTTGATTTCATTCTCAATGTGACTCATGTTTAAGTTAACCTAAATCCTTCATAAATTTTTTAATCAACATGCGAAAACTAACAGATTCAATCACCCCAGAAGCCACTACTGAGTTTTCTCTTTCTTTTGCCACATTTTCCCTTAATCGTAAGTAATGAACAAACAGATTAATGTAATATCTTACAATTTGGCCAATATGGATTTATATTCATGGCATAATGCGTCTTCACTTATCGGTATAGCAAATGACTGTGTACCAAGGTAAGTTACGTCAGAAACACTGAATTCAGATCATAATTAAATTCAATATTATGTAGCCTACTCATGTTTTGAAGGGCTCTTACGGTATTGACTTTTCACGGTTTCCGATAATAGTAGAGAGTCATATTCCTCTTGGTGTTGCCGAGGAATATCTTCCACTTTAATAATAAATTTGTAAAAATAATTAATAAAAAAGTCTTACACTTGCGTCTTTCACGAGTTATAGCATCTTCAACCTTTTTTTTTTCTCTAAAAATATTTAATTTTAAACACTACTTGCGATCAGTCTTACAATGTTGCAGAGGATTTAGCTAATTCGGCAGCATTACGCTTAGATGGTGAAACGGTATTGCTAAATACATTTAAAAAACAATTTTATTGAAATTTTGAGTCCCACTTCTTTCGTCTAGCTTCCTTCTCTTTCCTATATGATACTTCAGGAGAGTATAAAACACTTTTCGATGTTCCAGAGCTGAATCTACGTTCGACGCCTTATAATGCAAAACTTATTCTCCGAATCAATTTGGAAACATACCATTTCCTTGTTTTACCAATATGGGGGAAGTTTCCTTTCCATATGCAGATTCATAACTACACGGAGCCTGAAGTTAACATTCAGACGCAGTTCCTGATAATGTTGCTTACCCTGTTCTCAGCACTAGGACTACGATCCATAAATAAAAATTAAAAACGTAGGTATTTGAAAAATCCGGGATTTGGAAAACAGAGAAGAAGCTTTAGTCAGAACCTTCACAATCAAGTATTCAAAATTTTATTTGAAAGGCGCCATTTGCACCTATGTTGCGTCAGTCCTTCAGTTAGCGCATGAAATCATAGAGAAAGGCGCGAAAAGATCTTCTCTTTAAAAGACGTCTCATTATCGTATTTTCTTGTGCTGGTGTCAGTAGTATCAATCTTCCATTTTCTGTTTAAATTTCATATAGTTACCTTTTTAAAGATTGTATTCATGTTGATCGTTTCAGAATGTCTACCTCTGTAAAACATCGTGAATTTGTATCTGAGCCAATGGGTGACAAGGAGGTTACATCCATTGCTGGTATTGGTCCAACATATGGAGAAAAGCTTAGTGACAAGGGTTTTGACAAAGTTTGTCGTAAAAATTGATGTTCTTTTTCAAACTATTTATTAAGGCTTACGTCCTCTTCGGACAGTTTCTTCTTTTAAGAAAAGATGAGGATTTGTTTATATCGTGGTTGAAGGTTTGTTATATTTTGAATTCTCCAACTTTTTTTATTAAAGGATAATGCCGGTGTTACCAAGCAGCATGCCACCAATGCTTTTAATTGCTTGAATGAATGGGCCGAGCAGTTCATCTAAATTGTATTTAGCCAATTAACTAATCATTTCTGTATTAATATACCATTGTTCCTCTTATATTATAAATATAAATGGTTTATTGTGTTGCTTTATTCGAAATATTGATTAGAACATTGTTTCGTAATGTTATGTTTAACTTGGACTAGCTGATAAATACTCTCAAAATAAGTTAGTCATCATATTTAAAAGTAAAAATCAGATTTTAGGTGGTGTGATTTAGTATTAAAGGCTTTTCGAGTTGGATCTCCGACGTAGTTCCAAACAGGCTTTTTAACCTGAAAAGACATTAATCTTTATCATTTAATATTACGTACTTTGGTTATATTTGAGTGTTTAGGTTTCTGAAAATAGATGTCACTGATAGAGTTTGATCGATTGAGACTCTTTCTTTTGATTTTGTTCTGAAACTTAAGTGAAAATGAAAATTGATAATTTAAAACTATTGCAATTTTTTTTGTTTATACTTTGACTTACATTGTTATCTTTTGAGTTATTCAGATTGCCATTATTATGAAACTTAGCAATAAATTCGTCTCCTGAAAACACGTCTCATTATCGTATTTTCTCGTGCTGGTGTCAGTAGTATCAATCTTCCATTTTCTGTTTAAGTTTCATATAGTTACCTTTTTAAAGATTGTATTCACGTTGATCGTTTCAGAATGTCTACCTCTGTAAAACATCGTGAATTTGTATCTGAGCCAATGGGTGACAAGGAGGTTACATCCATTGCTGGTATTGGTCCAACATATGGAGAAAAGCTTAGTGAGAAGGGTTTTGACAAAGTTTGTCGTAAAAATTGATGTTCTTTTTCAAACTATTTATTAAGGCTGACGTCCTCTTCGGACAGTTTCTTCTTTTAAGAAGAGATGAGGATTCGTTTAAATCGTTTTTGAAGGTTTGTTATATTTTGAATTCTCCAACTTTTTTTATTAAAGGATAATGCCGGTGTTACCAAGCAGCATGCCACCAATGCTTTTAATTGCTTGAATGAATGGGCCGAGCAGTTCATCTAAATTGTATTTAGCCAATTAACTAATCATTTCTGTATTAATATACCATTGTTCCTCTTATATTATAAATATAAATGGTTTATTGTGTTGCTTTATTCGAAATATTGATTAGAACATTGTTTCGTAATGTTATGTTTAACTTGGACTAGCTGATAAATACTCTCAAAATAAGTTAGTCATCATATTTAAAAGTAAAAATCAGATTTTAGGTGGTGTGATTTAGTATTAAAGGCTTTTCGAGTTGGATCTCCGACGTAGTTCCATACAGGCTTTTTAACCTGAAAAGACATTAATCTTTATCATTTAATATTACGTACTTTGGTTATATTTGAGTGTTTAGGTTTCTGAAAATAGATGTCACTGATAGAGTTTGATCGATTGAGACTCTTTCTTTTGATTTTGTTCTGAAACTTAAGTGAAAATGAAAATTGATAATTTAAAACTATTGCAATTTTTTTTGTTTATACTTTGACTTACATTGTTATCTTTTGAGTTATTCAGATTGCCATTACTATAACTCTTCATCAGTTTTCTATTAGATGTTGCTTTGCTCGTTTCTGTTTTCCTGTAAAAACCGGCGAAGTTGTTATTTTCTCGAGAATCTCGTTGTTTAGCGGTATTGTTCCGGGATCGACGTCGTTTTTCTTCTTGGCGAAGTTTCATCAACTCTGTTTTTTTGCGCTCTGCACTAATTTCACGTTTTGTTCTAACCTCTTCTTCTTTTCGCATTTTGTCTTCACTTCTGCTTTTTCTTTAATATGACGGCTTCAATAACATATGTATATGTATACTTACCTAACTAAACTTTCAGGCCTTTTTCCGATATTTTTTTTAGAACTATTTATTCTTTTTTCTAAGGATTTAAATAAAAATTGAAGCTAACGGAAACAATTAAATTATCACCTTTTGATAAATAGTCAACACTATGAGGCCTGAGATATTCAGGAGAATATGTTCTGATACTATCTCCAGACTGATTCCATCTACGATTTTTGATTTATATCATTATCATTTCAAAATTACAATATTGATACCTTATACGTCGAGAAGATTTTAAATGTTCTGAAGATGATGACCGCATACCATGCGATGTAAACTTGCGTCTAGAAGTTCCATAATCTTTAATTCGTTCACGATGATATGGATTTATGGCTAAAAATATATCAATTTTTGATTTTGTTTTAGTTGTAATACACACGGTAAAATTTAGCTTTTTGTAACGTAGGCGATAGCTCAGTTTCTGATTCACGACTATCTGTGTATGGACAATCTCCTTCAACTATTTGGCGCAACAAGTAGCTAGTCCGTAATCCTGAAATGTTTCAAATTATTTTATATTTTAACAAATATGAAAAAGAACACACCTTTATCAACTCGTGGCATATATACGCATTGGTATTTCTTCACTGGACGTCGTTGTTAGGCATGCTATAGCTAGCTTAGGGAATTATTTACAACCTTTATTGTTGCTACTTGGCTCGCAACATCATCTTAATTGAATTTTTCTCGTTCACAAAACAAATATTTTGATTGAAGTTATTTTATTTATAAATGTTTTAATATTTTATTGATAACAAACCGTTTATTAAATAAAATTTGCCAATATGTTCTGTCAGTAATCAAAATATATATCTTATATCCTAATACTAATTTTTTAAAACCATAATCTGGCCTAATGCATGTTCCAAAGACATGCTATGATGTAATTGTCGAATTAAACAGTTTACAAATAGAAACACAGCTTGAACAAATAAAAATTATTGAAAAATAAATAACCATATAATGAAAGAAAAAAGAATTATCTATCAACTGTTTGCATATCCAGTCGTTTGTTGAGTCATTTCACAGAAAAATCAGATGACGTCAAGAAGCTTCCACAAGGTAAACAAATCACAAAATAGAATGAAATATGAATGAAATTTAGTGGTGAGAAATGCTTAGAGACGACACCGAAAGCTAGTTAGTCGAAGTTGAACAACAAAGTAAATGTAATCAATCCATTACTTACTGTATTCTATTACATATATGAATGCAAGTAGTCAACTTAGCTATCAAAAGTAACTTAAAAGTTTTTTTTTATAAATATGTGCATTCATACACTACTTAATGAAATAAAATAATTAAAATTTATATAAATTGAAAATAATATAACAACTACGTCTTAATCATCTTTATTTTTCTTATAACTATGTATATATTGCGTTTCACTTAAGTTGTTTCCATATATAGAAAATGCATCAAAAAGTTGCTCAAGATATAATGCTGAATTAAAATAATATTTGATGACGTCAATGAGCACTTACGTATATAAACATATACATATACATTCATATGTATACATAATGAACACGTTTGCCTATTTTCTGCTCATTCATATTCTACGAAAAAATTTTTCTGCAAGAATTTCATTGTTGCACTTTCATCATAATACTTGTAACTATAGGTTATGACATATCCCATATATTTATAAATTCTTCTGCTTTTTTTTGTTATGATATTTTAAAATTTAGCTTAAAGTAGTTGAGCTTGACAGTTTTGGTCAAATATTTGCCAGGACGTGTGGGTGTTTAAGTGCCGTAACGATACGTTATGACTAAGACATCAGCTCTCTACAACGTGAATTGATGTTTTTTAGAAATAATCATATTTGATTTCCATTTTCTTCTGATAAAAGTACGTGTAAATATAGATTCAAATAAATACATATGTATATTACTTAAATGAATCGAATACTTACTAATTCATAGCATTCCCAATTTGAAAAAATAATTAATATATTACTCTATATATAGATATTATAACATTGAAATACTACTAAGGCTCTTATGTAACTGAATTTTTTAAGCAAAGAAAATGTCTATTTTTTCACTCAGTAATACTGATTCAACTCGCTTCGAACTCATATTTGATAAATTGATAAATAAGGAAGAACATAACATTTCTATTTAAGATTAATTATTACATATATAATTTGTTGCTAAAAATAAATGAAATTTTGCAAGGTTCAACCAGATGTTCGTACTTCCGTATTTCAATTACGTTCCGAAATCCAGATCTAATTGCTTACTTTGGAAAAAGAAGAATTGAGCACATCGTTTATAATTCACTTCTTCGAAAGTTCCAAATATTCCAAATATTCTTTATTTCCACCCACTCAGTTTTACACCAAGAACCTTAACCAAGTGAAAGACTACTTTTTGATGACGTAAATGTCTTGGCTCTTTCAATGTGGTTTGTAAATGGTTTAGAAGGTATGAAACATGTAATTCAATAATATGCGTCAATATGACAAATAGAAATATAGGTTGATGATCTAAGACTTACATTTTTAAATCGACATTCATTAATCAAATAAATAATTTCATAAATGGCGAAAGATTTTCAATCACTAGTGAAGCAAAATTTTTTTACTTCTTCGGTATTTATATAATATGTTCTTTCTCTTCAGCTTCGTCACAAAACAGCTGGACGTTTCCGGAAAACAAATGCGAAAAGATCCATTCGTGAGTGTTCCGGAATTTCTGGTCATAGTCCGGCGGCGTAAGTCGCAAAAAATTTGATGAAGAGAAGTGGAGAGCGTCATGATTGACGTTCACTCCGCTGACGTTTTTTTTTTCAATTCAAATACATACATCATTGCCAAATTTATTTCGAAAAGAAAAAGTTTAACTCACATATGAGATTATGAAGATTTAACAATTTCCTTGATAGAATATTCACCTTTTAATGTGGATATCTGATTTCCTTATTCAGATTTCTCTCACCGACGCTAAATTCTACTTCTTCCTTATCGTTTATATTCTCACTCAAGGTCTTATTTCTTCATTTATCTTGTTACTTGTCTATGTCTTGTTTCTTTTATTAGGCGGACGTCACAGCTCCGAAAAAATCTTTCGTTTAAGCAGATGAAGCCAATTTTTCAGCCGAAAATGCACAACGTTCAAATTGCAAAGCTTTTAAACTTACTTCTAAACCTAAACTAAGCTAAATCCCTTACTCAGTTATAAAAAAAATATTCATACTTTGTATTTGAATACAGATATTCTTGTTTTACTTCCAGTAATGTGAGAACAAAAAAATGAGTAAAAACATAAGAAAAGATTGGGAAGTTTCTTGTCAAATAAATAACTGTTATATGTCAGGATAGTCTATAGTTATTTCTTCTTTCTCTTTCTCCCTCTCTCTCTCCCTCTCTCTCCCTCTCTCTCTCTCTCTCTCTCTCTGTCTCGTATATATGATTATTTCGATTTATTTTTTGATATCAATTAGAGTTTGATATTTCTTTTGGTGCTTGATCATTTTAGTTACATATATTTATATGAATATTGGGATACTTCGCATCATCGAAAATACTTTTTCTTATTCTATTATTTTTTAGTTATTGTTCGCTTGTTTAGTAAATATAGTATCTAGAAATTAGGTTGTTTGAAACAAACAAATCCTCAGACTAGAGAACTCGAGGCAGAAAGTAAGACTTTACATGTATATTCTTTCAAATTTGATAATGTTCTGTTTTTCATATTTGCTATCAAATTTTCTCAGTTTTGTTGTTCACGTGAACATTTCATGCAAAAAATAACTGTACTCTAATCGAAAAAAATCTTTTTTTTCCACTATTTAATTCTATCTTGCACCATTAGAATGTGAAATTGAACTATAAATATTTCTGGGTTAGTATAATATCTATAAATTTTTTATTTTTTACTGTTTATAAATATATTACCAAACAATATATTCTATCAATTTTTTTTAGCTTTTAAATAACTAAAATTGTCCAAAACAGAAGATTGTAAAATCAGATTAAAATTTTTGATGTTGAGTAGGAAAGCTTTACAAAACAAACGAACAAAACAGGTAGTAGGAGCAATCATGAAATGAGAAACCATACGCTTGAGGTGATTATTCATCAAGCAAGTTTTTTTAGCTCCCAAGCTGCTTGCCATAATGCACGTGAAATCAATTGTATAAACTGGACAAATATCAAGCCTTTTATTTATTTTGTTCAATTCTCTTCTACAAACCTTAATAATATTCCATTTATTTTGCAAAAGATTTTAATGAATCCGCTTTTTATAGAGAAAATTAGCTTGTCTTGTATGTACATTTTATTATTCAACCACCATATAAAGAAGTACGTCATTAGAAATCTGATAAACTTTCCTCTCACACCATAAACAGCTTCTTACCCAGCCAAATCATAATTTTCATTTTTTCCTGTGCAACTGATCAGAAATATTGATATGGAATTTTCGAACAATCAACTGTTTAGTCTGAGCATGATTGAAACAGATTAACGTGGAAAATGCTCATGTTTCCATGCGTTGTGTTCCCTTGACGCAATATAATCATAAATCGAAAGAATATAAGAAAAGAAGTAAAAGGAAATATTTGAAATTGTTATGTTAGTTTTATAAATAATCTTCCGTGTTTTAAACTAAAAATTAATATGAAAAACAGTGTTATTTTCTCTTCTGATTTTTCTAGATCTCCAATCTTTTTTCGTTATTTCCATATGCTGTTTGATTTTTCAAACCAGTTGGTCTGCAAAACGTTTTGTAGTATCGTTATTGTATGTAGAGACTAGATATTTAATTTGAGCTCATACTGTTATTATAACTATTTAAAGTATTTAAAATATTTAAGAGACTAGTTTTCTGTTCATTTTTGTTTGTTTGAGAACGATATGAGAACTTTTACAAATATAGATTCATAAAAGACTTGTTCATATATCTATGTATGAATATATGTACATTCAAAGTCTTTCTTTTTTCTTTATAATATTCAATAATTTCATTTTTAATATTAAAATGAATAAAAGAATGTTTACTTCTTAAGAATTTTTATCATAAAAAAGTGTGTGTGTGTGTATGTCTATCTGTGTGGCTATTTGAAAGGTATTCCTGTTCAATCTTTCATCGATGTCAACCTCTTTTGACGTCAATGAGCAACTTAAGTGTTATAGCTCATATAAAATTCTTTTTTTTTTAGTCCTACTATCTGCTCAACAACTAATTTAATTTTAATTCAACCTTGTCGTCTAAAAATCAAATATACCAGATATGAAAACTTGACGAACACTTTGATTATCTAAAATTACATCAGCAAAATTATAAATCGTGTTATTCTACTTTAACTGTCTTCGATTTTCTAAATTCGTTTTTAACCTGTTCTTCCTTTCACTTAAGTTGTTCCAAGATCTTTGATCTGTGCGTGTTGTATGAAGTACCAGAGTATGATTGAGTAATTAATAAAAAGATTGAAATATAATAATAAAGAAGTAGAAGGATATTGGATTGAAATAAATTGTATTAAATTTATTTTACTTCTTGATGTTTAGCCATTATTTAAAAAAAATATAATTATAGGTTATATATATATATATGTAAATGTACATATATTATATATACGAAATACTATAACTAAATCATTTAATTAACATTTAATACTTAAAAAAACAATTTATGCCTATATTTTTCTTTTCATGTAGTATTTAAATAATCAATGATCATCCAAAACCAAAATAAAATAAAAAAGGGTTTTTTGGTTCTAAAAAATAGTTCTTCCACTCAATTGGTTTCTTTCTAAGCTATCCCTAGATATCTATTTTCTCCAAGTTTGTTGATAAGAAAATAGATTTTTTTTGAGTTGCTGATCACATTTTTTGTATTGCTTCCGTTTCTCTTTTGTTCATTTGTTCATGAATCAAAGTTATTTCTTATAATATTCTATATTTTCATTAAGAATCCTTTTTATTATTGTACATATTATAATTGAAATCCTTTCATCATTATATAAATAGTATCAAATATTCGAACGGGGGTAGCTGGTAATAAACCAACAGAAAATATTAAAATGGGCGGAGCTCATTTTGGGGGAATGCCTCGCTGTTCAAACGGGAATTTCGTTTAAACGTATACCCGACTCGTATGTATTTGTCTTCGTCCTGATGGAGCCTGTTGCTTGGCGTGGTCGTAACAGCTTTCATCCTCAAGCACCGCCTATTCTGCCCTTCACGGGCAAGACGTCACTGAACTCCACCCATTAGTGCTCTCCAAATTCTCTTCAGAAGTCACAAACGACCAGATGGCGAATGGTGCTATCTTGCTTGTCTTTGTGAGAGACAAAATATTAACAATATTTATTATTCTTCTATTTTAAGCTGATCATACATCGCATACTACGCATAATAAACACCTATATTATTATCATATTCTTGATCTTTTTATCTGATATTTATAATTATATGTCATTACTTTTCTAATAGTGTGTTCTTTAACATCTTTCAAATGTGTAAGAGATTTTTGTGATTTATTCTTCTGTATTCGTTCTTAATTCTTTTTTTAAAATAATTATTTCATGTGGCTTCATCCTTTGTTCGGAGTTTCCCTTTTTGCCAACTCACAGTGAATGTTAATCTCTCCTCAATTTGACTCGTTCCTATTGCTCACTCTGACGTGAATGCTTTTTAGATAGAATTCTTAAGCCACAAAGCACCATCTATCATTACTTCACGAACAAACCTTGATATTCGTAATCTGAAAATTGTTCTACTTCCTTCGAACAATTTGCGTCATTCGAACCTCTTAACATTAAAATATAACAACAAAACATTCTTTCTATATCTTCTTTTCCCGTCCAGATGTTGTTCTCATATCTTTATTTCATTTTTCATTGGCACATGTGAATAACAAGCAATCACAATCAGTTTCACTCTTGAACTCGTCATCACCATCTTTTCTCATATTTCATGTTAGCTGTATTCTTTTCTTCCGCTTCTCTGCTTTACTTGCAATATTCTCATTTTACTTTTTTTTTTCACCTGAGAAAGTTGTTGTGACAAGAATACGATGAAGTTGTTTTTTGATCGACGATTTTCTCGGCGATCTGATCACATCCTCATTTTATATTCCCTTCCGTTAAACTCATTCAAATATCTTTTCTGTACTTTTATATGTTAACTATTTATTTTGTAGTTTCTGCTATTTCAGTCATTCCTTATTCCCACAACCGACATCAATTAGCTATGTCTACCTCTTGTATCATCCGTATCACTGATGAAAATGGCATCACTGTCCCAGAGAATACTCATTGTCGCCAGCGATTCGTTTCTCCACCACCAACTCACAATCGTTCGACTGCTTCTGATTTCTTTTTACGTAATCAGGTATGTTCATATCAAACATTTTTGTATATTGACGTGAGTATAAACGCCGATAAGAGACTGTGGACCACCGTTGATAATATTTGACGTCTTTCTATTTTCGGATTTTCTTTGGAATTTTGAGAATTTCATAACCCTATTCTAATAAGAAAATCAACGAGTTCAGCCCATTGCGCAGACTGGCTGTGATTTTTCATAAAGAGTAGATGATTTAAAGTACTAAAATAGCTGAAACAAGTGAAGTGCAATGTACTAGTTATGGAATGTTGGTCTCAAAAATCCTTCAACTACTTAGTGTACAAGTCTGTGTGACACTCTTAGTTTGAAGTTTTTGATCGTTTCTTGATCAAGTCTTTCTCAACTTTCACTGTCACTTCACTACTACTGAAATAGTTTGACGTCATTGGTCAGTCAGCATAACAAACAGAATCGTTTTCACATCACTGTCGAGAACACCCCACTTTCATCATCACATCATCGAGGACATGAAAAAATGAGGATCGTCGGCAAAAATGGAATCGAATCATCAACTTAACGTTTTCATCATATTCTCCTTTGTTGTTCAATGTCTTCTGTAACCTTTTCTTCCTTGTCGGCCAAACATTGATCCTGTTTGGTAGTTCCTCGGAGATCGTCATTTCATTCCATCAACTCACCTCATCGACGAAAAAGTCCGTGTGCTCTCCGATGAAAAGGTTGACGTCATTGTGATCGCTGTGTCGATGACGATTCAGAAACCACAACCGGCAAGAAAAGAAGGAAGACAAGAACGACAAATACGGAGTTTGAAGAAGAATGAACATATGACCAGCAAGATAAAAGATGTGTGCGCAAGTCTTCACAAGCATAATGCACACAAATTAAATATTTTTGGAATATTTTCACTAACAATTGAAAGAAGGGTCTCACACTATTGAAATGATGACATAAAAATTTCCAATATCCATGTTGTCATGAGTACATGAACAGTTTTCAATAGTCGATTAAAGAGTAACTTTGTTTTAAAAAACGTTAAAGAAGAAAAAAATTGTTTTATTGGCTAAAGTTCAGGGAGACAAAGCGCAGCTGATTCAAAACAAAGATCTAGCTCATCCAATCACTGTTTTTCTTTAATCATTCAACATAACATATTGTTGTCAAAAAAAAACTGACAGAACATAAAGAAAAAAGAGTTTGACAATGGATGCCAAACAGTGTTACGAGCACAAACGTCACTACCTTGTCATTTGTCGAAAAACCCATCCTGTTTCTAAAATGTTTTTAAATTTAGAATATCTAACCACAATCAATACTTTTTTATTTTATTTTTAAATATATAATACTTCATGATAAGGGCTATATTTTAAATTTATTAATAATGTTATATAAAGTATTTAAATTTAATTTAACAAAAACAATAAAAACAATCAAATTAGTAATTTTTTTCAGAATTGTACACCATTGAAAGCAGCTCAAATTCATCGAGCTTGCAAAGACGAACGTCGAGCTTTAGAGAAGCAGTAAAACAGACATATACAACAACCTCAAAAAGAAGAACAAAACAAGCAAATCGTCTTTCATAGACGTCGTCGTGGAATTATTCACTTAAATTGATCTCGAAGCCAATATCGTTAGTCTCATGTGAGATGCGAAATAGTGGCTTCCACACACTATTCTATCCAAAACAATTAGTTTGATCAACTCATGATCAATAATGTGTAGTTTAATATGTACATTAATTAAGTTACTAACTATAAACCTTTTTAATTGAATAATACCTTTAAAATCATATTTTGAAAAAAAACTTTTATTCTTTGCTTCTGTGCTTCAACTATTTTTCCGTATAGTATTATACCGTCGTGTTCTTGTCTTGTGCTGGCTTCATCATGCTTAACGAAAACTCCAATATGTCATTCATTATTTGCGATATGTTCTATTTCTGGTATGTTATTTGTATGTTGTATATGCTATATATAATGATTAAAATAAATAATTAACACTTAATATTTGATTTTTTGAATAATTCAAAGATTTGCGGAACAAGAGCTTTTTATTCTCGTGTGAATTGGCACAATCACGAGACATTTCACAATGCAGATTGAACTCTATTACTTCTGACGCAAGATAATTTCAGGCATTTAAAGTAAAAATATATAGATGTGAATAAACTAAAATGCAAACTGGAAATTTCAATCATTTATTATAAATCTTTGAGCAAAATCACATAGTAAAATCATCATTCTTGTATATACAAGCGTATCAAGTTGTCAGTATTAGCATGGTTGTGTGTGATAGGGCATCTAAATTATAAAAATTAACAATAATAGAGGAGAATTGCATACCTTTGATATTTTCTCACATAATCATAAATGCATGCATAGCAAAATGCGTATCCTGAAACAGATAGAGCAGTACTATTCTCACGAATCTTTCGGCATAAGGGGCACTTGTTAGTTTCTAAGTCCTGAACACTACTTTCATTCAGTAAATCCTAAAATAAAATTATTTTTTTGTATATTTTTAGCATTTTCTTTATCATACATCATGAGGTGGTGGTGG
Source organism: Auanema rhodensis (assembly GCA_964057225.1). Lineage (NCBI taxonomy): Eukaryota > Metazoa > Nematoda > Chromadorea > Rhabditida > Rhabditidae > Auanema > Auanema rhodense. The sequence goes on along the minus strand of OZ059899.1, from coordinate 7,464,959 downwards.
TGCTTGAGAGTTATTCATGACACTGTATTTTGAACTACTTCCAGTATTATACAAAGTGTCAATAAATTGGACAAAGAATAGACCATATCCAAAAAGACGAGAAAATACCCCAGGTAAACCAAGTATGAAACGATATAGACGATTCAATAATCTGCAAAAAAAAAGTATTTTTATCTTTTTCTTAACGACGTTAGATACCCAGTTCCTTGTAAATGCAGAGGGATAGATTCAAAAGCTTCTAAATCTTCAGGGGTGAGTTTTTCCAAGGTAACTCCAGCAAGAAGCAGTAATATGGAGTGGAAATCAGTTCGATTGGTCATATATCTTTTAATAAACGAATAAAAGTTGTTAATATAAAATTAAACTCACAATATTGTCAGAATTGGTTGGAGGAATGCAAATACGCGTTTCAACCATGGATATATGGAAACAAACCATCTGATGCACATTGATTGAACATTCTAAACACCAGGATATGCAAGTTATATCACATTATAATCGATAAAGTTCATTAAAACATACATTAGCTTGGTATGAATGAATATTTTCTTTTAGTCTCTGATATAATTTTTCAAGCTTATCCCTGATATAAGGCCAAATAACTGTGGTTAACAAGTTTCTGATACGTTGTCGAAGCTCAGTCGGAGGAAGTTTAGAGGCTCTAGTCATTCTTTTGATAGAATAAAAATTCTCCGAAAAAGTGCCACCTACAAAGGAACTTCATAAAGTAAAATATTTAATTATATATACCGTATTTAGCCAAATACTGATTTTGAAGAACCAAATCAAAAAGTAAATACAATTCGTCGTAGTATCGATTCGCTGTGGCAAATTTTTGAGGCTTCGTCAAAGCTAAGAACTGTAATGAAAACACCAGCTTATCAATCGAACAATATAGTATTGAACATGTTACATTAAACACGCAAAAGTACGTATTTTTATCTTAACGATCTTTTGTTTTGATTATAAAGTTTATACCAGTCAGATTCTGATTTCTATCAAATTCTATCTTTTTTAGAAAATAAAGTTATGTTGTTGCTAAAGCCTCACCTTTAAAAGATGTCCTACTGCTGGCTTTAACGACGTCATTAATGATTCTTGAGAAACTATATCAAAAATAGAAGGCAATTCTGCCGGAGCAGAAGCCATAGTACCCAGATGAGCAGCTCTCAGAGCTGAATGCGACATGCTACCTGAAAATAGTCGACAAATACTTTCTTCTTTCTTTTCAAGGTCATCGGTTAAAAAATAAGGCTACATAATTTGTAAAAATCATTTATATAAAGCATTTAAAAAAGTTCAAAATATACAAGATAAACAAACTTATTTATTCATAATATTTTAAATAAAAAATTACGTAAAAAACAGCATAATAAAAATATAAAAACAATTAAGTGGACAATTGCATTGTCTTATCAAGACAAAATCATTGATTGACACTTTAAGATCAGACTTTGAAAGTTAAGGAGAGTATAGACTGTTAGAGATTGATAGAAATTGTTGTATTGATAGATTAGAATTGACTACAAAGTATTCTTTTATTTACAAACTAAAAGCTCAAATATGAAACTAATTATGATAACTTGAAGTTATGGTAATGCTTATTCACGATTTTTTCGTGTGAATTATTTGTTTTCAGAAGAAAATGATTTAAAAATCTCACTTATTTCATCTAATTATACATTTGAGTTATCTCATCTTTTTCGATGTTGACTACATTATAAAGTTTATCTTAGGTTACTAACTATAAATAAAATATATTTTCATAATATCTTACGACACAGGATGATCAAACAGATTATTACGTAGACTATCCGATTTTAGAGATGAAATAAAGAAATCTGTGTATGAGTCGATGCTAAGAAATAATTATTCTAATGGATAGCTTAAGTAGGATTGGATTTAAAATCCAAACCTTCCCTTTTAAGTCTCCTCTACTGTTACTAAAATTCATTTGAGAGACATCAGGCTACTTCAATGCCAGAAGTTAAGCAATTTCTTACTCCAAAGATTCTAATACCTCTTATTTCTCTATTTGTTCTGGTAGTTGTCGCCATTCTTATTACCATCTTTTATATCAGGTTGGTTCTTCCTATCGTTTACTCATTTTAGAATATTACCTAGAAACCCGACTATAACTGATGGAATTTTTTCTCAAAAAGATGATTCAACCACTCAAACTCCCTATGAAGCTGCCAAAGAAGTCGAAAAAGAGAACTCAGTAGCATCTTCTCTTGAATCGTCTTCTTCAAACCAATCTGATACAGGAAAAATGGTGAACATATTCTAAATTTAATCCAATACACAAACTTTACGCTGTATAGAATAATGCTCCGATTGAAGTAATGGATAAAGGGAGTCATTCTTCGTCAGTTCCTGGTGTTACATCTTCAACTATTGCATCACAATCAAGTTCCATCGAAAATACTACATCAGGTTACGTTTCTATTAATATTTCTATTAATTAATTATATATAATTATTCATATTTCAGGATCAAGTACATCTGAACATATAATGTCACCAGCACCTGCAGCATAATAAGAGGATTTAATATCTTCAAGATTAAAATTTTTTTTACATTTGCTTACATTCGTATATTCTACTATACATATATATTAGAAAAATAAACAAAATAATTTGTGTATTTCTTATTTATTAAATAATTTATTAAAATTTACACATTATATACATATATTACGATTTATATAATCTTTTACTGCAACTAAATAGATAATTTACTAAAAGCAACGAATATTAAAATTAAAAAAACCTAAGTATATATATACATATATTGATCAGTTTTTATAAATGTTTTTCTGAGACATACTAGAAAAACCAATATTAGTTATTTAACATACAAAAAGAACATGTTTTGCGAGATTTTGAATATTTCGTTTGGATGGTATCCAAGGTAACTGTATTCAGCCCCAACGTTATTGACTTTTTTGTCAACTTCCTTCCAAATAAAAATAAATTTAATAACTTTTACAAGTATCAGTCAGTTTCTGTGTACTCTTGTTGTAAGATAAATAAAGAATAGCACAATTAACATTTGTATTAATCCATTTGCATCAATTATCAAATATGAATCGATTGTGTCGTTTATTTGAAAGCTGAATCATTTTTAGATATATTATTACGAGATATAGCATAGCTGTACAAACTGTGGTATGATTTAAAAATATTACAAACATTGTGTTGTGCCTTTGCTTTACTATTATTGATAATTATTATAAAATTTAGTTGTATTAAAATAAATTAACTTTATTTAAATGTACATGTCATGATTATGAAAGCTATTCATAAAATGCAAGGGAGATTATTTTTAATTTTCATTATAATTCTCAGTAGCTTATTTATCTATGCTGTGAATATAGGTGAACGGAAGTTTTCTTCAAATCAGGTAGATTTTTATAACTTTTTATATATTTTAACATATTTTTGAAGATATATCGGCATGTTAAACATGATGAAGCTCTAGTTCTATCATCTGATATTCAAATAGTGATAATTATTGAAGAAAGTACAAATCAAAATGTGTATAAGTATGCATTAGGTTAGTTAGCTAGTTGTTAATTACTTTTTAAAAAAATTATTTTTGAAGATTCAATGAAATGTTACTGTGCTATTCATGGATATAAACTAAATATTATTTTTGACCGTACATTTTCGAAGGAGTGTCAGCAGAAAGATGTGATTTTGAACTTTTTTTTTTAAATTGTGATTTTGTTTTAGAAAAAAATGATGTACATACCTATGTATGTATTAGGTTGGAAAGAAAATTCTTCCGTATTTCTGTTACGCTTATGATAATTTTTGAATTATCTAAGCGCAAAATAAAAAAAAAAACAAGGAAATGGAAGAAATTCTTTCCAACCAAATATGTCTATTCTACATACATATATGCACATTATATTTGTTTAGATCTTTAGCGATATGATACATAGTGTAAATATATATATATATATATATATATATATATATATATATATATATATATATATATATATATATATATATATATATATGTGGATTATCCTAATATAAGATAAAAAGATTTTAATATAAACTGATCAACTTATATATTATTCAAAACAAATTATTATTCTACTAATTACAGAAATTTTTCCGAAGACATTGTGTTACTGCTCAAGTTCTAAATAATGCTAAATATACACTTTTCTTAGATGCTGACATGGGTGTTGTTAATCCGAAAAAGTTAAAAGTTTCTTTCAAAACAATTTTAAATATTCATATTTACTTTAGAAAAATCCAAGATTACATTTGTAATGATGCTGATATAATATTTTATGATCGATTCTATAATCAAGAAGTTATGGCAGGATCTTACATAGCCACTAATTCTAATTGGACATATAATTTCTTAATGGGTAATACTTGATATATGTTTTTTTCTAGAACTATAATATTATAGGTTTTGCTAATTATGAGAATAAATTACCAAAAAGTTTCCATGGAACTGATAATGGAGCTTTACATGTACGCTCAATATTTTTTCATGTAATTAAGATTTTGTTTTATTCGAGGCTTATTTGGCAGAAGTAATATTACCTGAACGTCCATATGAATATTATATTTGTATGGAAATGTATAAAATATCAGCGGGTTATGAAGATTTGTTTGCATATGAAGCTTGTATTAGAGCCATACTTGGTGCTCTTGAAAAGTTTGGAAAAATCAAAATATTGGAAAAGGTAGGGCAATAGAAATACTACAAAAACAAATAATTATAAGTATATTAGGGAACTGCGTGGGCTCGAGATAATTGGTTGACTAATAGTAAATGGAGTCCAGATCTTGACTTCATAATTCATGGATGGAAATCAAATCAATTGAGGGATATCAATAAAGAACAAATGCCTTTATCGTGAGATTTTTATTATATTATATATCAGTAATTAACATCATGTCATTATTAGAATAATGGAAAAATCTAAATCAGAATGGTTCAACCCTATAGCTGGCGACATTACTCTTCAGAAATGCAAGCCAGGGTTACAAAGTTTTCATAGTTGCTCATGAAATGAATTTGTTTCAGAAACTTAACTTGGAACTACGATTTACGATTACTCGCTACAAAAGTTGAGATTGAAGATAAGCTGACTTTTTTAAGGCGCGCGGTTGATATTACCAAATTTAAAAATTTGGCTCACATAGCAAAACGGTTAAAGTTATAACATTGTGTCAGTTAATTTTAATTTAATTTAATTATGAAATCTTAGAATTTTCATTGAACAAACAATTAAATTCATATAATTGAGAACGGGGTTCATGAAAAAGCAGATTTGTTATTATATGTGATTATGAAATACAAATTCAAAATTATATATTATACTTATAATAGAATTTCATTATTTATTCATATTAATGTCATTGACGACAATAAATAAATTAAACACAAAATAAACCAATAATGTAAAAGCTTTGAATATTCGAGATTAGTGATTAAGAAATGGAAAATTGAATTAGGCAGAACCACCTCAGAACCGGACTTTTTGTGAGAAGAGACATGCGTAAAAGATAATAAGGAATAGAGTTATCATAACTCTACGACATAAAAGATTAAGACAAGTACAGGTCTGAAGCGGCTGAGCATCATCAAAAGGTATAACATGGTTGCACAAGTAATATAGAAAAGCTGAGAAAGCAACAAGCTGAAGAAGTATCAATCATATAAATGTTTTTAAGTTCATATCATTCACGAAGAAATGTAAGAAAATCATTAGATTTGGAACAAATTTATCATATTTAAAGCTCTTATATAGAGCCGCATGTCGACAACAATATCTATTTAAATTATAAAAAAACGTTTTTTAATTTGCTCGCAATTTCATCGAGGTGTATGAGAATAATGAGTTGATGGGTCAAAGGGGAAACACATAATAGATTAGATATTCTCTAGTTCTTCTCATAACTATTTCGATATTTGATATCATATAGTTAGTAATACTTGACAACTTAACAGTAATTAACATGAACGTAGATGATGATGAATTCAAAACAAATGAATTAGTAAATTTTGAGTAAATAAGGCAAGTTATGAATCGAAAGAATATGCTGATGTGAAAAGCCCCATTTCAGGAGATAGTTTGGAAAATTTAAATTAATTATCTACGCTTCTTCTGTCCTTCTTGTTCTAGTCGAACCTGATTAAAGCATTTCATTGGAAGAGCATCACGAATTTCTTCAAGATTTCTGACCTATAACCAATTATATATTAGATAATTAAGTTAAATAGAAAATGTTACTTCTTTAGAAAGAAAATCAATTTCATTTTTAATTTGAGTAATTCTTCTATCTTCCTCGGTTTTAAAACTTTTGAATTGTGGAACTTGACTTTCTAAGTCGGCCTTGGAAAGAATATTTTCAATAGAATCAATTTCATTTTCCAATTCATCTAATTCAGCAGCATTAACAGCTTCTAAGGCATCTGAAAAGAGAATATATGCTTTACAGATATGATAATTTCAAAAACATACTTAATCGATCAATGACCTGCTTGATTTGATCAGCCTCGTTAGCAATAGTGTTGTTAGCTTCACGAGCAGCCTTTTCAGCCAATGAGGCTCGACGCACAGCCTAGAAATATACAATTGATTTAATATCTATAATTTCCAATAAACCTCAGTTGCGAGCTGCTTGTCGGTTTCAGCTTGTGTCTTGTATGTTTCGAGTGTGCTATTGGTTTCTTGAAGATCTTCGATAAGGGACTGAACTTCTGATTTCAAGTTTTCAGCAGATGCCTTAGACTGCGTTGCATTTTGACGGAGTGAATCAGCAGCTTCTGACACAGCCTTGGCATCATCTCCTGCTTTTGTAGCCAGTTCCTTGGCATTCCTTGCATCATCGGCAGCTGATCCAATGGCAGACACGGCTTTAGCAGTAGTCTCATCAGCCTTTCGAATGTTTTCTTCAATATCATCCAATTGCTTTAGTTGTTCAGCAGCAGCGACTTTAGACTTTTCAACTCGTTCATTGAATTCTGGAAATAAACCTTTTCAAACGCAAAAAATAAAGAAACAAACCATTCAAAGTTTGCAAAGTTTGTTCAGCATCTTTCAAAACATCTTCGGCAACCTTCAAGGCTTCTTGAGCGCGATCACGAGCTTCATCAGCATCAGCCAATAATTGATCAGAGAGCTTTTGCTGCTCTTCCGCGCTTGAAAGTTCGTTTCTGGACTCGGCAATAACCCGTTGAGCTTCTTCGAGCAATGGTTCATTTTCAGCAGCAATCTTGTTAGTATTTTCAATAGCTATCTTAGACTCGGCAGAAATGGATTCGGCTTCAGCTTTCAACTAGAATACAAAGGTTTACTTAATTGTTCAAAATTAATAATAAACTCACAGCTTTAGGATCGACGTTTGGTAATCTCAAACTATCGACATTGGCTAAAGATTCAGCAGCAGCTTCATTAGCTGCAGATGCTGATTTTTTCTGTTCTTCAGCTAAATCTAATGTTCTTGTTAACGTATCATTCAATTGCGCTTGCTTTCTCTTCATATCGGCAATTTGGTTAGAAATTTGTTCCCCTAAAATCAACTCTATAATTCTTTTTATTAAAAAAGAAAGTACCTCCATAAATGGCATCTTGAGCTTCTTTGTGAGCTTGCTTAGCTGCAGCATTAGCTTCTTGGGCCAGTTTTTCAATGTCGTTGGCTTGCTTTTCATGTTTATCAGCTTCTTCGCGGGTCTTCTGAGCGAGCTTAGACATTTGCTGACTTTGTTCTCCGTATTTTTTGGAAGCTTCTTTAGCAAGTTCCCACTGAGTTGCCCCTTCGGTTTCAAGATAATGCATAGCATTTTGAAGTTCATTGCGAGCTTGTTCTGAAAATGAAAAAAAATTATTTTAATTTTAAAAACTATTTACCATTAATGATTTTCCATCTCTGTAAACCAGTTTCTGTTTCCTCCACCTTTCCTTTAGCTCCAGCAATCATTTCATCAACAGTCTTTACATTTCTTAAAGCTTCCGAGATATCCTTTTTCAATTGAGCAACTTGTCCAACTAATTGAGAATCATCAGCAGCTGAAAATATATTTATATTATATATAACATTATGTTCTAGCACAAACCAAGTTTCTCAGTAACAGTAGCAGCCAGTTTTTGAACTTCCTGTCCAACTTCCTTAACCTTGTCATCAAAGGCAGTGTCATTAACTGGTGCTGGATTCTCGATTATTTCTTTCAGTGTATTATCAAGCTGTTTGACACTGGCTCGGAAAGAATTAACACGAGATTGAATCAACGTGTAACAATCATCACATTGTAAGCAGCCTGCACGAATATCATAACGATTTTCAATACATTGATCACAACGACGTCCTTCAATGTGATCACGGCAAAGACATTGTCCTATGAATAAATACTTTAATAACTATTTGTTATAATTAAAACTATACCAGTAGCAGGGTCACATTGAGAACTTTCCGATCCAATTGGTTCGCAGTCACATGGTTGGCATCCAGCAGGACCAAAACCGAAATGATATGGAGCACATTGATCACATCTAAATTGAACATATTTTTTAAAATATCATTTTAGCATTCCAAACCTTCTGCCTGTAACTCCAGGTTTACATTGACAACGTCCAGTTTGAACATCACAAGTGGCATTTACGGATCCTAAAGGATCACATTCACAAGCTTCGCATCCAGTTCCTGATGTGATGTTGAAGAATCCAACTTCGCATTCATCACAACGTTGCCCATCAACATGTGGTAAACATTCGCATTGACCATCGCTTTGTGAGCATTCAAGCAAAACATAATCGTTAGAAGGACGACGAGTTCCAGGAGGATGACATCTGTAATTTAATTTCAATTAGTTTGTTGAATGACACAGTTCTCGACTCACAAGCAAGCTTTACAATCTCCCTTAGGCTCTGAAAGAGCATCTCCCCAATATCCGGCAATACATTTTTCACAATGGAATCCAAATGTATTGAAGATGCACTTCTTACATTCTCCAGTAATTCTAAAAATATTTCAATTATATTTCAATTTGGTTGAATTATTCTTACTTATCACAATTTCCAATAGAGTTAGGATCAGTATTATCGTTACAAGCACATTCCTGACAATCAATTCCTTCCTTAGGATTACCAAAGAATCCATCGGAACATTCATCACAACTAAACAAGCATTAGTAAGTTCTCGAGCATAGAGGCTTAAAGAAATACCGTCTGCCGGTATATCCAGCTGGGCATTCTGTGCAAATAACATCTCCATCTGTATGAAGGATACAAGGTCCATTATCAGGACAAGGACATTCTTCACAATCTTCCTCAGTTCCAGCAAGAGCATTTCCATAAAATCCTCGAGCACATCTTTCGCAGGTATCTCCAGCAGTATTGTGTTCACAGATACAAGCTCCTATAATATATAATATTATATGTTTGAGTTAATTAGATTTTCATTTTACCGCTTTCAGCATCACAACTAGTTGAGTGACCATGACAATCACATTGAATACATCTGTTGAATGGTCCTCCATATTTCAATTCACGGCGGAATCCAGGCGCACAAGACTCACAGAATTGACCAACAAATCTAGAAAGAACAGTTAGAAACTTTGTAAAAATATATGCATATGCTCACCCAGGAAGACAATCGCAACTCTCTACCCATTTTGCTTCGCGGGGATCTGTTTCAGAAGGAGCTAATCCAGCTGTTCCTAAATGTACATCCGAGAGGAATCCAAGATCTTTGTGCTGGTAAGTTCCACGAATTTTCACGGCAGTTACATTAGATAAGACACCTATGAAATCTAATTCGTTCAAACGAGGATTCCATTGGAACATTGGATCGGCATGAATACGGAAGCGATACAACTAAAAAATAAAAATGAACAACGAAAGACAATTATTTGAAAAAAACCTGAGCTTTAGAACTTGGAATGGGGTTTTCTTGAGCAAAAATGGTGAGTGAAAGTTCTTGTCCACCACCTCCAACAATGATAATATCCCTACAACATTAATGATGTATCATGTATGATAAAACAAGAAATACTTAGCACTTGGGCGAGCTCCTGGTTGAGAAACACGAAGTGTAAATAAAAGATCTTGGTTGTATGAACTTCTTTGATCGCCCAAAAATTGATCAGGAGCATTAAAATATACTGGAGCTCCATTGACATCAGAAACAGCAACAGCATGTTCCAGCTCAGTCCACTGAGCATCTTGGGGACCCATTTGGCTGATAGCGGACCATTTTTGCTTATCTAAACATAAATTTTAAAGAATTTTTTATAATATCAAAATAACATACCTGTTTCAAATTGTGTTGAAATATTCATAGCATAATATCCATCAGCTGTAGTACAGATTGAAGAATGTCCATAACAGAAACATGGTGTACATCCAAACTAAAAAGAGAATTATATGATATTATATATTATTTAATTATTATAATTACCTGATTATCAACAGATAAATCAAAATATCCTGGCTTACATTTGTTACATTGTCTGCCTTCTACATTAGACTTACAAGAACAAGTTCCTCCTTTAGGATCGCAAAGCGGTTGATTGTTATATGATCCTCCAACTTCACAGCCGCAATCTCTATAAAAATTTGAAATAAATAAAAAATTAAAAAACAATGATGTTACTTGCAGCCATTTGGTCCGAAATCATAAAATCCGTCAAGACATTGATCACAGTGCTTTCCTCCAACTCCAGGCTTACAGGTACACTGACCTTGATCATCGCATTGAGTAGAGAGAGATCCAATCTAAAAATAGAATAATAAATCACAAAAAATTATTTTACTTGTATTGAATGTATAACTCAAACTATTTACCTCACTACATCCACAAGCAACACAGTAGTTATCACCAGGACGCCGCCAATGATTAACAACACATGTTTCACAATGAACACCCTTTAAATATATATTTATATATTATATTAAATATATAATAAACCATAGTATTTCCTTGACAATCGAAACAATGTCCTCCGTCACCAGTTCTTTCATAAAGTTCGTGATCAAAATAACAACGATTGGATAATTGAGAGCAATTGCAAGCTATAAAACAGAAAATTATTTCAGAACATAGCATAAATAATAATCAAATGTATAGTAAAATAAAGTTAAATATTTATAATAAGATGAAAAAATTGCTCACCAACACACTCATTGGCTTCCATTGAGGTTCCAGGCATCCATGGACGGCTGTTGTAGAATGGCAAGCATTCATTGCAATCGGGTCCTAAAGAATAAATCAATTTCAAATTTTCCATTATTTTCATTAGAAAGGCAAGATAGTGTAGAAGATTAAACACTAACCCATGGTATTATGTTCACAACGGCATACAAGCTGAGATTCTCCGTCAACAGAAGTTGAACGAACACATTCAGAAGCATGGCCATTACATTTGCAGCGACCTCCGACGGCAAAATCAGAAATAGCATAGAAATAACTGCGCAAAACTTGCTCATCTCCAAAAACTTCATCTCCGAAAGTATTCATACGAGTTAATACAATCTTGATAGCGGAAGCAGTAACCCATTCCTAAAGACAATCATTTAGAAAAAAAAAGAAAAAAAAAAGAATCAAAATTGTATCAAAAGTATGAAATACCTGTAATACTTCACTATCTTCGAAAGCATGAGCAGATGGGCGATTTTCCAAAGTAGAATAAGCAATATTTCCTCCGGTAATTGGAGAAATATCAGAAAACTCTTTGGTACATTGAGCTACAGCTTCATTTCCAGGAAGAATAGGAGCTTTTTCGGGTAAACCATAAGTTGAACGGCAAGAACCCCTAAATTTTATAACAATAAGGTTAAAATAAAGATATGAAAATCAAACTTACGAATAATATTGCCATGGAACCCATTCATCATCTAGTATGGTTCTCTTGTAAATAGCAAAAGATTCAGGTCTGGGTGAAACGAACTTGAGACGAACATATGTAATATCAAAGGTTTTTCCTAAAATAATGAGGAATTCAATAGATTTCAGAAAATTTCAATGAATTACCTAATGTAAGTGTTAAATTAACTGTATTTGGATATTGCATATTTTCCTTCATAGTTTCTGATTGCCACCATGTTTCATTATTGGCATTATTAAAATCAGTTAAATATTTTGCAGGATGAGCAAATGCCTATTATAAATATAAATAAATATTTCTATAAAATTATATATTATGCTTACATGATGTCTGGAATCACAGCTATCACATACACTTCTCATTCCTGATCTACCAGATTGAACGCAAAATCTAAAGAAATTGCATTCACATCTTCATAGAATAAAATAAAATTTACTTAGTGGGCTGACGTTCTCCACAAGTGTTTGTAACCTCTACTTCCAAGTTGAAAGCAGCATTAATAAAGTCTGGGACGCATCTTTGAGGTTTCTTTGTCTCTTTATCATAACACGGATTGCCATCTAAAACAGTTTTCAATAAATAAATAAAAATATAATAAATTCACCTGCTCCGTAATGATTAGGATCAATTGAGGGATAGAGTTCAGCCGGCTGACTGGATGTCCAGGCCACAAGGGCCAACAGGTAAAGCAACGTTTTCATGGGACTTGCTACCCGCGGTGGCCCAATTTACTGAAACAAAACTAAATTTAATTAAAAATAAAATAAAATAAAATAAAAGAAAGAAAGCTATCAAATAAAAAATTGAAAATTAAGTGAAATAAAAATAGTCAATTACAGAAGAATTTAAGATAAAGGGTAAATGATTTTGATTTTCATACCGATATGAACTACTAGGGCCTGTATAAGAAGAACAACTTAACGTGAAAACAAGGTATAATACATAGTTTTAGAACAAAAATTATTAAATAAACATTAATATATTATAAAATAAAAAATGGTTTCGTTTTAATTGACACCATATTCTATTTATTTCTATTCTTGCTTTATGCTCATCTTATGCTTTAGCCCTCTTTTGGACATGTGTAGTGAACGATAAGTAAACATTTGCTCGATAAAGATGCCATTAGATCGTTGCAATTTATGTTATCTTCTTCATTCTCCCTCTCTTACTCTCTATTCTTCCTCTCTCTCCTCCTTTTCTCTCTCTAATTTCTCTCTCTCTCTTTCTTTCACATACATATCATACAACTATTTCTTTGACATTTTTTTGATTTTGTACTTTTTATAGCAATCAATAACTGAAAAAAGCCAGTTAAATCATTTTTTTCATTATAAAAAAAGATATAGCCTTCAGAAAAGTGCTTGATAAACAGACATAGATTTTGTAACAGAAAAAAACATCAAGAGAAAGAACATGAGTACTATATGAAAAATATAAAATAAAAGATAAAAAGGAAATATGTATCATAGTGAATCTTAGGAACTTTCAAAAAAAAACAGTGAAAAAAAGAAAATTGTACGCCTAAGATATATTGGTATATGATAAGATCAATAGTGCCAAATGATATGAGAACACCTTTGGCTGGTTTCGAGAGGGAAACAAAAAATGAATGATAAAAAAAGGAGAAAAAAAGAAAAAGAGCGATAGAGGGAAAGGAAAGAGGGCAATGTTGTTATCAATAGGGGTCAGCCGGTATCTATCATTCTATTTTGTATATATATATATATATATAGAAATCAAGATAGATATATTATATTCTTGGACATTTATTATGAACGGCAAATGAACACATCACTGATAGATATCAATTGGCAACATTATGATGTGTTATAATCTCTTAGAAAGATGAAAAGAACAGATTTTACTTTCACCAATTAATATTATTAAAAGTTTTTGAAATCTCACAAATAAAATAATAAATTACATTAACGAAAAGCTTTTCTTTTAAATATACAAAAAACTAAGAAAGTTGTAGCATAGAATAGGGGAAGTGAATAAGATTATACTATATATTTCTTAACAAATTTAATATTTCAATCGAAAATTTATTTAGCAAAAATCACAGGTATAGAGAAATCTAGAGAAAAGAATTCAAATAAATTAGAACACTTTTATGATGAAGTCAGCAGAAAGTGCATGTAATAGACGAATGGCCTTGTGCCATCCGTCTCAAATAGATTGGCTTGACCATCAGTTGGAGTTATGTCAATAGATAGAAGGTGGCATAGTAACTGTTGAGATATGGAAGAAATATAGAGAGTCTAAGAGAAAAAGAGCTTGTGTAGACATAAGTTATTCGAATCTATTCTCATCTAATGCTCTAAAAACGTACAGAGAGGTGAGAGAGAAGAGAGAGAAAAGAAAGATAGTAAGTAAAATACAGAGACAGAAATCAAACAAGAAACTCATAACTCACTCCTGAGCTTTAACACTATTATACATACTCTCTATCTGAGTCTTGTAGCCTATTCATACATTACAGGTTGTTCACGTACTCAAGCTTTCGTCCTAACTGTAGTTGACCCCACATACCGACTCGAGAAGAACTGCTTCTACTCAAAGCATTTTATGACGGGTTATCATTTGTGTCAACATGATGAGAAACAATATGTGCAAAACTTAAAGTATATTACCGACTTATTCAAAATCATTTCAGGCGATAATATTCGATCAAATACATGAATTGTAATGAATATATAGCGAGTTTGATCACTAGAATGAGGGAGAACAGTTACAGTTATAAGGACAACTTAAGAGAGTTGAGAATATCCAGAAAGTACTAATGAGAGCGCCAAAGAACTTTTTGACTGTGGCAGCTGTAGATGAGAAAAGAAAGCACGACGTCGTTTAACGTGAAGACATCTGCAGAAGAAATAGTATAAGATAAATGAGAGAAAAGAAAATTTAGAAGAATGAATTCTAAAAAACCATATGGGCAGCTGTACAGAGAAAAGAGGCAGAAAATTGAATCAAAAGCAGAGAAAATGGAGATATTCATAGAAAAAAAAGAAAAAAAGTTTATCCTATTCTCTCAAGACGCAGGTGCTGGATTGAGACAATCGTATTCTGTAGATTCACAAAGTTCTTCTTACTTCATCAAGTAAGAAAATAAACTGAACACAAAAATATAAACTATAATTGTCTATTTATTAATAATTTGTGAACTATTACATATCCTACTTCTAGTATCTACAGTTGATAAGAAATAAGTAGACATGTCTGGAGTCGAGTTGCTGCTGGGCCAACAGATGCCATACACGTACTGTGAATGATTTTGTTCACCAACAGTTATTGATCTGCTCTTTAGTTTACAAGAATAATCTAGCTATAACAAATTTCCTGAGAATAGTATTACCTATGCTATTTGGCAAACATCCAAAAACAATAGTAAAATTGTTGCTGTTTTAAATGATGATGACATCATAATACTTTGTAACTATTGAGAGATCAATAAGAAAATTTTTGCTGACCAAAACCTTTTACACAAAAAAAGTTGAAATTTTCTGATTCATTGCATATGACTGAAGATGGTAGACATTCGAAAAAGAAAACAAAAAAATCGGAAAAGGCCATTACGAAGACATAGAACATACATAAACTAAGGAACTATATAAAGATGAATATGCTAACAGTATAGACAGATGGATAATAGAATTTTCTGTTTGAAATAGTTCGAAGAAAAAAATTTTTTTGCTTTCAATGATATAATGAGTCATTACATTATCTTTTTTTCCATTTTAAGCATTTACCCAAGTACAGTAATCAAGGAATAAGATGAGAAGACAGAAAACTATAAGAGATTTAATTGGAAAAGAATGAGGAATTACTAAAAAGAATATAAATAAGTAGTTATATATATATATATATTATAGTATAATAATTCTTAGTTCTTATTTGAAAGAATGAACATTAAATAAGAACAAACTACAAGACTGCTTAATCAATTATTGATTTATTCAAATAGTTATATTATATATTATTTAAGTTAATATATCAAAATAATAAAGTTTAGATTTTAATGAAACATAATAATTTTTTGTTACAGAATATTGAGTTTATTTAATATAAAATAGAAGAAAAAATAATAATTAATATAGTCAATATTATAGATGATGCAATAATTATTATGGACAAGTTAGGTATTAGGCGGAGTTATACAGAAGAGGATAAGTGTACTGCTGATGATGATGGTCGGACTGGCTGACCTCCAGGACTTGAATCATAATGTAAATAGTATAAGTAATAAAGAGAGTATAAAGAAAGTAAAGAATAAAGAAAGAGGAAAGATCTTTGGATGAGAGAATATCTTAATTAGAGAACATTTATAATAAATAATACTATATATGGTTCAATAGATTAGAAAAGAATTTTTTGACTAGTAAAGACTTTTAGACTAGAATCTTCTTAAGATCAAAGTTAATATTAGAGTTTTGAAATATGCCATTGAAAAAGTATTTATATAAACAAATAATTTATATGATATAGTTGAAATAATAAAAAATATTTAACATATGGAAGAAAAGAACAAAAGATTGAAATACATAAAAGATAAACATATGGTTTGGTCTCTAGAAGAGGATGGTCAGGTCAAAATGACTGTGAAAGAAAGATAAACTTTAGATAAATCTTCAAAGAAAAAAAACATTTGTTTTATATAGAAAATCATTCAGTCAAATGAAGTAAAAATAAAAGTTATGTGAGATTAATTAGTTGATAGTTTACGATATGAATATATGAAGAAAAATAATATTTATTGAATTTGAAAGCTGACTATTGTATCAAAGAATGTTATATAATATTGAAAACAATATAGTAATAAGCTAACTTAATTATTTAACTTATAACATACTCCTTTCAATTTCTATGCATTTCGAAAAGACTTGAATTGTAGAAATACAAAAGCGGTTTGTTATTCATTTTCTTTGATTTAGTAAGATACTCAGGCGGATGGGTATTGAAATATGATCTGATTGGGTTAGCCATCTGGATCTGCTGGATGAACATCCAAGTTAAGGAGATGAATGAAGTAAGGCGACGTTGTAGAACTATCCGACTGAATGGCCGACGACCGACAACTGTTACATCGGGACTTGGAAAAATCAGAATGACTAGGGAGTGAGAGAGTTAAAGAGAGAGATAAAAATAAAAGTTAGAGAGTAACAGCAGTCGTTGTGGCGAATGGCGAAAAAAGACGGCAAAGGACTTGTGAGGATAAAAAAAAGAAAAAGAGAGAGAGAGATAAAGCCTAACAGAGAAACTAATTTGAAGAAGAAATTGCTAAGAAGATTCGAAAGACAAAGAGCAGCAAAAATTTGGATGAAAAGATCGAAAGAAATGAAGATGAGAATTACATTGAAAACGATAGATTGTTGTTGCTGTTTTTCCAGACAGTTCGTTCTGATAGAAAATATTCTTCTTTGAATAATTTTTATTAAAACAGCCATCAAACATGAATTGATTATGCATTCAATCTAAATTTATATAATTGTTTACTTTAATTTTTATAAAACACTATTCTTACCTATTTCAAATATTTTAATATAATTTCAATTTTTATTTGAAACTTTTGTTAAACAGAAGTCTAATCAGACCGCAAAATGTCTCTCATAATCACTTTTCTGCGAAAATTTGCAAAAATCAGTTCTGGTGGTCAACCATTTATTCTCACAAGTGTCGGAGGGCAAAATGAGTCATAAAGACGAAAAGAAATATTGTAGAAGAGAAAACTGAGTTACATCTTCTTGCAATACTTTTGCTGTAATGGATTTATCCAGACGTTTTATCGTCCTCTGACTGCCCCCGTAGATCGAGAGTCAATTAATTTGAAACTACCTCAAGTCATCCCATTGATAGGTTTCTCTCATTTTTTGTGAAGAAATGGATAGATTTTGTAGAAAAATATCGAAAGAATGGAGCAGAGGACAAGAGATAAATGAGAGAAAGAGTAATTGAATGAAAAGATATGAGCCGATCTAGATGTTAGAATTTCATCAAGATGCATTGATTTTTTTAATCAAAACTGTCCTAAACACCTGCCTTCAACATACACTTCTTTATTTCCAAAATTTGGAAAAAGTGAGACAGAGAGAGAAAGAGAAAGAAGGAAGATATCAGTTAATTACGATTTGAATTCGTACTTATTTAAGAGACAAAATTTCGATTCTATTTTAAATGAAATAAATTTAATTTATTCAATAAAATACTTACAAGCCATGCTGAATTATATAAAAATGGAATGATACAGTTGGTTAACAAGAAAATTGCTGTAGTAAGTAAAGTAATATAATGATTAGAATAAAGAGCTTATACGATCACAGTAACAAAATTGACTGGAGAATAATGAGGAAGAGAAATCAACTGGTTTCGTGGGACGATGATGTACTGGGTTTTCTACAACTACATGCCAAGTTTCACATAATTCCCAACTACTGAATGGAAAATGAGACGGAAATCTGGGCAAGGCGTTCATCCTTTCTTCAATTTCTCGTTCGATATCGCTGTCTTCAAAATCCAAAATGTACGGATTCTTGGTAATTTTAACTTTATTATAAAACATTTTAAGCTGAAAAATAAAAATTATAACAATATTTGAGTATAACTAACTAATTCAAAAGCTTTATCCTTTCGAATTTTGTGAATTGGAAATTGAGCTTTCACAATTCCAGGTAATTCATTACATAGCATTGAAAGAAATTCTGGTTCCATGCGAAGTTTTGTTTTGAAGTTCTGAAGTTGTTTCAACCGAAGAAGAGCCTAAAATACAAAATCTTATTATTCAAGTGAATAATGTTATCTTACAGAGCTCAAATCTATTCCGCGAGCTGCAAACCTCTCTCGAAAATCATGTGGATTTTGAGATCTAGCTGATGTGAACTCAATACCCGGATCACAATGTAAATCGATTAAATTTGGGCAGTTCTTAAGACAATGGATATTTTACTCAATATAATTATAATTATGCTAACCTGATAAAGTAAATATAGATCATCAGTTTCGATAGTACATTGTTTAATATAAAGTTTCTTTAATGAACTTGGACAAATACTTAACAACAACTGTTTAGTTATATTAGATGTATACCAGCCACTGAAATTTATATTTAAACTATTATAAAAACAAGTTTAGAAACATACTCAATCTTTAAATCATATAATTTTGAATTTCTTGAATGAGATGATCTTATTGCTGATAATATGTTATCATTAAAGAATAAACGATTCAAGCTGACTGACTCTAACTGATCCATATGTAGCGCTGAAAATAAAATAATTTATATAAACAAATTATATAATATTCTTTGTATAACGCTGAAATGCCTATATACCTGAAAAAAATGACACAATTTCTGATTCTGATAGACTCCATAACCATACTTCAAGATGAGTTAACTGGAAAGAGAATTCCATAGATATATATGGTACATTTTAATGTAAAAATTACATTTTGAACTTGAAAAATATATTTTTGCACATTTTGTGATAATATATTCTGATCTGAAAACTTCAAACTTCTACAATACTCTGAAACTTTTGTGAAATCGGGACATTCTTCGCTCTTTCCTCGCTTATGGAAGCAACAAGAATGCCTTAAAATATCTGTAATTAACATATGACATAATTTTTAAAACTATACCTTATCGATATAACATCAAGTTTATGAATTTTTTCCAAGTTATCACATAATAAATTCAATGGCCATCCTTGATAGATCTTACAGCTCATCTTATTTAACGATCGAAATGGCATCTGTATATTATTAAATGTTGTAAAAATATATCTATAATATATAAAAAAAACGTACAAGAACATCATTTCCAGCATTAGCAGGAAGCTTGAAATCGTATAAACCAAGTTTTGTTATTCTTTTGCCTAACATATGATCATTTGAATGTACTGTAATCATATATAATATCTTAATTATATTATAATATTAACTTACAAAATTCTATTGCATCTGATGTAAATCCATGACAATATAGTTCTTTAGTTCTTTTGAAATATCTATTAATTATTCGAAGAAGTTCACCATCTATTGATTCATGAATAGTAATTCTTGTAATAAAATTATAATAACGTTGTCCAATCATGCCTAATGTTTGTCCTGTACAAGTTTTAAAATTAAGATGATAGTTATCCTTTTCTTTTACTTACCAATTTGTGATCGACTACGTTTGAACTTAAGTTCTTTAATTTCTTTATAATATAATCCTTTTTTTTTCTCTACTACTATTTTACAGTTTCTTCCATTTTGTTCTTCATAAAATGTTAGATAAATTCTCAAACTTTTTGAGACATAGCATGGTGTATCTCGAGATAAAGAAAGCAATCGTTTTGAACTTAATTCAATATTCAATCTATCCTACAAATAAATTTAAATAATAATTAAAAAGAAAAATATTTAACCTTATGTGATTTTATATTTTTTAATACTTCGGCCATTATCCAATCATTAGAATAGAAATCAGAAGCTACTCGATTGAAACGATTTTCATCCTCATTTTTGCTCATGTCAACTTCTGAATATGAAATATAATATAATTAACAACAAATAAATTAAATATATATATAGAACTAATATCAAATACTTGAAAAAAATAAAAAGTCATATGGATGTTATACGTTAACCAACTTACCAATTAATCATATAACTAACCTATATAATTATATATGTTAGATTAGAGATGGACGAGAATATCCACAGGTTATCGGGCTATTGCCATTGGCTCATGAGATTCATCTTTCGAGGCTTTTCGAAATTTTCACAAGTAAATGTACATGTTCATAAAATTCTATGACAGCCAATAGATAATATGCTATTCTTGATGTTCATATATTTCTGATGTTATATGTGAACGTCAAGAATAGCATGTCTGTATACATATGCATGTATGCATGCATATTTATAAAATTATATGAAATAAGAAACAAAAATTAAAGAAATACTGCTTAAATCTGATAAAAAGTTCAATAGAAACGAGGGCTCTTCAGAATAGAAGACATAGGGTTTACGTTGCATTTTTATCCAAAATTATTAATGATAATTAGCATATTATATCACGTTAGACGTGATGTTTATATTGATTACATGAAGAATATTTTCTTTAAATTAATAAAAAAATATATTAAAAACAAGACTAATTATAAAGAAATAATTGTAGAAATTTGTTTTTATGACGGATCATTCAATTGATAATCATGATGATCATCAAACGCTTCTACAAACGTTTATATTTCCATGTGCTGCTTTCATAATTGGCTTAATATTAGATGAGGTAAGAATGACATTAATTTATTTTTATTAAAATTATTATATTTATATAATTATATAGGTTAATAAACGTTTAAAATTTCTTGGATTACCTGATAGTATTGTTCAATTTGTTTTTGCTATGTGTTGCAGGTTATTTTATATTTGTTTTTTATTAACTATATTTAATTTCAAGCTTTATGTTAAACAAATTTCTGGCAGTTGATATCACAAATAAAATAGATAAAATATACACATGGATTACATTAGATCCTCAAACAGTATTATTGGTAATTTCATTATTTAATTAGCTATAACATATAATATTATTTTTTTTAGTTAATGTTACCTCCATTAATTTTTGATTCAGCTCTTCGAATCAATTCTCATCTATTTTATGCAAAACTAAAAATGTTGATATCATTAACAGTATTCATATATATTGGAACATTAATGATATCATCAGCTCTTATGATACCACTACTGATGTCAACTCAAAATCTGTGTATATCAGCTGTAAAATAAAAGTAAACATTATTATTTTTGAATAAATAACTTTCAGGTATTTCTCTTTGTATGCATTATTGTTGCAACCGATCCTGTAGCAGTTCTTGCAATGTTAGAGCAATATGGAGCTCCACATAGGTAATAAGTTAATTAATTGTTATCATTTGATGAAAAATGCTACAGACTTCGGCTAATGATTGAGGGTGAAAGTTTATTGAACGATGGTTTAGCTTTAACATTATATAGAATAATATTAGAAATGTTTAAAGTATAATTATAATATATTAATTATAAGTTCATGTTTAAATACAGTTCGAGACAGTCAATCATAGCATACAACTTATGCCTCAATTATTTTCAATGCTTACTTGTTTCGTGCTATCGCCAATACTTGGAATTGTTTCTGCTTCTCTTCTAACCAGAATACTCGGTAAAATCGTAGAAACTAAAAAGAAACAGGTTAGTTTTATTAAAATATATAATTTCATTGTATATCATATAAATACATTTGAAGGCATTAATATTGTCATGTGTATTTATTATGTTTATAACATGTGATAAGCTCAATGGTTCTCCAGCTTTGGGAATAATGTTTTTTGGAGTTACATTAAACTATAATAAGTATTAAATATTTATGTATATCATATAATGAAATTTTGAATTATAGAGAAGTTATGTCTCCAGAAACATCACAAGTAGCAATAGAGGTGTGGCAATCATTAGGCTATTGGGCGAATAATGTTATATTCTCATATGCCGGCTATTTAATTGGAAAGGAAATATTTACCGTATCCGTATGACAATTTAGATTTTTTTATTTTTAAAAAACAATGTTCAGGGTAATCCCCAGCCAAAATCATATGCGAAAATAGCCAGTAATGATATTTATACACTTATTCAAGGAGTTATTATATCACCTATACCTTTATTAGGACGTATTATATCAACATATTTATATTATAAAGTTAATTATTAGCAGGATATTATAATATAAATAATATAAATATTTAGATATACCCATGTTTTAAAGATGATAGACCATCAAAAACTGATTTTGTTCTCTTAGCTTACTCTGGCCTTCGAGGAGCTCTAGGCTTGTTACTAGCAATGGAGTTAACAAAAGAAGTAATTTATATTTTTATGATATATATATATTTTTTCAGGTTATTATTAATATAAATATAAAAAATTAAGAAATTAAGATAATATATATATTGTTTTTGAGGTTGATGTTGGTGATTTGGATGATACTAAAGTAATACTTTTATTGACATGTTCTACAACTGTTACATGTTTGGTTTTTCAAGTTATTATAGTTTCGTTAATAAATAAAATAATTTAATTATTTTTCAGGGAGTTACCTATCGTCTTATAGTAGCAAGAGAAGGAACAACAAAACGTTCAAGATATGTAATGGAAACATGTTCAAGAATAAATAATCATATAGAAAAAGAAGTAATTTATATTATTATGTATAATATTATATTTTTCTTGAAGTTTTTTAAAAAACTTCACAATATGAAAAGAAAAAATTGTGCTCATCACATTGGAACCAATTGGGTTGTAGCTGAAAAAGAAATTCTCAACTGTTTTAAGCGTATTGAAAAAAAGAATGTAAGATTTATTATATTATTTATATAATCTATGAATCTTATAGTTGATGCATGAACGTGATTCAGATTCGAATTCATGGTTGGATTCGGTAGTAGCTGATGCCATACAGATGAAACAAGTTGATGCTATGAATGCAAAAACAGCTTTATATGGAAAGCTATTGGCTCGAGTAATTTTAATTATCAATTTAAATCTTTAAAAATTTTGATTTAGGCATATGACTATTGGCAACAAGGTGCTGTGTCCGGTAAAACTATGCATATACTGACAGCAGTTCTTGAACATGGAATCGATGAGGGTGATATTATTCCATCCCATATTGAAGGTATATGGTATTATTCATTATAAAATTAATATTATTATTATAATTAAGATCAATTATCAATAATGGAACCATCATTGTTTACAAAATGGATTAGTGGAGTTGTTGAAGTACTGTATGTAAGTATGATTATCAATTAGCATAATTTATATTTTATTATATGATATCACAGCGTTGCCTTGAACGATATTCTTGTACTGAATTTCTTAGATTTTGTACAATAGGAAAACATCGATTATTCAGTGAAATGAAACCGATTGAAAGGATTAAAAATAGAAAAATAGAAATGTTTCTATAGAATCTTAATTATTTTATTTTATATATTGTTAGATGGTGGATTCTTCATACATTTATCATATGTGGATTTACTGTAATGATACTATGGACTTATTATATAACAGTATCATTAAGGTTTATATTAATTTCATATTGTTTTTAAAATTTCAGCCAATTCCATCCGCAGCAATATATTTGGCTAATTTTTGGATATTATGGATTACATCATTAGTTGAAATGATATATATAGTACATCAATCATATAAGAATAAAAGATATGGAAGCTATTATTTGGTATATAAAATTAAAATTTTAAATATTTTAGTTTATTATAAAGGGTATTGTTCCTGCTTCAATTGTTCCAATATTGATGTCAATTGCTTTTATATCTGTTTTTCTTATGATAGATGGTGGAAAATGTGTAAATAATGATATACAGCAAGATCGTGAGTTTGAAAATATTTAATTATTTAAATCTTTTTTTCTTGTAATATTTTAGTTTTTTGTTCTATTGTTTTCAATATTTTCATTGGTTCATTAGTAACATGTAGTGCATTCCGATTAATACGAGCCATACCTCTTACAATTATAACTTTAAGAGAGTCTCAAGTAAAAAGAAAGGTTTTTTTAAAATGATTATAATAAAAATAAAATAATAATTTAGTTAACATATGATCGTGTTCGTATGGCTGTTTTACATTTCTTTAATATTATGTTAAAAGAAACTCATATATCTCCAGATTTATATAGTGAAGAAGCTTATAGAACTGTTACAAGAGAAATTGAAAAACTAACTAGTGTATAGTTTAATTTTTTTTAAAATTTAATATAATATTATACATTTTACAGATAATAAATAGTTTTGTAAGATTATATTTCAAAGAAAACAACGATGGTTTTAGCGTAATACCTGTGATTAAGACAAGACAAACCGTAAGGATGATGTCATTTACACTAAAAAGTTTATTAAATGATATGAAAATGTAAGCTGATTTCAAAAATATTTTAATTCAATTTTATATAAAACATATAGTGAAGGATATTTCCCACCAGAAGTTGAAGAAACATGGACTAATGTTGTATCACATATGAGAGAAAAAGTAGATGATCTTCTAGTTGTACCTGAATCACACCTCAAGTATCATTTGAAATAATTTATTTAAAGAGGATTTTTTGTTAAACTAAACCATCTTATTTTCTAGATTCCCCTTCTTTTTCATTTTTTAAGTATTATTGTTTATAGAGAGAATTTAGAAGTAATCGAATGGATTCGACAATTATCTGAAAAAAACCGTAAGGATGTAATTGACTTCATACTTGCAATTTTGAGCTATGCACAAGTAAATTCATAAATTGATGATTTTGAAGAAAGCTTTAAACTTTCAGACGACCGTATGCAGATCTCAGCAAACTATTAAAACATATGGAAATAAAATGTTCTATATTCAAAAAGGCATGGTTAAGTTAGTTATGTTGTACTATTAAAACTTTATATAAATTTTTATCAAGAGTGTCAGAGTGGCTTCCTACTCGTTCTTCCAAATTGCATGAGTTTTATATTTCACAAGGAAATTTTATTGGAGAGAGGAATATACTTCTTCAAGGCATGGATAAATCAAATCTCTTTCCTTTTATGTTTCCAAAACGAAGGTTAGTTAAACCTGTAATTATGAAAATAATTTAATATTTATTAGATACGAAACTACTACTGAATGTGAATTAGTTGAAATCAACAGTCAAACCTTGTTTGATTTATTAAACATTGATGAAACAATAGCTCAAAGTGTTGCCCAAGTCATTCAACTTGGTGGACTATCAAATGAAATACGTCATTTCAATGTGTAAGTCTTATGAAGAAGATAATATCTAACATATTCTTATTTATATAGAAGTGTTACAACTAAGGATAAGGATATTGATAATGAAACATCATTTATACTTGCTTGTAGTCAAATAATTGAAGAACCAAAAAATATTGAAATACAAAACGGACATATAGCTATTATTGGGTAAATATAATTCTTCATTTGATACAAAATATTTTCCTCTGTCCTTCGTTTTCAATTCTTTTCCTTAAAATTGATAACAGGTAGCGGAGAAGATCTGTTGAGCAGATGATCCTTTAATTACTCAAAATTATTCTCATTGAAATAATTAATTATTTAAATTCTTTTCCTTTTCAGATGTTGGACGGAATTAACGGCAATATCGAATGAGAATAGTCTTACAAAAGATTGCTACATTAAAGGTCCATGTATAATAGGAGTAAAACCGGTTGACGATAAAACTGTTTGTTAATTTACAGTTTAAAAGAAACAACTTCCAAATTAATTAATTTAGACTGGCTTAGTACTTATTCAAAAACTTAATGGTCAAACATTTGATATATTAGAAGAGTACAGTAATATCTCATTGAGACACGCAAAGGGAAGAAAAAAGAAGGTAGTATCATGTTCAAAAATACAACACACTAGAATGATCTTTCTAGTTGGTGATAGCAAGATCAACTGCATCAAAGTTCCAACATACATCCACTTCGCTAGAAACTACACGTTCAGCTCAATCAATCAAACATAACAAAATTTAAAAAAATATACTTTTATTATTATTTTTACATAAACTTTTAAGTTTTCGATACTATAGTGAACGACACAAGCAAAAAAATGGAAAGTTTTTGAGTTGAGAGACGTACGTTATCATTCAGAACTAATTTCAAATAATCTTTAATAGAAATCTGTTATGGTAAAATTATTAATTATCATATTTCTTGAGATATTCAAGGCACTCTTCAACATCATCCTTTGAACCAAGAATGATAGGAGCTCTTTGATGAATCTAAACGTTAATATGACTTTTTTTTGCTATTATTAGAAATTATACCGCAGTGGGCTGAATATCAAGAATTGATTCTTTTCCGGTTGTTGCTAATCCTCCTGCTTGTTCCATGATGAAAGCCATTGGATTGCATTCGTATAGAAGACGAAGCTTTCCATTAGGTGCAGAAGCAGTTGGTGGGTAAAGGAAGATTCCTCCATTCAATAAAGTACGATGAACATCAGCAACCATGGAACCAACATAACGTTGTCCCATCACTTTCTTTCCTGCCTCAGGCTCCTTTCTGGTACGGATGTATTCAGCTAATCCTTTACTCCAGGTCTTAGCATAACCTTCATTAAGAGAATAGATAGATCCCTTAGATTTGCATTTCATGTTAGGATGAGTAAGAATGAATTCTCCGATTGACTTGAATAAATAAATTATAAAATAATCAATATCTTTTAAAGTTTACGGGATCAAGGGTGAATCCATTAACTCCATTTCCAGTAGAAAGGACAACCATACAAGCAGATCCATAAAGGGCATAACCAGCTGCAACCATTTCACGTCCTGGACGAAGAACGTCATCAAGAGTTGGTTCATTGTTTATCTAAGATATAAAAGTAAAAGACAAAACCAATTAAGAAAACACTAACCTTTCTATAGATACCGAAAATGGTTCCAATAGAAACAAGACAATCGATGTTAGAAGAACCATCAAGAGGATCGAAAGTTACAATATAGTTACCACGATATTTCTCATCAACCTTGAAAACAAACATAACTTGTTTCATACATTACAATATACCTTAATAAGTTCATCATTTTCCTCCGAAACTAATAAGCAAGTTGTATAACTAGATTTAAGCATATTGATCATCAGTTCGTTAGAGAGAACATCAAGCTTCTTGACTTCTTCTCCTTGAACATTGGTGTTTCCAGCAATACCATAGCTGAACAGTAACAAAATTAATTTTTAATGAAAGTTTAACTAACAGTTTAGCTAAACCTGCTTTTTGAGTTGCGCTGGCAATAGCCTTAACTGCAGTAAGAAGGGAAGTAAGAAGGGCAGAGAAATCACCAGTAGCTTCTGGGTGGTTTTTTTGCTCTTGGAGTACAAAACGTTGCAAGGTCATAGAATCAGTAGCGATTCCATATTGTTGGCTGTCAGACATGGCTAAAACAATAAACTTAAGTGAAATACTATAGTTTCAATGATTATATTTAACAAGTTGATATACAGAAAAAATATCAGGAAAATATAAGTGACAAGTGGTGCAAAATCAACATAAGAAATACGATTAAATAAGAAAAAAAAATAAAAACCGAAAAAAAGATCTATCAATCTATCTACTATTAGCAATATGGCATGATTGCTCTTAGTTGAACATATAAATTTCAAGTATTAACTACAAAATACGTAAACAATCATTCTTCAAAATCTTTGACAAAAATAGAAAAAGTAAAAGTAGAAGTTGGAAATGAATCTTTTTTTACTTTTATGTTATACTCAAGATAGGTATAAACATGTACTAGTTCTTCAAATCGATATTTGGTTCATACAATCAAAGAAAGATGAAATCATTTAGCAATTAGTGAAAATGAAAAGAAACAATAAATGAATAAATATGTGTTTATGACATAAATACTATTAGATTTTGAATATTAACGAATAATTTAACTATTTATATATATGAAATATTTTTTGTATATATTATAAATAAAGATTGGAAAGTAGAGTAGTATAGTTGGCCGCAGAACGAACACAATGTGTTGTCTGCCTTCTTGTCTTGTTACTGTTATCACAAAAGACAAAGATAGAGTTTTCAAGTTAAAAAGCAATGTGCGAGAAGATGTGATGTTGATGGGGGGAGGAGAAGATAAAAAGATTGGAAATGAAAGAACAAAAAGAAAAAGAGAGGGGGAGGGTAAGTTTCCATGAAAAGGTATGACAACGTTGAACGACCTTAAAAAAGCGAGATGGCGTGGTGTAGTCTTAAAAAATTGATAAACTAGGTACAAAAGCGAAAAAAAGGTAAAAGAACAACGTGCTAATTAAACTGAAAATTTGATAAAATGATAAAAATAATATTAAATCTTGTTTTTTAATTTAAAACTTGTAATGTGATAATATGATTCTTCAAGGAAATTCAAGCCTTTTTCAGCTTATCTATTATAAAAAATTTTTTATATTATTATGTAGATAATAAAAACAGTTCTGATAAGACTATGAAATAGAAATTACAAAAATTTATCACATATAAACATATAAATATTATCAAAAAGTTGTATATGAATTGGGTTGAGCTGAAGTTAAAAAACTCATTCTTCTCACAACGAAAGATTTTAATCTCAACTAAAATTTAAAATATCGAAAGATGAATTTTTTATTTTAAAAACAATTATATCAAAATAAAAATAAATTATATTTATTCAACACATTGAGATGGTAGAAAAAAAATGAAAATTTTGGTGTTGTGTGAGTTCAAAATTCTGACCACCTGGTCGTGTACGTGCCGATATACAAGTGCATTTGATAGCAAGAAAAAGCTTTTTAGAGGAAATATCTTTTCTATTTTTATATCTCTCACTTCATTTTCTCTTCTCTGCATTAGTTTATGTTCAAAATTCGACTCATTGATTGTTCCGATGTTTCATTTGTGTGATCCGCGTCAAAACCTTTGGTTTACCCCATAGAACGTTTAAATCGATAGATTGCTCAGTAAAGACAACTGTTTAGAAAAATTGTCTGTTCTGCAAAATTTTTTTTCATTTATTTCATTCTATTGAACATTTAATTTTCTTGCAACAATTCTACTAATTTTAACAGAAAATATACATTGTATAAGGAATTTTAACAGACTCGTTTCTCAATTGGATAGCGAAAAGCCATATTCATACTTCCAGCTTCAAAATACTTTTCTACAACTTGTGATCTGGTAACTGCTGTTGGTGGAATACCTAGGGTAACTTTTCGGAAACAAGGCTGAAAGTATTTTATAAGTTCTAGTTTTCTTATTTAATCATTTAAGCTTATAAAGTTTTTTTTCAAGGAGGTAACTTACCCGAACTTCATCATCACAGTCATGAATAACATTAAAATTGACATTTACGTTCAGTATTCCAGTACTTGTTCCGGACAATTTAAAATTACCCTGTCGATCAGTTGTAACTGTAGCTAAAAGTTTTTCAGATCCTGAAAATTGGGCAACCCAATTCAAAAATTAAGCAGTTTGAATATTTCTTACTGAAAAAAGGTTGTTCTACAATTTGAACAGTAGCGTTGTAAACTGGCTGAGTTCCACACATAAGGCGACCACGAACTCCAACACTTTGAACTAATATAGAATTCGCTGATGAAAATAAGCAGAAAAGGCTAAGAAAAACATGAAGTGATTCCGAAGTTGTTACAGCCATGCTGGAGAATTCATCTAAAACCTAAAGGTATATTTTTAATATAAAAAACAAGAAAATGATATTTTTAACATTCAAAGCACAAAAAACTATATTTACAGTTTTATAAAATAATCAAATTTTATTCATGTTTATAAAACAAAATATTACTCAAGAAGTATAAACAATAGCTTAAATTTTAAATAAAACTGTTTTTTTATAAAACAAAGCTCGAAATGGATTGTTGATCTTTAGAAAATATGCTAAAACAGTTGATAGGATACAGAAAGCAGTTTTCCGTTTCTATAGCGATTATCAAACAAGGCAATTATATAGTTCAACCTGATTCACAAAACTAGATATAACACTGTGCAAATTCAAAAAAGGCAATATGAGGGTGGCTTTACATGAAAATGTTTGAAATTAACATTATCCATATGAAAAATATCATGAAAATGGTACAAAAAACGTATAAAACGAACTGTATAACAATCAATAGACGATGAGGATATGTATTCGGAGACAGGAATGATATGTTTGGACAAATAGAAAGTCGTTATTTGAAGAGAATAAGTCCATAAGAAAGCCAAACGTTGAAATACAACAAATGAACACGTTTTTATATTCTTGAATTTACATCGAAGCCAAAAGAACAATACAATTTCACGTTTTTTTCAGCTATTGAATATTCATTTTAATATGTACTTGCCGGGCCTGCGACTACATTGTTATTCAACCTAAAATAAAACAAATAATTTAATGAAAGTTCAAATGAATGTATAAATATTAAATTTTGTCATTTATCAATGAAAAAACTGTATACAGAATTCTGTACAATAACATTTATGTCAAGTTAACTAAACTAAGAACGTTTGCAAAGTTATAAATATAACTAGCTCAACACATGATAATAAATAAGATTAATCATGTTGTAAAATTCCATTTTACCTTCCACGTCAAAAGGATACACTATGAAGCATCAGATTGTCTTGAATACGTTCAAAACTAAGTTTATAACTCTAAGAAAACTTCGATCCCTATTAATTTGTTCGTAAAATATTATATATTTACACCCAAATGCTAATGAATGCTTCTTTAAATTATACGAAACATATACAAAACTCATACATAATACAATAGCTTTAATTGTTTTCAATTCTTATTCGATAAAGGAAACTATATGGCTCTGTTTAGCAATTGTATATAATTTTTCTTCATTCATTCTGACTATGTGGTGCCCCTTTTCGATTACGGTAGTAATGGCGCGAGTTTGTAATTTAAACTGGTTGCTTGGTTATAGCATATCCATTAATTTCACATGTTGCTTAATTTATATACTTTAAAAGTTGCTTAACACAATTATATTATTTAAGAAAATGACGAGAGGAAAAGCTGCTCATATAAGTGAATCTAGTGAGGACGAATCTTTTGGTTAGCATTTATATATTGCCATTTGAATCCTTGGGTTTAGATAAAGAGTTGGGCTCAAAGAAAAGAAAAAAGTCTCCAATTAAGAAAAAAGTTCCTGCCAAAAAAGAGAGAAAGGTGTCGTATTATATGTATTTTTTTATCTATAGTTATATATTGTAGGATGGCCCTGAACCTGGACCGTCCACTGCTGCAGCTCCAGCAGATAATAGCTCTGATGCTGAATTAGGTGATGAATTCAGATTTCAATGTAATGATGAAGATCTTCTTAATATGGTTTGCTTTATGATAAATTTGATGTTATAACACAAAGTTATGTTAGGAAATTCCGCCAAAACCTGAACCCTGTATGAGTGCTGATGGTTCCGGATCTCGTTTGATGATTAGGGAAATAGTAGCAACTAATTTTAAATCGTACTATGGAACTCAAAGAATTGGTCCCTTCCATAAGGTTTTTTCCTCTTAATTAATATTAATTCATTTATGTTCAATTCAGAATTTTTCTGCAATTATTGGTCCAAACGGTTCCGGAAAAAGCAATGTAATTGATTCTTTACTTTTCGTTTTTGGATTCAGAGTAAGCAGATTCAAAGATTGTTGTTAGAAATAATTTTATTCATAGGCAAATAAGATTAGATTGAAACGTTTGGGTGATCTCATTCATAATTCTTCCGGAAAAGAACGTCCGAGATTTTGTACCGTTGAAGTATCATTTCAAAAAATTACAGACTTAGTAAGTTTCTTCTTGATTGTTACTTAATAATTTTTTATTTCTTTAAGCATAACGGTGAATTTGAAATTGTACCTAACTCTGTCTTTACTGTAGCTAGAACTGCATATGACGATAACACCAGTAAATACACAATTGATGGAAAAGTAAAAATACTTTATTTTAATTTTCAACTTATTTTATTTCTAGACTCGCTCTATCAAAGATGTCGTCAAAAAACTGCGTGAAGTTGGCATAGATCTTGTACATAATCGTTTTTTAATTCTTCAAGTGAGTACAGTTTTCATAATATTTGAAATATTCGGTTTCAGGGAGAAGTAGAGCAAATTGCTATGATGCAGCCTAAAGCAACTAATCCTAACCAGGAAGGTATGCTCGAGTATCTGGAAGATATTATTGGTTCTAGTAGATTTAAGGTTTTTCTATTAATACTATTTTGTAATACAAGCTTTTTACTAGGAGCCAATTGAAAAACTTACTAAAAAATTGGAAGATTTATCAACTCTAAGATCCCAACAAACCCAAACGTAACTTGTTTATTTTTTTTTATTATTAAATATCATTTTAGGGTTAAAATGGCTGATAAAGATGTCCAGAATTTGCAAGGGCCTGTTAGTCAAATGATAACTTTTTTACGAACAGAAAATAACATTGCTTTATTAAAAAATAAGCTTTTTTACATAAAATTGTAAGAACACCATACCTGAATTTTAATTTTTTTATATATTACAGACATAAATTCCAATCCGAGTTGGGTACGCGAAATGATACCATAAAAGGCTTGCTTGAAGAAAAAGCTGAAATTGAAGAGAAGCTTAACAAATTGTTAGAAGATAGAAAAAATTCGGAAAAAGAAGTCAATGTTGTTGAAAAGTAAATAGGAGTAAGGTTGAAAATTTTCAAGCTGTTTTTTTCAGGGAAAGGAATGCGTTACAGAAGCAATTGGAGAAAGTCCAATCCGTTTTATCCGATTTAGAAGCTAAAGAAGCAAGACGAAAAATTGACCTAACACGTGTTAATAAGGATATTAAAACTCTTCAAAATTCTTCAACGAAAGAAAAAGCCACGGTTTGATCTCATTTTATCTTTATATTTAATTATCAATATACTATAGCTTAAAGAAATCAACGAAATTCCCGAAAAAGCTGGCAAAGATATCGAGAGATTAGAAGGCTCATTGGCTGAACTGGAGGAGACAGTAAAGGAAAACGAAGAGTTGGTATGTTACTATATACTTAATAATGACAATGATCATTTATATATAGGCTGACAATAACCGTCCTAATTTCGAAAAGAAAAGCGCCCCAATTCGTGAAGAAAAGCAAAGAATTGAAGAAGAGTTTGGTAAACGTCAAAAGACTGTAGATGATATTAGCAGCAGAGTTAGCTTTTTCGACATGATTATTAATTAAGTTATATTAAGGCTGCTATTGCGAAGCAAGAGTATGATCTATTGATATCAGAGGATGAAAAGATAAGAAAGCGAATTAATGACATAAAACATCAACTTGAAAACAATAAAGTAGCTTATGAAGAAAAGAATAAGTAAGTTATTCCATTATCAGTTCCTACTCATAAAAAATACAGAGAATTAACGGAATCGAAAACTCTGTTGCCTGCAAAAGAAAAAGAACTGTCAGAACAACGTAAAAAAGTTCCTGTTATTAAGTCGGAACTTGATATGCTTAACGCTGAGGTTAAAACTGAAATGTATTATTTTCTTTCATTCATAAGACTTTAGGTTCATGCTTTACGTAGCAAAGTAGCTGAAGAATCCAATTTCTTAAATTCAAAGGGAGAGGGTAATCGTACTATCAAATATCTACAGAAATGCCAAGACGATGGAGAGCTTCAAGGCTACTATGGAAGATTGGTTTGTAGTTTTTCTGATGTTTGTTTCCAGCTGCTTCCGTATTTTAGGGAGATCTTGGAGCAATTGACCCTATGTATGATGCTGCTATCTCTACTACTGTTCCACAATTGAGTTCTCACGTCGTTGAAACTAAAGAAGGTGCTATGAAATCTATTGATCTTCTTATCAAGGTATTATTGAATTAATATAAATGTAATGGGAGAATATTTACTCAGGCTGGAATTGGAAGAACAAACTTCATGATTGTTAATCAAGTTTCTCAACAAGTCTCTGATGCTCATATGAACCGACCAGCTAGTAACTTGTAAGTAATAAACGTTATAGCATGTTGAAACTCAAATCTTTCAGCCCTGCTCCACGTATGTTCGATTTGATCACTATTCCTCAACCAGCTATGAGAAAAGTTTTCTACAGTGCCGTAAGAGCTGCTATCAAGTGTTCTTATATATCACTATTTTAAGATTCGTGATACTCTAGTGGTGAAAGACCTAGCAGAAGCTAAGAAAATAGCACAAGAACAATCTTCAAAGGGAAATAGAAGTTTATATTTCAATTGAATATTAACATAATGAGTATCTTCTTAAGATAAATATCGTTTTGTGACGTTGAATGGATCTGTTATGGAACATACTGGAGCTATAACAGGAGGAGGAAAGCCAAAACGGTACGTTCTTTTTTGAAAAAGTGTTGTAATCTTTTCGTATTTTAGTGGACTAATGGGTAATCAGGTTAAGAATTTGGATGATGAGAAGAAGATTCGCGATAGGCTTACCGCTATGAGTCGAGAAATCGAAGAAAAGAGTGCTCGTATTCAGACTTTGAATGACGAATCAAGACAGGTAAATTAATATATTTCCAAATTTGTTCATAATTCGCTATTTTTAGTTCGATCAAAATATCTTCCATTCTACCAGCGCATTGAATAAATTAACCGAGCGTGTTAGAGTTCTCAAGAATGAATGCCCTATTATGAAGGATAAAATTTTAAATTTAGAAAAACAGCTATCTTTCCAGGTTAAAAATATGAGAGAAAATCACGTTTTTTGTATTTGTTATAGGAGGAACAAGCTTCAAGTCGAAAAATAGATGAAGAGCTAATAACTTCCAAACGAGAAACTGTTGATTCTCTCACAGAAGGTAAATATATTAACACTATCTAATGAACACAAAAATTATTATATCAGAAAAGAAAAAAGCTGTTGAAGAACAGAAAGAGATTAAGGCTGATTTGACTCAGATAACTGAGAAGTTAGAACTTGTATGGAAAGAGTTATGTGGAGTTAGTTTGAGTTTTATTTCAATGTAAAATATTACTACTTTCAAGCGTTATCAAGACAAAGCTGAAGAGGCTAAGAAAAAATTGAGTCTAACTCAACAAGAAATTGCCAAAGCTAAAAGTAAAATTAATAGCGTTGAATTTGATAGGAAAAAGGTAGGTTCCAACGTTTTTCTTGTAATTTTCTAGTTATATATTTTAGGCTGAAAAGAAATTGAATACTCTCTTAGACGATCTTGCTAAAAAAACAAAATGGCAAGAGGAACTCACAGAAACTGAAGAGGAATATAAGAAAGAAATGGACACTAATAAAGAAGAAAAAGACAATTTATCTGTATCATTTCTTGAAGCGGATATATATAATGATTTTTGATTTTAGACTCAGCTCAAAGAAATGGAAGAAAAAATCAAGGAACTACGTTCGTCATATTCTCATATGCATGAAGAAGAAGCTTCCTATCAAAAATCTCTGATTGATTTCAAGGAGAAAATAGAAAACTTGGAAAATGAAGTAGCAGGATTAGAAAACGCTATTAAAGGTGTTAAGAAAGAAGTAAGTATTGTGTGAGATACTGTTATAATAGTCATTTAATATCAGATTTCTGGATTAAAACTGCATGATATGAAGCAATATGATATTGTGCCTAAGAAAATAAGAACAATGGCGAAAGATCATTTCTTGGACGAGTCTCTTGAAATGGAAGGCGAAGAGATTCTTCGACAGAAAGAGAAAGAGAAAGAAAAAGAAGCTGAAGCAGAAAATGAGGAAGGAGATAATTCTTCGGTATAAATTAATGCTTTCGGTTTGTTTATTCATCTTTTATAGAATGATGATCAAGATGATACTTCTGAAGATGCTGATTTCCTACCTGAACTGACACCAGAACAACTTCAAGATATTAATAAGTTTGTATTTTCTTTGAATTTCAATTGTAACTATATATTTATAGGGAAAATCTCGCTTTCCAGCTTGATAAGTTAGAACAGCGAATAGCCGATTCAAAGCAAAATATCAACATGAATATTCTTAAGGAATATTCCAACAAAGTGAGACTTTAACCATCGTTAGATGCATTTCTTATAATTTCCAGTTGCGCTTATATGAGAATGAAATGGATGTTTTGGATAATATTAAGAAGAACTACAATAGTCATGGCACCTTTTTAGAAAATCTCAAAAAACAACGGATGGGAGAATTTATGGTAAAAATGAGTTTTCTTTTAATATCATAATAATATTTTAGGAAGGTTTTGAACGTATTGGATTGGCTTTGAAGGAAATGTATCAAATGATTACTTTGGGAGGAGACGCTGCTCTTGATCTGAAAGATTCGATGGACCCATTTTCTGAGGGAATTCAGTTTATGTAAGTCTTCAGTGTGTGCCATACTTATTTTAATTTCTATGCAGGGTTCGTCCTCCCAAAAAGTCGTGGAAAAATATTGAAAACTTGTCAGGAGGTGAGAAAACTCTCTCCTCTTTAGCTCTTGTTTTTGCTCTTCATCACTATAGGTTTGAATTTACAGATATACAATATTGATATGTTTATTTAGACCAACACCGTTATATGTTATGGATGAGATTGACGCTGCCCTAGATTTCCGTAATGTTTCCATTATTGGGCATTATGTTAAAGACCGAACTAAAAATGCTCAATTCATTATTATCAGTTTACGTAACAACATGTTTGAATTGGGAGATCGACTAGTAGGCATATATAAGGTAAACGTTAATATTCCATGTATTCTTTATTAAAAGAAATTAATTTCAGACCAACGATTGTACAAAGAATGTTGTTATTGATCCTCATCAAATCATGGATCATGCGAAAAAATATCGAAGTACTCTTGCAGTTCTTCATAGCAAAGTCAATTTGAATAATTCCAAAGTGAGTAATGATGAATCAAATGAAAAGGAAGAAGTTCCCGGTAAAAACTGAAATATAAACAACAACTTTCTAGAATTGAATGTACTCATTATGTTTAATTAACTAATTTGTATGCTTGTGTATAGAAAATAAAACTTAAATCTTGTATCATTTTATTGTTTTTGAAATAATGGCAAGGTTTGTAATGCTACGTTGTGTTAGACTAATAAACATGTAGTCATTGCTTTGATGGGAAAGGACCGTGAACTTATTCACATACACCTGATATTTCATGTATTTCCTCGGCTTTTCTAATGGGACAAGATGTGTATTTCGAATATTGAAAAAACACTGGTGTGTATGCTTGGAATGTGTTTTGTATGAATAGCACTTACAATCGGCTACCTCATTTACTATGAAGAAGTCGGATAAGACTTGATACAATGTCGAAGATATGAAAAAAAGTGGGCCGTCCTTGTTTCTCCAGAGTATATAAGACGAAAGCCACTGCATCTAAACATACAGTTTTCTTATTGGTTTAATCGTAAACCAGGAAAACCTTTCATAAGAATGACTAAGTTTCTTCGATCATCTGTTGTCACTCTTCTTGTCCTTGGCAGTGCTGTAGCTGTTCCTCTTGGACATGCATCGTAAGATTTGTTGGATTTGTTTGACTATAACGTTTTATTTCTCAGATACGGTAGTTCCAAAGGAAATTCTGATTATGGAAATGATGCTGCTCATCATGCTGCCTCATACCACGATGCTGCTCATGGAGATCAAAAACATGGACAAACTGAGTACGCTTCACTATCCCATGTTTTTTTCTAAGTGGATTTATAGTTATTATGGCAATGAAAAATCATCGGATCATATGGATGCTGCTAAAGCTGCTGCTGGTGTTGCTCATGAAGCAGCTGGACATCAAGAAGGAGCTGGTACTCAATATTCATCAGCCAAGACAGATTACGGAAAAGGTAAAAAGCATTCATCGATAATATAAAACTACATAGTTTTCTTTGATTTCAGACGTCAAAAGCAAAACATTCGGATTCTTCGACTATAAGTATGTCCAACCTCAATACCACATGGAACAATTCCAATCCGATGAGAAGCACGCTAGTAAATATGGAGCTGATGAGCACGCTGAAGGAGCTAAGAAACACCAAGATGGAGATTATCATGCTAATGGATATGAAGGATACGGTATATTGAATCTGATCCACTAACATTACATTTAAAATATAGACAAAGCTGAAAAGAATTATGGAGCTGATCACAAATCATTCCACGACAACGACGCTGCTGAAGGACACAAGTACAACGATTATAATCGTGGTTATGGTGAGTGTATAAGATACTAGTTTCATTCAAAAAAAGTTTGAAAGTTCACAAACCTGTTTACAACCATTCTCTGTTATTCATACTTCAGAATGATTTTAATTAACCATTCATATTACATGTTTGTAAGAAATATGTTTAATTGAGCATTAGAATATTATATAATAAGATAAGTTTTTAACTATAAACCATATAGGTAATTACGATGATGGACACTACGATCACGGATACAATGGATATGGAAATGAATATGGTTCTCATTACACACCAGCTGTTCATCATCATGATGCTCATACACACTACCCACATGGCTATTATGCTTCAGAAGGACATGAACATTACCGCCCTTCACACAGAAATGAGCATGGATATGGATATGATTATGGATACAACCCAATGTTCTTGTAAATGAGGAAATTCCTGTTTATAGTATATTCTTTGTCACATTTTCTTTGTACAGTTACATGAAAATAGTTTTGAGGTTTTTTGGATGTCGATAAATTTTTTTTCTATGTTTGTAGTTTTATGGTATACATATATTATAAAATTTCAAAACTAATATCCATTGCAATGGTAGAAAATCTTTTTTTTTCTTTTCAAATTGGAATTCCGAAATTTTTTCTGAAGTACCATTTTCAAAATTTATTAGATTACTTCTTCAGCAGTACTAGATAATCCAAGTGCCTTCAAAAATTTCAAGTGATAATATCATCAT
Source organism: Auanema rhodensis (assembly GCA_964057225.1). Classification (NCBI taxonomy): domain Eukaryota; kingdom Metazoa; phylum Nematoda; class Chromadorea; order Rhabditida; family Rhabditidae; genus Auanema; species Auanema rhodense. The sequence continues at coordinate 7,425,690 of OZ059899.1, read as the reverse complement.
AATATTATTATCGCTTCAGGCATAGAATTTGAAAAATCTGCAAATAATTGCATGAGAGATTATGAAAGATATATAAGCATTTCACACAAAAGTATCTTGAATTCTTAAAGAGAATGAAGCTTGAAGACAAATATAAAAAAGACTATTAGACTAGATGTAGTTTCAAACTTGAAAGCTATAATGATAGTAAAGCTGTGTTTTGGGTGAATGTACGAAGATTTTAAGATAATTCACCTGCTTCAATGTTCTAGTATAAGCATTATTCTCTAAAGCTCTTGTTGTTACTTAGTTTTCAAAAAACGGAAAAAAATTTTGTAAAGATTTGAAAAATTAAATCTATTTCTATCTCTCTTTATATTATTTTTATTTGTTCGTTTGCCTGTCAGTTGGTCGAGCACGGAAAAACTTTTGAAAAGCTTTCTAATATTTCGAACAAACTAGTTATCAGCTTCAGTGTTAAAAATTAATAATCTCATCAAGCTTGGTGATAAAATCAAAAAATTTACAAATACATAGAAGAATAGTACTTTATTGAAAATCTTAACTAAACAGTTATAAACTCGAAATTTTGAGATTTTAACATTTCGTTTAATTTTAGATTTTGACAAAATAATAAGTTTATTTGGAATAAATGTTTTTTTTGTATATTGTTTTTAAATAAGAAAATATCTTGAATTTCTAAAAAGATGCTTTAGATCATTTTTCAATGTTTCGTTTTGTATACTGTAGCACATTGAATGAGCATAAATCAATCGAAAACATTCTAAGAAGAAGAGAAAAATTTAAGAATAACCAAAAAAAAAGAAATATATTGCACAGGTACATGAAACATACAGATATTATCCTGATGAATAGATCTCATTTCATTCGTCAATTCAATTTTTTGTCGATAATATATGAGCACGATTCATATATGAAGATGATTTGAACCACAGATTTGCTAAGCAACATGTCTACACTTATTCAAATATCTTCATCAATCGGACAAACTGTTGAATGATTCAGTTGAATTTTAAATAATTTGCGTCATTTCATTTAATTACATTTGGCTCTCATGACTCTATTTTCTTTCATATTAAAATGAGTTTTTTTTATTGTTAAAATTCAAACAAACTCGAATAAATTAAAAAATTTAATTATATAGGTATGGTTATCTTGTATCTATTATCATGTAAAATTATAAGAAAACATATATTTTTCTTTGTTAACTATCTATTTGAGAGTAAAAACACTAACATAATAAGATGAAGCTAGTACGAAGGCAATGAAACAGCAGCTGACTATTCGGAAGAAGTGTCGTTTATCATTTATACTTTACTTTCTAGTAGAATTATGATGACCAGCTACAATTCAGAAGTTAGAATTTGACTTATCGTACTATTCATATATACATGTATATCTGATCTCACTAAATTTCTTCTTATGAAACTAGTTTTGTGGATTTTTCTGTCAAAGAGCTCTCATATGCACGTTTGTTCCCTGTTACACCTTGCATTTCTTTATTAATTTTACTTTCAAGGTCAATGAGAACTTTGAGGTTTAGGCTAAGCTTCCGGATTTATTTTCTTATTCCAATAAGAGAATCTGACAAGGAACCTTTGACAGACAGAGTGCCGGCAAGTTAGTTCTGACAAGAATAAGCTGATCCCGACAAGCATTTGTCATGCTGTTTTAATGTCGTCGCCTGCCACTCTCTTTTTCTTCATTTTTCTCGTTTGGATTCATTTCAGTCATCTTCTTATCTCAGATTTCAATTCAATTTTTTTTGAATTTCATTATATATCAAAAAGATTTTTTTTTAATATTACAGTGATGAACGTAGAGAAGATGACTATTATTGCACTATATGTTTCAACAATGCTATAGAATTATATCTTATTTTCTGATTTTTTTTAAATATTTCTTTCACCTAAAAGAAAAAAAATAATAAAACATAGAAAAGGTGGATATTACCATCCACATCTATGAATTCATACATGTATGAATTCGTTGTTTTCTTCATTTTTCTTTTCAAACATTCGTTTTCATCAGAATAATCTTCAACTTCATAAAGTTTTAAACGATACTGACTGTTTGCTATATATACGTATACAAAACAATTTCAACAACTAAAAAATAGAAAAATTTTACTTTCTCATTTGTTGTTTTCTTTTTTCTTTTTTTTTGTTGTTCGGCTGTTTATTTCTTGGCTATCTCATGCTGTCCAGCTTTTTTTCTTTATCATTTTGTTAGTTTATCTCACTGTTCTTTTAATTTTTGTATATATATATATATATATTCTTATTCATTTAATTATTATTAAATAGCTTATAACGATATAACCTTAAAAACTTTTATTAATTAAATTCAATTTTCAGATATTACAACTGCAACTACTGTTGCTTAGCATTTCTTGCATATCCATCGTCAACATCTTTGGACAAGTACATGCATTCATATTTCGTTTTCTTGAAATCTCTCGAATATTTTTTTATTATCTTTTGCTTAAATTTTGCTGAAAGCGAAAGAATTTAAAAGATTTTTCTCATTTAATCAATCATTGAGTTGAAGGTGGTTCACAAAGCTAGATAATCTTGATATCAAATCATTAAAAAAAAGTTTGAAGATCGAAGTTCTGAATGCATATTGCAGAGCCGGCTTACTTGTTCACGTAAAATGTGACAAGATGTTTGGGTGATTACATTTGTTTTTGCTATGACCCTGATCCTGTTCCTGCTTTTTCTTCATTTTCTTTTCATTCCGTTCTAAGTTCTTCAGCTTATCCTCTTTTCTTTTTAATGTTACTTCTATTATCCCTCCATGTGAATATGAATTTCGTTTAAAAAAATTTTTTTTTCTTATAACATAGCCGAATAATCCGCACATTATGCATTATTTTATTTTTCGGAGATCATTGTATCTTATGGTACTTATTATACGTTTAAACAAAAACTACAAACCACTATTCCGAAATCTTTCTTTAATTTTATTGAATGTGAAAATCACACATTTAACCGGAAATCTGTTTTGAATTTTCGAAAAAAAAGTGAAAGTTTTGAGGAATAGTTTATCTAATTGAAGCCAGATGAAGTGAAAAGGTCGTTGTAACTTTATCTGAGCCAACCAATAGATATAAAAGTCAAAAGGAACAAACAGAACATAGTGAAGAAAAAGAATATTTCATTGTCTTATTATAATTAATTTTTTATAATTTAAAATTGTCTAAATTAATTTATATATATATATATAACTGAAAACATTAGTTCAAAAAAAGACATTTAATTTAGTATTGGACGATCAAAAAGGGATTCACAACCGCTCTAAATATATCAATTATTGAAAATAAAAAAATTTATTTTAGCATCAGTCACGTGAACACGTGAATTAGTTATATTAAATTTCAAATTTTACGTATTGTTTTCTATAATAATATAATTTATATAGATATACATACGTATAATATCAAGTTATGACCTTTTATTTTAAATAATAAAAATATAAAAAATTTAGTAATATTTATTACGTATGTATATGTAAATAACATAATTAATATTGTTATATATTATTTTCATATATTTTTAGGTGAAATAGAAGATTAAATTACCTTAATTATTCATATACTCATATGAATAATCGAAAGATTTATCTGAAATGAAAGATATTATATACCAAATTTCAAGTAAACTTATTCTTATTTTTAATTTTTATTTAATTCAATAGTATAATATATAATAGTTAAGAATAAAAAATTAAATGATTATGATATGAAGCTTTTGCTATCTTTCATTCTTCCACTTTTTTTATTTTCAAAGTATAACTTCATACGTCTTCATTTCTCATACCGAATAGTTGATGCTAATTCTATCCTAATCCGTTTGTCATATCAATATGATTGAATGATATAAGGACATTTTGTGTTTGTCAAATTTCGCTGTATCATCTGGAGACAATTCGAGAACTTCAATTTAAGTTTTTCAACTCTGAACTTCATTCTTTACATGTTTTCAGCTAAAATATTGATATTTTCCACTTTTGTTTTGCAATTTTGATAATATATTCAGTAGATTTAAAATTACGGATAGTTTTTAAGTTTCAGAAGTGCTTTATATTACTGAAGTTAAACAGCAAATGAACAAAACTCTGGTTATATGCTTTTGATCTGAATGTTGTGTGTTTCCTTCATTCTTCCATTGTCTATTTTTGGCTTTTTTCTCTTTCTATCTCGATGGCTTTTTTTATACACATATCCATACTTCATATGACCTTTTTTTTAACATAATATATCTTATAACTCATTCATTCTTTTTCTTTTTGTTAAAATTCTCCAAACTTATATATGTATGTATATATACTTCATATTTCTCTTGTTTATTAATATTCATTTACAATTCCAAAATTTAATTTAAAAACATTTTTTCTGTTCTGCAGAATACAAGAAAAAACCGAAAAAATCACGCTTTTTGGCTCAATGTTCTGTTGGTATTTAAAAATTTTAATAAAATATTTTTAAATACCAACAGATCATAATATATTCATTTAAATATATTTATTTTTATTAAATTTTAAAATTACATATGTGCAAGTATATGTATCATCTTAACTTCTTATGTTTTACTGATACTTCTTTTGATCGTAATCAATTTTCAATCCTTTTTTTTGAGATCATTTATATAAAATAAAACATCTGGATTAATGTATCATCATTATTTTATAATAATTTATACTTTTTTTTAAAATTCATACATCATTTCTTTGTTTCTTTTTTTAAAATTTTTAGTTTTTGATCAGCTTTCGTTATTCGTTTGTAACATTCAAATAGCAAAGTTAATCTACTAAGTGCCTTTAATAGCTTAACAGGTATCTCTAAGTTCTTCATCTGACCCTCTGCGTTTCCCTCCTGTCTAGCACTACAATTTCCATCTTGTCTCCTCATTTTTCCATCAATATATTGAAAATATTTGATCCTTCATGAACTTTATAAATAAATTTTTTTATAAACTAATACATTTACATATATATGTATTTGTATAAAATTTAATTTTTTTCAAAAAAGAATTAAAAAAGTTTTGAATCAGTTGTTCTTAACGATTAACAGAAGATGACGTCAATCTGGTAATAAAAATTAAATTGCATAGATTGATAGCCAAAGAATATCAACTATGTAACAAAAATAAAAATAAATTAAAATGAAAGAAATTGTTTTGTTTTTCTTAATTTTAACGATTGACATATATTTTGATTACCTTAAAAAGATAATATTTCTATTTCAATTTTATCTTTTCAGTTCATTTGAACTTTTTTTTTCATTCTAGTCAATGATTCAGAGCAGAATGTACGATATAGTATATTTTTAAAATTATGTTTTACACTGATATGACATTCTTTTGATCTTTATTTTTACATGGTATAAGTGCATTTGATGTTAGATTTCTTAAAAAAATCAAACTATTTCTATTGATTAAAAAAATTATTCATATGTTAAGAGAAAGATAAATATATAATATAAGAAAAAAAATTATTTTCGGCTGAAAATTATTATTTTTTAAACCAAATAGACTAGCTGTAGTCTTTTATTTCCTTCTTAAACATGTTGAGCATATTTACAGCTAACAGCTTCATCAAGTTTCTTTTGGCTATCAGATTCCACACGTTTGCCGCAATATGCAGGTTGGCTGTTCTAGCAATGGCCGAATGAACAGGTTCAGAAGACAGGATGGACGGCAGTGAAAAAATGCTTTGTCGAAGAGCATTGCCGTTGGCTATTTTTTCCCTCTATTCACCTATACTTATCTGTTATCTCTTAAAATACCATGATATTTCAATATACTCAACAGTTGTTGAAGGTGTCTGTTCCTGAGAACTGGAGGCTACGCTTTGAATGTAAGGAGTTCGAGGATGAAGAGGAAGGCAAGTTAAATCAAGAAAAGATGCGAATAAAAGAGAGAGGGAGAGTCAAGAAACTAGAGAAAACTTAAAGTATTAATAGAGAGAGAGAGAGAGTGAGAAAAAAAAATCTGGAAATGGTACAGAGAAGGAGAGAAAGAGATCAACAATTTCAGTTTTCAAATTGCTGTTTCTTCCGGTCTAATCATTAACTATCTTCATACAATTTCGTGTTCCAAACCAATTTACTTCTCAGAATTTTTTAAAATTAACAAATGAATTTGATGCATACAATCAATCTGACTCAAATAAATTCTAATTTTGGTGTTTTTTGATCAAAAATGAAAATTTTCTTTCTTTTCATTTCAAACCTTACAATTTTCACTTATTAACATATATTTTTCACTAGTTTTACACTGGAACTAGATCATTTTGTGATGTAGTCATCGAAAAAATCTAAAAATTTTGGTCTGAACTTTCACGCGGATTCGTAGAAGTTCACATCGAATATCTGTTCTCACAATTGTCTGCACTTTGGCAGTTTCTGTTACCAATTTCTTTTTCAATGAACTATAGACCGGAAACATTTTGAATAATTCACAGGATATCCGATTATTCATATTAATACTAATCATGTTGTTATATATATATATATATATATATAAAGTTCATTTAATTAATATAATTTGTGATATTTATCTTCATTTTAACATATTATCAACATATGTTTCTAATAATTCATTGGTTCACATATAGACAATAACATAGACATATATTAGCATCACAAAAAGAACGAGCCAGAAGATGTTGATATCCCACTGAAGATCGTTGACTACTTTTCCTGCTCTTCATCGTTATTGTTGATCAGTTTGTTTCATTTTCTTCTATTTTTTCATATTTATCCAACATCCTTCTTTTTTTCTTCACACTATCACATCGTTTATTTCCCTGACTTTTAGATGCCTAAGAATATTTCATGAGCTTTTTTGCTCATCGATCTTATGCGTAAACAGGCTACTCTCTCCCTTTCTCTTTATTTTTCCTTCTTTCCTATGTTTATGTTGCTTCCATTGAACTTCATAACGATTTGCTTTTGCCTTTCAATCTTTGAATCCTAATCAGATGTACCTATGTATACTTCTTTACTCAACTAGTAACGTATTCTCTCATATCTTTTCCTATTCTTTCTCTTCATCTATCTCTCTCACACTATCTAAACTGATTCTTTGCTTTTTCAATCCCTTTGTGTCAAAGTTCTATCTTTTCTAGACCACAGTTTGCTCCGCCTCCATATATCTCCAAATCGTTTTCTGGCCTACGTCCTTCAACCTCGCCTTTAGAGCTTCTCCTCCTCCCCCTTTTCGTTCTCCCACCCATGGGACTATACTCCGATGAGGAAAGAAGACAAAGAGCATGACCACGTGCGTGAACCCTGAAAGCATATTTTCTGATACATCTTCGCAATTTTCAAACATCCTTCTAAGAAAATTCTATATTATCCGTTTTTTCAACATAGCTTTTTATTTTCTTTACAAATTCTGTAAGCTTTCCTTTAACCTTATTTCCTTTTCTTTTTAAACTTCTTTTACTTTGTATTTTCATTTTTACCCTTTATGATCCATTTCCAGTTTTCCTTTTTTCGTTCTTTAATTCTTTCTATAAAACTTTTCTTGCTAGTTACTATTCATATGTCGTTCATTTTTCTTGGCAAGATTCTTTCAAGACAAAATCCAAAGATCATCTAAGATTCGACATCTTATATCAGCCTTACCTTCTCCTCTACCTTCCGCTCTCTTTCTATCACTTATGTATGTGCTTCCTGTTTTCTCTCTCCAAGCCCTCGTTACATCACGTTTTAATACTGTTTAGATCTCATACATCATATTCTTTTCAATTTCACATCTTAATATTTAGTTTTTACCTCTTTATCAAACTTTTACTACATAATTTAATTTGAAAGTTTGAAATGAAAGCCACTCTAAAAGATTTCCAGGTGTTTACGACAATCGTTTCAGCTGACCGCGTGCTCCTGATTAACTCTCAGTTCAATCAGTTATTTTCTTCTATTTGTTTTTCTTTGCATCTTTGCTTGCAGTTTTTTGTGGCTTTTTGCCAAGTAACCCTTCTTCTTCCATTTCTGATGTTTTTCGTTATCTACCCTTTAAGGCACACTATTAAGTATGGGGTTTTGCCTATTCTCTTTGTTATTTTTCTTACCTATGTGAAAATTTGACAATGCATAGTATTCACGTGGCCAACAAATACGATATTACAACCATTTGAGCAATTCAAATAAAAAAACGGTTGTTTCTCCTTTAGTTTACCTTTTAGACCTTAAACTATTGTTGTTTTCTTAGAAACGTTAGGTATCTGTTTCATCTTAATTGTATCATTTACTTTTTAAGTATTAGAATAAGAAAAATCTTTTTACAAATCAACAATCAAAGAATTCTCTGATTTTTCAAAAATTCAAAGCTTTAAACATCTATTTGTTATATATATATTTTTTTGTTTCTTATTTTTATCTTTCATATATACTATATATATTCATTTTTTACCATCTCATTCCCCCCCCCCCCCTCTCTCTCTCTCTCTCCCTCTCTTTCTCTCTCTCTTTCTCTCATTACTTCTTCTTTTTCTCATAACTTTCTATTATGGCTATCAATCTATTTTTCTCCTATTATTATCTTTTCTATTCTAACGAATTTCTAAGTATTTTCTGCTGCATTACCCTCTTTTTCAGCTTTAGTTAATTTTGGGTTTCAATATCATCATAGTCATAACGAAGTGACGTTACTTGAATCTCATCAGCTTGTTCTTTCAATTTGTTTTCTTTTTCTCAATTTTTTTTTGCCATTTTCTCATGTTTTCGTGTGACTCGTTGCTCTTTTTCCTTTTAACTATGCTGTCAGATTTCTTTTTTTAGCCAAATTGCTATAATTCTATTAGAATTTCAAGCTATTAGAGTTAGACTTGCTTTCTAAAGCAATTTATTGAGTTCATGACAGAATAAAGTTATTTCTGAAGGCAATTTTCACTGTATATGTGTTTTTCCAACTCTAAACTACAAGTTATTACAATCAATTACTAACAAATATATTTTTTATGTATAATTTTTTCAAATATACATTGAAATTACCTTAGAATTTCTAATTAATTTCCATAATAATTCTTCGTAAAATTTCTTCTTCAAAACAATTTTGTTTGTTAAAATTATTCTTTTTTTTAATTTTTTCATAAATTTCAGTTTATACTGTCACAGAATAATGGGTAATTCTAATAGCTCAAAACTACGACAACGATCAGAATCAATGCAAATCAAGAATAGTTCGGAGCAATCATTTAATAAAAGCAAATCAATGGTTGAATTAGCTCCAAAAAAAGTACGACAATCTTCTGGTAATGGTAAAGATCGACCGAGATTACAATCGAAAGATTCAACTAAAGCAAGGTAAATTTTCTTTTCAAAACTTCAGAATCCATTTTTATTATTTCAAAAAAAAAAAGAAAGAAAAATTCCAAAGAGAGAAAGGGAGTTGCTCTTAACTTCCTTGTCGGCATTAAAAATAATTATTTCCGTTCGTGTCTAAAATTTTGAATGCTAATATATCATAATAAGCATGTTAGAAGTTTTAAGGTTTTTATTTGAAAGTTCACACACAGATGATTCTTTTTAAAAATCTTTTTATTTATATTTATATTGTTGATAAGAATATTCTTAAGAACTGTTGTGCAATTTTTGATATTTAAGCTTAATCTTAGTATAAATTTATATTTTAAAACATATTCTTCAAGTTCTATACCAATACTTGAACCTTTAAACTTTTATGTCGTTGTCACACATCATCTGTGAAAATTGGATGATTGTTGAAGAAGAGCCCGTCAGATATTACTCCCTCGGGCATATATTACCCATGATGACGTCATCAGATTTAGCTATATCTTGTCTTAGTCTTTTCTTTCATGGCACTGACAATCCAAATTTTATCTAATGCCCGGGATGCACCAATTTCGGTTTCTTTTTAAAAAAAAATTATTTTAATGAGAAGATTATGTGAATGTATTATTATTGTTTTTAAAGCTCAGCATCATCTTAAGAATTTCGAATAAAATTTGGAAAAAAAATATTTCAGAGAGTATTTAATACTTTTTTCTTAAATTATATAATTATATTCATTTAATAGCTTCAGTGTATCTCGGCAAAAATCTATTCGAAGGGACATTTCTCATCCTATTTCACCGCAAGGACGAGAAATTATTACTACGTGTTTCGAGAATCCACATTCCGAATTCGCAAACAAGGTAACAACCCTAGTATCCTATCTAAATTGTTTTTTTCCAAATAAACCTTTTCAAAATTCCATTTCTTATATTTCCAATTTGATTTATTTTCGTTTTTCTTTTCAGGTTTTACAACGAATTTTTGAAAAACGTGGTGATTATCAAAATTATGTTTATTCAATGGGTAAAGAGCGATCATACAATATGAGTTGCGAATTAAAAACTTTAATTGAAGAAGTAGTAGATAAGGTATAAATCTTTTATTTCAATTTATATTTAATTTATTCTAAAATTCTATTTTTTGAACCTTTATTTTGATTTTTGCAACTTCATAAAAATCTTTTTTGCAACACAAATGCCTTTACTACATATTATATGGGAAATAACTTTTATAAACAAACTATGTCTAATAGAAATAGTGTTTTAAACGAAAAAAAAAGTGAAATACGTCTGAACTTGCTAACGGTTCCCATTCATAGTTCTTGATCTATGAAATGTTACTCAGCATAAGCTTTTGATATTCCCATTTCTGGTCATCCATCACATTTTAAATCCGTTTTTTTTTACATTTGGGACTCATACTTTTAAGCTCAATGGAGGTCGTTTTTTGTTTATCCACTTTTGGTTGCAATGTGTGGGTATTCTATATTTTTTTTTCAGGAAAATAATAATAAAATGATAATTCTTTTATTCATTTATAATAATATTCAAAGAATTACTATTTATATATATAATAAAAGAAAAGAAGAAAGAGAAATTAAAGTTATTTTCTAAAGAATTAAAATGACTATGTATGATGTTGAAATAACTGAATTCTTCGCACTCATTGAACTTCCTTAAACAACATCAATCTTAAGAATATGTTATTTCGATTCTTTTCAAATACTACGAATATCAAATAAATGAATCCATATACATTAATTAAGAAGAATAAGTACAACTTTGCCTTTTCTTTATTCAAACAAAACAACTGAAAAGCACTTTTTCTTACTTTTAATTCAATTAATTCTCATATTTCAGTTGTATGATCCAGAGTATATAGCTGAAATTTCAAAAAAATATGGAGAAGATCATGTAGAATTAAAACAATTTGGATTTAAACCTGATTTTTGGGTGGCTATTGCTGATGCAATCACAGTAGAAGGTGTTATACTTGATATGGCTAATCATCAGGTTAGAACTATTTATCAGAGAATATAATTTGAAAGAACATTTTGTATTTCAGCCTGCTGATACAGTAGCAGCTTGGTCATCATTGGTCACATTAATGTTTTCAGCTGTAAGAGACGGTTACTATACAGCTTTAAGAAAACATCGTATGTCTTCACGAAAAATATTACAAAGACAAAAAACAATTGATTCTCAAGAACAATGTGAACAAAATAATACAAATCATGTAAGATTTATATATTTATATACAGATATAGATATATATAATATTCATTTATTTAGGAATCTACTATTGTTATGACATCTTCCACTTATGTTATGACATCATCAACTCAAAGTCAAACTTTCAAACGTTCATCTACATCAAATGGTCTCACAGCACCTCCTGCTTCACAATCATCTCGAAGTCAATCATTAACATCTAATGAATCGAATGGAGGATCAGCTAATGGTACACTACCAAGAAGTTTGTTAAATTTATTTTTTTTTAATTTTCATAAATAAAAAGATAAAAAGTAAAATCAAAATCTTATATTTGATACTTTCAGCAACTGGCTCCATCAATATAATGGCTCCTGTTCTCAATTCAACCCCAACAACTAGTATCTATAACACCGGTCAAGCTTTGGTCACATATCGACAACGTCCTATATTCGAATAATTTCTATTTTCAAAATATTTTTATTACAATAAGTATTAATTCATGCTCTAATGTATGATAACTGTCAATATTTTCGCTTAATCAGGCACAATGCTCTTCAAAAGAACATATGGTTTATACCAAATGCCCTACGGGTGTTATATGTTAATGATAATATCATTGTATATTTATATTTTTTCTTTTGAAGAAAAAAAATATACAAATATTATACATATATAAAACATATAAATAAAGTAAATATATATATATATATATATATATATATATATATATATATATATATATTACATGTATTTGTCGATTTGTTGATTTTTTAGATTTATATTTTAGGAATATTAGATAAAGTTCTCAAACTTCATGTTATAATTCATACAAATCAATTTATTATGGCTTTCTTTAGCCAATATCTGTATACTTAACTATGACACAGCCTTAATTTCACTGCCAACTATCATCCTTCTTTCTATTGAAACTTTATATTTGAAAAATTTGCTCTTTTCTCGTATTCTATGGCCAAATTTACTTTGAAACAAACAATATGCCCCGGAGGCTATCAGCTATAGGCTGCACATCCGATTCATCAGCTACATTCCCTAACTATACAGATACGTATATAGAAGTTTTAGTGAAATGTTTATATTATAATCTTTAAGTAATATTGTTTTATCTGTAGATATACATATACATATATTTCGTTGATTTCATTTAGTATACTTCAGTTATGTAGATTAAGCTGATGATGAATTATCATTAAATTTCAGTTTAAACATTTTGTATTTCATATACATTATGACATTTTTGTTATATTAATTTCGATATAATTAATAAAAATATATATATTTATTATAAAATTTAGAAAAAAAAAATACAAAAAAATAATAATAAAATGAAAATTATTTATTTATATCTCTGATTTATTTTAAGATTAAAGATCTAGATCAATTGAAATAATTAAAGATAAGCTTGAACAAAAGATAAATGAGTGATATGATAAAAAGGATATTTCTTCTTGAAATTAACAAAAGACAAGAAAATATAATGAATGTTTTAAGAGATTACAAAGAAAAAGACAAAAAATGACACTTGGCTCAAACTAACTTCCTCCTTTTCATCCGTTCAATATTTACAACGCGAAGTAGACAGTGATTCTTTGTTAGAGTTCAAGTTTAAACGAAAAAGACATGGTTGAAGGGAGAGATAATATTTAACACTATTATTATGATTTTTACTTAAATAATACACTAATAAATATATATATTTACATATAATTATTATTATATTAAATTATATTTCTGAAGCAAATTTTCAATTTAATGAATATCATTGAATAGAAAAGTTTTTCATAGCTAAAAGATGTATCTTTGAAATAATATAGTTGGTCCATATCTATATTTCATGTATAAATCAAATATAATGCAAGTTTTACGTCTTTAGTATAAAAACTTTTGAATATATAATATTTTTATTTCATGATATACTATTTTTAAATTATAAAAAATCATTTACGTCATAGATTATTTAAAATAGAAAAATTTGAATAAAGATGTGACGACATGTATTCAAAATAGAAAAGTCAACTGTACCGTTTCTGCATTCATTATTAAATCATAAAGAAGAAGATCATAGATTGAATCTTCTCATGATTCACATGAGAATTCATATAGTTTTTATTTTTTTAAATAAGAAATATATGAATAATATTGAATAATATCTTGATATCAAAGAATATTTCAAAGAAATGATAATAAAAGGAAGTAAATGATTATTATTTTATAAATATAAATAAAAGAATAACAAATAAAGTACATAATATATGAATTGATATACTATTTATACAATATTATGACTTTAACTTATTATCTTATCATTATATTTTAACTACTTTATCATAATAATGTAAGCAATTAGGAATTATTTTCTATCTGTACTCTAAAGTCAAATGAGTTCTATATATTATTTCCTTACTCTAATTATATTAATTATAAATTTTTATTATGTATATTCATTTGAAATTGATACAATATTTGGAAAAATACGTGGAACATCTATGATTTATGAAAAAGAAGTTTTTCATATTTTTAAAGTTTGTTATAAAGTTTTCTCAAAATTTAAAACTATACTTATGTATATAGAAAGTTCCTTATGCTCAATCTCCAACTGGGCAACTTCGATTCGCAAAGCCTGTTAGCATGACATATTGGAACGATATTTTGGATGGTACTGAGTATGGGTATGATTTTATTATTTTTGATTAATACTAAAATAACCTAATTTACCTACATTTTTTCTATGTTATTTATTTATTTTTTTCAGTCCAGCTTGTATGACAAACACTTCACATGCAAGAACTTTACAAAAATATATAAGTGAGGATTGTCTACATTTGAATATATTTACAAGTGAAAAGTGTTTGGTAATTTTATGTTTTAAATATTTTTTTATTATTTTCATACTTATTTTAGACCTCTAGTTGTCCGGTGCTTGTGTATATTCATGGAGGTGAAATAAATTATGGTTCAGCTGTTCAATTCAATGATACTTTTTTGATCGAAAGATATGTTTCAAACGGTAAATTTACATTTTTTTTTTCAAATCTATTGCTTTAAATGAATATTTGTATTTCTTGTTTAGATATTGTTTTTATTGCTCCCGGATATAGATTAGGGTCATTTGGTTTACTTGCTTTTGATAACGATACATTAGTTCCCAGAAACTTGGCTATATTAGGTTTTTTCATTGTTTTAAATGAAAAAATAGCTTATAACTATGTTTCTCAGATATGATTGAATCATTGAAATTTATCAAAAAAATAGTTCATGATTTTGGGGGAAATTCAAGCGACATAACTGTAATGGGTCATTCGGCTGGTGCAACTTCAACACTACAAATGGGTTTTTCTAAGTAAATCATTGATTTTTCAAACAAAATATGTTTTATTATTATAAAAAAATATATATTTTTTATAGACATATTGATCCGAATTCTGAATTATTCCAAAATATCATATCTATAGGTGGTACAGTTTCATGGACACCAACTGATATAGCTAAAGAAGCAACACGAGCATATATTAAGATATTAGGGGTTTGTTTTCATTTTTGATTTTAAATATCAAAATCAGAGAAATTGTAAATAATTCAAAAAAAAAGAAATTTTTACTATAAAATGAATTGATATGAACTTTATGTTCTTTAGTTCATAATCAGTTCAATAATTTTAAGAAAGAGAAACATCATATCATTAAAAAAAAAGTTTTAAATGGAAAGTACTCTAATCTGAACTGTTACAGTGTGAAGGACCAAATGAATTAGATGAATTGAACTGTTTAAAATCTAAAGATTCTTTTACTTTAATGAAAGCACAACAAGATGTAGAAAAAGATAAAATGTTATTTACTGGTACTCAATATAGTTCACCATTTGTTCTAGAAGATGAAACTGGATTCATGTATAATCCACCTGTAAGTTATAATAATATTATGATTTATAAACTATCTTTATTCAAATTATAAATATTTAGAAGCGAAATGCTATAATTGGTAATACAGCAAAAGAATATGGAAGTGATGATAATCATTTTTATAATGATTTTATGGACTTTAATCATAAAACAGAAATCAAAAAAAAGTTTAAGCAAGATTTTGAAGAAGCATTGAAAGGTTTCATTAGTGTTTATCAAACCTAGTTATAGCTGTAATATTTATCAGAAAATCGTCCTGCTTATAGTTATTATTCTAATATTATTTTTGTTTCAAACTATATTTGTGCTTCTGAATTACTGAAAACAGGGTCGAACGTATACCTTTACGAATATGGGTTAGTTCTTAATTTCTCTTTTTCTTTCTCTCTCTCTCTTTCTCTCTCTCTTTCAAATTTTTGTATTTAAGACTTTATCCCGATCTTGCTTTTCATGCAAGTGATATGATGTACTTTATTGGAACACATAAACATGATTTAACCCCAGAAGAAGAATATGTGGATTCAGTTTATTCTGAATATTTGGTAAATTTCACAGTAAGAAATGAACCTAATGAAAGTAATCTTTAATATAATTTTACAAAATAAATTAAAAAATTTTTTTAGATTGGACTATATTTGATCCAAAATTAACAACATATTTTAATATTGATGTTAATTTAACAACTTCATTATATCCTAAAATGAAAACTTTATATCATTATGATATTATTAATTATTGGTTAAAAGATTTAAAAGATTTTGATAATCAATTAACAATAATTGTATGTTTTACGTTATTTATATATATAATATATTTATATTTTAGAGTTTAAATGATGTGAATATTGAAGAATCAAGCAATGATACTGAACAAAAAATTAAAATTTCAATTATAACTTATATATTATTTGGATTAATAATCTTTGTTGGTATAACAGCTATTATAATGGCATGTTTAAGACGTAAACATTCAAAGATATATGATGGATATATGGAATTACCTTCATCATAATGCATATTATTATATAATATTCTTTCATTTTTAAATAAATTATTTGTTTGTTTATTTATATTGTACTATTATAATATATAAATATAAAAGTTATTACTTTTAGATCATTATTCTTATGAGCAAAATAACAGTGTGATTGCTTATATATATTTCAAAAATAAAATGTTTCAGCCAATCACATTGAGATTTATCTTTGTAGTTACTTTGTGTTCAGAAGATATTTTTCAATTTATATATGTATCAATATACGTATAATATATGTATATTGAAATAATTTAGAGAAACTTCAGAGAAAAAAAAAGAAAAATTCTGTCTCAGAAATATAATCAAATAATTCAGTTTTCTTTATTTAATTTTATATATAATACATACATACATACATGTATATGTAGATATATAAAGAAATATATATTTATTTTATTTTTTTTAATCTTATAACTAAACCTTAACTATACCATAAAAAATATAAGTAAATATTAAATAGTTAACACACCCATTATTAGTTCAAATATAAACATTTTACTGCAATTTTAAAACGAAATTTTAAAAAAAACTTGTTCCATGCTGAACATAGATAGTGATACTCTCTGTATCAACTAATATTTTCTTTTAATTAACTCAATGAAGGATCTTTTTTTTTAATAGTGTTCTCTCTCTCTCTCTCTCTCTCTCTGTCTCTCTATCGTTTTCAATAGGTTTATTGTGATTATTATCTATTTTCGAATATATTATGCCATTTTGTGATCAAATTAACAACTTGTTATCGAATCCATATGTAGTATATAATCTCAGTTTATGAGCAATGATGCTGGCAGCAGATGTTTCTCTCCTATAAAATCTTTTTTTTCCTTTAATTTGAAAATAGATAGCTTTTCTAATTGTTGTTATTAACTTCAAACAAAATATATTTTGTTCAAGAATATAATGACTATCAAATGTGTTGTGTTCGATTTTGGTGGAGTTATCATGAATTATGAAAGTCTTCATAAAGTTTTGAAAGGTTTTTCATTTCATTTTATTTTATTATATTATATATTTATTATTGCTTCAGGTTCATCAGATAAACTTAATATTGATCAAGCGATTCTTATGGATCTTTTTTCTCCACAAGTAAAAAATTCTTATAAAAATTAAATTTTAAATAATCATTTTCAAGAGTTCTGCACCTATTTGTTATAAAACAGTATTTGAAGGTAAAATGGCTGCTGAAGAATTTGAGAAACTTATAGCTGAGTTTGCAAAAGAAAAAGTAAATATTATTAATTAAAATTATATTCAAAATCTTTTAAATTAAGTATAATTTAACCCTTCCATCAAATTTTACTCCTATACAAGATTGGATATTAGGTAACCCAGATATGGTAATAGAATATAATACAATCTGTTGGAAATTTCTTATTTATAGAATGAATGTATGGTTGAAGCCATAATAGAATTACGTAAAAAAGGTTATAAAACCGTACTTTTAACAAATAATTTTTATATAGATAAGGTAATTTATATTTATTATATATAGAAATTTATATAATTTAGGAAGGGAAATTACCTAGAGTTCCAATTGATTCAAAATTATTTGATTGTATTATTGAGTCATCAGTTGAAAAGTGTATGAAACCTGATGGTCAAATATATCATGTAATATTATATATTTCTTTTTTTAATTTCTTTTTATAATTTTTTGTTAAAAAAAAAGTTTCGTTTCAGTTAACAGAGTCACGTGCTCAAGCTGCTGGATCTGAAATAGTTTTCCTAGATGACCAACCAGAAAATCTTGATTATCCACGTGATGAATTAGCTTGGAACACAATTCAGGTAAAGTTTTCTTAAATCTTATTAAATTATATTTTATGTAAATTCATTTGTATTCAGGTTGAACGAGAAGCTCCTATTCATGCTATTCATCAACTAGAACAACTTCTTGGCCATACTCTTATATCAGTACCAAATTAATAAAAATAATGAAAAATATTTTTCTTTGCGAAATTTGAAATATTTTTCTTGTTTTTCATGTAGTCCCATCATTCAATCTGTAGTGATATCACCATGCGTGAACAAAATTCTGTAAATTTGCTGCTTATTCATATTTTGTCCATTTTTTATATAATTATAATGAAAACAATAAAAAATTAAATTTTAATTTTTAAAATATATAATATTTTGTTTTTCATATTTGAAATATAAATACTTATATAGAACTGTCAACAGTATTCATTGTTGTTGAACTTGCATATGCATATACTACATCACTTTCATTTACATTTTCTTTATAATCTTCTTATTTAATATATTCTATTATATTTATTTAATTATATGTATATTATATGTAACTATAAGTTCAAATTCTAGGTTTGTTCACTGAATGATCTTCAAAAGTCTATGCATACTAACCTTTTGATGGTTTCTTGTCATCTTTGTTATCAATCGGGAAAGTAAATATATCTTGATTTCTTTTGAAATTACACTGTCCTTCTAAGCACAAAGTAAACATTTTCTTATATTATTTATTAAATTTTGAATAACTATTCAATATAACATTCTATATTTCTTTATATAATATAAAGATGTCAAAGATGAAACGAAAAAATCTCAAATATGGTTAAAGACCAAACAGTTGAAAGATCAAATGACTAAATCTAACATAAAATTGCTTCAATTGCCATTTTTAAAGATTTCAAATTAAATAAATTACATGAAAATGCTAAGTATCCTCTAAATTTGTATAAAAATGAATAAGAATTTGAACTAATTCATCTATGTTATATCAATATTTCTACGAAAAAAAGTCGGAAATAACATGAGAAAATGTGATAAAAGTTATACGAAAAGGTTTATTTGAATTCAATATTTGATTGAAAAAAAGTTTTTTAGTTTTAAACTTGTTTGAGAAATTATTTTTTTTTCATTTACATATTGATAGGATTATTCGAGAGTTTCAAATGTTATTATTGATGAAACAAAAACGTTTTGATAGACACGTGTATCAAGTGTTATAAATCAACTGGATTTCAAATCATTTTTGGATTGATAACTATCTGTAAGAATTGTTAAATGAAAGGAAAAGTTAAAAGAAAAAAAAAGATTAAAAGAGTAAATGATTAAAGAAAATAATTCATTATTTAGAATAGAGAGATATGAAAAATCATTGAAAACAGAAGAGAGTATGAAAGAAAAAAAAGGAAAAAGAGATAGATAGATAGAGAGATAGAGGGTTTTATTCCAAAGATCATATGATTCAATTGACATGAGTCTTCTCTCCGCCTACAAGAGCCTTGACCGAACATACAGAAACAGTCTATGTCTAACTGTCTGTAACTCTCTTTAATTCATATACACTCTATATAACTTGATCTTTGACATAACAGAAGGTATAAAAGGGCGCAGTGGGACATCGAGTTTTGTGTGACGATGATGGCGTCCCTCATTCAAATGTTTTTATTTTATATTTATATTATATATATTTATAATATTTCTTTTAAAGTATCTTATTCAGTCAATAAAATTATAAGAAAAATATGAAATATTTAGAAATATTAGATGTAAACATAAATGCTTATTCCACTTGTTTCACTTTAGAATCCTTACTTTGACGTTGTCAAGGATATTTATTTCACTTTATTTCATAGAAACATCAAATATTTTATTATTATTAACTAAATAAATTAATAAATAAAAACTATTTCTTATACAACTATATCTTTATTTAGAATATCTTTTCTATATTGTTTTATTCCAAATGTATGACTCATATAAGTATTTTAAAGCTATTTCTTCTTTTTTTTATTCAATTTTAGAACAATTAGAAGGCAATTTATACACGGACTATAAATTATAATTATTACAATTACTATTATGATGATATCATACCTGCCCTACTTCAATTGTTAGCAGGCTGTCCTGCCACTCTTAGTCTTACTCCAATTACTCATGTAACCAACAACTATATTTGAATTGTCCAATTCAAATTCCAGTTTTTTTCAAATATTCATATTACTATGTATATGCATAGATATTTATATTCTATCCATACAATTGAAGTGAAAAACCGATTTTCAAAGTTTGTTCAATCTAGATGAATACATTCATTTTACTTTTCCATAGTTGCATTACGTCAAACGGTTCCTTTTTTTTTTCTTTTTTTTTCCATTTGCAATTCAATGCTAGTGCTTGTTAAATTTTTAAAATAGACTTAGCGATGTACACCTTTGTTTATTTAAATAAAAGAAAATTTTAAAAGAAATATATATATATTTTTTGAAATTTTATTATAATTTGTTTATAAGAATATCTTATAATTAATTTATTTATTTATAAAAGATGATTCATATGATGATTCATCTAATTCATTTGTTCAAATACAACAAAATCAAACCTTTAAATGTTCGTGTATTAAGCCTATAATAAGTTGAAACTCTTCTCTAAAGCGATTTGTATTTGACGGACGATACAATCAGAAATCAGGAAATCAATTTTTGAAAATTTCCTTTGTAATTCCAAATATAAAAATTGTATTCTCATTCAAATATTCACAAAAGTTTTCCCCGAAAACAACACATTTGCAATATTTGGAAAAAACTATCAATGTTGTCCATGTGTTTAAATTCTTTTTTGTTTGAAAATGATTTGAAATAAAAATTTAAAAGCGTACACAGCTGACTTACACATGTCAGTGTTAGACGATGAGTGAGTTTAGCGTCTGTTCTTAGACTTCTATAGCTTTGATCTTTGCAAAATAGTTTACTTTCTTAGAAATTTTGAATAATTTCTTGTACATCTTTCAAATTCTTTTAATCAATCACAATGCAACTAAGATATTTATTTTCTCAATTTCATTCAATTACACGTAAAATAGTTTGTATTTGTTATTTGCTTAGTTTGTGGAAATGGCATATCATCAATTCGACTTACGCTTTTTCCTTCAATCTCTGTTGATTTTCTGATCTTATTCTGACATCTGCAATTCATCATTTTACTAGTTTATTTGGCTTCAGCATTGAATCATCATTTTCACTTCTTATAGTGAAAATGATTATAAAGAATATTCTGGAATAGTATACTTTTGAGAAAAAAAAATATAAAATAAGTCATTATTTCTCTAAAAGATTTATTTTAAACATATAAGACAAAGATATAATTTCATTTACATTCATGCTTTGTTCAATATTCTGCATACTATTTTTATTCCCACAAGAATTCATTCATATTTAATGTTTTCCTCATGAAAAAAAAAACTTTTCGCTATGAAATACTCAAAATATTTCAAAATTATAGAATAATAATGAATATTGATAGAAGATTTCTTACAAATTCTCTCAACTTACGTTTTGGTCAAAGGATTAAGTTTTTTTCCATAGTAATTTAATGGAGCTTGATGAAACGCTGTGACTCAACTGCCTTGCAAGCCTGCTTAGTGTGCATTGAGGGCGTGCTGATGCCCGTTTCTAGCAAAGCTTAAGGCCGTTTCGTGCAAACTGGTCTTAGCTTTTTTCCAGTTTATGAATTCTTAATCCATTTTTCGTTCATTTTCCATATTTTAAAGAAGTTTTCTTTACTATTTAAGTCGTATCTCTCAGTGTATGTCGTGTAATTTGCTGGAAACATAAATGAAAAGCGTTTTTCGCTTAAAATATTTTTACTTTTTCCCATGGGCTATTTGTAGTCAATTTCCCTTCTATTCTCTTATTCCGCAGTTGTCGTCTTCAACTACATCGCCTTCTGCAAAAAGCAGTGCTACTGCTCTAGCTTGTCGATTCCATGAGGCCCGCTGCTATATATGGACCTCTACGTTGTTTTTTCTTTCTTTTCTTTTTTTTCGTTTCAGATCCGATACCATTGGTTGAGATGGTAACGTTTTTTTTTGCAAAATAAAAGTTGAATTTGTTGTTTTAGAATGAGAAAATAACTACAATAATGAAATATATAAACATTTTATTTTCTTCATTATTCACTTTCATAAATATATTTTCAAATTTGTTCTCATAGCAAGCTTATGCTATTCAGAAAACTATTCTTATATTCTTATATTGTTATAAATCTTATTCTTCTTTTTTCTTAGAACTTTGTATTGAAATAACATTGTCCTTATGCCTTCTCAGATTTCCGTATTTCAGGTATCTTCTTTCAAGACAACTTAAAATCTCACTAAATCATGGGTAACTTTTAATTTATTTCAATCTAATACAAATCTTAGTTTTAATTTTATTTAATTAATTCATTTTATAACAAAATATTTTTTTTAGTCACTGAAACTCGCCAATCCCCAATTGACATCACTGGTGATATTACTGTTCACGATCCAGAATTTTGCTTGGTAATTCGAATTCCTTGTTATTGAATAAAGAATAACAATTTAAGAAGATAAAAATAAAAAAAAGTTTAAACTTGCTAATTCTTAAAGTTCGCTAAATGTTTTACAAACTTAATGAATATTTCCATCAAAATAGTTCTTTTGTCCGTAAATTAGATCGTAAAAACAAAAATTCTTGAATCTTAATCAATTAAAAATATTTTTTTCCAGAAGGACAAATTCTCAGTCAACTATGTTTCTGGAGATTGCATCAATGTTGTTGCTACTGAAGGAAAAGGATTCACCGTGAATGTTAAGGACACATGTAAGACCTGTAAGTTTTAGATCTTCAAAAATGTTTTAATGATCTCATTTTTTCAGCCATTGTCGCTAATCACCTTCCTGGAAACTATGAACTTGTCCAATTCCATGCTCACTGGGCTGAGACTGCAAATCTTGGATCTGAGCACTTGGTGAAAGGAAAGTCCTACAGTGGAGAAGTAAGTATTCCATTCATGATCAGAATCACGTTTTTTTTGTTTTTTTTTTATAAAATAATTTTATTTATTTTTAGGTACATTTTGTTTTCCGTAACACTAAATATGCCTCTTTCTGTGAATGCTTAGAGAAGGATGATGGCTTGGCTGTACTTGGAGTTTTCCTAAAGGTAATTATTTCTTTAAAATTATAATTATAAATAATTTAATTCAAATACAACTTCAAAACATCAAAATAATTTCAGGAAGGAGAACACAGCGAGGGTTACCAACCATTAATTGATGCCATCAAGAAATCTTCTGAAACCAAAGCTCCAGCTGCACTTCCAGAAAGCATGACAATCGAACAACTTCTTCCAAAAGAGGATGATCGTGAATTCGTCACTTACCCAGGATCCTTGACCACCCCACCATTCTCTGAGTGTGTAACATGGACTGTTTTGCTTCATCCAGTTGATGTTTCCAAGGCTCAACTTGATGTCCTTCGCGCCATTATCCCAGCTAATCACAGAGGATGTCAATCCATCTGCGACCGTGTTATCAAATGTTCAATCAACATTTAAGATTTTGTAGTATATTCAGGTATAATGAGTGAGAAGCCTTTTGAATATTTTGAGAAAAATTCCACAATTTTCTAATGTTCTTATAATTTATATTTTGTATATGTAAAAGATGCTTTCAAACATTAACCAACATCATTAGTTTCTTCTAATTGTGATAAATTTTAGATTGTAATTGCTTTAGCAAAGATATTTAATTTTTGCTTTATATATTGTAGATTGTATTAATATTATAAATATAATCATTCATATTTATTTATTTTATTACTTAGATATTCAAACAAACAAAAATATTTAAAGAAACAAAAAACTTTGATTACACAAAAAAAAATATTAATGATAATCAGGAATTCTCTTTTCAAATATAAATGTATATACTATATGTATTAACTATAATATTATAATTATGTTAGAAATATAGATATAGAGATTATCACTAAAAATAAAATAAAAAAGATATATATTTAAATTTCAGATGTACTTTATTCAAAAATATTTCTAACATTAAACATAAAAATTATGAAAAGTGTGAAATTGTTTTGTAACATCAAATATATTCTGATGAATTAAATTTTGAAGTAGAAAGAAGTAATCCTCCAGAAAAGAAATTTAAGTTGTAACTAATCATAACATTTGAAATTTGAATATAAATTATAGAAGATAGTTTGTTTAAGCAAATGCATTTCAAATTTCTTAAATTGCCTGAAATCGCTTGTTTTCCAATAATTTTAATCCATTTTTGGATTGTAATACATATTAATCTGACAACTTCAACACTGATCATCTCATCTCATTCAGCTGCAGTTCGTTTTCTATATTTTGAGATTATATATTTATGTATTATTTTTTTATAATTATATTATTTTTTGAGATATTTGCGTAGATATGTAGAAGTTTCATTCAATAATAACATCAAGATGAGTTTATATGTTCACAGAATTTGCAAAAAATATAATAAAAAACGTCTTTTCGATGATTTGAAAGAATACTTCAAGTAAAACATGCATATATGTATTATATATACGTAATAGATATGTATTGTATATCATAATATTTTGATAACTCTTTGATGAAATATTCACTTCAATGATACAATAATGAAGAAAAAAAACTTTTTTTCATATACTCTCAGAGTTACATCCTTGAAGCATTAAGTTCAATTTAACGATACAGAGTTAAATATTAGTTAAAAACCATTCAAGCCGGCTTTATCAGAATTTTCTTGTTCGGCTTCAATCGGTTTTCTGCACCCTCTGATTATTCTCTTTCTGTACCTCTTCATATGGTGGTTTGATTTTTGATTTTTTTACTACTTCATTACCAATTTTACTATATCTTCATAAATGTATTCAATATAAGAACATTTATTTTAAATAAACTCAACTTTTTTTAAAATAAATTGGAAATATGCATATATAGCTATATTATATAGCTATATATACATACATTGATATACATAGGTTTTAGTCATTTTTAATAAAATTTTAATCTCGTTTTATATTTTTCATTCTAAAATTGAGATCAATTAGATATAGTTATATAAAAAATGTTCAAGATTTATATATATATATACATATATATATATAAGATATTAACAATACACTTTGATTTCAATTCATAATATACTATTTGTTAGACTTATCCGCTGTTAGCTCATTACTATAGCGGATGTAATGGTTGAAATTCAATTTACATCATCTCTTCCATGAAAATTAAAGCTATTAGTCGTTTTCTTTTTAAATGTAAACCGTTTCCTAGCAACAGAGTTGTCATTATCATTTTAAAGAATAAATATTTTACTTAATCTGCTTGTAGGTAATAATTCACCATATGTATATATGTGATTCTCCTTTATCTTTCGATAATTTTTAAAAGATATTTTATATTTTAAGTCGATTATTTCTTTATTTATATATTATATATTAATATATATTTATATTTATATATTGAATATGATTAACCTCTTCATAT
Source organism: Auanema rhodensis (assembly GCA_964057225.1). Lineage (NCBI taxonomy): Eukaryota > Metazoa > Nematoda > Chromadorea > Rhabditida > Rhabditidae > Auanema > Auanema rhodense. The sequence continues at coordinate 7,399,935 of OZ059899.1, read as the reverse complement.
ATTAGCAGCTTCATTCATCTGTTTCTAAGTTCTAATCTTAAGAATGCTTACATAGACGTAAAATATTGTTGGTTTTCAATTTGATCCATGATATGTATAATACAGTCATTTCTCTAGTTTTACATGCTAACTTACTCGTTTCTTATCAATTTTCTTCTTATTTTCAAAAATTTATATACAAGATTATCCATGAAAGACTTTAAATGCAAAAACAAAATTGAATTATTAGTTGAGTAATAAGTTTCGCATTAATTTTTTTTTCAATCAAGAATTTAAATAATTATATTATTTATATTGTTATTATCAATATAATATTAATATGTATAAATACTTTATAAAACAAAAATGATTTGGTTTAAAACTAAAATTTTTTTTAATTAGTTAACAAATTTCATTTTTATACTCCTCAACCCAAATTAATAGTTACTTCACATGATGGGTCAATTATTTTGTTTTGCCATAACATAATAATTTTTATGGAATAACTAACCTTACGTAAATCTTAAATATATTTGTTCTTTTTAAACTTTGAATTATTTTTAATAATAATATAAATGCACTTTTTTATATAAAAATTTCAACTACTCAAAGTTCGGTAAAAATCAAGTTTCACTTATTCTGCTATTTTCACTTATGAATCATTTGATTGTGAAGGAAATTGAAAGAGAATATGCATGTCTTAAGGAGAAGTGAAAATAAAAGAGCAAGAAAAGAGATTGAATGCCATATGCAGCTCACTCAGATTCAAAGTTGGATACCAAACTTCACACCTAAAAACTTTCACAATATAAAGAAAAAGTTTCAATTGAACTTCATTTTTGATTTTTGCAGTTTTCTCTGATTTTCTTTCTGTTTTTGTGTCAACCATATATGTGTGAAATCTATTAATTCGGAATATTTTAGAATTAAAAACTGAAATGTATCGAGCTCTTGTAGCTCAACAACGTGCTTTTATCGATGACTTGTCTGCTAATGATAAAGAAAATCTTTCAAATTATCAAAAACGTCAATCCCCTATTGATATTCAAACAAAGAAATGCATTCATGACAACAAAAAATGTGATGTAAGCTGATATATGTGATCGAGTTATATATTTTTCCGAAAACCTTTAGGCGCAAACTCTTGATGTAAATTATGTTCAAGGAGAATGTCAAAAGCTTGTGATAAGCCCTGGAAAAGGATGGCAAGTCTCAGCTATTCCAGATGCAAAAACAAGTTTGTTTCTTGTATTTAACCATTTTAACATAATTTTTTGTAATTTTTCGAATTTTTGTATCTTTTACATATAATTTAGGTTTATCAGCTTCTCACTTGAAGGGAACATATCGTCTTTTACAATTTCATGCTCATTGGAGCTTAACTTCTGATTGTGGCTCTGAGCATACAATAGATGGAAAACGATTTGCTGGGGAGGTACCTAAAGCAGTCTTAAAACTGTGAAAATAAAATAATTTTATGAATTTCAGGTTCACTTTGTGTTTTGGAATTCTGTATATTCTTCTCCTACGGAAGCACAGACAAAGGGAGATGGTATTGCTGTCTTAGGTGTATTTCTAGAAGTTAGTATATACATATATTTGATATTTCTTGCCATGTATTCAAGAATAATTAAGAATTTTTAATTGTTTTAAGGAAGGTGATTATAATCCCGACTATGCTTATGTTTCATCACAAGTTAGTGAGGCTATGAACAACAATAATATAACTTATATGTCAAATGACTTTGATATGAAGAAACTTATTCCAATCGGTATATAAGTTTCAATTAGGTTTTCATTTATGTTCTTACATGCAGGTTCTGATTTAATTCATTACGAAGGTTCATTAACTACGCCACCATATACTGAATGTGTGATGTGGACAGTATTACTAAATCCTGTTCAAGTTTCTGCTAATCAGGTATCAAAATAGCTTTTTAACTCAAAGACTATTAATATAAATTTAGCTTTTCCATTTCCGGAAAATTTGTCCAGACAATTGGAGAGAATGTCAGCATCTGTGTGAACGCAAAATATGGTCATCTAAAGCATTTTAAGAAAATAATTGTTGACTTGAAAAACTATAAATATACATTCCAAATTCAAGAGAATCTCAAGTATTTTAATGATGATCAAGATCAAATCCAGTTATTATGATGTAATATTATGTTCTATAAATATGATAAAGCCTTATAATATTCAGCTAACTATGTGTATGTGTATATAGTTTATATTATAATTTATATATACTATACATGTAATATATATATATATATATATATATATATAACACATATATATGTATTTGTATATAAAACGAAATCGATTTAGGATTTCCGGAAATGATAAGAATCTCCAGAAAGAAAATTACACGAAATCCTGTTTACAAAACAATGTTCAATTAGAAAACACGTTTTTGAAGAAAAACGTCTGCTCTTCAGAAATTGAAAGTACCTTTTGACTTTGTATGTTCAGAACTACTTTTAACACAATTTTGTGTAGCTTATGAGAAAATAATAAGGTTAGTACAGAAGACATGTCACCTCCTGATTACATTCTGCGTTACTCTGTACTTTGCCTCGAACTCTTCTCATCCTTCAGAAACTTGCAATTAGACTTCTCATGTTGGAAGTTTTTTGAGTCATCAAAACTATTATTTCTTGACAAACATGTAATTAAACGTATTATTTCTATTTCTTTAACAAAAAGTTATTGTTATGTATTAAATGAATTTCGTAGCGTATTGAAAATCGTTTTCTTCATAAAACAGGTATTTTACATTGAAATTCACACTCTAAAATCAGTTGTCTTGATCTGAATGTTCACATTTACCAATAAATTCTTCGATCCGTTCCCAAATTCTCTATAAAATCTTTCAAAATGGGAGAAGTAACTCTTTTCCAAAGAATTACTTTAAGCTTCTTTCTCTCTCTTTCTTCCTTAATATAAGAATCAGTTACCTTCTCGTTCACTCACTTCATTGTATCTATTTTCTTTTTTTCTCTCATTTCTTCTTATACTTCTCCTATCTTTTGTTTAATTAGTTCTTTCCCATTCTCTTCGTATTCTTAATTTTTTAACGAAAACTGACAAGAAATAAAGATTTGCTTTTTATTTATTTGTGGTTTTTTTCTGGAACAATTCAAAATTATTTAAAAAAAAAAAAGAAAAAGGAATGAATGATGTCATCGTGAATTTTCATTGTACATGAACGTGTGACCTTTTATAATCAAGTTGATATTTCTTTCTACTTTTAAAAAACTCCTCATCGTTTTATTAAATATTTTATCTTCATTTCGTCAATAGTAAAAGAAAATTTTAATAATTGCACTTATCACAAATCAACAAGATTTCTTAGACATCTCATTATTAATGTATATTGAACTAAGACTAATCGTTTGCCAATCATCAACCGGTTTTTAGATCGTTAATTCGGCAAAGCCTGACCCCACATTACCAAATAAGCTAATTAGCTCGACTACCGCAACTTTCTCCTGGCATAGAAGATGATTTCTACTGTCGAAATACATTTAGTTTTTTCCTATTACCAAACAGTTTGTCGAATTTCCTCTTTTCAATGATTGTTGAAAACTGAAAAACTGTACGTCGCCATTCATCGTCTCATTTATTGGAAGACTATTGCTATTCCTGCAACATTTATTCAGTCTCGCGATTCAATGTCTAATTTGATCTATTAAGATTTACATTTTTTTTCTCATAAACATTCTTTTCACCAAAACAATATTATATCATATAAAGTTAATATTCAAATTATTATTTATATAAAAATAATAATATAAGCTAAATACTAAACAATTTAATAATAATAATACAAATATATTTCTATTTGTTATCTTTATCTACAGTTTTTGTGTTTTTTTTTTCATTTTAATTTTCACCTTTTCTCTTATTCCCTCTTCTCTTTACATACAATGTATGTATGTATTGTATCTTCTCGATTCATTCTTTTTATTTCATTCAACATCACCATATTTATTTCTTTATACAGTCAATTACAATTTCCACTTAACATTCCCAATAACATGCTTACCCTTTCAAAACATATTGGAATACTTTTGTTTTCTGGAATACGTGATGTTCTCTTATAAGGAAAAACTTTCCAATCTTCTGGCCTTCTCTATGAACCGTCAAGACCTAATCGAAGACAAGTCTATCCCATATCAACAACATTCATATCAACAATGGTTGAAATAGGGAGTCCTCCTTCAATATTCTCATATTAAGATTTTCAAGTTTCTTCTTTAAAGCTCATCACTTTTATTCATTTTATATTATTATTATTATTATTATAATAAATAATAAATAAAAATGAAAGTTTTCATATTTCCTTTTATAGTTACCTATTGTTTCAATATTTATTGTTACGATTTATTTCCAAAAATATAAGAAAGGCAACTGATTTGATGAATTGGATTGCTCACTGAGTTTACTGCAATCATTAAAAACAAAAACAAGACAGGACGTATAACATGTAGTGATTTTAGGCCCAATTATAGTCAATTTACGTTTAATTCCGAATTAAACAACACTATCACATAAAGAAATTTGATCAGAACTAGAATCTTAAAGCTCTCCTACTACAATATACAATTGAGAACATTCTGCTATTCCCCTGTCTAACAGTCATATTGCATCGATGTAATTGTCAACAAGCAGAAGTGTTGCAAAGAATTTGATAAAAAAAGGTTTAGGAATGTCTTGCATACATATATATCTCATTGTTATTTCTTAAACTATATGTTATATCCTTTATATATTTTTGGAATATATTTCTTTTTGAAAGAATTTACTGATTACACATCAATGATTGATACCAACAAAAATAAATATAAGCTTCAATGATACCTAGAGAGTTTAAAAAAGATATTGCGTTACTGTTTATATATTATGTCATAGGAATCTCTTTTTATTCTCTTGAAAATTGAAAGAAATTAGAAGAAATAGCTTTCGATTTTATTTTATAATAGCAAATGTCATGTTGCGAACAATCTTCTTTGTTGCATTTCATTTATTTTATTAGTTTTACTATTTCAATCTTTCTTGTTGAATTCAAATGTTGAAAAACAATAATAAATTGGTCAAATGTTCTGTTTTAGGTAAAACTCCGCACAGATGATATCAAGGAAAACCAATTCATGGCTATTAGCTTCTTCGGTTTTATTTGTAGTGGTCACTACAGCGCTTCAAACAGTTGAAGAAGCAGAGCAACAAGATGCTGTGTATGAAAATCTAAGAAAACACCATATCCGTGGTCAAACGCATCGAAGACGAACGCCAGTGTAAGTTGTATTTTGAAAAATAGTTTTTGCTAATACTATGTATTCTGGTATAGCTATTAATTCAATTTGATTTTGATATATTAATATTATTATAGATGTGTTAATGGGAAACCAGAAGGTGATAAATGTGCTTGTGATCAAGATTTTGTAGGAAGGCATTGTGAAAAGAAAAAACATTGCGCAACATTCAGAAGATACAGAAACGGATCGTATGTTGTTTGACATATAACAGCCCAAACTAACTATATTTCTTCAAAAATATTTTTTATTAAAATTTACAATATCTTCAATATTTCAGTTGTCCGATATGTGAACATGGATACACAGGAGAATACTGTGAAATTTTAAATTGTGTGCACGGACATTTAAACGATATTGGAATTGAATGTATATGTGATAATCCATATAGTGGAACATTTTGTGATGCATTAAATACAAGCAAAGTTTACGGATTTTACAACAGAAAGGTAAAAAAATAATTATATTTTGAATAACCATACCATTTCTATTTCAGGTTTACTGGCTAGGACCTCTAGGAGCACTTTCGCTTATACCTATGTGTGCTTTATACATAGGATGTGAATATATGGCTAAAAAGCGTCAAGTAAATGATTTTCTTTTATATAAAAATAAATTAATATATTTATAGGTAAAACGTGTCGGAGAAATGTTAGGAGGACAAAATATCAACGTTAAAGATAAAACATTACAACATCTTCTACTATCAGAAGAGTATTAATCATTCAGGCTTTACTTACTTTTTCTTTTCAACTTAATTTACTTTTATTTCAAAAACAACTCTAGAGTTAGTGTTATTTTTCTTTTGTTTGTATGGTAAATAATCTAGTTTGAAACTATATTCTTGCCAGCAAGTTAGTAAAAAATCAAAATATCTTATTTTTGAATTTATGTATCGTTGTAATTAATATTTTCTTACTATAGGTTAACCACAATGCTTATAGTTATCCACATTGGATATAAATCTTTTCATTTAAAAATATAATTATAATTTTATGAATATCATGAAATATAAGAAACCCTAAAAGTAACCTGTAACATCAACATAAACATAAGGTTGTTGTTCATACTTGAATGACTTGTATGTAAGATATATGGAAATATGTTAATGATTATGAGATAAATGACGTCACAAGTCTATTATCTAAAGTTATAATCTTAAGAAGTCAAAAGGGGTGATTAGGTAAAATTAGGTGATAATTGGTTGGCAAGTCGGTAGAAACAAAGAGTTTTGATTGGTTATGACCTCTTGACCGTTGTACCGAGAATTACATAATGAAAGGCAGATGATTAAAGGACTTACCGGACAGATGTTGCCATACCTTTATAAGGAATTGCCGGCTGATTTCAAACAAAAATAAAAACATTTTTATATTTTACATAACTTATAGTTAATAATAAAATATTTCAATAAAACTAAAGAAGAATGATATTGTAACTATAAGGCCATTACGTTTAATATAAAATTCATGTTCAATCTGTCAGATTGAAACCATTGTTTGTCAGTTTTATTCAAAAATCTGTTCACCATATATGCTATGATTTGACAGACAAAAAATCATTAATTATACGTGAAAATCTGTATATTTACCACCTTAAATGCATATCTGACTATATGTGGACAGTTCTAATGATGGTCCACTAGATAACATCTATACTGTCGCGTGTCTAGTACATGGTTGTGGGACATCAACCTATCTTTTGTCTTCGTTTTTTTTCTTTTTTTTTCTAACCCACCGTTCATTTTTTCAGATCATCAACCTCATTTTTATTGACCTCAATAGTTTTTAATTAAATTTTTATTCTATTCAAGTACGTATAAAACAAAAAAAAATACCCATATATGAAAAAGATCAATATTATTATTTTTGTACAAAATAGTTTTGCTTTAATTTTTCTTATAATTCTTCGTTGACTGAGATGTAGTTGATGGTGATCCTGAATCTCTTAGAATTTCTGCTAAACTATTGATGTATTCTTGAGCCATCTGTAGTGTTTCAAACTTGGACAAACGGCGGCCCGAATCAATTTCAGGAAGAACTGTTCGAAGCTGGAAATATGCCAAATTATGAAAACAATAAAATTCTTTCTTTTTGATTTATTATCTCTGAAAACCGGAAAGAAATTTGAATTGGCGCATATTTGGAGTCTAATGACCTTCATGTACAGTAGTGAGACACCATATGTCCATACAGTATGAAAACGTTTAGAAACCAATAAAAAGCTTAAGCTACTAAAATTCGTTTTTTTTTTGAAACAAAAGTATTATAGAACATTTGAAATAGAAAATATTTATGTTAAGGAAAAGTAATAAATTTTTTTTTACAAAAATTTGTAGCGAGCGTGTAAGTTTAAGGAGACTGTTGAAATGCACTATTAGTTAATTTAAAAGTTTTAATGTTTATATATAGTAAACAAACCTTATCATATGCAACATTTAGTGTATTCATCCGTCTTCTTTCTCTTTCATTAGCAGCCGTACGACGATGACGAAGAACTTGAGGTGATGGTGTTTTGTATCTCCTACTTCTTTTCTTTTCTTCAGAAGCTGATGATAAATCAGTAATATTAGAAGACATTGGCGATGGGTAACTAAACATATCATTAATATTTTTTGTTAGGAAGATAACAATGGTACCTCATGTTGGGAAAAAACGAAGGGCTTTGCATCGGAGTACTATAGTTAGAATAGTTAAAGTTAGCATTTGGAGGAAAATACATAGCGTATTGATCAAATGAAGATGATGATGATGAGGTGCTCGACATCATATCTCGTCCTTATTCGAAAAACTGATTCTTCTTCTTCTTCCACCAAAGTCAATGGGAGGAGTCTGCACCGCCTCCCCTCTCAACTCAACACCATCTAAGATTGTAGGCGGGTTAACTTAAAAGGCTACTGTAATGGGCATGAGTTCTATTGTCTCAACCAAAAAAAAACGGTCAAGTTGAAAGAAATACAACTTTTTTTTAACAAAAAATGAAATTGTAGATTAAAATGTGAAAATCTCATAGAATTTTCAAAATTCTTTGAAAATGTAAAAAAAACATCTGTTGTTGAAGAAGGAAGGTAATTACAGAAATCTGTTAGATAACACTTCATACAAAGGTCGTCAATAGCACAGCATGAATGTCATTTTTTTCAATTATGATTAGATTTTGAATAAAATTAGATAAGAATCTTCTAGAGTTCGAAGAAATTATAAGTATCTACGTAACTAAAATGAAACATTAGACTTATGAATAACATTTTAAGTAATTATCTTTGAGGGCAATCGAAGGCTGACAGAGTGCTCCCGACGGGAAGAAAATACATCAACTGATAGTTCAAGATATTATCTTGATGTCTGCGGGATGTCAAGATTGTTCCAAACCCCTCACAGCTCGTTAACCGTAACGAAATTTCTAGCCAATAAGGACAGTCTTCTCTTTTGTGCCAGATAAAGCCTTAGCAAATGCTTGAAAAGAGATTCCGCCAAGAACTTTGCCAAGTTGCGGTTTGTATGAAGAGCAAGGACAGTTTGCCTATAAATTTGTTCTTCCTCCTACTTTTTATGAGTTTCGGCTGGCGACAGAACTTCTCATCTAAACCTCTAATTACATTCTTCTGCCGACAGTCTCCTAATGCTTCAGACAGTTAATCCTCCTAAGATCGAGAAAGCCTAAATTATTTCTATTCGTTATATTGCAAATGAAGATGGTTTTTCCTTACTAAAAATTTTTATTAAACACAACCGTTCATCATCTTTACTATAATACAAATAAGAATGAATTGAATTTAAATTTAGACTTTTACTAATTTATAAAACTTCATTTCGGAGTTATAAGCTACAAATTTAATTAAATAAATTAGAAATTAGAAATAAAAACAATATATATATATATATATATATATATATTTATCCCATATATTATTTAGCATAAACTTTTGTTTTCTAAGCAACGCTTTGTCATACAAAATACGGCATCAACTTGTTCAAGTTCGGGTACACTTTTCAGCAAAGATAACGCTGCGATACCAAAAACAGTATGAAATGGATCCGACTGTAACGTATATTATATTTTCAGAATATAAAACAGGAAGCTTACACAATCCCCTGGTCGATCAGCGAAGCCACCAAGCTCATCGTCTTGACAAGCAAAAATGAAATTCTTCATTTTCTCCTTAAATAAAATATGAGAGATTAGCTATTCTCAATATATACCTTATCAATCCAATGTAATTTTTTCAACATAGCCAAAGAAGCAAGTACCCACCACGAATAACAAACATCTGGCAGTTTTTCAGGTCGGCCTCAAAAAAAGTATAATTTCATTGCATGTACGCAGATGAAACCATTTAATCCTCCACTAGAGCATTGACGATGAGCTAACCATTCAGCCGTTCTATTACAATCAATAGATTCAAGATGTCCTGTCACACTTAGAAAACCCAAGCAACAATAAACCTTTAAAAAGTCGGCTTAATAACATTCAAAACAGCGAAAAGTAAATAATTACCTGCCCTGAATGGCTTTCTGATCCTGGCCTTGTTCCAAAACCACCATCGAAATTATAGCAACTGAGCACATATTTTATAGCTTTAGAAGCATCGAATGAATCCAAATGTTTTATCAGATGTAGGGTGGCAACAGCACAGAATGAAAAACGTGTATCTATTTCATCTGAAAATCATTACCTGGGAAATATGATAAAATTTACGAATCTTACTTGAAGCATCACCTCCAAAGCTACCATCGTCATTTTCTAAAGTTTTCACATAATCAGCGATTTTGTCAGTGTTAAATTCATTAATAGCATTAAATATAATCATGATCTTAAAATATAGAAGTTATCACACAAACAATTATGAAAACTTCACCTGGACAGCAGATAATGTATGAAGTAAATGACTTTCGTGACCAGGAGCAGGAGCGAAACCTCCATCATTATTTTGGCAGCTTTTCATGTACCCAATAATATCTTTTGCTGACATTTTATCAATCTAAATATTGTACTATAAATGAAATTTTTAGGCAATTCATACGTCTCCTAGGATATCCATGGCACTACAGCACCAGTATATCCCACTCATTCTTAAAGGCTCAGCCATAATATATTCCTAAATTGAGTAGAAGCAGCTCAAGTTAAACACAAATTGTTACATAAGAATCTTTACTTGTTTCATACTTGTACAGATACTGCGAGTGTAAATCTTTAAGAAGAGATTTAGGAGAATTCATAGGTAAATCCACATCTTTTCTGGCAATATCAAGAAATCCAGCAAAGGACTAAAATAATGTAATAACCAATTATTCATTTAGACTGTACCCACCATGATCTCTGTGAAATATTGAAAACTTTCGATTCTATATATTAGTATTATTATTATTATGCTTTGAAATGAAGGTATAAAACGAAAAAAGTACATCGAAAAAAGAAAAAAATAAATAATTTTAAAAAACCATTTTATATCATTTACATGATGGATTCACAAGTACTTATATCTTTCAAAAATCTTCATCGTTTATAAACACCGTATATAATAGCACCCAACGCCACTCCAGCTAATAATCCGACATAAAAAGATGTATTAGAATTTTCTCTGAATATAAAAAAAATTAATCGAAATATTTATAAAGAAAATAAACCTTTCGTGATGATGACATGTGCTAGTTTCCGAGTTACTCAGTAGAATTTGATAAGCCTTGATAACAAAAATTATTACGAAACAAAAAAACATCCAACCTCATTAAAGCTTTCTAATTGTTTAGGACGACCTTCCGCAGCATAATAAATCCGACCAGAAGAAAGTTGATATAGCTGAATTAAGTACAACAGATTATGGTTGCAATAAAGAACTCACTGTATCTACAACATCAGTAACTGCTATTTCGACAACATATAAATCATCATACATTCCTTGAGTTACCTACGTATATGAATTATTAAAATCAATATAATATTGAGAACCGGCAAAAAACGTAAAGAGGTGAACATTGGATCTAAAGCTGGGAGAAACTCATTTGAAAGAGCGAAATCAAAGCCCTGACGAAATGTATCCCTTTGAGCACGATTCAACCGCACTCCATCTATCTGAACAAGAATACTAACTAATAATACTTCAGAAAACAAAAACTTTGCATGAATCATCAACTCCTATCAACCATAGTAAAGTATACTTTGAATTTAGAGCAGCACATATGGTTGATTGAATGTCTAATGTTGTTAACCGTTTAATATCAGCAGAATTTGTTTGCAGATACCAATCATAACTAGAAAAATCTTCCTATAACATGAAACAGTGATAAGCACTAATGAAGAAAAGAATACCGTGTATTTACTTCGGTGAACTAATGACGGTGTTTTAGAAACAATAAGATCAGCATTTGTTTCCTGATCTTCGTACTAAAAAATAAAAGAAAATGAATCATATTCAAACGAACATACCAATTTCCGGTAATACTCGGCATGCTCGACTTTTTCAACAGATTCGTATGTCTAAAATAGTGGAAAAATACTCAAAAAATATAATACTAAATATATACTTTATCTTTTTTAACAGATTCTTTAGATAAAATATTATAATTTACACCATAATTTTTACTAGCGCATTTCCTACAAAAAGCACTTATTAAAAATAAATTTTAGAAATTTTTTCCACCAAAAATTTCTGCTTCTGTCTTCAGCACCATCAAATTTAGAGTCTCTCAAAACAGTAACTTCTTCATTATATGCTGCACTAAATATAAAAAATTAAGTGCTCTAACTAAATGACACTAACCCTATTTTAGCACATTCATGATTCGAAAACAATTGATCCAAAATACCCTCGTTATTTGTGTCTGAAACAGTGAAAATAAACTGATTTCATTTCTGTATTCAAAGTAATTCAAGAGAGCATTATAATACTTGATACGTTTGGAAAAGTTAGATTTCGGTCATTTTGCCATGGATTTTCTGTTTCTTTATCCTATAAAAGAAGCTAAATTCCAAAAATTCACAAAACCTCCAGCGTACTTCCGATTTTGAAAATCTATTTCTACTTATAGAAGAACTTTCTTTAAATTCTGTCATTTTTTTTAAGCTGAAAGATACTTTTATAATTTAATCACATTCTAGTATTCCAACATACAGGCATGAGTTCAAACCCGCTGTAGAAATTTCCGTGCAGGAACCACGCTGAGTATTAGATGCTAAGGGCAGGCCTAAGCAAAGAGTAGACCTTCAATTATAAGACTTCGATCAAATTTTAGGACTTTTGAATATTTTTTATTTATTTGGATGTATTATGTCTGATCCTTTTATTTAATTTCTTAAGTTGTCAAATTCACAAGACTATTATTTAAGGGTAACAATGGGTCTCGTGAAAGTAGTTAAAAATAAGGCCTACTTCAAGCGCTATCAGGTTAAGCTGAAGCGTAGACGTGAAGGAAAGACTGACTACTATGCCAGAAAGCGTTTAACCGTCCAGGATAAGAATAAGTACAATACTCCTAAGTACAGACTTATTGTACGTTTCACCAACAAGGACGTCATCGCCCAGGTTTGTATTTCCTCAGGATTTGTATATTTTTGTGTTTTTTTTAGATTGCTTATTCCAAGATTGAGGGAGATATCGTTGTCGCCTCTGCTTACGCTCATGAGCTTCCTCGTTACGGAATCAAGGTAATTTTTAAAATAAAGACTTTAAATTAAATTCTCACTAGGTTGGTCTTACCAACTACGCTGCTGCCTATGCCACCGGTCTTCTCTTGGCCCGTCGTCACCTTAAGGTTCTTTCTCTTGCTGATACCTACAAGGGACAAGAAGAGGTAATTTTTTATTGAATTATTGTCGTTCACTGTTAGTTTCAAGATTGATGGAGAGTACTACAACGTTGAGCAAGATGGTGATCGTGCTCCATTCAAGGCCTTCCTTGATGTAGGACTTGCCCGCACCACCACTGGATGCAAGGTCTTCGCTGTCATGAAGGGTGTTGCTGATGGAGGTATTGAAGTTCCTCACAGGTAAGAATTATAATATTTCATGTTTTATTTTCTAATTTCCAGTGAGAACCGTTTCTTCGGATTCGATTCTGAATCTAAGGAATACAATGCTGAAGCTCATCGCGATCGTATTTTTGGAAAGCACGTTGCTGAGTACATGAAGAGTCTTAAGGAAGAAGACGATGACGCCTACAAACGTCAGTTCTCTCAATTCATCAAGAACGGAATCAATGCTGATTCAGTTGAAGAGGTAATATTTTTTGACACTTTTGGGTATTTGGTTGAGGTTCTTGGAACCACATCGAAACATCGAAAAACTCTGCCTGAGTTATTTCGGTTCGTTCAACCATATATTAGTATATCGTGTGGCGTCTCTTCTGGGGATGCCCGGTAAATGCTATATATTCTTGATCGTTTTTTAGTACATATGTACCATGACCTAGAGGAAAAGCCATATAGCATATATTTTCAGATGTACAAGAAGGCTCACGCTGCCATCAGAGCTAACCCAGAGGCCGCCAAGAAGAAGGCCAAGATTGAGAAGCCAAAGGTCTATGGACCAAGAAGATTGACATACGAGCAAAGAAAGGAACGTGTCGCCAAGAAGAAGGAATTCCTCTTGCAGCTTAAGGCTCAGCAAGATGCTATGTGAAAACGTTGTTATTAATGATAAATTGTTGTTTATAAAGAAAATTTATTCATAGAAAAATTTAACAAAACTAAAAGCTATAACTTGGCTGATAATGCGTTAGCTACTCGAGAGTTATTCTTCCTTCCCATTTCTTGACAAATCCAGTTGGAAACTTCAATCAGCTTACCAAGATTTATTCCCTATAATATCGGTAAAAAATAAAGTAAAAAAGAATTTATACCGTGACGAAGCCTAGATCGTGCAATAAGTACACCAGGTCTTCCGTTGCAACATTTCCTGTTGCCCCTTTGGCGTAAGGGCATCCCCCAAGTCCAGCAATGGATGAATCTGCTACGTATATGCCTTTCTGATAATTATTTATATATAAATATATAACACTACGAACCTCAATAGCGACGAGGACATTAGACAGAGCTTGTCCGTAGGTATCGTGAAAATGTACAGCTAGTTTGTCAGCAGCAACAGATTGCAATACATTATCCAACATTCTTCTTACTGAACCTGCACTACCAACACCAATAGTATCACCGAGAGAAACTAAACCAAAGGTTTCATATTATAAAAGAGTTCAAAACCTTCATAACATCCATAAGATAATAATGATTCTGTTACTTTAGCGACAACATTTGGGTTTGTAGGTCCTTCATAAGGACATCCGATCACACAAGACACGTAGCTTAAAATATTTACATACATTGTGAAAAAAAAACCGATTTTTCATACCCACGTACAAGTATACCCTCCTGAACAGCAGCCTTAGTAACATCTTCTAATTTTTTTAAGCTTTCTTCCACAGTTGCATTAACATTTTTTCTACAATACCATAATTCAATACGACCAATCATATAACACAAACTTTGAAAAAGAGTCAGATGCTGCCCCGAAAACGGCAATTTCTCTAATATTTCCATTTTTTAACTGGAAGTTACAATGTTATTTTTCTAACTCAAAACAGACATACAGCATTTTTGAAACCAGCAAGATTAGGTACCAAAACCGGGTATGATACACCTTCCTTCTTATTTATCTTAGTGATAACTTCATTATGATCCGCCATTTGAGGAACCCATTTAGGTGAAACAAAGCTTGTTGCCTCAATAGTCTTCAATTAAAATTAAATTGAATATTAATTCAATGTAGCCTTTGCTGACCTTTAAACCACAATCACTCAATTTATTGATTAAAGAAACCTTGGTATCGACAGGAACAATAGTCTAAATATACCAATGCTTTTCGTATTATAACTTTTATTTTACCTTCTCATTTTGTAAACCATCTCTAGCCCCAACTTCCACAACTTTAAATGGTTTTATCTATATTTGGGGGAAAATTTAGTAAAATCAACTTCAGCAACCTACATTCGTTGAAAACCGACACTTGAGCATATTAACCGGTACACTTTGGAGAAAAGATCGCATTTTAAAAAATATGATAAAAGATATACCCGGAAGAATCAAATTAAACTAATTCTTTTAATGCAATTAAAAGGTATAAGCTCTTGGCAATGTGCCAAAATTTGGTTAGATGCGCATGTTATGTACTTATTTCTACCGTAATCCATCAAAAAAGCAGAATTTAGCAAATTTTGCCTTCTGCCTAAAATTCCTTTTTGAATTATCGAAGGTTTTTGTTTTTATTGTAGGTTATCTTCGTATTTTTTGATTATTAGCTTGTAATGAGTTGAAGTTGTGATACCTCATCGTGATTATTCGTATTTACAAAGTTTTAATGTCATTATTCCAATGTACAGAATAGTTTTATAATAATTAATAATCTTATTCTATTGTAGACTATGGGTGACGCAGAGAAGCTTGCGGAAATCCGCGAGAAGAAGGCTAAGAATGTTATGAGAGAGCTTAAAATCCAAAAGCTCTGCCTCAACATCTGCGTTGGAGAGTCCGGAGATAGACTTACCAGAGCCGCCAAGGTATTAATTTATTGAATTTGTTCTATACATTTTTTTGTTAATGTAGGTTTTGGAACAACTCACTGGGCAAACTCCAGTCTTCTCCAAGGCTCGCTACACCGTCCGTTCTTTCGGTATTCGTAGAAACGAAAAGATCGCCGTTCACTGTACCGTCCGTGGCCCAAAGGCTGAGGAAATCCTTGAGAAGGGATTGAAGGTTAAGGAATACGAGTTGTACAAGGAGAACTTCTCTGATTCCGGAAACTTCGGTTTCGGTATTCAGGTAATTGTTTTAGTCATTACTAAATTTTATTTCGACTTGATGGGGTTAGATGTTTTCGAATATCTTCACTTCTGCGAAGCATAGATCCCTTCTTGCCTGCTATGGTTTAGGTAGATCTGTTCGCCAAGTCGAATATTAGAAGCTGTGTGGCTTATTTAATTTTGCCCGGTTTTATTCATATATTCCTTATCGTTCTGTAGTGTCTACGACATCTGGACAGTTGGGAGAGACCATATGATTAACATTATTTACAGGAGCACATTGATCTTGGAATCAAGTACGATCCATCTATCGGTATCTATGGTATGGACTTCTATGTTGTTCTTGACCGTGCTGGACGTCGTGTTGCTAAGAGAAGACGTACTCCTGGACGCGTTGGAGTTTCCCACAGAGTCGGCCGTGAGGAATCTGTCAAGTGGTTCCAACAGAAGGTTTCTTTTTTTCTTTTCTTTTTTCTGCTGGAAATTGAACTGAAAACTCAAAAGTTTACAGTCATGCAAAAATTTGTGCTCTTGGCGACCGTGAAAGGTTACAAGCTTTGCGCATTTTGCCGTTTCCTATATTAAGGCTGTGTGGCATGTTTAGAACTAGCCCGGCTCCATCAATATATTCCTATTCGTTTTGTAGCGCCGTTGGTGCATTGACAATTAGGATTGACCATATTGTTGATATGTGATAATATTAATTAATTTTTTTCAGTATGATGGTATCATCCTCCCTCCTAAGCCCAAGGTCAAGCGCACGGTTCATCGCAGACGCTAAATTTGTTTGCTGTAATTGTTATAAATCATAAATTGTTGACCTATGAAATTGTATTTAATATTGGGGTGAACAGTAGCACTAGGGGATGTTATAGTATTTTCTCTGAAACTGCTTGGTGTTATATTAAGAGCTTGTTATTATTCTTCTACGAATCTCGGTGGTTTCCAAATTATATTTACAGTTTCAGTATCCTTCATTTCCTTAACGAGGAGATGTATAACATTCGGGCATGATCATTGGTTCTTGGTCTTCAGGCAAAATAAGAATAAGTTGAACAGAAATTTAGATCGAACTTTGAATTATATTTTTCAATATTAAAAATCGATAAAGAAAATTTGGCAATGTACATTTTATTAGTACTAGGTTTCCAAATATACAGTACAAAAATACATTACATGGAATGATCATAATATCACATTACGGTTAAGGGATCGCATCTATTTACTGCTAATACATAGAACTCTATAACATTCTAAGCAACATTTACTTCGCAACAGCAGCTTCTGTTTCATTGTCAATTTGTTTTCCTAGATATTCCCAATTGTGAACCTAGAAGAAGATAATATCCTAATGAAACTTAAAATAACTAAAACCATCAATTTTTGAACAGCCAAGAGAGCGTGATAGCGTACATTTGGATCATCAGCAGACAAAAGTTTCATAACGGCCTGTTTTCCTTGTTGTTGTTCAATAACACTGTAATATACAACCTTTGATAGACCCAATGAGAAAAACCCTCACGTCTTTCCGCGTGGATAATGCCTGACGTATTCTCCAATATCATGAGCTGCGACACAACGAATTAATGGATCATTACTGGTTTCCAAAAGACGAATAAGAATCCTGAACAGTGGTAATGATATATAAATTTTGTTTACACAATATATACTTCAGTAGTTCATAACCCTTATCGTTGAATCTAGCCGCATTTTCTCTCCAAAACTTCTCTGACTTATGTACTGGAGACCATTGCAGTCTTCCTGATCTAACCTCAGCACAATATTCATCAAAAGAACTGAGATCTTGTACAGATAAGTGAAGTTGTTCGTTGAGGAAATTGATATCCTCCTGAATATGATGCGTGAAAACGAACTCGTTTTTGTACCTTGTACCTCCAAATCAGCATCATCGTACTTCTTAGCGTCCATTAACTCAAGGGTCTTCAGAGTCTTGCATTGGACCATTTGGAGAGCAGCTTCTCTCTTGATCTCTCGCTCTTCTACCTGTATGTATCGATTAGCATAATATTATCTTAAGAATGTTAAAACAACCTTATTGAGAATATTGCTGAATGTGGCAAGAATTATTCTGATGACTTTTTCTTTAGAGCTCTCGGAAAGAATATCCCCCAATGCTTGAATGACTCCAGATGACGGAGCCTTCTTAGCAATGTCAGAGTTAAATGTGAGACACCTTACCGATAAAATAGTTAGATAGTTGAATAAATGAAACAAAAATACCAAATAGCAAAGATAAGCTGATATTGAAGTTGGAAGTTGGTTTTGCCAGTGAGAGCAGATACAATAGCTTGAATGCCATCAGCAGAAACAAAAGCATGTCTAATCATTTCATGATAATTGTTTTCAAAAATTATATTTAAAACCTGTAGGAATCAATTCTAAGCATCATTTGTAAGCATCTAGCGGTTGTGTTCATATACTCATTGCTCTAAAAGTTCCAGAAGTAAAATTAATTGAATTTTCAAATTACAGAAGCGCTCTTAAGTTGATCTTTCAGAAAAGAGAAGTAATAGTTGAGTTCAGATCCTTCCATAAGAGTTGTTCCAAAACAGGCGAGTTTAGCTATGATGGAGCTCATCTGGTAATTCAAAAATAAAAAACAATTAATCTCGTGGAAATACTTGGTTGACAATGAAGTTATCTTGTCTTTGGAGTATTCCCAAGAACCAAGACCAGACAGTTTTCTTGCTTCTGGCAGCTGCTCTATGAAAAATTTCGACACGAGTCTTGTCTTCCTCAAAACCAAAGATTTACTAGCATATCGAGATAATATTAGCGAACCTGGAGCATATCGTCCAAAACAGTTAGTACATAACGTACATTTTGGTCTTTAGCAACATTGGTAATCAAATTAACAATAGTTTTAACAGCTTGTCCATTTTCATCATTAGCTGTTAAAACAGCATCTCGCTCTTCTTTGCTCTGAATATCAAAGAAAGTCAGTTTCCGATTTTTGCTATACCTTAGCGGCTTCGTAAGCTGTGAAGAAATTATAATCTTCCTGAGGAACCATTTGTGAGCGCAAATATGATCCCCAATTAGGCTTGTTAGTTCTTACCTATACTCAAATTCATGATAACCATAAATAAATATTTCAAACAAACCTCAGCAGCTTCCAACTGAAGCCGAGAGGTGGCATTAATCATGTCAACCGCCGGAATGGCATGCTGGGCAAGATCAGCCATTTCTATAAGAGCATTATGATTTTAATGTTGAGAAATTACTTGGAGATGGTTTAAACAAAAAACAGAATAAGAATGAGAAGAGATGAATTGACAAGGATGAGTTTAGAATCTTGCAAATACAGACATATAAGGTATTGCAATTATAAAAGGGTAGCACATCATGAAGTGATACTCGTATGGAAGCTTTTTGAGTTGATAGTTAGCTAATTTTTCTATTTGTCCCTTTTATTTTTAAATATATTGGAATCAATAACAAAAAGAAAACCAAGAATCAGAGGACAAGATTCAGGATCAGGCAGTTCGTGTTAAGACCCATACCAATTGTTTATTATTTGTATGGTCAATAATAATACGTAACTAACTGTTAAGTTGATTTTAATATGGAGAACATAATAGTTCAAAAGCCAGGAATACTCTGTAAACTTGCAATCTATGAACCCAGGTTTTTTGTTTTTTGTGGTTATATTTCAATTAGGTAAATTATTGTAGAATTTCAAAGATAATAAGGAAAAAAATTTTCTAGTGTTTTGTTCATTGCCTAAGCATGAGATTCTTACTTCCGAATCCATCAAACGTAATTATCGTTTTGGAAGCTTAGTTTTAGAAAGTATTGAACTTGATTTGTTAGGTATGAAAAGATACTAATAATGGATACTCTTAAAATTTTTAAGGGGAACATTTTAACATTAAATTGACGTTGGGACGTCCTCCATTGAGTAAAAATATTAAAATTGCAACTGATTCTTCGATATTACGCTATTCTGATTTAGCAGGCTATGAAGGATACAAATCGGGTAAATAGAAATTTTAATTACTTGAAGTATTGAGGTTTTGAAACAGATGATCCTTCCATTACTGCCACTCTCCATGAATTGGAACCTGGTGTCTTTATTGGTTTTCTCAATACCGGTAACGATACTATTTTCATTGAGCCTGCAGATATTCATTTGAAAAATGTTTTGAAATCGTCAGTGATAGCAACTAAATGCGCTTTTACTGGTATAATTGTTTAGTGATATGATAGTCTACCGAGGTTCTGATTGGCTTGAAAGCCCCAGATCCGAATCCGTTTTACTTTATAAACAAAAAAATATGGTAGACAACTCGAGAACAATTAAACAAATTTTAATTATATGCAATACAGAAAAGATATGCTCCCAGTTCTTCTGATGCGATTAATCCGTTCACGAAGTACCGAAAGAAGAGGCAAGACGTTAGTGAAGTTCATATTAGTTTTAAAAATTGACAAACTTCAGCAGTCGACTGGCGTCCCAGTTAAAAAAAATCGTTGTGGTGTTAAAGTTGTCGCCGATTATGATTACTTTCAAAGAGTAGGTCGTTCTGATGCTGCAAGAGTATCAAAATATATTGTAAATTATTTATGGAATGACGTATTATTATATTATCTACTTCAGATTAAGTTTATTGCTCAAGTGAATAAGATATTTACAAGAACAGATTTTGATCAGTTTACTACAAACCAAGAAGATAATCCGATAACAGAAAGGTACTATTCATGTGAACTATTCTTCTCAACCTGCTATTTTGAGATTTGTTAATGTTGGTATGCAAATTGAAGCTATGGTAATTCATAACACACCGTCAAACGACAGTAACCATTTTAACTTTTCTGGTAAAGTGTGGAATTCAACTGACTTATTAAATGTGAATTCATTTATTTTGATTGATAAGATAACAAATTTGGTATGAATCTTTTTCAGGCTTTTAGCCAAAGTGAAATGTGGAACGACTACTGTCTGAGGCATTTGATTACTGGTAAACAGTTAGCTGATGATGGTGTGCTAGGTTGTGCCTTTGAAGGAAAAGCCCCTAATTTCGGTATTTGTGGAAAGTACAACACACAGAACGTAATATCTGAAGTATACATTAATATACGTCTTTGATTGTTTGTAATCTTCAGAACATAACAAATCAAAATGTTTTGCTTACAGTAGGATTTATTTCTGGTTTACCTTTGCTTTCAAGAGAAACAGAGATCGTAGCTGCACATGGTATATTTTGTTAGTTCACTCTTTTTGAGCATAAATATTGTATTTAGAATATGGGCATGCTTGGGGAGCATCTCACGACGGAGATGTATGTAAAAACACTTTGGTGAAAGAGAAATATATAATGGCACCAAGAGCCGTGTCAGGTTTGAAACAAACACACGATGTAAGAATCCTGATAAAGTATATTCTTAAAAATCAATTTAGAAATTTTCGAATTGCTCCATTGCCCAAATTGGTAAATTTCTCCATAATAGAGCATCATGTTTCAAGGTGCGTCTTGAATATAGTTGTTCTTTTCGTATCATAATTATTTTAAAGGAAGAACGTAGTAGTTATTGTGGAAATGGAGTAGTTGAGCTGAACGAAGATTGTGATGGTACAGGTATTTTTTTCAAGTAATCTGTTAAGGGTATAACAATTAATTTCAAAGAATATAAATGTTGCACATCAGACTGCCGTTTCACAAATGGTTCGGTATGTTCTCCGTATAATCATCCCTGTTGTACAGCTGATTGCACATTTCACAACGCGGAGCATGAATGCGCTCCTCGTGCTCAACTCGAATGTCTAGCAGCATCTACTTGCAAGTATGATTGTTACTTGTTATTATTTTTTTCTAATTTCATATTTTACAGCGGTAGATCTCGCGAATGTCCAATACCAGAGAAGTTACACAATTTCGAAGAGTGTGCTGATCAAGGAGTATGTGTGAATGGCAAATGTATTGAATTTTGCAGGCACCGTAAACTTAAACATTGTCTTTGTGAAAAAGGTACAAATGTTTAAATCATGGAATAATTGTATTTTTTTCAGCTGAAAATGCTTGTAGGAGATGTTGTCGGAAAGACAATGGTACATGTGAACCCTATGACGATTTCAAGTTAAGTGATAATGATAAATGTATTACTGGGTATTGTGAAAATGTTGGTAACTTTATATAGTAACTGATTTCATACTTGTGTTTTTTTAGAATATATGTGTATCAATTACTGTAAGGGGAAAAAAATCATCCAGCACTCTGGGTCTGTCTGGGGAAGACTATCGTATGTGTTCTTTACTTTTTCACTTACTGTTTTCTTTTTTTCGAAATGTACCAGACTATGATTATATTGGGTGCTTTCACTGTTGTCTTTCTGTTTTGCTGTTATTTAATAATTCGCGAAGTAAGTTATTAGTATGTTTTGGAATATTCTGAAATTGAAACCTACAATCAATGCAATATTATTTAGGATCGACTATTAATGTAAAAACTTTGAACTTCGCTTTATTTAAGAAGCCTTATATTATATCCAAGATTTCCTGTCTGTGATTTAAGTCCCATTTACTTCATACATTGTATATGTTTATATGCTAAAAATATATTTTTAAATCTAATATAAATGTGGTCAAATAGCATTATTGATTTGTTCTGCATTACAACGATCGATCACATTAAACATGGTAAATAGATTTTGTTCCTACATATTTTTTTGAATACGATATTTGAAGATATTTTTATTAATATGCACGATTTTGATTTTTGATTTTTCGTTTTCAATTCTTGTATGATTATTAATCTTTTTGTCTTAAATAATCAGTTTTGCTAACTTAATATTTACAAAAGATAACAAGAGAAAAAAAATAAAAACTACCAAACTAAACTTTGCTTATTTTGCACAATTTATTCCCACGTGATCAACAATATTCTTCGTTACGGAATGTTGCAAGATTTGAAATATTAGTTACTTAGATTTTCAATACAATGCTGATTCATTTCAGGAATAGGTTCAATAGTTTTTTGCCACTGAGTTACATAAGTCAATTGAGTATAAGGTTTCATATTTTACATAATATAGTATGATTAGTATCGATGTTATAATATTTTCTCTGTTATGTAAGTTATTTATAATTATAGTTAACCTTACAATTTTTAATTTAAAGATATTTGTGTAAATGGAAATGTTCCTAAAGGCTCTGAGGATATTCACGAAGTAGGTGGAACATCCATATCAGGTGAGAAATGTTTCTAATATATTTATTTTCTTCTATTTTTTTAGGAATGTCAGTTTCTTGTTTTAACAAAATGGAAAACTGTCTGGAAGCATGTTATATGAGTTGCTATTATGCTGATAGTTGTAATGATTCAACTACTCCAATGGTTGCGTGTGCTCCTGGGCTCCGATCGTAAGTTTCAATGAATACACAAATAAGCATACCTGAAAATTTCAATGTTTCAAGGTGAAACAGTTTGCTTGAAGAGTAGAAGAACCCCAGGCTTTTATTATATTTCATTCTACATTGTAGCAAAAATTTTCAAAGTAATTTTGATATGTTTGAGTCCTTGGGAATAATGGCGGAAACTAGTTGCCGAAAATTCTATTTTTCTTTCTATCGACGGCAATGTACACATGAGAAGTAAGAGTGAGGTAGTTAAGCTTTCTCATAAACTCTAAGCAGCATTCTACTTCTATTATCATTATCATTTTCATTTTGTGTTTGTTACTCGTGTGATGGAAGATCCTACCATACATTCTGTTACGAAGAAAATAGTAAAGTCTGGAGTCAAATGCTTACTTGAAAGAATGAATATGGTTCGTCGAGTGTATGAACTTGCCGAGGGATCCGAAGACCAATGCCACGACGTAGATTGGCAGTGGTTAGTAGTTATTGAAAATTGAAAAGAATGAAATTTTGCCCTCCTTCCGTTTATTCTTGAAATGCGTTTCATAATAACATCCTCGAATAGTGGGAGCAATTTTTAAACATTAATAATTTTTCCTTTTAAATGAATAGTGGTATTTTACTGTTGCTCTTTAAATTCGCTAACATTGAAAATAATTAAGTACTGCTGTAGCGGTGCCAGTATTGATTGGCTTATAAGCCACAAGCTTTTGTTGCTTGCATATATCATTCCTTCTATAGCTTCTCGATTGCAATTTGGTTTGAGAGTTCTCAAACTTTTGAAACTTTCGAAAGATAAGTAGTTATTGAGTTATGTCGGAAGATGATGATGTTCCATCTATATGGATATCTTTGCTTACATTTGATTATGCCGGTATTATTCAATGGCTATATCATTTACTTCCGGACCAATATAAATCCTTACTTTGGTAAGATATTAAAAGTATATTATTCAATTTCGTGATTCCTTATATGTCATTTTTAGGATGATTGTATTAACTCTTCTCTGCGTTTTGCCAATTTGTTGTTGTTGCTGCATCATCTGTTTCTGCACACCATGTTGTTGCTGTGCGGTTTGGTTTAAGAAACGTCGGACTGCAAGGAATAGAAGATTGGCTGAACGAGCTGAACTAACACCATACCCATCAGCTCCACCTCTTCTTTCGAAGGCGTAATTTTGAAAATATTATACATTATCTAACTAGTGCCAGAAATGAACCTGGTTCTTCAATTTTTTTTATTGAAGCTTGAAATTTTATGTTCACCTCCTACTTTGGTCTTAAAGACAAATTCCGATCTCACGTAATGTTATGCTTAATATATTATGGGTAATTATAAAATAAAGCTCATTTACGTACATCTTCAAGAATAATTTTAGTTACTGTTGTGGTATAAAACGTACAAGAAAGATCTAGATCAAGTATGAAACAAAACTGAGCAATTTTTTCAAATGGAATGTTACAACCAGTAAACCACGTTTCGCTGTCGGTCACTACTGAGAATACCTTTCCCAGATATATTCCAATTTACTGATAACACAGGATGACTAAACGGAAAATAATAACTCTTTTGAAATTATGATAACTTACTCGTGTCCCCTAACAAGACATTTTTCTAGTTTAGTTGAGTGTAAATTCCAAATAAACACGGCACCGTTGCTTGATCTGCAAAATTAAAAACTATATAGACCAACTAGAATATGCGAACCCCGCCACACAATATTCCATCGATGGGGAGATAGAACAACGAGAAAAGTCAGATGCTGTATGATATTGTTCGGCACTGAAAGAAAATCAAATCATAGTAAATACCAAAACCTAAGAAAAACCTATAGCTATGTACAATACGGAAGTTCCGTACATCAATGAGAGAAAGAGTGTCATCACGTGAAGAACATAATACGCTGTATCCATCTAAATATATTAAGTATTTAATTGATTGCAAGAAATATTTTACCAGAAGCAATGTCCAGTGAAGTAATTTTTCCACCCATTTCAACTACATTACAAGGCTGGGAATCCCTTCCATCCCATAATCGAATTTTTTTATCGAAGTGTCCTGAGTACAATATTAAAATTGCTTCGGACATATTAAATTGAAAACCTGATAAAAATGATGATCCTCCATTGAACATATTTCCACAAACATCATGCACTGCCGATCCGGGAAAGTAAGACGTTAAAACTAAATAAAATGCTTATAAAGTAGTTTCATATAATTATACTCACTCTTTTGATATCGCAAATCCCATACCTTAATAGAGCGATCGTACGAGCCCGAAACAAACTGATGAGATTGATGAAAACGAGCTGAAAGAACTTTATCCGAGTGCCCGGAAAAGGTACACTGCAACAAAAAACATAAACATATATAAGATATTATAAAATATCACTTTGCTTTGCTGCGTCTCGATATTCCATAAGCGAATATTATGATCATTTGATGAGGCTAAGATACTTTTTGAATCTGCTGCATAATCTAATCGAGTAGTAGCTAGATTACTGCCTGATAATGTGCATCTTAAATATTTCGTGTTTTTAGAAAGTTATAAATTAGACTAACAGCCTATTAGGCTTCCCATTACCATCCATCCTGTACAACTTGACAAATTTATCAACACCCGCTGTGGCAAAAACTTCTGGAGTTAGCCAAAGCACATCTAGAACTTCCCCATCGTTAACCTCCTAAAATAATTATTGAACTGTTAAAATAATTAATAACGAACTGTTCGGGATGTCAAACGACCAGGGATTACATCGCCCAATGCAAAATCACTAGGTATTGAATTAGTTGAAAGAGTTCGTCTAAAATATCAAGCAATGTTGAAACACAATTATATCCAATATAAATACGTTCTTTCTTCCTTGACAGGTTCAGCAATAGCCCTAGCAATGTCCTCCTGAATGCGTCTCTGTTGAAGTCTAAAGAAAATAGAGAAAATTTGAAATGAGCTAAAACACTATGTGTAAAATAACTTACGCAGCCTGATTCTCTATTTCTTCGTTCATTCTCATAGCTTTTTGCTCATTTAATTCTTTAATTTTGTTGATAAGGCGAATTTGTTCATTTTCCAAGCCAAGAATTTTTTCCTTTTGCGTTCTCGACACAGCTAAAAGTGCTATCCATTCATCGTATAAAGTTGCTTTCTCTTCTTTTGTCTAAATATAAGCGTAGTTGCGTAAAAATTCACTATATTTTAATCACTTTGCTAAGAACTACTTCCAAATCGGCTATACGAGCACATAGTTTAGAGTGGTCAGCTTGTAACTTATCTCTGCTGTAAAATAGTTGGATCGTAATAAATAACATATAATTATTATTAACTCTTCTACTATTTGAGCTAAAACTATTTGGCTTTCTGATAATTTTCTATTAGCTTCTATTAGATCCTAAAAGTATGTGTCATCGTATCAATCTTTAGAGTAATAAGCGTAACCTGATCATTTTTATTTTTCTGTCTGTACAGTAAAGACATCTCTTCTCGCAAAATAAGAACTTCAGACGAAGTATTTCTGAAGCCATTAAATATACAACTGACAAGTTAGTTTCAAACCCAGAACTCATAGTTCTATTCCTTCCACTATGTAATCGAGCATTGGCTAAATCATCAACAAGAAGAGCATCTAAACATCATTATCGTTAGAATGAAGACCTTATTAAAACGCACAATTTGAGAATAACCGTTCAACCAAGCGCAATTTATCATTTTGATGTTCTAATCGGGAAATTATTTCTTGTCGATAATCTGTAGAAGTAGATGGAGGTATCGACATCTGAATATTTTTGTTTTTTTTTTGTTTCAATCAAGGGAAGAAAAACTTTGTCACGTGATTAGTAAAATCAATAACTCAATAATTTAAAAGTTTTCGAGATAACAGAACAGAATATCTTCAAGTATAAAAATAGCATCTCTATAGCTTTTATATATGTTTATATATATGTAATAAGCTGATAAAGCTGACCAAAACAGGTTATTTGTACTGGAGCGCATTTCAATCCAGAATGAGCAATCATAACATTTCGATTCCACATCGCAATATTAAAGTTCTAAAAACACAGGTTTGAGAGTTTCGTAAATAAACAATTTATTAACAAACGTAATAAATGGCTTCAGTTTTATTTGTTTCAAAAAATTTTACTATTGCAAATTTAATACTTGAATGCTAATGTTATGAAATAAATTTCCCTGTCAGCTTTCTAATTTTGACTAAAAAAATCACAAAATCTAATTCCACCACACTCATGTGTATTATACAGCACTTGAATGCTCTATTTCATACTGTTTTTGGTATCGCAGCGTTATCTTTGCTGAAAAGTGTACCCGAACTTGAACAAGTTGATGCCGTATTTTGTATGACAAAGCGTTGCTTAGAAAACAAAAGTTTATGCTAAATAATATATGGGATAAATATATATATATATATATATATATATTGTTTTTATTTCTAATTTCTAATTTATTTAATTAAATTTGTAGCTTATAACTCCGAAATGAAGTTTTATAAATTAGTAAAAGTCTAAATTTAAATTCAATTCATTCTTATTTGTATTATAGTAAAGATGATGAACGGTTGTGTTTAATAAAAATTTTTAGTAAGGAAAAACCATCTTCATTTGCAATATAACGAATAGAAATAATTTAGGCTTTCTCGATCTTAGGAGGATTAACTGTCTGAAGCATTAGGAGACTGTCGGCAGAAGAATGTAATTAGAGGTTTAGATGAGAAGTTCTGTCGCCAGCCGAAACTCATAAAAAGTAGGAGGAAGAACAAATTTATAGGCAAACTGTCCTTGCTCTTCATACAAACCGCAACTTGGCAAAGTTCTTGGTGGAATCTCTTTTCAAGCATTTGCTAAGGCTTTATCTGGCACAAAAGAGAAGACTGTCCTTATTGGCTAGAAATTTCGTTACGGTTAACGAGCTGTGAGGGGTTTGGAACAATCTTGACATCCCGCAGACATCAAGATAATATCTTGAACTATCAGTTGATGTATTTTCTTCCCGTCGGGAGCACTCTGTCAGCCTTCGATTGCCCTCAAAGATAATTACTTAAAATGTTATTCATAAGTCTAATGTTTCATTTTAGTTACGTAGATACTTATAATTTCTTCGAACTCTAGAAGATTCTTATCTAATTTTATTCAAAATCTAATCATAATTGAAAAAAATGACATTCATGCTGTGCTATTGACGACCTTTGTATGAAGTGTTATCTAACAGATTTCTGTAATTACCTTCCTTCTTCAACAACAGATGTTTTTTTTATATTTTCAAAGAATTTTGAAAATTCTATGAGATTTTCACATTTTAATCTACAATTTCATTTTTTGTTAAAAAAAAGTTGTATTTCTTTCAACTTGACCGTTTTTTTTTGGTTGAGACAATAGAACTCATGCCCATTACAGTAGCCTTTTAAGTTAACCCGCCTACAATCTTAGATGGTGTTGAGTTGAGAGGGGAGGCGGTGCAGACTCCTCCCATTGACTTTGGTGGAAGAAGAAGAAGAATCAGTTTTTCGAATAAGGACGAGATATGATGTCGAGCACCTCATCATCATCATCTTCATTTGATCAATACGCTATGTATTTTCCTCCAAATGCTAACTTTAACTATTCTAACTATAGTACTCCGATGCAAAGCCCTTCGTTTTTTCCCAACATGAGGTACCATTGTTATCTTCCTAACAAAAAATATTAATGATATGTTTAGTTACCCATCGCCAATGTCTTCTAATATTACTGATTTATCATCAGCTTCTGAAGAAAAGAAAAGAAGTAGGAGATACAAAACACCATCACCTCAAGTTCTTCGTCATCGTCGTACGGCTGCTAATGAAAGAGAAAGAAGACGGATGAATACACTAAATGTTGCATATGATAAGGTTTGTTTACTATATATAAACATTAAAACTTTTAAATTAACTAATAGTGCATTTCAACAGTCTCCTTAAACTTACACGCTCGCTACAAATTTTTGTAAAAAAAAATTTATTACTTTTCCTTAACATAAATATTTTCTATTTCAAATGTTCTATAATACTTTTGTTTCAAAAAAAAAACGAATTTTAGTAGCTTAAGCTTTTTATTGGTTTCTAAACGTTTTCATACTGTATGGACATATGGTGTCTCACTACTGTACATGAAGGTCATTAGACTCCAAATATGCGCCAATTCAAATTTCTTTCCGGTTTTCAGAGATAATAAATCAAAAAGAAAGAATTTTATTGTTTTCATAATTTGGCATATTTCCAGCTTCGAACAGTTCTTCCTGAAATTGATTCGGGCCGCCGTTTGTCCAAGTTTGAAACACTACAGATGGCTCAAGAATACATCAATAGTTTAGCAGAAATTCTAAGAGATTCAGGATCACCATCAGCTACATCTCAGTCAACGAAGAATTATAAGAAAAATTAAAGCAAAACTATTTTGTACAAAAATAATAATATTGATCTTTTTCATATATGGGTATTTTTTTTTGTTTTATACGTACTTGAATAGAATAAAAATTTAATTAAAAACTATTGAGGTCAATAAAAATGAGGTTGATGATCTGAAAAAATGAACGGTGGGTTAGAAAAAAAAAGAAAAAAAACGAAGACAAAAGATAGGTTGATGTCCCACAACCATGTACTAGACACGCGACAGTATAGATGTTATCTAGTGGACCATCATTAGAACTGTCCACATATAGTCAGATATGCATTTAAGGTGGTAAATATACAGATTTTCACGTATAATTAATGATTTTTTGTCTGTCAAATCATAGCATATATGGTGAACAGATTTTTGAATAAAACTGACAAACAATGGTTTCAATCTGACAGATTGAACATGAATTTTATATTAAACGTAATGGCCTTATAGTTACAATATCATTCTTCTTTAGTTTTATTGAAATATTTTATTATTAACTATAAGTTATGTAAAATATAAAAATGTTTTTATTTTTGTTTGAAATCAGCCGGCAATTCCTTATAAAGGTATGGCAACATCTGTCCGGTAAGTCCTTTAATCATCTGCCTTTCATTATGTAATTCTCGGTACAACGGTCAAAAGGTCATAACCAATCAAAACTCTTTGTTTCTACCGACTTGCCAACCAATTATCACCTAATTTTACCTAATCACCCCTTTTGACTTCTTAAGATTATAACTTTAGATAATAGACTTGTGACGTCATTTATCTCATAATCATTAACATATTTCCATATATCTTACATACAAGTCATTCAAGTATGAACAACAACCTTATGTTTATGTTGATGTTACAGGTTACTTTTAGGGTTTCTTATATTTCATGATATTCATAAAATTATAATTATATTTTTAAATGAAAAAACTCTTAAATAAAATTAAAATAATTTATTTAGAGAATACAAAATAGTATTTCGAATAGAGTGATGAGCCCTTACAAGGCTCTACGTCTGGTTATTCTTTTTATAAACTTCATATGTAATATGATTGTGGTTAAGTATGGTATGCTTTCGAATTAGTTTTCGAAAATTATGTTAAAGTGGTTGCAAATAGTAAAAAACGTTAAACGAAGGTTTCGAAATTATTTCCGAAAAAAAAATTCTTTCGGAATATCTAATCGTTAATTAACTCATAGTTTAATATTGATTATCCGGGCGAAAAGCTGAATTTATAAATTGGTGATGCTGTTGGTTTGTGATAGTTGTAGCGGCTTGCAAACTTTGACTAACGTGTAATCCAGCTTGCCTAAATTTGAGATTTATTTAGGCTCTTTGAACAATGAGAAACCTGGAAAGTGTATTATCATAACCAATCAAAAGTCCTTGTGGATTTAATCTCCAATCCTACAACAATAAGAAAATATTTTATTTTTTTATAAAACAGCTGAACTTAAGCATGCAAATGCTCTTTATTATTTTGAAAGAACAAAAATAAAATGCAATCTTCATGTAATCAAGGCACCGGAAAAGTAAAATATGCTTAATGAACTAATATGGCTATGGCTAAAAATAAGAGAACATGCTACATATAAAGCGAAGGGAATAAACCTTTAAGCAAATACTTCTTTTAAACATTTTGTACAATGCTAATGATTTCTAAAGAATGAGTCGAGGTCATTGCTATGTAACATATCTAGAGTAATTCTTGAAATAAAATTAAGCAAAAACACTTAAGAAAACAGAGAATTGATGAAAGAAATGATAAATGCGACTTATGGTCTTTTGGAATAACCATTACTTGAATGATTTGAATTTCCGACCACAACACTCACATTGTATCCCTTGGTTGGTGGAGCATCAGATACTTCTAAAATTTCATTCATGCCGTGGAGTCCAACGAAAAGTTTGTAGAGCCAAGCTCCAACGAAAGCTCCAACAAACGGTCCGACAATAGGAATCCAAAAATATCCATAGTTATTGAAACTGAAATTCTTAGGTATATTCCCTTCTTCTCTCTATACTGAAAATCATTCGGCAGAAAGTTTAATATGACCATGTCTATCAATTTTCTTACAACTAGCAGAAACTTTTCTGCGAACTTCATCAGATATATCAAATGTATTATAAAAATCATGTGTGCTGTAATAAATATTGATATATCGTCACGCAATATCAAAGATACATTCTTTCTTAAAACCATGAACCAGTTTGATATCTATTTTTGGCTGTTTCTATACTGATTGCTGTCCATGTCAATTTAGTGAAATAAGTTTTTTTAGGTTTCATATCTTCAAAAATCAAATGATCATTATTATTCTTTGTAGGCTTAGAATTTTAATTGTTTGACTAAAATTACCTGAAAAGTTCCCAACCATATCCTGCACAGAGGCAGAACAGTCTTGGGCCTAAATCACGTGCAGGATTTATAGCAAATCCTCCGTTTGCTCCATAAGTCATAGCAACCTGAAGTAATATCTTATTATCATTTTTTTAACTTTTAAAATTCATAGCTATCAAATATTACTAACCATACTCATAATACTTCCCGCCAATGGTGGTACTAAAGCTGATGGAATCTTGTGTCGTTTATCAGTGATTAAGCAAATTAATCCAGACAAAATTGCAGTGCCAACAGCCTGTTGGAACACTTTCTGTATAAATGTTATTTTTCTTTCTTACTTGATCAAGGAAACTTCCCCAGATAGACATATGAGGGGATGGAAAAGTGGTGAACAATCCAGCGGTAGCCTTAGGTCCGGTGGCATATCTAATTCCTCCATCAAGTTTATATAAATCATCTGAGTTTATATATTTATCTAATTGCAAATAATTTTTAAAATACCGTGATGACCAAAATAAGTGACGGCTGACCCCAAATATGCTCCTACAACTTGAGCGAAAATGTACATTGGAATCTGTAATTCTCAACTTTTTTAATTGTATTTCTTGGACGGGGTGAGACGGAACTTGCAATGATTGATAAAGGTACAATCATTTTAACTAATTGATATACTAGCAAAATGAAAAATGACATTAATGGAAAAATACTGTAGATTTGAACCCTAACCTTCCAGAAAGCCAAGTTTCCGAGGAGCCATTGTGCTACAGAAATTGCTGGATTCAAGTGGGCGCCTGCATTGTAATTAAAAATTTTGATGTCAAAATTCACTCAATATATATATAATATATATATATATTGAGTGAATTTCGCATTTGTTTTGTATTTCATTAAAAACTTTTAGAAAACCAATTTGGAAATCTTTGATAAAAATTTACCGGAAACGCTGGATGCCAGAAAGACAGCGAACATGAATCCAATGCCCCAAGCAATATGACACGAAGTTGAGTTTCCACCGACAGCAACAGCAGCTTGAACATTTGCGGAATTTCCGATTAGCTTAAGGGGAAATTTGACTTTTTTGAAGTTTTATTTTACTTATAATCTTTAAAAGCGAAGCAACATACAAGCAAAAAGAATGTTCCAATGCACTCAGCTAAAAGTTCCCTAAGAAACTTCTTATCCTCAATGCGAAAAATCGATGCAACTTTATCCCGAAAATCATCCATTTTATCTTAAATAAAACTAGATTAAAACACAGCAGAGTGTCAACAAGGAAGAGAAATATTGAATATCTAATTTTCAAATATATATTTTTAAAAATGAAACAGCCATGATATGAGAAAAAAGAAAACTATACTTTCTTTAAATTCGTAATGAGTGAATATGATTAAATCGAAATACCGATAAACTGATATATCGGTGATCTTGCTTTGAAATAGTCACAGTATTTAAAAAAAAGTTTTAAAACTTATTTTCAAAAAACAATAAATATAAAAGAAACGCAATCGGAAAGTTTTCCTGAACATATTGTGCTCAAAATGAATGTTTTTAAAACCCTTTCTGTTCAAATACCGGAAAAGGCAAGAGCCATTTGGGTAACTAAATGCTAGGTAGTTTCGTGAAGCAGAAAAACCAGTAACTTTTTCTTTGCAGGAAACATCAGAGGCCAATCAGAGGGAAAAGGAAAATATATCCCAAAGACAATAGACTGAGAATATGTTTTCAGTTCATAATTATGATACACGTATTAAATAATATACTGAAAATATAACAGTTTGTAATATGTTTAGTGAGTTAAAATTGTGAAATTCATAGAACATAAGAGTAAGAGTGGCATAGACACTCTTACTACCATTTATTGTTTCAGATCGTAACAGTTGTAAATACTAGTGAGCTGATCACATTATGCGCGTTTGAATAGCTTTATGAAAAGATCCGGAAAATTTAAAATTCAGAACAGTTTTAATAGTACTAAAGTTTTATAATTCGGGAATATAATAAAATCTTGTTATACGTTTGTTTATTGACGTATGAACAATGAGCTAATATAAAAGTTATGCAAGATGAAATAATGATTCAGAACTTCTTTAAATGGAACTTTGGCAGCACTGATAAAACCTGTTATTTCAAGGCGGGTAAGCGAAAAGCGTTTTTTAAGAGACCTTTCATGAAGTGATATGAAAATGAATCAAAAGGTTAGCGATAAGAAGGAAAAAGGGATTGTTGAAAACCCTTTAGGTATAATTAATTATGTTTATAACACTTTCTTGGTGGCCCAAAATAGTGAATACAAAGCAAAAGTTTATGACAAAATTTTTATATGAACAAAAGTAGTTGCTATATATCTTTTGATTTGATTCACGAGTAATCGGCGCTTTTACACTTTCGCACCCCCCCCCCTCCTCACAAGCCTCATTAGAATATTATCATACGTTTAACTTTTACTCATGAACAGGATCACATTGCACGCTTGCAATTACCGGTTATCAAAATCTCAGACCTGAATCTGGTAGGAGACACTCCCACATAATCCGAAACAGCATGAAAATAAAAAAAAACAATCTTTAAAAATCTTTAAGATTTAAATCCAAATACTTTGGAAGTTTTAAAAGTTTCTGCCTTTTCTTTTCTGCTATCTATTACCATGTAAGATTGATTTATTTGATTAAATTATGTCCAGAGCGCGATATTATTCTATTAGTGCTTTTTGAGGAGAGAGAAGGAAAATGTAAAAGTCATTGAATAATTATTCTTTTAAGATCTTTCAAAATCATGTGATCTTTTATGGTCATGATTCAGGTCTCGCATATTCGTACAGATTAAATCAGCACAGACAGAACTAAGTTCTCAAGTTTCAATTACTTGCGTTTCATAATGTTCCTGATTGCAGACACTTTTTTGATTTTAGATCTTATGTGTTTTTGTATGTCGCTTTCCTTTTCAGCTTTGCCACATCATTTTCATTAGCCCGATATATGCGTTATATTGTTCAGATATCTTGAATACTTTCAAGATTCATTTTGTTGATTAAAAGACAAAGAATGTCGAGCTTTTATCTGATCGAATACCTTATCTAAATCGATCCTGAAACTTATGAGATTTTATCCACTATAAAATCAACCTGCCCTCGTTTAAGTTCTTCGCCATATGAGCATTTAACCCAACAACCTAACATGGTCATGTCTATTCCAAATTATTGTACAGATACTGATTTTCCTATTCTTTTATTTTCACAATTATTTTATGTCAGTAATATATATCGTGTGCAATTATGAAAGTATCTAACAATATCTAGGCTATCTTAAGGTTTCACAAAGTTTTGTTAACAATCTTTTTAAAAAATCGATATTAATTTATTTTTATTGATAATGCAATTTTAAATAAAATATTTATATTTCTAGTGAAATGACCTACCAGCTTCTCAGCGCTGAGAACAGCACTGTAATTCTATATAGTCGATACAATAAAATTCTGGCTGGAACTTGTGTTGCAATATTGCTACTTTTTGCCGTATCGTATAAATCAGACACATATTCTGACTATTCTTCCAATGATTTAAATCAATTACCTTCAAGCTTCGATGGTTTACAAGCATGTCCTAGGATTAATTTAAATGAAGAAAATGAACTACAAGCTCCTACTACTCTAGACCCATTAGACCCTGCTTTTGAATATACATTTAAGGTTCGAAGCAATATTGAAAAGCTACTCTCAGGTTTTAGTATCACGTCATATCATTCATACTTTTCTATTTACAGAAGATTATAATTCAAATAAGGTCAAGCCATTCCAGACTATTTACGAACATTTCAAAGTAAAAATATTGCTTCTCTTGCTAACTGATTGACATTTATAGACTACACCTCTGTTTAAAATAGCAGCCATTGAGAATCCTAAAGCTATGAGCACAGTTATGATGAATATCATGTGCTACTTGTATGATGAGGAAGGCTTTACTTTAAAGAATAATAATATTGCAAATACATGGTGGAGTGATAGGTATACACATCACTCTGCATATATAGATTGTTAATTCTTAGTGTTTCAGTGCTTGTTCTTTTCGTAATGCACCAGAAACATATAGAGATCTTTTGAAAAACCTACCTTACGGAATTAACTATATTGGAGTGATAAGAGATCCCTTCAAACGGTTTATTAGTGCCTACTTAAATAAATGTGTAGTGTAAGTTAATTATTTATAAATATTCAAAAAAATTTATATATATATAGGGAAACTAGAAAGGACATTATCAACAGCTGTTTCAACTGTACGTCCGCCGATGAGCCAAATTGTATTATTGAAAGAATGTATCATGCGTTTACAACCAAAGAATTTCCCACAACTGTTGATACAAGACAAGATCATTATTATGAAATGTATCATTTTGCACCTCAAACTTGGTTTGAAGCTTAAAATATTGTCATATCTTCAACTTTTTATTCAGGATCTGCCGAATGAAGGATATTTATAAACAGACTGCCTTTATACGCTATGGAGATAGTGGTGTTGAAAAGGCTCGTATGTATCAAGGAGTGTTAGCAACTTTGAAAGCCTACGGTGTTCCACAACGAAAAGTTGATTATATTAAAAAATCATTTGATGGTTAAGCATATTTGGTTGAGCAGAAAAGTTTATTTATTTACTTTCAGTGGAAACCCTAACATGGCACGCTACCAAAAAAATGGACGAAAAAGATAAACTGATCGAAAACATTTTAGGAAATGAAACCTTATACAACATGCTGATGGATGTATATGCGCGTGATTATGAGTTATTCGAATTTACACCACCTAAAATGCTAAATAGTGCTGGGAAAAAGTAAAAAACTTCAAAAAAATAATATTAATAAATATTTTCATTAAACAAATAGAAACATATCATAGACTATACTAATTCAGCTCTTTTTATTGTATATATAATCTCTTCTTGTTACTTTAAGTGATTCGTATTCATGTTTTGTTTGTTTGTTTTCTCCAACCTCCCTTGTTCACAGCGAAAATCTACGATGCTTTATCTAGATGTTCCAAAACTTCAAGAACGATTAACAATAGACCTGTAAACTAATTATACCGTTAAACAATTTTTTAATTTGAATCATTGCAAATATTGAGACTAAACATTACGCTTGGCCACATTCAGCTCCCACTTAATCGAACAGTTTTTTTACTACTTTGACAATACTTTCGTCTTTACTTTTTTATTCGTATAGTTATAACTTGTTTATAATATTTATTTTTTAACTTCATTTATTCAATAAATTTTTTTACAGAATCGTTTCGCCAAGAGATAAAAACATACATAACTTTTGACACATGCCTCTTTTGCGCATCTCATCTGACAATATCTCACGATGCCGAAAGCATGCTATTCCGACTATTCTAAATTGCAAAATATTCGGAACGATTTGTATTGCCATTTTCTTAATATTCACTATTTCTTATGAAGCTGGGCATCCATATTCTTTATTTTTTTCGAATGGATTCGAATCTATTTTCAAGGATTACAATGTTCCGTTAGCACGTCCTAAGTTAAATGAAGAAAATGAAATACAAGCTCCTACTACTCTAGACCCATTAGACCCTGCTTTTGAATATACATTTAAGGTTCGAAGCAATTTTGAAAAGCTACTCTCAGGTTTTAGTATCACGTCATATCATTCATACTTTTCTATTTACAGAAGATTATAATTCAACTAAGGTCAAGCCATTCCAGACTATTTACGAACATTTCAAAGTAAAAATATTGCTTCTCTTGCTAACTGATTGACATTTATAGATTTCACCTATGTTGAAATTAGCAGCAATTGAGAATCCTAAAGCTATGAGCACAGTTATGATGAATATCATGTGCTACTTGTATGATGAGGAAGGCTTTATTGCAAAGAATAATAATATTGCAAGTACATGGTGGAGTAAAAGGTATTTATAGTGCATATACAGCTGCTTTTTCACTATTTTTTTAAGTGTTTGTGGTTATCGAAATGCACCAGAATCTTATATAGATGTTGTTAAGCATTTTCCATACGGAGTTAACTATATTGGAGTGATAAGAGAGCCATTCAAACGGTTTATTAGTGCCTACTTAAATAAATGTGTAGTGTAAGTTAATTATTTATAAATATTCAAAATTTTTATATATATATAGGGAAATTAGTAAATATATTCCTATTGGTTGTTTCAACTGTACGTCCGCCGATGAGCCAAATTGTATTATTGAAAAAATGTATCATGCGTTAACAACCAGAGAATTTCTCACACTTGATATTGAACAAGATTTTTATTATGAACTGTATCATTTTGCACCTCAAACTTGGTTTGAAGCTTAAAATATTGTCATATCTTCAACTTTTTATTCAGGATCTGCCGAATGAAGGATATTTATAAACAAACTGCCTTTGTACGCTATGGAGATAGTGGTGTTGAAAAGGCTGGCATGTATCAAGGAGTGTTAGCAACTTTGAAAGCCTACGGTGTTCCACAACGAAAAGTTGATTATATTAAAAAATCATTTGATGGTTAAGCATATTTGGTTGAGCAGAAAAGTTTATTTATTTACTTTCAGTGGAAACCCTAACATGGCACGCTACCAAAAAAATGGAACAAAGAGATAAACTCATCGAAAACATTTTAGGAAATGAAACCTTATACAACATGCTGATGGATGTATATGCGCGTGATTATGAGTTATTCGATTTTACACCACCTAAAATGCTAAAAACTAACACTAACGATTGGAACACCGTTAAAACTAATAAGTCAACTACTGGCTGATTAACCGCAATGTTGTTTTTCCCCGAAACAAATAAATTAGTTTTCAATAATAACCCATTTTTTTGCAATTATTTGTAAGCGATAATTATTTAAATGTTCGATTCTTATTTATAGTACATGCTCAAATCACTCTTTCAACTTCACGTTCTTGTTTCACATATAATATCTATCTATAATATATATTCATAAATCAATCTTTTTTTCCTTTTATATATATTTATTGAATTAAATCCATTAAGTGAATTCTTCAATTTAATCATTCGCATACAAATGAACTATGGTTTTATTTTAGGAAAAAAACTCGTCACAAAAAGGGTCCTGCACCGATTGGCTTGCATATAACGATTTTGTACGCAATTTTGCTATCTACCGTACCATAAGAATATAGCAGCCAAGTAAGATTGCCCAAATTTTATGTTTTTGGGAAAATTGCTGTTTGAATTTTTGCTTTGTATATTGTTTTACTATTCCTTTTCATTGAAAATATACAATTTCAGTTGTTGATGTACATATTGTTAATGTAATGTTAGTATTTTTTTTATTTGGTTTTGCATCTTCTCAGTTCATTCCCCAACCCACTAGACCTATAGATCTTTGGAATCCTTTTGGGACTTCTACTACAGTTCGCCCGAAGGGACAAGTAAGTAAGCAAGATTTTCTCTAGTTTTATTGATTCGTTCAGACTTTGGCCAAAGATGAAGTTATCGTAAGATTGCCCATAGGCGATATCTTAGGGAAAACTGTATTACTTACTGATTTGCCGTGGACACCAAACCAGGATCCTACAGAACAAATACCATTGGATCGCGTTCAGATGGAACCTAATCCATTACCACGAAAAAATAATGTTACAATTTACACATTTCTTGGCATACCATATGCAGAGCCGCCTGTTGCAAACAGACGTTTTAAGGTAGGTGTAAGTTGAATTATTTCAAATTTGATGAATTTTCAGCCACCTCAGCAAGTTGTTCAGCTTCCTGGAGCTTCTCCATTTCTTGCTTTCAAGTACGGAGCATCTTGTGCTCAGGATGTTGAGGGGCGGCCACAGTCTGCTCCTTACCAGACTGAATCTAAAACTGAAGCAGTAAATGATCCCTATCCTTTCAATGTTAATGAGGATTGCTTGTATCTGAACATATTCACTCCAGACGTGAGTTTTTCAATTTATTTTCTAATTGGAATATAACTATTCCAGGTGTCTAAAGTATCCGGAATGGTTTACCCCGTTGTAGTTTTTTTTCACGGTGGTAATTTTCAAACTGGCTCTGCTAGTGAATGGCCTGCTCATGGACTATCTTCTCGAGGAATCGTAGTCGTAACAGTGAATTATAGACTAGGAGTGTTTGGTTAGTTTAAGTAATAATTATTATAAAATGGCAGGCTTTTTCTTTTTGATATTATGTCATTTGGATGTGTAGCATTGCCTTACAGCAAAATACTTCCTTACCCCCGATTTCTATTTTATATTGATATTGGTCATAAAAAAGTTTAACATTTGTTTTAGGATTCATGAGCTTGGGCGACAGCGAATCTGGTAATTATGGATTACTCGATCAAAAAATGGCATTAGAATGGGTTCGAGATCATATAGCCTCTTTCGGTGGTGATCCACAAGCTGTGACAATCATGGGCCATGATGCTGGTGCCGTGTCCGTTGGACTTCACATGCTCTCACCTTATTCTAAAGGTTAGTGCAGTTTGAAAAAAAAAACATAGCCGCTTCTATCTGCCATGCAGACCACATCGACCGGTGTGGGACTGCGCCAATTAGAAGCTATATTAAGCAGTTGTTTTCTGGAGGCAAATTGTTTAAGATTTGTCACCTCGTACGCGACTAATATGAATATTTAGGTCTGTTCCGGTCAGCCATAGCTTTGTCTGGTGCTGAAGTATCGTACCATGCTACTATAGGAAAACCTGCCCTTGCTTTTAACAACACCATGAAACTAGGGAAGTATGTTGGATGTGTCCAGAGTGTTCCCCGAAATGTCTGGGATTGCATTCAAACAAGATCTACTAATGATATTGTCAGAGCCGCTACTACTATACCCGTAGAGTATGTTTAATAGAGTCTTACATTATAAAACAATTTATTGTAGATACAACAGATATTTGTTTCTTCCTTCGGTTGATGGGAAAATGATTCCTGGAAATCCTCTGTTTATTTTGAACAACGCTCCTACTGGTTTAACCAGTGTCATCAGCCCAGTTCCTATATTAATAGGGATGAATGCCCAAGATGGTAGCGAAGTGATCCTCGAGGATAGGAAGCTGGGAGAGTTCAATAATTTTAACAATGTTGACCAACAGTATATGAGAAGTTTTGCCCTGGAGTACAGCTTTCGCCATAACTACACGATGAACAGAGAAGCTATAACTGAGGCTATGATTGACCGTTATACATATTGGCCTGATCCTTCCGATGATTGGAATATTCGAAACAAATTTATCGAAATGACTACTGATTGTTACTATACTGCGCCAATTACGTTGTCAGCTCACTTGCATTCCGCGTCCGGCTCTCGTACTTTTATGTTTGTGAATAACTACAACTTTTCCCGAGGAAACGAAAATCAGCGATGGATTTACGATTGGATGGGTTCGTATGCTAATGTGTGACTTTCTAATATTGGACATTCCAGGTGCTTGTCGAGAGTGTGATTTGTTTTTATTGTTCGGTTATGCTTTTATGCCGGAAGAAGCTAGGCCTTACCATTTGAAGAACGTCAATTTTACCGAGTACGATAGAAATGCTAGTCAAATCTTTTCTAATTTTATTCGGAGATTTGTCATTCATCAGTAAGTTAATGCTTAATTGCTTAATTGAATTGTTTTTTAAGAAATCCCAATTTTTTGAATGATGGATCATGGTCTGACCACCAGCCTCGAGCACATTGGTATTTGAACTTCAATTACACACATTGGTCAGAGATGGTCATTCCTGGCCTTTTAGCGAGGGATTATAGATACGAATTTGTTTCGTTTTGGAATCAGTATATTCCCTCTCTTGTAAATTATATGACTACTACTTTTCCTCCTTCTGAGGTTGAAGTTAGAAACCAACTAATAGTGTTTAAATGGGTTGTTGGGTGTATTACTCTTTTGCTCATGCTATTTATAGTTCTCACAGGAATATTTTCATATCAGCTTTATGAGAGGTTTTACGGTTATAAGGATACAAGAGAATCTCATAGATTAGTCGATATGCCTTATGCAACATCTTGATTTTTGTTGTGTATGTTATATTGGTCTTAGCTTTCATATCATCAATATTCACTTAACATTCTTACATATCTTATTTATATTGGCTTTAAGTCTTATTGTTCTTATTTTACTTCGCTCAGTATTTGTTGTACATTTGTTTGATACATAATAAGGTATTTCATTCCAGTTGGGGATAATGGCTCCTAAAACTAAAGCCGTTGAGAAGAAGAAGGTCGCTAAGGCCGTTGATGCCAAGAAGAAGGTCGCTAAGGGACAGAAGACCGTCCACAAGAAGAAGGTCCGCACTTCAGTGCACTTCCGTCGCCCAAAGACCCTCAAGACTTCTCGTGTTCCACGGTATATTAGTGCTTTGTTATTTCTGTAATAAATATAATTGTAGCTACCCACGCAAGAGCGCTCCAGCTCGCAGCAAATTGGATGCATGGACCATTGTTAAGCACCCATTGACCACTGAATCTGCTATGAAAAAGATTGAGGATCACAATACCCTCGTCTTCATCGTTGACGTCAATGCCAATAAGCACCACATCAAGGCTGCTGTTAAGAAGCTTTACAACATCGACGTTGAGAAGATCAACACCCTTATCACCCCTCTTCTCCAAAAGAAGGCTTACGTCAGACTTACACCTGACTACGATGCCTTGGATGTTGCCAACAAAATCGGAATCATCTAAACGTTACGTTGTTGTTACATATAAATTGTTATCGCTATATTTTTTTTACATTCTGATTAGTTTAAACACATTACCTCGGACATTCAAATAGCAATAAGTATGTTGTGTATAGATTATGATCGATGCTAAAGAATGTGTGAATAGAGCTGAACTAAGGGAAAGATATCTGAGGTTTATGGCCAACTTGACAGGAAAGACTGTAGGGATATAGATATAATGTGAAAATAGAAATTTCGTAAAATAGGTGAATTTATGTATGTATGAGAAGACTGACGTAACCGCTGATTTTGTTGCAATGCAAGCTGATGGTCAACACTATATTGTGGACCACTTAGCAACGCCTATTGGTGTACAAAGCTCGGCTGTGTTGAGGTCAGTGTTAAGCTTGGATCATATAAAAATGATTATATTTAGGACTAGTGATACGGTGTCCCTTTCTGTAAATTTTAATGATTTCCATTAGTTGCTATAAATTGGTGTCATAATTTTTCGTTTTAACATATTGGGATTATATCCACAGCTTGTATTAGACTGTTGTATTATATAAATATATATATACATTTTAGAGAATGGAAATCGAATACAAAAATGTTTTGCAGAAATATAATTGGCTTTTCAATTTATACAGTATAGATTATTATGTTAAAGATAATTGGATGAAACTTCCTGACGATTGGAGAGATGTTGTATATAATTTATCTGTATGTTCTAAGACTATAGTAGAATTCAACCTTTCCTACAGGTGAACGATTGGATTTCCATGTTAGATGGAAGTGTAGATGTTCCAGCGTTTTTACCTGAAAGCTTGAAGGAACTGCGACAGAAAGTGAAGAATTTAAGTTTGGACCGTAATCCGGTTTGTTTTGTAGACTCATTGAAGGAGTTACTCAATGCAGATCTGGTATGTAGCATAACACTTGCTGAAAAATTTGATCTCTTGAGCAGGTTTATGAAGATTTCATGCCAGTTATATCTAGCAACAATGTTCTACGATATAAAATCAAAAGGAAGAAGCAACATGAAATTGAGCGTATCATAGCACTTCTTAGAGTATTAAGCGAATCCAGAAGTATGTAGGTGTATGCTGCACATAGCTTTAACTATGGTTTCTCCCGTTTTTTTTTCATCAAATATTCCAGATTATGATTTCAATACAATATTAGATATTGGGGCAGGTCTTGGGCATTTATCCAGGATGGTGGCATGTTTTTTGCCCGACATGGCAATTGGTACTATTGAAGGCAATCAAAATGTTTGTAATTGTTTACTTCGTCGTTCGAACTCGATTTTCAGTTTGTAGAAACCTCCACATCCTTAGACGAACATTTTCGTAAACGACTAGGTGGCTTATTCTCTATACCTGAACGAAAGTTTCAGTATCTTCGTGAAAATGATAATAAATCTTTAAATCCTGCGACAGTACCCACAGAATTCAGTAATTTGTTGATTTTATTAGCCTACATATTATTGTTTTATGTTTTAGCAAAAAAAAATTTATTCTTGGGACTTCATGCATGTGG
This sequence comes from Auanema rhodensis, assembly GCA_964057225.1. Classification (NCBI taxonomy): domain Eukaryota; kingdom Metazoa; phylum Nematoda; class Chromadorea; order Rhabditida; family Rhabditidae; genus Auanema; species Auanema rhodense. The sequence goes on along the minus strand of OZ059899.1, from coordinate 7,355,528 downwards.
TGACTTGTCTTCTATTATCGTTCAATCTTTTACGGAGCAATCCAATGCTACTACTTTAGTTTTATTCGGCTGTTGTTACCACAAAATTAATGGAGGATTAGATAACTCATACAGGGAAAGCTATCAGGCATTATTTTTATTCTCATTTTCTTGATAAAATTTTTTTTTTCAGAAAGAGTGCGAGAATTCTAAAGGATTTCCACTAAGTAAAAGGTTTTTAGACATCAAGATTTCATACACAGCTCGGGAGTTAGCGTGCCATGCTAAAGAGCAATTATTAGACGATTTAAAGAAAAATGTTGGATATATTGTGTTGATTTAGATATTTATTATTTACAGGTTCCTATGTATTTCAAGCAAAGGTGCTATCGGGCTTTACTGGAATGGATTTTAGTAAAGTTCGGTGAACAACCGCATATGCACATCAAATCAGTGAAAATAAATGAACATTTAAAATTTGAGACTTTTGTAGAAAAAGCTCTGTGCAACCGACCTGAATTGGTGGTGAGAGTTTTATCTCAGGCTAGTGATGCTCAAAATTTATTGTGTGTACATTAGTTGTTTCAGATGGAAATTGATGAAGACTTAAAATCTCATATTGCAAATCTTGAAGTAGATGGAAAACGACAATTTATTCTTCACTGTTTGCGAACAATGATTGCTCCTATAGTGGAATCTATCATTATCAAAGATAGAGTTCATTTCATAGACGAAAATGGATTCAAAGCCAATGTCTTCCCTGTTTTTAATCCTTTGTTATCTCCTAGAAATATTGTAATTGTTGCTAAAAAATAAATTTTTTTGTAAGAAAATATTTTTTGTATGGTAATTGTTGTCTCGTTATTACTTTAGAATTGTGCATGTTATAGTTTTTTTTTAATTTTCAGAGTAAATGGTTCAAACATTAGTGGGAGATGTCGAGGTAGAGTTTCCATTTGAGCCATATGCTTGCCAAACTGCTTATATGGAAAAGGTTATTCAAGCACTTAATATGGTATTGGATAATACAATTTTTCTCTAATTATCGCTTTTAAGAAATGCGATGCTGCTCTGGAATCACCCACTGGTACTGGAAAGACGTTATCTTTGCTGTGTTCAACTTTAGCTTGGATTCAAAAGCAAAAAACAATTTTCACACCAACTTTACAACAAGTCATTGCCGTATCTAATGGTTTTATATTCTTTGTTTTATGATATGTTCATTGTTCTGTAGAAGCCAAAGGAGCACCGACAAGAAATCTTCTTGTACCACGAATATACTATTCATCAAGAACTCACAGTCAATTGACGCAAGTTGTTCGAGAACTAAACAAAACTGTTTACAAAAAGTAAAACAAGAAGAAATTTTTTTTAATATTAGAGTTCAGTATTCCGATTTCTTTTCTTGCTTCCCGACAGCGTCTTTGTATACACGAAAAGGTTAAATTAGAACCTGACAACCAGGTGAAAGTATGTATTATGCTGAAATAAGTTTCAATTACGTGTAACTTTCAGTCAGTTATGTGTCGAAGCTTAGTTAACAAGCACAGCTGCTATTATTACAATCAATTAGATAGTGAGTTGATATTAGTAATTAATACCTTTTTTCAATTAAGAATGTAACTCTGAAACTTTAACTGAAATATATGGATCCTCAGGAAATGCGTTAGACATTGAAGAAATTGTTAATATCGCCAAGCAACATAAGTCTGTAGATATTTTTGACTATTGAATTGGCATGACTGATTATATCTTCAATTTAGACATTGCCCCTTTTTCCGCGCAAGACAAATGTCAGAAAATGCTGAACTGATTCTCTTGCCTTATAATTATCTAATTGATCCTCAATTACGAAGACGGTATGATGTTGATTTGAAAGGAAGTGTTGTAATATTTGATGAAGCTCATAATTTAGTAAGAAAATAAAAAACCTTTGAGATTTAAATTAATTGAATCAAGGAATCTATTTGTGAAGAAAGCATATCAGTTGAGATATCAACTGTTGGTATTGCATTGGCTGCGAGAGAATTGAAAAAAGCTATTGATGTTTTGCAGGAAAAAACAGAGGAAATTAGAACCGAATTAGTAAGATCTGGAAGAATTATCACCTATTTTGTAACTCTTTCAGGATTTGGGAAATCAAGCTTTCTCGACCGGAGTTGTTGAAGCAGCTAAACAAACGGCTAAAGAAGAGCCTGCCTTTGAAATCGGGGTTGCATATAGAATTATTGGTTTTATGGTTTTTTTTCTCTTTCTTCAAGTTTGATGGTTTAGAAATGCTATGTGAATTTGAAAAATATATTTATGAAGCTTATGAGGATAGTGCAAACTTTAAAGCATTTCAAGAATTTCCTGGAAGAGTATACGCTGGTACTTACTTACTAGAAGTTTTGGAAAAAGCACAGTTTGGGTACGATAAAGCAGCAGAAATTTCAAATATTCTATCAAAAGCAGCTGATCTACTTCACGATGAAGGTTATTAGTATATAATTATATCAATATAAAGAATAGTTATTTTAGCTGAGGGAGCAATTTCTGATCAAGGAAATCATCTTCGAAAATTGAATACATTTTTAACAACTGTATATTGCAGTCATACTAAAGATATGGCAGAAGCTGTTTCTGAGACTAAAACTATTGTAAGTTATTACTTTACAGTACTTTCATGATCTTCCGTAAATGTTTGGAGATCCAAATTATATTATAAACTGACAACCGATTTTACGATTAAAAAAATTAAAACATAGTTTTGGTTGGTTAAAAATCAGTTATAAGTTTCAAACTAGTCCCTGAACAAGTTTATTGTTTTGTTTTTCTTTTCAGCAGTATGATAACCAGAACATCATCGACAAATTCAAGTTGTATTTAGAAAAAATTGAAAAAGAATCCGAAGATCCAACAGTAATTATATTTTGTAATTGATAACAGTTGTTTAACCTTTAAGATTGTTATTAAATACTGGTGCTTCTCGGCTAGTCTTTCCATGAAACTGTTGAAAGCACAAGGAGCTCGCACAATTATTGTTACAAGTGGAACTTTATCTCCTCTTCAGAATTTTATGGACAATATTGGCTTGTAAACTTATACTTTTTTTTTTGAAAGTTTTTTCACTATTTCAGAGATTTTGGCTGTAAACTTGAAAATATTCATGCTGCTCAGTCCAGTCAAGTACTTACTGCTGTAATCAAACGAGCTCCTGGCCAGACAGAATTACTATCTGGCAGTTTTAAAAATAGGTATTACATATATTACGACCTTATTCAGTTAGTCTCTATTTAATTGTTTTTTTATAGAGGAAATCAAGAATATTATACAGGTGTAGGCGAAGTTCTGTTAAATCTAACTAAGGAAGTGCCCCAAGGTGAATTGCTCTGAATAAATATTTAGAGACTTCTAATTTCTAAGGTATCTTGGTATTCTTTTCTTCCTATGGGTTGATGAAGCAAACAATAACAATGCTAAGAACCAATGGATCGCCTTGCTACTGGGATCGAATTCGGGCTCTAAAACCAATTGTAGTGGAACCTGAGCAACAAGTATTTTGGAATATTTGTTTTTACAATCAATCATATATTTTCTAGAATCAACTTGATTCTGTTAGATGTCAGTTTGAGTCTGCTGTCCAACAAGAGAATGGAGCTTTATTTTTTGCTGTTTGTCGCGGAAAAGTTGAAAAATATATTTTTTAATTAAATAGTTTTGAATTTAGGTTAGTGAAGGGATTGATTTTGCGGATTCTTCTTCTCGAGCTGTAGTTATTGTTGGAATTCCCTATCCGCCTATATATAACCCTCGTGTTATGTTAAAAAAACTGTACCTTTTAGAGCAGAGGTTAAAAGATTCCAACGTATTACTTCTACTATAATATACTCGTACTATTTCTCGTTTGCAGGCAACTCATCCAGACGTTTGGTATCAAAATGAAGGTTTTAGAGCTGTTAATCAAGCTATTGGACGTGTACTTCGTCATATCAATGATTTTGGAACCGTTGTTCTATTAGATTCACGGTATTGTTTTTTTTTAATATTTGAATTAATTTAAATTTAGATTCGCTTCTACTAATATTACGAATTTTCCATCATGGCTTCGACCATCTCTTAAGATTGTGGAAAAATACGAATACTTCCATAAACGGTTAATATCATTTTTTGGTGAAAGGAGTTCTGAAGTCAATGTATTTTTGGACCCTTGTGTTAAAATTGTTAATAATGTAGCGATAGGCATCTAAAAGAAGTGCTTTGGAGAACTTAATAAGCCAAAGCCGTATGAATAAAAAGCAGTCTAAACGCCGAAGAAAAATCACAATTGAAGAAGAGTATGAAAATCAAATCTGATAGAGACACATATATATTTTTAGGCCTTTACAATTTCGATCAGATAGTGAAATTAGCGAAAAAATTTCACACGTTGATGTCACGCATGCTACTTCTTTAAAAAACCTCGATGTATGCTATTTAAAAAAAATTTTATCGGAAACTTTAATGTTCAGGAAGCTCAAACCTCAACCTCAAATTCTTTTATTGTAAACAAGCAACAAGAACTTGTGCCATCAAATTTTGGTTCCGTTTGCTTATCTACAACAATTCCTGCCCCTGGGCGTAAAAAAGTAAAATTACTAGTAAGTGTGTTTTTTTTTAAAGTTTAATTAATTTGCTAAAGCTGTGTATTCAGTTTTATAATAACTCATTTTTACTTGAAAACAGTAAGAAATCAGAACTTATTTACACATTTCTTCTGTTTAATAATAATATTGATACAAGAGTAGGAATTTTCATACGTAATACCAGTAGATTCGTTAAAATTCCATCACAAAGAATATGGTGGAGGTGGATCTCTCATCAACGCCGATATAATATCTTCGTCGTGATGAACTCTGAAAAGCGAAAATATTATTTCGGGATTTGATTTTGATTCATATTTTCTTAGTCCAAAATATGTTATCTATCAATGACATTTTTCTTCTGTTACGAAAAAGTTGAGAGTTGGGTCCATGACCTAACCTCAATAATCCTTCTTTATAATTGGTTTTAACTAGAAACAATGGAAGAATATAAGCTATTCATGTTCACCTAGCCAATTTTATCTTTTGTTATGGGTCAAAATCCATCACCTTTTGTTTCTCATTATAGTGCTCATACTCTGTTCTAAATATCTATCCCGTAAAACAGCTATTAAAGGTGTGGCTAGACATAAAACTGAGTATGCCGTCATTTCAAGTGCCATAATCGACTCTTGACTTTCCTGCAAAATGAGTTTTTGAGATGCTCTGGCTTGCATGATTAATACTCCTACTCGTTTTCCTCTCCCGTTCCAGATTATTCGTATAACTATAACCACGAAGGATAGGAAGTTTAAGAAAATCCAAAACAAAGCTGTCACTGATTCTTCAAACTGCTTCCTTAAATGAGGCTCCTGAAAAGGTCAAGACTAGTCTAGCCAGTTAAAAATGAACAGATGGAACACGGGACTAGGAGGCAAATCGCTTGCTCTCTCTCTAATTCAAATTCCTACTCGAAAGACCACTTGGTCTGTATTTTTGAGCTTAAAATTGACAAAGAAGGAATTAGAAAGACAAAGTACCATAAGATTTGGCACTTAATTCTTAAATTGGAAGTGACAAATGCCCAAGGCGGCAAGCTGAACTTACTGGTTGAGATCTCGTCAACATGATAATGTTTGTGATGTGTATAACAACATTGATGACTAGGAATACTGATAACAAAGCAAGATGGAAAGGAATAGCTAGTACTAGCGAGTCTGCTAAGCTGACCAAAAAAAAATCCACTATTAGCAATAAAATAACCAAGATCCAGGTAGATACCAGCAAACGAGAAGATTGCAATCTAAAATGCAATGTGTCATTGCTCATTCGGAGTGATTAGACGTAATGAACTGGCTGATGGGCTATATTTGCTTCAACTTTTCTCCACAAAATGTTACGGGAAAGTTTGTTGAATTTTGAAATTCAAAAAGGTTGAATTCTCACCTGGTCAAATGGTAGTTACGTCTAGATAAAGCATGTACAACACCGATAGTAAGCAATGTGAGCAAACTTAAAGTTGAATTGAAAAGAACGGCGGCTGTACGAGCACTGAAGAACTCTAAAGAGGTTGTCAATCGCTCTTTCGGGGCAATAGTCGAAATCTACAAATAAGGTTAATTATGCATCTCATAGTGTCTTATGTTATTTAAATGTCTCGGTCTTTAGTCTAAATTTGAATTCCCTCCTTGTCTAAAACTTGAGCAGTAGTTTCTCAGCCCAACGATTCTCATCAAATGAAAGCGTGAAACGTTGATGTAGACAATGCTTAAACTGCGGCAGCAATAGAACAGGTTTCAAAGTTACAAAGTGGTTGCCTAAGGGGACTAGTCGTTTTGAGTTATCTGAGACTCTCCGGCTTTCAGCATCTTTCACATTTTCTCTAAATTTGCGTGGATAGAGCCATTCAGAAGGGTCGCGAAGGGTTTGACGGGAAGCAGCAGCTATTCGGAGCGGAAGCTCGGAGAGCAACTCCCACACGACCCTCATATCCGTCTCGCTCGGTCCTCAGAGGCCATCAGGCTTTGCCATTGAATTTTTTCAGTTTGTAGCTGGTGAAGGAGAAATACTACTCTACATTCGCGTCTCGACCGTCCCATATGGCCCCTCCTATCAAGACAAAGCCGTTTTGTTCTTATGGTATAAATAATTGAAAAAGTTTCCGGTGATGTTTCTTCTGTGAACAGAGTCGGAAAATAGAAATTCCGCCACGCCCGCGAAAAAACGGGCAATAGTAAAGTTTGCTAAAGAAGAACACCTAAAATGCTCTTCCTTTTAAAATCTTAGTTTGCCCTTTAAGTTTCGCTCTGTTAGGCAAAAACTGGAGCTAGAGCTGATTGTTAATGCTGTGACTTCAGCTGGAAAATTTCTGAAGTAATGCTTGCAAATATATTTAATCGTTTGTGGTAATGTTTGAAGTAAGAATACTATGATATAGGTAAATCTTACCAATTTCAATTCATCAACTGAGTTTGTACATGGCATATACGTTGTGGAAGGTGGGCTGAGGTTGAAAAATATGACAACCACAGCAGTAATACAATTACAAAGCCATAAGTTGGAGCTGAGCAAACTTGTGGTTCCCTGTAGACGGCTGTCAGAAGAAATAGCAACTAAGAGAAGGATATTGAACCCGAATATAGTTATAGCTAATAAGAATATCAAAGCTGTACCGAGCATTTCAAACCATTTGTACTGAAATTCATTTTTATTTTGAAAGAAATGTAAGGCGAAAGCATGCCAGAAAAGTAATCGATTTGTCATCACACTAACACATAAATGCATAGAAAACGAAAATGAAGTGCATAAAAAAGTTAATATCAGGAGCTGTTAGTGACAAAGTTGGAAATGACTGGTTACATCTATAGTTACAAACTGAACTGAGGGCTCGAAGATCCATAGAAGTCCCGCCTATCGATCATACTGCCCCGCCTTCTTCCGAGGAAGCTTGTTTAGAAGATGGGAGGCTGATGTCATTAGGTGTATGCACACGTTTTTGATGACCCACTTTGAGTACAACTTTTTCGACGTCGAAATTTGAATTTGAGTGACACAGAGTGATTAGAGAAGTGGACTGAATGGTTGAAGGATTCCATGAACTCAATTTTTTCCGCTTTGTACAACTCGAATGAACAATACGCACTTATTTCTTCCGTTTTTTTCAGAGAAAAACACCTTTCTTACAAAAAGAAGATTCTTCTCGGAATCTAACGTCTTCTGAGAAAGCATTTGATACCGACAACGCCGTAGAAGCTTCAATAGCAGGAAGTGTCCCTCACCATATGAACCTTCCGGAACGCCAGAGGCCAATGAAAAGAAAAGATAACGAAAAGGAAGAAACGAAGAGCCCTAGTAAGAACAAATACATGAGCAGAGAAAACTGATGAAAACTCATTCAAATAACATTTAATGATATGCATTTCAGATCTAATTTTGGAAGGAAAACAACTGGTTAGTAAAGACATGTCTGAGTCCGATATGGTACGACGACAGAAAAAATTAAAGCTCTCCCACTCTGAAGATCCTGTGATAACGCAAACTAACCCGAAATTTCATAACGAAAATCTTAACAAAACAGCAAGAGAACTCAGCCTAGCCAATCAAAGTCCCAATAAGTCGAACGAGCCCTTTGAAAAGAAGAATGAAAAAGTTGTCATAATGAGAGGCGAAAAGCTTCCTATTGGACAAGAACTTTCTTCGGAAGTGGTGCGTTAAATAGAAGTATAATAGCTATGTTTTTCATTTTCAGAAGAAACGGCCTTCAACCCGTGAGGCTGCACAAGCTCTACCTAAACATTTTGACACTGCTTTGGCCATGGACCAGGTTGCATTCGCAAAATTAGTAAGTCATGCATGTTTATTAATTTTTCTTCCTTTTTTTAAGATGAAAGAAACCGGCTTAGCAAAGGATTTTGCATCTGTGCTAAAAGGAATGAGAGATAAAGATACGTTTGAGAGATCCTTTGAAAGTGCGAAGAGTATTCTTTTACCAAAACATCCTAATCTGTTTGTTGGTGAGTATTTTTTGAGTTACTGCAAAATATATGTTATTTTAGCCATGGCCAAGTTTTTAAATCCTTCAAGAAAAAAAATTGTTCTTAATTACGCTTTATCCAAAAAACTGGAGTTTTAAATTGAATCTATCAGATCATAGTTATTAATTGTTTTATGTCACTCGATATGAAATTTTATTACCTATTTATTATAATTGCTGTAAGATATATAGTACCACGAAAGATTACAAAGTGAAATTTGCTTCCCGAATAGAAAACAAAAGCAGTAAATTTACATCACCATGGAATCCAACAATAACATTTTAGTTTCATATGAGAGAAGTTAACAATTCCGCTCATTTCTTTTGCACTTTTACACAAGAAAGAAATATAAAACTATCACAGCCTTGTGAAATGAATTAATATGAATAAGCTGGTCATTTTCGTTATTAATGAACTGATCCTGAGAAGTAAGTACACAATCTTAGCCAATATTTTTAGGCCCGCAATTGCGTACATTACGCATAATTCATATGAGACTGACGCCTAAATAAAGCTTTTTTTTTCATATTATTTATTCCATGTTACTTAGACTGTTACTTTCGAATTCTTTCATATAAGATTCCCAACTACTGTTTTTCTTAAAACAATGTAATTATTTTTCTCTTTTAGGAAGATGAGCGAAAGTTCTTCTCCAAATAGTTCACATGGCGATCAAGGAAGTCGTCCACAATCACCTGAATTGGACGAAGAAATAAAGTAAGAATTCGTATAAATAGTTCCTTATTGTCCTCTGATTTTCAAAATTAAATATTGAAGTGTTAGAATTTTATTTTTTTTGCCACTTATTGTATTTTAGGCCTAGCATCAAAAGAGAAGTAAATCCATTGGAAAATGATGATGGTAAGAATGTTTTTCAATGTAAAATTCTTGCTTTTATAAAATTATGTTTTAATAAAACTAATATCGTTTTTTTTGTTGTTAATATATTTTTATTCGTTCGTTTTCAGATAATAGTGATGCTGGAGAGCATGCTCATAATGAAAGTACTGAAATTACGAGCGGAGCTGGTGATAGATCGCGCTCTCAATCTCCAATAAATAGGTATTTCTTTATGAACTGATGGTTTTGAGCATTTGTTTAATCTCTTAGACAAGCTGCAGATGATTCTGATGAAGACGTATCTCCCAAGAAACGGAAACCCATGATTGATTCAGATGAGGATGATGATGATGGTTTGATTCTTTGAAAGTTTGCATATAAAAACAAGCTTTAGACAACCCAAGTCCAGTAAAAGAGAAGAAAGTTTTAGTGGAATCAGATCAAGAAAGTGACAATGGCGATGTAAAAGATAATATAAAGTTGTTATTTTCCTATATTTCTTTCTATTGTTTGTTTTCTTTTCCAGGAAAACATTGTTAGGATCCGATGTATCTGATTCTGAGGACGAATCAGCTCGACCACGTGAAGAAGAGGTAATGAAGTAGATTTTATGTTCATATGTTGAATTATTCCAGGTTGGTGAGCTTATGAATAATATCTTTGGGGATGATTCCGATGACGAAGGGGGTAATAAGGAAGAATCAGCTCCACAAGATGACGAAGATGACGATCCTGGCGTAGAGAGAAACTATAAGGAGGATAGAGATGATGATCCGTATGTTAATTTTTCGAATTAGTTTTTCTTCTTATATACATTACATTATTTTTGCCATATTTAGAGGGTTTGAGTGGGATTTCGATATAATGCTAAGAGACAAGAAGGCAGAAAAGAAGAAAAAAAGAAGAAGAAGAAATGATGGTATAGACATCATTAACGACGATGATGGAGCAATTGCGACCATGGTTGAAGCTATGAAAGCTGCAACTAAGGTTTTTTTTGAAAACATATTTTCTTTTAGAGTGATTGTTTAAGGAAGATAGAATATCCAATATGGAAAGAAAACCCGCATTACGGAAACGACGGATGCTTGCAGATGTAAAAGCAATGCTTCTGAGAGTAATAATCTTTATTTCTTTTTAAACTACAGTTTCTACTTTCCAGGTGGATATGGCAGAAGCTTTAATCGATAACGGGATGCTAAGTGCAGTTTCAGATTGGCTTTCGCCCCTCCCTGATAAAAGCTTGCCCGCTCTAGAAATCAGAACTGAGTTATTGAAACTGTTGATGGGTTTCACTAGACTGGAGCAGGTATATAGTGCTTTCATGAAAACAATATTTTCTCTAATTTTTTATTTTTCTTTCTCATGTTGTACGGTTTCAGAGTGTTCTTAAGCAATCTGGACTGGGCAAAGCCGTGATGATGCTTTATAAACACCCTAGAGAAACCAAAGATAATAAGGAAATGGCTTCACGTCTCATTCGAGAATGGGCCAGGCCCATTTTCCAAGTATGTCAAGTTTTAATATTTTGCCTTAGGATCAAATTAGAGTTACAAGTTTTTTTATTATTTGTCTTCAGTTGGACACTGACTTTCGATCTTTATCTAAGGATGAACGAGTACAGCGAGATTTAGATCATATGCCTCAAGTTAAAAAAAGGCGTATGAGGTAAGTAAATGTTTGAATGATTTTGATAAACTATCTAAAAACAGTAATGATGGTCCGTCAACTTCTGGACAGGCTTCAATTCAAGATACATTAAAACCCGGTGATAAAGGATATATTGGTCGTGCTCGTGTTCCTAGACCGTCAACGAAAGATTATGTTGTTCGGCCCAAAAGTTTGGTGGAAGGAGAATTTAAGGTATGAAATGTGAAGCTCAGCTTTCCTTAATCTGTTTTTGGCAGGGAGAGCGGAAGGGCAAAGCTTTCAATCGCTTGGACAAGACGCAGAGGGAATTTATGGAGAGGACAAAAAAACACAAAGCAAAAAGAGCTGTCACTGTTTCTTTGGAAGGCCGAAATCTGGCCATCTAACAATTTTTTTTATAATTTTAACTAATGTCTTGTGGGTTTTTCTTTTAATAATTCGTGATAATTACGTATTCGTTCACGTCATCTATCTTTGGTAGTCATGGCTACCATAACCCGAATTCAAAGTAATGGAACTACAAGATTTCCAACGTTACTTATGTGATTGTGAGGTTTTCCTATGTATTCGTAGGTTGTAGGGAATTCTCTCGAAATATGTATTTTCTGTCTTCGTCCTATGCATCTGTCGTGTGAAAATGAATGAACTGTGACAGCTATCAGAAACATCTGTATTACTAAATTGGGGAAATTATTCTTTATTTTGTCTTGCATATATAGAAATTGTTGTGAACTTGACATTGTATTTTGTAGCTAAGTTTATCCTGAAGATTCTTATCACCTTACCGAATTGATTATGTTATCACGGTTTCCATTCTACCTGACTCAGTTCGATTGTAAAAACTCAAGCTGAGCTTTTAAAAATGTCTTTTGTAACATTAATTTTATTCCGATACGGTTTTCTATCCACAGAATTCATAAAAATGAATAGTGTTTTCTAAGCTTGTTTTATTTTTCAAAGAAGTTTACTAACACTTCAGACTGCTTTATCTCCGATCTTTGTTTTCCTAACCAAACAATTGTTTTTTTAGATTCTTAGAAGAAAGTAATGTTTTAAATTTTAACTGAATATAGAGTTGCATGGCTTCAACAGTCGTCGTAGATTCTAGCGACGTTTCCTATTCCCCACTTCATTCGCCAACTCGCCAGCATGGATTTGAGATACGATCATCTACGAGAAGACAACGCCGAACGATTTCAGATGATTTTGGGTTTGTAATTTTGACGTGACTTTCGTTGATTTTTGAACTTTCTCTTAATAGTTCAATTCACAAAAAAATTTTCTACAAGTGTTATCACTGTTGTAGCCATATCGAACCGATTAGAGCATAATTCTGACGTTTTAATATCTTGTCGTGCAAAATGAAAGTTTATTATAGGAAATACGAAAAGTTCGTTTTACTAGTTACCCAGCTAAGTTATATTCCTGTAGCATGCACAATGCTTTCAACCTCGTTCTATAAGCCTAGTGAGGTTTGATTTCGCCTCAATCTGGGAAATATGAAATGATATTTTTCAGAAATTTTGTGATAAATTAACGAGATCTAATAATACTATGCTGGAAGAAATTAATGAGTCGTTTGATGTAGACAAATTCAATTTTGTTTTTACAAAACTTCATTTTAGAGAGACGAGTATTACTCTCTACTTATGGAGTGGGGTGAAGGATGCAATAGCTCTATGGTTTTGACGGTACTCTCTACTGCGATTATGTTAGGAGCCTTGTTTGGAGCGTTTCTGGCTGGTTGGTTAGCAGATGTATATGGGAGAAAACCTGTACTTCGTGGTTTGTTCTCTGGCTTTTCGATACTCAACTTTTTTTTCAGGAAGCCTAATAATGGTTAGCTTGGGAAATCTAATATTCTCTTTCATTGCTCCATACTCATGGGTAATCACTTCATGTCTATTATTTATATTAGGAATGTCTTGTGGAGGCTACATGGTCAGTGTTGGAATTGTTTATTAGAGTCAAATACATATAACAAACCTTTAGGTTACAAACCTTGTCCTTGTAGTTGAATGTATTGAACATGCCGAATCTAGATTACTCGCAGTTTCAATGAATGGATGGAGTGCATCAATGGTATATCTTGAATATTGAATATATCTTTAATTTTTTTTTTGCATTCAGATATCTGTTGCAGTGTTAGCTTATCTTACTAAGTATTGGTTTACTTATCATTTAGTTATATCGCTTACAGCTTTGCTGGCAACACTTGCTTGTGTAGGCTTTTCTTAAAATTGGTTTTTATTTGTTTTAATATTTTAGCAATACAAAATCTTTGAAAGTTGTCGATGGTTAGCAGGAGTTCATCGTTTAAGTGATGCTAAGTCAATTGCTCTCAAGATTTGTCGTTTAAATGGTCAGGATGCACCTTCCGGTATAAAATTATATTTTAGAATATATATTTTTCTTTCAATTCAGAACTGACTTGGTATGAATTATTAGGTTTTCAAGTATCCATTCCTTCTGTTAGCTCATCTCCTCAAAAACAAGTTCCTCCAAGGCGTTATGGTTATACTGATCTGTTTAGGTAATCTCAGGATTATACAAGTTTAAACTAAGAATAATATATTTTAGTTATCCGTCTGTTTATCGACCTTTACTCAGTTTATTCTATTGCTTTGTTGCATCATCAATTGTGTCTTTCGGGTAACATATCTTGTATGTCTTCTATAAAAATCTAATTTTAGGTTTTATTTTGTCGTCGATATGCTTCCTGGGAACAGATATACAACGATGGGAATTATGGGATCTCTTAAATTTGCTTTAGGTTGTTCTCTAAGTTTTATCTTTATTTATCTAATCGTTTAGGCCTTATTCCATTCTTAGCATCTCCGTGGATGGGTAGAAAGCCTATAGTATCTATTTCACTAACTATTGCTTGCATATCTGCTTGGACTGTTTGCCTGGGGCAATTTCTTGGGATTTCTTCGACATCGATTTCCATTACAATCTTATCTTTACTTGTGGCTGGTTCATTAGATCCAACATGGAAGATATCTCACTTGTATTCAGCTGAGTTGTTCCCAACTGTTGTAAGTTTTTTCCCCATGGTTCGATGAATTTGAAATGTTATCAATACTTCATAGCAGTAGTTGAAAATATTTTTATTTCATAACATGAAAATCTTTGAAATTCATTTAAATAGAAAACTATGATTATGTCTATTTCGATAAAATGGTAATTATAGGTGCGAAATATGGCTCGAGGCGTCTGTAATGTAGGGGCCAGAATGGGTTCTGTCGCTGCTCCTTTGGTATGCGATTCTTTTTATATTCTCATAAATATATTTATCATATTTCAGATTGTCCATTTGAGATTTCAACATTATCTTTTGCCTTTTATTGTATTTGCATGTCTTTTATCTATTCAACTTTTAGTAGTTATCTTGTTTCTCCCAGAGACGAAAAACCGACCTCTTCCAGATTATCTCCCTGAAGATTGTACAAAAGAAAACGAAAAATTCACTTTAGAATCTATTGAAGGATCCTCAAATCATTGAATTTTATTATGAAATCGTTCGACATTTCTTTCTCTCTTCCAATTTCATTCAATTCCACGATTCTCCAAAATCATGTGATCAATGCGTCTTTGCATTAAGCTTTAATGTTTCATTCTTTAAAGAATTATATGGGTTTACATTTATTTTCATTCAATATCATTATAGACATATGTTTAAGAAACTGCCTAATAATATATATTTTTTTAAATTTTCAAAACCAAATCTTTCATTCTTGTTTATTTAAACTTGCATGCAATAAGAATATCTTTACAAAAATAATGTTCAATTTTATTCTTCTTATAGTTTTCAGGATACTTTTAATTTAATAAGAAGTTTTTGCTTCTGTTTGAATTTGGAAATATCAAATATGAAAATGGTACGCTTTTTCCCTTTTTGTACTTTTCTTTTAATGAGTAAGGACTTCGTTTGGAATTTTCTTTTCGTTTTATACGGAAATATTATCAGAACAGATTCATGGATCATATGAAATAGATGAAATTAGTTGTGACATGGATATTTATATTCATCAGATGGTTAAAAATTTCTTGCAGGCAAGACAAAGTTGAGATAATTCAAACCGGGGTAGGGATTATATAATAAGACCGTTATAATTGGCCTAATAGTCAATTGTACAGAAACCAAAAAAGGTTAAAATTGCTTTAAATGGGATTTATACACAAAGCTCGTGGTTCACGTGTGGTGTTTGGGTCATAACCATTCCGATGAAGGAGTTAAGAATAGAAACCAACACGGCGATTACAGTTATGCTAGATCTTAAGACCCGTAATAATTTACATAAAATGTACGGAATTAAAAGGAAAACCATATAAACCTTTTTGGAAGATTGTCATAAGACTTATGACAGCAGAAAAAATACTTTTTGACATGGTGGATTGAAAAAATACAAATAATTATGAGGTGATTGTTGTTTCTCATTTGAATAGTAACAAGTGAGACATGACCGGCACTGGCCCCGCAGAAGATTATGAGGCGGAATGTCCTGTTGCAGAATCTGAAAAAGAAAAATTAGTATTAACATGATACAAAAAACATGAATTAAATTAAGTTTATAGGTGAGAAAGTGTTTTAAATGAACACAATTGTTTATTTCAACTTTTCGTTTAAAAAGTTGGAAATTTTCCCTTTTCTTTTTAACATTTCGTTGATGTATTCTATATGGGTTTATCAGAACAAAGATTGTATGAACAGGTTGTAAAGGTTCTTCAATACATTTACAACAATTCATTGTATATCTTCGTACTTCTTGTTCATTTCTTTTGATTTGTTATGTCTTCATTGAAATAGAGTATTTGATGTAGCATCTTACTCCAATCATTTAGATTACCCTTTCCTTCTGTTTTTGCTTTTCTTTAATTCATAAGAACCATGTCATGTCCCCGGAACCGGAAGAAACTCACAATTCTTCAAAAGGTAAAGGAAGAGAAAACATCGAAAATCAAGTGCACGTAGCTTCACACGCACCTCGATATTCCGATGACAAGATAGAGATGTAGACAGACGTCTAAACACTGCTCCCTGACCAGCGGGCACTCGGTGTTTGTGCTTTCAACCTTTCGACCCGTCTCATCTCATCTCCTTCTCCTCAGTTAACGTTAACGATGACGTCGACTGTTTGCTCTCGCTGTTCTTCTAATACTACGGGCGAATTGTAGGTTTGAGAAGTATGGACCATTCAAAACGCTTCCGGTTATGTTTTTGAGATTAAGATAAGACTTTGAACTTAGCAATTGTGGTTGAAAAAAAAGTTAACTAGCACAGTGGAGTGAGCATATATTTCTTATTTTGAATACGAATCTCAGTAAATCCCAACGTTTTCTGTATGAACATACTACATATTTTTGGCTGCAGATACTCTTACTCGTTGGTTTTATCGAGATAGGACTTTAATTCTCAGGAGAACTGAAGCATTTTTCTTTAGAAATCGTTCGTGTATTTGAGAATGTTTATACACTATATGCTCCAATCGTTCTTCTTACTTCCCCGTTTTTTTTCAAACTATCGTCATAATAAACGACTTCCATACCGGCAACCAAAATGTTCATTTATTTCTTTTCTTCAATTATTTTCTGACGACCGCTATTTCGTGACGTCAGCTCCATTAAATCATCATCGTCTTCGACGTTGAACAGTGACGTTTTCAAACAGCTGTTGTTTGAAGGATGAACAGAAAAATTTTGTGTGATGTGTTGCTCGTCGCCTTCAAGGACCAAATAATCTATTCGAAAGTTGCGTCATCTGGTCCCTATCTCGAATGAAAAGAAGAAGATTCTGAACTTTTCACATAGATCACTGGTTTGTAGCCAGTGAGCGAAGATGAGGAAAAGACGATGTAACAAGCTTCGTTGTGGGCATTTCCCTTGGGAGGCTTTCAGTTGATGAAGGAAATACATGTTAATGTAATAAATGTTGGTCTTGTGATAAGAAAAAGAATATGATTATCCAACCTTTTTTTAACAATGAACTGTAACTTGGACTATATAATAGTTTGAAACTTGAGGAGATTTTATCTGTTACTCTTTAAAGTCAACGTCACTTTAATTGATAAGAAACGGCAAGCCTTTGAGAAACAGTTCTATTCGAGATGAACTGTGATTGAATTTCCCTACATACTTTGCAAGATAGCAATGCCTCATTAAGCATTTCAACAGAAAAAAGAAGATATTTAAACTTCTTTTTGAAATTCGATTTACGATTACTTATATGACATTTAAAACCATTCAAATAGTTTTAATTAAATTACTCATTTAAAGTTTTTAAAGAAACTTGGTATGATGTATCGCTTTACCAGGAAACTTTGTCGTTAAATCTCTCAAATTTGATAATTTTGTGACGTAGTGACTATTTGTGGCCAGACTGACTTTCCACTTCACATCTTCAATTAGTCACAATTTGTGGTTGCGTCACCATCATCTGTTGAATCTCTGCGGAATTATAAAAAAATAAAAATTTTACAATTGAAAATTGTAAATATTTACTTCATAATCTTTGTCACTGTTTTGCTACCACCTTCTTAGATATTGATATAAGTAGCACATGTTCTCCAGTGTACCTCTCATGAACTTATGTAATCGTTAAAATATGAACTTGGATGCAATTCTATCGTGTTTCATTTAGTTAGATATTCAAACAAATTGATATAGCTTTCTAAAAATGACAGTGAAATAGTATTTTGACGATTTGGTTCTAACAAAAATTTAATAAAGTGTTATAAAATCAAATTTCAGTTTCGAAGAAAAAGCTGAAATGCAAAGTACAAATGACTGCGTCACAAGGTACTATGAAAAATCTGATTCAACTTGGTTTCAAGTAAATTTCTCGTTTTTGCCCTGCGTCAAACGCCATATTTGAATTTTCAATGATTGTTTAAGATAGGAAAATAGAATATTGAAATTCTATCACTCTCTCTCACTAACTATTAGAAAATTCCTTTTTGACTTCTAAGCATAATTTCTCGTTATGCCAGATTTAACAAAATTTTCATCCCGATTAACTGATTCACATGTACGGCAATAACAAATCCTTGTAGCTGGTTGCAATATCAATGTTGTTTAGCTAAGAAGGAAATTGAAGATTAGGATGGATATGAGACAAGGTTTCTCAGTTCCGTTCAAAATGGCACTAATCATGTATATTCTTAGTATGGCGAAAGATATTATTCACATCCAAAGTATGGGAACCCCTCCAAATCTTCTCTGAATTCCATTTATATTTCCTTGTTAACGTTCTATTTATAAGAAAATTAAGCAAAAGAATTTTTGAAGATAGTTATCGCTAATATAATATCTTATCAATAGCGAAATATTTGATAAACTCAGTTTATTATAAGGCGTGATATAGGCAGAAATGGATTTTTTCTATTAGAATTCACTTTTTCTTAACATAGAGTAGTATAATTTGAACTTACTTTGAGCTTCCTGGCGACGTCGAGCCTCCTGCTCATTCTCGCAATGGGCTGTCATATCTGAGAGGCGTTCTGCCAGCTTTAACGCTCCCGGATCATTGATTTCGACCTGAAAAGAGTTGTCTTTAGATAATACTTTTCTAAATCTTTTTGTTTCTTCATTTTTAGTTCAAGAGCCCTTTTCATTCAAGGTTTTCGCGTGAAAGCACATAAGAATATATTTCTATATTTGAGCAGCTGTAGTCTGCCTTTCACGAATGATATTATGATCAGACTCATTTCAAAGCAAAATTATTGGTGTCATTTGAAGTAATCTACCCCAACTGAGACATAACTACCAAGCAATAGTAAACATATTGACACACTAAAAGCCGTATATGAAACATAAACTATTAGAATCTTTGTTCATTGTTCTTGACTGGCGAGCCTAAATACGTGAAAATGGTGCCTAATATTTATAATGGCCTATAATGTCTTAGTAATAAGATTGAATATCCACTACTTCCTCAATAATTTTAGATATTATTAACAAAAGAATGAATACCCACATACAACTATTTTTCTTTATCTTAGAGCACATGACTTTTATGATTAGTATGAGTGTGTAAAAATTGTCAATGAAAACTACACCTCAAACAGTCACTGTTCATAAATGACGTTTTTCTCCAATTGTTTTACTCTTTTATGTCTCTTTTCTCTTTCTTTCTCTCCTTTAACCACCTGTCTGCTCTTCTATATCATATCAACATTTTTTGAACAATTTCTATAACCAGCAAATAGTTAATGACTTTCAGGGAGTGCTTCACTGTTTTGATTACATATATAGAGAAAGCTAAAACATAGAAATCAAATACTGCGGTTCGAAAGTTTTTTTCCCGTCATCTTGCTACTTGAAAGAAAATTATCTTTCTCAGGATATTATAATCCCCCGAGATAGCTATCAGTTTTTCTTTGTGTTGTTCAATGAGGAAGACTAGAAAAAGTGAGATATGAAGCAACTAAGAAGTCTACGTCACACACTGATAACGTTTGAATGATATGATGTTCAATCTGTATCAGTTCACATATTGAGCGTTTGTCGCTTGCAATTTGCGTGGGTTTATAGTTCGAGCAGTATGTCATGTTATGAATCAATCGAAGTTGTAATATTTCAATTGCAAATACAAAAATAGAAACTGTTATTTTTCTCAGCTGATGATGATAGAAGAAAAATTTCCATGACAACGATATAGCCACGTATCTGCGTTGGCAAGTATCTTTCTCTCATTTGTTCCCGCTTTTCCATTTTCTCTCGTTACCTCTCCTTCCTGTACACACCCGATCATGTATCGTGGCATTGATTCGGATTAATCTAGCTTTTCTTGTTTACAGCGAGAGGAGTGCTGTAGGAAAGTGAAAGGAATTCATACCCCCCTACTAGCAGGCATCATCAGCTCAAACGATTCACAGGAAATACTATGAGATAGTAGACCGCTTTGAAAAAAAATATTTGTGATGGTTATATAAACGAAATCGGATTTTACGGGTTGCTCGATTACAATTTAGAAAAAAGGAACGGCACTGCACATCTTTGTATCGGGAATTATGCGATGTTGCTAGGAAGAAGTATTCACAGTCAATCAGAACGCTTTAATTGAGGAAAGTGCTTCCTCTGCTTTCATCTATTTCTCTTCAATTTTTTTCATATTCATAGAAGTCTGACGTCATCAAGCAGCTGAATTTGCATGTTTGAACAACATTTTACGATGTCATCTCGACTGGTCACGTCCGTATTTTGCTCTTTTTCTTTCTACCCTCTTCAATTCACATACTTTATGTTTGTGAAAGGAGTTGTCTCTCTGAACTTGCTTATCTTTTCTTTCTCTCTCTCTATATTCGCTATACCTCTCATCTTTTCTTTCAACTTGTTCACAGTTTCTCTAAATCCGCTACTTCCGCGACATTAGTATTAGTAAATCGATTAAAGATGTGTGTTATTTGAACTGTTTATCAATGAATGATGCTCGGAAAGGAAACAAAAGCGTTTGGTAGAAAAAAACATGAAGAAGTTTTTATATTAAAAACTCATATATATATATATATATATATATATGTTAATGCTTAGGTCATGACATTTTTCAGTATGTTATAAGATTATATTGAAATTAAACGGAAAAACATATGCTCATAATGGTTTTGATCACTTCAAGGTCTTAATAAGAGCAATTACAGTAATAGAGATCAAAATAAAACCTGACATTTTTTATTTGTTTCACATAATCTACCTCGTCCTTTTTATTAATATGCCCTGAATTAACACTTATGTTGCAGGACAACAAAAGGCGGTTAGGAAGTATTTTATTATGATTATGCAAGAAATTTCGTTTTCTTTGATTTTACAGTAGCAAGCCACATGTGTTGGCGACGATGCTGCCTGCTTTCTAGCTCTATCATTAGTCATGTACTAACAAGAGACAAGATTCAGATGAAAACGTTACGAGAAGGTAATAGGGACAATTAGTTTGGAATCGACATAGTCGCCGATAACAATTACAAAATACTTCATCAGAATACATATTTCGGTTATTTTGTCCATAAATATTCTTGTTGAATGCTTCTCTTTTTGAACGTTTATATACTTTGATTTGAAACAATGTCTTGTTTGTGGCCACAGGAAACAATCGAAAGAAAGAAGTTGTCACACTCATATGACACACACACAAAGTGTTTAGTCAGCAGGAAGCAAGCAATTCCATCTTTTTTCCAGCTAATTAGCATGGATCATTAGAGCATTAGCTTAAAAAGGAAATGAATAAATTTCGAATGGGGAAAGCCGTTCAGAGCGATCTCAAAGAATGGAAGACAAACGAACTTAATTGCTTATTAGAGGGCTTTTTGTCTTAATGTTAACCGTTCTAAACTGAATGGACTTTCATATGGTATAATTCAAATTGGAAAAACTAATAATCTATATTGCTGCCCATAGAACAAGATATTATAATTGTGATTAAAATGTCGCCCCAGTAGAAGAAAGGGATATTGGAAACGACGAAGTGATAGTCAGAGTGAACGAGGGAGAGTCGAAGAAAGTCAATCAACGAGAAAGCTCGATCTCATGTCGTGCGTAGAATAAGCAACCCAAATTTTCGTCTTTCGATTTCTATGTAAAAATTGAAAAAAAAGATTCAACAAGATGACAGAATACATCAAAATAAGCCATGTGCATTCTTTCCCTGCAGCAGTTCAATAGAAAACATAGGTTTTTGAATGACAACTACGAAAAAATGAAAAAGATAAACTATAAATGAAAGTAAAATCCGCAGAGATTCACTCGCTCTTTTTAATCTTATGTTTTCTTCTCCCAATACCATACATGCATATATGTTCATGAATATAATGTAATAGTAGATAAATAAACGAATGCTTAGAAAAGAAGTTTGAAAGAACAAGAAAGTAAAAGAATAAAAAATGAGAAAGAAAGCAAACCTCAATTTCTGGTAATGCATTGCGTCTGCCAGCTCTGCCAGAAGCAGCGAAATTCTGGAGAGTGTCTTGCTCAGTTTCCAATTCCCCCATATTATTTTCTTGTAAAATTCTTGAATTTAAAGACGAAGGAGATTTTAGCTCCGTCAATCTGTCAGGCGATAATGAATAATAAGCTAAAATAGTAAAATATTGATAAAACGTTTTACAGCACAGAATAAAAAAAGTGGTTAGAAACAAAAAGAGTTGGAATAATAAATGCAACCGATCAACGATGCTTAATTAACTGAAATAGTATTGATGGTGTAGCATTTGACGCCATCACGTACGTCACGTATGCTCAGTAATTCTTTTTGGAGAATAATAAGAAATAGTAATGATAAATATCGAACAAATAAATTGATGAAATATTAGTATATATAAATATATATAGATTGCTAAAAGTACATGTTATCTTGGAACTGTTTTAAAGAATCAAATGTGAGCCAAATTCATCGAGTAGCTGAATAGACGTCTGGTCGCCTCTTAGCGCTTGTGGCTTAGTATTAGTGCGGCGAAGGCGGGAGGGGTTGTAGGGGCTGCACGTCGGTCGGGATGCTGCGCGATGTCGCACGCGTCAAATATGCGTACGCAGGGGCTGCTGGCTCCGCCTCCATCGATCCCCAATGGATGTACGTGAAGCTTTGGAGAAGTAGGCTTCATCGAATAGAAGCAGAGGGAATATAACCAAAAAGGGCTTGAAAATGTAAACGGCGATACTAGTAAGACGCTCGTTACGAAGATAATATGTGTATCTTACGAAGTACCTTACAACCAAAAATATCGACAACTAATAGTTTTCGATTAAAAATTCCAACTGCAAGAAGATCCTACTGTTGAGTACATGAGTTCAATGATCAGTCGTAGCCGTTATAAAGCTCGTTTGTCGCCGTTTAATCATTTCCTTTACTGACAACGATGATGAATGCATTCTGGAAATGTATTCAAACTAAATTCTTCCACGTTTCTTCTTCTTTCATGTTATATTTTGGAATAAAGGAAACATTACTGAAATAGTTGAATACCTAAGGATGAAAACAAAGAATTGAAAGTTAAGAAGAAAATGAAAAAAATCGACTGAAAACTATGTTCGATGAGGACATGAGGAGATGAGAAAAGATAAGAAAGTTGAAACTAAGGAAAATATTTAAACATTGACTGGTTTATTTATACTATTATGAGAGTTCTTCTTTGAAGTGAAAAAGCGAATAATGGCATTTGACAAGTGATATTGTATGTCTTGAGCTTAGTGTCACGGTAATGGCTTTAATACGAAGCCATAACAATCCGATCAAAAATTATGTAATAAAGTAAATCGGCATTGAGGAACATGTACTTGATCTTAATTTATTCATTGCCTCAGTCTTCTATAGTAGTGTAGTTTATCCAAAGTATTGTGGACTGGATTTTTCTGTTTTCAGCCGTATTATCATTATTCTTTGCTGGATGGGAAAAAATATTTTCATCAATGCATAAGTGCTGCATGACTGTGGGCTATATTTCAGTTATTAGTAGTTGTTGTATGTCGCTATATTGGTATGGCCATTTTTGCTGTCGTCATATCTTTTTTGTCTGAATATAATCGGATGGCTAGGCATATGAAACTAGACTTATATGATATATTGATTTGTTACTGGAAAGTACATGGATGGTACTGTACTATATTGGTAACAAATAAATAAACTCAAAGAATTCAGATGAATGTCGAAAATAAAACTTTTTAAAGTTTGTTTTCGAAGAATAATAATGATAACAGAACATCATTATCCTCAATATACTATAGATCATTATTTCGATAAAGTGTTTCTATTTCATTGGTCAAAAGGCTCATTCTCCAGCAACAAAACAAAATGACCAAGTTTTGAGGTTTTACTTTGTACTAAATCTGTTCAAAAATTATATGTAGAAGAGATAATCCTATTAACCAAATAGCTTGTTTGTTATCGAATTTTTGGAAATTGCTGCCTTCTGGAGCATTTAACTAGCCAAATCTTTATAAAATATTTATGTTTAGATGAATTGGAAAGGTACCAATTTTTCAATCATACCTCTATTGGAATTAGAAATGAATGGTAGACATATTTAGTCATCAACAAAGAGACATGTTACACAAAATGGATGGAATAAAAGGTTAAGATTAGGAAAGTTAAGAAAGCGAAAGCATAAAAACGGAGAGACAGGGTGCGTGAGAAAGAGAGAAATAGCAAAATGAGCAACTTCATGATCACTAGCAATGAAAGCGGGGGAATCATATTGACAATTTTAAATGCCATTATCATGAGATGATTATATTCATAGTTAGACTATAGGAGAACTATTAAAACTATATGCGCATAAAAATCATTTTTGATCTCCTATAGAACGTTGTTTCAATATTGTTAACTCATCAAATTCACTGCTTTAATCGGGTTACAAGTGTTCTCTTTTCCTTTATATGTGTTTCATAATCTTTCTGACCGGCTATTCGTTTAGTTTGAAAACTAATTCCGATTTCGTTGAGATTTCAGCGATACTCAACTCCCACGATATTTTTCAAACAAAAAATGGTCATAGTTCTAGTCGTTTATTAGCATAAGTTTGTTCAATCTCAACAAGTTTTTTGCTATTTTAAATTATCATAGTTTTTTTATATTTCATTGTTTTCAACATCTCTTTTCATCAAACAAGATATAAAAAAATGTTACAGAAAAGAAATAGTGAAGTGGTGAGTAAATTCAAAAGGATATTGTCATTGAATTAAAATGAAAGTTATCATTTATTAAACGAAATTTTAATTTAAAAGCATTTAAGGATATATATATATATATATTTATTTATATATTTATATAATCAATTCCATATTTTCATGGTTCAACTGTTGAAAGCAATAATGTTGGGAAGGGGGCAGCATGGTCATATGTATTCGTGTCAGATAGAATTTCTTTTCTGTCCATCAGAGTATTTGCATGTGTTTGCCATAATGGAGAGTAGAACTTGTTCTTCTCTCTCTCTTTTCTCATATGCTCTTATACAATTTCGTACTTTTAACTGTTATTTATTCCATGTTTACATGTTCAAGTTTTTTTTTAAGAATAAGTGATTGGTTAATAGGTGAGGGGACTGTATAACAGGGTTGATTCCACGACCGTAATCAATCATATATAATATAAACTGCGAACTCTTGTTTCATATAATTGTGAAATTTAGAAATGTTAATTTTTCTATTATTTCATGAATTGTATAACAGTTAGATGAATTAAATCTCGAAAATCTATTACTCCATGCAACATGGAAAGTATTAGAATTACTTTCAATAGCTAGCTGATAATAAATTATTCAATATTTTAAGTTCCGTTTTTTATTAATTTGGAACAACATCAGCATTATTTATTGATAATCTGATAAATGTGACCATGCATTTCAATTATTCTGATGTCTCTTTTGACTTTTTCTTTTCTCTAACCTTCTATCATTGTAGGGATCTGTTTTGGAAGTAAAACGATGTTATTTCAATACAAAAGAATTCGAAGATGTCGTGAAAATTCGTATGGAGGTATACAAAGGTTTTTTAATATAATCTATCCTTCGGAAAATAAGACTTCTCAGTAATATTTTGAAATTATTTTAAGGTCTTTGTGAAAGAACAAGGTGTTCCAAAGGATATGGAATTAGATGAATATGAAGATGTTTGTGAACATTACTTATGTATTAGTTCAAAAAGTTAGACTTTCTCTATTCTATTTACTGTTTACAACATATTTCTTCTCATTTTAAGGTAATGAACATGTAGGAGCTTTTCGGTTAAACATAAAAGATCCATATATTAAACTGGAAAGAGTTGCAGTTCTAAAGGTTAATAACATATTTTCAAGTAAAAATATTTCTTTTCAATTGAAGAAATCTCGTGGTAATGGGTTCGGAGCATTTATAACTAAGTGGGTAGTGAATTACTGCCGCGAAAATTATCCAAAACTTGTATTAGCTGCTCATGCTCAATCTTCTGTATTACCATTTTATGGATACTTAGGGTAATTATTATTCTTTTTTAAATTAAAGAAATACATAAAATAGAAACTTATAAATAGTCTCTTTCTTTATATTTATAGAGCAGTCGTTGTTTCTGAAGAGTTTTTAGATGAAGTGAACATATTACATCGAACTATCATATTTCCTGATGCTAAGAACAGTCATGAATAGTTTGTTATCAAAATATTATTTTAATATCAAAATTATTTGACGTATGTATTTGAAGCCAAAATAGATTGATACTTTCAAGATCCGATTATATCTTACATTATTGGATAAAAAAGATGGAAATAATGAAAAAACTTAAACATAATTGTTTTTCAGTTCTATATTGTCTTATGATGAAAATTCATCAAAATGTACATTCAATGGAGAATGTAGTGATCCAACAGTTATTCGTAATATAAAACATTTACTATGTGATATTAGTGTGAGCTTTATTTAGTTACAATATTGCAAATGTCCTTTCTAATCATTTTAATAAGAAGATATATAATTCTTCATAATATTGGATTATAATCTATTTTGTTTTTCAGAATAGTTCCAAAATAACGCTTGATACATTAACTGAATTGTTGAATTCTTTGATCATAGGAGAAGGATATACTCAAAAATTTACACGTTATGCGGTATATGTTATAGAGCAACAGACTAGTGACAATCCAATGTTTAAAGGTAATACAATATAAAAAGCATTTCATGTTATCCTATTTCATAATTTCAAATTAGGGTTGTTTCAACCAACCTACACTTGGGATCAATTAATCGAAGACGAAAAGTTCCTTCTTAATATGGCATGGAAACACTTAAATATAGGTAATACTTTTAGAAGAAAAGTCGTTGAACAAAAACTCAAAAATGCTCAAAGTAATATTTCAGGCCATTATTCAACAGTTGATGAAAGTTGGCGATACTTTTATTTTGCTGTATCTTTTGCAAAATGTTTGAGGTTAAGAAATGAAGGTAACTTTCAGGTACATTTCATTTATTTTTTATTTTATGCATGTTAATTTCTATTTTAGAGTGCACTTAATGCACTAGATATGGGATTGTTGATGGGACGTCATAGATTTTATGACAACTTTATTATACAATTTGTAGAATCGCTATCAAAATCTCTTGAAATTACAAAGATTTCGAAGAATGTTTCGGTAAAAAAGAGAACTTCTTGTCACACTAAATTAGTCAAATCATTATAGGCGAATATTGAAAAACCCATTTGTTTATCCCATTCTGAAAGCATACCTATTGAAATGAATGAAATGAGCGAAGAGGCATTTTTTGAAAAATACGGTCTAAAAGAGATTCCTGTTGTTATACGAGGATTAGCTAAAAATTGGCTAGCCTGTTCCCAATGGAGGTTTAAAAATGAAATGAATAGTATAGTTAAGTGTACTATTTTAGTATGGAATTTTTAAACCAAACTATGGGACAGCGTCTGGTTCCTGTTGAAGTAGGTTCTAAATATACTGAGGATGGTTGGTCTCAGAAGATAATGCCAGCCTCACAATTTTTCTCTAAATGCAATGAAACAGTAGCAGGCTCTCATGAGGTTTTTTATGAGTAATTTTTTTTTGACTAAGTTATTTATAGGAAGGCATACATTATCTTGCTCAACATCGACTATTAGACCAAGTTCCGGAACTCAAAACATATTTAGGATTGCCTTCCTATTGTAGTGTAACCGGATCCACACCAGAGGTACTACACAACTTTGGATAAAACAGATTAGTGACTTTTAGGATATTGAAAGAAACTTATGGATAGGTCCTCAAGGAACTGTGTCACCATTACATACAGATCCCCGTCATAACATATTTTGTCAGGTGAACCCAACTTATTATATTTCAGACAATATGATTTACAGATATTTGGTAAAAAGTTCGTAAGATTAATATCTCCACAGGAAACTGAATATGTTTACCCTATGAAAGAGGGAATTCTAACTAACACCAGTGAGGTAGCACAAAGTAATTCGAAGATATTCGAAGATATATGGTCTTTCAGGTTAATGTTGAAAACCCTGATTATAAGAAATTTCCATTATTTGCCAAGGCCAGATGCTTTGATGCTATTCTAGAGCCAGGAGATGGCTTATTCATACCGAAAAAGTGGTGGCACTTCGTTAAGTCACTAAGTCCGTCAATTTCGACATCGTACTGGTTCGATATGGATCTAGATTGAAGAAATGCACATGATTCCCACGGCAAATCAATTAATCTTATTTATTGTTATTGAAATTAGAATTTGTTAAATATTATATTGGAATAAACTGAAAATGAAAACATGTTTGGTCTTATATTTACGTTTTTATTATAGCCGTTTAAATAATTTAAAATAATTTTCATTAAATTTTTGTGCTATAACCTTTTTGCCTGTTATAACTTGGAAAAAAATAATGCAAATAGACAAAACGTTTGCTTATCACAATGGTACTAAACATTTATCTCTGAAACTCGTGTTCAACTATACTTCTAATTTAGATTGATAGGAGTTCTAAAACTATGCTTTATATCACATTATTAACGCGATATTGCGTATTTGTTTTTTTTATACGAGTCACGTAACATTTTTATTGATAACATGGCTTCCTTTTTGTTAATTTTTTAAGTTTTACGACAATTCTTACTATTTCATATCTAAATTTCAAAATAAATTAATTGTGTTAAGTGTTTGATTTAGCATGTCAGCAGCTGAGGATTTAAAAGTTCAGGGAAATCGCTATTTTGAAAATAAAAGATATCACGAGGCAATTAACAGTTATACTAAAGCTATAACAAAATCACCTGTAGTTTCTGTGTACTATACTAATAGAGCGTTGTGTTATTTGCAAGTTAGTTGAACTTTTTTTGCTTATATGCTAGAAACTATTCAGATAAAAGATTATGTTCGCGCCTCTCAAGATTGTCAAAAAGCTGTTGAACTTGATAGAAATAGTGTCAAGGTTCGTTGCCTTGATAACCAAAAACATTTTCTGATTAGGCGTATTATTTCTGGGGAAGAGCTGCTATTCTCTTAGAACAGTATGATGAAGCTATAAAACTACTTGTCAAAGCAATGGATCTCGCTCCAGCACATGGCGTAAGTGTGTCTGACAAATTATAGCATTTTTACTGATTTAGTACTCGTGAACATTTTGAATCACTTCTAATTACAAACAGAATTCGAACACGTAGCATATTGATAGACAAATGAAACATGTGTCATTGAAGATGATGTCATGTTTTTGATAAATGTTCGTGTTCAATCTTAATTTATCGTGTTTCAGGGAAACTATGGCGATGAGATTCATGCACAGATACGTCTTGCGCGGAGAGAAAAGTTTAAACAAGATGAAAATAAACGCATTCAACAAGAGATCAATTTGGTAACATATTTCAAGAAGTTAGTGTCATAATAATCTTTTCTGTTTCTTTCTTATTCATTTTTTATTTAAAGGTTGATAAAGTCTGATGTCGAAAATAGGACATCAAGTCTACCAGCTGATGATCCCGAAAGAGATAGCATTATTAATGAAGCGCATTCATACGAAAATTTGCTCTTATCTTTAGTCGCTCAGGTAATGTTGTAATATTGTTAGTATTATCATAGAACACTACAGGTTGATGAACGTAGAAGGAAAAGGGAAATTCCTGATTATCTTTGCGGTAAGATCTCCTTTGAAGTTCTAAGAGATCCAGTTATCACTCCTTCGGGCATTACATATGATCGAGCTGATATTAAGCAACATTTACAGAGAGTTGGTAAGTTCAAGTATGTATTATTCTGGATATTTCCTGTATTAGGCCATTTTGATCCGGTAACTCGAGCAGAGTTAAAAGAGGAAGATCTTGTTCCTAATCTAGCCATGAAAGAAGTTGTTGAGGCATTCTTACATGAGAACCCATGGGCTGAGCATGACGACCTCACTGATTAATAGTTATTGTATATATATCTCATAGGAAAAAGTATCAAATAACGGGTCTGTAGATCGGCCTTTTGCTTTAATTTTTGTCTTGACGTTATGATATTTTATCCTGTACGTATAATGCTAATCTTTTTTCCAATGAATTTCATTCCATTTTGGTTATTTCAAAAACTTGTATGTGTATATAATTGTATTATCTCCATAGTCTATTAGACAGTTTCATGTGTTTTCACCCACTAATAAACTTCTAACAATAAGATACTTTA
The DNA here is from genome assembly GCA_964057225.1 of Auanema rhodensis. NCBI lineage: Eukaryota > Metazoa > Nematoda > Chromadorea > Rhabditida > Rhabditidae > Auanema > Auanema rhodense. The sequence goes on along the minus strand of OZ059899.1, from coordinate 7,325,378 downwards.
AAAAAAACTAAAGGAATTAATGGAGTTAAAAGTATATTGGATTAGGAAGATTTTATGTAAAATACGTTCAATATTCATAATTTATTTTGAAAAAAAAAATTGATTCTCATTTTGCATTTATTGTTTTCCATTTCCATTAATAGGAATATTAGAAATAGCTCTCTTCTCCAGATAAGCCTAAATTAATTTTTATAAGAAATACATTTTGTAAATGGAAAAGGTATTACATGAAGAGATGGTCTGCTATTCATTCTACTATGGAACGCTTTGAGAATAGGGAACTTGTCAAGAATAGTTGGTTCCAGAACAAGCAGTATATCAAGTTCTTCGAACAGAGCATAATCAGCATAAGAAATCTTAATCATCAATGTATGTATGTAACAACTGTAAACATACTTTTTCACCGCTAACGAATTTTTCTCCATTACAATATGTCTTCAAAAGCTTTTCCAACAAAGTAAGATGAGCTGGAACAGTCTCCTTGATTAAAGTTTCCTTTCCTCCTTCATAATCTCCGTAAATAACTTTGGTATATTGGCTGTGTAAGTCACGGCATCCCTCAGCGAACATATCGATATAGGTGGTCTCGCTTTCGTTGCTTCCATTGAGATCTATAACATTGATTTCTTGATTTTAGTGAATCCGGTAATCTCACTATGTTTTCTGGCCAAATGACGGTTAATGGCTCCACTTTGAACAATTTGCTCATCGCCGTCATATAAGCAAGGAACTTGTCCGAAAATCTGAGAATTGAAACTAGTATAAAATTTCAATTAGAAGTTTACCATATCAGCTTTAACTTTAGGCCAGTCTTCACGCTCAATACGATGATCTTCAAATGTGATCCCCTGATCAGCTAGCATGAGTCTGGTAACCTCAGCAAGACCTAGCAAGAAAGTCATAAAAAACTTTGAAGAGAATTACAATACTACCTCGGATGTTGAAATAAGAAATCTTGTAAACCATTGTTGAAGATTTATAACTAAATTAAAAAAAACTGATTTCTTGTATTTTATATTTCTAAACAGATTTGCAGATATCGAACTTGAGATTTCGGACAATTATGCAATAAATACAAAAAAAAAGTTACAAAATTTATTATTAAAATTATAGGCAAAAAACGAAGATCAACTAGCGTCAATGCAACAGAAAAACAGGCAATGTAACGCAAGAATAACAAACAGAGACTAAAGTCTCCTGAGAAAAATGAAATTGAAAGAAAACTGTTCAGTTACAAGGACAAACAGCAACACGATCTACCTACACCACGGCAAGAGACCACGTCGCCCGCCCTTTTAACGTTTCTAATTGTCATCATATTAATTCGTGTTCTCGAACAATCTGGTAATTCTAGGACCATGATAAATCAACTACATTAAAGATAAGAATAGGTTTTCTAAAAATGGAGATAGAATTATCATCATTTTCTTCAATCTTTGAGTTTCTTCACGAGAATATAAGCATCATCCGGAGTAATTCTTTTGTAATATTTTTCAGCTACACCGACCTGCTCAAAACCATACCTTTTATAGAAAGACAATGCAGTGTCATTGTTTATCTATAAAACATTGTTGTTATAAGAAAAGGCGATTATGCAGAATATGTTGAAATTAAAAAGGTTTACCTGAACATGTAAGAACAAATTGTGAACCGAATTATCATTTTCACAATATGTAAACACGTGCTTCAATAACAAACTTCCTATTCCCAGTCTATAGAAAATAAAAAATAACAAATAAAATATTCTAAACTTACTGTCTGTAGGGAGCTAAGGTACCCAGGGTCATTATATATAAGGATTTCTGTCCCTGATAGTTGTCATATCGACAGCATACAGCTCCAACAACAACATCATTGAAGTAGGCCAATTTGGCTAATTGTCCTGCACTAACTACCTGGAAATTTTCGATTTCTGGAGAAATTTAAGTTCATTAAACGAACCTCTGTGTAAAATTTATCATTATAAGTCACGGGGAAAACGGCTTGGTTGAGTCTTTTCAATTGCTTAACAATAAATATGTATATCAAAGTGAAAGGGGGAACTTACAAAAACGTTATGCTGGGTTATATCCCCAAGTTCCATATCACATCGTCCGGCAAGTTTCTTTTTTTCCCCATTAATTTCCAAGTTCTTCACTTTTTGAACTATGTCCACGGCCGGCGACATACCTATGGTCGATTATCTAATGTTCAACAGAAGCAGAAAAAAAAATAAGAGTCGATGGAAGGAAAAATAGTTTTTTTAATAATTTCTTTTATTTAAACAAAGAAGAGTATGTGATGATGAGAGAGCGCAGAGTGCAAACTAAAAATTGGTTAGACCTTTAACTCGTTTCAGTCCACGATTTGAACAGGATTCTTCATTTTTAGTTATTTAAATTATATATACAATTATTTTAATATGTTTTATAAAGATGGATGACGATAAAGCATCTCAGCATGATGAGATTCTAGCTATCGAATCGATTTATCCTGAAATACTATTTTATGATGGCGAAAGTCGCGTTCATTTAAATATTACGCCTGTGATGCTAATCATTACCCTTCCTCCCCATTATCCTAGTCTGTAAGAAAAATTTATTTTTTATTCTTTTATTTTTTCTATTTAGAGAGCTGCCTGTGATAGAGCTAAGTGCTCCCACTTTGACGATACGTCAGAAGAATCAATTATGGAATGACTTAAATCAAGAATGTGGAAACAATATAGGCATGCCATTATTATTTTCGTTCATCAGTAAAGTTAAGGAATTCATTGAGGTACGTTTGTATACATTACGCATGAGACCACTTCATCCCAGAATGAAAATCTTGACACTGACTCTGCTGGTGACAAAGACCAAGGCGATACAGTAAATGGAGAAGTCTCATCTACACTCGCAGGTTGAATATGAATGTGCAATATTTAACTAAATCTATATTTTATAGAAATGGATACTGTTCCTGAATTGGATATAAAACATGGAGCAGTTCTTACTGATAGGAAAAGCCATTTTCAAGCTCACTTGTATCCAGTAACTTCGAAAGAAGAAGTAGGTTTCTCGTTGTTATTTCATGAAAAGTTGTTTACTGTAATGTGTTTAGGTCTCAATGGTTTTGAAACAACTTTTACGGAATAATAAGATAGCCAGAGCCACACATAACATTGTTGCTTGGCGTATAAAAACTAATAAAGATGGGAAGGATATACTGTAGGTTGTAGTCTACTGTATATTTTATAATAATATTGTATCAGAATGCATGATTGTAACGATGACGGGGAAAATGCTGCGAGCTCGAAAATGTTGGAGCTGCTTGAGAAGATGGGTGCAGAGAACGTAATGGTATATTAATATTCGAATAGGCTGTTTCAAATTTTATTTAAGGTTGTAGTGTCAAGATGGTATGGTGGAATTCAATTAGGACCTGATAGATTTAGACATATTAATAATTTAACTAGGGAAATCCTTGCTGAATATGGTTACGATAAACGAGGCTAGCAAAAAAGGTTAATTTTATTAATTAATTTTTTTTGTTATTGGTTTTTGGTTATTATTCTTAATTGTAAAGAGTTTTATTAGTATGATCATTCTTTTTTTAACATTGGAATTAAAGAAATTTCTAAGAGGGAAAAATGTTCTTATTACTATTAATTTCAATATACACAGAAATATTTCTTCAACATAGAAGTAGTATAGGAAGGAGGGATTATAATACCATTTTCGACATTTCATTCATTTCAATACATTTTCATTCTCTGATGACAGAGAATCACCTCATTTACAACACTTTTGAAAAAAGTCTGAAATCAGCCCATTTTGGAGCACTAAAAAGTGCTTATTTTCAATAATTTTTATACATTTTCGATCAATTTTCGGTTGAGGTGTCGATTTCATTTTTAATTTTCTATTTTCATATTTAAAAAAAACAGTGGATGTCGATTTATTCGGGTAAAGTGGTATTATAAAAATAATGCACAACAAATGCACTTTAATAAAAATCATAAAGACTTCTCTAAAATTCTAGATTCCCACTATTTCTGCTAATTCTATGAGTTCGATGTTTGTAAGAGGTTTCAAAGTTTTATCTAACTTCGCCATTTATTAAGCATTGTTTTTATCTTCAGAGATAATACCACTTCCTTTCAAAAATCGACATCCACTGATTTTCTAAAAAGTGTGAAAATGATACATTTTTTGAGCATTTAAACATGAAAATAGAAAATTGAAAATGAAATCGACATCTCAACAGAAAATTAATCGAAAATGTATAAAAAAATGAAATGTCGAAAACGGTATTATAATCCCTCCTTCCTATACTACTTATAGAAATACAGTTTTACCAGTTTAAGAATAGTGTAAAATCTGTTTAATATCATATAAAGTCTGATATTATTAGTTATAGTTCAAATGCTTTTACATATGATTGCAACTATTAGATACACTTTACATCAAGGTGAAACATAATTATTTTAGAAATAGTTTTATCCGATCATCCTCATACTGATAAGTCTGAATATCTTATCAGTTAAATACATGTAGACCCTTGAACACGAAATAAGACTTATAATTTTGTGACATGCAAGCATGTTATACTGCAAGCATTAATTTTTTTTTATTTCGTGATTTTCTGAATAAAACGTTTTATATTTAATATTTTGAACCAAAAAAGCTTTTATTGTTTCATTTTAGGAATGAATATTTATATATAAGGTCATTTCATTTATGATTCATGTACTTATAATGATTGTTTAAAAAAAATTCTTTTCATTTATTAATTGTTCTTAAAGTTTTTTTTGATAAGCTAGATGTTCTACATTTAAACTTTTCAATTTTAAAGCTATATATAATTAATAATCTCTCATTCATAAGTTCTTCATTGTAAAAAAAAATTATTCAGGATGACTAAATCAATCGTTGTTCTCAGCTTGTTAGCTTTAGTTGCTGTTTCTGCTTCTCATCGTATGCTTCTAGGAAGACCAAAAAATGGTCTAGTAGGGTAAGTTTAAGACTTCTAATATATTATTTTGTATAATGCCATAACAATTTATAAATTTAAGAGGTCGTTCTAATAATAATGTAGGAAAAGCTGTTGCACAAGCAACACAGTTTAATCAGATAAAAGATCATTTTAATGGTAGTAATGCAACATTTGCTCAAGTAAGAGAAATGCCATCATGTTTTCTTTAAATAATCGTTCTCTTTGTTCTTAAGCGCTTCTGGCACAACTCTGATTATAGTAAGAATAATGGATACGTTTTCCTGTTAATTCAAGGTATGAATAAATGGTTTTAAACAATTAATTGTTAATGCATTATAGGAGAAGGAATTGCCACTGATGCTTGGGCAAATAATGAAGGATACACGTACATTACATTGGCTAAATTGTATGGAGCTGATGTTTTCCAACTGGAACACCGTTGTTTCGGATTCAGTAGACCAGAAAAGTATGACAAACAGAAATGTTCAACATAATTATAAGTTATATGATATATTTAAGAGATATGACAGTTGAGCATCTTGCCACTTGTAATGTTGATCAAGCTTTGGAAGATATTGCTTTCTTCATTAGTAGCAAGAATAAGGAACTCAACATCAAAAACCCAAAATGGATTACTTTCGGTGGATCTTATCCAGGTTCAGTTTTTTCAATTATTTCTGCTTATAAATTATATTATTTCTTATATGAAACAATATAATTACTTAAATATTGCTTTTGCAAAAATGCAAAAAACTTCGATCAGGATGAGATTCGAACTCACGCGGGGAAACCCCAATGGATTAGCAGTCCATCGCCTTAACCACTCGGCCACCTGATCACCGAGCTCACTGCGCCTCTTATAAGATAACAACTAGTAATGTTGAATGGGTTTTCCTTTTCAGGATTTTTATCTGCTGCCTTCCGCATGAAATATCCATCTTACACTGTTGGAGCTGTTGCAAGCAGTGCTCCAATGCTCTGGACTCTTGACTTTTTCCGTAAGTCTCTGAACAGTTACATAATCACTTTATTCTGTTTATAGAATATGCTCAGGTAGTAGAAAACGTTATGTATGATGTTGACCGAAACTGTGGAGATTCAATTCGTGATGCTTTCATGCAAATGCAACAACTTAGCTTATCAGTCGATGGAAGAAACAAACTGAGCATATACTTCAAGTAATTCAAAATCAGTTAAATGGATGTTTTATTCTTGTTTTAAGCCTTGTTCCAGTTTTCAATGTTAATTCAACACAGTTAGATATTGATAACTTCTTTGCTAATGTATACAGTTTCTTCCAAGATGTTACTCAATATACTTATGATGGACGAGTAAGTGATAACATTATTATTATTTTATAGTGATTAGATAATAACAAAAATTGTTTTGTTTACAGAATAATGCAACTCGTGGAGGTTTAGATGTTACAAATCTTTGTAAACTAATGACTGATAAAACAGTTCAAGATGTTATAACTCGTGTTACTAATGTTATTACTTGGGTATTAATATAATATATTATAAATTTTATAAAATATTATATTATTTCAGTATAATAAATTGAACAATATTGCTGGAAATACATTTGATAATTCATATTCTAATGCCATTGCGGTTCTTTCCAATACCACATTTGATGATGAGCATCAATTCCAGGACAATGGTATGTTGAAGTTCAATATCATTTCTCATCTTACTGTATGATCTTAGCTGCCCAGCGTGGATGGATGTGGTTGTGTTGTAATGAAATGGGAGTACTTCAAACCACTGATCAAGGATATAACATCTTCCAACAAATTGTTCCATTAAAGTAAATTTTCGATTTTTAATAACAAAAATAATATTTTTTCAGTTATTTCATCGATATGTGTACCCAGATGTTTGATTCAACAATCAACATTAAGTCTATTAGAGATCGTAATATTGCTTTTAACAAACGTTATGGAGGAAATAATCATTATACCGTAAGTTTATTGAAAATTTAGCTGTTTTACTAAATATTTTTTGATTTAAGGCAACTAATATTGTTCTTCCTAATGGAGCATATGATCCTTGGCATTCTTTAGGTCTTAACTGGAACAATACTGAAAGTCATTTAACCAGTATTCTTATTCCAAGTAAAAACAATATTTTTTATTTTCTTATTTAATATTCTATATAACAGAGGCTGGACATTGTTCTGATATGTATCCAATTTATCCAAATGAACCAGCAGGATTAAAGAATGCTCGAGATTTTATTAATAAGGAAATCGCTTATTTCCTTGGTGGTATGTTACTTTTTTTTATTAAAAAATTATATTTAAGATTGAATGACGTATATATTTAAATTATTTTCAGAAACTGTTAAACCATTCCCTCAATAAATCACTCAATAGTTCTAGAAAGAGCTTAATTCCATTTGTTAGTACTATGCCAATACATTGTTAATATAATTTAGTAAACAAATAACAAAGTTTTTTTTAAATAAATAAAAATATATGAATATACATATACATATAGATTGAAAAATAGATTTGTTATTGATATTTTAAAAAAAAGTTGAAATACAAATGACAATGAGCAAAAAAAAAAGAAAATCTGAAAAGTATCAACAATTTAATATTTAACGAGATCTTTAAATATAAAACAATTCCAAAAGCTAATACCGAAGATATATATTATAATATATAAGTTTGGAGCAATATCTGATATGAAAGTTATGTACTTTATGTAGAAAAATGTTTATAAATGTCTTAATATCTTCTTTTCAAATTGAGGCTATATATATATATATATATAAGTTAATATTTTTAGTTATAACAAAAATATTTTAAATAATGTTTACATATTCATATGAAACTTTAGTATAAAGTTAACTCTATATTATATTTTACAGGTTCCTTCTCATAAGACAGGTTCAACACTAGCTGAACTTAATGCACTAGACTTCCATACAGTATCCATTCCTCCAACTTTCCCTTCGTGTTCTTCAATAGCTCGATCAAAATCTTCTCGATTACTTTTCAGAAGCTCTTCTATACCTTCTAACCAATATGTTAATAACATACCAATACCCTACATAATAAGTTTATAAAAAATAAAAAAAAATAAAATAACATACAGGAACTTTAGTACTACCACGAGGTTTACATTTGAATTCTGGATATCTAGACGATAATATTTTATGACTTTTTAAAGTCATTTGTATACAATCTGGTTGTCCTAGATTTTCCATTTTTGACGCTATTATAACCTTAAATGATATTCATATAATATTATTTATTACAAAATATATATTACTGTTTGACCAAATACTGAATATCGAGGTGCTCTTATACCAACTACTCCAGTGAATACAGGTCCAGTGTTAAATCCCCAACGACAATGCAAATATTGCCCAGGACGATGAGGAATTTCAAAAGTTTTCAAATACTATAAGAATATAAAAATAATCCAAAATATTCAATTCAAATAATCTTACATCACGTTGAAGTAAAGCTATTGTTGCTATGTTTTTAACATGTTCCAAGCGATTTGGTGTTGGAATACCAGAAGCAACACAGTATGCATCTCCAATTGTTTCCATCTAAAAATAAAATTATAAGTGAATATAATATAAAAGGTTAATACTTTATATCCATCATATTGACTTATAATACGATCAAAATTCTCAAACATCCCGCTAAGAAGAGCAACCACTTCCATGGGTTGTGATTCAGAGCACAATGAAGTAAATCCAACAATATCGGAATACATAATTGTTACAGATTTATATCCTTTTGCTTCAGCTTTTTTTCCATTCTTTAAATCTTCAGCTAAGGATCTATAACAAAGAAATATAAATGAAAACGTTGAGAAAGTTCATATTCATACTTTGGTAACATTTCCCACAAAAGTTCATCAGACTTTCTTTGTGCGTCTTCACTTTGACTTGTTCTTTCATTTACAAGATCTTGTAATCCTGATGTATACATTTCCATATTTCGAATCAAATGATCTACTAATGATCCCGACATTTTCAAAGTTGCATCTGTGATTTTACGGGCTAGTGCAGCATCAGGCCTATTATCAATCTGTAACGTTGATTTCAGATGATTGAATAGAATTATTTTTCGAACATACCTGATCAGACCAACACTTTTGCATCAATCCTATTAAATCCGGGTGAACTTCAGAAATATCCGAAGGTAATACAGGGTATGCGGGAATTAAAGCTTCAGCTTGCTCACAAAGAATCAAATTATCATCGTCTGATGCTATAACATATATAATTTATAAGATGAATAACTTTAGTAGATCAAACCAAGATCATTTTGAATTATATCATCAACTTCAACATGTTTTTTTCGAAACATTAGCTCATATAATACTATTCCAAAGGCATACATATCAGCAGCTTGTCCTTGTTGTGGAGATATATTCATATGATCATCTCTATGTGTATACATTATTCCTTTAAGTAATCTTCTCATTTCAGGTGCATAGTAATGAAGTTCTATAATCAATAAGATTAATGTTAATATGAATAAACTTTTACAAACCAGAATTTGGTATAATAGGTTTACCATCCATTGTTCCAATAATATTATTATTTTTCCATTTATATAACATACGGCTCATACCAAAACCCGAAAGTTTTAATATCCAATGTGAATCTAAATATATTTTATTTATTATAAAATAATAATAATAAAAGTATATATATACCAATATGACAATGAGATGGAGAAAGAGATCCATGATATCCTAAAGCTGATGAATGAAGATAATCAAGTCCCTGAATGTTTTAAATATATATCCTATTGATATGTTATAACAAAACCTTTAAGATATCCCGAACAAAAGCTCGCCGGAAATTATTATCAAAAGATATTCCTGATTCTTCTTTAGATGCAAATATCATTTCAGCTAGAGATCCCCTAAAACATTAACAAGTTATTTCAAAATATTTGGTATGAATTGAAACCTAAAACAATGAGTCCAGAGAATCATAAGATCACTGGAACGATCAAAGCACATGCCCATGAATGGATTGATATTATCATGTGAAATTTGTTTAAGCTGAAAGAAAAACAATAATAAATTGAAAGATATTTAGATATTTAACCTGAAATAATAAATACATATCATTTTTATCAAAAACTAATCGTTCTCTTAATTGATATCGTTCTACAATAACATAAACTTGATCAAGAGTAGCAAGCTGTCTGCCTTTCATGAAATCCCGAAATCGAACCTGTAATTTCGAAATTGAAATTGAAATTATAGTATTTATAGTTATTACTGTGCTATCAAGATGTTGTTGTAAACTTAGAATGGACATATGTTGACTACCATTATTAATTTCAATTATTTTCACAGATTGTACTGGAACAACCCAAGGCATAGCGGATGTTTCTCCAGATTTCCTAAATAATTCGGAAAATGAGCCTTGAAAACTTTTCAGAAATAGAACATACATTCGTCGTATTCCAATAAAAATTCCCACAGATAGAAATACTGTAGACATTACCGCAGCAATAATTACAACAGTTCTAATAATATATAATTAATTAAATAAATATTATTTTCTATGTAACATACCCAGTTTGATCACATAATTCGCCTTGAAAACCACACGTAGGTTGACCTGGATTAAACATTTGTTTTGATGCTGGATTATATACCTAAAAATATTTATTTTATTAATGATTAAAACATAGTAAAGGGATCTACCAAGCATTGTACATCAGGCGATGCACAACTTGAAACATCCATATCCTTTGCTATGATTTGAGCCACAGATTTCACTGGCTCATCTTCTTCTATGATGTATACGGTAAATCCTGCTATTCTTTGTAATTGAGAGTTGAACTTGATTTCACCAAATGGTCCTAAAAAACAATTATTGTTATTGCAAGAAAATAGAGAGAAGTAAAACCTTGAAAAATATATGTTGATCTAAGAATATTAATGGGTGTTGTACTTTTACTTGCAGCTTCAGTAACAAGTGAATGAAATAGAGTCATTGATTCATGAAGTTGTAGATATTTCAATAAATCATCCTTAAAAATGATTATTTTTAAAAGATATTTATGTATAATTAAATAAACCTGTGGAACAGAAACTTTTTCCAAATATGGTTCCACTAATCTTTTATCAAAAACTTCATTATGTAACTAAAATTACAAAATTACAATATAAATGTGTTAATTATATAAAATAAATAGATGAAAACAACTCACCACAGCTACTTTCTCAAACATATTTACACCATCTGATCTTTTCTTAAAAGGCTCCGAAATCGGTTCTAACTAAAGATTCTTTTCTTCTTATATTTTAAAATATTAATAACATACAGAATAATTTTCCAATAGTATTAAAGTAGAATATTCAGTTTCATTATAATTGAGTTGTCTAAGTGCAATCTGTAAACCTATGTAATCTGTCAGAGAATTTCCTAATAAAGGAAAAACAACTGAAAATAGATAAATTAGAAAGATCAAACAATATAAAATTTTAATTACCTCTGCTAAATGTATTCATGCCATATAGTTCTTTAATATAATCTTCAGAAGTATAGTTTTTATAAACTTCTATATATTTAGCTATTACTATATCATTTAACTCCAAATATTGTGAGATATTTCTTGCTCTAAATATAATAATATATTTTAAATAATTAAATTATAAATTTCTTTAAACATATCAAAATCTCAAAATCATTTACCTCATATGTAGATCATCACTTTCAATGTCGTTATAACAATCGGTACAGCAAATGAATACAAGCTAAAATAAAATAAAATATTATAATTATAATTAATATATTTATTAATAAAACCTTATTCCATTCGACTCCTTTTAAGAAAGCAACCAAGTTTTCACAAATATTAATTAAAGAAATTGTTGTCATCTAATGTCAAATTATTTTTATTTATTATTATTTATTTATTTTAATACCTGAACTACACTATGAGCTATATGATCACTTGGATGATCAGTCCAGAAATTAAATTGCAAAATATCCCATTCTGATGATAATCTGGCTGCTATTTCCAAATCTATTGAAGAATTATATAATTAAGAATTAAGAAAGAATAATTATATTTAATACCTGCATAACAGGTTGGTCCAAATATTGCTTGAATATGTCTGTTATAGTAAAAATCCATAAGAGCTGCTATTGCTTCCTGCATATTTGGACCGCGTGCACATGTTCCTTTATCATCAGAATTGATCCTGCATGTAGAAACATTGTTTTAAACTTTGGAAACGTTTACAAACCCATAATTAACTGATTGGCCAGATGTATCATCATTTTGAAGTTGTGATATAGTTGATGATAATACAGATTTAGCATGCGATTGACGGGAATCAACTATTAACCCTATAGGAACGTCAAGCGATAAAGCCGTTGGTACTAATATCAATATTCCAATTAGTAAATGTAAACAGACACATAATCCTAAGAAGAAAAAAATTGTTTTTATAAAATAACTGTGATTATATGGAATTTTATACTTTATTATAGTTTTTAGAATTAGATTAATCTAGATATATGTATATATCATAAGTGTCCTAATACAGACTACAACATCAACACAACCAAGTTTTATCATTTTTTTTGTAATAATCCCAATTTACATAAAATCTTTATACTTACTTATATAAAACTTTTGCCTTCGCCTCGGTATCCTTTGACCAGACGTGAAGGCGTCTGAAGGCCAGGTAGGCGTTGAAGACACCTCGTGCTTGTGTCGTTCTAACAGAATTTTTCGTTTTATACAACAAATCAGAATCGGATAAGAATCCCGCAACCAAATCCAAACAGCTAAAAACAATTTTAAGAACAATATATTAGAATAATAATTACCTGTAAAGAAAGGTAATTTCAAATAACTTCTAGAATCTTTACGTTCCAGTCTATTCTCAATAATCTACAATTATAAGATGTTTATAGAATAATCTTAAGTATATAAATAGTTTGAAAATAAATGAAAATTGTAGAAAAATAAAATTATATATAATACATTGAAAGACAAATAACAGATAATCAGATGAAAATATTAGGAATTTGTTTCAATATACATACTATATATACGTATGTATATATTATTTTATACAAATAAATATTCCAGAATAAATGATACAATTGATATATCTATCTATATTTATATTTATAAATGAATAAATAAAATCATTTTTTTTTAAAAAAAGAAGAAAAATAAAACAAAAATACTACTGGAAGCAGTTTGGGTACAAAACATCGAAAAAAAAATTACGAGTTCTTGAATTGTTTTGCTATGAACACTATAAGCGAACGAAAAAAATTTTCAACCATATGTTAAATTTTTCGAAAATAGTTTTGTGGCCAACACTTTTTAAACCATACTATCTAAACAAAAATATATTGTTAAAGATAAAAATATCTTTTTGTTCTATAATAAAAAGTATTATGAATAAATCTACTCAAAGGTCTTTTCATATCTGAATGTGATAAAAATATTTTTTCAAAATATATTTTATGAATAGGATCAAGAAAAGAATGATCATAGACATAAATGGATTACCATTTTCATTCATCTGTAACATTATACTCGATTATTATAATGCTATTCTTAAAATAAAAAGAAAGATCATATGATAATATGAAGTGAAGTAGAAAGATGAAGCTTAAACCAATACTACAAGATATGTATTTCCATAAAAAAAGTGAAATGTTATGATTGATTAAGGGAAAAAAAGCTATTCTTAATATAAACCTTTCTTTGGAATACTTTTGATTAAACGTAAAATTTAGACATAAAATGAGTCTCTGAGGGCATATTTCTTCGACAACTAATTAAGGCTTTGAAATACCACAGAATCAGTAAGGAGCTCAAAACTATTTTTTCCGTTGAGACAAAGTTGTAATAAAATGAAAAATAACAAAAGAGATCGATGATAAAACATATTCTCATGTATAATAACCATAACTATATAAGAATATTATAAAAAACAAATAATAACTTCAAAGAATAGCATTCAGATTTTTAAAAAATACTTTGAGCAAATTGAAAGATACTAAAGAAACCATTTAGTAATTTACAGATTCTTGCAACAATAAACGAAAAAGGAATATAAAAGCATACATCATTGATCTGATGATATTTTCATAAATAGAAATATCAATTAGTTTCCAAATAGACAGTGGAAAGCAGATGGAAAATCTGAAAATGAACGGTAAATGAGGGATGGGTGGGAAGTACATAAACAGCTTTCAAAAGCTGATTATCAATGAGGTTTCTGATAGGAAAAAACGAAAATTTCTGGATAGATTAGCGAATTTCAAACAAGAACCCGTAATGCAGCAGACCACATCGTTTTATTCAGATTTACATTTAATAAAGCTTAATATTGAAGAAAGAGTGAAAAAGAAAGGTAATCATGAATAATGGTACAAGAGAGAGAGGTACGAGAATAACAGATAATATAGAAAGCAGGTATGTAGTAGAGAGAAGGGAGAAGTAAGAAGCCGTCAAGATAACAATTGAACCTAACTCAGTGAGTCTAGCCAATTACCGTAAGCAGAAATCTCTTTAATCTCTCATGTTCCTTTTATCTCCCATCATCTCTTCATGTCTGCCGTCTACTTACATACTGCGCTCTTCTGATTGTCGTCACAGCAACATGGCATCTACAACATCATCTTCATTCTGCTTCTCTGAGCGCGGAAGATATCAGCTTATTACTGCAAAATGCATAGAGGGGTTTGTCCCCCCAGCAACCATCTTCAGATTTCTCTCGTTTCCTTCGCTTTCAACCCGAGTTATTACTTCATCAATATCTGAAATAGAGAAAATCATTTTATTCTCTTCATACATTGAGATTATCAGCTGGGTATATCCTTATAATAAATCCTATAACAATACATTTAGGATGATAATCATATCCAAAATCTCTTCATTTGTCATTTCGAGAGTAAATCTGTATCAGATTACAAGTATCATTTCAGATCTTATTATAAATATTGAGAAATAATTGATAAACATTCTATTTATTTATTTACCGTAAAGATATAATTTATCATTTTAAAAAACCAGTCATTTCGACTGTAAAAATCACAACAAAATTAAACTATTGAACACCAATCCATTCTCAAATACACGTGATTCTATATGGCTCAAAGATTATAATTTCTTTGGTTTAGAAATCGTTAATTATTTTAAGCGAAGTTCTTGTATTCGGCATCGATAATTTTAGCAATGGTGTTCAGTTGGACATTTGAAGTTCCTTCATAAATGGTTCCGATTTTGCAATCACGGTAGAACTTCTCTACGGGAAAATCTTTTGTGAATCCAACACCTCCCATCCATTCAACACACTTCGAAGTACAGGTCGTTGCTACCTACAAAGAATAAATATTCAATTAAAACTAGCTACTTTCAAATTAAATATTTTAATACCTACCTGTGAAGCATAAAGCTTGGCCATAGCAGCTTGTTTAACATAATTTATTCCATTATCCTGAAGAAAAAATCATTTGAAGCGTATTTTTCGAAACTGTTTTCTTTTCAAAATTGTAGTAGAAAAGAAGATTCAATTAAAGAAATTTCTACCTTCATGCGGGCAGCATTGTAAACAAGAAGTCTTGCAGCTTCGATTTCCATGCCAACCTGGGCAATTTGATGTTGCATTCCCTTCAAATTTAAAGTTAATTTCAAAATAAAAAAACTCATGAAATTAAAGAGTTATATGAACCTGAAAATCAATCAATCTCTGGTTAAATTGTTTTCTCTCTTGCAAATAAGGAATGGTATTATCGTAACATCCTTGAGCAAGTCCCAACATTTGAGCACCAATACCAATTCTACCTCCATTCAAGCATTCAATAGCATACTTGTAACCTAAGAAAATATATATTATATTAAAAACATTCATAGATCTAATTTAGTTCCACGTACCCTTTCCTAGTTCACCTAAAATGGCAGACTTTGGAACGCGTACATTGTCAAAGTTCACAGTGCAGGTTGATGAAGCACGAATACCAAGCTTGTCTTCCTATATCAAACTAGTACTAATAATAGAATGTTAATATAATATTACCTTCTTTCCTACACTCACTCCTTCTTGAGTACGATCTACTAAGAAGCAAGTAATGCCTTTATATCCCTTGGAAGGATCAACATTAGCGAAAACCTGTTAAGATAACAATAAACAGAAATATTTCTCCTACTCCTTACCAAGAAGAAATGGGCATGCCCAGCATTGGTAATGAAGATCTTGGATCCAGAAATCAAGAAATCATCTCCATCCTTCTTAGCTACTGTACGGAGAGCGAACGCATCAGAGCCAGAATCACTTTCGGTGAGACAGAAAGATCCAATCTAGAAAAAAGATAAAAAAATTAAACCAAAACATCAATAATGTTAACAACCGCGCATGCCTTTATAAAAAGTAAAACACTATTTCACAATCAAAAAATAAAGTAATTCCTTACGTAAATTTCATGAAATTGGTTTAGGTATATTACTTTTTATAAACAAAAACATAAAACCAGTACAGTTTAATCAATTAATTTTTTAAATACTTACCCAATCAGTGCAAGATTTTGGTAAATATTTTTGCTTCTGTTCCTCAGAACCGAGTTGAATTATGAGTGGGATAACCAATGTATTATGTACATCAACAAAAACAGAAACCGATGGATCAACCTGTTAGTTAATCAAGTAATTGTAGGGTAAAAAAGCACAATAACACCTTAGCCAACTCTTCAATAACTAAAACTGAATCAAAGAAAGCCATGTCAGGACCTCCATAATTACTAGGAATTTCGATTCCCATAAACTAAAAAATATTAATGAAAAAGAGCTAACATTTATTGAGGAGAACCCCGTTCTCAAAAGATCCTGTGATTACGCTTTGATGCATTATACTCTTGTCATCCATTTCACGTACAAGCGGCTTTACCACATTTTGAGAAAATCTCTTGACTGTACAAAAAACAGATACACTAGTAGGTTTATAACATTTTTTAGCAAACCTGTGTCCTTCAAAGCTAATTCACTTTCGCTAAGTTGAGTAACTGGGGGAGGAACTCTACCCTCGGAATCATGTCTTGGCTTAGCACTAGCTCCAGACAATAAACCTCTAGTAGAGACTAAGGAAGAACGGGCAAAACGGGATGGCAACATGCTAAAATATGAAGCAATTGGAACACTTACAATCATTTTTGGCAACAATTTAACAACAAAGATAAATGGATAAGAAATGTCACAATAATGATAACAATATAAAAAAACTATATACTTTGTGTTAACCATTATTTCATCAAATCAAGATTAAAGAATGATAAAATATACAACCTATGGTTGTACACTAACAGAACCGAGTACAGACGATGTGCTGACGACTGCCTGGGCGGAACGAATCACTTCCAATCACTAAAAAAAATAGTCGCAGAAGTACGTGAACACTAAAATATCATCTGGGCTTTTAAATGAAAGAGTATGTTAAACGAGGAGACCGACTTTAACGAACAATTATAGAATACTCAAAGAACACTCATCTATTTTACGACGCCTAGAATGAATACAAAGCACGATCATTTCCTTAAGGATTTAAGAGGAACAGAAGTAGAGAGGAGAAAGAAACTGTACAACTTTACATAATAATACAAAGAGATCGAATGATTACAACGAAGGTACATAAAAGAACAGTCAATGATCATACATCACACTAAGACAAATATTCAGGATCATTTGAATGATATCTATCAATATGCTCTTATATAAATAGATGAAATTAGTTATTTAACTTATATGCTACAGACATCTTATTATATCTATTTTAGTATTTCTTCACTTCATATTACCATTTAAAAGGTTAACATAATACGGTTGAAGGTGTTCTAGTGGAAATTTCGGTTTTCCAGTACAATCTAATCTGATATACTGATTTAAAACCCAAACGCTCTATTTAAAGTTGTTTTCAAAATATTAAAATAATTAAATCAAGAGATGTTAAGAAGAAGATTTAAAAATATTCTTTATCAGTACCAATAGCTGCCATGTCATTATATGAAATATGATCGTTATCAAAAACGTTTCGGATCAAGAATTCTAACAAGAAAACACTTAAAGGGGTTAAAAGTTGTCTTGAGTTACTTAGACATAATATCTGAAAAAATATGGCTGCCATTGTATATTTCAAATATGGTCGTTTTAATATTTTTAAAGAATATTGTATATTTTGAGATTAATTCATTTGAACCTACTTTTTCATAAAACTATGCTCATTGTTAAATTCTTACCTTATTGTTTGTTCTCAAATAAAACAACAGTTGTTTGTTTTCCTAGATTCCTGCCGGTGAATATTTTTATTAAAGTGAAGCAACATCATTGATACAATTTTTTTGATCCCTTTCATGTTTAAAAAATTGATCCTTTTATGGTCCAACATTCATCATTTATCGCACATATCGGGTATATCATCTTGCGGAGTATGGCGACCCCCTGACCTCAAAAAGAGTCTGGGGGGTAGATATACCTAACGAGTATTTTGCACATTGGTTATTAGAAAACGTGTTTGCCGGCAGGTTAGGTCGCCCGAACTCAGATTGCACATTGCTATATTTATCCATAAAAAAAATACAAGTCTAACTGCATAAATGATATTTTTATTGAAATATTCCAAGGTTTACTCAATTAAAGACAAGTACGATCATAGATATCTACATATATGTACAAAACGAAACATATAGTAAGCATTCAATGAGCTTAATTCATCATTATAATTGATCTGAAACTGAGAAGAGGAAGTGAAATATTTTTCAACGAGAGTTAAAGACACTGGATTGAGAAGCAAAAGCACCCACAAGTTTCCCCCATGAAGAACAAGAAATATATATCCAAGAGAACAAGAGATAAGGACGGATAGAAAGAACAGGGAGAAGCAACCGCTTTGCACGTCAAACCGTCGAAAAATGAGCGAAGAGCGATGCGTGAAACACGTGAGGTGACGTCAATAGACTTTCTTCCTAAGCTTCAGCAAGCAGAAACCTAGAGTGAGTATTAATTTTTTCTCATACATTTAATTCAAAAGTCAAATTTCGGGCAGTATCAAGAAAAAGCCGTTTGTTAAAGATGTTTTCAAAACTATCAAAGCTGGCCTTCACAACTACAAATCCGTACAATTGACTCACATTAAGCCCTGCAATCATTCCCGAGTTAAACTGAAAAATATTTCACATTGCTAGATAAAATTCAATTAGGAATACATCAATGATAGTCTGTATAAAGGTGTTGTGGTTAAATGGGTTCCTCATTCTAAACAGAAAGGCTATTTTGGCATAAAATCAAATAAACAGTTTGAAATTTAAACAAAGTTTATCAAATGAAAGCTCTTGCGAGATAGAGGGAGAGGGAGAGAGCTAGGACAACAATATAAATTAAGAATCCGAAATCAGTACCTGACTTCGAGACGAATGACATAGGATATACACAAGAAATCCCGAAATCACAAAAAAATCCGAAAAAAAAAATTGGTAATTTGATAATCCTCCGATCAGCTCACTTTTCGCGTGTCCTCGCGGCGCAGGAGTTTTCGCGCTTAGTTTGAACAGGTTTTTATCAGTAATTATCTATAATTAACAAAGAACATATGAACATTATATATTTTTTGACCCTTTAAGGTTGGTGGTTACAAAACCATCATTGAATCTTGTCTAACTATATTAGGTTAACTAAATAATATAGTTAGCAGTCATTTACAACTTATGAACATGAAACATTTCTATATTTCGATGAAAACTCAAGTTATCATAAATGCAAAAGATTAATATATTAGCTTAACTACGTAGCTTAACTATATGATATAGTTAAAGGTGATATAGATGATATTATCACTTCAAGTTATTACTATTTGCCCATTCGGCCATCTGAGTTGTTTTTACACTATCTAGATATCTTCTAGTTGTTTTCATAACTTCCTAGCTATACTATATAGTTAGTAATACTTGACAGGACAACAGAAGATCCAGCTTTGGCAACAAATAAGACAAAATAAAGAGAAACACAAAATAAATTGAAATAGGATTAAGGCTTGGGTCATTGGGAGTGTGAGGACACAAAGAATAATATGCAGAAAAGACAAGTGATACGGAGGTTAGTAGTGGCCATGTATTACGTGGATTAGATTGTGAACCCATACAAGGAAACACGGAGTCGCGAGAATTAACGACCCACACCAGAGAATAGACTATTAGTCACTGATTGATGGCATGTGCTGTGAGCACACATCTTGGGACTAAGGGAAGGGGAGCCAAACTAGAATACAACATAAGAAATATTAGGCTACTTACATATAGAGAATCTCTACAGATCACAATCGAAATAAGCATCATTACTAGAGTAAAAAAGGGAATCAGCAAAGCAACGCGTATTAGCTGCAAAGAAATGAGATTTGTAAAGGCTGGTAAAGGCCCGTTGCGGGAGAATTGAGTTGTAGAGAATCCTTGAGGACTAAAGTAACAAACCGTACCTTTTCAGGTACAATGATTACGGCACTGACTCTGTAAATTTGGGGCATGAAAACTATTCTAGCTAATTCAGTAAAGGCTACCTTTCACAGTTTAGAATTTATTCCAGGAAGGAATAATGATAGGCATCTCCTCTGCTACTATCTTGTGGCATAGGAGCCATACCGGCTTCAGCAAGACCTGTACTAATCTTCTTCGAAAGATCACTAACTTCTATATTAGCGGTTGTTACATCAATGATGAGACGGTTGTATTCAACCTAGAAAAAAAAACTATAAAGTTAAACTTAAATATGAATTACCTTTTGGACTTCATTCATCCAGCGTACAGGAGAACTACTCTCAAGCTCGCCCTCGGGGCGTACACTTTCAGTCTAAAAAGGAATTATATTTACTAAGAAAAGAAAACAAGAACAAACCAAAGTTTTAAGTTCGTTTTGAACGCTTTCAAGCATTGGAATTTTTGTCAAAAGACTCGTTATATTTTGAAGAACATGTGGAGGCAGTGAAGGAAGAGAAAGAATAGAAATGTCGAGATAGCTCTGAAGTAGTTAAAAACCAATCTATGAAACAAAATCTAGTAAATTTTTTACCTTATCAACGGCATATTTGAGCTGGTCAGCGATGTGCTTGAAGTTTGAGTTTTCTGAAGAGCCTGATTGCATTGATCCCATAATAGGCGAACCTTTACCGGTTGCTGGAGGTTGTCCCCATGAGGAAGGAGCATCCGCAGAGAAAGAGGCAGGTTGTTGATTGGGTAGATACCAAGGAGCATCATTAGAAGGCACAGGAGTAATATCACCCCATTTAGAACTGGTTCCATCATCTAAAGAGCGAAAATATATAATAAAATTTCCGAAGCTAACGGTACCTTGCTTAGATGGATTATTAGGATCGTTTTCGGGAAGCTCTCCCCATCCTGTTACAACAATTGGACGCTTAGTGGGCAAACTTAATGGTAGACGAGCACTACCATCTTCGTTCTATTTAAGAAAATGATATATTAGTAGTTATCTTAGAAAAACATACTCTTTTTTGAGGAATAGGGCATTTGCTCAAAGCAACCTCGATGTCTTCTTCCTCACCTTCTGGTACAACCCACAATCGTACAGGTCTTTCATCTGAAACTCACAAAGGTGAAAGTTAGAGCATTCCTAAGGATTTTAAAAGAAGCTAATATAAATATTTACTGCATTTTTCTGGGTCGCCCCACAAAGAAACGCCAGTGTCACGTTGCCATTTCTTAAGATCTCCATTGGGATCGTGCCACATTAAATCATCAGCTCCAGCAATTGGAAATTGTCCTGGTGGAGCTTGTGGTTTTGAAGGCATAGCAAAAGGTGATGGAACTTGTTGAGACTAAATCAGTAGTTATTTTTTCATTCAGTATAGCATAGATATTACCTGTCCATATGTATTTGAACGCATTCCATTTGGAACCATAGGTTCTTGCTTCCACATACCTCCCATCATATTATTTGGAGGTGGCATCTGTCTCATTTGACTCACTCCTTGCATATGCATCTCCCCCTGTAATTAATAAAAATGTAAAGGTTGTGACGTATTGATCAGCATACAGGCATATCAATCGGTGGCGGAACACTCATATCTACTCCTCCTGGATGATATCCACGTCCTGACATTCTGGGAGGACCTCCTCCACGTCCCCAAATATTACGATCAGAAGGTGCTTGTGGTCTGTACACGCCTGGTGGAGCATTCCAGCCTAACAACGAAACGTTTCAAGTTGGAGATTCTACTTATATCCTACCATTTGGAGCAGGAACTCGCATTCCCATCATAACCCCCATCTGTCCTTCATGTCCTCTTGGATGATTATTGGGGGGACCCATGTGGAATCCACCCATTGGCCCACCACGTGGCATGCCCCATGTGTTTCCAGCCTTCAAAAAATATCAGTTACATGACAAAGTTAATATTCTAATATACCTGTTGTTGTTGCTGTTGCTGTTTCCAGTAAGCATCCTGTTCCGCTTTGAGCGGATCACTCCACATCTGTTGATGTGACTGATTAGGACCAGCACCTCCCCAATCGCCAGGTGCGTCCATCATGCCATTGATTCCTCCTGTAACAAATGTAGAATTAGCATAAAATATGTCTTAAACATACTGTGATGATTATGCATAGACTGAAATTGCTGTGGTTCAGCATGGGGATCGCTCCAAATTTTATCATTAAAATCTGCATGGGCCCCGCTCATAGGTACCCATCCTTGTCCTGGAGGACCACTAATTCCGAGAGCGTCGTTCACGTTTTGTGCTGAAATTGAAAACTAAGAGCTTAAACTACTTTAAAAAAAACTAACCTAAATTGCCATCAGGCCATGGATTTCTCATTTGCTGTGGACTCATATGACCCCAGCCGGGGTTACTTCCAGAAGCAGCTCCTGGCATAGGTCCACCCCATGACTAAAAATATTAATAAAAACCAGACTTTTAAATAAAATTAACCTGTGAACCCTGATCATGCTGTGACCGCCACGGATTTTCATCTAGTTTGATATTAGAGACACCTCTTTCCAGATCCATCTTAGTCTTGCAGACCTAGAAAAAGTCCGTTACCTGACCTAAGGACCTGAAAATAATTTTATTTATGAGATTTAAAAGCCTATCAAACACAACAAGAAAAACAATGCAATATGTAAAATATAAAAAAAGACTGAGAGGGAAGATAAAGGAATATTTGAACGGTAATTTAGCAAGCATTTAGAAAGGATAATTTCAAAATAGAGGCTAAGATAAACCGCATCTGAGAGGAGATTCATTCAGAAAAAAATTACAACGGAAGGGA
This sequence comes from Auanema rhodensis, assembly GCA_964057225.1. Taxonomy (NCBI): domain Eukaryota; kingdom Metazoa; phylum Nematoda; class Chromadorea; order Rhabditida; family Rhabditidae; genus Auanema; species Auanema rhodense. Next base: position 7,302,132 of record OZ059899.1, on the reverse strand, counting down.
AGGCTAGCAGACACGCGAGGATGAACGGCAATATCTTCATAGTATACAAGAAAATAAGGCCTGAACAGAAGATATCATACATATAGTAACCAAAAGGAGTCTAAGCATTTTCAAATAGGATGTAACTCTTAACACAAAAGTTCAGTTGCCACCACCGTCAACCACAATATAATAATCATATCCTAATTATAATGCCAAGGCCCGTAAGTGGAGCGCACATTAATTCAGACGCCCTCGAAATAGAAGATATTTTCCAAATTAGACGATGTGGCAATAAAATATGACAACGCTCGTATCAAATCAGTAAGACAGCGATATGCAGCCAGTTCGATTGATAGCAAAACATAAGATTAATGTATAGAGAGAAGGCATAGTAGGAATGTGAATAAAAGTAATAATCGGTAATGAGGTGAGTATCATCCTAATTTTTCCAAAGGATAACTAACTTTAGTGGATATGATTCACGGGAAATTGAAAATAGGTTACCAACAAAACTGTCATAACAAGCGAAACAAACCACACAAACCGGAGATAAAACACACAGGACAATGATTGTGATAAGGTTCACAAGTGTCTAATACATGAAAATGATCGATGCGATACGAGTATAACATAGAAATTTCGGGTCGGTAGAAGTTGCAATAACGTCTGAGTCTTTTGACAACTATTTCTATAAGAAAAAACATACAAAAACATAGAAAATTTGAGAAATATAATTAGCATATGACATGAAATTAGATAACTATGAAAAACTACAAAAAGAAATTACTAAAACGGAAAGAATCATCGAAATCGTGGGCTGTAGTGATGGTGATGGTGGTGAAAGAGCCAGTGGTGAAGCGGTCGTAATGGGGGAGTGGTCGGTGGCGGCGTCGCAGTCGTCGATCCTCTGCGTCTCTCGCAACAATCGATACACGGGGCAACCCCCAGCCACCACCACTCGGTTATTCACGCGCACACATCGCATCTCGCCCTTCGTCGCCGGCTGCTGCACACACAGGGGGCAACGATGGGGGACGGACACACAAAAAGACTCTCTCTGCTACTTTGCTAGCTAGGCTGCTGCTGTCTCTCTTTCTCTCCCTCTCTGTTTCTCATTTTCTCTCTTCTTCATCTTCTACTACCCAGCCTCCGGGTCACAGCAGCAGCACACGGACGGACGAGAGGAGATAGGGACAGGCAAAGACACTGAAGTGAAGACAACAACGACAAAACACAAAGACCGTGGTACAAGCGTAACAGCAATTAGGAAATCAGATAGCAGAAAGTCTGAACATGCATTACGAAGTCACACAAGAATTTAAGAATATTAGAGAATAGAAAATGAGGAAGACAACTTATAAAAATTAAAAGATTAAATAAAATGAAAAGTGAGTAAAGCAAAATAGAAAGCTAGCCATTAAAGAGATCAGACAAAAAGATAAGAAAATCAGATCAGTAAAAAATATTGAAAGCATAATGAAATTTTAAGCTATCCTTTCTAATTCAAAAAATGGATAAAATATTATGAAATGGTATGGACCTATTGGTATCGCCCACGTCGACCCTGAAAAAAGCAAATTAATGCGTTGGGCACCACGTGACCTATGCATGCGCTAAAACCAATGAAATGACTTACTCGTCGAGAGGATCCTCGTCCTCTCGAGCCCGATAAGGCTGCGTTTTTGCGAGGTCTTCCACGAGGACGACGTTCTGGTATCTAAAACTCTTGGATAATCAAAAAAAGAAGAAGAATATAATACCCCAAATTGAAAATCGCTTATGTTTGAGCTCTCGGAATCCAAAAAAGAATCATCGAAGGAGTCGTCAACCTCACGTGCACGGGGTGTACGAGGAATAGCTGGTAAAGTCACACCGTCTATATTAAGCACAAAATTACAAGTAAATATATTTAAAAAATACCCATGAACCATCGATCATTTTCTTTAGAAAGAATATCGATATCTCTTGTAAAGCTAGAATTGGGATCGGTGGAATCGTGACGTTGACGCCCAGGAGTTATAGGAATGGGTGATTTTATATCAACCACGTGATGTGCTTTAAACAAATTTTGAAACAATATTAAATAAAGCAAATTACCTTTATCATATTTAGCTTGAGCTCTCTCTAACTCTTTAATTTCGCTCTTTGAAAGCCACAAATGTTTCAGTTCATCCCAACGTTCAATCAGTTCTTTATCAGCTGTGGGGATCCACTTCTTATGCAAAGCTTTAGCACGATCAAAATAGCTGAAAAAAATTCTGCTGAATAATAAATTTAAAAAATGTAACCGTGAAGAACGGAATACTCGACAAATTTTTTGACCAGCTCCAGTTTCATGCAACTGTAGCACAGTCATTTGAATTTCATCCAGAATTTGCAAACCTTCATCTCTCTGAAGGAAAAAAAATTTACATATTAAAAAAATTAAATATTAAAAAATTAAACCTCGTATTTTGATTTTATCATGTTTAAAGCCATATTTATCCGATCCGTGGCCATGCGATCATTCATCCTTTAAAAATGATTGAATTTTCTTCAAAATAATCACTGTAAAAATATAAATATTTTGTTTCTTTATTTATGAAAAAATTAGAATATGCAAAACAGATAATTTAAATAATTAAATAATTAAAACTCTTCAAACCAAAAAAGGTGCGTCAATCATGACACCGATTGTTCAGTTACCGGCGGATGAACACGCAATCGTGTCGGAACCATCTGAAAACTCCTTTAAATTCACCATTCAAATAAAAACAATTGGATTTGTAAACTTTCGTTTTTTTATTATATTTCAATTAATTTTTGCAAAATTAAAATATTATATTTGAAGTGTAAGCTTTGAAAGCAACTATGGGTGATAACCTGGTATATGCAGTTCGCGGAAGCTCAGGGCTCTCCATGAAGAGAGGTCTTTCCTCTTCTTCAATTCTTTTCGAAGATAAAGAGTTAGTTTATATCCTTCAAAAAATACAGAAGGCCGGAAGCAATTAAATCATATTCATTATTAATTTTAGGAATCCTAAGCAAAATCCCTGCGAGGTATTTGCCTTCAGTAACGCTGGCCATTTGTTCTCTTATTGTGATACTCAAAGGTAGGTGATTTAAGAGAGCTTTTTCTTATGAATTCTTGTTAGAACAAGAGTAATTGAGCCAGCTACTGGGAAGGAAATTCTTTCTTTGGATCTGAAGAGAACAAAAGCTTTTTCTTATTCTCCTAAAGATACTTACTTATTCACTTTTGAACAATATGCAATTTATGGAAGAAAGGTAAAGTAACACAACTGTAGGGTCATAATCTATATACTTAGACTCACGCTGATCAAAAACCTGAACCTAACCTCAGATTATATCATTTAGGAGAAAAGAAGCATTTAGCTACGATGATTGCTCAGAAAGAGGTAGGTATATTGTATTGATAATCTAGAATCATATATCCATAGTCTATCTGGCAACCTCAATGGTCCGACGACGAATCAATTTGTATTCGTCTTGTTGGAAGTGAACTCCTTATATACAAAAATGGAAACTTGAGTTCGAAACTCTTTTAAGCTCAATTTTAATTTTGAAATTTATTCAGATCGGTATGAAGAAAAACTGGTTCTTCCTGGCATTTGTAACTTTGCTCTTAGTCCAGGAAACGGTCCCCTATACATTGCTTGTCATATAGCCCCTAGTGGAGTATGGAAATTACATTTAATGAATTAATGATTCAATTATATGTTTTAGTCCGCTCCTGCTCGTGTACAAGTTCGGAAGCTTGCACCCGATTTTCCAATGGTGGCAAATAAAACCTTTTTCAAAGCTGATACCTCAGAACTAGTTTGGAATCAAAAAGGTAGGCTTTTTTCTGAGATACGTAGAGGATTCTCCATTTTCATTTATAGGAACTGCTGTTCTAATAAAGACTAGTGTTGATGTTGATAAATCTAATCAATCTTACTATGGAGAGCAAAGTGTGAGTTATTTGCCTGACTTGAATATGTTATTTTTAAATTATCAGGTTTTCTTAATTAATGTCCAAAGCGATGAATCTTTCATGGTTCCTCTTGGAAAGAAAGGATCTGTATATTCTGCTGAATGGAATCCTAATGGAAAGGAATTCGCTGTGTGTTACGGATTTATGCCAGCAAAAGTTAGCTTTTCTTTATGTTTTTCTCTTATTGACATGTTTAAGTTAACTATCTATAATACCCGTGGAGAGCCTATTTTTGATGCCGATGAAGGACCAAGGAATGAAGTTCACTATAATGCTTTTGGAAATATTCTTCTTACTTGTGGTTTTGGAAATCTTTCGAGGGGTTTGATGGAATTCTGGGATGTGGAGAAGAAGAAGCTAATAAATTCTGTAAGCTTATACAACACGATAACGTATCGACATTTATTTATTTTGTAGATCGATGTTCCAAATACAACTCAATTCCAATGGGCACCTGATGGTCAGCATTTCATTACTGCTACAACTGCCCCTCGTCTCAGAATTGATAATTGTTATAGGTAAAAGTGAATTTATCTTTTTTTTTAACATTTTTTTTCAGACTTTGGCATTATTCTGGGCGTCTCATACATGAGGTTGAATATGATTCTCCTAAAGAAGAACTATGGCAAGTCAAGTTCCGCCCCATGTTAGGTTATAACAAATTCGAAGTGAAGGAGCTTTCTAAAATTGATAAGATGCAAGCTGGTCTCTTAATTAAAAAGAAAGTAGGATGAAGTTGGATTTATTTTTTTATGTTAATTTTAAGGATGCCAGCCATCCTTTAAATAATCTACCAGCTGGTGCCGTTCGTCAGGCAGGAGCCTATGTGCCTCCTCATCTTCGTGGTAAAGCTGGTGCTGGAGGAGGTAACTTGCTTCACACAATGTCATATAATGTGAAATCATTCATTTTAGCCCCTGACAGTAATAAGGGTAAAGCTGCTTCTGCTGTGAAGCCTCAAATGTCCGAAATCGATAGAAAAATGTTCAACATCAACAAAAAACTTCAAGATATTGAAAAACTTAAAGAAAAGATGGCAAATGGAGAACCCCTGCAAAAGAACCAAATTGATAAAATAAACACCGAAAAACAACTTATGGAAGAGTTGAAGTTGCTCAAAGTCTCATAAAAGCTGACTATCGGTAATCTTATCCATCCCTCATCTGCCCGGCTGTTCATAATTTTCGGTGTTAAAATTTTAAATTCCGAATAACTAAACTTTTATACTTGTTATTTCTTTTCATGTTCTTGTTCATTTGTTGATTTGTTTGAGGTCATTGTCGATTCTACATAAGAGTACGGTGATTCAATAGCCTAATGAATTTTTTCCTGAGTTTATTTGATTATAATATATGACACATAATAGTCATTAGCTGCAAACGCTTTCAATCAGTTGTATGGTTATTTAAAAAAAATATATATTGAATGAAATCAGAATTGGAATTTCATTAGGGAAATTATTTGAAACAAAAAAGTCTTGTACCACCAACCCTCAAATATAAAATTGTGAAATAACATTGGAAGTGAATGAAGGACGCTATCAGGTTGCCTGACCCATATTTTTCGTAGTCAATTTGCGGTCAAATTCCGTTTTTCTTTCTCACTTGTTCTTTCTCACTTGGTAAAACAGTGAGAACAAAGACCCATATTTTGAACACAAGAAATATTCCGACAAATATTTTCAAAAAGTTGAAACATTCTAGAATATATTCATTTCGCTGTCAACAAATAACATTTTTACCAAAATTAGTGATGCATATCTCACCATGCACTGTCAAAAATTTATTGGATAAACAATAATTTCAGTGTACTTCGAAACAAAATTCAGCTAATTACAGTGGTGTTTACCACAATGGACAACTCGACAATTGAGACGGAATCATAATTAGAATCGATTATCGTCCATTGAGCTCTGACTGTTCAGATGTTCATTTTACTAGAAAGGCACAAGAAGGCCCACAGAACCCTTACTGTTGAACTACATTTTAACTCTAAAATGGACATTGCACAGATTCTCAAGCTGCGTGATATAATTCACAATATCCAACCATTAGCTGTGTCAGACACTGAGAATGTGCTAGAAACAATAAAGAATTCAGAACAAGTAAGGAATGAAGTGGTAAGTTAGATTCTATGTTCTTAATGTTTAAGATAATTTTAGAAAAGAAGTGTTAAAACTGTGTTTGGAATTAACTTGACGGATATTGATGTAAAAACTGAAATTAGCGTTAGATCATTGGCTAAAGCTATTAAAAAGCTGGAAATAGATTGCATGGAAATTGCAGAAGATAATCAAGGCGAGAGAATTCCCGGATCTAAACAAAACGTAAGATTTTTTCTCATTTTCAAATTGATAAAAAAAATCTATTAATAGGCTTTTAATCATGAGAATAATCAAGCTATTGAAATAGGTGTTATAACAGCATCATGCAGAATACCAGGAGGAGTCAAGAATCCCGATGATTTTTGGAATAGTTTAATCTCTAAGCAAAATCCAAACAAAAGAATTCCTGCTAATCGCATACCAACTCGTGATGATCTTATTCGAGGTATTAAGTATGGAAAAGCATTAGAGGGAGGTAACTTTCTTAATGATTCGGAAGTATTTGGTTTTGATCATTCCTTATTCCGAATAAGTCGAAGTGAAGCTGAACTAATTGATCCTCAACAGCGACTTTTGCTAGAATGTGTTTACGAATGCTTAGAAAATGCTGGACTCCTTCCGGATCATTTTGTTCGGAAACCAGACAGCTCAGAGAAAAGTTGTCCCAACCAAGACAGAATCGGTGTATTCGTAGGTCTGATGGAAACAGAATACCCCATGATTTTGGCTGAAACAACACAAACTGGAGTATTATCCATGTTAGGCAGCATGGCATCTGTTGTTGCTGGTCGCATTAGCTATATATTTGGTTGTACCGGGCCAACTCTAACGGTAGACACTGCTTGCAGTAGCTCTTTGATGGCGATGGAGCTTGCTCAACAATCTCTTAAGGAAGGAAAATGTACAAAAGCTATTGTAGCTGGGGTAAATTTAATTCTAAGTGAAAAGGGCTTAGGCAAGTATAAACATTTAATAAACAAATTGACCAACAATTTTAGGATTAAGAGCTAACGGAAACATGTTATCGGAGCACGGTATGTGCTATTCATTTGATGAAAGAGCTGCTGGATATGGAAGAGCAGACGGTTGCAGCGTAGTATTATTAGAAAAAGTAAGCAGTTACACGTCATGTTAAATTATTACTTTTGTCTATACAGGCAAAAAATGGAGTTCCTTATATGGGAATCATAGAGAACATTGTTTCTAACCACTGTGGGCGTGGAGTATCATTAACATCTCCTAAAGGAGAAGCACATTTTGAGCTTATATCCGACTTATTGAGAAAGAACGCTAAGACAATCCCATATTGGGAAGCACATGGAACTGGTACGCCTGTAGGCGATCCAATAGAGGTAAATAATGTTATCGGAGCAGCAAAATGTAAATATTTTAAGATGAATGTTCTGTCTTCCCTTCTTGAAGATTCAGTGATTGGTTCAGTTAAAGCATCTATTGGACATTCTGAAGCAGCGGCTGGAGTCACAAGTCTTATCAAAGTTCTAATGATGCTCAAACATGGATATGTACCTCCTCAGCTTCATTTCCATACGCTTAACAAGAATATTGATATAAACAATATCTCATTACCTGTAGTAGGCCAAGAGCTTGAGATGAGCAGATGCGGAATTTCATCATTTGGTGTAAGTGGTACCAATGTAGCTTTGATAGTAAGAAAGGTAAGTAAAAATAAATTTTGATTAATGAATATGTATATGTGAATATATTTTCATTTTGTTTACATTAATGTACACATATCTAGGTTCATTATTTTTAGATTGCAACAGAAGATCATATTGAAGAAGAAATAACTAATAACAATCCATTGAGTTCTTTCTATTTATTACTAATCTCGGCTAAAACCAAGAGATCATTGGATGAAATGAAGAAGAAAGTGCAATTTGCCATAGACGATCGTTTTGCTAGCCTAGATGTGATAGCATCAAGTCTTAGTCATCGACCACATTATACTCAATATCGTACAGCTTTCATATATAATTCAAGCAGAAAGATAATTGAATCATTTCAACTTGATAAACGCGATGATTGGGAATTAACAGAAGTTTATATTCATCCGGACTTAGATCCAAATATTCTTTCTATTTCAAGAATTCAAGAATTATTTGATATGCAACCAAAAGAAAGAAAAAGAGAAGTTAAACTTCGTCTAGCTTTATATCAATTTATAAACGAATTCAGTCGAAATATCCAGGTATATTGTATATATTTTTTTGTATTAAAATGTAATATTATCATATTTAGATTAGAACAATGAATTCAAGAGATTATATCTTATTGTTAGCACATTCTGGAAGTATAAGAAGATCAGAAAATCTATTTGAAGATTTGGAAGACGTTTTCACACAAAACGAAGTGAAAACGGTTTTAGAAAAACATGGCATTCAAACTCAGCATATTCCGGAAACATATGATATAACTCCCAATGAAGAGGCTGTATTATCCATTCGAACAATGAGAACTATTCTTAGAATATTTTCTCTAAGTTACACAAATGGAAGTGATGATCATTATAGAATTATTTACAAGAAACCTCAGAAACCTGTCAACAATTTGAATTATTCATTTGATCGTCAGGATATTTGGTTCAGGGAACGCAAAACTCTTTTTGATCATTACTTAATAGGAAGAAAGGTTAAAGGAGATAATAACTATATACTATACGAGAATCAACTCAATAGGTTGCGGCATCCTCAGATTTACGAAGAGTGTTCAAAAGAACAACATCAACTTCTAGTATATGCTACTGTCCTGGAAATTATATGTGCTGCCGGGAAAGGAATGACTAAAGAACCGTTCGCTATACGGAAAATAGAAGTTGGAGAATTTAAGCCCGAAGATAAAACATTTTTAGCCATTCATATGAAGAAAGAAAACAATATATGGAAAATGGAAGCAGATGTAGCAAATGAATTTTTATTCCGTTGCTACATTCAAGAAGGAATGGAAGAACCAAAGGTTTCAACAGAAACAGAAATGAAAATACCAAGAAATGGTATACGCGAAAGTTCATATACAGCATTGTTTTCTCAGATAAAACAGATGGGATTCACATATTCAGACATTGGATCTTTAGAAATTATATGTTTCAAGGAGCTACCTACTGCATTCCATGTACAGAGCTACCTGACTGAAAATAATCAAATAGAAATATTTGCTGTCGAAGAAGATACGACGTTCCTCAAAATTTTGTTTTCACGTCCAGATTTATCAGCAAACGAAATTGTCAATAACGACATAAGTTGCGAAGACAAAGTAGATCAATCATGCCAACAAACCGACAATTACAATCAAATTCGAAAAAAAATTCTTGAAGCCCTAGATGATGTTATGCCTGACGGCCTCGATCAAAACTTAACAGAATCTGATACGGGATTTATGGACTTTGGTTTGGACTCATTGTCATTAATAGACTTTGTAAACCGATTGAATATGAGCAACTTAATGACATATGAAATCTCAACATCAGATATATTTGATTTTCCGTCGATAGAAACACTAACTCAGTTTATAGTACAGAAAAGAGATATAAACATAAAAACATTTGAAGTAGCTGATGTTGATGAAGATCAACATATAAGCGAAAATAAGGAATGCTCAATAGAAACCAATCATTTGGATGATTATGCAAATGAAAAAAGAAAAATGCTTACAGTTCTGCTCCAAGCTTTAGAAGACATAATGATGGAACCTCTGGAAGAAATTGATACAAAAGCTGGTTTCATGCAACTTGGATTAGATTCTATTGCCATAGTAGACTTTGTTAACCGATTAAACGAACGTTATCTTCCATCCTTAAATGTTACCACTTCCAATTTGTTCGAATTTGTTAATTTGGATGAATTAGCCGATCACTTAGCCAAAACTTCGATAGGAATGGAAACAACCTTAATGACAAAACCGTCGGATTTTCACTTGGCCAACGAAGTAAAACCGCCAGATGAAAATAATTTTTGTCATGTTTATACAACTGTTCCAGCTAAAAATTATAAAACATATTATGATTATAACATATCATTTATCGATAACAAATTTTGTGTATTGGAAAAACCGACAATGAATATTGAACAAGTCATTCAAGAAATATCTCATAACTCAACTATTAATTTCGATTTCCCGGACAACTGTATGAACGAGTTTGACCTTTTCAATAGCTTGTGTTATTTCAGTGAACTTATATTTAAAATTACATTTACAGTTCAATTATATGTGCAGAATTATACGAAAAGTATCAACCAACTAGCGATAAGTTTTTTTAAAACTTTGTCAGCTGAACATTTCCCAAAAATAATGTTCACTTGGCCCGACAGAATACATCGCTACCAATCAAATTTAAAAAATAATAACACGATTATAAAAGGAAACTGGTTAATTACCGGAGGTTTGAGCGGAATTGGCTGGGCATGTGCTGAATGGCTCTCTACGTATAGTACCGTATCGGAACTTCATTTACTTTCTCGACGCATTCCATCACAAGAGAAGCTAAAAGAAATTCAGAAAATGCGTCTGCGTGGAGTTAATATTCATGTTCACAGTACAGATGTTGCCTTATTCGATGATATACAAAGAGTGTTTCAAACGCTTACTATGCCATTAGACGGTATAATTCACTGTGCTGGGCTCTTAAGAGATTCTAGAATTGAAAGGCAGACACAAAAAATGTTCGAAGATGTTTATCGTCCAAAAGTTCTAGGATTTAAAAATATTGACCGCATGTTAGAAAAGCTTGATATGCGTCCATCAACGTTCTTAGTTATGTCAAGCTTTACGGCAGTTTGTGGAAATATTGGACAAGCCAACTACGGAGTAGTTAATACAATTATGGATCAGCTGGTTGAAATTAGACGTCGTAAAGGACATATAGGTACGTCTTCAATAGCTTGGGGGAATTGGAGAGATACTGGAATGGCTTCTGATCCAAGAATATTACATCACCTTGAGAAGATAGGTTTAACAGGACAAACTACGGAAGAAGCTCTTCAATATCTTAAAATGGCTATACAGGCAAAGGAGGAACGTTTACTGATAGCAAAAATAGATATAGAAAAGCTTCTAAAATTTAGAAAAGATATACCTATCGATCTTTTATGCACTGAAGAATCTAAAGAAACAACCAACTCAACAACATACAACATTTCTATCATTGGCTTCAACATCTTTTACGACGATGAAAATTCTTTCTATCAAGAAGTCACACGAATGGAACAATTCATGAACTTCCCTACAACTATACCTAGACAAAACACACTCCAAAGTCAATATGTACAACAGATTATTGCGAATTCGTTGGAGAATGCAAAACAAAAATTAAAACAACTAACTTGTAGTATGAATTCAAGAGTTCAAGCTGTAAAATTTGTTATGATGTTCTCAGGACAAGGAAGTCAATATATAGGAATGGCCAGACAGTATTGTTCAATTTTCCCAACATTCCAACACTATTTTTTCAAGAATCTGCAGAAAGCACAAAAATATTTTACATTAGACCTTGAACATGCGATCACTTCGCATGATTCAGCTTACGTTCTTCAAAAAACTTCTGTCAGTCAACCAATATTGCTCTGTTTCTGTTTTGCACTCTATGAACTTTGGCAATATGTAGGATTGCCTCAACCAGATTTTCTGGTAGGGCATAGTATAGGTGAATTAGTAGCAGGGACTGCTGCAAAGATGTTAACATTCGATGAAGCCTTGTCGATTGCAGTGAGTCGCGGCTTAGCAATGGAACAAGCTGAGAACCGAGGAGGTCTACTTGCTATAGATTCTGAGAATGTATATGACATAATATCTAGTTATAACGTACATGTTTCGGCTTGGAACAGTCCAAATCAAGTTGTTATAGCTGGTGATCTAACAACTTTGGAAGCGATTTTCGTCTCTTTGAAAAGGGAAGGAAAGAGAGTAACGGTCATCAACGATAAGTATCCCTTCCATTCACCATTAATTAACACAAAAGATTTACTTGATTTCAGTAAACTGCTTAAAACTATTCCATTCACATATTCAGATTCTGGAATAATTAGTTGTATAACCGGGAAACAAATTCATCAATTCACTGAAGAATACCTTATGAGTCATGTAACGCAACCAGTAAATTTCGTGAAATGTATCGAAACATTATGCAATGAAAGCGTTAACATCTGGTTGGAAATCGGTCCAGGTCAAACGTTGAGCTCTTTGGTACAGAAAACACTGAGCGGCAGCAGTAATACTGAAGGAAATCACATTATTCGAGCAACATGTTCTGAAAAATATTGTGATATTGAAACATTTGTGAAAACTGCCCTTGATCTTGAACAATCTGGATATTTTATAAACTGGTATAATGTCTTTATAAATGGCTATCCATATCTCGAAGAAGTTCATTTGAATAAGTGGCCAATAATATTTGAAGGTTCTATAAGTGGCGAAGAAGAAAATATCATTAAGAGCCATGTAGTAAAAGATGAAGTAATAATTCCCGCAGCGTTTCAACTGTTTAAAATATGTGAATGGTATAAACACATTCTAAATGATTCAACAACATTCAGATTATCAAATATAAAATTCTATCTTCCGTGGAAGTTGAGTAAAAGTAGGTCCTACAAGTTATACCTCAACAACTTCAATGAAGTTATATTGGAAGTTGCAAAACAAAAAATCACTTCATGCCAGATAAGTTATAAGGAAAACAGCAATGCACAATCTATCAATCGAAGAAAACTTCAAGCAGAATGCACGGAACAGCTAAATATTTCGAACTATTATAAACAGCAATCTATTAATGGTACGGAGTATGGATCTCATTTTCAGTTACTTAACAATATGTATATTGGAGAAGGAGACAGAATACTGTGCAAAGCTCACGTAAAGGTAACATAATTTTAAATAAATATAAAACAAACATTAATATAAACAATTTTTATAAAATTAAATATAACAGTATAAATCAGGTTAACAATCGAAAGTTGAATTTGAGCGCGTTACATGTGTGATTGTGAAATATTATTATTATTTGCATATCAGGGAATTGAAATATTTTTGAAACAAAATATGGAAACATTATTGAAAATTATTGAACCTAACTAAGTTATTTTCAGTCAAATAAAGTGTGGCCACTAATTGATGCTTCATTTCATTCAGTCTGTCCCCTGATGCTTACAAGACGACCTGATCTTATATTCATACCCGTTGCTATTAATTCAATTGAGATGATTTCAATGTCTGAGCTGCCAGATACTGAGTTTGAAATTTGGATTTCTTCAGAAATTATAGAATTCAATGAAAAGTTTATAAGAGTTAACTCAGCTGTTCATTTAAGTAGTTCGTCTGACAATGATAAGGATGTGATTCTGTTTCAAGGGTTCAATGAAATGAGTATTATGGAAAAATCTATATCATTGATTCCTTTGCCTAACAGTACTGCTCCAAGCTTTTGCACAAATGATTGTTCGTCAGATCAAAGTGAATCATGGCCTACTGATGATCAGGAATATATGAATTCAAATGTTGGAATTGTCGGGTACGATTGCATGTTTTGTCATAATGCTTATGACCCTGAATCATTTTGGATGCAGCTTACGAAACAAACCCCTACTGATTATCATTATCGTAAAAGGACTTCAGAAACTTCACCATCACATAGAAATTTCGTAAATCTACTAGATTCCTCTATTGATGAATGGGACCCAGAATATTTTGGAGTTAGCCCACGTGAAGCTGCTTTTATTGACGTTAACCAACGTCTTCTTTTGAAGACTGTGAGTCGATGTATGGAGCGATATGGTATAACCGAACTACCCAAACGTACCGCAATTTTGGTCGGTTTAAGTGGTTGTGACTTCGAACAACTTGCGATAGCTGATGCTATCAGCAATAATTTTACTAAGCCTAACGGATTCTATACCACGGGGACTAATCGTAGTTGTACGGCTGGGCGTTTGGCTCATTTCTTCTCTACAGAAGGACCAGCTATTACTTTAGATACAGCTTGCAGTTCATCTATGACAGGTATATGGCTAGCATATGAAATGCTGATGAACAGAAAATGTGATATGGCTGTTGTAGCAGCTGTTAATGTGATTCTAACCAATTGTGTGACAGACTCCCTTAAACATGCTGGAATGCTACCATCCGAATCTTCAACATCTTGTAAAGCTTTTGATGCATCGGCAAATGGTTATAAGAGAGCAGAGGGTGTTGCTTGTGTTATATTGACAAGAGATATGTATCAATCTAGCTCTTGTAATAGCGATTTACCAATAGTTGCTAAAATATCCTCGTGTAATCTGGGACATAATGGTTCAGCCAGTGCATTACATGTGCCTAATGGTCGATCTCAGATTCGGATAATGTCTTCGGACGGTGCACGAACTGTTCCTATAAGTCATGTTGAATGTCATGGAAGTGGAACAGCCATTGGCGATGTTATTGAAGCCAAAGCGATCGCAGTGGAGACACAAGAGCAGACTGATCCAATAACCATATCAAGTATAAAATCAGCAATAGGGCATACAGAAGCTGTATCAGGTTTAGCAAGCCTGATAGCCGTATTGCTTCAAATGCAATATGGATACCGTTTACCTCAACAGCATATTAGTTTAGTAAATAGACAACTGGATACGGATAGATTGGCAATCAATTTTATTGGCCAAGAAAGTTCAATTGAACGTATACGAGTAAATAACTTTGGCTTCAGTGGCACAATTGGAAGTTTGATTTTAGAGAAATCAATTCGTCCAATATTGACTCATGAGGAAAATCAAATTCAAAAATACTATTTAGTTGTGATTTCAGCAAAATCATTAGTTTCATTAGAACGTTTAACAAACAAAACTTTAAGTTTCATAAAACATTCCGAGATTCCTCTTTCACAAATTTGTACAAAACTTCAAAAAGGTCGACAACATTTTCGATATAGAAAATGTATTTTATTTGATTTTAAATATCAAATAGTATGGGATTCTGATAAACCAAATGAACAACTTCTTGATGAGAATGATATGGAATGGAATATAATACCAGATAATGAAACTATTTCATTTTACTTCTGTAATTCTCTTGCATTACATCTCAAAAGCGGAAAACTTACTAGAACATTAGTTAATGAATTCTTAAAAAGTTTAGGATCAAACACTATTGATGTACTAAATCCTATATTATTTCATAAAATAATTGGTTTGTCATATATCAAAAACATGCAAATTAATTGGAAATTATATAATAATCAAAACATGGATCCTTTAGCTATACTACCTTCTTATGAATTTAATGAACGTCGATTTTGGCCTTTCAAATGTGATGCAATGTCCAAACAGTTGAAAGAAAGGAGTAGAAGCATAACATTTAAAAAACAATTAATTAGAAAAAGCAAAGAATCTAAATATCAAAGTAAAACAGTTACCATTTTCGGTATTTCTTCTACAATTGGCAATTTTCCAAAGATTGACAAGTGTCAAATCGATCAGATATCTAATTCTATTTTGGTTTTTGAACCTTTGGAGTCTACAGTTACTTCAGCTATGATGTTGATCGATATTTGGAAGTCACTGGATGTCTGCCAAGGGAATGTTTTTGCTTTAGTTGTATCATCGGATGAAACAATGAAAACTGAATGGACGGGACTTTTACGAACTTTAGCAAGTGAGAAACCACATCCTTACTTGTTCATTTCGTATGAAAATATCCAGAATATTGAAGAAGAATTAGAAACTGCTGATATATATGAAGCTATATTTTACCGAAATGGATTAAGATATGTTGAAAGATTATCAGAATTGTCAATAAGTAATACTACAGAGGAGACTATAGTACCTAATCATCTTTTAATTACTGGAGCTCGTGGAGGTTTAGCAAATGAATTGATGAAATATTTGAAGCCTCATCAAGTTACGCAAATATCAAGAAGACTTGGTCAAGATGTCAGCCAAATCTCAACTGATGAATTTTCCGGCCAATACGATCTCATCTGTCATTGTGCTGGCTTGGTTAAAAATGTTTCATATAGAAAGATCTTGGCAGACGACTTTCATGAAATTTGGAAATCAAAAGTGGACGGATTTCAATCTCTAGAGAGACTAGCAAAGAAAAATTCTAAAATATTAGTTTTTTCATCGATCGCAACTATTTTGGGTTCGGCTGGACAAGCTAATTATGTTTTCATAAACGGTTTAATGACATCGCTTGCTCAAAAATCTTCTCAGAACACAGTTGTTCTTCATTTGGGTCCATGCTCAGACGTAGGAATGCTTGCTGGATCATCTATGCAACATATTAGAGAAGGAATAGAGCGGAGAGGGTGGGATTTCATAGAATCTTCAGAAGTCTTATCAAAAATTCATTCAGAAGAAAAGGAAATCATTGTTTTCCATGGTGATTTTGAGAAGATCGTTCAGAAGCAACCTCACTTAAAAAAATTTTTGTTTAATCTGTTGTCTGTTAATCAACATGAAAATTTATCAGATATAACATGTAAAACGCAAAATGTTCGAGAAATCATCAAAGAAGTAAGCGGTTTAAAGAATGTTGATGATGATCTTGATACTCCATTAATGAATCTTGGTATAGATTCATTAATGATGGAAGAAATTCGTACATTATTGCAAAAAAATTTCAAACTCTCATTAAACTCTACAGATTTATATGAAAATAGTACAATCTCAAAGTTGGATAAGCTTATTTCTTCATTATCTTCTGTAGAACAGGAAAATCCAAAAAGCATAGACGATACTCAAGAAAATTTGTTAAATATCAAAGAACCAATAGCCGTTATTGGAATGAGTGGATCATTTTCTGGATCTGAAAATATTGAAGAATTCTGGGAAAGTTTATTCAATACAGAAGATTCAATTATGAGATCCAATAATGTAACTCATGAAGTCAATGTTAATGTAAAAGCTGCTGGAATGTTACCAAATATAAAATATTTTGATCATTCTTTTTGGAAATTATCTCAAACTGATTCAACTATATTTGATCCTCAAATAAGACAATTCGTTTTACATTCTTATAAAGCTCTAGATCATGCCGGTTATGCAAAAGAGAGAGAAAAACTTCGTATTGGCGTTTATGCTGGTGCTGAACCAAGCCGATATGGTAAAGATACTATTGCTCCTAAAGGATCATTAATGGAACTTTTTCTTATGAATCAAAAAGATTTTACTGCTTCCCTTACATCTCATCTATTAGATTTGAAAGGTCCAGCTATTGGTGTCTATTCAGCCTGCTCAACATCATTATCAGCTATTGATTGTGCTATAAACTCTCTACGTTTAAACAAAATTGATATAGCATTAACTGGTGCTGCTTCAATCGTTTTACCGGATGATGATTCTTATGAATATCAAGAAGGACATGTATTATCAAAGACAGGTTATTGCCAACCATTTGATACACAAAGTTCTGATGGCATCGTGCGAGGCTCAGCTGTTGGTTGTATTGTGCTAAAAAGGCTCAGTCAAGCAAAGAGAGATGGAGACAGCATTCTAGCCGTCATCAAAAGTCTTGAAATTAATAACGATGGATTCCAGAAAGCTAGTTTTATGGCTCCTTCGTATAGTGGCCAGACAAGATGTATACAGGAAGCTTTGGATCAGCTTGATTCAGTGGCTCAGAATAGAATTACATATATTGAATGTCATGGCACAGGCACTCGTGTAGGAGATGAAATGGAGCTTAAAGCCTTAGATGAGACTTATGGAAAATTCAAAGAAAAAATACAATTAGGATCTGTTAAAGCGAATATCGGTCATGGATTTGCTGCTGCTGGAATAGCTTCTATCATTAAATGTATTAAAATGCTTCAAACTACTCGTATACCACCACAATGTCATCTGAAAAAAACTTTAAATTTATTAGAAGGAAGAATGTTTCTATCAAGCTATGAACAAAGATTAAAACCTAATAGTTTAATAGCTATTAGTTCTTTTGGAATTGGTGGAACAAATGGACATTTAATTCTTGAAGGTGTTGAATCACCTACATCCTTGAACAAAAAATCAAATAAAATTCAAATTCTACCTATTTCAGCTAAAAGTGCACAATCATTGAAACAATATTGCCAATTATTAGCAAATTACTTAGAAAAGCACGATAAAGAGATTGATTTAGCAAATGTTGCTTCAACGCTTCAAAATCATCGAGAACATCATGAATACAGGATAGCAATATCTGCGAGTACTGTTGAGCAAGCAATTCAACAGTTACGCAGATCAGATAAAAAAATCCAAAAATCAAGAAAAATAACAAATAAGAATATTTGTTTCTTCTTTTCACCTCAAGGGGTTTTATATCCTGGATTTGAATCATCATTATTATCAGATAAAACATCAATTTTTTCCAAAACTCTTATAAAGTTATGTGAAAAAGCAACAGATTTGTATGATGTGGATTTTCTTGAGATCTTGCAATTTGATTCATCAAATAAGCTTCAAAATACTAAATATGGACAAGTTGCAAATTTTATTGTAAATTGGTCTATAGCTGAACAATTAAAGTTTTGGTCTGTTGATAGTTCAGTTCTAATTGGTCATAGTATTGGTGAATATTCTGCTGCTTGTTTTAGTAATTTATTAGATGAAATACAGATTATTAATCTTTTAAAGAAGCGTGGAGAATTATGTGAAAATACTCAAAATGCTCGAATGTTAACAGTTCGTAATATTGATTCTCACGAAATACTTCTAAGCCAAATGAAAGATGTTGAGATTTCTGCAATTTTATCTAAAACTTTGAAATGCATAGTTGGAAATAGTATTTCAATTGAAAAATGTAAAACAGAACTTATGAAAGCTGACATTGATTTCAAAGAATTGAAAACTGATAAAGGTTTTCATAGTTCAATGATGATACCAATTGAAGAAGAATTCAAAAATTATCTAGAAAGTGTGGATTTTCATAAGAAATTAACGAAGCCATTGATTTCTAATGTAGATGGGGAAATACGATACAACTTGGACGCGAAATATTGGATGGACCATCTCAGAAAACCTGTTCGTTTAGATAAATGCTTAGAAAAACTATTTCAAAAACAAGAAATTGAAATTATAATTGAAATAGGTCCTTCTGGGATTTTGAACACTTTACTTGAAGAATCAATGAGTAAGATAACAGTTGTAAATACAATGTTATCAAAGAAACAATATAACTTCTCTACTATTGAATCTCAACTTATCCAATCATTGGCTGATTTATGGAGTACTGGTTATGAAGTGAATTTTTCAAAAATATTTGAAAACTTTGAGCTAAGAGATGTAAATTTACCAACTTATTCATTTTCACCAACAGTATGTTGGGAAAGTTTGGAAGAGAAATTAGATAAATTTTCATTTTTCAATCAAACGCTCACTCCAATCCAGATAAAGAAATTTGAAAAAGAAAATTTGAAGAAGATGAACATATCTGTAATATTAGAAGAATCTCATCAACTAACATGGCTAAATTCTTGTCAATTATATATTTCTAATATATATTATACAGAAGAAATAATGAAAATGACTAAAATCTCAGGTGATATAGTTATCTATATACCATCATCTTCTAATTATTTAGAACCATTTTTTATTACCAAACATCTTTTATCTATTTTAAAAGAAAATAGTAAATTATATATTATATCAAATAATAATTTACCTCATCATAGTATTTGTCTTGGACCTCTTAGAGAACAATATCTTCTTCATAATATACATTTTAAATTTATTTTAAATCCTGATAAATTATCATTAGTTTATATAATATCATCAATATTCAATTGTATTGAAGATTATATAATATTATTATCATCTAAAATATTTTCAATTGAATATACTAAATATTATATAAAACAAAATGAATTTAGAAATACTATATCAGGAACAATTCTTGTATTTGGAGGTTCAGGCACTATTGGCTCACGTTATATACAGCAATTACAATTATTAAAAAATGTTCAAAAGATAATAATATGTAATAGAGAAAAGAAATCATTGAAATCTGATAAAACAGTTTTCAAATACGTTGATTTGATGTCTTCTGAATCAATTTATCAACTTTTGGATGATATCTATTCTGAAGAAACTGATATCAATACGATTATTCATGCTGCTGGACAATCTACTTCATCAACTCTTAACAAGACAGTTTCACAAATGGAATGTGTTTTGAAACCAAAAATATTTGGTTGTGAAATGATTTTAACTTATTTGGAGAAGCATAATCGAAAGATTGAAAATTTGATTCTAGTATCATCATTAAGTTCTTCATTATCTATTCAAGGAAATGATGATTATGCTTCAAGTAATATATATTTTGATTCATTAGCTTCTACGGGACATCATATGATTGATCGAATAACTTCAATACAGTGGCCAATGGTTCAAGATTCTGGAATGGCATCAAGATATCAGGGACCTTTAGCTTCAATATTTCAACAGTGTTCAATCAATCTAAACCAAGCAGATAATCTTATACAACAATCATTTAATTTAACTTCAAGTCTAGCATATAGCCCAATGAATCCAATTCAATTACAGAAGTTATTAATCAAAAAACAAATTGAACATTCGAATTTAGTATCAAATGATTTTAGAATATACTCAAAAGAAACTGAAGAAGATATAATTCGAAATATTTGGAAAGATATTCTCAGCTTATCAAGCATTGATGATAACTCAAACTTTTTCGAATTAGGCGGTAATTCATTAAGTGCTTTAAAACTTATTTGGAAACTTAATGATCTATTAAATATTAAATTAAATAGCAAAATATTATTTGATAATCCATCATTAAAACAATTAATTAATATTGTTAAAGATTGTCAAAAGAAAATAAAAAATAAAGAAATAGAGAATATTGATATGAATATAGAAGAAATTCCTTTATCATCTTCACAAGAACATATGTATGTTCTTCATCAAATGTCTCATACATCATCTGATTATAATTTATTTTTTATTCTTTCATTTCCTATATCTTCAGATATATCACATAAAATACTACGATATGCTATAAATAGCTTAATAGCTCATCAGAGAAGCTTTAGAACAGTTTTTCGAACTTCGAAAACTCAAGTGGTATATCAAGACAATCTATCACTTACGGAATCATATCAAAACCTGACAGCGAAGCATTTCTCATCTGAGAACTTTGAAATCTTTTTAAATTCTGAACGAAATATACGTTTTAATATCAATTCTGATATTCCACTTAGAATCATATGGACTATTGTTGAATCAGAATTAAAAATAATTTTCAATCAAGCTCATATATTAACAGACGGATGGTCAATGACAGTTCTTGCTAAAGATTTGAAACGTTTTTATGAAAATCATTTAAATGCATCTCAAATCAAACAACCTCAATATACTCTTTCTCATTTTGCTTTGAAACAGCAGAAATCTAAGAAATTCAATTCGATGGAAATGAAGAATAGGATGAATGAACTTCAATCAACTATTCCAACTACAATACGTGGCAGTATACAAGAACATAGTATACGAACTTGGAATAAACAGAATAAGTTCATACCATCCTTAATTTGGAAAAAAATTCAAAATATTGCTCGAAAGCATAAAACAACAGAATTTATAATTTTATTGACAGCATATCTTCAAACAGTAAGAAGATGGAAAACAGATTTAAAGAATGATGAGATTGTCATTGGATGTCCAGTATCTGGACGAAATGATGAGAATCAAAATTTAATTGGATATTTTTTAAATAATATTGTTATAAATATTAATTTATCTAATCAATCATTAGAAGAAAATATTTCTATAGTGGAAGAAGCTTTTTCTAATGCTAAACGTTCAGAAGATATTCCATTTCATCAACTTGTATCTGAATTACGTATACCAAGAAATGATAAACATAATCCATTATTTGAATTATATTTCAATTATCGTCATTCACTAGAATATCCTGATTCAGATATTGCTGGAATTGTTCCAAAAATTGAACAAATCTCAATGAATACTATCTTTGATTTGTCTACAACAATCGATGAAACTCCGGCAGGTGTTCAGATTCTTCTCGAATACAATAGTTCCAAATATTCCACAGATGATATTAATGAATTTTTAAACGATATTCTAAGAAATTTTACTGAACATTGGAAAAGATCAGATTGTTTGAATAAGACACTAAACAGTGATTTTCCTCATACTGCTCTTGTATTACCAATGTTTGAACAACTCAACCAAACAGGCTTTAAAACCACGAATAGAATTATAACTTCAGACGAAATTCAGCAGATTAGTCTGGAAATATCAAACGCCTATCTTATAAATTCTGGGATGATTCTTCGTCCTGATGATTTAATTCCATTGAACATGAATCGAAATGATAGTTTAAAATTTATTTTAGCTATATTGGAAACTGGTGCAGGCTATGTTCCTTTAGATCCTCAGTGGCCAGCTACACGACACGACCAAATTCTAAAAAACATCAACACAACGTTTTGTGTTGATGAATCTTGGATGAAAATGTCATTTTCTCAAGAAAAAAACCTTTTGTTCAACAGAAATCAGCCTACTGACGTAATGTATGTGATTCATACAAGTGGTTCAACAGGACAACCAAAAGGCGTAGTGATACAACATAACAATGTGATGTCATTCCTAACCTCATCAATACGTCAAACGCTACTGAATTCTCGAACACGTCTTCTGAACTCAGTCAATACTATCTTTGATGTTAGTATTTCAAATATATTTGGATCATTATTTGCATCATCAACAATCTGTTTACCAAATTGTTCAATTGCAATTGTAAAAGAAATTTTAAAATTTCAATGTAATTATTCATTTATTACATCAGCAATGATCAATCAGTTAGATTTGAATGAGCTTGATGATCTAAAATCTTTGGAAAAGCTTGTATTTGGTGGAGAAACAATAGAAAAAGATAAATTATTCTACCTTCTCAATCATAATATCGATATTTTGCAAATATATGGACCAACGGAAACAACTGTATGGTCAACTACAAGCCGATGTAAACTCGAAAAATATTCAGAAATAATGATAGGAACATCTAATATGAATGAGATATGTGATATATCTGTTAATCGTTCTCGAGATGGTGAAATGATTATTAAGGGTAGTAAAGTAGCCCGAGGATATATAATTGATGAACATAGTAATCAAGCATTTAATAAGTGTTATCATACTTCTGATTATATTATAAAGAAAAATAACAAATTTTATTATATTGGAAGATTAGATGATCAAGTGAAAATACGTGGACAACTTGTTCAATTAAAACATGTAGAAGAAACAATTACATCTTTGAAAGGAATTAAATCAACAAAAATATTAATGATTTCAAATAAAATGATAGCTTTCTATATTGGAAAAAATGAAAATTTAAAAGAATATTTAGTTTCAAAACTTCCAGTATATATGATTCCTGTACATTTCATAGAAATGGATTTCTTCCCTTTGAACTCAAGCGGAAAAGTTGATCAGAATGCGCTAAAACTTGAGTTTGAAAAAGTGAAAAAGGCCAAGCGAATGAATCATCATCACAGTAACGAAATGAAAAGCTCAATCGAACTTACAATAAGAAAAATGTTTGAAGATCTAACAGGAACTAATGTTATTGAAGACAATGACGATTTCTTCACAATAGGAGGACATTCATTACTTTTATTAAAACTTCAAATTTTAATATTTGAAAAATTCAAAATACAACTGGATATTAGCCAATTATATCAATCATTAAACATTCAAAGTTTAGCAAAATGTATATTAAATGAATTAAAACATATAAAATTAATTAATTCTATTAATAATCCAACAATAATTGTTATAAGAGAAACATCTAAAAGTAATATTAATATTTACTTTGTTCATGCTGTTGGTGGATCAGTTTTACCATATTATGCATTTATAAATATATTTCCTTCTGATAGATTTAATCTATATGGATTTGAATATAAACTTGAATATGAAGCAGAAACGTTGAAAGATCTTTCAGGAAAATATGCTTTAGAAGTAAGCTCAATCTTTGTTAACTTGAATAATACGTTTTGTATTTTAGATTGCTAAGCATACCGGTTCTAAAATACCTTATTTGATTGGACATTCACTTGGTGGAATTATCTGTCGAGAAATGATCTCAGATTTAAAATTAATGGGATATAAGGTATATTAAGTTTTTTATTTTATTTTTATATTTAAGTTATTAATCAGATTCCCTCTGTTGTTATGTTCGATTCATGGGCAGTTGTTCGTTCAAGACTTTCTATTGATAATATTCGAAATTATGCTAAGGTTTGAATGATTACAAGTTTATAAATTAATATTACTTATAGAAAGCATTTTCAACACTTTCTGATTGTGATTTAAGAGTTGAAAAAACTGTTCGCTTAGCTAATATGTTGAGAAATCATGAAATGATGTATTCAGATACTCAGGTAGACGATATATTTAAAAAAATTTAGAAAATCAAAATTAATTTTTAAGATTTATTTATTCAAAAGTGAACATCTTGGAGATGCTTCCTTCCGTGCTGCTGTAAGGTAAATCATATTTGAATGAAATTCAAATTTAAACTAAAAATAATTCAGAAACGAACTTGATGAACTTGGAGCTCGGTCAATGATTGCAAATGGTTTAGAAAACTACTGTTATGGGCATATTAAAACATTTTTGGTTTTTAAAAAAATATATTATTATTATAATTTATATATTTATAGATAAATGGAGATCATGAGAGCTGTATGAAACTGCAAAATTTAAGAAAATGCAAAAAAGATATTTTAAGTATTTTTGAAAATGTACCAATATTCAATACATAGAGTTAAGTAACTCTTTTAATATTTATTATTTTGTAATATAATTATATTTTAAAATAAATTGTAGTACAAAAACATAATATAATATATAATATGTGAATCTATTAACAATATTTTTAAAAAAAATAAAATAAAAAGAAACATTCAGAGTTTTATGGTATTATGTTAGTTTAGTTAAAATTCTTTAAAAGATACATCAGATTATATGGAATTCTTTTGAATTAAGAACAATTATTTATTTTTGTATAAAAAATTATAGAATTAGACTTTCTATTCATACAATTTGAACATGCTTCGTACCTTCTTGACAATAGAAGAAGATTGAGATCTAACATGTATGTATGTTTTAACCTTCTTAAGTGACTCTTCGAACAGTTGAATTTCTTTGTAGTTCTTCTCTCTTTATGTCTAATTACTAAGGAATGAAAGGAAAAAATGAGTATTGTTAGGATCAATGTTGAATTACTAGCAGAATTACATCATACTTCTACGACTTACATACAAAAGTCTTTGAAGTAAACGTATAATATTCAAAAAAATTAGTTTCTTTTTTTTAAAACTTGTTAAGCTAATGAGAATTGAAACAATTTGCAGAATTTTTATATTTTTTTTTGTAAAAGATGTATTAGGAAAGTTCTTTTTCTTCTTTTCAAACATGGAAAGCTACCTGCTCTTCTCATTTATCTTCTGCAATCGTAGATTATATCTTTAGATATCATAAGATATTTTAATTTAAAATTAAAGAGAATAAGAGAAAAAAATGGAAGAAAGACAGGTATAAGATATCATTTTTATTCAAACAAAGACAATATATATATTCTTTAAACTTTGTTTTAAATAATGTTTTAATAATTCTTTTATATTGAAATTATTATTTTTTGTTAAATGGATGGTTTTTTAAAACTATAATCTCTAAAAATATTATTAAAATCTAATTATTTTTATATTTATATATATTTCTTAATTATTAAATTAAAAAATAAAATTAATACATAATAAATGTAATATTATATTATATAAATAACCAACTTTACATATATTTATATAAATATAAAAGCCAATCCATTTATAAATTTTACATACACATCGTCTTAATGCTATGTTTCACTAGGTATACTTACTCTGAGAACACTAAAAAGGGCAGCAATTGAGGCCACCAGTAGTTCGTATAAACTAGTCCTGAAACATACCTTCAGACAGATGGCTTCTAACATAAATTCTTCACAAATTTCAAAATTTTTATTGTGTTGTTCTATAGCAAAATTGCCAATACATTTATCTATGTCTAGTTTAATATATTATATTTTATAAAAAGAAAATCTTATTTAATTACTTTTATATATATATATATATATTATACAGAAAATTCTTAGATTTAGATTCATTTTCATGGCGACTTGAATGTGTCGTTTGCTTTTTGTTTTGTTTTTGGCCTTCAAAGTTGGAAATGTTCATGGGCATTTCACCCAACAACAGCGTGGTCGTGGTCCATCTTTCAGATCAGCTCCTGTAACTGCACAAACGCAGTCTCGATTTCAGGAAGCCCAAACAAATTTTGTAGAAATAGTACGACAGAAGACACAAGGAAATCGAATATCTCAGGTAAAATTATATATTTGAATGATTTTCTTAAATAAACTTAGTGCCCATGTGTGATTCATCCAGAAAGTCAGCAATGTATTCCATATGATTCAAGATATATGGCTACAACTGTAGAAGAAGCTATATTAGCTTTTATTGATTTATCTAATGTAAATTACTATGAGAGTACAAGAACTGTAAGTTTTATTGTTTTTATAGTAAATAATATATATTAAATGTAAATTTAATTGTTTATTAATCATTTTAGACTCCACAAACATTTCAATGTACCACTTCATCTTGTCAACAATGCTTCTCAATTTTATATTATCGTCTTATAGATATTGGCTTTATTTCATCCAATTTTAGGTATATTACTTCATTTTTTTTACAATATTTTTGTAATTTTAATTTATTAAAAGGACAAATGTTCAAGTTTTACCAAGAACATCTACGAGTATAGATGAATGTCCTCGTTTTCAATTCTTTCGTAATAAATTTGTAAGTTTTAATACGAATACGATCATTATAAATATACTTTACTGTTAGACTCCTCCATTACCTGTTGTTATACCCCCGTATGTATCACAATTGGTTGCCGCTGGTCAACAATTTGCTTCATCATCTCAACGTTCTAATAACCAAAATAGTCATACAAACACTTTAATAGGATCAACAGGTTTACCTGTGCAAAGAGTCTTTCCAAATTCAAATAATCCAGACCAACCACAAAGTATATTTTCTTTATTTTGTATTTGAAATATGAAATATTTTTTAACAGATCAGCATAATTCACCTAATCAGTTTAATACATCGCCTGCCTTTTTTTCGCAACAACAGCAACAACAACAGCAACAACAACAACAACAACAACATTTTGTGCAGAATTCTCCATTACCCATTCCAATTGCACCAGCTCCTTTCTCACCTAACTTGCAAACTGTACCACAGCAATGGCAACCGCCTCCTCAACAAACCATTCCACAACCACAACCTACTGTTCAGACATACTGGCCACAACAGCAACAAGAGCAATGGGTACGTTAAATTGAATACTAATAGTAGTATATGAATAGTTGTAGAAATAAAAAAAGAATTATTATAGAGTAATTATTGGCAACAACAGTCAGTTGCAACACCATCTGTAGATTTAGGTATGTTGTTCTTTAGATTCTAAATAGATTATCAACTATCATTATAGGAACAGGATTCTTTAGTCCAATCCATAGTTTTCTGGCTCATTTGTTTAGCGGAGGAGGAGCAGGAGGGCAATCTGGTAATCAACATATTATTTTTGGTATAAATACTTTTCATAATAATTAAATATGAAATGTTGCAAAGTTAAAGGGAAACGACGAAAAAGACAAAATGAAAATAAAGACGAATTGGTAGGAAAACGATTCTCAATTGGATGTATTGAAAGAGGTGAAACAGAAACACAAGGAGATTTATTATCATTGTGTGGTATATATAATTAAAAATATTTTATAACAAAGACAATTTCAATATTTAGGAAATTGTTGGACTTGGAGACAATTACCTCCAGATTATTTTCCTAGAATAGTTAATGAATTAAGTTGTAAAGAAAACGATTATTGTCTTTCAGGTAATGCTATTTAATATTATATTATAATATTATAATAATTATATAAATTATAGGATGGGGTCAATGTAAACAACAATATCGAAATGTTGATGTTTTAAAGAAAGTTGCTGGACGATGGATACCTACTGTTATCACTACTTCCTCTTGTTGTGATTGTAAAATATCAGCTGGAACTGAAATACATGCCCTTGTTACTGGAAAAAAAAGTTCGAAAAATTAAATTTTTCGATATTTCTTCAAGTTTTTGTTAAATGTTTTCCTATTATAAATCTTTTTTAACCAAGGAAATAAATATATTTATTAATTAATAATTATAATTTTTCGTATGATTCGTTTCAATTGGAATTAGAAGTTGCTTTAAATTCTAAGGTAATAACAATGAACTGATTCAACTTTCTTATTTCCCACTTTCCAATGTCCATCTCTGCTGCAAGAAACTTCTGAGGCTAAACCACCCCCATTTTTAGCTTCATACAATGGAGCAGCTGGATAAAACTGAAAAAGAAAATAATCTTTTTGAAAATCGAAAAAAGATTGACGTTTACTATCACTATGAGATTTGTCGTGAAGTGAACGTTTGTAAAAACTTTATCTGAGATGGAAAATCTTTTCTGATTTTTAAAAATATCATTGTAAATCCTATACGTAACTACGTCTACTATTTTCAGTTTTTTTCTTTTTATAATTAAATTATCACGATTTACCTGCATATAATTATGTGGCCATATGTCTAAGCCATGTGGAACATTGCAATATGTCATAGTTTGTGCACATCCTTCTTTTGAAAATGTACGTTCACTTTAATTATTACAAATTATTTAATGAAATTAAGAAAAAATTTCAAAATACCTAACATATGGTGAATAGAAAATAGTTGTTTCATTATCACTGCCAATAATTATAGATAAGTTCGGTACTTCGCATGTGTGACAAAGATTGATGTCTGAAATTGCTAATACTTACATATCTCATCGCTAAATCAAGATATTTTCAAATATTTATCCTCTGATTTCATATCTAAAAATAAATTTTTTACATCTCAACAAGTCCATCTTATCTCTCTTTCGTACAGAATTTCGATATAAAATGATCAAGCATGTCTTTCTAAATTTAAAGATTTTAGCTTACCTATCTCTGGTGATGTACTTGCTTCAGTTTCTATGACGCTTGTCGTGGTTAATTCACTTCTTAAAGATTCTTCTTCTAATAATTCAGTAGTATTGTTTATGATAAATGTAGAATTATTCAATTCCTTATGCAATACATTCATTTCTGGAGCTAAGGAACTGAATGTAGATGTTATGGAATCAGGAATTGTGATATAACTTGTAGGTTGCAAAGTAGGCTTCTCAGTTGTTTCCTTAGAATAAGAAGGATACAATGATTCTGGCATTGCTGTTGAAGTTGGAAGGAGCTCAAGATGAGAATCTGTCACAGATAGTTGTGTCGGTGAAGGCAGTTTTGCTAGAATGCTCTTCAAATTCTCCTCTTTTGGATGATTCGTAGGCTTCTCAGCTGTTTCCTTAGAATAAGTGGGATACGATGATTCTGGCATTGCTGTTGAAGTTGGAAGGAGCTCAAGATGAGAATCTGTCACAGATAGTTGTGTCTGTGATTTCAGTTTTGCTAAAACATTCTTCATATTCTCCTCTTTTGGATGATTCGTAGGCTTCTCAGCTGTTTCCTTAGAATAAGTGGGATACGATGATTCTGGCATTGCTGTTGAAGTTGGAAGGAGCTCAAGATGAGAATCTGTCACAGGTAGTTGTGTCTGTGATGGCAGTTTTGCTAAAACATTCTTCTCCTCTTTCGGATGATTATGTTTGTGCCTAATGCCAATCGGTTCATCAGGTGTAGTTTGCAGATTACGGGTAGCTGTGGGTTTCTGATTATGATTTGGTAAATTTGCTTTCCTTGTATAAATAATATCATCTTGAAAAATGTTTAAAAGTTTTTTAATTAAAAAAAGAATATGTAACCTGCATGTTTCTCAGCAGTACTCATACAAGCATAACTGTAGCGCGCCAAGAGAATACATATAGTAATAATTCGAATCATCTTGAAAATATTAAAAGGAAGAAAAAAGAAAGTTTATGAAATGAAACGCTAATTCTGATAATGTTAAAAATAAAGTGAGATATAAGTCCTCTTGGGAAAGTATTTATTCGAGTTCGCAATCCGCCTATTAAATTCCAATGTTGTTTCAGTCCATTTGAAAAGTTCTTAGCTTTAGCTTGCGTATGATAAGCTTTGATATTCTGCAGCTTTCAGATTATATCAGATATTCGTCCAATTAAAACTCCAGAACGTAGAAAGAATGCTTAGAAATTGAATCATCGTTTGCGGCATGATAAAGTTCCAAAAGGTGAAAAAAAAATCAAGTTTGGTACATTTTTCTAAAAATATAAAAGATTCGCAGTCAGCAGGATTCGAACCTACGCGGGCAGAGCCCAATTGATTTCTAGTCAATCTCCTTAACCACTCGGACATGACTGCTTGTTTAACTTTTCTTAAATGCTTTATATATTCTATTTAATATATAAAATAATTGTTTGTTGAAATTAATTTTGTTTTGTAAAAAAAAATAAATAAAAAAATTATAATAATAACGTATTCTGATTATAAGCAATACGATTTCAATGTCATATGAGTTTCTAAAGAAAATATTTCTAAATCTTCGAATTGTCATTTCGAATTAACAATGATTCCATCATTTCATAGGTTCTTGATCACTGAATTTGATAAAAAAAAATAATATTTTCATTGTTTCACGTAGTGTAATAGAAAATCTGATCTATATGTATTGTTTATAATATTTTTTAATATACATATGTAATTATTATTTATTATATTATATTTCCCAATGTATTTATTAAAAATATCTTAAAAGTAATAAACGATACGATAGAAAGATATAAACATTATATAATTATAAACGTGTATTTGTTTAAATATTGTTTCTCACAAATATTTCTATAAAATAGTTGTTCACAACATCTGTCGGAAAACAGGAAGTAAGATTTAAATTGATCGAGCAAGTTGTGTTTCTTCAACAACATAGAGAGGAAAACCGCCCTGTTATTGACAACAATATTAAATTTTACAGATTGGTTCTTGTTTACCTTATATACGTCTTTCATGTGAGAATTCTCAGAAATCACCAAATGACGTTGTGGTGATGTATGAGAACAAGGAAGCCATTCCACGCTGTTACCAGAACTTGATGGTCCATTAGGATTTCTATGAAATTAAAAAATTCTTATATATATATTCTATAATTTACCCATATTTACAGAAATTCATAAATTTCTCTGTAGTTATTCGCATAACAATGTTATCAACCGTATCAAACTCAAAAGGAGTAAAAGTATGAATTTGGAATAAGTATGTCAGTTCGGCGCAATGAATAGCAGCTATTATGAAAGAAATTCTTCTTTTATAAATTTACTTGAAACTTCTTACCATCGAAAGGCATTCCCATACTTTCACATACAATTGGATTAGAATGTTCAAAACTGTACATGTATATCTGTGGAGATTTAGATAACCAATCAAAAATGGCTTTTTGTAAGCCAAATCCCATAAATATACCACTTTCAACCTAAATTTAATCAGAAATATTTTATATTTAAGATTTATAGTGCCTCAACAATCATTTGCATGATTTTATCAGGCCATGTGTGGTGCTGATTTGTGAGTAATTGCTTAAGCGCATGACGTTTGGATAGTGTTGACAGTTGAAATATGCTTTCAGGAATAGCCTGTGCTATACTTTTTTGTAATTCGTCATGATTAAACACCGCATTCGGAGATATAAAAGCTAAATTTGTATACTAACTAAAACTATTTTATGTTAAAACCTTCGGAATGAGCGCATCCGAAAATAGCTGGCTTTGCTGGAGCACTAGCAGTAAGATCCTCAAACTGTAATTAATTTTTAGACTATTTGATGACGATTCACCACGAACTGGAAGAGGGAAAAAATCGCCATCATATCGAGGAGCAATCAGTAATTCTTGTGTTTCGATGTTCATCTCGATACCTAGAGCGAATTTCTCAGCAGGAACTCGACGAAGTTGATCCAATAACTTAATTTGAAGTGAAAATTAATCAATCGAAATAACCACCTGCTGAGAATCAGAATGTTCTACTCCCAACTTCTTTGCAAATTTCCGACAATTCTCAATACCATGTCTGGTATTGAACCAATTACAGTAATAATTAGTAAACCCAGCCATTCCGATCATTTTGTGAAAAAGATCTTTAAAAATATTTGTAATATTTTCAATTTTTCGTAAAATATGAGAAGTATACCTCTTGTATGAGGAGAGATAGCTAACAATTGAGTTAATGCTGAACCTGCAGACTGTCCGGAAACAGTTATATTATTTTTATTACCGGAAAAGAACCCAATGTTGTCCTTAAAATTATAAGAAAAGTATTTTTTATTCTAAGAAAGAATACTCGTGTCCATTCTAATGCTAGTTTTAGATCCCAGAGAGCATTATTTCCAGGGCAACATTCATCACCCGTTGTAAAGAATCCCAACATTCCCAAACGATATTCTACAGTTACAACCACAACTCCTTTGCGAACCTAATCATGTAGTTTTAATTAGTCATCTGTTCAAAAGATACCAATTCTTCGCATATTCCACGCTCTTTATACTTAGCTGTCGATTCAACTGCATACCCACCACCGTGAACAAAAAAGAATACAGGGAATCCTTCCTGCTCTTCGCTTTCGAAGGCTGGAGTGAACACATTAAGGTATAAGCAATCTTCAGAGATAGGGGGCATCTGAAGCAAGAGGACAATAGAACTGGCTCAAAGGACACATATCTAACATCAGGTTTATTTTCACTTATTTTCTGAATACTTTGGTTCATAAACGATTTACATTCTTTCGGTTCCAACCAGGAATCAATAGGTTCAGGCTTCTATCAATAACATTATATTGAAATCGAGATTTTTCCAAACAAATACCTTGAAGCGAAGTGGGCCAATGGGAGGCTTAGCGAACGGAATGCCTTGAAATGCCAAAGCCTGTCCAAAGAGATTTTTGATAATTTAAAAAGAGTTGTTTACCTGTGAACCATTGAAACTTAATCTTCGGCCAATAATAGGTCCATCACGGATATTCAATCTTACGTTATCATACAACATCTGAAGTGGTATTTGTGAAATGAATGATCTTGTTTTTATAATAAGTAGTAATCATGTTTATTTTGATTCGGGTTTTATTTTAAAGTTGTGGATTAGAATATGTATTATAAGTTAATGTCTATAAAAAGAAATAATAAAATCGCAACAAATCAAAAATAATTTTTATTTATTCGAGTCCTAGTCCTATAAGATTAAATGACGATGAATGATTGATAACAGAGGTTTATCACATGTAAATAAAAAAATACTAAGCTATTATAGTGTGTAGCTCCAATTGATAAACATAAAAACTATATGGTCATGCTTGTCTTTTATCAAAGTATCAGATTATAATTATTTAAAAATTAATAATAACATGATCAAATCATTCAAATTATAATGATAATTTAGCATAATATTTTTACTGTACATTACAAATTAAAACGAATGATATAAAATTTTGAAGACAAAAAATTCTTAACATGAGCTGATTCAGCGAACAATCAAGCAATGTTCAAAGTTTTTGAAAAATTCAATTGGTGCACTATAAGAAAAACCATATTTTGGAAAGTAGTTAAAAGGTACAAACAATGATAAAAACTCAGCCATTTTTACTAGTTCTTACTAGTTGTTTTCAATGGGTGGAGCTCTATGAGGCTGATGATGTTTGATTCTTGGCCGGGGGTATTTTGAAGGAACTATATTTTTTATTCTGAAAAAAACATACAAATACAAACAAGCCAATCAACGCAAGTACTCTAGTAGTACACTCTTACCCCAGAAACTACTATATGATCTCGTATTATATTCCAATACTTGTAGCGTTTAGCTTTCTGATGAATGAGGGCAAATGAATCTATAATACGAAAACAAACGTGTTTTTTTTCTTTTATACACATAAACATACAGGTACTCATCATTTTGAATAATAATTCAATTTTACTATCTCTTTCATGCAATGTCAGATCAGGCGAAAATTTGAAATACTGCTTGCGAAGATTATCAAATATTTCTACTGCGGCATTTTCTAAATGAGGCATATCTACTAACGCTCGTGCTCGTCTGAATCGACTGTTATGGCTAGAACATACACGAGCTATTTCCTCATAGCTATAAGTAATAATCAATGAAAAACTATGAAATATAAATTACCGTGTATTTGCGCTACGATTTTTTGATTGAAATTGTCTTGAAAAATTGTAAATAGCTGGTCTGTAGTCATATTCAGTACAAACATCTACAATACCCGTTCTATCTTTCTAAAACAAATGTTTTAATTCCCATAAGAAAATAATAACAAATTTACCGCTCCATACAAAGCTTCGTAAGCTTCTATTAGCCTATTGGGAGGAAATTCCTCACCATATTTCTCAAAGAAATCATCATCAAATCCACAAGAGAACATAAATGGAATTTTCTTGAATAGAAAAAAAGCAACATTGAGAAAAGAAAAGTGAACTTACAAAGTGTTGCTCGTTTTTTTTTGCGTCATTTGAAGCAAAGCATGGCACAACTTTATCAAGTCCACCATATTTGTTCCATACACAACAAAAAGCATCAGAAAATTGATGTTTCATCACAATTTCTTCTTGATATCCACGGATAATCTTTTCGAAATAGCAAACGCCTATAAGCCGCAAATGCAGTTCTCCATTTAGGCTGTATCTATAAATAGTTTCCTTAGCTTCGCTAAAGTAGAAATTTTGAATTACGTCGAAGTCACAAGACAATAATGCCATTCATCTGTCCAATCATCAAACTCGACAAGACCAAGAATATTATTGAAGTTGTTTATATGAGTTCTAAGATAAGCGATGCTGTGCTCTTAATAAAAGCGATTTTAAACATAATAGAAAAAAGCTAACCGAAATCGAAAGAGTCGTTGTATCCTAGTAATCTTTCTACCAAAACACTTCCCAACACCGCCTCTTCACGGTTTGGACAGTATTTTACAAAATTTTCTAAAGCTTGCTCAAAAACTAAACACGTTCCATCTGGAATTGTATCTGGCAATATTAGTGAAACATCGAATAGAACTTACGTCTGCTTCTACAGACTGTAGTTAAAGGATCATCATCAACTAAGAAATAATTTAAATTAGTAGAAATTAGAAATTACTTTTCTATACTTGTCTCAATTCTTGGCGTAACTTTTTTTAAAACTTCAGAGGTTTCTGCATCTACATGCAGTTTACGTAACCGGTTGGTTACTTCATCTGGCACACTATTAAATGTCTCTTTGGTAATTAGATCCTCGTTTTCAGCTAAGAATGTTTCTGAAATAATAGAAAAAACATTAAGACCTTTTATAAATTAAAAATACCAAAAGGTGTAGCTGTTTGTGTTCCTGAAGAACCTGCTGAAAATATATAATTGAATAATTACTAGAAGATATAGTCAATGAAACCTGGCCGAGTCCTCTTTTTTCCTGAAATTTGATGATTATAATCAAAGTTTCAAATGTAGTCACCTTTACGTTTAGCCATATTCTGAATATTAACGAAAGAATCTAGAAGTATGTAATTTATGCATCTCAATAGATAAAAATAGAATTGTAATAGAATGAGATTGAGAAAGAAATATATTTTGCTTTTTTTGGAACACAGAAGATGGATAAACGAAACGTTTGGTAACATTTTCTTTTAATGGAAGTCAAAGCGAAATACTTTAATTCCTAATACAACAAAAGATGGGGACAGCGAATACAATTCGAGATTTGACAAAATTTCATGAAATCAATAACTTTTATATCGTTTTCTGTATTACAACTATTTATAGTTAATATTGAGACTGAAAAAAATTTAATATGCAACTTATTTTAAGAACCTAGCATTCAATAAAACTTAATAAATGGTGAAAAATAGAATCATGGTGAACAATTAGTTCTTGGATATTTGATAGTATATTGTTACATGAGATTACTTACTTTTCTTTTAGGCGCGAAAAAATGCCAAAAAAAAAACAACGGAAAGCAGCAGAGTAAGGGACTAAATTATACAGATCGATATTTTAAAGAAATTAATTATAAACACTGGGGGAATGCCAATTACCGTAGAAATTTTAACAAGAATTTTTCATAAATATCGAATATATAATTTAGTATTTCTTTGAAATAAAAAAAAATTTGCTGTGAAACATAGAAATGTGTTTTTGGAATCTTTATTGCTTTATACTATTTGATATCCTTACAAAGAGCCAACAAGTCTTCAACATATTTTTTTTGTTAAACGCTGGATTCGAAAGATTCCATGATTCATTAAATTGAAAAAGACAGATGGCACTCATGGTTCTTTGTCTTAGAAGTGAATTTCATATAGATTTGTCGTTTGTGTTGAATGAAATGGTTATTTCAGTATTTGATTCATTCATGTTAATGTAGAAATGTAAATTTTCAATCAAAATAAGTTAGTTATAATACAAAACATGATATTACATTTTAAAATAAATAATTGCGAAATGCCAACATCATTCATTATTTTATTAAGCATAAAGTATGGTCTTATAGTGAAATCTGAAGTTTGCAAATTTTGGATATTGGGAAAAAATTCCAATTCTGGAATAGTTTAATCTTTACAGATGTTTCTGAGAATACAATATATCATCCCTTTTCCTTCATGAATATTTCTTCACTCCCCGAATAAGATAATATGAAGATTTCTAATTCGTAAACCATTGTGTGTTTGAGTCATTCCGTACAAAAGTTTAGTCATCTTAGCCCATGCCCTTATCTGACTAATTTTATAGTTGAACTTTGACAACCACATATTCTAGTTGTAAATATAATGTCTGTATGTGATATTTGAAACAATACATGATTTAATTTTTTTAAAGACAAGTTTTAATAATATACAGTATGCCAACTGTATTTAGGTTCTGAGACGAAGCTCAATTTTATCGTCCTATAAGCATTTTTAGGCAGAGTTTTACATAGTCGAGAATTGTCCAGTATTTTCAGTCTGAACGTTTCAAACACTCGTGATCATATATTATTGGAAGTGATACTCCAAGAATTCAAGAAGATTTTCAATTTATAACTTTGCTTTATTTCCTTCACTCGCTAAAATTTCTTCTTCAAAATCTGTTAAAGATCTTAGATATAATTAAATTTAATTGTTATATTTTTCTTTTAGCCCGTGTGGCTCCTGTATGAGTAGAATTTCTGAGACCGAAATGAAATTGAATGGAACTGACAAGGAGCATACTATGGAAGTTGCATATGAAACTGTGGAACATCAACAGCAGGTATCGGATGAAAAGGAAAAGGATCAGTTTAGCGTAAAAGTCCAGGAAACCGAAACGTCCCAAACTCCCATAGACAACGATGTGGAATTAGCAGCGCCAGCTGAGAATGATATGGAAGCAGAAACTTTAACAGACAATGTTGAGGAGAACGGAAGGCCAATAATTAAAAAAAGCAGAGAAACTTTAATGGCAGAATTGAAACAGTATCTTAATGATGATTCCAATTCGTCATTTATCACTAGGAATTATGATTTTTTCTCGGATGATGATTTCCCGAATTATCCATGTATTTTAAAATTTGGATTCAAAGTTTAAATCATTATTTTTAGTTGTGTACATTGCTAATAAGATGAGGAGTAAGCCTTTCATTGAACCCAGCAACATTATTCATTTTAACCATCTTCGAGAACCTTGCGATCACTTGCCTATCACATATGTTTCTAACTACTTAACTTATCGTAAGAAGTTCTCATCGAGAGAATCACAGTTATTGTTTTGCCAGGTACTCGATATCCTACGTCGAAGATCAATGAGACGCTCAGGCCTCATCCACCACCTTGTCCGGGACCCCCATCTGACTTTATTCAAGTTCACATTGAACGATCAAGTTCGTATTTTTTTGGTAAAATCAAAACTTATACAATTTTCAGATCAAAGAGCGAGGCTTCTATATTTCAGTAAACTAAGATTACAGAAAGCTCGGAAATGTTGTAAATGTCCTAACTCGTTAATTTGTCTGTATTATTGAGATTAAAATTATATTTATTGCATATTTCAGATGATTTTAACAAATTGTCGCACCCTAATTTTAACTCTTTCATTCTTATTATCCGGACTATAGGAACCAAATCAAAATGTACTTTACTAACATTCAGGTTAGTAAATTAAGTTGAATATTAAAAAATTGTTAGTTTCAGATTTCGTCGTAATGACCAGTTTGTCTGCTCTACTTTCGCCATCATGATTCACTCCGATAATATACAAGATAATTTCGGAGTGTTGGGCTCGTTCTTTCACAAATTCTGGAAAGAAAGTCAAAGTCTGATGGCGGGAGTTAGCCACATTCCCTACATAGTATGTGAAAGTGAAACTCCTTATACCGATTTTATAAAAAATGTAAGTAAGCTCTAACTTGTGTTTTTCTAGTATATACTTTCAGTATAATTGTTTTAAAAACTCTGTTTTATTCAAAGCTGACCCAGATGAGATTGAAAGTCTAGTGGATCAAGGTAAAGAGGATGATTTTGATGTGAGTAACGTGATGAGTACACGTCCTAGCTCTTAGCAAAAGAAAAATCTAGTTCGCAAACACATCTAACCATTAATTGTCTTTAATGTTAAACATTTTTACAAAGCTTTTTTTCTGTAGATAATTGAGATAAGATTCTGATCAGTTTTCTTAGATAGGAATTTTTTTCTGCATCATTCGATAACCTGTAATAACACATTATTTTTAATTTGGCTTAAAATTCCGAAGATATCTGATTTTTTTCTGATCATTACATATTCTATATCCAAACGAAGTTAATTGCATTATTATAATTATTAGGGGTTTTTGAAGTTTTCTGTTGATATAAACAATTATTTTGTGAACGACTTTATTTATTTCAACTATTTCATTAAAGAACAAGCTTTCTTCTAAGCTTGCGAGCGAAGGCTGCTTTGTTGAAACGTGCCTAAAAATTATAAATCAGGAAAAACGGTAGTATTGTGTAGACTTACACGTCTAGCCCCAGCATTAACAGCTGCAAGAACGTGATCTGAGGAATATTTTCCCTGTTCAAGAGGGATTTCTCCAAGAGGGGTTGGAATCTGGAAATATGAACTTGTTAACGATCAGATACAAATATGATAATTAACAAGGAAAACACTATTTGAACACTATAAGATAGAATTCAACGAAAACAAAATCAGAAACTTCTAACATTAATGATATTGCCTGCAAGTCTCGGATAGTCTTCTAAACTTCCATAACTCGAGGAGGTTGGTGAACCTTCAGCGTTAGCCCCGCTGGTAGATGAACTAGCAAAGTTAGCTTTGCTCTCCGTATTAGAATTTGATGCGATGTTATCGGAGTCATTTAAATAGAAAGAGACAGGTCTTGAAATATAGTTGTCTCCCTTGAAGGAAGTCTAATTACTACCGTAATTGAATAATATTCCGTTTTTATTTCGGAAACCTTTTCTTGTTAAACTTACAGAGTCGTGCTCTTCATATTTTTCAGGAGCGACTGGCGATGGCGCTGGTGCTGGTGACGGTGGTGGTGGAGGAGGTGGAGGTGGAGCCTATATCGAATTTTAGTATACAAATTTGAATGATGTGTTACTTCAGCAATGGGTTGTTTGTTTTCATATGTATCAGCCGGCTTTTCTTCATAAGATGGTGATGGTGGAGGTGCTGGTGCTGGGGATGGCTCTGGTTTTTCAGCATATGGTTGCGCTCCCTCACCAATAGGTTCACTATCCTACATAGAAAATCATTATGAAGCAACCTAAGTACTATTTCGATACTTTCCTATCAGGACAAGGACAATATTCGGCATCCTCACCAACTGCTCCAGTCTTTCCAGGGAATCCAGGAATACCAGGTGGTCCTGCTTCTCCTGGTGGACCCTAATATAATATATATATATAAATCAAAATTGATCAATCTTTACAGGTGCTCCGCCTTCTCCTGGAGGTCCATTTGCGGCATCATCTCCACGTTCTCCTGGAAGTCCTTCTTCTCCTGGCATTCCTCCCATTCCGCGTTCTCCTTTAGGTCCAGGAGCTCCCTTGGCATGCCCAACGCCATCTTCTCCTGGAGATCCTTTTTCTCCGCTTGGTCCCATCGGGCCAGGTCTTCCGTGATCTCCATCCGCTCCATCATCTCCCGGTGGTCCATCAGCACCACCTTCTCCTGGAGCACCCTTTGCTCCCTCAATATAAATAGTATATTTGAGGACTAATCTGAAACACACCTTTGGTCCTCGGGGACCACGTTTACCCTTATAACCAGCCAAACCAGGTGGTCCAGCGGGACAGGGAGCACACGCCCCAGCTCCATCGGAAGCACCACCATTTGAACCAGGAGCACCATTTTTACCAGGCAATCCATCTTCTCCGTTCATTCCTAAACTTGAATTGTGTGACAATTAATATATGGTTAGGCACCAGGTGTTCCGGGGACTCCTGGGGTTCCTTTAGGTCCAGCCGGGCAACTTGGTTTTTCACCACCACCAGCTCCTTCTTGATCTTAATTAAGAAAATGCTTGTTTGAATTAAAATTTCTTAAATACAAGCTTGACGGCGAATTCTTTGGAGTTCTGGTTGAGTTTTCATGATATGGCTCCACATCTTATCTGACATATCCTGATAGCCTTCTCGTTTGATATTCAGCTCATTTTCAAAGTTACTTATCATACAGTATATGACAGGAATAGAGATAATCTAAAATACATCTGATTATACACATCTATGAAATATATTCACAAACCAGACTCAGTAATGATATTCCTGATATGAGGACAGCCAAATTGGCCCCACGGCGCATGGATAAATAAGAATCCATGACTACCAAGAAAAA
This sequence comes from Auanema rhodensis, assembly GCA_964057225.1. Classification (NCBI taxonomy): domain Eukaryota; kingdom Metazoa; phylum Nematoda; class Chromadorea; order Rhabditida; family Rhabditidae; genus Auanema; species Auanema rhodense. Next base: position 7,261,165 of record OZ059899.1, on the reverse strand, counting down.
AAAATTTCTTCCTTTTATACTATATATGTTATCTGATGTAAATTCTTGTAACTAGTTTATTTCTTGAAATAAAAAAGATTGAAATCTGAACATATTCGCCTACATAGATAACCGTTTATTAAGCAGTAATAGCAACAAGACTGATTTTATGAAATCGTGCAAAGATTAAAGTTATTAACATAAAAATATAAATAGGAGAACTTAAAGGGCAATGAGATACCAATCATATTGGACTAAACTGAATCACTTAAATCATGTTCGTGTTCAATGCCTAAACATGGCCACCATGAACATGAGTATCATTATTACATTACAAAAATATCAAGTGCGTGCATGTGTTCTAATTCTAAGTATAACAAATACGTCAAAATATGTCAAAATGTGAAAGTTTGAATTTTTTTTATTTTGAACAACTTTCAAAAATTTATGCAAGTTATCATTTAAACTACTTTCTTAAATGTATAGCAAACACATACGCACACTCAATACTATAGATAGATAAATATATTTATATGTATGAAAAAAGAACCCAACATATGCTCCTAATCAATTATATATATATATATTAATATATATATCGGACTAGTCAATGGCTCAAAGTAAAAGCAAAGTTAAAAACATGGCCGGCTTGTCAATACCTGATAGAGACATGAGTGAGGTGGCAATCAGAAGGCAAGATTATTAACAAATAGAGTGAGAAGATCGAGAATATAATAATGACATATGAGCCGGGAAAGTTCAAAACTTCTCACCCACCCAGAAGAGTGGCCAAAATTTGCACTAGATTATATGGCATAGATAGAGAATCTTAATCTCTAACTAGTATTAACAGTTTCTGTGAAGATACTATAAAAACTTGACTGTAAAACTTTCATATACGAAGGAAGGGCAAAACTAATTACCATTGGAACAGTTGCCAATTCTTTGAGGTTGCAAATTCTGGGTGAGTGATTATTATTATATTAGGTGTGCGCAAAAAGGTTTTCTGCCAATTTTCAACCAGCTTTCTTATAAGTTTTTCAAAAAACGCCTCGGAATAAATTATAATCCAATGAAGCGAAATCTGGAAAATATTTTGTCATGAAGCAGAAATATTTTTTTGGGTTTTCAAAAGAGATGATACTGTATAAACAGTTTTTTTACTATTCAACGTAACCCAATAATTCCTTCTTCATCACGAAAACAACATAACTTCACCTTTTTGGGAGTCAGTCTGTTTCCAAATCCAAGTAGTTAGATTTAAATCTAACGTACCATGATTTACAGGTACTATTAGAAGGTATATCTTCACCACAAGTGGATTAGAGAAGAAAATAAGCTTTCAAAGCATTTAAACCTTGAATGAAATACAGCTTTGGACAATTATCATGTCTCCCTTGTGAAAAGCCATTTGAGAAAAAGAGAGCAAAACCGAAAATAAAAGTCAAAATAAGAAATTTTTTTAAATAATTTAAATTTCAAACACTTTTTTAAATATAATTTTAAATTTAATTTATGATAATTTTAAATTCTAAAATATTTATTCGAATTTCAATGTGGATGGCCAGAAACTTTTGCGCACACCTAATATATACCCGGATGCCGGAACTGAATAGCAAACTCTAGAAGATATCTAAACGATAACCATAGCCTGCGTACTATACAAGTAAATCGGTATGAATTAATACATCTCCATTGTCGTGATTTGATTGTTGCATACGGTTTTGTTCCAAGATGGAGAACTTGAAACATATTCTTTAAGATAAGGTAAAATGAGGCATACTTACTTCTTGTTCCTGACTGTCCTGTTGTTGTAATAATATACTAACCCTCTTGTGATAACTGTCATGCTGTTCAAAAGATTTCCTATCGGCGAACGTTTTGAGACAAATCTAAAAAATAATACTCTCGAATGTTATGAGATTTGTGAATAATACCTCGCAGAATAAAGGCCGTTCCAAACGTGCCATAGGATGTTCTACATCTATGTGGTCCAAGCAATCAGTTCGTCCCAAGAAAGCCGCTTTACATAAAGGACAATCGTATCTTAAAATTAAGAATAAAAAGAAATTCGAAAAATTATGAAGTTTATAATAAGAACAAAAATCTCACTTTTCATAGCCAATGTTTCGAGCATAATCAGCAATATCACTCAAAGACAGATCAGGATGTGGCGCTTTAAACGCTTCCTCTAACTTTCGGAGTTTGTCATCTAGAGGTTGACAAGGTAAAATTTCGCCTCTACGAATCTTTTCGACCCATCCTCTAGGATCAGTACCAAGCCCTAACTTCCTGTAAGAATTGATCAATGAAGCTAAATATTGAACAGAACATCTTACCTTTTTCGAGTTCTAGTTGGTGGTGTGAAGAAAGGTTCTCCGGAACCTCGAACAATAATTGCGTCGTCCGGAATATCAGCAGGAGGACGTCGGTTACTGAATTACATTTTTTACAATAATGTATTTAATATTATCTTACCTAGCAAAAGGACGCCATGCTTGTTCTAATTCTTCTTTTGTACTAACGTGGGTTTTTAAATGTTTTTTCAAGTTTCCTTTTAATCTAACAAACAGAACATATATATTCATTTGAAAAAAAATGATACCTGCAAGTTTTACCACAATAGGGACATGCATGAGGAGTGAATCCTGTATGAACGGATCTATGTTCGAATAAATTTGATTTAAACCGAAAAGTTTTTCCGCAAATGTCGCATTGAAAAGGTTTCTGATCAGTATGAATAACAGAATGTTGTTGCAGACCTGATTATCGTACTTAGATAAAAAATAATTAATTAATTACCTTTAAACGAGACAAATATTTTATTACAAATGTTACATTGATGAACCGCGCGAGTAGGACCGATTTCAATATCTTCTTCATCGTTAAACTGAAACTTTTAAATTGATAAGACGAAACTGTGCCCCATTGAGAAAGTAAACCATGATCAATAACTGATTTCCAAAAAATATCAAAATAGAAGACAAACCGTATAATCGCCTGCTTCCATTTCATCCATCAACCTTACATCTTCCTGATCTTCTAAGCCATGTCCCTGATGTGTCTGATATACATCATGGCCCATATGATCCATTGCAAAGCACAAGCCTGCATAATAGAAAGCGTTATAGAACAACGTGTTAACAAAACTTACAAAATTTTTTAAATTATTGAATCAATGCCAATGTATGTCCAGTTGTACAATTTATCTAAAAGAAATAAATTAATAGAAAATACAACGAGTTCTTTATTCAAGCACAATTAGGAAAATAAGGTTTAAAAAGGCAGAAAACATAAAAATCAATATCCTTGTTAACCTCTGGGTAAGCCGCATTGTTAACTTTCATCTTCTCAAGCTCAGTCAGCACGAAAAACGAAAATATTTTCGTCTGTAAAATTTACATTGATGGCGTTCATCTCTGGCGTGAAGAGGTAGCAAGTTGCTAGATATCGTTTATACAGTATCACCTGTTTTGAAAACTAGGATTTACTGTGATGGTAATGATTTGCATTGAAGCTTATCAATCATTATAATTTAAGATTACGATATCTTTCAAAAACATGAAATTGGCGCGCGGATAACCCATAGAGGTATGGTACAATACAGTAATTGGTAGACTTCAGAACCCGCGCCGCGTTGTGACCGCTCGCTTCACAGCTGTTATAGGCAGAAGGACGCGCTCCGATTATTTGAAAAATATGGCTCACAGCCAAAATCTTTTGCGGTCGATATTGTTTGTGATTGTGTCAGATGATATATAACTTACGATCCCAAAATTAGTTATTGGTATTTAAACAAGCTAATAGCATATTCTAATTGTTTATGCAATTTCGCTATTTTGATTTTATTTTTTATTTTTTTTAGAATGGCTCGAACCAAACAGCAAACGACGAGAAGATCTAACACAACCCTTCCTGTGTCAAAGACTAGTCATACTTTCAAGCGGTTAGAGACTAAACGAAAAGCAGTACAAAAAAATATTAAATATGCTCCATCTGAAAGTATGAAGAAACCTATAGGTTAGCCTATGAGTCATATGTATTGGTAAATATTTTCATTGTAGCGCGAGGCAGTTTGGCTTTAAAAGAAATTAGAAAGTTTCAAAAAACAACTAATCTTTTGATTCCCCGGATGTCTTTTCAACGGGTTGTACGTGAAATATCTTTAAAGGTATGCAAATCCTTCTATTTTGTTCTTATTTCTTTTTTAGATTGCAGATCAACATTTGCGATGGCAGTCCAATGCTATATCAGCACTTCAGGTATTCGATAAATTCTTTGTTAAATTATCTTTATACGTTGTTGTTTAGGAAGCTGCTGAGACCTATTTAACCTGTTTATTTGAAGATTCTAATTTAGCTGCTATTCATGCTAGACGTGTAACTTTGATGCCACGTGATGTTCAGTTGATTAGAAGAATTCGTGGGGAAAAATAACTATTTTATTTGTCTCGATTTCATGATCTCGTTGTTGTTAAGTAATAGATATATATATTTATATTCGAAACAATTACTCAAAGTATCGCAATTAAAATGCTTTTTTTTTATTAACAAAATAGTCATTAATAAAGTTTTTAAAAGTACTAATTTTTTGAATTGTTTTCGTTTTTCGATACATTTATTTGGGTTGTATTAGTTGCTCATCAGGATATTTCTTCAGGCCATGGTAAGAAAGCCATGTTACTCTCCGGTTGCGCCAGCAGCTGGTGTAACCCCAACTGTGCGAATGTCTGCTACATCTGAGGTTTTTCACAATTAAAGGGCTTTGAATTTGAGGTTATGAGTTAAGGTATGTGAGTGGTCATGCAAAGATGTAAAAAAATGGATGTTCGAAATTGGGTTTGAACAATACGCTGATGTTTTTGCTGAACAGCATAAGGTTGCCTTTATTTAAAGTTCTATGCGTAACTAACTGAATTATAGATTGATGGATCTACCTTGATGTTGTTAAAAGAAAATGATTTGCGAGAGCCTCCATTAGGTTTAAAATGCTTAGGAGATATTAAGCGTCTATTTGGAGCTATAGAGAGACTCAGAAGGGTGAGAAATCAAATGGTTATTCTTAATTTATTGATTCTAGACTACTTCTGTTTCGAGAAATCCTTCGGAATCTAACGATGATGTTTTACTATTTGTTGAATACAATAGAAGAAGAAGGATGTCAATTTCTGGCGAAGATCTATTTGTTACCACTAAGCAGAACGCAATTATAACGTAATACATTTTTATTTATAATGCTCTAAGTATGTATATTTTAAGTGAGGAAGAGTTAGTAGATACCTTTTCGAATTCAGGAGATATCCAATCTGTTCGACTTATATCTAGAGATGAGGTATGTTTAGCAAGTTTTACTATTATGGTATTCCCAATTTTTAGCTTATCCGTACTGTTGAAAGTCCTGATACCCCTAGTAAAAGTTTTGCCAAATTAACGATCTCTTTCCTTTATTGTCTTATGTCTCTATTAATAACTGCGTTTGTAATGGTACTTGTACATGATCGAGTGCCTGGTATGTATCGTTTTTGTATTGCAAAACATTCAGTGATTTCCAGATATGAAAACCTATCCACCTCTTCCTGATATTGTGTTGGATAACTTACCTCTCATTCCTTGGGCTTTTGAGATGTGTGAGTTGATTGGAGTTGCTCTAAGTGTTATATGGCTTACTATATTAGTGTTTCACAAACATAGGTACTTAATTTTAAATATTTGAGTTTATTTAATTTGAAAATTTTCAGAGTTGTAATAATGCGTAGAATGTTTTCGTTAGTTGGAACTGTATTTTTACTTAGATGTATAACAATGCTAATCACTTCTCTCTCTGTCCCTGGAGTTCATTTGGAATGTCGAGCAAAGGTATACTTTCTATACATTTTATATGGTTAGTTCATTAATGGTGATTAAGAGTTATGGCAGTTTCCAAGAAAAGATAGTCCAAGCTTTCCATATATGGTCCAAATTAGGGATGTCGATTCAAGTAATTTGTGTACATGTATATTAATTATATATTATATTAAGGGAGTTCGAACATGTGGTGATTACATGTTTAGTGGTCATACTACTGCTATTACGTTACTGAATCATTTTGTCACTGAATGTAAGAATTGATTTCAACTTAATATATATTTAATATATCTGGTTAAGATACTCCATCAACATGGACCACCTTGCATACGGGTACTTGGGTAATGAATTTATTTGGAATATTCTTTATCTTAGCCGGGCATGAGCATTACTCTATAGATGTTTTTATAGGTTATTTTCTATTAGATTTCATTTATATAAAATCCGTTTTCAGCTTTCTATATTTCTTCGAGAATGTTCTTGTATTACCATGCTTACGCTTATAATCATGCGAATTTGACAGCAACTGATGACAGAATTCGTTTATGGTTTCCACTTGGTTGGTTCTTCGAGGCTGGAAGTATGGGAAAAGTACGTTTGTTTTATGCAATCTGAAATTAACTTGATATTATAGGTTCCTAATGAATTTGAAATGCCATTATCAATCAAGATGCCTAACATGTTTTCCTCAAAATCTCCTTCTCCTCCATCATCACCATCATTAACTCAAAAAGAAACTTCTGTAAAAGAAAAAAGCAGGAAAAGTAGCTCAAAGAAGAAAGTATAATGCTTCAACGATTTTACGGGTCTAGGCGCCTATTTGCCGTTTTGCGCCTAATTGTGATTATCGCTTTGCCTAGTCTGTCATAGCTATCATGAATACAGGGATTCGTAGTGAGCTAGCTCGTTCTTTACTTTTGATTTACCCTTAATAGATTTTTATTTGTTTTCCTTAAATTTGTTTTATCATTGACATTTTCAGCCTTTTTTTATATATCAATAATAAACCGTGATCACAATCCCTATCAGTTTCAGTATTTCTTATAGTTTGTTATGTTAGCCTCTTTAAAACTATAATACATTGTAAATGGGTGATCTAGATTTTTTATATATAATGTTTGAATTTGTCATGTATTAAATAGTTTAATACATCTTAATCAATTGTTACGAAAAGTAATGAAAGGGGTTATCTGTACAATAGGACTTTGCAAGGCATATAATAGCTTTTTTTTTATTCGTATCAAACGATTGTCTAAAAAAATAGACTTTTATCAATTTTTGGCTCTATTCTTATAAGCTTTCCTATCAATGATAGTAACTCAGTTTCGCCAAATCAATGTAAAATGCATCTCACAATTCAAAATTGGTTGGTTTTTTTCTTTCTCTAATGTTAATTTGGATAATTTTGATTGATTATATCTTTATAAAACTTAGTGCCAAAGGCTTATTAAATGGTTTACGAGTAGTTGAGTTGGCTGGTCTTGCTCCTGTTCCACATTGTGGGTTGATGCTTTCTGATGCTGGAGCTAATGTTACCGTGATTGCTAAATCGAAGGTATTGTTACGAAATTCATTGCTGGAATGAATACCAATATAACTTATTATATTTTTAGAGCGAGGATTTTGTTGACCAAAGACTCACAAGAGGAAAAAAGTATATGACAGTTGATTTGAAGTTAAATTCTGACATTGAAAAAGTCCGATCTCTTATTCGAGACAGCGACGTCTTGCTTGATCCATACCGACCCGGCGTTTTAGAGAGATTAGGGTTAAATCCTCTGCAGCTGCTAGAAGTTTCGTATTATGATATTCACATCTTTATCATAATTCTATAGGATAATCCAAAGTTAATCGTGTGTCGTTTAACTGGTTACGGTCAGTTTGGTCCGTTAAGCCAAGAAGCCGGTCATGATATTAACTATGTTGCTTTATCAGGTTTCGCACATATCTATCATTTCTTTGTCTATGATTTATATAATATTAAGGTTTACTACCTATAATAAGTGGTTCACATAATTCGAAATTGTTATGGCCTCCAGCGAATTTGTTGGCAGACTTTGCTGGTGGTGGCTTGACTGCAGCATTTGCAATTATGGTTGCAATCTTTGGGCGTAATTCGAACGGTGTGTTCAACAAAAGATTGATGAGGAATAAGCCGAGTGATTAAGATAATCAAGGATGCATAATTGATTGCTCTATGGTCGATGGTTTGGCCTATTTGGGAACCTTCATTAATGCTTTTCAAGATGTTGATTCATTTTGGAAGGGAAACAATGCTATTTTTCGAGGAAAATATCCGATTTACAGGTTTTATATACAGATTCAGTAATGTATTATTCTCGAATAGGACATATCTTACAAAAGATAATAAGCATATAGCAGTTGGGGCTTTAGAGTCAAAGTTTAGTCAGGCTTTGCTCGAAGGTATTCGACAAATGAGCAACAGGTTGATAAGCCATTTTCAGCTCTCGGAATTGATGATGAAGTTAACCTTATCAAGGATGATCCGGAACAATTAACAGTAAAATTAGAATCTTTATTTCTAAAAAATACAAGAGATGAGTGGGCAAAATATTTTGAAGGTTTTTTAAAATTTCGTTATCAGCTATTAATGAATTAATTAGGAAAAAATGCTTGTGTCACTCCTGTGCTCGATTTGGATGACTGTGGTGATAATGAGCACAATCGAGCAAGATCCACATTTTCAAAAACTGATGGTAAATGGATACCAAATATGGGGCCAAGATACTATTCAAAAGAACAGTTTAAATATTTAGTACAAAACTCGTAATTGATTTTATGTATACATATAGAGTTTCCTCAGTAGATTATATTAAAATAGTTATAGAAAATTGTTAAAACTTAAGAAAACATATTAATTATACGTATAATGAACTTAAGATTTCAAAAGTAATAATGAACAAAGAAACTATTATTAAATATCGCATAACAATCGTGATCGCTCGTGATGAGCACGATTAATAGTTCAAGCATACTGTTGCTCTCCCATCAACATGTGGAGAAGTTAAAAGCTCTTGAATATCCACATATTTTGAATAATATTGTAACTTATAGTAATATTCTGTTACCCCTTTCCGCATTTTTCAATTTTCTTACTCTCTACGCTATTTATGCCAAAACTCATCGTGCTATTGTGACAGTTCGAAAATACCTAATATGGCATCAGGTATACAGTTTTTAGTTTTAAATTTCTATATATTTAATATTTAGTTATGTATAATGTTTAATAGTATATGGATTAGTGGGCTTGTTCAGCCTGCTACATTTTATCCATTTTTTATAGTTATAACAAATGGTCCTCTTAACTTGTTTTTATCAGCTATAGTTCAAACAGTTATTTTCTAAATATTTTATCTTGAGATTAACAATTTTTTCTTAGAGTGTTTTGATAGCGTTCTTGCATGGTACGGCTTGGTCAATAATAACAACATTATTCTATAGATGTCAAACTGTATTACCTATTGGGCATATTTTCAAATGCAAAAATGAGGAGCATATTCATACTGTATCTGGTATTATATTTTCAATTGCTACATTAAATGGGTTCTTTTCCGTTTATGCTTTAAAAACTAATATAAAGGAAGAAAGAGCTGTTATTACAAAAGTAGAATTATAATATTTATAAAATTAATTTATAAAATAATTATAGATGTATCCATTTTTAAAAGTAGTTATGGATCATTCACATATATTTGCTAGAAGACATGATACAGCCATCTTATATTTCACTTTAAATATATTAATATCATTCAGTTTGTTGAATAACACGAGTATATCAATATATAAAATATTTTTGATAGGTTTATGCATTGTAATTGCTATTCTAGTTATCTTTGTATCTTCAAAAATAACTAATAATAATGCTACCAGTGCGAAGACAAAAAAATTACAAAAAAGGTTTACTAACACATTAATATGCCAGGTTTCATTAATATATGTTTATTATTTTAATAATTTATTCAAGTTAATTATGCCTGTTTGGTTGTTAGGAGTTCCTGGGTTATATATGGCTACTATTATTACTGCGGAAGTGTATACTCGTTTTAGCGGAAGTAGGGTCAATTTTGAGTTTTTGAAAGAAATTCAAAGATAAAGCAAGTCGCAAATTATAAGTTTTGTTCGAAATTTTCAGTTTTTAATATGGGAGTTATTTTGGCTGCTTCTGTTCATCCGGTGATATCTTCAATTACAACTTTATTTTTTTGGAAATGTTATCGTCAATTCTTGTTTACTTTAATCATTTATCCGGTAAAAAGAGGTGATAACAAAGTCGTTATTAACAATTAAAGCTTCATTCTTTTCAGCTATCACTAAACCTTTTTGGAAAATGTCAATTGTACATATAATGAAATCATCTAATCGTATATTTTATGTTAAACATGGTACAGTTACATAGAGCAATGATTTGAATTTCATTTATTTATTATACATAAATAAATTTCTGATTATTAAAAACGAATTTATAATTATATAATGCTTTGTTTTTTATTTTGTAAACATGATTATTATCTCTAGATATTAATGTATACATTATAACTGCTGTAATGTGAAATTAATTAATTTCTTATTATTAAATGAATTTGAATTAAAAAAAAATAATCGAATGTTTTATATATTAATAATATTTATCTGATTTTGTAAATATCGAATTGCGCTTTCATTAAGTTCTGCTAAATCTGATATGATAATATTTTTCCTTTAATTAACTCGTCTCATGAGAAATAATTTAGTCCACGCAATTATGGAGATGCACTTTCTTGCGAATCTAATGACATATTATATAGATAGAAAGTTAATTGAAAGACAAAATAAAAGAGAAAAAGATCACTGGCAAAGAAAAATGGGAAACGCTGTCACTTATGAAAGAATCGTCAAGCCCTTCATGCTAAATATACAAGAGATAAAGAAAAAATAAAGGGACAAGACATTCAGCTTAATTTCAAGGCAGATACCATCTGGCCCATTCTGTCTAAAGATACCTAACCAAACTATTTTCGGCAAAACGTAACATGTGCTTAAATTGGGAAAGCGGTATGAAATTCTTCTAAGGATAAAGGAAAAATGGAAAAAGTAACATTAAAAGTATTGTTGATGAAAATATTATAAAGAAATCAGTTGCCAGCGTCTGATTATAATTTTGAGGAGGAAGTTGTAGCTATAAGAGGCCTAGTTGATTTAATAAATGACGCTGATGGATAAAACTTCCAGAAAAAAAAACAAAGTAAAACATATTGCACATTAAAAAGAAAAACAATACTAAATTTAGAATTATAACTTAAGGTACTTGTAATATTGTTTCTTTATCCTTGAATTCTTGATTCTGTCAGCTTGCTCTTTTCTTTTCGATGCTCTTGAACGTAATACTCAATAGTTTCCATAAGGCCTAAGTCAAAAGATGTAGTACATTGCCATCCCATTGTCTAAAAACTTTTTAAATATTATTTTAATATAAGTATTTTTATCTTGCATTTTTAATCTTAGAAAAATCTATGTAGTAGCGACGATCATGATAGGGTCTATCAGGTATATGTATCAATGCGGGTTCTGATGCGTTTCTAAACAGGATTTTTTAATGAATCCGGAGCAAACTTTGAACTTGCCTATTCTGAAGTTTATTAACGATAGCGTGAATTTTCCAAGTTAGTTCGCGATTAGTCATTTCGAAATCAGTTCCAATGTTGTATACTTCACCTAAAGTTCCTTCTTCTGCAACCCGACGAATGGCTTCTGAACAATCTGCCACAAACATCCAACTTCTATTAAATTACTCGTCAAAGCAAGGAAAATGAATTAAGAATTAGTTACCTTGTATGAAGTCCATCACCCATCAATGGATAAGGTTTTCCTTCCAAAGCTAGTTTGACAAATTTTGGAATAAGTTTAGTTGTAGCTTGCCGGGGACCATACACATTGTTCATACGAACCATAACATATGGAAGTTTGTATGAATGCTTAAAGTAGTCATAAACTACTATAAACTAGGATAAAATGAAATACCCAATATGCTCTAATAATCATTTCGCATGCAGCTTTGCTAGCAGCGTAAGGATTTGTTGGGTTTGGTAATGATTGTTCAGTCTTTGGGGAACTATCAGCAAAAGAGTCACCGTAAACTTCATCTATAAGTTTCTTGAAAGCTTTATCATTGTGCTTTAAGATACTACGTACCTGTACTGATATGAACAAGTCTTTTCAATCCTTTGTAGTTACGATTAGCTAGACTTTCAAGCAGGGTTGTAGTTGATATAACATTATCTTGAATTGTTCCTATTCTATCAGTATAAGATTCATCAACGTGAGTAATGGCAGCAAAATGTATGACCATATCCACCTTTAATAAATTTCCATTTTCTTCTTGTGAAACTTTATAAAATTACCTGATGTTCATGCAAGCATTGATCTAATTTTTCTTGATCTTCCAAGCGAGCTTCGATAAAAACATAGCGTCCAGAATCTCTTATCCTTTTCAATATATGCTTTGGAGAAGCACCAAAAGCAAGTTTATCATAGTTAACAATCCTACGAAAAAGAAAAACAACATATCTTTCCAACTAAATTGATACAAACGTACTTGCAATCAGTCCATTTATCAAACATATAGTTAATGAAATTTGAGCCGATAAAGCCGCATCCTCCAGTTATAAGAACACACGAGGGTTCATTCAAATTTGTGGCCATGTCTTGGGGGATGCCTAATTCAAAAATATGCTTTATAAAGCTAGAAGAAAAGAAGAAATTCTCGGTTTATTTATAAGATATAGCATGACGATAGGAAACATAACATTCCGAAATGTGAAAAGTAATGAAATAAATGAAACATAAACCGAAAACGGAGAGTGATTTGGTGATGGTTATCGTATGCTTAGGGTATCTGGTATCGGAATTTAATCAATGCTTCGCGATCTGGTTTCATATACATCAACCATCGTGTCACGACCACAAGATTGCGGCGAAGACATCCTTTGACCAGAACGGGCTCAAGTCTCATTCGTTCTATGTTTCGGATTGACGTCAACACCAACATTTTGAATATAGAAAGTGGATAAGGAGGAGATGTTCAGAAACTGACCAATAGAAAGATTAGGAAGGGGATAGATGTAGCCATCACATTAGAAAGCATGTGATAGATAAGACAATATTGCGAGAATGAGCAAACTTATTGTTCGTTATCTTTTTATACTCTCGTTTGTTTCGAATTCAGATATTTGATCGAGGAGTTTCAAACATTTATAAAGTTTTGTGTAGTGATTATCAAAAAAACTGAGTAGCCTTAATCTGGTACTTTAGTGAAAGTTTCTACTTTGTTTTGTCCCCTCGCATGTATCACAGAACAGCCGATAAATTCATTTTCATTTACAAGTTTTTCCATTTCCACAATACTATTGGTTCTTTAACTGTCTTTCAACAGATTACTAGTTGATTAATGATGCTTGTTGATTTCTTCTGCATCCTGTCGCTCATGTCAAGTCATCTGATTGACATCAATCGCTTGATAAACCTCGACAAAAACTGAGGATAAAAGTGGTTGCCAGACATCTCTAGTGATTTCGTGATACTATGATTGCCCGAATTGATTTGCTAACGAGCTGTACGAACTAAGCGAATGGAAATCATGGGTTGGAAGGATGACAACGAACAAGAGTGCGGGGGCATTTTTTCGAGATATCGACATCAAACTAGTTCAGAGAATAGCAGTCGCCTACGTAAGGATGAAAAGATAACGGGTTTCTATCCATCTGCCCAGATATACAGATTGGAATTTCGCTCTCGTAAGATCTATATTAGTATGTATATATATATATATATATATATATATGCATATAAATTCATATAATTTTTAGAATTGGAGAAAGTGATTTTTTTTTCTTACAAACCTGTTGGAATGGATTTTCAAAAAATTGGGAGATATTAGTATTAGTTAGACTATGAATAATTTCCAGACAAGTGTTTAGATTATTTTATCTGAACTATATTGATTTAAACGGTTTATTGAAGCTTTGTGGCTGTAAAAATTGAAATTTTTGCACGTGAAGTTGGATAAAATAAGTAAAAAAATTAAATAATTAATCATATATCTTTTATATTTTTAAAAGTATTCTCAATAGAAAACTTTAAAGTTTTAAATCGGGTTTCTAATATTCTTGATCATTATTTTCTGACATCATTTCAAAAGAGATTCAGAAGTAGAAATTGAATAATAAATTGTTTTAGGTAAATAGCCAATGTTCTCTAAATTGCTCTCGAAACAGAAAGATTCGTAATTTGAAAAGGTTTTCCTCTTTGTATACAATTCTGGAACACCAATTCTTATTGTTTTCTAATATTTTTCCGATAACCATTGATAGAAATAAGAATGAGAGAAAGTGAAAGAGAATTGATCTCCATGATGAGCAGGGTCAACAAGTTCACTTGAAATAATTGGATTTTCCGGTACATTTTTCGGGTAAAAGCCGGTTCGACTTAACTTTTTTAATCAGATTAAGAGATAAATTTCGTTAAGGAAAAATAATAGCAAATACAAGTAGTAGTAGTAGGAGTATTCATTATATTGGCAAAAACTAAAAAACTCTAAACTAAAGTAATTTGCTAAAATTTAAAAAAAATGATAAGGTAAATGTGGGAGAAACGTTTTAACAGAAAAAGGGAACATGGATATATAGAGTGGAAGGTGAACGACCACATCTCTAATTAAGATGATAAGCAGACAGTTAGAGTAAATGAAAAAAAGAGAACAAGACGACGAAGATTAAGAAGAAGAAATGGTTCAAATCAGGATCACAAGAGCCTTTCTGTCTGAAACCAGCAGCAGCAACAACAGCAGACGCCCAAGAAGCCAGATGTGGCTGGCGTGGGAAATGAACTGACCAGTGGATTTGCAGAGAAAATGCTATTTTACAGGTGCCGGACTCAAATACGACATACGAACGGTTTTGAACTAGTGTTGATATTTCAAACCGGAGAAACTACCACATGAAGTTTACGATTTGAAAGAACAGTCCGCTTTGTTTCTGCTAGAATTCAAAGATCTCTAGTCGAGAGCATTTAAGAGATAATGAAACGATTTGTTCGATTCAAAATCGTTGAAAATAAGATTATAAGTGCAATAATAGTTTTAAACACTCACTATTGTATGGAAGAACGAGAATGTCACATTCTGCCTACACGAAATTTCACTCTATGACCCCAGGGGCAAATTACTGTTCCTTGTGTTGTGAGGGGGGGGGGGTGGATACGCATTCAGGACACGGGAGACAAGAAATGATCAGTTAGAAAGAGATAAGATTTTCAACAAATTAATAGAAAAGTAGAAAGGTTATTCGTCGTTCTAATGAAAGAAAAAGCCTTAGGGGTATTGTTTAATGATAAAAATGTGACTAATTACTTTTTTTTGATCGATGAAATATAATTCAAAAATATCATTAACATTGTTTTAATTTCAAATGTTTTATAATTATTATACACAAACATATTATAATTAAGTACTTTCATACAATTATTTAATTTGATTTTTAATTGTTTTTGCTTCGTGTAAAAAATCTTCAAAAAAATTGCTAATAGATTTATCTAAAAATCTCACAAATAATTAGCTATTAACTATGAATTATGAATTAATTTAAAAATCAACCAACTTTACGATATCTGATGGAGAAGAAAACAATCCGCAGCCAGTAAGCTACAAAAGAAAGTCGAAATCATGGAAGGGAAAGTAGCGAACGACCATATTGTATATAGAGTGTGGATGCGATCAGGAGAAAAAGACAGTATTAGAAAGAAAATGAACACTACCAAATGTGTGAGAAACTTAGAAGAATATAGATATAGAATCAAGGCAGATAACAGAAAAAGAGATAACGTAAAAGAATGTGTGCAAGAAAGAGGGCAAAATGTAGGAGGAAAAGATATAGAGTTAGAATTGAATAGAGAAAAAGAAACGATGTGCATTGAAAGATTCAGGGGGTTTCGGACGCTTGTCGTGGCGCTAATAAAGACAGACTAAAGATACGACCTCTTTATAGTCGATGTTGATACACATCATTCATTTTCTTTTTGTGTTCAACCTTATATCTTTTTTTTTCTCTCAGCCTCTTGTTACGAAGTGTGTAATATCATAGCTCAAGTTAGAAAATTAACTTCTGATTTGCCTTTAGCATAACTGTACGACTAGTTACAGAACATTTTATTTCTAAAAAATCATATTGTAATCTATGTTTGATATCTATGCTCCTAAATAGACTGACTTTAAATGATTACAATCTCTTTTCTATTTTATAAAATATTGTTTATATCATTTCAAGCTCTAGTTTGTCATTTATCTTGAAATTTCAATACAGTGCGATACATTGAAATTGTCATTCATCTGATAAAAATAGTGTTAACTTTCATTAATATGTACATCCAAAACATGAAAAATTGTATTTTTCTCTGATCAAATTATTAATGATTAGAATCCAAAAAAGAAAGAGATACAATATACTTATAAACATAGTGGGATCAACTTATAACTAACACTTAAACCGGCTTTTAATTGAAGAATTTACACGAAATGGTGGTCCATGTCCAGGTATTATCCATGCTGTATCTGAGCAAATAAGGCGGCGTCGAGATTCAGCTTGTTGAGTCTGATAAAATGAATATTATATGAGAAAAAGCTTCTTCGAGATCTACTTCATTAGCACTTAATGGCTGCCACATCATTGGGTAATCTATATCCTCTTTTCGGATGAAAGTATCTCCTAAACAAAAGATTTCAAAAAATAAATGTTGTTAGTCAAGCTAAAATCATCTAATTTTAACTTGATTCTCGAAAAAGTAATAACAATTACCTGCAATAGTTACTGTGCCCATAGTTTTCTCTTGCCGTACCACTACCGCAATATCGTCCGAAGAATGTCCAGGAGTTCTGATGAGATGAATATGTGACGTTAATTGAAGGCGATCACTCTGTATTAACTTGCTTCTATAACAATGGGAGAAGAGCAATATACCAAACCTCAAACAGTTCTGATAGGTTGAATCTTGTTCCGCGATGTTGATACCATCCTTGATAATGATCAGCATCCGGAAAATCATGAATTCCTCCTATATGATCTGGATGTCCATGAGTTGTTATAACAATATTGATATTAGGTGGTGCCAAACCCATGCTATTAAGTTCTAAAAATATAAAACAATATAAAATTAATAATTTTGATAATTTATACTGTTAAGTAGCTTAGTTCTGCCGTTAATATCAGTGCCTAGACCTGTATCAATCAAAATATTTTTTCCTTCATCTTGAACGAGAGTAATTGTTGCAAGAAAAATATATGATCCATCTGCTGATTGTTCAGCCGAACCCTGAACCAAAATGATTTAATAGGTTTCAAATCAAACTAACCAACGTTTCGTAGAACTGTAACAATTGGTCCGTCTTTTCCATAACCAGGTTCTTTGAGAGGTTGCACTGGTTTCCCTTGATCTTTTGTTTGCTTGATTTGCTTCAATACTTGGCTTAACTGTTCACTAAGCTGTTTCATTTTTTGTTCCCAGGCATCTTTATTCATAGGCATAAGTTCATCTTCATCTAGCACCTCATCATTAGGATCCATGGATTCCCATTGACCAATAGCCGACTGAAAATTAAAACTTCATAGTTATAACAATAATAGAAAGACCGTAGTTTGAGGTTGTTTTGGTGTTGTTTGTTTATAAACAGTTTGAACAGATGTCTCGTCGATTTGGCTACTTTTAGACTTTTTCTTGTTTAAAAACTGCTTAAAATAATTTTGCAATGTTAAAATGATATTTAATGTTTAAGCTCACTTACTTGAAATAATCCAGCTAATTCTTTGAAAGACTCAATAGAAGGCTCAGATTCCTTTTTAATGGTGGCTACCTAAAGAAGTTTCATATAAAAATGGTGGTAAACTTGTGTTTACCTGAGCATTTTTCTTTCTTACAACTTTTTTTACAGTTGGATTTGTTATTTGAAGGATGTTTTCAGATGATTCTACAACATTTATTCTCTCTCTATTCCGTGGCTCTTGTGATTCTCTGACTACTGTTATAGGAGTTGGACGTTCATTGCTTGAGAGCCGCTGAAATATATATTCTCTTGGATAAAACTTCATTCATTAAGTTTTCTAACAGTTGCTTTCATTGTTATTGGGTTTTTTTTGAGGGTTGCCAGGTATGATGCTGGAGCAATAATCGATGTAGGCATTATTATTTGACTGAATGCTTTAGGTGATTTAGGCTGTTGTTGCTGCTGCTGCTGAATTTGTGGCTTTGTATCGGAATACTGCAATTTGAAAATAAAATAAGCACAAAAAAATCAATTACAATTCCACCAGCATTCACAATGCTAGGATCATTCAAATCTAATAAAGGTTGTTCCTCATCTTCGAATAAATTTGGTTGAGAAAGTGCATCTTGAAGAGATAGCCTAGCCACGCTTCCACGACCCTATAAAACAGAATAGATCTTCATTCTCAAATGTCTTGAACAACTTTTCCTCTTATGAAATCATGCAAAACCTTTGCGTTCCAAGAGTTTTGTGATAGGTTTTCTGAACAAGTTGGAATGATACTTATACATCTAGAACAGTAAACAAATAAATACCTATAGGTTGATCTTCGGTTAGAGAGTTACCAAACAAAAGAAAAATAAAGAGTAGTGTATGTTTCATGTCATCGCCCTTAACATCGGAATTCTAGAATAAGAAAATAACAATAAAATATAATATGCTAGAAGCTGTAGCTTATCAGTTCTCTCGAGTTTTTATTTAAATTCTTAGAAATAAAAGTGCATTAAAATTAAAAGAATATAAAAGTATGTGAGATTAAAATTAGATGAACATCGGATGAGGCACACACCTCACCGCTAAGATCCAACATAGACAACCGGAGAGGTAAGATGTCTAAGAGACACAAGTTGACCCATATTAACAATAATCGACGACGGTTATTGGGAAAGACGGTTGACGCCAGCCGGTTTCCTTCTCTACTTAACCAATGAACAGGAAAATGTTGCTTCCTCTTTTACATGATTTTTTCGATTAAGACAGGAGTGCCTTCTGAAGAAACGATTTAAGTGAATAGCTAATTATAATATGTAGGTGAATGAAAAATTATCTGAGCCAACAGCTATCTTGATGATCACTCACCTTCAAAATCGTAAATGACATGAAATGTTAAAAAATAACTAAAAAAATAAATTAAGTTTTTATAAAAATAAGAGTTGATATTATAATTCTTTATCACAAAAATTAAAATAATTATAGTAATGTTGGTTGGCTGTAGTTTGATTCCTTATAAGGTTGACTTGTTCATGAGTTATATGATGTCAATTCTTATAAGTTACATAATATACCTCAAATTGAATTCTCTCGTCTGTAAAATTGTTTATTCAATAATTGATAAAGCTCTTTTGCGTGCCAGATTCATTATCTTGTAATTAATTTTTATCAGATTAGTTTCGTTTTTACTAATATGTATATATATATATATATTTTTTTTTTTTTTTATTGAATTAAAAGTTAAACATTATAACCTAAAAACGCAGATACATCTAATATATGAAGTGTAGTACAATGTTTATTGAATATCATTTTTTTATGGGAAAAGGTTGGAAAAGATATTACTATATATAAATATGAAGCAGATAAGATGCTAATCAATATTTCTCTTGACTTCATTATGTTCTCACGTATGATAATTATTTTTATTAATTGCGGCATTATCATAATTTTTGATGGTTGTTTTCTGTTTTTGAATTATTCAAAAAGATCAACTGGCTATTCATAGGTACTAACTCCTCTACTTATTATTTCTTTTTTTCGCTTTAGTATACTGAAACTGATCAGTTGATTCATACTGTAAAAGTTAACTTTTTAAACGTTTTTCTATCATTTGTATATACTGTGATGTAGTTTTTTTAAAGCAATTACTCACTGTGTAATACACTTTTTTCTTGGTTTTCTTTTGCTCTTAACCTTTCTAAAAAATTATAATAAAGTGCATTTTCTTAGAGAGATGATCAAGTAAAAACTCCGGGAACTGAGATATATGTAACACCATAATTATTTATTTTTGTTATGATATTTAAGTCAACAAAGAGGGTTTTTTACCCCCATTTATTTATTTTTCTCAGCAGGATACTAGTGTATTTTTGTTGTTAATGCTGTGACAGAGCGAAAAAAAACTGCTTGCTGTTTACGGGGTGTGCGTGATGTCCTTGCAAGAAACCTTTCTCGTGCTGTTCATCACAAATTTTTGCTATCATTGGATATTAGCATATAAAGTTAATTATGCTTTTAATTTTTGGAAACATTCGCAATATGATTCTCTGAAACGTTTTGTGTTAAATTAACAGATGATTTTTTCAGGTGTTATACCTAAAGTAAGAAGTTGTTAGTGGTTCAATGGCTCGGTCTAGCGTTTCTGAAGATGTTGAGAAAATTAAAAGATATATACAAATGCTAGAAGTTGATGATAAAGTAGTGTTTTATATTTGAGTAGCACTAAGATTAATATTCAGATTGGAAAAGCTTTGAAAAAGCTAGAGAAAGTGGATATGACTCTTGATCTTTTGCAAAAAACTAAAGTTGGTAAAGTTGTTAACAAGTACGCTTAAAATTGATTCACTATTTCTTATCATGCTTTTTGAAGAATGCAGTCTCATGAGTTATATGGCGAAGATGCTAGAAGGATAGTTACTAAATGGAAACAAATAGCTAAAGAAAATGGAGTTGTACCAAAAGTTGAACAAAATTCACATGACTATCCTTCCAGGTTAGTATAATAGCCATTGCTGAGTCATTGTTTTTTTTAAGTTCAAATGAAAGATCAGACGATAAAGATGGTAGAAAGAGACAAAGGTCAGAGTCTCCTGTTTTAAAACGCGAAATTAAAACAGAGGAGCATGATGAAGCTTATAAAAAGTCGGATGAGGGGCCCAGCCAACCGAAAGCAAAGAAAGTAAAGGTGATAACCATATATTTATGCAACATCTATACCATTTACTACAGGAAGAACCAACTTTATTCGAGCAAGCATTAGCTAGCTCTGTAATTAAACCAAAACCAAAGAAAACTAAAAAGGAATTTGTATTGGATTTACCCGAAGTGGATTTAAATTATCGTCCACTGCCCGCTTTAGCAGTTGCTTCTAAATCTTCCGCACCACCTCCAGGTTTTTATAGTTGAAGTATTTAAATTTAAGCTTTCACTTCAGAAGAAGAATTCAACCCTGAGAAAATGTTTAAACCTCGCAATGAGCGAGGCAAAGTTTTTGCTGGTAGACGAAAAGTTGTAGTGCAAAGCGAAATTCCCTCTTTATTCAGTATGTGTATCAGAGTGGTTGGGAATAATATTGACGGTTTGTTTTATTTCGAAATAATTTTGCAATTAGAGTTTTTCAGCAATCGAAGATACTGGTGATATTCCTTATGACATTTTACAGCCGGTACTCGAAAAATGCAACGATCGACAACTTATGTACATTGAACAAAGAAATCCAGTCTGTTAAAATTTGTTTGTTGAATTTATTCTGATCACGTTTGTTCAGTATCTTGAAGAAGACAGTGGTCCTATCTGGGAGAAATTTGTTTCAAAAAAGTATCCTGGAAAACGACCTGGTAAACAAGAAACATGGAAAGAGACATTTATTAGGTATCCAACTACATAGTATTTTTATTATATATTTTAAAACAGAATGAAACAAGAAGACGAAGAAAGGTTGAAACGCCTTAGTAAAAAGATTGGTAATTCACATAAGGCTGTTATGGATACTTCTCAGAGGAAAGCTTTACTTGCTGATGCTAAGGCACCTCGAGATGTCAGAATACGGCAAATGAAAAACGGCACTACTCAGGGTTCACATCTTATTCCACATGCATTGGATGTAACAAAAGCAAGAAGGCAGATATTCGAGAGTGGTACGTTAATTTAATTGAATATTTTATTATAATGGCTAATTGTAGGCTCTAAATCGTCGTTGAAAGCTATTCCTAATGTTGTTCTCAGTCGGAATAGTAATCTTGGTGCGAAGTCAGAAAGTAAGAAACAGGGTCCTAAAAAGGGAGCCCTAATGATGAAGACCATGAAGATGCTGAATATTAAAAAATCACGCTGATGTGACTTAATTACTTCTCAGTCCTTTTTAGACTTTATAATTGGAAAGTTCATTCATATTGTTAATATTTCTTTTAGAAACTTAGTCATAATAGTGCTAGTTTTTTATATCAACTATTCGTAACTCAACATCTTTGTGTTTTTTTGCTCCTAGAGCCTAATAATTTAGATTTGTTTCTTTTTGTTATATATACAGTTATATTTCTTATGCATAATTTGGGAATAGTTTACCTTTTATTTGCAGGCTATTAAGGGATTCCACTGGTATTCAAAGTGTGATAATTGTGAAAATTTGTTTTCTAACATGTGCTTATTCATATATTTATACTTTACTTGGGTGCTTTTCCCCTAGGATTGTGTTGTATACAAGATATTTTCGATAAATCTAGTTTTGTCCACTGTTGAACTTTGTGATCAGAATAATAAATTCTAGATTTTTTACTTTTGTGGTTTCGTGTTGGTAGCACTTTAGTTATTCTTAGCAGATGTGATTGATAGCTTGAAGACCTGTTTTCAGAAGAAGTATGGAGGTAGTTCAATTCGATCCATCTTACTGTTACAAATGGTTCGAAGATGAGGAAATATTTATTGATACTGATGATTTTTATGAATTGGTTAGTTATGTTATTTCAGTTTCACTGATTAATTCACTATTGGATTTGCGCTCTAATAAAGTTATTAGATATTAATATTACTAAAGCGACAGCTAAGCGCTGTCTCAGAATTGGACTTGAAGCACGGGGATTGTATATATCTTATAAGCACATGCATATGCAAACTTTCATGTTTTTTATAAGGTCAAATAGTTGGCTCTCTCATGAAATATTATGTCTTGCAATGTTACTTCAAATCAATCGGCCCAGAAAACGCGCGCTGATTGGCAAGGACAGGTGCATAGTCTATGTCCTTTGCGACACAGTTTCTTAGGAATTGTCCACATTCTGTTTAGAAGTTTGAAACCATTCTCAATCATTCCATAGTTTATATGTATGTAACTATTGGCCATTGTCGGCTTTCTAATTTCCGATCTGCCAAAGTCTTCGATTTTGTGTATGGCTTACGTAGCCATTGTTCCAGACTACCACCCGGGAGGTCTACGACGTCTGCCATCGATGGTTTTCTATTCCTGCAGATGGCCTCTTTTCTTCAGATTCCGTTTGAAAATCAGTTTCTTCTCATCACATTTTTCTTCATGTAGTAACATTTCATATCTTCTCTATCCTGTTCTCTGATGTCTCTTTTCATAGTACAAAGATATTCTACCCAATCCTGTGCTATAGCATAACATTTTAAAGATTTAATTTCTATAATTCAAACAAAATTATGGATGTTTTTAAAAATCATTACATTTTAAAGTCTGTTTGGTTATTTTTTAGACCAATGCAAAATGAGCCCAAATACGTATGTAGGCTGGTAGATACTTCTCTCACGACTACGAGATGATTGTTCTTCTCTTTTCTGCTCTCCAGTTTATTTCCAACATTTAATTTTCTTTTACCGCTGCGTCTCTTTTCATTTCTGTCGATCCGTTTTTCAAATTTCGCCGACTCATATCACCTTTCCAGTATTACAAAGGAATACAAATTGTATAAAAGAAGCTATCCTGGTTTTTTTCGTCGTATGAACTATTGCACATTCTTTATCCAGAGATTTATCCATTATCCATAGTAGGCAGATCAAACATGTAACAAGTTCCAAGAATATAATGAATGTGAAATCTTCTTGAACCCCTATATAATCGCCTTATGAATGATACATCTTTCTTATCCCTCTAAACTCCTGTGAGGAGATGGCTTGCAATTTGATTTTTACTTCATTTTCGACGGACGCTATAAAAAAAAGTATTATGGAGATTTATTGTGAATCAAAGTACTTTGAAAACCATCCAATATTTTGTAAGAAACAGTTTTCCTACGAGTTCTCTAATGAAATTTTTATGCAAACTCCAAAAAGATTTGTGAAAAGCATTGCCAGTAAACTAGGTAGTATCGTTCACTTAGAGTAAATTGTATTATTGAGAACACTAATTGTATTCAGTCAGGATTATAATCTATGGATCAGAGTCATATTATTTTGAGAAACAACGCACTTGGTCCAAGAGAAGAACTGTTTCAGTGCTTCCACAACCAGAGGTCCATTCTGTTTTCCTGAATTTACCTGAATTTTTAAAAATTTCAAAAAATATCTTTTAGCATTTATAATTTTATTTTTGTTCTGATTTTATTTCCCTCAACCGCCGTAAGCAGTGTTACTAAATGTGTGTTCAAGGCTTTTCATTTCGAGTTTTTGATATAAGAATATGCATTGCACACTAGATAATCCCTGAACGATCATATCTGCCTCACTACTAATCTTTCTTTCAACATTATATTATCACAGATGACCTATCATTATTGAGAGCGAACGACAAAAATAGTAATATATACACATATATGCATATATAATTCAGTCAGGATATGCAATTTTAATTATCCGATAAAAGTATGTAATAATAATTCAACTATGCATCAATGTTAATGTTGCTAACTAATTGATAAGTAATTCATCAATAATGCTTGATTCAACAACTCCCTTGATGTTTTAAGTCGTTTTTAATTGCCTATCCCTTTTTAGCGCTAATTACTACCTTTGAAGTTTACACAACCAATTGCAAACTTTCAACTGTTTCAACCATTGAATTATTATGTTGCGATTACGTATGGTAGTTTTTGTCCTTTCAAGGTTGACCTTTAGAATTGAAGTCGTTTTTTCTTGAAACTTGTCGTCGCGCCTGTCCTCATTTCTTGTCATGTTCTGCTTTTTATCCCCCCCCCCTGACTAATGAATATAACAGCAACCTCATTGATCCGATACTTCATAATCCCGCTTATTATTTCGTCATTTCGCTTTTGGTCTATGAAGCATCCGTTACTGATTGGACGGCATTTTGAGGAAATTAATGGATAATGAAATAGGGATACTGTTTC
Source organism: Auanema rhodensis (assembly GCA_964057225.1). NCBI lineage: Eukaryota > Metazoa > Nematoda > Chromadorea > Rhabditida > Rhabditidae > Auanema > Auanema rhodense. The sequence continues at coordinate 7,236,245 of OZ059899.1, read as the reverse complement.
CTTGCGAGACAATTTGTTTCAAAAATTCTGCATTGGCTAGTAGTTTGAGATTGCACAATAGTTGCTTCAGTTTTATACAAGTTACACGTATCTCGTACTTGGAAAAACTATGGTTAGTCGTTTGGAAGGAAAGGCGATCGTAATTCAATTTCTAGTAACTTCTTTTATTTCATAGAGAAGATGGCTCAACGCAAGCGCACTTCGAATCTATGTCAACGTCAAAGTTCTTTACAACTGACACCATATTGCTCAGCTTTTGAACTAAGACCTGAGCCAGATATGTTGCGAGATCAATATTATGCGCTCAGAGATTTCTGATCATACGTATGAAGTTTATACACTTGTCGACACTAATATTTTACTCATTTTGGCATTTTAACGCAATATGAGTCTTGATGCTTTTCATGATGCTTTTTTCTGCCGAGTTAAGCTGCTTCATCAGATCTTTCTTGTCTACATCCTCATGAGAATGTTTTAATCTTGAAAGCTGTGCCTTAAACAATAGTATTAGTTGTTATATCAAAATGGGATACAGCTTATGTATTATATACGCATCGGTAGACCAACGAATGTATTGAAATTGGTTGAGGTTTATATGAAAGATAGCGGAAAGACTAACTATTGCTCATGTATTAGCAGCTTGTATAGTAATCATAACTCTATTTCTCTCTTTATATCGAATTCTAATATCGAGTATATATATATATATATATATATATATAGTATATATTTATATTTATTTATTTATGCGTACTAGAGTTTTTGTCACAACGTTGCTGGAAATTATCTCTATAGATAATATAATGCTTGACATTCGTAATCAAAAAAGGATAACGTATGTAACAGGGGGTTTGACTAATGGACTAAACGGAGAGTAAGTACTCTGGTACCGGGGTACATCATAAGCGGTATATAAGCCAATGAAGATAAAATTGTGTGTAAGAGTGAAAGAGAGAGTGCTAGGCCATTTGAAATAGCAAAGAGTAGTACAATGAAATAAGAGAGAGAGAAAGAGAGAGAATATGAAAGATAGTGAAGAAATAGAGAAGAGGTAAAACGAAAGATGTGGATGAGATAGATCATTCCATAGGTTGTTGCAAGCCACTTCTTCTCGAAAGTGAGGTAGTTGTTCCTTACATAAGCCTTAGCACAAAAGGGAAACAACTGAGATGAGAGCGTTTAAGAATAGACAACAGGCTACGAAAAACTTCATTGAAAACTTCGTAGCGTTTTCCGCGCAGCTACGTTGTTTGAAACTATTTAAGCTATATTTTGCTACGTATGAAGAAACTACCTGTTGTATAATGAATGCTGCGATGTTTGAACAGGGTTAATTGCAGCCAAAATCAGATTAAGCAGAAAATACCTTAAACATTTAAGATTTGAATCGTAACGTGCTCTAGCTCTGCAATGTCCATCTAGTGTGAGACTGTGAGTCTTCTGTTGGCCGCCGATCCGCTCCGTTTTTCTCTCTTTATGTTTCACTTCTTTCCTTCTATCTCCCTCGCTTTCCCCTCATGCTGTCTTTGTTCTTATTTCTTTCTCTCCCTTTCTCTATCTCTCTCTCCATCTAACTTTTCAGCACTCCGCTCGTATGTTTTTCTTCTTCTCTCTCTTTTTTCTTTTTCCATCTCCCTGTTTCGTGGTCGACGTGCTGGCTGTGTATTGCGCCCCGCCAGTGCCAGCAAGTGCGACCAGTCTTATTGATTTTGCACTTTTGCGAGGGTTTCCGTCACACACATACATACTCTTTCATACACATAGACACACATATAGACAGACAAGCAGACACAAACATAGGAAGCTCAACTACGATGATCAACTATCCCAATTTTTTTAACCAAAAAAACATATTTTTTCAAAGATTATTCAGAACTTCTCCCGCTATTTACTGATCTCTCCCTTAAGTATTTCGTTGCTAGTTCATGCTGAACTCATAGAGGTCAGCTTGCACTCATGGTGCCCCTCAGTCTAGTCCATATATATTTTTTTTTCGTTTTTTTGCTTTGCTAATCTCATTTATTATTACGCACTTTATCTTTATCGTTACGTTTCATCTCACTTTTCTCCGTCAGCTGCTCTGTCAATGGTAATCGTTTGTACCTTGCAGATATGCCGTATTCTGTATTCGTTTAGAAAATTACGTATATATTCTTATTGATGTCAATGTTAATTTTGATCTCTTTCTAAGCATGGTTTATACAACTAAAAAAGTTCTTATGCAAGCTTATCATCAAAGCTAAATTCTAGCTCAACTCGATTTTAACATCCTTGTTCAATATATGAAAGGTTATAAATATACATTTTCTCGCTTATATCTAGTTATTATATGGCTATATGTGTCTATTTGATTATGAATATCGGAATATTACTATGAACTTGACATCTTAATATTTAATTGGCTTTGTGAACAAAGCAATTTGAGCTTGAAAGCATCAGTCATATCCAAATATGCTTATTAATAGTCTGATCCGCTGCTTGCTTGAATGTTACTGCTCTTGAAGTTGCACACTAATTAGTATGTATACTGGTATCATTACTTTGGAATTATGAATCTTGTTAGTTAATAATCATGCTTTATTGTCTCTCCTTTAAACATGCTTACTGCAAATATAAGAAAATTCCAATCTGCATATTTCCTTTTTCTATTACACACCTTACCTTTTCATTATCAAATTTTAAATGTTAGTTTCTATCTCTATTCACACGCTATTCATACTCTATACTCTGTTCTTAAATTCTTTTCCCTTGTGTCTCTAGTTTTCCGGGCCGGTTTACCAATTATAGACCAACAGCGTCAATGAACGACATTGGAATGCTTGAATTATTAATGACGTTGGCAGATCCTCTTTGGTTTTGTCTTCTTTCTTCCACTGTTTAGAAATCCTTTTTGGATTACCGCGCTGGTCATAGTGTTTCCGGATTGAACTGAAAATGCAGATGAAATTTCTGTTTGTTTTCCAATAACCCATTAAGTTGAAACCATAAGCTTAACTTGCCTATTTTTTGGTAATCTGATTATTTATTAATTTTTCATTTGATGTTGCTAAGCTGCTGCTTACTCATCCGTTATCTTAATGCTTCTCTCCTACAGATGCTCATTCTGCAATTTGTTGAAATGGGATACACGCGATTGAAGATTTTTGTCGTTATCTCATTAGGAATTTGACTAATTTGGAGATCATGCTCACGCATGTTCAACAGCTGCTTAACTTTTGGTCAGATTTGTCTTCGACATTTAAGAAATATAACCATGACTTTGTCCTCTTATACTCAGACATTTCACTCTGCCTTAAACTTTAGCGGTTATAAGCACTGGATACGGGTGTAAGAGAAAAGGAGGTGTAAAGCAAGTCAGTCCCTTGGCCACTATCCTTTAAATAGAATGAGATGCATGTATTAATGGTCACACGACGTCGATAAGCGGTTTCCCACTAAATCTTTTACCCTCCAAAATTGAACTAATTTAATAGCTATGGAGCTTTCAGCTAACCTTTGCTGTGCTGATCCTTGAAACATATTTGAAAAAAAGTGTGGATTCATTCAAATATCTAAATTCTTATGCTACTTTGTCTGCATATGGTGGTTGGGTGAAGATATTTAGAAAGCGATATGCCGTATCCGCCTTTCTCTTTCTCTTTCTCTATGGGCGGACGAGTGCTTGTTAAGCTCATGAGATCCGCCCCTTATGATCAAAGCAATGTAGGCTGACCCTTAGTGATCTAATGAGGTTTCCTTATGAATTCATTTTGTTCCATTTATATTCAATCTTTACAATTTTTCGAAACTAGTAAAAGCGTGAGTATTTTAATAAAATAACGCGGTTGCCGTTTTCCTTCATAAAATTAAATTAGTTATCTAACGTAAACCTGATTAATATTCTAATCATTTTAGCAAGAGACAGCTTATTCTGTATCAAAGTTATAATGTAAAATTATTTTAAAAATCTATTATTTTCTTTCTGTTTTATATATTTTTTTATTTTTTGCATACTTTTCCTTATCTCTATATTATCTAGGCTAGCTTGAAACAAACTTATTTGAACTAAGATTTCTCCTAGCATAACCAACATTCTTATCGCTGATTGCCGATATAGAGTGTCTGCAGGTATTTCAAAAATTGCCGGGAAATCAGTTCTTTTTTTTATTCGAATCATATATATTGAGGATCTACCTCTTTCTTTTTGTACACCTTACTCTCAACTGCTATGAGAGTATGCAAAGTGACATCCCTTTATTCCGATCGAATGAAAGTTCAAATGTTTCTAAATATATTTTCAAGAAGATTGAAAAAAATATTCAGCTAGTTGCTATTTCTTCAACTATCATGTTGTTAAGCATGCTTCTTAGATTTGGTTGTTCATTTAACGGCTTTTCGACTTCTGCTCTTTTCATGACAATCAATCGCACGGCAACCACGTTATCAGAAATATACTCAGCGTAATTGCTCGGGTACAAGTTTGTAAAGCCTACTAGCATTTCAGTTTCTTTTGATGAATCTGGCGTTTTTAGCAACCAAGCGGTTTATCAGAGCTTAGGAATGCTGGTGCTCAGTTTGGCTTTTCAATCGCTATATATCCGTTAACTTCAAATCCATTCCTGCGTATACATGATAATTATGGTTTTCGCTCCTCCCATTTGTTCAGCATCTTCTCTTCCAGCCACTGTTTTTGATTCGTCACCTTCTTTCCTCCAGTAGCTGATTCATTTGCGGTGTGCGTCGTCTCTTCAACCAACTACAAGTTTCATCTTGAACACATTTTTGCGTCTTATTCAACTTGTAACTACTTGCTACGTCTATTACTACTTATTTCAAACTATCGATTAGCACTTTTCTCAGATTGGTGCTTCTTCTTGAGCTGATAAACTTCTCTCCCATTCCCGCCTCTTGCTCTGCCTGTCTATCTGCCACACTCCCCTCTACGGGTGACCCGTCATGTCTTCAGGCGCCAACAGCAGAGGCAGTATAAACTATATGAATTGCGGTTTGCCATCGAAAGGAACTGGGTTTGATGTCGACAAGTTACTAGCTCGGCTAGCTGAACTCTCATCTACCTCAACATCGATAGCATCATTGACTTCGACTCCAATATATAGGCCGAGTTCTGTGGGCTCTTCAAGACGGAAACGGAAAAAGGAACCTGATATGATCCATTCACCATGTGTTCGAGGTCTTGAACGTGAAGAACCACCCATGATCCAGATCACCCAGCAGACTTCTTTGCCCATGTCTGATGCGACTGATGGCATCAACTTATCTATGAACAAAGATTCTCCAAGCAAGAAGATTTCAATGTTTCGCAACATTGAAGATTTAGCCACTTCTGCAGCTCCAAAAAACTATCCTGATCCTGCTCATATTCAACAACTATTTCTACATTCTCTTCTCTCCGAAAATGGAAGTTGGCTTTTAAAACCATCTGAAACCGTACATGATTTTATATCTAAGGTAAGAATTTTGTTTTCACCGTCTTGTTGGTTTCTGAATACACTTCTCTGATACCTTCTATATCTATCTGTTTGCTCGAAGTACGTTTCGTTCTTGTTGTGCTAGTGGTATTCGTGAAGATTGTAGTTGTTTTATTCATTTCTTCCTTGTTCTGCAACTTTTTTCTGAAGCAATCAAGTTTGTGACTATAATTATAATTTTCTTCTAATTTAATTCACTGATTCAGCTCTTCCTTTTCTGAAAACTGCTCACTGAAAAGCGAAGTTAGTGGTCATAATCATAATTGTGGTGTAACTACATTTATGCGAAGTTTCTTGTCTTTTTCTTTCCTATTATTTCTTCATATTTCAATACTCCGCGTTGCTCATAGCTTGGTCATGTTGAATGCTAGTTATCGAAAAGGTAAAGCAACGTATAAGCGTGAGCACCTGCAGCTGGCACATGTGATTAGTATTATGGTAGCTTATCTCGAATAACTGCAGTTTCCACCTGCATTCAGATATCAGATTAAGTAGGCAGAGAGTGTGGTGATGAATGAAAATCCGGCTTTAAGCCTTTCCTAACCAACTTTGGTATTTTAATGAACCTGAAATATATTACTATCGTTAAATCACTCATCTTAATCGTAATATGCCATTGAAGCTCAATTATGGCATTCCATGACATGATTAACATATTATGTTCATGCTTGAATTTGCGTGGGGTTCACGTAGAACGCGCTAATAATGCAAAAATGGCTTCATTTTGAATTGTAACACCGACTGAATTGGTCGCAACAATATTACAGAAATAAAAGAATTACAACAAATGCTATTGCTGCTTAAAAGTCGGGTATGATAATTTTCTATTAATTTCAATCATATTTGGATTTATTCTATAATCTCTGTGTTTCGATCTCTCTCTCTCTCTTTTTTTTCTGTATAAAATAAGAATTCATAAGTCGCATTGAGCGTTAATTATCATGTTCATCTTACTGTGTTTTAATCTCTGTCGTTCAACTCTAAATTCATCATCTTCGTTTTACCTGAATTTCTTTTTTCTCTTGAAAATGAGATGTCAATGAACGCTTCCAAACAAATTGGTCGATGATTTTTATTTTCAAGTTACGATAGAATTATTTTACCGAGAAAAAAAAAAGATTAGCATTTTAATCAGTGTTGGGATTTCGTCTATGGCGCTTTTCAAAATTTGTCAACGAGAAAGGGGGGGGGATAATGTAAATTCCTTGGTATACTGTGAATGTGATTTTGGCTGTGGAGAGCAGATAAATGACAATTCTCAGCTAGATGGATCATAAATCGTAATCAGACTTAGGATAGCCAACTGGCATTTATAAAGAGATATATGAGCACAAAACTGAATTACGGACTTACTTCATTGAACAAAAATGGGCTCCTACATTTTATCTAGCGTTTTTATTAGGATAAATTTGAATATTTCAATTATTAATTTATCCAAAATTTTGGTAATATTTTAAGGTTACCATTGCTTACGAGCCAAGCTCCAGCCTCACTTGCGGTTTCGATCTATTCCTGAACCGTTGACACCAATTTTGACCTGTCCTTCCACGGCGATCTTCACGGTGTCTTGTAACGTTGACGGATTCTAGGTCAGAAATGATCAAGACATACGCTACTCATCGTTATTCTTAAAAGAATAGTGTATTCGACTCCTCTGGTTGTTGGTATAGCTTATATAATTGTTTTCTATGAAGACTACAAATTCATATTTGTTTGTAGATTTATACTACCTCAATTCCTTTCAGTTATCTCATTTTTAAATGCTTTATCATAAGTTTTCTATTGTTCATCTTGTTCTCACATGCTTTTCTCTATCTCTCTTTCGCTTTGTTTGCAAATGCAAGATCTGGTATTCCATTTTATTCGTATTTGAATTACATGATTTATACTATTCACCAAGCAAGTTCAATTATTCCGGCTATTTTATTTATATAGTTATGATTTCTAATCATCTTTTTCTATTATTTCTATTTCAAGATCTCAAAAATATTTTGTTGTCTAGTCATTCTGTTCTTCACTTCATTATCTTTAATTTTCGGAACGCTTTGGTCCGTAAAAATCGATATTTTCGCATATACATTTTTTGATAGAAAGAAATCAAAGAGCTATCACTTATGTTTTCCTCTTTTTCTGCTTTTATGAGCTTTTTTATGATTAAAAAATGTTGCAAAATGCTCAATATTTTTCGGTTTACGAGTAACGATCATTTATTGACTGCACTGCATTTATTTTCTTTTAAAATATTATGATTTATAATGCTATTGATTTCCATTGAAACTGTTTGTAGATGCGTATTAGTGATTATTCAATTGATTCAGAGACATTTCTGAAGTTAACCATGAGTATTCCGCCTTTACTTTGTACAGACATTTGATCCTCAGTCAGCGCTGCGAAAATTGGTTTTGAGCATGTGCTCAATCTCTACGCTTTCAATTTTTTAAATGCAAACTGATTCTTCTCCTAAAGGCGCCAGAATTGATTTATTCGATTCACTTTACTGAGCCATATCAAACCATAGAATATATCGTTTAAACTTTTTCGAATTTTGAGTTGATTGCACTGATAATGTTCTCACAATATCTAAAGCGATACTCAATTCCACTGGTTTAGGTTGTTTCCTGATAACACCTTTATGTTGCGTATTACACCAATCTCACAGTAAAGGTATTCTAACCTCTGCAAGCTTATCGTTTGATATTATTTTTTATATCATTGACAAAAATAAAGCTTAACCACAAGGTCATTTTGTTCAGAATTGCAAAGTGCGTTGTTGCTGGGGTCTATTTCTGTTTGCATAAAGAGCTAAATTAGTCATATGAACACGTTGTCATAGTGGTTTTATCAGCTAATTTTTTTGTACTTTTTTTTTGCATTTTCTATTGAAAATATCTTGAATATTTTCTTTATAATAACTCTTATGAACACGTATATGGTATGACCTTCATGCTTATATCTTTTGAATTATCAAACTTGACATTTGATTGATTGTTGTACTTCACGGCTTTTCGAGGGTTTGTAAAACAAATTAATAGTACTGAAATAGTTTATATAGCCCCTCGACTAGTTTGTTGTGCTCTTGTGCTCTTCAGTTTTTTCATATTTTTTTGTCTCCTTCTGAAATTTCTACATTCCTATTTATTGAAGATAGCTTTTTAATCTCCATTTCTTCCTTACGCTCTTTTTCTCTCATGTTCTTTCTATTATCATTCTTCTAACTCACGCTCTCTACTACCCCGCCGATGTCTTTCCTTTTCTAATCTTTGGCTAGGCCGTTGTGCTCTCTAGCTACTGACCCTTACAACCCTTCAAGTAGTAGCCTTTTAATATCATCTCCTGGATATGCACTAAAATTTCGAGATGTGTGGATTTCGATCAAATTAAGGAATATATTTCACATCATCTAAACTTTATTTAATGCCATGAGGCTATCGGTGTGTACTGAGAAGTTATGGCTTCTGCTATAACTGCTAAGCTTTTTTCATCAATATGCAAATATTACAAGTAGTTTTGTGTTATTTATGTTTTTCTATTCCTATGCTCGGAATTATTTCGACAATGTTGCAAGTTTTATCATTCAATCAAATAAGGATACTCTTGAAGATGCGATTACATGCGTACTATTTAAGTCTGCTAATCCGTTTTACTGATTTTTTAAGGTTTCATTTGCCCGAAGTACGTTTAGTAGCATTATGTATCAGTTTCCGTTCTCTGTTTGTAATTCGTTTTGAGTGGAAATTTCGCACTGCTTCTAATTTGAGTAGAGCTTGAAGTATTGATTCTGACTCTTTATTTTAGCAATGCATGCTTTTTTACTTGTTAAAAGTTCGCATTTAGAATTAAAAATACTTTGTTTTTGGTTATTAATATGATGCTATTAATATGAAAGTTCATATATTTTGTGTTTTAGCCATTTTTGATCGATTAATTCTAATTAGCTTGATGGTTTATATGGCGTATTTTCATTTCTCTTGTGGTTCTAGCCGTAGGCACTCTCATTGTCCTTATCTTCATTCCTCTCTTTTAATTCTTCTAAACATCATCAACATCGTCGTTCTGCATTGTTTGTTGTTTGTCTGATATTGTCGTGAATGCTCAGGCGTCGTCGTCGCCAACATCGGCCATAGGTCATAGTGCCGAAGCAGAACGGGCGAACGGCAGGCACCGCCCGGCACCCGGAGACTGGAGAGCGCCTGAACGGTGGCTCAGCTAAGAGACACAAGGAGGGCGGCGAGCGAACTCGAGCCAAGCCTAAGAATACATTTCAAGTTTTCACTTGCATATGTTAGTTCTACTGCCCGCAAGGTCAATCTCGCCCAGTGAACATGAAAAAGTTTGATTGCAGTGACGTGAAGTCAACAAATGATAAACAAGTGCTCAATATATTGATAATCTCCAATCTGTAGCTATTTCTGATAAACTTTTTTTATTATTAATTATGAAAAAGGGAGATTATTAGTTATTATTAAAGTAATTGTTTTATAATTTTGAGTAAAATTTATATTTCATTGTATTAAATTGTATTTGAACATTATTCAATGCAACATAAAACTACTTTACGCAAATCCGTTCTCTTTTATTCCGAACACTAGATGTTTGAATTATGAATGATAATTGTCTCAATACAAATAACAACATATTGAGAAAGATTTAAAACTAGCGATACGCTTTTTTAAGCTGATCAAATAAGCTATATTCTGTTCCAGGGTCATATGTGTTCACAATTCCTTTTTTTTAATTGAATAGAAAACATTTGAAGTGAATTAATTTATATTCTCTATATAGCAAAATATCTTTATAAATGCCCAAAATCTGAGTCCGTATTAAATTTTTATACGATATCTTTTTTACCTTTGAGTTATTGTGAATAATAATTGTTGGTTATCATGTAGTAATTATAATTTCGTGGCACAGTATTATTTCCTATCACGGTTTCTGCTTTGTATACTTAAAAACGTGATTGGTAAAAGTGTTTAGCTATCAAATTGAAAAGTCTAATGTCGTATTATATAATTGCTGATCAAGCAAACCTCTATATATGTTCCAAAGAGCAGGAACCTGTTCCAAAAATTCTATTATAGCCAAGTATAAAACATTGCTAAACTGACATCGTTTTTGGTATGTTCCATTTAAGTAAAAGAAAGGATGTGATGCTAGCCAAGAAAAGAGCTGCTTCGATTAACGCGCATCCATCTTCGGGCTTAAACGAATCGCGCCAAAGTGTTCGATTTTCAGTTGTCGTCCGCAGCAGGCACTCTAAGTCTGCGGTCATCCAAATTTTGGCAGTGCAAATGAAATGTTCCTATTTTTACTATCTGTTCACTTATATTTCCGAGGTTTTGGATTTTGTAAATAATTTAATTTAATTTTTCAATTTGTAAGTCAGTAGATGGATTTTAACCTCTTTTCTTGAATACGATGATTATATCGTAGGTTGAGCTTTCCTCTTGAAGTATTCTGAATAGCAAGTCTGCAACAAATGCCTTTAATTTTTCTAGTCTTGGCAACATTTGGTGCTCAAAATCGGAATGAACTTAGGCCTTCGTAGTACCACACTTCTATCATATTCTCGTACTCCGCCCTCTACGAATGTTTGTTCTTTTTGGACTCTCTCATATGCGTTCTTTCTCTATTTCTCGCTCAGTTTCTGTTTATTTCACTTGGATCCTTCTTTCTCTATGTTGCTGGTTCCTCATGTATTGCTCAGCGGCCGTCCTTCGAACCAGAGTTGAATGCGTTCAGTTCGTTTCGCACACATTTCATACTTTTGCGAAAACATTTAATTAAGATTTTTATATAAAAAAATGACTACTATCATTAGCGTAGCTCATTTGAGAACAATAAAAAAATATTTTCAATACCATGATTTAGGTTTTTGTTGTATTCTCTTTTTCTCGTTCGGTTTTTTGAACATATCGTTGTAACCAAAAAAGTAATCAGTTTTTGTTTTAATTCCCCGAAATGTTGTAAAATTCATCAAAAGTCTATGTTAAACTCAGGCCGAAAACCTCGTATTAAATCCCATGTTTGTATCTCTCTCCTTCTCTCTCTTCATTTGAAACTCTCTGCATGCTGTTCTCAAAAAAAAACTCGTACTATCTGCGTTCACTAACTGCTCTAGATCATCTCCAAACCATACAATCGCTTGTTCCTAACGTTCGCGATTCCTGTTCCAATCTACGTGTGTTGTGTTGCCCGACTCGTCCATTTAAATTCTTAAAAATTGGAGCACTCAAACTTTTGCAACCTTCAAGAGTTCTCCTATTCTCTGTCGTGCTAAAAATGCATCTTTTTTCATTGCTTACAATGTCTCTTTCTCATTTTATACACCTTCTACTCATTCTCGTTGTCATCATCGTCGTTCGATGCGAAATTATTGGTTTCTCTTTCGGGCCTCGAATGCAGCGTCGCGCTTTCTGTGAGCAAACTATGGGAAGCCATGACTTTTGATCTGTCATTCGAAGTTCCAGCAGCCAGTTAGGCAGACTAGCAGAGCTGCTGAGCCAAAAAAAGCCATACATACAAGCTATTCTGCTAAGCTTAAAGTTCGCGTCCTCTAGACGTACATATAGCTGCGTACTAATTTCCGTTTATTGCCTCAAGTTATGCTAGGTGTTTATACCACTATTACTTTTCGATGCTATGGCCTTTCTAAATATAAATATAAATATATATATATATATATATATATATATATATATATAATATGTGCTTGATATTTGATATGTATGTGTTGGATGTTACTGTGTCGTCCTCATCTTGTGAGCCCGTATGAAACTTTCTCACTGTCTTCTACCGTTTTCTATACTTTCATTTCTGCTCGTGTTCGTACTTTTACTGTGAAGTATTTTGTATACATTTGTGCTATTCACGAAGATATTTAAATCGCAACATTTTCATCTTCTTGACTTGATTATAATATAAAATATATAACCATATATTCTAGTGTTTGGTGCGAGAAGCGTCCGGGGGGACGCTACCCGCTTCCGTTAATAAAATGTCTCCAACAGTTATTGGGAGTGCTAAAACAGATAATGAATCTGATTTAAATACAGCTACAGGAAAAAAGGTATAAATAAAATATTCAGCAATAATATTTTAATTTATAAAAAATATGTTGAGCTTTTCTACTTATATGTCTTTGCTTAAGGCTGTTTATTTTAAAGAATTACAAAGGAGAGGAAATGAGAATGAAAGAGATGACGAAAAAGAAAGAGAGTAAGGAAAGAAAAAAAAGAGAGAGAGGGTATGGGATATAGTGAAGCATCGCAAGAACGATGTTCGGTTGTCTGTTCGCTAACAAAAAAAATCAATTTTTTGCAAACATCAACTAGAGGACAATAGTATTGCATTCATCTTTTTCTAGTTTCATGATATTTCACTTCATTGTATGAGAAATTCAAAAAGCATTCACAATATAATTGAATAATTACCAAAGTCATCATGGAGTGAAATAATGTTTTATATATATATAACCATATCTTAAGTACATGCTATTTCGTTTTGCTAAAAATTAATAATTGAAAAAATATTAAATATGAAGCATACGTCAGACTTCAACGCTTTCAAAATTAGAACTTTTTTGTAGTAATCTTAATGAATTTTCTCGAAGTAATTTATAAAAGATGGTTATTTAATCTCTATGATATAACAACTATATATTTCAGATCAGTGGAAAAGCAGGAAAGAGCAAAGAAATCAATGGAACCTTAAGTCCTCCCACGAATGTTAGCGACGAGGACGAAGTCGAAGAGGTGCGCTCTCCTTACATTTTTCGGGGGTAATCGGTTGAAGTTTCTGTTTTTGGAGTTACATAGCTTAACTCGTTTTGGGACATGTAATGTGGTGAAAAGATAAATTCCACGGGGGCTTTTCGAAAGTGTGTTTGTAGTTTTAAAGTATCGCTCGACAACAACATGCGTAAATTCGTGTCCGAATTTTTCGTAATTGAGTATAGTTATCGGTAATAAAAAAAATTCAATATATCTACGAGTTCAAGCAAATATCTTAATACGACTAACGCTCATATTTTTTCTTTGTTTTGTAAATATAGCTTCCATCTTTGTATATTCTAATATATATATTTTATCATTTCTATTTCATATTCCTTTTTTTCAATTTACAATTTCTAATATTTTTCATTCTAACTGACAGATTTCTAATTTTGGCTTTATATCTTTGTAAATGAGTGTTGCATTTTTTTTTTTGGAAGTTCTCCATACTTGACAGCATGACAGTACAGATAGAGAGAGACAGCAAAATTTACTTGCCTTTTTCGTTCACATATGCGTCCGTTGTCATTCTAGTCGGGCATGGTTCAAAGTCTTTGTCCGACAGGAATGGTGCTCTCAGCTGTCTCAACCCATCTTTTGTCTTTTTAGTATTATCCAACAGCTTGCCTCTTTTTCCTTTTTCTATGAAAATTTTACAATTCAACGTGAGCCATATTATGTCGACGGTCTATTCAATACATTTTTGTATGAAACGTGGACGTAACCACTGAAAATGTGTAGCTCTATAGTATTCACTTCTTTTTTGAATTTTTGCTGCTCTGACCAGTAGCAGTCTCTTATCTCTCACCGACTTCATATTTTCCAACTTCTCATACTTGCAATTTTGACCCACAGCAAAATTCATAAAATCTTTTTTTAGCTCACCTTAATTGCACTATTCATTATATCAATTTCCGAGTAGCCTGGCAACGATCGGTTCCCCACTTTTCTTTTAATCCTTCTAACTGCTTTATGTTGTATCTACGTCTATCCGAAAAATACATGTCTCTGCTTGAGCCAATAGGACTTGTCCCTGAAGTAACTTAAATCGACATACGTAGTTATCGTCTCGTTTTCCTCCTGCAATGTCCTTGGAGGCGCTTTGGGTATGTGCCCCATAAGATGGCTAGCTGTTCATCTCTACTATGCTGCAGCCCATCGCTGACTATGCGTTCCTTCTCAAGGTCGCTTCTTTACCATATACATATATAAAACTGAACTCGCAGGGGGGAAAGTTTAAGAGAAAAAGAACAGTGAACACAGACATAAACGTAAACAGACCGCCAGAGGCAGTGGTGTTCTACAAGACTACACCGCGTACAGGCGCTCTTATATTCTCTATATCTACGTTTTCTATTAGATATTTTTCTCCTGAATTTGAAGCTTTTCTGAATAAGCCTGAGGTGAACTAATTTTATTGGCTATTTTGAAACGTTGAACATAACTATGTGAGTCTTCTGTTCTGCTGGCAAAAGTCATTCAAACTGATTCCAGCATTATTATCCTGACTGTACGTATAGCTTCAGTTCTGTAGCATACGTAGACAGTACCTGTTTTTCAGTAAAACGAAGACAGAGCAGCAACAGCTATTCCAGTTATGTCTCTGGAAATGCTGCTGCAGGCATTTTTGGTAAGTATGGTTATCGAATTTTCAATCATAATTTGATGTTTTGCTGACTATTTATTCGATCTTGATATTTTTGGTACAATGTCGTTGAATTACGGCAATTAAATGTAAAAAAACTCTTCGAGTAAGGTGATGAGTTTTCAACTTTAGAAATCTAAACTTATTTCTTAGCTGCAGAAATGCTCAATATTGATTTTCGGTTTTTGAACTATTCTCGAATGTCCGCTTAGTAAGCTCGAACCTTTGCTTACAAACGAACAGTTCGAGAGAAAAAAAAATCCAGAATGCCGAAACTATCGTTCGTTCTCTCTGCCATTGATAATACTGCGAAATGCAGAGCAAAACCCGACGTAGGAGTGGCGTTCGTATTTTATTGAGTCTGTCTGGTTTCTCTATTTTCCTAACTTCTTCAACTCTCTCCCGAGATACAATTTATGTGATATCTCTTAAACATCAGCCTTGCTTGCCTCATTTAAACTTCAATCACTTATACCTCTTCAGAAGTTCGCAAAGCTATACAACAGTTTTCGTTACCACTACAATCGCGACAGTTTTGTCGAGGGCATAATCGACGTTCGGTCGTCGACCCGGTTGCGACGAAACCCAGGGCTTGCTTGACCTCTCTATCGACTCTATCGTTGTTCAGTAACTACCATGCGTTTCTGTTCTCTGAATTACTACTCGATATAATCGTGTTCATACGTTGTGGTGAAATTCCAGATAATAACATCAGGAGAGATTTATAACATTTTTTTTATTTGCTCTAGCCTAATCTAAGCCTAATCTGGAATCCTTAGCTGATCAAATAGATTGAAACTTGAGGGCTTTCTGAGTGCGAAATTATGTCAAAAAATACTGATTTCGTCTTACAAAATTGCTTTGTTTTCAATATAAATGAAAATTCGTAGACATCAAAAAATGAATAATGAGGGAAGTTTCCATAAGGTTGCTATT
The DNA here is from genome assembly GCA_964057225.1 of Auanema rhodensis. Taxonomy (NCBI): domain Eukaryota; kingdom Metazoa; phylum Nematoda; class Chromadorea; order Rhabditida; family Rhabditidae; genus Auanema; species Auanema rhodense. The sequence continues at coordinate 7,220,427 of OZ059899.1, read as the reverse complement.
GGCGGAAGCCAACCGGACCGATGGAGGGGGGTTGCGAGGAATGATGAACGATGTCATTTAGCATCACCAGTTAATGGAGTGGAGAAGGAAAGGCAACGCTAAGTACTTAATTTCAATGAAAGGATGTCTAGATAAATTTATGATTTTTGAACAAACCTCACGTTAGTAACAATGGATCTGTAGATTGTAAGTAGATCTATACTATCGGAAGCAGGATGAAAAAAAAAAGTTTCTTCATTGCCGCAATCTTTGCATATATCTCGTTTTATTGGTATATACATTAATACGCCATCTGGCTAGCTTACATTATATTCAGTTTATATCATTGACAGCTTATAATTTTGTTTCCTATTGAAAACATGCAGGTGAAAATGCTGCTCATTCATAATATATATATATATAGAGAGAGAGATTATATATATATAGATATATTTATATATTTTTATTTTTATTTTTATATAAATGACAATCAGTCAATATTTATTATAATACTTTATGAAATTATGTTTTATATATTGATCGTGCTATGCTCTTCGTATATACTGATTTCTCTTATCCAGTTCGTATCTTTTTAAACGGTTCAGAAGTACTGAAAACATCTATCACCTAATAAGATCTTATTGTACTATTTGAGAATTTAACAAATCAATTTTCTTAATATATAATTGAGAAATAATATATTTCTGAAGATTATAGTTTTGTTCGCTACTTACGAAATCTAATTTCAAATACGATAGATAGTGTTGAAATATGTGGGATATATGGAATTTACGATTCCGATTTCCTTAGATTTTGAACTTTTTTGAACTTTGAAGTAAAAAAAAAGGAAACATTCAGTTTTTTTCACTCTTGATGTTCTTTTTTTTTGTGTTTTCATTATCTTTTTCTTTTCTCTTTTGTTCCTGCATGACTCTGACACCATGTCCATTGTTAGTCATTTAGTCATTTAGTTCTGTGATTACTGTCTTCTCTTTACTATGCCAATATGTTACTGTCACAGTACGCTAGTGTTCTTGCATTTTCTCTTCCATATCTTCTTTTATTATTTTCACTCTCGGAATCGTTCAGTATATATTAAGTTGTTAGTACGGTATTCCGTTGAAGAACGTCCTAGAAAAACGAATTACAAGTGAATAGACGCTTTCTACGTCTCAACCGAAAAGCAATACTTTGGGATTTGCCATTGAATGCTATCTGCTGTGGAAAGAGAGGAAAAAAGAAAGAGACGGAAAGATACAAAAATGTCTAATGCGTTGTCTATGTATATACAATTCGCATAGTCATTTTCGTGGTCTTGCTACGATACCTCGAGGCGCTGCAGTTAGCAGTTCCTGAAGTCCTGATTGTCATACCCTACCTTCATTGGACTGAACCATTTCAAGGCCATATATGTTGTGTGCTTGAGATGGAACACATCTATTACGTTAACCATTCGCATAGAAGAGGACAAACCGGTCCATTTGGAGCGGTGTCGGCCTGCTATGGACGGTGGCTATGTCGTTGTCGTGCTTCGTCAACGTCGGTGTCGTCCTCAGTAAGGAAAACGTATACGTGGTAGAGAAAAAAGCATTTTACTGTCATGTCTGTTGATTTGAAACAAGGTGAACAATCTATAATGATGATATCCATAGTTACATGATCTTGATTCGAATTGTCAAGGAAAGATTATAGCTAGTTTTTTATACTTGAAAGTAACGCATATGATGTTATTGAATGTTAAATCATTCTCTGTTTACGAGTTTCTCTAGGTTAATCCATGTTTCATTATCATGATCGAACGAAAGAATCATCAAATGTGCATTTTCGATCTTGCAAGGGTTTTGAATCAATCCATTTGTGACCTTGTTTTGTCTCTAGTTTTTCAATGAGGATTTTTGTTATCCCTTAGAACGACAGGAGGCAGTTGGGAAGCTCGTTAAAATGAACTCGAATTGTTTATCGGTTGTTGACAAGTGTCATGTACCGCGCTGACTACACGAGGCCTATTTGTACACAAAACCCGAAGGCGAATGCCCTCTCTTTTTATCCACATTTAGTTCATTTCTATGCGAAAATACTACTGAAAATTGTCAATAATAACAAATAGGAAGTATACAAATATCTATACAATTTAAAGGTATCTCTCAGCCATTTGAATATAAAATTTTGCACAAGAAAAAAAATTCTTTGTCTTTTTTTTTGTAATTTGGCCGGAGGTTTTTATGATCGTATCAGTTAAATATAAAACCGACAAATATATAAGTTGACCAGTATCAACCCAGTACCTATGCTTCGAACGCCTTGCTATCTGCCAATTCACGTAAAGCTAGATAATATGCTTATCATGATTTTGAAGGTTGCTAGTCTTCCGTAATCATGTTCTTAAGATGTTTGACGTTTTGAGGAATATGATATTATTGAAATGTAACTATTATATTTGTTAATAACGCTACCTTTTATTTAAATTTAATGATAACTGGTATGTATTCAGCGTCTCCCTGTTCACTTCTCATATTCAAATATTATCAACTTGTTATCATTAAAACGGCAACTTTACTTCGTTCGATGTGCTTACTGGACGCCTTGCTTTTATGTTTGATTTGCTAGCTTTTCTTCTGTTCCAGACACAATCTAAACACATACCATTGATTCCTTTCGTTTTGTTTTTTGCGATTGTAGTGCACCGGACTAACGATTGTTCTACGTACTTCATCTGCATTATTGCTAGAGCATTTCACGATTAGTCAATCGCTTGCTCCTTTTCAGCCTGATTGTGCTTTCTCAACGTTAGCTTTATCAGATCCACTATATGGTTGGCCAGTTTACTGATCATCACTGACAGAACATCACTCGTCTGCTCTTTTTTTCAATGTCACAACCTTCTATCTATCTCATTCAGCTGTATCTTTGATCGCCTACTTATCTCTTTTCTTCTTTTGCTCTCGATTGTATGAACTATTCTCCTACGTTCAGAAAATAGGCTAAAATCAAGATAACTATATACTGCAAATACTTGTTGATTTTGCTGTTCCTACTACGATTGTAAACATTTTTGAGAGAAGCTTTTAATTAAGCGGATGTGGAAAGAAATATATCAACTCACCTGCAAGTAATGTATTTACTTGTAAACAAAATCTAGACTTACTCGTTCACAATCGACTGAACCTGACAACAAAGAAAAGGGCAGAAAGAGCGAAAAAAAACTCTTAGATAGAAGGTAAAAAAATAAAGGTACGCATGTGCATTTAAATGTTTGTGCTCGACAAAAAAATAAAAAGCTTGCTGTATATATATATATGTATATATATATATTTGCTCTGGAACTGCTTTTAGTACTAGTCAATTACTAACATTTTGCTAAAACGAATACATTTAATCATATGAGCCAAAATACAGATCTTAATTTTTGCTATGGTTTTACATTTGTTTTAATTTCATTGTGATCTAGTACTATTCATTTTTATTCTTTTAAATTTACTAAACACGGTATTGCTATTTGATTTTTTTTTTTTGAAAGAAAAAATTGAAGTCACTCTGTGTTGTTTCCATTTATATTAACAACGTTTTATACTTGAAATTCGTAATGAAAACTACAAAAATATCTAATAGTATATAAAATTCTTTCAATTTATATTTTTCTATTTATTGGTTTTTAAGGTTTTCTTTTTGATTATTGTATAGCGCAGTTGATGCTTCTAATTTGGATAGATATGCTTATCCACATTTGCCTTTTTTTTATTTATCATGAAAGCTTAAATAGAAGCACTGTCTTGTCATTTTAATTGTTTAGCAGATTTTTTTCTTTTGATTTGCAAAATGTTTTGCTTTTTATATTTTTTCAAAGAACTATTTTTTTCCTTCCTTTGAAATATAAATGTCGATTTTCATCATAATCACTTATATGAAATTCGAAAATAACTATTTTGCTTCCGATGTAAGATCTGCTGTGATCTTTTTATCTGTCGTGCCGTTTGTCACAAGTTATATGCAATGGTTCTCAGCACTCAGCTCAGTCATTGATCATCACTCTTCTGTTATAATACTACTGACTCTGCTGTAATTCGTGCACCCTTAAAGCTCTTGTTCAAAGCTTTTGTGAAGGTGATGGGATAGAACTTACTATCACTGCTGGCACCATCATTTGACTATGAACAGAAGTGAAAGCTAGTACTAACTGAGTAAAGATTGTAGAAATACTTCTTTTTATACATTTCAAAACTTCGTGAAATAAGAAAAAAACTTTCACATAAAACTGTATTGTCGTTTCTGTTTTTCTTCAAGTTGGAATACTTTGAGTATTACTACGTTATGATCTGCATAGCAAATATTTTATATTTTTCGTGTTCGTTCCTGACTAATTTTTGTGTTTGTATTAGATTGCTCGTAGATCTATCCAACAATGAAACATTTGGGATATTCATCTTCTTACTCCTTATCCAATCACAATGAAACGTTTTTCTGTATTTTCAATGTTTCTATTGTATTTTCATACACTAAATCACTTTATTCGAACATGTATAGTACTGACTTTGTTGGCTTTCTTTCTCTATTCGCATCTCCATCAACTAGCTTTGCTATTTCAAGGCAGTTGTTCTTGAGTGTGTTCCCGTCCCGTTGTACCGGTGACTATTAATTCCTTTGCCTCTCTTTCTCCTCTTTCTTCCGCACTCGAATGTCTGTCCCCAACAGCTTTTTCTGAGAGGATGCGTATGGCATTTTGTGTCTTCGTCGTCATTTCTCGGCATTCTCGTATCTTTGGCTTGTTCGTGTTCAGTCTCACAGCATTCTGCTTTATCTCTTTTAACCTCACTATTCTCTCCTTCTCTTTATTTCTCATACGTTTCAATAGTTTTTTTCTTCTTTTATTTCATTTCTTGTCTTTATCCTCATCTTTTCAACGTTCCTAATCATCGTTTTAATTCTACAACATTTTCTTTCATCTCCTTTTTCTTTTCTTTTTTTTCTGAACACTTCATCACTCATTTAACTCTACCAGTTGTAATGCCAAACTCGAAGTTCTTTTAAAAAGCACTAATTTGTCTTTAATCTTGCTTTAATAGTTGAAGAAAAGTTGGTCACCTGTCCGAAGGTATAATTTTCTTCACTTGATCTTGCTCAGAGAAGAAATGCTCTGTCTTTTTTGTCGTTCGAGACAGAAAACTTAAAGCCATTCTTCGTCCAAACCCGACGAACATGTGGCCATTCCACTTTATTCCTTGACATTTTGAAAAAAAAACTGAAGGTGTGAGAAACATTTTTTCTACTATGTAATTGTTTTGTAGTTAAATCTCAATTTTACTCGGCATTATATCATATCATATTAATTTTTATAAGTTGTTTTATCTACCGATTCACAGCTTTTACTTGTAATGTCTATTTTCAATAAATTCATGTCTTAAATGTGAACATCAGCTTTGTGTGTAATGTCCATCTGAAGGATGAAGGATATTATTTTTCACGTTGAGCTCTTCTCAATTGCTCGCTCTTATTTTCATAGCAGCTTACTTATGCTTCTCAGATTTTCTGTATATGCAAGTAAGGTATCTAATTAGCGCCATCATCTCTGTTAATTCGAGTTCCAGAGCATTAATTGAGAAGATCTTGCTAATAGTGTTGATGAGTGGCATGATGCAAGTTTTTATAACATTCGGCATTTAGCAGTAAAAAAAATAAAGCTATACTTATGTCTATATATATATATATATATATGTGTGTATATATATATATATATATATATATATATATTCTTATAGTTGAATCTGAGTGCGAAAAGTTCAGTTGTCTGAACCCCATCCATCATGCTTGTTTTGGCCATCTAAAGAAAATTGTATTTGGTCATTTTTTGGCCTCTTAGTTCTTCCATTCTTTCAAGCAACCTCTTGGCCGCGTTGTCGTCCGTCCATCCGTCCGTTCGTCCGCCCGTTCTTGTTGTTTACTACTTCTGTTCTTCCATAGTCTTTTCTTTCTCTCATTCGCTTCATCCCTCTCTCTCACTTTCTTTTTTCCTCTTTCTTTCCCTCCCCATCTCCTTCTACTTTTTTTCTCTTACAGCTCTCTTTTGGGTTCTCTGTTCAATCAGACTCTCTTCTTCTGTTCTTTTAGTCCCAAGCAAGTAGCTAGCAGCCATACAGCTACTCTCCTTTCCTTTCTCCACCCATTCAGCATGTATACGTTTTTCTTGTTGTTGTTCGTTACAAGCGTTCGAACAAAGTCTATAGCCTAATTTGGACAGGGTATGGCGCCCTTGCCCTGCTTACTTGTGTATCCTGCCCTCTTTCTTTCGTCCTCTCCTTCTAGCTCATTCAATCTCCTCACACTTTTTTTTCAGTTTTCTTTCTTTCTGGGTTCAGAAGCTACAATTTTTATTCGTTTTGTTCTTTTTCTATTTCTACGGATATATCAAATTCTAGGATTAATTGTCTTTTGTAGTTGATTTTTTGATTTCTCTTCTTATCAATTGAAAGAAACTATTCCAAAGTTCTTTTTGTCTAAACTAGTTTCTGGAAACATAGCTGTAAGCTTACCTGATGGAATACAAAATATGCATTTTATATATGTATATCCATTGTTGATCTAAGCCTCCGCAAAGGTTGCAGCATTGAGCAGTTGTTCTTCATATCGCAACATCAGCTGTGTGTTCCTCTATCGAAATTGCCAGTCTTTCATCGCAAGGCTGACCTTCAATTCCTTGTTCTTTGTATATGTTTCAGTTCGAATCTTTTGGCTGTTCATGTGGGATGTGAGGTTCATTTTACCACTCAATACCCTGTGTGCCATCAAATCATCACTAAATTACAAAGTATACATATAAATAATATAATACATAGTCAAGTATATGTATGTTTAAAAGGTTATTCAAAGCATGTACTCAACAAACCCGAGTTCTTATCACTTTTCGTTAATTTGATTTGTAAAAGCAGTTGCGAGCCAATGGCTTACGTACAGAATAGAAAATATCAAATATTTTTTGTATGCTGGTCTTGCCCCTCTTTCATCAGACTTACAAGATGCTTTTGAACCCTTTAAATATTTTTAGTATTTCATTACTACTGAATATAAAACGAAAAAACACTTTGACCACTATTATCTACGATAAAAGAATTATTGATTATGATGAATAACTATAAATACTTCTTATACAGTTTTCTAGTATTTGCATAATTATAGATGGAATTAAGGTATTCATATGTTCACAGTCGGATTATTCTAAATCGAATGTTGACAAAATAATTGTGATTTTATTACAACTAAAATCATTTTATTATCAACTTAACATGCAAAGTATTATTGTTTTATCGGCCAAGGCTCTAACCTATCACTATATTAATATATCGCTTAAGCTAGCTGATAATAGAGAGATTTTGAATATATTTGTAGCATAAATACTACTCGTTCTTCAACTATATGCGATATGCGTCTGCATTATGCGAAAGTCTTTCGTCAATATTTTTCCACAGTTTGAAATATGGATCTCAGAGGATCAACGTTTCCAAGTCTAAAATTGCTGCACTCTGATATTTGCGAAAATGCTCCATTTATCTTTTTTTTTAAATTGATAAATGAAAAAACAAATGAAAAGTGATATTTCATCAAGTAATGTGTAAGGAAAGGTGGATTTTGGTAATTGCAAGGAATTTTTACGAACTTTCTGGCTGACTTCAGTAACGCTCTACTCGGTTATTCAGGCGCATGATAGGCGTACATAGAACTAGTGAATGTGGCCATGCGTCTCTGTCAGTTCGCACTTTCAGAGCGAATAAGAACAACAAGTCTCTCTTCGGCTCTTTACTAGTGTCCCAGCCTCTTCGGCTGGCTGTCTTGTGTCTGTGTCGAAGTGTGTATTCGTTTTCTTTATTTGAAGTGACGATATTCAATCATTTTCTATCAATAATTTGGTATAATACTATATTAATATATCTATCTATCGTCCATCCTACTTACCTACTCTAACGTCGTTGAGTATCTACATAGAACACTCTATCACGATAAGTTAAGAAGGGTTCGTCTATCACTAATACGCACGTGAGGTTGGGAATCACAAAACAATTGCTATTCGTTTTCTAACGTTTTTCATTCTTATTTGTGCGACATCTGTGAGGCCAAAGCAGACAGGTATGATATCAGATGAATCAAAACTAATTATACATTTTTGTCTTGTAGCTTCAGTTACTTCATTGCATCTTGTATGTGGCAATATACTTTTTGAACTATTTTGAGTCTGATTCAAGAGTGTCCATTCAACTGTATTCTGTATTCCATTCCAAGCTACCTACATTTACCGTTCATTGCTGTTGCTGATCGGTTTTTGCTGCTTCTAATAGTCCACAAAAAGTGAACAGATATTCGAACTGATCATATTACAATCTCAAGCGATCTTCTGGAATACATCATTACTATCTGAATATTTTCTGAATTACTAATTATTCAGTGCGGGTGTCGTATTTGACATTCCAAGCTCAACAGTAGAAGTGACGTCGTTTTTACCATTCGTAACGGCCGCTTTCTCGGATTCTGCCGGTTCGTCTGCTTCCAGCGTGAGCTGTTCAGGCCTGCCAATTCCTGGTGTATCAGGCAACTTGTGGTCCATATCTAATTCAGCCACTGCGCAGTTGCCATCATCATCTTCGCAGCTTCTTCAGTTGTTACCAACGAATGCCAGTGCAGTAGCCACCACTTTTGACACAACGTTGTCAGCTGTTAGTGCTTCATACTTCACACCTTCTTTGACTTCAAACTTGCCTGATAGACGCTCGACGGCTACAGAGTTGTCTGTACCCATGATCTGTAACGCTTTGTGTGTGGATACAATGCTCTATCATGATGTTTATGCTACGCCATATGTAAGTTTTCTAAACCTAATATATAGAAAACAGGTATATTAGACTTCGAGATGATATGAATAAGCAAGACATACAATATATATTATTGATTATGAAGTTATTCTAAAATATGTACTGAAAAGTATCGAGATTTGTATGGATGGGCTTCTTTCTTTTTTCTTTCATTATCTTCACTATTTAAACATTTTTTATGATATTTGAGTTGCAGCTTCTACATTTGTGATGTTTCTCTGTGTATCTAGCTTCTGTTTTTTTTGTTATTAGTGCTTCAAAAAGTGACCTGCTTCGAATCTGTTTTCTAGTTCTTCTTTCATTTTTTTGTGACAGCTCTCTTGGGCTATCAATCCCCCCTTGTTTCTTCTTTCATTTTCAGCTTTCCGTATCAGAAATATTCGCCTTTCTCCCTTTTCCTCTCTTGTTCTCATCTTATTCTTGATTTTTTTTTGCATTTACTAGGCATTCCCATTTTTATCGGACGTTACCACTTCTATTTTGTTTTCCAACATTAAATACTCAATCTTAAAAAAAACAGAAGGCAAGTAAAGAAGTACTAGTAAGATTGATCCTGTTGTGCTCAAATGGGAAATATATCCACAGCCATATGAATTCATGTTTATATATATATATGCTTATATGTATATACATATACATACTAAAATGAAATGATAATATCGGCTTTATGATTATCATATATGCTTGATAAATCTAGATATTTGTTTGGACTACTGATCTGTTTTAATGTTTCTTTATATATTCTCTATTTCATTTTGCGAACATTTATTTTCTTTATTTGATTAAAGTTTCTCTTATTTTATATTTCTGTATTACTGTTCATCTGTCAGTATACTGTAATTGACGAAACATTAAGAAAACTTGTCAAATTGCGACGAAATACTTGTATGCTTGAAACAAAAGCAGCATATCAAATTCAAACATCTATAAAAAACAATACTTATTTTATAATTTTGAAACAGTAATTCAATTTATTTTGTTTTTAAATTAGTTTGTGGCACTTTTACATGCTTTTGCATATGTAGTCAATAATGCTGTCCGCATTTAAAATGTTGCCGAACTTCTGTATTCTATTCTACTTATCTCAGATTAACTATATTCGTTCAAGCATACAGTTCATCACAAGTATTTTTGTTTTTACTTGAAAAAACATTTTATGTATATTCAATCAATCACATATATAACAATCTATTAAGAGATTTATAAAGTTGATCGTTTAGCTTTATCCATATTAATACATATGAACATACAATTATATTCCCATCACTTGTATATAAACCAAAATTTTAAAAATGTCTTCTTGTCAAGTGCTTATGTACTACTTTCAACTATGATTGCATTGTATAACTAAAAAAACCTGAAACTGATAATCGTTATTATCATTTTTTCGCATAGTTTGTTTCGTCCCTTATATCAATTTTGTTCTCGGCTCTTTCAATCCCTCTCTATGTTCGAAGACAAAAACAGAACGAGCCAAGCGGGGGAAAACTACTGCTCGCTCTCTTTTCTCTTTCTTTCCATCTCTGGCCCTCTCTTGCTCTTTCTCTGTATCTACTACCCTTTTTTTCTTTTTTTCCTATTTCGTTCTTTTTGTTGTCATGCATGTTCGTCTATTTCTCCTCTCCTGCTTCATGTGGGGAATTGGTCCTGACTTGGGTCTCCCGTCTCTTCCTGCTCTGCGGCTTTTACTTCTTTTTCTATTATGTTTTCCGCTCCAGAAAAGTGCTTCTTCTTTGCCATCGTCTTCTTCGTTTCTCCCATCGTCAGTGTTTTTGAAACTCACACTAGAACTAGTTGACAACGACTATGCAACGACGGAGCACGTCGAAGAGCCGCTTTAAACAATTTAGTTGATCACATCTTTTTTTTCATCCTCGCCATCTATAGATATGCGGATCACCATAATCTTACGCACTGTTTTCGTCGTTATCCCTTGTATACTGGACTTTGTCATGAATGGCGTAGATATACTCTCGACCATTATTTATGTTAACCAGAGCTTTATTTATTCTTCTAATTTTCTTTTTTTTTAATTTTCCATGTATTCATCGCACATCACCACGTTCATCGTTCGTTCGAAATAGCTTGCTCGTTAGAATGTACTCTGCGGAAAGCATGGTGAGCCTTGCAACCAGCTCGAACCTCCTGAACCTTTCGGACTGCTCCGCCGCAAGTGCATGCGGGCCTGCTGCCCTTGCGGAATGGATGGACAACTAGTACTGATCTCATTGATGCTACCAAGATTGTTTTGATCCTAAATCGAGCATCAGAAGACTAGTCGAACGAACTTTGTGTAGTCAAGCAAACGTGCAATATATATATACAATGCTTACATAGTGTCATATACAAGGCATATTTACCGCATACAAATATGAATTTAAAACTATATTATTAGCATATTTTGAGGACACGTTTTCATGTAACACATTGAAATAAAATAGAGACAATAATATATATATATTCCTTATTTTTTTTCTTCTATTTATTCGAGCTTTTCTATTAACCTCTTAATATTCCCCCGATCCACAGCCGTTTCTCTCTCTCCCCCCCCCCCTTCATTCATCATATATTCACGAATACGAAGGTATCATTTCACTACATTGATACATACACAAGCAGAATGTCGTTGACATCGTCTGATGTCCGTGTCAGCTGTTTTTTTGGCCCTACAGCTTCCATCGTTGTTTTCAACATTTCGCCATCCGGCGTCATGTCATCTGTGTACTCTGACGTCCTGTCTCTAGGATGCTGATGAACCCTGTTGCATCTACTGTTTCATATGCACGTATATGGTATATAGATAGCTGATCATTTATCTTTCCTTTTGTATAAGTAATCGTTATCCCCAGATAAAGATTTTTAAATTTTTTTACGTTGCTTGACATAACCTTCTAACGAGCAGGGACCAAGCAATGTGATTAAAAATGAAAGCCTCTCCCAAGTTTTTCATTCCTCTTTTCTCTAACACTCTCCGATTTTTTTATTATCTTTTGTTTTGCAACTATAGATGACTCTGTTTCACTCTGTGTTCTCGTTTTTTTCTCTTGGTTACTGTATTGTAGACACTCTACTTTTTATTTTGTATCTCTTTCTCTTCTTTTTTCTTTTTCTCTCTGAATTCATCCTCCTTCCTCTCTAAAACAGGCGCAGTAGCATCTCTGTTGAGACAATGGGTATTTGTACTTTTTTTGTACTTTTGTTTTTCGTTGTTGAGCTCTCCCCTTCCATCGATGGGGTAGCTCTGGGGTTGTGTTGGAGACTGAAGGGACTGAATGCTGTTGAAATATACCAGTCCAGGTCCAATCATCGTATGAGTTGAACTCATAAAGAGCATAAAAGAGAAACAAAACGAAAAAAAAAAACGTATCCCTTGTAGCAATTGACAATTATACATATGCTGCATGTATATTACATATAAATATAATAGTAAAGCTAATAACTTTTACATCAATGATATCGAGGTATTTTTGTATTTCTGCACTTGGATTGATCTGAAATATCTTAATTGCTAAACGCTTTCTTTCCTTTATAGATCGTCGTTTCTCTTTGCGCTTTTGAACTTTTCAATTATTCACCTTCTCAAACTTTACCTTATATGAGGTATTGAGCAATTTGAATACAAATTCTTAGGTATTGTATTTTCTGGTTTTCATACTTCTAGGTCAGACAAATCAACATTTCTTAAATGTTTAGTTATACCATGTGATCACGTGCTTCTTTATAGCTTGCTGATCAGTAGAATCTGACCTTTCAGTTATTCCGTGAAATATGTTATAGGAATAGAAAGAAATGATCTTCTCTTTTGGAACTATTGCGTTCGCGGAGACCAGCAATCCATTAGGAAGATGTTGATTCCGGAGACAAAGACTTTGATGTTCTTGTCTACGTACTGGATAGAGAATCATTGGTGTAGCCCTCCCAGTTTCTCCTCCTTTTCTATCGCTATGCTCTCAACTCTTTTTTTGTCCCTTTTTTGTCCTTGCCCTAGCTCCCCCGTCTTAAAAATATCGCTGTGCCCGCCCGTTCCTAGCTTGTTTTTGTGTCGAGGCAGCGGCGCCACGTTCTCGCGTTCGGTCGTCTCTCACGCAAGCCTGCTCTCTACTCATTTTGTGCTGTTTTTGTGCTTCTATTGATTGTTGCTACATAGTTGCCATCATCAATCCTGTTTTTCACTTGACGACGACGTGTATTTAATCGCGAGAATAACACGACTACTACCGTAGTCCGCCGTGGGCCCGTGTCTGTCTATATGTGCATGGTTAGTTAACAGACTAGCGGGTTGATGAAGTTCATACGCGACGTTCGCATCTTTTTAATTTCGATGTTGCTGATGTTCGTGGTGTATCTGAAGAAATTTCCCTATTCTATACCTCCCTCCTTATGAGAGAATAGAAGATAAAAAGTGAAAGAAATGATAGCATTCAGCGTGTGCATGTCATACGGTGTCTCACTCAATTTTTCTATCTAGCACATATCTGAAAAGTAGGAGGAGCTACAAATAGAAATGAGAGGCTTTGGTTTTCCTACATGCGTATTATGTAATTATAAACATCATTTCTTCAAAATAGCAAAAAATAGAATGAATATGCACTTACAGGTGACATCGTTGCAATTAGTGTGATCATATTGGCTTTCGAGTTTGTTGAACTTTCCTAGTGCATTGAAAGCATGAAAATGCAACATCTATATGCTAATCTTGTATATACATCTGAGTTTATCAAGAATTGTATATTGCTCTGCAACTCTTCAGAAATGTTTTTAAAACAGATGTACAGTTATACCAATATCAGGCGAACGGGGAATAGCTTTGAGTACCTGGAATTTTCAACTAAAATAGGTTTCTCAGCTTTCATATACTATTGACAAATGAAAACTATTTATAGTTTCTTCAATATTTTAAATATTCTCCACTTCTGCATTTGAAGTCCATGATGATCAAAGAGCACGCGTTGTTTTCCTATGTTGGCTCGTCGGATGTTTTGGCCTAGTGCCATTCGTTAATATCATCTATCTCGCACCGTTATTTTTGCATTTTGAATTGATCTGGCCAAGCAATGTGGGGAATGGGAAATAGAAAAAAAGGAAAAAGAGAGAAAAAAGAAAGTGTGATAGAGAGACTTGCAAAGGATAGAGGCTTCAGCTCTTTTTCGTTTCTCTCTGAGGTGCAGTGGAAGGAGTGTTTGAGTGCTATGTTGTTTTTCATGCTCCTTCTTTCTACTGTGAGAAGCAGGCAGTCATTCTATTGAAGATCTTGGTCTATCCTCATTGGCACTCTCGAAAACGACATTGACGTCCTTGTCGATGTTCGGGTTCGCAGATGAATGAGGTCGTCATATAGCTGTTATGCTGTTCCTGATGACAACATGCATACGCACACATACACGCAAAACTTTCATGTAAAGAATGCAATTTGAAGAACTGTTGTTCAAGGAATAGACATTTGCTTTCATTTCCTCAACAATTGCAAGAGCAGTTCATCGTTTGCATAATTCGGAACGGGGATAAGTATACTGTATGAAGCAGGTAATTAGTCAAATATCTGTCAAGCTGACTGTAGATCTGTATAAGGACGGATATTCATCAACATTTCACAATGATACTCTGTCTGTATGGTTTACTTATCTATCTTGCACATGAAGGCTATGAAGGCTGTTTAAAAAGTTGCAAATGCTCAACTTGATTATAAATGAATGTTACTCCCTTGTGATCGATGTTGATATGATTATCACCTGATAAATGAATTGGTTTCTTGGAATAACTTATAGATAGTTTTCTTCTCTTGATATACTCTTCTTACATCATTCAGAAATTATAGAAGAGAACTGAAGCGGATGAAATGGATTATCTGTTCATATTTATATCCGTAAATCTAGTTGTTTTTCGTTCAGCATGAATCGAAAAGAAAATAGTTCCATGTACTGCATTTTCCGCTTCGTCAGTACCTCTTCCTTCTCCTCCCCTTTTCTACTCCTTCTACTTGTTGGTTGTTGAAAATTCTTACTTCATTCTCTTTTTTTTTGTTTCGTATTCTGCTTTCTTTCTTTTTATTTCTCCTTCCTATCCGCCTCCTACTATATCAGCTTATTCTCTCCAACGATATCTTAATTACATTTTGCGAGGTACATAACAGTAAACAGGACAGATAAATATTATTGATGTTGTTGCCATTATGTTGCATTATGTTTCCATCTGTAGAGCCTTTTTACTCGTCTTCATCTACTTGCATTTATCTTTCCGGCCTGTGCTCTATTACCATGAAAAAAAAAGTGTATTATGCTTATGTTCATTGGTAACAACACTATTGTTACGATAGTAATTCTGTTTAGTTTCTCATGTGATCACAACAACTACCAAATATAGTCTTGAACTTTAACGGAAATTTGCCATATGATGTTGGCATTCTTTATTTTCCGTGCTCGTTTTGGCTTACTCTCCCCGTTGTTCGTTTTCTCTGTCACTCTTAATATTTCCATTTCTCTCCCTATTTTCTCCTCTCATCAGGAAATAAATTTGTGCTCTCAACAATAAAGCGAAATATGCAATGCACAGAAATGTACGCTGTTCTTTGTCCTTCTGCTTCGTTTGTTATAATATGCTCGTTTTTTCATTTTAGTTTCATTTTACACTGTTATCATGTTAAAATATTAAACGATACTAACTTTCTCATTTATATACTTTGCCTAAAACAGTAGTACTTACATATCGAATATTATCAAGTTTGCTAGTTGTCATCATAGGATTATTGCTCTACCGACTTTGTTGCATCATATTGTTTTCTGTGCCCTTAAATTCTTTTACTCTTTAGTTGTTTTTTTTTAAAATCTACCTTCCTCTGTAGTTCATTTCTTGATTTACCATGTTTTTAAGACTTACCTGCAACAAAGTTAAAATACATAAAGAACACACTTAGGTGGGGCCAGCCGAACGACAATAGTCGGTCCTCGTTTTCGTTTTGCCTAGTCATCAACCTATGTTTTCTTCATTCTATTTCTCGAGTTCTTTAATTTTTTTTCCTTTTTTTTTCTCTTTTTTTACATTGTTGAGGACCCACGGCCTACACGGACAACCTGTTATTTGCTTCTACTACTCCAATTTTTGTTGTCTGCTTGCTGCCACTTTACCCCGCATGTCATTTCATTTATTCCATTTCTTACTGCTCAACCAATCCTAGTCCTATACATAAGTTCTTAATATGAAAGTATATTTATATTTTTTTCACAATATCCTATAGGATGATTTAACATTAATTGGTCAACTTATCTCTGTCCCTCATATCATTATACTATTTCCAAAAAAGCTTTGATTCCGCTGTGCACTACAATTTTTCATCGAGAAAACATTTGCTAATTCGATGGTTATCGTTTGTTTTCACATATTTTTCTCTCCAATTTATCATTATGATCACTATATTCTTTTTTGTGTTGGTTCCATTTTTTAGTTAATTTTTAGACAATGCACGTCAAACGCTAATGCATATAATGAAGTTGTTTCGGAACTTAGGTTGAAAGTATCATGCGCCCATTTGTTAAATGATGGGCGGTACTCAGTGATCATGCACACAATATTGTTCTGAACGACCCTTCATTTAAAGCTTCCCAGTCTGTTTCACTCTCCCTTTATGTGTCATCATAAGTTTGTACTGTTTGATATTGTAATCGTGCTAGTATGTTCTTAAACTGACAAACTTGTTCCATTTATTCTTAGTTGATGTTTTTTTCTCTTTCTCTCTCACAGTTTTTTTATTAAATACCCTGTTCGGATTATAATTGGGACAAACTTGATAAGTTTCTATACCCCAGGCATTCTGTCCTTTCAATTTTTCAATGAAGTTTGAATTCGTTTTTGCTCCTGATGTATGTTGTCAGCTGTTGAAGCTTAATGGCGCCTTCAGGCGCCCGTGCTACAGCTGTTTAGAGTTTCAACTTCAACACACAGGTCACGTCTCTACCTTATCATACCAGGAAAAAGATCAGAAACAACTGTATTTTTGATTGAATTTCATCTATTTTTTCCCTTCTCCTGAAGCTTGAAATCTGTTCTCAAGATTTTATTATGTTTTTCACGTACTTTACCTCTCACCACAATGAAAACTTCTTGCCAGCTTTGAAGTTTTTTTTGTATTTAAAACTTCAGCCTTTACAATTCTTTGCCAGATTTTATATATATATATATATATATAGGATAGATATAGATATAGATATATCCTACTTACATGTTTATACCATGTTTTTGCTCACTTGTTTGAATCCCAAACAGCAGATTTTTATATAATACAAATATCTGAAGCTTATTTGTAATTATTCCGGTCGCTCCTGTTTTATCTCAAGATATCCAGACTACAACTATTTTCAAAAAAAAAAGAACTAAATAGCTGCGAGCAGCTTTTTAATAAAAGTTACAGTAGATAAAACACAATAGTATGGTTTTTCTACATTACAGCTGTAAAAATGTTATCATGAATACTAATATTGGATAGTTTTCAAGATATTTTGCTTAAAATTTGAATTGCGATATTGAGAATACATTTAAACAATTTTGTTCATCTGGGCAACGGAACTTGCTTCAGCGAGTTAAATGATATTGTTGTGGAAGCTTTTACTTACCCTCCAATCGCAAAGTTTCCTTTTTTGTTGTGCTAGCTTCAAAGCTGCAAGGGCGTCGTGCAGAAACACATTCAGTGTTCGCTAGTTGTTGTCCTCCTGTTGTCGTCTGCCTAGGACCTCCTCTACTCAATATGCTTGGTTGTTTTTCTCATTTTTTTTGAGCTTATTCCGTTTTTCTATCTGTTTTTCTTTTTTTCCCTTTTTCGCACTCTGCGTCTACCTCCACGTTTCCATCTTTTCACTCTCTCCAGATTTTGCTTTCCCTTCATCGGTGTGTTTCCAACTCTCTATCTCTCTCTTTATATTTTTTCCAACTTCCATTCACAGACTAAGACACATGAACACACACTAGCTGTCCCAATGGTTTTGTGCCCCTCTTGTGTTGTTTTTCAGATCCAGTAGACTTAGAGACCGACGTAGATTTTTGATCTTCGCATACGCGCTCACACATACATACACATTTCACTTGTTTTTCTTAGTTGCCACTTTTTTCCACAACTACGTCCTCAAAACAACAACGTTGGCGTTGACGACGACGGCAACGGCAACGACGAAATCTAAGACGTCGTCGACGATAGGTTCACCTGTTTTTTCAGTTGACTTTTTTGTTTCTCGTCAATTCAAACATTTGTGCTCACTAAAAATGTTCAGCATATTTTGAATCCATCAAATTCGCTGTCATTTCGTATTTTTTTATTTTTCAAGAAATAGGTGTTCACGTATCAAGTACGCTCTCTTTATGAAGACCTATCATATATTTTACTCTTGTTGTGCTAGCTTACTTGAACCAAACCATCGCTTGAACACCGTCAGAAACGCGTTGTTCTTCATTCCATTGCTGGTAGCCCATGCAGTCTAAGGCCAACAGCCATTTTGACCTATCTATGCGTTCGTGTTCGTTGTCGTTCCTCGTCTTTTTATAGGACACGTTAACTATATCTAGCGCGTTTTGGTTTCTCCTTGTAGACGACGCTTTC
This sequence comes from Auanema rhodensis, assembly GCA_964057225.1. Classification (NCBI taxonomy): domain Eukaryota; kingdom Metazoa; phylum Nematoda; class Chromadorea; order Rhabditida; family Rhabditidae; genus Auanema; species Auanema rhodense. The sequence goes on along the minus strand of OZ059899.1, from coordinate 7,202,016 downwards.
CTTGTCCTCTTCATTCTCTCCTTCAGGGCGTTCTTTTTGCAAACCATTGTCATACAGTTCATTTGGAGAAAGATCCCCGAAGAACATCTCCCTCTCTCATCTGTATATTTAACTTTCTATGCCTCTCTCTCTCTCTCTCTCTCTCTCTCTCTCTCTCTCTCTCTCTCTCTTCTTCTTCTTTTTCTTACCTTCACCTGTGATCTCCCTATTTTCTTCACTCTTATATCTCTGCGACGTCAAACACCCTATCTTTATACTATCCATTCTTGTCATCAAAATCTCTATAGTTTCTGTTGCTAGCGCTGTTTTCAAGGTTTTTTTCGGCCAATCTATCGACCGCACAGGCGAGAGGATAGAGAATAGCAACGCCGTTGTTCATATGGTTGACAAGGCCGTTCGCTTTTTTTTACTATCTTTTACTAACACCGGATACTTAAATAATGGAAACAGTAATGAGCAGTTTTTAACTAATGAGCCACGGAGCTCATTATGACCTATCTTTTGTATATAAATTATATTGACTATTATTTCGTTTGTCTTACATCTATGATCTTACTGGATATATATCCTTTCTTTCTTTCTTTTTTTTTTCCTTTTCAGCTCATTTTATGGGTACTTGCTGTTTGTTGGCAGTATTTTCAAATGTTTTTTTAATAGGGTAATTTCATCAAATGTACTGCTGCCGAATTCGTTTAATACATACAATCTAATTTTGTTTTTTTTCCTACTTTATCGTTTTCCGACTTACTGTTGCTTTCATTCTAATCCTACATTCAGCTTTATTTTTTATATTTTTCTTTCTTATTTTTGTATATTTTTCACTGACAAAGTAGCTGTATATATTCGCTCTCCTTCTGTCACCTCTCTATTTCTCTTAATTGGCATTAAAGCCCAACTTTCTCAGGTGTGGACAACTATTTCCTCGCCCATGTTGGCTCTTTGTATTTCATAAGTCACTTCGTATTCGCATCTTCTTGGTTTTGAAAGCTCTGCATCTGAACAAGTGTTCGCGAAAACTCGATTCGTCTGAAACTCTGCCTTCAGCTGCACTCATTTATCTCAATTCTACACGCACACTCACACATACAAAACTTTACGTCTGAATACACACGGTTATCTATTCATATTCCGTCTCCGGCATTGTGCTTAAGAGAAACTCTTTGATCATAATTTGATCAGAAATAGGAGGAGCCTCGTAATCTGCTGTTCCGTGTGTATGTGTATGTACTGGTGAGTAAGTAAGTGAAGCGCATTCCGTGTATCTATTCTATTCTGAAAAACGCACTAAACACAACATGTTCGTCTTTATGTCACAGGTTGGTAAAAGCTTTTAGGCTGTTAATACTGATAGTGATGAAGCAGTAGAAAACATGCTGATAATGAGTAGAGTAGATTGAAAGGGAACCTCACTTCACAAATGGAAGTTTATAAATGGGTTGAAGTCAAAATATGAACATCATCGCCAGTACTCCCCGCTATGAGATCATTGAGCTCACCTCAATCTCAATATGATCGAACCAACCAAATATCTGATTGATTTTTGTTTCAAAGTAGACTTTAACATTTATGTATCTAGTCAGCTTTTTTTAATAACGTTATTAGAGTTAATATAAAGCCGAACGGTGATGAAAATAGGTAATCATCCAAACTGTTTATTAACAATTCGATCATTTAAATGTTTTACAATGATGATTCAAAGGGTGTTATTGATAAGTTAAAAGAATTATCTTTAATTTATATATTATATACATTTGTATATATATAAAGAGAGATTGAGAGAGAGAGAAAGAGAGAGAGTGAGTGAGAGAGAGAAGGAATAGGCGAAACTCGTATAGCAACTCACCCCCCCCCCCCTGGCCAAGCTAACTGCAAGTTTTTTCGACCATCAGCACTCCAGTCTATAATGGCTGATGGGTTGTGTGCGTGTATACGTATATTGGCTGCTGATGTTCGTTTGTCCGTTTGCTGCCCTTATTGCCGATTTTTCACAAAATAATTTCGGTTTCACTGCTTTAGCTATGATCATATACAGCATCAGATTTTTTTTTCGAAACAGATTTAACTGCTCATTTGATTTTTGAACAATCTAATATTCTATCAACAACAAATCTTTTCTTTTTTTTGTCTTTTTTCTCTTTTTTTTCTCCCCGATGGTTTGTCCTTGTTAATCGTAAATATTATTCGATGCTTCTATTGAAATGAATTGATTGCAATATGATATGATAGCTGATAAGCTGTGCCAAGATGATGATGATGTCTTGACTATGCTGAGCCATAAAACAGCTTGTATTCCTTCAATGCCGATCGTTTCCATTAACCATCCTAGTACGAATCAAATGTCCGTGAAATCATTACAAGCGAAATTTCGATTCGACTTAGCAGTTGAGATGAGCTGAGTGTTCAAATTAGGAATGATGCATGTATGTAGGTACACCTGCATCTCTTTGAAATGTCTAGACTTAGTTATTTGCACTGTCGTTTACGGACTGAAACAAAACTTTTCTGAACTATTAATCCTTTTGTACCTTTATGTTCTTCTTCATCTTCTCTCTCTCTCTCTCACTCTCTCTCTCTCTCTCAATTTATTTTGTTTATATGTTTATATCTATCTTATTCTATTATTTCGCATCGTAACCTTAATAGTTTAAATCTTTTTTTCATTAACTAACTTGATTTTTTCTTGTCTCAATTCCGCATCGTTACCAGTAATTGATAATAGAGACAACAATCAGCATATAGTTAGCAGATTATCTAACCTAATAAATCGAAAGCTTCACCAGCTTCTCCTATTCTGCATCTGTAATTCTATGATTTGTGTTCTTTACGTAATATTTCTATTACAATATAGTTATTCAGCTGTAGTTGACTAATTTTCATCTCAAGTTTCTTAAAGAAAGCTAAAGTTCTTAAAATAGTTTACTCTGCCATGTTTTCAAGAATTTACCTTAATTGCATCCCCTTTTTTGGTTTTTCTCTTACTCTCTCCCAAACAATCCATAATTACATGAACTTTCTATTTCGAACGCTTTCATTCTTACGTGAAACCTGCTCTTGAATGCCGATTTTGAAACCTAGCGAACTGTCGCCAGCGTTTGTTAGCATGTTTCTTCTCCGCGTAAACGATAAGTTACATTTTGATTTTAATGTCGAGTTCTTCGACCTTTACCATTTTCAACTTGATCACAAGAACATTTCACATCTTTGTTTTAATTCAGTTTTAACCTAATTCTAATAGCAGTGAGTGGCATTTTGCTTTTTGCTATTTCTCCTTAACTTGTTAGAATCTTTAATTTTATATTATGTACTTTATTTATTCTTATTTCAATATTTATCTCTCTGTCTCTCTTTCTTTTTTTAAATTGCGTTTATCATAGTCTTTGATTACTTGAAGGTGCTCCAAATGATCTGAGTATCTGCCGTCGAAGCGTTAGTGTGTAAGAGCCAGACACAAATTCTTCTTTGTTCTTTCCTTGAACAAACTCAATTCACACTTCATCATCATCTTCCTCTGTCTGGCCACATCGAAATATTTTTCGTAATATGGTGGATATTAATAATCTGCTTTCAACACAGAACTATCTCAGTTGGAGCATGCTAAACAAGTTCTATGGGAAGGTAAGATTGAAGACTGAAGGGTGATTATTAGACTGATGATTTAGTTTATTTGCCGGTATAATATCATTCAAATTTAATTAATATCATATAGAACATATTTTTATACTCACATGATATATAGAAATATTTTTTCTTTTCTTACCTAGTTAAATATAAGCAAATTATTCAAAATATATTATAAATTGCCTACCAAAGAAAGAAAAGAAGAAGAATGAAAATGTAGAATCACGTGAGTGTTAAAACTGCGTTTTGTAAATCTTGAAGAGTTGAAGCGGAATTGAATGTGAAAGCTCAAGCATCATCATCAGCTGTTTGAAAGTTCGATAATCAGAACGTTGTGTACTCTGTTCCATTCGACAATTTAGATTCAATTTTTTGTCCAAATGGAAAAACGAAGATACCGATAACGGTCAAAATAATATATTTATATACTATATTCATAAATTGATTGGTTAATTGAGAAAATGGATTAAGATTGTTCCATTAATTGGAGTACAATATCAATACTATTTATATTTTGTCTGTCGTTGGAATGTAGATGAAGTCGATTGATAAATCTAATATTCTATCTGATTGCCATTCCTCTAAAGATTAACGAAATATGAAATGGTGGAACCAATCTCATAAAGCTATACATGCTCTCAAACTTAAATATTGCAAAATTGAAAAATTCTGAAGTCCTTGAAACATGTTGAACAGAACCTTCAGCAGGCTCCATTAACGAAATGGTTGTAGTAAGCAACAGTGACAAAGAAAAAAACAGCCTAGTTGAATAGCATTTCTGTTTTTGGTGAAACATGTGGGTTCCTCCTTCTTTTTCATCGTTCTCTTTTTTTTCTTTTTTTCTCTCACTATCTGTCGAACTCTTTTCATCTATGTTGCAATGTAGAAAAGAGAACAGAAAGAAAGGAACTGACACTGGCAAATAGCATGTGAAAAGGGAGAAAAGAAACAACAGAATAAAAAATAGATCAGATGAGGTAGAGTGAAAATAGAGGAGAGAATGAAAAAGAAAGTAAGATGGAACGACAACAACGAACGGTACTGATGGAAAAATGGAGGGCAGAGCAGAGAAGTGGAGAAACAGAACAACGTCGTTGACGATGTGCCGCGAGCGTGTTGCGACTCGAGGCACATGGAAAGTGAGAGAGTGGGGAACTAGCGAGAGAATGTTTGTGAGAACTAGAGGGTTAAAGAGAGAAAAAAAGCTGCCAAACAACTATGGAGAGAGGGAGAGGATGAAAGACAAAAAAGTCTGCTCTCTGAACCCTCTGCCTAGTAGTGTTGTTGTTGTTTTCGTAGCCAGCAGCGGCTTGGTTTTGGGACGTTCTCCCTCGCTTCTCGTTCGCTCGCTCCACGACTGCTGCTCTGTTCTTCCTTTTTTCTTATTCTTGCATGTCTTTTTCATCCCGACGGCATAGCCATCTCAACACTACTCCTCCCTTTTCTGCTCTTCAACTCGCAGATCTTCCAGTTCTTCGGGTTCCTTGAAATATGCTGTTGCTCTTCTCATGAATAGCAGACAACTTGTTTCTTCTCGTATTGTTTTCCTTAACTTATCAAGTTTTTGCTCGATTTTTCTGATTATATTTTTGCTTTTTCAAAGTTGATCAACATGAATTATACCTTCTTAGCATATATTACGTCTACTGGAATAGAGGCGGCATTATATTCAATCTAACGCTGTGAAACGTCTATCTGTTCTGTTTCTCCGATTGCCTCGGGGGCATGTTGTGGAGCAGCCAGTATGCGTGGAACCAGCCGTACAATCCGTCTGATTGCGTAACCGTATGTCAGGCACAATCAATCAATGCTCGAACTCTACAATCGGTTTGTCATTTACTCAATCGTGATTTTGGTATTGAGCTTGAATCTATGTAGGATGCTATAACGCATCGCTTGAAGCGAGTTAAAGGTTGAGAGGAACACATGAGATCAGAAGTTTCAATGACTGTGAAAGGTTCTTTATTTGCTATGAGTTGTTTCTCTCTACCTTCATCCCTATCTCTCAATCACTCTCCAGTTATTTTCGCAGCCATTCCCCTTCTGCATTGAATAAAAGTTGTTTTTCCTTTTCGTTTTGCCTGTGTGTGGCGTAGCTGTCATCTGACCCTCTCTCTTTCTCTTTCTCTTTCTGCCTCCCTCTCTCTCTCCTCTCCATCTTTCTCTTTTTCTCTCTCTTCTCTCTCCCTGATTCTTTACTTCTGCTTCTTGCCTCTTTTCGTTCTTTTCATGACTTAGTATGTTTCATTCTGTAGCTACTCTTGTCGACGACAACGTCTTCACGACCACGGTCTCATATTCATTTGGACCAAGACACAGAAATGAAAAGAAGGCAAGAAGGCGATGGGAATAGATGTGAACATAGTTGGAATAGAGAACGGTGATGGAATACTGAAATGAATAGGCGGGAAACGAGAGTTAAAGACAAAAATAGTAGAAACCGCATAGTGGTAAACATTCCAATTGCTTCCATATCTTCGTCTCTCTTCTTCCCTTCGTGTCTCGTCCCCATCTCTCTTATTGCTTACACAGTCTTTTCACTCTTTCGCTTCCTCTTTGCCTGCCACTAGGTCTACAAAATTTCCATTTATGTATGTTTCTGTTTTTTTTTCCTTTTTTTTTAATCTTTTTTTTTCTCTGCTCTTTCTACCTTCACAACATGATCATGATTTTCTATCTATTCTTTTGAACCATTCAAATGATCTTCACATTATTATGAGGAGAAGTACATTTAGTCATATTCACTCTACATATATAGTGAGTAAAGTATTGAAATATTTTTGTACTTAAAGAAGTTTATTGTTTGTTTTAATCACATTGACAATCATCTAACAAAATAGTCGTCCAAATACTTTTTTTTTAGCAAATACCTTCTGTTATTCTCAGCTTGTTTCTTTCTGCGTTCCTTTTCTTTGTCTTTCAACATATCTGTTTTTTATTGGCTTACAGTGCCACTGCTTACTGATAATAGAAATTAATGAAGGAAGGCAAAATATGAGAGAAAGCGAGGAGTTTAGGTTTATTGACTGCAGAATAAAACATGAATATTCGGTTAGTTTCAAATAGATAAATGGTACATTCGGGGGTGACAAATTGTTCTTTTAACATGCTCAAAGTCTTGTTCTCTCGTTCTCTCCGTCTGTTCTCTTCCATTTACATCTTCTTTGGTATATAGAGCTATATTAAAATTGCATAAAATAGTGGTACGCGAAGAGTATGGCCAAGTGCCTAGACGTTGGTTCAACGAGAACCGAAGAAAATTGGTGGGGGTGGCTGTGGGTTGCAAGTCTCGGTAATGAAAATAAGACTATTTCAAACAAAAAAAAAATGCAAAAACAGAACGGAAACCACAACCATAAATATGGATTAAGCTTTAATTGCTAATTGTTTCTTTTTTCAGCCGCAAATGAGCACACCGGATGATCCGGTAATCCATTCTCCTCCATCACTCGGCAGTCAACTTATGAACGGTGCGTGTAATTCAATTCATTAACATCAACATTATTATTTTCTCTCTCTCTCTCTATCTCTATCTCTCCCTCTATATGTTTAACCTAATGCTAAGCCAACATATTTTTTCTTATTTTGAAAAATATAAGATTTCTAATTAGAATTTCTATTGTTTATGTTTCATTTATAACGAATTGCATATTCTCTATATCCCTATCTCAATCTGTATTATGAATGATTTTGCTACTCATTGATTCATTTTTTCATTTCAATATTTCATCTGAATATATTATCCTTGAGAAGTAATTTTAATTTATTTCACATAGTCAATCTATTCTTCATTTTGCACATTCCTGTCTGTTCTCTTCTTCTCTCGTTTAAGCAAAAGTTAGAAAATTATATTTTTTTTGAATTTTATTAGACATTCTTGATAGCATTTACGATGTAACAGTAAAAGTAATCTTTCATCAAATCATAATCAACAAACAAAATATTCTAAAATCTCAAAACTTTATAACTTATTTATATTCTTTTTCTATATATCACATCAAAACACGAAAAATATTAGAGGTTGTTGAACCCACGTTTTCGTATAACTTCTTAATCGCTTTTTTTATTTTGAGGTCATACTTTTTTAATGAAAACGCTGCTAACTCTATACTCTTAACAATATTCAAAATTTATTTTCTAGTTTTCAGGCTATAATCCAAATCAAATAACAAAAATTGAAGAGGGAGTAGCTCAAAATTGTAGTTCTCCAGAAGCAACATCAATTGATCCAAACTCCAGTGAAGTGAGATTTGTTTTGTTTAATTTTTCTACTATTCTTTCATATATCATGTTCTTCTAAACAAAATGATTTACAGGACTCTCGACGTCGTCAAAAAACATGTCGGGTTTGTGGCGATCATGCCACGGGGTACAACTTCAATGTTATTACATGTGAATCCTGTAAAGCTTTCTTCCGAAGGAATGCATTGCGACCGAAGGTACGATATCCAATAGCATGATGATGTCAAAGTATCATGAGTTTCTCTGTTTCTCTCTATATTTTTTGTTTTTGTCGACGTCTCCGAAGTTTGTTGTTGAGAACTTTTGTTTTTTTCATCAAGAATTTCAATTGTGAAACATTTTCATTGATTTAATAATACCCGAGGGTCATAGAAGTCTTCGGCGATACACAATCTAAATTCAAATTTTTCATTTAATTTGATTTTAATTTGAACGGTTTGCATATTTTTTAAATATATGGAAAACTATTCAATTGATGGCCATTTTTATGTTTCATAAAACGATACTAATTTAGTTTATTGATTTCGTAAATGTTTCAGGAGTTCAAATGTCCATATTCTGAAGATTGCGAAATTAATGCAGTTAGCCGTCGCTTCTGCCAAAAATGTCGTTTACGGAAATGTTTTGCTGTAAGTTTTATACAAAATTCATTCGAAAATTTGAATTGAAAATAACATTGTAGGTTGGCATGAAGAAAGAATGGATTCTTAATGATGAGCAATTAAGACGAAGGAAAAATTCCCGACTGAATAATCTTGCAAATCAAAACAAGATGAAGCAACCTCAGGTATATCTTATCTTCAGAGTTTATACTTTATAAAATTTTTAAAAACAACTTTAAAAGATATAGTGTGCAAGGTTTATGGAGGAAATTGATTGATGTAAATGCTGTCTTTACTATCATCTAATTTTTTATTTTTGTTGTTTTGAACTAAAATACCATATTTCCAATTGTAAGCACAAAGTGAAGTTTCTGTCAAAAAGTTTCTTTGATTATGATCCTGTCGAAAACACCGCAGGATTCATTTCAGTAACAGACAAACTCATTTACATCAGCAGACTTAGATGACTATTATGTCAGAATAGCTTACTCATCAGTTATACTCTGATCATTTAGCCGATCAACACGTTGACATGTTTGCTCATTATTGTGATATAGAGAAATAAATTATCGAGATTGATTTTGAAAAATCTCGAATTTATTGATATTTGCGAGTTCTTTTTATTTCTCAAAAGTGTAAAAAAAATGATTGCGAATGTTACAACATAAAGTACAGTTATTAAGTATGTTATATTATATATTATATATACTATATATACTATATTTGGTTAAAAGATATAGTAGGGCAAAAATTATTTTTGAAATTGTCTCAAAATTCTCATGTTGTCTTGTAATATTTTATGGGAAATATGAATTCCATCAACCAATTAGTACCGAGAACTTTTATGGGAACTATGATTTCAATGTTGGAGAGAAAATGAAATTATTTTACGAGAATGAGAAAAGATATTCATGACTGATGTTCATACTCGTATTGATATCGTCTTCTTCTAGCTCGTTCCCATGAATGGTCGTGGTGTAGCTGCTCCACTTGTCAGCCCTCCTGGTGCTGCGGTAGGTTATGTTTAACATTTGCTATCACTCGACACGTGTTTTCAGTATGAAGTAGAAAATTACTATAACAATAATCAATCAAATTACCAATCAAGAAACTTTGAAGTGATTTTATGCAAATTACAGTTACCTAATTTACCTCCTCCTGATGTGAGATGATGTTTATAATCCTATATGACATTTCAATTTTCAATTTCTTGATTGGGAAATTTTTTTCTCGTAAAAACAAATGTTAAATGATTATATATGTATTTAAAAAAATGTAGAATAGAAGAAAAAAATAAGAGGATTAGCCTTATATTCACCTCATTTCTTCAGTATCCATTGATTAGCCCTAACGGCTCGACGGCCTCAGATTCTCCGCCGTCGCGATCTATCGGACTCTTAGGAGGTCAAAGAAGTCCTGATGCTGTGAGTAAAGCTTTTCATAGCTTGACATGGCTTATCATTAGTATCAACCTTTGTAGTTGTAGTTTTAGTCTTTATGTGTTTAGTTGCTATTAGTTTTTCATTAGTAAATGCTAACGCTTAGTTCAAAGTTTTGCACACTTTTCCAATTTTTGTTATTTTATCCTGTTTTTTACACACTTGTATTTCAGTATGATCCTAATCTCGTGATGCAGCAAAGACTACGCTCAACAATTGTCCGACCTAACCCGAGTACTCCATCTCCAGTTACAGTTGATACTCAATCTGGAAAAGTCATTCTGACAATAGATGATTACCAGAATTTAGTTCAGCTAGCTGGAAGTAAACCAGGAGAAGAGCCACCAAACAAAAGGTATATCAACTACTTAAATGCGGTTTCATTAAAGCAATCATTTTTCAGACCATCGTACTCTCCTAGTCTTGGTAGCCCACAACCCCGAACATTCTGTAGTCCTATACAAGGAATGCCTGTTAACAGTCCCACAATGATTCAACCCACTGCTCGTACAGGTGTTCCAGGTAAATTTTTAAACTTTCAATGCTATTTGGATAGTCATAGTAATGCAACGTTTAGTTATTCCAGCTTTGCCGACGTACATTGAAATTGGAAATTCCGCAACTGCTGCCGTGCCGGGAACGGATCAAACTGCTGCTGGTGGATGCGGATATTCCAATTCTGATTATGCTGAGAAGGTTGCTAGTATGAAAGTTTACTTTGACAAAACTATAGAGGTTTGTGAGATCATATTCAAGTGCAGCGAAAAAGTGACAATTTTTCAAAACCTTGCTTAAACTTAATGAACAGCTAAATATGGAAATCTTTTTCAGGATGCTCTTAAAATTGACAGCCCACAAGTTTTGCAAGGACAAACAAGTAGAGGAGTGCTAGAAGTATGCTACTTATTATTCTTCTTTTGCAATAATATCAATATATTACTTTTAGAATGTTCCTTTATATGGCTCCTCTGATCCTCGCCTTAGTTTCCAACTGAATGCCATGGAACTTCGGGACCTTGATATGGTTGCTGAAGCTTTCAAAGGCATGAATGATCCTATGGAACAGGGACGTCAACGCGAATCATTCTTGAAGACGAATAAGACTCCTGCTGATATTATGAATATCATGGATGTTGCCATGAGGCGTCTTGTTAAAATGGCAAAACGACTACCCGCATTCAATGATTTATCACAAGATGGCAAATTCGCTTTATTGAAAGGTATGCTTAGCTTAACTTATCTTCATCATAAATTTATTTGTTTTTCAGCTGCCATGGTTGAGATGTTGACGATTCGCGGCTTAACACGATTCGATGGATCCAAAGGAGTTTGGCGGTCCCCAACAGTTAAGGGAGAAGTTCCATTTGATATGTTCGACCAGTTAAAAGATAGTCACGGAGAGCAAAAACATCGTGTATATGAGTAAGTTAACCACAATAAATGAGATTTTATATGAAATAATCAACAGATTCTTCCAATTCTTCCATGACGATATTCGAACAAATGACTTAGCCATTGCCTTAATTATGTTGATAGTTATGTTCTCTCCTCGTGATTGTATCACAGATGAGCGTGATAAACAACAAATCAGCATCTTCCATGATCATTATTGTAAAATCTTGCGTCGGTATGTTGCAATTTCTAAATTTTTCTCTCCTTTCTTATCAATTTATCTGAATTAGACTGTTCTATTCCTTTTCAGATATCTGGAATCTCTTTATGGAGAAGATGCTCATAAGCTGTTTACTCAGCTTCCATCTGCATTGAACATGCTGAAAGATATCAGTCATAATGCTGGTATGCTTTTCCTGGGTACCGTCGATTCAGCAGAAACCGAAGCGCTTCCTCGTGAAATCTTCAAGGTTGAATAACGGACAAGAAACTAGATGAGTCCTTCCTCCTGCCGTCTATCTTTCGAAATTATTTTTACTCATTCAAATCCTGGTCCAGTACTGCTGCTTTCATTGTTCGTTATATCCATATTATCTACCTCTGCAACTGGCGTGATCACTGGCTTACCTCAATCATATATTATACCTCCCTATTAATCTACCTCAAACGTCGGAGTTTCCGTACCAACAACCTCATGTTTATTATCCAGGTCCAGTGTCATGCCCAGTGCCGGTTTGAACGTTGTTACTTGAGCTGCCGGTTCAGCCGGAACTCTCCGCATAGCTTCAGCTAGAAAGATCCCGTTTTTACATGTATATGAGTTTCTCTATGTAATCTATACTTCATTCATCATATACATTACTCAATCTCCTGATATTTCTCAGTTTATTATCAATCATATAATCTTAAACTGTTCATCATCTCAAACATAATGCGGGACTTTCTGTGTGTGTGTGTACCTGGCCGGTTAGCCATATACAAGCTGCAGACCGTCTAGCAATCTGGTCATACCTCTCTTCTATCTACGTCTATTTACAACTACCTCGAACCAATCCCCCACCCCAATTTTCTCGCAATCGATTCGTGCGTACTCTTGTCGTTAGGCTCCAGCTTACGATCAGATCTTCTCACTACAAAGTATATTTTATGTTTTTATTAACAACCACCTCATCTAATCTACCTCAGCTGTTAACCGGAAGTGAACGAAGAAAATCTTTCGTTTCATTCTGACAGTCAAATTCTATTCAAATCCGGTTTTACTGTACCAGTTACCTCCTTACCTGTGTGTATTGTACCTGGTGATTTATTTAACGCCAAAAATATTTTTATCCTTGTTTCAAAAAAGTTGAAGTAATCCTTCCAAAACGTTTCCGTTGAGAAAAAGTTTATTTTTAATTATTTCGTTTAATAATTCCCTGCTAGCCTGTTCTATACATGTTTTCTTTTAAAGTTTAAGAATTATTAATCTAGAGTATGCCCTCATATACCACCTATCTTTGCGGGACTTCAGAATCACTAGTTGATTTGGAATTTTTTTATTTATCTTCAAAAATTTTTATTTAGCTTTCTGAAGAGATCTTTTGTATGATAAACTTTTGCTGAACTAGAGACTTGTGTTCATTGATTATACCTCTATTCTCACTCTATAAAAGATATTTACACACGAGGTCAAAATCTGTATACAAGATTATTATCATACTTGGAAATAGATTATGAAGCTAAATGAACACAGTGATGAATTAGATATGAAATAACTATTCTATTTCTTTGTTGTGTTTTATAACATCGTTCAATTCTTTTGTTGAAATTTTGGTGGTTTATGAGTGGACTGTGTTCATCTACAACGCTCGTTTTTTTATTTTTTTTTTGTGAAACAAAATTCTCTATGAACTCAATGTATTGCATTTTTCGGCGCTTCAATTTAGGCTTTCAAGCTGTAGATAGACACATCTATAACATACGTAGGCTCAATCTCTGATTATTGGATTTCCTGCTTGTGAGAACAAGCAACACAATCTATCAAATCTAGAGATGACCAATCAAAATTTATATTTTCTTCATGATATCTGTTTCCATGTATAATAGTTAAGTATATCTGCCTACGTTTACACACCGGTTCCGCTAGTATACGGTATTTGCATCTACCTGTATTGGCATATACTTTCCTGTTCTCTTTTTCGTTTTGTTGTTAGTCCCCTTGTTTTATTTTTTATTGGTTTCGCAGCTTTTTTTCACCCAGAAAACAAATATAGAATTATTTTAAAAGATGTAATTTAGAAGCACGTGAGCCTTTCTTAATTTTTTTTTGAAAATTGTATTGTTCTGTATGGTATTTTTACTTGTCCCTCACAATGTATGAACCTCGTACACTATCTACCTCATACTAATCATCTCATCTTCTCCATGAAAAGGCGTAACAACTTCTAGATATCTTATATAATAATGTAATTTATAATATATGTTTTCTTCATGTATAATAATTATAATTTTATTCTTTTTTTTTTTCACCTATTTTCTGTTTTTGTTCATTTCACGTTCTGCTGTTTCCATACACAACTCCACTAGTTCTGCATCCTAATGTATAATGAGTAGAATGTGCAATTAGACGAGAAATGATGTATGATTTAATAACATTTTCTTCGTTCGTTATTTTCAAATTTCGCCCATTGTGATGGATATAAGCAGAATGAGATAAAGCATGGAACATTCATAATGTTTAAATGTATTTTAAATTAATTATTAAAAAATATTCAAAAGAGATACATGGTTTGATTCTGAAAATTGCTACAGTACAAATATAACACCAAAATTCAAAAATTTGGGCCGAACCGGGATTTGAACCCGGGACCTCTCGCACCCAAAGCGAGAATCATACCCCTAGACCATTCGGCCACAAATCTTTGCCGAGAAGAACATTATATGCAACGGATATACTTATTTCAGAAGAGGACAACTGTTACTATGAAATAGAATATATAAAGAAAACATTTCGTTTAAGTTCAATTTTCTATATTGCTTAACATGGTACAAACTTATTGCAGTCTTTATTGCATTGTTACTCTGTTTCATTATATATCTTACTTGTTTTTAGTTTTTTTGTTTTGTTTTTCATCATTTTAATTCAAAAATGTTTTATTACATTTTTCCTTTTTAGTATAATGTTTCAATGTATTGTTATGATATTTTAAAATTTTGTTTTATCACTTTCATTGATTGAAATTTATTTTTATTTTTTATTTTTCTTTTCTACTTTCAAACTTTATCCTTATAACAAAAAACTATTTTAAGACTATTATAAAATATTCAAAAATTCTTTCTGAAAATTGAAGAGAATAACTACTTGAATATTCTTAAAAACCATTTAATATTTCTATTTTTATATTCAATACATTCACTATTTGACATTATATTTTTACTCAGAAAAGTAGATATGAGAAGTAGGTTTTAAGCATTAATCTGAATGCCAACTTTGAAATTTAATATTAAAACGAACTTTTTCGTTTATTTTTTCGTTTTTTTTCGTAATTATGTAAAGTAAATTGGAAGAAAAAACTTCATTATCAACACAAAAAGTTGTGTTTTGTCCTTGAAGAATTAAAGTTTTTCGAGAGGGTATGAAAGGGATGATGACATTCGATTCAAGATGTGATGTCATTCAGATAGATAAATAGTATGAAAACTAGATGAGGTAAATAATGATAGATTTAATCCTAATTAAGAAAAAAATGTTTTTACGAAAGTTAATCAGCATTAGAAATTGATGAAACAAGGCAAATTAAATACAACTTATTGCTAACTTATATATTAAATTTTAAAGAAAAAAAATAAAAAAATAAATGTTATTTTCATGTTAAGAGACTACATGAAAATAACATTTATGTGTTTAAGGGTAAATAAAGGTTAAAATACAATTAAAATGAAATTATTTATTTTAAAAAAACTTATTATTATTCACAAAACATTCATTTAAATGTTATTGTTAGTTTATATAAAAATAATAATATAAACATATAACAAACTAAAAAATGCATGAAAATGATCTTTTTAAAGATTTATTTTTATATTTTTATGTAAAAACGAATGAAAATATTCATTTGAATGATGAACAACATCACGTACAAATTTTGCAGGAAAGTTCAGGTTTAATATGCTTCTTATCAGAATGAACGTTATCTTTTTTCTTCTAATTTTTGAACAAAACTTCTCTTATCTTAGGAAAAATATGGGAACATTTGATATTTTTCAACTGAAAACAATGTTTAAAAAAAAACAGAAAAAAGCCTTTAAAAGCTTTTCAAAAAAAAAAAAAGTTTTGAGAACTTTTGAAAACATTTCTTTTCGGTCTATTTCTTTCTCTCAAATGTTGAAAAGTTAAAGTCAATAATAACATCTTGAATTGAAAAATAAACGAGTTTTTTACGTAAATTGTTCAGTTTGTAACTTTACATGAGGTATTTATACATACACATGAGAATAGAAAAAAAAACGATGAATATTAGCTTTAAATGACAAAAAAAAACCTTTTTTTGACTTTATAGTATAGAGGATAGGGATGAATTTAATTATTTTTTAAAATGTTTGAATAATTATTATGTTTGGCTGATTTTATGTAAAATACGTTCAATATTCATAATTTATTTTGAAAAAAAAAATTGATTCTCATTTTGCATTTATTGTTTTCCATTTCCATTAATAGGAATATTAGAAATAGCTCTCTTCTCCAGATAAGCCTAAATTAATTTTTATAAGAAATACATTTTGTAAATGGAAAAGGTATTACATGAAGAGATGGTCTGCTATTCATTCTACTATGGAACGCTTTGAGAATAGGGAACTTGTCAAGAATAGTTGGTTCCAGAACAAGCATTATGTCGAGAAGCTCGAATAAAGAATAATCGACGTAAGATATCTAAGAGGATTTTCATCATTATCTATCTCTTTTCTTGAATTCTTCACCTTTTCACCAGCAACAAACTTCTCTCCATTACAATATGTTTTCATAAGATTTTCCAATACAGTAAAATGTTGAGGAATAACTTCAGTAGCAAATTGATGTCTGTCAGCTTCAAAGTTACCGTATATGATAGCACCGTATTTGGTACGTAAATCGCGACATCCTTCAAAGACCATATCAATGAAGGTTGATTCACATTCATTGCTTCCATTCAAATCTATAACCATTTTGATTCTTTCTTGACTTTCACTAAACTAGTAATCTCACTATGTTTTCTGGCCAAGTGACGGTTAATAGTTCCAGTTTGAGCAATCTGTTTATCACCTTCGTACAATACTGGAGCTTGTCCGAATGTCTATAATTTTCTTTTCGTTCTGACTCAATTGAAAATTATATATTTTACCATGGAAGGCTTGAACTGTGGCCATTCAGAAACTTCAAAGCGCTCATCCTCATAAGCAATCCCCTGATCAACGAGCATGAGACGAATTGGCTCACCAAGTCCTAATGAAGAGTGTGAATAGGAAAAACATTTGAAAACTACCTCTGCAGTTGAAATATGTCAACTTGTAAACCATGGTTGCTAGCTTTTTCGTACGAAACTCAAATAAATTATCATGAAATATAGCAAAGAATTTTAAGACAAAATAAGAAACAAAACAAGCTTATAGCAGGATGTATCTTCAATTCCATCAGAAAAACAGGCAATGTAACGCAAGAATAACAAACAGAGACTAAAGTCTCCTGAGAAAAATGAAATTGAAAGAAAACTGTTCAGTTACAAGGACAAACAGCAACACGATCTACCTACACCACGGCAAGAGACCACGTCGCCCGCCCTTTTAACGTTTCTAATTGTCATCATATTAATTCGTGTTCTCGAACAATCTGGTAATTCTAGGACCATGATAAATCAACTACATTAAAGATGAAAAAAACAGATTAAATATATTTTATAAATATTAATTTATTTATTGATTACATATAAATAATATTTTATTTTAAATTTTAAATAAAATAATATATCAATAAATATGAAATATTATATTAATTAAAAAATAATATAAATTAATAAAATATATGATTTTAATCTAGAAAATCATATATATTTGTATATATTTATGAATAAAATATTATTTAAATACATTTTTATAACTCCGCCCATTATAATTTATCAGCAAAATAAAGATTAAAAACTTTGAAGTATGTAGTGTAGTTTGTTATATGTTGTGTTGTGTTTTTCCTTTTCTTTTCTTTTATATAATTGATTGAATATATAGAATTGGAATTGTTTCTATTTCATAAAATTTGTTGTATATAAATTACAAAAATAAAGAATAATATACGATAATTATATTTATTTTAAATACTAATATATATTATATATATTATATATATAATATATATAAGTATTTAAAATTTATCAGAATACATTGATATCCATGAGGGTGCATGAAACATTCAGAAAAAAAAAAGAAACTAGATGAAAATGCTGGACACAACTTGAAACTGCTATAAGTGGATTTATGTACAGTAATTTGGTCCACTTAATTAGCTTGATTGAAGACGAGCAGCTTAAGTTGTTAAGAAAAAGAAGAAAAAAGAAGTTGTAAAAATAAAAATTTGAAAAAAAAGGAGAAGAAATAGAAGACGGAGAAGAAAAAGAAAATGTCTTAAAACTTAAAATAATAAAATGAAAGAATTATACAGACAGAATATAATTTGGTATACCAAACCAAATGATATTATTAGATCACTGACAGCTTGGTCGATATCACTTTTAAAGATGAAAAATGGCAAATCTATGAATGGATCACGATTAGGAACGATTTGAGACACGATTCGTTCCATGACAGAAAAAATGAAGGAATTATATTGAACAAGGGTTGGGGGGGGGAGAGAGGAGGGAAGTAAGGGGAAGGAAATGAAAATTAGGTATAGGCTATTTATATACTATAAATTATATCTCAGATATTGTTTTTATAGAAAAAAATATTTAATTTTTAAAAAATTTTTTGTTCTCTGAGATATTTCAAACAAAAAGATACGACCATGCATGTGTATGTGTATATTCATAGAAATTACATATCACTATGTGTATCCATTCTTTTATGAAAAATTATTGACCAAATAAACTTTAAAAGTTTTGCTTGAAGCATTAGAAGAGAGAAAAAAGGAATAGATACTAAAGTGATTTAGAGTAAATTTAGAAAAATCAAACTCAAACGTTTTAAAAACGTATAGAGAATGTAATCTATTTAGTTGGAAAAAAAAAAGAAAATGGATATTTCACATATTTCGGTTATTTACATGCATCTAAGACTATATAGGTTTAGGGTACAATAATTTGCCATATAATATGAAGAAAAAGGATGTTCAAGCTTAAGAGGGGAAATATATAAATAGAGAGAGAGAGAGTGAGAGACAAGGAGAGGGAGACAGACAGAGAGAGAGAGATAGATAGATAGATATATAGAGAGAGAATGAATGAATGAATAGCAGACTATAAAGAAAAAACTCTGTTAAATCGAAGGATTACATCGGTGCAGGCAAGAGACATATTCTATGAAAAGAGAATAGATATTCTTTGTAAACTATGAACAAAAAAAAACATAATATTGTCCATAATAGATAATATTAGCCCTGTATTGTACATGATAAGGTTGTAGGCTAAGCCTATAAATAACGCAGATTTCTTTTTTGGTATATATCAATGTGATAATATATAGTTAAGGATAACGTGGGATCATATGCTGAGTTCCGGCAGCTGATGATCTGTGATGATGATCCGATAGCTGTAGATACTTGTCAAATTCATGTGGATTAATATCCTGAAACAGAAAATAAACTTAATTATTATTAAATTTTACTAATTTCAAAAAAAAAGAAAAGAAAAAAAGATGAGTGAAATGAGAAGAAAAAACAGAAAATTATTATACCGAAATACTGAAGGCTGGATCAATTGTGTTCATAGGAGCTGGATAATCAACATCCATACCAGAATCTACCATTCCAGAATTCATTCTCTAAAATAGAAAAAAATACAAAATAAATGAATGAAAGAGGATCAAAATATTACCGAAGGATGCTCGTTTTCACAAGAATATGACATCATCTGAGTTTGTTGCTGACTAGGTGTGCCCAGAGACCCATATTGATAATCATGCGTTCTCTTAAAATAACGCAATTTATAATCAGATTAAAATATATTTTATCTTTAATACCATATTGAAATTACTTGATTGTTGTAATGGGGATTGAGCACTACCATACTGTCCTGGACTATTATCCAATAAGCCCTGAAATTGTTGTGTTTTATGCTATTTATTCATAATATTTGTTAAAGTTATGTTAAACACATTATTTGTGATTTTCATAAGAATTATAAATTTTCTTGGAGTTCAGAAACATTTCGACTACAAATATTGACAGCGTAGACATGTTACGTTGACACAATTCGGGCGGAACAAATCATCCGCTTTTAAACTAAGGGATGTAGCCAAGTTTCAGAAATAAGCTAACCAAAGGAGACCGGAAGAACGAATAAACACATTTTTTTCCTCTTTGCAAAAAAGAGCTTCTTACCGATCGCAACAACTGCTCTTGTCTCTCTTGTAAAGTATTTCTCTCATTTTCCAGTTGTTGTACCCGTTGATAAGTAGATGCAGTGTAATCATTCTATAAACATAAACCATATATGCCGGACTCATCACCAATTTGTAGAAATACAGATTACTTATATAAGAATTGAAACATACAGGTGTTTGCATGTAATGTTGTTGTGATGACTGTTGTTGATTTTGTGCTCCTTGAGAATAATAATTGGCTTGTGGTTCCTCATTATACCCGTGCCGATTGCGTATAGCAGTTTCTTGCATTGAATTAGCTGCAAATAATAAATTGAAAAATAAAAATAATGTTTTAAAGTTTGAAACATACGTTGTCGTGGATCATACCATGTCGTTGTTTTGGTATTATGCTCAGCAAAATATGGATTTCCATGGTCATCTATACGATATTCCCAATTAGGTGGCAATGGACCTAACCTATCAACGTCAGGTACCTTCAAAGATAAAATTAAATTAAAAATGTTTTTAAAATAATTATTATTTCTAACCTGTGGTAAATCTGACATAAGAGAAATAGCATCATGAGATTGACTTTTGCGTGGATCATACATTCCAGATGGAGTTGCCTCTTGAGTAAATTGAGGCTGACCACCGTATGATTGGCCAAAATGTGAAGACTCATGAGAATATGCTCTTGAAATTCATATATAATTTAAATCAAAATTGAAGTATTGTATACCTCAGATGTGAATGAGGTTGTTGGTAAGGTTCTTGCATAGGGGGAATGGCAGAAATAGATTTACTTTGTTGATGATGAACACCCATTGGCTGCGCCGGTTGATGAGATCCAACAGGTCTACTAAACAGAAACAGCTATACTTTCAATTCTTATTTGATTTTTATCATACTTATTAGGATAGAACTCAAAATTGCGAGTATCTAAGTCAGGTGGAGCACTAGCTTGCTTCTTGTGTAAAGGTGTGAATATTGGCATCTAAACCAAGGTATACGATAACAAATTGACGAACATGCTTAGCATGTCTCTCTTACCTGCGGGCTATTCATGGCTGTAGCGCTTGGGCTAACTGCGGGAGTTCGACCAGTCATATGCATCTCATCAGCTGATCCCTGCGGAGAATGTCCAGCACTGCTTCCTCTTGGAGGAAGTAAAGGTGTATAATACGCAGAAGGAAATTTGCCCTAGAGCAAGAGAGAGAGAGATATATACCAAATTCAATGATATGAGACAATACCTTCGGTTTTTTATCATATATCCTACCGTCATTATTAGATTTTGCTGCTTGTAATAGTTTATCAATACTTTGGTTAGGATCTACAAACGTTTTTATCTATAAAAAATATAATTAAATAATATAAAAATGATTATAACTCACCTGAACTGACTGGTTTGGTGTTTGTGTTGACGATATCGTTTGACGCAGAGCCTTTTTGGAAGCCATCACCCCTAAAGATAATGAATAAGAATAAAATATATTATATATTATATAATAGAAAGATATATATATATATATATATATATAAACAGAATAAAATCAGTAATATCTTTAAATATAGAAAAAGATTTTTTGACAATTGAAAAACAGTAACGCGTAAGAGTGGCAAAAGGTGTGTCGCAGAAAGATAAGAAAGATAAACTGCACATGTCAATTGTGGGAATAAAGAATTAAAATAATATTATCAAAAGAAAGGAAGTAGATATATATAATATTTATTTTATAAAATAAAAATGAAATAAAGATGAATTCAAATGTATTTTTAGATAAATATAATACATATTGTATAATATATGAATGTTGAAAAGCACAACACAGAGAGTCAAATAGTTGAGGAAAAAAAAGGAATAATCAACTAATGATTCATCATCACCTTTAAGTTTCATATAACAACTCATAAGACAAAACTATTGATTGATCTATTTATATGTATATAGTATATAGATGGATAGATACATATTGCTTACCTATCCTAATCATTCATAACTATATATATACATATATAGTTATATATATGTATATGTTTCTGGTTAAGAAAAGAAAAACATATGAAAGAATGTTACATACATGACATCACATCACGAACTTTTAATTGAGCATTAAGAGCTATATCTTTTGAAGTTGATTACAGAATAAAAAAATATTTTTAAAGAACCCGGATAAGATTCAAATAAATTTATATATCAAATGAAATAAAGAATAGTTAAAAGGAATCAAATTATCATGATATGAGATAATAAATATATTTATGTTATTTTCTTAATTTTTAATAAAAAATGAATTCAAACAAAAATGATAAAATTTTGAAGAATATTGTAGAAAAGCACATAGTTAAGAGAATGCAAACACAGTAATCTGAATTCATCATATGTATGTAGATTAATATATAAATAAATAAATATAAGATTGTCTGAAAACGTTATAACTATAGGTAGAAAATAGTGAAAAATAACATTTAAAATATAATGAAAGCCTAGAATAAGCTATAGGTACGGTATTGCATGACACACCAATGGCGACAAGTAGGCGCCATGTAATAATGGGATGAGGATAAGATATAACAAGGATTGTCTGGCTGAAACAATCAGTATTAATGATTGAAGGATTTATCTAAAAACTGAATAAAAATATTTAGAAAAAGAAAAATAAGGAATAGTAAGTATAACAATATGAAAACATATAGTTTATAACTAAAAGCTGAAATGATTTAAGCTTTATCTATAGTTGAATATTTAATGAGCACAAGAGAAATGCTTACATAGATTTTGAAAAAAAAAAGTGAGAGGTTATCGGATAAATCATGAAACGATTAAGTTGAAAAGAGAACATGAAATAGAGGTAAAAGCGGAAACCAAACCATTAAAATGATAAGCTGATAACAATATCTCCCACAATGGTTGCAAATATTATTGTGCACATTGAAAAGGAAAAAAAAAGAAAATTTATATTAGAAGTAATTTTAAAAAAATTTTAAAAAAATTAAAAAATGAAATAAATAATTTGTTTATAAATATTAATTTGAATAAAAAATTAAATTAAATTGATTGTAAACAATTCAAAAATAATTATTTTGATAGAATAAACATTGATTAAAAGAATTATAATCATAAATATATTATATATGTATTATAATAAATAAGAATAATTAAAGTTTTTATAGTAGAGAATACTAAATCCAGAAAAAGCTAGGTGGCAAACGACTCAAAGAACGGGAATGGTAACTGATAGTTAGAGAAATAGGGGAACTATGGGGGTCACGAGACAACAGATTCTGACTTTAACTACGACCGGTAGTTATTAGCTCTGTGATAAACGTACAAAATGATATTAAGAAAAATAAACAGAAGAAGAAGAAGAAGAAGAAGAAGAAGAACCTAAACTAATAGGAGGAATACATACAAGTAGTAGTAAAAGTGTTTAAATGATGAAAAGGAAATAGGTTGTGAAAAAGATAGATTATCAGTACATCTTGTCTAATGAATGACAATAAATGAAGAATATATTATATAATATAATGATGTATTTGAAATAATAAAGATATGAAACATATTCTCTTTGATGGTATTATATTTCAAAAAAAAAAGAAAAATAAATTCTGACGATATGACAATACAACTGGTAATATCATTTCATTGACGTTAGATGGATAACATGAAACATAGAGAGAAGATGAAGTGAAAGAAAGAGAGAAAAATAGAAAGAATTAAAGGAAAAGAGAGTAGTAATCATGATTATATCATTTTTGTATTAAGAATATGTTCTTTTGAATGTATTAAATGAAAATGATTACCTTTTTTTATTAAAATAAATGATAAAAAAGATATTCTTAACAGGAAACATATGATGATCACCTGGTGGAACAAGTGGGTGATGTGCCTGGAGACAGGGATACAAGTGATCATAGCTAATCGATATCATCTTTTCTATCTTTCTTCTCGTCTAGATCTACTTCCCCCACAACCCTAACACCCCACCCCATCTCTTCTGTCTTCCCCACCCCACCCGTCCAGCTCTCCAAACCACAAAGGCTGATGACGGCTGTTCGTTAGTGGCTTGAATCCTTCCTCCACTGAATTGTGCCATAGGGAACTCTATCTAGTATCCAAATAGATAGCAAAAGCTAGATTGATAATCTAATACAGGTGGTTGAATATATTTGAAAAGATAGGAATAATTAATTTACTATAAATCTGTATAATCAATAATAATGATTAAAATTAAAAAAATGACTAAACATCTCTTGAAATACATAATGATAAGCTTATGCTGAATATCTGTTGTAATTTCTGTGAAAATTAATTTTAAGAAGAATAAAAATGAAATTTTGTTATAAATATATATATATATAAATAAATGATTTTAAAAATTAAAATAAAATATAATAATTATGAAAAATTATGAAAAAATAAAATAATTTAAAATAAATAATAATAATAATAATATATATTATATCATATAGATAAAGAGATGAAGAACATGAATATGATAATGAACTGAAAGGTGAAATATATAAAGAAAGATATTAACAGATCATCCATATTTATATAAAATAATATTATAATTATTATTTAAATTAATATTAATTATTATTTTTATAAATTGATTAAAAGATAATAATTTAAGTTGGAATATGACAACTGACTTCACATCAAAGCATGAATCAATTATGGATTATAGGAGCAACGACAAACAGTCAATTCCGAATGTTTTTTTATTTTAAATAATCAAAGCATATCAGTTTTAGCAGTTTTGTTATTTGTGGCTTAAGATTTAATATATCTGAGGAATAGCCAAAAAATAGCTTCAGAATTGATCCGAACACATAAGATAACAATATAAATTCATATTAAATATTGGAAGAGAACAGGAATCATCGCCGGTGCGGATAGTCAGATGATCAACGTTGCTGGTAGGGACGACGTAGTTGCCGATTGACGACTGATAAGACGGTGCTGTGCGAATGCTGGAGGACGCATCGCGTCACGCAGTCGCACAGTCCCTTAACCTTACTCCCCCCTTCTCCTTTTCTCTCTCTGCTTCTCTCTCTCTTCCTTCTTTCTCTCTCTTCATATCGTAGAAAATCGGCGCACCTTCATTTGCCTTAAAGGGCCGTTTTGGCCCCGTTTAACTTTCTCTATATGCCTGCATGTCTTTTTTCTCCCTTATTCATCATATGCTTATCGTGTTCTCTATACATGTATGTATTCGTATTCAGTTCTATCTCCTCTCGTCTTCACCTCGCGGTCTGTCGGACTACCAACTACAACAAGACGACCACAGGAGAGTGATTTTGGTCCAAAAGAGTGGCGACTAGACGAGACGTCAGGCCGGCAGAAGGTCACACAGCATCCCTATGTTCAAAAGGCGAAGTTGAAAAGAAGAAAAAATGAGTTTGCAACATGAATTTGGAAGTTGAAACATAGAAGCTGATAGAAAACGACGATATTAGCGCCAAAGTCAAGATAAGAAAAGAAGTAATGAAGAAGGTTGTGTTGAGGTATCAAGTTTGAAAGTAATTAACACAGCATAGCTTCATAAACTTATATTTGAATGAGCACGAATGAAAATAGATGACTAAGATTACGAAGTATAACTTCAAAGTGAAGAGAATTAGAGAAAGCATGTGAGATGATCATAGAGACGTAGAGCTGAGAAATTTTTCTAAGAACAGTTGCCCAGTTCTGATACGGGACGCGTAAAACTAATCAAATCCCAGTCTTCGTATTCACACTATGATTAGTTATCTTCATCAATGTTTTCTTTTCTCTGCCTATGAAATAACTCTACCCGGAGTCAAAAGAGAAGAAAGTGTGCTGCTACCTGAGCCATTTAGACGAATCCAATCATGATATCAAATGCGGTTCCACGACCTGGCATCAAGTTCTTGCCAGATAGGTAACCTTTTTGTTTTTATGGATTTGACCTTCAAGCCGTCTACGAATTTGACGTCATCATGTCGTCTATCCTATATGATTATGAAGTCGGAACACATGATGAGTGCGCAGTCTGTACAGCATAGCAATGTGATCATTGCCAGCTGATTTTCAAGCGACCTACATATTAACAAGCGTTATGACAGTTGAAACTGAGACAAGATCAGCAAAGAAAAACATACATGTTCGCTTCAACCTGTCACCCTCATACGGCTTCTCCAATGATATTCGTCAATGCTTTCTTATTCGTCATCATTAGCGACAATACAATTTTGTACGAACATCACCAATGATCATCTTGCAGGTATAGATTGGAACAGTACACGATTCGGACAGCTGTAGGCTAATTCAAATAAAGTGTTTCAATACGAGGTGGCAAGGTACTGGCCGAAGCAGTGAGGACAACGCTGACGACGATCTAGTGCTCAGTCGGTTGCTTACTCGCCGACGCCCACGCACGTGAGCATACAAATTGACATAGATAGAGGATAAGGGAAAACGAAGACGGAGACAAGAAGAACAAGAAGGAGAAGAAGAAGAAAAGTAACACTACGATAAAGAATGTTACTCGTCCATCCTTTCCACTTTTATTCTTCATCTCTCATTCAACCACAATATCTCCATCATCATTACCTCTTTATCTTACTCGACTAATGGTCCACTATAGCTTCAAGAACGTAATGAGCACAAATCTTCTATCTGTTGTTATAGTTGAATGGCGAATAGTATCTCAAACATAGCAGATAGATAGATGCAAAACGTGAAACAATCAAAGACATCAGACGTTAACAATCGCTTAACGATCAGTTTAACCGAAAACAGAAGTGAAGAAGACCAAATGAGAAAAAAAGAGAAGAGCGAAAAACATTAACTGAGCAAGACCATAAAGAGACCATTCTAACAATAATTCAACCAATAGTAATGATTTTTGAACATACAGACGTAAAACTCATAAAGTTAATATGACAATAAGCAATAAGAAGTATTTTTAAAAATAATTTGTCAGAATATAGAACACTAACTCTAGAAATATATATTCTAAACAAAATTTCATAATTCAAATGATTATTACTAGAATTAATAATATAATAGTTAAGAGCAACGTTATATATATATATATATATATATATATATATATATAACGTTCCTGAAAATAATGTTCAGGAAAATTTGAAATAAAACTCACAAAAACCCTCAAAAAAATATTACCAACAACACAGATTTAAAAAAAAAGATTGAATACTAACAAAGAGAGAAAGAGAGAGTAGAGAGAGTAAGGAGAAACATAGAAGCCGGCTGCTATCTACACTGATGAGTGGCCGGTAAACACACCTCCTGCTACACGCACAATCACCAATTCTCGTACCTCTAACTATGCTCATTTTTTTTCTCTAAACAAGTTCTGTATGCAAAAGAAAATGAGAGCAAACCTCAAAATGTAAAACACTTTCAAATTTACTTCGATTAAATATTTGTTGCAAAGTTTAAATGTCAATTTACCAATAGAAATTATATTATATAGGTAAAACGGAAACGATGCACGAGAAACATAGGGCAAAGACAAAAAAAATTCTAAAACTGGGCGGCAAATAACTAATTGCCATTTCGGGTGTTAACGTAACTATTCCTGTTTCAATAGACGAACTGATCTTCATGGGGACAACTATGAAGATGGCGCTGCCTATAGAACCTGGACTGGGCCTAGGGTTAACTCAGCAGCAGCATCATCATCAAAGACGACCTCGAGATGAAGAACACAAAAAAACGTGTTTTCAAAAGTGGTAAAGAAGTTGTATTGCCATTTACTATGTATTTTTAATTATCACCCACGGGGAAGTAACTATCACTAGTAAACTATACCAAAACCAAAATATTAAACATCATATATGGACATATGTATCTAGAAAGAAATTAGTATTTGATATAAAACAAGGTAGAAATATCAGTATAGAAGCATACAGAAGAAAATGACAGAACGATGAGAAACTATACGCGATGATGAGTCAACATTATCGAAGTCCATAACAGATATGTATAGTATATATTTATATATACATACATATATGTATGTATAAGATGATTAGTGACGTTATGTAAAAGCTAAAGACATCTTTCAAAATCAAAAGCATTAAAGAAAACTTGTATCTATCAGATACTTATTGAGGATTGCAATTGAGTTCATAGACTGTTAAATTGCAAACAGCTAGCTAGCTATTGAATGGCAACCTTCGGACAAATATTATATGACAAGGTGTTTTTAATCACGGATACAGCCGTCTCAGAAATCTCATAATTTTTTTAAGCTGAGATCAAAAAAAAATTTTTTTTAATTGGAACAAATTGATCTTAATTAAGAATTGTTAACATGAATATGAATGAAACAAAACAGTTATGAAGAAATAAATCAATTCCTTAAGTGATGATGACAAACAATGATGAAGCTTCAAGAAAGAAAAATATTTCACGAAACAAACAATTCGTTCCGTTTAATTGTATACCAGAAACGTGAGGACAGCTAGTAGTATTAAACGTTTTTGTGAACGCAGTTACGGCGGGATTTTAAATAAGATAGAAGCAAAGATGAGAGAAAAACTTACGCCAAACAAACGCCTGGTACACTATATGTACGGTGAAAACTGTTTTCTTTTCATCAAGTTATATTAGTATACAAGACAAAACATCTAGGATTCATATCAATTAAGCCTAGGTAAATGAGTTATATCAACAAGAGTACGAAAACAAAGTATTAAACTATTACGGAAATGAAAACGTTTCTAGGCTCTTATCAAAGGAAAAATAAACTTAAAGCAATTTACGACGAACAGAAAAGTTAACGTTAAATAGTATTCAACGTTTAGAATGAAATGTTCTAATATCAGAAAAAAAACATAAAAACGGAATATAGAAAACAGATAGGACGTAATGACAAAAAGATGACTGTCCTCCAAGATGAGGCAAACGTCATCGTCATAGACCAAATGAACGAACACAACTATCCACAGGCAAAAGAGATGAAGATAAGAATCTGACCTGGTGTTCTGCAGTCTTTTGGTTCTTCGAAGAAAATCCTGGAAAAAAACAATAAATAATGTTACTACTAACTACGAATAATATACAGTTTTCTGATATTAAAACAAATATTTTTGAATTAATGAACAAATGAAGGACATCTGAAGAAAATGGTTTAATCTTACGAATGATTGAAAAATGAGAACAACGTCAGCAGAAACTAGTCATGCACCAAAAAAGTCCTAGACCGAAACTACCTCAAAGTATATAGCTATGTTTCGCTTCTGATGTTCGAAGAGCGTCTTTCATTTTGTGTATCATGTGAAAGAGAACCTGTAATTGATTTTTTTTATCTTCAAGCTAGAAACAAGAATTCATTGGCAATCTTTTCAAATACTCTTAAACACTATTTCTATATAATTCTACTAGCTTTTGAATATGAGTGGTGAGGTAATTAAATACAGATACATTAATTTAATAATAACTGATCTTAACAAGTCACATTACCTCAGCAACCAGCAAAATAACTATAGAATCCTTAGATAACTTAAAAAATGGCCATGTAAACTATATGAATTATACAAGAGAAAATAATAAGTAATGATATTTGGCTGTCATGTCATTGTTGTTTTAGGAAACTTTCAAAACAGCAGAAGTCCCTTGACTAAATGCTCAAAGTTGATTTAACATAATTTTCTCTATCTAAACAAAATAAAAAAACACTGTCTACGAATTTTTATTAAAAAAGAATATTATATAATACACAGTATTTATTAAAATTATACTTGTAAAGTGGTATATGAATCCTATGACACTGTAAATATATTCCTAAATCGCAGCCTCAAACTAAAGTACTTTTTCTAGCTAAACTAGGCCAGCATAAAACTATTATGTTTTATGCGATTACCATGCTATTCTGAAAACTATCCTTTTTTAAACTTTGAAGCATTAAAATGATTCTTTAAACTGTTCTCGAAGTACATTTTTCTGAACCTTAGCCATCGAGTTTCTGGGCAAACTTTGCAAATAAACAATCTTTTTTGGTACCTAATTTTAAAAAAAATTATAAATAAATTGCACTTTACTCTTACCTTGTAGCCAGAGAACTGCTCGCGCAAATGGCTCAGAATTTTATTTGAAAACGCCTCCTGATCTATAGATTTCTTTGGAACAACTACAGCTACAACAGCTTCGCCAAACTCTTTATGTGGCACTCCTAGAATAACGATTTATATACAATTTATTATATGAAAACTATTTTACCAATAATGGCATTTTCTGAAACTTCTTCCATCTTATCAATGGCATCCTCGAGTTCTTTTGGATAGACGTTTAATCCTCCCGTGATCACCAAATCTTTACCTCTTCCCAAAATTTTTATAAAACCTGAATCATAAAAATTCACATTTTTTTTCTGAAAAGTTTTACCTTCTTTATCCATTTCACCTACATCACCAGTTATAAAATACCCATCTTCCGTAAATTCTTTTTTAGTTCTTTCCGGGTTTTTCCAGTATCCAGCAAACAAGGAATCAGATTGAATTTCAATACCTCCGGTACTGTTAATACGAAGCTTTGTTCCTCTTAAAGCTCTTCCCACAGAACCGGGCTTTCGGTACTTGATATCATAAGAGTTTGAGCAGATAACTTGAGCTATAAATCAAAACTAAATTAATAAGATACATGATGATATGAATGCCTTCAGTCATTCCGTAACGTTCGAGAATTGTATGGCCTGTTGTATCTCTAAATTGTTCCCACACAGGTAAAGACAAAGGAGCACTACCAGATACAAACAATCTGATGGAACGATACGCCGAAGTTGTAAAAAGAGGATGACTCAGACATCGTCTAAAAGCAAAATTGCATACTTAAAATGATAATAAACTAACGTATAATAAGTAGGAACACCCATGAAGACAGTACTATGTGGCATCCATTTCAAAGCATCATCAACATTAAATCTATCTCTCCAAATAACACTCGAATGAGAGAAAAATGAACAATTCAAAGAAATGAACATTCCATGTACATGATAGAAAGGTAAAGTATGAAGTAATCTTAATAAATAAGAAATAGTCTCTACTCAAAGATAAATATACTTGTCATCGTGAGTAAACCTCCACATATCAACGAGAGCTTCAGCATTGGCAGACAATGATCCGTGAGTAAGCATTGCTCCTTTGGGCAATCCTGAAATTAGCTTAACGTTTTATATAATGAATGAATGAAAGCTATAATAACCAGTTGTTCCTGAAGTATAACAAACACAAGCGACATCTGAACTTTCAACGTTTTCAACCTCAAGCTCTGGTTTAATCTTAATTGAAACGCATTATTTTTTGGATAAGCAAACAGAAATTACTTTTTTTGTTTCTTTGGATAAAATTTGTTCCCTAACAACATGTTTAATTCTATCCCGGAAAATTAAATCAGTAGCCTCATCACATGTTACCATTAACTTTGGAGTTGAATCCTGCAGGAGCAAAAATCAAGTTTTAAATAGTTTAATAAAACAAACACTAATGTAATGAGCAGTTTCATTTCTAGTATAAGAAGGATTAACAGGAATATATATCGCTCCCAAACGAAGGCAAGCGATATACAAAGCTACAGAATCTATAGACTTCGTAGTCCTTGAGATAACTCGATCACCTTTCTAAACATTTTATTTCAATAATTAAAATTTAAATTAGTTTCCTTACTCCAATCCCATATTTAGAGTTTAGTATGCTAACATATTGACCAGCACGATTCAAAAAATCACCATAAGTATATGTCCTAGTGTCTTCAATGAATGCTACCTTTAGTACAAAAATGAGATAAGTAATGCTAATAAGAAAACCTTTCCAGGGTTCAAATGCATTCGAGCTCGAACTGTAAGATTTTCATCACGCGAAGCTATTCCCCTAATGCTGTTTGCGAAGGGCCTACTGTACCGGGACAGCATACTTTAAAAAAAACACCGATAAAATAGAATATATCAACAAAA
The DNA here is from genome assembly GCA_964057225.1 of Auanema rhodensis. Classification (NCBI taxonomy): domain Eukaryota; kingdom Metazoa; phylum Nematoda; class Chromadorea; order Rhabditida; family Rhabditidae; genus Auanema; species Auanema rhodense. Next base: position 7,170,252 of record OZ059899.1, on the reverse strand, counting down.
ATTAAAATATATCATTGGAATAACTCCCGTAAAGATAAAGTATTTGATATAAAATTGCCAACATTTATTGGGTAGGCTGTAACAAACATAGATAACAAACAACCTAGCTAAACTATTATATACAAAAAACAATAGAGAAATTAGACACAAAACTAATTTTTGAACTTTTTGGCTAATGGATTCATGTATTTTCCTAATAATCGTTCTCCGAATTTAGACTCTTCGGTTTTCGGTACAAATTGTTCCTCGTTGGTGGAGATGTCCAATCCTTGTTTCAACTTATCAACCAATTCACGTTCATACCTAAGAGAGTTTAAGACGTAAACAGAATCATTTTAAATTAAATTTACTTGAATTTAAGTGGCTCAGGTTGAATACTTTCCTCATATAGTTGTTGTTTCCGAGCGGCTTCATTCAAGTCCAGGCCAACCCATTCTGCTTCCTCGTAAGGTACCACGTATTTAGCGTATCTAATTCGAAACATGATAGGAAAACAATAAATTACTCACTTCTCTTTGATGTAGTTCTTCTTTTCTTCATCGTCAGGGTAGTAATCACCACGAGCAAGGCGAACGAGCATTTCTTGTTTTAACCTGAAAGGGAAAATCTTGTAGCAAAACATAGAAGAAAGAAACATACTTATTTCCCAACTTAGATTTGAGATCAATCTCAGGAGTTTCGAGAATATAATAATCTAATCCATTAGCTTCATCGATAAGACGACAAGCTCTTTCTGTAACAGTAATCTGAAAACAAAATCATGTTTAACAAATGATTTTTTTTTAATATATTGTAACCTGTAAATATTGCTCAAGTATTTCAGAGTAAAAAACGGCTTTCTTCAAATAGGGGAAAAACAATCGAGGTACCCAGTACCTAGATAGATAAATATTCAACAATTCACTCTAGTAGAATAATACCTTGGAAGAACCTTCTTCTTTGTATAAGGACGAGACTCGATCCAACCTTTCACGATTCCTTCTCCTCCCCATAACCCTTTATCGGCTTCAGGAGGACATAAGCCTGAGAAATAACGTATACCCATGAATAAGTTTTACAAAAAACTAAAACCTATGATGGGATATTCTTCGATTTCAACCTGAACATTTCTTTTAGGATCCCAAGTATAACGAGAAGCAGGCGATCTAAAATTAAACAAAGAAAATTTCATTCTGTTTGTATTCTGATCATTTTTCTTTTCTTTTTTTTAGTTGAAATCCTATTTACCTGTAATGAACAGGAACAGCATCCCTCAGCAAATTGTCCCAATATCTTTTCTTATAATGCTCGGGAAGACGATGAACAATTGATTCGGGATTCCCCCAAATTTCTTCATGTCGCCTGATTCGTTCCGCCTAATATATAATAAGAACTAATGAAAAAAAAAAAGAAATCACTTTATCCCAAGTAACAATAGGTCGAGGTCCCAAGGATGTTATAGCTTTCAGGTTTTTAGCCAAAGACATCTATATTTATTGTGGTTGTTAGTGCTTCAAGAAAACAAGATATCCAAGTGATAGAACACTAATAACTTTAATGAAACTGCGCTTACATAACTTGATGTTTATTATTTTTTAAAACGTATGAATTAAAACTAACGAGAACAGCAAACTTAGTAAAGTTCATTTAAGTGTAAAAACCGTGGGGTGGACACGTGAAATAAATAAAATACAACAATGATGATCCCGATGATAACAGAAGAGAACGAAAAAAAATAAATAGGCCCGGAAGCAATATCACTAGAACGATGTGAAGGCAATTTTAACTAAAATAAATAACAACCCTCGTAATGAGTGATGTGACCTAGTATCAAAATGCCTGAGGTCGTACAAAAGACGTTTAGTCGGTTTTAGCCCTGAAAACATTATATTCAGTGAATAAAAAAAAAGAAAGGTCTTACTTTCTCTTGTCAGCAATTTGTTTGAGAAGGCGGTTTCCTGCTAAGAAAGTAACGGTACCGATGATAGCCAAATACTTCAAAGTTTCAAACATATTGAGCTGAAGCCAAAACACTCCATAAAGAGCAAATACAGCTGAAATATTCAAAAATACATATCATTTCAGGTTTAAAAACAGACCTGCGAGTCCAGAGTGGAAAATGAGAACATATGGACTAGCTGGCATACCACCGAAGTTAATACCAATGCGCAACCACTGAAAACATATTAAAAATAAAATAACTATAACATGAAACCATACCAAAACAAAAAGAAAACCTAAAGGTACTAAGCAAGCAATTGTGAAAAGAGATGAAAGGAAAGCTGGAGCTCTCTTATCAGGCTGTCTAAACATATGCTTGATTTCTTGCAAGGGCTCATAGATAATTTGTTGTGTCTTGGGAACAATATCCACGGGAGTAGCAGGGAGAGAAAGAGTGATATCAGCCTAAAAAAAGAAGTTTGTAATTTTTTTGCTTTGGCGAATATTGTTACATATGCCCAGTTGATAGGAGTTTTGATAGAGGCATCACCAACAACAATGCGAACAGAGTACTTTCCTGAAGGGGCATTCCAATCATTGTGAGCCTTGGTAAGAGCCTGAAGAGATTTTAACGTAATTTCCACGAAAGCTAACTTTAAACTTACAATATCAGAAGTAAACATGCTACCAGCTTTTTTAGCTTGGAAGAACTGTTCAACACCAGATGAATGAGTAAGTACAACAAAAACTTGTTGAGCAGAAACAGAGCTTCCACCATTCTTAGCCTTAAGGGCAAATTTAGTAACGATTCTCTTAGTGTGATCTGCTTGAAGAGCACTTCCCAATTTTGAAAATGTTGCAACACTAAAAAAGAAAGAAAATAAATTATACGAAGAAAACCTCACCTTTTCAATGACGAATCACCAGTATCCTCTTTGTCGAGTACTCCTACTTTCAAATCTTCGACAACGACATCTTGTACCAAAGAAATACGAATAATATGCCCAGCGAGTCCAACAAGCTTTTTATCCTGAAATGGTTGCAAACGTCTCTAATATTGCAAAATTATTTTACCTGAGATTCCAAATCAACTGTAATGTCGTAAACTCCAGCTTCTTTAACCTGATCAAGAGGAATTTCAAAATGCAAACTTGAAACAGTAAAGATAAGAATATAGAAACGAAGTGATGTTCATACTTGTCAACTTTCTTCAAGACTATTCCTTGAGCAATTGATTTTCCTCCAAAGTTTTTAATGGAGCATTTTCCTGCTACTGTAACAGCTTGTCCAAAGATATTGGAAACATGAATTTTAGCGTTCTAAAATATAGATTGGAAAAAAGAACTTAAAATGGTCAAACCTTTCCAAGGTCAACGGCGGTTGATCCGACAGAAGCGACAGCAACAGGTACTTGTTGACCCTTAGCCAAGAAGTCGAGAACACGGATATAGGAAAAAGCAGTAACAGGTGTGTTAACATTTTTGGCATTTATAAGGTAATTAGAAACAAGTGCAAGATTTTTCTAAAATACTGAAATATTTAATTCGTTTAAATACGTGAAATACCTCGCTGAACCCAGGTTTTCCCTGTTGGGTTGCTAAAGTTTGAATACCAAAAACAGCATCAGAGGTTACAGAAAGTCCTCCATCAAACTATAACAAGAAAACCATTTCAAAAAATATATAAAAATCTACCTGTAAAAATTTGTTATCAACTACGTTGGCTTGCGATATTATAGAAGCTATGTTCGAAATATACTTGGCAGATATAGCTTTGTCCAAAAGAGTAGCAGCATTAATACCGGCAATGAGTCTAAAACTGATTCATGTAAAATAAAATTGAGAAATAAAAATAAATTAAATTAGCAAGTTACAAATACAAACTGACAAAAGATATTTCAAAAAACCGAATGAAATATATTAAACATAGTTGTAATAAAATTATTTCAAGTTACATTCAAATGGTTAACATACCCTGGAGTGTTAGCATCCTTCAGAGCGCTTGTCAAAGCAGTGTCGAAAGCGGCCTTATCGACCTGAAAATCAAATATTTAATAAGAGATTAATAAAAAAGTAATTTACCTTAATAGCTAACTTCTCAGCAGTACTAAGTGCTTGATATATCTTAGCAGAAGTAGGGTTTGACTCCTTAACAACTGCTTCAATAGTTTCCTTAACTCCGGTAACAGTGCTCAAAGCGCAATTGGGAAGAGCACTAGAGAGTCCTGCGGCATGATACACAGACTCAATATTAGACATATCAGCCTTTTTAGCGATGTCACAGGCAGCCTTCAGAAAGCCAAATATAAAACTCGGGAGTATTGTAAGAGTAACATTACCTGTGCGGCAGCGGTCGCAGGTTGTACATTGAGTAACTTCAAAGTGCTAGCAGCGTAATGCAATGCAGAAATATCATCTTTCTTTGTTTTCAGAACAATCTGAAGAAAAATCGGAAATTTAACAGTTAATGTTAAACGCTTACCTGAAGAGACTGACTTAAGCGATCGGTATCATCACTATTCCAAGCACCTGAAAAGGCGTTACAACCAACAATAAAAAGCCCCAATAGTAAAACAGGCTTCATGTTACCTTAAATTATTAAAATATTGAATAAATTTCTTTAATTACAAAAAAACTATTGAAAAAATCTTGCTACCAGTACAGACCTTATCATAGAAGCATAAAATTTTGACGTGTCAGAGAGTAGGTCGTGGCGAGACCATTTTTCAAAATTGAGAAGACCTTTAATGCTATCTATATGGTGTGGATATAAAGTATATTATATAGCTTATATAATAAGCAAAGTTATGTATTTCTAATTAGTTAATCGTTTTATTTAAAATTGTTGAAAGTTATTTATTATTAATAATTTTTACCAAATCCAGGTATTTGTATGGCAGATCCGAGGCCAGTGACTGTCACTGTAAGTTTATTTAAATTAATTTGTGTCTGATATGTCGTTTAGGCCACTGAAAATGGATTCACGGTCTCTGCAGCGGCACCTGGTGCGACAGAGCAAGGTAGCTATCAATTATATTTGATATAACATTAAAATTGTACAGAGCTGGAAGAGGAAATAGAACATGAAATGCAGTATGGTGCCAACCATGTTATCCATCTTTTTGTTCCTGTCTCCTTATGCATGGCAATGGTAGTCTTCACCATGAACACCATAACTTTTTATGGTAAAAATGGTGGCCGACATTTGTATGTTAAACTTTTAAGTTTTTATGTATAAAACGTTTTGTACTTAGAATTTATACTCCGTTTGTGAAGGATACTGAAAGCATCGGAGAGCAAGCACTAATGTCTTTTGGTAATGCCATTGTTATGTTAGGAGTTGTCATTTTAATGACAACTCTTCTCATTGTTTTTTATAAATACAGATGTTACAAGGTAAAGCTTTACATGATTTTTGTAATATTAATCATTTTCATTAGGTTATCCACGGATGGCTGATTTTGAGCTCATTTCTATTGTTGTTTTGCTTTACTACAATGTATGCCCAGTGAGTTTTCGTTTAATTAGTCTTCATTTTTTTTAAAATTGTTGATATTTAAATTTGTCTTCAAATTGTTTATATCTTGACATTTGATATTTCAGCGAAGTCATGAAGTTTTATGATATATCACTCTCAACCGTTAGTGTCGGTTTTTTCCTAATGAATTTTGGGGTCTTAGGCATGATGTGCATACATTGGAAAGGTCCACTTCGACTTCAGCAGGTTTCATTTATCATATAAAAATATAGCAATTTATATGTAATTTACAGTTTTATCTCATCACTATTTCTGCATTAATGGCTTTAGTTTTCATTAAATATCTTCCGGAATGGACTGTGTGGCCTGTTCTTGCTGTTATTTCCATCTGGGATTTGATTGCTGTTCTTTCTCCAAAAGTATTTTAATAATTTTAATACCACTGAATTACAAAAAAATGGTTTTAGGGACCACTGAGAATTTTAGTAGAAACAGCCCAAGAACGAAATGAATCTATTTTCCCTGCTCTCATTTATTCATGTATGTTCTTATTAATTTAAATAGGCAATTTGTTTTTTGAGCTGGTGTACTGTATCCCTATGTTTTGTTGGGCATGGCGGAGGAAGTGAAATTAGAGTCATCTGATCGACAGGAAAGTAAGGATTTTCAAATTATTTCCTGCTTAATAATTTGTTTTCAAGGCAACACCGTAACAGAACCAAGTACATCGGGATCCTCTCTACTTCAAGAAGATAACTCCAATGAAAAGAAAACAAAAGTCAAAAGAATAGCCGTTCCCCCACCTACTCAAACTAATCCGTCCATTGAAAAGTTTACTATAATGACACTATTAAAATATGAAAAATCTTTTTTATAGTCGTCCTAGCACTTCAGCAAACTTTTCTGAATTGCAACAACAAGCACGTCCCGCAAGCTCACAATCTAGAGTGGTGGAAGAAAGTATGTTTTGATTTGTGATAGCTCGTGTTATACTGAAAACATTATAGAAGGTGTAAAACTTGGTTTGGGAGATTTTATTTTTTACTCTGTGCTTGTTGGTAAAGCTTCCTCTTATTTTGATTGGAATACGACAGGTAACAGTATATTTATTAATTATAACAATTCAATGTTTAGTTGCTTGTTATATCGCTATATTAGTTGGATTGTGTTTCACTCTACTCTTATTAGCTGTCTTCAAAAGAGCTCTGCCTGCCCTGCCTATCTCCATCTTCGCCGGTTTAATTTTTTATTTTTCTACGAGATGGATTGTTACTCCGTTTGTATCAGAATTAACGAGGCGTCAAATTGTGTACTAGTCAACATTACTTTTAGCATAATCTACTGTTACTGTTTTTTCTAAAATTATTAATTACGTTTAACGAATGGAAATAATTTATTGTAATATTTTAAGTGATTTTAACATATTTTCAATCATATTGATCTTTACTATGATCTCCTATTCCCTGTGGCTTCAAATATTAGAACCATGTTCATAAAGATTGTTAGTATATATTTCTTATATATGAGTACTGAACCCATAGTACAAAGGTGTTATATTCTGACGCTACATAGTTACAAAGTCCAAAGTACACTCAAATAAAAAGCAGATGGCTCTCAGATTTTCCAAAAGCCTGTTTTTTCAAATTTCTCCATTTTCTTCTGCAGCTTTATTCACAAAACATTTGAATTTTGCTAATAAGCATGGTATTCTAATTGATGTTGATGTTTTATATGAAGTAAGTTCATAATATTTTGGTATTATTCTAATTATACAGGATACACACCCGCAAGGTTCACCTGTTGGTACAGTGGTAGCTCTACATGGAGTTCCAGGTTCACACAAAGATTTTAAGTATATTAGGCCAACGTTGGAGCAGCGAAACATTCGTTTGATAAGCATAAACTATCCTGGATTTGGTATTACGAACGGTATTTAGATTTCCTTGCAATTATTTAAAATATACCATTTGATTTAGAGCCAAAAGGCATACATTTTGATAATGTTGAACGTAATAACCTCTTCAATGAATTATTAAACAAGCTGGAGCTTAAAGATAAGGTAACAGTTTTCGTTTTATAGTGTATAAAGTTTAATTTAGATCATATTCATGGGACATAGCAGGGGTAGTGAAAATGCTCTAATGCTAAGTATAGATAGAAAGGTTTTGTAATTTAGCATAAAACTTGTACTAAAACGTTGTTTAGGCAAAGGGTTTATTGCTAGTGAACCCAACAGGACTTCGAGCTCATAAAGGTATTCGTCCTCGTTGGGCATTTATACTATTGGAACGTTTATATGATATGAAACCTATTCAACCATTGGTAGGCGTTTTGATTAGAACACGTAAAACCATTTAAGTAAATCTAAAATAAATCAAAGTTTTCAAGTCTATAAAATTGCTGGTTTGAAAACTTCAAATCCAGCGGTTGCAGCTAACAGTGTTAAAAGCTTAAACACAATGGCATTAGGAGAACAAGCAAAATATATACCGAAGTGGAAAACAAGCCAAGTGACTAACTTAAATTCAACATATGTATATTATGATATTTTAGATAAAAACATTGTTTCTATATTCTGGAAAAGATTGGATTATCGAGCCTGAAATTCTGGCTGAATTTTCTGAACAACTTGGATTACCAAAGATTGTAAGCTAGAACAATGTTTTAATATTCCTATATTGTTTCAGACTTATGATGATACTCAAACAGATGAAAAGATATGTGAGAAGTTTTCTTCGTCAGAAGAGGTATAGTCTCAATTTCACCTCCGTTTTATGATTTTTTTGCCAGGGCTTATCGGTTTATTTTCCTGAAGAAGGACATTATCTTCAAAAGACAAAAGCATCTCTCATATGTAATAGTGTAGAAAAAATATTCCAAAAATGTTGAATTGTTAATTGAATTGTATAAACTTTTTGTGAAGTATTATAATGATAGATTACAAATAATGTTTAATCATTTTACCTTTTTGCATTTTTTATATTTGACTTTAACTTTATTTAAATTATAAAATTTTAATTTAGCATGATTCGATTAGGACTATCTTCAATTCAAAAACGCTTCATATCAACGCAGATAGTGGACAGTGAAAACATGTTGTACTCTATTCCTGTGAAATTTGTGAACGGGTATAAGGAGCAAATTAGTGTGAATGCTGTATATCAGGTTTGAAAAATCTAAAGTTTCCTCTATATATACTCTACAGGATACGGACCCAGCGAACAAATCCCGTGCAATTGTTTTTGCCCAACATGGAGCTCCTGGATCTCATAAGGATTTCAAGTATATAACCCCTCAGTTACAAAAAAGAGGAATTCGAATGGTTTGCATTAATTATCCAGGAATTGGAGTTACGGAATGTAAAGGAAGTGCTGTTGTATCTCTTTTACCGTTTCTACATTTGCAGCTCCTGGTCGGCTAACTTCCACAAATGATGAGAGAAACAATTATGCGCAAGCTATTATAAATAAATTGGAATTAACGAAGAATAAGAATGTTATTTTTCTCGGACATTCTCGTGGAGGTGAAAATGCTCTGGAATTAACAGCCGATAATGTTGTATGAAAACCTTTTTAACTTTTCAAATCAGTCGTTTAAATATATTTAAGGATGAAGCAATAGGCGCTGTTATGCTTAATAGTGTAGGGCTTTGGAGACATAGAGGTGCACGCTTTGTTGGGATTTATAAGTCTCTCATATTTTTGACAAAAATTAAATTTCCCTTTATATTTAAATTCTTAGAAATAGGTACACTTTGCTCATTATTACAGCTAATGTTGTTCTATTTAAGTTTATAATAGAATTGGTCTACGAGTGCCTAATGGGAGGGTTGCAGCCAATGCTTTAGCTCAAATTCTAACCTTTGATTTTGACAAGCAGTTACCTTATATTAAGAAGATCTCAAATCATAAAAAAGTTAAAGTTATGTATGCTTTTTCTGGGCAAGATTTTCTTATTGAACCGGAACATTCACTTGACTATGTTAAATCATTTGAAACAATGAAAGTAATAGTAAGTATTAAATTCTCAAAATATTATTTAAAACTGTGAATAGAATTGTCCGACACTTGGAGATAAAGAAGATAATCAACGAGTCATCGATGAAGCAACTAATTTTTATAACTCTGGAGAGCGTTTACTTGCTACTTATTTCGAGAAAGAAGATCATTTTTTACAAAAAAATCGTGCTGATTTTGTTGTCGAAGTGATCGAGAGCATGGTTGAAAATCGCTATCATACTGTTCCTTCAAATTTATAGTTTTGGACAGGATGACCTTAGTGTTATCAACCTTCTGTGTAATTTTCTTTCAACTCTATAGAATCATTATTTTCAAAAACGTGTGTATATATTCTTTTTTAAGTTTATACTAATAAACTAATGTTTATGTCTAAATATGTTTAACTTTGGTTATCATAAATTTTTAATAAAGCAACTCATCATGTTCTTATTATCATATTGTTTACTTGCTATCTCAATCTAAAGTGTATAATTGGTCGTTTTTGCACTTTTATCGCTAATTATTTATTTTAAAAGATATGTTTTATGCTAAATTATTTATTTCAGCAATAATGAGATTTGTATTATCTTTGTGCTCAGCATACGTGAAAGAGGAATATCGATTTGTGACTAAGTTGAGCTGTACAATTCAGCAACAGGTTTTCAATTTTCTTTTTTTATTCAATTTGTTCACGAAAAAATAAGAAACACTGTTTAGCTATTCTAATGTACACTGCGATTCCTCTTTTTCATATTCTGTGTACATAACGAGGTCGGGTAATTGAGGTCAAAGTCGTCTTTCGTGCTTTTCTTCCAAATCTATTTGACGACACCAATTCAGATTTAGCTTTTGAAAACAAATTGTCCATAAATTAGCTAATTCAAAATAAGTATTTACGTGTTTTTTTTGATTCCTCTTAATGAGCTATGGGAACTTTTCTTAAATATTATATTTATTTTCTTATTTTTCTTAATTGTTTCAGGCTTTTCGTCGTTTTCACATGACGGCTTTGCAGCGCAAAGAACTTGAACAGTTAGTTCGAAATGAAAACATTACATTTCCTTTAAAATCTGGAGAAGTTATCACTGTATCTTCAGTCATTCAGGTATTGCTAGTGGCTATATGAAAACCTAAGTAAGCCATTTTAGGATACTCTTCCCAGTGGCTCGGACGTTGGAACTGTTGTAGCATTACATGGAGCACCAGGCTCACATAAAGATTTCAAATATGTTACACCATTTCTCCACGAAAAAGGAATTCGTGTAATAGGTGTGAATTTTCCCGCTTATGGTTTAACAGAAGGTGAATATTTCTGCACAGAAATAAAAAAAATATATATATATAAGAATTTCAGGCCATTTATTACTGAAATTTGATAATACTGAGAGAAATAATTACGTCAAATCTGTAGTTGAGAAGGTTGGGAAGTAATATTTTAAATATAAAAAAATATTCTTAAGTTAAATTTAAAAGAAAAAGTAGTTATACTTGGACATAGTAGAGGATGTGAAAATGCAACAGGTAGTGCTTCGCTCATGACGGTATGTCTTTGTATATTCTAAAGTTGTATAATTATTTAATTTATAGGATATATTAAAGGGTCTTGTTCTTCTGAATCCTACGGGTTTAAGATTACACAGAGGACTTCGCCCATTCTGGATTATTCGTTTAACTTTGTGGCTTTACAGTTTGGGAACTATTTTGCAGGGAATAATACATACTGCTTGTTATAAACGTAAATTATCATATAGGATTCAATATTCATCAACATATATATTACAGTTTACCGCTTTTTGGGATTACGAGTCGACAGTGGTCAAATAGCTATTACTTGTATGAAAACAATGAGACATTTGGAAATGGATGGATTATTGCCAAAAATTGAAAGTATTAATTTGGCGAAAAACGTAATCTTGTTTATATCATATAGAATTAATTACTTTTATCTTGTTATAGGTTCAAGTTATGATTGCCTATAGTGGAAAAGATTTATTTATTGAAATTCCTGTTACGAAAGGGCTAGCCGAAGCTTTTCATGAGAACGTGGAAGTGGTGAGTAGATTATTATATGATTTGAACTATTTTTGTTTCTCAGACTTGTCAAACAAAACATTCTAAATCTTACGACGAAGCATATGAGGAGACGATGTCATTAATCAAACAAGGACAAAAATCGGTATATTACCTATTTCTGTTATGGATCATGTGATATTTGTTTCAGATCACACTCGGATTTCCCGCTGAAGGTCATTTTCTTCAGAAAAATCAGCCAAAAATCATAGCAGATTCTATTGAAGCTATGCTGAAGCGCTAAGCAGCATTTAAAAATTACTTGTGCGCTACTCTCAAAGCTTAGTTCTGGTTAACTATAACACAGCTTTAAGTATGATTATTTATTGTGATCTTATAACGAATGTTTTTTTAAATTTTTAAATAAAATTTTAATGATATCATATTATAATTAGATTAATATATTGAGACAAAAACGAAAGTAAGAGAAAGGATATGTATAAATGTATAAATTATCTTTGTTCCCATGTTTACAATAGTATTTGGAGCCAAATAAATGAATCAAAATTTGCTGTTGAAATATGCGGAATTAGCTAACAATCAAAGACAAAGTCTATATTAGCGAGTATTGCCTGTCTAAATAGGAAATTCTTCTTCTGTATGCTCCAGAACGAAACATAATAGAGGTTGCCAGGTGACAATGCGTTAAGGTCTAATCAAACAATGCTATTATAATCACCATGATATATAAGGATCTAACAGTTAAGCCATTTCACAGTTCATCTTCTCCTACTATCATTTGCAACATTAATTTCACTTTAAAAATTATTTTAATTCAGAATGTTCTTCTTTCTCATTGTTGCACTTTCTTCTTTCGCTCTCAGCTCTGCTACTACTATTGCCGGTGATTTCAACTGTACCGATGCTAACGGAAATGTAAAAACAATACTTCAATATAGATTTTGTAAATTATATTCAATTTAGTGGGCACCTGGAGCTGTTGCATGCGATAACGTCCTTCCCGATGCCGTGTGTGATACTCTTCTAGTTACTCCACCAGCTATTAAAGTTGGAACCAAAGAAGATGATAGAGCTCCTAATTGTAAAACAGTTGCTAACAACCCCAATGAAGAGCAAAAACAAGCTATGATTTCAATCTGTCCTAAAAGTTGCGGATACTGCTGCTTAACTCCACAATTTGCTTGCGCCAATAAGCCACGTGAGTTCTTCATAACTCATGCGTCTTGAAGGCAGATCTTATATTTCAGTCCCAGCTATGAACTGTGCTACTATTAAGCCTGCTCAATGTAAAGATCCTAAATGGCGTGAAATTATTGCTTCTGAATGTCCAAGTGCTTGTGGATTCTGTTTGGAAGGTTCATAACACTTCCATAAGTCCATTAAACTTCAACTTTTAAGGAGGATGTGTTGATGCTGTCGTAGAATGTGCCAATGATATCACCATCTGTCGCAACATCGATCTTCAAGATTTTGTTAGGGACAACTGCAAAAAAACCTGTGGATTCTGCTCAAGTACGTTCAAAGCAATCAAAGCTCATTATTCAAGATCTTCTAAAAAATGATTTGTTTTAGACTCCTCAATCGGATCATCCACCACTAGGGCCGGCTGCATTGATCACGGAACTAAGTATGTAGCTAATACCTTTTTTATTAATTAAAAAAACCTTTAGTTGTCTTAACTGGAAGCAAAACGGTTTCTGTGAAAGCAATTTCTACCAGCCAGAGCAGAAACGTAACTACTGTGCTAGAACCTGCGGACTTTGCTAAGCCCAGCAAAAAGTTATCAATAAGCATTGAATTGTACAGAGCTAATCCGTATTAAGTAATTATTCAATAAAACTTTGACCACAACACGTGTTTAAATTTTAACCGAAAATAAGGAATACGATTGAATAATTTTCGAAAACAATAAAACAAATATCACAAAATGATCTATATGATGTGATCTGCAATGCAAACAATCGGCCAAGAGACAAACGGAGTGCATACGTACCGAATACAAATATAACATAAATAAGACATTTTAAAATGTAATTGTCACGTTCACAGTTCTACAAAACTTCTTTTCCGTTAAATATTGTTTAGAATGAATTTTTTCCCTCATTTTCTTTATTGAAAATGATGATTCATTAGAGTTAACAAAAAGTTGAAATCAAACAACACTATGATCTCTCTTGAAATAACTATTGAAAGATTACGTTGCATTACTGATATTCGTTAGATTGAGACCTTTCATTCAGATCGAATGATCCCATTGTAGGCTTTAAAAGAAATCGAACGATTAAACTAAAAATTTCCGGAAAGATAATAATAGCGACAAATAACAATCATGAATTCGTCTCCGCTCTTTGATATATCATTGACTACTATTATCTTTATTAATTTTATTTCTTTGATAGCAGTTTTGAAATGATGATTTAAATAAAATCATTAAAAATGACACGAATGTCTACAAACGAAAATAATTCTTTGTAAGACTAAAAAGAAGTAATCATTGTTTCACACGTTGCATTATGATTCATTTATGTTTTATTGAACTTTCGAATAAAATATCGCAGTAATCTCTTTGAGTGATCGTTGAACCTATACGTGCACATGTTGAAGTATCGTGGACTTCCGCCTGTTCGGAGATGATTTCGTAATCGCCAGAATCTAAATGATATCATTAGTTTATTTGCCATTGCTATTTTAGTTGATGTGTAGTCGAGCAGCGTATTTGATATTTATTTGTAAAACGTTTTCATATCCTCCCCTAAAAGTATAAAAGTGGGATGCATTGAATCGTCCTATCAGTTTACTCTTTTATGCGTTTTCTTTCATATCATTCTTTAATTTTCAAAATCGTTTATATTTTTCAGTCAAAAATGAGCATTGTTGCCAAGAGTCACGAAGCTGGAGCAGATCCTATCATCAAGTACTGCACTGAGGTTTTATCTAGCTCAATTTATTTCATGTATAATTCGATCTTTCAGCATTCGGTTAAGTTACATCCATTACAAAAGGAACTTCATAACCACACTCTTGAAAATGCTCCCAGGAATGTTATGTTAGGAGCTCCAGAGGTTCTAACTGTTGGTCAAAACTTTATTCAATTGATCGGAGCTAAAAAATGCCTTGATATCGGAACCTACACTGGTGCATCTGCTCTTGCTTGGGCTTTGGCCTTGGAAGATGATGGAAAAGTGAGAATATATTCTTGTAAAATATATAATGCATTAAATCATTTCAGGTTTTTACTTTTGACATTGATCACAAAAACTACAAAGAGTTTGGAGAAAAAATCATTGCCAAATGCCCAAAGACTTTTGGTAAAATCTGCGCTGTTGAAGCCCCAGCTTTGCAATCTCTTGGTAATATTTTCAAACTCATTAATGTTTATGATTTCTTTATTTCTTTTTCTTTTTCTATAACATTCATGTTTTAGATGACTTAATTGCTAATGGAGCCTCTGGAACCTTTGACTTCGCTTTTATTGACGCTGACAAGGGTAACTATCCCAACTATTATGATCGCTGTATGACTCTTCTCCGTAAAGGAGGTGTCATCATGGTTGACAACGTAAGTGATTTCATAGTTTCTAAGTATCAAATCTGTACTGTTCAGTCTCTGTGGAATGGAATTGTTGCTACTGGATACCCTGCTGAAGATCTTTCTTCCAAGTCTATTGACGACACCAACAAGAAGGTATTCATATTATTGAGATCGTTTCTAATGATTTATTCAGATATACAACGATAATAAATCAAACTCTGTCTTGTTGAACTGCGGTGATGGACTTCACCTTGCTTTCAAGAAGTAAATAGTTGTACATTCTACTAAGACATTTAATTTTCACCGGTTTATAAATAGCTTTTTGTTTGTTTGTTTGTTTGTTTACTTTTTTATATATTTTTAATAAAGTTTTGAACATTATTAGTCATCTATTCATATAACAATAAGATAATCAATAATATCATGTAAACTTCTGATTGTTATCCTCTTCATAGGTCATGGAAAATCAACCGGTTTGACGACCCTATTGATTATTTTTTTAATATCAAATGGTGTGACAAATATTTAAACTTTTAGCAACTTCAACATGTATTCTATTTTGCAAATCAAAAGTTATTGAAATCCTTTATAATCATAAGTTTTTGTTTTTTTTTATCTTTATCGTCTTTGAAATGCTTGATTTTCTACTTGTAATTTAGATGGCACTTGGTGATGTTATTGCGAATTTGATTGAAGCGAAAAATGGAGAACACGAAAATTTAACAAACTTTATAAATGGGCAGTTTGTTGCACCTGCTTTAGGTGGGGTGATGGATTCAGTTAATCCAGGAACAGGAAAGTCTTGGATTCGCATACCAGACTCTACAAAAGAAGATGTCCAACTAGCGGTGAATGCTGCTCAATCAGCTTTTGAAAGGTATTTTTTTCGTTGAAAACTGAATACATGCAGGAGGAGGTGATTTCAGTTGGTCTCAAACAACAGTAGAGTATCGCTCAAATTTGATGGAAAAATTAGCAAATTTGCTGGAAGAACATATGAATGGCTTAGCTGAGTTAGAGTCTCGCGACCAAGGAAAGCCAATTAAACTGGCCACGTAAAGTTTTGAATTTTATAAAAAATTCATTTCACATTATAGTATTGTTGATATTCCAAGATGTGTACATAACTTCCGTTTTTTTGCAAGTTCATCATTGCATCACACAGAATCGTACGTTTTCAGAAATTGAGTAATCTTCGAATGCATATACAATTAAGATTTTCACTTTTGGAAAAGCCAACCAGAGCTATCAACTACGTTAAAAGAGATCCTGTTGGTGTTGCAGGATTAATCAGTCCCTGGAATCTACCATTGTACTTAGTAAATTATGTTTTTTTGTAACAGATTTACGACATTTTATGTTTAGCTCTCTTTCAAACTGGCTCCAGCTTTGATATCTGGTAATACTGTAGTTTGTAAGCCAAGCGAGTTAACTAGCGTTACAGCTTGGGTTTTAATGCATGCTTTCAAAGAAGTTGGTAAGTAATATATGCTCTTAATTACTTTGTTTATTTCTTCTTATTATTCAAGGTTTCCCTGATGGTGTTGTTAATATGATTATTGGAAGCGGCCCTTCTGCTGGACAGCATCTGGTTGAGCATGCTGATGTACCACTGATAAGTTTCACCGGAAGTAAGACTTTATTATATTTTTTGATAGATTATATTAATAATCTTAGTTCTTTTATTAAAATTATCAATGTTATCTCAAAACACAGATTAACGTTAAAACATTACTTTATCAGGTACGGCTGTTGGAAAACGAATTGGTGCTACTGGTGCAGTTCACAACAAAAAGATTTCATTGGAAATGGGAGGCAAAAATGCTGCCATAGTATATCCTTCTGTTAATTTGGAAAAGCATATCGCTACAATTGCAAGGTATTCGAATGAAGATGATTCATCAACTTTACTGGATTTTAGATCTTGTTTCATTAATCAAGGAGAAATATGTTTATGTACTAGTCGATTGTATGTTCATAGCAAGATCTATAATCTATTCTTGGAGAAATTTTTAGAGGAAACAAAGAAAGTATAGTTGATGATATATGATCAGATTTAAATTTGAAATATATTTTAGTACTCCGTTGGAGATCCAGAAGAAAATATGACATTGGGAGCTATGAACTCAAAAATTCATTTTGAAAAGGTTTCCTGCTGGTTTATAGAAAACAATAATTTAGATATTTCCTTTGTAGGTTAAACACTACATAGATATAGCACATAAAGAAGGAACAGTACATTGTGGGGGAGCTTTAACCCTTTCAGGAAAATGTTCTGAGGCTTGTCAAACTAAATCAAATTCTAAAAGATTATGATATACTTTAGGGATACTATATTGCTCCTACAGTTGTAACAGATATATCTGATGAGAGTCGTTGCATGAATGAAGAAATTTTCGGTCCTGTTGTATGCATAACTAAGTTTGAGGATGAACATGTTTGTTTTAATTACTTCATGAACATCTAACATATTTTTCAGGAGGTTGTTCGCCGTGCAAACTCATCACCTTATGGCCTTTCTGCTACAATTTGGAGTGAAAATGTATCGGAGTTAATCAGTACTGCTAATCAACTTCGTGTGGGTACTGTTTGGTGTAACACTTGGCTGGTATGTTATAGAAATTGTCTAACAGATGCTGAAAATTTCATTTAAATCACAGACTCGAGACTTGAAAATGCCATTTGGCGGCACGAAACAATCAGGAATTGGAAGAGAAGGAACTGAAGATTCTCTTCACTTCTTTACAGAAGCTAAGACTGTCTGTATACAATATTGAGAGTTTCATATTATTTCATTCATATATAACAGGTTTTGTACAAAATAAATTAGTTTTTTTTTATTTTTCAAATATGAAAAGTATATATTATATCTTATCGGCTAATACCTTCAGACGGTTTTTCTCGGTGCCGCAGTTGGTGCTCGTACCCGAATTTGAGGCTGAAATGATGGTTTTCATTAAAAAAACTTCAAAAAATACAATAGACAACAAGGTTACTTACGATAATATCGTAATGATGAACTGGCTCTGGATCACCACTTACAGCCATAACAGTAAGAGCTAACATAAGTACAATGCTGGAATTGAACAATAATTAGTTTTCTTTTTTTATGATAAATATTTGATATATCAAAATTATATTAAGTTTATATATAAGAAATTAAATATTTATAATACTTATTTAATATAAAATGTTATTAACGCTTCCGTAAAGAACCTACCCAAGCAGAGCTAAGACAAAAGGCTGATTAAAGCCAAGCGATGAAACCACACCACCCATTTATGGAAACATAATGAAATAAATCTGAAAAATAAATTAAAAGATTATTTAATGAAAACTAAAATTATTTTTGTGAAAATAAAGAAAAGAAATGAGATAAAATAAGAAAATGTGAATTAAAGGTCCTATCTACCAACAGAACTAATTTCAAACTAAAAGAGCTTTTAGCACTAATCAATAAGCTTTTATACTTAAAGCTTTTGCTTTTTTCCTTATTCAACCAAAGTATGCTTTCTTATTCACTTTAAAGAATTTTTAAAATATAGATTTTTAAAATGAAAATATTAAACAAAGTAGATGAAGCTTAAAAAGATTGAATGAAGGTATCACGTATTAAATTACAAAGCTTTAATAAAAATCCATTGAGCGTTTAAAATCTATATTCAATAACAAATATTAAAAAATAATTTTATACTTTGACTACAATTTTGTTTATATATATATATTAAAATAATATTAAGGATTAGAATATAGATTACGAATAAAATAATTTTGTTTTGTATTAAAAATAAAGTAAAAAATCATTTTTTACAACAAGTTGTAGAAGAATACATCAATAATTTTTGACAGCAGAAGTCATCGTTCACAATGAAATACTCAATTTCAAAAAGAAAAGTTATAATTTTATTCATAAAAAAAAAGATTTGAACTCGAATTGAGAAATAAAAAATAGGAAAAGAAATATTATAAAGAATATTGTTATTTATTTGGAGAAAATATATGTAGAAATTATTTAACTATTATTATTATTATTAAGTCGGACTTGTTTAAGACCCTAAATAACACTATAAGCCAGCGAGCAGCAGGTGAAGCAGAGCTCCATCGATTGCTGTGAGAGACGGGTGCCGGAAGGAGGCCTGAAGGCACAAGAGGAGGTCTTATTGAGAGGAGAGCAGCTAGAGATAGAAGCTGGAAGAATGAGAGGAAAGGGATTGAAAAGAAAAGGAACAAATACGGAGAGAGAAAGAGTTAGGAAGAGGGTGATGGAGGGAACAGCAGACATTGTAGGATCTTCTAATAAGACTAATTTAATCGAGAAATAGTGGACGACTTGTCAGCTGGAGCTTCGCGTGGATAAACAGCAGTAAATATAGCATGATTGAAGTTGGTTGGTTCGGCCTTATCTTCCTTTCCGGAGATCCGTACGCTCAAAGTTAACAATTTGCGTTCTTTTCTGTTCAACTTTCATCGTTCTTAAGTTCGTTTAAGCGAAATAAAATAGAAGTAAGATAGAGAGAATACAGGGAAAAGCGGAGTTAGCTAAAAACATAAAACACTAAGATGAAAGAGCAGAAGTATCTACGAAATGTAGAATGGAAGCTGAATTTAAGTGTACCGCATGTATTCAGAAACTTTTGAATATAGGAATGTTGCAAGAGTAGTGGGTAATCACGCTCCTTTAAATAGAATATAGTTTCTGAAAAACTCAATAATTCTATTTAAAATGCTTATATGTAGCTCAATATAAGTTTTATATAATAAAAATGAAACTAAAAATAGAAATAATACTGAATAACATAAAATAATAACAAATTGATATTGATTAATAGAAAAAACTGAAAGAATTAGAATTTTCGATTAGATACTTTCATAAAATGATGATAACATGGATCGTTCCTATGAATAGGAACATGTGGATATCGTTTTCTTCTATAAGCGCATGGATCATAATGATTTCCATTTATTATGGATGAAACTTCATCTAACTCATCAGCATGTTTTGTAGGTAATTTGTGGGATAACTCATGATGATTGACTAATACGGCATCAAGAAGTTGAGCATCTGGTATATGATGCTGAATAATCTAAAATATATATTTTTTCAATATTATTAAGTAAAATGACTTTTAAACCTCTTGAACTTCAGAGTAATCACTATAACCTTCACTTGGTTGTTTTCCTACATCTTCCTGAATTTTTCAAAAATCATATAGCTGAAAACAATAGTCTATGAACAACCTCTTTGGAAAAGTCATTCTTCTTAGTTGGTTGATGAAAGCCGCTCTTCATGTTGTTCTTCAGCTCGTCTAAAAATTTTTTCTCCTAAAATTGGTAATATTATATCGAATATTAAATAAATAAATTAACATCTTCATGATATTCTTTTAATATCATCAGTTCTTCTTTTTCCATTTCTAATATATCTTCTTCTATGTTCTTCATATTTGTTTTATCATGATCTATGACTGATGCAATTGTAGTCGATTCAAACTCATGATCTGATTTTTGTAATAAATATGGATGAGTACTGTTTTTACGAAATACTTGCTTAAACATATTATATATAATTAAAATAATATTATGAATGTTTATACCTCTTCAAAATAATCTTTATATGTAGCATAGTAAGGCATGCACTCATTAATGCGATCCTGATGAATACGATGAACATGCTTATAAACTAAATTTCTTCTTTTGTATACTTGTATTGGTGCATCTATATCAAATGTACATACAGTAATTTATATTAATATATTTTTTCATTTTCATACCTGATTTTAATAATTCTAATTCACCTAAATGTTCAATAAAATATGAATTATTTCTTTGAGTTATAAAATGTGGACTGAGATATTGCTTGTATTTTGTCTGAACTTATTATAATTAATCCTTATATTGAATAATTTTGAAATTGTGAATGCAACCGTAAATTTTTTTTCAAAAATTCTAAATGATATCAAACACAAATTAAAATACTTTTCAATATAATATGAGATTGAAACATACTTTTTCTTCAGTTCCTTCATAACCACAATTATGTTCGATAAGAATATATGGTTCGATTTGAGTAAACTATAAATATAAAATAAGATTATATCAATATTATCAAGTATAATTTACTTCCCAAGTTTTTCCTTTAATGCAAAATGTTCCAAAAGCATCAGAATTTGTGGTACCCATCAAATCATCTGATTCCCAGAAAAAAACTTAAAACGTATAATATAGATTATTGTATACATACAATCCAACTTGAATCTTCATCATAAAGTTGGATAAAGACGCCTGGCTGACGTACACCTCGACAGTTCACATGGCCTTTAGCAGCAATTTTTTGTTCAACACCATAAGCTATGCTAAATAAGCCTAAAATCCAAGCAAAATCTTTCATCCTCTTCCTGAAAAAGAAAAATAGTATTAATCTTAAGCATAGAAAGAAAATGCTTTTAGAATAGATTTAATGGTTTATATACCATCTCTTTACATACTGTATGCTATTCCGAATATGAGTCGTCCATTGGACCAGCTAGTGAGAAGCAAAACAAATGTGTTCGCTGGTGAGTTTAAGAAACATCTGTATAGAAAAGGGAGTATATACATAATTTTTTGGCATATTTCCATATTATATAATAGAAAATGAACATAAAAGATGAAATATGTGAAAAGCTTTCAATAAAAAGTCTTCAGTTATATATGAAAGGCCGTAAATTAATTAATTTCATATCCATCTTGCTATACATTATGCATATTACATATGTTCTAGTAATAGCCAATTCTTTTTATTATATTGAAACTTAAATTTATATATAAATATTTATTTATTTAAACATATTTTAATGTAAAATAAAATATATTTTATATTTTTTCTAATAAAAATTCAATATCGTTGCTATTAATATGAGAACAGAACACAACAATATCATCATGAGCTACAGATTGTATATCTGATAATACAGATTGTTATAGTAAATATTATATTTTGTATTATTATTTTTATAAACAGCATCAGTATACACTTTGAATAATTAGTTATTAAAGTTTTCTCAATTTTTACCTCTTGACATGTCATATTATCTGTTCAAACATTCTTCAATTCCTTTTTCCTGAAGCCTTATATGCATATAGTATATGCATACAAACTATACATTCATCCAGGTAATTTGATATTCTTTTTTGAGACTTTTTATCAAATTTTCAAATTCAAATCAATATTTCACTTCTATTTATTATAATTATTTTTTTCTTTTCTCAATATGTATATTTCATCTGTTTTTTAATTTATATTTTATTATTTATTATAAAATATTTATATAAAATATTACCAATTGAAGATATTTTGTTTTCTTTATTTTTTCTTTTTTAAATCTCAAAATTTTTATTTACATATTTTTAATTCTGATCGGTGAACAATATGAGTATAAAAATATATGAAAAAACTGAGATTAACTTAGAAACTATTTCAAAATCTGCTGCAACCGTGCTTTGATTCCATAGAAACAATTTTCATATTTTTATTTAAAATTGCTATGACTACCCAGAAACATATAAATATATGTGTGTCAGAATTTATTAGAATAGAGAATAAAACAGAAGTATTTCTGGAAAAAAAATTAAAAATTTCTATCTCCCTATGTCTCTTTCTTCAGCTCAAAGGTTTCAATCTTAATTTTTTTTGTTTTACATTCTTCCGACATGTACATTAAGAAGCATTCCATTGACGACATCAAATCTTTGTCAACTTCCTCAACTAGTTTTTCCATTTATCCTTTCTCTCTGGTCCTTTCGTTTAATTTTTATGATTTGTCCTTTGTGAAACCACAGTTTTTTTCCTGAACATGATTTCTCATAACCTGTTATTCGTTTTTGATCATAGTCATATCTACCTATGTATGTATGTATATATCATGATATTACTTCCGATCTTTATACCAATATTTAACGTTAATTATTATAATTTAATGAACAATTTAATATTAAATATTAATTATTACATTTGCAATAGATATAATCAGTATAGCATCTGGTCAAAAAGTTTGATAGCGTTGCTTAGCAGCAAACATAGGTTTTCATAAACTACATATACATACATAGTTTTCCTTTATTCCATTAAAATATTATTTTATGTTCTTATCTTGAAGTATATTATATGTGATAATCTAATTATATTCAATTTTTTAAAATCAAATAAAACGTCAATAACTATTACAAAATCTTTGATTTGTATACCGCAAATGCCATTGCTATGTGAGAATTTCTCCATATTTGATCAGCTTTATTGTTATTTTATTATTTTGGGAGACGATTTTAAATGTCATTCAATGCATCATCCCCCTATCATGTGAAGCTGCTAGTTTTCTCTTGGAAGTTCATATTATTTTTCGTTTTATCCTCGAATTCGGATGTTAAACCTCTCCAGTTTCTGATGAGTCATTATTGAGCAATCTGGGAATGAATCGTTCCATTTCCAAAAAGGTTTCAACTTCACATCGTTGTTAGTAGATTTTATCACAAGGAGGAACTGAAAAAAAAACTTATAACTTACTTATACATATAAAAGATTATAATGAAGTTAAACTATAAAGTTATTATGGAAAAGTCTTTATGCCTTGTTTATTTTGAACTAAAGTTATATGATACTCACATACTTTTTCAACTTTTATTTATTTTTTAAATTCAAATGAATACTTATAAACATGTAAGTACAGTGAGTGCTGATTCAACTATTCCTTTGAGTTAATGATTGATATTTTCTTTTTTTCCTTCATCAATTGGAAAATCAACAATAACATACTTCTCTTATCTATCATTTCTTTTTTGTTTGTAAAATTTATGAGAAAATTACTTTTAAAAAGTTTTGGGTACAATTTTTAGAATTTCATTTGAAAAATTATATTCTATGTTCCAATTGTCAACAAAAACTTTTGAAATATCATTATGTGGAACCATCTACAGGAAGACTTCTCTGGACAAAGCCATACAAAAATCCACGTTTAAACATTCATATGTTGACTCTAGCCCTAATAGTACCTGGTGTCATAGTCTTATTTGACTAGTTTCTCATTTTATCTTTAACCCTCTACTCTACTCTATCTCACTCTCTCTCGTTCTCGCGTTCTCTCTCTCTCTATCTCTCTCTCTCTCTCTCTCTCTCTCTCTTTCTCTCCTTTTCATCCTTTTTTTAAATCTGCCGCTTATTCTGATGTCATACACCTTTAACCATGTCTCATGTCTGAACTCTTCAGTTGAGCAAACCGTTTTTCGACCGTCAGCTTTTCTTGAATCGTTCTCTTGTTTTTGTTCAATCATACCTACCCACCTTCTCTTTATACACAAACAGCCACGTATAAACTTTAACCAACAAACGTTAACATCAAAACCTGTAATAGACACGCGACTCGTCATGTCGTTAATAAGCGTTCCGATGTTTATGATACCTCCGGCACACCCTGAGGAATCGTTACAATTCAAATAGTTTTTTCTGTATTCAGACAGGATAATCATTCTGATTCACTCATAGTGTTCTCCAACCATCTTATTCTAAACACTTTCTAAACCTAATGAGTCATCATAAAATTATTTTGAAAGATTGCAGAATAATACACTTCATACTGCTTATCAGATGGTTCCTACAATATTATAACCAATATTTCTTCAAATAAACAAACGAACTCTTAATCACTTTATAACCCTAGTTGAATCACATAATTCAGTCATTGCACATTTGTCGTTTCGGCGATATACACTCTTTTCGTTTAGGTTCAGCATAGTTCCTCTGCGCATGCTTACACATGAATCTCTTCCTCAGAATTTCATGTTCAAACTATTTTAATTTTCAAGTATTTACAAATATTATGCGGATTTCAACTTTTCAATCTTTCTTAATATCTGTCCAGTTTTAATTTTCGTTATTTATTAGAATTAATAGTGTATAATCAATAATTATTTTTTTTTACTTAATAGAAATGTGTCTTTCGGCGTGTGGTCAGATTATTTATGGAGTACTTATGGCTGCCTGCTTAGCTCTAACATTAACTTCAATGTTTACGCCAGGTAATATATGTTACGTCATGTACGAGGAAAATTTTGAAAACGGAAGTTATTTGTCCTCTGATAGGTTTTCTTTCAATCTAACATACTACTAGTAATATATTGAACATATAATTTTAATTATATAGTTAAATTCAATATAAGTTTAACATTTAAATATAAATATAATAGTATACGAACATCTATCATTTGAAGTAAGTCATTGCAAATTCTCATATGATAATATAATAATTTCACTATGATTTCATTTTCATTAATTATTGCACAACTTGTATTTACATATTTTAATATATAGGTTATATAAAATATAATATATCTAAAAATTATATAGAGATTAGAGACTAAATAGATTTTCTTTCTGTTGATTTTTCGCCAACACACAGAAAGGACATTTTTTTTGTCAAGCGGCATAGACCTGATTGAACACTGAAACGACAGTTCAAAATGTTCCAAAATATTTTATTCTTTCAATTGAATATTTAATTTTATATTTTTATTCTGATTAAATAGAAGTTAAAAACATAGGATGAAAAACATCATATTAGTATTCATGTTGAATGGTAGACCTTATCGTTATAATATGGAGAAATTCATTTTATCACAAAAAGTTCAAATTAATTATTTAAAAATATAAAATAAACAATTAATATAGTAATATTATAAGAAAATATATATTTAGGATGGCGTGAATTTAGTGATCAAATAAAGAATGATCTAAAGAACTTGGATATTCCTGATGCTCAAGGTATCTTACCATATGCTTGCTCATTTCCTGGTGGACATAAAGCTCCAAATAATATGAGTGATAAGGATTACTGTAAAATGTGGTGGAAAGTGAGTACCATGTGTCAACAGCAATATGACATAAATGAGTTTTCCAGAACTTGGCTGACTGGGAACGAGTTGTGATTGTTTTCATGGGATTAGCTATTGCAACTGAAGTTATTGCGCTTCTCTGGAATTTATTTAGCTGGTTAGTGCGAACAATCTAACTAATTAAAACCAAAATTGTATTTACTTTTCTAATCACGTTTATTTTCAATTTTCAGCTGTGCTTGCTGTTGTAAGAAATATCTTCTTCATCCATTATCACCATTATCTTTCTTTGTTGTTATATTCTTGGCAGTAGCAGTAATAGTATATGCAGTTAACAACAAACATGCTTATGGTTTGCGTCTAGCAGCTGAATTTTCATTATTTCATATTTTACAGAAAATATACAAGATTTCCAAGATATTAAAGACAAGATGACGAGTGAGGTAAGATTTTTGAAGCATGTATGTAGTTTGATACTTTATTTACTTTCTTAAGGTTGGTTACTCATTCTGGCTTGCTGTCGGTGCTCTCGGAATAGCCATATTAGACACGATCGTAGCATCTATAACAGTTTTTTGTGGCGAACGATGCTGTTAACCATGTAAGAATCAAATGACACAAACCTTTATATAGCAAATTCTTCCTGGAAAGATCAAAAACCGCAAAGTTGTTATATCACTTGCATGCACATAACTATTTCGGGTTCCGCATCAGCTGGGGCATTCATCTGTGATACGTCTCTTAACTTCCTCTCAAGCTTTCTCTTCCTCATCAAGCTTTTATTATGTTTTCAAAAACCTCATATTTCATTGGATTATAAAAGAATCGAATGGATTCTGAACACATCATGCCTTGTTATCAAAATACAAACATCAAATCATAATTAATATGTTTTTATGCCAAATATTTATTCATTAAAACTGTTTGTGATATTTGTTAAGTATGGTTTACATGAAAGGTTAATTTCAACAGCGTATGATATAGTCATAGAGAGAGATCAGCAACAATCAGATGAACAGCATTCAGCTGAACAGATACAACAACATCCAAGAATTGCATCTAAGCATTTTCCAAATATATTGAAACAGTCCGTAAACACTTCAGCAATACAGCGACAACATTCTTCTTCTCTATTATCGGACTCTTCCGGTGCAGAGTCCATAACGTATTATACTTTTATATGAGAATAAAATAGACTACTACGTTCTGAAAGTATTATGTATGAAACCTAGTATTATAACAAACAAAAGGTAATAAAAAACAAGAGTAGTCAATATGAATCAAGGTGGAAAAACAGGTAACTTCAAATCTACGGAGATCATACAAGCTTCATAACAAAAACTATGAAAAATGCAATTTATACATTTTATGTGAGGGCAATCTGTGAATCGAAACGTATTGTTTGAGTGAAAATATTGAAATATATTGAATTTGTAATGTACTATTATAGAAATACATGCAAAATAAGTAGCCGATTGCCAGGAGGTCATAAGAGACACGATCAATAAAATGGGGAAACAGGCTAGCTCGTGTAACCTTCAAAATTTCATTCTATTCTATCGGTTGCTAAACTAATGAAAACGATAAACAGATCAAATTAAGTTTTATTATGTAAAAACGAGCGTTTATCATATGTCCAGAAAATCTATCTGCTCAAAAGTAAATAAATAAATATGTAAATATCTACAAAGGATAATTGATTCATCTTAAAGAGAAATAGTACATATCACGTTATGGAATGATAGTAATATAAATATGTATATACCAAAAGCACAAAAATGCATGAAATTACAAAAAAATCACAAGATCAATGGCGAACCGTTGAATGGACGATATAGCAATACAATGAACTAGGTGACTTAGATTGCTCCAACAGAGAGTTGATCAATAAAGCTGAAAATGTTGTAACTATACTATTACCACTAGTCGCAATAAAATAACATGAATTTTAGCAAATTTTGTTATTAACAGGAAGTCCAACATCGTATGTTGTATGAGTGCTCAGAAGTCCAAGAGGAAAAACCGTTTGACTCAAATCATACTTTACTATTAACAATAATTGAAAAATGATCAGTAAATACGTACTGTACATACCGTAATATATTAAATTTAAAATTTACAAAAATTGTCTCAGACAGCCAAGGATTTCAACAGTTAATCTTTCTGCTGTAAATTTTTGCGAAACCATTCCTTGTTTTATCATCACCGAACTACCCCTAAAGCACCATTTTTCAATCCCATAAAAGGTAGCATCGTATGTTGTATGAGTGCTCAGAAGTCCAAGAGGAAAAACCGTTTGACTCAAATCATACTTTACTATTAACAATAATTGAAAAATGATCAGTAAATCCGTACTGTACACACCGTAATATATTAAATTTAAAATTTACAAAAATTGTCTCAGACAGCCAAGGATTTCAACAGTTAATCTTTCTGCTGTAAATTTTTGCGAAACCATTCCTTGTTTTATCATCACCGAACTACCCCTAAAGCACCATTTTTCAATCCCATAAAAGGTAGCATCGTATGTTGTATGAGTGCTCAGAAGTCCAAGAGGAAAAACCGTTTGACTCAAATCATACTTTACTATTAACAATAATTGAAAAATGATCAGTAAATACGTACTGTACATACCGTAATATATTAAATTTAAAATTTACAAAAATTGTCTCAGACAGCCAAGGATTTCAACAGTTAATCTTTCTGCTGTAAATTTTTGCGAAACCATTCCTTGTTTTATCATCACCGAACTACCCCTAAAGCACCATTTTTCAATCCCATAAAAGGTAGCATCGTATGTTGTATGAGTGCTCAGAAGTCCAAGAGGAAAAACCGTTTGACTCAAATCATACTTTACTATTAACAATAATTGAAAAATGATCAGTAAATACGTACTGTACATACCGTAATATATTAAATTTAAAATTTACAAAAATTGTCTCAGACAGCCAAGGATTTCAACAGTTAATCTTTCTGCTGTAAATTTTTGCGAAACCATTCCTTGTTTTATCATCACTGACGAAGGGGCAACTATGCTGTCTTTCCCTATCTAACAACGCGCCGTATTTCATATGAGTTTACAGCCAAAAGTTTTCAGATAGGAACACATGATGTATTATTACGTGCACGATTGTTAATGAGAAAGAGACGTACCTAGCAGCGTTGTGCATAAAAGTGCTTCCTAAAACAATTGCAGGACCACCGCTCCCTTGCGCTCTGAAACAGATTCAAAGCACTATAATTTGAACAAAGTAAGATAAATTTTACCTTTTTTCGTTCATGTTTCGGATGTATACGGATTCTTCAAATGTTGCTCCACCAACAATAAATATGATTACATTTTCCTGTCGAAAACTAAAACACTCGTTTACACCATACACACTAATATAAATAAACCTTCCAACTTCCCCCGATACATAAGGATATCCTTGATCAGAGAGTCGTCCTCTAACCAGGTTATCTACTACCTCCTTTATATACGGTTCATGCTGTGTATAAATATTTTCTACCCCTTTGAGTCCTTTTATAAACCTAAATGATACCTTTGGGTTTTGGTAACTTTGCAAGCTTTTGTTTACCTTTTTGTCATTTCCATGGTAGAGCCTTGTCCGAAAAGATCATTAGAACGTCTTGAATGTCCAGCGAACTTTAGTAAAGATCTGACTATGCTAGCAGCAGAAGTATCCTAAGAAAGAGGCAACTACGAATAAAAACGTTTTTTAAAGCAAACCTTAGCACGTAACATATTGACTAAATTAGATATTTCGTTATTATTATATGTTTCAAAACGTAATGAATACAAAAGAACAAGCCGTAAAGCATTCTGAAATGGGAATATTTTGTATTTATATGTTTCTAGGTTTCCAAACAAACCAAACGAGTGATTTTAGGATGACTAAGAAGCTCCTTAACTCTTTCTAGGCATCTTGTATGATCTCCTTCGGCCACAATTGACTGCTCAACCTAAATAAGAAGTAAATATTTAGCAGTTTATGTAAATGCATTAAACCTCAGATACTTCCAACAGATTCTGATTGCTAACTAGTTTACTTAGCTCCCCCACTAATGTTACATGCTTAGAAACAGTTCCTTAAAAGAACTAAATAATTAATTAATTATAAACTAAAAAAGATAGTAAACTATCAATGAATACAGCTAAGCACCGCCTTGACAAATTCAAAATGGTAGAAAAACGTGTAATTTACGTGAATAAAGTAATTTGAAATTAAAATATGGCACGCAAAAAACGTAAAAATTACATTAATAAATTTGCGCTAACCTGATATTTTTTTGAATTGAGGATATTCTTCCACAAAATTTTTCATATCCGCGATTGACTCTAAATTCTTATGAATTTGAGCTTTTTGTTGAAACTCATTCATTAATATTTTGATATTTTGTCCGATTTCTCCAAAATTCATGGCAACGTTCTGAGAATATATTAATGAACTTCGAGAACTTCCAAGGGTAAACTACTTTCGCATAAAAATCATCATGGAGCTCATTCAAAACCATACTCTGGCCCTCAACGCAAACTCGATTATTTGAAATAGTAATTAGTTCGTGCACCTGAACAAAAATACTTTATGAAGAAAGTAACTAATTACTTTTTACCATTGCTTCATAAGTCCATTGATTGAGAAGAGGTGAAACTGGATCCTCACTCCTATCGATAATAAGGAGGAGAGTATCTTGCTTAGTATTTTCGAACAATCCTTCCTCCCTTCTGACAACTTGACTTATTTCTTCAGCAAGTCGATGACAATCTTCTGATGATCTTTGATATCTGAAACTTATATAGAGCAAGAAATGATGAATAATTTTTACCTGATTACAGCTCTTTTTTTGAGACTAAGCAGCAGAGCAGTGAGCGATTGCTTAATTCTCAGGAACGATGGCGTTGTTAACCGAAACATACTGTCGTATACAATTTTTTGATTGAGTATGAAGAGATGAGCACATAATGATATACTATCAACAAAATATTCGTGAACTTCTCGGACTGTTTCTTGTTCATCTGCTTCTGCCAAAGACTTCAGGTCAGTTTTACTAATTATATTGGAGAAATCTTTAAAAATTACTTTTTTTGATAAGGTTATTAGAATAACTTACAAATATAGTATTGTGCATATTTTGGATTTCTTAACTCTTCAGACAGGAGTTGTACATTATCAGGAGTTGGTCGGAGAAAAACTATACATTTCAAATGCTTTATAGGTTCCCGAGGAACCGGTGAATCAATACGTTCAAATAAATAAACCTTTATAAATGGTACAATTAAATAAAGTAACAAATAAAATGCACCTCTTTCTGCATCATCTCTGATTGTGCAAAAGCACAGGAAACAATGCTTGTCTGAAAAATTTGTTTTTATTTAAATATAGGTAAAAAGCTTACTGTTTCTTTATCCATAAGTATGACCTTCATTTGTGGTCCCGCTAAGGAGACCATATCTTTGATGTACGCCCTACTGGTACCCAATAAATCCATTCTAAGCAAAAATCAGAATAAATTAACAGTTTCACTTATTTAATAAATTATTTAAAATAAAATATAGCACATATTCATAGATAATTTTATATTTCGTATTAAAATGTTTTAGTGATAATAGTTTCAGAATTAATTATTGTTTTGCTAAAGGGCTCTCACATTTGATTCAAAAGTAATGTAAGAGAAAGCCCATAAAGAACATTTCCTGCATTATTGCGTCGGTGAAAAAAGGACATAATAATGTTCCAATAGTAGTAGAAGAAAATGTGAAACAAAGAGAGATAGATAGAACATTTATAACATTGATCAGAGATATCAAGGTGTGGGGTCAAGGGGGAAAATTATAAGCTTCACTATCCAAAATACAAGCTGTTCTCAAATACCATACAACCTTATATTCAAGTATAATATTACTTCTAATTCATTCCGATTAAAAAAAATAAAATTCCTTCTGTTTACATAAATTTATACAGAAGCTCTTATTAACAACATATTGACTCAAAAAAACAATTTTTTTCACAAAAACAGATATAGTTTGTAGTAGAACATAAGTAAGCCGCAATCTTGAACTGCAGAAAAGATAAAGTAAGCCTGAAATTACAGGCAAAACTATGCTTCACAATTTAAAATATATGATCCAATTTATGCAGTCATATCTACTATAAATTAATAGTTCAAGTGTGTGCTGTTTACGAGGGTCTTGTGCGTTGCACTTAAATAAACTCAACAGTTCTTCTCTCTGTATAAATTAATTTTAAAACCTGGATTAGCTATCTATTCAGTTAATTTGAATCCAAATGACCTTCAAAGTGTTCAAGCTGCTTTTCTTCAAGAAGGAGAAGAAATTTTAGTAGTCTTGATCAAGGTGCCTCACATGGCTAATAACGTTAGTCTCTGTGGTAATCACCAACATCTTTGAATTTTTCAGTAGGTGAATATTTTGTTTATTTAATATTATAAATAAAATTTTTTTCAATCATGTCATTTGAGCATCTCTATGCTATTTTGAGAAAACCCCAATCATCATGAAGTAGGATACTTTTTTTTATTTGGTCACTAAATATATTTTGTAGATTCCAATGTTTTATCAAATCGGTGAAAGTGACGGAGCAGAAATGTTTGACTATGATACTTCATTATTTGATTTCTTGGGAGATGGACATTCAACTCATGTATGACACATATAATCTTAGATAGGAAGATGTTACAAAATGAAAACATAATAAATTATTATTGAATTTAAGTTATTTCATACAATAAATTAAAATTGAAATATGTTAAAATATAGTTAACATTTTTAGTTAATCTCCCTTTGGCCCTGCCGCAATTGGGAAGCTAGTGTTGTTTACAAACTTTCGGTTAGTGGCGTGTAGTTGAAAATAGAAGTTCATCAACTGCTCAACGTGGAATTCACATAATAGATTATACAAATTAATTCACTTAAATTGATTAAAAAACTTTGAATTCAGAATTCCAGATCAGTAATCAGGAATTGAATTATGACTTTTTTTCATATATATGTTGTTTTATAAAACTATCCGCAGGCATTATTTTCAGGTAATGGAGGAGGACAAAACTCGAACCACTTCTACTGCTAAAGTAGAAACTCTTCCTCCACTTACTGCATCAAATAATCCATTGAAGAAAAAGATAGATAAACTAGTAGCTAGTCGATTGCATAATGATGCTGTAGGTTTTATATATTGTAAGAAAATATTGCAAACATTACAGGAATTTCTTCAAATGGTTGATTATGTGTCACCCATGGTTAGTGACATTGATATGCACACAGAACGAAGATTAATGAGAAAATTAGAGCAAAGGGAAGTAGATTTAAATAAGGAATTTCTTATGGAGTTTGAAAAAGTAGAATTATTCGTTTTGCTTGAAAAAATACATTGAAATTTTTTTCAGATGAACTGCTATGTGCAAGATTTTGCAAATAAGGTGAGGCTCATGCACTGCATCTGTTCTGATTTGACGAATAGAATACAACAAAATAAAGAGAAAACTCAAGATCTTCTTAGCAAAACGAGTGCTTTGCAGCATCAAAAGTTCTATTTCTTTTTAGTGAACTTATTTAATATATTTTTTAAAGAAAACACTTGGAGACGAAACAGAAAACCATTGAAGAGTTTCTAGGAAAATATTCTTTAAGTGATGCTGAAACAAAAGCGTTGGAAGGAAATCAGACAGGTTTGTTTATGAAAGAAAGCTTTTGTATTATGCAAATTTTATTAGATGGTACGGTAACAACTGACTTTTTCCCCGCACTTAATAGAGTTAAAGAAATATATTCACAAAGCAAAAATTTATTAAGATCAAGTGGAGAACATTCGGCAGCGTGAGTTTTTTATATTCTAAATAGCGAAAAGTTGCTTCTTTCAGTTTGGAAGTCATGGAGGATATGTCTAATAAAATGGAAAAAGCTTATGAGGTTTTGTACAGAAGCATTCAACGTATGGTGTTTATTTTTTCTTCAATATATGTTTTGTTATAGGGGAATGTCGTATATTAAATATGGATTATGTCGAACTAAAGCATATTCTATGCCTTTCCTTTGCTGCATTACAGGATCGAGAGGTTTTATTGAAATATTCTCTTGGTTAGTTATTAATCATAGATGCTTCTATTTTTGTTTTGTTAAGACGAGTTTTGTACTGCTCGAAAAAATCAAATTTTGCGACTCTATATTGATGCTTTAACTAAAGGAGTACATGGTGGTGGAAAACCTATAGAACTTATGAGTCATGATCCACAGAGGTAGATGCTTTTTGTCTAATTATTACAATTATTTTATTTTAGATATCTTGGGGATATGCTTGCTTGGATTTATGAAGCTATTGAAGGTGAAAGAGAACTGCTTCAAATGCTTTTAAAAGAATGCAAAGAAGAAGGTTTTTGTATGGTTTAGTAGTTAAATATAATATCGAATTTTCAGTTTTTAAAGACAATTCTTTACAAGTTCTTGCTCAAATTTCTTCAGCTCTTTGTCGTCCATTCAAGGTATACTTTTATTTCTTATTTTAGATTAATTTGTATTCATGTAGATCAGAGTAGAACAAGCTTTAGCTAATGAAACTGACCCAGTGGTATTGTATAGTTTATCTGCTCTGTTTACTTTTTATGCTGGAAAAATTATGTAAGTTAAACTGATTATATTTTATTAGATATATTATTCAGACCGGGTATTGGCACCGAAAGTGAAATAGCTCAAACCATTACTGAATTAAATACTTTAACTCTGAATATTTTCCATACAAGTTTGAACAATGCTGTTCAAAGAATTCTAGCTAAGGTATCTATATAATTATTAAGTGTTTAAAATATATATTAAGATGGGGGCCCCTGATTATGACTTATTACCTGTCCAAGCTGTTCATCATATACTCATGCTACTGAGGTAAATGATGTGAAAGTGTTTAATTTCACAATTACGTTACAATTTTTTGTAGAGAAGTTCTTGAAACTCATGATGGCTCTATGGCTGGTAATTCGGATGCAAAAGAAGAATTTAATAAGGCAATTTCAATGTTCAGAATAATGAAAAGAGAATTTTTCAGATTTTTTCATGTGTCTTAGATCCTCTCTATCGTGCTATTCAGATAGCAACAACTCAGCTACACTCTCCTTTAGGTAGCCATTTTTCGGTATCCAAATTTTAAAGTAAAATTCAGATGTTGCTGTTTATACGTTAAATTGTTTATCATCAATTCAATCTGCCGTAATTCTTTATCAGTTTACTGATACTCGACTAGAAATGATAAAAGCTTTGGTATGTATATTATCCCGTTTAGGTTTTTTATTTTATTTTTCAGATGGAAGGAAATGAAGATGTTTTAGTTTCTGAAGAAGCTTCTGCTATATTAGCATCCACTGGGCTTATTCACATTTACACAAAAGCCGCTGCCCACGATCAGAGTCAAGTTTGTTTTATTTATAAATTTTTTTCTGATAGTAGCTAATATAGGGGCCCCTTTCTGCAATTCCTGGAATGGAAGCTGCTTCAATTACTAAGAGCTTTACAGCTTTTGATTCTTTTCTTGGACAACCAGACAGCTGTCGTATAGACCAAGTATCGAAAATAAGCAGTTCCCGTGTGAGGTAATATTGAGCTTATTTCATCTTTAAATTATTTGGAATCAAGAGATTCCGTGCGAAGGAGGACAATGGAAAATGTTATTGCTGCCTATGCGGTTATCGTTCGGAAATTAGAAGATCCTTTCAATAAATATGAAAATATTACGTTCAAAACAGCTGAACAGGTATTATCATTTGAGTTTGAATTCAATGCTAATACTCATACTAATTCCAGGTGTCAGAACTTCTCTTGTAACAGTCATAAGTTTGTGATATGTATGTATCTTATCGTTTGCCTTAATTTATAATAATGCATATAATTCTACTTTGTATATTTTTGCTTTTAACCTTAGTGCAATTATTCGGGGTGATTTGTTGTGATGGATAATAAAATTTTAGAATAATTTCTAGATGTATTTCATTATTTCCGGATATGCTACATAATTTTTGTTTTTTTTTCTTTGAAATCAGAAGCGTCAACTTGCTCAGTGGGAGAAAAGATATATTTCTTAATTGATTATGCAATCTCCTAGCCTTGCTTCATTCAAATATGATAAGTTTACTATATCATTAAACACTCGTCTAGTCTGAATTACAATATATGCTGCTTGAAAACATTCATGATATTCTATAAGATTGAACTGTATTAATCAATGTATACCGTCTAGGATATGGATTATCACAGCTTCTTTCCGTGATTGTTGATTTCATATTTAGTGTTACAATTTCAGTATTGGAAAATTTTACTGAACGGACATTACTACAATCGTCATATTTTTTATTTTTAGCTACCATTCGTCAATCAATGTAACTACATATTCTCTTGAACTACGCAGGATATATATTGAAAGATTTGATAGAATATTTTGTTTAAAGAAATTTATGTATTTAATTACTTTGGCTTGACTTTATTTACAATTCTTATGATTACATTATTAAGTCTCAACTGGTTCAATATGTAACAGTAAACTATAACAATTAACATTATATATAACAACTATGCATATATGTACCATAATCTCTAGGCGGACCATGTGGTTCCTTTCACCTTATATTTTCAATGCCAACTAAAAAGCTACTTGCAATTTTTATAGAAATCTGATACGATTTCTCAAAATGAAAAGTAAACTGATACTATTATGAAATAATTAATATTTTGATTTGGTACTTTTTTCTTGTTGGTAACATACTTTCGCATAAGAGCAAAGTTTTTGTCATTGGAGCACAGTATTATTGCAATCACGAATTAACAAAATACGTTTATGATAGTTGTTGAATTCAAGGAGAAAAGCTTATGCTAATTTTTTGATTATAATGTTCGAGGTTCAAACAAAAATTTGATTAGATAAACATAAATATTTTGAATACTTCTGTGGGAATGGTATTCGCATCATTTGTAAGAAGCCCTTTATGTACACGTTGCATAACTATCACAATGACATTGTCTATTCCATTACATTCTAAGTTTATTCTACATTACTCCTGCAGTGCAGCAAGAATACTGTTTTATATTATACATATATTTTTTTCTTTTGATTATTTATATATCGCATGTTCAACATTTTTCTTTTATTTTCATATGCGAACCGGCTTTAATTTAATGTTGACTAAATAGCGATTTGATTTGTCGTTTCTTCCATCTTCATATTCAGAAAGATTGAGAATGTTTCAACGTCGTAGACAGCAAAGAGACAATACTGGTGTATATCTGCTCGCAATACAATTACTGAATAGTGGACCGATACCTCCTATCACGCTTGGAGCTATTATTCTTCAGATTGCTATATTTCTTGGATATATTCCTTTTTTAGATTTAGATAAAACAAGTAATCATATATTAACATTGATTACTTTACTTCAATGTTTTACAGGGTCTTTATGCTTACTCCCATATAGAATAATTGAAAATGGTGAATGGCATCGTCTTATTTTTCCTATAATTATGCATGGCTCTGATATGCATTTATATTATAATATGATTTCTTTGCTCTATAAGGTAAGCAAAAAAGAAATATTTATGACGACTTTAAGTATCGCTTATTTGAGGGAAGAAAATTAGAGCAAAGGCTGGGTTCACATAAGTTTGCATGTATACTTGCTCTTTTTTCCATTGTTTCTGCTCAAGTAACTGTGGCTATAAGCTACCTGTTTGATTTTATAGCAGGAACGGGATTTACAAGTCAATGTGCTGTTGGATTTTCTGGTACGTTCATTTTTATCAGTTCATAATTATAAGTTGGTGATGTTGAAGTTCCTATGATGGGTAATATTTTTTAAAACAAACATTATATATCAATTTCTGTTTTCGTATCAATCAAACCATACTCTCTGTTTGGTAAGTCTTGATGATGCATAATTCATAACCTAGATCGCAGTTAATTAGTAATTTTGTAACTTAATATTATCAATTTGAATATTATATATTTACACCTTATTTTCACAGTTCCATATTTGTTTTCTTAAATACTTTACATAGTTAATTCATCATATTATCAGAGGTCATGACAGTTTCTTATCTTTTGTTATGGTCTTTTGCATTCTCTAACTGTACAAGCAATACGAAACCAAAAATGTTCCTAAAGTAATCATTTAGTGCTGTTTTCTAATTATCATGTTATTCATATATATTTTTAAAATCTGAATCAATATAGATTGATTAGTCATTAGCCTGAGCATTTATTACTACCAGCCTGTGGTTCTCATATTCTTGTATTCGCACGCGGAATCTAATTGAAATGTGACCTCTCTTTGAAATGTTTATTTTGCCAGCCGACATTAAAAATGCATATGGTACTACATAAACTTAATTCTAGTAATTAACTATGTTCATCATTATATTGTATTAACTGTGCAAATTGCTACCATCTTATTCCTTTAAGAATTTTGTGCTTGATTAGAGCATCTGGTGTTCCAAATACTTATACCACCTACTTGAACGCATTTAAATTAGTTTCCTCGGTGTCCGCTTTGCTCATTTAATCAAATGTAAGAATAATCTTGAGCTTTACTTGAATAAATGAAGATATCTGTGGCATTATAAAGTGCCTGTAAGAAAGATAGATTTGCGCTCAACATGACATTTAGCCTAAATATTGAATTCTCATTTGGTATTTTTCATGTATATCTTAACCCTTGAGATTTACTCTCGATATAATTCAAGATAGTTTATAAACAATATTAATAATCTGGCTTTCTGGGATTGCGGTTTGGCTGAGATGTATATTATTTCTCAGCAAGCATGTTTGGAAATTGTAAACTCGGAAGGACATTGTCTTTGAATTAAAACATTTCTCTTTTCGCATATTATTGTTACGCCCGTTCTAACCCAAGTGTTTTGCGGTTACCCTATCAGATACTTTATAACATTTATTAATTAGGGTTCATTAGCTGGCTTGAATTTGGCAATAAGCACCTTTGTGCTTGCCGCTTGCTGTATTATAGATATATATATATATCTTCTTTTCTATTCGTTTATACCGCCTGTTCCGTTAATATTTCACCTGTAACATCATCATATCGTTGTCACCCATAAGTTTGTGATAAGTTGTCGGACCTATCAGTCGGTTGTAATTTCAATGATCATGTAGTAATGCTCGTGCATTCGGGATAGTTGAAGTAATGAAGAACAAGCCCACTAGAGCCATGGGATTGCATCGCATCTCAGGTGTCACTTATTCTGTTGCAATTCATCATAATCTTTTATGAGACTTCTGTGTGTAAGCGTAGTAAATACGCTAACAAGCTTTCGAATATTAACAAAAGATGTTCGATTCAAGTTAATACTATTCTAATATATTCTGACGACTCTTTAAATATCAATCACATTTGCATGCGACCATACTGCAGAAAAAGTTGATTGTAATATATCATGACCATGATATGCTGAGCAGTTTTATTGATGAAGTGTGCTTGCGTTTTATTGTTAGGACTTTGATGTATCTCCCTTTTGGGACTGAGATTTTCGTATCTAGAGAAGGCTAGACATGAATGAAGAGATGGAATTACGATTAATGGCATTTTCGACGCTCGAACTTCTGAAAGTAGCGAAAATTTTGAAAATTTCGTAGTTCTTCACGCTTTTTCATATCCGGTTTGATTCCCCTTAGGTTATGTATCGTGCAATAACTACTTAGGAAACAAAAGATATTCTTTTTTCCATCTGTTGAGTGTTACCTAGATATTATAGTTTTCTATCAATGGTATTGTTCAGAAAGACTGTGGTGTTTATTGTCATTCACATTGCTGTTTGTCCTTCTGGAACATATGGTAAAATTGACTTCTCATATGTGTCCGATATTCAGGCCTTGAAGCGAGTACTGTTTTCTCATGCTAACCTCATGCTCATGACGTTTCCTTTGACTTATCAAACTTGAATTGAATTTTTTCACGTTTTTTTTTAAATTTTGATATCAAATTATTCCAAAATATGTAAAATGATCATGCTAGTCTCGATGAGTGCTGTCAGACATTAAAGAAGATGTAACCATATCTATTACATGTATCCACTTTATGATTTCCGCTTAAATCAACAGCGAATTTCAATTTTTCTTCACCTTTTTCTCCACTTTGAGGACACGATCTATTCATAACTAACATTATTTTAATTATGTAATCGTATGACTTAAATCGAATTCATATAAGGATATTGCATAGTTATGCCAATATTTGTCCTACGATTTGCATACAGCTGTCACCACTCAGTGATGATTATATGTGTATGCCTATATGAGGGGAAAGGGGTGGTTGTGGCTGCTTCTGTGTCAAGACCCGGTTCGTTTAATAACGGCCACTCGCACGACTGTCAAAATGCTTCAAATGGATTAAAAGGGTTATAATTCGGTTATAGCACCTCACTTCTCACAGAAGCTTCTCACCTAACCTGAACAAGACTACCCTCTTCGAACTATAAATGATTATTCTTCGTTTTATGTTTGGTTTTTATGTTCCGTTATCATTTTCCAGCTTTATATGTCTACTCATTATTATAATGAAAATTAAATGACGAAAACATTGTGCGTTAAAGACGCTGTTCATGTTTTAATCTTGCCGACTTTGCACTTATTTTTTTCTTAAAAAAGTCATAGTTTCGATTATCTAATTTGGCAGTTTGTGTAAATTTTTTAAATATCATTCTTTAAGTTTACGCTCCTTTATTGTTTCTTCATGTTGTTTCAATAAGAGGTTATAAGATTAATGTCTTAGACAAACTTTGATTATCTTTAGTGCGCATCAATGAACCTCTCATTAACACATACGTTCTTCCTCTTGTAGCCGGATTTTTATTACCATCGTTTTGAGGTTGATCGGTTTAGTTGTTTCGGTTGCTATGTTCCGAAGCCTCTTTGACCAAGCACATCCGAAAACCGATCTGCAGTTCAAACTATTCAGCTCAAATATTATTTCGTAACCTTCAATATAATTCAAAACTATGTTTTTCCGAAGGATTTGAATAAAAACTGAATTTCTATAATGCCGGCGTAATTATATTTTTATGTAGCACTCATACTTACTGGTTTTTAGCGCCTCGCATAGTAATAATTTCACGTTAACCTCGTTGAACAATCTTCTTTTGTCCTTGGTTTCATTGTTTTTCTTGAGAGTATAAGAATATTTTTTGCTAATTTATGCCTAAAGTACTTTTCGTTAAGTTTTTTTTGCATGAACTGGGTCTCTCTATCTCTCCTTAATAACTTGCTCAAACTTTTTCCTATGACAACCCAACTCAACTACGTCTTTTGCAGAAAGACTACTTTCTCTAGATTTATGGACTTGGGCAGGGACATTCTTGGCATTATTTTGATGATCTCCGACGAAAAAAATGT
Source organism: Auanema rhodensis (assembly GCA_964057225.1). Lineage (NCBI taxonomy): Eukaryota > Metazoa > Nematoda > Chromadorea > Rhabditida > Rhabditidae > Auanema > Auanema rhodense. The sequence continues at coordinate 7,129,043 of OZ059899.1, read as the reverse complement.
CTTGCTTTTTTCCCGTCGGACGTTATTAGTTTAAGCCATCGTTGCTCTTTTGTGATCTCTTAGCAGTTCCATATGATTTAAGTTTAACGTTCTGTTCTTACTTCGTCTTGTTCATATAACCCATATATAGTGTTGTATATTACGATATAATAATATGTGGTGTTCACACTATGTGCGGGTTACGTTACGTAATTACATAAGGTAATATGGGACCGTATGTGCAGTCCACTTCATCTACGCTTGTCAACTTGCACGCTATTGATAGAACTCATCTTCTCATAATCAATGTGAGAACTTATATGAGAAGAGGTTGATTGAGAATACAATTCTAAATAATACTTCTTTTAACTATATATCTACTCACTAAAGGGCAGTTTGTCACCTACGAGTGACTTTTTCGTACATATCGCCTTGTTAGTTTACCATTACATTGGCTAGTTTTTTTAAAAGGATGATACATAGGGTTTTCGATAGGCTGATTTTGAATTTCATTGCTTTGCCACTTTTTCATGTATCTGTTCAACTTTGCATTAGTTTTCGTTCTTATTTCTTGCTATAGCCTCCTATGCATCTCAATTTGAAATTTCGATTCTTACTGGTTTTGAAAAGACAAAGAAATGCTTTCGTGGCTTTATCCATATTCTATAACACCTACCAATTCTGTTGTTACACTCACAGCCTCAAAGTTTCTAAGACTTTTGAAAGTATAACGTTTGCTCTGTTGTATACTGCAATATTTTTATGAAAATTTCCATTGTTAATATCTGAATGCGATTATACTGAAAGCGATATTTTCAAGTGAAGTTATGCTTCTTTAACATGTTATCTTAAGGAAAGATGTTTATGACTGAAAATATTGCTAACATATTGTTGGTAAATGAAAAGTGTCTCTCTTTTCACCTTACTAAAGTATAAGCTTCTTATACATAAAATATAGTTGAAAACTATCTTACTCCTATTTTTTATTTGAAAATGATATGCATAGTTCTACTTTTATAGATCTTACTTGATGTATTTCTTAATTATTTCTGGTCATCATATTTGAAACTGCAAGCTTTATGCAAATTATGCTGTCTAACAATATGTCACTCCGTACTTACTCGAATGTTCGAGATGGATATTTTGTTCAGAAACATCCTCTTGAGCATCTTCATGCTCCCTTCTAATCATAATTTCTCGTGTCGTTATTCTCCCTTCCCATATGGTCGGGCTATCCTTTGCTATGCAAGAGCTGAGCTAAACTATTCAAATCAAAAAGATGATTGTCGATTCGAAAGTTTTCATAGCATATGTTTTCTTTTCCTGTACACGATGACACATTAACATTTTCATTTCTGGTGGTCTGAGCCTTTTAAAGGCGGCTTTTTATGCTTATAATGTTTGCCCTGTTTAATATAAGAATATATGTAATATATTTCGATGTCAATTTTTCGGCTTACTCACACTTTGTGTGTATTTCTATGAGAGAGGCAGAGAGAAAACCTTACGAAAAAGATAGATCTCATCTTCAAACGTAAGAAAGGTGTGTTAACTTAACTAGGCTTTCGGCTTTTTTCTCAAATGTCAAATACGTGCTGTCATCAACTATTTGGGAAAGGCCAATCGGATACATATTTGTTCAGATGATCATAATGATGAAGTTGTTCTGATTCAAATATTGTAACTGAAGTCGTTGTAAGTTAAGCAAAAGAATATACTATGACGATGTCGACAGCTTTAATTACCATTCGTTTCCTCGTTCTATGCTAATTAGCATAGGACGCCTTCTATGTACGAAGTTTACAAGAGAGCTATCTCATTATTGGCTGTAAAAAACTAATTGTTTGTTATGTTTTTTTCAATTCTGAATTTACTCTCGAATATAATCTAGCTATGCAGTTATTTAATCATATTGTGATATTAATGCTGAATCGGAAAGTTGTAAAAGCAATATATAATCACTTATATAGAATCCAGCTGAGTGGTCGTACTATTCATTTTACCATTCCATGCAGTTCCGCAGATTTATATCATCTTTCAATTACATCATACTACTATTTGTATCGCTCCCAGCTTTTTTTATGCATATTTTGTGGATGTTTATCCACTATCTGTTTTACTGCTTATCGAATTAAAAATTGAAATTGAAAATCTGCTGACTCTTTGCTCCGTTCTCGAATCAGAATCTGGGATTTTCATGGGACTGGACATTTTCTACCCTCTCCCATAATCAAACAATATTTCTTCGGCTTTTCCGTGTGCTAGCCGGTCTTCCGAATGTATTACAAGCATATGCAAACATTGTTTCAAACGACAAGGGGCGCGAGATCGTTGTGGACATCAGCATCTTATTATGACCGTGTTTTTTCTTGCTTCTAGATTTCCAGAAAGACTATAATCTGAATCTATTCAATTATTTGTCTCTTTAATTTCTTCTAAACTGTATTATATACAGCCGGTTCATTAAATTTTTCAACTGCCACTTTGCTAAGCTGAGTTTGTGCTTCATATTACAATATGATGAAGTTCTAGCTAGGATATTTTCGCATCGTAAAATCTTAATAGAATTGAATAATATTTTTATGTCATTTTCACTTTTATAATAATTATTAGTGTTTTCACCTTATTGTATGTTCTAGAAACAAAGCACACAATTGGCTTTCGTATTGCTTCTTCTTTTCTTCTGATTTCTCTTGTAGCTGGTTATCGAAAATTATGCTCAGACACATTGGAAATTTTATATGTTGTTCTTTTGCTCTTCACCTCTGATACTTTGATAGAGAATCGTTTCTCTTATTGTTTTGATGTTTTCATATTTCTTTTAATTTAATCTGAGTTTTGAAATGACTAATCCTATCTGCGATCTCATTCATTTAAACAATAAAAAACAGAGAGTTTGCGTTTTTTAAGATGAAAATCATTTTTCAATTTGATTACAATGAGTAAAATGGATTCGTCAACGGTCGACGTTTGTTCGGTGAACGATAGCCTATTAAATTCTACTGAATCATCCAGTATGAGCAGTAGCCCATCTCGATTTTCTCGATCATCGAGTGATTCTCTACTGAAATATAGGTACGATTCTAAGCATCTAATTAATATTTATTGTATTGTTTCAGGAAGCATAAAATATTCGATAAATATCAATGGATTCCTCTATTTCTTGCATCTATTTTTATAGTTCTACTAAGCATATTCGTTTTACTTCTTATGATCGCACTAGCACGTTTAAGACAAGAAGTTTCCTTTTGTCGGCAACGCAATGAAGAAAACGTTTATGAGAAACGATTATATGAAGACCAGAAAAAGGTTTCCCGTTTTTTATCAGTGTATATTTAGAATAATATGCTTTAAGTTGGAAGAATCGTCCGAACAATTACAAAGACTTTTTGATCCTGCTCGCATTAGAAGTAATCTGAAGTGGATGTCGCGAAATAATCACATAGCTGGTCTTAATGATAATTCAGTTTTGATGCGTACAATTGCCGCTGAGGTATAATAGTTTTTATGTTCATTGATATTGTTTGCTTTTCTAGTATGAAAGTATGGGACTTAATGTGAAAATTTATAACTATACTGTACTGCTGAATTATCCTGATTTTAATCGTCCAAATTCAATTGAAACTCGCGATGAAGACAACAATTGGAGGACAGTTAGTCATGGATATGGAGTGAAATTAGGTCCAATAGAAGCATCTAAAGAGGTACAATATTTTGATATTTGTCATCAATAAAGTTTTTCTTTCAGCAAGCAGATCCACGATCAGCAATCTGGTGGAATGCTTACTCAGGCAATGGGTCAGTAGAAAGCCGCATAGTTTATTGCAATTATGGAATGGCTGAAGATTATAAGGAATTAAAATCAGTAAGATATATTCATTGTTTAGCTGGACACCGATATTCATATTTTAGTGGTCTATTGATGTATCTGGAGCTATTGCTTTGATCAGATATGGAGGAATATCAAGATCGGAAAAAGTGAAAGAAGCTAAACGACATGGTGCTGCTGGTGTTATTCTTTTTAGTGATCCAATGCATTATACGAATGCTAATGAAAATAGGGTAGGATACTTCTATCAGGTTTCTAATCAGATAAAACTTTAAGACATTTCCTGATGATGTGTTTTTGCCGGGAACTGATGCTCAGAGAGGTTCTGTTCTCGCAACACATGGTGATCCTTTGACTCCACTCTTTCCATCTCTGCCATATGTCTATCGTTCTGAAACTCAAGAATCTGTTGCAAGAAAAGGTATAATGTTTACTGCAACTTGCCAATACAATTTGTTTATAAAGGCTATCTAAATTCTCTCCCTGTCACACCAATCGGTTATGATGATGCTGAACGAATAATGTCATATCTTAATGGGCCAGTAATAAAGGTTTTTTTAATAATTTAAGCATTTTTTACTGCTCATATTCAGGTGTCTGCTTGGAGAGGTGGCTTGAAATCCCCGTATCGTCTTACAGGAAGCCAAGTTTTTCGAATGAACGTTCGGTCTCGAAACGCCAAACGAACTATTACTAACATAATTGCTACATTGAGAGGAAAAGAAGAGCCAGACAGATGGGTTCTTGTAGGAAATCATGTAGATGCTTGGGGAAGCGTGAGTAGCTTACCTATTTCTTGCACAATAAGTACTTTTCAGGGTGCTATTGATCCCCTATCGGGTACTGCTACCCAACTTGAAATGGCTCGGGTCGCTTCTCAGGTAAATTTTTCTTATTATTTTCCACCTAATTTAATTAATTGTAGTATTATGATAATAATGCTCCACGTCGATCAATTGTATTCTGTCACTGGGACGCGGAAGAGTTTGGTTTGATAGGATCAACAGAATGGATTGAAGAAATGCAATCTGTTTTAAACACTCGGTATACATATATATGCTTGCAATTTTTATTAAATAATATTATTTTTCAAGAGCTGTTGCCTACATTAATGTCGATCACATATCTGGTAATACGACGCTTGATGTGAAGGCTGTTCCGCTCCTTTATCGTCTTATCGTGGATTCAGCTGAAAAAGTACCTCAACTAAACGCCCATGAATTATCTCATGCTCGAAACTCACTATTGGATTCTTGGCTTTTCTATCGCGGTAAAAGCCCATTTTCTGGAGATCGAACAATGCCTGAAATCGGGTTACCAACAGGAGGCTCAGATTATCAGGTGATCTTTAAAATCAATTTAAGATAACTTATATGAATATTTCAGAGATTCATTACTTTTGCTGGTGTACCATCTGCTGATTTAAAAATGGAGTCTTTACCTGGAATGTCATATGCCCTCTATCATACTATGTACGAAACGTTTTGGACAGTCGAAAATTTAATGGATCCTAACTTCTCCTCTATGCTGACAATGGGCCAACTTTGGATGGAAATTGTTCATCAACTATCTAATCGTTTGGTATTTCTTCATAAACTCTTGTTACATCGTATATTCTCCGTATATTTAGATTATTCCTTTTCATCCGTTACACTTTGCTCAATCAATATCATCACTTTTTCACAAAGCTGAAACTCAAATTTCTTATTTGAATATTACCCAGCATGTACCTCGATATTCTGAAAAAGTAAACGGTGTCAAGCATGCCCTTCGGCGTCTTTTACATGTAGCTACCGCTTTTCAACTTGAAATACAGGTAGCATATTTTTTTCAGCTTTTCAGAAAAAGCATCTGTTTATTCAGGATATTTCAACAGGGTTGTCGTCTGTTTCTGTCGGTCGCGTTGAACAGTTAAACAGCCGACTTATATTACTTGAGAGATCTATGTTGGATGCACATGCTTTCCAGCAACCAATATATAAGCATATACTGTATTCACCTTCCAGACATCCTTCACATGTTAATTCATTTGCTTGTATGCTAGATCCATGTTTCGATTTTTTGGAACAAAAGGATAATTCTACTTCTGCCATACATAACTTCGTAATGAGCTTTACGCGTCTACAATTTGCAATTGAAAGCGCTATTAAAATACTTAGTTTTGACTAGTTAATGTCACGGGTTCGAAATTCTGCCTCTATATTTATATTCAATGTATAGCCATGCCTTATAGATTTTCATAGTATTGTCTCATTTAACTCTGAATTATCTTGCACTTCTTGTATTAATAATTAGTATTAATCATCTCGGTCAAATGAGATCTCTTATCATTTATATATAAAAATATCTGTGATACAATAAATTCAATCGCTAATATATACTTGCGCGTCTATATGGGAACTTCAACATCACCAAAAATATTTACTAATTAATCATTAACTTTCAGAATATTTTTAATATTTTCTAATTATAGGTGTTCTATTTGCTTTGAAGGTTCTTATGAATCATTATTTCCCATACAGTCATTCTAATCTTTTCGGATGGCTTCCTATTCCCTCCAAGTATGCTTGTTGGGCTGAGTTATTCCTTATTGAGGTGAGTTGGTTTTCATAAAAATAAAACAAACGTTTTTGTTTTAGTTAGTTACTCCAAATGCTTCATTTGTCGGTCATTTAGCTGGAATACTCACAGGACTTTTATACACTTATGGTCCTCTGCAATTAATCACCAAATTGTTAACAGACTTTACTGGTATTAGGTTTTCAGTCAAAGAATGCAGGAAAATCAACTTTTTAGTTTCTGATACAAGAGGTCGTGCTACACCAAGTGCACCACCCTTTGAAGAAGGTGGTTCTGATTCCTATGAACGTTATGGAAGCGCATTTTCTGGACGAGGAGCAACTACAGGAGGACATGGAAACCGTTTCAGGTACAAATTCAAAATTTATATATATGAATTGATAATAAGTTTTAGCCAATATACTGGTGGATTATCAGAAGAAGATCAATTGCGTAGAGCATACGAAGAATCATTACGAGACATGGGAACTAGACGTCGTTATGGATGGAATTTATAGTTAAAACTATACTTATATAAATATTTCTACGGTTCACTCATTGTATTGATTAATCATTTGTAAAAATTTAAAAACCAAACATAATATAAATATTTATTGTAAACATATCTTTCTTGTATAAAGTTTGCAAAAAAAAAAGCTTTTGAGAAAAAAAAACTCAAATTGTTATAAATCGGGATTTCATCAAATAAAATAAAAGAATATAATATATAAACAAAAATCTGAATAAGTTGTAATCATTTAACAACGTTCTTATTGTTAAAGCATCATGACTTCGATATTTTTCAAATTATGGCTATATAACAAGAAGTTAGTTTAGCTTCCTGAGCTTATTACCATTATTTCACGTTAACGTGAAAACTTGAAGAAACTCAAAGTACATAAGGAGTATGTTTCAGATACAACAAGGTTGAGAAAGAAAACTGACACGTTGAACGAGTAGTGAAGAGATGTGACGACAATGGACTGACTGTATGACGAAGCTCTGATGCGAGCTCCAACAAAAACAGGAAGCATGATAGCTAAGTGGAAGATGAGCGCCGATGAGCATTTCAAAGAGCCCGAATAGCAATGAAAAAAACGACGAACGAGTTTCAGCTAAGCCGGAATCCAAGTAGTATTATCAGATTAACCTGTACATGTCCGGTCAGCTATGTAAACGAATTTTCTTTGAGAACTTCAGGAAGTTTAGTAGAAAATAGAAAAGCAGACTTTTCAGCTACTATGTACACCAGGATATCTGTGGAAAGGTAATGGCTACGTGAAAAAAGTGGAATCACGTGAAGCTGACTACAAGAATAAAACAATTAAAAGTAACAAGGTTGTTAGATGTAGCGTTTGATCAAAAATCACATCTTCAGATTAATCGATCTCGAGTCTCTTCAGAAATTCCGGTTTTCTGAAAACAAATATTTTAGTCTTCATTATATTATTCATTAATGTTCTTATAATAATTACCTGACGGTCATCCCATTTCTTACGTTCTTCTGTGAACATATGAATCTGCTCATGTAGAGCTTCTTTTAAAGTTGCAACTTCTTCACGTAAAGATGACACTTCTGTTCGAATACTTGTCTCAGAATCCTATAAATAAGATATGTTATGAGTTCATTCATAGCCTGTTATCTTTACCTTTATCTGGCGAGGTGCTGGTATTGGTTTTTCACGTTTTTTGCATTCATCACAGATTCGTGGCTTATCCATCTCGGCCTTGACGGACCCCAATTCGCGTTCCAATTGGAAACACTATAAGATTGAATATTGAATGTTTGTTCTTTATAAATAAAATTTCAAAATAGATCTTCATTCTGATTTTCTAATACACTTATTTAATACTTACTTTTCTTAATAATCCTGTTTTCTCGTCTCGGAGACCGTCTACTGAACGGGACAAGGTCTCGGTTTGACGTTGGCATCCCGCCAGCTGGGTTCGTAGTCCGTGTTCGCCACGCTCAGCAGCGGCAAGACGTTGTCGAAGTTGATCAAGCTCTTCTTTCCAGATCTTTTCCTTTTCTTGATAGACCTTGACGATTATTTCCTCATTTTGTTCCATAGTATTACGTACTTCGCGTAACTCATTCTCTTTATCACGCATGATAGCCTAAGAATAAGAAAGTTACACATATGTACTCAATCGTGATAAAGCTCCAACCTCAAAATCAACAATGCCTGAATCGCTTGGTGATGGTGTAATATGGATTCCTGATGAACTACGTCCAAGTGGCTTCTAAATGGAGATATTATTACATTTAATTCATACAAAATTTTGTAAGTAAAAGCAATATAATGACAAAACCAACTTTGTTAGTTCCGGAAGGGCTACTCAAATGACTGCTGCCTGTACCACTTGAAGCCATTGATGAAGTTAGCTTTGGAGGAACAAATGATCCATAATCTGAGCCACTTGAACAAACTAAAATCATAAATTAGAATTAAAAATATTTTTGAATATTATCTTACAATCACTGAATTTTTCTTTTTCCAAATATTCAGGTACTGTATCATATTCATTTTCTACTGGCTTATTCGGAGGTGAAAAGCTGGTACATGGTTGGTAGATTTGTCTTGGTCTCTGCATTTGACTATTTGAACTACAAATAAATGGAGTGCTCTTAACAACATCGCTGAAAAAATAAAACATATAATCAATGTGAATTCATTGAAAAACATGAAATGTTTTCCAAAATGCTCACCCTCGAATGACTTGTCGTTCGAAATTTCGCATATCTTGAGATTGTCGAAGTTTAAAATCCTCAGCAGTTTGATTTGTAACAGCTCGGAAGGCAATTGGCCGAAGAATATCTTCACTCTATAAATAGATGAATAATTAATTTTTGATTTATTAATAGATTGAAATGGAACAAATAATGTACAATGGAGTACCGAAATACATAAAGTTCATTACAGAGAGAAAGGAATGTCCATAGAGGTTATTCATTCGGTTAGATTTGGGTTGAAGATAACATTTTTTCGAAATCTTACAAGTAAGATCAACGCAAAAAAAAAAGAAAAAACTTTAAATTATTTTCTAAAATAAATAATTAATCATATAAATATTGAAATATTTAATATTATTCTTCAATTATAATGATTTTAATTATTTATTTAAGTATATCTAACTGATATATAGATTTTCTATTGATTTAGGGAAGTTATTTAAATTATTTGTATTTAAAATAAAAATGATGAGCGGTTGTATTCCAAAATAGGCAAAAATCTAACAAACCACACAATCAGACCATATATGAAAGAAAGAAAAGAAAAACCTTGAAAATCTTAGGAGGGGGCCATCAAAGACAATGATCAAATATGAACAAGATAAATGAATGAATTAAGAAGAATTGTATATAAAATTGTAATAGATGTTTATAAAATTTATAAAGTTTATTTATATTATTATTATTTATTATATAATTATATATATTTGTATAACTTACAGTTGGTTTAACACCTGAATGAGGAGTAATTCGCGCAGGTGGCGGTAAGTTAAATTGAGAAGTTTTGGCAAAATCTAAAAAATAAAATATATAGTTTAAAAAATAAATAGAATAAACATACTATCCATTGTATTCATGATCTTTTGCAAACTGTTCATATTTTGATAATGGAACGTGAGATCTTTTTGACTAACTGAATTCTCTTTCGATTTTAAAGTTCTATGCTCCATTCCATCAATAGGCGAAACACTGAAATGAAAGAAAAATAAGAATAGTTAAAGAAATAGTTTAAATTATATATTTATAGTTAAGATGATTTTAAAGAATTCATTCAGAATAAAAGCATAAGATCCATTTTGAGGAAGGATTGAGATGCAAATGAAGGAAAAGGATGATGACAAATCACCAGACATGAAAGAAATTCCGCTTGTAATCTCGGAATATTTGAAAAACAGTCTCGTGCCATTACAAAGACAATTAAGTATATGAATATATCATGATGAAGGGACAGATATATGGAAATTGAGATTGAATATGATTCCAATTACTATATAATATACATCTATAGATATATAATATAAAGAAAATTGTTAAATTTAAGAATGTCTACATAACTATACAATATATAAAAAGATCTAAACGATGAAACTAACGGGGAAATTGAGGTTGAATATTTGATGAAAATAGTATGAGTATCAGACCATTAGATGAAATGGAAAAGGAAAATCTATGAATGGCCAACTTAAGGGATAAGAGAGACGAAAACAGCAACTAAAGGGAGAGAGATATAGTATAGAACTACGAGAATAAGAGAGATAATGAGAAAAGGTAGGGCACTTTGAGAGGGAAAATAACGTTGAGAGAGAAGCGATTTATGAAAATTATGGTTACGACCATACAACGAACAGATACACAAGAGTAATATTAGTCGTCTGGATGTCTTCCTGAGTGATCAAGGCCAATATGCACATCATCGCCTTGCAACTTTTCTTCGTGATGCGGTTCGTTCCTTCTTAGACATACACACACACTCATATACATACACGTTCAAGCGACACGGGGGTGGTCACCATCAAGAACGTCGTCAACAGTAATCTATACTTCCCCCTTGATCATCTCTCACATATTACTACTCGTCTATCCTGATCCGATAACATTTTCGAATGATGAATGAACGAACACAACGCACGCATATGGGAAGGAAGAAGAGATTCAACAAGGAAAAAGATAGCCTTTAGTAGCCTCCGCTCCTTCTGACATTGACGTCGACGCTGAACTCTCGCCGTTCAACGTAGATGACTGGGGTTTGCCGCACGAATGATATTGTTTTCGTCAAAACAACTGTATTGTGTTATAACGTATATAGATGATGATGATGATGTAATAGAAGTATAATATAGAGCTGAGATAATCAGAATAGTTAGAGAGGCCATTCGTCAATTGAGACACAAGTAGTGAAGTTAATGTTGATGCTACTACATGAAACAAGGCAAAAACAGTTGACATATTTTTACTTTTTTGAATACAATTTCTGATCCACAAAATACAATTGATATAGTTTAGAACAATTCAGAAAAATGAATTGTGGTCAATGATAAAAGCTTTACACCTTCCAGAGGGTACAACACTGTCAAAAAAAGTGTATCTGAGGAGGAAAGATAGAGAAGGAAAGAGGGAAAAGGAAAAGAAAAAATAAATTAAATCAAAATTATAATTAATGTTTATAAACATTGTTAGGTTAATGATTTAATTGACAAGTTTTTAATAAACCGATAAAATAAATAAAGATTGCAAGATTTTTTTTGATAAAAAGACAGTTTGATAACTAGATATTTCATATTTTTCAAACAATAATAAGAGAGATGTTACAAAACAAATGTTGTATCTTTTATAGATAAAAAGAAAAAAATGAAAAGAAATGAGGAGAAAAGCTTCAAACGTATTGAGAAAAAACTTTTTTTTTTGCAATCCGGTTTCTTGTTTTATTCGATAAATCAATTATAATACAAATCTTTTATACATTAAATTTCATTTAAATAAAAGGAAAAGTATTAGAATTTAATTTACTCAAGAAATTTAATAGGAAAGTAAGGAGAAAAACTGTTAATTGAACTGCCTAATTATATCTGAACTGGCAAAGCTATATTGACCCTAGTTAGTAATACTTGGCCAATATAAAGGTTGTTGTTTCAGAAGATTTTATCCATTTTATGAGATTCGAGGTTCAAAATAAAACAATTGAAAGATAAGAAATGTTGAAAGACAACAAGATATTCAATTCGAGACTCTATGGCTTAGTTTGAATGAAAAAAAAATCATAAATTTCAATGAAGTGACCAACTGACTTAATGATGTAACAGAAGAATAAATTCAGTCAAATGGAGAAAATGAGAAGGAAAATTGAGAGAGGGAAGAGGGGGAAGAAGCAAACTTTTCCTGATCTAATGAGGTTTAATGCGGTTTATATGTGGAACTATATGATTATACAGAAAACCTATTGAAAAGACAAATGAAAAACTTGAAGTTGAAAAGCATAGAACACACTGATGGACGTTTACCCAGTAAATGTGAATGGAAAATGCCGTTATAGAAAGATATTTTGAAAAAGAATAAAGAAGCGTCAAAATCTTGTTGTGAGAAAAGAAATTAGGAATAATTCGTAATCAGGTGAACGACATGAAATAAGGCATAGGCTAGCGAGGCTAGATGCTGTCATATACAAAATCCGGTTGTATAATAGGATTTCATCAGTTGCCTGAGACTTAGGATGTAGAAGAAAAGGACTAGGCTATCGAGAGATTAAGCATGGCTCACGTTTTAATGAGTTAGAAGAACGATAGATATACAGAAAGATAATGTTGAAATCAAAGTAGACAAAATAGTTTTCGACAAATTGAAAATCAGATTAAAATGCTGTTGAAAATGACACAATCTAATAAGTTTATAACAATATGAAGACGTTTTGGCTTTGAAGCCATATGTAAAGCTGCGGAGAAGCGGAAGAAAATGCAAAATAAAACATAAAAGACATCTTCAAACTGCTGCTTGTGTCAATCTGATTGACCCAAGTCTCTGCTCTTCTGCAATGTTCTCTCTGTGTCAAATGTGGCAAGACGAAAAGCAAACAGTTGCAATAGGTCAGGCCAAGTAACAAAGTTGAGAAGAGAAAATGTGTGGAATCTGGTCAATTATATGGTCAAGCAAGCTGGCTAAACAATCGAACAATGATACAACTTGGTTACATTTTCCTCTAATATCATCATAATAAACCAAGCTTTTGCTTTGTCTGCATTGTTGAGACCTTAGGATTAAAGAAAAAGGAAGGAAGGGTGTAACTGTTTCTCAAGCTCTCCTTCGTTTTATTTCGTCTTTCTCGTAATCGTTCCACTTCTCTCCATCTTCATCTTTCGATCTTTCTGTCTCTCTATTTTTCTATAATTCTTGTTTTTTCTCTCGCTGTGAGCTAACCAATGACAAAGATGACAACAGCGTCCGGAAAGAGGCCACACCTTTTCCGGATCAATCAGCTGATCAGATTCTCAGCTGACATAAGAGCAACAAGAAGTGAAGCTTGAAATATTGAAATTGCTACACCAATACACAAACACGCAAGATCGACGATTATGAGAAGAAAAGGTGAAGAAAGAGGAAACTATATCTAAGAGCAATCCAAGAGCTTGACAGTTGATTCGATACGAACGGAAGAACATAAATATTGAAGCCATGCTATCCATGCGATACTTGAACGACAAAGCTGAAAGACTAGCAGTGGATCAAGTGGGTCCTATGCACGGCTGGCTGTATATGGGATGAAGGACGACGGACCATCATGCCTTGTGAGTTCTGTATGGCTGCCCCGATCTCTAGGTTCAAAATGGGAGGAGCGAGAGAGAGTGAATGAGAGAGGGAATGAGACAAGACGGGATTAGTTTTCCTGGTAAGACCATCTGGCGGACACTTGTCTTGACTGCCAGTAAAAGGCAGTTTATTGTGGTGGTGATGGTACGAGAGCGAAAATGAAAATAAAAGAGTCTGAGTAGAAAAATATGCAAAAAGGAATAAGATTGTTAGTGAAAAAATAAAAAAAAGAAGAGCGATTATATAGTCTGTGACAGAATAAATGGTAGGAAAAGGCGGAATATAAGAAATATATGTTAAAACTATAATGAAGAAAGATGTATATCGATTTGAAACAATAGAAATGAGTTAAGAAATCAAGAAAAATTCTTAAATTAAACATGATAAACAAGAAAAAGTTGTAATTTCAGAGTAAAGTTGTGGTTTTCACTAGTAAACAAGAGGAAGCGTTGTTCGATCTATTCATCTTCTGCTCGTGTGATGAATGAAAGCACTTTGATTGATGATCAATCAAGAATATCGTTAACTATATTAACAATATCATTTGTAGTATTACAACTATCGGGTTATACTTTAAGCTTGTTAAGCATTATTACGTTATAAGATCAAAACATCCCGACAAGTGTTAGAATATAGGAAAAGAGAAGAAAAGGTATAACACCTGAATGAGTTAGTTCTTTATAACTTTGAATATCGATAGGCTATAGCCTAAAGATATATATCTACATATATCTAAACAACATATAATGAACAAGATAGTAAAGTAAATTGTATTACTATATAATTAATATAATAAACTGAATATTAAATGTTTAAAAAAAGTTTTAATATGAAAATGAGATGGAATAATATGATAAATACTTTGTATAAATATATATTTAGATTGAGAAAACCTAATAAAAATTAAATATTATATGATAGGATAATAACGTTTAATATACATTCATGTAATATATTTACTTTAATTGAGAGAATGTATCAGAAATTGCTTTTAGTGAAACCAAATACGAATCTAAAGGATCTATGACTCCACTTTACTTTCTTATTTTCAATTCATTTGTTATTTTATTTTAGCACTTAGCTATATATTATTATATGAATATATGAAAAGAAATTCAAAGAATTAATATATTTGCAGAAGATATAACTAAGTGCCAGCCTGATAATCTTCCTCTTCATGCCGAAATGAAAGATGAAGCAAAGGTGTCCGACAGACGGCAAGAGGCCAATAGAAACATGAAGTGGTCAGCTAGATCAGATACGTGAAGCCGATAAGAAATGTCGTTTATGATGATGTCAGGTTGAAGAGAGGTAGATCAGATGGAATATGATGTATTTATGACGATAGGAGAAGCACAAACAATAATTTCTGGAAGGAACAGGCACAAGCCCATCACCATTCTAAGGGTTGTTGAGTTTAAGGAATATATTGAACATTCTAGGCTAAACAGCAGATAAGGTGAACATAGAGAGAGAGAGAGAGAGAGAGAGAGAGAGAGAGAGAGAGAGAGAGAGAGAGAGAGAGATAGAGAGAGAGAGAGAGAGATAGAGAGAGAGAGAGAGGGGAAGAAAGAGAAAAACTGGAAGCAGAAATGCAGCTGAATTGGGCAAAATTGACGGTAGATTGTTGTATTGAATTGTCGTTAAACACAGACACATCGAACATTGCTGGTTGTTAGTAGTGGTAGAGATGGACAAACATGAAATATCTACATGATAGTATAAAGAATAAAGATGAAATATATACAGATAGATAGATAGATAAGTATATATTATAGATAAAAGATATTTTTTTTATATAAATATAAAAAGTATTTTAAATATTGATTTTCATGAAATTGAATGTGTAAATATACATAAAATCGTTTGATGTGATCAAATATGAATGTATAAGATGTTAAAAGGAATAGATTCAATAACCATTATAATATAAATAAGATTCAATTATTTGTATTTTTCGTTAGCCTAAATTCAAATATTTTCAAATTTAAAAGAACATGTGATTCGGAAGGAAAAATTATGAGGAAAAAAAACAATAGGTTAATGAATTTTTGAAGAAATAAAAAGGTTCTAATTGGATATTAGATGACTAATTTTATGAATATAATCGTAAGATGACACCATTTTGGTAAAAAAATCTGACAGAAGGTGGAAGATTCAGGAGCATGTGTATATATGTACCTTGTAGAATGATGGAGTGACAGTAAAGAGGAAGAAGAAAAATATAGAGGTGAAGAGAGGAAAAGGAAGATCCTGATGACGCAATATTTGGAGAAAGAAATAATTAATAGTGCCATGTAGACAGCTGCATGCCTTCATGTACTATTTAATAATTGTATGATAAATCTCCTATTCTATATGTGAACAAATTGAGTAATCTAGGTTATGAAGATGGTCAGGTAGTTGGTTCATCTCATGAAGCTGGCTAAATCTGACTGTAATCTTATGATTATGGATGGATTATCAAGATAATGCGTCGGGATTATGGTAAGATATTAAGACATTTATAGATCTAGGCCTTTATAGTTTCAGAAATATGTTAAAACTTGAAATATGCCGTTTAGTCATGAAAATTGGTTTTGAATACAAGCAAAAACTAGTAGAATGGCAAGATGTAGATGTAATGTTGCCTGAGGCAATGATGGTGTGCAAGGATCATCCGAGTAGTGGGAGGATCGTAATAGTAGTTTTGCATGTATTCTACCCTTTTCTATCTGTCTTTCTCTCGTTTTATTTCTGCTTTTTTTGTTTATAAAGTGGACAATCAGATGTATAAACATCTCTGAGCTGAAAAGAAGATTGAAAAATTAAATGTTCAAATGAATTGGCGGCTTCTTATACAATTCTTTCACAAAAAAATCTTATTTTTTCTCTTTTTCTTCGCAAAACTTCTACTGTTACATCTGTCTATTCGCATATTCTAAGTCCATTTGTCGCCATTTTTGGTTAAAAAGCCGACAAAGAAAAGAAGAAACAACAACGGCAATAAAGAAAATCGGATTAGGCAGATGTCCAAGGCATAAGTTAAGAAGGTAAACGTCAAGCTTCTTGCGACAAAAGAAGAGCAGCAAAGAAAAAGCCTGATGAAAAAGGGATAGGAGAAAGGAATTGATATTCTTAAAGCAGTATGGAAAAGATAGGATCGGAAATCATGGCATAATATATGGAAACTGTTGTGTACTAGATCGAATTAGAGAAGAATCATCTGGTTATTTGACCAGAGCATCTGGACACATCTTGCTTATTGTATAAGATGGTACAGGAAAGATGATATGAAGTAATACAAGTGAATACATTCGTAAGATATATCAGATTATACATACATGTCTATATAGTTAAGCTAACTATATGATATACAGATGTATATTTGTGTAATTTAATAGTTAAAAACGAAATAATTTTTTTTCTTCTCTAATTAATACCAGTACAGACCAGTAATGCTCTATTGACAGATATATAAGATGATGGTGTATGTGCAGATGTTATTGAAAAGAAAACCTGCGATTTGAATCTAAATTGGGTAATAACTGCTCATCTGAATAGAAGAACACGTCCTCTATACTATTTGGTAGATTCAAACAACAAGAAGATGAGCACATAGCCAGAAGACTGCCTACAATCATCTGTATAGATGATCATGCTGGTATGAAGAAGGGTTAGCTCAGTTGGTGCGAGAGAGCAAATGAGGAAGTGAGAGGTAGCGAGAGAACGACATCCTATTGTTCTGATCATGATGATGATGGTAATAGTGAAGAGCATTCATATAAAAGATATATACAAGAAGAGCATCTGGAGCAATTCATTTACTGTATAAGAGGAAAAAGACGGCTGTCCTCTTCTATATCATTATGAATAGATGAATTAACTATATTAGTAATTGGATTGCTAACTATATAGTGATAATTAGCATACTTTTTATAGAAAAAGTGATGCTATTACTATATAGTATAGTTATACTGCATTATGAAGTATTGAAAATCAAATTGCAGTATTGGAAGATTGGTTGAATTAGGTGAAAACGGAAAGAGGACAGGAGGCAAAGATGTGCTCTGCTAACCTTATTAGTCGTCTCAAACCATTATGTACCGTCTGGATAGGATATGCTCTTACCACATGCTCACATAAGATACTGTTCATCTTTAATACTCTGTATTCTCTTGTATTCTATATGCTTAAACAATACTATTTTCACATAATATGCTGACCGTATTAGATAAATTACTTATTTAGATATACTTAATGTGACGAACATATAGTAAAGATTTAGCATGTGTGTATGTATATGAATAGTTAGTGGTTAAACGAGAGATAGAAATAGAAAATCATCCAAATGTGTCGATGTACAGTCAAAACTAGTAACCTCTGACCAGATGGTTTATCTTTACGTATCTACTATACATATATGTATAATATTAAATCTGATGAGAGAATTAATATTAAAATTATCAAAAAAAAATTATTTTCTAATAAAAAATATTTTAAATTAAAAACGAAAAATGTTGACAAAGAAGTTGGAAAGAAGAATGACAGAACAGATTTGGGCCAAAGACCACAACAACCGTTACAGACTTCTGGATTATACTTTAATAATATATAGATATGAATAAGAATTATTATTGCTGTATAGAAGATGTTTCTTTAAAAATCAGCGATCATCTTTAAATTTTTCAAGGAGAAGTAAAGAAAAAAAATTTATAGAGAGAGAGAGAGAAGGAGGGAAAGAAGAGGTAAGGCTGTATAAAAAGATTCGAGGTCGGATGAATGAGGAGAATAGACAGGAGAGGCATGAAACTCAAAATGTCACTATCGATCATTCTATTGGAATGCGAATATTGTCGGTTTTATTGACAACAATAATGAAAAAAGTTGGTTGAAAAGATTTTTTCCTAACAAGTTTGTCTTTTGTGGTCTTTGTATCAATTTTCTATTTCTAGAAATACAGCAATAAACATTGTGATTATGATATGTTATAGATTATATATGTATAGTTAGTTGTAGATAATATGATACTATATCATATATTTAAGTAATATAATTAAATTAATTTTAAAAACTTACATGTTATCCTTGATTGCATTTGTTGCCGATTTTGAGGCATGAAGAGGTCTGGGAGAACGAACACCAGTCCAATCCAAGAGAACATCATTAGCTGGCATTGTTGATGAGTAATGTGATCTTAAATAAAATATTATATATATATTAAATTAAAAAATTCTAAATAAGAATTTCATGAAGTAGAAGCTTTTTTTTTTTAAATCTTATCATAGAGGCTTGTGAAGCGATAACACTTCAAGTTTTGAACCATTGTGATTGAAATAAGAGAGAAAAAGCGATGTAATACGGATGAAGGAAGAGTTTTCTACTGATGAATGACCAATCGTTTCAGAACTTGTCTCTTCTTTTTGGGATCTAGAGTATCGAAATGAAAACGAAGACAAATGAGCCAGCATAGACAACTGTCTGAGCTGATTGCTCGTTCATTGTTGTCTGTCGAACATCTCTTATCACTCATCATTTTCTATTGTTGAGAGTGAATTAAGAAAATTCTTAAATAAATTTTAAAAAGAAGACCTTCTCATGTGAGATACTACAATCTGAATAAAAAAAACTTCAAAACATAATTAGCATGAAAAGAGATAGGGAAGAAGTGAAATAGAAAGATGGATGAATGTCCTATATATGTATGTTTAATTGGAATTTAGATATGAAATGATATATCTTAGAAAAGAATATAAAGAAAGGCTGAATAACCTTCATGATTATCCTCTATATTCAAAAAAATAAAATTTGAATTTCTCATTCTAAAATCGAAAAAGAATTTGACAAAACAAAGACGAACGAAAGAACATTTCTTTTTTAAAAATGAAGATCTTTTAGTAATTTGAGAGAAATAAAAAGGATATAATGTATTAAAATTCAGAATAAGCAGATGTTCTAGATAGTTTTCAGACAAGTAAAGAAGTGGAAACATGATCTTTTTGCTTTTTGCTTCGTTAGTTCGGTAAAAGTTTATGAAATATAGTAGACAGTTGCTTGAAATTGAGCGCAAACTATTGCAAGATTGAAGTGACCAGTTCAAAACGTTTTGGAACAAGAAAATGAGGAAAACGGGAAAGAACATTCATTAAAATGAATGGAATGTAGCCGATCTGTGCATGTGAGTGTCTGTGTGTATGTGATTGTTGAACAAAAAAAATCTTTCCGAAAATTCAGCGAAGAGATTAAGTGAGGTTGAAATACTAATTATATTAGCTAAATCATTTAACTAGATGAATGATTAGTTAAAATGGAATATATAAAAAAGTCTTTACCTATTAGTTGGTGGTGGTTCACTTTGATCTTTAGCACGACGTCCAGAATTTAATTTAGTTTTCCATTTTTGAAGACGATCTGTTGAACCATGAGTGAAGTCATGAAGTCCTTGAAAATGGTCAAGTTGAAAGCTTCATAATACAGAAAAAAAAAGTTTTTTACCTTTAGATAAGCGATCAGCTAAACTTTCTCGACCTGTTCGGTCTGAAAGGTGTATTTCTGAAGTAGACATAGCTGGTGGAATTCGGCGAGTTTTCATATTTGTTTCTTGATCAGATGGCTTTTGTTCTGTGCCAGCTAATTCTAATAAAGATCTTGTTGCTTCAGCTAAACGTCTGAAATAGGATTTTATTAATTTAAAATTTTTTTTAAAAACAAATTGAAAACAAGTGGAATAAATCTCTGAAACATGCCTGAGGTCAACACTGCTACCTGTTGAATTCGAAATGACTATATCTTTGGTGGATGGGACTGCGTCACGACTGATTACCTTCCGTCTGAAATACAACAAGTTTAGTTTGAAATCCAGTATAGAAAAGTCGAACAGATTTTGAATATTTGAATAAGACTATAAGGTAATAGTTGAGAATTAAATGATATATAAATGTAAATTTGGTGAGAACATATACTAAATAGACATTTGAAGAAGAATTGACGATTGTACGAGATGAAGAAGACATATGAGAAAGCTGAACGAAGGTCATGGAATAAACTAAGGACATCCTTCAACCATCATAACTAGTGGATTAGTAAACATATTATTAAAGTGGAAACAGAAAAGTCTAGATAAGTGTAAAGCATAGTTTATACGGATTAAGGATGTTGAAACCATACAGAGTATGTATGAACATATGCTGGTTAGAATGGCTGTCCAGAAGAGTTTGAAAGGACAGTGTTATTGAAATAGTTTAACGTAAGCAATATTAAGCTCAAATCAAACATAAGAAGAAGAAGGAGAAGAAGAAGAAATGAAAAGTAAAAGCTATTTCACTATTATCTTCTTACGCAATGAAATAGGGAATAAGCTCAATTTTTCAATTTTCTCATCTTATCTATTCACAATTTTTATATTTAAATGACCGAAATATGGTTTTGAAAGAGAAATTTCAATGGACCAGTAATGGTATGAGTTGAATTTGATATGAAATCTATTCCAGCTGACATCTATTTCATTCAATTTTTTTCTGTTACGACGATGCTATTTAGTGGCATCCAGCTGATAGTCAACAGATTGGGCTGTATGGTTATTTCGATGAGAGCGCAATGCAATAGATGATGCTGAATAAGACATCTTCTTAAAGATGTCGCCATTGTTCTTGTTGACGTCGTCAAATGTTAACGATCAAGATGACGTTGCTAGAAGAGAGAGAGAGAGAGAGAGAGAGAGAGAGAGAGAGAGAGAGGGTGAAAAGGTAGAGAGGTAGAAAATACATAGAAAATGAATAGAGAATAGCAATTTTTGTTGATTAGAAATCTTTTTTTATGTGTTTCATATATAATTTAATTATAATACTTAATATATACGAATAGTTAAAAAAACTTAAATTATAAAATGAAAAGTATAATTTTAATTTAAAAAATTAGGACCATCGCTTATTCTAAAAGGAATAAAAAGGAAATTTTGAAGAGAAAATACTAAGCGAATGTATAAATGAGGACAAACTGCGAAACGACATGATTGCTGAACGCAATAGAAAATTACGTGGGAAAAATGAATAACAGACAATTATAACGAAACTTAAGTTGAATATTGTAAAATAAAATATTTAACTTACTTAGTTTGGATTGGTTTATCACGTGATTGTTTGGGCGAAGGTAAACTAAGCTCTTCAGATGCTTTAAGAACAGGTGCGGCAATCTTCAAATAAAAATTTTGGAATGAATGTTACAATAATAGAATTATATTTATTATAAAATATTTTTAATATATTTATGATTAGAGAAACTTAATTTTACATACCTCTACTTTTAAAATATTTTGGTCGTAAGTACTATCGTCTTTACTGGTATCCAGAGCAGATGAATCTATGTCGAGTTGTGTTGTTGTCTGAAATTTATTCTGATGATGAGTGCAAATTTGATTATATAAATCTTTAAACTGAGAGATTATAAAGAAGAAGAAGACGAAGAAGCTTGTAAAAGATGAAAAATAAATGAAAGTTCCAGTTCGTTTCGAACAAGTCCTACATACAAACGATAAAATTACCTCAGATAATTGCTCCTTATTAGAAGAATTGTCGTCGTCTTTATTGTCGTCGGCGTTTCGTATAGCGAGAGCTAAATGCTCGGCTTGTTGCGCAATTTCAGCTAATTTTTGTTCAACCTTAATTATAATAAAAATTTTAAATTTAAATAAATAAATAATATTAAATATTTTCAAATCTTTTTATTAAATTTAAACTAATAAGTAGAGTAAGTTTCATATTTTAAGTTTAACATGAAAATACGTTGTATTCCATCCCATGAATGAAAGTTTTTTTGTGACAAAGTTGGCTCATTTAATTTGAATTTTTAAAAAACAAAAATTGTTATAATAAGTTTATTGAAACGTACTAATTGAGCGTATGCACTGCTTGGAGAGGCAGTGGAATCGTCGTTAATGTTCGTTGTCTGAAATGTTCAAGAAGTTATGAGGACAAGATAAAGAAGAATTAACACGTGAGCAATCGTTTCAGAAACCACTTGAGAATCATGACAGGCTGTCAAATCTTCGAAAAACGGAATAAACCGTTATCTAGATGACGAAGAAGGGGAAAAAAACTTGGAGATATAGTGTGATCGGAAGAAGAGGAAACACTAGCTGATGAGAAAAATAAACGAGGTAAAGAAAAGGAGATAGAAGGAGCCGGATAACGAGATAATTCGGAAGCTAGAATGATAAGTGGTGTTTGGAACAAACTGAGAAATTTTCAGCCAAAAAGAGTGAATAAATCAAGAAAAGAATGATTTCACAGAAGATGACGGAGTCTACCTATTCCAAAATTATTTCAAAGTTAATTCAAACAAAAAAATTGTTTTATTAAATTTTTTTTCCTTGAGCACAGTATCTATTAGTATCCAAATGACCATCTAACCAAGAAACTGACGAGACCGTCTTAGGCTTCGAAAAGATGATTTATCAAGCTTATAGGTCTAAATAAATAACAAAAACAGGGAGGATGATGACGACGAAACGAAAGGTTGAAGACAAACAAGATTCAGGAGAAGATACCTTTTGTATAGAAAGAATCGCAGGAAAACAGAATAAAGCTGGAGTAGAAGAAGAAGGAGATAGAGAAGAAGGAGGAGAAGAAGATGATGATGCTAATGCCGATGTGATTGTTGATGAAGATGCTGATGTGGATGGTGATGATGATGCACAACGTTAAAGAAACGTAGACAGCGCAGAAGAAGCATGCGGAACTGACACTAGTTCAGCGTCTGTTTCGGTCAGCCAGCGACGGAAGGAGATGCGGGCAACCACGAGTACAATCTATTGGACGAGCCGACAATAATCACCGGAAAACCAGTTCTTTCAGGAACCAATATCCGTAATTTCTTTTTCACTTAGTCTCTTCTTCGTGCAAAAGATTGTTGGCAACCATGACAAGTAAATAGTAAAACTGTATAATCACAAGAAATGTATTGATGAAGTGCGGAGTGAATTCCTTAGTTCTTTCAGTAAACACATAGATAAAGTTGTTTTAATTCATCAATAAACAAATAATATTTTATTAAAAAGAAATAAAATGAATAAATTTGAAATGTATATGTTTAAAAAAAGATTTTTAAACTTTTCTATGATAATTGATGAATAAATACTAATGATTTGAAAAGAACAAAAGAGGTAAAAGACACTATTCGGACAGAAGAATGAATCTAGAAGATGAATTGAGGTTCTAAGACAACTAATTTGCCTTTTGCAAAGCAGAAGAGAATTTTGATCATTGCCAGGATTGGCAAGTCGATTCAGTCTGGTCTGATCTGGATGCACATTTCTTCTATATCTCATTTCCCATTCTCTCCTCTCTCTCTCTCTCTCTCTCTCTCTCTCTCTCTCTCTCTCTCTCTCTCTCTCTCTCTCTAACTATCTTTTGCTCTCATTTAATGATGAGCTATATGCTGGTATTTAGTTTCTGTTGAGCTTTTTAATTTTCTACCAGAAGTTGTATATTAAATGAAGAATAGTCCATTTACTAGACGATTCTCACTATAAACTAGCCAGTTTACGATGAATATTCAGTCTTAATCCTTCTCTCAATTTAAAAGCATTAATCGCAACTTATAACTTTAGCGAACAGTAACGACAAAAAAAAAGTTAAAGTAAGTGCCGTCAATTGCTTTAAGATTTAGCAAGAAATGATAAAAAAAAACAGAGCAGAATGACTTTGACTTTTGAATACAAAAATAAGAAAAAAATTGAAAAACTTATACTTACCTCTAGTTCGTTTTTGGATTCGTTTTTCAATGGTTTCGATATTCTTACAGTAAGTTCTGTAGATTCTTTAACTATTTGTGGAATGGTATATGGAACTGAGATCGTTTTCTGAGCAGCTTCGCGACAACTAAAACAATAACAAATTTATAATTAATATTACATGATAATAATAATAATTTTATATATTATAATATTACAAGATTTATGCAAAATTGGATATTCTTTAGGAAAAATACATAGTTGATTCGTATATTTTATCTGATTCATGCCAATACACATCTGTGTGAACGATGAAAGATTCTTCCAAAAAAGGAAACTGTGTATCGGCTAGTTCAAAAGAGGTGTCTTTAATGTGGGTAAGTGAGGTGAAGAATGAGAATGGATGACAGCTGTCTTTGGTCTTTTCCTTCTTTTTTTTGGATTCTAACCATAAGACATGGTGTTGTGAGGCATTCAAAGTTTTGCAAACAGATTTATGCTAAAATTAGATTTTTTTCGTGTTGAAATAAGGAATAATAGTTCAGTAGTTATATAAAGAATGAAAATCTTGTGTGTATATATATATAATTTATAATTTATATTATAATAGTATAGATAAGATATAATATAAAATATTTCAAATATTACAATAAGCAACATCTATGTTATATATGTTAACTTTCGAGGTAAAATAATGCAAAATTGAAAAGTTCAAAGAAAAGATTCAAAAAGCGTTTTAAATATTCGAAGCCTACTGCATAAGGATGGTCAAGAAAGTTGTCGAAATAAGACAAATCACATAAGCTTTCCAGATTTATGTGATAAATGTCTATAAGAATATAGAGAGAGAACTAGAAACTGCAAAAAAAAAAAGACCAAAGACCCTAGAGACGGGACAATTGAGGTGAAGACAGAGAGATTTAAAGCAGAAAGAGAAAAAACCATAAGAGAGAAAGAAAGAGAGAGAGAGAGAGCGTGTGTGTGTGCCATTTAAATATGTGAATTAAGAAAGTTAGACTGTGAAAGGGGTTCATATCTGCATAAACGATTGGAGAGCGATAGGCGTTAGTTGGCCGGCTTCATCTTAGCTTATATCGTGTCAATATAGATCAAGTATCGGCTTCATCTATGAAGACAAACACGTGAAAAGAACAAGAGAAAGATATTCAGTAAGATGAACAATCAGCTAGAAAATGCTTGCTCATCATGTTTCTTTGATGCTTTTTTTCTCCTTTTCAAGTTTCTTAAAATGTCAAAAAAGCGTTAATCAGAATGGTTAATAGATCGTTGATCCCAATATCTTTAAAACAGAAGAAAGTTTATATTATAATGAATAAAAATTAGAAAAAAAAAAAAGAAAGTATATTCAATAATTTAAATTTAAATAAAATTAATATAACTATAATATTTATTTTTTTTTTACCAAAAAAAATTTATAAGTAGCTAATTTAGTTTTAAAAACAGAAGAAAATGAATAAAGCTGATTGGAAAATAATTTTATACTATAATACTATATGTAATGTATACATGAGATGGACAAAAGGAATATCGAAAGCTGTTTGGCTAAGAGAGAGAGAGAGAGAGTAGCGATATGTGATGTGAGAATATGAAAAGACAATCTAAAAGAAATGAATACGATTTACAGAAATTGAAGAAACAAATAAAAAAAAAGTAATTGACAATAAGTATTAAATGATATTAATATAATTATCTAGTTCAATATCATTTCAATAAATAATAATTATAGAATAATTATTTATTATATTATATATATATCATCTATACTATCTAGTAGATATCAAACTACTTTTTGTCGCTTTTTCTCAACGTTTTTTCATCAAATTCAAACATATTGCTAGTTGTTAAAGTTTTTTTTCTTTTCTTAATTATCTTTAGCACTCACAAGTATATAGAGCGGATAGAATGTCTTCAATCTATTTCAAAGAAAGAATAACGGTGTCAATACCTAATTGCATTATTCTTGTGACACATTCATTATATTGTATGATTATTGCTTTTATATGATTTTAAAGAAAAATCGTTTTACTAGAAGATAAGTCTAATAATTGATGGAAATTTGAAATTAAATTTGAAAATATAAAAGAAAATATTTGTGAATATAGAATTCAATTAAGATTGAAAGAATCCGGTACAACCGTTCTGTGTCATATTTGAAATTAGAATGATTTACCTACTTATGCATGTTTACAACAAAGTTTCACGTCAAATGTTCACGTCAAAGTTTTAAATAAAAGAAAAAATATCTTTAAAATAGATTTGTCAAATGGGAAGAAAAACAACAAAAATGTGAAAAAATCACTTAAGACTTCGATAAAATGAATATTCTTTAGGTATAATTGCAAACAGATGCTTGTAACTTTCCAACAAACAAACATATCTTAGAATAAATGTCCGAACATCATTCAAAAACTTATTGGAAGAAAGGGAAAAAGAACAAATGATTTGTTAATAGCGAGGTTTGTTTTAACTTTCTTCGGTAATGTGTTTAAAGGTAATAAGAAGGTCAGATGTTGAAGAGATGATGTTGGAGATTAGACGAACGAAATACCTAGGCCATCATTCAAACAAACACTAACAAGAAACCGTAACAAAGCTTGATGATGATGAATAAGCTTATAGAGAATTACTTAAAGATTGATTCATATTTTTCTTTATACATTATTTGATTAAAAGAGCATTCAATTCAGAATATAATTTGAACTGAAGTACAGAAGGCGGAGATTAAGATGAGATGAAGAGGAGGGTCGTTGTGAACTGTTTTCGTTATGTTTTCATCAACATTTAATTCTATTTTACTTTTTGAATTTTCATAATAACAGAAATGTACAAAAGTTCTTGTGAAAATGAGGAAAATCGGATTAAGTGTGACCGGAAACTGTATGAAATGTAAGAAAACTGGAGCAGATGGGTGAAGGTACCAATAGATGAAAGGAAAAATAAATTTTCAAAGTGAAATGAAAAGCTTATATGGATTAGAATACTTTTTCTTTCATTCAATTGTATTGGTGAAGAATAAAATATGATTCAAATGATTTAGAATTACTCATGCATGATGAGGAACACGATGATCCGTTAGAGATGGGATCAGGAACAGTTGGTCATTGAAAAAAAGGCTCCAAGACTGACTTGAACGATCTGAGAATATTCAATAGATTTTGAAGGATATATTATAGATAAAGAAAGGATAATACTGTCAATTGATTTGTTAAAAGAGATTATAAAAATAAAAAGAAAAGTTAAAGCTTATTGTTAGAATTCAATGATACCAAATCAAAATATAAAATTTTGACAAAGGGAGAAAATGACTAGAAAATGAATAGATTAACAGTAATTTAAAAAGATAAAGTTGATGGATATACAACAACTTACTTCAATTTCTCATTTGAATTTGTTAACTCAAATGCCCGGAATATTGTCGTTGTCTTATGATGATGAAGATGATTTGAACCTTTTCCTATATTATCCATGATAATTGAATATATGTATTAGCTTATAGGTAAGAATCGATAATTTTGAATACTACTTAGTCGGCTGATTAGAATGACAATGGCAGGCTGGTAAACAATTTTTAAGTTTCTTATTCAAACAAGGTCAAGGCTCAACTAATGAGACACCGACGTGTGAACCTGAGAGGTCAGCGTATATCACGCTATAAAGCCTTCGTACTTAAACAGTAAAAGATTTCAGATTTTCGATTGGAATATTCAAGACGATGAATATAGCAGATGGTTAGTGGTTTGTCGTCCTTATTGAGGAAAAGTATCAGAATACTAGTCAGTAAGATGAGACGATAGGATACAGATTAATTCTGTAGAAGTGTTGATGATGGCAAACCACAGGACAACACGAATACGAGATGTATTATAATATGAGCCAAATTATACTTGAAATAGTACTTCTTCTGTAAATTTCAAGTATTATGGTGTACAACCCGAATAAGCTGCGACTTCAGTTGTTAAAGCTCAGATTGAGTAGAGGTTATACGAAATTCGTGGTGTCGCCAATAGTGTCAATGAGTGAGAACCTTCAGTTGGCGTAATGGTAAAAGCCCTGAGGTGAAGGGAAGATCACTAAATGCAACTACTCTTCATCAATCTATCCCTTTTTGCTACCATCATCACCATCCTTATCTCTTCATCATTCTCTTTACAGATAACATTTTGCTGTTATCCGCTCAAAACTGCTACTATTAGATAGGAACAGGTGGAGGCTTCGATGAGTTTTTACACTCAAACACTCTGCAATCGGTGGGTCACAATTACTCCGAAGGAATCTGATGTGAAGTGTGACTAGATGCTTGCCACGTTCAGAATGAGTGATTAATCTGTTGAAGCTTCTTGTTAAGAAGAAAAGGACGTTGAACGAGCACTTCTTACAATTTGGAGCACGAAAGCGTAGAAAAACACAGAAAAGCTTGTCAGAGACAGGTAGAGAGAGAGAGGGAGAAAGAGAGAGGGAGAAAGAGAGAGGGAGAAAGAGAGAGGAAGAAAGAGAGAGGGAGAGAACTCACAGAGAGATATATACTTTCCGTGACTTAAAGAAAGAGAAACGGTGAAGTGGAAGAAGGAACAGAAATAGGAACAACCGTTCTTCGCTTATATGCTTGCTCGAATGATTATATAATTTCGCGTAAATTATCCAAGTTTTGTATATAATTAACATAAATATTCTAATAATTAAATAATAAAAATATATAATTATTATATATTTTAGTTTAATAAATGATAATAAAGATGTTAATTAATGAACGTTTTGATAGAGACACGAACCTCATCAATCAAATAAAAAAAAATTTTGTTGCAATTTTAACAGTGAGAAGAACTTTCTTAGAAACTTTGCCATAATACTTCCACCATTAAATTTAAAAAAAACTTGAAAAAGATTGTAAACTAAGATAATATATATATTATAATTCTAAAAATAGATGTTTCAAATTGCTGAACTATCATACTATATAAGGATTTAATGGCTTCTCCAGCCAAAACATTTCTCAGAAATTTCAAGTAAATCAAGGCAAAATAAAAGAAAACGAGTTTTAATTTAGAAAAACTAGGTATATACATGACTATCTCACGCTCATCAGATGGCCAGATGTTATATTTCCTTCTTACAAGGACGAAAACGTTGTTAGTAACGCCGTCGTCGTTAACTCAAAATCTGCTTACCAGAACAGTGAAAAGACATTGAGACAAAGTGTATGTGAAAGAGATGTTCTTTTCTAAATAACATGAAGAGATATAGAGAGAGAGGAAAAAGAAAGTATGAAGAATGAAGGAAGAACTTCATTATTCTGACCTCGACATCGGTTTTCTTCATTTTCAAACCATCTGTATATATAAAAATTGAAAGAATTACTTATTTCAATTCAGTAATTCATATACCATTTGATGGCTGAAAGCAATCAGTGTCATGTGTGAGTGGATTAAAGCAAGTAAATTGACTTGAAAGGAGAAAGAAAAAATAAATTGAATTCGGACAA
The DNA here is from genome assembly GCA_964057225.1 of Auanema rhodensis. Classification (NCBI taxonomy): domain Eukaryota; kingdom Metazoa; phylum Nematoda; class Chromadorea; order Rhabditida; family Rhabditidae; genus Auanema; species Auanema rhodense. Next base: position 7,099,156 of record OZ059899.1, on the reverse strand, counting down.
AGAATTGTTAGAAATTGCATGGCTTTAATAAATTTTCTGACGGTAACATGAAAGAAAACAGAGCACTTAATGACGTTTAAGGATTCCGACTCATTCGGTAGATGTATGAAAACTTTCTAAACTGAAGTATAGACAGATGTATAACGAATTAAATTTCAAAACATGCTGTAAAAGCATTCTTCATGCAAATTATCTTGTCAATATGTTCAAAATTACATGTAACTAGACATACTTATACTATATGTATAGTTAATGCCACAAGCGGAATAAGCGAAATACAGACCAAATAGAGAGATAATAAGCGAGCATGGTTGATGAAGAGAAAGTTTACCACTTGTATTCAACCTATTTTAAACATCAAACTAGCTGACATGACATATTCGGCTATTACAGTACCAAAATATTCCCAAATAATTGAGTTTCAACAAGATAATTCTCTATAACAAGAATTGTAAAAGATATTTCTATTTAAACTAAAACTATAAGAATATATACATATAGTATATATGACGTCATGTACTATCTAATAAATATTTTTTTCTTTAACAAAAAATAAAATTAGTACTGAAGAAACATAAGAAATATATCATAAATACTATAAGTTATTCACAATATTATTTTTGGTCTTCATACATTCAAAATCTCGAAAGAAAATTAAAATTAGATGAAGATGGCTGATAGATGATGCAAACCACATGTTGAAACGATATGCCATCTGAAACATCATCAAGAAGTGAAACTAGATGATGCCTATGAAAGCTTTATGACAAGAGACCATCAACAGCCAGCTTGAAAAGCTTTGATCTACTCATGAAATTGAACAATACGACTATTGACTAGATTTTAGATGAAATTCATTCAAAAAGTTCAAATCTTTCTATAGTTCCAGATGGAAGAAAACTACAATTGAGTTTTATATGAGAAAGAATACATGAACGATTTTTCCAAAAATACAAAGAAGAATGAGAATAAAATAAAATCTTAAACATCATTATGGTTCTTTTATGAAAAATCGAACGTTTAAAGCATATAAGCTTGAATTAGCATGACTAATACCAATAGTGCAGATGGAATACCGGATATATAGATACAGCATATTGTCCAATGTAATCGTTGAGAGGAAATTAGAAAAATATTAATTATACATAAGAATATAATAAATAAATATTAAATAATAGATGTATATATATAAATAAATAAATTTTAAAAATAAAAAAATGAGACGATAACATGCAATGGTTTTAAATCTACAAATAAATTGTCTAACGGATAGATGATATCCGTTGTAATATACATAGAAAATGGACAAACTTCAAAATGATTGTTTGAGCATTTTTCAAGAAAAAAATGTTTTTTTTTTCCTTCAAAATTTTATTTATTTTCATAAAATAAATAATAAACATACATGGAATCCTTTTGAACAGTTGCATTAGCAAAACATTCCTTTTCACGTTTCTTCCTCATTAATAACGTCTGAGTTAATGGAACATCAGAAGCTTTCGATGTTGAACTGTAAAATAAAAAACATTTTTTATTTCTTTTTTATCTTTTTTAATCAAAAAAATAATTTACACATCATGTTTGACGTCATATTATGAAAAAAATGAAATAAAAGAACAATAAGAAGTAAAGCAGTAAATATGACAATGTGATAATGGAACATCAGAAGATATAAATTTAAAGATTATTATAGTATTTGATGTTTTATTAATAATTTAAATTTATAACTGTATATATATAGTTATATATTTAAATTATCTTTAGTTTATTTTTATTATATAAATTATAAAATAAATAAATTAAAAACTTGTACAAAATACAAAAACTTATTATTTTCTTATTTTTAAATAATCTTTAAATATCAATAGATCATGTAGAATGATCATCATTCAAACTACATTATATACAATATATAAATTATTAAATAAATTTTATTAAATATTGATTACAAGGTTTTTTAAAAGAAAATAAATACCTTTCTGTTAATACTGAAGATGTATTTTCGGCAGATTTCTTTTTGGCCTTTTTCTTATCCTTTTTTAATTTATCATCTTTACATTCTGTTATTGGTTTACTAAAACATACATATATAATTTATAATTATTATATTTCAATTTATTTATAAAACCTTGTTCGAAAAATGCCTAATTCTAACTTCCTGCCAATAGCTTCCATTTAACACCCTAAAATTATAAATATAATTATATGACCACATGAGAACAAAAAATAAAAGTTCAAAGATAAAACAGGAAAAAAAAAGTTGAAACACTAGTACGAGAAGAGAATAAACCTTAAAGCTATATGAATATCAATTGCAAAATGAGCGTAAAGATCACATAACATCAAATCATGTGAATATGTCTCTCATAGATATATAAAATGTTTCTTTTCTTTTATTATAGTTAGAAATGTCTAAGAAATTGAAAAAAATAAGAACAATTGGGGTAAAACCAAAAAAAAAAGTTTGAAAGTTCTCAAGAATTTCAGATTACATGGAGATTGCGCAGAAAAAAATGAAAAAAAAAGAACAAGAATTTGAAAAAGAGTGACCTGTATAGTTGGAAGCCAAGTGGAATGAAAGAAAAAACTTTTTTTTTGAACTTTGAAAGATTTTGAAGGATTTCGAACATAAAATCGTTTCAAATGTTTTTTATGATGTAAACATGAAATGACTTGGTATAGCTGAAATGACTTGAGGCAGATGTATGGATAGAAAAAAAATGTGAAAAATTAGAAAATAAAAGAAAAAAGAAGATGAGAAAGATATAAAGATTATAAAATAGGATGAGATATTAAGAAAAAAAAGATATCGTAATGATTTACAAGGGAAATGTTTTGTTGATAAAAACAATTTATAAACAATGTGAGTGAAGAAGACACTAAGAAATCAAATATATTGGATATTGTGCTTGTAAATTCTTTCATACAACAACAACATACTGATAGTGAAATTTAAATGTAAAATTAGAAGAGAATATGCTGGTAATCTGAGAATATCCTGAAGGGGGGTATTGGGAACGCCAGAGTTGGATGGTTTAACGTCTTGAGTATAGCTAAGAATGATGATTAGTGAGAGAAGACAAAGAAGATGTAAGCACGAGAAAGCATGAAAATCATAAAATGGATCAAGTGAGAAGATATGTGGAAGTGATAAGCATACTTTTCTCTAACCACCTGTAAGACTCACGTCAATCTTGAATGATTCCGTCAATTTGAGTCTATTCGGTGAAATAGAAAAGGGAAGAGATTTAACTTTCACTAATTTTGCAGAAAAAAAGGAAAATGGAAGATAATTGAAGATATTATTGAAAGATTAGAGAAGTAAAGAAAAGAAGAAAAATAAAATGATAAAGATATAAAGAGAGTAGAAGACATTGAGCTTAAAAGAGAAAACATAATTATAACATAAGAAGGAATAGAGAGCAAAATTAAATGAAAAAATAAAAAGATAAAGAAGTTCATAGTATATGGATAGAATAAAGAGAAACAAAGAAAAGAGAGAGAGAGAGAGAGAAAGAGAGATATATGGAGGAAGGAAAGAGATAATGTGTGTTATGCCCAGTTGACATCTTACTATTGATGATTGAGGAAGGAGCTACAACAGCTGCGTAAAAGCAGCCCCAGGTGGAAAGAACTGAAAATCAGCTGAGAAAGTAAATAAAATTCGGAGAATCCTGACGGTCAGATAGACATTGAATGACATAATAGAGACATACCGTCGATTGAGTCATTGAAATGCCGTCAACGTCATTGGCTACTCTTCTCCAGTAAAGAACTACATAACAAACGGAAATAAGATTGAAACATTGAAGAAGAAGGAGATGAAGAAGAACACGTTGTAGTTGTGAAAGTGTAGGAAGAACATACAGATGATTATATATTATATAAAGTAAATTATTAGAATATTTTAATAAAAAGTTAGAAAGTAGTTTATTAAAATTTAAAAAAAAAATATTTTTAGAATTCATTAAAATCAAATATTTATTTGTTTTAATACTAGAAATTACAGTAAAAATTGGGCTAAAATTGAGTTTTCCTGTTGAAAGTTTAAAAACTTTTGTTTGTATGTTAAGTGAAATAAGCAGGTGGTGGTTAAAAGTAAAAAAAGAAGAAGAATATATATATTTAAAAAAAACAGAACATTAAAGAAAATAAATGATTTTGAAATATATAATTGAAACTTTAATTCAAAAGAAGAATTTATATATTTTAAATAATTTCTTCTAGTATATCATATAGAATTAAATATTTTATTGATATTATTGAGAGAATGGCTAAAATCTAATCGTTCGTCACGATTATTTGACTTCCTTCCAATTTTCTCCTTCTCCATTCTTCTTCTCCTCACTGTCCAACCTCGCTACCCCTCCCAAACATGCTTATCTTCGTGTTGCCCCCCTCCCCACCCTTATTCCACTCAGCTTTGGTAATCTGAGGACACGATCAAAATATTCAATAAGATTTATATCTTCTATATATAGAAAAGACAAAATATTTAATATAATAAGCCCATTATGAAAAAGCTAGATGATTGCGATATGATTGAAGATGAAAATTTTGTATTTAATAAAAATTAAAGATGAAAGTTTAAACGAAATAAATGATCTAATATAAATTTTGATAAATATATTTGAAGTTCAATTAAATTCTTAAACATTAAGACCATTATAATTAATTTTGATCTATTTTAAAACTTTTTTTTACATAATAAACAGAGATATTAAGAAAGAAAAATATGTTTATTTTAATTATATTGTATAAGATATAAAGTAAAATGAGTATCAGGTGTTTCATTGAGATACAACATCATCATCATCATCATCATCATCTTATTGTCATGATTTTCTTTTCTTCTCATATGATTTCTCTTTATCTCCGTATCTCTATATTATTTTTCTTTTCTTCTTATTTAAAAATAAATAAAATATTCGTTTATTCATATATGTATTCTTGACCAAATCTGAAACTCATTTTCAAATAGAAAATTGTCATGAAATGATATTGAGATTGAGATGTTGCGATCTCTTTTTCTATTAAATCGGTTACGTTTGACGAAGAGCAAAAACTATCTGGAAAATGAACATAGATTGGAACAGTTAAAAATGGATTTGAAAACAGAAAAAATATCAAAAAAAAGGAATAGAAGAATATTAGAAATGAAGAGACCGATATACGAAGAAGATCTAAGAAATTCTCAATTGTTTGTTTAGAACTTGAAACTAGCGGACTTCTGTTCTCCTGTTGTCTTGACGCTTTATCCGGATAAGATAGCAGACTGGATTGAAAGTGCACAAAATAATTAAAATTAGTTCAATAAATATTAAAATCAATTATATAATATTGTTGTTTGTTTATTTTTGTTTTCTTTAATTTTCATAAATATTTTTTTAATAGTATTAGATTGAACTAAGAGATTGATCTCTAATCACCGAATATGAATCTAATTTAATTTGTAAAAAATTTATTTATATTCCCAACTACAAAAAATATACTTTGAGTGTTAAAAAACGATACTGAATTTTAAAAAATTGAAAAAAAATCAATGAATCATGTTTAAAAGTATTTTCTGGAATCTCCAAAACTTTCTTAAACTACTTGAAGTCTTTTTACTTGAATTTCAGAAGTTTTATAAAAACTTCTGATATAATTTTCACATAGAATGTTTGGTGAACACTAAACGTCTATTTTTCTTTTGAATGGGAGAATTTGGTAGTACTATTCAGTATATTCAGTAAGATGTTGAATCTTACTTGTTAAAAGCTATGCTCGTTTTCGTTAAAAAACTTTTTATATACTACATACATACTTATCAATACTTACCTGCTTTGTTTCTTTGATATATTTATATTTAAATTAAATTAACTTAAAATTAAAAATTATATAATTTAATAAAAAGAAATTAATTAAACAATTTTTTAAATTAAAACTTTCACATAATTTGAGAGAATACTATATAGTATAGTGTCAAAGTTGTAAGATGTTTGGGTGAAAAAATGAGTCACAATAAATGTGAAATATTATATTTATTCTTTGTTTAAGCTTATTATTTATTATTTATATTTTACATTATTATTTTTTTGTAATAAAAAACAAAAAATAATTGTTTATTTTTGTTTTAATTTTATATAAACTTTAATGTTTATTGATCTTTAAATATATCATTATAATTTCAAATATAGAATATACATAGTATATATACTATACAAATCACATATATTTCAAAAAAAGGTGTTCGAAACTAATATGTACATACATTGTATACTCTCTTCTCGTTATCTGATAAAACTTTGAAGAAAATCAAATCGTTTTCTCATGTGATTAATGAAAAAATTAAAAGTTTTTCATTTAGCAGCCTTCTCTTTCCCACACTTTTACTCATTTTCTTTTTATTCATTTGCAACAAGATCATTGTGATCAATGGAAAGATACTGGTATGTTTAATGTTTTTTTTATTTATTTATTCATTAATTATTAAAATTTTTTGTTTTTTTAATTATTTTAAGATAAAAATAAACATAAAAATATAAAAATTAATATAAATTATTCAATAATTTAGGATAATAGATAACCTCTTTTGGATTATACTCATCCTAACGATCATATCAATCCTTTTAAATGTTTTATTTGGATATACAATTTATAAATCATCTTCAATATATATATCAAATTATAGATTTTATTTATATTTATATGTTATAATGGATTTACTATATAGTATTTCACATTTTATATCTTTACCTGTAAGATATTTATCATTTATTTAAAAAAAAAACAACAAATTATATGTTATATAATATATAATATTTAGTGTGCTATTGAAGAAAATACAATATTAGTATTTGCTTATGTTGGTATATCAAGATATTCCAACTATTTATGGGGAGAAATTGCTGTTTATTTCTTTAATTTGGGAATGGCAGCAACTATTGTACTAATAGCAAACTGTTTCATCTATCGTTATGCTATACTTTGCAAGTAATTAATATTAAATATTGAATATATTTATTATAATAATTTATATTTTTAGTATAACTTTACAACAATTATTACAAAAAATTCCTTTTATAATTTTATTAATTTTAATTAATTTCTTTGTATTTATTGGATGGTTTTATGGAGTTCGATATGGGATGGGTCCACATCCTATATTTGAAACTGCTTTATCTAATGTAGTATATGAAACAGTTCAAATGCATTTATCAGAACATTACTATTTGGGTGTATCAGCAGAGGTATACTATACTTACTTTATTTCCTTTTTTAATTAAAATAATAATAATAATAATAAAATAATTAATATTATTCATCATTAATATTATATTTAAGGTATCTAATATAGATATATTGAGACAACCAGCATCTACTGTTATTATATTATTGTGTATAATTGATCTTCTTATTATATTTTTTTGTTCTGATCGTATTCTTAGAAAATTACGAAAAAGTGGAACAATGAGTTCAGCAGCAAGAAAATATCATTGGCAAATGCTTCGATTACTTTTTATTCAGGTAAATATCCATATATATATTTATATTTATATTTAAAATAAATATAATTATAGTTCGCAGTTCCTTTTATATTTTATCTTCTACCAATATTTCTTGTATTTTTATTTCCTTTAATACTTAATATATCAATGCCAGATATTCTTCAAATAGGAATAACATTATGTTTTCCTATGTTACCAGTATTAAATCCACTTGTATCAATATATTTTGTAAAAGAATATAATCAATATATTGTTAAACGAATTAAACAAATGGTTAATATAAGAAGCCGTGATGATTCAACTATTGTAGCAACAACTCGTAATACATCTAATATTTCATAATTTTAGAATGCTGCTATTGCATATAAGGAAAATCCTTTCATGTAATTTGTTTACTTTTGTAAATTCTTTTCTGCTTTCTATTATCATCTTGTTCACCTGTTGGTTCTTCGAATAACAGCTTGAGATATTGATCTGTATGTATTATTCCATTATTTAATTATTATTATTATTGTAAATTGATAAAAAAACAATATGATTTGAAGCTTTATTAAGTAATCTATGAAAACTTTTGGCAAGAAAAATGGTTTTTCAATATAAAAATTAAGAAAAATGTAAAAGATGTATATGTAAAGTGTTTGAAAGGGAAGTGAAAAGGAGAATATAAGAGGAAATAAGATATAGAGAGATATTTAAACAATTATAAAGAATTTTCTGAGGGAGAGGGAGGGGGAATGGTTAGTTGGGTGAGGAAAAGAGAAGAAGAAGAAGAGAAAAAATTGATTATAGTATATGTATATAGAATATATATAGAACGTAAATCTGGATAATATAATGTAACTAACCAGACAGTACAATTCATCTTTATAAGACGACAAAGAAAAAAAAAGATTGAATGAAAAATAATAATAAAATACTATAGATCTCGAATATTAAGTAGCGGTGGGAACGCATGGTTGACCATCTCTATATATACAGTATCTAAGCGTTATCACTAAGCAAAAGGACAGACATAGGAGTAACACAACGAAGAAAGAATGAAGAAAGCATAACAATGAGATATTGAAATTCAAGTGAATCGTTGCGGAGCCAAATTTAATAAAAAAATACCAATCTTATTCGATTCTTCGATCATATGATCTTCAAATCATCTTTGAATGTCAAAATGTTGACTTTCAAAATCAATATAAGGTGTTTCGTGAGCCTTTATGGAAAAGCAATGAATTGAAGAAATTGTCTGTTACAGAGTTCTATACACATACAAAGGAGGGGGACTGATAAATGGACAATAAGATGGAGAGATAAAAAGATAAAAATCCGATTAACTATATGAATAATTGGATTAAAGTTATAAAACGTACAAGGATACATTCAATTTATATATATATATATATATATATATATAATGAAGGATAAGACTAGACATATCAGAAAATGAGTTAAATCTAGACATGAGCCCGGAGGCCATACTACGAGGTCGGGACGACAAAAGGCACTCGCTGTAACACGGACACATACAATTTTCTTTAAGAAATTGGACCCGAAATAGGAAATAGATGGAGTAGGAGAATAGTAGAAGCTGTAACATTTGGAAACGGTTAGAGAGTCAACCACACACACGCACACACACACACTCACATCGGATGATAGAGAGGGGGAGTGGAGATCTTCGAACAGAATCAGAATCTACTGAATATATGTCTCACTCGTCATTACATTGAAATAATGAATGTAAAAGAAGAATGGAATAGTGAGATATATGAATGAAGGAATGAGAAAATAGTGAAACACAGAATTGGAAGATGATTATAGAAGAAGAAGAAGACGAAGAAGATGGTGATGATGATGATGATGATGATGATGAAACGAGAGCTAGCCATATTATGATAGCACATAATGATAGAATACATAAACAAACATTTCTTATAATAACGGTACTTATTAGGGTACAGCATTCAATCTGTTTGAATGTATTAAAGAAATATGAAGTAAAATATGAAAAATACACTATACAGACAGATAAATTCAAAGAATAGGATGGAGGATGTGGAGAGTGTTTATGTATTCAGATAAGGTTGATATGTAGAGACGATGAATGTGCCGTATATTGGCAGTTAGATTCGGATAATTCATCCATTATGGAGATTGTTTAATATGACGAAGTGCTTCAACTTCTCATTTCATTCATAAAAAGACTTTTTCCATCTTTTCCATTCCCGTTTGCATCCGTTTGCATTTGGCACGTCGATTTTTGAACCAGATCTTAAAGAAAAACAATGAATTTGAGAATTATTAAGCATATTTCTTTCAAAATATTTAATTATATAAAATTATAAATTATAATTAAGAAATATATAAATTACCTTAACGTTATGCTGACTAATATGTGGATAGTTCTCACGATATGGACAGCTATTAAGTGTTGATGTATATTGATCAATCTGCATCCAGGTTGGATGTGGATTCTCTTCGAACCATTTTTCCAAGATTGGTAACTCAGTTAATGGATCGAACATTAAACGTGATCGAGCTAAAAGATTATTTATATAAAAAATATTTTATATTTGAAATAAATTACATCCTGATCCTATTCCATGATTTGGATTAGATGGAGCTGACGACGTTCCAGTAGGTATGCCATGGCTATCAGTTCCATGACGAGGTGATGAGCTACCTATAGAGTTCGATCCAATATGCATGGAGAAATCAGGAGAGGAAGCAGTTGATTCCTAAAAATCAGAATATAACTAACAATAAACTTAATTATTATTATTATTTCGAATGTTTAAAGAATTTTTATCAAATATTTAAAGTATTCTTTTGCTCAACATTCCAAAAGTCCCTTCTCTTTCAGTCAATGAGTTATCTAGCTTTTCAATTTCTTGATATATCTTGAGATATACATACTTTTTCAATATAATTTAAAATTATTTTCCGAGATTTAATTTGAGTTAGTTAAGTCTTGAATAGAAGAAGATAGATCCAATTTCTATTGTGTAAGATTAATAGGATAAAGGATTAGAAGAACTCTATTAAAGAAAAATTTTAAATTATATCTAACTTCTATCTATGTTGAACTAAATCACAATAAAATCTTATTAAAAAGAAATATCTTTACTTTTATCTTTTTAAGTAATCCATTATAATCCATTAAGTATAAATGAACTAAATATTATAAAGTTATATAGTTTATCTCAATTTAGCCCCTTTTATATGAAAATCATTTTTTTTCTCTTTTCTATTCCAAAAACAGGTGTTGTGATTGATGGCTGTCAAGCTTTCCAATTTAAACATTCTGTATTCTTCACTTAAATGAAAAAAAATCTTCTATATCCTCTCATGATGAGCTATACTGAATCCAAGATAACATCGAAATAGCAACAGAAGAACGATATTTCTTCACTTAGAAAAGGTAGGCAAGGACAAATCTGTTTGTGGCTTTCAAAAGGGAAAAAAACCAGTCGTGTATGGCCATTTTGGTTAGAGTCACAACTCTCACTGCATACATTCATCTTTTCAATTTTAAATCTCAGTTGCATTTCTCTCTCTCTCACTCTCTTTCTTTCTCACTCTCTCTCTATATATATTTTCTCTTTATTAACCTTCATCTATTCGATATATATCCCCTTCCCCTCTTTGACTGAAATTTTTTCCGAACAAGGTCAAGCCGACTCAGAATGCTGGCGAGGCTTAGATAAGATCGGTCAAAAATGCCAATTGGCAATTGCAAAGAATGGAAAATCCGTAGATTACTAGATTGATGAGAAAAGATATTTTGGATTTTCTTAAAAAGTACATTTGAGATTGATTAATAATCTATTTTGAATGTATTTTTAAAGTAGTTGTTGTTTGTTTGTGAGGGTTACTAACCTCCCCGCTGACCTGCTTGAATTCGTTAGCTCCATCGCTATTGCTGTGAATTTCATCATCTCCTGGACTTGGTGAATCAGATCCTCCATCCACACGAAGAATATCCTGGAAAAGCTGAACTCAGATGTTTCATCGATAAATATGTTATATGAAGGAGAAAGAGCTGGGCTGATAGGTATTATTGAAAATTAAGATGATTGACAACTAAATATGCAACATATTAGTTTAAAGGCAATATTATGCTTCAAATCATAGCATAATAGTTATGGTTAACTATGTGTTTATGTATATACATATCTCTATGAATACATATCACATGATTTCTGATATCAAAATCAGTGATATATGCAATATTTCCAGTCCTTAATCTTAAAATTTGCATAGGAGGATTTCCATATTTAGCTGTCAGAATTAGAAGTAAAAGGTTAAATTATAAAGAAATTTGTTGAAGGACAAATTGAAAATAGATAAAGCTATAAGAGGGAAAAGAAGAAGAAGAAGATGTTGAAACATATGATTTACCTTCCAGTCACTGCCTATGCTTTCATCAGTTGATTTCTGACAACTGTCGATTAAATTAGTAAAATCAATCTTCGGTCTGTATTCAGCTAGAAGGGCAGGAAGACTTGCTTGGATCTAAAAGATTTAAAAAGGAAATTAAGGTTGAAGAAAAGATAAATTAAGTAGAAGGTCTTAATAAAGCCATGCTCATTGCAAAAAAAGTTCTTTGCTTTAGGGAAAATATGCGGAAAGTTGAAAATGAACTCTAATACGAACCTGAGTAAGTGGTGGAGCTTGAGAAAAGACAGTACGTCTATTAGCACGTTGGTTTTGGAACCAATTGCAAATCTAAAAATAATTAATAAACATGAAATATTTGAAAAAATAGATTATTTACCTGTTGATATCCAATCTTTTGTTGATTTTTACGGTAAGGACTGCTGTTAAGTGTGCTTATGTAATGATTGAGCTTTTGACGACTTGGATTTGGATCAGATTTGAACCATTTTTCAAGTCGAGGAATTTCGAGCATGTGATTAAAACGAACTTGTGAGACAGGGCTGAAAAGCAGAATATTTAGTAATTTTAACTGTTTTCGTCAATCGTCTTTTTACTAATTATATATATATATATATATATAAATTTATTTAAATGTATAGTCCCTAAGAAATAAAATTGAATTATGATTACTTCAATCAAATAGTTTAAAAACATTTTAAAAGTTTACAAATATGAATCAGATATGATTTTGATTCTTTGATAGTTTCTTTTCTTCTTTTTTAGAATAATGAATCATATGAAATATAAAAGTTCATATACATATTATGAATTTATATTCGATTAATTATAATAATTTTTTATATAAATTCTTTATAAAAACGTAAAAAAGTTCATCTGAATCCCTTTTCATTCCTTGTTCCCTCAATTTTTAGTTTTTATTTAATTTTTTTTTGTGGATTTGAATGAATTCAAAACGTATGAATATATATGAATATGAGGAAGAGGATGATACAGAAGAGAGGATCTATTGATGTTTGTTTGATACACAAGAGTCCAAAATCATGTGAATATCATATCGGCTTAAGTTTGTATTGAAGTTTATTATGAACAAACGAATAATGCGATTATCGTTGTCCATTTATTTCTCTTTTTCAATCTTTTTCTCTTCTTTATTCTTTATCTATCATATAACTCTTTTGATTTTTTTTCTTACAACTCTCCTATAGAATTATGATATTCTCATGTATTCAGATTCGCTTATCAGGCTATCAGCTCAAATGAATATAGATCTGTACTATCTACTCTCTCTTTTCAACCTATTTTTTTTCGTTTACTTTACTTCCTACCTCTTTATCTCTCTCTCTCTCTCTCTCTCTCTCTCTCTCTCTCTCTCTCTCTATATATATATATATTTTTTTAAATTTATGCCTCGTAACTTTGTTCTCATTATTATTTTTATTTTATAATTATCATATACAAAATAATAGTTAAAGATATACGTTAATCATTATATATTTCATCTCTTTATCTTTATATAATATTACTGTATATACATCACATATATACATACATACTATATATAAACATGTATTTACATGTATGTATGTTTCACATATTAACTATTATTTGATTTTCAAATAAATTCCATTCATGATCTCTTAACTAACTATTCTTCAATCAATTCATTGTCATCTGTCTTCAGATGTTGATGTACAAGCCGTTCGTTACTAGAACCAAAGGTCGAGAGCCTCAGGTTAGCATGAATAATCGTTGAGATACGAAACAAGTTTTTATAACAATGTAATTGTTCTTAATGAAGGCATAGAGGACATTGTAAAAGATTTTAGCAGCTTCAGATGTCTAGACATATGAAAGAAAAGGACAACATCTCTCATTTATCAGGTTTTTACAAGGCTAATGTTGCTCCATTGATGGTTTTATCTGATATTTAGATTTAACATATCCAATGGAATATCTTAGTTTCCTCATTCAATCAACTTGAAGACAAAAGTTTTATTGAAAATCTTCTCATTGTTAAAATTAATTTGTTGAGACAATTAAAAAAATTGTTTAATGTAATTGTTATACTTATAACAAGAGAAAATAGTCAAAGACCAGATTTTCAATCTTGTATGCCTAGATGTCAACATCAACAACACGATGGCATCATCATTGAAAACTATAATGAAGATGGGTATGGTTGTTCTTTCACAATACAAAAGGATTCTGTAGCTAATTGATGTAATTTTTGGAAACAACAAGAAGAAGCTTACTGTTCTCGTTTCACATCAACAAGATGCATCATATATGCCATAGTGAATCTTATTGTCAATGATTTCAAAATAATTATTGCTTTATAATTGAAATAAACGCATTTCGTATTCATGATTGATACTAATCCACATGAAGAAGAACGAGTTTACTTTTTGATTTTCTTTTTTCTTCATAATTAGATATAAAGAGAGAGAGTGAGAGTGGGAGAGAGAGAAAGAAAGAGGGATAGAGAGAAAAAAAGAGAAGATAACGAAAGGTTTCTGGTTACCCCAATAGTGCATGAAAACGCCTTTGGACAGCAAACGCTGAACTATCAATTTCCCTCAAAGTAGATGACAAAAATAAATTAAATTCGTTTAAAAAGTTAATTTTTTAACTTTATACTCAACTAACTATATATAATTATTATATTTATAATTAAATATATGTTTTTATGTATATGATTTTCAATACTTTTGAATTAACAAACGGATTGAATATAGAGAGTGAAATCTACAAGCCGCGGAGTTGAATTGGTGAGCAAAGGATTGAAAAAAGCAGATGAATTAGAACCGGAAAATGTCGTTGTCGAAAAATCGTCCAACTGCTAAAGAATCTCTCTGTCTATCGCTTTAAAGAGTATTGATATGTGAGAGAGTCGTATTTTGATAGAATAACAGACAGCCAATAAGCGCCAAGCTGGTCTCATCTAGAAGAGTATAGAACGGAAACTGTCTACCGTATATCAATGAGATCCAGATTTTAAATGGAAAACACGGTAGAAAAGGAACAAAAGTTAAAAAGAGAAAGAATTTAAGAAGAATATGTACCTTTATAAGGTCAATATAAGAGGACAAATTGAATAAACTATATAGATATAGTTAGTATATGCAACATTTCTTTGCTTAATTAACCGTGATGTTCTTCTTGTGATGATAAAGCTCTATTGAAAAGTGATTAGAGATAATCTGCAGAAGAAGAGAGAGTAACGAAACGGAATACAAAAGGTTGTGTTGATTTGACTTTCGTGGGCTTATCTCTTTCACAAAGCTTAAATCGCGTACTCGTTTTTCCTCTCTCCTTCCTTCATTTTCTCTCGCTCTCCTCAATCACTCTTTATAGTATCGGATTCTCTTAGTCGTTGTGCATTTCTTTTCTTTTTTTCTTATTTTTTTTCAAAATTCTTATGATCTTTGAAACGGAAAAATGAAGTCAATCAGTCAGTCAATCAAGTACTCTCCAGATTATCCGCTCATAAAACATTTTGTTTGAGAGACTAGAATAGAAAATAGAAAGGAAAAAATTAATGAAAATGAAACTTCAAAATTACGAGAAATATAGATAAATCATGATCATCATGAGATAATTATCAAAAAAAAAGGAATGAAGTAAAATAGAAATGACGAGAAGAGTTACATCAACATCGTTATAATTAATTTTGGAAGACATCTCAACCCTTTTTGAAATTCATTTCTATTTCTTAGTCGAAAATATATTTTTTTTCAGTTTATGAAATATATAGTTAAATATAGTTATATAATTAGTAAAAACGATATGAATAATAATTATAAAGAAGAACATACCTCCTTCGTTCATCAGCTAAATCAAGTGATTCAATCCAATCATTGATAGCATTGATTTGATCATGATTAAGCATAGTTGGATCATCTCCACCAATTATTTGAGTAATAATTTCCTTAAAATATTATGTTTTGTTAATATAATTACTGTTTATCTTTATAAATACCTTAATTTGTTGATTTTCAACTGTATTAAGGATGTTGGGATTCTTGCTGACTGCTGTTCGCAGTAAACGTTGCTTGAGATCGTTAATGCATTGTTGACTGGCTGAATCCGTGCTGGTCCTAAAAATTGAAAAAATAAGTTTCCAACATTTATTGTTAATTCAAAACAATTTTGTTATCTAATTGAAAGAAGTTTTGAAAGATAAAATGGAAGTTTATGCAAGCAGCGAAGCAATTTTTTGACTTTTCGCTCTTAGGATTGATTAGTTGCTTGAAATTTCATTCAATTATTTTTCATTTATAGTTTTTCTTGAATGAATACTTTCTATTCACATTATCTGGTTGATTTTTGACAATATTCAACTTCAATACTTTGACGACAAAAGATGTCGTCGTTCTGCCGTCCTGACTTTATCCGTTAGGCACACTTTGGCTCTTTGAGGTCGTTAGTCGCTGTTGTGTTTTATCATCATCTTTTGTATCTAATAACTGCAGAAACAAATACACAACGATATACAAAAGAAGAAGATTTTGGATAAATTCTAAGCTTGTAACGCATCAATACTAAAACCGTTTTATGTCTTCTTTGCTTTAAAGATTCACCGACTGTGAGCCAAATATTAAGAAAACGCATCGAGCAACTGAAATCCCCCCCTCTTAGCTCAAGTAATTTCCCTCGATCACCTTGCAAGACCCTGCTATTATATTAACCTTAAAAGGACGAAAAGCAGAAAGGAAATGAGAGAAAACGAGAATAAGGAGGTTTTGGAACGATTTTGTCCCTGTGTGCAAATCCAGCTCTGCTCAGCCTTTATGTGATGATGGAAAAGGCAAATAGCACTTGCATCGTAAGGTGAAAAGGCGAGAATGGAGATGATGATTATATGTACATACATATGGAATCGTTGTCTGATCAATATCCTGGAGACAACGTACACATACTCACATGCCTAGATTCAATAGAAAATGAAAAGATTGAGAGATATCTATTTGTGAGAGAAGTGTTGAAATATGTAAAAAAAAGGCGAGAGGGTAAGAGAAAGAAAGAGAGAGGTAAAGAGCCCATGAGATCATCTATTACTCTCAATCTATTCAATTTTATGGAAAAGGAAAGAGCCAGATATAGTTTATTAGTCAAACAGACATCCATACTCATCTAGTCTTAACTTCTTTCCCTCTATTTTCTTTTCTCTACTATTTTCAATTCCCCCAATCTCTTGACACCACTTTTCCAATTCAATTTGATTCAGAAGGAATAATAAAAATATTAAATCAATAAATTATATTATATACTATATACTATATACTATATACTATACACTATATAGTATTTATTTCAGAAATTTCTAAGCCAAATCCTAGTGAATGATGTCGCTCTAATTGGCTTAATTGCACCATGAGACAAGACATGATTATGACTGTCATACGATCTATGTTCCGTATTCAGCCAATAACACTGATGATTGCTGTTATTGGCTTCAGATCTCAGAACATATTGTCTTCTCTATGTCTTCCCATAGTTCTATAAGACATAGGTCTGTTGTATAGATAATAAAAGGTTGAATCAGACAAGACCATGTCGTATCGGATGATTCACCAGCTCAGAAGATTTCACCTAGTTGGTCCCTCAAATTATAATGTAGCCTAACTTCTGTTCACAGTTTTCGAATCTATCTCTCAATTTTTGTGTGTCCCTGTCCTCTTTCTACCTGAGCTTTCTGAGCTCCTGATCCGTTAAATACACGGAGCACAGCGCTATGCTTCACAGACGATGAAGGGATTACGGTAAGTGAGGCGGGACGAGGCTTCGACAAGCAAATGGGATGTGGAAAAGATCTGTCTCGTATATTTTGCCCACCCCTCTCCAAGTCAGATACAGTCATGAATGTAAAGAACGATAAAACCCAAGCTAATAGAGAGAGAGAAAGAGAGATGATATAGAGGTAGAGAAAGAAAGAAGAAATGGAGCTCATAGAACACAAGGCAACCAAGTAGAGCTGTCATACAAACATGTCTCCGTGAACTGGCAAATAGTCGAAATACTGTGTATCAACAAGAGATTTCGAATGAACAGACAACATGAGGGATAAGGTTATGAAGACCCATAAGAAATACTAAAGGCAGTTACATGAGTTGCGATCGACAACTTTCCTCTTTTCTTCGTCAACTTTAGACGATGGGCTCAAAGCACATGAGGACAATCTATGGAATGAGAGAACAGAACATGTGTTTGGATAAGCTTGGAGCCTTCGAACAGAATATAGAAGAGAGAAAGAAGTAAAGAGAGAAAAGGTGTGCAAAGTATTTCAATAGAAGATACACAGAGACATAGCATAAATTCAGACGGCTGAGCAGGACAAAAGTCGAACGATACGAACGAGCTGACGAGTCTTCTGTAGCAACCAGATAAACTCTCACAATTCTCTTTCAATGTCACCTTACATTTCTCAGTCTGTCAAATTTACACTTCGAAATGAGCAAAATGGAAAAGAAAAACAGATGTCTGGTTGAGCTGGAACTATTGAACACAAACTTGAACATGAAGTATTTAAAGAGTAGGAACGTTTTGCTGGTTATAAAGTTGACAATTTTGAAAAGGAATAGCATTTTTCTTGTTTTTTTTCAAGCAAATGTATTTGTAAAGGATGAACAGGAAAATATTTTGAAGTAAGTCACAACCTTTGAGATCTTTTTCTCAACTTGAAAGTAAAACTCACGGCTTAGTAAGTATTCGGAGTGTGATTTGATTGGCAATATCTTTAAATAGACTGTGAACTGTATCCTCTAGATTATCAGTAATTTGATCAAATGGTAGAGCTTTCCAGTTGTTAACTTGAACAAGACCTGAAAAAAATAATATAAATAATTAATTAATTCAAATAAATGTAATATATTGATATCGATATTAATATTATAATATAGTTAAGTTAAATTATATAAATTTATATGATATAATGATGATTATTTTTGTTTTTATTTATATTTGTCTCTGACTTTATGTAGCTCCGGTCGCATTCCCCATCCTCATCTCCACAAAAGTTTCATTTTCATAAAGTTTGCTAACGATCGAAACTAACAGCTGGGTAAGTATAACGGCTTTTTTCAAATTAATTCCGATTATAACATGAAATAGATTAACAGTTTGTTTCAAGATTATCGATTGTTGGTTTCAAAAATACAGACATCGAAAAGCTTCGACGTCGTTGTCGTTGTGCTTTATGGATGATCAGCAAACTTTAAAGCGGCTCATCAAAAGCCACTGTTTGCTTGACTACACCAACTGCTGACAAAATAACGATGAAGCCTGTGTCTTGAGACATTCGTGCTACTTTGTCTCATCAGATTACATTGTCTCCAGATTCTGAACATACATACATGCTGTACACGTATACATCGTTTACTTCGACACATCGTCAATGAATACAATATGTGTATGAGTCTGTGAAAAGAAAACAGACAGAAGTTTGTTCGTGAAAGTGTAGAATTCAGATCCAAAAAAAGATGATCAGTAATAGCACAGAATTTCATTTTGGAAACTATGGAAGAAGTTCAACAGCTCGTATTCTTTACAATTCATTTGATACATTGAATCAGATCTGATTTCTTTCTTCTTCTGTTTCCAATCCTTTGATCACCATCAGCATAAAAGAAGTAGCTGAAGATTGGGAAGAATTGCAAATGCAATGAAAAGAAATGAAAAAATGTGTGTGTGAGTGAGGAACAGAAGGTTCCACTAATATGACGATGCTGCCTTAACGTCTGACTATTGCTTCTCCAGATGGATGGCTATGATGATGACAGTAACGGTGATGATGTCGATGATGCGCTCTATTCAACCTATTCAAAATATTTCTTGTGTTCAATCGGTTCCAACACTTTTGACGATCTGAATGTCGGCTTCGGCTTCTTTCACACATCTTTTGTATTGAAAGAGCCAAAAATTTGTGAAGCAGGAAAGACCGACAAAACTGCAAAAAACAGAAGATGAACAAGACTGTGTCATTTTTTCCCGAAAAAACAATGTGATTTTCCCATTTTTTTCTCACCATTCAAACACAAATGAACAGCTGGATTTTACTGATGTTGGTGGTCCTTTTCTATTGAAACTGTTGAAAGTACGATCATAGCAAAGCAGATTGTTATCGAATCTGCAGGGCAAGATGTTGTATTCTTAACTTTTAGATATTCGATAAATAAAACGATGAGATGATATGAAATAGTTAAGCAGAAAAAAACATCTGTAAAGTAATTCTGTTCTATTTTTCTATAAGATGTTCTTTGTGTGTCATTTAGGCTAGCCTATTACTATCTTTTTCTATCTTCTGTATGTTTCTTCTACTTGGTTGACGACGTCGCCATTATCATCGTCATCTTCTTCTTTCCCCTTCTTCTTCTTCTTATTCTGCTTCTTGTTATCGTACACAACTTTCATTTTCAATCTGCCAAATGTCTCTAATCTCGTGAAATCGACAATCTACAGCCCCTCCTCTTTCCTTTTTCTTTTCTAACAAGTGCTTGGCTTGACTAGACAACGAAAGCCGGTTAGAACAGGTTGGAGACGTTTTGTAATATGACCATGTTTGTCTCAAACTGAGGTACAATCTATTAAAGATATAGCTTGAAGCAGTATATGAAAGCAGAGTAACTGTTCATTTTTTCAAATAAACTTTGGATAAAGCTGAAATGAGATTGTAAGCAGAGATGATAATCCAGTATGTAACATCAGCAGACGATGGCGATATGCTATGATCAAACGCTAACTGAATATGGAACTAACAACATGTGCACGACGCAAAGGACAAAAATCTTCTAAAGTCTTTCGAAGGCCGCTCCCTCAATCTTGTAACTTTAGTAATGTTTTCTTCTGATCGACCCCTGTGTGATCACACGGTTAGTTTATTCGGTTGAGAAGGGGGAAATACAGACAGATGAAGAAGAATACAGCTCAATTATAAGAGATGTCAGACAGCTAGACAGAGAAGATTCGTCTGTATTAGGAAAGACTCGAGTATTCTGCCAGCAGGCAGCCCCCTTGGCGAACAGGTTTCCTAATCAGCAGCAGCCATCCACATAACATGAGAACAGCCACTATTTCTCTGTTTCCCTTAGATGTCTGCCATCATTTTTCTCATACTATTTCATATTTTTTCTTCACTTTCTCTATCTATCTATCTATTCACCTCCAAATACCATATAAGGAAAATATGGCAGAAATAGCTAAAGAGCGAGACTGTAAAGGATTGAGAGAATGCTAGATGTGTAGAATGACGAAAGAACGAGAAGAAGATGACTAGCTCAGGCAAAAAGCCACCGTCGTTGATGTCGTCTTCAATACATTTTTGGAAGAACTAGAGAAAGAGGGAGTGAAAGAGAGACATTAGAAGGAAAAGAGAAAATTACATAATATAGCAAAAAGAAGTAAATGGAAAACTATATTCCATAACAAGCCAACAAGATGATGAAGATGCGAGACCTCAGACGGAGATAATTGCGATTGGCATAGCGCATGTCATCATCGTCATCTTCATGTATACTCCATCTTATGTTATTTTCAGATGAAAAATACTTTCCCTTGTCTACTTTACCGAACAGTTCTATTTTCTTGTTAGCTGGTACTTCAGCAGTTTGCCATCAATCCATCCCAACCATCTTTGTATTCTATTTTCCGCCCCGGTTTTCCTCTACCTCTTCGTCCTTTTCTTCTAATTCAACCATTTCTCCATCCAGTCTCGGGATTGTCAGAGGCCTTCTACTACCTTGCTCTCTTTGCATCTCTCGTTCTCTCTATCTTTTCTATTCTCTTTTCCTCTTAACTCTACCTCTTGTGGATACGGTAGATGTAGAAGAGAAGGACAAGAAGCAAGACTGGAATAAGAGAAAGAGAATCAGACAACAGAACGAAGACCAGCTGAAATCCACTACTTTTTGTATTTCAACTGTCACAACTCAATTCTCTTCTTCCCACCCCTTTTTGAACAGAACAGTGCGGTCTATCATACTTGCTATTCGTGTCAGTACACGTGCTCAGAAACAGCTGTTGATTACAAATTAGATAGATGATATGAAATATATGGAGAAAGACAACATATAGGAGGAAGAAATAGAAAGATGCAGAGAGCTGGAAACTTGTCTCAAAAAAAGGAAATTGGGATTGTCATCAAGTAACAAAGACAATGAGAGAGTAGATAAAGAAGTTGACGAGAATTGCCTGATAGTACATAACATATGAAAGAGGCCAAATGTATACGTTTTGGGCGTTATTTAGCATTGTACATTATCAAATTTAATAAGCTTTTGCATTTTAATACCGGAAATAGCTTGTATTCTCTTTATCTATCCCACTTTCTCCGTATCTTCCTAACTATACTAGCTATTTTCTAAAGATACGCTGGCAACTTTTACTTGCTGAAAGCCAACTCCTCAAACGAATATTGATTCAATTCTATAGAAATAGATTTTTTAAAGTCGACTCGTCAAATATGGAAACCGAGCACAGAAGCGACGAATGATTGTAGCGTTGGTTTGTTGTATTGGATGTGTGGCCAAACAAAACAAAAATTGTAGAAGTTGTGAAGAATAGAAGAAGACGATATAGACAAAATCAGAAAAAAAGAAAAATAAAACGATTCTTTTATTATCTTTATATTCTTTCTTTCCCTCATTTTCATTTTTACATCTATCTTCTCTATTCTCTACGATGCTCCGCTCGCTCTGTGACTCGGATGTTCGATCCCAATGAATCATCATGTTCATCTAAGGAAAACGACTTCAGATCGTATTCTATAGCTATAGTTGAAGGCCATTCGCATTCCTCTGAATCGTGTTATCTGGATAGTTTCGACGGATTTGTATACGAAATGCCAACTAAGTTACATTGCGACATTTCAAAAAAGAAATTTCGGTGTCGGAGATTATAGCTATCCGGACTTTGTTGTACAACATTTGCAATCAATCCTCGAGCATATACAGAGCTATTTGAAACAACTTTATATCTTTTAGCTCTAATTTGTCCTTCAAATTTACTAAAATACAGTTTACTTGACTGACGTTCTAATCTTTCAAAACGATCAGAATCGAGCACCTTGGGGGGATAATCATTTTTGAAATTCGCGCCTTGAAAAGGTAATAGAAGATTCCCTCGGTTATTTCTTTTCCAAATCTGCCAAACTACGTAACAGATGCTTTAGCTTAAGCCGTTTTCAAGGAAGAACGTGTTTCAATTCTTACGCAGTGAAAACGGGAACAAGCTTTCACTTGTCTGCCCTTGGCGCATTGAAATCCGGCTAAGAGAAAATAAGCTATAACAAGTGAAAACGAAAGAAAGATGAAAGAAAAGAAAGAGAAAGAGAGAATATAAGAGGAAAAAGAAAGTAAAAGGAAATACAAAAAAAAGAAAATGCTAAGGATAAATATTATAAAGAGAGAGAAAGAAAATCTGAAAAGGACTGAAAGAAGATGATTTGAAGACGACGACACATGGATAATCGGACATGGCAAGGGCGTTTGACACCAACTGGCACCATATCCGATTCTAAAATCAAAAAGCTGAACGATAAATTTGTAGATTAAGAGAGAGAAAGTGCTAATGAAAGTTTCAGTACAATCCTTCTATGCAGACTTCAATCTTTAGATACTGGCATAGTTTAGACTTGACAATTCCCTCGTAAAACCCCTTACCATACACAGCATCAAGTCCCCATCCCCCCTCAATTGCCGAACATTCCTTTTACTTTTCTGTTCCGCTCAATCATCTATACATGCCATCTCATCTCGTCATCCTTAACCCCCGACGGTCTCGCTCTTACCAATAGTCTTGAGGCTTGTGAAGTCTTAAACGACAACAATATAACCTGTTGTTATGGTGGATTTGTATGGATGGCGGTTCCAGTCTCGTCTGATGGCATGAATCTGTCCCAGACAGAAGATTATCGTTCGCTCACTATCGAAAACGACGTCTTCTTCGTATACTATTTGTATACATGATGATGATGACAGCTATCTTAATCGCTTTCACTATGCCAAAAAAAGGCAAATTAGAGATTGTAATTGACAGATGATATCACGTGATTTGATGATTGAGAGACTGGATGGAACAATAGCCGGGACAACGAAACTGACTTCAAGAGACATGCCAAAAGACATTGGTGTAATATTCGATTTTCGATAGCTCTTTGATGATGATCATCAAAAACTTACTTAAGTGTCGTCGGTATCATCGGACTATACTCATACAGTGCCGACGACAACTCTATCGTTTTCAGAACATGATTAAATGTCATTAATGCTATTTTTCTACTTCAGATAGACTATCCTATTGTTCTACAGAGCTAATCATATCATCAGAAGACTTACTCAAGTTATCTGTTGTTTTCTCTTTCATTCTATTTGAACTAGAGGGGGAAGAACGATGAAAATTTCAATGAAATAGATGGCAGGATCAAATGATAACCTGATATCTAGTTTGACCTAATCAGCCATTGATAGCAAGATCAGTCCAGAAGCCATAAAAATTGTAAGAGAAAACGGAATGAAATCTGAAGAAAAGTAATCATCGTTTTCATGTTGCTGTTTCTGTTGCTGCTGCTGCTGTTGATGATGATGAAGAAAGCGATGATCAGGTTTGAAAAGAAAAATAAAAACTTTTGAGATTATTAGATGATGATGCAAAAACATTTAGGACCAAGTCTTATGAGTTTTTCAACAAACTTTAAATAATACTTAATAATCTTCTCTTTCCAACTTAAGAAGACGACTACTAATATGGCTAAAAATTGAAAAAATTGCTAATATCTTAAATGATTAATCAATTTGTTTGTTTTGTAAACAGCAAATTGGTGTGTGACATAAAAGGAAGAAAAGAAGTGAGAGAAATGAATGGAAAACTGAAAGAATAAAGAGAAAAGTAGAGAGCAAAGAGAAGACAAGACTCAATTTTCACACAATAATCAGTAGTCCACCAGCTAAAATTTGTTTTTGGACCGTCATTTCATCATACAATCTATTCTCATAAGTTATATTCTGTATATTTGAGCTTCACATATATTTGGGTAGGGAGAAAGTATTGAAAACTTAGAATGATTTTCGTCTCTATCATTTTCACAAAACAAAAATGATCCGAATCACATGGCAATATCTGTTAATCGGTAGAGCTAAGAATGTATGAATTATTGATAGAGGAAAAGACGGTTTATGAGCAGATCAACATACTAATGATGACAATGCTGCTAATAGAATGAGAAGACAATACCGTCATCGAGCAAGTCAAGTTGAAGTTGTCATTGTGTTTAGATGGGCTGACGATGTCGTCAATCTGATTGAAATATGACGCATACAGACATCATAACATAAGAAGCCGAAAAAATAGGAAATATGCCTAGAATTTGAGCTAGTATCTCGGCAAATATGGTAGAAAGCAAAAGATTCCAATAGTCATCATCATCATCAGCATCATCATCAGCATCATCAGCATCAACATCATCATGAGCGCCGTCTTTGCTGTTTCTTGTCGTCATCGTTATAATCGTCATGTAAAAATTGTCAGCTATGGCAAGTGGATGATGATCAGATTGAATAACGATGACAAGCACCCCCCGTACCATGTAAATTGATGAAAAGAGGGCGACGAATAGTTAGAAACGAACTAAGCATAGCAATAGTTGACAACGAAATGTAGTGGAACGGTTCAAAGATTTGTAACTTCTTCACATACATTTTCACTTTTTTTTTGTGGAAGCTTTCGTTGCCTATACTCGGATCGAAGTCAATATTATATATGAGAAACAGTAGAGCATAGAACAATCTCAGAGAATTATAACAAAAAGCAGG
Organism: Auanema rhodensis; assembly: GCA_964057225.1. Classification (NCBI taxonomy): domain Eukaryota; kingdom Metazoa; phylum Nematoda; class Chromadorea; order Rhabditida; family Rhabditidae; genus Auanema; species Auanema rhodense. Next base: position 7,073,472 of record OZ059899.1, on the reverse strand, counting down.
GCAAACTATGATTGAAGAACAAGATATATCATCTTCTAGCATATAAATTATAACAAATTTAACTCTGATAATAAATATTGATATCAATAGGTTAATATAGACAAGATATTAAAAACTCGTACCTTTAGCATTCAATGCGAGCTGCGGATGTCCAAGAGCAGAAAGAACTGTATCAACAAGTTGATTCAGTAAAGTTGTTCCAGAAACAATGGCATAAGTATCGATAAGGATATGGCCGTCGCTGGCGCATGTCAAACAGTTCTGCGTACGGACCGTTTCCACGGCCACCCGTACGGGGAACATCTATAATAGCAAAAGAATAAGAAAATATATAAAAAAGAATAAAGAATATGAAAAAGAATATGTCTATCTATATATATACTAGATGTAATAGTTATAAAACAATAATAATTGAATATACTGTATAATAGTAGAATGTGAATGAGCTAGTGTAGCTGAATGTGTGCACGAAGTCTGATGGTATTTGGGCAGAAGGCTTAACCCGCAAAAGGATCTGAGGGGATGGGCTTAGGTGTCGGGCAATTGGGCGGAGCTTGTCGAGAGAGAGAAAAGAGAGAGTAAGAGAAAAGGTGGGGGGGGGGGCTGGCAGTTGGAAGAAGAAGGGGGAGGAGTTAGAGGAGAACGATGGAGGAAGCTGTTTGGGCTATGTGTATGCCATAAATGGCAAGCCAAGAAGGTTACGAGGTAGAGGAAACGATGAGATGTTGGACTGAAAAGATCAGAAGGCACAAAATACAGATAAGAGTGAGAAAGAAAGTAAAACCGAGAGAAATAGATTGAAGAAAATAAAGGAGAGAGTAAGAAAAGAAGGGGGGGGAAGGGGTAAGTGAGAGAGAGATGATGAAGACGAAGGCGAATACATAACAGGTTTAGGATGAGGTGATGTAGAGAAAGGAGGGGGCTGAAGCTAATACGTCGACGGCACTAGCAGCTGTATCAAAAAAAGAAAAAAGATCAAACTGACTGACTGACAGGGCTACCATCATTGTCATCGTTATGTGATATGCGTGAATATATGTGGTAAAGAATGTTCAAACAGTTGCATGAAGTGAACAAGCTGGCCAAATGACATGTGATAAAGCTAGATAACTACAAGTGATGAAGAACTTTAATCAGAAAGGCATAAGAAGTGTGCTTAGTCAGAGCTATCTGTACGATGGTAGCATCTATCTATGTGCTTCGGTCTATACGTATCTGGCTGTACCTGCAATCGCTCCAGGACCAGGACTGACTGATTTGTAATCCAATGCGTCGACGAGCTAGCACAGCCAAAAAGTGAGAAAAGAGCGATAGAGGTAGATAGAAAGGTATTGAAAAAGAGAAAAAGTGAGAGGAACTGAGAGAATAGAGGAGAAAAGAGAAAATACAAAGAGACAGGAATGGTCGGTAGCTGGGCGGAGAAAAAAGTGAGTGAGTGAAAGAGATAGAGAGAAAGACGGTAAGTGGAGGATACGATAAACATTCAAATCAGGGAGCAAAATCCCATGAATTAAACATTTCCGGGAAAGGTTACTAACTAGAGGAGATAACAAACTCTCATTGAAAATCGGCAGGAAGAATGATACGTCCCATACATACACATACACATCATTGAGAAGAGAAGGGGGGGGGGAGACAAATTGATGTTGAAAGCGGATATTTGATATACATATACATACAGTATAAACAACTAATAGTTGAATAGTTAAATCAGATGAAAAACTATAAAATGTTGATGAATTTAGTAATTAATGAAAATAATAGTAATAATAATAATAAGAAGAAGAAGATGAATAAAATATATCAATTATATTGTTATAAGTTTGAAATTATATAGTAATATATGTATATTTATATATAAATATATATATATATATATATATATATACTATTATATATTTAATAAATATTTTTGGCATTAAAAAATACAGAAAATTAACTAGTATAGGATAGTAATATATTGGGAAAAGTGAACAACATGGTGAGACTGATAGAGGATTAACTGAATGTGATAAGCTGTACAAGTTTGCAAACGATAGGGATAGTGGATGACCTAACTGCTTAATCAAAAGAGCAAAATATATAAAGATAGAGGACTGACAAGAGGTATGGATGTGATAAGATAAAACAAGCCTAATAGGGAAGTGACAAGTCTTGTATGAGAAGGAGAAGATCGAGGTCAGCATACTCCGGAGCAGTTTTGATAGTCAATTGACAAACAGGAGAGTGAGAAAAAGATCAAATGTAATCGGTCCCTTTCAAACTCATTCACTCTTATTCTGTCTAGCATATATTTATTACATGCTCATCATCACTTTTGGCTTGTATTCCCTCTCTCCTCTCTCTCTCTATAACGGACTCTGATTAACCCTGTTAACATGCCAATATCTGTATATATGTATATAACAACAAAAAATTAAAATAAAAAGTATATAATAAACTATTATATATAATATATTCTATTTTTTAAAAAAAAACATAGATATAGATATATACTATTAATTATGTTAACAGAAAAACAGATAAGATTGGTCCTATTTGGAGTCATTGGGTGTCAGGTAGTCCTAAAATCGACAAGTATCTATATGATATTAAAGAAATGATAGGTAAGATAGATAGTTGGGTTTTCTTTCAAAGAAAAAAGATAATAGAACAACTCGTAGAACTATTCTCTTAGATTACAGGTAGAAGGAATTCATAAGATTAAAAAAAGTAGTATGGAGGATCACAATAATACCATCATCAGCTGTGATTGTGATGCTTCGAAAATCAAGAAAACATACATCTTATCTCGATAGTTGGTGATACTGATCATTTTTCTGGTACTTCTCTCTAATTCTCCGGCTTTTTTCATATTAACCCTCGATGTTTCAAAATCAATAGCTCAAACACAATATTTGTTATCAACGAATTATTAGGAGAAAAAAGATTGTCTATGGATCTGAAAGATTGTGGCCTGATAGTGGTTATATTAGAGAGGAAGAGAGAAAGAAAGACTAAAATGGGAAGAGTAATGAAAGAGATAGAAAAAAAGAGAGCATTTTTGTATTGAAAATAAGATGAAGAAAAGGAAAAAAGGATTTCATGTTTGATGTAAGATCCTAAACTGATGACTGAAGTGTGCGTTAAATATGGATTCTGAAGGCTGAAACGCTTTGAAGACGATGATGATGATGAACAACTGAGTATAACCATAGTTACACAGCTAAACAGTTGAACCACAGAAACTTCAAAAGATGACAGACAGAAAAGACTGACTAGGCCGATGACTTCCATAAAGGGCGAAGAAAAATAAGCCTTTGTACAGAAGACGAGCTGGCGATGAGTCGACAGCCGGCGACGTCATCCTGACAAAGCGATACGAAAGATACAAGGAGCATCGAGAAAGAATGAGTATAAGAACCATCTTTCCTGGTGGCTATGTTGGATAGATGAATTGAATGGGAATTTGTAGATAACGTGGAGTTGGAAGTACGAAAGATTGAACATCACTATGGGAGACATTAAACAGTGCCTCAGGCGCCCAACGTGTTGGGCCACAACACAAGTTACGCAACAGTGACATGCAGGCGGCAAGACAGAAAGAGAGATAGGGAGAGTAAGGAAGTGAGAGGACAAGGTGAAGTGAAGAAAGTGAAAAGACGAAAAGAAGGAACTGGGAACTGGCTTTAGGAAAAGAATGAGAGGAAGAGTAGAGTAGAATGATGCTGCCGTCAGCAAACGACGACAACGACAGTGATGTTTCTTTCACTGATTGAATAAGAGAGAAAGATCTATATGATGGTAGAGGATGAAGGAAGAATAAGAAAGCAATAGAAGCAGAATCTGAAAGTGAAAGAGTGTGTTACGGAATAAGCCATAAATGGGGAAAAGCCCAAGAAATGTACAAGAAAGATGAAGGATATGAAAGGGAGAAGACAAGGAAGAGAGAATCAGAAGCGAAAGCAGACTGGATTCAAAATAGAAAAGGATAAGAAATAAATGATAAATGCCGTTTGTATATGACGATGGTTGATGTTCAGATGATTATTCCGAACGAACATAACACACGACAGACAAAATAGGATGGAAGTAGTTAACTGAATATAAGAATTGTCAAAAGGCAGATTGGTAATTTTTTGATGTTAAAAACAGAAAATGAAAAATACGATTTGAAGTATAAAAACAATGAGAACGTTGGAATAACAGTTATAATTTGTGTTCAAGTCTCATTATATGAAAGGAAATGATAAAATACTATTCTTGGCGGATTTATTGTGAGCGCTCGTAAGCCTAGCCATATGGACTGGCAGTTCATCGTATCACACTAGCTGTACTTTCTCTCGAGATGATGATATTGCTAGAGCTAGGAATATGATTGAATAATAGATTTAGAAGATGCATAATAGCGAGAGCACTACTAACATCAAGATAATCAGAGAAAAAACATTTGTAAACGAGAGATTGACAGACAATATCGGATGCAAATAGTCTTATGAATAGACAGTCTCATAGAGATACAAAGAGAAGGATGAGAAAGTTTTGAAGTATGAGAGGGTGAAAGAACTAAGGAGCATCAGAAAAGGAAATCGAAAATGGGGTGGGGTCTGATGAAGAAGGAGGCTGACGACGATCAACGTCGTCGTCAGAGCGCTCCGCCGTCGCGTCGTGCGATTAGCTACGGATAGGCGGGACCCAGTGGCGAAACAAAACCACGCCCACATTATGGCTGTGGAAATGTGAATGGAATGAGTGAAAGAGAGAGCAGCAAATAGCCTTAGAAGTGAAAGAGAAAGAAAAGGGTAAGAGGGAACAAATCTATCAATTGCCAGAGAGGAGGATGAGAAGTCGTTATTGAAGATAGTGAAGAAAGTAAAGTAAGAAAATTTGTATAAGATGATCAAGTAATTGAAGAGAATGAAAAACCGAAGACGACAAATGAAGAATAATGGTTGTTCTTGAGTGTACGCAACAACACGGCTAACACGTAAAAGGTGTAGTATGGATGATTAACGACAATACATGAATGGAAAAGATAGGTAAGTAGCTAAAGACTATAGAAAACAGTTAGATCTTGAGTTAGGAAAATAGAAATCAGTTGTCTTAAAATGAGACTGATGAGAGGGGAATGGGGGAAACAAGTTATTCTGGATTTTGAACTTTCTAAAAGAATATTCAAAGTTAGACAAACGAGATAACTATATATAGAACGGCATCAGCACCTATGATGCTTTCGATAATTCTCACGTCAAATATCCAGATATGGTAATCGGCGGAATCAAGATCTGAGTCAGCTCGCCAAGCCTATGTACATGGATAGCTATATGTGTGCGTGTATGTATGTGTGTAGATGATGATTGTGATGGTAGTGATGATATGTGTATGTGTGCGTATTGGAATTGTTAAAGGATGGAATTCGGATGAAGAAAAACGGTTGATGAAAGTCAGCGAGGAAGACAGAATGACGACGACGTAAAGAGAGGGAAACGACGGCAAACCAAATACAGATGATTGGAAAATTGTTGTTGAAGAAGAAACATCAATAGATATCTTAAAACATGTGCATATAGGTGATGAAATATCACAAGCTCTACCTATCTATCTATCTTTCTATCTATCTATCTTTACACATAATATACATATATGGTCAAGTATTATAGCTTTGATCAAAAAGTCAACAAGAGCTTAAAGGAGGGAGAAGGACTATAGTTATACTACATGGAGATCGCATAGATGACAAAGCTATCAGAAACGAAGCGAAAGGTTGTTATCATGTTTGAGCCAGTCAGAGACAGTAGAAAAGGATGAGGGCGATTCTGATGACAGAGAGCAATTAAGATAGACACATAGAGAAAAGAGGAGAGAAAAGGATAACAGTATCATAGATTTGAACTGTTGGGAAAAGTATGAAACCAATGCATGAAACGAAAGAAAAGATAAAACGAGAAAAGACGAAATCAGGAAGAAAAGAAGAGAACGAGAGAAAGAGAGATGATATAGGAAAGTATAAGATAGAAAGGTGGAAATAAAAAAATAAAATCTTGTGTGTACATATCTATCTGAACGTGAACGGAGAGACGATCAACAGATATGGGCAACGATGAATGGCAAATACAATCAAACCAAATGAAATGAGCGACAACGAGAAGAGATACACACGAAACATAATACAGATGCTTACTGCTACAACATCATCGTAATCATATCTGAATCATCTGATATACTCTACGGAGAAGCATGCCTTGTCTATAAACTGACTGCATCGACCTTTTTGTATTACAAGAGACTGACTCTTCAAGTTTTTGACAGTCATAACTGTTATGAGGGATTAATACGAGACAAACATAGATGATAAGATACGGTAGGATAAGCTAGTACACGGTCTACTGACCTTCATCCACTTCAAATAAAATATAAAGGACGGTACATATGAGCTAGAGCAGAATAACGTAGGAGGATATTGATAAGATACGGTACTATTTAAAGAAGAATTAAACCTAATTGAGAATAACCGAAAATTAGTCCCAGCGCTTAAGAAACACAACGAGGGAAGCTGCACAGAGAATTTGGAGAGACAATCACAGATAGAATCAAAATAGCTTGAAAACAGGCGACTGAAGAGTTAGGAATACAGCTTAGTTTGCTGATTAAAAGTTGGTTGAAGGTTAGATATAAACACTTGTTGGGACATTTTTTTGAGTCGAGTTGGATATTGATGCTGATCTAACCAGCATAAAAGGAAATAGCAAAGTATATAAAACAACTTGAGAGGCTGGCAAGTTGATAAAATCGTTTCTTTCTGATAACGAATACACATAGTGTAAACTACATGAGGATCATGAAAACACATTTGGATGATCTTGTCCAGCTACAGATATTGCTTCATAAGATCATAACTAATACAATTGGAGGACAGCTGATTGTGTCGTCCTCGATATGCAGCAGTGATATGAACGTCATTCGCTTCTTCGTTTTTTTTTGTTTCCGAATACACAGTATAGTGATATGAAGTTACTGATTAAATCTTAGAAGAGATGGGGTACATAAGCAATTTCATTAAGAATGATATCTAATTGAAAAGACAGAGATGATAGAAATGAAGGGAAAAACTGTTTTCCCCCTGAACAAGCAAAGAATGTTACGAGAACTATGAGAGAGAAACTGAAGTATAAATTTGGTAATCCACATGTGATCATTCTAATTGATGTTCTTGTTAATACAAAAAATAAAACTATAATTAGTTGAAATTGCAAGGTTAAAGATGTTCTTTCAAGGCAAGCACACGAAATCGTTCGCGATCAAGCGAGGAATAGGATTTAGACGACAATTAGCGGAAACATGGTGGATCAGCTAAGTGCTAAGTAATTGTTTTTGAGCTTTCATTTACATTTATTAACTAAAGCCTTGTTATCCTGAGAAAACTGTAAGTGAGAAGAGGCAAGAGAATCAGATAAAAAGATAATAAAGGAAGGAAGAGAGAGGTTTACGAAATGAGACTTAAAGATAGAGGTAGGCTTAGATTGCAATCATGCTACGCAAAAGGGTGGCTAATTAAATGCCAAACAAGGGATGAGACGCCGACGAATTTGAAGACTCATTTTGTTCTTCTTGAGAATATGGATAGAGAGAAACCAAAATTAAAACAGAAAAGGGTATAAAGAGAGTAGGAGTTAGAGAGTAAGAAAGAGGACAAAGGAGATAAAAAGAAAGAGAGAGAAAAAAAGAGAGAGGAAGACAGAGAGAGTCAAATGTTATTCAATCAATAATGCTTGAAAACAAAAGATAAGCACATATTGATACTAAACATGTTTTGAGATAGGATGGATCATCAAAATGAGGAAGCAAAGTATAAGATACAAGCACAGCGTTTTAAGGGACCAAAGCTAGCTTGTACATATAACGATACAGCATCAAAGGTAAGCTGATGACTGAAAATAATATAATATTTACTATTAAAAAATAAAATAATGTAGTAAATTGTATGTGAGAGAGAGCATGACAACACAACAAGCTGTATGATGATAGATGACCAGCAGCAGTTGCAAGTACAGAAGAAGATAGACATGTGAATTGTAAAATAGTAAACGAACCGAGTACATGATATGTATTGAACACAGCCAGCAGCAATCGAATGGATAATGTTAAATGGCTGAGTGGTTAACACGTACACGTGGATCACGTTGACAGTTCACGCTTATCGATATCTCCGTGAGAAATGAGAGACGTGTAGTTAGTAATGTGAACTAGTAAAGTAAAAATGAAGGTAATTATTTACAAATAGACAGATATAAGTGAAAAAAGTTAAAAAGTTCAGAATTATTCAGTACAATGTCATATAAGGACAAACTTTATATTGAAAAACAGTAATCATAGTTTGTTGAGGTCATGTGTTGGGATTGTTAAGTAAATAATATTTTTTGTTATTTAAAAAGAAGTAAATGGATTTCATCAGATAGGAGAAAGAAGCCGTTTTGCTGAATTGAGCAAGGTACAGGGTAACAAGGCGAAATGCCTTCGGGGGGGTGATATGCTAGTCGTGGGTGATAAGTCGAAACCGGGCCGATCACTCTGCTTCTCTTCAATCTGACTGATATCTTATGTGTGCTCTTCAACTACGAGATTCGAGGACAGGAAACTTCTTATCTTTATCTATTCAAACGGCAAACGAATTATCGTTTACATATCATGAAAAAAGAGATTTATATCGTTAGCTCTTACATGGTCACAGAAATATTTAGTTGAGGATAGCTACAAAAGAAAAAAAAGTGGTTTCATATACAACCATTATTCTTACAATTCATAAATTAGTATACCAGAATCTATAGTTAGCTTATTTCATATACTTTTTCTTTTTATTTAGTTCGTGAAGAGTTTATCCGCTTGCTCCCTCCGCTAGTCTTTCTTGCTGCTCTCAGCCGCACGCTTCTGTCTATCTTCTGAAACCATTGTCCATATGTCTGGAGAGTCATGATTGATCCTCTTTTGAGAATTTTGAACAGCAGCACAGATAGATTATAAAGTATTGTTTTGAGCCACGGAAGAAGGGGCAGAAGCCAAAGGACGTAGGCTTGACTAGATAAACCATGACCGAAAAAAGAAAATGGGCTCAAATATGGTGGCTGCTCAACCAATAGCTCACAAGACATCATAAGCCTCCTTCAAACTTTTGGATGATGGTAATGACTAGTAGAGGTCAACTTTCTAACATTCTTGTTGTTGAATATGATATATTAACAAGATAAAAGGTTCATTTAAAGGAAAGACGTTAGAAATAGAGTAGAACATGACGCATCGTAAGCCAATTCGAGGAATAGCTGTATTTCATTTTTGGGAGTAAACATAACTGATACCAGAATATATTGAAGTCTATAGCCTTATCAGTGATGATTGACTACAGCCTTAGATCCACACATAAGAAGAGAATGTTATAGATAGTATCAGAAAAAAGAGGGATGTGCGTATGAGGTTGAAAGAGAGAAACTAGAGAAATGCTAGTAATCGCTGTATGAAAGCTTGGTGGCGCGTGTGATATGAGCGAGACTTTGACTGAAAAGGGGGGGGGGGGTGGTAAAAGCAAGCAAGCTAAGTATAGTAAAAAATAATTTCGTAACAAGTGTCAAATGATGTGATATGTCCATAAAAGTACTTTCGGATAATGTAATGAAGATAAAAGGTGTTTTTGATGGAAAACGAATCAGCATAGATCAAGGTCAAATGAGAAATCTTCCGAATAACTTCACATCTTAATCGATGTCTTGTTTCATCGATGATTCGAGACAATCTCACAGAAATATTCAGACACAGCCATTGGCTATTATTTCACATGACGTTGTAGATGTTTTTGACGTTTTATGTCTAAATGACTCAACTCCGATCCAGAAGGCTAGTAACCATCCTTGACATCTTCGGCGTCGCCATCATCATTGGCATCGTCGTCGACGTCAAAGGGAGGACTGAAGGAGATGACTGAGGAGTCTGGAAAACGAGAAACTAGTTCTGCAGTCGAAGGGTCTCTTTTTGTACATTTGACACTCTCCTGTCCTCTTTCACTATTTTCATCTTTATAAGCAGCATCCGACTTTCTCTTATATAGCAAAAGGGCGGAGACAGATTGAAGATACATAGATAGATTGAATGGCGGAAGAAAAGAAGTAAATGTGTATGGAACGAAGAAACTAAGAAGATTCAGATGAAGAGGATAGAAAGCAGAGAATTAGAAAAAAACGAGGTACGACATAAGAATATGGAAGAGAGATCTACAGAATGAGAGAAAGTGTTCTACGAGATAAAGATGAAAAGAAAAGGTATAAAGAGAGGTTGACATGATGATGCGAAGAAACAACTTCCCCTCTCATCGCTTTTTTCTTCTCTTCGTCTTATTAGATTCAATCTCGATTTCTGTATACTACATGGCATATTGCCGATCGTCTAAACATGGTTATTATCCAGATACCAGAAAAAAATGGGCAAAACGAAGAAAAGGGAAAACTAATTGATGGAAAGAGAAAGAGAGAAATAGAAAAAGAGAGAGAAAGAGAGAACAAGAAGAGGGTTAAGATAGAAGACGACAAGGATGAAAGTGGAGAATGACGAGAACAAAAACTAGATAAGTATGGCAAACGACCATCTATAGTGAGGGGAAGTAAAACAAATTTACCTCTAAAATCTACAGAAATAGAGAAGAAAAGAAAATTATCTGAAAGAAGAAGAGAGAGAGGAGAAAATAAAGAATGAAGGGGGAGATAAGTATAATGCTTATGTGGTACCCTCATGCTGTTTCTCGTATCAGATATTATTATTATTCTTGAATATACCGATATAGATAAAACTAAAGAAAAGATAAACTTGGCTCTTCGTCATTTCTTCTTCAATTTTGCATTCATTTCTCAGCCTTTTTTTTTTGTTTTTTTTTTGTTCTTTCCTTTCCGAAACATATCTTCAAGCAGTGACAGAAAAATGGGAGAAAAAGAAACAGGAGAGGGTCCTCACATAAAAATAGTTGGCTTAGTTAATCCAGAATTTGTGTTTCAACTCCATCCAATCTCACTAGAAAGGATGTTTATGGTTCTGAAGCTTGAAATGCTTATTTCGTGACGTCTGATGACAACGGAAACGAACGGAACGTATGGAAGAGAACGATGAAGTGATGTCGACAAAGACTCCAATAGAAAAATGAGAGAAATGATGATGAGGCGAGACGAGGATGAAAATGAAAAGCTAAGTAGAAAACAGCAGATTCATCTAAATACCATGTAGTTGACTTGGAAGCCAATACAATTTCGTTGGCAACAGCAAGGAAAAGCTATTGTTATGATGTTTTTTCGCAATTTCATCTTATTTGGTTATCGAACTTGAGAGATTATCATCATTGTTGGACGTAATGCCTATAGTTTTTTAGTTTCCAATTGCAAATTTGTAGAAAAGATCAGGTTTTTCCTTGATGAAGTTGATGATGATGATGAATATGATGTTTACGACGTGGATTGAAGTTTGAAAGGTTAAGCAATAGAAGAAATAAGGTCAAAGGGCAAAAGCCAGATTGACTTTCAGTTCCATCTTATGTTCCTTATTTTATGGTTAAAAGCAACCAAGTGGGCAGAACTCAACGTGGTACTCGACAAGTAGCTAATCAGACTGAAGAAGATGAATTGATGAGAATTTCTTTGAAAGTGCAGCACAGACTAATACCAGTCGAAGGCTGTTGAAAGTCCTCAAAAACTATATGAAATGAAAATTTTAGAAAATATACAAGAAAGCCACAAAAAAAAGATTTTTATTGCATATGACTAACATAAGCTAATAGCAACTGCTTAGTTGACTAAAGTTTTCAAATATGACTATGGCTAATGGGAAAGAAGAAGAAGAAGAAGAAGAAGAAGAAAAGGAAGAACACACTGTTATATCTTATATATTTTATTTGAAAAGAAAAATGGATATTGCCGAAATTGGCAATAAAAATAGAATTAAGAACAATGTGGTACAATCTATAAGGTAAACGATTTGAAATTCTTTTCAAAAGTTTTTTTTTATCTTTGATTCTTATGAGACGACTAGATTTATGTGTAGTGCGTACTATTAGAGACCGTAAAGAGAGAAAAACACAAATTTAGACAACTGGTTTGACAAAAGGATTTGATATGCTTTGAAAAGTTTGCTCAATAAGGTATTATTGCAATGTAAAATGGTAAAGAGGCGGAGCTAAAATGAGCTAAACAGATAGAAATTGAAATCTATGATCACGTATTGGATAGATATGAGTTGAAAATATTATTAAAAATGTTAAAGAATTAGAATTGATATTGATGAGATGAAGAAATATTTGATTGAAAATATGAACAAGACTATTGATAGATGATGAAGAAGTGCAATTTCTTCTTTTACATTCAGACATACAATTCAAATGTTTTTTTTTTGATGATTAAACAAAACAAACTTCATTTAATCATATAATATTTTTAAAACTTATCACAACTTAATCTTATAGAAGTTTCAAAACAAGACGTTGGCTTTTAATCCATTGTTGGTTGTTATGAGTTGAGCTAGACACTACAATAAGCTGGCGAAGAGGGGGGTAGCGGGGTGTGGGCTAGCCAGACAACAAGAGAGCTATGCACAAGCCAATCCCCGAGCTACCGTAATCCAACGAGCAGATATGCGAAGCTTGGGTGGGGTTTCCAGCGGCAGTTGAGAAAACAAGACGAGCAGCCGAATAGAAATATGTAGCGAGTCGAAAATAAATGGAAAAAAATCTCGGGATAGGGAGCCAAATAAAAAAAAAGAAGTAATTAAACGAATGAAATATCTATCAAATAATAATAATAATAATATATCTTATTTGTATCAGATATTATTCAATATGAATCTTTGAAATATGCTTTACATTTCATGTAAGCTGATAAATAATATGAAGAATGTTATTAGATGGAGAACGAAAGAAGTAAAACAAACAGATAGAAGACTAAAATAAAGACATATTACAAACGATCAATCGATTGCAAATTTAGCTGTATATGGAGAAATAACGAAGCTGACAGCTCATGTTATCTGTGATCGGGGTTGTCCTCGTATGCTAAAGTCTGAAGTGAGTCGGAAATTGCTTCAAACCTATCCTATTCATTCCTCCACCATCTCAACAGAATTTCAAATTGATATTCTTCTTCTGAGCTTCATCAGCTAGTTTTCCACCTACGACACACTAAACCGGAAGGAGCAAGACGTTGAGTCTTCCCGGAAAAAGCTTTGATGGCCATTTTCAGTATTTTTCGGCTCGTCGTCTACTTCAAGCTTCTATCGTTGTTCAACGCCATCATCCTGCTTGGCATCATGCCGCCTTCCTGCACTCCCGGCTCAACGACAATCATCATCTTGGCCGGAAATTAGCTAATCATCGTCTGCAGAAGAACATCAAAGAATCAGGCTAGCTTTGAGGTTCGACGGGTTTTAATTGAAAATGAAAGGATTTAGACGTGTGCGTATATGTATGTCTACTTGCTGATGATGCGTTAGAAGCTGTTCGTTAGAGAACTAGTTAAACGGGGGATCGTCAACATTTGTACGAAGCGGCGCAAAATCTTTCTAAGTGTTAAGAATGAAGAGTATATGTTCAAAAAGCAATAACATTTATATATTAATGTTGTATTTTCTATATTTCTATGTTTTTACAACTTGGACAACAGCTTTATTATCTTTCGCTTAGTAACTCGGCTCAACTTTCAGCATTCCACCGTTCTTTGAGAAAATCAAGGAAGATTGAACATATACATATGTGCGTGAGCACTATACAAACCTATGTTTTTATAAACTTTTCTTACTATCGGACTTTCTGTTTGATTCATCCTTCTGTTTCTCGTAATGTTTTTCGATGTCTAAGCCAAAACCTAACAGAAGATGATCCTCTAGTAAGGCGAGCAGCTCTTTCTCTCTCTTCTCTTTTGCTCATTTTGTCTCTCACGTTCAACTTCCCATTCGTCGTCTTCTTCTGTGGCTCACCATAGTCGCTAGCTAGGCTATGCTGGCGAAAGAGAGACCCATGTAATCCTTTGTTATACGGCTAGGAGACCAGGGGATTACCAAGAAAGCCTACGGGCTAAGGCTCAGTTTGTCTTACAGCTGAGAGCACCCCGAAGCTGAATATCGAGTCTGACCATCTATAGAAAGATCAGTGAGGGTCCAGATGGACCATTTAGCTTGTAATCAAAATTTGGTGATGTAACTGCTCGATAGGCGACAAAATGACGAAGAAGAGAGAATATAGGCTTACAGATTGATTCTTTGTGTTTAGTCAGTCAGTCAAGCCTAGACACTAGATTTCTTCTTCTAATCATAATGAAATAATGAGGAAACCGATTAAGCCTTAAGCCATATGAGAGTATCATTCAATGTTACAAAGCATTAATCTATTCTCATATGGATAATGAGATACAGAATGAAATTACGAAAAGGAAATTAGAAAAAAAACGAAAGAAAGATACCCATCATTAGGATATAAATTGAAAGATTTGCTTGTAAATATAAAACTCTTTGAAAGATGTTGATAATATCTTTCAAAAGTTATAGTTAAGTATATGCTATCAAGATAATTCTTAAACAGAATTATTATTTTATTGATATGTAAGTTATTAGCAATATCTGATATTAAATTACTATTAATGAGAAGTAAGATATTAGCTTTATATTATTATCAAAAGAGATGAATGTCCTTATCTAGAATGTAATGCAAAGGGATGACGGTAGGACCTCTTCAATCTATGCTATAACTCGTGAAGCTATCTGCTGACAACAAAAATCTTTAAAGTGATTAAGAAAAGTGTATGAAAGAAATGTGATCAAAAGTCTAATCAAAATGGACATATAAGCAAGTATGTAAGCATGAGCAAGCAACAGCGTTCGGGGGAGCGAGAAAACTGTTTTTCTTGGTCTTCAACATTTTAGTATGTGAGATGAAAAGAATAAGAGGATGTTATATAACTTATTGTCATTATGATTGTTAAATTTCAAAAACACATTAGAGACAAACTGATTACTATTGATAATAACATCGGGTGAGTCTTATGTAAACAGCATAAATCTGAAGTCTTGAATATGGAAGATAAGAGAAGCAGAAAGAATAAGCTGATCGACATAGTTCAACAAACCCATACAAACTGCAGCTTTATCAAAACTGAACTAAAGAATTTGGGTGATGAAATGAATTTCAAAACTATCTTCGTAATGTTCAAGCAGTATACTATAATCTTGTTGGAAACGATTTGAAAATTGTTAGTTATGATTCTTTAGAAATATCATTTACCTTTATTAATCTTCAATTTTCAAACTTTTCTAATCTATTTTATCAATTTCATGCTGGAAGAAACAAAAAGGTGAAAGAAATGTTTAACAAAAAAAGCCATTAATATGGCATCAGAAGCAAGCAATCACTGAATGAGCATTCATCAAATGATCGCGTACATTAAAGTTTCTGAATTGAATGTTTATTAAGTTCAACATGCTATTGTGGTTCTGATTAAACTATATATAATATATTTGTAAGTTATATTAGTTAACTGTTCAACTGTACTGTAATAACTCTATGTTCTTAATTCTGCTAATGTATAGAATAAGCCATAGCAAAGATGAAAAGTAATTGAAAGAGACTTGGGCAATCAAGTCACGGGATTGTGATTTAATCGTCTAACAGCTCTACTGATCATATAGTCTATAGATTGGTTGACTAAAGCATGCTGATGTGATAAGAACGCAATGTGTCGTCTTCAGGCATGTGCTGTACCAATTCTAAAGTTTCTTACATCTTCGTAAAGAATTAAGATTAGAAGGTACAACGCCTTTAGAACATTGACCATGAAGAGACACGCTGGATGTAGCTCATCCTATAACAGAGAGAAAAAATTCAAGATAATGAGAAGAGGGAATAAAAAGAAACGTCAGTTAATAGTTTACCTGTAAAGGCCACCACAATCTCTCTCTCGCTCTCTCTCTCTCTCTCTCTCTCTCTCTCTCTCTCTCTTCGATTCTTTTTGTATATCAGTGACTTCCAGACATAGTAACAGGTTTTCCTTGTCTATCTTTCAACAATTCATATGTATGATCAACAGGAAAAGATGGATATGTAAATGAGTTTGAGATATAAATTGAATTCGGAATGAGTGAATGATTGAACAAACGACAAAGATGACAGAAGTATATTTATCTGATGACATCAGGGGGTAGCTATATGATGACAATAAACCATATTAAACAATGATTCTTCAATGTTACAAACCAATTTAAATGAACAAAGTGCGATGCACTTAACTACGATTTTCTAGAATATAATTTCAAAAAAAAGTATTTAGTCAGAGAAACTGAGAAGAGAATGAGAAATTATTTGAGTTAAAATGATTTTTACTATTTTTTGTTCAAATTCTTTGAATTTCACATGTATAATACTGATAGGAGCATAAAGATCGCGAAGAACGATCATGAAATTTTAAAGGTTCGCTCCCGGAGTACAGATGATTCATAGAATGCTTCATAGATAACTACATATTTATATAATTAATATATACAACTTCTTATTAACTCTTATATAGTTAACTAATTAATTTACATAGATAACATATTTGATTATTTCATTCATTTGGAATGATTGTTTGTTTGTTAATTTTCAAAACGATCTATCCGAACCCAGTTAGCAAGTCATTATTATGTGCTCAAAAAGATGATAACCTCCTGAAGTAGCATGGAAAGATGAAGTATCAGATAATTTCCGTGAGCTTATATGTATTCTCTAATATTTTATGTCCTCATAAGTTCTTATCAAAGTATATTAGGTCAACTAAGGACCATAATATGTCTCCGTCTCTCTTTTTGTCTTTGACTCTATTCATTTTCTTGCCCAATCATTGTCTTATCTTCAAAAATCAAAAAGCTATATCACATTTATCTAATAAGAAACGTATACATTTAAAAGACAGTGAAAAAGAAAAAAATTATGGACTTAATTGCGCTTGCAAGTCCTTCTGAGTAAATATTTGCAAAGTATTTTGAAGGTAAATTGCTGCTTTCAACACTAATTTGGATGCATCATCAGCAGCATAGCTGACAATCGTTATGGAAGGTGGGGGAGGTTATTCAGTCTTGTTATCTTAGGTCTTGAGCCTCATCGGTTTTATTATCCATCCAATACCATCCTACTCTCTATCTCTCTCTCTATCTATCTCTCTCACTCCCTTCATACAATACTCTCTATACCTTTTCTCTTTGTATATCATCAATTTCTTTACTATTTCGTGTACTATTCTTTTCTTCTTCTCTATTTTCAGCCAACACACTTTACTCTATTCGCTTTCTATCTTTCAGATAAATAAACCGATAGCTTTCCACAAAAGAGATACCGTATAAAGGAATAATCGAGGGGTTGAAAAGTCTAAATCATAAGTTATAAAAGATTTCCCAATTAAAGAATTTTGATTTTTAAAAATGAAGTAAAGTCAAACTATAGCTCTTTATCCAATATAATGCCTTTAAGTTTGAACATATTGTTCTTGTAATGAAAACTATATAGTTTATACCTTCATGTAAAATATTGGATATTGTTCATTTGCAGTTATTCTTTAATAATCTTATAAACTCAACAAATCTTAAAAGATCTTTGATTGTATATTAAATAAAAGTGTGCTTGCTACTCCATAGGCAACATAGACCTTGTCCGATTGATAAGACCTCTAAGCAAAAAAGAGTGAGATAAATAGAAAAGAGGAAAACTGACAAACTGAAAAAGGAGGGTAAAAATGAAAAGCATGGCTAGATTATATTTTTCCAACATCACAATAAATTTGTCTAGGAGTTTAATATTCTTATTGATCCATATAGGTTTTTTCATTCCATTTGTTTTCTTAATAAATGAAAAACCTTAAGAATTGATATGAAAGTGTTAGCCATGATCAAAATCAAACACAGCTTAAATAATACCAATCGTATTTTCCTCATTGGAAGCAGAAGCTTTGAAAGAATTGGATAATACACCTTGAAAAGGGTGGAATAGATAGAAATAATTTCCAAATTGTTCTCTACGTAGGTGTCCTTCTGTTGCAACTTTAATGAATTTTCCAGAAAATGAATGAAACGGTTTGAAACAAGTTTTTCGACAGAAACCAACAGCACATCCTTGCTTATACGCTACCATCAAACGAATTGAACCTCATCCTCTTAAACATTTTTAAGAACATTGTCGAATAGAGGTAAATCCAGATAGATAAGTTCCTCTCAACTTTTGGCAACTGAACAAGTTTTGCGATTATTTCAATGATGTAATAGATGTTAGGTGTTTTCTCGAAGGAAAAACACAAAACATTGAAGTTGAGGGAACAACCTATTGAAGAAGATTGTTGCCAATACCAAGAAGATATTCATATTACAGTATATTTGATTCTTGTTTTCATGCAAAGTCGATCAAGAGGGGAAAGGGATGAAAACGATGAAGAGTGGACATGCTCGATTGCAAAACAAGTGAAAGTTGTATTCTTGTTGTCACCACATTATTCAAAATAGGAAAAACACAAAAGAAGATTATACGAATAGAGAGAATAACAAAAAAGACTTTAATGATGGCATGATCAGCACGTTTTCATGTATCGTCTTCTTCTTTTTCACATTCTATTTTCTTTACCATCTTGCTTTCTTTCTACGTACCCTATCTCTCTTATCCTACACTCAATTTGCTTGATCTTGTATGAGAAGAACGATGAACAAGACTATGCGATGCATTTAACAACAACGAGAAAACTAAAGTAGAACCAGATGTTGCTATTACCTGTCATGGAATTGGTTGATCTCGAAACAATGTATGACCGATTAGTTATGTTATGTTCATTTACATTTCCCTTTCTGTTTTCTACATTATCCACTAAATTTGATGTGGATTTCTTTCAGAAATCTTTGCTTTCTCTCTAAAATTTCTTCTCGAATATCTTGTGCACGACGCAAACAACTGTGTCCACAGAAACCGCTTGGCATTACGTCCATTGAGATCATAAAGGATAAGAATGTAATGTTCGTTTTCATGGTTAGGGACCATGATGTTAAAGCACCTCATACAAGATCATATCATCTAGCTGAATTGGATAGAAAAAATCGCATAGCTTGTACTATATCGCAGTTACCGTAGTTTCATTTAAACAAGAGTTCGATTATTGATTTATACCAACATAAAGAAAAAACTTCATACTACTATTTATATTCATATAGATTTCCTCAGATGGCCTTCTGATAGTGTATCGCTTGCTACTGTTGTCCGACAAAGTCGTTTCCGTTCAAAGCTACGGAAAAAAAACTGAACAAACGACGGTAAAACTGAAACAGAAATGCTGTCTTTGATCGCAGATTAATTATCCTGATTCGATAAGGAAATGGTTGTCAGAAGATCACGACGGCCTTATGGATAGATACGGCATGAAAATTGCTGTTTTCCTTGAATACACTGTCAATTTAAGTCTAACTTTCCATTAGAAGAAATCACGTTAATCCCACACCATCACTATTATAAAACTATTTTCTTTCAATTAGATAAGATAAATATGTTATGTGATGATGTATTATACAATAATAAATTACTCATCCAATATAATCTAATTATCCAATCCGATGTGTTAAAACTATATTTTTTAAATATACTAATTAAAACTAGTAGATATCATTGTATTTCAGCTTCTCAGATTCATTTCCAGACGCCTTTCTCTTGCATTCGATGACATCTGGCATAAAGGATTAGACAGATATCATTTAGATGTCCTGGTGGCCTATCCAAGAAATGATGATTTGACGCCGTTAATATCCGAAAAGACCAAAAAGAAAGGGATGAATGAATGCGGCTTTGGGTGAGCAGATTGAGGCAATTTATCGGCTTTGTTACATCATGTCCATGATCTAATGCTATATCTTCGTAGGGAATAGTATTTTACAGCTAAAATGATGTATATCCGCATATCCTATTATTCAACAGTACTGTACATGTTAAATAAATTTTACACTTAATTGAAATGTTGAAAAATCTTGTTGAATAACCAATGATAGTTTAGATTGAATTCAGTACTCAATATCCTAACAAATATATATAAACTCTCATATAAGAAAAGATTCCATTCTTTACTATTCTACACTATTTGATTCATTTTACTGTTTTTCTTATTTGTTTCCTGGCTGAAAGGTTGAATATATAGCATTTAGTCTTTTTTTTTTGAGGAGAAAAAAATGATAATTCTTAGATAGTTGTAATAGAAAAGAAAAAGAAAGCTGTTTAAGGAGATAGACTGCAGGATTAAGGTGCCGTTCGAGGAAAATTATATCGATAGCCATTTAAGGTGAGAAGCAAGAGAAGTAAGACGGCCAAAACTGGTTTTAATCTGCTGTCAAATTCACGCTAAATGGCATCCCTTGAAAGACAGAAAGTAGGATTGAAAGAAGAAATGGATGAAAAGATACAGAAAACGAAAGGAAGACCATGAAGAGAACGAAAGCGATCTGCTAGTCCTTATCCTTTAGTTGTGCCGTCAACGTGGTCGCTTATATGTCTTTGCCGACATCAACACCAATAGTCGACAGTCAGCCCGCGATAATTCGAATTTGCCTTCTATGTCTCATGAATTTGCTGTAAAAATGAAACCTAACAGCGGATAAAAAGTGCAGCAACGGGAGAAATGAAGAAGATAGGAGAAAAAAAGAAAGTGAGAGAAGAAAAGTGAGAGATTAATGCCATATTTAGATGTGGAAAGACGACATCGAAAAGACAAGCTAGTTCATTTTGGTACAATCCTCATGAGATTGCCAAAATCTAAATTGTGGGGACCAACAAATAACATTTTATATACGTTTACAGATGAAATATCTTATAAATATCTTGTTATTGTTTAACGACAATGTACTGTTTAGCTAGATACTCCGATTCGAGTCTATAAGATATTCAGACGATCTTTAGTAATTGAAAGATAAAAGCGAGAAAATCAACAAATTTAAGACTCGTTTAGAGAAGCCTCACTTAATAACCATGAAGATATTTGCTTATTGTACATTTGACTATAAAGATTACCTTTCATTGTAAGAGAAGGCCACGAAAATTGATAGCTCTATTCGTCATCATCTTATACTACCTCATACACTTGTATGTTTCTTGTTGCTCGCACATCTATGACAAGCAAATAAAGCAAGAGATGATGTGACAACAGGCAGATGAGGTGAGATAAACACAATTCAAAGTGAACATTAGGTAAAGAGTTGAGGCAAGGTGCAGAGGCTGTAGAGACAGACAAAACTAGAGTGTATAAGTGCATCATCTAATGAAAGAGGTAAAGATCGTGTCATCTCTCACACCTCTGAGTAGTAGATGGATGAACAACAGATCAGCGTACTGGTAAGTCAAGAAGCAAGAGAGAGGGTGCAATAGCTAAACAGAAGTAGCGCAGTTTATGTTAAAGTATTTTCCAACATCCGTTTAGAGCGAAATACAATACCTTCTTGTCTGTTCAAACTACTGAGATTGCTCACCCTTCCACTATTTTCTCCCAATTTACTTAACTTTATTCGTTGGTGTTTTCTTGTCTGCTCTCAATTCTTATCGTAACATACAATACGGAAATCAGACAGACACGTTAAGTGTGAAAGGAAAATGAGAGAAATGACAAAGTAAAGAAGAAGAAGCTGTAAGACTTAAGCTCTCTGGTCTACTTTATCCTTAAGCTAGCAAAGAACTTCTTGTCCCTCTATTCTCGTATTTTCTCATTGAATAGTTTCCAATTGTGAGGGATTGACTCTGATTCAAACTTTTAAAAACATCGTTCTCATCTATCAAATGGGATACGCTGCATACAATGTGTCAAACATAAAACAATGCATAGTGAAGGGAATGAATAGTAATGAAAGTGCATTGGATTTGGATTGGAAGTGAGTATCTGCATAGTAGAAAAGAAGAAAAAGTGTCATTTTGTTCGCAATCATATTAGCATATATACATAACTTCAAATATTTAAAGTCATTTTGTGCATTTCCATTTTATTTGGAACAATGATCGGTTGCATTTTGAAGTTTTAATTATACATGTCCAAACTATATTATATTCAATATGAATATTAGATAACTAAAACCGGTATGTTATGATGGATATGCCCTCTACAGATTTTATATGCACTTATTCTCTCTTAACTCTTGATTTTTTTCCTGTTTCAAAATGCAATGTTTGATCCTCTCGTATGCATTGCATCCATAGAGAAAAACACAAGAACTAACAGTATTGTTTAGCCTTTCCTAAGACAATGCTTCGATAATTTAGAAAAAGTAGAAATTTTCAAGTATTTGATAATTTAATTACTAAATATTTAAAAATTAAACCTTACTTCACTTCCTTAGTAGAAACATCTACGGCTTTCTTTGAGATCTTCATCCATGCTTTAATCACCTCAAATATGTTTGCTAAGCCATATTAAAGCCGTTTGTATCCGAACCGCCTATGTGTCATCATTCATAGATAGTAATAGTCATTTATGGCTAAACACCTTAGCATTTATGAGGGCAAACGATATAAAAGAATAGATAGGTCGATATTTTAATTAGGGATTTAATACCAAATCTTGAAAATAATATGTATCACATAAATTTCTATTATATTTAATTTTATTTTCTTCAAAAATATTAATTAGTTTGTTCATACAACCCTTGGTTTAAACTTTGTAATATATACAATTATCATACAAAATGCAAATTAAAATAGTCTACACATTGTAGCTCACCAATATCCTGGAGGGATAAAATATCACGATTTTTAAAGAAGATTATAAAACATTCAAATCGGCATACTCTCGGGGACCCCAATGAGTATTCTCTGCTACTGCTAGTGGCTGTAGAGCTGAACAGTCATTAATGGTATTGCTTTTTTTCGGATCATCCTAAAGAAAAGCATTATTGTGAAGAACATAAATATTGAAATCACCATATTTATCAAAGAGGTATTTTCCTTATCGCTACCATTGGGTGGAAACGTAATTGGCTTAAATCAGAAGAAAATATAGTTAGACATAAAAACTATATTATACCTGGACTCTACAGAATGCAGAATTCGCAATTGAGCTTAACGTATATGTGGGTTGAGGGCGATATATCGTTGAAGTTGAAGGATCAGAATCAGAAACTGTAGGAGGGTACAACATATTCTGTGAAAACAGATGTTTAAAAACATTTATGTTTTGAAAACTTACTACATTATTAACTAAACTAGAATAATCTGTATTACAATATGATGATTGTGGTAGAAGAGCAGCAACCAACTAAAAAGAAGTCTAGGTTGTGAATATTAATTTTGCGACAAACTTGAAGCTGTTGTTGATAATACAATGCATCGGTCATTTTTTGGGTATCGTCTACTGGAGTTGGCGTGGAAACAGACGAACTTGTATTGTTATCACTGATTGGACTACTACTGGAGGTATCATTTTCCACTTTTGTTGTCCGTGCATCTAAAATCATATTATTAATTTAGCTGGATAACTAAGTAACTAACATCGTCTTGTTTGAAATCCATTTTCATCATTTGCAGAAGGCTCATGCCCCGAATGCTCAATCCACAATTTATTAATGACTAGTACCTGAAAATAAAATACTTATTAAATAAACTCTTATTTCTTTCGTTTTATTTTTAACTAGCCTTTTGATCAAAACTGTACACAAGCCGTAACATTGCTTTGCAACCACAAGGTAAATAATTTTGATTCGGTCTTTTGCCTGTGCCTAAACATTTTATTTTTGCAAAATTTTAATATACTTACAGACCTCGAATTCTAGGTTGTCCATAGTGGACACACTGATATACTACATAGCGATACCTACATGTTGGATCAATTGAACCGTCAATGTTCTTTAAAGTTTCAGAAGATGCAACCCGAAAATTATGGCACTGTTCAATCTTCCAGATCTCAAATTTGTTTGAGAATTCATCAAAGCTGCAATTGAAGAATTAAAACATTATCAACAACATAGTATGTTTTTACTATCCAATAATTTCTTAAAATATCGATAACAAGCTATTTTACAACGAATCATAATAATAAAAATGATTAAGTATTAATAGTAGTTTTGTATACTTTTACGCACTACTTTATACTATGAGTTTATGTTTTGTTAGCATGTAATCCCTGTTGTCTAAAGAATATATATATATATATACATATATATAGATAGATAGATAGACAGATATATATATATATATCTTCTTTAATCGACTTTTCAGAGAAAAACAAATACAATCTATACAATAGTCCGAACAATTGAAAATGAACTCATCACAATAGTTCAGTAGCTATTGTCAGAAAATTCAATTTCAAAACTAGTAATGCGTAAACGATACTCGCTACTACTATTTTTCTTTTAGTTCATTTCATGTATAGAAAAAGATAAGTTTTTGTAAATCTAATACTCATACCTTTTGAATTTGCTGCCTTGTTGAAGCTGAACGGTTTGATCACTATTATTCCGCACTGGTTGTACCTCATTCTTCTTTATTACTGATTTCTTTGAAGAACTAGGTGTGTTCAATTTTTTTTCCTCAGCTCTATTCACAACTGGGGAGATGGCATTGTCAGCTTTTGGTGTACTTAACTTCTTATGCGGAAGTTTAAGTGCAATTTTCGGTGTATGTTTCAATTGTTTGTTCTGCTCTCCATGACTTCTTTTTACCGAAGCAGATCCTTTGACCGGAGATTCTTCAACAATTCTACAAGAATAACTTCTTTTAACAGATGGCTTCACATCTAGAGTTGACAATGATTTTCGTTTCTCAGCTGACTTCTTGCTCTCGGTAATGATATGAGCTGGAATAGGCTCAGTCTTACGAGATTTCTCCTTCTTTTTCTCGATGAGCGCTAAATTATTTTTTGTTTGCTCATCTATGATTAAAAATAATTATTTTAATTATATAAAAACTCACCTTCAGCTTTTTTTTCCGGTGATACCATTACAATATACATTTCATTGTGATACAAAGTATTCGGCATTCTACGACGCTTAGCCATTGGTTCTCCTTTTTTCTATAATTCCTATTTTAATTTTGATTTTAAATAGAACTTTCTCACCATAGATAGATCCAATTTTGCAACCATTTTTGAGCAAATCCCTGAAAGAAATCAAAATAAGAGCAAAATTTAAAGAATATAACTGTTTCGCTAGTTTAAACTACAACTACAACTACATATTACAGTTTTAAAAACCTTTGATATCTCAGTTATACAAACTACAATACGAAAGAATATATACATATCATATATAATATGAATGATTTAATTTATAACTAGTTGTATTAGTCATTATAAATGGATGAATGAATAAGTAATCTAATATACAAAGCAGTCCTCGAAAGCGGCCTTTTTGATAACCCTAGGTTACTAGAATCAATGAACATGCTTTGTTTCCAGCCTAAGCTCATAATACTCATGACCTTTCATATATATATGAATGATAAGATGTAGCCATCAGCAAAGTGAACTTTTGGATTATCGCGCCGTTTAGCATCTTTTGGTTAGATTCTGACGAAACATTCACATATGGTTCACAATTTATTCTTAACCATGTGAACAAAGTCTTTGTTACTGATGTTCTTTCTTTCTTTTCATTCGATGTCAATTTTCTTTTTAACCACTTTCTTACCAAAAAAATATTCGTTTTCATTGTTTCTCTTGATTTTTCAAATAAATAAAAGCGGCAAACGGATGACTATGCGGGAAATGCGTTGAACTTGTAGTTTCTCCATAGTAATCATGAAAACGAATACCATAGTCGTATTGCATAGTTAGTTTCCAAATGAAAATAAGCTGATTCATGTAACTCTCAAATCGAATGTTCAAATGAAATTCTAGTTTCCTGCTATAACAAATGATAAATTTGTAATAGGATTGCTGGAAACCATATTGCAACTGATATTTCAACATTTTCGATGAAACTTCTGTTTTTTTTAATATGTTAGAATATTTATAATAGAAGATAAGAAAAAGATGAACATTGCAGGTATAATCGCACTGTTCCCACATCAATGCTATTATCTAGTTCTTCGCTAGTTGGACGGTCATTTATGTCTTGTTTCTCGTCTTTTTAATTTTTTTTCATGGATTCAAAGTTTTTGAATCATAAAACATTGCTCATCATTTGAGGACACATTTGCTAAAGTTTAATGTTTAAAAAGATTTTATCTGACCTCTATCCAACAAATGACACCCTGATAACTCCGCCCTCTAAAGTCTCATTACCTCGCACATGTTCATTCTAAACTTTGAACTGAGATGTTTCTATCCATTTACAATAATTTCAAACTCTAATTTTTTAAAATATCATAATGTAAGCCTAAATTACTGATCAATTCCAATCCCTTTTGGTCCCGCAGAGATTCAAAGGTGACAATCATTTCAATTTCAATTTCACTTTTCAAACTTCCTAATTTATGATGAATTATCTGACATTAAAAGTCATTCCAATTTTTTGAATGCATTGATAGTTTCAAAATTTGAGATTTTGAATTTTTCTTTATATATATATATATAATATAGGAACTAATATATATATGTATATCTAGTTATATGTGTACTTCATTCCGCAACTTTTGTCTGCTAGAAGTACAAATGACCAGATGTGTCGTCACTGCAAACGTTTTTCGAGATCTGACCTTTCACCCTTTCTCGATATATCTGTTATTATTCTAACAATGACTGATCGATTTCTAATATCTTCGTTTTCTTCTGTTATTTGATGTCTTCGATAATTCTTTACTATCTGTACTATATTTGTTTTCCTTGCCCTATTCAGTTTTCTCTGTTTACCATTTCTTTTTTTTATCATTCATCATTAGGCTGAAGGGTAAGCAGAAGCAACTGCTGAATCTGAACTTCGAGAGAGATGGCCGATAGTGCTGCAGGTCAGTTTTTTTCAATTTGATATTTATAAACTTTTCTTTCTTTTTTTTAGAGTCCCAGCCGTTGACTGGATCACAAGGTGAGCTATAACAATATCATTCGTTTAATAAATTCACTTGTTGCAGATGCTGAAAAACGCGATGTTTTGCAACCATTTACTGTTGAGGATGAGGAGAAAGCACCAACTGATGTCTGGAGTATCGTGTATTGTATTGTTTTGTTCCACGGTATCGGAACTCTTCTACCATGGAATGCCTTCATGACAATTGGGCCAGATGTATGGTTTTTGTAATCTTATAAAATTAATTATTGAGATTTTTAGTACTACACTAATTATAAGATGAAGGCTATTGAAAACGGAACTTCGGTTCCCACTTCATACTCTGAAAACTTTATGCATTACCAACTCATCGCTGCTCAAGCTCCCAATCTTTTGTTCAATTTCGCTAATATCTTCGCTGCCTCTTACTTCAGGTAGTGTGTGAGACATATTTCTCCAAATATCCAATTTTTTTAGAATGGATATCCTTAAAACAGTTTGTGGATCTCTTTCTGTTGTTGCTAGTATGCTTGTGATCACTATGTACTACATTTATCAGAACACCTGGGAATGTAAGTAGTACCGTTGGAAGTCAGTTTGATTGTTCTTTATTATTAGATATGTCACTCTTCTTCTGGATTACCATTGCTACAATTGTCGTTTTAAACGCAGCTAATGGTCTCTATCAAAATTGGTATGATAAGATATTTTTTAATCTGACATTTTTCTAATCTGACTTTATAGCATTTTCGGAGTTGCTTCTGAACTTCCTTTCCGTTATACTAATGCCGTCATTATCGGAAATAATATCTGCGGTACTTTTGTTTCAGTTGTTGCTATTTTGACCGCAAATCGTAAGCTTAAATTTATTGAAGAGTGACCTTTCTAAATTCTGTTTTGTTTAGTTTCAAACGATGTAAAATTTAATGCCATGACATTTTTCGGAGTCGCTTTTCTTTCATTGGTTATCTGTTTCATCTCTATCTTCTTCCTAAGAAAACAAGTGAGAAAATTCTAATTTACACCATTTTATTCATAAAAAGGATTGTACAATACAATTTTTTAGGAATTCTTTCTTCACTATAGTCGCAAAGCTGAACTCAATAGAGAAGAAGAAGTCGCTCGACATGGACGTCCAGGTGTTAGAGACTACATCAGTACTTTCAAAGAGGTATGAATCTACCGATCGTCGAATCAAAATCTAAACTGTTTTCAGGGTGCTCCACAATTTGCAAATGTTTTCACTGTGTTCTTCGTAACTCTCACTGTTTTCCCAGGATTGATGGTAACTGTTTCTCCAAATTCTAAAGGAGAAGCTTACGACTTCTGGATCCCCGGTATGTTTTAAACAATAACACCGTACTCACTGTTCTATATTCAGAGAAGCTTTTTGTTTCCGTTACCACTTTCCTTCTTTTCAACGTATTCTCTTTCATCGGATCTCTGTTAGCTGGAGTGAAACAAATGGTAGTTTATTATTCTTATCATTATTTAAACAATATCATATTTAAGCCAAGTGCTAAGAAACTTTGGATTCCCGTCTTCCTTCGTCTTCTCTTTATCCCTTTCTTCATTTTCTGTAATTGCCGTCCAGAAACTAGAACGCTTCCCGTTCTTTTCGACAATGTCTATATATATCTGTTTGGTGCTATGCTTATGAGCACAACAAATGGATACTACAGTGGAATGTCGATGATGTATGCTAACACGTAAGTAAAACCTGCTATTTCACTAGTTAAAACTGTTTTTTTAGCACTGTTGCGCCCTCTAAGCAACGTGTTGCTGGAACTATGGCCGCTTTCTTCCTTATCCTTGGAATCTTATCCGGAGTTCTCTTCTCCCTCTTCTTAGGATCCTTGATCTAAATTGAATTTTTTAATTTACTTATTCACTGTAGAATTTCTGAAATTGTTACTTATTTTCATTTCGTTAAGCCGTTGTTACAAATTTTCTGAACATTTATATTTACACTTGGTGTAATTGTTAAAAACTAAATTTTAATGAAATAAAACCAATAAATGATTTACCAAAGAGTTTGTTTTACTCTGCTGAATGCGAATAAAGTACCATAACAGGTGATGACTTAAGAAGTCTTATCTGTCAAACGTGATAATATTTTCTCACAGCTTAATAAAGCATGACATTAATTGTTCTCTATCTTTGCCTTTTAAATTGAGCGTTTGAGTAAAGGTATGAACAAAGCGTAATTCATAATATAAACGTGGTAAGAAAAATGAATAAATAGATATTTCAAGTGGTCTGAAACGCATAAATTCTATTTTACAGCATGTCTTAAAATTAAGTACATATCAGCCCTGGGGACAACTATCTCCACATCACCTAAAAACATATTGCGCAAGCGAAGTAAATTTTCTGTTTTCAATTTTGAGTAAAACGAATTGAATAATTTTTTAATATTAATGGAAAATATACGTTATAATTAAAATACTTTCTTTCAACTCTGATCTCAAGCTTTATTTACTGGTGTGGTGGAAAACTGTATTCACTCAGCTGTATCTGTTTATGGAAAACTATATATTGATTGATTGTTGACTACCGAGGATGGAACGAAATCTTCTGAACGTTACGGAAATTGACGCCCGGATTATGGCGGGAATTTCGAATTTCTGAAATGGATGCGCTAAGATACGACTATGATTGTGATAAATTTATTATTATATTATCTTATATTTCATAAGATTTTTTATGATTTACATGAGTATATTAATGCACTATTTTAAACTGGCATAGTTTTGGATAATTATTGCGTTTCTTATTATTTTTGAATTGGTTTGAAATGCATTAACAGTGAATTTCAATTACTATTTTTGAATCACGATAGAGAAAGGTTGGGTTTGCCAAGTTTCGAAACATCCATAACAAACCATAATATTTATAAAAAATTTTACATTCAGTTTCCAAAGCAAATTTTTGTAACCATCATGCAATAGACCATAATAATAGTTCTTGTATTTCCAGATTTTTAGCTAATGGAAAAAATATAATGGAAACTTTAAATAACTCCACGTCGTTAGAGTAAGTTCTTTTGTGTTACTTTTTATATAATATAAATTATAAATAGATTTCTGAAACCGAAACGATGGCCCCTGCCTTCCTATAATATTAAACTAGACAAGGAATTGGTTGAACATTTTAGAAAACAAGTAACAAATTATAAGAAATGGCATGATAAACTTCTAGGAACAAATGTTAGTCGATACATAAATTTTTTTCACCGTTTCTTAGTTTCAGGAGGATGGGATGATCCATTTAGTGATGGATCTAAAGCGTTTAATATTATGGAATAATCGGCGATTGAAAGTGTGTTTATATGAAATTTTGGGCTCATTTGGATCTTCCAGGCCGCTAAACTAGTAAGATGTAATACCAAAGAAATGCGAACTAAAATCAAAGAAATTATTTCTGAAATAGTTTCTAACAAAATAATGACTAAATCAGGTGAATTACATGTTTTTGTATTATTGTATCTTTTATTCTAGACCCTGTCCTTGATGCTTGTGAAGAACTTATTAGCACTATTTGTGATCAAAAAATTTTTGATGAAGATTTGACGTAAGCTAATGTTATTTGGTGTTGTATTTTTTATTTATATTAGTGAAATACTGCGAACTATCATGATGAGAGATGAACGTGATACTCAGCCTATTACAGAAGAATCCGTGAGTATGTTCTATTTTACTTGTTACAAAATAGTTTAGGATAAGGAAAATGCCGTAGAAACCGTAAGCAACAAATCGAGCATAAATTCTGAAAAGGAAGCATCTATCTCAACACTAAGTATTTAAATATTGGCTTTCCTGTTGTTATGTTTTGTACTAGGTTCTCTTGATGACAGTGTTCCGAATGGCAGTAATGGGGAAAGTATAGATACTTCAAAAGAAGCCAAGGAGAATGTAGGGTAAGTTTTTACATTAAATCTGCCTAATGAATACTCACAGTAATGAAAGTATTGTGAACACAAGTAATGAGAAAAACGATAAAGGAAGTAAAGTGGTCTCTTCAAAGTCTGAATCCGATGCGCCTGACACTGTGAAAAGTGAGCATAGACTAATTGCTCATATGTAACATCATATTTCAGCTGTTTGGATGCACCAATCTAGATTAAATCGGGATGTAGAAGAAGGTTTGAATTAGTTTACCTTCACCGAATTTAAAGTAATTATCTAGAACGCTGTTTCATTTGTCAACTAGAACCAGGTCTTAAAGACGAACCGTTACAACAATGCTCTAAGAAAGGACCTGGTGGGAAATGTCAAACTCGTTTTCACATGTCATGTGCTCAGGTTTCGATGCTGCTCAAATATTGTATATGGTGCATTCTTTTAGGGCTATAATGCTGGGGATTTTAATTTCGAATATTTAAAAACCTTAGTAGGTAGTTACTATTGTCCTCTGCATCATTGTGATTTATGTTGGTTTGAAAGGAAAAAAAATACAGCTACTCTGGGTGAAACCAATTTTTATTAACATTCTAATGAATGAGTTTTAGGTAGAGTCTATGAATGTTCGGAATGTTATCGAGCTTTTCATGATCTCTGTCGCCCAGCAGGGTCAAATATTCAGAAAGTTACTAAAACGAGGAAAAATGAAAATTCAACATCTGAGGTCAACACTACATTTTCTCCTTAGGTATATTAAAATATTTCAGGTTACTGTAGAACAAGTTACATGTCATGTTCATAGTAAGTATTCTGGTATAAAAAATGGATCTAAAGGTCATTTGCCATTCTGTTGTGAATGTGAAGATAAAGGTACAACAGGTAATAGGAAGTTTTCGTTTTCTCTGTTTATCTCTTACTTCATAGGTATTGATATATTATTGCCATGCTCTCAGTGTATTCGTTCGTATCATGCTAGATGTAGACGAGTTGAAGTTATTCTAGGTAAATATTCCAATAGTTCATTTTCTGTATTTTTTTACTCAGGAAGTCGATTCAATGATAAAGATCCACTTTGTGAAAGTTGCATTCATGGGGAATCCATTAGAATCAATCAATTTATTATTGCCAAATATAACAATGGGTAACTGGAGTATTATTATTATTATCATCATTATTATTATTTTGTTCAGATACTTTGCTGGTACTTCCGTAGCACTAAGTGATTATCCTGCTCATTGTAAATCATTGTTAGTAGTTTTTTTTTTCAATTTTTATAATTATTAGCTGGTTTAGAGACAAGTACGGTTCTAAATTGAATCAGCCAGGCTATATAGCGGTGAAATGGGCTGGATGTGCAAATCTTTTCTCATTACTGCCTGCATCAACCCTTGTTCCTATGTTCAGTGGGTCTTTCAGTTTAATTGGAAAAAACAAGAAAGATCGAGATTATATTGAAAGTATATATTTTTTTAATCGAATTATTATATAAAAAATGGAATTTAGCTTGGAGGCTGATGGATGACAGAATCTATGTTCCGCGACCCGTTTTCAATGTTATGAATGAAAAATATACTAAAATTAAAGTAAGTAATTGAAATTATATCATATAACCTTTTTTTTCTAGACATCTGTATACCATTCCGAGTGCCCAAAGCCTCGCCTAGCCCCTGTACAAGAAGAGGATGTAATGTGTGATTGCCCGGTAAATCTTTTTTTAATTATTAAGCTACGCAAAATGTAGGAAGAACCTGATCGATGTGGACCCAAGAGTAAATGTCAAAACAGGAGCACTCATCAAGAATGCCCTGAAAGTTGCGAGAAAAAAAAGGGTGGTTGTTCCAATAGATATGTTTCGAGAAAATCAACTAACCCTGATATTGTTGCTAAAGGAACTGAATTGAAAGGAACTGGTGTCTTTGCCACAGCTAGAGTCCCACAGGTTTTACTGAGAATTGTTTGACTTGGTAATAATAGTTTTTGTTTTTAGGGAAGTTTCATCGCTGAATATGCGGGAGAAATCATTAGTCTTACCGAAAAGCAGCGCCGAATTGATCAATCTGCTCGTTGCAAAAATGATGAGGAAAAGCATTATATGATGCAGCTCGATAAAAATAGAGTGATCGATTGCAAATATAAAGGAAATATAGCGAGGTTAGCTTGATTTATCACATGTAATGGAAAGTTGTGTTCAGATTTTTAAATCACTCGTGTGATCCCAACTGTGTTGTTGAAACTATTGAAGCTGTGGTAAGTTCAAATGGTGTAGGCAAAGGCTCCACTCTTCGGGTAAACGTTTTCAATATGGTTGCGTATGTTATATGTTGTTTTCAGTATGACAGGAGAGTTGCAATATTCACGAAAAGAGATGTTGAGATTGGGGAAGAACTGTGTTTTAACTATGATATGCAAGAATATACTGTTGGAACACCTTTACCTGAATGTCGTTGCGAAGCAATTAACTGTACCGGTAAACTTGGTCGTACAGGTATTTATTATTAAATGAGTTCGTCGCACACTTTTGCTCAGAGCTTGAAAGACGCGAAAAAAAGAAAGACGGAAAAAATGCCGTGGAAGATAAAGTTGAAGAAAAATCCAACAAACGAAGTCGAAAGCGTGGTTCTACACCAGAGACAACTGTAACTGCTCCACAAGCGAAAAGAAATAACGGGAAAGTTTCTAAGAAAAAATTGAAAAGTTAGAAATACAAAGAAAGACATATATGCTATTTTCTTATTCAAAACCCTTCAGAATCAGGTTCAAATTCTGATTCAACAACAATTGATGCCACAAAAGCTCCTGAAGCGAGAGATGTCAAAGGATGTAAATCCGATAATCATTCTAACAATATAATAGTAAACGTAAGGTTCTACTTTTGTTTTATCTTGAACTGAAATGTTTTAGGAACCGGCAGGTGACAGTGATAGCGAATCTCAACCAGATGAGTCGCCAGATAATATTGTTCAGAACAAAATAACTGAGGTAGTTTAATTATTAGTTTTTCTTATAGTCAGTCGAAATTAAGGTCACCAGAGCCAAATTGCATCCTACTGACAATTTTATCCTTGTTGTCCAGGATGTCTTAGTAAGTTTAATTTGTATTATGTGGTATCTAAATTCGAATGTTAAGGCTGCCAATAGAGATGTTGAAAGCTATCTTCCGCAAAGGTCTAGCAGAGGGCGAAGAAATAACAAGTTTAGTCCATAAATTTCGAATCTGCTTCTATTTTTGTAATGTACTTAATTAACTAACTTGTATGATCTCATGCCCGGGTTACTCAACCATTTGTATTAATAT
This sequence comes from Auanema rhodensis, assembly GCA_964057225.1. Taxonomy (NCBI): domain Eukaryota; kingdom Metazoa; phylum Nematoda; class Chromadorea; order Rhabditida; family Rhabditidae; genus Auanema; species Auanema rhodense. Next base: position 7,039,341 of record OZ059899.1, on the reverse strand, counting down.
AATATTGTCACTTATTCATAAATTGATGAAAATTTATTCAAGTGCGAAGTTCGTTTACTATCACATTTAGCATGTATGGATCAAAAATTCCACAGGTACAATAACGTTATGCAGAAACGCCAGACTAGCTAGCGATTAAAATTGTGCTTTAAAATAATTATTAACACAGTGAAATTAATGGAATGGTCCATCTGATGGAGGAGTATTTGTTTTAGAACTCATGAAATTTATTTCTCCTAATGACCATCGATCAAACCCATGAAAATATAAGTTAATTCAAATATCTACAAACAAGAAGCTGCAAAAGTCGTGGAAGAGAAATAGGAGATTCCCTAAGTAGAAAAAATAAAACAATGATATTCGTCGAAAAGGATGATAGAAAATCTATATAAAACTATTGATAACGCAATATATATATAATTAGAAATATGTAGCATGCTTACTTATTCTCCATTAATTAGCAGTTACAGTCTTTCTTTCCTCCACCAGCGCTTGAATTTGCTGAGCGTGGTAGAGTCTGTTTAGGTTGCACACCCGTATCAGCTTGATTGAGATCCAGACTGAAAAAAGCATCTTAAAATAGAAAATTCAAAAGTTTTACTCACCTTCCGTCTTGAATATTCTGATATATTTTCCTAGCTGTTTCTAAGAAAGCATCTTCAACATGATCTCCGCTTAAAAAAAAAGAGTGAATTATGAAAACAAAATTAAACTCACGTTTTAGCTGAAACTTCTAAGAACACGAGACCATTTTCATCAGCGAAAGCTTTAGCCTCCTCGTAAGGTACATCGCGCTGATCTTCAAGATCAGCTTTGTTTCCGATTAATAAAATTGCCTATATCTTAACTATGTCAGAATCCGAAAATCACGACTAACCGTATTTGGATTGGTCAAACTTCTGGCATCAGTAAGCCAGCTACTGAGGTGATTATAAGTACTACGACGAGTTATATCATAAACCATTAAAGCTCCTGCAGCTCCGCGGTAATATGATCGTGTAACGGCTCGGAATCTATAAACATTAAAATGAGGAAAAAAAGAAATGCATAGAAATCAATGAAAATAAACAAATAATACTAACCTTTCTTGTCCGGCTGTATCCCAAATTTGAAGCTTTATTTTTTGTCCACTCACTTCAATAATTCTGGTACCAAATTCAACACCAATCGTATGAGGGCAATCAGACATAACTGAAATTTGTGAAAATTAAAGATTTACATTACTACAATGAAACTTACATTTCTTTTCAGTGAATTGATGGAGAAGACATGACTTGCCAACTCCCATATCACCAATTATAATGTATTTGAAGATATAAGAATAATTGTAAGGAACGGAGGACATCGCTGAATTAATCAAAATTCAATCATATCACAGAAATTGTGGTTTATGAACAAAAAAAAGTTATATATATATATAAATGCAAAATATATATACATATATACGAAATAGAAAAGCATAACCAGAATCGTACCATAACAAAGAAAACTGTTACTCATCCTTTGAAAAAGAAATTTCTGTTTATACTTAAAGCAACCGTGATAAAACAAAAGTCACGTTGAAACTTGTAGTTTAGAAACCTTCAACAATACAAAAGAAAAAAAGGAGAAGCAGTCATAAATAAAGTTCGACTTCAGAATAAAACGATTATGGACCAGTCATCGATTGGCCGAATCTATGTCAGCAGATACACACACAATATACGCCAGCATTAGTTTGACGTTTTTAATATTGTCTTAAAATAATAAATATGCTTAATTATGTGATATATGTATTCGTAAGCTAGATAATATCATAGTAAGAAAAACTCTTTTTAATAAGGAAAATTTCAGTAATGAATCGGTTCTTCAGAATTGGTCAAATTCGCCAATTTTCCGCTTCTAGTCTTATCAGAGAGAGAGTGCAGGTAAATCTGAAAAAAATAAAAAGCTGTTACGAAAGAATTCCTTCTATAGGATATTACCAGAATACCTTTGTCGATTCCTCTCCAGAATCTTAGCGATATCGAAGGCACAAAAATTACATCTGCTGAGCATAAGCCATTTCAAACAAAGATTTCTAAGACGGAGAGTGGAATTAGGATTGCTTCTGAACCTCACTATGGGGAGTATTGTACTGTTGGAAGTAAGAATTTATATTCAAATACACCCGGTTTATGTACATTCAATCTTTTCAATAATTTGTTTCCAGTTGTTATTGATAGCGGCTCTCGTTATGAGTGTGGATATCCTTTAGGTACATCTCATATAATTGAAAAGCTTGCCTTTGGGGTATTAATTGTTTCGAAATATTATTTTATATTTTTTTTCTTAGTCCTCTCTTGTTCATAAATCTAGAGATGAGATATATGGTGTCCTTGAACGTAATGGAGGATTAATAGACTGTCAGAGCACAAAAGTTAGTGTTTTTAGATTGAATTTTGCATAATTTGTATGTTATAGGACACATTTCTCTATGCTGCTAGTTGCTTATCTAGTGGTCTTGATGAAGTTATGGAGATTTTATGTAATGCTATTTGGAGACCCCAAGTTACTAAAGAAGAGGTATGAATTACACTACTAAATTATTACAATAATTAGTTTTTCAGTTCGAAGAAGCCAAAGCAATTATTATGTACGAAAATCAGGATATGGCTCAACGTATTGAGTGCGAACCACTTCTTACCGATTGGATTCATACTGTACTATAATATTGATATCATCATTAACTTCCATGATTTTTGAAGGCTGCTTTTCGTGATAATACTCTGGGATTTTCAAAGTATACATCAGATGATGCTCTTGATAAAATCACAAGAAAACATGTGTTTTCTTACATGAGCCAATATCATGATCCTAAAAGAATAGTTGTATCAGGTAAAAGTACTCCCAACAATAATTCTAATTTTCCAATTTTGAGGAGTCGGAGTATCTCATGAGGATTTAGAAGCTGCAGTTAAAAAACATTTAAATTGGAATACAACAACTTGGGCTAATTCTGATCTTTTACTTCCTAATGTTCCTATAGTTGATAATTCGATTGCTCAATATACTGGAGGAGAAGTCAGAGTAAGAATTTAAAAATTGGAAAGAATATAATGATAATTTGTATTTTTAGATTCAAAAAGATCTTTCAAACTTGGCTATCGGAACACCATACCCTAACTTAGCTCATGTTGTGCTTGGTTTTCAAGGCGTAGGCTATAAGTATTAGCTATTTCTTTGCTGTGTTCCTATAAAAGTGTTTAGGGATGACGATTTTGTTGCTTTCTGTGTACTGCAATCTCTACTTGGTGGTGGTGGTTCTTTTTCAGCGGGAGGTCCGGGTAAAGGAATGTATACAAGATTATACACCGAAGTCATGAATAGGTTAATTGTTAAACATTTTCCAAATAGAAGTTGGCTTTAGGTGTTATTGGGTATATGGTGCAACAGCATATAATCATTCTTACGCTGACAGTGGATTATTCTGTGTACAAGCTAGCAGTGATCCACAATCTGTATGCATTTTCAATGTTTTTTTTCTTATGCGTTAATTAAAATTTAGATCAATAATGTCTTGATAGTTCTTCTTGATCAATTCTTCAGACTACTTAGAGGTGTAGACAAAGTGGAGCTTGATAGGTACGATTAGTATGTTATTATTGCTGTACTTTTGTTTTAAGGGCTAAGATTCAGTTAAAATCTCAATTGATGATGAATTTGGAAATAAGGCCTGTGATGTTTGAAGATATGTCTCGTCAAGTTATGGGACACGGCTACCGTAGAAAACCTGATGATTATATGGCTAAAATAGGTTTGATTGTTGTTTTTTGTAAGTGTTTCGTATTTGTTGTTTTAGATAAAGTAACAAACAAAGATATTATTAGAATTGCTGAAAGAATGCTTTCTCATAGACCATCTCTTGTAGGATATGGTGATGTGAAAGTTCTATCGGTATGTATTTCATATGTGCTCGGAAAACTCATTCATTATTTCAGACTTATAAAGCTCTTGATGATGCTGTTGCTAACAAGACATTAGATGAAATCAAGACAAAAGAAAAGTATTTTTCATGGCAATAACTTATTCTTAGATTTAAAAATATTATCATAACCAACTGGCAAACGTGGTCATTTGTTTGTTATTCAGAGATTATTAGTTGTTTTTTGTTACTGTTATTTATCTTGCATGTACAGATCTCATAATGATTAACAAATAAATTTTTAAAAAGAATATTTTTATTAAGAAAAAAGTCTAAACATCAACAAACTAAGCGACACACGAGGATAAGCTCTAACCATACAATATTGCTTGTCGAGATAGAGGGGCGAGAAAGAAAGAAGGGGGGGGGGGGGGTCGGGAGAGATAGGTTTGAGTAAGGGAGAGGCAAGTTGATTATTGCATTCATTATTTGCTGCAGGGCTTTTTTTTTATTATCTTAAGGCTTTTTCAAGAAGTCCAAATCAGGCAATTATGATCACTGCGGCAGAAAAAGCAGAGATCAGCAGTGGAATATAACATAATAATTGTATAAAGCAACATATTCTACCGTAAAACATAGTTAGCAAATAAAAAAATACAGTACAAATGAGTAAAATGGTAAGAATTTTCACAAAGTTAAATGCAAAAGATGTTAATTACACCGGAAACAGATCTATATAATGAAAGTATAAAATCTTTAAAATGACATAAAATTGGTAATACTTTATTTTAATATTTTTAATATTTAATTGGCGCTTGATGATTATTTAATCTTTTTTGATTAGACTTGTCAAATCAGAAAAGTTATTAACTGGAGAGCCATTGTTGCTTGGGCTGGCAGCTCCGTCTTGTTGAGGTGACACCGGGCTAGATGAGCTGGTTGGCGTCGACTGAAAAATATTTAATAAGTAAGTTCTATGGAATTAGTTTGCTTGCTTGTGAATTTGGAGTGGCTGGCACTTGAGTAGATGATGTAGTAGGCTGCTGTTGCTTCATAGCTTCCATAGCCTTAGCCCATTGCATGTACATCAAGGTTGGTTGTTGCATGATCATCATAGATAGAGCGCTAGTGTCTGAAAAAAAGAAGTTAAATACAACTCTTTGTCGGATTTAGCTTGTTTGAAACTTTTAGAATTTAACTTACCAGCAAGATTGAATGGCAAAACTGGAGAAATAATAGAAGATGCTGATGCATTAGCAGATGCTGTTGAGCGGGGTGGCGATTGTGATCGTCGAGCTGCAGCAGCTAAGGCACTAACTCCGGGATTCATGAGGTTCATTGTTTCAGCAGCTAAAATATTTGATTAAAATTACGCTTATATACTCTTAATATGCATTGATTTAAAATTTTGTTAATAGATATGGGAAATAACTAACCTAATGCAGCATTTGCTGCGGCATGTTGTGTCATAGCCATAACCAAATCTTGATTTACAAGATTTAATGGATGTAGGGCATCTTGAAGGGTACTTCCACCAGCTTAAATAAATTATATTAATAATTTATATAAATTTATATTACAAAAGCAAGATATTTAAAACTTACGAATAAGACTAGGATGTGAGTATGGGTGATGATTGCTAGATCGTTCTTGTTTACGGAATTTTGCTCGACGATTTTGGAACCAAACCTAAAAGAAAAGAAGATTAGTAAATCGTTTAAAAATATTCCCTTTTAATTTATTCAATAAACGCTATATTAGATTTCTCTCGCTAATTATGAATCTCGGATCGCCATAATTTGGTAAATTTGCATGCGGGAGGATTTATAAAAACCTTGAATCCCTTTAATAACTTATATTGGTTAATTTTAAATTATACGTGGGTGTAATTATAACATGATCATAAGGAGAAACATTGACCATTCAATTACCAAATCTTATTCGGTAATACTTAAGCAGAAACAGGTGAATCTGCTTAAGATATTTCTTTTCGATAAGATGCTCAATGTCATCACAGCAGGCTGTTATATTGCTTCACGCTGAGTGCACAAGCTGGATAGATGATGACAAAGATGATGACGGACCGAAGACAAGATAAAAAAAAGAAAAGGATTTAACACTTATGCAACTTGTCGGTGTCAAACGGTATACTTCAGATGTCACTCACATATTTTCGGTTAAATCTTATCTGATGATTATGGTAATTACAGTTAAATATAGACAGAAATAAAAACAATTAATTATATTTATATGCTGTTCATTCTATCAAAGCTAAGATAAATTTCATTTAACATTTTGGCAAATAGATTCTTAATTAGTTTTACATAGCATCCCCGTGAGAGATGTTTATTCGTATTTATAAAATTCAAAATATTTTCGTTCAATTTATATTTTATTATATAAAAAACAAGCTAAACTACTAACCTGAACTCGGGCTTCCGTCAGTTGAACGCGGGATGCTAGATCTTCTCTGAAAATTGGGAAATTTAGGCAATTAAAAGAAAAATTTCGAAGTAAAAAATATTTTTCTATATTCATATTCGGGCCAATTTTCTTATATTTGGATAAGTTTTCTGGATAAAGTTATTGCTTTACTAATATATTATATATTAATATATTATGCTAAGATTAACTATGTGTATATGATTCAAATTACTAATATAATTTGTGATTCCTTAGTATACACAACTGTCATTCTTAAATTGATAAGTTGTATTTGGCATAAACTTTTTTAGCTAGTATCAAGAAGAATTTTCAATTTTCCCTTTGGTTTTGTTGTGATTTGATGAATTGAAATCTCTTTCTATGTGGTTTAAATAGGAAAAGTCCCCTCCACCCCCTTTGCTGTTGGTCAAAATTCTTCTCAATTTGTCTAACTGCCTCATCAGAAATCGTAAAAAGAAAGAATCGTTTGAGACAAGGAGGTTGAGATAGAGAGGGAAAGAGGAAACTGTTTGTTTCATGGTTAACTAATATGAATCGTTTCATATGATTATAACAAATACTCCAAAAAAGCTTTTCTCCTTACAGCTTAAGTATTGGAAAATTGTTATTGAAGATGACTGTAACGTATTTCTTCTGTATCGAATTCTAGGCTTCTTTCTTGGTTGTTATGTGTTGTGACCTAGAGCTTGAGAGCCCGCTCTTAGATAGGATATAAGGAGGGTAGATATAGAAAAGAAGGCTTAACAGGTGGCCTGTCTTCCGTGTCCTTTTCTTTCGGCTACGGAAGTCGTTTATTTAATTAGCTATCTAAGAGCTTCTGAGAATCATTATGGCTAATTATGAAATGAATCGGTTATTTTCGATGTTTGAGCTAAAGAGCTCCGACTTGTAGAATTGTAGATCATAATAAGTCGTTTTATGAATTAACATTCATTTGAATGCTAATAATGGGAATTAAAGGGAATTGTTTCTGTAATTAACAATATTTGATTCTCTAATTTGTTTTCTAAAGTAATTGCAAGTAATAAATTTTGAGGTTGAAATGCCTCAATCCCTTTAGGCTAACAACTTCCGTTTCTTTCTCCCCTCTCTCAACTCGGTTTTGCACGTCTTCATCCAGTTCTCATAATAATCTTTGGGAGGTAAGTGAAAACGACAAGAATCCAGGTATAAACTAATATTCGTTCATGTATAATTAATATTAATTATTAATTAATAGCTTGAGAACGATTGCTGATGATGTCGATTATTCGGGTTGCTTGTATGTGCTACTGCTTCTGATACTGCGCCTCTTCAGTTTTGCCACTAATGAAAGATGCATACGTGAGTAGATCTAAGCCTTCTGAACGACATCATCATCATGCTAGTGCTCTTTATGGCTGAGATTTTCTTCATCTTGCACACATAGATAAATCCACATCAGCTTGCTGAGATCAAATTGAATTTTTTCATTTTTTATATAGAATTTTTCATAGAGCACTGTTCATATAGTCTGAATGGACGTTGTCCTCTTTGAAAAGCTGTATCTATTGTCCCCTCTCTCCTATCTTCCATCTGTCTCTGACGACCATCATTGGACGCCACACATGCAACACGGCTACCCGATATCTTGTGTTTCCAATCGTAAATTGACGTTAATTGATGAACAATGTTCGTAAACGATGATGCCAGGAGCGAAAGACATCATCTTGTTGTTTTCTTCAGAAAATAAATCGTAGGATTCTATTTTATCCTATTGATGAGCTGATATATAAAATAGAAAATAACAATTAAAAGAATGAGGGATAAGCAGAAATCTGGATAGAGCATTGTCCAGAATTAACGAAAGTATGCTGATATCATATACTTCGCAAACAACGATCGAACATGGCTTTATTGAAATCGTGACTGTAAAAAGACATCTAGCTTCTGGATTTCATGGTAATTGTTCGGCATCTTTGATGTCATAATATACACAACTCACGTTTTTACGTGAACAGTGACACACGCAAAGCCAAATGCAGCTAGTTAATTTTTATTTTCGCAGTTGATGTGTTTTAGAGCGGTTGCAATAACACGATGTTCGACCTTGAAATTTTTCAAATGTACATAGGCTCATGTGAATTTTAACTGTAACATACGCCAAATATTGAAATATTTCTAATTATGTCACATTATGTCATTTGACTACGTGGCTAATTGCCATCAAACAGTTGTTTGAATTGACCGATGGCCGTGACTTTCTATTCAGACACCACTGGCAATTCCGGATACTATGTCTCGCAGTGACAAAAGCCGACGATGCTTATGGCTAACTGCTACAAGCATTGTCACGGACTTTATGAATCAGAAGACGCATGGATTAACATGCGCATGCGCATATAACAGATCCTAACGGGTAAATCATCACACATCTACGCTTTTCTGATGTAGGTGTTACAACCAACATACAAGTATGAAGCATAAAGGATAATGTTATAACAATGTTAGCATCTTCTTCAATTTGATTGAAAACGATGTGTCACTAATATCTCATCCAAATTCTAGAGCTTTCACCTATCATGATTAAGTTGGCACTAAAGCATGAGGGGGAAGCAATTTAACTAATCTACTAAACCAGCTTCATTTCAAACTTGTTACTTGAGTTAGAAACTGAGCCTAAACTTATTTGTTTTCGCCAAATATTAGATATCCTATTTTATTTATTCTTGTACCCAAAGAAATCAAAGAAAAATCCAATAAAATTGGTGTGAGTTTTTGAATTTTTGAATTGAGTAACTATACTAACCTAGTAAAAACATCTGGATAATGTGTATTTCTGAAGACTTTTTCCAGTTCATCAAGTTGATAGGCACTGAATGTAGTGCGATATCTAAATTAATTAAATAAATAAGTTGAAACTAAAGATCTGAATTGTGTTACCTTCTCTGCTTTCGTTTTCCATTCTCATCGTCAGGACTAGCACATCCAGCTTCAGGAGTTGACTCACGATCAGCCGACACAGATGGTGTGGATTCATGAGCAACTGTAAACAGTTCTAGTTTGTTGCCGATGAATGGAAGTTCCAAATTACCGTGCACAGGTGATGGTGTAGTTGGCTTACGATCTTCTTGGTCTTTGGATTGATCTTCAGGTTCTTGTTTAGTTAAAGCGGCGATGGCAAAGCTGCTAGTGAATGGAGCAACAGAAGAAGCTTGGGATCCAAAAAGTTGAGGAGAGAACTGAGCTAGTTGTTCCAACTGCTTTTGCATAGTCGTTGACAAATCATTGGTAGCCGAATATCTCAGGAGTTGAGCCATGTTCATGATGTTTCCGTACTTATCGTTAACTCCGTTTGTCGTCTGTTCAAAGTCGTCAATGACTGGCATACAAGTATCTGGAAAAAAAAAAGATAAAAATTCAAAAGGTGGAAAGAGAAGACGACGAGAAATAAAACCGAGAGCAACGATAATAATTACACGAACGTAAATTGAGGAAAGCAAATAGCTGATGACAAGAAATATAGAGAAAATTAAAAAAATAGAATAAGGAAAGAAATGGCAAAGACTGAATGATATTCAGATGTTCAAAGAAATAATTAACATGAGTAAAACATGAAATAGTTCATAACATATAATATTATAAATATTTAAGAAAAGAAAAGAATAATTGTTATTAGAAAGATAAAAAAGATTATTGTTAAAAGCCAATTAAATTACAATACTTTGATAATAAAGGCTTATATTAAAATAGAATATCGGCATAGTACAGGAATAGCAGCTTAGGAATATCCAAATATGCCGAAAAGCTTGTATGGAATGGGGGGAGGCGCAAACTATCTTAACAAGTCTAACACCAATTATCCAAATTGGTGCTTTGCCACTGGGATCGAGGCAAGTCATCTGAATACGAGACACCTTAATTGGTGTGATGTTTGAATTGAAAGTGAGGAAAATGTTGTCTATGAGGTTTAAACGGAGGTGTATTAGATATAGGTAGGCTTTACTAGGTCGTGTAGCCCAAAAAATTAGCATAAATGATAAATGAGAGGTAAGCTTTCTGGACAGGTGTCTCAATCCATAAATGAGATAGATTAATATCGATGACAAGCTAATTATGGAATGACAAGGAGCATGAAGATGTGAGAGTTAGATAGAACATGATGATAACAACGGTTAACTTGATGGAAATTAAGGAATTCTATGATGTCTTGTTTGTATCTCATCAATCATTTCTATTAATGGTAGACTATTCCATTAATTATAATTTTTATGGAAAACACATGTCAATGTGAGATGATAAGAATATTTTGTAGAAACAATGAGAAAAAAACTTAGTAAGGATATGAAAAGTATAAGAGAATAAAATATAAACAGAGGAGAGAGGAAGAGATATAAAGGACCTGGTAGGAGGAGCATGATGGTCCCAGAAGCAAGAGCTCCCTCTAACATGTACCAAGCCATGCCAGCTAGCCGACCTGTAACCGGATGCTCAATTTTTCTCCTTTTCCCTCCGTGCCATGCTCTTTATCTATCTCTTTGTGCTTAATTTAGGTTTGACTCTCTTTAGCTAGTTCATGAGCAACATCTAAATAAGGTGCGAAGAATATAGGAACTACTCTCCCAGCTGAACAAATGAATTATAATTTGAAGAGAGGAATTAAAAAAAAAGAAATAAAATGAGGAAATATTAAGAAATTTTACGTGAATTTGTGTTAGATCTCACATATTCTTCCTAATATCATGAAGTTCACTAATATCCTTCCTCTCTCATTTTGCTTCAATAGTTTGGATGTCTCTCTCTTCTTCTCTTAGGCCAATATAACTTGATATACGTACTGCAATAAATGCAATTAAAGGCGGTCTTGAGAAGAAATACATTTCAAATGATAGGAAATTAAGCAATCTATAGACACGCTATATATATTGATATGTATATATGAATATATATATATATATATATATATAAATATAAATATATATTGATATATTGATATATCTATATATTAATAAAAAAAAATATTATATTTATATATATTGCTTCAGATATATGTACGCATATGCTTATTCATATCAATTTTATTGATAAATGAAAAGAAAAATAGTGAGATGCTTTTACGTAATTGTTTCTCCAACTTTATGTGCTTTTCCACTTACATACACTTCTTTTATCCCTTTTCTCGATTTACCATTCTCGTCATGTATTCTCTTATTTGGTAACACTTCTACTCATCTGATTCTCATTGTTTCTATTACCATCATCATGAGCATCATCATCATCATCATCAGCATCATCTAAGCTTTCGTGAAAATCTTAAATAATGAATATGAATTCTTATAAAATCTTGTTAAAATCTAAATGTAGATAAATAGATATCTATATAAGATTATATCATATGATTAATAAATAAATATACATATAAGTATAATATAATATTATCATTCAAATGATCTATAACTTGAAGATAACAATGGATGACAAAAAAGATTGAAGATGAGGTTGAAGCCATTGAATTGACTGTATCCAAAAGTTCTTCGTAGTGAAAACGATAATACAAATGAAAACAAATAAATAGAAAAAAGACGATGTCAAAACGGGAAGACATGCAAAGTAATGAGGAAAAAACCTAAGAAAATGAATAAAAAAATGCTTGGCTTATACTAAACAGAATCTCTTGGGGTCGTTTTTGACGAGCTTGATCATTACGTATATTTAGCTAAATAAACTAGAGACATTGAAAAATAATGAAAAACTAAGAGGGAGGAAAGAAAAAAAGTGAGAGTAATAAAAAAATAAATGCAAAATATGTATATTTATAAAGATTTCTCAATTTAATTTAGCCAATAAATTTGGTTGTTTTTGACAAAAATTTCGAGCCCTCAAAGGGAGTTAGAGATTGTGAAGATAGTGGAGATGATAGATAGATAGAAAAAAAAGGAAAAGAAAGATGAGGTAGTTGGAGATGTAAGCGTGCAAATTTGAGTTATAGAAATGGTATTACTATCAAGTGGACAGCATGACATCAAAATATAAGAGCATACCGACACTAAAGAAGAAGAGATTTGCGTCATTTAGAAGATTCTAATGTATAACATGGCATAATGATTTCTTAATGTATAGCGTTATTGCTAAACATACCTTCAGCCATTTTTTAGATAATTTAGCGTTAGATGAACATAATGATTAATTGAAATGCCATTCAAAACTTTCACGCAAATCACATAAATCCCATATTTCCTGAATAAAAGGAAGTACAAAAGCGGTTCCGTATCTGATGTACTTGCTTCTCAATGCACAATATATGTTTTTTTTCTTTGAAACTTTCCATAATACTCTATAAATCCCATAACTACTAAGCATAATAGTTAAATGATAGTATAGTTATAGATAAAGCCTAAAAATATTTGAAATTCTTGTTTCATAGAGGTTACGACGCATGTGCTTTTCCCTAATTGTAATAATACAACAACAACACGAAGCTGAAAAAATGCGATAAAGGGAGAATGAGCGGGAGTGTAAGAGAGCATTTGAGAGAGAAAGAGATGAGTAGAAGAAGAGGATAAAAAAACCTTTGGATGTATATGACAGAAACGGCTTGAAGGATTGGATGTCTATATATAGATAGACATGTAAGGCTGCTTCTGCCGCGTGAACATTAGCAAATTATAACTGTTTTGGCAAGCATAGCAGAAGCCCCAACGGGAGTAATTGGATAAATTAAAAATGGGCAAATACGAGGAGATAAATAACTAATGTAATAGCTTTAGTTGATAACATGAACGAAGGGAGACGATAGAATATCATTAGATTTCATGAGATAATTTTTTGAAAAGTTCGTTATATATCTTGTGTTTCCCTTTTTCAACACCTACTTTTAAGTAATTATAAGCTTAATTATTCAAATAAATTAAATTCAAGATAAACTTAACTATAAAATAAATTGATATATCATATAAAATTATAAAAATATTTAAGTACCAAAGTCTCAAATAAAAAATTCAAAATAATAAAATGTTAAATGAATATATATTTTTCAGTTAAAAAGGATTATTTTATAATAAATTTGTTAAATTATAATATTATAAATGAAAATGATTTTAATATTTGAAACTTTCAAAAGATATTATATAGGAGATGAAGGAGGTGATCTATTATTCAAAAAGACAATTCTAATTGAAAAATAACGACAAAATATTCGAAATATAATTGAAGAGTGTATTAGAAAAAAATAATAAAATGAATGTTAATCTAGATATTTTGCAGTATATCTGCATATTCATAGATATAACTATTAATTAGTGAATTATATTTGAAACGTTCGATTATTTGAGTGGTTGTAACGGCTAATTATGATTATAATATTTAGTATAAGCACCAGTTTTAAGTTTTTTCAATAGTTTATCAACAATTTTTTAAGCGGAAAAGAACTATTATATTGCTGATAAACTAACTATATAATAATAGTTTTAAATAAAAAAAATTCTTATGATTACTATAGAAAAAAGAATAAATAATAAAATGTAATTGATGGTTTTATAAACTAGAAGGAAGTGTATATACGAGGTTTTATTATAATTTTTAAAAAATTGAATTAAGAAAGTTGACATAAGAGAAATGAGACAAAATCGTTTGAAATGTTTTGGAATAGGTGATTGTCAGGTTGGGTGGTCAGGCCGAATGACTACTGAATCTAGTTGAAACCCATTAACCACACGGATAATTAGCTAAACGTACAGGTGTAACATAGCATATACATGCAGACGGTCAGTTGATGATTCAAATGAATAACTAAATTTCTGGTGAACTGTTTAATGACCTCATATAGATGGAAGATGATTGGGGAGGTGTGTCGTCGACTCATTAAACAGACGACTGGATCAGATGATGAAGGCTGGCAATGCTAATGATGAGGTATGATGTGTCGAATGAACGACGCAGACATTCGAAGATGATGATCAAACAGTCTGCTCCGATGTGTACCAGCAATAGTACATATCGTCAAAGATTATACAAAAATTACAGTTCATCGTCGAAACTATTGCGATTACAGAACGAATAAACGCCTTAGGGCACCAATCGAACTATTTATTCGATTAGAATTGCAACTACGATAAACGGTTCCATTGCGCATTTATCTATTTTTTCTTTTTCTCATCTAATAATACAGAACAAGGATTAATGCTGCAAACTATTACAGAATTTTGAGAAAAAAACATTTATTGAAGAAATGCTGATGAGATGTTGTATCGTCAACATAGTTGTAACATGTCGGTTTATGCCAATTGGTATTGCTCTCATATCTCTTTCTCTCTATATATTCTTCATAGATCTCAAGATTTTGTTAAAATGTTATTGAGAGTTTGAAGATTTAGGAGGAAATGGTCAAGAAAGGTGAAAAGATTAAGAGAAATGTGAGAGAGATAGAGGAAAGAGAACGAGAGAACGTCAAGGCTTTGTAGGTTGTAAAACAGTTCTGTGAGTCATTGGTCACTCATCTCGTTCTTCTATGAGTAAACGATATTTTTGTACAAAAATCTATATAGATTGAAGGCAAACTAAGTAATTAGTAATAAAATGAATGAGGAATCATATTTATTGAATATTAAAATTGATTGAAGGATTTAATGAATGGAATTATTATCCTTAAAGAGAGAGAAGAAGAAGAGTTGAGGAGGATAAGATTGGGGAAATAACGAAGAAGCAAAAGGGGATGGATGATTTTTATTTTTTTTAAAAAGAAAATTCGAATGAAGAAATGAAAATTTTCCGAGAGATGAGGAGGGTGAGAGGATTCGCGTCGAATTAGGGGAAAAGAAAATAAAATATATTTTTTTTCATTTTAGATATTTGTTTGTAATATATTCATATACATACATGGATGTAATGAACAAGAACGAAATATATATATAAAGAGAGAGAGAGGGAGAGAGAGAGAGAGAGAGAGTAGGGGGAGGGGAGGGAAATGGGAGAGAGAAAAGTTAATTTACAATGATGAAAATTAATAATCTCACTGTTCTTATATATTGAAAACTTGAAAAAGAAATACAGATTAATATTAATAAAAGAGCTTTCCTCCGAGAAACAATTCATGGCTTCGGAAATGAAATTTATAAATATATGTATGCATATACTATTCTATATATTTCTAAACACTTATTGATATTAGTATTGTCTGTTGAATTTAACTATTTATTCAACTATTTTGAAAATATTTTGAAATTTTCTTTTATTTTATATTGAATAAGATTGAAAATATTATATATCATTTAGTTTTCTTTTTAAGTTGATTATAATATATAACTATATGTATTTGAATAAATTAGACCATTGTGAGCTTAATGATCAGAACTAAAAATAAGATAAAAATAGTTTTTTAATTCGCAATTTTTCTTATTTTTCTTGTACAAAACTAAAAGGAGATTAGTATGATCATTTACGTACATATCAACTAAATCTTGTCTCTTTTCCTGATCATTTAAATATCCGCTCAATGGTCTCTTTCGATAAATTTTTTCTCTTTTTTCCTCCTTCTCAATGTTGAGATTTTTTTATCACAGCTTATCTAAACCTGCTAATTACCCTAAGAAGACGATTAGTTGAAGTATTTCTTCGTCCACTTAATTTCTAAGACGATTTTCATACAGATTTTTGGTTCAGTTCAGATATGAACAGTGGTAGATCGAGAGCACCGGAAAAGAGGATGAGCCTTCTAATAATCTCAACTGGATTTAAGAAGTGATCTAATGTTTTGAGATTTATAAATCAGCTATATAAACATATATAATCAAGTCATGTATGATTGAAATATTATATAAATGAAATTGATAACGAGCTGGAATCAAGTATTATATAGCTGATATATCAATGAACGAATGTATAAAAAATTTTATAGAAGCACTGTAGAATAGAACCCGTAAAAAAAGTTTTGAAAATTATGAAATTATTAAAGGATTAACGAAAATTTGAATAAATATTGTTATACTCATACAGAGTAATGAAGCCATAATGTTTAGAATAAAGAGGAAGATAGAGAGAGGAGAGAAATAGATAAAGAGAGCTAGTAAAGGAAAGAGAGAGAGAGAGTAATTGATAGAAATTTATGAGAAAAAGAAAGAAGAAAGAAAAGGAAAAGAACGCATAAAACATATATTATATGTTATGTGTTAAGCATGGAACCTTCTAATCATAGATGATAGGATTATGATATTGAACGTAACATAATAAACATATTTATGTCCTCATTTGGTCTTTATAAGCTTCATTATTTTTTTTAATTTATAATAAACAAATAAAGGCATATTCTAAATAAAATTTTAAATATTCATATATCTTCTATGATAAAAATTGTTTTTTTTTGTCGAATATATACTACTTCATCGTCGTCATCAAGTTACTTGTTTAAGCACAAAACTTGATAACTGAGATTGCGTGTAGCAAGCTAAGCTAAGTAAAGATTTCAAATCATAAACTAATAACATCATCAGTATCAATATCATAGTTGTGGTTTTCAGTTTGCAGGTAGACGCAATAAAGATGATGACGACGATGATTATGATGATGATGACGAGAATTATAACGAAATTACACTCAAGACTAAAACGTCTTTCGTCTTCCCGTTTTCCATATTAGATGATAGAGGGTGATGGAAATATGAATAATTGAGTCGTCACTCAAAGCTGGTGCGGGTTACTACGTACATAAACAGAAGTAGTTAGTGAAAATCAGATGACGAAGTGATATGATATGCAGGTTTTAATGTTTCGTATATATGAGCATTTTGTGGATTGAAAATGAAAATATAAAAAGAATAGGATGATTTCCATAGAAAGTACAAAAAGTTATGGATTGTTAATTGAAAACGAGACAAAACATCTTCTAAATGATGATTAAGGAGGATATGATTCAGAGTCTGAACGACGATCACGACAAACGTATTCAAAGCTGCATATGGTTAAGATTGGCTGAAAGGTGAATTTTGAATCATCTCTAATCAGAACAATGTTCAAATGACTGTTATATCAGATAAAATAAAATAAAGAAGAATATGATAGATGTGAGGATGAGGAGAAAGGGTGAGAGAGAGAGGAAAAGGGAGAGAAGATGATAATTCCTAGTTGTTCAATAAAAAAGAATAAGCAGAAGGTAAAGTTATATCAACGAACAATTCAAAAGACATGATGAATTAAGAAAAAAAATTCGAAATAGAAAATTTGTGTTGAAAATTGATTTGAAGAAGAACAAGACTATTGGAATCGTTGAAAGCTTCGATGACAAGTCAACTATTAATTAAGTCTCTGTTCATTAGAAACATTGAACGGAGAGAGTCAAACTAGGCAGAAGACACAGCGGAGTGTAGTGGGATGAGAAGACGTCAACGATGACGACGACGACGACGACGTCGATGTCAAACCAATGAAGAATCGTCAAGAGCGTACTAATTAAGTAGAAAGGAACAATCTGTCTGCGCAGTGACTTCCTCAGACCGATTGTCCGGCAATGTGTCCTTCGAGGGGCTCATGCAAAGAATCATATGGAACGACGACGCGAAAGAAATTTAAAATAATTTCTTAATTAAAATGTTGCAAAACTAATTTTTTCTCGGCGTTTTGTATTATTCTTTCATAAACTATACATTAAAATAGTTGCTTTAATGATTCACGTAGTACAAAATAAGATAAAAGATGATAGAACAAATGAAAAGACCAGGCAAAGTATGACAGATTGTAGAATGTTTTGATTAACAAATTGAAATGATTTGTAAAAAAAAGGTTCAAATTAAACAAATTAAAAGAGAAAAATGCTAATAAACGAGAGAATAGCCTGAATTTACTTAATATAGTTATAAATTGATTAGAAAAAAATGAATTAGATCGAAGATGCCATTAGGATTACGACTAATTGACGTAATTAAGACCATATGATCGTAAAATTTTTTAAAGTGAATATAGCCTTTTGAGGAATAAAATAGTTAAAACTATTATAAATCATGTAAGATTTTATTCTGATAATAATGAAAAGACAATGATTGCAATACTATATTAATATAGTCAAAAGAGACCATTCAGATATAGCAATTAGTGTCTTAAGAAGGGCATGAAGTAGTTGCGAGAGATAAAGGAGAATAACATGTAAGATGACTAGCACTAGAAGAACCAGACCGGCCGGCAATCAGGTCCAGTTTGCCGGACAGATAGACAGGAAGAAGAAACAGTGGGCGGAGCATTGGACGAGGTCTCTGAGCCAAAATCCTATCCTCAATATAACTGTCATAAATGACTATAAGGACCAATTGTGAGATGAGTTGAGTGTGTTCGGATTTCATCTGGATTTGAAGATTTTCCGGATATTCACTTTTTCTGCATTGAATTTGGTATGTACTAGATGTAAGCAAAGGAAGTAGATATTGAGAGAGAGAGAGAGAGAGAGAGAGAGAGAGAGAGAGAGAGAGAGAGAGAGAGAGAAAGAGAGAGAGAGAGAAGAAAGGAATAAGTAATAAATAATATACATTAGAAAGAATGATACAATGTATATTATATACTAAATTATTATATTTTGATGTTAAATTAGAAATGAGAATCAATTGAATCAGCTAATAATAACCAAATAAAATGTTCTATAAACAGTTTATAATCATTCAAATAACTAAGCTATTCATACTATTCATCTTATTTTTAACATCAGGAGCATCTTTACCTTCATTAAAGAAAACAACAAAAAAAAAGAAGATTTTTCTTAAATGAACAAGAAAGAATTGAGAATAGAGACGAAAAAAGTATTTAAAGTGTTAAGAATGTTGTAATCACACGAACCGATTAACACATTATAATCATTAATAGTGAAGAAAAACTTCTGATTTAATTAAAATTCAGAAATTTGACTTCAGGACCATCATTCAGTCCCAGTAACATTGTATGTTAGTTAATGATAATTGTTGATCGAAAAACTAAAGAAGTTTAATGTGATTGTTGACAAATGTCTTCGATTCTTTGCATTTATAAAGACACTTTTTGCCTCTCATTATATCAAATCAAAAGACATTATGAATAGAAGATGACGATGATAATGGATTTCTAATGATGACGAGAAAACGAAGAGAAAAAATGAGATTTTGAATTGAATCAGGAGGCATTGTGTCAACGACAGTTAATTTGATTATGAAATTTTTTGATAAGGAACATATAGCAAAAAAAAACATTTGGAAAGATGTGACTAAACTATTTCATCTCTCTTTCTTGCTCACCTCTCTCTATTTTCCTTCCCTCTTTTCTATATATCCAATCTTATCTCATCAATAGATTCACATCAACTTACCACTTTATCTCAAACGTTCACACTCTATCCCATACTGTTGCTGATATAAAGAGAGACTAAAATGTATTTTAATTAATTAAATTTCATTCAATTCAATTAATTATTAAATTAGTTAGTATTAACTATGCTGCAAATTATATATTAAGGATTGATATAAAACGATGAGAATGAATAGTTAAAAAGCTACTAAAGGACAATCAGCCTCTTTGTAGCATCATGTCCACACTCTCACATACACACGATAGTTATGATCCGGATGTTGATGTGGACACCACCCACTCTTTCTTCCATGGCTGCCCAATCCGATGCCTCTCTTTGACTCCACCCCTTATATTCTCTGCCTTAATCGTTTCTCCTTTTGATTATTTGGAAGAATATGAGCAAGATAGAAGTCGAAGGCCAATATGTGCTAATGGCTTCGGTTACAAAGCGTTAAGAATCCCTTTAATGGTATGAACATGTGCCATGGATACCAATGGCAATGTTAACACGTTGTCCTTAATAAGATTTTGTTATTAGCACTAGGTTAAACTGTATAGTATCTCTATACTATATGTTACAGTTATATAACTTCCGGATATGGTTAAGTACCATACTTATAGACAGGGCAACAGGAAGTTTGGTCATACCTGTGGATAACAGGAAGCAAACAGATGGTTCATTAACACATATTAGTACTACTTAATCCAACTTATTTTACTGTAAGGATAAAGACGATCCAATCTGAAATGAAAGAAAAGTAAATTAATTTAAATATAACATATAAATATTAAAAGAAAGAAAGTTATATTCATATATGTTATAATAAAAAAAAAGAAAATAACATCTCAAACGTATAAGCATCGTTATAAATGAAATTTGAATAGTTAAAATGAAATAATTAGAATAATTATAGAACAAATCATAAATTATAGGAATAATATAGAAATTAATATATTTAAAAGTTACTTAAATGAGATATATTAAAATTATACAAAATAATATATTATATCTTATATTATGTATATATTTTATCTTCAAAATATATAACAAATAAAATAATTAAAAAAAACAAAACTTTTTTGATGTGGCATATAAGTTTATAAAAATTGTTTATTGATTGTTCATTAATCATTAAATTAGTCAATCAGATTACCTTAAAAGGTTGAAAACGCTTTTAATTGAACTCCCGCCCTATACCGTATGCAACAACCAGACCTCTGGTTTGCGCATACTTTCTCTCAAGATCTCGTTCATCCTCATCCTCATTCTATTTCTGCTTTTCTATTTCACTTGCTTTATAACCTCTTTTCATATTCTATTAGATATAATACTATTTTCATTCATAGATACAGCAGACGGCCACACATATAGCACAGCACATACACTCATTTACTCCCTCTCTTTCTATCTGTATCTCTACTTCTCTTGTCTCTTTAGACCACCAGCACTATCCTTCTTACACCACCCACCAGTATATAATGTGAATGTTCGTTACTTATTAATATACAATGAAAATCGTTTGGAGGCCTTTTTAGTCTTTATGCCAATTGCTACTGCAAGCTGTCTAATGACAGGCAACCTCACAACAAAAATTAGCATATTACCTAGCAGCTGTAATACAAACCTTATACGCTTGAGTTGGCTGTATGGTAGGTAAATGAGCGAATGAGTTGATCATTCTATTAATTGCCGTTTTCCACCAAATTTAAGAAACAGATTCAAACCTCTATGCGGGGGTGTACGAACATCACAATCGCTTTATGTGTCTTTAAATCAGATAAACACATACATATGTATAGTTGAGATCAACGTGAATCTCACTACATGAAAGTTGCAATAGTTTCACACGTAAAAACTAGGATATGAAGAAACGTTTTGAAAAAATAATTTTTAAAAGAGAAAATAAGATCTATACTAAGCTGATAAACCCATCTCAACGACTGCATCATGGATACACGCAAAGAGCATTAATATTTGAATTACTTAGCTAAATATGGTATAAGATATGGGATAAGAGAATAAGAAACATAGAGAGAAAAAGAGATACGGAGAGAGATAGGGAGAAAGAGAGGGAGGAAGAAGAAGACAGTGAAGGAGTAACAGTGATTCTTAAGCAAAGGAGGAACTTTAATCTTAAGTTTGTCACTATAAACTATAAAGATATTCTTGAGAGATACTGAATCGTTGAAACGTTTTGTGTATATAGATAAATCATGGTGATCTCTCAAAAAATGAAAAAAAATGTTTTATTTGTTTTTTAAAGGAAGAAGAAGAAGGGGGAGCAAAAAAGAAAAACAACTAATTTATATGGGGGTGAAAAGAAAAATAAAAGAAAGAAATGAAGGTTATTTGCATTTCTTCTATTAATAGTTATTATTATTATTATTTTTTATGTTTTAACTATATACGTATGTATGTACTGAAACACTTTCGATAGAAAAATGAAATATAATTTCATATAATTAAGCTTTATGCATATATGTTATCCAAATAGGTAGGAAACTCATAATGGTTTTAAACGATTCAATCGTTTCCGTCTTCTGAGCTGTTTTCTTCTCTTTTTGTTACAAAAAAAGGAAGCTGGATTTTCAATATTATATACATATATTTTTATAAAATGTTGTATATACAACTTAATTTTTACAACAAAAAACTTTCTTTGAAACAATATTAAAATGAAAATTTTAACTTTTTGTTTGTATTATGAAGGACATCGACTGAAAAAACTTCTAAAGAGAATGCCCATAATTTGTGTATTTGGAAGGAAATTTAATAACCAAATGATTATCCAAATAATGAACAACTTTCTCTAGATACTTATATATATATATATATTAATATAGTATATTTAATAATAATAATAGCTTGTTGAATGAGATAAATAGATAAAAACAGATAAATATTTATAATAAATGAGGAAAACCCCCACTCCTTTTTACTGATCTGATTGCAATAAATCAATTCCATCATGATTTTCTACAACAATATATGAAAACCAAAATGAGAAAATATTTTGTAAGATTAATAAAGATTTGATGGATATTCTGAAGAAAGATGTTACCAATTGATTTGTTTATATGACTTCTTTTTTTGAAAAAAAAAAAGAAGAAAAAGTTTAATTGAGATAAAAAAAGATAAAATCTATATAAACTTTAAGTGATGAACTAGCTTGTTATGTGTAATAGTTTATTTGAGGATACATAATTTCTTATATGATCTTCTAAATCTTTAATAAGTAAAGATTATTATTAAATGAATTTTAAATGCAAAAAAAAGGAAAAATTTAATAATAGAAAGATATCGTTTCCGAAAATCAGCTTATGGACAAGATATTGTCAGGCATATAAAAGTTTTTTTTTCTCTTGTATCATCGCCTATGCACGTATCTATGCATATACATTCAAATATATTTATTTTCTATATGTTTGCAACTAACTATATATATATAAATATAAATATATAAATATATATATAATAGAAAAACAAAAATAAAAATAATTATTTGAAATAGTATATATATATATATATATATTCATATCTATATATGTATATATGTAATGTATTAATAATCTGATTTAACTAAATCTTGATCCTTTGCTCACGTCAATCAGCTTGATTATCATTAGCTTAATGCTAAAGCTGAACTCTTATCCTCTTTTGACAGTGATCAATCCAATAAGCTGAATTAGAGGGTGGGATAGGGAGAGAATGAAGATGAGGTTCCGTCAAATAATTTTAGCAAAATCATAAAGTGAACAATGGTATTTGATTAGAAATGCTTTTTTTAACTTCCTTAAAGTAATTAAAAATGAGAAGAAATAGGGAAAATGCTATAAATGATCTTGAAAATTTTTTAGTATCTGCTGGAATAGGTAAAATAGATAGATATATATAGAGAGAGATGAGAATAATTTAAATTAAAATATCCTGCCTTAATTTCATTTATTAGTTTTATTTGAATGCAAACTACTTTAGTTATTTTGGCTGATTTCCAATATGTGAAAAGATATTTTTAACTATCATCATGTAACACACGTTACTATTAATTTTATTTTCAATGAAAAAAAAAAGAAGAAGGAAAATACAAATGATTGAAGTTAATAAACTTTGATGTATTGTATTTTCTTTTTCGATTATTTATATTTAATTGTTTAGTTTATACTAGTTTTGTCCTGAATTCAATAACTACCGTAAATGGACAACACTAAACAAACAGATAGTCACTTAATCTGGTAAGCTATTCACGTAATCATGTAATTTTAAGTGCATATGTTTCTTGTCGGGCCGGCATATAAGTAAAGATTACAAAAGAAATTCTATATGCTGATTCGGTTACAACTTGTAAAGTACTGTAATTCCCACCTGCTATTCTATTCTTTATAGGAATTGGACAATCCTTTTCATAGAGAACTTCCGATAACATGATAGATATCTATTTCGGGGCAATTACTCTGCAAATCAAACAGATGTCGTATTGTTTTGAGAAGTTTTAGGAATGAAAGAAAATAAGTGAATGAAAGGGGGTTATAGCAAATATACTTATAAACATAAATTAAAATATATTTGTAAATTAATTTAACTATATGAATATTATTACATATTCTATGTGAATATGTTTTTCTTTCACTAAACATAGTTAAAGAGAATCATTTTTGCATAATATTTGTTGAATTATTTTGGTATATGAAGTACGATCATGTTCGACTTTCAATATTCACAAATCAAATATTTCTTCTTTTAAAATTCAATGAAAAGAGAAAGAAAATAGGAATAAATTAGCGTGCAACTAAGCTTTTCTAACATCTCATTTCACTAGAAATGTATAACAATGTTTCGGAATTCATTACCGTATTATAAAATTGTATAAATATAATATATTATATATTAAAACAAAGGTGAGAATATATGAAAGAATTTAGTTTGAAAAATAGTTTGCAAATGAACAGATACAAACGAATAAAAGGTTAGAGGGTTAAGAAGAGTTAATAAGGGGTAGTAAGTACTACGTATAGAAATGAAAAATAGAGAAAGTGAGAACGAATTAAAGAGATGAAGAAGAATAAAGAGATGAATTACAGTTTTCTATTTAAAAAGACTTTTGAAATTATTTAATCTCTTTAAGCTATATATGTATGAATGCATGTTACTAAAGGCCATAATGGTACTTAGGTATTAATTGTCGCCAATTATACTAGCCATCTATCTATCTATCCTTCTTTTCTCTATACTCTCTTAATATCCTATAATCATAGCGTGAGAACATTTAAGAAACAGAAGACTGAACAAGACATTGAATGAACCTCTTGCAGTACATATGACAGACGTCTGATTTGAATAAATTAATTTTCTGAATTTATTTTCCGAAAACACATTACTCTTTTCCTCCCTCATATTCTCTCTCTCTCTCTCTCTCTCTCTCTCTCTCTCTCTCTCTCTCTCCCTCTCTCTATGTTCTTTATTCTTATTTCTCTTTACTGTTGGTCGTTATAATATCAAAATAAATGTATGTATACATGTATATATTTATATATATTTATATACAAATCTTTATAAATATATACTTCTTATTATTAAAAAATGATAAAAATAGAATTACTTGATTGGTTTAGATCAAGAAAAATAACATGTTCACCTCATAATAAATCATTAGACGACTAACGATTAATATTTTATCCACGTCATTTGCTGTATAAAGCTATAAGCTGATTTCAAGACGATTAAACATTTCTTTCTTCTATTACTACATTTTACTAATTTTTTCTTTTATTTCATGATACTTTTCATAGTATACATATACATATACATACATGTAGATGTATTTTCATTCGTATTAGATTCAATTGAATCTGAATGAGTTTGTAGTATTCTACTTATTCAATCGAACTGACAAGAAAACTGTCATTTAATCAATTTAGTTAAATTAGAAGTTAGGTAGAAGACAAGATACACACAAAATATGCTTCTTCATCGTCAGACTCACATCTGATTCAGAGACAAATTTAATTTGATCTTATGTGGTCAGCGTTGGCTGTTAGGTGACATGAACTTGATGTCAATGAGTCCAGAATACGAGGTGTTGGCTGATGTAGGCAGATGAGAGATACTTCATATACCAGCAGCTGGACTCAAACGAAAGTGCGCTGCTCGGACAGCTCGTATGTGCGTGTGTGGCTATTAATTTCCTTAATTGGACAAGTAGCTGACCAATTAGATCAGCTATTACTCAGAAGAATGCGAATAGTTCAACTAACAAGTGCAAACAAAACAGAGACAGGGACACGTACGGAACTAATGGTCTTCGTCCTCGAGGCATCCATCTAACACCAACTCCCGATACCAGAAGACCTATCACTGTACAATACCGTCATCTTTCTTAGGATTGTCTATAGTATTCGTCTATGCTTTGTGCTTACTCAAATAGGCCATCGGCATCGTTAGCCTCTAATTACCGTATCGGTATAACTTAAAAAGATGAAAGAGAAAGGAATTTGAATGAAGAATTGCTAAAAGGAAAACACAAAGTAAACCAAAGAAATACATCTTTATACTTAAAGAAAGAAGAAATGATCTTAAAGGGATTTATAAGAATTATTTCTTCAAGCAAAAATGTTTTATTTTTCGTAAAAAATATAAAAGATGTATGAATTCCATATGAGTTTCATAGAAAAATAAAAAAAATTGATCGATTAAACTGATTTGAATGTTTTCTGATTCAATAAAGGTTTTCTTGTGAGGAAAAACAGAAAAAATAAAAAAAAGTTACCGTAATGAAAGAAGAAAATGTTTTTGAATATGACAGAATAACGAAAGAACAAGAGCAATGAAGATGATCCTGTATTTGAACGAAAAGTGACTAGAACTGAATGAAAAGCTAGATAGCGAGTGTAAATGTCATTATGAGCAAACGAAGGAACAATTGGTCATAAATGCCTAAACAACTTCTCATCAGATGCAATGTAAATGAATATCCAAATAAGGCATTCCGACGTCGTCCGGAAATTGACAGATGCCGTAGCAGTTTCAGTCGAGACTCATTTCTATCGTTAGGATCACGCTTCTGGTGTATGTGTGATATGTCAAACTATGGATATAACTTGATCTATTTGAGCTTGATGAAAATTTTAATGAAGCTTAAGCTTGGAGTCGTACGAAAAGGTTTTTTTCTCTTTCTTCAATAGAAATATTTATCACATACATATATTACGTAGGATTTGAAGGGGCAAGGGGTGTGAAGGGGAAGAAGAGGAGTAACAGGAGTAATGAGGAGGGGTTAATAGATAGATGTAAAACATATTCAACTTAATGAAATATCAGAAATTCGAATTTCTATCAAAAGTTTTTATTGTCAAAAGAAATAATAATTTAAAATATTTCATTTATATGTTTGTTAGTTGAATATTTCAATTCATCACATCAATAGATGTTTTTCTTTGTTTAAAATCGTGTGCTGAGATAAAGATTTTTAAATTTTTTTTTCATCAAAAAATGCTCAAACTGACTAACAATTCAAAAATTCATGCTTTACATAATAGAATAGTATTTTGTTTTTGGTCTTATAACATATGTAGATTATATCTGTTTAGAATAGGTTAATAAAGCTGTTGGATATCGAGTATTTAACGTAAGTTGACCCCCAGGGGGTCGTATCGGATTAGTTGCTTGAATTGTTATACATGCACCTAATACGGTAATTGGCTTCATTGATTCCAGCTATACGGTAGCGGCATGTCTTTACAAGCTATTGAATTCATAAATAGTCTCAGATTCTTCATGATTCTTATCGTGTATTGACCGTGGCTAATTGGTGTTCGCGGCAAATGATACCGTAATTAGAAGTAATCCAGAAGACTCATATGAATGCCGAATCTTCCTGTAATTCTTATTGTTTTCTATAATTGTTGAACCATTTATATAATTTATACTTATATTTGAATCACACCTTAAATTCTACGTATTTTTACGTAAAAAATAACATATTAATAATCATTTTAATAATGACAATTAAAATGACACCATCGAAGTTCTTATCGATAATCTTTTAAATATAATTTTTTTTCTTTACAAATACTATTATTTCAACATTCATTCAGAATGATCTGTTCATTTCATACTTCTCCTCCCTGTTTTTCTTAATCACACATAATTCTTTAATTTTATAAGCATACTAAGTCGATTCGATCCAAACGTCTAAGTCGATTGTCGACACGAAATTTCATAAAAAAGCTATGATAAGAGAAATTTTTTAAATGAAAGAATGTATCGAAATTTTAAGGTCATTATAAAAGAATAATACCTAGAATTAATTGATGAATAATGGACGTATAATACTCTTGTGGTTATTCTCAAGAGAAACGTTATCAATACATACCTATATCATGTATTTATAATCTAAATCACATCATGTGGGGGAGGAGCACATTTGAATTATCTGAAAATTAAATAATATAATTTAATATAAAAACGATTATAATTATACTGAAGAATCAAAAAAATAAAAGAACATCAATATGTATATATACTATATACTATATATGTATTGTAAAAATAAGAATATTTAAATGAACTACGAACTATGAGCAGTGAAACTCATGATTTTCGTTGATTCCAACAAAACATAAAATAAAAATTTCCAAGAATTTTTTTTTTCAAACAATAGGTGTTGTATTTATGTTTGTTATACAAAAATCATATGTTACAAATTGATTGAAATTTGAAATTTGGTAATTGAAAATTTTAATTGTTTTCAAGTAACCTGAGATCAAGGTTTAACCTTACTACGTACTTATTATAATCGGATGTTTTTACTCAATTAATTGTGAAAGAATAAAATTATTTTTAGCTATTTTGATGGTAACAGGATTAAATAAACAGAAAAAACCATTATAAATAATAAAAATTTCAATAAAAAATGCGTTAAGGTTAATGTAAAGTGTTAAAGCATATATTATGTTATAGAATTGCTAGATAAAGAGGAAGATATTGATGGTTTATTATGAAAATGCTGGATAATGCTGTAGTAAACGTTTTACTAAAAGAAAAAAAAGAAGCAAAATATGTAAAAAGTGTCAAAATTATTTAATGAATAGATAAATTGTAAATGAACATTTTGTTGATGATGATGATAGTGATGCGATCACACTTCATGTATCTTTTCTCTTCTCTTTCTCCCTCTTATTTTCTCTTAGACTCTCTCTCTCTCTCTTTACTAGTTCCTCTACTTCACTGCTGATAATCCCTTTCCGGAAAAAAAACACAGAAGAAACGCAGCTTTGTATAAGATATGAATGTTTCTTTTGTTTCACTTTAGCAACAAAAGTTAAGAAACGAACACTAAAAGTCAAAATATGAGAGTTAAGGTGGATAAATATGCTGGCTAATTTTTCTTTAAAGCCAATTCAATATGTAAGCATGAGCTAAAACCAAGCTATGGATGGACAGAAAAATTAATGGGCAGCTTTGAAAATGACGAAGTGGTCTCTTCCTGTTTGCAATGGTTGCCTTCATAAGGAAATTGAATAAATTAAGTTGTGAACAGATTTGAAAAATCCATTTTCACCTGAATCATCAGGTTATATTTCCATGTTTTTTTCGCAAAGTTCATCAGATCTTGAGAGGAAATTCGGAAATGAACTACCGCTCCGTCTATTTCTCATATTTTTCTAATTAACATTTGAGTTAATTTTCAGAATATTTCTTAATTATACAAATATTGCTATTGCTATTCAAGATTAAGCTTATAATACCTGACGATATACAAGATAGAAAAGAAGAGAGACACATGCACTACAGACAATTGTTCAAATCATACCGTTATTATACGATGAAAAGTACTGGGAACTTTGCATATTTAAAGTTTTAATGAAAACAGAAATAAAATTGAAAAATAGGTTAACAACATGATACTTACTTTAATATATTTATATAGTTTAATATAATAATACCATAGATATATAAATATAATTTAATATATGTGCAAGTATGTATGCTGTCTAGGAGGTCGATAATCAAAAAACGTATACTTATGATACACTAATAGAATGAGTCATATCATCTAGTATGTTATGTATACATTAGAGCCGTTTCCGGTTTACTAATGCTTTAATTTTTTTTTTAAAAATAATACAAAGTTATTAATTAAAAATTTAAGAATAAACTATGTACATATAGTTTTAAATCGAACTCTCGTGATATGCTTAAGCTTGTTTGGGTAATCAAAAAAACTGACAATTAGATTGCCTCATCATAATCTATTATTATTTCAATTGATTTTTTGATATTTTCATAGCCAATTTCACCTTATTAGACTTATGACGGATTATGTCTGCTAAATTATTTACAGACGAATTAGAAAACTTCGTATAGGAAGAAAGATGATAAGAATAAGATAATTTCAAACTTTGGGGAGGAGACGAATAAAAAAATGAAAAACAACTTAAATATTTTCATATTATTGACGTTACTTTTGAAGACATATTATGATTATATTTAGTAAGATTATATGTCTAGAGGGACTATAACTATTATGAATATTATATATATATATATATATATATATATATATATATATATATATATATATATATATATATATATATATATATATATATATATATATATTTAATGTATAGAGATAGATTTATATTATTTTTATATATTATATATTAAAGTTCACGTAAAAAAAAATAATTTGCATAAGGATATACGTGTAAATAATTTGATTTTTTATTTTATTTTTTTTGATATATAGAATGGTTGTATTCATTTTTATTTTTATCTTAATATGCTAATATGCTAATATTATATAAAATATATTGATAATAATATAATAATAATAGTTAATTCTCTAAGGAGATGTATATATGTACACACATAGTATGTATAATATATGCACATCAGGTTATTATAATAAGCATTGACTGAACATAACTCTACATATAATCGTGAATTTCTATTCTATCAGTACAAAAATGAAATCATCTTCTTATACAGAAAGGATTATGTCTAATCAAGCCTATAATTAGTTATCTAATACTCATACGTATGATCAAATAATAAATTATTAAGAAGAAGGCGACGAAAGAAGGTTGCTTTTGGTTAAGCAAGATTTTTTTTAGTTTCTTAACTATATGGATAAAAATAATTCTAATTGATCATATAAGAGAAAAATGATTTTATTTAACTAAAAGAAATTTATAGACTATATAACTATAACTATGATATGTACTAAATAATCAACTATATAGTTATAAAACTAATATCAAGTTTTAAATAATATTATTCAAGCTGTAATCTACCTGAATTGCTTTACGTAACTAGATGCTTCTGTGTCTCTCTTTCCTTTTTTCTGAGGAGGGCGGAGGTTCAAAACGGGATAATGGACGCAAATTGAGGAAATATATCATGGCGCTAGTCTATTAGACATATTTGGCCCATTACCAAATCGGTTAGCTCGTTGTATGTGGTACCTGTCTTTTCTTTACAATCTAGACAATGGGTACAACAATTCAGAATTTGAGGGAATAGAAGCTCAAAATTGAAAATGGGCTCTAACGAAACAAGCAAGAACTTACTTCATTTCTTATGTTATATTGTTTTCAGGTTTTATATTCAAAATGGATAGTAAAGCTGATCAAAATTTGGATAGTCATCAACGTTTTCACGGCTTATCGCAGTTATAGTTTATAAAATAAAGAGAGAGAATAGAGAGAGAGAGAGAGAAAGAAATAAAGAAAAAAAAAGAAAGTTAGTGAAGATAAGAGAACTAGTGCAGGATAGATTTGCTGTGTATTGGGAGGAAAATGTGAAAATTAATAAAAAATTTAAAGAATTGTCAGTGATGACATCACAAATGAGATCTGGACTATAGTCTAAAATGGCAAATGATTTGCTAAAATATTGGTGAATCGCACTAAAAGATCTATGTTTAATGCTTTCATAATATGAAAAGTTAAAGATAAATGAGAAAATTTATTAGAATTTTCTGTTTTAAAAACTGTTTGTCTAAATACGGATATTATCTACAATGAATAATATCCGCATAAGCTGTGCCATTAGTTGCACGCTATGGCAATATGAAATGCATGAAAGATCGTCAAATGGAATAAAGCTTTAGTGAACAGAATCATACTGTTAAGTAGTAAAATAGATATAAAGTGAAGAAATATAACATTGAAAAATGTCAATTTTGTATAAACATATGGTATTATATTTTTTGAAAATTTTTATATGATAAATTGAGCAGCGCGTCAATAATTATAAGAAAACCAGATGAGGATAGGTAGATTACGGTATGTTTAATGTCAATAAGCTGTTAAAATTAAAATTTCAGCTATTTTTGTATATATATAGATATAGATTTATATATATATATATATACAATAAAATTAATATTATTTGAAATAAAATTATTTAAATCCAAAGATAGTATACACATTTCTTTTAATTTTAGTCCGATTTACATAGATATAGGAGCTTTTAATCTAAATAATTCATCAATATTATTGAAGTAAGATAAAAAAGTTAATCTAATAACGAAGATTGGAGATTAATCTCTCTCTCTCTTTCTGATTATATTTTTATTAGAATTTGCATATTACACATAAAGTGATAGAAAGAAAAAATAGTGATATCACGTGTTTATCTTTAAGTCTTTTTTTTGAGTTATAAAGATATGCAAAGTCTGTTTCAAAACAATTTAGGTTCAACTCATCTTACCTATCAATTGAATTTAAAATTTATTCTTTTTGATTGTATATTTCCAAATATCCGAAGAAATGTAGAACTAAGTATTATGACCAGCTACAAACTTCCTCTCCCGCTCTCCCTCCTCGCTTCACTGTGCTCTCATAGTGCCTGTCAATTTGATGATTCAGACAAATAATATAAGAAATTGATCATATTTATGTCAAATATTGTCGGAAGCCATGTCGCAATGAATTGTCGATTCTGTTGTACCCTTCGTAGGAGTAATGTCGTCAGTTTAAGTCCGGATACGGTAGATATTAATTGCCTTTCTTTCTCTTCTCTAATTCTCTCTGCTTTACCCATTATGTTTTTCTTATTTTTCTTAGGTCTTAAGTTTTTTTAATGTAAGAAAAGAGAAAGGCAGACTAAGTAAGAGAGAGAGAGAGAGCGAGAGAGAGAGAGAGAGAGAGAGAGAGAGAGAGAGAGAGAGAGAGAATTTTTGAAGAACTGATTATGCTTTTCTTTCATTTACTTGTCATTATAGTTTGCTGTTCGAAATACAAAATGCTGGAAAGAACAGCAATAACAGCTCAATGAAATTTACACTGAATAAGACAATTTTCCATATAAGATAAAGTGTTGAGGAGAAATTGCTATTCAGAATAGGTATAACTGAGAGAAAGAGAAAGAGTTTTGTGTCACGGAAACCATGAAAAGCTTAATAGAGTGGCTATTGCTCTAAGCAGTAATCATTAGATAGTGAATTATGTTGTTTCATTCAAAACATTCGTATTCGAATATTTCAAATAAGGTAAAGAAGGTATACACTCAATTACAGATTTTTCTATTATTTTTTCTGAAATTATTACCAATTCCCTAAAGATTATGTTGAACATCTGCATATGATGAACAATATCCTTAGACAGGTTAAAGCTTTAAGACAGGTAGAATCGCGACAACAAGGCGCCAACACGCGTATGTGTATAAGAGGAAGTGCACCAGATGTCCGAACGATTAAGCTCAATCTAAAGTTAAGTAGTTAGTTTAAAATAATAAAAAACGGCAATAGGTATAAGAACATATATGAGAAAATGCTTTAAGATTGAAATAAATAAAATGTGTACAGGTAAGCTAGATATGATTCGTAAAGAGAAAGAATCGGCTTAATATTATATATGCATTGTTATATTTATTTTATTTTTTTTTATAATTTATATTATTTATACTAATGTTGATATTCGCTGCATATGCATGATGTCATACTATGCCAATTAAACAATTATGTTTTTTAAAATGATATCTAAAAATACCAAGTGAACGAATATACAGGAAATTAAGGTATCCTATTTTTATTTATTTTTTTAACTTCATAAGAATAAAATCAACAAAAATATTTATAATTAGGCTAATTATACACTTGAGATACTGCAATTAAGAATAAAAATATTAAAAACTGATAACGGAATAGACTTTTTATGGAAACTATAGAAGAATCTAAAAAAGATTTTTTTTGTCGAAAAAAAATAATATGAAGAAGATTCATGAAATTGTGTTAGAATTAATCGTGTGACGATAAGATCATAAATGATCAGTTTGACAAATAAGGCTTTCTATATATGAATCAGAAAAGATCTGATAAAATATGTAAATATGAAGAACTTGAGAAAAGCACGATTTTCGTCTATCTAGTTAACCTTTCTCAAACACTATAATAGAAGAAAAAAAAAGTTTTAATAATATGATAAGAATAAATAAAAGTTTTTTTTCTTATATTTTAGAAAAATTATTCTAAATTCGTCTTTGTTTTCATTTTGCAAATTTTTTTTGTGCAAAAGTTGAAAATACTTATAGATCACAATGCTAGCTTTTATGGAATGAAAAAGAGTTGATTTTTAAATGAAAAACTAAAGAGATGAATGAGATGAGAAATGATAGAAATTCTTATGAAAAATAGAATAAATTAGAAAAAAGTTGTAAGATCTAGAAGACTCATTGTCTATTTATGGGATGATCTCAGAGTCTTACTATGAAGACGTTTTGTAACGCAAACATTGTCAGCTAGTCATCATCATAGTAACCAAACAGCTAGATGATCCTAACTCTGTTATAACGGTCAGAATTATTAAAAAATCAATTAACAATAATAATAATAGCATATTTAAATAATATTAATATAATATTAATATATATTAATTAATTAAAATTAAATAAATAAATTGATTGTATGTACATATATAAGACTCCAAACATTTTTTTAAAAATAATTCTTAAACTTTATTCATTTCCTAATAGCAAAAAAGGAAAAAGATGATAAAGGATGCTCGAGTGGGATTGACAAAGAGAAAGAGAGAGCAAGAGAGACAGTCAAAAATCAAATAAAGGAATGATTATCATATTTCTTCAATAGATTTCTCGTTTTTTTTTTCTAGAAAAGAAATGAACAAAAGTGAAAATTTAGGTAAAATTGAAATGAAATTCTTCAAATATTCACAATTCTTTTATTTAAAAAAAATATTTACTATGAGTTAAAGCAAATGTGCATGCATATAGTTAATGAAGTTAAAACGATTCAAGTGTGCAATAAGAATTACAGCGATCGGAAACGTCTCTTAATTCAAAAAGGAAATCAAGTAATTCATTCTATTTAGACCTGTGATTGCAACAAACAGAACTCTGATTATTTCCCGGAACTTTTTGAAACGGATATCATACTAAGATTATGATATAACATTATTTAAAAAGTAAAAGATTTATCATTTGATTAGATAGAAAGTAAGAAGACTATGTATAAAAAAAAAGAAGGAAAGAGAAAATCTGGTAAGAGGGAGGAGGAGATGATGAAGAAGGGGTGGGAAGTAAATGGAAGGTTATAGGAGGTTAAGATATACAAATTCGTGAACTGTGTTATAGTATATAGAAATAGAAAAGATGTTTACGGAAATGATTATAAAATCAATTGATAACAAGATGTATATTAAAGTGTCCTAATATGGTTAAGTAACTTAAAAGATTAAAAGGTATTAATAAGAACTAGGCTACGGTATCAATTTGAATTTATGAATTACTGTTATGATAACAAATTGTATTCTTAACAATCATATATTAATTTGTCTAAAATATTTGTGAAGATTATATGTTTAGTATGAGAGCAAAAACAATTGAGATCAACATGTTGCTGATGTTTCAAACAGAATGGTCAAGTCTGTTGTTACATTGGATATTCAGCTGACAGACGTTTTGGAAATTTTAAAGCATATTTGTGAAAAATCTTCGAAAAAAATGCGATTGGTAGCAAAGGTGTGAATGATGTACAAAGTTAATGAGGCGAATGACGTCCTAATAAGGAGTGCAGATGGGCAATCGTCAAATCTAACAATGAAATTTGTGAAAGAAGTCTTCGGCTTTGAGCTAGCCAACAAACCATATATGGGTCATTCATCTTTCAGATTTTGACAGGTAACAAAGACAGTTGATGAGCTGCCGAAATGGTCAATATCGTATTTGATTGTCGTTATTTTTTTTGTAAAAAAAGAAACGAAAAAGATTATACAATTGAAATTTGCCATGACTGACACTGGCTAGAAAGCTAATAAGGCTTTGAGTTTCTGACGTATTGGAAAAGAGAATTGGGTTAGGAAATGAAATATCTCGATTACAGCTGCACAAATTCCTCAAAGACTGATGATCATATGTCGGTGATGTCGTCTAGGATACAGAATAGGTTCGATGAAAAGTTTATTATGAATTGTATTCATTTTTCGTTGATTCATGAGTTTAAGGATTCTTGAGATATTTAGCCATTAACATAAGATGATGATGAGATGAAAGGACAGCAGCATGTAGTGAGAAGAATACGGTAGGAAGCTTGTTCTTACCATTCATATTCTACTCATAGTCTTATTTAACTCTTTATTTCTATCATCCTTTTCATTTCCCTCTATTTATTATAACTCCTCTCTATCTTTATCTCTCTCTCTCTCTCTCTCTCTCTCTCTCTCTTTCTCTCTCTCTCTCTCTCTCTCGTTATCTCTATCTCTTTCTCATTTTCTTTCTATTCTCACTATTAGTCTCACCTTTCTCCATCGTAGTACAATCAAATACAAGTCTATGAAATCCTTTGATGACTATTAAAATCCTTCTTAAATATACTTAGTTCAACTATATTCACAATTAGATACAGAATCCTATACGGAAAACTACTTATAACTTTCAATTTTTGAACAAAATGCATACCGTATCTCACGCATGTAGAATTAAAAACAAAATTTATCTTGTAAGGTTGAAATGAAAAAAAGTTAATACAACTTTGCTAAAAAGGGAACAAAAAAAATCTTTTTCGTGAACTTAATTACCATTTGAAGAAAATAATTTTGTTGTTCATTTTGAAAATATTTTTAATTGTTCTATATATTTGTTTACTTCATCATCACACTGAAGAGATTATCTAATGATGTATGTATATATTGTTTTGATGAGAATTGAAAAAGAACAGAA
Source organism: Auanema rhodensis (assembly GCA_964057225.1). NCBI lineage: Eukaryota > Metazoa > Nematoda > Chromadorea > Rhabditida > Rhabditidae > Auanema > Auanema rhodense. The sequence goes on along the minus strand of OZ059899.1, from coordinate 7,002,584 downwards.
GATTAATATTTAAGAAGATACAAGAAAAAATAAAAAATAAAATCAAAATTTGATTGATTTGAAAATAAATTATCTAAATTAATTTTTTTCTTGTTTTCTTTGATTAAATAATTAGCATACAATTCTATATATATAATATGTATAATATTATATTTATTAAATAAATTGAACTAATTAATTAAGATTTTTGTTTCAAATCATGTTCTGAATTATATAATTTGTTCTAATGAATTAAGTTTCTAAATTACATTTAGATCTTCTTTTTTCCTCTTTTATTCAGTTTTTAGTTTTCTAAGTAATAGATTACTATTATATATGAATGTATCTTAGAAAATAAAAGAAAAGAATTAATATATCAAAATGATTAAAATTGTCAAATGACTAATGAGAGATTATTATTAAAAGACTTGAAAGGCTTTAACTGACTTACTTACAATTCTGATTGTTATTCCTTGAATTTTAAAAAGAATAAACTAATCAAACTGTCTCTATATATTTCCTTCGTAAAACTCGCAATGAGACGAAAATGAATATCATCAATCAGAAGACGTAAAATCATAGTCATTAGTTGGGATTTAATAGTAAAAATAATGAATTTCCATGCTCAAACGTATAAGGAAGGGAAAGAAAAAACAAATAGATTTTTTTTGTGTTCATGATTAATGATGAAGAAGACGGGAGTTCAGAGCATTCAGTGTATAATCGAAAATGAACAGAAAATTTAGAAAAAATATAAATATAAATTAATTGAATTAATTGAATTAATATTATTATTTTAATTATAATTGAAAATATTATAGAGTCAGAACAGAGAGTCACAGCACTTGATAGTAGTCACGTCCAAAATGAAACTCATTTTCAATTAATTAGAAGTGCACGCGGTTGATTTTCATCATAATTTATAGAAATTAATATTAATTGAAATTGAATAAAGATTTTCTTATAAATAAACTAATAAAGAATAATTAAAAGTTTTAAGCTTTAATACGTAATAATTAGAAAATATTTTAATTTTTCAGGTTTACCAACTTCATCATAATGAAGAAATTTCTGCCCGATGGCATTAAGTAAATAGTTTTCAAAATATATTAAAGCATTCAAATTAGCATTATAGTTAGCAGTGTGGAATTTAATTGAATTGGTTTGAATTTGATAATGAAATAGAATAATGAAGAAATAATCTGGATAAAACTTTTTTTCCAAACTAAATAAAAGAAATTTAGATCAAAGTGAGTATAAGTGGAGAAGGAATAATGAATTTCAAGTCGTTATTCAGAAAAAAAGTTTTCAAATTATAGATGAATTCACTACAAAAAGGAAATAAAACATGTTGTTTTTGAGGATATTATCATAGTAATATGTATGTTTAAATATAAAATAAAGAGTATCAATACGACAAATTTTTAAATTATTTGATAAGATATAATCTGTATGAATTGATATTTCTTTATACGTACTTACTTGTAACACCAAAAAAATTATATCAAATTAGAAATAAGAATAGAAATTCAATTTCTTATGATAATATGAAGCTGACTGACGATTATTCAAAGTGTGTCAACCAGCTGCAACCGCATAAACTGCCAAAGGGTATAAAAGGGGGCGTGGTCAAGGAAGAGCCAATCAGCACTAGTCTCCGCCCAATTTTAATTAATGCTTACAACCACAGTTTTTATTATAGCTACCGTAGTTTAAAAGAATAAATAAATAAATAAAATAAAAGATTTCAGAAACATTATAAGGTCTTACATGGAAATTAGAAATGTGATGAGATCTAGAAAATAGTATTGTTAGAGTAAGATATCATATATAAGAACAACAAGTGTGAAAAATAAAAATAAAAAATATCTTTTGTATAACTGTGTTTCTATCTCTTTTCAGAGAATAAAGCAAAAAGAGAAAAAATAAGAGAGACAAGAGTATGAGATATAAAGGTAGCAAGAGAACAAAGAATCAACAGATAGAGTCTAGTCATGAACTACATGAAAATCGAAAATTTCAAAAAGGAATAATGATCTTTTGAATATTTGCCAAATAAATCGAAAATAATAGATAAAATTGAAAATTTCTAAATCTTCTCATATTATATAAATGAGAAATTTGTCAATAGTTAGTTTACCACGGGTGGTAGAAGTGAAGAGAGGAGTGAGAGGAGGTTGGATGAATTTCGTGTCGTAAACGAGCAGCCGATTAGAAATTTATTGTGTGTGAATGAAAAGTCAGCCTAAAGACGATGGACTTCAATGCAAATTTCCTGTTTGTCTACCAAATTAGGCTATTATGAGAGCTTATCCTCGGTTGGGCACAAATTGCGTCTTGGATCTGCAGTCTCTCGGTCTGTCAATCGGCAGTAACACATAAGGCTCAGCCTTTCTTCTGTCAAGTTACGCTCCTTCTGTTACTGGAACGGCTTGTGAAGGATCAAAAGCTTCTTAAATAGTTCTAATTGGCTATCAATAGAGAGAAACTTCTAATAATAGAAGAGGATGACGAGATGAAATTATTGAGAATTAAAAGTGAAAGACGGGTTTGAAATGTTGAGAAAACTATTACATGTTGAAGTTTCACTCATATACTTAGCTGTATAATTTTGTTTTCATTTATAGTTTTTTTGAAATAACATGAAATATAAATTTATATTATAAACATTCGAAGATGTTGCCATTAGCTGAACCAATTATTTGGAGTCAATTTGAGATTGAGCTGGCGCCAGTCTCGTCTCCTTATTCATGTCAGATTTTCATCTAAAAAAGATGCCACATTCATCAAACAGCTGAGAAGGTGAATAGCCATGACGGTTAATAGAAACTCTTCCCTTTTTCTCAAAAAAGCTTCTGTTGTTGAACAAAAGGAAAAACGTTAACTAGTCATTTGAGTGTGATTAAGGTAGATCATCGATACATATAGTTAAACGAATATGTTCAATGTATTCAAAATGAAAAACAACAAAGTTATTCATTTGTGTTTCCTTATAACTCTTAAAAGTTTTTGTAAGGATAAATCAACCATCGAAATCATTTTTATGAGAAATTGTTGGCTAATATTCAATTGAGTTTCATCTTTGCTGTATGACATAACGCAAGACAGAAGGAAAATGAGAGTTAGGGATTATTATACTGATGTCTAAATGCCAATAATAAGAGAGAATTATGAGACATTATTCTATTCCAGTGCTGTCCATATTTGGACGACAAATGACTAGGATTAGAGACATTTAAGAATGTTGAGTCGGCCAGGCATACATGGATCTCCTTATATTTCTTTTTTCCTTTTCCATTTTACTCTTTTTATTTTAATAGAGAGAAAAACTGAGATACAGGAGGAATAAAAGAAATATGAAGCTCAAACGTGAGAGAGAATGACATTGAATTCTGTTTATTATGAATATTCGTTTATATATGTTACCATGACTATGTTCGGTCATTAAATCTAAAAAGTGTCTTATATTTTTAGCTTTTTTTCTAAAATAATTGAATAGTTTTATACATATTCCATTTGTATTGAATAAGCTATAAGATTGAGAAACATAGACGATATCGCTTGAAGGCGAACAGAATAACCCAGGAAAGCTTGAGAAGAGTGCAAGATGAAGAATCTCTTCAAGTTGTCGTGCAGACATTTAGTCTGTTTATTAAGAAAATCTTGAATACAATGAAGGACATATTGGAAAGATTTGTAATTAAAAGTAGTTTATAGATTTCTGATACTTCATCAAACACTATCATCATTCTTACTCTTTACTCCTCAACAAGCATCTTCATTTAGTTGAAGTAAAACCTGAACGTCATGAAACAAAATATCAAAGAAGAATTTGAATAAGTAGATGCCGTTAATCGTGCTAAGATATTGGAACAATTAACAACTGCCATTTGTAAGATGAATTGCCTCCAAATGACTAGTTCAACTTGTTGTGTTGGTATTTGGTTGACGACAATCTCATGATTGACTTGTTGTATTTCAATTTTAGGATTACGGTCTAGCTGGTCGTCCATTTTCTCGTTTCTATTATTTTTTATAGAAATACAATGGTGGTCTTGCATAATTTTCACATTTCACATAATTTATAGGAAAAAAAAACTTTTTTTTCTACATTATTTTAATAAAAAATATTTAATATTCTTGTGAGCATATCAAACCTTGCTCATACACCTTCGCTTTTATATAACTTCAGGTAGCATTATGAAAAGAAAGTTCTACAGCTTAGACTCAGTCGGCCATGTAATTGGAGTTCTTCTGGCAAAGTCATTAACTACCTTCTAATCTCTATTTGTGAAACAATAGCTTGAATGAATTGAATTTACACGCATCCAGGTTTTGCAGGAAAATAAATGAGCATTTTATGCTTTTCATGATTTAAGTTGGAACTAAAAGATGGAAAACTCAAAAGCCGCCCTTCTCTCTTATCCTTGTATGAAAATGTTATAGTTCAATATGCCAATTGTAGACATTGAGAAGATGAGACATAGTCATCTCTGCAACTTATATAATATGTCATAATGAGTCATCCGACTTATTTATCTGATTACGGTAGGTGACATAGGATACTGTCTTAAGAGCTGCTAGCAGCATACACATAAACACGTTAGCATAAATTTTGTTGAATAAAGTTTTAATATACATAAAATCTAGTAAAGTATGTATGTATATTACATGAAAACTTATAAAAATTTTGTGTTATTTCCTTTTTAAGGAAAAGACAATCGTTTATATATAATCGTTGAATGTCATATATTTTGTGTCTTAAGGTCTTAATGAATGGACGCCAGCCGAGAGTTATTAGGAACCTATATGAACAATAGCCTAATTGCGTAATTAAAAATCTCCAGGCGGAAAATATATTGGACTAATTCCTATGCAGCAAACTGCACCCCAAGAGACATCGTAAACTACGGTAGTTTTACCAACTTATTCTGAAAAAAAGCTTAAAACTTTCTCAATTCATAAACTATTTCTTTGAAATCTTTGAACGTATTTCAATTGGTTTGCATAACAAAGACAAAATGACTATGTCAACAAATTTATTTTTAAATAAAAAGGATGAATTTTCTTAGAAAGTCAAATTTGGCACCTCTCTACCATTTTTTGATGAAATAAAAATATAGGAGGGAAAGAGTGTGGTACTGTTTAACTATTACAATATACTTAATAAAGTATAGCTATGTACGTATTCCCACCACCGTTCGGAGTCTGTATCCACAAACTTCAAATTAATCAAAAGTTATAGAAATAAATAAAACTTTTAAGCTTATTTAAGCTGACTGATAAAGACAAATTAAGAAAAATATTGAAACATTGCGATAGCAAACGTCTCATCAGATGTCAAATGGTAATCCATTAAGATGGTGATGGCGGTTACAAGACAGAACAGATGCATAACAAGAAAAATGAGATTTAACCATCTATAACGACTCAATCTATACATTCATCTATTTATATTCAAACGAATTTCTTCTTATTCATTCATTTTCTATGTTTACCTAGGGATCGCAATAAAATGTGAGTAACAAATTTAATTACTAGCACTTAGGGGTTGAAGATTAGGCCATTAGCACGCAAGAAGACTGCTTTTATTAAAATTCAGAGAAGGAAGCAGAACAGCTACAAGAGGCCAAATATGGAAAATTGCTCTGATTTGAGGTCTAGAGAATAGGGAGACTCGAAATGAAGTTTAAGAATATATTGTTTTAAAATCGTTTAGAAAAAATTATTTGAAAAATAAATGAAATTATTGGTACTTAGTGTAAAATGAAAGAATTTTTGGATCTCTTGTAATGATTTGAGCTAACTCAAACAGGAGCATTTGAAGAAACATTATCACGTTTTTACAATCTAATTCTTGAGAATCATGCAAATTCTTAAGATTAGAACAAAAATTTTAAGAATTATCGTAAATTTTCAATCACGTTACATTGATGCTTGTTGAGATATTGTTATCCTCAAACAATAATTGAAATCGTGCTCATCTGTCAAACCTAAGACCAACAATTTAGAAAAGATAATAGGTTATATGGAAGAATAAGAAATAATACCAAATATTATTTTAAGCGTATTTTGTTTAAATTCTAATATAACACGAAAAATTCCGAAAAACAATATTAAAATTACAGATAAATCAATTAAATCAATGAAATTTTGAAAAAAATAATAGAAAGGATAAATAATTTTCAATTTCATTCATGAAAAAGGTATGAAAGTTCATCTGAAAAACACTCATTGCTCATTGTCATCCATTTTGATACTGATGTCATTTAACTGAAATCTGAATAGATCACATAGAACAGCTAGTTTTACTTAATAGGTGGAGAGATAGACTTAGAAAAAGACGCAAAGTTCGATAAAAATAGCAATCTGAAGTTAAATCCGTAAACTAGATCAACAGAAATCCCTTCACATTAATTTTATAAACCTTTTTTTGTCAAAAAATAACCTTGTTAGTGTGGCCAAACCTATACATATGTATTTTACCAGAAGATTATTTAAATAATATAATTTATCTTAGATTTTAATAAATATATAAAAGTAATCCTATACTAAATATTATTACATATAAATCATATTAATTTGATAGAATATATATTTAAACTGATGGGTATATATATGTTTCAAATTGACTATGGTATTAAATTGGCTTAGATATGATCGCACAAATGCTTGCGGCAACCAAAACATTCCAGATGCAATCGTGAATTATTTGCTTGGACCAAAAAGCTTAAGGAAATGTGGCATAATCATCCATAAAGATCTCAAAGCTAACGAAATCATACAAACACAAAAGGAAGCATCCGAATGAAAGAAGTAATAGATGGATTAAGATGATATTTCTTATTTATCAAACTTGTCAGCAAATTAAATTAATTAGAAAACTTTATATCATATATGTACTATATTCATGTTTCATCTATAGAGAAGTTTTGAAATTGTTTAATCAAGCATGTTCTGTTAACTATATTCGTCATTATATTATTGAGTAATCAATATATATATATAGAGATATATACTGTTTCAGACATTTCTCATATTTAATAGTAGATTGATTTCATGTTAGCACAAACGATATTATGAGAATAGATTACTATACAAAACGAGATTTGAACAACTAACATCATATACTGATATAGAAAGAGACATAGATAAAAGGTAAAAAAAAAGAACAAGAGACAGACTATTGCTGATGTATTATGAGAGAAAAAGAATTTTTTTATATGGAGAGAGAGAGAAAAGCGAGAAAGAAAAATAGAAATAAAATATCATCGTTGTTGCAAAATTTGTGTATTTTTAGTCATTTCAAAAATTTGGATCAAATGAGATTATAAAATTTTTCCTTTTTTTAATAACCTTTAATAGTATCTTGTATGAAATCATAGCCATTATATACCTATATATCTATATATATATAGATAGATATATAGTTTATTTATGCTTATATTATCTATTCCCACTTTTAAATACTATTTACATCATTATTTCATACAGATACTATAGCTTAAACATTTTTGATATAAAAAAAGAACAATGATCTTCCTTCTATAATATCTGGTATAATTTTAAAATTCATATTAAATTTCATAAAACATTAAATGGTAAGTATTGAAACATTTTAACTTATAGGGTCTTCCTCCACCCTTCAGATACAATCACTTAGATAGGCGTTGATTCTGAATCTGAACTATGGTTAAGTATGTAACCATGTGTTAGAGCTAACTAGTAGCCTAATAGACAAGCAGCATCATGAAGGCTCTTTTTCGGCAACAAAAAATATGAAAATACAAAGGATTTCCGGTATCTTTTAGGAATTGCACGAGCAGCGTAATCTTCTGCTACTTTATAACTATATCCTACTGTTGAAATGTTTGCTCTAACTAAGAACTATCACTTCACAGTAGGAGTCCAGAAGACTAACACTTCCGGTAAATGAACATAAAAGGAAGTATAATCCTTTTTAAACGTTGAGATACTAGATAAACAAAGCATACAATCATAGATATTACAAGCCGATTAGACTTGGTGACCTGTATATACATACTATATATATATAATATATATATATATATATCGTATAATAGAATATTTAAGTTGATCTATGAAATAAGGGATTAAATACCAAAAATAACATTTGACTGAGAAAAAACAAGTTTATTTCTAAACTAAGTAAGTTTCAGCATTAACTAATGATTGAGAAGAATAATTTTAAAAAATGGAAATGAAATGTTGACACATACATAGCTTTCGGAATAGCCTTGAAAGGACAGAGAAATATCACAATTCACAGCATGTTGTCACATACAGTTTGAAGATAAGACTTCAATTTGATATAATATGAAATAATTAATTTTCATAAAAGGTTGATGAAATATAACAGAGAGTCTTCGAAGTTGTCAGGATTTCGCTATCAATTAATCTGAAACTCTATATTAAGTTTTTGATTCATGAACGAGAAATTTCAATTTTAAAGCAAAAATACGGTTCCGTTTATTTCAGAATTTCGGTCCAAAAAGATTAGTAAAAAAAGTTTTTCATAACTAATATAAGAAATATAGTTTTATTAAATAAAAAGTAAAGAATAAAGTCTATTTGTTGATAGGATGAATTGTCTTTCCAATTCATAAAAAAAAAGGTTTTTAATACAGTAAGTTTAAATAATATATATCACAAAGTAAGATGAATCATTTATTTTGATTCAGATATTTGATGACTGTTTCTACTATTAAGTAGATATAAATGAAAAAGGTTCAAATCGGGCTAGAAAATGAGGAAATAGGGGATTTCAGGTTGATGATAGCCTATATTTCGATAAACACATATCTACACATAACTAATACGATTATTAAATTTGAACTTGTGTTCGCTTTCGTTTTCCCTCACTCTCATCGTATCGTTTTATTTGTATCTGGCTAATTATCAGATTAATAGAGTTTCTAGATAATCTGCAGTTTCATGTTCATGTATTCAGATTACTATGTACTATGAACTTAAAGACATTCAATGAGAGAAAGGATGAAAAGAAGCATTAAAGAGAAATCAAGTTGGAAGTAGTTTAAACGTATTACTTATCCTATTTCAGTTGTACTTTTTCTTTTTCTCTACTATCAATTAAACTTTGTAAATCTTTATAACTTAAATGGCCCTGAAATGTATAATTGAAAATGAAATAAAATTTGTAAAAATTAAACTTTAAATAATGAAAATAAGATGATGCTCACAATTGCTGCTGCCGTTTCCTATCGTGAGATCCAAAACTGAGAATATTGTTCAATCATTGAAATTTAATATGAAAAACTATGAGGAATAAAGCACCAGAAAAAGCATTTTGATATTTTGACTCGAAAATCTTCTTTTATTTAATTCCCCAAGAGTTATTGTTTCAGTTAAGCTAACTTATCAGAGGACATAAATCTAAATAAACATCATCAGCCATTTTCTATTCTCAATTTTGTTGATTGAAGGCAGTTTTCTCTTTAACAGAAAAGATGAAGATAGCAACGCCAACTACGACAGCTCAGTTGCAAAGCCTTGGAAATCCTGCTGTGCCAATATAGTGGCAATGAAAGAATATAGAAACAATTGGAGAAATTGTCTTCTAGACAGCTAATTAAAATGAATTCTTTGACTTCTTTAAAGACTTTCACTATAATTTCAGCGAGAGCGACAAAAGAATTGAAGTATATGGCAATGAAATGAGGTTGATTCATTTATAGAGATCAACACATTTAGACGGTAGAATCAAATTCAAGTTTCCGATCAAAAAATATAAAACTCAAGTTCAAAAGAAAATTTATGAGAACTTTAAATCATAATGCATGTCTTTTATTTATTTAAAAACATTTTAAACTCAGTATTCTTATTACTCTCAAAGATATTCTTAAAACATCGTGATAAATTAATTTAAGAAAATGGTTCAATGAACTTTATTCGAATTCAGTCGGCTTAAGAAAATCAGGAGAATATCGACAAGTATGCAAAACATATCACATTGTCAAATAATCTTTATTTTAGTTATTTTTTACGAAATAATGTAGAAAAATGAAAATAACAAGATATTCGAAATCAAATATAAGAAATTCTAAACACAGGTATTACTGTATTTGGAACCCGCAATACCATATGGAGGTATACGGTAGACGCATCACGCATGCCGCCAACCCTCCACAATTTTGCAAGAGTCCAATAATTAGATTCCTTCAGTCTACCTGTCGAGTAAATCATGTTATAATGACAGCTCGTCATCACGACAGATGTCAAATTGTCAGAGGATTACAGCACAACACGTCTTCATAATCGTGTTATCGAATTTCAGAACAGCCGGAGCAAGAGCCTCATTCCTGTGATGTGACCTGATAGATTGTTGCGCAGAAACCAGAAAAACTTAATGCTTATTTGTTTCACGTTCTCCAAATGGCAGATTTGAAAAACAGATTCTCCTTCTATTAATTCCATAGTATTATACTGTATATTAACGCTGAGAAATCAAACAAAAATATATGAAACAATGAATCTTCTCAACTAAGAATATCCTGTTACATTAACCACCAAAAAACGCCAATCTGCCTGGAGACGTTAATAACTTGATATGCGATAGGAAAATGAGAAATTAGATATTCACTAAGAAGATTTGCAAAACCCTCAGTAAACAAATGCAAAACCCAATAAATTCAAACGAATTTATGGACTTTTTCATATTTTTTAAGACAATTGAAAACATATTTATGAGTAGGGCTTTCTTATTAACCTGATTACAGGGCATTATGTACAATACAAGCGGAGTAGTTTACGCAAATTTGTTTGACATGTTAAATACAACCTATTAAAATTACAAAATAACAAGATACATATGCAATTGAGATAACCGTATAAAAAAAGAGTATCCATATAAATTAAAATAGAGTTAAAAGTTATCACGGGGAGATTTCGAATTTGAATACTTTCTGAAGAATTACAAAGATTGCAAATCATTGAGGTTACTTCCCCCTGGAGGTGGCCTAAACACAATTTTATAGAATAAGAATGAAGTAATTTTTAGGTATAATCATAAAATTGTTGTTTTTAAAACACTTACTGAGTTGATGACTGGCTGTATGGATTATGTACAGGAGCATATGGATTGTGTGGCAGTCCTGTAGCTGGCGGAGGGGGGTACGGATTCAAAGGTGGTTGCTGCCAGTGACCAGTAGGAGGAGCATAAGGATTGTAAGGCGCGGGGGGTAGTCCATAAGGAGGCATTGCAGTAGGAGGAGGACCTGAACAACATGTAAGTAAAAATATGCATAGAAAAAAAAACCTTGATAATACGGATGCAGATATGCTCCCGTGGGAGGTGGCGCATAACCTGGAGGTCCTTGAGGCACAGGTTTGGGAGGTAAAACTTTAGGCTTCCTAAAGTTAAAATCAATGAATACTAAAAACTTCTTCTAGAACATACGCAATAGTAGGTTTGGCTTCAACAGGCTCAACATCCTTTTTAGGAATAGGAGAGGCAATATCCGAACTTGAAGCAACAGCTACAGGTTTGACAACAGATGGAGGAACTGATGAGGAGGTAGATTGTTGAGATGACGGTACAGGTCTAAAAGACTCTGCTGGTGCGATCTAAATCATTATATGAATTTTTCATTGCTAGCAGTAGAATAATACCTCTTTTTTGATTGAAGAAGGAATATCTTCTCGTAACTTTTTTGTTAAAGGTTCTAAAACAAAATGATTATTTTTCAACCATTATATATTACACAACCTGAATTAGAGCTAGTTGGCTCTTCTGGTTTTCGTTTTTTCACTTGAGTTTTAGAAGATGTATTCTTCTCAACATCATCTTCTTCATCATTATCGTCATCGTCTTCATCATTAGTTTTCCTAGATTTTTGTTTTTCTGATTCATTTTTTCTTTCTTCCTCTTCTTCTTCTTCCTCATCCTCCTCTTCTTCGTCGTCGTCATCATTTTCGGGTTTGAAGTCTTCTTCAGAATCGTCGTCAGAACTACTGAAAATTAATGAACATAAAAATATAATCAAAGTAAAACATACTCTTCGACAGGGCGCTTCCGATTAGTGCGATCTAATGCACCTACAGGTCTCTCTTCTTTTTTCTTCGATTCCTCTTCTTCCTCCCCTTCTTCTTCATCTTCGTCCAAATCATCTTCTTCATCACTATCTTTTACGACTTTCGCTTTAACTACAGCTTTTCTCATCGGCCTTAAATGATAATGTTCATGGTTTTCAAATATTTAAAATTGTGGATACCTTCCCGTCTCAGTGCGGGGAACATCTTCGTCGTCGTCAGAAGGCATTTCCAACTCTTCTTCATCCTCGTTATCTTCTTCAGATGAAGAATATTTGGCTTTACGTTGTGGCTTGGGGACGGGTTTTTTCTTACGTGGGCCATAATCAGAATCATCCGAATAATTTTCAGACTCTTCAGAATCCGATGATGGATCCCTGAACAATACAATAATAATAATAATAAACAAACAAACAAACAAACCATCGCCCCTTCTTCTTCTTTTTCTTTTTCTCAACGATCTTTCTTTTTTTGCCTCTATATCCGAAATCGCTGTCCTCTGATCCAGACACAACAAAATCTTCATCACTTTGGGTTGGGCCGAGGTTACGGAACCCTGGACCTCTTGGACCACTCCTAAAATAGAATATAAGAAAATTTAAAAATTTAAATTAAATCCTGACCTTCTTGTTCGACGATTTTCATCAGAAGGCACATAATCTGATCCAGACAGTTGCTCTTCATCGGCGATCTCTTCCTCAGAACTACAAGTATCGCTTAAAAAGCTGCTCGATAGAAAGACTCACTCATTAGCTTGGTATTCTTCAGAATCACTTTCTTCACGATTATCAATATCTAAATCGTTAAGTTTCCGTTTAGGCTTCGCATGTGACCTGGCTGGTTTCCCAACTTGTCTGTAAAAAAATATTTAATTCAAACCAGCATATAGGCATAAATAAATACCTTTCTACTTCACCATCCTCTTCACCATCACCATCACCATCTGCACTTCCTTTTCTTATTTTTTCAGCTTCCAAAATATTGGCCATATCTTTACCTCTACCAGCCCCACCTGTAGGTCGGACAACACCTAAAAAAAAATAATCTAGGCAAAAAAACGGTATAAATTACCTGCTGGGCCTTCTTCATTTTCTTTTGGAGCAGAATCACCAAGTTCTACGCATGCTTCATGAATCATAGAATCGTATTCAGAGAAGTTATAATCAACCTGAAACCACATATAATTAATATAACAAAATTTTAAACACTTACATGTTTGGTCCTGCGGCGGGACCGACCTTCTGCGATAGTTTGTATAACTTCCATTTGAAATCTTGATCGCGGTGCTATTCGTCTAAATAGAAAAATGAAATAACAATATTCAAGCAATATTCATACTTCACAGCTTTTCTTTTACTTTTCCGCTGTCCATCATCTTCGTCAGAAGAAGAACTAGACGATTGCGGGGCTTGTTTCATCTACAACAGTGGTCATGAAAATCAAGAAAAAATCAAATCAAAATACCGTCGTAGGAATAATATTATTCAAAGAAACGCCAATATACTCCATTTCACGTCTCAACCTGTCGGCGGCAGCCTTCTTCCTGCAAGTATATTTCGGTAAAAAACGATCACTTGTTATGAAATTCCCTTCCTATACCTGTCCTCATGATTATTTAAAATGTTTTCGGAAACGTTATTAGAAAATCCCTCCGTGCTTTCAAGATTATCAACATTTGTAATATTATTTAAATTACTATTCATCATTAATTGGTGAGAATTTTGGCACCAGAAATAATCTATATACAGAATGACTAAGCGTTATAATCAAATTTGAAAGGAAAAAGTTCAAGAGAGCGCAAAAAAGAATGGTGATATCGCAGACTGTCCTTGTCGATAAACGCTCAAAACATAAAATTCAAAGAAAATACGAAATGGGCAATAGAAACCAGACGTCGAGACAGTTCGAAATTAAAATGGCAAAAGGCCAATCAATGGAATTGATGTTCTGAATATGATAACAACCCCCCTTCAGATAAGAGTTAAATAGCACCACCCCCTCCCCCTTGCTATTCTATTTGTTGCGGAGAAGTACATATCACACAAGTAACAGGTCTCTTTAACCGAAAGAAACATTGACAGTATTCAATGCGCTTATTTTCTTAATTCAGTATCAAACAGTATTTTACATACTATTATGAAAAATGACAAACTTACTTCTTGTCTTCAGCCATTTTTTTCTTTAAATGCCCATCAAGACATTTCTCAACTTCTTCTAATCTTTCGATGAGCATTCCATGTACGCATTTAGGACAGAACCAATCGCCGTCAGGTACGAACCTGAAACCAATAATATCAAATGCAATAAGATAATATGCTTACCAAAGCATTGGCTTGAGACAGTATGTATGCCAAGCATCATCACAAACATCACATAACAAGAGCTACAAAATTAAAATTATAGAATTTAAAAAAAATAATGAATCTCATACCACATCCCAATCAGAGCTTTTTTTGCATTGACCACAAGCAGAATCTCCAGTAGCCTTTTTTCTTTCTTTTTGTTCCTAAAATTAAAATTAACATAATAAATAATTTTTTTGGTTCAATATTACCTCTTCTTCATCGGAATCATCATCATCATCCTCTTCTTCAACTTCAACTTTCTTCTTTCTTCGCCTCTTCTTTCTTTAAAAATAAATAGATAAACTAAATCATAGTAAAAAAAATTCTAACCCTTTCTTTTTCTTTTCACTTTTAGGTCTGAACTCATCATCGTCATCCTCATTATCATCATCGTCGTCATCTGTTTGGAAGTCATCCCCGTCTTCGTCATCCTCAGAACCTGATCCAGATTCAGACTAAACTTTAACTTATTCGAGTGTTTGTATTAAACAGGCTCACTTTTTTTTCTGAATCTTCTTCCTCCGGCTCATCTTCGACTTCTTTCTTTTTGCGTGGACCACTACCTTAACATTCAAAATCAGAGGATCATATTATTAAAAAAAACTGACTTCTCCGCTGTGGTGTTGAAGCAAACTTTTTGATATTTGAGACAGCTTTACTGGCCGCACTTCGTCTAGGCATTAGTCGACGATCAAGCTGAAACGAAATATCAATAAGATAACCAAGGACCAGAATCTCACGTCCTCCTCAGGCTCTTCTTCGGGCTTCTCTTCTTCCTCCTCCTCCTCCTCATTTTCACTTTCTTGCCTTTTCTTTTCCTTTCTTTGTTTCTTCTCTTCTTTTTGTTTTCCCAAATTTTCACGCATTTTCTGGAAAGTACAAATAGATAAGGTGATAAGCAATAATGTAGTACCTTTATTGTACAATCATCATAACATGTATCCAAAAATGTTCCCTTCTTGGTCGTCATTTGAATAAGTCCATCCTCACATTCTGCTTTACGTGCTTCTTCCTTTTCCTTTTCCTTCAAATAAAATGTTAACTACTAGAATGTTAAAAAAAACACAAACTTTTTTAGTAGGTTCTTTCTTTACATAACCCAAATCTTCCTTTTTCAATCGAGCTATTAAATTGATTAAATCCTCGGGAGAATTAACCACCAATGTCCAAGTAACACCACTTAGATCATCAGGTTCTTCAGTATATACACGAATATTATACTCTACATCCTAATAAATCGAAAAAATGTCAAAACTAATAAAGAAAATAAATTTACCTGTTGGAACCAATAAGAGAATCCATTTTTGTCCAATCCAACGGGAATAAGTCGAAGATCAACAGCTTTACATGCAGCAATCATCTATATTTTGAAGAGTTATATAATAAAATAAAAACTAAATAAATAGTACGTTTTCTTTAAGGCGAGGATTAAAATCAAATTGAGCATCACATAACGCTTTTAAAATCTGTATTTTACTTGAAACGGGTAAGTGAACATAACCATATCTAAACTTAAAAATAAAGCCTTCTGTAAAATTCAAATTACAACCTCTCAAGTTGAAGAAGCTCAGAGTGGGTTACTTCATTCAGCTCCAGAAATTTCTTCAAATAATTTTCCCAGGTTTCAAATCGTACGGATGTCATCCTAATCCGACGCATTAGGGCGAGGTGAAGATCAATTAACTCTTTGCCAACTGAAGTATAAATTACATAAGCACTAAAAAATATTAAACATACTTCTCCCTTTTTCATCAAACGTAGTCAGCATATGTTCTAGCTTAGGAAAGGGCATAGGTTTGAAACCTAGTAAAATTACTATATAAATTTTGTAAACACTTGCATACCTATCATAGCTCCGAATTTGTTGAAAAAACTACAAATAGAAGCAAAATCAGGATTACTGTGCAATTGTTTGACATCAACCTATATCATGGCAAGTTCTTATAATAATTTGAGAGGAGGTACCTGAGGAGGTGGTTTAATTTCTTTTTTCTCGACTTCAGGAGCGAGAGCATCTTCCTCTCCTTCGTCTTCCTCAATTTCATTTTTTGTTGACTCATTCTGAATAATTAAATAATAAAATAAAAATATAGAAATAGCTTACATCTTCAACTACTTCTGGTTTTACTTCTGGTTTTACTTCTGTTTTAGATTCTTCAGTGTCCTGCACAGATGAATCGGTTTCTTCCTTTTTAACATCTCCGTTCATTTTGAATCTAAAATTTTGCAATAATATATTAAAATTTGATAAATAAAATTTTAGTAAAGCAGACAAATTTTAAGAAAAATGAAATAAAGATCTAAAAAAAATTTTTTAAATATAAGTAAATATAAAATATATTCTTAGAAATTGAAGGCCACCCTAACCGAACAAGTAAGATTGCAGAAATTCATTAAAAATAAAATAATAAAAATATTTGAAAAAAAAAAGTAAGAAAATTAATTTTTAAAAAACATGAATAAAGTAATTGATTTAAGTTTAGTTATCTTTAAGCATTAACATAGAAGTTGAAGTAAAATATGAAGTAAACTTAAAAATTTTGAAAATCAATTCGCTTGTGAGCGTCCTATAGTAGATGGAGTGACGCGGGTCAACGCGTAAACAGCGTGCAAAACCTTTTATTTAAGAGCTGCGTCCTTTGTAGAATTTCTATAGGTCTCTCAAACATTTCCAAGAATAATATAAATGCAGGGATGTTTAATGGTAGCCAAGATATAGATTAAATTAATTTTAACTATTTTAATAAAGTAAATAATCAAGTGTAAAACCATGGTTTATGTTTGACAGAAGCATACAATAATACAATTGCAGCATTCCAAAGGAAACCTGAAAAGATCTTCATCATTTAAATAGAATTTTTATTCTGCCTCAAAAATGATATACAACAGGAGTTGCGGTCCTGTGTTACCGCTAGCTCTAATTCACTTAGAATCATTACTTTTTTACATCACTGACAGCTTTGCAAATCAGAATTATCCTGACTGAAGACAAAACACAAAAGAATATTGGGAATAGATTTAATTTCAAACCGTATTTCATACGAGTTCGTATTTTAGAAATGCGTTTCATATGATTTTTTAAAATTCATTTATAAAACCGAAAAGAGGAAAAGCGGTTGACAATGCCACGTAAAGTTAGCAGTGTTAAGTAAATAGGCGGTTTGAATTTAATCCATTTAAAACTTTAAAAATTTAGTCTATCCAAAGTAAGCAAAAAGGAAACTACTGATGAGGTTTGATATGATTTATTATTAGCATCAATGCGATTTAGAAAATAAATAAACTAAGCGAAGAAATACGTTCTTTGAATCTAAATGTATTGAATATGCTAGAAAAAATAGATAATTCTTTTGGTGCACAAGGTAAGTAAGCAAATAGCCAATGACCTTATTTATGCAAAATATTGTAGAGACCATGGCAGCCTGTCAAAATCACCCTCAGTATATCATAATGCCGAATAATCCTTGTTGTCATACGATGGTGCCAGAAGATCGTTTTGAAAATCACAGGAGGTTGAAATATTTAAAATAGATTCCAACAATATTATAATAGAAGACAAAGTGTGTCCGAAGGAAGGAGATTGAGGCCTGTTAAATCGATGCTGAATGTTAATCAGACAAGTTCATATTTATGTAATTATAGTTGATTACCAATTCATAAAATTTTAGCAACATCATCATCCATCTCTGTATCTGCTGAAAGCATACATAACGATTCTCTGCTATCCTCTGAATTCGCCAATACTACTTTCTATAATCCTCATCATGATTAATTAATAATTGAAGATGTATGTTGAAATTCACCATTTAAACTGTTTCTTAATATGAAATACAATTTTACTTTGAAAATTTAACCTTTCATCACTTAAATAGAATGTTTATTCTGCCTCAAAAATGATATACAACAGGAGTTGCGGTCCTGTGTTACCGCTAGCTCTAATTCACTTAGAATCATTACTTTTTTACATCACTGACAGCTTTGCAAATCAGAATTATCCTGACTGAAGACAGTTATACGGTGGGCATTTCAAAGCATATCAATGATTGCGACGTATTTGGTACGAGTGCCTTCAAATAAAAAATATTTCTATATTCGAAATTAGTGAATCACAACCGCTTCTATGATACAATCATATAGAAATTTGATACATAGCTACTGAACTGTTTATATCTGACCTCTTCATTGAATGGAAGCCAATAAACATCAGAAACATCATTTCGAAATGAAAATACGCACATTAACCTTATTCTATATTCTGATATTTTCTGAATATATATCTGCACAGTTTGATTACGGTATTTTCCTTTTAATTGCGTTAAAAAATATTTTTTTTGAAGATTATCAAGATGATACCGAAGGAATAGAAGTAGAAGGTTAGAAATTATTCTGTTCACTTTGTATTCAATAATGATTTTAGAGGAAAAATCGGATGGTGAGTATCGGAGAGAACTAGAGAAAAAAGTTCTTTCACTTGGAGCTACCATGCCTTTAAAAAACGATGTGGTAAGTTAAAATATTAACTACAATATTTTTGAAAATTTTCAGGTTACTCTAGATTATGTACCTGCTCATATGCCTTACTTCTTTCTAGACGAGGATAAGCAGTTGTTTCATGCTTCTTTTACTATTTGCTTGGTACATTACTAAATTTGCAAAACATTTAAGATAATTATATACGTTGTCTTAACAGACTTGGACAGATGAGAGATTAAAATGGGATCCTAACAGCTATAGCGGCATAAAGTTTATGGCGATCGGACCATACGACATATGGAGTCCAAAGCTTTATGTAGTTGGGAGGTACTTTTCTTATATATGATTATATTATATAAGAAAATAATGTTTGCAGTGGTAATGGAGTATTTGACATGGTAGATCATCGCCCTGATCGAGTGAAAGTAAGACATTACGATCCACCTTTGCTGATAACTTGCCCAACCTATTATATAAAAGTTGGATGTCCATTGGGTATTTTGTTCATTTTTTAAAAAAATTTATTATGAAACTTAATTTACAGATTTAACTAATTATCCATATGACAAACATGAATGCATTTTTATTCTAAAGCCAAATGAAGATAAAATTCGTATTGGCAAATCTTTACCTGTTTCGGGAAATGATGAATTATTTGGTATCCATATCTGATTTAGTAATACATGACTTACTTCTGTATTTAGCAATAACTATTCGCGAAAATGAAGTTGAAAATCGTACAACTAGTGGAAGTTTCAAAATTTTGGGATTAAATGATTCTCAAGTAACAAGCCAACGTGGAAGGTAAAAACATTTCTAAGTTTGATGTGAATAAAATAATTATTTCAGACAAAGTATTGCTGTCACAGTTACACTTCAGAGAAATGCACCATACTACTACACTACAGTAACTCTTCCATCTATATTATTTGCAATTTTCAACGTATGTGCATCAATTACGATTGAGAAATCATATTCAGCTTCTTTATTCCTTATAAATATTCTATTTATTGGAATTTTCTTACAAGATATGATTGAAGTACTTCCACTACACTATTACACCTTACCAAACCAAGGTTTGATTTCAGCAAAATTAATTGAATAACTTGTTTTTCAGTAATATTTTGGTCTTTACATCTTCTTTTATCCATAATAGGAATAATATATTTATTGATTAAAGAAGTAAGAAGGCGACACATTCAAGATCCTATAATAATTTATAAAATACCTGCAAAATTAGGTTCTTTAACCAAAATATTACCATAGAAAAACGTTGAGTTTCAGATGACTGGACCACGGGATACGCTTTACGACAACTGGTTTCGTTACCTTCAATTTATATTATCATAACTATATTTTCGGTGGTAATGTTCTTTTATTAAATAGCTTCGAATTGTGTACATAACGAGTTAATTAAGCTAACAATTTTTTTTTCGATGATATGTTTTAAATACATATTTTATTTATATATTGACCGGCCCACTCCAGTTGCTAGTGCACTCATCCACAGTTTTGTTGTCATCAGGTGGTACAAAAGTCACTTAGAAAATATAAAGTTATTATAGTTTCAAACTTCCTTACATTTCCTAGGACCGCTACTTTTTGCGTCACTTGAACGTCCCTAATAAATATCACGATTAAATTGATTATAGTTATGAAAAAAAAACAAATAAATTCAACCTGAGAGCATGAAGATGTTACAGGTCGTGGAACTGGTATAGAGTATGAACGGTGATGTCTATGTCTGCTTCTTCTTCTGTGCCTCTTTGAGAAAGTCTCTCAGAAATGAATGGAGTTAGTCAACATACCCTTTGGCAGAAAATTCCACAAAACATTCCAAGAAACAAAGTCAGGATACTATATAGGCTTAGCATTAAGATTATTGCTTAAACGTCTAACATAAGAAAAACCGAAGGATAATACAAATATGTAACAGACCGGTGAACAATGAAAATTGATTAAGAATGAACTTAGCAGCTTGATTAAAACTGAACCATTGAACTTTAATTTAAACTTATATCCATTACGCATCGTGTCCTTACTGTAGCTTCCACATATCTTATAATGTTATTTATGCAAATTTTGACTCTAAATTTGCGCCTGTTTCTCAGAACGCGCCAGTCAACCATGCTTTTTCAACTTCATCTTTTACATGGTTTTAGTAAGCTTAGGAACGTTTTGTTATTGTTGTTATGGTTTAAGAATGTCAAGCCAAGATTGTCCTCAGAAAAGTAAGGATAAACTTATTAAATGCAGAAGTCTTCTACGAGCTATTGCGCAAAAGGGACCAGCTTCCACAGTTGATGATTTAAAGCAGGTGTGTGGTTATAGTAGTTAATAGTGTTCCTTTTTTTGCAGGCTTATGATTCTGTTGTTGAGATTCTTGACTCAGTCCCAAAAGAGGAGCAGGGTACAAGGGCTGTTGAAAGTTTATCAATTATTAGTCATATGCTTAGCTCGGCTGCCAAACTAGAGATGGATAAAATAGCTAGTAATTTCGGAATATATGCACTCTAATTTTATTCATTGTGTTAGGAGAACAGGATTATGAAATGGAACCTGGTTCCCCAACTATCCAAATGTCACTAGGTGTGACTGAATGTAAGAGGTGTGAGTTTCCCTGACGCTATTTTTATTGTTATTTTTGTTAATGTAGCTCCTGTGGTAATTCTCAATTGAATAAAATAAGCGCTACTGATTCAAGAGAAAGATTCGACGATTTTTCTGAAGCTAGAAAGTTCTATTTTTTTAATAACACTAAAACTTTTGTGTATTTTCAGAGCAGCTATTGAAAATACAATAGTAAAAAATTTAGAAACTTTACCTTTATTAACTGATATTGCAGGACTTACAGAAGTTCTATTTTTTCCCTTATACTTTGATACAATTGCGTTTAGGCGAAAAATGCACTTAATGAAGCATTAGTTGACCCTATATTGTATCCAGAATGGTTCACAAAAACGGATTTGAAACCATGGAAATCAGTTTTACTCTATGGTCCACCTGGAACAGGTATCAAACATATCAATTGTGTTACAGTATAATGTTCTGTATGATAAAGGTAAGACAGCGTTGTGCCATGCTGCTGCTCGTGAAATTAAAGCAACTCTCTATCAGGTTTTGTTCCCATTTTCATTGTTAATTTTTTTTGTTCCTCAGATATCATCTTCCGATCTAATATCTTCGTGGAGTGGACAATCTGAGAAATTGATCCGAGAACTTTTCGATCATGCCATTGAACAAAACAAAGGTGTGGTTTTACTCGAATATACATATCATAGTGATGTTTTGTGGCACTTAAGCTAATGCTTAAGTATGCTCCAATCATGATGAAAATTGATTACTATTATATTTCAGTTGTCGTAATATTCATTGATGAAGTTGATAGCTTATGTAGAATGCGCTCCTCTTCGGAAGACGATTCAAATCGGAGAGTAAAAGTTATTCCTCCACACTATTTCTGGTATTAACTTCTCGATTTCAGACTGAATTACTAGTTCAAATCCAAAGATTACAACAAACTTGCAACATTATGTTAGTTTGTGCAACAAACTGTCCTTGGGACTTAGATCCAGCTTTCTTGCGTCGGTTTGATAACTGTTATTTAGAGAAAAAAAATTTATTCATTTCTTCAGTTTTGAGAAGAAAATTTATGTTGGATTGCCAAGTTTGTCAGCCCGAGTTGCTATTTTGCGGAAAAAATTAGCTGTGACTATTATTCAGCACTTTTCATACTTTTATATTTTCTGTTTTCAGCATACAGCACGATCTCCAGCCGTTAGTTTGGAGTGGCTTTCTACAAAAACTGAAGGATTCAGTGGAGATGATCTTAGGAGATTTGCCAGCGAAGTAGCATATGCTCAATTTCGACGATTCAAAGTTAGACGATTTCAGTTTTGAATCGTTAAAAGATTTTTCAGGAACAAAAGGCATTGTGCAAATCTGAAGCTGTCTGTAATCCAGTCACGGTTGGTCTGATAGAGTCTGTATTATCCAATTTCCTACCCACTGTTGATGAATCTCAACTTGCAAAATTTCAACAATACATGAATAAGTAATTCGATATTAGCTCTGTTACTATTATGCTTTTTTATATTATATGTACTACTTATAGATTAGATATATTATAAACTTTAACATATTATCACTACATCAATAACTAGTTTAACCAGTTCTGAACCCACAGTTATACTTTTAAAGGTTTTTCAATAAATATTTCAATATTATTCAACAATGAGCATATTATTGAAGCCTCCGAAACCATTAGGTACTGAAGAATAAAGAGATGATGTTGTCCAAGAACCATTTTTCAAAAAACGGAACTCATGTCTGGAAGTACAAAATGTTGGATTCGCTAAAATATGATTGCTAACTTTCCACGAGGAAGATTCATAATCACTCCTGATTTGCCAGCATTCTGCGCATCACATCTTACAGCACATTGCCAGTTCATAAATGAGCACTGAAACAAAAAAAATCCAAAATTTTAATATAGACAACACGAACCAGAACAAAAACTTCAGTTTGCTCAGCATTTTCTATTTCTAATGTAACACGTTTAGTATCAACTGAACTGGCGTTTTGATAACCATAAACATGTGGTAGGGAAACTGGATAGGAGTTAATGTTTGGCAAAATTTGTTGTTGAGAAATTGCAGGAAAACTGAAAATACTTTATGAAAGTGATAAAATACACTAAACCTATTATTTTTAATATGTATTTGACTATTATTTTGGACTATTTTCGCGTATTAATTTGAATTGTTTAGCCTAGCAGTATATCTAAGGTATATACCATTGAGTAAGCTGAGTTGTGAGAAAGTGAGAAAAAATTTACGACTTGAACAAAGTTATTATTTCTGTGCATTGCATTCAATCTCTCGATTTCAATTCCGCAGGAATCGATTCACTTTCAAAGCGTTTTGATGATGTTCTCTCCACCCGTAAAAGATACGACACAAATTAAATGGCTGGTATAAAAATGAGAAAGAAACAAAGATGTGCATGCAGTGATGTTTGTGATAAGTTACGCCTTATAGATAATGATTAGAAAATTAAACCCTGAGCTTAAGTTTTTAGTTTTGAAAACTTACTATCCATTAGCTAGTTGCCAAAGTCCGTTGGTATCCTGTCGAATAGCGTAATTTGGTATAGAGGAACTTGGTGCTTGTGGAGCACTAAAATAGTTAAATAATGTATTTCATAAAATATTTTAATTATTTAGAACACGACAACAGAACTTTTTTTTATAAATAACACTCATAGGTTATATAACTTCAACTTTGATTGTTAAAATCAAAACATCAAACAAAGTTATAATCTTACCGAAGTGCAAGAATGAGTCTGAAATATTTTTCAAGTTTTATATTCATTATTAGTTTTGATAATTCTGGTTAAACTATTCAAGAAGATAATAGTTTATAACTTACTGATCGTTTAGATTTTGAATTTTATTACCAGCTGTTTCCAATAAATATCGTTGATGAGCAAGGTTAGATTCTAATTCTCCAATTCTACAGTCAAACAAATATTGAAATTATTGTTTAAAATTTCTTACTTCCACTTCGAATCATTCCACCATTGATTCAATTCACCCAAGCGCCATTCTAGTTTTGCACGTTGATCAGCTAATTCGGATATTCTTTGGTCTCTCTCTGCTAGAAGTTTCGCGCTAGTTGAATCATTAAGACGTGATCTGAACAATGGTTCAAAAACTCAGAAAAATACGATATTCGTAACCTCATCTCATCGTTCATGCCTTTGAGATATCCAACTTCCTTTTCTAGTTTGCTTACACGCTCATTAGCAAACCAATTAGCTTCTTGTAGTTTCTGCTTATCAGATTCACACATTCTGAGTTGATTAGTAGCCATTTGAAGCTTAACTTCTAATGAGCGATGCTGGAATTCTTTCATAATAACCTAACATATTCCAAATATAGTACCTTTGAAGATGAATCATCTTGAGACTCAGAAGTATTTCGACTACGGCATTTAGGAACTACAAATAAATTTATATCAGACGATATGAAATTGAGTAAACCTGGAATTACAACATCGTTTGATGAGAGAACATTGAGTTGATTCTCCAAATATGCAATTCTAAAGTATAGAAAACAATCAATCGTGTTCTTCTAAGCTTTTTTACTTGTCTCTAGCAGTCTTCAGCAAATCTATGTGCTGATCTAATGAACTACGTGTTTCATTATGAGATTTTTCATTATTGCTATTCTTTTCTCTTAGTTCCTCAATAACACTGTGAAGATTACTGAAATTTGTTAAACTATGACATATAACTAGAAAAGATTATAAACTTCATCTCTTCTTCCTTTTCAATTAGCCTGTTTTGCCTTCAAATAAAAAAATTAATGTCTTGTTTAATGTTAACACTTACAATAGTTTCATGTCTTCTTTCTCACTTTCATTGTCACGACGCGGAGAACTGTAAATGAATTTTTAATGAAGAATATATCTATACTTCTACTAACGATTCACTAGCTGATACATCTTGGCTTTGAATAACATTTGACAATGATGCTAATTTAGTTTCCAATTCTGAATTACGTAGTTTAAGCTTTTCTAATTCAGATTCTTGATTAATTTGAGTTGATGTCCTAAACGCAGTTACATATCTTACTATTGGAAATTGGAACCTACACTTCATCAATACTTTTTCGTTTCAGCTTTTCGTTTATCTTTTTAAGTTCCTTAATTCTTAAAATAATTAGTTTAGAAATCTTACAGACATAATATCCATAAAACAACTTACTGATGTTTGAGCTCATGAACAGTCTTTGTTTCAATATCAGGTGAAGACTGTGTAACAACGTCGCTCTTAAAAATAATATTTTTTTTTCAAATAAAAATTAAATAAAATCAGTTGAATTTCTTTTATTTATTATTTTCTATTATAATCTGTCGGTTCATGTATCAGATGTTCATGCAAAGTTTAACCTATGTGAATAACAATTGAATTGAATGCATTTGTAACTGATTAAAAGCGAGAACTGGTTGCATTCACAAGGTTAACATCTTTGTATTTTCAAAATAACTGATATAATACCTCTTCACTAATATGCACATTCTCTGGTTGAGCTTCAAATCCTGACTTCACTTTGGAGCGGCTTCTCGTTTTCTTTTCACCAGCTCGCGTCATAGGTTTCATACCAGTCATGCCACCATATCCTAGTCCAGCTGAAAATAAAATATATTAGAATTACTTGCAACATGATGTTGAAGTCAAACCGAAAAGCTTCTGAACAGCTGATACGTTTTTCTCAAATTGAGCTGTTGCCTTTGAATAGTCTGCATAGTGCATGCCGTGTTTAGAACCATGAGCTAAAAATAAATTAGACGTTGTTTGATGTTTAATAGATAAATTAATCATGTAAAATACTCATAAAAAATTATAGTTTCAAAAGTAAAAGTAATATAATATATTTACCAAGATGAACAAATATATCTTGAGCTTGCCATCCAGATGGAGGTGCAAACACACGTCCTGTATTAGTGTCAAAACTGAAATTCTTAGATTATTTCACTATTAATCTTTTAATTATTCACCCCAAAGCTTTTCTCTGACCATTTTCACGGTAATACAGACCATGGGCTCCAGGGACTACAGATTGAACGGTAGAGAATAGAAGAGAATCCTCGTTATCGACCGTTACATCGACAGGTTCAATCTGTAGCTTAACCCATCCTGAAGTATTAGTATTAAAAAAAACAAATTACTAAATATTTTTTGAATGTTTGAACTATCAACAATAATAAATTGTCACATTACAATCCCAAAAATAATTTTAACAGAATGTTCGCTGTTCAAAATATGTGACAGAATGGACTATTTGATTTGGTGATTTATTATCTTTTCTTATCAATAAAAGACAGTTTTTTTTAAAAAAACTTCATAATATAGTAAAACTATCTATTCTATTGGTATGAGTTGCAATTAAGTTGTATTTGCATTCATTTATTTATGTATTCTTAGCACTGCACAACAATTTTTTTTGTCAAACTTAAATGAAATATTGATGTAAAATCAAATGAGGCCATTACGGTTTCAAATGAACAAATCTGAAAGTTGAAATTGAAAATAGATCGGAACAACTTTATGAAATACGCGATCGATTTTTGAGAAGGTTATTTGTCTACTAAAAGACAATTCGATTGTTTAGATGAGATATATACCCATATTCAACTATTTTTTAAAATTTATTCAACTTACAGTTGCAAAAACTGGTTAATATCACTATTTTGTTAGTACTATCATATATTTATACAGTATTATTGTGAAATGAACAAGAAAACTATATTTAAACATACCCTTGGAGAGCATCTTCTATTCAGCAGACGACAAGCTCAAGGTAGATATGATGGCGTTCGAAGAGTATTTTACTGAATGTTTAGTGAATTTAGATAGTAAATCCAATAGATTCGTTAATTATCAGCAACGATACAAACAAAATGGCGAAAAATAGAAAAGGACGATGTGATCAATTTGTAACTTGAGGGTGGTGCTGAAAGAGAAAGAGAGAGAGAGAGAGAGAAAAGACTAGAGTAGAGATGGCCTTGTTTGAAAATTTGGAAAGAACAAAAGGGAACTAATGCGAGAAACGACCTGCTTAAGATGGATGAAAACCATGTTTGACAGTATTGTTTCTATTTTTTTTGTGTTTGCACAGGAACATATGAACGATAAAAATATTTCTAAGTTCTTGGATTGAGTATTTTATAGTATTTTAATCTTGAAAATATTTAATTGTATAACGTTAAAACTATTCAGAAACTTTAAAAGAAGGAAATAGATGATAAAATCATGAAACTATAGATTGTCAAATTGATATTGAAAAAAGATTGACAAATCTGGATAAGAGAATAGTGAAATAAACACAGAAAAACAACAAGAGCCTTCTTTTAACTAACGATTTAACATTTAAAAAAAAGGAAGAACATCGATCATTTGGAAATAAGTAGAAAAAATGATTGATGCCGCTTGTTATTCTGCATCTCACTTTTCACCCGCGTTTGTCCAGTTTGATGTTTCGGGAAAAAATACATAAGTTTATACATTTGACGATTAATTGAGATTTGTTTTCAGGTGTCAGCTGGTCTGTTTGTTAGTGTTTCATCATATCAGTCATAGGTAGTTTCTTCATCTACAAACGGAACTGGGGGCGTTTGGAGTAGCTTCTTCAAGTTTATCTTGAGAAGATCAACTGCAAAAACATCAGAAGAATAAATATAATGATGGGATAGTTAAACTATTTTATTGAAAAAAAAAACGTTTTGTTTGAGTAATCGAAATTTGATAAGATAATGTCATAGCTTGAGGGATTAAATTTAGTCGATCATTGTCTCGGATATTGAAGAACATTTGTGAAACAGGAACCATTTTAACCATGAACCAACTTAAATCACTAAGTGAGAGATGAGATGAGATGAAATGAGATGGAAATCAAATCAAATTCCACTCTGTTATGAAAATAATCTCCTGAAGAGGAATATTGTTATGTTTTGATGATTAATAAAGGACAATTCGATAAAATAAGGACAAAATTTCTTCTTAATGTAAAGGCCTACAAGATTTTTCAAAATAAACCGAAGCACATGTGTTCACAGGATAATCGATTATTTTTTGCTAAAACTAAGTTGCAAGTTAAAATATGACAATATATAAGAAATATATTAATTTAAATAATGTGTAATTATTTTTATATTAGGTGTATGTCAGAATAAAAATTATAATTATCGTTTGTCTCAGAAAAAATTAAAGATTTTAGGAATAGAACAAACAACATTGAGTCAGAACCATCTGGGAAATGTTTGAAACAAATTTTTGATAAAATTAGAAATAAAAACTACGCCTATCAGAGCATATCATGATGGCCGACAACGATACAGTGGCAGAGAAGAGGAACAGGAAAAGCTTTCTCAAAGGGTGCACCATTAGTAAAATGAGTGATTATTAAACATTATTTGAACATAAAAAAAATCAATATACAGAGATAACAATGAAATAATATAAAAATATATAAAAAAACATGAAAATATATGATATTTTAAAGAAAAAAATAAATTCGTTTTATGATTGTGTAAGTACTTTCTTAGGAAAAGTCATAACATAATCTTATATGTTGTCCTGAGAAAAAAAACAAATTCATGTGTGATTAGCCAAGATGAAGACAAAGAATTGAGAAATTTGAATTAAATTTAGAATTTTCGATAAAAGGCAATAGAAGGCTAAAATATTGAAAATGATATGTATGTATGTGAAAAGGGAAATTTTCTGATTTGACATATAGGTATTATAATAATATCATCTATCTATCTTATATATCAATTTAGTTTGATGACCTGTCAAAATATAATATGTGTTGGTCCGGTTAGTGAATCTGTTAAAGACAAGGCCGTTAAATGAAACTAATAGACTGATTTTAGATAAATGAAAATATCAAGAGCTATCATAACAAAGATTTTCATTTATATCAGAATATTTAGATAAATTTTTGATTAAAAAATATAACATAATAATTATATAATAAAAGGCGTATCGTATGATAAGAGACGGAAACATGCGGTTGAATCTTTCACAGCTTTTTTTTCACATAAAATCCCGATGACGGAGCAGCCACAGAAACAAAAAACTACGAGAAAAGACATGCTAAGCTGATTGTAAAGAATGATAAACGATGAAAGGTGACACGACAGATGACACAGAACACAAAAAACGTTAAAAAAAAACGAAATGATGTAAAGAGAAGGTTTGATTGTTAAGTTTCTTTAGCATCCACGACCCACTTATGTACGCACAAAATTTTTGATAAACGTTATAAGATATATAATAAGAATCATTCTTAATTTTTTGAAAGTTTTTTTTTTGAAAGATACAATATAGGTTTATTCTGCTCAGAAATATCACACGCATTCCAATAGTGTAATATCTTTTTGAGAAATAATCAGCAGTTGTTTCATAGACGAACGGCAAACTATATAAAAAAAGTATAGAAGTTGCCATCTTAAATCATTCGACTTAATTAGATTTGAAATAAAAAAATAGTTTAAATAGCAGACAGTACAACAGGAGATTAAGAAACATACAAAAAAATTTTTAAAAAGCAAAAGAAGAGAGTGAAAGTAAATTGTCTTTCGTAAACCGGGTGTAACTTTTTTTTTACAATTATAGATATTATTCAATTAGGTTTTTTTTTTGCAACTTAATAACATATAATAAACACATAGTAAAGGTAATATATAATTATACTATAATAAAATAAATATGTTATTTGGTGATAATCTTATGTGGTTAATTATGTTTATTTATTTTTTCAGATTAACTAGAAAGCGTATATTATGTATTATATAATATGTGTGCCATATAGTATGCATCTCTTCTTCATGTATTGAAGTCTTATTTTAATTAACTATTTTATAACTTCTAATATATATATATAAAAGTTTTTATTCATTTTTTCACTATTATTAGATGTTCTATCGTATTATCTTATAAATAATTATATTCTATCTAAATCAGAGTTTTAACATTTTAGTAATAATAGCTAGAGTTCGTTATTTGAAAACGACCGAATTTTAAAGCGCCATGGCAACCTAGGCCTTTTCATCTTTCGTTCTCTTGTAGATTCTGAAATATTCTATTTCATCGAAGTAGTCATAAATTTACAAGGAAACCCACTTGTTTCAGACTTTATTTTAGACATTATATATATATATATATAGTATACAATAGTATACAATAGTATATACCATATAGTTTTTTATTTGTAATTATATACTTATTTGAAAAAAATTCTCTTTCTATCGATTACATTGTAAAGATTAATAACATTTATATATTCATGTTTCTACATCAGTTCATTATGTAAAAAAAAAGTTTATGTTACTATTATAAAAAATTAGTTTTGATCTGAAAAAGCATTGGCTAAGTTCCGGTCAAAAGCATTGAGCCATGCTGCGAATAGAACTCAATTGCAGTCATGACTTCCGGTGTCTCGACTTTCAAAGTAGCCAGTATTACTAATTTTTTTCTAGGTTACTACTTACTACTTATAAATTTTTATGTTGTAGTTCGTACTTTTATGAATATAAATTAGATATGTATATTAAGCAGTTTTTTTAAGAATGGGATGCGATTTGTCCACATTCACCGTTGATGGAGGAGGAAAAAATGTTCAGCCCCGTGTACTGACGGCCAAGGTGATTAAAACTTATAATTTTAATTTATTTCATACCCTATTTTAGGTTAGTCCTATACACGTTATAGAAGAGATGGTAAAAGACATGGAAGATATTGAGCTGATGAAGCAGAAAGCTGTGGATTCTGAGATCAAAGATAATTCAATTACAACTTATAGTAGCTTAAAGGAAGTAGAAGTACAGACGGCAACTGCACCCGATTTAGATATAGATGATCAATTAGATGGAGATGACTATGTCCTTCAGGTAATCTTTAATCATTAACTGCAAAGTTCTTTTATTGTCCTAACATGTAGAAAATTTATTCGTATTCGGTAGAGGAGATATGTTAATACATTTTCTCAACACAATGAAAAAATGCCAAATTTTCTGAAAAGTTTTTTTTCTACTTAAAAATTGTATAAAAAGATAATAATACCTTTATTATATGTATATAGTTTAATATCAGTCATACGATTATATAAAAATACTGCCATACTGTAGAAAAAACAGGTGTAACAGTGCTCCTGATATCCATTTTGATTCTTCGATCATGACTGATCCATTCTGTTTCTTCTGTTATTCAGGTGGTATAAACATTTGTTTTTTAATCTTTAACGTAGTTACAATCGTTTTCTGCTTTAGTTTGAAGCTTTAAACGATTTAACCTTTTCACTCTTTTTTTTTGTTTTCTTTCTACGAGTTCGAGCAATATTATGATTATACATTTAAAAAATGAAAAAGTAATTGAATGATGAAGAGGAGAGTATAAGAATGTGAGAGGCGGTGAGAACATATTGATGTGGATGTAGCTGATTGCCATAGTAACCCACAAAGAGAATAACCAAGATAGAAATGAAAAAGAAAAAGCTGCTGAACTCAACAGCTCTCGTACTGATTGTTCTCTTTCCATTTCTTCATAAAATATACTCTTTTTCTTTATCCGGAATTCTCTTCTCATTTTGAAGGCCAATTGAGCTCCGTCCATGTCGGACGTTCGGCCATTTATTTGGTAAGCTCGTTCCGGCATCTGAGTGAGCTCGTCGACGCACTCACATACTTCAAAGAGCATGCTTTATGATAGTACAACCTTTATATATTCATACCTAATAGTTTAATATTTTAAAAAGTTTAATCAGAAACTAATATAGTTCTTCTTAAATAATTTTTTGTTCTCAGAAATATTTTTGACTATTTTCTCTGCATTCCTTTCCTTTATTCAATATTTGTATACATGGAACTCAGTGAATAATACCTCACATGTATATCTTACAAATCCTTTATTGTTTATCATTTTTCTAATGTTTATCATTTTTTTCTTCTATTTTAAGTCAAATAATAACAAAAAATATAACTAAAATTTGTACATTTGTAGTTTTATATTTAAACTTTTCGGACATTTTTATTATGCTCGAACAAACCGTCGGCCTAACAGGCAAAATTATGTTCTATTTCTTTTCATTTCTTCTATGAAACCAAGAAAGAAACCTGACATTTTATAATATTAAGTTTATATATAGATATTTACAAAACTTTTACTAAATCATATCATATTATATTTTGAAAAACAATATTAATTTTTCATTTTTAGCCTCAGATTTTACCATCATTTCGACCAATTACAAGGGCTTCTTCTATTGGATCTATTATGGAAAATAGACCACCAAGTGAAATATCAAAGTCAGTTATATATACAAATATGTTTTTATATTAAATTATTTATATTAGTGGATCATTTACTCGTGTATATCGTAATCGTTTGACTTCAACAAACCGATATTCCATTGATACATCAAGATGTAAATCAAACTTGCCCGCTGTTAGTTTATGCAGTAGAAAAATTGGAATACAAGAGGTATAGCTTAATAATGCTTCATGAAACAACATAAAAAAAAACAAAAAACTCGCTTAAAAGCTATATTGCCTTTTTTTACTTTAGTTTCCAAATGGCCGTCCAGATGGACGTCCATGTGATTTATATTGGCACAATGTTGTTTATAATGATATGAGGAATATAGTTCAATCATCTAATGCTAAAATTAATAAGTTTCCAGGTATAACATTATCAATCTTTTTATATAAATATATTTTTATATTTCAGGAATGACAGAATTAGCCAAAAAAATTTCATTAACTCATTCTATTTCGTCAATGCAGAAAATTTTTCCAAAGGAATATGCATTCTATCCCAAATCATGGTTTCTTCCAGCACATTATGTTGATTTTCAAGTTAGCTCTAGTTTTAAATTATTGAATTTTTCCAAATTATTAATACTTATAAGAAGAAGTTTATATTCTAGTTATCCATTTCAGCGCTTTTTCAAAAATGAAATGGACAAACGTAAGCAAAATGGAAAATATCAAGAAATGTGGTTTATAGTTAAGCCTGATGAAGGTAATTTATAATGTTAAAGTTCGTATCTATATCTATATTCTTAAGGAGCTCAAGGAACAGGTATATATCTTATTAATCATCCGAATCTAATAAAAAATCCTCAAGAAAAGCAGTTAGTTCAGGTAATAGTTCAACGAAATGTTTTGAAAATAAAATTTTCTCTTTTCAATAAGAAATATGTCATATACATGTATGTATTTATGACGTGTTTAATCAGTAAGCCGGAAAGAAATAATTATATAATAGAAATTCAACTTCATAAACATATTTCAGGAATACGTATCTGATCCTTTCCTAATGTCAGATGGTCTAAAATTTGATTTTCGCGTATATGGTGTTATACGAAGTATAAATCCATTATCCATGTATGTTGCTCGTGAAGGTATGATTTCTTATTATATATGAAAAAATTTCAAAAAGTATGCGTTCGGGGGGAATCGAACCCCCGTCGAATGCTTGGAAGGCATCCATGCTGACCATTACACCACGAACGCTACACAACCGACCATCTAATGTCAATTTATCCATCCTGTTCGTTGCATTTTCTAGTTTATTCAAAATTTATAGGCATGGCTAGGTTTTGTACTGAAAAGTACGAAAAGCCTACCTCAGCAAACTTTGAAAATTTGTTTGCTCATCTAACAAACTATTCGTTAAATAAATCGAATAATCAGTATGTTCATAGTCACTCATTGCAAGACCAGATAAAAGGTAGGGATTCAATAAAATTTCTTTTTGAGATAATTAAAAAATTAAAAGGAAGTAAAAGATTGTTATCGACGGTTTTTCATCAATTGGAAGCAAGAGGATTAAAAACAAAACGCTTATGGCATGATATTAAGCTTATATTGGTGAAGGTGAATCAGAGTTGCATGCTATATGTTCATAAATGAAATTATTCAGACAGTGTTAGCTATGTTACCAGAAATTATGCTTCATTATGAACATCATTTTCATGATGCACGTGGTCCGCAATGTTTTCAAGTGATTGGTTACATAATGTTTTTTAAAAAAATTCTTTATTTTTGTAGATAATGGGGTTTGACATTATGATTCGATCAGATGGAACTCCAGTTCTTTTGGAGGTTAATGCTGCTCCTTCTCTGTCAATAGGTTACCATTGAACACTTTGAACAATAATATTTTTCTTGGGTTTAGATCATATTGTACCAGCTCCTGGACGATCATTAGAAGAAAGTGGAGCTCAAAGAGTTCGAAGCATTGTGGATGAGGTAAAGGGCTGCTAGATTTTTGCTCCATACCAAGTGCATATTCAGGTCATTAAAATACCTTTGGTTAAAGACACAATTTTGTTAGTTTTGGGTTTATTGGATGAAGAATATTCAACAAGATCAGAGTAATTATAATAATTAATTGAAATTTTGAAACATATATATTTCAGGTCATATACATTGAGAAATGGTAATAATATTACCCAATTTCAAGATGATATGAATACATTAAAAACTAAAAGAAAACCTCATCTCAGTGAAGTATATAATATTTCAATAATTTTTGTTTTATATTGTTTTATCTTAGATATTTCCAACAAGATATGGTGCTCACAGTGGTCATTTGCTTTTCTTGGATAAAGCTATGTACATTTTTATGCAGTTTGTTCAAATTAGGAATACGGTTAACATCTCTGCTGGTGGCATACGTCAATTCGTCAGGTTTCTTTTTATATATATAGTTGTTTAAACTTTAATTTTATATTATACAGAAAATGTAATTTGGTAAATGTTGTCACTCCGCAACAAATGGAAACAAAAATGTCTGAAATAAATTATTTCTTCAGTGGAGATGTAGGCACAATAGCAAATGGTATCATCAACTAGCACTTCTATAAAACTAAATAAAATTTGAAGGATTACCATTCCATGCCTTTTTGCAATTCATGTTTTGGATAGCAGAGAAAAAATTCCCGCAAGAAGTTGATTTATTGGCTAAAATGCAGAGGTTGATGGCTTTTTGCGATTCTAGTCTTCGTCACTATGGAGTTCGGTCAGCTCGTTTGCGTCGAATAGAGGTTGACACTAATCAAGAGGAAAAGTGAGTTTTCAACTCTAATTTTTTTTTCGAAATAGTAGTGAAAATAATTTTAGTCCGATTGAAATCTACATGCTTCCGAATAGAGTAAAGTCGAAATTCAGAACAAAATCCACAGAAAACGTCGGAGAATCCAAACGAGTAAAATATTATTATCTAGAATGAAATTATTTAATGATATTTCAGATAGAACATAATCGACGGGATCGAAACAACAATAATAACAATAATGTATTAAAGCTGCCTAGGATAAAGCATTAACCAAAACTTTACAAGAGAAAAGAGAAATATCTTTAACTTACAAATATTTACATGTGCCTATAATTACTTGGTATTTCTATCATTATTTTTTTGACAATGCGAGTAACAGAGTGCAATACAAACTTTGCCTACAACTTTAAAACTTAGTACTTTTTTATTATTTTTTGATTCTGCTCAATAACATACTGTGAAAAAAAATTATTATATTTAAATTATTAAAAAAATGGCATTATCAACTTATGGAATAAAACTTTATTCTTGAGTTTTTTGTTCTTTTTTCTACAATTAATTATATTAAGATGAGATTAATAACATAAACTTAACTAATTTCAAAGATGAGCTAAAATTTGGCTTTCCATCACCAGGTTGTTCATATGCAGCTGTGTAACCATTAGATGGATCCCAATCCACAGGGTCAGCATAGCGTACTTTCATAGTCAAAAAAAGATTATTATAATCTACAGATAATAACATCAAGAAAAATACCTTCATTGCATGCATAATAATATCAAATAAAAATTTGTAATCGGGAATGCAGAAATAGGTTAGATCATCCAAATACTGCAAAATCTACATATTTGATATATTTTGAAACGAATAACCTTCATTATTTTGATGAATTCACGTTTGGGACATTTATTCAAAAACTTTTCTAATGCTACGGTATCAAATCTTAGTTCTTCTTTTTTCTTCAGTACTTCATCTCTGTTATCGGTCTAGATGCACATATCCTGTACAGAAATTTAATTATGAACAACCTTGTATTGGCTCCAGGGCAACCTTCCAGTAGTCCACTCAACTACCATATAGAGCCAACCCTCTAAATCATCTTTTCTTGATTGATCGACCTGAAACAGATGTCATTACAAATAAAATCCAGAATTGATATCATGAAATACATGCTTCATAGCAGCCAACGGAGCATATCGGGTAGTTCCTCTAAATGGCACTACATCACGCGGTATTCTCACATCTTTTTCCTGAATACTTTAAAAAATAAAAATATTTGTAAATCAATAGTAGCACTTTAACTACAGAAAATTTCCGGCACAGTCCGAAATCCAGCATATAAATTGTATGATGATCGGATTGTCCCATTCTCCCAACAGCGAAATTACCTGGTTTAATGTCACGGTGTAGAAAGCCAATCTAAACAATTTGTCGGCTTATAGTTGAAAGTTCAAAAAAATAACTCTGTGTAATTGTTCAATACATATTAGGCATTGTGTGGCTGCTTTCAAAGATGTTCCAATACTAAATCTGAACTGATCTGTTGCGATCCGAAGATCCCATAAGTTACGTCCTACCTTCAAAGAGAATGTACGAATGTTCGAAATGCTTGAAAGTAACTACATCTCACCAATTGCATAATAATGAATTTGAATCGCTTATCAATAGTACCTCTATCCTGAATAGTACAAAAATGACCACTGCTAATGTTATAAGCCCCACTTAAAACTTTTTTTTCCATTGTAAGAACCTAAATATATATTTTTTTATTATCAAATTAATTAGAATTAACTGTTCTTCTATTTGAGACTTTTTCGCATTTAATTGCTAATCGTTCACCATCGGATTGTCGTATGAGCTCATACACCGCACCATAACCACCTTTTCCAATTAATCTTACAATCTAAAAACGTTCAAAAACTAGTTTATCTAGAACAAAACGCTATTTAAATATACTTCATATGACGATCTTTTTGTCTTAATAAGTTCTTGTTCCTTTGGCAATGGATCCTCTTCATCTTCTTGGGAGACCATGTTCATTGTTGTGTCATTTAAAAATGATACTAGTAGTTTCACGTGGTGACGTGAAAGTTTTGTTTTCTCTCATCCTTCTAAGAGTCGGTTGCAAGGAGCTGCTCTAAATTAATAATTATTCATTAAAAGAATTTTAAGTAAGAATGATACAATCTGTTCACCAGCAAGAAATCTTGCAACCCCCTGACCAAAGTGTAGGTATTACGTTAACTGACTCTCCATTTAAAATCTCGTGATTTTTTTGCAGAAGCTAGAAAACGTGAGTTGAAAAATAAAACTTGACATAATCAATATTATATTAAGAAGAAAAGCGAATTTTTCACAACAGAGGATTTTGTCAACTTTGATATTAAATCGTTCATAAAAAGACATCTTCTAGCTGGTCCTAAACAAATGGATTATAAAGTATGAATAAGTCATCGAAAAGCAAGTGACTTTTATTTAGATACGAGATCTGTTTGTAATTCTTGAAAAAGCAAAAGAGGCTTTCACTAAAAGTGAAACATTAATCGAAGTTTAAACTGTATGAAACATAATAATACATCCAGTTTTAGCTTCGCGCACCTGTAAATGTTTGCGGTGATATTCATGGGCAATATGGTGATCTAATGAGAATATTCAACGTAAGAAAACATATTATTATGTCAATTATTAATGATTTTTAATGATAGGCATGTGGTTTACCTTTTAAAAACAAATTTTTGTTTCTTGGAGATTATGTTGATAGAGGCAGACACTCAATTGAAGTAATTACTCTATTATTATCGTGTCGAATACAATTTCCAAGCAAGGTATATCTGCTTAGAGGCAACCATGAACTTCAACATATCAACAAGTATTGTATTAGTATAAATAATTTTGAAATTCTTTATTTTTACATAGAATCTATGGCTTTTGGCAAGAAATAGAAGAAAGATTTAAAGGACCTGGGGAAGCAAAGGCATTATATGATCAATTCAATAATGTTTTTGCTCTTATGCCACTTGCAGCCTTAGTTTCTGAAAAAATTCTTTGTATGCATGGAGGTACGATTCAAACAGCATCTTCTATCTTTAATATAAATTAGGATTATCACCGGAACTGAAATCTCTGAATGATATCAAAGCTATTAAACGACCATTGCCTGCTGTTAAGGGATTGGCTCAAGATTTGCTTTGGTCTGATCCTGATCCAGCTATAACAGGTTTTCAGGTAGTTCTGAATTATGTTAGTTTGCTCAAAGATATCATAGGCTAATACCAATCGATCAGTATCTCACATGTTTGGAGAAGATATTGTTAATGAAAAGTGTGAACAGCTAAAAATTGATTTAATAATTAGAGCACATCAAGTAAAAGTAAAAGTATAGCACATGTGTAATGCTCGAATATTTCATAGGTTGTGGAATTTGGATATGGGCTCTTTGCTAACAGAAAGCTGATAACTGTATTTTCGGCTGCGCGATATCATGACGGTTTAAGAAATTATGCGGCAATCGTGCAAGTATGTTTCTAATTTTTAATTTACTAATATCAAAAATATTAAAATCAGATTAGTGAAAGCTTGGAAATAACTTTTATTCAACTTAAACCAGAAGAATTTGATGCTGAGAGGATTGCAGAAATTAATGATACCACAACTAATGATATCTGAACTAATTTTGTACTTTCATCTAAAAACAATAAAACAATAGTAATTATTGATTATGTTACTTGAACAATCAATATCAAAACAAGTTGCGATTTGAAAGTTTGCTAGTTTTCCCAAATAAAATGACTATATTCTCGAAATCACCAGTTATCGACTTTTAAAATGATATACTAATCTGATACTGTAGTGTAATCGGTCGTGGCAGTTCGGGAAAGGTAGTATTACCGATTGGATATGATTGACATGAGAATTGTTCATAACATGATCTTTGCCAATAGGAATCAAAAGCAATCGGTTCCAGGCACATTGGAATTCATACTTAGCCTAATATTCGTCAGTTCTGTCGGCATCTCTGTGAGCACCTCCGGTCACAATTGCCGTTGGGATTAGGCAATTTAATAAGTAGGGCAGATATTGTTAGCAAGTGAACATTTATTAACCAGCTCTAGTCACTGAAAGGTTTCAACCTGTAAGCAGTTACTCGAAACCAATTTTCTAGCTATTATTTGTGAAGAAGAAATTACCTTAATTCATTTTAGTGTAATGACATACGACGCTTCTAAGTTCGTTGAAGTAGGAGAAGAAGAGGTAACGTTTATAAGAATATATATATATATATATATATATATATATATATATATATATATATATATATATATATATATATATATATATATATATATGTATGTATATTGATATTATTTGATTTATATTAGATTTCTGAACCTGCTGCAAAAAGAAGAAGAATTCCGAACACCCTTTACAATACTAACGTATTTGCACACACAAACTCCGGTATAGTTGCAAGTTTGGATTCCTTAATACAATATAAGTTATAGCCGATACATCTATGGATTCAACGTTTAACGATTCTTTGAATGATTCTACACTGATACCTTCATCATCTGTAGTTAATTCTTCTAGTCCCAGTGGAACTTCACAATCAGAAAATGCAACTAGAATCGAACTAGAAGCCGAGTTTAAGAGGTTGTTTTTAGTGTGCTTAGCTTTTAAATATTATATTTGGTTTAGTTTTGCCGAATTCAAAGCTGAATTTGAAGCTTGGAAGAAGACGTACAATCACCCATTCCGAGTTGCTTCATCTGAGACTCTTAAAGATGCTAACGGAAATGTCGATACAGTTTGTCATTATCGTTATATTGTTTATCAGTGTGCACATTACGGACAGCCTAGAAAGCGAGGTAACACTAGTCTATCCACTTTTTTATTATTTTCTATTATTTTCTATTTTTAGGCAATGGCTCCAGACCTAATCAAAATTATTTACCTTGTGGTTGTGAGGCTATGCTAAGAGTGTGCTATCATTTCAAAAACAAGGTAAGCTTTTTAAATTATCTTTATGTGTTTTTATTTTTTTTTTTAGACACTACGTATTTCACAGCTTCGTAGCATTCACTCCGGTCATTCTGTTACAGCTGCTCCCTTACCGGCTAAAACTGATTCTAAACCCAAGAGAAGATACAGCCGAAAAAGTATGTTTCTATTTACTGCATGGAGCTTTTATTTTTGTTTCTAGGTTTCTCCATGGCATTAGCGTCTTCTCCTGTCAGTACAAAGGAACGATCTCCTTCAGATGGCGAGAGTTCTCAGTCCTGC
Organism: Auanema rhodensis; assembly: GCA_964057225.1. Lineage (NCBI taxonomy): Eukaryota > Metazoa > Nematoda > Chromadorea > Rhabditida > Rhabditidae > Auanema > Auanema rhodense. The sequence goes on along the minus strand of OZ059899.1, from coordinate 6,961,812 downwards.
ACTCCAACAGAGACTTCAGTATCATCCCCTGAAACTAAGTCGTCGGATTCTAATGATTACATAAAGTCTGCTGGCAATGGTGCGGCGCCAACTGATCCACAACAAATGCATAATTTCTATAACAACTTGGTTAGTTCTTTTAAAATAAATTCAATTACACCTTTTTATTTCTTCAGCTCGCATTGTGTGGTAAAGTACCCGTAGTTAATCAACCTGGTCTTCCTGACATAACTACCTTGTCCTCTCTCGTACCATTCCAACAGAATTTGCCACAATCTGTTACACAACCGATACCTCAAGTATTTCCTCAAACTATGGTTCAAACAATACAACCAAATATGCAAAATTCGTTGGCTCAACCGGTTTCACAATCCATTCCTCATACTCTCGCATATCCCTTGGCACCCATAATGCCTCCTACTACAGTTTCTACAGTGGTAGCACCATCTCCTGTAGTGCCAAATAGTTCCAATGAGCCCAGCTTACCAATTAGTACTTCTACTGTATCCTCGACCGGCTTTCGTCCATTGTGCAACGTCCAGAATAATCAGGCATTCATAAAAATTGAGGTTAGTTTTTAGTTATATTCTTAGAATTTAAATTTTTTTATAGAATTTCGACAATTCGATATCCGAAGATAAAGAAAATCGACCTATTAGCTCTCCTGCAATGCAGAGTGCAAATCAAAAGGAAAAATTGAGTGAACTGAAACAAATTTTGGACGAAATGCTCTCTCTTTCTGATAATATTATTTATGACTATGTCAAACTCAATAGGGCAGCTCAAATTAAATCGCTGTATGAGAGTTTCATTTCACCAATTCAAAACTAATTTATATAACTACTTTTATATTTTCATAACTGCATATAAAAACCCCTGATTCTAAACTCATGCGTCGTTTTATGGATTGTATTTAATTAAAGATTAATCAATAATAAATTATGCTTTCGAAGTTTATTTTTTCTGACTCTCTGGGATTATCGGTCGGTGCTCCACAAAAATTCTCTGCATACCGATGTATTTCATTATATTAACTGTAATATTTTGTTGCATAGTATGCGTAAAACGAGAGGTTTATTAGTTGAAATCTTTTTGTTGTTTATTTTAATAGAAAAAAATAAGAAGATGGGGTGATTTCTCAGAATCTGGCTCTCAGGTAGAATTTACAAGGCCCAAGAAGGATGTGGTGAAAAGCAAAATCCAAGATGCTGTCGCACAAGGTATTAATAATAGATGTCAAATACTCAAAATTGATTCTGTTCCTCAGGACTTTTATTGGAAAGAGATGATGAACAAACCGTTAATGATTGCAATAGTAATTGGGGCGTAAGTAATAATTTTAAGATAACTATATTTTTTTGAGCTTTAAGATGGTTGTAAAATAATTATAAATTCAAAAAGGACTGCATTGTTCCGTTATTTATGATGACATTTTTTTATTTGCCATATTTATTTATCGAAAAAATAAAAACAATAGCCTACAAATCTATGATGTTACTCAGATAGAAATATGCTGATCATTGGGCACAATTTTTATTTTATTATTAGATACTCTATTTATCGTCTGTCTATCCCTTTTCTGCAAATGTTCTCTTCTCAAATGAGCTAGCTTTTCAGTGACCATCTGTCACATTGTCGTTGGTAAGAATAGGTCAGCTTGCGCTGATCTACATAGAGCGTAAGAAGAGAAGGAGTGCCATTGACCACTAGCCAAGCGTCTGTTGTCTAGCAGCTAAGCCTGTACTATTCGTTGAAAGCCTTTGCGGCCTTGTTCTGAAAACTGCTTCATATATTATAAGAATCTGTTTCTGTTAGCTAGTAATATTATTTACTTAACGTTGTATTGTGATTGGGTAGAAATGCCACGGACTTATGCTTAAAAGATAATACAAATAGCAGCCAAGCTGTTTGTGGCTACCCGGCTCTACGAACTTTGGCTTTTTGTGCTTGTTTGTGCAATACTTAGCATCTTTCGTCGTTTAGTTGCGGATATTGAAGCTTTGAGTTTTTTTTTCGTCTTCTTTAATCGATTCTCCGAAATATGTTAGTAAGCCTAATTTTCAATTCAATCGATTGCATTTTGGCAGCTGCCTTCCTTTTAAATTTAATGATTTTTCCATGAATCATATTGTTTCAAGTAACAGCAAGCTCAATTCATTAAAATGGTTCATACTACAAAGTTATTTATGCTTATTATCATGTTTTATCTTGAGGCAAAAATTTACGCAGATTAATGAATATATTCAGGTGGATAATGGTTCTGGCATTGATTCCTCATATTCTTGTAGCTGCATTTTTCTTAGCGGCATTTATTCCTTTTATACCATTAAAATATCGGAATCGAAGTCAGCTTGCTGCACATGTATCACTTGGCTTTTTCTACCTACTGTGCTCTTCTTATTTTCTTGGTGTAACAGTTAGTATATTACATTGATTCTAAGGTTTTTTCAATAATCAGGTTAATGGAGAATTCAATGTTTTACATAAATTTCTTCAAGCTTATCAAGGAGCATTTCACGTATGTATTAGTGTTTGAAATCCAAAAGTTTTAATCTTGTATAGATCGGTCTTTCTTATTTTCTTTGGTCGATAGAAAACGAACCTGGAAAGATTGAACAACCATTATTGTATGCTCGTGTTATGTCTTCGTTCTTTTGTCTATTCACGCAGCTTTTTGCCGCTTGGAATTTCAGTCACAAATCTACAAGAGGGTTACTGATTTCTGATAACGTTTGTTTAATATTCCGCATCCAATAAAATGTGTATTTCCATTTTATAGTTTATCATTTGTGCTTTATTAGCAGAAGGAATATGGTTCTTCACAGAAGTTCTTCGTCTCTTTCTTAATAAAAGAACATCCCAAGAAGAGGTTGATTCCATGGTTAAACGTTCAACAACATGGATAGAGGTCTGTTAAAGATGAAAATACATACTAATTATTCGTTTAGGGCAAAGGCAGTTTTTATTTTGAGAATGCAATGTACATCGATGGTGGTTTGTCACTATTGATGACCATGCTTCATTTTGCTTTTCCACAGCACATTTTGAAAATTGTGGTAGCTAAGGAAGATGCTGTTTTACTATTTAGAAAATTACTTCAGATAAAACCAGAACATAACATTGATTCTCATCATATTCTTTGGTGTCGCTTGTTCGGATGTTTATCTCTCATTCCTGCTTTGAGTTCGATTCAAGCAAGATACTTTTCTCCTAATGCGCAAATCACTTATGTTGCAAGCAGACTTATAGTACAACAACTGATTATAATAAATAAAACTAACTATTTTTGCAGACTCAAATAGTAGTATTTCTTCTGAATATCTTCGGTCATTGGATTCTTGGAATTTATTCCCCAAATCATATCACTGCTTTCATGATTAGTGGATTCTATATGTCATTCCTATTTTCAGCGTTTTACAGAACTAAAAATAACTACGATCAGGTTAGTTTGGTTCAAAAAACTGTTTAAAAGTTTTTTTTTCCTTTAGGACAATAATAACGACAATCAAGTTAAAACAACCACAAGAATTGAGACTAGAACCGTGAAGACAAAGAGCAACTGATGACTATATGTAGCAATAACAAACGGAGCAAAATGTTTCGCATAATCACATGATCTCCCTTGCATAAAGCTTTATTCATGTTAGTACAAATCTTTTCCAAATTTTTACATATATCTAGTTTTTTTTAACTATTGAAACATAAATTCACATAAGCATTTCATAGGAATGTGAAACTAAAAAAGGCGTATAAAACAAGTGACTTATGACTGAGCACATCGTCTTTTCACAATGTAAATATTTTTTCCACTTTGAGAGATAGTATAAAAATGCTTGGCAAACTGGACAGTGATTTGATTGAATTTTGTGTCTTTTGGAAGTTCGTCTGTTCGAGGAATGCGCAAAAGTTTCTGAGCTATTTCGACAATGCTTTCACGATTTTCGAGCTCTCCTTCTGACTTAGAAAAAAATAGTATTAGTAAAAAAATACTGCTCTGAAATACCTTAATAAGAGCACCATCAGAGTACACAATGTATCCACATTGATCGGGAATTTTACTAAGAAAGGAAAAATTCGTATCAGACATCTAAACAGATTATATAAGAAAAACTTGAGTTGAGCTGTTGCTAAATAAAATTGGTATTATACCAAACAATAATATTCTGAATGTAAAAAAAAATTTATAAGCATTGTTCAATGAATTCAAAAAATCACAGTAAAACATATAAATACATATTATTGAAACTACCCATGAATCGTGGAACTATATGGCTACAGCACTAGTATTTTTTTCCACTTTTTCTAAAAGTGATTTGAGCCCATCTTCAAATTTTTGACATCTAGAATATGTTCTCTAAAACAACCAATCAAGGTTTATAAATCAAACCTGATAGGCATATCAATTGCATAAAAAGGATTCTTCAAAGCATAATCTGAATAAAGTTCATAAAGCTTATTTAAAATAGATTCAACGGGGACTGTTGCACCGGCAGATGTAACTATTACAAATTTTACACCTAAAAAATTAAAAATAACCAAGAAGAAAATAATTAGTTTACCCGTCCTGCTTTGTAAACAACATAATCGAAATTGGGAAGTTTCCAAAACCTTAAAAAAATTGTTACAAAAACATAGACAAAATACACTAGAAAACCTCAATTCCTGAGCTTTTGTTAACTGGGCTTAATTGTACAGCAATAGTAAAGAGAGAATGGAACATTGAAGATAAAATGATTTTTTCATTAGTAGTTATGGAAGGTGCTGAGAATTTCAAAAACATCTGAGATACCAAAAGATAATATTAAAAAAGAAAATTACTCACAGGATAATTATTTTCATCTTCTACATATGAGAACACATTACATTCCTCCCCTGAATCCTCAGGAGTAAACCTTGTTCCTACCACTGGGCACTTATTCACCGCAGTAACATGATAACTAAAACACTTTCCAATGTAAAATAAAATATAATAATGTGAACAATTCTACCAACCGTAGTTTAATTCCATCGCGTTCTCCGAACACAACAACTGCTTTGGAGTCTATTTCTTCTAAAACAATACCCAGAGGATAATCAAACATTTTTTGAATTTCAATCTAAAGAAACATAGAAGTAATGAGATAATATGTTGAATTTACCGGCTCAGCTTTGGATTCCCAGTCATATATCAAACTTCCAGCTCTACTAATAACAAAAACTTGTTGAATAGACATTCTAAAAGCAAACGTAACAAAAAGATTCTAATGAACGAAAATACAACAACGATATAAAATGAACGGAATCTTGATTTAGAAAACAAGAATATAACAAAAAAATTTAATAACAACTATATAACAATTCAATTTTTAGCAGAAGTTATGGACTCAAGATCAAACCCGCGCTCTGCTAACGTTTTTCCACCTTCTAAACTTAGAAGCTCATTTATACTTTTATGAACGTCTTTTTGCGTCTCCGATATAGCATCTTCTACAACATTTCGATCCTTTGAAAGAAAACCGGCTGCAGTGTCCGTGGGAAATTGTATGAAAGTGGTTGGGCCTAGGCAAACCCATGTATTGGGACCCTAAAGAACAACAAAACACTTCCCAATGAAAAATATGGCGTATACCTGCAATTTACTTTTCCTTAACATTCCTTCAGCTTCTCTTAATTTTTGTCTACGTTCGTCCAGGTTAATAAGAGCTCGTTTTTGATTCTGAACTCTAAAAACTATTAAAACACCATTTCTTTGTCGGAGTGGAATACCTTGAAGCCGTGGCTTGTACCTGAATTAACTTGTCTACGGTATCTGTAATACCTTCAGTAGAAGTTGATTCAATATCCGTCATCTAAAACTTTCAATTATTTTTCATATTTCCTTAAGTAATACATCGAAACAAATAAAAATTTTATTTTAGCTTAGTATCTTAAAGTAGCGTTTGAATAAAAATAACCTATTAGCTTGTATTTTGCGTATCTTATTTCTAAACACACGACGTAATCCCGTACTGTACTACCAGATGCAATTTAAAATGCTAAATATAAACATTGATTCAATGTTTATAGGTTAAAATTCTGTTTCCTCTAACATAATGCTTCAATGCTTGCTTGTATATATTTGAAGGATCCCGTTTTTTGAGGTAACAGTTCTTTTATCTTATCATAAGAAAGCTTACTATTTATATTTTTTGTTTCAACATTATGCATTTTTATTATTTTTCTTTTCTATTTTTTGTTTAATTATATTTGATTCCAAATAGCTGTTCTACAATTAAAAAAAAATATTCACTATATATATCTATATAAATTTGACAATTTTTAATTTTTGGATGTAAGTTTATCTAGGTAATATATGAAATATCCAATGCTGATTTAACATGCTTCTATAATTTGGTTGTTCTTAAACTAATTCTCATGAATTGCACTTTTATTTACATACAAAGATTATTAATTTGGTTTGTTCCATCTGTAGAACAACGACAACGTTTCGAATAAGTTTATCGATAGGTAGTCCGTAAATTATCGCCAATTGTTATTCTTCGTTTTCTTTTACAAAATTTGACTGTCTATGATTGGTGGGGTGATATAGGAAGTAGTTGGTGTGTGTCTAGTGTATCTCTCATTTTCTTTCGCTTGAAACCAGATGACTGGTGGTACATTGTATTCGACGGTTATCATCTACTGTGATGTACGTATTTCCTCGTGAAACCGAATATTTTCTTGGCCTATTGATTTGGTCTTGTCTGCGCAGATGAAATTATTATCAATTGTCCCATCTTTTCATGTTATCAAAGTTTTAATATCAGGTTATCTTCCAATTAGATCTGATCAAATTTTAGGATATTTTGGTTCAATTAGTGTTACTTAATTGCTTTTTTACTTTAGCTACCACTTTTGTTCTACTTGCCCGGACTGTCGGTTAAGGTAATTATGTCACACTTTAAGTGATCATCATCAATAAATTGAAAGCGACAGTAACTACTGCGTTTCTATGAATTGATCATTTGGAAGAATGAGACACTCATGAATTTCAAAAATTCATTTCTTACTTAATTAATTTTTAAAAAAAATTATGTATGGTATCTGCTCATCCATATGTCTTGTTTGTTGCTTATCTTGCATATCTTGTCTTTTTGATGTCCTAGATGAGATTAGACAGTTGCCTAATGACTAAATGTGATAACTATACTTGAGAAAACATAATTTTCAGGTAGGGCACCAATTTTTGCCGTAATGAATTCGTTGGAGGCAGCTGAAGATGATGACTCGTTTGACGAGAACCCTGAACCTATTTTTAAAAGAGGTTATACCAGAAGCGGCGGATCATTCGCGTAGGTTTATGCACTTTCTGCTTTCAACGTTCTGTAATTTTTATATCAATGATTTAATTTAATTTGCTTATTCTTAATGTCTTTATATAGTAAGAAAACAGATTTTTATTTACATATTTTACTATGTTTGATATACTGAAATTAATTTGAAAATATTTTTCAAAATTCCACTTTCTGTTTTCGAGGCATATTTCCCGATGTTTCAGGAGGCTTTCAGCCGCTATCAGAAGGTCTATTCGGTTGCCAAGTCGTTCCTCTCGGCAATCTCGTGAATCCTTCGCACCGAGAAAAGAAAAAAAGGTGTTTTTTTTATTCTTTTCATTATCCTAATGTTGGCTTTACTTTGTATATTCTTTCTGTGTAAATTTCTTAGGTTGCCACCTGATGCTCTTACAAAGTAAGGTTGTGTAAGAATGGCCAATAATGAGATATTCACAACGTGCAAACCTTTCCATCTGCCACTAACTATGCTTAGTCGATTTTGAATCTAGTAATAGCAACCCTCAGCTTCTGGTTATTGCCATCCATTCTTAGGCCGGGAGGATATTGATTGTGACCCAACGATTTCCTCTGAAGCTTTACTACTACATTTGCTCTCTAAATTTCAATAATTCTCACTCAATTTTGTTCCTAAATCTATTCAAGAGTTTTACTTTGTAAAAATGGTAAGTTTTCCGGTTCCACTATCGTTTTTATAAGCATGCGGCTACACAGAGAGAATATTTTTTTCTGCTTCTTAATAAAATGTTTTTTTTTTAGGAATCTGGTCCTCCCTTCAGTAGCAACAGTAATTTGGCAGTGGCTGCTTCCGACCTACCATCCAGGCTTACTGAAATAAAAGAAAATCTACGGCTGAATCGTAGTGATAAGGTTTGTGATCTGATAGTTTATGAAAATTTTGTGGGATTCTACTTACGCACTAAAATTCGTATACATGTTCTGGGTTGCAACTTACATATTGACGATGAATAGTCATTTGTACGATCAAAGATTTTTCTTGACTCACAGGTTTCCTCATGACGTGAAGCAAAATCGAGAATAGCAAATACCATTTTTGGTGTAGAGTATACTATTTTGTGAGTTTTCACGTTGTGCAAGATGGGTTAAGCATGAAACACAGAGATACGATTTCGGGCCCTCTTTATTATTAGGCAAATATAAGTTCAGTTCTGTTTGCAATTCATTCAGATGTTCATGTTGCACACGCTGGGTTCTTTCGTTGTCATGAGTTTCTTCTCATTTCTGCAACCCTAACTGTAAAGTAGCTTGTAATATTTTATATTACAATAGTTATATTTGTTATTTGCGGTCTTGTTTATTATTTAGTCGTTTGAGTCAATAAATAAATTCTTCAGATGCAAATAATTAGTCCCTTAATCTTGATTTTGATAACCTGAAATAATATTAGTAAATGATATGTCATAAGCTTTTAAAGTTAACCTACGAGTTGCTCTTTTTCTATTTTTCTCTCTGAGGTTTCTTCTTCTAAAATTTTCGTCAATGTATTCTAGTCTTGACGGAACTTGTGTATATTTGCCGTATCGTTCTTGACCTGAAAAGTTCATTCGTTCTTTCCGGTTTTCGCATTTGCTCCTCATTCTAGCTTCCGCCTCTTGTGCTCCACTCTGAATTCATTTGTTTACCGTACACGGTTTGCGCTGTCATATATATCTCCATTTCTCGCTGTTCAGTCCTCTTTCTAGTCTGTATCCTTTCCGGACCTTGGCCTTGTTTCTTTAGAGGTCTCATTGATTTTCTAATGCTATCATAGTAAGATTTGGGTTTGAAGTTTCTATGGATATCAGTCGAGTGCATCTGTTTGACCATTCGTCGAGCTGTGATTCTGATGTAGCATCGTCTGATTCAGGCTATTCTGAGGATTCTTTTGCTAATGACTTCTGGCAAGATTATCTATTTTCCTCTGACGTATGTACTGAGTACAAAAGCAGTTTCTAAATTTTTATTGTTTTAATTGTTCATTAAATCTGAATTAATTTTTAGGTAAAAAAAATTGTTCGAAAAGCGGACTGGCCTTCACGTCATGAAGTTAGGAGAGAGTTATGGAAAGAGTTATGTAAAGGCAAAGACTTTGATAGCAGTCGTTCTGTTTTTCGTGGTCAACTAGAAGAGTTATTAAGAGGTGGAAGTAAGTTGAGTTTCTTATTGTACGAGTTTTACTTGATTAAGTAAACAAAAAAAGTTTTTTACCTCTCTGTATTTAATGAATTTGTCACATAACGTGCTTCTTTCTGGCTGTTGTTTGTGTGTTATCGTGTTTGATTAAGCTTCAAGCTAGCTTCTAGTCGTGCACATAGCAAAGTCTTAACCCTAGTGTGAAGGGTATTAAAATAGCGAGCGAGCTAATCTTTCTTTATTTTAGAGAAAACTAGCAAGCCCCAGTTCCTCAGTGAAGATGGTGTAGTGATCAATAACTTTGATTTGAATGAACAAGGATCAATTCGGCTGTTAAGGCTATTGAAAATCATAGAGAATATGCGTCCCGAAATTAGTTCTGCTCCGGTACAATAATATTGTAAATATTATTTTATAATTTTTTTTTAAAGATTCTTTATCCGTTATGTGCTATTATGCTTCACTATTTGGAGGATGCTGATGTTTTTGCTTGTATTCATCAATTATTAGCACATAAGGTGACTTTTCCTACAATATTTCTATAAAAATAGCATGAAGCATGATTGTTTATCGAAAGATTATCTTATCTCTTTTTTAGTTTCTGCTGTTTCAGGGTTACTTAATGACGTCTCCTGTTGAATGGGTGGCATCTGCTCATACAATTTTGGCTTTGCTTAAAAAACATAAACCTCAATCTTATGTACTGTTAAAGAGACGCTGCGGCACATCAAACGATGAAGTTTTGGCAGAAACGGTATAATATATTCATGAAATTCTAAAAGTCGAATTTTTTTTAGTTAAGAGATTGGCTATCTTGGATTTTCCAAGGGCTACCCTTGGCTCATGTTGTTCGTGTTATTGACTGTTTTCTTGTAGAGGGACATAAGTTTATTACCAGAGCAGGAATTGCGATTGTATATATTTGGTCGAAGTCTTTCAAGGTAGTGTTAATTCTTGTTATTTAAAATTTTTATATTTTCAGCACGATACAACAGATTTATCCGGTAAATCGCAAGATGAACGTGTTGAATTGGTCAAAAGAGAAATTGCTACAACCGCTCAGCAGTTACAAGTTAGAAATTATTTTGTTCTGTTTATTAATGTTTTCTTTTTTTTTCAGTTAAGCACTGAAACATTTATTGAAACATGTGTCAGAATTCGCAACTTGCAAAGTTCGAAAATTTCTTTATTCCAAAAGGAATTTGAAGATAAGGTGTAATCACATTTTTGTTCCTTTTTGCTAATTAGTTTTCTTTAGCTTCGAGATGAGGTTAATCATCAGCAATCCTTGAAGAAAGGAAGTCGAGTAGGAAGAGCTACTAGAGATCTTGTCGTACGGGCCTTTGAGTCCAATATAGTAAATAGCGGTAGAATATTTTATTCTTTTTTATATTTCATTCACTGTTGAATTTCAGAAGTAGCTGCAATTTTGATAACTAATCTTCCTCTTCGACTCCAACTTATTACACCTAATCTACTCTTCCGTTTGAGTGACGATGGCGCCAGTTTCACTAATTTATGGCATAGGTATTGCATTTGAAAAGACATTTTTATATTTTTTATGTTTTTAAAGAATTGATGAAGCTGATCAATCTCTGTTGATAATACGAACTTTATCTGGAGAAGTTTTTGGAGGCTATTGTAGTTCATCATGGGCCGAACGGAATGATCGACGAGAAAGAACCAAGTCAAAGTAAGCTTACGTTTTGAATTCAACATTTGAGTCGTTTGAATAATTTTAGATATTTCGGAACTGGAGAATCATTTGTTTGGAGATTGGAATCGGAAGATGAGCCGGTAATATATGGCTGGGTTGGAAACAATAATGATCATGCTGACTCTTGCCCTCAAATGTTTATGGCTGCTAATGATAGGATGCTCGTGGTGAGTTCAATCTTTTTCTCAAAGTGTCAAATAAGATTTACCATGAATCTCTTTTCAAATCGAACTTCCAGTAGTATAAGAATCTATTTTAGATTGGTTCCGGCGGAGGTGATGCTATCCGAATAGTAGACGAATTAACTCAAGGAATTTCTTCTGCATCCACAACATTTGATAGTCCAGCTCTTGTGGAAGAAAGAACATTTTTCATTGACCAATTAGAAGTGTTTGGAGTTTCCACGGGTTCATAATTGCAGTGGGTTAGTATTCACTTTAATTTAATTTTTTGTTTTTTTTTTGTTTTTTTTTTACATGCTTAACTTGATATATTATTACACTAGGTGCTCATTTAGTCTCATGTTTAAATATTTTGCTGCTTGGCTATAGCTTCTAGCCATTCTAGATTTCTAGTCCAAATAGATAGATTAGCTCTCTTTATATATATATATATATATATATATATATATATATATATATATATATATATATATGTATGTATATATAAGGTGTGTACATACGTTTTTTGCTAATGTGCTCACTCCCCATAATAAACTAAATAAACGCTTGAAAAATTCATTTTGTTTTTTAAAATATAAACCACAATTAGTAATATTTTGCCTTTTTTAATTCTTGAGATTAGATTTCCCCCACTCATTCCGATAATTTTAAACTTTTTTTTTAAATTGCCGTAAACTAATACTATTGCCTGTATCTGGAATATTATCCTTCTCTCGCATTGATCTAAATAAATGTTGGTTAATTGAAGCAAAGGTAAGCTATATCTTGCTTCAATTCAAAGACTTTTACTTTTAATTAAAAAGCAATACAGATACAAGTATTATCCCGTACACATCTCAGTAGTTGTTAAAACATCTGTTCATTTTTTGCAAATCTTGAGAATACTATGAAACTTTTATAGTGAGCTTTTATTAAAAAATATTTTCTTTTTCTTTTTGTGTAGATAACGTACTGTACACACCTGAATATATATAAGCTTTGGTTCCAAGTAGAAAATATGGAACAAAGTTGGAAATTGTAACGGGTTATGTTTCTAAGACATTCCTGTAGACTGTACATCTTGCTTTTTGTAACTTGCAAGTTTGATTTGTATGGTAGTTTTCATTAATATAGAAAACTTAGAGAATTGTTCTGTCCAATTTTTATAAGCTTTAAAAGTTTTATACATAAAATATTGTAATTATTGTCATTTGCAATCAACCATTTGAAAAAAATGTACAAATGTATTAATAAAATGTTTTCATTTGAATTTTTATATTTTTTAATGTTTAATCATTTGATGTATTTATTTTATAATTTTAATAAATGCAATCAAAACTCTTGAATACTATGTCAATAATCTTACCTTGTTACATGCAATTTGTATTGTGTACAAATTCAAATTTTCTAAAGATGAGGTTATTTGTTTAATAGTGAGTGTATGCCATTATATTTCTACCATTTTGAATATAAAATAAAGGCTTGAATAGTCGTGTGAGCTAATAATAAACAAATAAGTTGAAACTACTCAATTTCTTTGGAATTAGATGTGCAATATTCCGTTAGTTCAAATTTGTCGTAGACTATTGAATGGAATAATGGTTTATTAAAGAAACACAAAATTAACCTGCAATTAAAATTCCTCTTTTATTCCAATTTGTCTTAATTATTGTGATATTATTACTTTTTGCTGTATCTAATTCTACAGAGCGTTGAGCATCAATGGATCTATCTGTTCTCGAATTTTCTACAAAATAATTTAAATGATAAGATTGATATTTATTCCTAGCCAAGATTGATACCTCCAATAAATAAACCTAAAAGCCTTCAATTCAAATTTATAACTTTGGCTCAATTATGTTTGGCTGCAGTACGTGTGCGACTGCGTTCCACAGTCTTATCATGTTGGCGAAATGCCAAATAATTCTCATTTATTGTTGCTAACGTGTCTTTATATGATAATATAGTATATTGGTTTTTTAACTTCTGATTCAGGATGGCTGTTGAACTGTTAAAAAAGCATGTAGAGAAAGCAATACTATTTGTATTCCCTGATAATTGCTTCGAAGAGTTGTTGATAAAGTTTAACGTTTTTCATCGTAAGTTGTTATACATTTTTATCCGATTGACGATTTGTATTTTAGCAAAATGCCCTTCAATGGTTCTTAGCAGGTTGTTGGGATTAGGAGTTGTAGCTGGTTCAATTTTGTTGTTTGTTCCTCAGATTCTTAAGATTTATCATTCCAAGAGTGCTAAGGTTTTATTTCCACTATTAATTCTTCATAATTAACTAAATTAGGGCATTTCACTTTTTTCCCAGCTCTTAGCATTAGTAGGAGCTTTTGGTACTGCTGCCTACAGCTACAGTAAGGGATTTGTGTTTAGGTGACTTTTAATATTTAGAAAATTATAATAGAATAAATACTTTAAACCTATTTTGTCTTTTCAGTCAATGGGGAGATGCATTTTTTGTTTCTATTCAACTGGTTATTGTCATTATGCAAATCCTATATTATTCAGATGCTAGTGCCTATGCTTTCTCATTTTTAGCTTTGAGGTATATTTACATTTATTTTTAGAAATTATTAGTCATATTTGTTACAAAATTCATTTAATCGATAAGATGATTTTTGAAATTTCTTAAACATAGTTTTTAATTGATCTATATTTATTTGAAACACTCTTTTAACTTATGCTTAAGATAGTTAGTTATATGCTATATTATTATGCCAATGGATGATTTATACTATTTAGTTGGGCTCTTACATTTGCTGTTATTGGAAATTATATTCCCCTTCCAGTGCTTATTGGTATTCAAGCCGCTGGCATCCCGATAGTTTTTGTTTCTAAGGTGAAATTTATGTTTAGAATTTTCTCATTTTGGATTTTAGACCATTCAAGCCTATCAGAATTATAAAGATCAAAGCACTGGCCAACTTTCACTGATATCCGTTTTCCTCCAATTTGCTGGTAATACCCTTTTGTATGTATTATCTATTTATCTTAATTTCAGGAACCATTGCTAGAGTTTTTACTTCCGTTCAAGATACTGGTGATAATCTTTTGATTGTATCATATGGATCTGCTGCTGTTTTGAATGCTTTAATATTCGCTCAATTCTTCTTGTACTGGAATGCAGATAAGAGAAAGAAGATGAGCTAAACAATGTGATAATAATGCTACTTCTTATGTTATTTATTCGTTATTCGGGAAACTTTTAATGTTGTAACGTGGTAAATTATAATCTATACATCAAATGAGCTTTTTTTCTATATTCAGTTTGATACTGACTCAACGATTATCTTTTATAAAATTACCAGGGCTCTTCTTATTCGTGTTCAGAACAAAATGGCAGTTTCTGCCACGAAAGTTGGGTTTTTCCGAAGACAAGGTCAAAAAATGATGGAATTCATGAAAGATATGGCTCGGGATTATAAAATGGTAGTAGTAGATACAGCGAAAGAAGCTAAAAATAAGCCACATAAAACAGGTTTCCTTGTATAACGTTTTCTCGCTTTATAATTTCGAATTTTAGTTTTTGTTGGTTCAATATTAGGTGGACTATATTATGCATATAAGACAAACCCAACTTTCGAAGACACAATGAATGAATTACGCCTAAAACGTCAGCAGATGGTACTAATTCCTAACTCCGAACATAATTCAGTAACAGGTGAGAAATTTAATGCTGTATCATTATTAAACTAAAACTTTTAGACAAAGAGTTAGACTACAGATCCCTCCTTTTATGCCAAAATCGTTTACATTATTATGACATTTGGTTTTTTTCTCTTCTTGTGAGAAGCAAGCATGATAATACAGTAAGCTTAATTTAATTATGCGTTATTATCTTGTTGATTTAGATAAGAATTCATTCTTCCCAAGACTCAAACTTGAAGAAGTGGCCTTGGGAGGAGTTATATGAGAATATCGTTGATATTGGCTACTTAGGAAAATGGCATCATCTGACAAATAGTTTTATTGATCACGATGTAAATTCAAATGAGTTTCAAGAATTAGCTGAGTAAATTTAAGAAAGTAGAATTGTTTAGGATCTTTTTATTTTTTTTGTTAAAATTGTTATTGCTTTCAAAAAAAAAACAATTATCACAAAAGTAAACAATCACATATTGACTAGTATCCGTTTAATATAACCTACGCATAATCTAAAACAAGAACTGAATTGCAAATTTAGTATAATGAAATGCTCGATAAAAACTATAAAGAGAGAATCTTAGCAAAAATGCTTTAGGAAGACCCGAAATATTAAAACTGCACACCGAGAATATTTAAAGTAACCATGACGATTGATAAAAGAGCCCATAAAAATATGAAAAAGGGCCAAGCATCTGATTGGAATGGGCTAGCGTTTTTCTTTGGAACAGGAAAATTTAATTGGGATTTAGCTATTTTACGTGCACTGATGACCAGCAAACATGGAATAACGAATTGTACACCAACACCTAAATTTAAAAGGAATGATATAAATTTTTTGCTTCACCATACCTGGATAACTACCGGTAGCAGCAGCTAAAAGAAGTACATTATCAGTCGCTAAACTTATTAAAGTAGGAGCACCAATTACTATAATCGGAATTAATATATCTGATGGAGTTCTCTGAAAAAAAAAATGAAAATTCAACAAAAAAACAAGGTTTACAGTTTCAGAACGCAAACTAGAGCTTCTAGGTCTTGGTGCAATTTCATCATCATCAGATAACAATGTTTCTTCTTCTGATAAGGTACTAAAATAAATAATTAAAATGAAATAAAATAAAATTGAACTACCTTCCACTTCCTTGAGGATAAAGTATATCTTTCAGAACTTTAACATTATTAATTAAAGTTATAGCTACGATGGGATAATTAGTAGTAAGTGTGAAAACAGGGAAAAATGCAAGGAAGTAATCGATAAAGAAATATAAAGCAGAAGAATAATCATCATGCCAGAAATTAAGAGTATAAATATCCTGCAAGAACATGATATCCGTTATGCAATGCGAATTTAACAAACCTGCACATGCTCGAAGGTAAAAGCACCAGTAATAGATAAAGTGAAATAAAACATGAGAACAATCATATAGATCATACTGAGTCTACCAAACAGGCCTGCTTTTGAGCTAGTAAATAAAATAATTATTCATTTTAATCTAACTCTAAATTAAACCTCATTGGAGTGACCAAACCGGGAAGACTGTGATGGCACATAAAAGCATACACAGCGCATCCGAATAACGAACCAAACCCGTGAACATTTGCAGCAGGAGGATTTCCAGCAGGACCATCGTTGATCAATTGAGTAGTGGCCAGAAAAATCATTAATATGAATGCTATAAAATATGAAGTACACGAAAAACTTTCAAATTGAACTTACCGGACCAGCGTGATAAAGTGGTTGCAAGTTGAAGATATTTCGTTTTAGTAATCCCCACCAACACCATTGGGGTGCACACAGCTATGAAAAGAAATACACAAACCCGATAAACTAAAAAATATATTAAAATCTTGAATATATTAATTAACCAAACCCATCATTCTGGAAAAAAATAAAGGCCAGTTTTCTCTGCATGGATCCGATGGTAGAACACTGGAGGCATTAAAACTAGAGCTAAAAATGAGACAGAAACTAAGAAACATCACATCTATTCATCAATTACCAAATTACATTCATAGTTGATTTTGGTACGGTGGTTGAATAAATAGCAAGATCTCCAAACAAATATATATTCATGAATAAGTGGGAGAAAAAAATTGCTTTTGATCCAAGGAACATAGTAGCCATTTGGCTCTGTGTGTTAAATATTAAATATCTAATAATATATCAATTACTTACCACTTCAAAACGTTGAGTAATTTCAAATGATGATGGACCTCCTTCACTGACAGCAACATCTAGAACACATGCTATGTAGTAAAACTAAAACTGAAAAAGAGGATTTTACCATCATATTCTGTTGTAGATGTTCGACGAGTAGTTTTAGCATGAACTGCATTAGCAACAGAAAGTGCCTCTATAACGAACGTAGCGGCTACATAACTGAAAAGAAAAACAACTGATTGCACACAAAAAAAAACTGACCTGATAAGAGCAGAAACAGCTAGAACAACTATACTAAGACCCCAACCAGCTGTTTGAAATGCTTTTGGAAGAGCTAAAGCTCCTGTGCCGACAATAAGATTGAAAATATACAAAAGGCCAACCTTAAATACGATTATAAAGAATAAAATAATTTGAAACTAACCGTAGGTATGTAAGTTGTTCCCGGTGCTACGTCGGCCGGCATTCTTCAGTGAAGGTATCAACAACCGTTTTGATTTTGGATAATCGCTAGTTTCATTCGTTATCAATTTCGATAAGACTAGCCTGAGAGTATCTGAAAGTAATGATATACCAAAAGCGTGATAAAAAAATTTGAAAATATATATGGAAAAGAACGCAAGGTGCTAAAG
This sequence comes from Auanema rhodensis, assembly GCA_964057225.1. Lineage (NCBI taxonomy): Eukaryota > Metazoa > Nematoda > Chromadorea > Rhabditida > Rhabditidae > Auanema > Auanema rhodense. Next base: position 6,944,041 of record OZ059899.1, on the reverse strand, counting down.
GGACTACAGATTTAATGAAAGAAAAGTATCTGGTCGTTCGTTCTTGATGTCTGACATAATTAAGATAGAAATATAAAAAATTAAAACAGCTAAGCGGATTCGATAGAAATACGAATTATTATTATTATTATTATTATTGGGGAGAATCATATCAATTCGATAAGAAAAAAACAAAAAGATATAGCAATCCATACTTTACTTGCAACAATGAATTTACAGAAAGACATAAGCTTAAAGCATAATTGGAGATGAAAAGGATAAACTGATCGAAACAGGTCGTATTAATGAAGATCTAAGATCAAACCATGTCCAGAAGAACTGGCTATGGAATAAGATCAGTGTCTATTGCTTAATATAAAGAAGAACAAAAGAACGACAACTAAAAACAAACAAGCAAATATTGGAAAACGTTTGAGACGTCTAAAAAAATTCAAAAAACTAAGATTGAATCTTTATTTTAAATGAACCCGTATAGCGAGCAAGGTTATAACAATTATTTTTTTCATTCACTCGTTAGGATTAATATTGACTAACTGTATAAATGGCACTAATATTACAAAATTATAAAGCTATAAAGTTGATCTAAAAAAAAGTCGAGCAGAGAAATATGATTCAACTTCTCTTCAGCGTTAGATATGCTGCACTATTTACATGAGGTGACAGAAATGTAAACATATGAAACTAGAGAAGTTTACTTCTCACTCGGAACAAATTATTAGCAATTTCAGGGGTTAACAATGGCTTTTCCCAGAACATTGGAAACAAAAAATTTAAAAGAAAATTTTTGCCAAACACAAGGCGAAATCTTTCTGATAAGGAAATTCTGAAAAGAAGACATATGAGAGAATGTCAGACTTAGAACGAACGAACCCGTCACCATCAAAAGCCTCCCGCATAGAAGTTGAATGATATTCGTACATCGTATATCCATAACAAGTATAATAAATCTGAAAAAAAGAACTAAGAACAACACGTTTATAATGAAATAATACTATTTGCTAGTAATTTTCAAAAAATATCCTCATATAAGCATAGTTGCGTAAGTTAATGAATCCGCTTACAAAAACTAGTTAAGAGTTTTTTTTCAAATTAAATTATAACTTTATTTAAAACTTGCCTGCATTCCCAGAAAGCCGCCGGCACCTACAAGACTTGCCCAAGTAAATGTATAAAGTGAGCACATTGCAGCATTAAAAAAACTTGTGTATGATAAAAGCCAGCGACCTATTGCCATTGGCCCAATGAGCTTCAAAAATCCAATAGGTAACCTGAAAACGAATAGGAATATGTATAATAGCTAAAAAATACTCACAAATCATCATTTGTATTTCCAATGTAAATAGTTAATTCATAAATACAATACGACAAGCCGAGGACACACCAAAACAAAAAAGTCATAAAAAATCTCTAGAAATTAATCAATTAAAATCAGTTATTCGAGAATGAAAAACCTGGTTTCCTAAGCCAACACATTTTCCGGTCACAAAACAATGATGATCCTTGCGTAAAACACAAATTTTACACAGAGGGCAATGATGACTCCTTTGAACAAAATTAATGATTGAAATGTATATATGCTCAAGATACCTTAATGGAGCTTCCCGATTACAATCAACGCAATATTTTCCATGATCACCAAATAATGATTCAGAGTGTTCTGATGGAAATTTAAATTTGTTTTGAAAAAAAATTCAATAAAACCTTCTTCTAACTCGTTAACTTGGCGACAGAGATCGGCAACGCAAGATTGTCGCTGCCAATGAGATACACAATTAAATCTATAACAAATTCAAATAATCAAATAGATATAAAGAACTAACCGTGAGAAATAATGAAAAAGTCCTAAACTGAAAATAATTTGACCAACACAATAATTTGCAATCCAAAATAAAGTGTCACAGTCATGTCCATTGGTTGGACATGCTTCAAATACAGTTGCAGTATAGCAAAGTACTAACATGACAATCTATATGAAATATAGATGAACAACTTTCAGATAAATATAGACCTACAACAAAAATACATCCTCCCCACAAAGCTATCCATTCTCCTAGTTGAGAAAGTTTTCGATTAACCTAGAAACAAATAAATAAATAGAAAAATATTTAAAAAATCATACCATATATAGCTCCATTTCTCAATACATAACGAAGACTAAAGAAAAAACGACATTGAAAATTTTGAAGAAAAAAGGATGAGTAATACATCGATAAAACGATTGAATTGTGTCATTTGAATAGCATAGCAAGACAGTTTTATATCTTATCACAAAATTATGATCAATGTAACAATACCCTTTGGTTAAAGTTATAACCGTGTTGAAAGATAAAGTGATATATAATAATTACAAATGTATAAGCAATGTAACAATTGTTCAATTAAAATTCGTATATATCAATAGATATTTATACAAGAATGATGTTATGAAGGTCCGTGAATGAATTTGTTAAGCATGTCATAGATGATACCACTACTGCGGTGAGCTAAATCTACAGGAGAATCTCCTGAATTACTTTTGATATCAGCGATAATACCTTAATCAGAGAACCTTTTCACTAAATAAATTAGGTCAAATCAAACCAGGGGCTTGCAAAAGGTAACGAACTGATTGAAGAATGCATTCAGGATGTTCATTCTGACTTTGAATAGCTAAGTGAAGAGCCTGAATAAATAGTTTAAAATGAAGTAATACAGAAAAACACAAAAAAAAATATACCGAAACATGTCCATTGGATAGGGCATTGGGATTGACACCATGAGTTAGCAGACGTCCAATAACTTCATAGTTTGCCCAGTTTGCAGCAGAGAGCAGAGGCGTCCAGCCATCATTGGTTCTTAAAGCGAGGACAAATTATTTATGGTTGTCTTTATGGATGACTCTCACAGAATTTGTAACTCACTTTGCTTCTGCATCAGCTCCATGATCTAACAAGTAATTGACTACGCTCATATGATTATTATAAGCTGCGCGATGAAGTGCAGTGTAGCCATCTTCATCATAAGCCTGGAACATACATAAAAAAATATAACAGAAGAAAGTACACCCACTTTCATCATAGTTGGATTGTCATTTAAAATTTTCTTGACTTTATCAAGATTTCCCTCTTCAGCAGCAGTGAGAAAATCTTCTAAGGGCTCTAAGCAAAGGCATATAAATAATAAATAAGAAAACTTACCATCTTTATGCTGCTTTTCAATTCCAACATTATCTTCCTGCCATGCTGATACAAACATCCCTGGATTAACTGTATTAGCACTTAATCATAATTCAAACTCAAACCTGGATTAGCTCCTTTCTGTTCATTGATTTCATCAATAAGCTCTTTCTATAATAATAAATATAATAAAAAAAAATACAGTTCTAATGTTTAAATTTACCGTGAAACCTAAATCACAAACTTGATCCTGTAATTCATCTTCAAATGTTTCAGTTTCCATTATTTTCTAGAATAAATTTAAAGAATAAATATTAAAGAAATAATAAATATTAACTGAGTAACAACATATAATGTATAATTTTCACAGAGTTTGAGGACTCTAAGAAATCAATAAACTACTTACAGTTGTAAATGAATGTAATACAAGGCGAAATAGACTATATAACTATTAGTTAAACTAAATATATATTTTCAAGGTTTTTTAAAATAAAAGACAAAAACAGGGAAAACTTATTAATGGAGCACAAGGTTGCAGCAAATGTTATAAAGTAAGCTGAACATTAAGTAACAAAGAGAAGCCTGCTTGATTGAAAGCGCACAACTCGCAGCAGTCTAAAGGATGGTGGGATGTGGGAGGGGGTCTGCAGCATTGGACATGCACACACCATACACACATGTGTACACCCATGTATATATAATATATATATATATATATAACTGAATATTCTGCACACATCAAATATAAAGAATATTTTAAAAAATTTCTTTTTGTATATAAACGACTTTTGGCTCATTCATTATGAATTAAGAAACTTTAAAGACATGAATATATAACGTTAATATATATTAATATTTAAGACATAAAATAACAGAAATCTAATATTTGGAATACTAAAGTTATATAACAAAATGAAAAAGTTTAGCAATATAATCTAATAAATTATATAATTTTATTTATTAACTAATTTAATTTATTATTTAAAGCGTTGCGAATAGAGCATAGTAGGCAATGCGAATCGAAATGATCAGCGCACTCAATTTTATGGACACTATTGTGTCAACATCATGTGTTTAACCAAATACCTCAACAATTGATCCGAATATAAGAATCTTGTGGCCGAATGGTCTAGGGGTATGATTCTCGCTTTGGGTGCGAGAGGTCCCGGGTTCAAATCCCGGTTCGGCCCAAATTTTTACATTTTTTCAAATTATTATTGGAAAACATTGTGAATAAAAGGCAAAAATAAACGTAATAATAATATCAACATTATTTTTAGAAGTTAAAAATATTTTTATAAAATAATATAATAATCTGGACTTTAATTTGTAATAGCAATGAAAAAAATAAGGAATAATGTTTTTATTAGGTACATACATAAATTTGTATAATAATCACGAATTTAGTGCAAATGAATAAAAAACAATTCGATTAGTAAGTAAAATAACAGCTGTTGAGACAACGATTTATCTATTCATTGCTTAAAAATATTGCTGGCGATCATTTTGGACCCATTTTCTCATTATATTCGTTTTTCCTTTCATTTCTAGAGTCATATTTACATATTTACTGATTAGACTTTAATTGAATTGAGGAAGATTGAGCTTTACATCGATACCAAGAAGGAAGCAAGCCACAGTACTTTGAGCCATCCTGTAATGTATTCTGATTTTAAATTTCTGAACATGACACTCTACCTTCTTTGAAGAATTGCTCTTCCAAAAGCAGAAAGATATGATTCCTTCGATGAACGAGGTTCCATATCCATGAGATAAACAGTGATAAACATTGAGATCTACAAGATATTTTTTTAAACTTTCCAATTATTTTCAAAATTACCGGTTTTTTATCAAGAATATTAGCTTGAATTTCAGGTGGAATATAGTCCTTAATGTCGTCAATCTCTGGTGTGCACATTTCAGTCTCAATGTCATATGGTCCTGGTTGCATCTCATCACATCTTAAAATCAAATCATTGCTCAATTCAGATAAATAATTTTAATGAAGTAATATAAACCAATATTGAATAACATACTTGCAATCGTCATCAATCGACTTATGATGACCAGCTAAACGAGATTTCGTAGCAGAAATTCTAGCAGTCTGAGCCTTCAATTGCTTGCAGAAATCACAGAAAACACTATAAAAGTGATAGTACAAAGATTACAAAAAACCAAAAACAAACCATGTTCCTTCTAATTTAGCACATGGACATTGATTAACTTTGTCATCAATTTTCTTATTACATGGTAAAGTTGGATTGTTTGGATCAGGAGTTCCTCCTATTCTCATTTCAATTTCAGCTACAAGATTCTTGATAGGCTTCTCAATCATTACACCTAAAGACATATCACTTATTCTTTAAAGAAATGCTTGATTTTCGATATTTCCATTCATCAATGATTAATCATATCAGTTTTCTAGGATTATACCTTCGGCTTTGATCTTGATACATCCAGGAATGAGTGGATTTTTCGGAATTAATTGTATCTTGTCAGGATTAAAACGAATTGATGGGCGATACTTTGATACGTCAATTCCTTTTCTAGTCAGGTAAACTGAAAAAATTATGATTTTCTTTAATATATGGTGGCTTTGCAAGTTTTTATTGTTCTCACATTCTATCTATTAAAATTGTTTTTGTAATCTTTACTACGTTATGATTTTGTTAATAAAAGTGACAATAAAGTTATAAGAATATAATCATAACATAATAAAATAAAATTTTGTTGAAAAACCTGTTAAAACCTTTTTCTATTAAAGAAAGTTATTGTTATCCAACTTTCACCAATATAGACATTGTTTTTCACTTGCTCAGATTTATCGATAAGGGCTTAACACGTTCATATGTCGTTTTCTTTTTTTAGATTGACCATTACCCGATATACGAAGAATATTATCAACATGAAGATGATTAGGAAGAAGACGACGACAACCACTTGATTAACCCCCCCCCCCCCCTGGGTTATCACATCTTCTCTTCCAACTTCACTCCTATATTCACATTTTCTTTTCTTGTCTTTCTGTCAATTCACTGACCGCATTCAATCAAGAAACAGTAGTCGACCCCATCCCACTACAGGCCAACTTAGATATTGATCATTCTTAAAACATACAATATTTACATCTCCAATGAAAAAGGAAAATATCGATATGTATCAGATCATACTGAGTTATAGTTATTAGACATCTGCGGAAAGAAAGAATAACAAGTTATAGTAGAATAGAAAAAATCCAGTTTCAAATGTGTCTTATTAAACCGTTAGAATCACATAACGGTGATTCTTACTTTCATTTTAGTGGATAGAAATGTGAATTGTGGAGATAAATATATGATCATTAGATTTGAACGCACACTCATACATGTATACACATACAAACACTTATTAGTTACTCTCACTCCGCTTAAATAATTAATTATTTTTGAGATAATTTGTTTTCTTCAAACAAAATTAAACAACTTACTGGGCGAGCATGCTCCGGATACTCGAATATCAACCTCAGCATGCTCTTGACCGTAAACAATCGGTAACAGCGACACAGCAATTGCAAGAATTCGAAACATGTTTCTTATTCAAAAATGGATAGATATAAAGTAGTCTGGGAATATGGAATTGTAACAGCACAAATTTGGTTATGGACTAGAATGAAGCTTCAGTTTGTGATGGTATGAAGCAGGTCTTAAGCGCCCTTCTCTATGTGTCGAAAGTGCGTAGACGACGACGACGACGAGCGGACTGAGAAGGAATCGAGCGAAAGGGATCAGACCTTCGGTTGTGATCGAGAAAGGGGGAATATGACTACAGTCAGGAGAGCTAGATAGTGTGTTATGTTAACGGAGTCAACAGACAAGACGACATCAGGACGACCTAAAGTGAAACCCTTATGTCCCGCCCATCTTCCGCTGTTCCTAGACGACTCCGACGATGCAGTTGCTGCACCAGAAGATGGTGATGATGACGACGTTGATGTTGAAGACGACGGAACACAACTTCAACTGGCCATCGCAGTGTATAAGATGAACAACATCGACGTCTTCATATATCAGATCGTAATATCATTTAAATAACGCAATCACATATCATATCTCGAAAAAGGGGCACAGATAGAATTATCCGTGACGAAAGCTTGTTATAGATTTGCAAGTTCACACTATATAGTAAAAATTTGTCGTTAATGTTATTGATGATGATTGTAGTATACAAACGTTTGGCTCACAAAAGTAAATGATATTTATGAACTGTTAAACAATTCCGTCCTTGATACTCATAGAAACAAGGAAGGATGATTGTGATTGTTTGAACATTTGGTTGGTTTATATCAAAGTTGTATCAATTTGAGTGCAGAAAAGATAAGGAATCATCTTCCGATATCAGACTATATTTTGTATGTTGAACTAACATCATCTTGATCAAATTTTAAAATTATGAACAGTGAAAGAAAAGACAGAAATATGTGAAAAATGAACATTTTGATGTAACAGAACAAAAACCATTCAATCATTTTAAAAATAAATAGTTTCGTAAAGAGATACATGTATGCCAATAACCATATCCTGTTTTTAGAAACTTTACAAATGACAAGTCAAAATATTTAGAGAATAACATGAATATGAAACCATTTTTTTAAAAAATACAGTTTAAAGTTGAAAAATCTTTCATATGTATTGGCTGAATTGTCTAAAAGTTCTGTTAATTCCCTGAATTTCATCGAAAAAAAATAAAAAAATAAATTTATTTCTTGGTAAGACAATCACAAAAACATGTTGTCGTTGTATTCGATTTTTTATTTCATCTTTTTGTTTCTTAATATCTTTAGATCACTTACGGTATATTCTTATTTTTCATAAAGTATTTCCATGAACTAGATGTATAGTTTTTGAAAAATGTGGGAAAAATCATTGATGTATCAGGTAGACTAACATGTATACCTGTTCGAATTTTAGGAGAAAAAAAGAATAAAAATATAAAAAATAATTTTATTTTTATATATTTAAACTAAAAATAAACATTTCAAATCTGCCCATCTTGTAATTCAGATTATTCAGTTAATGCCTATTGTAAGAAAAGTTGTAACATATAGGTTTCATATCAGTTGGACTACAGTACGTTGTGATATAGATGAATCTAAGCATTATTTAACAAAGAACTGTATTTTGAACAAGAATTAGTGTAAATAATAAAAAAAATTTATATGAAATTAATTTAAGCTATATTTACAATTTTTTAAAATAAAAACAATTCGAATATTTTCCAATTGTACTAGTACTTATCGACCTAATATTTTTATTTTTTTATAGAAATATAAGAACTTACGCTTTGTGTGGTATTCATTCATAATAACATTTGTCTATAATGAGAAAACAAGTTAAAGTTGTTTCTCATTTATCACATAGAATACAATGATTCAAAGACTTCAAAGACTGCGCAACTGACATCCTCACGACGCTTTATTCAGATTGGACAAATCACCTGAGAACACATGAAATTTTTCAGAAAAAATAAATTTGAAATGGCAAGGTCACTGCAATAAAATATAAATTTATTTATCATTTGAATTATATTGTAGTTCAAGCATTTCTCATTGAATGTATAGTAAAATGGAACTCAACCAGCTGTATTAAACTAAAATGATTTTATAATTGTCTGAAAACAGCTGCAATAATTTAAAAAATTAAAAAACTACCTGAATTTACAAAAATTCTTTCGAAATCGGCTCATCCCTTCATTTTAGTATTTTATTGTTTGTTTAATCATATTAGCTTATATAAAACATCTCATTTATAAATTGTGATAAACATCTATGTCTATTCCTTTGTTTATTCTTATTACCATACAAAATAATATTTCTTATGCATGTACGTGTGAGCTTTATTTCATATACTATTTACAAATTGTTGTTTTTGTATTTAGCGACCAATATTTGATATTTGCCGTCTGTACCTGAAGTTGCCTTTGTTGCGCATCACATGGCGTCATACGGTGCCGGTAAGAGCCACAAGTAGAACTGTCTAATTGGTTTGTCCAGCTTTTTGGTAGGTAACCATATTTACTATGCTAGGTACTCATAATTCTATCAAAAGAAAACTAATTACACCTATTATATACAATGTCAAATAACAAACTATGTATATACATACGTTCATCTCTTTTTACTATAAAAAACTAAAAATATTCTGTTCATTTTGCGTAATCACGTAGATATCAGATAGAGTAGTTTTGAAGTATTTTACTATAATTATTTGAATAAATTTTGTTTTCTTCTATATATTACACTGTTGATATTGAATTCATTTTTATTTAATAAATTTTATTTTGTTTCATAAAGTAATATAATTATATATAAGTACAAAATGTCATGGAACTCTCACAATGTTAAATCATTGAACAAGCATCGGTATAACAAGAAAGAAAAAGTAAAGATAATCTATCTGATTATAATTTTATATATATTTATATTTATAACTTGAAATACTATATATGATTCTGTGGGACAATTGATGACAATCATGATGATGATAAAAATAGTGAGGGGAGAGAAATAATGTTCCTTTAATACCAAAAATGGAATAGTGGAGACAAAAAGCTTTACTATATACAAATGCAGACAAACATATTCATATAACTATATGTATATATAAATATATTTCTGAAACATAAGTTTCCATATAAGGCTTTTGTGACTTATTAGGAAAATCGTCTTAATTGTCACCTAACGGAAGCTTTTTCAAATATTGTAACGGAAGTCAAGTAACAAAAGGCTATTAACTGTAATTACCCGAAGTCTGGAAGGAGATTGAAAAGAGAACAAATTATACACTGCAAACAGCCTTGAGCATATGGGATAGGTCAGCTTCTGCTTACCTGTGTATATATGGGATTTGAAGAAAAAAAACGTTGAAATAATGGAAAAATCGAGCAAAAATATAAACAGAACCTGTTATATAGTGAGTAGTACTCGAATAGATGTAGCTGAGAATTGAATGAAAGCCAGAAATGAATAGAAAGAAAGCTAATAATATCCGAATACTATAACCGTCAGTTAATATTTTTCAAAATAAGAAAAATATAATTTCAGTTTAAAAGAGAACATAGAAAAAGGGAGAGAACAGAGAGACTTATGAAAAATAAAGAAATAACAATGAGGTAAACTAGAAATGCTTTAGATACATCAACCAGGCGAATAGAAATCTATGAGCTATCTAAGACCATTTCTTAACTCTTCATGCCATCTAAGAAAATTTAAATGACTAAAGAACTGTATATGATTTTCTAGATAAAACGCTGATACATTTCCGGATGAATCATTCCTGGATGAGGATTCATAAGATAAGGAGAATGGCCATGTGAATAGTATGGTGGCAAAACTTGTGATGAAGCAATTGATGGCAACTGAAAATTGAATAATTACATTTCCATTCTTATAAGTTTTTTTCAAATTTAAGATTAATTAATTTAAATTTTAAAAAAGTTTGATCTACTCACCTCCATATCATCTACTTTATGAGATAAGTTAAAATCATCGCTAGGTGTTCCAGCAGAGGCATGTCCTGAGTCCCCGCTCTGGTCTAATTCGGGAGAACTACAAGCATTCTTTTCATGTGTCTGAAAAAAATAACTTAAGAAAAGGTTCAACATTATCCATTATGGCTGTATTCAAACTTTTGTTCTGATTATTTATTCTCCCTTCAATTGATTTCTGATTCTTATAGTTGTAGAGTATAGACCTCCCTCCCTTTTCAAAGTATTTATCGGTCAAGCAGGGAAAAGACCCTCTGTTTTGCTTTGGCGGCTCTGGTTCAAGAAAAAAAAACCGGCTTTTTAGGTTTTAATTCTTTCTACTCTATCTGTTTCTCATTCTCATTTTCTTATGCTGAGACTGATTACGGTAGCTATATAACATAGTGAATTACTTGACTTGATGGAAAAATAGATACATTCCTGTTTAAATTGCTCCCTTTTTTTCTAAACTAAATGCATTTTTTTCTGTTCTTGAAGATAACGGATGTTTAGTAGAGCAGATGTATCTACTTAACTGCTGTCATTCAAAGTTTTCAAAATGTAACTAAACCTATAAGTTTGTTCCTGTGGATTAACACAGGATGACAGGTGACTTTTTGATTTGTTAGATATGGTAGGTGTTGATGCTGAGCGTTGATGCTCTGTCTAATCTTTTAAAGAGGTAATCATGCTATCGTAGGTAGTTAGAAATGTGTGTTAATCCATATGCCCTCCCCCCTCCACAGTTGGATACAAGACAATTAGCATTACTGATATTAAACATCGATAAGAAATAGTTAACTAACCTTTTGGTGTTTCCTTAATGAACTTGGATGGGTGTAGTCTTTACCACATCCTTTCACTTTGCATGGATATTGTTTAACAGAAGTATGAACATGCATATGCTTTTTACGATCTGATGAATTGGCAAACTTCTTTCCACATCCTTTGAAAGTACATTCAAATGGTTTGTCACCTGAAAATATTAGTATGAATAAACAACCCTTGATTTACAAAAATATCCCATTATATGAGGTTGCTATACACACATCTTCTTAACCTTGTTCTTAACCTCGAATTAAGTGTTAAAAGACCTGCTCATATTGCTTAAAGCATAATTAAACACATAGTTTGGCATAACTTGCTATAAGCAAAACAACACATGCCGAATTTGCTCACTTTCTTTACCTCTATGAGGTAATTTGCTGTTCATGACCCCTGGATCTGACTACCGTAATCTGTTCTTTCTTACTTATTCGATTTGACTAGTGTTTATGACTTGTGGTTAGAATTGAATGCGTCATAGGCACATGAGACAAAATTCTTTAAGCAAAAGAGCGCTATTCAAATTTCAACAGATTTCATCTGCACATCATTAATCCATCTCCATGAAACCTCGTCGTTATGCGAATTCCTTTGATTTCATCATCATCTGCTTGAGGTATATGAGGCAGATGGTTAGATTTACATATCGAAGCTACAACGACATCATCGTTGTCAGTAAATTTGAAGAACAGTGCCCTTTTTAAAAAGAAAAATAGAAGCTATGCTGTCAGAGCAGGAATTATTAGTTTTTTCGTTTAATTGTCTTAGAAATGAATAGATGAGACATATGCTCAGAGGAACCATTATGTTTGGGAAACAGATTCTTCTGTTGCTTTTCCACACAATTGCAAAGCCATCCTTCTGCTAGAATCAGAGGTGTGAGGGACAGGTGCAGCAATGATTGTTCGTCAATTATTGACTGAGATCACTCAAAATGTAATATATCTATATAAGGATACGTAAAAACAATCTGCAAATCCACTTAAATGAATAGAAGTACCACGGATTAGTGATGCCTTATGACTACTAGTGACAGAGCTCACTAAAAGCTGAGAACAACTTCAGTTATCGCAATCATATATTTGGTAGAGTGCCAAGAACTATGAATGCATTTTTCCCATAGAATTGCGAAAAATAATTCTCAATTTCTGCTACAGAGAGCGGCGGTCTCATGGCCAAGTGGTGAAGAGAAAAACAGGCTTAATCTTTGAGGAATCAAACATGTCTATATTTCAATGTCTGAACTTGTCAAAAATTTTTGCATTTTCATATGAAGTCAGAATTGAAATTATTATTTGAAGAAATCAATTAGAACCATATTAATAAGTTATATATACAGTAACTTCTTTTGATTATTCATGTTATGCCATATATCGGCTGGTTTAGATACATCATGTTTGATTATGTGAAGCGAAAGCAAAGTAGCTTGTCAAGATGTATGTTTTTCCAAGCAGGGGTTAAGGAAGATGAGAAGAGACCGCCTAGTAAAAAGAAAGGCTAAGAGGAAGATATTGACAGTATGATTATGTAGAATAAATCCATGCTGTCCTCGTATTTCTCGTCTTTATTCTTAATGACAATGTGCTGAGATACATCTACATATAATTTAATATATAATTATGATGAAAAGAAGATAAGAAGAAATCATCACATAGCCAAATTCATTTCATCTCTTTCTCTTATTATGCTATCTTTATATGAAGCAAAGATAAGTCGATGATGATAGAGATATATAAGAGGAAGGAGAGCATGGCTGGTTCGTTGTGGTTAGAGTTAAGACCCCTCGAAGATTACGGTAACGGTCTCGTTCACTCAGCCTATTCGTGTTGCAAACTCGTCTTTTTGCATACGAATGAAGAACATAGGACATCACAGACAATAGAATTGTGAAAATTGACGGTGGAAAACTGAGGCCTATGGTCGTAAAGTAGCCATGGATAGCTGCAATCTCGATAGTCTCTCACTATGCAGGACAAAACAGTGATCAAACAGTTACAGTTAATGTTGATTTCAAAAAATCTAGGTCTTATAAGGATGAACTTTAAGAAGTTTGAAAAAACTGGGAGAAACCTTCTATTGATACATTCAATAGAACCTATAGTTTCTATCTGAAAATCATTGAGAATTGATTGAAGAATGAGGCTGAGAACAGAATACATCAAAGTTAAGTATTCAAATTTGCCAGAAAAGACGGAGAATCTCCAAATTGAAAGATTCAAATGCATATATATGAGATATATGCCACAAAGAGGTGTGAATAACGGTGAGCTTTTAGATATAAGAGCCGAAAGAGCTGTACCGATATTCCATTGAATTATATGCTTTTGTCCTTGTACTCTAGGTGGTTAACACCTTTTTAAGCTGGAGCAGAACAGATTGTCCGCAACAATAGAACGGTTAACAAGGCGCTAAAAACTTTTTAGTTCCGATTAGGTGCGAAAACTGCTGTCGGATAACAAAAAATTGCGGTCATGTTTCAAAACCCAACTACTAAGATTTCCTTTTTCAATCCATCTAACTATTCTTCATTTTCTCAGAAAACAGGAAGACATGGCCAAAGAAAAATGAGAACTGTCGGCACGCGACAACCTTTTGAGGAATGTTGAATAAGAGACTAAAAGGTTATTGAGGACGAGCTGACTTCAGAATGGCCGCCAGATCATTAGTTTGATTACAAACGACCTAATATGGTTTCAGGCAAATCTGACAGCAGATAATTTGTCTTCAGATGTGGAGAATAAGAGAAAAATAGGAATTCAAAACTAAAAAGTAATTACCTGTATGTGTTCGTTCATGAATTTTCTTATTTTCGCTACGAGCAAAGACTTTTCCACATTGCTCACATTGGAATGGACGATCTCCAGTATGAACTCTAACATGATTGACAAGCTTGTACTTGGCCTCCAAATGATAATAATAAATTTAATATTAATTTTCTTTTATATTTACCTTGAATGGAGCTCCATGTCTGGAACAGTCCTTCCATTTACATACATGAGCACTTGATTCATTTATTCCAATATGGAATTGTTGTAAATGGTTTGTAATATCTTTGGTAGATCTCAGAAACATTCCACAAGGTTTACCATGCTGTAAAGTTCAGAGATTCTTAATCGTTTATAAGAAAAAGCTGTTATAAACTAAGAAAGAAAAAGAGATTCAAAACAGGTTTCAAAAATTTCCAGCAAAGTTATATTGAGAAAATATCAAGGGCATATAATAACAAAGAAATTGATCTAATACTGTAATTTATAATAAATATTTTTTAAATTATTTACCTCAGTTATCCAAAGACATTGTTGTGGTTGCTCATTTTCGTCTATTTTACTTCCCATGAAACGGAGAGGGAGAGCTGGTGATCTATAATAATTTTAGTTTCATTATGAGAACATTTCAATACTATATAATTCAAAGTATTAAGTAGTACCTAGCACAGGCAAAGTAATCTTGTGGAAGTTGAGCATAAAGCTGTTGCTGATGTTGTGGCATCTGCTGATGGAAAAATCGTTGTTGATGATCCAAGTAAATATCATGAGACATATATCCACTAACATAAGGTTGCATATGATCTATAAAAAATTCAATGAGAATAATTATGAACGAGAGTATAAGTTTTGTTAAAAACTTGTTATAATCTCTTGTCACCCACTACTACATCTTCGAATAATATAGACAAAGTGTGAAGATGTAGTAAAATATGTGTGACTTGGGTCAAATCAACAAAAAAAATTTTTTTTCATTGATTATTGTAAAAGTATTCAACATAGTTTTAAATACATTGAAAGTTTAATTGAGAATAAAAAAATAAAAAAACAGTACCTCTGAGTGGCATTGGTTGAGCATAGCAATCTGGAAGCTGTTGTCGTAAGTCAGCTCCGGTATTTGTTTGTGGTGGAGTGATGAATCCATTGGATGTACTAACAGTGGCTCCAGGTTGACAATAAGCACTGTGCATCATGATTTTAGATCAGATAATAACAATTATTAAGTTTTGAGCTTTGAATATCACAGTGATACTTTTAAAACTTGAGTTAACAGAGACTTAGAACTAAGACTGACTCAAACTTTAGGAATCTTTACACTCTAGATGGTATTGGTGTAGCTGGCAGCTTCAAGCTCGCACAGTTGAGAGAAGGGCTGAGTTCTAATTGGAAGAGATGATGTAGCAAAACGTGGGCACGTGAGTTTCAGACCGTGGATGAGACTCCCCACCGTCCGTACGCGTATTAAGTCACAGTGGGTAGCCTCAGCTTGAGTTCCAGCCTCCTGCTCCGCCCCTCATGGAGGCAACGGTCGATTTGGGGCGTGGCCAAGCGCTGTGATTGGGCAAGGTGCTAGAAGGCGGACTTGGGATGAGCAGATCCCCCGAGGCGAATGCACGACGGGGAGCAGGCTGAGTGTATAAATCTGGCACTAAGAACGTTCTAAGAGACACGAAAAAGACTCAAATTTCTGACAGTCTACTATGATATTTTATGAGATCTTATGGGTAAAGTTTAAGTTAACGTCTTCACGTTGTCATTTCATTCTCTAATCTAAGATTAATCAATTACTTTAAAGTTTTTTCAATTTCATTTTGAAGACTATATCTATAAGATCAAAATGTTTTTTCTTGTAAAATAAATGGAAGTATGAACACAAAATTTCAAAAAGTTCTTGTATTCCCCAGTGAACAAAATATTATTCGGCTGTTTCTGCTTAGACAACAAAGGTTGTGTGAGGTTCAACTATTAGTTTATGTTTGGTTATTAATTTTTATTTTATTTCATAAAACTTACGGCCAAAAAAGACCAACAATTTGGTTGGCTGTTGATGTAGCTTCAGTATATGAAATCCCATCCGACATTTATACTAAAATCCTAAATGAATTGTAAAGAACAAGATCAGAAAACTTTTTTTCACTTTTTACAAAAAAATTAAAGACACAATTAATAAAACGTTATGATTGAATGACAGTAATACAAAATATAAACGACAGTTCAAAATACTGTATCTAAAGGCTTAATACAGCATGCTCATCAGGCTGTATGAACTTAAAAAAACAAATGAACAGCCTAAAGTGACTCGTGCCAGAACATTGAACGTGGCCGACAGATCTTGTGTATTTAGATAATCTGGAGGCGAGAACTGTCATGATTAGTTGTTATCTACCCACAATCAGACAACATCAATCAACTGACTCGAGAAACTATTCATTAGATTAGGCAAATGTATATCCACACGACCTGAAAGTATATAGTATAGTTTATCTGGATCATATCACTTCCTGTACCAGCTAGACAAAGTTTCTTCTATTCTCAGTATTATATTTTATAACAATGTACATATACTATGTTTTGAAACATTGAAATAAAATTTTATTATAATAAAAGTTTTATTATTCTATAATTTAATAATAATAATCAAAAATATGTATAAGTTTTTTAGTAATATGAAGAAAAGTAAAGTTATTTAGTGCTTGCATAATTGCTCAGTTGAAACTTATAATTAACTAATCGGTTGCATAATTTTGTCAGAGGTATTTAGCATATGTCTCATATTCTATTTATTATGTAATAGAATTATTATATGTAATTGTTAAGCTTTAAAACATGCTGTATTACATGTTTTTTATTTTAAATGTTAGATAGATCACAGAACAAAGCTTTTACATAAGCTACTGTATACAAATTTTCATATCTTCATCTTCATTTTTAATACTTAATTTAACATAACCGGCTGCATTCTTTCGAATATATATATCTTTCTTTTGAATTGAAAATGATTTTTCCTTTCTGACAGCTTCATGTTTGAGAGTGAATACTGTAGAACATGACAAGAAATAATATGAACAATCACAAACAGAGAGATAGCCGGCACACGACCTATGGTGACATATTTTCAAATGAAAGTGAAGGCCGCTAAGCTATCAATCTTTATCATTTTGTCACCTCATTAGTCATTTGAAGGACAATTGTTGAAAAATCAAGAAAGTTTCGAAATGAATTCTTAAGTTAGCTAAATGTTAATCGACAAAACATTTGTATATTTGGGTTTTTGGACCAGTTAAGTGTGCTATGTGTAATAGCTCTCGAGATAAATTGTAGGTGTTGCACTGCCGAACAACAGAGGTCTTTTATTATCCGATAATATTAAATTTGAGAACTGCAACATTCTATCTAAGGTGTTGTTTACTAAATCTGGCAATTTTCGCCTGGCTCATCGGCTGGTGGGGTCCCTGCTGTGCTATGATGACGTAATATGAACATGAATTACCTTATTTGGAACAGGCCACCCACTTTAAGGACAATGCTGTGGATCAATTACAAGCCACATGTTTTTACTCAGGTCACCAGCTACAGAAATGAAGCTTATCGATAAACTACGAATAGTAATTGAGTAAAATATTATTATTAGTTGCATGTAGTTTCAAATTTTTCTCAAATACTGTATCATTCTGTCAGAAATTCTTGATGTTGATCCTTGAATGTAAACAAAAATAAAAATTAGTTACATCTTATTGTATTTTAGTTAGATTCATTGCTACGGGCAAGCTTGAACAAAGTTCATAATCCGTTCTCATCATCTGCACACATTTTCTATTGTTGAATCACAGTAATCTCTATTCAACTATTTTATTATAAATATTATATATTTATATACTATATGTATCATGGGTGACAAAAGTGGTATTAGCTTTTGCCACGAGGCGTTTCATAGGCCCGCTGGCAATAGACAGACATGATCATTCTATTGGTGAACAATAGCTCCTCTATGTTAGAGCACAGTATTCGCCTGGCACATGGGATAAGGTTTTGCTAATAGCTCAGTCAAAAGTTCGTACTCAATATTCTAGTACTAAGAACACTTTATCATGAAGTGGTTATAATAATTTATTATTAGTTTATATGCATATACATTAACTTGTTCATCCAACATTCATCTATAGAATTCATAAATTTAGATTAAAATTTAGTAAAATACAAGAAAATAAATTATGAAAAAGACAAGTTAATCCATTGAGAATTATTTGAAGCTTCTCCGCAAGTTTTACTTTATTTCTCCAACTCTAAAAACAAATTTAATGGACAACATACAGTACATATATCTTTATAACATATTAAGCTAAAAAAGAAATGACCTTGTTCATTACATGCATTCTTCCGACTGTTATGCCCTGGAGTAGTTCGAAGTGTAAATGACCAAGAGCTATACCAACATCTTCCGCCAAATAAGTATGTTTAGCCAGAATCTGATGTATTAGGGCATAATTCAAGACTCCAGCTGTGTTGAACTATTCCGACATAAGGAAAAGCCGAAAAACTGTGATAATCTTTGTTTTTGTTATACGCCGTCCTTCTGTTTTAACAAAGTGTGAAGCTGAAAATAGCTAGAAGAAATTCACACCTTGTTTGTTGTTCCGGATTAAAGAATTATAAAGCAACTTTATATAATTTTAAATATTTGTTACTATACTCTATATGTGCTTACTATACTATATAAGAATGTTTATGTATGTATTTTCATTTTTATTGTTTAGCTTAGTTAAACATTCAATGTTTATGCATATTTCTTGATAGAAAATCAACACAAAAAGCATCAAACAATACAACACACAATTGCCAAATTAGATAAAGAAAAATTAAAATTAAATAACTATCTAAGTGACCCAGGCACTTGTTGTTGGAATTGTCCGTTTACATTGCTCTATGACGTAATATGCTCATCGCTCAATTGACACTCATTGAACCGTGTGTTACAGCTAAATAAGATCAAACCTAAAATTACTGATATAACTTGTAATTATAACTAATCGAGCTAATTAATCCGCAATCAACTCAGTGTAAGTTTTATATTTCTTATGTAGACTGGATTTATTTAAGAATGTAAGCTCTATATATAGTTTGAATATTTCAATACGGTGAATATTATATAATTCAATTATTGAATAGAATTGTCATAGTTATTTGGGATTATTTTACTTTTTAAGAAAGAGGATGATTCTTCGACATAACTGGCTTTGACAGTTCAAGTGACCTGATCGTGGATTATCTGCAGTTAGGAGGTCGTGAAGAGAAAATTGAGAATAAAGATTATTTTCAAAATCAATAGAAATGTATTTAACTTTGGAAAGGTATTTATACTAGAAGCTTATAAGTTAAGACATCTTTAAGAATATTTTTATACTAGTTATAACCAAATAATTTAGAAAATTTTGAAAACAACTTTTATGTATACAATAATCATTGAACTAATTATTATTACTTATCAAAGTAGCATTCAAACTTTAAATGGATAAGCGTGGCAGATATAAATTTGTATAAATATTTATTCTTTTTGATGAAAACAATGGATATTGAAATGAACTTAAATAAGATATTTAGGAATTATAAGATATATGACTGATTTAGTGCTGTCTCAACGTTCAATAGATCTGACCTCTGAAACAGTTCCATTTCTATTCAAGTATTGTTCGAGATAGTCATGAATATAGATGCAGCCATTCCTTCTTTGGTTAACTTATTTATGATCATGAATTGTATGAAGAAGAGAAGAAAGTAATGACAAGAGATAGAACATACTTTAGAATTTTTAAATGGAAATTTATTAAATCTTCATATACCAGGGAGAAATTAATGTTTGTTTTCAATTCTTCCTCGTCGTATAGATTTTAATTTAAAAGATAAGATTTGATTTATTGTAATGATAAGAATATTTTAATAATAAAACTAAATAGGTTCTATTTAATATTTCTGCTTTTGGTGTGCTTCAAACATAAACTTCATAGAAGTTGAGAAGAGTATTATGTTTTTTTATATTGGAAACATTCAATATTACTTCATAAAACAAAGAAATAATAACTAGTATTTCTATATATTATATAAATTGAAATTCTATTCATATATCAACATTAAATTTCTTTTCAAACATACTATTCTAATCATATTTGCTCCTAATGATACAATGATATTTAAAATAAAATATGTCAAATATAACTATTGATTATATATATTTTGAATTTATATATTAATTATAAGTAAAAATTCAGCAAGTGCTAGAAAAAAAATTTGAACAGATTTTCCAATAATTCTTCATTAGTAGTTATATCTGAAATTAATTATTTTAAACATGAATTTATTTTCTTTTAGTTTTATACAAAAGAAATTTACTTGAATGAAACATCAAAGTTATCAAAGTCTACGCATTAAGTATTTGCAAAATTAATTTAATCTCAATATTTATTTATATATCAAATTTATTTTACATTATATATTAAATATTTGTTAAATTAGCATATTTCTTTTCAAAATCTAGTGTGTGTGGCCACATATTTATTGATATACCTAACATATACATATACATATGTGTGATTTTATTATAAAACTATTACAAACATGTAAGTTATATAACAAATTAACATATTTCTCTTATAAAGAATGAGTTAATATTTGAACTTTTGATTCTGAGGAAGATCGATTTTCTTTTCTATATCCATCACATTTTCTTCTACCTGCTGGTACAAGCTTACTGGGTGGTGTCGCTTCCCTAAATATATAAATATATTTGGATAAAATAATTTTTAAAAAAATTACATATTAGCTTTTCCTAATGGAACAGTTATAACATCACTTTGGTTAGAATCATTGTCCAAGCGAAGTTTTTTCTTTTCCTTTTTGCGAACATTTAAATACAAGGAATCAGCTCTAAAGACATGTAAAATGAAACATAAATTTTCTCTTGTGTATCCTGACAATCGTAAAGCTTTATTAGAAGCCATCTCAACTTCTTCTTTTCTGCGAACATGATATCCATCATTTGGAAAAATACTTCTTGGTGGTACATAATCGGATTGAGTGCTGTTTTCTCTATTCGAGTTTGTCTTATACTCTTTTGAATTGTTTCTAGATGGTGTATCATTGCTCTTCTTTTCATGTCTTCTTCCAGATATCTTAAATCTTAAATTATGATAAAACCTGATACTATTCCAAATTATCCGTTTACGTCTCTATTAAATGCTTTTTTATTCTTGACTATTTTGCTTCTTCCTCTACATTTAACTATGAAGTTAATAAAGCATATTAATAAAATTAATTCTTTGAAACCGATATAAGAGAGCCCATCTATCATTTGGTCTGAATTTATTGAAAAATGTTATCAAGTGATCAAAAGTTGAATTCTCATACCACCGATTAATACTAGATGCAGGTGAAAAATAAAAGTGAAAAGTCATGAAAATACTCAAAAAAGGTTTTATTATTCCAAAATTTGCCTCATCTAATATCCCTTTTCCTTTTTTTTAAACTAACTTTTGTCGATATACGAAGAGCATTTTTACACTGTCTCATCGACGACCTGATTGAAATAGAAAACGAAAAATAGTATAAAATCGAATATTTTTCGATTAAAGTCCCTTGTTTTCTATAAATTGAACTAGATAAATTAAAATAATCAAATTTTAATAATGTGAATATTTAGAACTCATTTAATGCTTTATATGCATTCTTAATTATTGTGTTTTGCTGATTTTTCATTGTTATTTTGAAGATTCATCTATTTTTATCTTTTTTTTTCAACTTTTGATAAGGAATGCTAAAATTTTGAAATGTCAATCAGTTCCATTTAAAATATCATTGTAGTCCTCTCTGTTATTTTTTAATTAAATTAACAAACGAGAAGAGCAACAAATTGAACTGATATTTTAACCTTTTTTCATATCATTGGAATTTCTTGAAAGTTATTTCATCAAATACAAAGCATCCCATTTCAATGTTTTATACTTTCTTTCGAGAATTTAATTTCCGTCAATCGTGTCATAGCTGAAAGTTCATTTTGCTGATAGGAATGGTAAAGTTCTGGCAAATGTAGGATAGCTATTGATTTCTTGTTTTCTCTTCTTCTCTCTCATTCTCTTTCTCTCTCTTTCTCTCTCTCATTTTTTCTCTTTTCATCCATTCCAAATTTTTCTTCCCAACCGTGTGAGGTCAAACTGTCAATGATTGAGCTATATCTGCTTACCATCTGTTCGCGTCAGCTATAAATTTCAAATTTCTAATGGCTGTACTAACATCGGTACATAGCATATATTCTCTGTATATGTGAGTTCTTTGGTTTTTTTAAACATTTGTCAATATATCTAAACAGCTTCCGCAGTATCAGTATTGATTCTCTTTGTTCTTTTTGAGATTTCAGCAACATAGAGTAAAAAACATGATTATATAACATATATTTGCATGACAATGAAAACACTCGTTCGCTGAATCAGACATCAGCGTGTGCGTTTTCTTTTCTTTCATTTTTTCTGAGATTACGTTAGATGGTTAATGATTATACTAGCCGGATCGCCCTGATTCCAGCCAAGGCCTTTTATCTAAGAAGGCCACTTCATCATTATCTTTTGTTACTCTTCCTACAGCCTTACAAACTAATAATATTCGAGAATTCCTGTTTCATGTTTTGAATTTATTGACTTATTCTGTTTTCCATGTCATTGTCATTTAAAACTAGCTTTCGCTAACTCATAATCTATATTATTAAACATGCGGTTACTTTGTTCAATTTTTCATTTTCTTATGCATGAGCCAATGAAAGACTTCTATTAAAAGAACAGTTGGAAAAATTGGTCCCGTGCGGAGAGACGTTGCCTCTTTAGTACAAACTATAAATCCATTAGAAAGTTTAGCTTTCAAGAATGGAAAAATTGAGGAAATTATTAATTAATCGGCTTTGAAACTTGATGTTCAGTGTAGAACTACAACTCATCTTCATACATTGCCTTCATTCTATCATTGGGAGTATATGCTGTTATTAATCCGGTTTTTCCCTCATGAACTTGAGGTTTTGATGCTAATACAATTTCCCGTATTATTCTCAGATTTCTGTATATTTTGTGATGTTTTTTCAAATCTCATTCATGATATGTCATCGTTTAAACAGCCTGTATTCAATAAATAATTGCCTTTTATGTTATTTTACGCTCATTGTTGGTTAACACTAAGTTTTAAGAAAACGATGGGTTCTCTGAGTGAATGGTTCTGGAATGACCATAATTGGTTACCTGCCGGAGTCAAATGGGAAGAGATGGAAAGTAATTCTAGGATAACATACCCAAAAGTCAGTGACTTGAAATACACATTGTATGGTGGTGCTCTTCTGATGGTATGAAACCGTTTGAAATTTAAAATTATTTTTCTGATTCAGATTCTTAGAATTCTTGTTGAATCATTTATTTTTGTACCTATTGGTTGTTTAGGAGGATGGATGTCTAATCCTGGAAGTAGAGTATTGGAGCATTTAACTGGTATGCGATATAATTTATAAAAATTGTATGCTTTGTGGTTCAGGTGGATTCATGGGCAAATCAAAATTCAAGCGTGTTGCTGAATGTGGATGGCGTCTTTGTTTTTATGTATTTGCTTTTGTATTAGGGTACGCTTTTCTCTATATTTCTTAGCATACTTTATGTTTTAGTATTTATACAATGAGTAACACTGCTCAGCTATATGATGTTACTGAATGTTGGAGGAATTGGCCTTATCACCATGTTTCAAATGAAATCTGGTGGTATTACATAATTGAAGCTTCTTTTTACTGGTCACTGTTTTTCGGGTTTATTTGTTTTATATTGTTCGGGAATTGATAAGAGCATTTCAGAACTCTTTTCTTTGATGTTCGTCGTGGAGATTTCTATCAGATGATGCTTCATCATGGGGTAACTATTCTTTTACTCTACATTAGTTGGTCAATGAATATGATTAGAGTTGGTACACTAATTCTTTTTAGTCATGATGCAGCTGATATTTTCATGTACAGTGTTTTTTATATTATATTTGATAAGTACATTCTTTAAGTGAAGGAACTAAAGTTATCAGATATGCCGGTTGGAAGACCGCCGTAAATTGCTCTTTTGTTATCTTTTTGATTGTTTGGATAAGTACGAGACTTGTCTATTATCCTGCTTGGGTTTTAATGTCTGTTTGGTTTGATGCCCCTTCACTTATTCAGGTTAAAACGTTTAAATGATTTTCTTAGAACAAATAACATTTTCAGCATGATTACCAGTGGTATAATATATTGCAAAGCCCTATTGTGCCTCGCTTACTGATGATTATGTTGTCAACATTGTTTGTTCTTCACATCTATTGGACATATTTGATTCTTCAAGTAATATTGTATTTTTACTAGTGATCTTATTTAATTATTGAAGGTTGTATATCGTACCGTTCGTGGAGATGGTGTTGATGATGTCAGAGAAGAGGAGAGCGATTTGGAGGAAAATGATAATAAGAAAAAAGACTAAGTGAAGATTATTATTCTTCACCCTAAACTTTTCAATCTGTTGATTTAGTTGTTTGTCAAATTTTCACTATTTTTAGATGACAATTCACGGGTTTTCATTTCTACCGATGGAGTGTCTGTATTATGCTTGCCATCCTATTTTCGCATTCCGTTCTTGTAGCCATAATGCCCATAATAATCTTGCTTTCTAATTGGTTGCCTAGATTCTAGCAATTTATTTTTGATATTTATATCGTCAGAGTTTTCAATTGTTTTACCTGCTGCTTGCATCTAGAATAATGAATATATTTATATTCCAAACGACAACAACTAAACGATATATGTTTTCAACATTTAACAACAACTTATGCAAATATGACTATTTCTTCAGAGCTTTTGGAAGAGTAGGAGAAGTAAGCATTCTTCTAGATAATCGAATCTTTCCTGTTGTTGGATCTCGATTCAACCATTGTAATGTTAATTTTTGTCCAACCTAAGATATTGTTTTCATATTTGTATAATCATCATAGTTTTATAAATACCTTCAACCCCGTAACGCTGGAATGGGAAATGGGGGTTGGATGAAGCTGCCCATTCGGAACAAATACTGGCTGCCCAACTCCCTGGATAAAAAAGTAATAAAAGCTAGCAAAGTTGATTCTTACTCTTAGATTGACATAAACACCCTTCTCAACCATCTCACACACTTCAACTTCAATGAGTTGTCCAAAGTTGTAATGAACTTCTTCGCTATCGGTGAAAATTCTAGTAACAAAGAATAATCAGAAAATAATATAACTATTACTTTTTTATTATTGTCTTTGCTTCATTTAACATTTCCTTGTTCGGTGCGAATAAACTTATATGAGAATCATCCTCCATAGTGATCTGAAATAGAATATGTTTATATTTCTTTAAAAAATTAGACCTTAGTTCCTGTTTCAGCTTCAATCATCTTGATATTCATTGCTCCTGATTTGAATAAAGTGTGGCGTTTGTAAATTTCAATAGGCATAGTTTCAATCACAGGAACAGTTGATTTAAACTCGGTTCTGAAAAATTAACGTCAAATACAATAAAATTCATTTCAACGAAACCTCGGCCGATCTCTCATAATCGCCATTTTTTCCAGAACATGATTAATTCCATCTTGACCACGAATTAAAGACTCTGTTAACTGTTGTCTCGTTAAACCAGGAATTTTAACATCCAATTGTAAAGCAGTGTAACCATTTTTGGTTCCTAAAGTGTACTTATCTCCCAGTATATATATTTATGTAGTTCTACCTGCAATTTTGAAATCCATATCTCCAGCATAATCTTCAATTCCTAGAAGATCCGTAAGAATTTTATAATCATTTGCTCGACTAAAGAATGACAATAAGCATAATGGAGGAGTTAAAAAACTAACTCTTCCCCTGTAACAAGACCAATAGCTACTCCAGCAGCGGGTGAAATAAGAGGAACACCTGCATCATACATAGCTAAACTACCAGAGCAGACTGTAGCCATAGATGAAGAACCGTTTGATTCAAGAACCTGAACAGAAATACTATTGAAACATATCCTTTTAAAAGGCATACCTGAGTAGCTAAACGGATACTATACGGAAATTGGGTAGGAATAAGATGCTTTAAGCCTTTTTCAGCCAGTGCACCATGTCCAATTTCTCTTCTATTGACTCCTCGGGTTGTCTACAATAAAATTCAAATGGAAGCTTATTAAATAGCACTTACTGCAATTGAGTTAACGGCAAAAGCTGGAAATTCGTAATGTAGCATAAACATTTTTTTTCGTTGAGCTCCTAGCATTTGTGATATGGAATCAGGATGAAACGCGGCACTAGGACTATCAAATGTGACAGTAGAAAAAACCTACAGTTATTCAGTAAAATATAAAATTGAAAAAACCATACTTGAGTTTGACCTCGTTGAAACAAAGACGATCCATGAAGCTTTTTATAAACATCTACTTGAATGGTTATTGGACGAAATTCTTTTAATTTCCTTCCATCGCATCTCACTTCACTTTCCAAAATAAGACTTCTCAGTTTCTTCTTAGTAATATCAGAAAATAAAGCCATTACATCCGCACGATTGTGTTCTGGGAAAGAAGAAGCTAAATCGTAACCGAGCTCCTAGAAGAAAAAAATGGCATTCAAGGTATAAACGGATATCTTCAATAGAGAAATAGCCAGTCGGAAAAGGTTATTCATACCTGAATAGCTTTATCTCGAGAAATCTTATCATGAGTATAATCTGTAAGTATATAATACAGCCTTTCATCAACTTCTTCCTCAATTCTTTTTGACAATAGGATATCGAATGTTTCAGAATCCTAAATATCAATAACCCATGGTTACACATAAACTTCATAATTTGCTACAAAACCTGAATCTTGGGTTGGCCACACTTATTTCGTAAATCTGTCATAGCATCTAAAAGTTTTTGCACAGCTTGTAAGCCTGTGTCTAAAACTTCTTCCAACCTTTCAAGTGAAACTTCCTGTAATCCAATTCAATCAAATAAGATTAAAAACAAGTCAACCACAAACTTTTCCATCCATTTCGATCATAACCGTTCGATTTTCAGAACAGCCGGCCAAAACCATGTTTAATGCTGATTCTCTGCGAGCCGCACCGCAAGGATTTACCAGGATCTAAAAATAACGAGTTAAATTAAAAAATACATTTTTATGCCAACTTTTCCATCTACATATACTAAACGTACTGCTCCTACTGGACCGTCAAATGGTATAGGAGAAAGCATAAGAGCTGCAGCAGCGCTATTTAATCCTAATATTACGCCATCGCCTTTATCATCAAGAGCTAAGGGTTTTACAACCACCTAAGAACTAAATAGTTATATGAGCAGTTCGGATATTGAAAACCTGTGTATCACAGTTCCAATTTTTCGGAAACAGAGGACGAAGGGACCGATCGATTATTCTCGACGTTATAATTTCTTCATCAGATTGAGCTAACTCTCGACGAAGATAATTTGTAGGAATTTTACCGACTGCAGCAGCACTTTGTCTATAATCCACTGTAAGTGGAGTTCTGAAAAGGACTTTATATTAATATAACTAAGAAGAAATCTATATCAGACCCTTGATTCGGTCCAGGTTTTGGCTGACCATGGACACATGTCGATAAAACCTACAAATAAACTATATGGTATCGATATATAATTTATAAACTCACAGCATTATCACCCTGCGATGCTACTACAGCACCAGCAGCGAATCTAGCAATATGGCCTATAAGAATAACATTAGATCGACCAACATCCATATGTCGCTATAAACCATATTAATCTTTCAAATTGAGATATAGTTTATCACAGTAAACTAACCAGTTTTCAGTTCGAATGGCTCATTATTCCCAAATTGAACAGATGCCGAATGAGCCGTTCGAATAGCATGAACTAATCGAAACTTAGCACTAAATCAATATATATACATATTAACAATCTTATTCTCAGTTGATGTTTGTGTGTACCGTCTTTTATTAAGCAAATTGATACATTGAATTCCCTTCATATTTTAATTGTTTTTAGTCAAGCTGAAAACGATTCGATGTATTAGTTTACAAGAATTGACTGACCTTCATATTATAACAAAAAAACTTGAAAACTTCTATAAGATGTACATTTGATATTATCTAAAACGCACACACGGTCCTCAGCCATATTAAGAACTAACTGTGGTAAGGTTCGGAGGACAACCAAATTGAGGATAGTGTCAAATGAACTTAAATATTTTATTTCGCAAATATTAAAATGTCTACAATATGAAAGGTGATAAATGAACAGAATGAAAACGCTAACATCCTGTGAGTATTCTACAGAAATATTTGCTTGAGAGGTAAATGAAAAGTAAACAGTGAAAGTTACACACGTTTTCGGACCGTATATACCACACAAGTAAGGCTATACATCAACATGATATTGAGATGAAGGTTAGTAAATCAGTTAAGAGAGAATTAACTTTAATTATTTGAATATTCTAGTAAACCGGGGTTTAGACACTGGCATAGCCTTGGCGCTTAGCGCGAGCACGTCCAATAAGGTAGGCAACTAGGACAACGATTACAAGACCAGCCAAACAAGCTCCAACGATAATAGGTACAATGTCTGAAGTGCGCGAATCCAGGAAGCAAACATCGTAGACTGAAATAGAATAGAAATTTTTATCTTGCTATACCACAAATACCTTGAGTAACTGGAAGTTCTGTGCTATTCAAGCTTGCGAAAGCAACAGAGCGAATATTTTTAAAGTCAATTGAAGAACCGTTAACGAGAGGCAAAGCAGTGGAAGAACACTTAAAAAATATATAGAAACAAATTGCGCAACGTTAGATGTTCTAAATACCTTGTATCCATTGGATCCATTAGAAACAACTTCAGAAGAAGCATTCTTCTTCATCTCAAATTTACCTAAGAAACAGAACTATTATTATGATTACTCAAATAGAAAACGTACCACTTCTGGCTTTAGGGCAAATTGGGGTCTCAGAAGTAAGAACAAAGTACTCACTAAGCTCGTATCCAGTCTCAGTCTTAGTGTAAACTAAGTCAATGAACCACAACTGAGTCATATTTTCTCCAGGTGAAAAGGAAACCTATAACGATTAAGATGTACTACAGTTATAGGGGTGCTCACACATACACTCATTGTTTGGGCTGGTTTACCATTACGGATAGCACTGCAGTTACCTCTCGCTTCAAAATCAACGACATTTACTTTACAAGTAGAAGTTTCATTTCCCTTAAACAAAAAGTAAACAAAGTTTGATATGATATATTAAATTACATTTGGATAAACAAGGTTTAAAACTGTATCAGCCTCAAGGACAATACAATATTTGCCATCCGAATCTTTAACTCCCCATGGGACAGCCGCTGCGGCTAATCCCACAAGCGCTAGAATATTTATACTTTAACGGTGACTAAAATAATAAGAACTTACCAACAAACACAAGCATTAATTTCTGCATTTTGAAATTCTGAAAAATGTAACACATGAGATATTCCGGAACATCATATTATGAAAAAAAAAAGAGATAAACACCCGATTGGTGAGTCAGGATCATTTAATAGCATAAAAAGATGAAAAACGCTCAGTCGAAAATATATCAATCGATGTATAAAGTAGCAAAACTCCTTGCATAAGAACCTTTATCGGAATAGTAATGATAAGAAACCACCGATAAATCTAAAGCTGTTTGATACTAAAAAAAATTTCGAGAACAACCTTTCATGTTGCAACCAATTAACAATTATTTTGAGAAAAAAATTAGTTTGAACAAAGAAAGATATCAAAACAGAAATTGGATAAAAAAATGATAACATATCATCTATATCAGAATGAAAACCTCGTCTTGATTAGCAAATATGTAGCACATGACTATTAAAACTCAAAATGTTAGTGCTAGTGAGCAGACAGCATTCACTGCTGCAGAGGACCGAACTGTTTACCTAGTCGATATCACTCGTTAGGGGCAACAACACAATTTAAAAAGCCGATTTCAGATCTGAGATAGTAAAATATTGACAAAAACCTCAGAACTTTGAAGAGAAAATAAAAGTATGTGGCCAACCATCCTCTACCATGGGAGTAAATAAGAATTGGGGCGGAGCAATTTCAGCCGTTGCTGATAATATTGGTCCTAGCGAGAAAATTATTTGAATATTCTTTTATCAAACTTACACTTATTATAGTTTATTGCTTAATTGTTTTTGGATTGTACATTGTACGTTGTTAAAATTTAATAACAATAACCGAAATGAGTATTATACTAGAAACTAAATAGCTTCCATGTAAGTAATACGGATGAAACAACCAAATCAACATTTATGTATGTAGCTGATTACGTTTTCAATTATCCAACTAAGTGTAGAATCATAAAAATATTATGTCATAGTTTATTAACAGATAATTTAAAATAACCGGAGGAAATCACGATGTAATATATATATATACAAACTATTGACGAAAAATGGAAACAAAAAGAGACCACGTGAGAAGCATCAGTGTAGCACACAAGTTCACAAAAGTACAAAACTATGGTTACGATACATACTTATATAAATTACTATCTTCTGCATCACGACAAAGATACTCTCTCTCAATTAAAGAACCAATACGTTTCTTCAAATCAACGGATTTTACAGGAAATCTGAAAAATAAATAATACTATTTTTAAAAGATAATTGAAGCTACCGCAATTGCGCAAATAATTCATTAATAAGCTGGTGATGCACCAGAACTTTACGAGTTTTCATAATTCTAACCACGGCAGCATCAATCTGATATTGACGATCCAAATTGACTTGTTCCTCTGTTTGTTTGTGCTCTTCTTCCTACAAAATTGTTATATGAATAGAACGTTTTTGAATGAAAGTTACAGTTTCTTTCAATTGAACTTGACAAATCTTGATGCGGTAAAGTCGCTCCTGAAGATCGTTATTCACTGTGAACTTGTCGTCGTCGCAGATCTTAAAGCGAAAAGTAAATATATAAAAAATCTATTGCTTGTTAATTCACTTCTTTGCTTTTAGGAGACTTGTGAAGAACTCGTACTTTTGCACAAGCCAAAGAAATTAATGTTCGCTTAAGTTCTTTGGGTTCTATAATATATGTCAATTAATTATATATTAATTAACAGCAAATTTTAATTTAACCTATTTTTGTAGCATTAGCAATATCCTGGTATGAATATTCCTGAGAATCGTTGAAGAGTAACAGAACTATGGCTTGGTATAATGACACTTGAAGTTCTTTGCAACACTATAAAGTATTAATTGAAAATTAAGTTTGTGAGCTTGCTAGGTAAAAATGAATTAAAATTACAAACCCCGGGTCTGAATATTCCTTTAAGCATGCATTGCCCTAAAGAATGTTGCCATTGCAGCTTTCGACCACTGTGCTTGGAAATGTAAAAATCTTGATACATCTTCAGGCATTTAGCCATGCCATAAGGCAGATTGACCTAGAATAAAATATCGAATAAAATGAGCATAAAAGAGATGTATACATCTACGGGATCATAAGCAGGCCACTGTCCTAAAGTGAGTACATTGACATAGAAATCCATCTTAATAAATTGCTTGCCCAGACCAGCTTCATGCTCATTATGCTATACTTCTGGTAAAATTTTGATCGATAAGACAAGTTCTACCTGTCTGAAAGAAACCCCCAAATCCTTCGATATTTCCATATCTTTGAACATTCCTTCTAATTTATGTGTAAACCCGGCTCCACATTCTGAAAAAAATCAAATCATACTGAAAATGAAACCGGAGTACCTTGTTTAAGTTTACTTAACATTGACTTTTCGGCATCAACAGAAGCACTGCGACCTAACAATAATCTTTTAGCTAAGTCCTTTTTATAAAAAGCTTCGAACACATCTTTTCCTGAAGAAAAATGATTTCTTTCGAATATAATACTAAATTACCTTGTATAAATCTAAATAGAGTAATTGCTTTATCCATAAGCAAATCTAATTCTTCATCACTAGCTTCCTTATTAGCACTTCTCATTTTAGCATCCATAAACTTGGCTACTAATTCTGCAGGTTTATTCGCCCGAGTATTAATGAAATAATCGAATGAATCTCTTTCAGCCTGCCAGAATTTCTCCAAATTGCCAAAACATTCAAGAACTGAAAATATGAATAACTTCACAATAAAAAATCCCGAAACAAGTGCCTATGGTATCCATCTTAGTTTTGAAAGACATGAGATCCTCAACCATAGTTTTATCTCTTTCAGGGTTCAAAACCATTGCTTTACCAAGGCGCTAAACAAAGTATATAACAGAAAAATAACAGAAAAAATTCACTTTGATATAATTAACAAATCCAGCTTTTAGTAATACTTGGCCATCTTTAACACGAGATAAAAGAGTAAAAATAAGCTTGAGATCTGGCATATTATTACTCTCAAGAAGACTGTCCAAACCTAAATTATCAAAATTACTATCGTTATCACTTCTCTATTTTACCTTTATTAAGGAAATGTTGCATATGTGTAGTAATGAGACATCTCTCCGTTATTTCGAATAACTGTTTTCGTGTACTCTCATCCAGATAGAAGTCAACACGCTCTGATTCACCTTGAAGTCTTTTTTCTACATATTGAATATATTCACTTGTCTGAAAAGAGGAATTGTAATAGTTTTCCACAGTTTCAAATTACATCTAATGTAGCAGCATTATGCTCACTTTCACGTGTGAAAAGTTCTTGAGTAGTATTGAAGAAAGCTGTTTCAAATACCTGAAAAAATCAACAATCGAAATTAAAACTATATGAATTTGAAACCTGGCTATAAATTTGCAAACTCGATAACATTCTTAACAAAGATTTGATCAAATATCGATTAACCTATAAAGGAGATAGGTTACAATTTCAACAAAAATAATTACCTGATTTCCTTGTCTTTCTTCTGTAATAAGCTTCAGAATTTCTGAAATTAATCTTTGTCTAATAGAAGGGCAATCCATGATTTCAGCACGAAAAACAGATAGTGAAAGTTCCCTAAAATCAGATATTTAAAATAAAACCAATGTAAACAAACCAGATAGATAAAACAGAGGAATTCTGTAAAATAAAAGTTCTATCTAAAAACAAGAAAATACTTCGAATCATCGTCTAAAATATCACGGTCAAGCTCATAATAAAAACAGATAAAACCGTTTGTTCACAAAAGTCAGACCATACAGATGCGACATTAGATAGAAATTGAGCTGCGTTTTCATTCATTTTTTCAAAAAGAAGTTCTCTAAATTCTTTCAACTTATAATAATCATGATTGCGTAAATTATACCTTGATTTGTGCACTTGATTTCGAATCAGAGCTTGAAGCTTATCATAAATTTCACTACTCTTTTTGTTATCACAAAGACCAGCAACCATCTTAATTTTAAAATTAAAGCCAGTTTTGGATAATGGATGACACACCTTAAATAACTTTTCTAACGTAGCAGAAACCTTTTTTTTATTATGTATGGCTAAAACACTTTCTTCTAATCGAGACCATGACTCAGCGAAAGAATTAGAAGAATCTTTTTCTGAACAAAAACATATGGGCTAGAACATTGTGTGTACAAACTTTTAAAATTTTTGATAACTAGCTTCTTTGATTGTTGAGCACCACTATGAATTCGATATGGTGCACTCTATAAATTCATCTTTAGATCAATGAAAACAACGTTTCCTAACCACAGGACTAGAAAAATTGCTCACAACGCGACTTGTAGCATCCGCATCAAGACATCCAAGCTCTAAGTAATCCATGTCATCATTATCTTGCATTTCCTCATCCATGACCGGCGGAGCTCTTTTTATTTCAGGCTAAAATACACAAAAAAACTCACAAGTTTTTAATGTGCTTCTACCTCTTGAGGAGATTCTCTCACCAAGGACCTCTTGTTAGGGCCAGGACGAATTATTAGCTTCTTTTTAGAACCAGAAGAAGGTCCAGGTAATGTAGAAGAAGAAACTTCGTCTTGAATATCTTCAACTTTACTGTGGACTTTGTCAGTTTCTGATTCAGGCATGTATGGTTTATATGGGATCTAACTGAAGTTCATGGTTATATAGATAAACTAGTCTAATCGAAGTTTCAAGGGAAAACGTGTACAATTAATATCACACAGAAAATCTTATATTAAAGTTTAAATTACCGGATCATGTCATGAATAAAATCATTCCGTAGAGCTACGAAATATAAATTTGACGAAAGTTTACGTATTTATTTGAAAAATATTTTCAATGGTTTAATTTCTTTTAATAATTACATTTGATTATTAAAATGGAAATGAAACTTAAATATTTATATTAATTTATTCAGGTTATGACTACGAAAATTCGTGATGTGTCTGATTACTTTAGAACACTGAACGAGTTAATTGGCTATTCGGACTGGAGTTCCGCAGAATCTGCAGCACATTTACTCTCACTGACAGATGAACATGCCTCATATTCATTTCTTCATGTAATTGTTTATAATTGAATATTGAGACCATCCATTCCAAAATAGATTGATGAATATGTTTCGCGTAGAGGTAGGGGCTTAGATGACGATGCCTTTGACAAAATCGCCTGTTTACATTTGCAAGTCCTGTATAACTTACATGTATCTCGCAACTATGAGAATGCTTGCTCAGCTCATACTTCGGTGAACCTTTTTTATTTTGTACTTATTTTTGGCTATTGATTACAGATAATGCAAGTGTTCAACAAAGAAATTCTCCAAAAGAAAAAAGAAGAAAATTGGTTTATGCCTATTTTCTATCAGATATGTTCGGATTTAAGGAAAGTCGCTAGTTTGGCTGATGAATTTGTAGAGAAAGATGATGAAATGGAGAATACACCTTCATTCTATGAAAGTTGTGCTTCATATATAATGGAATCATACCGTACATGTGTATCAGATGTGTAAGAAATAGATTTCAAATATGTATGAACTGGATAATTTAGACGAGCTGATGCCACAACTACTAAAAAAATAGCCATGCTTAACATGACAAATCAATTATTTCGCATATACTTTAAAGTCAGTTTTATCTTCAACAATTTTTTATTATTTTTCTTTCAGATAGACAAACTCAATCTGCTCAAACCATTAATTAGAGCTGTTGATAATTCTGGAGCTTTATACAATGAATTTTCAATGGCTGATAAGGTATTCACTATTCAAACTATTAAAGACATATCTTCATTTTTAGGTGACATATAAATATTTTCTTGGACGAAAGGCTATGTTTGATTCAGATTTGCCACTCGGTAAAATAATTTTTGACTTCTATTCTATTATAAATGAGTGTTTAGCTGAAAAATCGCTTTCTTATGCCTTTCGCAATTGCCCTTCAGAATCCATGGTTAACAAACGATTAATCCTTATTTATTTAATTCCTGTAAAGATGTTCCTGGGGCATATGCCCACACCACAGCTCTTGCACAAATATCAGCTTGACGATTTTCATGATGTAAGCGAGGGTTTCGTAAAAGTATCACGGAACGATTTAGGTAGTGGAAGCTGTAAAAGCTGGAAATCTTGCCAAACTTGACAAGGCTCTGGCTGATCACGAAGATTTTTTCATTCAATGTGGAATATTCTTGATGTTAGAAAAATTACGCGGTATAACATTCCGAACACTTTTCAAGAAAATGTAAGTTTCTCTTTTTTTGCTCTTCTGTAAATATATATTTACAGATCAACCCTTCTAAATGTCAATCAGATTCCGTTAAGTGCGTTTTTATGTATCTTAAAATACTTAGGTGTTAAAGATGTTGACGAATTAGAACTTGAATGTATAGTTGCTAATTTGATAGCTGAGGTTGGCATAATTTTTTTGAATTGTTGATGAAGATACAAATCTCTAATTTCAGAAGAAAATCAAAGGATATCTTTCTCATCAGCACCAGAAATTAGTCATAAGTAAAAAGGATCCCTTCCCTGCCCTGTCATCAATTCATGCCGGATCTCATTGATAATAGATAAATTGAGTGTTTTATGTTTTATTATGAGTATTAATATAATACAAGAGATCTTCTGAACTTATTAAGAAAGGGAAACTGAACGTTGAGCGATTTCAAGTATGACTAGAGATGATATTCACGAGAAAAAAATAGCAGTTTACATATCCTTTGCACGAGAGAGCTCGGGTATTTCACGAACAGAAAAAGATGTTCCATCAGAAGGCAAAGGTGATGGGATAAATGGTGACAAAGCGATTAATGGCCAGCGAGATCCAAGGGATTCTTTCAAATTCCCTAGAAGGCCTAACTGGTATGCGTGAACATCCTAGAATTTAAATTTAGTATTCGTGCTAATAGAATGCAGTTAGTACCAGAAGATACTCTACTCTTGTTTGACCGTTCCACAAACAGAATCCTTGAGCTGCGATGAGATAAATTGTGAATAAAAGTACCGTCATATTACACGCATAGAAAAGAACAATAACAAATTGATAGAAAGAAAGAATCCTGAAAGTTTTGAATTTAGAATATGATACATGATAGACCCATACCTGGCTACTAATGCCAAGTGGGGAAGAATAATCTGCCAAGCTTTAAGGATTGTAAACTGTCCATCCATGTGCATCCATAGAAATTCCCATGAATAACTAAATATATATTAAAGATTCAAAAAAATTCCACCTCAAACTTACAAGCAAAGAAATAATTGAAGAATAAATAGATTTAAAATAGCACCAACAAAATATCTAGAAAGGAAGAAATAGAATTTAATTAGTAAGCTATCAAACCTTTGATTAAAGTGACCCACACATACAGCACCAAAAGAACAATGATGATCCCTACGGAATTGACAAGAGTCACAAACTTAAAAGAAATACATTTTATGATTTAAAAAGTACTTCATACCTGGACAATGGAAAGCTCTAGGCGGACAATTAGCGCGACAAGAATGACAGAATCTGGAAATGTATGTTTAACATAAAGAAAAAAATTTGTTATAGTTTCAAATTTTAACATTACGGAAAGAACAATTTTTATTAATTAGTTCTAAGAAGTCACATGATTTATCTTACCTATAGCCTGCCTTTACAATATCAACAAGAACATTTTTATTTCCATTTGGGCCAACTTGTATCATTCTGAACCAGTTTGCGTAAATATTGAAAGCCAAAAAGGCAAATATGGATGTTCTGATTACCCATGCTAAACAATTAAAAGTCAAACATTCAATAAAATATTAAATGATTACCTTCACCAAAAGTAGGATACCATGTTGGCATTATATAAAACAAATGAATAAAAAACCCTATTGGCATTAAAATGATAAATGCTCCAATAGCAACCTAGAATATTATAAAACATATTAGAAAAAAAGAAAAATATCTCACCACATCCTGAATATGCTTCGGCATTTTGATGAACTTGCCGATTTTAGGCAGGTTGTCCAACTCATTGTTTGAATACATCTGTGATAAGAAGAATGAATCAGTCGTTTATGAAATTATCATTTTACAATACAAACACACGCCAACACGATAATCAATAAAAATTTGTAAGAGTTAAGTGAAAAGCAGGGCAAGTTGAAAGCGTTGGAGTGGTTGGCAAATATGCCAATATACACATAAATAAAACTTCCGATCAAGTGAATTGGACAAAATTCGAAAAAAATTACAATGCAATAGAAAACAATTCGATCTAGAAATAATATTACAGAAGAAGTATTACGTAGCATCAGCACAAAAATTATAAACTCAGCAGAGCTTTTCAAACGGCATATTACGGAACAAATATTAGCTGGGTCGGGGGCATATAAATAGCATTGTGCATAAACATATTGGTCTAGTGTAAGTTGTAGCAATTCATTAAAATTTATTTTGTTTAGTAAAATGTGAAGAGAAGTTGGGCTTTTAAGTTAGTATTAAGTAAAAAAGCTTGCCTAACACAAAGGGGAGGGGTCAGTGGGGCGTTATTGATCAGATGGCAACAGCCGGCCAGCTAGCAGCAGAGAAGAACAGGATCGCGTACACAATAGTC
The DNA here is from genome assembly GCA_964057225.1 of Auanema rhodensis. Lineage (NCBI taxonomy): Eukaryota > Metazoa > Nematoda > Chromadorea > Rhabditida > Rhabditidae > Auanema > Auanema rhodense. Next base: position 6,905,787 of record OZ059899.1, on the reverse strand, counting down.
TGCCAAATAAATTTTACAACGACGATTTAACTTTTAAGAATTTCATTTACTTGTCTGTATGTACAAAAAACATATTTACTCGAAATACAATTTTTCTGTATAATTGATTTGATAAGAAACATTATCAGGTTCATCGAGCCGGGGTTATTCTCTTTAGCATTCTTTGAAATCATGTGATGTATGAGATTCCTAGTCATTATGAACAAATTTTTCATGCATTTCTAATCAAAGAAAGATCATCCGTTTTTATATGTTTAGATAATGAAGAACATTTTTCCACTCTAGTTTGACTACTTTTAGCAATGGGTATGAGGTTTTCCCGTTAGACCAGTTCTTATTTTTCTTCTCCTGATCTGTTATGTGACTTAACCTTCACTTTCTCCTATTTTGGTCATTTTGTGTTCTATACGTGATATTCGCAGCTGTTTTAAATCATTTTCATCGTTATTAGTTTGTTCTTCTCATTATGGATATGTTATTTAGATATAGATGATCGCGAAAACCTAGATTAAAAGGAAAGAAAATGACTGTTACTGCTCCTGATGCACAGTGTCTTGAAAGTTTTAAAAACTCATTGTATAAGGTATATTTTCATTTAAAATTCTGATTGAAAAAAACTGTTGAATTTAGACCCAAGAACTACGAAGACAGATAGTTTCTTCTATTTTAAATGCCGAACCTCTTAATGAAAATTACGTTCACTGTCTTAAACAAACGCTTGCCGAAGTTTTTTTTTTTAAATTTATTTTATTTTGTTTTTTGATTTAGTTAACTGATAGTAGAACTGTTGCCGAAACGCGTCAGATATCCACAAGTTCTGCTACTTTTTCCATAAAAATTAGTGATGAAATTCATGGCCTAGAGGTGTAAATGCTTTTATTCAATATATATTTTATCTATTATTGCTTTGTTCAGAAAGATGTTGAGTTTCTTTCTCGTATTCTTAGTAAAAATTTCGGAGAGACTACTATAGATGCTATTCTTGATGATGTAGATTTACCCAGTATTCTTTCTACTTATCACAGTGTAAGTAGTGATGCTTTTCTACAGGAACTAGATTCCACTACTAGGTTTTCGTTTTTCGAATTACTACTTAAAACTGATTGAATTTTTAGGTTTTTACTTAATTTTGTGGATAAATCATCTAAGCACGATAGGAAACCCTTTTTCGTTACCGATTGGGATGGAACTATGAAGCATTATTGTTCGCAATATGCTACAAATCTACAGGTTTATCATTTTGTTTAAAAGAATTATTGGAAAGCTGTTTTTAAGCCCGTGTACAGCGCCGTTGTAATGGGCCGCTTTTCAACTTTATTCACTCGAGCCTCAGCAGTTTTAACTGCTGGGCCCTTGAGGGGTCCAGGAATTTTGGACCTCACCGCTTTACCATTGAACGGTCCTGTGCTTTTCAGGTTTGTTTACTCTTGTAATGTTTTTAACTGCTTAACATATAGTACAACCGTTCATTCTTTTTTAATGCGATCTAATAACAATAGCGTGCAAAGTTGAAACGTATTGTCGAATATCACATTCAAAATAAGACTGTTAATAAAGAATGAACCACTAATTTGATTCTTTAGTGGTTCATGGGGACGAGAATGGTGGATGCGAGGCAAAAGAATAGTTCATGAAGACGGAATCAGTGATGAAGCTTTTGATGCAATTTCTCGTTTGAGTGACGAAGTAGATTAATCTGTGTATTTAAAACTTTTCATCAATGATTGCAGCTTGCTGAATTGATAAATAGTGTGGATTTTTCACAATTTGCATTAGTGGGTAGTGGTGTTCAACGCAAAGTTGATCGTTTAACCCTTGGTGTACAAACCGTTTGTAATCACGTACCTTCGGAATTGACTGTTCGATATATTGAAGCTGTTCGAGAAAGAATGCATAGAATTGATCCTAACAATCAGGTATAATAATTCATCATTAGTTTATGTTATTATGCTATTTCAGGTATTGAAATTGGATGACCATAATCGTTTGGAAATTGAAATTTGCGCTTTTGGTATGCGAAATAGAAAGTGTATATTCTAATATAATATGTTTTTAGAAGAGGGACCGGCTAAAGTATGGGATAAAGCAGATGGTTTAGCTGCTCTGATGGAAAGTTTGAATGATACTTTGGAGGTAACTTATATTCAATTGTGCATTTCTTACTGTAAAAAAACCTTTTTTAGGATAGTTTGGTTCTTGTAGCTGGTGATACAGATAGTGATTTACCCATGCTTCGACATGTTTTCAACGAAAATCCTGAAGTTAGAGTTGCTCATTTATATATTATTAAGATTATTATTCAGGGCGTGATGGCTTTATTTGTGGGAGCCAGAGATGAACTAAAGCAAAAAGTTAGAGATATTGTTCAGGATGATTCTCGAGTTTGCTTCATCTCAACTCCAGATGTTGCCCATGCAGCATTTGCTAGGCTGGTTTCCAGTACACACGAACTCGATTAATGCTGTTCGTTACAAATTTCAACACTGTAAACATATTTAGCTGTAAAATTAGATTCAACATCATAAGCTTCTCACGTATCGTTGAGTATCTGCCACTTTTGGGTTTTTTATGCGCAGAGTTTTATAGTTATATAGAGTATATATGTGATATATGGTTTCGCTACTTCCAAAACTATTCATAGCGAGTAAGGCCGTGTAGTTCCGGGTCTAATTTTGCTTTTTTGTGTTATTAGATAATTTTCTGCGTCAGGTCACCCGGTAGTCATGTATATATAGATTTCGTTTAATATTTATTGATTGATTATGATTTTATATAAACGGGATTTTCCTTGAGTGTAACATGTTGCTTCGCAAGTGTCTCGGCATTAAAGTTATTCTCCTATTTAGGACCATATTGTTAGTTTAATATATCTCTTGTGTCAAAAAAGATTATCCTAGTTGTTAACAGCTGCTAAAACAACACCAGCCGAAACTATGAGGGCTATTGCTAGAAGTGCTAGAGCTAAACCAGCTGCTCGTTTCTGCATCCTCCTTCGGTCAGCTTTTCGTGCCCATACTTCATAATCGTACAACGATTCAGGAACACTCACACCTATAAATTTGGTGTATTAAAAAATCTTGCTCTTTCTTTACCATATCGATAAACAGGGCTTTTCGTCGGTCGTCTTGGAGATTTAGGTCTGATATTGATATCATGAGTCGAATAAGATTGGCCTATAATCAGTTTTACATACAAACTAATGTTTCAGCTTACTTTTTGTTTTGGGAAAGTATGGACTAGTATCTCTGCGTAATCGTCGTGCACTGAGTATTTGCTCCTTTGGAATAAAGTAGGATGGAATTCTTGTAGAGAGGGATTTCATAACACTTGATACTCTGCCGCATGCCTATTGAGTTGTGTGAAAAAGATTTGTTATCATTTGCTACCTACCGGACAATAATCTCCAGATCTGAATATTTTGAACGCACACAGATCACATTTATCATAAAAGTCTGCTTGTCGTCGAAGCGTATGTGGCGCTTGCCGTTGTTGATGATGATTTGGCTTCCTGGGATAATTATATCCATAAGAGTTATCCAATAAATAATCTTGAGAAAGTGCTCGAGAGCGCCATTGATGTTGGAAAGGTGCTGCACCAAACCGTCTATAAAATAAATTTGTATATCTGAACTATGATATTATTCATTCACCTGGATAAACGAAAACTTCCGGAATCTACAGAATCACATCGTCTATGGGTTCGATAATCATAATAAGGACGACTTCTAGCAGCATACCATTCTCGGCTGATACCGTTATCATATTCCCCATATTCAGGGAATAGGTTATTACTGTATTCGCGAGGTAGTTTTTGTTCTGAAAGTATATTATCGACTCCTATCTGCGAATTCGAACATTTACGTTGATTATCGCCATAAGGAATATGTCGAACGTAAATAGGCTCTGAAGTATCACGGGAATACCCAGTTTGGAAGTAATCATTCTTTGCTCTTGCTTCTTTCCTTTGATAAGGTTCATCTAAAAAAATTAAAAAATCATTTTAACTAAAATGTTTTCAATTTAACCAGCTGGACGATGACGTCTCTCAAATACTGCTTCGACCTCCCCATGAGAGTTACGACATGATATTAATGAATCAAGTCGTTCAGACGCTGATTGAAGTCCCGAATCAACTTCTACAAATATACGTCAGAATCTCATTAATATCATGACAGTTATTTTGGTTTATCTTAATCAGTTATTCACTGATAATAATTGCTTTATTCTCTGTTTTTGGAGGCATCAATCTAATCATAATATTTTTTTGTTCATTATGTGCTTATCATCAATCTTTTCTCTGAATTTCCTTCTTATTCATCGTCTTTTTTTTGAGAGTTGAATTTGAAGGCGCAAAAAAACTGGAGGTTTTCATTTTAATGATTTAACTTTCATGGAATCGATTATGTTGAAGACATGAAGGATGTTTAATTATTATGGAAGGGAATGAGAACAGAAATCAGAAAGAAGAATAAGAACAGAAAACATATAAGATAAAAAAATTATCTTCTCACCTAGCTTATCTGGAGGAACAGGAGTTGTGTTATGCCGACCTTGTTGCTCGTCATCTATAAACCGGAAACTTTCATCCACTATTCGTTCTCCTTTTCTTCCTGTTCCGGTCATATCTTCTAACTAAAGTGCTAATTATATTATATTTTCAATCTTCTCTATATTTAATACCATATAACTATTTGCTACTTTTTTTTGAATGCGATCATTTAATTGATTTATATTATAAATTCTCTCTTCTTCTCTGGTTTGCGATAGATTGGATGGCGCAGCACGAAACCTAGAATATAGTTTATATATTGCTAATGTGAGGAAGTTCAAACCGTCGATCACGTATCATTATTGGAGCATTTGGCTGTGATGTTGACGCATCTAAGAGAATCCAATTTCTACGATGATCCATGTTTTTTCTTAAATTTATTATTTAATGTATAACATTGTAAACTTAAACTTGTAAACATACATACAACAAGAGAAGAAATTTAAGAAAATATTTAAAAACGTTCAAGAAATAAAAATAATTAAATGGCACCAAAAAAACGTTGAAGACGTCTGTTGTTTTCTCTCGAAGTCGGTGAATCAAGAAAATCTTCGGATAAAGAGGAGAATGATCCCACAACTATCCGGTTTGACCCCGGCTGTCTAGAAGCTTTTAGGTGAGAATTAAACAGGCAGCCGAAAGAATGACTACCATATACAAACAATCAAAGTGCTCGGAGAAACAAAGACTGCCCACAAGCTGACCAAGCTTGATAGTTTGACTTCAAATGATGAGAAAAATACGAATAAAATTGAATTATTGAAAGAACAACAACATGTATATACATAGTTGTTTCATAGTAATTTCTTGGCTATTAAAAACCGATAAATGAGGGATCAATAGATTAAAAGAAAAACAATTGTTTAGAAATTTGAATGTTTATCATATGATTCACAAAATTTATACAATTTGATGCGGAATTTTAAAAACCATGATTCCTAGTTTATGAACACACATCTCCTCAGTCGTTCAGTTAGTTTATTTGCTTTGGGAAAAATAATTTGAAGACAAAACTTGGGTAATGCCAGATTATCTTCTTTTCAGGTATGGTTACACTCTTATGAGCAAAGGGAATATTTGAAAGATTATCAGCTAAAAGGAAGAGAATTCACGATCTTGGAACACGTTTGGAAGAACAAATGAAGAGGTAAATTCATGCTTGTTTCAACCCTATCTCGTTTGTTTGTAAATGAGATAAACTTTTTTCCTAGGAAATCATATATTTTATAGGAAAAAACGTAAAAGTGATCATTCTTATAGTTGCTAAATGGTTTCTGCATTTAGCGCCAGATTGTGAAAGTCAAATTATAATAAATGAATGACAAATAAACAAGTCTTATAAATTAGATATTATAGAAATATGGAAATGAATCAATTGAAATATTATTTTTGAAAAAATTGTTTGATACGTTTACTATGTTATTATGAAGACCAATGAGTACGGATGCACAAGCACATGAGAGAAGTCAGAGATTGAGAGACACTTGAAGAAGCAACGACAAAGAGAGATATCTTAAGCACTTTGAGCTGAAGACCAAGCCTGTTAGCCGCCTGATAGTTGACCATTCAAATACCGAAGACTGTTGTATTTCCTCATACATATACATATGAATGCGAAGTTAAAAATTAAAGGTATTTGAAAAGCATATTTCTAAAATATTTTTGAAAAAGAAACAAAAATTACTGGAAGTAGAATTGATTTTAATATATTCTTGAACCATCAAGTTCTTTCAACGCAAAAAAAACCGATGAAATTAGGTATAATATATTTATTTTCATATTTAATATACTAAATGATAATATTGAGTCATTTAAAGGATCAAGCTTGAAAAATTATCAAAGATGAAAATTCCATAGAAATCTTCTTTGAGAGGATTGGATTGTGTGAAAAGCTTTTGAGATTCTTTGGAGGAAAATGCAAAGAAAAAACAGAATACAAGTCTTCTAAACAGAGAAGCAAACTGTTTTGAGAATTAATCTTCAAGTGAAACGGTTGAGCGAAAGAACAATAGATAAAGATAATAGAAAAAATATCTGAAATCGTTGAGACGGTAGAAAATTTATTTGTTAGAAATACGGAACAATTCCGAGAGGATTAGACAGCTATTCCGTTTGAGCAAAATTTATTCTTAAAATCTCAAAGATGACGACGAGAAGTGTTTAAGCTTAGACTGTGGGCTACATATTTTAGATCTTTTCCAGTGTTTGCAACTTATGTTATATTTGCTTCCTTTTGAAAAAAAATTATTAAACCAAACGTTATAGGTATAAAGATTGCTTGTAAAAAGCAAAAAGAAAGAATAAGAAAATGAGGAAAAGGTCGAACGACCAGAGGAAAAGACAGCAAAGGAGAGAGAAAGGGAATAAAGATAGCGGAAATAGTGAAGAATTTGAGATGAACAAAGAAAAAGAAAACAGAAATACCGATGAAGCAAGGACTACGAAAGCTAATATGTGATGAACTGACAGAAATGTGAAAAGCGGTGGCAAGGAAATCCAGATTCCGGGCTAATCGCATCAACCCTGATGCACTGTCGTTAGCAATTTGAGCTTGACACCTTGAAATAGTCACATAGTTTGAAACCATATTTGGAAATGTTGAAGAGGAGCATAATACATGTGACTGAATGAAAATCAAGAAATGGGAACAGCAAACCAAGTCAAATATCTGAAGGTTCATGACCAACATAATTGCTGAATGAGGAGCCATCAAAGAAGGATGATCCAGGCGCAGGCCATGATCATGATCCTGAAACCGCTTTAACAAGCCTCGTCACAACAGTCCGATAAACTTTTTATTTTCAATTGTAGTAAGAAAACTAATTGTTTTTTTAACTGGTATTCCTAACTCTTGCAAGAAAAAAGCGTAGAAAATGAAATTTATAAGCTTTATTCGACTTTTTATCTTGATTAATTGAAAAAATTTATTATTTTCTTTGGTTGACATCTAGATTTAGCAATAACACAAACAGCATATATGTATAATAGGTTAAGTTTATAAATTCGTTTAAAAATTCAAAAAAAAAACGAGAAATATGTTCTTTCTTTTCTTTATTCTAAAATAATCACGTGTTAATCAAAAGCTAAGGCAATTGTATGAAGCGTTATTAAGTGATTCAGATGAGTTTTTCAATATTGAGAATGAAGTTCTGAGAAAACAAATCTAAAGACTATCATCGGGGTAGTGTTGCTGTAGTGTCTGGACTATCACCAAATGATTCATCAGCTTTCGTTTCGTATCTTTTATTGTAATTGTTGAATAAGGCTGTAGCAATTTCACCAGCTAACATATCTCCTCCGTTTGTCTACAAATAATTTGTTATAGTATAATATACATTAATATACTCTTACTTGAATTAATCGCAGAAGGAAAACTCCATCAGGTGTGAGGAAATTTTTCACGAAACCGTTGACCTGCAAATATTTCATTTAAATTGCATACTGTTCTATAACTGTATGATGTCTATCATTACTACTTTTACTTTTAGTCGAAATGGTGGTTTAATTTTTTGGAAAATTTTATAAAATCTTAAACGTTTTTCAAAATTACCTTTTGTTCTTCAACCTTAGTTGGTTCGTCTCCAATAGCACCCATACAGCGAAGATACCTAAATTAATTTTTTACAAAAAGAAAATACTCGTTTGAATCAATTAGAAAGATTTTATTTTTCTTGTTATTAAACTTACTTGGAAATAAATTCGGTTTGGAATCCACGGTATACAAGAGCAACAAGCCAATAAGCAAATGAGATCATGGTGAGAACTCCAACAAGAATAAACCAGAACCTATAAGACGTAAAGTATGAATTATCCTATTTGAATTCAGAATTACCAAAGGAAGACATATATTTTTTCGGTAAACATGTTAATCATCAGAACACATTGAACAGTCCAACGATGAATTGCTCCAAGAACTCGAACCTGTATATTTCATTTTATAATTAAATAATTTATCCATTTTATATAAAAAAAAAGAATAAAATAGAAAACTAACATGGAAGTCACACATAGTTACACGTGGGAAATGTCCTGTTTCTTGCCATGAACGACCATCCATCAAGTCGCTGAAAATTTCCCATCCCCAGAAAGTAGAGGTTGTTCCGAGGAAGGTGGAAAAGATGGCAAACTTTAATAAATTATTTGATAAATTATCAGTTATTATATATATGCAAACCTGAAGATAAATATTGAAGATATATAATACTTTAGAAAGCAAATATAAAGCTGAGAGAAAGAATCCTCCTTTACGAAGTTTGGAAATGAAACCAGCTTCTAAAATTTTTTGTTTGAGATTAATATTTTTTTTCGAAATCAGTAATAATTCCAATAACGTACCAACTTTGAGTTCACGCTGAAGCTCAAGAGCTTCTTGAAGGTGAGCAGCAGCTTTAGCAACTTGGTTTTCTCTATCTTTTTGGGAAACATTTTTTTTCACCTTACAATAATAAAAGTTTTTAAAGAAATTTTAAATTTGTAAACCTTGGCTGATGATTCTAAAACATCTTTTACATTGATTCCTGAAGAAGAAGTAAAAGCCTTCCAAATTAAACATGGCAAGTAAAATAAGAAAGCTTGGAAAGCAAGCATCAAAGGTACCCATTGATAATATCCAATTTCCTAAATATTATTATAATCATATAGCATATTTATAAATATTTTCTTAAAACTAACCTTCTTATCTTCACTCAAGAAATATTGTTCAGGATTTTGATCATCTGGTAGGAAATAACTACCCTTGATGAAGCAATATGTTTCAGCATACCTAATAAGAAAAAAATAACAGAAAACTGTGAAAAAAGTGTCCTACTTCTCCCAAGCTCCAGTGAACTGAGCTGGAACCCAACATTGAATTGGTTTTCCTACATATTGAGTTGCTGCTAACGTAATAGCTCCAATAGCTACGAGAAGAGCTGTATATTGATAATTTAATCTGAAAATAATAATAGTCAGAACAACAAAAATATTTTATTGATCACATGTATATTCAAAAAAGTTAACACAAACCTATCCACGAGATCATTAGATTGATACGATCTTCGTATTTTTTTTACATAAGGCAGAAAGGCCCCGATCATCCTGCTGCGGAGGACCTGCAAAGAAAATTAAAAATACTTTTATAAAAGCACTTCAAAGAGAAAATAACAAGGAAGAAAGAATTCATATTGATTATTATTAATCACTTAATATATATTTTTGATTTACAGCAAACATAGTCAGAAAAAAAAATTTTGAGAGAATTTTGTGACATAAGTGAGAGAAACATTTTAGAAATTAATAAATAACCCATAGAAATAGAGAATATATGACAGTCAGTTAAGACATTGAAATTCTAAAAAATAATTCTGTGAATTGCCTCGATAGTTCACAAAACTCAATGATTTTCATAGCAGAAAATTTAATGTACAGAGTAAATGAGTGTATTGTAGAGAGAGTGAAAAGAGAAAACTGGAGAGGGGAACAGAGAGAAAATGGAGAGAAACAGAAAGAGAGAGAGAGAGAGAGGAAAGGGATGCAAAATAAGAAAGAGAGCGGAAAGGAACGAGAGAGAAAAATAGAGAGAGGGAGAGTATGAAGAATAGAAGGTGGTGGACGAAATGCTAATATGGATTAACGTTGTCTGGTTCGAAGTTGGGCAAAACCAGACCATCCAAAGGACCTTCAGAGTGTTGTTACGTTAATCTAAGTTGAATTCAGAAGTAATGATAGAATATATGAACTTGTAACATTTGAAAGTCTTCCACTACATGATTTTTCGATCAATGTAGTGAACATTCTCTTTTTTCAGTTAGTAATAGAATTATGAGAGAATATGCAATTGATAATTGAGAAGATTATTTGGAATAATAACTAAATAAAAAATAATCAAATAGAAATATTGAAGAGTTATGAACAATTGTGAAACTATTATTTTAAAAAAAGCTACAACATTGCAAATAGTTTAATAGTATGAGTGATCTAATGAATATTCATGAAGTTTCGTTTAAATATTGCATTATGATATGAGTACAAACGGAATTCTATTTGAATATGGACGAAATCAGAAGCTTCGTTGATAGAATAGTGTTGGAATCAAATTGATGATACAGAATGAGAGTGAAGTTTTGAGTATGTGTACGTGTATGTGTAAGTAACTGCAGAGATGAACAAACAAATTTTTCTGAGAAATGAATATAAAAGGAAGAAAGGCACATGTGACTTATCTGCAAAATAAAGGAAAAATTGAATTAAAGTTAGGATGAATGACCTCTTTCTCTTAAAGTTCATACACAGTCGTGTTCGAGTTTTTGATTGTACTTAAAATGAAAAAATGAAAAATTGAGTCAATTCCAAATGCAGCAGGACAAAAAAGCTGTACAGATGGTTTTCATACAAGTGCTTTATTACATGTTACACAGTAATGATTTTATTAAAAATTGTAAATATCGTTTAAAGATATCATATTGAAATATATTTCAGTTTAAAATGCCAAACTGTACTAAAGAATGGAAAAGCAGAATATATGAATGAAAAACAGTTTGCCGTTTAATCATAAATGGAACATTTCTATTGAGAAATCAATCTTTTCGAAGGACTAACTTAAGATGATACGATACATATGGAACTTGAAAATTTGATGATTTAACTAACAAACTATAAATGGTCCTGAGAACATAATAGATATTCTGGAATAGAAAAAGCATCTTTGAAAAAGATCATCTATTGATTGACTGAATGAAGACATGAGATGGTCTTCTGCAAAATAAGTAATGTCTTTTAAACGTTATATGAATGAATGACTGTACGGCAAGAAGAGCCTTATGGGGGCAGCATCAACGCAGGACAGGCATTGAAAAGAAGAAAGGACAAAAACTGGAGAGATAGAATGAAATCTGGTAGTCAATGGAAGGTTGCTAGAAAACTAATGATTTTTCTGCCAACATCGAAAATGAGTGCAGATACTAAAGGGCTAGATAACCACGACGGTGACATCGACGACGATTTAGAATGATGGACAACGTAAATCGATTTTATGGTTTTATCGTCATGATGCTGGTCTGTGACGACGATCACAACTCTTCATTCCATATGTGTCGATGTATGTGGTGTGTATGTATGTGTATGTGGGTTTTCCTCTATTCTTACTTCATCTCTCTCTCCCTCCCTCTTTCTCACTCTCTCTGTCTGTCTGCCCCTCTCTCTCTTTGAACTTCTCCTCATCTCTCTCTATCTGTTTATTTCTGAATTCTCTTCGAATTTAACTGTACTGTATATGTGCAGACAAACAGGTTTTCCGGTTGAACAATTGACGGAGGCTAATTTGAGACATGATGATATGATAAATGATTTTACATGATAAAAATGATAAAATCATAGATTTTGAATGAACAATCGTTCCGTCAGTAAGTCAAGCGTTCTAATACCAATATTTAAAAATTACTTTTAGCTAAAACCTGAACATGATTTCAGGTTCGAGATATTCGGTAAACCGGATGGAGATTCCGGTTATAATTGATCGTACTTCAAGAAGCCTTAGATATTTGAATATGAGTAGTGGTAGTGAAAATAAAATTCATATGAAAAGGAAATGACTGACAGAAACACATTTGACAATTCTTCGCATAAACAACATAAGTATATAATAACAACAGACAAAATATAGAAACTTAGTAGGAACAATATCGTCTCAGGTTGGAGAGTTATGATGCGGCAAGATCTGGATGTGATCGCGTCCTTGTCAAATTGGATAAAGGTATTGACGAGGTGATTTCTAGATGTCATGAGATTGGGTATGGTCCCTTCTCTCATCTTTTGCTACAGATCGAAGAAGATGAGAATATTTCTTGAGACTAATCACGTAGATGTTTTTTAGAAAGATCTTGTAAACCATAAAGGGATCAGTAGTTCTTTGTAATCAAAACTTTCATCTGAACCATTGACAGGAAAGGGAACACGGTGAAATGAAAACACTTGCAGATTTTCATCATTTAGAAAGAAAAGTAGAAAAACGTTGAAATAGATGGAATTCTTGTTCTCTTTACAGCTATACTAGTGCCAATATTCTAAACAACATGGGAATATATGAAATGGAATTGAATATAAAAGAAGGTCAGACAAGCATGAATCGGTGTTCGGATAATTCTACGAGATCCGATGGTAGTGGTAAACCTTCAATAATGAAAGGAAGGAGGCATGAAGAAAATTACAGAATAGATGGCCTGAGCAGGATGGCCTCGCCTTGACTTGTGACTCTGCCAGCCGACAGTCAAAATAGGCTGGAGGCCGAGACGAGATAGAGACTTTAAGATACAAGGTGAGGAGGTACTGGGTGAGGAGTGTTGTTGAACGACGAGACTGTCAGTGGTCCTCTCTTTGACTATTTTTCTCTCAACTCTCTTTAGTATTGCATGTTCAATATACCTCTTTAGGCTAATAAATGATTGGTATTCGAGGACAACAAAGGTCATTCAAGTCAACTCTTAACTCTCATGTCATCCATTCAACACAATACTATTAAAAATTCTGTCAATTAATCATAAATTGTATTTTATGGGAAAGAAGAAAAGCTTTAACTATATAATTTATTTAGATTAGTTATACATATTTTATGTATTTTTGAATTATATGTACAAACACATGACATAATATGTGTTCTTCAACTGATTTTAAGTAATTTTACTTTTTTTTTAATTTCATACTGAACACATTAAGTACTTCACTTATGAAATTGAATTGTTGAATAAACGATAAAGCATTCTTAAAACATCTATGATTAAGACGAAAAACTAAGATGGAATATAAGAAACAGCGCTTTCCGCTAATGTAGGCTGGTATGGGGGAGAAGAGGCCGAGGCCATCAGTGATGTAGGCACGACACGATCATCCATTATTACCATCCATTTATGGATTGTGTATCCAAACACAAAAATAATAGGAAGATGGGTGGAAGACCAATCAATAAACATGGGAATTTCCAATAAGGCATTGACGAGAACGATTGATTCTGATGAGAAAAAGGATGAGGATGATGATGATAATGATGATGATGGTGGTGATATTGAAAACGACAATAACCACAACAGAGCTGACAGTGCATTTCCTTGAAGAAGAGGGCACTCGTCAGCCGACAAATTCAGAAGGTCAGATAATGAGCAGATAAGGAAATTGATGCCTGTTGACTTGGAAAAAGCGGTTAAGATTCTACGGCTCTGATAATATGTCTGTTTTTTGCCCTTTTTTACAACATGCTCAGTCATCTAACAACGATTACACATACATTAGTTTTGATTCAGATAAATGATTTTTCGGCGTAGAAGTTTTTGGAAGAGAAAAAATTGTTTTTATTCGTCTGAATTGAAAAATCATCAGTAACCAACCAAACCGGTAGCTTTTTCCAACAGCAACATTATTGAATTTTGCCTTATTTGATGTTTGAACTATCGGTAAAATCGAGGACAAATAGTACATGACATTATGAAGTGATGTTAGTCCAAATATGCCATAGAAGAAGTGTCAAGTGAAAAGATCCAATTCTATTTAACAAATTTTTACAAGATTTTTTTTTATATTTTAGGAAAAATAATTTCAAAAATGAAAAAGACATTGATCAAGTATAATGGCTTATAACTTCATTTTGAAATATTAAAATCAGCAGAATTAATATAATATGACAATATCTCGAAAATGAAACAGATGGTTTTTCATTCAAATTTTATTTAAAAACAGAGTGATAATGAAAACATCTGATTAAAAGGTTATTGTAGTGAACAAACATGAGACTTTCTCGCTCCACCATTCAGAAGACTCTTGAATCTTGTAACTGCTGCAGTTACTGCGCCTAAGTTTCGTAAATCAAATACATCATCAGACACTTGCTCAATGAACTGTAATATATTCATGAATGTTATGAAATTAATGTTTGGGGATGCATTCACCGGTATTTGTAAATGCTCAGCAAGATGTCGTCTAGATGGCAGTTGAGCTATTCGCTTAAGAATGTCCTCTTTCTGCTGGGGTTCCATGATTACAACACTAATCAATGAACCATCTTGGCCACCTTAACCATATTTTAATTAAATATATATATATATATATATACGTATAAGGATAAAGATATGAAATTAAATTACCAATAATAATGTTTGATCCAGATGAATCATAACTCCAGGTTGAAATTGTCGAATGTGGACGTAAAGTTCCTATATGTTTTCCATCTATTACACGATAAACACTAAAAATATGTTTTTAATGAAAAGTCTCAATCACCTATCAACCGTAAAGATTTATGTCCACTGTGATAATATAAGACATGGTTACCATTGAGGCTAAACGTGGCTATTACATCGTTTACACCTTCCATCACATTTCCAATTAAAGTTCTTATTGTTGAACCAGTTTTCATGTCAACGATCTATAGATTCAGGAATAAATCGTTTAAATGAGTTCAAATCTAACAAATAGCCCCCCTTTAGCTGGAGCATATAATCCCATCTTTCCATCAGATGAAACATTTCCGCTAAACTCCGGCAAAGCTCGAACAAATCGTTTCGTGAATACATCCCAAATAGCTCCTTTACTATCATTTTCAAGTACAATTATCTAAAAAACAATATTTTCATCTTGAGCAACAAAGAATGCAAAAACATGATGAGAACTGTGTGGTACAGTACGTAGCATAAGAACTGATACATCTTTTTGACGTTTAGGTGCTCTTGGTCTATAGCAGTAAATTATAGTGAAAGTAATTTTTTAATTAAGTTTGAAAAACCTGAATTTATGAATTTGTGTCTTTTCAATTAAATTTGCAACTGAGATATAATCGTGTCCTTTGAATAAAGTTACGAATGCTACAGTACAACCATCCTAAGATTATAGTTTTAAACAATTTTGTTTAATCATTAATTGAAAAATTACCTTTAATATTACTATTTCACGAAAATTATTACAAGGAAAATCAAAATGATAATGCATTGTAAAATCCGTGATTGTATATATGCTGCATGTAGCTAGTTTTTGCTCAGTTGTATCAATGTGCTTAGACATTACTCCTAAACAAGTATTATCTTCTTTGTACTTTAATTAATACAAAGTTAAGTATTTAATGAATATGTTATATTTGAAATATTCGTTACTATAGAAAGAAAACTGAATATAAGTAAAGGTGTCACTTCTATGTTTCTTGCAACATCTTTGAGATTTAGTGTGCGATATTACCCATCGGATGTCATATAAGGAAAGGATGAAATTTGTGGCCGAATGGTCTAGGGGTATGATTCTCGCTTTGGGTGCGAGAGGTCCCGGGTTCAAATCCCGGTTCGGCCCAAAATTTTACCTTTTTCTGGATACAGAAGTATTTTTCTAACATCGTGATTATCCGAGACAAGATCCGAAGATGGATAGCGTACCAATTTGTGGCCGAATGGTCTAGGGGTATGATTCTCGCTTTGGGTGCGAGAGGTCCCGGGTTCAAATCCCGGTTCGGCCCAAAATTTTACCTTTTTCTGGATACAGAAGTATTTTTCTAACATCGTGATTATCCGAGACAAGATCCGAAGATGGATAGCGTACCAATTTGTGGCCGAATGGTCTAGGGGTATGATTCTCGCTTTGGGTGCGAGAGGTCCCGGGTTCAAATCCCGGTTCGGCCCAAATCTTTTCCTTTTTCTGGATACAGAAGCATTTTTCTTATCGCGTGATTATCCGAGACAACATCCGAAGATGGATAGTGTACTAATTCGTGGCCGAATGGTCTAGGGGTATGATTCTCGCTTTGGGTGCGAGAGGTCCCGGGTTCAAATCCCGGTTCGGCCCAAAATTTTACCTTTTTCTGGATACAGAAGTATTTTTCTAACATCGTGATTATCCGAGACAAGATCCGAAGATGCACAGTGTACGAATTCGTTACCAAATCGTCTAGTAGTAACTTTTTTATTTTGGGTGCCAGAGGTCCCGGGTTCAAATCCCGGTACGGCCAAGTGTTTTAATTTTTTTCTTAATACCGTTTTTCATGCTGAAAGATACAGTATCCCGAAGCATACTGTATCAACACTTCTACTGTTTCGAAGCAGTTTTTCAAATAAGATGCTCACCTATATACTGTTCCTTGTTCACAAAAAATATTTGATAGACACTAGCAACTTCCTCTGAGCGTACTACAGATTGGGTTCGTAGATCCCATAACAATAACATATCATTTTCTACTGTTATGATATAGCGGTTGTCTGATGACATTAAGCTATCAGAAATTACAGATCCATGCATATTTCTTATCAGAGAAGTTATATATCGGTGATTTCTATAATAATATTCATTTGTCTGATTCTAACTGACCTTTCAATTGAAATACCTGATATCCCACAATCCTACGGTTTTTCGTGTTTGAACGGCTGCCAAATGTGGATTCTTACTAGACACGTGTATCTTCTCAATACTTTGCTCCATGAATGAAATAGAGAAAGATTTTTCGAATATATTAGCTAAGTTCCAAATCTAAAAAATTAAATTAAATTAAATTACGGTAAATAAGATAAAAGTGAACACAACCGTTCAGTACAGCAAATATCCAAAAATTAAAAAAGCTCATTAATTCATATTTTCGGTTAATATTTACTTTTATTGTATGATCTAGAGATGAAGTAATAAGCGTATTGCTTTCTTGTCCCACAGCTAGGAGATTGAGTATTCTTCCAAAATGTGCATCAAGTGCTCGTAGTAGCTGAATATATCATTGTTTATATTATATATAAAAAATAAAATAATATATCTTACCTGTTTATTTTCCACACTATAGAAATATAAATGTTTTCTAATAGCTGCTACAAATATAGCATCATTAGCTGCAAAAGTAATTAATGTTGTTGAATGATTTGGCTTGATCGGAATATTTCTTATATTCAGAGGTAAATTTAGATTAATTAAAGTGTTTTTTCCATAAGAATATAACATAAATTTCTGAAATTCAAAACATATTGTATATATTATATGTAATAATTTTACCTCGATAGTGATGGCTACAACACATGCTCTATTAACAACTGAACTCATGGATTCAAATATTTGAATTGAATGAATTCTATCTTGTATGCCGGAGGCAATTATATTCTCAATACTATATTTATTCTTCTTTAACACTATTTTAGAAAAGTTATATGTTTCTTTTCCATCTGTAGAAATATAATAATGATTAATAGAAACCAATACAAAGTTACCATCAGTTTCTGCAGTACATAGAAAGCCTACTGTAAAAGTACTATCAATGAAAGATACTGCTCCTTCAATTTCTAAGCTTTCGATATCTTGATCTGATGATATTACAAAAGCAGTTATAGTAAAATACTTAATGACATACTTTCAAACTGCCCAGTTAAAGATAGACTCCAATCATCTTTATCTCCAGAAGTTGATAAGATGAGTAAAGCCTTCTGAGAATGAAACACATTAACAATTTTCTGAAATAACATGTTATTCAACTTTTTTTTCTTTGAAAATTCTGACTTTTCTTATGTTATCTTTTGAACTTCCTTCTTCAAGTATATCTCCTTGAAGTGAATAGATCATATATTCGTTGGAAGTCCATAAAATAATTTTTTTATCGTATGTAAACTCAATCTAAAATATTTCTTTTTCATATTTACAATAAATAAGTTCAACCTTTTGAATTTCCATTTGATTTGTCATTGTTTTTGGTTCAATGCTTATAAATTCACCAGTTATCAAAGATGTTACTATAATCTAAAAATTATAACTTATTGAGCTAATTTATGTGATTGAAGTTTAGAACCTGATTATTATTAGTAAAGGATACTGCATGTTTATCATCTGATGAAATAGATAAACCAAAGAAAATTCCATCAATGTTGGGGTTGACAGTTCTAGTTAAATCAGCTAAAATATAAATATTATGTAATGTTATAAATAAATAAATATAATATACAAGTTATAATATCCCAAACAATAATACGGTTTGATGATGTAACCAATAACTTTCTATCTGACGTTAACTTCATACCAAATACGGCAAACATATGCTCCTATAATGTTATAACATATAATATTATATTTCACAAAATATTTGGTTATACTTCAAGAGAATATTTCAGTGGTCCACCAGGAGAATGAAAACAATGATTAACAGGCAGAAAAGCATTATAGGTATGTGATAACTGATCACATTGAAGAAGAAGATTTCGAACAAGTGGATTACTGGGTACTAATGGTAAAAGTCTTCCCAAAAATTCGAAAGCTAACATGTAACTATCACGACTAAACATCATTTTTACATCATTAAATATATTTTAAATAGAAATATACCTTATAATACTTGATGATAGTTTCAATGCATCCACAATTAAATGAAGTTGACGAATTATTTCTTTTTCTTTTATTTTGTGTATAGCATCTTCATAATCAGCAAAAACTGAAGCCAATGGAAAGCTACATAACTGAAAACTTATATTAATGCAGAACATCATAGTACTGTATTAATACTTTAGCTTGTAAAAATTCATAGTTAAATAAACAAAGATTTAAAAGTTCTTCAATTCGTCCCGCTCTTAGTAGATGGTATGGTAACTCATTTAGTTTTCTCGTATTATATCTGAAGTGAATTATATATTTTTTGGATTCAATAAACGGTTTGCCTATGATTCCCATCTTTTGAATAGAATACATTTGGTTGTTTGGGAACTTTGCGATCAGCTAATCCTTCATTTTCTGTTACTCCAAATCTAAATCTAAATATCAGATAAATTGTTTTAATGATCTACCTCTGTTTTTGAATTTCTGTATACTGATATGGCTTTGGAATTCCACCCCATACACCAAGAAAATATTCTGCCATATATGTATGGCAAAGTTCTAGATGATTTAAATTCTTAAAATAACGTTCTACAGCTGCAGACCGAAATTGGGCATGATACCTATTATAAAACTCAATGAAGTAAATATAATTTATGAAATATTTACCAGTTTAATACTATAACACCTCCACTTGCTGATCGTTCAGTTAAATAATCTGATAAGTCTGCACGAATTCTGCTCCACAGCAGTGGCGGAATACGTCGAATTGGTGGTAAATGATATTGATAGATATCATCGAGAACCTTGTCGTCAAGTGATATCTGAAAAAAAAACATTTTTTCGAAGTAAAAACACAGGTAATACCAAATCTTCTACTTCTGAATCCGATATTCCAGAGCGTGCAGCAGTAATATAGGATAATGCATGAGCAACCAGTAATTTACCTAAAACATTCTATCAAAGTTACAATTTTCTGAATATAAGCAAACCATGTTGGTTTTCAGTACGTTGAAACAATGCATGAATACTTTCTTGAACTGATAATGATAATACAGTATCTTGTAGTCTCGAATATGATTTCCACCTATGCTAGTTACCGTATGATTTCTGTTACCGTAATCAAAGTTACCGAGTTACTGTAGCGTAAATAAGTTTGATGAATAATGGTAATGTACATTTTTCTACAGCTTTATTAACAATTACCCATTGTCTGTCTGATAATGTTCTATTATCTTTTTTTAACCAATTATTAATAACAGTAATCGCTAGATCCTTGAAATTAATTAAAATTAATATTATTTCTAAAAATTAAATATTACCTTGCTCAAATTATGAACTTGTAGATATTGATTCCGATTTTCAACTAATCGTTGCATTTTATACATTATATCCGTTGATGAACTTGTGATAGAAGCAATAAATTTAACATTAGCCGGAAGTATAGGTGGTAACCTATTCAATATTTAATTTTAATTTAAATTGAATCATTTACCATAAAAGCTCATGTGCTGCATCCATATTAGATAACAAATCAATACTATCAAAAATTATAATCAAAGGGGCTTGTTCACGTGCTAACGACATGATTTTCTTGAAATGTTGGAAAAGCTTCGAAAGCTCCGTAGGAGCATTATTCATTTCACTTCGATCATAGTTAAAGGCAATCTAATATGAATTAATTATTTATCATAATAATCAAATATAATATACCTGATTACAAACACTTGTTAATAATTGTGTAATATTTGAACTATCTGGAGATGTTCCAAGAAATCGTATAATTATAACCATATTTTCATTATTATTTTGCCATTGTCTAAGTAATGTTGCTGATTTACCCAATAAAGATGTTTTTCCACACCCATTTTCACCCTTTAATCAATATTATATATAATTAATGTTTAGTTTAGCTTACATAAAGTATTAAAGGTTGATTACTATCTGACTTGATATAAGAACTTATTTTTGAAAGTTCTTGTTCACGTCCAAAAAACATATCACTAAATATGGTAAAAGTGAATAATTAAGTTTTCAGTAACTATAATAATAATTTTGTTTACCTTACATAAGATGCATTATTTAGATGTTGAAGAACTTCTGTATACATTGCATCACGGAATTTTGCATGTTTTTCCATTGCATTGTCAACCAACAAATGTAATTTTTCTTTTTCAATTTTAATTATATGCTCACCATATATGTTATACTTTTATAAAAATCTGTACAAAAGTTTTTAATATAATCCGTATGATAATTGGCATCTAATCCATCTCTGAATATAAATATAATATAGAATATAAATTATTTTTAGCTAGATACCTTCCGAACCAATCAACAGTTGATCTTCGAATTCTTTCAGAACTTAACACAGATGGTACTCGCTCATCTCGAAGATTTGTCAACAATTTCTGAGCTTCCGCGTTTATCTGTATACAAATTATGGTTTTTTTTTCCATTTTTTGAAAATCAGTCTCACATGATTATGAGTTATATCAACGAATTTACTGGCAGTTTTAATTTGAGTTAAAGATATATTATTTATATGTCGTATATAACATAAACAATGCTCATTTGGATTTTTGGCCTTTAATATGCCATGAATTACTTCTCTTTCAGTAACTGTAAAATAAATGTGAAAGATATTTAAATATGATATTTATATACCAGACATGAAGTAGTTATGCATGTTTTCATGCTCTAACAAGCCTTTTTGAAACCCTCTTCGAGCTCCTTTACGAAGAAGAAGCTGAACTTTCTCTTCTATTTCCCACCATTTTTGAGCATCTTCTTCTTGTAATTTTGGCATTCTCTGCAAAAATAATAAATGAAAGAATAATTATTATTCATACCTTATTATTAAAATTAATAAGAATACTACTAATAGGTTGAAGAACAAATAATGATGGAACTGCATTCAAATCTTCAATATACCTGAAAAATAAAAATTAGCATAAAATAATTAAAAATCATATAATTCAACCGCTTGTTATGATATAGTTTTTCAAAATGAGATAATAGCTTTTGGATATATCATAACCATATTCAACTGTAGAATCTAACCATGTTTCCAGTAAAGAAGTATCTTCATTATCTTCTTTCAAAATATCTAATAATAATCTCATTTCTGTTCCTAATATTTCAGATGGAATTGGACGATATCCATATTTTTGACATAAAAACACCTAAAGAATATTTTGATAAAAGCTAAAAGCAAAATTTTAAGAAATACAACAAAGTTTGCTCCAACAGATAAACGTTGACAATTTGCTATTTCATTAATACACAGTTTTGTAGTCATATGATCGTCTGTAGCTTCATCACGAACTCCCCATCTCATATCGACTACCTGAACTAATTTTTAATGAAAACATTTATTTAATTTACACATTTTCACCTGAAAATCAAGTCCATAAGTCTCCCGACAGTATTCTTTCAGTTTAGGGTACACTTCTTCCATAAGTGCGTTGCGTTCTATTGTTGTGTCGGTAAATGTAGAACTTGAATATTTGTCCGAATTAATTATATATGATTCATCATTCATAAAACGAACCTTGTAAAAACTCTTACCAATTTACTTAAAGGTTTAGGCATATTAATAAAACTTCCAGCGAAAACCCGGTTAAATACACTTATTACATACGATTCCAACTATAATATTATTCATTAGACGAGACCAATAATTATATTTATATTCGGTTTCAATTCAAAAATAAACGAATTAAAGTTTACAAATACCATGGTATAACTTAATAAAATTTCTTAAGTTTCATCTAACCTTGCCGTAAGGATCTAATACTTGTACATTGGATTGCTTAACCACAGAAGTAAGTTTCGGAATTGGTGCTTTCCCCAGAGGTACGCCTGACCTTCGTGAGATAGAACCGGCATGAGAATCGCGGTTCCGATTTAAAAAACGGGATCTTGATCCAGAAGACATTTGTTATAAACCGAATAAGATTAATATAGTGTTTGCGAATAGTATTTAGAAATTACTGCTCTTAGTTGTAAATCAATTTCATAGCTCACCTAAAATTATATTCTGCCGGAAATAGCATCCAAGCGGAAAATTTGTATATTACATGAACAAGCAAAGTCTTTATAACCTGTATTCAATTGAATTAAATAAAATACATAAATAAATACAAATAAAATCTTATAGCACATTTGTTAAAATAAATAAATATTAATATAAAATAATTATTAATGTAGAATATTTTTTTTTATATATTCAACA
Organism: Auanema rhodensis; assembly: GCA_964057225.1. Classification (NCBI taxonomy): domain Eukaryota; kingdom Metazoa; phylum Nematoda; class Chromadorea; order Rhabditida; family Rhabditidae; genus Auanema; species Auanema rhodense. Next base: position 6,882,730 of record OZ059899.1, on the reverse strand, counting down.
TTATTTTGAATGTTAATTATAATATTATGATGCTACACATTCAACTTGGTTAATTGGACGATTTTCTTCAGGTCCATGAAAATTATGAAATAAAACCCATGCAGTTCCTTCAGCATTACATACAAGTGTATCAGTAACTGTATTTGCTCCATTATCACCCATTGTTATACCAGCAGCATCCGAATTCCACTAAATAGTTTATAGTATATAATATATTAAATATATAAGATTGATATAGTTTACATAAATACATATCTTAAAGACTTACAGCTAAAAGGACGGTACTACCAGGTCCAGTCCCTATACAGGTGATTGTTCTTATCGCACATCCATCATCGCCTATGCTTACTTCATCTATTTCAATATCTTTAGCTCCATCATCTTTCTTTATATGCATAATTGATGGATTATCTAATGTACAATCCCTACATCCTTAAATTTATTATAAATCAACTAAATATTATATGATATCTAGACAACCTGTTGCAACCAAAGTAGTTGTTACCGGAGGTTTTGCTGTTGTTGTTATGGAACCTCCAGGATTCGTAGCTGCACATCCTTCCACCAGCATAGTATAACTATAGAGCCATAATCCAATGAAGGTATATAATATAACAAACATTTTAAACTATAATAATTTCATTATAATTAAAATATCTATTAAATATATTATAATATAAAAGAAGATAACGTATATGACAAATGTGAATAGAAAAGAATATAATTTACAAAAATAAATAAATTATTGTACAATCTAAATGTTATTAAAATACAATACATTCCGCATCCGTTATTGGCACATTCATCATTTCCCATTGTCCTGTAGCAGCATTGCAATCTAAAGGAATTGTCACTGAACCATCGTCTTGAACAGCTCCTGCGCCATCAAGGTTCAACTAAATTTAGCGGAATTATACGTAGCTTGGATAAAAGAACTAATTTGCGAAGCATCCTGTTACATCACAGAAGCAGAGAATTCTAATAACTTTCATCGTATAAGATTAACTTTTATCGTAAGAGATTTAACGAATTCAGTCTTGAGAATCGATGATGAAAACTTAAATGGATGTTGATTGACTTAAATTAAATAATGAAAGGTCTTTTTAAGGTGATAGTTTAAAGAACAATATGAATAGTCTGGTCGCCGTGTGTCATTAAGTTCATACATCAAGGCCGGGATATGTTCAAAAGAAGATCCGGAAATTATTCAATTGGAACGGAATGCATGTAGATATTGCGCATGAAGTTTAAATGTTTCGAGTATTCGAATTAGCGGATTAGAACGTTTTTTAAAGCATGTTAAGAACACTCATCATCAGCTTTGTAAAGCTATGAGAAAGTCAATTTTAATGAGCTCCACTTTATTTTTTTTTTTCGAATTTTTTTATATATCCTATTGATTTACCGAAATAAGTGCTATATCTTGATCGCTTTCTCCAGCACAAGTTAATGTATATGTAGTTACACCATTGACAGTAGTTATTTCTGCTACTGCAAAATTTATAGCAGCTGGATCTATCATTACCAAATTCAAAGCTTCTGCTTTGCACGCTGGTTCTGAAAACCGTTATTATAGTAAAGAGTTAACAGAAGTTACTTAAAAAGTCTCTTTCAACGATGATAGCGAAGATTCATTTTATGAGGAAGCAACGTTCAATAAAATAGGTTTTGTCATGTTTACGAATACCTGGTTCTTTAGCTTCCGTAGTTGTTACAATTTCCGTTGTTGTAGGTTCTTCAGTAGTTACCTCAGTGGTTACCTCAGTAGTTTCTGTGGTTTCTGTAGTTGTAATGACTGAAATTCAATAAACTCACATAACCGAAAACATCAAATAAGAAATATTATGTTTATTTTTTAAAAACCTGTAGCTACTGTTGTCGTTGTTAGAGGTGGATCTGAATTCCCTGTAGCTGCACATGACGACGTGTAACTTGGACAAAAGAAAATAACAAATACCAGAAAAAACATACTGAAAGATATAATTAGAACGGTGAGAAATATAATCAGAATGAATTTTTAAATCAGAAACAGCGTTATACGAAACACTTTGGTATACATTTTGTACAAATCAAACTTCTTTCAAACTGTTAAAACATTCCGGAATCTACTTCTTAGAATCCTAATTCAAATCTTTTAGATAAAGGATATACTGGCTTCTCAGTCTCTTAAGAGGCAAGAGTGCCTACAAAAGAAAAAAGAAACTCTTGACACTCTGCGATAGTTGTTCAAAATCATAGAAGTTCATGCGAACTACATTTCAAGGTTCGTCAGATAAAAATAATAAAAAACACTTCTAATTGAATAATTTAACAGTCAAGGAAAGTTAAACGACAACATAGTAATAAATAAACAACACCAACTTATAGCAGGAAACAACGTTGATTAATTTACGCATAACAAAAGGATTTTTAGGAGCCGCATATAGAAAACGCGAGACCAGAATACTAAATTACAACCGAGAGAAAAAATACGATATATTGGTTCTAAGCCATATCATCAGGTGCGTCTAAATCTCTATAAGAAACTTGGGGTCTGGAATCACGACGACCAGCATCTTCAAAATATCTTCCACCAGAGCGATATCCATCGCGTTGTTGCTGTCCACCCCCACCATAATTGCCGTAACCACGTGAAGAGGGTCCACGTGATCTATCTGCAGAGCCTTAATTAATGTATTACATTTTTAAACATTAATATAAACTAACGATAACGATCTTCTCTTCGATCATCTTCCCTATTAGGTGTAGGTGTAGATTTAGTCTCTGGTTCAGTAGGTCGTTTTGGATCAGCCAAATAATTATTGAAGAAATCGGCTTCCTGCTTTACTTCATTCAGCTTCTCTTCGTGCTTCGTGAGCAAATGTTTTCGAATAAATTCAGGACCCTTGAACTTTTTTCCAGAAAGTGGGCACAACCACTTATCTTTCGCCAGCTCCACAGTATTGGTCTCTATGAAAATTTCAACTTCCCTGTAACACATGAATTATATATAATTGATATAAAAAGATCATACTTTTCACCGTCCTTCTTGCCCAGCTTAACCAAGTCTTCATCAGTGATGTAATCAGTATTTATCAAATGCGACTCAATTCGCTGATTGAAACCAGAAATGAAATCCTATACAGAATAAACTATCATATATAAAAACAAAATTCACTTACAGTGATGAATTTGTTAGACACCAATACCTTTCCGTCATCTGATGTTCCCCACTGGCTTCCATTTGGAGATTGCCCACGCACATGAAGAATTCCGCACCTAGTATGAAGAGTTCAAGTAAAAATATATGAACATATTTAGTACCTGCTAGGCATATTATCCTCATTAGGGTAGTCTAAGTGCCCATAAAAATCGGCTGAGTGTACAATTCTAAGATAGAATACCAAGTTATCCAAAGCACGAAGAACTGTCTCCTCTCTGGCGAATACACCTTTTTCTTCAGATCCACCAGAAGCATCTTCACCCGAACGACCTAAAAAAAATATTAATAATGATTTTACTACATTATGACATACGCAAAAGTTCTTCCTCTTCAGGACTAATTTCTTCAGCTTCAGTATCCATCAGAACAGTTTTAGCCTAACGTTGAAAAATAAACAAGGTAGAGAAAGGAATGCTTACTTGCTTGACAAGAGGATTTTTGCTGCTACTAATAAGATCAACTCCCATCCTAATGTCTTTTAATCTCTCCTCAATGGGAACTTCTTCCTCGCCATATAGACCGAGACGTTTATCATACATGGCAGCTAGCTACACCAAAAAAAATTAAAAACTAAATAAAGTTAATCAAACCTTAGCGGCAATTCTAAGATCATTCAAAGCTACTTGTTTGTGAGCGGTAATTCCGTTGGTTGTTCTCAATCGTCTAGTTAGATCTCGATTAATAATAGCACTGAGATCGGCCTCCTTAACCTAAGCAGAATATGCGTTAATACAATGTTGTAATTTATACTAACCCGAACGTTGTTAATGTTCCAACAAATTTCTTTAATATTAACATCCCTCTTGTAAGTAGCCCAAGCTCTTCTCGAAAACTTTTTATCAGAAGCAGCATCACCCAGTGCTAATCTTAAAAATCCAGGACTTCTCTTACATAACTGAAAAAAAAATTGTTATTTGATAACTAGAACAGTCATCTTACAGCTTCCAATTCTTCAGTGGTAACATTAGGAGGAATATTACGAATGAAAATAGATGATGTCTTGTGGAGACAGGCGGATTTTTTTCTTTCTCCTTCTGATAGGACTATTTATTTACTATAGAAAACACAACAGAGTAACTTTACCTTCAGTTTCAGAAGCAACAGCATCTGTTTTTTCATCGGATGATTCGGTTTTTTCTTTTTCCTCTTTATTTTGTTTATCTACATCAGAGATGGAATCATCTTCCACAGCTTCGTTTTTCAAAGCCTCCAAGTCTTCCTGATTACCCCCTTCCAGAAGTATCACAACTGAAAAAAAAATTCAAATGTTATAACAAATGCTTCACTAACCAGAATCTAAAATTTTAATTATTTCCTGTGTATGTTCTTGATCTAAGGAAACAGTTTCAAAAACACCCTTTGATCTGAGATCGTCAAATATTTCAAGTCGTTTTTTAACAGACTCTAAATGAGCAGATGAAATTTTCGAAACATCATCCGGATGATATTTTTGTCGGAACCTGTAAGTTGTAAATGTAAAAAATCATACAACTTGTGAATTTATAACCATTCTTCATCTTTATGGGTGGTGAAAAATTTTTGCAAGATTTTTCTACTGAAATCAACTTTATACTCATTATATTTGCTAACAGCCTGGTCATCTGTGATGTCATCCTCCTGAAACAGTAACTTATAACACACATACTTTGAATAAAGCACTCACTTGTGTTAACAAAAACTTCTTAAATGACAGCAATACACTATCATCACGGTCATGGTCAGAGCTAAACAAATTGCAATATTGAATTTTGGTTTTATCTACTTACTCTAAACGACCACGCTTGGACCCATTGTATTCGTCTCTACGACTTCCTGATCGTTTTAAGCCCCCATTATACCTAGATATACAAATTATGATGAATAATATTTTACTATCTGAAACCTATCGTCATCCCTTTTGTGATCACGTTCACGCGGAAACTTTTCACGCGCCCGTCTATCATCCTCATCAGATTCCATCATTTCCTTAAAATTATAACAATATTTAAAAATCTCACGATACGAATAAATATTTTTTATATTATGTGGACGATTAAAGCATCATACAATACCGAATGCAATATTCGAAATTCAAAAACTCCAATAACTCACGCCGTACGCAAATGCCGCACGTTCTAATTGTTTGTTACGTACTAGAGAAATACCGTAATTTGAGCGTTCAAAAAGCAATTTAGTCCTTTTGCAATATAGCTAAAATTATTGTGACAATCAGTAATTAAAACAAATACTTAGTTTCTATATATATCTTATTTTATATTTTGAGAAATATAGTATTGAAATTAAATATTTTTTTTGCAGTGTAATTGGTAAAGCTCATTCTTTCAAGTGGTAATGTTTTTTGATCTAAACGTTCGAATTTTTTTTTCCAGCTTTTCATTTGTTTTATGTATACCTTTGAAGCTGATATATATATTATCAAAAATATCTAGACTAAAATTCATATAGGAAAATAAAAATTCTGAAAAACGAAAAGAAGTACAGCAAAACATTGGTGTTATTTTTGCCAGTAAATTAAAGAAGTTAATCTAATTACTAACATTGTTATAGTTAATATCTGCAAAACCTGCTTATAATAATTATTAAATCAAAGTCAACTTGAAAATAGCAATGATTGCAGATTGAAATACCTACGAAAAAATTATAAGATTTATGTCTGGTATATATATATATATATATTCGAGTGATAGAATTTATAATGCTTCTTACCTACTAATATTAAGATTGAAAATATAAAGAAAAAAGTTGTTTTTGGTAACTGATTTCAGTTGTTTGTTTTCAAGTTTATATTTCAGCAGTTAAAAAGTAATGTTCTAGATTTTTAGTTATTTAATATAAAGACTAAATTATATATTTAAAAAAAATTAGAGAACACAGTTGTGTTAGTTATAGTTTGTATTGTGATGTATTGTCATACTTTTCAGATATCGTTGGTATTTATAAGAAGTATAAACCTAAAACAGGATTTTGTTTCTATTTAAATCACCCAGAAAGGAGAACATGTTTGTACCTGTAAGATCAGCTGAACCAATTTATAAAATAGTAGTGAGGAATTCAGTCTCCACCCTCTCCTCAACTCTCTCTGTCTCAAAACAATGAGTAAATAAGATAGAAATAGGATAGAAATAGGATAAAAATAGCATATAATTTATTATACAGTCCTGTGCGATGAAGGTTGCACACCCACTAGAATCCCTTATACCTTCTCAGACAAACTACAAAAATTCAGAAAAAATATATTTTGGATGTTAAAAAACGATAATGAATTCAGAAAAAATCTTTAAAGTTTTGAAAATCATGTTTAAAAGTATTTTCTGAAGTCTCCGAAATTTTCATAAACTGCTTGAAGTCTTTTTTCATGAATTTCAGAAATTTCATCAAGATTTCAGAAATAATTTTTTGATAGAATGTTAGGAGTACCCTAAACATCAATTTTTCTTTTAAACGGGAGAATTTGGTTGTACGTCAACCAAGTTCTCTTCATAGATATTCAGTAAGATTCAGATGATGAAGCTTACTTGTTTGAAGCTATGCCATAGGAAAAACTTGGTTATTGATCGAGCTCTGTGTTTAGAATCATTTTAAAATATTTCTAATGAATTAACTTCTTCCTAATCTCAAATTTTGTTATATTAAGATGAATTATTCAAATTAGTCAAAAAACACTATTTTTCTTTATAAATTTAGAAAATAATATTGAAATCAGTTTTTATTGTATTAACATTTATTTTTACTGACTATATACTATATAAACTCGCAAAATTTTTGAAATTAAAAAAAAATTTTTTTTTGTAGTTTGAAGGGGAAATCTGGGGCCTCTAACATAGGGGTGTGCAACCTTCATCGCACAGGACTGTATATGTATGTTTATATATTAAATATAGAATATTAGAACAATTAAGTTTTATTTTCTGAAAAAAAATTTAGTCGTTGCTGATGCAAATCAGTAATAACTTCATGTCAATTTTTGAATTCATCGTTGAAAGCTAGATATATGCATGGAATGAAGTAATCATAAACAAATATATTTTCTAATTATGGAATTATAGCAATAGTAGCCACTACTTACTATGACGTATAGTATATATAAATAAATTAAATAAACTATAGTCTTTTCTTTTCAATAGCAAATCATACAAAAATTAGAATTTTCTAGTTTATTCTAGCCTTCTTCAACAATTATTTTTCATTATAATAATCCAAATTAAGAAAGCTTGAATATTCAGATAACACGAGATATTTAGTTAATTGAATGGTTCTTTTTATGATTTCATAATAAATGTATGTTGATTCGGATGACAATTAATATTTTGAATGACCTTAGTTTTTGTTCTGATATTCCAACATTTTTAATTAGAAATCTACAATTGTGAGTCTGTGAAAAGAAAGCACACTCAAAGCTTATTTGATATTTTATTTCACAATGTTATAATTCATTTTAAATTTAAATTAAACATTTTTTTGTTATCAATGGTTTAATACATGTAAATATACATAATTCTCTGAAGTAAGTTGACTCTACATTCTCTCCAAAAACAATTTTCTATAATTTCTAGAGAATTTATTAGGAAATAACATGCTCACTTATGTATAGTTAATGTGTAAAAAAACTCTAATGACAAAAATAAAGAAAAAAAAGAACATTTTCATGGTATATTAAACATTTAAATATTTTATTGGAAACAAATGCAAAATCTTTTAAAGATCTGCTATTTATTTGTTTTTCATTGATATTTCTTTGATAATTATTTACGTATATATTTATATATAAAATTTTAAGGTTTTCATTTTTTTAACCATATTTATTACCATTTTACCAACAAAACTTGTTGTTAAAATTGTCCAAAATATCATGAAATTTTGTTGAAATTTAGGAGATGCATTATTATTTTGGATGTTTGAACTCTTATTTTGTACAACTTTCCAAGAATTTAGAATAAAAATCACTTGTTGATATAATCTTCTTTTAGAAAAGAAGGAATTGAACTGTTATAAACGTTTTTCAACAAAATCTCCTGGAAACGCTTATCCAGTTTACTTTGGATTAGACTTGTAGTTTTACATTAGATGATAGGACATCTGATAGCATTAGATATTATTGTTGGCTTATTCTAGCTTCTCTGGATTGAAAGCGCTTTTTCTTTTATATTTTCCAAAATTATTTATGCATTGAATGATGAGATGAGAGCGTATTTAAATTTATACTCAGAATAAGTTTATATACTTATTTATAAACTTGTATTCAGATGTTTTTTTTTCTTCAAATTTTCTATTCATTATTGACTAAATATAAATTTTTTAAAGATATGCCAATTGTTATAATAATCATTTTAATTATTAATATTATTCAAAAACTTCGTTCAAAATTATATTTGTTATTCCTTATGTGATTTTTGAAGGAAATTGTTTCTAAAGGAATGTGAGGAGATTCAAAAATGATTTTTGGAATTTTTCGTTTCCTTTTTTTAGAAGCATCAAAAACTATTTAAATGTTTGCAGCACCCCCCCATCGCGTCAAAAAAAAACGTTGGCAAAACTGCACAATTACTTAAGTTTTTGAATTTTTTCTCGCATTTTCAGCTAAAGTTCAATATCTTTTCTTCAGAAAAAGGTTTATGTCTACATTTCAGAGTAGAAAAAAATGTTTTTATTTTCGCTGTTGCAAACATTAGTTAAGTGATGAAGCTAATATTCTGTTAGTTTCTTCGTTAAACGTGAAGAAATATTTTATTTTTACTTGAAAGCAATAATAATATTCTTGTTTCTGTCTGCTCGTGCAGCCTTCATTGTCCTCTCCATTTATCTGATTTTTCTTATCATAATTACAAGTATACATGCTATCATTGAAAGCTTCATTCGTCAACTGAAGAAAATTGTCTGAGAACCAAAAACTATCAGTCGTCAAAAAACACTGAAGAATAAACAAATTGTATAAGAATTTCCGCTTTACACCACCACCCTCCCCCCCACACCCGATTTCTTCTTTGTTTCAGGGACTACTCTTTGCAATATACACATGTATATGCAACATATGAACATCTAACTATATATATGTATAATTATTATGCTTAACACCATATCATATTTCTTTTTTTTTTCTTTTCATCATCATATTCTCAAAAGAAAAAAAACAAAAATGACGAAATGATGAGCTATGAAACTGAACGAGTTTCAAACTTCAAAGAGCTTCTTTTTTAGTTGCATTAATATCTGAACTGTTAGCATAACAATCATTTTCTATGTGAATTTTCAATTTAATGTACTTTTCACTGAAAATACTTTGAAATCCTTTGAAAAATTAACACGATTATGTGTGAACATCTCTATACATTGTCTATAGATTCTTAAAATTCCTTGATTTTCTCTATTGTTACTTATATCTATTGAAGTTCAAATATCAATTTCTCATACCTAAATTGAAAAACATTTATAAATGTATGTATGTGTAATATGAAGTATTCGAAATTCAAAATATGTTATATATTCTGTTACATCTATATACATACATATACTATACTATATATAGAAAGATATATTTCAAGATATTCTAACCTTTTTTTGCTCAACAAAAATCGAAAAAAGTCTTATTCCTCTTTTTTTTTAAATATATAAAAATATATATTTTAATTTTATTATTCTTTATTTGAAATATAGATTTATAGTACTTAAATCATTATTATATTCAGGAATAGAACACTGTATTTCTTAGTTTTTCAATAAATTTTCGTTGTTGTAAGATTTCTTTATCCTCTTATAATTACTTTCCAGATTTCATGTAATTATGCATAAACAATTGCTCATTCATATTCAATTCATGAATTTATTATATTTTTGATATATTAGGATGATATTTATATTCATTCATATATATATACTATATATTTATATATATGGTATATATGGTATATATATAATTTTTAAATATATATACAGCTTTTTTTCAAGATTTATTGTTCTCATTCACCCTTTGAATTGAGCAGTCGTTAATTTCCTATTCAATATATTCTTCCAATATTCATATCCCAGAAGTATTAGACGAAATGTTCCATTATTTTCCTCAAAAAACTTATATATAGCTATTAAAGCTTCACTCTTTTCATTTTTTTCTTGTTCTCGTACTGAAAATTACTTATACAGACTTAAATGACGTTATTTTTGACGTCACTCTTCTCCCTCCTGCTCGTGCTTGAATGCCAAAAACCTGAAATCAGACACTTCCTCTCAGCTGTTGCTGACTTTTCTTTTCAGTTGGTGCCCATTTTTACTTCTTTTTTTCAATCTATAATTTAATTTATTTCTCCTCCTTTCACAATTAATTACTGAATATTGGATTAACCGTTCTCAATTGTCGCTTTTCCTTTTTTCATTTTTAAACTTTGTTCGAACTTTACACTCTCAGTTTTGATGTACAGAATATTGAAATTGAACTTCGACTGAAAATGTTTAGAAACATTTGTTTTTCATTGAAGTAGTATTTCAATATATATATAGATGATTTCTATTTTTAGCTTACCTCACTAGTTAATATTAAATATCCACACAAAAGATATAAAGGATTTTTTCATTGCAAATATTCATTATATAATCTTATTTATAGTTCAAATAACATCTTAAATCGTGTATTTCAAATATTCATATTAACTTAAGCTCAGCGTTTAAAGCTGTAAATTAGTTTTAAGTCTTCCTTGCTAAAGAAAAAATTTGTATGGCCAGATGAAGCCTTCTATGATGTATGAACAAGTTGAAAATGCTTATTTATTCTTCGTAAACAATAGTAAAAATTTTTTTTGTGTAATGCACTAGTAATGCATGTGTGTATATATGTATATGTGAATGATATGATAACAAATGAATTTGAAAAAAGAAAAAGAAAAAAAAATAGTTTTACAAATGAATTTGAATGAATTATTAGCTTTTTTCATTTTTCATGTTTGTTTTTTTTGTTGTCGTAAATTTTCTAACGACATTCAAAAGAATGAGGAAGGGGGTGTGTTATTGATGATTTTGTTTGAACAGTACTCAGAATTCTCAATTGATACTTATAAACCTTTTGATTTCGTTTTAGAAGGTCATAGATTCTCAGCTGCATCTCCTTATAACCGATCTCGTGTACTTTGAGCCTATTCAAAACGGCTGCGACACATGAAACGGATAAGATGTTGGGAGCATTCTGCTTCAGAAAAAGAATATTCAATGACTATGTTCTTCATGATATCTATAGTTTCTATTAGGTTTTTCTTTCTTTATTATATTGAATTTAGTGTTGAAAGCATATTCATTGAAAATAGTATCAACAAACGTCTCATTACTGTTCGATTTACTAAAATTCTTATATTACGTCATTCATTGCCATCAAACAAAAAAAAAAGAAGTAAAAAGGCATCATTATGTTTAAAAATCTCTAAATTGATAAAAAAAATAAAAATTCCTCCAAAGACGTAAGAAGTATATTTGTTTTCATTTTATTTTCAATTTTCATATAAAAACTTCTTTCATTTAAAATAATTTTTTTTCTTAATAGATATACCATGTTTATTTGTACGAAAATATCACTCACATGTCAGTTATATACAATGACGTGATGAAAGAATATTTCGCATCAACGTTAAATATTTTTTTTATTATAAAACTTTAATATTAAACGATTACATTTTTTTTTGTTTTATTATCTATTTAGATATTTTATAGTAGAAAATCAAATTATTGAAGAATTCATTTTGTTTATTGTAACTTTTATGCCATAATTTACATTCAGCATACTAATCATTCAGATCTATATAATATGCTAACTTTATTATTGAACTATGTATTTCTTACGAGTAAATGAGAGATGAGAAAGATCAAAAAGGACAAACGATGGAAATTTATGAACTTTTCGTTACTTACTTATGCCTTATTAAGTATATATCGATATATTTCTCATTCATATTTCTTATTACATTATTTTTTTTTATTTATTATTTTATTACTTTAAAATAAGATTGAGCAAAAATGTCATCATGAATTAGTCAGTCAGTTCTTGTCAATATTTCTTCTGTGCTTACTGCAATACATAGGAACTATGCTGGAAATGGCATAGATACTGAGAAAAAGCAAAAGATATAAAGAGAGAAAAGATAGGAAAACTTTAAAGCTGCCGCGAAAACCACAACAAACATTTATAGGATCTGATAGAAAGCTTGAGTTATTTCTTTAACGCATTTTACTTGTCCAGTCAAGTAAATTTCTTTTTTTCCGCTTTTCATTCTTTCATTTCTGTTTTTTTTTCTTCTTACTTGTGAATACTTGCTATTCCATTCTCGCAGAAAAACCAAAAACTTCTGTAGAACCCTATTTAATGACATTTTGAAATGAGTAAAGAAAAAAAAGGAAAGAAAAGAATAGCACTTCAATTTTCATTTTTTGGTTTACTCAAGCAAGAAAAGATCAGCAACATCCTGTTGTTTCCACAAAATAATAGAACCAGCATGTGATTGTATATCGTACTAAGCTTTCTATAAACATCTACAACTTGACATCGATTTCGTTAAGAAATAAAAATTTAATCTTGTAACTTTATTGAACTTTTTAAAGTTCTAATGTTAAATTAAAAGTAGTGTATCATGATGTGCACAAGTTTAATTAAATTATTTTCTTTTTTGTTAATGTTTCACTGTTAAATCATGTATTTTATCTTTAATTTCTTTAAATATCATGAAATTGTCTCATCACAATATATAATTATGTGATAAACTATTTAAATATTTTAATAATAAAATCAATAATGAATCACTTATTTACTATGTATATTGTGCTAATTTAGTTGTCCTTTTAGTTGTAACCGCAATTAATATCTAAAAGTTTGGAATAAAAGAGAGAAAGAGAGAAAGAGAGAGAGAGAGAGAGAGAGAGAGAGAGAGAGAGAGAGAGAGAGAGAGAGAAAGAGATTAACTGAAAGAAAAAGATGTGTAAGGACAAGAGGAAAAATAGAAAAATAGAAAGAAGGTATGAATAGGAAACCGTAAATGATGACGAACAACGAGAGAATAAGAGATTTCAGTAATAGAAAGGGAATGAGCAGAAATCTTCCTGATGCAAAATAATTTTATATATCTTATGCATATATGTATAAATTACTTATAAATAGTTTTATTTTAATGTATAAATGTATGTATTCTGCATCTGATACTTATTTTCAAATCTTTCTTCCTATTTTATCCCTTCGATCATCTCATTCTCTTTAGTATAATGTGTTATAATATTCATTACATCATACATAAGCAAGCACTTAAACTTTTTATTTAATTAATAATAATAATAATTTGTCAGATAATTTATGAATTTTTGACTTTTATATATATAATATTAGATTTCTAGGTATACATCTATGTGTAAGTTGTATATATCATCTTCATTTATCTTATAATCTTTATAATTTGTTTATTCATATATATTATAATATATAGATATATAGTTCTTAAATCCTAAATATTAAACATCTAACCTACATAAAAGGTTTCCAAAAAGATATTTTATATTAGAATTATCATTTATAGTAAATATACACACACACATATATATATATATATAAGTATATATTATATAATTTAATTGATCTAAAATCTATGACATAAATTGAATTTTCTAGCAAACTGATAGAGAACATTCATTGAATGAACGAACATACAGCATGCCATATTTGCATATGGCCTTAAAGTTATTTTCAATTTGGTTGAACCATTTCTATTTCTTGTTACATCATCATGGCTTTCTTTTTCATTTTCTTTCTTCTTCATCTACTTCTTCTTCTTCTTCTTCTACTTCATCGTCTACAACCCCTTTAACTTCAACTACATCTCCATCCTCCATTTCCGTTTTCATCCTATGCTCTTTTTCTCTTTTTCCTTCCCCTTTCTAACATTTTGCAAATCAGTGTCACGTAAACGTACTGAAATTACACCCCTTGCTTTCCTTGAATATGCTATTGTGACCTTGCCTATCTTGATAATTATCATGGAACATAAGCCAATGTTTTCGTCACTCTTTCTCATATTGTCTTGAAAGCTTAACTGTTTTAGCTTAAAGCTTGAATTCTTTTTCTTTTTCTCATTTTACATTTATCTGAACATCTCCTATCGTTTTTGGCCTTAATTCTTCAATTTCTTCTGCTTACTAGATGATGCTCGTAAACTTGGTTTGAAGCATATTGGAACTCTTTCAAAGCTTACTACTTGATAAATATTTTGGATAAGTCTCCCAGACTTTATATTGAGCTTGTATAACTTACAAGCAAAAACAATTTAATTTGTTTATTACTGACCTTCTTTCTTCAAATGTTAGAGCAATTTACTTGGCTATTAATTATCTTTGCAATGACAAAAAACCTTTAAATAATTTGATTAAATGACATTCTATTTGCCGATTTAAATGATGAATCTATTCTACTTTTGATATATTACTAGTAGTACATCATTATTTCATTCATTGTACATATAGTTATACATGTATACATATACTGTTTGCATGAATATGTTATTGAATATATAGTTTCTCATTTGATTTGACTTAATCCTGCTTCTTTCGTACATCTCTCTCTCTCTCTCTCTCTCTCTCTCTCTCTCTCTCTCTCTCTCTCTCTCTATCTTTCTCTCTTTTTCACTTATATATTCTCATATTTTATCTGTCTTTTCCCCTCCTTTCCCCTTTCAGCTTTAAACATCATACTTTTCATTGAATATATCTTTTTTTATATAATCATCGCTGTCCGTTACATTCATCATACTTTTCCATCTACAATCTGAATTCTATGAGATTTTTTCCAATTAAGTTGGTAGTATATAATATTTTTCTGTTTTTTATGTAATCATATGACAAATAATATATATCTTCAATATTTCGTTTTTTTTTTGTATTTGACTCACATGAAATATTTTTCAATAAATATGTTGAAAATTAAATTTATTTAATTAACAATATGAAACATGATCAAATTAATTGTCGTGATCTTTGGTTCGAACTCCCCACCCATAAACTAAAAATTATCCTTATTCATCATTATTATTTTGATGATCATCTAACCATCGTTAATGAAACTTTTTCTTTTAAATTTTTCTCTCACAATATTTTAGAAATTTGATATATTTATGTATGTATCTTTCATTTATAAAGTTACACAAATAAACTTGAAAAAAAGCTTGAAATACAAACACATGTATCTATGAGCTTTGAAATATATGACTAGAAGTTTTTACTATATGTATATTATAATAATTAAAGATTATGTAATATTTTTTTTTTAATTTTCAAGTTCCGCCTCTGAGATTCTAATATCTCATTTTGTCATTTTGCTTCTATTTTACCATCTATGTATTCATTTGTTTTCATTCGTCATTATCATTTTGATTTTGTAGAATTGACATTGAATTTTTTTTTTTGCAAAAAAAACATTAATTTATGAAATGAAACTAATTTTTATTTTCTATTAATGAGCATTAAAACAATATTTTTCTTTATTTCATCCAGATTATTTCTTATTCTTATGTTTTGTATATATTATAAATAATTAATTAGTTATAAATTCAGTTTCAAATAAAAATAATTTTACAGATGAGATTCTCCTTGATAAGCTTTCTATATTTTTTACAAGATTTTATGATATTAGCGAATAAAGCGAATCCAGTTGTTGTCCAAGAATTTCAAAACTTTGATGTTAATCGAATGATAACGTAAGCTTTATTACTTTTAAATTAAATATATGAAAAACACGTTTATTCGTTTTAAATATCATTTTCTTGAGAAATTTAAAAGAGTTTAATTTAATTTTCCAAAAGTGAAAAGAAATAAAAGTTTACAATTTAAACTTTCAATTTCAATAGATATGGATGTAATATGATATAATACTTTAGTTATATTAGAGGATATATATATTTATTTATAACAAAAAGTTCTAATTTAATGTTTTAAATTATTAATTTAGATGTGTTTTTTGTATGGATTATGATAATCTTGGCTATATCACTGTTTCTGGATGTAGTACAGCTAAAGTTACTTGTCAAGGAAATGCATGTTTTATGAGTAAGTTAATTATATAATAACACGATCATGTGTTACAGTAATTTATAATTATATACATAGATTATAAATTTTAATATGCATATTCATGATACACATTAAATTTAAAATGTTATATCATTATAGTTCAAACAAACAAATATTATATATATGTTATATACTCTCATCTTCCTCTTTATATACATGTTTTACAGGACAGCATAAAGATAATAAATATTTCTTATATACTGCTGGATGCTTGAATATTACACAAGAAGAGCATGATCGAATGGCTAAAGTCCAGAAGAAGAAGAAAGCTTTAGCTGGAGCAACTGGTACCGAAACACTTCTATGTGAGGTGAGATTTATATTTATTTATATAATATTAGCTTTGATAAAAGTCAATTAACAAAAATAAAGTTAAATAATATAAAAATAATAAAGTTTACTATACATACTTATAATTATATGTACATTAATTAGAATCTTCAATTACAATTCACTGCTAATTTCTAAGAAACATGTGAGAATCTTCAAGTATTACATCATTAACCTCTCCAAAATTTTTATTTTGTATCAAAAATACTAAGAAAGCGGTTGCATTCGATTGAATTTTGTTCTCATTTACTCTCTCATCCTAAGAAGTACTTTTGTTTAAAAAATCTACGCATTTACGTTTTTTCAAACGAAAAATAATAATTGTGGATTATCTAGAATTATATATTATAAATCATAAAATCAGAATATAGTTTAAATATCATTCGCATATCATTTAGACACCCCCATATCGAGACAAATTTTTAGTCTAAATTGCAGAGAACAAAATTAATATATATTTTAAACTATATATTATTAATATTTGGATCAAAATTATACCTAATACTAATAATTATTTTTTTTTTAATTTCAGGTTGCCAAAAAAGCTAATACTTGCATTTGTACAGCTCAAAATAATTGTAATAATATCACTGTTAATGCTCCATTTAGGTGAGTATAAAACTTAAAGAATATTCACAAACTTATTTATAATTCTTATATTATATGAATTGACGATTTTTAAATATTTTCTCAAACGCTTATTTTCAGTGAATATCATACTCAGGACTTATTTGATAAAATGAAATTCCACGAAGGATTGCATTTCCGATTCTTCACGCCACATGAGCCAGCATTACAAGGATGGGATTTAGATGGTTTTCATCATATTCGTCATCATTTTCCTGCATATAAAAGTTTTTCCTTAGCTTCATCAAATATAATAAGTATATGGCCATTATTTCTTATAATAACTTTAGTTATTAGTTTATAAAAAATAATAATAATATTTATTATTATAATGGTCGTATGGTTATAATATTATCGGGTTATATTGGTGATTCACCTAATGCAATCGTCATGATTATCACTGTGTCCCTCTACCTACTTTTGATTAAATCAAAACAGTTTATTTGAAAAGAAGTTAGTAGAAGAAATTACATTAAATTAAGTTGTATTAGTATTATAATAATAATTATATGTATAAGTATACGGGTAATAATAATAATATTCAGGCATCAGGTTATTCCTGAAATATTTTGTTATATTCTCTTTTGAACATTCCATTTTATTCTCTTTTCTTCTACTACTTCTTCTTCTTCTTCATTCTTCCCTTTTTCTCCCATTGTATTGCTCACAATTTATAATAAAATTCTCAATTTCATTTAAAAATATCTTTTATATTTGTAAATGAACGCTAATAGATTCTAGACAAAACTAGTTAAGAATATTTTATTTAAAAAGATATCCTTAGAATTAATCTAAAAATTTATTCTTTCGGGTATAATAATGTAAATAAGAAAAAAAAATTAATAAATCTTAATATAATATGAGTTTATTTAATTTATATGACAAAATATAATATGAAGATTATATACAGTAAGATAATAAAAAATTTTTATTTAAATTTAAATAGGGATAGGAAGAAAATAATCATAACAAGATAATAGATGATGATACATTTTAAAATTGAGATTTATAATGTATATTGTTCAATACAGTTGTTCAATTGTAAAATTATGAAAAAAAGTTTGTTATTGAAGAAGAATACAAGGTACAACTTTTCCAAAAAGGGATAATTCAGAGCATTAGTGAATTGAAACAAAAAAAAGCTTGTTAATGCTCTTGAAATTGCATGCAAAATTTGAATCATACATCATAATGCACGGAAATAAGTTTGAAGAGTTAAATAGTTAGTATAAATTATTTTTTTTTATTATATAGTTTCTATTTAGACCACACATATTATACCGATGATGACATTTTATGATAGAACTGATAATGATGTGTGATATATGCTGATTTTATAATTTTTTCCGAAAGCTATTCAAACTAGAAATGTCGTGGTATGAGTTGATATTGTGCAATATTGTGTCAACAGAGTCTAACATTTTCTCTGATTTTTATAATCAGAATTAAAAAATTACTTATTCAAAGCCGATGTCATTTTATATAAAAGGGCGGACGTATTACAGTTTGGATACAGTGATTCAAAAATCATTTTTCCTTTAGAGTTTTGTATAAAAATGACTTTTTGTTAAAGCTCAAACACTAGAATTTATTAGTGTACTCTAGTATTTCTTACAATATTTATTTTCAGATATATTTTATTTTATATAGTTGGTATTAGAAAGAGTTTTTGTAACTTTTAACGTGTGAGCATCATGTCGCCTACGGCAACTGATGATGCTCCGGAGCCCAACAACGCGCCGAAAGCTAAGAGCAAAATATCTTTCGTACAAGTCAGAAATATCTTACATACTTCTTCTTATTATAGTTTTGTTTTAGGTTTTCGATGATGACGAAGAGGAAGATAAGCCAATTGAGAAAAATAAGTTTGATAAGTTCATCAACTATCTTTTCTGCCGGTATTTATATTTATAAACCAAGTCAATTAATTTAAAATAATAATTTCAGTGGAGATTTAGCAGATGAAACTTTGAAAGCTCGTCCTGTATCATTGGTTGGACTGGTATAACCATATAGATAACATGGCTCAAATATTTTTATTATTTATAGTTCCAGTATTGTACTAAATTTGATATTCTGCTTTTAACCACCGGAGCTCTTGGAGCTGTTGTCAGTGGATTTTCTCAGGTAAGATGCTCAGCAAAGCTCAAAATATTGCATTATCTTTCAAATTTTTATCTTCTTAAGTCTGCTTTATCACTTCTATCTGGTGAAGTTTTTAATATTATGCTGAATGTGCCACATGATGATCCAGAATTTCGTTCGAGGGGTTTTGTTTATGTTTATATATACATAGCCATGGGTATCTTTCTACTTATTGTCAATTTTACACAGGTAATACATACATATAAAACTTAAAATTATAATAATTTTTATAAAATATATTTAGTTTTTATGCTTTCAACATGTTTGTTGCCGATTAATTGCTAAGATACGTCATAACTATATGAAAAGTATTCTTCGGCAAAATGCTGGATGGTTTGATAAAAACCATTGTGGTGTATTAACAACACAATTGAATGAGTTAGTTTATTTGTTTTTTTTTCATCTTACTTAAATTTATTTCATTTTGCCCTATCTTTTTATTGAAAAATACTAGTTTATATCAATATATGCATAAACTTTAACGTTCTCTCTACCAATTGCTGTCTCTTGTCTTACTTCATTTTTGATCGGTATCAGTTGATTATTCATGTACATTGTACAAAAAGATTATATTTTCTGCAGATAATGTCACAAAAAAGTGCATAATTCTATAAATATATATATAGGCTATCATATTTATAACATAAATAATCAATTAATTACTTGATACATATGGATAAATTGATTATTCATCAAGAATGTTTTCGTAAATGTAGCATTTCTTAGAAGCAATTGAAAAAATGAAGAAGGGAGGGAACAGCGAGAGTGGTTTAAACTATTTGTTACAGTAAGATTTTTGAAAAAAAACTTAAATTTCATTGAATTAATGTATTATTAATTGTTAAACTTTCATATATTTTTCAGCAACATCGAGAGAATCCGTGAAGGAATTGGTGACAAACTTGGAATGTTGATTCGTGGATTCGCTATGTTTGGTGCAGCATTAATTGTTGCTTTCATATATGACTGGAGAATTGCACTATTCATGAGTCCAGTAGCTGTATTGAGTTGCGGATGTATGAGTTTGATGAGTCGTGTACGAATATTCATATAATCAAAATGGAATTTAAATCTATTTTGTTCAGAAAATGGCAGACGCAACTACGAAAGAACTGAAAGATGTTGGTCAAGCTGGTGCAATTGCTGAAGAAGCTATCATGGGTGTACGTACTGTTCAAGCTTTTAATGGTCAAGCAGAGATGGTGCAAAGGTTTTTACAAATGCATTAGAAAAATCGATTAAATTTATAATATAATTCAGATATGAGAATGCACTGACAAAGGGTAAAACACATGCTCTTAGAAAAAGTTTTTGGGGTGGCTTCCTTGGTGGAGTATTCTATTTGATTCTTTTCTCATTTATGGGCTCGGGACTTTTGTATGTGACAACATACAGTAATATATTCATATATTATTAATTTAGATTGGGAGGTTACTTATACAGAATTGGACTTATTAAAGAACCTGGAACGGTTTTAACTGCCGTATTATCTATGATGATTGGAGCATATTTCTTAGGATTAATCTCACCTCATTTAATGGTGTTACTTAATGCTCGTGTAGCTGCTGCTATCATCTATAAGACAATTGATAGAGTAACTTTCAAATATATTATTGAATTATTCATTTTTTGTGTTTTCTTTTTAGAATCCGAAAATCGACGTGTATTCTAAATCTGGGTTAAAGCCAAAGAACGTGGTTGGAAATATTGAATTACTAGGTGTTCACTTCCGCTATCCTACTCGACGAGATGTTAAAGTATTATTATATACATTTTTATATGTATATTATTAATTAATATAGGTCTTAAATGGAATTAATTTGAAAATAGAAAGTGGTCAGACTGTTGCTTTGGTAGGACACAGTGGTTGTGGAAAATCAACAACAATAGGTCTATTGACCAGGTTATATGAAGCTGAGTCTGGCCAAGTTTGCAGAAACAAAATATATTCTAATAAGTAATAAATTAAATTTTAGACGTTATTAGATGGGATAGATGTCAGAGAATTAAATATCGAATGGCTTAGAAATAATATAGGAATTGTACAACAAGAACCAAACTTGTTCAATGATACCATAGCTGTAATTTGAAGTTAAAAATTTAAAAAATTGCGAATATTGTTTTAGGAAAACCTTCGAATTGGCCATCCACATCTTACTGAAAGTGAAATGGTTCGTGTCTGTAAAATGGCAAATGCTCATGATTTTGTCATGAAGTTACCGAAGGTATTCTATAATATTATATATTATAATAACTAATTATAAATACATATAGGGTTATAATACAGTTATTGGTGATGGTGGTGTGCAATTATCGGGGGGTCAGAAACAAAGAATTGCGATTGCTCGAACATTAGCTAGGAATCCGAAAATCTTATTACTCGACGAAGCCACATCAGCATTAGATGCTCAATCAGAGAGTGTTGTGCAGGTAATTATTATTTAATTAATATATCAAAAACATTTAAAATTATATTTTCAGGAAGCTTTGGATAAAGCTGCTGCAGGTAGAACTACAATAATAATTGCTCACCGTCTCTCTACCATTCGAAATGCCGATAAAATTGTTGTTTTTGATAAAGGAAATATTTTAGAACAGGGTATTATATAATTATTAAAAAATATAATAATATATAAATTATTTATAGGAAATCATAATGAATTGCTTGAAGCTGATGGCCGTTATGCTCAATTGGTAAAAGCTCAACAGTTCGTTAAAGAAGAAGTTACGGAAAATGAACAGATTGTTCTTGATGATGAACCCGTTTTGACTAATTCGTAACTATACATATACTTATTGTCTCATTACATTAGCTTATTCAGATTACCAATTGTTGATAGGTTTCATAGTCAAACCTCAGAATCATCCAATTTTGGACCAGAAGAGTTTGTACGGGCTATTTCAGAAAACGACTCATTTGTGTATATATTACTAAATAATAATAGTTATCTATTTATATATGTTTTACAGTCGTAGCAGTTATCGTATGTCCGCTACTGGTGCAGCTGCTGGAGTTGATGGAGAGATGTTTGCTGAAAAAGTTCGAATTCAAATGGAATCAGTAAGTTTTTATTGTAAACAACCGTATTATATCTTATTATAGATTAAAATAATTTACGTGAAATGATCTTGTTTATGCTAATTATAAATTGTTTCAGGATGAAAAGGTTGATGCTGGTCTTTTTACAATATTCCGATATGGACATGGTAATTATACTAGAATGATTCTTGGATATGTTCTTGCTATCTTACGTGGTCTTGAAATGCCTGTACTATCAGTTGTTTTTGCATCGGTATGTTTACAAATAAAAAATTAATAAGTTAATCTCATAATTTAAGGTATATTCTGCTTTTGCATGGGCTGATATTGATAATTGGAGATTACAACATGAACTTGTATTATGTCTTATTTATTTTGTAATTATTGGAGCATGTACATGCGCTTTCCATGCGCTTTCTGTAAGTATTTTTGACATATAAATTATACAAATACTTGTATTAACTTATAATTAATATATTTTAGTCTGTAATATTTGGATCTGTTTCCGAAAATATGACTCTTAAACTACGTTTAATGTCTTTTAATAATATCTTACATCAGGTTTATTATATTTAAATACTATTATAATATTTAGAATTATAATATTTAGGATGCAGCTTATTTCGATAATCCACAACATGCTCCCGGACGTCTGATTACTAGATTAGCATCAGATGCTCCAAATACTAAAGCTGTAAGATCTCAAATATTAGTTTTCTTTTTGATTAAAAAAATGTTTTTTTAGGTACTTGATGGTCGCATGATGTATGTAGTATTCAATGTAACTGCATGGCTTATATGCATCGTCATATCTGCTGTATCATGCTATTTATTAGGAATATTAGCATTGATTCTAAGGTAACACTAAGAATTAATTTTATTAATAATCTTCAAATATTATAGTTTATTACTTGGAACTATTATGATTATATTAGCTAGAACAATTCATATGAGAAATATTAAACTTATGCGTAAAAACCCTGCTGGTAAAGTATGTGAACATCCATTCTTTAATATCTGATTCATTAATTTTATTTTAGTATTCAATTGAAATAATAGAAAATGTTCGAACTATTCAATTGCTCACAAGAGAAGGTTATTTCTTTGGAAAATATCAAACAGCATCAAAAAGTCAAAAGAGAGATGAAATGTTTAAAGGCTATTTTGAAGGTTATTATGATTAATATTATTATAATTATATAAATAATTTATTTTTAGGTTTAAATTATAGTGTTACACAATCATTTATTTTCTTTTCTCTTGGATGTTCATATGCTCTTGGTCTTCATATTGTTTCAATTGATTTTTATGATACTCAAACAGTATATAGGTATAATATATTAAATATATAATTTTATTAAAATTTTATATTTTCAGGGCTGTTTTGGCAACTATGCTTTCATGTCTTGCAATTATGAATTGTACATCTTTCTTCCCTGAATTTGTTAAAGCTAAAACTGCAGCAGGATTATTGTTCAATACAGTTACACGTAAACCAATTACCGGAGATCATAAGTCTGGTGATAAGCTGGTATGATAACTCTAAATATAATATAATATATATGTTATATATTTATTTTATAGAAATTACGTGGTAATATATTCTTCGAAGATGTTCATTTCGTGTATCCACAACGTCCACATCAGGCTGTTATGAGAGGATTGAACTTCACAGCTAGAAAGGTATAACATGATATGAATATGATAAATAGTTAAAGCTTTATTTCTAGGGTCAAACAGTTGCTTTAGTAGGGCCGTCAGGATCAGGGAAAAGTACAGTAATATCATTAATTGAAAGATTCTATGATTCAATAGCCGGTGCAGTGGTTAGCAATGCTTCTGCATTCTCTCAAATAATTTTTATATATTTAAGAGATTTGATGGTAATGATATTAAAAAATTATCATTACATAATATAAGATCACAAGTTGCCTTAGTTGGTCAAGAACCTCGTTTATTTGCTGGAACTATAAGGTAGGAAATAAATCCATATATATAATATTTAATATAATTAATTCAGAGAGAATATTAAACTAGGTCTAGAAGATGTAACGGAAGAGCAAATCCGTGAGGCATTGCAGATATCAAATGCTATCAATTTTGTGAATTCATTACCACAGGTTATAATTCAGTAGTTAATATCATTAAATATTATATATCAATTAAAGGGATTGGATACTGAAGTTGGTGAAAAAGGTACTCAATTATCCGGAGGTCAAAAACAAAGAATTGCAATAGCTAGGTAAAATTTTTATAATTAATATACAATATAGTAAGTATTATCTGAATTTTAGAGCTATTGTACGTGATCCTGTTGTTTTGCTACTTGATGAAGCTACCAGTGCTTTAGATTCAGAAAGTGAACGTGTAAGTATTTCATACTATATGTATATATAATATAATATATTTTGTATATTTACAAAACTCTTTTCTACAACTTTTCTTATAAATTATAAATTAGCATATATAAAAGCTAATTAGCATTTTTGATTGAAATACATTCACGCGGACTATATGACTATACGTCACTTTGATTGCGAATGGTTTCACAACTGGCTGTGCGAACAAGAATCATATTTCCAGTCACAATATATGAGAAAATCATATATTTATACAGAATTATGACTACAAATTCGATTTGTAGGCTGTTCAAGAAGCTCTGGATAAGGCACGTGAAGGTAGAACTTGTATTACGATTGCTCATCGTCTTTCAAGTATACAAAACGCTGATCTCATTATCTATGTGGAAAATGGTAAAGTCAGGTAAGTAAATAATAATAATTACTACTTATACTATACTGTATAAATAAATTTTTCAGAGAGAGTGGTAGCCATTCACAACTTCTAGCCAAAAAAGGAAAGTATTATGAACTTATCCAAAAACAAGATTTGAGTTCATAAATATTATTTTTATATTTCTTATCAACTATTTTTATTATTACTTTTTCATTATTTTATTTTTCATAATTAATTGCCCTTCTTCAAAAATATAATGTAGCTTTAATCATCACTTTATCATTAGTTTAGATATTACAATTGATTTTTAATCTTTTTCTTTTTAAATATAATAATTACAATTAATTTATTTAATTTTTAAAGTTTTTAACCATTTCTAATATCTTTTCTATTAAATTTATCACTTTTGCATAATATAAATTACTATGTATGTGGGCGGCTTCGTATGAAAAGTATCGGGCGATTTGTGTTAGACAATGTAGAAGAGAAACTTACTGAGTTTAGTCACGACCAAATTTGCGAAAGCGATAACACTGATGATATTCAAATCCAATATATTTTTTTAAAATTTTTATATTGTAATATCTTAACATATATTTTTATTTTTTTATTTATAAATTTTAAATTATCTTTTTGTAATTGTTTATTTTTTTTTCAAAAGTAAACATTGAATTGACATGAATGTAATATTACAGTTAGACAAATTAAAATATCAATTATATACATACATGCTTAATCCATTATTTATAAAAATGGATAAAGAAAAGGAAAAATTGAAAATCTAGTATCATATACATTATTTCCAAAAAATATCAAAAAGATTTCGTTTTATGTTCATTAAAAGCATTTTACATAGTTGATTCAGAGTATATATTGTTGTTCTTTTATCTTTTTGTGAACAAATCGACGAGCGACGTTGATTTTTAGTAGAAATATTATGAAGAATTATCTCAAAATGATGAGAATACTGAAATAAATATATAAATATACAGAAAAAAACAGAAAATACAATGACAACAAGAGAATAGAATGATTCGAATGTCATATAAATAACATACAATTCCATTTACTTTAACATCCACATCAAGCTTTGATATCAATCCTACTGTATTATTCTTCAATGATTCTATTTTTCTATAATATTATGCAATATCAATGATATTAAAGCTTAACAGTTTAGTTTAATCAAAATACTCACAGCATAACACAAGAGTTCGGTTCAACATATCCTTTTGAAGGAGAAATACTATAAAACGATTTGTCGCTAAACCGAACTAAAAATTTGATAAAAAATGATGATTATGCAAATAATTACTGTATTAAAATACTTAACCTCGATAAAACACTCCGAAAGCCTGATTATTTTCCAGTGGCAAGTATCTAACCGATGGCTTTGAAGCATCCATTTTGATTATTTTTGTATTAATCTTCAATTTTCTATTCATTATACAATTATGTCAACTGAAAATTCAATTTTTATTAATAAAATAGATAAATAAATAATAATATTATATAATTCTTATTATTAACTTTATTTATAATAATGCTTATCAATAACTAAATTGACCATGATGATGGTGTTCTGTCACTCAGATCATCTTTCACAATTGGTTTTCATACAATCTCGCGCCAGCCTTCTTTTTGACAAATGGTCAGTAGCACACTCTCACAATATCAAATAGTGTTTATAACTTTTATACAATTTAATTTTTTTTTATTGTTCTCTTTCTCTCTGTTTCTCTCTCTTACTTTCTCTCTTTCTCTCTCTATTTCTCTCTCTCTCTCTCTTTCTCATTTGTAATGTGTTTGGGCGGAAAAGTTTTTTTTTTCAAATATATATAGATATATAATAAAAATCTATAAATATTAACTTTATATAATAGAATATATATATTTATATAGATATAAGAAGAGAGAAAAAGGTATAAGAGATCATAATATTTCTTTTTAAAATATTATTTTTGTATATTTTGATATAGTTTTATAATTTGATCAAAGTACATATAAATATGAGAATGGTTTCAAAAAGTACATGCAACTATATATTGAAGATGTTGATGCCGTAACCTTTCATTCTTCGAATATTTACTTGATATTTATATTTTTATTGTACAAATATTATTTTATATTGATTTTCTTATTATATTTTTGAAAAATATATAGATATATTTGATTTCTCATGAGAAAATTTATTAATTTTGTATGGAAATGATGACTATGCTTTTCATTTTTTTCATTTTTTTATCAATTATTTGATTATCATTCATTTTTTTTTCTTTTCTTCAACAGTTATAAAGAGAGAACTTCTACTGATTGTAAATAATTTGTTTTTCTTTTTTTTTTAAATGAATACCTTGAACAAGTGTTACTCGTTTGCCTCACCTTTGTGTTAGGTCTTTTTCTCCTGAATACAATATTCCCAGGCGTAAAGTTTATAAAAGAAATGCCGCCTTTTTCATTTGGAGCACCTAAGGACGAGTTATGCTTTTGGCTAAAATGAATATAAGTTCATTATATAATTGATTTTACTTAATAATTCTGCTAATATAGAATACTTTTATTATTTCTATTATTCTTATCTTTAAGTTATTGTTATTTGTTTTTGAAATTTTATAATTTAAAGGAGGGTATCTCAAGACGAAGCTTTATTTTTTTTCTTCTTCTAAGGCCATATATTACATTGTTCAACATAGAATGCTCAGGTATATAGTTAATTAATCACATAATAATTATTATTTTGATAAATATATATGTCGTCATATCTATCTTATATGTTATTTTTTCTTTATCTTAGTTATTATTTTATATTTTATTCTTATAATGTGTTTTAGAATGTTTGTACCATATTATGGTTATCCCGTCTACAACTCTCAGCTTCATACTATGACAGCTGGTCATCAGCCTCCTCAGGCTCAGATGATGAACAGGTTTTCATATAATATTTCTTTTTTTTATTTTCTTCAACATTCAATTATTTAGATGGCCATCTTTACCAGTTCTACAGAATTCATATTTCCTTCCACCTCAATCTATGCTGTTTCCTTCTTATCAACAACCACAAACTCATATAGGACCACCTACACTTCCGGCCACTCAACAGCATTTTGTATCGCCAAGCCCAACGTTTGATCCGAGCACTTTTGCAGTTCCAAATCAATATAGTTGCTATCAACAGTTGACATGTCAATCATCAAATCCCCAGGTTCATATAGAGTATCAAAGTTTTTTTTGAGAAATGAAATTCTCTTTATAGCATTCATTATGCTCTATTGACAGTGGCGTTGATCTAAATCAAACTGATCCAACTTTACCAGATGATGTGAGTAATTTAAAATTTTTTTTGTTAAAAACATCTAATTTTCTTAGATTTCTTTAAATTTTTCTTTCTCATCATCAAGTAAAGATACAGAACCACATGGTGATATATATTCTGTTCGAGCATCTCCTATAAGCGTAATTATTTTTATTTTTTTAAAATATTAATTATTTATTTTTTAGATGATAGATGAGCATGATCATCTTAATACTGCTTTTGATGAAGGAATTAAGGATGAAGTAAGATTGAAATAGTGAATTTAAATTTTAAAAAATTGATATTAAAGCATCATTCAAGTATGGATTATGATGAAGATGAACTATTGGAAATACTTTATATGAATGGCTGTCCTCGAAACCTGACTAAATCACGTTGTCGTTCGGTTTAGCTCAAATATCTCAATACTGTTAACTATTCATATAGTAAACAGAAAGCATATATAACCAAGAACTGAATGATCAGAATCAGAAGTTTAATTTTAATTCGTGCGTAACCATATCTGTTTCTGATTACAGACTATTTGCATGTTAAAATTTGCACGTTTGTATTATTGTTGATCAGTTAGAATTTCTGCCAGAAATTCTCGGATTCCATCATTGTAACCCTTTTTAAATTAGATTTTGCCTTTAAGTTTTGTGCTTGTCTATACACATTATGACGCCAGTTTTCTACTCTTATAATCTATATGCCTTGCTCCAATCCAAAATTCTATAATTAAAAATAATTTTTGTTCAAATACTGCAATTATGTTCTTTTCAGGACTTTTGCATAATCATCAAGCAACATAGTCGTTTGTAAAAAATAAATAAACCGGGTTTAAAACTATCTGGCTACAATGATACCATTTTGTGAAAAAAAAATGATTTTTTTCTTTAGATTGTCTATTTACTTACAGATTTTTCTAGAATCAATCGTTTTTCACATTTCTCTTTCGTTATAGCTTTGTTCATCCATTGTTTGTCACAAAATTATGTATATTGTATATTCCCAAAGATGGATTGCATTCTCTAACCCGTTGTTACTTACTGATCTTCATGTATTTCTAATAAATCGAGGACAACTCAGTCTGAAGAATACGGAAGATGATTGTTTTTTCTTTTATTTCTCATGGAATTTCCTAACTAACATGAAACTACATGCATTTATTCAGCATTGGAGCAAACACTACCCAATTGTTGTTGAATATTTTCACAAAATTTCGTAAAATGATTTGCTTTGAGGAAAAAGTAAATATCTTGTTCTCTCGAGGGTTTATTTCTCAGAAACGTAGTATAATTTCAGAAATATTGTTTTACTTATATATCAGAATGTTCAAGATCACTTAATTTATTTTAACAAAAGTGTAAAAATAAAAAGCAAAAACGTTCTGGAGATAT
The DNA here is from genome assembly GCA_964057225.1 of Auanema rhodensis. Classification (NCBI taxonomy): domain Eukaryota; kingdom Metazoa; phylum Nematoda; class Chromadorea; order Rhabditida; family Rhabditidae; genus Auanema; species Auanema rhodense. The sequence continues at coordinate 6,852,884 of OZ059899.1, read as the reverse complement.
GGGGAATTGAACCCCAGCCCTCTCCCATGCTAAGGGAGCGCTCTACCACTGAGCTATATCCCCAACGAATAAGACATAATGTCTTCACACAATGACTCCGTTGCGCAACCAGTGTTTGATGTGAATCTTGAAAACAGGTTGACCAAGTGCTATTTCAGCATTTTTGTTCTAGATAAGCAAGAAGTTCTAAGAAATTTCAAATTTTGATAAAAATAAAAGATTTTATATTTTATGTTTTATTATATTAAACACAAGTTTTATAAAATAAAATACATGATATATATAAATATAAATATATATTTATATTTAACCTCATTATTCAAGTACATAATTTGAAAAAAAAAACAATTAAATATTAATAATTAATTCTTCAAAAATCAAGATATTTTTAATATATGGGAAGAAGACTAATTAAAGGCATTTATCATCGGGAGCATCTTGTAAACGAGGAATATTTGATTTTCTTTTACCCGTAACACATATAATATAAACAACATATACAGCTTAGGTTTTAAGTTTTAAAGTATTACAATAATAAAGTTCATAATACATTTTGAAATTAATTTAATTTATATATTACAGCATCGTTTCATAAATTGTCTAAGTTTCGGTTTGTATAATGCTCGTGCAATGATGCCTGAAATAGATATTATTAAAGTTTTGTGATATTTTAAATAATTTAATAAAGAAAAATCTATTTTGATGCTGTATAATTAATAGATATACATACATATATCATCTACATATACATATGCATTACTTAAACTATTAAATATTATTACACCATGCTACAAAACAGCTTATATGTATAAAAATCTTTAAAATTATAAGAATTAAAGAGAATATTGAAAAAAAGATTAAATTATTAATTCATTATCTTTTGTTTTTAGGATTATTTTCTGCTAGTTGCATGCTATTTACAATTGATATAAGCAAAGCAGTGCAGATAGGTTACAGTGCATCATCATCATCAACATGCTAACAGACATACTTCTACAAACATCACAATGTTGAAAACTTGAAAATAAACTTGAGCAGTTGCAGAAGAGTTAACTGTCATCTTGAATTACCTTACTGCGATATCGATGATGTTGACCCCTCTTCCCAAAGTATATCGCTGAATAGAAACCTAGTCTCAACACAAGTATACGTCATCATTTGAATTTGTGAAAATTAGAAAAAGCAAAGTGTTAGAGTGAGAAGATTAGTAAATAAAAGAAAAATAATTTTTAGAATAAAAAAAATGATAAAACATTAGTTGAATAGAAATATAACTGAAGAAGTGAATTAAAAATAAAACAAAAAGTATTTTGATAATTAGTTATAAGCCGGTGTATGTATTGGAATTATTATTTTGTTTTGTTTTGTTTATAATTTAAAATATATAATCATTATTAGAATATAAATAGATAGATATATACATATATAATTAGTATAATTAGTATAAATTATATTTTTAGATAGAAAAATGTTGAAAGACAAACCGTTGTGAACTATTGTCTACATGAGGTAAAGATGTTTGTGAGTTATGGCTATTCATGATGTTATAATGATTTCGGACAGCTCTTTGTAAAACATCAATTTGAGCTCTCATCTCTTCTTGAGCCGAAATCAGTTTTTGCATTGAACTATGCATTTCGATAACAAGCTGCAAGTATTATAAATTATTTTATTAATTAAATAATATTTATTATATGATAACATACTCGTGTAACTTGTTGACTATTTGCTGAATTACTTTCCCCAAATACTCGAATCTCATTTTTGATTGAACGAAATCTAAAATCCAAGAGAAATAGTTGATAGAATTGAAAAAAAATCATACTCATGAATAGCATTAAGAAACTTTCTCTGATGTTTTCTTAACGTTCCATCAGTAGCCATCCCACCTTGTAAGCATTTATGAATTCTCCAAGTATATTGCAAAACCTTAAATTTATATTTTATTATAAATATATTTAAATAAATTAAATATTTTTACTTTTGCAGCAGAATGTTTATGTTGTCTGGTTAAACGACTATCCATCATGAAATTATTTACGTTGCGTTGTCCCTGAGTTAATAAAATATTTCTTGATATGACAGCAATTAAAATTGAAGATATAATAGCACCCTATAATATAATACAATTTAATTATATAATATAGTTATATAACATACAACAACACCGACAAATATAGCTATGATACGTCCCCAATGTGTTTGTGGTACAATATCTCCATATCCATTCAACATGAATGTTATTGCTGAAATTAATAAATTCATTTCTTTGTTTTGTTTCAAAATTTTAAAATTAAAATTAAAAATTAAAATAAATTTTAATAATGATTATACATACCGATAAACCATAATGCATTCGAATAAAGGATAGATGGCATTTTCTTGTCTTCGGCTGTCTGGCCAAATCTTAAAATCAATGAATTATTTATTAAAAAAAATATTTTTTTAAAGTTAAATTACCTTTCACATTGAACAAACGTCCATGATGTTATAAGCCAAAATATAAGTGTAAAAGTAGTTAAAAACATGATTGGATGTTGATCCAAAACTGTTTTCATAACAAATGAAAAATTGACTTGAATTCTATTAAGGGCAGCTAATGTTCTCGTTGAAGCATCCTAGAATATTTTAATTTATATTGAAAAAAAGAAAATTATCAAATGAAAATTAAAAATTTACCTGAAACTGTTTACTGTGAAGAACCATAAATCGTGCTAATAAATAAACCCGAGATAACATTAGTAGTGATAAAGGAACATCTAATGGAACCTTAATTATATATTTATATATTATAATTAATATAATTAATATTATTACTAATGCTTTATGAAATGATCGACTATCTGTTGTTGTTCGACTTGTTAAGATAAATAGCCATTCCATATCAAAATTAACTGAAAATTAGAATAGATTTGTACTTTTAAGATCAAAATTATAAATTTGTACATGGTAAAGGACATATTGCACATAGGCAAAACTCCAAAGCAAATTGTAATATTCGTTCTGCTGTCACAACTACTCGCCAATCATCAGCTCCACAATCAATTTGATCCAGCTATAATGATAAAAATTTATATATATATACTATGTTTATATATATATATATATTTATATAATATAAAAAATATTTAAAATATTAAATTATATTTACCACAATGTCATTTTGATGATATCGGACAATATTATAAAGAAGAAATACAGTTGTAACCAGTGAAGATAAACGCAAAAACAGTGATATGGTTGATTCCTAAATGGGAAAATTGAAAAATTCAAATTAAAAATATAAGATACTTTTGATATTCCCAACATTTCTTGTCCCGTTAATTCAGCGTCAATAAACATAAAAAGAATTCCAAGAAGAGCCAGAAGTAAAGTCCTGTCAGTAATTCGAACCCTAAAATTAAAAAAAATGGAAATTGAAATAAAAAAATAAAGCTGTATAAAAAATAAAATAATAATTGATCTGTATCATCCAATCACCGAATTCGGGTTACGGTATTACAGTTATAGGCTGTAAGACCAGTACGGTAAATCGTCGCTTATGATTGGTTAATTAAATCGACCTGTTTATGAAGGTTTTAAATCTATTAAAACACATACCGATTTTGCAGTCGATCCGATCGTACTTTGTATATCATTTTCACTTGATTACTATCAACAGGTACTCCATATCTATTTTAAAACTTGTATTAATAATATAAATGTATTTGAATAGCTCACCGACTGTTATTTCGACGAAATTGATGATTGTTCGCTGAATGATACGATCCAACACTTCCATTACTTTCACAAAATGCTACGGCAGCTATAATTATAGAAACATTAATAGAATATCAAATAGAAATTAAGCAAAAGTTGAAATAATATTGAAAGAAAACATAAAAAAGAGCTCTGTTCTCAAATGACTGATAGAGAAACGACGTACTCTTGTCGAAAGATCCCTTCTGAGATTCAAGCAGACTATCAGTTATACTGGGTTTGACATGATTGATTCTCAGTTGAGATCCCGTATCTTCAACTGTTATCACAGGACCATGATATGGTGGTCGATTAACTATAAATGAAAATTGTTAATATTCATTCATAAAGGATTAAGAACTATAGGGTATAGATAATAGAAACACAAAAAAAAACATAAAGGTTTGTAGGACAGATCTCTTATAAAACTGTTTGAAAGAGAAGAAATAGAGGAAAAACAACTAAGATTAGATTTCCATGCATTTTACATGCAATGCTTAAGTTATACCGTTTGAATCAAGCGAATCTCTGCTGTAATCTATCCGAGTATATGCTGGTGGAAGCGATCCAAGCTTTTTCCTGGTCGATAGCAAATTTCTAAATTGCTGTCGACTGCCATTTAACCTTATAAAGTCAGCGGAAACCTGGAAAAGGTGATAATTCTCATAGCATTAATTAATAAATTAGAAAAAATTATTTCGTAACTTATATTGAGAGACTATTTTTTTTATGATTTGGATTAATACTCATTATTTCTCTAACCCCTTTTAAGTAGAAAAGCTCTGGCTTGTTCTTAGATAATTCTAGATTAAGAGAGATTTTGTTTTAAAGATTCTACCTCGTGCAAGCTGGAATCTCTTCGTCTTTCTGGGAAGCTCTGACCGTTTGGCTTCAACATATCTACGAAAAGAAGACTATCAACTCAACATAGCTGTTTTTAATCTTAGAACATATAAACATAAAAAAATAATTAAAAAATCAAAAATATGTATGAGCCAAGATAGAATTTAGTGAAGTAGCACTTAATGAAAATAATACCTTATTCTAACATAGAAAAAGAAATATTTAATGATCATGCGAGTTTTAGAATTTTTTAAAAGAGTTAAGTGGTATAGGGTCAATTTATAAGATAAAATTAGAAAAATAAGTAAAAGGTTGGTAGATGAATCTTAGATGTTTCTTCGTAAATAACAGATATTCATGCAAATTCTTAAAGTTTGTAGGGTAAACTTATGATGACTGAATAAAAAGAAAAGTCTGAAGAGAAAAGATGAACTTGAATACGTTGACGGAAGAAATAAAAGGAACAGAATAAGGATGGCACAGCTGATGAGCAAGATGATGAGGATGATGTGGTAATGGAAAGTATGAAGTCTATAGGAACATCATGAAAAGAAACAAAAGATGAAAGCATCTGAAGAAACTTTTCAACTAATGGAGAGGGATACTAACGACTAAAGTTTATATTTGACTGAAGAAAAACAATTCGAACATTTAAAAGTAATGATCGTCATGTTTGAATTTTGAGATTTCAATCATGAAGCCAAAACTTTTGGAAATAAATTATATGTAAATAAATATATATTTATATAACTATATATGTAGATATATATCTAGATATATAGTTATATAATATTTATATAAAATATTTGTAGTAATGTTTTGATATTAAGATATAAATTGAAACCAAAAAGTTGAAGATTATAAAATACAATAATCATTTAAAAACAAAATAAAGTTAAAAAAAGTTTGGATAGTTGTAATAAAACTTTTATCAACTTATGCTTACGCGCTAAGTTCTTTATTCATTTTTTTTAATATATAGATAATCAGGATTATCAAATATTAAATAATATTTCAAAACAAGTATTTTGAAAAAAAATATAAGAAAAATAATAAATTAAAATAAAATAAGAATATTAAATAATGTGATATAATTTTTTAAAACTGAAAATAATTGTTGAAAATTTTAAAATAAAGTAAAAACGACTATAATATTAAAATATAATTGAATAAGAAAGTATAATACATAGATCAGCATGAAGTTTAATAACTAAATAATTTTAATAATCTGGAAAATTTGTCTTACTATAAGAACATTTCTAGATTGGGAAATGGACAAAACTATAAAGGGAGGAGAGGTTGAAACTATTAGAAGCTTAGAGATATGCATAGATCAGAAGAAATCAAGAAGAATAATATCAAATAATAAAATATATATAAAGAGAGAAAAGGGTGAAAAGATTAAGAAACAAAAAGAATTCAAAAGAGAAATAAGAGAAAAGGAAGAATAAGAAAATGAAAAGTGAATAAATGGCCGACAATCGAAATTTGAAACCGTTCATATAGAGAAAAGCTTCTTTATCGTTTTCATTCTAATATAGTAATGTAATGTCGTAGTTCTTAACTGAATATATTTCAAAAAAATTGAACAGAAATAATGAATAAAGTTGAAGTTTTAACAAAGAAATATATAAAACTTAAATATTTACATAGTCCATGAACATTAGTTAAATTCTTATTATATAATATTATATTTCAAACCTTTTAAGATAATATTTAACAAGTTAGTAGCAAAAATTCAAAATACATGTGAGCAATAGCATATTGAATAAACATTTTTTAACAGATAAAGGGAGAAAGAAAGAGAGAGAAAGAGAGAGAGAGAGAGAGAGAGAGAGAGAAAGAGAGAGAGAGAGAGAGAGAGAGAGAAAGAGAGAGAGAGAGAGAGAGAGAGAGAGAGAGAGAATGTAAATTCTGATATTAATGTTGTAACTGTTGAGACATGATGGGAAAGCAGATGTGAATAAGAAATCATCGAATCATTTGTCTCTGACCAACTTTTTGGGAAAAATCGTTTCAAAATAAAAATTAATATTATCTTCTCGGTTGGTATTGAATATTCTGAGAAATAGTTAATGGAATGATAGAATATAATATTTCAGAATTTTACCAAGAAAATCTGGAAGCCAAATCAATTTTTGGCCAGGTATAATGGAATTATTCAAAATTTCTCTAAAAGAAAGAAATGTATTAGGAATCAATTTGAATTTATATATATCTAAGTAACTATTCCTAATATAATTATAGTTTTTATATAAAATAAAGAGTGGAAATCGAATGTTTGATTGAAATTTACATGAATAGGGGTTCATAGAAAGCAATGTGTAACGTTTCTACTAAGCTATTCTTTCTATAATCAAATGAAAAATCAAGATTAGCTTCTCAATCACAACAAATTATTTTAAAAAATAATATTCTATATCTTAAAATATTTAATTTTTTAAATAATAAACTATATATCATAGTTTATACATCTCAATATAGATATTGACAACAGTTAAATCTTGTTTTTGCTGTATTCTAAACCAAAAAAAAACTGAAATTGCTTTGGAAGCTCTGTTGCGCACATGTATTTAGAAGTCATCAAAATTTCTTTTTTTCTTCCAGTTTTCAAGAATAAAGTAAGGAAAACGTTTATGATACATGAAAATCCAATTCATTTGTCATCATGTTGACGATATTCGTTACCAAGAAGAAACTTAAAAGACGCTTTGAAAAGTGTAGAAAATTGGTGAAAGACAAGAACAATATATCGACGAAAGATGGGTAATAGAAGAACCTAATCTTCTGAAAAGGATAGCAAGAGTACTAACTGAAAATTCAACAAATAGTTAAGATAAATGAAATAAGAAAAGAAGTTGAATGTTATATAAAAATACTTGATTATATATATACAAATATTTATATTAATTAAAATATTAGAAATAAGATTATATGTATATTATAAAAAATCAAAGAAGAAACTCTTGATTTCTATTAATTTTAAAAGGATAAAAACATCTTAAATTTCAATTGATCTGGGTTTAAGAAGGTTTCAAATATGGCCTTGTATATACTATATACGTCAGCATAAATATTATAATATATATAATTTGAAATATTAGCCGATTAAGTACAAGTGATCAGTTAAAATATATAATATTATGAGAATATTAATATGTACATATATACAAATTTATATAATTATCTATAACAGTTATTAAATTTTGAATCTTTTTTTCATATAAAGAAAGTATAATATTTGCAAAAAATTTTCCCAAATTAATATTAAAAGAAGAAATAAATAGTAGATGAAATGCAAAAAAAAAGATGCAAAAAACCTTTCTTAATCGGCTATGTTATACACGAAAATAACAAAATTATCTGCTTTTCTAATTTTATAGAAAAGCTTCAAAAATTTTTCAAATAACATTCAATATACTTTGTACAATAGTTATGAATCACACAAACTGAAAAACCTAATGATGTAGCACTTTGGGAGTAGAAGCAGGAGAACTAGTAGCTTTTGGAACTAAAGATTGTCATGGTGTATGTCGCCGGCGGCAACGATGGCGAAGCCGTTCTCGTCTTCGTTGTCGACGCTGCAGTAGCAGCATGACCTTACTCACGATAAAAAGCAAGAGCACAATTGCTCTTCTTTTCCAACAAATCTTGATAATGAGCAATAAAAGGAACTGGGCTTCATTCGACATAAAAATGAAAGAATGGGTCGGAAGACTAGAACAGATGAATAAGGAAAAGAATTTGATGGACAAATCATTGTTAAACACAAAATTTTATCTCATTATGAGTTTAAACCATAAATTACAAGAAAATTGTTACATAAAATATAAAATTTTAAACTTTTTCTTAGAATGACAAGAGAAGACTTATCTTAAATACCATATTTGAAAAAATAAGATGTAGCTGTGCTTTTCTAGGAATTTCAAGATAGAAAGTAATAAATCAGTTTTCTTGTTTAAGTCAAAAAGATTTTGTTTGACAGATGAGAAGAAATTAATAAATGACTCATAATAACTTTTTTTTTATTTCTTATAAAAGTATTATTTCTTTATAAATAATATATATATAACATTTATATTTATAAATAATTTAAATATAAATAAAATTATAAAATAATAAATAAATTTTTAAAAAATATTTTTATATTATACGAATATATTTAAGTTAATTATATGTAATAAATTATATATTTGAATAGTATTAATATTAATTTAAAGAAATCACATATGTGTTGTTTCATTATAATCAAAAATATTATTTTAAATTGTGGGAAGATCATAAGAAATGAAGCATTAATCAGATATAACTATCTATAATTCGATAATATAATAAATAAATGAATTTACAAGATATTCTTCATAATAATTTTTATGTGTAAATACAAAAATAAATTTCAAGAAATAATTTTATAACTAGATTTATAATTTTTTTTCTTTGAAATATAAATTTAAAAAAAGTATAAAAAAAATTCGTAGACTATCAGTAATTTCTGGTAGTTGTATGGGAATTATTTTATTAATCTCATACTTCTCCATAAATTTTCACAAAAAAAACGAGAAAAAATATTTGAAGACAATTTTTAAAATTTTTGTATACGAATGTATGAAAAAAAAACAAAAATATAAAATATTTTTTTTATAATTATGCCAAAGCTGAATTGGAACATAAAATTCATTTGTAAAATCGTAAAGTTTCAAAAAGTATTGGATATACATAGCTTTGATGCTAAAAAAGAATAAATGCTTGAAACAGAGAGAACGAGAAACAAAGAGTTGAACTCTTAATTTGAGGATGAATAACGTGTCCTCGGGGTAACATTCAGAAACAGGCGACGTTTCTGACACATGAAGCTTTGAACAAGATCTAGATGGTCAGTGTTTCCCATTGGACAATAGAAAATAGTAAGAAAAAAACATTAAAAGCGAGAAAACTAAAATTTGCACAAAAAATAATCCGAAAAAGATGAAAAGTTATGAACATTTTGAAACATTTTGAAGAAATGAAATAGTAAAGTCAAAAAAAAGAAAAATTGTTCTTCCAATCTTTAAACAGAGACAACGAATGAACATGAAGTTAAAAGAAAAAAAAAGTTCAACTATTCTATTGGAATGGATTGATGACTTTTTCAAATGTGTTCTTACTAGGATATAGATTGAGTCGTGAATCTTCTCTTTAGATTGATCATTCTTAGGAAATGCTTAATAGCTTTATAGTTACATATTCTAATAAACTACTAGATTTTTGGAGAAAAAACGAGAGAAATATAAATGATATCAGAGAGATTTTATTAGTAAAGAGAATCACTGTGTTCGTCATAGGAAATAAGATAGCTAAAGGATGTAAATCAATTTTATAATATCAATAGAGTTTAGTCAATAAAATTTATATTTTTTAAATAATAAACTAAGAATAATAGGGAATAGAAAACTATATGTACGTCACCTACTTATAAGCCTTTATAGTGCTCACCTACTGTTCCAGTTTTTTCTCACTGTCTTAATCTCTTCTTCCCACTCTTTCTCTATTTCTCTCTCTCTCTCTCTCTCTCTCTCTCTCTTTTTTCTCTCTTCCTATCAACTCTTTTGCTACTCTTACAAGTCATTAACATTGAACATGCTTTGAGACTCCATATGTCCCTCCCTCTTTCTCTCTCTATATCTATTCCTCTTTTTCAATGTATATGTCACCACATTTTAATCTATTCTCAATTAATATAATTTGAAAAAATTTTATTTCAATACGATTACTTTAAAACTTCTTTTATGTCATAATTACATTGTATTTTAATAAATTAAAATTTCAAAATTAAAGAAATATATGAGTTCTCTATTTAAAAAAAATAAGATTAATATTTAAATTTTACATAAAATTAAGATTTTATTTTTAAAGTTTATAATATTAAATATTATTTATATTTTATTATAATTTTTATTAAAAAGCTTGCAATTATTTTAATTATAAAAATGATATAAATCTAAGATTAATATAGATATGTATATATTACTGAATATACAATGTATATACAGTATAAGTATTATTCCAAATTTAAAAAAAAAACTTTTTTCTCTCAAACAACAATCAGAAGAATATAAAAATGTAAAATATTTGAATTTAAAGAGACGTACCTTAATGAGTCCATTTGAATCAGAAGCTAAAGAGTTATGAGCATGTGAACAGTAATCAAAACTTTTTCCATTTTTATCAAATGATGGCTTAGGTGTACGATAATCTTCTTGTTCTACTGACGGAGCTGATGCAATAGTTGGACCCTAAGATAATATTGTATATATAATTCTGTTTTGTAATTAATATCTATACCAAGCTCCGATTTCGATAACTACGTCTTCGATCATGCAGAAATCGACGTACACTTGCTGCTGAATCCACAGATTGACCAGCTTAAATTTGGTAATTACGTGAAACATTTGAAGCCTTTTTTTCTCAATAATTAATGAAATCAATGACTCTCTCTTTGAAAAAAAAATAAAAGAATTACTCAAAGATGGTCGATGATGCCGAACGGGGGAATTTAAGGCAGGTGCTTGCAGTGAAAACTGTGGTTGAACACTGCAGAACGAACGATCCATAAGCTCTTCTTCAATTATTTTTTCAATTTTGTCCTTCAGGCTAATTGTCCTGCAAAAAAAAGAAAATAGAATCCAGATGATGAGAGATGTAATTCCAACAAAATAACGATAATTAAAGGTTTCAATTCAAAGTATATTGAAGATTTTGTACCTAGATAGATTTACATGATGTACTTATAATTCAGAGGAATATATTAAAAATAAAAAATAAAATATTTTAAGAGGGAAAGGAAAAAATAGAGAGAGAGAAAGAGAGAAAAACAGAGTGAGAGAGAGTAAAAAAGAGTTGGAAAAAAGGAAAAGGGAGGTGGAGAGGGGGACTGAAAGAGAGATATTAACCGTTGATCAGATAGACCATGGAAACCTTGAAAGTATTATAATCTTTGTGAAATGAAAAAAAAAGCCAAAAATGGTAATAAACTACAAAAAAAAGCATCAAGTAGTGAATGCCTAACACGACACATTTTCTCGTTGCATAGATATAATAAAAAGAAAAAAAAGAGGGAAAAGTATTGTAGAATATTATACATACCAGATGTTAGCCTACAACTATATAGATATAAAGAAAATGAATAAAAATAGAAAATAAAATCTGTTTGGAAAGAAAAAAAAACTAAAACATCACATGAATCTTATTTATATATGAATATATTAAAGTAAATTAAAGAAAAATACTTAAGGTTATTTTGAGTATACATGTCAAATATTCATTAGAACTTTAAAAACTTGAATGATGATATAGAAATGAAAACAGAAAATATGCTTAAAAATAGAAATTGATTAATATTTAGAAAATTATTGATTAAACATAAAATAAAAGATATAATTAGTATTTTCTTTTCAATTATACTCATGTTAAATGGGAGGGTTTAATGATGACGAGGTGGAAAATGCAACTGTGATCCAAACGCAGTTCAGATGCAAAGCAAAGATTGGATGGGGGGGGGGGGAAGAAAGTGGAGGTGGAACATTTACTAAAATTCCTCAATAGTACAAGCAAAATTACTGGGTGAAGGAGGAAAAAAATATAAGAATGTATTATACATACATATGTATATAGATGATGATATTCACTTTACCCTCTTTCATTTTTATTGCTCAAAATAACATTATACATATTTTTGAGAAGAAATAATGTATTCAAGGTCATACTTGATTTTAGATTGCAATATTATAGTTCAGAGCTTGTTCCTGTGAACTTAAAAACAATTTTTATGGAAGAAAACAAGAATAAGTACATAGAATAAATGAAAAACAAGCAAAAAATACTGATATCAAATGATATAATTACATGAGAATCTTAGCATAAGAAAGAAAAAAGGATGAATTTCAACAAATTAAATTAAAATATTTAACTTATACTTTAATTTGTTTACAACATTTCAAATTTATTTACTATTTATCTTAACGACTAAAGAAAAAGATGAATAACCTTATTGCAGTAATTAAAGTTTCATTGAAATTACTGACTGATTAGATAGATTCCTCCGAATGTTCAATAAGATGAAATAAAGATAAATGAGAAGATTTCAACTTAAATAGAGCAATTATTTGTAAAACAAAAAAAAAGAAAAAGAAAGAGAATATATGTATGTATATAAGGTGTTTCGGATGGCAGATTCTTTTTGTTTGATGAAATCAATTTTTTCTTTTCTGAGCTTATTTGTTGAATATTTGTCTTCAAACCGTCAGGGATTATTGAGTTATTTGGTGTAGTAAGCAACTCAGTAACTAATCTCAATGCTTTATTAAGTTTTTCTAGTAGAAGTAAACGTGATTACAATAAGAAAGCTCATTCAAATAAGATTGTGACGTGAACTTATACAGCACTTCATTTCATTGATACTAAAAGAGAAGGAGGTTTCATTTTTCAGGATTTTCTCTTTAAAAAAAATAAAGAATACAAAATTTCTTAATCATATAAACCTTAATATATATTAAAAATTAATCCAAAATATTTGTTTAGTTAATCAGACTTAACTAAAAAAAAAGATAAACAGATCTTGTAGCATATGAAAATGATTGCAAGAGTTGCATTTTTTTTCTTCTGACTAAAAACTACTTAAAATTAAATCCAAACAAACGGATATAACTACACTAAATGCATAAAATACTAGATTTTAATATAAAATATAATATAATATAATATATATATATATATATATATATTAAAATTTCATTGGAAATTCTCTGAATACTTGGACGTCTCACATCTAGAGCTTCACAAGCCATACACATGTTCATGCACATACATGTATGTATATGGAATTTCGGGAATAGAAGTAAATTTCGACAGATAAACGAATGAATAAAAGAAAGAATTTTGAGCTTTGAGAAAAGAAAAAAGGGAACAACGAAAGTCATTTTCGAGTTATACATATCTAGCGATCGTTGTAACAGACATCGTCTAATTTGATCTACAAAGTCGCGGTTATATTAGTACATTCAGAGATTCAATGTTTGAAGCTTTCACATAAAAAACCAAGATGAATCAGTAAATGAATTGTTATTAGATCTGTTGAACATAGAGTTATGGAGCAATCAACTTAAACGTTTATAATGTCATTCTCAGTTTTAAACTCAGGGAACAAAGATCGTTCTAATATAACTTGTAGGGGGTGAATGACCAACTCTCTATTAGCTCTGTAATGTTACCAAAGCTTAGCATTCTTTCAAAATCTTAACAAAAATATTTTAAACACCTTATTCATTCCTAAACAATATGAAAGATGCTGAGAATAATATAGAAGAGCAGAAATTCTGTTACCGATTCAGAAAAAAAATATTCAGAAGAACAAAAGAAATAAAGGACATGATATGTATGGAATATCTTATGTGTTTTTCATTCAAATAAGATATGATATTAGCTTATATACCTAAGTTCGTCATTTGTTTGTTTATCACAAATTATTTATATATCTTATAATAATTCTTAAGAAAATGTTTGAATTTTGTTAAAATATGAATAGAATAAGTTTTTAACTTAAATGAGTTTTAAATGGTTTTTTATTAATATTTGACAATATTCTTTCAAATAATAGCTGAAAGAATATGAGTTTTAACTAAGAAATACTCAAAATTAAATAATAGAACATATTATAATTGGATAGGACAAGATATGTTGAAATGATTTTCAACTTCTTAAAGGTACTATTGAATTAATATAATAAGTTATTATTTAATGAATATATAGATATATAGATAATGAATTGTATAAAATTAGTACATGGAGGTACGTTGAGAGAGACAATAGGGAACTGGACAGGAAGAAGTAAAAAGAGAGAACGACTATGGAAATAGGAATCTCGGAAAATATTTAGGTAAGCATATGTGACAAGGATATACCAAACAAAGCTCCGGAAACTGAAACATGTGATCATTCAAAGCAATTGACTTTCAGCACAAATGAATCTTGAACAGATTTCCCATTAAGTAAATCAGATTCGATAATGAGAAGAAGAACATCAAATAGAAAAGAGCTGCTACAAGCTTATTTCCATGAAAGAATTATAGTTGACAGTAGTAGTGCTGAGAGTACGAATCACATAAAACGAATGCTGGCTATAAAACTTTCCTTCAAGATATTCAAGTTTTGATTATAAAAAACAAGGCTGAATGCAAAAATGAGCCACAAGGTTGCTAAGTGGGTAGACCATGATACTTTTTTCAAAAATATAATCCAGGGCAACCGAGCTGATGACGACAATCGAAATCAAAGTTTTTTCAATTGGTGACGATTACGAGGAGGAAATTGAACTTGACAGAATCTGTGTATAAGGTAAAGTAGTAAAGTTGCCTAAGGGGAAGTATAAAAGAAATTGAGTCATTCAATAAATAAGAAAAATCAAAATGATGTAGAGAAATGAGTAAGAGAGATATATTCAGCTCAAGAGAAGGCATTAAGTTAATCAAACGGATTTAATATTATAAGAATATAAATATTAAAGTAAAGTATAGCAAAGCAAAGCAAAAAAATTTAGAAAAAGCTAAGAAAATGAAAAAAAAATGCCATCTCTCCTTCTTTCAATCCTCCTCTTTTCTGTTTTGCTCTCTGTTTCTCTTAGTCTCTCTCTAATTTCTACTTCTTTTCTTCAAGCTCATATTTTTCTTTTTCTAGATTTGAAATTATAAATAGAGAAAAAGTAACTTAAATTTGAAGAGGTAACTAACTAGCTTCTTGTTCCGCTTTTCAATCTCTCTTTCTCTTTTTCTTCCTTTCTTTCTTCCTCTCTTTACTATATATATCTAATATAATATAATATATCGACAATCTTTCTGTTTCACATATTTCTCTCTCACATTCATTCATTTTTCTAATTCCTCTTAGGAAGCCATTCCATCAACAAACAGACTTTTTTGGATGGTCACTAATCCTATATGCGTTTTGCTTGAGTCTTGAATCATGTTGAAGCAATTGCTACAAATTTTACTTTTCCTCTAGCTCCCTTTCTTCCATTAATATCAAATTCATTATACATAAGTATTATTTATAAATTTTATTTTAACTTGTTTACATTTTTTTTCATTTATTAGATCATAACAGATAAAATGACCACAATGAAAATTAGTTTATAAGCATATCAAGGTGTGAAAATAAGTGTTCTTTTCTACTAAATTTCTTATTCTAAAGACATCATTCATTATAATTGTTTTATATAATATTCTTCAAAACAACTTTTCAGCATCAGAAATCTATTCATTCATATAGTTATATATATATAACTATATATATATATAAATATAGTTATATATATATATATTTATATGTAGATATCTTTCAAGTGATTATAATCCAACATAATCAAAATAATCTAATAATGCCGTTCTTCTTAAATGATATTAAACTTTAATATAACATATTTATGAAAAATGAAGATATGATACATAGTTTGAGATTATAATGAAAAAGAAAAAAGTTTTTTTTACTCTTTAGTAACATCTCTGTCTCACATTATTTCGAATAAATTATAGTTAAGTTGTTATATGAATTTTCAAAAAAGATTGTTGTCAAGGTGATACCTTTGTTCTTGTCATAAGGTGAGAAGAGTAAAAGATTAAATAGCAGATATTCAGAAAACTGATAATCAATATTAATTCAAAATTATAAGTTTATGGTTATTTTATTTCTTTTTAACAACATTCATAAAATTATTCTTTTATATATATATAAGCCATTCATAGCCTCAACATACAATTCTTTCTCTTCCAATACTATTGCTTATTTTAATTTTTTTTTCAATTGAAATAGATGCTTCTCAAAACATGTGTATATACAAAGGTATATACATAATTTTCAAAAGAAAAATACAAAAGGAATGCAAAATTTAAAAAAAATTATGAACAATGAAGGGATTTTTATTTCAAATGTAATATAGTTAATAAGAATTTAGTTTTCTTAAATCAAAACTTTGTTTTAAGTCTAAAAACAACGATTTGAAAGGTAAACGTTTAAACCGTTAATGGAGCACAGAGAAAGTTTAGGATTTTTAAAAATAGCTTCCAATCTTAATCATAGCGTAGAGTTCAATCCGACTTTTTGAAGTAGATAGGACGGAAACGTTTTAAGTTCAAAATTGGACCAAACGCTTGTGCAAACTACTTAAAAGTTTTCAAAATATGAGAAGCCACGGAAAAAATTTAAAAACTTGACAAATAAGTTGGATGATACTGAAAATTAATTGTCGAAACAGGAATTAAATTTTTTTGCATCAGAAATGATAATAGTATGATCATTATAAAAGGCTCAAATCTTCAAGCTATTGAAAATAAATGAATTAATAGAACTGAAATAACAAAAAGAAAACAAAAAAAACCATAGAAAAATAATTAATTAGAAGAATTCAGATTTTTAATGATGCAAAATCAAACAAAAAAAATTTTTTTGAAGTATCTTAGCAAAGAATAAGGAAACGAGTACATGATATTTGATATCAAAATCGAAATGGAATTAAGATTGAAGGTTTCACTGAGATAATCATGAGGAAATTTCTATTTCTTCACACATTTCAAACATGAAGTGTTCCCTTCATAGCATAATTCTCATCAAACTTTAATTGATTATGAATTGATTTATAATAAAATGAAAAAGTTTAAAGACTAAATAGTATAAGTTATTCCCTTAGTCTTCAATTCTTTTTATGGTTCACAACAAAAACTTTAAATGTGAGAGCACTATATTTCATTAACGAAAAGGCAATGAGAAATAATAGAAATTTGAATTATTTATTAAATATTTTCTGAGAATTTATTATATTTTTTTGCAAAATAAAAACTATTATCTTTGTAAATCTGAAACATGGACATGTTATGTATTAATCCATAAGTAGGGCAAGGTGTGAGATAAAGCCAATTCTTCTGCAAATAGGTGTGGACAAACATTTTTTTCTCAAGCATGAGAGAGTAGAAAAAAGAATTAGAATGTAACACAAAGACCATTTTTGTTCACAATTTGTTTCGACGAAACAAGCATAATGGTCTTGAAGTCAAAACAAAGCAATTGATCGTAGCTATGATTAATAACACACAGTTCTTCAACAAATCTATTGATATCTTATTCATTAGAAATACTAAAATAGCTCCAAATTATAGAATAATTGAAGTGCGGGAGAAATATTAGTCGAAAAATCATAATTTCCTCATGAATGCATTCTTTTAGTTTTATGAATTTTCTTTTATTTTTTTTTCAAAAAAAAATTTGAAATAAAAAATGCACAAAAATTGAATGATGAGATATTCGTACAATTTAAATGCTACGATGAAATGTTTTAAAACAAAAAAAATATTCACATGAATAGGAAATCTAATGATGTAAATGGTCTTGCTCTCAAAATCTTTCAAATTAAAAATAAGTTTCACGTGAAAAATGCTCACGTAGATTACATACATACATAGCAGACAGTACGTAAGCATTAATTGAGTGTAGAAAATGGATAACAAGAGAAGAACAGAAAGAGCTACTGATGCTTAGAGGACAATAGGAGATGAGATGCAAATTTTCAGCAGTTACTTAAGAGGACTTAGCGTCATGTAACACGTAATAGTTGAATAGTTGAAGTAAAGGAGTGATGGCGAGGATCATAGAACCGAAAAGGACGATGTTCTAGTAGCTGAAGAATCGGAGAAAATGAATATAGAGTCAAGCTTCAAGGATGGTTCAAGATAAAAGGAGCATCTATTAACAACAGAGAAATTAGTTCATTTTATATGCAAATGATCAGGACAAGAAATTGAATGACAGAATTCTAAAGTAGGAATTAGGATGGGTCAAGGAAGAAAGAATAAGAAGCAGAAAGATCAACAAGAAAACGGGATAAGTTCAGAAACGATTAGCTTTTCACAGACAGCCTCTGTACATCTCTCTAAAGCCAATATCAATTATACTTTATAAAGATATAATTTGATCATGTTCATGATCTTATATTATTACTGTTTATAACTTATTGAGATGAATATAAATAGTTTTATTCTAGAAATACCAAAATGTCGTTTGTATTAGCAGATGTTACGATTGTTATTTTCAGCTGAATTTTTTCTCGTATTCATTTTTTCATCAAATATGCTTTGCAACAATCTCAGCTGTAACTAAAATCAAAATATCGATACTTATATTATATTTTGAAATAATAAAAATAATATATATTTTGCCTATTTGTCAATAGGTTCGAAAAAACTACACTTGACAAAAAAAATGTGAATTGAATTGAATATTTTTCAAATTCCTAATGGTTTTTGAGAGCATAGCGAGTGTAGTAAAAGGGCTTGAAACTTTCTAAAATGTAACAATGAGAAAGAAAAAAAGGTAGAATAATAGAATAACAGCACGAACTCAAAGACCATTTTGTTTTTAAGGAAAAGATCACAATATCATAGGTTTTGACATAAAAATAATATTAGTAGATTTGTCCTTAGATTTTCTGAAGGTTTTTTTTCTATTTTTTGCTTGATATTTCTTAACTTATTAAGCTAAAAAATAACAAAAGAATGTTGAATTGATTTTGGTAGAAAACTTTAAAAAAGGGTAAAAGGTACAAGAAATAACAAAACAGACAGAAAGAAAACATTCTAGAAGGAAGCTAGATAATAATAACATAATGATTGTTGGTCCACGTTTGCATTTAAGGGAATTGCGAATGTTTAAATGAGCAATATATGTTTTCAATATGCTTAACTATGTGTTGGCTATTTAACATATATATAGAATTATTTTAATCCTTTTGTTTGATTTTCTGAAGATCAATTGAATTCTACCATCAATCTCTATAATACGGATCTACAGCCGAATCCAGATTTGTTGAAATTGCTTCTTTTGGTTGAAATGTGATACTGGTAAAAATTAAATTTTAATTAAATAGAAACCTTATAATAGCCTGAAAAATATGGAGAAAAACATATTAAAACTGAAAATTATATAATATTATAATCTGATTTCAATTTTTAACATGAATAATATATCATATAATATATATTACTATAATAGAATTTTAATATAAATTAGAATGTACATGAAGTTAGACTACAAAATATGTAATAGTTTAATATAATTGCTTTATCCTTCTTTCAATTTGATTTTTTAAATTTTAAATGAATATAAATAATATGAAGACAAATAGTAAGATAATCTATTAAATGTTCTATGAATAAGAACAGAAATAAAATACAGATATGTATTATTCAAACTTGAAATCGGAATAAAATGTAAAATGAAAGAATCTGGTAGAAAACATAAAACGAGAGATTAAAGTGAAAAGGCGATAAAAAATAAGGAACAGATTAGTTGTAAACTTGGATATGATGATGAATTTCTGATTTTACACAGTACTTTACGGAATAAATAACAAAACAGTATGAAGATAGTTGATATACATATGTATATTTGCAAAAATAAAAAGTTTAATTTTAAATAAACAAAGTTCTAACTGTTAAAGTTATAAAGTTTTAAATGAAGATAGTTGGGAAAAATCAAAAAATAGTAAATTACAAATAGCATATCTTCAAAGTTGATGAAACGTAATATGTATAAACCTGGATAACTTTTTATAATAGTAATCCAAGTTTTAGAAAAGCTTTATATTGAAATTGTTATTTACTTGAAACTTTAATAGGCTTTTGTTGCGTGATTAAAAGAAATGAAAAATCAATGATTATATTACATTAGTTAAAAGGTGAAATAAAAATAAAAGTAAAAACATTATTAAATAGAAACATACATCAAGTATGCATGTGAGAGGGAAGGATAGTTAGTAGTTTGAAAATTTGAGTCAGAAGATGAATATAGAGAGAACAAAGTAGAGAGAGGGGGGGAAAAGGAAAAGGAGAGAGACATGCGACCGAGAGTATAAGCGAACGGGAAGGTTTCAACGACAAAATTAATTAAAATCCATTTTGTATTATATTTCTAATAGTTATGATGATGACGACAATGATGATGATGATGATGATGATGGTGCTGATGCTCATAAAGATGAGGATGAACATAAAGAAAAAGCTTAAACGTTCTATATCTACATACACGATTCAAAGCTTGTGATAACCGCCACTACTAGAAGTGTGAAGAAAATCAAAAGTGAAAAGGGAACACGGAAAGGAGAAGCATGAAAGTGTACATCGGATACGGAGAAAAAGAAGAGGATGGAGAGTAGAAAAGAAGTGAGAAACAGAGAAACAGAGGGATAAAGAAAAGAGAGAAGGCTTTTTGCACTGTGAGGTCCGGCAATTGTAATTCGCTAATGTGCCTTCTTAACGCTTCCTTGCTTAACCTAGAATGTATGCATGTGCCCATATTGAGGAAAAAACATCAAAAGGGGATAACACGACTAAGTATGTGAATTGAATCTCATCAGATTAAAATGCAATAGAACTTTTCGTTCGCTTTAGCTCATTAAGCAGACATCGAGGGAAGAAATATTTCCTTTATCATGAAGGATATTCTCCTTGCCTGACCTACTGCTTGAGGTTGAAGAAGTATGAGTGAATGCATCAGAAACCAAATGCTCGGAGATCTAATATATTTGACCTGCGAGCAACTGAGGTATAAGTATGAGCGAAAGAGTAAGAATAGCATGCGAAATGTGTAGAATGACAGAAGTGGAACTGGAATCATGGGAACAGCATAGCAATCTTTGAAAAGTATAGAAGAAAGGTAGAACGTTGTGAGAAAGAGCTGTTTGATGTATCGGAAATTAACTAGAATTACATATTTTTCAAAGAAAAAATGGAAATACTATACAAAATTTGAAGAAATAGAGAAATGGGTGCATGAATGTTGCAAATTAAAATGTATGATGGAGAAGAGCGAGGAGTTAGCAGCCTATGTCCGCCTGAAAGGACAATTGGCAGATGGCAAGTGTTATGAGACAAGTCAAATTTGATGGTTGTTCAGTTCTTTTTATGGTGTTTCTTTATGAAATAAAGTTTCACTCTTTCACTATTTTGTATAATTTATCATCATAATTAATTTTTTTCATCTCTTCGTAATATAAAAGTTTGCCTACGTGAGTTAGATTACAATCGTCATTTCGGAAAAAAAAAATATAAGAAATTTATGTTTTTTAATCTCAAAAACCAGCGTTGTATAGGCTTGTACGTATAGTTTTCTTACACACATATACATAGATGAAGAAAACTAAGTTAAAGCAAACTTGGTCGTTAAGCTTAAAAAGTAATATTCGGTCCAGATGTGTTTTTAGTTTTTGCATTCATGGCTCTCCAAGTTTTTACGAAGGTTTCGGTTGTTTGATAAACTTAAAAGTTAAAAAGACCTGCAGATCGAAACCTGAACTGTGAAATTGTATCTGCAATTATGTATTCATATCTTTATAAGTATGTGGCTTATATCGAATTTTCAAGAAAATAAATACAAAATCGGCTTATAATGCAGAATTATTATAGTTTTAGAAAGAAAAATGAGTTTATTTGTTTGTTTTTTAAAGAAAAAATAATATAACGATACGTATATCATAACAGTATTGTTAAGAATTCACAAATTAGAAAAAATTTGGGAGGATTCTATATAATTAGATGCAAAGTCTTGTGATGAGGATTATCACGTCAGAGAAGAAGCTTCGAATATAATAATTCTTTTGATTTTAAGATTATATAGTCCAGGTAGCATATATTTTTTGAATTGAATATCCATATATAAATACATGGTAAAGAATAGTGTAATAGTATAATTTCTATGATAAATACTATATAGTAATATTGAGCTACAAGGTTGTCCTTAGATGAAGATTAGCTCCATTCGAACAAAGCATCTGTATTCCATTGTTAAATGATTGGCTACCTTGACAACGTCAAGTTATTGACCAGTTGATGTTGAAGCTAATATCAGAAAGGAATGGAAAAGAATAAGACAAATTAAAAAGGTAAATAATAAAGATAAATATATGTATATATGTATAATATATAATATGTAATATGTAATATATTATATTATATATAATATATAATATATAAATATATATTCATCTATACTTATATATAAAGAAAAGAAAAGAGAAAGAGAAAGAGAAAGAGAAAAGAGGAACTGGACGAAGATTTTATTGGAAACTGAGCTATGAAAGAGGGAAAATTGAAGGTTAAACCATAAGCTTAAAAGTAAGAATTGTTAACCGCTATGTGCGAAGAGACAGCAAGGGAAATGAATGCCAGGAGCTGATAATCTCACGTGGTATACGTAAAATGTAAGTATGCTAATTAGTTCAAAGACTAACAAAGTAATTTTCGAAAGTTAGGGGAAAAAATAGAAATCGACATAGCTATATAATTAAATATTATCTGTATGTTTATTATTATATTTTGTGGTATTCGAACATCGATAAATGGAGTTAGCGGCTTAACAGCTGTTAAGGTTAGGACAATGCTAATTGACTTAAATGAAATAATAGTTCAGAGAATGTAGTAAAACATGGTGATGAAAAAATATGAAACAAAAAAAAAAGAAAAAGAGTGACTGACTGAATGAGTGATAAAGATATTTCAAGCATACACATGATGAAAAGAGAGTGGTAAATAAGAATAAGAAAAATGGAGATGCATAGAGTAGCAGTTAGCTTGTTAAACGACATTTTTCAGTTGAAAGTACAAAATCAATCCTATCTTATAACAAGAGTCACATTTGTATTTATATTTTCAGTTTTAAGTGTTCAGTCAAATATATGGCATCGTAGAATAGATTTGTGGCATAATTTCAAGCTATGCTACCAAATCATGATAATTGAAAATTGATAAGAAAATGGAGAATATGTTAAATCTTATACTTATCACATATTTTGTACTAGTATATTTTTTAATATATGAATTGACAATAAACTAATTAATAATATCAAATAGTACTTTATATCTGAAATATGAATTATAGAAATATAATTTTAATTTTTTTTTCAATTAAGGACATAAATATTCATATATATATGTGTATATATTCTTATACATTCATATATATATATATATATATATACATATGAATGTGTCTACATGTCTATAACTATAACTTTTGTAAAACATTTGAGAGACAGCTCTTAAGATATATATATTCTGCCCTCAGGGAATATCTTTTCACAATCAAATGGTTGAACTGAGAACACGATATCTGCTTACGAGTACCAAAAGTGACGTCAACAAGAGTTAGATAGCAAAGTTTTGTACTCTTAGCAATATCTCACATATCTGATCGAGAGATCATGTAAAATGTATATATAATATATGTTTTTTTCATTTGATAATATGAAAGAAAATCTCTATTTCAAAGATTTATTATTGGTTAGTCCAGCCAAAGTTGCATAAGCGTATATAATTTTGAATGAACTTAGATCATTTGCGAAATAAGATAACATTATCTTGATGCAGTTGATTACAAGAAACAAAAAGTAAAGAATATTCTGCAAAGTTGTGATATATCTATGAGAATAGAGCTCTACGTCAGCGTATAATCTTACTAAAGTATTAGTGAGATAATAGTTAATGTATGTATAGTATAGTAAAAAAAAAGAACTAATAAAGAAAAGTTTTTAATGAAACATATGTACATGCATGTACATATGTATATAAATTTATAAATATACGTATCTATATATGCATTGTATATATAGATACATATAATTAATTTAAAAACTTTTTATGTAAAAAAATTAGTATAGCTTATATGTTATTAGATGAATAAGATGAATAAGATATTTATTCTCAAAAATCCGTATTTACACAAACTTTGGTCAAAAATTATAACACATTATTGAATGAAATTTCCGTTCAAACACATATGTATCTCTAGACTTATTATTCCATTAACATATCAAGTACTTGATAAGATGATATAGTAGGCGGAGAGATAGAAAGATTTTTAGCTAAATGGAATAAAAAAATTATACAATTAATATTAAACGACACTTGATAATTAATGAAAATGAAATGAGTTGTAATTGCGTAGAAAGGTGGTCGCGAAACTTAAGTTGTATATATAAGTTGAAAAATAAGTTGGAAAACTGAATATGGGGATGAAAATTAATCTGAAAAGAATAATTTTGAACTTGCATGTGAAAACAAATAGAATTTCAACGTTCCAGAAAGACATTTGATCGCACGTTTCAGTGCCTCAAGGCTAGGTTTGCAGTATTCAAGGGTTCCTTCATATGTCAGTCAAAGATATTGAGTGCAGTATTAAATAAATAATTATCAAAAAAAAAGTTTTCACATCCAAAAAAAGTTAAAAATAAAAAATTTAATGGTTGAGTGAAAGTGAGGATTTATGATGTATGTATATATCTATACATATCATATATTAATTTAGAAAATCAAAAAAAGTTATTAAGAAATTGTTTCAAAAGTGAACAAAACGAAATAATATTTTTGATATTTGTTCCATTATTCTTTTAGATGATATGGAATAAGATAGTTTTTATATTTAAACATCCATATACACAAAAGGATTAGATTAGAAAAGAAAAAATATGAAGAATAATCTGATAGTAGAATGTTGTCATAAAAAAAGATTGTGATATCATTTCAAGTAAAGATGTATCTTTTTAATTTAAAAAAATAGTGATAATCAAATGTAATTATTGCATAATCAGTTAAATATAGTAAAGAAGTATTGGATATACATGTATATACATATATTATATGATATATTCATATAACTATATCTAAATATAACTTATCTTCCATCAATGCATATGTTAAGTTTCTTAAATTTTATTTAATTTATACTGTTTTTCTCATTTTTTTTCAATTAAAGATCAACTCAAAAGTAGTAGAATTATCATATCGTTCTCTTTTGTGGTTTATTTCACAAAATCGAGGTTAAAATTACAGAGATCTACATATGTCGATTGACTGAATCTAAACTAAAATGAATTATTTTATTTTCTTCATGCATCTTTGCGCCATCTAAATCTTATATTATATTACTTATACTTTTTATTTCTTTGTATACACCTATCATTGGAGCATTTTATTTAAACTTACTTTCTTTATAAAGAAAACTTTTTTGATGACTTGCAGTTTCAACCAAAAAATGGCAGAAACCTATCCAAATAAGGTATCTGATTACTACCATTGAACATATTCAAAATCTTTCTATTTTTTTTGTTTGAAATGTATACAAATCTATCAAAAATTTAAATATAGGCAATATTTTCAATACTTTACCATGTTTTTATAAAACTGTTTTATCCTTAATATCAAAAACAATGTATTCTCAATAGAATATTATTTATAAAATTAATATTTTATTCAAATATTCAAATCTAAAATGTATAATCTCTTCTAAAATATGGTCTCGGAATTCACCTGACCTCATCAAATATTTTACATAGAAATTCCAATTAATTATTCGAAAAATAAAAAGTTATAAGACAAGCTTCTTTTTTATACTTTTAGCAAATAATAATAAGAAGAGAATATCTAAATTTCTAAATTTTGAAATATGAACAAGATAACTTTTACTGTTCCAAATAAAAAAAGTTGGTATTTAGTTATGTTCAATTACACAAATAATAATAATTTATGTAGTAAAAGTAAAAAATAACTAAAAATATTGATGAAATTGTACATTAACGTTTATATATATATATATATACATTTATATACACATATATATACTATACATGGATGAGCAGGATCGGATGAATTTCAGTAGATATGGATACTAGAGACAGATTTTGGGCTTTGCATCTCCTTTTCATGCTCTTACCCTAGGCGCTATGTAATCGAATATACCTCTTCCTAACAGAAACCAAACAAAGATATTCTTATACTTTTCTGATTTATCCTTTTTCAATTCGGGAACTTTTACCTAATTTTCATTAAAGTTAACTATAAAAAGTATTAATTTTCTATCGAAGTAACAACACAAATTTGCAATACTGTCAAAGGTTCTTGTTGAACAAAGTATGACAAAGAATAAAAATTTATATAACAACCCAAGTTTCTATAGTATTGGTTGAAGTCTTTTATTCTACTTGATGTTCCACTCTCTTCTCCATAGTATCACGGGGCAACGAAAAGCCTTTGCGAACATCTACATTGCTCTGAAAGAGCATCCGTCTAAACTATAAGAAGCTTGTAGTTAATTGGCATGCCAGGTAGGTTATTTCTTAGTTTTGTTTACGTTGTTGTTTTACAGTTCAAGATTTTCTTGATCCCTATAATGAAATATCGTATTTGGAATTAAATAAGCGTAAGCGAGCTGATTATCAACGTGATGAATCAGAGCGAATTGAGAATAGGTTGTTTCAAACTCCATTTTCATTAACCAATTCATGTATTCTAGAACACCAAAACCACAGGTTAAAAAAATATACGTGAAACGTAATGGTGACAGTTTGGAAAAAAAGTTTCTATCATAAATAAGCTATGGTGTTACATAAACTTGATATACTTTCAGAGCGAAGCTTTTTGTTTGGAGGGAATGGAAAAGTCCAGGAATGCGTAACCTTTTGTCAGAATTATCAAGATTTTTAGGAACAGACGATATTACAAGTATTTACGATATGTCTGATCTATATTTAAAAAACTTCAATTTGACTGAACTTTCTTTTAAGAGATGGTTATCGCATCGAAGAACCAGAAGAACTGAGAGACAAAGCTACATATTTTGTAGCTGGAGATGAATCTTTACTTAAGTAAGAATTTTTTTTCATTATTATTATTAATATTATTGTTTGTTATATTTTAATTAAATTATTCTCATCGAATACAAAGAACAGTTGTTAATGAACCCTCTCTTGCTTCCCCCCACTCATACTCACTACTTTGTTGTCCATGGTAACATGAAAATGAAACAATTCCCTACACATAATACGTATGACGCAGACATATTAAATCAAAAAATTTATTTTTTTGTTTTCTTTTAGTAACCATGTGTCAATATTACAATTTCAGACCATATTCTGAAGATGAACATGCATATCAGTATCAAACGATCAAACAACAGGATTCAAAACAGTTAGTCAATTATTCGTAAACGTCGCATATAATTAGCATATTTTCACTTAAAACTGTTTATTGTTTTATTTCTAAATATATAAACGCTTATACCCGGTTGATTTTATTCTAATAATCTCATTAAAAGAAATTGATATACTTTCAGGAGTCGTTATACATCGTTATCTGCTCCAGAATTTACATCACATTCAAGAGCTACATTATACGAACCAGGTTAACATTCGTAATATATTTTAGTACATACAATCACATTTGAAGTGTCTTATCCTTTAACACCTCCACCTCAACCTGCACAATCACATTTATCCAACAACGATTTAATGAAATTTTCTCAATATCCGTACGTTCGGGTAATTTTTCGAGTGTGTATCCTGCAAAGACAGCATTTTAGGAAACTTCTTCAACAGATTTACAATATACCCCTAAAATAAAGAAAAAAAAGAAATCATCCGAATCGAAAACATGGCATACAAATCTTATAGAGTTCGAGAAGTCTTATCAATTAGCTATGGGAAACATGTTGAAACAAACAGAACAGTCTGTTAAAAATCGTTAGAATCTAATTTCATTTGCCGTGCTTACGTGTTATTGTTTTCACTAAAACTTAAAAAAAACACTTTTAAAGTTTTTTTTTAGAATCAAGAAGAAACAAAACAAGGAGAGAAGAAGGTTTCATACCTTAGCAACATTTCTCACTTGAATTACTATTTCACTTCAGATAAGTATCGTTCCCGAAGTACCCACGATGAGCCTCAAATGACATTTTCTGAGTTCGATCATCACGAACGGATAGAAAAGGACAGACTAGCACTTGCTAAACACAGAGAGTTTGTTACTGATAAATTGTTGTTGAATAGGTTTTGAGCAAAGTCGGTCTTTTCCAGAAAGGTAACCAACAGAATTCGCTCGAACAGTGCAGTGATCTACAATCGACGCGATCAAACTCATCCAAGCGCTTATATTATTTAGTAATTTATATTTTTAGTGCGGTTCTAATAACTTATTATAGTGTATTTTTGAATGGTCAAGGCATGGAATGTCAGTTCATAAACTTTCAAAAAAGTCAGTTGGCCAAGGGAATGAATTATGTTCTCGAGCTAGTAGCTCGTAAGTATAATGTAAATCCATCCAAGTAAAAATTTTATCTTGAACAATTTATATATATATTATAACAGACTATGTAATATGGATGGAAAAAAAATTAACAATGTATCAGAGTTGATGACCCGTGGAGCATATGTTCTGGTCCCGGCTGGGCAAATGTTCAGGTATTATAACTATTAAATTTCTAGAAATATTACTCTTTTCAGAGATACATGGTACTTTCTACCAGACAATGCTATTGATACAAGGTATACATCTATTCACTATATGACATATAAAATTTTAAAAAATAGAATATGAAAAAGATTGTGAACACTTAGTATTTTTCAGTTCAATAATTGAACGAATAGAGGAACGTAATGAACAGAGAGACCGTCTGATTCAAAAACGTGACAGAACACTGATGAATACAAAAGAGCGGTGAAAAATAAACTAAGTATTTAGTGAAAATTCAAATTTCAGTACACAGTACACAACTCAACTTCATAATCCTCGAATTCGAGAAGTAGAACTACGGAGAGAATATCGAAAATCTCACACGAAGCGCCATTAATATTTCTCAGCTGATGAAAAGTGAACTTTAGAAAGGAAAATACTTGATGGCATATAAAAACCCGTTATAAGGTTATATGGCGAATCGATGCACTAATGTTATGGCAATAATGAAGTTAATTCTTAACACCTAGTTACCCACAGCTTGCTTATCCTGAATGATTTCTGAAATCTCCGGAGCTTCGCCGCAACGTCTATCTAATTCAGCGGACAATGAATCCACAGTACTCTCCTGAACAAAAACATGTAAAAATTATTTTTCATTAGATACTAACGTTTATGGGAATAAAGGAACGTTTTTCTCGAGAAAACAAATAATCTTCTCCCTCGTATACATCAAACCACATCGCATGAACGAATAATCGACCTTCAAACAAACAAGTTTAAAAAAATTTCTTCTGAATTACCTGTTTCGAAGTAGTTTTGTAAAAACCTATGTGATGCTACGTTCATAACTTGCTGTAAAACGTTTATCTGCAACTCTAAGATTTACTAGGCATCAAAAGATATTTTCAAACCTGTGAAAGTTTTCCCTCGGGTGGTAATTTATCTAGTGGGTCAACGATTGCCTCAAAATTTTGAGAGGGTGCAATTTCGCTTTCAAATCGCATTATATCAGGGCCAACGTGCAGACGTTCATGTAAACTTCAAAAATCGTTTGTCACAAATTGAGAAGGAGAACATCATTTATACCGTTTCATTGATAAATATCCATTCCGTCGAACCCAATGATCCATTGGAGAGCATGCATCAAAATTACTTTTATTATGATTTATTTCATATAAAAGGTTCATAGCCTTCAAGAAAACGACAATTAGTGTATAATATATTAAACTTACTTTACAGTCTGAATGCCCACAAACAAGAATATGTTTAATACCTCCACGCTTGACTGCAAGTTCTAAAGCAGCAGGTTCAGTTGTTACGGAAACTTCCGATCCAAATCCTGAAGTAAACGCCTTGTTAAAATTGGTTAAGGGTTAGCAGCTGAGTACCATAATTAGCAGAATCAGGAATCATATTGCCTGCATTTCTGACGACAAACATATCACCGACTCGCGACTGAGTGAATCGCGTAGGAAGCATTCTGGAATCCATGCAAGTAAACATAACGGCAGTAGGCTGAAAAAAGCTCAAGTTATGATAAATTTAATTTAATAAGTTACGTTCGGATGATCCCCTATTTCTTTGAATTGTTTCACTAAATCTTTGCGAACAGTTTTCCTAAATTTAATTACGCCACGAAGAACTTTGTCCATTTTCTGAAAATTGTGAAAGAAGTAAATTGAAAGACAAGATTATGTATATAATACAAAACAGGTGATGTAAAAACAGCAACAAAGATAAGAATGTTAAAAAGACGATAACAATCAATGCATAGTGCAAGTTTATCAAAAAAACGACCAAGGAATTGGAAAATTCTATCTGTTGCAAAGTTGATCCTAAATCCTCTCGAGTTTTATAAAACCAGCCTAGATCTCAGAAACCAAAAGTACGTAATATTCTTTCGAAATCCTTTTTTTATGATTCGAATAAACTATCGATATATTGATGATATAGCACTTCAGTGATACACGTGACCAATTCAGTATTTAGATATATTCTTTGTTATCACATGCTATTTACTTGATATGAATGTCTCGTTCTTTCACAAATGTTACCCATATATTAGCAATATATGAGAAAACGACATCAGTCTAACTCTGATGAAAGCACGTCAAGGCACGTCAAAGCCTGCTCATTTTGTCAAGTAAAATGAGTAGATGCGGTCGGTTGCAGTTCGGAGTACATTACATACTTTATTCGTTTTCAAATGTTAGTAGTAATATAGAAATCTTATGAATATTGATAATTTTTTGGATTAAACAAGCATTTATTTACAACAAATATTTAATGTGATTATAGAGAAATCAGCCGTCAATTTTACCCTCTCCCAATATATATGTTTACGAATAATCTTAGAGAATCTAAAAGTTTAAACAAAATCACAAAGGACTAAAGAAGATCAACAGCTGCTAATTTGACTTCACGTTATTCTTCTTTCTCAGTAATATACTGCTCTAATGCTAAAGTGAACGCCCGCCCACCAAACGCGAATGAATGAAATGGACGCTCGCCTGGGGGTATAGTCAGGTCGTACAGCATTCATCTCCCCTACCGTTTAGATCCACAATGAGAAGAAATGTTAACCAAGTTTTATCGAAGTTCTTTGGCTTTCTTTCTTGTTTTGCTTCAATTGGTTCTTTTAAATCAAGTATTCATAATTATATTGTTACTCTTCTACAGCTGTTATAAATTATTATAAAATTCAGCTTGATCTCAAACTATTTTTTACTGTATTATTATTAGACGCGCTGTTTATTCAAATCGCCCACGTGTTAAGACTGGTTTGCTTTCTTTTGATTATAGATATTGTTGTTTTTCATTGTAGTCAGTCGTTCATATTATGTTTGCTGGATTCTAGACAACACGGCTCGTTCAATTCGTATTCTAAACGTGTTGTTTAATGCTTCTGAGTTCAAAGCGTATTACCCACGTTTGTGGCTCTTCTTTCGATCCATTTCACCATATGGAGTCATTCTTTCCACGAATATCAAATTTGCCCTACTGAACCGTCAGTCACCTAGTGAGTCTGTTGCCGACTCTCTATTCTTTACTGAATTTATTGCGATGCCATATAATTGAGTTCTCTAATTGATTTCGACGTTTTGTGCCTACTCACTCTATTGCTAGACTTGTTGCACTGCATGTATTCTAATAAATGATCAAAAAATACGATGACCTTATAATGTTTTGAAGCGCAAAAAGTTTATCATCAATGCTTTTCATATATGAAAGCCGAACATTGATTGTTTCTATTTGCTTTTTCGCTCGATTACCTTTACAAATACTCTTACAATTTCCTACTCACCTATTTCCCTTAATCTCTTATTTCTCAGCTTTACTTTGGAACTTGCGCTGTTTTAAATGTTCAACGTTCACTAACTCGCTACAACTTTGTGTAAGTTTGTTATTTTTGCTCTTACAAATTCTATAGCAAAATAGACAGTATTTATGAACTATTTATTGAATGTAAGAAGGATTGATCGAAAACTGCATTTCATTTCTTCCCTCTTTGTATTACATTCAATATTATTTTTTTCATATTTGCAACTAAATTGTCCTAGTCTGAAGGCGATAACGACAAAACACAACCCTTCATGTTCATATGTCAACTCTTCCTTGTGCTGCTTTTCTTCCCGTTTTAATGATAGGAGTTTCCATCGATTTCCTTTAAACCATGGCGTTAAGTCTTCTCGTTACTTGAGATATTGCTCCTAATTATTTTTCTATTCATTAGTCTGTATATATACTTTCGCGCAATAATTTTCCTTGATGTTTCTTTGCGACTATTTTCTTTGTAATTTATTATTGATTTCTTTGCATACGTTGTGAATACGTATAGCTGGGATATTTCTTTCTTATTCAATTCAATGCAAGACCTTTGCCTTAGGCTTTCTCTTGTGTCCTTTTTTTAGTTGTAAGAGCTCGTATCAACCAAGTTTCCTTCCTTCTCCTCGGATTGTGTAGTCATGAAATTATAAGGTGCACTTGAAAGCATGTGATTCCTGCAGTAGAAACGGCACAGAACCCAACGTAATATTTTACTTCCATTCTGTCTCGTTTCCAAAAGATGCGCATTACATACAATAGTGAACACATTCACTCCGCTTTTGTAAGGTCACAAAAACATTTTTTTTTGCGAATTTGCGCTTCAAAAACTAACTATCTTCTGTTTATACTATTAATTTGTGCCAATTTAATCGAAAGACACGTGGATGTAGTAGTCGTATGATTTTTCTCGTGAATATCTTTGTATATTCAATGCTGTATTTTTCGTTTCATATTTTTTCTTGAGAAATACAACCAGATACTTCTAGTTCGCAGTTGTTAATCGCTTATATGAAATAAGTGATTCAGCTAGAAACATGCAATTATTTAAAAATTTTGTAATATCATATAATTATCTGTTCTTATTACCGTTTTTGTTTTTTATATCTTCTATTTTGTCCTTCTTTAACATAATTATTTGATTTATGTTCCTTTTTTTAGAATGGCGTTTGTATCTTTGTTGTAGTAGAAAAGAGTAAGTCGTATTGCCATTACGAGGCCAAGTCGCACAAATGACTAGCATGGGTGGGCCTCCTGGAAACGATGATGATCGACGAGGCGGAACAAGGTTTGTTCATCTCACTAAATGAAGAAACAATTTCATTGTTAAGAATATCTTGCAGGGTTTTCAAAAAAGCCAGTCCAAATGGCAAGATCACAACATATTTGGGAAAGCGAGATTTCATCGATAGAGGGGACTATGTAGACTTAATAGGTTAGTATTGTTTTTTGTTATTATCATTGTTTTCTTTCTTAGATGGAATGGTGTTAATCGATGAAGAATATATCAAAGAGGAGAAAAAAGTTACTGCGAACCTTTTGGCAGCTTTTCGCTATGGTAGAGAAGATCTGGACGTTCTAGGATTAACATTTCGTAAAGATTTGATTGTTCAATCGTTCCAGGTACTATTATTTTCCAATTTTCTCAAATCTCATTGATATTAGGTTTTTCCTGTAATTGAATCAAATCAACGAACCTTGACTCGATTACAAGAACGGTTAATGAAAAAGTTAGGTCCAAACGCTTTTCCTTTCTGGTTTGAGATTCCTCCGAGAAGTGCAAGCAGTGTTACTTTACAAGTATGTCTTGAACCTTTTGCACCATTAAAAGTCGTTCCTTTACAGCCCGCGCCAGGTGATACTGGGAAACCATGTGGTGTAGACTATGAACTGAAAACTGTGGTCGGGGGCCCAGATGCCGTCAATGAGAAATCTAAAAAACAGTCCGTTTTTTTAACCACATGTTGCAATTAATACTATTTTGTTTTCTAGGTCATTAAGTAGCGTTAGGCTAGCCATCAGGAAACTAACGTATGCTCCATATGAGCCCAGACCACAGCCTACGGTTGAAGTTTGTAAAGAGTTCATGATGAGTCCTGGCTTACTCCACATGGAAGCATCTCTAGATAAAGAAGTAATCTTAGTTATTTGAATCAAATTTTATTGCGTATACTTATAGACTTATTACCATGGAGAGTCCATAGCAGTGAATGTTCATCTACAGAATAACAGCAGTAAAACTGTGAAAAAGATGAAGGTTTGATTTCATAAAGTTTCTTTTTTTTTAAAAATACAATTTATAGATTAGTGTAGTGCAAGTGGCTGATATTTGCCTATTCACAACTGCTTCATATACATGTGAAGTTGCAAGAGTTGACAGCAAGTATATCAGTACTTTTATGTTCTAATTTGTATTTTTTTTTTCAGCGAGGGTTTTCCTTTAGGAGCTGGAGGAACAATGTCCAAGGTTTATTCATTGTGTCCTCTTCTGAAAAATAATAAAGATAAGAGGGGTTTAGCCTTGGATGGACAACTAAAACATGAAGACACAAATCTTGCTTCTAGCACAATGTATGTCTGTATCTACTATATTTTAATAAAGTTTTATATTAAGAGTGGAGACTGGAATATCTAAGGAAAATCTTGGAATTTGTGTCCAGTATAAGGTAATAATTCAACTATTGTATTATATTCTATTGTAACGAGTTTAGGTTAAAATTCGTGCAACCATTGCTGGATTCGGAAGTAAATTAGGAGGTGGAGAGCTCGTTGCTGAACTTCCGTTTACATTAACTCACGCGAAACCTGCCGAAACTCCTGAAAAACGGGTATGTTTTTTTCCGATTTGTTTCTTTATAATTCTTTTTAGAACTTTAGAAGATTTCTCTCAAAATAATTTTTATATTTCAGGAGCGGCCCGTTGTTACTCTACCACCTCAACCTTGTGAGCCAAATCCTCTTGATATTGATCTGATTCAACTAAATGATGAAGTGTACGTTTTTAGTATTGAAAATCTCTACATAAATATTTTTACAGTCAACCTCCAGTAAACGGGCGTCCTGTTGATTACGACGATCTTATTTTTGAAGATTTCGCTCGGTCGCGCGTTCAGGGTCCATCAGAAGAAGGCCCGTCAGGAGTTAATAATTCTATGCTTTGATTTAACAGAAAAAGGTCAAGAAATTTGTTCAGTCTATAAGATAAGTTCCCGCTAGATTCGTAAACTAGTTGAACAATGTCGTCATTACTGGTGTATTATACGAGTTGACAATATTGCATCTTTTTTAAATATCTCATTCTTGTTCCCATTCAATTGTGTATCCTTTCGAACCTATCAGCTTATTTCTGTGGTATGTACTCTACTTTGAGATTTGTTTTATAGAAAAATTTGCAACACTAATCATAGTGTTATTTCCCTGCTCAACTTTTGGCCTGGCATTTAGAGAATCTTTGAGATTTAAAAACATTAATGACATTAGCTGTGAAAACTTTGCATTCTTTAAGAATGTTCATATTATATTAAAATTTTTCATTTGACTGTGCCGAGTCTATGATTTGTCTTGTCGTCCTTAAAGATCTGCTTATTTTTTTTTATTTATTTGTGATATATGTTATAATTTGCGTTATGCTCTGATATGCTTGTACTGTCATTCTCGGTTTATTTCATTGTTCGAAACTTACATGGATTGTATTCTTCATTCCAGTCATTATGTGTGCTTATTATCTTGAAGTATCTTTCCTCCTTAATTTAAACGTATCATTCACGTTTTTCTTTATTTCCAAATAAAGCTTTTATCAAACTAAACATTGGAACTGAATATAAGAAAGCGTATAAAGACAAACTGCAAAATTTCTCATCTTCAAGCTATATTTTAATATACATTGTTCTCTTCTCTATGTCATTATATGGCATTAATATACCATTGTTCAGGACAAACCAAAAAATCTGCAAAAATTCCTTTTTTTATGTGCTCTGAGACCACATTCATTCATTCATTCAACAAACCTAAAATAATTTGGATTGAAATTTCAGAAAATATTATTTTCTCACAGTCAGGATTGGTCTTGGAAAAAACTAAAAAATGTTTTGAAAACCTTTTTTAACATCAAAAGCATAAATATTATACAGGCTGATATTCAGAAGAGAAAAGCATTTAAATTGATTGGACTGCAAAACTGCGTTTGTAGTTGCATGATAGACGTTAAAACATAGGATTTTAGATGTTCTATCTTATATTATATTTTCTGATTGAATTTGTCTTTCTTCCTTCTTTCGAAAGTTTATATAATTCAATAAACCAATGTCATATATATATATATCAAATCAAACAAACTCTGAGATTTGTTTAACTCCATTCTATAATTACGAAATAAATAAATTAAACTTTTTGGTACAGAACTAGAGATCCCGTTGTATGCTAAAAAAACTTTAAGATTTGCTTTTCTCATTTTTCTTTTTTGAATATATGACGTGATATTCTACATACCAAGTAAACTATTCATGAATTAGAATCGAATATATCCTTTTTAATTATGAAAACGGAAGATCTTATTAATCTGTCCCACAAAGAAAAATCCGTCTATATTGAAAGCTGAAAAATATAATTCAATGAGAAAGCTTCAACTAAAGACACATTAGGTATGCTTGTGCTAATGATTAAATGAGTCGGAAGGCAAAAAAGTTGACTTCCAAGTTAATGAAGTTTCATAATATCACTAATACTTTTTAAAAATTCTACGGTTTTCATGAATATGCTATATCTTATCTCCTTCTCATTTTTCTTCCTCCTTTCTGGGTAAATAACATGCACGACAGGTAATTGTTATGTATATGAATTGCTTGGAAGCTTTTCGTTTCCTAAAAGGTTGTCAAAGCCACGTCTTTTTTCCTTTTGTCTACACCTTTTTGCTCAATGTTTCTTCAAAAATTTAAAAAGCAGCTTTTAAAATTGCGAATAGCATTCTCATTTTATTTATTTTATATCATTCCTTTATTTCATTTTCAAACGAACTAAAATATAATACAAATTCTATGCTCTATACAGCTAGATTGTTTTCAAAAGTTATTCAACTATCTTATTTTTCTTAATACGGGCTGATATTCATCAAAGTCTTCTTAATTCTAGACAAAAAATCTGAATCATATTTCATATTATTGTTTCACGAAGATTTCTCTATACTCTGAACTGTTGATTGTTTATTGTTTTTTAACTCTCATTTCATCTATTTTATGTATTCAATTTTTCGATTTCTTCTGAATCACATTCTATTGTTCTTGTGCATAGGATGTGATATATGTTCGATTGTTCAGTTGCTCAAATTCAATATATCACAACCTTAATTGTTCACCAAAGAAAAAGGTTTTTTTGTCTGATAAATACCTTTATTATATACATATGTACATACAATATACATACTATGTTTTTGTTTATACATATACACATCTATTGCTAGTTTCTAAAAATATCTATAACTACATACATATGTAAAATTAAAAACCTTTTTTTTACACTTGTACATTCGTAAAAATTCTATTCACAAGTTAAATATCTATACTAACTAACATTTCCAGACATTTATGTCAGCCTAAGCATGCTTCAGTCACCCAGAATGAAACAGATATCCGTGACGGACATACTATAAGCATCAGAGATGAGCAGAATCGAGCTCGACTCACTGACTCACGTCTATTTCTTTTTCGTTATTCTAGCTTCACCACGTCAAGAGGATTTAAAAAAAGAAAAGATTTACTATTTTGCTAGATAACTTGCATACCTAGATGAGTTGTATACAAAAATACTTTTTAAATCTGACAATTTCATAAGGAAAGATCCCCCCATGGAAATTACGAATAGTGATATTTCCATGGGATTTTACAATTTTAATTTGCACGTGAATGTCAAGCGCAGGTTTTCAATTTCGCGGTCTTATATGTATCTATCAATTCATTGTTTCTGCATCTTTTCAGTCTCTATGCTTCTCATTCCTTCTATTAAATCCTCTTTTATCCTTTTCTCTTTCTCTATATCAATTGTTCTATAAACTTTCTAGTTTTGTCTTTAACTCAAAACTAAGTTCACACGGATCTTTGAGAAAATATAACTGAACATCCAACACAAGGATTATTTTTTTCTTCATAAATCTTAAAAACATTTTGCCATTATAGACTGTTTGTAAGTAGGCTGAAATAACGTCGCTAGTTAAGCACATTTTAGCTAATATATTTAAATTATATCATACTTGAATGCAAAAGAGATCACTAGAACATTTATTTTTTTATTTTTATGCCTAATAATATCATATTTCAATTTAATATTTTATTGCCACAAATAAGACATTTTGTTTTTTTTATAAATTGTCAACCAAAAGAAATGAGCTCAAAAACATTTTTAAATAATTTACAGCAGTTTTGTTAAAATGTTTACTCAAAAAAATTCTCTTACTTGCACCTAAATTTAGCTAGAACTTTGCTCATGATAT
This sequence comes from Auanema rhodensis, assembly GCA_964057225.1. Taxonomy (NCBI): domain Eukaryota; kingdom Metazoa; phylum Nematoda; class Chromadorea; order Rhabditida; family Rhabditidae; genus Auanema; species Auanema rhodense. The sequence goes on along the minus strand of OZ059899.1, from coordinate 6,814,205 downwards.
GATTCACTGATGTGTCCATTGAGTTCTGATAAATTGCTTGAACAAAGATCAGAAATTGTTCAAAACTATCAATCTCTTCATAGTTCAAAACAATTGAGGTCATCAATGTCGTTATTGTTTGAGTGCCGAAAGATTAGCCCTCCCCACTACACTTTCTTGGCAACAAAAACCAAGTTCTGTTTTTTCATTTTTAAATTTCACCAAGTTGTAGGGATATGTTCTTATCTTTGTCGTAATTATTTAAATTCATCTGCCAAAAATTAAGATAAGAGTGCTGTAGTTTACTTTTAAAAATTAATCTTTTTTGCTCATAAGTTGAACAAGTCTTACTATATTTCATAAAATAAAAAAAAGCTCAATGTATTGAATGCCTTGTTATGAATATAATGGCTGAAATTTGTTCGCGTTTAATTTTTTTCTTTGTTTCTACTATGTTCATTCGGTTATTCTTCATTGCTTATTGCTATACCGGATATCCGAGAAAAGCATCTGGTGACAGAATCTTATTAAACGGACTAATTAGAAGTACGAATAGCTTCTTCAATTTCTGGTTCTACTAGTTAACTCATATTACAAACACAGAAACTTTATTATATGTTTTTTCGTAAAGAAAAAAAAAAGAAAAATAATAAACGAGCATTATTCTTTATTCTTAGTATAATTCTTTATTCTATCCTCATTAACATATGAGATTCTTTGAATATAACCATATATTGAGTAGCTTGTATCATAAGGATATTGGAATATTATGAATATAATGAATCATTTTTTCATATTAGCAAGATGTTGAGCGGTTGAGCACATAAAAGGACAAATCCTTAAGTGATCTTAGAAATCTTATTCTTTTTTTTTCTGTCAGTTGTTAAAAATAGTCTTATGAAATGTTTTTTCGTTCTTATAACGTCATGTTTCCTTATGACATACCGGAAATTCCATAAATGCTAAGAATTATATAGAAGTTATGATAAATTTAATTTTTTTGTACTTTTTTTAGCATTTATACTTCTGATTATATTTTTTTTTCGCTCACGACAGCAGGATACCTAAATTACCTGTTGATCTGGTTCGTCATTACATTAGTTTTAAAGAAAATATGTCATACGTCGGTTTGCTCATCGCCTTTCTCACTAATAATCAATATCTTTTTAATAAATGATAAATTTTGAAAATTCATTTCTTTTTCCGTTCAATTTAAAGGGTGAATCTATAAGAAATGAATAGAAAAAAAACTAAAAGAATGATTTTAAGACATTCTTATATTTAGCAAAGCAAAAAAATGAACTTTTTGTACTTATTCATTCTGCTTTCGTATATTATATGTATTCGCCGAATTAAGCATTTGAGAAAACAATTATTTATGCCGTGAAGCTATTCAATGACTTGGAGATGGAGAATAAAAAGGGCTTCAATGGCTGAGCTACGCTTCCGCACTAGCATCCAATGATTCTGAAGACAATGAAGCCTGAAAAGCAAACTGAATCGAGGAAGTTTGATCCTCAGTCTGACTAAACATGTATCTCCTTTGCTCCTCTTCACCAAACGTTTTGCTACAACTTATCAACAACATCAACAAATATTCCAAGAATTTATTGTTGTCGTTAACGGTGAACCAATAATCTCAATATGGCTTTTATGTTTTTCATTCGCTTTGAGCACAGCTATAGTTTAAAGAATGTGGAACATTTAACAAATTATTTTCTATATTTTGGCTTCTAATCAGTTTCCAATCTTAGCTGACTGTTTTAGTCATGCCATTCTCAGATTATCAACAGATTTTTGTTCATAATACTAAATCATGCTCTCCAGTTACTTCCGAAGCTTAGATTGCCAAACGGAATAAATAAAAAAACAAAAACATAGCATGTTAATCGTGTTCAATTTTTTTGTTGATGGTTTCTACCTTTTTTATTAATTTATTACTTTAGTGAAACTGAGACTTCGATATGAATAATATGAAACATCAATCAGTTTGGTTGCTATGACGATTTTTCCAAGCTTTCCTAATCTATGCCTCTTCAACTATTAGATATCTGGGTTTATAAGTTAATCTCTCTCAGAATTATCATCCAGCTTTCACACCTTCCTTTATACTGCTTACTTGGTCTCTCTTTCTCACTCTATTTTCCCAACTATATTTAGTTTTTCTCCTTCTTCTATCCTCTATTTTCTTCAATATTTGAATGTAGCAACAAAAATATAAATACCAATGCTCCCATTCTATAAAATTATTTCTGCGAGTAACGGAAAGCTCATTTTAAAACTCTCTAATATATTTTTCTTCTACTTTCATAACATTCTCGATATCTATAGCTCATCATATTCTCAGTCTTCTTCTTATTCGAAATTATATTGTGTGGCTTCTCTTACTACCTCCACAAAAGCCAAAATCTTTATGTATATCTGAGTATGATTAGCTCAGCAAGCTTTGTGTTACTTAAAGAATAGTCTTTCTATCTATATTCATGTATACATACATACATATATATATTCAATATACACATAATCTACATCTATATATGTATGGATATGTTCTTCATTATATCGTCAATTCTATAAACAGATATAATTTAATTTTCGTTTATCTCCTTATATAATATACATACACAAGGCAACTCTAACCATTGTAGAATATATCGAATTCGTCACTTCGTATATGCTTTTTGAATTTTCAAATACACTTCTTGTATTCAAGTATCAAGTAAAAGTTTTTTCCACTTAAGTTCAAAATCATTCCAAGAAAATTAAATCGTATTCCTTTAGCAAGAGCCAATTTAATTTTTCCAAATTTAAAGAAAAGAAAATAATTGAATCACTAATTTCAAATCTACTTGTAATTGGCCATTTAGCTTTTGAGATATGAAACTTATAATCTTGTTCCGCAACCCATTCAACTTCTTCTTGGAGATAGTATGGTACTTATATTCAAGTTTTTTGATTAATCAATGCAAGTTCAAACGTATTTGAATGAAAACACTTTTGATATATATATATATATATATATATACATGTTGTTGTGAATTCTCTTCCCCGTGTTAGTACACTTTGTCCTTCTTTTGCTTATTTTATAATCCGTAAAACCTTTGTTTTCTATATACACATGATATATATGTATGTAATGAAACTTGATTAATACATAACTAAACATTTTTTTTATAAAATAATTGAAAATAAAAACAAACAATTTTGAATGGATACTAGTTTGTATCTTTCTAAATAGTTTTTTTTCTAATTTTTCTTTTAAGTGTTTTCTCGATTTTCCTGAAGATTTTTAATCTTTTAGCTAATACAATATTGCTTCATAATAGTTAATCATTCATATTTATTTGATAAAATCAGAGAAAATAATCGAGAATAAGGAGATTATACTATTAATCGAAATGTAGACGTACAAGCCTGCCTCTCATGAAGATATAAATTCAATAAGTTTGCCAAATCAACAACAAAATTCATCAGAGCTGTTTTTTTTTCAAATAAAATATATCAGAGCTTTGCTGCTTCAAATTTTCTTTATAAAACAAATATTATCCCTAATAAAAGCATAAACATCAGAAAACTTTCTGTCTTTTGAACAGATAAATGAGAGAATTCACTAAAAAAAATAAGAGAAATAAGTCCAAATATCTTTTTCGCTGCTCGTTTGAGCTGAATCGTAAATCAGTGAAATCCCAAGAGCCTCGTTTTCCTCTGAGCTCCGTCATTCACATTTGTCCTTGTAACAACGACGTCATCTGGATGGTCTGTCAAGTTGCTAACATCTTCTGTGCTTCTCAGCCGATCTAATTGTGGTTCGTTTGTTGTCGTCAGCTTCCAGAAGTAGTTTGTTTGACTACGGAGACAGGCTGTATTCGACGAACAGTCAAAAAGAAGACTGTCAATAGAGATATTCATGAACTTGGCACCTGATACACATACCTACTCTTACGGGCTTATTGTTTTCTCACCAGTAACGCCTACTATCGCACATACATACATACTCTCCTTCTTTCTTTCATTTGCTACACCTTTATTTAAGTTTTCTCATAGAAACAATTCCTTCCATTTACGAGATTACATTCAATATCTGCAGAATTCTTCATCATTTTATAAACGTCTGGTTAGTTCAAACCCTTCAGCCACTTTCGTGGCTGTTTCATGTTATTTTAAGTTATACCAACTTTTTTTTGGTTTTGAATGTACATCTATTTGCTATTTAATGTCCTTTCAAAGATATATTGCGATAACTTCCCAAAGACATGGCAAAAGTTACATCCTCAGTCATATGGAAATAAAGCGAAAATAAACTTTTAATTAAAACTACTACTAAAAATATTTGTGATTGAATGTTTAAATTTTACGATTTTCTCGTTTTAATGCTCATGGCAAACTTATTTCTTTGATACATGTTTGGTTCTTAGCTTCGCTATTCAACAGCCAGGTTATGTTATAACAAGATTTTCTTGGTTTATTGAAGGCGTAGTGCTTTTCATGGAGTTTCAACTATCCCCAGTAGACCAAGTGAACACATAGACTTTCCGATTTAGTTGTTCACATATACATAATCTTTCTACTTATTCAGTTCATCTACTTTTTGTGTTTAGCCAATTAAAAATTCTTTTTTAACAAGTTTTAATGTCGCGTTCTTTTTCTGTCCACCCACATCTTCATCATGCTGGTGCTCAAGCTTTTCTCATCTTCGCTTTTCCCTCTCAATTCAATCCATTTCTCTTTTCTTCTTCATTTTCACTCTATTTCTATCAACTATTCTATCTAAACCCGTGTACTCCAACTCGTTGAAGGTTAGAGGATCATCATTCACTCTCTTTTGAACTTTTTAGACGTCGTTTCATGTCGTTGAAGTCTCAACTTGATATAAGATATCTTCTCCTACACAAGAGGACTGCTAGCTCTACAATCCTATCTGTTCTTTTCCTTTCTGTCCACACTTGTAGTTGGCACGTGTAGTTAAGAAACGATCAAAGAACTACCGCCTTTTTCGTCATCCTTATTCTATTTGGCTTATTTCTCTAAGTAGATAGTAGAGGCGGACCACCGGTGCTAGTCTTCGTACATACCCATCTTTCAACTTATTTGGAAGCCAATAAATTCTATAAAATTCATTTTATCTGAAACACAAATCACTTTTCTCGTTTTTACTTTATATATGTGTCTTCTCCGTAGGAAGCTCAGTTTAAGTATTTTTTTACACTTTAACAAAGAATTGGAATTGCAATATTTGCTTTTTGCCGCATTTTCCTTCATGCTCTCATACTTACACACGTATTTAATCAACAGCTAGACAATATAATACATAAATAAACTTAAAGCAACAATATGGTATACACAAATATATAAATATTTTCATATTTTATTTCATGAGCATACTTTTATCCTTAGGTTATCTTAGTTAATATATGATTTTAGTTTTACCCAAAACAAGTTTAAGCCCGAGTCTAAGTTGATAATTATATTACTAGCCTACTCCTTCAAAGCAAAGAGAAAGTGGTTAATCCGATCAGGAAAAAAAACATTATAGACGTCTGATGATCGCGTATGTGTATGTCTTTCTCATGAATTTTGCCTTTTTCTCTCTTGTATAGTGGCTTGAAAATGAAATAGACCGAAATGGGTTTGATGTCCTTTGTATGTAGCTGTTCCTGAAACTACTTCTCCTTTCCTATCGTTTAAATTTCCTCCTTCATTATTTCATTCGATACCACCTTCTTTCATTCATCAACTTTCTTCCTCTTTAAATATTCTTCATTTGAAACTCGTCCTGCTGCTCTCTAAAGAAAGGGTCTATCATACTAATCACGGGGAATTTGAACGAAAAACAGTCTCAAATGCGGAAATTGCCCTGGGCTCTTCTGCAAACTTCTAATGTGATATCGCTTTGTCGTCCACCCTCGCTTCTGCCATCTGAATCGTCAACACATTTTTAGGTTGAATGCTGCGGTTCAATGACGTTATGTATAATCCTTTCCCAGAAAAAACTTTTGGCAGGGAAAAACATCACGAAAAAAGATCTTATAGTTATTGCAATCATTAACTTTGCTTTCTTTTCCGGAAATTGAATATGCCCTCCATACTTACATATCTTAGCTCGTTTCCGTTTGCTACAACTTCAACTAGTCAATCCGTTGTCATGGTTACGCTGAAGCACATTATATTAAACTTCATTTTCAGCGTTTTGCTTCGTGTTTCTTCAATGTTAATTGATAAATGACAAATTTTGTCCTGATACTGAAAGAAAAGGTTAAAAAATCTTGTTTCAACGCTACAAATCGTTTCAATACTAATCAATAAGATACATGTTGGTCACACCTCCTCATTTTATTGTTGTATCTTGTTCTTATATTTCATATTTCTCAAAAAAAGTTCAATTAAATTAATAGTCATGAAACGTTATGAAGTTTTGCAATCCAAAGAGTCTCTTTTTCCTACTTCGGCTTAGCTAATAACTTAAAGGCTCATTTGCTATCTCAGCTGATCATAGCTCTCCAGCATATCCTCTTGATACAAGTACCTATTCTTCCTTCTATTTAAGTTGAAATATTTAAACTTTTGCTTCGTATTCTTATGTACGAAACATACTTCTCAATGGCATACTTCTGTATATCGTTTAATTTTCAGCATTTTTCAATTTGGTTTAGCTTTCTAATGGCAGAATGGGTAAAAGTGGTAGTAAATTGAAAACAGAAGAAATTAAAGCTCTTGCCCAGAGAACTTATTGTAAGTTTTTTTAACTTCTACATCTATAACATTTGTTCTTAAATTATAATTTATGTAGTTTTATTAAAAAATATTTGTTTTAATCTAAAAAATATTAAAACGAACACAAGATACTGTATTTAATTACCTATAATTTCCCTAATAACTTTTTTTGTCTTTTTAAAATTTAAAAATTTTTTAGTTACTGAAAAAGAAATTAAACAGTGGTATAAGGGCTTCGTTAGGGATTGCCCCAATGGAATGCTCACTGAAGCTGTAAGTTTCATTTACATATCTTAGTGAAGTTCTTTTCCATTTGTCGAGTTTAGGGATTCCAAAAAATCTATAAGCAGTTTTTCCCCCAAGGGGATCCATCAGATTTCGCTTCTTTTGTGTTCAAAGTGTTCGATGAAAATAAGGTGAGTCATAAGGAAAGTTATCATTTTTCTATGAAATTCTCATTTACATAGGACGGTGCTATAGAATTTCACGAATTTATCAGTGCGTTGTCAATTACATCACGCGGAAATTTGGATGAAAAACTCCATTGTATGTTTTTATAATTCTTTGGTGATAATTCAGTACCTGAGTCACCGTAATACTTGTGTGATTCTAATTTTGTTTATTACAGGGGCTTTTAAACTGTACGATTTGGATAATGATGGCTTTATAACACGAGATGAAATGCTATCGATCGTTGATGCAATTTATAAAATGGTTGGATCAACAGCAAAACTGCCAGATGATGAAAATACTCCGGAAAAGCGTGTAGATCGTATTTTTAAAATGATGGATAAGGTATAATAAGAAACATATCTGATATATTACAACAGAGAAATGTTCAGAATAATGACGCTCAGTTAACTCTGGATGAATTTAAAGAAGGAGCAAAAGCTGATCCTTCTATAGTTCATGCTTTATCCCTTTATGAAGGTTTATCATCATGATCTTCGTGAGAACAGTTCATACAAGACAAAGTTTTTATCAATTTTTCTCAATCTCAATTATTAATTTTTTGACCAAAGTTTTTTCCCAGGATAACCTATTCTTGAGTTGATTTACTCACGCATAATTTGCTTTCAATGAAAATCTAATTTGTTTAAAACTTCAATTTTTGCGATAACGGATTGCTCCTTTTGAATCGAATATTTACAATTTACTTGACAGACAGAATTCTATTAAATATTTTATGTAAAAAGTGCAGATTAATAAATGTTAACGTTTTTCTCGTTATTGACCCGACTACACAGAATAAATAATAAATAATTGGAAGCTAAGAATTCCGTTTGCTTGTCCGTAGAAGCCCTAAAGGATTTGGGTGAAGTAGTTAAAACCTTGTCCATAATCCCAAATAGCTATTCCGACTCCATATTCTTCAGCTAATTTAAGACGCAATTCAATAGAAGTAAGAGATGGATAATATACATATGTTGGTCTTGAATTTAGATTATTGGACATATGAAGGTTTCAAGATGTTCTGAAACATACCTGTTTTTAAGAAGATGCTCTTGACTCTTATGATCCCATTCTAACGTATAATGTTGCGTCTTCAATAACTTTATGTATCTGGAATGACCCGAACCTGCATATATCAGTAAATTTCCAACTTACTCGTCATATAAAATATTGCCTGGATTTTTCGTACTATATCTAATACCGTAAAAGTTAATTCCAATCATTAACTTGTTTGCCAAAACCTGAGATCCGTCGAGCACATATTCAATACACTGCAAAACAATATTTTTATATCTCTTAAAAGTCTTGAAATTTTACAGCTTTGACCCAATTATAAGGAGCTACCCCGTCAAAAATTTTTGCCGGATAATCATAGGTCATCATCTTAAAAGAAAATTCAGAAGTACATGATCAGAACAACAAACTAACGTGAATATAATCCACATGAGGTGCGAGAGCATATAAATGAGCTGCAGTAAACATTCCGTTTGGTTGGCTATAATCTCGAAATAAAGCCTGTTTTCAAATATTTAAATTTTACTTTTCAGTATGAAGGGGTGCACCAACGGCAACAATTGTTTGTAAGTCTTTCTCAAAGGAAAAATCTCCCCAAGAGTTAATAAACTCTATAACTGATCTAGAAAAATAATACTTTTTCCTAACAACTAAATTTCAAATCTACGGTGCAGCTCTGCCTTTAGAGTGAATCAACGCGAAATTCCAAAGTTCAAGAACAACTCCATCCAGACGATTTCGCTAAAAAATCAAGAACAATATAACACAGACTAATGGGGAAATACCAAAAGGAAATTGATCATATCTGTCATGCAAGATCTACTCCAAGTTTCATCTCTAAAAGATTGATTAAGCTACTGATTTAACCTTGGTTATAAATAAATTTAGCGCCTTACTCCATCATATCAAGCAAATCTTCAATGCTCCAATCTTCAAATAATACACGAGGGACAATTTTGATTTCTGGATTTTTGGAACGGAGATCAGCTATCCAACCTAGAATAAAAACGAGCTTATTGGTAAGAAACAAACACGAAGGACAAGAACCTTGATCAAGATCATGATCTCCTCGAATTAAACAGCTACGATCACTTACTTGTGGTTTAAGCTGAAGTTTTCAATGGCAATTTTTTAAAATCTTTATCATACCTGCAACCACACCGGAGAGATATGAGTAAGCTTATTTGCAGTTTCTTTTGCCAAATCATATCCTTTGTTATTCCACTAAATATAAAATCAGTCATGTTAAAGATAGTAACAAGTTAAATATACGGGAGTAACGTATGCTAGAGACGCTCCCGAAAAATGAGAAACTTCGTCGTCACTAATCTTGTCATACTCAGATAAAATATTTTCCTTTGTTATCGATTCGGGAGGAAACCGTAATTTCTGGAACATCTTTGAAACTTAACTGTGCACATAAAAACAAACCTCTTCAGCTTCAAATAACGCAAATGTTGAAAATAACAAAATTAACAACAAATTTAAGATCATCTGAAAAGACTTTCCAGTGAATTCATTAAATCATAATAAGAGACATAATACGATTTTAACTTCGTTTTTTTCCGACTAGAACTAGACAAACGTAAAGAAAAACGTTTTATAACAACAAAATGATAACAACGGAAGCAAAATATTAGACTACCTATTACAATCTATACAATTCAGATCACATTTATTTGGCTTTTTTGGCAAATTTATCATATCTTAGCCACCATTGATCCCAATCATTGTCTTTGTCTCTCTTAAATGTTGGGAATTCCACAAGAGGATCTGTATGAACGTCTTGAATTCTCAATCCACCTCTATCCACCTACAAATAAACATATAAAATGCATTATAATACTTTAAAAAACTTACAGAAGCTTTGGGCTCGGCAGTCCATGTCTTGTACCACTGTCTATAATCGAAATTTCTAAACTCGATTCCAAAGGTAATAGTTCCTGAAAGAGCATTTGATAAAAAGACAACATCGAAAACATTGACAAGAGAAAAAATCTTGGGCATAACTGAAATTTACTAAAATCTGATATCTATCCTACCATGTTCTTTTGCTTTTAAAAGTTGAGCTTTCAACAATGCATATTGTTCTCTGCATAATCCACTTTTCAAAATATCAATAGGTTGATCAGTTCCTTCTAAAAATAGAAACAAATAAAAAAGTTCAAAAGAAATCACCATACCTGACAAAAATTGTTCGATCAAGCCGGGATTTCTATAATCAAAGAAAAGATATTCATCTCTACAAATCTGAAAATAAAGCAGATATCTCATATTATATTCTAATAACAACGTACAGGACAAGCATGATTAACATTAAATCTACCGTGGCGATCAATGCAGAATAATCGAGGAGTAGGTTGCATGATAGATTGACCCTAAACCAATGATTACACTCAGAGAAGAAGACGAACTATATTACTTTAATATTTCTTTTATACCAACGATGAACGGGCATTCCTTTATACGCTTCATGGTAAGCTTAACATAATTCTATGATACCAAAACTACAACAATTAAGAAAAACCTTTACTATGCATAAAAGCAATCTGTTCTTCAACGCTATGCTGTGGCTTATACATTCCTTTCTTACGTTCTATGTGATTAAATGCCCAGCCAGCCTTTAAATAACAGCATTTTATCATGCACTGAATGTAGATTACCTCTTCTGGGGTTGGAACAGCCTTTTTTTCTGCTTCGCAGCATATTCTTGTAGTTGTATGTAAAAATCTGCTAATTAGTGAACGATTTCTAGCCAACATTTCCCTTAAACAGCTCTGACTTAAAAACGTATTGCAAAGAAATTTGTCAATAACCATATGGTGGCGATAAAAAACGCCCTTGAAAGAAATGCTCAAAATAAAAATGGTACATTTATTCATGCAAAGATAAAACTTTTCGTAAGTGTTAAATTAGATTAAGAAAGTTTTCTACAACTTATATACAGAGAAAGATCAAAATGGAATGTTCGCCTCTAATCACGACACATTGAAAAAAGTATAGCAGAATGTAAATGAAATAAATAAACTATGCGCAAGAATAATTATGTCCTAACTTGGAATCTTCCAGCCTTTGTTATGTACTTCACACCTTTGAAAGGCTTGTATTTTTCTCCGTACATGTCAAGACGATTAACTTTAAGACCTAAAAATACTTCTTAAGAATAAGAAAACTATATCTTACATACCTGATACAGCCAGCTGATTGATCTTGAATTTTACAGTCAACGGTGGGGACTCAATGGCGCCAGTACCTGAGACCGACACGGGGCCCTTAAGAGAAGGGGGTTTTCCTAATTCAATTTTGCCAATATTCCATTGTAAAAGTTTAGTCGTAGGATCAAACGAGTATTTGCCATGAGTTGTAATAAGATTGCAATTCAATACAGATTTAGGCATTATCATTTCAACGACCACATCTTCTAGCTAAAGAAAAAGATAAAACGTAAGAATAAATGTTATTCTTACTATTTTTCCCATACTCTGCTTAGGCCCAACAGTAAGCTCTAATCTACTAGAACTTCCTCCTTTCAAGGTGATAAAATGGCGGACATATATAGGGATGGCAACCATGCTAATAATCATAATACATATCTAATCTAGCAATAGTGCTTACTTTTGTGTAGCAATGTGATATGACAACAATCGGAAATTTCCATCAGGAGGAACAAATGAAAGAACGCGCTCATTCTGCAATAGTATAGACAAGTATAGCATGGAAATGTTTCTATTATGAACTTACTTCCCAACGTTTGAATCTTACACATGGGTGAAATGATACATCATCAAGAAGGCGGGGGTTAACCAAAGTCATTGTTAGATCTGGCATCCCAGAAAGTTTACACATTACTTCGATCTAAAGTAGAATTATTATCGTAATATGTTCTGAAAATGTTTACAGATCCCTGGATTTCTGCAAAAACTGTTGAGCCCTGTTTGTCTATGATTGCATCAATTTCCTCAATAACATCGAAATAAGCTTCATTATTTGTGTATTTCACCCCTTGTCTTCTCCAAGGAATGTTAGACAATTGACCTGTTGGTAACGTTTCTGAATGGTTCGTACGTCCAGTTACCTGTAATTCGATAAAATTCGATTAATATTAAAACCAATATATTATACCTGGTTAGCAATATTGCGCAAAAAGTTAGGAGGCTTAATTAAATCTTGAAGAATATTAAGTTCGGTTACTAATGGATACCCGTTATCCAGCATTTCATCGAGAAGCTGAAGAACATATTTAAACAAAAATATAATTAATAGCTAACCTCGAAAACCATAACACAATTCTCCTTCACAGAGGAATCTGAGCATTCGTCAAAGTACTGAGTTAAAGTGTTAACTACGCGATGCAAAAATTCAATAACCATTAATGGTGGTGCTAAATAGCCTAATAAGATGAAACGAAAAAAATCAAACTTTCTGTGGTAGTAACAGCTAACAGGAACAACTGATTATGGTATACGCTTATAAGATAGTGATGCGGAGTAGATATAATAGGAGGAACATCTTCAGGTGAACTAGCCTATCAGTATAGGAATAAAACGTCATAAAAAATATAAAATAATTACCTTTTTCTGTGCATCAAAAAAATAGTCGCATATAGATCTATGTATTACAGCTTTCCAGTGTTTTTCTAATATTACATCCCTAGAAAAAAATAGATGTACTCGTCAAATACGTTTAAATCAGACAAACCCTGACGCATTTACTATAAAAAGACTGTTTAGCATTCTAAGCTGTTTTGTTCCTAAAAGAAAATAAGTTAATTATTGAAGATTTATTAGAATTTATAGAATCTACATGAGCTATATTGAGCGAGCTTCACCTCAAATCAATCTTGCGCATTCTCTGGAAAATTAACATGCACCTCGAATGCGTCAGCTCCCCGACTTCGGCCCTCTCGTAGTGTTCACATTTTATCAAATCGCTTTGAATTATTTTATCTTTATTTACAATTTTTTGGTTATCATTGTTCTATATATTTTTCAACGTTAAGTTATATACGGCTTTTAGATGTCTGGAGTTCGTCTTGCTGGCACAGCTCTCAGAGAGCTTCGCATTCATCTTTGCCAGAAAAGTCCCGCTTCAGGTGAGTATTTTTCAGCGTTTCTTGAGCTCCAACATTTTTTATTTAGCTGGTGTTCGTTCTTTTATTGAGAGTGACTATGTTGCGATTAAGAAGGCGAACCCCAACTTTCCAATCTTGATTCGTGAGGCTTCTGGAATAGCTCCTCGAGTGTTTGCTAGGTTTATACTTTTATATAATTGTGTTCAATTCCGTTTTACATTAGATACGAGCATGGAGTTGAACGAGTTGTACAACTTGAAGACGTCAGTAAAGACCGTGTTTTGTCTGCCATCAAAGAGCTCGCCAACAAACAATAGATTTAGGGTTAGAACTGGATGTTTATTATGAAATCATTTTAGCAGATAAAAATATGTACAATTCTTATGTTTATTTCAATTTTGTCAAGTTAAGTTATTCATATTGAAGATCTGAATAGAATATTGGAGGTTTGACCCATCTTTCTGTTGCCTAAAAGAAGCTAACCGGTTGAAAACAAGGATCCGAACGAAACGAACCCTTTTCCAACATTCAGCCTCTGGTCTGATTTGCATCCAATCTTCTTGTTTCATTCCTTTTATAACTATTGGTGGTTTGAGCGTTTTTTCGGAGAGAACAACATTGATTGACGGACCAAAACAATTACTGATGAATTCATTGGGTACAGTTGCACGTATGTATTCGGCATATATCCTGTAGTATACAAAATTCAATTTCAAATTATATAATAATTTATCTTACCCGTGGAATGCTATGAGCGATGGAAAAAGTGCATTAAACTTCGTGGAAAGCAATAGCTCTTGCCTTTCCATCTATAAGTTTGCTTGTTAAAACATCGAAAGCTTTTCATACTCACATTAACATCTAATCCATGAAAGCCCACTAATCTGTTTGGAAAATTTTCCATATAGTATTTCAATTTTTCCAGATCATTAGATTTTAAATCTAGAAGTTCGTCGACATAAATTACCTGCGTTTTAGTGATATTTTTTCCTTTCAAAGTTTGATCAATCTATATGTTTAATATTAAAATAAAAAACAATTTATATTACCTCTAGATTGGTTATAAATTTAGGAATAAGCGTAGTACCAAAATCGGCACCATGTGGAGGAACACCCCGAATTTCTGGCCATATTATGAAAATCTGGAAATGCTTTTCTTTGAATTCTACATAACCAAATGAAGCCGGTTACATTTGTGATTTTCATTGTTTGAGAAAAAATGTTAACAAGATGTTGCAATTTTCGAGAAGACCGAGGAGCTGCTTTAATAGCAAGAGTGGTGAAAACTCTGAAAAAAAAATTATTTATCGTCTAAAAAAAAAGTTACGTTTCTTGATGAGTAGAAAGAGATGAGGATTGGGCAAAAGAAAGTTCTCTTTGAGCTAATCGTACTCTATCCAATATTATCTGAATTTACAATAACTAACATGATCTACTAATAACTCATACTTGTATTGTAGTTAAAGCTATGCTTTCTACATCTCTAAAATATCGATTATATAGGTAATGACACATCTGTTTCATAGCTATAACTCGTTCAGGAGGAATAGAGTACAGCAAATCAGTGACCTAAAATGAATCCTTACAGCAATCATCATATTTGTTATTGAAGCCCTTGGTTTTAAATACTCAATATATCATTTATCTTACCAGTAAAACGTTTTCTTCAGCTATAACCAAAGCAGCTTCAGTCCAATCTATAACTTCCGCAAATGGTAAAACCCAATCGTCAGAAAGAACAACAGGAATACAGCCAATTCGAAGAGCCTCCAAAAATCTGAATTAAACCATATTCATATAAACAACTCATCATTAACAAAAACCTGAACGATCCTAATCTTCTACCTCGTGGAGTCAAGCAGAAAGTAGAATTTGTCATCGTTGAAACATAATCCCATTTTTCATATTCCTTATTGTCCATTTCGCATCTGCTGTCCTGATGTTCCTTAAATGCCAAGATTATTAAATGTTTGATAACGAACAAAACCTTCCAGTCATTATTATGTTTGCATGTTGTTACCATAGCAATTGTTTCACCATTGTGCAAATGATGAAGAGCATCTCTGGTTTCGGAACCAATACCTTAAAAATTAAATTTTTCTTTTCATGGGTGATGAAATATACCGTATACATAACGCTTTCCTTTGAAAGATACAAGCAATTGGTCTAGGGGTTCAAAATCAATGTTTCTCTAAATGCATGGTTATACATAGAAGAATTAGTAAAAAATATACCTCAACATTCGATCTAAGGTCATGAACAGCATGAAATAGAGGAAATGATACATCAAAACCATAACGAAAACTCTTTAAGAAATGATTAACTTTTAAGATCAAGTTGAAAAAAATTAAACATACTTGAACACTCGGAGATGCTCTAGCTATCATAGCTTTTCCTGTTTTGAATCCCAAGTTATGATCGGAATAATCTGGGAAAGTTCCATGGTACAAATTAAAAACAATGAAGTTGCTGCCCTAGAAAAATAATATAACGTCAGTAAAAATGATTAAACTACCTCATTCCATAGGTTTGCCGGTAACTTCTTGATGAGTAAATCCAGATCAGAGACATAGTTTTCGCTAAAAATAAATGACGTGTACAAACTTGTAGATTAAATCATTATACCTAATACGGTCTCTATCAGTAGTATCGATAGATAAAACAAATAAACAGGCTTCGTCTGGATTATTGGTATATAATGCACTCTCCTTTAAAGCGGATAAAATTTTTTTATACGCTGGGGATATGATTTGGCCATCTTCATTAGGTAAAACGTAAATCTACAAATAGGACCTTTCAATTTTTCAAATATACTAAAGGCTTTCATTTCAAATACCTTCTTAAAGTTTCCTAAGCATTTACTAAAATTAAAACATTTAAACATATCACAAGTATCATCTCTGAAAAATCATTAGCATCTTGAACATTAAAGATTGTCCAACCTGTATTCTTGAGATAAAACAGGGCTAGCATCATCGGTCCAGAATGAAATATCTAGCGCAGTTGAAGCTTTCCTTTTACCATTTTTCAAATTGAGATAGAATAATCCAATAATAATTAGAAGACCAATTAGACCATAACGAGTGAAAGTTCGCATAACATTTGTTCTATATTAGGCACTTCATAGAGTATATCAATTTTTGTTTTAAAAGTATTATGATGCTTGAAACATGTAAAAGGTGAATTCTTGGTTCAAAATGAAAAAACTTCATTTTCATGACAAAATAAATTATAAAGCAGCAATTTGAGTGAATGAGACACCGTATAACGTAGAGAAATCATAGGAATATGCAGACTAGGGAAAAACATAAAACAATGCATTCACAGAAAGTGATTAGTGAAAAATTAACACAACTTAGGCTCCAAACATTTCAGCAATCGCTAAAAAGTCAGGGACGTATTCTTCTTTCGTTTTTTTTTCCAATTTTGCCAAAGGTCTCAGAAATACTGGACGCTTATGTAATTCACTTGTAGTTAACTAGAAAAATTGAACATAATATCTATTGAAAGTATTTTAGTCTTACCGAAATTACGCCTCGCAATAACTTTTTTAACATTTCCCTTTTTTGCTTTTCCTGCATTATTTCTTCACCTGTTATCAACCTTTGAATCTGGAAAGAGCAATTAATGTTTTCTCAAAGTTAATCTAATATGTACCTTTTTATCAAAAACTTCCACATCCTGGGCGCTTGCTTCTGGAACCTGTTGCAACACACCAGGAAAGGAATTAGAAAACTTTCTCTGAAAAAAGTTGATAGTAAAAAAAAACTATAACTATCATTTACTAAAGTTATATAGATATGAAATATAAGCCCAAGTAAAGAGGGGCCTGCGACTTCATCTGGTCCATGAATTTGTAATGATTGTATGCTAGAAAACAGCATGGCTACAGCAACTTGATCATCGTAACTAGACGACAGCTAAATAAAAATTAGTCCATCGCATACTAAAATAAGAAACTTACTCGATCAACAAAAACTCTACAAACGGGAATAATACGAATAGCAGCAATAGTGTCTCTCCAAGTGAGAATAGAAAAAGAAGTGAATAATACTGGTGCCAAAGCAACCTATTAAAATATAAAATAGGATATTTTTTATTGTTATAATTACCTTGTTCTCTAACAGCCAGTTTCCTAAAGCTCCAACTGTAATGTGGCCTTTTTCATCAACTACAGGAGCCGCTTCTTGTCCAAGATAGAACAACCTAAGAAGAACAACGTACTCTCTAGTTATAACACAAGCGAGATGCTCGTTGAACAACTCTTCTTGGGTTACTTCCGATGCATCTGAAACATAGAATAAAACCAAAACAGTAGTATGTCACAAACCATAATCAATTGATGCTATTTGATTCCAGAGTTGGGTAAGATATGTTTGTAAATGCTCAGCGATTTGAGTTACTAAATTTACAAATGTACATCTACGTTCTGGTGGACAGTAGAATATCAGATTTTTCCTAAACAACGTTCAAGAAATAAACAAAAAAAACGAAAGACAAACCATCCCTTCTTGATCCAAAGACGCAGACGGAATATATCTAATTTGGATATTTCTATAGCAGTACTGTTGAGATATTGTTCAAAATTTGGGTCATAATACAAAGTTTCACCAAACTTCATAGATGTATAAGAAATTATATTTACACTATAAGGAGTAGCATTATTACATTAAATGTTAAAAAAAATGTTTACCAATTTTCTGAAAGACATGTAATATATTGTCGATTTATATCTAATCCCTCTCTTGTATCCGTTACTGATTTACCAACTTGATTTTCGATTCCTTCATTCATAAGTGCTAAAAGAGAAGAAAAAATAAAGAAGAGCAATTGAAATTAAAACTTGCAATATATCTGTTGTTTCTCAGCAGCAGTCATTTTATTAATATCTTTATATGATTCATGCATTTTCGCTACTGAACTAGAGGATGTTATCTCCAAGATAAATTTAGAAAGTTTAAAAATTGCTGGATACAGAGATTTGATCACTTCTTTTAGAGGAGAATTTTTCTCCACTTGCATTAGTACACCTTCTAATGCAAACAAATTACAGCGAAGCTAAAAACAATAACAATAATGAGCCTAAAGATAGCCATGTACCATTTTTCTACGTTCTACATCTGGTCTATTTGAAGTATCAGGGTCTTCTGGAGGTGGATTATTAAATCCATTAAACGAAATAAAATCTTCCAAGGAATTGACATCACTAGAAAAAATTGAAAATTGAGCATGTTGGAAACGCATTACATACTTCGCCACTGAAATAATATATTCCGCAGCACTCGACACAGCAAACCGTAGCAATTCCATCTTGGTAGTGTTGTCATCGACAAGATTTGATAACGCAGCCAAAACCTATAATATTAAATTATAAATCTTTTAGATATGTAATAAAAACCTGAATAAGTTGAGCCATCTGCATTTCGGAGATATGGCTTTGAACATCCGCACACAAGGTGACCATTAAGTTCATGTTTGTCTGTAGAAAATAAAATTATTTCAGATGAAAATTGGGAATGACAAACCTTGAAAAATGTGGGAAATAAAGAAACAACTCTCAAAATTTGACTAATACAGTGTCTATTAAGCACTTTATGACACTTAGAAGACAATAAACAATGTTTCAAAACAGATATGTATTTAACAAGATCATCACCATGCGTTTCATATAGAGGTAGAAAGGCTGAATGGATGCTCAGAACCTTAATACTTGTTTAAGACATTGGGTAGATACATTATTATACCTCGCTAGCAAAGTCCCAATCATTAGTTCTAGCAATATGTTGTAAAAGTTGCTCACTCCAACGATTGAGCTGGTGAATTATTTGCTAACAAATACAGGATAAATTTTTTAAAAATTCAGGCGATACTCACTGCATCCGTAACTAATTTGCTTTCTAGAGAAGTCTGAATAACCATTTTAGCGTATTTTTGCATTGGATCCCAATCCTCACTTTTAACTATAAAATAAAATAAAATAGAACTATAAATAAACGCTTTTTTACTAGGAGTTTTAGAAATAATCTTCTGAAATATCCATTCATTGAAAATACGGAAGTACTGGTTGAGATGAAAAGGCAAACTCTGTTTTATAAGAACCCTGATTTTCTCTCTAAGTTCTGAAATAACCATGGTATAATCTACTTTAAGATAAAACTACAAGAACACTAACTGATGAAGCTGGTACTCCATTCATTGTCATCATCAAAATCCATATGCGAATAGTGTCGAGCAGTAGATTTTGTTATATCACTAGGATAGCCTTGCTGCATAAATTATATTAAGTGAAAAAAACATTAAATATGTTATACTCTCAATAAAGCTTCTGGTAAATGCTCAACAACATCCACCATAACGTTCCTAAACGCTGGATCTTTAGAAAGGGAACTTTGTGACAGAATTACAAAAACTTCAATTGCTTCTAATTTCAAATACTGAATAATTAATTTAAAAAAGCGAATTACAAAAGTTATTACCAAAGAAGAATGATGAAAAAAAGCATTAATCGCTGAAAGAAAAACATCGAAGTTAGGTGGTGAATTTTTTTCGGACCAAACTTTAGCAAGATTGTCTGAAACAGTACAAATATAGTAAGAATATAAATTCAGATACTACTTCCGATAGATGTTAATAAATCACATAGAGCCTTCAAGTATAAATAATGACTTTCATTGGAATGCGCTACTTCGGCAGCTCTGCTTGTTGTTGTTAGAATAGCGGATATCACTTCTGATTGAAAGAAAGCAGCTACAACATTCTCGGTTTTTTCTCTACAAAAAAAGTTAAACTATGACGAAGGTTTAAAATTTTGTTTACTTTTTTCGAATAGATAAAGCTGCCAAACAACGTGCAGCGATCTCGTATATGTTCAATTCAGCAGTGTTCAAGTGTGAGACTATTAATCTAACTAAACGGTCAGCGACAGGATCAAGAACGTTAGATGGAGCCCATTCACAGATCTAACATAAAACAATTTTAATTGATACTTATTAATAGCAATCACTTCAGCTAAAAAACTGATCACGGATTTCAAAATTAATGAAACTTCCTGATTAACCAAAGAACTTTGGCAAGCTTCAATCCTTTCTAGTGACATTGCAAGCATATCGGGTAAGTAATGTATTATAGCATTATACATATCTTTACGACGAGGTGTTGACTGTAATAGAAAGATAGACTAGATGGGAAGTTATTTTACTTACAGCGACACTAGATAACGTAACAACATTCTCAACCAACCGTCGAAAAATTGCAAAAGACGTGCAACAATGTAAATAGCCTGTATTAAAATATTCCTTTTTTTTTTAATATTTGAGCTTACTCATCGTGCTCATTTTCTGTAACTGAGGGAATAATTCAGGCCAATTCTGAGGCCATTCATGCTCCATCATAGCTTCCACACTTCGAGCAGTGCTTTCAATTGTTGGCTAAATAGAGCATCAATAAAATTAATAAAAATTGTATTACTTGAATCGGCCCAACTTCCAGATAACTAAGAATTTTATTCCTGAGATTAACACGAAATTCTACGGGAATTGAATTCCATTTATACCTGAAAAACATGCTGTTTAACTATAGACCTCACAAAAAACCTTAAAATTTCTTCAATAAAAGTCCATCCTACATGAGAAAGTAAGTTCTCATTTAAAGCAACAAGCTCAAAACCAACTTCGGCAAGAATTTCAGGATTACCCTCTTTTAATGATTCAATAGCCTGAAGTGAATTGGTTTTTCTCTTTTTATTTTTAGACAAACCTTAGTTCCCGCGATCCTGTCATCATTACTTGTTGAGGGATTATTTATCAAGCAAACCGTTTCAATAACTTTTTGAATACCTTCTCTATTCATTTTCTAAAATTTTCACTTTAATTTTTTATGATATATTAAAGACAATTCATTCACGTTAAGAAAATGCTACATGACTTTTAATAAAATGAAAGCGCTCTAACACAAAAAGAAACTGCTCGACATTTAAAAATTTTGAATTTTAAGAATGGCGCGAAATGAAAAATTTTGAAGCTCGTGTGATATGATGTATATAAATATTCTATAACGATAGTTTACAGTTATATTTATGAAGAATGATACTGCATCGTACTTTTACTATGTTACAGTATACTTAAGTTAGAAATAGTTTTAGACAACTATTTAAGAAAACCTTTGCTCACTATTGTTATTTCATATTATAAATAAAAACAAAATGCTTAAGCATACAGTAACGAAATTTAGTTGTTCTCCAATGAGGCGTAATTGTGAAAATTTGGTCAGATTTACATACAAATCAGTTGTTCGGATTACTACCTAATGCTATTGAGAATTCAGTTTGATATCGATCTACTCAAATAAAATGAAAACTACCATTAATATTGAAGTTGTGTTATAAACTCTATGCTTGCTGAAAAAGGAAACGAAAAAAATGAAAGCACCGTTCTTTGCGTGTTTATCTCATTGTGTTTGGTGGGTTTTTTAAAAAATTATTTTGAAATTAAAATCTTAGATTTCAGATGACACTGATAAATGTTGGGATTGTTGTAGTTCTCAGAGTTTTGCTAGATGCTGTTGATGAGATAAATGAGCCGTTAATTAAAGGTTTTTCATTTAACTGTGTTAAGAATAGAAGGTGAGCCCATTTACAGGAGATAGTCGATATTGGCTAAGTGTGCTACTTCTTCTTTTTGTGATGACATTCTTTTTTGGATGTTGGTTATGCTGTTGCTGTGGATGCTATGCTTGCAGGTTCATTTACACTTGTTTTTTCAGTTTTTATTTGTCTGCTCTAGACTTATTCCAAAATGTCCTTCCGCAACAAGTAATTTAATTACGAACATATCCCACAAACTTATATCATCACATCCGTCCATTAGAAAAAGGTTCAGCATAGGTACTATTTTAACGGCAATAGCAATTCATTATAAGTTCCTTCAGTACATTAAACTTGAGAATATTTTAAGACGAAGACGAAATTGAAATTGCGGAAGTAGTGGTTACATCGAATATAGAACGACCGCCTCTAGCCCCTCGGAGTACTGATAGATACGCATATGAAAATCCTTTTCCAATAATTGACGAAATGGTTGAGGTAATTAAACAACATTTATTGAAAATGAAAAAGTTGTGCTTTTCTAGACTGAAGCTTCTACTCGGATAATTGTCCCTCCTGGCAAGACTCCTCTTGGAAGAACCCGATCGTATAGCATTGATGTTTCTTATAAATAGTTTAATGAATTAGTGTTTGAGGATTTTCTATAATCTTTCTATAAGCTGGTTTACCTAGATTTTATGACTTCATTGAGTACGCAAACGAAAGCCACCATCATCACGTCTTACGTGGAGAAAATTTCAGAAAATGTATATAGTGATATTATAAGCAATATTTATTTAATGAAAAATAAATTCATATACAAATTTTTAAAAATAATTTCTGATGTTAAAAACACAATACTTATATTTAACCGTTATCCCATATGAAAATAAGTTAAGTAAAATAAGTTAAGTTCCATTTGTTTGGTTGTTTGAACAGGTGCAAGAAAATGATGATTATAAAAACTCATCTTTTTTTTTCAAATTCAATCATAAATTTTAAATTCAAATTCAGAATGGCGGAGTTACCAGATGTAGGAAAAAATTGTGCTTTGAATTCTTGTAATAAACTTGGTATTTTTTTAATGAAATATAAACTTTCATAAGCTTAGTTCAGATTTTACTCCTTACTTGTGTAAAAAATGTGAAGGCTATTATTGGTAAGAGTTTCTGTAACTAACAAAGTTAAAAGTACTCTTAGTTCCGATCATAGATTTATTCATGGGTGTGATGATACTAAGCAGTATGATGAGAAGCAAGGTTCAAGTAATTGTGCACCCGTCCGTCCTTTTATTTGTAGTAAAGAGGTAACTTAAAATTAAAATATTGTATAACATAGCTTCAGGGATGCTCGAATGCAGAAAGCATCAAAATAGTTTGTTCTTTATGTCTGTTGAACTTCTGCTTAAAGTTAGCTAAAATTATTTTGGCTTATCAATTTGTTAACAATTTTTAGACATCGTCATGAAGATGAACACTGTTGTGCACATATTCCCAAAAATAAAAAAGAAGAAGTTGCGGAAAAGATGGCAGTTATTCGTGAAGCTTGTGGTGTACATTCAGAAGAATTTTCTTCTAGAGCAGTCAATGTAGAACACCCTAAAAAGGTTTTGATATTCGTGAGCTTTTTTTACATTTTGTTCTAGAATATAAAACTGACTGATGCCCAGAAAGCTAAAATGGATAAGGTGGCGTTAATGAAATTAAAGTTAAACAATAAATCTGATCTTGGTCCTAATGAGCAACTAATAATTTTTGTTGAGTGGGCTAATGGAAGGGAGCCTATTTTGATTGGTAAAAGTTGGACTCTTGGAAGAGCAATCAGTTGTTTTACTAAGAAGCACACAGAGTTTTCTGGGGTCAGTTTTCATTTGATATATTCAAATTTGTTCTAATATTAGGTATTATCCGTTTATCATGTGGAACTTGGAAAACAACTGGATTATTCTGACTTATGTGGTCAGGTATTGAATGAGCAGGATACCGTATTCGTTGAGAATAGTTAATGTATTATTTAGTTATATTATATTATGATTAATACATTGAGTTATATTCATCCTGAAAAAAAAACTCATTCATTTTTTTATAAATAATCTCTTCTTATTTTTTATATTAAATAAGTTCACTCAGAACATTCGTGTTGACATATAATATGAAGTCGTTTATTCATAAAAAAATAGATTCGTTTTTATTAAAGTTTAATATTGGAAAATAGTTGTTAGTTTCCATCATGCCTGAGAGTAGGTCCAGAGTACGAAGTAATCGACCTTTAAACATCCACTATATTCCCATTACAATCTTATGTTCTTCACAGTTTTGACAACTTGCAACATGGTTCATACGTCTCCGCATTTTTTGGTAGCAAGAACAGCAAGCTTGCCTTCAGTTATTGGACATTTAGCATTTTGTGATTCTATTTCATTCATGTTTTGCTCTGATTCTCCAATTTTCAGCAAAACTATTTAAGTTTTTTTATGACTTAGTGCAACAAAAAGAGACTTCTTTGCATTCAAGATATCCGATTTCTAAAGACGATGTTAGAACATCTGATCAATAAAAGAGCGTTTTGGAAAAGTTAGACATTGTTCCATGCCAAAATCAAGTAAGCTTAATTTTTTTGAATTTGTGTTATGTTGAAAGTTCCTTTTGTTTAGATCCAATTTTGTGAGAAAACGAAATAGTTTTGTCTTGGAAGTTCAATATAGTTTAACTAATCACTAATATGTTTTTTTTAAAGAACTGATTAATAATGCAAAACCGCCTAGTTATGCTTACTAGGTGTTATAGGACGTTTTTACTGTTTAATAGTGAAATATGGTTGTACTTAGCGTTCTTCGTTCTTCTATATATACCTCTCTCTTTCTCTCTATCTCTCATATATATATATATATACATATATATATATAATAACAAATATCTTTGATGAGCTCGTGCACAACAATACGACTACTTTAATTGAGCTTTTGACATTTTAATTCGTTGTCTAAAATGTTGATCAGAGAACCTTTAAGCCATTTTTCCTAGGTTGCAATCATTTACTAAATTAGAGCTCACGCTTGACCCCGTTGACACGATTAAATGTGAGACCGCTTCTTAACTTAAAAACTTTTATCTTCTATTGACCGAAATGAAAAAAATTTTTAAGAAGTTGTCGCAGGATAGCATGATTCTCCTATTTATGATGATAGCTGAAAAATATCGTTTGAAAACATCTTTATAGTTTCGTTTTGTTTTTCTCCACTAACCTAACGCTTCTCATAATTAATTTAAACTAGATTATTTTTCAATGAAGCTAGAATTGGAATGAAAGGTTTCTTATAGTAGACCTTGTGATTTAAACCGAAGAGTTTCTAGAGTGCTCACATTGTTCCCCTCTTCTGATCACCGCGCAATGAGAATTTCACACTTTAGAAGAATTTGATCTGCTTAACGCAAGGTCTATCAGTGCTCTTGTATTCATTTTTTCTCATTCTTTTCACTTCAACATCTTCTACTTCTCACTTCCTTCTCTTATAAGCTATTCTAGTTTCATTGAATATTCAGTTCCGTATATGGATCAGTATTCTTTCGAATCTTCTTTTAGCGCTTACCTATTGAGTTCACGGATATTTTTGAACTTCTTGAATAAATCTGACTAATGAGAAGCTTCTATTTCTCGCTTTACTACGACGTAATACACCTTGATTTGTTATTTCTTGCAAATAAAAAAGAGGCTAAATACAGCTTTGCAAATAGCTACATACCTATTTTTCACCATCTTATTAACTATAATTTTTATTTCACCTGCTTTTTTAAAAAACTAATTTTGCCATATTCTTATTTTAGAAATACCTATTTTCTCTCATTAATTGTAATATGATGTAACAGGTATGTTGATTCATGTGCAACCCTTTTAATGCTTTTAAAATATAACAAAAACAATAGTTTTTATACCTAAACATGAAAAACCAAGTAAGTTAATTCATGGTTTTTGAACAGTTCTTAATTTCATTGCGTGATCATTTCCAAATCTGGAAGTGAACCCAACAGGTAGCCATTTAATTTTCTTCTTAAATTTGGTGAACTAATATAGTTAACTGTCTTGTAATCTGTTGAGGAATTACATGTTCCTTCAAGAGCTTAAAGCAGATTGCTTTACTTTTAATTATGTGCTTTTCTGCCAATTACAAAGGAATGAATTTAGTTGGTTAAGGTCAAAGCGTAATTCATTTCCAAAGAAGACAAGAGCCCGTTTTTGATCATCTCTTCAGTCTTATAAGTCATGTCCCTTGATGCTGGATATATTTATTCTTACTTGACAGAACAAAAAAAAGAAAATTTATAATATTTAGCATTTTAAATTGAAGGCTTATACAAAATGAATTTTACCACTTGAACAACTAGAAAAGTCAATGAGCTTTTTGAGATTTTGTCATCTACTTTCCAATCTCTTTGCTTTACATACACACTCTCTACATTTTGTTTTAGCCGTTTTATTTAGTGCAGAATACTTTCGGTTAATTTAGCGTTTCATTTTTTGAAAGACAATTTATTAATTTTAGAGCAAAAAAATTAAATGATACGCATGAGAAGTCAGCAAAATAACATAACTTTCTTCAGCTTTTGCTTCCGTGTCGTTTCATGTGTATGTTGGTGTAGATTCATTTCTCGACACTTTTCTTCAATTCTAGAGTCTTTTTAATATCCCATGGCAATAGATTTTAACACGTTTCGTCTCTCTACTCATTTTCCTACTTTCTGTTCATTAAACATACTTCTTCTA
Source organism: Auanema rhodensis (assembly GCA_964057225.1). Lineage (NCBI taxonomy): Eukaryota > Metazoa > Nematoda > Chromadorea > Rhabditida > Rhabditidae > Auanema > Auanema rhodense. The sequence goes on along the minus strand of OZ059899.1, from coordinate 6,787,635 downwards.
CTTCTGAAATGCCTTGAAGATATCTGCGAGATGGCTCTCTTTCTGGCCGAAGTTCAGTCCATTATTCTATAAAAAGGCTTTGAAATCCATTTCGATGAAAGTTTAGAAATAAGCATTGATTCCAGTAAACTTAACGAAGGAGGATTTGAAGGGAGTTTTTAATATTAAATCCTCACATGAAGTTTATGCCAATGACACTACCTTCTCAGAATTTTCAGAGCAGTTCAAGTATCATGATATCTTTATCTCCAAATCTTATACATCTATGATTTGAAATTCATAATGTTTTCGATCATTCATGTTATACATGCAGTTTTATATGTTTCTTGTGTTATTTCTTTCATTTCTTTCGTGTGTTTGAAGAAAAAAAAAGTTCGATATTTTTAACCGCTCTCCTAAGATATATCATAAGGCAAACTGTCAAAAAAATCCAATACAACATTTCAAACAAGTGTTTGCTAGTTTTTTTACGCGTTATACACTTTGCGCATTTCTTCTTCTACTAACTATCCGAGCTTATCATGGGATTCAGACACCTGTCTTCGAGTCTTCTTTATCGTCGTCATTCACTTTTTTATATAGCAAACGTTAGTGAATGGCGAATGTTTGAATAAGCTTGCTAAAAGTTTTAAGTTTACTTCACGCTCATATCCACCGTTTTCTTTGCAGTTTTTATTTCCAAAGTTACAGCTTACAAGTTTTTCGTTTAAAAATTAGATGCTAATCAAGTCGGCAGTGGCATTAATAACAAAGAGTTACTAGGCTTTTTGTATATGGTTGCATTTTAGTATAGATCCGTCAAAATTTTCTAAAAAATTTTTTATTCAAAAATATTAATTGTACTGATTTTGAGAAATAAAAGCATAAAAGATGAATTTACACTTTATACTTTTGCACACTTCTTCATTAGTTTCTTTCATTTGCTCATTATCTTTCTTTTTCTATGTGGATCTACATTATCTAATCTTCTTTTTTCCTTGTTCATCTTCTCATTTACATTCTATCTACTGAGTTTTCATTAACTATTCAGTTCTCTTATAGACAATTAATAAGTTGTCCGAGTTCACAAAATCTAAAAAATATTCTTGTTAGAGTGTGATTGTGAGAATATAATCTAATGACCGTTCGAATGTCTCGTTCATTGAGATTACTTCTCCAAGAATTTATTAACGCATCTTTTCTCAAGCATCCAATGTGAAGCTATTTTCTAAGCGTGTCTTTAGAGAAATCCGTATTTTTTATATTTATTCTTGTGGCAGATATATGTCTAAAACTGTCCTTCTCTCTAGCTTTGTATATATATCTCTTCTTCTCACTCTATCTTACCTGAATAATTAAGTATTATGGCAATTTCGAGATGAGCACATGCAGTCGTATTCATTTTTTTCTCAAAAAAATTACTAGTCGTCTTATAATAAATAGTGTTGCTTATGTTTCCACTCTATGTCACAATTAGTTTTTTTTATTTTCAATATTACATCTCTTTTGTTATTTTAAAAACATTTATTTTCGTTATCATGAAAAAAGTCATATGTAGGTTGAAATCTTATATTTTGATGTTTTTAGTTTGCAAAACCAGACTGCTCAATCCTTCATTCAAAGCAATCCATCTGAACATATAGCGTTTATTCTGATTCAAAATCTTTTTTTCAACATTTTTCATGATTTCGTTCTTTTCTTTTTAGTTTTTTCGCTTTCCAGTAATGGTTTGTCAACTTCGAAATTAAGTTAAAAGATGATCTTCGCCTTTAACGTATATCATTCGTTGTTTGGTTTTCTCAGAGTTAGCTTTAGCAAACTGCAAAAAAATTGTATTCTTTAACTTAATAACTGTATATATTTCTCTTATAAAACAGAAACACATTGAAATGCTTCTACCTGGCTCTTATATCTACATTAGCTGTTCAAAGTTTAAATACAAAATCTTCTATGCTCACATATGATTGTTTCCGTTATCTATAAAAATAATTTTATAGCTAAAGATTATGAGTATTGTTTAAACTTTCTATAATTATTCGAATTTTCTATTTAGTAAAGACATTAATTGAATAATCAAGTTGAGAAAAGAAGATAAATCCCAATAATCATGACACTTCATAAACACACATTTAATGAATCTTTGCTAATTTTTTAATTTTACGTTTTACTCCTGGTTCAAAGCATTGGAATTGTAATCGCTAACGAAACACAAACCATATATAGAATAACTGAATTCAGATAGAGTCCTCCAAAAATAGGAGGAACAAGTGAGATGAGTAAGCGAAAAATTGAAAAACGTGCCAGTTAGTGTAAATCCAAATACTTGAAAAGGAAATATAATTTCCGTTCACCCTCCTTTAAGTCTTTGACGTCTACCCGCTCGGATCTCGCACATGACACATGATAATAGATTACTAGACGACAACAGAACCTACTATTCATTTAATGATGTTTCTCAGTCTAAAAGTGGATCTTAATCAGAAATTGAGTGGTGACATCACTGAACTATCTCGGATTTCTGAACTATAACGAACAAATGTACACAAATATACGTGAATATATCAAAAATCCGTATAATATTGAGTTCTTGTTTTTATTCACTAATTCGTATCTCAATTCAGATCATTAAGAAAGTCTAGTATTACTATAGAAACATTTTTTCTAATCTTCTTTGTTGCTAATATTGTTTTTTCATCGTTTCCATTCAACCATTCAAAAATTCTCCAGAAATCAAAGGCAATCCAATTGAATCTTTCATGATCTTTGTCGTTTTTGTTGTTTGATGCGGCAATGTTATGGTGGACATGATATTTAGATTGTTCTTATGAGGCATGATACGTTCAAATAATTTGTTTGCTATATTTGTCTAAAAGAGATATTGTGATAATATCATCAATTATAGAAATTTTTCTATTCGAACTATGTATTATTCCTCATATTTGCTTCCTTACCGGTTCTTGAACGTGTGTCTATTTTCCATATTAACTCAGACATTTGTATTAAATGCTCACCATAAAGATGATACTAGGGAATTCTACAAAGCTCGCTATGACTTAATCCTTATGTTCTTTTTTCGTAATATATTTGCCATTTAGAGAAGCACTACCTAGACTTGATTCAATTCTTTATTCAATACCAACTGTTAATTTTTTGAGTTTTTTTATCTTTTTTTTCATGACCTTATGTAAAATAAAATTAAAAGAATTATTAAAAGCAACCGATCAATACGTGGGTTTGTAATGAAATAATGATACAACGATTTCGCCTAAATTTCACGAGATATATGCATATTATCGTTCATTATGCTAATATGTCTGAACATAATTTCATGTTCTATACCTTTGGTATGTGCATAATTCTCATCAGAATATCATAAATCTTCTTTTATAATAAATTCCCTGAAACGAAAATGAGTTTGATGAATGAACATCCATGTCTATTAAGCGACAAGATATAGTTGTCAATTGAGTAAGAATAATTGCTAATCATTGAGCTAAATCAGTGATACAAAGACAAAAGAACCTTTATTCTGATCGAAAAAGAAAAAATATTTTTAGGTTTTTCGTCAATTCTTCAATACAATTTTAATATTATTGATCAACATATTAAAAATAAAACATATAGTATATCTTAACTAGATGTAATAGGTATAATGCTCATAAATGATATACTAAAATAACTAAATATATTTCTTTCAAATTATAATATTTGAATCTATATATCATATTTAAGCATATAGATATAGATATAACTATATATATATATTTATATATATGCATGAATTTATATAAATGTATCTATCACATATATTTAGTTCATTTGCCACATAATAAAGACTTTGGTCGAAAGATCAGTTCAGTGCCACTTGTTCAAGTGATTAAATAGCACGCAAAGCCAGCAACTTAGTTTTAGATCTGATATATCTCCATTTAAGTCCTTCCCCTCATCTTCACCTGAGGGTGTTAATGCTTCTCAGTTAAAAACACCGTATGCGTATAAAACGAGAGTTAACAAAGGATTTATTACATGCAAAGTTGTTCAGCTGCTCTTGCCTCTCAGCATTTATGCATCTTTTACTTTTATTTTTCACTGTTTATATGAAACTTTTCTCTCATTTTATCTTTACATTTTGTTGGATATGACAGTTTTTTTTCCAATAAAAACATGAAAATGCCTCTGGAAACAAGATTTTTCATGCATATTCTCAACATGCACTACATGAATCCATTACAAGGTTTTCTATCATTCTTTTCACACTTCTGTCTATTTTTTCACGAGATTTTTTTTCACTACTTCATATTATAATAGGATACCTAATGTTTTGCTCTTTTTATTTCAACAAGCAATTATGAACTAGATATCCATTACACTTCCTGTGCTCTACCTATTTTAGATACTACTATGTTCTACTTATAGATTAGCTATTTAAAAGAAACTTTTCCTTTCAAATTTATACTATATTTTAAATGTCAGAAATAAAAGGAAACAAAGATTTCACTGTATTTTTTAAAAAATTTAATTAATACATGTGTTATATATAAACTACATACATATCCTCGTCTTGTTCTTCACTTGTAATCTCTTTTCGTTTTGAATTAAGAATACTTTTGAGCTTATAAAAACGTATTTACATATAATATATATATATATATATATATATATATATATATATATATATATATATATATATTATTCAAATGAATGAGTTTCTCTAGCTTGTCTATAAGAAGCACCAATTGTGGGTATGAGATGTAACGATACATGAGTTTATTATCAATACAATGATTGTAATTTATCGTTAATTTAATCTAATATATAATATAATATATATATATATATATATATATATATATATATATATATATACATCTATCTATCTATCCATCTATCTATATACACAGTACAATTGGCAGCTATTGTTACGATTTCTTTAATTGGAAATATCTTCGAAATGTGTTGTTTTGTATTTTTATATTTAAATATTATATTCTTTTTCTGTAGTTCTTTTTTCTTCATTAAATGATATGAAACAAATTAGTACCTTCTTTCAATTATATGTTAAATATCATCAGAACACAGTTTATTGGGCAGAATAATAATTTTAATAGTATATCCTACTTTCTACTACTATCCTATATTATCTTTCTTTTGCCCTTTTTCTTAAAACTCTCGTGATAGAAAACGTTTGAATTGATTTTTATATTATAATAAATTCAAATTTATTTTTTTAAAGGTTATTCCTCTAAATTCAATGTTTGTATTTAAGTGTGTTGTTGCTTCGAAATTCAAAGATGTACTGAGGTTAATGTATTCGTAGTTTTATTCTATTCTGAACTTTTGCAATAAATCATTGACAGATAGATTAGCGCTAATCTCTTCGATTTTTTTTGATCACAAACGTTTGTGTCTGTTCAAAATAAAAACAATTATTTTTCACTATTTCTATATATATATGAAATGAGTACGTTCCGAGAATTTGGTATAAATATAGTAACAATATAGTTACAATCAACAATCTTTAGCAATTAAATATTATAATAACTTTATTTGATGCTCACAATTCAATCAACTTCTCTATTTCATGAGTCAAAGCTTTATTATCTTTATGGCATGTAATTTATCCTTTTGTTCTTTTGAATTTATATTCTTTGTTAGTTTTATACAGATGTTAATCCAAGTCATTAATTTGGTTGTAACGTAAACATTTTGACCAATTTGTTCATAAGAACATAGCTATTGAAACATTATTATTTTTTTATTTTATTAAATAATATATAATTATTATTACTATTTATATTATGTTCTGTTTTCATTTCATCTTTTATTAATAACTTGATTGTGTTTTACAAATCAATACTGTCAGGAAATCGAAAGTTCTGAAATGTATCGTTTTTTTTTCCAAAATGATATATTAAACCATTGTAGTCAACTTTTAATTGGTTTCTTTTTTTTATATACTATTAAGCATTCTTTTGTGAAGATATCACATGTCGATTTCATGATGTTTAGTTTAGTCAAAGCAAAATTATATCTTTTGCTTCTCAAAATCTGAATAAGGCATCTCTTAACAAGCCATACAACTTTCAATTTTTTCACTGTTATATTTATTTATTATAATACTGAAATTAACGCTCTATGTAGTAAATTCTTTCTTTTTTTTTCGAATAGATAAAACAAAGACCAATTTCACTAGTTTGTCACGAAATAATTCTGTTTTGTTTTTAAACATTGATATAGTTACAGAAAACATTCCAAAAAATTATTACAAAAATTGAAATTTATTTTTTCTTCGTCAGATGTTTTCATTTATTTATTCTTCTGAACTTTTTTTGACTTCGCCAGCTATTGTCAGTTCAATGTGTAAGACAGCATTTATCTGAAAAACAAAATAATTGAAATTAAGATCAAGCTTTTTATTCCTTTTTTCTTTTTTATTTCTTCTGTTTCTAACTATTTTTTTAATTTTCAACACATTTTTTTCATTTATGGTTGGCTAATATCACTTTTTATCTCTTGTATATCTGTATCATTTACATGCACATATGGATGCACAATAGCTTTTATATAATTGTTACTTTAAGCTATTAGTACTCAGAAACAATTTCATCAATATCTCATGCATTATATTTTTAAAAATGATTTTAACTTTATAAGTTATTAAATAATTTTATTTGTTCATAATATTCTTAACAATATCTTATGTATGTATGTATTATGATATAGAAATTTTAAATGTTTCTTTTATTTTTAGGTATCTTTAGAAGAAATGTCATTGGAATGAATATTCATACAGCATATTTTACCCTTTACATCATTGTACCAATAGCTGGTATTCTTTTGAATGGATATGTACTATGGAGGTTAATACGAATAGCGAGGTATCATGATGAAACGAAATAAATACTTTATTTGTCTATTAGTATTGCAGAAAATAGAAAATTTACTTCCACACAAAGCTTTGAAAAATAAATTAAATTTTTTTTTTCAGAAAAAATACTGTTCGGTTTGAAACTTCTTCTGCTCTACCATTAGCTTGCATGAGCGTCAGTGACAGTATTACACTATGGGCGCAACTAGTTCAAGCCGTTTTTCATTCAATTAATAAAAGTTTTATGAATAACACTATTTTGGATGTAATATGTAAAGTAAGTTTCCCATAATAATCTTTGATCTTTGAAGAAAAGTCCCAGTTATATTAAATAATTTCTTATAAAAGAGGAGGATGTCTTTATATTGAAGATAAGACATTGAGAATAAACACATATATTATTTAGAAAAAAAATGCTTAATTTAGTGAACAAAGAGCTTTGAAGCATAAAAAAAAGTTTTCGAATATTAAGAAATCAGGATTCATTTTATTTTCATACTAGCCTTCATATACCATTATCATGCAGCTCGTTGAATTTACATAAATTATCTTTTGCAAGCAAAAGCAAAGCAAAGCGGTTCTGTTGGTGTAGTAGAAATGGAAAATAAAATGTTTCTCAGTAATAGGAAGGTCAAGTTCTAAACTTGAATCAAAGAAAAACATTGCATAAGCCATGTCAACATTCCGTTTCAGATAGACATTTATCTTATGCACACAACCTCAGCGTTTAGTGTTTGGTCATGGTTAGCCTTAGCAGTTCTTCGATATACTGCTGTATTTCATCCTATAAAATATAGGACTATATGGAGACAGCCTCGTAATGCTCTCAAGTAATTTTTTTTTCATTTTTCACAACAAAAATTCAATTTGAAAAAAAAATTAATTCAACCCAATGCATTTAAGGACGCTCGCTGTGTCATGTTGCGCGTTCGAAGTCTGGATCTTGTATTTAGTAATATATTCTGACGATGGCAGAATATGTACAGAGGACCCATCCATATCGGAGCATAACAAAAAGGTATTTCACAAATAATGCTAAAATAAAAATTAAATATATTGAACATATATTACTTATATTTTTGGTTTTAGTTAGCACATCTAATGGATATCACAATGTTTTATGCTATACCTTCTGTGTTGCGAATATTCTTTGATGGAATTGTACTTTTTCATTGTTATAATCCATTCACGGTGCTTGATACTTCCCTGTATGAAAGACGATATGCTATCAGCTTACCAAACAATTTTCGGAGGTTAAAATATGTTTAAGAATGTGATAAAACAAAAAATATATTCAGAGCATCCCGTTCATCCACAATGACAGATGCCGATACCGTAGAGTTGAGAAATAATATGGCTTTAGTTATGTCCATTTCATCTGTTACAAGTCAAGTCAGTTTTTAATATTTGCTTGAACACAACAATAAGGATCATACTTTACAGGGAAGAACTAAGAAGCGACAGAAGTTTGTTAAGAAAAAAGCTGCTATGGTGATGAGATCAATTGTTATTTCGGTCTTAAACTTGGTTCTCAATTTACCATCTCATATTTTGCGTGCATGGCTTACTATAGATGAAAATGCTGGTTCCAATGATCTTATTCCAATATTAGAACGTAAGTATTATAATTATGAATTAGGATCATATCTGTATTGGTTAATAGTCACGTACGGCGTTTTGCGAGCAACATTCTCTTCAGAATCACATTCTTTTTCTAGGCTTTTCAGTTCTAGTCTTGTTTTTTGAATTTTCAGTTGAAGGTGGAGTTTTTGTAGTTCGAAAATTTCTCGTTCTTGCTCAAGTCTCTGCTGGAATCCAAAAACACAATTACAAAAAATATAAAAAACGAACCATGAGAATTTTTTCTTTTACATCCCATTGATCATTTTCTAAACAATCATCAAAACGATTTCGTCTCCAATCTTAAAAATATATGGACAACATTATAAAAATTTAATGACAGAGTTAATTATTTCCAAAACTTTATATAAAAAAAAACTATAAAAAAATATTAGAAAGACATACCGTTTTCCAATCTTTCCAAGTTCTCCGAAAATCTATTTCTTATTTTCTCTGGCTCATACACCTAAACAAATTTATAAATAAAACGAAATATTAATAATATAAACATTTAAAGCAGCAGGTGAACCCTGAGTTGTATCGTGCCTATCATACGCTGTATTGCTGGCTATTTCAGCTTTGCTAAGAATATCTTTAATTCTACTCTAAATATTAAATAATCACAAATAAAAAATATTTATAATAATAACCTCAAAATCATCCATTTCTTTGTTTCAAAAATTGAGAACAACTGAAGAACGTTGATGTCACGAATAACTTTCGATCAGAATCACGAAAAAAGCGCCAAATTTCATGATAAAAACTATAACAAAACAATGGTTTCACATATTTTTTGTTAATATTGATTTTTTTAGCCATATCTCAAATACTATATTTTTCTCAATTCGCTTGCAATGCATTCTACCTGTCAACATCAATATATGAAACAACTGGAACACCACGTAATACAGTTATTGTTAATAATGGACGTCAAATATCCAGATGCATGTCGAATGATGATGAGGATTGCTAGCATTTTTCTTGTACTGAATAAAGCAGGTATAAACGGTATACATGCTCGATGAGTCTCAGTTTATATATTCATGATCTCAGGTTTATGCTTTAGTTGTGTTGCAAATGTTCCATGTTTTCTGTTCACATTAGTTGTCATGAAATTTAGAAAATTAAAAAGCTCTATGAGAATGCTAATACGACATATCTCATGTATATTATATTTCTCTTTTTCTTTTTCTTTTGATTTTCTATTTATAATGTTGTACATTTTTAACTTCTTGGTATATTTTTAAGTCTCTACATATATTGATTTTAAAATGTCGATTTTTCATATACATATATCGTTATATAATATTTATGTCTATATATTATATATTATATATTAGCCGTCAATACAACGGGTTTAATTGTCTTTTTTTTGTTATAGAGTTGCCAATTTAATCATTATATGCTGATCTCATCTTCTTATAATGGGTAAATTAATGTAATGATCTTATAATCTGAATTCTGAATTATAAAATATTCAATTTACTGTTGTTGACATTTTTTTATTCAATTTCTGTGCTAAAGCTCTAATGGAACGCAACCGCTCTATACAAATATCCAAATAATAATATGGCACGAAAGTTACATATCAATTTCATCTTGTTTTTCCAAAGTTTTCTGTCTCTAGTAGCCATCTCAACCATTGCTTGTAATTTGTGTTTTAAAACCTTCTGACAGATGAAGGAAACATAGTGACTTGAGATACATTTGGTTGCCTTGGCTTCTCGAGATGAACTGGACGTCTCTTACCCTGCGGAAGCCGCTTGCCGCAGACAGAATTGGGCGGGGCCAATTATTATGCAGCAGCCAGCTGAAGCCGCTCTCATTCCTCCTTCGCATACTTCCAAAAGGGGAATATAGCATGATATTTCTCCAAATGATCTGATTCATGTTGCTAAACCCTCATTTGTATATTTGACCAGAAAAGATATGGTCCAGTATTTTTTCATTTTGAGTTGGATATTCAAAGCTACTCAAGCTGGTCAGATAGTAATACCTCCTATCTATAGTCCTTGTGATTTTCCTTCTCCCGTATATTCTCCAGCTGCAATTGTGAGTTTTTGATTTTTTAACTTTATTTTATTCAAATATCTTTATTTTTTCTTGTTATTTTATGACGAAATATAACTATTAGCTCTATAGTTCTATGATAACTTAATTAAGCTGAATGGTAATGGAAACACTTTTTGTTTCTTAGCAGACAAAAGCTTGTAAAGACGTTTGCTGACTGGAGAACCTGAATACCCCCTGGGATATAGTAAGAGCTATAGCATGATGGGGGACCAAAATACTCAATATTCAAAAGAGCTCAAACCAGTTCAGTTCAAATAATATAAGATTGATGTAAGCATTAATAAAGTGTATGCACTCTAACATCTAGTAAATGGCACTTTATGCCGTCTTCTTAGAAATTGGCAGAATTCCAAATTAGCCTTCTAACATAGCTCTTTTCATATTTGGGAACTTTTATTCATTTTCTATTATCACTACAAGGTCCTATTCTTATTCGGTATTCTATTCCTTATATTACTGACTTCATCAACCAATTTGCTTTGATCATAAGTATTCATCAATAATGAAGCTTATTGAATTAAAATATGGATTTGTCTTTGATGCTTGCTATTGACAAGGAAACGAAATTGAAACAAACATTCAAAGAAATGGAAATGCTCGAATTTCATTAGAATACTTACGAAATAGGAATATAAATCAGATAAGATTCTTAGAGATATAGGAATAAGGAAATCATAGTTTACATACTTGTCATCAGCTCTCTATTATTAAATCTCCCCAAATATGATTGAAACCCAAAATTTGCAGCTCAAACATAGTTGGTGAAGCATGGATGACGAGTTGACTCGTTTTCGTCACCAGCAACGATACTCTGAGAGAAAAAGCAGAGCGGGGAAAACTGCATTTTTGACATCTTCATCGCCTTCCTGTTCAGCTCTATTTTGCTTTTCATTTTTTATACTAAAAAACAGACACGACACAAAACAAAATAGCCTTGAAAAAAAACCTAACAGAATCATAATACAATACATAATATCGATAAACTAATAGTGAAATTAAAAGCAGTTACTATATTCTTATTAGCGTTCTCTCAGGTAACAATGTATGTCAATTATATCTTTTGTGGTATTAATACTCAAAGGTTTTTAAAACTCGAAACCTCATTGAATTTCTGCCTCTATTCCTTTGCTCGAATCGCATTTCTTTTCATCTGATTCTTGTGCATTGTTTTCTTTTATTCTTATTCAGCCATGACTCTATATCGACCTTATACCCTTCCATATTCTCCTTCTGATTGAATTTTCCAGTTGAACCTAGTATTGGAGTATTTGTTGCCGTAATCTTTCATTAGCTAATAGGTTAGCTAATAAAATAGCTTGTCAAAACCATGGATGAGCGTTAAAACGAAACTCATACAAAGTTAATTATTGAATGAGCTCATGACATGCCGTTTTCACAACCACCCGTTTCAGTTTCTCCAGGGAGCACAGGCCACCATGTCCACTAGACTCGACTTTGCTCTTTTTTCATTTTCGTCCTGATCTTAATCCTACTGGCCTGGCTCCATATTTGGACAAGCTCTTTTAATAGCCAACTTTGAAATTTGATCACACATCAAGGTTTTGTTAATATAGGCAGAAATATGTATATTCTTCAACTGAAAAATTATATAAACTACAGCAATTTTCACTTTGGGTTGTGGGAAGAATGTCATGTAATTTTCCCATCGTTCAAACTCTATTTAAGAAAGAAACTGATTATGAATTCAAAAAATGAAATACTTAATGAACTAACAAAAAAAAATTTATGAGTAGTATGAAGAATTAAACAATATAATCAGACTAAATATTTGAATTCTTTGTCTATTCAATCTAATTATGCGCTCTCTGCTTCATTACGTCTTCTATATAATATGAAAGTTAAAAACTTCAAAAAATGAGGGTGTATGTTCCGTTACTAAATTGAAACTGAACGAAGCTTATTCTTTTTTTTTTATTTGTAGCAAAATATTTACGTTTTTTTTTAAACAATTCTCTCAGAAGGCCACTTAAGCAACAACATTGAAATAGCAAATTCAATTTCAAGATTTTCAAATGAAAATATAACATTTTGAAACTTCTTAATAACTTTGTCTCTTGGATATTGCGACTTCGAAATTAGTTTTGTGGACTGGCTTTCTAATTGGAAAAAAAGAATAGGAGTTTCAATTAAGAATGTCATTTAATCTTGAAAACAAAAATAACAAGTAGAATATTTTTTTATATAAGTCTTTTGTCTATTTTTCACGATGTAAAACATATTATATTGTAAATATGAAATGTTGTGCTTCACATGTTATGATAGATAATAACTTTTGTTTAAATATTCTAAGATGTTGAAGAGAATATTGGCAGTGAAAGAATATAGCATCAGTTGATTCTCTTCCACTTGAGCACATTCAATTTCTCGATGATATTCAATTCAAAGCATCTTCCTACTTTCCCTCCTGTCATGCCATTGATTACATAGAAACGAAATGAATTATGAATTATTAAGCAGCTTCTTGTCCTCGGCATATATTGCAATGAGTTTGATGGTGCTCAGCTAGCACAGGGATTTCCACGTGTTTCATGTAAAATGCAGATTATTCTTGGAATAGGACCAACTACTAACCCTTTAAATATGCCAAAAACACTCGACTTTTCCTTCAATAAAATATGACAACGAACCCTGTTTTCCATTTCTCTGTTCATGTATTTCGAAGGGGTTTACTAACGCCTTCCATTTATGTTCAGTTTAGCGCTGGGAACAAATTCTAGCCCCACCTTCGAAATAGGGTTTTGAATCATCTTTTTCTTCTATTTTAACCACTTTTTTCTTTTTGTTTAAAAATGACTGAAGGAGAGTGAAAAAAAAAGTAAAAATCGTTTTCTTCCTATTTTTGGCGAAAATAAATGAACCTACGAACAAAAAACCAGGGTATGGAGAGAATAAAAAAATAGAAAAGATGGTCGTCTAAGACATGCTTTTCCTTAATGTCATTCATCTCCATCGAAACTAAATGGACAAAAACTGATACAAACCAAAGTAGTTTAGCAAAAAGAAATAGAAGACGTTAAAAAGAATCCAATTGGCTCCTCGTTTTTGAGCTCCTCTTTAAAAAATAGGTTAAGAGGAAGCCTTCTTAAAAGATGATTGCTTAAAAATCACACAGGAAAACAGAGATAGCAATGAAAAACAAAGAAAAAGCACTATTATGTTTTCTCACCAGAAGTCTTGAGCTCCACATTTATCTCAAAGGCTTATATCAAGCACTAAAAGCCAATATTCATTTTTCTCTTACAACTAACATTCCTCATGTGAGAGACTAGACAAAAATAATTAAAAGGAAAATGAAAGGCTTTCGTCAAAGGTCACGTAAAGCTAATGTTCCTTTATAATTTCAAGTCCGCTAATCATTTAAGAAGAGGTAGAGCGTGTTATAGGACGATTGAGAGAGAAACAGAGAGAGCGATAGCAAAAATGGAAGCATGAATGTAGGATGTCTGGAGAGAGGAAGAGCGTAAGAGTGAGCATCCTGGCAGCTAACCCGCTAGTTATATCATTAAATGTTAAAAAAAGAATTACATAAATGTAGAAACATGCTTTACTTGCATAGAATAACGATGATGAACATTTCATTCAAGTTCATTTCTTTCGCTAAACATAACCTTTATGCTTTTAAACTAAATTTTTTTTCGTATTCATGAGTAGAAAGATCGCTCATCCTTTTCTATAGTCAATACTCTGTAACAACATGAAATCCACCATATTCGAAGAAAAGGCAAATTGAACTTTTAACAATGTTCGAATAAAACTGAGACGGCTAAGTGGTTCCATCTCAGTTCGGTTTTGCACTGATATAAGTTGGAACATTTCTTTCTCAAATTTTAAACATGTTCATCTTTAGTTTTACTTTTTAAATAACATTTCATTAAATATGACCTGTTAAGTTGATGGGAAATATTAATTATTCTTGCGCTTCCTTAAGTTCAAAATGACGTTCCTAATGCTTTTTGGTGCTATTGTTGGAGCCATAGCATATCATACATGAAGGACAGCTTGAGGCGAAACAAAGACACACTAGGGAATTTGCTCGTTTTGACTCAGGGTTTCTGCGAAGATCCTTTCATTCTATCTTTCTTATGACTAAAACTATTTCACATCGGGGTAGAAAGCATTGGATTTTGTATCATCAACTGCGAGAATTCAAAGCTTCGATTGCAAATGTGCTAGAAATGTATTTGTTTTATTAGCTTCTGCAGTTGAGCAAAAAATCTTTTCATATCTTATCCTTTTGAAAAAAGTCAGTATTGAGCAAAATTAGGAGGTAGCCGAGTAGAAAATTGAAATAAAAATAAGACACCTCACAAAAATCTCAATAGATATTTATAGATCTGATAATTTAAACTCAGTAATATAATATGAATATGTGCCCATTGTCTGTTTCTGAACTTCGAATTTGGTTTAAAAGCGGTGTAGTAGTCGCTTACGATGATGGATGTGGAATTTCCGGGTTGGTCACGGATCACTATTTTTTTTTATGAAAACTTCCGTGCCCATCGATTTCAAAGACGATTACATATGTAACTAAAACGTTTTACACATGATATAAGGAAAAATTACAATTATAATAAAATATTACGCGATTTGAGGACTATTTGTGTGTATTAAATATCTCATAATAGCGCAAATTATCTACATCTTCGAGGCGTCTATGCAAGTGTACGGGATTCCGCCTGGCAGGTCAATCAAGTTTAGGCCTTTTCGCCTTATATAGCTTCAAAAGAATATGAACATTTATTATCTAAACCTGAGTGCAGGACTTCTTGGCTGATTTTGTCGCCCTAATAGAATTCCTGAATTCGATTTCGCCGGAACATTTTCCAGTTTGAGTTCCTTGTATGCTCGAAATACGCTATATGATGATTACGGGATTTTGAAGACAAAACAAAGATTCATTGAAAAAAATGCAAAAAAAAAATAAAATTGAGATAATCTAAATTAAAGAAGTAAATACTTACATAATATTTTCAGTTCAAGCAAGAATGCATGGCTCTCCCACATTTACCCTTTCTTTGTGATTTACATCATCAATTGGTTCATTCAAGTACAACAGGAATAGAAACAACTTATGAAAGGTTTTAAACATAATTGCTTCTATTGTTTGGTCAATAGTTTGATTTAGGTACCGTCCTTTTTTGACCCATCAGGGTAATTCTACTTTAGCCATTATTTTGGGTTTGTTTTGTTTTTTTCATCAAATAGAGTTTTTTGAAAAATAAACATTTTCAGTCAAACAATTGGAAGCTCCAACATCCACTGATACTGTGTATAATGATCATAAATATAAATGCCTTTTTGAGAATGAATGCAATTTAATAGATAACGAGATTGTTTCCGGATTTGTAACCAGCGTAAAAACCTTCATGAAAGTACGTTTACTATTTTTTTTCAACAATTCTAATAAAAATCTTTTTTTTTTGAAAGTATATAAATTTTCATTGGTCATCAGACTCTGAATTAGCTGTTTTTACAACCGGATTCTATGCATAGTATACTAATTTTCGTACATTTCATCTTTTTTTTGCATTTGAGGAAAGAACGATTCATGATCTCACACGCTCCAGCGAGATTCTTATTTTTTTGTTTTTTTCCTCTCCTAGCCTCTTCCATTTTCAGTATTGCGAATGTTCTATTCAGATTTACACGTAAAAATATTTGAATGCGAAAGATTTGTCAAAAGACGTTGAGAATGAGCTTTGTCAGCAATCTTTCAGATTGGCGACAGTGTCTTGGTGCATATGGAATCGTTTTCATGCATACCTAAAATGGGCTTATCCCCTCCCCTTACAATGCTTTTTTTTGTCTATTGTGATCATAATTTCAACTATATACATTTATACTTAAAGGGATCCACACTGAATAGTTCTGTAACTAAACTTGAAATGTCGTTACAAATGTTTATTACTAAACTTTTTTCGTCTCATTTTTTAATGTTCTAGGTTTACGCGTGGAAATTATATGAACGATGGTTCGGACTTGACGAAAAGTGCACTCAACCTAATGTTCTTGTCCTCATTGTCTTAGATGGATTGGTTAACGATGCCCGAAAAATTCCTTATGTACGAATACATTCGGGTAAGGAAACAAAAAACAATGAAATATTCCACTTTCGACGAGTTCCCAATACCAATACCTACAAACAAGCAACTTCCTTGTCGAGATTTTATAAAAACCCATTTCAGGTGAAAATCGACTGAAATTCGTGCTGAGTAACATACAAAGCGAGGCAACCAATGCTCTTGTTCAAGGTTCGTTTAAATGTTTAGATAATGTTTTGCACTACCTTTTAAAACCTCCTCGGTCAAATGCGAAAATACATCTTAAAAAGCCTATTTTGCATTTACAGGTTGGCCTCTACAAACTATGATGGAAAATCTAGTAGACGACCTTGGGTATGCAGTTAAAGAAATGCACGAGCTAAATGGGGAAGTGAGAGATCATTCAGTACCAAAGTAAAAAGCTTCCAAAACTCTTTTTTTAATGTAAAACAATCTTAGGTGGGCGAGACACGTCTTTCTTCTTTGTTTTGTATTGGTTGTTCTTGCCTTAGTCATAGAATGGTATATAGTTCGGCGAAAACTTGGAGTTCAAAAAAGCGGATCAGGAATTAAAATCACTTCTGTAAAGAGCAAGACACATCTTATGTTTTGAGTGTATAGCCAATTTAACATCTCAGCAGGAACATATCAAAAAATAAATACTCCTACTGATATTTGTATCTGTGGATCATGAAGATTTTGGTCTTTTCAAAAACATAATCTTCAACATACACATTAACAGTAGGATACGTTCTAGAGAAAAATACCTTGTGCCTAAATCGAAATAAATTGTTTTTCTAATTTCAAGTGTGCACAGATATTAGAGCTTACGAAATTCTCTTTATGAGTCCTATTACATATTGAGGCACTATCATCACAATAAATCAAGGCAAGATCTGAAGCGTCTAAAATTAACTTTGAGCTGTTGATAAAGTATGAGGAAAAATATTGCAAAGTAAGAGTTGTCACTATGTCGGTCAAAATTAAGCTCGTAAAAATATGTACAAAATAAAACTGTCCATTATTCCCTCGGATGTGGCTGAGTTCGCCTTACGATTTCTCTATTCAGCATTGTTCGCATTCTTTCGTACCTAAATAGAAAAAAAAATTAATTCAAATTCACAACAGGTATACCTCCTAACAGTTTCAATTACATCCTGTTTATACAATTTTAGCATCATATATTCAAATTCTTCTAACTGGCTAGTATGAAAAAGATCCCACTGCAATATAAGAATGACACAAAAAAAGTGAAAACAACTATACTTCTAACAGATGATCAAATTTCGAATCTGCTTGCGAATATAAGAGTAGCCACCCGGGAACTTCTGTAAACACAGCATACAAGAAACTCTCAAGAAATTATCAAAAAAAAACCTTCAGAGTCGATAATATTAAGATTAGCAACAGCACTTTCAGCTCGATGACTTGCTACCAACATTGATTCAGTTCTGTTAATTGGTGCAGCTATTCCAGGATGTTCTACTTGGGATCTCATCTCAACCTCACTGAAAATGTTTGAATAATTTATAGTATATGAGAAAGTCTCACTTGTAATAAATAACCCCATCTTTTTCGTGAAATATTTTCCTCCACCGTGGTGGTAAACTCTCTTTAGCCAATGGGTGTATCCAATGCGTTCGGCAATTATTATGATCAACATAATATCTACAAAATACTTTCAATAATTAAAAAAGCTTTATGTTTGAGTTTGTACCTCAATCCTTCAGGTGTAACTTCGATTGTCCAGTTGGGCGGTAGCGGTAAGTCATCTTGTTGTGGAGTACCCGAAACTAAACAGTCGTCACCTAAATTTAATATTCATGTACATAATTGTACCAAAATCCATAAACAAATACAATTCATAAATAAAAAGAGTTCTAACCTATAATAGAAGATCCTATATTTTTACTAGGTAAGTTTTGCAAAGAAACAAACCGCTGCTGGGGAACGATGTATGTACTACTACTAAAAAAAGAAAAAAGTCCATTAAAATATTACATAAATATTTAAAGATACCTAGGTTCATAGTTATCCAAATATGATTCAACATTACCAATACTATGAGATGTAGTTAGAGGTTTTCGATGTGCATGCTCACGACGAGGATCACTAATACAAAAAAATATTATTTTTTAAAATAAATACTAACTTGAAACTATGAGAAGATAGAGCTCCGGGCTGAGGACTACGATTCCCGCTCGCATAGTCAGGCATATGGGAATGATGAGTCTATAAAAAAAACTATTTGAAAAAATAAAACGATTAAATTAATTATACATGAAGTTGAGAAGTTGATCCTAAATTATTATTAACACATGAATTATATGAAGGTGGCTCGTTTCCAGAATAGGCCTTAAATACAGGAATGTTACAAATATGAAGATAAAATGAGTTAAAAAATAAAAAAAAAGTATGACACGTTGCACAGTTTCAATGCTTTACCAAGCTAATTATCTAATCAAAATTATATTGCTCACCTGTAAGAGAGATACTACAGAGTCATTTCCGTTATCAACATCATTTTGATGTCCCAGGTGATTATGACTAATAGAGCCCGACTTGGATGGTGAATCTTTCGAAGAGCTGCTTTGAGGAGACTGTTTTACAACATTATGAGCTAAACAATAAACTGATTTCAATTGATAAAACATCAAACTTACACGACACAGAGGGTACTTTCGGCGGACTCGCACGTCGAACATATCTCCCTTGAGTACCCTCAATGTATGACGGAAGTTTTTTATTCCGTAAAAACATTTATTCGATTATGGGGCATTATATACACAAACTCTGAATATAGTTAAAACTAATATATTATTTATAGGTTTGAAGCTTAAATATATGCTTTAGATAGCAGACACCCTGCACAGAATGACGCTTAAACTGTACGTGAAAAGTTTTGTGTGGTATACGCAGCAACAGTGTAATTTGTTTTAACGTCTTTCCTTAATATTTTTGTTTTTGTTTATGTGAAAGATTATTTTAACATTCAATAAATAGTTTTTATTAATTTCCAGTAATTATACAAGACTCGCAACTACATAAATAAAGGTCTTAAGAAGTCTAGTTGAATTAAGATATTGAAAGTCTAGATAGAAATATTAATAAATTTACTTAAAAAGGAAGAAAAATATATTGTTTCAACGGTGTATCATGTACCCACTAAATATAACAGAAGCAATGCCATATACATTGGAAACATAATTACACAGTAATCGAAAATATTCGCCATTGTGATAACATGCAGCACAAAGAAAGGGTCACAAATGCAACTATTACTTCTGAAGTTACGGGTTACTATGTTTTTAATTACATCGAATATTTTTATAATGTTCTTTATATTGTTCAAATTAAATATTCCTATCTTCCGACTTTAATCAGTTATGGTTATTACCTCCGTGGTGAACTCAGAAAATTATTCAAAAGAAATAAAATATTTTAATGAATTAAATTGTTTCAAAGACTAATATGAACAAAATAAAGAAGAATCATGTATTAGATAAAAAATGCTTTTCACGTACGAGTCAAGAGTCATTCTGATATTTTGATAATTTATGAAATTGTTGTGAACTAAAAACGAATTAATAATTTTAAACTGGTATATGACTGTTTGGAAATAATATATTAAAAACCTAAGTATGTAAATATTAGGTATCAAGTTTATATTGTTCCTTATTAATCACAAAAAAGGAGAGAACCTATGAAAGTTTATGAGAAAATTGATTATTTGATTGTATTAGAGTAATTTAATTAATACTATTAAAAACCAGATAATTCGAATAACAGCAATTGTTTTGCATTAATAAAAGTTTAAAAGAAAAAACTGTAAAACTATTATATATCTATATATAATAGTCATAAAATGCTATTAGTGTTAGAAATATAATAGAAAACTAAAAAGATTTGGAGGAAAGAAATAAATAAAATAACGATATATATGCGAAATCATGATAATTTATCAAAGGCTTTAATTTAAAAAATAGCTAATTTATAAGATAATTAGAGTTCATTTTTTTAGTTTTTGAATTTTTTTTAGAGTAAAAGTTAATAGTAGAGTGAAAAACTCAGAAATGATAAGAGTTGTATACAACAAAGCTGTTGCTATCCGAGCCTGTTAAACTCTTGTCATGTGTTTTTTCATTAGAAAAACAAACTAGCACAAATATGTGAAGACATCTGAGAAGATGATGAAAAAAGAAATTTCCGATTGCCATTTTTGCATTGGTATGATTGGAATGAAGGGTTGGTCTTGAAAAACAAATATTTTTATTTACCAATAGTCATTATTAACAACCTTAAAAACCAACGTTGTTAAACATAAGAAAAACATTTTGATACCTTGGAAGTAACACATGCAGTTTTTTTTATTTAAGAATTTTTTTATATGAGACAACACACAAAAAAGAAACTTGTGACAATAGTATTAAAACACATAATGTCATGTACACATCTATGGTTTAATGTATCTGAGTGAAAACATTGAGATCATAAATAAGAAAATATCGGTTTGTTTTCTACAATTGTTGCTTTACAATATCATTAACTAGTTCATGGTATTATGAGATAAGTATTGAGGTGAAATAATATGGAATGTTTCTTAAATATCATAATTGTTCCGCGTTACGTTTACTTATGGATCAACCGATTTATGTGTCCACATGATTTTCACTTGAATTTACAAAGTTGTTTTATTGTTATTTGTGGTAGTTGCCTTTATGTCGACTAGTTGCTTTATCCTTATCCCCCACCGGTCTCTTTCTTATATGGTATAATCTTTATTTCGGTGGGTGCTTATTCAACATATTGAGAGAAAGAAGTTGACCATCTTCTTTTGCTTTTTTCTTAACCATCAACCAAGACGTTCCCTTTCATCACATAACGTTTGTTTGTTTCTGGGCTCACGTCTTAGTTTTGAAACATCTCGTCATCGACGACTTCACTAAACCTATTTCTATTTAAGCCATATGATGTTCTTCATTTGGCCTACTAAGATCCATGTAATGTCATGTCTAGATCATATTCGTCGAGTTAATTTTTCTTTTCAGTGTCCAGAAAAAAAGGAAAGTTGAGTAATTGGAAATTGTTCATTCCTGTTCATATTTCTTTCAACTTTCTGACATTCACATCCTCATTGTTATATGTTGATTGATGTTGTTCAATAATTCAAAACCTTTTTCAAACTTAGCAAATGAACTAGAAAAATGCGAAGTATTCGAGCCGAACTTTATGCACCGCTTTTATTTTGAAGTTACATTTCAACCTCTCGGCCATGAAAAAACTTCGGACTACATCCTTTTATATATGCGTACATTATGAATCTTTTCATTTCTTCTTCTACTTGTTTCATCTCAAGTAGACATGCCCTTTCAATCTTTCTTTTTCATTCGTTGATCAATAATATATACTTTAAGTTCTTTTTGCCTTATAAGAATAGAGCAAATTCCTAACTCGATAACGAGAAAGAGAAAGAAATGATCAGAGAGTAGGAATGAAAAGAAAACAATATAAAAGTTTGAAGAAAGGTGAGCGGTATCGAGAGCTAGATGTCGAAGCGGAGAAACTTACCTTGTTTGGTCAAAGGGTCAGTCTCAACACAAATAGTCTTCAATCCAGTCTACCTTTGTACCAGATGCTCTGAATTTTACTTGATGGTTCTTTGAACTGCATAAAGGTTTAAATAGCTGTTATCTAAAAGAATAGTTTGACCGACATCTTGACAGTCCACTATATGATGTTTGAGCCTTAGTATTTTTGAAGTTAAATTCATTTCTTCACCATTCATTTGACAATTCTAGAAAACAGTTATGATTGCGAATAGTTATGCAGCTTGAACATGTCTGCTACACAAGTTGTTTGTTTTAAATATTTTTTCCTGATCAACACCTACTTCACTACAAGAAGCAAAAAAAAACTGGTGCTGAGAATAGCGAGAAAGAGCCGGTCAGCAGCTTATATCATCTTTTGAAATTCTTTTAAAATCCAAGAACGAAAGAGAGAAGATTATTCGTGTGAGGCTGAGAGATAAATTTAGCAAAAGATAAGGCTCACGTTTAAACTAATTTTAAATTTGATGTAAATATTGTATTTAGATGTGACGATATCTATGGCATGCAAAAATGTTGGTATAGTAAATAATTTAAAACATTTAACGCGAATATTTATTTGATACCCAGACATTTTTTTATTTCTATTGGTTTCTGAAGAGCTTAGCTTTGCTCATTGAAAGAGATCGTGACAAAAGTCGAAACTTAACCTGAACATTTTTCTAACCGACGATAATCATTCTCGAAGCTTTCTTCTTTTCGGTAGGATCGTTTATTCCCTTTTTAGTTGAACTACATCTCGTTCTTCTTGTTCTTCTCTGTCATCATCTTCTTCCTACCCTTCATCTTCATCTCCTTGGTTGTCAAGCTCCTCCTCCTCTTCGTCTTCTTCGTCATCGCTCTATGCTTGTCCTCTCAGGCTTAATCTATTTCAAATCTATGTATTTACCACTTGTTTCTGCACGGACAACGTGCAGTTTAGGAATTTTCTCTGTCGCTGATCATCTTCTGTATTTATATTTGTGGATTGTCATTGGAAGCTTTATTTTCAAAAAAATCTGCAAATAACATTACAGATTTACTCTAAATTTTTCACACCTTGTGTTGTTTGACTAGAAAGAACTTTATGTATTTTCTTAGTGTTCGTCTTCATATATTTCTGATTTTGTTTTAATTTCACTAGCCAAGTTTGAACTATTTGTCCACCTCTATGTAAGAACTATTCATTGTCTGAGTGTTCGCAAAGTTCAAATCTAATTTTGTTCTTGACCCTTTGAATCAAAAATAAAGAATCCTGGAACCACATCATGTAATAGTCATTCTTCCCTCAGTCAGTCGTTTTTCGAAGTTCTATAAGATCAAAGTTATGTTTTAACGTTTACATTAGAAGACATTTTCTTTTCCGATTTCCTATTATAGTTTATAAATTGGATTCAAATTTTCATGTCAACTGTCTATGAGCTCAATTTCTTCGGAGCACTTTAAGTTTATTATTTTCATTCCTCTGTCTTTGGACACATCCGTCTCTCTTATCAAAGTTCAGTTCTCGTACAAAAAAAAGTGGTTCTTAAGCAAAAAAAAGCAGAAGATATTCGTATTTTCATTCTCATAACTGTAATGAAAAAACTATCATATTGTTACATATTCTACGAATTTTATGTGAGACTAAATTGAAACATTTCCTTATTAAAAAGAAAGAAACTGAATTTTTTAAAATTGAAACATGATTTCTAAAAATTCATTCTCATCGATCGCAAAAAATTCTGTCATTCATTCATCCATCATATTCATTTTTCTCAGAAAAAAAGGACGACATCAAAGCTTTTCCAAAAGTTTATCTGAGTTCTATAGATATCTTAAAAAACACGGCTGTTCTATTTGAGTCAGAAACATTTTGAAACGTTGTTAGCTCATGGTTGCTTAATTAATTTGTTTGTTCAATCATCAATAATACTGAGATGTGCAAAATAAAAATAGATTGCCAGATATTATTAGCTCAACATCTTCACATGATAAAGTCACAAAAGTCAGCCTTCTCACTTGAGCTGGATTTTTAAAGGATCAGTCATCGAATTCAGTTTTCCTTATTTTCTTGAACAGTTCCTCAATTATAGTTCCAAACTTTGTTTATTCTAATCCAATTTGACATTTGATCTATTGTGACCGGCTTGACACTTTTCTAAATCATTAGGATATGTCCAGAATCCGGTCACTTTGACATTTTCTTCTCGGCACTCAAATTGTTTGTCAGCTTATCCAGATTTTGATCCCATCGCAATAAATTTTCGTACTTTCGTGGTTGCGTAGCGTACTTTTAATGATAATATTTCAGCTTCGCAAGATGTTGCCTATATTCTTACTTTTGTTTCGGTATGCTTTTGGAGAACAGGCCTATTATGGAATAATTCCTAAAGGAAGCAATCCAACTCTGTATTCACCTGAAGACTACGTTATTCAACTTGACGCTTCCACCTTTAATGATACAGTTTTTTGTGAAGGTGAGAACTGTCCTGCGTATGTGGTCGAGGTATAAAAACGTATTATAACTATAAAAATATAATTTTACATAACAGTTTTATTCGGATTGGTGTGGACACTGTCGTGCCTTTGCTCCTATTTACAAAGCTTTAGCTAATGATATTCGTGGATGGCAAAATGTAGTTCGTCTTGCTGCTATGAATTGCGCAGATTCCATGAATGAAGCGACATGTCGAGCAAATGGGGTACAATATTTCCCATATATGAAGGTATCTTGTTTTAGTCTTTTGTATTATGTGTCGTCTTTCAATGACATAAAAGAAAAACATTTGTGGACTCTTTAGGTTTGTTGTTGGTAGTATACAACCGATCAATATGTCGAGAAACTAAAAATAATAATAAAATTCAAATTGATGTAACAATCAATTATATGTACATATATGTATGTTTAGTATTTCCCGAAAAACTCAACAGAAGCTCTGGCAAGTACTCAAATGAAAGCTCATCAATCTATAGCTGAATTAAGAGATGATTTAACGAAGGTATGAAAACTGATTTAAGAAATTCATAATTATATTTATATCTATAATTCAGTTTGTAATGGATGATTATGCTGTGAACCGTTTTGATGATTGGCCGACTTTCGACTTCCTCGGAGAGTAAGTAACGAATCGTATCAATCATTTTGAAAAATTAAATTTTTTTCCAAGAATGTAAATTTATTTCAGCTTAAAACTTTGGGACGAAAATGAGTAGGTTTTATTATAAGAAAAGAAAGAGTAGTTAGAAATTGATGTAGCTTATAATGTACTAAGCTTAAATATTGCTGTCAAAAATGCAGTAGAAAAATTAACAGAGACATAGATTGCTTCCACATTTTAATACTACTTTTTTTACTTATTATAAATCTCCAGCATACTGACATATGGAGATTTATGGCAAGGTCGAACAGCTTCAGCTCAATATATGGCAATCGTGTTTGAAAATCATCAATCCAGTTTAACTGGAGCTCAGGTTAGATATGATTTGTTCGGAAATAAAACCATGAAATATTTCACTTTAGTTACTTCTCGATTTACATAAGCATAAAGATACTCTAATTGCCAGACGATGCTTGAAAAACCATGCATTAACTGATGCTTTGAGTATAAATGATTTTCCTTCCTTGGCTATTTTCAAAAAAGGAGAACGCAATCCTGTTCTTGTTGTAGAGTAAACGGAAGTTAAATAATTATTTTGTAAATTATGTGATTTACAGACTTAGACGACTTTTACTGACTGAAATTGAAAACTTCATCTCAGTCTCCGACACAGATCTTCAGACAATTCAGTTTAGCAGCCGAAAAAACAAAACAGATCCTTGCGAAGCGGATCCAGAAAAGTTTGTTGACAATTCATTTTGTTTAAATACTTTTCATTAGATGTGCAAAACTGTACTATGTATCGGAAGTTGATATTTTGAAAGCAATGCGGTATGCATTATACAGAGAAACAGCCAGAACAGGAGCTCCTCTTTCTGGCACCAATTTAACAGCATTACATTCCTTCATTAATTTGTTGATTGATAATCTTCCAGTTGCATATTTGAATCTAAATCAAGTAAAATAATATTTTAATCTATGTACTTATTTTTTCCAATTAGACCCATTTGGATCGGACAAATCGTGCAGTTCAAGTATTTTCTCGATTGCGTGACTTCTTGGAAACTCGAGGACTAGAAAACGAAATTTCGATTGATGACTATCAAAAAGAGTTTATTGCAGCAGAGGTATAATTCAAATGAGAGGTAAAGTATAAAAACAAATATAACTTAGGAAGCTGCTGGACACCCATTCCCGTTGTCAGCTGAGTGGGATCATTGTAGAGGATCTACTCCACAGTATCGTGGATACACTTGTGGATTATGGACCACTTTCCACACACTAACAGTCACTGCTTATAATAAAGCTAAAGCTACGCAAGGTAGATTTGTTTCGATGAATAGAATTCTCTTTTTTTTTCAGCTGCTGATTTCCAACCTCTTCCAATATTGCAATCTATTAGAGACTGGGTTGGCAATTTCTTTGGATGTAATCATTGTAGGGATCATTTTTTGAAAATGACAACGAATACATTCCGAATGGAGACTCAAGTAATCATCTTTTTTTTTTCAACTTACAGTACATTTTTAGGTGAAAACGCCTGAAGATGTATTCATGTATCTGTGGCGTGCCCATAACATTGTAAATACTCGATTAAGAGGACGTGACTCAGAAGATCCAATGTATCCAAAATATCAATTTCCCGCTACATTCCTTTGTACAAATTGTACTTCTGAAACTAATTCTGACGATGCATTGACTAAGGAGTTTTTATTAGACTATTATTCTAATATTAAACCAGCTCCTGTCACGATGTCTTCACTATTCCGTTTAAGGGTTTAAATCACTTCACTACTTTATTGGAGCCCTTTTACCAAATACAAAAATCAATCCTGTTCATTCCAATCATTTTTAGGTAGCTTTTAGCAATTCTTTTGACATTAACCGATAATATCGAGTCGTAACTTCCTTCTAGCACATGCTATGAGCAAAAAAAAAACGACCCAGGGTCATAATAAACACCAAAAGGCTATTTCCAATCTAGATGACCTGTCCCACACCACACCCAGATCACATGTGGCCGGTTCATCCGGCATGTCTCTCACTCCGGCTTGGGTAGCTCGGTCGGTCAGTATTCGTGTAAAGCTGTTAACGCTCGTTTTCTTTGACTTTCGTGATAAGATTCATTCTGATCTAACTTTTTCATAATTGAACTTCTCTATATCTTAGAAATTGGCTGTATCTTGCCCCATAATTTATTAATATTGGAAAATATGTATTAGTTCATAGTTTCATCCATATTACGTCAAATGCATTTACACATTTACATTTACATAAATATATATATTTATATAATTTTCTTTGACTTCTGCTCTATCTCCATCTTATTAAAGTTAAGAAATAAATGTTTTATAATAAAATGGTTGAGATACAAACAGCAGACTACAGAGGTCAAAAGATACTTCTCTTTAAATTTTTGGCATTCGCGCCGCTCGCTAACCTGCACATCTAACGTGCGTCGGCGGGATTTGAATTGCCTCCTGTTGACAGTAGATGACCATAACTTATCATTATATTCAAACATTCTTCTAATAGCTGGTTGTTTACTGATCTAGAAAGCCCTAAGGAGCAATCAGATAAAGTACAATAGCAGAATTATTTTATATTACTGTTTTCTATCATGTTGCGTGTGGTACTGTATCTGAGGGATTGGACGCCCTGTGGCGTCTGTTCACTTCATTTATACTAGTTCTGCAGAGTGGAGCGGCTGTTTTTTTAATTGTTCCTTTAAGACACCAGTATTATTTTTTCATGTTCAACTTGCAGGGCTTCTTACTAACTTTCCTTGGGCTCCATTTACTTACCTTTATCTGTTCCTGTACTATAACTTGTGTGTATAAACGTCTGTGAAGATGATGCTCAGAAGCCGCAGTACTAATGCTAATAATATCATGGCTGGGATTTTACCAACAAAACCAGGTATTTTATTCATACGATTTGTTTACGTTCTAATGTTCAGTCGACGCTCTTGCTAAGCGTGGCCGTAAGCCTGCCGTCGTCGACGAAAACGTCGTGAAGGGTGAACCTAAAGCTAAAAGAGCTGCCTTATGTGATTTGAGCAATGTAAGTTTAAATTTTATTTAAAGTTTTCTACTATACGGTTTTAAGGCTATATCTAATGTGTTAATTGATTCTTCGAAGAAGATTCTTAATGCTGAGAAAAAGCAAATTTCTAACAAACGTAGTGGCAAGAGATCTAACAGCGCTGGTGATCTTGGTGTTGTTCTTGAAGTCGAAAACAAGTTTGTAAATTTGATATATTTCGTGTTAATTTTGTTATTTTCAGAGAAGCTTCAGTTATTGAGATCCCCGTTGAAGATCCGTGCCCAAATTACGATTTTGACAGTGAATGTGCAAATGATCCATTTTCTGTTCACATGTTCGCTCTGGATATCTTCAAATATGGAAGAGCCAGAGAAGTATTAAACCATAATCAGACTTTTTTTACGAACGCTTCATTCAGAGAGCATTCAAAGTTTCTGACTACATGAAAACTCAAAAATTTGTGAGAAAAGAAAATAGAGCTATTTTGTGCGACTGGATGGTTGAGGTGACAATTTTTTAAAATTATTTTAAATTCTAATCTCATCTTTCAGATCCAAGAAACCTTTGAACTCAACCACGAAACTCTGTATCTTGCTGTTAAACTTGTAGATTTGTATTTGGAAACTGAAGTTGTCACTCCCAAGAGTGAACTGCAGCTCATTGCTTGCGCTGCTTTGTTCATTGCTAGCAAATTTGATGTTTGATTATTTACTTTTTGTCAATTACTTTTTAATTTTTAGGAAAGAAGCCCTCCTCTTATTGATGATTTCTTATATGTTACTGATGAGACATTTACTCGCGAAGACCTTATTCGAATGGAAATGAAGCTACTGAAAACTGTCGGTTATGATCTTGGTGCTCCTTTGAGTTATAGCTTCGTTAGACGATATGCTAGAGTATGATATTTATTTTCTATTCAAAATATATTTTAATTACTTTCAAGACTTGCCGAGCTGATATGGCTACTTTGACTTTGGCTCGTTACATTCTTGAGACTTCTCTTTTGTTCTACGAGTTCGTCGGAACTTCTGAGTCTAGACTTGCTGCTGCTTGTTTCCTTTTGGCTCTTAAGATGAAATCTAA
The DNA here is from genome assembly GCA_964057225.1 of Auanema rhodensis. Classification (NCBI taxonomy): domain Eukaryota; kingdom Metazoa; phylum Nematoda; class Chromadorea; order Rhabditida; family Rhabditidae; genus Auanema; species Auanema rhodense. The sequence continues at coordinate 6,758,240 of OZ059899.1, read as the reverse complement.
GAGCGCCACCTGGACCCCTGTCTTGCACAAGTACTCCGGATATCGTCAGGATGAAATCGAGCCATTGATGAATGAAGTTAACCATATGATGCACGTCAGAAAGGCCAAGTATTCAAACTTGGAAACTGTTGCTTCTAAATATGACCATGAGTAAGCATATTTTATTTTTTTCAATTTTAAAAATTTATGTATTCAGAGTTTTCTATTATTCTGCTTCTGTACCACTTCTTGAGGATAAGTTCCATATTGACCGACCTGTTCAAGCCCCCGAGGGGCAAGGTTTTTAGTTACTGTATCTAATGCAAATACGTAATAACATGTATCTCATTCCTACGTTGGATACTATTTTTGTTCAAAGTCTTGCTAAGACTACTGATATATAGAATGTATTCTCTACAAGATCTCCATCGGAGAGTTTTTTAATTTTCAAACTGATCTATTATATGATCTTGACTGTATGTACGTCTCATTGTAATCAGCGCGAAGTTCAATAAATATGCGATTATTATTGTATGTCAAACTTATTGGTAGATGTTATCCATTGTATTTCAATAAAGCATGAATTGAGAAAAAAATTCTTTCGTTTTCTTTCGGATGGCCGGGAATTTTTGGGCAAGCTCACATTGGGAGCAGTGGATGTTTGATAAGGCAGAGTTATTGCGTATGCGATATGAGGATCTTAAAGTATATTCTGAAGAGGAGTATAATAAGTTTATGATATTCTGGGCTAACCGTTCGTTCATAAAATGTTTCATTTGAAAACAATTGTTTTAGTTATGCAAACTATTGCTTTGGAAGGTGTAGCTTCTCAACCGAAGACACGAATGCAGGTTATTGCAACAGCTGTTGTGTATTTCAAACGGTTCTATATCAGGTTTTGAAGAATCAAATATCTTTTCATTATTTTTAATTTTCAGACATAGCTTTAAAGATGTAGATCCTTTTCTTATGGCATGTGCTTCTATTTTTCTGGCTTCTAAAGTTGAAGAGCATGGCCAGATGAGTATGAGCAAAATGATGAATTCGATACCCAATATACGTATGTTTATTTAAAAGCATAGCTTATCCTTTATCAATATTTCAAATATAGTTAAACGATTTCCTAATGTTGCTTTTGATGTATCAACAAAGATTACTGGTTTGTATGATGCCGAATTTATCCTCGTTGAGACAATGGATTGCTGCTTGATTGTTTATCACCCCTATCGTCCGTTGCTTACCATGCTGCAGGTTCTCTTTTGAATCATATTTTAAAGATGCTTTTTAACTATACTATTTTAGGACCTAGCCAAAGATATCAAAGATTCTAAAGATATGCAAGAGTTAGAGGCGGAAGCCTGGAAAGTAGTGAATGATTCTTTACGAACGGACTGTTGTTTGCTATATCCACCACATATTATTGCTTGTGGTATTTCCTTTTTACGAAGGAATGGCTGAATTTTATTTCTTTTTTTCAGCATCCATAGTAGCTGGTGCACAATTTGTAGAAAAAGAACATCTTATAAAAAATTGGTTATTCGAAGTGAATGTAGATTATGAAAAAGTAAGTCCTCAATTCTTAAATCATGTATAATATATGTTTCAGTTAATGGAGTGTGTTAAAATTATATTTGCTATGTACCAACTGTATAATGCGTTTGATGAGAGAGATCAGGTTACTTTAACCTATTTTTATTATGACTATATTCATTTATTTAAGGTAAAATATTTAATTGAGAAATTACCTCGTATTCACGCCGGCCCTAATTTGGGGCAGAATATGCATATAAGGAAATTGGGATATGATGATCAAGATTCATAATGTTAGAAATTTAGTATGATTTATGCGTGTGCTAGACGATCTCTCCTTGTCTACATGTTTTACCTTGTATTATATATTAATTATACTTGTTTTTATATTACTTGTCATTAACATCACTTTTGAAAGTTTTACACCCAGTGTTTCCTACTTAGTTTTATTTTTGATAATAAATGCCATCGTGAAATAATAGCGAGGTTTGGTGATGATGCAATCTGGAACATGAATCTAGAGATCACTATTTATTGTAGAATTATTCGTATCATTTTGAACCCTTCCCTGAGAAGAGATATGCAAACGATCGAGTTATTTAAATTTAATTCGTCATTTATATAGGTCCGGTGTAATTCACTAGACTATAGATGATGATTTTGATTTTAAATTAGGTTGTTTTAATCGGGTACAAGCAGACCAAGGAAACAAGTTTGCTTCGGTATTCAATGTCACGATGAAGAAGAATGTTAAATTTGAAATGTGCGAGCTATAGGTCGGCTGCCGTTAGTTGGCATTTTCCAATTTTTGATCGTATATCATATTAGACAACAGGTGTCTTCAATTATAGTTCTTTCATATCCTCTTGTTCTTTATTTCATTTCCTTATATATATCTTTAGCGCTGAGTCATGAAGGGTCGCAGTTTCGAGTTGCTTTGTGTTGTACTTCTTGGTCTCGGACAAATGAGTATTATGACTGGATATGATACTCAGGTTTTATTCATATTCACGTTTTGTATCTTTAATGTTCACTTTAGTCTTTTGTGCAAGAATCAGTTATTCACTCTGTGCATGAGAGAAATCCTTCGCTCATAGGACAGTTTGCAGGGTATTACGGGTTATTTTGATTTGTTTGACGGATCATATAAAATCAAAGTTTATTCAGACAGGCTACTTGCTATGCTGCTTATATGATTGGGTGCATATTTGCCCCAATAGTAATGTCTCATCTTGGGCCTAAAAGAACTCTTTTCTTAAGCTCATTGTGTTTCACTGCTTATCAGGCTGGCTTTTTCTATTTAAATAACTACTACTACTACATATCTTGTGCAATTATGGGCCTTGGATTTGCATGTAAGTTCCAAATCAGATATCATTATCGTAAATCAGTAGAGAAACATTAGATGATAAAATCTAAATAACATTTTTCCCGTATGGAGCATTGAACAGAAGTAGATCTTGCACATGCATATTCTTATAATATATATTATACCGCATAATATTGTATATAAGGAATATAAGGGATTTATCAATAAAGCCGACATCACCTGCTGTATTTGGGCAAAATGCCAGACAGAATGTTTTTTGTAGTAAGGCCATCTAATCGTTCTTGTTACAGTATATTATACAGCGAATGGCGGTTATCTGACCTCACACTCGACCCGCCAGACTGTGGAACAGAACTCAGCTATCGCTTGGGCTATCGCTTGTATTTGGTAAGCAGACTATAAAAATAAGAGAAAATAAACGACTGAGTGTGTACCAGAGAAAAAAGAAATGAGATCCAAAGAGTATTGACATGAGCACAGGTAGGGGTCAAAATTATTCGTACTTATGTAAGATAAAGGTATGCATATTAGGCTTTATAATGACATGTTTGATGAGCTTTGAGAATAGATTGTTTCTTCTAGTAAGGAATGATACATTATAACGGGAAACTAGGGATTTGAAAAATTTTAAACGGAAATCATGTGCTTTGATATAAACATTGAACTTATTTAAATAACACATTAATGAAATCTAAAATGGAAAATAATCAATAATATTTTTGGTTTTTGAACTATTTGAACTATTTGAATTATCTTTCTCATAAACATTAATTTTAAATTGAAATATTTTAGTATGATATGTGGAGGAGGAATACTTTCAATAATTTTCTCATTTAATGACAGTGATTCAAGCAAAAATTTAAGTAATATCACGACATTTGCTGAAGACACTGTTCAATATAGGTAAAATACTAAAGAATATGCTTAATATCTTGATGATTTGTTAAGAAAGTTTTCGGATTCAGAAATATTTTGGATGTATTTGGCGTTTACATTATTCTCAGTAATAGCTAATATAATTTTCTTCCTTATACCATCGAAAGAAATCGAAAATTGCATTGAAGGTCATGTAAAAGTTATTCCAAGCTTAAAATCACAATTAAGTAAGAATATTTCAAATATATTAAAGATATAATTATTATTTCTTCAGATTTAATGTTGAAAGCATTTATACATCCAAATATGCTTATTCTTTCTATATCTTTTATTCATCTTGGCTTTTATACAGCATTTTGGGTATCCGTTTATCCTACAGCAATTATATTTACTCAATCTTTACATGAATATAAATATATTGTTGCAATTTACAGTATTGCTGTTGGCTGCGGAGAAATAGCTAGTCAGTTTTTCAAATTTCAACCATTTTAATTATATTTCTTATATTAGTGGGATTTATCATCTCTTTCATGAGTCACAGAATAAACAATTTCTGCTTGAAACCTGCAGTACTACTTAGCTTGGTCGGAACTATCATCCTTGCTATTACTATTAATATTTCCACACCACAATGGGCAACAATTCATCCAACTGCAGAAAAGGCTTCATTTATTCAACCTAGGTATATCAAATAGATGGTCATCATTTTAGGAATAATATGCTTCCCTATTTCAGTATGACTCTAATAATGATTATATCTTTCTTTCTTGGAATGGTCGATTCTTGTGTTAATAATGCAAGATTAGTAATATGTGCTTTAGCTATGCCTAATCATCGCGCTCAAAGTTTTTCCATTTCCAAGTTTTATCAAGCTTTAGGTGGTGCACTGTTAATGGTGCTAAGTCCTTATCTCTCAATAACACATTATACAATAATTCTTATCACAACCATAGTAACGTCATCGGTATTGTTTCTTATTGTTGCAAACAAGATGATCAAATCAGAAAACAAAGCGTTAACGAATAAAAATGAACGATAATATTAGGAACAATCGAATACCCGTTTATAAATTAGTTTTTAAAGCAACAACATATTATACTAATATGTTTATATTATATGTTGTAATTCAATGGTGTCATAAATTATTTTATATATATTAAACTTGTTACTTAAGTTTTGAATAAACAGCTTTAGAATGAAACACGTTCTTGCTTAACTTTGTAATGTAAAAGACCAATTCATGTGGAACATTTTGAAATATATACAACTTTGTTTAAATTTCATCTCTGCTTTTTAAACCTTTTTTGGAGGGTATGAATAATGCAAAAATCAGTTTTTATTGAATTCAACTCATAATAAGGTGAACGCTTAAACGAAATATTTTACAAATGAGCAAGATGATCAATTCATCATTATTAAAAATACGGTTTGTCTATGAAATATCATTGAATTTTCAGAAAACTAAGCGACTAAGCAAAGTGAACTAAGTTGTAAGTTCAAAATAATTCGAAATTTTTTATTTCCTACAATTTGAATCCTTGAAATCATACAGACATCATTGGGTATGCTCTTCTTCTTGAAAATGGGTCATAAACTAAGTGACAACTGTTGTCTATAAAATAAACTCAACGACATGGAACATTCATTTGGAAAATTTCAAATTTCTGTCCCAACTTCTTCATAATGATTTCAGTCATTGATAAAACTTGGAAAAACAATCGTAATGAATTACGGTAGTTAAAATGTCTTTGTTTTCATGACTTAAATAAATAATAAAACAAATTTATTTTTGACATCTGATAATAGAATGAAGGCAATTTTGATTGAAGTTGAGATTTAAGTAACTACTAAAATGCTTGAGAAAACTTTTCAAGACAAGAATTTGACACGTTTAATCATTTTTTTGTATAGAAAAAGCTATTGGAAAACCATTTGAAAACGTTCAGCTTTTCTTTAAACTTCAAAGATTCAAATGCTGATAACCTTGTTCATATGATGAAGTTTCTTTAAAATGATTCTAAAGCATTGTGTTCAGTAAATTTAGGTCTCTGATACATATGTTATTCACAATCGTGTTTTCATTTTAAAACAAAACTTTATTATTTATTCAAGACATATTTCAAAACTTCATAGTTGCACGCGAATTTTGTTAAGAGTTCTTCCCTTTTTCTTATTGTTCGGCTTCATAGAGAAAAAAGTTTGTGAAAAGTCATGAAATTAAAAGTTTAAAACTTGTAAAGTTAAAAACATTATCTTTGTATTCCTGGCCACATAATTATTTCAAATATATTATTTTAGAAATTTCAGATACATCTTTCATACAACAAAATGAAAAAGAATTTAAATAAAAGAAAGGAATGATTGAAATTTCGATGAGCTATAGGTGAAAGCAAAATCATATGAAATTTGATAGGATCTATTTCTTTCTCTAGGTTCTGAACAGTGAATCGAATTCAGGTTAGATAGATGTTCTTCAGAATTTTAATTCTGAATACGTTCGTGTTAAAAGATAACTTAAATATTTAATAACAACATTTCACAACTTATTTCTAAATATACTAATTTACATAAAAATATTAATATGTTTTCATGAAAGCATGGATATATTGATATTATATATATTTCGATTTCAAGTTAGCTTATTCGATTTGTGTATCCAAGTATCATTTGCCTCACTCGTGCTTCATATTATTGGATGAGAGGTAGATTTACATGGACACTTCTAGTTCTAGTCAATTACTTCAGTCTCTGTTCACAACTTCTTTTGACCTTTAATGACTTTTGTTTCCCATTTGCCTCTCATTTTCGTTGACACATTGTTTTTTGGGAACATCCCAAAGATGTCAATATCTTTCAGGAGTCTTATCTTTATATTCTGTCTGTTTTTTTTTCGGAAATAGATTTCTCTACCTTATTGAAAACTTTATATTAATTTGTTGAAACATGAGCAAATGATCAGATTCCATATTAAGTTAGAGAAACAACCTTATACTGAAAATTTAAAAATTTTTGTTATTCTATAACTGAGAATTTCTTTTTTGTTTATTCTTATAGTTATGTGATGCTAGAAAAATAGATGACAACTTCATGTACTTGCCAATTTCTTATTTCCTCATTCTAATCAGCTCAACAAATCTAAGCTTTAAGCTATGTTTCTATAGACTGCTAGTTTGAGCTAAGTTTCTCTTATTTTCACAGATCATGATTTAGAACCTTTCCATGTGACTATAAGCTAGTATGTTTTCAAAGTCATTTAATGTACTGCAGAACAGATGGAGAGGACTAGGATTAGCTTTGTGACATCTCACGATGCTGAGGTGAAAATTCACAAAGTCCAGATTGTGCTTTTTGTCAAATTTCTAAGTGCTATTTCACAATTAAGTCCCTTCATCTGTTGTCTATGCCTTTGCTTCTTCTTCTGTTCACTGCTTTTGTCTTTACTGAGCGTCAATTCTCATTTATCCTTTTCCCATTCCTCAACACAATCACCTTTGTTATCCTTTTCATCAGATTGATCTATCCACCCCATTCACAATCTCTTCTTTTCCTATTTTACCTCCCTATCTTTTTCTCCTTCTCTCTTCTATTTCCTTTTTTTTATTTATTCTTCACTTTTTAATCTTTCTGAAGTCTTAATGGGTTTGTCACTACTACTATCGTAATTAAGTTTTTCATTCATCTTATATTCCGATTTCTACTTCGTATAAAGTGTAAAATCTTTTCCGTATGTTGTTTTTCTGTTCACATGTCATTGTTTATCTAAGAAAATCCCAAATGTCATTCTACCTAGCAGTCCTGCAATAGGATCTAATAGCTTGCTCTTCTTGGTCAATTTGAAATAAGGTCCGACTTAGGCCACGTTTTCACGCATATTCTTCTTTCACTACATATTCTTACCCAAAAAATTCTTCCTCTTTCTACATTTCCCCTCATTTGCTTTAGCTTTCTTCTCATATGAACCTCAATATCTGGGATAAGCTTAAGATCAGAATGTTCAAGTTCTTATCAGCTTCAAACGGCTCAATGTGACATATGACAATTTTTCGTTTTTAGATTAAATGTAAGCACATAGAAGTTTCTCTTGTCAATTGTTGCCGACTATAAGAAAAACTGAAACATACGAAACAAGAAAAATAGAAACAAAACATTTATCACTTGTTTGGATGTTCGTATATATTTATATATCTATATGTATATGTATGTATGGATATATGTATATACATATTTCTTTAGATTTGAATAAATGACAACTTCAAATAGTGAATTTCATCTTCGACAAATTCTCAAACTCGTCTCTTCAGCAAATTCGTGAAGCTTAGACCTAACTTATTGAAATTTCTTCTGTTAGCTCTATGACCATTTAACAATTTAAAATGAATGAGAAAATCGTTCTTTTTGTAGTTTTCATTTCGGATATAGAAAAGAGGAGATGGTTTCGAATAAGTTTGAACAAGCTTAACAATGAATGAATTCTTATTTAGTATGTTTAGAAAGGAATTTTCCTTTTGTTTTCAAATAATTTTTTTGGAAGGAAGTTCCGATCTTTCACGCAAATTAATCGAACATAAAATATTTTTCCTTTCTAAGAAAAGAAAATCAATAAACGTTAATAAAAATTTTTTATTATCACAAAACAGTGTTTAATACAGTATTGAATATGCAGGAAACGTCTTCCTATTTGTTTAAGAAAAAAATAAAAACGAAAAGATATCTGAACCGTCGCCTCATTTGTCAGCTTATTTGACGTATTCGGTTGTCGTTTTATCTGTTCCAAATCTGATTCATGTTCTAGACTTCTTAAAAAAGCAATTCGTCTCATTGTCTGCGTTTCTTATACTGCCTTTCTATTTCACAAATCTGTGTTTCAAAGAAGTTCGTGGACTCGGACGACGATAGATGCACGACGTGCTCATGGGCTTGCTCACATCCCGTCGTCATCGTGAAAAAAACGTTTTTAGATGACATAAATTTATCCGTTTTTGCTGTTTCTCATGGCAGAATTTCTATTTTCTTCAAAAAGCATGTTTGTTTTTCTCCCTGAAATCATGTAACAAAAAATCTTACGTTGTCATTATCACAGGATGAGCCACTGATTTCCTCCATTTTCTATTTTTCACCAACAAAAGCAATTTTATATGTTTGTGGACCAGATGCTCAGCTTTTTTTCCAATTTGATATAGATTTTTTGATACAAATTACAAATGCTGTCGAGATTTATGAAAGGCCGTTCATACAGACTTTATATGAAAAAAAAACAATAAAAAAAAACATTTGAAACAGAGCATACGTATATCACAAACATTATCAGTAGCTTTAGGGTGGAACAGCCTTTAAGCATACTCTGAGACCAGCTGTCCTCAGATTGTTTCTTTTAGCTCGTGTCTTGGGTGATAAATGGCAGAATGACACATCTACACTTCAATTGAAATCTTCTTCATCTTCTATTTTTCTTATCATTAATCAGATTCTACACAAAGTTTCGATCGCACTAACGTCGTCAATGAGACTATGGCACCTTGCTTGATCTAAAATTAACTCTCTTACTATGCTCAACGAATCTGAAATATTTGAAAAAAAAATATAAAATTTGTGTTTTATTTCCATTCAAGCCTTCTAATTGAATTATTTTACTTATGCTTTTTCCTAATTATATTTGAAATCAAAACCATTGGAATTATTACTTTTCAAATTTTCTATCGAATTTTCTATTCAGCACAAGTACTTCCTTATAATCTAATATATATGAATTAGAATTTTTTTATTGAATATAAGACATTCATTCATTCGTTCCGAAATTAATATACTATGTGTATTTGAGACCAGTTAAACTCATCTTTTCCTCATTAGGTTATAAATATGTTGGATTATTCAGTTCACTCAATTTATTCTTCCAATTCAACTACATTTTAAAATTTAAGAAAGCATCTCATTCATGTTTTAGCAACTTTTTTGACTTTAAAAACCTTCTTCGTTACTGATTAATTTCGTTTCTCTCCTACTTTTTTTCAAATAAAACGAACTTTTAAAAATGTTTTTTGAAATGCTGTTTTAAATTAGATGTTTGCCACGTTTTTTCTTGATTATAAGAAAAATATAAATAACATTTACGCAATAAAAGACCTGGTCAGTCATGTAAATTCTTTATTAAAAAAAGCTTGAAATACGAAAAAGTACATGGATCTTCTTTTTTTTGTGGTTTAACACTTGAAAGTTCAAATTGAAACTAAAGATCTAAGCAATTTTTCATATAAATTACATAAGTAGAATTGTATTCAGAAATGCATGACCAGCTTGAAATAGAGTCAATAGGTTCTATCTTTCTTCAACAACAGCCCACCCTCTCAAAATATCTTTCTTAATCTATTCAATACAAGTAGAAATATAATATATAATAATTTTACTATTAAGAATAAAAAATATAATTTCAGTTTGGTCACAAAACTCTTTATTATTATGAAAAAAAAGGAAGATAATGAAGATATCATATACTTATTATGTATTAAAAAAACATTTAGTTGATTGATCATTAAGAATTATCATTATTTTAGATACAAAAGATCTTTGAATATGCTCTTATAATCGGTTCTTTTCTTAACTATTCAAGCATTCTCTTTTATCTCAACAAGTTTATTTTTCATTCAACTTAAAGAATTCATGAAACATTTCTTCTTATGAATATAAGTGTAGTAACCCTATGGTTGTTTGGCTTGGCACCTTCAATTTAAAATTTCATTTTTCAGATATTCTCTTTATACAAACTTCTTATGATTTTCTTAATGTATTTCATCGTTTGTCTTCATCTCTTTTCTTATTTTTAAAACGAAGATTTCGTTATATTGTTCTTAAATGTTCCAGCATTCACGATTTGTTTCTCAATAATTTTTTTTGTCTTACATTCTGAATTTGATAAAAACCTGGAATAAGATGTTATAAGAGAACAGATGTAATTCATACATTTCAAATAGTTTTTGTTCAGGTCAGCTAGAAAGATATGTATATAAGTGTTTTCACATAAATATTTTATCTTACAATCATATTACTTATGAAACGTATCTTCTTTTCTTCCGTTTTTCTGATGTTCTACATCATAAAACACATTACATTTAGTGAAAACATTATTTTCTTTAAAACATTCTTGAAAAGGCTTTAAAGTCTTCTCAACAGCAATACGATCCTCTTCATCAGAATCTGGTCTTCTGTTTCCTTTTAAGCATCTCTTGACTTATTCTTTTGTCTTTATTCCCATTCCTCATTGTCATTGTACCCCTCTTTTTCCCATTAAAACTATCATAAAATCAATAAAGTAATTATTTACAATATTACAAATTTTATACCAAATATTATGACGCACGCTATTGGACCATGAAATTCTATCACAGGTCTCATCTCATTCTATTAATTTTTCTCTGTATATCTTCATATAGCTATATATTTTCTATATTATCAACCTTTCAAATATTTCTAACTTCATTTTCAGATGTAAAAGTTCAGAGCTCGTGCTGTTTGATCATCATATAAAAATTATAAGAATACTTTGCAATGAATAATTTGCCCTTTTCAAAAATCTTCTTTCAATCAGCTATTTTTCAAGAACCTTTTAAGTTTTCCACAAAAAAAATCTAATCAAAGAATACTTCTGTTTTTTTCAAAAATAGTATTTTATTGAGAAATGACAGTATTAAAGAGGTTTATACTCATTCAAATCATTTTTCTTCTTGCTGTAGACCAATAAAGACATAAACTGAAAATGAAAATAAATAGTTTTCAACATGCAAATTGAAGATTTAAAAAGATTTGAAAATAAAAAAAACTAACTTAAGCAATCTTTAGTTTAACGTTTGAATATCATCTTGATTATCGTCATCATCACATTTCCTTCGATTAAGAAAATACTTAATCTTCTTTAATGGACTATTATCACTACATACAATTTCAATTTTGTTCCGCTTTTTTTCTGTTTTCAGCAACATCTCACTTCTATTTTTGACTAACCTCCAGTTTCATTTAAATATTTTAATAAGAACAATTTAAATATAAATATATAAATACTAATTTCAATCTATATAGTTGATGAACTATAACTTTACTGTAGTTATACCTTTTTCAAATATATTTTTTTATCTTTTATATATACAGAAATAAATTATATTTTATTTATCTTAAAACATTGTTTCAAACAGTTTTGAACTTCTTTTTTTTCTTCCAATTTCTGCTTCATTGAGTTTTTGCAAAATTGTCCGGAGGCTCGTTCAGGAAACTATGGATCCCATCTTTTTTGTTCCTTACTGACATCATACCTGGAAGTAGATGTGACATGAATGACTTTTTGAAGATTTCTAACTCAATGCTAGTATGATATACGAATGTAAATATGTATATAGAACATATAGAACATACATGTATATATATATAGTTAAAAATAAAATAAAAAATATATATTTATATATAATAACTTTTATTTTATTTCAAAATTAAACTATTTTATTAATTGACTATTTAAATATATACAAATTTACAAATATGTGCCTTTATTATAAATTAACTTTTTATATTTGTAAATTTTCTTATTTACACATATTTTGTTTTATAAACTAATTCTTTTATATTTTATAAGATTTTCAGTTTTTCTGGAAATCAAAAAAAGCAACCGATTATGAGTTGTAGCATTGAATACAATGACGCTTTATGAATCACGTTTAAAAGTGAAATCAAATTCAAATTTAATAAGTTTATACAAAGATTCAATATATTCAAAATATTCAAAAGTACATTGAAATTATTCAAAAAAAGAAGAAATCCAGCGTTATATTGAATTTTCTTTGTAGTAATCATAAATCAGTTTATCTGAATATTTTAAGAATTTTTATGAACTTCCTTGTATGTCTTAATCTATATATACATCGTTTATTTTAAACATTTTTCAAATAAAAATATACTAAAAAGCCTAAAATAATTATAATTCAACTTATTATTCTTGCAAATTGAATCACTTAATAAGGAAATATTCTTTGATCCTGTTTTATACTCTAATTTTTTAAAGTTTTATTCTCTTTGTTTGATCATGTCTATTATATCCTATTCTGAATTTAAAGGTTTTTTTTTCTTCATAATAGTGCATGCAGAATAAAGAGAGAAGTGGAAACTGTAAAGATGTTGAGCGTTCAAATAATGAAAAAAAAATATTCCTAAAAGAGAGAAAATGAGAAATAAAAAGTGAAGAAGTTAAGGAGAGAGAGAGACAGACTATAAGATAAGATTAATAGAACAGAAGAATACGAGAGGAAATGAATGAGGGGGTGTAAGAGGAAAAGACTAAGATATGTAGCGAATAGCATGAGAGCTAAGCGTAAAATACAACAATTTACATTGTTTATATGAGCTGGGTGAACGTATATTTAAGTGAGAGTGAGAAAGGAAAAGACTGGCCACGATAGACCAGTTCAGATCGGACGTTGGACATGGAACAACTTCCGACGAGATCGCCTTAACCTCTCGAGCCTTCGTCCCAGCTTACTGGTTTGCTCCGGATGTTTCTGATTCCGTTTCCCAGTTATTTCATTTGGAGCTTTGTATCATGTGCATTTGCTTTCATGTTTTTTCCCCATATTAACCAGATTCAGAATCACAAGTAGATATACATATAGTGAACTTCATTCATGTCTGTTTATTATCACGACCTCTGAGATGGCACCTAAGCTTGCAATGACTATATTCAAGCGATATGCTTCAACTACAATTCACCTCTTATGTATAAAAGTTGTTTAGCTTCGTCTATAGCTTCTATAAATGCTGAGATATCTCCTATGTTACATGATTGGCCAAAATTTCGTACACTTGATATATTTATGTATTTCAAGAATATCATAATTTGAAATATTTAAGCTGGTTATCATGATCTGAATTCAAATATTAACTCATTTACCACCAATGTATATTGCAGTCAGAAGAAAAGCCTACATGTTTCAAGTAAATATTTCATTTCTTCTCTTGTTTCACTTCAGACTTTTCAAAACCGACAGCTTCATTTCTATAAAAGGAGTCTTGCATTTGGCATGAGATACAGCAAGACATTCTTTCATTGGTCGTCGTCTCGTGCATGTTATAACGTTCTTTCTTACTATAATAATTAAATTACATTCTTCCATATATTCACTTTCTGTTTTTGATGAAAAAGAAATATTATTTTTCAAAAATCGTATCTGTATGTAATCAAACCTAAGAACTTCTGTTTGACGTATGATGGAATGAACGAATCAAAAACCTAAATTTCTTTGTTAGTTGTTAATCTCTCTTAAAGAATTAAGCTAAGAATTTATCCGCATCATCCATATATGAAGATTTATATCCTTTTTCTCATTTTATCGCTGTCTACTTGTACTTCTTAGATTTCCCATCAGTCATCCGCTTTATGAGCTCTTGACTTATTTTATTTTCTTCTTCATTCAGCTTAACTCTTTTACCAATATCCCTGTTTCCCCTTTCTTCGATTTCTCTATCCTTTCCGATTTTCTTTAACTTTCCATTTTCTTTTCTTAAACTTTACTGCTAATTTTGTTCTATTTCACCTGTCTGGAATTCTTTTATTCTATAAATTCTAAACCTTTGCAGCTAAAAGAAGTTGAACATCCTGTACTCCTAAAGATTCTTAATCTCCTCTGTCTGCAACTTGACAGCGAGATTTATCTAAGTGTGGGGTGCTGAATTCCCAATTCAATTATTAGTAGTTCTAAGATCAACGCTTTTGTCTGAAAATAGATTTGGACACCTCAAAAGGAAAATTTGAAGTTGAAAAGTTGAAAGGTTTCTACGTGCACCAATTATATTTAAATTTAATGTTTCTGTACACGATTATCTAGACTCCACATTTTTGAACTTTCGATCAAATTCTTTCATTGCCGAATTTATAATTTCTGAAACCATAACTTTTATTAATGGTGCTTTAATAGAATACAACTTAGAGCAATGTTGGTAAAAATTGAATATGAGCAAGGAGTAAGAAAAGGTTGTTGGTTTATGGATAAGGAAGTGGACAACACATTGTTATCTTCGAACACAATGATGATGATGATGAGACGAGAAATTTTTGATCATGTGAACAGCATAGCATACCTAAGATCCGAAGATGAATAACATATTTCTTTTTCTTTTCAAAACGAACAAGTGAATGCGCTATGATGACTGGTGGGTTGAAAGAATTAGCCGTTCTCACGTCATTTGATGAAAGACTTCATTGTTTTCGAGTTTTAGACATATCCACCTTCATTTCAGGTAAGAAGTCCGCATAACAGATGCAGATGCAACTAGATCATGCTGAAAAGTATTTGTTAAGCTGCTGTTAAAGCTTGAAGTTCATAAATGTATCCTACGGAATATTTTATTAACATTTTCTGAAAAAAGTTTAAAGAGCGAGAATGTAAGAAGATGTGTCTTAGTTAGTAAGGAGCAGCTCTTGCATTCGGCGGTATTTTTTTCTGCTGTTTAAACTTCCCTTAGATTCATTCGGCCATTCCATTTATGAATTGAATGGTACTTCTATTAGAACTTCACGAGCTCTGATCAGATGATTGTGGATAAGATTGAAAATGCTCTTCATCTTACATCTTACTTGGTCATTACTAATGCTCATGCTGTTGTAGACTTCTCCAAAACGTCTCACAAAGCTGTATTATTCTATTCAAAGATTTTTTCATTAATTTTTAAAATTTTCTTTCTTATATGCCATATTACAACTATTTATTTTGTTTCTCTTATTCTGAATATTTATATGACAACTATAGATTCTGTTTATATATATTTGATCTCTCTTTTCATATAAAATTTAGAAAATTTAACAAGTTATTAACGATTTAAATTAAATATTATTATATATTCTTTGTTGCAAGTTTATTGTTTTTTAAGCTTTATTATCTTTTTTTTACTATTTAACATTTGGCTTCTTTGAAATGGCTAATAATTCCAATATACTTGATGTTCTTTCTATTGAAAAAGCTTGAAAAACTTCCCTTTTCTGTAAACATTATAACTATTGTCTTTACATTATACACTCTTCTTTTATAAACAAATTCCACCTCTTTTCAAACTGGACCTGAAAAATCCATCTTTTCATTTTTTTCTTCGAATAAACTTCTCTTTAAAAAAAAACTTCCAATTTTGATAATCTTCATTGTAATATTGAAGAATATATGTAGAATCTTTTTTTCAAATGCAATATTTCAAAGTTAATGCTCATTCGGAACTTAGTCAAAAGCAAAAGTGTATTGGATTTATTTTAATATTAATATTTTTTTTCCACTGAAAGAGATGATATTTTCAGACGTTCATGTTCCTTTTGCTAGAATAGATTCAGAAATAATACTTTGAACTTTAGATATATTCAGAAAATGCTGAAATTCATTATTTATAAGTTTTGAAACATGAATTAAGAGTTCAATAGGAAATAAAATGTTTAGAATTTTTTATGTTGCTACTTAGCATTCAACTAAAATTTTGAATTGTTTATTTAAATAATTATATAGAAAAAACTTTTTAAAATCCTTTCGAATAACTTTTAATGTAATATACATTTAAAAAGTTAGTATTTCATATTTGAAGGATGATTTACTTCATACCTTTAAATTGTTCAGCAAAGCATTCAGGCGTTCATGAGTTGCGAAGAGGGTAGAGACGTCGAAAAATGTTTTTTTTTCTCTCCAAATCATATCCTGATGAGAGTACAACAAGACGAGTTCTGTTAAGCTCATGCTAGAAACTGAGACTTCTAGCTTTTTCTTCTCTTGTGCCTCAGGCTTCAACTTCTGGTATAGAGGATATGGGGGTGGGTAGCAAAAAGGAACAAAAGCGTCAAGTACCAAATGAAGAGAAAAGATTGACTAAACAAAAAAAACCCATTATCTTTTAAAAGAACATTAAGTAACATTGACGGCTTGACCTGAATAGAATTTAAAAACCTATTATGGGAAACGAATTATCACATCTAGAGATAGTTATTGGTATTGTAAATTAACATTCATCAAAATTTAGTAATATGAGCTTAGTTCTAAGCTATTGTTACTATTAATAAAAATAATTTATGAATATAATATATAAAGAGAAAATATTTATTGAAAGTTCATTTTATAACAAATTATTCCGAACTTTCTTCTTTTCGCTATGACAACACTGGTACTTTAACTATGTTCTTTTTATTTTTTTTTCTTGTGTGTCCTTATTCACAATTTTTTTTCAAATTTTTGTAATGACTTATTCAAGATTTGCCTGGTTTTTTTCTTGAAATTTGAACCATCGCCTGTCCCATGTATAGATAACGTACACTATGCCTTTTTGACTTGTACCAATAGAAATTATTTATTGTAGTAAACAATTTTTTTTCCAAATCGAGCTCACCAAGTTACAAGACAAGCTTATTCATGCAAATATTTCTGAAGACCAAAAAAAAAAGAAGAAAAGATTCTATAACAAGATTTTTTCCTGTGATCCTTCCTGTTTTATAACTTTATTTTTCAACTAAAATATATCAAGATTATTTTGAAGTAGCAGTTCATATTTGATTTAAATTAAATAAAAAAATGCTGCTAAAACTATACGAGAATATTATATTTATATTAATCAACTGCCTTTAATATGCAGATTTATCTGAAAATCACAGACAAAATTCAATATATTTTTATTTTTAACCATTGAGTGTCAACAAGTCAAGAAGGTATTTCTCTCCTTGTTTTGGTCATTTCGATATTCACTTTTCCATTTCTTTTATATTTGTATTGAAGCTTGAATTATATAGTATTCACCCTTGTGTAGATGTATAGTATATGTATGTTTGTGAATTCAATCAAATCGTTTTTTTCCATTTTCATTGTCTTTCATTTTACTTGAAAAACTCGTCTATAATATAATTATAATTAAACTTATAGATATATTACTCAGTATGACGTGATGTTGTATTTGTTGTTTCTGCTCTTGGCAGTCCGCGCAGAGGACGTGGCTTTCATACCGTTATCACGCGAATTTCTGGACTTACTTCGTAATGAAACATATTATAACAAATATGCTACACCAACTCAATACGACGGTATGTTTATCTAATGAAAATAAAACTTTTATTTTCATTAGAGTTTTATAATTATTTGTATTTCTTCTCAATTGAGAATTTTATTAAAACACTTTTCATATCATGTTTGTATTCAAAATTACATGATAATCACATTTTAAATTTTTTGTTAATTACATCCTATTCTCTATATAGTAAAATCAATTTTGTATTTGCACAAACATATGAAGATTGTCAAAAGAATTATAAACTTGGTCTCGTTGCTCTTTCTCCGTTCTCTTTCCTTCCCTCTTCTTCATTTGGAAGGCAGGGGTGTTCAAAAAGAAGAGCTGAAGAGAGCCAACTCAAATCCTCATGATTCTCAATTAATTTTTAGAATCATTGAAAACAACTTGATCCTAATGCTGTTGAGATTTAATCCTTTTTTTGAAAACTTACAAAACAAGATTTGAGATTATAGAAGCCGTCCTACAACTAAAAATATTCAAAAATTTTTATACAAATCCTTAGCTATTCGATATCATAATTTTTTGAGCAAAAATAAACTTTTGTGAGCTAACCAATGAAATATTGTTGTTTGTCCTGTCAGAGCTTTTTTTTGTTCACCTCTGTAACCTAGACAGATTATTAGAATCTGAATAAACATATGAATTTTGAAGAAAATTGAAGACATCCAAATATTGGAATAAGATTGGAGGAATCTGAGGGATAACATTCTGATAAATGAAACAAAATTTGAAAATCTATTGATTTCACTTATTTTTGTATATGTATTATATATATTTTAATTATAAAAATAGTAATTTGAAGTGTTATGTGTAATCCTCTTCAGAGTACGTAGCTAAACATGGAGCAGGTGATTTTTAAAATTTTTTTTCTTCATTGTCTTTTACAAAGTAGCACTCTCTGTCTAATCTAATGGGAACGTTTCTGTCAATTACATCGTACTTTGATGACTTTCAACTATAGATTTCTGTCTTTTCTGATTTGCCTTTCGCTTTGCTCCTAATATGGACTTCTAGAACGAGTTTTATGCTTCGAACGAAATCACAAAACACACTGTTTCACACAAAAAGTCACCAGTAGGATGTCAGCACGTCGTTTGTCTTCATCTGTCTTTAGTCGTTTTTTAAATTATACTATAAGTATGAATTTAAAAAAAATAATATACTATACTATATATAACATAGTTTTGTTGTTTAACATTGCGTTTGCTTAGAAAGTAGTCTCAGCAAAAAGTATGCTGCTTGAACTAACTCGGAAAAAATGTTTCAAAATTATGCTCAAAACTGTAAAACTTAGTTTAACAAAACTGATGAGTTCCTAAATCGACAAAAGACTCCTGATGTGCTGGTATTCGGCTTTGAATTTCGCTTTCTTTAAAATGACAAATTGGTCCATCCAATGACTCAATTGCTGTTATGTTCAACACTGGCTTCTCATTTTTCTTATGCACATTCATGTTTCGCAGTGTCTTTTTTGTGTTTTAAAAAACAATATTTTCACATATTTCTACGAGTAGGATTCACTTCAATATGCCACATTTCGTTTCAAAACATATGGAGAATAAGATTTTCGATTTGACTGCTTGATATAAGCTTGAAACTCATCTATTTGAAGTTATCAACAATATTTTTGAAATAATAATTTTATTAATTTTCTATAAATCTTATATGAATAAGATGTAGCTTTTTTATTTCTTGGTACACACGCTTTACACCATATGATATGATATATGTATGTACATCAAAGAAGTCGAGTGAGCTTATCATCTTTGTGGCGTTAAATTTTGGAATATTATCATTGACTTGATATTTGGGAAATTCTGATGAACTTGATATGAGATGTGTTCAATTTATGCTGTTCGGAATCCTTTCTAACAAAAAAATGGCTCTTGTCAGAAGTGCTTTAACTGGATTAATATCAAAACTAATCAGAGCATCCAATTAGAGTGTCTTTGCATAGCTTTTTCACTCTTAATAGCTACAGAATGAATTGATTTGCATATTGTTTCAAACAAATAACATTATTTTCTTAAATTTTCATAACAATTCTGATAATATTCCAGGAATTCCAACTAATGTATCACTATCTATGTTCATAGAAGGAATGTCTTCCTTCAGTGCTCAGACTATGGATTATCACTTGGATATGTATTTTCAACAGGTTTTACTTCATATATTTATAACTCATTTTTTTGTTTTTTATTATAATTAGGAGTGGATGGATCATAGATTGAAACATAATCACTCAGCACCAATATTGGTAAAAGATAAAAAAGTTTTTGGTATGATGTGGCATCCAGATGTCTACTTTGCAAATGCTAGATCAGCATCTTTTCAGGTATTCTTTCCAAATATTAATATATAATTTACAAATAAAGTAATATATTTATTTCAAGTTAATGATATATTTTAGGAAATCACAGATGATAATTTTTTAGTATGGGTTTATCCTAATGGACGGGTATGGTACGATGCTAGAATTTCATTGGTATTATTAGATATTCAATTAATAATTTTGAAAATCATTTTTTTAAAGGTCAGTTCATGTAATATGGATTTGTGGAAATATCCACTTGATTCACAACAATGTGCTCTTCGTGTTTTATCATGTAAGTTAATTAATTCTAATTAGGCAACACGTCAATTTTCCGTTAGTTCACGTACTAATTAATTATTTTCATTTTTCAAAAGCCTTCGACAGTGGTTGCATTTTAACGAAAAAAATAATAAAAATTTATATTGATGCTTATAGATGCTTATCCGGAAACAGTTTTGCGACTTGTCTGGGCTCATGGACCTGATGTTGTACCTATTGATCGCAATCCTGAAATTACTATGCCAGATATGTCCTTAAAAGATATTAAGACGGGTTACTGTAATGGAACATATGCAACTGGTTATATAATACTATCATAAAATATTAAAGAAATTAAATTTAGGTATTTGGAGTTGTATGACTGCAGTGTTCTATGTTGAACGTGAGATGATGCATCATGTCATGCAAACTTATCTACCAACAGCCTTAATAGTTGTCATTTCTTGGTAAATTCATTTTACTTAATTGAAGAATAGACGCATTCTAATGAATAATTTGTTTTCTATTAATTGTTACGAATATTAAATAAAATTAGTTTCAAATTAATATTGTAAGTCACTGTTTCTAGGTTCAATTTCTGGTTAGATGTTGATTCTGCTCCAGCCCGCGTCTCATTATCAATTACTACACTTTTGACAATTTCGACACAAGCTAATGCTGTAAAATTGGCTTTACCGGAAGTTTCATATATGAAAGCAATTGATGTTTGGATGGGATCTTGTATGGTAAATATTATACATAAAATTAAAAACTTTAGAATTAGCTCATAGTATCATAATCTGGCATTTATGCCGTTTTTAATTAACCTAATTATATAATATACAATACATAATTTTTAGGCATTTGTTTTTGGAGTTATGATCGAATTCACAATCTGCCACTTCGCTAAAAATCAAGAAATTATTCGTGGAGAAGCGCAGCCGTCATTAATCGTCGACACCGCTTTGTCAACTTTATTCGGAGCAGCTAGAGATATAGATGATTTGGTACGGAGGATAGCATCCAGTGTACGTGCTTGGTTGTCTGTTTGTCCATTGCTTTTGTTGTTTCCTATTTTCACATATCCAGCTCTTTGTTGATGCTGTTGTCAGATCAAACTCAGAAGCCTGATTTTGTCGGACGACGAACAACACTCCATTTCATCAATATGGGGCCCAAAATCTACAGCACAAACGCAGAATATTCATAAATATTCTGAACATTTAATTTATTAAATGCTTTACTTTTGAAAAAGTAGATAATTTAATAATAATCGTGCTAGAATGAAAAGAAAATATAACATTTAATATAACAATACCTATATTAGTTTTACAGATTGAAGCTCATGAGGTAATGGTAAGAGTAAATAGGTCGTTTTCAATGTTTAACTGTAATTTATTCAACAAAAACAGAAAAAGACAGTTTGAATGTTGTGAAGAATTTGGATTTATTCAATTCATCTCGATAATACGTTTGAAAAAAAATGAAATATATTAGTAGTAATAGATATAAATATGAGAACTTTAGCTAAAATTATAATATATTAAATTAATTAAGACCTCTATTTCTATTGTGGAGCATGATCTGTAAATACATAAGCATACTTTCAATTTTGAATTAATTTATCTAAAATTGAAAGATGTTTAGTATTATTATTAATGTTGTGAAGCAATGTACATATGTTGTATATGTGAGAAGTATTTTTCCTTTTTTTTCTCTTCGCATGAAAGTATTTTTGAAATGTTTTAAGTTTAATAGTTGCACCTTTTGCTTTTATATATTGTGAAATCAGCATATATGTATATATATGTATGTATATATACTTATATATTTATATATTTATATGGAGTACTTTGTGTTATATTTAGATTTTTTTATTGAATTATTCAAAGAGATTAGATTTCTCTAAGAACAAACCTTTTTTTTATTTTTAAAATGAATTGCATTTCCAGAATGATGACGATTTGATGACACAACATCATCATGATAATCATATAGCTTTAACAATGATGCCTCCAGAAGATGGAGAACCACGACTGCGAAGTCTTGGAACTGATTTAAACTCAAATGGAACTAGGTAACTTAATCATTTTTTAAATTATTTTTTCTATTAACATAAAATATTAATAATATTTAAATTTATGTTGTTTTTATATAATTAAATTTATTAGATTATTGTATACATAATGCACTCACTAACCTGGTTACCTATGCACTAATAATTTCAGAAACAGTCTCAGCAGACGTCAGTCATCTATAACTGAACTAATAAGGTCAAATAATCGATTTTTAAAGTTTTTCTATGTTCAGCTTTTAAATTAATTAGCTTTCTACCCTTTTTAGAAAGCTAAAGCTGTAATGTAGAGAAATATATTTTGAAGCTAGATGTAACTGCATGCTTAGTTACTGTTTGCTGTGCTAAATGAACTTAGAATTTTATTTTTAAGTATACACACATATAATCTAGAATATAAAATATATAAATAGTTTTTTGTTATAATTTATAAATTAAGCTAGAAAGTTATATTGATATAACATTTAAGTATGTTAAGTATGCATAGATATGTAGTTATATAGATTATTCCTATAACTAATTGACATATGATTAGATACAAATATATACATCACAAAGAGATAAATAAACAAAATTATTTATTCTTATAATATTCATTTCAGATACTTTGTTGGCTCGGATCGTCTGAAACGGAAACGGTCCAAGGCCAGTCTGTCTCGTCTTCGACAACAGGTATCCGGTATTCGAAAAGTTGTAAGTGCTTATGCTTCTGCTCTTGCCAACTCTGTTAAATGGGCCTAGCTTTGACTATTTTGCAAATGAAAATTCGAAGAGAAATGTTTTTTGTTTTTGAAAGTACTGTTTTTCTCTTAAATCATAAACAACGCTACCACAAGTGGACTCAGAATTGGTAGGGCTAACTCATGCTTTCGGATCGAAATCTATGCATGTTTTGCATGTATGTATATACTATATTTCAATTTGATCATAATTCTCAGAAGAACTTCTATCAGTATTAGAGTATTCTATAGATAAATGTATGTATGTATCTATTCAATAGAAATTATTATGAAGTTTCCTCTTTGAATGGTAGAAAATCTGAGTGAGCTTCTAATTCGTTCGCGTTAGCTTGAATCAATTTACAAGAAATTTTAGTTTTCCTACGTTACTAACATTTTTTGACTGATGATAGATGATTGAATTTGCAATGATCATAGATAGTTATAAATTAAAATAAATAGAATTTATTTATTTATAAATAATATATAATAAATCATTTATTATATTATAGACATTAGATGTATCACGACGGGCTTTGAATTGGACACGTACTCTACGCAATCTACGTGGACGACGAGTAGCTCAACGTATAGATGAGAGATGTCGGGTCGTTTTTCCTCTACTGTTCTTCATATTCAATATATTTTATTGGAGTTTTTATTTAGCATTTAATTAATTTTTATTAAAAATAATTCCTGAATTGTTTTTTAAAGTTTTTCACAAATGATCTTTCGATTCGATTTCATTTTAAATGAATTATATATACTTTAATATTGAACATTTCATGGAAAACTAATCATTCTTCAAATTAATAAACATTTCTTATCATAAAATAATCGAAAGATATAATATGATTTCAACGATCTTGAAATTTAAATAATTTTTTTATTGAATTTCCTACCTCAACATACTCATTCAATTATGAAAAATAAGAAACTATGTACAGAATGTTTTATTAAAATATTTCTAATTAGTTAATTTGTTTTTTTTTTAAATTAAAAAAAAAGTTTCATATATCCGTTGAATAATTCATATGATATCTTGGTTTTATTAGAAATTATTTTTGTTTATTTAAAATTAGAATAAACAAAAAATAATTTTTTTTATCTATTTCTTTATA
Source organism: Auanema rhodensis (assembly GCA_964057225.1). Taxonomy (NCBI): domain Eukaryota; kingdom Metazoa; phylum Nematoda; class Chromadorea; order Rhabditida; family Rhabditidae; genus Auanema; species Auanema rhodense. Next base: position 6,733,984 of record OZ059899.1, on the reverse strand, counting down.
TTTTTTATATATAATATCTAATTTTTTTTGTTTGTTTTATACTTTAATTTCTTTTTTTTTATATTATAATTACTATTATGTATATCATCTATATTAAGGTCTCATTCTTATCTCTAGTCTTTATGTTCTATGTGTCAATTTCATATAATATATAAAAAAATTCTTGAACTTCATTCTCTTTTTTTCAAGTCTAAAACCTGTTTTTACGATTAGGATCAACAAAAATACAGGAATCTCGACTTATATTTGTCACAAAATTCCAAATTCGGCTTTTGACATGGCCAAGGGCCAGCTCAAGAGCTCATTTGACAGTTGCCTGCTAATGTCTATAAAAGGATTGAAAGGTGAGAGCAATGGCTTGATCGGCTCAAGTCTACCGCATCTACATTTTCTGACGTTGTTATCATTGCTTACACTATCAATTACAATCAGAAAGCTCATCAAGGAAAATGAATAATAATAAATTAAATTTGCTTATTCTATGTAGTTTATTAATTTCTGATATAGGTTAGTATATTAATTCTATTATATTTAATTTTATTTTAAAATATATTTAAACATTTTTAATAATATATATTATTTTTGAATTAATAAATTGAAGGTGCGCAGTATAGTGCATATACCACCAGACCGCCGTGTTGTCGTGATCATTTGGGAAGTACAGCATGTGCTAGATTAAGTCGTTCGAATTCTCGAAATTTTGCTAAACGTTGTAACCAAGATGCTGAATTCAGGTTAGTAAAGATCACTGTCTTTAAAAATCAGCCTCACGTAATATCTTTAGATTAATTCAATGTTGTTCAAGCTGCAATAAGAGTGGTCAAGCTATGGCCTATGATCTTATAGCACGCTCATTAGTTTCTGAACATTGCTTTGATCGCTATGGTTCGCAGTTTTGTGGTCGGTAAGTTAAAACGAAAATTCTCAGAATTATGCTGAAGTGTGAAAACGGATGATTTTCTTTTGATTTTATTTATTTTCCTTAAGATATGTCAATAGTACGGATGTCTTCGAAGCACAATCAAATTGGTCTTGTGATGGCGAAAACCCTCAGATTGCTTTCCGTTCATGCCGTAAGAGCTGTGGCTTCTGTAATTTCAAAGTTGTACATTACACATTGAAAGAAGCTCAAAAGTCATGTAAAGCTGATACACGATCATGGAAGAAACAATTAGGAAAGAAAAAGGAACAACGTTTTATTTGGGATGGAAAAAGTCCATAAACAGATAAATCAAATATTTGAGACATATATCTGTTGCACTTATTTATAATTTTTATATTAAGAATCGATAATTATTATATTTTAATTATTAATTTAATTTTTAAAATATGCATGTATGTATATATAATTCATATAATATTTAATATATATTTGTGATAATATTCATTGTAAAGCAATGTTATTCTAAACTTCATATGTATATTATTAGTATTTTTATTATTATTATTTATATAATACAAGAAAATAAAAGAAACATGTCATAAACAGATACTTTTGTTTTGTTTAATAGGAATATTTCGAGTAATACGCATACTAATATCTATATATAGTTAAATAAAGAGATACATGTATTGGTAAACTTTTTTGTTGTTCAATTATGGTCGGAAACTTGTTGATGTAGTACTGACAGGTTGCTTTACTTTGCTTTCATTTGTATAACCAAGTAGTTGAAGTGTTTTCTAAACAAAGTTTTTTTTCTTTGAAAAATATCAAATTTTTTAAGAAATTAAAGATAAACAAGAACGATACCTGCTTATATGGCTTAATGAAATAGATGGATACAAATGGACCACCAAGTGGAACACATGATACAATTACAAATACCAGCTTTTCTAAGATTGGTGCTCTATATATGTCTAATTGAAGAGAGCTATAGAAGCATACAGCAATAACGAATGTGGCTGGCAAGCATGCTTGAATAGTTAAAGCCTGATAAATGAAGTTTGATATGAAAGATTTATCGTCTTTTAAAAATCTACCTTTGCCAGCTGTTTATGAGTTCGGATAGTTGATGCACTAAAGTGCTCGGATTTCTCTTTCAACTGATTATAGATACTTCTACGGATGAAAGTAATAGCAATATAAACTGGAACTGATGGTACAGTCATATATAGAATAGTTCCTGTAAATATAAAAATATAATTAAGAAATATAAGAAATGATTAATACCCAAGCTTAGAGGATCCAAAACATCATTATTTCCTGTTACAACTAGTCCTTTAAAGTTATATTTAGGATAATATTTGTGAAGAGTAGCCATAACATAATCAATATCACCTTCTGATATAGCAAAAGTAATCTAAATTAAAAGAAAACAGTTAATAAACAATATTTAAAATATTAATTAAATTTAAAAATTTTTTTTTGTTTTATTAAGAATAATACAAATTTTTGTATTTTCATATAATAACTTCCGTTTTTTCATTTAATAACTTCCTTATACGTCTATTCATGTTTATGTTTATTTTAAGTAATATCTATACTTACGAATTGAATAAATGATGGAGTGTATAGTAGTACTAAGAAGAAACATATAACTGGTGGAGATAAATTAGGTTTCGAGATTACCCGACGACGATAAAGGAATGACGCCAGAATTACAAACAGAGAATGTGCCAATGAATGAAGTAAGAAGCAGTAAGCTGAAATAATTTTAATATTAATTTATTTAGAATTATATATAATCTCACAGTAATAGCAGAAGGATCGACCACCCACAGTACAAGGTCCATGAAATACGTAGGCAAGTACACGTCCTGCAGGAATTATTCTGAAAACAAAAATGGTGTGTTCTAAGAAACATTGAGATGCTGCAGGTTCTTGTTTAATGCAAAAACACATTATGTTAAATATTTACAAACCTTGTCATAGTAAAAAAACTCGAAAAACATGCAATTGCATCAGTTAAGCCAGCATTAAATATGAGCATACTGAAAACAAAGTTACTGTTATTTTCTTACAGTTACATAATTACCTGTAGGATCTTAAGACAGCTGGTGTATGTTTAACCACTAAGTATAGCAAATACGTGTTTGCTACACCACCACCTAATGATATAAGACAATGAAGAGCAAGAGCAAGATAGTCAGTTTCATCAAACATGTTACCTATATGTATATATTTCAATAAAATATTATTAAGAATAAGTATTAATAGTACATTATAATTCTATTTAACTAAACTAATTATATAATTATATTTAAACATTAAAAGAATTTAAAAGAATTTAAAAAATTATAATTTATAAAGAATTTATTTATTTTAATAAATTTAATAAATAAAAAAAAATTATGTTGAGCGAGAAAAAATGATAAGATGGAAAGTATATGTGAACATTTATGAAAAATATTTGTTAACAAAAACATAATTATAATGAAAAGATTTCATATAACAAAACATATTACATTATGAGCATTAGCAGTGTTGAAACTATTCAAGTTCAGGTTAGCAAAAGCTGAATGTATTCAATGAAATCTTTGAGCTAACTAAAGATCATAAAAGGATTTTGAAACATTGAAAGCATACATTTATAATTAATTTAATTTTTTGTTTTATACAATTTTCGGGTTTTGGAACTACGTTTTCATTTTATAGCCACAAAAGTTTCAAATTGGAATAGCAAAAGGAAATTGTTAATTAGAACAAAGAAAAATGAAAAAGTTCTTGAAAAACGATTTCATACGAAGAAATAGCTAGTGTCAGGTGAAGTCTGCTGTTGCTTATGGTAGAACACGATTCATAGGAGGAGACATGAAAAGCATTGAAATTGTTTAAAAATTATTATAATATTCATGGTAATATATAATTTTAATTTTGATTACTAGAAACAATTCAATTTCAGTTCAAATGACGAAAAAAGCAATAGTTAAATGAGATAATTTTTATTGAAATTAATATAATATGTATATATACAGATATGTATATATATAGATAAATAGATATATATATATATATATCTATATATCTAGATATCTGTATATATACATATTATATTAATTTCAATAAGAATTAATAAGTATTATATATATATATATAGATATCTATATATATATATATATAGATATATAATTTTAAAATTTGAAACAAAATTATTAAAGATTATGATCAACTTTATGCTCATTTCATGATTCAAGCTTGTAACAATAATTTGTATTTCCAAATTTGCTTTGTTGGAATATAAGAGTTTCCTTTTCCTTTTATATTATATACTATATATAAATGGATGTATCTTTAAATATTCATTAATTAATTATATACATTTATTTTAAAAATTAAATATATTTCTTTTTGATTTTTGTTTAATTTTTTAATTTTATTAAATATAAATTCATTTAATCTTTGTATTTGATTGCTCAGATTAATCTATGTTGCTCCGGATCTTTCATTTTCATCAATTGCCTACGATAGCTATATGTTGTGAAGGTCAAAATAACAGTGGATATAAGTAAAACTGCCAAAAGAGCAATTAGAGAACCTATAATTAATATAAATATTTAGTTAAAATAATAAAAAAAAGAAAAAGAAGATTTAGTATACCTGTTACAACAGGTTGATGATCTGTAGTAGTAACACCTAGACATAGAGAGAATATCTCATCTTTGCTTACACGCTCATACTATAAATTAATTTACATTGATTAATTAAGGAAAATAATAACAAACTTTGTTATAATCTTGAATATCTTGTAAAGTACAGACTTTATTACAATAAGGAGGTACTACTTCTTGTACTGGTGCACCAATTTGTGTTGTATGATAAAACTAAAATGAATTAAATTTTTAAAAATAAAGTTTTAACAAAATAAATTTTAAAATATTAAAATATTTTGATATTACTTACTTTTACGTAATATGTATTATTAGAATGATGTAATTCCGCAACAAATTGTCCACCAAAATATGGCAGAGTGTGAGACATCTCTGTAATACCTAAGGCTTTACCCAAAATAATGAAGTTCGTATCATGCTGAAAAGATAAATATATTATTTTTTATGAAATATATTGACTATAGATTACCCCAGACACTAATACAGCTTTATTTTTCTTTTTTCTATTTAAATGATCTTCAAAGAATGCTAAGATTTGTTCACGATGATAACCTTAAAAGAAGTTCTTCATTTCATTTAAATTAAATGTTTTGAAATAATATAAAACCAGAAATTAAAAAGGAAATCATACCCATTATAGGATCCTGAATTTCTGATATATGGTCATGAATATTGACCATTGTTGGAAAAATCAAATGAATTATAGGTTTAGCCCATTGAGGAAGAGGTAAACGTTCATCAGACAAAATATTCTGAAAAACAATAATTATATAAAATTGATTTTATATTCTTATATCATAAAATATTCTTTTTTTATTTATTTTTTGAATATAATAGAATAAGTAGTCAGAAGTTAAATATAATATTAATTTAATTGTAATATTTAAGTTATATTTACTATTTATAATAATAAATAAATTATTATTTTAATCAAATCATTCATTTTGAAGTAAAATACTATTACCCGTATAAACAATGAATCCAGAATATGATTAACATCACGAGGATCATCAAGAGGAATTCCCGGTAGGTTTTTCCTTATAACATCAAATAATTCCTCATTTTCAATTTTTCCTATTATATTCTTATATGCAGGACTTTCGAAAAATGTTTTACTATATATTGGACATACGTCATCAATACCAGTTGATACCTAATAATAAATTATAATAAATTAAATATTTTTTTATAAAATACCCAATCTATCGATTGATCTGTATGAACTGCTACAGGATACCAGTTCAATTTTTCACTCCATTTCTGTAATTCATTTGGAGGAAACAAAGCTGAAATGTCATAGTTTTGTTTACAAATTAAACAAAGTTTCAATTATTTTTTTGAATTCAATGCTTACCAGCCGTAGCAGCTAATGCGGATGCTACAGTTCGATTATCTTTGCCTGTCCATATATGAATCTAATTATATAAAAATATATTTTTTTCAATAAAAATATGTTTGAACATACTTCCGAAGGTTTATAACTACCGAGGAATTCACCATATTTCTCTTTTAAGTTTAAACCTAATTGATATTCCTGCTGTATTCCTTTCTAAAAATAGTTTTTTTAGTATTTCCCATTAAAATGAAAAAGAATACATTTGTCAATTCTCCAGCTTCAGTTATTTCATTGTATCTAGATGGATTAGGATCTCCAGGAAGAACAAGAAAATGTGTTGGTAAACGTTCTCCATGTCGAAACCACTAAAGTGAATACATAAATATAAACTAAATAATCATATAAAGTCTATTTGTTCAGTATTTCTTATCAAGAAAATGTCTTTTTCAGATAAGAGTTACAAGAAGAAAATTATCAAAGAAAAAATATATTATTCTATAAAAGAATATAATTCTAAAAAAATAATTTTATAATATATAAATAATATAATTTTATTTATTTATATATATTTTAATTTATTATATATATATAATATAAACAAACTTATTTAAAAACTTACAACTTGTACAAACTGTAAAGTTGATGATGATAGCTCTTGAGCATTTATTGTTGATAAGATAAAAAGGTTTAAAAAAAGAGTTTTGAGCATTATTGACTATATTTCATTTAAATAACTAACTCTGAAATATAATAAAAATTAATAATATCTTTATAATATATATTTATAATATTAATATATAATATATATTAATATAAATATAAAATAATATATAATTAGATATTTAGAGAGAGAGAGAGAGAGGAAACAAAATAGTTTTGTTTGGTGTATGGTTAGTAAATACAATAAATTCTTATCATTAACTACACATAAGCTACATTTCGATAAATATATATATATACAAACTACAAAAGTAATCAATTATTTTGATACTTTTATCATTAATAATTTCTTTTTTTCTTTTTTTTTAGTTCATCTTACATTTAAAATAATTTTTGTTGTTGAAAAATTAAATTAACATCTTATCTTTCATGTTGATGTCGTATTCTGTAACCATTTCATTGATTTATAACTACAAATTTAGGAAAACAATCCGATAATATTACTGTTATAGATCTTTTTGTTATTTCCTATATTTATATGTTTATATATATATCCATATAATGTATATTATCTTTCTTTTTAATTTATATTTATTCAATTACATGTAATTAATATAAAACTGTTATATAATATATAATATCTTATTATTCATTTTATTCTCTGAACATTTTAAATGACAAATTAAAGATATTTCACTTCTTTCGATGTAATATTATAAACAAATAATCTAATAATTACAATTATATAACTGAATATACATAGATTGTATTGTAGGAAAAATTAATTATATAGAAGACTATTTTTTTCTTTTCGTTATTTCATAGCGGGCAGGATTGCAGGATGAGCTGATCGAGATTGTTAAAGGAATGAGTAACATTTTTGTTTTCAAATTAATTGAAAATACAATATTTTCTTCATTTTTTACATTAGTGTATCATAAATTTTGATTGGAGATGGATTTGATCGTGGAGCTTGAGGTGTCGGTTGTTGAAATGCTGGACGGACATAAGCAGATGGTCGAGGCTGAGTAGATGTAGGCCTGAAATATATAAATCTGTTATAAACTTTTTTTTCAACTATATTATTACCTGCTAGGCTGGATTCTGTTTACGTTGAAGCTTCGATCAAAGTTTTCTTTTTCTCTTTTAAGATCCTCGATTTGTCGAACTTTGTCACCAAGTTCCTGGAAATACAATAATTTGTTAATTGATTATACAAATTCTCATTCAACCTGATTTAAAAGCTTGTTTTGACGATGAAGCCATGTCAGTTGGTCATCTTGTGGTTGAGGAAGGTTTGATTTCTGGAATAATAATCAATTGAATAGTATTATCATTAAAGAAACGATAACATACTTGTAGATTTTCATGTGTAGGAAAACCTTTATCACTTGTTTCCATCAATGCAACCATACGACGATTCAATTCGGTAAGATGAGCTCTCAAGAAATTCAATTTTTGCTCATGTACAGCTGATTCCTGAAATTTCTTAAGCTATAGGGAAGAAAATGAAAAGTTAATTTTTTTTCTACTTCTAAATGAAAAATTCTCATGAGGTAGAGTAATTCTTCATTACTTTTGTAGAAAAGTTGAAGTTTTTATTCCAAAGAGAATAAATTAATGATAGTCTTCTGATTATTATAAGTATAAATAGTATAAACTATATATATAAATATATAAATGTATACGTAATATATTAACAATTTAACTTCAACTATTATTTTTAAATTAAGAAAAGAAAGATTTTATTGCAAAAAAAAAGAAAAAGTAAAAACTATAATGAACTACCAAAGTACTTAATATGTACATATGTTTGTATATGTATGTATGTATTAAGTACTTTTGATAAATCAAATAAAATACATTCAAATCAAAGAAATGTACTGAATTGACTTGTTTCTTTAATTCTTTTTTAATATAAAGAATATAATATTTATATATAATATTATATATCATTATAATACTATATGTATATGACCTTTAACATTGAAATTATTAAATTTCATTTCACATAAAGACGTAGGTGTCTAACCTATAAATATTATTTTTATAAATATATGATATCATATTAGAAAATGTTTTATGAAATATTATTATAAAACAAAACAAAAATTTCTATTTTATAATAATAATGTTCTTTAATTTTTATTTCAACTTGATCATTTTAAAACGGATATTCCGTATATGATGATAAATAGAATATTATGGATAAATCATTGAAACACATACCAAAGCAACCATTCCTTGATTCAGAAGTCTTGAACGTTTTTCAACAGTTTCCATACGTTCCTTATACCATTCTTGAAGACGATTAGACATTTCCATTCCCTTTCGAAGTAATTCTTCTTCTTCCTTATGAAGACCATCGAGTTTTGCCTAAAATTAAGATATATATTAGTATTATATTGAAATATTTAAAGTATATTGCATTAGTTCAAAAATATTTCAAATTTTAGCAGAATGATATGATGATCTTGACGTCAAATTACATGTCTATGCTGATTCGCCTACACTCAAAATTTGTAAAAATAATTCAAAACGAGTTATTTAACTGAAACTTGTAATATTAAATATGATTTTTATTCATTTATATCTTGATTTATTCTATCATCAACTAATTATCTTGAGATTTAAGAAGTTCAAACGTTATCAGTACAGATGTTTTACATAAAAACAAATCATAACATTTCCCAAATGGGAAATAACAGTAAATGATTATGTTTTTAACTTTTTATTCTCGCTGTATTTTTTTTAAATGTTTTGAAAGTTTTGGAAATAATAACTATAAAAGCCTTTTTCTAGCCTACTCTATCATTCGTTGTTAGATCTTTCAAAAGATTCGCCTCATTGCTTTTACGTCATACTTAAGATCCGTTACATTTATATGAATTAATATTGTATAATCTTTTACGAATTTCCCATATTTTCCAATTTTGCTCACAAATCTCCGCACATTTCTACTGTTAATCCCGCCCCTTCCCCTTTTTCGTCCAACCCCCTTTAGGGTATAACTGAGACAAATACTAAAAGAAATTCTAAAATTCAGTTGCTTCTAGGTACTAGCAAGCAAACATGTTCAATCTTCTACTACTAAAATCTTCTATCTTGCTTTTACTGTTTTGGAAATCAGATGCATCGTCTCCTCAACTTGAAGATCTGATATTCCGATCCAATGGTGTAGCTCGTACTCCGAGTCAATTGGATAAGCCAAGTATTAACTTTAATAATCCATCTGCAAACAATGAGCAACGTCCAGAAGTATCTGATCCAGCTGACAATATGGTAAATTTTCTTGTTATTTTTGTAAAAAATAATTATCTTATAATTATTAAAAATCTCATTTTTGTCTTAAATAAGTGTCTTTTTTCGTTTGAAATTTCTATCTAAATTATCTCATATTCATCAACAAATTTATATAAAATACTTGTATGATGATGTAATCAAATAATCGTATAGACTGTATACTTATATAATATATTTATATATATATATATATAAAAATATAGTTATATATATAGTAATATATAACTATCTTATATGTATACATTTATGTCTATATTATACCCATAGCTATCAAGTATCTCATATTCTTCTTGGGGACTTGAGCACTCATACTATCTATTTAGCCAAAAAAACAACTTTTTTGAAGCTTTCTGTGCCACATAAAGCTAAATGAAATCTTATTCACTTCCATAAATCATGTGATCACAATGGAATCGCTCATGATAAGCGGAAATTACTTATCTGAATAATCTGTGACAGTCCGTAGCTCATCATAGTAATTTCCGATGATTAATTGACGTCATTTTCGAAATTTGCAAATTTTGAAATTGAAACTTCAATTCATGAAAACATGAAATCAATTAATATATATGTGTATGTATGTATATATATTTTGAATTATATGTATACATATGTGTTACGTCATTCAGATGGTGAGAAACATTTCGGAAATGAGTTAATCAACTTTATGTTTCAGAAATTTTCATGAAATACATAACATTTCATTTTTTTTTCATTTATCTAATATATATATTTGATAATATTTTTCTTTTTTAGGAATATTATTCTGATACTTGGGATAAAATAAAAGATAATGATATGATGGCATCTGATGATGATTTGGATAACGACAGTCGTACGTATTCAGAAGAAAGCATGGGAAAACGAAGTACAGATGAACTGTAAGATCTTTAATACTTCCTTCAAACTTTATTTTTCAATTAAACAATCAAACCAAAAGATTTTTCAAGTAAAACTATAAAGAGAAATATATTCTTTTCATTTGGGAAAACTCAGCATATCATCATCATAATAGTAGTTTCGAATACAAAATATGAAATACAAATACTCATTCTATAGAATATTTTTCCATGTTTTGAATGTATTGTGGAAATTCAAAAAATGATAAATTGATGGAAATATCTTTTTGTTTTAAAAAAATATTAAATTGTTACTAAAAACAATTTATATAAGGTTATATACATATGTATGTATATGAGTTTTTTTTAAAATTATTATAATTAATTATAGAATAATGAAACGCTCAATGGCAATGGGAAGAACTTCTTTAAGACCTGGAAAACGAAGTGTGGAATATGATTCGTCTTTTAGGTTTTATTCATATAATTATATATAATTATAATTATATTATTATAGACCATCAAAACGATCTGTGGCAGTTGGTAGAGCCTTCTTCAGACCAGGAAAACGATCCGATTTGTCTGATGATTATGAAAGCAGGTAGAAGATAGTTCTTTATAAAAATAAAAATTCTTACTAACGCAGTCATATATATGAAATGTACAAACACATGTACATATGAGGCTGTACACACATTCATTTGATTGGTTCAAACAAATTTCTGTGAGAAAATGAGTGAATATTTGGCTATAATTTACTTCCATAATAATAATTATATAATAATTCAAAGTATAAAATGATTTTTATCATTAAATTCAATTAAGAAATATCCTATTTTACGTTTTTCATATAATTCTTACATTTTTATATTTAGAACAAAGAAAACGGTAGCCGTTGGACGTGCCAGTTTCCGCCCCGGAAAGAGATCCACAGCAGTAGGGCGGTGGAATTTTAGGTTAATATTTTCATATTTAACACTAGAACTATAGAAATAAAGAAAAATCATATAATTTTTCCTTTTTAGACCCGGGAAACGAAGTGCAGCCGTAGGACGAATCTATTTTCGACCAGGAAAACGATTTGATATGAGTTCAATGTAATATCATATGAGAAGAGTGTCTTCTTTCAATCATTTTTTCTTGTAACAACTAGAGGTTAATAATGTTAATCGTCCCCCGATTATTATTTTTCTTGTTGAGATTATTTTGATATAAAAAAGTAAATTTTATGTCAAAAAACAGTAAATGTTCCTCTTTTCTTTTTCTTTACATGATCGTTTATACACATATCTCAAACATTTCTTTTCGGAAAGATTATTTGATATACTTTTTTATATTTACAGTAACTATGCTACAGTATATAACAATCATTTTAATTTGGTTATTTATAATTTAATTTGGAATAGAATTCAATTAATTTGAACTTACCACTCGCGGGGCTACGTCATCTTCATGAACTGTATTTCTTTTACCAGAATTATCAGTAGAACTTGATAAACTTGAGTTTCTCCAAGAAATATTTTCCAAACCTGAAGAAGCTGAAAGAAAATTTTTTTAGTTTATTAAAGAATAAAAATAAAAATAAACTATTTGTCTCATAATATTTAATGATAATCATTATTTATTAAAAAAATATTTAAAAAATAATTTACTAACCTATACTGTTATAAGATGTTGTACTATGTGGTCTGCTTCTAATCACTTGTACTCGAGGTGGAGCATTACCATTAGGTGGTAATGGATGACGCATTCTTGATTCTTCTTTTTGAGAACGAACAGTTGTCTGAAAGTTGAAAATTTTGAATGAAAAATTTATTTTAGATTTAGATTTTTCTCAGTAAAGAAAACTAAAAATGTAGGACAATAGGTTATGATTTATGGACAAAAAAGAATTTATATGTAGTACAAGAGGGGATTATTTAAGAATATTTTAAGATATTTCATCTTAAATGTTTTTTCCTATATATCTATATATATATATAGATAAATCTCAATTTCAAATTTAACTAAAAAAAGAAAACAAAGAAAAGATTAAATATTTTTTCTATAATATATTGCTTAAGAGAATTGAGAACATGTTAGCGTCAAATGCAAGCATCATGATTGAACTCTGAGAAGCTTATACCATCCTTCACAAACAAGGTTGATGTTTGTAGAAAGCTTGAAACATAAACTAAAGTAGTAAAGGTCAAGAATACGTGAGAGTTGTTAAAAACCTGGGACAAGGCCAAGAAGTCAGAGAGGGAAATAACTAAAGAATCTGGCCGGATGCCAGCTTCCGAGGTCATTTATCGAGATGATATATGAAAAGGTAGAGAAGTAGTTAAAAGAAGAAAACAGAAAGAATAACCTGTATATTATGAGAAAAACAACAAAATAATTTAGTTTCTAGTATAATTATAATAAATTATATATAGTTACTATATATTACAATTGTTTCTTAAGTGGATAAATATGAAAATATAATTACATAATATATGATGAAAGAAGAATAAATAGTTATAAATATATATAAGATATATTTCTTATTATTAAAAATAAATACATTTCTTCTATAAAACTTTGTAAAATACTTTAGAAAATTATATTTTTTTACAAATAAAATATAAGAATAAAAGAATATTTGAAAGTAAAATCATTTTTGATCTAGCTGGATGTACATATGAAATGACAGAAAGTAAAACGATAACCAGATGACGGAACCGTATTAGATTTGTATGTAATGTAGTATGACAACAATGTAAAGCATTAAGTCAAGTACTAAGGAAAATCTGAACGGAACCGGAAAAGCGGGATGGCACGAACGGTTTGCTGTCAATACGGACGACGGATGTGTGCAGAAGAAGATGAAAGAAGAATAAGGCTATTTGATGGTCATTCACAATGCTCATAATGGACATACATACATATTATAAATGAAAAAGAGAGTTGGAAGTGAAAATGAGTCAAATACTGTATGAAATGAGAGGCTGGATTCTTGCATAAGTATTTGCGGCTTGTGATTGAAGAGGAGAGATGTCGAAAAAACTTGACGAGAAACAGTAAGTAGAAAGAGGAGATTAGGACCAAAAAACGAAAGAAAACGAATTGAAATTCATGGAAATCGACTTTTCGATAGTTTTTGCTTTTTAAGAAAAAGAAATTCGGATAGAAATGTTTTTTTTTTCAAAAAGTTCGTTTTGTTATGTTAGCCAATTATGATGATCAAAGTTTATATGAAAATTAATTAGAAATGAGAATAAATATGATAATAGTATATTAAAAGATAAGATAATTTCTATAATAATAATAAATATTTTATACCTTTTTTGGTCGTAATATAATATTTGGTGGCTTTGTTGTATTTTCAAAATTTAAATGCATATAGTTTGAGTAGCTAGGAGGTCGTGAAATTGATGTTGTTGATGTATGAATAGGAATAACCTGAAATATACATTAATTATATTATTTAATTTTAATTAAAATATAAAATCTAGTTTAATAAAAGTAAATAAATTAAATATAATATTTTGAAGTCATACTCTAGGTTGAGGAATAGGTTCTGGAGTAATATTTGGCTGACTACCATAGTGTAACTGTGAACGTCTATAAAAGTCATTGATGCCCATTGAAGGATCATTATGCATTTTTCGTCGTTCAGCTCTAAAAATAAAAGATTTTTTCACTGAAAATATTTATTATTTTTCATTTGAAATATAATAATTATAAAACTTTATATGAAATAGAAAAAAATATTTCTTGGTGTATATCATTAATCTTGAAGATGATTATAACTAAATGTTTGTAATATCTTTTATAATATTTATGATTGTTTATATTAATTTATATCTTTGTTATATTCATATCTATTAGAATTATCATTATTCTCTATATACATATGTATATTAATCTTTGAAATTAATATAAAACTTAGAAATGATACATACGTTAGATTATCTATTCTTCCTTCACTTTGAACTCGATGTAATGGGATATTGTTGTTGATTTCTGAATCACGAAGGGATAATTTTACGGCCGTCAAGAATCGGTCGAACGTCAAATACCTGTCAAATATGGGACATTTAATGTAATAACTTTTTTTAATTATATCATATAATAATAATAATTATTATTATGTGCTAAATAATGTGTTAGAATACTACTTACCCGTCTGCTGATGCTACTTTTCCCACGCAACGTAAGAAGCTAGGTGGCAAGTGAGGCTTGTGGACTTCTGTGAAACGAGCACAGAGCTAAAAACAAAATATTAATTAAAATATATACATGGGTAAATATCATTTTTTTTCTCAGTAAAAACAGTTTTTTTCCAAATTTTTAAGCGAAACAAGCTTTGAGTAAATAAAGTTCAAGAGGTTATTATGGAAAACTAAATTTAAGTACAGCATAGTTGTTGGCGTTTTATTAATTCAATAGATTCAGAATCTGGTCATCTGGTTGTGGACCAGTTGTGGCTAAGATATAAAAAACTTGCGAACGAAAGCTTTTACCAGATGTGATATGAAATTAAAAAAAGTTCTAAATGTTCTTAATGGAACACATCCATACATTCATCGATTCATAAACACTTTACAGAAAAAAAGAAGATTTGAATAGAAAGACCATATTAAATCTCATTAGTGTATTCATTTTTTGAAAAATAAAAAGCCAACTATTTTAGAAAAATATATTTTCTCGATTAGGAATTTAAAAAAAAAATAAATTACGAGTATAATATAAATGATCACAGTTGGATGTTTTGTATGTTACATTTGACAGACAGTACTAGATTGTAGGACAAGTTCTAATTTTCTAAATATTTTTGAAAAAAAAAAAGATTTTTTTATAAAATTGAAGTAAAATCGGAGACGTTGAATGATAAAAGTCTATAAAGCAATTTTATATGATTCATTTGACCTGTTCTATTCAGCTTTACTTCGTCTAATCCAGAATGAGTCACATACAATACATACATATATTGACATTTTATAATATAACATTTGCTTTTTCATATAGTAAATACATTTTTCTTTCTTAAAAAAGAAAATAAATACAATCAACTATATGAGTTTTTAATGATTTTTGATCATAAAGGTGATAATAGGCTTATACTCTTTGAAATAATTTCAAATGAAAATCAAATAAAAAACTTACTGTTTCATAGCTTATTCTCCCCGTACGACTTGTATCCAAAATATCAAAAAGAACATGAAGTTGCTCAACAAATTCTTTTCTTAATTCACGAGATTGTGTATCAGTTCCTATAAAATATATAAATTCTTAACTATATATGTATAAATAATATAGTTTAAATGAGAAAAAAAACCTGAAAACTCACTCATTGTATCAGATGTTACATTCAATGGTTTACAAACGACTATTCGTGCAAGTCCTTTCCGTTCAACCTCAAATTCGAAGCTTGATCCTATAATTGGCATGACCATTAGAAGTCGTAGAAGAAAGTTTTCAATAGTATTTTCAAATACATATATTTTAACGAAAAAATATAGAAGATAGATAGGCGATGAAAAGGAATCAGAATACAATACAAAAGATGAATTGAATATGATAATCTATATATAAATCGAAAATTACTTCTTTGATATTCTGTACTTTTTGACTTTAATCTAACACTGTATGAGGTGGATTTGCCTTCACATAAGCTGTGACAGTCAGTTATAAAACACGTTTTAGACTAAAAAAAATTGAAAACAATAAAATGAAACATGTGCTTAAAGGGAGGGGGTCTTCATCTAGGGTGGCAATATACGCAAAAAATTAAAATATTAGATAATAAAGTGAAAACTCTGGAAAAATATTATGATAGAAAATAGTTTTCAGTTCGATATTTGTTTCCTTTGATATTTCAAATATAAAATTTAACTACCGTTGAATGTTTGATAAGAAAAGAGGTTTGATAATGAACAATAATGAAACTAATACTTGAATAATCTTTTTCATATCATAAAGAATAGAAATATGATATCATTATATAAGAACTTTTTTCTTATAATTAAATAATATTAAATTATAATAAAATTAATATTTAATATAAAAACTTATATAATAATAATAATATAATAAAAATAAATAATACAAGGTTGTACTTGACTATCTTATCTAGTTGTAAATGAAGAGCTTAAATAATAACTTTTATATAATAATATAATAAAAAGAAAAGAAAGAATATTATATATATATATATATATATAATAAAGTTATATTTTACTTAAGAATTTGTGAAATAGAATATGATTAAGAGGTAATGCCAAACAAGCTAGAATCCGGAAACAAATTCGAATTCCTGAACATTATGTTGATGTTCTGGTTAATGAATGAAAACAAGACAAAAGCTTAAGAGTAGGAAAGAAGCATTTATCAAGAAGACAATGAATGAACATCTTTTAAAAGTCCGGTTAGATGTTAGTTAAAATGGAAAACACTAACGAGCATGTTCGACTTTGAAGTTGTAATCCACGTTTCACGTACTTATAACATGCTAATGGACTTTATTGTAAAACGAATAATCAGGAAGAACGGTTGTGTATAATTGAAAAATGAAAAAAAAACATTTAATTTCAAAAATAGTAAAAGAATTACTAAAGAATTTTGAATTTTTTGAATTATTGAAATCTATAAACATCTATAATGTTTCTGAATACGTTGAAAGAAGGAATCAAAATAATGAAGAGATGAAAGTATTATATAGAAACTCTATGCAAATTCTATAGTTTTCATTTCATACGTACATCAAAAGGTAAGATAGAGAGAGAGAGGGAGGGAGAGAGAAAGAGAGAGAGAAAGAGCGAGGGGGGGGAGGAAGAGAGAGAAAGAATGAGTCGATAGGGCAGACAACAAAGATGATGCAAAGAAGAGAGATGAGAGAAGCCGCACTGTGCGAACTATAAGACTAAATAAGGTCTGGTGAATTTCTAGTAATAGAAGAGAAAATAAGAGAAGTAAGAATAACTACAAATAGACACATCTTGCTTCGCTTGGTTCTCGACTTGCCTCAGTAAATCACAACGTATGATGAAGCAAAACTTGCCAAACAGTGCTGTACATACAGACAAACGATTATAATATATAAAAAATATATATTATAAGATATTATATGTAACTACAATGAAATCAAATAAGTAATTCTCATATTGGGTACAATGTTGAAGAATATTCGCTTATATGCACCCAGAAAGCTTGAAAGCCGTCTGGTGGATGTCCATTAATCTGACCATATATAGCAATTAGTGACAGGTGTATCAAGTGCAGATAGTCAATAACAGAATATAAAAGCAAATCTTAAGTGAATCTGAAGACATTGCATAAAGAATTAACTATAATAGAATATTACGAATTGAATAATTATTTAGGAAATATAAGTTAAAAATGAAAATAAAATGTTTCATATTCATAATTGAATATTAGAAAAACGAATGAATAAGGAAATAGCTATACTTAAGAGACTCTTCATCCTAGAACAGTATGGATAGTTACGAAAGAAAATAATAGTCCTTGATATGTGAAAACGTTAGTATGGTCATGTATAACCTTGGAGCTCAAAAAGACGAAAAGACCTTACGAACTCATTGTAAAGAAGTATGAAAATGACTAATAACATGAAATTATTTTGTAGTATAAACCTTTTCTTATCATAGCAGCGTAATAGTTGGAATATATGGTATAGCGAAAGATGTTTTTCGTTATTTGGAGCAATTAGTTGTGTTAAAAATTTCGGAGAACGTGTAAAAAGTTGCATAGAAAACTGTCAAAACGACAATAAAAGAAAGTATAATTGACATGGCGATACATCAGTTATTTGTTCCAAGTAAATGGAACATAAAGAGAAGTTTAGAGAAAGAAATACATAGAGAGAGAAAGAGAGAGAGAGAAAGAGAGAGAGAGGAAGATTGAAGAAGTGAACTCAGAATGAGGCCATATTGGTCAACTGGAAAAAGAAGAGTGATCTCGAATTAGTATACGGGAACGAGGAGAGTAAAAGAAGAAACGACAACATCTGAAGACCGGGAAACATTGACGATGTCCATACGGAGAAGGCAATAAGATCAGTTCGGATCGAAAAAAGATGAAGGTGTAGATGAAGAGGATGAACAGTTGTACGATATAACAACATTTCTCAATCAAACATTTGTCTTTCTCTTTTCTTCTCTTCAAATCATATCATATAATATTTGATTTAATAGGCAATTTCATGGATACAGTTGCAGTTGTAAAAGGTAGCTGATTGAATACAAAATTATTCCGGTAAATATAGAATTGATAATCTTACTACGGATATATCAATACAGATGATAGCATAGTTAGAGATTTCATATAATTTTTAATCATAATACATACAATAGTATATACGATAAGAGAATAAAGAAGAGGTTGTGAGAGAATTTGTTCCCGTATGATGACAGACGAGAATCAACAGATGATGTTCGGGATAGAAATCTGAATGTCATAACAAACATATAATGATTATATAATCGGTTAAATTTTAAAAGAAATAAAAGAAGAAATTGTTATCAGAATATTACATCTTATGAACTATTTTGTTTATATTTTAAGGAAACTATCTGAGACTTTAGATTTTATACGGAAATGGAAAACTTTCCTGTTTTGATTTAGAATAAAATACATTTTTTGAAGATTAGATAGAGAATAAATGAAATAGAAAATGAAGTCATATATGAATTTATAATCTAAAACAATCTATCAAATAGAAAAGGTCATCATACATTAGTCATTTAATGATGATTTTGAATTATCAAGCCGATTCGGAATTATTATGAAGATCTTAATCTAAATTAACTATAGCATGAAGAGAAAAGAATATTAGAATTTAAAAAAAAAAGAAAAGATTTTCTATATAATATATAATAAAGAATCAAAAAAAAGATATATGAGGGAAATATTAAAGAGTGAAAAACGATGAGGACAAGTGGTGGGAGCGGTGGATGAACTAGTATGACTAAAGAAACAAAGCAAAGTGACCTCCTTCAGATATCAAGTTGGCACAGTAGGCAGATAGGCTTGAAATAGCAAAAGTGGTCACAAAATCGTTTTTTCACCTCCAAAAGTGAAAAAGAAATCCGAAACAATGAGACTACTTTGAGGTTGACGTTGATGAAAGATAAATATAAAGTCCAAATTAGAAAAAAATGTTACTGAGATTTGAAAAGTTCACTCGATTCATAGAAGATTGTAATATCTGAGTAAAGAAAGCTCGAAAAGTTGTAAATTGGAAAGGAAATATGTTATATGTTTATTCACACATTTCGAATACTGAACAGTAATAGACAAATAGACTAAATAACACTGCTCCAGTTACAGCAAATGAATACTCAAAGCAATCAAAATTTGCCGATAAATATAAGAAAAGGTCAGAAGAGATAAAACTACAAAGCAATACTGTTTCAATAATAGAAGAAGAGTTTTTTTTTCCGATTAATGATATGATTGATACTCAGCTTTGTATTTTAGTTATGAACTGTCGGTAATCTCTTTTAAAAACTGAACAAATCTTTAAAATTATGTGAATAAGAACATAGACAGATATTGAAATGAAATAAGGAAAAACATTTTTAGCTCAATAGTTTAAAGAAGAAATATATGTCGTTGACTAAAGATGGTGAGATGATTGAGAAGTAGGAGGCTATCATCGATGTTCCAAGTGCTCTCTTTGACACGATTCTTCCTTCTATACATCTAGACTCTCATATTTATTCATAATCTCTCTTATTCACTTACTCTTTCTTTCTCTGTACATCCAAATATTGACAGACAATCAGTACAAAACCAAACTTCTTTTGAGAATTTTGAAGATTGCCTAGTTCTTTTCAATATAATATACGGAAAAACGAAAGATTTCAATAAAAATTAAAGATAATAATTACATATTTGTTCATTTAATAGCAGATGTTTTTCTTTTTTTTTAATTTGTAATGAACTGTACGATACAACAACTGGATAGTTATAACATGATCAAGCTGAACATATATTATATTATGATGAAGTCTATGATTATTATGTTTAAATAAAAGAAAAAAAACTGGACAATGATAGTATGAGATGTTTAATCTAGATTTTAAAATAAATTTTAAGTGATGAGCAAGCTATGAATGAAGATGATGTTAGCATCGTTGTCATCCTCATCATCCTCATCAGCATCATCATCATCATGCTCAACTAAATCCGGAACTATGTATCTGACGACTGTCACATTTCTATTTACATATTCTGCTACACATATACGTAAACAATCAATTGGAGTATATGAATAAACTATGAGAATACAGATGGTTAGTAAATCATAATTGATTTGTATATAAATTTTTTAAAAGAAGAAAAGCAATAGATACATATAGTATACCATATATAGTATATATCTTATATTATATCTTATTATGTATACATATATGTATATATCATATAATACATGCATATAGTATATAGTATGTACATATACTATATACATATAGTTAATGAAACATAGTAGATGTTTTATATATCTATTTGATTAACATACCCAATTTATTGTTTATTTAATATAAAAAAGGTGCAAAAAAAGGAAAAAAAGAAATCAATATTAATTATTTAAAAAATGAATAAAAATTTTTAAATAAAGTTATTGAAATTTTAAAAAATGAAGTAAAGTATCTAAGATTTACGGCTATTTCAAGCAATTAGAGAGCATTTTACTGATTTTAATTTATTTAGTTTATAATAAAATATGTTTCACTTATTATATGTTAATTGTAAGTGATAACTACAAAATACAATATAATTTATATCATATAATTAGTAGAAAAATAATAAATCCTACTATATGATTGAATATTTATCAATCTTGTTATGTAAATATAATTAATTCTTAATGTTGTTCCTAAAACACATAAGTACCAGTCATAATTTTAAGAAAATTTCAAATTTATTTAGGGTTTGTTAGAGTTAAGTCTTCTTCTTTTTTTTTTTCAAAATATTTGTGCAGCTTTGTGGTCAAATATATCCGAATGTTTATCTAGTTTTGTATTATTTTTATTGTTCTTTTTCTTTTTTTTCTTAAAAGACTATTCTAAAGAAGTTAAACTAATTGATTTGTATTTTAGAGATTCTTTTACAAGAAGAACACTATTTTATTTCTTAATTTGTCGTTCCTAATAGGATTTCTAACTTCATATAATCTCATTTGAAACTGTTAGTTGATAGTTTTTTTCATTAATCTTATTTAAATATCGTCTATTTTTATTTATTTTTCCAATAATTTAATTTTAACTTTTGATTTATATTTTATATTTTAAAAATACCCTCTTGTCTTCGAAAGAATATTTGTTGAACGTATATGATTCCCATCAGAAGATTGTGAAAACTGAACTTCATCGTTCAATTCAATTGATCATTCACATCATTGAAAATCAGTTTGATTTTCCTCATTCCTGCATCATTCATCCGGTTATTCACATTAGTTCTATTCTCATCTACTTTCCTTTTTCGATTCAAAAAATCCAGCTTCATCTCAACTAACTTCTTAATGATATATGTGAAAGTTAAATATCAACCAATGTTTTTTTCCTCAAATCGATTTATGTGAAGCAACATTCTAACTTCATGCTTTCGGAGATTTGACGAAAAAATCATTCAGAAGAATAATACAGTTTCTAATGTTTTCATCTCTATCTTTCATTCCCGGAAAAACAAGAGTTTTTACCCAAAACGTCATGCCTGTCAGTTGAAGCTTTTATAAACTTCAAGCTTTCGCCTTCAAAATTGCTAAACTCCATGAATCTTTTGATATTTCCTCCACCTATGTGCAGCACACAATCTCTTATAACCGTCAAGCTGAACCGGCTCATTTCATGATCCTTTCTCTATATTTCTCTGTCTGTCACTCACTCTTTCACATTATTTTTTAACAAATCATCTGTCAAACTAATCAAAAAATAAGATACATATTGCCTCTTTTATCTCTTCAATTCATACTGAGATGATGATGATGGTGGTGGTGGTGTGTGTGTGAGAAGAGCGGTTCTATCAAATAGCTTTGGTCAGTCAATGACTAGACATAATGGCTTGCTTCACCTCAGAGATACAGGCTATCAGACAAAAATGTTCCGATGAGAATTGCTTTTTGAAAAGCTTCGAATTAAGAGAAAGGAGACATAGTGATTGTTGACTTGACCAATCCACACTGTTTGTAAACCTGGTCCATGCGCATACTACAAAGAGAACTATAGAGATGAAGAAAGACGGTTTGATAGAATAGAAGAAAAGACAGAGAAAAATGAAGAGATAAATGGATAGAAGAGAAGAGGGATTGCAAGATTGTCTTCAAACCGCCTCAGGGTTATTTCCTTCGCCACCTTCAGGCATCTCTGAACTTTTTTCCGTTCGAAATCTGAAACACCCATGATTTTCTGATTTCCGTTCTCAAAATATCTTATTTCTTTTAATCTTTTTTTCAATTTGTTATTTCATCTGATTATTATAACGATTTACTATACTTTATATTCTTTCTTTTTTATATTTTATCTATTAGATTTTATTTTTCTTTTCTTTTTATAAAGTAATAGTAGTATGTTTTGTCATAAGAGATTGGCATTTTCATTCCACATTTACCTACTTCAACATTAGGGCACGAAATTCTTATTTGTATTCAAAAGGTAATAGGATATCTGCCAATTATGATCGCCTGACCATCTGATGGAGGGAGGGTGGTAGACAGATTAAACGACATACCTATAATCTTATAACTAAAGTTTAAGTATGTATAAAGTATATTTATTAATTTATATTGAATAATTTTCATTATATTCTTATAATCAACTTCAAAATTTTGTTTGTTTAAGAATAAATTTTAAACAAAGACAATTATAGACAGTTTCTCTTAAATTTTTTATCATCAGTTTTGTTTTTTTTTGCATAAATTATCTTTTAAAGATTATAAACATCTATTAAAATTTCCTTTTATTAAAAGAATTGAAAATTATTTGTTATTCTAGTTCACTAACTATATTTCATTTGTTTTTTTATATTCATCTGTCTCACATGTAACTGCTTGACGATTTGATGTTCTATTTAAACTTGTGATGATGTTAATCGCCAAGGTTATAATTATACATTGTTCTTCTAACTATGCTTTATCTAATCGGATATCTTTTAAAAAATAGATCTACAACACTATTCAGAAAGAAGAATTTCTTTATTTTCTTGTTTTGTAAATACTACATGAAGTAATTTATGTTTAAGCATCATTATCCTTTTTTGTATATCGTTTAAGTTTCCACATCAATCTAGTATTCTATTCATTATTTTTAGCAATTCTATTTCCTTCTACCTGTTTAACATGTAAGAATCTCATAATTTACGATATATTCTATATATTCTATATGGCAAAACTCATGAATCGCCTTAGGGAATAATCAATTGTCTAACAGGTCAACAACAAGATTAACAGCCGACTGAATAATATTTCAAGTTCACATAAACGTATCACAGGATGTGATGATAACAGAGTAGACGATTGAGAGATAGAGAAACTAAAAAGGTAAAACAGAAAAAGAAATAGAGAGAGAAAGAGAGAGAGAGAGAGATACGTATGTAAGAGACTTCTAAGAAAGTTCTGACCCGAATGTGATGAACGACGTAATCGTTTTCCGTTGCCTTCATAGGACGATATGGTTCATCGTTATGGTTGCTTAACGATTAGCTCATATATCTTCAATCTCAGAACTCTATCTTTGCTGTAACGCTTAGCGATACATATTTCAATGTTTCTATCTTCTATCTTCCCTTGTTTCACATTATTTACGTGTTAATATAATTTTTATATGTAATTTTGTTCAATTGTGGTTTCTCTTTTGTACCATTTTTATGAAAATTTTACTTTCCTTCTTATTGCTTTCTCTTTCTTCAAAGTATTTCACATCTTAACTTTTTCCTTTTATAATCCTCTTGTTCTTTTTATTATCTTCTGACACCTTTGCAATTCACACTCTGTTTTGATAACAAATTTACAAAAAAATTCTTTTATTCTTTTCAAAATTGTTTTTCTTATAATATTTCTTCACTAAACAATACAATATGTAAAGTGATGAGACATAGTCAAACTAACTAAGATGCTAACTATGATGAAGACAACGAGACTCTGTCGACTTCGACATAAACGGATTAAAGACGCGGCGCACAAACAGTCCATCAGATGGCTGACGAGCCTGTACCATACAACTGGTAGATCATCATTAGGTCATATCGAATTCTAACATCTTTTGAAAATTCAGTTTTGTCCCCCTTCTACTCTTTCACTCATACTTCATGTCATTGCCAGCGTAAATCTGTTACTGGACTATCAGCATTCATTTTCTTTTTTTCTTTTTATTTTAAATTTTAAATTCTAAAATCTCCTTCTTATGTGATATATTTGATATCAAAAATATTTTTTATCGCTTTCATACTTTATATGGACAATGACAAGCTTCTACAAATAAGATGAATTTCTACTCCTAACTGATAAAGAACTTTAGCGTCGTTTCCGCCAATATACATATTTCCTTTTATAATTTTCAAATATTGTTTCTTTTCAATAATCATGCTGTTCATTCAGTTCATTGGTCACTTTCTTCCAATATTTGTTCAGCTCTTTTCTTATAAAAAAAAATATT
Organism: Auanema rhodensis; assembly: GCA_964057225.1. NCBI lineage: Eukaryota > Metazoa > Nematoda > Chromadorea > Rhabditida > Rhabditidae > Auanema > Auanema rhodense. The sequence goes on along the minus strand of OZ059899.1, from coordinate 6,708,662 downwards.
TGAGATTTCAATGAAAATATTTCTAAAGAGTTTGATTCATAAAACATAATTCCATACTGTTATAATCTTAGTCGTAATTTGAAATGAATCAACGCGATATAATCCTTAACTATCAATAATACTTTGAATTTAATTATATAATATAATATTAAATTATATTAACTTTATTATTTATTTTAATCACATTTTTATATTAAAAATCGATGCGTTATCATTAAGCTACAATTTTGTTTCGACTACATAAACTTTTTAAAGCTTTATTGAAACTTATTCTTATAAAGTTCTATTAATTAATTAAATTTATTTTTAATATTTTATATAAAATAGATAATTATTATTTAAAATACAAATAATTCAACAAATTTCCAGGAAAAAAAATTTTTTTTTAAAGATAATGCACTCATTCTATAGTATGCTTGATGCTTTATGAACTTTAGTTTCACTAGCTATCATTCTGATTTGACTGTAATGTATATCACCGTAAATTTTAAAATTTTTCATATGCCGAACCTTAAAATCAAATAATAAAAGCGGTAATAATCTGTCTGGTAATAGAGATATGATATCTTGATAAGGTTAAGAATGATGGAGAGTTGTCAGTGGTCATTCGGCGAACGACTATATGATCAAAAGAATGTGAATAACGACGACCGAATGATTGAGAAAAGTTCGAACAAAATATAGAGAGATGGCGAAAGCAATGGAGGGAGAAAGAAAAAACAGAGAGAGGAAGATAGAATGAGAGAGTCAACTAGAGTAAGCACCTGAGTGGTTGTGGACTAGTGAGATGAATAAAGAGAGAAGAGCGAAGGAAGTGAAGTCTAAGAAGGAGGATGTTAGATACAGTCAACAATGTATCTTTCTCTTCATCTGCGTCCTCAACATCATCTCTTTTGTCAGGCTTCTTCATCAGCTTTTCATCTTTCTTTCTCATAATATCCTTTCCTATCTCAGATTCTTTGTTTCTCTCTCTCTCTTTTCTCTCTCTATCCCTCTCTCTTTTTTCTTCTCTATGTTACCTATGTTTCAGACATCCCATCTTCTATAACCAAATACAAAACTGTTCTCTTTCCTTATAACAAGACGGACACTGTCATCTTATAGATTAACATTTGATTTTCTTGCTCTTTGTTGTTAACAATGTTTTATTCCAGCATACTTTCTATATTGTCTACTTATATTCAACTATTTTATTCCAAATATATAGATATATATTTACATAAGACATATTAGACTACTATTCATTTAATCATTCACATCTTTTATGCCTTTTTGTCGCATTTCCTATGTTCTACACTCTCTCCACCTTATTTTCATTGTCCATCAACTTTCTGTAAACTTTCAAGTCAAGTGTCTACAATTACATACACATTGACGTATATACAATTTTTTTTGTGAAATTTTCTAGCTTTTTATCAATAATTTTTATTAAAATATATAATTATAGTTATATAATCAACATATATATTTGGTTTGGTAATCGCTTTTCATACCATTTTTGGAACCTTGTCTTCTTCATGTTATCACCTCGCTTTCTTTTCTCTTGAAACTTTTAGTGCTTCGACTATGTTCAGTTGTTCAAAATTTTAATCTTTTCTTCCTTTTGCTCACATTTGCAGATTTTTTTTTGAGTATTGCCTTCTATCCGAAAAGTCATCATGTTGCTCTGACCACTCTATTTGCTACAGATTCTAATCTGGTCATGTAACAAGTCGAACAAGCCCCTTAAACCTATTGCTGTTTCTTCACCATTCATTGCTTTCGAACTATATTTGCACTGTATATTTCTTATTTTCATTATTTTCTTCAGAAATATTTATAATATCTGATATTGTTGAATATGTATTAAGAAAATGGTTTTAGTAACTAAGGTAATTTTTATTAAATAGAAATAATAAAATATTTTTCTTTATTAAGGGAGATTTCATCTGGATCGAGCCTATTCGAGGTGAAGGGTCTATACCTGCTGGGGCTCGTGTTATTGAACAAGACCATGGTAGATTGAAGATTCTCGATGATTCCGGAACGGTAATTTTCTTTTCTTTTTTAAATTTTTTTTAGAACAAAATTTGTTTTAATTTACTAATCTCAAACATTTATTTTGAAAGAAAAAAAAAGTTTTTTTTTTTTCAAAAACAACATTTTGTTTTTGTTTATCAATTCAATACATTCTTTATTTATTCATAATTTATCAAATATAAATGTATATCAGTTATAACATATTCAAACAATCAATTTCATTGTCTCTTAATTCTGACATATCAATTGAACTTGACCCAAATTTGGTCACCTCCCTGTATTTCGTATCCAAATACGATGTTCTCTCTCTTCGAACAACCTCCTCTCTATATAATTCTATTTCTCTCAATTAGATCTTAGCCAACGACGAAATTGATCTCACTTATATGTTCAAGATAATTAGCCAAAATATTCAGAAAGAATGAGATAATATAAAGTAAAGGCATCGAAATGATTTATATGAAAATTGAAAAATTTAATTGTTAATTACCTTATTTTAATTGTAAATTAGAGCAATGAATTTGTCCTTAAATTACCTAACATCATTGAACGGTCATACAAAATGATTTGAAAGTAGAATTTATATTAATTCCAGAAGAAGAAAAGAATGCATCCACATCAGCAATAGCTATTAACCATAATTTGAAAACTTTATACTGTTTATGCTAATTAGACATAGTATATCGTTTGACATGTTCACGTTTAACGTCATACTAATATCATTTCATTGCCAAATTTGAATATCTATTAACCGGTTGCATCTAAGCATTTCAATTCTACTTCAACTTCTTTGCTTTTTCAAATCATTTTTTGGTTTAGGAACAATGGCTTGCAGCAGATCGCAGAATTCGTTTGATGCATCCAACATCCGTTGAGGGTGTTGAAGATATGTGCCAATTAGGAGATTATCATGAAAGTGCTATATTAAGAAATATTTTTATACGATATCGTCAAAAGTATATTTATGTAAGTTATAATACATAATAGTAAAACAAGTGTTAACAATTTTGTTTTAGACTTTTACTGGATCAATTCTTATTGCGGTTAATCCATATTTGGACATTCCCATATATACAGCAGAACAAATTCGCTTGTATAAAAAGTATTATATAGATATATTTATATTTTAATAAAAATTTATTATTAAAGAAAAAAAATAGGTGAATTGCCTCCGCATATATTTGCTATTGCTGATAATTCATACACTTCTATGAGAAATGGAAATAAAAACCAAAGTATTATAATAAGGTATAAATATATTTATTCTTTTATATGTATATATAACTTTTTTTTAAATTTAAGTGGTGAATCCGGTGCTGGAAAAACTGAATCCACAAAGTTAGTACTACAGTTCTTGGCTACCATTAGTGGACAACACAGCTGGATTGAACAACAAGTATTAGAAGCTAACCCTATATTAGAAGGTTGGAATATATATTTATATTTTTAATTATATTATTTATATTTATTATTTATAGCATTTGGTAATGCTAAAACAGTTCGTAATGATAATTCATCAAGATTTGGAAAATATATTGATGTCCATTTTAATCAAGCTGGATGTATTGAAGGTATATTTATAAATTATAACAAAATATTCTTTAAATATATATTAGGTGCTCGTATTGAGCAATATCTTCTTGAGAAATCTCGAATTGTATCTCAAGCAGAAAATGAAAGAAACTATCATATATTCTATTGTCTTCTTTCTGGATTAACATCAGAAGAAAAGAAAGATCTTGAACTAACTACAACATCAGATTACTTCTATTTAACTCAGGTGAATAACTAATAAATATAATTTTTAATATAATGACAATATAGGGAAGAACACTTGTAGCTGAAGGTCGTGATGATGCTGCTGATTTAGCAGAAATCAGATCTGCAATGAAAGTATTAATGTTCAAAGATCAAGAAGTTTGGAGTATTTTCAAGCTACTTGCTGGAATTTTGCATGTTGGAAACATACGGTATCGATGTGAGTTACTTATACTTATAATAATTATAACTATAAATATTATATTTATTGTATTATAGCTTCTCAAATTGATAATATGGATGCTGTAGACGTTAGTGATGCTTCAAACATTGTACGCATTTCACGCTTGTTACAGGTAAAAATATATATTTATACATGTTAACTATTATATTATTCTTTATTATAGATTAGAGAACAAAACTTTTTGGATGCTTTGACGAGTAAATGCTTAGTTACTCGTGATGAACGCGTTGTTAAACGATTAAATGCTCAACAAGCTATTGATACACGTGATGCTCTTGTTAAAGGAATTTATGGACGGTTATTCGTTTATATTGTATCCAGAATCAATGATGCTATATTCAAGTTAGTTATTTGTATAATATTTTCAATTCTAGTTATGAGTTATAGACCACGTAGTGATGGTAAACGAACATCTATTGGAGTTCTTGATATATTTGGCTTTGAAAGCTTTGAGAATAACAGCTTTGAGCAATTGTGCATTAATTATGCAAATGAGACTTTACAGCAATTTTTCATTAAACATATCTTTAAGATGGAACAAACAGAATATGATCAAGTATTTATTGTTGTTTATTTTATTTCTTTTAATTATATATCCTCAGGAGCAAATTAACTGGAGACAAATTAAATTTATTGATAATCAAGCTACTCTTGAACTTATTGCTCTTCAACCTATGAATATTCTCTCTATAATAGATGAAGAAAGTATTTTCCCAAAAGTGAGCTTTTTCTAAATGTATATTTTATATTTATTTGTAATATATTTAGGCTACTGATTACACTATGCTTAATAAGTTGCATGCTAACCATGCTAGATCTAGTTCATTGTATATGAAACCCAAATCAGATCTACAAAAAGCTTTCGGTGTTAATCATTTTGCAGGTCCCGTATTTTACAATGTTAAAGGTAAAACATAAATAGTATATATTATAAATTATATTATTTCTTTTGTGTTTAAGGATTTTTGGAGAAAAATCGTGACTCCTTCCATGCTGATTTGCATGCACTTGTCTCTTCATCTAAAATGGTTTTCTTGAGACGGCTGTTTGAAGATATGGATTATGCTGATAGCAGTATTAGGTACTCGTTTCTATGAAAAAAAAATTAAAAATTATAAAATTCTTCTATTACAGAAGAAAAGGAGGAACTGTTAGTTGCCAGTTTCGTCGTTCACTTGAGTCACTTATGAGTCAATTGACCCAAACGGAGCCCTTCTTCATCAGATGTATAAAACCAAATGAATATAAGCGAGCACTTGTAAGTTTTAATATATAAATTTGTTAATTATATAGATATATATGTATTTAAATTGTTTTAGATTATGGATCGTGATTTAGTTCTAAGACAATTAAGATATTCTGGTATGATGGAGACTATCCGAATTCGTCGAAGTGGTTACCCTGTTCGGCATTCGTATGATCAGTTTGTACATCGGTATCGCCTCTTAGTTAATGGCATTGGTATAATATATATATTTTAATTTTAAATTTATCTTTGAATGTTAATTATAGGACCAGCTCATAGAGTTGATTGTCATAAAGCAGCAAAGAAAATTTGCCGATATGTATTTGGTACAGATGCAGATTTCCAACTAGGAAAAACTAAAGTTTTCTTGAAAGATCAACAAGATTTATTCCTTGAAACAGTAATCTAAGCATTGTTAGAATCTACGTTTTTATTTTGTTTCAGTCATACTATCGTGTTTTGAATGAGAGAGCTACAACTATTCAAAAAGCTGTTCGTCGTTGGCAAGCTCAAAAACGATTTTCTAGACAGCGTCATGCGGCTGTTATTATTCAGAAAATCTGGAGAGGATACGAGCAGAAGAAACGATATCAGCAGGTTTGAATCTTTTTTTCTTTCTTTTTGAATATCCATTTATTTTAGATTATTACTGGCGTGTCTCGTCTCCAAGCATTGTTACGTACGAAGCAGTTGGTACAACATTATCAAAGTCTTCGATACATTATCATTCAATTTCAAGTATAAAATACTTTTACATAATCTTCCTTACATCTTCATGTTCAGGCTTGTTGTCGTGGAGCATTAGTTCGTTGGAAAATTGATGAAATGGTTCGCGAAGGACGTAGAAAACTCAACAGTTCACACGATCCTCTTAAAGGACCAGTAGCAGAAGATATACGAGAGGAAGAACTTGTAAGTAAAAACTTTTGTCTGCTTTCATTGCTAGATTGCTTTATCTTTTATGCTTATTTCACGCATTAACAGTATGCTATGTTAAGAAAATATTTAGATGTTTTTATTGGATGGCAGAAATTCTAGCGTAAGTTGCAATGAGTGATGCATGTGATAGAGTATATTAGTAGTTTTTGATTATTTAGAATCCTTCATATCTAACTATCTAAATAGAAGCTTCTTTCTATCTTTTTATACTTTTTTCTTTTTTTTCTATCGAATTATCTTTCACCAATGTGTAAAATATAAAGGGAGGGGGCATTGCATTCTTATTAGAATATCTTTTTGTATTTCATATTTCTAGGTTGGTCAACTGTTTGATTTCTTACCTTCTGACAGTAAAATGGAAGGAAGTATTGATAGTGAATCTATTTCTGGAAGTATTAGAGGAGTAGTTCCTTCAATGCTTAGGGTTATTTATAATATTTTATATTATTTCTTAACTAAAGTTGTTATAGGAACCTGAAACAATTACACCTTATACTATTCCACAAGCATCTGATCCATTTGAAGGAGAAGATTTGTCTAAGTATCAATTTTCTAAATTTGCTGCAACTTACATGTCAAGTGGTGTCACACCTACTCATATACAAAAACCGTTACGAACATCTCTTCTGAATCACGATGATCCTACTGTTCAATTGGTATAGACAAAACTAAATCATATCTTATATTATTATATTTAGGGTGCATTAGCTGCATGGATGACAATTCTTCGTTTTATGGGAGATCTTCCTGATGTAAAGCTTGGCTCTACACATAGTTCAGAAGGAAATTTTGTAATTTGTATTTAAGTATATTTGAACTCATCTAATATTTTTTAGGATAAAACACCTGTCATGACCAAACTGTATGCTACATTAGGTCGTAAGTATAGCAGAAAAGATGTCGAAGAAGCATCTGCTGCTGCCGATGGTGATGGCCTGGGCACAAATAGAACTTTGAAAAAGGGAATGGGCAAAAAGCTCATGTCAATGACTTTGAAGAAAAAATCTAAACTTAGTGGTTAGCAATCAATTATAACAATTATATAAATTATAATTTGAAGATATTCAATCAGCTGGTTCGATAGATTCACTTAGTTCTTCATCGTCAGGATTTAATGCCCTCCTTGATATTAAGCCGATGAGCAGTTTGGATAGACTTCATTATATTATTGGTTTGGGAATATTACGAGAAGAATTACGAGATGAAATATATTGTCAATTGTGCAAACAATTATCTGAAAATCCATCAAAGTTATCTGTCGCAAGAGGATGGATTTTACTCTCCCTCTGTGTTGGATGTTTTGCTCCAAGTCCAAAGTATGTTACATCTTAACTAAATCCTACATACTATTCAATACACTACTAAATTTTTTTTTCAGGTTTATTAAATACTTGTATTGCTTTATTCGAGAAAAAGGGCCTTCTGGATCAGGTTATTCAGCTTATATTGAAGAGCGATTAAGACGAACTGTTGAAAACGGTCCTCGACGACAACCATCAAGTTATGTTGAACTTCAGGTATATAGTTTATAATTATAAATTGATTTTATGAAAAACCATCTACAGGCTAGCAAAAGCAAAAAACCAATTGTATTAGCAGTTACATTCATGGATGGTACAGTAAAAACTTTATGCGCTGATAGTGCAACAACATCATCTGAGCTATGTGCCCAGTTAGCTGATAAAGTCGGTCTAAAAGATCGCTTTGGTTTTAGTTTATATATAGCATTATTTGATAAGGTAATTTATTTTATATATTTATTATATTATATATATATATATTATATATTATAGGTTAGCTCTCTTGGATGTGGTTCCGACCATGTTATGGATGCTATTTCTCAATGTGAGCAATATGCAAAAGAACAAGGACGACAAGAAAGAAATGCACCTTGGAGATTGTTTTTCCGGAAAGAAATTTTTGCCCCATGGCATGATGCCAAGTATTTATTTATAATTATAACTAATTTGACAATTTTAAATGATTTCAGAGATGATACAGTAGCTACAAACTTGATTTATCAACAGGTTGTTCGAGGTATCAAATATGGTGAATATCGATGTGAAAAGGTAATACATTTGTTCATATTATTGTATTAAACTATGTTAAAATTTATTATAATATGTTATAGGAAGAAGATCTTGCTACAATTTCTGCTCAACAATATTTTATCGATGAAGGAGCTCTTGATATTATTCGGTTAAATTCTCAACTTCATAACTATATCCCTGATACAGAATTAAATGGAAAAGATAAAGCTAAAGAACGATGGAGTCAGCTTATTATGAATCAATATAGAAAGGTATAATTCATTTTTGAATTCAATATAAACATTTAATTTTAACAGAAATTTGCTACTTTCGTTGATTCAGCATCGGTAAAAGAAGAAGTAGTTTCATTTGCTAAGTTTAATTGGCCATTACTATTTTCAAGGTAAAACTGTTTTTTTAATAAAAAATTTATTAATTCAATTCAATTATTTTAAGATTCTATGAAGCTCTTAAGTTCACAGGACCACCTTTACCAAAAAATGAAGTAATAATTGCTGTCAACTGGACAGGAGTATATGTTGTTGATGATCAAGAGCAGGTTCTCTTAGAATTCAGTTATCCTGAAATAACTGGAATTATTTATGGAAAGTATGTTTTGATAAAAAAATATAAAAATAAGTTTATTGTTATTTATTTAAAGAGGAAAACGTGTTGGAGCTGATACATGTACAATTCGTTCTATAACTGGTGAAGAATATACTTTCCAATCTCCAAATGCTGAAGATATACGAGATTTGGTGTCAAGCTTCTTGGAAGGATTGAAAATGAGAAGTAAACACCTTGTAGCAACTCAAGCTCAAAAATCCGAAGGTAATCATTTGAATGTAAATTAATTTCATATTCATTATAATTCTTTTTTTAGGATCTGGAGAATATCTTGAATTTGATAAAGGTGATCTTCTGACAATGACCAATAATCATAATGGAAAAGATTTATTAAATGAAGTAATGGTTATGGTATGTTTGAATAGTTAATATAGTTAATATTATTATATTTTCTTCTAGGGTCAAAATAATCGAACAAATCAAGAAGGAATGATTCGAGCTGAAAATGTTTATGTTCTTCCAACAATGGCTCGACCAACAATGAATGTTCTGGTATGTTTTATATTATTAAAATATAATAGTTTTTATTTTTATTATAGAAGTTATTCCCAAAAGATGCTGATTTGGATATTTTAAATAATAATAATCATAAAAAAGTTTCTGTAGTTGATCATACTTTTGATAAACCTCATACATTGGAACAGTTCGCTTCTGTACATTTCCGGTAATAAAACTAATTATTTATGATTATAATAATAATTAAAATTATAGAACAGTAACAAAAAAGAATGGAAGTATTATGACATTACGGCGAAGAGAGTCAACAAATACTGATCGTTGGAGATTTTCTAGAGAACCTATTGATGGGCCTCTGCTTAAAAAACTTGACGGACTGTATGTATTTACTTTTTTAATATTTATTTATTAATATAAACTGATATTATTTTATAAAAATTTTGTTTCAGTGATGATCCTGCACGAGAAGCAGTTCAATCATATAGTGCTATTATGAAATACATGGGAGACTTGCAACATCGACGAAGCCGACTTGGAACTGATCTCACAGATACTATATTCAGAGCTGCTCTTCTTTGGGTATACATAATATTTTTAGTTATGTAAAGTTAAATATAATTTATTTTCAGGATATTCTTCGAGATGAATTGTACTGTCAAATCATTAAACAATTAACATTCAATCCATCAATGTTATCAGAAGAACGTGGATGGGAATTGATGTGGCTTGCAGCAGGGCTTTTCCCTCCAAGTCCTTTACTAATGAAAGAAGTATTATATAAATTATATAAATATAATATTTTTGTTTTCTTTGTTTCAGGTTGCAATTTTTTTGAAATCAAGACATCATCCAATTGCATTAGATTGCTTGAATAGAATTCAAAAAATTTTAACAGCATCTGGAAGTAGAAAATATCCACCTCATTTAGTTGAAGTAGAAGCAATTCAACAAAAAACAACTCAAATATATCATAAGGTATAGAATATATTATATATTATATTATAATTTATAACTCTTTTTTTTAATTATTTTCCTATTTCAGATATTTTTCCCTGATCAAACTGATGAGGCTATTGAAGTTGATTCGTCAACAAAAGCTAAAGATATATGCCAACGAATTGCTCATAGGCTCCAATTAAAATCACCGAAAGGTTTCTATCTTGTCGTTAAAATTAAAGAAAAAGGTATATACATCAAAGAATATTATTTTATATTTTTCAAAACTATATTTTAGCTCGGCATGTTCCTGAACATGATTTCTTCTTTGATTATGTTCGTCAATTATCAGATGAAATTCAAAATAATCATGCACATAAAGAAAGCCAAATTATGCCAATTAACTATCAAGTATTCTTTATGCGTATGCTTTGGATGGATGTTGTACCTGGAGATGATATTAATGCTGATTTGATTTTCCATTACTATCAGGTATACAATCATTTCAATAATTAAAATAATCTTAATGTCCCCCTATTGCAATATTATATTTTACTAAAATTATACAATTTTTATGATTAAAATGGAAATAATAAATTAAATCAAGGTATATATTCTAATCATTTTACTTTTCTATAGGAAGCTCCCAAGTACTTACTAGGATATCATAATGTTGGCAAACAAACAGCCATCGAAATTGCTGCTTTATTACTTCGAGCTATGACCATTGATAGCAAGGTTTGCATTGGAAAATTGAACTTAAAGCATACAATTATATATAAAATACTATAAAATATTTATAATTATTCACTTTCTTTTATAGTTTCCTAGATAATATTAAATTGTTTTAATTATATGTATAATATATAATTAAAAATATCTTCAGAATGCTCCTCTCGCCCAAATACCACAACTTCTATCTGAACTTATACCAAAAGATATATTATCATCAAGTTCTTCATCAGAATGGAAAAAAGTATTATAAATTCTCTTATTTTATATAATTTTAATATAAATATGTTTATAGGCTATTTCCAATTCATACGTTCATGTAGAGCATATGACGTCAGATCAAGCCAAGATTGAATTCTTACGAACTGTTCATAAGTGGCCAACATTTGGATCAGCCTTTTTCCCTGTTAGTTTAAAATTTAAATCTAATTTTTAAATTATTTTTATTATATAATATTATTGTTATACTCCTAATTTTGTTTTAGGTTTCACAAATGTCTGATGTAACACTGCCAGAAAAGCTATTAATTGCCATTAACCAACAAGGAGTTCATATATATAATGCGGAAAATAAAATGTTAATAGTTCATGTAAGTTAAACTATTTTATTTTTAATAAAAACAAAGAAATATCTACATATTCTAGTATCCATTCAATGTGATTTGTCATTGGACAAGTGGAAATACATATTTTAATATGACAATTGGAAACGTTCTCAAAGGAAATGATGGCAAGAAATTATTGTTAGATACTACTATGGTTAGTTATAATCTGTATAATAATTTTAAAAAATATAATTTAATTATAGGGTTACAAAATGGATGGACTATTAACATCATATATTCAAGCACTAATCGCGGGTCAAGCAAAAAAAACACCAAAAAAAGCAACAAATGAATCAGTCATATAAATAGTTAATATTAATTTTAAAAAATTGCAAATAATATATATTTATAAAGAACTTATCGTGAACTTATATATATTTATCTTATCTATGTATATTCAGTCAGTACTCAAATACATATATGATGAACTGAGATCTGAAGGTACTTACATATACTTGTTTCTTGATGATTCCGACGACAAGCATGTCTTCTCCAATTCTAATACTTACCTCTGTTTTACGGTGATGCATTTCTATAACTGTTTCCAAGCTCACCATATTGGTAACTAGATGTTTCAGTTATAAATTTGAAAAAAAAAAACATTTGTTTTTTAAACTCAATAAAGATTTAAAATGATAATTATATGCATATAGTTAAAATAGATGCCTTCATTCATTCAGACTCAAGAAAAAATGTATAGAATATTACACACAAACAAAATTTAATACATTATATAGTATAATATAGAATAGCATAATATATAATATCTTATACTTTACCATATATTACTATATTATATGCATATATTTAGCAAATAATAGTAATCCTATACAGTGATTTTTACACGTATGCACAGATGACAAGAAAATATTTTAGGAAATTAGAGAAGCAGATAATCCCTGTATGGTATATGACACATTTTTTTTTTTTTTTGAAAAAAAAAGGTTTAATTTGCTCATCAAATACTTTACAGGGAAAATCAGAAGAAACTGATTCTGATTATTTACAAAGATACTTTCACAAATTCTTTTTCAAGTTGTTAACAATGCCTCAACGAATTTAAGATCAACTATGAGACAAATGTAGCCTGAAACAAGATATAGAAGCTTTATGTTGTGTGGGATAGTATGTATGAACATATTACAACAACAACTTCTGAGAATATTCAGCAATTTCGTTATATGAAACTATTTTCAAATTAAAAAAATTAACAAAAGTATTTAAGATGAGAGATGAGAGATGTGATAAGTTAGAGAAAATAAAAAAAAACGTTTTTTTTCACTGTTAGAAGTACATTAAGTAGGTAAAAGCTAACGAAATTCAGAATTTTCTAGAAGAATAACTTCTACAGTAACAAAAATATTTTTTAACAATTGTGAAAAAGGAAAATTATAAATGAATATAACAAAACAAAACAAACAATCCACTGTTCACTATACATGTATACATACATACATCTAACATATTCAGGATAACGAGATCCGAATATAGGTTTTGAAACGGAATCAACATACTGTAGAGGTTTAAAAGAAGGCCCGTAGGTTGAGGAGCGTAAAAATTATTTTTCTTACTTATAGCATATCAGAAGACAAGTTTAGTAGATATGAAAGATATGAGAGAAAATAATGAACGTTACAGTAATCTATTATAAAATCTATATGAACTAATACATTCCTGATTAAGGAAAACTATAATTATACTGAAAGTCATTATTATTTGATTTTTTTCATATTCTCCCAATATATTTCATAACTATATATATATATATATATATATATTCAAATAATTTACATAATTTCTAAATTAAAACTTTAAAAAAAGGGGGGGGGGATGGGGGTAATCTCATCATCACATTATAATATTTGCTGTTTGAAAGCATTTTCAAAATAGATGTGTCTTCTTCATTAAATAGGTCAATAAAGGAATTCAATTAAGAATATTGTCTTTGTAGAAAAGTTCGGCCAACTAAGATAAAGCCAAGCTTAAGCGACTGATGCCTTATGACATAAATCAGAACAGTTTTGAATATAATCCATGATATCACTACACGATACTACAGCTATCGGTTTTTTCTCAACATCTACAACTACCTGAAAATTATAAAATTATAGACTTTAATAATTTAATGAAAAAAAAAGAAATAAAAAGTTAATACAAACCACCGATTGTTTTTCTTGAGCAACAATAATAGCAATGGTATCATATATTGTCATTGTTGTTGTGGCTGTTGATGGATTTGGTTGAATTATTTCCTTAATTATAATATATTAGATATATATTTAACTATATAAATATCATACTGAAACAGGCATGTCCAGTATTTCCAAGTAGTTATGAGGATGGCAAGGTAATTCCGACATAATATCATTCTTTGAAAGAACTGATAGTAATCTGTCTTCAGTATCAATTATAGGAATATTAGAAACATGGCTGAAAACAAAGAAATTCAATGAAAATATTTTTTAAAAATTTTAATCTAAAAAATAATTTCTGAAATATATGTAATAGCAAAGCTATCATGTTCTATAGTAAGCCAAAAATAAATAGTTTGTATTACCATTCTAAAAATTTTTCAACGGCTTGAGAAACAGTTGCATCACTCCGAAGCTGAAAACATGGTGATTGATTATGATTTATATGAACTTATATTTTAAATTAAAAAAAGAAATTAAATAAAAATATTTGAATACTAAATAGAGTTATGTATATGTACATTTAAAACTCAATGTGCAACTCATTACATGGTTCGACTTTAATTCAAAATATACTCGCGGATTCAATTGAAGTAAGGGCACTTGCATTCTTATATATTGAATAATATATATAATTTTTCCTCTTATATATTATATAATATACACAAAGAAAAACTGAGTCTATAGAGAGAGACAACGAGAGAGAGAGAGGGAGGGAAAGAGAGAGAGAGAGAGGGGGAGAGAGAGAGAGAGATGTATCGTTCACTTCTTCATTTTAAGCTTTCTATTCTATTCTATCAACAACGAAATAATTAGAGATGTAACAATCAAAAACAACTCATCCATCATTACAAGAAGATGTGTTCAATGATTTTCAAAGCAGCATTCCGATTTTAAAGTTACAGATATAAACTTTTTCTTTAATTTGCTTTCTTAGGTTAGAAGTTACATTTACATTCAAAATGTTACAAAATTCAAATAATTTCTAAAAATATTCAAATAAAAATGATAGAAATATAATACATTTATGCATATATAAAAAAAAGTTTTTTTTATTGAGAGGCTATTTTAAGAACAAATTTCAAATAAAAGAGGATAAATCTTTAAAATGATTCAAAACATGGAGGGAAGATAAAAAGAGAGAGAGGAGAGAAAGTGAGAGAGAGTGTGTATGTGTGAAAGAGAGAGAGAGAGATAGAGAGAGAGAGACTCTGAAAGTATGAAGTTGTAACAGAATATGTGATGTAACTAGCTACGCATATTTCTTTTGTACATTGTTAAATGATATCCAAAACTATTTTGCAACAAGATATATATAAACTATAAATTTTACTTTTATACATGTTTATATATATAATATTTCAATAGTATTTTGTATCCCTTGGGTAGTTTTTTTATAAAAGAAAATAATATAAGCACATTTGTTGACTTAGAGCCCTTTGGAAGCATTTTCTTTAATATTATAAACCCCGGAAGTTGAAAAAGGATAAAATTTCTAATTTTCCTTCTATTTATGGTAATGTTTTTCTACTTAGTACTGAAAATGAACTTTTGTTCAAGCAAAATGAGCAAACTCTCTGACATACATAATATATAAATCGAGAGCATTGAACCATTTGGAACATGAGAAGAAAGAAAAACAAACTACATATACCAGTTTAAACAAATTTTAAATCATATCAAATGAAAAATAAAATAAATTATAAAAAAATCAAAAGATAGAAATGTTTGTTCAAATATATTTTTATATTATAAGGAACATACCGTAATCAAATTACTCCATGTTCCAATTTTTTGGTCAGACAATGTTTTCTGTTTGATATGTGGACCTAATGATAATTTTGGATCAGACTAAAACATATATTGTTTTCTTATATACTATATAACAACTTTTACCAGCTTTAATATTGTTTCCAAGAAAACTTTTCGCAAACTTAGAGTATAGCATATCTCTCCTTGATACGATGGCTTGGCATCAGGATCCTCATTCTGAACTATAACAGGTATCCGATGTACACGATTAAGAACAATCAGACGTGCAGCATCCCATACGCTGAAAATGAAAAAATTACAGAATTTTATGAAAAAGTATGAGAACCTGGTGTTGACATCTGTATGAACGAGATGCTTCTTGTTATTGCTCTTCAAAAATTGGGCCACTGTTTGATCAGCAACTTTTTGAATACCTTCAGCAGCAAGATATATTGCTCGAAGACAATCCGTGTTTGTTAAAATTCCCAATCCATCTAATAATTTAATTAAAGTTTATTTGTCATTAATGGGGAAAAATGAACCTTTGGCTTCTGTGTTCATGACGACAGCAGCTTGATGACCACATTGGCAAAGTGCCGTAAGAGCTTTGTGAATCTAAACAAATAAAATCTTAATCAATGTTTCAAGATAATTAAATTTATATCAAAGAACAATGTTTTACAGTTTAAATCCTGGTGTAAAGTTCTTTTTTTCCTTAACTAGTCATATAAAGATCATGACGTCGCGCATCATGAATGTCTTAGCATTCATTGCACCGTAACCGTCATTTGAAATTTTTTTTTAGAAAGAAACTTATTTTCCATATTTCTAGATATGTCTGTTTTCTCATAAAAGTGAATAAGCATTTCAGATCAGGTTTTAAAGAACAAAAGTAATGGAAGTCACTTGAATTAAGGCTCAGAAAGAGATTAGTGGTCTCTAACCCTTGAAAATACAACCAAAATTGTTTCTTAGACATCATTGATCATATTACAAAGTAAAATTACGATACTAAATAATTAAATAATAGAAAATTTAATTTAAATATTACTTTGTTCATTCTCGAACAAATAGTTAAGTTCATTTAAAGTTCTATAACTTGATAACTTACTGGTAGATTTCCATCAATAATCACTAAAGCTGAATGGTTTGGTTGAAGATCATAACATGTAAGAGATTGCATATAATGCCGAAATGGATCGGTATGTCGATCTAAAAATTCAAAATTCATAAGGAAATAAAATATAAAATTCAAAAAGTTTAGAAAAGTTGTTACCAAATGCAGCTACAATCTCAAAACGAGCATCTGCTTCCTTCGAAGCCCTAAGTATAGCATATTCCTGAAAGAATTATGAATGGTTACAAGTATTATATCAAATACAATAGTCTTAATATATCAAATATATATTTGTCAATACAAACTTGTACATAAAATCAATAAACTAAACTCACAGCACTAAGGAAAACTTTCTCTGGAACACTCATTCGCCTTTGAAACATTGGTCGTGGGGATGGCTCATCATCCAAATCAGCTGGAACATCACAAAAATTTGAATCTGTGCTGCTTGTTTTCCGTGAATTGTCAGAAGTTAATGTCATCGGATAGGTTGTAGCTGCAGTTGAACTTTGATAATTCGGCTGAAAAGTATATAAAATTTAATTTTAAATTCACATATAATTTATTATAACTAGTTGGTGACGCCAACTATGAGTAAAAGATTATAGAAGAGCTTTCTAGTTATTCAAGTCATGTTTTATATTATTTTGAACAAAAACAAAACAATAAAAAAGAACTAACCCTACTAAGCATAGTATATCGTCTATTTCTCACATATTCTTTAAACCCAATAGAGTTTCGTCTAGAGTTAGATACGCTTCCTGCAGCTGATTCGTATCCTCCATCCACACCATTTCCATAGATATTGGTGCTCATTTCCAGCATCACCTGTTAGATATAACAGTTATAGTTAAGTTTATTAAGTTATAACAAATAAAAAGAAAAAAGAAAGAAAAATATAAGAAGAATAGTTATCTTGTATTTCTCACTATTAACATATATTCGTCATCGGTTGAAAAACAAGTAAAACAAATAAATCCAAAAAGAACAATCACATACAAAGATAAAGATAAAAGGGAGAGAAAAGAGGAAGAAATAAGCCACGAGGCATATGAAAGATAATTTTGAGAAAGATGAGAAGAAATAAATGAGCAAGAGATAAAGAGTGCTGATATCAAAATGAAAATAACAAGATAAAGATTATCATGAGAATTGCATGAAAGACTGAAAAAAATAAATAAAAAGGGTAGTTAGTCAATGATTTAGCAATTTTTTAATTATGGAGAAGACAAATACTTCATAAAACACTTGAAAAGGTCTCATAAGAAAGTAATGAAAGAATGAAAAGCTTATCCTATTAGACAAAAATATTATAAAGAACAAATGTTATTAATGCTTTCATGCAAATTCTCAATTTTTAATAGAAACTATTGTTTTGTACGAAGAAAAACCAATGATATTTTATGAGAAGAAACCTGTAAAATATGCGACTAATATTAACTATATACATATAAAGAATTGGAAAAAAAAATAAAAGAAGAAGAATATTATTATTATATTTTTATTTATTAAAAAAAAGTTTTTATTATAATTATTTAATTTAAAATTAAATATACATTTATGGATATGTATGTATATTTAATTAGAAAACAAAATAATAATATTCATTTCAAAGTTAAATAACAATATAATTGGAATATTAAATACACTTTTACTTACATATAACATTAAATATTGCAAAATTGAAAAATATTGACAAAAATTTATTTATGGAATTGTATAAAAGGTCATTTGTTAACTGATTCGTTTGATCTCAGATTAATATTTGCACATGATGAAAAAAGAAAAAAAAAGAAAAGTATAAACAATTGATTAAAAGTCTAAAAATTCTAATGATAGTTTGTTATTTATTTATAAATAAAATAAATGTGAGAAACAAAAGAATAAGAATGAAAAAGAATGAATATAAATTCAGTCTGATTTGTCTTGCTTCTCTCATTCTTAGCTCTTTTTTTTTGTATTTGAATATGAAATATTGAATAAAACAAAACAAATATAATCTAGTATATATATATATATATATATATATATATATATATATATATATATGTGAGTGTATATATATATATATATATAATTTTTTTTAACTAAAATGATGTAAGAAAAACAAAAAAAGTGCCAAATAATGTTTTTATTTCTTGAAAGAAATTTATTAGATAACTACTACTACTTATAATAGTCTAGACTTATTCCATTCTACAAGCAGTTTTTAAAATAAAAGTTCTTGTCTGTCCGAATTCGGCTCATGAAATTTAAGAATTGAGTAAACAAGGGAGGAACAGACAACTAAGTGATAAGAAGTCAACTGCAATACGCAAATATATGTATAAACATGTATAAAAGAAGAATAAGAAAAAGAAATGAATCTAGAGAGTATATTGGAGTAAGAGAAGGAGAGTGAATGCCACAGAAATAGATAGAAAGGAGAATGAGGTGAATGTAAATTGATAGAGAACGATAGGAATGATGAGAAAGTATAAGAGAAACTAAGTAGCAAGAGATGTATGAATATCAAAGAATAGTGAGAAAGAAAAAAAAAGATTATGACGGTATAAGAGAGTAGGAGAGAAAGAGATTAACAGATGTAGAGGTGGAATCATTAGCAACCGTTTTTGAACTTTATCGAATGAAGTTGGATAAATGATTCACGTGGTTGATTTTCCTGCCCACCATGTTCGATTTCTGAACATTGAGCGTCAATGGAGAATGGAGGGAAAAAATTTTATTCAAAAACTGGCCGAAATATGAATTGAGTTAGGAAAAAAAGTAAAATGCAAACTTAGAAAGAGAGAACAGACACATAATGTCCATTTTTGAAAAATTGAAAGAAAAGTACAAATCTCATATTCTCATCTAACTATAATACTATTCGCATAATCAAACTTTTAACTCGTTTATTTGTTCAGACAACATATGAAATAGAATGTCATTTAGATAGATTCGAATATAGAACTTTCATATAGAAATTCATTGAACACATTATTAGACGATTGATGGAAAATAGAAGAAAAAGAGTGAAAGTTACGAGGGTGAATACTATTGTGAAAGTGCTCTAGAGAGAGTGAGAGAGAAGAAAAAAAAGAAATGGTAAGAGATATTACTTGTATTCTCATGAATTAATGTGAACACTGATATCATTTTAACATATTATCTCAATTTTTCAATTTTTATAAAAAGACAACGTAATGACGACGCAAACAAGGAAAGTAATGAAGAAAAATTAAAGATGATATGAAATGCATAGTTTCCTATTTATGTTCTTCTATTATTTTCATCTCTAATCTTTGAAAGTAATTTTAGAAAAAAACATGAACATGTTGATGTATGATGATGATGATGATGACATAAGTATATTCAAGAACATATAAGATAAAAAAAAGTTGTTGAAATCTTTAATACCTAAGGGAATATCATCATAGAATAATAGTCGTAATTGTGATCTATTGTAATGAAACTGAAAGCAAAGAATAACAAACAATGGAATATATGTGAGTAAAACTGAAATAATTAAAGAAAAAGATAGATCAACTTAATTTCTTGTTGAAATGAAGTAAACAAGCATCCACTAATGTTGGAGAAACACATCAGCCAAAAAAGGAAGGAAGAGAATAGCAAGCGAATTCTCTGAGGGGTGAAAAGCCTGGAGGCAATTTCATCTTCTTTATTTTAAGCTTGTCCTTTTTTACTTTTGTCTTTTGTGTTTCTTCTTCTCATGCTCGTCGTCGAGTATTTGAAAAGCAGTTTCGCTCAGAAAACTGACAAAACAGGCATAAGAAATACAATTGGTATCATAGAGAACCATTGAATGAAACGCTTAAAAGTAAAAAAAATAGAATAAAAAGAAACATTATACAAGCTAGAATAAGCTTTTGAAAGAAAAACAAAAGAAATATGAAGATGAGAGAGTGATGAGAAAGAAAGATTCTTTGATTGTTTACAGATACATTCATACATAAATACATAGATACATACATAGATGTACATATAAACTATAAAAAAGAATAGTTTAATTCTAAAATAAAATATATAAAGTTAAAAATACGATCAAAACGTTTTAAGTTTGTAAAACGACATTGATATCTTGCAGTCATTCTCAACAGAAAAAAATAATAATTTTTAGACGTATGAAAGAAGCCTGTCAAAAACAAATTTAAAAAATAATATGAAAATGATGAGGTTATGAAAAAAATAGAAAGAAAAAACAATATTTGAAAATCAGATCATTCTCTATTTTAGATTTTATTGCCCATCCTTCAATGTATAGCCTCATTTTCTGACATAAATACATTTGTTAGCACATTTTTGTTTCTGTTCTACAACTTATGCTTATCCATCGTTCCCATCTCTCACTCCCTCACTCAACCTTCTCTTATTCCACCCACCGTCTTTTCCACTCACGCACTTGTCACTGTTCTCTCTCTCCCTCTTTCTCTTTCTCTCTCTCTCTCTCTCTCTCTCTCTCTCTCTCTTTCTCTCTCTCTCTCTCTCTTTCTCTTTCTCTTATACTTTTTTTCACCAAAATGCTGTCTGATTTAGATATGTAGTTTATTCTTATTTCTAGAATATTGAATAGACAGACAGTACCATTAGATAAATGAATCATTTTAGAATAATAAAAAGAAATATAATAAAGAATTGTTTAAGATTTATCAGATGTTTCAAATCATTTGTTGTTAACGTACGTCAGTAAACTATATGATCTTTCAAAATGCAATTTGAAACGTTGTCAAGATATTCCTATAATAATATTATAGGAATGAATAATACATTCATATGTTCAATAACAAAAAGTTCATAGTTAAGAGTTGAATAGAATATAATTTTCTTCAAAAAAAACACATTTTCATGAAATGTTTTAAAAAAATTAAAAAAAAATCATAATGTTCTGATGTCATCGAACATTTTCATTTATGTTAGTACCTTTTTGCGAAAATACGATTACAATTACAAAGCACATAGTTAACTATGTAGCTCACATGACGCCCCTCTCATACTTACTACTCTCTCTATCTCTGATTACTAAAATATCTCTTTTTCTTTCTTTTTTTCTGTCTTTCACCCTTTTTTTCTGTTCAGTCTGCTTTATAGAAACACTTCTTTGCATGCGAATCAAAGTACTTTTGTACTTTTTTTTTGTTTTTTTTTTGCAAAATCTCAGATAAATTTTTAGTGTGAATTCAAAAAAATGAGAGAAAGCATATATCATATGTACTTACTTCATTTTAAATTTATTTTATTACTATAATGAATCATTCACAAACATATTTAATTGAATAGTCTACAGTATAAATCTTAAATTTAAAATGATTTGTGTATATCTATGTGTGTGTGTCTGTGTGTGGGCTCTCTCTCTATTGCTTTTTCAACAAAAAAATTCAAACAAATCACTGAATTGGAACAAGAGATTAGACACTGAATGAAGCAAATACAGTTAAAATCTGTTTTTAAATATTTTTCTATATTCAAGAGAACGGGAATACGAAGTTCGAAAGAACATGTGGCCGGAAAGCCAATTCACATAGTCCTATCATGGCTCACATACCCTGTGGCTTTCGTTTTCTCTCACCCGCTCAGCTTATCATTTAGCACGTCATATGACTTTTGTTGTTTTGACCTTAGTCTTAGATCTTCAGAGAACAGATTTTATTAGGTTTTTTGACGTTTCAAAACTTTCTGTTCTCAAAACTGAATGCTGAACAAAGATACGACAAAGCTAAAATGGATTAAAAAAAAAGGAAAAAGAAGAGTATAAAGAGATAAATCTTATATTAATAGCTATTTTGATGTGAAATAAGGAAAGTTTTTTGTTCTGCAAAATACGACAAGAAATATAGTTAATTACACAAGATTAGACACATTATAATTATATAATTATAGTCATTCTTCATTTATGTGAATGAAGACAAACTTTGAAAAATGTCAAATATTGACAACAATTCATTCGTTATAAGCAATATTATTATAATAGTAAATCATTTAAAATGAATTTTACGGAAAATTATTTAAAAGCAAAATTTAAAGTTAAATAATGAGTATTAGTTGCAAGAAGTGCTTATGCTAAAGAAATATTTATCATGTTCAACTGCTATTTCTAAGAAAATCAGAGGTGCAAAAGTGAAGAATAAAGAATAAATTTGAATTCTATTCTTCCTTTTTAAACATAGAAATTTTGTTTTCTTCTATGTTACAAGCTAAAATTTTTTTTCAATTTCAATGTTTCAAATTATATCCAGCTGGGAAGAAAATATCGCGAATAACACGAGTTCACAGCATTTTGGAGCAATATTTTTAAGGAGAAAAGGATGATGTTTCGAAAAACTTTGTTTCTCAAACAGGCGAATCAAATTTTCAAGAAACGACGCAACATCTTTTGATCTTATTTGAATAAAAAAGGTTTCAAATTGCACATTTCAGCTGATATTTGTGGTAAGTTCTTTGGAAAAAAAATATTTTTCCTTAAAAATGAAAAGTTTATTGAAGCGGAATTCAAAATAGTTTTTTGCAATTGAACAGGGTAACATATAATGATATATGCATTATAACAATTGAAAATATAGAAAAGTATCCCAAAAATGTATTAAAATGCTTTTAGAGACATTTGATGCGACTCAACATAAAGCCTTTTTTCAAAAATTTTCATTTTTATACTTTTCTACACACTTTTTCTCTATACTCTTTTTTTTTAATTCATGAGTAGATTGATATGATAGGCGGAGAAGTTCGAGTAAAGTAAATGTTGAATTAAAAACGATGAAAAGAGTTCTACACCATGATCAGAGAATATGTAAAACATAGAGAGATGACATGAGAGGGCGCTAGAACGTAAGAGGAATCGAAATGAGGAAACAGAGAGAACTCCATATGCTTCATGAACGAACTTAGTGAAATTGAAGTAGATGGAGAGCTGCCGAAAACGTAGACGAGCAGAGAGAACCGAAGATGAAATGAGAATGGGGACAGAAGAGGAAGAACAAGAAGGCGAGAGAAAAAAAGTTGGAAAACATGAAAAACAAAAGGACATTTGGACGAGGAGCAGCCGTAGAACCGGCTCCGCCCCTCTATTTTCACTCCCCAAGTCGATTAACGATCAAAAATTGACAAAAGAAAAGAAAAAAAAATTAGGATATGGGTGAATGCTTTGTAACCAATAGCACAAATCTTTAAATTGTTCATTTTTTTGTTGCTAGATTTTGATATATAAGCTATTTGAATATACATATGTTTAAGCTGAATCAGAATTTTGCTATCATGTACCAATATTTTGCCATTCACATTCCATTTGTCATTTCAGCCCTCATCAATCGCGGAAATGGTTAGCTAGAATATTTTCGTTTGAAAAATCACTGACAGTATCATGTTTTTAGACAATTTATAAATATATATCATTCATTTTTCAATATGGCAATTAAATTCTGAAGGTAAAACAGGTTGAAGTGAACTCTAATCATTCTCAAAATGTTCCAGTGAGAATAGATGAAATAGGAGAAATGAAAGCTTCATAATATTTTCCCTTTTTTTTTCCTCAATACCTCTCTTTTGCTCTTTTTCTTTCATAGTTTTTGCTTTTCTCATGCATTCTCCTATCTCTATCCATGTGTATACGGCTAGAAGCACGTGTGTATACATATGGTGAAGCTGTCTCTCTTACATTTTCTCTGTACAAGAACTACTGTAGCTATCTATTTACTTGGATTTGAGCTTTAGTCAATGTAAGCTTCAAATAGTTTGGCTTATGGTCTTTCCTTTTACTTTCTTTATGAAAACGAATTTATAATTATTAGGCTGATTAGAAAGAATAGAAAACGACAAAAATTATATTGAATCTGTACATGTTTAGACGGAACTATCCATTATAAGGCTTAGCTATTATCATTAAACCTTTAGCTATAATGATAACCTAGTCTCTAAATGATTTTTGCTTTATTTAAGAATGAAATATGAAAGATAAGTCCAATATTGGCAAAACAAAGTTAAAATTATACATATATAAATGAAATAACATATCATACTGATAAGCCAATAATTTTCATACAACTCATTAATATAATGAATATGGAATATTAGTTATTAATAAAGTTAAAGTAATACTAACTATACGAAATTAAAATGAACAAACGAAATTGGGAGCTTTTCATTTCCAAAAACAGGTTTAAGATGGTAAGACACAACCGTATTTTACATTTCAGCAACTAGAAATAGAAACGAATTCACGTCAAAATACACGTGTATTATAAGTAAAATAAAACTCATACTGCCATGAAAGTTATATTCTGTTGGGTAAGAAATGCAACATGATATTTTCAAAATGATCAAAATAATTGTTGAATGTGTTTATTTTCATGAAACTTCAACCTGTTTTCAGACTGTAAAAGTGGAAGAAAAATTTTTTTCAACAAAAAATTAAAATAAACATCTGATATACACGTATAACTATTATTATGTAGTCTAGACATAATAAAGAAATAATAAATATCCAACTAGAGAGTTTCAAATTTTGAAAAAAAAATTAGAAAAGATGAAATCAACAAAGTTACTATCGGACCGAACAATATATTGTCTGACGTAAAATACTTTGTATATACTGAACTGGACTTAACGAATCTGACACTTTAACCATAACGCAAAAAAAAAACAAATAAATGGTTTAGGACAAATTTTGATGGAAAGCAAAGTGAAATAGAAAACCAAAGATTTTATTAGAAGGCGGCAACAAAGAAGAAAGTATTGAGTAAATGCATCAGTCTTTCCAGAATTCAAAATTTTCTCATATAAGCACTTGTTCTCGGCTTTCTCTTCATCCAATGTCCAATCGGTTTCTCTCGTTTTATGTCATTTTTTTCCAAATTGGGACTATTTTCTGCATGTTGCTCTATGTGATGCATTTATGGACTTTGGCCATTTTTAGGAAAAACATTGCACTTTCTATATTGCAGAAATGCGACATCCTTGACTGAAAGCATAATCCATGAAAGGACAGGAAACAGGATCAAGTAGATTCTTGGCAATCATGAATGACTTGAAATGAAGAGAGAAGGCGCGCGAGAGAGGGAATAAAGGAGAAAAGAAAAGGATTGAGAGAGTATCGAGGGAAAGAGTAAGAAGGAATCTAAAGAGAGGGAGAGTCTCAAACGTACTTTCAAATTCTTAATTCTATCTGACGACAATCATGAGAGTCCTCGTCATCGTTGTAAATTCTTTTATTTGAAAACAAAAAGATAAAATGGATTTTTTTTGTTCAATGAAGCATATATCTCAAAGATATTACTATCATTTTGCTTTAACAAAATAATGATATTTCGAGCTAAATGTATACTTAGTGAGTAATAGTTTATAAAAATATATTTTAACCTGAGTCATTTTAGAAGTTATAAACGTTATTATACTATTTTTTTTTCAAATGACCCAATCTTCTCTTCATATGACATCATGCATATGACTGCACTTGTCTACATTATCTCATTCGTTCTCCAAACTTAGCTTTATCCATTGCTTATTTCATGTAGCATTTTATTAAGTTAACATCTCATTTTTATAAAATTAGTTTCCATTTACTTCATTAAAAATGCTTATCATAGCACATAAGCACAAGAAATTTACAGAGAATTCAAAGATACAACTAGTGAGTATCATCAAATGAAGGATCAAATCATAAAAACAGAATGTCAAAGTCTTGTATTATGAAATATTTTTTCGTATTTTGTTATTACAATGAAAATTTTTTATTATTTTGGCTTTTTAATAAATTGCCCAAAGCTTGCAAAACTGCCTACGAACCATTCTAAAAGTCACAAAAAAAGCTTTTACAAGGAAGATATACATAATCTCAAAAAGTACTAAAACTTCAATTTTAAAAACGTTATGTTTGAGCATTTTTCAAGATATCCAAAAGATGTAAAAGTGAATCATAATCATCTGGTATTTCGCAAATTTGAAAGCAAAATAGAAAATATGGTTACATTATTTGTAAATATAACGTCAATACATTAATTATTATTAGAATATTATTAGAAATATAGCTTTCAAAAACTGAAATTTTGAATGAAAATTCAATATTGATCAAATATATTGGCTAAAATTTGTCAAAAACTTAAAAAGAGTTTCCTAAACGACATACATATTTGAGTTTAATTAACCACATCTGAATATAAATAAGCATGATAATTTTAGAATTTTGATAAACTTACTAAAAATTTTAATTGTATATATCTATATCTTTAGGAATAAAATTTTTCTGACAGTACAGCAAAGGTTAAAAATTAAATTTCTGAAGTTTGGAGTGCAATAGTCAGAGAGGGAAGAAGAAGAAGATTGAAGAAGAGAAAGAAGAAGAACTATATGACAACGAAAGAGTTAGAACAATACTATAATTCTTTTTTTCACTTGAAAAGGTCAGTGAAAAATGATTTTTTTTCCAAAGTTTATATAAACAAACTAAACAGGAAAAAAACCAAACTTTTTGCGGTGAAACTTTAAACAATCAATATTATCATCGCTTATAACAATTAGAGTTCGTTATTCTTTCAATCCAAACAGTCTAACAATATAACGAACAGAGTAAAGAAAAGATTAGACAGAAGTGAAATGAAAGTTAAAACGAAAGAGATTGAAAGAAATAAAAATATGAGAGAGAAATGACCATATGAGAGAAAGAGGAGAAAGAAGACAAAGAGATAGTAGTATTAGAAGTATATGTGAAGAGTACTGAAGATGTTTCCGGTTTTGCAAAAAAAATCAGCTGACCTTTCATAAAAACTATAATAACGAAAAAAATGAAAGAGTAATTGATAGATAGTTGATCAAGAAATATTTTTAAGCGTTCATAGTTAAACATTTGACATCAAAAATAGATTTGTAGCTATTTTTCTGTGAATATCTTTCATGGAACATGGAGTATATAAATTTTGAAAATTGCACAAATTGTAAGTAACAAATTATAAAAATTAATAAATGAAAGAAAAGATAGCCTACGGCATTATATACACAGAGAGATAGGTAGAGAAAGAAATATATATTGAGAGAGAAAGAAAAGGGACATGTAATATAACTCAAATGAAAGATGACTGATATTGATAACTTCTTGTATAAGAACACAAAATTTCTCGTTTAACAAGTTCGCAACAGACGTCATGCAATTCTCTGTAGTTATCTAACGCTTGAGAGAATAAGTTCTCTTAGACTACATGGAAAAATCACGTGAATGTTTGAGTCAAATCACAATGCTTTTTCAATTCAAACACAATATTTAGACAAAATAGTAACAATAATAGGGAAACATAGCAACTATTTTTGTCTTTTTTTTTCTAACAATATATTAGAAAATTATATGAATATATGAAACTTTATATATTTATATATAAAGTTTAATTTAATATGAAAATCAATGTAACGGTGCATGTGATTGATATAGCTCCACCCGATTGTTCTTTCAATGAACTCTACAATATGGCTTATCTATCAAGTTTACAGCCTAAACTATTATAATCTCATTTGAGTAACAATATGCAATAATCATTTTAACTCAAAACACCTTTTTAAAAATTCTGATTCCAAATCAACTAAAGTAGATATATATATATGAATATTTAAAATTTATGGTAATATTATAAAAATTCATACGAGTTCCTAGCTTGTCTATATATGCTATCTCTAATTTAAATAAATCATTCATATGCGTATCAAAATATTAAAATAGAGCAGTCGTTATTTCAATTTCAACGAATTTCAGAGTTTTTTTAACAGAATAAAACAAAAATATACTTATTATTTGAGAAAAACAACCATCACTAGAACAATTCATTGAGTAACCAAATAGTATTCAGTGCTGTTGAACTTCATTTCTGGAGCAAATTATAAAATGGTCTTTGTTAAGACTTACACGCATGTACATGTCACATGAATTCATGAAAAAGAGTCAGTTCTAAACATGACCAAGTTCAAACACTGCTGACAACAAACTGGAGAGAACTTAAGAAAAAAAAAGTTTTTTTTTTGGACGCAAAATCGAATTTTCTCCTTGATGAGCATACATATATAGTTATTTATACTATATATATAAATATATGTATATCTGTATATATATATATTTATATAAATTTATATAAATTTATAAACTATCAAAGATCATTTATTCTATTATTATTATTATATTCTTTTTTTCTAGACATATAAAAACTAAAATGAAGATGAATAAATTATGTTTAATATTACGTATCTAATCGAGTAATTTGTTATAAATTTTCAAATATATATAATATATAATTTAAATATTATAAAAATAATAATAATTAAAAAATAAAATTTTTAAAACATGATGATTTCTCTAAGTTATTAAGAGGGAATGTATAAAAAATAGTTTTGAAATAAAATATTTAAAGATATTACCTATCATTGAGCACTACAAGTCATATTATGGCTACTACATCCATTAACTATATCTTAAAAATTGAATTATTGTATTATTATTGATATCATATATTCCTTAAGTATTATTTTCAACAAAACAATATCTATAAAAATGATAAATCATCTGATCCTCCTGCCAACAAACCTGATCTTTCTCACTTTCAATCTTCTTTTGAATCATTTGTTATTCAGAAATATATAAAATAGAAAATGAAAATGTTCCTTGATTTACGAACGACCCCCTACTTCAACTATCAAATCATCTTGCCCTTGTCATTGAGAAAACACTTAAATATGCTAACTATAAGGGAAAAACCCATATATCTTCATGCTATCCAAGGTACATACATCCCGCCCATTCTATAACTTACTAACTCTTTCAAATATTATATCTTTCAATCATTTTTTTTTGATTTTTTTCTTATTGATTATTTCTTATATTATAATGACTGTCTTATAATAATTTTTAAATTTTGTTCTACCTATTTCATGTTCTGAGTTCCTTTTTTATGGTTATAATCACATGGAAGTGAAAGTTTAATTGATAATATCTTTATCTGTTTTTGAATTTATTGAACATTTTGAAATTTACGAGTCATTGGCCTTTTATTAACTATATGAAACTATGATTTATCTTTTTTTGGATATTCTAATGATATATTTCCTGTTTCTATTTCTTTGCATTGGTCTCTCATAAGATTTTTCTTACACGTTGCATGATGATTTCAACATATCTTATCTTTTCGGTTAGTATCCATCTGAAACTTAAACCTAATTAACCTCTTTGCTAACAAAATATTTTTTTTGAATAATTTTAGTCGTTTGTATATACTTTCAACACGTTCTTGTTTCACCTGTTACTGTTTAAATCCTTTTCTGATTCTTTTAACAGAGCTTTTCATTTATTTTATGAAATAACATTTAGAAAATTGAATTTTAGTGATCTACTTTTTCAAAAGAACTATAGTAAAGTTAGCTGATTTATCATGAAGACAAAATGGTTTTTCGTTTTACTCAAATTTCATGAGCGAGAGATTCATTTCTATCTTTTAACCATACTTTCATTCTTATATCATAACTTTTTCTTATAAACAAAATAATCTATAATAAACAATTTGTTTTTTTTTATGATTTTGTGGTTAATTTATCTATATAACCCTCTCTTTCCTCGCTGTCCTTGTTATCATTACCTTTTCTTTTTCCAAATGTTCTATTTAACCTTATGTTGTATTCCTCTTCTTTAATTACTGATTACACGTATTATTGAATAATCTTCAATTACCTTTTATAGTATTTTTATAAATGAATCTATTTTATCTTTTTTGTTTTCCTCTTCTCTACTGGATGTTCTCTGTTCTCTTCCTTATTTCTAGTCACAAATGATCAAAAAAACTTTCATTGAATTGATTGTGATTGATCTTTTTGTGTTGGTTTTACTATTTGAATATTTCATCCGATGATATATAATCTTTTGAATCAAAATTAATAGCATATGTTATTTTTATAACAGCATATTCTCAATAAAAATAATATAATTAGCATTATTATATTAATTTTTAATATTATATAATACGTTTGAACGAAGAAGTACGTATGTAGTTGTTTTGTATATATTTTCTTTATTTTCCTGTTCATCAGCTTTCATATTTCTTTTCATCTTCGCTTTTATTTTTCTACTTGGATATAATTGATCCAGATACCAACATATAGCATATACTTTCAACAAGAAACGAAGAACTTGTTCCTAATATCTTACGTGACCACCCACTGAGTTCCAGTTAAACTTTGTCTATTATGTGATATATTTTTATTTTGTGATGATTTATTTATATCACCTCAGTTCAGCTTTTTTCTTTTTTCTTCATCTGTACCTCTTATCAATTGAAAATATCATCGTATATCAATGACCTTTTAGACATGAAATTCAAAAATTCTTGTATTTCTTTGTATATCCTTTGTGTTTTTAATAACACATTATTTTATTTCTTTTGCTTAACTATTATTTGATCATCTTTAGAGTTTAACCGACTTAAAGAATGTTCATTGTTGTTATCTCGTTGAGCTTTTATTTTACATTCTCTGAGTATTATGCTTCTTCACTTTTTGAGTTCAATCTCCAGGTAACTGTTCAAATTAGCACAATTTTCCCTCTTAGTTTCATTGCATCGGAAACAACTGGTGTTTCCATTTCTTCTTCTATAATTGGGAAATTAAAATATTTTTTTCTAAGAAGAATACTTACAAACTAAGATACATGCCAGCTGCTTTGAACACGTGACAAATCTCTAACAGCATTTCGCTATGATGATGTTCAGCATAAGATTTTCAGAACCTCTTTCTTTCAATCTCTCTATCTATTTATCTCAATCACTATCTCTCTTGCTCTCGTTTAAAACAAGCATTTCGTTTGCCATACATTCTCCTCATTCTTACTATATCTCTGTTCTTTTTCTTGACAATCTTTTTCTCAATGAGCTCATCGCAAGAAGCATGGTGTTCGACTTCCAACTTATTGGACGAATGTATGCTTGTATACGTATTTACTTTGCTCAGCTGCAAGAAAGACAACAAAAAAATCTTTGGGAAGAAAATAGAAAGAGTGGAAACTACTAGGCAAAAAGATAGAAAGCGATGCAGATAGAGAAATAAAGTAAGAACGTCGAATGGAAAACGAGACAAGGAGAGGAAGTAAAAGATAAAGTAGAAGCCGGCATTCATTCAACAAACAACATCGATTTGTCGTCATCTTCCTCTTTTTGCATCACCAACTCTTATCTTAATAGATATGATAGGATTAACGTGTTTCATTAGAAAAATGCATTGATTTAGCTTTCATAAGATTTTTCTATTTCAATCTGATTGGATTGCTCAGGATTAGGTAAGCGGGTGAGACTAAGCGTTTATTTTTCATATGAGCCATTTTTCTTCGAGCCTATTGTTTTGGCTTCCTGCCTCAGAAATATCTTTGATTCTACATAATCTGACTTCAATATCATCTTTAGTGTGAATATAGCTCAAAATGTTTTTGCCGATAATATAGTTCTTTTCATTCCTTCTCTCCTCCAATTTAATCCGTTTTTATCTTCCAGTAATGGCCGAATATGTATATATAAATGAATTTTGTTCTGTATTTGTTGGCTCTCTATTTGGATTTTCTTTATGTTTTCTCCTACTTCTCATGTTGAAAAACAAGCTGCAATGCAAAAAAGTAATTAGGCTTGTTGTTGACAGAACATTTGCTTTTTTATACCTTTTGGAACATGATGATTAGTAAGTCTACCTTTTGTATATGTATGGTGTGATCTTTTTTAAATTTTTATTCAAAAAACTCTTTTTCTTTGAAGTTGTCTTCGTCGAATTCCTTTTCCCTTATTTTCATTGTTCATACCTTTTAAGTTAAAAAGTTAACTTCTTATCTGCATATGTTTGTCTCTATTTGTGCTTAGGTTTAATCAATGTTTATTATATAGGCTAGTTTTCGGGATGCTCCTAGGGGTTTTTTTTGCTTACGCTGTAACATCAACTAAGAGCAAATTTGTTGCCTTTTTTTTAACATCTTTAGAGAATTCAAACGATGGATTCGTTTTAAATTCAACATTTTTTCCTCTATAATCACCTTGATTTGTTATATTACACTAATTTATTTTCGATGCATGTATACGAGTTCAAGCAAACTTTTTTTTTAATTCCAACCACGTATTTTTTCATTTCTCCGTGAAATTAAGTTTCAACCGGTCTATTCAATTCACGTCAAATTCCACGTTTTTGAAATCTTAAAAAAAAATTTTTTCATATTTTCTTATGTTTTCTTTAGATTGTCTCTAAAAAAATCATGAACGATGAGAATCATATGATAAGGTGCACAAAAGTCAGTAAACCTAGCATAATACCCGGTAATCTTCGTTATTTTGTTTTTCTCTGTTCATATAATGTTCGTGTTTTATTTACATATCGGTTTGTGAGGTCCATTTTTCAGAAATGTCGAAATTCTGCTTGGAATCACCATTAAGAAAATTTGAAATAGCTCTATCTGGTGGATCATTATTTATTAATGCTCATTGGATGGCAGAAATATCGCCTTATTTTGCTCAGTATACTCATTATTTTCATCAAGGATTTTGAATTTTATGAACAATTTAGAGTTTGTTTCGGTGAAAAATTCGCTGAAGCACAAAATGGACGTGTGGAGGTTAGTGATGTCGAATTATCGGACATGATAGAACTGCTTGAATATTGTTGTCCTAATAAAGATCATCTTTTTTCCAAGAAAATAGAAGGTCTAATATTAATAGTTTTTCATTTTATGATTTTATTTTATTGAAGATTCAAACTTGGCTGCTCTTATTCATTGTTCGAATCGATTCCAAATACCAACAGTTCAAAACGACTTAGAGAAATTTATAGATGTTGAATTAAGTAAAGAATCATGCAAGCTTAAAGCTGAATCCCTTATTGATGCTATTCTAGAAGCCCAAGCCGCTAATTATAGGTATTTTTACCTATGTTACTTAGACATTTATTTTTATTAGGCCATCCTTAATGCAATGTATATACAAAAAACTCAGCATCTATGGTGCAGAAAAAATACAAGAGTATCTCAAAGATTTTCCAAAAGAAACTTCAAACAGGATAATGGAGGAAACCGCCAAATATATTGTAAGAATTTCTGTTTGTTAGTAAAATTAGAAATTTCATAATTTTCAGAAGGTTATACATCCGCCTATTGTTCGCCACAATTACGACTGGAGCCACAGGCATAATAACTACAACTGGGATCAGAGGGTCTTCTTCTAACTCGGCATATTTCACCTTGTATATATCTTTGTAAACAATAACAATTGCTCAAAGCAAGAAAAAAATCTTAAAATGAACATATCAATTTTAAACAAGATGATTGTTTTGAACAGAAAAGTAGGGCCAAAGTTGGTTCGTATCAGAAACAGTTCTGCCAGATAAATTGAAGTCTCCTTCGATCTTTGTCTTTGCTTCTGTCATGAATTTTTGTACATATTAGTTCAACAATAACCATTGTACTAATCATCAACTAATTCAATTTGAATAAAAATTTTACATATCTGTACTTCTTTAGTGTTCGGAAATATTAAATTAACGTTACCTATTAACAACCGGTTATAGCATATGCACTGGTTTTAATAGCAACGATGAACTGTCATAAATCATCACGTGAAATAGTTAGCTTGTTTCGAAACTTTCTGAGAACTTTCATGATTTCATATCAGTTACATGCATACTCCTTGATCATTAAATATTCCATTGGGAAAAAACGATATGATCATAGGAGTAGGAGTTTTGCATAACTGAGTTCGAGTATTGACAGTTTTCCCATGACTGGTCCACTTCCGGTCAACGACGAATTTAGTAAAACTTAAATGGTCATTCTCGATATTTCCTAATTTGATTCAGCATGAATTCATATAACTTTGTATTTAGTTTTTGATATTTATTAACCTGATGTACTTTCAGACATACAATTGTCTTACAGCTATGTTTAACAAAATTATTTTTAGAATGTAGTTGTATGAATATTAATTAATAGTGTAATTGCAGATGTCAGAAAAAAAATCGTATGATTTGTTCGGTACATTTCGCCATGCGTCTTACAATGTGCAACGGCACGAACCTAGCGCTTCCCCAACAGACGATGATACAACATCCAATCCTTCTGCTCCATTAATGGGTGAGCACTTTGCATGATTTTAAAATTATAGATTTACGTAACAAAAAATGATTCATGCAGGTGGTCCTTCAAAGCACGATAAAAATAATTTATCGAGCTATCCGGTAACACCTGAAAAAACTGCCAAAGGAAAGTCGAGAGGCTCATATAGTTTAATCAAAATGGATAAAGATTCGTAAGTAGTATATGTGTACCTTTTCGAACCATTTTTCTTTAGGGACATTCGTGAAAATGATAAGAGGAAGAATTTGCTCAGAACGTTAGTTTTCTTTGTTAAAAACATTAAATTGTTTATATTTATAGACTTTTTTTCATTATTCTAGCAACAATTTTACTGTTTCTAATATTTTTTGGAGTTTGGGCTTTTGTGCTGAGAACTGGCAAGTCCTACACAATTTATCTATATAAATTTCATTTTTAGATAGTAGTTGCCAAGGAGCTGAATGCAATACTACTGTTGTCAATAATAATATGACACAGGTGCTACTGTCTGGAATGATGATGTGAGATATTTATGAAATTTACTTCCTTTTAAGGAAGATAATTTAGAACATATAATGAGACCACATCAGAGAAATCTGAATATTTGGATCTCGAACAATCTTTTGCTGATAGTGGGGAAACTGAGAGTATTAAAGAAGAAAACGATTCTTCTATTTTAATTAACTGCCTTTCACAGTATACTGATCAGATTAAGGAGCATTTCCTAAAGTTTATTGAGACGTAAGAATCTTTAAAACTTCATATTTATTTTCACTGTGTTTAGGGAAGGCAAAGTCTTTGAATCTGACGAGGAAAAATGTGAGGCTATTAATCAATTTAATAAATCTCAAGATTCAATTAATGCTTTGAATAATAAGTACAAAAACCTAACTGCTTTTGGTTTGACAATTTTTAGTGATTGGAACGATCAAAGGAGATCTGAGGTTTAACATAAATATGAATTTTGAAAACTTATTAAAATTAAATTTTAGACTGGTGTTGATTCAACAACTTCTGTTAGTTTTAAAACCCGTCAGGTATCCGTACCTAATATAAAAGAAAATTCTGAAATCAATTTTATGGACTACAGTTACAGTATCGTATTTAATGGTAAAGTATAGACTGATTTTATTGCAAACAATTTTGGTTTTCAGACGATTGTTCAATGAAGTGGAATATCAAGATGGCTTTAAAAACTATCCATGAGAACATTAAAACAAAAAATACCTCAAAGAAACCTAGTTCACAAAGTTCTGCGAAATGTGATGTAAGTAATTGTAATGTCGGTTATTCTCTAAAATGAAAAACATAGGACAATGATACGGGTCTTTATGAAATCGAGTATACGAGATCTGATCGCGATTTCAAAACCAAATGGCTTCTTTCCAACGGACCATTTGTTACTAATCTTCTTGTGTGTAACACCTTTTTTGATTACAAAAATGGAACTTTCATTGAAGAAATGTGCGCTTCTGAAGCCACTACTTTTGCGTATGTTCTCGTAATCGGAAATGGTTTGCATAGTTTTCTAATTTGAATCATTTATTTCTTTAGGAAAGAGTTTACATCCTGTTACATCTAAGGTTATGAATTTCTGGCATATAATGCCTATAGGTAGTGTCTGGAAGAAATGGGGAAATGGAGGTTATATGAGAATCACGATGGATGCCTGTATTGCTCCTGAAAATAATGATAAGCTTATAGCTTATTTCTATTAGTTGTTATGTGTGGCTGTTATTTTGTTACTGATTACTTTTTGATACTTCGCTTCTGTTTATGCAATATATACATTATTGTTTCCTGTTGTTGTTTTTTTATTAGTTGACAAGCTTGATATCCAAGTAAATTCATTTTTTCTACTCTGCATTTAACTGAATTAGGAGTTAATTCTAACATTACTACTTTTTTCTAAATATTACCGTGTGAAAGTGTTACAAGACTTTCAGTAATGTGCAAAGAAGCTAAAAAACAGGGTGTTACTGAGAGTAGGTATGTTATGGTTTATTTCGACTATTGCAATCAATATGATATAATATCCGTATCTATGCAAACAGCAAAGGTTATTTCTTCTAAAAGTATAATAATAATAAGAGGATGTAGAATTACCGGAAAGGATGTTTAATTTGCGTAGAATATAGTGAGGAAGAAGGAGGATGGGCTACTGGTCGTATCCTTCAAATAGGCACTAAGGCTCAAGTCGAAAATAGTGTTAAAGTTAATTTGGTAAATTTTTAATCTACTGTGTCCAATCCTAGTATTACTGTCACAGGTTTGTGAAGCAACGCGTCTGAGGCATTTAGTTGGCAAGAAAAGAGAAAGTGCAGCTCTCTTAGATGTCTAATTTGTTTTTATTATTATCCTGTTCTCTTTATTGTTGTGTTTTGTTTTCAAGTGCAATATTGTTGTTGTTAGTTTTTATTATAATGGAAGTAAAATTAGAAATCAAATCATGACTTTATTGCAAAGGGTCGAGTACGCCTACTTGGCTTCATTCTCTTTATTGTCATCTTTTTTAACTTCTTCATTCTCTTTTTTCTCGTCTTTCTTTTCTTCGTCATGCTTCTCCTCCTTCTTTTCTTCTTTATCATCTTTACCTTCTTCGTTCTTGGTTTCATCTTTGGCCTGATAATCGAATATATTAATAATTTTTCAATGTAGGGTAACTGACCTTTTCCTCACTAGCCTCTTTCTCAAAAAATACAGGAATTCGTATAACACCTTCAGCTTTAGCTTCAGGGGTCCATACCTGTCGTGCTGGCTTTTCAGTCTCATCACTAGCCATATGATAAATAGCGAAAAAGTGACCAGCATCAGGCATAGTTTCTACTTTAGCAGTTAGCTGGAGTAAAAGATTAGTAACAATTAACCAAT
The DNA here is from genome assembly GCA_964057225.1 of Auanema rhodensis. NCBI lineage: Eukaryota > Metazoa > Nematoda > Chromadorea > Rhabditida > Rhabditidae > Auanema > Auanema rhodense. Next base: position 6,671,056 of record OZ059899.1, on the reverse strand, counting down.
TTTTTTTACCGTTACTGTAGCCGTCTCTCCAGATTTAATAAATGTGAGTGGTGGCCGAACTCTGAATAAATCATTGTCGGTACATTTCACCTGGTAAGGAACAATTATTGAATAGTGCTGTTTTTGGTACCTTAATGGTTTGTCTTGCTTCTAAAATATTAGTAACTTTCAATTCAAGTACAACTGTTTTTTCGTCCTTGAATTTGAAAACTAGTTTGTCTTCTGGCTCTGCCTAAATAAAATTCATTGCCAACTATATTTATGTATTTCAATCATAGTTGGAATCATAAGATTCACCTTTAGCTTGAAGGGAAGATCAACTTTTTTACCAGCCATGGTTTTATCACAACCACCTTCCAAGTGAAGTAAATAATAAATAACTCATAGGTATGAAATATATCTTACGTAAGTGACGTGAATTTCGATCACTCACGTTCGTTGCGTGTAAAGTTTTCATTTTTTCATTTTTATTGCAATACGAATCATGATTTTAACAAATTTATTGCAAATGTTGAACAGAATATGATTTTTCTCAACCCATTTTATATAAATTGTGTTCGTAGATATATATATATATATATATATATATATATATATATATATATATATATATATATATATATATAGGTAGAGAGAGAGAGAGAGAGAGAGAGAGAGAGAGAGAGAGAGAGAGAGAGAGAGAGTTATATTAGTTACATTGACTGACGATAGTTCGAATTATATCCGGCTCTAAAAGAATCCAGGTTCGAACAGTATTTGAAGTATTCTTTATTTCTTTTCAAAATGACACATCATATGAAGGCGGCTTCTCTTGAACAAAGTAAATTTTTTTTGTTTTTTTTCCTGATGACCAATAAGATCCTATTAAGAATCCTATTCCAGTGAAAATACAGAGAATAAAGACGTGCCAAATTGTCAAGCTCCTATCCGTGTTTGCCTCATCGTTTTCTAGTAAGTTCATGTTCATTTCAATGGGATCACTCTGAATAATAAAAAATTAAAATTTCATTTATGAAAAAGTAATACTCTTGTATGATGGTTTTTACTTTTCCATTTGTCTTCTGCTTCTCTGAACCTATCTTCAATATGAGTTTTCATTTTATTCTTATCAACTTCACGTTTAATATCAACTCCAGAGAGCAATAAATCGAATTGCTTAATATCTTTCAACCAATATGAATGAACATTTCTGAATTCAAAATTAAATTAAGCTTTATAATACAGCCTTACTCTTCAAAAAAGTTATCGTTAAAAGGTAATAACCCAGATTCCACATTAGCATCAATGTAATAATAATTGAGTGTATGATTACAAACTGGCTTCCAATCTAAAGTTTTATATGTTCAGTGATATATCAAGCAAAAAGCTTACCACTATTAGGTTTACCAGTTTTTACAAAATTTATCCAAAGTTTTGGAATTATTTGAGCTAAGACAGCTTCGTTTTCATCTGGGTCAAATTTATGAACTCCCATAAGATATGATAGATAATCCACATGATAAGGATGGACACGATTGCAATATGAGTAGAGATATACCTATTGATGACTATTATTTTTTATAATACATTATGTTTTTACATCGCTTCCTGTTTTTTGCAACTCACGAGAAGCTTGACCAATACTCAAGAACATTCCTTGTGTTTCAATGGAATGAGTAAAATCTGAATAAGAAAATATTACTTTATTTCTTTATATATTATATTAAACTTAATCTTCCATTGCTGACATCAGAATCATATTTATTTCCAATTTGCATTGAATGCTTATAACCAAGCGCGTGGGACAAAAATGCAGCTGGAATAACTTCATGTTCATCATAACTAGAATCCATTTCGCGTGATGTAGCTCCAGTTAACAGAGATATTTTCTGTAATATGTTTTAAATATGCATTAATCTGTTATTTTAAATAAAATACTGGTGGGTTTGACACAAAGTCGTTCAATGATTCAGCCGGAAACAACGTGTCATCCATGATAATTCCTTGGCATTTAATACCATTTTCTTCTAACTCTCGTTGAACACTATAAGTTGATTATTATATATGGAGTACGAATGAATCTACCTTAATAAGAATTTCCAATCTTTTTTCCTAAGGCAATCCACTATGCTGTTTTCCATATCTAATACAGAAGTAAATTTTTCAGAAGGTAAACACTAAAAAAACAATTAATTTATATTATATATTAATATATTATTTTAAAATCGAATATACAAAATAAATTGTTTTTTACTGTTAATTATGTTAAAACTCACTCCAGCCTTTCTAACAAAAGCAAATGTGTATGACGTATAAGCCGACCTCGGCATTAAGCTTACAGCTCCAGACATTCCAATAGCCTTTTGGAAAAGTCTGAATGATATTAACGGATATTTGCTATTATTGAATAACAAAAATACTTTCTAGATGGATCAATGACTTTTGAAAAACTTAAAGCATAAATGATTGATGAACCCATCGAATGTCCAAGCAATGTAACATTTTTCTTATTTCCACCAAAGGAATGTACGTCTTCTTGTACCCAATGAAGAGCTTGCATAATATCTTAAACAATTTTATATTAATATGTCTGTTAAATTTATTACCATAAAAAGCTATATTAGCTGGAACCACATTGTTTGTTTCAAAAGTAATGAATGTTGCAAAACCTAGACGAAATGCAGGAAGAACCAGCACCACATCTTAGAACTTGTGTGTTAATTAGTTGTTTTAAGCAAATGTACCATTAGCAGCAAAATTTTTAAATAAATAATTATCATCGAACATAACAGGTGAATCATAAAGCATTCCCCCTCCATGAATATAAAAGACTACTGGACAATTTTTATTTTTCTAAATTTAAATTTTAGAAATAGCTTTAAAAATATTGGAGCTACCATGCAATATTCCGAAGTAAAGACATTCACGTATAAACAATCTTCAGCTATCCATTCTGGCTTGTATGAGCTTGTTGTACTGTTTTGGCTACAAGCAGGACCATATTCTGTAAAAGAAAAACTTTTTTTCTTCCTTCTATCTTTAAGTTAAGTAATTACTTGTTGCATCGATTACTCCATTCCATGGTTTAGTAGGAACTGGTTTTGCAAACCTTAAGTTACCGACTGGAGGTTCAACATGTGGGATTTTCTAAAAACGTTTTTATTGAAATATGACGTGATTGATTTACTAAGTCTTTATACTATTATTTTCTATTAATTATGAACATATAAGCACAACTTGTTATCAACAACAATATGCTATCAACAATTTCATAGCGAACTTCGAGATTATTTCTATCAAATTGAAAAAAATAGATTTCAACAATTTTTATTTTTTCGAAAATTGAAATAATGAAACAAACCTTGAAAGAATAAAGAAGTTTTCCGTTTATTGTTGCTTCTGATCCTTGCAGTTTACCGTTGATAGTATCAATAATAATGGAGTTCACAACGCTTACAGATATGAAAAAGATGAGAAAAGAATAAGAAGTATTCATTTTTCAAAGATGTTCCATCAAATCTTGAAAACTTTTAGGTAGAGCTCAACTTAAGTGACTGCACACTATATCACAAGACGAGTGATACAGATGAATAGAAGTTGATAAGAAAAGAATGACACTATCATTATATATGTATTTGTTTTTTTCATCTTAGTTCGCCTATTAATTGATATAATTTATGATAAATATATATTATACGATATTGTTACTTACTCTTAAAGAAATAAATACGCTTTTTTATTCCAAATCATCTTTATTCATGTCCAAGATGATAAAAGATTCGCAATGCAGAAAAGATTTCCTCCATTTTTGGAGTTTGGAGTTTGATGATAACTTGAATTCAATGAAATATATCATATTAATTCGATTTAAGAGATTAATTACAGATGTTTTTCTGAACTGTATTATCTGTTATCAATGTTAAAAATATCTTGGTTTCGGGTGGAAGAGTAAAAGAAACACAGAAAAAAACGTTTGTGAATCTTTACTGAATTATATAATATAATGCTTAGATTATGCAATATAATTTGTGAAGTAAAAATTTTTAAAAGTTGAAAAATTTGTCAGATGGTATTAATGGTGTATACTCAGTTTCAGTAGACATATGGTATTGAGGCTGTTTTGAATAGTATATTAATCCTAATAGGAAACCTAAAGCCAATGCTAAAAAACATAAAACCAAATAAATTATATAAAACATATGATTGAATTGTGAATTGGATAAGTCAATGGTCTAAATAAATTGTTTAATTAAATTCTAAATAAAATTCTAACCTGTGAATGTAGATCTCTTTGATAATATGTAGTGTCATGTTTTTTCATATTTGTCCAAAAATCAGCCACCTTTCTTTAAAACAATACCGGTTTGAATTCCAAAAATTAAAAGGAAAACCTGTGATATTCAAACAAATTGTGCGGGACATTTCTTGTCGTCCAGTTCACCTCAATGTAGTAATATGAATCATATGTCTCTTGATACGGCAGCCATAACTTCGAAGGATATCCAAGTTTTATAAAATTCAATATATAATGTGAAAACAAATTTGACAGCATCAATTGATTTTTTTCCGTATGATTGGTCAGCATATCATTTGAAAATGCTTGATGATTCGAATGATCACCATAAAGATATCGAAAAACCTCAAGGAAAAAAATGATACATGAAAGTTGGTTATATCATACTTTAGCTCCGGTTTCAGCTAAAGATTTGGAAACTGCATCAATGAGAAGAAATAATTCTTGTGTTTGAATAGAAAAATTAAATCCTGAACATTCAAATTCGAAAAATGAGCAAAGGAATGATGACTAACCAAGACTTTTATTGTGAAAATGATTCAAATACTTCCATGTGGTTTCTAAACAGTCGGATAATGCCAACAAGTTGCAAATGTTTTTCATACTATGTCTATCATACAATGAATTCGTATGATCCAATTCTGAGAAGCCCAATAAGAGTGGGCGACTCTTCAAAGTAAATTAAATTATTTTTTAAATATAAAGTATTAGCAACCGGTGGATTTTTAATATAATCATATAGTGGATGTGCAAATTGTGCTTGAGGTAGTTCAATCAATTTTGAGCCTTGTTCTTTGAGCTCATGATATATCCTAATCAAAACAAAGTTACTATAACTCAATGCTACTTCTTCACCCAATTATTGTTTCCATCGTTTTATTTTGAAAACAGTCAGCTTGAATCTTAGAAATTGATCTGAATGTCACCGAACCAAGAGACTTTCTCAAACACTGCAAAATGAAATTGAAGATGAGAATAACATATGTTCAACCCCTATGCGTTTTAAAAATTCAATTGTATATTCATAACTGAAATTATCAACAATACGATTGAGTTTTGGAGATAAGGCTATTGCTTGTTGAAATAATCTATAAGCAAAATAATGAAAAATAAAAAATAACTAAAATAAATTCCAAACCCTATATTTGATTTCTATTTTGGACTTCATTAAATTGAAAATAAAAAAAGGATTTCACTGCATATGTAATTAGAATATAGCGTGGGTGCTAGAACAATTGAAAAATCATTTCAGCAAAGAAGTGACATATAAGCGGTTGCATTCAAAATATATATTTTTTTCGTTTTTTATCTGATTAAATCTATATTTTTATAATCCTGCAAAAACTCACTTCAATTCTGGATCAATTTTTTTTGACAAGGTTAAATGTAATACTAGGTTTGCACTTGTTGAATAACCTAAAAGCGATACTTGGTTCTTATTTCCACCGAATGAAGAAATATGCTTAATAGTCCATTTCAAAATAAAAATAATGTCTTAACATTTCCTGTTAACTTATACATGAATGAACCGAAAAAAACCTTGAATGGATATGTCTTCTAAGATCATGTCTGGATTGTGAAGATTCAATAAATTCAGATTTCCATTTCTATATACAGAGATCACGACTACGACATCTAAATAGGAATAATCATAGCTATATTATATATTGCTTTGACTAAACAACCATGTGAGACATATTCATCTAATATTTTTTTTTCGTCAAATGGGATAGTTGAATTATTTGTTATATCTTCATGTATATAAAGTAAAATTGGACACTGTTGGGTATTCTGAATAACGATATTGTTTTTTATATATTTCTTTCTTTTTTCAATTATCTAATTTAATGACTATATTAATTAATTAAAAAATAGTTTTTGTTACTTATATCTTTGAACATACTAGACATTTTTCCGATGTGAAAATATGTGTGAACAAGCAATTTTCTTTGGAACACGGTCGGTCATTGATACTGTATGAAAAGCTTTGACAAGGTGGTTCAAAACCTGTTGGAATCCTTTCAAAACCAATGTTGAAAAAATACTAACTAGTCGCATTGTAAACATTTCTCCATGTATTAATTTCTTCCAATGGTAAAGCTTTTTGATTCACAATAGGAGATTTAGCAAACGGTATATTCTGCAAATCCCATATTGACATTTGCTCACACGTTTTACCTTGAATGAATAGACAACTGTTCCATCAGTTGCATATTTTTTAGTAGTCCATGTAGAACCGCTAGGAGTTCTAACTTCGGCCCCATTGTTATAATAATTAGGAATGTTTGAATTACTAGCAAATCCTTGATGAAATATAAGACAAAACGATAGCCAAATATTAAAATATGATAATTCTTTCATATTTGCAACAGAATTAGAAGTTTAGAAATACTAGTAACACTAATGCCTTATCAAGTCCATAACAAACAAAATATGTTATCATTCAAATGTGAATAGATAATGCGCGTAAAAACTTTTATTGTAGCGGATACATTTAGTTGTAAGGATAACATCCTCGATGAAACATACTTACAGAGAATTGAACTAATAGCACAATAGTATGAAAAACTTGCAGGCATAAAGAACATAGAACCCGTTAAACGCCATATAATAGTTTTACTTGAAAAATTAATAGATGCGAAATATTATAAAAATCATAAATTGCATATATGTAGAATATAATTAAGATAAGTTCAAAGCCAACCCCTACACGTTGTTTCTTTGCATAAGCATGAACCTGCGCCACGGTGGGGCTCTCCGTCTACATAATCAGGATGATAGTCAAACGTTATTTCTTCTCCTGAATTAAAAAAAATGTGAACAGAAATAAGTATCATTTACAAACCCATTTTAATGTCTTTTAAAGCAAATACTCCCACTTTATGAATAACCTGATTCAAACCATACACGCGAACGACTAGAGCGTTAGGTTTGCAACTGTGAGAAAAGAATCGGGATTCATTTCTAAAATGATAGGTTAAACACGTTTCTACACGTAACGAATCTTACCCGTGTGGTAGAGCATCAACATACCAAAACTTCCCTATTTCAAACTGATAACTTGTATCCCTACGATTGGCTTCTTTACTTGTTACTACTTCGCCCAAATATTCGGCAATAAACTGTCCTTTACGAATATCTTGAACAGCACGAACTGTCCAACCTTTGTTGAATTCAAAAAACACGACTAGTGCAACTTTCCTACCCCGCTGAAAACGAAAATCCTATATGTAAAAAACTTTCTAAAAACACCAACACTTAAAAGTCGGTATTCGCATTTTGTACATGTACATCGTTTATATCCATCACATTCGTAAGTCCAGTAATAGCATTCTCTCTGAGTAGGCGGTGGAATTTGAAGTAAACCATTACTTATTGGACAGAACAAAGCAAGTTCTTCTTTGAACTGTAGAAAAATAAATATTTTTAAACTGTGTTCTGCTAACTCACTCTTTTTTGGCAATTTTCACATGGGTCGTGGCATGGACAACATCCACAAGCTTCGGATTCAGCTCGGTAGCGTAATCGCTTTGCTTCAGATGACCAAGTACTTCCACCAACAATAAATTTAAACTTAGGCAGACTAGAATAAGCAGAAACGTGCCATCCCTCGATGTACAGAGGAGCAACCTTTCGCTTTCTCTGTAATTTTTTGAATAATTTCTGTTTTTTTTTTTTAAATAGTCTACTTTATCATAATAATTACGAATAATATCATTCCATTTAACTTCAAGTTGTTTAATTCTCCAATAACCGTGCTTGGACACATTGGCGATTCGCTTAAATGAGATATGATAAGAATAAAAAGAGAAAAAAGAAACAAACGTGAAAGGTTTCATCTGGTATGTTTACTTGGCCTAGAGGAAGAGCATCAGGTATTTCAAATCGCGTGAAAATCATATCTACAGGTCTGTCATATCTGAAATTATACAGTTATACAATTATATGTTATTGGACATTAGACCTATGACTGTTATTAACAATATTAAGCATAATAGCATCTAATCCCTTTTCTTTCTCCTCCAAAAATTTTAGTTCCTCCAAACAGCCTTCCAGATCAGCACGAGCTTGCAATGTACAGAACGTGTAATTATAGTTTTTCCAGTATACTATGAAAGCCTCATCTCCATTCTATAGAACATTATCAAACTTTCTAGTTAAATAGCAAAAAACTAACAGCATCAACAGTTCTCTTCATCACTCTTCTAACTTCATATTCTTCAGTATAGAGTTCTTGTTGAGTAACAGCAACTTTAGCTTTTAATTTTTGCTATAACACAAAACATTACAAAAGGTTCTTTTAAAATTTACAAACTTTACGACAAAATCGTCTACGAACACTCTCCAGCTCGTCGTATTCTTCATCACATTCTGTATCATCTTCACCGAAATCTCCATTACCTTGGGTGCTTGAAGAAGTTTCGTCCATTTTCGAATAGTTTTCGTCATCATCCATATTTTTGAAAGATCCATCTGATTTAAGTCCCGATGTGGATGGTCCCGATTTGCTATCCATCCGAGGGTCTAATTTAAAAGAAGCATGGTTGTTTTCCTCGTTCTCCGCTTGTTCGATCATTTGAGGATCATCATTTAAAACTTCTTTTAAAGGAAACACTGTTTGTGCTCCAAACTGTTCCATAGGGGTCGCAGCTTCCATATTTTTAGGGTATTCTCCCATAATTGTAACAACATTATGTTCGCCAGAACGTGATTCAGCATCGTGTGAGAAATTCTAAAACCAACAAGGCCTCATTGTATAAAAAATTAGTTCTTACATCGGAAACAGATGGACTTCGATAGCTTAAGCATCGTCTTATATCTTCCGGCTGAAATTTCAAACATAAATATTTTTAATAAGATTGAAATTTTACTGAAGCTGGTGTGACATCTGATCTATTTAAATAATTTTTTCTTGCAGATCCTCCAGTGGATAAACGTGTGTGCAAGGACTGTGGACTAGTAGGAATATCCTGAAGAAATTATTGTAAAAAAACTTATAAACAATATAACTCACAATTTTACGATTAACCACTGACACGTTAAAGAAATCTTCTAACTTCTGGAAAAAAATAGATTTTATAAATCATGTGGATATCAATGATTTGCGCAAATAATATTCTTTAGTTATGCTGTGAAAAATTAAAAACTTAAAACTTATAACTCATACATTTGTTTTTATTTCTTCACTTATGAACATAATTTCTTTTTTTGAATCCCTATTACTTTTTTATTGAGGATGTAATTTTGAGTATTGCACTAGCATAAGTAGAATCAAAAACTATAAGGGGTTTCATATATAAATTGAAAAAGACAAACCCGCTTCCTGGATGTTCGTGGTGGACTAGACGGACTTTGGCATATAGGCGATGAAACATTCAACATTATCACACCTTTCTCGAACATAATATATACATCGAACAAGCGAAGAACTCTAAGGAAAAACAATTAAGTCTATGAAATGTGTGTAGCACGTGTATCGATCAGACAAATGACAAATGTTCATATGAATTCATGAATAAATTTAAAAAGTTATTCAATTGAAAAATCTTACATTGAAACTATGATTTAAGGAGTACTTATGGTTGTCAAGTTCAAGTGTTATACAAATACAATGCGAATGATAAGCTATATCTATATTTTGTATTTAATCGATATATAGTTATGACATGAATCAAAACGGAATAGAGACATGGTTAACAGATCAATATAACTCAAAATGGCAATTTGAAACTCGCGCCCGTTTTTTTTTCAATGACTGTGGCTATCTATTCGTAATCTATTGTCTTTCAGTTGAGGAAGGTTAAGAGAACAGAAAAGTAACGATAATGAAGAAGCGTTTATCTTTGTTGAAGATATTGTAAACGATGTGATATTCATTTAAATGAATACAAAATTTAAAAATATGAAGTGAAAGGTAATCTTATTTCAATATATAATACTTACAAGATGGAAGTTGCTTACAATGAGTAAATTTTTATTCAAAAATCAACTAATATAATTGTATCAATGTGGAAAATAGGTGGAAAAGATGCGCTGCGGCTAGGCGAAATTGCTTGTGGCATAGATAGCCAGCAGCAGGCCCAATCGATGAAGGCTACAACTCTTGTTCACGAGCTAGCAGCAAATTACGTTTGCGAAAGGTAAATGATAAAATACACAAGCATTGTCCTTGATTGCAATATTTTTTTATTTTAAGCTATTGTTTTAAATTATAAGGAAATAAATTAAATTCTTGTTTAATTATGTACGATAACCTGCATTTTTAAAAATATGCTCAAGCTTATTAGAACCTAACCCTTCCTTATTAAAATAAAGGGCCATGAAATGCAGCTAAATTCAAAGGGTTTTGGAATAAATAAAGAAATAGAGTGACATTATTAAAATATAAAAATATAAATTTCAGTTTACGATATGAAACGAAAGGGAAAATGTGTATACAGCCTTCTGCGCAATACAGTTGAGAAATGAATGAATGTTTTTTTAATCTAGCGTAGAGAAACATCAATCGTTGTATTCGTTTCTCTTCTTTCCTTTTCTATTTTTTAAGTTTGGCGTTTGCCTGGATAGCTACACTTTCTTTTAGAATACAGTTAAACTTCAGCAAAAAATTTCTCTGCAATGTTTTCTATTGTTTGAATGTTATAACCTATGAAACAATATTGTAAGCATCAAACAAAACCAAAAATGTATGATTTAATTTAATTTGTCAGAACTCATAAAATATGAATCAAGTTAATTATGAAACAAGAAGCATAGAAGATATTGAGAAACACGCAACATTTGAAATTTTGCAAAAAGATTTTAAAATAAACATTATTAAGCATATATAAGGTTAATTTACCTAATTTTAATCAATGACAACAATATATAATTTGTTTGTTACAATTCTTAGCATACATTGGCATATTAAATTTTGAAACAATCATTATGTCAGCTATAATATTCACGGTTATCTAGAATTTTAAAATAACCATATCTCAACATATTTGGTATATTTCGATTTTGCAGTTTTCATATTTTATATTTTTTAAATATCTAACAAACAGATTGTATAATTAGTTATTTTAAAGAAAACTCTCATCAACAGTTTAATACAAAAATGCTGTCTAGTTCATATTCCTTATAATACAATGTGTTCAATTTATTTGTTCATAACTTTTTTTCACAGTTTAATATATTTAGAACAATATTTTATTATATAATTAATCTAAACACTTCACACTCATCATAACACCTTATTAGGAAAGGATGAAATAATTATCAACATTTAATTTATATCACGGATATATTTGATAAGAAAAAAAAAAGAAAAAATACGACATGTATGACGAATTTGTATATACCGTTTTCTTTTTTCTTGGAAAATATTATTTTGATCAATGTTGGTTTTGGCAATTACGACATAACTTGATCTTTTCAGCGATAATGTTGATTATCTTCACAACAACAGTACATTTTTTTTCGAAAGAAAGGGTAAACAATTCGGAATGTTATAATTTTTGCAAGCATTGTTTTATATTTGATTGATCAAATTCGAAGAAGAAAAAATAAAATTTTCATTAAAATCCTTGGTATGTCATATATCATATTCATGTAATTTATTTCATATTTTTCTTTTGTGTGTTGATTTATGAACAACTTTTTTAAAATCTTATACATTAACATATAGTTAATTTTTTTTGGTTTCAGATATCACAAAATAAAAACTTATTTTAAGTTTTTTTCTCGGAAAAGAAACAATTCTATTCATTTTTTTGTTAACAATTTGAAATATAAAAATGTATTTTATTCGATTGATTCATAAATTTTGACTCATTCTAATAAGGGAAAGCTGAAAATAAAATAATGATGTGATACATTTCTAAATTTGTCTTGAAAAATGACAAATAATTTGTTAAAACATGTATATATATTGTAGTTACCTTTTAATATATATCATATAACATATATATATAGTTATTGTAGTCACCAATAAAATTGTATATAAGTTGAGGGAGGTACATACAATACATTTTCATTTAAGGAAGTAAAATTCAAATGAGAAGATCAAACAAATTTAAATTATACAATGCTTGTAAAATATTTCAATTAACAATCATTTATCTATTAAATTATTAAAATATTTCCCAAAAATTTCATAAAATGAAAGAAAAAAAGCATTTTGAATATGAAAGACTTGTGAGAACTCAGACAATGAAATCGCTTTTAAATGATCACAACTGAATTGTATTAATTAATGTGAATTTTATTTTGGTTTTAGACTAACTACTGAGGACTCAATAAGGAAATATTACACTATCAAGGTAATAATCGAACAAGTTTATTCATTATTGATAAACAAATATGTTTTTATAAATAAATTTGAACATATTTACTATCTTTGAAGTTTTATTCAATTTATTCTCATAGTTCATTTTAAACTATTCATTCGCTAGACTATATAATGAAAAGTTTTAAAAAATTTGGGTTATCTATGAACTGAAGTAGCTCAGTTTTGTGACGTAAAGTCATATAACATGAATCATTTATCGATATACTTAGGTATATTTTGACTATACTATAGGTAGTATTCACCAAAATATATATTAATTTTTTCGTCGTTCTTTTATATCGTCAAAACTTATAATCTTTTATAATTTTAGTAAAGCAGGTGATATTAAAGCTACAAAATGAATATTTCAAACTTGGGCGGAGCTAGAAAGACCCAAAGATATACCACGCCCAATTTGTAAAACTCAAAGAAATTACTCGTACCCCAAAAAACCTTCCGTGTTCCGTATGTTCAGAAAAACGGAAACATTCAAGAAGCATAAATGAAGGCTCAACAAATCTTTTACGAAAAAAAGTAATTGAAAAATTAGAAGACAATCTACTTCTGTATGAGCTGTCGACTTGAATATCTATTTGAATTTTCATCGTTTCTCCATTTGTTCCAAATTTGTTATGTTATTATTTTGTTTTTTCCATGTGAATATGCAAGTTATTTGGGCAAAACTATTCGATTTAAATAGTTTAGAATAGTTATAAAATTTCATTTTTTAAATTTTATTTTGAATATGTTGATTCTTTAACGTTCTTTCATCATTAACACCACCACCATCATCATCATTATATATAGCAATTTCAAAGTTCATAGATTTGTCATCAATCATTAGAAAACAATACTTGAAAATGTTCTTCCAACTAAATAATTTTTTTTCTTTTAATTGTTTGACATAAAATAAAATATTTCTCTTTTTTAAATTCCCGGAAATTTGAAGATCAGGCTGATTGACATCGTATTGCCTTTTGATACATCCTAGCTTTCTATTCACATTTGCGCTCCATCTTCCTATTTAACCTCTGATATTCGATTCAGCTTATATTTGAAGTGCTTCAAATCTGTTTACTTTTGGTTTCCACCTTCATAAATCTGATATTACTTGTATGATTACTAGAATTTGATATCGTTCTTATCTTCATTATTAGTGCTTATGAATACTTTATTCCAAATATATTTCTTATGATCTCTGTTGTTCTCCTATTTCGACTTCTGATTAAAGCAAAAACTTTGAGAGCATTCATGTATAAAATATTTTTTGTATCCTTCAAATTATTTTGAACTTCTATATGTCCTTTTTCATGAAGAATTTCAGTTTTTATTTTTTGTATATTTTCTTCTCATATTTTGGGATCATAACAACTATTTTCTATGCATATATTCTTTCTCATAATTAAGCATTTTCATAATTCTTACTTCTTGTAATCGATGTCACATTCAAAATTGTACGATTTTTCATGAAATTTTGTTTTATTCTTTCTTTTTGTTACTTTTCTATATACATTCCCTTTGCAAAAAAAATAAACAGAATTCTTAAAGAGCAAACGAAAATGCAAATGTATTTGTTGGTCAGTATTCTTGTGTCAATACTTGGATTAGCTTATTCTCAACAACTACGATATATTGAAACGGTAAGATAATTCTTTTGAAAAACGTTTTTCGTCTGGATCACATTTGAATTAACTTGACACACCAAGCATCGTCACTTCACATTATGTTTCAAATTCCTATAATTCATTCTTTCATCGCAACACCAATTTTTTCAAGAAATTAAAACAAATTAAAAATTCATAGACAATCCTATTAATTGTCTGTGCTTCTAAAAATAAGTTTTTTCATATTATAACTGAGTCCATATAAATAAGAAAAGATTACCGAGAATATATATTATATATATATATATATACTTTACAATCAGCTTTACTAAGATAAATCATTTATGCTTTCCAAAAAATAAAATTATATTTAAATTTCGATATTTCTTTTTTTACTTTTTGAAAATACTTGTGTAATTATATATTAATATTCATTAAGTCTTGTACATATTCTACTTCAGAATTTGCTAAGAGCTCCTGTAGATCAAGGACCACTTTTGAATCCACTAACTTCTCTCGATATGGCGTTATCTGACGAAGAGCCTCTTACGGAAGGGTGAGTAATACAAAATAGTATTTTGTCTGGAACTTTTCATTTTTTGTTTTTGTTCCCTTGTATGTATATATAGTTTAAGTTTTTGAAACATAATAATATATAGTATACATCTATATGAAAACTTATAAACTATATGTACAAACATATAAGAAATAAAAAAATAACTTTAAAAAAATAGGAAAAACTTTCTTATTTAAGGGTATGAAAGTGTCAGTATTCTTTATATTGTTCACTAATTTCTAGGTTTAAACTTCATAACAAATATATTCTGAATATAGAATCAAGTTGAAAATTTTGATATTATTCGATCACATATCAATATTTAAATTTTATTTAGACGTATACAAAAAAAATATAAATGAATATGAAGCGGGTTTAATTTATTTCCTTTTAGTAGGAGGATAATTACAGTATACAGGAGTTTTTCCTGAAAAAGCTATTTTTTTTTGTTTTCAAAACAAATTGATTAAATCTAAAGATTTATCAAAAATATTTTATTACTTGGAAACTTTTAACTTAAATGTTTCAAATTAGTTTCAGCTAATAGAAGCTTAATGCAATTATTTCTTTTTTTTTTCATTGAAAGGAGCATTGAATAGTTATTTTTAGATAATAATTCTATTTTTCAATAAAGAACGTTATGAGATATAATAGACCAAAAGTTATGTAGTTCCTTAGAATCCATCATTTATAACAAAGTCATGCTCAAAGAATTAAAAATTAGTTTAGATCTCACCTGTTTTCTAGCAGTTTGACACCTGTTATTAACCAACATAAGAGAAAAGACTTAGTTTATGTTATTACTATTGAGATTTCAAAAATAGAAATTTTCAACCAAAAACTATTAAACAATGAAAGTTATTACACAGTTTAAATTAACTTTTTGCAAAAAAAAAAGAAAAATTAGAAAGCTGAAAATCGAATTCATAGACATTAAAGTTGTTTAAATGAAAATTTTAATACCTCTTGTTATTTTTTTTGGATGGTTAACCTGCAAAATTACAAGTTTATTAGAACAAAATTTTAATTATTTTTTACAAAAAAGCTGCATTTACAGACGGATTATTTTCAGGTTTCATCTGTTTAAGAAAGCATACGTTCGTCCATGTGTTTATAACATGGGTAATTGTTTAACAACAGCGCAACAACGTAGAATTATGGATCATCTACGTCATTTGGTAGCACTAAAAGAAAAATGAAGAAGAAGTTTCAAAGTCGTTGCAGCTCATCTATGCTCATATCCCCCTTACAGCATGATATTAGATTACTTACGTACTCTATTGCAATCTTCCTGATGTTCTCACTATATATTAAATTAATGTACTGACATGTTTTCAGATAAGTTAGAGAAATAACTATAAATTTCATTGAAAAACAACACAAAAACATAAAAACGTGTACATTTCTCTTGCTTCTATGATTTTTAGATTCCAATCTTTTTTTTCTAATATGGAATTGTATCTTTTACCAACTTGCCCACAGGTTTATGTTTCTTTTTAATAAACTTTGTCAGCTGTTCTTCAGAATAAAATATTCGATCTATAACCAAATAGATAGTCGATAACACCTGCAAACAACTAACTAGAACTATTTTCTATAAAACTTTCTGACGTAAAGAGTTCACATGGCATGAACTCGTTCTCAATCATGTCCTTGTAGACTCTTTTTGATTTTCCACTTGGAAGTATTGGATTAAAAAAATGAAATGATGAGTAGAAAATGGAAGTGAAATTGAACTTGGTGAACAGAAGTTCTTCAGCTTTTTTCTTTCTTTTCTAGCTTTACGTATTTCATATACCTAAGGTAAGTCATATATGGCGACCTGTATTGAAGTCTGGAGGAGGACGAAGCTGGTTCTCTCATCATTTCTACATACGCGGCCTCTTTATCGTTCACCTTTTCTATCCATCTTTCTATTCCCAACCCATCCCTCCACGTCTACCTCTATTCTACCTTACAATGCTTCATTTTCTTCTTCTTCTCCTTGTCTACCTCATTTATTTTCTTAAAAGAAAAAGTAAAAGTGAGTCGATTGCCTGACGGCATGAATCATAGATTATGAAGAAAATAATAGTACTCTAGTAGTTTGCTAATTGGTCTATGCCAAAAAAGCTAATCCATACAAATATGAAGGTCTTCAAAAATTGAAAAGAATATAGAATATGTTTACATATAGTAAATTATTTTAAATGAATAAACATTTTAAACTATAAGATAAAATAACAAAAACGTAAGTACTAAAGCTCTTAATGAACTTGTAATGAGTATTTGTATCATGTATTGTCTTGTGAATAATGAATAATGACGTAACTAATACTATTTCTTTGAGAATAAATACTTTTTTTAAAACAAATAATGTGTCTTTGAGCTTTTGAGGATAATAGACTAATAGTTAATATGAGTGTAATTTAAGTCATCAAACATCTCACGTTTAGTTTTAACAAGTATTTTACTTTGAAGTAAGCGAATAAATTTTTTAATCGATGAGGGAAAAGTTGGGAATATTACGTAGAAAATCAGATATTTTCAATTTGTCCTTTCTGGATTTTCACCTGAACAAGGCTTTTCCTCCTTTTGTAATATAGCTATATTCTCTGTCACTTATGTTCATGTGAAGAAGAGTAATTACTAAAACCTCCACCTCGTATATAGCTGCTGTACCGGCTAAGGTCAAGCCCATAACTAGATTGGCTCCAGCCTTACCGGCTTTTCAGCAACTCGTCTGCAAGCCGCTATATGTCCGAGAAGACATTCCATTTGCGATTCGAAAAGATTCATTGCAAAACATTAGAGTATGTTTGAAATGCTTACTCCATATGCATCTGTAATAGGTTTACCATTTTTTTTTAAAAAAAATTTATATTGAAATTAACAACTTCGCTTCTCCCTTATTTAGATGACATAATATGTTGTTATGAATATTACTTCAAGTACTAGATTTTCACAAAAATTGCAACAAAAAAAAATTATGTTTACATTCATTGTTAAATTTGTTTTTTTAAGTTATTATTTACTTGTTGTTCTCATCTTTTATGTTCTGATGCTTTTTCCATTTTGCTACATTCTACTATATTCATTGAGTAAACCTGTCAATGACATCGTTACCGTCACTGTTGTCATCATCGTCTACGTGCCCGTCATCAGAAAGACGTAACCGGGAAAAAAGGCAGAAGAAGCATCTGCAGTCTGTACAGATTGTTGCAGGCAATCATCCAATTATGGCAAATGACTTGTTTAACTCTCTATTCATCTCTCTCTCTCTCTCTCTTTTACCTTTCTCTCTTTCTTCTACTTTTAAAGAAAAAATGTATATACATCTTTATGTTTAATAGAGACAGAGAAAGAAACAGGGAGATGAAATAATATAGGAAAAAGCTAACTACCTATACTTGACTCTACAGTCACCTACTTTGTCACATGTTTTGGAGACATTCGATATAGCTTTCATATCATAACATTTCTATTATCAAAATTTATTTAAAAGATATAGTTTATTCGATCATTTCTATACTATAATAGTATAATCTAAACATCTAATAATATTGTTCAAATATCTTAAAATCGTTCTAGTCGTTTCTACCATACATAATATAAACCTTTTTTCAAGTTATGCTATGTTAAACATCAATTTCTCACATTTATTATTCTTTGACCAGCAGGTTTAATCCTTGTTTCAGGCATTGACATATCTCTAGATCTCCTTTAATTCTTCATCCTCTTCTCAACGACGTTACATCTGATTCTGATTACGCAAACAATCTAACCTTCTGATATCCAGTTCAGCCTTAACGCCTCGGCTTATATCAAGCACGTCTGTAGGCTATGAGGTGTGACTAGAGCAAGTTAGCCATTTCAATATTATAAGCAAATGTTATACAATTCAGGATAAACGTTGGTCACTTGTTAGCTTCTCTATAATCTTCTATATTTACTGTTGTTACAATTAATAATATAAACTGTATTAAAACAGTAGTATTTCTAGTAAAAATATGAATATAATACAACAAATTCATATAATATTACTATATTCTATTGGAATAGGTAAGATATTTTAGTATAGTTTCATTAATTGTCTAGATTATTAACAAAATTCAAAACTTACATGATAAGAGAGAGAGAGAGAGACATCAACTTCTTCATTTTTCCTGTTTTCATTTGCATAAGATGTTGAACAGATGTATATTATGTTGTGCAACATTTTACTTTTATCATTATTATTATTATTATTATAACTAATATAATATATTATTATTTTTTAGTATCATGTCTGAAAGTCTGTTCACGAAGGCATTCTACAATCTATCATGATGCTATTTTCCAAAGAGTTGAATTATCAGCAGCTGTCAAATGTATTGAACGATGCATTGAAAGTATCGCATACTGTAAAGCAGTCGTTTTTGTCAAATATTCTAAAAAGGTTTTATTCAATTTAATTTATAATAAAACTATTTTTTAAATATTTGAAGGATCTTGGCATATGTATTGTTCATACTATAAATAGTCATGAAAACAGTACAGTTGTTCATCCTGATGCTTCTATTGATCCAGAATCTACAGGTTACTTTCTGTGATTCTTTTATTTATTTTAACTGATTTCTTATGTTTAGTATATGAACTATTGGAAAAATGTCCACTTTATGCAATATCTGATATGGCACATCGAATATCTCCAAACCATAAGCGTTTACTTGATTCAGGAGGACAAGGTGATTTTTAAAAAATTGAAACAATTACAACAATTTGCAAAATACAGACAATGAATTGTTACAACAAGATGCTTTCTTCCCAGAAAATGATAGGTTTTCTGATTCTGAAATTAAAATAGGAAAACGAGATCGATATGCGGTAAGTAATAATTTTAGTTAATTTTTATCTATAAAAATAACATTTCAAAGCCTGTATACTATATTATATCTTAATTTATTATGAATTTGATAAAAAAATCTTATTTGCAGACAATGAAATCAATAGATATGGAAGAAAATGTACATAATAATCCTTTTGAAATACCACAAAACAGGAATAACGAAAGACCAAAATCACCTTTTACTGGTATATGCATAAAATATAATATAAAGTATAAAATATATAAATATATTTTTAGATATGAGACCAATTACTCCGGTCCAAGTTTTGCATCAAGGCAGACAGATGAACTTGGAAGTTAGGGACTGTGGAGGTAAATTCATATAAGAAATATATAATTATTTGTGTCATATATAGGAATGCCATGTGTACCTACATTAGCTTCATTAGATACAGCTCCGTGTCCAGCTAGACGAGGTGATCCTTGTGCTCCTAAACCTCCTTGTGTAAGTTAAAGGATTTTTTTAATATTTCAAAGGTCGTTTAGATCAGAGATGCTTGTTATCATATCGATGCTGTACCTGAAACGGTTCATGTAGAATGGTCTGAATGGACTGGATGTTCGATAACGTGTGGACCAGGTGTTCGAACACGAAAGTGTTTAGGTATATCATGTTCGAGGCGACGTGTTAACACTACTTTTTCAACTTTACAGGTGGTGTAGGTTGCGTCGGATCTGCAAGTATGCCTTGCACTTTACCACCTTGCTCAGAATGGATGTTGTGGGGTGCTTGGTCTTTTTGTTCTGCAAGTTGTGGTGTTGGAGAAAAAAAGAGAACTCGTTTATGTACAGGCGTAGGAGGTTGTATAGGGGCAAGTGCGGTAAATTTGAATTTCAAATATATAAAGCAAACTGAAATGAAATTCAGATGGTAGAGTCTTGTCAAATGGCACCATGCCCAAGTTGGTCAGAATGGAGTTCATGGCAAGGCTGCAACATACCTTGCGGCCGAGGAAAAGAACGTCGTATGAGAACTTGCCAGGTATTATGAAATCGTTGACAATTATCAATACTGTGTCTTAATAGAACGGAATATTTTGTAACGGATCACCATTCGAAGATAGAGAATGTGATAAAGGACCATGTCCTCACTGGTCAGATTGGACTCCATGGACTACGTGCTCTAGAAGTTGCGATGGTGGTGATATGGTGCGTTTTCCATAAATATATTAATTTACATTATGAAATATAATAGAGTCGAAGTCGTGAATGCATAAATGGGGCAACATGTGTTGGAAGTTCTGAAGAAAAGCTTCTTTGCAACCAGCAAAGATGTCCTGATTGGACCGCATGGACTGAATGGAGTATGTGCGATCAAACCAAATGTGACGATGAAACATTCCGGTTAAGGAACAGGTTTAATGAAAAATGAAGAAATTAAATTTTATTAATAATTAAAGAGTTTGTTTGTACCGTGGAGTACCATATGCTGGATGTGAAGGTGCAGCTCAAGATCAACTTCCCTGTCCTACAAAGGAATGTGCTACATGGTCCGAATGGAAAGAATGGTCAGAATGTAGTGCTACTTGTGGTCAAGGAAACCAGATGAGGTGAAGTTTTCCTTATTTATGGGATATTCATTGGACTCTATAGAGCAAGAACATGTGAAGGTGGAAATGGACATTGCGAGGGGGCTTCTAGTGAACTTAGGTTCTGCCAGCTAGCATCTTGTCCATATTGGGGTCCTTGGACAGACTGGGGAGGATGTTCAGTTAGCTGTGGGCTAGGAGTATGTGAAAGAAGAAGAAAGTAAAGTTTCTGTTTTATCCAAATACTCAACTGCTGTGTCTTGAAGATGTATTACTGATGAACTTTTGAACATTCCTTCGGACCTGGAAGAATTGGATCAGATGCCTATGGAATCAGAAGAAGAATCAAATCGAGCAAAACAGGCTTTAATTGCTCGTTCAAAACATATTAAAATGAAACATATGAATTCAAGTCATATAATGTATGCAGATATACGTTATGCTCCTTTTTCTGGGGGATTGAATCTTGAAAATGCTGGGACATGTATAGGAAATGATGTCGATCGAAAAACATGTGACGCTGGTTAGCTTTAATATCAAGTATCATAAATAAATAATGGACAGGGCCCTGCTGTATGTGGGAGACATGGACGGAATGGTCTCCTTGTATTGGTTGTGGATCGAATGGAATTTCACGACGTAATAGGCAATGTATGTCTGAGAATGGTGACATACAACGAAATCCACAGTTATCATTTCAAGTTTGTAACATGAGTTAGATACAACTACTTTCACGTTCTAGGAAGATACTTCTAATTCTCGTTATACTTTCAATGGAAGATCAGACGTTCAATCACTCTCAGGTCTTACACCGATTGTTCCCATAATTCATCGTGGTAAACGATCATCTGACAGTTAGTTGACTAATATTTTCAACAAAAAGTAGACTACTTAGATAATCAATGCTATTGTCCTGGTTCCTCTTTGGAAACTCGACCATGTCCAAGTGCGATTGCATGTGTTGAAGATGCACCAACATGCCAATGGAGCTCATGGGGTGAATGGTGTGGCTGTACACCATGTCGAGTTGGACGAGAAGTCCGACGCAGATACTGTGACCGTGTATCCTCTAGAACATCAGGACCAAAAATACCTGATCCGAATTGTCGCTGTCCAGGTTCTGAAGAAGAACATAGACAATGTAAATCAGATGAAGTATACATTAAAATATCAAAAACGAAATAATTTAAACTATTCTAGTCATGCTATAATAGAGAGTTCCCAACTCTATCCGCAGGTGAAGGTGAAGCAGAAGCAGAAAGTAGTCAGAATATTGATCATTATATTCCAATAGAATCAAGAATAAATAATATTGAGGTATAACTATACAAATTATATTTTATATAGTTTAATAATTAGCAGATTGCTGGACGTAATTCTCCGCCTCGCTATCCTTTGAACAGAAAAGATTCAGCATTTAGTACAACAGCATTTCCTTATCCAGTACTTTTCTTTCTCTACACGAACCGTTTTCATCAAAACTTTAATTTTTAGGTTTGCCGTTGGTCACAATGGGCTGAATGGAGTAAATGCAATAACTCCGGTCGAAAAGAAAGAAATCGTTTCTGTATTAATAGTGATGGTAATTTCTTTGTTTGAAATTAAATCGCCAAGAAATATCGAAAACTGTGTTTTTCAGCATTAGTTAACAATTGCGAATGTATGGGAATGTCTACAGATACAACTAATTGTGATCCAGATGAAGATGATTTACCTGCCCGTGGTAATCCTGTTCCGGGTGAAGAACATCCATTACATGTAGAGACAGAATTTACAACAGAAGAAGAAAACGAGGTAATTCATGTGTGTATTACTAGACCTGATGAAACAATTTCTTGATCATGTAGTTGGATTCGGATTTGGATTCAGTATTGAAATCGTCAGAAGAAGCTGAAGCAGTAGACGAAAGACCAACGAATACTCATAACGAGGCAATTATTCCGGTTGACCCACAACGCCCAAAACAACCATTTGATGAACCTCAACCAGCTAAAGAAACAGTAGTTGTTATATTGTATAAAATCAGATAACTGTTATATGAATGTTTAGCCATGTGAATGGACAAGATGGTCCCAATGGTCAGAATGCACAACTTCTTGTGGTCCGGGTGAAAAATTACGTAAACGACGATGTCCCTGTGGGTGAGTAAAGAAGGTCAATCAATCTTTTCATTTCTTTTATCAAAAATATAGTGATGGTGAATGTGGAGGTGGCATAGAAACTGAAATGGAAGCATGTCAACGAGCACCATGCTCTGCAGATAAACGACGACATCCTGTATTTACTATGCATAGTATTTGAAGATAGTGAAATCCATGTGAAATCAAGCTTTGACAGTTATGTTTCTGTTTATATATGATATATGGTTATGTGATGATATCATTATATTTTATTATACTATTTGATTTCATTATTTGTGTATAAATACAATATATTACTAGTTTTCAATAAAATAATGAAGCTCATTAAAACATCAAAAAATCATCTATTACTTCAATGAATTTTTTATTTTTTTTTCAATCTTTAATCAAGAAACGTATATATGACCCTTATTAATTTCCTTACCTTTTGATTTGCTTCTTCATCATTTCATGACGATACCAATTCAGTGACGAACGGGTACAAGCAATCGGTGATCGTGGTTAGTAAAAGAGTTGTGGACAAGAGATGAGAAGAAGAGATGAATTGACCGTTTAAGACTTTGGAGGCCACTAGTAACGATGGCTTTCGTTCATCGTCCTCTCAACCTTTTTATCTGTGTTTCTCTCTTTCTCTCTCAAATATCCCATCTAATCCTTGGTTTTCATCGTTTTCACGTTTCTTTCTCTGTCTATGATTCTGTTCTTAGAGACAGTCTACAAAACCAGGTCATTCGACCATGTCCCCATATCAGGACGACGACACTTCTGGCGCTAAGCAACTGTTGGATAGTGTAGGTCCTCCTCATCAAGACTATGGTTTGATGTGTTCAGGCCATCAACCCCCAATAGTTTTGACCTTTTCTAAGTTCCCTCGACCTCCTTCGAGCTGTTCATGTTGGCCTCATATCTTCAGGGATTGTTAACCTTCATAGATGAATCGTTATCAAATTCACTAGCTATTTCATTTTATATTTGAATTTGAAAACCCTAGCTAAACTTCTTCTCTTAATCTTAAAATTGCAGTTGACTGTTGTATTTGAATCGAAATTATATAAAACGAAATACGTTTCAACTATTTTCTTCATTTTTCTTGTTTATTTCGTTTTCCTCCTCAACTTTTACATTTCATATCTAAACCATGCATTTCTTAGAAAAATCTCGAAACTGGCAAATTGCCTAATCACCTGTTGATTTCTCCGTATCTGTTTCCTAGTGGCCTACATACCATCTCTCCCCCAGACAGTATCAGGCACTTTACTTGCTTTATGTAATACATTCACGTCATCCTATTATTTGTGGTCTTGACGATTACGAGAATCATTTTACCAGTTTGTATTTTATCTATCTTCTGACCTAATATTCACACAAACTTTGTATTCTTTATAGATACATATGTATATATTTATTAAATATATATACTTTTATAATATTTATTTTTCATTTTCTTATTTCTTTTTCTCTTCTTCAAAGAATATTGTTGATTTCAAAATGTTCAAATCATCTGAAACCGTACTGTCCTACTTTTTCCTTTTATTCAAAATGAATCCCTTCAATCATCGGTTTGAAGTTGCAGTGTTTTTTCTTTGAGTTGATGAAAATTTTTGTTCAATAAATGGAAAATCTTTTTAAAGAAATTTCTTTCAGAGGGTAATGCCCTCGAAGCTCTCCGAATATGGTCGTGCCTTTGAGGACTGGATGGTAGCTAGTTTCTACCAGTATGGTCTATTCTTAGGAAAATATCCAAAATGGTTCTTATGGGGTCCATTGCTTTGTACATTAGCTTGTGCTCCTGGATTATTTTTTTTGAAAATTAACTTGGACTTGTACAAGCTTTTCGTACCATTAGATGCACCAGTTCGTTACGAATTTGAGAGAACACAAGAATTTAATAAATTGCCTCTAGGTGATTTGAACTCGAACAGGTTATTCGTGAATGTTTTCAGAAATTAATAGAAAAATTTAGAAATCGGAGAGATATTAGTGAGAATCCATTTGAAGATGGACATCTTCCTGATTTTGAAATGGACCGCCTGCGCAGAGACTTGGAAGGATTCAGAGAATTTGCTGAATTCACTGATGCTAACATAACTACTAGATTCCGACGACAAGCAAAAGATGATATCAAAATGGGAATGAGAAAGAAAGAACCTAGACAACCAAGAAAGAAAGGAGGTAATAATTCAGTGTATATCTTAAAACTTCTATATAATCGAATACTATATTACTTCATTTTAAAAATATTCAAAAAAGCTCTGAAACAAATATAATTTAGTTGCGTGGAAGTCAGATATTCTCCGATTCTATGTAGTCAGTCGTAAATTTGAAAATCTGCTTCAATCAAAGGTATGAATGATTGAATAAGTATAATGACATAATAGCCATGTTATAGTATCTGGGACCTCTCTATGCTGGTACCAATAAAATGATGGAAGTTACAATGGATTATAAAAACAATGAATATTCATTTGAAGATTTTTGCCAAAGAGACGAACTTAGTGTAAGTTTTTTGTAAGACAATATACCTGGGCATTAATTAAATTATATATTTAGGGATGTCAAAATGATTTGAACATATGGGTTAAGCATGCTGATGTTCTATTCAAAGATGGAAAAATTAAAACTAATCCTAATCTTCAATTATCTTATCCTGTTTTATATCTTTTTAATAAGCCTAAAGATATTGGAAATGTAAATTAATATTATTTAAAAAATTGTAATTTTTTTAAATTTCTTTAGGTAATTTATGGGGTTGACGTTAAAGGAGAGAAAAATGAAATTCAAGGAGCTCGTGTATTAACTATTCACTGGTTCATCCGTTATCCAGCTACCCCTGAGAATAATGATGTATACTTCCACTATAGAGAACGTTTACTAGAGTTCTGGAATGATTTCTCTGAGAAGTCTGACTTGCAGTTCATTCCTCATAAGTAAGTTTACTATTTAGTTTAGAAAATATTTATTTTTCAATTTTTAAGTGATAAAGCTATGGATGATGAAATGATGAAGATTATTGAGACTACGGTGCCATTTGCTGCTCCAGCTACTCTTATGCTTATGTTCTTCGTTATATTTTCTAATTGGAGTGGCGTTCGTTCCAAGTTTGTTTTTGATAGAAGATTTTTTATTATCTAGCACGAGTTACAGGTCTAAGCCAGTTGAAATGTTCCTTGGTGTCTGGTCCGTTATTTTTGCTTTGATCATTACTTTTGGCCTGTTCTTCATGTGTGGTGCTTCTTTCAATCCTGTAACTTCCACTATGCCTTTCTTAGTATTAGCAATAGGTTTGTTATTATTTTCTTATTCATTTATTGTTTTAATTTTCAGGAGTAGATGACGATTTCCTTATGATAGCTGCTTGGCGTGAATTAGATCAAAGGATTTCAGTTCAAAAGCGTATTGCACTGGTAATGGGTGATGCTGGAGCGTCTATCACTGTAACGTCTTTCACCAATTTCTTCTGTTTCGGTAACTACATTTGCTAGTTAGTTTGATATGAAACCTCCTTAGGACTTGGATATTTTATGTGCTCAACCCCTGCTGTTGCTGAGTTCTGTCTCATCACCGCTGTTGGAGTCTTAATAGATTACTTTATGCAGGTGAAATATTATTTATATTTTATTTTTCTTCATAAATAAGAAAAATAATAATATTTTTATTCCAGCTTACGTTCTTTGCCGCCGTTCTTGTATATTCTGGTCATCGCGAAAAGACTGGAGGTTTGGCCACTATGTGCTACAAGAAGAATGACGATGAAGTAATTTATCTATAAATACTTTTTTGTATATTTTAGTTTTATAGGTAACTCCCGATGATGATATTGTACAAACAGAAGAAGCAAGAAAATCATCAATTGATGAAAGTGATATTGACTGTCAACATCATGCTATTGCTGAAAGCTGTAAGATTATAAGAAAACTATAACTTATTCAATCAACATTAAATTGATATTATAGTACCGTATATGCACAAATTCTTTGGAGATAAGTTTGCACCATTTGTGCTACGAAAGGATGTTCGCATTGTCAGCTTATTAGCTTTCTTATTCTATACAGCATTTTCCTTGTATGGATGTTGTATTCTGAAAGTATGTTTTTCAACTTAATTATTTTTATCAAATAATATATATATTTGCAGGTTGATATTTCTCCTGTCAAGTACATTCGTGATAACTCTCCTATTCAAACTTTTGTTGCTCTTGCTGGTTTGTTCTTTATTTTATCATTTCATTAAATATATTACATTTTAAGATAAATATATTTGGGCTGATAACGTTCAACCTACGTTCCATGTTATGAATCCTCCTGATTTACGTGTCCCTGGAAACCGTGCTAAGTTCAATGAACTTGTTTTCAGACTTGAGCACACAAATTTCTCTATTGGACGCGTAAGTTACTTTAAAACTGTTCCCATCAACAATATACAATTATTTTTTTTATTTTTAAGGTGTCCACCAACTTATGGATTTGGGAGTATCAACAGTATTTGAACGATTTTCCAAATGTTGAAATCGGAAGAGATTTCTATGACAAAGCATTAATGAAGAATTTCTTTGAACAACTTGATTATAGTCAATATAGAGGTCTGACTAATATTATTTTAAAGTTATTTATTATAAAAATTTTAGACAAAGTTAAGATTATCACTAATACCACAAATAAAGATCCTTGTATTTCTGCTTTTACATTCCAAACATCTTTCTATGGTTTGGACAGTTGGGATAAGCGACAAGGTAATTTTATTTTCGTCCAACATAACCTAAAAATATAATAATAAAAAAATTATATTATATTCTTTTAGCTGAACTTTATCACTGGAGAGCTATTCTTAATGAATATCCTGAGTACGATCTCTTCCTTTCCGGAATTTTCAGGTAAATACAAAATTTTCGATTTTTTTTAGATTTATGTTGTTTCTTTAAACATAATTGATAACATTGTTTTATTTTAGTCCTTTCTTGATTGATCAACGTAAAACAATTGCTCCATCTTCAATGCAAACAATTGGATCTGCTTTGGCTATGATGGCTCTTATTTCCTTCTTCTTCTTACCAGATAAAGTTAGTCAATTGTTTGATATTATGTAATTATTCAAAATTTCAAATTATATAGAATATATTATATATTTTTAAAAATTTTCAGCAATCCGTATTCTTAATGACATGGTCCCTTCTTTCAATATCTATGGGAGTTTGTGGAGGATTAGCTCTGCTTGGTTCAGATCTGGATTCTGTTAGGTAAATCTTATATATAATGTTCAAGTTATCGTTTCAATATCCTTCCAGTATGGGTTGTATTGTTATGGCTATCGGATTAGCTATTGATTATTCCGTGCATATTTGCTATCGTTACCATAGATCTGAATATCTCAAAGCATCAGATAAGGTATTCAACAATGAAGAATACAAACTACAAATTAATTTCAGTTGAAAGATACTCTTCGGAGTGTTGCTTGGCCAATCACACAAGCAGTTAGTTCAACGTTGTTTGGTTTGTTCAGTACAGCTTTTGTACCTGCATATCTTGTGAGAGTTTTCTTCCAAACTGTATATCTTGTTAACATCATCGGTCAGTTTAGAATTTAATACAATAGTTATTTTATTTCAATAATTATAGGTTTGACTCACGCAATGATCTTTTTACCTCAACTTATCTATACATTGGATCCCTGCGAACGTGTTCCTCTTCGAGTAAGAGCTCAACAGAAGAGAGTTATGTGATCTCCATCGAAAGCTGCTGCCAAAAAAATATTTTAAAGACTATTTAAAGATTATATTTTTTAAAGTTCTACTTTTTCTGAACAGAATTAGTGAACCTGAAGCTTATAGATTAAGCGCTACATTGTTGCATAATAAACAGAAAACTTAATAAATAATAATTTTTAAATGTTTCTTTCAAATTAATGAATCCAAGTTAATATTTTATTCAAATAATAAAACAGTGCAGTATTCAAAGTGCACAGGTCTTGATAATAATAATAAGATTGTAGAGCTCATTAGTGGAAGTTGGAAAGTAAAAAATTTAAACTTCCATTTGAATCCAATTATAACCAACTACAAGTTAACATCGGGACGTACGTAGAAAGAACTTAGCCCAAACATAGGTATAATGATAAAAGTAAAATAACAAAAAAATCCTGTAAGCCAATTACAGACACAATGGGACTATGAAATGAAGCACTAAGCACCCGATGTTTGGACTTAGGATTTAAACTATTAGTTAAGAAAATGGAAACAGCGGACTATCACAACTTAAAGGTGTTACATTACACCCATTTCAGGAATGAATGAACAATGTGAAAGATAAAAGCTTGATATAATATATTCAGAGAAACCTGTCGTTCATCCTAGCATCTTAGTCTAATACTTAAAAATTTGGTACGTATGTCATTGAAAGTTTTCTATCGGCTCCGGATAAGCAGCAGGTTTTAACCAATGCTGCAGTTACTGAAAAAAACATGAATGATAACCAAACATCAAAATATTAGGAATTTTGAATAAAAAAAGATCAAAAAAACTCAGTACCTGTGTACGGATCACAGTTAGAGGACGGCCGTCTGTCCTCAAGATACCCCTAAAGTAATAGGTGCAAAATCTATTAGATTAAAGATCATCAAAACAAAAAAAATCCAAAGAAAACTGATCAAAAGATCAAAACACGAAAACTAAAGGTTGAGAACTTACACATTTGTCGTCATAAACCTGTTTAGGTACACGAATAGAACACTGACGGTTGGCTACCCCTGAGGAGAACGCATCGATATTTTCAGTTTCATGAGCACCGGTCAGTCGACGTTCATTATCTCGACCACCTACATATGTTAGGTTTCTTTTTCATTTTTTTCTAATTTCGCTAACCATGTGGATCGTAATAAGCAATGTGTTCCAGATGAACATCTGACAATCGTTGAATAGCTTCTTCTATGTGTCTATATAGTATGTTAGGTTTGCTTAATGAATAAATTCTCACTTATAGCCGTTAGTGTCACGCATTTTCTTCGTGGAGAAATTGCAATGGCAACCTGCACCATTCCAATCTCCAAGAATGGGCTTAGGATCAAGAGAACAAACAACCCCAAAGTCTTCACATATTCTGTAGTAATGTTTAATTTTTTCACAGTTCTTTCCGTACAAACCTATGCATGATATATCTCGCTACCCATAATTGATCACCCATTTCGATTCCTTCGCATGGACCAACTTGGTATTCCCACTATAACTTAGGTTTTAATTCGAATTTAACGGTGTCGGAGGTATATCAAAAAATAGAGCTTAAAGGTCCAGGAAATTACCTGAGCAGGCATAGTTTCCGCATTTATGCCACTAATTTTGATTCCTGCATACATACATGCTCTGTAGTGGGCCTCAACAAGTTCTCGACCATAAACTTTGTCGACTCCTACACCACAATAGTATGGGCCTATAATAAAACTATGAGGTTGCGATGCACCCGGGATCTTGGAATAAATTTCCCTAGTTCCCCGGAAAACATCTAAAAGTTAAGAGGTACCCTACTACTACAAGACCTTCTACCAAACATTGGCTTAAAAAGGTAAATTCACAACTGGCATACACAAAATCAGATGCATCACAGTGAGAAACAACGCAATGGTAGGACTCGGAGAAGACTTGAACCATAAAACTTACGGACGACACAGGGACCACCGGTTTTGTCGCCTGATATCCTTTTGACATACTGCTCTGAATTCAAAGAACTCAGAGAAGTTACTAAAAAACCGATGGGGGTTAGTACGCTTGATCAAACGGAGAATCATGTTTCAAAAGTTCTTATCGTAGCTTTTGTTTCTGATTTTCCGATGTTCAATACAATACTTAAGTACCTCGATCGGTTCATTTCGTTTCATAATATATTTCGATTGAAATAATGTGTACTCACCCTGAGGTGCTGGATACCCGTGTTTGGGCCAGCCGTAAGGATGATGATCAATATCCAATAAAGTGTACTCCTATAATTATAAAAGTATTTTAGTATTTTCAATTGCTTATTCTCACTTGTTCCATTCCAAACCATGGCTTCTGATCGGCTGCTTTTTCCATTACTTGAAGACATTCTCTTCGATTATTGGTGACTACAAAGCAAACAAACAGGGATGAGCATCATAGTATTTAGTACTTACGCGTAGCTTTGTAATCACTATCCAAAGTTTCGCATAAAACAAGTTTGTTCGGGCCTGGTCGGAAAGGATCCCGATAGATAGCTACAGGCTTAAATTAATCACATAGTATCACATTATGAATATTTCATCGGACCTTTATAAAAATGTCAGAAACATCACCAACAGCTTGGCCGGTTGAAGTTCCGTCGAAATTCCAAATAGGAATCTCTGAATTCAACTTTAATATATGGTATATCGCGTACAGCCTCACCATCAGGTGAGCGAGGCTCGAAGTCCAATGTTTTTGACTTTGAGCGTAAATGCTCCCCAGTGCCATCGATCCAAATATAGCATACCTGGACAGAATTCTTTTTAATTTTTTTCTATATTTCCATTAATGGTTTAAGCAAGATTTACCTGAACCATGCCAGATTGGTCTAGGCCTCTGTATTTATCCACTACTGAAGTAAGGCCAGATATTCCTGAAAATAACATCATACAAACTAAAGTAGAGAAAAACATACATTCAATTGTTCAAAGATCAAAAAGTCAAACATAAAACTCACTGTCAAACTTGCGTTTCATTCCTCTGTGGTTGGCCATTATCTTGTGCTGCGAGACAACAAACTGGCTGTGATCAAATTTTTAACGTAGGTTGAATATTTACTTCCTTTAAATAACTAGATTTGGAATATTCCTATGTGAAGACATGTCAATATGCTCGAGAGAATATTTAATGTCTTGCTCTACAGAAATGTTATTGAGAAGGTTCAATTATATTATGAAAATTCTTTTTTAGCGGTTTCGTCGGCATATTAGAGAAAGAAATGATTGGAACAACTAGAAGATGGATAGGAAACTCGTATTGGTGTTTGCGGTAATATATGCGCTCTCTCTCTTCTCCATGACAGTGGGGCAAAACTGAATTGAGGCGGAGCAACAGAGGCGGCATCTACGTTGACACAATGGAGGGAAAAAAGGTGTCTCCTGAAGTTTTCCGAGAACATACGTTTCATCAAATCTTAGGTCAAGAAGACTTATAAATGTAACGATGGCATTGCCATCGAAAAAACGACAAATATCGTTTCCGTGAAAGCATCCGAAACAACGAGAGGTGTAGCCTTCTGACTGACGGTCGTTCAAAGATCAAATGATCAAATTTCGATATACTTTGATGATTTGATTATCTGTACCTAGAAGACCGCAAAAAAAGATAGATTATTTGGAAGAAAACAACTGATACAGCTAATATAGAGCAGGGAAGAAAGGATAACAGTGTTTGGCAAAGAGATTGAACGTAAATTTGTTTGAAAATGATGAGATTTGGAAATGATTCTTATCTTAACAGGGTAATCAATAAAAAACACTTTAACGAATCAATAAAAGAGCGTAATTTAAAAGAAGAAAAGAAGTATGAAAGAAATGATTAAATCATAACAAAGGAAATATGAAACAGTCAAGTGTAAAGAGTCAAGTATTGGGCGAGACTAAGTTCAAATTGGAATTAGTGTAGGCGGTAAACCTAGATTTTTGGAGACAACTATTGACTAATTCGTGCGCACAATATGGGAAAGGGAATGAGAAATAGAGTAACGGTGAGTAATGCTTTAGACAATTTGGAAAGACAACAAAGATCACAGCGAGTGAGAAAACGGGCATAAGCGCAGGTTTAAAACAAGATATAAAGAAATGAAAATATATTAAACGAGAAACAAATGCGAATTATGTAGAAGTTATGAATTAGTAGAATTCGAAAAGCCAGTTAACCCGGTTAATGTTCAAAGTAACGAATGACATTCACGAATGACCAAGGTACATTATCCAACAAAAAAAATGTAAATTGGGAAATCTTGAAAAGAAAATTTCGGAATTATAGTTTGTTATGCGAAACGTGAAGTCTACCAAGTCAAAATTTAAGAGCTATCTCGTTTATCTTGAAGTTAAAAGGCATTGTTGCATTGAGACAGAACGAGAGAGAAAGAGAAAGAGAGAGAAAGAGACTAAGCAAAATGAGAATACAAAATATTTAACTGACGATTACGCTACGATCAAAAAACGATCAGATATAACAACACAAAAATATATTACTCGATATTTACGAAATTAAAAGTAAAACACAAGTAGTAAAACATATTCCTTTAAAATTTCAAAGCGACACAATCACAGTAAGTTTAAACGAAGCAAAGTGAATACTGGTTACAACCAAATTATGCAGAACTCTACGAGCCCCTATTAGACTAGATATTTTTTTGACAGGATAATAAATAACACAGGCAATATATCGTGTGTAATTCAAATGTTAGCTATAATATCGGCAAATTTGATCATTTAATCAAATAGCTAACCAGCTGTTGAACGGATGTTTCTTGCGAAGCCATATACACCTCAAAATAAACTCTTCTTTTTAGAATGTTAAAAAAGATGATACCTTTGTTTGCCACATCATTTCGATAAGAACATAATCTCTCGTCTCATCAAGTTCAACTGTTGAAGATAACAGAGGTGAGAAACGGAAGAACGGGGCGGGCAAAGAATGAGTCCAAGATTCTGCTCGAGAAACCGCTACTCCATCGGCGGCAGCAATCTAATACAAGACAATTCAATTATTACGTCACACTGTATCATGTGTTCAAAACCTGCTCAATTAGAAGATTTTTCAAGTGAATTAATGAAGTAATTTTTGAGAAAATTTCCATGACATTAGACAAAGTAGGAAGCTCCAAGTCTACCTTATCAATTGAGACAGGTGGAGAACGCCCTGTACCCAGAGAGAGTAGACAACCAACTCTAACAGCTCCTGTATTACCCTGATAAAATAATAACATTATATAGCACAAAACCTCAGTAATATACCTTCATTCTGCATGCGATATTATAATTTTGAACATCGGTTAAGAGCTCGCAAGATGGATTATTGGCAACAAGACCACCATCCATCCATTTCCCATCTACTGGATTGAAATACGAAGGCGCAGCACTAAAATAATATAAAGTAAATAACAACAGATTATGAAAACCTCGAACAACGAGCAGCATGCCAAGCTAAAATTTTGGATGGTTCCACTTCATCGGTAGACTTCTTAGGCGCATTGTACGATCTTATCAAACGAGCTTCCGGGGGATTGATATTTCCGCGGCATGTTGTCACCAGAACCCTTAACAGTAACAATTGTAAACATTACAAATAGTTTAAGAAAACTTTTTTTTCTCGCTAATTTTTTCCATTGTAGTTTCAGGGCCATATTCGGTTTTTAAGAGCTCTTCTAATCTACTTGCATCAAATGGTCGACTGCCTTGGAACACGTCATCCTTTAACATTGAATAACAAAAAGCGTATTATCCATAAAACTACCTTTAATTTAAAATATAAATTCCTGCAATGACGTGCATCTTTTTCCTGAGCTAAGGCAAGAGCCAAAATAGCGCCAGTTGAAGTACCGGCTAGCCAATGGAAATATGGTAAAATAGACTTTCCTGCTCTTTTCTCCAATTCAAGAATTATCTAAATGTTAAATAATGAAAAAGATAGATTGATACAACAACCTGAATAAGAACTAATCCTCGAATTCCACCTCCATCAAGAGAAAGTAAATTAATTACTTTGGTATCTTTGTCCGTGAGCGAGTTTTGATATCCAATAGCAAGTTGTTGGGCGAATTCGTCAAATGCTGCAATCCTTTCTTAATTTTCTTTATCATCGAGAATCATACCATTGCTAGGAATAAGCGCAACATTCGATGGTAGAAGTGCCTGTTTAAGAATTAATTCAATATCAGCCCTAGAAAATAAGAAATTTATTAGACTTCATAGCAAAAAAAAAACCTCTTTTTTGAACTACTTGAATATTTGAAAACATCTTCACCTCTCCTATTCTTTAAAGAGATATCGGCATCAAATAATATAAGAGTTTTAACCAATACAAATTGTGCATTCTAAATATAAATAATCCTATTATGAAAGCGAAAAACATTTTTTTTTCACCTGGACCGCTTTCATAAGAGGTGTTTCCTCCTGACCATTGAAAACATTAGCATCTGCGCCACAAGTTAGAAGACCAATAACATTTTCCAAATCCCCTGACACAATACAAGATTATCTGCTTTGAGAAAAATATATTTAGAAACCTCTTTCTACAGCCGAATGAAGAGGTGTATTCCCTTGGTTATCTTTTTTGTTAATATCTATATGTTCAGCACTGTTTTTTAAGATAGCAATCAACACTCTCTTATCGAGCGATTTATGTAAAACTGTTCGACCACTTCCATCAACTTGTTCCACAACTGATGGTGAAACTATTGTTATAAGCTCCAAAATTCTGGGAAAAAAAATGTATTATTGCATCGCACTAAAGGTGAACATAATACACCGGGTATGGCATGATCATTTGACCTGAGTTTGATCGGTCAAAATAGAATCCCCAGAAACAAAAGAATGTGAACATTTACGTGAATTTTTGGAAATAAAACCGTGATAATACTAACTAACTCAACTAGAAACTCAAAGATAACTTACTTTCCTAGCGGATCTTTATATGGCAAGTTAACAACTGCATTTAATAACGGGCCTGATTTTAATGGTCCCAGTGGAGCGGAGAGACCTACAACTTTTGGTCATTGAAATATATCTTAACTTTACTCAATACCCATTAGTAGCTGAACAGTATCAAAATTTGACGCTCGAATGGCTAAAGAAAGAGGAGACATTCCATCTCCATCCAATACTAATAATCCGGCTTGGAAGTTAGGTGAACATGAAAGTTCCTAGAAGAACAATTTTTAAATCGATTACCAATGGGAAATCTACTTGTAGAATGGCTGCATCAGAAGCAGCAGCCCAATGAACAACAGTACGTCCCAAAGCATCTTGCTGATGAAGAGGTGCACCTAAATAAGAAAAGAGAATCAAGGGCACGCTTTGTCAGACAAACCTTCCTTCAATAGCAGTTGAAGAACGCCTATTTGCTTTTTTTCCGCAGCAATGTTCAAAGGTAATTTTCCATCACATGAAGCATGATTGAAAACTCTAAAAATAGCTATGTTCATACAGAGTTAGAAAAGAATCGAACAATTCTTTATCCTTTTGGAGAACAGTATTCAAGTAAGGTATAATTCCGCAAGCTACGGCATAGTGAAGCGTAGACCAATCTGGTTCATCCCATACAATTTTCATGAGGGAATCAAGATTAGAACCTATATAAAAAAAACTTTAAAAACTATTAAACATGTACAATACCATTTACACTTCCCAACGGATTGAGTTTAACACATAACTGGCGAACTAATTTTTCATCCACTGATTTATATACTGACTGAAAACTTTCAGAGTAGGTTGAAAACAATTATTAATCTTACTTTGGCTTCTGGTATGTATATGGCATAGAAACAGGCGCCACTTGAATTGGATTCAGAATGACAAGAAAAATTAGTGAGGTTATCC
This sequence comes from Auanema rhodensis, assembly GCA_964057225.1. Classification (NCBI taxonomy): domain Eukaryota; kingdom Metazoa; phylum Nematoda; class Chromadorea; order Rhabditida; family Rhabditidae; genus Auanema; species Auanema rhodense. The sequence goes on along the minus strand of OZ059899.1, from coordinate 6,634,227 downwards.
AACTTTAGCATTTTCTTTAATCTACTGTCTGATATTTTTTCAATCTAATTTTAATATAACTATGTTCCTTTAAAATTACTGTTAATTAATTCTACCTCTGTTGGTTTTTCCTTAGCTTGATTCTTAAAATCTTGATAATATTGAGTAGCAGTATTAAGGACCTGCTGAGTCTGTTGTATTGCTTTTAGAAAATTCATCTAAATTGCTTGTTTAATTTATTATGTGAACAATGTTTGATATTATGAGGATAAAAACCCATAATTGGAATAAATGAAAAAATATATAATGAAACCATTTAATCCCATCGGAATTGTAAACACATCGCAAACCCACCATCAGCGACAAAAAAAACGTATCTCTATACATCTATTAATCTCATTGAAGAGAAGTTGGAAAATAATATAAGGCAATCGAAAAAATCACAATGAAGGAATAGCGCCATGACTGTTATATGCCAGATATGAGAGGAGTGTACAAGTATATACATATATAACGATGAACTTATTGTGGGAAAATTGGAATTAGTAATTTGAAAGCTTGTTGTACAAGATCTATTGATGAACTGATTTCCATGTGTAATTCGGTGGTGAGTGAATCAGCCTTAAATTGAAAATAAAACAAGTTCGATGATAAAAACAAATTTTCTTACATTCTCATCATAGAAATTAATCATTTCAACATAGCGATCTCCAATATAAGATATGCGTTGAGCTAAAAGCTTATAAAAATCAATGAACAAACACCAGTCAACCGTAGTTTCGGGTAATAACATAAGCTGGCCAAGTTTACTAACAACCTTTAATTCATATTATTTTTAAAAGTAAAATATATAAATTAGTAAATCACCTGAACAGATGAAGTAATGAAATCCACCAATGCTTCGATACCTTCACTTAATAATTGATCTGTTCCTTTACTATCACAAAAGTCCATATCAGAAGATAATCTCTGCCAATTTAAATATTAAAATAGAGCGAATATTAAATAACAAACTGAGTCTGTTGAAATTAATCCTTGTGGATCATAAGGGAGTCCAATTCGTTGAATAATCTTAGCTAATTCGTTAGCAAAGTCACCATTGAACGCCTCATCCGTATTGATTGCTTTTATAGCTGCCAAAAACTTTCTAAACGACACGGGGCTCAGTTGTAGTAAGTACAGATGAAACTTACATTTCAAAATGGTGTGGAGCTTTCGGTAACTTTATCGAAAGCATTTCTAAAGTTTCGAGGTTTAATTGACCATTGCCTTGTTTAAATAAATGCATCACATCACGAATCGTCTAAAATATTAAAGAATTATAAGTAGAGTTGTTTTTATACTACAGATGTTGTTGAGCCTACTCCACCCATTGATATTAAATTGCTATCTTGATCTCTTCGTTCTTTTAATATATCTGAGAGATTTCCTCCGTCACTAGTTTCAGTGAAAATTAATCGACGACTCTTTTGATTCTGAAACTTTTACATAAAATACGAATTATTATAAATCATACCGAATCTTTTACAGTTACAGCTTCGAAAGTTTTTTTCCCTATGTTCTCTAGAACATCAATGCCGCCTGATAAAATACCGGAAAACAACCCAAGTCCATTGCCCTCTTGTTTCTCCTCAGCTTGTTCCGTAAGAGTCTAAACCCATATTTTAGATACTGAATCAAATTAAATTCACCTTATAATTATTTTCATCCTCATATTCATCAGCAATTGTTTCATCAACTTCTTTCGTTTTCCTAGCCATCTCGTCAGCAGATGGCAATCCTAAAGTGTTCTCGACTGCACTTGAAAATGTTTCTCCTTAACAAATCAATAATAAACCATTGCTAGATAATAGAATTACCTAGTGCCGAAGCTAAACCACCCCAACCCCATCCTTGATTAGACGTAGAGTTCAATTTATCCAAAACTTGACTAAACATTCTAAAAAATTAGATAAACAAAAAAAGTAAAATACGTTTGAATTTCTTCAGTGCATTGTGCTTGTCTCAATTTTTTCTCGTCGATCAGACTCCATTCACTTAAATCAGAAATTAAAAAAAACAATTTAAGAAAGATTTATATACCCTTCACACAAATTGTCCTTCAATTTCGCATCAGGTGAAGTTGTAGCTTCAAAATCGTCTCCCCAATCTCCCCAATCCGCAGAAGATTGTTCCTTAACCTAATTTCACAAGTTTATGTTGCAACTTTGATGTTCTAACCTTGTCTTCTTTTGAGCCCTGAGCCCATGCGCTGTCCTTTTCATCTGGAGCTGAAAAAAAATATAAATCAATCTAAATGTGAAATTTACCTTTCTCTCTGGCTTTTGCTTCTATTACAGGTTCAGGCACTGGTTCAGACTCAGTATCAGCTGGTTCATTTATTGGAGTTGCACACTGTAAATTTTGCTGGAAATAGGAAAGCATATAACATTAATACTAAAGGCATACATCTTCGTGCTCAGGAGTATTACTCAAGGAACGGGATAACTCCAATTCTTCAGCTTCCTATATAATAAAATAAAACAGAATAATGCTATAATATTTACTTTTAGTACTTCTTTTAATAAAATTTTTTTATCCTCTGTTAGACTGGCTATTGAAGATTTACTACTAGGAATAATTTGCAAATTAGAATCCTAAACAATATAAATAAAATATAAGGATGAACAGAGTCATATAAACCTCGCTCGATTGTGATTTTCTCATAAAATCGTCTTCGGAACTATGACAGGCACTTTCTTCGTTTGGCGTGCCTACATGCTCCTCTGTTGATTCATTAACAGAAATCTTATCGACGTCTTCGACTAGTTTCTTAAGATAAATTTCATTGTAAATAACCTAGTATTACCAACTGTCACTCACCTCATCAATTTCAACGTGTTTGCTTGTTGAATTTGTTTCTTCAGTATCGCTGAGTTCACCTTCCGATGCACTAAGAAACTCGTCATCTTCCGAGTCGCACATATCTATAAATGGGAAAGAAATAAGAAAAAATAGAAATTATCTTTAAAAATAAATTAAACTATGAATACAAAGTAAAAAATATATATATCTGCAGATAGATGAGGGAAGTTGAAGTGTGAATCATGTGACCAAGCATTTTTGAAGAAAACTGACTACAAAAACGACGCGTTGACATAAGTGAATAAAACAAAAATGATAAGTACATGATAACAATAGAACTCAGTTTTCTCTGTTATCGTTTTATTATTGATTCTTTAAATAAAATTTAATTTATATAGTTGAAAAAAATTAAAAATTAAGCACCTAATGAAGAAAGTTCAAAGTTATCTGAAAATCAATATATAGAGAAATAGTGGTGTTGCAAAAACAGCATTGGAACTTCTGTTAAAATGAAACGGATGAATGACGTGTGTTTATGGTGAAATATCTCTTTTGTTGTTAATAAATTCATCTTTAGCTAGATGTTATTATTATGGCCTTAATAAATGCCACATTAAAGATATCATGATTGTCTCAATAGACTTTATATATTGACATATAAATTATAATATTCTCAGTTTTTTCTCCGAATATCATTGGAGCACGTTTTCTTACGCTGACGGCATAAAACCTGTCACCTATTTATAACAATTGTAATAAGAAAGTTATTAACAATAATTTATAGATTTATATATAGTGTATGAAATAAATAAAGAATTTCCTTTTCCATTTGTTACATATAGAGTAATTAGGCGAAGAATTTGAAAAGAGTTAGGTCATACGAGAAGGTTAAATTATTTAATGAGGGTATGAAGATATGAAGACCTCACAAGAAGGTTCAAGTTTCGACCACCTATTTCTCAATAGATACTAATATGAAAATCTTGTAGAGAAATATATTTATGTATATATAAATATATAAGAACAGATTTTGTTGAGCTGTGTTTTCATGGCATCTATTTGGTTTGATCTGCTTATTTGTTTTTTTCGGTGTAATATTTGAACAATGATGTACTAAAGAGACTCGCAATGTTTTTGAGTTTTCTTTAAATTAAAAAAATTGAATAGAAACTAATGTATGTATATCTGTAACTATGTATTTTAATAATGACTAGACTTCCTAAATATTAGGCTCGAGGTCGTAGCAAATGACGAATCTAGTGCATTAATTTTCAGAATGAATTTTTTCAAAGAATCAGTCTAATGAAATTGCGAAGTACAAAACAATCTGCACATCGAGTCAAATGATTTAGAGTAGTTGTTATGAAGTTTACGGAACTTACGTTTTTTTATCTTGTTGTTATATATATCATTTCATGCCGTAATTTTTATGATTAACTTATTTCTGAACTGTGGTTTGTTCACTGTATGGTCAAACCCCTGACCCGAAGACAATTGAACAGGTTTATGTATCGAATACTTTTAGTACAAAAGGCGCAATAGAAAGCTTATAATCAGCCTTGCCAAGGACATATATCATACTCCCTCCTTTACTTCAAGATGAACATTGTATTGTTACTTGAATTTTAAAATGATCGTTTTTATTTCAATTTTTTTAAAAGATTATATATTTTTCATACGAAGTTTCATATAAAAAAAATATTATAGAAGAAATGAAAAGGATTACGGTATCAAATGCTTTATTTTACGCTTTCTTGTGCTTAGTAATTCGGAAAATCATATTTGCTTTAATAGCAATGAATACTGTGAGATTGCATTCCCATGAAGTTAGCTATGAAGAAATGGTAAAGGTTGATGAAATTCTTCACATGTAAATGTTATTTAACAGGTAACTTCTGAATCATTTCAATCCGTTGTTACGTCTCTCCCAGAAAGTCAAGAGACTCTTGTTCTTATACTAAACAAGCATGCTCTAAACATGACTTTCAATTGGTTATGCAATACAGAACATTTTTCAGGTAAATTTATTTTAAATATGTGATTTTTTTATACGAAACAAAAATATTTTTATCGTCATTCAGGTGTTCATGAAAATTCTTTGATTGTAACATTGGACTCTGACGCAACCAGTGAAATCAGAAAATTTTGGCCTAATGTTCGAATTCTTGAATGGGTTGTTCCCGGACTCGCAGTGAGTTTTTACCTTAATAGTATTGTAAAATAACAAAACAAATACTAAAGTGTATGTATGGGTAGAAATCTAGCTAGGTGTTGTTATTCAAAAAAAATATTTAGACCCTTAACTTGAATTTGAAAGCGAATACAAGTAAGTTTGTTTATAGGACTCTTTCAATTATGGCGACGGATATTATCAACTTTTTTATCTGTTTCGGTCAAACTTGGCTAAAGCTCTATTAACAATGAATAGGAGATTTTGGATGATTCAACAGGTAAGGTTTATTTAGTTTTTATTTTGCTGAAAGTAACATAATCAAAAAAAAAGAAATAAAAGCCGATGCTAGGCTCGAACTCTTTAAATGTGGCCTAGGCGATAGCCTGATTAAGATTCATGAGCTATGTGCGACAAGCTAGCCATGGTACAGTGTAAACATTTTCCGTCTTAACTTGATTAATTTTGTGTATCAATTACTGTCATAATACAGCATTCATTATTTTTTAACAAATACTTGTTTAGGACACATTTTGGGCGGAAAATCTGTTATCTTTGAATTTCAATGGTTCTCAACCGATTGATATATTGTTTGATCGTGCATCAGAGAAAGGACCGTTGATAGCAGGTTTTGTCATGAGTGTGTAAGAGAAGTTGCAGTAAGCAAATTTAGGTGGATATTATCGAGCCGAACCAACCCAACGATCCCTAAACTACTTTACTAAACTATCCAACGACATTTCGTGGTGGTATGTTCCTGATAATGCTTATATGACGTCATTGTGCCAAATTGGGAACCTTGCCACATGCGGAGGGCTTCCATTCAGGTAAATAAATGACTAATTGAGTTGAAAAAACTTCGGAGTGAATAGGTTGATCACCAATTGGCAATGGCTAGATTCTTCAACATCGACCTTGTCACCTCCATCTCTCATTCAATTCGATGGAGAGACACAACTTGGTGGTAAATTGGGAAAGGTGAGAGATATAGAAGAAAAAGACCAAACAACATTTTTCGAGCTTTTTATTACGACAAATGTATTTAATCAAATATTTAGATGAAACATTTGGGGTTTTATTTCTTGAACGAAGATGGGCGTACTTGTAATTCGGCTTCATTTGAGGTTTCTAAGAAGATTAATTCGTTTAATAATTAATCAAATTATAGAATGCTCAAAAAGCATTAAAAAACAAGGCGACTCCTAGTACATCTTATAGCCGAACACAGTTCAAATTCTATCAAAATATTGTAGATTCTTTGTATAGTAATCAAGTAACTGCTTGGGTATTAAATAGATGGATTTTACCGTATGCTCATTTCTGTATGCTTTCACTATGATCTCCTTATTTTCTGTGTCTGCGATATTATTTTAAATTGTACATTGAATGTATAAAACGTTGTTAAAAATTTCACTGAAATTTTAGTTCAATGTGTCCTCATTTTTAATTTTTTTCCTATGTGCTTACGTATCAAATCTAAACAGCTTATCCTAAAGCTATTAGATTAGAGCGCAAATACAGCCTTCGAATGAAAATTTCATAGTCGATAAGAAATGGAATTGAATGTGAAATATGGCTTTTAATGTTTTATCATATCATTGGTGTCAAAATGAATTTTTGCTTTAACCAAGCTAATAAAAAATCAAAGTGTTTTGTCTTCCAACAGGACAATTTCCTCGAATTATCAATATTTAGCAATAGTTGCATTATTACAACAATGGGAAATTCATATTGGTTTCAAAAATAACAAAAACACAGTAACTAATCGAAAATCAGCGTCATAGAAATAATGAAAAAGAAGATCAACTGATCAGAGATTGGCACAATGGGCAGTGCCATTAATGTTTTTCAAAAGAAAAAAGGAAATACCATAAATCAAATTAAATCATAGAAGAGATTTACTCTAATGTAGCTTGTATAACTAGTAGATTGATGTCATAAATATTCAAATATCTTCAGTACTTGCCAATACATCTAATTCAATGTGTTTCCCACGTGTATTGAGAGCAGATAACGTATTGTTATCATAAGAAGTGTTATAATCCATGACAATAAGGAAAACGCTGAAGAAACTGTTTCCGTACAAAAGGTCGATAAGAGATTCTGTAGAAGTTTGTCTCCAGATTATCATCCAGTTACTATCTTTGTTCTGCAGCTTGCACAGCAGCTGAATTAATTTGAATTTATTTTTTTAATTTTCTGTTTATATTTTTACAATTGCTGTTCTGCAGTATGAGTCTTTGGGTCAGTGCCCTGCTATGGGCTACATTCTTAGCCGTAACTCTTGCTGGTGTTCTTCCAAAGTCATCGATGGACAGTTTACAGTATATGGGAAAACAAAAGGTTTGTATATGAGGAGAAAAATTATCATTGTCTACATTCTCTATAGTTAATCAGATATATGAGAGCAGAAGCTGCTAAGCCTGAAAATGCTGCTTTGTCATGTTTTGCATGTAGTTTAACAATTGATGGATTGCAACAAATGCTGAAGCAAAACAAGACTGATGATGAAATAGCGGAGTTTCTGACGTAAAAAAAGTTCTGCATATATTACCTATTAATAATGCTCTATTCCAGTGATATTTGTGACATTCTAAATATCGAACAACCGCATGTATGCAAGCATATCATGAAAGCATTTCAGGTTAATACAAAATAACAAAAACCTTTCTAATAATTTCTTAAAACAACAATCTTGTGCTAATCTTAAATTTCAGTCACGTGGAAATACACGTGAACTTATTTTTAAAATTTTTATTACCTATTATCAAATAAATAAGGCTGCTTTACAATAATTATTAATTATAGGATGAAGTTGCATTTGTATTAGAGCGTACAGTTTTCACACCGGCTGAGATTTGCGGTGCTTTTGTAAAAGACTGTGGACAGTCTGTTAATCCATTCCACGTAATGTGGAATATCACCATACCAGGAAATAAGCCACCCGTTAAACCATGGCCAAAGATTCCAGTAATAAAATGAGAATATGGTACAAAGTCAATAATATTAAATTTAAAGGAAGGAAAACCAACTTACAAATTCTTGCAACTTTCTGATATTCATATTGATCGCCAATATGTTGAAGGAACTGAAGCTTATTGTCAAATTGATGACTTCACAGGAACATATGCAATGTGTTGTAGAGATTACGAAAGCAGTACTCCAGAACATACATCTAGAAAAGATAGTAATGATGTTTTCTTTCTGTTACAATAATTTATTCAAATATAGAGCCCGTTTTTATCCCTGCTGGAAAATGGGGAATGCCATATTTATGTGATTTACCTTACCGGACTTTTGATTCAGCTTTGAAACATATCAGCAAAACCCACAAAGATGTACGTCTAACTATCATATTTATTATACAAAGCTTATATGTATATAGTCAATGATTTTTTCAAAGCGGAAGTAATTCTTTTCTTTATTTAGCTAGATTACATTATTATAACTGGAGATTTTGAAGCACACGATTCTTGGGATTACACAGAAGCTTTGACAAGAAGTAACATGGAGGTTTGTGAATATTTCATCGAACAAGTTGACCAACCTCAATAATTAGAATGTGACTAGAGCATTGCTGAAGTATTTTCCAAAAACTCCAGTTTATGTTTCCATTGGTAATCATGAAGCTGTTCCTCAAGATGCGTAGGTGTTTCATACGCTAATGGATTATGAAATAATCATTACAGTATGGCACCACATACAATGCCAGAATATAATCAGAGAGGTCCACAATGGTTGTACAGCATAATGAAGGATATGTGGTCTCATTGGATTCCTACTTCAGCTTTACCTGATGTTCAATAGTAATTATAATAGTTTTTATGATATCTTTAATTGTTTTAATTTTTAGTCGGGCATCATATGTTGTCTATCCTAAACCAGGACTTAAGATTATATCAATTAATACTATTTACTGTTCAGAATTTAATTTGTGAGTCTCTTGTCTAATTTAAAGTATCATATTGAATTTAGTTATCTTTACATTGATCAAACAGATCCTGATAGCACTCTGGAATGGTTGATTGAACAGCTTCAAGATTCAGAAACGAAACAAGAAAAGGTTTGGCATTTGGCACAGTATTTTTTATTTAGGAAGCAACTGAATTTGTAATATTTTTCTTATTAGGTTCACATAATTTCACATATTCCACCTGGAGATGATTATTGCCTCAAGGGTTGGTCTTGGAATTATTTTGAAATTGTTAAACGTTATGAAAATACAATTGCTCAAATGTTTTATGGTCATACCCATTATGACCATTTCCAGGTTTAATAAATACAGTTTTTATAATCAGTAAAAATAATCTCAGGTTCTTTACGAAAAAGCTAATCCAAATACGAGACCATTCCATATGAACTGGATAAGCCCTTCAATTACAACATACAGTTGGTCAAATCCATCATACAGAATTTATACCATTGATGGAGGATATGATGGTGCTTCATGGGTATAATATTCAAAAAATTGTTTGGTAAAAACATTTTTTTAAGACAACAAAGGATGTTGAGACATATGCAACTGATGTGGAAGTTGCCAATAAAAATAATAAAGAACCTGTGTGGAGCTTAGAATATAATTATAGAGTGAGAATAAGTTATATTTTTATGTTATGTTATGTTAACTTCAGTATTATCATCTTAAATAATTATAATTTACTTTAATCTTTTTTTTTTTCAGCAATTCTATAACATGACAGATTTGTCTCCACAATCGTTCAGTGAATTATCTGATCGTTTGTACAATGATCCAAATCTTTTCAAACATTTCTATCAGTAAGTATATTCATTATTAATTATCCAATGATATATTAATTTTAGTTTTTATTGGAGAAATGCTCACGATAATGAATGTTTTTCTGAAGCATCTTGTCGGCGAAAGTTAGTTTGCCCCATGAAAAAGGGTAGAAGCTATGATGATAGTTTCTGTGAACAAATGAAGTAAAATTACTCAAACATCAATGATTGATATATAGTTATGAAAATGTTTCATGATCATGTATAATATACAATACTTGAATAAAAATGTTCTTACAAAATTTTATCTGAACTTTGATGATCACATTTCTAGTTACTGAATACACTCTGAATAGTCTTAGTTCGACGTCAGTTGACAATAATCGGATGAATGTCTTTTCACGTTTCCTTACCAAAATAAGAATTTTTCATTTTGAGATAAAATGAAAATTGAAATAACCTAATGTTTGAAACTTTTTTATGTATATATGTATGTATAGCAAAACATATAAATATGAATAGTAATCCTTCTACTGTCTATCAAAGCTCTAGAATTGTACATTAAAGATAACATAATAAGTAAATGTTTCTCTTCAATAATTATAGTTTCTATTCTGTTATCATTCAAACTTGACTAATTTGGCTGGAGTCTGTTTTCATTTTTGACTTCTAACTATAACAAATCAGAAACATTATTATTATTGATTAATTTAGTTTAAAAACGTGACGTATATTTTCTTTACTATTTTTTTTTAAAGTATTTACTTCAAGAAAGACAGCTTTCATCTAAACTACCAATTTTGATCTTATTTATATCGTCGGAAGCTGGAGTTTATCCTTAAATTAATTACTCTTTTCATGATGTTTTAATTTTAAAAAACTAGTGAAGTGAATGAAAGTCAACTCTCGCAAAATTGTCGTCTTAATTTTAATTGAGTCCATGTTATCAGCATACAATATCACTATCACTATCAATAAACCAACGTTGGTTTCATTTCAATTTTTTTGTTAACTGGAAATTTAATTTTTTTTTCTAAAAAATTAAAAATTGATCGGATAGGTTGCACTTTTATCATATAAATGGAGATATCGGACGAAAATAGGAAAAGCTCCAAAGAAGTTTGTTTAATATGCTATGATGCATCTGATGGCATTCATTTTGGAGCTTTTACATGCAGGTGATTACATTTGATTCGCTTTGATAAGTTTCTTATATTTTTAAATCAAATATCTACTTTATCTAAATTATGGTTTAATGTTTAGAGCTTGTGCAGCATTCTTTCGGAGAACAGTTTCCATGCGTTTAGAATATTGTTGTCGCTCCAAACAGCAATGTATAATTGATAAAGGTTGATTGAATATATAACATGAATAATTTATTTATAAAACCTATTAGCTCAAAGAAATATGTGTCGTTCATGCAGATTCAAGAAATGCCTTTCTCAAGGAATGCAAATTACTGGTTTTATTTATTTATGTTCGTCTCATTATTTATTTGTATTTTAAGCTGTGCAAAATTCGAGAGATGGTATTGGAAAGAGAAAAAGATCAGAAGTATCTAAATAGTTTTATTTCATGATCATAAAATAAATTAAAAACATTTTAGACTTCTCCTTCCACTTCAACTATTGCTTACGCCACATCGTCTAGTGATGTTGTGAAGCCCGCAATTCAACCAAGCCAGGTATCATATTAATTTTGGTGCCATAATTACTAAATATATAACAGAATATACCATCGAATGTACCCGAATCGAATGAGTCTTTGAAAGTTCTTGGGAAAATGCATGAAGGTTTCTCTTTAAAATATTATATTGCGTAAAAATTAATTAATTAATATTTTTTCAGGATATATGCATTTCTTAACTATTCGGAAAGCTACAAACTCTATGCTTACAAACAACATGAATGGAGAAATATTCACAAATCAACAGGTATGTATGTATGTTGCTGTTAAATATGTATGTTATTACTCTGATGTCACTTTGTCAGACTTTATTTATACTATATAGTACAAAACGATTTTCCGTTGTAATGATGATGACGTCATTGAAATGAGCTGACTTTTATTTATAAATTAGCATAAAAGTGACAGTGAACGAGAAATAGTTCATTTATTTCACTTAATGTATAACGGTTGAATTCTTTTGGTGAAAGAGATTAATTTTCCAATTAAATTTACCATATGATATTCACTATTTTAGGACATAAAAGCATCTAATTTTGATTCCTGTAAGAAAGTTTGTCAATGGGAAGCTCATCTTATAACTGATGTAATCAACACATATTTTCATCCTTTCAGTACACTTCCATTTCCAGAAAAGGTTTTTTGGATTTAAAATTTTTTGAATACAAGTGCATAATATGGATATATACATATATACATAATATAAACAAAGCATATAATAAATCCAGTTTTTAGACTTTCAACCCGAATTTCTTCTAGATTCGACTATTTCAAAGCTTTTTTTGTTATTTGTCTCATACCGATCCTGCATATCAATCATACAAACGATTTGGACACTTAGAAGGTAATGATTTTCTATGAAATATTGGTAACTTATGAATGTGTAGAGAATGACCGCTTGGTTATGCCTGATGGTGGATATATTGAGTTCAATCAGCTTGAAAAATTCTATGTAAATTGTCAAGGAGTTCATAGCGCTCCAGAAGAGGCTGCAAAGTTTGGTTTCAACTTAAACATGATTCAATTCAAAATATTGCAGTTTATTCCGACCAGCGATGGACTATATTGTAAATGTTATAATAGCTCATATGAAAAGAATACAAATAAGTGAAATAGAATACGTTGCTATTCTTGGATTCTTTTTGTGGAATGACGGTAATTAAATAGGAAATTATATAAGTTTGAAAACAAAAACTAGATTAAAATTAGGGCCGAACCGGGATTTGAACCCGGGACCTCTCGCACCCAAAGCGAGAATCATACCCCTAGACCATTCGGCCAACAATTGAATTTGTTGTCCTTAAGAGATATGAAGATTGACTACTAATTTTATCTTGATTAAGAATTCTTTTATAGTTCTTAGGAATATAAATAAGCAGATAAACTTTCTTTAAGCTGTTATTATCTGTTTCTGTTTCATTTAGTAATTGTTTGACAAACTCTGATTTTTGCTTTATAATTTGAAATCACTTTCTTTTTTTCAGCTGTTCTATCACTGTTACCTGATACTGTTAATATGATTCATAATACTCAAGCTATAATATTAGATGATCTCCATGTTTATTACAGGTTACTTTTCTTTTCGATTTTAAAAATAATTCATTTCTTTTCGTTATGACTAACGTATATAACCAAGTTCTTTCGAATAAGAAACAGTTGTTATGGACTGCAACTTTTTTCCAAAAACAACCCATTGCGATCATTACAATTCATGAGCAATATGTAGCTATGAAGACTATTTTTTTCTGAATTGTTGGCTTGTTAACAATCCTTTTCAACATAGTCATTCATCTTGTTCTCCTTAAAGTAATAGTTTCAGACTTCAAAACCTACCAGAAAACGAAATAACACGTAAGATCGGTGAACTGATGCTATTATTACCAAAACTTACAGTGAATTATTATATTAACGAATAAAATTATCTAATACATTTATTTTCAGAGATCTGTTTTTATTCTTCGGGAAAATTCCCATTTAGCCGAACTTTTTGATCTATTTGATGCGGATATCTGTTGTAAGAATAATTTTAATGAGTACGGACCATAGCCTTGCTACAATAAATATTTTATTTATTTATTATTACGAAATATTAGTAAAAATAGTTATAATATATGAATTTAAAATAAAATAAAATACATTTTATTGAGGTGATGAAAACTAAAAATATAATATTAGTCTTCATATTCATAAAATGGTATGGGTGGTAAAATGAAATGTGTTCGTTTGTCTTTTAATTCCTTAACTGGAACATATTGTGGCAAATGTTGATATAGTCCATACATACGTTTAGCCTATAAATTCAAAATGTTTAAAATATTTGATTTTGCAATTACTTCTTAAATCTTAAAAAAATAATTGTTTTTCAATTCAAATATGTATCTATGTATATTACTTGTAATATTGAAATGTTTTAAATATAGCTTTTGATGAAATTGTTCAAAAACCAAGAGATCAAAACATGTTGTTTTAAACGTAATAAATAGAAATTCCAAACTAGTAACACAAAATATGTACAACTAATGGATGGAAATGATATTATTTGCTCTATTTCGATTCCTTTTAAATTTTAACATGCCATTATTCTTGTTCGAGCCTTTTAAGCCTTGCGATACTAGCATGTTTGAATTTTTTTCACCGAAACAATATAAAAAATATCAAATTTTTCTCTATTTTGGATAACAAAATTTTTAAAATAATTATATTCAGCCTCTTTCAAAGAATATTTTTTTTTTGAAAAATCATCTCAGAATATATTACTAAAAATTGAAAAAAAACCTACTGGAGACATAGGCAATACATTCCAAATGCTGTGTACTGGAGAGGCATGACACACGTGAAGTAAAATAGATATAGTTAGTAATCCTGAATAAAACATATAATGTTTATAATAGTAAAAATAATATAAGTCTTACCAAATACAAAAAAACGCATATTTTTTGAAATTGGAAACAACTGGTCAAATCTGCAAGTATGATTGAAGCTTAAGCTTCTTGTGTCTGATCCTTTCTTATACTTAATAGCTCCGCCTATATTGCTGAGCCGCTTTTGGCTCCGCCCGAATTTCGTTCACATGTCACAAAAATTTATTGCAAAAGAAGAATAATCAGATAAAATAAAAAATGCACATCAATGAGCTAGAGAACAAATGTCCCTGAGGCTCAAATAATGAAAATAATAATAATATTTAAAGAAACCCAATGGGTATCAGTTAAGAAAACAGACATAAATTCAGACATTGTGGTGGCAAAGCTTTGTAGGAAAACATTTTTTCAGAAGAACATTTTCAGGCGAGCAAACCTGAAAACATACTACTCACTCTGGTAAAGTCTGTAATTTCGAAACAATTATTTGTAAGAGAACTACTAGAACCAAATTATAAAAAATTTAAATTATAAGAAGTATATAAAATTTAGAAAATAATTAAAATACACCGATTTGTTTGAAACACATAAGGAAATTTTGAATATTCCAGTTACAGTAACCATAAATATGAACATGATAATTGGAATTTCTTTAAATTTTCATAAAATATAAATTACAAAGAGAATTTTTATTCTGTAGTTAAAGAAAAAATTTGAAATCAAAAAGATTAACATTTACTTTTATATGAATTATATATTACTGTTTTTGGTAGTTTTGTATTATTCTTATAAAAAATTGAGAAATTAAATATCTTTTTTTTTCAGTTTGAAAAACATTCTTAATCAATTCAGCTTTGAGATCTGTCTCAAACAAAAAATTTAAAAAAAGATATTAGCAACCATTATGTATAAGTCAGTTTATGATTTATTGTTCTTCATTTACTGGAAAACAACAAAAATTAAAAAAAGAAAACATGAAAAAAAAATTTTAGGCAAATTATACTTTCGTTATTTAGACAATATTTTTGTTCAATTTAATCTTTTTTTCCATAATGGTTTATTTTCTCTAATTAGAAGAAAACAAAGCAGATGAAAAAGCTATTACGTCTACAGATCTGACGTATAACTGTTATATAATCGTATGGTAATAGTGTCATGGCTTCACAAATCTTGTTTTAAAATATTTTTTCTCAACGTATTAACTAGTAAACTATCACGATTAGAAGCCACTATCTAAAATACTACAAACCATTGAAAGGATTTGAAGTCTTATTTATTCTACAATTAGAAATCTGTATCTGAAAAGAATTGCCCTAAGGAAGCCAAATTGAATTAGCAATCATGACACCTTAGTTCTAATTCAACCCATTTTGACCGACAATTTATTAATTTTTATTATTTGGGATTTAAAAAATTAAATTAAGTTTAAAGATTTAGTATTTAATATTTTATATTGTTAAAATATATAATATAATTAATGTAATTTTTCTTTAATTATAACTATATGAATACGAAACTTATTCAAATAACTTTTAAACCAAAAAAGTTTGAAATATTTTTAAAATTTTTATTTCTTATTAAACCGATTTTTCATTTCAGCTTCATCATAAATTTACTTTAATCTTATAAAAGAAGATTGTTACATTGATTTCATTTTACGCATTTATCGGAGTAATAACCTCATAAGTATAAGAAATATTTGTTTTATAATATTTAATAGTATTCATATAAATATTATAATATTTAATTTATAAATATATAATATGTTTAGGTTTTGATTCATTATATCCAATATGTATATGTTTATATAATTATCGTAATAAATTAAAATAATAAAACTAATTTTAAAAATAAAATGAAACAAAAAATGGATCAGGGAAACAATTTGTACTGAGAAATACATTCAGAAAAAAAGCTTTTTGGAAATATTGCAGATACATATATATATATAAATACAAGTATTTCATTGAATATAAAATTATAAACAAAATTTGCAAATAATTGGAAAGTTTCTGAACTTCTTTCGCAAAATACAAAATACATTTTTTATAAGAACATGCATTCATACACATGTCTTACATATTTGCACTTATAAACTGGCTAATTTATACGTTAAACAGTTTAATTTAACTTAAATTCTGTTTTCTGCTATTATGACGTAATTGCTAAACACTAGAAATAGCTAGAACTTGATTCTGAAATATGTATCTATTGAGGACGTTCCAATCAGTGTCATCTATGTACGTCACAGTCATAAGGATGTTAACTTTTTAGAATCAGTGACGTCACATAATTCGAAGACATTGAATAAAGAAAATTATCATTAAAATGCATCTGTAAGGTACTCACCTTGTATAGCAATTTGACAAATTCAAATTACTCACTTAATTCGAGATTTTTTTTTCTTTTGATTAACCCCTCTGATATTTCCAACTTTGTATTGTGAGAATTTGAAAGTGCGAATGTTAATGGAATTTTCTGCTTCCGGTAATAGCTAACCTTTTTTGAGCAAATGATCATCATCGTTAATCTAGAAAACTATTTGACTCAAAGCTGTCGTATAGTTGAAAGGATAAAGATGACACAAATCCTATAATGAGTTTAACAATTGAAAAACTGATGTATTTTAATTTTCATTAATTCCACCATTTCACATATATTTTACAAGTGGAACGGAAAAGAAGAAAGAACTTTTCTCGAAAAGCTAATTCTGTTGGAACAATTATAAAAATAATTTTCTATGATGCCTACACGACACGTTTTTCTTTTCAGAAATGAAGAAATAATGTTTTTTAAATTATTTATTTCTTTATTATCTCTCCTGATATGCAATTCTCATAAAGTTTCCCTAGCTTCTACTTTGATATTTTAAAAAACGTTTCAGGATATATCTGGGTTGACCACCCGATTCTAAATATACACATATGCCTATATAGGGCTTAAGAGATGAATCTCTTATTCATAACCAAATAATTTTGTTCCCCTTTTTCAGTGTACGTATTCTTTTGAAATAGCCTTTGGCAACCCCGCATATATGTACATTATTTCTATCTTCCCTTTTAATTTTTTTTTCACATATTTTTATATTCAAAATCTTGGGAGGGCATAACATTATGCATATTAAAATAATATAAATCATTGTCTTTACTTTTAGCTTTTACCATATATATTTTTATTCTTATTATAGACAGCTTATACATATGTATAAGATATGCAGTGACATCACTACTACGACGACATTTCCTTCTAGAGCTCAAATCGCTCATGTGTTGGGATAAGAGATGAATACGAGAACTGAAGGTTCATATAAAAAAAACCAAAAAACCAATTTTGAATTTAAAATCGAGATTACTTAATAAAAGTATGCAAAATTCATTCGTCATAGAACCTACCTCCCCCTCCCTACATTCAAACTCTTTTTTCATTTTTTTCAAATACTTTTAAAGTTTGTTGTCATATGATATGGAATACATTTTAGTTGATTTAATAATTATTAACAAAATGGAAATATAATCAGTTATTGTGTTTTTCATCATTTTTTTTCTTATATTATATCAAGAATTTTTGTATATCATAAAATTTTACAAATTGTGTAACATTCCATTTTAGCTAAATGTTTGTATATATAATATATATATGCAGATTGAGAATATTTTTTGAAATCCTTTTGAGTACAAAATGTTGTATTTGAAATGCTAAATATTTCTTGTTTCGTTTTCATTCAACAAACCTTTTTTTTCTTGTGGAGACAGTTTTGAAAATTTGTCATAATTACTTTAGTTATTTCATCATTTCATTTAAGTAACACAAACTTAGAATATACTGTAATTTACAATTATTTTACTATACAAATTCGTAATAAAGTCATTGTTTGTATATAACATTAACTAAAACTTTATGGAGTTAGAACTGTTTAAAACTATTCGTTCCTTTTAGTTGAAAACTAGAAGTTGTTGCTCCTCCCTCTTATCTCAGCCTTATTAATACTGCTGTGTTAGACAAATTCTTCATATTTTATTTCACATCAGCGAGAAATAACTAATTTTTCTTTTTATTAGTTATGTATATATATATATTTAACCGCACCTCCCTTATCCAAAATAGATATATAATAAATATATATATTTCTATGAAAACCATTTTTTATAGTTCAATACTAAAGTTACTCGATTTACTCATAAGTCTTTTGAATACAAAATGTCACATACTACTGTGCTAAAATTGTCGCTATAAAAATTCAAGTAGAGAGAGAGAGGGGGGGGGGAGAAAGAGAGAAGGAGGGATATGATAGGTGGAGAGTTATAAGATCTCTATAAAAGCATAATGGGCCCACCCCTTCTCACACTTTTAGTTAGAGTATAAGAAACGAATCATCGTTAAACGCTCAGTCTGGCAATCCTTTTTCATGTTTCTTTTTCATTCAATTTAACAAATTTCCTATCATTAAATATTAGATTTATAGACATCAACGCATAACCACTCTTCCATATATCTTAATTAATTTGTGTGACTTCCTTATATAAACTTTTCAATACTATATATATATATATATATAAAGTATTATAGTAAAATAGTTAGAAAAGTCTATGAATGGATGAAGATCAACATTTTTCTTTTAGTTCACGAAGTCAGCTTAGTTCCGTATTCTCTTTCGGATACTTCTTATTCAAATTGTCTTATTTTGAGAACTCTTTTACCTAGAAAGTATATATAGACATACACATATTCATATGCTTTCATATAAATATATATATATATATATACATAAACTTAAAGATTTAAATATTTGTATATACTATATATACTATATATATATATATAGATATATATATATTTATATAGATATAGATATATTTCTCACTTCATTACCTTGTTCGATCTCATCCTCTTATGATATATTACTTATTAAATTATGTTGTTTTTATTTTGAAATATTAAACTTTCAGTTAACCTCAGTATGAAAGTTATTGGTCTCGTACTTTTCGTTCTTTATTTCATGGCTACATGTTATGCAGCTCCACCGCATTCCATGACCCGGATACAGGTACAGCAACTGAAAAGATTAAGATTAAGATTATAATAATATCAACCAAAAACTAAAGTTTGCCATGCTATTTTCCAAGTTTATTTCTGACTAAAGAAACAACTTATAATCCCATGTAATAATTATTCAATTATTAAATGCTCATCATAGTTTATAATATTTTATTCTTACAAACAGCAACAAAAAATTTAAACAAAATTTTTGACTAATACCATAACTTCTCAATTTTCAAAAATAATTTTAGTAATTAATATTCATTTATAATATATATATATATATATATATTATAAAAATGCTTTGGAATTTTGTTTGTGATTCAGAAAATCTCTTCTCACTCTTAAAATCTCTAAACTTAGAACTTAACACAGCGTTTTCAGAATAAATATATATTTTTATATAAGTGAAAATTCGCTTTAAATATTTTTAATATCAAGTTTAGTGAACCTAAATCGAAAGGCATGAAATTAAATTGATGACCTATAATAAGGGTAGTGCACAGTTGTATCCTGCAATATGTAGGCCGTACCTTTCCTTGACCATGAATAATTGATTTCTAAAGCTTCAAATAGATTAAAAATCATTTCTAAAACAGCTACTTAAACTGTTAGTGAAATGATGTCATAAAGTTTAGAATCGATCAAACATCGTAATGGAAGGGAAGGAAGTGGTATGTTCTCGAAAGATGAGAACAATCTTTATTCAATTCCAAATTCATATGAATGAAGATTTAAGTTGAAATTAGTTTTTTTCCCTTGCTCGTTATCCACATTTTAAACTAGGAGGTCTACGAGCTTTGTGAAGTATTCAAACGTTTATAGCATTTTCCCCATAAAACAACAAATTATTAAACTAAAAATAGAAAACTTCAGGAAATGATACGGACTCTCTTGCCTCCAGCTACTGTTGAACTACGTGGAAAAAAATATATGATAGAACCTATGTGGAATCTACAAGACGAACAGTTTTAATGTCATCAGTACTTAAACAGCCAAATAAATCGTCATTTTGTTTCGTAGAGTTCATTTTTCAAAATAAAATGAACAAGTACAGAAAATTAATAATGGTCTCTTCCTTATCTATACATATAAAGTTTTGATAAAATGTTCAACATAATGTACAAAATATAATAAAGGTATTGTTAGAGTACTACAGCACTAGATTATTTGTTGCAAAGTTTTTGTTTTGGCTTTTAAAAAAGAAAAATCTCAAATAGGACAAATTGTATCCTCATGCTAGCCTATTCTTATTCACGTTGAAAACCCATGACACCTTAAAAAAGGAAGGAAATATTAAGGCAAACTATACAATATCTGTTTTTACTAGTGAAAGAAATCTCAAACAATCGAAAATTCCTCCAATTCGCATTAATTCCTCTTGAGTAGTTACGAATAAAACCTAAGAATTGTTTTGTTTGAAGTTTTATGTGTTGTCCATTCAGTAAATTTAGGACTTGGTGTATTGAAAATAACAATAATTAATTATTAGTTATAACTAATCAAATGTACAATTTTAAATCAATATTATATGATTTAAACTAAAATTATAACAAAGTTCCTCGCTTCTTCATAGTAGGTTCCTCATTTACTTCATTACCCATCATTCTGTTCTTGATCATACCTTTACGTTTCAAAGCTTCTTGTACAATTCTGGCATTTAAGGAGTATGATTCAGCTGTTTCTCTCTGAATATTCACACATTAATAAAAAAAACAAATCAAATCCCAATTTACAGCTTCGATTTCATCCTCTTCTTCGCCTTCCATGGTAGACACAGTAACTGAGCCAACTTTTCCTTGGTTTTTCACATTCCTTCTCATGACAACCTGTAATAAAGCAGTTTTAAGTGAAAAGCAAAAAAATATTGTCACCTTTTTAGCCTTTTGTTCTTCATTGTTACCACTAAAACCTCCAACTTCTTGAGCTGATAGCAAAGCTTGATCGAAAATAAACGTCAATTTTAAATTAAACGGATGTTGATAAAATAATGGAACAGAACATTTGGTACAATTTTTCCTGTATTGCTGCTCCAGGCCTTCCTTCCTAAAGATTTATTAGATCGTATAAAAATGAGATAATTGAAAAGTAAAACCTTTTTACATAAACAGTCTCACCAACGGTTTTGAAAGTTTTTGCAGTTGTCCGAGCAGGATCAATCACTCGCGCATGATCTCGCCTTCTTAAAGGCATTCGTGCTAACAAACAATCACTAATCATGCCCATCTGAATTATTTACTAAGAACATAACTTAAGGAATTCAAACCTGTCCACAAACGCAATAATAGGTATACAATGGTTTTACAAAATATTCTTCACGATCTTCAACATCGACAATTTTTCCATCTCCCTAAAACAAATTAATATCAACAGTAAAATTAAGAAAATCTAACATGTTTATCATCCTCAACGTGAGCCACTTCCCGGGCGCCATCATCTTCAAGAACATTACGTGCCATCTGATTATTGTAAAATATTAATAAATGAAAATATTTTTAAAATAAATCAATTTAAGAAATTAGACAAATGCTATAAAATGCATTTTTTCAATATCACAACGTTTCATACACTTTGGTTAGCAATTAAAACTTAACTTTTTAATATTAGTTAAATAACTGTTAATTAAAGTATTCGAAAAATTGAAAATGGATGTATGAACGTCACGACTAACACACAAGATGGCTTTACCGTAACCTCTCCTATAAATCCTCCGGTAGTAGGTATATTTATGCCGTTTAACAGCAATACTATGATTTACTGGTGTTTATATATTTTAAATCTAAATAAGCTATAAAACACTTTGTGAATTATTTTAATGTATTATTTTCATTTCAATAAAATTGCAGATTTTGTGATTGTATTACTGTCATTCCATTTAAAGTTTAAAAGATGAAATTTGATATTTATGTTTCCTTTTGTTTCACATTTTCAACACATGTGTTTGAATATTCAACATCTGGGCATTGGGAATAATTACCACAAACACTTTCATAAAATCAATGCCTCTGAGAGGCACTTGTGCCCCAAAATGCCTTAAGCGCATGCGCTGAGCTCGAATTTGTTTGAACAGAAAGTATTTCTTTTTCTGTTTTTTTATCAGTTTCCACAATCGTACCAATTGGTTATTGTACCTATTACATCATTGTCTTGTGCATGTTTGGTCAAATCATGACTGGCCATCTGCTCTGCTATCCATCCTTCCCTGCTCTTTGATTGGACTTCACGAATATTTTTGACAATTGCCATCTGCTCATAGGCTGCTTAGCCTCATACCGGCATTGTTGGACCAACATTGTTACATTTCCACACTTTCTATATTCTTATAGTTGTTACCCAATCAGTGTATTTCTAGAAAATGTGAACAACTGTTCCGTTTTCGAAATAAATTGAGCTATTTAATTTTCTTTTATATTTCAAGCATACATTTCTTTTTTTTTATTGAAATTATACGATTGCTTTAAGCTTTCCTTTTTCAGAGACATGCTATTATTCAATAAATAATGCTACGGCCTCAAAATAATAGAGTATATGTGGTGCCAATATGTTTCACCCGTCGATTTCTCGTGGTCTCACTTTTATTTGTTGGAGTACCTGCTTTTTATTATATTATAGGTTTTTTTTAAAACTTGTTTGGTATAACTTATTATTTAGCTTCAACATCCAATGAAAACTCATTTTCTGATGGATTCGCTTCTACAAGGTAGTTGAACTTGCCCAAAATCATAAAGTATACACATAGCTTTAGTACTATATAATTCTTTTAGATATTCTGTGGAAGAAATGCGGAACTTTGCTCTCAAAAATAGTGTGTACACAAATTTTCGCCCATCTTATTACCGTAGATGGGATGTTTCGTTTAATCAAATTTTTTCAGATAAATCTAAAAGGTTTTTGAAAAATCTGCATTCTTTACCTAAATGTTTTTTTTTAGATTTGATATAACTCAAAC
This sequence comes from Auanema rhodensis, assembly GCA_964057225.1. NCBI lineage: Eukaryota > Metazoa > Nematoda > Chromadorea > Rhabditida > Rhabditidae > Auanema > Auanema rhodense. The sequence goes on along the minus strand of OZ059899.1, from coordinate 6,610,964 downwards.
CGATGTCATTGTGTTTCTTCATATACAAAAAACTGCTGGGACTTCATTTGAAAAATACCTAGTTAGATATTTAGATCTAGAATCACCATGTCAGTGTAGTAAAGGCAAAAAGAGGTGCACTTGTCGTCGACCTAATAACCTTAATGAGGTAAAGAAAATACAAAATTCTATTTATTTGGATATCTTTTGTTGTTGAAGATTTGGTTATTTTCGCGTTATTCTACTGGCTGGGTTTGCGGGCTTCATGCTGATTTTACAGAACTTTATGTAAGTGGCTGTGTCGATACTACTTTAGATAAAAAAGAAGGTATGTAATATTTAATAGCTTTTGTAAATTTCACTTTTTAGGATCTCACAAAAAGAGAAGATATTATTACACATCGTTTCTGCGCGAACCAGTTACCAGGTTTATTTCTGAGTATCGGCATGTTAACAGAGGAGCAACATGGATTGCATCCAGGTATTCGTATTCACTGCCAATGTTTGATAAAACATTTACTTTATAGGCATGTGTGCAATGGACGTCCACCTACTACTGATGAATTGCCATTGTGTTTTGATCCCCAAGTTGGTTGGGAAGACGTTTCGATTGACGAATTTCTTCATTGCCCATATAATTTAGCTTTTAATCGGTAAGTACAGTGAAAATATAATTTGTCAAAATAATAATTAATATTATATAAATTTTTAGGCAAACAAGAATGCTAGCTGATTTAACCCTTGTTAATTGTTATTCACGAAATGATATGACTCAGGATATCCGAGATAAAATCATGTTAGAAAGTGCTAAAAATAATCTAAGAAATTTGGCTTACTTTGGAATTAAAGAAAAAATGGATGATAGTCAATTTATGTTTGAGGAACTTTTTGGCTTAAGGTGCTGATAAGTTTTTGAATAGTATATCCTAATAGTATCTTTATCAGATTTACCAAACATCTTGCTGATTGGACGAAAAGTAAATCGAACGATACGCTAATTACAAGCAAACAGCTAGAATTAATTAAAGAAAAAAATCATCTTGATATTGCTTTATATAACTATGCTCTTGAACTTTTCGAATCTCGTCTTCATATTCTCAAAAATAGATCTACTGTGAGTTAAGTGTGAAATTTTGTGTTCTGATGTATCGTTTAGGCGTTAACCAAAACAATAGTTGAGGACGCAGGAGTCGACTCTGCCGATACATTTTATTTCCTGAGGGACAGAAATGGGACTCCTAAAACTGATTCAAAAATTAATACTTCGATTTTATACGATAGTTCTGCTGATTCTTACGAATTCGAAGAGAGTTTAGCGTCCGAACGAACTGAAAACGTGCTATTCAATCGGGTACCCTAGGTATTCTTACTTCTCATAATACTATTTTGTAATTAACGGGTTTTATTCGTGCACCATTTTTCAGATTTACGCTAGTCACTTATTATTTTACTTGTCATTTTTATTGCATTTTTACGTACAACGAGAAACATTTTCAATAAATGTAATATTTTGTTCTACTGTTCTTCTTTGCAGAATATAAGCATATGGTTATTAGCAGGCATTTCATGCTGGGCAGCGAGTCTCAGTCCAGAAGATCCAGCCATCTATGATTTTATAGATAGGATGCAACAAAGAGCAAGTTATGATCATACCTCGCTGAGCAAATTTATGTCTCTGAGTCCCCATTCTTGATTTTGATCACGTAAATCAGAATCGAAGCGAATGTTACTTTCCGGGGAAATCGTTCCGTTAATAGCATAAGGCCCATACGTAATAAGCATACCAGTATTTCTCTTCAATAACTCGCCCGCAGACTAAAAGTACCAATAGTTTAAGAAAGCAAGGATAGAAACTAACTTTGAATAATCCTGCAACTGCAGCATCACTACTTATATGAATCATATTTATATTCAATACAACGTCAATCTAAGCGTATTAAATTCGAAAAAAAAAATAAAATAAAAAACCTCTTGCGGTTGATATTCGTGAGGTAAAGTCCATCGTTTCAATTCCCTGCTTACATCAACAAACAGAGGAACACGTACATTGGGTAACTAAAAATATTAAAACTATTTTCATTTTTTTCATCCAATTGACTTGAACGAGATACCTTCGCATTGTCCATATAAACAACAATACTGTGTAAATTTTTCGGTTCATTCTCAGATGGTTGCCATATTACATTAGGAAAACGTTGAGCGAAATTTATGCAATGTTGCCCAGTACCAGAGGCAATTTCAAGAACCTTAATAATATAATATATAAAAATAAAGCTTGTGCATTACCTTGACCCCAGCAGAAAGATACCTTTCCAGAACATCACCAATAGGCCCGGCATTACGTTCAGCAGCCGCTGCACGCAACATCCTCAAATAGTATATAATGTCATTCCCAAAATATGATGGGAACTATCAAAACCGGTTTCACCGAACCCGAATGGTCTTAACAGAAATAAAATTATGAAATCCAAACCCGATAAAGGCTGGTAAAAACATATAGCATTGCTCATTTCGAAAACCAGTATTTATTAGAGCATTTATTTTGAAACTACAAATATTCCAATCGAGTTGTTCAGAGTAAATAATATTGTTATTAAAAGTACAACGAGAACGTATCCAAAAATTTATTGGACGAAAAATAACAACAACAACAGGCTTATTCCTTGAGGTCACGAAGACGACGGATGGTTGACCTGACAGTGGCAGCAGTAACAGTTCCATAGACGTAAGCTCCACCAGCTACAGTCTAAAAAAATAATTAGTAACCGCCTTAATAGTTACGTTACCTTGTGGCACTTGGAGCAGTTCCAGATTCCGACGGCCTCGCGGCGCATTGCCTCTTTACCGCAGAATGGGCAGGTGTAGCGGGAGTGCTGGGTAACTTCCATCTTCTTGACCATCTTACGGAGCGAAGCTCCATATCTGGTTCCGTACTTTCCGACAATACCGACCTTCTTGGTGCGCTTGGCCATTTTATACCCTAAGAATAAATTAGAATAAACAAAGAATAAACAAATAACAGCAAAGAAATATGAACGGCTATGAACGCTTGAACTCAAAAAAAAAATGGGAAAACCATTATGATTTAATCATTCAAAAATGCAAATCACACGAATGACAGTTGTTTGATGACCAAATTAGTTCTTCTCAATGATGATAGCTTCCTTAACCAACATGAGGGTTGGGACTTCAGTTCCATCCACATCACGGTACTCAATAATAGCTACTTGTCCTCCTTCAGCACCTTCGGCAGCGCGCTCTCCTGCAAATATAACGCTAAACTAGTGCCACACAAAGACAGTAAATCCTTCATCCGGAAACGTGGTTTGCGTCTTTAATTTCACCGCTTTTAAAAAAATGTGAAGATCATTAAAAAATTCTACACATGAGCTAAAGGGTATAGCAAATTATATAATTCACAAACCTATGAAGAAAGCCAAGTTCTTAAAGCGTTGCTTGTCAAGAAGACTGACAACCCATCCTTGAATCTTTTTCTTGAAGGAGTCAATTTCATCCTTGCTTTTTCCATTCTTTTCCATATGTTCAAGAGTTCGCTTCACGAATCCTTTAACATAAGACTTGAAAGTAGATGCATCCTCATAACAGTTCATCTCCTGAAATACATTATATATTTATCAGCCGATAATTGAATTTGGTGAACAATTGCTTAGTTTGTTTTCAGAAATTATCAAACTAACCTACCACAAGTTTGTGGCTAAGAACGATATCAATACCACGCTCAACGTGTTCATCGGATCCTTCTTCTTCTTCTTCAGCTGATGGGTTAGATCCAGCAAGAACGATATCTCCTTCTTTACGGACAACGTGCTTGCCTTTGAACTCATAGACGAGATCGTCAACGAGCTTCATTGGGTAGGAATCTGAGGAGAGTTCGTCATCTGCAATATATACCATGATTACTTGGGTATTCATGTATCAAACATAAGCAACAAAAAATATATGGAATCATGCAAGTTATTTTCCATAGCTGATTCACCATATCACAACCATTCAAATCAACAAGTAATCAAAATTATCAGGAAAACGGCAAAACGTCGCTCCCCTGACATTTTGATCAATGTAGAGTTCGAAACGTAATACGGCTTAAGGAGCATGGTTCACTAAAAAATAATGTGCTAACATACCGGTAAAGGCATCCTTGAAGATCAGCATTTTCAGCACTTCCCAAACAAGCAAAAAGCTAAATAAATGCAATATATAAAACAAAATTAAAATCATATCAGGTATATCACTTGAATGAACAAGAAAAGAATTGAATAAAGAAAAACATCAACAAATTCATTCTCCAAAGAGATAACGACCAAAGCTGTGAAACAATCGTCAATCTAGTCGAAAAGTGCGAATCCAGCATCATCATCGGATTCCTCTTCAGACTCTTGCTTAGCAGCGGCGGCGGCAGCAGCAGGAGCGGCAGCAGAAGCAGCTGGGGCAGCAGCAGCGAACTTGCTTGGATCGGCAATGTAAGCTTTGAGTTGCTCGGCCTCCTTGAAGGTGACATCGGTAACAGCGGCAACTCCGAGCATGTTTTGGATTCCAGAAGCCAAAGAGTGGGCGACGGAAGCAAGAGTTGGGTATTTGATAGCAAGAGAAACCGAAGCAACGTTGCGAACACCAGCCATGAAGCGGTTACGAAGCTCCTCGGTGGTCATATCGAGGACATCTGGTGAATACATGGTTCCGTTGTCGTAGACTTCAAGAACGACCAATCCATATGAGAAGGGAGTAATTCCCAACATATTAAGAAGAGCAGCCTCAGAAGCTCCAACCTTCTCGCCTTCCTTGATAAGGTGAACCTCATTAAGGATTTCGATGGTACCACGAGCAATCTTGGTTGGAATCTGGAGAGCTTGGAAGAAAGAAGTCTTCTCTGGTCCCATACCAGTGTTTTGTGGTGGAAGCTTAACATCGCATGGGGCGATAGCTCCGGCCTTGGCTGGGGCACCCTATTATGTAAAATAATTAAAACATTCATTTGTACTTTTACTAACTCTCTTGTTTTCGACAAGCTTGGAGCGGATCTCGGAAAGATCATCCTTGGTGAAGACAAATCCAACATTTTGGACAATGTATGGAAGAATCTTCTCAAGGGCTGGATTCTTAGCAAGATGACCACGAATAGCCTTACGGATCATGGTATTCTTTCCCATAAGGATAACAGCAGATCCTATACAGACTAGATAACAAAAAAAATCATATAATATCGTACCTCTCATAGCTTGACGGATTTCTTGCATTTGCTTGGAACCAACATTGTCAACTCCGACGATGAAGCACTTTGGATATTCCTCGAAAAGTTCTACCAACTTGAGGAAGTAGTTAGCCTTCCATGTAGATCTGTCTTCCCTAACCATCGTGGTGTGTTAAGGATCGCTCTCACGTTTTAAAGACGAACCCTGCAAAATTCTATGGATTCACGATATTACTTTACTTTACAAACAGCAAAAAATGATTAAAAGAAAACTGAAAAGTAATATATTAATACAAAACTACGTGTAATGCATTGAACGAGAGAAATTTAGGATAAAATATGTTCAGTTATACTGTCAATGTCCTACATACTTCGTGTGGATAGGCAGCGTTAACTAATTTTGAGCTGATGCGCAGTGAAACCTTTTCTTGGCGCAAAGTTTGTGCTAGTGCGCAAAATGGTTAATCATTTCAAAAGTTTAAAGGGCGATGGTAGAAATAGGAGGTAATGTTTATTAATTGAGAGCGTATTTTCATATTGGGAGTGGATGGAAATTTTTTTTTTTGCTCGAAAAACTTCATGCAATTGTATTTCATGTTTACTCTTCTGCTGGGGATCGTCATCAATACATAAAGTTGAATTAGGGTCATAAATAGAAACACTATCAATAATTGTTCAACGTAGAATCAGAACTCGCATCATTTTAGCTTGTATATTTACTGACAAATGGTTAACAAATGAACACTTTAAGTTGCTTGAGTTGTTGAAGGCAGCATTGATTGACCGAATGCTTAATTGTTTGTTTTTGGGCAATCAAATTAAAAATCCATATGTGACACATAATCTGTTTATTAATTGGACTGTTCTTATGATAGAGGTGTATATAATGTACCTTTAAAATACTGTTGTAAAAACAAGAAAAATGTGTATAACAAACAAGCCTCCTTGGGGCTTCACAAGGTTTGATGCCAGTATCATATTTTATGTGTCATATTGTCATCGCTTATCAGGTTTTCTGAGTCCTGCAGTTTCATTTTTAACTGCTCAGAGCATATGGCTTTTGAATTGGTGAGTTTCATGAAATTTTCAATATATTATACTATATTTTGGATTCATTCAATATAATTCTCAATATATATTTTTCAGCAGTTTACTAGTGTTTTAATAATATCCTCTTTTGTATCTTATTTACTATTTAATATTCTATTTCTTGCCGCACAACAATGGTGGGGCTTCGCTATGGTTATTTCAGGTATTATCAAATTTCAACTGTATTTCCTAAAATCATATTCCTAGCATTTGCTTACATTCCATTTGTATATGCTGATATTAAGGGCTCTAACAAATCGTATGCTGGCTGGTTAATGATTCATGTGTTAAATTCTAGTTTGGCATGAAATTACTGTTTTTTTTTAGATAATTTGCACATTCGTTCAAGTAGCCTGGACGGTCTTTTTCTTTGTGGAAATTTTCGTGAACAGTAGTTCAATTGTTCAAAATTGGCTTGGAGTTTACTTAAAAAATAGTACTAATGCAAGAGATGGTTTTTTAATATAATAGTATCGAAAGATTGCATTGTTTTAGTTGCCAGATACGCTGCTATTTCCATGTCTGTATTTGGAGCTATTACAGCTATTGTAATGTTACTATGCGCTGCTGTAGTAATTGCTAAGTTAATGTAAGTCACATTATAGAAATATAATTTGTTTCTGAAATATTATTAGTTTGACGGAAATGATATATCTTGTTAATTTCTATATTATACGCCTTCATTTATTGCTCACTAGCCAATTGATAAAGACGTGTAAACTTATGTTTGGTCCTGCCCATATATGAAATGAAGAAAAAGTTTCTTGCTATTAAATTTTGCTGCCTTTAGATGTGAATCATATGAACAACCCCGCCCTATCATTTTTACTAATCTTTAAATGATTAAAAGAATTATCAAGGGTTACCTTTTTATCCTTACTTACAGGGAACGTAGTGAAGAATCTGAGGTCTCATCTTTACCATCTCGAAGTGAAACGTTAGCTGTACGAATGGACAATGATATGTTGAGAATGTGAGTTCAATATGTAAACTATATCGATCAATTGTAATGCTGATAAAGAAAATGTTTTGATGCAATGACTGTAGATACTATATCTAGGGATTCTGGTATTCCTCGGTTGAGAGCTACATCTGATGGTAATATATTTGGAGTTCAATCAACAGGAGGCTTCAACACCGGCTGGGCCACGACACCACCAACAAACTTTGGTAGGCATGTTGAAAGACTGTAAAAGTCTATTACAAAAACGAATATGATAATGCAAATATTTATTGTTTCCCTTTTTTAGCAAACTTACGTTATTTGCCTTTAGACATTATTTTCAAAATATTTAGTTTACTTGATATTGAAGTAAATTAAATTAAAGAAAATGTTATTCTATATTAATTTGCAACTGGTTTTAAAAATAAATTATTTTAAAATCATAAAAGCTGTGTCTGATCTGAGTGCCCTTCACATGTCCTTCCACTTGTAAAATGAAAAAATCTTCCTAATTGTTCTTCTCAATGTGGGTTATACTCTCAAATTATACAACTATTCGTCATTCTGTATCTGTCTTTCATGACACTCAGGTTGGATTCTTTATCAGGTAAATCTTGCACTATTTATTTTCTTGATATTTTGGTGTTTATTTAGTTATATAATATAATGTTTTTAACACAGAAATGAGCAATTATATTTAGGCTAAAGCCATCGACTGTACAGGTCTCATCATCATGATGTCTCCCATTCAGTTAGCCATACTTGAACAGGAAAAACATGTTAAGCAGAAAAGGTGATTCATATTCTTTTCGGGGTCAAAAGTTTAAAAAAGAGATCTACACAAGATTGACTATATGTCATTGTCATATTTTTCTTATTAATTACCTGCAATCCCTCAGATGTGCATCTAAGTTTGAGGAGATATTAATTGCTCAAGTATTTGGTTCTTAAAAAAATTTTTTTTCTGCTGAAAGAAAGAAGGTTCGTTCAATTTTTCGGAAAACGTCTATAAACATCGTAATTTATTCGGAAAGACTGAAGGAACATGTTTCTTGACATCTCTTATCTTCCGTATTTAGTGTACCATCCCGCCCAGTCTTGAATTCGAAGCCTCTATTCATCATCATCATTTACGTCCAAACCACAACAAGACTTCAAGATGGCTAGTCCTATAGTCTCATTATCTCTTTCAAAATAGCTATCTCACAATTCAAGCTTTAAGAAAACAATATTTTCGGAATCAGATTTTTTTAGCTTTTTACTTAATTACTAATTTTTATGTAAATCGTTTAATCTCTTATAATATGATCCCCATGACCAGTTTGAAGCCGAACTCATATTTTGTTTCATACCTACTTTATTTATATTTATACAGTAATGTTCTAATATTACATGCATCTAGTCTTCCTTCAAAGGCAGTTTTGTTTTGAAAAATTGAACTATTGATTCTAACACCATCTTCCACAAAATTTTCTTGGAGATTGTAGTTGAATTACATAATAGTTAATGATTATATTGTTTCGTGAAAGAAAGATAAAACCATTTGAATTGTTTTCATCCAACTAATAGCTCGTATACTACAGCGAGAATCTTGACTAAGCGACATTCTCAAACATCATAAAGCGATTAGCTGTCTATGATTGCTGTGATCGCCTTCTTTTCTCATCCATTGTTATCTGAAATCTTATTATACATCTTCTTCAGGTATCATCTGCATTTTCATTATCAATTAATTGTTTTCAAATCAATTAACATTAGCAACCTTCTTGTGATGACCATTTTTATATCATTTCTCCATAATATTATTAAAAGCTAACTTCTTGATATTGTATTTTTTATTAAATGCCTTTTTTAGCCATTGTAATCAAAAACTAAACTTCTTCATATGCTCATTTTCTTGTCATATTTGAATATTTTCTGCACGAACCATTTCAAGAAATTGACGCCGCTCTTCTTTTGTTCAAACTAAAGATGCAAAAGATTAGCTCCCTGGTTCTTATGCGGTCTTTTAGTCACACTGATGAACTTAGAGAATTTGACCATTGTCAGCTTATCCGACATCCGTTCTTGGTTAAGATTTTTCATGAGATAACGTACTTTATGAAACTGAAATCTAGTCGACATCCTGTTTCAGGTGAAAAAGAAATCTTCTCGAAAATGTAATCACCTGTTCACTCTTTTTGATCTTATATTATATTCAAACTTCAAAAACGATTTATTTGAATTAAAAGTAAGCCATTAAAAGTGAGAAATATACCTTATATTCAATTGATAATTTAGAACTTTTTAATTTCTTGCTTTTTAATCATCTCGAGTTTGACTTCTTCCAGTTTCTCCTGTTTGTTGATGATGTTTGACACATCACTGACATTTTCTCAGTTATTTCTCCCTCTTAACTCATTTTGATTAAAGATAGACTGTCAAAACCGTAGCAACTTCTTGAATACATACTTCAAATTCTAGATATTGCAAAAGACTTATGATGGGAAGTCTTACAACTATAATACTGTTACTATTGTGTGCTGCGATTATTACAGTAATTTTAATTGTATTTACTTTGTAACATTTTAATAAATTTAGGCTAGCAAGAATTTATACACTGGCTCAGTGTCTTTAGGCTTTGATCAACTAAAGGTTAAGCTCTGAATTATTTTTAATTTTTATTGATGTTGTTTTAGTCTACAGAAGAAAATTCTCAGATATCCAGTTCTCAAGAGGGTGAGTTTTTAGCTTAAGAATTATGCATTCGAAATATAACATGTACTTGTAAACTAGATGACATTAGCTAATAATCATTTTTGCTGTAAATGACTTAGATCACAAGTTGAAGTCTTAGTTAATTAACAAGGATGTCCAGAAAGCATCAAGTATTTATTCTCGTCTTAAGACAATCTAAAGGCCATGAATCATTTTTCTTTTTTGAAACGATTTCCAACGCTTAATTTCATTCCGTAAATCTCCATTTTCAGATGTAGGCCCAACTAATGTTTTTCCTATTCCGATCCATGAACGAAAGCAACATGTCTGACTGTAAATTCTAAGTTCTATGAATCACCTATTGCATTGCAGATTTCGATCATACAAAGAACAGTTCCTACAGCCCAATTTCAATATCCTCTAAAAGTTGAAAAAATGGAAGATGCTTCTGATAGAAAAATTCAGCCTAACGATTTGTTGAAGAGTAAAGAAGAAATGGACATGATCAACGATTTGGAAATCGTCCAAAAGTTGAAAGAGCGTCAAAGTGAACTCAAGAAGCATCTAGAACAACACGAAAGCAGAAATATTCAGAAAATTAAAAGTCAGACGGAAACAAAACGAAGAAGAGAGGAAGAACGACGTAAAGCTCTTTCAGAGCAGCAAGCGCTTCATGTACGCGCCCAAAAGGAACGGGAATATCAAAGAGAACTGGCAGCAGAAAGACAACAACTTTTAGAAGAGAGACAACAATTGGAAAACGAAAAGGAGATGATGGAGAAAGAATTACAAAGGCAAAGTATAATTCAAGAACAACGACGTGAAGAAGAGAAAAAAAGACAAATTGAAATGGAAAATCAACGACTAGAAGAAGAAAGAAAACGCGTTTTTGAAGAAACAAAAAGGAAGCTAGCTGAAGATGAGTTAAGAAAACACCTGGAAGAGGAGCGGATACAAAGGCAGAAAGAAGAAAAGAAGAGGAGAGAAGAAGAAGCGAGAATAATGAGTGAATTAAGAAAAAGAGAAGAAGCTGAGCAACAAAGAAGAAAAGAGGATCAAGCACAGAAAGAAGCCATTCTCATTAAAAGCGAGCAAGAAAAGAAACGGTTAGTTCAGGAAGAAAGTAGAAAACAATTGCTAGAACGTCGCCGTATGAAAGAAGAAATAGAAAGAATTGCCAAGGAACGTAACGCAATAGAAAAGGAGAAGGATAGGATTGAAGCAGAACGAAAACAATTAGAAACTCTTCTCAAAAAAAAACACGAGGAGGCCTCCCGTATCGAGGCTGAAGCTATACGGATTCAGCAGGAACGTATAAACGAACTTCGTGAAAAACTTGAGCAACAGAAACAAGAAAACGAAAAATTACTCGAACGACAAAAAAGCGTGACTTCAACCGTCCCTACAACTACACGAGACTTTATGTTTGGAAATGTTAACCAAAATTCAGTGATGCAATCTGCATATAATTCCAATGAATTATCTATAGATAATCCTCCAGCGGGGTCCCAAAATGAATTTAGTACTACAAGGCCATTGATTAAAAAAGTCATAAAATTAAACAGACTTCAAAAATTGAAATCATTGCCAATCATGGAGATTGGTGCAGAGAGCACCACTACTACTACTTCCACAATACCAGTAATAGTAACTACAAGAATACCAGACGCACGTTTAAATCCTGATTCAAAACTTTACGTATACGGGACTCCGAAACTAATAGTTCCACTTGTAAGAAAGAAAATATTATTGTACGTTTTTCCGTATTTCAACAAGAGATTAAGTTTTGTTTCAGAAAATCAACCATTAAGCAAGATTTAACACCGGAATCTACCAGCATTCCCGTAATAATATAAAACATTAAGCAGTATATAAACCGTTTCAGAACCGAGCACAATCAGAGGAACATGCACAATATTATGAAACATGGAACAAGAATAAAATTAATTCCTTAACTGATCAAGAAGTAAGTGAAGATCACTATATTGCGAAGTTAGACAGAACCTACAATAAATTTGTTAGTTTTACACAGTCCGGAATTCTTGTTTTAGAATCCCATAACTACTTCGTTGTCGCAACTACCACTAAACGAGCAATTTTCAACAGGAGGTGGTGGATTTTATGTGAGTAATACAATATTTGAAAATTCGTTTAACTAAGTAACAGATGTATGAATACAACTAATATTTCCAGGGAATCATTGATCCAAGATTAGAAGGTCAGGAAATGAATAAGGAACAATTAGACAAAATGTGCGTCGGAATCAAAGGCCTTACAAGATCATTCGGAATAAAAAACCCAAAAAAGTTTGCCGAACAAAACTGCTCCTTAATCAAGATGTATTACAATAAGGTAAGAAATTTAAAAAAAATTATGACTATGTAGAAACATTATTAGGTTACTTGCGAACAGATTGTTCATGTCATGGAATATTGTGAACCGATACTAAATAGCAAAAGACATTAAGTATGTAAGGACTTCTCTATGTTTCAAGTCGACGGGTTATAAGATCTATATAGATAGCGATCAAATCGATAATAAAGAATGGTTATATTGATATTTAGTTATACAAAATAAAGAAATGTACAGAATATGATGATTGAAAAATAAACTATATAGCAGGCAACATTGTGGCTGAGAAAGACCCGAATATGACTATCATAGTAACAAGACTATTTCGACTCTACCTGTACTAATTGCAGATAATACTAATTTCTAGCAATTATGATATTATTCAACAAGTGACTGATGGATAAAGCTTCAGATACAACCTTCAAACGAGATTGGTAAAACATAATTTGCTGATCAGGATTACCAACTGTGTAATTCAAGCAAATTAACAATATATTAAACTAAAAAAGTTATTTTGTAGTCCAAGAAACAAACATGTTTACCTCTTGAGTCATTTTCAGCTGAATACATGTAGGAAACACTTCAGAAAACAGATTAATGGTATCGAGAGGTGATCCACCCCTATCTGCATATGCTAAGATATTAATTAGTGCTATTCCTGAAATGTTAAACATTAGCTTTTAATTTAGTACGAATATCAACCGTTGAGTTTTAAAGAATTGTAAATAGTTTTCACAGCTTCAACGGTACGGAAAGCTGCAGCTGGACACGGCATTTTTTTATTAGTATCACAAGCATCAAGCACGATTACATCAAACTTTTCATCTGAAAAAAAGCTATAAACCCATATTATAAGTTAAAATAACCTTGGCCTATCATTTGCTTCAAATATTCCAGACCATCCGCTAAAATTGTCTTCCCATTCTCATTTTCGGTAACGCCGAACCATTTACGAGCCAACTCTAAGACGATAGGATCAAGTTCAGTAGTTATTATTTTAACCTAAAACAAGGTTATTGAATAGAATAGAATAGAAATTATTAACCTCTGGTTTGTAATGTCTCATAGCCATGAAAAAGCTTCCACCTCCTAACCCTATTTCTAAAATTGATTTATCAGTGTCTTTTCCTGTTTCCAATGAAAGAGTAGAGATCAGAAAAGGAGTAGCAAGAAATGCGGCAAGCTGAAGAAGTGATTTTTAAATGTGTTAATAAATATTACACACGTATTGAGTATCTATATCTAAATGGTTGATAGTCCATATTCTTGTATCGGAAATATCGAAATTGGCATCTGAAACAGCGGAGAAGCTAAGACTCTCTTATTTTTTATTTTACTATTAGGGGCAGTTAATTTCACTACTGTATCACTTTCGCCTTCAAAACCATCGACAATCAAATGTCTGCTAGCACTAAAAAAAATTAAAAATTGAAAAATTTTTGTTAAATATAATTACCCGTCTTCGTTTTTTATATCATTTACAGAATAGCACATATCAGTTTGTTCTGAGCACATCCGATCAATTACCATTGACTGGAAGTCTAGCCTGGAATATGTTATTATTCAAATTTAAAACTTCATAAGTATTACCTTTTCTCTAAAATTGATTCTGGAACAACAGAGAGAAACTGATCATCTATTATTACATTATCCGTAAGTATAAACACGAACTGCATGTGAAACGAATGATTCAAAAACTATAAAGTTAAACCAACCAAGAAATATATACAAGTGCATAGCGCTAAAGCACCAAAAGTTATAAACTTAATTATACTCCTTTTCATTTTCAAACCTAGTTTAGTGCATAGCTCATCTTTTATTTTCTTTGTCCTGAAAATTCCTGATACAACTACGCACGTTGTAATATTAAAAACCTGTGAAAAGGTAGATCTCCGGAATAAGAAAGAAGACCATGTGGCATCTGAGCATTCGCTAAACGATATATTAAAAAGGACTGATATGGTTACAAGATATTCTATAATTGAAGAATATTCATAAAATATTTAATTAGCATAATTAACTTAAAGTATCAAAATCTACGTCAAACCAACTAATGCGCCAGTAAGACATTTATACAGTGTATTGATGCAGATGTCGCAAGCGTAGATGATCAGATTAATTTTCTTTTAATAATTTTGCATATTCAAATTGATAGCTTTAATCTTTTAGTTTCATTTTAGTTTTGTCGAACAAATCAACTTAATAATACTTCAAGATGTCGTATATGTTACCTCATTTAGAGAATGGCTGGCAGGTACAGTTGAAACCAATATAGAATAAATAAACTCATACTACTTACAGGTGGACCAGTCTATTCTAGCTGAAGAAGATCGTGTTGTTGTGATAAGATTTGGGCATGATTGGGATCCAACATGTATGAGAATGGATGAGGTATGATATTTTTATCAAGTCATCAATTTGTATATTTATGTTTTGTAGACTCTTTTCAAAATTGCTCCAAAAGTAAAGAATTTCGCTGTCGTCTATCTTGTAGACATTTCAAAGGTATTTTGTGTTTTTTGTTCTTGATTTTGACACCACTTGTAGGTTCCTGATTTCAACAAAATGTACGAATTGTATGATCCTTGTACAGTAATGTTTTTCTTTAGAAATAAACATATAATGGTTGATCTTGGTAACACCAGTAATCTTTAACTATATCTGAGAATTTTGTTTAGGAACCGGTAATAACAATAAAATTAATTGGGCTATAACTGACGGCCAAGAGCTCATAGATATAATTGAAACTGTATATAGGTTGGAAAATAAACATATTATGACTACTATTCATGCCTTTAATTTTTTCAGAGGAGCTCGTAAAGGCCGTGGTTTGGTTGTATCTCCCAAGGATTACTCAACCAAATACAAGTATTAAACGAATGATTTCATCTTCTTACCTCAAACCTTTAATTGTACATTTCGCATTTGGAATAAATAAATACTCTTCTTCATACTATTATTTGGAATTTATAATTGTTTGAACAATTATTTATTTGGTTCTCTTATATAAACAGTGAGTTTTTAAAATTCATTAAAGATGGCCGATCGTTTAACGCAGTTACAAGATATTATTAATGATTTGGCTTTATTCATGACGAATGCTGTAGGTGTGCTGCAAGCTACTGCTCCGCCTTGTGATTTCAATTCGTGCTCGAAGGTTTCATTCATAATTTTGCGACGTTTTGATTTATAATTTCAATTAGGAACTTGAAGAGGAACCACATTGTCAGCATTTTGCCACACATGTAGCTCAAACATGCAAGGATATCGAGGTAAGAAACTGTTTTGAGTTTTTACTTTATGCGCTGTGCAATCTAGATTCTCATTGATTCGTTCACAACTGAGGAAATGACTGCTGATGAAACAAGAGAAGATCTTCTGTCTACTGATTCTAAACGGAGTATGGTATGCTTTCGATTATATATTTTTCGAATATTACTTATAAGGTTTTTTTGAACATATCTCTCTCTCTCTCATTAATGTTAGGAATCTCATTCACAAAATTGTATCATCCAAGCATACTACTTATAATTGGCTATATAACATTAATTATTTATAAACATAAATTGAAAGATAGGGATCATGATTTTGAAGTAAAATGTTTATAGTGGTCGTACGATAATTCAAATTTCACACGTACGTTTAAGAGTTTCAATCCGGTTGTCAAATACTAATACTGGTGATTGATGGCTATCAACGTATACGGTTCTTGGAGAATTTAGTGATGTCATTCGACACCTAGCAATAATACTTGACCGCCATATAAGTGAAGTAAAAAATGGTGTGTACGACCATTGAAAAGGTTATCGTCAAAAAAAAACTACTATGTAAATTAAATATTTCTATTAGCTATTCCCTGATTTTAACCGAATATTAAAATACTTCCATAGTAAAATTATAGCTTTTCTTTTGATAAAGTATGACCATTTGCTCTTAAACGGCCTTGCAAACCATTTGACAAGCACCGTCTATATGACCTTGCCTTATTGAAGCACATTCTTCTTAAAAAATTTATGGTCGAACTGTGAAGCTTGCGTGGCTTCGGACTTGATACAATAGAAATGCTTTTAAAAAATTTGTTACTATAGCTATTGTTGCTATAGAATAAAGAAAAAAAATAACCAGTGTTTCTAACATTATCTCTTAGGTTGCTCGAGAATTGGAAACAGTTGTGTCCGACGGCGAAGAATTGATCCAACGAATACAAAGAAGGCTACAAGAAGTGGCAAAAATCCAAATTGATAGTCGACCCCATTGTTAATTATGTATATGTATATATTTATTTATGTGTCTGTTTATTTTATCTTACGTGTAGTCTTTTTTGAACCGTGTTCCTCTCACCTTTGCCTAAATTAACATTGGTTATGAATGATTTTGTTTACGGTAACTAGTTATTGGCAACCAGTTATGATCAATAAATAGGGATACATAGAGTTTTGGTATAAAACTAAAACTTTTGGTTTATTGCGGAATTTCTCAGGTAAGAAATGAATGATGAACTGATGGTTTTTTGAAGGGTGGTTGACGGCTTCACCCGTTCTGCTGGGGAGATTTAAAATTTTCCATGGACTTGAAATATTTGATAACATTGATTGCCAAGCTCTTAGCCAGTTCAGACCTTTCTGAACTTGGTCAATATCTCAAAATATTCTGAAAACCGTTCTTTATGAATAGAGTGTTACTTTGTTGTGAGTACTAAGCAGTTTGATGAATCAAACAAGTGTATTTATATCTTCTGTTCGTATCCTTTCATTTTTTGTACATTCTATATATTCTTTTGTATGTATAATGTGATATTAGTTGCTGGTTATGTTTGATTTTGACGGACAACAACATTTGTATGACTGAAACGATAACTACCCGTTATAAGTTTGAGTTATCAAAGTTATCGTTGGAGTCCGCCGGGGGGATAGTAGATAGTTCGTTTACCGTCCGTCATCGCTGTCATATCATCAGGAACCGAATCTTATTGCGTTTTTCTTCGTTTAATGGATTAGATTGACTGTTAGGTTGTCGGGTTTGGATGATGATAAACTAGTCTAAATATAGACTTGAAGTACCGTACTTCGATGTATGATGTATTAGTCTTTAAGAATTCTAGGTCTTTCAGAATTTTTCTGAAGATTTGTTGTCATTGGTAGATACTATGGAGATGACGATGATATGAACCTTATAATATCGTACCAAGTAGTTTGAACGACGAATAATTGAAGATAGAATTGTATGAAGATAAGCTTTGTATGCAGATAACTTTATTCGTCTTTGAACATAGTGTCCAGTGTTAGATAAAGTGTTCAGCCTTTCAAATAATGCGCTTAGACTTTATTCATTAACAAATAGAATATTATCAGTATATATACTTATATAACACAGGTACATCAACGAGGTTAAGTCATGTGTGCCACTTTCAAAGCTATATTGCGAACCGGAGATGTTTAGAGATCGGTCTTAAAAGAGCGCACTTCCTTATTAAGAAAGCTAGAAAGAGGCTCATATATACCTGGGCAAGACTGTTTCCCCTAATCTGAACACTCTGGAAGTTGAAGATAGGATAGTAATAGAATTGAGAGCTCTGCAAAAAACAAAAAGGATTCAAATTGAGGGGAAACAGTCGCTGTACCAGGTTTGATGTGATATTCTTCCCGGCTAACTGCGCTTTTGTTGTGGTTATGTGGATGGATATTGTATGGATAAGTTCTACATATATTTACAAGTTTTGACTACAATATAAAGAGCCTCACAAGCTGCAAAATGCTTTTTGTGGTCCTCAAAAGGCTCAGTGAACTGTCAGTAAGTCAGGCGCTAGAAAGGCACAAGGCGCTCCAATTCAGTTGTTTAGTAGTATTGAACTGGCTGGAACATTGGACACTTGGCATACCATCTCTGGCAGGTGTTGGCAATATCAGAAGTGGCTGGTGGGTTGCACATGGCGTGAACCTGTAAAAAATAAAAATAGTTATTTGTATTGTGAATTTGAAAAATGTCTTTAATAATTAGGTCAAATAGGCGGAGCTTCGAAGTTGAAAAAATATACAGAATACTTTTCGATACAGTACCTACGACCATGATAATTTTAAAATAATCTTACCTTAGGATGAGTGTGAGCACACTTGCATTCGTCAGTACAGTGGGCTGCGGTGCATTCAGGAGTACAACTGGCGATTATGGCAGCAGTCAAGCGATTCTTGCTGATAGCTGGGGTGGCGTCTCCAGAAGCTTGTTGAGCAGCAGCAGCATTTCCAATTGGCAAATCAAGAGCGGCGAAATCTACTCCTTTTGGAAGTGGAGGTGGGATAACAAGGTCTCCATCCTTAGCAGAAGAAGCAGCTGGGCCTACACGGCGCTTTGGAACAGCGCAATGCTTTTCGTAAGCTGGACAGAATTTGGCCAACTTGGCATAAGAAGCACGGTCGACGTCGACGTTGTCAGAACAATATTTAGCATAGTGATCTTGATGCTTTTGGCAGTATCTTTCGATCTTGTCGTCACGACGATCACGTGGGCTGGCTAAAAATAAAACAACTTAATTTTGATACTCCGAGAACTTTCGGAAAGAGGTAAGAGTAGGAGGATAGAGTATAGATGAGAGCGAATTGATGAACAGATCACAAAAGCCTGCAGCTTGGTTGTGACATGAAGCTGTGCATCAGTAGCAGCTGGAGGAAGACGAAGCGTATCAAACCGATAACCGGTTGGTGAATACAGCACTAGACTAATAAGTGAGAATGATGATATGGTGAGAAATTATTGGAAATTATAAGTAAAAGTATGCTTTCATATTTTAAAATGAGATAAATGAGGAAGTTGTTTTGATGTTGTTGCTGTATAGTATAAAATGAAAACAAGATAGAAAAGAAAAGAGAAAGTGAAATAGAATATGAGTAAAACGAAAAAGAAAAAGATTAGAAAGAGATAGAGAGATGAAAAATTTACCTTCAACAGACAAGAAGCCGGCGACGATAGCGATAAATGCGATAGTGCGGATCATAGTTATTTTGCTGATGTAATGTCTCGGAGTTCCTGAGGAAAGCTATTTCCATGAACTCGCAGGAGAAATCACTGCGTAGGGAAGCCAGGGCGGCCCGCTCCTTTTAAAGAAGCAACCGGGCCACGCCCACAGTCAACAGAGGCTCCGCCTACGGGTCTATCGTTGCGACTTTGAAGATCGAAGGCGGAGCTTTGCGTTGAATGTTGATGAGAATGGGTGATGCCAAATTTAGATACAGAAGACTGTTGACCGTCATGACACTATAGACCGTTTATCATCGGGAGGATAGACAGTAGGGATTCGGAGGAGAGAAGCAGAACTTCTCACATGATGCATCGTTCATAGAACGGATAGCGAAAGACGCAGCTACGAAGTTGACGCTTTTTGTTGAGCGCTGGCCTTCTGAAAATGAGTTTTAATGAAGAAGAAGATGATAAATGTGCTTAGATAAGATTAGGAAAGGAAAGCAATGGATATAGGACATACTGCCGTGTGCTAGGGTGGAGGGTGCACTGCGTGCAATAATACCAGAAGAAATCTTCTGGCTGTTCTCCATCCAATCTTTAAAGATCTGGTCTTTGTTAACAGATATAAGTGTTCTAGTTACTACGCATATATAGAATGATATGTGATCACGATCTGCATAGCTTTCTGCAGAAGTGTATTTATAAATTCGAATTCCATTCCAAAAAGTCCTAACGTTCATGGTGAACACGGCAGTTGCAAGCTGAGACAGTCTCGATATTTCAGCACTGAATTTGCTAACGGCCAGAACAGCAATCTGTAAAATGAAGGCAGTCATATCCAGCTTCTGGTATCCGTTTCTCAGCCTTAGGATCATGTGTTAACGGATTTTTAATGATAAGATTGATGAAGGGAAAAGAAACCATTCATAGTACAGGGAATAAGAATAAGAATAAGAAGAAGAAGAAGAAGAAGACGAAGAAGACGGAAAAGGAGATAGTATTCAAAGGAACGCCATAAATCATAAGGATCTTTAATCCTCAAAATTCTCGACTGAGTAATTTTTAAAGCTTATCTGACGTTGTGCTTTTCAACTTTATCTGTATTCTATCGAAAAAGAGTTCTTTAACAATATCACGTCAAAATGTTTGAAGCTAATAGTTTAAAATAGAGGAAACAGAACTGGATACTCTTATCTTTTTAACATTTTTCAAGTTTTATACTAAATAACATCAGGAATGCTACAGATTATTTCAGATATAATTAATGCGACAGTTCCGACGGCTTTTCAAGCTCGTAATCATATCATATCGTGTATCTCAGATTTATAGTTCAAATCTTTAAAAATATAAACGTCATCATGTTTTGCAACCTAGAATTTTTCTACATACTTGTTTGCAAGAGATCATCATTTCAATGCTTTTCCTCAACAGAGTACCACATTACTCAATGTCTGTGATTCTCGTCACTAATGTAGTAAATGAACCTTTAGGAAAACCTGGACTTGCGTATCTGAAGATGGATACTAGTAGTAACAAGTACGTCTAGAATCAAGTCGGTCCGGTTGACTAACAGGCTTTTCAACTTCTATGCGATAAGGAAAGGCCCGATGACAAACTATTCAGCTAGGACCTATCTTGGATAACGATGATATGTGTTCCTTGTTATTCCGAGGCAAGTTCATTTTGAGCATTATGAGGAATAGATCTATTTAAGATTTGAAAACAATCGCCTAAAATTCCTTTCAACTGATTGAAGCTTTAGACGGTTTCATTTTTTTAATTGAAATTATTTCGTACTGTTTGTACCCATAGATTCAGAATTCGATACTGATGTCTCAATCCCAGGACATATGTGTATGCATCCAGAATATCACGATATGAAGCTGTGACCTAAATGTTGTATCAATGTTATTCTAACGTAAATGGATAAACCGTAATTGTTCTAGTAATATATCAACTGAATCTACATGGATTTCACAGCTTACAAGTTGTAACATGATATTCGAGAACTATTGTCATCACTTACTAGTTTTCATAGAATTAAATACTATACTATAATATTTACTGTTAAATGATTTACAAATTGTAATTAAGATATATGTATGTAATCTTCTAATCGTCAAAGAAGCATGTAGTTTGTAGTTCATGGCTAACGAAACATTCATGTTTGATCATCTTATTTTACTGTTTAACGCGAGGTATTTTATAGCATTTCATAACTAATTATGATCATCATTCGTTATAAACCTTATCAACTATATTATGATAATATCTATTTAAAGCAACAATCCATTTGGTTTCGTCACATTTAATTTAGAAAAATCTTGTGACCATTTGTAGAAGGGGGTGCTGATAACAGATCAGAATGCAGAAAGAATAGGAGAAAAGCGTCTGTCCAATTTATAAAACTTATACGATCTTGTGCCGTTTTTAGACCTCGTCGTAGAAATCATGTCCTTCAGATACAGTAAACCTAAGAAAGAATTTAAAATTGAAGTCGTGCACTGGTTCTAGTTCAGATCTTCGAAAGTCGTTTATCTCCGCCTTATTGTTCTTTGGGAATTGCGGAAAGAGTGCAGTTTGTTCGCATACATGTCCTGAACAGATGACACGAGCACTCAATATTTCCCCAATTTGTGTCTGATTCCTTCAAAATCTGTTACAGCAATCAAGTCATTTGTCTTGATTGGTTTAATGATTGCAAAATCTATGATAATCTGATGTTATACATGGAATCTTTTGAACGTGATGAACGGTTGCGGTTATATATATAATATTCTTCATTAATGTAATAAATCTTTGAATATGTAAGAGACAATCTGGTCCAAATATAAACTTCCCTCAAATGCTTTAGCAAAACCATTTAAAAGCCTTCCTCTCAGATTGAGATTGAAGGCAATGAAGCTGGTAAACTCTAGTTGATGAATACGAATTGCTCTGGAACAGTGGAGCAGATGATGAATACTGCGTTTTTTGCATTTACAACAAACAAATTTCTTAAATCTTGAAGCAGATATTTGTTGTTAGCATACAGAAGGCCTCTGTCTTTTTCCTCAAAACGTATTACTCTCGGTGCCAACGGTATCTCTCTTTTTTTATTAGTCTCTCTCCTTTTTACAGAATTCCCTTTTTTCTCTTTTCATATCCACTTCTCTTTTTAATCGTTTCACTCGTTTTTTCTCTTTTTCTATCGTTACATCTTCAGATGACCGTTTATGGAAAGCGTTCTTATCTCGTGTAAACATTCGGATTTTGTCATTTCATAGTAGTTTCTCAGTGTTTGAACAAATATTCTAGTGAAAAAAAGATGAAATAGAAGCTGATGATGACGTATCAAAAGTTTTCATGTTTTTCATCTTTCATACAAAGTGACAGGCAGTGAGGGAGAAAATTTGAGCTCCTCTTTAGAAAAGAAACAAAGTTCATGATTTGATATACAGCCTGCTCTTCCGGCAGGTGCCATCGTGAAACAATGATTTTTTTTAGAATTTGTCAACTGACTGGAATAGAAGATAAATAGATGAGCTTGATGAGAATCGATGTTCTGCTCTGAGAAACCAGATTGTAACTAACTTTCAATCTAACCATCAATCGTCATCTAACGAATGTTGTTACCTTTTTTAGATTCAGATGTTTAATGACAAGAAACATCAAATGCCAAAGCACAATTCTTGAGGATGCTGAGGTTGTGTCAGGAAAACAGGCTTTTATTAAAAGCAAAAACGTCTGTTCAAAACATAAAAGTCGTATATTAGTTGAGACAAATAGTTCCGGATTCGTGGTATACCGTGTTTACAAGTGTTTTTCCGAACAATTTTTAAAAAAAATTAGAAGAATGAAAGTAAAAGTGAGGGGAAATGGAGGAGAAGTGCTGAATTCTTGAAAAAGATTTTTTTATCCATCCGAATAGTCTTGTCTAATAATAGAATTCAACAATTTTTTAAATACTTCTCGAGACCAATTACTAATCTTATGTTTGGTTTTTATAATAAAAAGTTTCCTAATATGGAAACGCTCATGTGAGTACGTGATAGAACTGCATGACCGTCTGTTTAAGAGAAAATTAAACGTCTTATCTGAAGTTCCTCATCGTTTATTCTTTTTAAAAGATTATTTGATCGAAAGTCAGAAACATTCATGAAGTTGCTAGTTGAACAAGGTCGAAGAGACTAAAAAGAAAAGGAGTGGGTAAAGGAATGATAGAGAGAAAAAACGAAAAGAATGAGGATGAGATAGCAAGAGATACCCAGGCAGTAAGTATGTGGGTAAGAAATATAAAGAGTTTTGCAAAGATAGAAGTAGAGATAGAGCTATAAAGAGAGAAAGGCAGACAGACAGAGATAGAGAGAGAGAGATAGAGGGAGAGACTGAAAGATATCTAGCTGTTTAAACGGGAATAGGTTTTTCATCTGATATGCAAAGCGTCCTTTTAAGATCGAATCGTAATCATTCATAATTCTTTTTTCTGAATTGGTTCGACCTTTCAGCTTAATTTTTGAAGGTTTCACCTATGTCCACCCACTAAAGGAACAGTTTGGTTGCGACCTGATTGATAAAAGTCATCATCAGCTTGTTCATTTGCAGAAAGTACGTTGCACGATCATATTTGATACCTTTTCTTCGATTCTTTTCCTTTTCGTATTACTTTCTCACCGATGAAGTGTAACTGTTTCCTTTTCGCATTATCCAAACTAATCAATAAATGTTTTCTAATAAATTTTATGCTTTCATCGATTTTCTCCTATAGAAAAGCACAGAAATCACCAGTTTGGTGTGTCTATGTAACGAATATTAAGAAAACGGTGAAGAGATGATTGATAACGATACCAAGAAGTTAAAGATGAAACTTCTTGAATAGTTTTCCTTATTTCGACAATCTAGGGTCAGATGTAAACAGCATGACTAGGTGCTAAAATGCTTTTCCTACCACGTGCTTGTCCGTTAATTTACGATACTCTAGGTAGAAAAAACGAATATTTTGCAATTATGGACATAGTTCCAGGCTTTTTTTATCCAGAAACATTTCATTAATTCAGCAAATATGTCGCATATGATAATGTCCGAAAAACAAGAGAACTATAAAAGAATGACATCATCCTTATGAAGCTGGTTGTATGTCTAATAGTAATATGATCGAAACATGAATGGGCTATTTCCAAGGTCTTTTTTTGAACTGTACTCCATTAATATCACCAACATGATGTTATTCTGGTGACCCGATGAAAAATTAACGTTGTCGATTGTCATCATTTGTTTCCAAAAAAATCATCTGAGAATTACAGAAATAATGGTCTAACCAGATGATCATTATATTGCCTCTGTACTGAGTGCAGAAAGATAAATGTATATGCAACTTTAATTTTTTTGA
Organism: Auanema rhodensis; assembly: GCA_964057225.1. NCBI lineage: Eukaryota > Metazoa > Nematoda > Chromadorea > Rhabditida > Rhabditidae > Auanema > Auanema rhodense. Next base: position 6,586,373 of record OZ059899.1, on the reverse strand, counting down.
CAATGTCCTTATAAGGACAACGTCCTAATAAAAAACCTTATATCTTTTTTAGAAATTAAAATTTGTCTTTGAATGATCACTTTCAATTACATCTATCAGTCCAACTGTCCAGAAGGTAACCAACATTTTCAAAGAAGCTCATGAAAAATGGGAAGAACTTTTTGAAATTACCAGGCTATTTCAGAAGAATCACGGTCAATTTTGATACAAAATGTGGTAGAAAAGGTAAACTATTGAAAGTTTAAATGAAATCAGTGCCGGTTAGTTTTCTTCTTCTCTCATCAATCATTTCCGTATTATGCCAATGGTTTTCTCTGGATACCAAACAGATAGAAGTACTTATCCTGTTTAACGTAAGAAGAGCATATTTAGCAATGTCTTAGTCATATGTTCGTCCAGAAGAAGCCTGATTTTAACATTATTTTGTTCGCCAATTCCATTTAAGTTGTTTTTACTATTATTTAATGAATAAAGTTTTCCTTGATGATTATACGATAAGAAATCTTTGGATACTGAACAAGGTTTGCAAGCGAAACGGATAGAGAGATAATCAGAAAAATTACAAAGTATTGGCCATCGTCGTTTTCATTTCGATTATCTGTGAAAGCTTAAGCTACAGGCTTACTGATAACAAATGTTTCAAATTCTCTTTTCGATTAGTACTATTTATATAAATCCGGAAATATCGGAAGACGTTCAGACATGAAAACAGACTTTTTCATAATTCTCGAAGATCTCACATTGTGAATCGATTACACAAAAAATATCAAATTCATCATGCTTACAATGCTTTTTTGTTAAAAACCTGTTAAATCTACGAGTTGAAGTTTTTCAAGGTTTTTTAAATTTTATTTTGAAAACGGTTATACTGCATATACTGGAACCATAGTTCGGCAGCAAAGTTCGAATTGCTTCAATCTATTTTTAAAAATTATAAAGAATCAAATTCATCACATACATCTCATCAAAAAGTTTCTTTTAAAAAGGGTTCAACTATATTTCAGAAAGGACATGATGAAGAATTGAAGTCTCCGAAATCATCTGACATCTGAACGATCCTCCTGAGTGATACATCGAAATGATTCTGAGCATCTCCAATATCTCCGACGACATCAGTTATGACAAACCAATAGAGACAATTCAGCTTTGAAGATGTAAATCGTATAAATCATAAAAGTTCTTCAACGAATATAGAGTACATTTAGATTTGTATAAGAAACATTATATTATTCAAGAGCTGGTTCATAAGAATTCTCAGTCATGTTTAGTAAAGGAATAAAGGAACAGTATGAATAAAAAAAAGAGGACGCTTTCAATTTCTCAGATTCCCTTTTTTATTTTTCTCTTGTCAATTGCCTGAATCAAAGGTCTTTTTTGCTTAGCTTTGTTTGTCTTGCGTCATCCGAATTCAATGCCTCCGGCAAAACTGTCAAGACTAGAGCGTCTTCGTCTCGCCAATCACACAATAGAAAGTGTTTCCATTTAGGACGAATGCACACGTACGTGTAAAGATTGGGGAAACATAATAGAGAAAAAGATATCATTCACAATCACAATCATTGTTGAAATGTTCCATGTTCGTGCTTGTAACCTTGCCGCCGGCAGTTTTTTCAAACGCCCAACGCTTAGAAGCTATTATTGTTTTGGCAAATTTTTATAAACAATAGGGCATGTGGCGGAATTGCATTCATATGATACAGATGTTGAGATGTTCCTCGAGGTCATGCTTGTTCTTTCATCTAGCTATCTGATTGTGCTGCTTTCAATCACTTTTTGTTAAAGTCAGTTCTTGTTTGGTTTTAGTGTTCAACATAAACTATCATTTCATGACTTTCTGGGGTCCATTTCGAAAGGGACCAATTCATTTGGATCTTGACATGTTTCCAGAATCTTTCTCAGCTGATTTCCTGTTGTCATAACCTCTCGAAATGACAAAGTCGTCATAAATCTTTGCAAAAGTCAAACGTCATCTTAAAGATTTGACCACAGGTTACCGTAGTCTGACATTGAAGATCATCGCGCTACTTAATGTGTTTGTATTTTCATTCTGATCATATGCGTATAGTAAAGTTACCATATACCAAATAATGACTATCCTTAGTTTAACACCTATGCAGTCCTGGTTACGGTATTATAAAACACTAAGGAAAGCAAAAAGGTTAATAAGAAATATCTAAGATATAGAAAAAATGGGTATACTTGGTTATTTATCAAAAAAAAAATTAATAATCTTGATATGAATAAGGTGTTAAGATAGAGAAGAACGTTTTACCTGGTTTTCAAGATTTGCATTCTGATAACTACAGCGAAAAACGATAGGAAAGAAATGAAATTTTAAAAATTCGAAATATAAAAAAAGTATAATTTGAGAAATTTTGAACGAGTTTGTGTATACATATTTTGATATATTCACTAAACTTGCCAAGCGTATTGGACTCGGAAGAGATGTTATTGAAAATAGTTCAAAATGACCAAAAAAGGATCATCAATCACTTTACTTTCATTTTCTAACAATACCGTAAGATAGGCATTTGAACTCCTGATCTCATGAAGCTGCTGCAGTCAGGCTAGGCGTTATATCGCTAGTGATCATCAGAAGGTTTTCGCGACAATTTCTCATATATCAGGCGAAAATCTCCAACGTTCATCATAAACTTTTCAACTTAGAACAGCGTATGATAGATACATAATAGGTGATTTTTCCTGTATTAAGATTGTTCTAATTACATTAATTGTATGGTATTCGTACTTTCAATATTCAAAAACTATTTAAAATGAAATAATATAAATTGTGTTCCTCAGAAATGTGGCGATCCTTCCGCTGGTGAAAACAAGACATTTAAACTAAAATAATGAGAAAACAAAAATATGAAGAAAATGAAATTATGAGATATTGTAGATAGGAGATGCATCACCGTTCTGAATCCGGATAGACGTATGAAATGAAAAGATGTAGCTGTTAATGTACGTGAAAATAACGTTAAATTAGAATAAAATGTGTGAGACTACTTCCACAACCGACCGCGAGAGAGCGATAAAGACAAGGAGACTGAGAGATGCTGAAGTGATTCCTTATCATTTTTTCGTTTTGTCGAAATCTATTTAGAACAATTTGGTAGGGTAGCTCACGTGCTAGCTTTTGATGACTTGGAGATTCTTTTTTCGGAACATTCTTTTACTTCACTGATTCTATATTTAGCGATAAAATCATATAATACATCTAAAGAGAGTAGATAGTTTCTATATATAGTTTCTTCTATATTAGACACAGACGGATGTCCGGTGTCAATTTAATAACAAAGCATCATCATGAGACTGATGTGGGTATAACAACAAACCGTGATTTGTGATTTTTCTGCTTTTCCTTATGCAATTCGGATACTAATTAAACATTTTTTTTGGAAACAACAGGGAACTTCTGAATAACTTTTTAGGAAAAAACTCTAACATTGATTTGATAACTTTGAAAGATTACTGTTTATCGGAATCGAAAGACAGTTACTATACATATGACTAGAATTATAACCCCATAAATATCAATGTGATCTTGTTTATCGTGATTTTTTTAAAAGAAAGATATATTTGGAAAAGTCTTTGATCATAATGATAATATTGTCCAACTAGATGCTGTTCAGGATTTCGACGATCATCTTCTCCGTCTCCGTTCTTCTCCGTCTCATGATGATGTTCACGGCTTATATTTCATCATTTTTCTCAAAATTTTGATATATTCTAAGCTTTTTAAGCATCATATTAAATAAACAGGAAACAGAAAATTTGCTTAGTTCTGGGGGTCTACACATGGCCAGAATAGTGGACAACGTGAACGGGTTCTCATCCGTTCACTATTTTGTATTTGTTTCCAATCCTCGTCATATCCAATTGAAAAAAAAAACAAAAAAGAGAACATGCAACCGTATCTATTTTTGAAAATTGGAAAAATTCTAAAAATGAATTTCTTGATGTCATTTTCTCTTCATTACTTTTCATTGAAGAGTTATTTTTATTCCACATTCCATGTAATCTTGTTTAATTTTCGAAGAAACAAAAAAGATTCCGTTCAGATGATCGAGTTTCTGATTTTCCAACCTTTATTGCACAACATTCTCAGAATGTGCTATTTATACCATATACCTGTTGTTATAAATTTAGTTTTTTAAACAATTTCTCTAAACTTTCAGTTATACATTAACCTCGCAAAGTATTTTGCAGATAAGATCAAATTACGCATTTTTGGATAATTATTGTAATTCTTGTTCAAGTTCATCTTCTGGATTACAAAACACCTTGAGCTTCAGGTTGATATTCTACTATTTTTTTATGATTTGAAAAAGTTAGCGAAGATGTCTATACATATACCACGTCTAGATCAGAAAATCGCTTTCGATGACGACGACGACGAACACGACGTCGCATCGAAGACAGCAGTGGAACCTGTGGCCTTCCAAATCAAAAAGATAATACAGCTATCTTTTCTCTGTATTTTCATATTCCTGAAGAGTCAGCAGTAGAATTTTGTTCTTCGAACGGTATCTTCCGTTGACGTTCGTCCTAGATAGAAAACTGACGAAGACAACGGCTTTCCGAACAAGGCGACTTCGCCCCATTTATACGGCAGCCCGGAAATATTCTGGTTGAAACTTCAGTGAATTGTTGGAAATAACACAACTAAAGAAAATATGATATATGATGCTTTTTGAAGATTTTGTTCAATTTCTCTCTCTCTCTATCTCTATCTCTCTCTCTCTCTCTCTTTTTCTCTCTCTCTCTCTCTCTCTCTCTCTCTCTCTCTCTCTCTCTTCTTCCTTCTTCGTGTGTTTCTGTCATGAATGTGTACACTTTTTCAGTTTCTTAGGTACTCCTGAAAAGAAGCGCTCTTTTCCGATTTTTTTTGTTGGTCGTTTTGCAAAGATATGGAGAGGATTGTTAAGAGTGAACAAGTCTGTGCAGAAACATAACTTTTGATAATCAAAATGTTCCTTTTTTGGAATGTTGTTGTAAAAGGAAGTGCACTACCATGATATTATGAATCAAGCTACATGTATTCTATTGACGTCAGATTGAATGTTTGCTGTCATTCAATGGAAATTTCGTTTTTTTGAACAATCTTTAAAAGCATTTCCTCTTACTTTTGATAATCGATCTAGACATAGATATGTATATATGTATTTGTTGAAATATGGTGAGTTATTCCGTTTTGTTCACACAATCGAAGAAAAATAAAAATAGAAAAATTGGATGAGAGAGAGGGACAGATGGAATAAGGCTGATACTTAGAGAACTCCATACATGTAAGGTTAAGAAATGTTGTTTGGTTAGAAATAGTATTCAAAATACAGAGCTTTAAAGATAAATTGAGTCGAAATAAGGTATAGAAAGACGCGGGTTGCGGGAAAACCGTTTAATCAACTTGGTGGCCATAATAACCTGTTTAGTGAGGATGGAAAGAAAGAATTAAAAGGAAGATATAGATAGCATATGAAATATAGAGAAACTGGGAAAGCTGTCAATCATTCTATTAACCTTTAAAAGGAATATTGATAGTCGATAGGAATTTATAATGAATAGATAAGGGACACGGACTGTTATAAAGAGGAAGAAGAGAGAAAGAGGAAGAAGTTAGACGTCAAGAGGTAAATACAAAAAAAATAAGGAAGTGGATTTGTTTATATATAAATGAGCAAAATGAATTAATTAATAGAATAATTACAAAAAAAACAGAACCAATATAATGCTTAGATCTCAAAACTATCCTGCGTACTGACAAACCATGTTTTGGTAGTTATAGTTTTTATGCAAAATTGAAAAAAGAAAAGAATAATTGTTTAAAAAATAATTTTATATATATATGTGTAATATAAGAAATAAAAAATAAATATAACATTTTTTATTTTTTTTTACTTGAATGATGATCATAATATGAAACCCGCAGATGCACATGTATATAACGAATAAAGTAAATACATATGTATATAACTATTATATAATTTTGTTATGACGCTTGATGATTTCCGAAATAAATAAAAGCATGTAATAAAATGAATAAAACGAAAACAGCCAAAAAAAATAAAAATATAGTGCTGAATATGTTCCATAACATATTATAACTTCGTTTACTTGTATCTAAAATTTAAAAAATATTATTTCTCCGACTTTAATTATTTTTCTGTACCTCTATATAAAACAGTTTGAACTTCTTGAAAATTCACAGAATTGGGCTTTTGAAGCAAAGGAAAATCAGAAATATTGTATTTTTTTGGAATTGTTTCTTCTTCTATGATTATAGCAACATTTTCTGCATTAGCTTTTATTAAGCTCATAATGATGATTAATATAAAATCTAAAATATATTATTATAAATTAATATATAATATTAAATATATTTTGATTAGAAAAATATATTGAATGAAAAGAAGTTGAAGAAGTTGTGAACGAACTTATAGCTCTGTTCATTCCTCCTTTATATAACTCTTATATACATTATATCACCATCAAAAAAAGGTTTTAGCGTAGGTAATGCAAACTATGACGAATCAAATGATAAAGTATGATTCATAATTTTGATAAAGCATATTTTTGATTTGAACTTGAACATTTCTTGTGTATTAAGCGATTAGTCATCATACTTCTAAAATTTTTATTGTTGACTCAGATCTTTTCAATGAACTTTAATGGTGTTCAAATGTGAAAATTAAAAAATTATATTTTCATAACAATTTTAAAATAAAAAAAAAAACTAAAAACAAAAAAATGTTTAGGCTTTATAATAACAGCTCTTTATTTAAAATTTTTAATGTATTAATTACAATAAAAGAAATACTTATATTTATATAAAATATATTCTGTTAAAAATTGAGAAAAATTGTTAGAAGAGCAGTATTAATATTTACATTATAATATAATATTAGTTTGAGAGTTCAAGAAAAAGACACGAGAATTTCAAATTGAATAGATATGTGAGCCACAAATGAACATGTACGATTGGCCTGAGGGCTTATAAGTTTTAAATATGAAATAAAACAACTTTTAAGAAATAAAAATAACAAATTAGTACTTAAAAATATAAAAACTGAAAAAATTACTACGAAATCTTATAAATCATCCAAACATTTCAAGAGCTGAACACAAACAAAAAAAAGCTGTGAACATTATTTTTTCTCTTTTCTTTTGTTTACAAGAGTTGTCATGATGGAATACAAATAATATCTAATTATGATAAGCGGTATTACACATCTAAAAGACTAAATCGTAAGAAGCTTATGACGCTTCAGATTGATCATCATGAGTAGTATCTTCTAGTCCCATTGCAGCTGTTCTTGTTTCATCTTCATCCAATTGTGGCTAGAATAAATGTTATTAATAATGGGATTTACATTAAAAGAAAACTTACGTGTTCTTTTTTAGAATAAACATATTGAGGTGGTGTAAACGCAGAAGCTTGAGAAACATCTGTACAAAAACGATGAACAAATAGAAATTAAACAAATTTCCAAACCGCTCATGAGCACTCCATTATTCCAATTTCCTGTACTTGATAATCTGTTAATTTGTTGGTAGTTATTGGTTTCTGTGGCATAATTAACGGCTCCAAAACTTTGAGTGTATGAACTGTTGTATGTTGCTTAAAAAATAATTGTTTCAGTTATTTTTTTCATCGCAACTTACGAGTTCTCTCAGAAGGGTTACTATAACTCTGGATACGCTCACTACTTCCATTTGAGTTGTTGCTACGTTTCTTGGTAGAATCACTATTTTTTGGTTTTCTTTTTCTAAAATATTTAATTATGTATAAAAAATGATAAATAAATATATATCTGACCTAGTTTGAAGTTGCCCTTCCTTTTTCATGGTGATTGGTCTTTGAACATTATGTAATTTGAAGTAAAGACCACATGCACTGAAAATATTTTTTTTTAAGATTGACATTTACTTATTTTAGGATTAAAAATATTTATATGTTATATATTCATATTCGTTTTCAATTACTCACTTGCATACAGGTTCACCTTCTGCATTTCTCCTCCATAAAGTGGTGTTAGTACCCTCACAGTTGGAACATACAAGCCCTTGACGGCGTTGATTTGTTGGCTAAATCGTGTTTAATTATAATATTTAAAAATATGTATATGTTGAAGATACATATGTGATGAAATAAGTAGATAATAACTTTTTTTCTTTTGATTGGTGTCAGTATAGGAATTTTTTAAAACACTATGAAATATTACCGCAGATGTTTTCTTGACATTAGTTCCTCGCCCTTTACTTTGTTGGCTACTTTGTTGTGATGCATTGGGATCGGGCACCACTACTGATGGATTCATGGATAAATCAATATGGGAGCTATAAATCTACAAAACAAAATTTATTTGAAGCAATATGGTTATTTCATACCTGAGAGTCATCCATTGTATTAGTTGGGACAATACTAGTATAAAGAGTCGCTGAAGTTTGCTGAGCACTGCAGTCGCTGCACAAACCTGGTTCATCAGGTCCAGATTGAGTTTTTCCGCACATCAGACATTCATATGTTGTATAATAACTCTGAAGCTATGAATTTCGCTAGAGTAATTCATGTGACAACTTACACCGACGAGATCTACTGTATTGGTTGGATACGTATATTGAGCTGTAAATGAAGGTATTGATCGATCTGACCAGTTTGATCTAAACCTTTTTTGTATAAGTTTTATTAAAGTTGTTAAACTCACTGTGGATAAGCGATGAGATTAGAATTTTGTATATGATTAGTTGTTGGATGGAATGCGTCGAAAGGAGGAGCATATGGATAATAATTAATTTCAGGAGCTACACTTGGAAAAGCTTAAATATTTGATCAATTTTTGTTAAATAATAACAAATTGTTATACTTTGTAATTGAGAAAATTCAGCCTTCGCTTCACCTCCCAATGCCGTAGATTGCTCAATGACAGTTTGTCGAAGTGTTGTTTCTCCCAAGCTAACTGAAATACATTTTTCAGTTTTAACATTGTTCTTTCGGAACTTTACATTGCGGTGTTTGCTGAAATCCATTGGACCGAAATTCGAGCTTCTCTGCAATAATATATTTGAAATTGGCGCCATAATTGTTGATACTCTCGCCACTTCTTGCTTATCAGCATATTCGAAGAAAAATCCTTATCATGAATTTAGCTTGCTGTCAGATTCATTGATTTTTATCCGACTTTTATTATCGATTCGTTTTTTGTCCATGAACTCATTACAATAAGAATCAGCAAATTTTGTTTAGTTTGCACAAAACAGATAGTTTAAGACTTATAGCTTAGTTATCGACAAGCTAATTACGGATTTATGAAACATACTGTTGAATACGAACCTGCCAAACTTTTGTCGAATTTCGTATCTTTATCAAGAAGAACTGTTGAACTAGCTGGTGTTGTTGGCAAGGATAAGGTGTTAACAACAGAGACAGATCCAGATAAAGTGGCTCCACCTAGAGGAGGTTCACCCCAGTATTGTGGAGGTAAAGGTGTGCTTTCAATTTGGTCCATTATTCCCTTCAATTGAAACTATAATAAATGTGTTTGTAATTTAGTTATATAGTCTACTAAAATATGATAAACTTTAAATTTTATCAAGTTTTTTAAAGATAAGTGAACATATATAATAATATGAAAAAACAAATAATACTATCAAAAATAAATAATTATTGAAAGTTTATCGGACCGATTTTTCTGAAATGTCTCTAATCAGTGACTTTGAAATGATTGACCAATTTTGGGATGTGAAAGAGAAGGAGCAGCGCGTGGGGGCGGAGCATGTGACCAAATACGGTATTGTGCGCAAGGGGCGGAGTCAGCCAGTCATCATCGAGCAATTACCGTAATCATGTGCTCATTAGACGAAGAATGGTCGTATAGGAATATCCTTGGCTAACGGATATTGAAGCTTTAGCTTACAAGTAAAGTAATGATTGAGGAAGCGATAGTTCTTATCATACTATCTGGTCAAGTAACGATTATTCTTGTTAAAGAGATAATTTATCAGTGGGAGGAGGTGATAGCATTCAAGCACAACTATTATCTACCTCTCCTGGAAAACTATATCGCCGGAAAAACGTATGATACGATTATCAAAACAGAGATAAATTGTTGGGGATGCCCTCTTTTTCAGCTACCGGAAGCTTCTATATACGATGATGTGCTAATTGTCGAAATGCTTGTACAAAATGTTAAAATTAAAAATTAAATTAGGCCATCGACTATAAAATAAAAGAAAATATTTTCAAAATTAATTAATAAATATGCTAGATGATTGAAACTAAGATAAAGCTGAATATTTCATAGTCAAAAAAATAAAAAAATACAAGAAATATGTATTTATTTTAATGAAATACTTTTATAAAGAAACTTTTCGGAAGGATTGTAGTCGAAAGAAAAAATTTAAAAGCCTCACCCATTCAAGGCAATCAATCAATTCATGGATTATTCTGACTATACGGTATAGGTGACGTGATGCAAACGTGGCAAAATGCTTATGCGGTTCGCTTTAATTCCTTGGTGCTCACTATCGAATAATTAGAAATGAAATAGGGAGAATCGAACTCGAATAGATGCTATCATATCTATCAATTTTTTTAGAAAAAAAAAGATATTTTGATTAATAAAGTGAATATATCTTATATTTCATAAAATTTATATTGATAGAGATGATAAGTGAAGAACTAAAAAGATTTGAATTAAAAGTAAAACTTATAACTGATATATTGATAAATTTCTTACTATCAGCTTATTGATTATACAATGTAATAACATAGATATCTAATTTTTATCCAATTTTGAACTATGACTATCATGTCATTCTGAGAGTACTTGATGAACAGGAAAAGAAAAAATAGGTGAATATAGTTTTACAATATTGGATGAAAGAAATGAGGACTTTAGTGGAATGCTAGCGAAGAATATTACTACCGTATGCCATTGAATTTCAGTCCACGTAGGACATTATTTGCTTAGTGAACAAATTTGGCTGTATTCATTGTCTTGCAATCAATGATGGTTTGAAACTTAATAAAGAAATATAATAGCCTAATTAACAATCAAAATGAGAAATAAAAAAATTATGTTGAATTTTAGCTGATAATAAATTTGTAAAATATTTATAAAATAAAAAAATAAGACAAAAAATTCAAGATTTACTGTTTCATTCATATAGAATTCGTGATTAACTGAAAAGAACTTTGAAACTAATCGTTTAATACGTTACTAATCGATTGTATGTACTCTTATACATTAGATGAAGCATTGAACTCTCTAATGAATATTTGACATTTAAAGAAACAAAATGTAATCAGTTAGAAATAATCATAATGAAATAACCGTCTTTTAAGTTTACTCTTTTATTTAGATAAATAAAAAAACCTTTAAACTTTTATTTTAAAGATTATCGTATATTTATTAATATTTCAATATAAGTTTGTAAAAAAGAAGACCAGTAATTGAAAGAATCGGTCAGAATGATTTGAATGAACGTTCAGATGTTGTGTCACTTATATATTATCTTATCATCAATCTCTCTCCTTCTCTCTTTGTTCCACTCTCTCTAAATAATTTCCCTCCTTATTGCTGCAGACTGTATGTGTGAGCCAGGTCAACCAGCCAATCAGAAACGGATCTAAACGCATAGCTCATTTTATGAAATAATTTTATAGGATAATTGTAATATGTGAAAGAATAGTTATTAAATCTTGTAACAGTTTCAAACAGATGATGTGCTTTTTATCAGATAACGTCTCGATAAAGCTGATTGAGTCTGTCGTTAACAAGATATGGGGGAATGTAAATCGCATTTTTTTCGGTGACAGCTCCAGATATCAGGATGAGAAACTTTGAAAAGTGACTATAATCAGGTACTTGAAAAAGATTTTACTGATAACCTATTATCACTAGTAGTATACGATTTTATCTAATCAATATAAGTATAAATAGAAGAATCTAATAATAATTTTTCAGTTCAGATTCCTCTTGATAATTCGTTTTTCCGAGCAGTAACTTCCTTATTTCTAAATATCCGAAAAAAAAGTGTTTTCCGTTAGCATTTTGAAGAATTCCAATTAGTCTGAAAGCAATTACGTTTGTGATATTTTACTAATTATGTTGACTGTCATTTCATTACTAATATGTTTCTAGGAAGGTCATTCATCTCTTAGCATATTCATCATAGTTATTTTTCAATCATAACTTATTTACAAATTAAGTTAATTATTTTAAAAAATACAAATATATATGTTTATTATTCTTTATACTAAATATAAAATAGATTTACTACCCCAAAAAAACTAACATTCTTTATTTACAAATGCATCTCATCGCGAAGCTACATCTAATCTGGTGGAATACAAGTCTGTTGAAACGAATATGTGTTCAAAGCTTGGTTGAAGAGAGAACTCTAAGAATATGATTTCATCATAGTTTTACTTCGTTTAATCAATATATACTGTATTCATATGATGACTATATACAGTCCTCTTATCATTCAGGTCGAACGACATGGAGATTGATAAGCCTGTACACTTCATTAGTGAGAATTAATCGTTAGTGAAAGAAATAACGATGAGTAGGACGAGTTAAAAGCAAGAGGGATTGGGAAAAAGAAAATGAAATAATAAATTATAATCAAAAAGAAAAAAAATACTACATACTAAATGATTTATATTATTTTTCTGAGAATTCTTAATACATTCAGTGATTGTTTTCATTTGTATATTGTTTTTATTATTTAAAGAAAACTGTTTGTAAAGTTAAATGTAAAGTTTAATGTATTATAATACATATTTAATATTAAGTCAAGAGACAAATAATAATGAGGATAACATATAGATATTTCTTTGTTTTGCAAAAAGTTTAGAATTAATTCTATAAAAGGTCTTTTGCTTAAAAGTAAAAAGACTTAGTTTATTAATTGAATGCTGCAACAGAAAAGAAAAGAAAATAGAACTAAATAGCAGAGGCATCAGGAATTAAGAAGATGAGCAGCATTAAGCACATTCTTATCCTCCTAAGAATTCGATTAATTTTATCAGTATGAATAACTAATAGTTTACTTTATTACCGGATAGAAGCTTTCTGTCAATGAAGATAGGATAATGCATCGTTTTTTCAACCTTATCATCAACTTTACTATTCATATCTTCTTTTTTTTTATTGTAACAGACATTTATGTAGTTTATATTGAACAATAAGGTAATATTAAATATAAATTCATTAGGATGAAACAACGGGCGTTGACGATAATATATCAGAAAGTAGGAATGCTATTATCAAGCTGTAAGGTATATCCTTTTTTTTGCGCTTGTTGTCTCATCTTTGCCAGATCTCGGAACTGAAAATCAATGTAATCTTATAATTGGTTGTGAGAAAATAAAGAAAATAATTAAAAATATTAGAATATTACTTACAACTGCATATCGACGATCGCTGTTACTGGTTCCATATATTGGAAAATATGCTTCAGTTAAGACAAAGATGGTCATCATAACGAATAATATAACACAAACTCGGAACTGGTTGCTCATTGCGCTGAAAGTGGCAAAATGACTTCAACGCTTTATATGAATATTGGCTCAATAATAGTCTGAGAAAAAAAGAAGGAGTGGCTTTCCCATATGAAAGAAAACAACGAGCTCTGGCTTGTGAATTATATGAAGATCAAGTAATAGCTTTTACAATTAGGTAAAACAAAAGACAACAAGTAATTTGGATGACGTTGAGATAAAGTATATTACTAATATAGAAGAAAAGAGAGGCTTGTATATAAGTTTGAATGAAACTAAAAACGTAAAATTCATTATAATAGCATTAAAGTAATTTTATATGAATCAACATTTTGAATAAATAATAATTTTTTTGGAAAAGTATCTCATGGATTTGTTTCAAATCATTCAATGTTTTTTCCATCTAAATAACCAACTATGAAGTCGTAGCGTGGCGAAGAAATGCGAAACGTTTCGCAGGAAAACAAACGAAAAAAATAATATGAAAATAAGTTTTATGAGTATTTAATTGACTATTTCAAAAAGTTACTGTTATTCGGTTAGTTCGTTCAATATAAAAAAAATGAAGCTAAATTTTTTACGTTGGAAACAAAAAATTCAGGACATGAAATATTGAAAAAGAAAAAAAAAATAATAAAAATATATTTTATGTGGAGCCAGTCATAACTATTTCTACATTTTTGACTAATGAGATCGTAATGAGAATCATTAGACCAAAAGAGTTGTATTCTATGCCATCAACTCACTTCATGTCATTTTTAATAATATTAATAATTTTCAATTATAAATTATTATAAATATATACGTATATACATATTTAAATACAAAAATATTTATACAAATATAAATAAATACATATTTTATATAGTTTACATACATACCTTTTAGTTTCAATTAGATAAAAAAGAAATGGAATAGCTCATAGTGCTGACATTTAGGACAATATTAAATGTGGGATGGGAAAAAAACCATTTTTCAGATTTAGAAAAATAGTGTGTTAGATCTGAAATATATATCTATATATATATATAGATATATGTATATATGTACAAAATATTTCTATAGATCATATTAATTTTTAATCATGCGCTAAGACATTGTATACAAACTCTTGCTATACTCCATATTCTGAATTAATACGTGGGTGATTGAAAAAACTCATGAATTGCACTATACTGGAGTATAATATAATGGAACTTTTAGATTTATAATAAATATGTATGTATGCATGTATGTATGCTACAACTTTGTTCCTTATTTTTTAACCGGAAATTGATATTGGATCCAAGCTATAACTCCTATGACTCTATATACTAAAGGAAATACATATGACGACATCCATTTTGAAGATTAATATCTTAATGAAACTGAATACTATTTCTCTATTCATTATTGAATATTATACTAATATCAAATTCGGATTTATTATATTTCTCAAAATGGATTAGGTTAATTTGAATAAGAATAATTTTTTTTGTAAAGCAGGTAAACAATCATACTTATAGAAGTGTGTGTGTATATACTTTCTTTTTTTGAATTTTGGATTTTTTACACAACCATAGAATAAATGAATAAAAGAAGATTCTGGTTGTAAACTACTCAAGTAATCAAAGAATATTCATTCTAGCAGAATTCACTTTGTAAAAAACACAAAATGATTTCTATAAATCTGTATATTTGCTTGTCATACAATTACAATAACGTAAGCATTCATACCCTCCCATTCTCCCAACCTCTTTTGCAACTGAATTCCTAAAACAATGAACTAAGAATCAGTAAATCCTTTTCTAAAATGCTTTTCATGTTTAATACTAGTCCAATAACGTAAATACAAAAATCAAAATAAGTAAATATTTGATGTGAAAAAGTTTTTTTCCCAAAAACTTGGAATGCAGCCGCTCGCGCAAAATTGTGTCACATAGAATGATTTTCAGACAGATACTTTCATTTTACATGACGACTATGTTAACATGCATTGACATCCTGTCAATGTGCTCATCAATACGATTCAAAAAGCTTAATTTTACCTTATATTTAGAATCTTTAATGAATTATAATATTTCTTTTGAAATAGATTCACATACATACACATTGCGTATGTATGTTCTAACTATACATCTGTTTCACATGCATTTCTGACGTCATATTATACATATGTAGTTGATATATCGGTTTTTTTATAGTTTAGAAAAACTTTGTGGTTAATTATAACAAAGGTAACAAATTGTTATAATATTTTTATAGCTTTTTTCTATTTATTACTAGTTGGGAAATAAGATTGATAAGTTGAATTTATATGTTTATCTGAAATACTACTCTTTTTTTAAATTAAGTCTTAAAGTATAGAAAAAATAATACAAACTTATATAAATTTTTATTTGTTATAAGGAGAGGGGGGCTGATAAGCTACAGAATTGATTAAAGTCCGTGTGCCTGAACACTTCAAATCATGCGTTCCACTGTTTTGTAGTTCTGGCGATTCATCCAGTCAACAAAATTTCGACAACAAAATCGGACATGATTCGAGTTGATGCTAGCTATATGAAATGACTAAATGACAATCGACCATGCTTTGATAGCTAAACAGGAGAAGGCGAAGACGATATAAAGATGAACAGTATGAGTGGAAGGAATGCACATAAACAAGAAAAAAAAATCAACGAAGACATGAATATGGAGATAGAAAGAGAGAGAAAGAGAGAGAGAGAGAGAAAGAGAGAGAGAAAAAGAGAGAAAGAGAGAGAGAGAGATAGG
This sequence comes from Auanema rhodensis, assembly GCA_964057225.1. Taxonomy (NCBI): domain Eukaryota; kingdom Metazoa; phylum Nematoda; class Chromadorea; order Rhabditida; family Rhabditidae; genus Auanema; species Auanema rhodense. Next base: position 6,570,109 of record OZ059899.1, on the reverse strand, counting down.
AGAATCATGAAAAATAAAAGAAAAAGATGAAGAGAGTAGCATGTGATAGTTGTTTTATATGAAAAATAGCAGATACAGAATAAAGAAGAAAAAAAAAAGGGGGGGGGGTGGACTACTAAAGCGTGACTTCAATCAGCATCATGTTGCTGATGCTTCTCTGCTAACAAACTATCATCATTAATATCATTTGAAACTGCCAATAATCGACGTTACCTAGAACACCTCTCTTCTTTTTCATATGTTGCCGACAACGCCTTTTACGAAAAATTCTTTTCTTTCTTCTTTTTTTTTTACTATTTTCTATCTTTCTTTGATCTTTCTATAGTTTTCTCTCTCTTTTTTCTTTATATTTTTTCTTTTTCATATAATTCTATATGGCAATACATTGAGCTTTCTCTTTTCATAACTTGATTAACGATCTACAAATCTTCTTTCTTCACAGTATCATTTTTCTTTTTTCTTCATCACCGTCTTGTAACTATTATTTATTGCTTTTTATGAATTTTTGAAATATTTTTATATTCAAATTCATATGCTCATCTACATATAAGCATTATAGAAGTTTATTTTTATACTCTTTCTCTCTCTCTCTCTGTCTCTCTCTCTCTCTTTTTCTATATATATATAATATACTTATTATTTTCTTATTATTTACTTAATATTATTTATTCCTATACTTACTCTATTGTATATATTGAAATATAATAAGAAATAAATTTATTATTTTGTAAAAGATACATGATTTCATTATATGAACTATAAATATAATTATCGTTTCAGATGTGTATTTGAAATTAAAAAAATATATTTATATCAAAACAAACGGAAGTATGGTAATACGGTCAGTAATTTTGTATTGTTAACTAACATGACAAATGAATTTTTTATAAAACGATAATGTAATTTATTTAATTATACACATATCTTTTTTAAATTCTAATAAATTGATAGATATAGTTGAATAATTAAGAATACTAATCAATACTAGTAAATAAATAAATAAGTCATGAAACTATTATTGAAGACGAAATATTTTGGAATAATATCAGTATTGCTTACAATATTTATTTTACTTCATATATAATTCTTCTGGAAAGCTGATAGTCATATAAGTATAAGATGATGATTGTCGACTTCACGTGTTTTCCTAAGTAAACAAATCTAGAATAAGCAAAAGTATTTGAGATAGAGAGAGAAAAAAGAGGCAATGGTTTGAGAGAAAAGGGAATTTTTGAAAGCTTTGAGCAGAAGGTGATGACCATGTTTAAACGTGTGTATATTGATTTTCATCTGAATCATATCTTTCGTCGGCTCATTCTTATCAACACTGTAGAAGAAAAGTAGGGAGTAGAAGGAGAACGAAGACACCAAGAGAAAAGGAAGTAGAGATTGAAAGAAAGAAAGGGGGGGGGGGTGAATGAGAAGAGTCAGAGAGATACACATACGCATGAAGCCTAAGGGGACACACAAACTAATAGTCAATCATCTACAAATTGTCAAATCACTTCTAACCATCTCATGCCACTCCCTTACAACTGCTTCGACGATGATCCCTTCAGCCAACTTATTCTGGTTTTACTTGGTTGGTCATCTTATCAGTTTGATTTGAGTACTTATCTCAACTTTTTCATCAGTCAAAACAGTTTTTTTCAATGATTGTGTCATACTGAATGCATACATATTCATTTCTATTATTATAAAAAACATAAATATAAGAAATTATTCTAATCTATTCAATTAATTTTGAAATTATTGTCGTCTACTATACGTAAATTATGTAAACATTTCATTCCTTATGTTATTGGTGTCGAGTTGATAACACATCGTTTTACCTGATTCTTTCTCAATTTTAGCTTACAACCATCTATATTGCAAACAATAATTATTTTATTCAACTTTAACTATATTCATTATGTAAATATATAGTTAACTTAAGAAATGCTTAAGAACTTCTTTGAAAAATTATTTTACTTTAAATTTGAGAAAAAAACATAAATTATTCTCTACATCTATACCGATTATCGTCAGAATATCATGTTTTTCATCATCATGAGTTATATGAAAAAGAAAACAGAAATAGCATTCTATCTCTCTTTCAATCTGAAACTAAACTGAATGTTTTACTAAACTTCACGTGAAAAAATTAGACCTAGTCTAAGCTGATGATTACCCTCAATCTGCAACTTGTTTCTCGGTACGCAATTAAAAATATTTAAGTTTATAACTCTTATATATACATTCTATGTATTTATAGACATAGTAGAAACATTTAAGTGATTTTTATGTTGCAAAACGAAATCGATTTCGTTTTACCTTACCAAACAGGCAAAATAAAAAGAAAAACATATGAGGATAGTTTAATAATATTTTCATATTGATTTCTTTATTCATTTTTTGAATCTTTATCATATTATTTATTTTTTTATTAATTATAATTATTGTCCCTATAATGAATTAAACTGTATTCATAATGAGCATAAAGTTTAAATGAAAGTTAATAGCTTTAAATGACTATAATAGATAGAACTTGACACGATAAGAAGCTCTAAATAACGCTTCAAGTTCTCCTTAAATTTTAACTTCTTATCAATATCAATTACTATACAATGAAAATTATTATTTTGATTATTTTGATTATTTCTAATTTTGATTTATTTAGTTTCTAATATTTTAAAACTTATTTTATGTTAAATTTTGTTGTATTTCTTCATATATTTTGAATTACGTATTTGAGATCAAATGCACTATTAGTTATTGATAAAATGCTAAGCCTCTCAAATAATTTTTTTTCAAATTTGTAGGGCAATGTCCTCCGGTCCATCACGGACATCGGAACTTCCCAGAATCAACAAATTTGTTGGGGAAGGATATGAATTAGCAAATGTACGTACAATATATGCAGGAGGTGCTGATGGTACGAAAGAAATCATATTGACATAATTATTTATTTATTTACTTTTATTAGATATTAAGAAACGAGATCATCGTGTTATTGTTTTAATTGGGCCCAAAACATCAGGAAAAGCTGATCTTATTGATTTTTTCTGTAGTTATTTTTATGGAGCTTCTGTGGAAAATGAAAAAAGATATCATATAGCTAACGAGGTTTATAATATGATAAATATTAAAATAAAATATATAATTATAGCAATTTAATGAAAGCTCACCACAAAAACTTATATCAACTTATATCTTCAACAACACCCAAATGAAACACAGACCTATTATTATTGATACACCTTGTACAGATAATCAAAGGTAATATATACATTTATCTATTAATTATTTAATTAATTATATCTATTTGTAATAAAATAGTTAATTAAAATTGTAGCGGAGATGACGATGTCAACTTCATCAAAAGTTATTTCACCGAGAATGATCGAATGCGAATTGACATTATAGCTGTTGTACTATCATCTGTCACTAGATTAACAACACAAGAAGAAAGCCAACTTCAAAAAGTTAGTCATTGCAATATGGATATGTAGAATGTTTTTCTTATTTTTTTTATATATTTCTATATTTAGACATTAGGATTATTACCACCTCATGCTCGATCAAATGTAATAGTCATTGTGACAGAGAGTGATGGCTCACCTCCCTCACGTCCTCTATTGCGAAGGTTAGAGAAAACAATTCTACTTTCGCTTCATCACTCAAACAAAACATTTTTTTAAATATATTCTCCCTTTTATTTCAAATTATTTTATAAAATTATTATAGACTTGAACTAGAAGAAGCTCCAGTGTATAAAATTAATACTGGTTGTCTCTTTCAACCACCTTCGAGTAAGTTTTCTTTTTCTTTAAATATCTTATCTTTTTCCTCGTTTTTGACAAAAAAAAAAGACGATAAGAAAAATATAAACTATTGAAGAATAGAATAATCATTTGAAGAAGAAATATAGATAAGATTTAGAATTCAATACATTTTTTTCCTTAAGTGAAATCAAGTACAATTTCATTTTTTCAGACGATACCTTGAAAGAAAATTTACGGGAAAGTCAATGGTGTATGAGTTATGCTAGTTTAAATGAATTATTCACATATATTCATTTAACTAAGCCTGTTACGATATCTGGGAAAGATCCCGAAAAAAAAAGTTTTCCTGGAAGTATGAAGGATAGTGGATCAGAAGCTTCATCCACATTTTCTTCCCGACAAGGAAGTTTTCGTGAGCCATTTTACTCGGGAAGCGGGACGAAAAGTCCAGAAAGTCAAATTGCCTCTCCACCTGATTCATCAGCTAGTGTTCAAACGGTTATTACTCGTGAACCAACCATGGAAAAAACTGCAACAACTTCCGAGCAGATCATCAAAGACGGCCGACAGATCACCATTACCACAACAATTAATGAACGAAACGATAAATCTACAACAGAAACGACAAAACGTTATCCTCCCATATTATCTTCTGAAATAAGAGAAGTTGTTCCACCGTCTCCTCCTTCAAGCTCACTTCCGGCGAGACCTCCGCAATTACCTCCAGCACCGCCTTTTCCTCCACCATTACCTCCGAGTTCAAAATCAACTATCATCCCTTCCGAAAGGTTAGTTGATTAATTAATAATAATAGTAAAAAACAACAATTCCTGGCTCCCACAATTAGTTGTTCCATCAGTAGTCACACTTCAAAACAAATAATATAAACTTATCTATGTATAAGAGCTAAATGATTATTTGGTCCAAAAGGTGTTTATGTGATTCATACGAAGCTTATATGGCACATGGAGAAATGTTCCGTATCAGTTGGTATATGTATATTGACATAACATTATCGATTCATGTCCTAAGAATACACAGAATCGAACCATGGTTTATTGCCTCGAGGCTATAGATACAACTTAGTTGCCTTTTGAACCTTAGTTGCAACTTTTTTTCTCTTCATTATTGTATATTTTTAAAGTATTCTCATTCATTGACTTGAAAAAAACTATATTTAGTCTTGTTTCTAGTGTGTCTAAAACTGGTGTGCCTACAAACCTCTTAGAAGAGATTCGTAATTCCTCCAGAGCCATCGGAAAAGAAACGTAATGTTATCGATTTCTTAACGACAATAATGATTTTCATTAGGCCTCTGATGGAAATGAAAGATGTGATTGTTGTCGATTACAAAGATGCTGATCCAGAAGTTGTTATTCTCAACCATAGTCCACAAACCCAAACAGCTAATCATTCTGTTACCGAAACGGTATCAAAACGATATTCTCAACATGAGCTGAGGCCACATCCCATTGATCACACGCCACCGAAGACACCAGACTTTCCTCCTCCCATGACACCAATATCACGACCGTATGACCTTCCGCCTTCTGGTGCGAAGCCTCGACGTCCTCCAATCACTTCTGGAAGTAGTACGATTGGAATTGGAGTAAAACCTTCTGGTATAATACCAGTATCACCAGCCAATAAGGATACAATCAGAGTGTAGAAATATGAATCTGAAAATATTTTTAAAATAATAAATTTCAGATATAGCGATGAGACTACACCTCCACCACCATCTAGTACTATTCCTATCACTAAAAATGTGTCTTCCACCTATTCGACTCTGGTATTTATGAACGACAATGGTACTTATACAACAGATAACTTGAAAACGTATACACCAAGCAATACAACAAAGAATGTTGACCGATACCCAACCACTTCTCAGGTTTTATCATTTAGAAATGTTCATCTATTCAATTATATTTTGTGTTATTTTAGTTAAATAGAACGAGTCCAACATCACCGTATTCAACTTCTTTAACTAGTCAACTTAAAGACAAGAAAGACAATTCTCAAAAATTACCTGATTATCAAACACTTCCATATTCAGCTATGATTACAAATTCAGACTCATTACCTCGCCATAGTTATCATAAAACAGAATATGAGAAGGAAAGTTTAGAACGTGGTTATAGTTTGAGAAAGGATATGCCTATGTCTTCATATACTGATACTAATCCTATTAGGTATGTTTAAAGCTATTTTAATATTTCAATAAATGTTTTGTGTATAGATATGTATATGAAACAGCATCTCGAAACTATGTTCCATACGCAATTGGACAACGAAGTCATTCACGACAAGGCCGAGAATTTGAACGAAGAAAACGTGAATCCAGGTAATAATTTATAAATTCAATATATTATATATTATAAATTAACATTGATATATACTAATAACTGACATATTACAATTTTATATTTTAACTAATTTTTAATTTTTTTTCAAGATCATTAGAGCCAATGAGGACTTCACAACCTGAAGAAGAACCATTCTATTCTGCGAGTGGAGTCATACAAGTTCGTCAAAGATCACCTAATCGTCGTTCAGCTACCTCGCTCAATCGACTTTCTGGTGGAATTCCTGAGCTGGTTATTAGATTATTATTCATTCTATAATATAAAATAATAAAATTTAGATTCATTCAGAAGATAAATATTCTTATTTGGATAGAGGACGCCCAACATCTAAAGTTCCAAAAGAGACTCTTATTGATTATAGAAGTCCAATTTCAAGCCGGTATACTTACTTATATTTGATAAGAAATCAACAGAATTCTTTAGACCTGAATATGCAATGTATGATCCTTATAAAGAAAATCAAAGACCTTATGAGTCTGATAATAGAAATGGTAAGTATATCTATGTATATGTTATAATATATTTTAAATGTTTTATACATTTTAAAATATCTTATGATTTACTCAAGTTTTAAAAAATGTAAATATATGTATGCATATAGATAAGAAACTTCATATCTATTTGATAAAGTTATAAATAAAAGGAAATACATGTTGCATACTAATTAAGCTGTAATTTAAACTTTCCTATCGAATTAATTATTTCAGGCAATGGTAAACCAACTAATGTACCTTCATATTCCATTAATCCAAATCGAAATAGTAATGCACTTCTATTGGAACGTGATAAAATGCTCAAGTATTCAGTATTAATTCTCCTAATTTTATTTTTTTTTAATATAGAAAAACAAGAGAAGATGTTAACCGTGATTCCTATCCTTATCCTGTATCCAAAACTCCTATTTATCAGAATGTTCCTATTCAAAATGGTGGACAACCTAATCAGTACGATGTTGTGCCATCGCAACAAGGTTCATACAATATACAGTCATCACGAAGAAAAACATAATCAATTCAGGTTATCCAGATCGGAACGATGTTATGATTCCTATTGAACTGAGAAATGGCCAGCCATTCCAAATTAATGTAGATATGAAGGGAAAGAATACACCACAAGTAGATGTACAAATATTTCTGAAAATTATCAAAAACCATAATTGAATTATAGAATGAACCTCATCTTCCGGCTCATGGATATAAAGATACTGATTATGGCGATAACTGGGACTCTGGTCATAGACCACATACTGCTGAACAGGTTAACCAAGCTTTCTTGAATATTTAAAAACTTATAATTTTTAAGAAACAAATGCGACCTGGATCTCAACAACAAGTTCAACCTATGCAACCTTCTCAAAATCAGCCACAAGCTCAACCATATCAACAACAACAGCAACAGCAAATGATGATGGAACGACAGCAACAGCATCAAGAGTTACAACGAAATCGCCCGGAAAATCTCAATATCGGCAGTGGTGCTGTACCAAACGGAGCAGCGAACAATGGACGTCATGGATATGGAGTTGTACAAGATGGTGGAGTACGAATTACAGAAACAACTCACAGAACTGGAGGTTTTCTCACTGAAATGAATGATCCTCGCTCACCTGCTCCTCCTCCTTGTATGTTTTTTTTATTTTGAATTCTTCACTTATTGTTACTATATTTAGATGCCACCCGACCCTATCCTGGATATCCTGATGGTTAAATTAGTAAAATTTTTAATACGTTGATAGTACGATTTAGATCGAGGAATGCGCCAAAATCAAGTTGAACGCCAACCTTTAAGACCAGGAAAGAATACTAGAAACCAAAGAAAATCACCAAAACGAAAGCCTACGAAAGCTCCTCAGAAAGCGACTAAAGTAACAACCAGGTTCGTAGGTTCTTTTATAGAATCCGTTATTTGGTAAATATCAGTTATATTTTAAATATTACAAAGTACTTTGACTGTATATTATTCATATATTATGGTGATGGAAGCTAAAAGCATGCTGTTTTAAGTTTATTTCTGTTGCAATTTTCAATTTTATTTTGGTTTTATTGCATGGAAACAAAAAGCCTGAAGCTTTTTTTCAGTTCTAGCAAATTCACTCGAATGCGGAATCGTACATCGTATTATGGTAATGAATATCCACATTGGTTGTTGAAATTCTGGCTAGTCACTATAATTCCGTTGGCTATAGCCACCATACTTTTGATATATTTTTGTTGGCGCTTATACCAGCACTTAACAAAAGTTTAATGTGTATAACTTAGGAACAGCGCAAAATGTCATAGAAATTTTTAGAAAAAAAAATAATTTTTACACTAAATCAAACAATAGAATATATCAGCTATATGTAACTGTTACTAACAATTTAAAAAATATTATATATGTATGATGATAGCTTATTTCACGCTAAACTAAGGCCATGCTTGCACATTAACCATGCTTTACAGAAAGCGAACACCAAGAAGAGCTCAGATTCAGTGTTTAAATTGGAGTCCAAAAGAATGTGGAAATCCTCGAGACTGCTGTCTGAACTTTGTCTTCTTTTTAATCATTCCGCTTATTATATTAGCCATTATAGCAGTAATTATAATTATAATTCTTTCAAATAGAAGTGATGATTACGATAATAACTACTATCGTGGTAATAACTATAACTCATATGGGGCTAACTATAACAGTAGATATCAGTTTTAATCTTTCTTTCATTTATTTTGTTTTTGTTCCCACAATGCTTTCCTAGATGTTTTTTCTGTTTTTTTTCGCAGCACTTAATCCCCACGAGACCTATGTATAAGTTTTTTTATGTTAAATAATTTTTAGATCAAATACTATGCAATTTTCAAATTCAAATTATTTTATTTTGTTTCATTTTTTAAATGTTTTTCAAATTACTGTGATACTCGAAACAAACTGTATGATTGTTTATACGAAAATGTTTTTAACTTTATGCAAGTTTAATTATAAATAAAATATTTTTTCTTTTCATATTGTTATACATGATTTATGTAATATATAAGAACTGTTAATTACAATTAAAAATGATGTGAGGTGATAAAGGTATAACAAATATTTAATTTTTTCTATTTCCAAAAAAAAAAGAAAAATAAAAATGTTATATTATTAATTCAGAATAAATTAATTTAAAAGAATTGATATAGAAAATTCTTCTTTATTTTTCAAAACAATATAGAAAAGACATAATTTTCTTGGAATGCACAAAAAAGTTATTAGCTATTAATCAAGAAATAGTTTTACAGTTAGCAACTGGCTAATTAAAAATATATTTTGTTATATGAGAAAGTAATTATATCATATATTTATATTTTATAAAATTTCTTTTTTATTATAAATTTCAACTAAAATGAACATTTTCAGTATTATTACATACTATTCTAAATAAAATATACATTTGAATAAGCTTCATTTTTCGTACGTCAATATAAATATGTGGTTGTTTTCTTGATTTTTTTTTAGAAAATCAAAGTTTCTGAATGGCATAATAATTGATTTTTGAAATAAAGAAAGGTTGGTAAATACTTTTTTGACATATAAGACAAGAGCAATTCTTCGGTCTGTCAATGCTCTACGGCCATGGGGCGGGGGTAAGCATAATCCGTTCGTATCCATGGTAACAACTTCTCACACGCTCCGCTAGTTTGCGCGTTTCTTTCTATTGTTCGATCGTCATTAGACGATTTTTAAGGAATTTTTCAAATATTATGCTTTTTCATCATATTATTACTATTTATATAATTTTTTTTCGTTTTAGCTAAGAAAACAAATATTCTTGACATAAAACGAATCATTGTTAATACGGATCAAAGTACTTTCCTCAAAAATGTCGATAATGGATAACGCGGGAAAAATTAAAAATGATTGTCTACGACAGTCTTATTTTAAGGTTCCTTTTTTATCATTTTTCAGTCTAAAGTTTTTGAATATTTATTTTATTTTTTTCTATTATTCAGATCACCCCTGACTCGATTAAGGTGTTCGAGGAGGAGATTTCAATCATTCATCTTTTACGTATAAATATTGAAGCTAAGTAAGTATATTTCAGAAATTTTAAACTAAATTATATCTATTTTTCAGAAACTGTGATACGACGATCATGTTTCCTAATGGAGACAATTGTAAGGGTCAAACATCCCGTAAGTGTTTAGAAGCATTTCTTTTTTAATTTTATGTATATAACAGTTCCTCCAAAATCTCCTGGTCGTACAAGATGGCGACATGTAGTAGATGTTAGTTGATTTTTTATTTATTTTGATATGCAATTAATTTTTTCCATCTAGGAATTCGAGACATCTCTTACTAGCACACCAGTTTTAGAAGAGAGAATAAGGCATAAAAGGTTTTTTATATTTAACTCCTTAATTATATTTTTATTATTTTAGAGTTAAATTACTCGTTTCTCCTATTTTTAAATCATTGCGAAGCCCAGGATCTGATGGAGATGGCAGTCTTCTTTCACCTGTACATTTCATAGTTAGTTTATTTTTGTTTATATTAATTTATTTTTTAATTTCAAAATGTGAGCAAGTTAGTTAGTATGCTTTTATGTATTTATATTTCTACATTTAATCATATGGCTATTGGACTGAAATAGTTGACAAAGAGTTGTAATATGATTTGAAGTATTGGTCAAGGTGACTTTAGGGCCAGAATCTAATTGTTACACCTATAGCGATTAACGTAACTGTCGACAAATCAAATTAATTGTTAAAAGTTCATATTTTGTAGAAAAAAAATGATTTTTGATAGACTGAGTTGTATTAATTCTGAAATTTGAATTTTGTTTTAGGATTATGTACTAGTAATTCATGTTAAAGATTCATTTATTCCTTTTCTTTTGCTCATCTCTCTACTCATTCTCTTTCTTTTCCTTTTTTCAAACTTGTTGTTCATATTAACTTTAAATTTGAGTATTTTTTCTTTAAATCTCAACAATTTTTTGTTTTTGTGCTCTTGTAATCAACTTTTGGCTGTTGGCTCTGTTCTCTTCCCATCTTCTTTGCAAGTAGCTGGCGCGACCTATCCTGCCGGCCAGCGTAAACAGCGGACACTTTCTTCGCCTTAGGCACGCTGTAACAATACCCGGCCGGCCTATGGAAAGTCTCGTTGTCCGGGCTCAGGGCCTCGCGGTCGTGGCGAATAGGAGAGGCATAAGGCCTAAGACAGGCTGGGCCCATTGAGCCCGAAAGATCTCAGATGTTCCTTCAAGACCTTGTTTTATATCCTTCCCACGTCTTTTATTTTCTTTTTTTGTTTCAACATTTATCTAAATGTCTGATTGTAGTTCATTTGACTTCTTTTTTCTTGCACTTCTTAGATTTTCACTATTTAGGGTGGTTTTTGAGCATTTTATAATAGCTAATCACCCGTGCGTTTGTTGATTTTTCTGATTTTCTATGTTGGGTTTTTGCTTTTTTTTGTTTTAATCGATAATGGCGCTTGTTAATTTCTCATAGAAAACTAGGCTACTTATCGGGCGAAACTTGGATTTTGTTTCTGATAATCAAATGAAAAAATTATATGAAAACTAGTAATCATTGTATCATTTGAAATTTAAATTTTTTTCTTCTAATACTTTTTTTTAACACTGAACAATAATATAGCTATGAATTCTTATGTAAAGTGCATTGTATTTCGTCTAATTTTAAATTTCTCTGAGTAGTATCAGTTCGGCAGTTCGAGAATATAACTATTGAACACAAGTGATGCTACATTCCATTGATTTAAGTATTCAGTTTTCTTTCCTTACAACCTAGATATCATTTGCTTTCTTGCAATTATTTTCTTTTTCTTAAAATTCTGAAAGGAATTGTTCTTACCTAGTAATCATTATTAGCCTAAGTTCTTTTTCGTTTTATTTCAAATATTGACAGCATATATCTATGACTTGATTTCCTGCCAGCTAGTCCTTCCACTTATGTTTTTCAAGTGTTTGAAGTGTCGCGGTTTTGATAGGTTTCACAACATGTGCTTATCTTCCTTCTAACTTGATCATCATCGTTATTACTATCCATTGTTTTCGTCTTTTTCACATATATTCGAGGATTGCAACTTTTTAATTTTTTCCAGAGAGAAACCATAATCCTGTAGGTTATCCGACTGATATCGAATGTATCATCGAGCGGAGCCGTATGGAACAGGTGTTTATGATGTTCCGCCCGCTGCTCCTTCAGGGGTTGTGTTTCCGTCAGAAGTTCGTCAAAATTATAACTTAGGAGGAGATGAGTATCGACCGAGATCTCAGAGTGCGGACACAAGAAGAGTAATGCCGTTGGAATTCTTGTCTACTTCTTATCGAAGAAGACCGTATGTAGATGATCAGCATTTTAATGAATATTCTACAACAAATATCGGAATGAATAATGAGCCGACTGGTCATTCAAAATTGGATAGGATCCAGCAACCCTCACCTCCTCCAAGGCAACAGTCTCACTACATCAATTTTCCTTCAAGTATACGTGAGAATAACGGATTTTCTGGACCATCTTCTAGTTCGCCTGGCTCCACCCACAACTTCACACAGCACCTGAGAGAGCGCTCCCCCTCCAGTAGTTCAGCTCTTCTGAATCTCCTACAACGATATCCCTCGGCTCGACAGTCTGTCTACAACGAAGCTAACAAGCATCTCAAGACCGACGCGACACAGGCGGAGGGTTCATCCTCAAATCCTCAAAGATCGTTCACATCTATTGCGTCTTCGTCTGGAACTTTATCAACCTTATCGTCATCATATCCAGCTGGCAGTAGTGCTCCTCTTCACGAGAACTCTGCAACCGGCACTGGCACTTTGCCTAAGCCATCACCAGCTGCTAGTCGTCGCACTTATTCTCTTCCTACAACTGAAGCCTGGAGTATCCCCTCCAGGGAACAGGCTGGGCTAAGCAGCTCATATCACAGCGAGTATCGATCGTCACCTGTTGGCCCAACGTTTTACGAATCGCCACAGTCCGTTGGTCCTCTCCCTTCTCACGCCCAGCAGCAGCCGCAACAGCATCAGTTCTATCACCAGCAACAGCAGCAGGCTCAGAATTTCCAACGTGTTCTCCCACCTCAGGCTAACGAGATCAACGCCCCAGCGAATTCTGTCAATTCGCAGCCAGCAATTGCTGCTCACTACTACCAGAACATTCCTACAGGCTTGGTTCAAGATTCCGAATTGAATTATCGACATCCGGTTCAATATCAAACCTTGAGCAGCAACACTGAGACGAATAACAATCACTTGCCCTCGAACTTACGCAACAACTTGCAGTGGCCTCATTCTACTGATATATCTCAATTAGATTCTTTATTGAATTCTGTACTTGATCTGGATGAAGACGCTGACATGAATCGTTCTACAAACGAATGGCGAAATTCCTTTGCTCAAATGAAGGAAAAATTCCGCAACTTGCCTTCAGAAACAGAAGGTATTCAATACTATAATGGTTTCACCAGTTTAGGAGCCCCTACTTTGCCTCGTCGAGGACCTATGCTATCGAAATCATCCAGTCATCATGATGTTCCTGAGTCTTCTATTTTAGCTAAAGCTGTAGAAAGACGTGCATCTGAAGCACCTGATCATCGTCGCTCTGGTGCCATTGATACTTTTTGGTCTGCTACAGTGGCTTCTAGACCACAATCTCCTACAATTCAACGTGTTCCATCTTTAACAGCTGCTGAACGATTGCAAATGTTACAAGAACCTACTACCGGTTCGACGAATGTTAGAAACGCTTCCGAGAGTTTGCTTAACGATGGACGAACAACACTTGCCGCACGCAGAGAAATTTATATGAATGAAGCCAATTCTAACTTCAATTGTGGAAATACAACACATTTCATTTCTGGACCAGGAATTGTCTCTTCACCTAATTTCTCAGAATTAGATAATGCTGTTCGTGAGCTAGCTGGTAATAGTGGTGTTCGGTCGACAGGATATTCTCACAGTGCCAGACGGCTTGGTGGATGCGCTCGTTTTCCAACAGATGAACATGCTTTTAGTCCACCAAGATATCATTCTGCAACTTTGCCAGCCCATTATCGTGTTTTGCATTCACCTAGCCCCACGGATTCTGCAAGTGAAACATCTTCAATTTATCAAGTTCCTACGGGACTTCCACATCCAAAACCGAAACATAATATTAAAGAACAGCTTCACCAAATTCAGCAGCAACAGCAACAAGTAAACGGATTGTATCCCAGATCAGGACTTTTACGTACATCTCCTAATTTCCCAGTTCCTTCAACCGGAAGTGTTGCTTCCCGAATTACAGAATTCGAAAAACGACCGGGAACACCAACCCTTCAACTTCTGAATGTGACTCCTCAAGAAACTGTTAATAATTCAACTGTAAATTCTATGAGCCCTAAGAGCTCTGTATTCCGTGCTAAACCTGTTATTCATATCGATTTGGGTTCTCATCATACCAAGACACCAGACCACGAAACAACAGTTTTTGAAATTCAACAAAAGGTTAGTTCATTTATATGTATACTTTATTGGACTATTTATACTATATATGATTAATATATAAAAAGCGAGTTGATTTACTTTAACTATATTGAATGCAAAGGTTTATAAAATTCTTGAACGAATACGAGATTGATAGAAACTTGTTATGATAATAGCCTGTAGGAAGAGATCGCAATGGGCAATATGTGTAGAAAATCCATATAGCGAATTCATGTATTTCTATAGATTCTATATTTATTATAACTATAACTATTTTATATTTGGTTTTTTTGCAATTAATTATATATTAACGTTTATAGTCTGAAAATGACTTTAATATATTTTATATATACATATATACATATGTATATATATATTTTTATATATATGATGCTGCAGGTGGCAGCTGTTCCTTTTTCTTTTCAGTTGGACACTCGATCGTTTAAAGAACTATTAGTGACATGGCTTTCAAGAGTGGGTGTCTGTCCGCAATTGATTCAACTTGTGAAATAGTTTAAAAACGAGAGTTCGTCTATGTATTTTATCAGCTTCATATCCCCATCTCAACTTGTCTAGAATTTGAAGCCTTTCATATCAATAGTTGATCTGTTGAATTGTTCGAGTTCGACGACAATGACCTGTAATGGTCTTTTATGATTTCCAAAAGTACATGTAGCATCGGCTAAGAAATGTCTGAGTTGAAGAAAAAGGAAGCGAATTTATGAAAAAAAGGGAAAATTTTTCCGAAATGAAGACGCCTGCCCTTTGGTCTGCGTAATCTCACGTTAATAATGACTATGGGGCTGGCTCGTGAAAGGTTTGGAAGAAAATTGGCTTGCCTATGTAGAATATTTTGTGAAGAATCTAAGCAATTTGTCCGCTTTGCTCTTGAGATATTCGAAGAGGCCCTGTCTTGTGCTTTTTGCTTGTCAATGACTTCAGTCCCGTTTTCTGGTTGGTCGTGTTCTCATTCGTCGAACGTGAGCAACTGAATGAGATTCTAGTAATCTAGATATTTTCCCTCTAAGCATTCAGGAAAATGCGGAAAAAGCGGGATATATAGAAGTTGATCTCTTTTTTCTGAACTTTAAAATTGCTACACAAATCTATACATGTTTTTTTTACAAGAATGGGTAATGCTTTTCACATTATTGTTTGAATTTACAATAAGTAATCTCAAGATTTGCGAGAAAAGACATCTTCAATAAAGCTAAATATCATGAGAATAAAACCCGCGTAATATATAGAACAGTTCTTTTCTTTTTTTTGTTTTCTGATATTTTGAACCTTCTGATCAATTCGAATTTTTCGCAATTTTATGTGAAAATTAAACCGTTTTCGCGAAAGTTACATCTGAATAGATGCGTTAAAGATACATTAGGTCTCACATTAAATGCATAACAGATATGTTTGTCTTTTCTACTACCTACTTCCATATGATAATAGAATGGAGCTTGTGTGCCTTAATGATGAAGCGAGAATGAAAAGATGCATTGATACTTGTACTCTAATGGCATCATATGCTCACATTCTAATCATTGTTCAAAAGGATCAGCTTCATTTTGATCTATGATATGATTAAAAAAAAATTTTATTAAATGTTGTTTTGATAATTATTTCTCATATTTCTAATAATTATTCTGTGCTGAAGAACTATAGCTATGTGGTTTTCCTAAAGCTTCAGCCAAGTATTTGCACTCCATTAGTAGGAGCGCATCTCGCTCACTTCTTTTTGTCTCGTCCTTTCTCTTTGAAGAATTATCTTTATGTATTTCGCGTATTGGGTTATTCTGATGCAGCCATGATGTAGCTGGACAAGACAGTTTTCATTATTGATCATATTCTTTTATTTTCTCTCGTTTTTTCACTCTTTGTGATATGATACCATGGTATTCCTTCATATAGGCAGCTGTGGCATTGTTCTTCACGTAGAAACTGAATGTGATCGAGAGATTGTAGAAGGCGAAGTTTGAAGAGAAAGAAAAATAAGATAGAGAGAGAGAGTAAGAGTCAGAATAGCTGTAGAATGTCAAGAAAGCGACTGAGTAACTATGAATGAGACTAACTTTTTTCGACAGTATGGAAGAACCGCGTCTGATTTCGTCGTACGGCAGCTCTTTGTCCTTTTTGCTATTCTTTCATTGGTTTTCTTTTTATTTGTATAACATGACTTAAGTATGATAATTAAAAAAACATATATACTATCTAGGTGATAGTTAATTCATGTGATCGCATATTAGTTAATTGATTAGTTACTATTCTGAAGTTTTCAATCTATTCTCCTCCACTAGTTCTTGTTTTATCATTTTCTCGTGAACAGGCGTCTTTTCATAGCGTTGTTAATGATTTTATTAGCATTTGATGTGCGCAAGGCTTATGAACCTTAGCTAGAAAGCCAATTAGCCTCAGCCAAACACCGCTTAAGTTTTATCCAGCCCAATCGTCGAAATCATTCATTGCTATTGTTCTTGAATTGGCTTTGCACTTCTGCTTGTAACTTAAAAAGCTTGTTGTTCTGACTTTATTTTGATAGCAATGAGTTAAAACATCTTAATTAATTTCTCTTGTACTATTTTATGTTGCAAAAGTTAATTCCTGTTTAATATACAGAAATGGCGATGTTTTACTTTGAAAGTGTGTGGCCAGTTAATTTGGGGTTGCCATTTTTCCTAATTAAATAAGGTCGATGTTCTATTTAATTGATTTGTCAGCGTTTGTCAACATGAAATCAAAATTGTTTTTTTCTGACCACTGCTATCAAAAATATTTTTTTATCCAAAGCCGTTTTTTATCAATAGAATACCATAAATATTAATAAAACGTTCTGTCTATTTATAACTGGAATCGCAACATTCATGTCTCAACCATTTCTATTCTTCGTAATCACAGCTATAAACAATTTGAAGCCTGCTGAGTGATAATTGTGTTTTTTCGTCTTTCAAGGTCTTTTATCATTTTTGGAACAATCTTTTAAACTTGGTTACGCTTATCGTTTTTTTCTGAAACTATCTGTACTGAAGCTTTGTGATTCCAAAAATATTATGTTTTGATGAATATCAGTTTAAATTTATTGAAATTTTGGTTTTCTTCGAAATATTCGGTAAACGATATTATAGGAAGCTTATTTGTTTTCAAATATTTTTCCTTTGTATTGAATAACTTTTTCTTTTTTACATTTTCTTTTGAAACGGTGAGTCGTTGGCTATGAGTTATGCAGGAGACCTATATGAATGTGTGTGGGGAGGATGTCTTCTGTGTATTCTTTTCATACAAAATGGTCATTTTTCATTTATTTCTTCTACCTGAATCGTCTTTGCAGTCTCGCTTCTGCTTCTCTGATATTAGCATATTAGTGATTAGTGCAAGTTGTGCAAACAATGAGCCTCTCTTCCTTTGGATGAGCAACATTTAGAGATAGATAAAGATAGTTGACTCCAGAGGAGAGAACGAAGAAAGGAGCCGGTTGTGTCGATTCGTCGATGATGATGACAATGAGGAGAACGAGACTGTTGTGCACATCTTCTTCCCCACTGTCCTTCCCTCCATTCTGTTTTCCTCTCTTTCTATTTTACTCTCAATTATTGTTGCTATATTCTAATATCTCTCTCACTTTCACCTGGCTAGATTCCCTTGTTCTTTACATTCATGATCTTCTTCTTAGTTTTCCTCTCTTCCCTATTCTTCATTCTCTTTGCAATGCTATTTCCTTGTAGTTTTGTCCTTTTTTTCATTTTTTATTCTACACTATTATTATTTTAAAATAATCTTAATAATGTCCTTTATATGTATCCTCATGAAAACATAGATATAAGTTTAACACGTCTTTTGTACTGAGACACATTTTAATGTTCCATAAACACTTTTTCCTCTCTCTTCCTCTCTCTTTCTCTCTCTTTTTCTTTTTCACTCAATCTTCCATTTCTTATCTGTATTTCTCCATATCTTAAGTTTTGACTCAAAATAGTCATAATAATGGGAATGTTTCGATTCTCTCTCTCTATCTTTACCTCTCTCCTTCTACAATACATTTTAAAGTTTTTTTTTGGTAGAAATTCTATAGAACATGCTCGAAATGGTTGCTTTTAAAATAGTTAAATAGAACTCCATTTCCTTTACTATTGTTATCCATTTAGACTTACTCACCATATGCAGCGGTTTTTTCATCAAAAAAGGGAAACTTGTTTAGAAATAGTAATTTGTAGAAAAACAATGTTCATTAATCAAACCTTAAACATAATGTTTAGGAAATTGAAAATAGTTTTTGAGACATTACCTATTTGCTATAGATATTTCCGTATAATAATATGAATATTGGGTTCATCAAAGCTCTTCTCTCGGACAGGCGCTCTATTCAAATACTATATTTACTGGGGTAGAGAATACTTTTGTTTATTATATGTATGTATATCTATTCTATCTACTTCTTAGTCTCACTTTTGGTATATGTGTGGTATAGGGTTGAAATGGCGATGTTGGAAAAGGGGTGGAGTAGCATAGAGGACAATACATTCATTTCTACACACATACAACTCCGGTTTTCTTAAGATGTTTCATACGTATACGATTATTATAGCATAGGTCAACGTATGGTTTTTCCTATCATTTACTATAAAATTCAGTAAATACTTTAATCATTCATATACGGAACAAACTAAGTCTATATTTGCTACCATACCATGATTAGGATCATGTTCTCCAAGACTTTTTTCTTTTTTTCTTTTTTCCCTATTTCCTATTGTAATATCAACACTATAGCTAGGTCTCCTGAATCTTTTGCTCTTAATAGATGCCACATGCGTAAGGATAAGCCATTTTACACTCCCGGTTTAGCTAATCGATTCTATGCTCCAGCTTTTTCTTTTTATTGTTGTAGTTGATTTTTTCTTTCTTTTTTTTGTTTCTTTCCAATCCTTCGTTTTCTTCTCCTATTTTTTGTGTTCACTCACTTATTCCTTCTCTATCTCTCTTTATATATCTATTGTTGACCATCATCTAAGCAGCAAAAGGCCCAACCGATGGCTAATATACGACAACAGTCTCAGACTATCATTCCTTCCTTTTCTTTTTCATCATCGTCATCATCATCTTCTTCGATTGCTTCTGCATCTTTATATTTTGACCAGTTTTGATTCTTTTATCCGATGACGTCGTCAATAAGAATAATTCATCTTCTACATGTAGTTAGTATATTGTATCAATATATATATATATATATATATATATATACATGTATAGTAATTAGATAGTTTAGACTCGAGATTGTTTACTTAGGTTAGCTGAGACCTCATTTGACTGTTTTTTCTCCTACTTTCGTTTTCTTTCCGCTACCTATCTCTTTCATCGTTTGTTTTTCTTTTGCTCTTTTTTTACTTACTTCTCAGCTTCATTGCATATATTCAAAAGTATTTATCTAGTGTTTCGGTACTCCGATATAGAATTGTCCTTCTAATGAAGGACGTCGGCCGTCCACCTGATGCGGTGCTTTGTGAATGTTCTATGCTAGCAACACGGAAGCCTAAGCGATTTCCTAAAAAGGCTCAAGCTACGGAAAATCGTTCACGCTCACTTGGCCAATTTTTAGAAACTATTGTTCGTAAAGTATTTGACAGTCAAAGGAAATCAAAAAATGTGAGTTTATTTCATTTATGCCTAGAGGGAAAAGAGAACTAATCAATCAATGACTATCGGTCGACAGAAAAAGTATAAGTATGAGTGGAAAAAAATATTTTTTAACTTATACTTTTTTTTTCTTTCCCTTGTCTTCGCTCCCGCCTTCGAGTCCGTCAGCCGGTCACACAGCTGGACGAAACCTGGAATGTTATTAGATGAGGAGAGTATGCTATTACACTATACGTTGCTTGTTGTTTTCGGGTATTTTGTGTGGAAAAACATAGCTCCACCCTCCTTAAATCTATCACCAAAGCATCATGAAAACGAGATGGGAGGAGCATGGTTAAATGAAGCAGATTTGAGAAAAGCAGTTGTTTTGCTGCTTCAGCTGTATCTGGGCTTTATTCTATTGTTTCTAGCTGACATTTATGAATTTCAATAAGTCCTTTAGCTATATATTTCCAAAATTAATGTTCTAAACTGGCGAATCAAGCTTTGTGATTCTGAAAAGTGTTGATTGTTGTCGTACTACTGACCAATACTTCATGGGCAATGCTCTACGTGAGAACGGTTTTCATATAATGGGAACTATGACTAGAGAGCTTGTTCTTCCTCCACGCAATATTCGTGTCTGGAAATTATTAAGACGGAAATACGTAAGCCAATACTAACTTCAATATAGCTCACAATCATAAATATAATATATAATAAATTGAATAAAATTGAGATATTGACTATCCTTTCATTTAACATATTACTTCTTTTTTCTTTTTCAGGGTAATCAGTCATGGAATGAAACTGCTGATTTGAACGCGACACCTGTTTCAAAGTAAGATGATTCCTTTCTGAATATTGTTTTGCAAATTTTGATGTTTAGTCTTACGCGTGATTTCAAGAAGCTTGCTTTACATTCACCGCACAGTGCCAATAATCGGTATGTTTCAATATGAATATTTTGAAAAAGATTGCTCATGAATATTTTCCTTTTTATATTTTTTTAAAACAATTTCTGTATAATTCAATCATAACATGAAAACTGTTTTTCGATAATGCACGGAATATTTTATTTTTTTCTGTGAGATGTGTGGGTGATAATTTGCTGACTGCTCAACCGAGAAGCGTAGGTCGATAGAGTTGATCACAGGCTGACGATAGGTAGAAGAGAAGAAGAGATACAAAGGAACTGACAAATGGCGTCACTAGGTGCACGAATGAAAACATACATTAAACTAAGCGCCTAATCGCTGAAGAACAGCCTCATGCTTTCGATAGCTTTGTTAGAACTGCCCAGTTTCCTCTTCGCTGCCGTTATTATCAAACCAGCTAGCTTGTATAGTTCAACAAGCCTACATATTGAATCTGTTCCATATTCCTCTTGAAATTTTTGAAAAAGTTTCATGACGGGTATTTGAATGATATTCCACTCTCCAATATAACATAATCCAATTGCATTTATAATTTTTTCAAATCTCCAACACTACATGTGATCTGATCTATATACGACGAGTAAAAGCTGGTTGGTTACCATAAATATTCTCGTCGTCCGCCATATCGGAGGCGAAAACCACGCCGTCTAGACATACAGACTGTGGTGGCTCGCCGAAAGTCAATGACCTTAGTATGTCCTCCTCCATATACTACGAATGCTATATTTTTTGATCCAAATTCAGCATTTGCATATTTTACAGTTTCGAAAGATGAGTCAAAGTAGGATAATCTTTTTTTTTCTAAAATTTCATTTAATATATACGAAAAATATACAGTAAATCATTAATTTATAGCTCACTTCTTAATGATTCCGTGGATGAAGCTTATACGAATGGGCATATAGCAAAGGTAACTTTGTTAACGTTATAGTTTTTATAATATTTATTTATTTTGTTTTAGCTGTGTCTAGAAGACAGCTTTTCTGGAACATCTGATAGTTCTAATTCACTTGATAACTCTAAACTAGCTAGAGGTTTGAATGCAAGTAAGAGCTTCAGACTATTAGACGAATCTCTGTAAGTCGTCGTAAAGCTTATGTTTATTATGTATAATATTATAGTTCTGCTGAACCTGAAAAGGAATATGATGGATTCATTCCACGATCTCAAAAGCCTCGTTCATTAATCAATTATCCAAAGTAACTTTAATCTTTTTCAATTTTTAAACGAATATCTTTTAAAGATTCCATTTCCCTCAAGGAAAACCAGTTTCTCAATATGATAACGATGCTGCTCTTAAACGGGTCTGTGAAGTGTTCAGGTCGCTTCCTAATCAAGTTGTAAGTTGGATTTAATCTTTAACATTGTCCTTTTGTGGATGTAGAACAATACAATATGAAAAATAAGAATGAAGTATATACATTGAGAAATCATCGATCAGCCTCTAAGCAGAGATTTGTGATTTCTGCTGTTATTACACACATGTGGTGGATCACTGGCAATGCTAGTGTCTGTTGTCTTTGATCATATTAGTCCACTGATCATTTTAATGAACAAGAGGGAAATAAAAAAAATTGAATCTTTTCCGATATGCATACTCTGAGCATACTTGTTTCAGTGTGATTTTGAAAATATTGGAGATGTTTGTGAAGCTGCTGGTATTCCTTTATTCTGGAAGAAACCTCTTTTTGATGCTTTAGTTCGTTACGAGGTATAAAATATATAACCATATTCTAAATGTTATATACATATGCTTCAGAATCGCTCAGCTACTCAAATGGACTTCACAGCCTTCTGGCGCGCCATGACGGGAATAGCCCATGATGAAGCAGCTAGGTAATCGAACACTAATTTAGAATACGTACAACTATTTTTTTTCTTAGATTTGTGTATACACTGACTGCTGGTGCTGGAAGTCAGTTAACACGAAGCCATTTCGTTCCACTTGTCATGGATGTTATTCATAGTCATCCTGGTTTGGAGTTTTATCGCTCTTCGATTGAATTCCATGACAAATATTGCGATGTGGTATGTTAACATTTGTTTTTTTTTCTTTAAAACTTTGAGCATCATTTTAATATTTCAGGTTGTTTCTCGAATTTTTTGGAATGTTAATAGGCCGTGGGCTAATTCAATCACAGCACAAGATATTAGAAAATCTGATCTCCTAGAAAAAATTCGTGATCTCCAAATTTATGAAGATATTAACAAAAGTTTCCGCTACTTCAGGTTAATATACTGTATTCTATCTGTATTATATTTAATTTTAATTTTAGTTATGAACATTTTTATGTTATATATTGTAATTTCTGGGAACTTGATAGTAATCATGATATGCTAATTAGCCGCGCTGATATGGAGAGACATGGCAAATACGGTAATCTTTTATAAATATTTTATTAAATTATTATTTTTATTTTATTTTAGCTATTCCACGTGTTATTGTTAACCGTATCTTTTCGGGAGCTATCAGACCTTCTTCAAAAATTAAGAAATCTCCAGATTTTATTGATATTAGTGAATATACTAATTTTTTACTTGCTGATGAGGATAAAACTCATCCTATGAGGTAATAACTTATCGTGTTATTAATTAAATCTTGTAATTTTAATTTAATTCAGTGCTGAATACTGGTTCAGAGTCCTTGATCTTGATGGGGATGGACAAATTTCTTTCTACGATATGGAATATTTCCATAATTTTATCATTGAAGCTTTATCTCAGGAAGGAATTGAAACTTTAAAGTTTGAAGACGTTGTTTGTCATGTAAGAAATAATAGTTAATTATCTCAAATTATTTAATTTTCACATTTCAGTTAATTGACGCAGTTAACCCAAAAAATAAAACTCTTTTCAAGCTATCGGACTTGAAAGGAAACAAAATGGCACCGAAGTTCTTCAACTCGTTAGTGAATTGGAGAAAGTTCTATCATCAAGAAACCAATGAAGGTATTGAGTATAACATATTTTTTAAATAATAATATTTGTTTGTAGTTTCTGAGGCTCGTGTAGAAGATGAAAGTGGCCGTGAGCTTACTGACTGGGATCGATACTGTATTGAGGAATACGAGGCTCTCATGGATGCCGCTAATGAAGAGGATGGAGTAGAAAATTTGTAAGAAATAAATAAATTTTAGATAATTATAATAATTAAATATATTTTTAGTGAAGTACATCTGGAAGATGACGACGAAATTCAATGTACTCCTTATAACGAACTGTTATAAATCGAATCTATTGGAAACGGATGCACCATATCTATTGCCTTCATTCTATACGGTACCTTTGGATGCTCAGGTCTTATGTTTTACGCAAATTATATTTCTTAACTATATACCTTCTTCTTTTTTTTGTGATGATTTATAGGTCATTTTTCTTTTTTTTCCTTTTATTGGTGCTGCTGTGAATGCGTCAATTGTTTTGAGACGTTTTACATTGTAATATAAAATAATGTATAATTATATTTTTAACATAAAATCTTTTACTGAAATTTATCAAGATTAGTTGTTAAATTGTACATATTAATTGTTGAATGAGATCAATCCCGTCTTAATAGAACAAATTATACAAAGTTAATATATAACTAAACAGTATTTAATACTCGAACTGCATTGGGTGGTGGTTGTGAGTTAAGCCAATGGAAAACTCCGACTAGATTAATTCCAAGACTGAAACATAAGAAGACGATAAGAAACACCAAAAATGTGCATCTTTCGATAACTGTTGCCAACCAGTCGTACTCGATTCGAGCCAAATGCCGCGTTGACCTGAATAAAGAATATATATTTATATATATGAAAGAAGAAAACAAACGATTATTTGTTTTATAAAAGCAGTGTTTGCTAAAGATTTAAGTTTATTAGTTTCTTTGAAATTTAAAAGAAAAGACGGACAAGACAGCATCTTGTCTTATAAAGATGTTGTTTTCTAAAGAAGCTATTTGTTGTTGAATTTTGTTAGCTTTAAGCTGATAAACCATCGAGGAGAAAGTGAAGGTGAGACCATGAAAAATAAGATTCCAAAAAGAATTTTGAAATTTTATATATATATGGTTTGGAAGATGTATGCGGAACAGTTATCTCGGCTTTTAAGAATATTAATATAGAATTATAGACGACTTTTGGCCTGAAATCTCATTGTGCCAGTTAAGTATTACACATTTTCACAATAGTGCTAGGCTATTAGCTTTAAGGAAGATGATAATGCAACTGCGGAATGTTCGAGAAAGATGAAATATGAAAGAGATGGAAGAAGAGATGTGAAAGAAAGCAGAACATTCTGTGAGAGTCAAATGTGAATATCAGATATAAATATTGAAAAGGAGAGAAAAGAAACCGAAAAAAAAAAGAGATGATTAAGAGGGAATGAAGGGAGTGAGCATAAAAGAAAGAGAAAGAGAGAAAAACATCAGAAAAGAGATATGAACAAAGCGCAACAGAGGGAACGGACGTACGAAAACGTTTTGAAACAAGTGATGATAATTTGCGTTTTTTAAACAACTTTTCTTTTTATTTGAAAAAAATTTTTCTGAACAATGAGGGATTTATCTGATGAAAAAAAGAGATACGCTTTTTTGAAAATAAAGCATGTACTTACATCACTTCCTCATCTCCAAGATCACTCATTATAGAAGTTGTTCTCCTAATATCATTCCGTTTTCTAAATAATATTTATTAACGTTTTATCTTAATATTCTCATATAATAATTTCATAGTAATATTACGAGAAAATCGTTGAAAATCATTAATTATAGTTAAAGTTTGAAACTTATGAATACTTACGAAGCAAGGACTGCATTATTCAAGTTTGCCACTATTCTGGTTGCATCTGCTGAAAATGGGGAAATAAAATTCGGAAAAATTGAAAAGTTTTTTTATTTTCAAACAATTTTAAAAAAAAATTTTTTTTTCAATATATGTATGTAAATATAATATATGTGTACCCGTGCAGTTTTGCATTAAAGTCTCTGTGCTATTACCACATCCATTTGGTTGACTTCCAGGATATGAATGCATCTGAAAGCATAAATCTATGTTTGATATTACAAGCAAATTTGGTAATAAAACTAGATGGGAATATAAATAAAGCTAGTGATTTCACACTTCTACGTGTTGAATTTGAATTGTGCTTAAGCATTTCACAGTGAATCACACATGCCAAGATAAGAGGAGAAGAGTGTATATGTGTCAGAAAAAAAAAGCAAATTAAAAAAAGTGAATTTTACAAAACGCATGTATTTATATATATTTATATTTATATATATATATATATAAATATATATATATACATTAATATGTATATATAAAGCATTATTAGCATTATTTTCTACGACAATTATAGAAGTAACATGTACAACTAGTATAATATTACTAAATATACATATGTATCTTACACAAGAATTCATATAAGGAGGATATAACGCAATCTGGAAAAGTGGTGTTGGACACAACACTGGTTTGCTTTCATGTAATTCATTTCGAATCCTCTTTTCAGTCTTCCAATGTTTCAATACAACAAACTAACCTCGTTTCCTGCCGTAAATATATATTTTGCGAATTGAGCGATTGTTGTTCCTTTGCGTTCAGGTTCTTTTGTATTTTTTCGACCATTTGTTTGCATTTTCTAAATAAAATGGTTAAGCTAAGCTTCAAACGATTATATTTAAAACAAAGAAAAACGAGTCTAATTCATGCGGTTATGTTAGAAAATGATTCAATGAATTTGAACAGTATCACAAAAAACAAATCATATACATAGTATATACCTCCAAATAATTTTGAAATAGTTGTGCAGACTATAAGATTTGATATTCAAATTTAATTTATAATTTCAATATAATTTAGTTTTTCTTATACTCTTCCTATTATAGTTAATTGTAAATGTTAAACTAAAAAATAAGAATACAAACCAACAAAAAGATTATAAAATAATCTATTGATACTAAGAATGTATTAGATAAACTTATTTATAATATTTGTATATGTTTTTTTTATATTTAAATTTAATTAACTTATATTTACCTCTAATAATTTATCCTTTTTTGGAATAATATGTGGAGGAATTCTTGTCATTGAAAGAGAAGAAAAAAATCTTGTAATTCCTACAGCTTTTTTAGGTAACCGTTCACCAACTTTTCCAAACTTTTGAACACTTAAAATAGATGTTTATTGTATTTTTTAAAATAATTATAATTTATACCTTATAACAAATGATGCTGCTAATGCTCCTATTGAAATTATGAAAATAGCACACATATAAAACCAACCTTAAGTTGTTATTTTATAAAAATTTTAAAAAAATATAAAATATTACTAATTAATGGTATAAAAGTGCTTGTTGATGGCATTTGATCTGAGACCATTAACATCAAAATAGACATTGAAAGTAATGTTGTAATGCATAATGAAATTTTCTCATCACGAACTCCTGTTGTTGAACTGAAAATAATTAAGAAATGTGATAAATATATAAATTTATCAAAGAAATTTCTTTAAACGTTTACGAATATACGTTTCAGTTCAAATGATAATTTTAAATAAATTAATAAATCTTAAAAAATATATATTTATAAGTATAAGTACTATCTGTGTATATTTTAAAATTAAATTTTTAAATTTTACCTTGTTGTGAAAAATCCAGTTATAGCAATAAGTGTTATGATGAATGTTGGAATAACTAAATTAACCAAATAAAATAATGGTCTACGTCTGCAAAAAAAAACGAATAATGAAATATAAAATATACGAATAATACGATATCACCTTAAATATAATGTGAAGTCTAATAATGTATAGTTATTTGGACAACAAACATATTTAACTTCTTTTCGCTTAGCTGTAAATTATGAAATAAAAAGAAGAAAAAATCAAATATTATTGAAAAAAATAATATCTTTTTGAGATCAATTGTTAATTTAAAATAGCAAAAGCATAGCATAAAGCACACGAATATGAACATTATGGATTTCTCCTATTCATGTTCATGTTTGATTGATTGAGAGACAATCATAACATTTATAAACTAATAATAGTGTTAAGTTATAAGTTGTATAACGTTATTGATATATTATATTATAATTATTTAATAAATTAAGATTCAAAAATATAGTTAGTATATGTATTTATATTTATATATATATATACTATATATACATATATATATATATAAAACTGCTGAAATATATGAAGATGTTATAAAATTCATAATTGACCAAAAAACGATCTCTGAACAAAACAAACAAATCAGAAAATAGATGCGCAAGACCATTTAATGAGCATAACATGCACTCATGCTGTAATAAAAGTATGGGAAAGGATATTGTGGAGGGATTGGGTGATGGGTATGGTTTGAATACAGGGAGGACCTTATGATTCATTAGTTTTTTTGCCGTTTGTTAATAAAAATTAACCAATTTTTGATTCATAATCAAGATTCCTGAAAACCTCTTTATCCGGAATGAAAGGATGACGTGAAAAAACAACAAAATTTTTGTCTTCATTTTTCCTTCATGCTTTGAAAAAATCTCATCACCTAGCATTGCTTAAGAAAATGTAAGAGGAAATTCATATACAAAGGCTGTAGAAGAACAATAAAAGAAACATAAAATTCTGTACAGTTTTAAATGTTTAATATTTAAAATATTTTAATAATAATTATCAAAACAAAACAGAATTTTTTAACATTTCAGAACTATACTTGCTATTTAAATTAAATTTTCTAAAAGCACGGCAAAGTATTACAATCTAAGAGAGGAGTACTTAAACATCTACTAAGTTTTTAAATTATCTACTTTCAAAGCTAAGTTTATGAAACAAAAAAGGAAATAAAGAAGAAGAAAAAATAGAAATTTGAAAAAGGTATTAGTATTGTGTGGAACATAGAAAGAAGCATTCATGGTATGTTTAAAGCTATGGGAAGAAGTTCAGTCCAGTAAAAAGCACAGTACAAGCTACATAAAAGAAGCAAAAAAACTGCAATGGAAAATAAAATAAAAAAATGGAAATAACGAAGATTGCAATGGCATGCATGCAAGCATATTCATGAACGATTTTTACAATGATCAGTAAAAATTTTCATTGTTTTTTTCGAATCATTCTCGTTCACGGAATCAGAGGAATCAGAATCTCTCACCTAAAGACCCCATAAGTTCCCATTCCTCATTAGGAATGTAGTTGTTTGTTCCTAAAGGCAACGTCTGATCACTGTCATCTATTTCCTTTCCTACAGGAGGACCTATTAAGATAAGCGTGTGAGCAGAATAAGAAAAAAAAGGTTTCACAATGATATGAGTTCAGAGGATTTAGCAAAGAAAACATACTTTCTACAATATGATATCTCAAAATCATATTTAAAATTATAGAAATTTTTCTGATTTAAAATTTTAATTTGAATAGAATGCACTTACCTCCAGTTGCCATTAAACTCCATCCTTCATTTGGCAAATAGTTTGTAGTTCCAACTGCTTTAGCTAAGGAAGTATAGTCGATATCAGTGTTATCTGATGTCCAACTTCCAAATATCATATGGCATGTTTGTGAATCAAATGGAAAAAACTGAAATATGTTTTTGATATTTTACTTCTAACAAAATTTTGTTCCAACCTGTAAATAAAGTCGACAATAAAATTTATATATAGCTGGATATAAGAATTCAATATAAGCTCTTTTTTTTGAATAATCAGTAGTAATTTTAACATATAATAATCGTCTTTGATCATCATCTTTCATAACCAATCTATAGATTTTATTTATTTATTTATATAATAAGAAACTAACGTATTATATAATGTTGTATCAGGTATCCATACATGACTATGATGTAATTTAATTTCAGTTATATTATTAAAATCTGCTGGATTCCAATATAAAAACTCATCATACCATCGTTCAATAACCCATGCTGATACAGCTACAAATTGTTGTCTTTCGTTCTATAAATATAATTAAAGAATAATCAATGTTAATATTCATATAGTTTTAATAAACTAACCAATTCTATAATTTGATATAATTCCATTTTAAATGTTATATGTACAGGTTCACTGTTATTACGTTTTGGTTTAACAATATCTGGTCCACGCTTGTTGATAACATATCTCATAAGTCTTTGAGCAGGAGTTAGTTCATATTCTAATAAAATTATTATACAAATAAATAAAAAACATCAGATTTACCGTGTGACTCTTCTTCTAAGGGTCCATGAATAGTTGGTACTTTATGAATTTTAGGATGTTTCTCTACATTTGAAAATGCATTTCTCTGTTGAATTGAAGGAAGAAATACAGAAATTAGAAGAATAAGACGAAACATTCTGAGCTCTAAAAGGAAGTCCAATAAAACAAAGAAAAATAAGAAAAAAAAAGCAAATAACAAAGAAAAAAGACAAATACATGATATAAGAAAAGATAAAAAGGTTTTTCTTGTTTTCAGATCAGTTTGAAGATATATCAATTTATACATCAATTTATATAACAATTGATACGAGAATTGATATAAAAATAGATTTGAACTTATACATTTAATGGATTTGTAGCTAACATATGTTTAAATTACTCTTTATTATAGATTTAAAATGTTACGTTTAAACCCCAAACAACCATCAATTAAGAAACAAAAATAGATTATTGTTTACCATGATTCATTTTGAACTATGGTTACCTAAGTTTTATCTGAAAAAAATGTCAAAATATCATCATTTGGCAATTTCCTTTTGTTTTTTAAAAATTGAAAGTATCCTTATCTTCGATACTTTTACTTTTAGACATGTATCAAGAATGATTGATTGGATAAGATGACAAAGACATTTATTTGGGGGAAGATCATCATGTTGACCTGCTTTCATTCTTCAAATTAAATGTCTATGATCAGCAGAAAGTGTCTTTTTTTAATTTTATTCTTCAATTATCTAATTTGTATTATTGAATCGTATAAATATACGGATTCTGATGAGTATAACCGCTATAATCATCAAAAGCATGATGAAGATCACAATGATGATGATAATGATGATGATGAAGGATATTATAAATACTTATATGATAACATGAAGGTATAATATATTGTTTTATACTAAGATATTGTAAAAATCAATTTATCTTGTGTCTTGTGTTATTTCAGAAAGATCAAGAAATACGAAGATCAGAGTCTGAACATAAACATCATCATACACTTGAACATAAAGTTGGTAGTGAACCAGTGAAATTGCCAGGTTTCTTCGAGTTTTTCCGCAAAAATACTCAATTTATGATTCAGGAAATTATCAGCCATTACCGGGTAGATCGTCGAATGGTGATTATTGGCCGCTTTACCCATTCAGTAACCAATATCATGCTGCTTTAACATTTGACCCATCTTTTCAAAAGGTATAAATTACTTATATTTAGATTAGTATATATATATATATATATTATAACTATAGCAAATTGGAGGAGATATAGCTATACCAATTCCAAGCTGGGGATTTTTTGATATTGGAGGTCATTATATTGAACGAGTTCAAGTAAGTTTATTAAAATCAAAAAATAAGTTGGTAAACAGATCAAAAATCAATTAAGTTCCGCATATTTAAGAATTCACATTTCGCTTCAAATTTTCTTTAAAGCTGATAAATTGAAAATAATGTAATCTCTCCTCTTCCTCTCTTTTTATCTTTCTTTCTCTACATCTCTATTTCTCATTGTTTCTTTAAATGCTTTTAATATCAAAATATTTTATATAAAAGTCAAGAAATCAATTTAGGATTATTGGGCCAAAATTGGTTATATGAATAATCCTGTTAATATGTTGGGTTTACGGAAAGATCAACTTATAAGGATAATCTCTGATCCATCACTTGCTCATAATCGAGGTGATTTTCCATATTATTTTTTAATTATATTCTTATATCAAAACGATAATAGAAAAATGAAACAGAAAGAGAATAATAATAATTATTATTTTTATTACTATACTAAAGAAATTCATTCTTATACTATATCTTTATATTTTGAATGAGAAATTGTGAGAGGAAGTAGAAGCATTTGTTATAAGAGTTGTAAAGAGTCATGAAGTTGTTACAGAAGTCAGATAGTTCGATAAGCAAAAATATCCCTTAAAAGTCTACTTTTTTGAAGTTTAGAAGGAGAGATAAAAAGAAATTATAGTTAATTTACAGAGTCTAAATAGTTTGGATTGCTAATTTCAATATAATCTATTCGATAAAAAGAATGAGAATGAAATAAAGGGAAACCATTAATGATCTAGCTTTAATATGACAAAAAGGTACAAATGTATAGAATGTATAGAAGAAATAAGAAGAAAAAATATAAAAAACTAAAAAAAAATGAAGAGGAAATTAGAAATTCAAATATTTTTCGATATCAAAAGCATATGGCTGTATTGCAAATTTGAAATAAGTGTGTTTCAGCCCAAAAAAAGAGATATTTCCAAACAAAAAATATAGAAAAATTAAAGTATTAATTGCAGCATTTTGAGCGAATGTGAAAGAAATAAAAATAATCTTTTTTTTCTTCTTTCTTTTTTAGACAAAAGTTTCGGTTTATATATATATATATATGTATATAGGTATAATATATATATGTCATGAGCAATAAAATAAAGATTAGAAGCTGGATAGGAAGCCGAATTGTAGAATAAGAGAAACTTCCACCCTAAAAGAGATATTTTCGTAAAGTAAATGTATTCAGGTGCTGCTAAAAATTTAAGAAAACTGCTGTATTTTCTATAAAAATTTTCCAATAGCGAATTGAGAATTGATGATAGTCATGAATTGAATTTTGTAGAAAAAAAGAAGTTTGTATTAGAGAAAAAAAGCAATCTTAGAGTAGTTGAAGCTTAAGTTTAAAAGCACGAAACTCTAAAAAAAACAAATTGGCTAGTTCAATAGAATTTTTTTCTCTGTTTCAAGGAAATACAAGGGGAGAGGAGGAAAATTTGTCGAAAACAATTCTGAAAAACGTTAAGGTAAGATGAAGCCTGAAGATCTAATAACATGTATATATTCACTAAGACATTGTATATAGTACAGAGTTGTATAATATGGGGATACTATACAAGTAGAGTTGTTATTTCTTCAGTATTCAAGGCAACAGACAATTCTATACATAAAACTTTTAAAGTATAAGTTAGGTTACGGATGAATTAATGAAGAAAAATAAAATGTTTACAATATTCTTAATGAGACAGCAAGTCAAGTAATATACATTTATTTTCTTTTGATAGAGAATTTAAAAAATAGAAAGGAAGAAGGGCATTGTTTGCTCTATCTTAAATTTCAATGTACAGGCAACAAATGAAAAGCCAATGAAAAATGTAATTTTCAGCATATCAACCCACATTACCGATGGCAACAATTCCGAAGAATTTTATGCCATCCTCGTGCAAACCACCGCTATGTAATCCTTATCAAGCTCAAGTTGCTGTGGGAGTAAGTTTGAATGCTTTTGTTTTTGGAACAGTAAACAGAAAAACCAAAAAAAAGTATGCAACCTCTCGTTGCTTCTAATAAAATGAAATGAAATTCATTTCAAATATATTTCACGTCAACAAATGAAATTACGTGTATAGCACATGACCTCTTACTTTAGTAAGTATTAAGCATACTATTCATTATATGAATGAATATTAATGATGCAATTAAGTTTTAAACCGCCTATTAAAGTTTATAATGATTTCCTTGATTTTAAGGTTGAAGTCAATCATTTGGTGAATGATGGTGTAGAAGGTGAACTAGAATTTCCTATTCCGATTGGCAAAGATATTGCTTATAGAGTACCTATAAGTGGTAATTTTCATTGTGGTACGTTAACTGCTTTTTTCAATAAAAAAGAAAGGAAAATGGAAAAAAAATCCATAAAAAAAGTTCTCAAATGAAATATTTGAATCGAAAAAGCGACCATTACCCGTTTCCGGGCGGATTTGTATGACGACAGCTCAAATCATCAAGAATGCCTCACAAATGTCATCATTTAGTTGATACAAATAGTGTAAACTTCTAGTAAAAAAGCTACTGTTTGGGTATCAATGAATATAACAATTAGTTATAACGCTGTTTTTTGCTATTGTTATCTATTTAAGTTTACTTGAAATAGTGAAGCTTGAAAAGAGCTCGTGAAGACTGTTGTTGTAGTAGCGGTAATTTGAAGATTAGATTTGTTTGTCAGTAACAGGTTCAAATGAAAGAATTGAAGTGAATGCGGTTCAAACTTAAAATGCTGTATGTTCTAAGATTGAGTTAGGTTTGACATTTGAATGATAACTAAGAAATACATGTCCTGAGGGAGCGGAGTTCAAAATGAGAAAAAAAGTTTGCTGAACTCTTATTGGCGACAGACATAGACAGACAAAAAGCTCAACACTTCAACTGATATCTGAATATCTTAGTGTTGAGTGCAATCGAAACTTCAAAAAAATATTTTCTTTTTTAGAATTTGAAAACCATCGGAAAAAAGCATCGAAAAAGTATAAATCTCTTGTCAAATATACTGAAAATAAAAACTGAAGAACAAAATTTCCAAAATGTTTTAAAAGATAAATGAAATCAAATTCTATTTTAGATCTTGATGATATTGTTATAACGTATGGCCAAAATTTAAGTCCAATAGATCCATTCAAACTTGTGGCTGGTGGAACTGCACCGATTTGGCCAACTAAAAGTGCAAAAAACCTACGACGTCGAAAACGTCAAACAGTTAGTTTATGTTTTAAGGAGTACAAATTGAGAAAAACAAAATATTACTTTCTAAACGTTGAAGAGTTAAAGTAAGAATTCATTTAACTTAGCAAGTGTAATTTCCAGAGTTCTCTCATTCGTGATGAGATTGATGCTCATGTACATGCTCAAAACCTTGCTGTAGAAGCGCTAAATGAAAGAAATGAAGAAATAACTGAAGAAGAAATCGAAGGAGGTGAAGGAAACGAACATCCCTATTTGTGGGTTTTTGTTTTTTTTTTTCTAAACTATCAATACTTAGGAAAGAAATAGAGGAAAGCAATAGAAAGATTTAGATAGATTAAGAAATAGTGAAGTAATTTTATGAAAATTTTGTTGTTATACACAACGCAAAAATGAAACTCCTGATGTTAGATTTCAAAACAAATCCGATACTCTATTATATTTTCTGTCTACACATTTTGTCATCGCAAAACATTATGTCCACAAAAAGAGCGTTTAAAACTGAATAACGGGATTTATCTCAAAAGAAAAGATCAGTTGCTGAATCCATATATCCATTTGAAAAGAAAACAATTTGAAATTAGTGAAAAAAAGAGAGAATTATTTAAATATTATGCTATTTCATCATAACAAAAACAAGATTTTCAAGTCTAAAACACTTTATTTGGCTTTAATATCATTGAAAACTTGCAAGTTAGATCTCAAATATGCATAACTTATACATTATTCTCATAGTTTAAAGAATATGAGTGGTAAGACGTTTTAAAATGTACTTAAAATCAGGTTAAAGTGTTGAATTTCAATACTTTATGATATTTTAAAGAAGAATTTTAATTAAATTCTTTCAATTAAATCAATTAATATGTTTTTTTTGTCTTAACAGAAACCTCATTGATGAATCAGATTCAAATCTGATGGTTAGATGAGCAAGAAGATATAGGGTAAAGTATTCAGTATGCACATGAACAGAAAAATAAATAATGAAAAATGCTGAAATTTTTGTGGAAACTTAGGAAGAGTTGTCATCATACGAATCATGAAGAAATTGGCAAAGTATTGAGAGCTGCCAGGACAAAAACTTCCTTATTTATCTTTATTTTACTGAAAACTATGAATTTCGGGGGGGTTAAGTTGCTACAAACAGACTAAAACT
The DNA here is from genome assembly GCA_964057225.1 of Auanema rhodensis. Lineage (NCBI taxonomy): Eukaryota > Metazoa > Nematoda > Chromadorea > Rhabditida > Rhabditidae > Auanema > Auanema rhodense. The sequence goes on along the minus strand of OZ059899.1, from coordinate 6,534,173 downwards.
AAAATAATTTATTGTATATATATATATATATATATATATATTTATTTAAAAACTTTTTTTGAAATGAAACAAATTTTTAAAATCTAAGTTTGAATGTAGCGAAACAATATCTTTTGCCCTCAACCCTTCTCTATTTGCTCTTAAAAGGCTAATAACCATGTTTAAAATGGTCATAGCATTACGTCTCGGCTCTTCAATTGTTCAGTATAAAACAGAATTTTAAAGCTTTCTGACGATTCCGGCTACAGAAACCCTTTAGTTGTGCTATCCATAATATATTTGAAACGAATTTAATTCTTGCTAAATCACTACAAATTGTTTTTTTCTAGAAAAATAACTAAAAAAAGTCATTCTGTCATGATAGTTTCTAAACTATAATAAGAAAATAATAATGATGCAGTATGGAAGCAAGACCGAATTTTCAAAAAATATTGTTGCAAATACTGTTTACTAAGTTTCAATTAAATACGTCAAAAACATAAATAAAAAAAAACAAAAGTTTTATTTTTATTTATTTAGTCAATTAAGAAGGGTAAAACAACAAAATGAATGAAAAATCAAATGAATATTTTCGCTTACTACCTCCAGTTCTTTTTTTTTGTTTTTCAATATTTCTGTGTTTGATGTGCTGTTCAAAGTGTGATTTAGTTAAAAAAAAAAGTTGATGAAAAGCTCTACATCATTTAGAAAATTGAAGTGTCGAACACATCGAACACATGTAACATCAAAAGTAAATGTTACATACAAATTGTTTCGTTAGTAAAAAAAAAGATTACATGTAGATAATTGTATAAGAAGAGAAGTATTTATTTCATTAGAAATAATTTAATAAAAAGAAGCTGAAAGCTAAGGTGTTTTGATCCACACAAGTTGAGACTTTGAAATTAGACAAAAGTATATATGAATATATGTGAGAAAAAGATATTAAGGTTTTATCTCTCTCTTCATTGCGATTCTGTCAAAAATATAAATAGTTATTTTATGTTCTTGAAAGAGTAATATTAAATATATAAAACGTTTTGATGGTGAAAAAAGGCAAATTCCATGAAATTAATTAAGAAAATAAGGGAGAAAAGTAACATGTAAGCATGTATATATGTGCTGCATTACATAAATTAGATTATGAGTCAAAAATATAAATGAGAATGATGAAAATGAGCTTATGATTATGGTAATTAGTCTTAAAGAATAGTTAAGAAACAAGAGAAGTATCATTAGACAATTTCCTCTTTGCTATACATATGTGTAAGAATGTACAAACATACTTATATATATACATATAAGATAAAGTATGTAATACATAATATAAAAAACATCTTAAAACGAATTTCCATCGTAAAATAAATACGAAAATTTTCATAAAACTGCTTTCTTGTTTTTTTTTTAAATCAATTCATCTACATCAAAATTCTAATTTCATTTAATTAAAATATAAAGCATTTTATGTGTCATATTATGCATGATTTATTCTCTCATTTTACTGTTCCATTTTTGAAAAATATTAACTTTTATTTTATTTTTAGAGTGTGCATGCATGTTCAACATGAGGAAGGAGAAGGTCATCAACATGGAGAAGAAGGGGAAAACCATGGAGAATCAGGAAACCATGAAGGATCAGAAGGAGGAATGCACGGAGAAACAGGAGGGATAATACATGGAGGATCAGTAGAAGGAAACCATGAAGCACTAAGAGAAGGCCATGGATGAGTAAAAACGAGAAGATGATATGCAGCGCTAACGTCATTATATCACAATTCTAATAATTATATAAATGTATATATATATAAGATTAATAATTAATAGATAAGAAAAAAAATCGTTAAACGATGTTATCTAAAATGAAATTTCAATGACGTTCTTTTTTATCAAAAATAAGAAGGTTTGTTAGGTACACATCAAACTACGCTTGAAATATATTTTATAAAAAATCGAAAAGACAACAACAACAACAATACAACAAATACTCAATAAAATCTTGTAATGAATATATCATGATAGATGTTACTTAGCATTGTAATAACACCAAATATTACTGATTGCAATTCGGCTAGCTTTTCTGTTTTTGATTAAACAATGCAAAAAAGGAAAATTTCAATATTAATGAGATAAGTTCGCAAAGGCAAAAGAAAGCCTCGGTATTTTGGTGTTCCATTTTTTATCCACACAGCTCTTCAGAGTGGTGCATGGTTATATCGTCATTGGGCACGCTTTAGAAGAACTCGAACCTGCGAGTTCACAGCGAAGGGGCGCCACCTTTTAATAGGCTAGGCGGACACACATTGTGCCCTTTCGTTGTAAAGACCATGATGCTCTATTCCATGTGTAACGTTGCGATTTAATTTTCAATTAAAAAGTGAAAAAATAAAGAAAATTGTGTGGAAACAACAAAAATAAAAAAAAGAAATTGAAAAAGAAAAAGAAATAAAAAAGAAGATATGCAAATTAGATAAATTTTGTCTTCTAATACAAAGATTAAGTTATTTCAAAAATAAATAAAAAAACTCTAGAGGAATAAATTGTTCAGGAAAAATGCAAATATAAAGGCATTTTTTTGTATAATAAGGAAATGTTTAATGTTTGCAAGTAACCTTTTGGTAATCATGAATTTTGCGAATTACATTTTACTCATCAAGAGATCCAAGCAAGAGAATGAGCGCGAGAAATGCATAAATAGATGAGAGAGAGAGAGAGAGAGAGAGAGAGAGAGAGAGAGAAAGAGAAAGAGAGAGAGAAAGAGAGAGAGAGAGAGAAAGGAGGGGGAGGTAAATGTGTTGCAAAACTAAACTCTTTGCAGTAAAATCAGTCTGAATAATAATTTGTAACAAAAATGGATGAAAGATATACAAATTTTTAAAATATTGGTATGCGATGTGGAAGACTAAGCTTCGGTTATAATGAACTTCAGCACATTATTTTCATGAACACATCTCTCCAAAATTTTTGCATATAAAAACAACATATATAAACAAAAATGAAGTAAAGAAATATGAAAAACTGAATATAATAGACTTTTATTTATATTTCTTCACAGTTTGTAACTCAAAATTAGTAAAATATAACAAAGCTAATGTAACGTTTTTCAAACAAATTAATGATAGAATTAATTAGATTTTTGTAGATTTCATATATTAAATAAAATAACTAAATATGAACAGCATGAATATATATTAACTTTAAACAAAAATTAAATAAAAAGTTATAACTTTTTTTTAAACTTTTTAACTTTTATATATTGAGAAGTTGAGAGCTTGAAAAGTTAACAGTTAGTCTTTAGCTTCTGAGATAACAAAAAGAAAAAAACTAAGATTTGTTTGTTTACGCTTTAGCCTCTGAAGTCAGTGGTTCTAATCAGAATTGGAGAACCATCGTATGCTTCGTATGGTTACAATTTTTCCCATGTAATCTATGAGCACTACCATTGAAGATGAAGCTTGAACGAAAGTTGAAACTTGTTTTTAATTTAAGAAATTTTTAATTTAAAAATAAGTTTTAAATTAACATAAATGTATTAAAATAAAACATGTACTATTGTTCGTAATAAAACGAATTAAAAAATGCTCCATTTTTAATTTTTAATTTTTAATTTTTAAGCTCTCAAATGGTTTTATTGACCATATTAGTATATATTGATGATTATATAAAGGAATATTTTAATTTTTTCCATACATCCTGACAGATTATTTACTTGTAGATCTGAAGGCATCAAAGCATTCAAGTAACAATACAAAAAAATTAGAAATTCCAATTAGGTCTATTCATTGGATTAGAAAAATTTGTTTTGTTGTTGTATTCTTACATGCCATCATACATCCGGATAAAAAATCGAAATCTATTGTGCATCAATTAAAGAAGAAAGTTCGATATTAATTTGAACCCAGTACTTAGTCTCGCATGTATGTATATACATACATCTGTATTATATACATAGAAGATATTGAAAATATCATAATGGATTGGACATTCAAGGAAATTTCTCTTTGTACTCAACATTTATAAAAAAAAAGGATGAATCGTTTCAGAAGCCTTTAACAGACTTACCCTTATCAAACCTGACCCCGTTTTCGAAAGTGAAATTAATTCATCCGTTGTTATCTTATCCGGTTCAACATAATGAAATCTGGCTTTCGTAGGCTTTCATCGATGAACTTCCACTTTTTAATTTCATTATGGATTTCAACAACAGTCATATGCTTATATTTATCCTCTTCTAGTTTTTGCTTAAGTTTCTTTTCATTCTGCCATAAAGCTTTTGAATATTCTATGTTTTCAATTGAATATTTTTCATACAGTCTATGAAACATTCGTTGCTGCTGCTTGCTGTTCTTCTGAATGTGGCACATTCACATTTTGCAAACGTTGATGCTGCTCTCAGTCGAAACAAACGATCAGCAGATGAAATAGAGGGATTTATTAAGGAATCAGATGAGGAAGAGACAAATAATGATGATGAAGATCCCAACGACGACAATAACAAGAGTTATTATGATTTTCTCTATAAACGTATGAAGCAAGCAGCTGATACTGATGCTGAGCCTCCACGGAAACGACCTATTCTTAAGGCAACTCCATACTCCATTCCAGGTAAAACGACATATTTGTAAACCATTTGAATCATATCAATCCCCTCTAGGCCCACAAGAACCATTGCCGGGTCGATCTCATCCTGGTAACTACTGGCCAGTTTTCCCATTCCATAATCAATATAGTGGAGGTGTTGACCTCGATCCATCTATATCTCGAGTAAGGATTTTCATCATCAATTCAATACTGAATTATCATTTCAGCATATCGGAGGAGATTTAAACATAGCTGTCCCATCATGGGGTATATTAGATATTTACGGAAGATTTTTCAACAGGTTACTTTCATTTCGAATTAATATTCAAAAATAACTATTATTATTTGACGTCTCTTTGCAACCACTTAGCAGACAAAAATTAAATCTTTGAGCGTTCATTCTTCAACTAGAGATTATCTTGATATAAAACTAATTTGAACTTTCCGATATGTAGCGTTCGTGGTGTAATGGTCAGCATGGATGCCTTCCAAGCATTCGACGGGGGTTCGATTCCCCCCGAACGCAGATTATTTTTTATTTTATTTTTCGAATAAATACAGATTATTTATTTTGTATTTCAGAATTCATGACACAACTACAAAGTTTGGTTATATGGCACAACCTGTCAATATGCTTGATTTGGATAAAAATGATTTTGTTAAATTAATGAGTGATCCATCACTTCATTATAATAGAAGTAAGATTAAATATATATATTTATAGAAACATTATATATATTTTTTAATATTATCTAATATACTTAATGATATATAGAACGTTTTAAATATTTTTTTAGATATTCAACCAACATTACCTCTTGGTAAACTGGCCAAAACGTATTCCCCCATCAGCTGTAAACCTCCAATGTGTAATCCTTACCAAGGAACATTTGGATTCGGCGTACGACATTTTTCAGGAAAAAAGCAGATAAAATAAGTTTGTTTCAGGTTGAACATGACGTAGGAGGAAATGATGGAGTGGAAGGTGATATTGATGTACCTCTTCCTATCTCCAAAGGAATCGCTTATCGCTTTCCATTTTCTGGAAAAATATACTACGGTATAATGAAAAGATTAAATTTACAAGATATACTATTTCTTATTTAGATCGTGATAATGTTACTATTACATATGGTCAAAATCTTAATCCAATCAATCCGTATTCTTCTTTGTTTGATTACCAAAACTTCAGAGATCCCCGTCTTGCTATTCCAAGATCAAAGAGAGAGATTAGTTTTTCAAAGAAGGTTTGTAAATCTTTCTATTCAAACCAATTCCATTCATATATTCGTTTTTATTGATTTGTAGTCTATACGTGAGCCTTTTCTGAATCTGAACATTTTCCCTTTTTCTTAGTTGAGATTCACCGACAAAAAGATGTTCGATTCTTAAACATTATTTGGGTTATATATGATGAAACTTCCAAAAGTTGCAGCAAAGTTTTTGAAACTTCCGATCAAGTTCGAAAAAAAGGATTTTTCTAGTCTTTTTTCAATTAGATATGAATCACTGGCAGTTTTTATGACCCTTTTTGCATCATTTATGATGACGTACAACCCTGTTAGGCGAAACACAAGGAAGCATATATTTAATCAATCACAACATTCTAATCCTCTGAATACACTTATATTTCTTAAAACACTTTAATTTTCTTTATAAAATCTGACTCAGAATTGGTTAAACACCAGGAGTTGCGGTCCTAGGTTACCGCTGGTTCTAATTCACTTAGAATCATTACTTTCTTTCTTCATTGTCAGCTTTGCAAATCAGAATTATCCTGACTGAAGACAACGAGAGAAACACGCGCCTGCGAGTATAACATTCTTGCATCGTATCTCGTATGGGTTTTCCAAAGACTAGTTTGCACTTTGATCTGGGCATGTTATAGTGCTGCTGTGTATCGCAGCCACATTTCTCTCATCCAACGTCTGCTTACAGATTGTTATCGGTCCATGGTTATACTTCAAAACTAAAACGATGATGTTATGAAGCTCGATTTACAATTTTCTATAAAAAGAAAAAGAGATATCGTGATTTGACCCATGAAAAGAAAATTCAACGACAGCTGATTTAGCCATCAGTGACACAAGAAAGGATAAACTGAAATTCTCTATTCCCCCCCCCTACATCTTTTGAATCGATTAAATCTTCTGTTTGTTTTTAGGTATGGCAGAGTGAATCAAATGCTAAAACATATGGAGAACATGTTGCCAAAGGATTCGAACCAAAAGCAGAATTGTACAAATCAAGAGTACCTGGACGTCCAAAAACGTATGATCTGATGGAGGATGGTGATGAAAGGTCAATCACTATTCCAAGAAAAGTATTTGAACAACTCAGAATGGAGGAAATACAAAAGGAAACAATGTCTTTATGGGAAAACTACTATCCACATCAAATGCAGGAATGGCCGAAGTTGTCGTATTCACCATATGACTTACGCTCTTTATACTTCCAACCGATGTACGTACCAAGAGCTATAAATTCCTTCGAATCCATAGACGATTACGGTTTTAATGCTTATTTGAAAGCAAATAATTATAATAATTTCGACGAAATTAAGTTCATGGATACATATAATCCTACATCGCCATTACTTTCTCCACTCCCCGTTAATTGCCATTTTCCATATTATAGATATCCCTTCTACACAAATAATAATTTCTCTCCGACATATTAAATATGAAGAGAATTAAAAAGAATCAGAAATCTTAAACGTTTCTTTTGCTTCAATCCGTTATTCCTTCCTCATTAAACAAAGATGAATATGATTGAAATGAGAATTATGTATATAATTATATTGTTAATATTTATATTAATCATTAATAATATTTAATAAAGTTTAAACCAACTTTATTTATTGACAAAGTATTTACAATAAAAATGATATAATAATAGTCAGTCAAGTAAAAAAAAAAACAAAAAAAAAGAAAGACAGGATTATGTATAAAGACAACACTTGTGTACAGAAAGTGAAATCGTCGTGAAACGATATGCGCTACCCGCTGAAGATCTGCGTGAATTGAGTAAAAAAAATAAATTTGACCGATATATGATACTGTAATCTACGTGATCAAGAGTCTATAGATTGATATACAAATTAAAACGATTATTTAAGGCCGAATACATTATACGGAGTTTAAGAATTTCTAGCATCCTAACCTTGAACTACGTCATAGTAATCAATGTTAGCATCCTTGCTTTCCGCCAAGGATGATTTACACTTATCTCCATAACAATAATCAGCGGAAATTCGTATTCTATCATTCTCGAAAGCAACTTCGGAGGTGGTTTGTTCGAAGTCAAAGATGATTGGTAAATGAATTCCTAAAAGGACAAGGTTACAACCTACAGCTGCTGTTTAACAAACCTCCTCTTAGCTTCTTTGCCATATCTTCGTTAAGGATCAATTCAGTAAGGGCATTAACCAGGAATTCCAAAGAGTTTTCATCAATACCATCAACCAGAGAGGCAACCTAAAACATATAACATAAAATTGTTGAAGAGTTAATTCTTAATGCCTCCTCAATCTTGAACTTCTCAATATGCATATCAGCATTTAGCACGAAATTGTCAAAGGAAACTTTGTCAAGCTTGATTTCAGCATTCATTCCAGCGGTCAAGAAACGTCTACTACGCTCTCCTTGCTTAAAATATTTCGAAAATTACTCAGATAGCTCATTAAGTTATATTACCTGAACAAAAGCATCAACTTTAGAATCAATGTAAATTGTGGCATTATTCTCTTTAATAACCATCTTTGGATAAGACACAGTATGAGATTTGATTACAACTTCTCCATCGGGGAAACGTTGGCTAAGAGCTACAAATATTAAATATAATTAAGATGTATGATTGTAATATTCAAATACCGGGAAAGAGTGTTCCAGCACAAATATCATCGGAAGGACAATTTGTTTTCAGATATCCTGTTATAGCAGAATTGTTCTGGGCAGTTCGACTGATCTCGTAATCGAATTTTCTGAATTATTATATTAAAATTGACTATTAGATTCATATAAGAACCTGTATTGATCCATCCAGAAAAGCAAACTGCTAACAGTATAGTTTGAAAGATAAAAATCAACCATTTTTCCACTTTGTGGGCCATCGACGTTGAATGGAACGCTACGGAAGGGAAGACGGAAGTCATTCAATCTGGTACGTCCTGAATAAAATACGAACAGATGAAAACCACCAGATGTCTATCACCTTGACGGAGGATTCCAAAAGCGTTTCCACGATGTCTTAAGACAATTTCATTCTCACGGAAATCAACTGGACCAAGAAGACCTGAATTAGAAAGCGAATGAGGTAACTTTCACAAATCAACATTGAGATCAGACCATAATTCAAGAAGTATTGTTCAAAGAGAGCTGCGCTCATTGGTGTGTTCATTAGCCTATTCGAGATAACAGGAACAAGCTCAGCATGGAAGGTAGGGCAAATGACCTAAACAGCAATTCATTAAGAAATTTATTGGTTTATAACCTGTTCCATGTGTTCCTTGATGAACTGCATAATGTGTGGCAAGTAATTAGAAAGGAGAGCGGAATCAGATGGAGAAAAGCGCAATTGAATGTTGTTAGCAGCAACCTGAGGGCATAAACTTGATCAAAACTGAAGCTTTTTCCCTGGAACCAACCTTGCAAGTGACTAGATCTGTCTTTAGGTGTCCATCAGTGTTAACTCCAGTCCAAAGAGAAAGTTCTACGTTGGTTCTGAAAATTATAAATGTGATGTTTACGATACGATTATATTTGGTACCTATCAAAAGACAAAGGAACAAAACCGCTGATTTCCCCTTGAGGAGTATTAAGAGTAAAGTGAGAATTGACCGTAGCATTGATATTTGAGCCCTGAAATACATCTGTGAAATGATTTTCTTTTATCGTTTACCGTCCAAGATAATCCTTTTCCCGGAGTACTTAGCATACGAGAGCTGAAGGAATTACTATCAAAGCTCAGAATTCGAGCAGCGGCTAAGTTAAAGTGAGTCTAAAGTCAGAATGTCTCACTTTGATAACAACTTCAGACAAACCTCATCACTCAAAGATGTAGAAATATTAAAAGGTAAATCACCAGCATTCATAAAGCGGAGAACTCTATCACTTAAGTGAGAGGAAAGTAGGTCAAGACCTTTCTGATTAATTCTGGTAATGAATCCTGGGTAGGTTCCAGTTTCGGCGAAGAAAGAATCTGCTAATAAGATGTTTAGAGTAGTAATTTCTAGGTTACTCACTGGCTAAGCTTTGGGAAGATATCGCCACCGTTACATAGAATAGAGTAAATATCCTTAACATTTTTCTGACTTAACTCCTGGAAAATGGTCTTTTTGAAAGTTTTGTGAAAATGTTCGATTATAAGATATTCTGGTCTATCTAATCAATAAATCACAGATGCCTACAATGAAGAGAATGCGATATTAGATAACCGGATAGTGGAAAATTTACGAGATTTCTTTAGAATGAACACGACATGTTCATCTTTGGAAAATATGCAGTGAGGAAAATATTCAAGAAATATTGAGAATACAAAAATGTCATTAAGCGCTATAAAATCATGAACGACGACTTCGTTTAGCCATCATTTTATGAACTAGTTTGGCTTATTGCTTATAACAATGATAATAGATAACAAAACTTGTAGAAGGAGCAGGAAATAGAAGATGTAATAAACGTTCTAATAAGAAACACGATTAAAAAAGTAGATTAAGTCCGTCAATAAAATAAACGAAAGGTATAAAGATATTGTTTGGAGCAATATATCATCAAATAGGTTCAAAAAACTTTAGGCCAATAGTCTTATGAAACTCTGCTAGTCAGACTATAAAGGAATATCTCAGACATTATATCCACTAAAACAGAAGGGGCTAGACCGTATGTGAAAGGATGAAGAGTGAAGCAGTGGCTTAATGGTGCTAAAAACGTTCAACCAGAAAAGAACTGGACGGATTAACAATCTTCAATTTTCATATCCCTTTCACGAACACCTTCAATCTCATAGATGCCAAGTGAAAACCAAGTGAAGAGCTTATGCTGGTGAGAAAACATGCGATAAAAAATGAGAGATATAGATATGCTACGATTTATCAACCAGTTTGAGAAAGTAATAAGCAAATAGTTCATTCTTTAAGCTTGAATTATGCTGCAGTTCTTAAAGCGGAATGGAGAAAGTTTTTAAGGTAATTTGTAAGTAGAGTTCCTTCGAGTAAAAACAAATGAACTGAATGAATTACCTCCACCTTTATAGGTGGTGAAACGAATACAAAGTATTCAAGATCTTTGATCACAGTGAATGAATGAAATAAGAAAAAAGACAAATGAGGAGTGTAATAAATTTACAGTCTTGGAGAAAAACAACAAAAAACATGGTATTGTGGCCTTGTGAAATTATGGCATGACATGAGAATGCAATCTACAGTGGGAATATGATTTAATAGTCAGGACTTGACCTATTCTGATAAAGCTTCTCACTAATATTCTTTTCAGAAAATGTAAAAACTTAAGTTCTGAAAAGAAATCACTCAACAACATTAAAAAGGTGAACAACAGTGTAGTGATAAATCCAAATCTTATTCAGTGTAATCCAAATAAGACACCTTGACGACATAAACGAGTCAGCTTTAAAGTTGGAAACTCTATTAAGAACCAAACGAGACCCCTGTCACACGACAGTAGACATTAAGCGTTTGATCTCAGTGTACAACATCAATGTAGGCGAATGGGGCAAAATAGAACATAAATATAAATTTTTGTTATTTTTTCAGAAATTGAAAATCTCTAAATTAGACACAGAAAGACGGTGAAAAAAAGAACAAAAAAGACCTGGATAGGAACAACACATTAATCTAGAAACAGGATACGTATACGGAGCTAAGCGCCATCGCGCAATTTCACATAGATAACACCTATCACATTTGAGGATACCGTAAATACGTATATGAAATAGGTGATAGAGATCAGGAGAAATTCGATAAAAGAAAGCCAATCACTTGTTTTTGTGTGAAAAACGATACATATGCGAACTTGGCAAGAACTGGGTTATTAGCTGTGACAAGGGGGGATTGGTGAAAATGGCAATCGGAAAATATAAAGACAACAGCTATTAGGTACAAGCTGGCTGAAAAGAGAAATAGAACATGGCCTGTTCTAGAAGAGGATACACAGCAAGCGGAGAGAAGCTAAACCAGATAGCAGCCTTGGGCGCAGAAAAGCGAAGAAATGGCGAAATCCCAAGTGACAGATATGGCACAAAGCTCAAGGTGACAGCATACGGCAATACGGCTGCCTTACGCCAAGTGTCTTCTCCTTTTTGATGTCAGCAACAACAAGACAACATCACAAAGATCTTGTAATGCGTGTAATGCACATTCACCTCTGTAGCCTTGCAGAGGTTGAAGAAAGCCAGAACAGGAATAAAAAGGTAAACAGATTCTAACAAGGCAACGAAGACATTAGAGACCATACGTTTTCATATCGAGAACACCGGGTGTGCAGGTAATTAACAGAATACTGTGAGTCTCGTCATTACTCATGTGTGACAAAACGCCGCAAGGAAACAACAAGCCATTTATGACAGATGATTCATGCCAATGTAGATACTGACACACTCTCGATAAGAGATAGTCATTCAGGCAAAATTAACTGAATAACTCGTAGGCAGAATGGCTGTTCCTTAACTAATAAAGTAGGAAACCTGCGAGAAAATGTCGACCATGAAGAACGGAATCTACATTAACATAGAGATATTATATCATAACTTAAAACGAAAAACATAACGAAAATAAAGCTGACAAGCAAATCTTATACTGGAGAATTTTACACTGTAGCATGCAACGCATAATAAAAAAAATGAAAAACAAAAATTACAAAGTTATTGGAACTGCTTACGGTTACATCAACCTATTCACATACACGACCAAACGGATTCAATCCCTACAATGATGTGGTCAAGATTAAGAATAGCCGTCTACGAAGTTGAATCGGTCAATCGATTCAATAGCGTGAAAAGACGATCAACCAAGATTGCCCTACAAAAACCAGCCTGGTTTAGGAGACAGAACGACGACGTCCTCTCTCCACATATACTTGTGCCAGTCGTCAATTTCACGTTAGAAACAGACTGACACTTCAGAAACAGCGTTTTATACACTATATGGAAAGCTTTTCTTTGAACAAGACAGAAGTATCACCAGACGAAACGAAGCCGATAAAAACCTAACGTCACCACTAATTATCAATGTCAAAACCTACTTACCAGATATTTACAGAAGGGAAAAACGAATATGTTACATAATTGGCTAATAAAAACGAATTGAAAACGTTCAATAAGAGAGAAAAGTGAAACACAATAAACGATATAATAAAGCAAGAGAAAACGAAATTCACTCTGACAAGCATATACACCTACCGTTACAAGAGATAAATTCGGAAGTGAAATCATCACAAACGGCATTCTTTAATTCTAGTTAAAACAAGTTCAAAAAGCTATTCATTCATCCTGAATTTTCACAAACTCCGAGATGTTCAAAGGTCTTAATCAACAATTAAGCAAAAAGAAAATTTTAATTAGTCAAATCCATACTTTAAATTTAATTTTAAAGGTTTATTGTAATCGTAATGTGCAATGTACTTAAACTTAACACATGAGATCAAAAATGTGTAATATCTAACAAAATAAAATAAAAATCATTTACAAAAAATAAAAAACATTAACAAAAGAAATAAGACTATCACAAAAATAGAGTATTCGAAAAAATAGAATAACTCTCACCCGATATTTTGAAAATTGAAAACAAAACCTACACACCTGTTCAAAATTACCAATATTTTGTAGCTAGTATATGCCAAACTGTGTCCCAATCATATGCTCTCGTCTTAAAAATGTCAGAATATCAATTAGAAAAATTAAAACTTACACTGAATAGCATACGCTGATGACGTGACGACATCATAATTTGATCTGGTGTGAGAGAAACAGGTACGGTCTGTGAGGTTGTCTGAATATAAAGTAAATACTAAAATTAAATTTGCTAAATTACATTTATAGGTATGTCCTGAGAACTACAACTACTTTCAGTATCAGATGATGAATCGTCAGACGTTTTATCATTACTACTATTGGAGCTGCTATCAGATGCCGAGAAACCTGTATGTACAGTGCTTTCAAGACTTTCAGTACTTGGATCAGCTAAAAAGAGTTGTTATATATCTTGAATAAACATTAAATTGCACCATAAGTTTCAGCTATTCCCAATTTATACATTTTGATTTCCTTGACAGAATCTACTTCATGGTAAGCACTTATTCTTCCGTTATAGCTTCTAGAGACTCCAGAATTTTCGAATAAAGCATACGTTAAGGGGATCGTACTTCCTTCTACAAGATTATTCGCTATTTCAGTGTATCTGTATTATTCATTATAAAAACATGCTACTCAATAAAAATTCAACCTGCCGTGATCAACAACCATCAATTCGAGCATCATATAACATGAGTATAATACTATATCCAATTCTCCTTAAAATGAAAATATTAAAATTTGTTATATTTTCCAAAACGAGCCTATCAGTGTTGCGAAGGAATTTAATAATGTTTTGAATGTATTACTCATGTAAGGAGAAGCAGCAGTAAATGCATCGGAACATGCTTTACGTGAAACAAAAACAGAGCAGGGCCCATTAGAGCATTTCTAATTAAATTTTGATTGTTGTATAAAAAACAGAAACAAATACCACATCTATTTTTGACTTGAACTTTTTATTGTGGCGAGTGTTGTACGTATATATGCATCCTTGAGCCCAAAGTGGTCGAGGATAACGCTAAACAAAATTTAATCGAAGGAAGTATGATATGGTTAACAAACTTTGAATTCATTAGAATTGGGAAAGCACCGATTCCAAGTGGAATTTCCCGAAGAGTTTAGATCATACATCTATAAGCTTACGAGCGTACATTTATAAAGTTATAACTAAATAAAATACCCCGAAATCTTCCATAAAAAGTTTCAAGCAAGTGTCGTCAATCCTTTTTCGTATTTCATCTTTTTCTTCGGGAGTCCTATTTTTTCCTAAGTAGTCTCTCATAGCATTAGTCTGATACCGTAAAGGTGCTGAAAATGTAAGAGTAAATATTTCAAGCACTACGTATGCTTACAGAATAATATTCTGTTTCCTCTTTCGCTACGATCTGGTTTTTTGCATAATTCAGGTGGGAGATAAGGAGGTAGCATATCAAACTAAAAAAAATGAAAAAGGAGATATATGAGGAGAAACAAACTTGTTCAAGATTTTGAACACTTGGGCATGAATCCCAGAACATGGCATCCCTACCCTTGTTTTTGAATACATATACATCTTGTTTAGAACTGATGGAAAATAGGATATTGCACTAAAATACTTGACTTACCTAACACGAACATTACCACCATGCCCAAACTCAGGTTTAATTTTATGATCTATGAACGGTTCACTGAAATCAGCATTAAAACAGTATTAGTACATGTGAACAAAACACCTTCGTTGAAGAATGTCTGTTGCATTATGACCGTCCATGTGCAGCAATCTTAGCTTCAATTGATATACGTAAGAGGGAATATTGAAGGTTCCAGGTTCGTATTCCTAAATTTAAATATAATAAATTATAATACTATCCTGATAACATTTTCAGAATCATCAAGAGAAAATCGTAGTTTTAAAGCAAGAAGAATGTATGCCATAATCTTGGTTTCAAGAGAGAAAAAAATGCTGAAAAAACAAGAAAAGTCAATTGACTTAAAATTTTAGAATACTCATTGATAGCAGATTTCATATTTCGTCTGAAACAATTTTGAACATTGTTATCCTTTTTAAGTTGACATAAAGGGAATCCCTAAAAAATTTTCTAAATTTTTAAGCAAAGAAATCACAATATAACCTCTAATATATCTCCTTGACAACGTAGAGATTCTTGAGATATTTCGTTGTTCAGAGGAAATAAATCATAAAGAACTGTTATACACTCCATAAAATCCGTGGGAAGATTCAAATCAAAGAGATACCTCGAAAACAACTAAAACAAGAATACTGGAATTTAACAAAACATGAACAAAACCTTAGTGATATCTAATCGAAAATTAGGAACAGGAGGAGCAATTGATTGCCAGAACCATAACGACATTCGGGTGTATTCGTAAAGTGGCATGCCCTATCAAATTACAAATTAAATAGCTGATCTAAACAAGAAAAACCCCGAGAATTGAAGTTTGGACCATAGCTCTTTTCTTGTTCATTCTTCCTGTTGAAGCAAGTTCGGATTTTCCAATAAAGAATCTATCTTCATTCATCCATCTATGCGAAAATTTAATATATTAGTGATAGAGAAGAAACTACCTCACAATATCTGACAACATAACCCAATGACATCCGACAGAAAGTAAAGAAGCATGAACCATTGCTATAATAAAATCCATCTGTAGATAGACTGAGTCAATCTGAAGATAATAGCACAAATACTATACTAGAATAGTATGAACTAACATGTCGAAATGCCTCTTCATTGATAAAAGTTGGAAGAACATCGATAGTGTATTGTTCAGCTGCAGGCTAAATAGTTCACATAAGTTAGTATCTCAATTAAATATTACCTTTTTTATTTTCTTCATATCATCAGTATTTTCTTCATCAGATGACATTCCAAGATTTTCATCAATGTTCGTACTTAATAAGAGTGCTAGCGGATTGGAACTTTTGTTGAAAGCCGTTTTAGCTAGAAATAAATGCTGAAGGAATTGAATAAAATTTAGCAGTACCTCTTTCTTGTTTGCGTTTGTCTCTCTCACGTTTAGTGCGTTTTTGTTCTCCTTCACTAAAAATCATCCCTATATATTAAAAAAAAGACACCTGATTTTTCGGGTACCTGATTTTTCTTTCAATCAAGGCTCGGTACATATTATCTAATTCACATTCGTACTCTTCATCATGGAAAGCTATTTTGCAATGTTGTAGATACAACTGCCAATACGTTAGACAGGTCTCCTGAATAATTACGTAAATATATATCATAATTTAAAGTTTACAGGTAGTTCAGCTGGAAAATTATACTCATCTACTAAAGTTCGAGTTATTTTCACTATAATTTTGGTAACAGTGAGCAATCTCCTTCCAATATTAGCTAGATGCTCAGCTACTTCAGATTTCGAATGTAAATTTGTTTTTCTTTAATATGAAATTTAATTCTGGACACATTTACAACATACTCACTTTAGTCGAGAAACAGTTTTGCTTTTACTTTCAAATTCTTTGCTAATTTCAATTTCTCCTCGGAAACCCTGAATGAAAAACGATAAGATTGAAGAACTTTAAGTTTACAAGTACCTTTCTTTTTTTGATTTTCTGTACCCCAGTCGTTTGTAATTCAGTATCATCAATACCTAATTGCTCGACATTTCTAATTACTTTCTGTCTCACTTTAAATCGACCTGTAGCAGCGATGGAGCTATCATCTACTTCATACTCTAAGAATGTCTATAAAGCTAGTCCGTGGAGCTGATTTTCTATCTCAATAACTCACAGTAATTTGGGAATTACATGTTAAACAATAAAGAAGACCATCTCGAATTTCATTCTTTTTTGACTGGCATATTGTACAAGACAAATCCATATCATAAAACGTTGAAGCTTAAAGAAATTAAATACTTCAAGTTATATTCCAATAACACGAACAGATTTGAATGTTTAAATCGTGATAGGACCAAAAAATTATAATACCAATGTTTTCGGGTTCATTTTAGTATTATATATTATATACTAATAATTATATGGAAGTATCAAAAATAGTATTACTGTATAATGTATGTGCAACATTGGAGCAAAAATTATTATTATCACATTGCAATAACTAAGCATAGTAATAAATCGTTTTCAGCAATGCAATTTTTCATGCTGTACACTGGAGTGCCTGTTTCCTGTTTTCAGAATATTCTTATTATAGATATATCATATTTCCATAATAATCTTACTTGATTTTTCAACAATTATAAATATCAGTTCTAATCAATAATTAACTAACAAGAACGGAAAGTAGGTATAACAATCATTAGAAATAGATACACAACCGGTATTAAATAGACATATTGTCTTCTACATTTTTCTTCGGCAGAATAACTGAAGTCAGGAGAAATTACAACACTCTCCTGTAAAATATTTGTTATTGCCTTCAACGAAAGGATTCTAGAGGCATGATTCTTTGATGGCTGTGGGGTCATCCTTACTGTAGTTTGTTATCAAAGCTGATAAGATAGCTTTTCTGCGGCTACAAGACTACCTTGAATTGAGAATCATATATTCTTTAATAAGTTATTAAACTGAACTGGTGTGCCAAAACAGTTATTTATCATTTGACATGCCCTATTTGGATCACGCTGGAGCTACCCTTCCTTCTAAGGAACAAATAGTAGAGATATGTAAGTTACTTGAAACTGTTTCGTTTTCGAATCCGCATTCACATCACGCTACTAGCAGAATTACAAACAATATTATTAATAATTCGCGGCAAAGGTATGTTGTTTTTCAAAAAATTCTATGAATATTGTTTATACACGTGCTAGATTGTCCTTTCTTCAGAGTCCTCAATTTTTTTTCAACTAACTCCGATGAATATGCTGTGATTTTTACTCATAATGCAACTCATAGCTTAAAAATAGTAGCTGAATCATTTAACTTCGGCCCGAAGCAAAACACTAGCAGTCAAATGGCAAAATGTTTTTACAGTGGTAAATCTTGAAAAGATCATATTTACATATATAATACTTTGTTACATAGGAGCCTCTTTTGGTTACCTGATGGATTCTCATAATTCAATTGTTGGATTACGAGAGCTAGTGCGAGATAAAGTTAGTTTAGGTTGTTAACTGAACATCAAATCATATGTTTTAGGTAGATACAATAGTATGCTTACGAGATGTTCCTGAAGACATCCCTCAAATATCATCAAACTCTTTATTCGCTGTAACAGCCATGAGCAATTTCTCTGGGCATAAATATAACTTGGAAATTGTAAGAACCCTTCAAGCAAAAGGTGTGATTAAATATATATATGTATATATATAATGGTTTTGATGATAGGCTGGTCTGTCTTACTAGATGCTGCTGCTTTAGTAAGCTGCTCAAAATTGGACTTATCTGATATTCAACCTGATTTTTTGGTTGTTTCATTTTATAAAATGTTTGGATATCCATCAGGATTAGGAGCACTTCTAGTAAAAAAAGGTGAGATATTGTTTATTGGTCAATGCAGATTGAATTCAACACAATATCTAAAGAAATATCAATTTAGACTCAGCGCAATATCTACACAAACATTATTTTTCTGGTGGAACAGTGGCTTCTTTAGCACCAGAAACATTTTTTATCGTTCAACGATCTAAGATCGAAGAGAAGTACGTTTAAAAAAGCTTTAATTATTCAATTATTTTTTAAGATTTGAGGATGGTACTCAAAACTTCTATGGAATAGCTGCACTTCAAAAGGGATTTGATGACATAGAAAAGCACGGTAACACAAGAGTATGTTCATTACTTTAAAACATTTTATCATTAGGAGGTATATCAGAAATTGAGAAATTAACGGCTTCTTTAACTAGAGAAGCAATATCTATGCTTAAGAGTAAATTTCATTGGAATGGGCAAAAAGCTGTTGAACTCTATTTGGAAAATCATGTTTGTTTAGCGCTTGTAATCAGCAACTTATATATTTCATTTTAGGATAATTTTAGCAATCAGGGTCCTATCATTTCATTCAATCTACTGAACGAAAAAGGAGAATTTATCGGCTATTCTGAGGTTATTTGTAAATCTTTATATGTTATAGTGATGCACTTTTTGTTCTAAGCAGATTCCTACTAGTCATTATGTTTTTCGCTTCAACGCAAATTGTTATGTATTATAAAACTAATTGTAGGTTTCTAAAATGGCTGACTTATTTGGAATTGAACTAAGAACCGGATGTTTTTGTAACATAGGAGCTTGTCAAAAATTTCTGGGATTATCAACAAACGAATTAATTTCTCATATGGAGGTAAAGAGAGCGAACTTTTGAATTATACATATATTCTACTTACATTTTTTATTTTTTTAGTCGGGAAAAGAATGTGGGGATCAGGTTGATATATTAGAAGGAAAACCGACAGGAGCGGTTCGAATTTCATTTGGACGTTCGTCTAAATCTAAGGTATTTTACGATAAAAGAAACATTTCATTATAAATACAATTAGGACATAGAAGTTCTTGAGCAAATGATAGATTTTTGCTTCTTGGGAGCCCAAAAGCATTCAAGCATAGAGCATCCACTACCTATCACAAGCTTCAATCCAACTATATCACGTTTATTTTGTTATCCGATAAAAAGTTGTCGAGGCTTTTATACTGAAACGTAACTAATCACTCCTAATTTGAATATACTTCTTCTCGTTTTTAGAACCCAGTTTACCTCCACGGGTATTCTACATGATAGAAATTTCATGATTATTTCAAATGATATAACATTGTCACAGAAGAAGTATCCTCAACTTTGTCAACTATCAACAAAAGTATGTTTATAACAATTTCACATACATAATTATTTTTTATACAGATGGAGAACAATTCATTGGTTTTAACTTCTGAAAATATGCTAAACTCTGTAAATATTCCATTGGAAATGAATGGCATAATACCTATAAATAATATTGTGTGCTCTGATGCGTCAGTGAATTATTTCTTTTTATTTCCTCGTTTTTGTTAGTTTCCGTCCTCATCTAACTATTTTCTATTTCAGGATTACCGTTGAAGATTGTGGGAAAGAAGTTGGAAATTGGCTTGATAGCGCTTTAAACGCAACAGATTGTCATCTAAGGCGCGTGACTCACGGTACAATATTGCAAAAGGTTTCTTTTTCTTATCATTCGTTCAGATTCTTCTCGTAGTCTCTCCAACGAAGCACCTTATCTTTTAGTAAATGAAGCGTCAGTACTATTGTTAGCAGAAGAAATAGGTATTACAATGATAATCGTATGATACAGCTATGTTGAACTTCAGGATTATCTCTTGAAGAAGCTATTTTGAGATTCCGGCCCAACATTGTAGTGAAAGGCTTACCGCCATTCATTGAAGATCAAGCGAAATATGTCACAGTGAATAATACAAAGTTTCGAGTGAGTGCAATGAATTTTAAAACATATACTAGATGAAATATATGTTGTCTAGGTATCAGGGAAATGTAGTCGATGCGAAATGATTTGTGTAGATCAGCTGACAGGAGAAAAAAATCCGGCTATGATAATAGCTCTTAGGAGCATGAGAAACAGAGAACGGGTTAGTAAAAATAAATATTCACGAGTTCTGATCTCAATTATTCAGATGACCTTTGGAATATATCTGCAAGAGATAGGAGATCAAAATGAACCTGTTCAAGTTAATGATTCTATATTCTTTGAATGAATAAATCTAATAACAACGACTTATTTTCAATTTTTTTTCGTATAAATCCCAAAGTTCAATGATTCGATAACAAACAGATTACGGGATAAATTCTCAATGAATTACATAGGATAGTCTTCACCTCTAACCATCAGAAACATTGCAATCGGAAGCTCGGAAACGAAAACTTCCTTTATGGTACGTTGTATAATGTTTTAGTTATACAACGTTTAGCAATAGTTAATAGGTTTGAGCTACATAACAGAGAAACATTCTCAGAATAGAACTGACCGAATAATAATAGAAGACGAAATAGCAAAACAACAATGGCTGCGAAAATGTGAGAAAAACTAGAGAAGGATGAATAGGACTATGATAATGAAAACGAAACAATAATATAAAAGATGGAATACGGGAGAAGCAATATTTGAAGAGAGAGAAAAAGAAAGAGAGAGATAGATAGAGAGAGAGGGAAAGAGAGAAAGAGAGAGAGAGAGAGAGAGAGAGAGAGAGAGAGAGAGAGAGAGAGAGAGAGAGAGAGTATGTAATTGAGATGTATACAGAGATAAAGAGATTGTGATTCAGATAGAGAAAAAGAAAAAGGACTGAAAAGTGGGAGGCAATGTAAAAATTGAAATAAAAGAAAGCAAAAAGAGAGAAAAGAGACATAGAAAGACAGAGAGAGGGAGAGAGGGGTAGAAAAGAAAGAGGGAGGGGGTGAAAAGAGAGAGAATATAAGATAGATGAAGTAGTATGGTGAGATATTGTGTCACTACAACAAGCAATTCTGTTTCCTTCCTTTCATCTTCGATAACCTGAACTATGGCTTCATCTGCCAGTAGGCCATACTTGTGTTGGCTGAATCTTATACATTTGTGAACCGGTAGTATAACTTTTTCTTTTGAATGGACCATTGCTCTTCATAACAGTCGCGTTGCGGTCAGCGAGCGGCCATGCTCATATAGTTCTGACCATGTTAATTTTAAATGTTTTCCGGGCCGGTTTTCCGGGAGGATTAAATATGCTGTATTACTTTGATTTTTTCAGTTCATAGGTCTTTGCTCTTGACTTTGTCTTATATTTCAGTATTTCATGTTTGCACACTTGATCAACTACTTATTATGCTCAATTTAAATTAAATTTGTTAACTGATTTTCATACAAATGAAAGTAATCTTTGTAATTGAAATGAACTTGCTATCTTCATTTGTATTTCTTATTGAGCTTTATAAAAATTAGTTAAACCGAACGTTTCCTGTTGATTTCTCGTATTAGTTCATTGATGTCTTTCAGTGCATTTGTATCAATAGGACTGAAATTAACTACTAGTTGGCTGTTTTTATACTTTATAGTTAAGAAAAGCTTCAATCTATTTTAAAATATATTTTGCTATTACCAATTTAATGTTTTTATTTAATTTCTAATGTTTAGAGTAAACCAGTGAGATTACAGTCTATTCAATCATGCCATCTTTTCTTCAGTGTTCTTTGCCCTTCAAAAATAATTTTTCTCTTTTTTTTTACATGGCTTCCATTATGTTATTTTTCTATCTTCATTTTCGTTACAGGGATGAAGGGTGTGGATGAAGCACGGGTACAGTTGGACCCTGGTGAACGTGATGAAGAGGATGTTTATCCAAGAGTCGTGTATATGAAATCATCAAAACATCAGAGGTGAGTTCACTTGTTAGTTCACTTCAAAGATGATTTTATTTATAATTTTAAATAAGTTCAAAATCTAACTTTTTTCTGGTTCTTATACTACTTCTTATCTCCTGAAAAATATTTCATCATATGCTCTGCTCTGATGGTTCTGTATTTGTTCTCCGATAATTTTTACCTGATAGAAAATATCTTGTACTTATATGGATAAGAACTTCACGATAGTTTCATACCTTATCGACTTTTTTTGTCAAATTCTTCTCTACGATTCTTGCTTAAGAGTTGTCCTTGATATTTTTGTTTTTTTAAATCACCGATCAAAAATTATGCTTTCAATCGCTTACCGTTTTGGCAACCTGCAACATTAAACTTTTAATAAATTCGATTTATCTATATTATATATCCAAGCAGTCATAGTTATTATCTTTAAGTAATTATCACCTATCATGCACAATAGTGTGATTTATATCCCATTCGTGTCTCCTAATAGAATAGTCATTCTTTATCACCCCTCTTAAATTATAGCATTAATTCATTAGCAAAAGATTTTATCTTCATCACTATGCTCTCGTAGTCATATCGTATGCACTTGTTGCTACTGTCTTTTACTATAAATTTTATCTATGCTTCTTTATTATACAGACATGTGAAGTCTTTGAGTTCTTTTTTAATAATAAAACAATAAAACATTTTTATAGGATGGGCTCCGATCCAGCTGATCGGTATACCTCGGGCCGACCCAGCAAAGACCTTAGTAGGTATTCGTCTACATTACGGAACATGCAGCCCATTAGAACGAGTAAAAGGTTAGTATTTATTTAACGCAATGAAGTTATGTGCTTTCCTAGTGTTTTGAAAGGATCAGCAAAAATTGATGAGTCTGGTCTTTTCTCGTTTGTAACTTATAGTTGGGTATTTGAATACCTACTTTCAGCATTTCGAGTAAGTCATTAGTCAACTGTTCAAAAATGTATTTCGAATTTGAAGGGTAAACTTGATAAGGATCAGGTTTGGAATTGTAGTATTTTTGACGCCAGTAATATAAACATGGCTCGAATGAAGGTTTTATGGGACGAAGAAGTAAAAAGTAATCCCGAGTCTCCATCGCTTTTTAAGGTACAACTTTTCAATTCTCATTGCTTATGTGTATTTTCACATATTTAGGCGGTGTACAGATTTATTAAAACTCGCCTACTAGCAGCTTGTTGTGTTTTCTTCTTTTGTCTTATTTTCGGTTTTATCGGTCCCACTTGTTTCATTCGTGGTATGTTTTTTACTGTTGTTTTTAATTACAATATTATATTTACAGGACTTGTATCATTCGCAGAGAATCCCCCCGTAGATGGTCAAAGTGTAGACTTAGCATGGGGGTTGTTCCTAGTTATATCTATTTGTTTGGTAATCATTTTAAACACTTTGTTTTAAAATTCGGTTGCTCTTATTAATTAGTTTTCGTAATTTTTAGGATTTTTTTTTAACAATTGTTACTAATTTGTACTGATTTACAGGTTGAAATTGCTCGAGTATTATCATATGGTGCAACATGGGCCATATCTTATCGCACGGGAATTAGAGTTAGAGGAGCTCTTCTAGGGCTTCTTTTCCAACGCCTAATAAATGTTCGAAGTTTGGGCAAAAAAAATGCTGCTGAGGTAAAGTTTGGATATTTTCATCGCGCAAGGTTTTGTTGCAGATAGTTAACATGTTTGCTAATGATGGCCAAAGATTGTTTGATGCGATCACGTTTGCTCCTTTAGTGCTTATTGGCCCACTTGTTTTAATTGGTAAATTTTTTTCATTTTTGGTTTAGTCGCTTTTTTGATGTTAAGGTGGTATAATTTATTTGCTCATTGTAATTGGACCTTGGTCACTAATTGGTATTGGTGTCTTCTTTTTATTTGACGGAATTCAGGTAGATCTAAATTTTTTTCCGATATATTCAGAAATTTACAGTATTATCTTGGAATGACGATGGTCCGTTGTCGTGCAAGTGCTATTACAAAAACAGAAAAAAGAATGAGCCTTATGGGAGAAATTATTAAGAGCATTCGTCTAATAAAAATGAACTGTTGGGAAGAAAATTTCTCGAAAAGAATCAGGAGTATTATATGTTCTTTTGTGAAAGGGTTTCAACATATTTTTTGAGGTATGCGACACGAAGAAAAGGTTGATATTCGTACTGCTGGTTACGCTCAATCCCTAGCCATTGCTTGTGGTCCTGTTGTTCCGGTTGTTGCCGCTATCTTAACTTTTCTGGGAGTTGTGCTGTCTGGAAATGACTTATTAGCTAGTGACGTAATTGATTTTATTTAGACTTTTTTTGATTATTAATTGTTTTAGGCCTTTTCGGCAATCACCGTTTTCTTTGTTATGCTATTTGGTATCAGAATGATTCCATATGGTAGTAGATATTTGGCCGAAGCTACTGTTGCTATACGTAGGATTCAAGAACTTCTATTGGTTTGCTTGGAATATATTTTTAGATGTAAATATATGCTTTATAGTTTGAACAATGGGATTCTCAGTTTCCCGTTCCACATGATTCGAATCACGCGATTCGTTTCAAGAATTGCAAATTCTCTTGGGCTCCTGCAATTGAAAAAGAAAAAGAATCAACTGAAACTACAGAAACCTTAAGTGTTGAAAGGGGATTTGCATTGGAAGAAATTTCTTTGATAATCAAGAAAAAAGAACTTATTGGAGTCTGCGGAGCTGTAGGAAGTGGTAAAACTGCTCTTCTCACCAGTATCATTGGACATGTATGTTTTGACGTACATTAAAACTTCATTAGATTAATTTATTACAGATGTTCCCCATCGATGGTGAAACAGAAGTGAGCGGTTCTGTAGCATATGTACCACAAATATCATGGATTCAAAACGCAACAGTTCAAGAAAACATCCTTTTTGGTTTGAATATGAATCAACAGAAATATGAAAAGGTGAGCTTTTGCAACTACGTTCTTATTTCGACTTCGAACTATCGTTTCCATCAAGTTTTAAGCTGGGAATATTATCAAGTGTATCATCCTCAATAACTTTGAATTTTGTTTGATTTTTTTTCTGAAGTAATAACATAATAATTTTTTCGTGAAAAAATCCACCTCTCCATTTTGCGCAGTTAATTTATTTTCTTCGTTCTTTAATTCTTTTACTGAATTTTTCTCTGGGGTCTCATTTGGGCGCACTGCTTGCTTCCGTAGTGAAATACTTTCGGCAATCTGCTATTATACTCCTTTCTTCAACGCTTAGAGTTAAAAAGTATTAACCATTTTTTCTTTTTTGGATGCTCCGTGTTCAACAATTTTAGTATCTTCTTGTTGTAGTACTTTTGTTCTTTTCTCAAATAGTTTTTTAAACGAGAAAATGTTTCCGTTTTGAGATTTCTTGAGACATTTGAATATTACAAATCCGGGAAAAAATACCAAAACTAAAGCAGCAGTCTAAACAAAATTTGAATAAAAATTGTTTTCATAAAATTTCACCGTTATCTTAATCACATAGTCCATTAGTGCAGTTGCATACAACTGCTCACTTTTGTTTCAGTTTGATAAATGAACTAAATTTTAGGTAATTGCTTCTTGTCAACTGAAGAAAGATATTGATTCTATGACAGCAAAGGATAATACTGAGGTACATTATTTATATTTATTTTGAATTTAATTTAAGCTTATAGATTGGCGAACGTGGTGCTACTTTGTCAGGTGGTCAAAAAGCTCGTATTTCCTTGGCTCGAGCATTATTCGCTCACAAAGATATTTATTTGTTGGATGATGTACTTGCCAGTTTAGACAAGAATGTGAGTAATGTTTTTCATAAATTAATTAGAAATGCTATATCTATTAAGGTTGCTGATCGTATTTTTGAAGACGCTATTCAAAACACACTTCAAAACAAAACTGTTGTACTTGTAACATCTGATCCACAGGTGGCCTCAATAAACTCGTATGAAAGGAATAATTAATTTCAGAGGCTTGCTTTATGTGACAAAGTAGTTTTCATGGAAAATGGCAGAATCGTAGCTCATGGACCCCATCTCGATCTCTTGGAAACATGTAAAGTATATAATGACTATATCATCGCGGCTAAAGTAACAGGTGGATTTCAGTTCTTGTATTCCTGATAATAATTTTGACTTTCAGAAACATATAATACTAATAGGACTGAAAGCCGTTCCGAGAACAGAGTTGCTAGCCCTGTTACTGATGATTTCGAAAAGGTATGTTCTGTTTAACTATATGAATGAATTTTTAAATTTTTAACTTATAGTTAGCGGATGATGTCACAATGCTCCAGGGATCTACTTCCGATCTTGTTGCCATTGAAAAGGATAATGGGAAATTGGTTGATGATGAAGAAGATCTAGGTCTTGCAGAAATGTCATGGAAGATTTATAGGTATAGATATATCTATTAGGGAATTAATTCATGTTTTCGTTTAGTTCATATATTAGAGCTGCTGGATCGTGGGCTGTATGGACATTTCTCATTTTCGCTTTTGTTCTGAATGTTGTGTCTTCGATCTTCTCCACATTTTGGTTATCTCGTTGGTTGAAGAATAGAGAAGAAGTACCTACATGCTATATATTTTCAATTTTATTTATGATATTTAGGTTGTTATTGAAAACAATGGGACTGTTGTTCGATCTTCTAGTAGCTTAGCCCAAAGCAGTGACACCTCATATTATGCTACAATCTATGGAGCTTCCCTTGTTGTTCTATTTGTTTCTGGACTTTTAAAAGCCGGAATTTTTGTTAAGGTATTTCTATATACGATTGTCAAAATATTTTACTTTTCATAGGTTTCTTTAAATGCGGCTTCACGACTTCATAGCAACATGTTCAACTCTGTTATTCGAGGTGCAGTTCACTTCTTTGACTCAACTCCTACAGGCAGAATTTTGAACAGATTCAGTAAAGATATGGATGAGAGTATGGAACTTTCATTTTCTATATTAGCTAATTTTTTTTTGCAGTTGACGTCAAATTACCTTTCACTGCTGAAGTTTTTCTTCAAAACATGATAACATGCATAGGATTTCTGATTGTGATTGCTTGGGTTTTCCCAACATTCTTGATAGCTTGCATCCCGTTGTTGGCTGTGTTCTTCATGTTCCTCTTATGCTTCCGTGCCGGAATTCGTAGCTTGAAGCGATCTGAGAATATTTCTCGATCTCCGCTTTTCGACCACATCACTACCTCTTTGGAGGGTCTTCATTGCATTCATTCGTACGGCCAAACTGACAAATTTTTAGAGATATTAAAAGTTAAGCTTGATGCCAATAGGTACGAAACAAATATAAATGTTCAACTATTTATCATGCTTTCAGTGGATCTGTATTCATGTTTCAATCTGCTATGCGTTGGCTCGCTGTTTGGCTCGATCTTCTCGTTGTAGCAATTACTTCGACTGTAGCTCTTCTAATTGTTCTTCTGACTGGCACTGTTTCACCTGCAGAAGCTGGTATGGCTATTGCATTCGCAGTTCAGGTATAGGAATAATATGGATATATAAATAAAATCGGTAGTATATCTAAAACTTATAGATGAGTGGAATTTTCCAATTCGCTGTTCGAACCCAAACTGAATTGGAAGCGAAAATGACGTCAGTTGAAAGAGTTGCTCATTATTCGGACGAGATTGTTCCCGAAGGTGACTGGGAAACCAAAAAAGGAATAGATGTACCAAAAGATTGGCCAAAAGCTGGACAAGTTACTTTTGATAGTGTTAAGTAAGTTTTTCGTGTTTTTTTCGTAAATTTTTTGCAATTTTGAAGGCTTCGTTATCGTCCAAAGCTTCCTCTTGCTCTCAATGAAGTATCATTCGATGTATTACCTTGTGAGAAGATTGGTATTATTGGAAGAACCGGATCTGGAAAATCGTCTCTCGGAAATGTTATTTATCGTCTTTATCCGTTAACTAGTGGAACAATATACATAGATGGTGTTGATATATCTACCATTGGCCTTCATCGATTGAGAAAGTATTAATTTTACCATGTTGGATAACTAAAATATTGAATTTTAGGGCAATGGCCGTTATTCCTCAAGAGCCTTCTTTGTTCGCTGGAACTGTAAGATATAATTTAGATCCTAACAATCAGTTTAAAGATTCCGAATTATGGATTGCATTGGAAAAAACCTACATGAAAACAGCGGTAACTAGGATAATTTATATTTCTTTGAATACTTTATTGATTATAGATTTCAAATCTAGAGAAGAATTTGGAAGCAGAAGTTCAGTCTGGAGGTGAAAATTTTTCCGTTGGTGAACGGCAACTTTTGTGTATGACCAAAGCAATTCTTACTAAAGCACGCATTGTTTTATTGGATGAGGCTACAGCTAGCTTAGATTTAGCGACGGACAAGATTATTCAGAAGGTAGAAATAATCAAAAAAATATATATCTAAGCGAAAATCTTGTTCCAGGTTATCAAGGAGGTGTTCTCTGAGAGTACTGTTCTACTCATTGCTCACAGATTAGAAAATGTGTATAATTGCGATAGAGTTCTAATGATGGAAAGTGGAAAGGTTTGTAAGCCGTAAACTATAAATGTCTTAAATTAATTTGTTATAGATTGTTGAATTTGATAAACCTGAAATTTTGTTGAATCGCTCATCATCTGGAATACACGGCTTATCATTAGACGGACGCAACGATGATATTATTGTACCCGATGAAGGTGATAGTGAAGGAACTCCTGTTCGATTAGAAGCTGCTGAAAGTGCTGATGGAGAAAGTACTCTTGAAATTGTAGACAACGATGAAGTAAAAAACCATTATGTCGTTAATTAATTAATGTTATATTTTTCAGAATGATAGTGGTGACGGTGAAGCTGAAGAGATCGTTGAAGCAGCTAGAGTAGATGATGTTATTGAAGCAGACGCTGAAGATAGTACTGCTAGTCAAGATGATGTTGAGCTTATCAACGGATAAGTTTCTTGTTTCTAAAACGTTTAACCCTAACACTGATATTTTATTCAACCAACCCATATTTAACTATTTATTGTTTCTGAAACTATATGTTGTTAATGCATGTTCCCCTCGGGATGTTGTTTAGTCGAACACAACGCAGGTATTTTCATTCCAATTTGACCTTGCTCTTCTATCTTTCTTATTCTTCTTTGCTCCTCTCATTATCCCTCCTTCGTAGCCCCCTCTTGCTACTTTCAATTAAACATATTTTACGTATTGTTCATTTCACAGGTTTATTTAAACATATTTATCTTACGGATCATTGTGCTTAAGTTGTAGTCACTTTGTTACCTCATCAGTTCTTAAACTGACTAATTATATTATTTTCATCTAATGTCCACTGGACAAACACCTGTTGTTACTTCGTTGTATATAGAGCCGAAATGAAGAGTTTTAATAATATTATTTTTTATGTATCTTACTATAGTTCGGTGTTCTTAAGATATTATAAGCTTATGATATACACAACAAGAATGTTTTTGAAGTTCGAATTGACTCTGAACATGAAATGAACTTATATGACTCGTTTCGAAGACAGAGTATCCGAAATTGAAAACTGTGTAATAATGACAACCATTAACAATGATTATTAAAAAAAAAGAAATAGAAATGATAAAATGGAATCATACAACAATTTATCAGAATAATTGTAATCATACAAGAAAATCAAACACCATCGTTTAGTCTATTGCACCTGGTTTCACATTTGATTGAAGTCAGAAATTGTTTTGAGGCCCTGAAAACAGCTGAAGTAAAACTTCCTTTTTTTCTTCGTCATCATCTCTGCATGATCCACTGGTATATTTATTATAAGATCTAATTAGACTGTGAGGATGGCAAGAAATATATTTTAGTGCCCTTTAACCATAATTTTCCGGTCTTAACTTCCCTATGGCATAATTAAGCGGCATAAAAAGAAAACGTGAAAAAGGGATGGAATACGAGAATGAGAAAGTGGGGAGCAAGCTAAAACAGAAGCACGAATGATTTGGTGGTCGTTCGCAAGACTGAAGCTTGTAACTCATAAGGATGAATTTTCTGTTGCTTCTGGCTGATCATTAGCCACTTTACATTGTTCTTATTAATCCATCCTGTTTTATGGCTCATTCATCCGGTCTTTCAAGTGTATGAGTTACGGAGAGAAAATACCAACGAAAAAGAGAGCGAGTGAAGCGATGAGGATTGAGTCCAATACTATCCATGTAAGCAGTTTAGGCGAATTTTTTCTGTTTCTTTCTTAGATGTCTAATTACATTTTAAATCCTCCGCATATTGTAACATGAAAATGAATCAGATGATCTTGTTCATCATAAGCTCTCATCAACGTTTCTGAAATTTCAATCCATGTAAAACCTAAATGAAGATGGTAATGATGAACAAACTATTCTCTCTCATATTTTCTATCTCTCTCTTATTCGTTTTCTCCCACCCTCTCTCAATCTCTTGCTCCCTTTTTGTCTTCGGAATCATGCCTTATTCTTTCCTTCCTTGTCTTTCTTCAGTCTGTAGTTGGCTGATGACCGGAGATCACTTGCTAACCCTACTCAAGCTTTTAAAACGCTATCGATGAGTTACTCATTTTTGAGTTACCCACATCTTTCGGATAATTTTTGAACAAATATCTTTTCCGAGTAATTATTTAAGTTCTGCAATTGTTTTAGTAAACGGCTAGAATGAATATTTTGCAAATTTTCTTATTTTACTTCATATGGTCAACAGTTCGACCCATTCATCCATTCGCATATATATATAACGTAAATATAATTTGGGTAATTAGAACTTTGAAGAAGATTACACTCAGTTCAAATTAATTTTTATAGTTTTCATTCTTTTCGACTTAATTGAGATCTGTTTTAAGCTAAAAATTCAATTCAAATCAGTCCTTTTTCCTCATGCATATTATATATATTTTTAATATATTTGAATTAATATTTATTTTTGAATCATCCTTCAGATATTTCTCCTACAAAATTGATTTTTTCGTTATTTTTCAACAATATTATAATCTTGACTTCTTAGTAATCAAGCTTTTTATGAATTATCTATCTGTGACCAGATGTTGAATACTTTAATAACTGAAAAAAACCTTGACAGCTTTCACATCTTTTCAAAAACGTTCCATTGCTTTATAATATTATATCAAATCACATTTATAGTTGAGCTATTGATTCAAATTCTTATTTTATTTTAGAAATATTTTTTTTTAGCATCTTTAATACAAAGTTTATAAATATTTCTAAAATAACCTTATAACATGATTGTCTTCAATTAAGGGCGAATGTTTTTAGATCTTTTTAAGATTATGTGATCAGTTTGTTAAACTTATTCTAATAATTTTGCTAACAAAGTTATAGATCTACATTTATATTTTTGTATAAAGTTTTGAATTATTTTATTTTTATAGTATTTCTTTTTTCGTCCATAAAAGATATTTCTGAAATATTGAAAAATATATTTCTTTTTGATTAATTATATTTACATATTTGTATTGAATCATTGAAATCCTGAATATTCTTTAAGTTTCAATGCTCTTCTGTACATCATCCGTCAAATACAACAAATATATCAAAATAATGAAATTTCTCTGTGTTTAGACAAACAACCAAATATGTTTTTTATTATCGAACTATAAGACTTTTCGAAAGTTGCAAGTTTTTATTTCGAAGGCTTCCTTTAGATAATTAAAAATTCAAATCCTTTTGATATCCAACAAATAATAAAAAATGAACTTCAAAGCTATCTTATGCTTATAATATGTAAAGCAAATGTATTCATATCATATGTAACTTCAATAGCTCTGCCGACGTTATACCAAGTAATATTTAAAACTTTAAATCATAATTTTTACTATATGTTTTATATACATTAATTAAGTTTAATATTTTGATTGATATTAACTATTTATTAGTTAATTGTAATACTCACTGTTTCGAGAGGACTCTTGGTGTCGTAGGGATTTCAATCTAGTATCGTTCATCTTTGAATTTTTTAAATGTCAGCTATCACAAATTGAAAACATTCTTCCTGTTATGTTATTTCTCATAATTAATTTGTTATATATATAACAAATTATAAAATATATAAATTGAATAATAAAAACCAAGATAATTCTATAACATAAGATTATTGTGAGAGTAATTTTGAAAAATTGTAAAAGAGATCTTTCTTCCTTTAGTTGATTTTAATTTATAATGTTCACATTATTTGTTTAAATAAAATAAAGTGAATTCTTTGAGTTTTTTAAAAATAAAAATAATTAATAGTTGTGTTATAGCTACTATGTACATATACGATATGTGCGGATTTACGAAAGTTGTATTTTTTAAGATTTAATATATATATTGTATATATGTATGTTATACTTACAAGTCTAAATGTGAAATATATTTCTTATCAACTGATCAGAGTTCATGTTATATTATAACATACCCTTTTTTGCTTTAAGTAATAGTACAGAAATCTTGCTTATGTTTTGGGAAAAAATGAAAAAAGTAGAAATTTACTTGAATATTCTTAAATATTCTTGATCTGATATCTAGAAATCTTTAATCTGTTATGACGTTATTTATACTTTTATCAATTTTTTGCTAAATCTGAAAATCTGAAAATGTGTATATGCATAAATTCCCAAGCAGTTTATGAACAATCTGTTTTTTATATTTACAACTATACTCCATTCATCAAATTCAGATTATATCAACAAGTTGAAAAAAAGAGCAAGATATTACATATGCATGTATACATTTAGTGATGAAAAGCTAAAAAAAAGCCAAAACAAGCTATACATCATCTTTCATCCTTATCACTTTCATCGAAATTTATCAAGAATATATATTATGCATAGTAGAAAAGTTTATCTGCAAACTAATAAATACAATTTGCTTTAAGTTTTTTTTTATATTTGTTCTAAAATATCTGTGCATCTTCTGAACACTCCAGAAAACTAACAAATTTGTGCGCTTGTGCTTCCTCTCTCCATTCTTAATCTTCAAGCTCACGCCAATTTTTTACTTTGTAATCCTAAAAAATTTTGAAAAATATAACTTTGAATCTTTTTTCTATTCTGAATAATCAATCATTTCTATAATTATTTATGTTTTTAATCACTTAAGATATGTTAGTTTGAATCGACTTTCCAATATTAAATTCTGCTTGTTTTCCATTCTTTGAAACTTTATTCTTCTTGTACGTCTTCAAATAAATTTCAATTTTTAGTTATTTATGTTTATCAACATTTTTGATTATGCTTACAAAGTTTTAGCAAATATTAAACGTTGAATAAGTTTAGAAAGTAAATCAAAATTTGTTATAATGCAAAAGAAATCAATTATTATATTATATCATCAATAATTGTGACTATTAGAATATGGTTGTTATTATATATAATATTTCTTAATTTTAAGTAATAAACAAGCTAAATCTAAAACTTTGTAATTACTCAGAATGTATGAAAGACAAGAAAGAAATTTGAAGCTTTATATCTTTTATACACTATTTCGTGCATATACACATCCTTGTTCACTTGCTGATTCTTTCCACTTCATATTACTTCATCTATTCTTGAAGTTTCTATTTTTAAAAAAATTTGCCGTACATACTTACAAGATCTCTAAGTTGGGCTAAAAAATCTTTACACGAGTTCTCATCTTTCATTTTTTTTTGCTTCTCAATCCTTTGTTTCACTTTCAAACTTGTGCTGCTTTCTTAGTTTATTATCAAATACATATATTATACATCATCATCACGACCACCACTAATAGTAGCAACAGCAGCATAGACTTCATCATCATCATCCTCATCATCATCATCATCATCATCATTTTCATCATCATTCTCATCATCATCATGATCATCATCCTCATCATCAAATTTTCTATTAACCATTTTTCATTTCACTTCAATATTCGAATCATTATAATTACTTAGCTAGCTATCTTTAATAGATAACTTTTAAACAATTGATAGAGATTTCAATATCTCTGAAACTTTTTTTGAATGTTTTTTCGATGCTATGAAGATGTGTGCTTGAACTTCATATATTGCGTCATCTGCAAACACTATGAAGTTTTAATCGGAATGGAAATTTTCCTAGAATTCTCAAAATGTATCTTGCTTTTTAAATTTTATGTTCTGAAACTTTCTGCTAAAAACTCTTCAATATGAATATATTTATAACAGTATGCACAATATTTCTAATAAAACAAGTAAGAGTACTTGAATGACTACATCTTATACAAAGCTGTAATTCAATACGAATTTCGAACTCTTCCTTTTTTTCTTTCAGAGAATGTATTTTCAACTGCTTCATTTTACAAATTTAAAAAAGTTTTTTTTGTTGCCAAGATTCTAGTTCGATTTAGTTAGGATAATAGGTTGTCAGTATTTCATTTCTATCATACCCGACGCCCTCATTTTTCGGGGAAGAACTGGGAAATGAAATTCTGAAATGGATGACGATGATTTAGACGGAGACTCGTCCGTGATGATAATTATAAACTTCATCATTGTTACTCCATTCAATTTTTAATAAACTTCGACCTGATTTCAAAGCAATAATCTGTAAATTAGACAAATAGTTATCCATGTATAAATGGCCTTAGGCAGGTTATTAATATATATAGAATCCTAATAGATGAAAGATTCATTATTTATTCAAAATTCATTTTTAGCGATTTCATTTTATTCTCAAAACTTGTTGAATTTCTTTCAATGATTTAAGAAAACTTTATTTTACCAGCAGAATCTGAGTGAGTATATGAGTTGAATAAGTACTATTCAACTGAGCATTGTTTTGTGATTGATAATGAGCTGCTTTCCATAACCTATAAACATTTCTGAAAAAAGATTTAACCTATAATGTTTAAAGTTCATTATTTAAACAATATAATTCATAATCTTAATAATTTAAAACAAATTCTTGTTTATATACGAAGTTAAGCAATGTAACCATTCATCTGAAAAGCCAAATATGGGTTTTAGATCTGTAATTAGTCATTGACCTTAAGTAAGACGAGTCAGTTCAAAGATGAGGACGAGAACGCAACGAATGCTAAGAAATGATCTTACCTCATTTTATTTTCATTTTTTTCTAAGAATAGATAAACATGTCTATGTATATGTGTATTCATTCATAAAATTTCACACTGTTTTACTTTCTTTCGTACATTACATGTATTAGAATCATGAATGCGTAGATTCTGTGCCGAGAGTTAAGCGAACTCTTCTGCTATTGAGTAAAGCCAATTTTCCTTCGTAAATAGCAAATATTTCTTAAAAAAACATAAAAATAGATGAGAAAAGCATATGTATAATGATGTATTATATATATATAAATATATTTATATATACATATGTATGTACATAGTGTGAACATTCTTTTCAATATCTCATTTTCAATATCAACAATTCATTCGTTATTCATTATATTAATTTAATTATTAGTCATTAAAAAGTACAAAATGCATAAAAAATATATGCATTATGTACTCAACTTCTCTGAAATACAATGGAGCAAAGAAATACTTTGTAAGCCCTACTTGAAATTGCTCAACCTCACCATCAATTTTAATGGAACTTCTTTTCCAATATGTAATAGTTTATATTTGATTTTACATAGAAACATGTGCAATTACAAACAAATTTTTTTGAGAATTAACTGAAATTAAACATTTCATATCGAACTTCTTCTTTTGATGCTTTCAAAGATACATACTTATACATGGAAATAGAAGATTACGAGGGGGAAGCATTTCGTTGCACATTGAATGCTAAGTTCTTTTGTTTTTCGATTCACTACTCATTCACGTCCTTTTGATACCCTTCTACGATTCTACATGTTTTTTCTTCAAAAATTTCAAAAAAATTCTAAGAATTCTCTTTACGATATTATCTTGACAAAGACAACATCATATAGTTTAATACAAGCACTCACTCAATAAACCATGATTTGTAAGTTCACTTTTCCGAGTTTACTCTTTCCTATTTTAAAGTAAATTTTAGAAAAGTTTTTCTTGAGTCTTATAAATATATATATATATATATATATATTTATAAGACTCAAGAAAAACTTTATATATATATATATATATATATACTAATATATTTATTAATAATTATATAATATTACTTATCTCATACAAATTTTCCTTGTGGTGTTGCGTATTATTTTTTTCTATTTATAATATATGTATATACATAATACTTACTTTTGTTTATATTATATTTAAAAAAAGTTAATTGTTTTTACTTTTAAAGTTAAAACGAAAAAGTTGAGATCAGTTTCGTATCCTTTCTTCTGTAAATGATATTGTAACTAACTCGTTCGAGATTTGAGATTCCATCTTGCCATTTTAATTTTTTTTTTAAATTCAGGTTCTCTAATTTTAACGAATATCAATTAAAAAGATTGTATCTTAATAAGTTTTATTCAATATTATTATTGACGAAATTTGAGATTATATTTAAGTAATTGGCTGACATAACTAACAGGATATCATCTTGCACAACGAACACTATACTATCAGAATATACATAGTATTTTCACAAAAATTTATAATATTTATTCTTATAAAAATATATAAATTGAATAAAACATCTTGCACCGAACATCAATTGAGTTTAGACACTTTCTTCTATCGTTCAAATTCATTTAAAGCTCTAATAAAAAAGTTAAAAAGAGTTTCAAAAGTAGCATAGTATGAAAGGCTAAACGAGATAGAAGATAAATATTTCAATACATTTCTTATATTAGCTATATTTAATATTTAATATTTAAATAACTATACATATAGATATATAAATATATAAGATTATTATATTCTTATATTCTTACATACATATATTTTAATATAATTATTTAAATATATTTATATAATTTATAGTAGTTAAACTTATATATATACATAAAGATATATAAAGATATATATATATATAATATATAAGTATGTTCATCCAAATAAGAGTAGACTTGTTTTTTTTCATAATGGATAAATAAAGAGATAACTTGTTTACGTTAATTGTTTAAATGAAATTCTTTTTCATTTTTTTTGTTCCATCACACACAAAAAAATTCTTCCACAAATCGTTAAATCATTGTTTGATTATACTTCATATTTTATTTTATTCATCTTCTTTTTTTCTTAGAAAAAAAAAACTAAAAGCTGTTTGATTCATACAGCAGCAAACATACTACTTCATTCATATATCTGATCTCTAAACTATTGTAATAGTTTAAAGAAAAGTTTTTTTATTATTTTTGTTGTTATCAATTTCATACTAAACTAAGATTTTCTTCATTTTTAGTATTATCATATATGGCTTATTTTAATAAAGCTTCAACTTCAATATTCATTTTAATTCAATTTTTTGCCAATGTTAAAGCAATAAATTCGTTTTTTTCATATAGTTACATGTTGTTTCTAAAATTGTACAACACAAATCAAAATGTTATGTTCGATTTCATCTCTATTTTTTGATTCAGCCTTATTTTTTCATCTCATACTATTTTTACCTTTTTTGCCGCTTTCCATGAATTTTTTAAAATCTTATTTGATTGATATCCTAATTCTGTTCGTTTTGTATACTTTTGGTAGAAGGTAAGTTTTATTTTCTTTAAGAGTTATCATAAAAAACAATTTTTACGTCCTGGCCACAATGTCAATCATACTCTCAGATTTCAAATTTCTCTCTTCATTTTCTCTCATATTTTTAAAATATTTTATGAACTTCTCTCAATCATATCCATCAGATACCTTTGGCAAATTTTGATGAGTTGGTACTCTAGATACCAGGGTAAAAATGAAATAGCCTGAGGGTGAGTAATTGGTATCATGAAGAAGGATCCGCCTATCGCATTCACACAAGTTTTGCCATCATTAGAGATTTTTCTTCTTTTTGAGTTTTCTTTCCACCATTCTGAAAGAGTTTTCAGATATCTTCATCTCTATATCTGTGTTTTTTTCTCTGATCTTCTCTCTCTCATTCCCTACTATTCAGAATCATTCTCTCTCATACCTCTTCCTCTTTATATATTTCATTCTCTATTATTATTATTTTCTCTCCTGTGGCATTATTGTGTTGCTGTTAGGAATAGCTGTTCTTCCATTATATGTCAAAAAAATTAAAAAAGAAGTTTAAAAGAACACAAATTAAAAATAAACTTGAGAAAAAGATGAGAAAGACTTAGACAATACTAATTTTTAATTCTAATTCTTCAATGTTATAGCTAATATTGTCATATGAAAGAGCATTATAACAAAATTATATTGAGCTATTTACTCAAATTTATTCATTTCTATCAACTTTTTCTATTCAAAAGTATTTTTATAGATGCATAACTGACCTTGTCTAGTTTATGATCTTTATTGAAAGAAGATGTTTAAATTTTCTGAATATTTAGATTTTATAACTCAATTTCTTTGATCTTCAAAGAATAAAATTGATTTTTCTTACATTTTAAATATTGCGTTAATTATATCGAATCGTAATGATATGCATTTTCAAAATGTTGATGATGAGAGTCAATGAGTAAAATCCTGATTAGATGTTATATAAGGACAATACGATCTATATACTGAAATAAATGACCAAGTTCTATTTATAATTTATGAGCAAACATTAAAAAATTCATTTGTACTCTCTGACCTTCCTTACATAAACTTTTCTGATAGTAACTTGACTAGCTCTACTTCATTTTACGTGATGTATGTTTTTCATCTGTGCCTTTTACAAAATATTTTATTTCTCTTGTATCTACGTAGGAGAGAAGATAAAGAGATTTTGATTCTTGAGACTAACAAGCTTAACTTCTTTGAAGACGTTTGATGTCAATACATGAAGTTCATGTAGAGGATAACAATCCTTAAAGATATTTCATCTTTTGAATGCTTTGATGATCATAAGAAATCAACAAAAAGTGTTTCAATTCTCATTTTAGTTTCTAATATCCGCATAACACTTTTATCAAATATCCGATTATTAGGTTTAAAGATTAAAGTATGCGGCAACTGTCATTCATTCATCAACTAGATATTTCATTTGGTCAAAGATGTAAGCATGATGACTTTATCAGTTTAAATAAAAAAATCATAATTTACTATATCGTATACTATTTGATATATTTTTCTAATTATTTTATGTAGTTTAAACATATATTTTGAAGAAATATTGTAATACTTTTACTCATCAAATTTGCTTTCCCAATTAATTTTTACATTTCTTCATATCTTGTTGTCCAACTGCTGTGTTATAAATCGCTTATCATTAATTATCCTGGTTGTTATTGAGCTTGTTGCTGATTGTACTTCATCTATAGCATGAAGAATTTGCTACTTTAAACGTAGGTCAAGTGTAAGACTACATTATGAATCTATGAATCTTTCCATGAATCTTATCTTTTGACTTGTAGTGAGATGACAATCGTCGGTTTCTCAA
Source organism: Auanema rhodensis (assembly GCA_964057225.1). Classification (NCBI taxonomy): domain Eukaryota; kingdom Metazoa; phylum Nematoda; class Chromadorea; order Rhabditida; family Rhabditidae; genus Auanema; species Auanema rhodense. The sequence continues at coordinate 6,494,117 of OZ059899.1, read as the reverse complement.
TTCCTTATGAATATGAAATTTCCACATTTTCATTCAGAGCTCATCCTCACCATTAAAGTTGCATCATAGCCACCATTCAGCCTGGATGACGGGTCAACACCTATTTCATGATACTATAAATATCTTCATGAATCTTCTCCTATTTTGGAATATTTTTCATGACATTCATCTTCTGTTTTCAGATAATTTTTCATATTTCAATATCATATCCATTTATTCATCCAACTTCTTTCTTTGTACATAAAGAACCTCAATTCTAAAATAATAATATGATTCAAAGAACTTATCAAGATATAACAGCCTAACATAGTTTAAATTTGTTTATTTTTTAAGATTAAATTATAATAAATAAAATAATTAAACTAGAAATATACCTACCCCTCATAGAATTGACCAAAACGAAAAGCAGATGTTTTCACTATAAAAATAACTAATTGATGGTTGAAGAACGACAATACTAATGCTTCTTTTTCTGAATAAAGTTATAGTATATGTATTGGATCTTTGTTATTTTTTCTTACAAATATTTCTGCAGATTTCTTGTTTTTCGCATTTTTTAAGCATTAATTGTAACTTGTACAAAGTATAATCATCAATAATATTTCTTCTTTTTTCAGATAGTTACCTGAAGTTTTTATATCACTTCAGTATCCATTTCAGCACAAAAACATGCAATCACATATTTTTTTTGTGGTTTTACATCAATTTATTGTAATGACATTAGCCATATTGGGCAATCTTTTCTTACTTTTTGTCATTTTACGTGGAAATTATGTCAGTAGACGACGTATTTCTCCAGTTCAAGTTAGTTTTGTTTCATTTTTGATTAAGAAAATATTTTTATGGCAGTTCATTAACCAAATAAACATTTTTTTCTATTCAAAACTTACTAAATATATTTTCAGCTGTTGTTAATACATACGTGTGTAGCAGACCTGTTGTTCGCTCTTCTTTCTCTAGGAACAGAAATACTAACGATGGTTTATCTGAACAAAAATATCTGTAAATTCAATAAAATTATTTATTTATAGCTAACATATCCACAATTCAATGGCTCAGATTGGATGTGTAAAGCTATGAGATATTGCCAAATGCTTCCTCACTATGCAAGTCCATTTCTATTGGTTGCGATCAGCGCTGATCGTTATCAGGTATGTTGAGATAAAAAATATAAAAATTAATTTAACTATCCGGATTAAGGCAATTTGTCGACCATTGGCAAATTTCCGAGCTTCACGTTATCGTAGACCAAATTACCTGGCTGCAATTGCCTGGATACTCTCCATAATCTGCTCAATTCCACAGTTAATAATATGGGAAAAAAGGTTTGTAGTATTTTATAAAATAAATAAAATAAAACAAATATATAAACAAACAAATAAACATAAAAATAAATAATATATTTTTACAAAAAATAATTGTAAAATGAATTAAATATTATAGAACACGACAACGAAATGAACATCAAATTGAAGAATGTGCTACTATATATGGTCATGAAAAAAATATTATTAAAAATATTTATGTGATTGTATTTAACACTATTGCATGGCTATTACCTTCAATTTTTGCAGGTTTTTCATTAGTTTTATTTCAAAAAATGGAACTGTTCAATGTGAATTTTAGGATATTTCTACTATCGGGTGTGTAAAGCCGTTTGGATGTCAGGTACTCGTGCTCCAAAAGTTGCAATGGAAGAAAAAGAACCTGTAAAAGGGTAAGCTTTTTATCCAAATATTTGTTTAAACTAAATAAATGTTTTTTTAGAGATGTAACTCAGGATTATATAGAGAATTTGCGTAAAAAATCGTACGGCTTTCGACGACAGACATATGAATTTGATCGCAAGAGGGTTCAAACAGGTATGAATAACTAGAAAAAAAATATTATAATAAAGCTAATTATAAAAAAATTTAAGTTCGTCTGACTATGACAATCATAGTTTGTAATTTTTTCCTTTGGATGCCATTTTGTGTTGTAAATGTAATGCTTGCTTTGTGGCCGTCCCTGCTTAGTAAGTTTTTAGTTTTTGTTATGAAAATAAATAAATTTGTATCAAAAAACTCTTATTTTAGCTCCTAGTTTTTATCTGTACGTGATGACATTGGGAAATTTGAATTCATGTGTAAATCCATGGATTTATATTCTTTTCAATAGATCACATGTTACAAAAGCTTTATGTGGTCGACGTGATGCAAATTGTAAGTTTAAACACAATATTTTCTAAATTATAAAAAAATAAAAATATTTCAGCTTATGCATCACATCGAAGTGAAAATGATATTCGGTCAGTTCATAAGCCCAGCCCTTCACTTAGTCGTGCTAAGTTGACGCCAGAACCAAGCACCATTAAGGTTTTGGACAAAGGAAAAGAGAAATTCATAGAATTCTATTTTAGGTTCGTCGTAATGTGTCATTTCAAGCTTCTTCTTTCAACGATGGATATAAATCTCCAGATGGAGAAATACATACTAAAGCTTTAATTAGAAATCGAAGTATGATAGTAACTGGAAACACTGATGAGAATAATCAATTTCTTTTATCTTTACGTCTTGACCGTGATCGTGATCGTGATCAAGAAAATACTGTATCGGAGCCTCTATTTCCCCCTCCAAGTTCAGATTCATCTTAAAATGCTTTAATTATTCATTAATAATATTTCAATTAAATTTTTTTCTATTAACTTGATATATATATATATATAAATGTACTCTTAATCTTTCTTTTTTTCTTTTTTGATGTAAACAAATAAATTCCAACTAAATTGTTAATAACTTATCTGTTTTATATAATGATAACATTGTACTAAGATTAATTTTTTTTTGTTCAAAAATATTATTTTCATGTGTATTCTCCACTATTAACTCGGGTTAATTTATCAAATTCCGTTATTTCAACCAATTGAATTAAAAAAATAATATGTTCTATTATTGATAACTAATATAATAATAATTATTATTGTCTTTATATTGTTCATTTTTCAAAATATACAAAAAGAATAAATTGATAAATATATTTATCCATTTGGCAGCTGATAATCACCGCTTGCATGCTATTAACAGCTTTACAAAAATTAAAAATCTCAGACAAAATCAAGTTCTTTATAAATATGAATAGCTTGGCAAGATAGACCAAAAGCATTTTTATTCATGAATACTATTCGAAAAGCAGAAAGTTCTGAGTTTGTCGACTAACGCTTAACGACAACTTCACAGATTCTTTTTTGTGTTAAAGTTTTTGATGAAAAATATTTTGTAAAGATATAATATGCATCAAAAGAATTGTTTTCAACCCGTTTTTCGTCGATTCCATTGATGACGTATGAAAGAAAAATAATGAAATGAATCTCCATAAAATCTAAGTATCAATGAAGTGTCGCATCAGTTCCATAGGTAAGGGAAATATAATTGTGGAATTCTTTTCAGCTCTGAAAATAAGAAGTTTTATAAAAAGTTTTATAAATATTTGTATATATTTTATATGAATCAATGTTATAGTAAAGCTTTTGAAGTTTTTTTCTGTTAATTAGAATGAATAAAAAATATGTTTTGACTTGTAATGGTTGACGTAAGTAATAAACCTATTCAATTTTATATATTGTTCTCAATCGGTTGCATTCATATTAATACAAAATTTACGAAAACGCAAGTTTATATTTCTTTTTAAGTAAATTGGTCTAAAGATAACTTACGCTACACTATTTAATGTTTGAAGATAACGAAGCTGAAGTGCTGCTGGTGATGAAGCAATCACATTAGCTGCATCCCTAAGAGAACGAGACGCTTTCTGTTCTCCTTCGGCAGCAATCACCTAGAATATTTGTTAAGAAGTATAGAATGTAGAACTAAATTAAGCAATTTGCTCATTTCGTTGTTCTCACTAACCTTAGCTCGAGCTTCTCTAGTGGCTTCTGCTTCTGCAGCCATAGCTCTTTGAAGCTGAACAGGAAGACGCACGTCTTTACTGAAACGAAATAATTTGTTTTAGAATGCAAGCTATGAAAGTGATGTAATACAACTCTGAAAATTGCAACAAAATCTTACATTTCGACACGTTCTACTTTAATTCCCCAGCTTTCGGTAGCTTCATCTAACAGTGTCTAAAGGTAAAGGGTAAATTTACGTGAATATTAAGATAAAAACAATTTTTTTAATATTTTTTTATAATCACCTGCATTGAACAAGCCAAGGCATCTCTGTCAGATAAAATTTCTGAAAGATTTCTCGTACCCAACATGTTCCTCAACGTAGTTTGAGCCAATAATCTACAGATAATGTTGCAAATTAACAAAATCAAGATTTGAATAATACCTTGTTGAATGATGAGCATTTTCAACATTGGCTACGCTCACAGTAGCATTACTAACTCGGTAATAAACAACAGCATCTACAGAAGTTGTCACTGAATCTTTGGTTAGAATCTAAAATATATTATAAGAAAATATTCAAAATTCTTTTCTTTATTACCTCTTGTGGTGGTACGCTAAAAGATACAGTACGTAAATCTACTTTAGTATATGATTCTATGCATGGTAATACGAAGAAAATTCCAGGACCTCGAGCTCCACCACCAATCAAACGTCCCAATCGGAATATGACAGCTCTTTCATATTCTTGTACTACCTTTAAAAACAAAAAAATATGTAAATATAAATTATATAAATGACTTACTTTAATACAAAACATAATAGATATTGGAAATGATAAAAGAACGAGAATCCAGGAAATAAACATGAAAAGCCAACCGCAAAATCCCAGCCCAGCGTCATATGAATCTGCTTAAACAGTTAGATAATTAAAAAACCTTTAAAGCTAAAAAACTAACGATTCATATGCTTGGGATAATAGCTGAGTTTTAACTGAGCCAATGATTGGCGTCTAGCTTCTCGTTCTTCCTTGGCAAAAATTAATGGATTTAACGTAAACCTGAAACAGAATTAGATGAACTATATGTGATAATCACTTATTTTATTTGTAATATACATATATGTGTTTTTGTATTTATATAGTTAAATATATTTAAATATATGTGAATATACATTTTTCTTGATTTGAGGTCAAAATTTAAGTGCATGAACGGTAGAGATTTGCTACAACATAAATCATATTTGACGCTTCATTGAGGCTTTTATATAATCCATCATCGATCATCTAAGACATCATATGCATGGGAAGAATAGAACATTCTCTTAAAAATATCATTTTCAGGAGACTTACGATCTACTTGTCTTCAAATACTAGCCCCATCACCTAATTCATCTACTCTCTCTTCATTTCGTATGCATATGTATATAAATCAGATAAGGCATTTAGTAATACTGGAGAAAAGCTTTCATCTGCTTTCAGAGAACAATGAAAATCGTTAGCATAGATAGTAAGCATTATGATATACATACATTACATGACGTTGACATATCATATATTCACTGCTAAACTAGTCTTCTGTTTCAAATATGACGGTTTTTCTGCTACTAATCGCTATGAATGCTTTGGCAACAACGACAATGCAGAATACGAAGATCAGCTATTCTCATCTTCGAGTCACTATGAGACGGATTAAATTGTCAAAATGACCTCTTCAATATTCATATATATCTAGTAGATTTAGAAAATGACTAACTATCAAGCCTATAATTCTAAATAATAATGGTTAAATGTTGGTTTACTCCCTTTTTTCCCTGCTCAATGCTCCGTGCTAAAGGTTGAGCTTGAGCTGGTTTTTCTTTAGTAAAGATATTACGGAATAGATATGCGGTCTCTAGTTTTATTGGTAATAATACCATATTTTATGAGTTTGTTTGCGCCAACCTATCTTATAAAGAGTTAGTAAACCTTTTGACACTTGATCGTCTGGCTACTACAAAGCCGTTAGAAAAAATATTTAGTGGCTATTTATATAGAAAAATGCGATTTTAAAAGATATTTGAAGTATGAGGAGGATATTAGTCAGTTGTTCATTCAACTACAACATGACAAAACTTTTCCTTTTACATAACTCATAACCCATTACTAAACTGATTGCTTTGCTCATTCCTAGCGAAAAAAAAACAAATTTTTGAATATTGTTTTTGAATTAAAATTATTTTCTTTCCTTATTTTCAAAAAAAAACATAAATATATAGTTAATATGATGAATGAAGCATCGATATGAGTTTGAATAAATCGAAGGACATAACAAAAAAACTTCGAAAAAGTCAGAAATATACACATTGATCAATATGTTTGGCAAACGGTAAACAAAAATCTAGCTAGACATAGTTGATCACAACTATTCTGAGCTCATCTTTTGTCTTTGTCTCTACTTCAAAATCCCCTTATTTTACCTTATTAATTTGTTTTTGACTATATAGGACATGAACAAAGAAACGTTTCTGTCTTTTCCGATATTTCAGAAGAAAAACTACCTTCTTCCCATTCGGGCTCTTGGTGGCACGTCAATCTGGATGTTACCTCCTTCATCATCACTCTCCATTAGGCGTTCACTTTCGTTGGAAGTGGTTTCCGCCGAGGCACCAGATTCTGAAAAAATACGATAAATAAAATTGAAAAATGAAAAGATAAAAGTCCTTGTAATTTAAAAATTATTTTAATGCTTAGTTCAAGAAAGGAAGTAATTAGGCTAGTACTTTAGTTTATGACTTCATATTCATTTAACTCTATATCACTACTATAACTAACACATATATAGATACATAACATACATATGTATACTTGAACATAGATGTAAATTTGAAAAATCTTATTAAGAAATGCATTTTAGGAAGCTTTATGCTGTAAATATGAAATGTAATCATCGCATTGTTGATATGTCATATGATTAAGTATACAAGATATTTGAATATCCAATTAGAGATGATCAACATACTTGCATAGTGGAGAATAGTCAATCATTTGGGAATATGTTGTATATACTATATGTATATATATCTATATATACATATAGATTATGATTATTATTAAATTTACTTGATATTTGAACAAGTTCCAAATTCGTAATAAATCTTTTGCAAAATCGTCAGTTTTAAAATAAGAAAATACTTATTTTTATAGAATGTGAGTTGTATTTTAGGTAGCATATGTATTTTTTTTGTAAAAGAAAAAGAAAGCAGAACAAAGAAACAATGAATGAAAACTCATAAAAAGATATAATGAATTATGAAAATGATCCAGTAAAACATGTTCAAAATTCAAAAATAAGACAGAAAATGTATCACATAAATTCTATGGAACTATATTTGTAAGATTATTCATTGAAAAGTAGAGGGAATTAAGAAATGTTCAACAAAACTTAAACATTCTTTCTATAACATTTCAAACAAATTTTATAAAACGTATGATACAATCATTTGTATTATATAGTATTAGTTAAAAATAAAATATTAATCACGTTTTATAATTATTTTGTATTTAAAAAACTTAATTCATCACAATAATACTCATTTTTAGTTATAAATTAAAGAAATATGTATGAATGAAATAGAAAAAGGAAAGCATGAGATATTCTATCAATGTGGTCGGCAGCTCTCTTCATTTTGAGGAAATGGAGTTAGAGTTCAGCCGATAATGACAAAAGCTTGAAGAACAAGACGATGTCATAGGGATGTGACAAAACGGCGGAAAACGCCTTAGATCATGGGTTTTTGAATACTTTCATCATAAGAATAATATTCATGATCAAAAATGAAACAAAAAAGTTTTTCGATTAAGATAAGAGATATTTTCAAAAAGGAGTTGGAAGAAGTCGATGATCTGGAAGCAGATAAACCTCTCAATATGACCACATTTGCTAACCGGAGGCGGAGTCAAGAGGAAGACAGAGTGGAGAGGAAAGGATAAGACTCAGAAGCAGAAACATTAGAAGTGAAGTCTGTTCCACCAACTCAAAGGAAAAATATCCTGTATGTTTCATATACTTTATGAATAGGAATCGAAAATTTCAAAAACGTGAAACAGTATTCCAGAACAAAAAAGAAAGCTCAATGAGGTTTATAATAAGTTATTGAAATTCCAAAAAAAGATTATTTTGCAAATTAAACTTCTTCACGTAAAGTAACTCTGATTAACTTATGCACTATACTCTTTTCTGATGAAGTTAATCATTAACATTAATATTACAATTAAAATAAATTATTTTGAAAAGTTAAAAATCGATGTTTTTTGAGATTTTACTTATGATTCTTGAAGAAATTGTTAGTTATATTGTAAATTCTTCTAAACAAAGGTTCGTTTGAATAAAATATTCATTACGATTTTTTTGGAGAATATTTTTGTCCGTTCATAACTCAACTTTGAGTTGTGTTTAGAAAATTTCCATTTTTATAAAAGTCAGTTTGGAGGTGTAATAGCCTCCGGCAATCTTTTAAACACTTCATGGAAAGCTGTCTTAAGAATAATTCCATTCCACATAAGCTGTGTTACGATGGCCAAGTTGTGAATTATTACTAATTTCGAATAAAATCTTAAATATAATTGCAACAAATTGAAAATTATAGATTATTGAAATAATATCATTAGTTATAAACATATAATATAATATACTATATATACATAAGGTTCTATATAATTATATATAATGAAATTTTTGTTAATTGTTTAATTAAAATTAGCATATAAAGATTATTCTAAATGATTATTTTCTTTTGAAGATAATCCCGAGCAGAGCAGCATATTTTCAACTTGTTTTCCAAAAATAATGTCAAAAGCAGTTGTTTTTGATTACTTCAATATGTTATATAACCTATCACAAATTTGAATAAACTAATAAAGATAATAAAATAATGTTTTAAATTTTAAAATATTATATTATAAGCTATTAAGTTATTGCTAAATACTGAATAATTTGATTATATAAATAATTATTTTTCTCTCACTTAATAATTAGAAAACAAGAATTAAATTAGAAATTGAATATTTTACATTTGGAACATATAATCTTGAAATATATATTTACAAATTATACTATATATTTATAAATTTAAAGTCTGGAAATCTAAACGACATAATAATACTAAAGTAAGGTAGGTCTTAGTGGCATAGCACCCTCTATATATCCAAAGAATGAAAAAAGAAAAATATATTCAAAAAAAGAGAAAAGAGAAAGAAAAGAAATTGTGAATAAAGAACCTGTGAATGAACTAATGCTAAAAACATTTAATTTGAATTGTATAAGGATGAGATGTTTAAAATCGAAATGAAACCTAACACTAAGTTGCAGACGAGCAACAAATTGAGGTGAATGCTTTGAGAAATCGAACAAATCCAAATACACACAACACATAAAGCACATTGTTAGAGTATATACATACATACGAGATAAACGAAAGACATCAGCTTGAATACTAGATTCAACGTTAACTCGAATGAAGATGTTGAAGTAAAATGGAGTTTTCTTGAATACCAACGCAGAAACGGAAATGAGAAAACTTAAATCATTTTGAATAAGCTAAAGCGTCTTCCTACTCAAGACAATGATTCCGATGAGTTTTTTCTTTTCTTTTTCTAGTCGCGTTTAATATTATTTCTTGTTTACTATTTAGTTTGATTTAAAAACATATATGTAATATATACATATATGTATTATATGTATGTATGCATCTAATATATATATTTGTATTTATATTTGGAAGTTAATATATAATATATACTATATATACTAGTATCTCTATGTATCTCTATCTATATCTATGTATCTATACATGTTTCACATAGATGTATGTCTAGTATCTATGCATATGCATACATTCACGTTTTGTCAGAAAAGTTTTGATAAAGAATAGAATCTTTTCTTATTAGGCTTTTTACAATATTAAAAGAGTGTTCATAAGTAAAATGAAAAGAGAATAAATGAAGAAACAAAAATGAGTTAGATATGAAAAGAAGAGACAATCTCTTTCTTTGAAATTTGAAAAAGATCCGCTCACCAACGCTTGGTATATCATCGTGCTAATCTTATTATGTTTATTATAGCCAACTCTTGAACTATGAGAGCAGGGTAAAATAAATTTCAGAATAAGAAACGGAAATGTGTGACAACGTTAAGGTTAAAATGACATTTGCCTATAAGAAAATGAGCTAGAAACTAGAGATAAGAGAAACAATTTGAATTTAATGAAGTTCGTTTCAGTTTCAAGAAGTAAGTTCAAAACAGAAAAATGGACGACATTACAAAAATTAAAAAGGACAACTTCGAAAGCTTATGATGTATGCAAAACGAATATGGAGACTTCATCGAGGTACGGAAATTACAAAGATAGCTCATTAAAGCATGTATCTTATTTGAAAAGGAGTAAGAAAAAAGAAAACAAATATTGTTGAATAAGGGATCGAGAGAAGAGAGAAGAGATGGAAATTAAAATAAAGAATCTGTGAATAAAGTTCCTTGAAACCAGACACGAAGAAGAGATATTCAAGAAAACTAATAGAAGAGTGAGGAAGAAACAGAGAAGGTAGAGAGTGTCATGAAGAGAAGAGATTGCTTGTTTCAACAAATCTCATAAAAGGGTAGAAAAGGTCGATTGCTTGGACCTACGAAGCATGAAATCATCCCCCGTATGTCTGGGATGCTAGAAAAAGACTAAACATAAGCGGAAGACAAAGTTATTGAAGAAAGATGAAGAAAACTTACAAGCTATTCTTCATAAGTGCATATATAAGATTACCCTTATTAAGTTTTCAGTTTAAAAAATTATAGAACAAGCTTAATATATTCAAGAAGAAGAAGACGTAGAAAAAAAAAATAGATAAAAAATTTCATAATGAACATTGAACATAATTGCAATATTATGCAAACTTACTTTCGCCATATTCAGGTGGAACTTCCAAGAAAGACATCTAAATAAGCTAGGTACTTGTTACGGAAAAATAGGAAATAAATGTTCGAACAACAGAGTCCCGGTAGTAAAAATTAAGTTGCATCGTTTAACACAGGTTAATTTGAAAAATATACAAAATAAGAAATATGGATAGAAATCAAGAATGAGAATGACAGGAATAATAATAGGAAATGCTCGATAATATATAGGGCAGTAAAATCTTTGCTATGACAACTTTATTCCAGAAAATTTAAATTTTGATGAGAAAAAAACATTTTTTTTCATACTAGACTTGTTTATTTGATTTTCGAAAAGATAAATAGTGTTTGAATCAATTTGAATATAAATTAAGGATCTATTCATAATATAAATATGAATGAATATTGTAACAACCCGTTCAAATAATATTAATTAATTATAAAGATTTTAAAAATATAATACTAGCTATATATTGATGTTTTTTTTTGAGGAAATTCAATTGAACTAGGGATGAACATAGATCTGATGTTCTATGTTATTCATTCAACTAGTTAAGCTAAAAATAATAAATGCTTGGAGAGGGAGTAACGAAGAAATTAAAGCATAGAGAGTATACAGATAGACCAGAGAATATGGTTATATAAGAGAGAGAGTAAGAGTAATAGTTTCCGAGATAAAATTGAGGAACTCGATCAAGTCAATACTGAGATTTTTATGGAAGTTGGAGCATGTGCGACAGATTGCACAAGATACATGAAAATGGATTTTCATTAAGTTCAAACTAGGCATAAAGCACAAGTTTCAACGAACATTTCCAATGTATTAGCTAAATTTTTGCTGTTTTTTTCGTAAATTTCTATTTATATATCAATATTATTATAGTCATATAGTTAAATTCTCACAGTCATTCGGTTACATTATGAATTTTTTTGTTTCTTAATAATGTAATAGATTCTCGCAAGTGACTCCTATATACATATACATATAACATGAGAATGAATATATGGATGAATGATTCTATTTTTTTTATAATCGTTGTTGGAAAAAAAAATCTTCTTCTTCTTCTTCTTCTTCTTTCGTTTTGTTTGTAGTTCTTTTTTTTTTACACAAAAATCACTGAACCATCAGATGAATTAATGTTTTCGAGGAGTAAGTAGATATACACATTTTTTCTTTAAATAGAGTCATGTTTTCTCAAAAAAAAACTAATAGTTTCGAAATCTTATTTCAATATTGTCTGCAGATGTATGTGTATATGAATAAAACATATATGAACAATATTCTTATATAAAAGAAAATTATAAAAAACAGCTGTTAGATCGCATTTTTTTGAAAAAAAATAACTTTGGCAGGCCTACAATGAAAATTTTAAACCTTGTTGTATATATTTCTTAGATAGATTGATTTCAACAAGCTTTTCATCTAAAAATATACGAAAATTAAAAATTTCTTTTGGGAAAGGTGGGGCTAGTTAAGCATCACCTAGTGCAAATATTATAGTTTTGAACGGATTGTTACTATATAATATATAATTGGAATATAACTTAATTTATAAATAGAATTTTGAGGAACACAAAATAAAAAAAAACGGATGAAATAAATCTTAATACCATACGTATAGAACAGAAGAATTGAATGACATGGGAGATGTTAAACTCTAACAAGAAATAGAACACAATATCAAATTGACACTATGTTTTCAGTAGGAATACAGGAGATGTTTTGAATTACAATGTGCATAACACTCAAGACCACCATGATAGGCTAAGCTTAAAGCTTAAAATGTGCTGATGTAGGCAACCGAAATCAGATTAGTTGTGCTATCGTCTAGGGTCTAAGGGGCATACGACAGCAGCATGTTCCACATAGCTGTGTGATACATCATAAAAGAAAAGTGAAAGAAATATATTTCTATATAGAGAAATAAGGGAATAAAATAAGAGAAAAGCCTTAGCTTTGTGAAAAAGAGAGAGAGAGAGAAAATATGAAAGAGATAAAGAATAAAAAAGGAAAGGGAGAATAAAGAGAAAGATATGCCTTGTTCGTGCGTGCCAACGAACGGAAAAGCATTTTAAAGGAAACGGAAAGCTGTCTAAAGTCAAAGACAATACTTTTAGATCGTTCATGGTCAAGTTATCTTGCTTTCTGATGCTCAGTTCATCACGTCTACTAAAAAACTGTGCCAAAAAAGTCCTTAGACGAAAGTGCTCTTAAAAAGAACAAAAGGGACTAATAAGATTGTGCTTATTTTATATCTTTCACCATATCGTATGTATATATCAAGATTTGACAGAAGCTTATCTTAACATATTTGAATCTGTTCAATATGTTATGATTAATTGTCCTGTTTATTCATGAATACTCTTTATACATATAGTTGTAGACGTTACGAAAATTTATCTTCAGCAACAACCTTCTGAAGAAAAAAAACAAATGCATGCTCAGTGCCGAACCGCGCTTTGAAAGGTTAGAATTTGAGGCTTTTCCGTTCGTCGTATATCGGAAGCTTTTTTTTGGATGTTATTCTTATACTTCTTTTTTCAGCTGACCGCGACTAGTTTATTTATCTTAGTTCAAAGTCAGTCAAACCAAATTTTAAAGTCAATAACAGCAAAATCTGCCATCAGAACTATAACATATTTCCAATGACTACAGAAAAAAAGTCTATTAGTAAATATGTCATGTTCAGATAATTTTTTGAAGTAACTTTACGATTTCTTTTCCAGGGTGGAGAGGGAATGATATAAGATATGTACATGTGTGTGTGTGTATGTGTGTTCTGACGTTATCGCAATTTACTGAAACAATGAAATCATTTGATTTACACTGATGTATGTATATTCAAGTTGCTTATTCTTCCATTTCTTTATTTCCAATGCCTACTCATCATCATCAAAACATTCAGCCTTCGTCCTCTCCTTCACCAATTGAGAGGGAAAAAGAAGCAAAAAGAGAAGGAGAGATGGAGGAAAGTAGAACGAATATGCTGCTGTAATGAAAGACTAAAAAATGGCTTAGCTTCATGAGGATAAGTTGAATAGAAGCGCTTTACCAAGTGGGTCGGAGCTGCTTAAAATGGCAGAAAGACAGCATGTGTGAACGAGGAGAGCTTAGCAGTTCATGGTGCCGGAAAGGATAGCAACAACAGACCATAATTAGGGTAAACAAGAAGTTTTTTTTTCGCTTTGAATGAATAGTTGTTTTCTTAAAATGCAAGATATGTAGGGAAAATGATGGGATGAATATATTGCTAGGTTTTCATGAATATTAATATCTGAATTTGAATTGATTCAAGGAAACTAAAAATAATTGTAAGCAACTGTTCTTGAGAGTTTCTAGCGTTTTTCAGTTCGGGAAAGAGGATCTGATTTTTGAAGAAAAACAAAATTGAATCATGGAAGGCAAGTAATGAAATAGAGCTTTAAGTACATCATGTTCTACATAAGAGATTCAAGTTATATACTTTGTAGTAAGTAAGGATTATTCATTCACTTGATACACTCCATTTGGTTCCTCTCGTAATTATTTTTAAACATACTCTGCCTCTTGCTTCTCATTTTATTTATATCCTCGCGCTTTAGAAGTGCGTCAGACTTTTTCAATACTCGTCTCCAAGTTACCAGTTTATTGCTTTAAAAGAGCCTTGAGATCATCTTAAGTTTGACTTCTAAAGTTCATTTGTTTTCTCTAAATTGGATATTCACATACACATGTACATAGTATGTACACACATATACATAACATGAACGGATATGCTAAATTGTCTTTATATTCCGACAAAGAAATAAAGATATTAGATCAAGTTAGTATATTTTAGAGAAACATAGTATATTTCATATAACAAACAAAAAAACACCGTAAATATGCGATTTCTAACATATGTGATGAAGAGAAATCTGATTAATATTCGTGTGTTTTTGTTCATTTTACCCTCTATATATCTTTTAATATTTCATATTTTGAGTTGGAACATAACCGTTGTGTTTACAAAAAAAAAATAAATTTCAATTCATTATTGAATCAGTTTAACACTAAGCTTATTAGTAATTGTGTCATTATCAGTTATTCACAGCAAACAATGCTCCTCATTTGAAGCTTAAAAACCGTAAAAAATACTAAAAGAGATGTGTATGGATACTAAATGCTTTCGCGATGATAATTCAGAATTTGTTTGTTGAAAATGCAACAAAAAAGGAGTAAGTAAGCTTTGAGGGAGTCAGTTGATTTGAGAACTAACACGATAAAGTTATAATAATATAAAAAATGAAAAAAAGAAAAGAAAGAAAAAGAAGAAAAGATAAAAGACAAGGCTGCAAAAAAGTTTTAAGACGTTCCAAAATGGAAAGAAAGAAAGTTAGCAATGAGAAGCATGAGAAAACGTCGTCAAAGCAGCGGAAAATGCAACTCAATAAGAATTTTATTTCGTTTAACAAAGTACTTTACTAAGGATAAGATGAGAGATAAAGAGAAGTATATAGACAGAGATTCCTGACAAAGATGATGGAAAAAAGACTGTGAAAGATGAAAGAAAGCGTGTATCGTAACGTTTTTTTCTTACAATTAAAGTAAAAGAATATAAATTCTCTCTAATTCAATTAAATAAACAATCAAAAGCATCATATTCGACAGCATTTTCATATAAACTAAAAAGAAATGAAACGATTTTAGCTGCTCATCATAAAACAGAAGTGAATTTCTTACACATTAATCATTTTCATAAGTACATACTAAGGCCACTAGATGAAAGAAAACTATTTTTTAAAACCTAGGAACTATGAAATAGTACACTGACCTATCTGATCGGAAAATGAGATACGACCCGGTGATGGCCGGCGCTTCTTCTCATGACCATTCGGACATCCAGCTGATTCGTCCAACATTACTACGGTCGAAGAGGAAGAACCGGAAAAGGAGTCAAATCTGTTCTCAGATGATATTTTTCTTTTTTGTTTTGTGGACGAAATGGCGATAACGAGGGCGGCGACAAGAGCACCGACGATGAAGATAAATACGTTGACGTGAAAAGCAAGGAGATGCTGAATATGATATCAAGGAGCTAAAGCTCGAAAAGCAGAGAGATTGTGGCTATGAATAGGTTATACAAATTGCCGCAGCTGCAGTCGTAGTACTGGAGAACGTGAGTTGAACAGATACAGGATTTGAATAGTGTTTTCCGACGCCTTTTAGACAATAAATTCCATTCAAAGAAAATAGTTCTGAGGTTAATCTGAATGTAGAACCAGATTTCCGGAAATAAAAGATATTAATCTTCTTGTTACAAATATTCAAAGACGTGACGTAAAAAGTTTGAAATGTAAAATTAAAGTTAAAAGATAAAATTATAAATTCTGATGGTAGATTATATAGTATAGTTGATTATAGTAGTTTAAAGCAATAAATATATTGGCGTCGATAACGTTTAGATATAAGAGTTGCGTTCAGTTGACTCGGAGAATTCTCGAAAGTTGACGACAGAACCAATGGAGAAACTTTAACACAAGCTTCGTTCTGATAGCCTAAACGACAAGTCAGCGTCTTGGACCAAGAAGGGGCGGCCGGATGAACAAACGCCAGCCACCACGGCGACGATGAAGCCAGCTGAGAAGACCACTGCTTGGTAAGAAGGAGGCGGAGGCAGACTTGAGTTGAGTTATACTAACGGATCCACTGAGTTTTCTCTTTAAGCGTTAGCAGTACGTTTTTAAAATGATATAAACGTGTTGTGTGGTAGGAACAGAGAATAGCAAATTCAGAGAACAAATGAAAAAGGCTTAGAAGTAACAAAACATGATTTCCAACATGCTCGATAATGAAATAGATGGATGTATATCTTAAATATACGTGGAGAAAACAATATTTATTTGCAAAACTGAGAGAAGAAGCAACCATTCTTTTACATATTTACTGAAAAAAATAATTGTTGCGTGAATTACGTGAAACGTTCACGTGAATCTTTACGTGTCGTCTGACTGGTGTAAGCAAAATGCCAATTGATTTGGTTAGAAAGGTGAGAACAGTAATAAATTAAATTGAGTATTATCATTATTAATTTCTGTCTGAATTCATTTCAACTTGGAAAGATAATCGATGAGATTGTTGTTCTATTTTTTAAAATATTTTTCATTTATCCGACATATTCTAAATGTGTTTTATATGTGAAATAGTCTAATATATATCTATATAACTATATCAATATAAATTGTTATAAATATAGTAATATGTGCCTATGCTCATTTATATCTCATTTTAAATTTATTCCAAAAAATTATTATATGTTATATTATAAAGCTGGTTGGTGTAGTAAGATATCAATTGCTTGTTATCATAACAAAAGTCATGTGAATTGCTTTATGTTTTATGCAAAAAATAAAGAAAATTATGAAAATAAAAATATTTTAGATGTATTTATACGTATGGTTATGATTTTTGTTTATACTACAACAACGATATTCCAATCACAAGAAAAAATATTTCTGATTTCAAAAGAGAAAACCAACTTTTTTCGAAAAAAAAAAACAACAACTCAAAATTATAAAGTATATAGTAAGATTTGAGTAGTTTATTATGATTTAATTCAAATGAAGTAAGAACTATGTAAATGATGTAATACTTTCTAATTTGAAATATAATGTATGCTCTTACGATGTTCAAATTATTTTTCTTTACTATCACATGTGATATGATTTGAATGTGGTGAATAACATTAAATTACATATTCTACATTTGAAATCATTTGCTAGTATCAGTCAAAAATATCTATCATCATGTCATGTTTATAGAATTAAAAATGAATATGATTTTTTCTTTTTAAGCAAATGACCTTACGATGGATTGAATACAAATTGAAACAGCTTTCTAATAGTCTAAAGACAATGGACAGCTAATATCAAAGAATTCTGAACGAAAAATACATTCCTAAACAGCAAATGATTCTTGCTTTATAATGTTAACAAGAATTGGCTGTTTAGGCGCTATGCTTGTTGGTAAAGATACCGATACAAGACTTGCATTTTCATCCTCACAATCAATTGAATTACTTTGCCGTCTAGTTGTCTTTGTTTATTCAAAAAAAATCATTCTTTTACTTAGATGAATACTAACTATTCCAAGCTTATGGTCATAGCCGCTGTGCGTACTCTCCTATTGGCACTCTCCCTATCTATCTATCTATTTATCTATCTTTCTTTTTCTTTTGAAGCTATCCTTCCTTGTTTCTTGCTCGTTCTCTTTTTCACTTCCGTTCCTTCTTCAATTTATGTCACTCCCTATGCCTTTCGCTATATCTTTCCCGTTCCTATTGCGGACGTAAGCCTGACTGGAATTCTGATGTTACCAGGTTTGTACCTTAGTTAGCAAACAGATGATTTGCATTGCAAGATGTTCATCACAGACTATAGCATTTGTTTGTTTTTTATGCCAAAAATACGAGGGAAATTTGAATGGCTTGCTTTTTGGAGGTCAGTTGGAGTCGAAGTAGTTCCAGAGCTCTTGAAATAAAGTGAATTTAAAGATAAAAAGAATGAAGTAGCAGGAAAGAATTAGTAATGAAGAATATTTCGAGGAATACATTGCAACCAGATTTTCCTTTCCATTTCAATTTAGTCGACAAGCGACATTTTTTCATTATAATTCACTCAAAACGTGCATCCTTAGTTCTATTTCTATCTTTCCCTACTTCAACTCTAACTTTCTCCATTATCTCTTCCTCTCTTTCTCTCCTCTCAGTTCCAATCCCTCTCACCCTCTCTATGTAACCCTTATGTCACTCAGGGAACAAAATCAAAAGTTATAACCCAAATCCATATCCTCTTGTTAGCAAGATCTCGTATGCTTAAACCCTAATTAGGTAGCTACAATTCTTCTTGAAAACTACTGAAACTACAAATTACAAAAGAAGAATAACCCATGCAAAAACCTTAGGTTTTTTTTGTTTTAATATTCAAAATTATGAAATTGAACAATGAGTAATTATTCTGACTTTAAAACGTAATAAACCCTTAGGCCAGTAGAATGAATATAAAAACACTGAAAACAGACAGAAGAGATATGTATCTAGGTTTTATTCAGCATTGGTTCCTATATAAATAATTTTCAAATTTTCACTATTTTAATAATAAAATTTGAAATAACAACAAAACAAAACAAAACTGAATATAAAAAAAAACTTGTTGGGAATAATAATGAAAAGTTGAAAAAAGAAAGGAAACTTTTCTTACAACTACATACACATACATGTATGTATATGTAGATACATTGATATGTATTCCATTGAGTTGCTACAGTTGCTTCTTAAAGCTATTTGAAAATGTATTGAAGTTGAAGAAATTGTGGAGGACGAATCTTTGATAAGGTTTCGCCAGCTTTTAAGAAGAGAACTACACAAATGAAAAGAAAAAAAAAGAAAGCTAACAAAGAAATTTCTATAGATAGATATAGAAAAAATTGAGAGAATTGAAAGAAAAAAAGACATCCGATGTAAAATGAACATTACGCTTAAGAACAATGGAAAAGAGAAGCTTTAAGTTAATTCAGAATGCAAAACAACGATGCAATTACGGACTGAAAGAAAGTAACATCATACTTCATATTTGAAACTTTTCATATATAACAGAAAAAAATTAATTGTAATAATTTCTTTTCCAAATTTTTTGGTCTACAATCTTTTTTAACCGAAATACATAATTTAAATGTTTAAACTTGGAACATTACATCAGCAGATGTCCAAATTTTAAATTTGCATCCAATAAATAGAATAGAATATATATTTGGAACAAATTTTTTTTTCAAAAACTGATTTATCTTTAACTTACTGAGGAATCATAAACCTTAAAAAGCTGCACAAAAACCAAGAATTTGTAAATATTTAAGAAATTCCCAGATAAAAAATCTGTTTTCCGAATATTTTATAGTTAAATCTCTGTTTTTTCGTATTGAAAAAAACGATCAACAAGCTTAATTAAAACTTTAACGTAATGATGAAAACAATATTTGAATAATTTTTCATAATTAACTTTATTTTTAAAAAATATATTTCTGATATAGTGTATTGGAGAGATGAGTTTAAATCAGTCTTGCGGTATTGTGTCAGACACATGTGTATATGTATGCATGTATACATATAAGATAGTTATATATACACCTTTAGTAGTATCATGTTAGAATAGCTATACATATTTATATTTCTTTATAGTACATAAAATTTAATTATTAATGTTAATCTTTAAATTTTTTTAAAATTATTTTATATTTTTTTATTTATTTTATATTATGTCTTATTATTTTTGTATTAACAAGTGATTTGTTGAAATATATCAAAAATAATATTTAGGAAATTATTATTAGTTTACAAAATTATTTAAATTAGTGTTGAAAAACTATTCAGGTGATTCATGTGAATAGCCTTTTTCACTTTTATTTTGATTTAAATTCTTCAAGAAAGGTTGCCATCGAAATGTTCTACTAAAGAAGTTACTATTAATAGTTCTTTCATGAATTTAGGATTATTTTAAGAGAAAAATTCTTCTTTTTGTTACTTCTTTTGTGCTTATCGAATACAAAAAAGAAGGAATGCATTGAGTTTCAGCACGTAATGCAGGTTCATGAAAAAATGATAATTTGTTGTCCAATTATTGTTTTTTATTTATTTCAAAAAAGAAATTAGTTGTTTACTTGATTATATGAATAGCATAAACTGTAGGTGTTTCCAGGTTTCGAACCTCTTATGTATGCAGAATTTGACATTTTTGTTTAGCTGCGTGCTTCTGCTTCTGCATCTTCATCAATTTTTCGTCTTATTTTCAAATTTCAGTTTACGTCTTCAAAAAAAAAGTAACATCTGGTCATAAAAGGAATAAGAAAACATTTAGAATCTAAATAATATTTGGAAGACCTATTCATCAACTATATTCGACAAGTATTTTCTAGGAAACGTAAACATGAAAAATTGACTTAGTATGAAGTCAAATGACGAAAGAATGACAAAACTAATGTAAACTAGAAGATGAGCTTCCGTAAACAGAAAATCATAAGTCCGAAACCACAGGAGGATTAATTCTTCACGCTATGGTGTGGCAAACTGTTTTTGGTCTCATAATCGCTTAACAATAATAATTCTAATGCAAAAAAACTCGTATTGACCAAAAAGAGAAAAGTAAAAAAATAAAGAAAAAGATTTACAGAAAAAGAGGAGAAGAATTGAGATTAAGTGAGAACACGATTGGGGGTAGGGGAAGCTTAGATATGCTTGTTTAGAAAATGGAACTCTTGCTGAAAGAAACATTTTGAGTTCTAAATTTGGTTATTTGATGGGATTCCTGCAAGTTACTGACAAGATTACTAACTCTAAAGAAATTATTTAAAATTTCTTGTTTAAAAAAAATATGACTAAACAAATATTTCATAGAATTTTAGAAACTTGAATAGTTGAATGTTAACTATGTGATTGTTAATAATTCTTTTTGGCTTCTTTAACTGCTTAAGAATTTTAAGACAAAAATGAAAACAATCTATGTATTCTAAATGATTTAAAATAATCCTTTCTTTCTTTTTAAATATAATATACATGTGTAAATACATAAATATATTTTTTTAAATAAAAAGAAAGCTTTTTTCATGTTTTTTAAAAGAAAAAAAACATCTAAATAGCGTAAGAAAAAGTCTTTAAGATCTTCAAGCCATTATTCATCTTCTTTTAGTTTTTTCGAACATTTTTTGTGAATGTTCATATCACAGCTACTAAGAGCCTATCTTATGCTGTTCCTATTCTTGTTCGATGTTCCATACGAAAACCCTTAAGAAACAACTACCATATCTTACTAGGATGCCATATACTATGTATAATAGATTATATCATATTTCCCGTAAAAGAAAAAGAAAAAATGACTTAGAAATAAGACATACAGCTTATATATTATCTTTTTTCTTTTTACAGAAAATTATATTTTGTTTTTACATATAGTTAAAATATGTAGTAGTAGTAATAGTAAT
Source organism: Auanema rhodensis (assembly GCA_964057225.1). NCBI lineage: Eukaryota > Metazoa > Nematoda > Chromadorea > Rhabditida > Rhabditidae > Auanema > Auanema rhodense. The sequence goes on along the minus strand of OZ059899.1, from coordinate 6,472,342 downwards.
AGTAGTAGTAGCAGCATGTAACTGTTTACTATTTGAGAAAAATAAAAGTTCTGCTTAAGAGGGATTGTTTTAAAAAAAAATTTAATATAAAAGTAACCAAAAAGGCAATTCTGACTTAAGATATTTTCATAGCAAAAAGCAAATGAAAAACCTGAGATAAATAGAAATTAAGACAAATACAGAATAGAATAAAACAAACGCAAAATGGATTAAGAGATGGAAACTTCAAAAAGCTAAAACGAACTTTTATATGTTTGCATGGAAATTAAATTCAAGAATTAAGAAGAAATAATAGGAAATAAGAGTTACTTTACTTAAGTAAGCTTCAGCATCATCAACTCTACATGGTCAACAACATAAAAACACAAAAATTGTAAAGCTTTTTAAGAAAATGAGAAGCAGCAGAAAAAGTGGGTAAAGAGCAGAGCCGATTAATATTGGTTAAGATCCAACTTTTCCCCTTTTCTTAGTCATAAGAAGACAAATTAGTGAATGAAGCTTGAGTGTGAGTGTAACTATAATGTTAGTTAAAATGATCAAGGATTGAAAATAGTAAGTAGAAGAAGCTAAAATATAAATATATAGTTTATAAAATAAATTAAAAAAAAATATATATACTATTAATTGTAAAAAAAACCAATTTCTCTCTTCTATAACATTAGATTCTTTCAAAATTTATGGAGACAGCTTCTATTTTGTCTTTATTGACTAATAAAGTCAAATCTGAGACATTAGTAACACCACAGAGAATATACAATGTTAGATAAAACAACCAAAAGTTTTTAAAAAGTAAAAAAAATATGGGAAAACAATACAATTTGAGACATTAAATCATTAAAAGTGTCAAGTTCATTAGATTTATGATAAGATGTTTTGAGTTTTCTACAGAGAGTTTGCTAGAGTTAGTAAACTAAAATTACCAAGTAGAAATTTTATTTTGTAGAGAAAATATGAGAACAATGGAAATGAGTTAGAGAAGAACAATAGCCGTAATGTGCAAGAAGTTTAGAAAAGTACATATATGCTCACTAAGTATTTCTGAAATATTTTAAGAATTCTCATAAACAAAGGTTAATTCAAATGTTTCACTAAATAGATATATTCTGCTAAAAATTGGTAGAAATAAACCCAAATTTTTAATTTTTAAAGTCAATTTTTGAGAAAAAAATGAATACACTAACCGTACATCAACATGATTGCGTAGTTACTTGAGCTAGATGATGACTCTGAGAACATCAACAGTATATGGCACAGATAGGCGCCTTGATAATTTGAAAAATTTTGATTTAAACCAAAATTTTTCTTCCGATCATCACTCTCTATTCAGACTCTCTCTGAATATAATGCCTTCCCTCCCCCTTTCCTACCCCCTCCCACCATTGCAATCTCTCTGCCTGCCTGCATCTCCTTCCCCTATGCTTCATTTATCTATCTTATGCTCTACATCTCTATGTCTCTCTTTCTCGGTCTCAGTTCTATTACTTTAGTTTCTATTCTTTCTCTTCTTCTTTGATTACCAGTATCTTGTTAAAAGGGTATGTTGCTTTGACCTCAAGTGCTGACGGGTTTTCTCCCAAGAGGCAGAATCAGCCGGCTTCTGACAGTTGATTTCAACTATGTATGTGTTCCAGATTCAGTGAATGAATTTACATTAACTTAACGATAGAATATACAGAAGTGAGAGATGTAGAAATAGGAAAATAATCGAATTCAGAATAAAAACGTGAATGAATTCAATCTAAGAAATCAGAAAATGAAAAAAAGTAATAAGAAAGGGCAAATTACATTTGAATTGTTCATTTGCACAAGCTTAGCGTCGAAAATGTGTTCTTGATGAACATATAATTTTGTTCAAATCGTTCAAATAACCTTATTAGGCTCATAGCATGACTCATTTAGAATAAAGCTACAGCTTGTGACATGCTTTGTGTTGCTTGAACTATCTATTTTTGGGACTATGAAGCATGAATCAAAGTTTATAGAAATGACATATAAATATACTATTTACTACATATTTAAAAATAATAATATTATATATATATATATATATATATATATATATATATATATATATATATATATTGGTAAATAAATAGGTAATTATGAAAATTGTTAAAAATATTTTACAAGAATCTTTACAGAACGACAAATATTTGTTTGAACAACATCAATAATTATATTTTTTGAGTTTTTTTTAAATAAATGAGTTGGTATTAGTTAGTAATACAAGCAATATAGAGCTTCAACAAAATTTTTTTTTAAAACATATTTTACTAAACTCACGTGTATGTATTGGAAATTTGAATGTGACCTCCTTCGCTTCCATTCTGCCCGTACGTGATCCAGCCAAACTTGATTTCTTCACTAAAAGAACAACAAAAATAAAAAGAAAACTAAAAAAATGTATTTAAAATTGAAATTTCTATTGCATATATCACAGGTATTGAGTGGATTTTGAGAAATGCATGAAATAATAAAAGACGAGAAAACAAACAATACTTTAAATTTTACAGTAGGACATCAAAAGAAAGAAGTAATCATTCAAAAAATAAACAGAAAAAAGTTTTAAAATGCACTTAAACGCTGTGACAGATTTAAGAGAATCTTGTGGAGATGGCCCTTAAAGCTTGATGTACATGACATATGAGTATGTCAAGAGTACACAACAAAGCCATAGATAAATATGTCAAAAGATAAAAAATATTATACAAAAGTTGTAAAAGAGATATTCCAACATTTTTTTTTAAATTTAAAAAGTTTTTTAAATATCTTCTTATATATTTTTTTAGAAGAAATAGCAAAATAAGCTGTGAATGAATAAAGCAGCATGTTGGTAACAATGCTTGAAGCCACACGAAAATTTTCTTATCCCAGTTCGTCTGCCATGTATGGTCCTTGAATAGGATTTATGAGATTTTGTGTTTTATTTGACAGAAGTTAGAAGTATTAAACAGCAATTTAAATAGCTAAAGATTCAAAAAATGTTGTGTTGTGGTGTTCAAAAGACAATATAAAAGTAAAATTTCAAATAAAAGTTTCCAGAAGAAGGAGTAGGAACAGCAAAAAATAAAGAAACTAAACGTTCAAGATTATAAGAATATATTATAAATAAACAGAAGGATTATCACTTTATTAATAGTTATGCGAGAAAAAAATACCGATGAAAGCTAGTTTGTATAAAATTGTTCAGCATCTTCAAAGATATGTTTCAGATTCTTTTTTCTTGTACTTGAACTACAAGAAAATGAATTATAGAGTCTTAAAAGTCTTTTAAGCAACTAATTTATTTTGATCTTCTTCACTTAATTTTTCTTTTTACGACTCTATCTAAAGGTTTTGTTCTTTCAATAGATAAGAAAAAAAAAAGAAAAAAAAATGAATCAATTAAATGAATTTATCTTATTTTAGAAAATAAAAAAAACAAAATAGATTATAATCTCATACTATTATGCTATAATTAAAATAAATAAATATAAGTTAAATTAATCTGAGACATGTTTGCAATTTGTAACACTTCCAGAGATATATTGGTGTAAAGTTATTTGAAAAAAAAAAAAGTTTAAAAATTAAATAGTGATGATTTTCGTTATGAATGAATGAAATGTGTCAAAAATGTGTGAGATCAAATTACGTATAATATATAATTAAAGAACTAAAAAGAATGATTTATGTATACTGACGATGATAATATTTCTTTACTGTTACCCTTTTAGAACAGATCTTCATTTTAAAGAAGTGTGTATTCACATACATACATATGTATGTGAGTTTTGTCGGTCAGTAGAAACGCTTAATGAGCACCATTCAAGTCCAAAAACAATTCTGAACCATCCATGTCCAAAAACAATTGGAATAATGGATGGGAAAGGTGCATATACAACAGGATCATTTTAAAACTTTCAAGTAATTAAAGAAAAATAATAATAACGGAATGCATAATTACACAAACGTCTATGTAGATAGATATATTGATAGATAGATAGATAGATATGTATATATTATATATAGCTATATATACTATATACTATATATACTTTATATATATATATATGTGTGTATATATTCATATAAATCCATATAAGTAGATAGAACAATAATAAAGAAATTATAAAACCGTTTGTTATTTTTTTCGTATTCAAAACTCTTTTTTTAAATACTGAAATCATGTTTAGTAGTACACAATTCGACTTGTCTTTATTGTTATATTTTTAAAGAATATCATCAAGATTTCCTGAAATGACTTGAGCATGAATATAATTCATTTTATTCATTCAGAATGAAGAAAAAAGTTTAAAAATAGTTCATTTTTAGTAATAATAGTTTAAAAATCTTTTTTTTTGCTTTACTACTAATAGCAACAGAATCAATAGAACTTATATAAAATTAATTATAAGTAAAAATTAAATATTTTAAATAAGAAAATAATATTTTTTAAAATCTATAGTTAGTAGATTCAACCGCATTTCATTACGTTTCATAGAAAAATGAAGTACGTGTGATATTCACGTGAATTGCGTGAGAATTTTCAATCATTTCACGAAATTCGTACGGTTATCTATATATCGAAAAAAATTCATAAATGAAATAAAAAAATAAAAATGAATTAGAAAAAAATATAGAGAAAAGAGATATGTTTTCAAAAAAGATTATTATTATATATATATATATATATATATATATATGGATATACATACATACATAAAACAATTATGTATACATACTATATGCATACATATTATACATGTACATCCCTATGTCTATCTATGTACATTTATATATATATATATATATATATACTTTTAAATATATATTTATACTGTTTAATTTTATAAATATGATAATTAAGTTTAAATAGGAAATGAAATGAAAAGAAAAAGATTTATGTTTCTTTTTTTTTTCATTTCGTGGTTTAAATGTGCTTTAATACATATATGTAACTATAATTAATCTTATGATTAATCTGATTAACTCTTTCAAGTTCCGTATATATGAACATAATTATCAAATAGGAAATAGATCACAATATGATTTTTATTGAACTTCTTTAGCTGATTAGTCAAATTATGTTTATATGAAGTTTTCAAAAGTAATTTCACGTTTTTATTATCGAAGTCTACGTATATGCTATAATTTGTACTGAGTTATTTCTTTTTTTTATTAAAAATTAAAATTTTTTAAAGAAAAATACGATTTTAGCAGAATTGCTACTTTACTTAGCTTATCCAAAATTTCCCAGACAACTATCTTAAGAGAGAAGCAGGCCGCTTCTTATGAATATTTTCTGTTCAGAATCCATAGTTGTAAATGGGAAGAAAAAAAAAGAATTAGAAAAAATACAAATATTTTCAGCTTTTATCCGATGTAATGAGAAAAAAATCTTTTTTAGTGTATACTTGAATATTTTAAATATTTATTGGTAACAATTAATGAAAAGAGCGTATCAGTAGGAGATCCAGCAACATATTTCAAAAGCAAAAGTAATTTTACGCTAACAAGATTATAAATCATCGAAATTAAAAGGTGAAAAGTTTGAAAAGTTTGAATGAAAATTGATTAACGAGGAAAAAAAATAAATAAAAAAGCTGTTATTCTCATTTATATCAAGTTTTTTCACAAGACAAAGTTGTATATTCAGTACATGTATACATATATTTCGAATTGAACAGTTGGGAATGTAGACGAAATTTAGAAATATATGTAATAATTTATACGATTAAAAGAAGATATACTAATATATATATATATAATTTAAAATAATTTAATTGCACTTTTGTCTAAATTTGGAAATTGAAACAATGATAAAATATGTATAAAGAAAAAGAAATATCCGTAAATTGAGTTAACACATAATGAGATCATATCGCTAATTTGTGCTGTTTTATTTTTTTTTTATTTAATTAATTTAATAAACTTTGTTAAAATATAAATAGATTTTGTAATATTACATATACTGCATCATCTTAATGCATAAGACTGGCCACGTTTATTTACAAGTTCAAAAAAAAACTTTTGAGAAAACAGATGTCGTGATGACCGATTATAAATTACTGAAATGGTCTATAGTATAAAAACATACGAAAGACAGATCGTCAATTTATCCATAAAACAGAAGAAAATATATAGTCAATGTATATATGAATATTTCGATATTTCCAAATCTGTAGCATGTTAACATGCTATACGGTCATTTGCATAGCAATAAGGTTGGAAAGCTTTAAAAGTAGCAGCATAACGATGATAATGGCGATTCAGAATGCTGACATAGGGTCTACAACGTGAGAGTTGAGAGAGTTGAATGAGAAAGAAGCGCGACGGCGATAGGATGAGGTTGCCAAAACTGGAGTTTATGGGAAAATAAGTAATTTAAATTCAATAATAATTTTATATAAGGTTATATTTAAAATATTAAAACATTTTTTTATAAATCATATAAAGTTGTAAGAAGAATACTATGTGATATTCTCTTATTCTCATATTACTCTGCTATTTTAAAGCATATGTCAAAATATTTCTGTTTCTCTGCAATCTGTATTGAAATAGAAAGAAGAAAAAACAATTATATATATTAAATCATATAATTTACTTATTAAAACATTATATATTTATAAAATATTTAAATATTAGCATTGAATAGAATTGATGAGCCAAAGAAAGATGTAAAATAATATGAAAAGATGTGTAAATTTATTGATGGAAGCGGAATCTTACTAAGAGGTATCAAAAGCAAATATAGAAAATCTCTCTGTTACTAAGCACCAAAAACAAAACAATAACAATAATAGCTGATTTGATGTATCAAAAAAAAGAAAACAATTAGAGACAATTCGCTAATAATTTCTAAGTTTTACTGACCTGGAGGTGAAGCTGGAAGAGGCATATCAGTTACAGGACTTAGCATTCAACTGATTGAAGAAGAAGATTTTTTTCTCATAAAATTCTCTTCTCTAGAATTTTGCGGAAAAATATGAGAATGAACTAAGTTCTATCCTTTTTTTTTTCAAAGAAATGGACAACAGCATTGGAATCTTCGGCATTTCCATTTGTCGCTTTGTCGTTTGATGCTTTTCTCTCTCACTCATCTTTACTTTCTTTTTTTCTTTTCCAGAAAATAAGACTTTATTTTTCATCAAAATTAATCATTTTATTCCATAATCTGTATTGGAACCTATTAAATTTATATTATATATGGGATATACAAGAAATAATAGATTTTATCTCATCTCAAGAAATATCTATGTATATATAAACAAGTAATAAACCATTTTTAATTTATTATATATATATATATATATATATATATATATATATATAATATTATTAAGTGAATATAAAGAAAATATTCATTTAATAATGTTAAAATTGAAAGCTAGTGATCTTTAAGCTTTTACATACATACATATACATATATCTACATATGTATATGCACATATGTACATACAAAGGCCAAAACCACGTTGATTTTTAAAAATATTCAATCAAATTACCCGGAAATGACTCTAATAATCTCAACGAAAACTTAAAAAAAAAACAATGAATTGTCTCAAATTACTGACATGGAAATAGAAGTATTGACTAATTCGTTGAACATGATTTCTCCAAGATCTGATTTCATGTACACGATGAGCTACTTCTTCCTTGTATCACACACTAGGGCTCATCCTTACTTCTATCTCTCTATTTCTTATTATCTCTCTATTTATTTCTCTAATTCTCTTTTTCTATTTCTGTTGGCCTGCATATCCATCTACTTGTTCCACTTTAAAAATCTCTTTAGCACTCATTGTCTACCATTCCTTTTCTATATCTCGTTAACAGACCTCTCTCTCTCTCTCTTTCTATCCTCTCAATTTTAATTTTAGTTTGTCTCCTAAAATTGATTCCATAAAAGGACAACAAAGTAAAAATAATTAAATGATCATAAATGAATCTATATGACAGTGTAGAGAATGAATACAGAGTTTACTAACTCTCTAAACAATAGAAGGGAGTTTAAAGAAAATACAAAAATAAGGAGATAATCTTCTTAATAATAAACAAAAAAGGAATAAAATGATTAGATGGCTTTTACAAACACACTGAACCCAATTTTCCACGAGCGAGTTTGTCCTATATACCAAGTATGATGAGCATAATGATGATGCTAGCTCTCCTCTATCCATATTTCGTTAATGCTCAATTCGGACCGACTTAGAGATGTGGCAATGATGAACAAGAAGATGTTGAATCCGATTATGGAAGAAATAAAAATTCAAGTTCAACATAGCATATCCTAACTTTGTGGAATGTTTGAATACACAAAGCATAATCTGCAACATTGACAACAGTGTCAACGGGGCCAATCAAGAGACTAAATGAAGTTTGAAAATAAGTTTTTAGTCTTATAATTGCTTATAATTTTCTTTTGCAAATTAAAAAAAAACACTTTCATGTCAATAAGTAATCGGAAGTTGAATGAAATTGAATAATAAGATGGAAAATTATCAAAAAAATTCATAAAATAATCCATATTTAATTTGTTTTATGATAATAACTATATGATATGATATATTATAAGTAAAGAACCATATTTTTAATTTCTTTGTTGTGGAAATAATCAGTTTTGTGTAAAATAAATTTGAGAATTTTAGATACAATACATGCATATGTATGTTTGTATATTGATTTTGAAAAAATAAAACAATATTCCATTAGCAAAGTATTTTGAAAATAAAAATATTTTAAGAATTCACATATATAAGAATATGTATGACCTCTATAAATCTAATTTTTTTTTTCAAATTAAAAACAAGATTTAATCTAAAAATACTTTTTGAACAAACAAAATGCTCAGTGAAACAGTTGGTTTTAATCCTTTAAGTATTATCCACCATGAATCATGAGTATGATGGCATTTCAAGTTTATCTTTTCATAACCGTCATCATCATCGTTATCCTCAACATCACCATCATCATCATCATCATCATCATCGTCGTCATCATCATATATAGTATAAATTTCTATATTTCTTTATAAAATATAAAATTTATGCTTCTCTTTATTCATTTATTAATGAATCTTAGATGATATTTAATCAAAGTTCTTCAACAAAAGCCTGTTGTTGATATTGCAACAGACAGCATGTTGCAAAACGTTCTGCTAGCAACTGTCTACTGTTAGCCAGCTGATTATCTTGATATTTTCGGAAACAAATCTGAGTTAACTTTCTCGGTCACCAATCAGTGTGCCATCAATTCAATTTCATAAACGGTGGAAGGTTTCCCCACTTCTAGTTCTCTTGAATTTAGTTTAGTTTCGTTGTATTTTTTATTTATCCTCCTTTGAATTAATTTAGTTTTAACTGAAATTTATTTAATTATTTCAGATTTGCAGAAATGATTGGATATATTCAACTTTTATTAATTGCATATTTACCACATATAATTCTTTGTTAGTTTATGAATAGTTATATACATATAATATTTTAATTTTTTATTTAGGTGATTCCGTTATAATAGATAATGAATGTGCTAGAACTACAGAAGAATGTGCTATCCGTCTCGAAACATTTAATGGTAAACTATTAAATTAAAATATTTTATTTGAAAAATTAAAAATTTAGGTCTACCTGGAAAAGATTGTTATGTTTTTTCAAATGATTACAGAAGTTGCAAGCCTGTAGCAGAGTCAGGAGATGCTCAACCATTTGCTAATGTATGTTGTTTCTTTAATTCTTCTTGCATATACACCTAATCTTTGAGTCTGCAATAATACGACAAGCTGGTGATGAAGCTAGTGTTCTTTTCTCTGCACAGAATCAGGTTTTGTTTATAAAAACTTTTAAATAAGAGATTATCTATTATAGGGTGGAGTTCATATAGGTGGTAGTACTATATGGAATAATCCTCCTCGTGTCCGACGCTATGATGGGAAAGGAATGATAGTCACATGTTTATGTCGTCCAATAGATCGAAAAGTAAAATATAATTTGAATAATTTTATTTTAAATTTTTATTATATTTTATAGAAAAGAGATACAGCTAGATTGGTTAACTTAAATAGTAATTTGGACAATAATAGAGATAATAAAATAAATTCAAATAAGGAAAATAGTGTAGAAGGTATGATAATTTATTTAAAAAAAAACAGTTTTTCTCTTCAGTTTGGTTAAAAAACTTTGTATAATAAAACTTCAAATAGTTTACAGAAAATTTTGATAATTGTCTAAATGGATTTATTTCTTCATCAAACTATGTTTACAGTATCGAAGATCCTGGCTTAATACGTATGCTTCATACAGATTCTTTGATAAATTGTGCCATAGCATGTAAGCTTGAATTTGCTAGTAAAGTAAGTTTAAAATTAAAATATTATATAAATTAAAATTATTTTAGAAACGATGTATTGCTTTTGCATTCAATGTTTTGCAACCTAATCAATGTATGTTATTCAACTCTCTACCAGAAATGACAGAAACATCTAATAATCTTTACAAATTTTACAAACAATGTTAATTTTTTGATTTGTAATTTTGTAATTTGTTTTGTATATAATAAATATATTATATAATTTATAAAATATAAACTATATGTATAGAAATACTTGAATTTTATTCAAATAAAGTTATGACTTTTTCATAAATTTTATAAGTACGAATGAAATCACAACCGCTTAATCTTAAAATTCTGGTTAATTTATTAATTTGAGAAAAAAAAATTTATTTTATTAATTTAGAATATAGTATTTATAAAAAATTATTTTTTATTTATTTATTAAGCCTAAAATAATTTATTTAAATTTATTTATATCAACTTATGTAAATAATAATCAAAGTATTTTTTTTATATTTAAGTTTATTTTTTTAATAATATAATTTGATTGTTAATTATAAGATCCAATATGATAAATTTTAAATTTAATTATATATCAGTAATAGTAGTAGTAGCAGCATTAACGCTTTATCTTTAAGAATCATCCATGAAATACACTTGTGTTCGGTCTCGGAACCAGAACCTATTATGCTCTGTTTTGCTGACTCCGCCCGTCGGAATGCTTCTTATGCAGCAGAGTTAAAACGTCTTTTTAAAGTGTATGCTTTAAAGATGCTGACTTATAGTTTTTTTTATTGAATTTATAAATATTTATTATACTTCTTCAATATTAACTTTATAAATATTATATTAACATATATTTATTTATAGATTAACAACTATGTTTTATATAATATCGTCGTCAATGTAAAATATAACTTCCACTATTCAAGTTATAATGAATTTTTTGCTTATTATTCATAACATAATGTTATCAACAATAGCTGATCCTGAGAAATCAGAAACAAAAAATTACTTTGAGCCATTGGTTATTCATCCAAATCCTATTGTTGATTTTACTATATCACCTCAAGCTCATGAAACAACAACAGAAGAACATCATTTAACGAATAAACCAACTATAGCTTCTAATAATCCAACACTAACTACATATATATCTACAACAACATATTCAACAGAAGAATCAGATATTTCACATATTCCAAAGAACAGTCGAGAAGTTGAAAATACTATTTTAAATCTTTTGGATTCAGTTGTGAGCCAAGATGGCAATGATACAACTGATTCGGGAGAAATTATGAAAAACGAAACTTCGCCATCTAATGTCATAACAATTCCATCAAAGTGAGTTATTACTTGATTTCACTATTTGATGTTATTTTATATTTTCAGTTCAATGGAGAAACAGGAAAAGGCGAGCCCAGTTTTCGGAAATCAACAAATAATAAAAATTGATGAAAATCGTTTGAAATTTGCTTTGCACGCAAGTAAGTTCATAGTGTCATACTTAAATTTTTGATGTTTCATCACTTTCATTTTGATGTAACAATAAGCTGAAAACACTTCATTCTTTTTCAAGCTGTCTTTCCAGAAAACTCAGCTGATGGCACGGAAGAACGGTTATATAGAATGCTTCTGAACAGCGATCGATATGAAAAGGATGTACGTCCTACGATACATCACAGTATTCAAACAAATGTTACATTTGGGTTTTTACTAAATCAGATTGTTGAAATGGTAAATTTTTTGCTTTTGTTGTTTAAAGTTTGCTCTGGTGGTTTTCATGAACTTCTCGCTATATCTTTGTTTGTTTTTATCTCAAAAAAACATGTGATACTCTTGTGCTTTTCGGCAAATGTAAGATAGACAAACTTGCTACAAAGGCTGCTTTGTTTTCTGCTTTTCAGTATATTCTCATGAGATTCATTGGAATAATACTAAATGCTTTATATACATATTGGTCTATGTAAAACTTATTTTTAAGGATGAAAGAAACCAAGTATTGACGACAAGAAGTTGGATGAATATTAACTGGATGGATCAGAGATTAGTATGGAACTATACCGAATGGGGTGGGATCAAGTCAATATACGTACCCCATCAGAAGTTGTGGAAGCCTGATATTATTTTGGTGAACAAGTTCGTTTTTCTAACATTTTCTTTTTTAAATAAGTACATTTTAAGACATTTTTTTTTATTATATACCCATAAATAAAAAGCTTTTAAATATTTTGAGAAGGAAAGAAAGATGAAGCATTTCTGATAAAGATTGTTTCATGGTAACTCTTTATTCAATCAATGTTGTAACTATTGAACTCTTGTAAAATTGAACTTTAAAAATTCAAACTTATGAATCCGAGAAGAAAAATGCTTTTCATTTTCCATCTGAATAAAATTTACTTCAGTCGTCTACGTCTGTTTCTCTCTTCAGGCGTTTTGTTGGCTTTAACGACGACCAGATTGCTTGATTAGATTTTCCTACGAAAGTAGTGAATTCGACTGACATATACACATTCCATTTATATAGATGGATTGATTTTATATTCAGTTTGGTTTTGTTTCAAAAAAAAGTGGCCAAATGATTAAAATAAGAGGAAAAATATTTTTAAAAAAACTATTAAATGCGGAGCGATGAAGTATTTTATATATTTTCATATCGAATTTCTCAATAATGAAATATCTAAAAATATCAGAGTCTTCATTTCATAAAACTGTGAATGTTTCAGCGCTGTACGTGAATATCATGATGCCTTGGTTTCAACTGATATCATGGTCACATCTGATGGTAACGTCACCTGGCTCTTTTCAGCATTGTTTAGAAGTTCATGCCCAATTCGAGTTCGATACTATCCATTTGATGACCAAGTAAGCTGAAATTATGATAATATCAAGTAATATATTATCATTTAAAGGAATGTCATCTGAAATTCGCATCATGGTCTCATGATATCTCAGAAATTGATTTAGGTTTGAATACAGATAGAGGTGACTTATCAAGTTATATGAATAATAGTGAATTTGATCTTCTTGATATGACAGCACAAAGACAAGTATAATATTTAATTCATAAAATATATAGTTAAACTATTTGAGGTTGTCAAATTTCCTTCAAATAAGAACAGTCGTTGGCCAATAATTGTAATTATAATTCAAATGCATCGTAGGCCATTGTTTTATGTATTTAACCATGTAAGTTTTTAGTATAGTTTATCATTCAAAAATTTAAATATTAAGATAATTCCATGTGTTTTGATCAGTTCTATGGCTGTTCTTGGATTTTTGATGCCACCTGAAACTGGAGAAAAGATTAATATGATTATTACAACATTACTATCTATGGGAGTTTATTTACAATCAATAAATGAATCAATTCCTCCTACCTCTGAAGCTGTTCCATTAATCGGTTAATTTGATGTTTTTGTTTGTTTTTTATAATCAAAAATTGTTTTAAGGAATGTATTATGTATCATCGTTATTCATGGTTTGCCTTGCTACTTGTGTAAACGTAATTACGCTCAACATGCATCGTTATGGAGCTGCAAATCAGGGTAACTAATTTTTGTTTTCAGCATTCTCATTACAATAAAGCATAATTCTATAGGAAGACATGTTCCTTACTGGATGGAAAAATATATTCTTGGATATTTAGCGACTTTTATGAGAATCCCTATCAGGGAACCAGATAGTATTGCACTTTTGAAAACAGCTCAAGTGAGAAATTGATTATTCATATCGTTCTAATTCTCAAATTCTTTTATATTTTCATATTTCTGAAACATAAATAATTCATTTAGAGCAAAAAATCTACTTTAAGAAGAAGTTCTATATTGAGAGATTTGAAAAGAATAAAAAATCTTGAAAATAGAAAAGGACGAGATACTTCCACTAAGGCTGTAGAATGTGAATGTATGGAAGTAACTGTGAGCCATTTAGTTCTTTATTTCAATTTTTATTTAAAAAATGTTATAGGATTCATTAGCTAGTGAAATTGGATTGATTTCAATATTAACCAGTCAAGCAGCTAATGGAAGAGGTAAAAGTGAAATTGCTAGTGAAAGTGCTTTCATAGGACGCATTGTTTCGGAACAAGTAAACTGAAATAAGTAATGTTGTTGAATCTCAAAAATCTATTTTCAAGATTATGCCAAGAATGAGCTCAAGTAGACCACTCATGTTAACAGAATTCGAGAATCGGTTTCGTAGAATTCTGAAGCGAATTTACAGATCTCTACAACAGCATGAAATACGAGAAGAGGTAAAATTCTATTCATTTTATTTCAAAAATTTGTATTTATATAAAATTAGTTTTAAGTAAAAATTAAATATTTTAAATAAGAAAATAATATTTTTTAAAATCTATAGTTAGTAGATTCAACCGCATTTCATTACGTTTCATAGAAAAATGAAGTACGTGTGATATTCACGTGAATTGCGTGAGAATTTTCAATCACTTTGTTGAACAGATTAATCAAAATGAATTATTAAAAAGTATATTTCAAAAAAAGATAATTTTATATTATAATCTTCTAGATATTGGATGAACGTCAACGAATACAATGGCAATGGCAACAGTTAGCTTCAGTTGTTGACAGACTATTATTGTTTCTTTTCCTATTAGCTACTCTATTTACTATATCGTTTTTCCTAATAATACCAGTAATATTTCGTATGGAAGCCAACTTACCCATTTAATTCACGAGTTAAATAATTTAAAATTTACTGATATACGAGTAAAAAATAGTAAAAAAATGAATGAAACTCACAAATTATTCATTCGATTATTAACAATTGTCATATCATCTTTAGAAACGAACGGATACAAAATCTAAATCCTAGCAAAAGATTTCTGGTATCAAACGGCAAAAAACTAAAAAATTCAAATAGCTTATGTAGTATATGAATTCAATGTTGTAATGTTCTGTTAAAATTTGATTTATTAATGAAATTGATGCCTATGATTGAAAGATGAAATAATAAATATTGAGAAGATAATTTCAATGAACCCAAATTAGTAATTTTAATGATAAAATGAAGTAAAATAGCTTTATTTTGATGTTTCAGCGTTGAAATATATACAAATAATAATAGTAATTGTTCTGTTTCTTAACTATATCAATATATATCAATATATATATATATACATATATTTGTTTGTTAAAAAATATAACATATCTAATCAATTGTATTTCAAATATACAGAGAAATCATCTAATATAATTTATAATGTGTTATAGCTATTTGAACTATTTATAAAACATTCAAAGAAGAAAACTCTTTTGGGCAATTCTTCCTTCGATTCTGAAGAATTATATTCCATCTTGTTGTATAATCATTATCGGTTATATCAGATGTTAAATATTCTTCCATAAACCATGAACAATTCTGTAATGTTCGACAACGAGCTTGATTAACAGCATTTCCCCATTCTTTCCAATAAAAATCATCAAACTCATTAGAAGTGCTTATATCATCAAAAAAGCTTTTATATGTGAAAATACCTTGAGTTATAGTAACCTTTTCATAAAACAATTTTAACTAAAATATATAATAGATTATAATAAATTAAAAAATTATATTAACTAACCAAATTATAAGCACGATCTCTGTTAATTCTTTGCATTCGAAAGTGGGCTGTATCAATGTTGGGCATTTCATTACAAAGAGTTGATAGAAATTCTGGCTCCATGAGTTCTACAACTTTGAATGTTGTTAGCTTTGGTAATGTCTTTAACGTCTTCAAATAATCTATTCATTATGGTTGAATTACTTCAATATCAACAAACCTTATAGATATGTTCTAGTCGAAGTATCTTTACATCGTCAACACATTCAAAGTCAATAACAAATCCATCGTTAAAAGATGGGATTAATGTAAAATCACAAAGATTTTGACAATTCTGAATACATAAAACTGCATACTAAACTGAAGTTTTTACTTACCTTTTCAATAAATTCTAAATCGTTTCTAAATAACGTACAATCATCTACTACCAACTTTTTTAATGAGCTTGGACATATACTCAAAAGGGGTAAATCTAAGTTACCTTTTAATTCCCAACATCTTTGAAAATATTTTTTTAAATATAAATAAATTATAAATTCTTACTTTATTTTCATATCTTCTAACTTTGAATTATATATTTCACTATTTCTAATAACCAATAATAGTTCGTTGTCATATCTACATTCTGATAAACAAACACGTTTTAGTTGACATATTTTAATTTCTAAAATATATTTTATAATAAATATTTTTCTTTTAAATAATATATCTTACTAGTAAAAAATTCAATTACTTCATTTTGAGTTAAATGTAATAATGTTACTTCAAGGTGAGTTAACTAAAACAAATAATTTTAATACAAAACTTTAAGAAAAACTTACATTAGTTGTTTGGATTAGTGATCTTAACATGCCTGAATTGAAGGTAACCGGATCAGAAAATCGTATAGTTTTGAAATAATTAGAAAATGTTTTTAAATTCATTACATCTCTATTATTTGTTGCCAAATGTCTATAAACATATAATAATATTATAATAAAAAATATTTTATAAAACTTACTCAACAGATAATATTTCTATTTGAGGTGTTAATTCTAGTTCTTCTAAAAACAATTTAGTTGGCCATTTTCGTTGAATCCAACACTGAATATGTTTCAATGAAACAAAAGTTTTCTATAATCAATATGAAATATTTTTTAATTCAAAAAACAGTTTTCTTACAAAAACTTTCTGAACTGATTGAGATGGTAAATCAAAGTCCATAAATCCAAATTTTTCAATTCTTTTCCATAGATTATGCTTTGTATTATTCACTAAAATATAAAAAAAATTGACAAAATTAATGATAAACAAACAATAATCCAATCCATCAGCAGTAAATCCTGTACAGTTTATTTCATCAACTTTTGGAAAGTATTCATTAATAGCTTGAAGTATTTTCTGATTTAAGCAATCCTGATATACTATGCTTTGAATTTCTGGCCAGAATCGTCTGCTTAATAATTCCAAAACTTCCACTTAAAATAAATAAATAGATAAATAATAAATTAATTAAAACTAACTATATCGTTGTCTAGATCTTACAAAACTTAAATCAGAAACTTTAGTAAAAGTTGAACCAGATGATTTTTCAATAAAAACAAGCATATCATCTTTAGATGAGTTAGCATAACATATAGTTAAACGAAGAACATTTTCCATTTGACAAGGTGTTTGACAAGATAAAGCATAAAGTCTTAAAGATGATAATTCAATTAATTGTCGATCCTTAAAAATTAAATTTAAACAAAAATTATAAAAATATAACCTTGAATGATGGAATATTCTTGAATACTTGTCTCATAATAAGATCATCGTTATAAATTCTGCTAATTAATTTATTTATACGATTTTCCTCGGCTTCCATCCTTAAATAGTTTATTTATATTAATATTACCCTTACCATAATGATAAATATATAATAAAAAGTTGTTTTTTTTCTGTTGGTTACATCTTTGATAACTGAAGTTTTTTTATCCAAAAAGGAAAACATAATCAAATCAATAAAGTTATTTTATACCTTTACTTGTTCATTTTTATAGTATATATATCATATTTAGTTACATATAATACAATGAATATTTTATATAGTTTGATCAATTGTGATCAAAAATATTATTTGATTGAAAACTATTTTTGAAAATTATTATGACAAGAATTTTCTATTAAATTTTCTTTTAAATAATTAAATTATATTTTTCAATTAAATTCTCTTTTTTTTATTATTTTGTATAGTTTGATCAATTTTTTTATAATTTTAATAGATTATGTACAGTATAAACGAGTGCTAAATCTTTCTCTGATAATGATATTTTAAAGTTTTTAATATGAAAATCATCTAAAATCATTAAGTTTTTTCTCTATGTTACTAAATGTTTTATTTAAGAAATTTATATGTTTTTTTGTTTTTATTGTATTATTTTGTTTATTTAAATAATTAAATAAAACAATAAAAATTCTAAATAAGACTTGTTAAAATGATTGGTTAAAGTTACAAAATTTCCTTAATATGAAGTTGTTATAAGCAAATAAGTTTACTAAACTTGCTCAAAATATATAAATTTATATATTTTCGTATTGATACATGATTTTGAGATCTAAAATATCATCGACTTTTCTAAAATTTTTTTTGAATATCTCTTTATTCTCCTTCCATGTCCAATTTTTTTGATGAGAACACACAAGAATCTTAATGTAAAATAAGATATTATGAGAATAAATGAATAGCTAAGACCTGATAATTCTTTTGAAAATCATATGTAAAAAGAAAGCAGGATTGGAAGTTATCTTGGAAAGTTTGAAGAAGTTCATTATTATCAGTATTTCGAAGATAAACTATGAGTGTTCCTGGAAAAAATTGTATTTTTCAATAAAAATGTTGATAAAATACCTTTTTGTGCTGTAATTGAAACTAAATCTTTAATAATTTGACTTTGTATAATTTCGTTTGATGGACAAATATTTTTTTCACAATATTCAATAATGATAGCTGAATATTTAATGCCTTAAAATATATATTTATTTATTTAAAATAATAATAATATATAAATAAATTTAAAAAACCTGCAACAGATTGGTGAATAATGAAATCAGTTATATTTTCCTTATATATAGACGGATTGGTATGTGAAAACCATTTATTAGATAATTGTATAATTTCATTAATTGGTTGAACTTCAGTTATATTAATCTATAAATATAATTAATTATTTAATATAATTTGTTTTGATTATGAACTAATAAATGATCCATTTGTAATAATAAGCTTGATATGGCTCCAGTTCCTGACCCAAGTACCAATACATCCTGTTGCTTAGTTGGATTTTCGATTTCTAATCCCTGAATAAAAGGATAAATATTCATAAATATTATAATAATGTTAATGAATATTTCATTTACTTTAGTAAAAAATGCTGAAGCTACGATTGCTTTTGTATGTTTTGATTGAAATATCAAAGTAAAGATATTCCATGTACTTGTATTTGTATTAGACCATGTTAAAACTTAAATAAATTAAATTTGTTTATATAAATAAATAAATATTTATATTTATATATAATATATTCAAATCTAAAATAACTTTCTGACCTGCTGGTGGTTCTAATTCCGCTATACCTATTTCACTCTCAACTTCTCCTTTTTCAACCAATTGTCTAACAAGTGTCAAGCTATAAATAAAATTTCTTATTCTACCTTAAGAAATATAAATTTTTCATAGAAGTTTATTATATAAAAATAAATTATTTCACGTCCCACATGATTTGAATATTCATTTTATTTTAATTTAAATATTATTTATGAACGATTGTCTATACATGCCATTATATGAATGTATATCTTCATTATTTTTTCAAATATATATACATATGTATGTATATAATATTTTAATATTTAATATTATTTATTTTATGAAATAAATTTAAAATATTCTTACAAATTAGTCTTCAACGGAAAATCATAGACTTCATAACATTTATCGTTATTACATATTTGATCTATCAAAGTTCGTGGCTGTAATAACATGGTTATATACTATATATTATACTATATATTATACTATATATTATACTATATATTATATATAATATAATATAGTATATATATATATATTGTATAAATAGATTGATGTATCAATGTCATTAACTTATATTATAATTAGTTGAAATATCAAACCTGTTGAAAGAGATAATCTTGAATCTCTTTGTATACCTGATATTCTGCTTGAGGGCCAGTAATATCATAAATTTCATGTAATGGTATATCTTTGACGTCAAGCCAATGATTGTTTGAGAATGTTATATCATCTTCTAATGGAAATAAGTAGTCAAGTATATTTGAGAATATTATCTACAAAAGTATAATAATATAATAAATATATTTAATATAATAATTATAACATCATACCATCCCAAATATAACTGATAATATATATAATCCAGTAGAACAATGTTTGAAAATTAATTTAAATACCATTTGTTTTTAAAAAGAATATTTTATATGAAATAAAAACTCTTTATTGATTTTAAAATAAAATGAAATAATCTCAAATATTAGTCAAAATTCCTTATTTGCTGACCAAGTCAATCAATTACTATTATTTCATCGTTGTTGCTTCAAGTCTTGTTGGCAAAGCTGCATTGTCCACGTAGTATGAAAGAAACCTTTTCAGTATTATGACTTGTTGAACACAGAAATAACTTTTTTTATGTTTTTTTTTCAAATAATCTCTCTCTCACCCCTTTTTCCTTTACTTCTTTACTTACTAGAGACAGCTTTTTCTTTTAATTTTTATATATTTATATAGAATAATCTATTATAATTCGTATAATATACATGAATAATTTAGATTGTTCATAGAAAAGTTTATAACAATTTGATGTCATCAAATGAAAATTTCATATAATCATTTTCATATTTTGTATTATTATTATTAATGTTATGTGTGTTTTATTGAAATAACAGTTAAGAGATTTATCAATTAGATCGTCCATAAAACAATGTTTTTGGCGTCTTAATCAAGTTTCAAATACAATCAGTATTGAAACACATAATTTATCAAACTTTACATATAATTTGTAGAGAATAAATTACATGAAAAGAAGATCTTAACACTTGTAACCCCGCCGTAAAAATATTCAACTGAAATATAAAATATTTTCAGGAATTAGTTACAGAAATGCCTGCTGTTACTGATTTATCACAAAAAAAACTTTTGTATGCAAAATTTAGTTTTTTTTTTTTCGTTCAAACAAAGATTGAAAATTTCTAAATTTTACATAAAAAAATGCATTTGTGACATATAAATGATGAAATATAACAAAAGATTAGGAGAGAGGAACGGAAGATTTATTTCATACAACCTGACAGGTTACGACAGCCCACTGAGGGAGAATGTTATATAGCGGTACAATTATAAAGCCTGAAGTATGAAAATAGAAATTTTGCTTGTTTCTCGGACTAAATAGAACATCTTTCAGCATTTTTCTCTAGTGATGGTACTTTTTTCTCATATCTTCTGAAGAGCCCCCATGTTAAACATATCATTGTTGTTCACTGAGCTTATCGATTTAGAGCTACGTGAAGTCACGAGATATTCTCAAAAAGAATTGTGTGACGACAGCATCGAATTGAATATGGAAAGGCGGAAGGAATGAGCCCAGAGAACAGATAGTAGACATGGCTTTCAGAAGTTCACCGGCATCATGAACTAGATGGTAATATAGAATTATAAAAAAACGAGGAAAGATATAAAACAAGATAGAAATTTTGTTCTGAAAAAAATATTAAAAAACAGAATTAATTTCCGGAAAAACAAACTGTAATATTGAACTTGTTAATAGAATATATTCTTAATAATTCAATAAGAATTATATTTGAATAATTGGCTATTTTCGATCAGATATAACAGTTAGCACCGGTGAAGAAATAACTACGTAATGTAAGGATATATCAAATATAATTATCAGATCTTTTTGTTGTTGTTGAGGACTAACCAAACATTATTAAAATTTAATAGTAATTGTTCACTTTTGAAAAATACTGTATGATACAGTATGCATTGGGTTACGGTATGGGAGAGCGGGGTTATTTTGATTGGATAGTAATTGATGGTACACAGGATTGGGGGCGGGGCTAACGGTGACAGTTTAAGGGTTGGCGCAGAAGTTGGGATTGATTACTTCCATATCTCCTGTTGGAGCCAATCCTGGGCATTCGTAAACACTGAAGTTATTCTCGTCATCCACTTCATCTTCTCCCTCGGAATCCATTCCGGCTATAATATGGTAATAGTAAGAAGATGAAAGATTTTTGATGTTAGAATACCTGGTACGGCATCACCACAGATAATCTTCTGCTTTGTTTGCTGGTAATGATGAAGTTGGGCTTTGTAGGCCATCTTCTCATCTTGAGCATCAGGCTGGAAAAATCATGAATATGCAAATCCTTTTCCAGTGAAACATTAACCCACCTTCTTTCCACGAACCCCGAATCCAGGACCTGATCCAGCATAAGGAGCATAGTCGCTGTCATCTATGTAATCACGTCTACGTCTGAAAAACATTTATTTTTGTGTGTTGCAGTGAAAATTAATAAATTTACTTCAAATAGACACCTCCACCAATAATGGTTCCAACCATTCCAACAACCAAAACAGTACCAACGGCTGAAAGTAACAGGAATGTTTTTGATATTTTCTAATTGAAAATTCATTTTTGTTTTTCTTTGAAAGTTTATTTTGCCACGCTTTATTCAACAATTTTTCAATAGTTTTATATCCGAAAGATGTTGACGAGAAAAAGTTTCATTGTTTAAAACTAATATCAGTTTTGAGATTGGAAAGGTCTTTTAGACTTTTCTACATTTTGAATAAATAAGACTATATACATAGCTTAGATATATTTTTTATTTAGAGTTTTCTCTATTCAATCAAACGGTAAATCAAAAAAATTGTTAATTCAAGTGAGTGAGCTTAGTTCTCTTCATTTCGTTTCAGTGCTTCGAAATTCAAATATATTTCTATCTCTTCGGAGGTTTAGCCTATTGGTTTCATGTCCTTTTTTGCATTTTCAGTCAAGAACATTCCCTCAAAGAGTACATTATAAAAGAAACGTTTGAAAGACATTAATGAAGCAATGAAAGATGTAGAATTGTAATTTCAACTCCCAGACTAGATCAGGGAGTGTTCTCTCCTTCTCATCATATCCCCCATTTTTGATGCTCGCTCCCTCCAAATAGAGCAGAAAGTGAAAGATAAATGAGTTGCAATTTGAGAAAAATACGAGAGCAGGAGGCAGCTTGAGGATAGTTGAGAAAGCTCATATTAGTAATCTTAGAATGTGACAAACATCTGGTGTCAAAAGCAACAATGACTCTTACAAACTACCATCACAACGTCCACATCCTTCCTTCAACCAAACAAGAGGCTTTAGTATTCAATAAAAGTAGAAGAAATGTTTTTGTTGAAATAGTGAAGGGATATTTTTTTAGTTATATGGTTGTTCAACGTTGGAAAACAGAAAAATAGTACGGATAAGAATGATGAAAAAACACAGATTCTCATAGTAATCTGAGACAAATATTCTTCTTTCAAATAGAAAAAACAACAAAAAAGTGTTTCTATTGCTAATAAACGATTTTTAGTAAACGAGAATTTTAGTAGTTTAAGCAGAGTTTGGCTTAATTGCTTTTTGAGCTTGAGAATCATTTCCTTCCTCTCCCTCCTCTTGCTCTTTTTAGCTCTCATGAAGTTGAGACCAGAACTGCTCTTCATGAGTTTTATGACAACGCCTCAGGACATATATCTATATATATTAAGAAAATCAATTGTGAACGATTTGTGCTCTGGGCACTTTCATCTCAATCATTCTTTAGCTCGATGACGAGAAATGAAAGCTGAGTGTATTTATGCTCAATCTCTTCTCAATTCCACGAATTACCGTAATCCAGCAAAATGGGAATAAGCAACAGAGTCAATGAAAGGTTCATGATTTGAATAGTAATGCGTGCTGAGAATAAAAAAAAAGAGAGAGATAGAAAGCAGAGATTGAAATAAAGTAACACTCAAAGTATAAATAAGTAAATGAAGAGTCTTTCTTTAAATTTTACAAAAAGAAAACATATCGTATACATTTGTGTATACATGTTTTCTTTTTTTTTTGTTTTCGTCTTCTTAGTTTTTTTCTCGAAGAGACTTTCTTCCCTTAAAAAGTTGTTACCTTTTTTCAGCTCTCATCACCATTTTCTTCTATCTATTTAGTTTTTTTTGGGAGTTTTCCATGAATTAATGATGATTCATGAAGCTATGCATGTATGTATGGTTGTGTCAGGGTTTAGAAGCCAAATTCTTATTCTATTTTTATTCGTTTATAGTAAAACGACAAATATTACTGAACTACCACATATTTTTCTATTTGTCCCCTTTTACTCAACAAAAAAAGAATATACTTACCAATAGTCAAAAGGCTACTGCTGTACTTAGGATAAAAATTTGTTGCATCTGACGAGGACATCAAACGTCGTTTTTCCAATGATGGCACGGATCTATTATTGAAAATATTTTTTAAAAATTGAAAATATTCTGTTACTTTGTCTGTTTTGATTCAACTGGTTCAACAAAGGATACATATTCACTTTGTCCTTTCTTCTGAGCTACCAATGGTTTCTGTTCGGCTTTAACATCTTCAGATTCCTTTGGAGCCTAAAAAACCGTTAATCCTTTCATTTCACAAAAAAAAATAATGCAAACCTCTTCAACTTGAACAGCTTTTTGAGGAGCAGGCGCAAGCTTCTCTTCCTTGATTTCATCAACAGGAATGTCTGCTTTCAAGGGCTCCTGTTGGAGATCAATCTCAACGGGCTGATCGTATTGTTGATCATATTCTGGAAAAGTACTGATAGAAAAATCTATTTTAGAAATAAACCACATAAGGAACTAAGTGCATGGAAAAGAATAATTTCATGTTACGTCATTGAAAAATATTTTCAGAAAAAAAAAGATAATTATAGGCTCTCAGCTCCAAAATCTGTCCTTTTACTTTAAAAATAGTGCCTTTGGCTACTTGCAACACATTGTAAACATAGTATCCAAAAACAAAATATTAAATATATTTATATATTTTTGTTTTTTTTTCTAAAAATGATTTAAATATGTTTATTTCATTTCAGTTAATCTTCTATTACGATTGATATAAACAGAAATGATATATTGCATTTCAAAACTTTAACTTCAACATAAAAACAAACAAAAAATAAATAAAAAAAAATAGAAAATGATACTCATTATATTTGAAAATGAATATTATTCATTATATATTTAAATTAGTATTTTAAAATTTTAAAAGTTAAATTAAAAAATTGAAAAGCAAAAAGCGGGCATCAAGCTAAACATATTGAACTTTAAAAGTCTTTCAGTATGCACTAGGTCAATTAGGTATTCTCTACATAAGAATAAATCGAAAATTGCTAGTTTGAGTAATTAGTTAAAGACATTTTCATAGAAAAACTGTTAAAACATCAAAGATCATACTCACCTTGTGGACGATACTGTTGTTGCTGTTGTTGTTGCTGTTGAATTTGCTGGATAATACTTTCCAAGACAGCTTCACTAGGATCAGATTTTAAAGCTTGACGGTAAACCTCTTCCATCTCGTAATCCTACAACTCATAATATATAAGATATTAATCCATCAGAGCATAATTTCAACCGTCTTCTTTTATGCAAAAATAATTTACCTCTGGAATAGGTCTCTGTTCCTCTTGTCTTGCATCCTTTTCGATATCGTAGAGCCATGGCTCGGCGACGTAGCCCCCTTCTGATGCTGCAAATACGAAAAAAATAAGAAAAAAAAATGAAATATCAGAATATGTTGGAAAAGAATTTTTTCTAGTTTACTTTGTTTATTCCAACAATTTTCATCAAGCATGAATTTTTTTTTCTTTAGTTATCATCAAACAACTCTCGAATACATGTATAGATATGAATATACATATATGTGAGAATGAGAGAAAAATATATATGTGTATATGTACATAAACGTAAAATCAAAAACATCTGAAAATCGAAAAGCAACCAAATGAATTAATTTGAAAGCATTCAGTCAACAATTCAATTTCAATACAAATTAGTAAATAAAAAGATTTGTTAAATATATTAAAATATAATTTAAATTCTTTAAATACAAAATTTATATATTAAATGTAAATTATTAATATATTAATTCTTATTTTTTAATATGTCAAAGTACTATACACGTATAACATACAAATATCTATATATGTGTAGATAATATGTATGTAGATGTATACATATGTACATACATTTACTATTTCATGATGTTATTCAACTTATTCTGCTTAGATTATAGTTCAAATCTTGTTTTTCTCTAGTTTCTATTGCCATTTAAGCTTGAATGTCAGCAACATTTCAACATATACATTAAGCTGAAACACTGTTCTTAATCAAGGGAGATATGAAGAATGTTAGTTAATCAAAAGATGTTCTTATTCATTAGTCATATTAACATTATTTTATGAATATTCTTATCCATTTTATAAATTAAATTTTAAAATATTATACTTTATATAAGAAACATTTTTATTTAACAAAAATTGAATAATTAAAGGATATATTATGTTGTATCTAAGGTACTAATTGACTTTGTCCTATAGACCACTTCATCTCATTTTTACTTCATTTCCTCTCTTCTTTTTCTTTTTCTTTTTATCTTATCTACTCTTACTTCCTCGCTATCCAGTAAACTCACAATTTTCAGTTGAAAGCAAGAATATACAAAGAAGCTTATTGAATATAAAGTCTTTTCACATGACATCATAACTTTTTTTCAAAAGTTTATACTAACTACATTGATAATGATTGTGAATTTCATTTTAAATTTAAAATGAAAAATTTTTTATTTTTTTTTATAAAATATTAAAAGATTTAAATTATATACTTTATACATTATATGTATATATATACATATATATATTTATTTATATGTACTTAATCAGTATAAATTGGAATTGTATACCATTGAGACTTTTTAAGTTTAACATCTTGTATCTTGATTAATATCAGAGTAATATACAAGCAAGTTATTACATTAATATACTGCGAGAATTGAAAATTAGAACTTGATATAATGAAAAAGTTTCATGATAGAAAGGAATTTAACCAGCTTCATACTATATTCAAGCACTTTTTCTTTCGATGTGCATATACGGATTCAGTTTTTTTCAGTTTAAAGCCGAAGCTATAGTTCAGTTTTGACTTTGATGTGTTCTCCGAAAAACAGAAAATTATGAAGCTCTATCTTGTCTCCAGTAAAACCTTCACCTAGTCAACATTTCTTCGAAAACATGATCGGAAATAAGAAAGAACTTCAAGAATGTTTAGTTGGTTGTATTAACAATCTGGCTCGTATTCGTAGTGGAACTGAACACCTTCAATCAAATTTGTAATCATTTTGTGGACTATAGAAGATGTTTTTTTCTTGAAAAGACAAGATTTATATCGAGATTTTGTCCATTTTCATGATGTTTGGCAGATCAATTTCAAAATGGATGTGCAAAAAGAAGTGAGAGAATGAAACAACAAATTATGTGCTATAGTTGACATCACTTTAGTATTGTTTAACCAAAATTAAAAGAAGAATGCTAGATAATTAGTAAAACATTTAAAGGATTTCAGCTTTCTTTTTCCATTTTTCTATTATTTTTGTCGGATTTTTTTCACCACAATAGCTGACTTTCTAATCAGAACAATGAAAAACATGAGGATAGAGAGACTAAAGATGATGAGCAGAAAGCTGTTGCATGAAGACAAATAAGAAATAGAAATAGAATGTAATCAAAATAAAAAAAAAGGAATAAACGAAGATTCATTTGGAACATTGGTTGAAATCTTTTAATTGGTTTACCCCATTGTGGAATTAATAGGATTTTCAACTGTTTCTCAAAGATACTTATCAAAATTAGCCAAAATAGGCTGAGCTCATCATATGCTATTTCGATAATAAAAAAATAATATTTCATGACTAATAGTTAGAAAATTTAAAATAATAATAAGGTAAAACAACATTTTTAAATAACAAGAAAGTATAATACAATAATTAAAAATGAAGGAAATAATTTAAAATTTCAGATTCTCGTCAGCTATATAAGTAAATTCATGTATCTCTCGTTTCATTCTTATATTAAACAAACGTAAAATAATTTTATATGAAAAAATACATTTGAAATCCTCAAAATTCTATTTGGGATCAGCTTTTTTTCATGAAAATTTTCAGCAAAGGATTTACAACAAGTGCTCTGATTGGTTACACAAGAGCACTTTTTTCATCGAAAGCCCAATTCGGTTTTCATTTATTCAAAGGAAAAGCTAATGATGTTTTAATGCTGATCATTGAATAGGGAAAAATTTAAAATGAGCTTAGATGACGATGAAATTCTTTTATAATTTTTATTAAAATAGGTTTTTGTAGACATTAATAAAAGGTTTTTTTTGCAAAAAAAGTTTTTATCAGCTTTCTGTTTATTCCAAAAACATTTTTCATTTGTGTGGGAAACAAAACGTTTACAATACTATCTACATAGTTAATAGATCAAGCATTCAAACTTTCTTTTTTTTTTTCTGAGAAAAAAAACTTAAAAAATCAGCAGAATAAATTGAATTAAGGGATATTATAACTGTTAATTGTTAATTTTAATCTTTAAAAACATCAAAACTATTAGTTTAAGTACATATTATGTTAGTTTTCCTTTCTTTTTTTTATATTAAACTTAAACATCAGAATAAGTTGATTGAAATAACTGAATGGGCTCATCAACTACTAACAACATATGGAAATGACTTTCATCAAAGTCCCTACATGCTTTATCTACATTTTCTCAAGTATTAATAGATAAAAACTATACATAAGATATATCTATTAAACGGAAATTTTACGAAGATTTCAAATATCATAATCATAAGACTTACCAATTGCATTTACAGACTGTAGGGCTACGCTAGATAGCGCAAGGAGCGCAACGGCGGAGCGCCACATCCCGTATGGCGAAGAAGTGGGCGGAGCGATCGATAGGCTGGCTCTGGGAGCTGAAACTGGCCTTGTGACGAAAAAGGAAGTCTAGAGAAAGAAAGAAAGCTGAAGAAATATTATATGAAACGAGAGAGTAGAAGATGAATGTGTTGGTGAAGCAGAGAGAGTTGGCGAAAAAAAAGAAACACGACGAGAGCTTGAAATAGGCAAAAGAAGCTAATAGAAATGAACAAGAGTGGAGAGTAGGGAGATAGAAGCTCTAAAGAGCATGATGATGTCACATTGTGAACTCGTTCGCATTCGACTGAAAGTCAGAAATCCGAAAAAGAGCTTCATAGATTGTAGCTTCTTCGT
The DNA here is from genome assembly GCA_964057225.1 of Auanema rhodensis. Taxonomy (NCBI): domain Eukaryota; kingdom Metazoa; phylum Nematoda; class Chromadorea; order Rhabditida; family Rhabditidae; genus Auanema; species Auanema rhodense. Next base: position 6,443,098 of record OZ059899.1, on the reverse strand, counting down.
GCATCAATGAGCATTGTAAGCGACAGAATAATAAGGATCGTGATTGAAATTGATATAGAGGAAGGGGAGAATTGAAAAAGAGAAGAGTGAGCAGAGTAAGGAGAGTTTCAAAGAAATTAAAGCTTGAATATGTTTAATGAAAGACAAAATCTATATGGTGATCTATGTGATTGACATTAAGTATGTAAGGAAAGAAGAAGATCTCAAGACAAAATTAGAAATTGCTTCTCAATAAGCTTAGTTATAAGTATTTCTTTCATATCAATCTATAAGATCCGTGAAACACTCTTAATGAACAAAATAGTTAGAGACATGTAAGCAGATATAAAATGTTTACAAGATCGACGTTTTAAGATAGAGAGAGAAAACGTGAACAAGGATAAACATGAGCATACCTTATCCAATTTACAATATTCAGCAAAATAACAAAGAAAATATAAAAAAAACATAATTGAACAAGAGAAGAATCTTTTGGAATTACGATATTGTTATTTTCAATTATTCAATTTACTATTAAAAAATATCATTATATTAATATTACGAAAATGTATGTATAAATGTAATTTTCTAGAAGGACAATAGAAACCAACAAGTTCAAAAGTGTTCATGTAATTGCTTAAACTATATTATATTTTTCCTTGTGTGGGTTAAAAAATATTCCTAAAAATTAGTTTCCTATTTTTCTAGAACAAAGTTAAGAGAATAAGTATATTATATTTATTGAATATAGTTAAAATCATCTGTTTCCATAATTTAGTTACTAATATTATAAATTGAATTCTTTTTTTTTAATGAAAAATATAATATATAATAAATATTAACCGATATATGAAGAGGTTTTGTTTATCGTTCAATTCTAATATTCTAATATTACCTTCGATTTGCAGTATTTGCTTTCTATGTTATTTTTTTTCCTTGAAAGCAATATAGTTAGTGGGCAAGCTAAGATCACTTCTATCTTTTTCCTATCTTCTATTAGCATATTGAATGTTAGATAGACGTACGTCTAACATACTTACTAACAGTATATTTCATTTATAAGATATAAATTAAGGTGAACGGTTGTATTTTAAGAAGTTAGAAAGTTTTATATTATTTAATATTCTATAAATTAAATAATATTTTCTTTTAAAGTTTAAGATTTACTATCAAATGTAAAAAGGAATCATAAAATATTTTTTGTTAATTAAGTACGATATGTAATGAAGTCTCAAGCAGTTGACAGGAAATCCTCTCAATCGGAAACTAGAAATTATATATATAATAAATATTATATATATATATATATATATATATATATATATATATATATATATAAGAATATATTACTTTTAAGTATATTTATCTGTATATCTCTCACATAGGCCTAAAATATTTTTGTCACAGATCAAATACATATCTCCTATTAAGACTGAATGGAAGACTTAATCCATTTTCACTTTTACTATGTTTGATCTTTTCCGAGAAAATATTCATTTTCTCGAGTTTTAATTTGTCTTCGTTCATGATATATCTGTATTTATCATAATAAGTCATGGGCTTCTTCTTTTTAAAAATTCAAGCAAATTGCAGCCGTTGTGTAGAAATCCAATGATATAGCGCTCAGCTGCGGATCCAGCAAACACTTCATTGTATACACAAAATTTGGAGAAAAAAAAGAAAAGATTTTTTATAATTCTATAATAATTAATATACAGTTAGTTTTCAGCGTAATTAAAACTAATATAGTTAAAAATTTAATGATACAATTTCAAAAATTGTATTCATCAACGTATAAAGCTCAGCTAAAGCTAAAGCGAAAGACGTATCATACTCAAATTTAAAACATAGAATTCTCATTTACTGTACTCAAAAACTAAAATTTTTTAAAATTGAGATTCTAAAATAACTTCAAAAACTTAAAATTAATATTTGGTTGACACATAAATATATATATTAAATACTATGTACATATACTATACATACATACATGTATGTCTTTACATGTCAAAATACATACATATTCACATATGTATATGCATATATGTATTTCTAAACGTAAACTTCTATAACTACTTGTTTTCCTTTTTCTCAAAATTCAAATTAAAATGAAATCAAATATCAAGCATGTTCTTGTTTTGCGTTTATGAAGCTCAATGACTAATTGACTAGTTAATACTATCATGGTTCACTGACACTGACAAGCATGAGAAAAACTCGGAACAAATTGTGAAAAGGAAGGTTCAACTCATTAATGAATCGTTTTCGTCGTTGCTAACTCATTCAATCACTTTTTTCTCGTTCCAGTTTCATTTCATATTTCTATGGCAGTGAAGAGGAATAAATGAGAAAAAAGACAGAACAGGAAAGTAGAAAGAGAGTGAGGGCTCAGAGGAATGTGACAGAGAGAGAGAGAGAGAGAGAGAGAGAGAGAGAGAGAGAGAGAGAGAGAGAGAGAGAGAGAGAGAGAGAGAGAGAGAGAGAGAGAGAGAGAGAAGAAGGAGAGAAGGAAAAAGAGAAAGACAGAGAGGGAGAAAAAAGAGAAAGAGAGCCAGAGAAAAAGAGAAATGTTAAAAAGGATATGAGAGAAAATGAAGATACATGAAAAGATTATTTCAACTAGTGCTCAAATGAGAAATATAGGAATACAAGATTGTATATAAGACAAAGAGAGAGAAAAAGAAAATATGTAAAAGAATAGAAAAAAAGACAAGAGGAAATTGAGAAGGTACTATATGCAGAGATGAGACAAGAATAAAAAGAAAAGCGGAAGAATGTTCTTCCTTTCAGAATATCCCTCTTTACTTCCTCTCCTCGTTAGAACTCACATGACAGCAAGCTTTTGCTACACGCTTCATATGGATATGGCATCATGCTATATCCTATCTTTTCAACCGAGTTTGCAAAACCGAAAAGAAACAATATGGATATTAGAGAATAGTTATATATTCATAAGCATATAGTTAAATTCATATTTAGCACATATCTATTAATATTTTTGAAGAGAAATTGAATATAATATTATAAGAAATCATTCAATAATTAGTATTAACAGTATAAATTTAAAAATAATTGTATAATATTATTAATGTTCAAAAATAAAAGAATAAAACATGTATGAATTGTTAGAAAATGAAGTACTAAATATAAAATGACCTATTTAATACATAAACTATAGTAACAATATCCGATAATCATGGGCATTTTTAAACCTTTAGTAATAAAAATTGTTACTTGACCAAATTTCAAACTATTCTAATAATTTATGTCAAAAATAGACTGAAACTTCAACAAATATTAAATTGTTTCTATTCTGAATGCTTAAAAGAGAAATTAGGTTGCAAACTTTTGTTGAACTTTAGACAAAAGTTAGTCTGTATTTTATTTTTCAAATGAGGGTTGTCATGAAGGTCGGTTGTTTTTCCGGTTGCCAGTATATTGTTTCATGAAAAAATGAGAAAATTTGAATCTCATACATCTCTTGTTGAAAATACATCTGAAATATAGGCCAAAAAATCGTTTGTTTTCATTAAGGCTAATCTTTAATGAGATTACAATCTGAGGCTAATATCAGGAAAAACGAATTATGGGATTTAGAGAGATAAAAATGTTCAAGCTGTGGAAATCCTAACAGGATCTCGTAGAGAGTGAAAATGTTATCAAAAATAGTAAAAAAAATAGTTTTATAATTAGTGTTATTATAGCAGTTTTCAACAAAAAGATAAGTTAATATTTTCATATGAACAGATGAATATAACTATAGATTAGTGATTAGTTATTGAATATACAGTATGAATTAAGAAAAATGCAAAAAAATGATAAATAGTATTATATTTAAAGAAAATAAGAAGAATAATACAATATAATGAGTATTTACTTGTATAGTTACATGTAGTACAAACATATTAGATTCAATTTTTTTGTTTATTATATGAAAATGACTACATCAAGCATGAAGACAGGAATTTTTTGTGTTGTTATTGGATATATAGAATGAAGAATAGTAGTTAGTTAGGATATAATTAATATAATATATAAAGAAAATAATAATATTAAAGAAATAGCTGTATATATATATATATATAATTGAATGAAATGTATTTATATATTATTTTCATTATTATTATTATAAATTTTATAAATCTGTTCAAAATGATAAAAACTTTTTTTTTGTAAATCATAAGCTTTTGACATCAAATGATTAAACATATATATCTAAATAAACATTAGAATTTGTAAAAAAAAATATTTGAATGAAGAAATAATTTTCTTAAAATAATGAGTTCGAATAAACTTAGAAAAATTATATATTAATGATATAATATGTTAAACATTCAATAATGTTTGTATTAATTTTGATGAATACCATATAACATATTTGAATTAAAAAATGAAAAATATGTCAGCTGGGAGGTAGTCTAGGTGATATAACGAGAGAAAAGAATTTTCTTTTCCTGTCTTGATAAGAAAATCTCAAAATTGATAAGGCTTAAAGACTCGGAGTTCATTGCCAACTAAAGCAATTTTAAGAGAATTTTGTCAAAATATGAACGTCATTCAAATTATTTCTTATGATCTTTCTGATTATATTACTAAGTATTTATAATCATAACTTTTTTTAATATTATCAATCAAAAAGAATATTATATCTTTAAATATAAAATAAAAATGTGTTGATGTGTTGCTTTATTAAATAAATTTTTTTCAGATTTTTATATAAATATATCTCTATATTTCATTTTATTTTATTTTGTTAATCATTATTTTAGATGATTAAGGAAGTATATTAGCTAATGTGTTTATAAAATTGTTATCGATTACAAACATATTTTTACTTTAAAATTAAATAGAAAATAGTTTAAACCATGACTGTTTTGTTTTTTTTTAAATTGAAAGATGATTATAAAGATAGTATATAGATCGAAAGTTCATTAAATAAGAAGAATTTAGCAAATATTCCATGCTTTCCTCTCATTTTTTTTATGAGGAAAGTAGAGAAAAGTGGGGGAGAGAGAGGTGTTCATCAAAGTTAAATAGTTATTTGAACAGATGAAAATTAAAAACAGATAATACTTATATATTTATATTTATATATGTATTTAAAATATATATATATATATATATATATATATATATATTAGAAGTTGTGACATTAACGTTCTAATGCAAATGACAAACAACCTCAAGAATACCTTATATGCAAGAAAAAATTATAAATTTTGTTTCTTTTCGTGTATTTTAATTTTAATTTATATGAATTTTCATTAGAAAAAATAAAATTCAAAAAATTCACTGCAAAGTCCGAAATAGCTAACGCTATTCCCATTAATTCATCCTTCAAATTCATTTCGTTTGATATCCTCTGACTATAATTTTCTCACCTCTCATCATCAATCCTCGTCTTTTTCTTTTTTTTAAATAAATTTGAATAGATATTACCTATGCTACTATATTCTGAATCTGAATATATATGAAAGACTAATAAAAACGTTGGATCAATAAGAACAAATAGACGGAGATTGCAAAAAGCCTTTTGGATCAAAATTCATTCATTTATGTATTTTATATCTAAAAATGATTCAAATGTCCATATTTAAGCCGTAGATGATTATATCATTGCTAATAAAAACTAAAAATGACTTGAATACGATAAGAGAAAGAGAGAGGCACACACACACAGAGCATGTTCAATATAAGTAAGTCTATCATTTTCATCTTGTGCAATTTCAGCAAAAGCTAAATAGGAAAGAACTAAAAACATATAAAGTGTTGAAATGATTAAATGAAAATAATATTTTAATATCTTTTAAGATAAATATCAAATAAAATTAGCAGAAAAAGCACATAAAGCCATTAAAAGAGAAGAGTTTCTTGTTTGACAGTATGAGATGATGTTGAGCAACAAGCAATTTCCTATATTTTTTGTTTTTTTCGCACGATTTCTACGACAATCGATTTTTTTTCATATAAAAATGAATTTCACTAAAGAGAGAGAGAGAGTGATGAAAAATGGGAAATATTCCAATGAAAGAACAAGGCTATTTATCACCTGGAACGAAAATATATTATAAGGATTCCTTAACGAAAAAATGGAAACTTATTTTTATGAAAAATTATATCTTAAAGAGAGAGAGAGGGGGAGAGAGAGAGAGACGGAGTGAGACACATAAGAGACTTTTGAGAATAAAGAGTTTCCTTCTTTCTTTTTTTTTCAAAAGATTGTACTTTGAATACAAGGCTATATATTTCTTGTATATAAAATGCACAAGTACGATCATGAATGAATTGGCTAGGATCAGTTAGGAACTATAAACCTGGAATAAATTCAATAAATATTTTACAGAACAAAATATTTGTTATTGCAGCTATAAGGTAACAATTGTATATTTCCTGAGCAGAAAAATAAGTTTTAAAGCTTGAAAAAACTGATGAAACGAGGATCGGATATATGAAAGAGCCATTACAAATGTGAATACAATGAAGAGAAGCATGACACATAATGTACCATTTGGATATATTTATTTCAATTTCACAATGCTATTTGGTCTCTGAATAAACAAAAAAATTATATAAAGAATAGAAAAGACTATTTATCATTATATAGATTATTATTATCTTCTTTCAAATATACTATACTAATTATATAGATTTACGGTTATGCAAAAATGTAAAACAGAATAAGATTGCAAACTAAAACTGCATGTGTGTATGTCTAGTCTACACAATGAATTCCTTTTCTTGGAATTTTAAGAAAAAACATAAACAAAAAATGCTTTCTAAAATTATTTTGTTGATTAACAATGAGATAACTCAAGAATTTATATAAAACAGCATTTTTAAACTTCCAGGTTTAAGTTGACAAGTGTAAAGTTTCTATTCATTTTTCTATTCTTAGAATTTTTAAAGAAATCTCTCCGATGTTCCTTACAAGCTGAGAACATTGATATCAAATGTGCATATTGAATAGAATTAAAATTCGTTTGAATACAATATTTGGAGTTTGTGAAGCCTAAATGTAATTGAAAACTTGACAAACTATATGAGAATTAACCGCATTGGCCATTTAGTGAAAGTGATTGATCTTATCACTACTGATATTTCATAGAAATTCCTTTTTTTTTCTTTTATCTATTTTTATCTTTTTTTAATTAAAAATAGAGAATCACGCAATGTTTCCGCATTCGTCAAACAACACCAAAGACGATAGATATGTGTATGTATGTGTTAGAATATATTTGAAGTTGATCATGATATTCTTTTTAAAAAATTTTTTTGGATAATCAGCTGATACTATGTATGGTCATCTGGTTCAAATATCATCAAACATTAATGTTTTATTTAGTCTACAATCTAAGATTATTTCTTGAGATACAGATAGATAGTAAATGTCTCGTGTTTCTCAACGTCTGATTAGAAACATATGATGCTAAACTTGACAATATGATTAATGATTACCGTGTTTATAAATTTTTTTTCTGCCAACTAGAACATTTCAATCATAGAAGAACATTGATTTCGATCTTCTCTAGGTGTTTATAATTATGTCAACTAGCACATTCGATTTTTAAATTTCTAAAACGATGAAATAAACATATGTTTGTTTGTGCGGTTTAAATTAATTTCTTGACAGCTCATAATTATATTTTTGAATATTATTATTTTTTTCGAGAAAGAAACTTTCGTTTATGCAATAAACTTGATTAAGCTGAAACCTGATTTCAGCTCGAAGTTACTGAAAACCTCTCGACAAGTAGTGAGAAGAACCTGAATCAGAACCTATACTGGTCTAAGAAAATAACTCTTGATGACTCTTCTATATTATTCCCGTTTTAGAATTTTGACTAGTTTCCTGAGTAAATGAGGATTTATCTAACATTATGTATTTCAATGAAAAAAAATAAAACCATATTGATTATATTTATCGAATAAAAGACACAAAAGGATTACTTTATAAAACTTATGATTCATCTTGACAATGTCAATTACATGTATTTAACAATTTGTTTCAAAAAAAATGGTCTAAAGAGGAGTTTGAGTAATTATTCTTCAATGTTACTCACCAAACAAAAGCAATTGTTTTTCCAATGTCCAATACCACAATAGCCAAGTTTAACGATGAACGTGTATGCTGATGACAGTAAAGCATATCGTTTTGAGAGAATAACATGAAGCTATAGATTAAACGAATAGAAGAGAGTGACAAAGAGAATAAAACTAAATGAGAAACAGAGAGAATATATGATATTCTTTGTTTCATTCTTTTCTAACCCCCGACAATCATTAGTCCTCGTGGTCACATTCCCGTTTATGGTCGCTTCTTCTTGCCACCGAAGAAATTGTTACAACATAAAGATACACAATCAAATAAGAAAGAGGATAGTATCTATACAAATGGCTTCTAATGTGCTAAGGGCATTCTGTATTCTTTCTTTTGCCACTTTCTCTCATTATTCCTCCTTTTCTTGTTCTTAAGATAAGATAGAGAGAGAAAAGGGAGGGCAATACGACTTTTAACATAAATGAGAGTAAATGACAAAGAGAAAAAGAAGAACAAAAGATGAAGAAACATTTTATAAACGTATCTTTGTAATTATGTTCATCATCTTGATTCTATATCATCTCTCATAACAAAGACTTCTGAATAACATGAATTAGTCTTGCCACTCCGCTTTACATCGGATTCCCAATTATCGGTAACTTCTATTAAATCACCTCATGTAGCCTCAACGCTCCATTCTTTACCTTATCATGATAATCACAAGAACACATCAGAAATGATCATAACAATGGGCGGTACAGAGAATTTCACAACTGTCTGGGTGCTGTTAAAGGGAGTAGAGAGAGAGATAGAAAGAGAGACTAGAAGACAAGAGGTGTTGGACAATCTACAGACTGTCGACCAGTCAAATAGACGAAGAAACACAAACGGGATTCATCGCCTTTCTTGTCATCTGCTCGTAGCCACATCGCGACTTTCATTCAGAACTCTAATACTACTATGAAGGATAACGCATCTAATCTTGAAGAGGTGAGCCTATATCAACAAGTAGTATTCACTTATTATTAAAAAATATTCCTTCTCATCCTGGTACACTGGATGTCATTCTTCTATATTTCACGTATTATCACCTGTCTAGGTTCAAGATCAACGCTTTTAAAAAGTTCCTTTATTTATATTTTTTGGGGTTATCTCTCGTACATTCATTCCCCTTTTTTCGTATTTTTTCTCAAATATTTATATGATCAAGTATCTCAAATATATTTCTATATATAAGCTTCAAATACTGGCTTTGTGTTCCTCTAACACACAACACGTTCAATGCCACAATGTCCAGCATTGTCTAAACTAGCCAAATAATATCCGATCTCTTCTTTCCTTTCATTTTTCGAAAACAATTCAATTTTTTGCGGCTTCCAAAGTAATTCAACATCAGAAATCAGAGAAAGAATCATTTCTTCACCCACGTCATCTTCCTATATCACTTTTTTGCGATAAATTCTTTTTAAACAGATATAGGTTAAAATATTTGAGATTTTTAACATTTTTGAAATCAGAAGCTAATTAACATTATTTATAATAAAGTTTTAATTCTTCTTTTATAAGTATTTTTAATTAATTTAATGTTTTATTGTCATTTTCCTACATGTACTTCATTAAGCAGATTCAAACATCCTTGAAATTTTATTTTATTTTTCATCAGTTGTACTTGTTTAGATTAAAATTCATTGTATATTATGTCACATTAATTTTATAGTTAATTCTTAATTTGAATTAAAAAATCAATAAAAAGGATTATTTTAAATATTGAGAACATAATTTTTTTACAAAAACAAAAAAATTAATTTTTTGAATATTTTTATTGACCTTATTCTCCCTCAACTTCTTTATTTCGACTTTCTTTTAATTTTTTCTTTTGCGCTTCATTTATTTGAATAAGGCAATTGTTTAAAAAAAGCAAAACATTAGCTTCATTTACAATTTTCCCTTAAAAAAATCAAAATATTGATTATTTGTCTTGTAATTTTCTTTTTCTTTTAGAAATCAGATACAAGCTACTGTTGTTTCACGATAGTAGCTATATGTATAACATGTATTTCGGCTGTTTTAACTTTTCTTGTTGCAAACTATATGTATACTGGAGTTACATGTGCACATGACTGGAAGCCAATGGAATTTGCTAATAAGGTTCGTTAAAAATGAGAAAAAGAAATAATTTCTACTTAGATTATGTATTGAAAACTGAATAATTTAAAATTTTATTATATAATCAAACTACATTTTTCTCAGCTTTAACGTTTGTATAGAATGTTATATACAACCTGTAGGTAGCGTCTACAATACCAAAAACAATAAAATGATACGTGAATATTTTTTACGTGAGAAAAAAAACGAAATTAATATTCTAATATTTTTTTATGAAAAGAATATATTTGTCTGTCTTTTAGATATGTTTTTTGTTGTTATTTCAACACAAATTTCTGAATATCTATAATTTGTTCTTGATATAATTAAGTTAATATATATATACATATGTATTTTATTTAAATACATTTTAGTTTCTTATCAACTATATAAACAATCTTCTTATTTTGAGTAAACATAAAATTTTTATAAGGAATAGTTATATATATTATAGCATTAACTATCATAAATTATATAATTAGTTAATTCTTAATATTTTTATGATTTTGGTGATTTTTCTTAAAAATGATGACCATTAACAAAGTATCTAGCCTGATGTATTTTATTGAATCAACAGGAAAGCTAATGTAGTCTACACTTTCACTTCCGTTTTCAATTCATTTAACTAGCGTAAAACACAAATTTGGAAATATTCTTGAGCAATTCGTTGAATAGTATCTCTTATCATTATTAAAAATCCAGGTCTAATGTTCATTTATCAGTCTAAAGATAAATTACTATCATTTCTATTTACACGAACATCTTTTTTTTTAATTCTACTATTCAACTATCATCCGATCATGCGTCAATGACCAATATCAATTGTTTCCCTTCGCAGTTTTGATTGACCTCAACTGTGTTAACAGCTTCTGTATCCTACAGACTGTAAACTACAAAATCAGGAACATCTACTCCACTATGCAATTTAGATTTTTCATTAATACTGGTAGAAGTTGAGATCCAGATGAGAATGCTTGACACAAGATTGATGAATACTCGTCATTCGTCCTGGTATCAATGAGTTGACAATGTATTCACTATTGTTTCTTCCGTTCTCAGCAGAATATCTCATCATTTGTACAGTTTTCGGGTTGATAATCAAACATCATTTGTCAGATGACCTTTTGCAATTTTCTGAATCATCTTTCTTTTTTTTATTCTTCTTCATCTTTGACATCGAGAAGTGTTGAGCTTTGACCAGGAACATATCAACATTCACGAAAATTGTATTTTAGCTGAAATAGTCAATACCCAGTTTAACATAGTACCTAAAATAGCTGATAGAGACATAATATGATAACAATATTTCTTTTTTATATATGAAGTGATTAAAAAACAGAAAAGAAAGACACAATATAAAAATCAAAAATAGACAAATAATATTGAATGACAATACACAGCTGACTATAACGTTGTCTGAACTTTCAATTTTGTTAAACAAAACTATATATTATATGAATAAACTACATCTGAATATATATATATTTTTTTTTTCATCTTACCCCTCCATCATTCTGCTTATTTTTCTTTTTTTTAAAAGCTTATAAACAAAAATCAAACATGAAGTATTTTGTGGTCAAAAACTAAATAACAACTTGTTGTAGGTTCCCGCAATTGCTTCTGAACGTATGGCTATACCCGAAAAGGTTCGTCCATACTTGTCTTTTATTTTTAAATGATTTTGAATTTATGATAATCAGAACGGTCAACCAGTTTTTGTTTTTTAGTAGAATAGTGGTAAAACGAGGTTGTAAAGTAAAAAAATTTAACTCGTTTTAACTTTAATACTTTCTCCTATCTGGTTTGTTTCAGGGCATCATAATAATCAAGATGAATACTTTGCAACGATGTTTTATAATGCCAAGTCCTTCATATAATGTGTGTATTACATAGAAAACTTTTGATCTATTTAATTCATTTTCAATTTAGCCTTCGGATTCAAGGAGGTTCCGCACCATAGAAACCAGATTGGCAGAGCAATTGATCTTCCATCTAGCAGGACAAAAAGCAGTTGATATGTGCAAAAACATGGCAACATTCATTTTATCTAGCCAACCCTGAGGTAGCTGTTCTTTGTAGTCACATCGTTAACGAAAGCTCAATTACAGATCTCAACAATCTGGTCAAGACGATCATCAGGGATATCTTACTTGTCAAGAAGAGCATGTCATATCCTTTCGTCTTTCTTATTGAAATGCTTTAATAATGTACAAAACAACTTATATATAATGTATATAAATCTTTATACGAGTGAAAGACACGTAATCACTTTAAAATACACAAATAATTAGTCTTATAGACCTAAAACTTATGCTTAACAAATTAGGAAAACGTTAGTTTCTAAAAGCACCGGTGCGTACAATTAAATTTGGAGCAACGGAGTTCGCAAAAATTATGAAAGCATAGACAAAATACGTACAATCTTTACAGTAACATGCTGAGTGTACGGAATAGATAAAAGCAGAATGGCCAGTGTCAGATAAAGGTAGTAATAGTAGAGCGTTTGAAAAAAAGAAAACCCAGAGCTGATAACGGAATAGGTTGAGATGAAAAAATAGACTAGGTCATTACGATGAATAAACTAGCAATTCGTGCACTAGAAATATGAGGATGATGGAACTAGATTTGAACAAAGCCCGCTATAAAACATCAACCCACAATAACTGATTGTAAAATAATCGCAAAACTGTACAAGAACGATTGACTAGGAGCACCAACCGAATTGAGGCACTAGAATTGAATTTCATCGGAAAAATTAAATCCCCCGTGATATATTGTATAATAACTAGCTTTGATTCGATTCGAATGGATCATTGAACTGCTCGTTGTTAGCAGAGCCTGTTGAAGTAGCAGCGGCAGAACTGAAATGATTCATGAGTTCAAAATACAACAATAAAAATTATTATTTCTAATTCATTTAATTGAAAATAAGAATTCACCTCGAAGGCTCTTGTTGTTGTTGTTGTTGTTGTTGCAACGGCTGCTGCTGTTGCTGCTGTTCGTTCATATTCGCAGATGAACCAGCTCTGCTATCAGAATCTTCGTGCATATTATTTAAACTAAATCGGCTTCCATTATAACCAGGATTTACTTGTCCACTCTCCTGAAACAAAACAAAACATAAACACTAAGTATAAAACCAATTTCATACCTCATCCGATTCGGACGGTATTGGTTCTGCTCCTGTATTACCCTGGAATAAATCACGAAACTTCTTTTTAATCGATTGTGAGAAAGTGGGTTCATCTTCGTCATCACTGGAAAAAAAGCAAATGTTTAGTCTAAACTTCTAACAACAGTTGTACCTCTGAGCTTCTGGGTGAACTAGGAAGTCATCATAAACCAATTGTTCAGTGGAGCCACCCAGGCCATGGTGATGTACATCGGCACGAACGTTTGAAACGGTTGGAGTTTCTAAACTTATTGGTAAAAAGTGACATTTTTTTTATTCGACTTACGGGACTCATCGGCAACCAAAACAACTGATGGCAATGCTTCAGAGGTTGATGAAATTTCTGTAGTAGATGTAGCTGTGGATGGTTGCTAAAAAACAATTGAAGATTTGTTTATATATTTGTCGCTAGATCCTACTTGAGTTCTTTCATCATCACTAGATTCGCTATCGGAATTTTTAGCTCCAACTCGACGTTTGCACATTGGACAAACCTTGCGATTTTGTGTTAACCATGGATCAATACACTTACAGTGATATGCTGAAAAACAGGATTGAAAAGTACATTAATGAAAAGATAAATTTCAACCACTCTTTTACTTTGCACAGTATAAAAATGATAAAAAAAACACGTAAATACCACGTGAACATAATTACAAGTTGTTTATATAGTTTAATAAAATAGGATAGCATGATTTGTGCAAAATATTAAAGAAAAACTCACTATGACGACAAGGTAATACTCTAAGACGCTCTCCGTCAATAAATTCATCTAAACAAATGGCACATGTGTCGGGTTCGTCATCTAAATGGAACTATTATAATTATTTTACTTGAACTAAAGCTTACCTTTTCTATATTTTTTAGTTGGAATCTTTTTCAGATTTCTCTTTGAGAGACGTTTACGAGATATACGACGACGTTCACGACACAACCGAACAGCCTATAAAGCATATTGCTTATGTATAAAGTCGTAACCTTCGAACTCACCAAACTAGTTAACAAAATGAAGAAACAAAAACCGACAACAACAACAAATGGAATAAGGTAGCGGAAAAGATCATAATATCCAGGCGAAATCTTGATTTGAACTAGATAACTGAAATAATTATTTAAATGATGATATGTATTTGATTTCACTAACCCTTTACTTGGTGGGTAGCTATTCATCATGGTTTCCATACATGAATAACTAACCATAACAAGCGGAATGTGAACCTGAATTTTAATAAATTATAATAAGAAAATTAAACTTTAGTTTCACTTTGTCTGCAAATTTTCCACCATTCATATCAACTGGAGCTTTTCCAGCTTCGTTAAAGATAATCAGAGCAGCTACGTTGATTGGAGTAGAACTTTGAGCATAGTAAGCCTTTAATATCGGGAATTAAATTAATTTCAATCTGATTGAACACTCACTTTTTCGGAAAAGTTACATTTTCCTCTAGGAACAATAGCAAAGTAGTTATCACATACAGTAGAATTTGAATACGGAGTAAACTATAAAATAAAGTTATAGTCATCAGAAAAATAAGAAAATGTCTCACTTCCACTTCGGAACATGCATGCTCTGGATTCGTAAAAACTGCACATCCAGCAGAATGCTTTCCGAAAGAAAATGTGGCTACATCAGTACCGAAAGAAGCTCCTGTTGCTTCACAGCGCAAAACAGGTCTGCGTACTCCTGAAGACTCGTGAACCTAAACAGTCCTGTTTCAGCTGAACATAAACTTTTCACTTACAACTTCAACGCTGTATTGAGAAATTACTTCTTGTGCAATCGTTGTCATGAACAAGATAACGGATGTAAAGAAGAGCATCGTCACAATGACGACAGTGATTAGTCGCGGAATTTTGGCCAAATATAAGAAATACGTAAACTTCAAAGCATGGAGACGTAACGTCTAAAACATGGAAATTAAAAATAGGTAAGCCATTCCATAGAAAAAACAAGAGCTGCTAATAAGAGACAGACAGGCAAGCGACGCGGTCGTAGTCAATGCCAAAAACAAAACAGAAAGTCTAATCGAATATAGCCAAGTAAACGAAGTTTGTACTCAGAAAATGAGCTGATGAAAGAAAAATAAAACGCAAAACGAGAAATTTAATCAAAACTCTAAGTGTAAACCGGGTTGAGGGGAGCGCAATAGTCGGTCAGCTGATCACCTCGCGCCTTGCGTACTAGCCCAACTAGACCCACGCAATCAATACGAGTCCCCGATATCTGACGTTCCCAGTATGAGTATAAGGCGTACCAGCTGTTCGTACGCGAGCGCCGAAGGGGATATATGCACTTATATCCGGGCGGCGAACACTACCTAACGGCAGGTTCATATTTTGTGCTCATGAAATACGCTGTTGACGATAAATGCACGCGGCGCGTTTGTCTTAGGGCGCGGAAAATGGTGCGGAGGAGGAGCCAAAACAGAGACCGGGGCGATCAGCTGTTTAAGGCTGATCTTAGTAAATCTCACACGGAAATTGCGAGTTCGTTAGAAATGAGGTTCAAAAGGAAGATTGAAAGATCAAGAGGGTGCGAAAATTTGTAATTAAAAGCCAAAGTGAACTAAACAGACTAGAAGACGAGACAAAATGATAAGAGGGTTGAATCTGTGTATAATTTTTGAAACAGCAAAGTTAAGCATAAAAAGAAATGTCTGATACTACCATATTTACAAGATAATACACTGAAAGATTCTAAACATCGCCCACGAAATTATTCGTTTATATTATAGATATGGAATTGAATATATTGAAACATGAAACATTAAAAAAAGAAATAAAACATCAAAAATTTCTTCCTCATAATAATAACAAAAAAAAATTAAATAGTTGGAGGAAGTGAAGACCAAAAATGCCATATATTAATCCAAGACTCAAGGATCAAATTGGATAGTCTAAGGCCGTCTACGACAATCGACATCACTGTGCAAGTGTGATGTTCTGATGTTTGTTATGTGTACGAATAGACGAATGAAAAGCAAAGTGCGAAGCAGAAAACATGTACTTGGCCGTTGAGGCCTCGCAGTACATATCGGCTTGTTGGAGTTGTTATTTATCGACCAGAATATGGACAAAATAAAAAAAATAAAAAGGGAAAAACGATAAATATTGATGAAAATAAGATGGAAAGAAAACGAAAATTTGGGAGAAAATGCGTTTTATTTTCAAGGCATTATGACGATTTGATCATAATATGCTTCTTCACATGAGCAAAGTCTGTGGCTGCCAATAACATTTTAAAATGAAATGGTAGTAATAGCCTAATATTGTACAAACCAATGTCTGAATTTATTATGGTTGGTTTACAAACCAGAAACCAAAGAAAGTAGAATATGAGTGAATGAAGTAGCAAGGGAAAAAAACGTGCAAAAAGGTGGAGAAAACTGATTATTCTACTTGGTTCAGCCCCTATTTTGCACTACATCAGTTCTTGCACTATGTGCAAACCAAAAAAAATTCCCGGTTCTCTTTTACTAACTATGTCATTTTGAAGAACTTAATACACATTTTCTAAATAACCTACATTTTACTTCAACTTTATCTCGATCTCAAAACCCGGAACCGTAGATATTCAATGAATAGAGCTGAGAAAACGAGAATTTTAAGAAAGAGCAGATATGAATATAATTGTAGTAATAGTTTTCTAATAACGTTCTAAATGTAGCAAAGAGGAACATTACTTTCGTAATGTTGTAGTATATTGATACGATTATTCAAGCATAAACTATATCTATTATTGAGCATAATCAGTAATAAAATCAACAGGGTAATGGGCAATAGTATACTAGATTGTAAGGTGGCTAACAGGGTTTACAGATGCTACCAGAGTGCCAGAGGGTTGAAAGTGGTAGAATTTAGAAATGTTTAGAGAACAGGTTATATATAACAATCGATAAACATTGTCGATGATGATCATGATGATGATTGTGAAGATGATGATGAAGACGATAAAAGTGATAATGAGGGGGGGGGGGGGGGCAGAGGGGGTTCTGGAGGGAAAGGGGATAATGCATTGAAGTAAGCTATTATATAAATTGCGTTAAAATGAAAATTTATGTTGTGGAGACAATTTTGAAAAAAAAATACACAAAGAAAATCACAGAAAGGGCTTATTTCTGCTTCAATTACATCAAAAAGGGAAAATAAACGAACGAGAGAAAGGTGCGATATCAGAAGAAGATGGTCGAAATCGAATACTGAGCGAGACCCCGTTTGTGGTTTAATTTGCCCTAATCTATTTGAACTCTTCGGCATCAGCGTTATCATCTTTAGTCTTGTCATCATCGTTATCAACAGTCAATAATGAAGACAAACAACTCATTTCAGCTCTTTTTTTTTTAAAAGGAGAAGTAACGTTGAGATGTAACCAAATGAAGTAATCAATGATTAAACTCCTACTAAAAAGTACAAAAATGACCAAAATAAATATGAAACTTAGAGATTAAAATCCTCCAGAGAAAGTACTCAGAATAATAGGAAATGAAGGTCAAGTGCAATTGTTAAACAATTCGTTTAAAAAAGGCAATAGGGGAAAAGAGACTAAGATATATCGACATGTTTCAAATAGGAAGAAGTGCGTATTTATGGGGGTGGGGAAAGATTTAAAATAATACATTGTTATGTAAACACGAAGATAGACGTAAGAAGAGTTTCATATATTTTATGAACAAAAGAAATCGTATTAATAAAACGGCATTAACAGTTATCGAAACAATTTCCGGTCAGCGCGAAAAGATCACTGACGTCATTTGACCCTTGAACGAAATCTGACCAAAGTAAGAAAAAAATTATTGTAAAGATCGAACTATAGTATAAACCTAGATAAAATGAAATAAGTGAAACATAGATTTATTCATGAAGTATTGAAAGATATCTCTCAGTCACAAGATAATAATCTGTTAAATCTGTTGTGGCTCAATCCGATTTATGAAGCTGACAATAGGAACTGGCATGTTGATTGAATGTTATAGAAGTATATAAGAATATTTTATGTTGATAATCTTGTTTGATACATGAACAGAAAAAAAATTAAAATAAAAAGGTGGAAACACGGAATTATTTTCATGAAACGAAAAGAGGACACAGGGGAATTAAAAGAGCAATCTATAGGTAACTGAATTGTTTTAAAGAAACGAGAATAAAGTAAGTTACATACAGTTTGAAAATTCCAAGTAATTTCATCTACTCATTGTGACAGAACAAAAGCCAATAGTATTTTCTTCAAATTTCTATTTTCATTTTGGAAAAAAAAGGAAAATAGATGTTGTTTATGTTTATGAAAATAAATAAATAGCTAAAATGATATATAACCAAAAGTTTAAACAATGAGAATACTGAATAATGATATTAAAAACGAATTTTTATGTTTTTAAAACTTTTATTTTCAATTTATAGAAATTTTCTCTTTATATATTTTAAAATTCTATTAAGAACATTTTATTCGTTAAAAATGAACTAGAAATATAGTAATATCAGATCACATTTCATTAAAATATTGACAGATTGATCTTGATGAACTTGATGATATAACTTAAAAAGTATTTACAATTCTAATGGAATATGCGAAAATGAAAGTTAAAAAATATATTTTTAGAGTCACTTGAGGTTAACTTCTAAATAAATGATGCAAGAATTTCCTTTCAAATTCGATGACAACTAAACTTGTACTAGAATTAATTCAAAGAAGCAGAATTAATTCTTGAGATTCGAAGTAACAGAAATGTACTCGTCGAAGCCGAAAGGGCAAGATAGGCACAGTTCGCTCAGACTACTGAATGAGAACAAAGCAGCTACAACAGAAAAAGAAAGAAAAAAGATGAATAGCGAAATCTTGGTAAAAGACCAAGAATTTTAAAAGGAAAATTGAGTGAAGCTTGGCATGTTGTAGACTTCTAAAATGTGTCAGTGTATGTTTTTTTTCCGCTTTAAAATTTTTATAATAAAGAAAAAGAGAAAAACGGAGTAGTATGAAAAACTTAGAAACGAAAATGCAAAAATTGTAGCTGAGAGAGGGGGTAAAATTTATAAAGAAAATATACAGAGAAAGAGACAGAAATACATTCTGAGGTAACACTTTTAGATTTTTTGACGATTGAATACTTCTAGCAACAGAATATGAACCAACTAAAACGGAAATATAACAAGCTGCAACTCTTTTGAACAGTTAGCAATGCGTTTTAAATAGGAAGTTTTAAGAAAATATAAGATTAAGTTAGTTGAATTTTAATGTTTAGAAACTGGATAGATAGATAATTGATGAATTCTATGGTATATTCATACATATGATCAATAAATTAGTAAAGAAAACAAATATATTCTTCTCATAAAACTCATCTAAAATGATTGAGTTCACTGAGAACTTGGAAAATTTGAGAAATGAGAGAGAGAAAGAGAGAGAAAGAGAAAGAGAAATCAAATCTGCTATATCAAAATTGTATAAACGATGTATGTAAACAAAAATAAATATTTTTCAAATACTTATTTTATTTTTATAATAATTAAACTAGAAAAATTGAAGAATATAAAAGAAATTAACAAATAAAAATCTTAAATATCTATATATTCAAGAAAACAATAATATATGTAAATCAGAATGTGTGACGTCAACAAACCTGAAATCAATGAGATCGTATAAATATTTATAAATACATCTGAAAATGTATGAAAAGAGTATTGATTTGAGAGGATTATCCAATGGCTTAACATGATTAATGAAGGACAAATTATAAAGAATTTCTTTCTTCAAGATTCGTGTTCAAAAAAACTGAGCGAAAAGACTAATCATAAACGAATGGAATGGGGCTATATAGCTACAGGTTTATCACACATCCAAGTTGTACTAGAAATCATGAGTTTATTGACTATTTTTTCTATTAATAGAAATATAAAACCTTTAGTAATTTTAGTTTTTGATAAGAAAAAATGAAAAATATCTTTAAGAAGTACAAGAATTTAATATAAAATTCTTTTTTATTATTCATACATACATAATAATAAGATTGATTTAAACCACACTTTGTCATTACTAAAATATTCCATTATAATCAACTTTATAGAATTATTAATCTAATAATCTCCTTTACAACCACTTTTTGCTATATAATTAAGAAAAATG
Source organism: Auanema rhodensis (assembly GCA_964057225.1). Lineage (NCBI taxonomy): Eukaryota > Metazoa > Nematoda > Chromadorea > Rhabditida > Rhabditidae > Auanema > Auanema rhodense. Next base: position 6,422,647 of record OZ059899.1, on the reverse strand, counting down.
AAATATTTCCTTGTGGGTTTTTAAAATAAAATTAAAAATACAATTATTATAACAAAAAGATTTTCTAATCTATGAAGAAGACAACTTTTTTTTTTCAATTGTAAACATTTGATGCAAAGAATATTATTAAAATAAAATGTTATTATACATATATTATATAACCAATTGTTAATAAATATTGTTTGATCATCTTAATAGAAGCCTATCATCTCATATAAAGATAATGAAAGAGATAGGAAACAAGATATAAGCTTAGCTTAGTCATGAAAGTTCTATAAATACTAAGAGATAAAAGTTTTTTTCTTCTTTTTTTTTTCAAGAATAGCTAACATAACAAGAAAGTTTGTCATAGATAAGTCAATTGTAGTGCTAAAATTCATATGAAAAAGGAAAAAAGCCATCAATGAAATAGTGTAAAGACGTCAAATAATCGTCTTATAAGGCAATCAAAACTCGAATAACAATAATAAACGTTAAATAAGGAATATTTCATATTATATGTACATATATATGTATGTACTTCTAAGGAACTTGTGTCATATCAATTTAGAATAAAAATTCTCTTAGTAGTCTCGTAGTCTAAGGTTTTTGAGAATCAGAATTCTTAAATAATTGAAGCTTTCAACGATAAAAATGAATTTGAAACTACTAGTTTACATGAACAAATTGCTTCCTTGTCGAAGAAAGTTAGATGTACATACATACATAGCATGTATGTACATGTATATCTATGTGAACGTAGTCTATGAAAAACTAGATGAAACAAATGTGAAGCAAAAGCAGTATAAAGATTGAATCGTATGAAAAAAAATTTTCTTAAAAAAAGAAAATAAAATGAAAATTTGAAAAAAAAAACATTTGAACGTAAACATGTATGTACATATATAGTATATGTATATGTATGTATATATGTTTTTGTATTCATAGAACTGCTCAATAAAGTTCAAATACTTATCTCTATGAAAAGTATAAATATAATATTTTTATATTTTAACAATATTAGAAGTTAGAAATGAAAAGTGAATAAGACGAAAAGTAGGTTCGGATAACTCTACCACTTTCATTTTACAAAAAATAAAATAAAAATAAAAAATAAAGTATATATATTTATATATATATATATATAAATATATTTATATTTTATGTATGCATATAACAAAGATCAAAGGAAATATTTAAAAAGTGGTAGAAAAAGAATAAAAGCGTGGATTGCAAAGTGGCTTGGCAAAAAAATAAAAAAAAGAAATGTTCAGAAAGTATTTTTTTTTCCTCAAAAAATATTGAGTACATACATATACATGTGGTAGTGTTACTTTGGAAACAGTGAGTGAGAAAGATGAGTTTAAATAATAAAAACACAAACAGAGCAAATGGAAAGTGAAGAGGATGAGAAGACAGAATAAGACATAAAGCCGTGAATATGTCTACCATACCTTCTCGTCAATAAAGGAGTGTTTATGTATTTGAACCATTCTTCAAAATTTTGGTTTTGTTACGAGAAGCTTTGTATTATCTCTCTGTCTCTCTCAATCTCCGTTTATTTTTCTTCTTCTACCCCCGCCTCTCTTTCGAAAATCCATCTTGATATTGTATATTCATCTTATATCCCTATATTAACTAAATAAAAAGGATCTAAGTATAGAATATACTATAGGATTATGTATAACTCGTTCAAGAATTTTTACGGTTCAATAAGCTTCATAATGAATAATTCGATTAAGAAAGCTAAATCGTTTTTTTTGTAAAAGCTAAACAAGGAAACTTTTTTCTTCATTTTTTTTTTGTTTTTTTTTTTCATTTATATTTATCATATTTTAATAAATATAATACATATATAATTAAATATGTATACATACATATATTTGGTTGAAGAGAATTCGAACGAACAATTGAAATGACCTATAAAACGTTTATTTTCAAAAATAGACACTAAAATGACTGGAGTTGAACAGATGATTGAATGTTTGTACCAAAAACTTTCCAGCTTTCCCATATACAGCTGAGATATTGCAGCTGGTTTTCATTCTCTTTTAATTCACACACTCCTAAAACTTGTGCTTAATAGCTTTGATAGAATTGAATAAATTTATGCAAAATATTTTGAAGAGGTAAGTGTGAAAAAGCTTTATGTTTACAGAAAATTTTAATTATGTATTACTTAATTTGCTTTTTTTTCATTTCTTGTTTTCACATAATATAAAAATTTTCTTGCAGAATACTATATTCACGCACTTAGGCAACAGAATCTACAGGGCTTGACATCCATCACAATGAACTTTCATTAATTATTCTTTCTTTTTTTCGATTTTATATGTATAAACTATTATAAGAAAAACAAATAAAAATTAACCTTTGGTGTAGTTTCATGTGAGTTGGCAACCTTAGTTTCAATATCTACAGTGCAGAAAATGAAATAAAAAAGGATCTCTGTTGCATGTCTACTATTCTTGATATGTATGGGCTACATGTAAATACATTTCAAGTTGATATGTACTTCTAATTACGTATCAAGTTTATATTTAAAAAAAAAAAAGTTCTTTCTTTTTAAAATATATCACTTTGTCCTATGAAACAAGATATATATATATAAATAAATGAATAACAACAGTTTATTATGCACAGTGACAATTTCGTGTCAAAAAAAAAAGAAAAAAAGTGATTACGGGGGAGGATGGGGAGAGAGGAGAGAAGAAGGGATTGTGGAAATAGAAATACTTATTTCACCAAACTATTTATAACTAACAGAATCACAGTAACATCACTTGAATAGAAATAGTTTTGAGAATTTTTTTGTGTTTGGCAGCTAAAATTGTGAAAAACAATTATAAAACAAATGTGAAAAATGAGAGAAGATTTATAGAAATTAATAAAAATCGGTCAAAAAGATGTCGACAGAATTAGCAAGAAAAATATTTAAAAAACGAAAAAATAATACATTAATTTAAATTTTTATATAATTTTATGAATGAAAATAACAATAACTGAAATAAAAAAATACTGATTAGAAAGATGACTCTTTGTGTTTTCTCTCTCTATATAATATATAAATATAAATATAACCTTATGTATGAAATATGTAATGACTATTGGCTTACCCAAACAAACGATGAAACTATATTAAAAAAAAAAGAAACAAATTTACGATAAAATCTCAAAAAAAAGTGTCATCGTATGCCATATAGTCAATACCTGAACTATAGAGTATGGAAGTTCTAAAAAAATCCAAAAGATATAAGATAGAACAGAAAAAAGGCAAAAGAGATTGATAGAAATCACAATTGTCAGAAATATGTCTGGAAATTATAACCGCGCCTGTATTTTATTTTGCAAAGTAGATAGTCATGACTGATTCATGTGTGCTTTGTTTTGAAGCAAAAGCTTTTAAAGCGGTAATAAGAATCAGTTAACTATCCAAAATAAAAAAATGAAGAAAAACTGATTTGTACTAGAAATGGAGATGACAGTAGAGATTGATATTACATTTTGAAAAGAAGGCAAAAATAGCAAGAGAGGGGGAGATAAAGAGAATGAGAGAGAGAGAGAGAGAGAGAGAGAGAGAGAGAGAGAGAGAGAGAGAGAGAGAGAGAAAATGAAGAATCGAGACCGAAATTGGGAACCAATACGTAGCAAAATAGTATTAAGGGCACATTATTGTATGTATGAGACAAGAACAGTATAATACTTACAGTATGCTAGTCAAATGACAAGAAATTTTGAGGAAATACATACATATTTAGAACAAAGATGTTCACATATCATATAATATATGAAGAAAAGAAACTTTGAAAAAATAGATACATCACGGGGAAGCAGATAATATATTGGAAAGGCCAGCAGAATACACGATAGAGAGAACGTACAGGATATAAAACAAAACACTACAATATATATATATATATATATATATATATATATATGTGAGTGTATGTGAAACTGTCAATACGACAAAGTTCGAAAAGCTTTTGTATACAGCATTTTAATATAGTTTTTTGCTTTTTTTTTCATAAAGTAAAAGCTGAACTTACTTAAAGTAAAGAAAATATATACAAAAACAAGATAATCTAGCTCCTATGAAGTATAGGAATGAATAAGAAGGTGAATAAATACATTAAATATGTTAAAACGAAATAATATGCTGATCTGGTATTGTAATACTTGTAAAAAAAGAATATCAGACAGTAACTAGACGAGTTTTCGTTTATGTTTTGATAGGAAGGCAATTAGAGTTACCGACCAGCGGTAGGAAATAAGCCCGGTTAGATAATTGGCAGCTGGATGTATCAGTAGGATGCTTGCGATGGTATTGCTATCCCACATACAAAGTGCAACACGTAGTAGTAACAATTCTTCTTGAAACCAATAAAGAGAGGAATTTCAACTTCTTGAAGGGAATTGAAGATATGAACAGCGATGTCCAGTTTCTCCAAAATCATTTTTGAAAACCAATCACGGAAGCAAGTTAGATAGTAGAAAGAACTGATCGATCATCATTTAAAGTTCTCTAGGAATGTGATTGACACTATGAGCTGCTCCAGCAATTGATGATGGAAGTGGAGGACTTGGTGTTGATAAGTTGAATAAAGTATCAACAAAAATTGCAACAACAAGAGATATCACTATGAATGTGATCTGAAAAGAATGAAAAATGAAATTTTATTCTATATGTTTTGGAACATACCACTGCGATCGAAGTAATACCACGATCAGCACGTAGGTGCCACCATGAAGCTGGTCGTTCTTCTTCGGTATTTTCAGATTCATATCGATGTTTCTGTAGTTAAATGAGGAATGAAGCCTATATAATTATATAATTTACATATGAAGGTTTTTTCTCAATAATCTGGTTAGTCATGTAAACGACTGAACTTGGAGCACCAACAATCTCTCCATTATCAACTTCAGGCCTAACACAAACAACACGAGCTTGAACAGCAGATGGATAATCAGAAACCTTCAAGGTATATGATGTCATCATACCCTCATATACCTGTAATACAAATTGAAATATCACATTAGGCTTCATAACAACATACCGTATGCCATTTAGCATTCTCAATTGAGCAATCTAAAGCTTGTAATCGATAGAACAGTCTTCGTACGTTTGGTTTATGAATGACGGGAGACCATTCAAGCTGATAACATCCAGATCCAGCATTAGTTGCAACCAAGGGACTTTTCATTGTTGGTGGACCTGCGAAGCCTGTTCGGAAGGCATATACTTCTGACCATGGTCCAGCACCATTTTGTCTAAAATTATAGAAGTAATAATGATTAAATGAATATTATGTACCTATCGCTACTTCGAATTTGGAATCGATATTCGGTATTTTCTTGAAGACCTCGAACTTTGAAAGAGCATTGATCACCATCATAGACAGTGGATTGATGATCATTCTCGAAAAGACGTACAATTCTGAAAAAAAAATGTTTTTTGAAACTTTATTTTTTTAAAAAACAATTTGGTATTCAGAAGAATATTAAAATACCTGTAACTAAGGAAACTATGAGTGGTTTGTGGTCTCCATTTCAATCTTATAGAACTAGAATCGCATTCAGCTTCAAGTCTATAAAAACAGAGAATAAGTAAAAATTATTTTATATAAAATAAAATATTTTATTTTTTGAGAATAATATAATACATACGTTGGAGGTGTAGGTGGTGGACACCTTGTTCGTCCCGATATAGCAGCTGAAACTCCTGTGCCTACTCCATTTTGAGCTGATATTTCAACGCGGTATGGAGTATCTGGCTGTAAATCGCAAATACAATATTCACAATGTTCTGCCGAATTAGCCAAAACACAGCTATCTCTGATAACCTATAAGATACATAAAAAATAATTGTTTTTAAAAGTATCTCTTCATACCTCGCCTCGGCTTTCAACCCGGATACGGTATTGCTGAATCGGATCTCCACGAGAATTCGGTGGAACCCATCGAAGTATCAACACACTTGTACTTTCAGCTTCAATTGAAACACTGTCTGGTTGTGCAGGAACTCCAGCTGGCGTTGTAAAGTAAATTTCCTCTGATGGAAGAGATTCACCACCATCATGGAAAGCAACGACCTAAATTATACTCTCAAAAACACGAGGAAAAGAAAAACAATTTTTACCCGACAAGAATAGTTTCGCGAAAATCCTAGCATTGAAAGTGTGTATTTGTGTTCGCTGGTTTCAAATTGTTTTTCACCATTGGGCTTAGCATCAACAATCTCACTGAAGAAAACATGGAACCGGGTATCGGGACAAGCTTCATTTGCTGACCAAGATACAAAAGATCTTAAAAAAGTAAACGGTTCCAGAATCACTTATAGTTTTGGCTTACTTATCAGCAGAAAGACGAAGATCCTTTGGTGCTCGAGGAGGTGGTCTTGGAGACAACATGGCTGCTGGAGCGCTCCAATCGCCATCGGTTCGAGCGTTACCAGGAGATGTTATGATAGCTCGAACTTGAACTTCCACTTGAACTCTACTAGCCACTCCATCTATCGAGCAAGTTGTTTCTTTTCCGGAATAAACGATTTCGCCGTTGGTATCAGTACGACGAACTTCATACATAAGCGAAGATGATGATGGCAACTAAAAATAATTAAAATAATACAAAAACATTTTTCAAGAAACGATATTATTCTAAAACAACTTACAGAGATTTGGGGAGATTTCCATGTAACTGTAATTGTGCCTACACCAGCTCCTTCTAGACTAGGAGCATTTAACTGTGGTGGTTTTGGAATAGCCTCTTCTTCAACTTTAGATAAAGATGTAGTTTCAGAAAATTCGCTCTAAAACAAAATAATATTGAATGTTGAAATAATTATATTAACTCTTACAGGTACTCCTTTTCGGTTGAGTGTTTGAACTCGGAAGTTTTGAATATCTTCCTCAGTTATGGTGCAAGTGGTAAGAGGACCTCGATACAGTGTTCGGAATTTGTTTGGATGGTTATACGTAGAGCCTTCAAGATGATATGTGAATTCACGATCTCTACAATTATTTTAAAATTATAATTGTTTTTAATATTTATTTTAATACTTGACAGGTGATACTTTCCATCCAACTTCCATTTTTTTCTTTGTCTTCATTGTAATATGTGGTTTTGATGGTACCACAACTCGATCGTTTGCGGATTTCCCATATGTTTTAACATAAACCCAATCAGATTTTGGTGAATCTTTTTCACCAACATGAGATTGTAGTCGGAAACGATATTCAGTAGAACTAAAAAAAACATTTTTAACGATTAGGTCAGCTTTTGCAACAACATACGGAGTCAAGTCTGGAATAGTTGCCCAACAAGCAACACCTCGTTCACGGGCTATAATATTATGACTTGGACCTTGTTGAACATCGTTCATTTCAATCTGAAATATATTAAAATTAAAAAAAGATAAGTGCTTACAGTATATTGATTAAGTGAAATCTTACCGAGTATTGGTGATCAGGTTGGCCTGGCCATGTTAATCGAACAGCTCTTGCGGATACTGTAGTTACAGTAGGAGGAGCAGGTTGATGTGGTAAAGCATTCTCATTGCGAATTGTAACAATAAGAGAAGGAGATGTTCCGCTTTCTCCAATACGATTGGTTGCTGTGACTTGAAGTCTAAAACATATTTTATAAGTAAATTTAACAAAATAAAATAAATAATTATTATATTATACCTATAGGTTTTTGATGCCTTTAAGTTGCCAATTCTAGCTTCACAGCTTCTACCCTCCCAAACTTTTTCATTACTATTAGAATCGTTCGACTAAAAATATTAAAATATTAAGAATTTAAATGATAAAAATAACCTGTGATAGATAAATGGTATATACTTGTATATTTGCTCCATTGTCGTTAGGTGCCCTCCAACTGACTGAAACCCAATCAGATCCACTACCAGTAATTCTAGAAAAGATACTCATACATAGAATCTCAAAATTAAGAAAGTACTTTGGAATTATAGGAGAATCCGGTCTTCCAGGGGATGTTTTAAAGAAAACAGGCTGACTGGGCTCTCCAGCTAAACCTCGTTCATCTAATGAAGCTTTTAGCTGAACATAGTAATCCGTGTTCGGTCTAAGATGACACAACCTCAAATGTGTTCCGGAAGCCTCACACCTAAAATAATTTATAAGAACAAACTATAATATTATATAATTAAAAATACCTGTAACTATTAACAAATCGACCTTGGTTCTCAAACAAAACAATTTGGTAAGTAAATTCGGATGCATCAATTTGAGGGAAAGGACCGCCAGGAGCAGCAGCCTATAATAAAACAATTTATATTATAAAAATAATGTTTAAAATCAAATCAATATATAAATAATAAAAATAATAGAATACCTCTGAAGTGTCAATTTCTTGCCAAGCAATATCGGCTTCAGTTGTGGATACTCTCACTATCTGAGGAGCAAGAATCCTACTAAGCATTTCGCGAACACGCTCATACTCTTCGGGATCAATATCCATTTCCTGAAAAAAAGTGAAATTGTTGAGATAATATAATAAAAATATTTTGTAAAGATCAGAATCGTTGATGCACTCGCAAACAATATTTGTTTTAAAAGTTTACGTGTAAAGAATTTCACTTCACTTTCTTTATGTGCTTGTTATATAAGATCCAACTAAATTTTTAAAATAAAACACAATATTATTTTGTTATAAAGCTTTCAGACTTTTAAAAATATTTTTAAAGTATGAGTATTCAATTCAAACTAAGATTATATAATTCAAATTAAAAAATATATTAAATATTATAATGATTTAGAAATTTCAAGAAAACTGATCGAATTGCGATTATATGCACTCGATGAATGAAGCTATAAATGAGTTGTGATAATGACAAGACGAAGAAGATGTACAAATTGTTGAAGATGAAAATGAAGATGGTAAGAAGAAGAACATAATTCCCACCGCTTCGTCTTCACGAGGACCGTGAGCTACTACTGCAGGACCAACATGATCTTGAAGATTCATCTTATGTGATCCGCCAGAATGATGCGACCATTTCCTATTTACCGTATAGAGAGGGGATTGTTGGAAATGGTGGGGAAGATGTGGTGTAGAGATTCTAGTTCCAATACCCTGCAGATATAAGCTAATGCTCTCTCATATTGCCTAGCATAGAAAGAAAAGCACAACAAGCTACTCATATTAGAAAGAAGAAAATGATCTAAGCAAGCAAATACTAAAATAGTACACAAGATACACACAATTATAAACTAAAAAGGTGAAATATAGATATTACTATAACTAGAGAGAGAAATTTTGAGAGATTAGTGCTATAGATTACAAGTTACAACAGTTTGTTTGATGAGCTAGTCATTCACATGCTATGCATGCAACTTTCTACGAAACATGCTGGTAAGTACTTCAATACGATAGAGAACATCAACAACACTTATTGAAAAGAAACATACCGAACTAGGTGTAGGAACAGTAGGATATCGAGGAGGAGTTTCAGGTGACAGAATTAAATGCCGAAGGATTCCCTAAAAGAAAATAAATATAATAATCAGAAAAGCTATTTGAATTTGAAATTTTTTTTATTAATCGAAAGAAAACGTTTTGAATAATTATATTCACGTTTTACTAACGTCGCCCCCACACGCATATGTTTCTCTAGTTATAAACAAATGCAAAATACTATCGGCTTTAATGAGTTGGCGTCATTTGACGTCAGAGTTTCAGCTGTTCATCAAGGATGTGAATTCCTCGTATTCTTCTTTTTTTTTACTTCCTTTTTATATTTAAGCAGCTTCAGCTTTTTTTTATTTTTCCCATTTGATATATTTGTTCAACAAAAGCTCAGCTGCTAGTCGTCATCCGGCTTTTTCATCCGAGAAGATGCCAAGTTCGGATTAAATTCATCCTGAGTTTTTCACTGATTTTTTCATTTTTTAATGTTTTTATCGGATTGAATTGTATACATTATGTTTATATTCAAACCTTTTTCATATAATATGCATTGTTGTATCCTCGTTGAACTTAAAATTTTGCTTAAACAAAATGGAATTTCGGATTACTGAGGTACTCAATAGAATACTTTGTATTGACACCAACTTTGAAACCAATATTCTGGCTTCTTTGCTCAACAAGCAGATCTAGAGTTATATGTCTCTCTTGTTCATTGCTCAAATGTTTTTGCTGCCAATGTCCTAAGGCAGTAAACGTCACTTTGCGTGGGCAGACACACACACACACACATACATACACATAGATATATACATTTGCTATAAATGGCATAAAAGTCAGTACCAGAGCAGAAAAAAATCTTTTCGTCACCTTTTATTTCTCTTTCTATCCCTATCCTCTCTCCCTCTCTCTATATATTACTATACTTTACCCTTATTCTAGAAATGAAAAGAGATTATTTTAATTTAAATTTTTCAGAATGTCATTTTGAAAATTTGTTTATCTATGTAGATCAGTGAAAAAAATATATATTCTTTTGGACACTTTGGTAATTAAAAAAAAGTTTCAAATTCAATGTTTTTCTGACTAACCTGATCATCTACTATCTGATGAACCATATGGCCAGGTGGAACATGAATAGGTAAGGCTGACGGCGAGACTCCGCTTTCCCCAACCATTCGAACAGTAGCTGGGCCTATATATTAAAGATGAATTAGCTGATATAATAATAAAAAAGTAATAAAGAGAATAAAATAAACTATTCAATGCTAACATACCAGTTATATGTTGAACGTCACTTCCAACTATAATCGATAGTGTTTCACCAACTTGAACATGAACAAAAAGATCATTACTTGCTCCAGGAGGTGTCGGATGTAGCCAGTTCTAAATTTAAAGAAATTAAGTTATATAATCTATTATTTTGACTTTGAATAGATACTATGAGAAATTGCTTTTTATTAAAATAACAGAAGAAAAGAATATAAAGAGAGAACTATATGAAAAAATATATTCTATACGTCATCTGGTATATATAAACCTTATGGTTTCAATATATACATATAGGCAAAAACATTTTTATGTTCAATTTTCTCTTATTTTACAGAGAAGTAGAAATCTCGATACTTACCGGAAGATTAGGGTGGATAGGCATGGTTGGGTAACAGGGCATCGTAGCAGGAAAAGTGGTTGGCCGTTGATAAAATGGTGTTTGCTGAAACGAAAAGCTCCATATTAATATGTGTAAAACTCGGGTGTAAATCATCTTTATATTCCAAAACTTAAATTTGTTTCTTTTGAAAACCAAAAAAAATTTATTTCGTATTTCATTGCAATAATCATGACGTTAGCATATGCTATTGAATTAGTCAGGAATATTATAGCAATCCAAAATAAAAATCATCTGTGTCACTTTTTGACATAAGCAAAGATAATTGAAAATTTTTTGAAAACCATTGAAACATAGACAATCAATAATATTAAACAATCATATATTTTTTATTACAAAAAGCTACCTGCGGTTCGGATGATGAGCTCCCTCCTTCATCTGAAGCCATTTCCTGTGTCTTCATGCCACCCAAGCCTGAGCTGAAAAGTGATTCACTTAGAAACATATCTGATCTGTGTATTTTTTTTTAAATGAACTTGAAATATACATATACATATATTTGGATATAATTTGATAAACGGTGTAGCGCACTAAATCTTTGAAATTTTTGTACTACCAGCTACTTCGCTCTATTAAAAAGAAGAGGAAATTTAGGCTTCAAACTTCCAGAAAAGTCATAAATCAGGTTGAAATGCTATCTTGTTCGTCAATCTGATACAAAAAAAAATGACAAATGTTATATTCCAAAACTAGTAGCAATATAATAATTTGATGATAAGAAAAAATCGTTGACAATTCTCTATGATTACATCAAAAGTTTGAGCTTCAAAAAAAAATAAAGAATATGAAGATTAAAGATGAGGATTGTGAATTATTAAGAGCAAATGATTTTTTGTTTATAACATTATGTGTATAATAGTGATTCACAAGGGAATAAGGAACCAAACAATTGTCAAAAATTCATAACGTTTATACAACAAAATTACATTTGAAAGTGTTGTATAAGAAGAAAAGTTTAAAAATTAGATAAAAACAAAAAGTAATCATCAATAAGCACCAATTTGGTATTTTTTGCTTGTCGTTCAAAGTTTTTTTTTATTGAAAAAAATAATAGAAATTCTCGAAACGTGATGCCATCTGTCGATCTATTATTCAGACAAGCACATTTTCAGTTAATTCATCATCATGATAATGAAAAACTGTGCCAAAAATAGGATAATAAGAGTAGAAAAAGAGAAAAAATAGTAGCGCAACCATTCTTATTTTATATAAAATAAAAATAAATCAAATTCACGTGACACATTAGCATAATTTTACTGCACGTAAACCTTAAGTATTTTTGGTGAGAATTTTAGTATTAATATTTTTTGAAATATTAAGAAAGCAAAGGCAAAAATTAATTTATATTGGATATGATAAACATGAGGAAAAATTATGTTTGAATATGGATATAGCAGCTTACTAACCTGCTTCCACAGTCGCTGTCCTGCTGGCAGGTATTAATAGTATTATTATTATTAATATTATTGTTATTTGTATTATTATTGGTGTTTGAGGTGACCGTAACTGTAGAAGCTGTGGCAGGCTCAGGATAATTCGGTGCGAGATGACTTCTCGGAACGAAAGTGGGAGCACCACTTGACAAACGTGTAGCGAATGTGGCCATCAAGCCATACGGTCTGCAAGAAATAAAAAGTAAAACATTTCTTTTCTTTGTGAAATACAAAATATATAAACGATATCTGATAGAAAATAATAAAAAAAAAAGAAACAAACTACATGTGCTTATATCAAATGGACAAGAAACATTTGGAAAAAAATCAATACTCTAACTTTTTTCTACTATGTCTTAGTTAAAATGAAATGTTGAAGAAAAAAGTTGAGCAACAGCTTTACTGTTCAGTTTACATGATTAGAAAAAATAATTTAGAAAATTAAAAATAAAAAAGGAAACACGAGCAAAACATATAAACGAAAAAGAAATGAGTATGCTGAAAATACATTTGCATGAGAGGCAAAAATAAAGAAGTATAATTGCTAACACCTTTGAAAGATGTTCACAAGAGAAATCTTCTCGAAAAAATCTTTTTTTTTTCGATTTTTCTTTGCTCATGTGATGGAAAAAAAACAAAAAAATATATATGTAGATACCAATGAGATAAAAAAACGAGGAAGAAATAATAAATGTAATGATAGTTTTGTTTGAGATATTGAATAAAAAAAGAGACAGAAATTATTGCTGAAATTAGAAATTGACATTTCTGCAAAAGTCAAACAACTGTAGTTTAGATTCAAAGATCTGATGAAGCTGTATTGAAAGTGACGTCGTCAATGAATCCCTGATCCATTGTATTGAAATTTATTAAGGGGTTCGAGGAAACGACTAAACACAAGTATTGAAAAGGCTGAAATAGCATTTGGTATTGAAAGAGGTAAAATAGTCAAGTGAGCATTATATCATGACATGAAACTTGCTCCGGGTGTTTTAAACCTCAATACCTCCAACAGAGCCTTCAGTAGTCCGAATGACGTCATGACAAAAACAAGTGGAGAGCAGACTAGTGGCAACAAACTCAGCCTCTCTCCTTCTTTTTCTATTTCTCTTCTCTTCTCACCCTCTCTTTCTTCCGCTCGTTCTCTCTTTCTTTTGCTTCGAAAACAGCATGGAAATGGAAATAGGGAAAGCAGAGAAGCCATGAGAGAATACGTTAGATTAAGATGAATGCAGAGATCAGACAGACAGGAGGAGGAGGAGCTTACTGTTGCAGACGACAACGACGTCGTCAGCTTCTGATGGTCACATGGTTCTTGTGATGAAGCATTCGTGGTTGATGGTTTTCCAAATAATGCGAGAAAGTTAAAACATTCAAACATTGCAGATGGTGAGGAGAGGGATATAAATTGACAATTTCCTGTTTTAAGTAATTCATCTTTACTGAATGACTTACTTGATTTTCAGAATGTTATAAGATTGAAAAATATCTTAAACTATTAGTCAAAACGTACACATGATAAACATTATTTAATTAAAATAAGTTTCTTTGAAAATTGACACAACTTCCACATGCCTTCTGACTTAATTGGTCGATTGTAAGTCCTAAGAGCAATGGATGTTAAGTAAGACGGGAAAAGAACAAGACGACAAAGAAGAAGAAAGAGTAAGGAAGTAGAGAGATGAGATAAAATAGGAGGGGGAAGAGAGGACATACACGAATGTGTCGATGAAAGATTCAAAGAAGCCCAGCAGATAATGAGAAAACAGAAGAGAAAGAACGAAAGAAAATGAAACGAAATAAGAAACATAGAATGATCAGATGACGTTGTGACAGAGAATATCAGAAGGAAAAGCGAGAAAAATATCTCGCTAACCTCAATTATCAAAGGAAGTAAATTCAAATTAGTGAGCGAGATGTTATAAACTAACTTCATTTAACAACTTGAATAAAAAGAAGATTAGTATGAGCATTATAGAAGAATTTATCATATCTACTTTTTTTTCTTATACTTCTGTGCTCTGTTTATTTATGGAATCAAAAGATTAAAACAACAACATATCCACAATAAATTCACAAAAGAAATCCTTTTTTTTAAAGAATAAAGAAGTTGGACTTGATTGGCACAGAGTAAATACGAAAACGCAATTGAATTAAGTTGTACGTTCTTCACAGAACTACTTAGTCTATCCAGTAGTGTAAGTTTCGACGATATAGTCAATCAATTTACATCTGATTCACTTTGAGCTGATGTTGTGGTGCTATATGGCTATCCAAAATAATTCACCCATACAGCTACAACAACAAAGAGCAAAATGGAATAAAGATGGAGAGAAGGGGGAAGAGACACTATTTTCAAGATGGAGAGAGAGAATGTCAGAGAAAAAACAGAAGAGAGAGAGAATAAGAAGGGAGAAGGCTTTCAAATGTGGAATGTATCGTGATATGTTCTTTGACGTATAAGAAAGACTGGCAAAAGCGAAGAGGGTGGTTTGGCGAGGAGAATAAAGAGAGTAGAGGTTGAAGAATAGAAATTTAAAAGAATCAGAGAAAAATAAAAAGAGAACGAGAGAGAGAGAGGGGGGGGGGGGGGGGGGTAGGAGGTGTAGGAGAAATAAAAAGAAAGCTTATGGAAAGTAGTTAGATCATGATACAAAATTTGAAAATAATAGAAAATAACCACAAAATAAGAAAAATGGATTTCAAATGGAAATTCATAAGAGCAAAACGTCAATTCAATTAGAATCGATTTGTCATGCAGTTAATGAATGAGCGCGAACATCATGATATGCAAATATAACGTGGTACGTGGTATGCCAATCCTTCTGAACGAACTTCATATTCATTCAGTTGGGAATCATATTTTCTCACGTGAGGTCGTATAGAACAGCTGCATTCGTACACGTAGACACATATATTACAAATCATCTTACTTTAAAAGATAAAGCATATTATATGTTATTAATTTAAATATTAATATTAATATTAATGTTAATATGTATCATATACTATGTATATTATAATATAATTAGCATAAATACTATATAGCATATATATATGTAGAAATATACGTAAATCAAACAACAAAAATCATCATTTCTGATCATTGATGAAAAAAATAAACAATAAAAAGAAATTTTTTTAAAGAATTCGCAAAATTATATGAATTAGTTGAATAGGAAATCTTATTTTCCAGATTCTAAAGATATTTTTATGGAAAAATACACAAACCAATAATTGAGAAGATCGTGTGACATCATATATATACTCTTCACATCTCAATAATATTGCTGCCTTCTTTATATTTCTCATTTTATAATGTTGAAGACATCATTGACAATGCAACTGTTAAACTGAAATTGACATCTTCTATGATGATCAGTAGAATGACGATAAACACGATGACGAGTGAAAATGCAACAGCACCATATCAAGCTACAAACTCTCTGTCAACGTGAACAAGAATCCTAAGTACCATAGCTGCCTGCGGCCCACACGTTCGTCATCATCGGCTAGCTTTCTGATCCAATGCTCCGCCCCTACACCCACCCAAATGAGACTGGGCTCTACGGCCAGCAGAATAACACATGAGATCCCAACCTCATGAAGTCATAACGAATGAACTATGAAGTTGGCTTTTGACATGAGCTACAAACAAATTCTAAGAACTATGCTGAAAACTGAGAGAAAAAAATAAAGGAAGAAAGAGAAAAAAAAACTATGGGCTGCAAAACGAGAAAAGAGAATGTTATGAAGTATGTCGTAACTAAGATAAGCATCAAAATATACAAATGATGCTATTCTTTTTTATCAATTTTTATCTAGTTGTATATATTTGTTAATAATACTAATATTCAATCTATTTATAATAAGAGTAATAGGTTGGAATTGGATAGCTTTCAAAGTAATCTGAATATGGTACTTTATCAGGTCAGATATCTGCAGTTCTTTTAATATTTATCTATCTTCTCTTATTTTTCTTTCTCTTCCTTTTACTATATGATTTCCTCTTTCTCTCTTACACTCTTCCATATATTGGATATTGCTCGATTGCTCGTTCTGTATATCAATATTCAGGTTTTTTAACTGAGCCCATATGTAAGGCCAACGATCGAAATCAAATGTAATTGTTTATTTTATCTAAACAAATGGATTGATTGAATTTATTCAATTTTCTTCTCTCTCTCTTGAACTGAACGCGTTTAGATGACATCTCTATGTATATCAAATGATTTCCATACAGATGTTTTTTGGATTTAAGCACAAGTCTAGTTGTTATGAAGAAAAATTTTCTTAACATGTAGTACATATGTTCATTGCCGGCAATGTTCAAAATTTTATAGTCAAAACTTATAAGATGAAAGACTATAAGATAGTACGTCAATCAGCTTATGAAACTTTTTCTGTTACTTCAATGCTGTCACTCCTGAATAGTGACGACAATGTCTTAGTCAATTCGCAACTGCTCTGAAATACGAATTGTTTTCATTCTAAGCCTTTTGTGAAGAGAACAGGTTCAGGAATATTCTGTCAAAAAAAGGAAAAGAAGATGAAGAGGCTAACATGATCGACAGCGGTAGACTCAATACAAAGACGAGAGAAGTAGAACTGAATACAGAACCTGCTGAAGGCGTCTAAATGGAATCAGTAACTATTCCCTCTTTCCAATTATTCTTTAAACCTTCAGTATATTAAAGAAAATCTAATTAATATTTTCTTAAAACTTAGTCTGCACTACCAGTCTCTTCATCAAATGAAATGGAACTATAAAAAATGTGAGGATGAATCTATATAAAACTGCGTCAAACGCATCGAAATAGAGATATGAATATAATAGAGCCGATATATGAATAGCTAGAGCATAATCATAAGTTATAAGATATAATAAACAAATATTATATATATATATATATATATATATATACAGTTAAAAAAAATTTCATTTTTGGGTGTATAATAGAAAAATACCAGTCAAAATAATTAAATGAATGTTGATCAGACATATAAAAAAAATTTTTGTTCGTTTTCATTCAATCTGTGCGCACAAAAATTGGAACATTTGAACGGCTGAATAATCAAGGCAGTTGATGAATATCTGTAGATGACAAAAAAGGAAAAAAACCCATAGGATGATATATTCAATAAGTTGACAAACAATATATTTGGAAAAGAAAAGAAATATAGTCGATGAGACAGAAAAGAGAAGACAACATACAAAGAGAACATGAAAGGCAAAAAGATTGTCTGAGAAAATAGATATTGTAGATTAAAACAGAACTAACCTTATCAAAACATGAGAAAAAGAGAAATTAATATTTTTATATGATAATAAAAGAAAGTGTTTGAAAATTAAATAATAAATGTAAAAAGAATATTAGAAACGGAAAGGATCTACTACATGTTGCATGAAATGATATCTGATTTCTCTAAATTACTAAATTAATGAGGAAGAGTGATTGTGAAGCTGAGCAGATTTATCTGATTTTTTTTTTGAAGACGAGGCATGAAGATAAAAAGACTTAATCAAGGAATAGGCAAACTAGTTTAAAAATTAAAAAAAAATAATCCAAACTAACAATTCAAAACCATCTGAGCATAGATCATAGAGTAAAAAGAGGAGGAACGAACCGGAACATCATTAAATCATAGAATAGTGTGAATATATAGATAATGTTTAGATACAGTAAATATGGTTTGACAATTCTATAATATATTCTATGGTTTAGTAGTAATGGCCATTTGAAGCAAAAAATGATAAAAAGAGGCTTATATACAGTTCCACAACGTGGCACCATATGAATATCGAGATTTGAGATAATATTGAATAAAGATGGAAGATAAAGGAAATATTATCACCAGATTCATTGAGAGAAATGTGTGAATGAATTGATATTAAATGGAAATAAAACTATTTGGAATAGCCTTATGTAACCAGCAATGATATTTATTATTCGTCAGAGAATCTCGTACCTCAAGCCGTGAAAAAATTCGTTAAACTTGATCTGTGTCGCGTGTCTCTCATTATTTGACAAGATCAGAACACCTAATGAAATACGAAACATTTCATATGAAAATATATATTATATCATGTTATATCATATATTTTTATATGAAGATGTATATTAGGAAGTGAAGAAAGAAAGAAATAATAAATAGAATTTGAGCCTGTATTTAAAACCAAAAATAGAAGGATATTTGGTAGAAAAATAACTGAATTCGAAAAAAAACACTAATTGACTGCAAAACTGAAAACTGATTGGGTCAGTAAAAAGCACGTGAATGAAAGAAAACTTTCAAGTGAAGGTTAGAGACTGAGACAATATGTACAATCAGGTACAATAATCCATATATTCGTGTATCATGCATAAGTAAAAGTTCAAAATAGAAAATAGATGATAATGAGAACAAATCATAGGAAATATAACAAAATTATTCTAATATACACAACCGTTCTTACACAGCTCTGAGAAGAATAGAATAAAGAAAACTCAAAAGACTTCTCGTTCGGGTAAAGAAGCTGTTTATTGCGAACAAGTAGCAGATTTAGAAATAGAGAGGCAGAGAAAACACAGAAAAAAGGAACGAAGAAATTGAAGCTAAGAAGGAAGAGGTTTATATGTATATGGGGGAGGAGAAAGAGACTGAAGAAATTTCTTCAATGTTTCGGCGGAGGAAGACTTTCTTGCGAACCGGTTGACTAAATGGTAATGAAGAATGAACAAGCAAAACTTGCCGAAAGGCAGCAGTGAGGCTGTGTTGGAGATTTATAAATCCAAGAGAATGTAGAAACTATAGCTAGAGAAACATGACAACTAAAGTATGTAGAGTAGACAAGTGAGACAAAAATGAGTGAACGACCGTTCCCGCTCAGTTACTTGCTATAAATTAAATTAAGTTTCTTCTATATTTATACCAAACATCTCCGAAATAACATACGTCAAAACTTTTACGTGAAAATATGAAAAAATCGATAATTCAAGTAAAGAAAAAACATAAGTATATTGCATGTTTTTCCTCTAAATATATTATATAATTCAATGTAATATAAAAATAATGCGAAAATAATGAAAAAAAAATATTTTGAAGAAGATAAAAAGAATAAAAAATGAGCAGTGTTCTATAAATATTAATAGAACAATCAATATAAAACTGAGTATCACTTTCTAAACTACGCTTATATTCGATGAATGTTTGTGATTAGCAGATTAAGATCTAGATATATAGTTAATACTAATATTGGATTATAAAAAAAGACATAACTCAGCTTAATAGTTCAGAATAATCAGAATGTTTTAAAAATAATATTATATATATGTTATAAATAATATGTATAATATTACAAATGTTGTATTAAAAATTATCTTTTGCATAATATGATTATATATAATTTTATCCAAAAAAAAATCTTAATCAAACTATTAATTATTTTTAAAAAAAATTTTTTAACGAACAAAAAAAGAATAACAATTATGAAAATTTTACAAAACATTATGAAGAGGTGTTCAAGTTGATTTGTGGTTGAATTCACATGTTCTTCCAGAGTTATGTTCTAGTTCTTCATGATTGACTCATTCAATGGAATCAATTATAAGTAGAAAATTGTGATGTTTAACTTATAGATAATTGAAAAAAAATATTATTGGGAATGATTCTTTTCGTCATAATTTGATCTTGTTCAAGACGTTTTCATAGAAAACTTGGGAAATATCTTTTTTTTTCATTATTATAAAAATTTTTTGAAATCATTTGAAAGATAAATATTTGATTCATATGAAAAACGTATTCATGATTCGTGTAATAAATCCCGAACAGACACTTTTGTTCAAAAATTAGAAAAAAAACATGAAGAAGAATAATATGATTGTTGAGCAGAAAAATGGATGTGCCAGAATAGGTTACATACGATTTTATCTTCATTTGATCCATGCAGGCATTGTGACATTTCTCTATAAAATGGAAATGTAATAAAGAATAAAATTTTTAAATACGAAACAACAATCATTCGTAAGAAAAGAAGAAAATGCTGCATGTACATCAATAAATCATAAAAGATAAAAAAAAGGTGAATAGGAAATAATTCGATGAAAAAAGCAACCACTAATCAGGCATATTAAAAGAAAAATGAAAAAAAAATATTTTGAGCATCATATGACACGTAAACTGTGTTAATTGCATCTAACTGCTATTCAATTATAAGAAATTCAAGTTAGAATTCTAATAATAAGCTTTTGCGAAGATGATTTGAAAATGAAATCATAATCATGTAGTATATACATCTCAACAATAATTCTTATTTTAGAATGATATGTTATTAAACGATAACAAATCAAATGATGTCTATATTAATTCAAAAAAATGTCAAACTACATATTATTTCATCATAAATATATATATATACATCTATTTATACGTATAAGATTAGAAAAAAATATTGAAAAAGAAAGAATAAAACTACAAAGTATATTTAGAAAAATGAAATATAGTTAGTGTGTTCACACTTGTAAGAGATCAAGCTATAGAACTGAAATGAAGCGTCCATTTGAATATTGGAAAAAACGAATCTAAAGTCGGATGATGGGAAGGACAGGAGAATAGAAGGATGAAGAAGGCGATGCTGGTGAAAAGAATGAGATGAACGTCGTCGACCAAAAAGAGAAGACATAAATGAGAAAAAAAAAGAAAAAAAGATGAGAAGGTTAGAGATAAAATAGAAAGAGAGACAGCTAGGTAGAATGTAAGAATACTACGAACGGAACATAGAAAACGAGGTGTCGAAGGAGACAAGGCTGACGATGACAACGACATTGAGGGCATTGCTTGGGGGGTGTCAGTACCTCATTTCTACCTTGTCATCCTTCGTCATCATCATCTGTAAATTATTCTTTTATATCTGACCAAGCGTTGTGATTAATTATTCTTTTTATAAAAATGATATTTTCTACAAAGAAATAAATAACATAGAAGCAAGTACGAGTTCAATACAATGAAGCGCAAGAAATGAGAAATAGAAAGGAAAATTTGAATGATGGTTTGAACGAAAATACGATAATTAACAATGTGAACATGAAAAGAATTAGATCGATAAAGCAAAAAAAAAAAGAAAAAATCAATTCCTTTTGAAATTGTATATTAAGATTATAGAATAAGAGCAGAGACTAGCCAATAACCAAGAATATTTTTTTATGGTGATGATGTCATGTCTGAGGGCCAGAGCCCCAGAGACCAGAATATACTGAATAGAATTTAGGATTAACTAAAAAGCCACAAAACCGATAAGAGCTGGTGGTGAAGAAATACTAAACAGAACAAGTAAAATGAGATAAAAATACAAAGTGCTTTTTGAAGCAACTAATATCCAAAGAACGAGTGGACATTTCTAAATCTGAACAAAAGCAGCTCAGTCTTTAAGGGTCGGGAGTGTAGTCAGAGCCACATCAGAGCATCAGATGCTGCCCAGCTTAAGCTTTTCCGGCTATCGTCGTCAAACAGCTCAGAATAATGAATAGGCAAGAGAGCGACAGGGTAGATAAATGGGAACAAGGCCTTGCGAGCATTTAAAAGCTCGTTCGTAACCTAATAACAACGTTGTGTTCTGTTGTCAGTGATTATGAAGGAAAGAGCACAATAAAATCAGCGAACATGTTCAGCTGAATCACTGACCTGGCAGCCGGAACCAATTTGCCAATGGTTCGTGAAAAAATTATTTTATCTGCGTAATAAAACTATAAAGCAGCTAGACATCTCATTGAGTTATATTAAGAGAATTGGAGGATTCCAACATCTATTCTGAGATAAGACTGGAATAGATTGAACGGAATAGATTGACGAAACAGTGAGCCATTGCTATTGCATATATGCTTACTTATCATATGAAACACATACACAATGACGTCAATGACTTAAATAATTGAAACAAATTAATGGTAACAGTAACAAATAGAAAACGTAATTCCTTTTTCGCCTACTCCATGTTTTGGTTTCATTTCAATTTTCTGCATCAATCTAGTGCTCTATTTTCATGGTAGAGTATTTGAATTGGAGCACACATTTTTATTTTATGTTATATATTTAGACCAATACTGACATGAACAGACGGGCACAAGGAGAAGGAAGAACGAGGAATATGAAAATGAGAGTAGCAGACGCACAGCAAGTAAATAGCCTTAGGACATGTTGGCTATCCAGCTTTTCATCTGTGTGTGTGGGCCTTCTGCTGTTCCTGACATCATACGACAAATCGAAATAGAATATCCGGCAATGCTTCCTTTCGGTTTGCTTTAATCATAGAATGTTTGCTCTTCAGTCAATTCATTAGAACAGTAACATATAAAAGAAAAAGTTTTTCTAGATTTGAAAAAGTTTATATAAAGTTCAGGAAAATAATAAAATATAGATTGAAAAATAAATAAATTTTTTAAAAATTTTAATGAGCTTTAAGATTAGCAATATTTCATAGAAAAGCAAAGATCGGCAAATTTTGAAAAAATTGAGGAAAGAACCGAACGAAAAGCGGAGAAACAGGCCATTAGAATTCTGTCCGACTTCACTCACAAGAAATTCAAAAGCTAATATGTCATAACGACCAGAAGGAATGGCAAAATGACACTAACGTCAATGACTACCAGATAGTAGAATGAAGAGTACGTGAATATATGTATATATAGCTGTTGAAGATGAGAAAATGCTAGAATATCAAGAAGGAAGACAGGAAAAAATAAGCTTACATCCGCTAGAAGCGCGAAAAAAACAAAATCAACATGAGATTCAATCTCAGATCATAAGATTTTTACTTATGAATATATATATATATAAAAGTACCATACCAGAATATACATATATATAATAAAATAATTATTTTCATATTTACTTAGTAGAAAATGAGGGGGATTGAGAGAAAGCATCTACATACTTATATCGAAATGTTTCCAATTGGATAGGAAAATGATTGTTTTCAACTCATAATACTTACCCAAATGTAGAAGTACAATTGAACAAAATTGATTGAAATATTGAATTGTAAAAGGGATAGATGTATTAATAGGAGAAATGGAGAAAATCAGAAATGAAGATTATACAAATTGGAATGAAACTATAACAAGTTGTACGCTGATGGTCAGACAACATGAACAAGACTTCCTTTATGATCACGGAGAAAATGCTATTTGTTCGTTTTGACCTCAATTATAAAATTTCAAAAAATCGTTGTTCTGTTCTGCTGGCCATGTTATATACAACCAATAAAAAGAATTTGCTTATTTCAGTAACAAAATTTTAAAAACAAATGAAAAAATAAAAAACAAGGCTTATCAAAATTGAAACAACTTGCTGATACTGACAGCTATGAAGCAAATAAACATTCAACCCATATCGGAAACAAGAGTTTTTTATCTTTTAACGTGAAATTATGGATCAAAAATGAATAAATTGAAAAAATAAATATCTTACATAAATGTTAATTAGTTGTAATAAGCAGATACTTATAATAACATCATCTGAAATTATAAAACTTTAGAATAAGTTATAAAAAGTTTTTAGAAAATTAAAAGCTTGTAAATGAGAATGAGATAAAAAAAGGAATTAAATGACAATAAAAAGACAATTTCAAACAACAATACAAGAAAATAAAAAGATTTAATTCGATATTCTTTTTTGAAAAAACTTGAAATGCTTACAAAAATAAATAGAAAAAGAAGAATGATAAGAAAACAAATAAAATAAGGTTCGGGTATATTTGAAATGAAGAATTCAATGAGTAGTAGCTTTCAAGACAAAAATAACGATTTAATTAAAATAAGTAATAAATTAATACAAAATAATGAAAAATACAAGACGAATAGAAAAAATAATCTGTATAATATTTTAAAAAATGAATAAAAGATTCAATTATAGAAAGGAATAAGGAATTTAATGGAAACATTTAGAAGATTTTACACAAAGAAGAACATTGAACAGAATTAGAATTATATTGGGCTTTTGAATCACTTATTGAAATCTTGATCAAATATATGTGAAACATTAATTGATAAAAAAAAATAAATAGCAAATAGTCAGACAACAAAACCACAATTACATTTTTTTCAGCCGCAAGAAATGGAAAGTCACAAACCAATATTTCTTCTCTTCTTCTCTCATATTTCTATATATCTATTTCTTGCTCAACCTCTCTCGCACTCTCTCGGTATATGTACAATGCTTCCTCTATTTCTCCAGCATATGTGTATCTGTGTCTATGCTGGTATATAATAGAAACGATGAGAAGGGAAAAAGTTGGGCTTGCCGGCTCAATAGCGATCAGCTGATGCAATCAAGCGCGACCTCGAAGAGCTTTCTCTCTGTTTTGGTCAATATATTTGATATGAGTTCACGTTGTTTCTTGAGATTATTAAACATTATGAGGCAATGAAGATATTAATGAAATGTATATATTAAGAGATTGATGATAACTATATTAACTATATTATATAAGACGAAATTATAATTGAAGTCAAACATATTTCTTTTTCTATCGAATTCAGTCAATCAAATTTCGTTACATAAAGAGAGAAAATCTCAATAATTCAAATGAATATGTCACTGTACACGTGTTCTGAGTCTATATATGGGCATGTACACCTATGTCGGCGACTGTTTGTAGTATGTTGGTTTGCATGTATGTATCGGAGGGTGGAGGGTAAACGGCCGATTCGTTGGTATATAGATGTGGGTCAAAGTCTCGCCAAGGGTCGAACGGGTCATAAATCGATCATCCACGCATTCCGTGATATATGAAGGTATGAGGAGGGAAAAGAGGTAGAAAGAAGGAGGTAGGAAGAAAGGAGAAAGAATAAGGAGAACGGGGATGAGAAGGAATCGAATAGGTTAAACAATTAAAAGAATCAGAAGAGGGAACAGAACGTGTGCCAGGACGGATTGGCCGACAGGTAGAGGTCGCGTTTCACATGGTCTTTGAATTTCTGGGAAACGATATGAATCAGTTTTTTTTTGGAGGAATGAGAGGGAAAAGAGGGAGTATAAAGGTGAATAATGATGAAACGGCTTGACTATTGATGGTATATAAAGGAAAATTGGAGTTGAACTATTGAGTGAGAGAGGAAAAAGATATGAATGAGCAAGTGGAACAAGAGAGAGAAATGGACAATGCTTTTGAATAGTATCAGATAACACATAAACCAATATTCCAACACACGTCAATAATCAAGATGATAACTTTATATGAATAAGATGTAGTACATATTGATAAAAATAATAAATATTGTAATAAAAAAATATTAATTATATAATTTAACCAATAATAATATTATATAAGATAATATATATAATTAAAGGCAAAAAATAATAATAAGTAGAGACAATATAGGTGGCTTAACAAGATATTGAGTATAACCTCATGTCAAGTATTGTGCTTTTTATTTCTTTAATAGAAATTAAATTAAACACAAATAAAATACTTGATGATGATGGTAAAACATATGTCTATTAATAAGCTATTCGATTCGAGAATATTCTTATTCTCAAAAAAACGATCAATTTACAATAATTTATATTATAATGATATAGATGCGCTTCTTTACTTTACCCTCCCCCCCCTACTTAAAATAGCTTACAGTAATTAAAAATTGTTGACCATATGATTGATGAATCATATGCTATATCTTAATAATCCTTAATAAAATCAAAAGGTCGATTTTATATATTCGTGGATATATATTTATACCGAGGATTTGAGCATCTCTTCTAATTGTTTTCGATACTTTAAACTTTTTTTTTAAAAATACTCAATTACGTCTACGGTGGGAGGGGGTTGGTGGAGTAATGTAAAGAAGAGCCGATATAGACAAGTATAAAAATACAATTTTTGTTTATACAAAACTTTTAAGATTGTCAACTGTTTTCGTTTTGCTTGCCCATATCTCCCAATCAATCCTACATTGCTTATATAAAGGTTATAATATACTCACAAAAGTTCTATTCATGTTATTATAATGATTTCTTGTATATATAAATTTATTTTAAAAAAATGAGTGGAGTAACTATAAGCTGGTATAAAATTTATGAATTATTTAAAACTTTTGGCTATTGGACTTCTTAGCTGAGCAATAAGAATCCAAATTCCAAGAACTCTTGGTCCTCGACATTTACGAAGCATTATTTCTATTTATGGCTCACAAGTCGAGTGTATAATAATAAATGTTAAGTTACTATATAATGTTAGAAATAGTATAAAATAATTACATTAAATCAAAAGATATCAAAGTTTTTAATTAAGTTAATTTTATTTTATATAAATTATATTAGTTCATCATAATTATAAATATTACATAATAATATATATATATATATATATATATTATATTATAGAAAGTATATAAAGAAAGAATTTTAAAAATTAAGCTAAACATGCTGAATATTTCTGAATTCTGCATGACGTTCGTTTTTTAATCAAATTATCGAATAGACCAATTAATTGAAGTACAATGAAGCTTCTACCACCAAAGCAAGGAAATACAATAAGCTTCTAAAATGGATGCAGCCTTGAGGGAGCAACTGAGATGGAAGCAGAAGATGGGATGAAAAACGGATGAATGAGAGATTTTGCGAGGTAGAAATTAAATAAAACAGAGAGAAACAGAAGCTTAGAAAGAAAAACAAGAGAGAGGGAGAGAGAATTGAAAAGGTCGTCCATAGAAAAAACCATATTCCCCATTGGTGTGGTTTGAACATTTCGAAGAGAAGCATTCACATTCATATAATAGCGGAAACCAAAAAAAATTAGCTAACAAAATGATAAATGACCATGAGCAGCTTTTCGAGAATTGAAAAAACCGAATTAAACGATCAAGAAATATGTGGTAAAGCTTCTATAGGGGTAGGGGGGGGATCGAAATCCCAAAATGGAATAGCTTCATATGGATGGACATCTCGTGTTGGTAGATCCCAAAATAATTTGCTTTTATTCCATATATAGAACAAGTGGATGCTTCTGATGATGGTTTTTGTGGCAAAATCGCGATTATACTCACGGATTCTACGCCTCAATCGACGACCGGATATGACGTTGATGTTAGCCTCGCGTGACTTTCTATGTCTAATTAATCAATATTGTCATCGCGTTCAAATAAATCTTCGAAGTTTACAGTTATATCATGTAAAATAAGAACAATTAAACGTTTTCACGTGCAATTTGACGTGAATTTATAGAAATTGGCTTTTTTGTTTTTGAAAATAAATCACACGGTTGCATACGAAATCGTTCTATCAATTATGTTTGTGTGTTCTATTTCGTTGGCTATACATATATCAAGCTTAATTTCTTCAAAATCTCTCCTATTTCTTTTTTACCATCTTTTATATTTTTGTGATCCTGTTGCCATATCTTATATGAAGAAAATTTGACACCAGTCAATTACATTTGTTGAAAATGAAACTGAATCGTGGTTGGGTCATTTGCTTCTCCAGATATAATACATTATATATATATATTCAACAATATTAGTCGTATAATCAAACTACATACGGATATTACTTTAATATATTTATAAAGGAAAAAGAAAAAAAATTATATATTAAAGTTATATATTATATAATTATCACTTTAATATGAAATATCTTTAGAATGAAACATTATATTTTTTTGTCAAGTGATGGATGTAAAAGAGCGAGAAAAGAATTAAAAGGCTATGCCTGAAAAGAAGTATATGTCTAAGCCATAGCAGAATTATTAGCATCAGTAGCAAAATGATAAAGTTCTCCTAAAATTTTAATATCAATAGAGGCCGCTTCGTATGGACATCAATAGAAATAGCTCGGTATTCGTATGGACATTTGAATGAAAGGCCCTAGTGATGTCATGGGAGAATTCTTCACGTGAAAACGAAGAGTTTCCAAATCGGCTGGAGACCAGTATTCAAGGAACTGAGCAACATAGAAAGCGGGAAATAGAAGGAGGGAGATGAGAAAAAGAGAGCAAGAGGGAGCAAGAGGAGGCTGCTTAAAGAATGCACAGGCCAAGTCCTAGTCAAGGAGAATATGCCCTGAGGCAGACTGAGGACAGCTTCGATCAATTCCGTGCTGCGCCCGCTTTAGAGAGAGAGAGGGAAATAGATTGTGGCAGAGAATTGAAGTAAGAGAAAGACGAAGAGGACGAAAGAAAGATTTGTCACAGTTCTAAGCGACTTTTATCCATAGAAGTCACATAACGTTGTATGTAGCTTCTGAAACATTTCAGGTGTTTAACGTCACGTGTAAAAGATGATTCTCGGAAACATTTTTTCTAGTTTCGTTCTTTCACGATAAATTCATTGCAGAATAATGTTAGTACTGCTTACTATATGATAGAAGAGAAGGAAATATCAGATATTTGGACGTTTACCAAATTACGTTACAAAAAAAGCTAATCCTATTGAATATATAGCTGCTGGTGCCTGGGCCCATAAACAGCTGGGTAGACGTACGTAGAATTGTGATGGCTTTCCATGTGGTTATATGACCACTGAGCTCATTGCCAAACAAGGATTTCCCATGGCCATCTGTTATGAGATAGAGAAAAACAGAATTTTCTTTTCAGAAGATAGCTCATCATTGGCTAACATGTACTTTGTTACTCATTATCCAGTTTTGTACATACCAGCTATTTTCTACGTTTACTATTCGTATCTACAACTCATTAATATTATTTACACCTTCTAATATGATAAATTTAAAATGTTACTAATTTTTTTCTTTTTTTTTAAATTCCTAACAACATTTTTCATTGAAAAAATGAAAGAAAGGACAGACAGAGAATAAGCTTTAAAAAATATTTGTCAATCAAAATATGTCACCAATATTCTCAAAAAAATGATTTAGTTAGAGTTTATAGAACTTGAGAGCAATATAAAATGTGTTATATGGTAGAAAATACATCTTATAATAATATTTATATTATTTTAAATACAAATTAATTATTATAATTTACTAATAAAAAAATCTAAATACTGTAGATATAAGAGAAACGTTTTAGTAAAAGAAAAAGAGTAAGAAGTAAAGATGAACTCAAATAGCCCTACAATGCCCTATATGTACATTAGTTAAACAGAACGATAATAGTTAGGACAATTTGTACTCATGAGATCAAGATAAATTGAGCTGAACGAAAGGGATACGAAATCTTACAATATGATTTCAATAACAGCACAGCCCGATTAGCTTGATAGGAGCTTTTGCAGCATTTTATGTTTTACGAGTTTTAAATATTCTAACATTTAGAAACATTATCGTTCAAATTTTAAAGGTAACTATTGTGATTTAATAGACATCCTACACTATATTTCATCTTTTCATCAATGATGAAAGAATTATTATGTTTGTATTGTACCAATGATACATATAAAAAAGGTTAAAAGTCTTGATTTTCTATGAGATTCATATAAATAAATTATTAGAAATATTATGTAATCATAAGCAAAATTTTTGTGAATGATCAATGAGAATGGAAGAAACAAATAAGGAAGACTTACTTCAAGTTACATAGAGAATCTTCAGAGTATAGCTTAGGATTTTCTCACCAAAAAATGAATGAAGTAAGACAACATGAAATATAAAATTGAAAGTTAAAAGCAAATAAAGAGAGGGTTAAGGAGTGATGACAGAGAGTGAGAAGATTCAAAATGAAAGAAGGAAGCAGGTTTTATATATAAAGCCGTTTGTTCATACAGAGGTTAATGTGGCCAGTGGTTGAAGCCTCGCAAAGACATGGGAGTGAGAGAGCAGCGTAAACAAGCCAAGCAAGGAGCTTAACTAATTCATATATGGAATATATGAATTCTTTAAGCTTCTTTCTTTATAACAACCCATCAAAATCTATTTAAAAAATTTTTTTATTTTATTAAGTATTATAACAGTATCAGCTGTGCATATACTGTGTAATGATAGACTTTTAAGATTTTATAAATTTTTAAGAAAAAGATAGAAAAGTAGGATTCATATAAGATTTATTATAATATTAGTCAACTCAACTAAAATTTGAATTTAATTTATAGAAATAAATATATTCATATGTTAACAGATAACATAAAATATGAAAAACGTGTGATGCTAATGATTAAAAGCTGAATAGTTTTCATTGAACTTTGAAATTTAGATGAAAATATTTTCTTTCAAGTATAAATATCTACAGCATCATTAACAGATTTTTTGAAAATGAGGTACGTCTGCCAAACAAGCTTCTATGCTTCCGACAAGATACGAGGATCATTGCCTCAAGTTGCAAAATGGTCGTACAGCAAGTAGTAATGCGTTGATGCATTACTAGCTTCATTATGGCTTATAACCAATGACATATAATAGAATTAATAATAAGTAAAAACAAATTCCAAAACATTATGTCATGAGCATGATGCTGATATGACATAAGTCAACTAAAAGATATATACACAAACGTATTGACATATACACAAGCACGCTTTCTCTCATACTCTTGTAACATCATGATGAAACCCGGGATAGCCGAAATATTCCAAATGACTAGAAGGAAATTAAAATAAAGGAAGACCAGTGGACACGGATAAACAGCAGTAAATTCATCTGCTTTTTTCCGCACGATCAACAAAAAACAACAGACATTACGACTGAAGATCATCTATAGTCCCAACTGGAATGATTAGTCATCATTAATTAATATTGAAGAATTTAGTAGACGATATGTATATTTTTTTTTACCAAATGGTTGATATATCTCGTATACCACATAGTATATAGTGTATATGATAAAAATGTTCAAACTTGAAATGAAAAGATGTGCTCATGTACACACACACACACACACACTTACAAATAAATATATGAGCAATCATTTTAAATTATTAGAATCATTAATATCGGAAACAATGCTGCAAACTATTTTACTCGGGTTCTACGGATGGAGGTATTTACATGCGAATTGTCAGGAAAACAAATTGAAAGAACCGAAATTGTGAATTATGCATTTTGATTGAAATCCCAGAAATTATTATAGAATTTATTTTAGAATTCTATAACAATGACCGTTTTGAAGCATATTGAGCAAAATATTGTAAACTGAAACAATAATAGTGATTATATTCAACCGATTATTCATGCATTTAATTCAAACAATACACTTTCAAATACATGAATGACGTGAGTTCTACGTGAAAATTACGTGTATGCTAATTAACATGAACGTTTGATAATAGGTGAAGAAGATGATCGAGCACAAAAAAACAGTTTAAATTGCTAAAATATTAAAATTTTATATTAAAATTAGATTATAATTCATTTTTAACAATGATATAGTTTAAAAATAAATATATAAATGGCTATGAATGACGTAATTGTTCGTATAAGTATGCACTTGTCGTAATAATTAAGAGCAAAACAATAAATTGAAGAAAAAAAGATGAAAAACAAAAAAAATAGAAGAGCTGAATGAAATAACTATATATTTATTATAAATTATCTTATTAAATACTTATATAGATGTAGATAACTAGTAAGCGGTAACAGTACAGTTGATATGGAAAAATGGAAGAAACTCGTCAAATGGTTTTTTCCATAAAAGCGA
Source organism: Auanema rhodensis (assembly GCA_964057225.1). Lineage (NCBI taxonomy): Eukaryota > Metazoa > Nematoda > Chromadorea > Rhabditida > Rhabditidae > Auanema > Auanema rhodense. The sequence continues at coordinate 6,390,585 of OZ059899.1, read as the reverse complement.
TTGTAAAACTGTGAATATATTTTGGATATAAAGTTGGGCAAATAACACTTTATATGCTTTACTTTAAAAAAAAAGCCTCGAAATGCTAATTCGCGGAATTGACTCAAAAATAGTTTTAATAGTTCACAATCGGTCATCAATATGAAGATGACGATGAGAGATGGAAATGTGAAGAATAGTGTTTTTGCACTAACGCTTTCATTTTTAGACATTTGCTTCACGGTAAACAACAAGATTGTTGGTTATTGATGAGTCACTACCGACCGTATATAACAAAAATCAGAATATACTTGAGTAGATTTTGAATAAACGAACCAATCCAGCTGTTAACCAGGAAGCCTTTACATACCGGGTAAAGTATTTTCGATTTTATCATTACATCTCAGACATTCAATAAATAAGTTTAAAAAATATTTTCATTAAAACATTGAGTCATACCTGTTAGGCAAACATGTAATTGTTAGCTGATATGTTCTTCAATCAGTACTGGAAATATAGGATAGAATATTTCAGCGAATTGGCAAAAATTGTTAACAAAAGTTGAAAAAGAAATGTTTTGGTTCAACTTGCGAAAGATAAAATACAAATCGGACATACATATGTTTCAATGAAAAGACAGCTTGGACGTTAAGAATAGCATCAACTTGATCAGCTAGCTACACTTGCCAGATGGTCAAGAGAAAAAGAGCCTGAGTGGAAATTGTTCGAATCGAAATGGATTTGTGTTTGAAAGTTTTTAAAGGCAAATCTCAAACAAAGTTTCGGAAGGAAGAGAAAAGTAAAAAAGCAGAAACATTAGCTAATACTTCTTATAGAAATGAAAGGAACAGCGCTTAGGCTAGCTAGGTCATGGCGCATGTTGTCAAAGACAAAAAAGATTTAGCGAATTAAATGGCAAGGCTATTATATCAAATATATAAAAGTCAAAGCATGACATTGACAGAAGAGACAAAATAATTTGTAAGTAAGATGTGAAAAGTCTTCACATGTATTTGTTGTTCGTCAATCGAACGGTGATGCACTTCTGACGACTGAGTTCGAATACCTGATGACTCACCTCAGATCTACATCAAGCCGCCAAAGAACCAGCAAAAAAAAATCAGTGGGAAACAATATGTCAATATATATGAATTGCATGAGCCGTGATTCAACAATGAATAGTTCAAATATTATAGATTTGTAGTGGATTTTGAAAAGAAATTAACCGCCCCCCCTAAAAAAAACTAGAGCTAAAGAATATTATATAAAGTTAAAACAAAACTTAATTTAAAAAATTAACAGAGAAAGTTTAAAAATGAAATAAACAATAGTTATAAAGATATCATTGATTTAGTTATATGATATATAGTTGAAAATAACTCTTTATACTATAAAGACCAATCATGGTATATCTAAGTGAGCATGAAGGGTCAATGCAAAGCATACAAGTATCCGTCCTTCGTTCCTCGTTTACCTAATATGTTGTAAAAAGTCTGGTTGACCCTTTCTTTGGCTATCTTTCTAATTGTCATTCAACCATATTTGTAGTCACACTGTGTGTCCCATCATCCTACACTACTTCGTATGAATTTACGTCAATCTCTATTCTTCCATTTTTTTCTTTTGGTTATCATACCCCCATACATATAACTCAATCGAAAACTGAATAATCACGAAATAGGTAAATAAAAACTTCAAAAAATGACTATACAGTCAGTCTCAAACTGTTGAAATCAAATAATCTTTTTTTTTCATGGAGTTTTGATGGATGAAAGCTTGTGAACGAGAACAGAGCACAAGGAAGCAAAAGAGAGAGAAGGAAAATGAAACACAGACAGCAGTGTCGTAAAACTGCATTATATTCACGTGAAGTTCAACTAAAGTTAACGTGAATTTCAAATATATCTCATGTGGTTAAAAAGTTATTTCAAGTTTAGAACAATCAATGAAGGCTCGAGGAACAGCTGAATGTGCACGTCATCGGTATAGTTAGAACATGGATTCCAAAATACCACCGTGTCGTAGAGTAGGACAAAGCGGAACAAACATAGAATGAGAAGGAACGATGTGAATTAAAGCTGGGCTGATGACGACATAGATAAAGGATGGTAAAAAAAGTTTTAGATTTTGAATAAAATAAAAGCTGGAAATTCGAGAATTTTAAAATAAAACGTATTGCAAAAATATGAAAGTCAAAACTTGTTGAAAGATTCAGAACACATGGAAAAGCAAACGGACACTTGGTAAAAATGCTATCGTAGGAACAATTAGCTACATATTGTACAACACAAGGCAAATAAAGTAGAAAAATTGAAGCTTGAGTCGAAATGAGAAAGAATAGGTGAAAAGGGGAAGGAGATACTGAGAGTACAGAGGTCAGAGCCATTTTTTACCGAACGGCTATTGTTACTGCAAAGAAATCTACGAGTGCTAGAGAAGAAAAGAAAGAAAAGACGAGAGGAAAAGTGGAGAGAAAGAGTGAAATACATTGAGGAAAACCAAGAGCTTCTTCTTCTTCTTCTTATGCTTGTATGAAAGAAAACAATGGACAACACAGCGAAAAGCAATAAAGAATGCGAGAGAATCAATCTCGGCTGTTGGGAAATCAAACTGATGCGAGAAGAATAGCCAAATAAGGCAAATTTTATCTCATAAAATTGAAAGCAAAGTAATTTTAATTAAAGTTGAGAGCAATCTAATAGTTAATATCGAAGAATTTGTTGCAAACTTGAGATAAGACAATTCAAGAGATGAAAATAAACATTGCCAATCATTTGTGAAAAAAAAGACTTTGGTCGAGAAAATCATTTGTTGTTGTGCTCAAGATGACATCCCTGCTTTATTACTATGGAACTACAATAGATACAAACTGAAATGATATAGTAGAAATACAAAATGGAAATAAGGGATTGGTTGTTGAATATTTTAACCAAGAAAGCAAAACTTAAAGGGTTAATAGGTATACGTAATATAAAGTAAAGAAACCATTAAAATAGCAGTTATTCAGCCTATTAGTTAATTCATTTTTATACCAAAAAAACTCTAGAAGAAACCTTTTTTATTAGAATGTAAAAAGCCTGAAAATACAAAAGCATTTTCCCTCTCCATTTTTAAATACATTCATGAAAATCTTAATCATACATGTTTTTTTCAAATTTAAAACTATCTAGACATCAAAAACAGTCTTTTTTTATATTAGTTATATGGTTAATGAAGTAAAAGAGAAAGTGATCAAGAGTTTTGAAGTAAAAGAAAAAGAGCGGAAATGTATCATTTCAGAAATTACGTCATTGAATATCATTAAGTTATGATGACGAACAGTTATTATTTTAATCAAAATATATCGAATATAATATAATAATGATATCATATATTATTTTAATTTAAACAAAAATTATATCGTCATAATTTATAAAATCATAACTATATCGATATGAAATAATATTATATGAACGTTTCAAAAAATAAGTTGAATATAAATGTCATCAATTATGTTTGAAAAATATTTTTAATTAAAAATTTACATGCAAATTTTAAATATAGCTTTAAGCATAAGAAGGTCATATCCCAATTAAAATATTCTACAAAACAAAATAAAAGGAGGGTTCAACATCTTTTGTCACTTCAACTTAACAAAATTTTAAAAAAATTTATATAAAAGACTTTTGTTTGAAGTTGAATGATATGATTCTGATGACATTTAAACAAGCATTCATCGTGTCAGATATACAGATGTATATAATATATAATCCACATGTATTATTAAGAGAAGCCATAGATAGGATTTTAAGTTAGATTTAAAAAAAAATTTAATTTCATGTGATTGTTTTATGGGAGAGAACCAAAAATCAGAAAAAAATAAGCCGTTTCATATAATGTTAATAAATTAAAAAAATTGAATATATGCTTATATGGTAGTTACAAATTACAAGATTCATCTTATATCCAAATAAAGTCTTCAATTCCACTTGAATTGAAGTATGATAAGGGATGACATCATTCTTATGACTAGTATAGAGATACAAATCTAGATTTTTCAATGAATAGAAAAAGCAGTAGTTGAAAAGAAAAAACTATGATCCAAGATCCAAATAATAAACAAAAATCTTCAATTGCATGTAATCAAATATAGATAATATTATACAAAATATATGGTTTTCTTCGAATTTTAAGAAAAATTGTGTTGAAAACAGAAAACTGAAGGTTAAGGGTGCACAATGAAAGAGCACAAAAAGTAAAAAACGATGAAAAATAATTTGGAGTACAAAATGTTTTGAAGATGCAACGTTGTTTGAGCATTGAAAGATATAAAACTCTGAAAGAATTTCGACAAAGAGATGGAATAGGAGAGAATATTAAAAACAACTATGAAAGCGCAAAAAAGCAATTTTTTCATTATTTAGTGCAAAAAAGTTCATAAAAATTAAACTAAAACGTTCATTAGTATAGTATAAGTGAAGTATAATGAATAGATAGATGATCACAACAAAATATAAAAACTAAAACATCTTATATAACATATAGATAATATTAAAAACAAAGTTTCAATAGACAAGACAACAAATTGTTTGGTACCGTTATTGCAGATCAACTACTATTTTCAATTATGATTTTTCAATTGACAATTATATAAATATAATCAAAAAGAACTTGGCAACCATATATGGTAACTGAAAAAAAAATGAACATATGGACGTAAGTATTTGGATGTTCGGGAGCAATCGGAAAAAAAAACGAAAAAGAAGGCTCAATTAATTTGTTGACAAAAACTTGGAGCTGATGAAAAGCCATGCATTTTAAAATATCACTAGCTACTTCACATATATAAAGTGGAAAAGAAATCTATAGATATGATGTTACATCGTTTGAAAATGCAACTTCTAGATTCATCTGCAACTTCATCTCTTCACAAAATGGGTTTTTTAACTTTTTCTTCATCATTCGAAACAGGATTTGCCGTCAGCTGTTGCGTGACATCCTGGTAAACTATCAAAAAAAAATTAAGAATAGACAGTATGAAATTTGAAATAGACAAAGTATCGGATAATCCAACTATATATTTCATGCTACTAATACAAAACATTGATCAAACGTTTACTTAATGATAGAAGAAGTACATTCGAAAACTGAAGCGGAAGCGGAAAAAATGCCTGAAGAAAGTGCATTTGAACTTTAGTGAATTAAAGTTTTAAGAATAAGTAAAGAAATAGTTGATGAGACAGTATATTATACGTATTAATGATAAGCTACTACATTTGTTTTGAGCATTTATAAAACAAATAATAATCAAATTTTTCCAAGAAGAGGAATTAAGTCGTAATGAAAATTAAGTTAAAAATTATTTTTTTAATTAAATATGGATGAGCTTGGATTGTTTAATGTAAGAGTTCCGGTTGTTTGATTGATAAGATAACACAAAAACGATTTTGTATTGTTGTGAAGCCACGATTAAATTTCTAGAAAAGAAAACTCTATTTGGAACAAGCATAAATATAAATTTTTAAAAAAACAATAAAGAAACTGTTAATATTTGAATTAAATATTTTTTGTTATATGGCATAGATCATTAAATAGAATATGTTCATATACATATATTTAGAAACACTTTTTTTTATAAAACTATGCTCATATAAATAAATAAATCTTAGATATACTATCATCTTTTAAGTTTCCTTTCATAATTCAGACAATTGCTTTGAATCATTCAATATTCATCATTTTTATTTAAATACAATTTTTCGACTTTTTTATAATCAATAATTATTAAAAGACATAATTATTGAAGTGGTACTGAAAAGCTTCCTTATCAACGTTTTCGTAGAATTTTCCTTCCTTGTGAATAATTATTTAAATATTTCATTTATCAAATGTATGAGTTATGTATATGAAACATTAAAATTTCAGTTATTTTCTATTCTTTCTCTTACATGTTGATTGGAAATATCTCTCTACCTGTTAGTTTGAGCAGCAAAATTATATCAAACATCATATTCCATTTTTTATCCAAAAAAATGAAATATCATCGGCATGTTCAGTTAACACAGCACATCTGGTACATGATGACTTAGATTAGAACAGCTGTTAGAGACAGATTAAATAAAGAAAATAGAATGATTTTTCAAAATTAAAAAAAAGGTCAACAATGGTGATTCATTCAGAGAGCATTTGACAAATTCCAAATATAACTACAGCACTTTGGCTTAAAATGGTTTATGTTGAAAAAATATTTTAACAAATTAGCAGAATTAGTTATCAAAATATAAAAATATTCCTAGCAAAGTCTAAAAGCAAAAAAGAATATTCGCAAGAAACTTAGGAAGAACTAAAATTTTTTACTTTTAGTACGTAACCAAGATACTGCAATTGACATTTGGTTTCTAAGTAACGCGCCCGGATTCATTCACGGATTTAAAAAAAAGATATTTATTTGTAAGTTTAAAAAACGAATGAGTCACTTAAACAATTTGAGAGAAATAGAAGACAGTGATACAGAGAAACAGAAAGAAAGAAAACAAGAAGAAGGGAGGGTACAGAAAGCAGAAGAGAAAGAATGAAAGGAGATGAAAGATATTTACGAAAAATCCCGAAAAACCAAGTCTAGATCATATGACTACGTATTTTAACCGTTTTTCATAAATAAAAGAAAATATCTAATTATCAGGTGATATATTGAGATATATGAACTATTAAAAAGATAATATGTATATGTTAAAATATGATAACAACTTGTAAACTCTGTGTTAGAAATATAAATATTTCGCTGAGAATTTGAGTGTCAAAGCAAGATGAATAAGTACTTTGATTGACAGAACTTGTTCCTTTACCCTCCTTTCTAGTCGTTTTCCTTCTCTCACTCTTCCATGCATCCCCTATTTCTCTCTTTATTCTCCTAACCTGGCTATCTACACTCTTTCTTTACTTGCTATGTCCATCATATAAAAACTATTTTCCTTTATACCACATAGCATATACAGGGACCTATTCATTGAATCTGGGTCAAATCGAAAGCATCCTCAAGCTATCCAAGTTCAACTCACGCAAATTACATACATATATGAACTTTACCTTGAAAATGTGGTTTTTTTTTAGCAGAAAAAGTGCATTTCAGAATAAAACAAGTTTTTAATACATTTAGATTTTACTTTTTGTTAATTTAAAGTTATTATCTCATACCATCTAACGAATATTTAAAATTTATATAAAATCATACTGAATAAATAGGTCATATTTCATATATTACTATGTTTAAATAAGTATTTTATAAGTATTATATTAATATTATTTATAAGAGCATAAAACTTAGGTTTTAAACAATATTCTTCACAGTAATCGTAAGGCACAAGATATGATCAGCGTTTTACAGTAATTATCTCGTTCATCCATCATATATTTTCAGATTTACTTATTGTAATTTGTGCAAAATCAGAACTTGTCTTCAATAAAATGTTTATACTTTTAAAATTTTAATTTTATTTACAATCTACAAACTATGTACTTGTTCTGGTTAATGTTGTTCGTAAGTTTATATATGCTAATATATGTTAAAATGATCCATTGAAATTTAAACAATTAATTAATAAAGAATCAAAATACTAAATCACATTATATATTTAAAGAAAAAATATTATAATCATTAAAGATATTTTAAGATGATTTTACAACAATTATTATAAAATTTAATATATCAATTAAAACTAAATATAGTAAAATGATGTAATCTATCTATCATGATGAAGTTTGAAAAATACAATATACAATACGAAAACTTAGTTTCAAGTTTATCATATTTGTTTTTTTTTAGGTAAAAATTAAGTTTTTGAGTTTTATAGAAGCTTCAATAAAAATGAATAACAGGTATGCAAAGATTATTTTGAAGACGAAGCGCTTGAGCTCTGAATACTCATTTCCCCATCTTTTTTTTCAATCTTTTTCTAATTTTCTTTTGAAAATAATTAAAATGTGATGCAAGAATAAAAAAAAAGTTAAACAATAAAAGGACAACCGTTAATTAGTTTTTTTTAAATAAAATTATATAACTCACGTACTCGTGTACACGTGTAAATAACATTAAAATATTAAAAACAGTTATAAAGTAATATATAATTCATTTACAACTTAAAAGAATATTATATAAATAAATATTTGTATTAAATGTTATGAGAAAGGTCAACTACAGTCTTCAAAAGTTTCTTTGGTATTGAATTGAATGCGCTTTTTGAACCTAAACAGGGATATGAACAGAAGCTCTATCATAAAGCATAATATAAAAAAATTCAACATCAGTAATATACAATCTTATCATTATTATCGTTTATATTGTTTATATAAATTTGTTTGTAGACATAACTATAACATAAGTCTTTTTTCTTATTTTCTTTCAAATCTTAATGATAATGAAGTGAAGTTAGTATTGAAGCATATTAGATAAAAGCTTCTCAACTCAACTAAGCAGGTATGTCTAGATTCAGAACTGCTTTTGTACTACAGTAATTTCTATTCTCTAATGATCATCTTTAGTTTCTTACAAGATTTCTAGCTTTATAGTAAAGTAGGTCGTTCTATACTTATCGTTTAATCTTATTCTTACATTATTTCGTATTCTTATTGTTAGTCAGGCGTAATAAGGTTTTAGAAAACTAGCCATGCTTTTCGAAAATTACATTTCAACCTGTCTGTATGTGGAACTACGTTTCTAGGTATCTTCTCTATACCTTGCATGAATTGTTTTTTGACTTAAAATAATTAAATAGATAGTAAAACTTAAGTTGATTAAGAGGAAAGGTGGAAACGAGGGGTTGTGGTGGTTTAGAGTGTTGTGAAGAAGTGTAACATTTAATAGAATCTTAAAGAAGAGATTTCTTAGGACAGAGAGAGAGAGAAAGAGAAAGATAGAGAGAAGAATGATTCTAAACTAGTTCCGGCCATTTCCATTCACAGCCGATTCGGAAAACGACGGAAATGGCTATTCGAATAATATCATTATCTGTTTTGTAATTTCTCAAGAGTTTTTCCTTAAACGACTCAAACTATCCTCTTGTTATCATTAAATAAGCAACGGAGTAAAATAGAAAACTGAAGAAGATATATAATTTTACTTCTCATTGAATTTTCTTATCTGTACTACCAGCAAAACAAATGTAAGTATATACATACATAAATAGATATCTATACGTATATTTATATATAAATAGATATGTACAAATGAAAAAATCTAAACCTGTTAGCTAAGAGTATACGATGAAAAGGATTGTCCATCTCTTGTAATTTCAGTTGTAATTACTGAGATTTGTAAAATCTTCCATTAAAATTCCAATAAAGAATATGTACAGTTCAGAGCTTTAAAGAACAATAGATCAAGTCGTAGATCTTGTTCACTAACTTCTGGCTACAAATTTTTATCAGAACATGAGAATCGAAACAACACTCAAGTATACTCATCATCATCACCAAGATTGTGTCGTCGTCGCCGCCTTCGTCAAAGCAATCGTTATCATCGTTGAAGTCGTCCTACATGTTCAATGCACCTAGATGACTTCACTGTTCTTTTGATTTAACTGTGCGCTTCGCTTTTTAACTGTTAACCACCTCATCATTCAAATCAGATTTTCCAAATTAAATAGCTCTCTGGTCTAATTGAAAAATCATCTCAGTTTCCAAAAATAGAAAGACCATTAGCAGGATTTTTAAGTTGCATGATTACAAAAGCGTGATGTTTCTTATATTTTTTATGTTTTCTATTTCAAATAGACATTTCTACTTTTGTCGTATAGCAGGGTCTTTTTAGACTATTCCCCGTTACATTTTATTTTTAAAAATAATATTGAAACAAAAAAAGTTGTAAAAGCAATCCTTGTATGGATGTTTATAATTTTTTTTTTGATTTATTAAATTTCCAAAAAAAATTGTTATCTTTTGAATTTGTTTTTATACAGTTTTTTTTAACTTCTCTTATTATTTGCGTTAAGATTTAATGATGGGTTCCAGATTGTTGACCATCATCATAATCTTAATATCGGTTAGAAGTTTTACTACAAAAAAAAAGGAAAATTACTATTTACTAAACATTGAAATTCTATTTTATACACATATATGTATATATATATATTTCTTTATCATCTAATCAATCATATCTTCATATAGATATTATATAATCAATGTTTTGTCTTTCATGAAAAGCTACATGATCATCATATACTTCTCACATCTGATACGTTTTCATATGACTTAATTGACCTTAGAAATCTGTTTTCGTCAATCGTTCCACTTCTACCAACTGAATTCTTCGTATATGAATCACTAGTTAACAGTGTAATTTTTCATTATAACAGTCAGATATGATTAAATATTCGTAATGGATTTAGCTATATTTAAAAATTTTAGTTAACCTTAGATAATTATTAAAGTGATTCTTGATGTTTTAATTATAAGCCTACAAAAGCCAAAAGATGTTCTTTTAGAGTGCTAATGATAAAAGATACTGAAATCTAAAAGTTCATAGATTCTAAGCTTGACCTCACTTCTTAAGCTTCTAACCTTTTATTTTGAAGCATTGCAAAATCATTTACAACTTTGCTATATATGGTACGTACACTTATCATCTCTCATTTACTTCCTTTTGTATTTCTTTAAATTATTATTCAACTATACTTCATATCTGACGGATTATCAAAGTTAAAATTCATATTGCTTCTGTAAGTTATAAAACTTTGAATGCCAATTGATCACACGTAAATCTTTTCTGCAAGTCCTGCCCTTGAACCTTCCCTTTCGTAAATTTTCATTAATGATAATAGATTTCGCTAGATCGAAACCTGATCTAGGTCAAATATATAATTTTTAACCAAAAAAGGAACACGTTTTTTGATGTTGTTCCAACTCTTGGCATTGTTTGTTCAAGACGTGCCGAAAGATATAACTTGCTCAAAAAAATGTCTTTTGTCCAAATATTGAAAACTGTATTACGGCTTTTCATAATTATCAAAATATATTATGACTTTGAAAGTTTTTTTTATATGATAGGTTGTGTTGAAAAAATGAGCTTAGATGTTAACTTAATAGGATTTTAGTACTTTCCAAGTTGAAGTATTTCTAAACTATTGAAGTTGTATCTTATGAAGGCTTTTCATATTCAAACGAAAATTATCATTTAGACTATCAATTACTATTTATGATAAAAAGATCAATCTTTTATCATATCTTTTATTTCTTTTTTTTCCATTTCATGTAATATTTTATTTGAAATTTTTACTATGTTTCTGATGTTTGATGAAACCAAAAAATAAAAATCACAAGGTACCAGAAAAAATTTTTATTATATGAAATATGTGTGATAATTAGAACATTAAATGTTTTAGTACAAATGCATTTCTGTTATGTTTTTGAATTTTTCATTTAGTTAACAACCTAATTAACAATCATCTTATAAAGTAAGAAGGAACTTTTTGAAATTGTATGTATAAATAGTAATTTCATGATTATTTTTTCGCTAACAAACATACTTGACCTTTATTAGAAAAACCAAATATATGTGGTATATTTTGATATTTCAAGTTTTTTTTTGTCCCATTAGTTAGTCTATTCTAAAAACGAATTCTGTTAAAAGTACGTAATTTCTTGAAGATAACCGAAAACACGTTTCAATCATTTACAGCATCAGCATGCTGAGGTGTCTCCTCTTTCAAACTATGTAAGAAGGTATGAGAAGCATTGTATAATAATTGTCAAAAAAACATAATATCTTGGTCATCTTTGATCACTAATTTACTGAACGTTTTTTTTACCGAAAACACAGTTTTAATCAAATTTTTTTAATTATTGAATTGTTATGTTACTGTTTTAATATGTACTGTATAATAGTTTATTGATGTTTTCTTTTTTTTTATATATATATACTTTACTTTTCACAGTTTATATTAATTTATAATTTCTTTTAGGTGGAGGATGGAAGAATCCGAATCCTCAAAAACATCTGATAAATCTTCGGATAAAAGTATTATATACACAATTAATTCAAGTAATTTATATATAGATGATCCAAAAAATAATTTAAAAAGTAAGTTTATGTAATTATAATATTTTTTCTTTATTTTTTGTTTTTAGCTTATGATGTTACATCAATATCATCATTAAAAAAACCTCCCAAAGAAAAGAAAGATAGTTTATTTAAATGTTATAAACGGATGTACTCATTTGCAGATAGTACTGACGTTAAGGTATAAATACAATTTTAGTAAACTCTTAAAAATAAAGTTTTAGCTAATGGTTGTTGGAGTATTAGCTTCAATTATACAAGCTGTAGTACCACCATTTGTCTGGCTCATTATGGGTAACTTCGTCACACTTTCAATAACACGAGAGGTATGTCGATATATTTCTATGAATATATTCAATTTATATTAGTATTTCATATGGTCAAAAATATTTATGATTTTCAATTTTTATATAACATCTAAACGACGAAAAACGTAAAATCTCGTAACTAATCTCTTTGACAACTGATGAACAGTTCATCAGCAGCATTGTTGTCTTTCCAATTTTCTTTTGGTTTGTCTTCTTCTCATGTTGGTCAGGTCATATCGGTATTTGCCCTCTAAAACTGTACGGCAGATCACAAACGTGTTCTGTTTCCATCTCTCGCATAAAATAACGACAAATGTTTAATTTTACTAGTCATTAAACACTAATCATATCAAAATAGGGTTAAAAGTCTAAAACTTTACAAAAGATGCAAAGGAAATGATAATATTGTAGGAACTTCGAATAAGTAATTCCACCTCGGCTTCAATAAATATGACGATCATTCAAGAAGGCCAAAATGTTGACAACAAATTTGAATCAAGTGCTACACCGGCATTTATGGCAATGCTAGCATTAAGTTTAACAATGTTTTTGGCGGCTTTCGTACAGGTAAGGTCAAATATTTTTTTCTTTAATTGGTGACTATTATTCAGCGACTGGCCTGGGAAGTCTCGGGAATTCGTCAAGTTTTTCGTATTAAACGGGCATACGTTCGAAAGTTATTACATATGGATGTGGCATGGTTGGAATCAAGACAATCAGGACATGTCGCTTCGATGTTACATGAGTGAATACTTAAAATATTTCTAATAACTCTGAAATTATAAAAACCAAAATAGCATGAATTCATACAATTTTTGTTGGAACTTGAAGAATGGGAAAGAGAAAATAGCATATTTCAAAGATTGAAAGAAAAAGTTTTAAAATATTAGGGATGAATGGATAGTAGAAACTTCATATTAATAGATAATTATATTAGACACGCTGATTCCATCTACAATGCTATAGCTGATCATATGCCAATGGTATTATTTATTACCATATATCTACTAGTTAATATAAGTAAGTATTTTATTATTAAATTTTATATTTAAATTTTATAATTCAGTTGTTTGTATATATATTCAATGGGATGTTATGTTGTTAATGTGTACCGCTATTCCTTTATTAATCATCAGTCGTATTTTATTCAGTCGAGTAAGTAATAGTTTTACTATTCTTTTTAATATATTTATAGCAATAATTATATTAAATTTATCAATTTTTTAATTTATTTCTAGTTTTATATATCTAACCATTTGACGTGAATATAGAAAATTAGCATAATATTTAAATATTATTTTATTGCAAGCATTTAGAAGAACTGGTTGTTCTTTTATAAGCATTTGAATGTGAAATTTAAATCTTTTATTTTCAGTGGTTTGCCAAAACATTAGACGAAGAAAACAAATTACAAACTAAAATAACTAATCTTGTACATGAAACATTCAGCTGTATTCGTACAGTTATTTCATTTGCGGCTCAACGTCAGACTATAGCTAAGTAAATGAAATCTAAAATTTATTCAAACAAATACATTTGTTTTCAGATTTGAAAAGTTTTCATATGAGCATAATCAATTAACTGAACAACGACTGCGATCTTCAACAGTTTATGACAGTTTAACACAAGTAAGGAAAAACATTTTAATTGTTTCCAAATTCATATGAATTATCAAATTTTTATCCGAATAACCGTAGTTACAACTCTATTTTCAGGTTCTTTTAACCGAATTAGTATTTACCGCAGCTCTCTCATACGGAATATGGAGAGTTGGAGACAAAGAGCCTGGGGCATTATGTGCTGTATGCGAACTCTGCTAACTATTATGTTTTTTTAAACTTTTTTAGGTTGCAATTAATATGTTGTATATGTGTGTTACTTCTATATCTATTGGTTTTCATATGAATGGAGCAGGAGTAGCAAAGGGAAACGCTAAGGAAATGGGCAAAATTTTTAGTAATATTTTTCATTATTTTCTTATATTTTATTTCAATTAACTTCAGAAGAAACTTCAGTAGTAGAGCCTGATCGTTGTTATTTTGCATCCGTTCATCCATTTATGTCGATGCCAACACCGAAATATCGACGCCATTCTATGAAGTTCATGGGTATGTTAACCTGTTCCAATATTCATGATTGATTTCTTTTTTTTTTCAATTTTCAAACTTAATGAGTATTTGCTACAACGGGAGATTGATAAAGTACTTGGTCATAATCAGTTAATTAATCATAACATTTTAGGAAAGGGAGCTATTGAATTCCGTGATATTTTCTTTAGCTACCCCAGTAGGCCCGACGTACAAGTAAGGGACCAAAAAGTGTTTATTTATAGAATATTCTATTTTGTAGGTTCTTAAAGGATTTTCTCTCACTATTTGTGCTGGAGAACGTATCGCTATTGTAGGTCCAAGTGGATCGGGAAAAAGTACATTGACTGCCCTTCTTTTACGATTTTACGATCCCCAAAAAGGAAACGTAAGACTTTGAAGTTTTTGTACCAAGCTATAAATTTTGTTAAAGGTCTATCTAGATGAAGATAATATCCGTAATATCTGTCCTGATGATTTGCGAGCTCAACTATCCCTGGTTAGTCAAGAGCCCGTTCTATTCGATGGAACAATAAGTGACAACATTAGATATGGTAGACTTGACGCCACCCAGGTAGAATCATTTCATAATTCAATATCATATACGTAATACTTGATTAGCAAGAAATTAATGCTGCTGCTCGAAAAGTTGGTGCTTGGGAGTTCATTAGTGCTCTCCCTATGGGAATGCAGACAAGAGTTGGTGACAGAGGAGTTCAACTTTCTGGAGGACAAAAGCAACGTGTAGCAATTGCTCGTGCTGTTATCCGGTATCAAACATATAATTTTTCACACAATACCTATATTTTCTAGAAAGCCAACAGTACTCATTTTTGATGAAGCTACTTCGGCTTTGGACAATAAGCATGAAGAGGAAGTTTGTCAAGCCATTGACTTAGCTTCGGAAGGTTTGACGACCATTTCAATTGCCCATAGGTGGATAATTCTATTGCTATCAAGTTTATGTTTCTGATTTCAGACTATCAACAGCTAAAACATCTGATAGGGTTATTGTTATTGATGATGGAGCTATTGTAGAAGATGGGCCACCAGATGAACTCCTAGCTAGAGAAGGTGGTAGATTCAGGAAGGTAAATATTTTTCTTCTTTTTATTTCTTTTTTCATTTTAACATTTTGAAGATGTACATGGATCAAAGCTTGGATCAATTGGCACGTAGTCCTTCACAGAAGCCTACCTTGATGGCAACTATGTCAGTTGGATCTGCAGATACTACATTGGTTAGTATGGTTCATCATAATAACAAAACAAAAGTAATGATTAGGATCCTGAGTCACATCGACGTGCTTGGGCTAGAAGATCATTAGGGCATAACAAGAAATTAGGAAAATCGTATTCGATTAATAGCCAAGATCGTGAAAAGCTGGCTTTACCTGGTTTGTTTATATTTTATTGTCAATTTTTAATAAATAAATTTAGTAATGAGCAAAAAAAGATCAACTCGGCTTGATTACAAGTATTCTAATGTTGGTCAAATGGATGTTGATGTTAGTAGCACCCCTACAATCGAAGAAGATGATTATTTAAAGGTAAAAAAGTTTTTTTGTAGTAATATCTAATATCAATTATACTTATAGTTACCTGGACACAAGAGTAACTATAACGCTGTCTGGCGTTTGATCAAAGGCTTCAAACAAGGTAGAACTTACTTGATAGCTGCTATCCCAACAACTGTTGTTCGGGCTTTTTTCTATCTTTTAATTTGTTTCCAAGTTGCTTCAGTATTAGAGGTATATTATCATATTTAAATGATAATCATTAATATGTCTTAGCTATCTATCGTACCAATTGAAGACAGGCCTCAGGAAATATTCATGGTTTCAGCTGTTTATACAGCATTAATTATCATTAAAACTATTTTTGAAGCTATGGGGGTACTTATATTATTATAGTTATTCCAAATCTAATATGTTGATTATTTAGCGTTTATTTATTGCTTTATATGGTCATGGATTTTGTAGTTACATGAGAACTGAAATGTTTTCTAAGATAATGAGACATGGAACAGCATATTTTGATGAAGAAAGAAATAATCCCGGACGTTTAGTACATAAGGTAACTTCAACTTCGTGATACACAAAATATTCTTTCTTTTTAAGATAATTAATGAATCTGAATCATTAAATAAAATAATGGAACAAAAACTGGATTTACTAATCCCAGCGTTTATTTGCAGTTGTATGTCTCAACTATATTTTATAATTATAAAATTAATCTTTCAGTATTTTCCATTGTTGTAGCCTTATACATCAACTGGAAAATGGCACTTTTGTGCTCATTCCAATTTCCAGCTTATTTTATTATTCGTTTTCTTCAAATTAAAGAAGGAACTAAAAGGTTTTTGAATTTTTTCTTGTTTATCATTTATTTTGAAATTATTTAGACAAAGACAAATGATGGAAGAAGAAAAAAAAGCCGCTAGTTTAATTACTATTGTACTTTCAAATATGTCTACTATTAAAGCTTATAACTTGCAAGAACATTTCTACTCTGTATTCACTGATGCTCTTAAACCATTATCCAAGTAATTTAAGATAATATTATTTATTTAAATTAATTTTGTTTTTTTAGAGCTATGAAACGACAATCAGTTATATCGGCTTTTGTTTTTGCTTGTCAGTATTCATTCACTTATATTCTTATTGCAATTACTCTTCATTTCGGAAAAGTTATGATGCTGTCTAATGAAATATCAGTTTTCGATTATATGAGGTTTGTACTAGTTCTAACGTTACGTTCATATATCAATTTTAAATTATTTTTAGGGTTGTTCTCCTTACACAGTTTGGAGCAAACTTTTTCTCACAACTGATTGCCTCTGTTACTGATCTGTCTAAAGCACGTATTGCTGCCGAATCGGTTGTAGGAATAATTAAGGAAGCGCCAGTTGATATGGATAACATAACTGAAGAAGGATTACGTCCAGTATAAATATATATAATTTGATAGAAATGAAAAAAACCTCTTATAGAAACTTCAAGGAAGCCTTCAGTTAGAAGACGTTCACTTCCGTTATCCATCTCGACCAGTTGTGCCTATTTTGAAAGGAATTAACATTAAAGTAAATATAGATATAAAAATTGAGTTGTAACATTTTTTTGCTAAAATAGGTACAAGCAGGAACATCTATAGCACTGGTTGGACCATCTGGTTCAGGCAAAAGCTCTATCATTGGGCTATTTCAACGTATGTACAGTCCTACTGATGGGCGTGTGGTAAGCTTTCTTCTTCTGTAAAAGGTCATTTAAATAAAATAATTTAGATAATAGATAAAAATGATGTTCGTTCTATTAATCCAGCTTATCTTCGGCGGGTTGTTGTTTCAGTAGGACAGGAACCAACATTATTTTCATTTACTATCAAAGAGAATATTGCTTATGGTTTACTAGAAAGTGAATCTACTATGGAGAAGGTTATTGAAGCTGCTAAAATAGCTAACATTCATGATTTCATCTCGTCTTTACCACAGGTATAAACTAATAAGAAACGTATAAATTAACTACAAGTTTTAGGGGTACGATACGGAAGTAGGAGAATTCGGAGCTCAACTATCTGGAGGGCAAAAGCAGAGAATTGCTATTGCTAGAGCAATAATACGAAAACCTGTAGTATTATTACTTGATGAAGCTACTGCTGCTCTAGACAGTGGAAGTGAAAAGGTTAGAAAGAAAGGGTCCAGGGATTACGAAAATGTTTTCTTTCAGGCTGTGAAAAAAGCATTTGAGAATGCTAGAGAAACATGTACTTGCGTACACAGTAAGATTATGCTATATAAAATATAATATTGTTAATTATTTTTCAGTTGCACATCGTCTTTCTTCTATTCGCAATGTTAATAGGATATATGTTATTGTTGATGGCAGAGTAAGATTCTAATTTAATTTTTTTTGAAAATTAAAAAAAACGTTTTAGGTCGCCGAAGAAGGAAATCATGATGAATTGATAGCTCTCAAAGGTCTCTATTATGAAATGACTCAAGCCTCTTTATAATAATCAATTTCTTTTTTAAGAAATTGTAGTTGTTTAATAATTGTAAATAATTTAAAACAAAAATAAATATATATATATATATATCTTCACATGTTAGAATTATATCTTATGTTATATTAATATTTTTATCCTAATTTTACAAACAACTTTACAAATATTATTAAATAATTTTAAAACAACAACTACAATGAAAAAATTATGATGAAAGTACATTCACAATAGTCCTCAGATGTATCTTCTTGTAATACTGCTGAAGATTGCCTGTTGAAATATGTCAGTTAACAACAGAAGCTTTGAAGTAATTTGTTGCTGAGGATTTTCATTTAACGTTACGATTGCAAGACAATGTAATTCATTTGTTCTATGGGAATCATCTTTCACCCTTTGGCTGCATTTCATTCATTTTCGGATTTAATTTTTTCTTTGGATTGTTCGTCCCTCACTTGCCTTTTTCAGATCAGCTGAAGTAGATAATTTTCTTTTAGTAGTACACTATCTACCTCAAGTCTCTAAGTGTGCAAGCCTTAATAGATTCCACTTCATTCTTTAATTAGTTTCTACTTTATGGTCTTAACGGCCATACAACTTTAGTTCATTTTCAGCTATTCTCTAATTTCCATTTGGCTTTCTATATACAATTCCACTTTTTTTTCTAATTTCTTTAAAATAAATATATTAACAACTCTGAATAACTTAAATGATTTCAGATCCCTTTTTTCTCTTACAATACAATTTTAAATAAATTCTTAAATACTTCAATGATAAAACTAAGTTATTATCACAAAAAAAACTGGATAATCTCAGGATATGTGTAAGAAAAAAGATATTGACAAAGAAATGCTTGAAAAACAGCTTATGTCCAGCAGTACCAAAACATTATTGGTTACCCATAGCATATATATATATATAAGTGATTGAAAAGAAATTTCATATCAATTGCTATACTTTAATATCTTAATACATATTTTATATTTATATTATAAAAACAAACCATCAATTAATAAAAATGCTTGAAGACTAATAAAAGTAAAGATTATATCTATTTATTTATCTTATTCTTCTCAAAAATTAAATTGAATAATAGTGAGAGAAAAAGAATGCGAAAGATGCAAGCAACTCGATGTCTCTTGCTCAATTCGTAGCAAACGGTAAGGTTTTGCACAACGAGCAATGCAAATACATATAGCTTACTAGTATACTTTTTGCTCTTTTATTCTTTTTATCAGCATCCGATTTTCTTAATTTTAATCTTGGAGTCTTCAATTAAAAATTTTCTAGTACTAAGTCTCAGAGCTGATACTCATTCATCTAAGGTTTGTTGATGCTCCCTAGTTCAATAGTCATGGGTTCTTGGGTTTTCTCATCATGTCTCACATTTCCTATACGTTTGTAGACATTTTCCAATCTTCTTCTAATTTGTTTTCTTTTTCTATGTGCTTTATTTTCTTCCTTTTTGTATTACAAACTCTTTGTGCTAGTAATCATACTAAATCACAGCTCAAAACTTATTTATTTTATTGAAAATTATTGTTTTCACCGATTTTTGTATTAATATTCATTTTTAGATAAGCATGAGTTTATTCAAAAAAACATATTCTCTGTTTACAGCTGTATCATCTAGAGTATGTCCTATAGAATCAAATTAATAAAAAGGAAAAATTTTTTTTCTTCAGGGCGCTGGCGATTTTTATATTGGATCTAATGTTTTGCTAAGGGCAGCGATGCAAAATCAACAATTGAATGGAGTTAAGGTTTGCTCATAGAAATATAAATTTATATAATAAACCTTTAACACATTTCAGGTTGCAATCTTACATGATAATAGCAAAGCACTTTTGATTTCAAAAGTTCTTCAAGATCATGGTGCAAGTGTTTCTCATTATTCCGTTAAAGGTGAAAAACCACCATCTGTTAACAGCGTGAGGGAACTGGATCTTAAATGTGATCAAGGACGATCTTACTTGCAAAATGTGCTCAGGTAATACAAAAAAACTACTTTGCAAATTAAAATAACTCGAAAAAAAAGGATGTTCTCTTGAAAGAATAAAAAAAAAATAATCTGCGTTCGGGGGGAATCGAACCCCCGTCGAATGCTTGGAAGGCATCCATGCTGACCATTACACCACGAACGCTACACAACTGGAGATTAAGATTTGTAATAGCAATAGAACGCACTCTAAACAAAACATTTGTTGAAGTTGACCAATAAGATTTATTTCAGAAAAGCTGACGTTTTTCTTGATGGGCATGGCTGCAATCGTCTTGATTTATATAATATTCACACAACTGATATAACAAAACAAAATGGACAATTAATAATAGCTAGTATTGATGGTTATTAAGAGTGCTTTTACTGAATATTAATCTTCTACAATTTCAGGCGATGATCCATTTTCTGCAGTTCATGCCATGAAAAATATAGCTATAGGGCTTTACCTTCGAGAAAAAATGACTGCTGGGGAGGTAAAAGAGATTATTATCTACTATTAAAACAATTCAACTCGAATTTATTGAAATTCAAATAGTAATTTGTTGAAGAATAATGAGTATAATTTATTTTCAGATCATTCAAACTGCTGACTCACAAAAGTATCTAAAAGAGCTTACTGAATTTGCTGATAAACATGTAAAGTAAACATAACTATTGTATGATAAATGTGCTAAAATAAATAATTATATGTATAAATCTTATTTTTATTGAAAAAAGGAAATTAAATGAATTTAAGTCCTAGTAATAAATGTACTATGTTCTTATTTCCATGGTAGTCTTATCATGCTGACTTTGCTATAGGTATCGATTTGTTTGTCCTTTGTACCAATTGTCTCCCTTCCCAACTAACAAAAAAATAAAAAGAATTTTTCCAATTTCTTTTAACAATTTCTAAATAATACTTCTTAATATTCTTTTGGATTATTTTGAAAACTTGATCTAATTATGTTGTTAGTGTACAATATATGATAGAAGGTAATTGTTGGATCATATTTTATAAAATTATTAGTAAATTGCGATGACACCTAATTTGGAATACATGCAAACTGATACATGTCTTTGTTTTCAATTTCAATTCTTCTGTTAACTATACTAATGTATTTTTACTCTTTTCTAGAAATATTTCACTTTTCAAGTGTTTTAGTAGTTTTCTTCATTTCTAAACACATATTCTAATTCATTTTATTACTTCTTGTTATGTCCTTCTAACTCATCTTCCTCTTTTTACTCATTCTCATACTGATGCTACCCTTCTTCCTATCATCTAAAACTTTATGGTATGTCTAATAATAAATATGTACATATGATCTTACCGTATTGTAGCCGATTTTTGAACATTAATTTTTTTCCAAATAAAATTTCAAATTCATATCTATTATATATTAATAGTTTACAATATTTACAAATTTAGTATGAAGAAAGGTCTTCTGCATGGTGTAAAAGTGGTTGAACTTGCAGGGTTAGCCCCAGTTCCACATTGTGGTTTACTTTTAGCAGATGCTGGAGCTCAAGTAACGCTTATACAAAAATCAAAGGTATAGCTATCGTTATAAATTAGATATCATCTCCATATAAACATACTATGAGAGTATATCTTTTTTATCTGGTTCATATTTTTTTTTGTTAATTTGAAAAATAACTTACAGTTCTAAATTTAATTTAGTAGTCTCATTTTATTATTGAAAAAAATTAAGAAAAAGTTAACATTTCTTTCAGGAGGAGTACGAAACTGTGGAACAAAGATTGAATAGAGGAAAAGAATCTATAAGAGTAGATTTACGTACAAAAGAAGGTGTTGAAATTGTGAAAAACTTGGCGAAAACGAGTGATGTTCTTCTTGATCCATTTAGGCCAGGAATTTTGGAGAAAATAGGACTTGATCCTGTCGAACTCTTGGAGGTAATGAACTATTCATATATATGTAAAACGAGGTTTTCAAGGAAAATCCAAAATTAGTAGTATGTAGACTGACAGGATATGGTCAGACTGGAGAATTAAGTCAGGAAGCAGGACATGACATTAATTATGTTGCTCTTTCTGGTAGAAAATTCATTAAAGCATAAATTAAAAACCTCGGTCCTGGTTTCCAGGGTTGCTTCCAATTATTACTGGTGAAAATCGAAATCCACCTTGGCCTCCAGCAAATTTATTGGCAGATTTTGCGGGTGGTGGACTAACGGCAGCTTTTGGAATAGTGGCAGCTTTATTTAGTCGACAAAACAATGGTTATTTGAGTTTTTTTTTTCGAAGAACTTAAGAAAATATAGGTGGACAAGGATGTATCGTCGATTGCTCAATGGTTGAAGGTTTAGCATACCTGGGAAGCTTCGTGTCTCAATATCAAGATATGGAGCATCTTTGGAAAATGTCGTTTGCAGCATTTCAAGGGAAATGTCCTATATACAGGTTTGTATTGAACTTGTTTTCCTTCTCACTTATGTTTATATTGAGATGAACTTAAAATCAGAAAGTTTTTAATGTTTAAATTCCGATAAGACGAACATGTTTATACAATCTGTTTACAATTAGAGACTAGTATTTATATCAAAGTATTCCTTGTTCAAAACTATCAGTAATCATGCCTACTTATGGTCTCAATATGCTCATAAGGTTTAACACCGTTTTTTCATAATTTTTAGATTTTTTTTAGGACTTACGAAACTAAAGATGGTAAGTTTATGGCCGTGGGAGCATTGGAACCAAAGTTTAATATGAATCTATTCAAAGGTAAAAAAACTTATGTATAAAATCAAAAATACGCTTTTTATAGTTTTGGGAATGGAAGATAGTATAAGCGATGTTTATGCAAATCCAGTAGGCACCACTGCCAGAATGGAATCTATATTTAAGTCAAAAACTCAAGAAGAATGGACAGCTATTTTTAAAGGTTCTATTAAACTTGAAACAGATGTTTAACCTCAATTTTTTAAGGAAAAGATGCCTGCGTTACACCAGTCTTAGATTTAAACGACTGTGGAACTTTTGCTCATAACATGCAACGAAATACATTTACTAAGGAAAATGATAAATGGATACCTAATGCAGCACCAAAATTTTACAGTGCTGAAGAGTTTAAGAAGCTGAGATCCAACTTATAATAACCTATTTATTTATTTATCTTAATTTTTTGCATAAAATTCATTCTTATATTGTTCAGGCAATAAATATATATATGTTCATCATTATTAAAACCTTTCTTATTTAATAACAATACATGACAAAATTACTGAACATGTATCCTAAGGTATTAAGTAATACTCATAGCTTTGACCCATTTGACATGTTCATTAATCTTTTCTATATAAGAATAAATCTTGAGCATTAATTCATTTTTATCTGTAATTGCAACAATCCTCTGCTCCTGGGCAACAATGATCGTCCAAGCCATCTCATGTGAAGTTTGCTCTGAGCTAGTTCAGCTAGGCAGGTAAGATTAAGTATTGCAATGTATTTTCTTACAAAATGCATTCAGAATAGAATTGATCCGTCATATGGAAGAAAAACATATTAATCTTGCAACGTACTATTGTTCTCTATGTCTCGAAGGCGTTGACAATGTTGAAGATGCTTACCGTCATTATCATCAGATGCATCCCGGATCTCACGCTGTTAAAGTAATTGATAATATGTATTTTTATAACAGGCAGATGAAAGACTTTGTGAGAAGATGTTTTCCGTCTATAGCACATGTAAGTCATATTTTGCTTCTAAATCAATTCACTCTTTGTTGTAGAGTATTCAGCTTCCTCAAATATTTGTCTATTGTCGTCAATGCCATAAAAACGTTCGGAATTCACCGTAACTATAAGAAATAAGAAGAGTTAATTATCTTAAAGTTTCAGTGATATTCTTGATAAGCACATGTTTAAGCATGCCAGAGATTATTATCTGGAGTTGCATCCTTTTGGACGTGGTGAAGCAACGGAAACTCAATTTAAATCAGACTTTTCTGCATTGTTTGATGGTCCCGACGGTCATCTCTACCACATGTATATATTAGAATCTTGCTTTCCAGGAGCTTCGGGGGTAATATTCATTTGCATTATTCATTGCTTAGATGAATGAAGGGTAACTAATGTTTTTCCTACTTTAGCCTGCTTCACCTACTCCACCAGTACTCGGTGCTCAGTTGCCTGCTGCTCCATTATATGGTGCCGGACGTGCTCTCTTTGAACAGGAACAATTTGACATAGCTGAAATCCAATGGGAAAATTCGAACATTCAACAGGATAACACGTTTGACGATACTTACATTGAAGACGAAGTTCCTAATGGAGATAACGAGGATGACTCGGTTGAGTATTTTAACGACGGTTTTGTCAGAAACAATTTTCATTCGTCGCCGAATTCTAGAGATGATGATGTATCAGATATAGTCTATTCTTAAATAATACATATACTTTAATTTATTTTTAATTATATTGTCTTTCTTATTCTCGATTAACTAATTGACCCTTATTTATGTTGTAGAGTTTATTTATCGTAGAATAAATCATCGATTGACTAAACGCCTGTTCTTCGATCAAAGTGCCAACGAGTAACCAAGAAAGGACATAGAAATAGTATAGAAACTTCCGCTGTTTCCATGGTGCTGCTACCTTCCAGATCTGCTCAGTCGTTTGTTTCCTTCACAACTTTAGCTGCTTTACGACCAAGCTCAGCATTTTAGAGGTATTCATTGAGTTTGTCAGCAAAAACCAGAAATACTTATGAATACCAACCACAACTGCTTAACTAGGAACTGATTTCATATCAGGCGGAAAAAAACACGATATACACATTGAATTACTGCATGTGTGACCCAATTGGCTAATCGTATTTGATCTCGTCCACGCACCGATTTCTTCTTCATATTCGCTTCACGAATTTCAAAGTTTTCCTCTATCTCTCACTTTTTTTTCCTGTCAGACTGCTGTTGTAACAGAAGGAGCAATCCCCATATTCTTTCTGATATATTGTACCCTCCTAGTACCTAGTCTATGCAGCTAGAAAAAAGAAAATCAAGATGATCATACTAATGTCATAACTTTTCATCGATTTTATGCGATATTCTCCCAGAAAGAACTCTAATCCATATCTTGGCTATTTTCTGAAAGTTTAAATTCAGTTATAGATTTTTAAAACATTTTTCGTTTATTGTTATCTTGTTTTTAAAATTTTTATTCATTTTATACATTTCAGTTCAAACCATTCTTCGTACAAAATGAAATCTGCTCCATATCATGGTAAGTATTTTACGTATTTTACTGATTATCAATTATTTTAATTACTATCTTCCTCTGTTTGACCAAAGGCCACGCTGTAAAAAAAAAGTAGATTTTGACGAAACAATTGCTAACAACATGTGTCAAACTCAAATGGCTCCAATCAATAAGAGCATTGAAACTTCTAACAAAAACGTGAAATTAATTACCGCATGATCAAATTCACAACTGCTTACAAATGCCTAATTAGGAACATTACTCCAAATAGCCTCTTATTATTTTTTACGAAAATAATTGATGATGATTTATTCAAATATCATAAATATACAAGTATACGGAAGGCAAAATTCAAATTCTTCCTCTCATGTCGAAAAATAACCAGACATTTACCTACAGTCAGCAGCGCTACGTGAAAGAATTCAACAGCCGATGTTTATTACATGACTACGGTATTTTAAATTTAAATTTTTTTTTTGCGCGGTAAAATTTAATGCGCGCCTAAATTCCAGATTTATTTTTGCGAAATTTGCTCGTGAGCTTTATGGTCAAGCTTTGCCTTAATAAATTTTTATGATTCTTTCGTAATTTGTTTTTGTTGTGCTATGAGTGCACATCAACATAAATCGTTTTTTATTCATATTTATTTCACAATTTTTTTTAATTTGCAGACGTGCAGTCGTTCCTTATTGAAAATAAGGAAGCTATTTTGTCTTTTCTCCATAGTGTGGAACAACCAAGATTTCCCCCGGTTCAGATGCCTAGAGAGGTATATAGCTTTGATTTTCCAATTCCTTTTTTTTTTTCAGCACAATTCTATGTCACGTTCACCATCGCCTAACCCTCGGGCAAGAAGTGCCTCACGTTCAAGATCTCCTACCCGTAGTCCTGAAAAGTTTATTTTATCTTTCTTTAAGTTACATATGACTCTGTTTAGGCGAAAGTTTTCAAGATCCCGTTCACGATCTTGTTCACCCAAACGATCACGTTCCAGAAGTCTGTCGAGATCCCCCAAACGTTATAGATCGAGCAAGTATAGTCCAAGAAGACGCTATAGAAGGTGTGTTACGCTTTTTATTATTATTTTATACTTTTCGTCTCGCTGATTGCCAACTGCTTGCCACCCTTTACTGCAGCATTTATGACTTCAGTTTAGGCGAATCAGTTATTTTCAAATCAATGAACTTATTATGTGGCCAGTTACTAAAATTAGCGCTTAATTGGCAATTTTACAAGCTCAGACAATAAGTTGGAAGATTTCAAATATCCAATCAATTAAAGTTGGTCAATGAAAAGAATAATTGCCTTCTCGTCGTGTACTATACGGTAAATAGGGTGCATGGCAATCAATATAACTAATGTAACATATATGAAACTATTTTCTGACTGTGTGTTATGACAAAAATTTTACCAACTTATATAGAATTATTTTCGTTTTTTTTTATTTATTGCTTATAGTCGTAGCAGATCCCCTCGTGAATATCGTGGACGTGGTGATGGATATGGCCGCCATCAACGCAAGTACAGGGATGGTCGTGAAAAGCCGGATCCTTGCAGGTTTCACAATATATTTTATTGCTTGCTAATTTTCTTAATTTAGATGTCTGGGAATATTCGGCATGAGTTTAGATACCTCTGAACGCTCGCTACAAAAACTTTTTGAAAAATACGGTGAAATCGACAACGTAATCTTAATTATATTTCTTGAATTTAATAACCTTTTTAGATTAAAATCATCCGTGATCATCACAGTGGTCGTAGTCGTGGTTTTGGTTTTATTTATTTCGATGATGTTAGAGATGCCGAAGATGTATGTCAAATTTGTGAAATTTTTGTTATTTTCCATTATCTAGGCTAAAAGAGCTATGACCGATGCTGTGATTGATGGTGCCAAGGTGCGTGTTGACTTTTCTGTAACGGATGGTCCTAATAGGGGAAGAAAAGTGTATGTAAATATTCATTTTTAGATGTTTATTTTTTATTGTTTCAGTAGAAGCAGAAGTCCTGTTTATCGACGCTCTCGTTCTCGTTCTTAATCTACTTGTGAATAATACTCGTTTAAAGGCTTTAATTTTTCACTTGGTACGAACTGTTGTTTCCTGTGTCGTTAGCTTACTGGGTTATTTGGGCTGCTTCACATTGAGCTAAGCTCCTTAAAGAATTTTGTATATAATGAGTATCATGTAACTTAATAAAATCGAAAAGCAATGGTATTGACTTACTTTCTACATTGACCTCGATAGTAATGGGATTTTGAACGGTGTTCGAGCTCCTCCCAGAACGGAAAACTTGATCAATCCTTTATAATCTCATCGTTTCTTTAGTTTTTCTAATTTCTCGCATCATTATGTTCTCCTTTCCATTGCTTCTTATAGTTGTAGCTATTCCGGATCCAGGTAAGGCATTATGAATAATAAATTGGTTAGTAAAACAAGTATTTGTAGATCCCAGTGAAACAGCAATGCCAATTATCTATAGTACAGTACATGACAGAATTTTAAGGCTAAATCCCAGCTCTTTCCCGTTGCAGTGTAGTTCTTCGGGTGTGTCTTCGAATTATTCGGAAGGAGAGTGTGACTCCCGCCGTAGTGTTATTATACGATCTCAGTGATATCATAGCTTATTGATTAATAAAACATTTAGTACCAGTATTA
The DNA here is from genome assembly GCA_964057225.1 of Auanema rhodensis. Classification (NCBI taxonomy): domain Eukaryota; kingdom Metazoa; phylum Nematoda; class Chromadorea; order Rhabditida; family Rhabditidae; genus Auanema; species Auanema rhodense. The sequence goes on along the minus strand of OZ059899.1, from coordinate 6,362,325 downwards.
TTTGATTTCACAAAATGCTATACAACATCAACGCGATTATTGATGGAAATAGGCAAGGATGGTGGCTCAGGAGCAAATTTACAAAAAAAGGAGACAAGAAACATCAATTAAGAAAGATATTTTTGAGATAGGCAATGAAAAACTTTGGCTAATATATATATTGCTCCCGTAAACTAAAAGCACAACTGGATTAAGATTGTCATGACGAACAACGAATCTCAAAAGAAAATAGGCAATGAGAACAATATCACCGGCATAGCTGACGTTGAAAACAGCATATACAAAACTGTAAAAAGGAAAAAGCAGACAGGGAACGGTTGTGGGTATTATGGCAATTTTTCAACTATTGCATTATTAGCACGCTTTTATAAGGCAAGAGATCTTAGGGCAGAATTGGCCAGGCTTCAAAGAGGCCGTGTTTAAATAATACAATCATGGTTAACCGAAAATAAACAAGATATTAAGCACAAAGTCATGAAAAGGCAGCATAAAACACCGGCAAACATTACCATTATTAACCAATACCGAATAATTATAACGAATCACAACTCAGCTTTTTCGTTGTTTCACTTATTTGAGATAACGGTTCATTTTCTCCATTAATACATGAAGTTGTGTAGGTCCTGATAAAGGCCAATCCCATTTGTTTTCAAGCTGTCCGTGTGGTACATCGGACTCAAACCAATAACACAGCCAGAACCACCTGAAAGGGTGCAATTAGATAAGGCTTTTGAACTATGGCAATGTACCACAATCTACTAAGAGGTGCTTTCGATCTTTCCTCCTTCCGCATTTCGAACACCTGGTGGTAACCCCAAAATACATGTGAAGTAAGCCAATAGGCTATTAAGACATCCATTGTATAATGGCCTCCAGATACTACTAACGCAGCTATTCCCAAAAATGTGATAGGAGCGGCTATATATCTGTAGAACAAACACAGTTAAGCAACATTAGTATTCAGAAAAAAAACCTTAGAAGAACGAGACCACGAGGAGTATATTGAAGTTGTACGAAATACATTATTGTTAGAACAACAGTATGCCCGCTAAACATTAAATCTCCGCATAAAATCTTCTCTTGACCAGATGTTAGACCTAGTGTCACAACATAAGTTACGAATCTTAAAATAACAATTGCAAATAAAAGGTATTGTCGAATAAAGAACCTGGTGGCAATTTCCATTCCATACATCGCTGTGCGGTTTACCTGAGGCTGACAAATCTCATCACGATTATGAAATGATGGAGGAAGAAATGTGACCTAATACCAGTATGTTTAATAGTAAAATATATTTCACTTACTCCAAGAATAAGAGCTCGAAGGCCATATAAAATAGCTCCTAATAAGAACATTCGTCTCAATACTACCCATCTTTCGTGATGCAGTAGCACAACAGTGAAGCCTATGATTGAGCTAAACAAAAACACACAATATTTAAAAATTAATAAAGTTTTATAACTAACCTGACAGTGGATAGCACGTCACCTACAGACCAAGCCCATTGTTGTTGAGGTATGATCATAAAAGTGAGATCAGGTAATGGTTGTCGAGGAACAACATCATGAATAACTGTCAAAAGGAAAAAATTGAGGAAAGCTGAAATCATCAGACAGAAAAATGCTATCACAGTTTTTAGTCCTTCTGATTTTCGTTCAATTACTTCCTAAAGGTCAAAGCTTGTCAAAAATTATTCCACCAAACAAACAAACCACTTTCGATCTTGTGTGGTCAGGATCAGAAGGATCGATATTAATGGCAATTCCATTACACCTATTGCCAATCATGGCTCCTGAGCTTAAAGTTGGTCTAGAAGAATCGATCCGGACCTAAACTCGTGACTGTTAGTACAGATGAAAACACAAAGAACTTATAATTAAAAAGCTAGGGAAAGGGTTTACGTACCTGCAGCTCGGTTCCTTCAATTCCAAGTTCAGAAGATGGCCTTAAGGGAACGTGGCTATCACTTTGATCCCTTCGATGGCCACCCATCAAGGACCTAAAAAACCCAAAGTGAGTTGCCGACAATCCCATGTAGAAAACATGTAAGAGACAAGAAGCAAGATAACGAATAGAACCTGTTATCAAATGAAAAAAGTATAAACAATACAAGTAAATAGCAATAGAGCTGTAAACTAGAATTCCAATAAAATATTTCTAAAAAATCAGATAAGGATATGAATGGCAATTTCAAAAAGGAGCATATAGAAAAATGATGCATACTTGAGTTTGAAAATATCCATAATATAGAGAAAATACAGAACCTTTTAAAATGAAAAGCACGACAACTCATGGGAAAATAAAAAAATTGACTTTTCGATAGTTTTGTTATGAACCCACACGAAAAATAAACAAGCATTCCACTAAATTATAAACAAACGATCGAGTTATGCTAGTCAATGCTGAATGGAATTCATAATTAAAAAACGCTAATTTTCTAATCAAAAATAAGAAAACATCTAATTATGTTAAATAAATAGAAAAACTATGTGCAAACCAACGGCTAGTAGATATATGTGTTAAGGCGATTTTTGAGTACGTAAATGAACCCACATACAGTAGGCGAAAATTTCGCATTAAAAAAAGCTAGACAACTTGAAGATTTTTGAGAAATATATTTTCAAAACACAGGATTTCTGTTTGTTCAAGCTATTTCTTTTGCTAATCTTAACTCAATTCTGCTTTATCACTATTACGCATAAAATCTGGTTATGATGTTAGAAAGCACTTATTATTGTTACTATTATTTTATTAATTAAAGCGTGAAAAATGAAAAATATTAAAATTGGTAAAAGCAAAGGTTAAGTATGAAAATGAGTAAATGTATAAAGGTATAAAATGTTAAAATGATTCTAAGCTAGTGCTAGAATAATTAATTCTATTTTGGACACTTTCAATGAGTTGTTGCATCTCAGCTCTACTATCAGATCTACCAGCTTCCCACGGTCGTCCACTTGATAAGGAAGCTTGTCGATGACGGAATTCCTGAACAATATTTTCAATTGGTCGATCTCTGGTTTCTGAAAATAATGAAATTAAAACGTTTAATAATTATAATTAATAAGATTACCAGGTAATAGAATAAACATAAGCACAATGCTTATTGAAATTACGAAAATAAATGGCAGATAACTAAACGATACACCGACAAGCTAAAAATTTCAAATCATTAATTTTAATATAACTTTGGAAAACCTGCTGAAACGGTAGATAAGCTAAGGAGATTATGAAAGCAAATGTCCAAGCTACAAAGACGGATACAGTCACTGCTGTAGCGCGGAACTGAAAGTGAAACTTAAAATGCTGCCATTCGTATTGTTAAATCAAACAAATTAAATTAGAACTTGATCGCAATGACCAATTTGTGAAATTCATTAGATCAAACGCTCAAACGAAAAAATACCTGCTGGTTAAATAGCTCGCTAGTTATCATCCAAGGAATTGGTGAACCTACACCATATACACACATATAAAAAACCAAGGCTACTATGGTTCCATAGCTGGCCCAAGATACCTAGCACAGAAAAACTTCTTTTTGCCTACTGAGAAACAGACTCACGTTCCAGTAATTTTGAAGGTATGTGAAGATGGTTAATAGTATGAGAGCAAAAAGACAACTTGTCAGCTGGAAAAGTGATAAAGGACGACGTCCAACCTTAAAAAAACTAACGATAAGAAAAGAAAAAATAAATTCTCTTAAAGTGTGAGAAAAACAAATTCCTACTCTAAAAAACCAAACAATTGTAAAAAAAAGTAAACAAATTAGAGGTATCTATCACATGTCCTACCTTTTCAATCAGATATGGTGCCATACAAGCGAATAAGAAATATACAACACCAATAGCTAATGTACTGTATCGCGCTATATCTCTGGAACAATAATATTTCAAATATTAAATTGAATTATGTTCTAACGGCGTTAGCTTCGCATTAATGAACATATCCGTTGAGTAAGCAAATACTGCTGTACAACCAGTAAATTGTTGGGCTATCATTACCAAAATAGAGACTATTAAAGGAATGCGTAAGTCTTTTCGAGTAAATAATTCTTTAAATGTCCCAGTGCCACTCTAAATATGAACTGATATTAGAAAAGAATTCAAATAGTTACATCATAAATAGAGAAATTAAAGCTACCTTTTCAAGTGCGATCTCTCGAATAAGAGATTCAAACATCACCTTGGCTCGTTCATCTCCGACAAGTCGTTTTATATCAATCAGTGTCTGAAATTTGTTAAAATCAATAAAAAAAACTGCATGAATTTTCTACTTGATCTCGATCGCCAACAGTACTTAACGTGTATTTTGGTGATTCTGGACAAAATGGTAATATAATACATAAAGCTAAGGCCATTAGACCAGGAAAAGCGAAAGCTAATGGCCAGGTCTCTTCTCCACCAAGCACCTAAAATTAAATATAAACGTTTCCAGTACAACTAAAAACCTCTGGTAAGCCAATCAACAATGAAAACCAGTCAGAAAAAGCTACAGCAACCTGAAAACTCAAAAATGAAGATATATCTATATATATGATTAAACATTCTGAATTTAAATCGAAATACAAACCTGATGAAGAGTTCCAGCAGGGCCACGATATTTTGATGGTGTAATTTCCATTAAATACATCGGAACTAGCCCGGAGGTAAGACCCATGTTAATTCCAAATATAAAACGCCCCAGGATCAGTAGCTCGGGAGAACTGAAAAGAACATTAGACAATTACAACTTAGTTTCAAACTTTGAGGATTTCGATAGAAGTTCTAGTAATGCACCGAACACATTAACTATACCATTAGCTATCAATCCATTTCTACGCCCGGCACGCTCTGCGACAAGTCTTAAAAAAAGTTTATCAATTTTTATTAAAGCCGGAATAACCTAGTTAGTGATGCACCTAAAATAGCACCTACGGCAATGCTAGATACAATAAGTGACCAAATTATATTTGATAATGTTAAAGTTAAAGGTACTCCATACCTAAAAACTTATTCAACAATCAACAAACGACCTAATACAAAATAACCTCTCGATGTAAGTTTGATTAATCCAGGATGTAAGAAGAGGTTGAGCTGGATTGACCACCCCGTAACTATAGAATTGTGCACTTCCCCCAAGAACAACAGTAATTACGGTGATAAAATATCTGTCAATCGATAAGCGTGTAAAGGTACACTAAGAAAAGAGAAAATAACCTTACAGTGACCATTTTCCAAAAAGCTGCTACACCATGTCATGCACAACAGTGAACAACTGAAGTGAATTTGAAGAGGTCAGAACGATAAGCAGCGGGACTGATATAATAAGACATTTTGTAATGATCATAATCACGGATCAGACCACGACTACGTACAATATTTGTAATACGTAATATTTATTTTTTAAAAGAAATATAAAAATGTACACAATGGCGGAAAACTTTATTTCAAACAATATAACAACACAACATTATGTGAACAAGAAACAAACTGTACATATTGAGAACATTTATCTAGCGTCGTATACCATCACTGAAAGTTTTAAAATAAATAATTTAATAAACAATTTCAAGATAAATCTTACATTTCCTACAACGCTTTTTATATAAAATACGATAACCGCATTCTCTGCATCTAATAGCATCTTTAGGCCTTATTTCATTCTCACTATGACATTCTAAAAACCAAGACTTATGATAATTAAAATGAATGTTCTACCTCCACAGATATAAATCATACTGTTTGTTTTCACTACGGCAGATCCGCCAGGCATTGGAGTTACACCTCCGTCCATATCTAACTAGGATTATAACATAAATTATCCAATGAAAGAGTAAATACTATCAAACAAATCGACGTTTACAAATTCCAAGGAAAAAATGCATAAAACAAAATAAATTTTAATTCTTATACAAAATTAATGAAATCCAATTTTTAAATTTTAAATTTAAGCGTTAAAATGAAAATACAGAGTTAATGGGCTTAACTACAACGAAAAGCAATTAAAGGACTAAAAAATAGGTCCCGCGCGGAACTTGTTTTACCGTGTTCTCTAGAGTTTCTACTAGCCCAAAATTTTCAGTGCAACAATTTCGGAATTTTTACAATATTATTTTATATATGTGGATACTTTTCATTTTATTTTGTTTTATCTTGTTATATCATATATTTTGTTGAAGTCTATAGAGTTCTTTGTTTTAGCTTGCGGTACAATTAGAAAATGGCCCGTGGTCCAAAGAAGCATTTGAAGCGCTTGGCAGCTCCAAGCCACTGGATGCTTGACAAGCTCGGTGGAGTCTTCGCCGTTCGTCCACGTTGCGGACCTCACAAGCTCCGTGAGTGTCTTCCCCTCAACCTTTTCCTCCGTAACCGTCTGAAGTATGCCCTCAACTACACTGAGGTTAAGAAGATCCTGAAGCAAAGAGTCATCCGCGTTGATGGAAAGATCCGCACTGACCATAAGTACCCAGCTGGGTTCATGGGTAATTTAATTTTTAATTTTTTTACGAACTTTTGTTTTTTAATATAGATGTCATCTCTATTGAGAGAACCAACGAGACTTTCCGTCTTCTCTATGATGCTAAGGGACGTTTCACCACCCACAGAATTACCGCTGCTGAAGGAGCATTCAAGCTCTGCAAGGTTAGAGCTCTCAGCACTGCCGTTAAGGGTATCCCATACCTTACCACCACTGATGGACGCACCATCAGATACCCAGACCCACACGTCAAGGTTTGGTTTTCAATACTGAAAGTTAGGCATGATAACTGTTTAAGGTCAACGACACCATCGTCTTCGATGTTAACAATGGAAAAATTACCGATTTCGTCAAGTTCGAGCCCGGAAATTTGGCTATGGTTACTGGAGGACGTAACGTTGGTCGTGTTGGAATCATCGGACACAGAGAAAAACTCCCAGGAGCCTTCGACATCATCCACATCAAGGATGCTGCTGGACACTCCTTCGCCACTCGGTGAGTAAATACGGCAAGGGGGAAGAAGGCCGGGGGGCTATGCCATAACATCCGGTCCAGTTAAGTCCGCTTGTTTTCAATTTTTACGGGACCTGAAATTTCCAAAGTGAATGACTAGGGTCCTGGAAAAACTTAATGTTTATTATTAATTTTCAGTGTCACCAACGTTTTCGTTATTGGAAAAGGAACCAAAGCTCTCGTCTCTCTTCCAGCTGGAAAGGGTATCCGTCTCTCTATCGCCGAAGAACGTGATAAGCGTATGGCCCAAAAGAAGGCTTAATTGTTATGCAATAAATTGTTATTTGTTTCTCGATGTTTTTTATTGGGGTTTTATTCCATATATTAACTGAGGTAAAGATAGAGACACTTGTAAAAACTATTGTATTAGATGGGTACCAGAAAATTGTGGGCTGCTATTGATGGTTTACTATGTATTTACAAGCCAGTGGAACTTTCAATGTCTGGGTTGAAAAAGATCTTAGTGAAAAGAATATGTGCTGATGGAAATCAATTGGCAAGATTTTTTCTTGCGAAAAATATAATGCCATCGTTCTCAGATGTTACCACGTCCTTATCCAAGTATAATGGTTCCCATTGTTGAGCCCCACAGCTCAGGGGCTTTGGTTGTAGTAGGTCAGAAAGAGCAACAAGATTACCTGTAGGCTTTGATTTTTTGTAACAAGTTAATTTAAATTATATAAAAGATTGCATCCATTAGTATCTGGGGACGCTTTTAGACCTGAGGATTTAAGGATAGAAGAGCTTACTCATATGGAAAGTACCAGTTCAGGTGTTTGTCGTAAGTTTATCAATCTTATCAGAAAGGCAAAATCATCTTTTAGTTTTTGCGATTAATGGAAGTTGTGATGAAATACCAATACTTCTTTCCCGTTCAATGGTGAATGAATATAGACTAGAGGGAGTGTTAGGTAGAGAAACATCGAGGCATGAAATTAAAGGAAGAGTTACCTTGAAAGCTGATTACTGTTCGTTTGCTATCATTATGAATATTTATTTTTAATTTTGCTCAGCTCATGTTACAAGACACAGAATGCTTAAACTAGTTACTCGTGTAGAAGCTCAGTTTAAGAAAGCAGCATTCGAAACGGCTGAGGTTGATCTTCAAGTAAGCAGTTAGAATCAGTATTTACTGTAGTATTTCATTGTATTTAAGAGTTCTGAAGCCTTTGAAATAGCTCGGAAAGGATTACCGCGAGCCAAATTACCCGGAGCTCAACTTATTTATAAAATTGAACTAACTAACTTTGATCCACCATTTTTTGCTTTAAATGTACAGGCTGTTGGGGAAACTGATAATTATTTAAGGTGAGAAAATATATCAATTCATATGAAAGTGAATGAATATAATTTAGATGCTTCATACATGAGATTGGAGTGAGCTTAGGTACCACAGCCAGTTGTGTTCGTTTACAAAGGTTTTTTAAATTCATTTCGAATTAAAAAAAAATATATATATATAAATTTTCAGAAAATCTATGGGACCTTTATTTGCAGAACATGCTCTGTTAGAGAAGCAGATCAATCTACAAAACGTTATTCGAAATATAAGTTTATGCAGGTAAGCATATATATATATATATATATATATATATTGAAATCGCACTGTGGTTTTGAAGGAAACTTTTATCTGTAAAAGAGGATGAACATGTTGTAACAGAAGGGTCACCAACTGATGTAAGCATGGATAAAGAAGTTGTAGATTGTCTTGGAACCATTCAAAAATCCGATGATTATGACGCGATGCGCCCAGCATGGCCTCGATTGTATGATTAGTTTTTGATTTGTTATTTTTTCTTTGTTATTTTCAACGGGTGTTTAGTTTAAAACTAGTGCTACTTCATTTTACATATGATGATTTTTTAAAATAAAGATATGAAATTTCAATAAATTTTGAGAAACAGTAGTATACATTATTCCATTTTATCTTTCTCATCTGTAAGTGGATTAGTTTATAAGTTTATACAACTGACACAAAATACCTGCTTGTGAAAGTATACCTCGTTTACGAAGAACTTCACGGTATTCATCGTTTGTAAGAATTACGTTTCCAGAGAATTTCCAAGATCGATACAAATTTGCAAAAGAGAATATTATTAGAGTTGTTGCTGTATGAAGAAGCAAGCTTAGTGATATCAAATATAAAGCTTCAGAATAAGTTATCTAAAGAAATATTATTGTTTTGTCGCCATAGTCATTGTTACTTTATCAACACCATCCTCCGTGAGATCTTTGTTATACAAAGAGGCTTGTCTAAAGAAAACATTTGAGTAAGCATTATTGAAACTAGTGTTCCTGAATCGCTTATATGTGTGACTTCCTGAAAAAAATCAAATTAATTGTACTTTTATGAATATTATATTACCAATTATTATAGTAATCACCATATTTATAATGGCAACAATAATCAACGAGACATCTCGAATTATCATTTTTTTCTGATATTTACGTGTTAGTATTATTTCAGGCTTCGGAGTTATGCCTAGACCAAGACAAAGGCCAAGAAAGATTTCAAATGTAAAGTATATTCCATATGCCATTGAACCTTTATTCAATAAACATTTAGATACTTTATAATACCCTCACCTATAGTTATAATAGCAAATGCGGAACCTAACACTCTAATGGCAAGTATAAATATATGAGTTCCAAGGAAGTTTATACGAAGTTTTCTGTTATTTCTTGAAAGTAGAGATTCAGAGACTATGAGCCATAAACTAAAAAAAGCATGGGGAAGGTTCAGGCTTTAATTCTTATTCACCTGCTTCCCCTTGTCCATCGTATTTCAGTTTCGGGCTCTTCAATTCGTTTTGAAGGATAGTATGAATCAAATAGTGCTGCCATAAAATCTAGGATATACATATAATAGAACTGTTACGTTAAATACTACTTTGGTGTTGATACAACTACAGAAAAATTAAAAATTGTATCTATTTATTTCATAGGATAATAAAATTTTTGGAGAAAACTAATCTTAACAAACCTTGAAGCTCATTTTTTGTTGGTTCTTCTTCTAATAATGAATGTAATTCTCCAGAATCCATAAAGCGACGGTTAGAATCTTGAGAAAATAAATTTTTAAGTTCTTCAATATTCCGAATTTCCCACCGCCATTCAGAATCGTATATATATCTGTCCAAATATTATAACCTTTATATTAATTTATCATTATAGAACATACTCTGATAGGATAAATGAACTTCCAGCAAGGATTAAAAGAAAAACGATGGTAAAAATAATAAGTTTGAAAACGTTAGCTATCATATTTTCCTTTATGAAGAATCTTAAATGAATTTTTGGTTGCTATATACTTCGAGTAGGAAGTACTCTTATTCGCAGTAACCTTGGAGCTTTCAAAGCAACATGATCAAAAGATGTGCTTTAACGTGTTATATATTAATTTTGCATCCATGGAGCTTGACTACAACGATTTTTTGGAACACGAGGATATTTTTGTATGTCCCCAAGATTGTTCTTTATAAATTCAGATATTTACTCCGAATTATCAGATGAATAGATTGATATATAGATAATGTTTCTTTAATGCATTTCTCTCATTCCTCCCTTCTTCTCTTTTATCTGTACTTTCAATGAGGACACGAAGTGCGACAGTCGGAGCAGGGCGCGGACCTGTTTGTTTCAACAAACAATAAATGTAATTAATTGGATATTAAAAGAAATAAATAAGATAGTTTTCTTTCTATTTTCTTTTTTTTTTCTCAAAAACATTTTTGTTGGAAAATGCACGTTTGAAAATTTCTGATTTGAAAACATATAAATTAATGCACCATGATTTTACTTCAACGCAATACTCTCATAATTTGTATTAAAAAATAAAAAATATAATTTTAAGTTGTTTTTACATTTCTTTTTCAAAAATATTGTGTACTATATGTCCTTCTGTATTATTTTACATAATATAAAGCACCTTTGAAAATAATAGCACAAATAGGAAAAAAGGGCATTTATGAAGAGACAGATTATCTGTCCAAATATGACCTCAACGTGATGAGGTCAACGTCAGGTACTTTTCTATCTTTTTCTCTCTCTCAGGACAGAACCTGACAATTGTCTTACTCTTCTGTAACTATAGTAAAGTTAAACGATGACTTAAAAAATACTTTTATAACATTAAAAAACAATTTAATGAAAGGAAAATATGTTTTTTAACTACATAATTATCAAATCCTGGAAAGTTACATTGAAAAAAACCTGGTTGTATCACGAAATCGGTAAAATCCATCACATGAAAACGAGTTTTCGAAATGTCTTTTTCATTGTGGTCGTTGGAGTGGGCGGGTTCCGACGGCGATGGAACCAAGCTTTTGAAGCTGAGTTGTATTTTTACTTTGTTGTTGGTCCCTTTTTTTCGGATCTTTTGATTTTAGGATATTTGCGGGGGTGGGGTCTGGGGACCCTTTTTTCGGGTGCTCCTCTGTTTGTCTGACTGGTCAATATGATCGAGAGTGACCACTCTGATCTGTCTGCTTCTGATCGGCACCAGGCAGTACCAGCCACCATGGTCTTGTTTACGCTTTGTGCCAACTCTCTCTTTCTCTATATCTCTAATGATTCTCTTATCCCTAATGTATAATTCTCTCTCTAACGGCCCTCTTTATTTCGTGTTTCTTCATAATTCTATCCGTGGACATTGATTTTATGAAAAGGTCTTCAAAGGACCATTTCAGTTGGACAAGCGATTAAGAATTAGAATTATTAATAGAACAATATGAATTTAGCGATTAACGAAATCAAATTAGTATTTAAGAGCTTGGATTGTGATCCTTTCCTGTTGTGGAATGATTGAAGTATTTAACCTTTCATGATATCACTCATCTTTGATACAGTACTTATACGGTAACGATGTTTAATGCTTTAAATTTGATGGAGTGCACTCTTTACAATTTTAATATTGTATCTTTTTATTTATATTATTTTAGCAATTTGTAAGCTATTGAAAAGTCAATGGCCGAAGATAGCTTTGACCATTCCGTCCTCGCAGCTGGTTCTTCCTCTTGAGCTTGTCGGATTGTCTTTGTATATCCAATGCTTGTATCCTAATGAGGAATCCGATTCTCGCTACAAATAATAATGACACTTTTTGTTGTTTTGGAGTGAAGTGGACAAATTCTAGATATGAAGTACTTTGTATTAATTAAAATATTAATTCGGAGAAATCCATTTTGCAACTTGAAATGAAAATAAATTTGCTTGTTTATTTAATCTTCGATATATTAATCCAAAAATGAAACTATAGATGATTACAGTTCAGTATATGGTAGGAGATAATATTACTTTTATGATATGATAACAATGAATACGAATAAACAATATTAAATTCGCAAAGTTAAAATTATTTTTACTCAAACTTATTTTTTACCTAGATGTGAGAAATTGTACTATGATATCATATAAGAAATACAATAGATCAAAAATATTTAAAAGATAATTGAAGATACAAAATATATTTTAGTTGATATACATATGTATAAATAGTATAATAGTACATTAATAGATATTTTTATATAATTTTAATTTAATAAGTTCATAAAAAGGAGTAAATATCAAAATAATTTTAATAAGCCAATGAGTCGGTCCCGTTTATGTCAGCTTCAAGTTTTTTTTGCATGTGTTGTTGCTCTAGATAAGATAGTGATACAGCATGCCAAGCTTTTTCTTTTTTGTTCTATAATATTGAACATCATCTGCATGTCCTTATCTATTATACAAACCTATAACCAAATAAGGCATAATGTCATTTAGAAATGTAACTATTATAATAAACAAAGAACGCTAGTAATATAAAAGAGCATCATCATAATAAGTTGAGATGCTTGTAACAGAAAAATGCCTGTTCATTATTTTTAAAAATTAAAAATCAGCTGCTTCTATCTATAGCTTCTCATGCAAATATTTTCTCATAATTGATGCCATAAATTAAGCTATATTACATAGATTTTATTTTTTTAAAGTTCTTATGTTTTTCAATAATGAAGCAATAATTACTAATATTTTCATAAACATTACCGTACTTTTCATAGTTACAATGGCCACCCCTTTTACAAACTGGAGACAGATAGAAACTTTATGATTCATTAATTGGAAAAAAAAAGAATTCAGCAAATCTTATCAGTTTCGGATGCGATTAAAACTTAACTGGCCCTATTTGAAAACCTATTCCCTTATCAAAGCTTAGAAGAGCACGACCCAACATTTCGTATTTGTCTTTTGTTAGCCCGGTGTCCTATGAGATAAAAAGATAATTCGATAAGTTTTATGATATGAATATTTTCAATCAAAAACCTAAGTCTCAACTTGGGTATCATATCTATTCAAAGTAGAATCAATGAAATACATAAAAGTGTGCCAATCTTTAGGAAAAAATTTCAACGCTTTTCCAGAAACAAGTGAAGCATCGTCGTTGACCATCTTTACAACAACATTTTTTCACAGATTCATCTATTTATTTTACTATGTCGTACATTATACATTTTTTTAGGTTTTTGAGCTATGTATGCTCTACCCAACTTTGTTACCAATATTTGCCATGTACTATTTTTGAACTTTTTTTGTAACAACAGGTTTCCTTATTTTCTCAGCATCAACCTAGGATATTCTGCAAGAAATCATGGTATTGTAAATCTGTAATTAATTAAAGTAGACAAAGATATAGTTTATTCATGCCAATCGACTTCAGTTTCACGACATTAGCCGTACTTTTCATGTCCTCGGCTGTGTAGAAAAGTGTTGAAGTGAGCGGGAGAGATAGAAATGCATTAAAAGAAACTACAAGAAAGAAATAGATACGATAAATAAAGAAGAGACCGAGAAGACGATGAATAAAAGAAAGAATACTGAAAAAGAGAGCGAGAAAAAGAGAATGTAAAAAGCGAGGAAACCGTTCGAGCGTCTGATGTTGCTTTCGGGTAAAATTCGTTAGGTCCTCGCCCCCTGTTGAAGGACGTTTTTCGAACGAAAAACATTTGGCGCCACTTTTTTCGCTTCGCTAACTTCTTCTCATTTCTTTTTTTCTTTTTTCTCTCCTTTTGATACCTGATGTATCGTTTTGGGTTTGGACACCTAAAACCAAGCCATTCGCTCCGACTGTCATCATCATCGTCCAAGACGACGTTGTCAACGTCGTCCTACATCCAGTCAGCCTATAAACGTTTTTTTGCAATTCAGTTTGCTATTTCTTCGTATTTTTTTCGGTGTAGGCATCAATTTAGTTATATATTTATATTTTTACATATTTCAACTTACTACTGGTTAAGTATTCTATGGCCTGAATGTAAAGTGTTTTTTCAGTTGAATAATACAGTTATATTTCGTAAAGTCATGAGATTGTCCTATGTATTTGTTTTTTCTTTCTGTAAAAAAAAACAGATTGAGAGGATGCACTTTTCAATGTAAATTTAGAGTTGCAATTTTTTTTGGCAAAAATTGACGTAGTATTCTATTTTTGAATCATGGAATTAGCAATTTTGTATAATCTATTGTCGCCAGGTTAAAATCCGTGTAATGAGATGAGGTCTAAACATGTGTCTGTTGTTACAGATGAAGTGGCTGGTGATTTGTATCAAATAACCAAAAGAGCTTAGATAGATTGGTTTTTCTATTATCTATATTTCTAATATTCTATTATGATTATTATTGTTTAATTTGTTTTACTAATTATTTGATGTATTATCATAATTGAAAAGAATATTTTAGTTCGAATAACCGTTCAGTGCATTAACACGTCTAAGAATGATAATCGAATTAACATATTTTGCGTGAATGGTCACGTGTTGGCCATTTATTTTATTTTATAATCTTGTTAAAACTTTTTTTTTAAAAAAAGCGATCTGAAGAAAAAGGTTTGGAAAATACTGTTGTCTGAAAATTCACTTTCTTCAATGTCCTTTTTCCGTTTTTCTTTCAACAATGCAGATCACTTGCGCCGATGAAGGTGCCGGTTGTCGTCATGACCGCGCACCGTTTTCTGTTCCCTTTGCACTTACTCTTTCAAAAACTCATTAGATGCCGTTCAAAATCATTTATTTCTTTGTCTTTTTGCTTCAGAATCATAAAAAATTTGATTATTCACGATGAGATTTCGCTTTCTACGTTTGATTTCTGTCTTCTTTTCACTCATTATAATGATATAGAAGCTACAGTTGTAACTATTGAACTTATTTTTATATCATTGCATGTAAATTAGAAGAATGCCCTTAAGCTGCAAACCACAATGTATCTGCTAAGAAACTTCGTATGCGAACTCATTTTGTTATTTTTTGTCAATAAATATTCATAAGTTGTAGAGAGATATAAGAAACAATCTATTAAAACACAGTTGTTTTATATCCGAAAAAATATTGGTAACAGTTGTTTTGTATATCCTCTATATGTGAATTTTCTGTTTATTTCTCTTTTTGTTTTGTTCATCTATTTATCAATATAACTTGTAGTATACCTTGTTTCAAAAGTAGAATATCTTGAAAATGGTTTATATGCTTATACTCTCTTCATATCTGTTTAGTTCTTTATTGCTCTTATAACCTCCTCATTTCTCTTATCTCACAATTTTTCTAAACAGAATAGCGCGGTCACATAAGGTCAAGGGTCTATAAAAAACGATTCAGTTGTACATCGTTTGAGAGAAAAATACTAGTTGTTATAAGCCAATCGTTTCCTTTGTTGTAATCAAAATGTTTTATTTGCTCCAAGAAATAGATTTTTTTATTCTTTGAAGATTACTATTATCCATTTTCCCAAATTATTAATTCTCCGAAATATGCTTATTTATAATCAACTATCTTAGCTTGATCTTTTAGCCTTTGCTCTTTCATTCTAGTTTCGCTTTTTATTTTATTTTTTGTAACTGTTGCGATTCTAAAATAATGTTATCCATAACTTTCAAATATATTATTATATGTTCTCTATTCTTTTGCCTATTTTATCATTCATGTATGAGGAGCATGCAACCATCAGAAAACCACTGCAACACTTGATGTTTTCTTGAGAATTTTGCTTATATAAGCTTTGCTCTCATAATTAATGCTGAAACCTTTAATAGTTGATTCATTGGTTGCAAACTAAATCGTACTTAATTACCCAAATAATTTCCTGTTTAGCTTATCGTAGGCGGCCGACGGAGCTAATTATTATATGCTCGATTAAGTTTTAACAGATTTACGTTCTTACCTGATCTTGATGCTGTTTGTTGTAGTACAGATCATATCTTCAGAAACAGTTTGTAAAGGTTGTGATTTCTTGTAGAAATCAATAGAAGAACAGAAAAGAGAACTCTTTCTGCAGTCCCTTTGTAGATTTATGGTTGGAAAATCCGGCTATAATTTTAGTGAATTTGATGAAAAGAATGATTTGGCCGCAGAAGTGACCTAGACATCGAGTGGAATAGATTTACTGGCTCATTAACAGTACTTAAATATATTATTCGAAAGAATTTTATAGGAAACTGTTAGTTTATTCTAAATTTTTGTTACTAAACTATATGATATACACTGAATCAACTTCATTGGTTATTGATATTTCATTCCAAAAGTTGAAGTGGCTGTAATGAAGATTTCTATAATAGTGAACTCTTATTTGTTCTTCATTATAATCGTTGTGTTCCTTCACTTCATTAATGATATATGACCATCTGATGGTTTTTTCTATATGATAGATAGCGTGCTCATTTGCTAATAATCTTAATTTTGGCATATCTCAATCTCGTCTTATGTACTCACTCTTTTTCTCTCTTGTTATCGAATGTTTGAATTTTCTAATCAGTTGTCGTCTGTTCATTCTATTAGCCTATTCATTAGATATAATAAGTTTATTGAATGAATTTCAATTTATTCCCCATTTTCGACGTGTGCAGTGCTAATTTTTTTTTACCAACCGCCCAGATTTAGCAGTAGGTCACAGCTTATATCAGCTGTTATGAGTTTTGTCTCTTAGCAACATTTCCCAAACTAATAAGCTTCAGCTGGTCATGCGGGCTCCAGAGTGCGGAATATTTTTCGGAGAAAAAAAATTTATTACAATCCGGTGAAATTGGCAAGAATCAGCAACAAAGCTGGTCATAAGATGTATATGAATGCATGAAGCTGCTAGAGCTTGAAACGTTTCAGATAGCGGTTTGATTAGTTATCCACGTAGGCGTTTTCTCGAGGAAAAACGGCTCGGATGAAATAAAACGGGAATGAACGTGAAGCTTGACAACCATAACGACGGGAAGAGTATCTCCTAAGGTCGTGAAGCTCTCGTGCTCTGTCTGAATGCAATATAACATAATTAGCGAGTGCGTGATATTGATTTTTTGAGTTTCTGACATAAAATAAAAGTAGCAATTAAAGGGACTTGTGCTGAATATAGAAATACTAAAGACATCTGAGAGAACGAGGGAGAGAGAAGCCCCATAATGAGCTTAGCCTGATGTAGGCACCCCTTCAGGGCAGCAGGAAATGGCTGTTCTTTTGCCCTCTTTCTCTCTTTGCCTCCCGCTCTCGTCATTTCTATCCTTTCCTTTTCTCTCTCTCTATTCATCTGTATGTATATCTAAAATACTTCTGCTCTCCGTTAATCATGTGTTGTCTCGCTCTATCATTTTCAGCATTTTTTCTTTCTCTATGAGCTTCATGGTTTATTTCAATTACTCTGGCAAACTTCCAGACTTTCCGTTTCCTCCGAACTAGTGATCAAACGTTTGTGATTTATACTTCAAAACTCTATATTTTCTCTCATCTTTTTCTGTTTTTCTCTCTGTCTCCCTCTCAGAAGTTTCATTTTACTATCTCTCTCTCTCCGTTTTATTTGCATCTGTAGCAATCTCTATAATGTACTATATTACATATTTCTACTTCTTTACAATACTTTTCATTGAATCTTAAATAATAAGCTGAAAATTACACTAATTTAGCCTTTGTATCAGCAGGTATAATATGTGTAAGCGAAAAATGCAAAAGATTAATTGTCCAAACATCAATGTTTTTGAAATATTTATATATTCAATTGAGTTCGCACTAGGTTACATCCTTCCTTTCAATGTTACACAGACATTTTTGTTTCATATTTTTCATAGAAACATCCGTTTTAGACGGAAGTAAGACAAAAACGAATTGGCACTCAGCCAGCTTGGGCTCAGATTAGCTCCGTAATGTTCTTCGGCCAGATCTGGTCATGTGCAAAGAAATAACCAGAACGAGAGATAGAGCAAAGAAAAAAAGGAGATGAAAAGAATGAAATCGTGTAAAGTGTCGTTTTCTTCTATCTTGTATAATATTACTTTTACTTAATACTTCGTGTTGCCCAGAATTCGAACATAACTTGTCTAACTATTTATGTTTCTTATTTCGTTTTGTCATATTTTATCCTATATTTCATGTTCTTGTCCCTGACCTCAGATCGCTAAATATTCTTTCCAGTTATGTGCTGAAACGCTGTTCTTAGTGCCTTTTGTTACTTTTTTTACTATTTTGTACTAGTTGAAATTACATTTGCAACATGCCTGATACGTCGACAATTTCTAACAATATTGAAGACAATTAGCTTGATTTCTCTCTGCAAGCAGATGTCAGGACGCTTGAAGCATGTGAATATTTCTTGCGTGGATTACGTGATTTTGGCATTATTTTGGCAATTTTAAATGCGGAAGTCGATTGTGCTCCTTCTCAACTTTGCTTTACTCATCATATATTCTACTTTTTAACTACCAATCCATACTTGATTTCTCATCCCGGTCATATAACTTCTTAACTGCTTCATAGTTTAAGTACTATAAGTCGTGTTTTAATTTTTTTCCTTATTCAAGTCGTTTTTCTTTTATAAGAATTATGCACTTTTATTATCCGCTCATGATATCACAATATTTTTAAAATTTATTAGATTTTTTAATACCCGAGAAGCTTTTCTTTTGTTTTTGATATTTTTCTTTGCAACTGTTGTAGATATGAAAAGAACAAGATACTTGCGTAAGTACAAAAAACAGTTTTTTTCTGCAAATGCTCTAGTTTTAGCATAATATTGAGTTAAATAGTATTGCTTGGATCATTTTATAAAATAAAATAAATGAGCAGTATGAATTTTTTTCTTTTTGTATATCTTAGTCTTGTATTATACATAGTGACTAACTCTCAATTGCTTACGTTCGTTTTAGTTTTATTCAACCTATTACTTACTAATATACATCTTTTCATATTTAATCTAATTTTATTTATTACTTTTACTTGAATATTATAATACATATATGTGTTTCACTATTATATTTCATTTTATTGTTTACTATTATCTTTTATTTAAATTATAATAATAAAAAAAAAGTTTGAAGTCTTTTTAATACTTCAATATGGGGATTTAAAACTATTCATTTACGGCATTCTTGTACTTAGTTCTGAGAGTAACAATAAGATGAATTAAAAGAAACCTTGTTGTCAAATCTAATCCATATTTTTGAAAGAGACGAAAGATAAGTTTCTAATTAAATTGTCTTTATTCTAATCTTTTTATATTTTCATATGACCAACATTTATAATCATATAGTTCTTTTTTCAACTATTTTTTCTCAGATGATGTATTTGAACATAAATTTTATTAAGATCATATCTCTTTTATTGTTATAAATTCAATTTCAACAATTATGTTTCTGAAAAGCAATACGCACTTGTCAATCATTATGAATTCATTTTCATTGGAACTTTGCCAGCTTCCATTTCCAGCCTCCCACTGCATGATGCCCTTTTCGAAAAAAAAAGACCAAAGTGGAATTTTTTTTGCTCTTTTTCATTTCTCATTTTACCTCTCTTTCTTTTTTTCTTATATCTACACACACTTAGTTTGTGCTCGTTTGTCTTTTTCTGCTCATTGAAGTTGGTCTGCCATTTCCGGAAAGCCTTCATGTCACATGATCCATTTTGAACATGAAACATTTTTGGGTTTTTTTGGCAGCTCATCTTTTTCAATTCATGTATCTCATAAGCAAGGAAGGACAGAATACATTTTGACGGGAAAAATGATTACATTCATCTGTTTATATACAGAAGAAAATGGTATGAAGCTTCTGTGTTTGGCAATGCACCTGCCTAGTCATTTGTCTTTTTTCTTTATTCCATGCGCCCTCTCATATTAGCCTTCTATTTCATATTTTACCTCTTCTGCTTTTTTTCTTTCTATCTCTGTTGTTCTTTCTTCAAATAAGGCAACTATATGTCTATGTATATGTATGTTTGACCATCACAAACAAAGACGAATAAGAATAGAAAAGTAGACGAATGACAACGGCGACGATGAGCCATGAGGCCTATAAATCCACCTCATCAGCTGTCATATGACTACCATTTTTATCTGGACCAATTAAGATACTTTGTAAGCTTTCTATGCCGACTATCGTTGTCAAGAAGAGAAATACACCATGCCACAGGCTATTCATTTGCCAGAAGAGAAACAGTTGCTGTCCTTCAACAGTGCACAATCTGATCCCCTATAGACGTGATTAAGCGCTATAGTCAAGAGTCCGATATGCCACATGCAGATAACAATCAGTGGCTTAGGCAACGATCTGTTTATGGTCATCGTTCTTTCGTAAATTCTGATTTTCTTCTGCCAGTGAAACACGTCTGTCTTGATCGTTCTGTCTTTCTTCGTCATGTTTCATGCCACCCGGTCCTTTACTAATTGTAAAGAGCAGACAGAGCGAATGAGAGGCTGGCTGACCTCATGCGAGCTGGTACCCACTCCATCTCTTAAAACATCAGCAGATTGTCTCTCCTTTCTTTTCACTCTCTCATTCTTCCAATCTCTTTATACAGCATTTTGCTGTCTAAATAACAAGGCCAATCTGCTCTGGGCTCTACTCTATCTTCTTGTTCTCTCTGAGCCCAACGCGGCCAGCTCCGGTCAGGCGTTGTTGAGCCCGTCCCTTTTCTACCAACCACCAACCATTGGGAGCACAACGTTCTGCATCGTCCCCTATCCTTGTCTTTGGTCGTCTGTCCGAATAGTGCAAGCTGTAAACAACTAGCTCAATATTCTATATTCTATCTCCACGTTGGACATGCTGTCTCGTCAACCCAAACAGCTGATTGATTCCCAGAAAAGCAGAGCATTGGCAACGAAGTGACCATTCACAGATCCAAAATAAAGAGAAAGATATAGAAAGAGACAGAGAAACAGAGAAGGAGACGAATAAGAATGGCAAATAGTTGAAGAAAATTAGAGAGAAGACTAAGAAATTAAATATAGAGCCAGAGCAAGGCGTCAAGGAGTTCTCCTGCAGGCAATCATTAAGCTTAAGATGTGGTCATTCTATTAATCTTTAGTATAAGTTAAGAACAAAAAGCTCGTGCCCAAGTTACTGGATCATTGTCATGTGTGAACGTTCGCTTCTTCAGAACTTCCCTTAGAATCATAGCTTAAGCGGTTTATTGAAAAGTAATAGAAAGTATCATATAAAAGAGAACCTTTCTACTCATTATTCATATTCAATATTTCCATATTTTTACTTTTTTGTTTCAATAGGTGTGAGATGAATACATTAGAGATGAAAAGAAATCTGGAGGTAGTACGAGTGGAACATTGAGAGATAAAGAGAGAAGAATGGCAAACGAAACGCAAAAAACGATTTACGACGTTCACGAGAGGGCCATACGAGGTCACCGGAATCTTCTCACAAAGCTATAGACAATCAGAAACAAACAAAATACAAAGAGATAGGAAGATATGGAATGAGAGAGAAACAAACGATGGAGGTTGCAAGAGAAAGAGAGACATTGGTTTTGTATTCAAACCTATCCATCTAACAAACCATTCCTTTACCTAATGAGATCAATCTATTTATTTCCATTTCTGTTGGCAATTCTATTTAGAATTTCCGATTCTAATTCACATATCCATACTATTCAATAGACTATATGCTCTATATTATATACATATGAGTATTATCCTTTACTAAATTCTCTCACTATTTCAATACCTAGATATTAGAGCAGTCGAATATTACACCATAAGTTAGTAATAAGAAATGAAAACTTTTTTTCACGATTACCACTTTATTTGATAAGAACAGTTAAAACTACGTTTCTATGAGCTTATCGAGATTCTTCATTTTTCAGCAACAAATTTTTACCTAGATTGTTTGAGTTAATCAGTTAGGCATTTAAAATTCAAACGTATTTTTATCTGAGTTCATTTTGCTATTGATACTTTTATCATTTTTTAATTATTTTTCCAGCTTGCTCTTAACTCTCTTTGAATCAATTTCTTATTATCCTATAATCTAAATATTTTCTTGTTATTATATACATCATGAATATGAATGTAAGATATATATTGTATAGACAACAAGATGAGTGAAAAAGTCATACGCATAATTAACTAATGACTATATAGGTAAAGAGATGGTACTTTTCTCTCAACGAATCCATCTTCAACCTTCTGTCTCCCACGACATCTATCTTTTCTCTTTTATTGTATCTATCGTATGCATACTATCCCAATGATGTCCCTTCTTTGGTACCTTCATTGACTTGGATTCGTTTTGGATTCATTCGCTCGTGGTTATTGTGATTTTCTCATCCGATTCCAACATTTTGGAATAATAACACATTATCTACCATTTTCCTTCTATAAACTATAGATATATAGAATTATGAACAGTCTTTCTGTAATATTCATTTTTCATCCTTTACTCAATTTCTTTCTCTCTTCTTCTTCTTCATCATAACCTCCTTCAACACCACTCGTACTCTCCTCAACCCCTTCTTGTCCTAACTAAAATCCTCTATATGTTCATTGAAATCCTTCTAATAACATGAGCTTGAATAAAGGATGAAATGAAGATATATATGAAATGGATTAGAAGAATCAAAACGAAAAAAGAAAATTCAACAATGAAGATAAAATAGCAGAGGACAGAAAATTTCATATAATGACCGAAAAAAGAGAATTCGGCGTTTCGGCTCTAAAAAATTATCTATTTTCTCGATTTTTCTATGAGCCTGACTATCTATCTGTCCCTCTCTCCTTTTGCATCCACAAAGTTTAATTTTCTAATTAATTTTTTTCTGTCAACGTATCAAATATCGGAAAGTTCTTTAATGTGCCAATATAGATTTATATATTTGTTGAGTTCTTTTCATTATATATAACTTAAACATGTTTTTAATTCGTTTTTCTATTTATTTCTATTTTAAACTATTCTCTTTTCGTTTATTTTGCTCATTTTGTCCGTTACATTTATCTTATTTATCATTTTATCTTCAGAACAACATGATTCAAAACCTTATATCAAGGTTTCGGTTATGCTCCTAGCGCTGTTAAAGGACGCTGTCTTGACATTCTTAATTGGATTTTTCTCGACGTCATCCAATTAAGGATATGTATATTAAGAAATAATGCTTTTCCTCACTTACACATGCCCTTGATCCTCATTAGGGCGGACTAGTTCATCGGTTTGAATCTGTTCCACTTTCGGAATATATTATGTTGATACTGTATAACTAAGGGGCGGCTTTTCTCTCATGTACCTCACAATCATTTTGAAGTTTTTTGAAAATTTCATAGTTTCAAGAAATCTGTTTAAAAAAAACTTAATTTAATAAACTTGAATACATTTCCAAAACAATTATTGACGGAACTTAGTCAATGAAGCGTTCTATGTTCATGAGACAAAACCAAGAGAGCATCTGTTCAGTTGCCCTTGGCTATTCAGCTTGTTTCATCTGGGGCCTGCTTGACCCTTTACCATAAATGGAAATACATACACACAACACAGGATGAAGAACAAGAAGAATTCGATAACAAGTGATTGATGTGTGTATAGACCAATTCGCTTTTATAATTAGAATACTCTTCTTGTTAACTATAGGTTTAGAGCATTACTTGTCATGCTCAAACTCTCTTCCCCATAGTCTCTCGTTCTTTCTTTCTTTCTATACTCCTTTACTTTCTTTCTTTCATCTTTTATCAGTCGATTGATATCTGAAAAGCCTTGTTTAGTCAACAAACTCATTTGAGCATCAGTTGGAAACTAAAACAATCATAATGAATGACAGGCATAGATAATACCATCAAAAGAAAATAGTTTAAGAGAATGAGATAGAGAGACAGGTTATGAGCATGCTAGAGAGCATGAGCATATCACCAGTATTTCAACTCCTGTCCAGCCTTCTTGACCTTAATTCATCAGGTCACCATGTCTACGACAGCCGATAACGGTCGGCTCTTCTATCTTATTGTCTTCTCAGGTCATCATCAGCAGTGTCTTCCTATGAAAATACGAACAGACTGACCAATGGCTAGCCAGAATATCTCGAGAGATAGAAAAAGAGGATGAAGAAAGAGATATCTAGCTACTTTTCTACCTTACGATTTTGTTGCTTTAGATCTTTCTCTTCTTACTATTTACTTGCTAAAGATCTTTTTAGCTTCATTTTATTTAATGATATCATATTACTAATCGATGATCTTATTTTATAACATCTTATTCTTTAATTAGCATATACACGATGATATTTCATATTTTTGAAAAGTTAGTTTTCCTTACTCAGATGACGGTCAATTAGTATCTACGTGAGTTTCACGTATGATAGCATCATCATTCGTTTTTCACGTATTTTCTATAATTTCATTTCTTCTTATGTTGTCTGCTTCAAAGGGTCGATTTTCAAGTTCATTCAAATTCAATTTCAACCTAAAATCTTCAACATATTCTTTGAATACTTAATAAGGTTGCGTTGGCATTTCTGTGCAATATCCTCAATTTTACTTCTATTGTTCAGCATGATAATCTTAGATGCTAATTTCGCTTTAATAATAAGTTTTGTTTCTCAAAATAACAGGCCAAACTCCTTCTAACGTCTTGAGTATAAATACTTATAATAGTTTAAAGGAACTTCCAACATCTTACATTTACTAGCTTTTTCTCGATATATTCCAGTTGGTTTACAGATTCACATCAGTAGTTGCAGCTTGTTGTTTGCTGGCCAAACGATAGATATGAACTAAGCAAAATATAAAGAATAAGATAGTGGATTGAGAGAGAGACAAGTATAGAAAACTAAATGAAATAATGAGAGAGGGAGTAAGAGAAGGGAAAAGAGAGAGCGAAGTGCAGAGCTCGTGCTTTGTGGTGATCATATGGCCTTCTGCTGCTGTTTCTCTATGTTGTTGTGTTTTGGGTTTGGTGTCCAACCAGCCGGCTATCTACTGTTTCTCTATTCTGTTTCTTTTGAACTAAATATCGCTCTCTGCTCTCTCTCTCTCACTCTCTCTCTA
Organism: Auanema rhodensis; assembly: GCA_964057225.1. Classification (NCBI taxonomy): domain Eukaryota; kingdom Metazoa; phylum Nematoda; class Chromadorea; order Rhabditida; family Rhabditidae; genus Auanema; species Auanema rhodense. The sequence continues at coordinate 6,337,101 of OZ059899.1, read as the reverse complement.
TCTCTCTATCTCTATATATATATATATTCTACTATTTTACTTTTCGTGTGTATCTGCCCTTCTGTTCTCTCTATTTCTCTTTTCTTACTATTTTGTTCTTCTAACATTTGGTTTTCTCTTGTTTCAGTGCTCTCATTCTCTCTGTTTCTTTTTCTTTTCATCGTTCTCTCTTTCTTTCTGTTTTCCTCGTTCCCTTTTCTCCTTATTCTTCATATGACCAGCCAACTAACCAACCGTCCACTCTCATCTATCTGTTTTATTTCTCCCAGCCCCACCCCTTTGGTCAGCTCTAGTGCCACCCCCGAAAACATTCATTTGCATACGGGACGAGATGAGAGAGCACGCCTGTCCTAGAGAAGTAAAAGAAAGAGATTAAATATGAATAGTAATGCTACTGCAGAGTATCAGACAATTAGAAAATTAGAGAGTATCAAAAAGAGGTAGAGAAAAAGAAAGAAATAGATGGATGGACGTTCAGTCCACTACCCCTCTGGCCATCTATTCTTCTTTGCCCTCTTGGTCCACTATTTTTCTTTTCTTTCCATATCCAAAATGATTTTTGTTCATTTCTACTCTTCATTATTCATTTTTTGTTTCTTCTACCTTATTCAGTTATGCATCTTATTCTCAGGGCTAGTCTATTGTTTTAGATAAGAAAAAACCTCTTACTTATCGGCTTCGAATTCCTAGCTGACGAAAATGCATTAAAGCTACAGATGAATAGATTTTTATGTATACGATAGAAAATGTCATCTGAAGCTGATGTAGTTTGTGACCATATATGTCCTCAACCTGCAACAATTTTATCCTTCTATTCTTGCTTCTCTATGCCATATTTCTGTTCATTTGCAGATATATTTTGCCATAACTATTATTCTTATCCCTGATTGAAAGTTACTAATCTTAAGCTTTTTTGAACTTCTTATTTTCTCATCTTCCATGCTATTGAAAATTTTTGCAGACCAACTTCACAAGATATCTCTTATTGCCCCAGATCGTCAGTCCCTGACGCACAAATTCATTTTTTTCATATGAAATGTCCTTATAGACGAGTAGAGCAGGTACACACTCGCGTTTCCGGGACAACGTGTATGTACTTTTATATTATGTACTTTTTAGCATTCATTTATTGATGATGAACACAATATTTTATGCTGATTATATTAATTTTTTAAAATATTCTTTTTTTGGCGTTCAAACCTCGGTTTATCAGGCAAAATGTACCGTAGCCGGATAGATTCAAAGTTCTTAGCAAAAATGAACGGACCGTTTTCTCTCCCTTTCCTCTATGTAACTTCATTCTATCTTATTCAGTTTCTCAGTCCCATCATAATCAGACTGACGAGCCACTTCTCTTTTCATCTTCTCGTCTGCTTGCCTTTTACTCTTCAGTTTTCTATCTATTCTTTTATTATTTCTGTCTTTATATTTCTCTCTTTTTTCCTCTTTTTCTTGTTCTCTCTACATCATTACTCTCTGTTGTCCCTCCTATTTTTATATTTTTCTATCCCTATCCCTCTATCTCAACATTTTCTCTCCTCTATCCCAGGTTCTCTTTTCCCGGTTGGTTCTACTTTTATCGCATATTTTCTATTTGCTGACCTTAAGTGACCGCCCTAAACAGGGCGAGATATCAGGCTGACCGCTCTGTCAGATAGCGTACTCTATGCAGAGGCCACTAGAGAAGCAGGCAGTGGTCACACGTGAAAAACAATCTCCAGCCGGGTTGCTCTCTCATCTATCTCTTTCTGTCATCTGCCCCTCTATTCAGTGGAGTAGTCTCTCATACAATAGCTACGATATCTCTCCACGTCTAAACCTCTATAACCGCTGTGTTTAGTTTTGTTGTTTACGCGTTGCACTCTATGTTTCAATCAACAATGGCGCATTTTTAGGCGCCTACGACCGCCAATGACCTTTTGGGGACAGCCCCTCCCCCATCAGGCCAAGCCACCAACCCAGGGTCCTTCCTCCAGCTGAGTCTTGATTTTGTATTATATATTGTTGGAATAGATGTTTTCGCCTTAATATTTCATTTTTTTATCATGTACTTTTTTTCTTAATTCCTATATTTTTTTTTCGGAAAAAATAACTGAAAATACTTGTAAAAAATAGAATTTACAACCTACAAAAAATTTTTTCACCAAAAAAATAGCTGTAAATGGCAATTTTTTAGCATCTATCTTAATCATGCACTTCATTTTCTTTACATTTTATTTTCGTTTGAATTAGACATTGCAAATCTATTTTTTTGCTCTTAATACATTCATTTTCAGTTTTTAACATAAACGAAATGATTGCACTCAACTATTTCAAGCAATTTTTATTTTTCTGTATCTTATTCTATTTTTCTACTAAAAGGACAACGAGAAATAATGCTACTGAATATTTCTCTCAGTTACTTTTTTTTAATTAATAATATATAATACCCATTGACAAATTTTCATTTATATTATATCTTGAAGTATTATTATTTCAATATCTACCTTTTCCCTTTTCACAGCCACTGCTCATTTCGCTGGATGTATGTGAAACGTACTCAATAGATATGAGTTTTGATGACCGTTTCGGTTTTGAGCAATATAGTTGCTCTGTGGTGACTTTTCAATTTTTTTTCTACATTCTACAGATGTCTCCGACGAAAAAAGAGATACGTCTTTCTTCATAAAATCGATATTACTAATCGATTTCAGTTATTTTTCTTTTCTTTCTCCACTTTTTTTTCTGATCTACTGAGCCAAAATAAAAATATTCTTTCAATCGTTCTCAGCCACCTGCCACTGACATTTATGGGTCTGGCTATCGAACGGCTTGTCTATGTCCTTTCTTCAATTGAAAATAATTAGAGAATCTTATCTGATGTTTATTATTTCAATTTTCATTACTGGGAAATCAAATGGCTCAAAATGAGTATATTAACTATATCTATATTCTTTTCAATAACAAAAAACGAAAGATGTTAAAATCATCTTCAAGTCTCTAGAGAGTAGCGTTCTTTTGAGAGATTGATCCTGTCCAAACTTTTCTTTCTTTCCTCATTTGCATATATGGCTTTTTCAGTTCCGTCCGTAGAATTATAAGTCCTTTGAGCGTGTTGAGCCTTAGATATATATTCGTACGTCAGATTCTTGAAACAAAAATTGTCTTTTCTCTTCTCGTTGGCCCATATTCCATGGTTCTATCATTCGAAACATAACAAAACGTCATTGTACCATTCAACAAACTCAATGAACACATTGCTTACAGTTTTTTTTCTGTCCATCCTACTGATTTCTCATCCCTTTAGTTTTCTCTTCAAACCATTTTATTATATTTAAACGAATCACATTATATATAAATATAAATATATATATATATAATATGTATATATATATATATATATATATATATATATAAAGAGAGAGAGAGAGAAGGATATATTCAAACATATATTGAACTCATTTTTGCGAAGAACAGCAGATTGCTTGAATGGCTAAATCCTACGCCAAGCACATGACGACGTCATCGTGAATGCTGACAACCCTGCAACATCGCCAACGGCCAGCTCGAAATACGGGGTGGATAAACCGAAAATGGCAGATGGCACTCATCATTATTGTATTCCAAGCTCACGGCACATTATGAGAAGAAATGTGTTTGTCTTTCTCCCTCGTATTTCTCTAAATTATCTAAGTATTTCTTTTTCAATTTTTCAATTTATTGGAAGCAACGTTTCCGATTTTCCATATTCTCAAACAAGAGGGACGATAGATTTTGATATACATAAAAGCAAAGAAATCTGTATGTGAGTTATAATTGAAAGGCCATATTAGTTGCACCATAGCATAGCAGAACGACTGAGCCATTTACAGCTGGATCTTCGGCTATTTCTCTTCTTAGGCATTAACCGTCTTTCTCTCTGATCTGATACCTGTATTGTTATTTGTTTATTACCCTTTTGGGTTCACGTCTTCCTTACTGTCGTAAATATTTAACCTGTCATGACCTTAGTTAAAGAGAAGAAGTGAAAAAGGGCCATTTGGTGCTTTTAGCACCATTCGGCTCATGGCTCATGCGTTTCTATCATTTATACAAAATCATTTATACATATTGTAAAATGACATATATGAGAGAGAAATCCCTCTTCAATATGTTTTTTTAATTTATATTTACTATCTTTAAGGTACAAAATACTTTATAGAAAAAGTGTAGGATAATCTTTTTTATATTCATAATCAGTTCCTTATTTTGTCGGAAAAATAGGGAAGTTTTTTATAGATTCTTTTGTTTCCGGCCTTGGATTAAGATCAACGCTGGCATCGAAAAAATGAGAGATATAACGTGCTAAAGTTATAAAATGCTATAAAAAGTGAGAGAACATTTTCTGGATACGAAAATGAAAGGACTAGAGATAGGTTGATTGATATAGGAGAAAATGAAATCATACCCATTTGGTTCATACTTTTAGAGCAGATTTTCTGCTGAATATATAGTCCTAAGACTATACTCTGTTCTTTTATGCTGTACATCTAATCTGATGTTTCTTCTGAAGTGTCAAATGACATTGTTATTTCTTCTTCTTTATGATATTTCTTTGTTTTTTCTTTTTCTTTCATAGCTCTTATAGTCCGTTTTTATATTTTTGCTTATCTTTTCTCTCGTTTCGTTTTTCAACATACATAAGAACATAATATATGTTATACTATATAGGAATTGAAAGAACAAAGTATAACGGAATGAAGAAGAAGAAGCAGAGCATGTATGGAGACAAGCTGATTCATCTGAGTTGATGGACGTTAACGTCTTTCGAAATACACATCATTCGGCAACTTATCGTGATTTCTGTTACCAAAAATTGGTGCTCGCCTCACTATTTTGTTTCATAAGCATCGTTGATGTTTCAGTCATTTTATTGGGTTTGGTCGTCATTGTCATTCCGGTAAATACTAATTTGAAATCAAACGATTTCTCGCACAAACGTAATTATTTCGTTTACAACACATGTTCAAACTACACGAAGCTATTTCAAGTTTTGAAAAAAGGTTTCAAAAAAGTTATTTCGTTTTAAATTGCATTTAGCTTAACAGCTTGCCTCGAATTGAAAGTTTGCGCGCGTGAGTTTATTCCTGTTTAAGCAATGCTTCCTCGCATTGAGCTGAAATCATCTCCAGCTCAATGATACATAGGAATATTTTCTCCATCTTCTCATACTCTGCTTCTCTCATCGCTTTTTCCATTTCTTCAGCTTATTCATGTATCAGTCTAAAATGATGTCGAAGCACGAGACTTAAATGGCTGAAAAAGACCTTCCATCAGGCAACGAAAACGAAGATATGGACCATCCGGCTCATCTTCGGTCTGCCGGTCAGTCGCCATCAACCACGAAAAAGGCCGGCTGTTGTCCTCATTTGAGAAACATCTGGTTCAAAAGATTCGCGTTTTTGGGACATTTGTTAGAAATTTTCGTTTCAATTCATTTAGTTTCATATTATGTCGAGCAATTGATTTATTTTTTGGAGGCAAATCCAGAGAATATGTTTCATTTTTTAGTTTGTCTCATCATTACAGTGCTGGTCCGTCAATTATGGACTTTAACTTGTTTGCAGCACTGCTTTTCCTAGTTAATATATCTCATTCTCTCTTATCTTTCACGATGTTCCTTGGAATATTTTTGCTTTTATTCGAACCTTCTTACCTGGTATTTCCTAGACGACCTTGAGCGTTTGATTGCTGTTACATGAAAGCAACGATCAGCTAAATCAATGGCATATACCGCCAATAAGAAAGCTTTTCAATTATACGTATATTTCTTATAGTTTTCTCATATAGAAATCTTTATCGCTATAAGCTAGATATTGCTTTCAATTCATTTTCTGTCTAAACAAATTTTTTTTTTAATTTTCCTTTTGAGAAATTTTAAGATTTGACTTTAACTATTTTTGATCATTCATGTCGATCTTAATGTTCTTAAACGGTTTTTTTCAATTTTGTATTCAGAGTTCTTATCACTTTTATTTTTCAAATAACATGACTGTTTTCGAAGAAGTTTACTTGAATACAACACATGAAATAACTTTGATTTCTTTCCCTTCCTTGATTTCTAAATTTATTTGAAAAAAGAAGTAAAGTTCAACTTTTGTTTCGTTTGTTGCATTGCAAAACTATATTAATGTCCGGGAAAAGCAAATTCTAATCATTTCATGATTATCGAAATGGTCATCTCTATTGTGATAAATTTCAGCTTACGAGCTTTAGTCGCTTCCTCTATACCTTCCTCTTTCTCTCTTTAGTTATATGACTTTTTCGATAATTTTTCTCATTAAGCGTTATGCTTCAAAAATTCAGCCGAATTTTCAGCTTCAAGTCAGGTTGCAACTGTTTTCATGAGTATTCATATTTTCTTCTTTCTCTCTTTCATTCTCATCTTCCATATATGCCATCTGTTCTGTCTTTTCTTTTCATTCAGTTCGATGTGTTAATGACCAGTTTCAAAAGATCAGCTAGTGTGGCCATGTTTCTTATACAAACCATTCAGTTATTGGTTATTCATTAAATGATATAAGTTAAAAGCACTTTTAGTTGCTCTTGAACTGCAAAAAAAAAAGAAAATTGAAAAAGCTTAGTCGTTGTCTTCACTTCATTTGCCTTTTAATTTCATTTCGACGAAAATATTATCAAAACATAAATGAAAAGTACATTTCTATAAATTACTTTTAACAGTTACTATATTATAGTTTGATGTGATTGATCTATATTCATAATTTTCCACATAGTTTCTAATTATATGAGAAATTCTTTTATAAATTAGGAAATCGAATTTGTATTTTTCTTTTCTTTTTTTTTCTACGCAAAGCTAACTAATGCTTTTCCTTGCGTGAAAGACAATTTTCTTTATAGCTGTATACTATAACAGTGAAATACTATAAAGTTATTCATTATTATAGTTAATTGATTTGTCTTTTATTTTGTCAAAATAGCTGGTGCTTATGACGATATAAGGAAAAAGTACGAAGAACTAATGCAAACTATAACTTTGCAATTTTTACGTATTTTAATTAGCATTTACATCTCATTCATATCATTTAAATACTTTTTATACATTTTTGTCGTATTTGATTGTCGTCATTAATTAACTTTCTGATTATTCTTTTTATATTATTATTTTATTTTATATTTCAGAAGCGATGATAATGTCTAAAGACGTCATACGTATGCGCAATGGGGATTCCAAATTGTCTTCAAAAAAATCATCTCAGAACTTGAACTACTTTTGAGTTCAATAGTTCATATCTCAGAAAAGATACTTATATCTTAAATATAATTAAGAAAAACAATCATAGATTGAAAACATAGAAACTAACAAAAACTTTGAAATCTGAATATGTACTAGTCTGCCTTTATATAGCTTTCTTTTACTTCTTTATAGCTGTTGATCTATTGTGATTCACAGACTATAATAATTTAAATTTTATTTTTTTATCTTCATCATTTCGCATTGTCATCAACAATATTGGCCGAAAATGATGCCGATGATGATGATGCTTATGCTGATGTTGGAAATAATGGGTGTGACGAAGATTTTAACAGCCTAGAATTCGATTAATCAAATATTTCATCTTTTAAGGTTCAATTTTATAATATTACGTATGCTCTAACTGTTAAATACGCTTCATTTTGCTGCTCATCCACAATTATCCCTATACAGATATATAACGATAGCACTAAGCATTTGAAACTATAGCCCTTATGCTATTTGATTTATATATAGCAACAAATAAATTAATTTATCTAGTTGCCATATTAATGATTTAAAATAATCGCATACATATATGCCCGATTTCCGTTTTTGTTCAGTTAAGCTGCTGATTACTCAGTTGGGGGTAGTAATTTCTATTTCATATACGGTAAAAGAGATGATAAGCTTTCAACAGAATCCGGATGAATATTCGCTTTTTAAATTATCAAAAAGTTCCCTGATCTTTCTACTATTGATGAAAATGAAATCTAGCGTAATGTTGAAATCTTTTTTTTAAATATTATATTGGAAATTGGCAATTCTTAAAAAAGATATTGTGTGCGTGTGGGAGAGATAGATGCGATATAGAGAAAGCTATATGACATACTCGGGATTAGAGTATAAAAAAGCTGAAAATGAACATTCTACTATATAGTTGAGGTATAGTTCTTTGCAGTTCTTTGGTTTTTATGGATAGATAACTCATTATGCTCCAAAAAATGACCATCAAAACCATTTATTTAGAACCTTTTTCGACAGAGATCGAGGATTAATTAACAAGTGAAGTGAAGAGAATGTCTGAAAACTTGAGCTTATGATGTTAGGACCAATCGACCAATATAAGAGAAAATGAGAAGAAAAAATGAGAGTAGAAAATGAAAAAAGAAAAAAAAAAGAATTCAAGAGCATAAGCCGTTGTAATGACGTCATTTAGCCGCAATGCATTGAACCGCTACTTGTTTACTTCTTTTTAGTTTTTGGTCAATAAAAAATTTTCCCTGCGGGCGTATTCCTCTTTTGGAACTTACATGTTGCGTAATTGGGCTAGACTGGAGTTCAGTAAAAATGAAGAGTTTCCGGCTAGCAACCAGAAAATTTCTGAAATCTACTGTTTCAAAATTAGCTCAGTTTTCGACCGTTCACTTAAATTATATTTTTTCCAGCTTCTCTTTTCAAAAAAAAAGAAACGGAATTTCAAGATTTTTGATAACTTTTCTCGGTTTTGTCTTTTTCTTTTAGCAATCCTCGCCGTATTGATATTAGCACAATTTTTTTACTTCATAATGACGGCAATCGTATGGACATGGAATTTTTTATCCAAACGCGTTGCCCATCACACTTGCAGAATATATTTTGGATCAAAAATTGAAAATGATATGAAATGAATTAGAATTTTGAGACCGAAAGAAGGACATTTATACACGTGGAGTTGGTGGATAAGAGCTCGTCAGAGATCTGCAAATGAACTGGTTTCTGCAACAAGCTTCTGCAGCATTTTTCATGAAACCGTTGAGAAATGTGAACACGAAATAGGAATCGTAGGAGAGAACTAGAGAAAATTGATGATCAGTAGGGAAGAAAAAGAGAGACATCTACTTGGACTCACAGCTATTTATGTCCAATTATGGGAAACGACGTCGACATCCTTTTTGTGGCACTAAGTCGTTGCTCATTTCTGTTTAGCTCTACTATTTTCCTTATAATTTCAAAAGTTTCTTTCTATATATTTGTGCTGTAATACTAAAGTATAAGGAAGTACTTCTTCAGCAATCGACTCCCTCGCTCCGTTCTTTTCGGATATCTGAAATCTTAGCAAATATTCATTAACTATTCGAATTGCTAGCTATGAATGGCACGTGCTTTTTCTATGCTTATACGTTGATGCAGATTGTTGGGAAAAACCTCATCATCAATCAAATGCAATTCCCAATGTGTGTAATAAGTCATTGCTGTTATCAACTTTTTCTATCATTAATTTTTTTTTGAAATCATGAGATTTGGAGGATGGCCATCTGCCTTCATGTCACATATCTATATGCATTATGAATTTTGTTCTTTCTACGAAACATCTACATAGATTTACTTCATATTTTAAATAACAATGAAAGAAAAGTGCTGATCTACAATCGTGTAACATATACTCAAACTACAAATAACAGCTGTTACGAGATTTTAGCTCATAGTGCGGTGTCCCTCGCATTTTTTTCTTTTCTTTTTTTCTAGGCATTCTTATCCTTCTTTCAATTCTTCTCCCTCATTCTTTTTTCCTCAATCTTCTCTACGTTTCTCTGATTCAAAGTGGGAGGGTCAACTCATTTCTTTCTTCTTTCTCTCTTTTTTATCTTTTTTATAACATTTTGTCCTCTAAGTTTGAAAATGCAACACATGAGAGGAAGCTTAATACAGCGACATCTAAGCAAAGTATTCATTTTAATTCTCTTTATTTCTACTGTCTCTAACTTTATTTCTTTCCATCTATTCCCCTTTCTCTCTATCTCCCCACTCTCTCACACACACATTTTCCCTACTTTCTTTTTTTGGCCAATGTCCAAAAAGCATTTTCATCTTCTTCATCAAATAATTCGCACTTATTCATATGTCCACCATTCTTTCTCCATCTTATTCCTCTCTCTCTCTCTCTCTCTCTCTCTCTCTCTCTCTCTCTCTCTCTCTCTCTCTATCGCGCGCGATCTCGCTTTCTTCTTTTTTCGCTTGTTTCAACATTTTTCATAAATATCTTCAAATACTTTTATCATATTCTTCATTTTCCAATAATTTTACTCATTTTTCCTTTTCCGTTCTATTTCAGCCGATGGTCATTCACCTTTCTATCCCCCTCCCTTTTTTTCCTGCTAACTCTGTGTTGTTGAACTATGCAGTGCTTTTTGTCTTTTCCGTCTTCTTTTTTCTCTGGTCCTCTCTCATTTTAGAATTATCTTTTCAATTATCTAAACATATTGAAAAGAAAAGAATTTTTGAAACATTTCTCTCTTCTTTCGTTCTAATCTTACTCATATCTTGAGCATTTAGGCAACAAAACACAACATGATCTCTAATGAAATTGAAATTTCTTTATATCCTTTTTCAATATATAATTAATATAATTAACTGGAACCTCCGATCAAAGTTTTTTTTCGATTCCTGAACTAATTTTCTGAACCTTTTTTTTCATTTTCAATTTTTTAAACTAGTAACCTAATATACAAGTTCAATATTTCTCTGCTACATGCAGTAACGTCTCTTCTTAGAGGTCGGTCCTCCTTCCCTCTACCCTCCATCCTGCCACACATGAAAAAGGCAGAAACATCATCGATTTCTACACAACATAACACACAACCACATACATACATGTCAATGGCTTTAAAGCCTTAGGTACTTTTCTCTCAATTCAAGCGTTTTTTCAACTTTTTTTGCAAAACTCACGTTCTCTACTGTTTTTCCGTTCTTTAACCTTGCTAAGTTTGTTTGCATATATTAATCTCATGAATATCTGAGATCAACTCATCATTTGATCAGATTTGTATCCCCCACTTGAAGAATTGACTCATCTCCTTGCTCTTTCTAGCATATTCAACAATAGAAGAATAATTGGCCTCTACACCAATCTATGTTGCTTTATCTACCTACAAATTAACAATATCCTGTTTAGCTGTTTCTGCACTTTAGCATCTCGAGCTTGAACCAATCCGTATTTCTTCTGATCAAAATTCTGCAATCTGTTCTTTTTACGCAAAGTACGGAAGAAATGGTGTTTGTTCAACAATTTTTTGCTCCGACAGACGTTTTGCGCAAATGTTCATCGTCGGTTCATTGTCCGCGTCTGTCTAATCGTAACTGTCTTCTTGATTACCGTCCCACTTCTGCCGATGTTCGCTTCCAGCACAATTGACTCATTCCCAACATTTTTTTAATATTTCCTCATGCTCATGTCATCACCATTCAATTCAATTTAATCCGATTTACTAGCGCAAAAACGTGTGCTGAAGTTTTTTTAAACAGAAAAGTTTTTTTTTGAAAGTTGAGACAGAAACCAACACTCGGCTAAAAGGTTGGACCAAGAGCACCTCGTTGGCTCCTGAAATTTTATCTAATTTCTTCCTTAAATTGGATTTCTTCTTTATGGGGACCGCCCTTTTCTTGTCGTCGGTCACGTTAATTCCCATGAAGCTGCTCTTAATCCTAAACGGACAAGCAATTTATGTTTTCTCCTTGTATTTCGGTTTTTTTGGCATTTTTTCACTCAATCGTTCTCGCATCATTGATTTCGGACTTAATAACTTGATTTTTCTTCCATGAGCTCTGATGCTTTCTATTTCATAAAAATGTTTCTAGATCCAGCATATGTTCCGTAGAGGATAGACCAGCCTCACATGGCTCACTTTGAAGAAAGCAAGAAGGTGAGATGTATCTTTCAAGCATGTGCATCTAGCTTAGCTTCACGTTCAGTTTGAACGACATTCAATGCTTCCTCAGTTTATTTTTCGTTATTCCTATCTACAGTACTACGATCTGATATAGAGAACATACACAGTAAATTCAAATATCAGCTGATGTTACAAGTTTTTTCACCTCTGAACAATAGCTTTAAACATCATAGTTATATCCCGTCCTTTATAAAAGAGTGGGCAGCATCCATCCATTCAGAATATTGGTTCCGTTGTTTCCCTTTTTTGCTCATATACCATTCTAACTATTTTCTTTCCTTACTGAATCCAAATATGACAAGGATTATTAAGATTTAATAAATTTCTTCAATGTCTTCAATGTCCAGCAATCAGTATTCGCTTTCCACTGGTCATTCAAGCGTCAATGTTGCGAACTGTTTGCAATCCCAATGCTCTATTCCCCCCCCCCCCCCCTTAACATACAGTGTCCCTAAATGGTCTTATCAGAAAATATATTAATCAACCTTTTCTCTGTCTAATACCTTTTTTCTTCTCTCGATCATTTGCTTGGTTATGGAGAGGAGTTATCAGCTACTTTTATCGGCAAAAAAGGCCTCTTTCTACTAATTGTAACCATTGGTGAGATGAGTTTTAAGAGCCAGTTTTTTTTTTGACATTCGTTTTTTTACGGATGGAACTTTCACAGTGTTATCACACTCGTTTTTTTTCGTTTTTTTTTCTATTGCTTGACTAGCTTAGAATCTTTTTTTTTTGTTATCTCTACATTCTCTAATATATTCTGCTTTTTTGTTTCATTTTTTTTCTAAAAGAATTTATACTGCTTTTTAATATGTTTCTTTTTTTCTGTTTTCAAACTATCTTTTTGCTCTGATTTTATTGTTTTAGACATATTCGTTTTTTAAAAACTTATTTTATATTATTATAGGGCTCGTGGCAAGCGTGTGACCCATTGATACATTTGGCAACACATACGCCAATTCAGGTATGTCTTTTAATTTCCTAAAAAATTTAATATATATATATATATAGTAAACTAAATAAGTTTAATATTTTTCCGGGTATGAACAAAAATGAATCAAATATACTTTATTCCTAAAACTATTTCTCTAAAAAATATTATTTTTTAACATTTGAACAATATAAAAATTAAAAATAGCATAATTTGCTTAATCTCCTTGACATGTAGACAAGGATATACTTTGAAATGTTTGTTAATCAGTATTTTGATTATCGAAATGTTTTCTATAACTTATAGATCTACTTCTCTAATCGGGCAATTTCTTTCTTCAAAGTGCTGAAGCTCTTTGAGCTCTGACATGTTAAAAGAACGAATATGAGCAAAAAGTATTTCTCAATTCTCATTTCATAGGATTGTCCTATGAGAATGATGCTCATATATCAAACTTTCAATACTAATATGAATTAGAAAAAGTATAAATAAACAAAGTGAAAATTAAACAGAATTTAAATTGGAATAGCTCTTAAAAAAATGCTAAATTGGGGTTCATGAAAACTTTAGCATTTTTTCAACTCAAAGAGCTGAAAGCTCTAAAAGATCGACTAGTCACGGGACCCGCAATGATAGAAACGGATGAATGCTCAAAAGAGAGAGAGAGAGAGAAAGAAATAGAAAAAAGGAGTGTACGTGTATAACAGAGAGCGATCGAGAAATGCGAGAGATGAGAAAAAAACGGAGAGAGGGCGACTCATGAAAGGCCTCATCTGAAACTCATCGCATTCTCATAGTCCTTTGATCAACTAGAAGGCTCTCTGATTCTCCTTGTTTAGCTCAATCTCTAGTATTTCGGCAAATTCTTTTTTTCTATGTATGTATGTAATCATACTGCTTGCCAACTTCCAATGTTCACTTTTCTTACTTTTATTTTATAAAAGAAGTCCAACTACAAAATCAGAATACTATTGAAAATTTTTATAATAGTTAAGCTTCATGTTATTCTGATCTCTTTCAATCATTTCATATTCTTTCATATTTTGAAACATTCAAATATCATTTTATTTAATATTACTGATGATATTTTGAATTTATTTTTGAAACAAAGTTGAATAACTCAAAAGAAGTAAACTATTCTTATTTCAAAATTGTCTTGTTCTTTTAAGCGGACAGGTCTTTGAATGAAATATGCTATATATAGATATAGAAAGATAGATAAATAAGAGAGACAATCTATGTATGTATGTATGTTTGTTCCAATAACCAACTCAATATACTTATTGGCATGAGATATAATAGTTCTGTTGTGATAGATTGAAAAGAAGAGCTTCGGGCACAGAAAAAGACCATAAGTGAGATATGGTGAGAAATGAACGTCGAAAGCGAAAAGAAGAAAAATATCTGAGGAAGTTAAATACAAAGGGCGAGAAGGTCAAAAGAGCTTAATACTGCCGACATACGATGTGCGTGGTTTTCAAAAAAAAGAAAGAAGAAAAACGAATTAAGAGTACATAGAGCTCATACATACTTTTATTTAAGTCTATATGATATTATGAATTGAATATATATATGTATAGGAATAAAAGAAATATATATATATATAGATAGATAGATAGAATAACTATTTGTTATATTCTAATTTATAATGGAGTTATATTAGAACTATATGCAGCTGCTTGTAGGTTGATAGATCTGACGAGTTGTTTGCTCCATCAAGGTAAAAGCCATTCAGTTGTCTATTCTATCTGTTCTTGTCAATAAAGACATAATGTCTTTTACATTTGACATTGCCCTCAAAATGTCAGATGAGCTATTGGGCTTTTTTTCTTATTTGAATAAAAGGAAATTCCAAAAAAATTGTGCTCTTTAAGCACTTTCTACAACGTTCTTTAAATAAGGGTTTGTGCCTCTCTCACTCGTGCTCTTGTTCTCCTTCTCTTACTTCAATATACTTTCTCATGCATCATTCGTTATATCGGTTCAGCTTAAAACTTTTTTTGCCATTAAACTTTGTTTTTTTTTCAGCATTACAATGATAGAATAAGTATCTTTCATGTTCTTTATAACTATGATAAACATTGGGAACCACCTAGTGTACTTGCTTCTCCTTATCTTTTACGACTCCGAATTCTTTATTGTTTTCTTTTCTTTTTTCTCTGAAATGATCACGAAATTAAAAAAACCCTCCATCATCATAGTTTTAGTTTGAGCTTCCAATGTTGCTCTTTCCATATTGTCCTCAGAGTTCCTCGAGCTTTTCGAGAAACCTGAGCTTCTATGGTAATCCACGTGATGTTTCGCGTGAAATTTGTGGTCTCGTAGCAGGCAAATGTTCGATAAGTTTTAATGAAAATTCAAAGCTTTTTTCATTTTTTCTGTTTCCATGTGACCAATCAAATTCCAACGATTCTCTAAACATTTTATGTGACAGCGAGGGAAGACTATTACGAGCTTGATAAAACTAAAATGACGTTGTGAATGGAAAAAATGAAAATTTTTCAAATGATATCTTTAAATTGGAGTCATTAGTAATGTATTCAGGATATCGGGCTTTATCAAATGATCTGTGTGAGCTTGAATATTCACCTGCTCCATCCTAACCAGATTTCGTTTGTTTCCTTTTTCTGATTGAATTTTCTGAGTTGCCCTTTTCTCCGCAACACATAATAGAATCTTCATATCATAGCTGAAAAAACTCTATCATTCGTTTTTTTTTTAATTTCATTTTCACTGAAAATAATATAAGATTAGCAACATAGTCATCATTCGCTAAGCCCTATTTTTGAAAGAAATGATGTGAATGTGTGTCATTTTATCTACTCTTCTTCAAACTTTTTTTGTTGTTTTCTTTGTAAATCTTATATCAGAAAAACTGCTCAACTACAACATCGAGTGCTTTAAATCTCTTATTCATTGATTCTGAACTTTACTAAAAATAGTTCCTTCTAAAGCATGCTCTTTTCCAAATATAAATATATAAATTTTAGTTAGCATGGAATACTACCCTTCCCCCCACCCTTCAGTCAAAAATTCCATAATCAGTCAATACAAAGTACAAGAAAAGTACTGACTTCTATCGTTTTGTGGGACGCTATGCGGCGGCTAAAAAAGCGTCATAGCTTCATCGGCTTCCTGCTGAAAAACAGAATCCGGCATTGAAAAATCTGACATTCACTTTTCTCTTTTCCACCTCTCGTATTCTCTTATCTTCGCCCGTTCGAAGAGGAGTGGAGGGAATCTAAAAATAGAAAACACTTGGGTACATCGTTGCAACATTTATAAGCTTGAAACATATCTGTCTAACAAAAAACAAAACAAAAAACCTCACACTTTCATTTGCTTAGTTTACATCTTTCAACCATGTTGTTAACAACACAAGGACTTAAAGGTCAACCTATGCTATTGCAAAGATCACATCCGAAAGCCCTTAGGCAAGCTTTTTACTTGAGTTTTTCTAAGAAAACATTTTTATACAAATATATTATTGGATGACCCATAATAATCAGGGCAAGCAAATCGAAATTTGAAGTTAAATCATTGACTTTAGATAGTTGAATTATCATCACCATAACTCTTTTTTGGTAATTTTAGCAATCTGTCTTCATTATTTCAATGATTTTTTGCAATGATGATGATGACTTACGAATTTTTTCTCGTTTTCTGCTCAATAAAAACTTTAGAGAGAATGTTGTTGATTGAAATAGAAAACAGATGAGATGACGATAGTTTTTGTCTATAGCAAAGAAAAAAATAGAGAAAACTAAAAGATTGTTGAAAGAGAGAGACAGAATGAGGTGGGCGAAGCTACATGATATGAAGGAAGTGAAGAGGGTAAAAAGAAAAAGAGCAAAAACTTTCAAAAAGTTAAACGAACTATTTCCAATGTTGTTTGGTGCAATGAGAAATTGAAAATAGAAATTGCCTGAAGGAGATGTTTTTCTATTATGTTTAGATGAACTAAGTACATAGGAAGTACTCTGATTAGCTCCGTTTCTTTATTGTCTTTCTCATCAAGCTATCTACTCATCAGACTAAATCCAATCATTTAAATTCTTTGCTTTGAGAGATATATTCTTCAAGAGAATAAGAATCACAAACTCTCTCAAAAATTCTCTTTTTGAATTTGTGCTTCATCTTTATCTTTCTTTTTTTCTCTCCCTCTCTTTTTCATTCTCATTCTTTTTAATAAAAGTACTTGAATAACCTTGAATTCCACTACCTCTCTCGTCTGGAGACGTCCTGCTTCCATCGTTTCGGATTGCCCTTGTTGTAGTATGTCAGTTATTTCTTTCTCTACTTCTCTAATTCTTCCGCCCTTTGCCTTGGGGAACTTTCAGATCCTGCTATTTTTTGTTTTAATTATTCAAAAGAGACTCAAATTTCTTATCTACATTTGAAAAGTTTTTGTAAATATTTGTTCGAATCATATGGCGCTTTCTTGATCATTGTCACCTCTACAAGCTTTTAAGATCTGATTTTGAATATGATTTTTTGGAAATTCAAAAAATGCGCCAATAGGCCACATGTCCTCTCCGCCTTCGCCCTGTTTTCGCCCTCAACCTGCTAAGCCAAATTCTAAAATAACCCTTCAATTCACGTGACGACGTGGTGTAGTCATCGCCCTCTGTACCAACAGAACGTGTCATGTAGAAGGTGCGAATAAGAACTGTGAGTCATTTTTGAAGCTCATCACTTCCGAACTACTATTGATGAAGATTTCTAAATCATCATTATTTCATCAGATGTGCTTTGCTCAAGCTTTCTTATTCACATTTCGTATTCCTTTTTCGTCTCGTCGTCAATTTTCTGATGTTTTATTCCTTGCCCAACACAAAGTACACGTCGCCATCGGCGAAGGCTATATGTACTAGAAGGGCAGTTCTTTTCCGGCCAGCACAGCTTCATGTTCCGCCCCGCCTGCTTGAGTTCCAGCCGTTTGCGAGCTTCATGAGCTTCACACTCCATGTTTCACTTTGAGCATATAGAGGTTGCGCTAATAGATTGATTAAATCCGAAAGTATCTTTATTCGTTTTTTTGGATCAACTAAGTACTACCTACCTTTGCGAACAATTTTATTAGGACTTGGTACTATTTTAACTGCTAGTATTATGATTAGCCAGACTATATTTGGCACTATTCACTCTCTCTATCATCCCTGCTCTATTATTTCTAATATTTACTTACTTTTTTGTACTTTTTACTACCAACATTTCTCTTGTACCCTCTTAGCTGCTATATTCTCAATTTTTCTCTATCATGCTCTTTTATCAGACCTTTTTCTCTTTCCTTGTACTCTAATTCGGGGCTGATAGTTGAACTGTCTACGTTTACCCTATTTTTCTTAAATAAAACTATTAATGCTTGACGAAGTTTCATCTCGTTTTTGCTTTTTTTCCTTCAAATAAATAAATTCCTAATACTTGTATGTCTCCTCCCACCTAATCTGGTACTGGCGATTCATGACAAATTTTATTGGAATACACCTGTGCAATTATGTTAATGATAGTTAATAAGAAAGTTTACGTAGTGTTCCAAATACACTACTTACATGTTGATTACCTATCCGTAACGCGCATCCGAGAGCTTGTCCTCGTTGAAGTCTTCAACGGCTTCGTAGCCGTCGTCGCCTTCTTCGCGTCGTGTATGTGTATGTATATGCAGCGTTTTCTACGTCTCTCGCTTGTTTTTCAGCACTCTGCTAGTCCAACAACTGCACTTTCAACACATATTTTTTCGTTGATCAAAGATAGTTGCATATCCGTCGTCTCTCCTTTCTGCGCGCTATTTTCTTAATCATTCGTCCAGCTCTGGAAGGTTATATCCCTTAGCATTTTTCTAAATTCAGCACTCAGAATCCCGTTGACTTGAGTTCAATTCTTCCAGTAAAGTGTGTAATATCCTTAATTTCGTATCCCTGGCGCTATTTTTGCTATTGAGTAACTCTGCCCTATTCTTTCTTGCTCAGATTTCATGTTTTTTTGTGTTGTGGTTTTTAGCCTATATGTTGCCTGTGGTCATAGTGAGTCACGAGCCTACTGACGCATTTGCAGATGCAAGTTGGCGCTTCATCAGGACTTACAAGCTGAATTCCTGTAACAATTCGAAAGCCATATCGTATTGAAATATAATCCTTCTTCATTGTAATTCCATTAAATTAACTTCTGAATTCTATTATTTTTGTACTTGGCTGACATAATTATATACAAACATGTGTATTTTGAAAAAGCCAGGCTCAATGTATGTGCCTGTGTACTTTTCGAGCATTTTTAACAAGTCTCAACAACTTAGCAGCACCTCCTCTGTTTTTGTCGCCAATTGCACATACACATATACATACAAGTTGCCACATAGAGCTATATCCCTTTCCTTTTCTCTCTATTTCTCTATATTTTTGTACTGAGCCTGTCCTTTCTGCCATTCTCTCACCATTGTTTTTCGTCGGCAATGCTTAAGGAGAGACATGAAACCTTTCCACATTATCGCGTTTATTGCCTCGGGCTATTTTTTGTTTTCTTTTTTTTTTAAATTTTTGTATTACTTTTTCTCACATTTATTTCTGTTTATACTATTCATTCGTTCTTTGCTTTTTTTCATCGTCCTCACTTCACTTCCTCCTAGTTCATTATAAGTGTATAGAACTCAGCTCATCGTCTGCCCTTTAGTCGGGCTCATAAGATGCAATGACCTAACAAGACTCGGAAGCTTTTTTGTATTTCTCATTAACGTTTCATTCTCATTTTATATTCTGATTCATTTTTGGTTAAGCCTTATAACTTTTTGTCCTTAGACTATTAAAAGTTTCAACCATAAAGAACTATCTTATCAGTTCAATTATTTCCAGGCTCGACAAATAGAAGGTGTAGCTCCAGGAGCTTTTCATTCGATGGCACATCAAGGAGCCTGGCGATTCACGCCTTCTTTCGTGGGCGGAATCACAGCGCCACAACCGCCAATTTTACGGTAAGTTTGCTAAAAAAAACTTGCACTCAACCTTTTTTGGAACCTTATCAACAATGCTCTAATTTAAAATTACAGGCAACCGTGGCAACAGACTTCGGCTACTGATTGGGCCAGCGCCGCTAACAATAACACGAAAGTTGACTGGGAGAAGTGGAGTCCAAGCGCCGAGATTGACGTGCCGCGTCCTATGGCACAGCTAGGAACGATCATGACGTCAGCTCCCCTGCCGTCGCCAAGTCCGATTATGCCTAAAATCATAGACAAGGATGATGCTATGGATCATGACCCAGCATATAGCAATCGTAGTCTTAAAGAGGTAAAGTTCTGATGTTTTAAATTTGTCCTTTAACAATCGGGGGAACCCCTCCCTAATGCCGTCATCATAATATTGGACTGTCTCGAACCGTCCTCTCATTTGCACACGCCTCTTGTCTATGATTATTCGCTAGTCTCTCTTGCCGCAGTAGCTGTTTTAAACTTTAAATTTATGTATATCGTCTATACCAGTAATCTTAATTATTTTTAAAAACTAGTAACAGCTAAATCACGTACGAGCTCTCTTATAATTAAAAATCAAGCTAAAATAAAATTTATGTTTCTTTTCATTATTATGAAACGAAATTTAAAATAGCTATAGTAATTCTAGCCAGTTTCGTAATCCCTTGTTCTGATTAATCAAAGTAGATCAACACAAAAATTAGTTTTTCAATATGTTTTTCTTTCTTTATTTGAAAAGAATATGTACTTTAATTTATAGTCTTTTATTTTTTTCATAAAATACTCTGGCTTTCTTGAAAAATGTTTTATATCCATTTTGCTTTTCCCAACATCTATTTTTAATCCTTCTGTGTTTTTGATAATTGTCTAACCACAATATATTTTTAGGAGGAACGACAATCGTCTGAGAATACTGCTTCATATGATGTTTCGGCTTCTCAATCACCATCAGACGGCGAAATGGAGCCTGCTGGCGCTATGGAACGCCAGTCTGACCCTACAGAGGACAGCATAGATGTAGATGTGGACTCAGCGACAACTCATACACCACAGCCGGCTTTGGCTGTGTCGCCAAGTGACCATCAACAAGCTTCACCCCAGAAGACATCTACCGACTGGATAGCAGCCAATGTGAAAGTAGAAATTGAAAGAGGTAAGTAAACATAGAAAGAAGTTTTGCGTGATTTGCTCAAATTGTAAAAAAAGTAAAATATGAACTTTATGTGTACTTTGCGTGTGCTGTACTTTCACGTGAGCTACGTGAAAAAAAGAGTGAGAAAAAGCATGGTGAATGCTTGAAAACGTGCTTGCTTATTAGGTCAGTATAAGGACTTACAAAGGGAGTGAATATAAGAAATTGAGGAAAAAAGAAAGAAAATCCTAGTGAATACCATACGATGTAATTAATGACATTTGTGTCAGCAATTTCGTCTCAGATTCCGTTTTGCACGGAAAAAACATGCAGAAAAAAGAGTTAACTGAACGGGGAACACCAAGGTTTGTATGTATGTGTTGGGTGTGCCAAGTGTTTTCCTTCAAAGGACTATTGCCCTCCTCTTCGGTTTTTCGAGTGCAACTTCTATTTTTGTGCTGAAACGTGCTTATATACTGTAGTTTAAAACTCATGCTTTTGATGTTAAGCAGATGTTATTCTGTCTGATATGAAGAAGAATTAAATAACTAAAAATTATAACTAAACAACAGCTAGTTGAAACGAATCATTGTACTTTTTATCTTTTCAGATGAGGCTGAACCAGAAAAAATGGACATGTTAGGAGCCGAGGATCATCGTGAGAATCAAGAAGCATCGTAAGTTCTTTTTTTATGGAATTTTTCTTCCTCAATCTATTTTCTAACAAAATTTATTTTGTTTTATGTATTCATAGTAGTGCCAACGAAGTAGGAAGTAATAGTTCAAGTTGAAAGCAATATAGGGGCGGGTGAACTTTCAGCTTCCGACCCTATTCAAACTAGGTGCTTCGTCTCTCCTCGGATGAAAAAAATGTCCCTTTATCTTTTTTTATTCTATTGATAGAAAGTGCGAAGCAGAATGAAAGAAAGATTTCATGGCGAAATAGATGATTGAAAAGTATCAAAAAAGAAGAGAAAGAAGAAAAAGAGACTGATCAGAAGCCGTTGCCCAAATGCACTTTGAGCTCATCTGAAAATCACGTGCTGAAAAACAAGTGCAAATGAACAGAATACGAGGGCTTTCCACATAGATTACTAGAATGGGATTTTTTTTCTATTTTTCCTTTTTTGGCGGTGGTTCGACAGTTTATGACAACGATAATAATGATGGAGAAGAGGAAAAAAGAAAATTTAGACAGAGGGCACTAGAGCAGTTGTATTGATGATCGAGATAGTAGTAGACAGAATCTATTTGAGTGAAGGAGAGAGCAGATGAGAAAAGAGCGAAAAAATGAGAGAAAAGGTCTTTTAGTAAGCAACAAACTCTTACTTCTTGTTCCCAGTCTATTTTTCCTAAGTACATTTCAACTTCTATTCAACATACGCATACATAACACATCGAAACAGACATCAGAATAGAGATAGAATACGGTATTGGCACTTGGTTAGTTGACAAAGCCTAGTACAATCAACAAGATGAGAGAAAAAACATTTGAGGGCTGATTATCTCCCTGAATCGTTTTAGCCAAACGTTGTCGACGTTTCATTAATTCTCTTGTTTTCAGAAAACTTCTACTCAACTTTTCCCATCAGTCCTTCAGCAATCTGACGGATGCTTTGGTAGCTGCTGGCGTTGGAGACAGTCGCAATGAATTTGTTCAAAGCAACAACAGTGCCTTTAGCAATCCCGATCAACCTAAGTCTGAGGAAGCTAGCACCAGCACGATCTCTCATGACCAAGCCGGAAGCAGCAGCAGCAATACTACTAGCAACTCTGGAACTTCGTCCATTTCCACAACTACGACCTCGTCATCATTCTGCAGACCCCCCGGACTAGGTCCATCTCTTGTACCAACTCCAACAGGACAAGGAATGCCTTTGGTTTGCCCCATTTGTGGCTTCAGCTCCAACTCCAAGTTCCACTATAATTCACACATGAATACTCATGGAGATCATCAATGTAGTATGTGTGATTACACAAGTCGCACCGAAGGACGGTAAGTAGCTTTCCTGTTTTTCTAGTTCATCACATTTGTTTTCATTTGTTTCTCATAAATTTTCTGGCAATTAGCCAGAAAAGGAGAAGAGAAACAGGCGAAGGCGAACTGCTGTCTAGTCGCCAATTTACTTGCACTTTTGTTCTCTTTCAAAAATCCGGAAATTGCACACCATATATGAAAAGAGAAGAAGCTTCATAACTATTGAATGCACTTGGAGAACAGCTTGAGGGTGCTGTGATGATTTTAAAAAAATCCATCGGACTGTTGTCCGGATTATTGAGAGCGCTTTGTTTTTAAGCTGAAAACAACAATAAGTTATCGAATATTATTTTTTATAATTTCAGGTTGAAGAAGCATATGCGCGAATCCCATACTGTAGAAGAGCAACTAGCCGTTGGTTTAGAGATTGAATCGAGAGATGCATCAAGCACCCCAACTACCTCATCTGCAGCTAGCAGTATCAGCACGACTTCTCTTAGCTCATGTGGAGGAGCTAGCTCTCCTTCTGCTGTTTCGTCTGCTACCGCTACCATAGTGTCATCTTCACCTTTTGCGGACACATCATCTTTGTCCACAACTATGGCTTCGTTAGTAGATGCAGCTAATGCTGCTGCAGCCCAAGCTGGCAACAGTCTGCCTGAAGTAAGTATTGTTTAATTGTTTCATCGAATTATGTTGCTATTTTCAGAGTAATATTGTGTCATCTATTGCCTTATCATTGGCTGAGAATCTTACATCTTCCAGCTTACTAAACACTATGGCACCAATGCTTCAATCAACAGCTCTCGATCAAATCCGTGTTTTAACGGAAAAGTCTCCAATCTTAAACAACGAGAACAGTGTCAATTTGGCTAACGCTCTTGGAGCAATGGTCCAGATTGATGAAGTAGCTAATGCTGAGGTTGCTAGCACTGGAGGTAGTTCGAATGCTGGAAATACCGGTCCTAGTGGGAGTGCATCATCTGGAAATGCTGAACCAAGACGGAATAGCAATGGCAAAATCAAGCAACTCAAATGCAAGCAATGTCCTCATATATCATATTCCAAAGATGACCAGTGGGCACATGCCAGAACTCACATTCCTGCTGACAAACAGATGAATTGCCCAAAATGCAACTTCGTTACTGAATACAAACATCATTTGGTATGTGACGATTGATTTGATCAACATTATTTTTTTATTTTATAGGAATATCATATCCGTAACCATTTGGGAAGCAAGCCATTCCAATGTAAGAAATGCTCATATCAATGTGTGAATAAATCTATGCTTAATTCGCATATGAAAAGTCACACTAATGTTTATCAATTCCGTTGTATGGATTGTACATATGCCACAAAGTATTGTCATAGTCTTAAGGTTTGTATATTTTCATTTTATTTTATAATACTTTCTTGATTCTTGTCTCATTTTGATGTTTTAGTTACATTTGCGCAAGTATGAACATCGAAGAGTGCCCGAAGGTGTAGATGTAGGCGATCCATCCCCTGGATCAAGCAGTCAAGTAGGAATTATTTTCCCACTTCTTTCATTATACATATATGTTTATAGAACGAGAGTGCTGGTACCAGTAATTCATACCAGGTGAATCAGTTCCAAAACTCTTCACCATCAACTAGTTTGGCTCAGTCTCTCGGATTAGCTACTCCTATTGTCACTAGTCAGAGTCTAAATTATGCTAGTCAAATGCTTCTTCGTCAACATCAAATGGAACAACAGCTCAATTTGATCAACGGACTTGCTGGATTGTCTCAACAGTTTAACTGTTCCATCTGTGAATTCCAAACGACGTCACAGGAAGACCTCATGCGTCACAACGTTTCACATCTGATGTCCGGAGCTAATTCTCAATCTCCTATTGTTAGCTTATATCAATCTTTACCTCAAATGTCTGGACTTCTACCCTCAGTACCCAGCATCGGAAGCGCTGATGCTGATGCTGATGCTGATGAACAAGTTAACGTAGATACTCAAAATGAGGATGAGAGTGGGCATGTTGGAGATGATGAGATGGATGGTTCAAGTGGAAGTACCAATAGCCCTATGGGAAGCTCCAAAGGTGGAAATAGTTCAGCTGATGAAGGAGAGCCTCGCAAACGCAAAGGATTCAAAGTCGATCAAATCGGCGAACGTCTTCTCGGAAAGAGTCCATCTGCCAGCGAATGTGGAAGTCACTGTGAAGATAAGGAAACAGAAGAGGTATGTGTATTTATCAATTTTTAAATTCATATTCTTATATTTCATTATATCATTATAAATTTTTTTTTCAGCGTATGGAAGCATCCAGTACTCCTTCAGAAGGTTTACTCATTGCTCAACCACAAGCACAACAGCCATCGCTTTCATCGATGCCTGTTTCTTCTGCATTTTCACAATTAACTCCAGATAACAAACTGAGCATTTTCCAGCAAGCCTGTCTTGCTCAACTTTCTAATGTTCTTCAAGTGAGTATTTTATTGCCTGTTGTGTCTTTCCTCTTAGTTCTAAAAATTACCTAAATCTTTCGCACGAAAAACTTAAATTCAAAGACTACATCGAATGTTCTCTGATCTCGTTTACGTTTTCAGGGCAAACGAGATGAGCCATCATGGCAATTCCAGTGTCAGCACTGTCGTATGGCTTTCCAGGTACAGTCTTTGAATTTAATTGAATAACTACAAGCTTTTGACCTTTTCGAATTTCCAAAGCTAATTACCCATATATAGAGGAGTGGGGAGGATGGGGAAGTGAGAGAAGAAAGTGAATAAGTAAATAAAACGTGTTGATATTTGCTAGTCGTCTCGCACTATTGATGATGAAAAAAGTGCGTCCTTTTACGAGCATACATGCGAAAACACGATGACTATTGGCAATCAAAGGACATCATCAAGCTTTAAAAGCAACATGAAGCTCAAGTTAGAAATTTCTTTCCCTTCGTCTATTTACCACTTCTATATCTTTTTGTCTTACAATTGTCCGGAACGAAAAAAGAGGGAAAAAGAAAAGAATTAAATAAAAACATGTTGTCTACTTTCTACTTTTTCTATTGTGAAAGCGGAACCCTATAAATATATATATATATATATATTATTACCATTTCTAATAATCCTAAAATAGTAAATAGTTTCTTCTCTTCATGGTTCACATTTATTAAGTTATTTTATTTTTCAGGAACAAGCCATGTATCAAATTCATATGGGATATCATGGATATGAACATCCCTTCAAGTGCAATCGTTGCGGCTACGTGGCTACTGACGCCCTGACGTTCAACCTTCACCTGCTCCAGGCTTCTCACGAGTAACTTCGGGACGATGATGTCATCGTTGTGTCTTACATGTCTACTTCTTCGAAATGCGCCTTCTGATGAGTGGGACGCCACTTCAAAAACGTGATTCTTCTACGTCTAGGGAACAACGCCAGGAAATTCCGTGTTAGTTTTTATCGCTCATGGGCCCGTTCTTTTGAATTATTTGCTGAATATTTCCGCGTTGCCACTTCCCGTGTATATCTTCACCTTAGCCGTCTGTTTTAGGCTCAGCTCGGCTAAATATATGTATCCATATTTAATAATCTTTTTAATCTATTCTTTCCTTTCTAATCACCTTAGCGATTCCATTCAATTCAAGTCGTTGTTTGCGTGTCTTCCCTATACGGTTCTTTTCCTTTCACCTCAGGCATTGTATCGTCGAGAACAGAGAGATGTATCGTAGAGTATAGAGATTAAGATATGTACAGTACGCTAGTTCTTTAGAAAAATCATTACGTACCTCTTCCTTGCCCTCGTATGTAAACCTCTTTAGTCCATACTATTCTTTCAGTGATGTACATTAGTATAGTAATTAATATTCATTTCCTTTCCGAACAGCAACAATTGTCTTCTCCCCTGGTCACTCATTTTAAGCTAGTTCCTCGAGTAGATAATGATGTCGACTTCAAGTGATTTGTTTCTTTGTTTCACTAGTCTCTAAGATTATATAGAACGAAACAATCAGTTTAAGAATGCATCTTGTCCTTAACGTTCGGTAGCTCGATCGTTTCCTGGACCTTATAGTTCGTGTAGTAGATAAAGAGTTATCTTTTTCTCTCTTTCTCTCTCTCTCTTATTTCTTAATCCTTAACCCACATCCACTCTCTTTCTCTCAGGAAAATGGCAAGAGACATTGATCGTTGTACATAGACCAAATGTGGCAGTTGTTTGTTTTTTTGTTTACTTGTTCAAATTGTTACGTACCTCATTATATACATATATTATATTATTATTATTATTATTATTATTATTATTATTATTATTATTATTAATAATATTATTATTAATATCCGCAAAATAACTTGAAACTAGTCGCATTTATCCGCGTTTAGCGCAGGGATTTGTGGTTATTTCTCAAGTTTCAGAGGATTCTTTCTATTTCCGAAGTTATCTTTCATATATCACCTCTATCTGTGTATTGTTTACTTATCCTCCTACCTTAAATACCTCATATACTAATAAGGTCTCTGCTACTTGAACATATGTTTATTTACTATTTATATTTATAATCGACTTCAGTTTGATGACAAACTTTTTTTTTTCATATTTTTCTAATGCAATAAACTAATGTATCGTAATCTTGTTTGCACTTTTTTTCGGAAAGCTGGATATATACATAATATACATAATATGAAAAATGGAAATAGTACAAGGGTGGAAATAGTACGATAATTTGGAGATAGTCGAAGTTGTTAATAGAAAATACAGCTGCACTTCTCGAAACAGCTGCTATATTTGGAAGAGTGATGGGCTTCTACTTATCGAATTTCATACTACAAATCTAATATCAACGTATAAAAATTGAAAATATCTTGATAATTATGAAAACACTTTGAAGAAATTGACTCTGGAAAGCCCGATATTAATATTGTCCTTCCTTCTTTGTTGAATTATGAATATGGATTAAAGTTCAACAAATAAAAACTTGAAAATTGTTAAATATCAGAGAACAGAAATACCCAAGTTCTTATTAGCTCATGTCTTCGGGAAAAAAGTTCATTTTTCTTTAAATAAACATAAAAAGTTATCAGATTTCAAACAATCATCATATTATGAAAATTATGCTTTTCCGATGTTGTACTTTTTTCTTTGCTTGCAATATGAAATAATATCTTATAAAATTCCAATCAATATTTATAACTTGAGTGAGAGTTTCAAATCGTGGGGTCTTTTGATAATTGAAGAGCACATAGTTCAATAACCATATGAGCCATTTTGTGCTGATCTTTACGTACTTTAAGTAACTGCCAAATAATATCTCACATAGATTTTAAATGTATATTCAATATGAGAAATTTATTTTATTCTACATGATATGATAAAGCTTGAACTGAATAATTCATTAAAAACAAAATCTTATACTCCATATAGCAATAAACTAAGATAAAAATAGAAATGTAAGAACATTTCACATTTTTAAAACGAAACGGATCTTATTTTTCGGTTAAGGGATTGTGCACAAAGAACAGTAACTTCAATCAATAATCACTAAGAGGTGTTACCTCATTTTTCTCAGAGTTGCCATTTGATAATGTGGTTTCGTAATGATCTTTCTTCATACGTAACATTTTTTATTGTTCATTATGATCACTAATTCATAATCTGCTAATAATATTTAAATATTTCTTAAGTGTTAATAGCTTAATAGCTTCAGTCCACTGGATTATATTTAAGGGTATCGTTTAATTATTCTTATTATATTGTAAACTGTTTGTTATCCTGTTATCCTAAACAGTGAACCCAAACATATTCTTTTTTCTAAATTGTTCACATTTTTTTGTAAATTTATGTTAACACAAAAAGGATCCGCTTCGGCAGTATCAGTAGATGGCGCCCTTTAGGTTTGAAATGTGAACCAGGTTACCGCAGGCAAACCTGTGCTAGCATTCTCCTTGGTTGTATTTCTGCTGTTTCCTTTTATTTATATTACCTATTAATACCTATTATTTTTTTAGATTTCCCAAAAATGGAAACAAAGAGGTCTAAAGCTGTTGGTGCTAAAGGTTACTTTATTTAATATATTCATATATCTCAATTATTTTTAGAAAACTTTTTATGTGTTGAGTGCGGTAGCTGTTTTATTCACCATGCTTCCCTCCTTAGGCATCGTTTGCGCTTTCACATTACCGGACATAAATGTACTTTATGCCAAGCAGAGTTGAGAAGTATAAATATACTTGTTTCCGCTCTTTATTTTTGAATTATTTATAGGTGGTTCTTCAGAATCTGGCGGCTTTGCTGATTTAAAGAAGCACATGCTTGATAATCATCAGATCTCAAACTTTTACAGTTGTGGATGTTGTTGTTGGATATTCAGTAACAAAAGTCATTTACATATGCACTGTAAAAGGTTGGATGTTCAAGATTTACTCCTATCATATCTCCTTATTATAGTATGAATTCTTCTGGTGGATCTGGACCGGCTGTTCCTATCGCTACTGTTCTAGCGTCATCAGGTTTATATTCTTTGATTTATTTTTTAAATAAATTATGTAGGGATATATGAAAATGCTGAAGAAGGTGAGAAAACGGTAACTGTAACGAAAACTAACGAGGAAAATGTACCTTCACCTAATAATGATGTGAAGAAAACTCCTAAACGTTCGTCTGGTCCAAGACCTAAAAAGAAGAGCGGCGTTTGTTAGCATATTCAAAATTGAACTTTATCATTTCATTTAGGCCCCCAGTTTAGACGAACAATTCGTAGACTTGTATAAGTTTTTTTATAGCTTGAATAACCCAACTAAATCAGAATCATCTGAGGTTTTAATTTAGTTGTATAGCTTTTTCATGTGTATATCTTCAGGAAACATCAGACTCTGTCAAGAGCGAACCACTGAACGATTCCGATGGTGAAAGTCAAGAAGTAAGATCGTCATTCATATAAATTAAATAAAGTTCTACGTTTTGTTTAGATAATGAAACCTACGGATGAGAGTAAAGCCAGTTCTTCAGACCTAACTAATACAGACAATGCTGTAGTCAGTATATTACCTGTTGTCTTTTGCTGATACATTATTTACAGATTACTAATGAGTTAATGACAATGTTGGCCAAAAGTATGGAAACAGCACAAAAAGTAGAAAATAAAGGTATTAAGCTAAATGAAATTCACAAAATATTTTATTTTTCTAGAACTTCTTTTTTGTCGAGACTGTGGTGCTTCCTTCTCTAATAAATCATCTTTATATAGACATTCAATTAAAACCCATTTGGAGGCTCATATTTGTTGCTTATGTGATGAAGAAATATTAGGTATGGAATATTTTTGTCAAGAATCTGATTTTTAATTATAGTAAGTAATACTGATGGCTCGGATAATATGATGAGACGTCATATGTTAACACTTCATAATATAAGTAATGTTTATACGTGCTCATGTTGTTTCTGGGCCTTTGATAACAAAAAAGATTTATATAATCATAATAATAGGTGACTCAATTAATTTTATTATCTTTAACCTTTAGCTATTTAGAATGATGAATCACGGTGAACCAGGAGATTATAGAAAAATTGCAACCAGTCGGAAAAAAATGCAAGGTTTGACACTTAAAAAGAATAAATATTATGTAATTTATGAATACAGTTACAGAGCAGACGTTGAGTATTCTGACTGATAGTTTTTCTCAGTTTTTCCAGCAATTAGTAAGATTTAATATACGTAGAAGTGGTTTACAACTAACTTTAGAGCGATAGCGCTATTAATGCTTTGAACGATGAGAAAGATAAAGATAATAATGATGATGAACCAGAGAAAATTGAAGATGCTTCTAAGCATGAAACATTGTCTGATAATGAAGCAGCCAGTGATGACATGCTAGTAATGGTAAGATATTTTGTAAGGATGGGATATAATCTGCTTTCTACAGGATGTACCAAGTTCAGAAGAGGATGAGAATTCTAAGGATGCCATTCCCGGCCTCAAGGTTTGTATTTAATATCTTAACCAATTTTACTCAATTAATGTTCCACTTGGTTTAGGCTGAGTCGGATGGATCTTTGAAGCGTCCAGATCTCAAAGGTTTGTTGGCTTTACTAAATTATAAAAACTAATTCATTTAGGACAATTTGGTTGTCTTGATTGCGGTAAGCTTTTCTGTCACTCAGCTTCCTTGCATCGGCATAGGGGTAAAGTTCACGTCTATGACTATGAATGCCAACTGTGCTCTGAGGTCTTGCATCGTAAGCATAATCTATACTTCTAAATGACCTTATTTGGATTATAGCTGGCAGACTTGAAGTAGTGAAAGAACATATGTTGACAAGGCATCAAATTGCTTCCGCATTAGTTTGCTGGTGTTGTGGATGGTGTTTCGATAGCAAAAAATCTTTAAATCTTCATATCAATAAGTTTGTTAAATTAAGAAAACAAATTCCGTAATCTACGCTTTCAGTTTAAAAACACTAGGAGAAACTGGCGATGCTATCCCAGTCGCAAAATCGCTAGGTCCACCACCAAGCATTGAGAAAAAACGTAAAGTTGAGGAAAAACAACCAGAAATCGAAGGAATGAAGGGTGGGTGGCAAATTTTGAAAATATTCTGATCTTCGAATTTCGCAGATTTTTCTTCATTTGTTGCTTTGTTTTGTCCCGAGGTTTCTGAACAAACAGGCGAAGGTACGAATTAGACAGCTGACAAGTTGCACGCTACTTCTTTTTTAGATGTTCTTTCTACTTCTGAATCAAGCAGAGATATCTCATTAGAGCAATCGCTTTCACTCACTGTAAGCGACCAAGTTGACTTCAAATTGTGCGAAGAGTTCCAACACATAAGAGAAGGAGAAGAGAAAGGGGATTCATTATCACCTCAACTTAATGCGGAAAGTTGTTCCTCATCGACGAACGATGTTACATCATCTGTCAATACAACACCTTTATACGAACCAACTAAGAAGCCAATGGTAATTATAAGATTATAATTTCTTTGATAAATATATTTTTCCAGAGTAAAAGAAAAATCAACGATATTGCTTCTGTGCTTATGTCAAAAAAAATGAAAACAAGCGAAGCTTAATTTTCCACTTTATGTTGATTTATAGAAATTGTATAATAATTAGATCTTGATATTCGTTTTGTTTTACAATAGTCTAACACTGGTATATAAATATATATGTATTTTCTGTGAAAAATGCTTCGAGGTTTCCACACTCTTAATTATAAAAGTTAAGACTTATAAACTGATCGGCTTGCTATAGGGTACTTCTTCCCTCCTCAAAACTAATATCTCTATCCTATTTCATGTCATTTGCCAGTTTGTGTGTAAATGATTGATATAATGACATTACTTACAGCATCACAAAGCCCCGCTCCAATAACACGTATAATCTAATAGGAACACTGCACAGATGTGACCCGATGTTTGCCGCACGATATAGATATAGATATATATATATGGAGTGGGTAAAGGATTACTGTAATTGGTATTAGCGTTAGATATCTAATTATCCGGATATTGAGGATGAAGAGTAGGTCCCTCATTTTATTGTAGACTTCTTCAGATGTCGGCATGATTTTTGGCTCTATCCCTTCAACAGGCTGTACATGTGATCATCTGTGCTAATTCAAAGTTAGACAGAAGTTGTTAGAAGAGGAATATCCAATAGGTATAAGATCTAATTCTTTATTTCTTTTACTTGTCCCTATGATTGGGAGACTGATTGTAGTACTGCCAGAAATTTGCAGTAAGTAGACTAACAACTTCCCCTGCTTTGTTCTCCACAATCCTAAATTCTACGTTTCAATTTTCATAGAACTCTAGTTTGATAGCTGACAAGCCGTCTACTCACCCTCTGGCTGTTGGCAGAGTCCTGCTTTACCTTGTCCCCAGGGAACGAAGTCGACTACCGTATCCTTTGATGCTTCTGCCTCAGCTGTCGTTGTTGCTGCAGCTTCCGATAGAGGCGAAATAGAGGAGGTAATATGGAGAGCTAGATAATAGAGGGAAAAGACTGCTCTCAGGCGACCGAGTCTTGGGCCCTGGTGAAGTTATCCGATCAGGACGTGTCATTACACGACCACGAAAAGAGATTAGGCTGGCAGAAGTGCTATCGTCAATTCAATTCCAACCTCCAGCCCCTGCTGCTGGCGCTGCCATTGAGACGAATGCTTGTCATTCCATTCCTTTTTCGTTCCATCGTCTGATCCTCTTTTTTCTCATCCTATCCAACCTTTCCCCTTCTCTAACTTTCTATTCTGAAACCAAGTAATAAACACAATCGGCTGCTGATGTGGAAGTACGACAACGGCGACGACAACGACGTCAGTATTGTCGACAAGTGAAAGCATGGCGTGTTGGATAAAAATTGACAGGCTTGTATTGGGATACTACTTCGTTAAAAGTAGTTGCTGCTTTTCCCTGTAGCAGTTTATACATTTAGTTTGATATAGTAAAAGACTATTAACACTGAAACACTGAAACACTAAAACAGTACATAATCTAAGAATATGCTTTTAATAAATAAAATGAAAATAGTTTTTTCAAATTCGAATAGAGAAAATCTTATGCAAATCGTATTCCAAATCAATAAAAAACTTAATGTTTTCATGATTTTCTACTTATAAAGGTAGAATCCGGTACTCTTCGGAAAACGAGTACTGTCATCTGATATTCTATTAATTTTCTTGACTTGAAATTCTTTATTCTTACCATTAAAATTATAAAATGAATATAAATTTTTCGAATAACCAGTATGCAAATTTCTAAATTAGTATCAAACCATATTATATTATTCTTCTGATTCTATTGCTAAACATCTGGTAACTGAATGAGTAAAGTTATATGGTGTCTGCAGTAGGTCTACAAATAGATGAACGACTTGCCGATGTCCAAACCTCTGCCAATTACGACTTGGCCACTTTAGTTAGCGGTCTTTTCAGTCATTTGCTCGATCAACGCACTCGGATGTCAGTTCAACCTGAAAAATTAAAGTATCAAGCAACTGATTGAAGTTGAGAGTATCTTCTTGACCTCATCATAATATATACAGATTCTATAATTCATAATATGGTCCTCATTAGGTTACAGCATATATGTTCAAATTTTATTGAATTTTGCATTGAATTCTGTGCTTAAGCTGATTTCATTATTTTCCTTGGGCCTTCTTTCTTTAATATATGCAACTTGAAAGTAGGTTTTGAGTACTTCGGCTTCCAGTTTTTCTACAATCCTGGACTGTTACCAAACAGTACTAGACTATTATGCTTATTAGCATTTTTTCGTCAAAATCCTGCTTTGTAATCGGGTCTCATCCCGATGTTTTCCTGCTTCTCTCCCCGCTAGCCCGGCCCGGCTGTTCGCTGATTGGTTCAATTGGAATCAGGGGGAGGAGCCTGCCATCGCCTCGGCGGATACATCAGCCATCCAGAGCCATCCATCATCCGCCAAGCTTCTTGGTCCGCAGTAATACCGTAGTCTACTGATTTCTTGATGTTTCATACTGTGCTTATATTCTTCCAAGTAGCGAATAAAGTGTTTTCAGATGGAGGAAAAATGTTTTTAATATGATTTTTTCTTATAAACGGCCGAGGCTTTCAGCTTTTATGAAAAATATCTGTTCGTTTTCTTTTTAACTTCATTTTACTGATTTATCAGTATTTTATCCAATTATTTGGACTTATTATACTTTATTTCCTCTTCCAAAAGTTGCTCATTTATTGTTAGAACATCAATCATAATCTATATTTAAACTATCCTATTTCTATATTAATAACTGTGAGAAAATGATTACAATGCTATGTTGAACTTATATCAAGTTCTCAGTAGTTTTCCGCTTTTGCGTTATGACTTTATTGCAGTATGATATAAATGGAATTGCATCATTAGTGACGTAAATTTGTTTTATCTTTCCCTTTGGCAGAAATTTCCTGCACTCGTTCTCAATCTGTTCAGAATCTTCTCAATCTACCGTGATTCAGAATCAAATAATTTCAGATGAGTGACGAAGACGAAACTTTAAACTTTTCTGCTGCTAGATTGGCACAAAATGGTTAGTTTTATGTTGATGCCCTCGCTGCTGATTTGTACATTCTCGTTTTTTCCTTACTGTTCTAAAATCTACTTTCGAGCTATGGAGAGCATAGTAGTCACTTTATAGCTCTATTTCATTTTCTTTTTTTTCGGATTTCATAAACAAATGAGAAAAAAAGAAAAAAGTTTTGCTGTTTGCCTTTAACTTAGCTTTTCAATTCTCATTTAAAAATTTAGCTAGTGTGTCATAGCTAGTTTTAGGCAAGTGTCATCTTCATATATCCGGTCGGAATCGTATATTTTCGCGCGAAATAATTTTACTCAACTGCCGTAGTAACATTCCTCTCTTGATATCATTCTCATTTCCTTATTAATATGATGATTGTGCGTTGTTATCATATCCTGTATGGAAATTAGTTTGATTTATTGTGCGAGATATACTCAGATTAATACTTGAATTGTCGTCATGATCCCGGAACGTTGTGAGATTATTGTGAATATAGCTGTTTCGCGTTTGCATTCGGAGCATGCTGAAGGTCAAAGCTGAAAATAATTTCCTGCATTCTATATCATATTAATAAACAACGAAACTATCTCCAAATGGTTCATAGTAACCTTAACATATGAGTCAAAACCAAAATATAAATTGGTCAAAGATTTATGTTTGCTAGAAGCTGATGAGCTTACTTCCTTCCAACCAGCTTAATGGTATCTTTTAATAATGACACCGGCTCTTGACGTGCACAGGTTTGCTGCAAATGAGCAAAGGTCTAGAATCAGCAATACGCTAATGCCAAAAGGAAAAGCGTGAACGGAAATTATTTCAAATTCGAATCATCAATCGTTCTTTCTAAAAAAATCATACATTATGATTCAAAATTGTGATGCTTATTCATTATATCGACCAAATATGGACAAGAGATTATAAGCTGAAACTACTTCAATTGAACAATAGATTAAGTTGCAGATGACATCAAGCCATCGGCAGTAGTTGAGGATCGAATGGCTAGTCTACGATCCATTTTTCATAACCAGATGCTCTTCCCTTCACCTCTACTCGCATCAGGTATGTGCACCATATGTTTCATTTTTGTTTCAACCAAATATTGGAAGTAACATAAACCTTTTACCATGTTGAGCATATTGTTCAAATAATTTGATACTTTCTGATTTTCATGAGCTTCCTATTGAACATGTTTCAATTTCTAGGTATGATGACACCTCATTTGGCAGCAGCATTGGCATTTTCAATGAACCAACATCGTTTAACACAAAATGCGTATGTTACGAAGGATCGTTAACAATACTTACTAAATTTTTAGATCTCCTCCATTCGACCCGACGACGATATCTGTGAATTCATTTCCGGCTAGAGCAGCCAATAGTCAAACCTCTTCAGAATCTCCTCCTATGGCTTCATCGCCGACCCTCAGCTGTGCTGTTTGTGGCGATGTAAGCAGTGGCAAGCACTATGGTAATTAGATTAAACAGTCATCCTTTTATTGAAGATTTTAGACAAAAACATATATTTCTTTTGAACATTCCTCTTATCATTTTTCTTGTAGGGATTTTGGCATGTAATGGATGTTCTGGATTTTTCAAGCGATCAGTTAGAAGACGACTAATCTACAGGTTTAAATATATATTTTTCTTAATTAATCTAAATTAAATCGCAGATGTCAAGCCGGTACTGGATCTTGTGTTGTAGATAAGGCTCATCGTAACCAATGCCAAGCTTGCAGACTGAAGAAATGCTTAAGTAAAGGAATGAATAAAGATGGTATAATTATTTATACTTTGAATAATTGTATTACAAACTCTTTTAGCTGTTCAAAACGAAAGACAGCCGCGTAATACAGCAACTATACGGCCATCACTTGATTTAGATCCTCAAAATTTTTTCAGGTTTTTTTTTTGATTTCAATCCAGCTATTATAAGTTTTGTTTCAGCCAATATGCTGGAGCAGTTTCAGCAGTTCTATCACAACCTGACTTAACGGAACAACGAGAAGAATCTCCTGTTAGTGCTGTTAGCGACAATAAAATGGAGGATGAAAAGGTTATTTTTTACTTTTAGTTCTCTAAACTGATTCGCAATTATAGAGGGATATCAAACTTGCTGACTCTCCAGGGAAAATTTTGGAATTATCGCTGCTTTGGATGCAATCTTTACCAACTTTCCAAAACTTACAAGCTATGGATAAGGTAAATAATTTACCATATCTTTATTTATTTTAAAATTTTCAGACTACAATCATATCCACTAATTGGCAAGTTGTATTCCTGTTATGCATTTGTGAATGGTCTCCTGGAATTTTATCGTCAAACTTGGAATCTTATTCGTCTTCTGTTACAACACAATTAAGCAATTTATTGTCAAGGATAAAAGCTTTATCTATTGATCGAACAGAATTTAGCTGTTTGAAGGTTGTAGCTCTCTTTCTAAATGGTTGTTTCTTATACGTGTGAAAGAAATAATACAATTCATAAATTTTAGAAGGTTGGCCACCACGTGTAACTATTGACACATCGTTGGAACAAGCTTTATGTATGCTGCAACAACATTGTATTAGGAATCATTCAAATAACAGCAGGTATAACTAAAGTTATCTAGTATTAATTAATATCAATTACTAAAGTTTCATTCTTTTTATAATTTTTATGAATAAAGTTATAGGAGTGGCAGGTTGTTGTTACTTCTTTCGCAATTGCGTGCTGTTCCAAATGATGTAATTGATGATCTACTTGCTGGTGAAGGAGGTGCTGCTCAGATCATTAATCGTTTCCTAAAATAGCTAAACTCCTCATCTCGTTTTATTTCTGAAAATCTAGTCGTTTCATAATATTTTTAATTTCCTTTATATTCTTTCTAGCATTTTTGCACCGTTCTTTCGGGCCAGTACCAGTGCATACAAAACAATTTTATACTATTTCCTTAATATTTCTTGCGCTCTCTGATATATTATTTTAAAAATATGCTTTTGTTTGTAGATATAAAAGCCAACAACTGTCTTATATGGGTTCACTGTTCACAGAAAATAAAGTGTTACCTGTATCTATTTTCACAAATTTATAATAATCTGTTGAGTGATCACATATATCATCGAGAATACAATCCGTCTTCTATAATTTGACCAATCAGTTTCGTGAATACAGCCAGACGTTCTATGCCAATTCGTAAGAACAAAACTTGTAAACATACACACATTCATTGAATTCAGCTCGTGTTCCAGCTTCTTCTACAATTCGTAAAAACAATCTTGATGCTAAACAACGTATTTCCTGATACAAAGATGAGCCTGGAGGTTTCATTTTTCGAACAATGCTCGAGAGCTTTATATGTTTCACACCATTTTTAGGTCAAACAGGTCCAATTTCTATTCACAACTTTGTTTTTAACATTATTCAGCTTTATCATTTTGATAATTTAGTTGATGTTTGTACTTATTGATCTAACGCTCGGAAAACCTTTATATACAACCGATCTGTGAGAAACTGAGAAATCAAATGAAAAATGAAATTTCACATCAAAATGAAAAAGTCTTTGATTACTACTTGCTTGACCATATTCATCTTATAATTATTTAGATATATTATTTTAATGGTTCCATCTTCATCTTCTTGTTATTAGCACTTTTCTAATGCTTTGCCAATACCTTGCATTCCAACTGGATAACTATTTCATTAAGGCCGAATAAAAATGAAAATAACTAATTAGTAATAGAAGTAAATATGCGATGGAAAAGTGATGGTTTCTTTCATTATTACCATTTATTATTTTTGTTGTCACAAAAGAAGTTTGTGCTTATGATGACGCAATTATATGGATAGCTTTGCATTTTAGCAGTATTCCAAAGTTATTGGGATATCAATTTTCTTTGTTTTCATAAAATCTCCAATGTTCAAAACCTTATTGATCATTGCCTTCTTTTCTAATGTCTTTTGCTTGAAACGAAGTTGAAATGTTTGTGAACGTCAATTCGTTTGATAGTTCATTCACGTATAAGCTGTCACCTCTTCGTGCGCAAGACCAGAAGGTTGTGTCAATTGATGAAGGTCAAAGAATTTGACCCTCCCATTTTATCGCTTGAAGTTCTTGATTGAGTCTCCAGAAATCATTCCAATTCAAATTCTTTGCTTGGCTGGCGGCTAGGTCTTCAACTATCATGGTCCTCATCAGAAGTCTTACCTTGACGCTGCTATTATCTATCTTACATTCCATAGGTTTGTATTACACCTCTAATCTGAATTGAAATTTCTATGTATAGATTCACAAGCTAATAATCTGTTGAGTGATCACATATATCATCGAGGATACAATCCGTCTTCTATAATTAGACCAACCAGTTTCGTAAATACAGCCAGACGTTCTATGCCAATTGGTAAGAACAAAACTTGTAAACATACACACATTCATTGAATTCAGCTCGTGTTCCAGCTTCTTCTACAATTCGTAAAAACAATCTTGATGCTACTCAACCTCTTCCTTGCTGTAAAGATGAGTCTGGAGGTTCTATTTGTCGAGCAATGAAATCAAATGATCCTAGAGGATTTGCTCAAAAGTAACAAAGTGCCATTTAAGCATTCAGCTACTAAAATTTAATTTCTCTAGATGCTCTAGAGAGCCAGATTTCTCTCTGGTTGTATGTTGTAAATCTTGTGATGAAGTTGGACAAAATTATAGAGAAAGGGCAACTGCGTAAGTCTTATTTAGAAATCAGTTCATAAAACATTCTACAAAATTTTTCAAGTTTCTTCTCGCCTGGCAATAATACCGCGAATTGTTTCGATCGTATGAGCTCCACATATTGCTCACGCTTCCAAAGTAATTCAGATTCATGGAGTGCTAAACGGTTCTTTTCAGTTCTTTTCTTTTTATTTAACCTAAACTTCTTTCAGATGGTCTTGCAGAGCTGAACACTATCGTCTTGGGTTCAGAGTTTGTCGTGAAACATGTGGATTTTGCAGCATAGATTGGATGAATGCTCCAGAACCAGTGAAATGTAATTGATTTGTTTCAATTTTTGTTTTTTTGTCGTTTGATAAGATAGTATTATAGAAAGAGATGAAGGTAAGTTCACCTCTTTTAAGTGCTTTCTTCATATGTTTCAAATATTTTTGTCAGTAAATGTATATGTTTTATTATTCTAAATAAAGTAATTAAAAGCAAAAATCTTAAAAGAATTATATTCAATTAATAATTGGGTTCTTTGATAACAGTATTGGGAATATTGGTCAGATTAATAGACAGAATACCATAAAATACTATTAAAAATACTAAGACAATACATAATCTGCGTTTCCAAGTTGATAAGAATGATTGAAGTAAAGTGAAGTATGATATATCCGCAGTCATCTCCTCATCGATGAATTCAGTGGAAGATGTCTGATGAAGGGTTGTCTTGAATTCTCTTGAAATACATAACAAGAAATTCCATAAATTACACAAGACTGATGTTAAAAATCGTGCATAGAAGAATTTAACTGTAAGTAAGCATACGAATAATTATAAATTTGTATAATATTGATAACAAACCAATTGGTGGAAACTCTTCAATCGTATTTTTCAAAGTCATTTCTTGAAAATGAAGGCAAAACGCTGGTAGCATTGCGCAATTTAAGTATAAATTCCTAGAGAAAACAAACAAGAGAGCATCAATAATACCAATAGCTGAAATATTAAAAAAATAAGAAAATTCCCATCTCTTCATAAGCTTCAACAGTTTTTTCTTAAAAATAGTTCGCGTTGTTTACATTAACAATTCAAATTCATGACAAAAGCAAAACATTTTTTGCTTGCAATTACCAGCCTTTTAAGGGAAGAAAGATAACTGAATTACCGATAGCTGGGGTGAATACTGTTGTAATCAACCTAGGTGATACTCTTTGAACTACGAATCCAAATTGAAGATATGGTACATTAATTGATCCATCCCTAAATTAGAGAAGCGTGAACAAGCCGTTATTATGTTCTAACCTATCCCAATCATCAATGGTCTTTGTGAAAACACTAGAATTAACGTTAGTAATTGAATGACCATTATGCTTAGAATTAAAGTTTAGTTTCATTATATCTTCATCTGGATAATAGCCTAAAAACTTATAAAACAAATGCAGAAAGAAAATTAAAACATACTCTTATAGACATAGTTCTTATTTGCATTGCTATCTAATAAGATTTGAAAGCAAGAATATGATTCAAATGGATAATTTACTGATATTTGGGTACATGATATTGGCATTATAAAACGCATAGAATAAGTAATAGATCCATCTTTGAAAGGAGATATAGTTTCTCCACTGAAGTAACTAGATGATCTTAAGCATTTATCAATATCAGAAATAATTGTTTATAAATAAAAACCTAAACGTAAGTAGCTGCATTTGTTGTTTAAGACCAGGAACCCAAATATTCTTTTCTACAATTTTGTATTCCTTATCATTAATACCACTAAAGAATGAGACAGTGTTATAATCTGTAGTATTATAACGTTTTCGAATATCTCTCCAATACTAAAAACATTATATACGAAAAGGTTTTAACTATATATCTTACTAATCGTAATGATCCATGGATAGTAAGAGTATCCGAATCAAAACTCTAAAAAAAATTAAAGTTGATTGATCGTGCAACACTGAATCTATTTACCATAAAAGTTTCATATATATCAATTCCGACTCTAACAGTTATTGGGCCATTAGGAGGCACAGATTTCTCTCGAATCAGGTAAGGAGGAGGAATCACAGCATTGGCGAATAAGAAATATATCGCAATTAGGAGAAAAGCTTTGAACGCCATAAAGCCAAGTGCGTTAAGTTTTTGATTTGGGAGAGATTTACCTTCATTAGTTTATCGCCCAACAAAACATTTATAAACAAAATTGTAACTGTATACTGATCGCTCTATAAACTGATCAAATTCAAACATAAAAATTTATTCAATACTATATAGAACCACCGTAATTTTTATATTATAAGAAAAATGACAATTAGCTGAAAAAGAAAAAAATTATTATCCATTCCAATTGAAAATAGTCTGAAGTACAGTAGGATATTATGTTAAATATTTAAACAATAAAACTCACATCAAATCCATAAGCTGTTTTTAAGTCTTCCGCCGAAATTTCTGGAATTTCTTCTTGAATTTTCTCGATATATTTAGATCCAAATAGAAGGCTAGGGTGACCGTAACAAGAACAAGAAATATTTGACATCTGATAATAAAGTTTAAAGGTTTTAAAAATAAATGTAAACAAACTAATCGCATATGACGAGCTGTATCAGAACGATTAGTAAAAACTAAAATCTTCAAATATGATAAAAATCCCTTCTGTCTTTCTTCTAAATTTCCAGCGGGCGGTAGCGAAGTTCTGAAATATTATTATCAATATTTACAGAAAATAACAATATAAAATTTACCGCAAAGTATTAATCGACAGTGAAGAGTTGCTTCTATCCAGAGAAGAGCGGCTTGAAGTCATATTATATGAACTTTGATGGAATTCAAAAGGATTAGCTACGCTACAACAAAGAAAAATGTGCACATAATAGATTAGGCTATCATACTTTTTTGTGGAAATATAGTCAGGAGAGCATTCTCTAATTTCAACGGAAGTGCCTGGGCGTGATTGGGAAGGTCCACCAAATAAGCTTCTAAAAGAAACATAATAAGCTTTTAATAACAAACCACGCATACTTTTTAGAAGACTGTGGTACTTTTTTTAGAATTTGTGTTTCTTTATTAACCTATAATCAACTGTATATACTTATAAATATGAGTTTGTTTTCTGACCATCGATTCATTCTTGAATAATGTCTGAACTGGACCTTGATCAACTTTAATTGGAATAATTTTATTTTTTCGTTGGTTTTGATCTGAAGATAGAAACGTTTCTTCATATTTGATTTTAACAAAATACCTTGGGATGAATCATCCAATCTTTCCCATTGATTACACACTTCAGGCTAAACATTGTAATGTTTTATTTTTAATTTTTAATTGATCATACCAAATCATCATCCACATCTTGTAATTTATCAGGACTGCTATTAAAAGCTTTATGTTCAGTAGACCTGAAGGAAAAGAAGACAAATAAAAAGACAATTCCTAAAGTGGAAAGTAAACGTACTGCGCAGGAAGATGTGCAGCAGACTGGAGCCTCTGTTCACGTCTTTTCTTAGCTTCCTGCTTCAGCCTTTCCTTTTCAGCAATCTAAAATAAAAGAATCAAACAATAAATCAAGAAAAACCCAAAAAAATGCCTCTTTCTCTCTTTTCTTTTTTTGCTCTTCTTTTTGGCGCCTAGTATCATCATCCTAAAAACTGAGTTATAACAAAAAAATGGTATATAACGAAACTTCATCAGAGAAATGCCTCTCAACATCTACATCATCTTCATCACTGGAGAGTTCACTGGAAGAACTATTTTCATTCAGACTTTTTCCAAAAGGAGCTGTATCATTATTTTTTGATAAAAAGGTATTTTCTGGAGTGTTTTTAGCAACGAATCGCTGAAAATATATTTAATATCAATAAGGAAACTATATTGTAAAAATAATTCTTAACATACCTTTGTATACAAAGTTGTAGCGGTAGGTAATTCACCTTCTTT
Organism: Auanema rhodensis; assembly: GCA_964057225.1. Taxonomy (NCBI): domain Eukaryota; kingdom Metazoa; phylum Nematoda; class Chromadorea; order Rhabditida; family Rhabditidae; genus Auanema; species Auanema rhodense. The sequence goes on along the minus strand of OZ059899.1, from coordinate 6,293,572 downwards.
CCAATTACTGGAAGAATAATCATCTTGACGTTGCTGAAACATACGATACGTGTCGAAACAGAAATGTGTATAAACCTTCCGTTCATATCGATCACGCGCATTGTGTTCATATTCTCGTTCTTTTCGCTGTTCAGTCAACTCATCAAAATCTTGCTCAACATATACTGCAAAAAAAAATAATGAATTCTATGTGCCAAAACAACTCACTAAATTCTTTACAATTTTCAGGTGTAATATCTTTATTCAGGAACACGTACAGTTGGTTTTGATTCATTTCAAAGGAAATAATTTTATTGAACATTGCAACCGAAAGAAAAACTGAAGTTTTACTTCGTCCGAAAAGATATTTGTTTGCCTAAAGATAGTGATTAGTTAGTTGCAAAATACAATAAAAACTTTAGCATCAAGAGAGGGATAGGATTCCAAATTCAAATCATCTTTGAAAACCAAATATAGGTCGTGATATAATGAGTGTTTTGAATCTCTCATACTAGCATAACATGACTGAACGTCTTGCCATTTAACCTATGATACAATAATGAAAACTTTTTTTATATAGAGGAAACCTTAGGACACTGTTTAGACAACCTTACATGCCATATTATATAAACTAAGAGATTTCTAGCCTAAAGAATAATATAATGTAAAAACATATATACCACTTGCCATCATGTGTCTTTCTAAATTTTCTGGAATATGCATTTCTTCTCGTTTCCGCTTCTCATGTCTCTCTCGCCTAAATCAAAAGTGGAACATTTAAATTGAAGACCGTGAACCCAATTACTCTGCTTTGTTTTTTCTTCCACATCGTTCAAGTTCGTCGATTAATTCTTTTGTAAGGTCTGTTCCAATTGGACTGGAATTTCAATCAAAAGCTATTACTATAACTGTGGAGAGCTACCTGAATCGAAGACCATTCGGCGTTTCAGTAATTTTTAATACCGATTCAAATAATTTGTTCTTAAGAGCAATTTCCTTCAACAATAAAATTGAGAATGTAAAAAAAAATGTTTTATACTCGATTTTTTTTTGCAGCGTCGCTATCACCAAGAATGTCCGCTATATTCTTCAGGCTCATAAACCCGTTAGTCATACATCTGAATATGAAAAGGATCAAGAGAAAGACTATATAAACTACTGTAAATTATTATCTATATCTTGAGCTGTTAAGCCTGTGTGCAGAAGATCAGCGTTTGCCATTGCGGCACCCAAAACATGAGCACGGATTTCGTCCTAATAAATTATTAACAAATAAATGGTACAGATGTATTGATACCTCGTCAATTTCATCGTCAATTTCCTTGTCATTGCAAGCAAAACGAGGAAATAAATTGAATGTTCTTTTAAGATATTCTTTATCATCAATAACGTTATACTATATAAAGAATAAATCATCGCCGGAATCATGAGATTACCTGTTGATGTAGAACTTCAGAATCAGCATAAGAGAAATGATTCAGAGCCAGCCCGTCGAGTTCCGAGCATGTGTCACTGCTTTCGTTAAGAGGAATTACATAAGGATCACCCATTAGAATAATTTGAATATAATTGTTAGCAGGAATTAAACTATTTTCTACGGATTCCACTAGACACTAGCAGAAGCTAGAGGAAATAGGCGTTGGATAAAAAATGTCCTAAATGTGTGGTCTCAAATTTGAAAGAAATTTACGCATATTGATGCTTGTTCTGTTTCAAAATGTTTATCAAATCCTAATGATTTTACTTAATTAATTTTATTGCATTAGTGTAATGAATATCACATGATTTTATTTTAGGGGTTACTTTATGAACAGTGAGGCTGTACTCACGCAACGGATAGTTCTTGGAATCCAAGGAGATATAAAGACAATTGCTGCTGCAACTCCTGAGGTTTACATTTTTTATTTTTTGCTGGAATAACTTTTTTGTTGTTATTACAGGTGCTCGTTCGTTTTTATAATTTAACATCTAGAGAAGTTGATTTAATTTGGATCAATCAGAAAGTAATAGTAGAGCTTATCAAATCAATTTTATAAGTTAATTTAGGGCTTTGGCATTCGTTACGCGAAATTAGGAAAAAATCGCCACATTGATATTAGAACATACGAACAACATCCTTGGATTTTTCGTGAATCAAATACAGGTCTACCTCTAAAGGGGCAAATATTTTATTCTTCTACAGAGAGCGAAGTCTTGTATTTACCTTGATTAACATAAAAATTATGCTAGTTTAGGATTTCTCAATTTATATTCCCAAAAGAAGAGTTGGAAATAACCTGAGAATTGTTTGCAGAACTTTAGTGTTCATACGCTTAGCTCGTATCATTCAATTATTTCTTTCTATATAATCAGCTTTATTTAGAAACTAAGCTTTCGGATTTTTGTCTTAGACAACTTTTTTTTACTCATTTGGAAAACGCAACAGCTCTTGAACAGTTACCGCTTCCACTACCTATTCTGGTATGTCTGGAATTATGAAAACTGAGCAACAAAATTTTCAGAGTTATATCAAAGAATCTATTTCACGAATTCATAGCTACAGACGATACTTCAGCGATCCTCATTATTTAAGCCAACACGCGTTACCGAGAGCAACTTTAGATCCCGTAGAAGCACTTCAAGAACACGTCAGAGATAGTTGAGATATATACAATCGTTACTCTCAAGAATGCCTCCTTTCAAAAAAATACCTAAACTTGCTCCTAATTTAACAACAGAAGCTATCAACGATTGTGTACTGAATGCATTGTTATCTAGTATGTCATGAGTTTACCTTATTATTTAATTATGTTTGCTCAGACAGCGCAGAGTGTAGAGAAGAAAAAATTGGCGGCTTAGCCGGTAAAGGATATGACCGTGATATTGCTTACGCTTTTCTTCATGCTCTTAGTTCCGACGTATATAAAACAGCATAGTTTTGCTCATAATTGTTAACATTTTTAGAGTTCTATAATTCTCGGGGAATCTGACCTCTCTTATCTCACTCCATACTTCTTACAGTTGGGAGAAGCAACTTCAATTGCATACTTCGAAAAAATTATTTCACTTATTGATGAAAATTTGGATTTGTCAGATAGGATCGAGTATGTTTAATGATGCAAAACTCTAATATCAGTTATAATCTAGAAATATTGTATGTGTTCTGGGATATTTTTTAACCACTGTTAACCTCATCACTCATAACAACCTTTTTGAAGCTATTCATAGAGAACTTCCAACATTAATAAAAACGAAGTTATTTAAAAAGGGAGGACGAAAGGGTGTGTTTTGAAGTTTTCATTGTTTTTTAATCTTTGCTTTAAGGTATTTCCTTATATTTGGCCCGCATTTACATATATGTTTTAAAACTTGACGAACATTGTAATGCTAGTGATCTATGGATGTCTCTATATGTAAAGGTCAGTTTTACCCAATCTATATAACAAATATCTTTGGTTTAGCCTTTAAATACTTCCCCAATGATGGCTTGTCTTCATGTGTTGATGGGTCAAAAATGCAGCACAATTGGTGATAAATTTGTTGAAGCTTCTGATATACCATTCGGACATCCTAAATTCTCTGAAAAAGACCAGGTAAATAATTTTTTTTCAACCTGTAAGACTTCTGATATTTAGATGTACGATCTCATAAATTCTCACTTACCTACATTCTTGTACGGAATAGAAGAATCTGATGTTCCTGCTTTGTGTGATTTCTATATCAAAGCTGCTGTCGAAAAAGACGAGGTAAGCTTGTATTAGTAGTATGAAAGATGTATAATGAAATTTCAGCTCATACTCGCTTTTAAAAATATTTTCGATAATCAAGACTCCATCAATTTTCCCCGAATTGACGCTTTCCTGATATCCAGTGTTCTAGAGCTCTATCAGACCGCTGTGGAAAATGACAAAGTAATTGATTTAAAATTTGACGATTATATTGCTTTTGCATTTAGAATTGGAAACATGTAGCAATGTGGATTTCTTGCATACAACCAAATCTTCGTCGTGTAGTATCGTGAGAACTTTTCTAAAACGTTTAAACAAGTATTAGCTTATATATTTAGTAAAAAAGACTCTTCAACTGCTTGGATCAAGAAATTCGCCAGTAGTCTTCCGAAAAAAAAATGCGATGCGTTTGAACCTTGTGCAACATTGGAAAAACTTTTGGCATTGTTTGAGTATCTTCCTTCGGATCTTGTAAGCTGTCAATCCGGCTTGGCCATTAAGGTTTGTTGTATGTATTCCCTAAATTTTAAAATTTGGGTATTCAGATGTTTTTCCTTTTAATTATATCAACATTTGCTACAATGGAAAGTATGCATTTCTTCCGTTGTATGAAAATTGCTGCAAAATATATGAAGTATGTGATATATAAAAGCTTATAGTTCCATTTTTATAATTTCGTTAAAGAATGGCGTATTTCGATATCGAACGTGATGATGCAGGAATTATACGTATACGAAAAATATGGCTGAGAGCTGTTAGGAACACTGTAACTATTTTTACTTAAAATATGGCAATTGTCATTAAATCTTTTAGCTGAAAAATGACTACACAATTTGCTCACGCGAACAAATTGTTGAATGTATCAATTGCATATTAATTCCTCCGGATCTGAGAAGAGATTGTTAGCATGAGTTATTTAATTTTTTTTATGTTTCTTATTTAGATTCGTTGTCATATATTGTTCATCGTTCTGATGAGTGTCAAGAAGCACATATGATGCAGTATGTTGAAAAAAACTTGTTTGCATAGTATTTATAACTTTTCAGTGCTGGTTTATACGTACATGTTGTTCAAAATGAAAATGATTTCTTTTATGAATCGTATCTTGATATGGTACGACTTATGTTATGTTAAATGAAGAAAAATTAATTTTTTCAGTTTAAAACGGTGTTGTTTCATCCTTTGGCTAAGAACGATCTTATTAACAAGGATGAATGCACCTATAATGATCAACAGCTCGAGTTAACGACATTTATGTTTACCTTCTTTACCACTTTCTCCCGGTATTTTTTTTATTTTCTAAAAATAATATAATGCAATAATAAAATATATAAATAATATAATATCATATTAAGAAAGTGGAGATCAAAATATGCTAAACTAACATTCCCTGCTGAGATGCAAAACAAGTTATGCAGGTAAAGTGGAAAATATGTTCTTGACATCTTTTATTGCTTTCTAGATTAGCACTGAGAATTCTGACTGGTGAAATTTCTGCCACACTTAGAGTTGTGCAAACTATTATAGTAAAAAGAGCATTCTTATTCTATAATACAATCGCTAGATCATTTGAACTAGGTATTTAATTCACTGATTTCACTATTCTAAAATTTATTTTGTTTAAGAGGAATATTCCTTGGACTTATTATCCAATTGGGATACGTTTGAAACACTTTATAAATATGATCCTGCCAGTCTCGAAATGTATGCGAAGCGTATGAAGCCACTAGAAGTTGCCAAAATTCTTGGAAAACATAAACGTGCTTCATCTGAATGCGTTGTTGGAATAACAACTGCTTTGTTAAACGATCATGTAAAACCAGAGATTCCTCAATTATTGGGTATTATTAGTGTTCTAAAAGCTAAATAAAATAAATTAACTATTTCAGGATCTTGCCATAAAATTGTTTCTCGTGGAGAATTAAATGAAGATATGCTTCTTTTGTTCGATAAAGTACTAAAGGTTATTTAAATTTTTATATTGAAATTAGATATTTCTGGTTTTTAGGTTACTTCGGGTGCTAAGGGAGAAAGAACTCTCCTGTGCCTTGCTTTGTCAATAGCAGCCACAATAAATATAAAAGTTTGCTACAGTTTTTATTGTTTTACTTTTATTAATTTTTTAGAAAGATGAAGTTTCCAAGCTTCTTGTGTTGAATTCATTGTTGTATAATGCTATACGCTGCTGTTCATATAGTCTGAATGAGGACCAGTGCGCTGTGTATCTGTTAGTTGGTGTTTTTCTTTCCCTTAAAAAACTTTTTTTTAGGCAATGCTTGATTAAGCATTTTAGAATGATAAATGAAACCATCGATTCCAATTGTGGAACTAAGGAAGAACAGGATAGACTGTATTATGGATGTGCTAAGATTGCTCAACAAATTGTTACACACGAAAAATATTTTAGCAGAGTAAAATTTCTTTTTCCATTTGCTTCAAAATATTACGTTATTTAGATTGTTACTCTTTTAATATCCGAAATTATAATGAGCGCTAAACATTTGGAATTACCACTGATGAGATTGCACAGCATTTGCGATAGCCATAGGTGAATTGATACTTTTAAAATTTATCCATATTTATTATTTTAGCACTGCTCTATTAGCTACAACCTTGCCGTCTGGGGAAAAGCGACAATATAGTCGTGTATTCCCGACCATCAAAAAGGCTTTGAAAAGAGCTGCTTAGTTGTTTTTTGTTCGTTAACTTTGTTATCAATTTGATTGTTATTTTTTTAATAAATTAGTTTAAAAAAATTTATCGAGGCGTACCAAAATATTTGGATATAAGTATATACATTATGAAAGAAATAAAAAATAATGAATAATTACGAAATTCTCTTGATTTCTGGTCTTCTGCTATTTTCTTATAACGGCTTAAAGATGATCCCAATTCTTGGCATTTTGTTTCCAATCTTTGCTTCTGAATCAATAAATTATAAATTATTTCAAAATAAAAAGTACCGAGAGCCTGAGAGTAGCTATTTGTACAGATTCTTTAGACTTTTCCTCTCGTGGCATTTCACCAAGCTTACTCAAAATATCCTCTATAACATAGTTTTTAACTATTTTTTTGGAAGAGCATCTATCACGACAAAGAGGACAGAAAAACATCTAAAATATACAGAATAACAGAAAAATATTGAATAATTGTACCAATTCATTATTTACTCTTTCTGTTAAGTGATGACGTGAGGTAATAACTTTTATACATGTTTCACAGAAGGTATGACCACAAGAGAGAATTAGAGGAACCTATAACTCTTAGAACAAAGTTTTGAATAAATTATTACTCACAGCTCCATAAACGTTATAACAAATAGGACAACAAAGTGTTGATGAATCCACAACTACGAGTTCAGCTCCTTCAATATGCGGCACAGGGTACTAAAAAAGTACTTTTTAATCATAAAATATTAGAATATACCTTATTCTTATTGATATTAGTAATTTTCTCGAGTATCGATCGCAAAAACGCCATTATGTGTGGTATGAAACCACATTAAGTTGATTCCATTGCTGATAATAACAAAACTTGTGACACCAGTTACCTCTATGCAGAGAATTTTTTCAAAATTGTGGACGCAAACTAACGTCAGTTACTTATTCCCACGCTTAGCTTTCTACTTGTTATGGATTATTTTTCCTTGAACGTTCTTTTCTTAATAAAGCTTCATGTTAAGTGAACGACTTATGTAAGCATGATACTAGCTAATTATATGTATATATATTTTTGTATATATTTTTTGTATTTTTTATAGATTCTGGCAGGTTGTTATACTTTGAAAAATTTGAAGAAGTTTCTTCTTATACCCCGCAAACCTTCATTTGCTTTCCCTTCCTTTACAATGTGCACCCCAATATCGAATTCAAATAGTGAAGAAATATATAGCAAGGTAGTTTTGTACGTTTGTTCTCTTATACTGTTATTTTAGGCAGCGGAATATTGGCAGCAAGCTAGTCAAGATGTTGATGGCATGCTAGGAGGATTTGCTCATCTTCATCCTGCTGATATTTCTATGTCGAAACAGTTTATAAATAACTTGAAAAAAAAGGTATTTGTTTATACTTCTTATTAATTGAATTAGTATATTTAGAATCTTCTAACTTCTTCAGAATATGCTCTTGATTGTGGCGCTGGAATAGGTCGTGTAACAAAGCATTTACTTTTGCCTCTTTTCAAAAAAGTCGATATGGAAGATGTTGTTGAAGATTTAATAACAAAAAGCAATGAATATATCGGTTGGTATTTTTTATATTGTGTTAATTAGTTCACTTTTGTTCTAGGAAATAATTCCCAAATTGGCGAAAAGTTTGCTGAAGGTTTACAATCATTTGCTCCTCCCTACGGCAGGTTAGTTCCTGTTAATTTCGCTTTCGCTAGTTAACAAAAAGTCTGCAGATATGATTTGATTTGGATACAATGGGTATCTGGCCATTTAACCGATGATGATTTTATAGATTTTTTCAAACGCTGCAAAGTTTGTTATATCATTTAAATTTGGTTTCTAATTTTTTATTTAGGAGGGACTGAGACCGGACGGTGTTATTGTTCTTAAAGATAATTTATCATCTCGTAATATTTTGCTGCATTTATAAATTTCATGTTTTTTTTCTAGAAGATAAACCCGAGTTCGATGATGAAGATAATAGCTGGACTAGACCGGAAGAGTTGGTCTTAAACCTTTTCGAGAAAGCGGGTTTGAGGCTTGTTGCCTGTAACCTCCAAACAGGATTTCCGAAAGGAATGTATAAAGTTAAAATGTTTGCTTTGAAACCTTAATTGCATTATGTTGTTATTTGTTGTTACTAATGCTCAATAATATCCATGATTTCTTCACGTTTACGTTTTTTACTTTAATGGGTTTATCACCCTTACTACTTTCAATAAATTTAAAAATTATTCAGAATTTATGTATTCAGATGATTTCTGCGCTTCGACGAAAGTTGGGGGGAGATAAGGATTCCACTGCTCATCCAGTAATGCCTCCAGGAGTTTCACGAGTTGATAATGAATTACAAAAGAAATATGCTCGTGGGGTTCAGTATAATAGTACGTGTTTATGTATTAAAGAATATTCAAATTTTCTTTAGTGAAAATAGTTATACGCGGCGATCGAAATGTAGGCAAAACATGTCTTTTAAAGCGGCTGCAAGGCTTATCATTTTGTGAGGAGTACGTGCCCACAGAAGAGATTCAGGTATATTTTACGGTAGAACTCACTTTTCATTTTGAAATTATCCAGGTTGTAAATATACACTGGAATTACAAAGCAACTGATGATGTTGTTAAAGTTGATGTATGGGATATAGTTGATCAAAGTACCAAAAAACGGATAAAAAATGATAAGCTCAAGCTTAGTAACAATTCACAGAATAATTCTTCGTCTCCTGCTGAGGATGTAATTAATTGATAATGTATTTAAAAAAAAATTAATTTTTTTAGTCACTCGAAGATGCCATATGTGATGCCCGATTTGTTGATGTCTATAAGGGTGCTCATGGAATAGTTCTAATGTTCGATTTAACGAAGCAATGGACTTGGGAATATGTTCAGAAGGAAATTAACCATATACCGGATACCATCCCAGTATATATAATTGAGAACTATAACTATAACTCCACCTGTTAAGGTTATTATCCTTGCTAACAGAAGAGATATGGGTCACCATCGTGTGGTTACAGATGAGATGTGCGATAGTTTTGTGGATTCATTCAATAAGTTAGTTTTTTATGACTTTGACTTATTCATGCATGATAGCTGATCAGTTTCGAAACTAGCACTTACCAAATATAGAGAAAATCTTGAAAGTTAAAGAAATTAAATTACAAATATTACGAGGTTATTTGAAAAAAAGATTCTTTTCATCAAAGAGACTCACCAATTCAATAGCTTGTTTTCAAAGGAAAGTACTGAAACCTGTTGTTTCAATCTCTTTTCTAGTTTTCTCCGCCTATTCTCACTAACCATTTTCTCACTATCTCACTTTTCCATTCGAGCAAAAGTGAATAAATAATCAATACTATTTTCGGGTTCGAACTTTATATATGTTAGTGTTTCTGTTTGCGCCTGGTACTATAACAATATTGCCTGACTGTTTTCTTCCTCTTCTCACTATCTTCGTTAACCTCTTCCCAGAGATAAGATAGGGTGGCACTGTTATCGATCTTAGTGTTGATTCCGAAAGTTAACTATTCAATGTGGAGATTCAACTTCTAGATGAGCGGTTTCTGTCTACCTTATTTTACTTACGATCAATTCAATTTGACAGCTGTACCTTGGTCTTTTCTTCTAAGACATGGCTCGGCCCTGTGTTTGTACGGTATTGCTTTTGCTCATTGGCCAGGTTCGTCATTAGACCAAGAGCATAGCTCTTTGAACTTTGCGAGTAATTCAAACTCTTAAAGGAATAGCCGTAACTGATTGGGCGGAAACTGATCGTACACTAGCTATTCATCTTTCTGCCATAATATTTGTTCTTACATTTTGGTCAGCCTGTTTATATCATTACCTTGTATCAGCAGGTAGAGTACAGGTTTGGTATATTTTCAATTTTGCAAGGATTTGGATGTTTCTTGCAGATAGACGTAAGAACCGGTAAAATTAGAGGAAAAGGATGGGTTGTTAGATCCTCTCGAAGAGCTCACCGTGTTCTTTTGAGCTTATCACTAGCTTTGTCATGTATGACTTTGCTCCAATCAATTGTGACAATTATGGTTATAACTCAGTTCTATTTGCCTGAATATGCAGGCAAAGGTATCCCTCTCTTGATTTTGCTTAAAGTAATTTCTGTTACATTTTTGCTTTTCCCCTATGATAAATTGTAGGTTGACCAAACAATTTCACTTGTCATATTCATTGTTGCTCTGGGCCGCCTGTTCTTTGAACCTGTAGGGCTTCCAAAGCGCAAACCCGAGCCTATCAATGATTTAAATGGAATAACTAAAGAAGGGGATGAACCTTCTTCTGCTGAAGTATCTTTAACAGTGGAAATGTGTAATATATGCGATACCAACTGGAGTAATCGAAAGTTGGAATGTGGACATTTAGTTTGTTGTTGTTGCCTATTTCGGATATGGAAGGTGTGTTCTTATATACCAGTTTGTACATATTTATCCCACATTCCAGGAGACTGGGTTTTCTAATGCAAGGTGTCCATATTGTAGGGGTGATGTATATATTGTAACAAAACTTCACCTTATTCATGGTGGCAATGTAGACATAAGTAGTTGTTGCGGATTAAATAGATCAGAATTCGCTGATATTGAAAGACAAAGCGAATCTTTGGATTATTCTGTTATTGCAGTACCGCCTCCACCAGAATCGTAATTTGTAACGATTCATTTGTAGAATGCTTTATTATATGAACTAATCGGGTTTTGTCAAGCAAATTTGAGTATATGTTTTACATTTTTTTCAATAAATATGTAAGTAATCGCAAATAGTTTAAGCAGTTTTACAAATATAAATAGCCATAAACGATAATATTTTGTTTGAACTTTAAAATAATGGTTTTTATATATTTAGATCAAATTCTATGCCCGATGGATCTCCAAGAGTACGGTGGACTGCATCATCGATGAGAAATGCTTTTGGATTACGCCTTGTACATTTATTCTTCAACATTCCTTTCTTATGTTTACAAGTTTGTTTAAGTACAAATATATTATTTTATAGTTCTTTTTTAGCGAAATACTTTAAAATTACAATTGGAGCGAAATAAGACTGAAATTATCTCTAGTTATACTGAATTAGATTGCTATCAAGAGACTCCTGAAGCTGATTATGATAAGTTTATGGATGCTGTAACTCAACGACGTCGTCAAGTGGCCGAAAGCCAAGGAGTGAAGGCTTCTTCGGTAACTCCTTCGGGAAGAGTAATGGGTGGGGGACAGCCAATACCTGGTCAAAATCTGTCGCCTGAAAAGTATTTTTACTGTTTAGTTTGTATACTGATTGTGCATTTTAGAACAAGTCGCAAACCGTCCGATGCTTCTGTAGCTGAAACAGCTGATTCAACTATCACGAGTGAGAAAATGTATTAGCTTTAATACTTTAAAGTCGTCCTCTCTTCAGAACGGTCACCTGTAAATAAGGAGGCACGAAAAGATTCATTTGAAATGCTCGGAGTTGATGATGATGAGGATGAGGATGACAGTATTAATCAGTTCTTAGATAGTTCTGAAAATTTAGAAAAAGCTAAACGGCCTGCTACATTACCCATTCATCGTCCTAGTGCTAGTGATGAGTAGGTTATATAATTTATTCAATTTTCTATTTGAATTTTTCAGTGAAAATTTCGGTAATACAATGGTACGAACTTTCGAGGAAGATTTTTATGCGGATGATGATCTTAATGAAAAAATGTCTAAAATGGCTGTGGAACAGAAAAAAGTAAAAAAAAGTACTGTTTTGAAATTTCATGAACCTCCTCCACCATCTGTAACACCACCAGGTTTGTTTGTTTTCTATCATACATCTCTACCATGTTTTTTAGCATACCATGTTAACCTTGAAAGTGATAATGCTGATTCATCTAATGAGGAGTACATAACACCTGATAGAACCGATTCAGACTGTCCTATTACGTATACTACTCAGAGCAGTCCTATAACAGAAGAGGTAAAATAAAATAAAATATAATAAAAATTCTGAGTAATTATTGGAATTAATCAAAGTTATTAAAACAATAATTATACAAAGAAAGCCGTTTATATATTCTGTTCAAAGTTGTATATTATTATTTTGGCCCTGTATCTTTCTTATATCTTCGAAATGAGAAGAATCCAAATTTGCCTTTGTTTACACCGTTTTCTATTCCATAAATAATCACTTATTATAGTTGCCTGTTGTTAATAGCATCACAGAACCAACAGAGAGTTGTTCTGCTTTTACAACTGAAGATTTAGATGAATGGCTTGGAAAAGAGGAGAGCACAGCTTGTTCAAAGGTATCATACACAATTTCTGTTGAAATGTATCTCATGTTGTTATAGATTAATTTTCAAGTAACTGTCGAATCATCTGATGAAGAAATCGGAGTCAAGTTACCAATAACTTCAGATTCTAAGCCAATTGTTAATGCCCCTCAACCTGTTCCCATGATCATTCCAGTAGGCTAATATGATTATGAATGGAATCCCTTTTTTATTACAGAATCTTCTGGGTGAAGAAAAACCGAAGAAGAAAAAAAAGAAAACTATTGAAAGTGGAACAGAGAGAAAGACTAAAAGCAAGGATGGCATGACAAAATTAAAAAAGAAATCATCGGCTAAAGCAGGAAGTACTTCTAAAAACCCACAAATTACGCTTGAGGAGTTTCTTGGAGGACCAATTTTACAGGATGACCAAGATTATGATCCATTATGAGGTGCGCTATCACTAACAGCATCGATCGTTCCTCAATTGCTGGTAATAACTATTCTAACTATTTTACTTTTTACATATTGTACATTTTGATCATTAGGAAAAACTAATAATTGTCACTCACCATATAGATCAGTTGCCATGATTTATTTGGTGTAATATGAATTCTAATATTTAAGAGTACAATGCATGGAAAACGTTATATTATTTAAGAAATTCTAACTAATTTATAATCTATCCAGTTAGAAAACTAAACAAAAAATCTTGCCGATAATGTAGAAAACTTAAACTTTTACTTACCGTATTTGTAAACATAATGTAAAACTATGGGTACGAATTCCTTTGTGTTCCAAAACCGTAATAGGTGGATGGTATTTATTTAACTATTGATAATTGGTTCATATAATGTTGCGATGTAATCAAATGATTTAAATTATGTCCTATTGTACATACTATTATAAATTTTTTTCTATGATTCGAAGAGTGTCTTATAAATATTTTAAAACTATGGTTTTCTTATAAAATTCGTTTAGAAAACGAACGTTTTTATCTATTATAACGTTATAATCGAATTGTTCTCTATAAGATTTTCCTAAATAATTATTAATAAGGAAGTATTAAGCTTTTCAATATTGAAAAAAACGTATTTCAACCTTGACGAGATATAAAAATATTTTATAATTAAACATGACAGAAGTATGGAAGTCTCAAGCTAAAAAATTTTGTCAGATATGCAAGGTGCGTTTTGTTTAATGACGTACTATAGTAAAGGTTAATCAATTTTAGTGCTGGTTTGCTGATAATAAAGCATCAATTGACTTTCACGAAAAAGGAGATCGTCATAAAAATGCTTTAGCTAGATCGCTTAGGGAAAATAGTAAGCAGCAAGAAAGAGATGCACGACAAGTGAGTAGCAGACTAGAAATTTTCAAAAAATGCCATCGTTTAAGCAAGCATCTTTGAACTCTACCCTAGCATTGATGGAAAGTTCTGCTCTAGCTTCTATGAAAAATGACAAAGCTAGTTCTTCATCAAGTAATTTCACCTATATTTTTTTTCCACATAAAGTTTTCTTTACAGCATCATTTTTCGATCCAAGAAATTTTAAAGATATTAGATCAATGGCCTGGGAACTTGGAAAAAGGGCTGGTCCTGTAATTTCGTCCGGTAATGACGAACCTGAAACAAAAGTGCCAAAAGTCGAAGGTTTCCCTAATTTCTAAGAATTAGATATGAAAACAGCATTTAGATATGAGTGCATATGATGCTCGATTTGAGGGAAAAGTTTGGGTTGAGGCTGAAGGCGATTACGGTAGAAAGTATTATTTCCATATGACTTCTGGAGGTTATCCTTTCTTATTAAAAAACAAATTTAATATCCTTATGTAGAAACCACTTGGACAAAACCTGCTACTTTTTTCACCTCAGAGCAATATGATGCTATACTCAATGGACGAGATCCAGATGAAGTCAACGACACTGTAGGGGAATCGGGACCGGAAAAGAAAAAGAAAAAACGAAAACCAAGACACAGACATGAGATTGAAAAAAAGCCTGAAGTTGATCTCGATTCACTAAATTTGCCGAAACTAGAGCCGTTTAAAAAGAATACCGAATTTCTAGTTCCTCAAATTTTGGTCCCAAGCGCTAATAATGATTTACCTAAAGTTCAACATTTCCAACCAGGACAAAGTAAATTTTTTTTTTTTTGCATGTCAACATAATCGTTTAGAATCAACTATAAGAATAAAATCTGAAGAACTTGACGAAGATGCGGAGGAAGCAGCTCCTGTTTCACAAGAGCCTTTTGCAGAACAATTCATAGAAAGCAATCCTTTAATCGAACATTCCACTACGGATGTTAAAAAAGAAGTTTCATCGCAAGTCATACATGTTGACGGTGCCGTTTTGGTAATTTTCATCATGTGATGCTCTCTTCTACTATTTATGTTTAAAGAAAATAGAACCGGAAGCTCCGGGAGCACAATTAGTTGAAGAAATCAGAAGAAAGAAGTATGAAGCTCCAGCTCTTGGACAATGGACGAAAGTTATTAAAGATGAAAGGTGGGTGATTACCAAATTTTTATTTTTAATAATTAAAACCCTTTTAGTGAAGTGTGCAATGAATCTCCTCTCACCGCTAAATATCGCGAAGCTGAAGCAAAGGAAGAAGCTGAGCGCGAAGCTAAAGAGAAGTTAGAAGAGCGATTCGAGCCGAGACAAGAGTTTAAGGAGAAAGTAGCTGAGACTATAACGAAAAAAGTTAGTTTCAATCTGGTTGCAATATGTTGAAACGATATTTTTATAGGTAAAAGGTCCCATTGAGTTTAAAAAGAAATCCGGATCTCGAAACATCCGCAAAAGAGAAGGCTAACTATGATACTTATTATAATTTCGCATTTACTCTCACTTTCACACTTCTTGAATTATCGCATGTAAAAAATCTTCGTTGTCATTGTTGTCAATAAAATGCAAACAAATATTCCAGAAAATTCTTAACAATACATTTATTCTCCATAATACATTGGCTAAAGAAACATTAGGGTGAAAATCCTATGTTTTGGGTTCAAATGAAGAAATGATTGTGTGATTAAAGGTGAATACCTTTTTTGTTGTTTATTTATTATTTAGTTTATGCTTTCAAAATTCTGATTTTGTTATTATCTTGCGAAACATTTTCAACGAATTCGAGCAGAACAAGAGTTATACATTTATCCAGAAGTATAGAACAAATATTGATATTTACAATTGAAAAATAAGAAAAGTTGGTGTCAAATACTGATGTATTCATGCGGAAATGAGCATAAGTATTTTGTGCACAACTAGATAAAACTTTTTAAAAGCTCTTCCTATTGAATTTGATTTGAAGTTGAATTTCGAAATAATGGAGCTCCAGTGTATTATACACAATAATTTTTCGGAGGGATGTTAAAACTTTTTAATTTTTAAAAAATATTTATTTGCATTGTTGCCTGTATTTCATTAAGTCGCACAAAAGCCGTAAAATATGAATAAGTTGAGCAAAATCTTGTTACATATTGACTTTAAAAAAGAAGTAAATTCAATTTCTAGATTTATCATCCAATCATTAACTGACGTTGTTACGCTTGAATTCGGCTAAAATATAAAAATGGTTTTGTTTGATTGGTAATAGACTATGTTAAGTTATTTATAAGAAATGGCAAATTCGTTATTCTTATAGATGAATTTACTCCTATTTTTTATTTCCTTAAACTGAGTTGAGAATGCAGAAAATGACAGATAGATTGAATGATGCAGTGTTATGATGAAATCTATTTTAAGCTCCCTTATCAAAAATAAAAAAGAAAGAAAGAAAACGTAAAGCAGGATGAGAGGTTAACTTGTAGCCCACAATTTATAGTTCATACATGAAATGATGATAATTCCTTTCGTTTTATATTTTTAGCTTTGTAGCCCTCTTAGAAAACATGGATTTGCTGAATTTTTAATTATTCACAATGATGTAGCATTTGTTTATCTATGTTTACAATACTAATTACTCTTTCAATTGAACGACAATGCCAAATGGATTTGATAAATGATGTTGAGCTATTGTGAGATTGGCTAGCTAATACGGTAGGGAATTTTGTTTTTGTGTTTAGGTCATTGATTCACACAAAGCAACATTTGTCATTCCGGTTGACATCACCACGTCGGACTGTCGCCAGAATCTGTTCAACTCATCAGCGTTTACGAGCTTCCGGATGATGCCACGAGGATACTTACATGATGTCATCCACCTTCATTATTCACAAACGCATACACACGTTGTCAAGAATATTTGACATTCAAAAACGACAATATGGCAGTGATCATTCATTTTTCATTCATAAAAGTGCAAAAACATTGAGATTTTCATAATATAACACGTTATCACATTTTGATGTTTTACTCATTAAGTCGCTAATCTGCAAGTTGTATTGTGAATTTCATGTTTGGTTTTCTTTGGAAAAAAGCAACAATTCTGCATGAACTAAAAACAGTTCAGATTTATTTCCATTTCCGCAATATTCTTTTGCAAAATAACAATTTATTTTTTGCATATAACCTTTAAAAAATAAAGAAATTTATCAAATAAATGGGTTATTCAATGGCTAAAAATCGAGCTTATAGCATGTGTATTGTGCAAAAGACTATGATGAGAATGATTTCGGTGCAGGGTGACATTGAGAGCTAATGCCCTGCAAACGTCTAGGTTCGAAATGACCTTGAATCAGACAAAGCCACACGTGATTTCTCGATATGGCGTGGATGCGCAAAACTAAAAAATGACTGAGAAATGCACTTTTCAGGTTTCTCCGTACTCTTTCCTTGTTCTGTTCGCCTCTCCACAAACATGTGATGGTATAAGAAAGTTTTGAGAATCATAAAACCATCATAACTGAACATATGAAAAAGTTCTTGTCATTATGTTTCTCATACTTGATTGCAATTCATGACAAACATACACATGTACAAACTATGTATAATCTCTTGTTAAACTCAAAAATGGAATACAAAAGAGATGATATATGTATATGTTCATAAGTTCATTATGAATTGTTTTAGAGGTTTTTCATTATTTTCTGTCCTTTTCTAATGAATACGGCTGCCTAAACGTTTAAAAGTTTTTCAAACATTGACATTCTTATGCTTTCAGCTTTTGGTCTATATCTCTATTTGTTTTATTTATATTTCATTTAGCTATCGAATGAAACAAAAAATGCTTTCGTGCTCATGGACCATTTGAAATCTTTGAAAAAACTTTTTTTGGTAGCTGGTCCGTTAATCCCTTCCTTAAAATTTTAAGTTTATTGTCTAAGATACTTTGTCCTGTTGGAAACATTTGTTTTTCCATCATATGTCAATCATTTTTATTTTTATGAGGTAAACGGCAAACTACATGATGTTAAAATGCCAGTTAAGTATGGAAGATGATCAGCAAGTAAGCTCTCTCAATGATTTTTTTCGCGTCGTGTTGACTCGGAATATAAATTTTTTTCGATATATTATCTTGAGAACTTGCACATCTGATACCGAACATAAGCAGATCATAACCGCAACTTATCATGACCATTAAAACATCTTTAAAATTCTTGTACGACGCATATCTGGCAAATGTTTTTGGATGACAGACTGACAGCAGCTGTTCTGATTGAAAACAACGATTACAGTTTTCATATTTGTATTCACAATAAGTAATACCACTTCCTCTCGATTTTATTGCACATCTATCAATGTCTTTTATTCTTCATTCAAACATTCTTTTTTTCTTTTTCAATCTTTTTCAATCTCCTTCTTCTTTATCAATTATTTCATCAGAACCTAACGATTAGATTTACTTATCATTTATTCATCATAGAAAATTAGACCTGAATATTAACTGCTTTTATCAGTTTTTCTGGGTTATTTAATTTCTTTTTTTAGGTTAAAGAGTTATAGAGTTCAATCTCATATATTTTAGCTACAAGATAAAATTGAAACAATTTTAGTTCAAAAAAACAAAAAAACTTATTAGTCATAAATTAAACAACAAAAATTGTAATAATATATTGAAAACAGAAATATACAATAGCTTTTGGAGCACTAACTATTAATATATGAATATACTTTTCATAAAAGTAATGTAACATATAATATATAACATATATCATATAGTATATATATGATTTCTGTTTTTTTTTTTACGTTTTTCCATCTATTTTTCATGTTGTTTAATATTTTTAGACAGGTGTTGTTATATTATTTCACGAATTCAACATCGCACCATCATCATCATTTTCTTTTAAATTACTATCATAATCATTATCAACAATATTTTTCTTATTAGTCTATTTAAACGATTTTTAGAAGAATGATTCTATTAATATGTTCTATTATTAGTTTCTTAGATTAACTATTAACTTGAAACTTGTTATCAATCATATTTTATTCTTCGACTCATAAATTCATAATTAAACAGAAGTTAAACTGCTGTTTCACTTTTGTTTCATAGTTTTATCAGTTCAATTAATTTCTAGCTTATTAATTAATTCTAATAACATATGTTATTTACTAATTTCTAGAATATTCTTCAAACTTCATCCCTCACTTCAATTTCTTTCTTGTTCTTGTCTTTAATATCACTACGCTTGCAATTATTTGTGTCTCAGACTGCCATTACTATAAGCTTAAATTCACTGCATAAATCTTGAGCTTTTCTCTGATCTTGTGCCGCCTAATCTCCGAGTACTGGCAATTAATCGGCTAGTTTGAATTGTTAACAACTGTTCTTCTCGTAATCAGACCACCCGCTTCTTTTGGATTTTCGTTTATTAGAAGATCATGCATAATATATGTATGAATATCTATAAAATTGATTATAAACATTCCTCCAACAAGTCATAAATCTTTTTTATTCCTTATATCAATTAGGTCATTCCGGTTAATGCACATGACTCAGAATTGATAAAAAAGATTTGTGGCAGAAACATCACATATCAAATATGATCTTTTCTAGCATCGCATTTCAAAGAAAAAAAATTAAATTAATAATAGATTTTCTTAATCTTTTAGAGCTTATGCACTGTCATAATTTCTTTCCAAATTCCTTATTTTTGATTTGCACTTCTGAGGATTTTAAGTAAAAATGTGGTAAATTTAGAAAATGATAACCGAGAATTATTTTATATTTAAGTATCATTTTTATATATACATACGTATGTATATATATAGAATTTTTACAAAACAATAGAACTTCACGTTTGTTTCACGCCTATACTTTGATAATTATTAATTTTATTTATTTGTAACTCATAAGCGGTTGTATTCATTAGTTTCGGCATCAATTTGAATTATTTTCTTATTATTATCAATAACATTCATTTCTAATTGTTTTGAACATTTAGATAAGTTGTATTCAAAATCATTGAACAAATGTAAATTAAGTATATGATATAATATAATTATTTTATTTCAAAAAGCAATTTAAAGGGAAGCTATTTTTATGTTATGGTAATTTTACACTGTTTTCAAAACAATTACTTCTATTTTCACATAATTCTTGATAAGTATAACTCAATTAGTAAAGTAAATAATAAAATTATCATCACAAATGCTATAGAATTTACTTAAGTTTATTCTATCCTCCTTTTGAAGGTTTCCCAGCTCTTTTTATTCATTTTTCCATCTAATTACAGATATATTAAATATGTTTGAATATGATCTAAAATGTTTTCATAACCATTTCTTTTAATCTTCATCGATGCCATCAATATGCTCTCTCATTTCAATCTTTATTTCTGAAAGATTTTGTTTGTTAAACCGTTTTGAGTCTCAGCAAGCATTAGTATTACGTCTTTAACTTTGCTCCTTTTCTCTAGATTTATCACAGCAACATACTTATGAAACAACTTAAACTTCAACAAGTTTTGCCTTTATACCAATCATAGGTTCCACTTCTTTCTATTATTCAATTCAATATGTCGTCTTCGCTCCTGTCCCTCCTTCTCTTTATAAACTTCTCTACGCATTTTCTCTTATATTCTAAGGCTGTCCAGTTATAGTGGTACGATGGTTTAAGGTTAAAAATCATATTTCACCTAAATCTTTTAAATTGGTATTTATATAATATTGAAAACAAAAATAATATACCCCCCTTCTTCTTTTATAAAATATAAAGATACAACACACATTGGTCATTCTGTTTAGTACAATCAATTTTCAGGTGTTCTTGTATAATTTATAATTTAAATCGGTGTAACACAAAGAGATGATTCAAAATAAATTTTGATACTTAAACGATTATGCTAATTAGGTTGGCCCAAATAAAGTTAATATCTGCTCGATGAGAATGAAAGTCGATGTTTGATCAGCTAAATTTTTCCCAATGCTCGTGAAAGAGTAAAGAAATCTGAGAGAAAAATGAATATTGGTATACATTGGGAAAGCCGTTATACATCAGTTATTAGCTAATCCCTTACGTAGAACAACTATTTGATTTATACATAAAATCATTCAAAAATAATAATGATTAAACATATATATATATATACAGATCTATCTATCTATTTATATATATATAAATAGATATAAAAAGAATTAGAAGCAAAAGATGAAATGACCACTTTTCCCAATTTAAGTTATTTAAATACTTTATTTGCTTCATTGTAAGATTGTATTGCATTTGATGAGAAAGAAAAAGAAAATTTACGATTTTTCAATAAATCCTTGAAATAATTTATATAAAAGAACTAAACAATACTCTTATTGAATATTATGAATAAAACTATTGAAAATTCAAATACTACTCTGTTTCTAATCTTTCCACATATCATTTTCTACTATTTCTACTTCAATTTAATGGAAGAAGCGAAGCAAGTGATTAACAACGATGGTAGAGAAAGGCAACGAAATAGAGGGAAACTTTTAACGTTTAAAGAGAGTGAGAGACAGAAAATAAAGAGAAGGAAGGGGGGGGGGGGTTTCCCCAATTTGAAAACGTGTTCTTTATTCTCGATTTCTTTTCTATTCCCTCTTTTTATTCCATTTCTCGATTCAAAACCTCAAGGCTATTTCTATTTTCTATTAGAATAATCTCCCCTTCATTCTTTTTTCAATGGTTTTTCTGAACATTCTGTGCTCTTTTTCTTCAATTCTCAAGAACTTAGTCAAAATTTCTAGAAACTTTATTTTGAAATTTTTTCAATAATTTCATGACAGTTCGTGGGAAAAAAATTGTTTTAACTATACTATTTTCGCTATGTTCATATAGTATAAACTGTAGGATGTTACTTATTAAATTAAAATATATTATTTTCATTTTCTTCAATAAAAATTTTTTTAGTATAAAAGAAAAATATGTAACTTTCATGTGCTATTCAATTGAACTTTATAACGAATATTCCACAACCCCTCCCTGTTAGTTCACAAAAATGAAAGTATTGGATTGCAAAAAAAGTGTACTTTGAAATCCGTTTTACAATTTACGAAATTTTTGAATTTTATGAACTTCCTGCGATGCTGGCTTGCCTTATTTTCACAAAAAAAAAACGACGAGATTCAAGAAATGGGCTTTGGCTCTTAGTGACTGACTACTTACTCTATGCGATTTGGAAATAGAATCGGATCCAGACCACCGGCTATGTCGGCTTTGTGTTGCCAACAGTATTTTTTAGCTTAAAATTCTCTCTCCGGTTTTCAATTCAGTTTTCTGTTTTCGTTTTCTCAAATTTCACAAAATCAGGCTGTTTGTTGAGAATTGTGGAAGCTCGTTCTCAATCTATTTCTCGATGTCCATATGTATGAATGTGTCAGGTAATGTAAACGAAATGAGCTAAAATCTAAATATGTTTAGCTAGACATATATCTTTCAAACATATTCAACAGTAATCCATATATATATATGGATTATAACTCTGTAATAGTCTATCTTACTCTTTACCGATCTCTAATAGCCATGGATTTGCCTTTATGAGCTCGTAAACTGCTACCCAATCACTTCATTATCTCATTCTCTCTCTCTCTCTCTTTCTCTCTCTCTCTCTCTCTCTCTCTCTCTCTCTCTCTCTCTCTCTCTCTCTTTCTTTTTCTATCTATTCATTTGGATGCCTCTTCTTCTCTTCTAATTCGTTCACCTCTTTCTATCTCTAACACTCTCTATCATACAAATGCTCGTATTTTTCTTTATTCATTTGTTCACCTTCGTACTTCTCTAATATAATTTTCTAATTGGATCCGTTTTAATTAGATCTAATACACACAGTTTTAATGATGATAAGCGCAAGACCAGAAAAACAATATGTTCTATAACTATTAATGATTTAACTCATAAACTTAGATCAAAATTTATTTTTCAAAAGCTTTTTCTTGAACCTCAAAGTTTTTTAAGATGATCTCCTTTTTTTTACACAATTTTTGTTTCTAAAAAAACAACTTTTCATGTTCAGACATCGGTCAATAGATTGGCAACTGATTCCTACTCACTTTCTTCTGATCCGATTTGACAAGGACACACCTGACGATTTTAGTAACGATATTTCGATAGCTTGTTGCTCTATTTCTTTGTAAGAAAGTCAATGTAACAGCTAAATCCTTCGTAATTAGAAGACGTTTCAAAAAAAAAAATATTTCATGTACATTCAATGAAAAAAGAAAATAGAAAATTGAAATAGCTTATGAAATAAACTGAATAACAAGAAAATCATGCAACAAAAGTTCTTTTTCACCGTCTTTCTCTCTTGCTCTTATTCAATGTTTTCTAGTTATATTTAGTATTAGTCAGTCCCTTATGGTAGAAAATTTATCCTTTTTGTATAATCAGAAAGAACATCGGAAAAAGAAAGAAAAAGAGGGAAAGAGATATGGAGAGAGAAAGTGAAATGGGACTAGGTTATAGATAATGGAAAAGAATGCAAGGGAAAAGGAGTAGATAGATGATAGAATAAAAGAAAGAAAAAGAGAAAAAGAGTGGAAAAGACAGAGAGAGAGAGAAAGAGAGAGAGAGATAGAGAGAGAGAGAGAGAGAGAGAAAATTAGGATTGATTATAGAAAGGTCCAAATCATGTTGTTGAATATGTTCCAACAATAATTGTTAGTTAGAGGTATATGACGTGATTGTTGTTTATTTCCAGGTAGATTTGGAGGTCGAATCTCACATTTTCTCATTAGATCATATGCCTGTTCTAAAAAATTCAAATTTCCTCAAACGTATTATATATAACTGGATAACAACTACATACATATGTTGTAAAATCAATTCGAATTGATGACAAGTTAATTTTATAAAAACTTGACTATATGCGTATATATGAATATCATATAATAAGGTAATATATTATATTATTATTAGTTATCTTTCAGCTTAACCTTATTTAATTTCTTTGTAGGTCTTTATGGCTGATTACCTTGAAATCTCAGCAAAATTATGGTAGTTTGAAAGAATAAATAGATGAGTGACATCTATGTCTATCGTATAGCTAAAGTACAGTTCAATCATCTCTCTTACAATCTCCTCCTAGTTCAGTACTAAGGACATCGCCATCATCTTCATCAACATCGTACTTTGTATACAATTCGTCTGTCAAATAGATGGACAGATTGCCAGAGCTTGTGAACGTGATTGTCGTTGTGGCCATACATAGTAGCCCACGATAATGAAACTTCTAGTTTTTCCTCATGTGTCATTTGATGATTCTGCACTTCAAATGTCTTGCTTGTCTTTCTACATAACTAGTATTAACGTATAAAACATATAATATAGAGTCAAATCAGTCATTAAATATTTAAATAGAGTTTAAGCGATACAATTCAGTTCGATAGAGAAAGATCACCTCAGATACGGTAGATCATACAATTTAAACTTGGATGATGTTTGAATTTATACTCCAGCTAAAACTATCTAGGGCATATAGTCAATCAACAGCACATCATTCTGTCATTTTGTCCTCTACATGGTTGAATAACTTTTTTTTTCAAAATCAAAATTGCTTTTGAGAATCTTTGTATATGGCAAATTCAGCCCAAAATTCCTGCCTAACCTATCACGGTTGGATGAAATTCCTATCGTCGTCGTTACCATCATTATCGATGTTATTGTGAACTAAATAGAAAATTATAATTTTTGTTATAATTCTCTTAAACATCTTATACTGATCAATAATATTCAACTTCATTCAAATGGGTTATAGATTTCGTTTCAAGACCCGATTCAATTATCTTTAGAAATTTCATTTTCCAGTTTCAAGCAACGCTGATCAACTTTATGCGCTCTCTATCGGAAGTTCGTTCATCAACTTCTACAGTCACTTCTGAGTTAGCCCAACAACCTATTCATTCCTAGTGCTAGAACCTTGAAAGCAGTTAGAAACATTAATTCATTGTTCTACCAATGTTTCTGACAATAGCACTTGAAAACCCTAGGATTATTCTAATTGTTATATAGAACATGTATGATAAAGCATTTCTTCAACAGGATCATATCAGCATTTCTTTTTTGAACAGCCAATCCTTGTAAATGGCACATCACATATCTTAAAAACTTTCAAATGTTCTTATCAACTATGATAAACGAACTAAGCTATCTAACTATACCTGTTATCACAATTATCATTTTATCATTGAAAAAACCAATATCATTGTTCTTTCTTAGTCGCTTCCAATACTTTTAAAAATCATGGAACTAAATCATTCCTTTCGTTAATGTTCCAGACAAATTGTATTGATTTTCAGAGAATTATCATCTTATATTTACGATTATTTTTGAATTTAAAATATTAACTTATAAACATGAATATATATATATATATATATATATATATATATATATATATATATATATTATATTCTTTCTTTTACTTCTTATGTTTTCTTTTTTTTTTGCGACTTCTTTATTCATCGTTCTCGTGATTTGTTGAATCATTTTCATAGAGAGCTGAGTGAAAAAGAAATTAAAATCATATTGGCAATGTGGTTTTAGTTTTCTCACATTTGATTTTGTGAAAAAATACAAACAAACTGAATAAAGAAAAAAAAGAAATTGAAATATATGATAAGAGCTTGAAAGGAGAAGCTGAAAGTATGTATGTTCTATACATGTTCTATGCATCTATGTAAGGACATTGTTAAAAATAAAAAAGTGTGAGAAAGGAAGAGAAAGAGAGA
Organism: Auanema rhodensis; assembly: GCA_964057225.1. NCBI lineage: Eukaryota > Metazoa > Nematoda > Chromadorea > Rhabditida > Rhabditidae > Auanema > Auanema rhodense. The sequence goes on along the minus strand of OZ059899.1, from coordinate 6,267,882 downwards.
GAGAAAAAGAGGGAAAGAAAGAGAAAGAGAGAGAAAGAGAGAAAAAGAAAGAACACTACCTAAACATACATAGATTGTACATTAAGTGATTAGATCAAGTAACTTGATGATTTGCTTCCTTCTTACAATGCTTGTAAATTATTTTTTAACCTTCGAAAATTGCAAGAGAAAATAGACAGAGATAGTGAAAGAAAGAGAGTTAGAGGGAAAAGGAGAGTAGAATAAACTAGAAATAAATAAGCTCATCATCATTAAAAATATAATTAGTTACTTAAAATGCTCTCTATTACTTATTTTTATATTTTATTTCTATTCAATAACTTGATGTTGATAATTTGATGTTAATTTCTCCGTTTTTACATTCTAATTACGTGAACATACACGTGAACTGATTAACAATTTTAAACATTTTGAAATATTTATATTTGTGATGCGGTTGCTATTTATTTTTATTTACAAATAACATATTAAATTTTATTAAAATTATATTAGTTCATATATTTTTTTATTTATTTCAATATTATATTATAAGAATTATTACTAATAGCAATTTATCACTGGTTGTTCCTTTTAACAGTTCAATCTGTTTCATTTCACATCTATTTTCAATTCAAACATTTGGGTTCCTTTCTCCTTCAGAGTATTTTCAGTGTGATGCTAAAAAGCCCCCTGCATCACTTCATCTAAACCTATGCCATAAAGTTGATATTGACGATTTTCGCTTCTTCATGACTTATTTTAACAAAATGTTTCTTTCGATTAATTTTTTTAGCCTAAGCTTTAGTAGGAAAAAACAAATTTTATTTTTATGTTTGTTATACGACAAGATGAAAGTTATCTATTAACGGTATTTCCCTTTTGTCGGCTGGCTCTTTTCTGTTTTAAAAGACAAATTCAAAGAACACCAATCTCCTCAAGCGTGTTATAACCATCCTATGCCTCGCATTTTGACTGTATTCATTTTGAATTCATTCTTGTTATTGACTCTGCACTCAAGTTTCCATTCTAAAAAATTTTCAAGTTGATACTTGTGTTTCATGTTTTTCTATGTTCTCAATTTTGGATTCTTTGTCGATGAAATGTATACCGTTTGACGTTAGTTTTCTTTTCTTCGTGGTTAAAGAAATTAATACAACTCATTGTATTATATTGGTTCTAAAGGTTTTGCTTAAAAAATGAAACATTGCAAAGATGTTGCCTCCGGCAATTCATCATATGCTTGCAACTTTTACGCACGTTTGAACTTAAGTGCAATGTTCATATTCAGATGAAAACAAGACACATCAATTTAGTGAGACATAGAAAAAGCCATCCAGCTTCTTCATATATAGATGAGATGAATGAAGAAGCATCACGTCAGACAAAACACACATCACGGCTGAATGATGAAACCGGTCGCGGCGAAGACAACGGTAACAGCGATAGAGGTGCCGAACTATACCGCCAACGACGCCAAAGAAATGGCTCCTAGATTTTATTATCGTGTTAGTTGCGGCAAAAAAAAGAAAGAAAGAGAGTGAGAGAGAGAGAGAGAGAGAGAGAGAGAGAGAGAGAGAGGGAGAGAGAGAGAGAAAGAGTATTCGGTAGGTAGCCTTTCTACCGTGAAGGGCAAATACTTTGCCATCGAATCACGTATTCAGTTATTAGAAAAACATGTCCCTCTCATCCGCTCTAACTATTATTCGAAAACTTCTTTTTCCCATTTTCTTTTCCGCTCTCATTTTTTCTTGTTCTCACATCTTACGTCTTTTTCTTTTTCTTTTTATGTCTCTCTCCCTCTCTCAATCTCTCCTTTTTTCGTTTTTTCTCTGTCACCTTCTTTTTCGCTCTTTCTCTCTCTCTTTCAATTTTTTTGCAAAATGTCTGGTCTCTCTCACTTCCTTATGAGTGCACCAGGTATTTTCGTACTAAAATTATTCGACAATGCTCCAGAGTGAAACAGTAATTTTCGATTCTGGATATCTAAAATGAACACAACATTGTAAATGAGTACTGTATTTTTAGAATAACACCTCTAAGCCAATAAAAGCTTTACAAAAAATCATAAAAAAATCTTTCATAACGATATAAAACCAATCATCTTCTTTTTCCTTTCTTGATAAATTTAATCAAAAAATCATACAGCCACAGGCTGTTTAACATCTTTTCTCACAAGACGATTATTTGAAAATATATTATTTGCCTGAATGAAACTATTGATGTACATATAAGATTAAAAGGATTTCTTTGCTATCCCAACTTAAAACATCAGGTTTCTTAACACACCTTTTTAGCAAAATGTCGATATTTTCTCTCTTTATATTCTCTCTTTTTCTTCTCTCTCTCTCAATCTATCAATCTATCTATATATATTTATATATAAATATCACATTTTCTCTCTTTTTCTCTTCCTTCCCTCTTATTTACCATATATTCCCGCAGTTTTATATACACTGCTCTTCTTATCCATATCTCTTCAACCTAATCACTAATAATTCCAAATTTAATAAATTTAAATTGTGATAATTAAATACAGAAATTAAGAAAAGAATTAAATATTAAGCAGATGTGATTAATATCATAGTGATTGGCTTAAACCGTAAATAGCCTTCCTAAGCTATATATCAAATAATGGCAAAATGACAGTTACATCAATAATTTGGCAAAATCATAGCTATATGTTATCAAGATTTTCTCTCTCTCTCTCTCTCTCTCTCTCTCTCTCTCTCTCTCTCTCTCTCTCTCTCTCTCTCTCTCAATCTCTTTTACACACACACTCTTTCTCAATCACTCTACCTTTTTGAACGCTCTTCTATGAAGTCTTCATAAAAAGATTTGATTGACTCCGTTCTTCATGTGAACGTTGACAGTCGAGTCTCGATCGTCCACCCACCACTTGCCGATTTGCTTATCGTGTCTTCTGCTTCAGATGGAAAAGGGGTCGTTGCCTGCAATGGAACCAGTTGTTCATGTATTAGTTGAAGATAGCGATCTGTAGAAGTCGGAAGTAAGAGGCTGTGTGTCATAGAAGTAAGCATTTGCCATTCGAAACTGCCATTCTTGGTTTTTTGCCTGTATTTCTATTTCTTCTTTATCTACATGACCTGTCTAATTAATATTAAATATAATATATCTATTTCTAGTTATTATTATCTAACGTATTCTATATTTGTCATTACAGTCCCTTTTTCAGTTATCAATTTCTTTTATTTTTTCCCTCTATATTATTTTTATTCTATATATCCTCTATTCATTTGTAACTTCATGCTTTATTCTGCATTTATCTTCGCCGACAAAACATTCAACATTGGCAACACCGATTCGCTCCTCTGGATCGTAAAATGATGATAATCCGAAGACCAACTAGTTGTTATCCACAATCTCTATCTCCTCTTTTTTTTCTGTTCAACAGTTATACTCTGTAAATTCTATTACTTTTTTTTTCTCGCAAAACCATATGATGTTTAATCTAAATTACCATTCCCATATCTATGAGTATTACCTAGTACAGTTATTCAAAATTTTTGAGCTTATTTCTGTCGGTCTCCAATTTTGTGATGCCATTAGGCATTGTTTTTCAAATATTTACCAATTCCCACAATATTTTTCTCATGATATTTGATATTTTGAGTCAGAAAAGAAAGAAAAATCAAATCTCTCATCATTAATATATACTTATAAGATCATATAGAACATATAAAACAAACGAAAAATTATTTTAAATATATTTTATAAATAGAATAAATATATTCTTTAGTACTTTATATATATATATATTATCTGAAACATCTGAACAATTCGTTTTTAGCATTCTGACGATATGTAAATGTGGCTTTTATCCTTTTTCATCGATGACCGATGAAGAAAATAATTATCCATTGTTACGTTATATGAATACTAACTATAATATTAGTAATCTGAATATTGTTACCACCATTTTCAAAACCATATTAATCATTCATTTCTTTATATATACATATTCTATATTTTAGAAATTATTTCTTATTTCATATAAAGAATATAACTTTAGTTTTTTTTAGTTAAGCTTATAACTTATCTAGTTTATCAACTATCTCTTTTATACATCCTATTCTTCTTCCTTTCTTCTTTTCTTTTATTGTATTTCACACCTTCTGTTATTCTCGTTTGCTCTTCTTACCGTATCTTAAACTATTAATACTTAATAATATCTTTCTTCTCTCTCTCTCTCTATCTCTCTCTCTCTCTCTCTCTCTCTCTCTCTCTCTCTCTCTCTCTCTCTCTCTTCTCTCTCTTTCTCTCTTTCTTTGTCTTCTTATATTCTTTCCCTCTTACTTATCTTCCTCTCATTTTCTACTCTTAATTATCTTTATTGTTCTTTCTTACTTAGTAGCTCTCAACAGATTAAATTTAATTAGAAATAGATATTATAATTTATTAAAAAGCTTGATCCACATGCTTATAATACATACAATTTATATTTGTAAACGGACCCATTCGTAAAGGCAAAGATCATTATTCATGATCTATGTGTAAATGAACTGTTTTTACTATTTATATTGAATGCTTAAACCTAATGAAAGAAATTGGATATCTGGCAAACAAGTCCATTTGATACGAGTCAAGCAGTTATGGACAATGGACATACAGAATACCGGAAATCTTAGAATAACTTTTATTTATATTATGCTATTGATACTTAACTAACCTTTATCTATTCATCATACATATATTTATAAGAAAAAAAAAGAAAATTTATCACTCTGTTTTCAAGAATTCTAAAAAACTTCATCTTACTTTAACTTGAACACAAATACTATCCATTACAACAAAATGAACTTTTCACGTGAAATTCATTTAACTATTTCAATTATTTTCAAAGATAAGTTAATTATTATTTATATGGTTAATATAATATTATTTTTCACAATGTTTTCATCAGAATATAATCAAATTGAAAATTTGAGCATGAAAATCATAAAAAATTATTCACACATAAAGAAAATCTATTGCAACAATATCAAAGGGAATTTGTGAAAATGAATATTAAAAGTAGAAAAATGATGAAATAGTTTGAATATTTTTATATTTATAAGTTATAAAATATAATATTAATAATTTATAAATAAAAAAAGATATAACTGTATAAGCTGATATTATAATTTAGCCTTATATTCTTATTTTTTTTTAAATATTATATACATAGAGATAAGAAATAATTTTGCTAATATCTTTCTCCCTCAGTTGTTGTTATGAACTTTTAGTTGAACAGATAAAAAGGACTTGGTTCTTAAGCTTAATAGTAGTACGATTCCAGCTTGAATAACATATTAAACTCCTAACGTGCAAATTCTAAAGTAAAGTCAATGAACAAGAAGCTGAGTCTCTAGTTTATCAGATTTGCCCCCTTCTCTTTTCCTTGGACACATTACTTTGCTATGGCCTAGTACTGATCATTCTTGTAAACTGATCCTTACCAATATCTTATCTTCCTTGTTGAAAAGTGACTAATACACGTTTCTTTGCTTCTTATTGTAATCATCCAACCTCATATCATATAGTATATTCATGTTATTTCTTTAGATATTAGTCTTATTTTCTTTATTTTTACTACTGATTATCTAAGAAATGTATATTGGATGGCAGAACAATGACATTTAATTTCATAAAATAACTGATGATGGCTTCTGGACTTAATTCATTCATCTTTCTGTTCTTCCGTCAGGTTAAGAACCAAGAAGAGGACCAAGAATAACATAATTCGCAATTCTACCTTATTGAAAGCTGCCACACTATTCACCATGGCTTCATCATCATATAAAATGGCTGACTGAACACAAAGCAACTGCCCAGGGCAAAACGCGGACATTGGTCTAATGCTATTAGTTCACAGCTGAGGGAAGTCGATGTCTTACTGAAACAGCCTTCCTCAAGTCTTCATAGTTTGTTATGTGTCTTGCGGCCAGCTCTTGCCCCTCGGTAGTTTGTCTTTCGCTAGAAAATTTGTCAAAATTCAAAAGTTATTGATGAGAGTTGATGTATCAAATCTTCAATCCATTACAACAACGGTTAAAATAGCGAGAAATTTAAAACAAAAAAAAAACTTTCCGGGTTAAAGTGAAATATAGGAAAAAGCCATTTAATTCTTTAGATTGGCAGAGAAATAAATAGAAGAAATAGAAGGAAAAGAACAGATAAGAAAAGAAAATTTTATTCCATCTTTACTATAGGATGTTTACGAAATGTTTCTTTGAAACCGGAGAAAGCTTCGTGCAAAAGATTGAAAGGACAGTCTCAGTACTTTGACATTTCGAAGCTTTTGTATAGCAAAGTTTAACATTACTTGTAGAAGCTTCTTTGAATTTATAGGTGCATGTAAAACATGCTTAACGATTTTCTAGATAGGAAAATGTTATTCAAATTGTGTATAAACTGACATGTTCCACATAAAATTTTTGGTTTTGTGCAAAAGAAGTCCAAAAGTGCAACATCGCGCGTATCCTCGTCTGTTCTTTCACTCTTTTCCCTTTTCTCTACTTTACTCACTCTCTTCTTTCTCTTTCTCTCTCTCTCTCTCTCCATCATTCCTCTCTCATTCCCTTTCTCTCTCTCTTTCTCTTTCATGTATAAACTTACAAACGTTGTGCTTCTTTTCGTTTTTTTATCTTTTTTTTTATTTCTTTGCTTTTATGGCATTTCTTTCATTTCCATTCGTACTTCTTTTTCTAAATATTCAATCATAATGGTCAAATTGAAATGATCTATAGGAAACATTAGTAGTTTATTCGTTTTGAAAACCTTTCTTCTACATTCACTTTAAAAATATTTTCTTTTTGAATTTAACTAATTCTGAAAGAAATCCATAAAATATTTAACTAAAATTATAGTTTAAACTTTAATACAGGAAAAGAAAATGATAAAAATTCAACCTCTTATAACATTTACAGAGCAATAGTAAACCTTCTTTCACGCATACACGTATGAAATGTTTTTTTTTCTTCATTGAATTTGTTCAAATATTGATAATTTTTTTCGGATAGTTCAAATATTATATATATAACGAAGAAAACAAAATTTAATTTACTTTAAGATAAAAAAAAATTGAAGAATATGAATGAATGAGTAAGATAATTGAAGAATGAAACGATGAATAAAAACTACAAAACGTCGATTACGTCTTTCAAATTTCTGATTTTTTTAAAATTTAATTTAATAAACTTTTCCTGTTTTTCTTCTTTATAATAAAAGAATTCTACAATTTCAACTCTTTCATATTTGTCCTCAACTGTAAGTTTGTATTATTCAGTTTCTATCGAGCAGTTCTTTTCTTCTTTTTTTTTGGAATCTTGAACCAACAGCTAGTCTATTATGAAAACTCTTGAAATCGTTTAGATTGGTGTTATTTTCGTTGTTGAGTTTGTTGTAAAGCAGAAATTGAAAGTTAAGATATAGGTTTTCTAAAGTTCGTTTTGTGGTATAGCTATGGTTTTACATTCTTAGTCTAATCTCTAATCACTATTCCTTGTTTACTTTTCAATTTTTTTCATTTTATTCATCCGGTCGTCCTCGATCTGATCAAAACTTTTAATGGAACGAACAAACATATATCGCTATATTCTGATTTCATTGTCGTCGTGGTCGTCTTCGGCATCGCGTGACGACGTTCGTTCTCAGACAGTGTCTGTGAAAAAGTTGATGAAACCGGTTGAAGCAATGGCTAAATGGCAGAAGCACAAAAAAAAAAGGAAAGATGACATAGTGATGACGGCGTTGACAATAACGGCAAATTGAAGAATATGGCCATAATTGATCAACGTCTTCTGAAGTATACGACAATAATGAGAACATTCTGTCTCTCATCACCATCAGCGCAATATAATGATCATCAAAAAACTGCTATAGGAGGTATCATTCAGCGGTTGCCCCTATTAAAAGCATTTTTTTCCTCAATTCTAACTAAAATTACTTTCCTGCCAACAACATCAAAAAACTTCTGAATAACATCTCATCTATAATAGCATATTTGAAGCAATCAAAATTTTCTATTAAAAGTTATCAAAAACATATATAATGACATGATTTTCTTCATCTCTTCTTACATTAATATTTCTCCTTTGTATTATTTCTAAAGAAATTCACATTAAATTTCACATTGTATTGGCCTTAGAAACAGAGATTATTAAAATACTTTTTCATATCCATTATATCGCCATCGTAAATATATAGATATATACCTAATAACTGCATTTAATGATTCTGATCGTATAGGAAAACTATTCAATATGCCAACACAGTTTATACTTTTGCTCAAAAGTGCTCTAGGGCAATTCAGAAAAAAAAGCAATAAGACGACGACCAGCTGACACAATCATTCAGTTTCATCTGGTGGTCATGCTGCAAGAAGTCGCAAAGCTTCTACTCATTTTTTTATCCAAATTTCTTTTACTGCAACGCAAGCTAAATTCAAAGACAATTCAATACATTTTTTATATTTGTCAGCTTTTGTCTTTCCACTCGAATAAGTTCCAATGTGTAAAAGGCAAGATAGCTTTCGATTCCTCTTTGACATCATCGCATGGCGGTCAATCAACTTCCAGCATTGTAATCTTGCAATATCATAGTGACCGACGACAAAAGCCTCGAACAATATATTTGAAATAGACTTGAATTATAGTGTTCAATTTCATTTTAATTCAGAAATTACTGATTATTTCTCTATTTTCTCGGAGTTTTTCTTGTTTTTTCTTTGATCATTAGCTCATATTGGTCAAAATATAGTTAGTCTTAAGTAAACTACTTTACTGATTACAATTTTGAAGAGAAAAACAACAAAAACAAGAGTTCAATCTAATGATCATCTTGTTCATCCTGTTATTGCCATTGTCAAACAAAAAAAATCAACATTATACTATCAATGTTGATTAGAAACTGGACTTTTTGTTAAGTGATGTAGTGGTTTCTTAGCCTTAGTTTCTGATGCAACAGTTTGGATGTCAGGATAGAGAAGATGAACAAGCTCAACAGACTGAATATTCTCTCGGGATCATAAAAAATAATGCACAAAGGAGATACTGATTCCGCAAATATATGAGCCAAGGTTCTTGCTCAATGTTCTCTATCATCTGGTTTTTGTTCTTCTGCTCTAGACGGCTAGTTTTGTTTGTCAACAATGTGCTGGACACTGATTATAATTGATCAACCATCAACTTTGTCGAAAAAAAAAATGAGACCATAATCTTTTTTTATTGAAAATATATGATATAGCTATATTATGTATAATGTATTTCTATATTTAATTCTTATTTGTACTAACTCTAGAATTTAAAAAGAAAATTGACCGTAATCGTTTAGCAACTAACTCCCATCTTCAACATCATTATGAATCGCCATGAGAGCACATTAAAAACTCGACTTCAAGTCCACTTTATCTTTTATTCTTTTTTTCTGAAATTCTCATGCACTTTCTCATTTTTTTACCCTTCTTTCAATTCTTTTCATGTGAAAAAAAATGACTTTGATTGAAAAAGGAATTCAATCATCCAATATTCTTTCAAATATCATCAAAAAGAATAAAATATTCTTAATAGAAGTATGTAGTTTGAACAGTTTTATTCATTATTAAAGTACAACACAATATAGGTTTGTGTATTGAATTCAACGTCACAGAAACTAGTAAACATATTCTTTATATGATATTGCAATAGAATAATATTGCTCAATAACCTTTCATATTCATTATATTTCCTGAATATAACTATGTTACTAACTATATCATATATTGCATTTCAATTCTTTTACATGTTTATATTTCTTTCTTCCTTGTTTTATGTATTCTTTACAGATTATTCCGAATTAACTATATTAAATATATTTACAGGTCCAGTCCTTATCTTGCCCCCTTCCCTCCCTACTCACCCCCATCATACCTAGAGGACCTTCGCAGATTTGGTTTAGGATTTCAGCATTCGAATTGGGTACGTGAATTTTTATATTTTTAAATATATAAAAGAATAAATTTTTGTATTTCTTGTATTAAAAATAGATGAACTATTATTTGTTTTGATATAATAGTTTGTACTATTAACCTACTTGGATAATGATTAAATCTCAAAAATTCTGCAATGTAGACATCATTAATTTCTAATAAACACATTTGATTCATCAAGTTCATCAATGATCTTCTTAAATAGCAAAAAAAGTTTTTTTTTCTTTTCATTACTTCATCATACAACTTAACTATAATGCTTTGATATAATAGTTATTACCATTTATGGCTGAGATGTTTCTCTCACCCCATCATTCTTGTTTCATTTTTTTTTGATTCTAGGACTCTTTGACTAGCTACTTAAATCATAAGAACATATAGAATTCTTTTTTGAAAATGAATCTTAATGGTAATTCATAAATCTTTGATAACAAGCCTTTGAATTGATATCATTTTTATGTTTAAACACAGCTATAACCGTTTGAATAGAAAAATAGAGAAAAAAATATGTTTAAACTCTGATTGTCCTATGATTTGCTTTTGACCCCAAGCCAGTAACACAAAAAATTCTTATGATAAACGTTTTTTTGCAATTGCATCTGCGATTTATATACATCAATATGTATTTAACTATTTATAGAAAAGAAACTTTACCGTTTTAATCTTTTCTAATTTGTCTTCTACATATTTCTTTTTTCGTTAATCAAATACAATTCTATCTACTGAAATTATATTGATAACTAACTATATTTTAAAATCCAATACATTTATCTAGTTTATTAGATTATACGGATCAACTTGAATCAAAAATATAAAAGTTCAAACAGTGATATAGTTATCATAATGTTTACTAGTTGTATTTCATTCTTTTTCTTTCTTTGAGTAAAATGTTTGAAAGAAAAAACACTGGAATTACTGCCATTATGATGAATGAGGTGAAGAGTAATCTCTAAACACTGTAAAACAACTTTTATACACAATATTTACTATTATGTATTCTTTTGAAAGGTAAACGTGATTTTCAACTTAACCAGGAATTGAAATCTCTGTCTTGCTATATTCGTATGTATTCTTAAATAAAAGAAACTGATATCAGCTATGGAAAAGATGAGATGTTGCAGAGCTGATAGTCAGTAATAGTTGTGATGTTTTTGCAAATCTCGTGAAAGATGTGTTAAGTAGCAGACTGAAAAAAGATATGTTAAGGGAAAAGACATTTAAAAATCACAGTCATCTGTAGTCTGTTTCTCATCGGCATCTTTCTATCCCATCATCCTTATCTATCTTTTCTCTGATTTTGCTACCACTTTTCTTTGTGCTCATAGCCAGATTAGTCTGCCAGTTTTCTTTCCAGACAACGATTGATGTGCATTTTGTCTTCGTTTTCTCTCTTTTTCTCTATCGTCTTCATCTAATCGACAATCTTTTTGCTTACCAACTTGAGGAATCAGAAGCTATTTTCGTTTTCATGATTGCAGTAAAGGCATTTTTCTAAAAATCTTTCAAAGAATATTAGTTTTTCTCTAGTTCTCTTTTAAAGCTGACCGATTGCATTTCAAGCCAATTAGTTCAAAAAGCTTGAAACTACAATTTTCTGGAAGATTGAAGTATCCTTCAGGTTGAAATTGAAATGAAAGTTCTTTTTTCGAGTCTGTCTATGAATTCCTGGCTGGTTTGCTAACTCCAAGCAGATTGAATTATTCATTTACTTAAAAAGTTTCACAAAAAAAAATAAAAGCTGTTGTAGTTTCTGCTGTCCTTTTTTTTCCTTTTTTTAGTCAAATGAATATCTAACTACTTCTAATTAAAAATAGAACAATGCCTTCTTATAATGCATCTTTAAAGTACAGCAATGCCACTTTCATACTTATGAAATATTCCTTTTCTATTTCGTAGTCATAGCTTAAATTTATGCTTTCTCGTTGTAGCAAATAATAATAATTGTAGTATTTAACAATTGATTGATGAATATTGCTTGTCATTAACTATAAACCTATATATATATATATATGTACATACATACATACATAGAAAGTATATTTCTATACGTATATAAATTACTTCATTTTCAATTTTTGAACATTTGTATGAATAATTGCGATTTATATACATTACTATATATATAATATATAATATATATATATATATATATATATATATTATTACTTTTAAAAAGTAGTCTTATTGTTATATTCATTTTGTACTTTTTTTTAAATTTCATATGGCTATTTACCTATTGTGAATACGTGAACTTTCACGTGAACCTGACATGTAACGCACATTTTAAATAATTTCTTTTGTATTGAAAGAAAGTACAAAACGGTTATTCTCATTTTTTCATTATTACGTTTACATTTTACCATTCCCTAACTTCTTTAAATGATTTCTTCTTCTTCTTCTTCTTAGTTTCTGCAATATTTGCAACAACGTCTTGCACTTAGTCTTAACATTCATCTATTAAATTTATTCATCAGGAGCATGATATGGTATGAAGGCTAGACCAACATTTCTAATTATGCACTTGGCTTTATGACCTTGTTCGTCTAGCAAATTTCATTAGCTGAAATGTGCACAAGCTCAAAGATCATGCACAGAACAACACGTACACAGCATTAAATTGCCGACCACATTTGAGAAAAAAAATATATTCAAAGGCTGGATAGATATCGTATATTTTGATCATTTTCCTTTCTTTCCTATTCCGTTTTCAATTTTCTTCCAAATTGACAAGCAAAAGATTGCATTGCTTGAGATTAGGACTTCATCAATCTCATTGATGTCACGAATGTTGTGCTTTATTATAAGCCAGCATGATATCAATTAAGCTTCTCAGTATTATTAGTTTACATGAAGTTTCCGTATTTTATTTCTTCAAAATTCTATTGAATCATATCTAATTTTTTCTTTTCAAATTCTTTCTCTTCTTATCTTGTATATATTTCCCAAATCAGCAGAATTAAATATTTTCTTGTGAAAACTTAGAATTGACTAAAATAATTTTACTTGCATAATATAATGAAAAGTGACCGCAAGTAAATACAATATATGAAATGATTTTTATCCTTTGATTCCAGAATATATTACTATATATATATAGTTACTTTAACTATTTATTTTACTATGCATATATGATTTCAACATAGAACATTGGTTTAGTTTCTTAGTTGATATCATCTTTGAATGATTCACATCATTATCATGAAAGCATTTCATTCAGTCACAGAATACTTTATTCATTGAGTTTTCTTTTGTAAATTCATCTTATGAAGAACATTTTAAATGTTTTTTTTAATTATCTAAATCCTTATTATTCTGTATGAATGAGATCTATTCATCATTTCATTTTTTTTGCAGGTTTTGTAGGTAAAAGTATAAATAACATTTGAATAAGAGTTGTTATAATGCATCAAGTATCATGATTATTCTCTCTTTTAATATTATTTTCATATTGATTTTTCGTTTCTTTAAAAATTCATAAATTTTATCATTTTTTTTAAAAATTCTATTTATTTGCCAACCCCTTACATTGCTTTTGTCAATCAAAGAAAAAGCCATCTTAGGCATAAGGCACTTGGAAGAACAGGACTAACACAGCATGTGCCTGCTTGGCTAGACATTTATTTTTCTTTTATCACTCATTTAACTGAATACTATTTCTTTAATGTTACGAAGTTCTGTCAGATTTATACTACATTTCACAAAACACATAAGTTCGTTAACGTGCACGATGTCAATCACTCTCGAGATGAAGCCAGACGACGTACATGTTGGCATTTACATCAACTTCATGCAGTGTTGAGTGAAAATGTATTTGCACTTTGCAGTTTTACACCTCAGAAAAGCCAATGTTAACTTTCAAGCTGCGTTGTAATATTATCTTCTTGTCAATTTTGAAATTTTCTTCTGTTTTCTTGCATTTTTCCAATTCGAATTGCCATATTTCCCTCCCCCTCTCTCTCTCTCTCTCTCTCTCTCTCTCTCTCTTTCTCTCTCATTTCTTCTCTTCATTGTTGAGTAACTGTCTCTCTGGCCTATATATTCAACTATTATTATTAAAAAGAAATATTAAACAAGAAAAAAAGCTTATTTTTTGTCTATTTAATGATACTCATTATCATTTAGTCTAATTATAAAATGACAATTCTCATCATGATCAATTAGTATTGGTTCATTCAATAGCTGTTACATGTATAGACGATGTATGCCTCAGATGCGTATGGTTGATGATGCAGTATTGGTAGTGAGAATGAGAGTAAACTGATGTTGTCGTTAGTACTGGTTTTTACATCAACTAACCCTCTTTACTTCTCTGTGTATAGTTCACTCGCACCCACTTTCCGGTTAAGTTGGGACATTCAGATGATTTTCATAACAATTGCGAGATCAAGACAATAGTTCATTACCTTATTTTTCATCTTCCAAACAGAAAAACAACAAATTAAAACATGTTTCAACATGTTACAGATAGTTATCTGTTGTTAATTTTGTTAGAACCCTTGGCCATTTAATGACAAAAGGATTTAGAAGGAAAGAAAGCTATGGCGGCTTGGCTTTTCGTGCTCAAGAGACGATGTGTCCAATAAGCTAAAAGAGGCAATTATAATAGTTGAGAATGAGCCGCAAAGGCTTTGGTAAGAATACAGCTTTTGCTTATAATATTTGAACGTTAAAGTAGTTCATGGTCATATACCACATATGGGAAAGCAACACATTGTATTCAACAAATTGTTTTAAGCTTCAGATCATTTAACGAAGATTATTTCTAGTAAACCATCAATATCAATTTATATTATTTCTAATGGTTAAAGCTGTTTATAGAATAACATTGAATAAAGGAATAGATTTCCAATAACAACATCAGAAGAAAAGAGAAGAGAACAAGAAATTTGAATTTTTTTTAAAAAGGAAGAAATAAAATTTCAAATAAAATGTATCTATTTTTGGAGAAAATTTATGTATGTTGATTTGTGGATGAGAAAGCCAATGTTTCCGTGTTTTCTTCAAATTTTGAAGTGCTTATATGGAGTAAAATGAAAAGATGAGAAGAGGGGCAACAACTAAGAAATTTCCATTCTCAAACATTCTTCTTTTATGTTTTCTTGCGTCTAACAAACCCATTTTTTTAAGATATTTGTTAACGATCTCACAATATCATTGTAATGTTTTTGATTTTTTTTGATAGAAACTTGGCCCCTTCTATTAAATTTTTCATTTTCTGAGCTAATTCATCTACCATTTATTAGGCAAAGATCTCTTCATTTTCTTTTTCTCTTTTCATTTTCTCATGAAAATACTGCAACACATTATTCATCAAACCTGTTGTAGGCTTTTTACTATCTGACCTGTCCTATTTATGGCTTTGGGGGAATCCCCATATGTCTATCCACTATAACAATCTTTGAAACATAAAAAAACCATCTTCTTTTACAAGGAAGTTTTAATGGTTCCTAGTTCTTTATACTAAACTTTAAAAAGTTGATTTAAACTTTTTTTTGCTGACATTGAAATACTAAAATAAAACTACAATCAAAGAATATAATTGAACTTTTTCTCTTTGTAATACGTCAAAGACGATTGTAATTGGAAAACGTTTTATTTCTATTTCGAACAATATCATATCTCTCCCTCTCTCTATCTTTCTCTCTCTCTCTTTTATTCTTTTAGCTTTCTAATTTTTATATATTTCTTAATTTTTGTTATCCTATATCTATACTATTATTACTATTAGTAATAGTGTTTCTTATGACATCTGAATATCCATTTGTCATTTTCACATTTTTTTCAAAAGTAATTTTCAACATAACAAGTACATATTTCGTATTTCCCTCTAACAATACTATTCATTTCAATTATTTCATCCCTGTTTTAAAATATTTTCGAAATTTAAACAACGAGGCAATAAATCTGTTTCATGTTGGTTGCTAAGATATATATATATATATATATATATATATCTTTTCACATATTTCTACATGAACTTTGCTAGAAAGCCATAAACAAAAAGTTAAAAATGAATTTCACAAGCTGTGAACATCATGTTATATCCGTATCTTCTTAACCAATATTTTCTTAATTCCAAAGACACATGCCCTTTTGCTGCTTACGCCGAATTAGTCGGACAGATCGATTTAATGCTGAATCGTCTGCATGTTTGAAGTCATTGACGTCAATTAGTTTTCATAAAGCATAAAAACAGTTGAACAGGAAAACTAAAGATGAATTGAGAAACTAGATGGTACACACCGAGATTGCACTTTATATCAGGATTTTATGACTTCATACGAGGACGACGATATCTAGGATGTTGTGCTACAGGTGGCTAATGGCTGTCGGCGACCTCATCAGCTAAGCATTTGCCGACAACACACAGGCGGACAGACAGACTGACTCTTGTTATATAGATGAGTTGATGACAATCATTGGGAGATTTTGATGTGAATCTGATGGAAAAGAAGATTTTTATGTCCGTACAACTACTACGCGGCATACGTACATTTTCTCAGCAACCTGACGATCAATGTCAGTCACAATGAAAGAGAGTTGCAACCTACTACCGTCAATATAGAGAAATAGACTTATTGGAGAAATTGTCAACCGAACGAGTAACATTGTCATGATCTGAAGGCTAACGCAGTACAGAAAACTCAATCTGACAGCTAGAAATGCATGTTGCTTCACTCGTGCTGAGTACATGACAAACGCTACTGACGGTTAGACATTGAAGGAAATAATGAAGACAGATTAAGTTGGCTTTAAGTGACATTTGCTAGAAGTGCTTTTTCCCCTACTTTCGTTGTTTCTTTTTTTTGTGTTTAATATCGAAGAGTTATTAGTCTCTTATTCATCTGTATGTCCTGGCTTTCTACCATATATCGAGAATGGACTTGAAACTTTAACTGGAAAAAGACAGAATGAAAAATGAGAAAAGGCGAAAGCTGCTTAGAAGAGAATGAAAGATCTTGGAGATAGAGAGATGGCAAGATGGCAAGATGGCGAAAGGAGAATCAAAATGAAAGGAAAGTAGAGCACTTGTTTTCATTCTGCTAGCTTAACCAAGAGCCGACACTCTAAGAGCAACATATGGTGGTGTGGTCATTGATTTTCTTTTGGGTATTTTGATGAAGAAAAAGGAAAGGATAAGATACATGGTAGATGTGAAAGAGAAATCTATGATGAGCAAGAGAGGAGCTTAACTGAATAATACAGGAGCTAAACAAAGGATATACTCATCTTCTGATCTTGAAGAATACAAAGCTATGATTGCGAATTCTGCACTTTCTCAGATAATTGAGAATTGTGTAATTGTATATTCATAATACATTCATTTGTATCGTTTTGTTTACCATATACGATAACAAAGCATTCTTCCGGTAGCACTAACTATTATTCTGCTCATATACTATGTATATATATGCTACCGAAGCTTATTTGAACTGATCATAATTCAAAGTACATAGATTGACGAGGAAATAAAAAATGTTTTGTCTTCTTTTTAACTATATACGATATATTTATAAGTTAGACGTTAGACAACATGACGACGGCAACGAAGCTGATCTTGACGGAGACAAGACCAAAACCACGTACTTACGTACGACAATACAATGACCGGATTAGGAATGAAAACGGATTGTAATGCTAACGCTTATTAGGAAATGCCGGCCTTGCTGGATTATCATCATCCTAGTTGATCCTTTGACCTTCGCAGCTGCTAATATTTTTCTGTTCTATTGTCTCTCTTCATTACTATCCATCGCTCATACTGAATGCTCGTCTTTTTCATCGTCTTAAGACATGTCAACTTTTGCTGAGGATTAATATTGTTTGTTGTTGTACAATCATTTGCTATACATGGCACATTGGATTTCATAGCTGACAATGAAGATGAACAAAGACAAACTGCCGTCAATCAGATGTCAGCTGTGTCTGATTTTTGGAAATCTGAATGCCAACGTACTGTTATCATGTTTCAAGATCAAATGTCCTTCATATCTATCTTGTATTTACACTGAAGAAAAACATTCGCATATTGAACTCGAATGCAACTCGTATCAATGTGATAGTAGCTTAAAAGTTATAACGTCAGCTTGGATATTAGACATTTTGATCTTGATTTTAGGGATTCGTTCAGTTTTTTCTAAGTTTCTGAACATCTGCAAACCGTTAATCCAGAAAGTCTGATGAAGAGGCTTGTCGCTCTCTCCCCTAATGAGCAGCCGGACAACGTAGTACATATAAACATATCAGAACATTCCTTTTCGCTTGTTCATTAACTCTGACTCTCCTTTTCTGTGTTACTCTTTTTACTTCCCAATTTTCCTTTTTATTTCTCTTGCCGAAATCTCTGTTTCTTTCTTCTAAACCAAGAGGTTGTTGGTAGGGTTGTAGTCTCCGAGCTTACTGCTAATGAGCCATTTTATTGGTCGGCAAGCTGGATAATCAACTACAAGGAGAAGGGAGAAGTATGCTAGATAGAGTAGGAGATATAGAGAGAGATTGAATAGAAGAACCAGTCTACGGTCACATATAGAGAGAGAGAGAGAATATCTGAAAGGGTTAAATGAACCACAGAGAAAAAAGAGAAAACGAAAGACAACGAGAAAGAAACAATGAGTTTGATGTTCGATGTCTCATCCATTTGTCGTTACCAGATGTCTTTTTGACCTTTGTTAGAAATATAATATGACAACATGGATTACCACCAGCAGCCATAAATACAAACAAATCGAAAAAGCAGTTGGACACATAGAAGCAATGATGCCTGGACAAGGTTGTTTGACACCAAGTTGGCCTTCTTGTCAGCTCAATGTCATCTTTGGTTGATAGTATGAAGTAGTAAAGTAACGTCTATGCATGCATAGAATACTCATAATATCAATAATTCCAAATATAAATCATAATATCCTTCCAGTTAATTTATAAAGTCAAGCAAATCATCAATGATTCAAATTGTTATTCTGATTATCATACGGATTAGGTTTATATTCAATAAGCTTATTCGATATATACCTAACAAAGCCAAACTAAAAGAATATAGTTAACGGAAGCTAGCCACATCAAATCAACAGCAATCGAATTTTAATTCAATATCGCTTTTTGGTGGATTACTTAATTATATGTATTATATGTAATTATATATATATATATATATATATATATATATATATATATATATACATGAATAGATGGAAGCTATAGAAACATTGAAAAAAAGGAAATTTAAATTGAAAAATTGAGTGAAAGAGTATGATAAAGGAGACGAGAAATAGAAAACAGATTAAGAAATCATATCTTCTGATTAAACGCAATTTTGTCTTCTTCATTTTCTACCTTTATAATATGTTTCAATATTTATGTTATATATGGGAAGTCCCTGATTATGAATCCGAGTATCCTGTGGGGCGTTAAACAACGTAGCAGCTTGTTGTTAACCGAGTCGAGAGAGAGCCACCGAGAGACCTCAAGAGAGAACGAGGGAGAGAGAAAAGGGAGTTTCCAAACCGAGATAGCAAGAGAAAAGAAGAAAGGGCAAGATAAATCTGAACCGAGAGAGTAGAAGAGGGGCTGAGAAAGACATAAATGTATGAGAAGGGAAACCATAAACTGCTCATTCTCTCTCCCTTCTCTTTTACTCTGCTTCCCTCATTCTTTTTCAATACTTCACAGATCCCTTCAGGATGTCTGGTCGTCATAATGCCCGTTTTAGAAAAGTACATTTGAAGTCTACCAACCAGACTCACACATACACACGCATATACATCTATGTATACTAAGCTTCATTCTCATTTTCGAAGCTTTTCACCCCCCCCCCATGGCTTTGTCTTCTCTCAGCCATGCTTCTCTCCATCCCTCGAGTAAATTATTTTTTTCAAGTTGGCCTCCTTTCTTTTTTTAGATTCTTTCAAGATTGAATTTTTAAAGTTTTAAATGAATGCAAACTAAAAGCAGAACATTTTCAATGAATATACACAGATAAAACATGAACAGAAAAAGGAGACTAATGAAATGTTTAATAGTAGAACTGCATAAGCAGCTCGTTTAGAGCCAAACATATCATACTTGACATTCGAAGACCAAGAGTAATGAACACCTGACGACAACAATCATAATTGGCTTGGACACATCCGAAGCATAATTAACGTCGTTGAGTGCTTGCTGCTTTGATCTCCGATAAACCCCATGGAGAAGGCAGATCAGATTAATCTCAAGGATATAATAGAAATAGTTTAATTTGCTGGACAAATTATTTTTTCAATTATAGAATATTGAGCTTATTCGCTTATAATCTCAATATGAAAATCTCATTTGCTTTGCGAGCCTGAATGAGCATTGCTGGAATGAGCTAAAAATTCAAAAAGTTTCTTATTCTGTGAAACTGACTTTTGAAATTGGAATACCAAGATACATGTTGAAGGCAGACAAAGAAAGTGACCTGTCGATTTATTTTTCATGCTTCTCCCTTTTGGCTTCAAATTTGCTGCAGGCTATCCTATGCTAGTTTACATTTCTTTTTTCTATCTGCTTTGATGAATGTTGATTGCCCTTTACTTATCTTCTATCAATCTTTGGCTCTTCCTAGTATTTCCGATAATTAAATGAAATCCTTGAGGGCATTACAATGGGCGATCGGATGAGCCTGAGTCATGTTAGTTTTCTTGTTTATTTTCAAAAAATATTATATGTTTATTACAAGTTATTGAAAAGGTAAATACAAGACGGACCTTTATGTGGGTATGTAATGTGATCGAAAAACGTTCTTCATTTCAAGTTTTCTTAATACAAATTGCAATTTTTTTCACAGCTTATGCGTTAAATAATAGTACATGAATGAAAGAACGAATAACTGTATTGACTCTGGAACAATCTAGAGAGTAACAAAGAAAAACGGAAGAAGAGAAATGGGTTGAAGGAGAAAAATATTGTAAGAGAGAAAAAAGAATGAAATAGAGATAGACAAATTGGCAAGGACAGCGAAAGAGAGAGAGAGAGAGAGAGAGAGAGAGAGAGAGAGAGAGAGAGAGAGAGAGAGAGATAGAGAGAGAGATAGAGAGAGAGAGAGAGAGAGAGAGAAAGAGAGAGAGAGAGAGAGAGAGAGAGAGAGAGAGAGAGAGAGAGAGGGCTAGGGAAAGAGAGAGAGATATCAAAGTAGAAAAACAAAAACAAAACAATTGAAACAGCTAGACTGAGCAATTCTTTAAAATTGTAGATGATGATAGTTATCCATTATTTTCTTGTTACTAGTCTGTATTTTTTTATATTCCAAAAATTACATCAAAGTTTGTTCCATTCTGACAATTGCTGCCAATAATTTGGTCAATCCCAAATAACATAGTAAGTTGTGCAAAGTTGATTATCTTTTCAATATAAAAAAGTAGTGAGGAACTGAATAAGTGGTCGGATTATTATAATTTTCGATAGTCCAAAGGTTTCGTTCTCTTCGCATTTTTTTAGTATTGCTGTCTCTTTTCCTATGTGCAACTTCTCGTCTCATATTCTTCCGTCCATATATTCATTTTGCAACTGAGCGTATATATATATATATATATATATAACTTCTAATTATATATAGGAATAAGAGTCATGTATAGTTATGATGTATACATTCAAATACATATATCTTGTTTCTTCTCCCACTCAAACATTTTTCTTGCAAAAACGCAAAATATAGTTGAAAAGATAACGTTGATCATATCTGTTAGTTCTTTTTATTTTAGCATTATGTGTAGATAGATAATACTGAGTGTATAAATGAGATAGGTAGCAATTGAAGAGAATATGAAATCAGCACTGGGTGTGGAGGGTAAAGGCCGAACCCATTTTTCTCTGAAACCATAATAACTATACGATAAACTGGCTTGATGTTAACAAGCAGCTGATACAATAGTAAATCTTTATAAAAAGTAATTTGTTACATATAAAATATGTTATAATTAACTTTTATTAACTGAAAATTATATAATATAAATATATTTTGATATTAAATAATGAGAAAGAAGAATGTGACATAAATAGAAAAGCATATAGTATATGAGTATTCATATACTATATAATATAATGTATATATGTATATACATATGTGCATATGTACATATAATATAGATATATAAACATCTAATATTCATTTTCAATGATGTTAACCTTTATTCTTTTAATAGTTTTTGTTATTTCAACCATTTCTTCTTTCCATTTTTAACGTTCCTCAACAGTGCTTATGCTAATGCGCGGTGCCCTTAGAAAGATGTTGTGTTGTGTGAACCAATTCAATCTCTTTGAGCATCTGGTTATACCCCATTTTCTGTTTGATGTATGAAAAATATTATTTTTATTTTATCCAAAATAATTATTCTAGTTGTGGATTTTTTTGATTGTTTGGCTAAAGTCATCAGATTACGTGTTGAAAATGACTGAAAAACGTCACGTACTTGTAACATGCCGTGAACAGTCAGTCAATACGCCATGTTTAGCCATCCTTTCATGTTGTATGGGCGTGATGAGCGGTTGTGTTCGACAAAAAAAAGTTATTATTATTATGAAACATTCAATTCGTCACACACAAAATATATGATGTTTATTATGCTTTTTTTCAACAACTGATCACAATCTCAATTTAGATCTTCCTGAATGGCAAAGCATATTGAATACAATATTGAACCCAAAACATTTTCATATTGAATTGCCATTTTTGTATTAAACATCCCAATGAACAAATAATGAAATATATAATGAATATCCTAGAATATAGTATATAAATATATATATTTAATAATAATAAATACAAATCAACTTTTATTTTTAATATTATTATATAATATCTTATATTTAATAGCAAAATTTCTGCAATATTTCATAGGTTTTCTCTTTTACAATGTCAATAGCACTCCTTCTTTTTCTCTTTGAAGTAATGTCGAAGATCAGAGAATGTATTAAATGTTGAACCATGGAACTATAGAAAATACCTGTTTACAGAATATGCGATACACTTTGTCAAGCTTTGCAGACATAAAAATGTCTCAGAATAGACTTTTGCTTTGCTTAACCTAGTATATGTACTGATGATAATAGTACAGAATTAAGTCGTATACCACAATTTCATGTGAATATGAGCGGCTGACCTGTGCTGTCGGTCAGATGGTCCGTTGCCTAAGTGAGCAACCTGCTGGCCGTGACATGACCGAGTTCCGCTCCTTCGTCTGACCATCTGCTATTAAATTTGCCATATATGGCTATTGAATATCATCATCATGATTTCAAGTAGAGAAAAGAGAAAAAAATTACTCAAAGAGAGAGAGAGAGAATAAGAGATAACGAGTACCATTAAAGTAACAGTTACAACTAGATTCGTGAACAAAAAAAACTAGATTATAGATATTTACATTCATAGCCCCCTCCCCCCTCCTTGATTCGTTTGTTAAGTTTCTGTCATATTTCTCGTCTATTTCTGTTCCAATTTCAATTTCTTGGATGAAATTACCAAGAAATACATATGTACCGAAACTGCACTGCAAATTGCTCAAGATACACAGAGAACTAGAGAGTCTCATCCTCCCATATCACTTTGCTCGTTGTTATTGTTCAACGGTCGCATATCAGCTTAAAGGTCTAAGAACGAATGCAAACAGATTTTGAAGATGAAATGTGAAGAAAACGAGGTTAGGGAAAGAACCTTCGACAGTTAATGCTTTTCTACATCGTCATCAACTTTGCTGGGAAGATAATGAGGATGATGATGATGATCATTCAGCTTATTTTCGGGTTTGATTTGAACCACCCACGGATGTACATTAACGTATATTTGAGCTATACATTGAGCTGAAGAACAATATAAAAAATTGTCGAAGAAAAATAATATTTCATATATATTTCATCTAAATTAGTTTATGTATATCATATAATCTTAGTGTGCAATAATTTTGCAAAAAAAAAAACGAGCAATCGATATATGAAATAGAGTGCCGGCCTACTCGCTCAGTATTAGAAACAGCAATCTTTTACAAATCCTTTATATGATCTGGTTTATTTCTTTTGATCTTTATATTATATATACGCATATCATTCTTATAATAATATATTATAATTTTGGTTAAAATTAAGCAAATGTCTTCAGCTCAAACACCGGACGCAATCGGAAACGTCCCTCAACAGGAGCTCTGCTTTCATTTTAACGCTACCCTTTTGCTCTTTCTATCTCTGTATCTCTCCCATTTCACCGTCTCTTTCTCATTTTCTAGCTCTTTATCTCCCATTTACTCTCCCTTGTTATTTTTCCCTCTATCTTGCCTCTCTTTCCAGCATCCCTTTTCTCGATTTTGGTCTCTTTATTTCGCATTCTATCTCGAAAAATTAGTTTCCTGTTATGGTTCTTAGCCTTGTCATCAAGTAAGCCAAGCAGGGAAATTAGGCAAAAGAGATCTCAGTTTAATGGCGAGAGATATAGTAACAAGGAACAAAGCAAAAGTGAGTGAAATGGAGAGAGACACATGCACACACTCGCATACATAGAGACAATCAATTTGAGTTAAGTTAAGGGGGAGCACATCAAAAACCAGCCAGGTGCTCCCAGGTCGTGAAAGGGCATCCCGACTTGTCTCTTCTACACAAACCTGCTGCCAGCCCACCTGTCCAACCCGGAAACCCAAACTATGAATCGACTGTCTGTTAGTCTGTTAGTCTGTCTCTTCTTATTTTATGTTTTTTTTATTAACGAGATAGAGATGTACTCTGACATAATAAATTGACAATCTCAGTAAAGTTATAAATGATCAAAATGATGTTTCCGCCTCAAAATCACCAAACATTGTTCGAAAATACGGAAAAAAACATCGATTTCTCTATTCTCAGTGGACTAGCCATTTGCTTTCGAAATTATAACAATCTGAGTCGTCTGTGAGCAAATCTTAGATGCTTTTCATCTTTTTCATACTTCCTACGATCACACATCTGGAGTTAAGGATCAGATATGTCTGCAGCAGTGTTACCAAATATAAATTTTGAAGAAAATCTGAGACAATGATTGAGCGGAAGGTAGCAATTTGAACCAGATGTATCGATGAGCTGTTTTACTCCAGCTCGGTTTACGATTCCGTTTTCACTCACCCCTTTGCTACCCTTCCATCATCATCATCTATCTACACAAAGCTTCACCAACATACTCGTCTCTCTTATATGCTCATTAGTTGATGAAGAATGTCAGGACGATACTAGTGAAAACACTTCTTTCCCTAGCTCTCTCTCTATATTCTCTCTAACCTCCTTCTTTTTCGTCTTAGCAATCCACCATGCATACATACATACTACTCTTCATCACTACCCCATCTGTGATGTGGACAGTTAGATATTCCAATCGAACAGCCGGCCTGATGATGATGTTCGATCAAACAATTCACAATCTTCAACTATTCTTCAATTCTCTTCTACATACCTAGATATACACTCTTATTTCATATATGTATATCTTTATTGATATAATACATGAAATATCACATATTTCTGATTTTGTGATAATACAGTCGTCACTCTGTCGTCATCAGCGTTAGGTGTTCTAGTCACTCCGTCAATCAGTTCATATAGAATGATTGTCTTCATCATCTTGTTATTCTACAACAACATCATCATCATCATTACATCCATCTAGGAAACTTTTGAAAGACAGGGGCAAAGGCTCCGTTCCCATTGAATTATCTTTTCATTTTCCCTTTTTGGTCACTGGTTATGAATCGGAATATTAGCCGTTGTATGGGTTTTCACGACGACACAAGCAATATAACACAAAACAGAAGAGACTCACACATCTAGCAAACTGTCTAAAGGTTTACATACACAGGATACAGAGAGAAAAAGAGGGAGACAGCAATGACCGTCGTCCTTCATTGTCGTCCAATTATAGGACTGAGGGCCACAACCCTTTTTTTCCTCACCGTCCAATCATTTAACCATCACATTCAGTTCTTCATTTGGCTCTCTTCTCTCCTTTTTTCCTCTCTATTTCTTTGAGTTTTTCCTTTTACAAACTTCTATACTACCTCCTCTATTCAACTTACATAGTTAGTAGGTTTTTTCCTCTCTATCTTCACTTAACTACCAATTGTCATTTTATATAAGTAAAATATAATTACTACACAAAAAATTAACAGGAAAGTGAAAAGAAAAGTAAAGGAACAATAAAGAATTGAAGAAAGAGAGAAATTGAAAATTAGAAAAAGAGATGAAAATGCAAAAGAAGATGAAATCATTGGATATTCAAGAGGACCTGATTAAGAAATGAGTTAAAGACATCAGTACAAACCTTGTCAAGTTGACTAGACATTTTGATGTGCAGATTAAAACGAAATGGCTTTTTAAGAAAATTGAACTCGATTTCAATTTGAATTAAGAATCTCATTCTTTCACCTCATCTACTTCAACATCCCTTACCTCATGTGCTTCTGTAGCTCGTTATACGATCTGATGCAGTATTTAGAGTTGGTAATAAAACTAGTTAAAACCTGCAAAGCCGTTTCTCATCTATTTTTTTATGTTTTTAAACCTTCCAATATCTCAATCATTTAATGGACTCTTAAGACGAAAAGTGCAGTATCGAGTATAACAGATTACAGGTTGTCGTATACCCTGTCGATCAAAAATGGAAATACATACGATACATCTTCCAAACATTTTTATATTTTAACCATCGAAGGCCTTTCTTAAATTTCTTTTTTCACTTTATTTAAAAATTCTCTCTCTTAATACCCCATTTCTCTCTCTTTCAATCTCTTTTTCCCCTTCTAAATTTTTTTTAAAGTTTCTATTCGTCAAATTGGATATCAACATTTTAAAATGAACAAAGATAGCTTTGTAATTCATACCTACATATCAGTAAGCGCAAAATGTGAACACAATCTACTGCTGTGGTTCCTTTAAACTTCTGAAACTCAACAACATGTCGTATTTTCTGTACTTTATAACTATTTCCAACATGAAAAATATATAAATATGAATGGACACATGAACGTTTTTAAAATATTTCTGTATTACGTTACTTAGCACTCTGGCTTCATTTCATTCCCCTACCGTAAGATCAAAGGATCATCCGACCACAGCTGATGGGCAATCATAAATTGCTTGTTCACACCTCGTACGATGTAGCCTCGAGATCCGTTTGTTTCATGTAGAGCTCATACAGCCGATAATTGGTTAGAGCCTAATCCTTTAGGTATGAAACAAGGGTGTCGATATATATATGTTTTGCTTTCATCATGTTGGGTGTTCATCGATCATCAGATACTCTAATGAATATTCCTAATGATGCCTAGAATCTTCTTGTATTTCATTATACAACTGAGAGAATTGAAGTTTTTTTTCCAATCTCAGATATACGGTCTGCGGCAAAATACGCTGAAACATTGAAAAACCCTATGATTCAATTTCAATAGGCAGAGCTTTATCAGTACATTTGCTTAGAAAACTTATCAGTTCGATACTGTCAAAGAATATTGCCGTATGGGAACGCCAAAAGGGACTACTACGTTACTATAAAAGCTCTCCCACGCACTCATTCCTTGTGCATTTCAGCATATTCTATGATCTATACCTCTGCACCTACATACCATGTCTGCATCTCTAATCCTCTCTCTCTCTCTCTCTCTCTCTCTCTCTCCCTCTACCTCTTTTTGTTCCTCTTTCTCTACCTCTCTCTCTTTTGTCGTTGTCTCTCTTTTGCAGTTTACTCGATCTCTCTCTCTTTTTTTATATTATCTTTGTTTTTAAATTGAAAGTTTAAAAAGTTCATCTTGGTTCCACAATCAATTTCCAAATAATAACATGTGTTCTTTGAATTTTTTTTGTTTAATCTATCACGTCATTCAAAATAAAAAACAGCAGGTAAAAAACGAATAATGCTGGACATTTGAACCATACAAAGCACACATAAACATTTAATTTTCCCAGACACGTGGGTCTGCCGGCTTCTTCTGAAGTTCAGTAGATATGATTTGTTTATGAAATAATCAATTATATTTAAGTCTACCTCATATTACGTGCTGATTATTCCTTGTTTGAAAATTCTGAAAATCTGAAAGTATAGATACATACATGTGCCGATAATACTAATATCTAATGATTCTGTTTACCATCATGTTACACACATTGCTATTCTTTCTGTATTTATGTGAAAAAAAAAATCAGAAAGGCACGTATAAAGATAAAATAGCCATAAGCTACCATGTGTTTCTGTTGTAATATTCGTAAAATTATTATCATTTTAGTAATATCTATCTAAATATAGATAGTTATTCATAAAATTACTTTTTAAATCTTTCAAATCAGCTATAAAACACATTGGTTGTAAGGTTTGATCAGATATTCTTCTAACTGTAATAATGTTTTCTCTTTTCAACATGTTACATAATAATATGGTATTATAACATCTTATATACCATTTAATTCTTTTTGATATTAAAAGATATGACTATTTTGAGTTTGTTTCTATCTCCAACTCTCCCTCTATCTCTCTCTCTATCAGTCTAACTCTCTTTGTCTTTATATAGGATAGAGAGAAAGAGAGAGAGAGAGAGATAATCTATATATTAGCTTTGTTTCCTTAATAAAGATGAAATGGAAAAAATGAGAAAGAATTCTTCAATACACAGACAATAATGCATATACTTACTACACACTATATGAGTTTTTTCCTTATTTGTTCAGATGGTATAGATAAAGGTTTAAACAAAAAAAATCTTAGCAGGTCATGTGCTAATTTAATATAAAAATCTAAATATATACATCAAAAATAATAGTTTATGAATTTTTGGGTTGAATACACACAAGTGCTTTTGCGGTCATGTATAATCATTCTCTTAGTCTTTCTCTCTCTCTCTTATCACTCAGGCCACACTATGTCTGTCCAAGTATAAAGCTTTGATCAATGGAACACCACTAAACATTGAAGGTTAGGACTGTTGAACACCTATGATGTTATTCCTCTTTTCCATATACGACACTTTTTTTAAAATTGAATTTTCACTTTTCTTAATAATTCACGTCGATATTTACGTGCAAAGTTGCATATCTAGTTTATAATAGGAAGCGCATCTATTCTCTCACTTTCTCTATATTCTCTTCACTAGCGTCTTACACCATGCGCCACTGTCTAGCAGCGTAAGGCTGCGATTACATCAGAATGACTGACCTCTGGACTCGAATATTCTCGCTGTGTTTCATCACTTTGCGTGTTGTTTGTTTGTTATGATGATGACCAACTACGGCTGAGAGGAGGAACCTATCTCTTTCATTCACCAATCATCTGCTCTCGTAGCAGCTTGACTCATTCTGTTCTTCGTAGATTGAAAGCAACTCCTATCTGCCATTTTCATGTGTAATTATGAACTTACTATTTTTCCCATTTTCCGTACTAGTCTTACGAAACTTTCTAATAAGTTTCCTTGTTTGCTTCACCGTCAATTTACATTTTTTTCCTTTAACCGTCGTTATCGTACTCCTTCTTATCAATTGTTGTATTTTTATTAGAATCAATATTACTCACAATTCATATCAAGTTTCAAGTTCAACAGTCTCTTGTTTTTCTCCTCCCTTTTTAGTTATCACTCATCGAGATTCATTTCAACATGCTTCTTTCGTTCCTTCTTTATATGTTGCATTTTCAGCAATTTTTGCTTTATATTATTAGATTTTACCATCATTATACATCACACCAAAATGACTCAATAATTTTGTTTTTGAGAGTAAGCGCCAGATTTCAACACATATTGCAAACTTTATTTAGCCCTAGGTCTCGTAAGCTTTAGATTATGACTCTCAATCAACCTATAAAAGCGAATTATTTTACTGCTCAATTATTACTCAATTATGTCACAAAACATATTTATTTCTTTAACTTTTACTTTGTATGTATTCTTTCTTTGATTCTTGTGATTTTAATAACTAAAATGTTTTCTTTTCATCTTTTTTTCAAATCTTAACAAATCATCTTACAAGCTGAACATCGCCTGCCATTTGTTATTCTTTCTTCTAAACTTATCTGAATTGCTCATTCTTCGTTGTGCAAGTTAACGGTCTTCTTTAAATCCATTACATTTTTCAAAACAATACCATTAACGTCTATTTTTCCACAACATACTACTTGCTTTCTCTTCTAGCTCAATCATCTTATGTTTTCCTCGGATTGCAAACGACTTCTTCTGTTCCATAGAGACTAGCTTTTCTGAATTTCTAATTCTGCAAGAATCCATCATCCAAAAGAAATAATTATTTCGCAATCGTTATGTTTGTATAGTTTCTATTTTTTCTTTCGAAAAATTGAACAGAAAATAAGATATTTCTGTTGAAAAAAACTATATCTAGGCACTTTATTATCAGTTGAAATGATCTATTCAGTAGTGATAGCCGGTCTGTCTATGTAGTAGGTTGTCATCAAGTATTTGTAACTCATATTTGGTTTCGTTCTTTCATTTTTTTGTAATTTCGCATTTTTTTTCTATCATTTCTTTTCGTTTTCTCTCGAAATACCTTAAAAAGGTGAGAGAAAGATGATGCTAAAGCTTGACTGACAGCAGGAGATTCAACGGCAGGGTGCCATTCCATAGAATAACTGTCCTTATCGTCTGCTACTTAGAAACCTGTGTATATGGCCTAGAAGATTTTGTAGTTTCCAGCTTTCTCTTCTTGCTGAGAAAGAAGGAAACAATTCTAAGAAAATGAAGTTGTCATTAAAATGAACTTTTGTTCATTATGGTAGAAAATGAAAAAATGATTGCAATAAAACATTTTTTGATTAAAATTACGAAGCCGATGACAAAGAGAAGCATGCTTATTGATTTGCCTGCCCTTTTTGCCCGTGATTTCGCATCTTTTCCTTAGGAAAAATCCATCTCTTTGAAAACAATCGAAGAATTGTGGATAACAACTAAGCTGTATTTACCTAATTTACAAGTGAAGTCAAAATACAGCAATATAAAATTTAATCTTAACAAATCTTCATTGTCTCTTTCATCTTACTTCGGCGCTCTTCTGGGGCTCTTCGGTTTGTCCTAATGCTGCATAACCTACCCTACGTCCCTAACACGCCTTTTCTCTCGTTCTCTGCGGTCTGCTCGCCTCGCGCCACGCCCCTTTCTGGGTTGAATCGCTCCGCCCCCAGGGCTAGCCAGTCGGTGTGGCGGGGCACTATCTCTCACGGGTCTATCCTCCTCTCTCCCTATTCTCCTGTATATATATTCACCAAACTCAGGTAAGCTTATATTTGAAGCTTTATACATACTACCGAATATATTCTTGAATATCCTTCATTTTCTTGATTCCATATTAGTATGCTTTACATACATGCTGCTGAGCAGAGCCTCGTCTGTGAGACAGACAACCGCGGCCGAGCAGCCGGCAAGCCGTGTGCTCAGCCGACAGCTTTTTCACTAGTCAAGCGCTTTATCGATCAATTTTCTGGACATAATAGCACTTTGACTTTTGACTTCAATTTTTAACATATATTAATAATGAAAATTGAAATTATTTAATAAAAACGAGTTGATTAACTCTGACATTTCAACACAATGGGGGAAAAGTTGGTAAATATGCAATTTACCAACAGCGTATTCCAATTTAGTTATGTCCATATCGGTTATTAGAGTTACAGTAGTTTAAGATAACCAAGTGTCCAGGATTAATTGAATTCGATCCTTATTTTATTGGTATAATTTAATAGTATTGAGATATAAAAAGAAAACAAAAGAATGAACATGGATTAATTTGTTTTATATTTGAATAGAAACGAAGGCTCAAAAAATCAATTGCTTCGATTCCATCATCTCTCTTATATCTGAATGTCAAATCGTGTTTTAGCGCCTGGTATTCAATATCATAAAATGTCTTCTTCATCTCATTCTTGTATTTGAATTGTGAATTCTAAAGGACATCAACACAATATTTAACATGTTGGGCGAAAGATCGATATCCCACTAGATGATAGAATTTGAAAAAGATTTTTTTCTTCTTTTTCAAATCCAACTTGATAGTTTTTGTGTATCTTGAATCTTGTGTTTTGCATGCATAGAGCAGCTGACGTGTCGTTATAATTTACAGTTTCACGTTAGACGTGAGTGACGTCAACTACGTCAGATGCTCAAGATGTTTCTTAATTTTTCTTTACAGTTTTCGTGACAAAACCCTTTAGTTAAAATAAGAATTAAAATCATGCCAGATGTCTAACATCAACGACCTCGATGTTTGGCCATCTATGATCGAATATCCTCGGCCTGAATAGCCGTTAGCCAAAAGATTTTTTTGCCGAATTCTCTTTCTTCCGATGTATATCATACTATGTTCTACTAGTTTTTTTCTTAGTTTTGTCTTCTTTTTATCTTTTCATATCTTTCGAGAAGGAAAGCCGCATACTATTTTGAATGTCATTCTGTCAAAGTTGAAATACGTGCATTCATATGAACAAAATTGTATGCGCAAGGCTTAGTACAGCTTTTATTTTTATTAGAAATATTTGTATAAGAATATTTCTTTTTTTTCTTCTATACATTTTATTATTAAGAAATGCTTATTCTCTCATCATTTTAAGCTCTATTCTATCCTATTTCTTACAATGCATTCTCGCATCTTTTGTACCATTCTAAATGAAAAAAAACTAAATATATATTATATATTTTTCGTATTTTTCTCAACCAGTTAACTAATTGTTTTTTAATTTCAGGTCATTCTGTGCAGCAGTATTGCTTCTTGACTGCACGCTCTCAAGGATTTGTGTCTCAGTATTCATATAACTGCAGCACAAATTTGTAACTCATCATCTTGTTAAAACCTTTTCCCCCCCAAAACAACACAATTTCGTCGTCTTCGTGATATCCACAAAATACAACAACTATCACACTGTTCTGCCTTTGTTCATCTCATCGTTTCAACGCAATTCATCTATCTATCCCTATCGTCTACTCATCTACCAAGTTCACATCGTCATGATTTCATCTCCGGAACTTCTACAGCAAGAATACGCTGCCTTGCTTCGCCTTTCCTGCTCCAAGATAGTTAACTCGCGACATCGACGTGGTGGTGTGAATATTCACAAAAATCTTCTTGTTCTTCAAGTTATCAAACGGGTTCAGGATGCTAAGTTCAGGTATGTTATTCACCTTTCACTTTTTTTTTATTTTTACAAATCTACTTATGTCTTCTTGACCTTTATGCGCAAGCCACTACATTCTGCATCATCACTTCGAAACGACCTTTTATTTTTATTTTTTTTTGCCGTCTAAAACATTTCTGAATTTCTTCAGTTACTGTGCTTAGTAAATTCTCATCAATCGCCGTTTTGCGCTACCATTTATTCAACACTGCAACTTCCTAACAATTATTTTTACAATTTTCAACTTTATTTTAAAAATAATTTCTATTCCTGAAATATTGTTTTTTTTTTTCATTTATTTCACCTCACTCACCATACTGTAGACTTAACATAGTTGTTATGTCAATTTAGAAATTGTCACTCACCTACCAACCAAGCTAGTTGAATCGCATATAATAATATAACCTGCATATTGTTATATGAAATAGTTAACGTTTTCTTATTCTTACATTCGAAAGAGAAATTTCAAATACATTGCTGGTTGTTTCCTCCGCTCTCTTTCACGTTGATGCATTTTCTTCTAATTTTTTTTATTTCTCAGTAAATGTTTGCTTTGAACGGTTGGTCGCTATCAAAACAAAAACAGACGACACTTTTCAACATAACTGTCTTCCGTTATTCCCTCCTTTTCTCAATTGCCTTTTTGCTCCATTACGTGTGCTTTTGTCTTCTATCCTGACACTCTTTTCACTGCTCTTCTTTCTCTATTTCGCTTTTTTTTCGATCTCAAAAGCACACTTAGTCTTTGTTATTCTCTCTGTTCTCCTTTTTTCAGCTTTTTATAACTTCAAATATTTATATTATCAAAATAGATTAAGGCTCCTCCGCTATTATATGTATATATTTCCGTCTCTCTCTCTCTCTTTCAAACTTCAGCCCGCCACTATTCGTGTGTCAATTGCGTTTCTGTCTTTCTTAAAACTACATACTACGTTATGCACAATCATCATCTATAAGTGATCGGTCTAGCTCTTTCGATATGTCTCTTCTCTTCTACCACTGTGTGCAGAGAAAGTAGAAAACTCGACGGCGACGACCTCCGTCGAGACTATGTCTCGTCGTAGCTGATCAGAGCTCAAACGATGACAACATTTTGAATGATCTGTTGTTGTGTGCTTTATCTTTTGCTTTCTTGAAAATATGAACGAGTTCCAACAGTTAAGAACTTTTTGTTCCATTTCTTGAATATAATATTATTTAATTAATAAATACATGAATATTAATTTTTTCTTTTTTCAGATTAGAGGAAGCCATTCAAGAAGAGCTTGATGCTCGCAATTTTGATGAAGAAGTCAGTTTGATTTCGCCACCGCATGAGTTCACTGTCACTGATTGTGGCGATTGCTGTGATGATGCTACTGATGAGCCATTAGAATTTGGCTCGATGGCTACCGAAGAAGATGAAGACATTGTACCACAACCATTGTGCAAAGATCTGGACGATGCTCTTGCCCGTTTGGGTGAACGCAAACGCAAAGGAGAAGAGCGTAGCGCTCCTCGTCACAAAGCTCAACGCGTCTCTGATAGAAGTGTGCCGGTACTGCGCTTGCTGAATACTAGCAGCATTAAGAATCTGAAGTAAGACGTGTATCAAGTACGTGTACGACCAGGCAGTATTTTAAAGTTTTTTTTATATTCATCAGTTTCCTCTCCTATTTATCAATGATATCTCGTTCATTACCACGTGTTATATCCCATTCTAATTACTACTATGAAGCCGATTTGAGGACGTGTATATGCCAAATTCGCCGGTTCGACAAGCATGTCGTACCTTTAGAATTGGTCCCTCCCTCTTGTCCTATTATAACTCCTTGATTTTCTGTGTATACCGTCATTATTCAGATTCCAAACAATATTCTTGTTCCATTTCTGTTATTTTCTGGTTTTCTTTGTTTTCTTTGCTTTTAACTGCCCTTAAACATACTGTCTCTACGAGATGATTCTTAGACCTTTCAAGGTCTGGAAGTCATGTAAGAGAGCAAATACCGCGCCGGTCAGCAGCCTAGTCCGTCTGAGCTTTAGTCCAATGGAAAGGATCATCGGAACGATTCTCTATTAGATAGCATGTTACGATCTCAAGTTTCATCTTGGAGTAACGTGAGAATTCTATATACAGAATTGTCGGCACCTATTCCATTAATCTCTTCTTATCTCCAATGTTTCACTCTTATTGCCTTTGAAGCAAACCTTTCAATTCTGCTCGGTTTTGAAATATTTTAGCCCAGTAGATCCGGTCCAACTATTGTCTGACTTCTACAAGTTCCATTGTTGAGCATCTTGCTGTAATCCTGTTTCTTTTTTTATCATTTGAAGTTATCTGTTATACCACACAGTCGTGTCTGCCTTGGTCCCGCACTTTTCCTTAGGCATTTTCTCTTTTTTTTGCCATTTTTCTATTTAATCTATCTTAAAACACAAAAAAAACTTATTTTTTCTGGGTACCAATGTACATAATACCGTATTCCGTGTACGGCAATTTTCCATCTCTGTTGCCCCTGTCCCCATGCTTAGTTTCATGAGATTCTTCTGTCTATGATATTCGGACTGTAACATAATGAGTGCTTGCTTGTAATGCCTCAAGGAATAGCCTGCCAGGTTATACTGCAAGTGCAATCTTGTGTTACCCACCGATTTCTCAGAGAACAGTGGTTAACCAGATTATTGTCAATGTTCTTGTATACCGTTGACCGATATCCTGAAGAATATTCTCTGTCTCTCGCTAGATTCCTCTTTATGGTATTGTAACCTGTTAGCCTTATATTCAATTTTCTTTATTTCAACTGAATTCCCAAATCAGTTTACTTCTAGTTAATATACTATTCCTTAAACCTGTACCCCAATATTCCTTCTGAATGCCCCGTACTATATCTCCTGTTAGAAGAAGCCTGGTAGTATATCGATTGTAGTCATCAACTATTTGTGCATTTTGTTTCGGAAAAATTATCTTGTCACCCACTCATCTATTTTGTTTCTAGGGACCCGGTGTCCCATTGTGTTATCTATGAACCTCAAAAACTAAATGACGCTGTGCTGTTAGTTTGAGTTGGCTTTGATATGCTAGAACAAGTGATTATTTCCGTTTTAGAATCCTTTAATCTTAGAATTTCTTGTGTGTATTGTAACGTCCTCTATTTCTCCTGACCATTTTCTCTCTGCCTGTCTCCAAAAAAACCAAAATCATATACCTCATTGTATGTTACGTAGCACTCGGGGCTGGATACTTCTCTTGGCACGTAATATCTTATTTTTAGTAATTCCATGTGTTTTAATGTTTCCAAGTTTTTTAAAGAATTTTATGTGTTGTATCACTTAATAGTGTCTTTACGTCAAGACCAAAAACACACGACAAAAAAAGAAAAATTAAATAAAAATTATTAAAATTCATTATTGTGTTATAGTTTATATTATACAAATATTATACAATATATAGATTATACATATAAATACATATATTATAAAATAAGAAGTAAGAAATAAAATACAAACTATAATACACAGTAAGAATAGTTCAGTGTTCAGAGACTATTCAATTATAGTTCGATGAAAGTAGATTGCTGAATTTGAGTTTCTTGCGTTGTATATTTGTGCATGAGAAGTGTACGTCAATTGAAAGTGTAGATTCTGACTAGTTAAAGTTTCTAGATCTACTAGATATGTAACTCATTGGCCATCGTGCCAATAGCTCTCTCAGAATAATCGCCATATTTAGCTCATCCAACTATAAAATGAAACTAACAACAGTTTCTATAAATAAGCCACTGGAACCTCTTCATAAGCCTATGTTCAAAGTATGGAAGAGAGAGAAAGCCTAAGGGGGGGGGGAGAGCTCTGAAGCTCATTAAATGATCTGCTCAAGTGTCCATAGGGACATAACCTTCTGTTGCTGCTTCTTTTACTCTGTCACATTCGCAGTTGTCTCTACTTCTATCTTCACAAGATTGGGCCCACCCTCTCTTCCATTCTAGTTGTCTAAGATACTCTCATTTCTATGTATATTTCTTCTGCCTTCTGGTGTTGTTCAATCATCAACATCATCAATCCTTCATTCATACTTCTATTTTTTATCGCACTGTAACGTTTGCTTCATGTCTTCTATATCCTGGATGCATGAAACGATCTGTACGATGTTCTTTCTTGGTTTCAAATGGCCACGATGGCTAACGTCACCACAGATCAGTACCTTTGTTATCATCATCATCAAAATGTGTATGTACGATGGAAAAAGAAGCTGTGCGAACGCGATTTCATTGTTTAAATTTGGAAAGCACTCTTCCCGTTCGGGCCGTTATCATCAGCAGTCGAGGCTCAAAGTTGATGGATGGGTCCCGTGATAAGTCAACGGCTGGGTGTTGATTGGAGATGGAGGGGGTTTTTAGGGGTTTTGTGGAGGGGGAAGAGCGGAGTGTGTAGGCTAGATGTGTTCAGAAAATGGAAGCGTGAAAGACAGGGTCAGATGAGTCCGGTTAAAAATAGTTGTTTACCGTCGACCAATAAGAGACCACATTGTTTCTCTAGAATCATATTTGTGTCTTCTGTTCATAAAAGTGATATCGAATAAACATAGTGGTGCTGCAGTAAATGATAGGCCGAACTCATTGATTCAGCGCAGCAATGTCACGAAAAGATGAAAATAGAGAAGACGATCCGTATTCTCCGTTTCTGTATATGCCTGCCTCTCGTGTGTCCACGTCGTCAGGGACGGCCGTTTCGGCTCCCACGCTCGTCTGCCGTGCTGGGCCTCAGTTCGTTTTGGCCGTTTTGGTCATGTTGGAACCAACCTGATTTCGACTACTTATCGGACGACTACCCAAAACGCTCAACAGCGAAACACGAATTCTAGTCCAGCATTTGACTGCAAAGCGAGGGACGCGGTCTGCTTTGACTCAGGCAGGAATGAGAAAAGGAAGAAAAGGGAAAAAGAAAGATATTTATATATAAATATATATATATATATATATATATATATATATATATAGAGAGAGAGAGAGAGAGAGAGAGAGAGAGAGAGAGAGAGAAAGAGAGAGAGAGAGAGAGGGAGAGAGAGAGAAAGAGGAAGAGAGGAGGCTTGTTGACGTTGTTATAGCAGTCGTGCTATATATTGATCTCAGCTATAGGGCTGAGACATATTTTTATTCATTGACTATTTCATATAACTTCAAAACACTTCATAAATCTAGAAATAATGTCCTATGCGAAATTATTTTCAAATCCGCTTGCAAATCTTAGAACTAATAAGTTGCCTGTTCAAGTTGTACATGCTAGGCTACCGACAGCGATAATTCGTTCTATTTATAGAAAATAAGTTATCCTGCTTAATAGGCTCACATATTGACTTTTCATGACAAAATAAAAGAAATTTTCATTCAAAACCCTTATATCTTGGAGAGAGTGTGCGTGAGTTGAATCAGTATTTCTGTTTTTGAATTTATTCATCAACACAGAATACAGGTACACGGACACACAGACAGACAGACACACACAGACACACATACGCACTCGTTTTCAATCTATTTGTCGTCGTCACTTTGATTTTGTTTAAGAAGAGCAGTGTGCACAGCCATGGATTGTTCATAAAGTGAACTAAGAAATCAAAATCGTAGTTTGTTGTGTTGATGCTTCCACCAGAAGCGCTACTGAAGATTCAGTATAATGGTTGCAGCTTGATTCCGTACGTCCTCTTTTACAGAGAGTATGTTGAGTAGTTGAGTAGTTGAGTGTTGAGTCTATTCTTTTTTCTTCTTTGAGCCCTCTCGCTTATTGAATGAATCTAGTAAAGAGGAAAAGGAAAGAGGGAAAGAGAGGGAAAAGGAGAGATAAAATGACACAGAAGGAGAGAAGGAGGAGAGCAAGAGCGAATAAGGCGTCTGACTACATGTTTGTTCGTTGGGTTCGAGCGGTGGTCGATTTTCAGCCCGTCTGAACAGCCTTTTATGGATACCGGCGTCGAATATATGTTGTAATGCTATAGGTTTTCGGACCGGGCCAATTGTAAGTTAGCGAGGGAAATTCACAGACAGTCATTGAGGCGAGTCGACAACCGTATGACGGATATAGCTCATAGGATACGCACTATAATTTCGATTGTTTTGTTTGATCTTTGATCGTAATCTGTTCCAATTTTCTCTTTCTTGCCATTAGTGTTGCAAAGAAAATGTTGAAATAACAACCTTTCGCTGTCAGTACATGACCATTTTGAATTCCCTTTATTTGATAAAAGAATATAAAGTATTATTATAATGATGAGAAAAGAGAAGATAGATAGTGACAATGGAGAAGCTCCGAAAGTAAGAGAGAGCCTTGCAAGAAATGAAAGAATCAAAAGGATATGAACGTCATCATATACATATAAATATGTCTATATATAGATCATATACTCTTAACGAAGAGATGAGGACGACAATAGACGAGGGTAAGTGAGGTGGAGGATAGCAAGATTAGGATGAAGGTGGTAAGACGACATAGAAATTACAATTGCTTGTTGTGAGAGTAAATATTATTTGTGTTAAGCGGATAGTCTTTGCTTTTTTGAGAGAGTAAGAGAAAAACTTATAGATTGTAGTTTATTAGGAGAAATATAGATAATAGAGATTATGAGCTGGGACCTAGGATTAGAGCCCTGGCTGTGAGAAGGAAGGGGGCATACAGATAGATGACAAGATGAAGAGATTTTAGAGAAAATACTGAATTTTTAATAGATATATTGAAAGAAAAATAAAGAGAATAAGGAAGGAAGGAAAAGAACAACGAGCTCACAACATGCGACATATAATTAATTATCGGTCAAAAGGTCCAAATATTGGAACAATGGCAGTGAAATTCAAAAAAACCTTGTTAGAAAGTGTGTGGGATTTTGGCACTAAACCAATAATTTGGTTAACTTGTGTCTGTAATATAATCAAGATTATCTTATCTATCCCATACACGTGACGAATCA
Organism: Auanema rhodensis; assembly: GCA_964057225.1. NCBI lineage: Eukaryota > Metazoa > Nematoda > Chromadorea > Rhabditida > Rhabditidae > Auanema > Auanema rhodense. Next base: position 6,227,892 of record OZ059899.1, on the reverse strand, counting down.
CGTGAATTGACAGGCATGTCAGGTCATTTGCAGTTTAACTGAATGGTTAATCATATGTGTATACTTCATATTCCTTAAGTTTAATAATAAAACGATTTTTATTTTTTCCTCCAGAGGGGATTATTTTCTTTTTCTTCCTGTAATCTTAGAAATATAATAGATAAGTCATTCAAAGTGACTCAAATTCTATATACATACGTATATATATATATACAGAGAGAGAGAGAGAGAGAGAGAAAACAACTCCATAGTTATACACAATGGATTGGATCATTGTATGCTCACATCGGCAATGAATTCCCTCTCATTCTCTACTACAGTCTATTCTGTTCTTCTGTCAATCATTTTTTCTTTTTTTTTTCATCTTCAAGTGTGCACCATCGGGCCATATATAGTCTATTTGACAACACCTGACAACAAACAATAAGCAAATGACGTCGACAAAATGCAATTTATGAGTTGGCACGTCAACCTTTTCTCTCTTACCCTCTCAATTTAGTATTCTGTTTCACTTTTCAATTTCTAAAGATATTTTTATTTTTAAAGTGCCGATCAAAAAGTTGTTTATATCCTTCAGTTTCATTTGATCACGGATGTTTTGCACTGACAAGTTTGGATTATAACCTGTATATCAATTGTAAAATGCAAACTTTTCGTTTATGATATATGTAGAAAACAAAAGTGAAAGTTATAAATGCTTATAATTCGTCTAGACTAGCTTTGCAATACTGATTGATGATTGCACAGAAATTGCTTAGTAGAAATCGTTGAGATTATATTGTCATTTCAGAGTCTTTTTTTCAGTTTTTCCCGAACATTTTGCACATATGGAGTTACTTTTGTGTCAATTCACATTGTCATGTGTGTATGTGTCATTCTGGGAGAAGAAAGGAGAATTTCCAATGTTTCTTCTTCACTCCTTCCATTTTGCTTGTACACTTGCTTTCTTTTTTTTTCGAAGAAACAAACTATATATAGATAATGATGCTGAGAGAGAATGCATTCTCTGTCATTTATTCGTTCATCCTTAAAAGCTAACCGTCAACCGAATCCAGATGGTTAGTTTTGCATCTCTTTATTCCATTCTTACTCTCTCACTCTGTCTCTCTCTACTTTTCTCTCTTTTTTCATGCGATATAGGAGAAACGTGAAGGCTATAGAGGGAGGAAAAGAATGGATAAGAGGAAAGCGACATCAGAACCGAAGCCGACCCGCGGGTTGTGTCATGAGAGGGATGAAAATATGGAGTCAAAATTGTCCGGCTAATACTAAACCATATAAAGATTGAAACAAGACACAGTTAGGTTCTTAGCAAAGAGCATGGATCAAAGAAGCTGAAGCAGGAAGATGAAGCTCATTGTCAACTGACGACTGAATTGTCTATGTGGTCACGCTGGGCGCGATAAGAAAATGCAGAGCTCAAAAATACTTTAAGATTATGTTCCGGAACAAACAGATAAATGGAGTAGTTTGTAAAAGCTTTCAGTGATCTTCGTCTATGGTCTTGTTTTGGACAAGAGAGTAATAGCCTCACGGTAGACTACCAACCCACGCAGTTTTCAATCCTCTTTCTCTTTGTTACTCTCTTACTCCAACTTGCTCTATCCATCTTTCTGTTCGTATGCTCCCTAGTTTCTATAGATCTCTCTTCTATTTTCATTTCATCTGCAACTTCATTCTTCGACGTATGTGTGTGGAAAGAGAATCGGAAATGAACGATTTTAGTCAGCGACCATGACGGAGAATAGATAAAGTAGAATCTGAAGTTTGCCCTCGTTTTTCTCCATTTTCGAAGCTTCTCTATTGTTTTTGCTCCAAATTGTTTCAACTTTTCAACATTGAGTCATCAGTACTTCGATCACTGATCTTACTGCCATTTAGTCCGTCAGTTGAACCATGTCAGGAAGAAAAACTTATCGCCAAATGTTTTAGAAGTCACGCCGAATCCTATGGTCTGCTGGCATTGTTGGTTCGAAACGTTTTTTTTGTGAACAAACTATCATTATGAATCTGTCGAAAAAGTGATTGATCATTTTCATTAGAAAATCCTATTTTTTTGTTTAAAAAATTGAAAAAAAAAATTAAAATGGTGTCAAAGTTCACATACTTTGCTATATGGTGATGCTATTTATATGTTGTGACGTTTGAAATCCTCATCAGTCACAATCTGGATTGCTTTCCAATTTGAAGAAGAACGAGCATTATAATGTAGACGACGCCCCAGAGAAAACTAGAGATGTTTATGATGATTCGAGAAAAACCTGCGTAACTTTTTTAAATTTTTATAAAGGGAACCGAAGAAGAAAGATGTCTTCAATATAAATAAATCGGTAAAAAGGGCTCCAATTTTGTTTTTTATTTCAAATTTAGTTCACATTCTTCATTACATCATACTTGAACTGTCAAGACGTACAGTAAATGAATTGCTATCTCCCTAGTTTTCTAATTATATTTCTTTTTGCTCAATATTTCATTATATTTTTTAACTTCAACTACGATAACAATGATGAAAAAAGTAAGATATTGCTGAACTCTGACGAGAAGGAACGAAGAAAGAACCTCAATGATTGGACAGCAACAGGCTTTGACATATCAATGACTGAGATGGAGCGTTACGCGAAAGAGTCGAGAACGATCTGTTATGCTGTACAGAGCATAAAGATTTGTCGAAAATTTGGTGTTAGTAGTGAGTGGACGAAGGAAGAGGCTCTAGAGGAAAAAATTACTAACAATCACGTTTTTCTTCCTATAATACATTTCTCTGCTAATGATTGTTTGTCGTATATATAAACCTACTGAGAACCATCTGGAACTTCTGAAAACGACGACATTGAAGAGGAAGAAGGAGAAGAAGGAAACATTTGTTCACCGTTGCGATCAGTGTCGTCATCGTTATATGTTATCTAGATAGTTCAGATGTATTTACTGCGTCAGCCAGGAAAAACGCTTTGTTCTATTTTGCAGCAGAAAAAGGTCTGAAGTTTTTGAAATGTGTGAGACTATGAATGTATTTATGTAAAATGTTTGGAAAAAATCCTTTTTTTCCTGTTATCTGACAAGGCAAACATCTGAAAGAAGATGAATATTTGTTGTCTTCTCTTTTTACTACAACATTTTTCTATGAATTTTAACGAACGAAACCCAATGGATTTTGCGGTAAACGGGGCGACAAGCGAACTGAAAAGATAGAAAGAGAAAAGAGGTTTAGCAGAGAGGAAATATCAGTTTGACAGATGGAAATACGTTGGATAAATGAAGCGCAGCGCAAAGATAAGATGTCTCATCGTTATATAGCTTCATCTTCTACTTGTCAGATATCACTTTGATATTAAAGAAGATAAAGGACAAAATTGAAAACGAAAAAAAGGCTTAGCACTTAGAAGCTACGTAAGTTTCGTTTTGTGCTCTCTCTTTCTTTCTCTCGCTTTCTCGAACATTTTCTGATTAACCCATTCTCTCTGTTTCATGTTTGCTCGTCTCTTCATCGATATGTATGTTGTGTTGTCCATCTCCTTCAGTGAGCGGTGCGAACAATTCCTTTATTTCTTATTGGTTTTACTTTCATTGTTTATTTATCTGTTTCAGTTTTTCTTTCTTCTCTTCTTCTCAATATGAAATAAAGAGGTAAATGGTGATGGATAAAGAAAGAATGGGATACAAAGTGAAAAGATGATGACGGCGTCGACGACGACAACGACGAAGAAGAGCCGAATGGAAGAATGAGAAGCACACATGTATATATTCACTCACAATACAGTCTAGTTGACCAAATCTCAGACATCGTTTTAACTTTCATCTCATCAACCCAATACATACATACACACATTATATCGTAATACTCTTCTATCCTCACGTATATATATTATTTGAAACTGTGACCCCTGGAATGAAAGTAACCGTCGGCCTCATCATCTTCATCGTCCACACTCACAATTCGAATTTGGGGCCAACATAAACAACCATACATGGAATCACGAAGACTAATATGTCGTCGACGGGACTGACATCAGAATAGAGATAGACATACATATGCATTTTATGACGACAGCCCTGTTGGAAGACGACAACTTTTGGTCACAATTCGAGCAGCAATTATAGTTATTTTTGAACGATAACAACTATAAAATTGAGACGATGATTATTGTAAAATAGACTAGCTAACGTCAGTTTCCAAAATCACAAAAATATCATAAACAATTTCTCCTAAAAGCTGTGAGGGAATAGAGAGAATGAAAGGAAGAAAAATAGAAGACTAGAGACGAGGAGACAGGATTGCATATGCCGTGTGGCATTGGTATGAATTTATGAATTTTTTTTATTGAAGGAAAAATGAGGATGGAGGGATGAAACGAGGGAAAAAATGAAAAAGAGTTAAAGAGTTGGTTCACCAATATCAATCCAAGTTTTTTTCCCCAAAAAGTTACCAAACAAGTTCATCAATTTTGAAAGGGAGCAAGTTAGAATGCAAATAGTCTTCACCATTGTTTTTAAAAATATATTTTTCTTAAATAAGAACAATCGCATTGATATAGTGGGTGAAAACATGCAAAATAAGGCAAATAGAATATTCGAGAAGATGTAACTTAGTTTTAAACTATATGTATACATATATATAGTTCTAGGTAAATTACTTCAATTTAAGATATGACCTATACATTATGAATATTAACGAAATATAGGCTGCTGACCCAATCCATACACAACGAATCCACAGATGACACATCATATAACTCAATGAAATAACTTTATTATGTCCCAAACTCACATCTATTCATATCAATCTGACTGCCAATTACTTATAATTGAAATATTATATATTTATTATATAGAAAACATATTTTTCTATTTGTATTTTTGAACATTCATTTCATTCAATACATCTTGATTTTTTTTCTTTTTTTATATGTCAATTTGATGAGGGTGAATTACCTCATAACTAGGAACTGTATTCAGCTTGTTGTTACAAGTTTTCATTTCAGAAGTCGTCAGAATTGACTGTCTATGTGTTGACTGTTGTGTTGCTTTCCGTTGTAGTAGAAGATGTGAAAAGAAAACGAAGAGAATGAGATAGAGAGAAAAATAGAGGGAGAGGGAGAAAAAGAGAATAGGGAGCGTCTCAGCCCAGCTCAGCCACATTTCCTACCCTACGTCTCTACTTCGGTCCGTTAAAGTCATAACATATGACACTCGCTTTCTGATTCTACCCTCTTTTCTTCTGCCACCGTCGCTCCTCACTCAATCTCTCTCTTCTTCTCATTTCTCTCTTTCCCTCTCTCTTTTTGTCTTGATATGTCTCCCTTTTTCTCTCTCTTTCCACCAACCCCCCCCCTCTCCCTCTCTCCTTCTACACTCCAATTTCTCCTATTTTCACAGAGAAACCGAGGGAATAGGGACTGAAATAAGCAAGTAAATGATGTATATTTGTATATCAAAGCTATAAATGAAACAAAATTGTCTGATTTTACTATCAATACCATGTTGTTCCTCCAAAAACCAGATTTCAGCTGCAACTAATCAGTGAGAAGTACTTTACTGAATTAAAATTTGATGAATAACAGTTCCTTCTTGTCTATTGTAATAGTTTTTCTGCACCAATAATCTAGTACAGTATTCTTTATCTATGTACTTTTCAAAATATTTTGCAAATTATTCGAGCAATTGTCATCCGTATATTCTTTTCCTTATTCTCATTTTCTATGTGTATGTATATGTGTGGGTATGAGTATGTATGTGCATGTGAGATTTGTCAAATTTCGTTATAATACCAATTGATTACGATAGTATTTGATGAAATAAAGTTTGAAATAAAAAAAAAATAGTTGAATAATCATATATAAAATCAAATTTTATTCACGAATTGAAGTAAATGTATTAAGTTATACATGTATACACATATTGATCTTCAATAGATGTTAGTATTCATAGGGAATCCATGTAACTAAGTCTTATAGAAAGCAATTAATGTTTTTTCATAGATGCGTGTCTGAGATCTCACTTCAACCTTATATCTTCATGCTTTAAAAGCATAAAACATTTTTCAAATCCCGTTGACACCGTTGCCGAAGGCTGCTGCACCTAATCAATAGACGTCTTCAGCTCCTGCCAGTCATTAATGGTGTTACGTTGAACACTCAAGCGTGCGTTGACGTCCTCGTCGTCATGGATGAACGCGGTGGGGGAAAGGGGTGTGGTACAAATGGTTAAAAACTTCAATAGGATCAACACCATTGATTATATTCGTATCGAATAAGTTTTCAGTGCTAGTTTCAGTGTGACTGCACCGATCATGCACCCGTAATATAAAAAAAAGGGAAATCATACGAAAGTAAGAGAATAAATACAACGAGGACGTTAGTGTCCACATGCTAGTTTTTTTTTTAATTTCAGAGAACAAAAAGAGAAAAGAATGAAAAATAACAGAACAGATAGAGAAGGAACGAAATCGTATGATATGCAACCGACCACCTGTCAATCACGCCAATAAATGAAGGAAATTAATCATTTGTACACTCAAATCGTTTCACGTAAAACTCAAAACAACATGCGTTTTGAAATCTAAAGATCGAGTTAAGCTTTATGTTTCTAAAACATGATGGACTTCTTATTTGTCATTCTATACTTCAATTTCGGAATTATTTTTTGCTATTTCATACTAAACATACACATGTACATAATGTCAGCAAATTCTTAATAATTATATTAAATGTTTCTTCTTCTATCTCATTATATACAATAGAAATGAATTGTCAAGTTATCTACGTGTTTTCCTCTTTGTGAAGCTGGTAGTCCCGACCTCGAAACAGCTGCTACTACTACAACTTCTTCATCTTCTTTTTACTGCTGTTACTGATATCTTTGCTAATGATGACGTTGTACTGAGATAGAATAGGTTTGGAGTATTGAACATCATAAAAAAATCTTCTTTTTTCTTGTTCTTCTTCTTAAGAATTAAAAGAGTTGGTGACAAATCTGGAAAACATTCGACTATGAGAAGAAGACGAAATATAAAACATGAAAACATTAAAACTGAAAGGCGACAGAGAAAAGAAAATAGGGACCTAAGTAACCAAAATAAAACAATTTTCACGAAAAAATATTCGTTTTTGCTGCTCATATAGTAAGATCATTATAAATTCATTTTATATGCCAGTTTTCTGTGCTATTAAATGCTCATTTTATATATTATTATATGGTATAGTAACGGTCATTTTTCTTTTACCCTTTATCTTTAACATACATGTATACACTTAGTACTCTTTTCATTCGCTTTTTATCTTTCCCATCCCGTTCCTCTCTCGCTTTTCCTTCGTACCCCTGTCTTTCTCCCTCTTTCCCTCTCTCTCTCTTTCGGACTCTCTGCTTATTCATTATCTCTAGTATCCAGACACATTTACTCAGCCTCTCATATTTTAGTTCGTGCCTTGCAAACAATTCCATTTAAAGAAAACACGTTTTATTGGATACGGTAATTTGGACATTTACGTACACAAATTATCCTCGCAATGCTTTCTAACGCGGCCTTCTATCCGCGCTATGTTCGTTGTCGTTGTTGTCGTCGTTTACACTATGTATGCCATTGCCTGATTTGAACTGGGACAGTAGATGTATAGAATAATGGAAGAGAGAGAAAGATACAGAGAGGGAGATATAGAGCATATAAGAGAGAGAACAGTGAAGAATTAAGTAGCGGGAATATACGAAAATGTAATCGCAACTGTTGTTAACCATGAGGGATTCTGAAGTTTCTCAAGAGCATCCAATGTAATTTCATGAGCATCTGATGATGACACACATCAGTGCTTTGCCGATTAGCACACACATGATAGAGATGAGGAAGTCTTGTAAGCTACTTCTGCTTGCTCATATATGCATATTTCGCCTGTGTGTCTATCAGTATCTTTTCCTTCTATGTATATACTTACATGTGTATATTTGTGTATTTCCGCTACACTCTTTAGAAGAATATTTTTCTTCTTTTGTATCTATTTCTATAATCTCTCTTCCTTCCTCTATATTTCACTCTCTTTCTCTTTTTCTTTTATTCGTCTTTCCTTTATTTGAGAAATCAAAAGGTTTCAGGGTAGAGCCAGATAATTCATATACGACGTTAGATATCCCCGGCAGTGACGATGACAACGACGAAGACGATGGCGACATGGTGATGATAACGAGCTCTCCGACGAACAAGATTCCGCTTTTTGTTAGTCCAGATATCTGTCAGTTTGAGTTGAATTGGTTGACGATATTGAGAATTCTTCAAACATACGGTTGAATATCAAATAAATAAACTTATAGTTGACGAGAAAGTTGGGCATATAGACGAAAAAGATGAAGATTTTAAATAATTTTTTTTCATTTTCAACTTGTCTGTGCCAGGAAAAATAAATAACAATAGACTCTGGAAATTAAAAGTCAACTCATTGGGTCAGACAAATATAGGCAAATAGGCATATATGTGAGATAGTATTTGATCCTTTTGATATCAAGAGATGGTTTTATATTCATATATGTATATAAATATCTCTGTTCTCTCTGCTTTTCTCATCTATTTTCATGTCTTTTTCTACACTTTCAGCTGTGCATCATAACCAGAATCATGTTAAAGAAACCGACAAAACGCTACGACGTACATGATATGTCATCGACAAAGGGATCGGAAACTTGAGCTTACAAGAAAAAAATCGGAACTCTCAATCTGAATTAGTTTCGAACGAACAGAATGAACCTGATCTTAAGTCAATGAGCAACAGAATCGGCTCATCATTCGATTCTCACGTACGAGCCTCGTCTGTCCTCCTATACACATCTTTCCCGAGATCAAGGATTTTTTCACATGTTCATGGGGCAGTATTAAGTAGAGAAAATTAGTTGTATTAGTTGCGGGGATCGACTTCAGTGTAGCAAAATCTTTTGAAGCGACAAAGATGGTGATGGTTGCCGACACCATTAGTTCAGAAATTGGTCTCATGAGGATATGAAGCTGTGACTGACACGATAGATAGATATGTTGGGAAACGAAGATGAATAGCTTAGGCAATTGTCTGTCAGGTATAGCTAGCTATATGTTTAAATAAAAACAAATTTTGAAATTGAAATCAGGGATCATTCTAGAATAACATGAATTGAAGGAGAGTGAATACTAAGGGTAAGCAACTTAATATAAACAGCTTGAATGGTAGTTTTAAGATGAAAAGTATTGTTTATCATAGCTAATCTTTATTCAAAACTACTTCCTCGTTCTAGGTCTCTGCTCCGTGCTCTAGATCTCCTTCGCGCTCTCTCGTTAATCATCTTCATCACCTAGTTCACCCAACTGTTGCTCATAATCGTATGATGAGAAATCTGAATAACGTCATTACCCACTTGCCAGGTGGACATGTAGAAGGATCGTCAGCAAAGGATTAGTAAAGCTGATGCATAAAGATATTACTATATAGGCTATTCATATAGTAATAGAAAATAAATTATACGTAAATGAAAAGAAGTATGAGCTAAAATGGATATTTGAGAAGAAAAATAGTTAATTACATATATTATAATATTATATGTATATATAGAATATATAATATAATAATTGTATTTTCTATTAATAATGTTTATAATATACTTTATCGTCGGTCAGCTTTTCATTTCATGTTTCAATATTTTTGTTTCTTCGTCGTTTTCATGCCATTCATAATCAACTCACTTTTGGTTTTCAAACATTTTTCTATATTCAACTATATTACAATCGACCTTTGGATTATTGTCATGATGTATATGGAATCCTTCCGGCAATAATATGGAAGGATTAGATAGCTGTGTTTACTCGTTTATTGCTCTACTAGAAGCCAGCATAACACAAGCTGTATTCTAAAGTGACATGCTGCTGATGCTTTATAAGGTACAATGCGATATATCTATGAATATATAAATCTTTCGGTAAACAAAAGAATGAAGAAGAAGAAAAAGGAGAAGGAAGGGATCAATAGAACCTATGAAATGCCAGATTAACATCTCACAATGCTGGTGTTTCTTTGGAAAAAAAATAGAATCTCATTGTCATATATTCATGTATGATCTTGAGGTTATTTTACATTAACTATGTAGTTTATTATAAAAATAAAGGGATATTTATATAATTTATAATCGATTATATGTTTTAAATAGATTAACATATATTTTTTACAACTATCATAATTATTTTTAATTTAAATATATTAGAAAACATTTCTTAAGATACATTTTTCTATTAAAATGACAATGTTTATGTATTCATATAACTATATTTATATGCACAGGATTTCAATTAGCTACCATCTTCGTCATATGAAACCATGAATACGATGATGACAACCTACACTGAGAATTTCATTTTGGTCTGTCAATAAGCCTCTTCGCTTCTTCTCATGAAACTATAGAAGATCAATGAGAAAATATAGTAGAGAGAAAGAGAAAAAAGCATGGATCTGTGCATACAATCATCTCTTCTCACGTCTATCTTCCTAGCACATCGATGCATCGCTCAGCATCAGCAAAATAATGGTCATGGTCGATCGTTGAAATGGGTATCGTCATTGACATCTTCTGCTTGAATAATTTCTGTTTCTTATTACACGAATTCATAAAGAATATATCCACGCATCACTCTGTTTGGTAACCTAAATAACCAAATTCATGTTGGTTATGAAGTGAAAGCATTTAATATTATTATTGAGTAACGAAAATTATAGAATATGAGAATAGAAACAACTTAACCAAATGAACAGGACAACAGACTGTGAAGGAGAACATTTCACGTCTTGTGGCTTACTTGTTCAGGCTCTTTTCGTTATTCAATCCACTTGAATGTCCATACTCTACTATATGACCACTTCGTCTTTCTTCCGATCATGAAAGAAAGAAAGAAGCCCTTTGTCGGTCACCGACAGTAGTATTATATCTGTATAGGCTAAGACACCTTTTCACTCTATTTTAGCGAAGACACATCATTTCAAATCATTCCAAAAATAATAATTTTCTTTAGTTTAAGCATGATTTTTCCTAGTTTTTAAGGTGTTCTTTCCTCTTGAGAGTCTAACACACCTTAATGAAGAAATTCAAAAATGATCTAAGATCGTTAACAAATATAAACCTTCAAGAATTAGCAGATTCAATGGGTATTAAATACATTCGAGGTATCTTTATGCGTGATGGTATACCAGATATGATAAAAGATGAAGAAATGGGAATTAATCCATTAATAAATACGTTGGGAATAATAGAGTAATAGTAAAAAAATATTTTTAAACAGAGCAGATAAATCTTGAAAACGTGATCTCTACACGTGGGTAAGACAGAAAGCATTTTCAGTTAAAATCACAGTCAACGAAACATTGAATATGCGTAAAATGTGATTGAATTAGACCAAACCTTACAACAAAGAACTCATTTTAAAATTAGTTTGAAGCTATCCAAATCGATATCAAATTGTTGGAGTGTTCAAGATGGGTGCTAACTCTCATTATCGGTTTTTAACACTCAAAATTTATTTTTTCGATTTTACTGTAGTCTGTTTCAGATACAAGGATTTCTAGTGGGTGTCCAACTTTCCAACTAGGACTGTATGTATATGTGAAAGAAGTGTGTATGTGACCATGAAATACGATCTATAAGTTATTATAATGAATCTCTAATTATTATTTTTTGGATGAGAAATATAATTTAGCTAATAATGAAATCAGATTTATATTATTATAATTAATGCTATTTATGCATTTATATATTATATTATAATGAAAATTATGATAAAAATTATAAAAAGAAATCTTTTTTTCTTATAATTAATTTGTTATTTAAAATATAAATACATATAAAATTGTACATTGTATGTAGTATGTCATCCATCTCTATCAAACAATAGATAACTTGCAAACAACGTTGTATCATCTTTTTCCTTTTTATTTAAATATAGACTCTTGTTTGTCTCGAACGCAAGATAACCAGACACAGATACAATTTATCTGAAGAATATAAGCAAACTTAGCTTGTCTGCAAGTAATCAGTTGTCGGAAACTGTCAAAGACCATTCAATTGTTCTCGAAATGTATGCATAGTATAAAGACGATGAATGAGCCAAAAACCACGACCTTTTCAAGTACTACACGAGAATATTCTCCTTTCTCTACATCATCATTATCATACGTCTACAATCTATCTCATCATCATACAGCCGGCTGATTATGAAGCTGTATGAGATCAGGGCGTTACCGCTCAACCCCCTGTGGTGATCTCATCGTTTACGCAGGTGCAACTATTGTTTGTGTAAAAAACGTACTCGTATATTCAAAAAACAGTAAGACCATTGAAAACCAGATAAACTAAGTTATGTTCGTAAAGAAAAACAAAATTACCAGATGAAAACACATTAATCGTTGTAAGTTGTAGGTCATGCTGTTTCAGTCGTTTGCTTCGAGCATGCATACTAAGATTTCAATTGTAAATCTTGTCAAAACTGATCATGCTAAGAAGATCAAATTCTATTTATTTATTTATATTTAAATATTTTTTATTATATCAAATAATTATATTTATTGGATTGTTATAAACTTAGTTTATCATTATGCTGTTGTTGATTAAATAAATAGGAAACTCTCTGAAGACTACATGAAGCTTGAAATTGTTAATGAACAAGAAAAAGATAATGAAGCTGATGGCAATAATGAAGATGATGAGGAAGGATGAATGCATCTCTCGTTTGTTGTCGCTCTCTCCAATAAGTACATTAGAAACTTCATCACCAGCATCAGCAATCTACTTACACATGGTTGACTATCTAGTGATATGCCTTCGTATTTCAATTGAAATTACTGCGCAAAATAGCATAAAGAATGCTGAGATATTAGATGAGTCTAGTGAAAGACAGCTCAGAATCGAAACATTTGCACTTTCTGCTTCACTGATCGCACCAGCTTCATCTCAAACCCTTTCTCTCTCGAATTGGCACGCTATTGGTTTCTCTTTCTCCCTCTCTTTCTCTCTCTCAAGCTATACAAAATCGAATTGTCGCCTGCGGCTGCTACTGCTGTTATGTCTTTATTCATGTTTCTTTTCTCCCAAAACGTAGAGGGACCGTTCGTAAATATTTTTGAATCATAAAACTTATGTCTTCATATAAATTAGTTATATAAGAGGAAATTTAGAAAAAGGCCGATAGATACTAAAAGGTTCGAGAACAGTTTCGAAGAATTCTTTTCTTTTGTCGCTTCTTTTTGCAGACTCTAGAAGATCAAAGGTTACAAGCAGGTCAACAGATTTGTCATGAATGGCCTACGTCATCTTCACATATTCAATCTTCTCAACGTAGCCACTTGTACATCGTGAAACTACTCCAGTAATACTGTTTCCAATGCATCAACAAATTCTTACCGTCAAACAGCTCAAGTTCTCTTTTCAACTTTCAAGCTATTCAACACGAAAAAAAACAAAGATAATGAGATTGTCGATTGTCGATTGTCTAGATGAGATAAAACAAGAAACATCAATTCATGTCATCATCATCAGATTTACAATATTGGTATATTATGACGCAATCGGCCCGAGAGATTCAATTTAAGAAGGCGAAAAGACTACTACATCATCTCTTCTCTATTATATCTCTTTATAATCAGCACTATTTTTTTCTTCTTAATTTTCTATTGAGTCTCCATGCTGATGAGCAAATTATATACTTATAGTTAAAATTGGTCGTCAATGAAACAAGAGCACGCAGCAGGTGGTATTGGGAGCTAATTATCGAAGTCTTTTGTATTCATTAGAGAAGTTATCAAAACTCTTGATAAAATGTTATTATTTAAGAATTGCAGGGGACGAAGGGATTAACTAAGTGAATTGAATATAAATTTTATTTTCAATGCAGTTCTTTTCGTATGACCACTTTGCAGATTGTGTTGTTTTCTGTCTTCAAATACTAATTGTCTTCAATCTTTTAGAAATGATTGTTATAGAGGCTGAAAGAACAAAAATAATAAAGAGAATAAGGAAGCAAAGATTAAAAAAAACTTTGAATTCAAAAAAAAATATAAACCTAATTTGAAACTTATTTTTGATAATATTCAATCAAATATGAAAATATAAATCAGAATTGCCAATATATTATATAGATTTAATATACAATTCACATTCTTCTATACATTATTCTGTATGTATAGATATGTAATTCTGCGCAATTGAAAAACTTTTTTTTTTGAATATAATCGCTAACCATACTACACATACGGTTATAACACCACCAACACTTGTTGATGCACTATTTCAAACATGTTTGAGGGAAGTATTCTTTATTCACGACTGAACCAACAGAATATGGCGAGAATGATGTGGAGGATAAGAAAATCTGATAAACGTTGTAGTAGAAGAAGACAAAGAATACGAATACTCTTCTTTCTTTCCTTTCTTTTTGTATAATAATTGAGAATTTCTCCCAAATTTAACTCATATAAGAAAACTTATGATCAATGATGTGTCATCAGAGAATAATAGTATGGATAATTATATTATAATTGAGTTATCACTATCATTTTCTTGTTTTAAACATCTTACAAGTCTTTTACAATTCTGGCATGTAAATATGTTACAAGAATATAAACAAGATGATACTCTAACTATCTCAGCAGATGGTCATTGCTCACCAGCATCAATTGATCTTCTGAGTTTTTGGCTCTTTTACTCTCATGTAGATAACTACTTTTTTTCTGTGTTCATCCACTATACTAAGTGTACTTCTCAAATAGCTTAAATTGCTATTGAACTGAAAAGATGAAGCAACTGCTAAGATAGAGGACAGATTTCCTAGATAAGCTATAGATAAACTTCGTCTTGATTGGAAAACGCTTTTGAAAAGTGAATTGGAAAAAGGCTTACATTTACTATATACATATAGTATTTGTGTTTTCAAATTATTTGAAGAGAAGAAAACAATGAAGTCATATTTCTTGAAATGACAGCTATGCTATATGCTTACATAAACGCTAACGCATGATAAAACAGAATATATAGAATCAAATCCCCTATGCACTACTGCAAATATACCAAACCCAGCCTTATAATATTTAGTCGACTGTTGATAGGGATTGTATGTCATATGTGCTTTACGTGAAATTTCACGTTTGTTTTTGTTATCGACGTGAATAAATCATTTTTCACTATGTATCGACGACTGAGCGGTTGTATATTGGTTATATCTGAAGGGTTTGCCGAAACGCATCTGAAGATAGTTAATTCTGTATTCTAATTATGCATTCGATTGAATATACTATGTAGATGAAGAAAATTTATATTATATTAAAGAGAAGAATGAATTATTGATCTGTAATATTCATTTGAATGATGTCGTCCTCACTGAATAACTGGAAGCTGACTTATATCTTATTTCCATAGTACCTTCCTCATATTAATATTCAATAAAATTTTGAATTTAATAAATTATTTGATTTTATTTTCATTAATTATACTATTTATAATATTTAAAACTCGGATATAACAGTACCCGAATCTATCTAAGATATAACATTAGTTTTTATTCAAATGCTTTTACTTTTGATTTATGAATAATGTTCTAGATTCAGAATAAAAAGAAAAAAAGAAAGACTAAAGAAAAAATTTTACCGGGAAAACACCTTTTATCTTTGTATTGAAACTAAATGTTTTACAAGATTTCTGAACAAGACAACTAATTCGTGAACTGAAATATAATCACCAACATAAAATAAGTGTGAACGAGAGAGACACATACAAGAGAGTTGGGGGCAAACTATACAGACAGAAAGAGAGAGAGAAAAAAGATAAAAAGAGAAAGAGAGAGAGAGAGAGAGAGAGAGAATGTGTGCAGTTACCAACAGTTGTTTAAAGCCCTTTCTTCATTCTTTTTCTCACCGACTTGTAAGGTAAGTCTATAGTTACAGGTTATAGGTCACGTCGGTAACAAACATTTTCAAAGCATTGCTCGTTCATCTCATTCTAACTCAGATGTTATTGCCGAAAGAAGGTATTGTTACTGCTACAAGGGTTTCAAATGAATTTTCCTGAAATAACTTGAATCCTAGCATTGATATTCCTTTGTATTAGGTTGAATACGGCCTGGTGTGAAGATGCATTGAATATGGCATGAAACAGCAGGTCACCGGAAGTAATCGCTTAGGATAGGAAACTATGAAAAAAAAAGTTAAATGATGAGGATAATTAATGACAATCAAGATCTAACAATAGTGAATTCATGCTGATGTTTGAAAACTGAGAAGACCCATATACAACTTTTCCCATCATTATTCTTCATCATAGCTATGATCATTTCTTTGATCTAAATCCGAAATGACCATTGTTATCAAAGTGTGAAACGTGTCAGTGACTACCTCTTTCATATGGAAAACAATAACAACAATAACTAATTTTTAAAAATGAGAAAAAAATATAATTACTGTAACTTCAATATTCAACTCTTTGTT
Source organism: Auanema rhodensis (assembly GCA_964057225.1). NCBI lineage: Eukaryota > Metazoa > Nematoda > Chromadorea > Rhabditida > Rhabditidae > Auanema > Auanema rhodense. The sequence continues at coordinate 6,211,432 of OZ059899.1, read as the reverse complement.
GGTTTGTGCCATCACTACCGACTCTTTTTTTCTCTTTCGTTTGTTCATCCAAGTGTTGTTCGGGGTGTGAAAATGAAATGAAAGAACGGAACAATTTGACTTTCATCCAGATGAATACATGAAGAAGAGAATTTTTCATCTTTCGGCTTCGAAAGAATTGGAAGACAAACTAGGCTTCTTATGAATGAAGACGGACACTACACGCCGACACCACCACTATCGCCATAGTAGCTACAAACCTCGAGCCTTGAGTCTGCCCAGGTGATTTATATATTTTTGACGTATCTTCCGAAAATAAAAACGGAATTTGAAAAGAGAGAAATATTCAGATTGGCTCAAATTGAACAAAAACATTCTTTGCACTTGTATTCTTAAATTGAAGGCGTCTTCCTCTTTCAAAAATCTAACGCTCTTCGTTTTCTTTTTCTCTCTCTCTTTGCCGTTTGCTCTCTCATTTCTTTTTCATTCTCTATCTGTCTCTTTTTCTCTCTTAATTTCTTTCTTCCCTATTTCTCTCGTTTCATCCGTTTTCTTCTCTATCTGTCAGAAACATTTAAGAAAAAGGCAAAATTTCTAAAACGAGGGGTCGGCAGGTAAACTGTTTTAACAAATTAAATAATGTTTTTCTACGTTTAAATAGAGTCTCATTGTGAAATGTAAAGAACATCAATTATTCTAAAACATTGGAGTTGGTTTGGTTGAAAAGGAAACTTTTATTATGAAAACGGTGATGAAAAAGTTCAGTTCAATTTTCGGATTCATCAAGTAAGATTTGTCTTTGATGTTGAAGGCCAGTTTAGAAATATATTTTTATACGAGGAAATAAATAATAAATGTGTTTTAACTTGCTCATCTTGTGTTTCTCGGAGTGATAAACATCAGCATATACATATATTTACTAAACGCCGCCTAGCGGCATACATGAAAGAGTAAAGGTGCGGGAACTTTATGGCATCTGAAATAGATGTTGCCGAGTGCACACTAAGTTATGCATTTCCTTATACTCTGAGGTGTGAATCATAACTATGTTTCCCAGTGACATCATCACGAGATCGATGATGTGCCATCAGAGTGGTTGTCCATATATGATCTCATCTATGGGTCAAGAGATATGATTTTTGAAAGAAATCCTTCTGACTGTCCTTCTATACAATTCTAACTCTGTTTCTCTTCCTCTTTATTTCTTTATTTCTCTATCAATCCTTCTATAACTTATTCAGATTTCCTCTTCTTTCTTTGTCTGATCATTTCTCTAATCCTCTTAGTTTTCTGTATATGGTATGGGATTGCCAGGTGTCGTTGTTCTGTAGCCTTCTGTATGAAGGACGTCGATAAGATCTGTCACCAATTTGGTGAGACTAAGCGGAAACCGAAACTGATGACGATAATGCTGATATGAAGTTTCAGTCAATTAGCATATTAAATCCAACATATAGATAAAAGAAAAGCAAATATGTATTATATGATTTTGAACTTTGAGGTTTGAAATGATCACTTATGATAAGGTTTTTAATATACCACATACACCTGATAATACTATAGAAAACTTTGGATCATAGGAAAGAAATAATCTGATTAGATTTTTGAATTTCAGAAATTCAGTGTCAAAACATCATCAATTCAACAAGTTTTATTACAATGAACTTGAAATAGCTTTAAGTCTTTAGAAATACAGCTGGTGAGGACATCTATCAGTGATTAATTATAAATGAAATGACAAAAAAAACCTTGATTCGAAATTAAATATATATTATTATAACTATAACTATATAGTTAAACTATACTTAAATAAATGAATTATTATGGTACGTTTACTCTATATTTTACGAAAATCATGAAAGGTCGTTTTATCTTCTTGTCATTTGATGATACATGATCTCAAATATCTTTTCAAATCTATTGTGTAATGTCTGGGTTTATGCCATTCAATAAGCTGTTGGTATTACAACTTATTCTTCATAGTAAAATAGGTTCCTGTTTAAAAGAAATTGAATATAGTATTGCAAAGATGAAAGGAAAAAAAGGAACAGAGGAGAGAGAGAGAGAGAGAGAAAGAGAGAGAGAGAGAATAATGATTTCTGCTTTGAAATATATAATTTTTCCATAATTAAAGAAAATAATATAATCCATATATTTACATATACATATCTATCATATATAGTTAAATCCATTTATAAACTATATACATATAGTGTTTTGTAATCATATAAGATATACATATAGTATATATTCTCATCTTAGATATATTCATTCTAAACAGAACATTTTGAAGTCATGTAAACAATTAACCAAATAATTTATTTAAGACTGGAAAATCATTTGAGAATGTTGCTATAGTCTTATTCGTAGCTAAATATCGTATTGTTATATATAATGCTAAGAATAAAAGCCTCACAAGAAGAGATGATTCAATTACTATACATATAGCATTTGTCGTTATAATTCTTCTCACAATTCTTTAGTTCATTCGAAAGCAAAACAACACCAGAGCATGTTTGAGACAGAATCATACCATCAACGTCTGACGCTTTCTCATCTGGAAACCTAATACTTAGCTCCAGCTTTTATATCTGATCGACTTCACTATGACTTTCTCTCAGGTTTATGTTAATGCTGATGCTAACTGTATCGATTTGACATTAAATAAAGAATATATATAATAAAAGATAGATAATAATAAAGAAAAAATTAATTAAATATTATCATTATTATTGAAAATTTTAAATAAAAAAATATTTTCATTTTTTCAAATAGTAAAAGAGATCAACCAGAATATACAAACTAACTAACTAGTTAAAACTGAAATTAAGAATAAATTTCAGTTGTTGACACATAAACATATAATTTTCATTTTCATTGTTAACTATACATAAAAAGAATTTTTTATTGTACCATTACATTTGATTATATGTACATACAATATGAATGTTTGTATGTAAATATGATATATCATCAAATAGTTTTAATCAAAATTATATGTTGTAATATAGTAAATTTAGATATTTTCTTATAAAATGATATGTTTATATATATCTTCTATATCTTCTTCTTCTTCGGATGAATTGTTTAGCCATAAGAATTCGACAAACCTAAACATGATTGTTCTTAGTATTTGAACATTTCAATCCGAAAAATAAAAAAACGGATAGTCAATATGATTTTTCGATCAACTTTCTATGAAACTCACATAGATGGCGCTATGTTAGAGCACGAAAGACTGATGTAGTTGAAGGAGCATAGCTTATACAAACAATGTTTTGGGTGATCAAAGATCTATACACGATGAGCACACAAAACCTTGCAAGATAGGGTTTGAAGAGTTAGATGCTAGGAGAATTAGAGACTCAAATATAGCTAGATGAAAAGAGAGACTCCGAGAAACCATAGGTTTTTCTGTCTGTCTCACTCTCTCTATCTCGGTCTTGTTCACTCCTTTATTTCTAATTTAGGGTAGATTTTTGTAACAATTTTCAAGGGACTCTGAACACAATTATAAGCTTAATAATCATAATCTATCTGATAATATATGTATAAGTAATGTATAAATGAATATACATCCTTATATGGATGATGGGCAATACTATATGACATAACCAAAAATATATGTATGTCTGGTTTAAATTGTGTTTAATGTTTTATTCTAAGAAAACAGTTTTCTACAAAATTTTATTGAAAATATAAATTATTATACAATATGATATATTTATATATTTATACTATTATATTTTTGTATATTCATACATATAACAGACTAAAATTGTAAAGATACAAAAACAAATAGACATGTCATTAACAGGTGTGTCAGTAGGTCCTGATCCACTTCAGACAATCTTTCTTCAGCATATGCTAATGTTATACAAACATTAGACTACGTTGGTTAAGGTTGATCTTTTGGACTATAGTAACACATCTTCTCAGTTCTTCAACACTTCGTTATATGACCATTTCCTTTTCTTATTACCTTTTCTAGACACGACATTTTCGGGAACAAATTTTACCAACTTGAACATTCAACATCGTCCTAAGTAATGCCAATGAAGAGTATAATATGGATCCTTGACTCGAAGTGTACTCAATTGAAAGAAAGAATACAGAAATTGTCTGAACTTTGTTCATCATCTTCGTCTTTACCATATATTCAGTTACGTTTGTCCATCACATCTACAGGGGGACAATCAGCATTCACATCCTACACACACACAATTCAATGTTCTTAAACACGAAACGTCCATTTCTTTCTTCAAATATGTTAAAACACTGATCAAGCTGGATTTCTCCGTGTTGAGGATAATGTTTGATGATCTTCCGTTTGTAGCTAAACTCCAAACATCTTTTCAATTATTTTCTTTGAACATTTCAAACAGATTCTTCACAAACATGCTTTGTTTTCACCTCCTTTTCCAACATTTCAATTGTTGTAATACATAAAGAATATAACAACAAATACGTTTATTGATATTAATATCAAAATCTTAAAATATGATGAAAGATCTCAAATTCTGGAAACTGAACAGAAAAAAGTTTTGTGGTATTCTATAAAAAAAAATAGTTATTGTTAGTTAAGATATATTTGTGCAAAAGACAACAAATAGAATTTGGTGTCAGACTAGGTTATATAAGATATATATGATTGAACAATGCATTAAGAAACAAAAAAAGAGAAAAGAAAAGATGCGAAACCTCGACCTGGGCATTGTTTGCTTCAGATGGAAAGTTAGAGGAGAAACCAAAAAAAGGGAAAAGAAAGAGACAATAAGAAACGAATAAACTTAATTTAAAAAAAAACTCTTTAATATGAAAATTTGAAATTATGTAGACTTTTTAAAGTTTTTCATTTAATTTTGAGATTTGATTTAATATAATCATCAATCTTTCATGTATTGTTTAATGAGGAAAATAATATACTATAAGAGCAAAATTTCTATTTTATTCTATTGTTCTATATAATCTTTCTTTTTCTTTTAATATTATCTATTATATTTGATAATATTATATATATATACGCAAGAAATTTTATATACAATAATCAATTATCTACAGATTTTATCTATTAACTTTGGATAATGATTGTATGCTTGAATTGACCATTAAAAGAGGGGAAATCCCACCAAATACTTCAACACATACAGCTGTGAATACAGAAAAAATAAAGATGATATGATATAACATTATATATTTACAATAATAATAATAAATAATAATTTATCCTCAACTATAAAGCGCTAGTTAAGCTCCCATAGAATTATACAAAATCAGAAGCTTGGTACACATGAAGTACACGTGAATGACACGTCAAGTTTTTTTTCATTTATTTTTCGAATTACCTCTTAACGGTTACTTCGCAAAATGATTAAGGAAAGAGAAAGCAATCTCTAGAATACTGGATAATTCTAGGGAAATTCTTTGAGAGTTACTTCAAAATTAAAATTGTTTTGTCATTCAAAAAGGTTTTTTTTCCAAATTACATGTGTTATTTCAGTTTGGAACGAAGTTTCATCGTTCAATGACTGATGTATGAATAATATGTAATATAATGAAAGAAAAAATGTAATTTAATTCGTTAGCATTGAAGTTAAACTTCGAAACTGACATATCATGTAATCATCAGGCTCCTTGTCAAGCGAAATTTTTCGTTTTCTTCTTTTTTTTAATCAAATAAGGTCAGGTAGTACATGTATATAACATTCAAAATTTAATTATTTATACTGAAGGGACTATAATTTAAGAAATAAATAAAAAAACATTAAGAATGTTATTGTAATAACAACTTGAATTGGAGTAGGCTTATACTATTGCGCTTTTGATTTTTTAGCAGATTTGTATTTTGTTTTAATCGAATTTTTTGTTTCAACAATTTGATTATAAAAATGTATTCATTCAATTTAATTAATACATACAAAATCAAATTGATTAATTTAATTTTTCTCCAAACAGCTAGTCATAGGGGCATAATAAATAAAAAAATTTTATCAGTTGTGATCCGGATAATTTCATTTTGAAAATCTTGATATTGCTAGAGTTTCCGTTTATTTGATTAGTTTGCTTCCGATGTTTAACAACATCTTCAAACTATGTAGTATATCAATAGTAGAATGAGCAATGATTGTACAAAAACGAATAAAAGCTATCACTTTGTCGTTTAAATTTTTTTTTATACGAATTTTGCAAAACTTTTTGAATTTCTGCAGCAGACAAGCTTAAAATAAGAAAATAAGGAATGAATAAGATATTATATTTGTATATCAAGTCATTTAGAGTTATAAAGCATTCATACAGTCTATATCAGTATTTCTTTTGATTATCCAAATCACATAGATATGGATTTCTTTTATTTTATTTGTTAAATTAGGGTATCATGAATCAGTATATTGTGAAAAATGTGTATTATGTTGAATCATTTGTATTTTTTTCATTGCCGGTTCAACAAAGATCTTATATAAACTTGGTTTGAAATCATTTTTACTAATCTGATGAAGATTATTATCAAAAGATATGTTCTACTGATTGGTCATCTAACATCTTTTTAACAATGATGTAAATCAAAATTCGGAAAAACAGTTACCCATAGCGACAGACAAAACGACTACGCCGGATTTGGTTCGATCTTTCGTTCTAGATGTGTAGTTGTGTTGTCCAAGGTCAACATCGTCTGAAGGCACTCCAATTATGGGTGACGACGTCGGCTGAAACCAGAACTAGTTGAAGCCTCCTCTTTCTACTGCCCCCTTTCCATCTTTTCCTTCTGATTTTCTATATTTTTCTTTTTCACATCTTGGCCTCGTGTGTATTGAAAAGGAATAAAAGACTAATGGTTAATGGGAATTCAAAGAACACAAGTTGAAGCAGTCCTCAATAGAATATGCTAAAATACATCTTATTACAGTGAGGGAGCCTGACTTTAGTATTTTTTCTACAAAACATAATATTGGAAAAGGGGGGGGGGTAGGTAGTTGATAGTAGGAAATAAATTGTTGTTTTATGTTGTATGTTGTATGAAGCTCTGATTTGCTTATAACTTGCTCAACCATTTAATCAAAAAAAAAAAGAAAATATTGCAGAAATGATTCATAGTCTTAGTTTAGCTAGTTCTGCAAAACACCATTAAGTAAATGATTATTAAAAAAATTAAATAAATGAAATTACAAAAATATTATACAAAAAGTATGCTTATTTACAGTGTATAATGGCGTGTATATATATATATATTATATTATGAAACTTTTATCAGTTTCATTAAACTTCATTATACGTATGTATGTATATAATAGATTTCTCCTATTTGTCATTTTTATAATTGTATATATACATATACTAAAGATATCAAAAACAAATAATATTAGGGTTACGAGAACTCAAAAATCATTTTCTTAATTGCAATAAACAGTAAGATTTTTAAGCTTTGTAAGCATTTACTATGAATATCTTTATACGTAAAATGTATATAAATCATATGTTCTGTTTTTCTATGTATTTATAATTAAGAAGAATAAGCAAATTTATGCTAAAAGAAGAAAATTAATTTCAAAATATTATAAATAACATCGATAACTATAAAATGATTTTGAGATGTACAAAAATCTGAATATTTTCTATTTTATCTGAAGAAAGCAACCGTTCCATGATGTGTGATGCTTGAAAATGATGTTCACATTTTTCACCGAAATTTTATTATATGAAAATGCCAATTAAGACAAATTCAGCAAAAAAAAATCTGAAATTTAATCTTTTACTTTTTCAAATTCTTTCAATTCTTCCAATTCTTTCAATTCTTGTTTTATATATAATTTATATTTTAAACAGTATAATACAGTTAATTGAATTTATTCAGATAAAAATAATGTATATTCAATGAAGTCAAAAGAAGTACTGATTATTTGATAATGGTAAGGTGGACATATCTAAAGTTAATGAAGCATTCTTCTTGATGTTTTTACAACAAATTTATTATTTCATATAGCATATTGAACAATTTTATTACGGATAATCTAACTAGTTACTTGTTTTTTCATCAGTCAATCTAGCATTCTAGATCACAATATCAGGTAATTCATTCATATTGAAAACTACTTTAAGCTAAGTTCCATCTATTATCACAACATATGTATATATATATATATTTATTATATGTATAGTGACACTATTATCATTTTAATATCTTTTTTTTGACTTTTTTTTGTAACATAATTGATGAGTTCCACAAAAATTTAACAACTAATGCTTGTTTCTCATATGAAAAACTATTTATAAGCTCAAGAATTGTATGATTCACTTCAGTGAGGTCTATTGTGATATTGTGCTGCAGATTTTCCTACAAGCATGCCGTTGGGAAGTTGTCCAATTTTCATGGATGGAAGTTGCGCTGTAAGTTTTTTTTTGTTTCAACTTATTTTTGTAACAAATACATGTACATATATATGTAAACATAGTTTAATATTATAACAATAACTTTTGAATTTCATTCATTTGAAAAAAAAAGGAATTTTCATAGAAAAAGTATTGTATACATATATGAACGTATATGAAACTTTTACTATATGTATAGTATTTATACAAAATATAAATTCCTAAAATAACAATTATTCAGTTATAATATGATTGAATAGTAAAGCTAGCTCTAGATATGATACAGTAACTATTTCTTTCATTCTTAACTACTCTGTATATATGTTTTAAGTTTTAATTTTTAAAACTTACTAATTGCTTTTTGATTGTTCACAACAAATATATCTAAAACCAACTTTCATAACTTAAAATTGTTTGTTGTTAATGTTTTTTCATCAATTATTATCATATTACATTTTTATTTTGTCAAAAAGAAATTTGTTTGTTGCATTAGGAAAAACTCAAGTTGCTCACTTTTTCTATATTTTGTTTTGAACACAAGTTATAAAACAAATTCATTAGGATTAAGTTGTTAAATTTATTTTTTCTTGAAAACCTTTTTTTCTGTTTTTTTGGTTTTATTTCTCAAATATGATTGATCAAACAGTTCCAAACTCTCCACCTGTCCCTCCTCTCTTTATCTATCTATCTCTGCAACATAAAACGTCTTGGAATATTTTGAGTTACTTTTCTTTTCAAATAAAACAGTTTCTGGTTTATTTCTGATATGGTATAAAGATGTTCGAATAAAGTCGTTCAGCATTTAATGGCAACATTTCAAATGTTCAGATGTTAGCTTACAAAGATTTCAATCTTATTTTATCTAATCTGATCTGTTTCTTCACACATATAGTATATATATAGTTTATATTTAACTTTTACTTACAATGATTCTCACTTTTTGTGTTAGAATTGTTTATTTCAATTGAATAAAAATCTTGTTAGACGAAATACATCAGAATCCAGTTGATGACCGGGTACATCACGGATGGAGACGGTTGTCGTCAGTTTCGTATTGTCACTGTACTTTTGGTGTCTTCCCCTTTTTGGTAGACATGCATATTGTATTTTTAACAGTAGATGGTAAATTGATAATCAGACTTACCTATATTTTTAACTAGTTTTCTAACATATAGGATCGTTTCAAAGTTGTCATTTTAATCATTATTATCCAAGATACAACTACATACGTTCATAAGTATACCTATATACTAATGTATAGTATCGGAAATTTATATGTTATAGTTAATTCTATACCAAGAATTTACTTCTTGTTTTAATTTTTTTTCAATTATACTAATATCGACCTACATCATTTTAGATGTCCAATGTAACATCCCAGAATTGGACAAATCCAGCTGATTTCTTTATTGCGGCTCCAGAAAATGCGGAAGATGAACCGTCTATCCATACTCCAGGTTTTTATGCTATTATTATTGCCGGAGTGTTGTTGTCATCAACAACCTTAATTGGAAATCTAATGGTATTGATAATTATAGTTTATTTCATCAAGTACTATATGAGGATTTTAGGTTTTGCTCAGCTTCAAAATTGATAGAAATCTTCAGTCCGTCACCAATTACTTTCTTTTCAGTCTTGCCGTTGCCGATATGTTTATTGGTAATTCAAAGTTTTTTTCATTTATTTCTTCCACAAGAAATGATTATCAGTGTAAAAAAACAGAAAAAATAACCAGTTTCATTGATATTTTCATAGAGAGATTGAAAAACAAAATTTATAATTTTGTACAAATGAATGTACTCATACTCAAACTTCGTCAATTAGAACTTTTAAAGATCTATGATTCAAAAACAGTTTTTCTGGCTAACTTAGGCTCAGTAGTACAACAACAGTCATATTACTATGTCTGTTTCGCGAATTTGAGTTCCAGAATTTGTTTTCTAACATCTTTTATTGACGCATTATATAAGTCATTCGGAACATTAGAAGGTTATTTTGGGTGACGAAATTCAAAAACAACATAGTTTAGAGTTAAACTACTCAATATTGTACTTCAGGCATGATTTCAATACCCTTTATGACATATTACACAGCTGTTGGATCATGGAATATTGGATATACATTATGCCAATTTTGGCTTTGTATGGATTACTTAATGAGTAATTCATCTGTAATGAACTTGGTTTTGATATCAATAGATCGTTACTTGTCAGTAACAAGACCATTAACATATCGTCCAAAGTGAGGAAAATAGATGTTTAAATCAAATACTAACAAACTTTTAAATATTAAAGAAGAACAAGAAAGAAAGCATTTTTAATGATTGCGGCAACTTATATAATCTCAGCTTTATTATGGCCACCATGGATTATCGGATGGCCATATATTGATGGTAATCTTTATTTTTATAATTACTAACAACATATACACACACTAATATTCGCAGAATATGTTTCAGGAAAGTTTGTTGAACCTGAAGGCTCATGCTATATACAATTTTTGGAGACAAGTCCTTATATTACATTTGTAACTGCATGTTGTGCTTTTTATATTCCAATAATAATTATGACAATCTTATATTGTCGTGTTTATGCTGTTGCAAAAAAACGTGCGAAAGTATTTGGAAATAATTTCAAAGAATCAAAGGTATTTCAGATATTACTTTTTAGATTTCTTATATTTTACTTGTATTTTAGAAAATTTCTGTTCGATCAATCTGTCCAGGTAAGATAGAACTTTCATATTATCATACATGTTGTTGTCATTGGTAGTTGAAGAAAAAAATGTTTATAGAATTTGCTACAACACCTGGTGAGGAGAAAGTAAAAGAAGTTAAGAAAAAGGTTCGACGGCCAGAACTCAAAGCAGCTCGGACATTGTTTGCTATCACTATGGCCTTTTTCATCACATGGTTGCCATACGATTGTAACATATTTCCTCATATAACATATAAACAAAACAACTTTTTTTCAGTTCTTGTAATGTGGGAAATTTTCAACCCTCGTTCCACACCAGCATGGTTGTGGTCGTTTGCTTATTCATTGTGTTATGTGAATTCGACATTGAATCCAATATGCTATGCAATGGGAAATCCTACGTAAATTAAAAAAAACTTATATTAAGTTAATAATTTATATTTATACAGATATCGTAAAACATATCTACGAATTATTAAATGTCAATGGCATAATAGACATAGTGATAATAATTGGAGACGATCAACAATTGATGAAAGGCTTTAAAGGATCACTATTACTATTTTCTTGTTGCTTATCATTATTTTTTTAAACTTTTATATAATTCAATATTATTATCTAATTCTTATAAATGATTATAAAAATAAAAGAAAACATCATTAAACTTATGTATTAACATATGATTAAGTTTAGTAAGTAATATGTTTTGTGCCATAAATATATACAATATATCTATATAAGTTTTATTCAATATTAAAGATAACTTTTTAAAGTTTAACTGCAAATAAATAAATAATTTATAATAATTGAGATATTAAACTCATACTTTTGAGACCAGAACAACATTTCCCCTAAATTTTTTCGACTTTCGACTCCAGTCGATAATCAAAATTCGACTTTGGAGTCGTGCCCAACTTTAACATATATGTATGTATCTTTGAATGTATAACTATCAATATTTGATGATTCTTTTTATTATTTTTTATAATTAACTCATATTTATAATGAAAAAATTGAGATATATATGACTAATCTTATCATATAGTATGTATGTATATGTATTTTAACAAAAAGAATTTAAATATAAAATTATCTCATTTTTTAATTTCAAATTATAACGGGTTAAATATAAAATAATAATATTATTTATATTTTATATGATATATATATATATATATATATTTCTTTTCTTTCTTATGATTATATATTTTGAACAATTAATCCTTGGATGGTGATTCAATAAATATTTTTCTGATAATTTCTTTTTGAAAATCTAGAATGATTAGTTTGTTTTAATGATAATTTTAATCTTATATCTAAAATAATAATCTTTGTTTGAAGATTATAGTAGTTTTATATATTATAATATATTATACTACATACACACATACATAATATATTGAAATTTATATTTTTTTTTAAAAATTATAAAACTTATCACAATAAAACATTTTTTTACGAAGAAAGAGAGTGAGAAAGAATATCAATAAGTTTCCAACTTTTTCCAACAACATCCAAGCATTTTTTGATCAAATGATCTTATTTTAATGTTTTCAGGAAAAAATAACTCAAAAGTATGAGTTTCATATCTCAATTATTATAAATTATTTATTTATTTGCAGTTAAACTTTAAAAATTTATCTTTAATATTGAATAAAACTTCTGAATATTGTTGTTTGATTATTTAATTAATTAAGAATTAAGTTTTCATATATATATATATATATATGAAAAATATATATATTTCTATCATTTTTTAAAGAAAATAAATAAAAAGAATTAATAAGCAATTTTATTTTCTAAATTAATAAAGTATACGTTTTTTTCTTTTAAACTATTACTATATATATATATATAAATTTTATTTATAAACTATCATTAATTTAATTAATTATTTAAGGTTAAACTTACCATAGAATAATTAAGAAGAACACCTAGTGTAGGTCGAATTTTGAGACAAAAAAAAGATAAGCAATTCAAATTATCATCTCATTTCCGATTAGTAATCAGTGGGTCTGTCTCGGTCATACTGAAAATAATGAAAATGCTGATAAACAGTTATCATCAGTATCTAATATGAAATATACGAATAATGATATAAATCTAAATCCTATGAATCACTGTTTAGAGTAAGGTGCATCTTTTCTAATCTTCTTGGAGAGAAGTTCGTTGACGACGCAAAGAAACTAATAGATAACTTATCATTTTCATTACATTGCTTCAGATTATATAAGGATGATTTGTTGAGTTAGTTTTATCAGTATTAGAGAAATGAAGTATTTTGCTCTGATATTGCTCGTTGCTTGTACATATGCACAGCAACAGCTGCCGTAAGTTTCTTTCAAATTTCTTCAAAATCATCATGATACTCTACTAAAACTTTCGATATTTCTTTTGCCTAATCAAGTATAAACAAATTTTTCAAATGAATTCATATATTTTCTAAATGGAAAGTTATATTTTAGGTGCGATGACCTCTCTTGTGCATCTAGAGAAGATCTCTTGCAGATGGTTTTGGATTTAAAAGAAGAAAAGAATGAGCTTCGCACATCTCAAAATGAATATTTAGTTAGTTTAATTAAATAATGTGAACAAAATCACTAATATTATATATATATATATATATATATCATATGATTTGAAATTATAAAGTTAAATTAAACTTTTATTACTATTTTAAGCTTTAATGTAAACAAAATACGAAAATTTGATCTTCAATTCATTTATCAGTATTCTTTTAATCTTTAAAATGATTTCATTTCGTATTTTGATCAGTTATCTATTAAATTTTAATATGTAACTTTTCAGCAAGCTTCTTTCTGGAAAGGAAATGCAGCACAAGATGTATAATAATATAATAATATTATTTAAATAATATATTTCATATTATAGGCAACTGATGGTAATTGTAATATTTGCTCATCAAACCCATGTAACTCTGGACAATGTATAGTTGATCCAAAAAATCCTTGGACTAGATATTTGTAAGAAATATTCATTTAAAATTGTTAAAATGTAATTTTTAGCTGTCTCTGTCCTGATAACTTTGGTGGAAATAATTGTGAAATTCCAATAGTTTGTAAAGAAAACTCTTGTGGAGTCGGAGCAAGTTGTTATGTTTCTAATCATCAAATTAACTGCATTTGCCCTTATGGTTCAACAGGTATATTATATATTTTAGAACAAATTATATAACTTCGAACAGGAAACCCAAAAAAATCTTGTAACTTCAAAACAGTTGAATCTTGTGTGAACGGTGATCCTCATTACACCACTTTTGATGGACTTTATTATGATTATCAAGGTAAATATTACAAATTTCATTCAGAAAATTCTTATTATTGAAAATTATTTAAAGGAACGTGTCCTTATGATTATACCTATCCATGCAATAGCAGCGGTTTCTACGATTTTAGAGTTGTCGCTAAGAATCATCAAATTTACAGCGAGTAATACAATATCTATTAACAACTTTAAAATATTATTATCTATTATAGTGTATCTGTGCCTTCTGAAGTTGAAGTAACATTCTATGGACAAAAAATTCATGTTGATGGAATTAAAAAACGTCTTTTCATTAACGGTGTTTTAAGTAATGTTCCATTCTATTGGCCAGCAAAGAATGCAATTAGAGTGAGTAAAACAAAAGAAATTGATTATATTCTATGTATAATATATAATTTTTACAGTATTCGGTTAAACATAGCGGAGGAAATTACATAATTTCTTCTAATCAGAAGATAACGGTAACATTCACTTATGGAAAACTTTGTGTTTCGGTTTGTTATTATTTAAGATTAGTAGAGATTATCATATTCTACTTTAAAGGTACCACAAGCTTTAAGTGGTAATGATACACTTTGTGGTGCAGCTGGAAACTTTGATAAAAATTATAAAAATGATATTCGATATAGGTACTACTTACATGTCTAATTCTATAATCATTTTATCAAACAATATATGCATTCATATATTTAAAAAGATTATATACATATAATACTATTTAAATATATTTTTTATAAAATATATTTTAGAAATGGAACTGTATTCAAAATTGTTTCTCGCCATATGCCAACACCAGAAACCTCATTAGAAATGAATCGTGCCATAGATACTTGGATTACCGACGATTTTCTTATGCTCAAAGATGTTGACCCAGTTTGTGTTAAAGGAGAAACTATTAGAAATAATTCTAACTGTGTAAGTTATATTTCCATAAAGCCCGATCAAAAATTTGGTTAGATTGTTTCTCAGGAAATTGTACTTCAGGATAATGAAAAAGCTCAAAAGAAATGTATGGCCATTCAAGAAGCTGCTACTGGAGGTGGACCACTTGGAGCATGTATTAATATGACCAGTGATGTTATCTTGGTTAGCATATATCTAAATCATAGAATTGAAATTTATCTTACAATATAGAATTGGTTTGACAATTGTGTTTTTGATGTCTGTCACGAATATCCAAAGTGCGACTACCTGACCACCTTTGTTAGAACTTGCCAAAACATGTTTCCAAGTAGGATTTTCATCATTAACTTGAAAGAGATTCATGTTGAATTTTAGATGTCAACCTTAACAACTGGAGAACAAGTGAATCAATTTCTTGTGCATTGCAATGCCCACCCAATTCTCATTATTCTGATTGTTCTTCATCGTGTCCGGCAACTTGCGCAGATCAAGATGCTCCAGAATTCTGCGATTACCGTAATTACATCTCCAATTGCTAAATTTAAACTGAATTTTTTTAGCTTGTACTGAGGGATGTACATGTGATCAAGGATATGTTCTTGATAATACCCAACTTGGAATCGTGACATGTATTCCAGTAGAGAAATGTGGATGCACTGATCCTTCTGGAAATTTCCATCCACGTATATATATATATATTCATTTTTTCATAAAACTTTGATATATTTTAGCAAATCAGCCATGGATTATTGGAAACTGTTCAGCTGTTGCTGAATGTGATAAGGGTATTTACAAGAGTCAAGTAATTCAATATTTTTTTCTAAAAATTTTATATCAAACTTATTCAGGTTAACAGGTGCTCACAATATGCAACATGTACGTTGTCCTGGGACGGACATGTAGGTTGTGTCTGTAACCATGGCTTTAAAGGTGATGGGTAAGTCATTTTAAAGTTTATAAGTTGAATATATATAATATATATACTATTTTTTAGAATTACTTGTGAAGATATTAATGAATGTCTCGATCCTACTACCTGTGGTGCAAACACTGGTAATGGAATATGCACAAACACAATTGGTAAGAAACATCAATTTATAGAAAAATATGTTCATTTCAAATATTATTTCTTTTATTTTTAAAAATAATTTAAATTTATTCAGGATCATATAACTGTACTTGTAACGTATACTTTGGTGGCAATGACTGCGAAAATTATTCCCCAAGAAGGCATTGTGCTGATTATTATAAATATATTGGAGCTCGAACTTCAGGAGTTTATAAGTAAGCAATTTAGATTTAATGCTTTTATTTTTCCTTTTTTTTTCTTTGCAGAATCTATCCTCCAACAGCTGATGGGCTTCCATCTGCGGTTGGTGTTAATGTCTATTGTGATATGGAAATCACGGGTATCAATTTAAATTTTGCAAACAAATATTAAGCTATTTGTACTTTATTAGAAAATGGAGCACAAGGTGGATGGACTTTAATGTCTCATTCTGATTCTAATTTAATGGAGAACAAAACATATAAACAATATCAAGTAAGATACAAATATAGAATAATTGTTTAAATGTTTTTACACTTTAAGGATGGATTTGGAGATTCTTCCGTTGCAAATGTTTGGCTTGGTCTAGACTGGATTAATAGAATCACAACATTTACCCCTACCAGGTGTTTTTATTGCAGTTATCTTAATATAATATCCAATATATTCAGCTTATATGTAAAATTACATTATTGTGCTGAAAATAATATGAAAGCGCAGGATAAATACTGTCACTATCAATCATTCAAAGTAGATGATTCATCATCCAATTATACTGTTACTATTCCATTTGTAAACTGTTCTTTTAATTATTCTCTTTAACTGAAATTTCTTAGACTTGTCAAGGTTCTGCTGCTGACTACAAGGATGGTTGGGCTAGATGGAAACTCAGTGAACCTGGGCCACAATTCACTACTTATGACAGAGATTCAAGCTTAAGTAAGATTCATATCATATAATATAACTATTGTGATATGATTTTAGAACATTGTTCAAACTCATTCCAAAATACAGGATTTTGGTTTGATACAACTGTAAGATGTGGTTCTGCTGATCTTAATGGAGTAAGTATATGATTTCTAAACCTAATATCTCATGAACCCTGCTTAGGTCCGATTCTCATGTGATAACATACCTGATGATTCTGATGAATCCACATATCTTTATTGGAATGGATCTCCAGTTGGTGATGCTTGGTTATACATTCGTCCAACAAATTATCCAGCCTATGATCAACATGCCATAACACTTGAATAAGATTGTATAATAATATAGATGAAAACGAATCTGTGATATGATGTAGAAATTAATAAGTTGTTTTCATGTTCAATCTATTAAACATAAAACATTTATAATACACACATATATATATATATATATATATGTATTATCTAATAAAATATTTTAGTATTTATTAAATCAAAAAATTGTAAAAAGGAAAGAATATAAACTAATTTAAAACATTTCTCAATAGGAAGTTGGATTCATATAAGGAATGGGTTGAGACATTTTCATATGTTAACTGCTAAATGGGTGTTCCATTTCATTTTCAATAGAACAGTATATGATTAGAAATGAACCAAATATGAAAATAATATTTGATATCAAATAACTAATCTTTAACAGTTGTTTTTATGATATTATTTCTACTGATCAATGTCTATATAAATATAAGAAACATATCCTTTTAGTTATTTAGTTGTCATATTTTGTGTAATTCTCTATCATTCTTCATATAAATAAATATTTTATTATTACTTTATTTCTATTAATATTTCTTTTTAATATATTTCTTTTATTTCTTCAGATCAAGCTAAAATCCTGGAGTCAAAAATGGAATTGATGATTGTATTTACTATGGTAATGTGTACATTAGCTGTTCTTTTTAATTTAATTTTTGTGCTAATAATCTATCGTTGTTCATCCACTAAAATTGGTATTTATAAATATTATTTATATATATATTCATTAATTGATATTAATCTTTCAATTTCATTTCTTATAAATGTACCGGTAATGAATAATAATTTATTAAATATATACATATAAATATATAAATATATTTTCAGATGATTTTTGAACATGATTATTTTTTAGTTTTAATTCCAAGTGGAATTGCAAATAATTTTAATTATTTTTGGAGTTCTGTATCTGTATATTATCATAGTGTTTCTCTAGTTAGCCTTATAATAATACTTGGAAATTGTTTTGTATATCGTTATACTCTGCTAAATACGTAAAGAATGAAAGTATTCTATCTCATTTACACATTACTCAATTCAGATTACAACGTAATAAAGAATATTCAAGATATGTCTATATGTCATTCCTTGTTGTTATAAATGTTTTCGTTTTCATCGCATGGTGTGTATCAATTCATTATGGTATTGGTCCACATCCAATGTTTGAAGAGAAACTGTTACCTTTCGTATATGAAGCTAGTGGAATTAATTTAAGTCAACATTATTATTTAGGAATATCAGCTGATGTATATATATATAATTTTAATCATTTTAAATATTTTTTTTATTTTTAGGTAGCTGAAATAGATGTTTTAAGAATACCTATGATATATGCCAATATAGCGATTATAGCATCAGATTTGATGCTCATTATGTTTTGCTCATGTGGAATTTTAATAAAATTAAGACAAAGTAGAGAACAAAGTGAGCAAGCAAAAAAATATCATTGGCAAATATTCAAGTTATTACTGGTTCAAGTAAGTCTCTTAACTAATTTATATAAAATAATGTATTGTGTAATGAATATTTTCATTTAAAATATATTTCAGTGTGGTTTACCAACAATATTTTTTCTTGCTCCCTTGTTATCTCTTTATATTTATACAATAGCAATACATATTTCAATGCCTCGTTATGCTGAGATATTTGCCGCTATAGCTCAAGTACTGCTTCCGATAGCTAATCCTATCATATCCATCTATTTCTTACAAGAGTATCGAACATATGTATGTAGAAAGTTCAAACGAATCTTTTCAAATAAGCCAGCTCCATCACTTCATGATATATCCACAGTACATATCATTCATAAGCCAACCTAAGCTTCTCTGAAAAAGTATTTAAACGGGTAGCTATCTTTATCCTTTTCTTCGTATTATGTTAAAAATCTTGTACACATTATCCTTATCTGTATTTTTATTAATTTATATTTAGAAAATGTTTTATTAGAAAATGAAGAATTATAATAGAAAATACGAATACAATAAATGATGCTTATATACGACTGTTCTCATGTTTGATTTGAAAGACAAAGGAAAACATAAGTTGATATAAATTCAGCTTAGTTTCTGAAGTATTTCTTAATTTAATTGAAATATTCTTAGAATTTGAAGCCAAATTTTATTATATAAAAAAGTAATCATAATGACATCAATGATTGGGTATGATGTATTCCTAAGTAGTTTGGTCATTATTTTTAATTTATTTATATAATATAATATATAGTTGCCCTAATAATAAAATAGCTGGATATAAATATTATTTATGTATATATGCTATTATTGACATCAATCTCAGTTTAGCTTATGACATTCCAGTTCGGGGAATTTAGACAAGTTACAAGATCTATCTTTTTGGTTAACAATTAAAATTAATTATTTTGTTGTTTTTTTTTCTGGTGGTATGTCATGTACATTTAACAACTTCTGAGACTTTCTTCTTTGGTATTACTTAGGAATCTCCTTAGCTTCATCATTCGTGATTTTGGAAACTTGTTTCATATATCCAAATGATATATGACTTCATGAACTATTCGAATAAAAACTATCAATTTTGATATTTGATGAGACTGAAATTGAATTGAAGGGAAAATACTATTTCGCTATTTCATGGGGAGGTATAATCAACATTTCAAAATATTTATGCTTCTATATCAGTAAACCTTTTTAAATATTCAATTTAGGTTGCAAAGATTGACGCACTTCGAATTCCAATGATCTGCTGTAGTATGTTTATGTGTACAATCAATAGTATGTTGAATGTTTTTATTCATTATTCATTTGTAGAAAATTGAAAAAAAACTTAGTGAAAACAGTAAAAAATATCATTGGCGGATACTACGACTATTGTTCGTACAGGTAAATAATACTAATTAAATTTTTGAAAACAAATATCATATTCAGTATTATTATATAGAATATTAATATTATATTAAAAATATATAACTTCAGTGCTCTATACTTATAGTATTCTTAAAGTTTCCTATTTTTTTCATAATCATGCTCATTAGTATTACACAGATAAATACCAGAGTCACTGTTACTTTTTACATCTTTCGATAATTCGTATTGCAAATACTGTTATATCTATTTCTTTTTTGAAAGAATACAGAATTTTTGCTTTCAAATTACTCAAAAAATTTTAGTCTCACATTGAGTAGCTAACGTAGATGAGAAATGTTAATAACAAAACGTCTCCAATTTAATTGCCCAATTTTAAAAGCAAGTATCAAAGATATAATAATATAAATCGTTTCTATATTGCAATGCGAGACATAAAAAACATTCTAAATAAATTTTTATTTTGTTTTGTAATCCTGAACATGCATAACATATTTATAATACAAGATACACATGATTTTAATGAAGGCAGGGTTATTAAGCCACAAAAAAATAACGAAATCAAATCTCCTTAAATTTTATAGTATTAGAAATTAACAGTATTAGTATGCAGCATATAACATGTGCTTTTAGTACATGCAATAATAGTAACAAATCAGTAATGGGGATGGTGATCCAGCCCATGATCCACTACGTCTATATGATCTTGGTCATAATCTCCCTCAGCACCATCAGCGCTTTCCTATAAATCAAAGTCAGTATTTTATTTCTTCCCATCCACATTCTTACCAGATCTCTATTCATTACATATCTATTGGGGTGAACATTTTGGACAACTTCCGCATATTCGCCAGATGATAAACGTACCTGTATAAATTATTTAAGCCAAAATATGTAAAAATAGAATTACCATTTTCATATGATGATTCATCATATCGTCTCTTTCTCTATACATATTCTTTAATGAGGAGGAGATCAACGTTTGTGGAGCAGCCATAGTTACAAATGTTTGAGCTGTTCCATCTCTTTGAGATCTATAAAACTAAAATTTTGGAAAAACCTAAAAGCTGAAACTACCTTTGTCGGGCTACTACTTCAGGCACTTTGAAACGCATTCTATGAAAGCGTTGCATATGTTGATATGCTGTACGTTGGATATTCATTACTCTTTCTTCATTAAAATGTTCCTAAAAACACAAAAATATATAAAGCACCGCTGCTAATCTTGATCACTTACGCCTTCACGAATCATTAAAAACAAAGCAGAGAAGTACTTCTCAGCTTCTTCTTCTTTATCTTCTTTAAGTTCTCGTATAAACTTTAATATAAAATATCAGTTAATATAAAATAATATGAAATATACATGAAGTGGTTTTCCAACATGAGTTCCTTTAACATGTGAAATACATTCTTCTTCAGTATAAAAATATTCTTTGACACAATACATACAACGATAAGGACGATATCTACAATTATTGAATTTTAAATATTTTATATTTTAAAAACTCACTTTAAATGGACATTCATTATATGATACTCCATGGCATGCCAGGTTTTTAAAACACAATGACAAAATGTACAGTATGGCAAACCCTTATCATCTGCAAGCATACATGCTCTTGAGGAAAGAATCTTATTAAATAAATTTTACCTCGTAAAATATCATAGGCAGCTGCATCTGGAATGGTATCACTGAGTGGAATAGGGTGGGCTTCAACAGAGATCGGGATGGCAAATTCCACACCAGACTAAAAAATAAATTGAAAATATGTTACGACACATATTAATTATGTAATGCAAGATATTGATAGAAATTCGAACGGAAAATGGTGCATAAGAAGCTTGCTATAGATACCTCTAATAATATATTAAAAAAAAATCAACATACAGGGTGAATAATAGTTGGGCGACCACTCCGACGAGCAGCTTCAGTACGCGAAATTGGTTCGGCTTCAGAAGCAAAAGAATTCGGTCTCCTACCTGAAATTTTATTTAATTTATAACAGATTACTCATTCACACACCACGTTTTCCAGGTAAACCAGGAACCCTTTGTGGAGAAACTACTTGCTGCTGAATACTACAATGATCCTGAGCTAACATTTCTAAACATTAAAACTGAATACTATGTATTAAGTAAAATTATTTACCCTCGGGTGTTCGTTTTCTCCTCATGTAAACTCTTTTTACACCATTGTTCGATGTCAAATCCGAGCTAACTAATAATTTACCATCATGACTTCGAAGTGAGCAATCAGAGTTTGTAACAATATCATTAGATTCAATATTGATATCCTAAAATTAATAAATTTGATATAAAAGACAATATATTTTTGATTACTTGATGAAGAACTCGTCGAACTAGTCGCCGGCCAGGCACTTGGTTATGATTTCCATAATTTTCCATAGGTTTAACTTGCTCATTCGTCTGAAAGGTGAAAAAAAATTTTGTTAATGTGAACAAAGAAGTATTAGGTTGATTTACTTATTTAAAACAATTTTTTTATTTAACATACTTCAATGTCTTCGTGAGGAGTGGTTGACGAACTTTGTTGTTGCAAATCATCAACTATTTCTTCGATTTGAACAGGGTTCTCTGTTTCCTCCATCGAAAAACTGAAAACCCATTATTATATCGTATAATATAAAGAATTAACTAATATGTATATATAAAATAGAAAAAATCGGTCTTAGTCCGAGAGCGTGGTATTTAGGTCCCGACACGATTTCCTCTTGGCGTACTGCCAATTCTAGCTGCGCAGATATTAAATGATATGCATGGGTTTTTATCATTTTGGATAAAGAGGTCAAATTTGAATTTATCAAAATTCTGATTAAAAAAAATACAGTAAGACTTTATTCAACGTAGATTATTTTACAACAATGGTAATGTACATTGTAAACGAGAAAAAGCAATTTGCAGAGGAAAATATTCTGCATGTATGAGATTTACTGTTTTGCCTTCTCGTGAAGTTCAGCAAGGCGTTCCTCGTTTCTCTTAACAGCCTAAAAGAAGAGAATAACTTGACAATAAGCATTTTGTAGAGTTATATATTTGACGACAAAATGAAGCAGCTTACATTTCTATGATGCTCAATCTCTTTCAGGATTTCATCTTTCATTTCGTCCATTTGCTTCTTTTGCTAAAATAGATTCGATATAAGATATTCACTGAAATGAAAATAAACTAACCTCCTTGTAAAAATACTGATCCTCGCGAGCAGCTTCCATCTTTCCGAAAGCCCCACCAGCGGAACGGATTGAACCTCCACTACCACCTCCCTAAGAGTTAATAATTTTTTTTAATCTACTCATTACTATACCTTTCCAGCACCGTCACCAAGACCACCTGACATTGCACGCACAAATTGTCTGAAAATAAATACTGTTTAAATTCACTAAAAAATTAAAACGAGTTTTTAATTATAAGTAACTTACTTAGCAGGAACTGATACAGCAGAAGTTAAACGGAGAGACATCTGAAAGGATTAGTAAGACTTAGATAAAATTGTGAGAAGGGAACGGTGCTTCAACGATTATGAAATCACGATAAACAGTGAGCGAGGAAAACACGATCTTTATACTTTGCGAAAGTACCAGCGAACGTTGAAGAAAGTGAAATACAAAGCAAAACAACTGTCTAGTTTAATCTACAAAAACAATTCAACCAGGTATTCATAGAAGAAAATATGATAAATCAATTATGCATTTGACTGACATGTTAAAACTAAGGAAACAAAAAACCGAAATATAGAAAACCAATATTGCAGGCGAGTACAGCAAACTACTGGAGCTTATGACTCGCAGACTGATAATTTTCCTCCTTCGTAGGTCACATGTTTGTTGGACTGCATTGGCGCCGACGCAAACAGCGAAGAATTGGGGAGCGGGAACATTTATTTTTTTGTAAACAGCTCAATTTTGGTGTTCATTCGCTATCTTTTAATCATTGTATACTAAAACACAAATACAAGTGAGATGAAAGTTTATAAAGGAAAAATGTACCAGTAGAAATATGAAAACAATTATGAATATATGCAATTTATAACAGATGAGATTCTACGATATGAACCGGTAAGTGTTGCTAAGTTCAGGAAAGCCATGCATATTACAAGAAGCCGTTCAAATCTGTACGGTAAGTTTAAGAGATATAATTGAAAAAGATACAGTACAGAAGAAAAGGTATTTTAATTTGAGATACGATTGAAAACTGAGAATTTCATCTATTTACTACTGATAACGGTTCCACTGTCCTTGCAATTGTGAAGGGTTTCCTTGATTCATGTGGCCCATTTGCCCAGGCTGAGGTAAATATCCTTGTTGCTGACCCATCATATTCATCATAGGTTGCTGTGGATGCATACCACCCTGAGACATCATCATATCTCCTGAAAAAAACTTATCTTCGATTATTTTATCTATAAAACACACCTTGTGCCATCATATTTTGCTGATTAGGAGGACCACCCTGAAAGCCTCCTGGACCCATAGGACCTTGTCGCAACATCATTTGGCCGTGTTGGTTCATCTGGGAACTTGGAATCTGATGACTAGGTAAAGGTTGATTGGACATCATTGGATGAGGATAAGGTTGAGGATTTGAAGGCATCATGTTCATTTGACTAGCCATTTGCTGGTTCATCTGATTGGGCATCTGGTTTGGCATAGGATTTGCCATCTGATTAGGCATTTGTTGATTCATTTGATTCGGCATTTGTTGTCCTTGATACATAGGCTGATTGTATTGACTAGGTCCAGGTAACATTTGCCCCATTTCCACTGAAAGTAACAAATTATCACGGGTTCCTTATAGCGTTTTGGACTCTTGCCGGGTTGCTGCATAATATTATGCGTTTGTATTGGCATTCCTTGACCATACTGTTCGTTTCCAAACGGTTGCTGGGCAATCTGAAACGTATACGCCTTGAAATTAAGTTAAAAATAAGGATTAACCTGTGCATTAAACCGTAATCGTTTGTTAGAAGGCTCATCCATTTGTGCCTGGATATTTGGTTGAATGTTAGAATTGAATTTCAATTCCTAATTAATAGTTTTCCATGAATGAATAGCACATTAAAACCTACTTGTGCGTTCGGAGGTGGTTGAGGTGGTTCTTCTGGAGGAGGAACAGCTTTTTTTTCGTTATCAACCAAAAAGTCACGCTTGGAATACGGGATTTCAAATTTACCAAATACATCTTCAGTTTGTTTCGGTTCAGTCTATTAAAAGTTTGAGTTATATAGCCACATGTTCCAGGCTTTACTTTGAAATAAGGATCTTCCATAGCATCTTTGCATGATATTCTCTTTGTAGGATCCATAGTTAAAAGTTTAAGCATAAGCTTATATTGCAGACTATCATGGTCAACGCCTTTATGTTTCTCAATATACCGTTGCATACTAGCTCCAGCAAAATTAACACTTAACAGCAAAATAAATTATTGAATTTAATTCGAAATTAAACTTACTTATTGGCTTTAATATCTTGTTGAAGATGATTATATTCAGGCATTTTCTTTAGGTCTGGCCAATCAGCTTCTGTAGGATATCCCATCACCGTGAAAATTCTGAATATGTTAGTTTTGTTGTATTTGCAGTTGCTGTCTTACCTTTTAAGTTGATCAAAGTGATATGGACTTTGAGCTTTAATATCTTCCTCCTTACAAAAGAAAATTGGTTCTGCTGTGAGCAGCTCTACAAATATACAGCCAATAGCCCATACATCAATAGGCTAAAATTAAAATATAATAAGTATATAGAAACACAAAAAAACCTTAGAATAGTGCTTGGCTCCCAATAGAAGTTCAGGTGCACGATACCAAAATGTTACCACAACGGGATCTAACTCAGCAAGCGGTTTCAAAGGAGACTGAAAAATCCTAGCAAAACCCATATCAGCTATTTTTACTCTGAAGTATTTATGTTTAAACCATATAAACCATGAAATAAACCTTCCGCGCATTCCACTAGGACCATCTCCCATAACAAGAATATTAGCAGGTTTGAGATCACGATGAAGAACCCAATTGGAATGTAGATAATGAATCCCTTTACATTTTGTTGAATATTATATTTAAACAGAAATACTTACCGTTCAAAATTTGGTACAAAATACTTTTAACCATGGCTTTAGCAACCATAATAGGAGTTTTCTTTGCTCTTGCAGCACGATGACTTTTAATAATATGCCATAAATCGTGTTCAGCATAATCCAATAGCAACCACACTTTTCTTTCAACAGTTAAAAAAACACGTTGTAAGCAAATTAGATTAGGATGTCTAAACAAAACTGAATTGATTCCCGTTCAAATAAAACTAATATTACCTTAATTCTCTTAATAATGCAATTTCTCTACAAGCGGACATAGATAACCCTTGCCCTTCTATTAGTTTTAAAGCATACATTTTTGCAGGGTATCTTTCAGACGGTGCTTTGGGAGTAGCTTTGAAAACATGACCGTAAGTTCCACGACCCACCTTCAAACGTTGAAAATTATGTTGAAAACATGTTATACTTACCTTAGCACCTTCAAAATAAAAAAGATCTTCTACCCGCTCTCTCGACTGCATCAATTTTTCTCGAAACTGATAATCTATCATGCTTCTAAAATATCATTATTTTTTAAATAATACAAATTTGGAAATTAATAAGTAATTCGATTGTTGTTATTATTTAATATTAAATTTTTTCTAAACATTATACAGCATACTTTGCTAGTCAAGCTTTTATAAATCGTCGTAAGGATGAACTATTGACAATGAAATCGAATTGGAGCGCGTTTTAAACCAGACAAAAAGCATGAGAATTATACAAATTATTATAAATTATTAAAATTATTTTTCTTATATTTATAAAGTATGAAGACATACAAAACTCACATATTTTTTGATTTACATTTATACATTTCTATTATTTGAATATACTAAAGAATATAGATTAATTTAGTAAAATAGAAGCGTATAAAAACTAACAACCGTCCCGAATTACAGTCCAGAGGAAAATGACCGATTTTATCAGGAGGAGTGTACGTTAATTTTACGTGATTGTTACGTGAGAATATCAATATGAATACAGTATTGGATAGCTTTTCACATGATTCTGTATTATGAATTATTGTTAATGAATAAAAGTGATACAAAACTTAAAATTTTTTGATTTTGCTATTACCCTAATTAGTTAACATGAGTAAAAAAATTTAATTTAATAATTGAATTCCTGTACAATATACAAATTTGATTTATAATAAAACACAGTTTTAATGAATGAAGATTTCCACTTGCCCAAAAGTGAGAAAATATTTACTGTTGATGAGATCGATTTTTCTCAATTCCTGTTTCTGATCCCCAGAATTCGAAGCAATACTATGATGACTTCATGTTTCTGTCTATTTAAGTTTAATTCCAGGTTTTTGAATAGTATTGCAGCTTTATAAACTCAGTGGATATGCCGTTCAGTTTCAAAGTGAATGAATAACTGATACGACGTTTAATCATATGCAAGTGCAAAAAGTTTAATGGAACATTTTAAATGATGAAATGTTCGTTAACTCGGAAAAAATTCAAGTTGATAGGCCACTTGATGGTAACTAATCTGCGTTACAATAATTTGATCTGACTTGTTGCATTCTTTAGTGAAGTAGAACCACTATATTGAAATAAAGTATATATATATATATCAGAGGCGGTACAAAAAGATAAACAGCAAAAAAAAACAGCCTAATTTTTGAGTTCCCTGTAACCAAAAAGTGAGGAAAAGAATGCCGTTTACTTTCAATAATGGTCAAACAAATGGCTGATGATTGAGTTGATGATTGGATGAAACATAAATCCCAAAAGAATAGAAATTCTACAAGTAGTGAATAAGAAGAAGCGCTAAAGCTATTTGATACCAATTGATGTGTTGTAATGCTATACAAACGATTGTCGGCTGGTGGCCAAAGAAGCAATACGGTATTACCAAATAAGCCGATTCATCTCCCGCAGAGACCTACAAGACGGTTGGATATAATTGGCAACATACAGGAGTCAGGTTGCCAACAATCTTCCTCATATCTATAAAACTACGACCTCTCGACCTTCATTACCCGCTGAGAGTACAAGCAGGCTCAATTTAAATAGCTATTCATCTTATAACTGTGCTAATTTGACTCCATATGCTATAGGTTAGTAATCGCAAAAGATGCTTTTTTTTGAAGAAAACTATTGCTAATTGAATAGATTGAATAGAGTAGTTTAATACAGAAAGTTGTATGTATTCTCAATTTATGATAAGTTATGAAATTACTTATCTAGTAGTTTGTTCTTTGAAATATTTGAGAATTCGGTATATACATATGAAAAAGCTACGATTCCACTACAATGACAAGTTCTTTGAAAACTTATTTTTCATTTTGTTTCTCATCATAGGTAATATTCATTTAAAGTGAAAACCTAGGAGTAGTAAATTTTACTATGACGTTATATAATATATCTATATATCTGAATATGGAGACTGGATTGGGTGCGACGACAATTTGATGGGAAGACAGACGACACTCACGCGAGGGTTTACGACGGGGATTCATATTAGCCACCGTATGTCATCGTCTGATTGACAGCCGTTTCATGGACTCTAACTGTTTTATGAGCAACCAATCGACAGCTCTACTAGAGCACAGGATGATGTCGCGAATGTTGTGTCATGTTCCAATGGAATAATGTTGCAGCCGATTTTGATTAGAAAAAAAAACTTTTTGATAAATGGAATATATCGTGACGGTATACTATTTATTTTTAATTTGATCGATTCATATTAAGCATACTGAATATGGAATATAAGATTGAATAAGTAACATTTTAGATCAACAAAAGCTTCAAAATGGTCAATTTTTGTTTTTTTGCATCTCAATTTTTCTCAAGCTTTGAATATATTATTGCAAATTTTATTTATGTGAGTAACAAATATCCATGTGTTTCATAAAGCTGCTCACACATGTGTATGTATCTATATATGGCAAATACATAGCCTAGCTGATTATGGACGACAGAAGAAAACCATGAGGCCACCTAAAGCAGGTGTTAAAGCATTCATCTTGAGAGTGTATTAACAAATATAAGCTCATCTATTATTCATTTCTTCCACCTTAACCAATCTTATACAGTATATGTTCCTGATGAAAAATGTTTAAATGAATTCTCTGCTTCGATTTAGAAGCAAAATTGACCCTTTTTCGATTATCTTTCTTTCAAAAGACAATTCAGAAATCCTGTACTTGAGAGAGGTTTGTCCCAAATTTATGGAGATCAAATAAAGCAATAACTGCTTGATTCTCGGATTTCGAAGGACCTGCCGGCTAGAACTGCAGATGTTGTCTCTGATATCCAAGCTTTATAATGTGCATCTCTCGTTCAATTTCGTTCAACCACTGGATATTCACCTCCAGCAACCTCTCAATCAAAGTAATGAGCAAATAGTCCACATGATTTCCAACCTTCCACTTCTGATGTCCTCATCTCCTGACGTATTTCATTACGACTTTCCTGCTTATAGTTTTTCTCTAATGGACCTCAAATGCCATACCCTAATGAAACAGCTTTACACCTATGCATAGTTTGGAATAACCTTTATGCCGTGAATCTGAACTGAATCCGCTTGCTCTTTTTCCAGTTCAATAGACAAAATGTACAGCAATTTATTTTGAAGTAACTTGTGTAAAAGTAATTAAGCTTGATGGCTTATATAAAATCTCACATTTGACTATTTGAATTGGCGGTGAATCGTTTCAAAAAAGTAGTTTACTTTTAGACACATGCTTATAATTAATTCTAAAATCTATTTTCTTTGCTTTTCTATCCCTACAGGAGAAAAAAACACCAATTTCATGTTGAAAACGTTCTGAGATGTGTATCAAGGCTTGAAAAGAAGCATAGGAATATAAAACTTGAAATCCAATTCCAATCTTCACACACTCCCATATTCAATAACTTCGTGAGAGATGGGTAACTTTGATAGGTATAACATTTTGGAATCTACTTCCAACTCAAGCAATAGCAATATCTTGGAGTTAACTTGAGAAGACACAACTGAACAAGGATAGTTTATGGATCTGAAAGCTCTATATATTCGCAGAGAATTTATGGAACAGATATGCTAAAGAATACGCTTAAAGATGGAAGGAATAGCCAACTCTATAAATAATGAGAAGAAGCTGAGGAAAAGAGCGGAAATACCTTTATAGAAAACAAATCTACCGTATTACTTGCTTTGCTATCCTTCACACCTTCTCTCATCTATCGGCTGACCTTTGTGCGCCGGGGATGGGACAGATGTACACATGTATGTACATATACAGAAGGTAATGAGATGACATACGACCATGTTATACGCTTCAGTTGAAGTCCCGTATATGAGATGGGAATTATGTTTTACAAATGCTAAAAGATTCCGGAACCTAAAGAAAACTAATTGTTGCGACCACCAATCCGTCATCCACCATCCCGTTACAAACTGACACGTTCTTAATGCTGTTAATCTCAGATGTACCGTAACCTTTCGATGCACATAAGTCAAATTTTGCTTTTAGATCAATAATTCACTACACTAATTGGCATGAAGTTCATTTGGTCTTCAAATGAAATCTGCTTCATTTTCCCTCTTTATATATTATTTTATGTTTATGTGTCATTGATGAGGATTCCGTCTGTCGGATAACCCCACTTCATCATATTTGAAGTCAAAATTTGGGGCAGCTGGCGCTGGTTGGCAGTCGACTCACGCACACCACGTCTTTTTAGCAGTCAGAATGCCGACATCCATATATGAACAAGCTTTTCATAATTCGCACTCGGTCATCATTCAGTGTCTTTTCAAATTCGATTTCCCCAGACTCATGATCAGTGTATGGAATGTAGTAATAGAAATAAAGGGAGGTAAGAGAAGCATTTGAAACTGCATCATAGTAGTATATCTACATATCTATATGTATATGCTCAGAGCTTTCAAGTAGCTAGCTAGTTAGTTAGAGAAACCTTTCCCTCGTCTATATATTCTTTCACATTCATATTCTCTTTAACTCGTTTCAGCTTCAGTTTATCTTTTGCTTTTCACTATTAGCCTCCTAGCTTCTCGACAATTACCCAGCGGTGCGGTATGCATTTTTAACGAAACGTTGATTGAAATAAATTGGCTGGCCATCTCTGCTTGTATATGCATTGAAACGATGCGCTTCTTTACGCAACACAGCCAGCACCACACATACATATACATGACCATATATAGACATGCCACTTTAATTATACGAGAAATTTACCGATTACGGTAACGATTTATAGCTGTTTTCGAACCTTTGAACACCAGCGGTAGGTCTGTTATGTTTGGTGTCAACCATTTTCCCTCTTTCTATCATTTGCTAAAGCTTCTATATTTATATCAACCTCTAACTCCAACTCATTTCAACATATTTCAACTCCAACGATCGAGAGCTGTGAGTCTCTTTACTAACATGGAACATCTAATTAGTCTGAGAGATAAAAAATGTATTAATGGGACTTTAAGGAATATACAAACGATTGAGAGAAAACGAGAACAAATGAAGGATAGCAAACGAATACATAGATGCTTAAACAGGAATCATATAATATCTAGTCAAGACAAAAACATGACATATAATTATATAAGTAAGATGCAACTAGTTAGATATTATCCCAATATGCCTCCATAACAATGTCACTGAAAATTGAGCATACGGTAAATCAGCGTGTTATATGAAAAAAATAAAGCTCATAGCTAGAAAACTTCCAAGTTTCAGATAAATATTTGATTGAAAAAAAGAAAATATACGTATTTATTGACTACTATCAGTTACTTTTATATACATCCCTGCTCAAAAAGCTTTGAAGGCTGAAAAGATCAGTCAGAATCATCCTCGAGCTTCTTGCACTCGGTTTTTACTCTTTTAATTCTGAGTGATCTCCTTCATTGGCTGTCATCGCCCTTTAATTACTCATTCGTATTCCATAAGCGAAGAAGACGTTTCACTGAATTTGCATCTGAAATTGATGAATAGGCTGTGATGGTGTAGAAAATTCCCGTATAGATATTGTATGTTATACATATAGTCATCATAATGCATAAAAATCAATACATTTTTCAAAAACTGTATGCTAATTATATGTTTACGAGCTTTACTATGGAAATGAGATACGGGAATCAGAAGCGTGAGACTGTAATATACGGATTCAATTGAACAATAGGCACATTTGAAATCAAGATGAGTAACTAATTCAATCAACATGTCATGATTTACTGTTTTTGACGAAAAAAAAGATAAATATTTGAGTCAAATAATTTTTTTTTCAAATATAAATATCTAGAGATAATTAAGAAACGAAATGTGTATATAACTCATATTTCTTATAATTAATGAAAATCAGGTTAATTATATTATAATAGACGTCTCATAAAAAAAATGCAACCGTCCTATATGGAAAATATTATGAAAATAAGGAGATGAGAGATGTAATGTGTAAATCACGTGGTGATTAGCTACAGTATACTGTAGGTTACAAGGAATAAGCATCAATCTACATAGGTATTCAAATTATATTTTAAGAAATATTTTCTTTGAAAGATGAGATAAAATTTGAAGTACAGTAGTTTGCAAAGCATGTATACAATGTATATTCACGTTGCTGGAAGTGTATGGAATCTGAATATATCATGGTTTGTTTAGTTGGGTTATTAAAGTATTCATAGTAAGATCTGTGTGATGTTTTGATATATAATTTTATACAATATGTTCTATGTCTTTATTTCTATTTCCTTATTTCTTATTCTCTCATTCTTTACTCATATGTCTCACTTATATATACATATAGTATATAGTACATCTTTTATCCATTTAACTCCTACTGTTCATCATCATCTTCCTTCATTTTATGACCTAAAATACAACAGCAGTTTCGTTAATATGAGCCGTATGTCTTACCGCATTTCCTTATTCAGTATAACACAGAGACAGAACATGTAAGAGAGAGTAGTAGACAATGAAATGAGGCGAGAGTCATCCGGATAACCTTCTACGGTTATTTCTTCGTTTCTGTCGTCATCTTCATGTGACAGATGGCTCAGACACTGTCTGTCGACGTTCATCGTGCTTTGCAACTCATTTCGTCTTCTAATTAACTTGGATAATTCACTCTGTTCGAGAGTCAGTCAGTATTGGGTTGAGATATGTTTAACTAAATATGAATAGTTTCCAGCCTATGTGACTGGAGCCATAGCCAACCCTTTATCTCTCTCTTCTCTCTCTTTCTTTCTTTCTGTCTTTTGATCTTGCTTATGACTTTCCTCGCTAACCTTTCAGTTTCATCATCTATATATCTTTTGTCTTTTTCTTTTTTGTTAATTAACTACAGATCTTCCTCTACCTGTTTTGAGCATGTGTCTTATGGATGTTCTTGTAACATAAAACCTGTTTAACACCTTAGTGAACTGGCAGCACCACCTGTCTAAACAGCAGACAGCTTGTCCATATCTAATGAGATTTCTTGGATCTCAACGTATATGAGCTTTTATGAGCTAAAGATATGTTGTACAGTCCGAAAACATTGAAGACGTCAACAATCATCATCTTATCCTTCTTCCCATTCGTTTTCCATACTTAGAAATGCATTATTCTTGTCTGGGATTCAGATTGTTTCACTAGTTGCACTTGCATCTGTCCATGATACACGACTTGAACACGCATTTTTGGCTCATCTTTGATTAGTTCTACCAATTCAACTGTGCTTTCTCCTCTTCTCATCATTTGACTCTTAGTACATAGTTCGAAGGTTTTTAACCATTCCTGTGCCATATTTTTTTAAAAACGTCTTTGACACGGGTAGCAACTTATTTTGTTGGCAGCTGGCAAAAAGCTGTGCGAGTTGGCTAGCTCGTTGCTTGCAGCGTTGTGTCGTGGTCCTCGTCCCTCTACCATCAGTCCATTCCGGTGGTTACTTAATCTGTAAATTATGGCATTTTCCATAAGCAGTCATCAGCCAGAATCTCCAAAAGACTGGTGCTCTCTCGTTTCGCTCATTTCCAAGAACCGATTTCCCCAGGGTCATCTGCTGACTGAGTCCTGAAAAAGGATTGTGGTTCGGAAGCTGTGCAGTAGCTTCCAGTTGGCTTTCCTGTCAAATGACGATATCTGTAATGAAATGAAGTTTGAAGTTCACCCTAAGCACTAATCTTATTCATAAGTTTTGCATAAAAGTACGACCAAGTTGAATGTTTTATTTTGCCCACACGGGGCTTGATGTACCTACATCAACTGTTTTGAAGTGGCCGTTTAAAGCATTCCTACAGATTCTTCCGGTCCACTTCTTCGGCTATTCATTGATTCATGGTCAAATCAGAAACGTGCCCTCAAGCAATTTATCGGATGTTGCTGCTGTTTGTTAATAATACATGGTTTTTCATCTTTTATTCTCTCGTTTCTCTCTGTCATCATATTTTCTTTCTTATATTTCTCGTTCGTTTTTCTTTTCTGAGCTCTGCTTCAACGTAGCTCAACCTCCCTTGCCCCTGATATCCTCCTAATTGAAGGCGGGGTTCCGAGGGGCGTGGCCAACCAATAGCCGTTGCCGGATGAGGTTGAAGAGGCTGAGTGCTGAGTAGACGAAGCTAAGCATATCATCACACTACCTAGTTTTGTGCTTCATTCTCTTTACTACACTAGTATCTTAATCCAAAAGAAATTTAAAGTTTTATAAGCATATAATTAATATATTTATTAGTTATACTAGTTATATTTTAACTAATTATATAACAATATTCTTTATCACCTTTATAGAAGTTGTAGAATGAAATGTTTGTTTGACTTGTTATAATTCGCTTTTACCAAATTATTTGAAAGGCTTATATTCCTTTGTTTTCTTCAACAATATTATTTGAATGAGAAAGGATAACGTCATGTTTTCTGATGACACAATCTTACATAAATAGAAATATTCATTTAAATTATTTCCAATTATATCTCCATTTTCAATGATTTATCTCAACTCAATATAAAATTATTATTTTTTCTATTATTTCATCATTCAATAGAGATAACTTTCATCTCAATTATATCCACTATTCAATCCTCATTACGGTACATCTCTAGTGGCTGACCACCGTCATTTCTGCTAAGGCATTCTCACATCTCTCGTTTCGTTCATTTTCCCTCTTACTCTTGTATGACTTTCAGGCTTTTTGAACCTCTATAACCCCACTTTTACAAATTATTTTCCCATTTGATGTTTTCTGCTTTATTCAACACAACTTTACCTTAGCACAAACATTGAAAGCAGTTTAAATTGGAAACTAAAGTTTAAAATCTGGTAATTCAATTGTAAATTGAATGATTTTGACTTTTTGAGTCTGAAATTTCTTTTTTTTATTCTTTTTTCTTGTGTAGTGTTACATGACGAAACCAAATTAAGATCTGTTGTGTAGTTGTTTTTATCTACAAATGACATACACGTCAAAATCTTCTTCAGCGATCTCTTCCAAATTCATTTCAAGACTTAAATCGGAGCTTATTCACGATTACTTGCTCAAATGATTGAGCTTTGGAATAGTTGCTTGAAAGAACCAGATTGATCCCCTGGGGTACACACGGGCCAATCAACCTCAGCAAACGAACTTAGAACGAGATTTGAAGCTCCTTAAATCCGATTCCAATCCTTGCTGACAACTTCCTCAAAATCTTCTCATCATACACACACCCTATTTTTCTTTTTTTTAAAGGATTATTATAAGTTGTTCTCATACAGCTCTTCTGATTCATCTGTAATACAACAATATTCGTATGGGGGATATTAGAAATGCATCAAAATCTCCACTCATTCCACTTGCTCTGCATAGTTTCAGCTTGAGATTGCAAGCCATTATGACATTTTAGAGTATTCTTTTTTTTCAAGTTTGTAAGCCAAACATTTGGAAGTTATCCACTTCCATATAAAATATATTTTTCATTGAATTCATATAAGCTTTACCTGCTTGTTTTTAACAATATTCATATATTTCATGATCATAACTTTTATTAATTTGTTTTATCCACTCATGCTCTTATTTTCAGAAAAGGCAAACATGGATCTAGCTGGTGAGGCAGCATCCTCAACATATTCAGTTGCAAGTCTACTGGGTGAGCGAACAAAGCCGAACACAGACAAGGTCGACGTGGCTTCAGTCGTTGAGAACGACATTAATTGGCAAAAGATGTCAGCAGCTTTGGCTGTCCAACAAAAGCTTTTACTTATGCAACAAGGTTAGTTCATAAGTATCTTTTAATCAGTGATATAGAAAGATTTAAAAAAAAACCATGTGGTCTTATGAATGTTCCTATACCTTCTTTCTAAAATTGCCTTATTTTGCATATTTTTCATTAATTAAAGGCTTTTTTATGTTCTTTCAGCCATATTTCGTTTAAATTTTCATGCCATTAAGTACAGAACAAAACTTGTTTTGCTGAAACAATCAGATTTTTGAAAGTTAAAACCCTGAGACAATGAGAAGATTTTCAAAAATGAAATGAGAAAAGTTGAAAATAATCATTATCTGGAATAGCAATATTAAACATATCTTCAATACCCAAAAGTCGTTTTGACAGCTGGCTCAATGAGCCACAGACTTTCGATCACCCTGTGTCAAACATGTTGCTATGAAGTACGCCAATAGTTTGGGGCAAAAATCGCAGGGACCTCGAATATCTGTGATGCTAAGCGGGGCCAACAATTTCGTAATTAAAATCATGTAAATAGAAAAATTGAAAGCTTTAACGATAGTCATAACTAAATATGCCTCCAGCTTTTGGACATGCACGATTAGAATGGAATCTCGAACTGCTCTCTGGAGGCTTTTCGTCTTTCTAATGTTCGTTATTCTTTGCATGCATTTTCATTGGAATCCGTTCAAGCTGATCATCCGCAATAGTTGGGTTTCCAATGATAAATCATATATTAACGAGCTGTTGATGTCTTCAAAACTTAAATCTTACTTAATATTCAAGTTCCTTTGCCAATTATTAAGATATGTTATACACAAAAGAATCGTTTTTAGTTCTTTACTGAGTCCTCAATAATGTTCAGCATAAAGTTCAACTG
Source organism: Auanema rhodensis (assembly GCA_964057225.1). NCBI lineage: Eukaryota > Metazoa > Nematoda > Chromadorea > Rhabditida > Rhabditidae > Auanema > Auanema rhodense. Next base: position 6,173,972 of record OZ059899.1, on the reverse strand, counting down.
TCAAGAAATATGAATAAATCACCAAAAATATATTTTCTCTTCTTCTTACCATTATATCATTTTTCATTAATGGAAAAGCCGTAAAAAGCCATTGTTTTTCCATAAAAATCTCTTCGGAGCAATCTGAACCACCGTAATCTCGTATTTGGCGGCTACATAACAGGGCAATGCAGCCCAGCATATCGAACCAAAGCCTTAACCAGTCAGCGCCTAGCATTATGGGCGGAGTCGGAAATCTCAGCTATTCATCTCTTTCTTGGCATGCTGTAGCTAAACACGGTAGCAGAAAATTTTCTGAAATAATGCTGTGATTTTGAGAGAACATGAAAATAAAAGTTTTTATTTTCAGTAAAAACTAGCAATGATTGTTTTAAGTAATTTCTTTTTAGTATCAGCCATGTCTCCTTTGCGCTTACCATTACCTACGCTGCCTTTGATACCTCCAATGCCATTTGGCATCGGTCCAGCAAGCTTTGGCCAAGTTTCTAATCCTAGTATCTTACAAGGACAACTGCGTCAAATGTTGAATATATTGAATATGCAGCGGATATGTGAAGTAGGAAGTAAGCAAATATATAAACTCATCTTTTTGTATTCAGAATTTCATTGTAGATGATAGTGGTAAAGCAGCATCAACATCTCCTGAAGTCAGTACTGCTACAGCAACAGCTACACCAGCAGTTATTGAGTCAATGATCAGCTGCAACAAGTGCAATAAAGTTTTTGCTTCAACAGCAGCTCTAGAGGTTGGTGAGCTTCTTCAGAAGTTTTCATGGATTTACATTAAAACAAGAAAGCATTCAATGAATGTTTTAGGTTCATCAACAAGTTCATGCAACTGACAAGCAATTTGAGTGTAATCAATGTGGTAAAACGTTCAAACGGTACAACAAAACTTGAATCATAATGAAACAACAACATTATTCTTGTTCAGCTCATCGACTCTATCAACCCATCTTCTAATACATTCTGATACTAGGCCTTATCCATGTGAATTTTGTGGAAAACGATTCCATCAAAAAAGTGATATGAAGAAGCACACATACATACATACGGGTAAGAACCTTGAATATTACTTTGATTTATATGTTAATCTTGCCCACTTCAATGTCCTTTCTGATTAATTTAATTATATTTATATATATGTATATATAATACCAATAGGTTTCATTTTGAAAATAAAAAGTAACGAGGGACCAAGATAACGAGCGTCAGAGAGGACCTAGGAAGACCTCATCTGAATCGGGAAATGATTGATGAATCTGGCGTGAATGCATGAAAAGCACCGCTTCAGAAAACCGACAACATCATATCAAACCAACTATTCATAATGAATTTGTGATTCGGTAGATGACGGATGATGACACGGAGAGAGCGGGTGAGCATCCACAAAGCTCAATTTTGGAATCAACATCTATTCTCATTCATATGATCTTTTATGATTTTCTAAGCTTCATGTGTTGTTATATTGTTATGAGATGAGATGAATGCGTATGTCTATGTAAAAGAGATAGAGGGGGGATAGAAGGAGAGAGAGAGAGAGAGAGAGAGAGAGAGAGAGAGAGAGAGAGAGAGAGAGAGAGAAAGAGAGAGAGAGAATGAGTGATTACTGGATGTGATGAGTGCTATTATTAAAAATTAAAAAAAAGAAAAGAGTATAGCAGCAGCGGGCTAAATTGGAATCCCAATGCCATTTCAGAGAGGGGAGTTCAGTAATCGTTTTACCCTCATATTTACTTTTGCAAATATTTCTATGATCAAGTTTAAAGATATCTCCAGAAGCTTTCGTCCTTTTAGAACTTATTTACAAATTAATGCTAGTCAAAAGTCGTATGAAATGCTGACTGATGATTTAGATCTTCTATCCAAAGAACCTGACTTGCGTGCCAATCGGCTGTAATTAGGAGCATAGCGTTAGGATTAAATAGACGCATATGTGATTTATTGCCTAATTCGACAGAAGCTTGAGCATTAGTATATGTGTAAGTCAGATAGATTTAACGTAAGCTGTCCTCATTTGGAAAACTTATCCATCTTTCTCCAGCATTTTGTGTACTGATAGAATATTAGTAGAAATATTTGACAGATGAAAACAAATTAAATCGGATGTTGTCCGGAACGTTGACGACAATCTGTGACATGCATCTTCTTCTTCATCTGCTTCAACATTTTCTTCTATCTCTATTTATTTCTGAGCTTTTTTTTATTCTCATCTCTTCTTTTTCATTTTTCTCTCACACACCCCCCCCCCCATTTCTCTATTTAATCGTTAAAAATTCATTCGGATTTGATAGTTAACGAGGGATTGTACCGCAAAACGATCAAATGTATTCAGGATTTTATGTTTCAAAGTTCAAATACATCTGAAAAAAACTTTTTAACTTCTCATATTAGTATTAAAGTTTTTTTTATTATAGGAGAAAAACCACACAAGTGTACAGTATGCGGAAAAGCTTTCAGTCAATCATCAAATCTTATTACTCATACTAGAAAGCATACTGGTTTTAAGGTATTTAACTGTTAAATACAATCAACATCATCTTATATCATTCACATCATTTCAGCCATTTGCTTGTGATGTTTGTGGTCGAACATTCCAAAGAAAGGTAGATCGTAGAAGACATCGCGAAACACATCATCCAGGGCAGCCGGAAGAATTAGATGGTATGAACTTCACTTTTTCGTTTTAAAAACAGAAATAAAACCTGAACGTCACTTTCAAGGAAATAGTAAAGAGGTCCGATAAACAAGAATTCATTATGCCATTTGCTTTTCTGATTCTCAAAATCCTGGCCGCTTGGCTCATGAATTTACAAACAGAGGGAGAGGGATGAAAATGAAAAGAAGTCGTTCAGTAACCAACGATAGGATTCTGTCATTGTTTTTTCATTTCAAAAAAAAAAACCTGAAATTCAATCCATAAACATCAAATTATTTGCAATATTTGTCTGTTGCATGAGCATAATGAAAAGTTTCTGACCATGTATTCTAGAAGATTTATTAAATAACTCTTTCGATTAATATATTATTGAAAGCAGTAAATCTTCTTTTCAATTTGCATTTAAAAAATTCTCTACTTTTTATAAACATTCATGCCAAATGTTGATGTGTTGAATGAGAATCACGAAGTTGTGTCTCTTCTTGATGACATCTACCCGACATGAAGTCAGGACGTTACCGTAGTCCTAGATGAGTTCTCTTCAACATCACATGCGGGCAAAAGAAGGATTGAGAGATAATATGGAGTCTATGAGCAAAGTATGAGATGAGTTCGAGCTTGCTCATAGGATTATAAAGATTCATTGAGGGATGTGAAGAGAAATAGTTTGCATGGATCCATTGAAGAAAGTCAAACATAATTTTCCTATTATCTACTTCTTAATACATGTGCCATGTACAGCAAGAGATACTACAAGATAATCCGAAAAGATAGCCAAGCAGCCAAGTAGTAGATGCTGTTTCTCCTATCCTCCTAGAAATCTATTGTCTTCTTTCCAACAGTTTGTCTTCATTTTCAGTCTGTTCTTTTCAAATATCTCTCCAAGTCATGACAACTAATCTACTCATAATCCGGTGTGGCCTCATCCAATTTGGGTGCAACAATGCGCCAAGCAAAGATGATTGTCAGTCGTTCGAGAGGTCAGAGACACAGTCAGAAGAGCAGGTTTCGAAGAGCTGGGCCATGTTGAACAGAGTGATAGAACTCTGAAATATGAGAGAAAGAGAGAAAATGAGAAAATGAATGTTAGAGAAATTATGTATGAAAGAACAGAGAATAGAAATAGAAATAGTAGAGAAAGATAATAATAAGAGAACTGAACTTCAGGGATATGATAATTATGGTCAGAAAAGGAATGAGTTGCTCAGGATAACTGGCACAGAGTGAATGAACAGATAGGGGGGTCCATGCATATAGACGCACATCTGGCAGTAATTGAGACAGGACATTCTTTCTTATACTAAGAAAAGGGAAAGAAAGGAGAGCCAAGAATCAGAACTTGACACGACAACTCATATTCTTTCATTCTATCCTCTTGACTTCATTTCTGACTAAAAAGAGTTGAGTTAATGAGCACAGGGCAAAGTCTGTGACAGAGGGGAAGATACGTAGAATGAACAGCAATTGAATGAGCAAAAAGAAAACCAGGAAACGCAAAAGGGGTGAATCAGTAAACCTTCTCCGAGTTTGAAGGAAAAAAAGAAACATTTTCTTATACATAATTTCTAAAAATTATATTTTTTTCAGTATCATCTTCAAGCACAAAAAATTCGTTATCGTTTGAGATGGCACAACGTGGATATATGTCTCCTACAGATGATTCAGCTATGGAGACAGCCGAAGATGTATTGAGTTCATTTAGGTGAGTAATTAACAATGGTATAAATCTCCAAAAATGTTTAAAGCTTAGAAACTTATTCATATTCATCCTTATTTAGACTTCTTTCAGACTTCCAACTCAACTCTTTGATTTGCGGGTAGCTCTTTCTGCTTCTAAAGATGACGAATCAGATGCTCTTAATCTAAGTCAAAAATCATGAGTATCATTAATATATTGTTTTTATTTTGTATAATACATATAACTATATGTAGAATGTTGTAAAATATACTAACTATGCTCTCATATATAATAATATTTCTAAATTTCATTCAGCTCGATTCTCTTTCTTTTTTTTTTCTAGACAAATTATGTTTTAAATATATTTTCATTCCAAATATGAATTATGATCTATCCATTTTCCGTTTTTTTCTTCTACTTCATGGCTACATGACCTTATCTCATTTTCATATCTTATTCAAATTACTATGAATTTTCCTCATTTTTTTATTCCACAAAAATATTCTTTCCTATTATCATTACACTATCAATTCAGATCATTCCTCTCATTACAAGAACAGACCGAAAAAAGTATTTTTTTCTTAGAATAGAATACATAAATATGAATGGTTAAACAATCCATACATACATATGTATATATGTATTCTTAAATAATATAATTTTTTATTTAAAAGTACTTTTTAGTCTGTTTAAGCATGGAGCTTAAAATTATCCGGTGATCAGTGTCCCCCCCCCCCCCCCCCCCATCTCCCTTCCATTCATTTATTCTCAGTCTATTAACTGGAAATACGTTTACTTCTTTTATATTCCGTCTTAGTCGCTTTGAATTATGCCGAGACAATTACTTAATTGCTTCAGTTATATATATATATTATTTCGTTTTGTGTTTTTCATGTTTTGTTGAAACTTTATTATATATATAATACACTTTATATATATTATGATTTTATTGGTTATATTATACAAAATAATACAAAATAATATATAATTTGAAAGATAACTATATATATATATATATATTTACAAAATATAATTAAGAAATACATATATAGTTTAATGGGATAAAAGATAATAAACAATACTAGCACTATATGCATAGTGTATTTCCTTCTCTCTTTTTTTTGGAAAAAAGAAATGCAAAAAGGAACGAAAAAACGAGAAGTACATATAGTATATATGTAGTTCATAGTTCATTTTTGTACTATGAAGCTTATAAAAACGAAAAAAAATGATTCCGAATGAGCTTGTTGACTAATTTAGACGAGAAGATACATTATGACGAGGCATGTCAAAGACTTTAAATATTAAAAAAAATAGAAGCATAATGATGTCGAATGATGCGGAAATTGGGAGAAAACGGATTTTATAAAAACATTTTTATATTTTTCTCGTTTTCTTTCTTTTTTTTATGCCTTACTTTACCAGCACAAAATATGATGATATGTTAGTAGATAAATAACCAAAGAAAATGAATTCTTTTACGCAAAGACTCGTCAGAAATGCATGACAGAGTGTCGTGATGTGAGACAGATTGTCTCGTTCACCAACATAAATCCAAGAAGAAGACTCTTGATTAGAGCATTACTAGCTAAGTAGAAAAGATGAAAATATATGAGAAAAAGAAATTCAGTAGTTAAGAGTTAGAGAGTTCAAGTTGGATAGATATTCTAGAGAAAAATAAAAAAGCATATAGGATGAGAAGAAGGTAGATAGTGAGAAAACGAGTTGAGAGTAAACTGACAATAAATATATCTTTTCTCAGGCATTTTTCTGCTTTTCTTCACAAGACACGTATGTATATACATGTTTTCAGAAGTAGGTTCAACCACACATAACATAACTTCTAGTGAACCAGATACGGTTAGTTTAGCCAATACTCAGTTGCATACATACTATGTATGAGCATTTATCCTCATGAACAGAAAGGGAATAAGAAAAATATATATTTATATAGAAAAAAAAGAAAAATAGAAATTTAAATTAAATTAAAAAGAATACAACAATATTATATTTTACTATTATTATTATTATTATTATTATTTATATTATTTTAAACAAATAACAAATCATTTAAACATTTAACTTCAGTTTTCAGCTTATAACATCTAAATAAAACTTGCAAACTTCAGAATTTCATTAAATTAAGTGTAAGTGCAATGGAAATATATTTAGACAGAATATATGGACTGTGTTCTTAACTATCACAACGTTTTACATGAAAGTTCACATATATAATCAAAAGCTCCATGAATTACGTTTAAAGTTCATTTCATTTATTTTATTTTTTTACAATTGTCATTCCATTCACTATAGAATACAATAAACAATTTATAGTTTAAAATTTGTTTTTTTTAAATTTTATTTTAAAGTTTTAAAATTATTTATAAAAAGATATATAATTATGTAATTATTATATAAATATTTTATAATTTATGTAAAATAATAAGAAGAAAAAAGATTTTTTTTCGTGATTTTGCAATAATTTGATAAAATATTCTTACTAAGTTTATGCAATAAACGGACCTGTTCCCTTTTGCATAATTCTGTTGGTTTTAAATATATTATCTTGATTTTTTGCTTCAAACTTGTTTTAATATAGTCAAATGATATTCATTCATATATTCTTTTATATATTCAATAGATGTCTTTGATTCAACATCGGTCAACGTTTCCGTTTCATTGGATCTAATTGCTAGGTGTTTATTCATTTCTTTAAAAATAAATCGCTTAGCAATGGATTTTCTTATTCTCTTCTTCATTTACCTGAAACTATTATGACCTGCAAAGTTTAAGACGAAAAAAAAAAATTTTTTATAACAATACATATACATAAGGCTAAAAATAAATAAATTAAAAATGTCTTTTTTTTGCCTTTTTTTAAAGTTAATTGTTCTTATTTCTAAAGTTTGTCTTCTACTTTAAAACAAAGTATGAATGAAAATAAGCTGTAAACAATCAGCATAATCATTAGTTTTCCAATAAACTCTTAGACATCGTTTTTGATTTCTAAACCTAAATGATTTTCAAGATGTTCTTCATTTCTTATCTTCCTATTAGCATCCCCCACTTCAGTCGAGCTCTTAACGTTATTTCATCTTCCACTTCTACACCAAGGCTCTTACTATATGAATCAGATGGTATAATACACAAATTAATATTTATATATATATAGATATTTAGAATTATTCCCTCATCCAGAAAAAGAACATAAGGTAATACACATAAATCCAACAAAATCAGTCAGTCATCTGTGCCATCAACTAATCTCATGTTAATTGCCAATCCAATAAAGTAAATTATATTAGGCTACACACCTGCAAGCCTAAAGACGAGATCTTACCATAGTAAGCTTCAATGATTTTGCTCACATTGTTTTCTCATTTTGGATCTAAGTAACTACCTTATAGTTTATAGAAAAAGTATGTTTTTCATTCAGAATACTATGATAGTTAAGGTTAAACATGTCTAGTTATACATCGAAAGATGCATTGTTTGACTCCAAAGCAGATTATCTTCTGATCTGATGTACAAAAGAGCTTAGATAGAAGATTTGTGACCAAAATAGCAGACATTTGCTTCTTATTAATCTGATTGATGATAGAATATAAATTGATTTTATTATTTAACTTAACAAATTTATAATATTTTAAAATATAATTATTAAAAAAACAATATATATATATATAATAAAATATGTAGATACAGATATATCTATATATATAGATGACTCATATCAAATAGCTTAATCCATCATTAGTTTGATATACATATATGTATGTATGCGCTTCTCTTGTTATTAGATTCATATATAGATGTATACATTCATATAATTCTCATTTGATTCATTCTTCCCCCCAGTCGATGACTTAGGCTAAGTTTGAGTTGCAACTTGACTTGAATCCATCTATTACAAGCTAATCATATAGTCTACAGCTTAAGCTTACATCCATAATTGAAGATGGAACATGGCATGAATTCGAAATATTTATGTCCCTAAATGGTGTTGATGATGAGTCAATCGACTTGTTTCCCTTACTCCGGTGGTCCTTCTTCCATAATTACTATAAACCGGAACATATGGGCAAGCCCAACTCATCTTTAATTAAAAGCTCACGACAATCCATCCTTGTTTCACTGTCTACTACTTTGAGCTTTAGCTGATTTCACTTTTCTAATCTTTCTGGGACATCTATTTATTTGGTTTGCATTGTTTTTGCTTCACCATTCTTCTATGTCCTCACGGCTCCACCCTTTTCTCTTTTAACAACGTCCTTCCACATCCATGAAAATCAGCACTTAGAACCCCTTTTTCGCACAACAGACAGCTTAGGATTAATCAAAAAGACTTTAATTGGAGGGCAAATGAAAATGTTTCGGAAATACCCAGCTTTTCATTAACATTAATGTTTAATTTGTCGTTATATTAGTGATCGATAGAGGACAAAAGTATTGTTAAATGAATTTTACGGTTTCACATGAGACATGTTGATACATACCCTTTCGAATTAGCTTCAGACGATGTCTCAAAAACCTTTTTCATTGACCTGCATCTTCTTGTTTTACACCTTTACTTCAATAGGTGAAGTGTTCACAATGAATTCCAACAATTTCAAGCAAAAGGATGAGCTTGGATTTTGCATGCATGGTAGAACTTCTTTTGATTCTTTTAACTTAGCGCCGACATTGACACAACTTAGGCAGCTGGACTGAAAATCTTAAAGACCAGATGGCTGCTTGTAACAATTTTTACTTTATACCCTTCTATTCAATAAATCAGATCATTCTGATTCTTAAGATCATAACTCTTTTCTTCCTCTTCTTATTTTGGTCAGTCAACACATATTTTGGTTGTTGTTTATGAGAACCTTGATTGACGTTCATCAACAACGGCATCTTTGTGAATTTCGCATACATGATTACAGGGAACTATCCTCCGACAATGACCGGCTGGCTCATTCGCTTCTTTCTCAATCCCTCCCTCCCTCCCTCTCTCTTTATCTGTCTATCTCCCCTCATCTCTATCTAGATATCTCTTTACCTCATTCTTTTTCACAATTCCAACCTCTCTATCTTGCCCTTTCAATTCCCATACATGTATTTATTGAAATTATTTTGTATTAACTATACATCCAACCTTCAAACTTAAATCTGAATAAGGTCATCAACTGATTTGTCTCTAATGAAATAGTTTTCATTCTAGTAAAATAATTTTATAACTAGTTCACTATACTCAATAATTAATTTTATTCTTGTAAATTCCATTAAATTTTAAAAATAAATTCAGAAAAATGCTTGTATAAACAAAATTTTCTTTTTTCTTTTCCTTCTTTTCTTTAAAAGACAAAAAGGCTTCACTTTAGGTGGAACTACATGGAACTAGTTATAGAAATTTCACGCTTTTTTAGTGAAAAAACCTTCATATTCCTTAGATGTTAATGGATGCTAACTTTCTAATAATTTAGTTAAATCTATTTCTATACCATTAAATCCTTGCATTCATTTTAGAGAAAAAAAACTAAAATCTTCTTAAAAATTAAGAACTTTTCAATAACAATATAGTAAACAACAAACAAAACTGAAATCTTTTAATCCAAATAGTTATTCAAATTATTTTCGAATATATAATCTCACACTTACTATATTAATATAAAATAATTTCTTGCATAAGGCTACATCATCATCAATGTCAATTTCTTTTCGCTCTACAGCTTTTATATCTGTATGTACACCTGATCATCCTTTTTGCCTATTTAATCCTTGTAACCTCGGTTAGTTCTTTTTACTCTTTACTCTCTATATATTATATTCTATTTCTGAGAATATATGCAGCTAAACGTTGCTGCTTGACAAACATCTGATCACAGATACGAACATCAGCTGTGTTATATTGGGTAAGCCTAATGCTGACCAGTAACAGCTTGCTAACCCAATGCACAGCTTGATCCCTTCTATCCTACTATCAGATGTTCCCTTTATTATTATTATTATTTTTGCCTTTAGAAAAACAATTGTTTTTAAAAAACCAACTTTGGCCAAATTATCAGATTGTATATTCCCTCTATTTCCGTCACCTCTGACTTTTAACTCATCACCCTTAAGATCTCTATCGCAACCTATCTCCTAATATCCTGGGTCTTCTGTTTGAGATTGTAAAGGTGAGAATATTCTGTTCAGTCCATAATTAGTCATATCTGAGCTCAGCCGGCTTTCTCGTACATCTTCTCTAAATCTCTATGTTCTACTAGAATGAAGGGTAATCTCTCCAGTATATAAGGCTGTTCACACGGCCTAAAAAAGGTTCTACTCATACGTTTGTCTTTCCTATATAATTGCATGAAATCTGAAACTGTCAAAGGCAGATGGGCCGGCAAGATAGCACGGATTTCCTGTTTAGGAAAGAAATCTAAAAACAACAGACAAACAAAACCTACAGAACAGATACAGAAAAACAGCGAGAAAAGCCGACAGATCCTGCCAACCTCTTTTGATTCAGATGTTCAATGCCTAACAATCTGATGTCTAATGAGACCTTCGGTGTTGTCGCATGCTTTTTCTTTATTATTCTTTCATTACCATCTATCGTATATAACCAAACAGATTAATTTTATAAACAATACTTTGAAAACGTTCATGACAATTCAAAGATTTAGTTTATATTTCTTCATATTTATTTATTTATATGAAGTAACTATAAATATGAGCCATATATAATATAATATTGATATTTAGCTTATAATATTTTAGAAATTTAAACAAAAAGTTTTTATTTTCTCATGAAAGTTTCTTCAAATTATTTTTTCTCCCGATGAACAGAATCACCTAACAGTTGATGAAACATAATAATTTTCTTTGAGAAAACCGCATTGAAGTGTGTCACAGAATAATGCGAACAAAGTAAAAAGTTTGATCATGTATTACCAGACGAGATTTTGTTCCTTTTTTTTCTTTCTTTCTTCTTCATTGTCGGCCTTTATGTGACACAAAGCATATATGCCTCCTCTACTCTTGTCTTGCTCTTCCTTTAGTAGCCTTCTGAATATTTCAGTTAGTTCTTTCATCTTCTCAAAATCTTTTGGTCCCCTGGTTTTTCGGATCTAAAGTCAACTGATGAACTTCATAATCTATTGTTATAGCGTGTATATGATGTAAAAATATTAGATAATACTAATAACTGTCTTATCGAAAATCTCTTACTTCTGTCAAACTGTATCAGACTCCATCCAATTAAACTTGAGGTTAGCCTCTCTTTCCCTCTTTCCATATATATTCTATATATATGATGAACCAAACCTTTTCTTTTTGATATTTATCTCAATTAGATGAGACTATTTCCGCTCAAGCGATCATCTTGATTGTTCAGCTTTTTTTATATTCTTATATAGAGTACAATCATCATTTTTGTAAGAAATGATTGATTATTGTCTGATCTAACAACCACATTCTTACTATAATTAGTGAAGAAGAAGAAGAAGAAGAAGGACAGTCGAAAACAAAAATCCTGATAGGATTAGGTCGGCAACGACATGGACTCTAGAAACACGACCTTTCATTTGCCACATAAATATGTATGTACAAGGTATAACCTCAACGTTACCACCCCTATAAAATCAGAATATATGTATCTTATTATCAATAATCTTTAAAAAAAAATTTTGTATAACATCTCTTTCATATTTATTTTATAATTTACTTATATACAATATAGTTAGTATTAGAGTTTTTCAAATATAAGACAATGTTTATTGTGTAATATAATCTTTTCTCATTTTCTAAATCAGTCTTTTTGGACAAGAATCTTTAAATATTCAGGAGACAGATTGCTCACCGGAGAAAACGTGTGGCTCCATATAGATAGCATAAGTGGTTAAGAGATTGAGCTATGACAGGTTAAAGGACAAGAGAGAGTAAGAGAGAGAGAAAGAGAGAGAGAGAGAGAAAGAGAGAGAGAGAGAGAAAGAGAGAGAGAGAGAGAGAAAGAGAGAGAGAGAGAGAGAGAGAGAGAGCAAGACATGGTTTGAAAGAATATAAGACTACCTCCAACAGAGTGATTTATAATTGTATGCAGAGATAGAAGTACTACATGTATATGACAGAACATGCATAGTAAATCAGATACCTTATGTTTAGTCAAATCCCTCATTCTCTTCCTCCTATCCTCAATATCCTCTTGTTCTTTCTTATTGGAAAAGGTGAGGCATAAACGAGAATCGTCTCTTATTCCTTCTGTTCTTCATATTATTTCAATTCTTCTCCATTTATGGCTATGGCCGTCTCAGTTTCATATTATATATTTTCAGCGTATTGTTTTTTTGAATTTTAGAACTTTTTCACCTTTTCTCAACAAACAAACAATTATTATATACATATTTTTCTTTAAACTATCAATATTTCCATCATTTTATTTTCAATATTTACTATTTTATGAAAGTATTTATTTGATTTTTGCACCTTTTAAGTAGTTTTCGCATACATACATGTATCTATGTATATCCTTATATATTCAACATATTGATTTGAAATTATTTCTTGTAATAAAATACCTCAAGCTTGTAATGAGCTGAGCATTTGTTTTCTCTTTCTATATATACATTATCTTTTTCATATTTTCTTGATTTCTTCGCTTCATCACTCACTCACATATATGTATGAATTCATCATTATTATGCATTTCTATATAACTTGTTGCTTTAACTCATTGGTTATATCATTATTTTATTTTTATTCCTCTCTCCCCCCCCCCACATCTCTCTCTCTCTTTCTTTCTCTTTATATATATATATCTTTTTCTTTAGTTTTGAATCTTTTCATAATACGACTAAATATACTATTAGTATATAATCCTAAGATAGCTTTTCTTTTCTGCTTTTCATTCAACTAATTTTACGAAAACAAATCAAACCAAACTTTAGCTTCCAATATAAGGTAAGAATTGCCTAGATACTCGGCCGTTTTAGGTTTCAATTCGCCTTCCGTTTTTTTCTTAAAAATATACAAAATTTAGAAAAAGTTTGGGCCGAACCGGGATTTGAACCCGGGACCTCTCGCACCCAAAGCGAGAATCATACCCCTAGACCATTCGGCCACATTAATTAACTCGTTTATTTAATAATATGTAGTTCGTATTTTTAAAATTTTATCCGAAATTGCGAACATCTTTCGTCTCTATCTTATCCTGTTTTCATCTACAGTTCCTGTTTGAAATTGTTTATAAAGAAGTTCAAGGAGTAAAATAAACGTCTTAACATAAGTACGTTTATTGTTTATTTGCTCAAATATGGACTTTCTTTTTATATAATTCTACTTAGAAACATGATGCCTTCAAATAATTTTGCGAACTTTGATTTTTTTCTGCTCTTTCCAAATAATTTTTTTTTTGAAATACTATATCATCTTCAAAATATTAAATAAACTATACAAAACATTTTCATAAAAAAATTCATAAAATATTCGAATTATTATCTTCTGTTTGAAATATAATAATTTTTTAAATACAAAACTTTCCGATGATTTTCAAAAAAATTTTCCCAACGACCAGACAAGTAGCGTGAAGTTTTTTATTCTTAAAGAATAAAAGAAATAAATATTTCCAACTTGTCACCGAGTAATAATTCCCAGTTGTCTGATTTACATATTTGAACAAAGCTGGAAAAGCTTCTAACTATCTCACAGCAAAGAGTTATGAGCCTTTCCAAAGAATACAGATGGGCTGACAACCGACAGCTGTTGGCATTCAACTCAGCGCCTCATCAAAAAGAATCAAAATTTTCCAACTTTTTGATACATAAAGTTTTTTTAATTCCGTTTTTAACCACATTATCATAATGTATAAAACAAATTATAAATTCTGAAGAATAATACATGTTATTTGAATTATTTTTCGGAAATGACCAATGCACTTGTCTTTTCGCCGTAATATTTCTGTGAGACTTTCATATTAAATCAGAAATGACAGATTCGTCTTCTAACTCTTGATGCTTTTGTATAGAAAAATCTATACAAGTCATATATAACTAAAAGTATTTCTATTCATATTATCAGAATAACCAAATATTCATCACCATGACATCGTCAATAGTTTGTTATACCAAATATACAAAATCAGTTCGACCGGAACATTTCTCAGATTTTCTTCTTCTTTAATTTCCGTTAGTAAAAACTTTTCTTCTTTTATATAAAGCCTAGTGATCATATAACAATAATATCTTTTAAAATTATATGTATAACCTTACATTTCTAATATTATACACAATATCCGCTCATATATATATATATATATATATATATATTACATATAATAAATATGTATATATGTATATGTATTATATTAAAGAATGTAGTTAAAAAATTGAATACAATCTTTCTTTTTTTTTGTAGTCTTTTCTCATAATCAATTAATTATTTCTCTCATAGTCTATTATTTCATTAAAAAAGTTTGAATTGATTTATCATATGAAGCTATCTATATTCTAATTTCACACGTTACATACATTCTATTCATTATTTTAATATTCTCATTGGCATAGAACGGTCGTTTTTATTCTTTTTTTTTATTATTTCTAAACGAATAATGTTTAAAAACTAAATATTTATACAGTATTTCGTATATATTTATTTATTTTTGTAATTTCATAAAATGTAATTTTGTATGAAGATGCGCAAATTTCCTCATTTGCATTTTGTGTGAAGCTGGAATTCATTTCCATATTTGTAATCGGTCTATTCTTCTATTCAATTTATCTATTTATGTATGATGATATACACATACACAGAGCAGGGTTATGCTGAACGTTCCATCTTTTTCTTCTTTACTATTTGTATCATCATAATATCATTCGAGTATTTGCTTTATTGTTGAATCAGATGACTGATTTCATGGAAAATCTGCCAGCTACAGATGCTTCTCTCACCAGCTCTCTTTCGTATTGCATGACTTGAATCGTCTTTTATATCATTCCTTCATCGCCTACGATCGACTTATCGCTCTTGTCATATCTGTATTCACACTCTAATCACTTTTAGAAGTTGATAGAATGAGAGAGAGAAAAGGAATATTGTGAGTGTAGATCATCTTACTAACAATCCTGAACCAAATATCTACAAATAGGAACAAACGGTTGTTGTAGCTTTAGAGTCAGGTATTTTGCATCTGGTTGTCTAATTGCTCTTCATGTGTTCCTGAAATTATACTATAGCTTCCTGCTCTAATCTCATTAAAATCATACCGTATAAACGATAACTATTACTTTTGACTTTTAACCTTGAAAAACACATGGTCTTGTCATTGTCTATTATATCCAACATGTCCAGTCCTGTATCACTTTCTATCCGCCTTTTGACCATGGCCCTCGACTTCCTTTAACAAATAGCCTCTTCGATACTCATTATGCTCATTTTCACTGATCGAAGGCTGTCAATACACTTAGGCAAGAGGTATAACTATCCATGTTGTTGGCCTTGCTTGTTCATTGTTTTATGGCAACCTTCTTCATATCCTTTTCTTCTCATCGTTCATTTTGTCTCCTTGATTATGGTTTGACACCTCAACTTTTAAGAAAAATACAATCTCTATATCATAAATCTTTATATTTTTCTTTTATTTCAATTAATTTTCCAATATCTTAATTACAGTCTTTCATATCTCTATTCATCAATTGTATAATGAGCGGTCTTTCTTTAGATTTTGGTGAATCTCTGGTAACCATTACATATCACGTCAATTCACTGTTTGCCCTCATTCATCTTTGCATGGTTACTGTTTTTTGAGGGTTACGCCATCAAAGCGTCCCCTCTTCCTTGAAGAGGTCGGACCGACGCTCAAGCTATTAGAAGGACTCTTCGCCATCTTCATGTCCTCGTCAAGTCCATCCTCGTTATGCCAGCCTCCTTTGTCATCATGGAGACATGTTTGTCTTCTGTGAGCCTTACCGCCAAGTCAGTTCTGATGTGCCCTGCAGCTGCTCTTTGATATCTTCTTTGTCTTTTCACTGCATCTGAGATCCAGCCTTTATCTAGGATTCTTCAGATTTTATACCGAAAATAGATCCTCTATCAGTTTGCACTTGAAGCTTTATTGCCAGTCAAACCAAGTTAATTATAGATTTTGACTATAAATTTTGTCAAGTATCTATTATAAATCTATATTTTCATAGAAACATGTGAATGGGTTGTAGTTATGATTCATTGCATAACTTTTTTTTTCCTGATAAAAGGACGTCTGTACCTGATAAGGAAAACTTGATGTATCAGCTTAACACAACCTGTTGACTCAATTTTCCTGTTCACCGTAATAGGAGTTTCAGACGACAATTGGCTAATTGAATTGAAGACCGCAAAGGCATAGTTTTCTTTTTCTTGATGAACTTGGTTATACCTCTTATTTTCTTCTTTGTCAGACAAGTTTTAGTATGGTCGCACTGAGACACAGACTCCTACCGTACATTATCATCATTAGATGGCATAGAATTTTCTTTATTTTAATTGTTTAAAGTCTTCAATATAGTTTGTTTTTCGTTATATTTGTAAAAAAAAACTAATTTAATGTGAAAGTTAAGTTGTTTTAGAAGCTTTTTCAACTCTGAAACTCTCAGCAGTGCCGTTAATCTATTCAACATAACTACTACTATTACTATTCTATGCTGTCAACAGTTCGTGGTTGTCCTGCTGTTAATAGCTTGTCTGATCAGCATTCGCACAAGGTCACTTAGCCTGCCTTTCTTGTCAAATTTTATAAATGATCCTCTTCAATCGGTCTACTGCATTTGTGCTGAGATGTGCCTTGTTCAGCTGGCTTTCGATTGACAACAGTACGTAATATCATCAGATTATGAAGCTCTCGACTACATTAAGATTTGATGCCTATCCCAACAGTTGCTCCATTCGAACAATCTGATTTTGTCAACAAGTCTTTGTTATTCAGATGTCATCAGACAACAAAACATGTGTTAAGGATTAACCTACTGTCATAATCCAATTTTGTAAATTAGATGTATCCTACAGCCTTACGGCTTGTTAGAAAACTAGTCTGTTCGAGAAAAAAAGAAGAAAATAGCATATAACAATTTTCTAGCACGTAGACTAACTTTATGATACGTATAGTATAAATCCAATTTTATATTAAAAATAGAATCTATCTAATTGAGGTTAAGCTTCATAAAATCTTATTTTGATCTACATATTCGTGTGAATAACGGTACTTGACGTTATACGTCATATAGCATAAATAAGATTAATGTGGCTACTTAGATGTTCTCAGATTAAGAGCTTCTAATGTATTCGAGTATCAGCTGCCACACTATGAAAAAGCTTGGCTCAGTTGACGTTGACCGCTGATGACGATCATCATAAGATCCTCTTACCGCATTCTGGATCACTATTACATTCAGCTCTCTTCATTGACTTCTTTAGTCATCTTCTAACTTTACAAACCGGATTACGGTATTGAATCAATATTCTTAATTTTAATAATTTTAATGAAATTTATTTTTATTTTTTATTTTCTAAATGTTCATTCATCTTCACATTTGGCAACTTTTCTTGAAATTTTTTCTGAATGTTTCAATTAAGTTTTCACAATCCTGTTTTAGTCAGGAAGAGTCATAAAACTAAAATGTTAATTCCATCGCAATTTTTAAAGGATTATTTCGAATTTCGGAAATTTTAAAAAGAAATCCTTCTTTTCTAATATAATCCTATTGTTATTTTTATTGAATTGCTGACCTAATTGATCTAATTTTACTATTTTATTCTAATCTATATTATTTACCTTATTTGGTATATTTATCCCTTTTTTTGATTTGAAATAGCAGGCAACTAACACAACATAACAAGAAAAACAATTTTCATTTTTCTTTATTTTGCATTCTATTTCTTAATTAATATTCCTGAAAATGAATTTGTCTTCAAATATTGCGTGACATCATGATTTCAAAACCTAACTGTCTTAATAGAAGACGGACACAGAGAAAAGGCTTGATTAGTCATCTGCTTTGTTGAAATCCGTGTAAACATAGTATAGTGTATGTCTACTATATAAGTTATTACTCAATGACATATATACAAATTAATAAATTGATTATACAAATAGCTTTTTTTCTGATTTTCAGCTCTCAGAATTGAGATATCTGAATCCCAGACATCTCTATTTTTGCCTCACCCTCTCATGGTCATTCAACCTCTTCATTTTTAATCTACCTAACACATTGTTTCTACTACTATACTATTCAATATTACATATTAGATATTGACTGGTTATCTCTCAATGGGACTGTCCTCTCACAAAGATAGTCCGATGCAGCTGCAGTCGCACAGCCGGCTGTCCTCATATATAGATGTTTCAAGCTACATAGATCTTCATTTACATGCTCATAAAGCCGTTGTAATGAGGGCTGACGTTTCATCTCTTAGCTATTATTACTTCCTTTATTATCCGTTCTTTACCACATTTGGTAATTAGACAAGGCTGTTTTCGAACACTGTTCAATCTGAACCATTCTTAAGAAATGGAAAAGATTCACTGAGAGCAACAACAATTCATCTACACATGAATAGAAATCAGAACAACCGTTCAATACATTATGACCGATAGAAATGAGCTTGTTAGCCTTCGACGTGTATACGTGTGTTGGTTGTATCTGTCTTATTTGCGTGAACTTTCACGTAATTTTTGTACAAAAGGCCATAAAATGACGTAATATGAACTATTCTATATTCACGTATAGCAATAAACGACAACAACTATCAAGTAAGCAAAAAAATATATATTTTTTACGTCAGTTTAATTATTCTGTCAATCTTTCTATTCTGTAATTTTTATTCGAATTATCAGCAAGACCCACGTAACCACGCCTTCATAAACTGACCGATGACTTGTATATGGGCGGAGACTAGCCTCCTCCTAAATCCAACAGGAGAGGGGCCCTCTGGAGGCCTATGTTTCTGGCAGCCGGCCCAAAAGGTTCAGCCTTTTCCGGCAATTCAGATATTTCACTCCGGAGATTATATTCATTTAACTTCTTTTTTTTTTGTTTCATTTCAATACTCTATATACGGCCTATGACTGTTCGTCCTTCATCCAAATAGCATTAGCTTTCTTCTAATTTTTCTTGTTCATTCTCTTCTAGCCACAGTTAAATGATATATGTTCGTTAAAAGTGTCGTTAGGGTCACATACCGTATACTAAAACTTGGCGTTCCATCTACAAACCTGAGATATAATATTTCTTTTTTTTCCTTTCTATCTTAATATCAATCACATTTTCACATTTTTCATTCTACACGTATCCATTGGCTCTTTTTCATCTTCATTTCAGTATATATCATGTCATTCTTTTGCCTTTCTTCTAATCATTCTGTCATTAAACAAAAAGATTTTTATTGAAGTTAGGGTTCAACAAATTATATTGTTCTATAACATATAGTATATATCTTATATATATACTATTCTTATAAATTATTACCAGAAGAATAAGATATATACCATTATTTCATATTCAACAATTTATTTCTAAACTACTTGTCAATATACTCACGTCGTACCTATAGCCTCACATATAACTTTACGATGTGACCAGTGTCCTAGCTAAAACATTCATAAACTTGTTTTTTTACTGTTGATCTGTTGCCATTCTGATGTGAATACGTTATCGTTTACTATCTTTCATACACCATAATGTAGAACGGATTTTAGAAGCTTTTATGATTTTCAAGATATTACGACTCGTTTCTTTTTATTTTGTTTTTACCATAACATGATGCCTACTATTCCAGATGTTCCAATTCAATTGTAACTTCTATCATAAACATCAAATATTAAAATTTTATATTTTATCATTCGTTTACTGAAACTTTAAACTACTATGATTCGTCTTGTGTAGTTTTCATCTCTCAATTCTTCAATTATGAGAAACTTGTTAAGAGCTTCGACTTACTTTATGATTGCATCTCCACTCCAACTTTCCCATCTCATCATCCTTCATATTTGAATATCCTACTTCTATTGCCGAGAATCTTTTTTTTCTCATTTTTCACAGCATTTTTCTAGTTATTGTCATTTTTTTATTTAGTGTTTTCAACAAAAGATTTAAATTTTTATCCCTAAAAGCAAAAACTCGATTCGACCAATAGCGATGGTTCCCAATTGTTGTTTGAAAAACTTGGAAATTAGATTAGATTAATCTAATTAAACTAAATTATACCTCCCTAACTGCCTCAGGGGGAAAAGATAAATTTCATTTTTCTTCTATGTCATAGATTTTGACCAGCCAGAGGGCTTCTCATCCTCTTACGTTTGAACAAAGCTGTTGATGAAAACGTAATCATGATACTCGGTTGAATGATTTTTTTGAAAAAAAAATTGTTGAATATATTGAATGAGAACATATAATTTTTTTTCAATACAATCCTTTATATATTCTTTTACTATTCTCTCTTGATCCAAGATTTATAAATCTTTGAAAAACGACCATTTTTCAAAGTAAACTATGAAATAGTTCATAGTAACATCTTTCTGACAACATTTGTTGTTTCACTGAAAGTCATCTGAAGACATGTAACTAGCAATATATGCTATGCCTATCTGATTGAAAACTATACGGCTTAATAGTCTTCTCCCTTTGTCGGTAAAACGGAATATTACTTTGTGACGGAGAAGACAAGATGTCTGTCGTCATCAGTAAGTTACTGACTAACTTCCTTTCTTTTTTTCTCCCTTTTTCCTTTCTCTCTTCTCTCTTTTATTCTTTCTATTTCTATCTTATGTCTATACTTTCTATCTCCCTTATATCTTCACTTTCTTACTACTTATTCATTTCATATCTCTGAACGAGATGAGAAAACTAGAAGCTAATAACTTCAATATCTAGATGAAATAGATGATCAATCGACATTCAAAAATGATGAACTGAAGTGTCGACAACATAAGTAAGTGAGGATAAGATACCTAGCTTAGCAGTTTCATCTCATAACTTCTTGAGAGCACCTCGAGAAGTCATCCTAACGGTTGAAGTAATGCTAGTCTCGCAACCGCAGTATTATCTAATGCTTGTCAGGTTTCTTCTCACTTCTGGCTTATTAAGTGTTTTCAAATAATTTTCGGCTACTCAAAGTAAAATCGAAAACATTTTCAAAGCTTCTCCTAGAATGTTGTTGCATAGCCATCTAATATTCCGGTTATCCAGCCTCACAATCATTCAATTGAAATATCCGATGGCCGTTCGAAAATTATTACTCAAAATCTAGTCGTCAACTGAGATGGTTTTCAGTTAGTTTGTAATAATAATAATTATATTCTCAATCATCTTCTTGTAATTTTTAAATCTATTTCTTTGAATTATCTCCAAATTTCGTTCTATTTCAGTTTTCCCTTTCAGTCATCATCACTTCACGCGTTTCCAAACATGTCGATTCCGTTTGTGTTTACAGATCTACTTGATCTTCGGCTGCAAGCAAGCACCTTGTCACGTTAAGCTTTCAGAAATATTATCTTTAGCCTCATAAATCAGTTGAAATCTTTACCATGTTCCAAATAGAATATATATTTCTACTTTTACATGGTCTTATTTCCGGAGTAATATATCAAATTGTCTACTTTTTCTTTAAGTTTATCTTTTCGATTTTTTCTCTTGCCTTATGTTCACTTGCCCGTCTGTTCAACAAATTTGACATAATTGTTACTAAGCAGTTTTAAAAAAAACAAGACAAATCGTCTTTATTTCATCTCTAATTTTCCTTCTTTTTATTTCAAATCCACAATTAAAACTTTTTTTTTGATGAAATGGTTTTCTTGTAAAAGTACGAGCATTTTTCTTTGCCTTAGTTTCAGTCAAGGTTACGGAAACGATTGCAATTTCCTTACTGGAATATTCATCTGATTCCGTTCGAACAATTAACCGACCAGTATGTTAGCTCGAGTCAAGTCTTACAAAGAAAATTGAGACCAGATTGCTTGCTGCCATAAACATCTTTGGCGTCCAAAAGTTTTTTTTTCTTCATTTGCTTTCAATTTCATTAAAAGGAGATACATTTTTGAATTGAAAAAGAGGATTTGACTGTGTGGGACCAGCTGTTCCAGAGAAACAGATTCTCAGTCGGCGTATTCGTTTTCAATGTGCGACAGAGACACTACCTTTACCGTAGTCTTAGGCAATATCTTGGTCAGTAAATGATTAAAAGTTCCTGGCTTTATTGTTGCTAAAGCTGCAAGTGTCTAATCCAATTATTGAATTTTAGTTGGAAAAAATAGTCGCTTTTTCATCTTCTCGACGATGATTTGCACTCTATCCGTTCTTCTCAGCCAACAAGCTCCTTCTGAGAAGTTTTCTTCTTTTCTCTCATACAATCACTTCCTTTCTTCAATCATTTATATATTCTCTTTCATTCAAGCAAAACTGAATTTACTGGTTGCTTCCAGGTCGAACTCATACTCAATTCATTATGATGTCTTCGCGTGTCTTTGTCTACTACTTTTCAAATATCTTCACTACTCTTCAGTCTCCACGTTCATTCCCCCCGTCTCGTTCTGAGCTTTTACTGACCTCATGAAGGGGGCACTGTCCATGAAGCTTTATCGCGATTGATCAGACATATCCACAGCATCTATTAGAATCAAAACGATTCCATCCCATGCAGAAAAGCTCATTCACAATGCATAACTGGTGCTCATTGACTCGTCGACCTCTGGCTCTCATCTTCATCATCCTCTTCTGCGCCATCTTTTCTCTTTTCTCCTTGCTAGCGGTCTTGTTAGACATTCGCATTCCATTTTCTTTTTCCCTTTCCAGCATCTCATTTGCAACTTTTCCAGCTTTCTCAAAACTTTTTATTTCCTAAATTCGCTAGAAACTTGAAACATTATCTCATTTCATTTTCTTTTAAACTAAATTTTTCCATGTTTATATAATACTTTTTTAAAAAATGCACTATTATGAAACATAAAGACTAGCCGAATCTATTTTCTTTTTCTTATCCAGCTTCTCGATCAATCATTTTCTTAATAATATTCTTAAAATATCTGTCAATAACTCAATTAACTTTGTGCTTTTGCCATTTAACTCATCTCGTATTGTGTATCAGCTTGCTATTTAACAGATGACAGTGTGATGTTGTTACTTCGTCATCTCCTCCATTCACGCTTCAACATCTTTAAACCGAACGGTATTATAAATATTTTCTTGGAAAAGAAACTTTTTTCAAAAAATCCGTTTTTCGTCTCTTCTATTATCAGATCGTGCATTCTGCCTCGCTATCTGTTTGAATATTCTTTTCATTCTCATCAGTTCGCTTAGTCTTTCATTTTCTTCCAGTTTCTCTTCAAATCTCTTCAGCTTCATTTTTTTTTAATTTTCTGGATTTAAATTTTAAAACTTGTGCTGTTATTCTTCAACTAACAAAGCATCTGAGTTAAAAAAAAACCTCAAATCATTTACTTCCCACACCTCGAGATAACCAAATTAAATCCAATTTTCCCATCCAAGCTTTCTCTAAAATATTTTCTTTACGTTTTCTCCTATTTTAGTCGGATGATCCATGGTCTTACAAGATTGCTTGTTTATTGTTACCACAATTCAAGTTCACGTGTAAACACGTGAACATTTAACTATAAAATATTCAATAATTCATTTAATTTTTAGAAAAAATTATTTAAAATCCGGTTTCATTTATAGTATAAACATCAATTTTACTTGTATTTAGTAAATAAATTTGAATGGATAGTTACTACTAGTCAACAAAATGAATTTTCGAAAATCTGTAATCATTTGGTCTATTGTCCTATGACGGAAGCCATCTGAATGCCCAAAAACAAGATAAGTCATTGTAGCTCCATCCTTCTTGGCCTGAAGACGATTCTTGTCATGAATACTTACAATTCATTCTATTCCTTTGTTCATATGTTCGAGACCACTAGAGGACGTCAGGTTTTTCTTATAAATCTCTTCATACTATATAGCCTGAGGCGATTCTCATTCATTATTTTTACAGTCTAAAACATTGAATATTTTTAAAATATAGAAACTTTCAGCTGAAATAGCATGCACATCACCTCTTATCAACATTCTTCATCTGTCAAATTCTTTGTCATTTACTTTAAACCTTTTTTTGAAAAGAATATTTTCCAATGTTTCTCCTATTTTCATACAAAACTTCATTTTCCTTTTTAACCTCATATACACATGTTCTCTCTATCTCTCACATTTTGCATGTCTTTCAAATACATTCCACTCGTTCTACATAACTTTTCACCTTCTTCATCACTTCTCCTCCTCTCATCTGCCTTGCCCTCCACACTTGTGACATCTTGGCATGTCATCCAGCAAAGACTTTCCATTTGTCCTTCAAAAACCATCCACCAACAGACCAGATGTTTGATTTTGATTTCCGGACGTTCCGCTGAATTTGTGAGCAGAAACTCTCAGTCTCAACTGCACATCTAAAAGGTCTCGTTCCGCCAAATTTTGATTTGATTTTATCGTCTGCCACGTCTGCCTGAAGCCCAAATACCAACGTCTCGTTTATGCTCTATCCACATTCTTCTTCTTCATCATTTCAAACCCCTCCATTCTCGTTTCTCTATCAGCTGGCGTTCCCCCTCTCTCTCTCCCACGAGCTACATCTCTTTACTTATAAAGCTTGTAGATTGTCTATCCACAAGACTTGTCCATCTTTATCCAACTTCACAATCTCATTTGGAATCCCTCATTCCTCTATCCGTCTGTCTCTTTCATTCTCTCTCAATTTTTATATGTTGCGTATCCTCTTATGAATTTCGTAATAATAATCTATATAAAACTATTATTTAAGTAATATAATGTCATTTTATAGATGCGAATAGTAATATTAGTATTTCTTCTTCCTTGGATAACAGCGGCTCAAATACCTGTATCCACATATGGACAGTGCCAAGCATTCTGTCTGTCCGAGGTAAATTTATATTTTCCTCTTTAAAGTTGAAATAACAAACAAAAAAGATTTTTTGAATTATTGGAAATCTTATAACTCAGTGTTCGTCGGTTCAGTATCCGTTCAAAGGGGCCAGAAATATTTTTACACATTTACGATCTATTGAAACATTCAAATGAACCATGTAAACTTAAAAAAAAGAAAATAAGACCAATAGAAAAGCTATAAAAAATCTTTTTTAAAGCTCAATTAATTCTCAGCTTTTGCTCAGTTAAAAATCTATTTTCTATCTCTTATCTACGATTTGTCTGAAATAAAATAAAGCTAAAGATATACTGCAACGAACTACAACTAAAGATTAGAAGAGATTAAGAAATAAAAGTTTTTTGTTGAATTAAATAATAATCTTCATAACCTTTTCATTATAATAATAAATTTATAAATAGAAATATTTATTATTTTAGTATGCTGTTCCTAAAGAATATTTTACTATGGTAGGAGAATCATATCAAGATATTGAAATAGTTGACAAAGATAAATTTAATTTGGTAAGAATATATTAAAATAATATTATATTATAATAATATATGAATTTAGTGTAAACTTGGATGTCAATCACCATATATGAAAGATATTGATTTACCTCCAATTCATGTTGGTCAACGAGCTTATCATGAAGTTCTTAAGAAGAGTAGCCAAGGTATTTGAATAATACTTCGAAATTCATATAAGAATTATGTTTTTAAGCTCCACTCACACAATCACCTGTACGATCTGTATCACTTCTATGCTTGGATGGAGGATCTAATGCCATGATGACTGGTCGTTTGATTCTGAATCTGACTGAAGAGGCTACAAGTCAAAACCTTGCTCATTACATTGAAGCTGTAGGAAAAGAAGAAAGCTCATCAGATGAATCTGTTTTTTGGCAACTTTGGGTAAGATTAGTTGACATTTATTGCTTTAAGATCATAGGATAATGAGCACAATCATGCAAAAAAGTTTGTAATTAAGTTGCAGTGAGTACTATATGGTACCATCTTGACTTGATTCAATATACATAATCCCATTGAGACAGACCCTTATTGCACCATAATTAGGCTTAATGGTAAACATATGCATAGATCAAGCTCTAAAGCCGTCCGGTCCTTTAGAGCCACTGTCCACTTGTGAGAAAGTACATGACTATTAATGGACATCAAAGGCAACACTTCAATTAACTCTTTGAAATTTCCTTTATATGTAAAAAGGATAATTTTATTTTCCAACTTTCAATCAGATTAGTAGATTCAGCAGTTGTTAGAACTTTGACATCTGCTAAGCAATAACATTTTTAAAAAAAGGTTTATTTCTTTTACTTATAGTACGAAGTAGAGAATTATACTAAATTTCTGCAAATCTATTTATTTTCCTTCACAAACGTTTTTTCGGAAGAAAATTGTATTTTCTTCAAAATTCTCACTCCGAATTATTTGGATGGTTCTTTCTAGTGCTTAGAGTCCATAAGTCTGATCCGGTCCATCTTCTATTCGACCGCATCTGATCTCGTCGTTTTCCTCAGATCTGTCAGAATCTCACGATCATCGTCTATTTGCGGACGTGATTTTCCCAGCCATGGCATTGTCTCTATTGCTTTGACTTCTACCACAAGTGGAAGAAGAAGACATCCTCTAAGGAGGAAGCCTGATGGTTCAGAAAAGGGATAGGAAGTCATCACGGTGGCATGTCTTGTCTTTTTAAGTCTTTTGAATAGAAATATTGAACTCGGAAAGATTCTGGAATGAAATAAGAGGGATCAGGAGTCGAAATGAATAGGGACAGATGAGAAAAAAAAAGAAATGTTTCGTTGTCTTTGTTAGACCTCCATGATTAGAGTCTCAAATAGTGAATACAAAGAAAACGAGTAGAAGGATTAACCCTACGTTCACGGAGTCATCAAGATGATAAATATTCATGGAAACATGGCTTTGAGAATACCGAAAATCATGTAGTCAAGCCATAAAAGGCTTATATAAGTGAGTAAAAAGTAAAAATTCATGAAATGAGAGAAAGGAAAAGGGCATTTCATGCAAATACAATGTTCTATAATTTTTTCTTTTATAGGCTTATACCCCAGTTATTGACTTTTCAACAACAACACCTAATACAACAAACTTCATACAGTTTCGAGTAACATCATTCAATCATGAAGGTCTGATGGGTAATGTGGTGAAATCTAATTGGTTAAGTCAAAAAGCAATTGCTGGATCATCTAGTAACCAGATCGATGTTATCGTCAACAAAGTGGTATTGAATAATATTCTCAAATTTCATTTCAATAATGTGAGAATATTTAGGTTTGGAAGGATGAAACAGCTTCCGCTCGTCTATCTTTCCCTGATCTTGGAAATGATCAATTAACCGTCTGTTCAATGAAGTTATCATACGATACTCACACAGGACATAAACAAAACTTTGATATTTCATTGGTAATTATATATAAAACTAAAAATTAAAAATTAAAAATATTTAAGGATCGATCTCGAGGATTTGTAATTGATCGATTAGCTTTTAATCGTAATTATTCAATTCATGTTATTCCAACTGGATCTACTGATACAAATGAATTAGCTAAAGAAACAATTATAACTTTAGCAGTACCAAAATGTTTGAATATGGTTAATGATGCTTCTATGTGTTGTAAGTTTTTTTCTAAATATATTTAAATTTAAAAAAAAAATATAATATTCTGAATATATTTCGTATTTCTATTCTTTTTTTTTCTTCTAATCATTGCTGTAAAGAAAACATAGAAATTGAAGTTTAAGTTAACTAGTTGTTTCTGATGGATTACTTTCTTTGAAGTTGAAATGTATGTTTTCATCTTGATCGTTTTCTTTTATCATTTTGATAGATCTTGAATTTAGAAATACAATCCATCACTAAACAAATGACATTTATGTCTTTAAGTATTGAAGATAAATTTATTATAATGTTTAAATGATATTATTTAAATTTTAAAATAAAAAAAATATAAAAATTACAAGATATATATATATATATTTTATTTTTTTAAATAATATTTAATTTATTTTATTTGTTATATAGTAAAAAAAGTCAATAGAAATTTTATTTTCTATCATTATAGTCACATACTATAGTATGTCTAATGAAAATGTCAATCTTTCTTATTTCTAATTTAACTATTTGATATATTTATGTGTTTGTATGTATATATCAAAATAAATAAAAACTAATGAATCCTTAGGGCTAGAATAGGAAATTTTTGAAGAAAAATTGGAAAACAACAACAAACAAGTAAAATAACTAAATTTTCAACTTAAAAAATATATTTTTTTAAATATTGAAGTTTTTATAATAAAATTTCATTGATTTCAGCTCCACCACCTGTTGATGAGATTGAATGGAAATGGAACCGTAGCCGAACAGAAGGAAGTATACTTATCTTAACATGGTCATATGGTGTGTCTCTTGAAAATGGTATTAATTTAATTAATCCTTATACATATGACTAAATTATTAATTTTTAGAAAGTTCACAAACAAAACGACCAATTTATCCAACAAATATCAATTTTCAAATAGAAATTAATCCAGTACCATTAGATGATCAACCACATTGTCAACAATTAAAAAATCAAAGGCGTGAAGTATCTGGGGTTAGAAAAACTATTTCTATATAATAAGTTTTATTAATTATGATTATGTTTAGACTCATCGTTCAATTATATTACATAATCAAAATGATCGATGTAATTATGTTGTTGGAATTACTGTTTTTGATAACAGAAATAGAAAAAGTTCAGTTGAAAAAGTTCGAATTTTGCCATATGAAGAATTACAAGGGATGTTAGCTTTAAGTACAGCTCAATGGAATTTTGAAATGGTATAATCATATAAATAATTAATTATATTATTTTTATAATTTTAGTTTCTTCTTGTACTATTTCTATTAGCTTTATTAATTGTTGCTGGTGGTATGGCTGTATGTCGTATTCGTGATCGAAGTGAATTTAATACATTAAAACGAGAACATCGTCAACTTACTAAAAGTATTGTTGTTGCTCAATCAGGTAAAATCATTTATTTTGATTTTTCAAAAAATTTCTTTTTAATATTTTCAGCTTCTACTCTTCCACGATCACATTGTTTAACAATAGTTGATGGTCGAGGAAGACCAATATCCAGTGATGAAAGTGAAATTTCTGCTCATATCAACAGCAATACTTTAGTTTCAACTAAGAGTCCTCAATACTTTCCTGATGAAGGAGTTTATGATTCATTAGATACTCCAACTCGAAGTGAAGCAGTAAGTTTTTGATATTAACCATATGAAGAACTTTACTTAATTTCTTAAATAAAGGAATTTCAGTCATATTTTGATCGTTTATCATCATGCAGTTTAACAAGAGCTAATCCTATTTATGCCGGAATTAATTTACATGGCGTTATGGCGTAAGTTTTCATAAATTTTAATTGAAATTATATATTTTTTAATATTTAGATTACCATTTGATCGCTTACATGTTACTCAATATCATAGATCTTCAAGTAAAGGATGGTCAAGTTGTCATGCTTTAGATAAGAATGATGGTTCTGCCTATCTTATGAAATACTCTGGAGGTATATTAATCTTAAAGGAATGTTTTTAATTATTATTTTTTGCTTTGTCTGTTCAGATGACTCAGCTTCCCTTCGTCATGAGTTAGGAATTGTTTCACGTATTTCAACTGATCATCCTGGACTATTGTATTTCCAAGGGTTAGCTGTGAAGGAGAGTCAGGTATTTATAATTAAAATTAAAATTAAATAATTAATAATATCAAATTAAAGGTTTTGGGTGTATTATTTGAACCAATTCGGGGTGGAACATTGAATTCATTTTTGTCTGAAGTACGAAATAGCCTTTTCGATAGACGAACTGACAACACTCCATCTCCAGCTAGTTCAGGTTATGATGGATCAAATCAGAGTCAAGAGTAAGCTTGTACAATTTATGGAAAAATAATTTTAAAATATTTAGATCTTTGGATCGATTCCAACAAAGAATTGATAGATTAACGGTTCATCTATACACTTTTTCAAAACAAATTGCAAGTGCTTTGGTAAGAAACAAATTATGAAAACGTCTATTGAATACGGTTACTTTATAGAATTTTCTTCATTTACAAAACTGTATTCATGGTTCAATCACAAGTAATTGTGTTTATTTATTGAAATCGTATCGTGATTGTCTTCATTTACCTTGTGATCAAATGGCTAAATTAGGAGATTATGGTATGATATTTAGAATAAAATTCTGCTAAAAGTTTTTTTTTTCAGAACATTCTATCCATGGTGAAAGCATTTTAAATCTTGCTCCAATCAATACCGTACCTTCTATCATACCCCCAGAAGTATTATCAGGAAAACCATGTACTGCTTATGGTGATATGTGAGTTTTAATGATAATTTAATCATTAAAATCATAATTTTATTCATATTTTAGATGGCAATTTGGATTACTTCTCAGTGAGATTGTAACATTAGGTGTTGTTAATTCATTATGGGAATCTTCTGAAGGAACTATTTCTGATAAATCCATTAAGAATTTCTATTCACGTTTATCAACAGGACATGATAATTCTTTTAAAATGTATAATTATTTATTTTTCTTATACTTAATTATATATTATTTTTATTTTAGTGATCCAGGATTGGTTCAACTCAAACAAAAAATTCCAAAATGTCTTATAGTTGATTATAAAAAACGTGTAAATGCTAAAGATTTAGTGGTAAGTCTATTTATTTAATTTGAATATCGTCATTTAACGTGAAATTTTCACATAAAAATGATGGATTATTTAATTTATGTATACGCTATAGAGCGGTTGTGTTTCGTTTATTAAAATATTTCTTATCTTTCATTATTACAGAAAGAGCTATCCGATATCCAACCTCAACCAATATATCGTGAACACATGGAGTCAGTAGAAGTTTGAAATATGTTTCTTAAAGAATGTGAAATCACTAGTCCAAGTTCATCTCACGGGTCCTCATATGTAACATTTCAAGGTGATCTCATATAACAAACTAAAATTTTAATAATTATATGAATATAACTATACTATAAACGGGTATTTTCCAGTGAATTATGTTATTATATACTACTATGTATGTATAAGAAATAATAAATTTGTATAATCTGTATGTTTTTTTTGTTAATTATTATATAAATCTATATATATATATATACATATACTATAAGTTATAATAGATAACACAAAAAAATGTTATTTGAAGATATATCATTGGAAAAATCATTCAAAACGAAAGTTCTTTGTT
This sequence comes from Auanema rhodensis, assembly GCA_964057225.1. Classification (NCBI taxonomy): domain Eukaryota; kingdom Metazoa; phylum Nematoda; class Chromadorea; order Rhabditida; family Rhabditidae; genus Auanema; species Auanema rhodense. Next base: position 6,142,420 of record OZ059899.1, on the reverse strand, counting down.
TATAATACTTTTTCCAACAGAATGTATATTTTCATGAATAAAGAAGATAGAAAGAAAGCAAAGAAAAGTAACAAATGGGATCACATTTCCATGAAACACATACATACTTACATAGCTATACATAGAAATATTGTAATGAATATCTATTGATATTTGTTTTAAATACTTAATTTATTAAATAAAAATTAATTTTTTTTTCTTTTTTATGTTTTTTTATTTATTTCTAAAATATATTTGTGGTTGTTTTATTTCATTTTTTGTTAGTTTGCTCAATTGAAAGTTTCTGTCACATGAATAGCACATCTTCAGTAAGCTCTCGTATTCTCTTGAGCCTTCTTCATGTTGTTTCGAGAAAAAGAGATTCTTTTGAAAACTTTTTTTCTTTTATTCATTTATATTTACTTTGTAAATTTGATAAAAAATGATTCATTTCTTCTACATACTTTACTTACTTTATTATAAATTTTGTTTAAAATCTCATTGTATATACATAAAATACATAGTATATATTCTATAAAACTATGTTATATAACTAAAAAAAATAGTTTGTAATGAAAAGTATACAAACTTATAATATATTCTCTTAAAACATCTTTGAATTTTCAACTTTTTGTTGCCCTTTTCATTCCAAATAAGTTCATCGTTAGTTGCTCTGGCTATTTATCCTCTTTCTGTTTAGGCAAAGTGGCTCGTTAGTTGTTCCGTTTCACACGCATTCTTTTCTTAGACAACTATCCATATATAGTGTAAAAGACATATTATATATATGTTTAAACATATATATTTAAGTTTTTATTTTATTTTATTGATTTATGATTCAATTGAATCAAAATCATGGACAATCATCATCTTTTGTTATAATACTATGATTCATCTATTTAAATTGTTATAAAACATTTAACAAATTAATTTTTAGATTTCTTTAATTACTTATATAACATTTCATTCTTTATTCTTGAAAAATGTTGCTGAAAGAACAAGAGCAACGAGTTCAACTAAGTTTTTCAATACAAATCCGATATAAAACTTCTTGGTCGGGATTGCGCAAACAAATTAGATCGTTCTTGCCATCCGTTTCAATTTTCAAACTTTTACCAGTTTCAATAGATCTATATGTGTATCTAAACCACATGAGCCTTATGTAGATGTATCTATGTACATATAGATATAATAGCTTTTCTATAAAGATTTTATCCGGAAAAATCGTTCCGACTGAGCACCCATCTTCATTCATGAAAAGAATGAATCTCTTGACCATGTGGCTGTATCTCTTATCCATTAATGGTCAAATTCTATTCAGTTCTGCATGATCCAGATGTCCTTTGCTAGAAAAAAGTGCTTAGCGCCCTGTTCTTGCAACACAACGTCGAACTCTTCCTTACTTTCTATATTCCATATTTTCTGAAAACCAACGTTTCATATATTTGTCCCTCAACGAATCTAAATTTCAATTTATTCCCTGAAATCGTGTTTTCTTTTTGTTTTGTTTTATTTCATATCTTATTGATGTCTGTCTCTTTGACAAATCATTTTTCGGAAACTTCCCGAAGCAACTTGGATTTGAAACATCATGTTATACATCATATCCAATCAGGGTGGTCTATCTTCTGACAGCAACATGTTGCGCTTTGCTTGGGATACGCCTTTGAACTATTGCCCAACTACACATCCAATAACCCGAAAGCTGCAACACTTTGATGTTACTTTTCACTAGAGCCCTCTGATATATATCTGCTCTCTCCACGTTATTTCATCTCAAAAAGAGTGAAGCTTCTGTGTTTTGTCTTCTTTACAACCACTCCTCCATTATATATGCTCCCTGATTTTCATTTCCCTCTTGGGTACAGCGGTATCCGTTCTCTCTAAGCATCCTCTTTATCTTCATCTACTTGTCAGCTCGGTCAGAAACGTTTGCTGTTTTAGTAGCCTAAGGCTTAAGAGAAGTATGGCAAAGGTCAATAACGCTAGAAGATGAAACAGAGAGGCTTTTGGCAGCAAGTGTCCAGATAATTAATTAATAGATATCACCTCTAGTTCTGGCACTACTACTTTATATTGTAACATATTCTTTTCCACCTAATATTGCAGATTATTTTCAATTTTGACATCAAAAAATAATTCTCACCAGATCAACATATCAATCTTCTATTTTTTTTTCTTTGAACCTTCTATCAAACATTTTATCAGCTGATCTATTGTTCTTTAACTTATAACAAACTTTTTTTGTCATAAACATTTTAAATTATTGCAATTTCAAACAATAGCCATTTCATTAGAAGAAGCAGTTGTAGCCATTGCTCAGGAATTTTTCAATTTAATGTGATTGAAATGATGTCAATCCGTTATTCAAATACGTTAAGCTTCCGATAATCTTTACATTTCTATCTATCTATTATATATCTTTTTATCTTTTTCACTTTAGATTTTTTTGTTTTCTTTCTAATTTTTACAAACTTGAGAAAAAAAGTTTATAAGAGCCTGCTGTTGAGTTTTTTTTTCGTAAAATTTATTAAAATTTTGAATACTTGAATACTTGAATGCAAGACAAACGACAACGATTTCCACTACATACTTGATCAACTACGAATAGCATTCAGAAGATATGCCTATCATCAATTTTAGTTGTCATCCTTCTTTTCAAAATCTACTACCACAACGTCCATAACATAAATCTATGTGAAGTGAATCTGTTTGAGCAGAAGGAACTGAAAGAACAAGAATTAAAATTGTGAAAAGTGAGAGAGCTAAGAGATATGTGCCAAGCTAAGCATTGAAGACGGTGAACAGCAATTTTATCTTTTCCACCGTCTGCTGCTTCTCGATTCTTCATATTATATCTTGGTAGTCAGCTGTTACTTCAAAACCTATTAAAATCCTTAGCTGATCTTCAATCTTTCTCTTACGTACTAACTCTAAAACGTCGCCAAGTGATCCTGACGGCAATGGCAGTTTTGGAGACAGATTTGAAGATGATGAGTATGATGAGCAACAACATGACTTGTCTCATCCGTTCGAACTTCTTGCACAGCAGTACACATCAATAGATTGTTGCTGAACGACCTGCGTGAAGTTCCGACCCTGAACCAATTGATTTTCCAATGGCTTCTGGACAGTATTTTTCCCGGAAATTATTCGTATGATTCATCATCCACCACCCTTTTACATTTTCTCCCTGATTCACACTATTCTTTGGCTTATTTTTCTACGTCAGAATCATATAATCTCCGGAGACAACACTTATTGTCGAAGCCGGTGCAGTTCAGCAGTTTGTTCAGCTATCTTGCTTGCCAATCTGGCACAGCCAACTTAAGAGACCATTATTGGAATTCCAACTATTCTCCAAAAGCTTGTCAGTCGAATGTTCAGCATTAAAACAAAAAAAAAGTCATACATATTGCAACATTGAAGATATGTTATAACTCATATTGTGTTTATAGTTTATGAACCATTCTAGTAAGTAGTAGTTATGAGTTTCACTACGTTCGATGAGAAAATATCACATCGTATCCTCTTCAAAAAGCATTTCAACGATTGTTTCTGTCACAACATGCCTTGTCACTTCATATTTTTCTCGTTGAATGCCCTCAATTCTCTTTTCACAGAAAATTTCTCATCTCTTTTCAATGTATCACACACATTTTTTTATTTCAAAAAAAAATCTCTTCTTCATGCCAGCATAGATTTTTTTCTCAGTTGAACATGTTTGTTACATCCATACATCCTTACAGAAGACATATATGATGGTTGAGTTATCTAACATCAATACCATATTCTAAATTATAATATTAATAAAAACAAATGTTAAACAGTTGATCATACCAACTCTAAGGTCCTACTTACCTTGAGGCATATTTTTTTGGTCTTTCTATCAAATGCCTATTTCAAATGGCCAGGTGCCTGACGACATCAAAATAATCGACCTGTCCTGAGTCCTAGGTTATAAATCAATGTATTTCATGTTGTATATCCATATTGTATTGTGCTGAACCTTAAATTGAGGTTACAATGTTCATTCAGACAAGCTTCATGATTTTCTTGTGTCTTGTGAAATATTATTTTATTATCTTATATTAAGAACAAAAATATAATTAATGCAACCTATTTAATCAATTTATTCTAAAGAAATGATATTGACTTCACGTTAAATTCACGTAAAATGATGATTTGAAAGTATAATTAGCATAATTTGTAATTTGCGTTCCTCTGATATCATTTTACGTAATGGAACGTGAATTTGTTGATTTCATTACTCATTTAGTCAATTAATGACTCAATGCATAATACCGAAATGTCAATTGCTTTCAGCTACATATTGCTTAGTTCTTGTTCCATATTACTTGTCACTTTAACTTCTGCTCATCTCTTACATGTCTTCTTTCTAGCCTTTATCCCGTTCAGTATATGATGCTGATTTGAATATCCAGTAATGCATCTGCTTATGACCCATATTGAATACAGGCATGTCAACTATCATCTCATTAATTGCTTTCATATTGCATTGATACAATGACCACATATCAATAGAATGTGTTAAGTACTTGGCCTCATATTCAGTAGCATACATAGATTATACATATATCTAATTAAAGATAGAAATGATTTTTTATTTTATTTTACCTCATTCTTTGCTTATACCATTAGGTGAATAGCTGTATGCTAGTTCTTCATGCGACAGATGCCTTTATTTGTCTTTAGGCCTTCTGGTATCAGCGGATCATTCTCTTTAAAAGGAAGCAAACGTTGAAGAAATGAAGAGTTCTACATAGAGTGAGAGAGTCCCAGAGAGAGAGAGGTTATGGTAAGAATAACTCACACCTGGGTTCTTTCCATCACCCCAGGAGGTTGTGTTTATCCAAGAATAGCAAAGGACGCCGTGTGTGTTAAGGGTCTGTCAGTTGAGCTTTCCGCCATATTTGGTGAGGATAGATATTAAGAAATAGGAGATCTAAGCTATGTATTAGAAGATTGACCTAATAGATACTTTGTCTAAACGGCAGTACTACTTTCCTTAAAACATCACTCTGCTATCCTATCTACAGGTGGTCGAAATCGGATATACTTTTCTCATTTTTCAAGGTGTGAGAGTCTGCTGTTCATGCTTCTGTTCTCCAGATTCTCACCTTTTTCAATTACATCACAAACCAAACTTTGTACTAAATGTCCACTACATAGTATTATTCATAATTTCTATATTCATTTAGAAGCATTTATTCGTAAATTCACAAGAATTCTTTAAAAATTTTGATTATTCACTAAATATTCTTGAAAATGTAAAATAAAAGACAACTGTAACTGTTGATGTCTTTCTGATCTGATCGTACGTATGTATATTCGTTTTCTTAATTTTATTTTCAACAAATTCCCATTGTACATTCAATAATTGTCAATGTAAAAAACAAAAAAAGCAAATTGTCCAATGCGAGATTTCAATTTTCCCAGCTGTATTAAAGATATTTTTCAATTTAATCTGATGATCTAACCGATATGTAGCATATGCTCATGATGTTTACTAGCACATGTAATGATGGCAATGGTTTATCTTGCTTCAAGCTATCTATGTTCATCCTTCATAAGTTTTGTCGTCTTCACATTCACAATAATCATATGTTATCAACAAAGATATTCATAAACCTGTCATTTCTCTACCTACAATGTTCATTTCCATTGTTCCAGCTGGTTCATTCCATTCCTTATTAAAACATGGAGATATGCAGATTTGTCATATATAGTTCATGAATATCCGTTTTCGAATCTTCTACTTCTCGACTCATCTGTATGTATTTCTTTCCGCAATAGCATATGTCGATAGATCATAATCAATTCTTCATTTTCACAACATAATTCAATGATGAAGATGATATTGAAGTTCATTATTGGCATATTATAATAGAAACAGTTTCTTAGTTTACATTTTATACAAAACTATTTAATATTTTAAAATATTTTGCCAATAAACCATATATATATACGTCGTATGTAGATTAAAAGAAAGAAATATGTATTATTCCTTTTATAAATTCATTAATTTCAACAACATTTTTCGTTGTTTTATACTTTACATACAATTTTATTTATTTTTACTCAAAACTATCTATACAACCATTATCTTTAATCTTTTTTCTCTTATTTACCATACAAACTATGCATAAATTGCGTGTATCATCAGCATTGCATGACTTTCCATTGGTGAGAAGCTGCCACCGTTTCCGGCAAGTTTTAACACAAGATTGACAAACCCCCTACTCCCCTTTAAACAAAAGGCAAAAAGAATTGTTCTTGTGCCTCTATGATACACAATTTGTTTCATTTTTCCTATAACGTGTTTATAATATAATTTATACCGGTTTAAAACATCTAGTTAACTATAACTAACTAAACGAAAAACAAAAAAATTATATTTATTGTCTTAATATTTTAAATTTTCATTTTTTTTTGTAAATATTACGTTTATTATGTATAAGTTAAAGTTCTTACTGTCATATATAATCTTTCTCAATCTTGTCATATAAGTTACCGTCAAACTATTAAAGTTGATTCATCTTCTCATCGTCCTTAGCCTTGATATGCAAAATTTATTTTTACAGATTTGTGCGCTAAATCGATAACTATCAGCCATATTTGCCATGTACTGGTCATAAAACATGAAACGAAGAAGGCGCATAGTGATTTAGGGCTCAGATAATAATGACCAACTATGAAAACCTCGTGGCTCGTGAATGAAAGCCTTACAAGCATGAGCTTGGAATGTTTTCCATAAATTTACATGAAAACTCATTCAAGCAAGCAATGGAAAAGTACTTGAATTTCACAGTGAAAACAGATCCATATGGTAGATAGGCAGTAGAAACCAGGAACAACCCTCCTGCTGTGATCATTCATATGTTCTATTTTCCTTTTATCTCTAGTCGTTGACAAATTCGTTATCCAGCTGTCATCTTGTGGTTAAGGTTCGGCAGGTTACTCTATGAGATGTCTCATGAAAATAGCGAAAATTCTTAAAATCTGATGTATATTCGATTAGAATATCTTTCAACTTCACGTTTTCTACGTGAAATTAAATGTTCTCGTGCAAATGTAAAAATCATTTCTTCGTCTCGAATCTTACAGAAACGGTCGCATTCATAAACCATGCTATTTTCTCCTTCTGTCACCATATTTTAACTTTTTCTCAGCATACATATATTCTTCCCTCGTAATCTTTTCGTTCAAAACCTCTTCTTTACCCTTCTCCTTCTCTCATTATTTCTCTAAAATCTCTTCTACAATCTACCCATTTCCTTATCCTCAGTCCTTCCCCCCCACCCTCATATATCTTTTACACCCTTTCTCTTTGTTTCTCTTGTTGTTTCAGTAGTTTAGAAGTAGCTGGACACCAGTATCCTTCACAATTCGCAATCATTTATGATCCGATTTGACCCTTTGATAGTTGCCGACCCGGGCGCGATAAAATATGGTTCTTATAGCAGCCGGAGTACACGTTCTGTGTTATGGGTTGTGTATCTCCATCTGAAATAACATTAGATATCTTGGCATGAGTCTCATCCACATATCAAATTATTTATTCACAGTTATTTTACTTTTCTACAGTTTTTATTTTATATAATTTATTTAAAATTAGATAATCTATTTTCATTTATCTGCCAAACTTTAAACTTCAATGATATCTTAACAATCATCTTTTTTCAACGAATTAACTTTATAAAACATGCTTAGCTTATATTTATCGTTTTTACATTGTCAGTTCTGTTATTGTGTGCCACGAGCTGCTCATTTGATGAAGTTGTCAGCTGAAGCAAAACATGCTGCAAGTTGTCATCTGATGTTTCTATATAAGGAAAGTCCTACTAGGCTTCATCGTTATGACATCTGGGTCTATCATTTTCTGGAAAAGTGGTCATAATGTCTCAGGAGAATTGATGCGCAACCAATAGACACTGATGCTAAAACTTCGCAATTTCCGTCATACTTCTGATTTCGCTTCTTATTCATCTTGTTGGCAAATAAGCTAGTTTTCTCACCAGATCTCTTTTATACGAAAAATGCGTTTCTTATGTGAACATAACATAAGAATAGCCGGCTCTTTGCCTTTTCCCATGCCCAACAGGCATGAAGCTTATTCACCTTTCAACAATGGCTTCTCTTATCTTTGTAGTTCATCTGATCACTATAAGCATTGCCAGCTTATGTCTATTAAGCTTGAAAAACTTATTAGATATGACTAAGATTCATCATCATTTCAATCATTTTAACGATTAAAAAGATTATTTCCTTTTTATCAAAAACCTCTCTTGAGGCTTGTTGGTTTTACTGTTTTTTTCAGCTGTACTTCCTTAAAGATTTAGGGATCATAGGCAAATAATCTTTTTTCTGAAACTGTTCACTATTTTAGAGCTGTTGAACACCTTTTCCCCACGCTATCGGCATATCGTTAGTTACTTGTAACCTCCTGCTCCTACTCATCTTGCTCTATTTGAAATGGCTATTTCCCAAATATTTTACAAAAAGTTGTAAAGTACTGATCAAACAATATAAATCTGCTCTCTTGAATACATATGAGTCTTACAGTCTTATGGATCGTTTTTCGAGGCAAAAAGAGCTATAAGGAGTATTGTGATCAGCTGCCGTGCACCTGCCACCCAAAACGTCTTCGTCCAGACGACAACGTCTCTCAACTACATATAAATTCTGTCAAAAAAAAAAGAAATTTCTCTTTTATTTTCTCACTTTTTTGCTTGAATAATCAATTATAATTCATATAATAGGTCATTATATGATCATGATATTTATTGACTTCTGTGAATATTTTTATGTGGATTATAAGCTTGTTTATTGAATTGTTTACTATTCTATTTGCTAATATATTTCATGTTATTTCTCATTTTAAATTTAAATTCTTGTTTTCATTTTAACTATTACATGTTAACTATACTAAAATACAGTTAAAACAATAATTTCTTTCATTAAAACTTTCTATTTCCTTTAATTCAATTATTTCATTTCCACTTTATACTTCACACTTTTACTCAAAATGCTTTGTAAAATAATGGTGAATCTATTAAATTTAGACATTTAAAGCTATTTGGCTTACTTGTTTCAGAATTTAAGCAATCTATGTCATATGTGCTCTAAATTGACATACATATCATAGACTTCAGACACATTATTTATGGACTTTTAAACCCATACTATTGAATGTTTACATCAACATACATCTAAATACATCGGAAAAAAAAACTTTTTTTTTTAAAACTTCAAAATATTCTTTGAAATAGAATATACTTTTGAACTTTTGTGTACAAAAATTAATTTGATTTATTATAACAACATTCATTTAATATTTACATATAATCTTAACAATCTTAGAAGCTTTTCTTGTTAAATTCTTTTTATTTACTTGTCTTGAATATTTTCCTTCAAAAATTTTTTTAAACATTTTCCTCTTTGTTTTCATTCTTCAGTAAACAAATGATGAAACCTTTTAATCATTAAGTAGATTTGATTTCCAATCACCTTTTTTCCTTTTGAATAAATTACTTGAAATTTTCATTATATAAGGTTCCATTTTATTTTATTTATTATTTATATTTAAATTTCTGAAAGAAAAATACCATTTTTCTATAATTTTATTGCTTTTGTCTTCTTTATTTTCTAATTTTCAATAGAAATGCAACACCTACTGTTGACATTCTTATCTTCTATCAAAAAGGAAATATAATTTTCTCTTATAAGATTATATATATAGTGATATATATATATTATATTATTATATTATGTAGTTTTATTAATTTTTATACTAAAAAATGAATTATTTCTTTATTCTCATTTTCTCTTTCGATCATCCAAAGCAATTTATTCCATATTAAGGTTCAGAAATCAATAAAATTATGCCAATTTCTGATATAACTATATTCCCTTTTTATAGATTTTTGATGATTTTAAACCTTGTTTTCTTCCATTTTTAAGCTTTTCTCGTTTATACATCTCCCTCTTTAGTTTTCCAAATCTTTTTTTTAAGCTTCAAAAACACCATAACATAGTTTTCTGTTCTTACATAAATATTATTTAAAATAATATAAAAACAGATTAAATACAATGATTCATATAATATTTTTATTTTATTTTTTTGTAAAATATCTTATAACCTTACAATCAAATCGTTTGTATCTTAGTTTTATGTCTATTCAATCTATGAATACATGTATATACATGTATGAGTTTATGTTTTTTTTTCAAAAAAAAAGAAAGAAAAAGAAAATCTTCTACGAATTTCTATTTCTAAATGTTTTCTTCTATATCTATGGAGCAAATCTTTTTATTCTATGTAACTAAACTTTCAAATTTTATTTCGAAATTATTGAAAATACTTCAAAAATACTATAGTACAATCATTATAGACATATATTTTTTTCTTCTTCAAAATATTTACTATTTTAACCATTTATTGTATACATATTTAACTAACTGATGATCGTTTTGCTCCATCTTTTTGAAAACCAAACTAAATTAGTAGCGACAGATACTCTTCATCCACACGCGATTGCTTTGTCGGCTAGTTCTTCTGGTCCACATGACAATGCATTTCCTCAGTATGATGGAAGCTTGAAAGTCACACATGAATATCTAAGTATAACCCTTACATGGACTTTGAAACGTTAAAATGATATTTCTAACACTTCGATCAACTTTGTCTTGTCGTCTTATTGCCTTAAAGCGAATATTACTTTAAAACAAATTTCATTTTCTCATTGTTATGGTTATGATGAATTTACATTAAACTATCAAAAATACATCAAAATGCCTTCTAGGGCCATTAATGTTTGTTTAGCTATCAATAAATGATAGTCTGATCTTTTGATTATTTTCGTTTTAACCTATTCAGTGAAATAATGACCAAACAGAAATCTCATTTTTTTGAACTGTTATTCGTTGTTACACCATTTTCAGTTGAGGTTACATCGTGATGACCATAGTAATGATTGTCGTCATCTTACTTCTAGATTCTTCTTCATCGTTCGCTTGCCCTGTAATCGCTTCTCACCGAAGGCGATCATGCGTAAAGTTTTTTTGAAATTTCGCCCTCTCTGATCCCAGAAAGGAAGTCATACAATAGGCCAACGATCTAGCTGCCTACCTATCTAGATATGCTTAGAATGAATGTGTTCAGTTGTTGTTGATGATTCATAAACATAAAAATCTTTCAGCTAAATCCAAATATGTTATTTACCTTCTCTATACGTTGAAAAATCGTTTACATGTTATATTCTACAACTTTTTGCAATTCAATACTACTAACTATTCATTCATAATGTCTTAACTATAACAAAAATATCGTATAGTTCTGCAAAACTTTGTTATTATTCCAATGTTTTTGGTAGAATAAGAATTGAGTTCACATATAGAATGATGCCCTCGGGAGATGACACACAGCTTTGCGAATTTAACTTTGCGGATGGTTTTTCCGATTTTTTCGTCAACTCAGCACGTTGTCTTGTCCCGAAATGGCTCATATAATTTTATTGACGAAAAGCAAACGATGCCATTGCGTAAACCAAGTTCGCAACTTATAGCCCTATTCCGTCGTCCCTGAAAATGGACAAACCTATTATTGCTAACTACAATTCTGTTTTCTTATGCTAATCAAGCTAAATCATCAAGATGTGTGACATGTTTTATGCTTTTTTTGGGATATAATTCTCTTTGTAAATCGAAAAATGTTGTGAAATGAGTTGTGTTCAAGCCACAAGATCTAGAAAAGTTACTTCATCCTCATGTCTTTCATTCGTTTCTCTCATACTTAGACTGTACAAATACAATGAGAAACTCAAACAGAGTCAACGAACAGCGACGACTCCGTGAACAAAAAGAAGCATGAGCAGCTGAAAAGCTCTTTCAGATGGCGATGTGACATCCATTTCTAAGCCTTCCGTTGCTAACTCTCACCTCTACGATGGTTTCATCTTACGAGTCTATCAGATGCCTATGCTATTCTTAAGTTCTAACATTGTGTATTCTCATACATTCTTCCTATCTCAAAATTTCAATTTTTTTACAGTTGTTAAGATAAATTTTTTTTTAGCTGTTGCATTGTCTTTCCTCCTTGTCTTACATTGTTATGTTAACATGTCTGGAAACAAGAGTTTTTCAATAGTTTTTTCGGCTTACATGAAAGCTTCTTTCTTCTTCCGGTCTATTTATCATTGGAACTGTGTTGATCTCCTGCCCTCGACTTCTAATCTATCCATAATACCATGTTGACTCAACACTTTCTCATTGTTTGTACCTATACATGTGGCTCTAACTTCTCAACTCTATATCTTAACTTTCATATTTTGTTCATTTACCATACTTAATTGTATATTCTTTGTTAGTTTTTTCCTTCTCTTCTTCTTTAATCCCCTTTATTCTCCATCCATTTTCAAAAAATCTTTACTCAAAGTTTTTATTAAATAGACGTTTACGTTTCTTTTCATCTTGTCTTTCAATCTAAGCATGTAGTTTACAGAAAAAAAAGTAATCTTATTCTATCTTTTACCCTTAAAAGCAAAAAGCAAGTAGAGTACATGCTGGCTTCTGCTTCATTCTTCCTCTTTAAACTTTGTTCAATAGAAATGTCTATTTTCAATCTTATTTATTTAATATTTAATTAAATTAAATCTAGTTACGAAAGAAGATTTTCATTTTGAAAATAGACTACATCTTAATTTTTATTTTTTTAATTCTTTAAAAATATTTATATTGACTTTAGTTGGCTTTTTTTTCTTTTGTTATACATCTTCTGATGACCTCTCTCTTCTTATTATACATACACATACATAGATGTATATTTAATATAAGATATGTTTGTATATTGACTTTACTACAATCACTATATTTCTTTTCTTTTTTTCATTTCAATTATCCATTTTTCTTGATTTTTATTTTTATTTTCTTAAATTTCTTAAATAATTTTATACTATATGATTTTATATTTATAATAATTTAATTTCAATGTTCAGGTTGATCATGACTTCAACTGAGGGCAAAAGCTCTCCATTTCTTTCTCTTTTTCATCGAAAAAAACGAATAAATGGCACAAAAACATCTGATGACATCAAATCTCTCCTAGAACCATCAACAGCACAGGTTCGTTAGATTAATCTTCTCATAAATTATCTTCAACTCCAACTCATCAAAGTTTTTTTGAAGACGAAGCCAACAACTGCAATCAAATCGAAGCCGAAAAAGATACCAGATTCCAAAACATTACCAGCTAATATTCATCGGAAGAAGAAAGGAAGAGAAAAGTCATTCTGGGGTACTAAGGTATGATTGATATAAGAGCAATTCGATTGTTAAAATCAAATAAATACTCCATTTTCAGTCTCAATCACTAGATGACTTAGAATCTTGCGATCCTACTGCGTTAGTTGAAGCATTAGAAACAATCGCAGCTGATAAGCCAATGGTTGCTCGGTATAGGACTTAACTTTCAAGACTTAACTAATCTTTTCTAATTTTAAGAAGTATTCCAAAACATGCCAAAATTCTTAAAAAAGAAGACAAAAGTATGAATAATTGTTTATTCGAAAAAGAGGTTTAAACTAATATTATATTTAAAATATAAAATATTTATTTTAAAGGTTTATGATTCCATGTTGTGTGATTCGCTACGAGTATGTGATCTACTACAATCACATTTGGATGACTGTATAGTATCAGTACGAACTAAGAGCCCGGAACCTGGATTAGACTTGTCCCAAGATTGCCGAGATTCTGGAAAAGGAAATTCATCAGCATCATCCATAGTTTCGTTGAGTCCGACAACAAAAAAGAAGCAAATGAAATCTTGTGTCCGAGCAGATGTCTAAAGTCTGCTGCTGCAAATTTGAAGAAAATGAGTTTTATCAGACCCTGTTCCAGTGCTTCGGGTAATATATATATAGTCTAGACCTCCCCTCCTTCTCCTCCTCCTCCCTCTATAATAATAGTATATTTGCCTAAATAAAATACATCAGAATCTCCAAACAGAAACACTTAAACCATTTAAACCTATTCGAAATGTTTTTGCTATTTTTTTTTCAAAGAAATATGATTTTTATGTTTATTGTATAGTTATTGTTTTCTTTTTTTTCTGCTCATAAAATCTAAAAACAACCCAGAGCAGATATTCTTGAAGTCACACATTACAGGTTATTATCTTATGAAAAATAGTGCTTAAAACCATTTATTGTATCTTATACCTTTATTATATATAATAAAAAAGTATTTTAATACAAAATTCTCTTTGAAACTAACAAGCTAATGAAAATATTTTAAAAGTCATGTAATAAGCACTGATATTCATATTTATATTCTGGTATCCTTACGGCTCTTTCAATATTCAATTTATGAGCACATAACATGGGTAAACCGGTAAATCGACTACGATCTTTCCAATTCTGAAAAAGCTTTAAGTTTAAAAAATTAAATTAAAAATCAAATGAACATACCTCACTAGATACACTAGAAATACTTTCAGAAAAATCTGAGCTAGTTTCATCACATGTGTCACTAAACTGAAAAAAAAATATTAAAGGTTGAAAGTTGAAAGTTTATAAAAAAATAAAAATTTTTATAATAAATTATATTTTACCTTTCCATAATGTGAATCAACTCCAGAATCTAAATCATTTTCTTCTATGACGCTTTTCCATTCATGATGTTCTACAGGTTCTCTTTCCATACTTACTCCACCATCATCAGATTCAAAAGAACTAAAACAAAATTTATAAAATATAAAATATAATTATATAATAAGATATACCTAGGTGTTTCATTTTTTACTAAAAATGATGGAACTGATCTATCACTACGATCAAAGCATAAACTATTTGTTTTTCTCATTAATGTTGTTCTAAATAATAATTAAATATTAAAATAAATTAATATAAAGTAACTTACATTTCACTGTATTTCGTATTAGGAAGAGTTTGATATGCTAAAGCTAATGAAGGCATTGATGTATTTGACTTGAGTGCTCTGTCAGCCATTGAATTTACAAATGTATCGTATGAGGTTGTTAAAGGATCAACAATTTTTTGAGCTGAAAATAATAATTTAAATTTGAAAATGAAAAAATAAAATTATAAGAAAATCAAGGATGGAATCTAAACGAACACCATGTGAATTCGTCTGTCTCTTCCGCATATGGAAGCTCCAGACCATTATGGGCTGTAACTAGACCACACCGCCAAGAAGTTACGAACGATTTGTCACCTTAGACAATTATTAATAATTTTTTCAAAAAGTCAGACACAACTAACCTTTTACATAAACTTTTAAACGATTGTTGTTCTTTAATAGCAGAAATTCACACGATGCTTTAATCTTATATATATATTGTTTTATTAATTTAATAAATAAAGTTATAAAAAACTTACTGCTCCTTCTTTTGTTTCTTTTTCTGAATATTGTTGCCTGACCTCACGAAGTTCCGCCAAGTTAATAGACAGGCCACGGTCAATATCACTATGATTATTATTAATTATAATATTTATTATTATTATTATTATTATTATTATACTAACCTATATATATAAAATTTACCACTTCTTAATAGTACACAAGTGCGAGTAGTTGGTTTTTTCCAAAATATTCCATTGAATCTGCTTACCTGAAACAATCAATTTGAGTCAAAAATTATGCAAAATTTAAGAAAAGTTTTACCTCAAGATCATTGGATAAGAATGTTCCTTCTTTGTTAAAAAAATTCGATCTTAAAGGAATTTTAATTTTCTAAATAATCATTGAATTACAAAAAAAATATTTGATTGAAAAAGTACATCGGTGAATGTCTTACTGTTTCCATAAACTGCTGGAGATAATTTATCTGCTCCTGATTTCTCCATATTCAGAAGCTTGTTATACGAAAGAAACTCCAAAAAAAGTGTTACTTGTTGTCAAAAAAACGAATAATTTTCATTTGAAATTTATATTTCTATTATATTTTTGTGTTTTTGTATACATTGATTGTATTGATTTCATTTATACTACAAAGATCATTCACTTTATTTATCTAGTTAATTCACATAAAAAACTTTAATAATATTATTTAATATATACACATATAATTATAAATATATTTTACATAAATAATATATATTTACAATTTATTTATAAATATGAAGAAATATATACGATCCTTTCTAGTTTATTAAATATTCAAGATGGGTAATGTGTCGATCTTAAGTTGTACTTGAATCTACTTGTCGAGCATCAGGGAAACTGAAAAAAAGGAGAGAAAGGGAGAGAGAGAGAGAGAGAGAGAGAGAGAGAGAGAGAGAGAGAGAGAGAGAGGGGAACTGAAAGTGATCAAATTCATTTCAGGCTCTCACTCAGGCAATTTCTTTAGGTTCATAATTCTTACAAAGCTATCTAACCACTCAGTTTAAGCCAGAAAAAAAAAGAATTTGATCTCTGAACATGAAAAAGATATAAGTCTTTAATATCATTATAATAATATTTTTATTATATTGTCTAGTTTGAAATGCTAATATCACCAGATAACAAATTATATTCTTTTTTATGCAATTTAATTTTTTCTTTATTACTTCGTTAAATTTTTTAAGGAAAATGAATTATTTCTTTTTAAAATTTAATGCTTTAAAAAATGATTGTAAATTTAAAAAATATAAGAATAAAAATATAAATTAATATTAATATTTTATAAATATATAATTATATTATTTGTTTATATATATATAATATTAATTTATATACTATATACTATATATATAGTAAAGTGAGATTAGAACAAACTATTTAATACTAAATAAATGATAAGATAATAAGAATCACTATGGTCGTTCAATTATTATAAGCTTAATCAACTAGAGCTACTGTGTGAAATCATTGAGGTGTTATTTGGAAAATATGTGGTTAATATCCCTATGTACCTCATATAGTTTTATATAATCTACCTGACCCAAATCAACTTCAAACAGATTGAACATTTTTTTTCAAATTTTATTGTTTTGTTTGTTTGATATAACATTTAGTTTTCTAAAATTTAGATTGTTTTCCAATTCAATAGAATGAACTTCTTCTACAAACTGTACGAATTATTATATTTTTCATTTACTTTGTGATCTATTCAAATTGCTGAATTTCAAGTCCATATAGTCGGAAACATTGTCCTTATCTTCCAAGCAATGTGGCGACAATATGTACAGGTTCAAAATCAAAATGTCCCAACATTTGATCTGATGTTTAGTTTTCGAAAACATATTCTAGCTCTTTTCGTTAATTATGAATATTTTTTCCCTCTTGTAAATTCTTAAAATATTTTGTTACAAATATTTCGTTTGAACGGTTTGTACAGTGAGTAGTTGCTTAGTTGCACTTTTGTAGACTCATGACGATTTTATACCACATTCTCATTCAAATATTATAAATAAATATAATAAGAACGATGTTTTCACATTAATCTTTTTTAAAAAGTTTATATTTTCAAACTTATTTTTGGTATTTTCAGTGTTAACCTATTACTACATGAAATATGGTTCAAGTTAATATTGTAGGTATTTCTTAAAATTCTAATTATATATTTCAAATAATTAACGTTTATTTATTTATACAATTATTTCTCTAGGTATCTGCTAGTTCTAGTGGTATTGAAAAACCAACTAGTACTCCATCTATCGGATGGTTTGTCTATTTATTATCATTTGCTGCAGTTATAGGTTCAAAAATTAAATTTCATTAGTTGAAAAACTTGAAACATATTAAGGAGGATTTCTATTCGGATATGATACTGGTATTGTATCTGCAGCTATGTTATATGTTCCAGAAGATAAAGGCATGAAACCTATGAGTTCTGAATGGCAAGAACTAATAGTTAGTATAACACCAGGTATATAAAACTATATTTATCATTATTTTTTTATTATTCTAAATAAAATCATATATCCGCTATTATATGTGAGATTAAATTGAAAGAAATCCTCCGCCCCCCTAATATTCTTGGATAACAATTCATTTTAAAATCTTTAATATTAAATGATAATAAATATAAAATCATATTTCAGGTTTTGCTGTGATAGGATCTTTACTTAGTGGAATAAGTTCAGATTACTTTGGTAGAAAGAAAATTATTATAGCAGCTAGTATCATATTTACTGCTGGAGCTATTGTATGTGCTGCTGCATGGACTAAAGTAGTCTTGCTTATTGGGCGGATATTACTTGGAATAGCTCTTGGTATGACCAACACATAGTTTGAATGTTATGGCTTTATCAAAGGATTTGCTTCAATGATTGTACCTGTATATGTTGGTGAAGCATCTCCATCCAATATTCGAGGTCGATTGGTCACAAGTTTTCAATTGATGGTGACGATTGGCTTGGTTGTTTCTAATATTATTGGTGCAGCTTTCAGTTATGTTGATAATATTGGTTGGAGGTATTATCCAAATTTTATGAAATTGTTAAACATTTCTTACATAATATTAGGCTTATGTTTGCTTTTGCTGGCATACCAGCATTAATTCAATTCGTTTGCTTTATGTTCCTTCCGGAGAGTCCACGTTGGCTGTTTGAACATAACCGACAAGATGAAGCTGAAGAGGTTTATTTTTTGCTTTTTAAAAATTAAGAAAAGATATTTTGAAACTTATGGGTATAGCGTGTTAAGCGTATATGGCACGTGTATGACTATTGAAGTTCGTAGCAAATGATAAGATATCAATCAAACATGATCCATTATCTCATTACAGACTCTGAAAAAAATTTATGGCGGAAATCAGGAATGGGTTGAGTATGAGATGGCTGAAATTCGTGAAAGTTATGAACAACAACAAAAATCTGAGAGTACTGAAAGTGGTTCTGTGCTTCTCAGAATTATAAAAACACCCCATGTACGCAAAGCATTGATAATTGGAAGTGTTATACAAATTTTCCAACAACTTTGTGGTATCAATACGGTTATGTACGTCAATGAAAACTTAGAAGCTGTCATTTAATCAATTTTATAGGTATTATACAGCAAATATAATTCGTTCTGCAGGAGTTAAGAACAATCATACAACTATTTGGATATCGGTAGGAACATCTGGTACTGAAATTAAAAATCACGTCAATAACTTGAAGTACTTTAAGCTGTAAATTTCATTGGAACATTTATTCCAATGGCTTTTATTGAAAAAGTTGGTAGAAGAATACTTTTCCTAGTATCTATAACTTGTGTAATTATCACTGTTTGTGCTATGGGAGTAGCTTTCCTTCTGATCAGTAAAGTAGAATTCAAATTACCCCAAGAAAAATATTAAAACTTTTAATTTAAGGATTCTCCTGTCGCATTCCCATCTTCAAATTATACTGTTGAAAATGTACCGTATGCAGATGCTTGTAGAAATTATGGGTAAAGAACACAAATATTCTGAATTTAATAGATATTCATATATAGAAATTGTGATTCGTGCGTCACCAATGATAATTGTGGATTCTGTCAGGTTAAAGGGCAAAAAATTGGTAAATTCTTTGAAAACTTAACTTTATTTCATATTTTATATAGGATATTGCTTACCATTTGGCAAAGATAACACAGATATTCAATCAGCAACTGGCCAATGCAGTGATCCAAAATCATTTTCTAGTAAGAATGCTTGATGATATAGATTGAACTGTTGAATTCCAGGCACATATGAATGGGAAGATAATTTTTGTCCTACAAAGTACACAGCTCTACCGATTGTTATTATGGTTCTTTATCTGCTATCTTTTGCAATAGGTTTCTTTAAAGATTTTAAACCCACAATATTCAATATTGAATTTTACCAGGATATGCACCGCTCCCTTGGGTTGTAAATGCTGAATTCTATCCATTGTGGGCTCGCAGTATTTGCGTGTCAATCTCTACAGCATCCAATTGGACATTCAATCTAATAGTTTCACTGACATTCCTTACTCTGAGTAAATCAATTACCAAATATGGTTAGACTTAAGCTAGATAAAAATTATCATAAATTCAATTTTAGGCACTTTCTTCTTGTACGGAGGCTTTTCATTGATAGCTCTAATATTTGTGTTTTTCTTTTTACCTGAAACTAAAGGATATTCTATTGATGAAGTGGAAAAACTTTTTATGACTAAGAAAGAAAGAGAAAAGGTTAACCGAACACAATATGCTATAAGAAATGAAAAAAACTGAAGCACAGATCTTTTTCAAATGTATTTATGTATTATAAGAATTGAAATAAAACTATTGCTACATGAACTAGACAACAAAAAACAATAACAAAGAAAACAATGAATCACCTGTCACGGAAATACTTATCTGATGTAGTATCATCTAATAAAATCTATAAAAAAAAAATTAAAACTTCTATTCTAGTATAGCCAACCTTCTTCCTTTCTCTAACTAAATTTCCTTTATCATCTACGCGAGGAGAACTGATTCCATGACGAACGTGGTATGCCTGTAAAATAGTTTTAGAAGAGTGATATTATTTCTGAATTCACCTTATATGGATCATTAGCATAATGTTTAGGTCTTAGCCAGAAGGGAGTCATCATCTTATCCAACATTTCGCATTGTTCCTTTAAAAGAATACATAAATAATTAGGATTTTACTTGTACGAAGAAGATTAGAGTTAATCAAACATTTAAAAAAACTGACTTTAGTGCATGTTTCAGTATACAAACTAGTAGTTTGCCAAGTTTCATCTTTCATGTAACGTAATTTATTCTTTCCAGGATGAGAACGAATCCACATACCGTTGTTCAAGCGCTTGAATCTATATACACTAATATTTATGAATTTACAGAGTTATCCCACCTATCCAAAACATCTTGAGCTGGACGTTTTCGTCCTTCTTTCGGATCAAACCTAATGTGTCGTTCATAGTGAGGAATATTAGCTATTCCACGAACAGAAACATTTAATGCTGTTGGCCGAAAAGTTGATAACCCCTGCTTAAAGGCAGTATTCAGCATCTGCAAAAAACAACATCAATAACAGCTTGAGTAATAGTAAGAGAAAATGTATATATCCCGTATACGTTATATAATTAATATTTTAAAGTTAAATATAAAAAAATAATATAATAAAGTTAACATTACAAGAAGAGCATATATTAGCTATGAAATTGCTTGCGTTAGCGCGGTGCTAGCGCATGTCTAGTGTCTGTCAAAAGATTCTCATGAATTAACAAACTTTTCTGAAAAATTGTGAAGAAGCTTCTTGTTGGAATGTAAAGTAAGAGTCTGATTTGCAACCTAAGCAACGATGCTGCAGTTTTCATTGACGTTAATTATAATAACTATCGTTGCTAACATGTAAATAATATGATTGTTCTTATATGAAACTTATGGCATTTGTACTAATATTTTGAAACATTTGTATATCTTAAAAAATATTCATCGTTCATCGGTTTAAAACTGTTGAATAGTCTATAAATGTGAAAACACATATCTGAAATCTGTTTTGCCATTCTTGTATTGTGTTTGTAATTATATTGATTGAGTATATAAGTGTATAAAACTATTTTCATAAAAAAAAACTTAGATAATTTGAGAAATTTTATATTCAAAGTAATAGAACTATAATATGAGGCAACATTGGCGATGTTGTATAGGACTAAATAAAGTCGTTGAAAAACGAACAGAGCAAGATTGGATGAGCAACCTAGGAGTTAGAGAATCTCGGCTGTTAGAATAATTTTAACGGCAAGAAAATTGATGTCAATTTTGTCAAATTGAAAAGAATACGTCGATGAATAGAAATTAAATAACGACTATATAATCGTAAATGACCCGCAGGGACCAAACAGCCTACAAAATATAATCAAAACAACAATAATCAAACATATATATATATACAACGAAGAGGAGATTCAGAATCACCAAAACTACTTAGGTCATTATAACTCAGAGAAGAACTTGGTTAATTAACAACATCTGTGATTCAGGTGATAGCACCATATATATATATATATACCAAATTAGAGACCAGAAGAGCTTTCAACTCCACTCTCCTGATCAACATCACTGACACTTCGACGTAACATATGGCCTAATCTATCTACGGATGATTCTATTTCCTGCAAACAAAAACTATAAACTAGGAATATAAATAAAATGATCGAACCTGAATAAGGGTAGAATGACTACGTATCATCCCACTTAGCATTTCATCGTCAGGTTCAGATGTTCGTAAGCTAGCTAACGATGAAACATCAGAAGAGTCGGGTGATGAGCCAATGCCTTCCGGCCTAGTTCGATAACTCACATCAGCTTGAGATGAAACAAGACTGAAAAAGATAAAAAGTAATAGTAAACAAAACTAGATTATATTAAACTTACACTAAAGGCTGTTCTACTTTGTCTCCACCTCCCATTAACTGTTGGGCTAGTAGAATTACACCGGATCCCAAGCTACGTGGGCGTGCGGTAGTCCATTCTCCACATTGATCCTCACTCATGAGGCATAATACAGGATCAATCATATCATCCTGGAATAAAAATATTTATTATTTTCACACTACAACCAAATTACCTTTTCTTGTTCGATGTTATACCGCCCATCATCTTCATAAGGAGGAGGAGCGGTAGGTAAATAAGGAGGAGGATTGGCAGGGAGCTCAGCTCTATAAGAAGAAAAGTTATAAACGAAAATAAGAAAAACAACATACTTGATTATATTAGATCCTCCACCTATACTTCGTTGTTCATGAATTGAGTCTGATATCCTTTCCAAATTACGTAAAGATGTAGTGTAGTCGCACTTTTTTTGTCGGACCTTCAAATATTCATCATAACAAAATATTAACTGTATAGTTTTCGAAAATTTTCCCCAATAAAGTCCATTAAATTCGTGGCTCATATAAAAAATCTGCCCACTCAAAATGATCAGGTCACGCAAACCTCCACGACATTTTGAATTTCGTTTGGCATTTTGTTTGGACACCTGCTGGTATTATAAGCCCAAATACAGTGATCAAGATACACACATGTAACTTTGGCTTATTTATAAAAATTTGGAAAAAAGTAGAACAAACCTCAGCTTCTAATCGCAGAATAAGCTCTTTTTGACGTTCTAATACTCTAGTAAATTCAAGCCTTTGATCGAAGTATGTTCTTGATTTCTTTATAGAAGAACTGCAAAATATAATTTACAAAATGGTAAAAAATCAAATATTCTTACCGATGTTCCTTTTCCATTTTTCTAATCTGTTCCGCCATTTCAAGCATTCTTGCTGAGTTATTTTTGTGCTCTTCTTCAGCAGCAATGCGTTCATTCTCAGCCTCACTCACTCGTTGAATATGATGATTGAGAACCTAAAAACTAAATAATTAACTTGAACGAAAATGAATGATAACGAAGGAATGTCGATACAGAAGAATGATGTCATACTTATGAGTGGGCGAAATGGATTCGTAACTATAACAAAATATGTCAACATGGGTTTTGTTAGTCAACTAACAATTACAGATTTTTGTGAAAATATATACAGCTGAGCTAAAAAACCCATGTATTTCGAAAGAACTCAAAATGTTTTGCTGGGAACGGTTTTAACAATGAAAAAAAAAACAAATTTTCAATTCTAAAAAAAACATAGCACTATGAACTATAAATATAATGACTGAATGTACACAAGGACTTAAAACTAATAAAAATAGTATATAAAATGAGAAAAAAATGAACAAACCTCAAGACATTCTGGCTGTATTATTTTCTGTCTATTTAAACTTTCTTGAGTTAAGCTGACTTGTTGTTTAGCCACACCTAGCAAAGATGTTGCCCTCTCGAAACGAATTGCTGAACGTTGAGAATCTTCTCGTACTTTTCGCTCCTGAAAAAAGATTTATTAAAAAAAAGATAAATATACGAAGAATCGTTTATCACCCCATATATTTAATTTGCCCCAACCGCCTATAGTAGGTGAAGCTTTTGGACCGAAATAGGAAGTGCAAACAGTTGCTATTACGGGTACTAAACCATTCAAAACTAGAGCAAATATTGTATTGCAATTCGCCCCGAGGGTTCAAAAATAGAATTTCGATAAGAACACCAAGTTTGCAGGAAATACTCATCAAACAGAACGTGATTTGGATTTGCAACGACTTATTCATTCATTTGATCTAGTGGCTTAAGCGTCAGAGACCCCAGCAGCTCATCATAAGGGAGTGGCACACAAGAGATGCAAAGAATTTGCAAAGAAAAGAAGCTTCACTGTACATGAATATGAGAGAAAATGCTTTGCAAGAGACGGAAGGAACTATACGTTAGGGAAATGACGCGCTAACGCTGAGAATCGCGAGACTTCTGTACTGATCGTGTCGGTGTAGAAGCAAACACATGCCTCGCGACCGCAAGAAGACCCCCCACGACATTTGCTTTTCAAGCGCAATCTGTTGACGGAGCACACGGGGAATTTAGAAAAACCTGAGCTCGGGCAAATAAAGTCAAATATCAAGTTCTGAACCTGAAGTTCAACAAACTGAGGTTTCAAAAGTCAAATTACCTGGATTTTAGCTTCGTAATAAGGCCGAGCTTTGGCTATAGCTGAGCTATACTTCTTTGAGAGATCTTTCAACTTTTCTGCCCACGTTCCTTGAATCTCCCTAAAAAGAAAACGAATAAAAATTTGAATAATACTGCAGAGAAAACATGCTACAAAACGATTCAGTAGAAATATGCATATGATATTATAACAGATCCTTGTTTAAATAAAGCAAAACAGGTTCCTAAGATAGGAAAACGATGGTACAAGATGACCAGCATTGTTACGAGCAAACATTAACGCTTACTAACTTCACATGTATGATTTCTATGTAATTTCGAATGCACTCAGCTGGTTTTTTTTATAAACAAGAACAAAATACTAGTACAAGATGAGTCGGAAGAGAAGAAGCTTACCGGAATAGAGCTCGAGCACCATCTAACTGAACTTCTAGTTTGTTTATCACATCCGTAGCAATATTCAGTTTTTCTAATTCTTCATGAACCAAATTCAGATGTTTTTGATCTAAATGAGGTTCATCTTCTTCTACCTCCGAATATCCCAAACAGCTATCATTACATGAGTCTGAAAAACGAAGCATTAAAAAATGAAAAATAAACAACTTCAATTCTAAATCAATCTTTGTAACACAAGCCGAAAAAAATGTGTTGCCAATGATTAATAACAAAACTAAATATTTTCTATATCCCCCCACTCCAATTTATCTTACATGATTCCATCGATTTAATCAATCAATTGAACATAAATCAAAATCAATCGAAAGTGAAAAAACGAAATTAAATCAGCCAAAACTGATAGCTAATTCGTAGTGAAAACAGATATTAATCGCTCAGTAATGTTAATGTGGGATAGGCTGACGACCATTTCAGTGTTGGAGTTAACCGTGAACCTGAGTGTAATCCCTACTTAACTCTCGAACAATGTTGATACGGAGCGAATAAAAAAAAAGAAATGTTTAAAAAAATTACCTGAATTCACTGAGAGAGCTTTCATGCTATCGCTCCTGTGGCGTAGCCCTTCTCCATCAGTAATAATTTCAGTCATTTAGTAGGCAAGACAAATTAGTCTATATCAGCGAATCATTCAAGGATTATATCCTGTACAATACTGCAAAGAATTCAAATAATAAAGCAAGAATTCATATAAATAATAAAATTAGAAAGAAAATTGTTCATAAAAAAACAATATGAATAGCAGCAGGAATATAATAATAAATCAACATAAATTCAGAAAAAAAAAATATATATAGTATAGCCGAAAATTCATATAGTAAAAAGCAAGAAATACGTAGTTAATGTTGTGTATTATCATAGTGCTTAATAAGGAATATAAAATGTAGATAAATTCCAATTGGCAGAGCCTCACGTGCTTGAGCGCTGGGACAACGACCTCGCGCCAACCACCATCAGACTGGATTCAACGCCGCGACAAACGGCCGCCGCCGCGTGCACGAGGACGCGCGCGGCTACGCGGCGACAAGATTACTCGATAGTTGCGACGAGACGACGGCGGAACGCCCCAAGATCCTCAGTCCAAAGCAGCAAACAAGAGAAAAATAGTTGGTTTTTGAGGTTTCAACTTTGTTTAGAAGGCTCATTTTTGATCACATGAAATGCTTGTTATTGTGAATTTGATCAGAAAGGAGTGATTTTTGTGATGTAAGAATTTTGTAGATTTTGAGAATTCTTGAGCGATTTCTCTGAAAGCAGCTACATACGAAATTTGGAGAAGAAATAAAATAAGAAAATTAGGAAAAGATAAAAGTGATAATATTCGCTATTATAGACTTTGAGCTCACAATTGAAGGCGACAATAGAGAATAAGAAGGGTGGAAAACAGGAGGGTAAGATGAAAAGTAGGAGTACATGTGTACTTTACACAGACCAAATTTCATATAGAACTGAGGAATTACTTAGATTGACCTTTTAAAAGTAAATTAGGAGGACAGAACATACTAAGGGTGGATCGCATATGAAAAATATGACGAAAGAATCAAAATGAAGTCAAAGAATAGATCGGTAAATAACTGTTGATAACATGTAACAAAGAATGAGGGAACAGGAATACGCTTCATAGATCGACTCAATTGACGGTGAGGAGTGAGAAAGGAAAAAACGAAGTAAACATTTTGGTAATAGAAAAGCAGATAGCTGTTTTGAGAGACTATGATGATTGGAAAATCGAGAAAATATTGAATTTTTGAGGACGAATTCATTTTTTTTCGCTTTAGTCTAGCTTATCGCTTTTGTGTTGTAGTTATGCGATGCTGATAATGCTCCGAGTCAAGGAAATAAGTCTACGACGTTGTCACCAGTGTCGTCGTCACAGTTCCGGCACCCGCTGACGACGCCGTCGAAATCGACATTTCTATTTGTTCCAGCTCAATGAACATGATAAGTTCCATGGTCTACGTGATAGAAGAGTGAAATGATGATGATGGAAATTCAGGGAGATCGCAAGAGTTCGTCCTATACGGAAGCAGAAACTGTTTATGAATTTCCGTTTCATCTAGTCAAGCTTTTCCTTCTCTCTTCCGGTATTGAGCATTTCTCGTAACCTCTACAAGTGGGAGAACAGAGGGGAAAGAACGAGCGGTAACTAGTCCTGATCCGGCTTGACAGTCATACAGACAAGGGAGCGTTTATTCACAAGAAATTGAAGTCAAGAAGTGAAGCTTCGAACAGTAGAAAATGACGAAAGAAATGCATAATACATGAATGGATGCAGATGTTCACGAGGCCCGGAACGATAGAAACCAGAAGAGAGGTTCACGTAGCGGAAACATTGTGTCGCGGTCTCATCTGGAAGAAAATCGCGGTCAGGCCAATAAAAGGGCGAAGTTAAGGAGAAGAACGAGGAAAAGACATATATATTGCAATAGTAAAAGAAGGGATGAGAAAACATTTGAAAGCTAAGAAGATTTATCGATTAACGAAAAGCTGATCGCCTCTGATATTGCATATGTATGTCTATCGACGTGGACGCGTCTCAGCTCCTGGCAACAGCTGTTGTGCCCACGCAAGCTTTGCATGATGACGATGTCGATACACGTGAAAATTGGATAATTTGTAGTGAAAAGGAATTTGAAATTTGTGGAATGTAACGTTAGGAAGAGCATAATTTCATTTAAGCAAAACTTTCAATTGTAATTGAGTCTGAGAAGGAAAAGGATAAAAAGAGGATTTTGAAAAAGAACAGAAGGACTTCACATTTAGATTGCTTGCAGCAATGTAGCAAAAATTGGGACTTCTACTGTTGTGGTGAGTTATCGTTCTTCAAATTTTCACACATCTCGACAATTTTCTGATTCTCTCACTATTCGTACTTCTCTCTCTAATGTCTCCTTAACAAATTACTTGGATTTGCTTATTCTCTCCGAATTTCTCAAATTTTCAACTCGTTCCTTTCTCTTTGTTTTATGATGTCTTTTGCTCTTTCTATCCCTGTCTTTAACTTTCTCAATCTCGTATAGTCTTCATCTGCTCTTGCATGCAAACAGAAACTTGAAAGCAAGACACGGCAAGAAGAACAGAGAAATTGAAAGAGATGAAAGGTGGAGCACAAGAACGGAACGCATAAGGTGACTCATCATTTCTCGTTTTTCTTTAACTCACTTGTGACTCTCTTTTCCGAATTATATATCATGTTCGGCCTCATATTTTGCCTCTTGAGACGTCACGATGATTATGGAATCACCGAGTCATACGTAAGTAGGCGGAGATCAACGAAAAGTTAAAAAATATTGAAAAGAAAATATAAAAGAATGATTAAAAATGGAATTTAAATCACAATCTGTCACTATCTACCGAAAATGATGTAGGTTAGCAATATGACTTGAAAACTAGAACTCATGGAAGATGAAATTGGGCTTATGCAAATGTTAAGCCAAATTTTTTTTCAGTCAAACAATGCTATTGGACAATGAGAAGGGGAATGAATGAATGAATAAGAGAATGAAAAGAAAAAAACCATACATATATAGGAAATGAAAGAAAAAAGATTCTGAATATATTGGCTGGGTTTATGCCCTCGGGGCCTCTGATTGCTTTGCGGCGCTGACTGCCATATTGAGAAGAGATCTGGTTTGAATAACTGAACATCCTTCCGGGAATGACGTGATTCATATAGTAAACCCCATTTTGTCTGAGCCGCTTTTTGGATTTTCTCAGCAAAAGCACGGAAGTCTTCATGAGAAGAAAGCACAATTTCATGAATTTGATGCTTCACTGACTCAGCAGGAGTGCGAACTGGATAACGGGGTAATACTGATTGTTGGAACATTGAAAGAGAGGTTATGGCTCAAAGCGTACACTTTGTGTGAGAAATCCAGTTATAGCCGACAGATAAAACACGAAAGTGTAAAACGAAAATGTTATTTATACCTCATGGTAATTGAGTGATTGTAAGAAAAGCAGAAATACAAAAAAATATTAAAAGCTTACTGAGAATTGAATTCGTCTCGTTGTAGGCACCATTTTCGATATATTAAATATGACAAGACCTGATTACGCATTCATTTTTTTGTAAAATAAGATGAAAAAGAGAGGAAAAAACGGTTTGTGTTTTGGAATTCGATGAATCATGAATTAAAGTAAAAATATGATAAAAAGAGAAAATGTTCTTATTAAAGTTTTTAATTGAAATACTGATTTAGTTTACTTAAGATATTCTTCAATAAATAAAAATAAATATACATATATCTATAATAATGATTTGAAAATGTATGAAACATATAGAACTATGAAAATCGGTTCTTGAACACTTTTTCAATGGTCACATGGTATTTGGTAGTAATATTGACAAGGTTGTCCTTTGTTTCATTGTTATTGGCCTAATATGGAAGAAGTTGTTTCTCTCAGATTCTTCCCCCTTCCCCAATCTAGATGTTAAATGTTAAAGAGTGGAGTGTTGAGCGACCATACTGATGATAGACGCTGTATGATTATCTACGATTCTCTAATTGTTCAAGCTGATGAAAAAAAAATCTTTTCTTCATTAACAACAGTGTAGCATTAATGGTAATGAACTAGAATTTGAGACCAATTACTTCATCAACAAATTGCTATCTGCAAGCAATTGAAAAGAACCAAAGAGACTTAGACCGCACCGAAGTACGTTGTTGATTTTGAAATGGCATAAGATATGAATACAAAAGGACATATGTTTTCTTAATAAGAAGATAGAAAAATGAAAAGAAATAAGTGAATGAGATACTATAAAGCAATCTTGTTAAATACGACAAGTAATGTGAGTAGGAGGAAATCGATTGAAGGTGTCGCAAATGTAAAAACCTAGAAACTGGACATATTTGGCAGGTCTATTATGTGGCTAACAATGCAAAAGAAGAGATGAAGGGGGAACTAGGAAGGTTACGAGGTCATCAGGCTCTCCTCCGATCCAGCATGTTCATTCTTCAACCTCTATACACTTTAAACCTCGGCTATACACAGCGTCAAGGCGGAATAAGAACTCGCAAAATACTTCGCACACAGCGAAAATGATGAAGACAAGCGTGAATGCGACATAAGGCATCTTGATCAGATGGTGATCAAGAGTTTGAACAAGATGGTGTTGATGATTAGTTGGTGTTCCGTCTAGTGAAATACCTTAAGCAACAAGTACAACCCGTCCGCTTGGTCCCGCTTGAAAAACGTTAAAAACTTGATGACAAATTGGCAAGATGAAATGTGAAGATTGGGTAGTTATTCATTTTTTTTCAATGAGAATTTTTAATGGTCTTGTCTAAAAACGTTTTTTCGTTTTTTCGTTTTTGATTTCATATTCCATTTTCAAAATACTACAACCATATTGCAGAATTGAAGTTGCAACTTGTTTTGATAATGAAGAAACTTGATCAATAAATTCCAAAATAAGTTTGTTTGGAATATAATGATATGGAACAAGTGAGGAAAAGTTAACAAAAAGGGTGAGAACCCAAACATTGAGCGCTTATTAGCTGATAGGAAATATGAGCTAATGTATTGCATCACAGTTTACAATCATCAAACTATAGTAGTCTGAAAGAAAAAATAAACAAATTTATTTTCTTCTCAATAAAGGCCTGGAGAAAATCATAAAGAAGACGACAAAAATCAATATACTACTGATAAGCATTTTATTTATGATTTTCATATTTGATTAACCGGCTGTTTTCAGCTAGAATCATTTGAAACCGTTTGAATGCAGAGAACTATTGGTTGAAATACATACACATACTTACATACATACATACATGTATCAGTTATCACAATTTGAAGAATGTTTGGAAGAAAAATAGAAGAAAAGAAAAAAAAGAGAAAATTGGCAAAAAAAAGATGAGGTTGAAGGGAAAATATGTATGAAAAGTAATATGTACATACATACATACATGACATGTACCAAATCATAATAATAGAATAATGAAGAGTTTAGGTAATAAGTTGTTTGAATAGTACTCAGAGAATAACTAAAACACAAAAAAAATGTTTTTTCTTTTCTCTGAATAATATATTTTTCTTTAAAAAATAAGAAAGAAAAACAGCTGTAGTTTTCATTTAAGAAGTTGCTGTTGGTTACATAGCTATTTCACCAAAAAAAGTTCTTCAGGTCATGAAGCTAGTTTCTTTTTGAATTAATTGATTAAATATGAAAATATAATATTGTTAAAAGCATTTGTTTTTATGGATAACTGAAATAAAATGAAAAGAAAAAAATAGAAAGAGAATAAAAGCGTAATAATATTTCATTTGAAAAAAACTTCCTAAGTGGGGAGTTCCTTGAATTCTTTGAGAACAAGTTGACGAATTTTCAAAAAATGTGAGAACGTGGATGACTGGGAGGCAATGCTCCGAACTCATATGTTATATAGGAAAGGTAGGTAACTCTGCAATCCGAGTAAAACAAAATTTAAAAAAAAACGAAAAGAAGAAAAATGAGAAAATAAAAATAGAAAACTAGTTGACATGACATCAGATGTCCAGGAATACTCGACGAAGATGAGTTGTTAGAGAATCAGAAAGCGACCGGAAGCAGTGGAAAAGGTATAAGCGGTAGGTTAGTGAACACGAGGTACACGAATTGAAATACATTATGTATGTGTTCTTCATATTGTAAATATTCTAGGTTAATATGCGTGAAAATTGCAAAAAATATGTAAAACATAGAATATGACAGCTATCTGGAGAACATATTGCAAATTGAAATATGATAAGTGTTTGAAAAAATAATATAAAAGATAATATTTTGCATAGTAAATACTGAGAAGATGATGTCAGATGGCATGATTATACGTCATACACATAGGAAACAGGATCAAATCATATTAATATTAGTTTATATGTTTTGATTAAAAAAATTAAATAATAAATTATAAAGTAATGATAAGATATTTTTATTGAGAAAAAAAATTTATAAAAAATAGACGAAATTTTTTAAACAATAATTATATGAAATCAATAATATTATATCAAATTTTTCATTTTTTTAAATTTAAAAATAAAAGAAAATAGATGTATGATTTGATATATAAATTTACAAAAGATTTGACAAGTTGTATCATATTTGTTTTGCGTTCATTTTCATTTTTGGATGATTCATTGGCCAAATTAGTTTAATACACATTTTCACATTTCAAAACAATTTGTGGGGTTAGGAATAAAACAGTTTCAACTGTTATTCTATTCTTTCAAAAATATATATAAATTGATTAACTTCATCTATTGAAAACTGTAAACTGGATAAAATTGAGTAAAAATGTAACAAAATGAGGGGGGGGGGGAGAGGAGAATATAATGAAACAATAAGATCTATTTACCAAAGCAGGAACAATAAATAAAATACATAGAATGATGATCACAGAACAACGATTTTTGATTGGCAAAGTCGTCAAAATAAATAAGAAAAAAACGGTTTTTCTCTTAGAAATAGATTAGAATTTCAAATAAAAGTTGAGAATCATTATAGGGAAGAAGTGAGAAGAAGAATGTTTTATAACAGATTATTAAATAGAATGAGCTCATTTTAAATAATCAAAGATGACGATAAGAAAGTTGCACTTCAATTACTTCAATTCTATTTAATACTTATCTGATAATATGTAACTGATATACATATACATATCTATATATGGGGGTGGATGTTATAATTACTAATACTCTCATGATTAGTCATATACATATAGTCAATCAATTTCATATAAGTATTGGAATTAAAATCAATTATATACATTATCAATACTAGCTCAGCTAACCATACAAATAATTTTCAAATGGAATGGTAAAAACGATGGAACAAGAAAAAGGGAAAAATTTTAAAGAAAATTCTCTTCAATATACGGTTAATGATAGTGAAAACTGGTTCTAACGGATAGAGACAAAATAATCTGACCAAGGCAGAGTCAGTCAGTCAAATGGACAAACGAGAATATATTGTGAAAAGATATAAGAAAAGAAATATTGGAATATATTGAATGATAATAAGAAAAATAAAAGAGAAAAAAAAAGAAACAAAATGATGAAGTCATACTGTAAAAAGTTTTTTTTTATTAGCTTTGAAACATTAATTAGAAATAAGAAATTGATGATCTATTAAACAAATGTCTGCTAAAAAAAGGGTAAATGAAATAAAATTTCATTGTGACCGACAAAACGATAAGAAGCCCGGCTGTGGATGACCTTAATGATCGAATGTATTTTCATTGTCACTCCCTTTTAAGACTTATCTGTCTTTGACGGTTTCCTGTGTAAATGGTCATGCACAGTATGTATGTGGCTATGTTCATTCTGTTTCTATCTTCATAAGGTTTAGTTTTATCATTATAAATTCTCTTCAAAAACAGAAGAGATGTGAATATATTTGAAAAATGATCAAATCTGATAAGAATCACTTAGAATTGCATCGTGTGTGCACAAAAGGTTCCCGATTTTCAATAGATAAAGCTTCGGTGAAAATAGGTGACTAGGAGAAGATGAAACAGGCACAGAATCCGGCAACGTGTCGATTGGTTTTCAAAAACGTTTTTAAAATAAAATAACTTGAATTTGATCTCGTGTACTATCAAGATTTTACAATAAAACCTACAAGCTAAAAAATTCTGCAAACACACAAATTTAATCACATTTCTAAAAAAATAATTAAGATTTTGATGAAAGATAAATATTTTTTGATTATAATTGTCATATGACCTATGGTAAACGTTCAATATTTTAACTGATTATCAACGAATATACGTAAGAGACAGAAAATAAGTCTTAAACGATGATTACACGTATTTACCCTTTGCAAGAGAAATATTGAAACGTAAACGTTTTAAAAATGAATTTGCTTCTTCATCAACTATCAAAGAAACACTTTTTCTCAAATGAGAAAATAAATTTGGTTTTGACAAGAGGGAGTTCTAACAAGAAAATGTTTGAAGATTAATCCTTTTCTAAACTTTCTGACGACAAACATCTGCATGTTAGTGGAGGGAAGTATGGCAAAATGGGATGCTACTAGATGATCACAAACCACCATAACATATTCAGTTTATAAAATTTTGAGAATTATTGAGCTTTTCATACTTGAGACATTAAACAATAAAAAAAATATGAAAGAGAAAATATTATTTTAAATAAAATGTTGGAGAAACATAAATACAGATTTCAGATGATATGACACGCAAACTGCAAAGTCAGACAGTTGAAAAACTGAAAATGATGAAGAAAATATGTTCAAATGGGGGCAAATGCATTGGAAATTTAACTGCTAAATTGGATTTTGCTTACAAGAAATTTGCATCTCTACTATTTTCAGAATGATTTATGCATATAGTTGAGAAAATGAAATACATACATACATCTGTCGTATGAAAATCACCTCTATTCAACAACTATTGCTTTATGAAACCATACAAAACCAATAAATATTAAATGAAATATACATAAGGTGACATACTGAATTTCATATTAATCTTTTCAAATAAATGAAATTGTTCATTTTGAATAATATTAATAATAATAAACAAAATAATAAAAATAAAAATAATTAATTGAAAAATAATAAAAGAAAATGAAATCATAATGACATTTTTTTCTCTCTAAGAACTGAGCATTCAACCGATTATCGTGGCTTTAAAAGGAAAAATAAAATGGAATGTTTGCAATGTTCTTGTAGGAATTTTTTTAGTTTTCTTAGGATATTTCAGAAATATAGTCAGAAGAGATTAAGAAATCAAATAAAAATGTTAATTATATTTTAATTATGTAAATTATTCATAAATTTATATAGAAATATGGTAATATTTTGCATTTTCTGAAACAATAATACTCAGACTATGACCATATTAAGATATAGAATTACAAAACCATTTTTTATTTTTAGAAAATAATAAAATTCATTGAAATGAAGATATAATATAAATTCATAATATAGTTAAACCAGAAAGTTTACGAAAAGAAAACAACAGAGCGAAACTATAATTGCTACATTCTAGTCAAAGAGTTCGTTCTGGTCGGCTTTAGCAATTGCAATACGCAGATCTTGTTCTGGTCCAAAGAATTGTCGTCCCACACCCATCCTTCCTCACTATGCCTATTTCCTTCGAAAAATGTCATGTTTTGAAGAAGTAAAAGGAAGGAAATAAGTATGGGACAACAGTTTTAAACAACGAAGTTTTGAGAAAGATGACAAGAAAATGTGATTGAAGCTACTAATGTTGTGTCGGAGCAGAACTAATGTTTGAACGAAAATGTTATTTATGATAGAATAGCATATGGCTCTCAGTAAGCAAATCCAAAATGGATCACTTTTGTTTTCCCACTATTATCTTCATTCAATCCATTCATTTTTACTTCTATATCCTCTAAAAGATATTTATATCTCTACTTATAAATATAGTTTTTCGAGGTTCTTTACATATATCATCGATTAAAATAACTACATTACTCCTTCTGTTATTATATTGTCTTACTTAGCCTCTAGTTAAGGTGCAACTGTGCGTTAAGCTCACAGTGTAAAGCATTTAGATTGTAATATTTCTTGACGAACTAATGGTTAAAGTGCATACATCTGTAGCTATTTTTCGATTCTTTTATTCCTCTTTCCTGTCACTTTCTTGCAAGATATTTCATAAAATAAGTTTAATCAAGACACAAAAAGGAGGGGTGGAAAGAGTGAACTATAGTGGCTAGTTTGAGCATATAGAAGAAGTTGTTCTCGTTTACTACTATGCTGCATCACCTTTCCTCAGAAAACGTATTGAAACGTGTTAAACAGGAATTAAACTTGTTACAATCTACTATATCAACGTGTTTTTTTCTCAAATAACATCTTGATGTCAAAAGTGTATTCAAATAAAATTGCCAAACTGCTACAAATATTTCTTATTTATGCGTAAACTTTTGGAAAATCATGTTTTTTTTGTTTCACAAGTTAACAGTTTAACATACTAGGATGTAAACCTGTTTCTCCTTTTTTCTATTGTTGTGAGAGGTGAATTGAAAAATTTATTTTTTCGTTTCAATCCGCAAAAACTTGAATTATACCCTCCAAACTATTGAGGATACGACGTGTATGGTAAGCAATAAATTGTCGAATGGTTTCAACCTGATTCCAACTTCATAAGCCTAGCTAAATGACAAGCTTATATTCTACAGTAGCTTGGATATCTTCTCAATGAATGAAGCAAAAAGAAAGTTTGTAGATAAAAAGATTATTATCGGCTTATTCTTTAACTTATACACGATAATAAAACAAAAAGGAATATCATCTGGAAATAGCATATGGTTCACATGCTGTAAGCTTAAGTTTCCCATCTAACTTTAATCCATTTTATCATTATGAGAAATATACATACAAAATAAGAAAAAAACAAATTTTATAAAAAAAGCAAGGAATAGCAACAGTAGATCTCAGAAGATGAAGATAGATTTTCAGGGCTAAGCTTAATCTATTTTTCGGATAAATTACGTAACACTGCTGCCCTTGAGGCAGGGTCTACGAGAACCATAAGAAGACATAGAAACTAGCTATGCATCTCCACATATTATATATGACTGAAGATAGATAGAGATATCTAGACTATTACGAAATACAAGCTACAACCACCCCCTATTAGAATCTTTTCACACTCCTTCATAGCAATATCTTTCTTTCTTCCACCACATATACACTTTCCGAATCTCCCCAGCAATCAAAGCAACACGCTAAACATTCGACGACGACCAAGTAGGCAACGGCGTCACGTTAAGCCAAATATTCTCCCTGAGGCTATAAAGAACTCGTTTGAGGAGACGTTATTCTGAAAAAGCTAGAAAGAAAAACTGACGAGCATGATGCACAGTGGGATTTGAAGGCTAGATGTAGAGTTGATAAAGAGTTACTCGAGGTCAAGACTTCTTTCGATTTCGTTTATAACCAAACGGTTTTTAAATAAAAAAAGAAAAGATTGAAAGACATTAAATAAGAAAATATAATGAGTCTTAAAGAATCTTAAAGAAAGTCAAAAATATATGTTAATACCTTATACATATAGTATATGTACATATAGTTTGTATATACATTGTATATATGATTGTACATTCATAAATATGAAGAAGTTAGATATGATTTGCTTAGATTGAATGATTCATCTTCTGACAAACATATTAAGAAAACTATTTTTAAGTTAGAGAATGTTATATACATATAAACATAGAAAAACAAAAACAATATATGATAAAAGAATAAAACTATTAGAGTTCCTAATATGAGGTTTTGTTCAAAGACAATCAAGCCATCTTCTAATTCCCGATAACGATGTACAAAACTTGTTCTCTGAACATCTTTTTATCTCTCTCTCTCTCTCTCTCTCTCTCTCTCTCTCTCTCTCTCTTTAACTCTTTATAACATTATTCTATTTCTGTTTTAAGAAATTCATTTTTATTTATTTCCGCATAGTTAATTAACATAAACTTTTAATAGAATGAAAGTACTTTACCGTTCATTTTATTTGATATTTAACTCTAACTAACTTATAAATATAAAATAAAAATCAGAAAACTGTAAAGATATACACATAATAGTAAAGAAAACCTAAAATATAAATAATTATTTTAATAAAATAAAATAATTTTAAAAGAAAAAAAAAACTTAATCGAAAAACATCAGCTTGTATAGTATAAATTATAAAATACCAATCATTACTTAATGATCGTATAAATTCAATTAAAAATATAAATAAAGAAGATATAAACATAGTTAGTCCTATAATATATAAAATAGATTTCAATCAAGGATATTCCTTATTTAATTCTTAAAAAAAAAGGAAAAAAAGATGGAAATGAATTTACCAAATTTCACAATTGTTCCAACTACTCGTTTTGAATGTAATGGAAATCTCATATTATTAACAACGGATGGATGAACAGGCTAAAGTTAATTATAATTATTATATTAACTATGCTTTTCTTTTCTTTTTCTTATTTTTAGGGATTATTATAAAGTTTATATCTATAACTTCATGATCATACAGTACAGAAACCTATTTTCTTAAATTTTGATTTGTTTATTTCTACATAAGTTATTCAAGAAAAACTGTTTGGAACGCAGTTTTAGTTTTATCATTTAGACACTAAAACATGAAATTTTTCATGTGCTCTAGCCAACATATTAATAATCAAATAATTGAAATAGTTTCTGATAAGAGCAACAATTTCTTTTCTGATAAAAAAATAAAGATACACATCATTAGATAATTTTAGTTGATAGTTAACAACAACATTCATAACATTTTTTCTTTCTTTCTTAATTATTTAATATTAATTTATTCAAACTATTACTATTTATGAGAAATATATTCTGAAACTTAAGGTTTTGTTTTAAAAAATATTTTATTTACTACTACATATTAAAGAACCCTCTTAACTGACACATATGTACATATGTATGTATAGTATATAAAACCCTAATCAGAAATTCTTTTTTATATAAAAGAAATTTGCTTGAAAATCATAAGAAATACGATGATTATGTGTGGCAACATCTCTTCTATATGATTTTGAAAAGAGGAAGTTAAATTATAAACAAGTTGAAAATCAGAAGGCAATCAACCAAGGTGCACACATGGTAAGAATTGTAATCTCGAAGACGTTCCTGTCTTCTTAGCATGTGAGGTGATTCCAGTATGAATTGTCTTCGTTGCGCTTTGGTATGAATATGTTTACAAGCATCGATGACTTCCTGTTGATTTATATCTGGAATGAGTCTTTTTCTACCAACATCTTACTTCCTTGTCCTTCTAGTATAATAACTGTTGCTACCATACTACTTCCGTCTTCTGAATCTTTAGTAATTCGATCTATTCTACGGGTAACATCGCTTGGCTTCGTTCACTAGCTTCCTTTGGTAATTCATAACTAATGGGAGTCATTATCGCACCAAAATCAACTAATGACAATATCTCGAAGCCAAGAAGTACTACTTTCCTCAAAGGTTGATCTTCTAATAGTAGTCCTTCCCTTATCCTTTACCCTTTTATTTCATTGATAACAGGAACTGAAATATCTTTGATCAAAGAAATAATTTTAAAAACAAATTGTCTTTAAGAAAATACAATTATGATTTCATTTGTGTTTTTACTTCTGTTAGCTATGCGTGTCTGCATTTTATAAATTATGCTTAATAATTGTATTGATACTTATACAAAGTCTTTGAATTACATAGTTTGTATTTTTCAATATTCATATTATTTTTATATTTTGACTTTTAATTTTTAATTTTTATATTTCCAATTACAAAAAATGATATTTTGCAAACTTTTACGGTTTAAAAGAGTCAATCAATTAACAATTACAGTAACTACACATGATGAATAACAAAGAGGGATACGGTATGTTTGGATATGTATGATCTGCCAGAAGCGATCATATTACTCATTTCATGATTTTGAATTAAAAAACAGTTTACACGAAAGTAAAGAAGGAAAATTCTTAAAATATTATCTGAAATGATGATTTTAGGTATTTGAAGTCAATCAACTTTTTGAATTCGTGTAGTCTTGATGACTAATGGAAAAAGCTTTAAAGGGAAAATTTTATGCTTATGTCTATGAAGATTTTTTTTCATAATAAATAAATGTAAAATTATACAAATATATTATTATTAATAAGAAATGTTTCAAATTAGCAATACGCAGATCTTGTTCTGGTCTTTTTTTAATAATTCAAATAATTTAAAATTTTATAATATTTTTAATAAAAAAATATGAATATAATATATGCAAAAAGGAAAGTAATATTCAGAGCTAAATAATTATATGAGTTATAACATATAATTGAATCATGAGATGCCCACGTATTATAAAACATTATTTTAAATCAATTTGAACATCAAAAATTAAAATATATCTTGTTTAAGAATTTTCTTTCAACAAATTTATATTTATATATTTTTCATATTAATGTATGTAGCTCTTCTTATTGTTGTCATATGTTCAGGTATATTTAATTTTAATTTTATTTATTTTTAAAAATAAAAATTTTAAGATTTTTTGGCGTTATTATGGATTCTTTTACTTTTTCTTCGTTTATGTGCTTTTCGACATCACCGTGAACGAAATGAACTAATATTAATAGTTGCTTATCTTGTCTTAAATGGAGTTTATCCATTGGGACATTTATTTTTAGCTTGGCAACGTATGGAAAAACAGTTAAATTCCAGAAATCGTAATTATATTAATTATTTCTTTATATTTGATTATTATTATTCTTATTTTAGATGATTTTTATGCTTTACGGTATGATTGCTTATATGAACCTGTAGTTATAATACAAAATATTGGATCATGGTCAATATCATTTACTAATGCTTTTACATCATATTGTTTAATATATATTGCTAAACATCCAGTTACATTTTTTGATGTTTTTGATTGGCATATAGCTTTATATCCACTTGGAGGTTATATTATTATATATAATTAATAAATTATACTAATATTATAGGTAGTGTAGCATGTACTACAATTGCTGTTATAACTGAATTATGGATTATGGAAAGAAAACATTTTGAGAATACACGAATTTCCGGATTATGTTTTCGAATTGATGTTCTCGGAGAACCATTTTATCGCTTAACTCAAGTCATACGAATTTCTATCTTTAGTTCAGGCTTTATAGCCATCGTGTTTGCTTATATATTAGCAAAACACGTAAGTTTATTCAAGTAATACTATACATTGATATTTTTTAACTTTATAATAATCCCTAAAAATAAGAAAAAGAAAAGAAAAGCATAGTTAATATAATAATTATAATTAACTTTAGCCTGTTCATCCATCCGTTGTTAATAATATGAGATTTCCATTACATTCAAAACGAGTAGTTGGAACAATTGTGAAATTTGGTAAATTCATTTCCATCTTTTTTTCCTTTTTTTTTAAGAATTAAATAAGGAATATCCTTGATTGAAATCTATTTTATATATTATAGGACTAACTATGTTTATATCTTCTTTATTTATATTTTTAATTGAATTTATACGATCATTAAGTAATGATTGGTATTTTATAATTTATACTATACAAGCTGATGTTTTTCGATTAAGTTTTTTTTTTCTTTTAAAATTATTTTATTTTATTAAAATAATTATTTATATTTTAGGTTTTCTTTACTATTATGTGTATATCTTTACAGTTTTCTGATTTTGGTATTTGGTGTTATTCAGATATTCATACAACAAGACTTGTGACAACAGCATGAACTTCAATTTATATATAATATACAATATATATTATATATATATATATGTATGTATGATGCAGATCTTTCAATAAATTCTCTTTCTTATATTATGATTGGAAATTTTGATCTCTTATTTCTAAATTCATTTCGTTGTTTTCAAAAAAAAAATCACAGAAATGTATTTTAATTAATTTTTTATGTTGTATTCGGGATATAGATTGTACATACATTTATTTATGTTTGATCATAATAGTTATTTTTTAAAGAAAAAAAAGAGCTTTTATAGAATATTCTACTGACTGATATACATATTATTTATAATTTTTTTACTTTATCATATTTTATATATAAATATTCATTTAAATCACTGTTCTTTTTGTTTTAAATAAAATTATTTAAATACTTTACTATGTTTATGAAACAAAAAAAAATTTTTTTTTTTCAGTTTTAAAATCAAAAATGATGTCGGATGTAGCATATTTTGTTTTAGTGATATGTATGAGTTAGTAATACTGATATTATTATAGTTTAAAATAAAATATTATTTTAGATGTTATAGTATTAGGATGTATAGCTATTCTTATTTTTCGATTAATAAATACATGGAACTATATTTCAAAAACTATATTCTGTTTAACTTTACCATTTTGGATTGCTGATATTCTATTTAGTATAACATCAACACTTTTATATTTTCGAACAACAAACATTTATCGTCTTGAAGGTATAGTAAAGGTCAATCATCATCATAGTATAATAAAGTTTAAGATAATCTTGTGATAACTCAAATGGATTGTATTAAGGATGTTATAATCATTTTTCAAATTACTGGTGTTTGGTCCATAATATGGAGTCCACTTTTATCAGTTATATGTGCTGTTCTTCTTTTATTTTCTCCTCAACTTTTCGAAAAGCATCTACATATAAGAGCAAGTATTCTGGTTATAAGTATTATAATATTATAAAAACGCAAAAGAAATGTAAAATTAAGTATTATTAACTTGGATATTATTATCATCTACTGGTGAAATTCTATTATCATTGTATGCTCGTAGTGGACCAGATGTAGTTGATCTCATCTGCTCAAGAAAGCTTGTGCTTGGTAAAACATTGCATGTAAGAATTCGGATATTTCGTTGGATATTATTGAGTATAACCATATTATTATCAACTATATGTCTTATAATAGTACATGTAAGTATTAATATATCAAAATATTTATTTACATAAATATTATTTACAGTTGAACAAAAAAAAAATAAAAAATATTGAAAATGCATTAACATTAATAGGTATATTTTAATTAATTAAATATAATTAATTAAATATTTATTATAGCATGGCTTTCTATTATAAATCCAGCAATTTATTTATTAAGTGATCTTAATAAATTTTTTATTGGATCCCATATTATAGAATATTATACAACAATTATACAAATTTTAAGAGTAAGAAGTTAAAATATATTCAATAATAATATTAAAATATTAAGGGATTACTTAATTGTATGATTATACATTATAATTTACTTGTTGAATGGTCAAAATAGAATAGAATGCAACCGCTCACATAGCATTATTATATGAAAATAAAATATTTATTTATGCATATTAATTTATAATTATAATAATTTTTTAGATTCAAAATTGTTTATATATTTAAATATTTAATTTATAGAATATTTCTAGGTTATCTCAAAAAAAAAAGAAGCTTAAATATAGTTATTAAATAATATAGCTACATCAATTAGAATAATCATACTATAAACTATTTAATAAAATAAATATTTTACAATAATTCTTTTTATCTTTATTATTCGTATATGATTATTGTATAAATATAATATCCTTATCCATATAATTATAACTTTGCTTATAATTACAACTTTAGATTTTGAATCTAACTATATATGTTGAGATTAACTTTTGATCATCAAAGTTTTTTTCCGATTTCTTCACAATATTCTATATTTTATCTTTTTTTCTAACTATTTTATATTAAATTATAATATTATATATTGTATGTAAAGTTATGAATTGTTTTTATTTCTTTTTGTATACCTAATCTTATAATATGGTTAAATCAAAATGTAATAATATATTTTTTATTTAATGTAAATTTAAAATATTAATAAAATTTAAATAATATTGTTAATTATTCTTTTTTCATAAGCTTTTTTCTTTCTAAAATATTAATTAACATTTCAGAAATATTTATTCGAATTTTTCTCAAAATTATGATGATTATATCGTTAGTATCAGCACTACTTGTATGTATATTATTAAGTAAAAACTTATTATACTGTTTATATACTATATAAATAAGTTTAAGGTTTTCTTTTTGCTGTTATGCATACATTTTTGGTATTTTTGATTATTTGTCAAAAGAAAAATAGGGAGAAACAGGAATTTTTATTTATTGCTGGAATGGCTTTAGGGGATATTATATACAGTATTGGATTTTTTCTTTTTGCTTGTCGAAGATTAGAATACTATCCTGATACTTTAGATGGTTTTTAAAATATTTTTAATTAATTACTCTGAATATTTTTAGGATATCCCATGGTAAAACGTTCTGAGTGCCTGGAGACACCTGCACCAACATTATTATTTTTGGGAAATAACCTTGTTGGCAATATGAACTTGATTAATGCTATTGACCGTTTTCTAGCAACATTTCTTCCGATATGGTATTATCAACAGACTAATAGATATACAATACGGCTTATTCTTAGTAATATTAAAATTTTTTAAAATTATTAATTTAAATTAATCTTTTTTGCAGTATCATTCTTAATTGCAGCAGTTTGTACATTAACAAATCTGTTGTTTCTAATATCATCTAATGATATCTTAGAAACATTAGTTAGTATAGATTGTGGTGTATTAGAATACTTACATCCTATAGTTGGAATATATATCAATTATTCTCAATTCTTTTTTGTTTTTTTATCAGCAATAGTTTATATAGCAATTTTCTTTGCTTTACGTAAGGTATTTAACTTATATATTATAATATAATATATATATATATATATATTAATTCAGAGATACAAAGTATCTAGACAGATTACTCTAGCATCAAAGCAACGAAATGCAAAACGATTATCGAAAAGTAATACAACAATGGGTATTTACATGTTTTCCTGTTTCATTTAAATATAAATAAAATGTGTTTCAGCTTTAATTATGATGAATACATTTATCTTTCTATTTTTTCCACAAATGCTAATAGATTTAAGAATAGGATCAGCACAAGAAAAAATTATTTTTTATTTTCTAGT
This sequence comes from Auanema rhodensis, assembly GCA_964057225.1. Classification (NCBI taxonomy): domain Eukaryota; kingdom Metazoa; phylum Nematoda; class Chromadorea; order Rhabditida; family Rhabditidae; genus Auanema; species Auanema rhodense. The sequence goes on along the minus strand of OZ059899.1, from coordinate 6,097,982 downwards.
TTTAATAAAGGTATTTTACTTTTTATTTCCAATTTTTTTTTCAATTTTTACAGACAGCTTTGAATTTTCTAATTTTTGTGTGTAGGCATGAAGAATTACGTTCCTTTATTATTGGACGAAAATTTAACTAATTACATATATTATATTCATACAAGTACATATATAAATAATATAAATTTAAATATATATATATATATACATATATATATATGTATATATATGGATGTATTTAAGTATAAAATGTTTAATAATATTTAAATATACAAATGTCTTATTATTAATGTAATAAAATAATAATTACTTATATGTTAAAGTTACTAATATACTAACAAACATTTTTTTTAATAATAATATTTAAATTTATTTAAATATTTACAACAATATGAGTGAGTACACGTAGCTCGATAATCCTACGTCATATAGTATAATACTATGTATGCACCATCGTTGACAACAAAAGGTGTTTGGATAATTATCGCTATCGTCTATTTTTTTTTAAATCTTGGATGAAAATCATTTTGTTTTTAAAATAAAAAATGATGAATGAATATTGTATAAGATACTAAGCTTTTTATTTGCTCTTTTTTTGAAAATATTCACATACAAATATATCAATACATTATAATTATTTTTAAAAAAATAAATGAATTCCTATTATGTTCATATTTCTATTTGTTTTATTATCAAAGATATTTTATATAAATAGGTTGTTTTATAAAAATTATTTTATAATATTTGATCAACTTTAAAATATTACATCATTTTGATCCAAATTATACATGTTATATGTCTGATAATTTGAAGCGTATATCATGAAAAAAAAATTAAATTGTCTTATGATATTTAGTTTGAATCTAATCGAATAATACAAATGACAATTACACACATATTTAATATAAAATCTATTTAAATTATGTATGTATACATTGATAGTGATACTGTTACTATCATAGAATAATTCTATTAGAATTATTACTTTTTATTTTATTTTAATTTTTCTTTTATTCAATCGTTTCAAAAAAATTTAAAGTTGATATTCTAATCCTTTTCTGTTATTTATTACATTTTTCCTTTTTTTTTAGACTTGTATCAGTATTAATCTTATGTCTTATGTGACATATCTTCTCGTGTTCATCTGTTTAGGTATATTATATATATATATATATATATATATATATATATATTATAATTTGTTCATTTATTTATTTTTAAATATTTAGATTCTTTTATAATTAGTATAGTTGTGTGTTTGGCTTTGCGTATGATATTTCGTCGAGTACATGATGCAAAAGTTGATTTATTATTGATGTTACCATTTTGTTTTTCGGATTTTATATACTGTCTAACAGGATTAGTATATTACTTCCGTCGAATGAATTATTATCAATTAACTATATTTGGTATGAAATATATATAATTAATTATTATATAAATGATATCTTTAAAGAAAAAATTGAAATTACTCATTCTGCATGCGTATTTGATGGAATTGTTTTTATTCAAATTATGGGAGTTTGGTCAGTAATATGGTCTTTTTTTGTATCTACATTATGTGCTGTGCTTGTTATATCTTCTCCACATTTATACATCAAGCATAAATCACCGAAAAATGTGTTTTGGCCGTTGATAGGTACAAATTAAACAACGAGATTACAACAAAATTATACTTCATATACTTGAATTATACATTTTGCTCATTTTAAGCTCTTGTTCTACTCCCAATAGTCGCAACCACTGTCGAAACATGGCTATCATTAGGTGTACGAGATCCGAACAGCTTAGTAGATGTTATGTGTCCAAGAAAAACAATACTTGGCGAACCATTATATACACAAGTTAAAATATTCCGTTGGTCAATTCTAGTTGTTAGTAACGTTGTTATCATAGGATGTATGTTATACATTAGAAAGGTATTAAGATCAATTAAGAGATGAACCAAATGATCATATTATATTCAATTTAGGCTTATAAAACTAATAGTCGACGGTTCTTATCTAATGATAATCTAATACATATTCATAAAGGAGTTTTTTTAGCTGGTTACATTTACTATATTATTATAGAAAATTTAAATTTTTAATTATTTAAGGTTATTTGGTTATGATGAATTCTTTAATATATCTATTTTCGGATTTTAATCGTTACTTTCTTGGAACAGGAGCAGAGAATATTGTAACAATAATCATGATTATGAGGGTGAATAAGTTGCAAGTCATTAAAATATAAAGAAAAAACAGGAAAAAATCATATATAATTCAAAATTAATTATATTTTTCCCTTTTTCATCTTTTTAAACTTATGCTTTCATAATTATAGGGAACAATTAATTTTATGGTGGTTTTTCATAACTATTCCTCATATCATAATATGATATTTTTGGATTCAGCTTCAAGTAAAAATTAAAAATTATTTGCTTTTAATAAATTTGAATATAAGAAATAATTTACACGTATATATACATCAAGCACGTAAGCTATTTTTAATATTCAAATGATCATGATCGGTTGTAGATATCATATGTATATCTCAATTATTTTATATTTCACAGTTTAATTCTTTAATTTAGCTTATTGTAAATTAAATATTTTTTCATTTAGATTATCATTTGATTTGTGGTTCAAATTATAATTATTGCATATAGTTAGTTAAATTAATATCAAATATTGTAATAATTAACTTTATAAAATACATATCAAAATGTATTTAAAAATTGTATTTTATTTATTTCTTTTTTTATATATTTTATATTCACATCTTTATAATATTATATATGTATGTTATTAATACAATTCATCATAACCTATTAGTTCAAATCTACGACAATGTCAATGTACATGTAGATATACATATATAAGTAAATTTCAAAATATTTTCAATCTAATATTCATATAAAAACTTTTGTATAAAGTTAATGTTATGTGTATATCTATTAATTCTATTTAATCATATGCAACTATTTTAAATTGATGTGAACTTTCATCATTAAACATGCATCAAGATCATACGTTGAAATGAAATAATATAAATTAAAAAAATTTTTTTTTTTAATTTATATGTATATAATGAATTATTTCTCTCAATCATACTATTTTATATTCTTTTTTTTCCTTTTTTTAAGGGCATATATTATGTTATATTAAATGAGTATGTATATCTTTTTATATTTATAATATTCAAATATTTTTCTTATATTTATAAATTTTAATGATATTATTTAAATTAAGTTATTAATGTTTTGTTAACAATATCAAATATTTTTCTCCATACTTTACATTTAAAACAAATAATTTTTAAATATTTTTAGGTATTTGAACCAATTGAGCAGATATAATGTCAACGATAATTAATTTACTCTGTAATACAGTTCTTAGTAAATACTATACTATTTTTTACATATTTTTCACATAATTAAGGTTTTCTATTCGCTTTACTCAATATTGGACTTGTAGCTGTAATTCTCTCTAGAAGACGTAATAGGGAAAGGCAGGAATTTTTATTTATTGCTGGAATGGCTTTAGGGGATATTATATACAGTATTGGATTTTTTCTTTCAAATTGTCGTCGTCTAGAATATTTTTCGATAACCATAGAAGGTAGCAATATTTTGATTTTTGATTATAAAAAACAATTGTAGTTGATGTCCTTATTCTACGTAATGAATGCGTTCTAACCTCAGCTCCAATTTTACTATTTTGGGGAAATACCCTTGTTGGCAATATGAGCTTAATGAATTCCATTGACCGTTTTCTAGCAACATTTCTTCCGATATGGTATTATCATAGAAAAACTAACTATACTTTAGCTTTATTATCAAGTAAGTAAATATTAATATATATATATATTTAAATAATATAGTTTCATTCATTGGAGCAACATTTTTTCTAACATCAGACATAGCTATGGTTCTTTTATCCAAAGCTGCATATGAAAAAGTGAATATATATTGTGGAATTTATGAATTTTCTCATCCAATTGCACGTCGTTTTTTCTTATATTTTCAATATGCTTGTATTGTAATATCTGCTTTACTCTACATTGCCATTGGAATTTCAATACATAAAGTTTATATAAATAACATTTAATAATATTTATAATTTTATTCAGAGATTAAAAAAAGGTAATCACATCACCATAATTAGTCAACAAAATTCAAAAAAACTTTTGAAAAGTAATACAACCATGGGTAAGTCAATCTTTATTATTTCTTCTTTTGAGAAAGAACACAATCTTTACATTTTTAAGCATTAATCATGCTTAATACCGTAATATTCTTATTAATTCCTGAAATTATAATCGACATGAATATAGGGAGTGCCGACTTTAAATCTGCACTTTATCTTCTTATTCTTATCAAGGTTTGCTAAAAATTAAATAGTATTACATTAAAAATACCAAAAATACCAAAAATACCAAATAAAATAACAATATTAATAATTATAATAATTTATATATATGTATATATATTTATTTATTTTAGACCGGATTTAATTTTTTAATATTTGTTAGTCGGCATCATGACTTAAGATCGTTTATAGTTGGTAGTGGAAAAGCTAGTACCGGGTGAATTATTTGATACTTTATGTGATTCATGATAATGTGAAATAAGAATTAAATGAAACGTGTCTACTAATCAAATTTTTTCTTCTATGATCTAAAGCGAACATCTTGAATTCGTCATATTAAGTGATGTAATCTTCTTATATGAATCTTTAATTCAAATACTATGCTATATACTTACGAACTTTTTAAACTTATAATCAGAGATTTAAATGATTAAAAAAATATATAAATATAGTAATAGGGAAGTTAACACCCAACTTTTTGTTTGAGCACAGCAATGAAAGTCACCATAATCTATCTCGCAGGTTAATTTTTCTTTTTTTATAATTTATTTTATAATTGTTATAAGTTTCAGCTTTCTTGGCATGCTCAACTGCCGTTCCAGCACGGCCAAATGCAAACAAAGATATTAAAGAAACCAAAAACTCCACTCTTGAAGTTTTGAATCAAATTTTGGAAAAATCCTCAAACAAAGATAAAGAGTTTGAGTTTGGTACAACTCTACCCGCTATGTCTAGCAAAAATCCACGTTTACCAAGTACCACAGAAAGCCCTTGGGATCAAGGTACTACCGGTAACCCATGGAACCAAGAGTCAACTAGTTATCCTTGGGATCAAGGTACTACCGGTAACCCATGGAACCAAGAGTCAACTAGATATCCTTGGGATCAAGGTACTACCGGTAACCCATGGAACCAAGAGTCAACTAGATATCCTTGGGATCAAGGTACTACCGGTAACCCATGGAACCAAGAGTCAACTAGATACCCTTGGGATCAAGGTACTACCGGTAACCCATGGAACCAAGAGTCAACTAGATATCCTTGGAACGAAGGTACTACCGGTAACCCATGGAACCAAGAGTCAACTAGATATCCTTGGGGAGAACCTTCAACTAGAAACCCATGGAATACAGGCACTACATATTACAATGACAGAACTACAACTTCTTATGAAGAACCAACACCAACACCAGATTCAGATACCATTAATGGACCTGGTTGCATGTAAGTTTATTGTAATTAATACTTGTATCTTATATGTATACATGAACAGAAATGATCCCCGAAAAGCATGGAGTGACGTTATGTTTGTGGTTGAATCAGCAGGATCAGACAAGGATACATTCCAAAATGTAATACAAATGTATATTATAGTTGTTTCATTTTATTTTTATTATAGATGTGGTTAAACTTAGTAGCTATGACCTCAAAATTCAATATTCAAAGACATGGATTTCCATTCAATGTAAGTATATTATATATTAATAGTAATATTATATTTTATAAAATAGAATTATATGCAAGTTGGAATTGTTGTATATTCCGAGAAATCTAAAGTTGTTGCTGAACTTGGAACTGTTACCGACATGGCTTCTCTTCCAATTCCATTTAATGAAAGTAATTCAACTGAAGTGAACTTAGAAGAGTAACTTTCTATTTATTTAATTATTTTGTGAATTTTCATTTTCAAGTGCTTTGGAGAAAGCCATTGGGCAATTAAATGGACCAAATGCTAGAAGAAATTCTCCTAAAATTATTTATGTGCTTGCTGATGATTACAAGTAAGGCTTGTTCGAACTTGTCTTCTGATATATTCTGATTTATAGTAATCACGGTTTTTCTGATCCAAAAACAGCAGCTAATCATTTCAAGAAAGCTGGTAATATTGTTATCACTAAGGGTATAAATCATCAATGATGTATAATGAAGTGAAGTTTTTGTTTCAGCTATTAAGCCTAACAACGGTGCTGTACCTTTTGGTTTAGAAGAAATTGCATCACCAGGATATTATTTAGATCAATATACAACTGTTGACGATGAATCTTCAGCTATTCTTGATGGTAATTAATATAAATTAATTTTTTTAATATGTTATATTATATAAATCTTCTAGCTAATTGTTTCTGTCCTCAAGGAGCAGTTCCATTTGATTTATTAGGCACCGTTAGAAAGCTTCCAACTTCTGGTATTTTAATAATTTTTAAATTTCTTTCATAGTTTAATTTTTTCAGGTTGTTATGTTCCTATCAACCTTTCGTATACATTCAGAACAGCCAATATGCTTTGTAAACAGAAACATAATGCAAATATTGTCTCAATTAAAACTCCAGCAAAAAGCTCCTTCGTTTTGGATTGTAATTTTATTTTTTTAACAAAATTTTCATTCAATATTTAACTTTAGTACTTCCCGGACAATTAATTTGGATTGGTTTATCAAATAACTTCGGTGTGTTGACCTGGCCAGATGGTAGTCGAGTAAGTTATTTATAACTAATTATTTCTTTATTAAATTTTATAATATTTAATTTTTAGTTGGGACAATATCACCCATGGTATAATACTGCTCCAAACAGTAATCAAAATGTGTATATGGCAACTAATTATTTATGGATGAGCGCTAATCCTCAAGTGAATACCCCACATGTTGTCTGCGAATTGGCTCCTTGTAGTTCCGGACACTATTGTTCTTAGACCTGTAACCAATTTCAAGAGCAAAAAAATAAAGTTTATTTATTTATATTTTATAATTATTCGATGTTTTTCAATATATCATACAACTTGAATTCAAAGATATCATCAACTTTTTTCAAATTTTGCAAAATTTGAGTACGCTTTTCAGTCCATGTCCATTTCGGCTTCTTACTACATATTAACAACTGAAAAAAAGATAGTTCTCTTTAGGTTGTGATCAATTTATTGTAGAACTTACTCTACGATGACTTAGATATCTTAAAAGATAACAAGATGGGAAAAACGGCTCATACAATTTCAACATTTTTTCTTCATTTGCTTCAACATTTTTTTGACATAATATATTAATGACAAATACACCTAAAATATATTTTTTTTAAATATTAATTACTTGTAAAACAAATATCACCGTTCTTTTCTAAAATATCAGCTATGTTTTTTATGACAACATTTTGAGTATAAAAATCTTCGGCAGGACACAGAATATCTTCATCATCTGTATGACAAGCATCTAACAATAATAAATTGTATTTCTCTTCTACAAAATAATTTTTTATTAATTAAACTTAAAATGATTAAACCATTTTCTACAGCATTTTTGATAAAGCTAACACCATCCTCAATGATAACACTAGTTCTTAACTCATCCGTATGCTCAAAGTATTGTCGGGCAACTTTATGCACAAAAGCATCTATCTCAACTACAGTTGTATGAATCTATATATAGTATCCAAATTATTATAGTGAATTTAGTTTCTATTAACCATCAGCCAATCTAGCATTGAAAGAAAGTTACTAGCCACACCACCTCCTAACCCAATCATAAGAACTTTTTGCTGTTCAACTGGTTCAAACGACAAAGCCTTTAATTTCTCTTTTGAATAAGATTAATTATGCATTTCATTGTTTACCTCCATGAAGAAACCTGCTGCAATAAATACTTTTATATAACGTGTAGTGATAACTAATTTATTTATATTCCAGTTTTTAGTATTTGAATTGGTCCATGTTAATTCTGAAAATAGATTATGCTCAATGTTAATTAAGGAAATTGAGAAAATACCTGTTGGTACGTCTAAGTCAACAATAGTTAGAGCATAGTTAAGGTTTTTCTTCAATACCATGCTACGTTTAACCACAAATCTTCAAAACAATTGTTGGTATTAAATATAAATCCAAAGTTTACTCTTCTTTCATTTTCATAGCAGAATCAACAATTAAGTAACATATGTCAGAATTTGGACTACACATTTCGCCTATTATCATTGGAGACTAAATGTAAAATTTAAATTGGTGATATTTAGATTAGTAATACTTTGGACATTAAAGAAGCTTCAATTTCTTTTTTTTTCTTTGCTATTTTCTCTTCTGATCTTCTATTTGTCACAGATGATTGAAAATTATTTTTTGAAAAGAAAGCAAGTTTTTCAGCACAAAAAGTTGTTAAAGATTTAATTGGTGTAGAAGAGATAACTGCATTGTAGTCATATGCTATATACTAAAATTATCAAAAATTAACAATGGTCATTAGAAATGAATCAAACCACAGATACAGCGGCTATAACCAAATTGAAAAGTAAGCGTCTACGAAACATTTATGTGAGAACAGATTCTATAAGCAAATATTTAAAATAAAACTGAGAGTATGGAAAAATTAGTATTAACTAAACATAATTTCAATCACATAGTTATTTAGATAAACTAATGTTTAGCTTCGATAGATTAAGTTTGCTCCATAAGTTTAATCAGTAATCATTCATAATAACATTACAATTGAAAATGTCGAACTCTATGATCAACAATAACTATGTATTTCCTTAACTATAATTATAGGATTTTCAGAAAATTATATATTTCAATAGAATAGGAGAATAGTAATAATTTTCTCTTGTTAACAAACTAAGGGATTTATGAGATTCACTCTACGTTTTCAATTATGATATTATATAATTTATAACACACAGCATTTTCACACATTTGGAAAGTACGATGGAAATATATTTTAATAGTATATTAAAGCATAAAGAAGAAAACAATACTAATTTCAAAACATTTCTTTAACAAAAACTAGAAAATATTGCATTTGTAAACTCCACCTTGCCTTCGTGAGGTAATCTTCATTTAAGAAGGTGCAACGATATTCAATTTTTCTATATTTCAGGAATAATTAATTAATTTTTAAGTACAAATTAATATTTATAAATAGAAGCTTAATTAATTTCGTAAAAAAAGTTTAATGAACTTACAAATCCTAGAATAGGAAATAGCCTGAGAATGGAATGATTCTCTCGCATATTAACTCAGCTGGTATCACCTGATTAAATATTGTTTCATTTAATAGTATATTGTTTCACTACCTTTCATGTATATTTCGAAAATCCTTGTTAATTATACAAACAATTTAACATATACTCTGTTGGCAATATTTATATCAAACTTTAACATTTATGCTTAGCATTACTATAATACATCGTCATTACCACCACCTCAGTAATATAAAGTATACTACAAACGATATATCAAATGATAACCAATTCATCTCAAAAAATATCCAACACTACAAACTTCAAATGATAGTAATAGAGACATTTCTCACGTGGAATTGATTATGCCTTCTTTATTCCATCTTACATGAAAAATTAGCATATTACGTGAAATATGATTAACTCATTATGAAGGTTTGCGACTGATTGCGTGAGTCAAAGTTTGATACTAATTCGCCAAAGTCATTTCTAAAAAAAAACGAAGTCTATTGTTTTATTATATCCATTATAATTTTTATTTCTCATTATTATATTTCACTTAAAATTTTCACTTTCATATCAAGTAGAGTCCAATGCTACCGTTTGACCACTGCTACTTTTGCAGGAACATCACCTCACGAGGCATTACGTACAGCTTACAATTATCAGAAATACAATTACTAAAACTACTTTCTGCAAGTTGTGACTTATTATATGGTTTAGAAGAGATTGTAGATATAGTTTTATACTACTTAATGTATATATGTTTAATATAACAACAAAATTTAGATGGTTTGTATGATTTCTAGTTTTGTTTTACTATTTTGTTACTTAGAGCAATTCTGATAATAAACCGAATGGGGGTTTGCCTAAAGTATCAGTCAGCACTCCTGACTTTAGTAACTTAACAGAAACAGAAACGAAGCTGGACGATTTGTGCGACCAACAGTAAGTAATATAAGTATTGTTACAATTGTTTCATCAGTTTTTAGCCCAATCAAAGGACAATCAGCCAACTCCAATTCTCAGTCTTTGTCAAAGGCAAAGGAGCGTTTATTAACTCCGACAATCTCCTTAGAATCAGTATAAAGTCTGTTTTCTGTTAAATAAATAATTAAACTCATTTTAGGTTTCTACATTTTTCAAAAATAACCTTTTGCCTCCTGAAAAATCAGAAGAGCAAAAGAAAGAGGAGAAAATGGTTATTAGGCCGCCAATATGTAGGCTTCCTTTAGCAGGCATTTCTTTTTTCCATTATTCCATTATTTTGCTTTTTCAGAAGTTAAAGAATTTTGCTTATCTTTAAGTGGTTGTGGTTTTTTGGGTTCTTATCATTTTGGAGTAGTGAACTGTTTTTTGAAGAATGGAAAGGTTTTATTTAGTCGAAAATAGATTTACTTTTGCATTTTTTGTGTAGCCTGTTATTTCTAAGTTGAAACGAGTAAGTGGTGCTTCTGCTGGTTCCTTAGTAGCCGCTCTGCTGGTATTATGTCCAGAAAAGTAAGTTTCCTTTTCAATGTATTATTTTATTTCTAATATTTGCTTCTACAGAATGGACCAAGCCCTTGAAGTGCTATATAACATGGCCGATGAGTTAAATAATTTAAAATTTGGAGCCTTGACTCCTGATTATTATTTGAATGAACGTCTTATCAAGGTCAGCCCTTAATAAATGCCAGTACATTTATTTGTTCTTTAGGTTGCTGACGATTTTCTACCCGAAGATATTACTGCATCTGAGAATAAATTGTTTATTTCTTTAACTGCTCAAGAGGTATTCGTAATTGTATTCGGATGAACCATGTAAATTATTGTTTCAGACGAAATCAAATGTTTTGATGAAAAGTTTCCCAAATAGAAATTATTTAATTAGATGTTTGTTAGCAAGTTGTTATATTCCGATGTACTCAATGGGATATGCTGCCGCGCCTCCTATCATTGATGACGTGGTAAGGCTTTATTCGAAGATGCTGATATTTTTTTTTTCAAGGCTTATATTGATGGTGGATATACTAACAATCTACCTGATTTTAAAGATGTGCGAACCATTACGGTATCTCCGTTTAGTGGCAACGCTGAAATTTCTCCATCGGATTCAAGTATTCTTTTTGATTGGCAAATGACGCTAGGCACTCAAACTATGAAGGTCAGTTTGTTGTTTTCTGTTTTTTCAAATAGTTTTTTGTAGGTGAATTTACAAAATATCGTACGAGGAGCTCAAGCTTTGTTTCCTCCCAAACGAAGTGTTCTGAAAAGTTATTATGAAGCAGGATATAAGGATACTTTTAGGTTTTTACTCGAAAACCATTTAATTCAGCGACCAGCCGGAACTGCTGTATAAAATTTATATTAAATTTTATTTCGAAAATTCTTTATTGGAATTCGCTTTGCCAAAACTATGTGTTTTCGAATGGAGTTCTTTCCTTTCAACCAATGATTTTCTCAATGCAAACTAGTCATGTGTTTTAAATTATGATTTTATTTCTCTCATTTTTTGCTTTAAGGTTTTAAGCCTTTTTATATCTGATTTTGATGTTTCTATTTATTTTTTCTTTATTTCTGTTCAGATGTCCTTTTCTCGTCTTGTGCTCGTGAGGATAGGACACTTTTTTAAGTCTATAGCAGCTTTGTGTTCAAGAGTACTCTGTATATTTAATAGACGACGTGATAATATTGGGGAGTTACCTTTTACAGGTATTTAATTTGAAATAATTAATGATATCAGTACCTTATGCAGTAGCAGTTGCTAAAAACAGTGCTAGCGATGGTTCTTTTCCTGAACGGGTTTCAACCGATTCAGCAGGATGGGATTCACAATGGGACACCAAACAAGCAGTAGAAAACAAAATTGAACAATGGAGGAGCACTAAGGTATATCTTGTTTTTTTAAAAGTACTCTTTAGAAAATTTTAGATGGCGCCACCCCCTGAATCAGAGCAGCAAGAACCTGATTTTTTCAATGATATGCAACCCGAAATAAAACGTGCTAAGAAGGTATGTAGAAATATTATTCCCCAATGCCAGAACAAAAATTTTCAGGTGATTCTTAAGTCAAATACTGGTCCCAAAACTGTAGAAGAGAAGAAAAATCTTTTTAATTATGAAGGAGATATAGCGGTTCCACCGGTTAGTTTGTATAATAATATTTATTCTTTTGTACATAAAATAAAATTCAACTGTATCTATGACAACGAGGTTTTAAACCTGTGTGTTAACCAATCGTCCTAGACAGTCGAGGGTTTCTTGTACTTCTTGAATCGTACATCCCTTAATATGTTCAGTAGCCTCAGTTTGCTGAAATACGAATGTATGAGAAATCATAATTATTTTTTTTCCTAACCAGAGATTGTTCGACAGATTTCAAGCATACTCGATCACATGTAGCTTTATCTTTGCAACAAACGCTGATTTGGGATTGAATATCTCTTCCACATTGACCTGGAAGTAAAGGTAACTGATAATTTTGTTATCACTATCCTACTTACTTGTGGTCTTTGGAGAGCAAGCCATACTCTTATTGCTATTCAAAACCTCTGGATTTTTCTGATCGTCACCCGTTTTTTGAACAACAGACTCTTTTGTTGAAGGTTGGCTATTTTCAAGACGTTGTTTTACAAAATTGAATCTTCTCTTCTCGGAATCGTTCATGTTCTATAACACATTTCTCTATTTTATATATTCAAGTTTATCTTACCTCAACATTACAATGAGCCAATTCTTCTTGATACTGACAAACCTCGAGCTGAACATCAACTCTGGCAGAACCATCTCTATCGAGACGAATATCACTACAATATATTGTGGTTTTATTGTTGTATAAACAATGAATATTACCGAATGTAATGATTTGGAGCAAGAACAGGATTGGTTCGAATTGAGGGACCAAGAACAGAAATCGACTCAGTGTCCCTCCATATACACTTTTCTCTTCCTTGCGAATCTAAATATCCTACATCCCAAGAATCTTTTTTTAAATGTGTTATACCTGTTTCAACTCGTGTAGCTAATGAAGCGCAACAGAGTACCATGAGCGATTTCGAGTTAATTAAGAGACCTGATACAAATGTCCTTCTACCCTTGAAAGCCGCGAAAGAACTGTGTTGATTACAATTCTTTCTCCACTCGCATTGTGCTGTACAACTGTACGGAATGAATTTAGCACACACAGCCTGAATACCATATCAGATGTTGGAAAAATTGAAGTGAACTCACATTATTTGATTCATAACTGAAAAGCTTCTGTCCCACATAACACTGGACGGTAGCATATGCTATAGTTGGTAGCAAGCACAAGATTAAAACTCTCATTCTAAAATAGAATCGACATAAACAATATTTTCAAAATTGTTGTTTTAAGACATGGTGATAGCATAAATATCAATTAAAAGTGGATGAATATTTTATTATATCATCATGATACTTGGATAATGTTGAAAAGAAAATAAGTGGGTAATCTAATTCAACTAGACCCTTGGCGAACGATGATGTTGAATGAACAGGCCTTAACGCCCGAAAGTTTAAAAAAACGTTGGATAGGAAGATGATACAGATCCGTATTCGGAATCAGTTATCATGGTAAAAAAAAGGCTAATATATCTGGATTTCTAAAAACCGCATAGGAGGAGGATAAAGCACGAGAATAGGTAGGGCAATAGCATGAAAAGGGGTGGGCTCTATGTTTTTAAAACCTGTTCTGTATGTGCCTTCACCTAAAAGGTAGTTAGATGGATTGTGTTTGGATAGAGGGGATAAAGATGTGTCTTAGAACCATGTTATCTCTTCTTTGTCTCTTTTTAGTGGAAATAAATACAAGGTATCACGATGAATAGGCAAGGAGTTATAAACGTTTGAGTTGTCAGATTACAAAATTGGATAAGAAACAAGATCTTGCGAAAAGACGGACGAGAGTACGATAGATGGACATGTGTAACCGATGATGGTATTGACTTGTTCTGTTCATCTTGAAACCGTTTATGATAATATTAGCAAGATATGAATCGTATTTTCAATAGGTTCTTTCTTCCCGAATACCGCCTGATCTTTAAGATTATGCTGTCGTTGATTTTAAAATTTCCTTAAAGGCACTTTGTGGCTTAAGAAAAACTAGTAAGAATATGAAATTGAAGCTTTTATTTCACGAATGAATACAAGAAAAGGGAAAAGTGTTTCAGTTTACGCATCGGTGACATTAGCTTTTGAAACGCTCGTTAATTCTCTGGAACTTAAGGTCATTTTCTTCGTTTTCTTATTCCCTACAGTCTTGAAAAATAATGGGAGATTTAAGTGTGAAATAGAATTTTCATCACTTGATCAGGATTTGTTGGTTTTTCTAAATAGCGTACGTTCATGAAACCTGTCGCCTGCTGGAAATAAAAAAACGGATATTGAGATACTTTTGGCTAAGGGCTTTTCCATGATTAAACAACATTTCGACAGATTTTCAACCTTAAATTACTCTAGTCTCTAATTAATTTAACTTTGTTTAGGCATCAGCCGAATTGGGAGAATTAGAAGACGACTCGCAAGCTGCTTGGGATGATGATATTTCATCCACTCTTCAAGAGGTAGTGTTTTCAATTCTTATTAGCTATAACGAATTTTTAAATGCCTTTCGCAAGTCTCTCAATCTGTTTAAATAAGATAAATGCTTATTTGGATACAATTATCGGTTAAACCCTTTCCCGACGGAGATTATGATTCATTCAATATTGCCGAAGGTCTAAGAAAACTTGAATGATCTTGTCCTTATATCCTTATATATTTTTAAGAAGTCTAGCTTTTCAAACTATTTCTTCTCAACTTTTGACAAGAAGACATTATAATTGATTCTATTGTTTAGCATCGATTGGAAAAACATCGTGTTCGTCAAGAGCAACATGGCAAACGTTTGATGGAGAAAAAGGCACAACGGGCTGGTCACTATTAGTATTTGATAAAATATAAATAATTTTATATTTGAAATCTCATTCTGTTATGTATTCGTAAGTTTAGAGCATTGTACATATTAGATAATCTGGATTTTAAAAATCTCTTATTAATTATAAAATCATAATTTTCTGGGTATAAATTGATTTAAATTGTTCTTACCAGACCATCCATTCATAACATCATCATTCCATGTTGTGATAATTTTATAACATTTTTATTCTATTTGTACATAAAAATTTGAGAAATTTCTTGTTTATTTTTGCTTTTCCAATAGCTTTTCTTTTTATTCTGTCTGTCAACCATTTTGATCAGACATTTTTGTGACCTCTTTGGGTCCATGTCTTTCCTCCTTTTTGTTTAAAGCACTCAGATATTAATGACTCAAAGAAGAGATGAAGAGATCAACGGATTTTGAGAGAGTAATTCGAGCGAGCATTTAAGAAGGAGACCATCTGTGTTTGGAGAAAATCGTGTTTCAAGCAACGAAACGTATTCGAAGCATGATATTCTTTATGTATGAACAGATGTCAGAAACTGTAGGAAGAGAAGGACATGCTCACATAGAATGCGCTGTATTCACTTCTATTTGGATATTTATGAGCATATCACAATCCTGATGAGCCTTTGCTACCGACCAGCAAATTCTTCTAAGACGATTTGTCGGAATTTTCAAGCGACATCGCTCTTTAGTTTTAACGGTGGAAAATAAAACCAGAAGATCCTCGAACTTTTTTCATGAACTTGTACAATCATTTCCGCTCAATTATATGAAAACTGGTAGAAGTTCAAAATTCTATTATATGTTATCTATTCTGACCATATAAATATGAAAAATTTTTAATTCATAAAAATGAAATATAAGAGGTATTCTACAAATAAGAACCTTTTTTATTATTTGAAAAGAGAAACGAACGAGTAACGACGTTTTATAAATGAGATATTGTCTCGAATTTCATGGGAATTGAATCAAACGCTTTGTTGAAATATAAAGAAAGAACTTGAAATCTATGAAACAATTTCATTGGAAAACATTTGCAAGCTATATACTCTTATATGGAATGAATGAACGAACTCAATTTGTTGATTGTTTTCTCAATATATTACGTGAAACTCAATATGTACAACTAATTAACTTTATAATCTTGAATGCTATCCTTGATTGATCGGAAGTAGATGTATAATATTCGCCTCAAATTTCATATATAGATGGTAATTATACGTATTTCATATATAAAAAGCGGAACTTTTTAACTCGACCCTTTTTATCAATAATCAACTGGATAAACCATCCAAACTGATCTCAAATCTTAAATGGACAAAGGTCAAACCAATGGCAAAGCATGAGAAAGCTTCATGAAGTAGCCACTGAACCATTCAACATAATGGCCTAGAGGCATCTGATATGCATGCTGCTCGCGGGCAACATTGGATGAAATGAGAAGCAGACATTGAGCTTAGTTCGAGACAATATCCAAAAAAGGGATAGACATACCAAGAAGATAGCGAAAAAGGCCGGAGAGCAGAGGCTGAAAAGAAGGAACGACAGCAAGGAGGAGGAGCCCCGGTTCTGAGGCCAGCCTGAAGCGTGGCCGGACCAGTGCGGACCCTTTGGACCAGCAGTATTAGCAGCAGCGCTAGAAGCCGTTAGCCAACAGGAAAATATGAGAGAGATTGTCCACATTCAAGCCGGACAATGCGGTAACCAGATTGGATCCAAGGTGAGTGAGAATATTATTTAAGCTTGTTAGACTAATATATCTATTCCGCTTTATTAGAATATATTCTTATATTGTACTATTTCCTTTTTTATGTAAGTGAATTCATCTTTGTTCTTTTTTTTCAATTTTAAAACTTGTCCTTCCTTACTATTTCAAGATTCCAACCCGAAAATGCATAACTTTCGATATTTCAAATTCTATTTTCATCCTAAACGCTCAAACAATTTTGTATAATTGTATTGAAAGGCAAAGAACAGCTTATGTGCTAAATCAAAAACCCATTGCATACAAACATTTTACCAATAGTTCATCTTATGTTTTGAAGTAGCCGTCAGCTTCTAGTTTTCAAGCAAAAATGGACCAGCTGTCCCTTTGCAAAGCCCCATAGTCATTATCTAGACAAAGCTTTTTTTGTCGAAGTAATGATGAAATAAAAGAATTTTCTTCAAAACTTCAATCCAGCATACTTAGCTTGATTTACCTTGTTTTACCATCTCATCCAATTTTCTATTTATGAGACTGAAGGATGATTCATATACAAATTCATTTTTCCTTTCATGAATGAGATATGCGGTTGCATAAGAAAAAATTATTTCTAAATGAATTTTTGAGCAAAATAGTTTGAAAACTACGTAGAAATGAGTTCTAATTAAATGATACATTAAAATAGAAGAGCATTTTGACTAAAATGCAAGAAAATCATTAGATTGACACAAGCACTTCAAATCATTTTCTGTCTTAAACTATTCAAACTTTCGAATTTGATGACGAAATGATGCAAAATGTAGTCACAATGAGCTTCTTAGAGATGATGACTGAATTAAAGCGTATCCAATATGGATTTTAATTTTTTTTCTGGTAACATCTCTCTATTTTATTCTCCCATTCATCTCACTCTCATTGAAGATCACTTGTCATATATAAGACATTTACCAAATAGTTAATTACATAGCCATTTATTGGACGAATATTTAGTCTAGGAAAAGGATGAATATAGGCTCTTGAATGAGCTTGACCCTGCCTAAGCCTCATTTTCTTGCGCTTAGTCTACAGAGCCTCATCATTATGCCAAGACAGCTTTTCGGCAATCCAATTATCTTTTTTCGTTCTTTCATTTCGTGCCGTTGTCATTCTTAGCTGAATTTTCGTTGACGATTTTGAAACAATCTATTGTCTTTTAGATTCAATTTTCTTCAATAATCTCAATTTTACATCATCATAGCTTTATCTATGATTATCGTTCATATAACGTTATTTATTCAATGGCAAATTCTAAAATTTTTATTCAAATTTATTTTAAAAAATATTTTTTAAAAATTATTTTCATAGCTTGATGCATATTTCTTTTACTCTCTCATATAACATATTACTTATAGTACATCTGCTCATTAGATCATAAATAGACTTCATATACCAATAGCAACATGGCTATGTAATTAATTGTCTCTTTTATAGTTCTGGGAAGTTATTTCTGATGAGCATGGAATCGATCCAACTGGGCAGTATGTTGGAGATTCTGATCTTCAACTTGAACGCATAAATGTCTATTATAACAGCGCTGGAGACAACAAATATGTTCCAAGGTATGAATATAATATGTTTCAATATTATGAACAAAAGAACAAAATATTCTTGAAAACCATGTCAAACTTGCTTATCATGCAGATTTTTTTCCTTTTGGTCTCTCAATCTCAAATGACAAATGTCAATAAGTCCAAAAGAGAACGACAAATTCCCTGGAGTAAGAAAAAAAACTTGAAACACAAAAAAAAAGAAAAATAAGTAAAGATAAAAGAGATTAAAGAAGAAAATGTTATAATAAAATATATTTGTTATTTGAAAATTAATGATTTTAGTTAATTTATATAAATAAATATAATATTTATATATATATTAAACAGATAATATGAAACATTAACTACATTTTTGTGATGAATTTTTAAGTTTAAGATGGTTGTTAGATATAAGGACATAAGATGTTGTGAGACAATTGTATATAAAATGAAAAATAAAATATAAATTTTCTTAAACTTTAAATGAAAAAGTAACTTTAAGAGTTATTTCATGTTTGTCGCTATATTTTAGTATCATGTTAGCTCTTTTCAGTACATTTATTATGAATTGAAATTACTTATGGTATCGTACACGTTAAAGAAGTAAAAAGAGGAAAACGAATAAAAAACTTTGAAACAGAATATTTTGTAAGAATTGTATTCTTAAAATTCTAAAAATATATTTATGTATAAATCATATAATTTATAAATAATTGTGGATGTTTTTGCAGGGCCGTTCTTGTTGATTTGGAGCCCGGAACCATGGACTCTGTAAGAGCTGGACCCTTCGGACAACTGTTCCGTCCAGATAATTATGTTTTTGGTTAATTTTTAGCTTCTACAAAAACATTTCAATTAAATCAAGGCTCTTAAGCTAATGTGAATCATTTAAGGCCAATCTGGTGCTGGAAACAACTGGGCTAAGGGTCACTATACCGAGGGAGCTGAATTGGTTGATAATGTCTTAGATGTTGTTCGAAAGGAGGCTGAATCCTGTGACTGTCTCCAAGTGAAATTCCAGTTTCTTCACAAATATAAAAATATGATTTAAGGGATTTCAATTGACTCATTCCCTCGGAGGAGGTACTGGATCTGGTATGGGAACTTTACTTATTTCCAAAATTCGTGAAGAATATCCTGATCGTATTATGAATACTTACTCTGTTGTACCAAGTCCAAAAGTATCTGATACTGTAAGTTTTCAAAAAAAAAAAGATTTTGGAAATAGAAATGAAAGAAATAAATGAAAATATATTTAGGTTGTTGAACCATACAATGCTACTTTATCTGTACATCAATTGGTTGAAAATACTGATGAAACCTTCTGTATTGATAATGAGGTTGATCATTTTTCTTTTTTTTTCTTTTTAAATTTATTAATTTAATTAAGGCTTTATATGATATATGCTTCCGTACTCTCAAGCTTACAACACCTACTTATGGAGATTTGAATCATCTTGTTAGTGCAACTATGAGCGGAGTAACCACATGCCTTCGATTCCCTGGACAGGTTTGTAAACTTTCTGACTTTGCAGAAACATATCCTTATTTCTATCATTTTTCAGCTCAATGCTGATCTTCGTAAGCTTGCTGTTAACATGGTTCCATTCCCACGTCTTCATTTCTTCATGCCTGGATTTGCTCCATTAACATCTAGAAGCAACCAACAGTACCGTGCTATTTCTGTTCCTGAATTGACTCAACAATGCTTCGATGCCAAGAACATGATGGCTGCTTGTGATCCAAGACACGGAAGATATCTTACAGCTGCTGCTATCTTCAGAGGACGTATGAGCATGAAGGTGAATAGGATTATCAATAAATAAATTCATACAACTTATAACTCATATTTAGGAAGTTGATGAACAGATGCTCAACATCCAAAACAAGAACAGCTCATACTTTGTTGATTGGATTCCAAATAACGTTAAGGTATTAAGAGAAATATTAGCAAAATATTGATATTTAATCTTTAAATAGACCGCTGTTTGTGATATTCCTCCTCGTGGTCTTAAGATGTCTGCCACTTTCATTGGAAATTCTACTGCCATTCAAGAGCTTTTCAAGAGAATTTCTGAACAATTTACTGGTATATTTTAAAAATAAAAAGAAGGAAAATCTTATTTTTTTCATAAAATTTCAGCCATGTTCCGTCGTAAGGCTTTCTTGCATTGGTACACCGGAGAAGGTATGGATGAGATGGAGTTCACTGAAGCTGAATCCAACATGAACGATCTTGTTTCCGAATATCAACAATATCAGGTTAATATAGAATATCTTATATACTATATTCATATAATTATATATTATAGGAAGCTGCTGCTGATGAGGATTCAGCTGAAGCTTTCGAAGCCGAATAGGCTGTTCGATTTGAAAAGAAGTTTATCGATCGATGTGATTATTATTAATTGTTTGTATTTACAATTGCTGCTTCTGCTTGCTTGCCATTCATAGATATCTATTCGGGGAATAAAGTGAAAATCCACCAATTTATTTATTCTTTTCAATTAAAATCAAATATTCGATGAAATTATATGAAATTAAGAAACCAAAATCTCAGATTTTACTTTTTTTTTTTAGAAAATAGAAGATACAGAGGTGAAGCAAGCAATTATTCAATCTGAGATGATAAGCCAATCTTTGTAAAGAAAAAAAAAGTTTTAAAACTAATTTCAATTGATAATTTTTAATTTTTATAAAAGAAAAAATTAATCTTTTAATAATGTTTATCATATCAATATAACTTTATGAAATGAACTAAATTATCTATTAAGTATATATACGATATTGATAAACTTAATTTGGAACCTGAAACTGGTTATTGAACATATGTATGTTTTTGGTTAAAAAACCGTCATTGCCTATTTTGAAATATATTATATTTAAATATTAAATTATAAATAAATAGAATTAAATATATAGTTAGAATATAACAAATATTAATATTAAAGCATGTTTCAACTTTTTCAAAATCAACTTGATCTTTGAGATTCAAAAGAGTCTTTATTAGCTTGAAAAGTTCAAATGCCACTTTGAAAATCATAATCAAACATTATGTTTTAATTTGATACGAACCAAAATTGATAAGAAAATTCTTTTGAAATATTTGTAAATGAAAAGAATGAATTCTTTCAATTTTATAAATATTTTCTGTTATTTGTGCTTGGCCAGCTATGCTACATCTGATGAATTAGTTCAAGTTCATTTGGTATTTGAAAATATTTTTTATAAAATTTAAAAATTTGTTATTTCATTATTAGATATTTCGACATGGTGATCGTACTCCTCTTAAAATCTATGATACTGATCCAAATAAAGAGTTCTGGAGTAAATGGCCACATGGTGAATTAACAACAGTATGTATAAATTCATAAAATTAAAATAATTTTAATTATTTAATTTCATATCGGAATGGAACAACATCTTAATCAAGGATTTAAACTTCAAAATAGATATATTAATAAATTAAAGTTCATAAATCCAAATTATAATAGTTTAGAAGTATTAAAATTTTCTAATATTTTCAAATAGTTTATAAAATAATTTATAGATATCTCTTGAATCAGCACAATCGTATAGATGCTTACAAAGTTGTCAATCTAATATGGCAGCATTTTATTCAACTTCTCAGAATACTTCACCTAATGATTCACGATGGCCTTCAAATTGGACTCCTGTACCTGTACGAACAGTTAGTGGAATTCATAAACATGTATTATATATATTATATAAATATAATTTAATTCTCAATATTTATCAGACGGTTGAACCCTTTTCATGTGGCAGAACAGATGAATTGATTGGTTTAAGAGCAAATAATAAGCAGTTTTTGGAGTATGAAGCTTTGCATCTGGTAAGGATATCATCGTATTATCTCATATTATTTGTATATTTCAGCCAATGATTTCAGAAGTTATGAGAAACACTGGAGATAATTTGAAAAATATTAAAACATTAAAAGAATTTTATGATTGTGTGCGAATTGAAGTAATTTTAATTTATTTTTATATTTAAAAAATATTTTCAATTTTCAGAAAGAATTCTATAAACTTCCTCAACCAGCATGGATAACTGATGTGTTTTATAAAGAATTAACTGAATATCATTATCGAGTATTAGGATTTTTAGAAGGAGAAGGTGAATATTTCTTAGAAACTAAAAAGAAAAAACTGTATTTTCAGCTGATTTTGGTGAAGGTGAATCAACAGAACTATTAAAACTTAGTGGAGGACCATTTATAACAAAAGTTTTACAAGATATGAGTGAAATTCAAAATAATACAAATATTAAAACTCCAAAAATGTTTGTATATAGCGCTGTAAGTATATTTTTGAAAAAAGAAAATGTTGTATTAATTCCATTTAGCATGACACTAGTGTTGATGCTGTACTTCGTTCATTGGGAATTCGTAAAAAAGTAATAGGAATGAAAAATGTTGATTATGCTTCAATGCTTGCTTTCGAGTTATGGAAAGATGATAAGAATAATTATAGTGTTCAGGTTATTTATACTATAATAATTATAATTTTTCATATATATATGTTATAGTTAATGTTTTCTGCTAATCAAAATTCAAGTTTTATTCCTCTTACTTCCTATATTGACTCATGTTCTTGGTCTAGTCAATGCCCATTCTCTATATTTTATGGACGAAATCGTCCATATCTGGTACATAATATGGAAATGGTAAAAAAACAATATTAATAATCAAATTATATAATATTTTCAGGCTTGTTTAAAAGTTTTATAAAACTTTGTTTGTATATGGTTAAATAATTCAAAAATAAATTAATTACTATTAAATTTTACTCAAGATCAAAACATATTATAATAATATTAATATTATAGCAAATGTTCAAAATGTCGCTTTGGTTCTTTTTGATACAAGCTTTCAGTCTTCGATCTATTGATCCAACCTTTGGTCGTAGATATGCTTTATCTATTTTGTCCCATGCTAGAAGTAATTCTTGTTTAAGATGATCAGCAGATTGTAAGGTCTTTCTTCAATACTTTCTTCTAGATATACGGAAAATCCATGGGATTCAGGTCTGGCAAGTTTGATGGCCAAAACTTGCATTTTACTTTTTACGAACATACTTAAGCGCCACCCTGTAATAATATAGCTTTATCATGATTCGACCGATCATCTATATCAGATACTTTTTTTTATTTTTAGATTTTCATCTGATTATTTCATCACATGATTTTCAATATATAGTATTTAATATAGAATAATAAAATATTTTATTTTGATAAGATATATGCACAAAAAAGAAAATTATTGAAAAAAAGCTGTACATCTGCTAAAAGTTTATATTATGTGCTTATTATGATAAGAAAATAAAAGAAAAAGAAAGAGGGGGAGTTAAAATTAAATTTATAAGATAAAGAAAAGAACATAAAAATCATTGAAATAGCTTAAAACATTTAATGTTTCTTATGTTTTTTATAATATTTTATATTTTAGATGTTTACAAATATTATTTGTATATTATTACTGTTTCCAATATGTTTTGGTACTGTAGTGAAATTAAGTTTGGGAGAACTAGTTGGCAAAGAAATGTCAACATCAACAGGCAAAAAAGCTCATTTTTTTAAAGTAAAAACTTTTTTCTTTCATAAATTTTGAATTTTAGAGGATTCCTTTCGTAGAAAATTTTGAATTTTAGAGGATTCCATTCGTTGAACCACCCGTAAATGAGTTAAGATTTGCTAAGCCACAACCTAAAAAACCATGGAAAGATATTCTTGATGCAACAGGTAATTAACTATTATTTTTTAAAATTTATATGTAAATAAACAATCAGAATATGGTCCTGCATGTATGACTAATATGTCTCTATCTAGTTCTGTACCTAAGTGGGTTGATGAAGATTGTCTTCATCTTAATATTTTTAGTTCTGATTTTTGCTTAGTAAAATCTTTTTTTTTTAATCTTAAAATTATTTTTATTCAATTTAGAAAAGAAAATCTTGTCCAGTTGTATTCTTTATGCATGGTGGAAATCTAATGATGGATTCAGCTGTAATGTTTGATGATCAAACTATGTTGGATAATTTTCCAGGAAACGGTAATATTATAACTTATATTATTTATATTTATATATTTACAAATAATATAATTGCATGATATTTGGATAATTTTTAATATAGATGTTGTCTTGGTTGTGGCAGCTTTCCGTTTAGGATTATTTTCTACATTAACATTCGAATCAGATAAAGTTGTTCCACGAAATTTAGCATCATATGGTATTAATGTATATATATATATAAAAAAATATAAAATATTTAGATATGATTGCTGGGTTGGAGTTTGTTCGCAAAGAAATTCATAATTTTGGTGGAAATGCTGATGATGTCACTATCATGGGTCATTCAGCTGGAGCTGAACAAGTACTTCAATTAGCATTTAGTAAAGTTATTGATCCTAATAAAAGGTAAATAAATATATAAAAATAAATTTATAGTAATATAAGATATATAGACTTTTTCATAAATTAATTGCAATGTCACCAGCTATATATTTTGCTGATGTAAGACGATCACTTGAGCTTTCTTGGGAAGCCACATATCGGGCGAATGTAAACTTTTTATTTAATTCTTCTAATAATTTATGATTAAATTAAATTTATATTATTTAGTGTTCAATAACTAATCATCCTCTAAATCCTGAAGATATTTTGACACATGAAGCAATATCTTGTTTAAGAAAAATTAATCAATACGACTTACTCAGGTATCATCTTTCATGTATAGTATATTTCATAATTTAAAAAAATGAATGTTTTTGTTTACAAAACTTAGCAAAAAACCAACAAAGATTTTTTTTGAAAAAAATTGTATTTTGCTGTTTATGCCGGAAAAAAATAATTGAAAACCTTTTTTAATAATATTTGGACTGTTCGTAATCAACTTCTATCTATCGAAAGCTTAATGGATACGGTATATATTATTCTGTTTATTTTACAGAATACAACGTGAGTTAGAAGTGGAAAAATTTTATAATAATAGAATTTTATTACTTCCACCTTTATTTGATGCTGATAATATCCTAGATTTTTATGAAAAACCTCCAATTGTATGTTGAAATCTTTTAATTTTTCGAATTAAAAAAATTTATTTAGGAAAGACCTTTGTTAATTGGTTCTGTTCGTTTTGAAATAACTGATGATGGTCCATGGCAAATACAAAATTCTAAATATAGTAATTATAAATTTCATTCATATCATAATCCAATAGAAGTAATGAAGAAATATATAAAAGATTTTGATCAAAATCTTTTAGCTGAAAAGTTCAGTAAGTCAAATGAAATATTTTTTTCGTTTAATAATATTACTATTCAGAATTTAATCATAGCCATATATCCCAAACTGTATTTTTAGGAGCACATAAAGTTGCTCAAAGTATGAGAAAGGCTGGAGGAAATGTATAAAAAGTTTAAAGTTTTAAATTCATTTTATGCTTATTAGGTTTATCTATATTCTTATGAAAATCCTCGTCATGCTGAACATACAGATGATTTATATTATTTATTGGGAACACATCCATTTGAAAAAGATGAAAACGAACAAGTATTATCTAAGTTATATGTGAAATACTTTATAAATTTTATAAAAACAGGAGTTCCAGATTCAAGTATATCAGCAACTAATAAGGAAATACAACAATTTTATTTTTATAGATTGGATTTCATTACAAGGAGAAAAAAATAATTATATGCATATCGATGTGAATGTAATAACAGGTCTTAAACCATATATGAATAATCATTATAATAAGTAAAAGTATTTTCAATTTCTTTTGAAACAATTTAAATAATTTCAGAGAAGTTTTGGATTATTGGCTTCATGATATGGTACAGTTTGATAACAATATTACTTTATCTGAGAAATCTTCATTAATATCCATTAAGGTTTATATAATATTTTATAATAAACTAAAATAATTCTTTTTAGAATGAAATGATTGAAGATATTGAAAATTATTCAAAATCAAACTCATTTTATTCATTATTCAAAGGATTAATATTATTCATTCTTGGAATTATAATTGGACATTTATGTACAAAATGGAATTCATGTTCAGGATATAAAAGAATTTATCATTCTTTACCTCAAGAACATAAAGGTTATACAACTTTTTAAGTTAAAATAACTTATTTCAAATAAATATTTTCAATTGAAATCATCTTGGTTATTCTTATTGACATATTTATACTGATCATCTGCTTTTGACCATTATTATAAGAAGAATTTGATCAGTTGTTTTGCCCCCCCCCCCAAGGTTGGATAGAACTCTATGTACATTCTTCTGCTCGTGAAACTTTTGAACTGTTGTTGGTCAAACTTCCAAATTTTCTTAAAATAAAATTTCTATAATCTTTAAGAAAAATCATTGATATTAATGGATTTGCTATTGGAAGAAGGTTAAAGCTTATTGTTAAATATAACAATTGAGCTTTTTGAAATTTATAATCAAAAACAAAAAGAAAGAAATAAAAAGCTAAAAGAGGAATTTCTAAAAATAGAAATGGTAAACCACTCTGAAAAAAAAGAAAAAAAATAATTTAATTAATTAATTCAATCACCTGTATAAGTAAAAGTTTTACAATATGTTTACATATGTGTGATGGTTTTGGCGTACTGCGAATGTAATTTTGGAAGTTTGACTTTAGAAAAAACCTTTATTAAAAGAAGAAACTCAAAAAATTAAACAGAACCAATACAAATATTAAAACTAAATGCTGTAGCACAATAATAAGCTATAATAAGACAAAAAGTGTGTGTATTACGACCCCTAGTGAAGGAACAAAAAATAGGTTTCCTTTAAAGCAACGACGATTCGGACTTTCAGAGAGCAGTCACAGAGCTCCAGGCATCAATTATACAGTATAGAAAGAGCGGGAAAACACCTGGTCAACGAGATCATATATATAAAAAGTGGAATCGATATACTAGTCGTATATTTAACTACAACATGGGGGGGGGCTTACATATGAAGGCGTCCCTGTCTTCTCGTTTTGGATATTTCTTGACGTGATGAAAAATTGCGCTTTCTAGTCTTCGGAGACGGTTCCTCAGCTGACTTCCGTTCGATTGTGATATGATAAGAACTGTCCACCAGCTTCACGAGGTGTATAGAGAGTGTCCATAGGAAAATCTCGGCTTCTTCTGCGTTCAAATAGGTCTTCTTTACCAGCCCCAGGCATCCCTGCACATCGATGTAAACGAATCGCTCCGAAGTCCAGATCCCCGATAGTGTCGTTCTTAGCCTCAACGCTATTGGCTTCAAGTCACATTTTTATAACCCGAACCTCCTGTTCAATCACCCCTACGACTTCCTCGTAGCCCACCGTTGTAACGGGCGGGTATACCACCACTATCCTTCTGGTGTGATGTTTTTCAGTAAACTCTCGTAACATCTTAACCGGTAGCCAATTTTTGATATCGGATCGAACCATCTTTGGTAAGGCGATAACTAGCTTTGGGACATCTCTCCAATCTTCTCCTAAAGCGTCTGAGACACCTCTACGTACATTTCCGATCCGTACCGCTCCACCTTTGATGTGGAAAGCTCCAGGGTTCTTTACTATCATCATTGAAGGAGGCAGGATAAGTAAATTATCCTTCTGTGTCGGCAACTTCTCAACCGGCTTTACATTTCCTCGTATCCTGTTTAACAACCGTTCTCGTAGCATACTTTCAGTTGCACTGAAATAAGTTGAGTTAACGTACACTTGTGACACAACAGTATTTGCGTCCTTACGAGGCCTTCCTCTCGTACGTCTGCCTTTCCCTACACACTTAGGCTCACACATACTCTTATCTACAGGTATTAATAGGTCATGCTGCACGCGCATCTCATTCCTATTTCGACTCTCTTGTATTCTAGAAGAAGTAACCCCCGCATCTACGACGGTACATGGACCTTTCATATTATGCATTAATTTACGATGGGGATCTGCATTATTTCCTAACTTCAGATACACCGTATCTCCCGTTTTTGGTAGTTTGTCCATATTGACTTTTTTTACCGTGTCATATCTCTTTTTCATTCTTTCTGCTTGCTTTGCAAGGTTATCCTTTGCTAAACCTTGTGCATAAGCGAGTACTTCTCTTAACTCACTTATATAATCTTCATACTGTGTCAAATGCTACGTAGGCTCATATTTTCCCATAATCTCGGGTGAAGCTATGCAGTACACTAACTCATAAGGTGTAAACCCAGTACTTTCATGACTGGATGTATTGCATGCGAATACAACAAAGGGCAGAAGTCTATCCAACTCTGCTGGGGGGACTGTCTGCTTTTTTAACATCCTCTGTAATGTTTGTTGCGCTCTTTCAACACTTCCGTTCATGCGCGAGTTATACCCCTTGGTCTTGGCTACTTCAATATCAAACTGCCTACTTAACTATTCCATTAGCGCGTTGTCAAATTCCGTACCTCGATCTGACAAGATTTTCCTAGGCCACCATCCACACCTGGCTACCCATTCATATGCTATAACATCACATACTTCTCTTGCAGATTTAGTCTTTAACGCATATGCACCCATCCACTTGGAAAAGTGATCTACTATCGTTAGAACATACTCATGTCCTCTCGTAGTCTTTCCTAACTCTAACAGGTCTATCGCTATTAATTCAAATGGCGAACTTGTTAAAATTGGCTTTAGTGGCGGAACTTGACTACCTTTCATATTTGTTAGCTTGCATCCTGCATTTATGCATTTTTTGTGATACTCTCATACATCTTTCTCTAACCCTTTCCACCAATAGTGTTCTTTCAATCTTTTTACAGTACGTGGAATACCGAAATGTCCTGCCCACTTCCCCCCGTGATATTGTTCTACGAGTTTTGGTCTTACGGTGGTTGGCGCCACTTTACGCGTAATCATCAATACGACACAAAAAATCGTTGACAATTTCATAATTAGGAATATTCTTACCACTACGAATGTCATCGATTATTTCTTTTATTTCACTGTCCGTTTCAAGCTCTTGTAACCATTTCTCTTTTTCTATGATCTGTGCTATTACAGTTTCATTTATAAAATGTGATAGTTCTATGTTCTCTTGCACTGGCCCTCTCGATAAAACGTCTGCTATCTTGTTAGTTGTACCTTTAACATATTCTTTGCATATTCTGTATCCTCGCAGTTCGATGGCCCACCTCATTACTCTAGCAGACGTATTTGTCCCTGATAATAGTGCTAACAAGGGCTGGTGAGTAGAGAGCCATGCCGAATTTACTAACCACGCCCCGAAAAAAAAGAAGCAAGAAAAATTCAAGGTTTGCAGTTTTTATCTTTACAAATGTAATGCTTTCTTGTTTAAGCTCATATTTTATGACTTTGAAACAGTTGTGTTAAAAAACGGCACAAATGTTCATGAATATGCAGATGAACAATGGCCCAATATGGTTGTGTATAACAAATTTTGTCAAAGTTGTATAGATGCCAGTTTCTGTAAAAAATGCACAACCGAGTAGGGCCATTTTGGGTACCAACAAGGTGATAGTGAATGATCTGTAACAGATCGTTTCCTTGATTGGTTACTCAACTTTTCTGAGAATGATAATGCAATTTTGATGATTTGATTGCGCACAACGGGCCGCGCTTTGACATACATTTCTTGGTGTCTAGGCTGATAAACCGTGGAATATATCCTGGCCCCATTTTAAATGGGACCAAGATTATTAGCATGGTTGTCAAGCCTTTAAGAGGTCAAAACATTAATCATTTATGTTTTAAAGACAGTTATTTATTAGTGCCTTTACCCTTATCAGCGTTACTCAAGGCATTTGGTGTACCTGATATGAGTAAAGGACAATTTCCATACCTCTTTAACCACTCAATAAATTATGGCAAAGTGCTACCATCCTTGCCACCAAAGCATTACTATTGTACTGCTAGAATGAAAGCCGAAGACCTTGCTTCATTCAATGTTTGGTATGAGAAGCGTAATCAAAGTGCGTTTGATTTTGATGAGGAGCTTCTGGAATATTGTAGGACAGATGTCCGTATATTAACTAACTGTATGAAAGTGTACATGAAGTTGGCCACCGCCACCACTGGCTGGAATCCTGCCATACAATGCATGACATTTGCCAGTTTTTCTTTATTCCAGGCAAGTTTTTTAAAATACAAGCATTTTCAAAACTAGTATATTACAGTTGAAAATGAACCACATTAAAGAGAACCAAGTGGGTATTCTGCCTGAGACTGGTTATTATGCCGGCCAGAAGCAGAGTATAATTGCCATAAAATACATAAAATGGCTAGAACACGGATTAGGCCGCCCATTAATGCATAAGCTTAATGGGGGTGAATTTGTTGTGAGAGTAGATGGCCAACGCTATCTACTTGATGCTTATGACAGTGTGGCTAATCACGGCTATGAGGTGAGTAATTTGTAATAAATGTAAAAAATGATAGAATTTTGTAGTTTAATGGCTGTATTTATCATGGTTGCCCCCAGTGCACCAACAAGACTGCTATTGCACCAGGCAGAAATGGTGAAACAATGGAAGAGGTAAGCAATACTTTTTTAATCATTTTAAGCTGAAACATTTAGGTTTATGAAAAAACCATGAAAAGGCTTGAGGCTATTCAAAGCCAGGGCATTAGTGTAACCACTGTGTGTGAACACGAAATTACTGCTCAAATGTCATCAAATGAGCAAATGGCAAATTTTATGAAGGACACTGAGGTTGTAACTCGATTGGCACCTCGAGATGCCTTCACCGGCGGCCGAACTCAAACATATAAGCTTCTGGCCCAAGCTTCGGATAGATACTCACTAGAGTATGTGGACTTTTGTTCACTTTATCCATATGTAACGGCATTTGATGCCTATTACCCTGTAGGTAATCCTAAAGTGATTACTGAGGGCTTTGAAAGTTTTGAGGCATGCTGCCCATACAACGGCCTTGTGAAATGTGACGTGCTTGCACCCACAAATTTGTTGTATCCTGTATTAGGAACACGCATAGGCGGTAAATTAATTTTTACAAACTGCCGCACATGTGCAAACAGAGGCAAAAATGTAACATGCCCGCACCAAGATGATGAAGACGCTCGAAAGCTGCATCTGACTGTAACGCATGTAGAGCTCGAATGTGCCATACAGCGTGGCTACAAAGTGCTTCATGTTTATGAGGTTTGGCACTGGGATGAATGGCAGCAAGGCGGCCTATTCAAGGATTTTGTACAAAAGTACATAAAAATTAAGCAAGAGGCATCGGGCTGGCTTAAGCCAAATATGACAGAGGCTGAAAAGGTATGTGTCATGAAAAGTATGGCATTAAATAACATTTTACAGCTAAAATATCTCCAAGAGCACGAGGAGAACACTGGTGTTGCTCTGGAGAGCAACAAAATTGAAAAGAATGCGCCCATGCGTAGCATTGCCAAACTACAGCTGAATAGGTATGTAAACTTTTAAAAATAAAAATTTACAAATTTGCTTATAGTGTATGGGGTAAAATGGGTCAAAGACCGGATAAAGCCCAAACCAAGATTATTGGTGTTGAGGATCCTGAAATTGGTAGGATCATAACTGATCCTGCAAGGGAACTCACGGGTTTCAAAATTGTGGACGATGTGGCGTACTGTACAACAGTGCCAGAAGACTCACACTTGGCACCAGCGCCGTTTACAAATGTAGCCATAGCGGCTTATACAACCGCTCATGCAAGGCTACTATTGTATAAGGCAATGGAAAAAATTGGAAAGAACTTGGTGTATACAGGTAATTTTATACTTTGTATACAATTTAAACGTACATCATTTAGACACCGATTCTCTAATTTATTTAAAATGCATCGATCAGCCTGATCCAATTGAGGATATGAAGGGTGAATGGTTAGGTAAACTAACCTCAGAAATACCCGATGGTTGGTCAATGACCAAATTTGTTTCACCAGCTGCAAAAGTTTATAGTTATGAGCTAGTAAATGCAGCTGGTCAGGTCAAGTATATCACCAAGGCAAAGGGAGTGGTAAGTATAAAAATATATTATTGAGAAACTTTTTAAAATTACAGACGCTGGACCACACGGCAGCCACCGTGGTAAACTATCAAAGTATGGAGCGATTGGTTCGAGGACTCGTGATGGATGGAGAAAAATTGGTTTTAAAAACCAAAACAACGTTATTAAAGAGGCAGCTTGGTGCCATATCCACGATGGACATGACAAAGAGTACCAAGGTCGTAATGGATAAACTTTGTTATCTAGACGATTTTAGTACCTTACCCTATGGTTATTGTGAATAATTTTTAATATATGTGAATTTACAAATTTTATTATTGCGTGTATATTTGTATATGGTTGTATTTATAGATCTTTATGTATAGTTGTATTAATAAATTTTATTCTTCTCATCAAATGTTTTAAAGAGTTTATTACATACATTACAAACTGGTATCAATATATGGAGCACGATTGTTGTCAATTGAAAGAATAGAGTCATATTCTGCATAAACAATAGCATATAAACCCTCTTGCGGCGTTTGTTGACCAAATTCCAATTTCAGGGCCACATTACCTTGTCGTATAACATCAAATAACTCGGACGAGTGTACAGTCGGTGAAATATCAAATACAAAAAATGTGAAGCCGGTTTTATACATTGCTGGTGTAATACCATTGGATGAATCTGTACGACCAAGACCCAAACCCTCCAACATGTCAATATATGCTGTGGCATAGGAAGAACGCCATTCTAAATTATAAGGGCGGGTAGGTATTACCCGATTGTTGAGCGTCAAGTATATATTTTTCAATTCAAACGGTTTAAAGTTGAATGGCGAATGTTTAAAAGTACCATTATAGGCGTGTGCGCCGACAAGACCTACTACAACACGTTTCGGTGTATGCGACGTGAATAATATGTTATTGGGTGAATCCAAACAACCTCCTTCTATGAAATAAGATCGCATTTTCACTGACGTCATGGGGTAGTGTATTCGTTCCTTTACAAGTTTATCTTCTATAGCCATAGCTAATCCAGCGTTTAGATCAAACTCTTGAATAAGCAAGTGCACATCGTTGATATCTATTTTCAGGTTTGGAAACTCCTCCTTCATTGCAGCATCCTTGCTTTCATTATTCCATCCAAGTGTGTCAATTAAGAAATTATCACGGTTTGGATATGCAGTTAGCTCCATTTTTGAATAGTTTACAAACAGTCGTTCCTGATTGAATAAGTCGATACTGATGGGAGCAGCCATCTCACACAATATGCCATTTTTAACAAGCCCTTGTCGCGCTCTAAATCCAGGACTGGCTGCATTATCTATATATCTATCCGCATAATAGCCTGATATGGCAAGTTTGCTCTCTTTAACATCGTTGCTATACATTAGAATATTCTCAATATATGTTTTGTAGGCATGATTTACGGTAGAGTCATACACGCTAACATCACCAATTTTTAAATGATACGAGTGTATCAAACTGGCTGCAAATTGTTGGCATGGTGCAAAAACAAGGTTGTCTGGTACTGGATCGCCGTTTGTGGTTACAATTTTGAATTTTACA
Source organism: Auanema rhodensis (assembly GCA_964057225.1). NCBI lineage: Eukaryota > Metazoa > Nematoda > Chromadorea > Rhabditida > Rhabditidae > Auanema > Auanema rhodense. Next base: position 6,063,962 of record OZ059899.1, on the reverse strand, counting down.
TTCAACCAACACCTTCTCAGATTAAGAAATGATTTGGAATTTTGGGCTATAACAAATTCCCATGGTCCTTGAGGAAGAAAAGTATTTTTAAAGGAACTTGTACAGTACGAGTGGATTCAACACCTAATGCCGACGCCGGTATGTCACTATAATTAATATTAGGTAAAAGGGCTTGTGCTGATTTTGAATCTATCAATTTAGCCATTTGAATACGATACGACCGCTCACGAGTTATGCACAGACGCTTATGAGGTTTTGTGGTTTTGCGTCGTCGCCGCTTGCCCAAACCGGTAAGATCACGTATAGCCTGCCGGCCGGCTGTTTTAAGAGTTTGCTTGATATTATCGCCCTTGAGCACCCCATCAACAATTTCATTGCTAGTTTTTAGCAACTGGCCGCCAAGAGGTGAATTTACAACTGGACTATTGCTTACAGCACTGGATAATGCATTCCTTCCAGCATTGATGAGATTTTGGGCTATAGGAGATTGAATAATGCGAGGTAAAAACGATGCCAAAGTTGCCAGTATACCACCCAGGCCATGACCTCTCTGCATACCACGTTGAAACATCATTCCACTAAATGGCGCCCCACCCATTTGTTGATTCAAAAGTGTTGTCCATTGAATTGAGTTCAAGTCTAGAAGGAGGTGTGGCATATTGAACCGCACGTGCGCAATACAAAAGTTACACTAGATCATTTTACTAAATGTATTCGTCTGAAATAGCGTCACTATTGCGATCTGTCCGCATCACTCGAAAACTATTCTTCGGTGTATTTAACGCCGATACTCTACCCAAAACACGTCGAAAGAACTTTGCACTTGTTGTAAATACTGACACACACGATAAACCGGGCACACATTGGCAAGTCATCTTTGTACGTAATGATCAAGCTTACTTTTTCTGTAGCTTGGGTTATAAAATGAACAAGTACATTCGTCATTATCTGGCCAAATATAAAAATGTAAAAGTTAATACTTGCAAACCACAACGCATAATTGAATACACTTGTGGTGGTTATGCAATATTTGTAATACTAATGTTGTCAGCTGGTAATACATTTGAAAGCATTTGTTCATTTTTTAAACTATTACAAAACGATGATGTCTTTATTAAAGCGTTTATGCATAAAGTATTCGACTATAAATTATCTAGCATATGATCAACTTTGCCATTAAAACGTCACCTGCTACATTAGGTGGTCAGTTATGAATATTCCCTGTCACTGTGAATTATGTATAAGATACACGTTGGAACAATCTGTGCCAACACCCCTGTACAAAAAGATTTTGAAACGTATTTCAGTGCCATTCATTAAAGGAATATCTCTGGGACTAGGCTTTTGTACTACACTAGTCATTATTCCACTCATTATATAAAAGTGAGTTGACTGTGTGTGGTTGTTTTTTATTTTCCTCTAATGGAACTTTTATGTAACAAGTATTGTGTTACGTGCAAGGAAATATTTTCATCAGTCAAGCATTTTAGTGATCACATATTGAAAAGACATGACGGGATTCAACCCGTATGTAACAGTTATATCAGCAATGCTGACTTTATTCAAAAATATGGACATTTGGATGGTGTTCGTAGACGTTTGTGCCCTTATTGAACAAGATTCAATTGTCAGCGTCATATTCGGCGTCTTCATAATAGTAATGGAACGAATGGTAAAGATGGTGATGGAAATGATACCAGCGAACCCTCTGAAAAAACTCAGGAGTTTGTACAGTCAACCGAACCAAAACGATGCCGCTGCAATAGTAACCGAGAATATTCACAACACGAGCCGCGCATCGAACAAAACGGCGCTGAACTACCTTTTAAACCTTCGAAAATCGTAATGTGGTCTTGTATAACTGTTGAATAAAACATTTATTTCACATTTTTAACATGTAATGTAACAACTGTAGAACCATAATTAAATTGCATAGGGCGGCCAAATTCATCTAAAATTTCAATACGTATAGTATCGAGTGTTTGCTTAGTGATTGGTACATAACGAATAGGATTAAACGTTTTGGCAATCATTTTACCAAATTCAGTGGGAGGTGGTACAGGTAAACATGCAAGTAAATTAGCTTTCACATTACCGAGAATGGAATATTCTACAATATCACAATATATATACATTGTATTAATGTTATTTGAAAAATCAATGGGGCGCCTGGCTATTAACGTGTCGTTGATAATTTTATTCTCAAAGCCAAGAAAATATGCGAGAGCATCACCGAGTGTTGCATTCAATAATAGCCGCTTACTTGTTACAAACTCTATGCGTTGTAGTGTTTTGTTAAACCGAAACGTGGCGTCTGCCAGCATTTCCTTGACAAGTTTAGCCTCAGCTTGTCGATTATTATACCACTTTTTCACATCTTCATCTTTATCTATTAAACCCTTTATACGTGCTTCTTCCTCAGCTCCAAGAGGTTTAGTGCTACTAGCAATAAATTGTTCTTTTCCAGCATTGATTCCGCGTATTATTTCATCACCATTTGCATAGTTACCCTTGGGTAAGTGCAGAATAAACTTTCTGTTGGAAAAACGTAGTGTATAAGAAAGATTTTCTTGTACATTTAATATCGAACACGGAAAAATTATGTCTGTCAGCCCAATGCAATATCTGTTATTGCGTAGCCTTAATGTTTCAGGTAACCTGGTAAGAAACACTGATGAGGTATTACTTTTTTCAGAGTCAACTGATGACGGCAAAGTAATGTAAAAATCATCCATCAGAGACCACCACCTGATGCGTGCACACTAGTATAAATGAAATCATTTGCATTATAGGTACATTTACGAGTGGTTGATTATGGTTTTCAGCTTCAAACTACCCAGTCAGACAACTGTAATAGGGGCAACGCAATGTGGTAAAACTACCCTTATAAAACGTATATGTGAAAATACTGAAAAGTTTTTCAACGTCCCCATTGATAGAATATTCTGGTTCAGTCAATGTGGAGCATCGTCAGGTGTTCCATTAAATGATGAGCGTTTAATAGTTATTCAATTTCGAGCAAAAGGGAGTAAACACCATACTAGTGCTGGATGATTTGATGAATTTTTTCTCATCGAATAAAGCGGCTAAAGAATTACTCAACAACATTTTTACAGTGTGGGCACATCACTGGAATTTGGCAGTGTTTAATCTTGTGCAAGCTGCATTTCAGCTCGACAGGACCAGTCGAATTAATAGTACATATATAATACTAATGAAAAGTCATTCGGATATATTACAAATACGCAATTGTCTGCAACAATTATTTGGCCCCCGCTTTAAAAATGCTCTAGAAGCATATGATGATACAATGTCTACACCCTATAGTCATTTACTGATTGACAACCATCCTTTAACAAATGAGAAACAGCGTATACTATCAGATATAACTGCGGAGCACCCTATTGTTTATGTAGCCAGAAATATATTCAGTGTTTAATGTGCATGTTCAATGAGTGGTCGTATTTTGTCAAATTACAACTTTTTATCTTCTTGTGCCAAAACCCCTTGTTCTGTTTCCCCATTTTCTTTTTCACAAATTGAAATTATTGTTGAAATTGTATTTAATATTGTGAAAAATAATAATTTCCTCTTAACTAACAAGGAATATAAAACCCTTTTGCCCATATCCTCATTATTACGTCAAATAGCTTTGATACGCATACCCGAAAAGGCTAAAACTTTATTGGCAACGATTTCACACAAACAATTGAAAACAATAGTTTCATGTGGAATTGCTTATTTTGGTTTTAAAAGATGAAACTCAATCATAAATATCGTCTAATACCTGTTGATGATGAAACGCTGAATATAGACAAGTTTGATGCTGAATTGAAGCTCTTACGAGAGAATAAATCTATACCCGATTATAAAAAGGCTGAACTATACGAAGACTTGATCACCCGTCTCAAAAACTATAGAGAAAGCATAGATGCGCCTATATCAGTACAAGTGGAAAATGCTGATCCACCATTATTGCCAGAATACAAGCTGCCACGAAAGTACAACGATCTGTGGGAAAGATTTCCAGAGGTGCGTACAAACAAAAATAACCAACTTGTGATTAATAATGAGCCCGTACCAAACACAAATATTACAAAAATTTTGGATTTTGTACTGGATAAAACAAAAACGGAACCCAATGGATTCTCAGTATTAGCCAAATTCTTAGCCAGTAATGGGGTCTCTAGCCCTAATAAGAAGGCAAAAAATGTAGAGCCTGCCGTCAGTAACAAGGATTCAGTTGAGCCCGTGCCTACATCCACATCGGCTGTCACAGACTTGGATGCTACTATTAATATATTACCTAGAACACCACGTCACCGTAAGGCTGTTATTCGATATTCACCCTCTCCGCGTCGTACATTTAAATCCAAAGCTATAAATAAAAAGACAAAACCCGCTGACACTGGTGAATCATATTACACACCTCAGGCGGGAGAAACACAGAATGGTAAAGGCCGTAAACGATTCTACATTAGATTATGGAAGTAATGTTTTGGAGAACATTTATTATAATATTAAGCATCCAGCTTCTTATACGTCTGCCAAAAATCTAATATTGGAAGCGCGAAAGCATGGCATCGCAAAAGCACAAGTTGAAAGTTTTTTGCAAGACTCTGAAACTTTTACACGTCATAAACCAACGAGACTGCATATGCAGACTAAAAAGACTAGAGGCTGTGGTCGATTCCTAACAATGCAAGCAGATTTGGTTGATATGCAAAAATATAAAAAATCAAATGACGGCTATGCTTACATGTTGACCATGATTGATGTTTATACACGCATGTTATATGTTAGGCCTTTGAAAACTAAAGGTGGTTTAGAGGTTGCTACTGCATTTGAAAATGTATTCAAGGATTTTATACCAATCCAACTAATAACGGATAACGGTGCAGAGTTTTATAATAGTCATTGTGAAAAACTATTCAAAAAATTTGCCATACTGCATGGATCAACAAGTTCACCACAAAAGGCGGCAATGGTGGAGCGAGCAAATAGAACTTTAAAAACGCGCATGATGAAATATCTCTATTACAAGAATAATCATCGATGGATTGATATACTAGATGACTTGGTCGAAGGAATAAACAAATCTTATAATCGGTCGATTAAAATGCGCCCCGTAGATGTTACAGCAAATATATTCGTTGAAGAATATGCACCAGCTGTTCGCAACCGATTCAAAATTGGTGATAATGTTCGCATAAGCAAGAACAGGCGTACTTTTAAAAAAAGTTACGAGTCTGGATATACAATGGAACTATTCACAATTGATGAGATTGTAGCCGGGAACCCAACCGTGTATAAACTTGTAGATTATAATGGTGAACGTATAAAGGGAATATTCTATGAGCCTGAACTTATGTTGGCTACTAATAAAAGCAACCAGTACTATATTGAGAAAGTTTTGAAAGAGCGTACACGAAATGGTAAACGCCAAGTATTTGTAAAATGGAGTGGCTATCCCGACAACTTTAATGAATGGATAGATGCAGAAAATTTAAATGTATAATTTCTCACTGTTGTTGTAAACAATTGTATTAATAATAAATGATTTATTTGATCAATCGTTTATATTGTAACAATAAAAAACCAGCAAAACATAAAAGCCAAGACAATGATATAACCTATAATTATAAACTGATTAATATTTAAATTTTCAATGCTTACCAGTTGGTTTGAGAGTTGGCTGTTGATGGATAATTTCAAACTTCAAGAGCTGGAAAAAAAAAATGTTACGGCTAAGAAAATTTAAATATAACATAACAAAATCAACCAACTGTCCATTAAACAGTTTGTGCTTGTTGTAGTCAAAACGATGGATCAAAACGGATAAGCATATTCAAGTTGAGCGCCTGTTGACTTAATTTAAAGTAGAACACATTCTGCTTATAACCAAAAGACTTGACAGTTGACTCATCAGTATAAATGGCAATGTAACCCATATTATTCAACAATTGTTTTGATGACATGCTAGAATAGGAACGCATCTGTAAAAGAAAAAATAATAATTAGAATTAATAATTTCATAATCTCACATTGATTGTTGAATTTTCAGGTTTATAATGACGGAAAACTTTTAAAAGCCCTAAGGCATCATTCCTCGCTCTACACTTGACACAGAGGCTGAAACAGTGGTACTCGTCTACGACTTGCAATGTATCCCTACAAGTTTTGCAGAGACATATTGGTCTCATAACTACAGGCTGTTGTGGAGAGCTATCCTTTGAGATTTGTACCTGCTTTTTTGGTGTATCTAAACAAAAAATAATTAATAACAAAAATAAAACCTTACCAAAGAATGTGGCAGCAAAGTTGGGTCCTGGTGTGGGTGGTCTTGAAACATCCGGTTCCGGTGTCGAAGGTACAATATTCTCTACATCAACAAGAGCGGAACGCTTCATGTTTGTAGCCCAATTAGAGGCTTTTCCTAAAGAACAACGAACTTTTACGTCTAGGGTCCAAGTAGAGTAGAGGAAAGTCCTAGCAGCAGTCTGTTGACGTTGGATCAGATCGTCGGCTTGTTGGCAGAGGTGGATCGGCGAGAAGACTTGGTGGCGGAGCTGGATCGGAGAGTAGACTTGTTGACAGAGCTGGATCGTAGAGTCGACTTGTTGGCGGAGCTGAAATGCAAATTTCGGTCTAAAAAATTTTGCCACCTTTTATACAAACTTTGTTGTAAAGCGCTACCCACTCCGCCTCTTTCACAAAACAGTTGACTGCTGTATGCGGCTTTTCTATTTGTTATATATTACAACAAATATATGCATTTATACATTAATTAGCAGTTTGTTGCGCAAACAGCTGCCAAATGCGCTAAAATTCACCGATTGCGCCAACAGTTGCCGGATTAGCAACCTGTAAACTAACCGCTTATTAATTACTTGTTACAGCATTCGATTTCGTAAATCCAAACATTTAACAATAATTCAACTCATTTGTGACAAGTCCTTATACAATAACAACTGTCAGCCAAAATTGTGGAATATTACAATAGGATCGTTTAATATTGTATTCATATTCTTATTATAACAGCTGTGGTACACTCTTATTTTTATAGTTTAGGAAACACTAATTCAAAATGTTGGATCCTTCTGAGGAAACGCAGGATTGTTGCGAAAAACAGACTTGTACACATCCGATTACAAGTACAACATTTCCAGACACTTTGTAAAAAAGAAACTCTTACAAAATGTTAACACATGTTCTAATTTTAAATGAAAATTTATTGTTCAATAAATATATTACGAAACATTTATTCTATTCTTGAACATAGTTATGAAATACATTAGCTATCAGAACATTTATAAACTATTAGGGCTACAACAACAATTACTTTAAAGTAACATTTTTTGATGCTAAAAAGTTTGAAAATATTCGTATATACTCATGACCCCTTGGCATAGTAAGTATTCTTTAGCGTTATAGGTACATGTGGTGTACAGCTATTTATCATATTTTTATGAACACAACTTTTGCCATGTGGTACATGTGTAGTGCACCTGTTTTAACGATCTTATCGAATTAACCTTCGATATGTGTTTCATTAAATTTAGTTTAAATATTTATTACTTCTTATCGAATTAACCTTCGATATGAGTTCCATTGATTAACCCATAAGAGGTACAGTGAACGTATTGATTACCTTTTAAATTTATTTAAATAAATAAAAAAAACAATATATATGAGAAATAATTTATTCAGTTTTAAAGATACAATTAAAAAATATATTAATATCAAATACATTTAAAAAGAAATAAGTTTAAAAATATATTTAAAAAGAAATAATTAAATAATAATATTTAAAACATATATAAATATTAAAAATACATTCAAAAAGAAATAAGTTTAAAAATATTTACAAATACAATTAACAAATATATAAATAATAAAAATTCATTTAAAATACATTAAAAAATAATTTTTAAAAAGATTTAAAAAAAAATCATGCATTTTGATTCATGCGCAGGCTCGAGAGCCTGCATCGGGAGGAAAAGTATATTTTTGACACCTGACGCCGAAAATATGATTTTGACAGCTGACGCCCCCAAAAGTATGTTTTTAGCAGCTGACGCCCCCAAAAGTATGTTTTTAGCAACTGTTTGGGGGCGTGGTTAGTAAATTCGGCATGGCTCTCTACTATCGTCAGGTGCTCCATTAAATGATGAGCGTTTAATAGTTATTCGAGGACCACCTGATCCGGATATAATAAAAGAGCAAAAGGGAGTAAACACCATACTAGTGCTGGATGATTTGATGAATTTTTTCTCATCGAATAAAGCGGCTAAAGAATTACTCAACAACATTTTTACAGTGTGGGCACATCACTGGAATTTGGCAGTGTTTAATCTTGTGCAAGCTGCATTTCAGCTCGACAGGACCAGTCGAATTAATAGTACATATATAATACTAATGAAAAGTCATTCGGATATATTACAAATACGCAATTGTCTGCAACAATTATTTGGCCCCCGCTTTAAAAATGCTCTAGAAGCATATGATGATACAATGTCTACACCCTATAGTCATTTACTGATTGACAACCATCCTTTAACAAATGAGAAACAGCGTATACTATCAGATATAACAGCGGAGCACCCTATTGTTTATGTATCTAGAAATATATTCAGTGTTTAATGTGCATGTTCAATGAGTGGTCGTATTTTGTCAAATTACAACTTTTTATCTTCTTGTGCCAAAACCCCTTGTTCTGTTTCCTCATTTTCTTTTTCACAAATTGAAATTATTGTTGAAATTGTATTTAATATTGTGAAAAATAATAATTTTCTCTTAACTAACAAGGAATATAAAACCCTTTTGCCCATATCCTCTTTATTACGTCAAATAGCTTTGATACGCACACCCGAAAAGGCTAAAACAAAAAAAAAACGTTATTGGCAACGATTTCACACAAACAATTGAAAACAATAGTTTCATGTGAAATTGCTTATTTTGGTTTTAAAAGATGAAACTCAATCATAAATATCGTCTAATACCTGTTGATGATGAAACGCTGAATATAGACAAGTTTGATGCTGAATTGAAGAACGATTTCCAGAGGTGCGTACAAACAAAAATAACCAACTTGTGATTAATAATGAGCCCGTACCAAATACAAATATTACAAAAATTTTGGATTTTGTACTGGATAAAACAAGAACGGAACCCAATGGATTCTCAGTATTAGCCAAATTTTTGGCAGTAATGGGGTCTCTAGCCCTAACAAGAAGACAAAAAATGTAGAGCCTGCCGTCAGTAACAAGGATTCAGTTGATCCCGTGCCTATATCCACATCGGCTGTCACAGACTTGGATGCTACTATTAATATATTACCTAGAACACCATGTCATCGTAAGGCTGTTATTCGATATTCACCCTCTCCGCGTCGTACATTCAAATCCAAAGCTATAAATAAAAAGGCAAAACCCGCTGACACTGGTGAATCATATTACACACCTCAGGCGGGAGAAACCCAGAATGGCAAAGGCCGTAAACGATTCTACATTAGATTATGCAATTAATGTTTTGGAGAACATTTATTATAACATTAAGCATCCAGCTTCTTATACGTCTGCGAAAAATTTATTATTGGAAGCGCGAAAGCATGGCATCGTAAAAGCACAAGTTGAAAGTTTTTTGCAAGACTCTGAAACTTTTACACGTCATAAACCAACCAGACTGCATATGCAGACTAAAAAACTAGAGGCTGTAGTCGATTCCTAACAATGCAAGCAGATTTGGTTGATATGCAAAAATATAAAAAATCAAATGACGGCTATGCTTACATGCTGACCATGATTGATGTTTATACACGCATGTTATATGTTAGGCCTTTAAAAACTAAAGGTGGTTTAGAGGTTGCTACTACATTTGAAAATGTATTCAAGGATTTTATACCAATCCAACTAATAACGGATAACGGTGCAGAGTTTTATAATAGTCATTGTGAAAAACTATTCAAAAAATTTGCCATACTGCATGGATCAACAAGTTCACCACAAAAGGCGGCAATGGTGGAGCGAGCAAATAGAACTTTAAAAACGCGCATGATGAAATATCTCTATTACAAGAATAATCATCGATGGATTGATATACTAGATGACTTGGTCGAAGGAATAAACAAATCTTATAATCGGTCGATTAAAATGCGCCCCGTAGATGTTACAGCAAATATATTCGTTGAAGAATATGCACCAGCTGTTCGCAACCGATTCAAAATTGGTGATAATGTTCGCATAAGCAAGAACAGGCGTACTTTTAAAAAAAGTTACGAGTCTGGATATACAATGGAACTATTCACAATTGATGAGATTGTAGCCGGGAACCCAACCGTGTATAAACTTGTAGATTATAATGGTGAACGTATAAAGGGAATATTCTATGAGCCTGAACTTATGTTGGCTACTAATAAAAGCAACCAGTACTATATTGAGAAAGTTTTGAAAGAGCGTACACGAAATGGTAAACGCCAAGTATTTGTAAAATGGAGTGGCTATCCCGACAACTTTAATGAATGGATAGATGCAGAAAATTTAAATGTATAATTTCTCACTGTTGTTGTAAACAATTGTATTAATAATAAATGATTTATTTGATCAATCGTTTATATTGTAACAATAAAAAACATTTTGACAACCATCAGAGCTCCATGTGCCTCCCCAAATAAGATGAGATAAACACTGGTAGGCGTATAAACCACAATTTCATCTTAAGTAGTAGTCTCCATTAGTAATCAAGGATTCACTCTGGGAGACATATGGAGACACATTATTAAATCATAATCTCGGTTCAATATAGAAATGAGTACTTCTTGAGACCATTAGTCAAAATAATAACATATTCCCATTCATTACTAGCCCCTTATTCTACCATCTCTATTAGGAAATATTAAGATAATTAATTTATGAAATTAATAATATTCTAATTCATCGTTACTTTTATATTATATTGAACCCTTCTTATAAATTATTGTAATTTTTGTTTTTATACTAATTAAAACTCTACCATACTATAGTTATTGTAAATCTGAAACATTTAAACTCTAAAACTCAGTTACATATAAGCCCAAACTTTTGTTTAAAATATCGCGAGGTCGCGACAACCTTTGAAAAAGGAGCCAAACCGACTAGAGGAATGTGGAATGGCACCGCCTTCCCTCATGCCCTTATTCGGGAGTTCGCCCCTTTGCAAGCCCATGGTACGGTTTGTATCTAACTTAGTTAATCTTATACATTAGTCCTTGTCTTTTAAATGTAGTTTACTTTATCCTTGTGTTATTGTATTGTAGTCACATTGTATTTCAATAATAAATCTATATATTTCCTTATCGTATGACATCCTTATGCTCTGTTTCCATACCGCTACACTTATGGAATACTATACGTGTAGTTGAGTAGACTACAATGGTCTGTTCAATATACGTAGGAGCATAATGGAACGACTCTCTCTTTCTCCTTCAGTTCTCTCAATTTGTGACACCTTCACCTTGCCCTTTTTCTCTTGCTCTTTGTGTGACCTTCATTTCTCTTCCTCACTCTGACTGAGGACAGTCACACAATTGCCCCAGTTGAACTAGGCGCACTCCGACGCGACACGCAAACGCGTTGAGCTAGAGTGGAAGGAGAGACGTGTCTGTGAGCAGAGACGCAGAGGAAAGCGAGAACCTGCCAATATCCTGCTCTTCCATAATAATTTTGTTTACTTATTAATTTTTCTGTTTTTTCTTAATTAGCTGTACTAAATTATTTTTTTATTTCAGTAAAATGGTGAAGAAATTCCTAGTTAACGGACGTGCAGTTTGGGTTGAAGATTCTGATTTCGAAGAAGTGCGTGAAACATTCAAAGAGAACGTGACGATCGATGACATAGAGCAATGGGAGTGCAAGGTATAATTTATTCAATTCTTTTTCAATAAATGTTAATAAACTTTCTAAAATAAAACTATGAGTTAACAAACACTTTTTTGAAATAATTTTGTTTTAAGGAAGCCATGGAGAAGTACACGGCAACGACTTTTCTTGCAAAGGCCCGTCACTATCTGTCTCTAACGCCACCGGATATCATACAGTCTGCTGAGAAAGCCTGGTTCGGAGCCGTATACGCAGTAAAGGAGCTCTACTTGACTGGCGGGAACATCGACATCAAATCGCACAAAGGGCTGCGCTTTTTCTCCGACTTCGCGATCGACTGTTCCAGTCTGCCATTCGAACGACGCAGCTTTCTTCGCTACTCTTGCTGGGGTAATGCAGAGAAGTAAGTTGTTTGAGTTTTTATGCCTAAAGAATAATCGACTTATAATTCTAACTTTCTGTTTAATTTTGGTTGAGTTTTGGTATTTTTATTTCGCTTTATATTAATAGATTAAATACATTTAGGCTTCACCAGGACGTTTACGGTTCGGGAAACTTCCGGATGTCGGAATACTCAGAACTCATTCAAAATATTGAAGCATTCGTTACTACTTTCTCACAACTTGATCGTGCTCATCTATTCCAGGAATTTCATAAGTCTTTCATCGCTTCAACTGCTCCTAATGTAGATGTTAAGAAAGCTTCCGGTTGTGTCAAGCTAGGAGGCAAGAGCTTCAAGCTTGATTATATCGTATACGTTTGACTCAACGTTTTTGCCATCACTGATATTTCTTTGTTTTTATCAGGCTTCTCTTGCGTGTTTGTGCCTTAAAATGAATCAAATAAAACTCCGGATTTAATTTTTTTTATTGAAAACACTCTGGTTGTTAGATTACTTTAGAATGGGTTTTTGGGATTTTCTAATTTTTCAAAAATGCTCAAACTTAATGAAAAATTGTGGTAAAATGACAGATTTTCTCCATCTAAAAAATGGGATTAGCTGTAAATTTTTGATGAGTTTAGACACTTTTTCATTTAAAAAGTGAAGATTTTTTCAATGAAAAGATGCTTAAGCAAGCTGAAAATGCACTTAAAATGAAAAATGCCACCTAAGTGGGTTGATGAAGATTGTCTTCATCTTAATATTTTTAGTTCTGATTTTTGCTTAGTAAAATCTTTTTTTTTTAATCTTAAAATTATTTTTATTCAATTTAGAAAAGAAAATCTTGTCCAGTTGTATTCTTTATGCATGGTGGAAATCTAATGATGGATTCAGCTGTAATGTTTGATGATCAAACTATGTTGGATAATTTTCCAGGAAACGGTAATATTATAACTTATATTATTTATATTTATATATTTACAAATAATATAATTGCATGATATTTGGATAATTTTTAATATAGATGTTGTCTTGGTTGTGGCAGCTTTCCGTTTAGGATTATTTTCTACATTAACATTCGAATCAGATAAAGTTGTTCCACGAAATTTAGCATCATATGGTATTAATGTATATATATATATAAAAAAATATAAAATATTTAGATATGATTGCTGGGTTGGAGTTTGTTCGCAAAGAAATTCATAATTTTGGTGGAAATGCTGATGATGTCACTATCATGGGTCATTCAGCTGGAGCTGAACAAGTACTTCAATTAGCATTTAGTAAAGTTATTGATCCTAATAAAAGGTAAATAAATATATAAAAATAAATTTATAGTAATATAAGATATATAGACTTTTTCATAAATTAATTGCAATGTCACCAGCTATATATTTTGCTGATGTAAGACGATCACTTGAGCTTTCTTGGGAAGCCACATATCGGGCGAATGTAAACTTTTTATTTAATTCTTCTAATAATTTATGATTAAATTAAATTTATATTATTTAGTGTTCAATAACTAATCATCCTCTAAATCCTGAAGATATTTTGACACATGAAGCAATATCTTGTTTAAGAAAAATTAATCAATACGACTTACTCAGGTATCATCTTTCATGTATAGTATATTTCATAATTTAAAAAAATGAATGTTTTTGTTTACAAAACTTAGCAAAAAACCAACAAAGATTTTGGCCCTTTTTCCATATCTATACCCCCCGTTTTAAGCCCCGCCCCTTTTGCCGTTAGGCACATACTTTTATTAAAATGTAATACCTATATGAGATACGGTGGTATCCAAATATCCACAAATGTCCCTTTTTTTTTAAATTTCCGGTCTTGACGGTCTTTTATGGTTATTTCGAGCAAAAGAAAGACTCATTTGTCGTTAACATCGGTCACATTTGTTAGTCTGAAAGACTATACCTTTCTCTTGCAAGAATTGAAAGGCATCAGCTTCGGTACGAAACCGTTCTTTTGGAGCAAACATTTAGACGAAAAATGGTTGAAAATGTAGATGCAATAACCAATAATGATTCAGTTTTTATATTATAATATATTCAAGGTTTATTATAGTTATTATAACTACCCCCATAGGGGGGGAAACCCCCCCCCAAACCCCCCCCCCGTTTTAGGAAGGGAAGCCGAATGGTAGAAAAGTATGCGCCCAAAGGCAAAAGGGGCGGGGCTTAAAACGGGGGGTATAGATATGGAAAAAGAGCCAAGATTTTTTTTGAAAAAAATTGTATTTTGCTGTTTATGCCGGAAAAAAATAATTGAAAACCTTTTTTAATAATATTTGGACTGTTCGTAATCAACTTCTATCTATCGAAAGCTTAATGGATACGGTATATATTATTCTGTTTATTTTACAGAATACAACGTGAGTTAGAAGTGGAAAAATTTTATAATAATAGAATTTTATTACTTCCACCTTTATTTGATGCTGATAATATCCTAGATTTTTATGAAAAACCTCCAATTGTATGTTGAAATCTTTTAATTTTTCGAATTAAAAAAATTTATTTAGGAAAGACCTTTGTTAATTGGTTCTGTTCGTTTTGAAATAACTGATGATGGTCCATGGCAAATACAAAATTCTAAATATAGTAATTATAAATTTCATTCATATCATAATCCAATAGAAGTAATGAAGAAATATATAAAAGATTTTGATCAAAATCTTTTAGCTGAAAAGTTCAGTAAGTCAAATGAAATATTTTTTTCGTTTAATAATATTACTATTCAGAATTTAATCATAGCCATATATCCCAAACTGTATTTTTAGGAGCACATAAAGTTGCTCAAAGTATGAGAAAGGCTGGAGGAAATGTATAAAAAGTTTAAAGTTTTAAATTCATTTTATGCTTATTAGGTTTATCTATATTCTTATGAAAATCCTCGTCATGCTGAACATACAGATGATTTATATTATTTATTGGGAACACATCCATTTGAAAAAGATGAAAACGAACAAGTATTATCTAAGTTATATGTGAAATACTTTATAAATTTTATAAAAACAGGAGTTCCAGATTCAAGTATATCAGCAACTAATAAGGAAATACAACAATTTTATTTTTATAGATTGGATTTCATTACAAGGAGAAAAAAATAATTATATGCATATCGATGTGAATGTAATAACAGGTCTTAAACCATATATGAATAATCATTATAATAAGTAAAAGTATTTTCAATTTCTTTTGAAACAATTTAAATAATTTCAGAGAAGTTTTGGATTATTGGCTTCATGATATGGTACAGTTTGATAACAATATTACTTTATCTGAGAAATCTTCATTAATATCCATTAAGGTTTATATAATATTTTATAATAAACTAAAATAATTCTTTTTAGAATGAAATGATTGAAGATATTGAAAATTATTCAAAATCAAACTCATTTTATTCATTATTCAAAGGATTAATATTATTCATTCTTGGAATTATAATTGGACATTTATGTACAAAATGGAATTCATGTTCAGGATATAAAAGAATTTATCATTCTTTACCTCAAGAACATAAAGGTTATACAACTTTTTAAGTTAAAATAACTTATTTCAAATAAATATTTTCAATTGAAATCATCTTGGTTATTCTTATTGACATATTTATACTGATCATCTGCTTTTGACCATTATTATAAGAAGAATTTGATCAGTTGTTTTGCCCCCCCCCCAAGGTTGGATAGAACTCTATGTACATTCTTCTGCTCGTGAAACTTTTGAACTGTTGTTGGTCAAACTTCCAAATTTTCTTAAAATAAAATTTCTATAATCTTTAAGAAAAATCATTGATATTAATGGATTTGCTATTGGAAGAAGGTTAAAGCTTATTGTTAAATATAACAATTGAGCTTTTTGAAATTTATAATCAAAAACAAAAAGAAAGAAATAAAAAGCTAAAAGAGGAATTTCTAAAAATAGAAATGGTAAACCACTCTGAAAAAAAAGAAAAAAAATAATTTAATTAATTAATTCAATCACCTGTATAAGTAAAAGTTTTACAATATGTTTATGATATTTTTTTACTTTTTCACTTAAAACTTCTTGTTGTTTTAATTTATTTATAATTCCCATTGTGCAACATATTGTTGTAATAACTCCCAAAGAAAAAAATGATACAATACCAATAACAAATTTGATTCTACTAGACTCTATATGAGTTAACTAAATATTTTAAAATAAATTGTATTTTATATAAGAGAGAGAGAGAGAGAGAGAGAGAGAGCGAATAATAACAAGAAAACTCAAACCTCAGCAGAAATTGCGATATAATAATGGCCAACAATATCAATTCCAGACTCTTCCATGATATAATCTCTCATTGTTTCTTCAATAAAAGGATGAGGACCTATTCCCCTATGAACTATTGAACTCCAAAATAATAAAACAAATAAATTTAATAATATTATAATAGATATTGTTAAAGGATGATTAAATATTCGAACTGTTTTATGTCTAATAATTGAAAATAAATAAAATTATATTAATTATGAATAATCTTACGAGCATAATGCTATATAGCGATAGATGAAACAATTGCATAAAATAAGCATAGAAGCACATAGTGATGTACAATGTGCATAAAATAGAATCATACTCCAAATATAATTGTAATTTCTCGATAGACCATATGATATTTTAACTATTATTGTATGATTTTCAAGAAAAACCTTGAATGTTGTTGTTATTACTCTTATAAAACTTTTTTTTATTTACCGGTAAGTTAAAAATAAAAAAAAAACTTAAACATAAATCAATAACTGTATAAATATATAAATAATATTTATATGAAGATATTTTAGTTGATGGACATTTATTAATTATAATAATGAAAATAGTATTGATTATAATTCCCACAAAACTTGAGATGCCAGCAAACCAAGGTAAGAACTCGAGATTCATCTATGACAATGTATTTTTAAATTTATTATTTTCAATTAAAGTTTTTATTAAAAATAAAAAACAAAATGATATTTCCAAGTAATCTATTATCATTAATAATTATAAATTAATTAAAAGCACATCATGAATAAACGAAAATTGTCAAAGATCCTTGAGACGACCATTACCAGAAGCTTATAAAACTGAAATGAACACTGAAAGATACAATATAAATTATTTTTTTATACAATGTCATACGGTATATCATTTGACTTTGAATTGAAATTGTATTATATGTTATGCTGATTTCAAAATTATAGCATCATAAACTGTATTGAAATTTTTTCTTTTGGTTTCTTTTTCTTTAATATTGATTATAATATATAGCAAAATAGAATGAATGTAATACTATATTATATGAGCAGTAATCTGCAATATCTATTTAGTGATACTATAATAAACCCTTCCAACCTCCTGAACAAACTTGAGCATAGTCAATTTGTTCTTTAGTTTTTGGCCTGTTCTGTATTTGTTGCCACCTGCATCCTTATAGGTGTTTCAAACAAGGAAGCTTGTATAATCCAAGAGGAAACAAAAATTCTAACGTTTCTTCCAAGTTTGCAAACGCTTCGTAGTTCCTATTACATATCAAAAATTAAAATTTAGAATATATTGTATTATTTATTAAAAATTTAAGATTTTTAATATTATTATAATTATTATTTATAAATATAGACTAGATTTAAAAACATATAAGATATACTTAAAATATAAATACAATGAATATTTAAGAAGAAGAACTATTATCAGAATTAGATTTACATCTAGGTTTAGATAGAAGGTAAGTTGTTTCCTGAAGACTATCTCTCTGAAAAAAAAAATTTAAATTCAAAGGAATTTATCTTTGATTACCTTAAACGTTGACTCATGTTCAAATTCATTTACAATATCATATACAGCTTTATTACTTGTTTCAGGTAGATTTCTATAATAGAATTATTATCTTTTTTTCTTTAAAATACAAAAAAAAAATATTATTTTACCTATAAATATATACTATAAAAAATGGTTGAACTATGCATAACATAAGAAAATAAAAAGGAGGCCATATAGAATATATAAATGGAAAACAATTTTGAGGTATTGAAAGGAAAAATCCCAAACCAAGAGTCAACTGAAATCAAATTTTACAAAATCATGTTGTTGTTCAAGTCAATTATCGTATCAGTTTTTGAAGATCAAACCTGCATTGCAGAAACCCTTGCAACTGGTGGAATCAACTCAGATACAAGAAGAACATTAATAACAGCAAATCCTGTAGCATTAACTAGTTCTGATAAGAATTCATTCATATAAACTGCAATATAAATTGTTTTATTTTACAAATTATGGATCTACCTACCTATTACTACAGTGATTATTGAAGAACCGGAAATTATTAATATTATATGAGCTATTGTCATTAATATAACTTTTGATATACTTAAAAATTATATTTAATTAAATAATATTTATGAGTTTACACCTGAGGATAGCTAAAATCATGAATGTGGGCCTTCTTCCAAGTTTATCTAAGCATGTTGTCCCAATTAAGCGAACAGGTGTAATAAGAATACGTGATAATAAACTTAAGTTTAAAGACTTAAAAACTTGAAAATTTTAAAAAATGTGAGAATATAATGATACTTGTGATGCTGTTAATCCTAGGTGAGTATTAACTAAAACTGAAAATTGCATTTCAACTCCTGACACTGATAGAAGATGTTGTAATTGAGTTATAATTATTAAATACATAGCCTAAACTTTATATAAATTTTGAAATAATGTTTAAGAAACATACAGCACGAAGAGATTGATCTCTCCATATATCACGTATTGTCAGTTTGAAATCTGATTTCATTGAACATTCACGAATGATTGCACTCAAAACATTATCTTTAATATTATAAATAATATTTATTACTAATTATAATATAGTAAATAACTGACCAACATCCGTGTTTTTACTATGAAAGAACTTTATCGATGATTTAGCTTCTTCATATCGTTTTTGGCTTACGAGCCATTTTGGAGAATCAGGAAAACGAAAAGTACAGAAATATAGTGTTAAACATCTTTATATATAAAAGAATTAATTAAATATTTCAAAATAAAACTTACAAAATTAATGTAAAACATGATATTAGATACCAATGATCTACAGTTCCAAGAATATTTGGATTACATAAGAAATATCTTAAAATTAAAAATTAAATAAATTATATTTCAAAATATAATTTATACGAAAGCATTGATGAACTTAATGTAGATAATAGTAGAGTTGATGATACAAAGCCACGATGACTATCAGGAGCACATTCTGTTAGATATAACTGATTCATATTCATTTGAATTGCTGCAGCTATTCCAACTATAAACTAAATTTTTTAAAAATAAAATAAAATTATTAGTAATATTCATAATATACTTGAGCAATAAAAAAGAATTCAGCTGAAGTTAATAGTGCTGAAAGAATTTGGCAGATAGCTACAACAGTACCTAACGCAGTACTAAATATTATTTTTTTAAATTAAATTTTAAATTTTAATAAATAATTACCGTATATGAATAGATATAAACTTACGTCCCTTAGAATCTAATAAAGGTGTAACATAGATAATTGAAAAAACAATTCCAAGTTTAGTTAAAATACTCATTATAGAAGATATAATAGATAATCTAATAATTTTATATTTTAAATATATTATTATAATTATTATAAACAAACCCATTTTCATCAGAATATATACCATAATGATTAATAAGAGTATTATTATATAAATAATCCAATGATGATGGTAATGCTCCATAAATCATCATTTGCATATCAATATAAAATCCCAAAATACCAAAACTTAGTAGTGCAAACAACAAGTTTTTTGAAATCATTTTGAATTCTTTCTATAAATAAATGTTAAAAACTGTGCTTTAAAGTATATTTTATGATGAATAGATCATATCAAGGACCTCCTAGGTATATAATTCTTATCTCTTAATATTTTTTTTTTATTTTACTTTTTTTAATTGATATACATATATGTTTTTTTTCTTATTCCAACTGTTTATACGTAATCAGTAGAACTATAATCTATAATTCGTTTTGTCTTTTTTTAACCGGGGAGGAGTGACATTACTCCACCCATCAGTATAGGTGTAGCTGTAGCAGCTTGCTTGATTGAGCAAACATTGCAAATCATCAAAATATGATTTTTCAGAAAACAATTTATCATTTGAATCGTGAACAAATCATTCAACATAAATACGACAATAATATTTCTAATAAAAAGAAATATTTAAAAATAAGTTATCATAACTTTATATTATTTTTAATATTTTAAATAAAATATTACAAAATAAAAATTTGCTACTATGTATTTCTCATTTCTCAGGACAAAATTCAATGAAAATGTCAACAAAGGAAAATACGGCAAAATGACAATAATTAAAATAATTTTACAGGAGAAATAAGGAATAAGTATAGTTGACATTAACTTTGCCCCATCTTTGAGATCACATAGTTAGTTTATCTTCAGTTTTCACATTTACATCCTCACAATATCCATAATTTAAAGTATTTCTGCGAGATGCTAACAACGTCAGTTTTTCAGAATATGCTGTATTAGCCTAAACATAATATTGACATATTCATTTGAACAATCAGCAAAATATACCCTGGACCGAACTTCATAATCGAATGATTGCACGATATCATATGTACTTCGTGCTTTTGTTTCAGGTAGAACTCTGAAATGGAAAAATAAATATTGTCAAATGATAAAATGATTGTATAAGTTCTATAATCTTACTTATATAGATATAAGAGGAGTAAAGGTTGATACAAAATCATTAAAATATAAAAAGCTGGTGGAAATATAGCGAAAATGGTAGGGAATACGATGTAAGGAGCAGTAAAGAACATTGGAAAAGTAAAAATCACCTGAAAATTTAGGAAAGAACGTATATAAAAATATTAAATATTAAATATTAAATAACTAACTTGCATAGCTGATATTCGAGTAGTTGGAGGAAATAACTCAACTACTAGAAGATTAGGCAAGGCTCGAACACCAGTAGCGAAGTATAACTCAGAAAGTATTTCATTAAAAATTCCTATAATTTACTATAATTAATATTTAAAAAGAGATAAGATCTAATACCTAAGCATACAGTAAAGAAAGATGGTTCATTAAAGAATACAATAGATAAAGCAGTTATCATAACAATAAGTTTAAGTAAACTATAAAAATATAAATTTGTTATAATTAAAATTTAAAAAAAAAGAAAATAAACCTTAAAAATCCAGCCAAGAAAAGAATTGGTCGTCTACCATACTTATCAATAAGTATAGTACCAGTAAATCGCATTGGACATAATAATAAACGAATAATTAATGTCATAGCTAATACCTTTAAATAGAAAATTTAATTATTTCTTCTTTTTTTTTTTTAAATTTTTGAACCTCTTCTGGTTTCATCCCTAATGATGTATATATAATAACAACATACATTCCTTCAATAAGTGTTGATGAAGTAACATTGAAGGTAGCAGTTGTAATAACAACTTTCAAAGACTATGAAAACATATGAATTATGATATATAAATATTTTAAATATACTTCTCTCAATGTTAAATCACGTAAAACTTCTTTTATTCCAGCTTTTTCTGATAAATTAGCTTCTTTTACTAATGATATCATTACATTTTCTAAAGAAAATAAATAAATTTTATTTTATTTATTATAAAACATACCAACATTAGTTTGATTTCCATGAAATAATTCTATTGAATTACGTGCTTCATCCCATTTTTCCTTTAATACTAACCATTTTGGAGAATCCGGAAGGTTATATGAAAACAAGAATAATGCAATACATCTAAAGAGATCTATTTTAATTATTTTTTATAAAATTATTTATTTTACAGTATTATTGATATAATTGGTATATATATCATATATCCATTATTTCCAAGTATGTTAGGACTACTTAAGAAATACCTGAAATATATGATTTCAATACTTCGAATATTTCAATTATCAATTTATTCTATTGATTTATTTATAAAATTTTGTTTGTCTGATCACTCTTTATCAGGCCAAATCAAACTACAATAATGAATTTTATTTCTAAAAATATACATTAAGATTGCAGCTATTGTGTCTCCAGCTGCTAAAACTGTTGAAACAAAGCCTGAAATAGCAAAATAAATAATATTTTCTTTTATTTTTAGTTAACCTCGATGCTCATCTGGAGCACATTCGGTTATATACAATTGTACACCACTGTTTGTAAGTATTATACTTAATCCTAAGAAAAACTATAAAAATTATATTACTTCCTGGATAAATTATATTTTTTTAATATTTTGTATTTTTATATATTTTGTAGAAAAGCGCGTGAAATGTTTGTGATCACTTTATATATTGCTTGAGTGATTCTTTTCTTCTTTTTTTTTTTCAAAAAAAAAAGGAAACAAAATAAATGAAAAGTTTAAACTAAAAAAAACTCTATTTTACAATTAAGTTACAAAGATGAATTCAAAATTTATAATCTCTCATTTTGATTGATTTATATTGTTTTTTCTATTAAATGTACCTCAGAAACGAAATATAACTCAGCCGATTGAAGCTGAAATGCTGCTAGTTGTAAAAATCCAACAGCTAAGCCTAGACCAGTTCTAAGATGATGGATAAAAACTTTTTTTAAATTTAAAATAGTTTCTTACCTCACATATACATTTACAAATTTTCTTCCTTTCTTATCGAATAAAACCATTAATTTAGTTAAAGATATAATAGAACCAATGGATACAGAAATTATCATACATGTAGATACAACGGATAATCTAGAAATTTAGAAAAAAAAATTTTTTTTATTAAAATAAACTTTATACCCTTTAACATCAGTCCATATATGATAATGTTGAATAAGAGTTGCATTGTATATCTGGTTTAAAGGTCCAGGTAATGTACTGTATACTAATGCTTGTATATCAGTATATATACCTAATAAAGCATAGCTAAACAATGCGATTGTTAGATGTTGGCTGATCATGACATCTGAGTAGAAATAATCACTCAAGGTTCTGCTCACTCTATCAATACCATTTATATATAAATAAATATATATATATATATAAATATCTTTTTTAAAAACTGCCTTGGTTGCAGCTTTATGTTTCTTCTTTATTATTGTGAAGTAACAGTTTTCATCATGATATTAAAATAGCAGTTATTGTTATTAAACTAAGAATACTTTAAAGGTATTATATATGTTTCAAAATAATCTTTTCTTCTATACTTATGTATATATACTATATATTGAATACAAAAAATATACAAACAACTACAGAAACTATGTAATTTGATAATGTATTCTCTCGTATCAGTTACTTTAATCAATACCTATTAGGTATTTTGCATGTTAGCAATATTTCATAAAGAAGAGATAAAATCCATGTGAAACCTAGAATTTCAATCATTATGTCTTAGAAAAATTGGGTTTTTCCAAGTATTTCCTTTGTTTTTATGTAAAATGAATAATGAAAAATCAACCTTATCCATCATAATCAAATCGTTGTGTGACTCATAACAACCTCGATGTCTCCAATCCGAACAATTCCACAAACCTGATCTTTTCAGCTTGAAAAATGTAAGAAAACTATGAAAAACTTTATAATTAGAATAATAAATAATTATTTATTTATTTATTTATTTATGTTACAAACAATGAAAATTAAATTTAAACAACAATATCTGTTACTTTTTGTTTCTTCATTACTGTAAAATCTTCTTGTTTTTCAATAATCTAATTTGATTTATTGATCATAAGTGAATTTATGTATGTATATGTACTGTTCAAAGTTCAAAAGGGACTTTATAGTATGATAAAGTCCTTTTCTTAAAATAATAACTTTTAAAAGTTTTTATTCGATTTGTCTATGACAAATGAAGAGAAAACAATGATTAGTCTCAATTTTTTTTAATCAAAATTGTAACAGTTCTAATGAATAAAATAAGAAATGGAAAACTCAGCTCCTTAAAAAAAATTAAAAAATGATAAAGTTATTTTGCTTCTCACGTTTTTTTCTAAACCAATCAAAATTTTCAGACTTAAGTTCACACCTCAGAGATATCATTTAATGATTTTATTTGGCTCACAGCGTTGTCAGCTGTCACTCAGCCGAATCGGGATAATTAGGAAGAAATTAAGCGTCTTTTTCAAGTTTATCATGAGCATATTTAAATCAAAAGTTTCTTTTCTCCTTCAATTAGCTATCAGCAGCATTTTTTCTTATATCGTTCACGATTTAATCAGTGATCAAGCTTGATAGGCAAGACTTTGTGTGATAAATGACTTTTGCGCTGAAAGCTATCGACTAAAAGTCTTTCTTAAGCTTCGCTGAAACCTTCCGAGTTTCAAGTACATCTCGTATTCAATTACGTTTTAACATCCGCCCACGTTATAACAAGAAAAACAAAAAAAACTAAGATTTTCAGTATAAACCAGTACGAAAGGCAAATGTTGTTGTATATGAGAAAACATATTTACTACATGCTTTCGCATCACTTAAGTATATACGTCCACCTGTTACTCCTCTATTATTCGGAAAAAAACTTCAGCTTCAAATTATATAATTATTTTGGTTCTATGACCTTAATATAGTATTAAAATCAATTAATTACTTAATCTATTTTACAACAAGATGTACATGTTTTTGAAATTAGCTTACCTTCATCTCTTATCTTATCTAAATCTTCACAAATCTTCTCAGTAACACCCAATATATTACATTAAACCATTTTTTATTTCTTCGAGACTATGAATCTCTAATTGTAAGATTTTAACTTTGATAGTATTATTTAAGATCTAAAAAATTATTTCTTTGTTTAATTATTTAGTTATTAAAATTAAAAATAAAATAAATATATATATATATATATATATATATATATATATTGATTTAAATGAAATTTCATTAATTGCTTGTGCTACTACGATCTTATTTTCTTCCTTATCCCTCTCTTTATCCCGGACAAAATCATCCAACTATTCATAGCCCAGCTTCAGATGTGTAATATGAGGAATATCTCCTAGTTTCCGCACCCTCACTCATCACGGCTATTCCTTCATTTCTTTTTCTTCTTCATCATCATCCTTATCTTCTTTTGCATTTCCAGCTTCAATTTCCTCCATTTCTTCTGAACTTATCATTTCAACTTCACTCACCTGTCCTTTCATCAATAATTCTCTAATTTACAGTCTAATTCTATCAATTGCTTTATTATTTATATTCTATCTCTTTTGACTTTTAGTACTTCCCATTCTTTATGTTTTACTAATATTTTATTTATTGTCGAGAAGTTTTTGTCAAACTCTTTCAAAAAAAAAATTAATTTCTCTATAATTGCTTTGAAATATATCTGCTTTTTTTAAAATTTATAGAATTGAACTTAAGGCTGTTAGATACTACATTACAATCATTTGTAGAAAATCTTTGCTCTCATAGAAATGCTATGAACTCATTTGAACTTTTGAAGACTTGTCATTCTTCTACCGTACTAAGTCAAGAATAATCTTACAATTCTTAATAATTATGTGAGAGCATAAGTCACATCTGTGAACATTTGTTCGTTTAAATAATTTCGAAAGGTAATATTTAGAACAATTCAATTCAAACTTTTATTTTTCTTACTTTAACCTAAAAATCATACAATCTACTTACATTTTAATATTAAAGAATAACACAATTACTATTCCGAAATCTTGTAAACCAACCACATGGCTGGCAGGTGTGTCCAGCTGCCGTTTCTCACATGTCTTCCGAACTATTTTTCCAAATTCCGAAGCTTTCTTTTAAAGCTATAGGTTCCACTATATGAAACATTCTACTTCTTTTTCTTAATTAAAGCTTATCCACTTTAATAGGAAATGACAATGATAATCAGTGAAATATCGAGTGAACATCATAGCACATTTTACATTACTTAGTCCAGAAAGAACCAAACTTTCTTCAATTTTTATGGTCTCCCGTTCAAAGCTATAAACTTCTTGTTGCCGTTAATTTTATAGCTAACAGGAGGACTACGTATGACAAAAGCTCTTTGTACTCCTCATATCCTTTCTATCTCAGCAGTTTTTTTTTTAATTTAAGCTTGCGTATACGAATACTGGAAATAGCTTCGTTACTCGTCATTCACATATTTTCGTTTTCAGTTTTTATTTTCACTTTTGTCAGTACACTTTATGCTACGATCATAAACCTTGGAATGATAATCTGCCAATGGAAATTAAATGTTGTTTATGTTTGGAAGGAACTCGAATTATATTCGAGGATGACTCTGGTAATGATCCAGCATCAACTTATAAGATGTGTCAAGGACTTGTACATGTAAAAGTAATATTCAATTTACATTCTACTTTTGTTTAATGATAAATATTATTTTAGAGAGCTTGTTTCTATGTTGGAGTATCAGCCATCCTTCTATGTATATTCTCAGCAATATGTATGCTGTTTGGAGTATATTCTGTTAATTTTTGGCTAGATGTATTCTTAATCGTCGTAAATATACTTGTTGCTATAATTATGATGATTGGATTATTTTATGATAAAGCAAATTTTCTAGTTCCTTTTATAGTTAGTGAGGTAAGGATTTCAATAATGCTAACTATTTTATGGACACAGAACTTCTTTAGATTGCACAATGCGTAGGATTCTTCATATTGGCAACGTATACCTTATACTATACGTTCACATTCAAAAGAGAAAGATTTTATCAAAAATTTGGTTAATAAACTAATAGAATACTGTAATTATAATTTAATTTTTCAGATCAAATGTTAATGGTCGTATCAATATATTTAGGAATTATAGTATGTGCTTCTGCTATCTGGGCTGCTACCAAATGTTATCACTATTTGAGAGAAAAATCAAATCATAATATTCCGGAAGAACGTTGTATGTGGAGATAGCTTTATTTGAATCTTTAATCTTTAATATCTGAAGTATTTCTTAGGTAGATATTATGAGTTTTAATTTTTACTTTTATCCTTTTACGGGTTTGACAATATTTATATGCTTTAATGTTTCTTCAGCACAATCTATTTTTACTTCATAACATGATACTCATTTTTAACTTACTAACTTTTAATTTTTAAACAAATTTTTTATACGGAATATTATTTTTATAAAATTAACTGAATAAATTCATTCTGTGATTTCTCAAGTAAATAAATACGTATATCTTTCGAAATATAATAATATAAAAATAAAATTAGAACCATATTTATTGAACAACTAAGATTTTATTTCATATTTTGTAAAAATAGTTCTTTTACCAAAAAAAATGGAAATTAATTTCGATGGACTAGTAAGTATACCGGACGACAGACAGCAATCTACTAACGAAGATTTTAAGCGGAAGTGAGAGCATCAACTCCAGGAAGAACTTTTCCTAAATTTATTTTTAAAAAAAATAAAAAATTACTTGTATTTGTTACCTTCAAGAAGCTCCAAACTGGCTCCTCCTCCGGTAGAAACGTGGCTGACTTTATCTTCTGCGTTGAACTTTTTGGCAGCAGTAGCAGTATCTCCTCCTCCTAAGAATAATTCAAAAATCAAAGATACGGTAATGAAAAATATACCAATAATGGTGACAGCACCAGCAGCTGTAGCGGCGATAACTGCATCCATCATTGACTTGGTACCATGAGAGAATTTTTCGAACTTAATTGAACAACTAGCTCAAATGAGAAGATAATATATACCTCAAAAACTCCTGGAGGCCCGTTCCAGACAACAGTCTTAGCATTTTGAATAGCAGCAGCGAATATCTTGGATGATTCTGATCCAACATCAAGACCCATATGTCCTATAAAACGATTATGACAAACGAAAGCCATCCAAAAATCACCGTCAGGAACTCCTTGCTGAGCAGTAAGGTTGCTAGCAGAAGCATCTTCAGCAAACTTATCTCCAACAACAAAGTCAACAGGTAAGTGAATCTTGACATTCTTGCTCTTAGCTTTCTCCAAAATCTCATTAACAATCTTAGCTCCCTGAAATTAGTTACTCTCATTGCATTGAACTTGGTATGAGTAATCCTACTTCTTCATCAAACAAAGAGTTTCCGATGGAAACACCCTGGGCAACCTTCAAGAAAGTAAAAGCCATGCCACCTCCAATAATCATTTCATCAACCTAAAACTTCCTTTATAAAGCTTCAAGTAAAAACAATTACCTTATCAAGCATGTTGTTAATCAATTGAATCTTATCCGCTACTTTAGCTCCTCCAAGGATAGCGAGGAATGGACGAGCTGGATCACCGAGAGCCTAAATTTTAATAAATATTAAACATATTCGGCTTTTTGAAACCTTTCCGAAATAGACAAGTTCGTTTTTCATTAAATAACCGCAAGCACGAGTTTGCAAGTCAACTCCAACCATGGAGCTATGAGCTCTATGAGCAGTTCCAAAAGCATCATTGACGTATACATCACCGAGCTTGCTGAGAGATTCACGGAATGTTTTTACACTGTCTGGATTAGCCTTGACCTGAAAATAAAAGAATTGTTTTGAATTCAAGCATTTTTTCTTACTTTCTGACCAGCTTCATCAACTCCTTTTCCTTCTTCTTCGATGTGGAATCGAAGATTTTCGAGCAAGAATACTGATCCGTCCTGTGGATCTTCCACAGTCTGTTCAACAGTCTTTCCGACACAATCGGATAAGAAAGTTACTTCTCTACAAATCAATTTTACTGAGTAATACTACATAAATACAAAAAAACCTGTCAAGAAGTTTACGAAGCTCATCAGCAACTGGAGCAAGAGTGTATTTTAGTTGTTCACGACCATCAGGTCTTCCTAAGTGAGACATAAGAATTACAGCCTTAGCTCCGTTATCCAAAGCATACTGAAATATATGATTCACAATTAACATAGAAAACTCGGAAAACCTTGATTGAAGGAAGAGCAGCAACAATTCTTTGGTTGTTGGTAATTTTTCCCTCCTTCATGGGGACATTGAAGTCAACGCGTATTAAAACACGCTTTCCCTTGACATCAACCTTAAACAAAATGAAGAATTAATACTTCATTGTGAGCAGCATGATGCTACAATGTTATTAAGCGTTAAGGCATGCTAACGCAATTCAGACATCTTATTTCCATTCTTTGAAAGATTCGGTGGCATATTATATGATAACACTCCATATTATTTGTTTAATGTATTTTTATTTAGATTCTTGAATCTACCAACCTTATCGATGGAAAGTTTATCGAGCTTCATTCCTTTAACAGTAATGTATCGAATAGAATAAGGTTTGATAGAACCTGCAATGAAAAACCTCAAAAATCCCTTTGAAAAAATCTATAACTATGAACCATTAAAAACTCTTGGGAAACATTAGAGTTATTACTAAGAAGTGGTTAACAATAGACATTGGGTAATTAAACAATGGGTAACAAACAGAAAACTGATAAAATCGAATTAAATTATAGAAAAATAATTAAATTCTCTATGACTTCATCATGATCGATATTTTCTAGCCACTACTGCACAGAATCTAAGAAACCTGATGACGTTGATGAGTTATTCTCAGAGTTCAAAAGATAATATATGAAAAAGGGCGCGGAAAGTATTGGCATCTCCTGGTAATTGCAAAGTTTATAATCAATAGATCAACTGATGAAAAAACATGAAGGGCGAGAGATAAGAAGATACTAGAGGAGAGTAGAATATCAAATGGGCCTGGGTTCAGAGAAGTTGGTCATGTTGTGTCAGAAAAGAGAGAAAACGAGAGAATAGCAGCAAATCAATGATGCCTAGCATAAGTGTTCCAAATGTTGAAAATGGCACGTATGAGGTTCTTGCGTGCGTTTCAATTTGGCAATCATGTTTTATCCTTGTATATTAGATAAAAATGTAAAGTGACAATAAAATAACCATTAAAAATCAAATATATTGACAAATGTATATGTGAAGAAAAAATAAAACTAACTAAAAAATGGTTTATTTCTAAAATAGAAAAAGCAATACAAATTTAGCAAATTTCAACAACTAATTGATGTAAAGACATTTTTACGGAGTATCGTCAGCTGCTGCAGACTCTACTTTCTTTTCTAAAAACAAGGTAACATTATCGCATCACTACTGGTAATACCTTTTCGTGGGCCAGAGCGAAGTAAGCGTATTAGTGTAGCATCAGCTTCTAGTAGGGTTAAATCATTCTTCGAACCCAAAAATCTTTCACTCAGTTCCGAATCATGCATTCTAACCAACACTTGAGACCCTGTTCGATAAGCTCTGCAGAATCAAACGTAATATACGAACTCAAGTATATACTACTCACTCTCCGTTGACTGCTGGAGCCTTGCAAACAGCATTGAATTTTAATCCCATATCAATATAAAGATCCTAGAAATAAAAGATATTTTTCAGATTCATTAAATTGACATACATCTTGCATTCTATGAACTATTTTTCCAACAACAACACGTCCTCTCATATCACCTAATTGCATAAATTTAGAGTCTCTGAGCATTTTGGCAAAGGATTGTCCCTACACAACAGACGATAAATAACATTATACCAGTAGCCTTGCTCACTTTTGTTTTACTTGTTACATCCATTCCAATACTATCCACAAACTGATCCAAATCAATTTTACTGATAGATTCATTACTGGTCGTAGCTTCGGTAGATAGCAAAACTCTAGAAGCTAAAGTAAAGTTCCTCAACGATAGAATAGACACCCGATTCATCTAAAATCATGAAACTGCCCCTCATAAAAATTTTGTGCTCAGAAAAGTATAATCGAAAAAAACGATGTAATAAAACAAGTACTAATAGCAATCATATTTAACAACATGAGGCAAATATACGGGGATCATTATAACTGATCATGACAATGTGTACATACAACAAAGACACTATATGAAATAAGAGAAATTGGAACTCATGCGTTGAGCTGATTCTGCTTCTGCAGTGAAATATACAATAATGCTAATGAAAAAGAAAGAACATTGGCAAAATAAACTACATGTTTTCATAAAACAATCCAAAATGGATAAGATCTAAGCAAATGCTTTAACACAACTACTTATTAAAAAACTAAAACAATTAATCCTGAGAGAGCATTGAACTTATAAGAGTTTCTTTAGAAATCTAATTAACCAGTATTAATGTAATGATGACTAGGCTCATTCAAAAGAGGTTGATTCATTTGAGAGGTGTGAGTTACAGTAACGCGTTGTTGAGAAGGAACCATCGGCTAAAAAAAAAGGATTTAATCCGTAATTTAATAACTCAACTGACTCTATTGGAAATAGGCATAGGTTTCGAAGCTGGAACAACAGGAATTCGTTTCGTTATCATTCCGGAGGGTACCATGGTCGCACTTCTTTTTATCCCAGGAGAAGATGGTCTTCTAGCTTCCTCAGGTATTAAATGCCTTCTTTTTATATCAGTTTTAATGTGTTTTCTAAAAGTAAAAGTAAACATTTCATAAAACCAGGTTATCAGAATATCAGGACAAATCTGAATTTGGAAAAAGAAAACCATACGATGTTCTTCCTTGTACACTTTGACTAATCATGTCGAGTTCATGGGCAAAGCGAGTAAGTGAATCTCGTAATTGATCAACATCTTTCTCTGTCCATTTACTTAAAAAAACATCATTAAGAAAATAAAAAAACGTTGTTCTAACCATTCTTCAGGTTCTACATTCGAATGAAGTTGCAATGTCAAATCACCTAATTTTTGAAAAGCATGACCAGCGGTCAAGAAGACTTCCGCTACCTAACATGAAATTTTGCAAAAAGAAAAGTTTAAAAAAGCATACCTTGCTAGCTAAATTAACAGGTGGTTCAGTTGCAGGAAAGGTCATTGATGGCGGAGGTTGAGTATGAGTCTGATTTGTAGTTGTAATTGTAACTGTATTAGCCGTCTGGGACGGACCAGCTCCCATAGTGTTAAAATTCCGAATCATCCTTGAATATAATGATATACAATTGAACAAAAAAATCTGATAGATATTGAACTCAACATAAAGAGTTAATAAGAAGAAAATAAAACATAAGCATAATCGTGTATTGGAAAAAAGCACCCTATAACAAGAAATAAACATAACAAAAAGTTGACTATTTTTTTATAATTAAGACCCGTTAGCAGGGAACTAATTTGAGCGTTTGAATAATTATTGACCCTCTCCTTGGCCACCTTCAGGAGCAACTGCGTTGGAAATGAACATGAAAAGAACAACAGGGACAATATACATCCACTAAAAATAATTTTTTAAATCACTTTAAATAATAAAGCTTACGTATTTAGCAATGAAACTTCGGTTATCAGTATCAGCTCCATGTTGACGAGCCTTTCTTTCTTTCTCTACTTTTTGAACAAATGATAGAGTATCCGGGCTAAAATAAGTGATATACATATTTTTTTTGATGAGCTAACCTTGGTAGACTTCTTTTATTCAAAACATTAACAGTTCCTTGTACACTTCCCTTCTGAACATTAGCTACACAATTATTAGAGTCGAGATGGCCGCCTACACAAATAAAGATTATATAAAATTTTGCGATTCATTAATCAAACCAGCAGCGATAATGTCGGGGAAAACAGTTACGGAGTGAGCTACTTGAGTATCAGGATCAACAGTCACCCAAATGTGATGATATAAATTAGACTGAGAAATTAAACACTGAAAAAATTACTTTTTATTGAAAAGTATGTGTCAACATACTGCTTTAGTTGAACTGTACAAAGGTACTGTTGGCTTCGATGAGCTCACTGCTTTTATTCTATATTGTGAATTAATATTTTCATTCAATCTTTTTATATATGAAGAATCCTCCTGAAAAAAGGACACAATAACCTAGATCGACTAAAATATCCCTCACATTTCCCTTAAAAACAGCACTGTAATTACCATCGAACTGTTTACGGAGATCAATCACACCCATAGGGAAAGAGTGAGCGAAATCTGAAGTTCATTTGGATTAAAAAAATTTGTTCTTAATATTACCATCATAAGAATATTCAAGATTTATTGTCCATTGTGCAGATGCTCCAATTAGCAGAATTACTAATGTGCCAAGGAGCAACATGTAGATTAAACACCTGCAGCGAAATATTGGAAATCAAGTAAAATAAATTTTCAAGGTATCATAATGAGATTACATTGCTCATGAAATAAATAAAGTTTGAATACAGATTCATTATTAGTTACCCATATTGAACTACATGAAGAGATCAGCAAAGGTATAGCTATTCCGTGTTTCATATCAAAACAAAAAATATACAATGAGCAAGCTTTGCATTTACAGATAAAAAATAGCTATTCAAGTGAAGAGATTGCATCTTAAAATAAAAAATCATGCTAAAATTAGTCCATCATTTCAGATGGTGTAGGTGTTACTCTTCCTCGACCACGGCCTCTACCTCGGCCTCTGTTACTAGTAATTGTAGAAAAGCTTCTCACAGATGCAACATCATCAGGTTTGTTATCCTATAAATCAGGAATATAATAATTTATTACACCTCACTAAACATACAGAAAGTGAACTCTTATATAAAAGATAAGGTTCCCAGGTGTTCTCTTTACCAGCAGTACTCGCTCCTACTACAGGGCCACTTTGTTTTTCAAGATATCGTACCCTTAAAAAAATATTTAAATAGCCTAAACAGAAGTGAAAACTTACAGACTATGCTTATCTTGTTTAAGTAATTTACCACTAAACTCCATGATAACTTCCAAATACGAAATATTGTGTGGTAAGTTATCTTTCTTGTTGGATTGGGGATCATATCCTACCATTGCGTATTGAATTCCATCTCTGTTAATTCAACGACATTAAAGCTTATTAATATATGGATTAGTTACCGATGTACAGAAGCAACTGCTTCTCTATTTTTAATATGATCGTTTCCAAATGCAACTGCAAAACGTTTTGCGAGATCACGTAAAGCTTGGAACGAGTCTGATAAGGGATCAACAAACTCTGTCCGGTTTTCCCACTGAAGAATTTGGTATTTAAAAATATTGTGTTCACCAATGTTTCTTACCCGTATACTTTCATAAGATTCAATTAGAACTTTAGTAACAGCCTTAGCACAAGCCAAAAAATTGAGATCACGGCATTTGTATAAAAGCTGTTTGAGTAGATCACCAAAATCAGTATAACTCTTAAATACGAAATTACACAGAACGAAGAGAGGAATAACTTACAGAGCAGTAATATTTGAGAACACTAGCAGCATCTTGAATTTTGAAACTGCCATGTAATACCATCTTACAATATTGGGCAAGAATAACACGCTTCTATAAACAGGTTATTAGATATAAGAAGTGAAATGTAAAGATCACCTTTTGCATGAGTTCAACTCTTTCTTGCTGATCCATATGTGTATCCATTCCAGCATCAGTGAACACATTTGAACAAACAAATTGTTGAATTTTATCAACAAATTCCTAAAAATTTCATTATGAGCAAAAATAGGTTGCAACTGCTTACGTTGTCCAAAGTTACAACCAGACTAGCACAAAAGGCGGAGTCTCGTACAAGCTGATCATTGAAAAGAAAAAGTATGTCACATAAACACCGGAAGCCTGTTTCAACTCCAGATGCTCCAGCCTTCATCATCGTATCCACAACATGAATAAATTGATCTCGCCGTTTTTTTAGCTTCTTTAAGGCCTCCTGTAAGTATATGAAATAACCTCACAGTTAATCTAAGTAAATTACGTTTTTGTTAGATTCTTGATCTGAGATAAATCTTGCTAAGTCATAGCCCAGTTGCAAACATAGGAACCATATTGATTTGTCAATTACATCTCTGGGCGCCCGATCTTCATGGTTGGATAGTAAGTTTAATACAACATCCCATAAGTCCCATTTTTTCAAATCAATATGACTGAAAAAAATAATATTGTTGTCAAAACCATGAAATTACCTAGAGAAGGCTGCTATTTTTCTAAAAGATGAGAGCATTACTGCATCATCTTCATCATCCCAATTTTTTTCATTAAAAAATCTTTGAACAGTGTGACGAAGTTGTAGGGCAAGACCATCAATTAGCTAAAATAAATAAGAATTAATACAAAACAAAATATCTTACTTTAAGGCGGTAGGTTTCTGTGTGCTGTGCGACTGCAGTATTAGTGGTAAAGTAAGTTAAAACTTCAGCAACAGTCAACAGCATCTCTTCATCAGCATGCTTTTCAACAATAATATCGATGACCCGCATCAAATCATTTAAATGCTAGAAAATTTGAAAAATAAGAATCACGAAAAAAATTCAAGAGAGTACGTTTTCTAGCCTCGCAGCCATAAACATTTCCAGTTGGAAATAGAGTGGTATGCAAATCAAGCCAGCAACTTTGTCCCGATCGGCGATGAACTGTAACAAATTATGTAAAAATTTTGATAAATAAGGAACTTGCTTTTTGTAATAGTTGGGAAAGTACAGGGATTAATATTTCGCTTAATTTTGTTCGGTCATCAACAAGCATTCGATTTTCTTTGGTTGAAGGAGCTCCTCGCTTAGCTACAGCTCTTCCAACCGGAGATTCTCCGGTAGCTGATTGGCGAACACTACATACAAGAACTTCAATTAACTGGGTCTCCATTTTTTCCACTGAAGTATTGAATAATTAACAACTTTAAAAAATGAGCAAATACATACTTTCATCTCCAAGCAGCAAATCGACTTGAGTTTGCCAATCTTTAATGATAGGATTTGTATCAATCAATGCATCAATTAAATAAGAAGCATGACTATGGCACTAAACATAAATCATAACTCTTGATCAAAAGTTAAGACAAACTTCTCCTTCAATGTAGAACTGAATCAAGTCCTTAATAAGCGCAGCATTTTGATCTTGTCTGCCATGCGAACCTCGCCTGTTGTCCACGTTATGTTGAAAAACTTTAGTATTTAAGAATTCTCCGGCAGCAACAGCTAGTCCCCTATGAGTAGAATAAACGAGCTCATATATAGGAATACAATCTTTAAGCTGAAGAATTGTAGGAAAAACTCTGAATATTAAAGGTATCATGGGTTAAAAATTATCGAAGCAAACCTGTAAATGCTAGTCATTAAAGTGCAAGTACGCACGGCTACATCGTGATCTTTATCCAAAACCATCGAAACTAAGCGTGTCTAATTTAAAAAATAAAAATACGTAAATATAGTAAAATAAACCTTGAATTTGTTGGTGAACAACTCTAACTTTGAGAGCATATTTGATTTTTCATATAAGGGAAGCAATGCATTAATACATTTTAACCGAACTTCAGGCATCTATACAATCATATGTATTAAAGAAAAATTCTTTCAAGCGTTCACCTTATCATGTAAACTCCATCCGATATACTTGAGATAAGAATCCTCTAAAAAGTGGTCGGGATATATCAACATCCAATTACCTAACTCTGTTATACAGATAGCTCGAGTGTCAGGTAGGATATCACTATAAATGTAAAATGAGAAACAATTAATAGTAAACTGTTACCGATATCGATGTACGAAAACACTTTTAAAAATGTACTGTAACATTTGTCGAACGTCATCAATACGCTCTTCAATCTTTAAGGAATAGAAAATTATTTAAAAAATTACATTCCACAAACTTCATTTTTCTTATTCATAAGCATATCCAACTTCTCATTAGTACTTCCTCCACCTTTTAATCTTGCCTATAAAATTGCAATACCAATTGTTTTTTTTTATGAACAAACCTTTTCAGCATCAATTTGCTTGGAGTTTTTGTCTTTAATGGAAATAATTTCCATAGTCACGTCGACGAGAGCAGAAGAAATTTTCATTGCTGAAAAATCAAAATAGCATTAATGAAGCAAAATCAAATTTATTATTAACCTGCAAAGGTTGAAGTATGACGAAATGCTCGAACTTGACTGTCGGCTAATCCAGTAAGTAGTTGAATCACACTATCCATCATGCGTTGATCAAATATTACAGATGCCTTGCATTTATCAATAAGTTCCTGTAAAGAGATATACAGACTTCCGTTAAAACTTAAATAATTTTGATTTTTACATATAGTAAGCTGTGTAAATTATTTCTGAATTTCTTCCATTGAGGACCCGCCAAAACTAATGGATAATCTCCAGATTCTTCTTCGAAGTCTTCTGTCATTCTCCGAATTATATCACTGAAAAAACCCAGTATTATACCCGTATTACCAAATATGTCCAACCTGTATTCCATACTGTGAATCATTTGAGAAGTAATGTTTCCTTTACATCCGCAACAAGAAATAAAAAATTGCAAAAGTTTTACCAACGCAGCATCAGGATTGCGATCGTATTCTTCAATCCACTCATCGATTACAGTCTAAATTAGAAGTTATATCAAAAGAAAAAAAAGAGAAACACAAACATCAACATTTTTTCCGGT
This sequence comes from Auanema rhodensis, assembly GCA_964057225.1. Classification (NCBI taxonomy): domain Eukaryota; kingdom Metazoa; phylum Nematoda; class Chromadorea; order Rhabditida; family Rhabditidae; genus Auanema; species Auanema rhodense. The sequence continues at coordinate 6,026,366 of OZ059899.1, read as the reverse complement.
CTTTACTGCGCCGAATAAGCCCTTATCTTCACTGAGATTCAGCCCGTCATGTGTAGTTATGTTTCTGCGAGCACCTCCTCTGCCGCCACCCCTTGTTAGTAATGTAGAACCTCGGGGGCGACCTCGTTTAGGCTAAAACTATATTTAATAAAAAATTTATGATAGTACCATACCGCTGACATTGACAAATTAAGTGAAGATTCATCTACAGAGGGAATTCTTCGTTTTCTTCCTCTCGTACTAGCAGTAGGTGATCGAAATACAGCATCGTCATTTATTGTAGGTTCGGAACTGAAAACAGGAATTCATAGATACAAGTGAGAGGATTAAATTTCAGTAGTTTTACCTAGGTGCACCAGCTCCAGAACTATTCATTTCTGCATAATTTACTCTTTGTACTCCTCTTGTGGACATCCTAACAGGAGAATTGTCCACAGAGGACATCATCGACTGATCCATACTATTAAATTAAAGCGCTAATTCAAAAAAAAAACGTTTTTTTGCTGAAAGAAATATTAAAGAAATTTAATGTTATATTATACTAATCAAAAGAAAAAATCTTTCTTCAGAAAAAATTTTTAAATAGTAATTTGCATATTCAATGATAAACAAACTTTTTAATTAGAGAACAAAATCAAGCCAAAAAAATATTAAATTTACCGCTGTTTAGAAATTTTGGCATAACGCCAAGACTCCGTAAAAAGCGTGCAAATATGGACTGTTTTGTATATGTTTGTATACACTCATTCTTGTGAATTTATTAAGAAATTCCATGTTTTAAAATTAGAAGATTTTTTTAATTTAAATTTGCAAAGCAAAAGCACGTTGCAAATAACCAAAATAAGCGTTTATTTCAAAGTTTTTGAATTTCCGTTCAGGACCATCCCCATATAAACGCGCTCCCTGAGGACGCGGCGCGCATTTTCGTTTCTATTTAATTGACGTGTAGCCACGCTTCGAACGGTTTTCTTTACACAATTTTGTTTATTTTTCCGGCCAGCTTATTCAGATTAATTTTTATTATTAGTGATTTCGAATTAATTTTTTTTCAATAATCCTGTTCAGCTTTACCATGGAAGAGGAACAGCTTCTCGATTACGAGGAAGAGCAAGAGGAAACTCAAGTTCAACAAACTGCTGACTCTGGAACCGGAGATGGTGTTAAAAAGCCAAAGGTGATAATTTTTAGAATTTCCTTTTTTTAAACATGACCATTAAGGGTACCTATGCTTCAATCCACAGTAGTGGTTTTAGAGATTTCCTCTTGAAGCCTGAACTATTAAGAGCTATTGGAGACTGTGGTTTCGAACATCCGTCTGAAGGTTAATATTGAGTACCGTGGTCAAAAATTCTAACTGTAGTTTTTCAGTTCAACACGAATGTATTCCACAGGCTATTCTCGGTATGGACATTGTTTGTCAAGCCAAATCTGGAATGGGAAAAACTGCCGTTTTCGTTCTCGCCACTCTCCAACAATTGGAGCCTGTGGATGGTGAAGTATGTTATCAGCATTCTCAGTTTAGAGTTTTTCCTAATTAAACCTTTTTTAGGTTTCCGTTCTTGTTATGTGCCATACTCGTGAGTTGGCTTTCCAAATCTCTAAAGAATATGAGCGTTTTAGCAAGTATTTGCCCACAACCAAGGTTTGTTTTTGTGTGACTTCGGCTATTCATGGGTTTAAAATTTAAGGTTGCTGTATTCTTTGGTGGTATGCCCATCAAGAAGGACGAAGAGCTACTTCGTACTAATTGCCCACACATTGTGGTTGGAACACCAGGTCGTACCCTTGCTTTGGCAAAGTCTGGCAAACTAAAATTGGATAAGGTCAAGTATTTCGTTCTCGATGAATGCGATAGAATGATCGGAGATGCCGGTACGTGACGCGGAAACTCATAACAGACTTAGTTTTTTTTTTTAGATATGAGACGTGATGTTCAAGAAATTGTTAAGATGACACCACAAGAAAAGCAGGTCATGATGTTCTCCGCTACTTTGCCAAAGGATCTTCGAGTTGTCTGCAAGAAGTTTATGCAAGATGTAAGAAATGCTGTTTTTTTGCACGAAGGATCACGTTTACGTGGCTGATAAATTGAAACTCCGATTCTGTATCGGACGGATGTGAAAGTGACATATCAAGGTATGTGCTGTAAGATATTCTCAGCATATTGAATATATTTAGATTTTCTGAGAAGTCCCTTCAGTGCTGTTGGGTCTGAATGTTCTCCCTGTCGAGATATGTCACAATAATTGTCAGTGTTGGTGATGGTCCAACATTCAATCAAGAATGAGCCTGGCCTTTACGAAGGATTGCTCTTTTTGATGCTGCTTACAACAGAGTTACTAGTTCTTTTTTAGCCTATGGAAGTATTTGTTGATGATGAAGCCAAGCTCACTTTGCACGGATTGCAACAACATTATGTTAAACTGAAGGAGGCTGACAAGAACAAAAAATTACTTGAACTTTTAGATCTTTTAGAGTTCAATCAAGTGGGCTATATTAGGTATTCAATTCTTTATAAGAGACTGGTTTTAGGTTGTTATATTTGTTAAATCTGTTGCCCGTTGTGGTGCTCTTCATCAACTTTTATCCGAGCAAAATTTCCCATCTATTGCTATTCATCGTCAGATGCCTCAAGAAGAGCGCTTGTCTCGCTATCAAGCGTTTAAGGATTTCCAGGTTCCGTAGGCGTTTGATTTCAGTGTTCAGTCGTCAATTTTAGAAGCGTATTCTTGTTGCTACTGATCTTTTCGGAAGAGGAATGGACATTGAGCGTGTTAATATCGTTTTCAATTATGATATGCCAGAGGATTCTGACTCTTATCTTCACAGAGTTTGTTTATTCTTTCATATACGTCCTTATCGTTATACTTAGGTTGCTCGTGCTGGACGTTTTGGAACCAAGGGATTGGCCATTACCTTTGTTTCTGATGAAAAAGACGCTACTACTTTGAATTCTGTTCAGGATCGTTTTGATATCTCTATTTCTGAGCTTCCTGAAACTATTGATGTTTCTACCTACAGTATGTTTAATGTTTCATGTATGAATATAATCTTTTTTTTTCAGTCGAAGGAAGAAATAACTAGCTATTCAGCGATATATAACCATTTTAATTTAAAACTAATACTTTTTCTTATCCCATGTGTGTGTTCATCTATGGTCTCAATTGTTAGTTGTTGTCCACCTTATTGTTAATGTATTCTTCAATAAAGTGTACGTTGGCCCACTATGTTCGATTATAATACAGGATACATTTTTGGGAAAAAATTGTGAGATATACTACATCGTTTTGCATAGTTGTTTGCAACATTCTCATATTATTATCGTGTCCTCTTATACATGTGAGAGGAGATAGTCATTTTGATTACAGTGTAAGAAAAACAGGTTTTTTTCAGGCATATAGTTAGAAATAATATAAGTTCGTTTCTGATTTTCAGCTTCCCTAACAAATCGCTGATTGAGATGTGTGCTTTTCCGCATTCCTTTGTTTGCTTCTTACCTATTTGCTTTGCACGAGAAGAGGAGGGTTAGAGCAAGGCAGACCTAATTTGGATCGTGTGACCTAGTGGCTATCTAGGTTTTAAAGCTTTTAGCTTATATTCCTTATCTGAAAAATCTTTTTCTTTAAATAGCAGTTATCGATTATTGTTTGTGTGTTCATGACCTTGATGCAGTTTCCTGCGCGTGGCCACACCGTTCTCGCTAGTTCTACCTACTGTTTGTACGATCTGATTAGTAAAAATAGTCTTCATTATAATGTTATATTTTTCGTTTTAAACAATCTATTCTCATGAAAATATACTCGGAAAATAAATGCATTAGTAACAGCGTATTATACCATGACGGACCCACTAAATGCCCTAAGCGAAGGACAAAGACCAAGCAGCTGGGTTGGATTCGATGAAATTCCTATGTCTACTCCTGCTGAGGTAAATATTTTGTTCTAATATATGTAATTGTAAATACATTTTTTTCTCTAAAAACTATATAGAATACTTTTCATATATTATAAGTAACTATTCTATTTCTGCTACTGACATTGTAACCCATAAAACCTTTAGTTTCAGATGAGACCAGGATCAGCATCTGATGAAGGAAGACATAGTGTTACCAGAGAAGAAAGTATTGATATGGATAGTGGTCGAGAAAGTGTAGCAGCAGAAGAAAGATTAGACGTTGAGGATAATGAAAGACCAGTAATAACACCTTTACCTACTAACGAAATGATTGCTGGTACGTTATTGAGATTTCTTTATCATTGAATTCTCAAACATATTGTTTTTTTTGAGATCCTTCGAAACTTGGCCAAGCACCTATTGTTCATGCTATGCAAGAATTTAGTGGGCAGGTATCGACAGAAAAGGATCCTCCTGACCATCCTATTCCCAGTAAAAGTAAGTTCATCGTGGTTTGAACCGTACTTGTATTTTTGAAATAACTTTAAGCTATGGCTCATTTTATTTTGTGAAAATTTTGAGTGTTATGGGCTTGTCGACTTTACTATGTCTCACAATATGTCCACTGTTCAAACAAAGAAATATTTACTTTCATACAGTATCGACTTGTAGTGAAACTGTCCATTTATAAAGTTTAGATCATTCCTTAATATAGAGACTTTGCTATCAAAATTTGCAGCTTTTTGTTGCAAAATTGATCAGCTCGTGAATTGAACATACATTTTATAGGGAATGCAAAAGTAATAACAACAGTGTATCCCGAAAATAACAGTTGTGCATGGATTATTCCTCCACGGTATGAACCCTCAAGTATGCCAGCTGCTCTTAGAGCTGAGGGAATAGATGTGAATAATTTCCACACTCTACATATTTAACTAAATTGTTTAGGTACCACAAGCTGATTTTCTGATGGCTATGGAATTGTTGACTAACGATTACCGATTCCGAAGGTAAAGTTGACTATATTATACGATATCATAAAATTTTATATTATAGCTTTTCCACACTATATTCGAGACTAATTACTTTTTGGATGACTTTATCAATTGTTGTTCTACTTGTCGTCCTTTTCTTGAACACAGAAGTGAGTCAAAATAGACATCAGCTTTATATAACTAATTAAGCAGGGCGGACTTCCAATCATGATTTTTTGCCTGGTATGGATTTTCGTTCTTTTTGCTGGGATAATAGGTTGTGCCATAATAAGGAAGCAAGTGAGCTTTTTGCGCGAGATCCTTTTTTTGCAACATCTTATTTTAAGATTAGAATCGGGCTTCGTCATTGTGTCCAGTCTGCAAACAAAGTTCTGATTAAGAACAACATTCTCGCCGGAATCGAAGATCGCGGTCAACTTAGTTGTCATAAAGTTGTGGTGAGTAGATGCGTCATAACAAAAAGATTTTCCCATGATGGGAAAACAGTTTCACAGAATTGACGAGAAAAAAAGTTGATTATCTGCATATAAAACATAATAATTTAGTATTGTACGCAACCGCAGGGTGATTCTTAATAATTTCTTTTTCGAAAATTTGTTCGAATAGATAAATTTTCAAATACAACAGTAGAAGAATTAATAGTTTTAGATCAATTTCATTTGGTTTGATATCGATGATTGTATTCCGGATATTGAAAGGCTTATTAGAATTGAAGCAAGTGGAGGTGCTGTTGTGTACGGAGGAGAAACACTATCAGCTTCTGGCAAACAAATGACTAAACGAGAAGTAATGTTTGCATTTTTCACATTTTTTAATATGAAATTACTTAGATTGAAGAACAGGCCGTGCATTTAATTTTGAAATATAGTCAGGGATATGTTAAGGATACCGTAAAGGTATGACAAAAATAATTTGATATGAAGGTCGCTTGTTTATTATTTTAGCAACGCCTTGTCTTTCCTTCAAGACCATCTTTAGGAGTTTCTGATTATCTTCCGAGACATTGTGCAAAACAACAATGCCTTTGTCAGTATATTGATAAGGTTAATCAGTTAATCTAATGTATAAAAAAAATTAAAAATTTCAGAAACATTTCAATCGTTCGGCGAAAAAATGGTACGAACGTCTTGTCTAGTATTGTTTCAAACACGTATTTTCTTTAACGCATGATAATTTTGCCTTTCAAATCCTTACCCCAATCAGGATTGGAAACCCATGTTATGCTGGTTATTTGCCTGTAATATTCGGATTTTTATCTATTTATATATAATATGTATTCTGTTCTTTTGATGTTCAACAGATTTTTATTTAATATTCTACTGTGATAATATAAGGTAGTTAAATATTTTTTTCAAAATCAAATGTAGGATTTTCCTGAAATGTCTTGAAGTTTTTTCTTCAATAGCTATTTTTCAAATTTAGATGCCTGTTCTCAAATTTTCGTCTACCCAATTAAACTTACCTTCAGTTTTGCTAAACGGACAAAGTTTCAGGTAGATGTCTCTTGTTTTGATTATGGGTATACCTGCGTCTGGGAAATCAACTATAATTAATAATTTAAAACATGAGATTGACTGTATAACTATGTCGTTTGATGAGATGGTGGGACACAAAGTTGAGAACTATAATCCACGTAAATCAAGAAAGGAGTTTGAAAATGAAATCAGAAATGTTATTAAAGATTTGACTCCAAAAACAACTTTAATCATCGAAGATAATTTTTATCTTCAAAGCATGAGACGGCCATTCGAACGCATAGCTCGAACATTTCACTATTCCTTCTTAGTAGTACTTATGGAATGCGCCATTGATGAGGCAATCTCTCGGAATAACTGTCGTCAAGGAATCAAGAAAGTGGAAATTGACACGATTCGTAAAATGAATGATGAGATAGAAATACCTCAAGATGTTTACAAGTTTACTAATTTACATGATCTGGCCTGCAAGATCCGATCACTACCCTTATTGGTTTCACCTGCTTCGGAATTAACCGCAGTGGCTCAATCGAAACATCCTTGCGAATCTTCAAGTAACTTAGCTTTATTTGAGAAGTCACTACGTCAACTCGTAGCAAACTTAGTTAGTGAAGGGTATAATGGTCAAAAACTTAGTTTGGCGAAAAAGAAGCTGATGGAGGAAGTGAGAAAAGGAACTGACCACTTATTTATTGACTTCTCTCGCGATCTCTTACTTCAATACTATTGGTGCGTACTTGTAAAGATAAATCTATATGAAAACGCTGGTGTGCCTTAATCTTGTTTACAATTTTGGCCTCTGTTTAACTTTAAATTTTTAGATGGATTTACGAAAATGGATCTTACTTCGGTACAGCTTTCCAGCGTTTATGGAAAATTACCCGTTTAGATGACACTAAGGTAGACATTATTTTTCACAATATGGATCAACAGTAGCTAGTTTTCAGATTGAGTTTTCTGTTCTTGCTGCAAGCTCAAGCACAACTAATAATCATGAAGATGTTTTGAATAAATACTTTCAGGTAATTTCCAAATATTTAGAAATAAAATCTTCTTTTATTGGAAACAGAGTAATGTAAATCTCGAAGAATTATGTAAAGAATGGTCAAGTGCCGATGAATTTATTTCAAAATTATTGATAACTCAACCGGACCTCAAAGGCATACGAATTTTAGATCAAGATCCTTTAGAAACATTATTTGCCTTTATATGTTCTGCTAATAATAATATAAAACGAATATCAAGTAAAATGATAATTTAAACAAAACTTCTAATAGTTAATATTCATTTCAGAGATGGTTAATCGTCTATGTTTTTTGTATGGTTCAAAGATGGAATATCTTGCTCCAATTCCCGAAGAAGATCAGTGTATATTAAACAAATTTGCGGACTTCATGTTTGCTTTTCCTACTGGTTTGATTAATAGAAGATGTTTAAATATTTGTATCGAATTCTTTAGTTGATCAATTGGTTAAAGGACTACCAAAAATGGAAAATCAATTGAGGCTTGATGGATTTGGTTACAGAGCTGGATATATTGCGTAATAAAAAGTATTTTGGGCTGAAAATTTCAAATGTTTTAGGAAAACTGTCGAGATGCTAAATAAGACCGAAAGAAACTATCTTTATGATCAGAGAACAAAAGACTTGAAGACAGCTAAAGAAAATCTTCGACAATTCGCAGGGGTTGGGCCTAAAGTAAGTATTAGTTGACATTTTTGTTTATATTAACTTTTTTCTAGGTTGCTGATTGCATTTGTTTAATGGGTCTTCAGAAACATAACGTAGTTCCTATTGATACTCATGTCTACAAGGTCTAATGATTAATCTGTATTTATTATAACAATATTATTCTAGATTACTATGCAAAATTATAGACCTAACCTTTCCAGCAAATCATTAACACCTGCTGTTCACTCTGAGATTGGTATAATATCAAAAAACTTTTCGTGTTTTCTGTAACATATATATTTGCAGGCCAATTTTATATTGAAAAGTTCGGCGAATACGCTGGTTGGGCTCAAGCATTGCTCTTCAATGCCCAACTTGCACAAAAGAGACCAAAATCTCCTTCTGATTCTAAAGCTATCAAAAAGGGAGCTAAGAAACGTAAAGTCTGAATATATTGTGTTATGATATATAAGTATGAAATACAGATCTCAGATTTTTGATGAAATTATCTTTATTGATATTCAATATTTACATATAAAAGGCAATTTTGAAGTTATCATTCACTGGAAATAACGATATCTGATTCGAAAACCAAAGTCTTAACTTCTAATTTTTCACGGAGCTTGACAGCTAAACGTCTCCAATCATAGTTTGAAACAGCCTAAAAATATCAGAATTTCATATAGATATATTTTAAATTCTTAATTACCACAGTAGCACTAGTTAATTCGATTTTGTATGTATTAGTTGTTAATGCCTCAGCAGCATTATCCTTACATGTAGCAGTGATACTGTTTACCGCTATTTTACAAGTAACATCATTACCACATTCTTTATCAATTTTTTCACATCCCTGAGGAGTGTATGTTACTACTGATTTCAATGAATTATAATCTATATTGTAATCGGCCAAACTAGAACGAATCTAAATGATTATGGATTATATTTTTTTCTAGTAATTTATCTTACTGCTTGGGTAATATCGCTTGTTGCATAAGATAAGGCCTTTTCTTGGGCAGCTGGTTGTCCGAGTTCGGGGTTATCACCATAAGTCCATCTAACAAGAGGATTTGCGGTGAATGTAAACGTAGCAGTTTTTGACATTTTTGTGTCTGAAAATGGTGAAATTATAATTACATATTAGATTTGAATTACCATTTTGAGCAGGTGTTAGTGGAGCACATGCTAAGGAAGTTGAAAAAAGTAGACTTAGCACAAACGCGAGCATTTTCTTCATTCTTGTTGAACGACACATGTCTTATATAGTATTCAGGCTAGCTATGAATGATATCATAAAATTTGCATATCAGAACAATATTATTTGCACTAATCGTAAAATATAAACATTCAATAGATTTTTAAAAATAAGGTATGTTGTCTAAGAAAATAAAATAAGTTTTGAATTATATACTGGGAATGTATACAATGTTTTTCAGAGAAGCAGCTTGATTTCATACAGATAATTTTTCCACTTCTTTTATATATGATTTCACCGACTTTTGATCTTGGTAAGAATCTAGGTTCAATAACATCCCACCTCGAATAAAAGGTACACTCCCTTGTTTGTTGTTCTTGAATAGGAGCAAAAATAGATAAGAATTCTTCGCAATCATTTGAAAGAAATGTTTCTTCTTTTTATGTGACAGCTTCAATACCATGGACAATATGTGCATCATCAATTCAAATAGAAACAGATATCAGCTAACTGAAGGTTTTGTTGTTCGATTATTCGATCATAGTATATTTTCCAAATATGTATATTGGTAGTGAGCATGACATTCCTTAAGGAAACAGTTGATGCCCATTTGTGAATCAAAGTGCAGTGAGAGTAGTTGCTGCAGATTCTTACGTGTTTGGATTCATTGAGGAAAACATACTATTTTCGTCCACAGAATAGCTTCAAGTTCTCAAAGATCAAGAAATGTTTCTTAATTTCATTACAGCTTGCAATAACGTGTGTTAGTTGCTAAACCACAAATATAAATTCTCGTTTCTTGGAGGATTTTTCGACACTTTGTTAGTATGAACAATTGCTGCCTTCTTAACTAGGCGACTAGCACGATTTACTGAAGAAATTATGCATTCACATGTAAAAGATTAGGCTTGATGATTTTGGTGACGCGAATATATGAAATCATTTCATATAATTATTGTAAATAGCTAGCTTCATCATAAAAATGAATAATTAGAACAATTTCTGGGAACGTTGACCATCAGTCGAATATTTTTGTTGAACGAAAAGCAATACAACTATTTGTTGGGCGATAACTCTTCTCTAAATCATCTTGTAATATTTCTTAATCTTAATAATATATAAATAAACACATTAAGTAGTATATTTAGTATGAACATATAAATACATTTGGATAAATATCAAAGCTTTATTATATTTTTGTATTCAATTCCGTCATTATCTTATATGTTTCCTAGAGATATAAATACATCTTATTAGTTTCATATACAAAAAAGAACTTCTGGCAATGAAAGCCAGCTTATTTTGATATTCATTTACAACTGGTTTTTTTGAAAGCAATTTATTTTCAAAGAAATAAGAAAACATACTTTTTTTTTCCAGAAAGCAAAATACAAATTCACCTGATTAGATTTTTTTATTGCTTTTCGTCTCAGTCTTTCGGATTCCTCTTCAACCTTATTGAACAAAAATTGCTACTTGAATTGCATGCATATACATGTAAGTTCTTTTTCATCCGCCCTCAAGATTAGTTCATTACCTTTCAGTACTTCTTTTGTCTTCTTTTCATATGACGTGATTAATTATATTCAACAAGAATAACATAAGATAAAAACACTCAATGTTAGACTTTGAAGTATATACAGATTTCACTAAAGACCTGACATTTACTCTATGTGATGAAATAATGGCATTTAAGTGTTGAAACTACGACTAAGAATTACTTAAGATTTCAAATACTTCATATCACTATGCTCACAGATTTAATATAAATAATGCCGTGCTCTATCATATCAAAGTTTCTTCTATTTTAATTTCTACTCCTACTTATTTAAAGTAGTAGAAGTTGTAGTTGTTCAGCTTACTACGTCAAACAAAATATATGTGAATGAAGCCACTAATTTAAAAATAAAAAAAGCTTTTTCGTTACTGAGCTTCTATTACTTATCTAATAGCACAATTTTGTAAGATCTTCTGTCTTTTTACTTAACTAGTTCCTTTCGAAAAGATTATATTAACATTATATATTCCCGTCAACAGAAGTGCAGAAGCTAGAAAACCTATATTGATGCAGCTATTTCTTTTGAGATTTCGGAGTTAACTTCATATGTGTATGTATATATATATGTGAGAAAATTTGATGTCATGTCAATAGTTTTGATATCTTTCTTTATTATATGTGGTCCTAGTTGTGTATCCGAATAATCATCCTGTTTTAATTAGATTTCATAGCAGCAAGTGAGTTTTCATCTCTAGGAAGATTGATTATCAAAGAGCAGAATGAATAAACATAACATATATGTTTCAGATTTTGCTTATTAAAATTAGAAAAACTATTTTTCAAAATATCTCATAAACCCAAAAAACATCCTCATATATGCGTAATTGATATTTGTATGCTGATATCATCATACAACGTTCTCAAAAAGCTAATTATTTAGCTTCATAGATTGCATAATGATATTATGCATATGCATGCTGGATCTTCGTAATAACTTCATCTTAAGTGATGTGAGCCAGTTTAACACTCATATTGATAAATTAACATTCAAGAATGCAGCATGCAACTGGATGAAGAAATTGAAACTTTATTAAAAGATGATCTTTGGATTGTACATTAGATCAATGTACATATACATATAAATATATATATATACAGAAAATATCAAAGTGTTATATCCTCTTTTACCAGATTTGTAAAATAACCATGTGACAAAAATCATTTTGCGACATTAATAATAGTATTCACTCATAATGCTATAGTAACTTCAGTTCGTTATCTCGTCAAACATCGTTTTTTTTAGCTGCTACTAGCCAATACTTAAACATTCAATTAATTCGTTGTTGACATTTTTGAGTGTAAAATTAAAATCAAAATTTAATATTGTGAATAAATAAAAAAAATTATCTCATAATTATTACGGCCTTTTTGAATATATATTTTTCTTCGTTTACGTCATCTGTTGCCATCAGAAGCAAACTATTGCATATATACATGTATACATATGTATGTTTATCTATATGTAACTATATCTATATCTATGTCCATATATATACTTGCAACTTGTACATGGACATATGCTCAAACGCCTATCATATCAAACTACTCTTATTTCATTATTCACTCATTGCTTACAATAGAAAATATATGGCTTGTATAGAATAGCTGTTAGCTATTAGCTTAATTTAGTCAAGCTTATATCATTGTAACAAAGCTTGTTTAGCTATAATCTATCTTTCATGTTCTTTAAATGATTTCACCCTTGTACATCCTCGTATTCTTTTAAGGTTGTAAATATTTGACTACTCCTTATCAGCTTTATTTAAAGTATGTGTACTTCCTATAAGATGTCATTTGAAGGCTATTTATCTATTTGTGAGATATAAGTAGTATACAATGTCCTCATGTAGATCTAAACTTTCGCCTGAGTAGTTAAAATCATAATTATCTCTTTCCACTTTAGTAATTGTCTTTGTAAATCTTTATATCATTTTCAATTATAAGTCAAAACTTGAGTTTAGTCAAAAATGATTTCATTCTGTCCTTTAACGATAGCATAGTCAAATTTTCCGTTTTCTTACCTCTAATTATTTATTGGCACTCCTCTTTTGAAGTTTAAATACAAAACGAATACCTAAAATCTACTCAAAGGTTAAACATAGTATCTGATTATTTCTTTTTCGTTTATGGGCTTTTTGAAAATACGCTTTAGTTTTGAAACGTTTCCTCCAAACTTTAAATATAATCATTTCCGGTGGAGTTTACGTATGCTACTTCCTCTAATTGCTACGTTTGAAAAATATAGATTTTGTGTATATGATCTATGCATATTTGTTCTAGGAATTGAGATAAATATAATATAAATTGATTCTTCTCTAAAACTTAAATATGATCCGTTTTGAAATAGCTATGGAATTTAAGTAGTTATTTGAATGTTATTCAAAAGCTTTTATATTCATGTTTATCATTGATTAAATCATTTACATATACGAATACGTGAGTATAAACACTTTTTTCCACATTGTTCATTACTTATATGAGTTTGTTTCTATTATATTTAGAACAATGTGATAGCTTAACATTTTATTCCGGATTTAGATGACCACAATCGTCACCCTCCTACTCATTCTTCACTATATCAGTTGAAGTATAGGCATAGTGTTCTCAAACGATGTTCACAATGATCACCCACGCGATTTAATACCTTTTTTTTAATTCACAAAAGCCTAAATCTGCAGACCAAAAACTAGGCGGATTGAGAATATGCAGATTATATTGTTCATCTAAGATTCATTCCATAAGTCCACTGGAAATCAATGCGTTTGTGTACTACACTCATTTTACTTCCATTTTTGTATAATTCCCAATTTGGTCTAAATTTTTTATTCTGAACTAACCACCCACTCCAACATTTTACGCTTGCCAAACCTGGCAACTTATTTCCGCTGACTATATTAAGATTAACCTTTTCCGGAAAACTCCCACATTGAAATTCATTTCCGAAATTCAAAACCTATTACATCAATGGCAGTTCTTTCGAGTTCAATTTCCCTGGGCAGAACATCCTAGATTTTTTATAATGCTTCAAAAAATATACACCATCTAAAAATTGCTATAGATAATATCATGTAAACACTTAAACCGTCCAATAAACACTTACCTATATATATATAAATATATATATTCATTTGTTATTTTTGCTTATATTTTAAAACTATACTCACAAAACACTAAATAAAACTTTTAATTTAGTGAAGAAGAAATTCAGACGATGGGTCACATCACTATGTCGGCTGTACTCTTTGCCATCGTGGTCTGCTTCGTTTCATTTGCTGAATGTACACAAGATATTGAATATCAAGAACCGATTCGTCAAGAAATTGATAAAATTAATCCAATTATGAGGTATTTTCTAAACTTTTTTTGCATATTTGCTTTATTAAATAAATTCCAATGGCATTTTCTAGTATCACGCATTTTTATTGATATTTAAACAAAATAACCAAACTTCTGATATAATATGTAATTATATAAAAATAAAATAAAACCTAATAACATGGATGGTTTATTATTTTGCCAATTGCAGCAAATGTTATTTATTAAATGTAAATATGTCGTTTACAGGTATAGAGTTACAAACAGTCTTCGGAAAAAATTACCTCAATTGGAAGTACTCGCTCAAAGGTGAATATTAGATTTTTATTATAGTAATTGAATTTTATCACAAATTACATTATATAAATTATTTATGTTTATTTTACAGAAGAAACGAGTACCGTAATTGCTACTTTTCACCGATTCAGTGTCAACTACCAGTTCGTCGAGAAGGTCTATTAGCTGCCATTCTGCGTCCTGACCGTGATAATGGAGATCAAACTTCAGATATTGCGAGATTGAAGAGACTCCTATATTAGCAAAAATATGCTTTCAACTCTGAATTAAAACCACATTAATTTTTTCTGTCACCTTAAAACAGTATCAATGTGACAAACTTCAATATCGATCTCTGTATTTCAGTTTTTTAGCTGAATAAACGTGCGACATGTTAGTGATTTTAAACTGAAGCTAAATTTATTTGTCTATGAATTGTGATTAAATGAATTAGACTTGAACTTTTATAACAAAACTCTTCAATGAACAAATAAAGCAAAATAACATATTGGCTTCATTTTCATAAAATTACTTAATCGAACCGGTTGGACACAATGAATCCGAGAGAGTAAGATTAACAATTAATCAGTAATATATATGAATCGTAATATTTTGGTGTGCCGACAACTTTGGATAAAAACATATTTGAACAAGTAAATGAAAAATTGATTCAGAATGCACGGTAAGGTAAAAATATTTTTCTTTGTTAAAATAAAATTAAGTAAATCGAAGAATGATACTTCTCCGCAAGACTTTTCTACTCATTTTATTACCAGGTTTTCAAATATGTAAAACAATGGTGAACATAATTTTTTAGTGCTACTCCTTTCAATACACCAGCTCAAATGAAGAAAAAAAACAATATCGAGTATAACAATGAAAAGTTGAAAAAATCCTTGGATCAGTTGTTTAATAAAGTCTAAGTACGCTTAGTAAGCAAGTGAATAAAATATTACATCATTAAAAAAACCATCATTTTATTATTATAGTTATTTTATCCAAAATTATTTTGAAACGGCTAGTTTTCTAATTATTGATATTAAAAATTTATTTCAAATTAAAAGAAATGGTGTACTCACCTCAAGTTGAGCTCTGATGAGAAAACATAGACCTTTAAAAACCATAGCGTAAAGATAGAGGGTGCTGTGGAATATGGTAATTTAATAAGGTTTAAAAATTTCATGGAGTTTGAATCTGGAAAATTTATTGTAAGCTTGATATGAAATTTTATGATAGCTGTTAGTTGATTATTTTTACCAATAAGATTCAAGAGTTTTTGTTTAACTAAGACATTATTCGATGAAAGATACTTGTACCGCATATGGCTGATTGTTATTAAATTCATCAGATATTTTGTGCTCCTGCTTTTTTCTTTTTTTTGTCTATGAATACTTAAGAAATTGACTGATTAATCTAACAACAAAGTAAACTTGTAGCTTTATATGCAGCAATCCGCTGCTAGCAATGTAGGTGACAATATAACATTCTTTGCCCGTTTACAAGAGGATGAAGATCTTGAAGATTCTGGTACTACAGGTAGCTATCGTATCAAAATGTACCGGGATTCATTATTATATTTAAGCACCAGGAGTATTTTCTTCGCTTTTTAATCGTTTATGGCGATCGGAAGGGGCACCTGCTGTGGAACAAAATGTTCCGTCGTCATCAATTTCTTCCAATCAAACTTCTGGCGATGCAGAAAACAGAAAAGAGGTATTTTTCATAAATATCACTGATGTTGTTGAAAATACTTTTGAAGGTCAACGATAACATTGAATCTACCTCATCGAATTCTAATAATATAGCTCCGGACAATGTTAGCATTGGTTAGTTAGTTTTGCATGATTTTGCTAGTATTATTTCTTCAGGGAGCCAGGATTCTGATAAGGTTAAACGAATGCTACCTCGTAAGTTGACAAGTATCTTCAAAGGAGGAAACCCCAAACCATCACGGGGGCTTGTTGACTATAATCGAAGCTCTTTTAGTTAGTTGGGAATAATCTAACTCAATATAGCTTATACTTCAGAGCAGTATTGGATGCCTGACTCTACTGGTAAGGAATGCTATCAATGTGAAGAGAGATTTACAACTTTGAGGTATTAATGCCAGAGGACATAATATGAAATATAAAACAAAAAATATTTTAGAAGAAGGCATCACTGCAGACTTTGTGGGCAAATTTTCTGCTCTAAATGCTGTAATATACACGTTCCTGGAGCTACTTTAGGTATATAAGAGGCAACGCATACCTTGAAAACGAATGTATGTTTCAGGATATACTGGCGATTTAAGATTATGCGAATATTGTGCAAAAATGATGGCTCAATACTTACCATCTGATGCTGATATGCGGCATGGATCGGAGGAAATGACAGCACCTTGTAAGTCATCAGTCTAACTGTCAAAAAAACAAGATAAAAACATTGTCTTCCAGCTGTGCCAGTATTAACAACTAGTTTCGTCTCCGAAGAACCTATGCAACCTGAACAAACGGTTTCATCTGCTGTAATTTCTACAGTTTCTGGAGGTTGCTTTTTTTTTCAACAATTTTGATACTTAAACAGTTTAGGAGGTCTGATGTGGTCTCGGCCGCCGGAAATGAAATCAGCTTCTAGCCCAGAAAGAGAAAACTCTCTTTCTTTCCCCCCAAAAGTACCTCAAGAACCGCTTACATTATTGAGTGTTCAGGATTTATATGCGCAACACGAAGGAACCTTAAATAAAAGCAGACGAAACGTATTTTTAAAAATTTTTTACATTATTATTGTTTTATTGCAGCTTACTAGCTCCTCTTTGTGTGAAGAAGAAGAGTCGGGTCCGGATTGGTTCAGAAATATGGATTCAGGACAAAATTCTACCGCTAATCTCATGAAAGAAGAAGTAAGACGAAAAAATACAATATGCGAATATATTTTTTTAGCTTTCCATCGAACCACCTCAGGACGATATAGCTCGAATATCTACGGTTGACTTTGATTCCATATCTCCTCTCGAAATGAACGAAAAGAACAAAAATAGTAGAGAGTCCGTTGATAGAAAGTATTATTTTTCAGCTATTTAATTAATTATTGTTACAATATCAGAATATCTAATCCTTTGATTGGCAAAAATATGAGAGCGTTTGATGGAGATATCGACAGGGCTTTCGAAGAAAGAGCTGAGAAAATGTTAGATTATCTGTTTCAACGGGAATGTATAAATGATGAAAGGCTAGTAATTGAAAATAACAAAATTATTATATTCAGTTTTTACAGATGGAAACCGATTTTGATTACTCTAGCTAGGCGTATTTCACATACTCTGAGAATAAACGTAGATAAAGCCAAAGATTCGATGAATATTCTTTCTTATGTTCATGTAAAAAAGTTACATGTCAGTGCAAGTTGTCCTACTGCGGAGGTTTTTTTAAAAAATATATTCAATAATATTTTTTTCTGTGTTAGACATTGTGGGGAGTTGTTTCAACAAAATCTGTCATTCATAGCTCAATGAGCTCGGAGCTTCAAAATGCTTCTGTTATGATTGTTGCTGGCTCTATTGAATATGAAAGAGTTCAGGATAAATTATCATCGATTGAACCTATAATTTGCCAGGAATCAGAATTTCTCTCTAAACAAGTAATTTTCAACTAAACAAATATAGCTTTCTTTTCTACGTATTAGGTTGATCGTATTTTATCCAGAAGACCATCCCTTCTCTTAGTTGAAGGTGTAGTATCTAGGGTTGCAGCTCAACTTTTACATAAAGCAGGGGTTGCAGTTGTCATCAATGTTAAAAAAAAGTATTGTTTTTTAATGTTTTCTTATTTTCTTTTCGATTTTTTCCAGTGTACTACGTAGAGTTGCCCGGTCTACTGGAGCTGATATTTTGCCATCGTCTGATGCCCAACTCATACAACAAAATATTGGATTCTGCCCAGTTTTCAAGCAAATTACAGTGAATCTCAAGAACGGTCGAAAGAAAATACTCTTAGTAACTTTTTTTTTACTCCTTCTTTAAGTTCCAAATCTAGATATTCAACGACTGCCCACCAGAAAGAGGATGCTCTGTATTATTGAAAGGAAACGATATGCGAGAGCTTCGAGCTGTGAAGCGTGTTCTCCATTTTATGATTTCTTTAATTTATTCTTCAAAATTGGAAAAATCTTTCTTATCACTTTTCGGGTAATTTTGATGCTCGAGTTTTTCCCAAATTACATTTTTTAGTTGTCGCATATCTGTTAATGAGGAATGCAATTGTGATGTTTGTTTAACAAGAGCTGAAAACATTGACAATAATGTAGAACAGGTACTATTTAAGTTTAAATTAAGTTAATTTTTCTTTATATTTAGTCCAAATTTGAACTTGCTTTATCAGACAGTATATTAGAATTATCTCCTTTCATACGTTTTGAGCCACCATTCTTAGAAACTATTCGTGGCCGGTTAGTTTACTGTTTCACAACTCAGAGATGAATTATAATATAAAATGTTACAGAAACTGCACCCTCTTACCATATTTTAAGCAACCACTCTATCGATTTGGTGTTGAGGAAGATTTTAAAGAAATTGCTAATGATGAAGAGAAAGATGTTAGAGAGAAAGAGGAAATGGATAAACCTGTGAGTTTTGAATAAAATAATTGATTTCATTTTTATTTTGTTTTTTTTTTATAGATTCGTCCTCCATCTTATCCAAGACATGACTTTATCAAAAACTCATCGAGTAAACATCTTGTCGATAATGTAGCTGCTTATCGTGCTTTGGGAGGAAGAGTATTCCGAAAACGCATTTTTTCCATGCCTAAGCAAGTTGCATGTCCTGGCAGACGAGCGGTATTTTTTATAATTCATACCTTACAACATAATAATATATAGAGTATGGATCGACTACGTTTCAACAATGTGTTGTGCCCAATCGTACATCAAAGAGTAGCTGTTTTATTTGGCTCCTTTTCTCCTAAATCTCCTAATGCTCCTTCATTCTGCGTTCGACCTTGGGTGCTAAGCATAGAATTTTACGGCAGTCATGATATGACATTAGGAGAGTTTTTAACAAAGTTAGAAAAATAGGTTAAAAGATTTTTAAAATCCAATATTTAGGTATTGTTTCAATAAGTCTTACGAATGTCCTTCTAATAATTGTGAAGTTCCTATGCTCGATCATTCTCGAAAGTTAGTGTATGGACGAATTTGCGTGGAGGTTTCAACGCAGTTCGTAGTCCAAAACGGTACTAACGAGGATCCTTCGATATCTAATACCAATGGACAAATTCTTTGTTGGAATTATTGCGCAATGTTCGTTTTATTTCATTTAGACAATCATTGTTTTATTTTAAGCTGTAAGGCTTCCTCCCCAGTTCAGTCTATGACTTCTCCTGTCTGGCACTTATCATTTGGAAAATATCTTGATTATTTGGCAAATTCTTCATTTAGCAAGGTATATTTATAAGTTTTGTTTTTCACATCTATTTTCCATTAATAGGGTTCTATTTCCTCACCATCACAAAATCAATGTGACCATTGCTTTTTCCATCAACATACTCATTTCTTTTCACAACAGAACTTCGTAACGACCTTCAAAGTGACACCTGTAAGTTAAAAAAGTAATTTTAAAAATATAAAGAAATTATCCAGATTCGTCCCTTCGATGTTCAATTCTCACCTGTTATATGTAGAATTATTCCTCAGCAATTTAGTCGACAAGCGTTAATCGATGGTGTTACAAGGTTTATTCACATTTTATATCTTCATAGTTTTATATTTAAGAATGGCTGCATTAGCTGAAGATATGGTTAAACTAGCTGAGGATAGGTTAAATGTGTTTGTACAGCATGATAATTTCGCACAGTATGGTGTTACATATCATACTGTTCTACGACAGATTGTAGAAAATACTCTTCAAGTCATCGGGTATATTTTTTTTTCAATTCAGTGGTAATTCATTTTTATTCAGAAAGCACAAGGTATATGCTGAAACATTATATCAATTGGAGCGTCAGATTGTACCATCTAACGATTTATACGCTGTTAAAGCTAATGAAACTATGATGTATATCCGCGAAGGCATCTATAATTTGATTACAACATGGAATGATCAATGCAACGTTTTTGCTGCTTCCATGCGTGCTCTTAAAAAGGAAGATATACCTGGTAGTGAGGTAAGAGATTGGATATCTTTATCCTTTGAAAAAAAATTTCTAGATCAATGAAATTTTGCTTGAAAAGATTGATAACCCACTTCCCTCATATTTACATCTTGGATTGAAGTTGCAACCGAATGTTGGTGTTGTTGTTCGCGATATTCAGGTAGTTTGGTTTTTGTTTTGGTACTCATATCAAATGTTTGAAGGATAATCGCGGTGTTTACAAGCCGGATATTGGAAGTATAATAGCGTATGCGCTTTCCTCGTCAAATTATGAAGATGGTAGACTTCGTGCGAGGTCTGCAGCAGGAGCTGAAGATATTCCATTAAACTTGAATTCTTCTTCTTTGCCACAAAATGAAGCATCATTAGCTGCTGAACATCTCGAGATCGAATTCGAAGATCAGTCAACTGCTTATTACGTTAAGGTTACAATTTTTAATGAATCCAATATGGAGTTTTATATTCAGGCTTATTTTGCGGAAAGATTCCGTTTGCTAAGGAAGCTTTTGGTAGCAGAAGGAGAAGATGCTTTTATTCGATCTCTTAGCCAAACAACATTTTGGACTCCCCAGGTTTCAAATAGTGTCGTGCATATGAATATTTTAATTTTATTAAAGGGTGGAAAATCTGGTTCATTTTTTTATCGAACTCAAGATGATAGATTTATTGTGAAGCAAATGAGCAGATTTGAAATACAATCATTTGTCAAGTTTGCTCCAAATTATTTTGAATATATAAAAACTGCTGTAACAGAGCAAAAGTTAACTACTCTTTGTAAGGTGAAAATTATCTAATATTTGTAATCTTCAAACAATATTCGTGATTTAAGGTTCATGGAGTTTTCCGAGTTGGTGTTAAGAGTAAGACCACTCAACTAAAAGTTGATATTCTGGTAATGGAATACCTTTTTTATAAGCATAACGTTGATCGTGTTTGGGATTTGAAAGGTTCACTACGTAATAGGTGAGAATTCACCATATAATCTTGCATTATTGTTTCTGAATTTTGAACTGAGGGAGAATACATATTTCAAACGATGTAATGCAACTGTATTTTCGTTTAATTTCAGATTAGCTAACACAGGAGGTAATAATCCTAACGATGTTTTGTTGGATGAGAACTTAATGAGTGATTTGTGGAATAATCAGTTGTATGTTTATCCACATTCAAAAGCTGCTTTAAATCAAGCAATTTCGAATGACAGTCACTTTTTATCTGCTCAGGTATCACTTTATCACAATATGACATCCAACTGTTTTGTTTCAGCATGTTATGGACTATTCCTTACTAGTAGGTGTTGATGAAACAAACGGGCAGTTGATTTTAGGTATCGTAGATTACATGCGTACTTATACCTTGGATAAGGTTAGTGTATTTCATACGATGCTTTTATAAAATGTAATTTTTAGAAACTGGAATCATGGGTGAAAATTGTCGCGATTCCTGGTGCTCACCTTCCTACTATTCTTAGTCCTGAATTATATTGTACAAGGTATCTAGACTATCTAGTATCAATAATATCAAATAATACGCTTTGTTTAAGATTTTCTGAAGCAATAGATACATATTTTCCTGTTGTGCCTGATCAATGGACTGGTCTTGGATCCGCGGTTTCATACTAAATTACTTAGTTAATCTAACATATCATTTGTATATAAGAATGTTAATTTATTATGAAGTTAATTAATTATTACCCCACTGTGATACATTATAGATTTGTATTATATTTTTCGGTCTTGTTGGTTTTAGCATGTGATAGAAGAATTTTATTAGTTATTATACTTTTACACTTGGGTTTAATTCCTAATTTATCGTTCATGTTTTTGCACACCTTTTCTAATGTTGTGTTATAGAATGCAAGATCTTTCACTAACTTATAATTATTCAATAGCAGTAAGCGATTGTTACTCATTTTTATTATTTCAAACATAAACATAACGAATTCTTTAACGGCGGCTTCCGTCATCGAAGAAGATTCCTCCGTCGAGGGCACAGTACTTGGGGCAGATTCCCTTCTCTCCTTCGACTCCGTCTTTTCCTGGCATTCCTGGCTCTCCTGGAATTCCGTCATTTCCTGGGGCTCCTGGTTGACCGCTTGGTCCCTTCTCTCCTGGGGCTCCTGGGGAACCGTCCTTTCCTGGGTGTCCAGCTGGCCCACGTGGTCCTGGTTGTCCCTTTGGTCCTGGGGCTCCTGGAGCTCCTGGCTTTGGTGTTCCGTGTGGAGCTGGGGCTCCTGGATGTCCCTTAGCTCCTGGGGCTCCTGGGGCTCCTGGGTGTCCATCAGTTCCTCTTGGTCCTGGTTGTCCTCTCTCTCCGTCTGGTCCCTTTTGTCCTGGGGTTCCTGGAACTCCTGGATTTCCGCGTGGTCCTGGGGCTCCTGGAGCTCCAGCTGGTCCTTGTGGGCATGGCTTGCATGGTGGTGGAGTTAGTGGCTCACATGGTTGTTGTGGTGGTTTTCCTGGGTTTCCTGGAAGTCCAGCAGCTCCTGGGCGTCCTGGGGTTCCTGGAGTTCCTGGACGTCCTTGTGGTCCTGGAGCTCCTGGCAAGCAGCATCCATTACACTGTTGTTCTTCATACTCCATAACAGCAGCTGGTGATCCGTAAGAAGCAGAATATGTGTTGTAGTTAACCTTTTGTGCCATGGTAGCGTGACGAGCAGTACGGTTATGTGGTGCTACCTAAAAGCAATTCTGTATATTCTACAGTTAAGAGGATATTCTCACGTTTAAAGCTGAGTTCAAGATGTTTTCTGTAGACATCTGACATTGGCGAAGTTCAGCGTTGACATGGCTTCTGTAGTCGTCAACATAATTTTGTACCATTGGCAAGGTAATGCAGATGGAGAGAACAGAGATTACAGAGAAAGAAACAGCAGCATAGCCGACGAAGCGATAAGCCTGGAAAATAATGTTGGAGCTAAAAAGTGTATTTGTAACTGTTACCGTGATTTTAGAATCGTAGTCCATGTTACTGAAATGATATTGTTCTGTTCTTGACGGATTCCTTATATACGATTAATGTTTTTATACTGAAACCCGTTTTCCTGTTGTATTCAATGTCCGTTTTTGTTTTCACAGGTCACAGTTTGCCTTTGGTACTGAAAAGCTTGTGACAGGATGAAACATAAAAAACTATGCCCAAATGGAATGTTTTTTGGAAGGGAGGTCAAATTTAACATTAATTTTATAGCAAACGGAATGATTGTGATGTAGCTTTGTCGTTCGTTTTTATCCATCTTTTAGTTTGATGTATCATGAATCTTACGAGTGAAACCTACACGCGCAATCATTTATTGCCAATATTTAAAAAAAATATAATAACCTTAATGAGAAGTTCCAAAAGCGTTTGATTTCTTAGCTGCATTAAATCAATAACATTTTTTTTAAATATATGGTTGGTCGAGTTACAAAAATGAAATGTGAAGCTAAGGGTAATTTGAAAGAAAAAAAGTTTGCTCTGAACCTATTCTAGTAAATGTAATAATAATTAGTGATTTTTCATATCAATGCTATATTTCAGATACTGTGCTTTAAAAGTTCCATGAATGAACTGAAAAGTTTATTTGATTTTTCTGAAACCAGTGTTCTTCTCTGATTTTTGTCTTGAAATACTTTTTTTCAAATGTATCAATGTATGATCATGTAAACCATTATTCAATAAATATGAACAAAAAATATTTTTTATTTTGTAATTTCTGGTTACTCGTCCTGAAATATTTAACAATCTTTTATTTTAAGTTTTTTTTAATAAATTATACATTACAGTTCGAAATGGATAAAAATCGAAAACGTAAAGTATGTTCATATGAAATAATATATATTGTTATATTATGCTATATTTGTAGCAAGAGGAAGAAGAAGAGGAGATGTCCAGAGTGCTCCAAAGGTTTCAAGATGACTTTGGTGGAGATGTTGTATCAAATCCAGCTGGTAAAGCATTTATCCGAGGAGATATTGTAGAAAATAACAAGACAAGTTTGTAATGATCAGTTTTTTCAAATTACATATTATTTGAAGTTTCGTCAAGTTCGTCAAAAACAGCCTTGTATAAGCCAGAGCCTGTTGTTCCAATTAAGATGAATCTTCCTTCAACAGCTAAATCGTTTGAAGAAGCTAAGCGGTTAGCGGCAGAAAAGGTTAAATAGTACAATTAGCCAAATTCATGATAGTATTATGCAGGCACGTAAAATGCTGGCGGATGCCCATCGTGAAAAAGGGCTCCCAGCTCCTGCTGTTGTGGCTCCGTCTACAGCAAAACCAGTTCAACGCCCTCAACGCCCTGGTGCTGACAAGTCCAAGAAAAGTAAAACTAGTAATCTAGATGATTTTAAAGAAGAGTTAAAGCGGTATCTTTTTCATAATTACTTCTTATATAATTGAATACTTTTAGTGTACAAGAAGAAAGAGATAAACGAAAAGGTTTACGTGATCATTTACGTAATGAAATGGGTGTTGATTCATCTGCTCTTGATAGGTATGATATACTTAAAAACGAAAACTTTATTTGAACAAAAACATTCAACCATGAAATACAATTTAACGGCGGCTTCCGTCATCGAAGAAGATTCCTCCGTCGAGGGCACAGTACTTGGGGCAGATTCCCTTCTCTCCTTCGACTCCGTCTTTTCCTGGCATTCCTGGCTCTCCTGGAATTCCGTCATTTCCTGGGGCTCCTGGTTGACCGCTTGGTCCCTTCTCTCCTGGGGCTCCTGGGGAACCGTCCTTTCCTGGGTGTCCAGCTGGTCCACGTGGTCCTGGTTGTCCCTTTGGTCCTGGGGCTCCTGGAGCTCCTGGCTTTGGTGTTCCGTGTGGAGCTGGGGCTCCTGGATGTCCCTTAGCTCCTGGGGCTCCTGGGGCTCCTGGGTGTCCATCAGTTCCTCTTGGTCCTGGTTGTCCTCTCTCTCCGTCTGGTCCCTTTTGTCCTGGGGTTCCTGGAACTCCTGGATTTCCGCGTGGTCCTGGGGCTCCTGGAGCTCCAGCTGGTCCTTGTGGGCATGGCTTGCAGGGTGGTGGAGTTTGTGGCTCACATGGTTGTTGTGGTGGTTTTCCTGGGTTTCCTGGAAGTCCAGCAGCTCCTGGGCGTCCTGGGGTTCCTGGAGTTCCTGGACGTCCTTGTGGTCCTGGAGCTCCTGGCAAGCAGCATCCAGTACATTGCTGTTGTTGTTGCTCTTCGAAGTCTTCAATTCCGATAGCTGGAGCACCATATCCTCCATAACCGCTTGATCCTCCATATCCT
Organism: Auanema rhodensis; assembly: GCA_964057225.1. NCBI lineage: Eukaryota > Metazoa > Nematoda > Chromadorea > Rhabditida > Rhabditidae > Auanema > Auanema rhodense. The sequence goes on along the minus strand of OZ059899.1, from coordinate 6,000,624 downwards.
CCGTATCCTTCAGTATCAACTTGACGGGCAGTACGGTTGCTTGGTTTGTCCTGAAAATTTGAAGTGAATTTCAAAGTAATTGCCGATTACAATTACCTTTACAATGAAAGCTTGAGAAAGGATGGTTTGAGTGGTGAGTTCGCATTGGCGAAGTTCAGCGTTGACATGGCTTCTGTAGTCGTCAACATAATTTTGTACCATTGGCAAGGTAATGCAGATGGAGAGAACAGAGATTACAGAGAAAGAAACAGCAGCATAGCCGACGAAGCGGTAGGCCTGGAAATACGGAAATTTTCAGAGTCGATTAAATTATGTTTACTTACCGTGATTTTGCTATCGTAATCCATGGTGGATGATTCGATGTCTTTTGGCAGCCCTTTCCACTTTTATATGATTTCGAATGCATGGGAAAACCCGTTCGTTTGTTCGACGTGATTTTTTTTTATTCGTGGGTCACAGCTAAAGTTGAGAGACATTAGAAGAACTAAGTGAAACTTTAACAGTAGTGAGACTCCATTGCTTTTTTTTCAGCTTTACAACTTTTTAAAGTTTCAATGTTCATAAAACTTATTAGCCTCTGATTATCAACTTGAAACATGTATTTTATTGCCACATTTTAGGATTGCCCCAGCTTTAGATAAGCCATATGTTGGAACAGGAGAATTCGATGATGATCCTTATACTACAAATTTATATGTTTGCAATTTGCCCTTAGATGTTAGTTATACAGTATTTATGAATGTAAAATTTACATATAAAGGTTACAATGCAAGATATTATGGAAACTTTTGGATCATTTGGGCCTTTGGCATCGGCTAAAATTCTCTATCCAAGAACTGAAGAAGAGAAGAGGAGAGATCATTTATGTGGATTTGTTGCATATATGTGATAGCTCTTTGGAATTTAAAATCTAAGAAAATTGTTTCAGATCACGAACAGATGCTGATAGAGCAATTGCTGCTCTTCAACACGGTTTAGAAATCAAGAACGAGCCTATTAAAATTTCTTTTGCTCGTCCTGTTGTGATTCCTCCTCAAGTATATTTATAGAGATAGATTTGATTTAATCATATTTTTCTTTAGCCCTTCTATATACCTCCTGTCTTAGAGGCTTTAACTCTTCCAGACCTCCCTACTGGATTACCATTTAATGCCAAGCCTCTAGCAAATGATGTAAGTTACTGATCTATATACTGTATCTCATATTATATATGTCTAGTTGAAAGAATATCTTAAAAAATTCGATGAACTACCACCGTTAGGACAGCCTCATGACATGCCCCAAGAAAAAATGGATTTGTATAAGCAGGTATTCCTAAGGGTTCCTATTGGTGCACGCGCTTAGTGCTTGACCATGTCCAATACAAGGAAATTTCAATATTTTCAAACTACAGATGATCAAGAATGCCACTGTTCGTGTTGTTATACCCACAGACAAGTGAGTTACTAATTACTTTCACGTTTTCTTATTTTCATATAATTTAGTCATGTTTTGCATTTAATTCACCGGACGATAGAATTTGTTATTAGGGAAGGACCCATTTTTGAAGCAATGCTAATGGGACGAGAACAGCATAATCCTTTGTTCAGGTTTCAAAAATGTAATGTTATTTCCATTGTCATAGTTTTCAGATTTTTATTTGATAATCATCACCCTGCTCATGTTTATTATCGATGGAAGCTTTATTCAATCCTACAGGGGGATGATCTAAATAACTGGAGAAAACAAAAATTCAGGCAAATTCCTTCTAATGTATAATTGATTAATTGGTTAGTTAAATTCTAGGCTATTTGAAGAAGGGTCATGGTGGGAACCTCCTCCACCACTTGGTGAAATTCTTAAATCTATGCCTAAACAGTTGTATCAATACGCATGTAATTTTGTGGATCCTGACAAATGGTTTCCATCACTCAAAAAAGAGGTTTTTTATTTTTATTATTAAACAGATTAGTGAGAAAATATTTAGTCGAAATCACGGAAGCACTCAAATTCTGAAAAAGACGATATTCGAGATAGAGAAAGAAGACGTAGAAATAGTCTTTGTCGAAAGGAGCGGGATGAATTTGAGGACATACTTCGTAATTTAACTCCCGAAAAAGAAAAGGTATATTTAAAACAGTTGTGATTATTATCGTGAATTCCAGGTCGGCGACGCCATGGTGTGGTGCGCTGATCATGCAACTTACGCTCAAGAAATTTGTGAAACTATTTACGAATCATTAACTATCGATGAAACACCATTACATAAAAAAATTGCAAGGTTATCATAGATTAAATGAACTTTCTTTTAAAGCTTATATAGGGTGTATCTAATTTGTGATATCTTGGCTAACTGTGCTCAAAGAGGAGTCCGCGATATATTTTTTTACAGATCATGTTTTGAACATTTGATGACAAAGGTTCGGTTAAGCCATGTTCTTAGATTGTTATTTTTTTTCTTGTAAGATATTCGAAGCTCTTGGAGATACCCTAAGAAATATTGAAGCTCGTCTAAAAGCTGAACATTTTAAACAAAGAATTATGCTTTGCTTTAGGTAAGATTGAAGTTACTTGTAGTTTAAAACTATCATTTTCAGAGCATGGGAAGATAATGCTATATATCCAACCGAATTTTTGATTCACAATCAAAATGTTTTTCTTGGTTTAGTAAAAGTTGAAGTATGAACCGCTATTGTTGGTTTTTTTAGTTTTAATTGACTTATTCAGAGATCAACTAAGTATTTTTCATCTGACCAATCTGAAGGAGGAAACGATGATGAGGATATAGATGGTGCTCCCATAGATGACGACATCGATGGTATTCCTTTAACTGATGACATGATTGAACCTGCGGTAATTTATTTCTTTTATAATATATCAGGCAAAATATTTTTAGTCGAATATATTTGGCTCGGAATCTTCAAAAAATGAGAAAAAAGGTGGTTTCAAGAGTGCAGGCTGGAATGACGTAAGTATGCTTTCTATTTCAATAGGTCAGAGCCTTTTTAGGTAACAGAACAAATTAAAAAACCAACATCTAAATGGGAAACAGATGGTCGAGAATCTGATGATGAACGTCCTAGTGTTGTGAAACGCCTGAAATTAGAGACTAAAAATTCTGACAAGCCGAGCAGTAGTACGGATTCAGATGGAGAAATCATGGAAAGTGATCCAAGTGCCATTCAAGCTGCAGCGCTACATGAAGAAGAACGTAGACGTTCATTAAGAGAAGTAGAGATGAAAGTCATGGCATATCAAGATGATCTTGAAAGTTCCCGCGATCCTGATATCAAACGCAAGGTGCAATTTATTTTAATTTTCTCATCATTGTTCTCTTTTTAAGGTTGAGGAGTTCCGAAGAAAACAAATGGATGAAATGGATCATAAGCTTCGTAATAGCTCCTCAAAATCAGATAAAGACAAGAAAAAAGACAAGAAAAAAGACAAAAAAGACGAGAAGCTCAATTCCAATACTCGTAGAGATCGCAGTCGTGAAAGAGATCGTAGTCGTGAAAGAGATCGTAGCCGCGAAAGAGATAGAAAACGAGAAAGGAGTCGAGAAAGGTAAACCAGAACTTACTTTTGGTTTTTTTAAACCTAAGCTGTCATCGTTCGTAATTTTATAGAGAACGTGATAGGGATCGTCGAGATCGAAGTCGCAGTAGGGATAGAAGTCGGGAACGAGACAGAGACCGTCGCGATAGGCGTCGCTCATCAAGCAGGTATTCTTCTTTATCTTCTTGTTTGTAAACTTTGAGGTATTAAAACTGTTGTTTCTTTTCAAGAAAACTTTGAATCTCCTCCTTATTTCGTGAATATTCGAGTGGGATCTAACAGTTGTCTAGACTGTTCTAATTCTCTCTTTCAATTTACTAAGAATCAGGTGTTGATGAAACTTGCCCGACTGATCTGCCGAGTAAACAGATTCATTCATGTCAATTGAAAGGGTGAACCCTTTCTTTATATATTTCTGATTTGTTTTTGTGAAAGCTTGTTTTCCAAGAGTAGACATTCGCTCTTTTTGAGCCTTCTTAAAATTCAATGAAATCAAGTAATCCAATGTTTTAAAAGAGAAGGCTATAAGTCGTGAACTATGTAAATGTCTGGTTCCTAGTCTTTTCTCTTGTTTATTCTGTTTCCTTCTCTCCCCAGTTAGGATAGTAATGGTTTAAATGTAAACAGTAGATACTTTAACCTATCGATTAAAAATTTTAAAAATTAATTACAGTGTGTAATGATAATGTTCTGTGTTTCCAGAGACAGAGGTCGTGATAGACGAAGAGAAAGAACACCGGAAAGAAGACGTAGATAACTTAATAGGGTATACAATGGATAGCCTGAGGATGCCAGTAATTCAAAATCATATCCATTTACAAAGAGATCGTTATGAAATTGTCAAGACTAGTATAAGTATTTATGAGGACATGGACCTACTCTATACTCTTGTTCTTTTACTCCTTCCTTCTATATAAATATTACTCTCTATCTATTCGTGCGTTGTTATGTGCTACTAATAGAAGGAAGCACATAGCAAACATTATTGTGTATCTCTTTTCCTCCATATGTGTGCCTTATTCTGACCATACGAGTGTCTCCCCACTCTAACTTTTCATTGTTTAGTCAATATCCACATTGAGATTTCCCAGTATCTATTGAAATTTTCTTCTTTTTTGTCAGTGATATCATTCTACTTTGGTTCTATAATTCCGGTTTCTATCATGCTTCTTCTGTAATTAGCTAGTTTTAATACGGATTCTTGCTAAAAACTTGTGCTCCCAGGTTTCAACAGTGGGTGAAGCCTTTACAAAGCATTATGCTATTAGTTTACAGGTTTTTATTAATTTATTTGCAATTATTTGTTTGTTATCCTTGTTAATTTCTTGTTGTATCTGTCGTCTAAGCAATATTCTAATGCTTCTTGTTTCCGCATGAACGTCCTAAAGAGCCTCGTTTAACATAAACTTTAAAATATATGCTGTTTATGCTTCTTTGATCTCTACATGTACCTTTTTTGGTATAAAGATGTGCTTGACTATATGATATTGTTTATGTACTTGTTCGGTGTCAGCAGGATGTATTCTGCTTTGCAGTATCCATTAGGGAGATTTGTGGTCAACTGATTTCTCTAATTCTCATTGCAAATTGATTATATCGTTATGAGCAGGTTTTAGAACAAGATTTGGATCTAAAAAAAAAATGAGAAATCAACCTTTCCAATTGACTATCCTAGCCGACCAATTCTCAGGTTTCTTTTATGCTTAGCTATTTTTTATTTTTATCAGCTATTTGTTTACCAAATTTCATTATTTGTGCCGTATTTCGAAGATATCTTATCGTTTTTCACAATTTGGTATTTGACATGTCTGAAAAATTTAGGAACTTTCAAAATCTTATAGATACAAATAGATCTTCAAGTGAATTGTCTGCTGACAGCTATTGCCGTATATTCCCAGCATTTCTCCTCAGTTTGAAGAAGCTATCTTGGTTATTTCTTTTAATCAGAAAGTTTTTCCTTCGTCACGTCCTTATGTATCGTCTCAATTGACCCGTTTCTCCTCCACTTTGTTTCTTTTGCTTCTCTTCGCCTTCTCCATCCTTAAGTTTCATCTGTCATTCATATAGCTTTACTTACAGAGATGAAAGCTAACTATGACAGAGGAAGGAAACGATTAATTCCTTCTTCAATCATTTATAGTTATTACTCATTACTTGAAGCATTTGCTAAACAAAATTACTTTCATAGTATAAAATATTTAAATAAAATTTTAAATATGTTTGTTTCTAAGACATTATTTTAAAAACATCGTCTACTTCAAATGTTTGAAGCATATGAAGTTTAGAATAGGATTTTTTTATTTTTCCTTTCCGGAATAGTTGTGATACATCAATTTGTTTCTTCTTCGCCCTATATCAATTGCCTACATCCTCTTGCTTTCCCGAGCATAATAACGTTCCGGTTTTTTCGATTGTCTTACCAGTTCTGGACTATTCATGTGCTTTCTCAAATACAGGAAATACACTTGAAATCGTTTCAATTTTGAAGAGCATCTCAGTCGATGTTTGGGATTGACCAGAGCGCTTCTTCCCTCACCCTTGAAGCTCTATTCAACGGGTTTTGTGCACATGTTACAATGATTTTCAAATGTCTTCAACCTTCATAGAATGAAAATCGTTTTCACGATTCTCTGAATTATCTTCTTTTACAACCCAAATTAATATGATTAGTTTGTTCACACTCTTCTAATATCAGACACTGCTGCACTAAATATAATCTATTAGCCTCTCTTTGTCCGTTTTTATCATTTTGCGTTAAAAAAAAACAAATAAGTGATCAGCTCATTTTAATACCTCTGGAGCTTCTTCTTTTAGTTCTTCTCATCTTGCTTTTTTTCACCCACCATCGACCTTCTTAGTATCTCATATTTTTCTTTTATCTATTCTCTGTTCTCATTTCGGACATCTTTTGTTCCCGAAGCGACCCATTGACTTTCAACTCAATCGGATGCTTGGTGAAACCGTGTGCGTTTTAGCAGCTTAGCTGTTCGAGAAAGCAGGCGAAAAACGAATAGCATTGCTCAACGGTCACTACAGGTCCCACCCCTAATACTTTTTACAAAAGCTTTAGTCTATTTCCACGATTTTTTTCTTACCAATTGACCATCAGTAGCGAAGATTGTTTTGTATACTCAAACACTTTCGCCATCCTCTTTTTCTGAATGAAAATTTGAAGCTTACAGGTATTTCAAACGCTTGGAAATTGTTTTCGGTGGCGTTTTAAATTTCATTTTTCACACGTATTCCTTTTGTATTTTTATTTTAAAAAATGTTCTTTCTTCAGAAATAAACCAACGTTCATATTCACTGATGTTTTATACAATTGAATTTGAAGTTTATTTTTCATGAATGTTTTAGTTTACAACCATGACAATATCATAAAAAGGTCACCTGATGATTTAATTCAGGTTCTTTTGTTGAGTAGTGTTACATTACCAAATTACTTTGTAGATATATTTGTTCCTTCTTGTGCATACATAAGAATAACTCATTTTATTAATTAAATGCAATGTGAACAAGCATGTTTGTATGTTTGCTTTTATACCTGAATGAATCTGTTGCATTGTTCATGCTTCAGCTTTTTGTTTTAGCTAACATGTTAAAAACTTGAGCTGCTCAAAATTTCAAAAGATCTATAGCACATATCTCGTTTGAAGTCCACCTTTGACGCATAATTGTTTCCTAGATTGACCAGCCGGAAGAACGTTTTTCCACTCATTGCCCTTGTCCTCTTATATTCACTTCTCTAAGTTTTTCTCCCTACTTTGAGCGAATGCGAGCAAAGGCTGTCAGTAGTGTAGAGCTTTTTTGAAATGCTGTCAAAAGCCACTTAGCTTCTTATCGTTGTGATCGTTCTGTCTTTTCCCAGTTATCTAAAGCTTACTTACTATACATCTGTCAATGTTCAATGTTCTACCGAAATCGTCATAGCCATTGTTTTGTTCTCATTCTTCAATATTTTGATTATTCTAAAAGCCATTCCACTGCCAAGCTTAGTTCTGTTGACTTTCCAATGAAGTAGGGCTGTCCGGTGTTTCTTTGATGTGACCGGTCCAGCATCCAACGGTCGGCGATTCATCAGGGTCCTAGCACTTCTGCGAATCACCAGTCTTGCACACCGACAAATCGACTAATTTTTACTTTTTCACACATTTATAGACCCAGAAGAGTTATGCACCAGCCGTGTATACCTTTAAAAGTCTTGAGCTTTTTAAAAAAAATAATTGCCTAAAACACTAGATTTGCTTATTTGGACGTTATTCTGGCAACGAATCGTCATTATAGAGCATCGTATTATATTAGCTATCTTCACTTCTTTGCTTTTTGACCTCCAAGAAAAGTATAATTACCTCTAACCTCAATAGTCTTTCCTTAAGAGTTTTCGTGCTAAATCTAACACTGGGTCATTCAGAAAGATACAATTCAACCTAAAGAATTTGTGTTTCATATCTATTTTAATTTTCACAGTTTTGTCCTCATATAGTTTCGTTTATGCAAGATTCAATGCACTCGCTTATATAAGCCATTTACAGATTTTCTGCTAGATTTCATTGAAAGCCGACTAATTTTCCGTGTATCCGTCTCTATATTCATACTTCTTTGTGTGTATCCAATCTTCGTGACCCGTCTTCCATCTGCAGTCAAGCATGTCGAACCATCAACGTGAGGTCGATTTGCCTCAGCTCTTCAGTGATGTCTCTCGAACAATTAGTGGGATTTCAAATATCATGGGAGCTGGACTTGGTCAAGGTAAGCACATCGGAAGATGAATTCTGCGAATAACATTTCTGCTGCTGTTCTTTATGTTAGACTCTGTTGCGGTCATTGCCAGTGTAAACAAATCAAAGTAACAATACCTTGATATCATCTGAAGGATATTTCATCTCTGTTCTCACAACCTTCTCACTTTCCTCCTTTGGACAGTTTACTTTTCCTTCATCGCGAACTAAAGTTCCTGCTTCCATTTTCACGTCTGTCTATATACGGACACTGCTACAACATCACTCTGACCTAAGTGTGCTCAGACATATCTTTTTCCTCTGATTTTCTGTTGCTTTTTCTATCAACTTATGTTCATTTCACTTCTTGTTTATTGAATTGTCAGTTTCATTGACACCCGAAGTGATGGCTTTCTTGAAAAATTTCCTTTTCATGTCAATCCTCACAATCAATCCTAGAGGGGCTAACGTTTAATTGTCTACATATCATACGGTTAAAGTAAAGGGATGGGGGAGAGATTCCTCAGCATATAGTCTCCTGTTTTGACATTCTTTGACCTGCTTGAAGTTTTCATGCATGGCCGCCTCTGTCTAAACTAGCTGATGTTTATTTGTCAAATCCTACCCGGAAACTGATTATTCAGTACAATGAGGTCTCTTCTATTTTGAAAATATAAAATAAAAACTGCGATGTCAACTGTTTTGAACAAAAGTTAATTTGGGGTGAAAGTTGCGTAAAATATAAAATCCTTGATCGTCAATTATCGAAATATTTTTGTGTGTGTGTGAATTTTATTCAAACATACAGTTTTTTCTATCCTTTTCTGTTAAATCTTAATCTTCTCTTGCACTCCTCATTCATTTTCTCTCGTTTTTCGTCTTAGTCATTCATCATCTCTTATGTTATTCGTCTTTTCAATTCGAGGGATTCATTGTTTGTTTTCTTTTCCTAACACTCAAATAAGTTGCACATCAATTTATTTACACTTATATATATATATATATATAAAATCACTAGCTCAACTTTAAAATTAAACCATATTATTCGATATCTTTCTAATATCATTATATATATCAGCTCTATGATTTTCTTAGTTGAAACACTGTTTTTAGTTTTTTGAGTTTTAAAATTTGTAAATGAAGGCGCTTACACACTTTATACCCTTTTCATGGCCCAAACCTTTTTATGACTACATTATGAAGCAGTTTTATCCGCCCACTTATCTACGGAGTTTTTGAACATTACTAGCGAACGATACAACGTCCCAATGTGATCTAGTTTTCATTCATATATTTATAATTGACTGGCGAGGATACGCTCATCTTCCCCAATACGCACACTTGCACGTTGGTCATCCAATTCTCATTCATCTTAATATCCAAGAATATCTACATGTTCTTTAGTTCTAAACTATTTCCTTTACTGCTTTCTATTATAAATGCTTTCACTTGACCATTTAGCCATGCATATCCTTCTGGACCTTATGTAGCTTTGTTGTACTTCCGTTCTAACTTCGTATCTTGGCAACAATAGCCCTTAGGTGGACAACGTTTTCTTACTCATATTCTTATAGTATAAGATTCTCAGCTTCTTTTCATTTTTCTCGCTGTATTGAAAAAAACTTTTATTTGTACTTTAATCGATTTCAGTTCCCAAAGTTAACAGATTAATTTCAATGCTCTTTCAGATCAACCTTTACTTGACGGTGACTCAAGTACCGGAACAGCTTCATCTTCGTCCTCAGGTCCTTCCATGATGTCAGGACTTTTTGGAAACACCTGCTTCAAAGCATGTGGTATGGAAGATATACAGTATGCTGCTAGAGTAAGTCATTTCTATTTGCTTTAAATGGTATTTTTGTTCAAAAATTCTAAAAGCCCTAAAGAAGGTCTAGAAAATATTTGCATAGAACTTCCAGTTACCCATCCAAAAAGCTCACAATCTCGAATCTCGGAGTCGTTAGAACGATTACAGCTATACAATTATTTCATATTTCGGTCATATTTTCAAATATACCATTTGAAATATAATGGATTTATAAGTAGTTTAGAACAACATAGAACATGTCCTTACAATACCATATCTCATGAATACTAGTTATCCCAAATAGAGATTTTAGGTATGCTTTTATAAGCATGAAAACTATTTTTTTTTGTATGCAAGACAGTTGAATAAATAGAAATGATTGAGTTAGAGAGATGAAAAATCATGAAAACAGGAAAGAAAGATCCTCCTACAAGCGGTTTCTATGTCAGTTCCGCTATTCTACCAATATCATTGAGCTTCCACTGATTTCTTTCACACGTTTTTAAGATGGTTGATATCTTTGATGTGGTTCGTCTTCTTTTATTTTAGAAAAAACTTTCCGCACTTAATGCAAACTCAATGACTAAACGTTTTTTTTATTTGTTCACTGCAATGAGAGTAAGGTTCGGTTTCTGAGGGGAAAAAAATTCTTATGATTGAAAAATTATTAAATTTTTAAATTGGTTCAATTCCTAACTTCTTTTAATTTTTACGATATTTTAAATATTTTACAATAATTAACATTAAAATGTTGAGATTCATACACATAAAATGTTTGTTTAATAGTGCATACCGCAAACATTTCCAAAGGTTTTGGATTTGATCTTCTGTTAAGCTATAAATCAAAGCTATATGTGACATGTTTGAATACCTGAACTATTAAAGTTCTAAGCTCTAACGTATATTTTATTTAATACCTTTTCAGTCAGCAGGAGATATGTTTCTCTCATTCCGTGTATGTGTCATCATCTTCACCATCGTAGCTTTACTATGCTTACTAACTCTTACAGGAACAGTTTTATATCTTGTATGCAAAAAGGTATGTACAAATAATTGAAAAAGAAACAGAAAACAAAAGAAAGAAACAGAAAAAGAAATTTATTTTTATTTTTAAGCAAAATCACCCACGACGTTTTCCTCTGCCAGCATTTGTACGTGACGTTTTTCCTAGCAAAGATGGCTCAGCAAAAGATGAAAATCAAAACTCATAGTAGATCAAAATGTATTTCTCTCGCCTCTCTCCCACATCTCTATCTCTCACGAATGCTCTTACTCTTAGATCTTTCAACTATCATTTCTATATTTTAGTAAGATAACGTATAATTTATGTATAGATGCCGACTATAACCTGACATACAAAATCATAAGAATCTTATGAATTTCCTATCTTTAATTATGTAATCTTTTGGTGCAATGCAACGTGTACATTGAAGTTAACACAATTTCATTTCTTATTCAAGAAATATATATAATAAATATTATTTGATGCTATTATTATTCAATCACATTTGTACGGAAGATTCAAGCAAGATATGCTCAGCTGTGTTAAAATACACAAATTTATAATAGAGAACAAAACGTATAATAAGATTTCATATTTGGGAATTGCATACTTTTGTTTAAAAAAATTTATAATAAAGAAAAAGAATATAATGAATGATACCTCTGAATCCTCAATTCAAAAATGCAACCGCTTCAACAAATAAAGCATGAAAAAATAAATATTTATTTCGATTTAAAGACTAAGCCATAATTAAGTTGATTTATATAAATGTAAAGTTTTTTTTTTTTAAATCATGAGCTTATATAATAGATTGACATGTTTTCAGCAATTAATTTACAATTTATCATTATACGGGAAGATTTTAAAAAGATATGAGAGAAAAACATGTATTAAAATAGTAATTAGGATGTAAACAATATGAGTTAACAAGAAAATAATATATAATAAGTTAGCAATATTACAATGAAAGAAAAAAAAACAAAAAGAAAACATAAAAAATTAATCAAAATATGAGACAAAAAAATGCGTCTATATCATGAAGCATTAAAATCTTTTTATTCTTTCAATAGTACTTTTTTCATATTATAGTGTATATATAAAACTGATCAATTGTTGAACTCATTCACCAAATAACTAAAGTTAATAAGATTTAATTTATCCTCGAGTTTATAGTGTGGGTAAAAAAAACCCATTGAACTTGTTCAATTGCATCAGCCAGCATACAAAGTCCATTTGACTTTCATTCCGGAATGCTAGATCACCTATATGATCTATATATCATTCGAAAATTTGTACTAAAAGGAATTCAGTCCTATGGAATTATAATTCATCCAAAAATAAAATATGTGCAGTTAAGCCAAAAGAGATCCGTCTTGGTAATGACTTGGGCCTATAAACCACGAAAATGGATCTTTTCTTTTCAACTCATTTTGAAATTACTTTGTTGAACTTGTGCTCAGCATTTCCACTTACGTTTTTCTGTGCAAGAGGAAGCAGATCATTTAATAGTCCAGTATTTTTCTTTCACACTTATCAGAAGGTTTCTGTTTTTATGTCCATGCTTCTCACATTTCTGTTACGTAATGTCCTATATCTTGAACTCGAAAAATTCTTTAAACAACTAAATGTTTTAGCTTTTTGTTGAGAAATAATTCTGTGTTCAACTGATGTTTTTAGTGAATTATCGACAAAAAATTAACTTAAAGGGGTTGAACGTTGCAGTTGAAGTAAAGAATAGGACTGAATGAGGTTGCAGGGAAGAATTTAAATTGTAAGGTTGAAAAAGTAGGGAAAAGTCAGAAGAAACTCATGTTTCACTTGCTGTCTTTCTCTTTCTTTCTGAATGGGCTAAAGGAACGACAATTGGACATTGGAAGGAGAATAAAGTGATTATGTGAATCCATTAATCTATTGTGAGTGGTTTGACGCCCATTGCTCCAGCTCTGGTCCTCTCTTTCCCCTCTTCTTTTACCCAAGATTTCTCTAGCACATTATCAGTATTGGATACATCTCTTATTCTTCTATCTTTCTTAATCTCTCTAATTTATAAGTAGTGTCTGCTTTACCTTTTCTTCTTTTCGTCTATTGCACATATCATTTTCTCTAGCCAAATTTTGAGTTTAGTCCGTTATTCTGCTTGTTAGAAGTTAATCTTCTGATTTCTCATTGAGCCTCGATGTGATATCATTTGTTTGTTTGTTGAAGTGAAAAATTTTATTTTAGACAAGTCAAGCAGGTTTCCTAATCTAATGTTAAATGTTCGACTAGTAACAACATTCTAAAAACGTTTTAACCGAAAAATAATAGTAGTCTAAACTTTATACAAGTTACAATGAAGAGGATATAGATAATTTTAACTATTGTTTTTTTTCTTCAAGTTTCATTTTATTTTATTTATTAATGTTCAATCTAATCTCTTTTCTCTATATCCTCGACATTTTATTCTAGAGAATTGCTATAAACAACACATTCTTACTATTTTGTTACTTTTCTTTGTCTTTCACGTTATTTTTTTATCTGTTATACTACTTTAGAACATACAAATTTGGTGAATTATAGGTAGATTCTACATGTACTTCTTATAAAAAGTTATTATTTATATTCTAATTTCAAAACTTACTTTAATTATGTTCAACCTATCAAGTTTGTTTATTCTTTTACCACTTCTAACCCTTCAATATGTAAACTCTTATCAAGGTAAGCGTTTAAACTCTATTTTCATAATGAAGACGGCCATTACAGGAGCTTTAAATCGTCTGACAAGACATCTGTTAGCACAGCATGATAAGTGAGTTTATCTTACAGGAATATATAATAATACACTAGATAGCCAATTTAAAAAAATATTAATTTTGTTATTTTTAAAGGCATGCTCCGCCAGATGGCGCCGTAACAGTTACACATGAAATGGAGCTTGTCCATATCTTGAACATTGATGAATTAAAACAATCGATGCGTGTTTTAGTATACCTTGTTGAGGTTCGACTTCATTAAAGTAATGCATTTGAAATTTATTTTTCTGCAATTTCTTTAGGAATGGACTGACCCTTCACTAAGCTGGGATCCAGCAAGTTTCTCAGGAGTTAATATCACTTGGTTACCTGAAGATTCTATATGGGTTCCGGATATTCTTGTTTTCAACATGTATGTACAACAGGTACTGAATTAAAACAAACCGATTTCATTACTTCTAGGCTGGACCATCAGGATCTACTACATAGCGTTCGATCACCTATTAAAGTATATCATACAGGACGCGTCTGGTATTCGTATCCAGCAATATATTCTGTGATGTGTACAATTGGTAATACTAAACAATATCGAAGTTGTAAGAATAGATATATTTCAGGAGTAGCTAAATTTCCATTTGATGATCAGACATGTCGTTTACGAGTAAGTATTATGAATTTTCTTATAATGTTTCTTAATTTTCAGATCGCCTCTTGGGGATATCCTGAAGGGAAGCTTTACATAAATGCCACTCGTAAACCATATCTAACACATTATTCGCCCAACGAAGAATGGGCTTTACAGGTTTAGTTTAACAACATCCGGAAATACTTCTCTGGTTTTAACTTATAAGTGTGGTATTAATCATGACGATTTGAGTGACGTTTTTCTTATGTCCTCCCCCTTTTAACGGCTTCAGGTTTACACTTTCGAAACAGCTAACGACATCGTTAATGCATTGATAGACTAAACGATAACTATCAACACAAACGACTATCTGAAGCTCAGAATCAATTCTATACTGAATTGTTCCCAATTGCACTCTTATGATTTCAAGTTAGATTAAAAATTAATGGTCTACTTGAATAGGAATGAAAGCCTAATTAAAAGTTTTGAAAATAAAACTGTACTTAACATAGCTTCGGAATACATCGACAAATACAAATTTTAGAGTGTTAATATATCATCAAGACATTATGAGCACGAAGGAACCATCGTTAGCGAGGCTTGCTATCTGGTCTCCGTCAGTAGAAAACCATTTTACTACCTAGTATCACTCGTTTTGCCGACTTATATAATATGCATGTTGTCTGTATCGGGCTTATTCGCGCGCTTCTCTACTCGACACGAACGTCAGGTGAGATAATTCTCAATTGGTGCATGAAGCAACTGTTCCTTACAAGTGCTTCAATGAATGTCATACCAGTTTCCAAAAATCGAAAAAAGGATTAATGAGAAGATTTTTTAGGAAAGATTTACCTTAGGGGTGACATCTATACTTAGTATGGCAGTTTTATCAGTGGTTGTAACAGAAAAAGTACCTCATAGTTCCGAAGAGGTACCTTTGCTTGGTAAAGATACCATATATCAAGAAATATAGTTATTATTATTCAGTAACCTATTTTCATTTCAACATGGTAATTGTTACAATAGCCACTATTCTAACATCGTCCGTAATGAGTGTAGATATCAAGGTAAATTTTTCTTCCCAAATATTTTGAAACTGTTAGATCAGGGCTACACACACGACAAAAGTCCACCAAGATGGATGACATCACTTCTTCTTATACGAAGGCAACGCTGGGATAGAGCACAGCAGGCAAACACAGTAGTGAGTATCAATTAATTTTTGGTCCGTATATAACACTTACAGACGACAACACGACAGGCGCGTCATCTTTTGTCGAAACAATGGGGTGAAGTAAGAAAGCAATAGTGATAGACGAATGACCAAATTTTTAGGTTTCTCGAAGAATGGACTACGGCTTGCTACTGATCTTTTTGTTGTTTATTTCATCACCGACAGTTTATCTCTTCTATCTCTGTGCAGTTATGGACAATATGACGCCAGAGAGACGTCTCTTGGAAATGAAAACATGATTAAAGACTTCCGTACTACCGCTCCTTTTCTACGGCTCAAATTGTGAAATTGTTAAGTGTGATATTCCCAATGATTTCATATTTACCTTGTACTTTGGAACATTCGAAAATGAATAATTATTGATTGAATAAACTTCCCACGACCACATGAACCCTATATTAAGTTTTCAAACAATTACACGTGCGAACATTCATTACGCAAGCGGGAACGCCAGAAATACAAATGTTGGCATCGCGCCAAACGCCTTTTCGCGCTAAGACCTGGCATTGGAATGGGCAGTTCAAGACCCGCGTTCTGCTACGCGCGCGGTTTCATTTTTCCGTCCGGAGGCGTCCGAACTATCCGTTTTTACAGCCTATGGCCGTTTTCGTAGTATGTCTGGAGGCATAATCACTACAGACGCAGTTCAAGACGCCCTGCAACGCGCAAAAGATAGGATAGAGGTAGGATAGCTTTAAATTTCATATATTGGGGTTTAGTTTACAGTATAATATGCAGTACTTATGTCTGTGCATACATTTTTATTTTGTTCAATTTGATTAAACCTAATGAGTAATATTGATATCGTATTTGAATTGCATATGCTTTTTGCTGCATTTTGTTCAATATATAGTGGTGTTGCATAATGTGCATACTGATATTTTTTTATTATATGAAATATTGCATAATATATTCTTTGCGTCTTTCGATTTTAAAATTTAATAAAGTGGTTCAATACAGTATATGCTATATTTTTTTTTTCACGCAATTCGGTATGGTATAAGTCATTCTGGTTCATTTTGATGTTAGTGTTTATAAATAGAATTTAATGCTGGGTTGTAATTATATAATTTTTCTATATTGATAAATCGAATTTAACCGTTTACCATATGTTTAGCTCGCCGCTGTCGATACTCATACTTCACTCAAGCGAACACTAGAGGACGATATTGATCGTGCGTATTCAAGTTTCATCATTTGTTAATTTTTTCTGGTTTGCCATTGTTTCGTGTATTGAAATATTTTTTTTGAAATGTTTTCATTTGTTTTTTTTTACGTGTGTTTCATTTCACAATAAGGGGGTTTCTTATTCTTGTTGATGTTTTCTTACTAATTTTATTTCAGAACTCCCTGCTAAAAGGGCAAACGTCGAGGGAATGGACGGTACAGGGATGGTTCAAATGGGTGGTGCCTATATGCAAATGGGAGGAAATCCCAACGAAACTATTGTCGAGGTGATTAATATTCCTGGCAACACCGTAGGTCTTGGTGAG
This sequence comes from Auanema rhodensis, assembly GCA_964057225.1. Taxonomy (NCBI): domain Eukaryota; kingdom Metazoa; phylum Nematoda; class Chromadorea; order Rhabditida; family Rhabditidae; genus Auanema; species Auanema rhodense. The sequence continues at coordinate 5,983,478 of OZ059899.1, read as the reverse complement.
TTTCTGAGAATCCGTATGGCATCCTCATTGTCGAATGTTCAGTTATTGGTAGAGGAGGATCAGAAATCCAAAATATCCAAGCACAATCACAATGTAAAGTACAGATGAGCCCAGAAAATGAACCGGGTTCAGGAATTAGGCAATGTACTCTTCAGGGAAACAAGGTAGAGAGATCGAATCTTGTAGTTAATCTATGAAAAAATTAAGATGGCTGTTGAGCGAGCCAAGCAGTTAATTAATGAAGTTATCGCTCGGGCCAGTAACCGTCAAGCGACTGGTGGTATGCAAAGTTATGACGGAGGTGATGGTCGTGCAAGTATCACTTACGAAATGATCATTCCTGCTACCAAGTGTGGTCTTATTATCGGAAAGAATGGAGATACTATCAAACAGTTACAGGTGCTAGCACTTTTTAAGAAAAATAAACAATAGTTGTGATCTCAGGAACAAGCTGGATGCAAAATGGTGATGATCCAAGAATCTCAAGAGGTTACTGGGCAAAATAAGCCTCTTAGGATTACTGGAGATGCCGATAAGGTTGGATCATCCTCTATCTCAAACTCTCATGTTGAAGTTTAGGTTGAAATCGCTAAGAGACTAGTTCATGAATTGTTAAGTTCTCGTGAAGATAACGGTGGAACTGTTAGAGCTCAATACACCGGTGATGCTCCTACTGCCAAGGGAGAGGTATGCTATTAAAAGTTAAAAGCAGTTTCACGAGATTTCAATTTCAGGTTGTTGTTCCTAGATCTAGTGTTGGTATGATTATTGGCAAAGGCGGTGAGACAATTAAACGTCTTGCAATGGAGACTGGAACTAAGATTCAGTTCAAGCCTGATGGTTAGCTTGTGTTGAATGAATCATGAATCATAATGATTTTAGATGATCCTACTTCCCCAGATCGTTGTGCTGTTATTATGGGAACAAGAGAGCAGATCTACAAGGCCACAGAATTAATCACAGACTTAGTTCTTAAAAGTTGCAATGGCGGAGCTGGTGCTAACACTGGTGCCGCTGAAGTGTTCTATATGCATGTACCTGCTAATAAGACTGGATTGGTAATTGGAAAGGGTGGAGAAACAATCAAGCAGGTAACTATCCTTGACCTGACTCGTAAGAGTTATTCTGTTCAGATTAATGCTGAAAGTGGTGCTCATTGTGAACTTTCTCGTGATCCTCCTCCAAATGCTCAAGAAAAGGTGTTTATCATCAAGGGAACACCTTACCAAATTCATCATGCTCAGCATATCATTCGAATAAAGGTGCAATTTCAAAATATATCGCTGGTTTTTACGTAATATTTCAGGTTGGAGATTTCGCTCCAGGAACTCCAGTTCCTCCATTCACTGGTGCTGGTGGACAACAAACAGGTAATGGAACCTACGGAGGACCTGCTCAATTTGGAGGTGCTCAATACAATCAATTACAACAAAGTATTAATGAAAAAGCTAACTTGTTCAAAATGAATTTTTTCAGCTCAACCTGAAGCTTCAAATGGATGGGGAGCTCAACCAGGAGCTCAAGCTTATTATGGTGGTGCTCCAACTGCCGCTCCAGCTGCATCATACCCTGCTCAGGCCTACCAGCAGCCATCTGCTCAAGCTTATGTGAATCCTGCTGGTCAGACTGCTACTGCTCAACCAGTCCAAGCTCCTGCACCTTCTATCAACCCACAGACAGGTCAACTGGATTATAGTGCTCAATGGGCTGCTTACTACAGGTAACTAATTTAGAAAGATGCAATTTGTACTTTTTAACTTATAGATCAATGGGCATGCATGAACAAGCCGGCATGATTGAAAACCAGATGAAACAAAATCAAGCTAGACCAACGGCCCAGCCAGCAGCCGGATACGGTTAATTCGTTTATCAAGCCTTGTTCATAACCATCTCTACTTTCAGGCTATGCTACTGGTCAGCCACAACAACAATTCCCACAAACTGGCCAGTTTGCTGCAGCCCAACAACAGCAGCAACAGCAACAATTTTAAATATTTAAGATCTCCCGACCTCCCGACCGATTAATCTATTTCTTTGTTATTCGTTTTGGCAAATTAGACGCCACCTCGGGTTGTGGTTATGTATTCTATTAGGTCGGGCCCACGATTTCATGAATATTGACCGTCATATGTGGGGTTCCATTTTTATACATTGTGTGAATTGTGATTTGTGTAGTTTTTTTTGGTTTTCTTCATGTTTCTTAATTTAACACATTTCCATTTTACTATGTGCACTGATCGTTATATATTTTTCTTGTCTTGTTCATTTCTGGTAAAGATTTTACGAATGAAGTGATGTACAGTAAGAGTGTTTTTTTCATGGCCGTATTTTTACCAATGATATTGTTAATTTATATATATATATATATATGATACGTATTCTATTGTTAAGAGACGAAGAATACACTTCCGTTGATGACAGTGGTACTACCAAGGCTATGTCTATTCCCTCTTGATTCGGAAATAGTTGTTTCTGGTTCGTTCTTTCTTTCATGGACGCTAAGGCAGTGACATCTGTTTCTAGGACACGGGCCAAATATTGAATGGATAGAGGGCGGGAAGATTTACGCCAGGCTGCGTTGCTTTGACCAAGAAGGGTCTCACGTTTTTGGTATAGCAGCGTGTCCTAAAAGTGAAGGTTTTGTAGTAAACTTTCAAATATTTCTAAAATATTTTTATCTTTAGCGCTGTTTGTATACGGCGAGAAGTATGTAGCCTTTGTTTCGTCGAAAGCACAAGATGGTGTTTTACCTATTCAATATGTGAAGAAGTTTCATGATACAATCCTCGCTTTGAAAGTCCTTGCAAATAATCAGGTTTTCAAATCTTGATACCGTTTCGAAATATCAACACATATATAGTTGTAGGTAGTAATCCTCTTTATGTCGAATCTTTGTGTGTTATTTAACTTTAATACAACGCAAGGAAAATTAGTTTTAACAGAGGAGCTATCTGTGCAGTCTGAACATATTGCTTTAATGTAAGACATTTTAATCATTTTATTTATCTGATACAAACATCTAGGCTTCATGGATTGATTCTTGGGGACACCTGGGGTAGCCTGCGTATTATAACAGGGACAGTTTTTGGAGAGATTTTCTGCTCAGAGCCTGCTTCTGGTCCGGAGTTGAAGCAAAAAATGCTAGGGCACACAGTGTGTTATTAATTCTATCATTAGAACCAATTCTGATTTTAAGGGAATGATTTTTGGCTTACATGTTGTTGAGAATATGTTATTTTCTATTTCTGATGATCGAAGTTTGAGAGTGTGGCCTCTTAACAAATTTACTTCTACTGCCACAATGTAAGAATAATGTTTGGAGAGTTTTTGCACAAAAAGTATTCAGTATTCCAGAGCTTGACACTGTGTATGGCCACTCAGCTAGACCTTTCGCTGTTTGCTCATCGAAAGATGGTCATATATACACTGCTGGAATTGATCAGGTTTTCGAATAATTCTCCTAATTTGTGTAACACAATGTTGTAGTTAGTTTGCAAATGGAAATTGAATAATGATCAAAAGCTCATATTAGAGGACCAAATATCTTTAAACACGGGGGGAATACGCTCTCTTCTGTTCTTCAGAGATTCTTTGGTATCATTTTTCATGCGTTTAAGTTTTCCAATTTCTATTACAGTTTGTTGGTAGTGAATCCGGAGCCTTATTGAGCGTTAAGTTTGCTAATCCATCTAGCAATGCTGCTGTTCCGCTGTCTCTCGAAACTTGCGAAGATTTACGAGGATTTGGTTTTCTGAATGATGACTTGTTCACCGTAAACGGCAAGGGGTAATTTACACACATTTAAAAAGTTTGTCTTATAATTTTTTTTCGTTCAGAAATCTTTTTCGAAATGGAGAACCTATATATCGAAACCATTGTCTTCGCTATATCACTATTCCATCTTGCCACAATTTGCCTCAACTACTTGTCGCTTACGAGAGAAATGCAATGGCAATCTTTTCAAAGACGAAAGAATGTTTGATCCCTTTCAAGGAGAGCAATCTTCTATCTGCAGTCTGTTCTAATTCACACGTGTTTGCTTATACAATGAATAAGTATGGGGTGATGATGAAATCTCGATGTTTTTCACTAATTTAAATATTTTAGTATCTTTATGACTGCGATGGTAATTTACTAGTGAAGATAGATGCTTCAGAATCTATCACGGCTTTACCTAAGAAAACGTCTTTCTTGCCTTCTGCAATTGAGATGTTCTGTGATAACATTGGGTAAGTATTTACCGAAAGCAACTCAAGTAATAATATAATTTAGGCAACAATACATTATTGTTGGTTCAACATGTGGTCATTTAGTTTATTATTGTTTAAATTCCAACGTTCAGAAGTTTCTGCCTGTTCCAGAGGTATTTTTGTTATTCAATAATGTTTTCATATGGAAAATCGTAATAGATAAGTCGAAAATGCGCTAAGGGTCAAGTTATGTCGATTCGAAATCTAATGTCACGTATAGCTGTTTATTGTAAAAATGGATCTTTATCTTGTTGGTCGTTCAAAGGTTTATTTTGGGAAATATTATCTTCAATGATACGATATTTAAGATGGCAAGTTTGTTCAATCATCCTTACCCCTTATACGTGGATCTCCATCTGTTGATTGGCCATGTGGAAGTTATATCTATGATAACCGTGAATTTATTGCTGAATTTCATTCTGTAAAATTGCATTATATATTATTAGCGTCATACTTTATTTTTAGACTTTCTTCCGTCTACTGGATAAAAATTCAGGCTTTGCCGTATTAGAATTTTTATGTGGTGGGGGAAATAGACCTTGGTTCTTTAAACTTTATAAGGACATCTCTGGTAAATTGCTTGGCTCTTTATATTTTACAAGAAAAGAGGTTATTTTTTAAAGAAAGAGCTTATTTCTTTATGTTTTTAATTTAGATCTTGGTTAAAGTAACAGCTGGAGTACATGATATTACCTATATTTGTGATTCCCTGCACGCTTCTCAAATAATAGCTATCCAGGAAATAGCTCGGTTTAAGGATGCTTCATTGGTTTGTACTTCGGGTGTAGATTGCCAAGTCACGTTCAGCAAAATTAATACTTCAACCCAAGGTTTGATGCTACTTTAAATTTTCACCTTTTACCTAGAATATGTACAGATGTTATGGTGCTGAACAAAGTTTCCACACCCGATGGAATAACTGCTATGTCGACATTAGGAGTAACCACTTCTGAATTCAGCAAAAAAACTTTACTTTTCGGAAGTGGGAAAGGATCTATTAGCACTTGGGATGTCTATGTTGATGGTACTATAGCTTTGACTATATATATATATAATCAATTTTCTATATAGATGAAAATGTGAAAGATCTTATTGTAACAGAGACCTACCAATATCCGAATGGTACGAGAGTACTCGATTTAATGGTTAAAAATTATTTTATATTAATATTAATTTGAAATGTTCAGACTGAGGAAGTAGCAAGATTCGAGCACCTTTGTGTAGCCTTCTTAGCCGATGGGAATATTATGTATGTATAATATTTTTTAAAAGTTTTGTCATTGACTTTTACAGTTCACTATGTGTTCGGAATGACCAAAGTGCCGATATATCACTATGCTCTGTTATTGAACCTCCGGATCTCTCATTATTTACCAGAGGTCAATTAGTAAAGGATAATTTGTTTTGGGTATCGACTTCTGGGAAATTAGGCGTGCATACCATTTCTTCTCAAACATCTCAACCTCAAAGCGAAGTCAGATTCTCAACTATTATTTGCATTTTTTACTATTTTAAACTTTCTAGATTAGTGCCGTGAAATGTGGTATTTCCTGCATATCAACACTAGCTTTAGAAAATAATATAATTTGTGTTATTGGCGATGAATCGGGGTTAATTAATGTTTTTAATTTGAAAGACAACATTTTCACTAAAATTACTTGCTTGGAGTACCATAGCGCTACCGTAACTGGTTAGTATGTTTTCTTTTCTCCCACAGATGGCCGCATAGACACTAATCAATATTTACTTATAGATATAAACGTATATTCCAAGGAACAAACGCTTTTCATTTATTCCGTTTCTCTGGATTGTAGAGCTGCTGTTCATGAGTTGAACATAACGAATTTTGAAGTATAATCTCAAAATAGTTATTTTTATTTTAAAACTTTTTTCAGGCACATTTTGTTATTGCAAAATCTTTATCAATATGGGATCCTGCTCGATTTATTCAAGCTAGGTATTATATATAAATATTTATGCTAGTGTAACATCTGTTTTATAGAAATCATATAATTACGGTTGGATCTGGCTTAGAAATTTTAGAATTAGATGTTTCCTGTTGAATTTAGTTGTGATATTCTGTTACTTTTGTTAATGATATGTTGTTAAATTGTTTAAATGTTTATTTTAATAGAAAATGCTATATTATAATGGGTGATTCTCCCTTATTAATATCTTATATTAAATTTCGTATTTTTTTATAATTTAATTTTCCATTTGTAGGATTAGCCTCGTTCTGCTTCCTTATACGCTCCAGGTGCATTAACCATCTGACTAAAACTGACAAACTGGCTAAACAAATGAGGTCCCAGTCGAAAAATGAAACCAAGAATGTGAGTTTAGCCTGTTATTGTTATTTGAGTCTACGCATTCTATGGGCTTGCGTACTTAGTCGGAAGTCTGGATCTAAACAGCAATATCACCGGCTGCTACGCGCGTTTGCATATCGATCAGGGCTTTTCCTTGCTTGACTAGCTCCTCATTAGATTTTTTGGCCCATATTTTTCATGTGCCTTTTTTTCACTTTTAAATCATTGCAGATGATAACAGAAGCAAATTATATGGAATTAATGAAGAGTTGTTCCAAATGGAATAGTAGGACTTCCGGAGAGCGTAAAAGCAGGTATGTTTTCTTCGGAATTTCGTCTATGATCAGTGTTACTTATATCTTTACTTTCAGATTGCGGTTTCCATTTTTTGATCAGCAAACTGGGCGAGCACAACGATTAGTACCTAACTATTATAAAAGCCGAGATCAGCGATACCCGTCCAATGATGCTAATGTGGTATATATCCACAATTGTATCATTCTTATTCGTGTGGAAACATTATAGGTTCTTCAGTATTCTACGGTAAGATGGAAGAAGAAGAATCATCCACCTGCTGATGCTGTGGAGATGAACATGTTCCTTCGCGAAAATAGAGCTTTAAATGAAGCTGTTAATCAAACTACCCAACAAGCCATTAGTATAGGTTTGTATTCAATTTTTCTGTTGTATTTCAACTCAATCTCTCAGATCATCACACTACAATTGAGATTCCCCCTGATGTAAAAGGAACTCCTAAACAATTACCATTCGTAAGCTTTTTATGGATCGATGTGAACATGTAACTTTTTATTTTAGTCCTTCAAGGAGGATTTCCAAGATGAATTGGACGATGATATGAGCAATGGAGGCTCCGGAAGCGATGAAGATGATTGGGGCTCCAAGAAGAAACGCAAAGGCGGCCCAATACTTAGCGGCAAGAAGAAGAAGGCGAGTGCGGCGAGTCGTCCGCGCGAGCCACACGCGTGCTCCAGTGAGTCGCCAGTGCCAGGCGGTCGTCGCGCTGCGTTGCGCAAACAGAATTTTTGAATTTCTGAGAATTTTAAAAGAAGCTCTCTTTTGAGAGAAGGAAAACCCGAAATTGCCAGGTTCTGATTGCGCGCGCGACCTGTCGCGGCGCAGGAGGCTCTATAGATCTAGCTCTTCTAGTACAGTAGTAGCTTATGATATAAAAGAGTCGGAATCGCGGACTCGACGGCCTTTTTGGTTTTTTCTCATTATCTATTCTTCCAATTAGCTATTTTCCTGAGTTCTTAGGGATTGACAGCATTCTGGCTCCCATTACTGAGATTTATTATCCTGCACCAATTAACTTATATTTCAGGGTGTGGGGCGAGGTACAAAAGCCTCGCGGGTGTAATGTATCACAATGCTTTCGTTCATGATGAACCATCCCCTAATTTAACAAATAAATGTAAAGATTACAATGAATACATAATTTTAAGTTATATATTTAGTATTATCCCCTAGTGTAGAGGTATCAGACTACTGTGATCTGTGTCTGGGAAATCGCTTTTTGAACAAGAAAACCAAAAAAGCTGAGGAGTTAGTCACATGTCATGACTGTGGTCGTTCAGGTACCATCGTTAATAAGCATAACAGTTTTAGTATACGTTTTTAAGGCCATCCACAATGTCTTAATTTTAATGCAAATGTACCCGTGGTTATTGACCGTTATGGCTGGCAATGTATTGAGTGTAAAAGTTGCACTATTTGTGGCACGTCGGAAAATGATGTATTTCATTTTTTTTTGTTGACTTACTTTTTTTGTTATTCTAGGATCAACTTCTTTTCTGTGATGATTGCGACAGAGGATTCCATCTATACTGCTTGAAGCCTCCCTTGAAAAAAGCACCCGATAATGAATATTCGTGTGTTTTATGCCAGAAAGAATTTGGAGATAAAGCAAGTGCTCCTGCACCCAAATAGCATTGTCATTGTTCCTTATGCTTAACATCATCATTTATTCAAACGGTTAACAACTCACTTATGTATTCTATTTCTTTATAGATCTCTTTTTATGTTATCTCTTGAGTCAGGAATCGTTTTAATAATTGTCGCATCAAGACCACTCATTTGCTCCATTCTTACCATAAGCTCATACATGATGACCGTCTTCTCAGCTCGCATTATATTATTTTATATTTAACATTAGTCCGTTTTATATTTAGCCTATTTTTGGTCTTCTTAATACATCATTGCCTTTCCCAGATCGTTGTACGTACTGGTCAAGATTTGGCATTAAATTTTAGTACTTATTTTTCTTCACGCTGAACTTTACGTGAAAAATGTTTTCATTTCCGTGGTAGTAAGCTGGTAACGCGGTTGGGGCTTAATTCTAATGGGTGATTATGAACCCATTATCCTCCCCTTTGAATTGGAAGATGAATCACATGGTCAAAATCATAAACGGTAATTTAAGATCTAGTCGATATCTATACGGAAATTCAGCAATGATAAGGAGCATCATAAGGGGCCAAAGGACCGAAAGCCCCGAGTTTTTGCGGCAAGTACTCCATCCTCAAATAATAAAAAAAAACGAAAGAATATCGAAGAACCTAAGCCACGGGAATTTCATAAAGAACGTGCACGTATAGCGCCAAAAAAACCGATCCCTTCACATACGCCTCCTACACCACTACCGGCTGCTATATCTATACCAAGTGTAGATATAAATGCTGGGGTAAGTGGGCCACAATATGATCAAACAATTGATGGTATGGAACCAGTAAAGTCAGGGGTATGTTAAACAATTTCACTGGGTGAAAGCTTAAAATATTATAATTTATAGAACTGCATAGGGTGTTCTGTATTCCTTTTTTTCCTACTTTTCGTCGGAGCAGCAGCAGTCCTCGTTTTATTAGTTTTAAAAGCAATGAAGATTATAGATGTTTTTCCGACTTTCTTTAACGATAATAAAGAAACATATTTTTCGCCTTATCAAACTGAAAATAAGCTTTAAATGTATGTCGACAAAAGTAACCAAAAGAAATGTTCAAACTACGCTATTGGTCCTAACACGATATTCCTTTATTTCATGTTGAGAAAAGGTACCAGCAACGGGCGGCCAATTCTCGTACATTTTATAAATATGTTATCATTTTTTCTTATTTATACTCTTAAAATTTTAAAATTACTTGTTTTATGCAAAACTTAAACTTAAAAATTTTTAAATAGAAGGTTAAATTCGTATGTAAACTAAACTTATCATATCATTCTAGTTTAACTTAATTATCACCATCTTTGTTCTTATGGTTTATGAACCTTTACTTGTAGGGTTGAAGCGGGATGTCTATGAGCCGAATCCTGCCGTTGGGCCAGAAAGCTCGTTTTGTTGTTATCCCTCTTCGCAGCGCACACCATGCTGCTCGTAAGTTTTTCTTATTTGAGTAGTATTTCATGTGTTAACTTTGTGAATTTAGCTGCTGCCACCAGCGCAACAGTAAGAACAGAAGAGAATAACCCTTCTTTCTTCCAGAAGGTAGCTCTTAGATGGAAAGGTATGTATTATTCCTTGTAGAATACAATATTGAGTGATACTTTATAGGAATCCCCCTTGAAGGCGAGGCTGCTCCACCAAAGTCCATGTTCGATGATTGTGGAAAAGAGTGGTTTGCCCCACAACCTCTCCCAGAAGTTCCTAAGGACTTCAAAGAGCATCCAGACCGTGACTTGGTTAGTTTTTTTTAATTTTTTAACGGTGTTATAAAAGTTTTAAAGGTTAACTATCCATACCCAGCTCGTCCAATGTATCCACCCAAGACTCGTTTGTTTATGATGCCCGACTCTTGGTTTACTCCCTTCCAAAAGGTCACTGGAGTTTCTGGTATATATTTTTTTTTGAATTAAAAATAAATTTTTTTTTCTAGGACCATACCTCTTCTTCGGAGGACTTTTCGCTTTCCTCGTCAACAAGGAATTGTGGGTATTCGAAGAACAAGGACACATGACTGTTGGTTGGATTTTGTTCTACCTCTTGGTCTCCAGAACTTCTGGATGTGAGTTGATTTTAGTGTTTCATGTCATATATATGTATTTTAGACAAGATTGATAACTGGCTCTATGGTGAATATCAAAACAGAATGAACTACTTCAAGGGACTCATTCAAGAAGATCTTAAGGATGCTACTGAGTTCAGAAAAGTAATGATTTTCTTGTAATTTTGAAATTATATTTTATATATTAGACTTCGGCTGCTGAGACTCAATCTCTTAATGCTGTTAAGGAAGCTTTCCCAACCGTTCTTAAAGAGAACATGCAACTTCAGCTTGAGGCTAACTACAGGTACCCTTCGAGTTTTTAATCTCTGTGTAAACCTCTATTTTGCAGACAAAACGTTCAATCTGTTGCTACCGAACTTAAGCGAAGACTAGACTACCTTAAAGAGACTGAAGATGCCAAGAAGCGTTTCGAGCGTCATCAAATGTTAAAGTTCATTAATGAAGGAGTATGTAAACTTTTTTTTATCCTGCATTTTGTTAATTTTTCAGGTTGAGAAGCAGGTTAACGATAAGGCATTCAAGGATCAATATCTCCAAAATGCCATTCAACAGCTCAAGGGCCTCCAAGTTCAACTTTAAATATGCGTAGATTAACACTTTATGTACATTGAAGGTGATCCCCGATTATTGGTCTGTGGGTTTATCTATAAATAGTATTTAGAACGTAGAAAACACTCATTCCATGAGGTTCTCGGCTTTGATGCAACTTAAAGTGTTTTAGTTTATGTTTCAATTCGGCAACCTTCAGTGGTTTGAAAATAAAGTATAGATTTGTTTGTAACTTCTGTTTATCTTGTTGAAGCCACGAATTTATAAAAATAATTTTTTATTGCTGTGCAACTGACACGTATAAAAAGAATTAAATTATAGTTATTAGGAAGTGGGGTAGATTCATCAGGAATGTAAGGAGGTTTTGATGTACACGTAAGCATAAAGGAAAAAGAAAGTGATGGGTGTATCCGAGAAGTATTCTTGGGAGCTTTACATTCTTGCCAAACTGTATTGTTTATTTTCACGTTTTGGTAAAACTGATTGTATCAAGTTGTTGAATGCTGTTCGGAACCTTGTCGACATAAGGTTATAGAATACTGGGTTTAACGTTGCAGATATATACTGAAGGAGACCTAAAAATGAAAGTAATAATGAAATTGAGATTAGACTTGCCAGTAATTGGATATAACAAAAGACAGAACATGGATTTATCACATTCTGCTTTTGTATACTGAACTATTAATCTTTCTATATGGTACGGTAAGTAACAAATGAAAAATACAGCCGTTACAGTTACTAAATAATCAATTTAGTTTGAAGTTTATATTACACTTCTTACCAAGCATTTTAATAACCATTCGTTGGGCTTGTTGACTTTTAGGTGGAGCATAGTTTTTTGTGTGAACGTAAAGTATTGAAGGAGGAATAACTGCTGCTGAAGTAGCTGTAATCATCTGTGAGCTGTCACTATTTGTTGTTCCAACTGGAACATGAACTGTAGTTTGATTAGCCATTTCGTTTAAGGTTCCTATAATTTGAACAATAACTTTTTATTTTACTAGAAAATAGAACCCAGAATGCGGACATAGCAGTAAACGATGAATATAAGAGGTAACACAAATGTCACAACCATTATAAGCTAAATATAAATATTGTAAAATAATGTAATTAATGCAAAAAGAAACAAACTTCGAATGGGTATGTGAACGGTACCGCATCACTTGTCGCATAATCACAAATACCTTCCCATGTTCCAAGTTCTCTGTTGTATCCACAAAAATCCGGAACAACTCGTTTAAACTTTAAAAAAATAATAAGAAAACAACAAGAAATTTTAAGAAAATAAATAAAATAAGATTCTATGAGAGAATTTCTGTTTTTTAGTTTTTTTTTTGAAATATTGTTATTGCTTATTTTTTTACTAGGTCTGTACCTGCAATCCTATATAGACAGAAGGGAAAAAAGCAATAACCCATATACTATATATCAGATTAATCACCCTACAATATATTTTATATTAAATATATTATATATCTATGAAATAACCGTCTTTTATGGAAAATAGTTCGATGTCCAAACGGATAACAAATAGCTACAAATCTTTCTGCTGTTAGGGAAACTATAGTGAGGATTGAAGCAAATGTGAAAAGAGATATGGAAGTACCTAAATATATTTTATTATAAGAAGAACATATTAACTAATAATCTAACTCATAAAAGCACAATATCCAGCTATGTGTGGAGGATGGTGCTTCTTCCATAGGTGCATCATATCATACGGTACACCAACCATAATCAAACATAGATCGGAAATTGCCAGTGATGCTAAGAAGTAATTTGTATGTGAATGAAGTGATGAAGTCTATAAAATAATAGGAAAAAAAATTTATTTTTCGAGATATTAATTACTTTATATATAACTAAAACAGTTAAAGAATTTCCAATTATACCAATTATACCAACGATTATAAAAATAATCGATAGTAATACTCGAACATTAAATGGAGGAATAACACCACTGTAACAAGGAAGATAAGCAGTAGATATCAATAAAATAATTACCTATCTTCTGTTGTATCCAAGGAGTTCCTAGGTAATATAAATAGAGTCAAATTGGCAAACTGAGCAACCAAGGGCATGTGACAGTATGGCTTAAGGCCATTCACTCCCTGCGCTAAAGCAGTTAGCTGAAATCATATCAAGATGTAGACATATGAGATCAGCAAAAGTTGTTTTATCGTTTAAAGTATGAATAAATTTGCTTTAAAATGTTTTTTTTTCTGAGTTCAAAAGAAGAATGCAACAACTTGACATGATGAAATGAAGAACATACGAGTGTGCTATCTTTCCTCATTTCATTGTAGATAGATGAGCTGTTGATCAATTCCAGTAGTGTATTATAGTCGTCCATCTGGTATAGCTAATCTGTAAGACTTTAATTTTGTAAAAAAACGTTTCAAGAATAGAAATTTAAATCGAAAAATGAAATAGAATAAAGCTAAGAATCTAACAAATGTTTGTGAAAAGATCAGCTCAAGCAGTGCGATTGTAGACTCCAAATGCTTAAAATTCAATAAATAACTCAAATAAATTTGTATATGAAGCGTATTTACAAGAAAACAGTTGAAATGTAAACTTCTGGTGATTTTTTCGTTGTTAATTCATTTATTTCTAGACATGATCTTGATTGATTTCATTATTGGAGGATGTCTCGTGACGATTGATAGAAGGGATTGAATGAAAAGAGATCATCAATTTATCAAAGTGCAGGAGGAAAAGTAATTGGAAAAAGAAAAAGAAATCATCATATGAAGCACAATGTGTCATGTTTTTGGTCATAAAAACTTGTCTTTAGCTTCAATTGTTAAAATAGTGTCTTTAAATATGAGTATGACAAGACATCGAAAAACAGAATGTTCTGTTAAATTACAGTGAATTAGAATTTTTGTCAAACGTCTCAAACGATTTTAAGATTTAAGATTGTTCTTGAACGCAAACACGATGAGCAAAAGAGGTGATTGCCCATTCTAAAATCTCATTTCCTACCGAAAATTGCTCCCTCTTAGCCAGTGTAATTAGCCACTCCAAGAGACCATTTTGGCTGACTCGACATATCTGAGAGATGACCACCCGGCAGGCTAAGAGAACATACATGTACTTGAACTTATATTGTAATAGTTAAGCTCAAATCTTTAACAAAGTTTCATGAAACTCATGAAAAACTTCAGGTTTATTTTAAAAATTATCAAGTGGATATAAAGTTAGTGTAGGGAAAAATAGCTGGTAGTTCAGATAAAAATAATCCGGAAGCATTAGATCTTTTAAAAATTTAGTGAATGTGAAATAGCAATCTCAATTTCAACTTTTTAAGGGAATTTCAGGTTTAATTCAATTTATAGTTAATCCATCAATACAAAATTAAATTTTTCATCTATTATATATTTATGTTTAACTACATAGCCTGAAATTTTATCGTGAATCGACTCAAATTTGGTCAGAAAATTTGTAGAGATTTATACTAAATGAGATGAATAAAGGTTGAAAATATTAAAATAAAATGATGAAACATGTTTCTGTGAAAATTAAATATTTCATAAGAAATATTTTAATAATATATTTTACTTATAAGATGATTTTTCTCTTTTTATAAATTATACTTTGAAAAATAATTTTAATTAAGGTAAAAATTGTCTTTAAAGCTGTAAAATGAGTTAAACTAAATAATTCAAAACTAATTATAAAGTCTGACTCATAATATAAGATAATTGAGTGAACATATGAAACTATAAAGAAAAACTGATGATAAGTGTGTTGGTGGAGGAATTCATTCTTAGTAATCTCTGATGAATACGATTTTAGTTTGAAAGATTTTCTAATTATGAAGAAATATTGTTAATTTTAAAAGATAGCTGAAAATCACAAAAAAATAGATTTATTTTAGCTTTATCTTTCATCTAGAAGAGAAAGTTAATTTTTGAAGTGATAGTTGGTTGCCGGTCTCTGTTTCGCAATTGAGAGTTTCAATGTTAGTGAACTCGGAGAGGAAAGAAAAGGTGAGAAGAGAATTGTGACAAGAGATATGGACGGCAGTGAATGAATTGGCAATAAAGCAACAATTGACGGATGGTAGCAAAGATGAGATCTCGTAATGTTGCCAAAAAAATGTTTGAAAGTTATCGAAGGGCTATGAGCTTAGTTTTTCAGAAGGGTCTACCAAAATATCATCAACAATTAGTGCTTGAGGTTGTTAGGGCGCAAAACAAGCCATCTCATGTTGTATGCAGTGAGAGAATCAAACGAAGATATTTCTGATCCGCTTTTCCTTCCTGCTTCAGTTCGCACAGATGGTCATTCGATGAAGCTGTGAAGGATGGTGCAAAGGAAACAAAGAACTCAGATACGACCAACAATGTTTTCAATTAATATTTTTTTGAATATTTTGATATAATCAATTAAAAAGTTAACAGTATTCAGTATAAGTTAAATATGTGGAATTAAATAAATAAATGAAAAATAGTAAAGTGAAATAAGCACTCAACCAATATTTAGTATATTTTCAGTTTCACGAAATATGTACTAAAAGAAATAAGAGACTATATATACAGTTTAAAGATGTTCTTTCGAGTTGAGGTGAAAATGAGAAATAACATAAAGCTTACGTGAAACATTTCATTCATACTCCATTTTTTGAAAGCTCAAATTGTTTTCGTTGTCTATTTCTAAAAAGCTATTTGGTCTTCGCAGGGAGGTTCTTAATGTGTAAAATATAGTTTACAAATTGATTAGCGGAAATGTAGAAAGATATAGCAAAGTTTTTCATATAGATTTTGTTAACAAACGAATCAGAGCTATGGAAAAAAGTGATGAAATCAATCAAAATCAAATATCCTGTCGTTAGGGAAAATGTAAGAGACACAAGAGACAGCCTGAAAATTTCTGTCATGAACCAATGAATAAGAAAGACCTGTTGTTCGAGTAGGACATTAAAAGGTTCTTCCTGCTTCTTAGATCTCTCTTAGAACCTTCATCTTGAGCTCAAAAAGATGAGATGCAGCGTTGAGGAATGTTTGATTTCAGCACGAGACATATACACATTCTAGACATACATATACACAGTGTCCAAGAGTTGTGGGTGTAATGTAATGGGCCTCGTAAAATGGTGAATGTCGACAGAAAATCGAACAATACCGACTGATTTGGTAGAGGACGAAGGAGCTTTTTTGTGTTTGTCACCTTTATGATAATCTTGCAAAGAAAATGTTCCATATAAGAATTTGAAGCAGATTAATGCTTGAAATCAAAATTTTTGGCTTTATTACGACTCAAAAAGATGAATCTAAAATTGTTGAAAGTCAAATGTCATTGATTATACTAGACGAGATATTTTTCTAAGCGGAATTTGGTGCGAGAGTAGTGGAAGGATGGGAGAAAAGATATTCAGAAGAGGTATCAAATTTCCATGTGCGTGGATTTGTTTTTCTTCGCATATTCACGCCTATGCACTTTTCATGTTCGACGTCACAGCGGGAGGAAGGTGGAGTGAAAACGGGTATAAATGCCTCACAAATACGAAGCAAAATAATAGCAAAGGTAAGAGTTACAACTGGAACTTAACACGCACAAGCTAAGCAACTGCATATAATAGAATGATGAATTTTCATTTTGTAGTCCAGGCAATTCTTCAGGATTTCAGAAATTCAAGAAGACCCAGAGCATAAGAGCACAGAAGATAAACAAATCGTCCAGTGAGCAGATTTATTAATGCCAGATGTGGCTAACGCACTTCTAAACAGTCGTAGTGAGGAATTCATCACGTAATTTGACAGAGGAAAATCATGAGATTAGGGACTATAAAGAAATGAAGAACAATTTTCTTACAAATATTGCAAAACAACAAGTTATAAAAGTTTAAAACATTTTACAGAAACGTATTCAAAGAGCGTACACAGAAATAATATGAAAAAAAGATTTAAAGTTTTTTTTTCAATGGTAGGTGAGCTCTGACTCGATCAGCCAATGTCAGCATCATGGAATATATTTTCTTCCAGGCTCCTCTTTCGTATAATAACTCAGTCACAAAGTACATGCCAACCACAAAGAGAATCTGCACGAATTAAATAATGATGAGAAGGAATAGAACTCCAAACTTACGAATAAGACGATTGGAGCAAAGCGCTCTATAACTGGATGAGCACGAGCAAACTCTCTAATGGAATCCGTGGATGAGTTGAGGAAAGAAGGCTTCTTTGGAGTCGCTGGCTTTAAATAAGGTCGATAAGCTCTCAAGGACAAAGAAAAACATACCACAAGTAAGGATTCATTCATGCTTGTATTAGCATCCTTACAGGTTTTTTCAATGTTATTGTTAAGATCCTCAACTATGTTATTATTAGCATCAAAGTCTAAAAATTGCATTATACATATGGTTGAAGTCTATATCTCACCAAGGGAAGCTTTTTTTTCTTGTTGTCTCTTTGACCTACAATATATTCATAGTATAAACAACATTAAATGCTAATTTACCTTCTCACCACAAAGCTGCTATCAACATTTTCAGGTATCGAAATATGGTCAACAGGCTTTCTTCTGCGTCCTCTACTGGTGCTGCGATTTCTTCGACTAGGTGAAGCAGAAGACTCCTTAGTAATATCCATATTCTTTCGCGGAGAAAACGAAGATATCTTAAAGTTTCATATGTAAAAATTGAAAAGATAAAAACAAATATACAAGAACTACCTCCTTTTTGCAATATTTACGAAGATTATAAGTTTTGCGAATAGAATAACAATGCTCAAAGCGTTCCATGGTAAGAATGAAACAAGGAAACAGAAAAATGATTCATATTTCATAAGTCATAAAATAGCTTGAAGTTATATGCAAACATATATCTAATGCACTAGTTTTGATAAAATTTGATACAAACTGATACAAACTATAGAATAAAAAAATATTAGAACTGCTATAAAGAAAGTATGACCCTTGACAGCAAGATGTCATCTGATTGTAAATACAAAATGAATAAGTAAATTCGGATAAAACAAGCTCCTAGTTTTAGTAATAAAATAAGATAAATTGAATTAAGCAAAAATGCTTCAAACGTGGCGACCAAGACAGAAACAGCTTGAATAAAATGGCAAACAAGAATGAGCACACTAAATTAGGTAAGTAAGTATTCGGCGTCCGGAACCATCTGGTCATTATCTGTATTGCTAAGTGAACTAGATAGTTAGCGTTGACCTTGTCCCGGACAGCATATCTCCACCCTATTCGGGAAGACAGAAACTATAGATCCGGACTGAGCCCCCATAGAGATTTAGACGATAGCGTGCCATTCAATAAGCGAACAGTACAACAGCTGCTACTAGGCCGTACAAACCTAGTAGTCCGATCCTCACATTGTAATGTGTCTTCCTTACTGAGCTGACACATATCGATTGAATACCGGATAAACAACAGCATAGTATGTCAAAAATGACAAACGTTCAGGTTGTGAAAGAAGATTTATGAGTCGCTATTAAGCTTCCGCAAAGTTTGTAAAGTTTCAATATAATTTAGACAACAGACATTGACTTAGTATGAACAACAAACAGAAAAACTTTTGTTTTGCTTCATAAAAATTGAATTATAGGAAATAAATGCAGGATAAATACAGATAAAGGAAGAAACGAAGCTAATGAAGAAGGTGATTGGAATATACGGTTCATAGGCTCAAAATATGAACGATTGAGCTCTGAAGCAAAGCGAGAACACCACGCTAGGGTTGTAGCACCAAACATTGAGAAGTATTTACACCACCTTTGGAGAGCCAACATGAGAGGTACGACACAATTAAGAAGACTTCGCGGTCATTTGAATGAGTAAGAATATGTACCTGCTAGAGAACAAAAGTGTAAAGATAGCAGTCTAGAGTAAGCTAGTATGATGGGTCTATTGTATGTGAAGAATATATTTATGTTTACCCTTAAGCTGGCTGCAAGGTAGGTACAGCTTAACGTTATACATTTCTAGCATAAACAAAAACGCTGTTTGCTATACATTTGGTATAAATCAAGGGCGATAAGAATCACATCAATGTTTAAGATTTACCTTTGACTCATTAAGTAATTCACCAAGAATTGCGAGAAATTGCTGACAGATTAAAGGCTAAGACTGTTAAGGGTGGAGGGTATAGGTTACAGGAGTATCAAAAAATGACCCATGCCCTTGCAAATAATATATTCGTATATTTATTTGGTATATATGTGACTGTAATAGCATATAAATTTAAATTAAACTAACTATTGGAACAGTAGAATAAAGAGTTTGTCCAAGTGGTTCCGTACGTATCATTCTCGTTTGCTGAGTTCCTTCACAATTGAGAAAATTGTTACTGACTACATTCTGCAAAGAAAATAATTCATAAATTATAATACTATTTAAAAGAAAATAAATAATTTACTTGGCTATTAAGAAACTGCTTAAAAAGCAACGAAGTTCGCATATCATTTTTAGTAGGGGTTTGCAAACGAGAACCCCACATATCATGCTTATTAGGAGTTGGAAATTGTGAAGTTAAACCGCTACCGCTCGAAGTGTTTATGGTAGAATATTCAGGAGCTCTTTGTTTACGATGTGTTCGACCCTGACCATAACAAGTATGAAACGTATGAAAAGTAGTATACAACAAATACCGGACTGGCGATACTGTTTTGAGACGGAGAAACTACTCTCATAGATTTAGGAGAAATAATGGGTTCATTGGGATCAAGCTGCAATTTTAATAATAGATATTATCATATTGTATACACAAACTTGCAGAGTCTTTCTCGTTGGCGTTGTATGCTCATCTGAAAATTAAAAGTAGAATTAAATAATGACTAAGAGATCAGACTTTGTATCACATTGTTACTAACTTCTGCATTAGTAATATCACGATCAACCTCAGAAGATATCATATCAGCTTGTACAAAATTGCACGCTTCCATGTGCCAACATGAATAAGACAATATTCAAATTAGCTTCAGAGCAGGAATATGCGTCATTTACACTAATTGCCCTAATGCTAATTCGATGCACACTTGCACGTTTTTGATAATAAGAAGAACATGTGGAGAAAATAAATAGCTTTATTTATTCAAAATTTTGATAACTTCTTGAAAAAACCATATCCTTGATACCCGAAAATATGATCGGACTTTTGGTCAATCCTAGTATATCCGCGTGCATTATTTAGCATGAAGTTGTGGAGCTGATACGCGAACTTTTCCTGGGATATTTCTGGCAGTTGCTTCATCTCCTAAAAGTAAGCGCATCTGGGCGTCCTCTTGAATTGTAGCCAGCTTTGTTCTCTGAAAACTCTTACTAGCTAATGAAAATCGAAAAATTATATTACCAAAAATAGTTCCATAGCACTTTTGGCAGCTTTACCTCTCTTCCCAGTTCCAGGTGTTAGCTTGACTTTGAATTTATAATTTGTAAGAACCTAAAAAATATAATTTAGACCATCTATCCAATAGGTTCACTAACCTGATAGGGGGCAACTACAGGCATTGCAAACAAAATATTGTCTTCGCTAAATGGCTTTCCAGTAAGTTGAGGAAGTAATGCTAAAAAAAATCAAATTTTTAAAACAGAAATAAAAATACACCACCTTCACTGTCTTCAACGTGTACTATTTCATCTTCTCTGTCATCTTCGTCAGCTGGTATTATTTTTTCTTTTCTTTTTTCTTCACGCTTATCCTCTATCTGAAAGAACAAGGTAGGATGTTAATACATTTTTATTTACCTTTTGCTGAGGCTCTTGTATGGGCTCCGGTTTATTATCAGTTGGTTGTGGCTTAGGCTTTCCTCTACTACCCAACAACATCATTCTGATCTCACGTTCTTCATCATCCTGATCTTTATATTTTTTCTTCATCTTATCCATCTTATGTTTTTGTCTTTTAGAAGGGCCTTGTTTAGCTTGTGCAGCCTACATTACAATTATTTTTGCGATTATGAACCTTTCTAACTTTTCGCTCTTCTTCATGCTTTGTCTCCAGGTATTTCTGGGTTTCTTCTGCCTTCGAACTCTTTGCCTGCTTAGGTCGTTTACCTCCTTTCTGACCTATCTCTAAGATAGAGAAATCCTCTTGTACCGACTTCAACACGGGAATATTTACCTAAATAAATTTCTATCTCAATAGAAATATAAAAAGAATTAAAACCTGAACATCAGGGAATTCATCCTCGTTGACATCTTCTTGTAATGCAGGGGCACTGTTCTCATCTTCATCGCTTCCGTTTTCGACTTCAATTTCGTCTTCAGCTTTCTCTTCAATTTTCTCTTCCTGTTCACTAACTTCGGCCACCTTGGATAGAATACTAAACATTTCATTCATCTACAACCTCACTTTTCTTTCGCCATGGTGTCTTTCAATGCCTTCTTCGTCAACTTTGAATAAAATACCAAAACCCATTACAAGTTGACTTGCAGGCATATAATTTTTTTTTCCTCTTATCATGAAAGAACCAGAACTCAAATATTCTCCAGTTGGCGCAGTTCGAGAGACCTTAAAACAAGATTTATAAATTCACAAAATCTCAACTAACCTGATCATGTTTGACCCACCAAGCACTAGATACGACTTTAGCATCCCAAGCATTTGAATAGCAAACTGCCATTTGGGCTGCTTCAGTTAACGTTTTCGGAGGAATATTTCCTTTCCCCGCTTTGTTTCTAAATAGATGCTATTTTCGAAGAAAACAAGGAATTATAAAAGAAATACCTGACAATGACTGAAGCAGCTCCACGAATATCAGCGTGAACGTATACATCGCCTTCTCTTAAATATCTGAATAGACCACTAGATTATAAAACATATATACATATTATTATACCGTTTAACTAAAAGTTCATTTTGTTGAGCATCACGTCCAGCCACTACAATATAATCTTCTGAAGACACAAACCATAGAAATTTCTCAAACCACATTTGTTTTCTCTTTTTAGTAGCTCGGATGCGAGTCTATAAATAAGTTTGAGGCAATATAAATACAAATTACAGCAGATAACAACTTGTTCAAGTTGATCCAAGGTTTCTTTAGTCTTCATTTGAGCATTTTTGATAGCCTTTCCTGCGGAAGCTAGCGTTTTCTGTACTTTTTCAGCAGCAGCTTTTTTGTCATCAAAATATTTCCGAGAATTTTGAAATGCGTTCAAGCCAGCGTCAATAATAGCATCAATACTATAAAACTACATAATAATTTTGAAGAAGATGAAAAGCTCACGGTGGTTCATCAGGGTCATAAGGATCGGTTAATCTGAGAGTGAATTGATTGCTATCCAAATTCAGTTTAACAATAGCTCTATATTAATAAATTACTGCGATTTAATACCGTATTACAAACTGAGCAACTGGGTCCTCAACATCAAGCATTTTTTTCAACATTTCTTCAATAGCCTCCCATGATAACTGACTAGCAATTGCAGAAAGCATAAGATGAATAGCTTTATCGACAAACTCCTGAGAAATAAGTTATTGTTTTTATCAAATTATTAAACACGAACTTTATTGACTATGATTCTCTCAGCAATAAGCTTCTGACGTTCCTGACATTCAGCAAGCGCTTGAACTCTACCTTCTTGATCTTTTCTAACATTTTCTAATTTTTTAAGTGCATCACGTTCCATTGTCAATGTTCGATGATCCTGAAATTAAAACAATTAAACATTAAATTTCTTGGGTTTAGATACTTGTTTTTGCTCGTCGAGTTTTGAATAAAACTCATCTACTGCCTCACTAAACGAAGAAAATTCCTTGAATAATCCTGACTGACATTGCGAAAATAAATATGGATGATAATCCTATAGAGAAATTATAAATTATTTAATATATCCTCATTCGTTTACCTGATATGTCTCCAAGCAAGATCCATCAACACGCTTTTCTTCTTTATAAGTGACAAAACCTTTACAAGCTTTTTCTTTAATTTCGTTATACACTAGTAGTCCTTTTTTCAAAGCATCGTGAACTTGACTAACTACTTCAGGAGTATTTTCCACAGTTTTCAAGATCTGTAAAAAAGAAAGTTACACTGATGTTCTGTTTCTTAACTAACTTGAGCGTTATGGGGAAAGCCTGAAAGTTGTAATGCATGATCAATGAGTGGGCCTCCCATTTGAGTTAGAGGAGCTAACATTCTACGAAGATTATCACCCTTCTTGGCATTTGAGAAAACTTCTTGAATTTGTTGTACACTCGGTAAATCATCATCTGTTCGAGCCATACCGACAGGATATCTAGACTTAAATTATAGTTAAAGCCTTAAATATTCTGACATACGTTTGCTTTACTGAGAACCGGACATCAGTATCTTTATCTGTTCGAGGTCGTAATATATTTAAAATAACATAATCGTGATCGGTTAACAAAATATTTCCTCTTAATAAGATATTAATAGAAAAAGATAAGGAATGTCTTAGTATACCTATCATACAGTTCCACGATTATATGAACTGCTCTATCTTCATCTCCAAATCTCATATCGATAACTCTATCAACTCCAAGTTGACTGATATTTTCAAGTCTGAACTTTTACATAATTTTTATTTCATTTAGTAGTACGTACCGCTTTTGCTTCACATGCTTTCTCATTTTCATACTGAACGAAGATGGAAACTGAGCTTTAGGCCATTCTATGTTAGTCTTTTGTATTCGAATACCGGATTCAAACAGAATAACAGCCTTTTCATCAGGTCTAAATTTTTTAATCTAGCTTGTTTATAGAATGTTTCTTACTTCTGTAACCTAATCAAGTAGGTTTTTGAATTAATGTCATAAATGTTATTAACCCTCATGCCTACTAGAGGCTTTAGGTCATGAACAGCAGCAATAACATCTAAAGTAGTAAATCTATTCTTCATCCTTGCTGAACCCTACAATCCGATGAACTTTATATAATTAAATAGTTGATTACTATGAAATATAAATTATTAGGACGTTCCACGCAAAAATGCACATACAACGTTTCATTTAAAATTGTTCCACCTACTAATACATAAACTATATGTACTGGACCTTCTATGGAAATAAACATGGAAATTATAATATTCGCTTTGAAATATCGGTTTATAAAAATGCTTAAACTGAATCAATTATAAACTATATCAATTAAATAATGCCAAAGTATCATGAGGAAGTAAATATCATTGAAAATGCATGTATCTCAAATTTAGTATATTTTAAAATATACATTACATAAGCTTGTTCAACTTATATAATATAATTCCTAGTTTTATTTGTGAATTTGGATATGGACTTTTAATTTTTCAGATACCTCATATTGGGCTTT
Organism: Auanema rhodensis; assembly: GCA_964057225.1. Classification (NCBI taxonomy): domain Eukaryota; kingdom Metazoa; phylum Nematoda; class Chromadorea; order Rhabditida; family Rhabditidae; genus Auanema; species Auanema rhodense. The sequence continues at coordinate 5,959,095 of OZ059899.1, read as the reverse complement.
GAACAACAGAATGCAGCATGTCGAGGATGTGAAGGGTTACCGTACTCTTGTATAGCTAAGAGTATAAACTCTAAGATGAGAATTCAAAAAAGAAATGTTATTTGATCTAGTTTCGAGAGGTAACGCGGGAATTTGGATTAATGTTACTGATCTATAATAATACAAAACAATATAAAGTTAGAAGTAGACGTATAGTTACGAATAGTTATCTACTTGTCAAGTTTTCGGAACGGTTATGTCCTGTTAGGCATATTATTTGTTCCTATTGCTTATAATCAATTAACTTATACTTTCTAATTAATAATAAGATCAATTCAGATGCTAATAATATTAACACACTTACTCTTGTTAGGATCAGGTAAGAAAGGGAACTTTTTATGCAGCATAATCAAATTTTTAGTCGTGTCCGATGACTCTTTCTTACTTGGCTTACATCCCATAGCATTAGAACAAGATTTTTCACCCTGTGCAGGAAGAGAATTTGGATTATATAGCCAGGTAGATCTAATACTTTGCAAATTTAAATAACGTTTATAGGAATGTGGACCTTCGATTTTATTCTGCCAACAGTCCCAACAACATTTTACAGCTATGTGTCCTTTTGGAACTTGGTTTGATGAGGTTTTTATTACTTGAGTTCTGTTTTTCAAATCTACCTGTAACCAGAACAAACAAGAATGTGTTCTTCCTTCTGAAGTAACGGGATGTGATTCTTCTGAAAACGGTGAACTTGTAAACGCTCTTGCTCTTCAAGGTTTAGTCTTAGATGATTAGTAAGATAATTTAATTCTTTGTAGCTATACCTAGAGAGGCTTGTAATGGCTTAGATGATGGCTTCCATTCTGTTTCTGCTTGTTCTAGTTCGTTTATTCGCTGTACTGAAGGACTTCCCAGGTGTAAACATTAGCTTAAATGTCTTTTTAATGTCCTATGCTTGAAGCCTTTTCGAGTGCCCTGGAGGAATGGCTTATTCTGAAGAACAGGAAGCATGCATTGGAATGGAAAATATTGAAGAATGTCAAAATCTATCATTCGGCACTGAGTTCAGGACCGAACATGGTATGGATTTGTGCTGTTCATGATTATGTAAAGACAATTAAGACTGTTCTGAGGATGGTATTATGGTTTCTGGCAAGTGCTCACCTGTATTCATTTCATGTAGTAATGGAATCTCACATGTCATGTCGTGTCCCCCTACTTTAGTTTTCGACGGAATGTCTGTGGTTTTCTAATCATTCAATTATAAAATTTTGTTTTCAGCATTCAGGCATGCGAATTCCCAGCTAATGTTCGAGAGTGTCAATCTTCTGCATTGCCAGCTGATTGCGCTGAAGACGGCTTGTATAGTTTTAAGAACTGTTCTGATAGGTTCATGGCTTGTACTAATGGTAAGAAGTAATGTATTAAAAGTCTTATCACGTTTTCATTCAAGGAAGAGCTATTACAATGAACTGCCCGTCTGAATTGGCTTTTGATGAAACCCGTCAGCTTTGTGATTATCCTTTAGCTGTTGCCGAATGCCGTGATAACGAAGGTTCTGGAGAAGAAAGTTCTGGAGAAGAAAGTTCTGGAGAAGAAAGTTCTGGAGAAGAAAGTTCTGGAGAAGAAAGTTCTGGAGAAGAAAGTTCTGGAGAAGAAAGTTCTGGTGAAGAAAGTTCTGGTGAAGAAAGTTCTGGTGAAGAAAGTTCTGGTGAAGAAAGTTCTGGTGAAGAAGTATCTGGAGAAAGTTCTGGTGAAGAAGGATCTGGAGAAGGTTCCGGTGAAGAAGGTTCCGGTGAAGAAGGATCTGGAGAAGGTTCCGGTGAAGAAGGATCTGGAGAAGGTTCCGGTGAAGCAGTGAACAAGGAAGATCGTTTCAAACCGATTCCATTCACTCCTTTCTTTTTCGACGAACCGAAAATAGAAAGCTCCGGAGTTCTTGGCGATGTTTGTTCAATATTATTAATTCTGGACGAATTTAAGAAGTTTAGGATTATGAAGAGGAAGCTTCCAAAGATTTCGAAAGTGAGGCATTGTTTGATCAGTCTAGTGGACTAGAAGCAGAAAACAGTGGAACTGAAGGTTGTTGAAATGTAGAACCATAAGTGATTTGGCTAATACAGGAAGTGGTATCGATGGTTCTGGTATTGAGGGAAGTGGCTCCGAAGGCTCAGGAGAATACTATGAGGAATCCTCAGGAGTTTATGGAATTGAAACTCTCGAAGGATCTGGATTATCTGAAGACGAGAAGAGAAATACATTCATAAGCTCCTTGAAACAGATTGGACCTGAGACTAGTGAGTTTTGTACATTAATATATATTTTTTATTTCTTCACCCAGGTATTACATTATGTAAGAATCGTGATGACGGTTTCTATTCTCTCGGATGTTCCTCGTTACTTCTGTCCTGTAGAAATCACTTCGCTAGATTATTGGCTTGCCCTTACAATTTGATCTATGATGAACATAAAGGATATTGTGAATCAGCTTCAAACATTAATGAATGCCTTCATAAGAAGACCAATCATGTTTATGAAATAGGTAATATTTTAAAATTTATCTTTTATAATGATTACTAATGTTGTAGCTGTTACCGCTTCTCCAACTACACCATCGTACGGATTTGAAGATTCTTTGAGTATGTTTATAACTTTTTAACTATTATGAACTAATTTAAGATCGGCTCTGTTCAAGCAGTTATGATGGACGTATTTCACTTGGATGCCAGCAAGAATATCTTATTTGTATCAGCGGACAAGCTCTGAAATCTTCATGTTCCAAGGGAGAAACACTCGAAGAGCCTTCTCAAAAGTATATTTACTTTTCTGTTGTAAGGCTATATTAGGAAATGTTTTTAGATGTGTGGTGATGTCTCAACATTCCATATGTTCTCGCGAAGTTCTCGAAGTTGCCGCTCTTACCGGAGAAAGTTCTGTATACGAAAGTATTGAGAAGGAGCAAGAAATGGAGAAAGTTCTGCTGAATGAAGATAAGAAAATTCTTCAAAGTTCTAGTTTATCTCTTGCTAATCTCAGAGGTATATCATAGTTTAAGAAACACATGCTTAAAATTTGTATAGGTTCATTCCCTTGCAAAGAGGAAGGATCATTTTCAAGAACTCCATGTTCAAGCAACTTCTTCTATTGTTCAGAAGGATTGGTTAGTTATTTGATGATAAATCTTCAACCTTTGACATTTAGGGTCTTACTCTTCATTGTGATACGGGTATGCTGTTCTCAAACGAGCTTAATAGATGTGTCGCAGCTTCCGATTTAGTGGAATGCTCAGCAGGAAATATTAACAATTATTAATAATTTTAAATCAAGTTAATGCATGCTTATAATACTTTTTTAAATTTTTATCTTACTTGAACTTTTTGTTTCTAGTCTTCATTGTATCATAAAGTTTTATCTTTTTAATCTTATTGATTTACAAATCCTATATCATGATATTCAAAAACTAAAGCTAGCTCAAGTTACACATAATTTTTTCTCCAGCCAGAAGATGTTATGCTCCTGTTCCTTCTTTGTTTTGGTCCGGTAAGGGTCATTTTGAACCTCCATATGGATATTCCAATGGAAAAGGAAGGTAACTGAGCGGCAGATACGGCAAGGTTATGGAAAGAAGGGGCGGAACAACATAAACAAATGTTGAATCCTTGTTGGCATGGTAACGTTGGCAGCTGTGGGCTGACCAGCAACTGCCGGCAACCAGTCAAGCATCGATTTGGGCATCCATCCAGTGAATATAAAGCTTTTGCACCAAGCTTTACTGCATTTTTTCTTTTTGAAACGTAGCAATATTGTGATACTTGAAGTTTTTCTTAAAAAAATTGAAAACATTTACATACTTATTTTACTGTTCCTTGTGTTTTCTTCTGCCTTTCCATAGAAATGATTTCATATAGTCTACTCTCTAGCTTTTTATCATAATATCACTAAGTTAAAGCATTTTATATGTTATATTCTATTATTTTTAAATAAATTATTATATATTCTTATAAATATTTAACTTTTTAGTTTCTTTTATCCATTTTCAGCTTCCATTATGCGTGAGATAGTTCACATTCAAGCTGGCCAATGTGGCAACCAGATCGGTGCCAAGGTAACGCTTCGCACGCTAATCTCTCCCCTTTTTGAATGAAAATTGCATTGATTTCTAGAGAAATAATAATAATGTTTTATAGTTCTGGGAAGTTATTTCGGATGAACATGGAATTGATCCAACTGGAGCTTACAACGGAGATTCTGATTTACAATTGGAGCGTATTAACGTCTATTATAATGAAGCCAGTGGTATGTTCTATGATTCTAAACCATCTGAATTTTTTTTCAATTTAGGAGGAAAATATGTTCCACGTGCCTGTCTTGTTGATTTGGAGCCTGGTACTATGGATTCCGTTCGGGCTGGTCCATTCGGACAACTGTTCCGTCCCGACAATTTTGTTTTTGGTAATATAGATGGTAAACATAATATATATATAAGACAAAATGTTTAGGCCAATCTGGAGCCGGAAACAATTGGGCCAAGGGACATTATACGGAAGGAGCTGAGTTGGTGGATAACGTATTGGATGTTGTCCGTAAAGAGGCTGAATCCTGTGATTGTCTGCAGGTATGTTCTTTGGTCTTTAATATTGATGTTTGGCAGTCTGTCTTCGCTTCTTTTAAAGTTGAAAAGTTTATAAGGCGAGTAACAAATCGTCCAGACATACATAGCATATAGCATATAATATATATTATATATACGTGAATGTCTTTTCTTCACTTATCCTGCCAGCCACTATATTAGGTGTATGAAAGTTGGCCAAGTAGAAAGAAAGTTATTGCGTTTTGCTTATATTCAAGTGTCGAATACATTAGAGATAAATGCATAAATGCTCAATTTTCGGTGTGCAATTTGATGAAAAAAAAGAAAAGTCTTTTGTTCATTTATATAAGTTAAATTATTGAGATTAGTAAATAATTTATATTAAAAAGACCTAAAAAGTCATCTAAAAGGGTCTGAATATGATCGTTAGCTGTCATATGTCAGTTAGATATCACAATGTATTCAAGTGAAGAATTTTCTAACATCTGTTATATCTTTATAGCAAAGCGTGTCCGCTGGGAACAACTTACTTATTAGAATCTTGACCAGAGCATGCGTCTAATTAGCATAATTTAAAGTATTGAATCAATAGCAAATTTTTAGTGTTGTATTTTGTTTGATTAAGAAGGGAAAACAATCATGCTTAACTGATTTTAATTAAAAAATCTAAAAATGCTATATAATATATATAGACTAAAATGTTAATTTAATAGCAAAATCATATTTTTATTATAATATTATAAGTAATAATTCAATTATGTTACAAGGCCGTTCAATAATCAAATATTACATTAAAAAAACAGCGGCTTCCTGTTATGGTTTTGTATGGTGAAGTGGAATGCCACTTCAATTAGTCGCATAACACCTGTCTCTAATAAGAAACAGATGTCAGATGTTATGTATCATGTACATATGTATATGTATCTTAAATATAATAATAACAAAAAAATACTATTAAGGACATAATGAAAATAAACAATAGTTCGGCTTTTAACAACAACTGATTTAAGGGATTCCAAATGACTCATTCCCTCGGAGGAGGTACTGGATCTGGTATGGGAACTTTACTTATTTCCAAAATTCGTGAAGAATATCCTGATCGTATTATGAATACTTACTCTGTTGTACCAAGTCCAAAAGTATCTGATACTGTAAGTTTTTCGAAAAAAAAAAGATTTTGGAAATAGAAATGAAAGAAATAAATGAAAATATATTTAGGTTGTTGAACCATACAATGCTACTTTATCTGTACATCAATTGGTTGAAAATACTGATGAAACCTTCTGTATTGATAATGAGGTTGATCATTTTTCTTTTTTTTTTAAATTTATTAATTTAATTAAGGCTTTATATGATATATGCTTCCGTACTCTCAAGCTTACAACACCTACTTATGGAGATTTGAATCATTTAGTCTCTATGACCATGAGTGGAGTTACAACTTGTCTCCGTTTCCCAGGACAGGTAAAATGAAATTAGTAACTGAGCAATATAACTTTATTGTTTTCAGCTCAATGCTGATCTTCGTAAGCTGGCTGTTAACATGGTTCCATTCCCACGTCTTCATTTCTTCATGCCCGGATTTGCTCCTTTGACTTCTCGCGGAAGTCAACAATATAGGTAAGTATTTGACAATATTTAATTTATTTTAACAATCAATATTTTGTTTAAAATTTATACTTGTCAGATCTCTAACTGTACCCGAGCTTACTCAGCAAATGTTTGATGCCAAAAACATGATGGCTGCTTGTGATCCAAGACACGGAAGATATTTAACTGTTGCAGCTATGTTCCGTGGACGAATGAGTATGAAGGTATGATTTTCCTACCATTCAATCAATTAGCAAAACTAGGAGATTTCTTTTTGATTTATTATAATTTTTTTAAAAATTGAAAAAAGTAAGATGGGGATATCTAAAAATATCCCGGACCGAAGTACATCTGTAATCTCACTTTCAATACATTGAACTCGGATATCTTATTTGAAATGAGGAAGAGGATGAAGAGTAGTCAGTCTGTATGAGATGTGAACGAGATCGAAGAGGATTGAGAAGGCAAAAAAGGGAAAGTGTATCCTCCACGAATGCGATAAGGGTCATGACAGAAACAGAATTAAGTTTAACAGAACACAGCATAGTCGGCCGCCTTTTCGCTTTATCTGGAATTCCGAATCTTTTGTCGATGTTTGACTACGTGGTTAAATGTTGATTTTAAACGTCAGAAGCCAATCACCAACTCAAATCTTCCACTACTATAGCTTGAATAAGAATTTGGTCAACCTACGAACGTGGATGCTGGAATGAGTTGAGCAAAACGTGCAATAGGTGAATAGGAGCCCAAATGAATGTTGATCACGTGTTGAATTGGGAGCTTGAACTTGACCAAACTGGCCGATATACGATAAGCTATAAACTTCTAGATTGAAAATAGTGAGCGAGAAGGAAAGAGAAAAAAATCGAGAGTGGAATGTTTGCAAGTTTGAAATTCTTTGTGAACATAGACGACCGGCTTTTTAACTAAATGAGAGGGAATTACTTGACAAATGAAATATTTCTTATGAAGTAATACAAAGGTTAATATAAATATTGTTCCTGTATTTTCTTGAGTAGAACTACTTATATCATCATATGATTGAATGACTTGCTTATAGGAGGTTGATGAGCAAATGCTTAATGTACAAAACAAGAATTCATCCTATTTCGTGGAATGGATTCCAAATAATGTTAAGACAGCTGTTTGTGATATTCCACCTCGTGGAGTTAAGGTAAAACAAATAAATTTCAAATTATATTGGCTAATTCAAATGATATAGATGGCCGCCACTTTCATTGGAAATTCTACTGCCATTCAAGAGCTTTTCAAGAGAATTTCTGAACAATTTACTGGTATATTTTAAAAATAAAAAGAAGGAAAATCTTATTTTTTTCATAAAATTTCAGCCATGTTCCGTCGTAAGGCTTTCTTGCATTGGTACACCGGAGAAGGTATGGATGAGATGGAGTTCACTGAAGCTGAATCCAACATGAACGATCTTGTTTCCGAATATCAACAATATCAGGTTAATATAGAATATCTTATATACTATATTCATATAATTATATATTATAGGAAGCAACTGCTGATGATGATGGTGAATTCGACGAGCATGATAATGATGTAGAATAATTCCAGAGAAACAGCTAAAAATTAAAAATAATCATATATGCTTTAACTAGTAATTACAATCTAAATAGCATTCATAGTGTTCATCTCTGTATCTTAATTCTTCCTTTGATTCAAGTTTTTTCTTTTTTCGAAGCTAAATATTCTTATCTAACTAGAAACGTTTTGTTTTAAAGTTTGATAGACTGAATGCTTTAGCAATACATGCTTTATGATGTATTTTCCTAATAATTCTTTAATTTTCTTTATCTATATCCAACTAATCTTTTCTTTTTCTATTAATTTTCTCTTTTATTTCTTCAAATTCTTTTTGTACATCAAGATTTATAAATAAATCATATTAGGAAAGCTGAGAACTGTTTGTTTGAAAAGAAATATTGTATCCGCAAAGGTCATCATAATAAGATGAAGAGAGAAAAATGTAAAAAAGAAACGGTCGTATTGAAATATGTAGCTACTTATAACCGGATATATTCAAAGATCTATTAAACAGATTTGTAATATACAAAAATCTAGTCTTTTAACTTACTTATTATATCTCTAATAGCTTTTTCTTTTCAAAATATTTTATATCAATAAATCTGAAAACATTATTCGGGATCGTCTTGCCAAGCTACTATTATGATTTAAGCAGATTAAGAATGGCTACAGTTTAAGATTTCATTTCACACATGGTTTACTTTTAATTAATTTATAGTTTAAATAATTCTTATTTGTTTTCATTTATAATAATTATTATAACTATATATGTATAAGATAGATATGTTATTACATATATTTTATTTGATAAAAACAGTTAAGGTTCTTGTTAATAAGATGAAATATATATTTGATTTCAAAGAAATATAAGGAAATTGTTGGATGAGCACGTGAACTTTCACGTGAACTTTCATGTGAACATTCACGTGAAATTCGATCTCTATTCAATTCTTCTTATAAAATATTGAGATCTATAGCGTCATTAACTAGCATCATAATCGTATTCAGCTTTCTGCTCTCATATCACACTTACATCATGTTTCAGCCGAAAATATGAAGGAATTCAGTTTTTGTTTTCAATTTGTCCAATGACGTAAAGCATTAAAATGAAGAATACAAAGGCATACTAAGCTCAACCAGATTTTTTCTGAAATCTTGGTTCAAATTTTTCAATTAGTTCTTACATTTGCAATTTTGTTTCTTTTCTTCTTCTTCTCTCTGACGATCTTCTTTAACTAATTTCAATATCAGACCATTCATCTAGACGATTCTTTTATTCATCATAGTGGCTAGGGTCTCTACGTGCGTCTGATGTTCATCTCACGAACGAAAACTACCAGATAGAAGGTAGACTGTATGAAGAGTTGAAGAGAAACAGACAATCATCTCATCATTAACTAAGCTCTCTCTGTAATTCTGTTTTTCTCGTTATGATGCTCTCTCTTACATTCCTATCGCTTGAGACTGAGATTTTTCTCTTCTCTCTACCTCTGTATATCGTGGTGCGACCATCTAAACAATCCTCGTACGGTACGGTCATCCCCTCTCCTCCTCTTTTCCCCCTTTCTTCCTGTTGATCCATCCCCCCACCCCTTCAGGGCTTATCTCCTCCCTCTTTCTTTTCATTTTGCCTGTAGACTCAGAATCCGCCTTCTTGGACTCCGGTCTCGTGTCTGTGTACCCCGCCCACCGTATTCTCGTACACCCAGACTTTGATTCTGTGTTAGCAGCTCTGCATGTATCAGTCGTTAAGCCGTTGGTTTCTCTCTTTAGTATACATCAACGCCTTATTCTTCTCTGTTCCTCTCTCCCTTGTTATCTGGTACGTCCGAAGAGAGCTCGTTTCGGAAACAAGCGTCGCCGGAGACGACAAGGTAAGCTTATCAAAGCAACAGCCTCCGCCTAAATCTCGAGTTGTGAGTTTATCATCTCATATCATAGTCCTTAGTTTTGCCATATTATGATATTATAAATACTTCAAACTTCACTCTCTTAATTAAAACTTTTTCGCCTAATATTAGAACATATGCTTGTAATGCTTTGCTTATAATCGCAAATTATTAAAACTTTATTCTCTATTAAGTTGTTATAATGCTTTAATACATTATGATATTTCAGCTCGGCGGCATCTCTGCCAAGCCTCGTGTTAAGGACGCCAATCAGAACTTCGAAGTTCGTGTGGTTGAACGTTCAAGCCTCTAATTTAGGTACGATTTATATCATTACAATGTTAAACTTAAGTTTCAAAAATGAGTTGCAAACTTGACCACAGATTTATATATAAGTTTATAACGAAGTTTTGAACTACTTATCGAGTTTACCGTAATCTCTTGTATATATTATATACAGTATAACTAGAAGATAGTATATTCAAACATAAATTTTCAATAACTATACATATATAATATCCCTTCAAAACTATATATATATAAACGTTTATTTATAAAACTATTAGTTTCGATGAAAATTATGATGATTCATCAGCTACATCTGAGCTATATCCCGATCTTTAAATATATGTGTATATATATCTGATTGATCTCTCATTTCACTTCTTTTCACTCAAGCTAGTTAAAAACGAATTAGTTACGAAGTTTTTTGAAAAGTTTTTTAATTTATTAGTTATGTTATGCACGACTTCATTTGTCCTGAAAAAGCATGATTAACTAACCTAGCTCTCTTTTGTTTTTCAATCTCATACCTCTCTATACCCTAGTTCTTATTTCAATGATCTCTAGAAGATTTTGGAGATTCCGCTCAAATACATATGAGAGTCAAATTAAAATTCTCATCTTTCTTACTTTGTTACTCTTTGAACTTCAACTTTTTAATTTTATTATTTGGAAAAAGAAACAGAGGAATTCTAAACTTTATTCATAAATTAAGTTTCTGTTTCAAAGTAAATTTTTACAACAAAGTTTCTTAATGCGATTCTCAACTTTAGTTTGTTTCATGTTTTTCAATATTTCTTTTTTTCTTTCAAAATATTTTATAAATCCTATTAGAAGAATAAGAAGATGAAGATTTTTGATTAAAAAGTGTCATCTTCAAAGAAGAATAAGAAGAGGAGAACATCAAGTAGCGATATTTCCATATTTCATTTTAAAAGATTAAAATCTGCAATCCACAGCAGAAAGTGGGTCGACGGGAACACACAACTTTGGCTCGTTCGGTCTGTAGGGTCCAATATCTAAGTTTTCTCACTTTCATCATTCAAAATCTTGTTCGTCTTCACTTTTACTAATGAGATATGAGGTCAGATAACTAACAACTTGACATCACAGCCGCTTTTGTTTCATACAGTTCATCTTTTTTTCTTTGAGGACAAAAGTGCTACCCACTATATTCAGGCACATTGACCTGCATTGAAATTTTTATCGTTTATGTACCTTTTCAAATTAAAATTATAAAATAATTTTCTAGGATGCAAGTGGTAATTATACATCCGGAACAATGGAACGGTGGATCAGATAGATGTAGTGTTGCTCTTCTGAATCACTTCGTTTCCCAGGGTCATCAAGTTATTTGGCTAACAACCATGATTGATGATTACTGGAAAAATCACAAGTTTGAGGGTGTCGGTATGTTGCTCCAGCTTCTTCTTGTCTCATCATTGCCTTTCTTTCCAGAAATTCGAAATCTGAATCTTCCTCTTCATCCAGGAGATTGGTGGAGTCAAAATGTTGCTCTAGGATGGCATATGGTTCTAAGTGATCTCAAGCCAGATTTATGTGTAGTTGACCACTCAGCTAGGTAATTCCTCATCAATCTCACCCCAAGAAGCTTCAAATATTTTCCATTTTAGTTGTGTTCCTTTGATCAAACATCGATTTCCACAATGTAAAGTTCTATTTTACTGTCATTTTCCACAACAACTTGTCACTCCATCAAGATTTTTCCTTTATAGGTTTATCAAAAATCTTTTTTCTTTTCAAATTTTATTTGTTTCAGATGGTATTCTAAGCTTATTGGTACAGTTGAAAGTTTATTATTTGAATATGTTGATTGTATTATGGTTAACAGTCATTTCACAGGTTTTTCTTCCAACTTATTCGTCAAGTTTATTATTTTTCTTTTAGCTTCTCAGTTTCATCGAGTAATGCCTCAAATTCCAACAGATAAAGTTAGAGTTGTCTATCCACCTTGTGATGTAGATGCCAATATTTCGGTAAATTCCCAGAATTTCAGCATGTTTCTAATGAAAAGTGGGTTTCAGTCAGCTGTCCCCGTTAGTCGGAGAGCTCGAGCAGCGAATGGAAAGTATATTTTCATGTCTATGAATCGATTCTGGCCAGAAAAGCGTCTGGACATCATCGTTATAGCAGCTTGTAAGCCTTTTCCTATCAGCTTCGCTCTAAAACTTAAACTTGTTCCAGCTATTCTCAAGAAAGGAGGCTACAACTTTATTGTTCAATTAGCTGGATCAGTAATGCCACATATCCCAGAAAGTAAAATCTATTACGAATTATTAAGACGTATGGTTCAAGTAAGTTTCAACAACAAGCTTTAAGCTCAAACATGACAAACTTTTCAGGAATTCGATGTTGAAGATGTTGTTGAATTCATTGCTTCTCCTACTGAAGAAGAGAAATTTGTTTTATACAGACAATGTGATACAGCCTTATATACACCACCAAATGAACATTTTGGAATTGTTCCAATTGAGGTAATTTTCAACTTTTTTCTTTTTTAATTTTAAATTTTAAAGGCTTTGGATCAAAGAAGACCCGTTATAGTATGTGACAGTGGTGGACCAGCTGAAACTGTTATAGAAGATATTACGGGTAGCAAGGTATATTTCTGTTTTTTTTTTGTTTTTTTCATCAAAAAAATAAATTTTAGATTGAATCTCCTACCGGTGAACATCTAGCCGCAGCCATGATTCATCACATCAATAAGAAAGATTGGCCTGAGTTAGACTGTGATATAGCTTATCAGAAACAAGTAAATTTATATTTTTCCATTCAAGACTAATTATTTAAATTTCAGAGAGCTCGATTTGATCGTTTCTTTTCTCAAAAAGGTTTTTGTGATAACATTGATGAAGCTATTGCTCAGATGTGTCCAGAACAACAAACTGTTCGAAATTCTCGTGGTTTTGCTTAATTTTCTTGTTTTCTAATTATATTTTCATTTTCTCTTATCATATTTTTAAATGACAGTGAGAAGTCTGACAAATATTGTTGGATTATTGATATAGCTAGCATATATGCTTATTAATTTGCAATAATAATCATAAATAGTATTTTTTGGCCTTAAAATTGAAATGTTCTAAATCAAAATTGATTGTTCAATTAAGTTTTGTATTTAATTGTATGTTGTTTTTCATTTTTAAAACAGTTTGTCTTTCAAATTATTGTCTAGACGTTGTGCAGTAGTTCTTCATGTTTTATAATTTAAATTTATAACATATTATGTATTACATTTATTTATTACAATGAAGACTATAAATATTTATTTCAACAATTCTTTAACTTTATTTATTATAATTTTTATTTTTAAAAAATAAAATATTAATTTTACATAGCATTTACAACAAAAAAAATAGACAGATTATTAAAAAAGTGTTGGAAAACATAAAAACAAACTAGAGATGGTTTTTTTGAAAAATGTTTTTCCTCTTGATGACCTGATTTTGATTCAAAATAAATAATTGGTTCAAATCTTTTGAATATATTATATTTCCAAGATTTCAAACGTTTGTTCTCTACTTTCTTGTAATTTCAGATAAGATTTTTTTTTATAATTGCTCTAAAGGATCTATTGAAATTGAAAATTTAACGATTGAAGTTCAATATGTTATTAATAATTCTTAATAAATATTATTAATATTTTTCTTTTTATAATTATTTAAATATATTTTTAATATATAATTATTTTATTCATATCACTGTATTTATTATATTTTTAAATATATTATATAATATGTATTTATAAAAAAAAACTTAATTCAAATTATAAGTATTCGTTCAAATAAATACAGTTTTATATAGAAATTGCAATATTTTTAAAATTTTTAACTATATATGTATATACATATAACTACCAATATGATCATCAATTTCATATTGAAGTCATAAGAGACATGGTAGAACTATTTGATTTTAGTGCAAGAGATTAGATGTTCTGATTAAGTTTATTCCAGCATAGACCTTACCAGGTATCCATTGTTTGTGACAATAATCTAATTTTCCATTATTATCTACTTCTATGTCTGTTTGACGTCGTTGTCTTGTTCTTTCTCTTTATCCCACCACCTCCCATTCTTTCTCCGTTCTGTAATATAATTTTAACTAAATAAGATTCATTTCCAGACATTGCTACCATCTCATATCATCCTTCAATGTATCCTATTCCACCATTTTCTTCATACTTTGCCTCCTTCTTTTCCTCCTATTTCATAAGACACAAATGAGATCTACAACGATATATCGTTGACGATGATATCGTCTGTCGTCGTTATGGTTGTTCGTTAGCGTTGTTACCGTGATCATCATACATAGAACATTGTAGTGATCAAATATTTGTTTTAATTTTTATAATAATTTATTATATTCTACTTTATAATATATTCATAAATATTCATAAATTTATATGACATACATACAATTCTTAGCTTTTAATTTTCACTTTCAACTTGTATGTCTTATGTATCTCTCATAACAATCTTTCACGAGGTTTTACCGTATCGTCATTATTAAAGAATTTCCATTTCGAATCTTCATATCCGCCTTCAGCATTTCAATAAAATTCCACAATTTTTCCTGAATCCATATAACTCATGTTAGAATTCTCATAAATGAACTTGTTTTCATCAACATCGTACCCATATTCTATTGAAATACTCAATAACTATTTTCGGATCTTTTTAGTCTTAATTGTGTTGATGAAACTTTTTTTTTCATCGTTTCATCTTTTCAATGTACTTCAATGAGCTAAATTTTTGAAGGCATTAGATACCGCTATTCAATTAGCGATTCCAATCACAACTCATCTAGTTCATCTTTACATGTCCAGGTTCTTAATCTTGATACATATCTCTTTATTTTTTTTCTCGTACCTTGTACCCACTTTTCTTTCTTCTTTCAACTTTCATTTCGGTTGATACTCTTTTCAAATTAAAATTATAAAATAATTTTCTAGGATGCAAGTGGTAATTATACATCCGGAACAATGGAACGGTGGATCAGATAGATGTAGTGTTGCTCTTCTGAATCACTTCGTTTCCCAGGGTCATCAAGTTATTTGGCTAACAACCATGATTGATGATTACTGGAAAAATCACAAGTTTGAGGGTGTCGGTATGTTGCTCCAGCTTCTTCTTGTCTCATCATTGCCTTTCTTTCCAGAAATTCGAAATCTGAATCTTCCTCTTCATCCAGGAGATTGGTGGAGTCAAAATGTTGCTCTAGGATGGCATATGGTTCTAAGTGATCTCAAGCCAGATTTATGTGTAGTTGACCACTCAGCTAGGTAATTCCTCATCAATCTCACCCCAAGAAGCTTCAAATATTTTCCATTTTAGTTGTGTTCCTTTGATCAAACATCGATTTCCACAATGTAAAGTTCTATTTTACTGTCATTTTCCACAACAACTTGTCACTCCATCAAGATTTTTCCTTTATAGGTTTATCAAAAATCTTTTTTCTTTTCAAATTTTATTTGTTTCAGATGGTATTCTAAGCTTATTGGTACAGTTGAAAGTTTATTATTTGAATATGTTGATTGTATTATGGTTAACAGTCATTTCACAGGTTTTTCTTCCAACTTATTCGTCAAGTTTATTATTTTTCTTTTAGCTTCTCAGTTTCATCGAGTAATGCCTCAAATTCCAACAGATAAAGTTAGAGTTGTCTATCCACCTTGTGATGTAGATGCCAATATTTCGGTAAATTCCCAGAATTTCAGCATGTTTCTAATGAAAAGTGGGTTTCAGTCAGCTGTCCCCGTTAGTCGGAGAGCTCGAGCAGCGAATGGAAAGTATATTTTCATGTCTATGAATCGATTCTGGCCAGAAAAGCGTCTGGACATCATCGTTATAGCAGCTTGTAAGCCTTTTCCTATCAGCTTCGCTCTAAAACTTAAACTTGTTCCAGCTATTCTCAAGAAAGGAGGCTACAACTTTATTGTTCAATTAGCTGGATCAGTAATGCCACATATCCCAGAAAGTAAAATCTATTACGAATTATTAAGACGTATGGTTCAAGTAAGTTTCAACAACAAGCTTTAAGCTCAAACATGACAAACTTTTCAGGAATTCGATGTTGAAGATGTTGTTGAATTCATTGCTTCTCCTACTGAAGAAGAGAAATTTGTTTTATACAGACAATGTGATACAGCCTTATATACACCACCAAATGAACATTTTGGAATTGTTCCAATTGAGGTAATTTTCAACTTTTTTCTTTTTTAATTTTAAATTTTAAAGGCTTTGGATCAAAGAAGACCCGTTATAGTATGTGACAGTGGTGGACCAGCTGAAACTGTTATAGAAGATATTACGGGTAGCAAGGTATATTTCTGTTTTTTTTTTGTTTTTTTCATCAAAAAAATAAATTTTAGATTGAATCTCCTACCGGTGAACATCTAGCCGCAGCCATGATTCATCACATCAATAAGAAAGATTGGCCTGAGTTAGACTGTGATATAGCTTATCAGAAACAAGTAAATTTATATTTTTCCATTCAAGACTAATTATTTAAATTTCAGAGAGCTCGATTTGATCGTTTCTTTTCTCAAAAAGGTTTTTGTGATAACATTGATGAAGCTATTGCTCAGATGTGTCCAGAACAACAAACTGTTCGAAATTCTCGTGGTTTTGCTTAGTTCTAGTTGAATATAAATTATAGACACTAAGATATTTCATATGTTATAATGTATTAATATTAAAATTATTGGACTATTTATATAGTAATAATTAATAAATGTTTATTTATATTTTATATTAATTATGTTCTAAAAATATACAAACAATGCCGTTCACATATGCCATATATAGGAATTGGAAGCTTGATCCGGTACAAATAGTTCTATTAATCAGATCTTTTTTAACTATTAACTAGAACAATTTAGATATTATAATAATAAGTTTCTTATATATTTGTATGACAAATCGAGTTTTGATCATCAAATACCTTTTATTTTTGGTGTAAAAATTCTTCCGCTTATTGATAAGTTTTTTTTGGTAACTTGTACTGGTAATTTGAAGCTTTTCATATCGATTGATCATGCATATTATATTTATTATAATAATAATAATATATTATTATTAATTAATAATAACTCTTTAAATAAAGTTTTATATGACATGTTCATTAATCATAGAATAACCCAAATTTAGTTATAATGGTTCAACAAGATATAATTAGGATAGTAGGT
Source organism: Auanema rhodensis (assembly GCA_964057225.1). Taxonomy (NCBI): domain Eukaryota; kingdom Metazoa; phylum Nematoda; class Chromadorea; order Rhabditida; family Rhabditidae; genus Auanema; species Auanema rhodense. Next base: position 5,942,006 of record OZ059899.1, on the reverse strand, counting down.
ATTATCAATATATCATTACTATTCTCTTTTATTTTAATCAATTCATGTATAAGTAGCAGCAATAAGGTCAATCTGATTTACACCAACTCCATCAATATTAACCTTGACTTTATTGGATAAAACTTCTTTAAAAACTAAAAAAACTAGCTGACTAATATATAAATATAAAAATTGTAACCTCATAATAGGTAAGATACTAACGATCTTTGTTAGTCATTACTAGTAACTTTATTTTAATTTTTAAAATCCAAACAAATATACTTCTAAATGATGTTTCAATAAAAAAATTATGGTGATATATATCATAATTAAGGAACTATGCCGTCATTCTTAATGATAATATGTATGGTTGCTCTGGCTCAATGCCAATATGATGGACCAGCTATTGAAACTTCACAAGCTGGTTATGAAGAGGTAGTCATTCACATGTATTATATTAAATTATTTTGTATTAATCTTCAGGCTGAAAAGAATATGGTACCAGAAGCCATACCTTCTGGTTATGGCATGGGAGAAGATCAATTGAAATATTCTGAAGAAATGAAACCTGAAGTATTTGAGCAGTTCGACCAAGTCTTCGAAGTATTCAAAGAGTATGTTCGTCACAACAACTATGGAACAACCCCAAAGGACATTGAGTGAGAATTCAGTCGTTTATTTATTTATTTTATTGAAAAAAAATAATTTTAAAGGTATGCTTCACGCTTAGATCAAATTCAAGTTGAATGGAAAGAATCTATTGGACAAGCACCACAAGGTGTCCAACATGATTTTGCTTCTACTCTCAATAACATTGTTAAAATTATCACCAGTAAACAAACAATTAGACTTTTCAATAGGTAAATATATTTTTATTAAATTTATTGGAGAATTTATTGAAAAAATGTTTAGTTTGGTTGATCTCTGGAAAACTTTCTCTAACACTTTCTTCAAAGTTTCAAATGATATGCCTGTGGGTGTTCACATTCCAAAGCCAGATTGGCAAGTAGATTTTGAGCTAGCAATTCAAGAAGAGGTTTGATAAGTCTTCAAATGTTATAATATAAAAACAAAAATTTAGGAAGTTCAAGGAAATTCTCTTCGCCGTCATCGTAGGTATCACCGGCATTAACTCATTTTTTAAAATTATTTAACATTTTAACGTAGAATTCTTACACAACACATAATAAATATTTTAAATATTATTTCCTAAATTACTAATTATAAAAAATTAATTTTATTATATTAATTTAAATACAATAGCAGGGAAGGGAATAATTGAAACTTCTTATACAAAACAAACAATATTGTAAAATTATAACCAAATATTACAGAAATACGATGAACAACGAAATCATGGATTCAGACTTTGAATCACAATTTTTCGCTCGTCAGACCACCAAAAAAGTTGCAACTACTAGAGCTACAGCAAGGCCGATAGCTACTACAAGACGAACAACAACTAGAAAAGCTGTTGTCACAACAACTAGAAAGCCTGTTGCAACAACTCGTAAAACTGTTGCAACAAAAACTTACTCAGTGCCTACAACAAGAAAGCCTGTGGCTACTACGAAAAAGCCTGTAGCTACAACAAGAAAGCCTGTAGCTACTACGAAAAAGCCTGTAGCTACAACCCGAAAAGGTGGCAACTCACAAACCGCCAACCAGAATGTCGGTCAGGAGCAAAATGTAGATGTGGATAACGGAGTTCACGAAACTTATATTAAGGTATTTTAATAATATTTGAGAATTATTCACATAAACATTTTTCAGGCTGCCCGTATTATAAATGTTTTCATCGATGATGATCAACCAGCCGAAATGGTAATTCTGAAAATCAATTATTATTTTAATAATTTTAATAAAATTAATTTTCAGATTGCACAAGCTGTGGCTGCTCAATTCTTCGAATATGAAAAAGCTGATCCTAATCCTTAAGTATTTCTATGAAACTTTAATTTATGAGCCGATTATACTTAGATGTAACTAGTTAGTTATATCATTAGATTGTAAAACTGTATTGAAAATAAATAGTTTGTAAATATCATTTTTCAACTACAACATCTGATCCGCAGAAAAGGAAACTCCGAAACAGTTTTTAACTTTATATCTTATTAGCGATTATGTCATTCATTTGCCGATATCATATTGACATTTAAACAATACATGTATAATGTTTTTATTTTTAAATGTATTAAGATTTATTTATTTATAATTTGTAAAGAAAACTTATGTTTATTAATAAGAATTTATGTTAATTTTTATTATTTTTATTATAATATTCTAAATAAAGATAATAATACAAATTATTGTTATCATTTAAAAAGTTTAAAATATTAAACAATTTTTAATATAATTATATAATATTATTGTTTATTAAATAAATATTATTTAATGTTTTCTTATATAAATTATGAAAATATAATTATCTTTAAAATACTGATTAATGATTATATGAAATTAACATTAAGATCAACATCATTCTATATCAACATCAAGGTTGTTAATATATTCTTGTCAATACTATTTTATATCTTAATGAATTTATATTCTTAAACTATTATATAAACTTAGATAATTATACGTTCAAATTGTGATAACAACTGTAATAATATCTAATTCATTTAGTTTTTTGTGTATTTATCAATTTTCTTCTTAATACTATTATTAATAATAAAATACTATTTGAAATTTGATGCTATTTTAGTAAAACATTGCGTAAAACTTGTATGATGGCATTAATTGATAATGTCAACTAACCGATAGCAATACTTAATACTTATGTAATTTTTTGCTCCATCGTGATTCTTACTATCTGACAATTGCAAATAAAAGTTTTAAGTTTTAAAATAGGAAGTTCTATGGCAGTTCAGTTATTGGGTCAAGGATTATTAAGCTTAATTAGCTATCAATGTCAAGCCTCTAAGGTCATTTGAGGTCGATGTCACATTGACGTAGGCAGCTTCCAGGGATAGTGCTCAACATTATTAGTATCTACAGCTACTTCACGTTTGAAACAAGGTGTACCGTTCATCAAATCCGTTGCAACAGCTTCGAAACCATTCTGAAGCAGAATGGTCAGTGCATTTATGTTCCTTCTTCTAGTATATCTTGTACCAAGCCTCTCAGCTCATTCAGCCGAAGAACGAAGAATAAATCTTTATAATCTTCGACAAGGCACAGCTCATCAGCGGATAAATCGGTGAGTTATTAATTGATTCTTATATATTTTTATATTTCTTTTTAAGCTGGATTTCCGATTCCCAGACAGATTATCAAAAAAATATTGAAAATACTGAGAATAGCCAATTGGTATGTAGGCTTTTCTTATTTTAAACTAATACTAAACACATAATATTCAGAATATTGCACAAGATTCTGCTAATGCATTATTTTTTGATAACAAGCGATTCACTCGGCCAACTCCGAAACCTCGTGTTACCACGAAAAAAGCTCAGAAAACAACTACGAAAAGAGTCACAACTGCAAGAACAACTACCATGAAAACGACTACTAGACGAACAACACCTTCTCGAACTACGCGACCTAATCCATATACTCGGCCACAACCTACAACTCGTCGTACTACGAAAGCTCCTATGACGATTAGAACTACGTCAATCAGAACAAAAGCTCCAGTAACTACTACTGTACGGACTCGAGCTCCTCCAGCTACAAAGGCTCCACCCACAAGAATGCCTGTTTATACTACAACAAAACGTACTGTAGGTACAACTCTACGAACCACTAAGCTACCTAATACTACTACAAGAAAGCCAGTAATAATTACGAGAAGGCCTATAGTAACTACGAGAAAGCCTGTAACTACTACCGTAAAGCCTGTAATAACTACGAGAAGGCCTATAGTAACTACGAGAAAGCCTGTAACTACTACCGTAAAGCCTGTAGTAACTACGAGAAGGCCTATAGTAACTACGAGAAAGCCTATAGTAACTACGAGAAAGCCTATAGTAACTACGAGAAAAACTGTAGCTACTACCATAAAGCCTGTAGTAACTACGAGAAAGCCTGTAGCTACTACGAGAAAGCCTGTAGCTACTACGAAAAAGCCTGTAGCTACTACGAAAAAGCCTGTAGCGACTACAAAAAAAGGAAATACTACAACAAAGAAAGGAGTAACCACAAATACAACTGCTAAACCAAAAGCGACAACATCGGTATATGATGAAAAAGTGGAAGTATTTAGTATACGTTGATATTTTCAGAAACAAACAGCGAATCAATCAGCAAATCAGAAGCAGAATGTAAACGTAAGAATCCCTTCTATTTATTTTTTTTCATCACAATGATTATTCTTCAGGTTAAAGGTCCAGCAATCATCACAAAGATTATTATACCAACTGAAATAACAGTATATAAAGTTATACCGAAGGTTAGATAAACTTGTAATTGTATCCAAAAATATGATTATATTTCTTCTAAGGCGCATGCTTTAATGGACTTTGCTGAAGAAGATGCACAAATCATTCCAAAACATTAATGACGACTAGATTACAAATATGAAATAAGACGATGAAGACGAATGAATATTGCAGCGCTGACGTCGAGAGGCCATCCTCTTCAAACTACTCCGTTTTTTCTTATATTTAGATTATCATGCATAGTGTTATAAATTGATTATGGTTATAATAGCCATATATGAACCTGATACCTTAGGTGCTGAGCTGATTATCTTCTTTGATATTTTCGATTTCATTGCAAATAACTTGATAATAAATCATTTAACTTTCCAAAAAAAGATGAATTATTTCAAAACATTTTCTTATCAAAACAGTTTAGAAAAGAGGTCAAAGTATTACCAACAATTTGTATATATATAAACATGGTATAGTTAAACTTTCAATATAGTTATATGAAATAATAAAATATATTTTAAACTAATAGCCCATTCATTAGCTAAAACAAACAAAACAAACATTTATACTTAACCAAAATGTATCTTATATTCTATATCTCTATATTATTTTCTTTAACTTATTGTGAAGAAGCTGAAAAAGTAGTTAAGTTTTTGAATATATTCCTGTAATAACCTTATATTGTTTAAGGCTCTACCAGAACCAGATACACAAATTTGCCGATCGGATGAGGAGAGTGCTACTTTCTTCTATGAAAAAGGAAAAGTATTAGAAAGTGATGTCTATGGTTTCATACCTCCAATGAAAAGTAATATTTTAATTGAATTATATTATAATATTAAAGTTTCTCGTTTAAGGTTCATGCAAAACTTGCACAACCGGAACTCAATACAATTACTTAGCTATAAATGCTGGAGTTGATGTTAAACTATCTGAGCTTGATATAATGGTAAATTTATAAACTTGATTTTCTCCTCGAACTTTACTGTAAATGACAGCCTGGAAATCCTGTTAATACTATTATTGGAATGTTTGGTTGCGACAATTCCACTGAACTCTGTATTGAAGCTGTTAACGGAGAATTATATACAGCTTTCTCAGAATACGTAGTATTCTATACTACTCCATACTGTGAAGGTAGTGTAATTTATAATTATTTGCCAAATTATCTTCTTTTAAACAAATTTAAGGTGGTTATTGTGATACTATCATTCTTCTTACTGAAACCAGCTCAATCAAACGATTATCCGATGGAGAAATTTATTCATATCTCGATCAGTAAAGATTCTTTTTTTATTTATATTTGTATCATTTATAATTTAGGACAACTTCACTTAATCCTTTAAAATACAAAGACTCTTCGGAACATAACTATTTGAGAGTTTGTTCATAATTGTAGAAACTACATTTATTTCAAAACGTTTAGATCAGAGGATTCTCTTGTAACGCTTGTAAATCTTCCATCCCTTATTGCGATAAGGTTGATGGTCGTGTGAAATCTAAAACAGAAAAATCTTCCACTGGTACCGTACAAAGTGATTCTCCAAATATTCAAAGTGATTTCCCTAGACCATATGGATACGGGGATATTGAAGTTTTTTTCTTTTTTCTTTTTTTTCTTAAAAAAATATGAATAGGACTCTGGATATTCTGGTGATAACAGTAATGGTAATATGGTGAAACTACTTGATGATTCCAAGACAACTGCAGTTGAAGATGAACCAAGCACAATTGACAATTACGGAATGAAGCCCTCGGCTTAGTTAGATTCACATTAGGGTGAAATTAAACTTGTACTTCACGTTAGATTAAAGATCAGATAAACTACTTGCTTGTTCACTAAAAAAAACAAAACATATTACGATAATTTAACATCTGCAGAAAATTTCAGTTGTGCATGTCATAACAACGTGAACTTTCACGTCATAGTACCAGTCATATGTCTTAGACGCGTGAACTTTCACATCATACTACCAATTGTAACTTGTAGTTACGTGAACTTTCACGAACTTTAGTACTTTTCTATTTTCTTCACATCATTACGATTTGCAGTTACCTTTCACTTACGTAGGAGATTTTGATTTATAGTTAGAATTTAATATTTCATCATTTAAGAATTACACTAGTTTAACAAAAAATAATAACAATGAACAAAACAAAACAAGAAATTGAAAGCTTATCAATTTAAGCTTTCCCAGCTTCGGACGTAGTATTATCCTGAAGCGGTTTACTTTCAATCTGTGGGTTTTCATCGACTAGCTGTGATTTTTCTTTTTCTTCTAATTCAGAATTGTTATCAGATGATGCATTGATAGCCTGCTTTGGATCTTCCTGCAAGAGAAATTAGCAATGGGAAAATTAAGTTGAAACTGACCTCAGCTTTTCCTACAGCCATGGTTAAAAAGGATTTTTTTGGAGTCTCATCCGATTCAGGGTCGCATGAAAAATCATGGTGAACTAGATCTGATAACCATTGAAACATTCTGAAATTTTTGAAGAAATTGTTTCATAACCGAACGAAAATTAATTAAAAGGTTTACATCATAAAAAATTAGAATATCATCTCAATGAGAACTTTACGCTACTTTTCGTTTCAATTACAACGAAATTTAAAAAACTGTTTAAAACTCAAGTACACTCATAATTCACGATCTTGACGAGAACACAAATAAAAAAACTTACGATTGAGTTCTCAATTCTGTATCCAATATATCTTTAGTAATCAGTTCAAATTTAATTTTCTCCACTTGAGCCTCTATATCGTCGCCCCAATATGATAAAGGTTCATGAGTTTTTTCATGCCTTCAATATACAAAATATTAAATAAAAGAACTTTACGTATACTACTTTCTGTCATAATTATCATAATGCACACGCTCCAGCAATAACCCCAAACCAGGAGCCTTAGGTACGTCCACCTAAAGAATATAAAGCAAATTTATCAATAATGAATATCTAACTTACTCTTTGACCTTCGAAAGATCTCTGAATGTATGATTTGAGTTGCAACTCCCGAACAATGGTTATGACCATACCTGAATTATTATAAATATATAACTCATTTTAATTCATTTTTCACTAATACCTATCATTTTTCGAATCTGATGGAGAATGAATGATTGACCTTTAACAGTTATAGTTATGAATTCAACATCTTCATTTCTTAGAGTATCTCTGTGATCATAAATATAGGAAGATTCAAAAACTTCATTACTTACTTATATAGGAAAGGTTCCCCGCACTTAAAATGAGTAATATAACGGAAACAACTTTTGTCATCAAACTCCCTTAAAATATTGTTCAAATACTGAATACTTTGGATAAAAATACAAACCGACGAGAAGTATAATTAAAAAAATTATGAGTTCCTATATAGATATCTAAAAGAGAGTTTATCTCCTCGATTGTTTCAGGTGTTATCCGGAAAGCGGTATTAGTTAACTAAATATTCAGATAATATATTTAAATACTCCTGAATTAGGAGCCGTACCTGGGTAGGTTTAGCAAATGAAAAAGTTGGAAGCGTATAACTATAAGTTCTAGCATCACAGTATTTTTGAGGATGAAATTGATTTGTGGCTCTTTTAATAGCTGAACAATTGTAATAAACAGATATCTCGAACTTGTTCTGGCATACCTACGACACGAATATCATTTGGCATGACTTCATTAAGCTTATTGGTTCCCTCTTTGTAATCTATATAAGATGGCAATTGCATACCACAAATCTAGAAATATGGTATTCCAAAAGGAAGTATTGAAACAAATTACCTGACGTACTGCTGAAACAGCTTTATCTGTTCTAGCCGCTCTCTAAAAAAAGGTATAAAACTACGAATAAAATACTGTATACCTGGAAATGGAAAAGATTAGGAGTTTGACGTTGTTGTTCAGTTATCCATCCTAACTTTAACATATTATCAAGTAAATGACCCTCAATTGTAGGTTTATCTTTTTGGATCTGATATGTAAGCAGGTAAGTATTTTTTTAAAGAAACCTTTAATTTTGAAACCTGCATTCCAAAGTATTCTTTGCCTTGATAAGACAAAAGCATGGCATATTTGTGGAGCTTAATTCTAGGAGGCCTTTGAGCTTTGTCTCCTTCGTCTTTGGTTATTTTACCCGAAGCTACAGAATGAAGAGCATCTTCAGCAGAGCTTTGAATTGGATTCTCTGTCTTGGTCATTGAATTTAGCACTCTCTAAAGATTATTTTCTAACACAAAAATCACAAAACCAATAAACCTTTAGAGAGTTAACAAAAAATCTGAATGACAGTTTGTACGAAATACCCTAAAATTAAATAATGTGATTTCGTTATATACAAAATGCAAAAAAAAATTGAAAGTTGCTTATCAAGAGCATAGTTTGCACAAGGCAGAGTTATAGCATGGAATATCACTGCATTGTGTAAACAGAGTGCGCTAATATAAATTAAGATAAAATATTATTTCTTTCATAACTTCGTTTAATGTATTCAGGAAATCAGCTTTTGTAGTCTTTGATTTAAAAACAAAGAGGGGTTACGGGTATGAACTGAATTGAGGTCGAACAATCTTATTTCAAACAAATTCTACATATGATAGTTTGAAACGTTCGTAGCCTTTAATTGCAATTACTTTGCAAAGTTCCGAAAAATAAATATTTCGGGGTTATCTACAAAATTTTGATAATTCAAATATTATCAGTTAATAATAACGAATCGCTAGGTAATTCATTCTTCTTAATCAAGCAAAAAATATCACAACAGATTACACGGGCGAATTCCTATTGTTGTCGTCAAGATTGAAACCATAACAATAGTTTAATAAATTTGGAAATAATAATCATTCATACAGCATTAAAGCTCTTTAGAAACTCTTATGAATAAATATCCATTTTTACGTATTTGTTTTTGAATAAACGTCAATCTATAAGCCTCTTTATTCGGCAGTGACCCACAGCCTGATCAACTTCGATCTAGTTTTTTTAACACTGTTCAATTATGAAATCAATAGATAACAATAGCTGCGTAAGTCCTGACATTTTGCGAAGTAAGCATATATTTTACTTGAATTTATACAGTTTACAATATTCATCAATTAGGTGTATCTAAGATTGCTCGAAATTTACAACTGGTTTTCAATGAGGATCAATTATCTGCCATAATAGCTGTATGATTATAATGTTTAGTCATTTCATCTACATTCAATTTCAGGCTTTGGAATCAGGAGCTAATGTTGAAGCTTTAATGCGCTTGATAAATACTCGTGGATCATCTACTGCTTAAACGATTATTATATTTTTATACTTACACATGTAACATATTCTGTATCATACTCATTTGATCCTGTTATGATAAATATTGGATCTCATATTTTTAAAATATTTGTCAAGGTTTAGTCCATATATATCATAATTTTAAATATAATACTATTATTATATAAAACTTAAAGTGATGGGCATCTTTTCAAAGTTGCGGGAATATGATGCTTATACGAAGCCTATGGATGATTTTAGGGTTAAAACTTTCAGTGGAGGATTAGGTAAAACAACCAATATTATATCTTGATGCATTATGTTTGTTTAGTTACAATAATTGCTGGGATTGTTATTTGTTTGCTAATCATAACAGAGTTTGGAAGTTTCTTAACTACAAGTACCACTGAATTCCTATATGTAGATGCTACTTCTTCAGACACTAGACTTGATATAAACTTTAATATAACTTTCCATAAACTTCCGTGTGCCTGTGGGTTATTTTGGAAAAGTATTTTTACCTGTAATGCATCGTTGTTTTAGTTGTAACAGTAGATGTAATGGATGTTAGTGGAGAAACGCAGGAGAATATTCAGCACGATATTTACAAGCTTCGTTTAGATAGTGAAGGCAGAAATATTACTGAGGATGTACAGAAAATAGGTCAGAACGCTGCTCGATATATTTTAAGTTTTTTCAATAACTCTTTCAGAAGCTAATACTAATAAAACTGCTGCAATCACAGAAACATCCACGGTAGGATGTGGATCATGCTATGGAGCACTTCCAGACGGAAAGTACAGATATTTTAAAAATAACCATTTTTTATGATGGTTTTTTCATTTTTTCAGTTGCTGTAATACATGCGATGAAGTTAAAGAAGCATATCAGTTGAAAGGCTGGCAGATGAACTTAGAAGAAGTAGAGCAATGCAAGGTATATAAAGAGAATTTGTTCTTACTAAAATATTAAATATAGAAAGATTATTGGGTTCAAATGTATGCTGAGCACAAAGGAGAAGGCTGTCAAGTTCATGGAACTGTTCAAGTAGCAAAGGTTTTTATTATATGGTATAGTTCTAATATTTGTAACTCAAGGTTGCTGGTAATTTTCATATTGCTCCTGGAGAGCCTTATAGAACCTTCCATTCCCATGGTTTGTATTTTCTTTTTAAATTGTAAACATTTGATCACTTAGTTCATGATTTACACTCGTTTGTTCCTACGAAGTTTGACTGTTCTCACACTATCAACCACTTTTCTTTTGGAAATTACTACCCAGGAAAATCATATCCTTTGGATTCAAAACTCTTTGACGAAGGAAGAGGTAATATATTTTATTTTCTAAAATCTAGCAATTACTACAATCACATTTTAACCCGCAAACAATTATAAGTTCCTGACATCAATCCCATGCATGCAAAAGCTACTGTACATGTTATCCAAGTTGCTAATGATTTGCCAAAAAATGCTTTTGGCTGAAATCGATGTTGTCTGTAAAAGCACTAACTATACAACTGAGAAAATAATATCTACGAGATTCTAGAGTGAAATAAAATTGGCAAATCATCTAATCGTTGTTCACATATGCTACGAAAACGAAAAATCTACCTATAAGCAACATATGATCCGAAAGGAACTCCTACAATAGCTCCAGCTTGCAAAGACTTTATTACCGTTGCTCTAAATTCGGGCAAGCAGCTTCCCATCTCCTTGAAATATAAAAAATAAAAACTATTAAAAATAATTGTCAACCTTTTGTGCTTTGGCATATTCCGAAATTGTTGTATAATCTTTAGGCGGCATTATCTGAACGTTAAATATTTAGGTGGAATTATGTATCAATATTATTTGAAAATAGTTCCAACTTCGTACTACTATACTAATGGTACGATCGAGCACAGTCATCAATTTTCTATAACATCAAAAAAAAAAGATCTCTCCAAGGGTTTGTTACTCATACTTTCCGAAACAATTCGTTTACTTTTATTTTCAGTTCTTGATGGAGTTACCGGATTTTTCGCTATTTATGAATTCAGCCCTTTAATGATTCATATGGAGGAAGTAAAAAAGTAATATTTCAATTAGTTCTCTTGTTACTTGACTGATGTTTTTTAGATCATTAATTAGTTTCATAGTCTCACTTTGTGCTATAATTGGAGGAGTTTTTACCGTTGCACAACTTATTGATGCAATAATCTACAGAGCAGAGAAAGCCATAGAAAGGAAAAGAAACATTAACAAACTAGGCTAAATTAACATCTATCAACTATCTCTCTTTATTGCCACAATCTTCCAAATTCAAATTCAAGGCGTTTGCTTCGACGGTTCTTAATTTATTTGCACGCATATTACTTGTTACTTGCTTTTACAAATTTGGGTCTTATTCTGTGATTTTACTTACGTTCTCACCTTCTACTTTTTTTCTTTATGAAAAATATATGGTAAAGATTATAAACTATAAAAATCAGAACAGGAAATAAACTAAGAAATTTATTGAACAAGCTTACCTCTTCGAATACTTCGTCAACAATCACTTATACAAGAAATGACAATCTCAATTGCTGAGACAAATCACAATCAAATCTAATCCAACAAGTCGGTAGTGTAATAATAGTATAATAATAGTTATAAAATAGTATTGTGCGTATCACAAGAATACATAGAAAAAAAGAGAGCTTTGAAACAAAGAATCCAATACATGCTGAACGTATAAAGAGTAGTAAGAATAATTATGCATGAATGAAATTCAATGAAGAAGTAAACCCGCTCTCATCTATTTAAGCACATGAGTGATAATATCAAAAAAAGAACTAAACACAGCCCGATACTGTTATGTACAAAATTTAGAAGAGGCGCAATGAAAACAAACTATTCCAACTAGCGCACTACAAATTCTGCCAAACAAATGAGATCGAGGTTATACATATAAAAATCAAGGAAAACCCATTTGAATTGTATATAATATAATAATTAAAATTATAATAGAAATAATAATAATAATAATAATAATGAGACACTTGCCAATATTCAGTTCAGCCTGCTTAACAGTTGAGCTTTTTTTTCTCTTTACAAACTTCGAATGCGTTTCTCAAAACAATCTTAAACGATCTGAATGTTGATCATACGTTGTTGAGGCACGTTGAAAAAGAGAGTGAAGTACACCCAATCTCATTACTGGAGATAACTGAGATTGATCAGCTCTGCAATATTCTAATAACTATATGCACATCTAAGTAATAATCATACCTCTCCCTGATATCCCTAACTGCAGTAGGGTCCAAGTTTCGAGTAGATCCAACTCTTATATCAGTTTGAATCTCGTACTACAAAAAAACGGTTAGTACCCATCATGAACTTATTCTGCACGAACCATCATGTTTGCAGTGACTCTATTTACGCAGTATGACCGAGAAGGAATTGCTTGAGCTCCTACCCAATCTACATATCTGAGATCTTCAGCAGAGGGTCGATCGATCGGTCTTTTCCTTAGAAGACAGAACAGTAGTATCCGCACTGAAACGAATGATGGGATACAAAAAGTGGATACAAAAATACTGTTCTGGAAACCCGGGATGTTCAGTCTATTAAAGCACAGAACATACGATTAGCGTCCAGAAATAGTATACGCGCCTATATACCCTTTCCTCCCATTGGGGTGGAACAGGGGTGTCTGCTGCGCGAAGTGAGATGCGAACTTATTGCTATCTCTTATAGATGGCGCGCTAACCATCTAGCCAAACGTACCATGTTTTGTGATCACAGCATTCGCAGGAACAACTACACGGGCCTGTACAATCTTTTGGAAAACCCCAACTGGTGTACGATCATAGAATGGATAACGTCCTAACAGTAAAAGATATAAAAGAACTCCGAGGCCCCACATATCGGCTGCACGGCCAGAGTAACCTTCATCACTAGTACTAAGAACCTAAAACCAGGAGAATTTAAATATTTTCTAAAATCAATCTAACCTCAGGGGGAGCATATGCGGGGCTACCTTTAAATTTTTCTTTGATTATATCAGATTGTGGGGAATCAAGAACCAATAAATCCCATGGTTGGTTTAACCGGACTCTCCCTGGTAAAACAAAAAATGAGTACTGTTAGTTTGAACAAAATATACCATCTTTTGACAATCCCAACTTTTTCGGTTTCAATTCTCGTACAATAATACCAATCCTGTGGCAAAATGCTACTACACGAATAATCTAAATCAAAAAACTAAACATAGCCAATAAGCTAAAAACCTACTTGTTCAAAAATAGGTTGAATGTCTAATTCGGTCATCTCTGATCCTCTTAATTCAGCATAACTATGTAATGTTTTTCCATGTGCAAGAGGTAAAGAAAAATAAATGAAACGATCTTTACTGTCTTCTATTAAACAAGCGTCGTCAGGGACAATCATATTTCTGAAATATATGTATAAATGTGAAAAAACAAAAGGAAAAAACCTCAGTGTGTCTATATCACTATTGGAATAAAAGAGATGAGCTTCATCTAGCCGAGACAAAAGTTTTGAAAGGGTTTCCGCTTCATATTCACTAAGAATCTGTAAATGCTATAGTGAAATTGAGATCGCTAATTGAAAAAATACCCTGCAATCATACACAGTGTTGTTACCAGAATGTATAGCTTTAGCTTCATATCCTGAACCAACTATTTTAAACTCTCCTATGATATCACCATTATTCTAAAACAACACGAAATTACGAAATATATGTTGAAATGACTTCTCAGACTTACGAAAGGCTCGTGATGCAATTTATAAAACTTGGTATGTGGTGAAACATCCGATGATGTCTAAAATGATGAAATTTTAGAAAATAAATAAAAGAATTTTCAATTTGTACTCTAAAAAAATTAAAAAATAGATATACCGAGAGTTGTGAATCTGATTCGTCGGACAGAGTGGATATACTACTATCGTAACGGCGTCTTTTTCGCGAAGTAATTTCATCTTCACCAAAAAATGGATCTGATATAGTTTGGGAAGATAGTGATGAAGGCACAGATTGAGACAAATTATTATTCTATAAAAGGAATAATAAAATCTTCATTTTCATTTCTAAAAAAGACTTACATCACTAAGGCTTAAAAACAAAGCAGAGTCGGGTCTTCTTTTGCGAATATTCGCTCTAAGGCCAGAATCACTTACACTTGAATCTTGTTGGCGATCAAGAGCGTCCATCTGTCCAGACATTTCTAGAATAGGTATTCTTAATGAACATAATCATTTCACATGCATTATATATTTCTAACTAAAGAAAGCCTTATGAAACTTAGGCAGTGAGTGGGAGGCTCTGAATCAGTGTCATTCTTATTTGCACTGCTATGGTAAAACACGTGCCTCCAATCGCGCCTACAGAAGCCCCGCCCCTATTTCATCAGAATTATTACTTCGTAAATAAAGTTGTGTTATATAATTTCAAAATTAGGTTGAATGAACCTTCATATCGTAATGATACTTATGAAATAGTATGCAAATTCAAAATAATAATAATATATATTTCTCAACTGAATTATTCAAATTTTTTATATAGATAAGATTATTTCGTAATAGCTATTATAATCAAGCAAGCAAGCAAAGATAAGAACAAGAAACATCAGATATCGAATTAATTTCCTGCAGTAACCCCAAAAAAAAAGATAGCATCATTGTCGTAAGCAAGAATTAATATCAAAGAAGTCTTGAAAGCTTAACTACTATAATTTAAAAAAACTTACCAAAAATAGAAGAAAGTTAGCTTTTCTTTGAAGCAATAAAGGATCTGCTGATTATGATAATTCGAGACGCCCCTAACTAAGGGCATCGGATTCAGTGTGACCCTTCCATTTCTTCTGACAATGGACCAAAATTGTTGAGAATTATAGAATATAAAATGGGTAGCTTCGTGACCGGCACTAGAATCAGCTCAGGGACTACTGAATTCCTCTCCTTGCACAAAAAAAGCTTTAAAAGCTAAGCGACAAGCTAAAGGAGTCACCTAAGCAGAGACACACGTGAGGCCACAAGTCTAATGTTGTTGGCCGCGTTGCAAAGGGTGAGCGAAGCGGTCGTGCCTGCGTATCTAAGTCCGTCAAGAGGCTCTCTGATTGGCTGGTGTCGAGCACGATTTCATCACTTCTGGTGACGTTGCCATCATAATTCTTGCGAAATACGGAGTACGTTGTTTCAGCTGATAAGCAACAAAACTTGGGAATTCGAATTAATTTGTATCAATTTTAAGTACGCAATTGTTGAATTCCATATCATCTAAGCTTATCTAAGCTATTAACCTGCCGTTTTTGTAAATCATTGTAATTACAACGTCTAAAGTACCATTCTACAGAATATTTATTTTACAAATTACATAAATTTGAATGAATAAGGTTTATCGGTTTTCCGAGATAATTCTGTTCTCCTATCCTTGCATGTTTAAAAAATTTCGTAATTTCTAGTTCATTCTATGAGAAGATCTGGTTTTAAGCAGATTTATTAGTAGATTTCGCTCGGCAACAGCTTCTCCAAGAGAAGAGGAAAAGTGTTAGAAATGTGAGTTTGCACAATAAACTTCACAGGAGGAAGTGTATATGTGAATCAATAGCAAACAAGAAGAAATGGAAACAAGAATCTGAACAAAATATAAAAACAATCTGCTTGTCATATTGTGTGGTAATATTATATTTTTATCTCTTAAGCTGTCTTTCATAAGAGAAATGCTCGAAATTTCCGTTAACTTCTTATTCATGGTTCCTCGGTCTGAACATATTATTCCTTTAATTCCTTGCGAAAAATCACTTTCACAACATAAAAGCAGATCACAATGCAACTGGTTTACATCGACGCAGGTCATAAAATGATTTGTCAGGTAATTCACGTGGAAATTCGTTCACGTGGAAGATTGGCCGTACCACCAAGGCTAGAACGAATTACGAAAGCTATTGGCGTCTGATCACATTGAAGAGTCTTTGGTGTCAATTTCGATTCAAATCAGATGACAGCTTCCTATTCGTATTGTTTTAGTGATGTGTTTGTTAAATAATAAGCCATATTAAGAACTGGTCTAATTAAATTAACATGAAAATATTAATTTAAAATATTAATTTAATATTAATGTACGTGAGTTATATGTATATCATATCATTAAGAACATATGAATTGAGAGAATTTGAATGTTCAAATCAATTCGTTTGTTAACACTGATACCTCGAATGTTGACCAGCTGGGAGATCTATTTTTCACCAATTAATCAAGTCCAAAAATTCGAAAAAAAGTGAAGGAGAAACATTTGCTCGCTTATACAACATCAACATAATTAACCCGATTAATAATCACACATCAAGCTATTGATATACAGAAAATAGATAATAAATTGAATTGTTTAAATGGTGTCGATGCTGATGACTGAAGGGGTAAGAGGGCTAAAACGTTTGTGCTTCATGGCGCCAAAAAGAATCGTTCAATCACAACATGTCCGAACATATTACCAGTGATAGATGATGAGACTTCGTATGATGACAGTCACGAGACCGTTTCCTGTTCTACAAACCAATGTTTTATGTAAAAAAAAGGATCAAATACGGTTGATTCACATTAAATAGTTATTGACTCTATAATTTTAATAAAATTACTTTTTCTGTTTTGAAAAACATTTTTTAATTGAGCTATTTATTATGTAAAATCATTGCCGAAAAATAAATTATATACAATAACCGTCTTCCAAACTTAAAGGCTAGAGAGACGAAAGAAACAGGGTCTTCTTCTGAGGTAAGCAACCATGAGCAGCATTCTTATTCCATTGGAGATCCAAAGCTAGCTAATGGATCGTCTTGTGTGTCTTTGTCTTGTACATCGTCTTTTAGTGGAGCTGATGGTCCGTGGAAAATAGCTATTACTGGGCTTCCTGAAAAGAAATTAGAGAAATAACTGAATGAAAATAATTTTCGTTAAATTCTTTAATTACCTTCAATAGTTCCTGAAAATCGTACAGGATTTCTATCTAGTGGAGCTGGAACAGCTTGTGAAAGAATAATTGATACTAAGAATAGAATAAGAGAAAGACAATATTGGAAAATCTTCATCTTGTGTCTGATAAATCAACTTCTAAAATTAAGAATAATTAGAATAATTTTCAAGCAGTCAGACGATTACAACCGAAAATTCGAAGAACACGAAGCAAATTTGGAAGAGTCGAGCTTTCACCCTATCTTAAACTCAAAAAGGGTTTTCGAATTGACAATCGCGAACATAGGTGGTTTAACAAGAAACAAAGTAGGCGTGGCTTTCATGTTATCCATCATCCTCATGGCCGTAATAGGTTTCTTGAAAAGAGAAAAGGAGTGGCGCCATGTTGACGGGACTTCTGACGGGACTTCTGCCATCAACGTCAAATAAGTTGGTGACAATAGATGTGAAGAAAGATGGATGATAGCTAAATGACTTGATTGACAAAGATTTTTCTTGTTTCACAACTATCTTACCAATTTCTATTTCTTTTCAATGTTTGAGAGATAGATGTGCTGTGATCCCTCTAATCAAGTTGTAAGTGCTCAGATAGCCTAATTAGCTTAGTCGTGAAATATCTCAAATTAGATATTTTTTGTGATAAGTTTGACAAGAACTATATAGAAAAAATTAATTTTGTAATATGATTCATATGAAATAAATAAAATAATGAGAATAATATATTTTATTCGAACAACTCACAATACTTTTTGAGCAAAAAAAACAACAAAAAATTCTTATTTTATCAACTTAATTTTGAAATTTGATTATTCATTATCAAAATAAAAAAAAAGAGAAAGGACATACAAAATGATCTGAATGAGTGAGAAAACACTATTATTGAAAACCTTGTTTTGTACAAAATGACGATAAAGCTAATTTGATCCGTATTCATATGATACTGAGCAAAGATTTAAGAAGACAAAATTAAAATATTTTACCCATCATTTCTTGATAAGTAATGTCCCCAATATATAATATTAAAAAGAGTAAAAAGTCCTGGAAATATAACCATACTATATCGATCTATTTGATCTGGTGTCCATCTTCTTCTAGACAATGTAGGTACAGTATATGTTGATGGCATTTTAGTAAATGATGTTTCTTCACAATTTCCTTCTAATAAAAACATTTTTTCTTGAATCCTTAACATCAAATTTATTACTTTACATATTAATATTATTAAAAACATACCGAGCTTGTTCTTTTAATGTATCTCGAGCCATATGACCACTTGTTGGAAGCGTTAATTTTTTTCGAGCTCGTGGATCATGTTCTAAATTAGATGAATTCATATAATCATTCAAAGTATTAGATGTATTATTAAAATTAAAAATACAAACCAGATGTTCCATAGCTTCGAAAGCCATGAGGGGTGTTCGATGGTATATGGTTCAAGCAAATTCGAGGAGAATTCGGACATGAACTTGGAGACATAGACCGATTGCCGTTACCATTTGAAGAAGAAGCCGAAGGACTATTACCGGATCCACCTCCAGTTTTTTGCTAAATTTCATGTTAATTAAAGTTAAAAATAAAATAAAACCTCAGAGTTAGCACCCATGGATCCAATTATAGCTAATTCAAGTAATGAGCAAAATACAAATGTTAAGCATACAAGCATCCATACATCTAAATTAATAATATTTATTAGTAATACAAACATTTTATTATACCTAATGCTTTAACATAGCTAACACGTGGTAAATTTCTCATAATATTTCCAAATTGAAATGTTAAAGCTAGAAGTGAGTTAACACCCAACATTGTACGTGCTGGTATCATTTTTGGACCCAAACAAAAACTTATCCAACTTAAAGCATAGTTTTTATATTAATAAAACCTTTTTATAATATTAAACCTTATAAAAATAGTTAAATATGTTGGTATATATGCTTGAAATATATACCATCCATATCTTCTTGAAAATACAAATGACATAGTAAGCTCATTCCAAACACCAGCTGGATAAATCTTAATAAAGAAAAATATTAAAATATATTAAAAAACAATTATACTTCTTGTTTAATAGAAGTGGTGTAATTTGTTAAAACGAAATCAGGAAGAACAATTTCTTTTTTCAGTAAAGTAAGACCATCTGTCCAATTTACCCATTGCATATCAACCTAAATCAATAGAATTTCAAAAAATGTTTCTCAAGTATGATATTACCTCTTGATTATTATAACTAAAAGATTCTAATGTTAATTGACATGTTTGAACATCCATTGGAAAAGCGCTAGAATATTAAAATATATTAGAAAATAATAATAATAATAATATTTATAATTTATATTAATAATTAAATTTATGTACCTAAAATCCATAGAGCATGGACCTTTCACCTGTACTCTATAATTTACCCAAACTGTTCCATTTGGATAAATCATAAGAAAAACATTTTTAAAAGGTGATTTATGAATATTTGCTGATTTACTATTAATAAAAACAGTATTAGGCTTCCATATTTGATCCAAAATCTGTAATATCAATTACAATATGTTCAGTTATTATATACTTTACCTCAGAGTTTAAAGATAAATTATATTTACAAGGATTTAAATGATCATAACGTAATGCTTGATCCATCCATAACTCAGTAACATAGATATCCATATCAAAATCACTTGTAATTTCGTTTACAGCATTAACTTCTTGAACCCAAACCTTTAACAAGATAAACATAAGAAGAGAAAAAAAAAGAGAAGAAAGCCAACCTCAATCCATACGACAACACCAGTTTCAGATGGTGTTTTAAACGATTTATAATTACTTAATAGTTTTTCTAAAATTGTTTTATCACTAGTACATGATGTATCATCATCATCAAATTCCAAATTTAAATCTTCAGAATTATCTAACTTGTATTCATCATCATTGTATGAATTTAAGCTCTAAAATAAAATATTTAAACTTTAAATAAATTATAAAACATACAGGTGATGGTGAGTTTGTTGTAGTCATATAGTTTAGAAATTCTTCACTATCCTAAATTTAATTAAATATATATTTATATTAAAATAATAATATTCTATTATAAAATATTGATTAGTATAGTTAAAGTTAGTTATATACTATATAATATATAAAATGTTAGTAAACTGTGAGTTAAGATATCAGTAAAGAGTTGTATATTACTTCACAGATTATCATTTAACCTTTTGATATCTCAATCGTAAGATTCTAAGTTGTTCAATATCAGAAAGTTCCAGATTTTTAGGAATATTTGCCTTAAACAAAATTGTTTTTTTTTTATAAAATTTATTAAAAATTAAATATAATTTATGTAAAAGTAAATAAACAAAATACCTCTTGATGTACAGTTTCTTTAGAATATGATGTTAATGCCAACAAGGCAAGAACAATTAAAATAATTTTAAGCATTAGTTTCAGTGAAACATCAGATTATATGGTATATGTATGTGAATTCTAAAAAATATATAATAAATATTAAAAAAATTAAATTAATTATAAGTATAAGTATATATATATAGAAGTTAAAAATAAACATTATAAACTATTACGAACTTCAGCCTATTTTTGTTTAAAAATGAAAACAAAACTAAGCTCTTTCCCTTTTGAGCTTGTTAAATCCTAGTTTCGAAATAGATTCATAATCTCATATAGCAAATGAGTATATTAGAAAAAGAACCTAATTTTAGAAAAAATTTAAAAATAATAAGGAAGTGATTCAGAAAAAAACTAATTTTAAAGAAGGATTTCAAAAGTATAAATAAATATAATTAGAATTAATGAATAATTTGTATTATATTATCAAATACAGTAAAATAAAAAAAATAAAAGAATTCATTTAAAACAAAACTGTAAATTAATTAATTTCAATTATAATTAATATGTAACTATATATATATATATATTATATATATATAATATATAATATAGGTTAATAAGGGAGAAATATTACATTATTAGTGAAGGAAGGTGGATGATGAAGCGAACAGATCTAAGATGTGGACAGAGAGCAAAGAACTGACACTAAATTACTTCCTGCCACTCAGGTACCTATAATAATGGAAAATTACGCATAAATAAGAACAAAAAATGAAAAATAAGAAGAGAATGAGAAGGTTGAGTATAAAAAAGTGTTATGTTCATGTTTTCCCATATACAAATCATATAGTTAGAAAAATCGACAACTGCGAAAAAAGAAAAAAGAAAAGATATGTAATAGGTTAGTTTAGAAAAAAAAATGTTTTCATGTTCTTTATAACTATAATGAAAATTCAAATAATAACAGAGAAATTGAATATAAAAAATTAAAATACAACCGTTCACTAGTTAATTACAAATAGAAATAACATCTTGTTATATACTTATGATTATAATAATTTAAAATATAAATAAATAAATAATATTAGTAATGTATATGCTAATAGATAAATTGAAATAATATGTATATTTGAATATTCATAGATGATCATCCATCCGGATATTAAAGAAGAAACGGAAATTCAATTCAACTTCAATTGAATCTATTTATGATAAATAAACTTTAGAAAGCTCTAATACTTCAACATGTGTATAACAATTATACTAATATTAGTGTAATATTCAATACTTTTAATATAAAATAGAAGAAATTGAATATTATTCAATAGTAGGTAGTTAGTTGGCTAAGATATTATAGCTTTTTCTTTCAAATGTTTTTTCAGCATAAATCTTTCTATATTATAATTTCATTTTAACTTTGATATCATAATCAATATTATAATTTCATTTTTATTCCAAAAAAATAAATAAAGATAATTTGTATTCATGCGTCACTTATACTCTTATACCTTACTTTCAACATATACAAAACATTAGAATCATTTAGATGAATGAAACAATCACATTTTAATATAATTCTTAAAATAAAAGAAAAAAAAGAAGAAGAAGAATATATTATAAAATTCTAATTAATAAAATATAATAAATATATATTTATAAGAAGATGCAATTAAGAAAAGAATTTCGTCTTAAAATTTGAAAAATGAAAATAGATTGACAGACGTTAAGAGGAATAGAAAATGAAAAAAGTAAGTAAGTTCAAGCAGTGTCATCTATCTAATGGTTCAGCTTAGTCATTTACTATGTAGAGAAAGTAAACGTATTTTAACTATCTAAACTATAAGAACTTGAAATCAACAATAAAAAACAAAGATTATTATAATTAAACACAAAATTATTATTTTTTAACAAAAAAGAAAGAAAAAAGAAAGAAAGTGAAAATAGAAATTATATACATATATACATGTATATGTATGTATATATGTATATATGTATCTGTGTTTGTATAATATTATCATTATTATTATTATTATTAATTAATTAATATATATATATATATATATATGTATATTCTATATTTATAAATATAGATTATGAATATACAAATATGTTTTTAATATGTAAAATATGACGTTGTTTTAATAAAGTTTAAAATAAATTTTTATATCAAAAATATTATAGTAATAATTCAAATAAGTTGATAATTCAATATTATATACTATATTATACATTTAAAAAAAATGAAATTTAACTTCATACGATGAAATGATGAAAAAACGTCTCATCTCTCAGATGATGCTGGGTACTCTCAAACAATTTTATGACATTCATCATACGAATAACTTTTATTTCAGAATTAATTAGCCAAATGTCTAAAGAAAACGGCTAAAAAGAAAAATAAAAATTCTTATTTTATTTTCTTCTAGTATGTGATAGTGATGTGAAATAAAATCCACTACACTAGACTAGACTAGGTTGTTTAAGGTCTATTGTACTCTAATCTTCATGCATAACATGAAGTAAAGACATAAGAATATATGATAGAAGGAACTTACAAATCTGAAAAAATATTATAAATATGAATATATATAGATAGATATATCCAAATACATATACATACATATATATATATGTAGGGAGAGAGATAGTTATAAAAACTTGGACATAAAACTTTGTTTCGATCTCCTGGTTCAAAACAACAGAATAATACAAGTATAGTATAGAGTAGCCCCAAAAATGATGTTAGAAACGTCAACTTGCTGTACATTTTGCAAAAAAAAGGATGAATATCAAAATTATGCATAAAGTTAAGTGAGTCAGAAAGTTCTTAGATACTAGCTGCCCACTTATTCATAAAAATATTTTGATATTCGAAGATCTTATACATATTCGAAATGAAGAAAGGCAGATATGAATGAATAAACAGCTGGAAACACAAATGACATTGTGTGATTAGAAGCTTAGATAATCAAAAATAAAATAGTAATGAATAAAATGACATAGAAATGAGAAATTTATAGAAATATTTCAATATACATATAGTTCTTCTCCTCCTCCTTCTTCTTCTTCTTCTTCTTCTTCTTCTTCTTCTTCTTCTTCTTCTTATTCTTATTCTTCAAGAATTCATTTTATTTGAAATAATAAGATAAAGGTATGCACATTATTCTATTTTTAAAAGAAAATGTTCATAATGAAAAGAAAAAGAAGAAAAAACATAAAAAAAACTATGAGTAAAGCAATTATTGAAAACTTTCAATTTAAATTGTCAAACGATTTTTAGCTGTCAACTTCACAATGTCGTCACTAGTTCTATTTCTAAGCTAAGGTTTATTAGAAATGAAAGAAACGTTTATAGAGAGTATTCTTAAGATAGCTCAAAAGCAAATGAAAAGATTTTGCATAAAATTTGAAAAGGAAAGCTCTAAAGGTGTATATGCTTCGCTTAAGAAGTACACCTAAAGAACCGGAACTAGTAGCTGAGAAAATGAACAAGAATGTACAAAAGTAGCAAGAGAGAGAGAGAGAGAGAGACTGAGAGAGAGAGAGAGAGAGAGAGAGAGAGAGAGAGAGAGAGAGAGAGAGACTGAGAGAGAGAGAGAGAGAGAGAGAGAGAGAGAGAGAGAGAGAGAGAGAGAGACTGAGAGAGAGGATAATAAAGAGTAAATGCTTGAAGATTTGAAAAGAATTTATAATAATGAAAATACAGATAGTAGTGTAAGGTTAGAAGAGTGTGAAAGAAAGATAGAAGAAGAAGAAAAGAAAATGAGCTTCATCAAATCATAAACTAAAAACTTCATAACCACCTGCAGTTTGAATAACCACGTTGAATAGTTTACGAACATCTGAATAGATCAAAAAGTTTTTTGAATGAAAGTATTAAAAAGATTTCTTGGAATATTGATTTATGTCAAATAACCTAAATATATAATATAAATTGTATAATGATTAATGATATAAAATTAAAATAATAAGTAAATTATATAAATGAAAAGAAGAAATATTATATATATATATAGAATATCATTTTGAAAATGAAAAAAATGAGTCTGTCTTCTTACATTTGCCATTAAAG
This sequence comes from Auanema rhodensis, assembly GCA_964057225.1. Taxonomy (NCBI): domain Eukaryota; kingdom Metazoa; phylum Nematoda; class Chromadorea; order Rhabditida; family Rhabditidae; genus Auanema; species Auanema rhodense. The sequence goes on along the minus strand of OZ059899.1, from coordinate 5,917,062 downwards.
TCAGTCAACTATAATACCCCTCATCTTCATTTTTCATTGAGCTAGTAAAAGCAGTTTAGTAAATCCTGAAGATTGACGAAAGATAATAAATAAATTAATTTTTATTAAAGTTTTATTAAAATATAATTTAAAAGAATAATAATATATAATTATATTGAAATAGTAAAATAAAGAAAGAAAAAAGAAGAAAATATTCACATGAAATCGAACTCCTTTACAAAACATTCCATATGACAGAAGACCTTAAGCATTAGTTATGATGTAATCACAATATAAGCTTTTCGTATTTCAAGAAAATAATATTGTCTTAAGGATAATGAGGACACAAATGACGATGATGATGAAATGAATGATTATGTCGATAAATCAGAAGACAAGAGTGAATGAATGAATGAAAGGAAGAGAGATTCTGAGAGGAACAGCTAAAAACGATTCATTCCTTTGGTGGGGCTTGTCTTTTCTCAAGAAAAAAAATAGTTTGTGATGGGAAATGAACCTAAAAGTAAAAAGGATTAGTCAAACAGAGTAAAGATTGCAAGAACTTAGAGAAATTAGTTGAAGTTGAATGTCCATGTATGGACAGAGATTTAGGTCTTCTCTACTTCATCATAGTAATCCTTTTCGTTCCTTAGACCTTCAACCACTTTTTTTCAGTTTGCTTGTTGGTTTTCGATGCACATCGTCAATCTCATTAAACTCAATGAGCCCAGCACCGGAAGTCTTTTTTTTTTTTTTTATTCAAAAAAATTGGCTAAGAAAAATAGGTTCCAATTAAAAGAATAAGTTGAAGAGTACGTAATGATTTAAGAAAAAAGAAGTAAGAAATAGAAATTTATTTATATTTATTAATACTAAATATAACCGTCATTATTAGGAAATTCAATATACAACATATACATAATTATTTTTATAAACTATATATATATATATATATATAGATTTAACTAGAATTTTATAATATAATCAATATATATATATATATTAAATATATTTGAGATCATAATTTATAATGAATCTTGTTTTATTTTGTTTTTTTTTTGTCCTAAATTATTAATTTATATAATATAAAATTATATATTATTGATCTCGAACAACAATCGGTCTACCACCATCTTTACTAGCAATAATATTCTTAATAACCAAAAATATTGCTAAAATATGACAGATATTAACAAAGATCATACTGCATCGATATAAATTAAAAGTAAAGCATCTTCGTACATTTTCTCTGAAACAAAAAAAATTATAAAAGTACGTTTAAACTATATTTGAAGTTTTTTTTAAATCTTCAATAAATCATAAAAAAATAAACTTCAACTAACCTTGTATCATGTTTAGGATTAAATGGTAAACATGGCCAGAAAAATCTCAATTTTGTGAACTTTATAATACCCCAGAGCAATGCAACCAGTTTGATACATGATGAGAAATATACTGGATTAGCCAATGATAATCGAGGCTCATTTGTAAATAAAATGTTCAAAAATGAAGGACATGGTACCTAAAAATTGAAAACAAAGTTTATTGAGTATGCTTGTAAAGTTTTAGAAAATTAATTTAGTTTTAAGTGAACTCATGCTTTAACGAATTTAATTGTTATTTTTCAAGAATTGTTCATTAAGCTTAAGTTCCATCCATAATTTCTCAACCTTTAGTTCAAATCTTCTCAACTTTCTTTGAAAACTTATTCATTACATCACAACGTTTTCAAAAAAATAACTGATGAAGCTATTTGTGATCAGACAAGCAGCTGAAATCGTGACTTAAAATCCAGTCATGACCTGAACAGCCACAGCATTTTAGCCAAAGTTCATTATTTAAAAAAAATTTTTTTTGATTGCTATACGAGAAAACTGACTAAACTCAGATGTTTTGATTTAAAATAAGCTCAAATATATATATTTCAATGAAAAAAATTGGAACTTTTTCTAGATAAATATTGAAAACAGAAGGTTGTCTCAAATCTCTCTATCTCTCTCACCTTGCCAACAATAGAAAACTGAACGTTTGTTGTTAGCTATTTATCAACTTTTAAACATTAAATGAGCTAATTCAATGAGAAAATTTCGATTTTCAAAGATATATATGTGATCATTCAAATAAATGTTAACAAGATAATATTTTATATATCATTGTACTTAATATTTTTGGTATTGAATTGTGAGTTATAAAATAATTTGAAAGAAATAAATAATCAAATACTTATTTTTCAAAAGAATATATTCTAAAGAAGTATTAATCTAACTTCTTTAGATTATTTTGTAAAAGAAAAAATGTTTAAAAGTATAAAATGATCAGTTATCATCAACTTTCGAAAGAACATTTTTTGATTAATTGATTCCAACTTATCAGCATACCAGACGTCTTTGTTTCAAGTTCAAATGTTTAAGCTTCAAAAATTAGAAGCATAGGCGCAATTATTTGAAATGAAAAGAAAATTAACTGACTTCTTCGAGTGCTAATACAAGACTTTTAGCAAGTCGAGCATAAAATACATTTTCTTCATCATATTTTAGAGTTTTGCACACATCTACCATTTCAAAAACATAAACAAATACAGATAAACCTATAATATTCAATTATTTTAATTCTATTAACTATGTATAATAAAACCTGTAAAGAAGAAATAGCCATAAGCAGCATAAATAGCTGTTTGACTTTGAAAATTATTCAAGAATTCCGCAATTCTAAATAGAAAAATAGGAAAAATTATTGAAAATGATCAGAAAATCTTAGATTACCTTGAACAAACTAAGAAATCTGCCATTAGATCTAGTGTAGATGCAAGAAGAGTGACTACAGCAATTACACGTAAAGGAGGTGCCCATTCAAGATGATTTCTGAAAATAGAAATTCTTGTACAATCAGTTAAATGAAAATTGAACTAACGCTGGACCATCAGGATCCTTCCAAGCTAGTCGCCAACCCATATTAGAATGTTTCCTAATGAAGAATATCAGATAGTGTGTGAAGAAATATTTATAAAATGATATTAGAGCTTAGAAGTAGGTATTACTGATGACCTTAGCAGTTTAGGCTTGTGAATGCTTTACAGATTCTTTACACGAAGACCTATATCTTGAACAAGCCAGTAGGCGGACAGCTGGGTCGAGTGGGAGGTTGAGTTATGTATCCTCAGATCCACAGAAAGTGAGGAGAACCGCCGGAAGAAGAAGCAGAACAACACGAAGAAGTTGGTGAGAGATATAGAGATAAAAATCAAACTGATGATCATTCCCATTTCCCTCTTTCTCTGCTAACAACTATCAATATCACATTCTTTTCTCTTTATGAATCATCTATTCTCTTCGATCTTAACATTCTATTCAGCTTGTATCTAGCCTAATGTCCGCCTGTTTTAACTAACTAACATTTATGATCACAACATATCAAAAATTATCTTTTGAAGAGAGAAGTATGAATACCCCACCTCCCTTGACAAGTCGTTCTGTCAACCTGAGCATGTCACTCAACTTCTAACATAAAATGCTCATAACTCATTGAATTACAATATTTTCTGAATTAAAACAAGATTTATATGAATTATAAGACATAAATGATTTTAAAACAAATGAAAAACAACTGATTAATTATGTCATTTACAACAAATTTTGAAAAAAAAGTTTCACATCATCAAATATATAAAATATTTTTTTATTTTATTTATTTTAAAATAAATATTTATTTAAATAATTAATGTTAAATAATATATAATATAAATATCATTAACTATATTTAAACTACTTATACTATACTGTATACTGTATACAACTTTAAAAAAAACTTTGTTATCACAATCTAAATATAACTTGGCCAATGAACATTCAAATAATATTTCCTTTTCTCAGAAAAAAAAGATAAAACATTGAAAATTACTTCTTAAAGATGGAGAAAGAACAAGAACACTTTCATATTTGAAAAGCAAATTATCATTCTTTAATCATCGCGTGCAATGAGTCATCGAAAACATATAGAGAAACTTAAGATTGTAAGAGAATTAATTCATTTGAACAATATTGTAAGAAAACTTTTTATTTGTTTAAATTTTAAAAATAAATTTATTAAATTATATTTATATTTTATTATTATTATTATATAAATATAGATGGATAAATAGATAGATAGATTTATGTATACACATACATGTATATGAGATTCTTATTTCATTAATTTTTAATATGAAAATTAAAAATTTTAACTAAAAAAAGTAAAAATATTTACAAAAATAATATAAATGACCATGTTCATTGATGACCTTTACTAACGTTTCTTATTTACTAAACGTCATGTTTATTTTAGGCGACAATCTCTTCGAGAAAATGAAGATTACGGAAGTTAGTTAAAGGAAATGACGATAGAGTATGAAGAATGTGTGATAATATGATCAGCAACAGATAAATAATATATGTATAAACATATTAAACTATTATTAATTATAATATATTAATAGTATATATCTATATAATGAATTCCGTCTTTTTCATATTTCATCTGTATGTACCTCACACGAATAATGTTTAGAACGGTGCTAACCACATGCTGCATCTGATGTTCACGTACAAACCGTTTTGTGTACCGATTGGGCCACATATTCTGTTTTTTCTTTGTCCTGCCAGCTCAAGATCATCTACTCTCTCAAAGTCACGTCTCTATTTATACAAAAGACTTGATTGTCGTATAAAAGGGTATGGGTTAGCCTTAGACAGAGAGATTGAATCCATTTCCTTCTTTACAAAGATTTTAAGATTTTCATTTTATTCGTTTTTCTCTAAATATTCTTATATTTCTACATTTTTCTTATTTTATTTTAGGTAATGAAGTTACTTCTATTAACTGTGGGTATATGCTACCTAGCTTCAGCTCAAAAGGATGATTCATTACCAGATGTTTTAACTATATATAGTCTTGTACCAAATAATAAAGAGCTTAACGTTGAATCAGCTAAACAAGTTGCTTCATCTGACCCGATTCCACCTAGCGATGATGAAAACCTTCCTCCACTTATGCCTACCCAACAAGAAACAGAATCGGATGATTCTTCCGATTCTGAAGATAGTTCAGAGCCGTCATCACCAAAGCCACCCGGTCGATTCTTGGGAAATCGTCGGTTCCCCGGACCATTTGGGCCCAGACCTGGTCGTCGTCACAACAGATTCCCTCCATTCCCATTCCCATTCCGACCTGGACATCCTGACCGTCGTCCATTCCCACCCGGTTCACGTCCTTATCCACCACGTCCAGAAGAGAGATGTGAAAGATGGAGTGAATGGCAAAAGGTATCATATAATTAAAAATCTTTGTAATATATCTTATCTTCAATGTTATAGGCTAGTTGTTTCTGGCCTAACCAAACTTTAGAGGAGTTACCTCTTAATTGCCGAGTTGTCCCCGTTAAGAAGCAATGGCCTAACTATCTTAAAAAGGTAAACTCAATATTAAAAATCATAAATATAACCATTTTTGAAGTTTTTCTTGTTTGAAAACATTAGAGAAATGTTCATTGTTTGCTGAGTATAAGACAAAGGTCAATATACAAACAAAAAAAGTTTTCAAAAAGGATAGTTTTCAATAAAAACGAAAAGTTTCACGCCGACCATGTCAAATATCAAATAACAGATCAAGTTGTCTTTTAGTTTGTTGAAGCTAAAGTCATGGAAGGATATAACATGATTGTTGATGAGTTCAAACGTCGTGGTGCTCCACAACGTTGTGGTTTCTGCTCAAGAAGCTTTGAGTGCCGTATTCGTAATGAAACAAGTTCCTCAAGCAGATTCTGCCCGTAGGAAACATAACACAAGAATCGCAATAATTTTTTTTTTTCAGATTAAAAGAAGTTAGACCTGTATCTGAAGATTGTGGAGATAGTGATGCTTGTATTATTAATGAAGAAAAGGGAGGATGTCCACCACCACTTTTCCTTCAAAAGGCTGATCGTTTGAATCAGTTGAATCAAATGATCCAAAAGAAGCAGTACAAAGTTTGTTTTTCCACATTTTCAAAGTTTATAAAGCATATATAAACTTATTCAGAAATTCGTTACCCAACTTTTGGAAATGAAGAAGATGGTTGAACTCGACGGCAAGCCTGAAAATATCCGATTCAAGAGAGATTCTGGATTCAATCTGGATTATTCTCCTCTTGATTTAGCATATTATAACAAAATGACTGACTCACTCTTGTATAATCAAGATTTTCATCAACGTCGTGGACCAGGAGCACGTGGACCTGGTGGAGCTACGAGATCCGGATTTTCAGGATCACGTCCATATACCCCATCTGATGATTTACCATTTGCCAGTGAAGGACGTCGTGGACCAGGAAACTTCCCTGGATTTACAGGACCAAGATCCTTCGGTTCTCCTGACGATTTACCTTTTTCACCCGAAGGCCGTCGAGGACCAGGTGGAGCGGGTCGTCCACGATTTGCTGGCCCAGGATCATTCTCGTCATCAAATGACTTCCCATCAGAAGGACGTCGTGGACCGGGACATGCTGGAGAAACCGGGTTCAGAGGACCTAGACCTTTCAACCCTACTAATGATTTTCCATTCGGACCGGAAAGTCGCCGCGGTCCTGGAGGAGCAGGTCATTCAAGAACTGCTGGACCAGGATCATTTGGACCATCGGATGATTTCCCATTTGGTTCTGAAGGACGTCATAGTCCAGGACATGCTGGAGCATCAGAAGGATTCAGAGGTCCAAGACCAGGCAGCCCATCAAACGATTTCTTCTTCAAACCAGAAGGAAGACGAGGACCAGGTGGATCTGGACGCACAGCATTTGCGGGACAAAAACCAAGGGGGCCATCAAACGATTTTCCATTCAGACCAGAAGGACAGGATGTTATTAATAGTAGACGCAGAAGAGATCATTACCAAATGTTCAACGACAATGAAAATCAGGAATATGGAAGACCTTCTGATGCTTCGGTCCCACAAGAATCATTCGGACATGGACCATTTGGCCCACGTCCATTCGGTCCTTCTGATGACTTCCCATTCGGACCAACTGGACATGGAAGACACTTTCCTGCTAGACCGTTCGGGCCAAGACCATTCGGTCCTCATGATGACTTCCCATTCGGACCCTCAGGACATGGAAGACATTTCCCTCCTAGACCTTTCGGGCCAAGACCATTCGGACCTCATGATGACTTCCCATTCGGACCCTCAGGACATGGAAGATACTTCCCCCCTAGACCATTCGGACCAAGACCATTCGGACCTCACAATGACTTCCCATTCGGACCGTCTGGACATCGTAGACACTTCCCACCCCGTCCATTTGGACCAAGACCTTTCCTCCCACCTATGCCATTTGGCAAATCTTTCAACAACACAGGTTCATCAAATCTCTCAGAGAACAATAATTCAGAATTTGAGCCAAAGAAGCTATATTTCCATCGTATGCGTTTTGATATTCAAGATGAAAATAAAAATGAAGGAAAGATGAATAGCCTTCCATCATTCAATAAGAGACCAGAAGTAGAAGGTCGTCAATTCTTAGCAAATTTGATTCACGGAACAACATGTGCTAGGTAAGATATTTTACAATTCAAATAGTTTATATCATATAAAATATTTCTAGTGTTAACCACAAATGCTTATGCTGTTGTGGACATTATATTCCAAATGTTGATACAGGAAAATGTGAAGATCTTCGTATGTTATTACCTGGAATTGAGGATGTTCTTGATAAAATGGATGAAGATAATGGTATAAACAGAAATATTTTCAAATATAACATCTAGATCTTATTTCAGATACATCTGTTCGTCAACCCATTGTTGCAGTTCCATTAAATAGTAAAAAAGAACAAATGAATAAGCCAAGTGTTATGAGAAAAATGGAAAAACCATCTACAATCTCCGATTTTTAAAATATTTTGAACTTAAATGTTTGAAAATTATTCATTTTTCTTTTAAATAATAATATTATTGTTATATATATATATACATACATATATAAGTTTATATATGTGTATGATTCAACTGTGATTTCCTCCTTTGTTGTCAGTGCTTGAGACCGGTATTATCTCAATTCAATTTATACTAAATATTATAAAATGTTTAATTTATATTTCAAATATAACATAATATCAAAGAAAAAGGAATTTTTGAATTAAAGGTAGTTCATCGTAATCCTAAGTTGATTCAAGACATTGGTTATCGTTCTTCCTTGTAGAGTCAACTTTCTTTTTGTCACGAATTTTCTTCAATTCAATTTTTTTTCCTCACGATGTTGGAATAATGAAAACGGAAACGCAGCAATCGCTTTGTTGATTTCATTTTCGATTTTCTCCATCATTGCAAGCTTCTATTAACTTTGAAATAACTAACTATAACAACATATTATGATATAAACATGAATATCTAACAATATCATTCATTCAAATCTCATATTAAACTTTGTCAACCAAAAGATATAAAGAAAAAGAAAATTTGTAACTTCATATGATATTCAAACAACAACATAAGGGATACAAAACATAAACATTTTAAAAGAAAAAAAAAGAAAAATCAAATATCTTTATTTCCTTTAAACTAAAAATAATATTTTTCTTCTTAAAGAATAGCTTATGGATCTTTTTTCAAGTTGGAACATCTTTAAAACAACAGAACTAATATTTCCTTTAAATAATACACATTCTATTGCATGAATGATGAGTTTAAGACGACTAAGTAAAGCTTTAAAGACATAAATACTGATTTTAAACCTTTTACCCCATCATTTTCAATTTAATTTAACCGTTAAATACCAATGTTATCGTCAACATTAACATTATTTGGAGTAAGTAATCTACTTGGTATGGTAAGTATTATGATAATTATTTTATAAATTAAAATATAATAAATATTAAAATAACTTAACTTATACATAGATTGTAAATGGTGCATCTGTATTAGTATGCAGTATTCATTGGACAAATCATGGTGATGTACATCTTCAAATTTATTATAAAGTAATAATAATAATAATAATATACAGTAGATGTTTAAAATTGCGCGACATAGATGAAACAAAAATTAAAAAATGAAATCAGACAATTTGATTGAAAATACTTCAAGTATTCCTTAGCAAAAATATAAAAATATTGTTCAAGTGATTTCTTTTCTGACTGGAATGCTCGTGTTGCGCAGTTTTTCAACGCTAATTTAAATTAAAAAAAATAAATGTCTATATATAAAATAAAATTCTAAGAAAAAATCTTTTTAGGATTATATATGGCATTCATTATTGATTTTATTATTATTTCTTTCAATGATATTATTTATAATTATATTTTCATTAAGTTGTTCAAACGTAAACGAAGAACCAACGCAACGTAAACGAATAGTAAGATTTATAAATTCACAATAATTATAAAACTAAAAAAAAATTATTTTCAATTTTAAAAAAATAATTAAAATATTTCAGACCATTTTTCTTATTTGTATTTGCTTATTTCTTGTAATGTTAAGTACAGCAGTTGAAATAGCTTGTTTAACTAATAAGGATAATTATCATAATGATATGCATCAACGTATTATAGCAGTTCTGGTATATATTTATATATTTTTATTTAAATATATAATATAATATATATTTAGATATTAACAATTATATTAAATATTATATTAATTATGTTAATTGTAATAATTGCTTTGAATTGTGATCGAAATCGTGTGAATGATCTAGCTACTGTTCATACACCTTATCCTTCTGAATTAACTTTAACACGAAGTTATTCATATCAGCAACAGCAAACTCATCAAGATGTACGTTCTTTCAATTTAAAAGTTTGCAAAAAACATTTTTTGCTTATTGAAAATTCATTAAATAATCATTTTAGCATCCATTCTTTGATAAGACAACAAATTAAAATTTCAAAAAATCCACGTTTAAATATTACGTGGAAAATCAATAAATCATTTAGATTTTTGATTATAATAATTCAATATAAATATATATTTTTTTAAATTTCAGATGAACCAATCCAAATAATTCAATGAAAATGAAATTGTTACAATAATTTTATTATAATTATATTTATTGTAATAAAATTTTAATAAAAACTTTAAAAAACTTTGATATTGGAATGTACTCGTTCTATGATTCTTTTTATAAATTGTTATCATATTTCCTACTGATGCTTTGATACAGTTTTATCTAAATAATTCATGAAAACTTTGAATTGTTATGAAAACAATCAATGTTCTAATTATTTCATTAAAAATGTAAAAAAGTACAAAAATTATTAAACTTATTCAATAAAATATTTTGATAATTATTTTATTTTTATTCATTTTATTCTTTCTTAAACGAAATAATTTTATGTTCCTGATCTAGACAATAAAGAATGATAAGAAACTATTTTAAAAATCAAATAATTTATAAAAATTCTTTATATACATTTTCAATTTTTCATTAAAAAAAAATATAAATGTACTAATAATAAATCAATAATATAATTTAAATTTAAATTTAAATAATACATTTATCATCTTTTCTTACATAATTTTTTAATAATTCACGATTATTAGCTTTCTTTCTATATTTTGGTTCTGGTTGAATTATTTCAAATTCTGAAAAGTTTTGTTTTTAAAGTTTCTTTTAAGAATTAAAGATCTAACCTCCCAAATCTGCACAAAGTTTCTTCTCATGATGAAATTGGCGAGATTCACACAACATATTCTTCTTGCATTTTTCATTACATGGTTTTAGTCCATCATATTCATTACGACGATAATGATTTCTAAGATATTTTATAAGAAAAACATATTTATTATAATATTTAATTATAACTAACCTTCGATATTTGTTAAAAAGAGAATCATCTTTAGCCATACGATTCAACAATTTATTATATTCAGAAGGTGCTTGAGATATTAGACCTTTAATTATATAAATTTATAATTAATAAATTTTAAAAAATAAAAATTATATTTACCATATTCTTTATTAATACTTGAAAATAATTGTTCCCATACAGGATCTTGATTAGGATTCATATTAGCAGTTGTAATATTCAAAAACCATTCTTCATAATCAATAACTTCCTATAATAAAATATTTAAATTATTAATTGAATGAATAATATTACATAAGTAGAATCTTTATATTTTCCATCAATTGTATATATTCTATAAGCTGGATTATATTCTGAATAGGTTGTAAGTGAAGGTGCTGAATAAACAACTCCAGTTGGACGTGAAGTTGCATCCTAAACAACTTTTTATTATTATATGTTGTTTATAAGATTTAACATACTTCAGGATTTTCATATACCATATAGAATGTATCATAATGAGTGTGACCAAAGAATTGAGCACTAATTGTATTTTGGAATCTAATAAAATTTAAATTTAATTAATTATAATATATATAATTAACCTATTAATAACTTTGTAATAGTTTATAGCCCATCCTTCACGAGATTCAGAATCAACTCCTGGAATATGTGATACGATATGTACCTAAAATTGTAAAAAAAATAAAAAATAAAGTTTTTTTTTAAATTCAAAATCTTCTAGATTTTGTTTTAACAAAATATATAATTTTATTAAAAATAAATAATAATTTAACATAAATTATACCTTATCACCAGCTTTTTCAGCATCTAATAATTGCTCTATTACCCATGACATTGTACCATCTGGATCTGTATCATTAATAGTTAACCAGCTGAAAAATAAATAATATTAATAATTTATATCTTATATAGTTAAAAACATACAAGTTTATAGCATCACCACCTAATGGATTATTCAAAGATAGTAGACGTAATCCAGGAAACAGCTTTACCATAAAGCATCCCATACTAAACAATTATTATAATTTTCATTATTAATTAATTTTTTTTAAATAAATTAATAAATATTGTTGTGATTTCATACTATTTCATGACTTTCATTTGATCTTGTGGTACCCAATCATGCCAAGCACTTGCCATAGCATCATATAACCAATCCATATGAAATTTTCTTGGAACACTGTGTGGAGCAAAACTAAAAAACAACTAATAGTTTAATATATATTTATGTATATTACATAAAATTGTTTTTTTAATATAACAAAAAACAAACAAATATTATCTTGAATTCTATTCATTAATTGATAATTTTGAAAATTGATATCTATAACTTACTTATCAATAGGAACTCCTTCATGATTACCAACAGAAAAGAAGATTGGAACATTTGGAAGATGTCTATAAATAGAAATATTATTTTTATAAAAATAAAAATAAATATATAATTAAATTATTATTTAAATATTTCTTACTGTCGAATTGAATCTGATATATTCTTAACCATAGCAGCATGTGTTGATTTATCATATTCATAAACAGCATGAGACATCAAATCTCCAGAAACAACCACATAATCTAACTAAAAAAATATATTTTATTTTATTATTTATAATAAAATATATTACATCTTTATGATTATTTTGTATAAATGATAGCATATTCTGAAATGTCCAATATGGTAAATCACATTTTCCTACTGAACCCCATTTACCAGCTGGAACTGATATCTTAGAAGAAGCGGTAAGTTCCTAAATCATATGAATATGTTATATTCTTTGATATAATTGAAAATACTGATGGATCTCCTGGTACACGACAGCATTGTGGTTCTTTACAATCTACTTCTTGCCCAACTTGATATTGAGTATCCATATGAACATCAGTTAAATGTAAAACACGTAAAGTAGGCTTTCCAGTCTAAAATTCTATTTTTTCTTTAAAAAACTTTAAATTTGAACTAAGTTTTGTTTCAAATATTATCTATATAGATATACATACAGGAATAGTTTTCTTATCAATTGGAGTTGGTTGTCCTCCAGGAATAGGTATAGTCCAGCTAACTTTTAATGGATCAATAAACGTTCCACAATCTAAATTTAAATATTTTTAATTATATTATTATTATTATATAATAATTAATTAAATTAAAATATTATACCTTTTATTATTAAACCACAGATTTGATGAGGTTCAACAACTACTTGACCAACAACATATATAAATTCATCCTAATTTAAGCTTTATAATTAGTTTTATTATATAACTTACCGCAAATTCTCCAACAATATGATCACATACAAAACTATCTTCAATTTCAAAAGTTTGACAAATCCAAATTGCTGTTTCAACTAAATTTTCAATGATAAATCACTTTCGTTACTAACTTCTTATAAGCGTACCAGTACAAGTTGCAGTTGCATTTTGCCCCCATTTTCTATGAAGTAAAGTTACTCCAACTTCACATTCCTCACATGTATCAGACTTAGCATCTGAATATATTATTGGAATTAAGAGAAAACAAAAAAGTTTTAAGTTTACCAACTATGTTTATAGAGAAAAGAAGTAGCAGAAGAGCTACAATCCTTGTCAGCATCCTCTTTCCAGAATATGAAATGCTAAATATTACTTTCAATAAAGCCTTATCTGTGAAGAAGATACGGTAGTAAAGTAATTAAATAATAAAAACTTTTATGATTAATATAAAGGAATAAGAACTGAAGAATATTAATATTTCTCTGCTAACCTAAGCATAAAATCAAAAATCCACTTCAAATTGAATGAATTGAACATCAAACCAATATGTATAACTTGATTAATATCTTCAGATTTTATTTGAATACAGTACGACAATACCTTCAGTTTATGCGACAGCACAACATATTATCTTTTATAAAATCCACGAAATGAAGTTTATGTCGTCCGTATTAATATAGAAATCAGCTTATTAAAGAGATTTAAAGCTTAAAAGCAGCAAAATTCATTGTAAATTATCATTTTACTGTTTTTCTGATAACACTAAGAATAAGTATAATTACTATTCATAGTATATAAATAGATAAAAGTAAGGATATTAACGATAAATGTTTCGTTTACTTCAAGTTTCTCTACTACTTCTAATTTTCCCAGGTAGGTAAATATAAAATTTTATTTTGATCTATGTTGCCAATCATCTGATTTCTTTTTTTATGTCTTTTCATTGTATTTTCTGATAATTTAATTCTCTATAATATTTTAATGTCCCTTTATCATTAAAACCACGTGCATGATAAATGAATTCAATATTAGAATTTTGAAAATATTTTGAAATTACAATATATATAACTAACTATATAGTTTAGTAACTATATATTCAAAATCAGAAGAATGTGAACAATGTGAAATTGCTGTTGAACTAATACATCGTGAATGGCAAACAGATTCTACTGAGCAGTGTGTTGGTAATTTATTTATAATTTCATCTAAAACTTTAATAAATTTTGTTTTAGCTGAACTTGCTATTTGGATTTGTGAATCATTTGAAACTGTTGATAATTTCATTTGTAATGGTATCATAGGTGATTTTCAGGTAATAACATTATAATTTTAAAAAATTATTAGAAAAACATATATTTAAAGGATGAATTCATGTATGTTATCGGCAAAATTATAGTTGAACCAAGAGAATTGTGTAGTTTACTTGTACCAGGTTATAATCTTTTTCATATTTTTATACAAAATTATATTATTTATTTATAAATAATATATATTATATATTAGATTGTGGAACATTTTTTGATCCATTAAATGTTACTTGGACTATATCGTTACCTCCTTCAAAACCAACACCTGTTTATCAAAAACCTGTTGAAGTAAAGAATTAATTAATATATAAATATATAATTATATATTTTAAGAAAGGATATCCTACACTTAAAGTACTTCATTTAACTGATCTTCATTTGGATATGTATTATACAGTAGGAGACGAAGCTGATTGCTCATCACCTCAATGTTGTCGACCACAGAATACAACAGATGTAATACTTTCTGCTAATATTATTTGTATTTATTATTATTATTATTAATATAGGAATTAACATTATCCTCACAAACTGTTCAAAAACCAGCAGGCAAATGGGGTACTGTAGGTACATGTGATGCCCCGTATTGGCTTCTAACGAATATGCTGGAAGATATAAAGAAAACGTATAATGATGTAAGTATTTTTATAATTATCTAAATATATATTTAGCTATTTTTAATCTTAACTATAATATATATAGATATATATATAATTAAACAAATTATTCTGAATATTATACTTATTAGATATAATTAAAACAAGTAAATATGATAATTCGAAGATCATAACTTTTACAATTAAATGAACTACATTGAAGTTTGTTTACTATAACTTACGCGTGTACACCATTTTCTCAATGAATTCAAGTTCGTTAAAATCCATTAAGCTGGTTCATAATATTTTTTCTTAACTTTATAATATATAAATATCAACCGAACCATCACTGCATCAAAATTAAAATGAAAACTAGTCAATTTACGTAAACATGACGCGATATGCTAATTAGAATGAATAAATTAGTAAGATGAATGATATTTGATGAATGAATAAAATTCTATCTTAACTATGTATTCCGATTCTTTTTTCTTATAATATATATAAATATTTAGATTGATTATATATTAGTAACCGGAGATATAATGTCACATACTGATTGGAATTATAATCAACAAACTCATGCAGCAATGATCAAGAATGTTTCAAGCACAATTAAATCGTATATTATTACTAATTATATTGTATTTCCATCAAATTTCTTATCTAGGTTATAACATTTCAGATATTTTTCTAATTTGCCTGTTTATTTTTCTGTTGGTAATCATGAAGGAGTACCTATTGATAAGTAAGATCAGATCAAATTATACTAATTTTATTATTAATTAACTATATATCATATAGTTAGTTATTATATATAATATGTATATTTATATATTTTTAGTATTGCACCTCATTCTGTACCAAAAAAGTATCATATGGATTGGTTATATGATGCTATATCTGATTCCTTTGAATCATTCTTACCATCACAGCAGAAGAAATATTTGAAATAGTTGACAATTATTATTTTAAAATCATAAAAAAAATTCTTTTAGTAACGGATGCTATATGGTTAACCCATGGCCAGGATTTCGCATAATTTCTTTGAATAACATATATGGAGATCAAATGAATTTGTATGCAATTAAGACTTGGTTCAAAACTTTTTTTCAGATTTCACAAGTAATAAAAATGAATGAAAGGGAGGGTATTGAGAACAATTTTAATCATATACATCTTCTTTTTTTTACTAATTTTATATAGATCATATATTATATTCTTTATATTCTTTATATAAAATTTATATTTTAATTTAGCTGGTTATATATGAATCAGACGGATCCAGATGGCACTATGCAATGGCTAATTACTCAATTGTTAGATGCAGAAAAAGCTGGAGACAAAGTTGGTAACAAAATAAAAGTTTTTATTCATCATGAATATCATGTTCTCAAATATCCTTCCTCATTTCTTTTTTATATTTTTTGATTCTATATACATACATAGTATGTATGCTTTTGTGAAAATGATAGAAAATAACCTGAAAGAAAAAAAATCTGGGAAACAACTTGTCTCCGAAGTTTTACGTGAAATTCTGACATCTAAAACGCGTGGGCTTAATCTCATGCCAAGTCAAGTGCTTATATACTTAACCTTCAAACTTACGTTTCGCATTTCACGTGAATTTCGATTTGCGACTAAAATGGGAAAACTTTAATTTTTGTTTATTCACAAAGTTTAATTTCATAGATAAATTTTTATTTTATTTAAAAAAAAGTAATTAATACATATGAATAAGAGTATGTTTTAGGTTCATATCTTATCACATATTCCTGGTAGCAATCATGAAGCATTAGAAGGTTGGGCTATAAACTATTATAATGTTGTTAATCGGTTAGTTTTTATTATTTTGATCTCTAAATATATATATTTGAATAAAAAAAATATTTTTATATTTACGTATATGTGTATGTTTGAATCATAAAAAGAACAAACATCAGAGATTAAGAAAATTGATGAACGTATGAGAATTCTCGAAAACTGATCTACCTGACAATATTCTATCTTGAATATCAAATTACCGCGAGCGTGTTCTTTCTATCTGATGATTCTGGCTGATTTACATGAATATCAGATGAGAAACATGAATAGATTAAAACCTTTTTTGTTAAAAAAAAATTTCAAAATCATCTAAGTCATTATCCTAGAATAGTTTACAAACAAAAATAAATTATCATTTAATTGATTCAGATTGATACTATTTCAGTTTCCAAAATACCATTGTTGCTCAATTTTTCGGACATGTGCACTCAGAAGAATTTTATATGATTTATGAGAATGCGGAAGTGCGTTGAAATCGAAACCTATCGAACACATTTTCTATGTCTGAAATGAGCAGTTTTTCCCATTTTTTTTTCAAAAAAAAAAAAAAGTTTAAAAACTGATATGGATTATGATTACAGACATCACAAACCTTCCTCTTCTTCAGGATTCAACGTCGCGACCCACTAATGTTGTCTTTGCTGCTCCTTCATTGACAACATATTCGGAATACTATCCAGCTTATCGTGTCTATACAATCGACGGAAATCACGCGAAATCGACTTATGTGAAGCCTCTTTTCTCATTATGCTGATAAGCTGCAATATTTTTTCAGCAAGTTATAGATTTTGGAGAACGATTTCTTAATTTAACAATAGCTAATGCAAGCCCAGAAAATCCTAACTGGGAATATCTTTATGAAAGCGTTAATACTGAATATGGTTTGTAATAATAATATTTTATATAGTTAAGAGAAAAAACAATTAATCTTTGCCTATACGATGAAAGTCCATATAACAATTAAGGATTGAAGAATCAAACTCCAGACGAATGGAATCAATTGATAGAGAGAATGAGAACTGATGATATTCTATTTAATAAATATCGCAGGTTTGATTTATTTTGTTTTTTAAATAATTAATAATAATAACAATATTATTTTAATTTAATATATAATATATATTTATATATTTATATATAAGAAAAGTTCAAAGTGCAGTAATTAATAAAGAAAGAAATGCTATATCTTTCATATATTATATTATTACTAACTTATATACATATATGTATATGTTACTTATATGACAATTTATATATTCTAAGAATTAGTAGATATACAAACGTTTTTCAATTCTTATTTATAAGTTTAATTGTCACTATTCAATTCACAATTTGTCATTATGAAGATATTAAAGAACAGGTCATGCTTATAGATTTTTGCAGCATTTTCTTTGAATAAATAACATTTCTTTACTGCTGTTATCATCAACTAAACAAGTAGTCAGTGAGTAAAAAACTCTCTATAGACAACATAGAATGTGCTTATTGGCTATCATGTTTTGAGCTGAAAAATGATCTATTAAATTTTCCAATTTGATTAGAGTTATCATATTCGAGCAATCTGATGAACCTTTTAATCACATTAATTTTGTCATCTGTCTTAGAAATTAGTTATGATTTATGTGACATGATGTCATTTATTTTGATACGTTATCATCTTTTTTGCAAAACTTTTGAACCAAAGAAAATGGAGTCGATCTAGCCAGAATAAGATCAAAAAGAAAAATACTATAATTGCGTTTTGAATCAAAGAAATAACTTTCATTGTTTTTATCGATATTATCTCTTGTTTTTTCTAACACTCTCTACATATTTATGTTTTTAAAAGAGTTGAAGACTGAAGAAAAAATGCTGAAAGGATAAAGGGATATATCCATGCTTAAAGTGATGTTTACTGCCAACAGTTTTACAAGTTTCTAAAAGTTTTTTTAGAAGCATTTTATCCTCAGAACCCCCTCCCTTTTTTTATCCTCAGACCCCACCCGTCTTTATTTCTCTCACTTCAACTTACTCTTCCTACTCTCAATCTCTCTCTTTGTGTCTTTCTCACACTCTCGCCCATGCTCGTTGGTACTCTCCACTTCTTCATCACCCCTTCCCGCCCTCCTTCAATTCTTCAGCCTTTTGATAGAAGAAGAAAATTTTGAATCCGTAAAACTTCAGGCCAAACAACAAGAAACATTTTGATGAATGAACAGGATTACTTGATCCCTTAACTCACCACAATTTCAATCCAGTCTATTGAACAATCCATAATGATAGAAAGGATTATATATCCTCAAAAGCAAAAGATTTGAAGGAAATAGTTCTTCATATGTCCTTTCTTAACTAATAACGTTAAGCTATCGCTTAGTGTGTCGTTCGTTTTCGAACCACCGTCTTTTCTTTTTTCTGTGAAGAAAAACATAACGTGACTGATATGAATTTTTTACTTTGCTCAACTACATTCCACAAATTCTTTTGATTCTTGCACCAATTTGAAAATTTTCAGAAACTTTTATCGTAGAAACGAATTTGACGGTGTTGGCCCATGTGATTCCAGCTGCAGAATAAATTGGTTATGCTCTGCACGCCAGTTTCATCATAGTCAAGCTCTATGTGCCGATCTTAAGATGGGTAAGAATAGACACTGAAAGAATGACAAAAAATAGAAGTTTATGTTTTTATGTGGGCTGATTGATAGATGAAACCGATAGTCTTATCCTCTCACTTTTACAGAGTCATCAAGTCAGCAGGAAGAAATGGTGGCCAATCATAGAAAGGATGATAGAACTGTCACCGATCATAGTTGGAAAGCATCCTGGAATAAACGATCAAGACGAAGTTCAAAGTGCCGTATTTGAACTCTCTTGTGAAGTTTTTATGTGAATGATACATTGCAATATAGTATGAAGAGTCATCCTCAATAAACTTTATTAGAGCTATCAATTAGAAATACAAAATTGACTGGAATTGATCGCTGCCGGTTTCGGCTATGAAACATGCACAGTTGACGAATAATGAATGGAACAGAGCTACCAAACAAAGAAAACTAATGAAATATTGTATGGGTGTCAAAAACAGAGATCCACCATTGGAAAATAGACTACTTGGAGCTAAAATAACACAAATCCATTAACGGGATAAGTGCTGCCCATTTCAGACCGCTTATATCTGCATTGACGAACTATTCCATCAAATTCGAAAATGCTAAGTTTAGAGGAGGAAAATTGATATAAGATTACAAACTCAAAATGAACTAGCAATGAGGGAGATAAAAATGTGTACAAAAGAAAGTGAACTAGTAGTCTTCGACATTATTAAGTTATTTACACGATAATTTTCATCCAAAACATAACCCGCGTAAGCATTTTTGACAGCTTCTCAGTTCGATAGTTCGAGCAGAAAAGCTACTATTGAAACCCGCTTAAGCATTTGAACCATCGATTTCATTGTTGTCTATGGATTTAAGGAGATCAAGGTAGAGGGAATCCTTTAAAAACCTAAAAAAAAAAATTAAATCAGTGTTGCGAATTATAAAAAATACCGCCGGTAGGAGTCCTTCTCCATTAATTGCTCGATCCGAGATTGAGCTAAAAGGAAGGTATCTGTCTTGCAGCCGCTTTCCAAGGCGGCTTTAGTGGCTGCTCGGGTATCGGAATCAAGGTTAACCTGCAAGTAAATGATAAAAAATAGTCTATATTTTATACACATGTTTTATAATCGGAATGCAACCATTCAGAGCTAGCAATTTTCACTTCAATGTGTTTACGATACGCAATTTGAAAATTCATTTCCAAAAAATGGAGTGATTGATGGTTAATCAGCGGATAAACGCTGACGGATGGATGATGAAAGAGCAGCATGTCCACGACAAAATATCGAAAGCGCTGATAAGAGTGATGTGTGGGGCAATAGACAAAAAATTGCGTGGAAGTTTTGATTTTTCAGTTGAGCAGTCAAACCAATCAACTTCCTCACTTCATATCCATACAAAAATATCAAATACAATGAGTAACAGTAGAGAAAAATCAAACATCAACAGAAATAAAAAAAACAAACCTCTTTGGGAGCCTGCTCTGCTACGTATTCCCTATAGATCTCATGAGCTCTCTGAGTTGTGGCTTTCTTCCCTTCCTTCATTTTTCTGAACTCTTCACAGTCTTGCCAAAAATCTACATTTTCGTCGGAAAACTCCTTTTTCAGGAACTGACGGAACAAAGAGCAACCATCTAAAAATAGAGATAACTTATCAAGACAAAAATAAGATCTGTATATAGAAAAAAAGCAATACTTACGTTTATGGTTGAGCAAAGCTTCGAAACAGGTTTCCCATTGACGAATTTCTTCTTTTGAAGCATACAAAGACGTGGTAGAAAGAGCAGTATCCATTTTGCTTCGGATATAACTGATAGTCTTAGAAATAGGACCACTGAAAAACAATCAATAAGAATGGGGTAAAAGAGAAATATGAAATCAGAACTCGCAAAGCGTTGCAATGACTTGTAGTTTGTTTACATTCAGAAAATGTGAGTATGTTAACTTGTTAAAGAAACTCCTACATGTAGTTGAAATAGCAGTTAACTAAGGATTTTAGAAACGCGAACCTTTGGCCATCAACATGAACTGTTGCAACTAAATCGACCATCATATGATGAGCCAAATTGAAGACTTCTTCAGAATGCTTGTTAGACTGTTTCATGGCGATAGAGTCAGGAAAGCAAAAGTAGATGTTGAGCGGAGAAGAAGTTTGAGCTTTATATGTCTTATCAGCATATGAAGTCTATAGCGAAAGGGGAGGGGTAAACCAGCAGAATGAGCAGGTAAGTCTAATCAGTTCAGAGTAGAAAACTCGCGCGAATACAAAAAATCATTGTATGACGAAAGGTAATTGCTAGAATAAATTTACAACTAACCAGTGCTGAGAACGGCAGTTGACTGTGAAAGAGCCATTAAACTTGCCGAAGAAACCAAAATGTCGGTTACCAGGGAGGACGAGCATCGTATGAATAGTGCAAACGAATACGAGGTTAGAATTCGAGAATGAAACAGGAGCTTGGTATACTGGCAACTGATGAGCTCAAAATCCAATGACTTCCTTATATGCAGAAGATAAAGCCAATTAGCCGCTTAACGCGCCAGATGTAAGATTAGATACGCTACGGCGGTTTCAGGTTCCGAAAAGAATGAACTTTCCCTAGGCTCATAACCGGGGGTTAGTTATGAACAGACGGATTCATACGATACTGTCTGATTCCCGAGGTATATTAACTGAGAACTATGTTTATCTCATAAAAATGCTATTCACAGGATTTATGATGCGAGAACTAAATTTATTTACAACCTTCACGAGTTCATAATGAACAGAAATACAAGTTGAAAAACCCACAGGCTAAATTTATGAACTCCGAATATGGAATTTTCGAAGTAACAGCCTCTCGAACTTTTATTTCTTGCATCTAAGCTCTTAACAATTGCAAAAGCTCATAAGGTTCAAGTCATTGAAAGGAAGAATTTCGAATATTTCCATCAGTATAACAGAAACATTTGTGCTTTTAATGAAGCATACAACTCATGCTTCACTTAGTACATTTTGTGACAAAAAGAATTTTCTGGGCCGCCCGCGTTGAAACTACTTGAACATTTGGAAGAGCCAAGAAACTTAATGAATTGAATATCTTACAAAACCTTGAGTAGCATGGAGAACAAATTTGTAGAAATGCAAATTGCCGAAATCTACGAAGCATCCATCCAAAAATCTCAACGACAAACAAGAAAATATAAGCAAAAATTATTAAAAAAAAAGAAGTTTTTTTTTGGAATTGAAACAATGTAAGACTGTTGCACATGCCAGAAATAATTAAGATCTCATCAAATGATGCCGATTACAAAGTGGTAGTTGACGATATAAGAGCAACTCCGACATTGGTACTAAACGAGAGTGTAAGCGAGCTGAAGGAGAAGCTGACGTCGTCGTCAAATCTACTGAGAGTTGAAGAAGATCCAAAGCTGAACCAAACAAACCCAACATAACAACGACATCAGTCTGTGATTTATGGCAAAACATATTCCGAAAATATGAATTAGTTCCATATATATATATATATATATATATATCTCGATATAGATATATTATATATATATATATATATAAATAATATATATATATCTATCTATCTATATATCTATATATATATATATATATATATATATATATATATATATTGAAGTGGCAGTTCTTGCTGCTGTCAAATGTCATGAGATCGAGGCTACCATGTTAACCGTTTGATATTCATTTATTTTTTATATAAAAATATATCTCTTAATTTTGTATACAACCTGATTGCAACAAGAGAAATATTTCATGTGCAAATCTTCTTCTATTACTTAATTGTCTGTCCTCTGTCACAACAAATAAGCCCAATGTGCAATCCCAATGAACAAAACACTTACTGGCGTTGACTTCATACTACATCAGTAAAGCCATACAGACTTTCTGGTAATCGTTCATACACAACTTTTCCATAGCTCAATTCAAATTTATTTATCATGATGACTTGATTGTTGAAAAACACAGAAAAACACATGACCACGTCATTATCATTTTGCAGATGATTTTCTGACTACTACAGTTGGAAATATCAAATCTTAACGACAACCAAAACTTGGATTGACAAATCTGCTGAAGATGTGTCGCTTCCCATTGAAGTCGTCTTAAGACTTAGAAAGCAACATCAGTGGACACATAAATTCAGAGCTTTTCCTATTTGCGATTTGAAGAGAAAAATGATTAGCATATACTATGTCATTTCTATATGACTAAGCCAACATATATTTGGGTTTTGTCGAAAAAAAAACAAATATGGCATCTAGTTAATGATAGGGAAAGTCAGGTGCTCATTACATGTTCATTGCTCTACGAATCTAAATAACAGCGCCCGGCTTAGCTCGGTTGTGTCTGAGGCGCAGGCAACCAGGATTCTGTTCAACGGGTTGCACACTCCCGATCTTAGTAGGATCAGATAGATAGGGTTGATTTAGGAAAACAGACCAAACGAAAGCAGAACATTCTGTTGAATGTACACAAAACTTGCATGAAATATTGATTAAGGCTAGTAGGTCGTATTTCTAACGAGCATGAGAGAAACATCTCGCGCCATCGTGCAACATAACACCGCAACGGCTACTCCAACACGAATCAAGCCTCCTGTTTATAGGGTTCACAGGGTTGTAAGAGGCAATTTTTCTCACTTCCCCAATCATTTCCTTTTTTCAAATGCAGTAAAAACCCTGTTTTAAGAAAACAATTAACACCCTAATCTTGCATCAAATAGATATTGAAAGTAGCAATGAGCAACAAAAAACTTTGAACCATTTTTCAATTCCATTTCACTCTGAAGCTCTAAAGCTCTAAACACATGTTTATTGAGAGAAAGTGAAGAAATGCGATGAGTTCCGAACACAAATTCTGCACTCATTCATTAAACACTTGCATTTGACACATTTCACTCCTTAATATTAGAGGAGGATGTACGCAATGAGATCAAGCGGTAATCATTAGATTCAGTATATAATGGGAGAGTAGCAAAACGAGGCGCGGGTGTCAGCAGCAGAAAAATAAAGAAAAAAACGAATCTAATACCTATTAGCAGGTTCATCTCCCATTTCACGCACAGACGACCATTTTTGAACCCGTCGAGGGGGAGTTAGCGGCAAAGGAACGCTTATTTTCCGGCGAATATCCATGTTTAAAAAAATCGCCCAGTAGCGCCGTGGGTAGGACGAAATAGAAAGTAGTCGGAAGAGAGGAGGCTCCAGAAAACAGAATAACAGGAAGTCCAATAGGGAACTTTCAAATGCGAATGTTTGAAGTAGAGGATAGAAACGCTTCCGACAGATGTGAGTTAAGGTCAATAAGTCTGATGAGCAGAACTATGCACCGAAAAGCTAAGAGAAATAGAGATTGATACAAGCAGTATCTCTATTTTCACACATCCACTAATACTTTGTTGAGAAGGAATAAGCCCGAATAAGAGTAGTAGGAAGCAGGAACAAGACTCAGTCAGCCAAAGCTGAGGAGCAAGCCGGCAAGCCACACTGCAGCAGCCACAAGCCAGCCAGGCAGACAGAGGAGGAACGCACGCGGAACTCCGCCCACTCATCCACCTCATTCGATAAAAGTTAACCAAATTAGAAGATGAGTACTCAACAATTACCAAAAAATTAAACCATGCACTTCTGTATTGAAATTTCTATTAATGCAATTGAATGAATGCATATTGGATTGAAATGAAAAACAAGATTACGAACCACCGTAGACCACTGCGAATAAGAAAGCATACAAAAACCCATTATTGAAGTAAATCAAATGTTTACGGGACCGCAGACATTATCACATCTCGATATTTCGGAAGGGTGTAGAAAATCGAATACAGAATTAAATTAGTTTTTCCAGGGTTGCTAGAAACCTCAGAAAGGTTACTACCAGATAGTTGTTAAGTTAGTACAAAAGCAGATACTAATACATTTCCCGACCATTCTGTGAAGTACAAAGAGTATACGCATAATGATATCAATAAATCAAAATCCCTTAAACTTAATAAAGCTCTCTAAGTTTTAAAAATTATAATTAAATATCCCATCCTCTGAAGTGTAGTGTAGCATTCGTACTGTAAACCAACACCTTAGCCAATATTCCCAATGAGAAGACGACAAAGCAAAAATCAAATCGTGGCTCATGAGTAAATAAAAAGACAACTAAGCTGAGTTAGCCAAGCAACAGCAAAATGATGAGTGAACCCAGGTTTAAAGAAGTAAAAGAGTGCAAAAGAGCATGACATATAAATTTTAAAAGAACAGCAAAACGCTGTTGACCCAAGAAATGGACTAAGATAATGAAACTAACCGCAATTTCCGTTTTTCCTTTTCTTCTTCTTTCTGCTTTACTTGAACCGGGCGTTTGTTGTGTTTTTCTGCAGCACCTCTTGGAGAAAACGTGAACGAAGCTGCTCTTCGAACGCCTACATCTTTTTGCTAAAAATTATTTTTCAAGTCACCTATATTAAATTCCCATCAATCGACTTACCTTAGTATCAAATTTGAGTTCACTATCATTTTCATTATTATCTACGTATAAGTAATGGTAATCAGGCTTGGATGGCCCACCAAACACATCATGTTCGGAGGCAGTAGTGTCACCTAAAGGATTAATATTGAATGTGAACACAACATCGTATTTTAGAGATAGTAATGACTGTGTACGCTTCTCCACTGCTTTTAAATAAGGAATTACCACTAACATTCAGAAGGAGTATCATCTATTTCCTTCACAGATGTTAAACGGAAACGTCGAACATGGGAATCAAATGAATTATGTCTGCCAACTATTCTAGTGGAGAATGTGCGCGCAAAACCACGAGGAGGTGTTGATAGAAGGGCAACATCCATAATTTTGACAGTGGTAAATAATCCAAAAACGAATTGATTATTGAACAAATACTTGTCAAACTTGGTCATGGTGAGCTAGATGATAAAAATGAGCAAACTGGGTAATATGTATGCAAGGATTATAGAACGATAAAATATCTGGGTTGAGCAGAAAACCGATAATTATCGATGGGATGAAACAAAGATAATTACCGCATTTGGAAGAAATGTGTGAATATGCAAAAGACAAAGACTAATAAAGCGTACTTATTATAGAAATGCGAATAGCAGTAGAAAGTGAGGTCAGATCACAGCAAATGGTTCATACTAAATGTCTTAAAAAACCATAAATTAAAACGGCCATAGCAAACACCATTCATGAAGCTGTAGCTAAAAATAGCACAAAAAAAAAGCTGATAACAAGGAAACAAAAAACATACTCCCGATCAAAGATGGTTAAAGGATTGTCTCAGGTACAATAAACGGTTAGAAGTTGCCAAGAAACAAAAACATAATAACAGGAAGTGAGAGAAGCAGTACTCAGTTATGAAACCGTGAAAATTTGCAAAAAAAACTCACTAGTCGTTGTAATGCTTGGAGCATTAAGGACACAAGGTAATGTTGCTCGATGCTGTCCGTGATAGCCGAATTCACTAGCATCTCGTGAATTAGATGAACTAGAGGCAGATGTGTAATCATGCACTCTCACGTCATCGGCCTAAATGGAAATCCGTTTTAAAAGAACGATTAAAAAATAGGAATACATGAGAAGTTTTGAAAAGGAAAATTTTAAAAACTTACTGAAGAATACCCGCCAGGCAATAGAGATGAACCAAACGCTCTAGAAGCTTTGGCAAACTCTTCCATTGGCATCTAAATCACTAGAATGAAATATATTTCTTCAACACTGAACGAAACAAGAAAGTTATCAGGTCTGAAGCTTGAAATGTGATATCACCAGCTGTGATTTTTTTTTCTAAATTTCAAAGCCAGAATATGAATTCACTCAATTACACACAAAGTGGTGACTGATTGATACTATTCGAAAATATAAGATACTATTATAATATAAGTTATAGGAATATGGGAAAATAGAATAATTAGAGTAGCGATAGGACAAAAAAATCGAATAAAACTTGAGTGGTCAATCGACAACATGAAATATGGAAAAAAAGTAAAACCGATATACACAGAAAAATGAAAAGTTACTGGATGCACAAGTAGCATATCGGTTACACAAATAAGTTAGCACAAAGAAAAGGAGATGTGAGTAAATGTATACTACCAACTTAACTAACACACAACTGGCATGGATATTCATATTGCGTAATAAATAGACAGAGGTTCGGTAAGTTACATAACAGTCTGATTGGACAATGACCTCATAGATAAATCTCAAATTAGAATATATAATAAAGAACAAGAGAAGAGTTAGCATATATTTGAGAGAGAAATGCTAAAAATGTTGCAGAAAAGTCCTGTGAGTAAGATTAGAAAAAGTTTTTTTTCAAACGATGGAATAACATGTAATTAGCAAAGAAGACAATGAAGTAGAAGAACGACAACGTATTGCCAATTTTGATAATCAAGCTAAACTTTCACAACAAGGATATGAGAAACAGAAAAATCATGAAGCATAACATTTTAATCCGTCTTAGTCAAAAAAGAAGAAAACGGAAACTCACATTATATACATGACCGCTCATTGTAAGTATTCAAAGAGAAATAAGGTTAATCGCATGCAGAAATCAATAAGCTTCGAACGGCATAGATAAGAAAACACAAGTGTGGTCAACTCATAGTGGGAGTTTAATAGCATAATAAAGGACAAAATAAGCCTTATCTACGTGAACATAATTATTTTAACGTTTAGTTAGAAAACTGGAGTGGTTGAAACTATGGTGAACAGAGAAAAGAAAAGTACAACGCACCTGTGAAGTCAGATTGCTGGATGAGTAGCTGGCCGTGGTGAGAGCACAGCTTCCACTCAACGCGGGGTCATCATAAAACTCGGCTTTATTAATCTGAAAAGAGACAACATTCTCACATTGGCTCTAAATCAACAAACTTTATGTTGTGGCATATTAGTACGTTGGCCATCTTTATCGTCAAGAAGGAAAAATCCTCCATCATTAACCTGAATAAATAATACCATTAAACAATAAAAGCAACTTTCTTACTACAACTTCTTCAATTGACATATTTTCGTCTTCGAAACAAGTTGATGTCTGAAATCAATCGATTGATCATTTAAATTGAGATTTGCATTTATGACGTCATTGAGCTTCCTCATCTTCCCGCCAAAAAAATGCAATATATGTGAGGAAAACAAAGACTTTTCAGCCTTATGTTTGCTCAGATACTTCTATTTATTATACTGTACTTACACATTTACGAGCTTTGGCCAGTAGTCTGGAAATTGGGAAGGTCATACATCCGAGCATCTTTTTCTTATTAATATTAAATCTATAAATAATGACATCATAAGAGTAGTTACTGTTTCACATTACCCAGCATGTTCAGCGCTCATGGCCCACACACAAATGAAAAGGGAGGCTCTTCGGCGAGCATTCAATTGGCTGAAACGTATATAAGTGAAAATATAACTTAGAAGTAGACTATACAATTGAAAAACTGTTTTAAATTCCGGCTTATTAGTTGATGGAACTAAGTCAGTTCTGAAGCATTGTTTGTCTTTATTTGATTGTTGAGAATGCTCATGTCGTTCATGACGATCATGATGGTAGTGGCGCTTTCTATGTTCCTGTTTATCTTCTTTTTCTCTTGTACGAAGCTCTGCCTGAATCATATTTTATAGATTTCATTTGATGAATGAAAGAAGGAAAGAAGGAAACATCCAAATAATTAACAGAATTCTATACAGTTTACTTATTTTTCTTGAAGTGTTCCTCTTGTTCTTTTCAAGATCATGAACTAACATTACCTGTACGAATGAACACACAGAAGGTCCTGATTCCAAAAAGTATACAGCATTGTGAATAGCTACAGTTAGCATATTGCCACACATTGTCATTGTTAAGAACATAATTCCTGAACAAAAAATTAGATAAGAGTTGTAACAATTGTGTTTACCTTTTGTATTTCTATTTTTAGCATAAGCTGCATGCAATCCAAAATTCTCAGGTCTATAGTAGCCTGAGTTCACAGTATCGGGAATAGAACGAAGCGACGCAGCTCGAGTATTATCCCAGAAAGAAGGGGTCTCCTGAAACAATCAAATTGCTTTTCAGATTTAAAATACTATAATACTTCTGTTCCATAATAAGACTTAGGTCTCTGTTTTTCCATATTAAGGGCTTGAGCATACGATGTGGTTAGAGGGAAAAATGGACCACGACCACTAGTAGAAGATCGAGGAGTAGAACAAACCATTCCACCTCCTAATCGAGGGTTAGTTTTAGGTAAGGGGAAAATTTTCTGAATTACAATAAGTATGCAACATTGACACCAGAAACTCACATGCATAGAAGTTGTTGTAGAGGTTAAAGTAGGTTGAAAATTTCTTTTTATTAAAGCTGGCACAGATGGTGCAACAAATTGATGATCAGGCCGAACAGGTGATATATCCTTAAAGTAGATTGATATAATTTATCAGTATGAATAAAATAACTACCTCATTCATTAATAAATGACGAGCTGGTGATCTTCTGCTTCTATTATAAGGAATGGGTGTGTAAAGGTCACTTGGGTCAGTCTATAAACTATCATTTTATTTTAAAACCTCGTTAACGACATGCCTCATTAGTTTCAGTTGTGGTTTCAAGGTTAGATGAAGAATAGGTGGTAGAAGAATATGCATCGATAGGTTGTGACCGAAGCCTGTTTCGAGCTGCAACGCCTAAGGTAGGACGAAGTGATCTTAACGAAAAAGCAAAGTTAATAAAAAAGGTTTTAATACTATACCTATGATCTCTATACCTTCGGTCGGTAACTCTGGAAGATTTAAGTGTGGGTCGAATACAAGGCTCACTGTCACCACTATCAGAGTCATTATCTTCATCCGACGAATCTTTAATTTTATATATTAAAATACTATATCAATTATGAGAGAAATACCTGTTTCTGCTTCATAACCAGGCACATCATATCGTGAATATTTGGAACTATACTGCTTATTTTTCATGCGATACATGCTGCAATCAAAAATATATTAGTCACTGTAAGAATAGTGAAAGAAAGCTACTGAAGAGCGTTGATAGAATCGGCAAAATGATATAAGCGAGAAAAAAAAGAATATAGAAACAAGATTGACATGATAGCACGAGATAAACTATTTGCTTATCCTCTTCGGAGGACGGTAAAATGATTTGATGGATACTATAAGATATAGAAAGGAGAAAGACTAGCAAATATAAAACTTTTTTTATAAAAAGCGCATCATTGGATACACTAATTAACAAAACAATGCATGATTAAACTGCCTATGCATTGCTATAGGTGAACTGAGGAATGGCATTTGATGAGAAAAATCGATAGCCAAAACAATATACCTATTTGTGTTAAGATGGGAAGGGTCACGGTGTGACCCAGAGCTCATTAGAGATCCGAGCCGATTTATGATGGGACGCCGTCATGTAATATTTTTCCAAAAAATAATTTTATGATAGGAGTTCTTAATTTAAGTTCTCATGTGAAGCAATAAATCTTTCAGGCTTCTAAAGAAATGAACAGAATGACCAAGGAAGTTCAGATCCATATCGAGGTCATTCGCAGCTGGAAAATAACAGGTCTCACTCAAAGCTTCATGTGAACTTAAATAAACCTATAAAGAACTCAAGTTTTCAAAAACTCAACTTGTAGTTAAACATGTTATAATACATATGCTTATAATACATATAATTATAATAGTTTTAAGATAAAAAAAGGAGGGTCAGCGATCTTATATTCAAATCAAAGAGGGTCTGGCGTTTCCCGCCATTATTAGCGTTCAAATTGTTCATATGAGAGACCACACTAGTCAAGAGACCTCAGAGTATCAACCGGCATACTATTGAGCGTCCTTACGATACCGAACAAAGCTATTGAAAATTGATCCCGTGAAGTTCAAAATTCATCATTTAAAACTTGTTTATTAAAAAAAAAACAATAAAACAATATAGAAAAGTAATAATGAAACAATATTTCCATTATTATAATCATCGTTGTAATTATTATATTAAAATATCATCGCATATAAAACATTCCGCATAAAACTTTTAAGATAAATCTGTTACTTTGATTCCATGATAACAAAGAATAAACATTTTTTATTCCAAAGCCTTATCAAGAGCTTCCTTAATGTGGACGAATGCATCGCGACCCAAGTAATCAGGCTGTCCTGCTTCCCAAGCTCTCATTCGGTCAGCCTGTGAAGGAGCCGGTTCCTAAACAAATAATCCGAAATTGAAAAAAAATTAACTTGTAGCTCAAACCGGATGATAAGAAGTAGGTGCACTCAAATCGGTTAAACACGCTGAATTACTGTGCTGTAAACACAGAGTTGTTAATAGCAATAACACAGCAAAATGTTAAGGAAAACAAAAATAAATTCAAAAAATACCTGGGATTGGATGGTAGGTTCAACCTTGCTTCGGTAAATAGTGTTCCATGCACCAAGATGCTCACTCTGGTGTCCAGATCCAAGATGATGCCATGGCTTTTTGGATCCGATAAAATGAACTATTTTGGTTTGCTTGCCATATCTGAAAAATAATTCGTAAAGAAACAATAATAAATTTTCACACAATTCGTACTGTTTATAAGCAGCAGGATAAGAATAGAATGCTCCAGCCGTCATGTTATAGATAAAAGGAAGACGATGATTTGAGGGAAGATCCCGCCAGTTTGAGAAATACTTATTAAGTAAGCCTTGATCACCTCCATCATATGATCCGGAAGTTAATGCCAAGTCAACAAGATTTTCTTCAATTTTCTTTTTTTTTAGCTATTGCTTGTAAAACGTACCATAGGTTGTGCTGCTAGGAACAAAAACAAAAACACCAGAATTAAAACAGTCTGGCCATCCAATATCAGCAACAGCTGAAATCTCTGGATGCTCGAAGAGTTCATCGCAGTTATGAAGTACCTAAAACCAAAATATAACAAAAACTAAACTCTTATGAAACAAACCAGAGTGTCAGCATCGAGAAAAACACATTTGCTATATTGTGTCAATTTCCAGCAGTGCAATTTCGTGAATGTTACACCGAGATCCGGTCTACCAATGAGAGCCAAATTCACCTAGAAACTTCACGATGTTAATATATAAAAAAATTCCGAAACCTGGTCATTACTGTTCAAAACATCAACAACAGTGACAGAATCAAATTGAGCTTCTAACTCTGCTTTAACATATCCAGAAATCTTAAAATGAATTTTTTAAATTATGATATATTGGTTGATTAATCATAAGTTGGATTATGAAATAAAATTAATTTCATTCACTCACATTTGTAGAAACAAGACAATGTAACTTGTGGCTAGTTTGAGTACTTTTCAAAGAATGGGCAAGAACAAGTGCTCCACGAGCGTAATCATCAGTGGTAGCGAGGGTAACCCAGGCAGTAGACATGGCTGAGAGAAAAATGGTTCAAAACTTAGGATATACTGATATATTTCAAGTAAACTTAAAGAAGAAAACAAGACAAAATGTTGAAACAGAAGAAGAAAGATAAAGAACAAACAGTGTTAGTGGGCCAACGGTGGGTAGCTTCTCTTAAGACCAGCCGCAGCTGTTCTACTTTCATCAATAGGTTGGCATATCTTGATCAAAGAACCTTTCAACCAAAGAAGATAGATGAAACAAAAAATTACAAAAAACCAGCAGAAAAACAGCTGCATGTAATATTTCTATTTCACAGAGTTCTAAGAATAAATTGAACGAGATTGCAAGTGGAGCAAAACGCGGCGAGCAATTCATAGACTAAATGCAAAGGGCAAGTTGAGGAGCAGCAGGATTCCACAGATCAATGAGAATTCTTACTATAATAAGATAAGTTAGCGCCGGATAGATTATAAACAAGTAACAGATTTTAAACTACAAAGACCATAAGATCAGTCGACAAAGTTGAATATAAACCTTTATTTTATCAGGGATGCAATTCCTTACAACATTTTTCCGCATACACTGGAGTAACAAGATTATTGCATCAAAATCGATGAAGCTTTCCATTTCTAGTGCTATTATTAATATTTTGAATCAAAATATATTTGTGTGGATTGTTATCACTTTTCCTTGGCTTGCCTAAACTGCCTTTTTTCCTATTTCATCGTTAAAACAAATGTGAAGTGTTCTTGATAATGGCGCCAAGGCCCTACTGCATAAGTGTGCTGGATTCTGTCCAACGAGCTATTCAGTTTACAATCTCTGCTTAACGTTTACACATTACAGAGTTTACGTTGGTTTTAATTTTTTTTTCCAAATTTTTACTTTGGAAAGCATATTTAACTAGGAATTTTACTAATTGTAATTTACATAGTATGTCTTTTTTATCAAGATCACTAAGGTTGCTTAGATCTCTTGAAACGGCTCAAAGAGCTTCATCTTATTTAGCACAGCAGCAATTTTCACAAGGTTCGCAACTTTGATCTTTAAATTTATTCGAGTTTTTCTTTTTGAAATACTTGTATATAAATATTTTAGTTTAGGGATCTCTCAAAATGCCCGCATGTTATCTTCTTCTTCCACTACTCAACCAGTCACTCAATTGGGTAATGAGATAGTTAGCAACAATTCAAAAGTTGTCCCAACAAAAGAGACATTACTTAGGGTAGATTGGATGCTAGAACATTTAGTAAGAAGCCAATGTTTTTAATTTTCGTAGATATTCTTATTTTAGACACCTGGAATTTTAAAATCGCGCTTGAAAGCATTTTTTGATATATGCAAAGATGATGTATGCTTTGAAGACAAATTATATAACTATGACTTGAGACAACGATCACAGCTTGCTTATCATATTGCGAAATTACGGATGTATTTCAGATACTTGTCTCCGTATAACAAAGTGGAAGTAAGATTTTGTATTTTATTTTTACTTATATGTTGCATTTAAGAGAATTGGTTCTTGCGTTTATGAAGGCGAAAATGTGATAGTGTTGCTGTGGAGGTTGTCTACATTGGAATCGAGTTTTGTTTCCTATTTCCCATCTTTTATTACTAAGAAAGAGGTAAAATAGTTTCATCTGTTTCAAAATTATCTCTTCTTCTTTCAGCCTACAATTAATGTTTCTGAAGGTGCTTTAGACATTTATTTAACTCCGGATGGATACATCTATAAAATCGTGAATAGAAAAGTTAATTTATTCAGTTATTATTGTTTTATTCGTTCCTGTTTAGATTACGGCATCAGATAGAGAAGGAGCTCGTGCTATGGAAAAAATAAAAGATGAACAAAGAAAATTTTTAGAGAAAGAAGAGGAAAAAAAATTAAGAAAAGAACTCAATGAAATGATGTAAAATTTTTACTGTTGAATTGTTTATAGTGTTAGATATCTTTAGATTTATCCAAATGTTTTATAAAAAAATATTTATTATTATTTTTAAGTTTGATAATAGGTGTTTCCTATAGAATATCATAAGTTGTTTCTTGAATGTTTTCAATTGTTCATTGTAGATGCTCTCGCCTTGTGTTCTAAGGGGAATTGCTTGTTCATCGAGAATTGGCTTTAGTTACCGAATGCACTCATCGGACATAGATTTTTCTCATGAGAAACCATTACCGGAACAGCTAGATCATATTCGTCAACGACTAGAGGACACAGTAGGTCTTAATTTATAGAGTTTATTTCATTACTGTATGATGTTTAAGCTTCCTCAACTATTTAGACAACGGATGGATTTTACTTTTTATAGGAAAGATGTTGTCTGTATTGATCAAATATTTATGATCGAAAAAAGGCATGCATAAATTAAATATTTATTATTATTATTATTATTATTACTACAGAGGAATTGATCAATTAGTGGATCATTTTGGTAAAATAGGTGTGATGGGCCAATTCGCGTTTCCTCATATTGAAATGGAGGTATAATGCGAGCTGTAATCTTTCTTTAGTATATGATCATTTAGCCCGTATCAGTGATACCAATGGTAGAGGATGGGACTGTACGATGTCGGTGGAGAATAAAATATGTAACTTTTCCTCATTTGTTCAGCAACTTCAAGTTATTCCGTAGAGAGTACAGGTTAAACAACGTAAGTTGATATTTTACGTCTTATTTTTTAATTACCCTTTTATAGCTAAGCTGGTACGACGGATATTCTGTATTATCAGTGGATGGTAATGGACTTGTTTATAAATTAACTATTCAAAGGGTATGTAAGATAAATTTTTACCTAATATAATTAAGATAGTTTTAGACTAGAACAGACGAGTCAAACTTGTTGAATGATAAAAGTACTAGCCAAAAGATAGCAGAAAAAATAGCTATTTTCCGTCCACCTGCTGCTACTAACTTTGTTAATTATAAAAGAGAGAGAAATGGTCGTAATGCTGTTTAAATTTTATTTCATTTTTTTACGTTTATCTCATTTAGTTTATTTAGGTATTTAATAACGTTTTCATAGTTAGCTTCACCTCGGGTATTTCATTTAGTCCTGTTTAATAATTTGAACGCTTAATAATATATTTTTTTATTGTTTTTAAGAAATTCTCACTTGGTTTTCTTCCAAGAATATATGTCCTCATAGTTTTTCTTTAAATTATTAATTCATTAGGGTTCTATTTTTGGTCATGCTGTCGCGTCAAGTTATCCGTTCAGCACACTCTGCTGCTGCTCATTCAGCTAAGACTGTCAAGGTAGATCGAAATTTAATACAATTTAATAACGAAATACTTTGATATACAGGGTGAGCAAGTCACCAAACTCTCCAGTGGATTGACCGTTGCTTCCGTTGATAACTGTGGGCCCCTCAGTCAATTGGTCTTAGCTTTCCGTGCTGGATCCCGTTATCAAGGTCAAAACGAAGGAGGACTTGTACATCACGTCAGAAATTCCGTTGGAACCGACTCCGAGAAATATCCAGGTTTAAGCCTTGTCTGGAGTTCTGCTGTTGCTGGAGGAAACCTCACCTCTTTCGCATCTCGCGACCTTTTCGGTGTTTCACTTACCGTTCCCAGAGATCAGACAGCCGTCGCTCTTTCCATATTAGGACATGTTGCTGCTCAACCAGCCTTCAAGCCCTGGGATGTTGAAGATGTAATCATTTTTTTTTGTACGCCGTTTTATTTATTGGGAAATATTTTCAGATTCTCCCAAGTATTCAAGCTGATATTGCTTACAGACAAGCTTATGATATTGTTTTTGATGGAATCCATCAAGCTGCTTTCAGGTTAGTATTTTAATAGTTCTTAATATTATTATTGTATATTGGTCGCCTTTTCAGAAACGGAAACTTGGCTAATTCTCCATTCGCTGCTGCTCATCAAGTTGGAAAAGTTTCTTACAAGACACTTCAGAAGTTTGCTGTAAGTTCCAAGTGTGTAATTTTGTTTATTATATTTTTTAGGAACAAAGACTTGTCTCTGGAAATGCTGTCCTCTTCGGAACCAACATTGAACACGACAGACTTGTATCATATGGTGATAACCACGCACCTATCCGTGCTGCTAGCGGTTCAGCTCCAGCAAGCTCCCCATACAATGTTTGTTGATCATTCTAGTAATAATATAGTTTAATAATACTATAGGGAGGAACCTTCACCCTAGAATCAGCTGAAAAACTCTCTCATGTCATACTCGCTGGTCAAGGAGCTGCTGGTAGCGATGTTAAGGCTCTTGCTACTCAATCTGTTCTTCTTAATGCTCTTGGACGTAGTGCTGCCGTCAGGTTTGATTTTTTTTCTGTTGTTTCTATTTTCTGTCTTTTCTTAGATTCTCTGGACTTGCTGGAAGTGGAGCTGTTGCCAAGGCTGTCGGAGAACAAGGCGCTGCTAGTGCTTTCCAAGCTGTCCACCAGGATGCTGGTCTTGCTGGTGTGTATCTTGTAGCCGAACCAAGCAAAATTGCTGGAGTTGTTAGCTCTGCTGCCAACGCCATCAAGAACTTCAAGGCTTCTGATATTGAGTGTTTGTTTCATCGTAGTTTCGAATTGTATGCGTTTAATTGTAGCTTACAAGCGTCAAGCTACCAATGATATTCTTCGCGAGTCCGCTCACAGCCAGAACAATGCTGTAGAGAGAGCTGGACAACTTCTTTCTGGCGTTGAAGATGGAGCTATTGTTAATGCCATTCAAAATGTAACGTGTTTTCTTGCCTTTTCCGTCTATTAATTTTTCATTTAGGTTACTGCTAGTGATGTTGAATCTGCTGCCAAGAAGATTGCTTCCAAGTTCTCGATTGCAAGCACAGGATCCGTTCACTCCGTTCCATACGCAGATTCTATCTAAATAGCTATAGTGTTTTTTGTTTTAAGTTAGCGCAGATTGGGTAGACCATCCGTAAATAAAATAAATATGAGGCAATTTTTTAACATATTGTATTGAAAAGTTTTCTCTACACAATACTTTAATTCTCTGGTAAAAAATGCAAATATTGTTTTGAGATGAGTCCCTCACTGGATAGCATACCGTTGAAGCCATCACCCGATTTTCGTGTGGATGAAGCTAGCATTGAAAAATATAAGAAAGCATTGGAAGAATTCAAAGTTCCAACCGAGGCATTTTCATTATCAAAGACATTCTGATGGGTGGGGTTTTATAGGAGGAAATGATAATAAGAGACGATAATTCCGTTCGTCAACATCCTTCAGAAGATGTTGAAGGCTACTTCGAATGGGTTTCACGAAATGGTAAACCGTTTTTACCTTGGGCTACGATTCGTCCAGTCTTTCTATGGAAAATTAAGGTATGACTAACATGATTATTATTGCTGTAATGTTTCTATATAAGTTTGTTATGGACGAAATGATTTCAATGGAAAAAGAAGATGGCGACCAAGCTAAGCTCTTAGAGGATCCGGGATTTTTAGAGGTTAGTATAACTGTATATTGTTCTTATTTTTTTCCCAGTTGTATACCGGTATTCTCAAAAAAGCTGAAGATTTCGAGGGAGCTCCATTCACATGGCAGCGGTAATTAAGATATTTGTTCTATTCATCAAGTGTTGCTTTAGAGTTTGTGAACTCCTTCACACACCATCTCGTCATTATAAGAAAGCTGAAAAGTTTGTTCGAGCTTTAGATAAGACTGTTAACGTTGTTACTACAGTTAATGAAAAGGGGCAAAGGTTTTAAAATAAATTTCTTATAGTTTAAATAAATATTATTAAAGAGTTGCCGGTACCGATTGGACTATTCCGGAAAGTGGTACTGGTCGAATTGAACAATTCTTTTTCGGAAAAGTGGTACGTTAATTAGTTTGTTTTTGGTTAATCTTTGAATTAAGCTTGCAACATTATTGATAGGAGAGTAGTTTCATAAAAACAAGATTTAGTTAATTTAATTTTTTTAGGATGAAGTTGATGGCGGTGAAGATTTATGGGATCCTTCGTTCCAAGCTACAAAAGCTCCATCCAATGTGAATGGCTTTTCAGGATAATATATCTTAAACACATTTCCATATCAAACGTCACATAGTTATATGTGTTCTGATTATACTGAACTGACGAATATAATACCATTAAATAACAACAGCATTTTATACTCGAACGTTTAATTTAACATCAACTTGTTCGCAATAACATCTTTTTCTCTTAGTATATGTAGAGTCCCAAGCTTTGGTTGATTCATTAGTATGAATCAAATCATTATCCAAAATTATTTTTTACATCTGAAGATCTATATATTTGTTCTATTATACTATCGTATTCATATTCAGTACTCTTACTTGTGTATAATGATCTCTGTTGATGACAATCATTATTTAATTCGTTTTAGTAAATTATTTTTAAATGCTTCTCTCTACGGAAATATATGTGTATAAACAAAATTTTATATGTATCATTTGTTTTCACTCCCAGGTATGGGCGTTCCAAAAATATTTTGAGAAATGTTTTGAATCCAAATAGTTTGCAGCATAGTGAACGGTAAGACGTATTGTAGTAAACCTGATCTAACATGTATCTTTTAAACTAACAAATTTTGTTAGACAACAGAATATTTATTTTCTGCTAAAAACTTTACTTTCCAATCCATTAGCTGTCTCGAAGGGGTCCAATCATTACAAACACCTTTAATGGAAGTCATGTCATGAGCAATTTCCTTTCTATGGATGAAAAATCTACTATATTCAACTACTCAAAATACTTGATATACTCAGCCAAGCAGAGGCTTACTTCAACTTTGCTCATTCGTTCGGAAGGATCCTTTTTATGTCTGCCACTTAGATATCGTTATTACTTTTTATCCCATATAAGAATGATTTTTCAAAATTCAATTAAGTAAGAATGATGATGACAGTTGTAGCCAAATTTCAAAAATTGGATGAGTTT
Organism: Auanema rhodensis; assembly: GCA_964057225.1. NCBI lineage: Eukaryota > Metazoa > Nematoda > Chromadorea > Rhabditida > Rhabditidae > Auanema > Auanema rhodense. Next base: position 5,877,456 of record OZ059899.1, on the reverse strand, counting down.
CTAGTCTAATCAGACTCTTTTCAGCTTATTTCCGAAATCAGCTGGGAAAGCACACTCTTTTCTTTGAGGCTCATTCTGATAGACAACATGATGGTTAGGCAGATTGAAATTTCTTTTCAGTTTCAGTCTTGCAAGCAACTTCATTATTACAAAAGATTGACCTCCATTTTCGAGGTTTCATTTTATTCTATTTTTCAACTTCTCTCTTTCTTATTTTGTAATCTTCAATGTCTAGAGACAATATCGAACTAACGGATGTAACGAACAAAAAGGCAATCAGTTAAGGGGCGGGAAAGACTGGAGTTTCCTTTTTAAACGGAATAGTTAGTCAGATTCAACTGCATCAGAGGCAAAAAAAATATCGGTTCGATTCCCGATCCTTGAGCAGAGTGGCAAAGGTATTTCCGTCGTTTTCGTATTTGGAAGTAAACGTTTTCAGGTTCCTTCATCGATTGCTCCTTTAGTTTAAAAGAATAAAGTGGAGAAGCAAGAGATGAACGGATAAATGTTTAGTAACGTTTGATTTCAATCTCAATTAAGTTAAAAAAGCCATAATATGCCATATATTTATAAATATATAAGTAAATAAATATATTTTTATATTTATTTATTTATTCTTTGTATTTATATTTATATATAACAACCAACGAGCGAATTATGGGGAGCCAATCAATTTGTACCCAAGAGCGCTCTGCTCTCTTTCTCGTTTTTCTTTTTCTCTCTATGAAGGCAGATGGACAAAGAAAACGAAAAAAGCGGAACCTCATGCTGAGGTTCAGACAGCGAGGCTTTCCCTAAAGCAGTATAAAAGAAGGAGAGTGACGCAGGAGGCAGTAGAGTTCGTGAGAGGCCAGAGCAGATACAATGAGAGTGAATGAGAGACAGTAATATATACATATACACCCATGTATGTATATGTATATTTTTTATTTATAAATATTATTTATATATTATAAATAGCTTATCTATGTTAAAATCATACAGGAGTTCCGAAGACAAACAGCGGCAGTCGTCGAAAAGCTGGCTAGTTCTCTTCAAATATGTAATATAAAATTGCAAATTCTCAAATCTAAATGGGGAACTCCAATGCTGCTCTTTCTTATTCCATTTCGTGACTCTTTATTCGACGAGGTGCTTTGATTTTTCAATTCATGCCAATCTTTAGGCGTTTGTGTTGCTTCGCTTCCTTTCCCTAACTAGTTCTTCAATAAGTATTGTCAAAACTCGTACTTGCATATCCCTCTGATTACCTTGCTATGTTACAAGAGCTGGGAGTATAAGTGTGAGGAATGAAAGACGAAGAAAGTAGGGACGGAGAGAAGCGATTTTCCGGTCGTGCGTGGGTCTTGGCTGTTTTTCCGTGAAAGGAATTATCATTAGATGACGGACTGTGGGAATATGGACTCTCACTGGCAAGCTACAAGCCGTTAGCACAATGTATGAGTTCTCCATGTTGGACATCGCAGCCGCTCAATCTCAGCCTCCTTCTCTCCTTCATTGTATATGTATACACCAACGGTTCGAGCAAGTGCTCGAGAAGTTGCTTAATGCGGGGAAGCAAGCTTACAACTTCTAGGATTAACTTGAACAACAGATATGCATGCAAGATTCCTGTAAAACTGGAAAATTATTGTTATTATTTCTATCCAAGTTTTGAGTGTTTTGTGAGGTTATTGTTCATTTATTTTCCTTTACATTATTTTGGAGTTTTTTTTCTAACAATCGGAACCTTTGTGTTCCTGCTCCTCGATAGGGAAAAGGTGATGTACTGTAGCAATATCGAATTAATATATATATATATATATATATATATATATATATAAATATAATATATAATATATAGTATATATAAATATATATTCTGATGAAAGATGCTACATTTCTGCACTTAATTATTTTTAAAATGATTTTTCGCTTTAATTCACATATAAGGAAATATGCTAACGAATATATATTCTTTAAGAAATAATGAAAAATGAAATTCTTCGATTTCTTTATACAAAATCACGTTAAAGCTGATAACCTAATTGTTAAATTGATGTTGTATCAGTCTCTTTAGCAAGCCTCCCTTTTGCTCGTGACTCCGAACGGCTTTAAAGAAAAAACTTCTATGGAAGTAGTTATCTTTATTCTCTGGATGCACCTCTTTACTTCATCTTGTGTCGTCAACACGGATTCAAGAGCTTCAATTTGGTTGCTGTTTAAAGCTACAAAGACAGCGGGAGGGAGAGGTCACGACGAGGATTTCGCAGTTCATACAGAAACAGGTCCACACTGTGCATATGTGCATCTGTATATTGCCAGGGGATGTGCTCGTTTTCGATTTCGTATTTTGTTCAATTCGTTCTATTTATCGTTATATTCATAGTTTACAACATATTGATGTAGGGCCGACGATTTTTAATATCACGATCTTGAGTTTACAATATTCTGTTGAAATTCGTACATGATCCTTCTAATCATGTGCACGTTTTTTTGTCAGAATTCTTTTTCCATCTGTTTTTTTCTCGGCATCCTTTCTAAATTCTCTTTTTCTCTGCTTTCCTGCCCACACTCTGGCTTCAACACAATGTCTCGTGCTCAGTTGCAACCCTGCCTATCGATCTGCGCTTGCCCATACAGACCTCAGGCGCCTTCACCCGCATAATGCTCAACCAGCCTTTTCCAGCATGTTTTTTTCTTTTTTTAGTCCATTTCTTAACCGTATATAATAACTTCTTGTATATTTTGCCTGCAATTGGTGTATTTTTTCACATTCTGTAATCTGCTCTGACAGCTGTGTCTTAAGCTGCGCTTTCGCTCTTTTTTTTATCTCCAAATCTTTCTTCAATTAGCATGTGTATTAAATACTCCAGAACGAAACTGTGTTAATGCAAAGCTCAAATGATGTTCGAACATAGAATATCCTAACCTTATTCACCAATAGTAATCTATTTTCTCAAATGTCGGATAACAATTCCAAAAAGGAATTCTGCTCGTTTCTATAAAAACGTTTCCTAACCCGAGAAAGCGATTTGAAAATTATAATTGGCTTGAACGAATTTGTTTAGTTAGCCACTTACTTGGCCTAATTTATTTTGTAGCTTACAAATTTTTGTTAATCCTGTAATATTACGTGCATGCCTCCTGACATATTAATAAACGTTGAGTTCGAAAAAATTGAATTCTGCCAATCTGGCTTTATTCGGATTTGAAACTATTCACCTAATTCTTCCAATAACCTTTACTAATCAGCAGGTAACCTGATATAGGTATTTTCAAACTATATACGTTCAATTCGACCCGTTTGGTTAATCGCCAGTAAAATCAGTTAAATCGATTAAAGTTTAATCTTATAAATAATAAATCATAACAAATTTAATATCCTCTCTGAATATCTTGATAGAATCTAGTTAAATTGTTCATTTCAAGCACAAAACATGGATACAAGCCGTTTGATTTCGTTTAATCTCAAATTTAACCGAACCAAGCTTTTTATCTTGCTATCAAGATTACGTGACATTAACCACCTACATGATTTCAAGTTTTAGGTTCGTAGTTGAAAAGCTAATTATGATGATGAATATTCGTAATCACGTGAATGACAAGCTTGAGACCAACCATAAACGTCGTCTAATTTATGGTTCTACGTAACAAGCAATTCTCTCTTAACCAGACGTAGAGAAAAGTAAAACGGAGAGAAAGAGAGGAAGAAAAAAATTCAATGATGGTGGTTTGAATAGTAAGATAGTGACGGAAGAGGAAGAATTGTGAGAGAAAGAGGACTTGGATTGACATGTGTGGAAAATCAGATATTCATCTTTTATTTTTTACCCGTTTGCTCGTTTTCTTTCATTATATTTTGATTATAGGTTTTATTGCGTGTTTGGCTAGAAAATTATTAGCTTTTCAAGGATAATACTTGGATAGTTTTCCTTGTTATGATTTAAATTTCAATTTGTACTTTTATTGAAACTGTTTAATTGAGTAGTCAAATACGAAATAAAAAAGAAAGAAAAGATCGATAGTCTCGTTTTCTGAATAGTTCGTTTGATATGGATTAATAGAATTAAGGAGACAACGGACTTACACATATGACTACAGAACCAATGTAACAGAGTTGATGGAGAAGACCTTCGAACGAAATTGTGAGCTTTGCATGAAGCAATTGTAGCCTGGGCAGAAAGTGATATCACAACATACATTATTCAGCTCATACAATAACTTACCGAGCAGCTAGGAGCAAAATACAAAATACAAAATCAGTTTCATTTTTTTTCCTGGTTTTCGAGACCTCCCTCTGAGAGAAGCTCGTCGTTTCGCCCCGGCTCTCCTTCTTATCCTCTTTCGATAGTTGAATTGAAAATGAGCTTTTCGTATCTCTTCGCCCCACGGAGCAGCCTTTACCCCTCTTCTCCTTCTTTCCCTCCCTCCTTCTCTGTCCCTCTGTCTCCCTTTTTCTGCCATCTCTCTGCCTTCATCCTTCCTATCCTAGTCCTCTCCTCCCCCCGCTCCGGCTCAGCTTGGCTCGACTCGGCCAGTCAGCCAGCCCAGCGAGCAGCCAGCCAACCAACCAGCCGCTTGTCCTCGTCTCAGCCCAGTCCAGCTTAGTTAGGCCAAACTAACAAACTCGAAGCTCTTACTCGCTTTGTATACAACTTGTATTTTGCGTTCACAAATCATTGTTTATTAATATAAACTGATTGTTATCTTTTTTTCTAATTATAAATTGATTATCACATGTCTTTCTCCTATTAAATTATATCTTATATACGAAATGTTATCACCATAGGTTGTTCTCAATATCATTCTCATTCTTCTTACATCTCATCATCATCACTCATTGCCGTCTTTTTATCTCACAATGAGACTTTTTATTTATTTTACATCTTTTAAAATGGTAACCTTCTTGAAAACAGTTGCTAATATGGAATTTATAAAGGAATTTTTATTCTTTTATTATATATTAATTGATGATTGATATTAAATTCTATATGATTTTAGTTTATCAATCAATATCATTAACAGCTTTTCCTCTAGTAATCTGTATAAATAAACTTCCAAATTTTATAATGATTGTTCTCTGCTCTTTTTTCGTATTTATTTTATTATTAATCTGTTTCTCAAATTAACAAATTTTTCTTTCTCTCTAATATAATTTATATCAAAATCTTTTTTTATAGCCTTTTCAGACTAAAAATGTACAAACCATGTTAGCTGCGTAGTAAGTAGATAAATAGAACAGGTGATTTTTTAATCCTTAATATTATTAAAAAATATTTAATTTATATATAACTGGGTCCTCTTCATATATTTATTTATATAATAATCATTTAATATATTTTTATTAGTATTGTCATTTACTCTTCTTGAATATAATTTTTTATTTTATTTAGCATATGTATAATTACTTTTTTTTTTTGAAACTACAAATATCTATGTAGACATTCAGAGGGAGAGAGAGAGTGAGAGGGAGAGATGGAGAGAGAGAATTAAAGAGAGAATACCCAATGATATTCTTAGCTAAAGAACGTGCTAGAAGTATTCAATTAGAAATATATTTTTTTCTTCAGATGGCGGCTGAAGGCCACAACGTGGAAGCAACTAATGTTGTCATTGGCAAAGACAACGGCCATTACTTCCTTAAAAAGACTTTTGGCAAACCAACCTACTGTAATCATTGCAGTGATAAGATGTGGGGAATGCTCACGCAAGGATTTGTTTGCGAAAGTAGGTTCAAATCTTTCTAACAACTTGAAGAGATGTTTGTAATAAAATCAAAAAAGACAGATTGAAATGTATATTCAAGTCTATTTTTTGTTTTTCAACATGAAAAATGTTTTTTTTATATTTAAAGTTCATATTTTTTTTGTTTTTTTTTGCTATTTTTCTTCGAACAAAAAAGTTTTATTTTAGCGTTCATTTATTAATGTTTATATAAATATAAATAATTATATTAATAAAGTTTATAATATAAATAATATTCATAATTGTTTCAGTTTGTAATTTTGTCACTCATGAAAAATGCGTGAGAAGCATTGTTTCCAACTGTTGTGGCCTTGCTCGACAGCTCGTTAAGGTGAGTATTCATAGTCTGAATTTATGCTTTTTTATCAAATATTTATCTTTCAATCTGTCACGGAAATGGCTTCCGGCATAACATATTATCATAGCTTCTCTTTACTCTCAGAACACTAAGAAAGACTGATAAATAATTTCTAAGAAAACAAAAATTAGCTAATTAGGTGATTGACACTCTATGAAGTCAGTTGCATAAACAGGAGAGAATCACATCTATTTATATCTTTTCCTCTATGATCTGTTAACTCTTTTTTTTTCTTTGAAAATAAATTAACAAAAATATAAATAAATAAATGTATGTATATAATTATATATATATATATATATATATATATATATATATATACATATTTATATTTATATGTATGTACATATATTTATAAAAATAAAACTTTAAAATATTAAATAAATAAATATATATATATATAGAATAAATATAAAATTTATAATTTAAGAACCCGGTTGCTCATACATGGTCCTTACCTGGAATGATAAAAAAGAAATTTTGTAATGGATGTGGTCGACGGAGTGATGAAATGCCGGCTGTAGAATGCGAGGGTGAGTACAGTTGAATTCTTTTTATTTTAACTAAAGTTATTATTATATATTATTATATTTTAAAATAAATAATAATAAATGATCATAGTTTTATTTATTTTGAATTTCAGTCTGTGAATACTATCTTCATGTGGATTGTATGGACCTTGCTGTATCAAATTGTAAAGAAGCAGCTACATATGTTCCAAGTCTAGACCCTGTAAGTTAAATTTTCTTTCTTGTTTTACATTCATTATTTTCTTTTTTTATCAAATATTTATTTACTTTGTTCAATTATTGACAAGTATTAAGCTTGATATTCTTACAGTTTAATCTTGAATGCTAGATTTATTGTAATTACTTGCTCATCAGCCTTATCAGCCCATTCAAACAGTTGTCCATGTCTTTTAGTTATTTTATTCCCATTACTTTTTTTGTATAAAATACTCATAATAGAACCAAGGGGAGTTATTTGCGCAATTTCTTGATGGAATCGTTCATATATCGCAGTTCAAAAGTGTCTATTTCGGCACTATCAAAGAGATATTGCATGTAAATGAGCCAAAAAAAGCAAAATGGGCTTTCCCTTGAGAGCTTTCTCCCGTAATGGTAACTAGGCTCAGAGAAGAAGAGACTGAGAGTGGAGACGAAGTGTCTTTTTAAAAAAAAGCAACGAGAATCAGAGAAGTAGATAAGGAGCCAGAGAACAAAACGAAGAGGGAGAGAACGAGGGTGAAGCGCTGAAGAGAAATGACATCATTTCCTTGCTCATTACGCTTTGTCGATATGTGGCTATGGGTCGGTTTGAAGAAGTAGGTTTGCGACGAGGAGGCTGTTACTGCTGCTGCTGCTGCTGCTGCTACTGCTTCTATCGCTTGAAAAAGCAAAAAGAGTCTAAAGAAGGCAAGAAGAACAGAACAGTGGAGGGAGCTGCGGCAGGCAGAGAGTGAAGACGGAAAAGGACTGCAGGGATCATGCATACTATGGCATCAAGAGAACTGAAAATACATGAAGAGAGAAGAGAGCGCGGAAGAGTCACAGGCTTTTGCATCGCAGAGAAAGGCAGATCGGGGTGTCGAAGCCTGCTGCAGACAAACGAGTACATAGAGAGGGAGGAAGGCGTGGACAGAATGCGAGCCAGCAGAATACTATGAAGGCTGTCGTTCTTTCGTTCTCTACCTCTCTCTCGTCATCTCTACTTCTCTTGCCGTCTCTCCGTTTTTTGTTTTGTTTCGCTCGTTCTTTCTCCTTTCTATGCTCTTCTCGCCTCCCCCTTTTTGGAAAATAGGCTAACCAGAGTGAAGGCTGGCGAACGGTCGATATGGCGCTGCCTACGAGATCCATCTCGTTTTTTCCTCACTCAGACACACTCTCCCTCTATGCCTCATTCTCCCTCCCTATTCGAGTCCTTTTTCGGTGGGTGCTCCAGATTTACTCTATCCTCTCATCGCCTTACTTTCCTCCCACTCAGAACCTTTCGGCACGTAGATTCCCCTTTATCTCTATGGTTTATAAGGGTGCAAAATGTAGAAAAATAAGGGATGATTAATAGAAATAGGCAAAAAGTCACATGGAAAAACCTTGGAAACAAGATAATTTGTATATTATGTTTGAAAATATAGATTTTTTAACTGAATTACATAGTTAAGAAAAGCGGGAAAAGAGAAACGAGATGAAAAAAAATGAAAGCACACAAAATAAAATTGAAAAACAAGTTTAGTTGCTATGAAGATTAAATTTAAAAGAGAAAATTGATAAAAAAGTGATAATATCCTGAAACAATACGTAAACTTAAATTTATTTTCAGCGAGGTCATATACATGAACATCATTTGCGAGAAGGAAATTTACCTCGAGAATCCAAATGTTGTGTTTGTCGAAAAGGTTGCTACTCATCAGAATGCTTTACCGGCGTTCGATGTCTTTGGTGTGGGTTAACGGTAAGAACATATGAACCTTAATTATGCAAATTATTATATAATATTATTGTATTTTAGGCACATTATAGCTGTTCGCGTCAGATGCCTGAAAGTTGCGAATTTGGAGCCCTCAAGAAGATTCTGTTGCCTCCGCCATGTTTGACAATTCCACGAACAGAATTACCTATGGAAGCTTTACTCAATATCACTGCGGATCAGCCACAGTCTCGTAAGGGTCAGAGTTCATTCCACTGTCCTTTCTCTTGAGTGTATTGCACTAGTCTTCTATCCATATTTTCCAATCTTCTTTTTTCTTTTTATATTATATAGTTAACTAGATCAATACGATGTGCATGATTAGTACATTACTTTTTTGCATAAGATTCTAAGTATTTTTTGAAATCTTTGATTTGTTTCAGTTTCTTCGCCACAAAAGATTCAACCTGATGAGGCTAGTTCCAGTGGAGATGATATCAAGGTATACATAAGGTTACAATCAAAACTCTAATTCTCATTCTGCATACAGGAACGAGAAGATTCGGAGGTTCTTCGAGTTTTCGATGGCAATAGTTCATTACGCTCGCAAGTTTTTCGGACAATATCAGTTCCTAAAACTTCTACTGTTCAACAGATAAGAGTTTGTCATATTGTTTTTTTCTTATCTCTAACAATTTTCATTGAAGGACACTGCTTTACGGAAATTTCAAATTTTCGATAATCCCGAGAGTTATAATGTGACTCAAGTTCCTGGAGATGGTAAGTGCTTAATAGCGTCAAAGCAAAGTGAATTTCGATTGTAGTAGGTGAAGAAGAAGCCCTCGAAGATCCAGTACCTCTTCGGAATGTTAAGCGACCAGAAGGACGTCGAGCGCAAGTTTTTCTGCGACATAAAGATAAAGATCCGGAAAAAGATATTATACGTATATATGGAGGATGGTTAAGGTAATCTATAACATATAAATTATATAAATACAAAATAATTATTTTTAAGAGTTTCTGTAGCTCCATACAGTATGTCTGTTACACGAGAAACAATTGTTCAAGATTGTATTAGTGAAGGTCTTCGTGTTTTTGGTTTGGATACAACGAACTGGAATAAGTTAGTATATTTTAATATTTTATTTATAGTTTAATATACATAGTTATCATACACATTGTTTTATTTTAAAATTTATTTTCAAGGTACAATTTGATTGAAGTCTCGCTGGATACTGGTGTTGCTGAACGGACCTGTAATCCACAAGAAAATATGTTGCAACTGGTTAGAAATCTTCGAAAGGTATGAACATTCATGAAAATATTGAAATTAAACTTTAATTTATATAAAGGATTCTTTACGGCGATATCATCTTCTTCGTTTTTACCTTCAAGAAAAGGAAGATCCTCACGATCATGCTGTTTTTGTTGGTAATTTACCAGTATCAATAGCACAAAGAAGTTATGAGCGAATATTATTAAAACTTCTTGGTGCCACAAAAGGTAAGAAATGTATTAATTTGAAATTTCAGTTGTTTTTTCTAATGTAAAGAAAAAACAAAAAATCTATAATATTCTTGAAATCATTGTTCTTATTTCAGAAAAACCGTTTTCATCAATTGGGCCAATTTATTTCGAATATGGTTCTCTTATTATCACGTTTAGTACAGCAAAGGTAATATTTGAATTTATTATAAATTATTTGTTTCTTTTAATATTTTGAGATAAATCATGTCTTATATACTCTTTTTCATGTGATTATCACATAAGTTTTTCTCAAAATTCACGTAATTCTGACGTCATTTCAAATATTTATTTTTGATAATTTACTTACATACATCATCAGTTTTTAATTTTTAACATATATTAATAAGGAAATAATATAATTAAAATAAATATAAAATGTTCAGGCTGCTACCATCGCCGTTCAAAAATTACAAGCAGCTACTTATGAAGACAAAAAACTTATTGTGTTATGCCTTCCAAATATACAGGTAAATTATTATTATTTAATTAAATATTCATATATAAATAATTATTATTATAGCCTCATATGGTGGCTCCAGATTCTGAGCCACTTCTTGTACTGGTTAATGTAAAAAGCGGTGGTTGTCAAGGAACTGAACTTATCCAGTCGTTCCGAAGATTGCTCAATCCTTTTCAAGTTTTTGATGTTCTCAAGGGTGGCCCGCTTGTTGGGTAATTATAAATTATAATAATATATCTTTAAATATAAATATATATTTTAGTCTTTACGTGTTTCGTAACATTCCCAAATATAGAATTTTGGTTTGTGGTGGAGATGGTACTATTGGCTGGGTACTGCAGTGCCTTGACATTGCTAAGCAGGTTAGACAATATCCGTTTTCATTCCTTTTTTCTTATTATAAATATCAATTTGATTTAAAGATTTCAAATAAATAATTGCATATATGTGTAATTTTTTAAATTTTTAGGATGCTGCTTGCTTCTCACCACCTTGTGGTATTGTTCCCTTAGGTACTGGAAATGATCTGGCCCGTGTCCTTCGTTGGGGTGGTGGCTATACAGGCGAAGAAAATCCCTTAGACATTTTAAAAGTATAATACGAATTATAACATTGATATAACACAATATTTAATAATTTACAGGATGTTATTGAAGCCGATGAAGTACGTCTTGATCGATGGGCTGTAGTTTTCCATGAAGAAGAACGAAGTCAGCCTCCCAATCAGGTAACTATATATACATATATATATATATATAATCTATATCATATATTATTATAAAAATGCTCTTATTCTAGAGCTCTTGTGGAAATCCATCCGAAAATGATCAGACAATGAATAATCCTGAAGATCAGACAAGTATGATTATTATGAATAATTATTTTGGTATCGGAATTGATGCTGATGTTTGTTTGAAATTCCATAACAAGGTATGTGCTTCCGTTATTATAATTTTCTCTCGTATACATAGTAAATATATAATTTAATAATATTTTACAGCGTGATGCCAATCCCGAGAAATTTCAATCTCGCTTATTTAATAAAACTCAATATGCTAAAATTGGGTTACAAAAGATGTTCTTTGAAAGAACTTGTAAGGACTTATGGAAACGCATAGAGCTTGAGGTATATATCAAAAATTTAAAATCATTTATAACTATATATGTACCTTTCTTCATTATAGGTTGATGGTAAACAAATTGAATTACCAAATATAGAAGGAATTATAATTCTAAATCTTCTCAGTTGGGGCAGTGGAGCTAATCCATGGGGCACATCTCGAGAAGACGGCAATTTCTCAAAACCAACTCATTATGATGGTTTATTAGAAGTATATTTATTATAATATATATTAGAGTATACATGGTTAAAACATATAGATTGTTGGTGTACCCGACGTATCGCGGTTAGGCTTAATTCAGTCCAAGTTGGCTGCTGGTATTCGTATAGCTCAGGGTGGAAGTGTAAGCATTTTAGAGATGAATATTATTTTCTTAATTTTTAGTTATATATAACATATAATTTGTAAATATTTATTCAGATACGAATTACAACACATGAGGAATGGCCCGTACAAGTTGACGGTGAACCTCATATTCAGCCACCGGGAACAATTACTATTTTAAAATCCGCTTTAAAGGTAATTCTTTAATCATTTACTTTCAAAACTATTAATATATTCTCTTTGAATCTCTCTCTGTCTCTCTCTCATTCTCTCTGTCTCTCGCTATCTCTCTCTCTACTTCTCTTGTGCTCTCCTTTCTCTCTCTCTCTCTCTTTTTATTTCTCTCTCTCTATTTCTCTCTCTCTTCTTTTTTCTCTCTCTCTATTCAGTCTGTAATACTAACCACATCACTTTCGGGATATCGAACCCGTTTAGCAGCACAAGCATTTTTTTCTATCTTTTAGCTTGTATTATTGGAAATTCTGAAAATTAGATTTGCTCCCCCGTCTTCTGCTTTTTTTGATTTTTCGTGTTTTTGTGCGTAGTTTTAGCGCTTTCAATACGCTCCAAATAGTTCATGAGTATATATTTTAATAATTTTATCAAAGTCACTGTTAGTTGAATTATTTTTTTTTGTAATCTTAGTAGATTCAAAAAAAAGTATTTCAGTTTGATCCAGCTTAATTACTTTTTTTTGTCATAATAGCACCATAAGCTTGATCAAATTGTTTTTTTTGTATCAATTCATGCTTTTGTGAGAAAAATTGAACTTAAATTAATAATTTTATATTATATAATTATAATTATTTAAAAAAAACCATTTTTAATGCTATTGCTGCTCTCTTTCAGTCTCAATTTCAAAGGCTTTTTTTGGAAAATTTGTACAAGAAATCTTGTTTAAATGGCTTTATTCTTATATTTATTCTCCTCTTAATCAGCCTACACACTCACGCACACATTGAGATATCTCCCGTGTGGTGGTGTTGTTGTCCAAATTAAGCTTAAGCTTTAGTGCTCATAACTATTGGCTGTTCAGGCGCAGATGTTAAAGAAGGCAAAGAAATCTCGACGTGGCACTACAACGACACCAGTTCCTCGAGCCATCGAACACAGTGGTCAGATGGGGGTACCATCAACATTGGTGGAGACGTCCCAAGGCAAAACAACTCCAGAAACCATGGGAGCAGATTCAGATGAGGAAGGCGACGCCTTTCTCTGATGGACGATAGACATACAGAACATAACGGTGTAAAATATGAAGATGACGACGATACGACAATGATGTACATATCCGTATGTTCAAGCAGCTGAGGCTAATGATGTAATCAACAACAGTACGCAACAACTCAACAATGTCTTCTGAATCGTATTGTAACAAAATCAAAATGACTGCAATGTGTGTATATATCCATATAGATAAGAATATTACTTTTTCAAGTTATTTCAAATTATCTTTACATAACATTCATTTCTATATATAAGATATTGCAGTTATTTTGCTTGTTTTACTATTCATCTTTATCCAAACCTCTTCTGATTATACTAAAACATGTTCTAATTTTAAATTATCCTCATCATTTTCAATATCGTACTGCTTTTCGTTCGTACCGCATTTGTACAGCGCATCAATCTTTTTTTTTTAAAACTTCCTTATGTAGCTTTCATAGCCTATTAGCTTTTTATATTTCATATCTTTTTATTTCTATCTATATAGATTTTGTGAAATATCACAGTTATAACTAACATCTCTCTTTTTATTCTTCATTTTTCTCGTATTCGTCTAGTCTCTGTATTTTGACATTTCGTCCCATCATCCAATTCAGCTCGTTTGGTTTCATACAAAATTTTAATTATATTATTTCTCTTTCATCATATATAGTTATATATATGATTTTTTTTTCAAATTTTTGTCTTCAATTTCACCTCGATTTTGAAATATTTTCCATCTGTTATCATCCCGGTTTCTAAAAATCCCGTTGAGCTCTTAATTACTCCTATTTCTTAATACCAGCTCACTCAAATATTCTGGGTTTAGCTTCACAAATGCTAAGAACAACATGTCAGTTCCACTTGCAACTTATCCGCCATTTAACTATATTTTAAAACTTTGTTTTCTCATATTTTCTATACTAACCGCCATGTTAGGCAACAGTGTTCCTGTTTTACATTGTACTTACTAAGTAAGGTTTTTTGGCCTAGTCGATACCAGAGTCATACAGCTGTTGAATGTCTTACGTTACTATTCACATAAATTAAAAAATGAATAGTTATTATTCACGTACACGTGATTTTACGTGAATCACCATCGGCTAGTGATATCGGGTTGACGTTGATATTCATGCCTTTCTGAAGGGTGAGAGGTATACTCGCATATTTCTAGTTCCTCGCTCTTCAATACTACAGAATATGATGCCAAATTGTTTTTGGACACATATTCTATTTTTGCAGCTTTTTGATTTTTTTTATTCCAATTTCTATTCTATACAAACGGCATTTTCATTTTCAACATTTTTATTTTGCTCTCAGTAAATTTTAACTTGCCATGGCACTCACATCTCAGATGAGCTTGTACGGAATATAATCCTGGTATTACCTATACCTTGCTAATCAAAATATTTTCGATTAACACACAAAAAGTTCACTAACACTTCATCCAAGTTCATGCATTTGAGAAGGGTTTTATGGGGGCACGGGGCTTTTGACCATTTTTTTTTGGGGACCGATCATTTTTCCGAACTATACTACTCAATTGCAAAATAAAATGTAATTTTTTTGATAAAAAAATATGAAATTATCAGAGCCAATGTCATTTGTTTTTATTATTCAATTCACATAAAGTCAACGATTAGTTTCAAGTTTTTTTCATTTTTATACTATTATTTCTTTCTTTTCTATTTCTTCCTCCATTCTGGATTCCCTTTTCTCCCTCAAGCCTCTCCCATTCCTTCAAACTATTTCATCTTTCGGCATTTCTCTTCTCATAACTATATATTTATATTTATATAATAATATAAATATAAATATATATATATAATTTCAAATCATCATTCCGATAATAAATTATTATGACCTTTACTCCTAATTTACCTCTGTTTTTTATATAATATTTCTGCAAACATCTTTCAAAAAATCATTCTTACATATATAATTCAATTCATTCAACAGTTATATTGCAAATTAGACATATAGAAATTTAACATAAATTAAGCTTCTTTTACAAAAGAAATATTTAATTCTTTTGAAAAGATAAAGCATTTTCAATCATTTTCTTGCCAAAGTTTTCTTCGTCTTTTCTGCTGATATTGCTGTTACTGCTTTATCGCAGTTGAAAGAAATAAGAAAACCTTTAAATAGAGTGACCACAGAGATTGAAGATGTTGAAACTATTCCAATTTCTTCATCATCAATTAAAGATCAAAGGTCTATGACGGATTTTTCTTATTCTTATTATTTAGTATTATTTTATTTTTTCTACCTGAATCTTCCAAATGATGAAGATTAAGGTTATCTGTTTGAAGAACGGCTCCAATGCACAAAAAAAGGAAAAAAAACTTTTTTTCCTTTTGATTATTCATAAAAAAATGTATTTGCCCAATTTACTCAAAAATACAAAAGCAACATAAATTTCATAAGCGGAAATTCCTCCCATGGATGTAATCACTGATTATCGCAGTTCCGTCTTTCGAATACGTTTTAGAAAATATTTGTTGTAAATCATACATTCTGAATTTGAAATTTGTTCCATGTAGATACCACAAAGAAATGTTTTGTTGGTGTTGTACTTGCAAAGAAAACACAAAGAGAATTATTTCCGTGTATTATATATAAAGATCTATTCGTAATAAATCCGTTTTTTTTTCATTTAATTATATTAACTATGCAGTTATTTGTTTGAAAAAAAAAAGATAAAAGAACATTGAAGTTTGTTTAATCAGTATGCCCCAGAGCTTTCAAACTTCTTCGGCATCTTCATCATCATCATCATCAACATCATCTTCATCAGCAATTCTACATTCCGTCTTAAACAACTATTTCTTTATTTAGGCGGCTATGCTTCGTAAACCATTACGTCGACATGGAAAAGTTGTTTCAACAACAAAATGCTCCATCATGGCTCCATTAGCGTATCCTGAGGAATCTGGTGACGTCTCACTTGCTGTAGATCATCATCCATCATCCAGAAGGTTTAATATTTCCTTGTTTCACTTTACATATTTGAATGTTTTACAAAAATGAATTATTTAATATGTCATCCTTATAGGTATGTTATCAGCCGAAATATAAGTCGAAGATTAGGAAAAAGCTTGGGAAGGTTGGTTCAGGAACAAGATATTCACTTATACGCTTAGACGTATAGTCTTTGATAAAAATATAATATTCTTACAGGTTTGAAAGAAGACATTCATTGGGAAGAGAGCGTAAGAAGAGTAATTCCTCTGAGATAGATAAGGAACATCATTCAGCTGTAGATTTTACTGAGCATTCATCCAATGAAATTTAAATGAAATTTTGAATTTCATCATCTTTTCATCTAAATTTAAAGAAAAAGAAATTTATTTTGTTCATAGTTAGTTATAAGCTTTCTGAAGCATTTCATCGACCTTCATACCTTTCACATGTCTTTGTTCATTTCAAGCTTTTCATTATCCTTCTTTTCTACATTTTTTTTATTATTATTAATATATTAAAAAACAAAATGTTTATTTAAAAGAATAGATACATACACATAATATAGTGCGGTTATTATAAAAAACACGGTCTAATTAGGCTTATAATAATTATAATTTCTTATATAGTTATTATAAAATAAATATCATAAAACTTTAATTTTATTATTATTATTTCTTATCTTTCTTTTCTTGTTTTTTTTTCCTTTTTTTTTATAATAAAATAATTATTTTTAAACTATTTTTTAATATTTATCATAATAATTCAAATGATTCATTTTATATTATATTATAATTATAATATAATATTTCATAATTTTTAATATTAATCATCATATATGAAAAAGAAACGATACAGTTCTTTTTTTCTTTAAAAGTATGAGTATGATTACATCATATGTTTAATAATCTGATTGCTATACGAATTCAAAGTTCAATTTGCGAATGTATCATAGCTAGAAAATACTTCAATCGGCTTTTCTTTATCAGTACAAGGCTTCGTGAACAAGTATAAAAGTATTTGATCTGTTACTGGTTATCTGTGATATTAAAACTAAATTCTAAGTTTCATTAGTAGAAAATTTTTTAAATATAACCATATCTTCATTATGATGTATATCGAATTACTCATACAATACTCATGATTTATATTTTTATTTATTATAATATTATATATATTTATATTTTAATTTTTAGTTCCACTATGAAGTGGTTTATTCTCTCTCTTTTGGCTGCATTAGCTGTAGCTGCTCCAGAAGAGGAAAGAGTTCTCAATTTGCCAAACCTGACAGAAGATTTGAAATCAGCTCACTATTCGGGATATCTTGATATTAGTGATGTCAAATCTTTATATTATTGGTACAAATTGTTTACATTAATTATAAACTTTTGTTTTCGATATCTGCAGGTATGTTGAATCAGAAAATGATCCAGCCAACGATCCTGTTGTTTTGTGGTTAAATGGTGGACCAGGTTGTTCGTCAATTACTGGTTTATTCGAAGAGATGGGACCTCTCAGGTACTTCCTCTCATATATTCACTTAAATCTAATTTTTGTTTACTTCTTTAGAGCTGTACAGTTTGGAGAAACAATCTATCGTAATACTTTTACATGGAATCGAGTATTTAACATAATCTTTGTTTTAAACCAATAAAATCGTGTTACAGTATGCGAATATCATATACATGGATGCTCCAGCTGGTGTAGGATTTTCTATCCGTACTGATGATAAATCAAAATGGAATTATACTGATGATGAAGTTGCTATTGATAATCATGCTGCATTGAAAAAATGGTTTGAGGTAATGAAATGAAACAGATTAAAGTTGTATAAATGTATATTTAGTAGTATACATGTATATGTGTATATAATCTGTGAACCATCCCTTATACTTTAAGATAAAATACAAATATATTCTTATCAAAATGATTTAATGATTTTTATATTAATAATTTTAAAATTTAAAAGTTAATCCGAGTATTCCGATTAATTTTCTATTAAATTTTCAGAAATTCCCTGAGAGAAAAGGTAATGATTTCTATGTTTCTGGAGAATCATACGGAGGAACTTATGTACCAATGTTATCAGCTCTTCTTGTAAACGATACTGATTTTAAGAATAAATTCAAAGTAATTATTAAAAATTTTTATAAAATTAAAATGAAATTATTTGAGGGAATGATGGTTGGTAATGGATGTGTTGATGAACAACTTAATACTAATAGCTTAGCTGGATTCAATTATAATCATGGATTTATTGATGCTAGGTATATATATATATATATATATATATATATATATATATATATATATAATATATAAATATAGTTAAATATATATATATTAATATTATTTTAGATTATATCGTGATATAAACGCTAAATGTTGTCCACAGGCTACATTAGATAAGCCATGTGATTACTACTCTATGATTCAAAACAAAGATCATCCTTGCCATGATGAGGTGAGATGAAGATTTTATATATTTATTATAATTTATATTAGGCTGATTATATTATATCAGCTAATTTCTATGCTGGGGTGGATCCATATTTCATCTCATTTTCATGTTACTTGAAAACATATGATCCATTTGAAGCTATTAACATGAATGCACAATCCGCAGCTTTACATCGTCAACTTCGTATACGCAATTCAAAATTGCTTGATACGGTATTGTTATACTATTACATATAGTTAACTATACATACATAATTTCAGAGTCTTCCATCATGTGCTCATTATAATGATACTGTTGTATATCTTAGAAAACCTGAAGTGAGACATGCTCTAAGAATTCCCCAATCTGTTCCACAATTCGAGCCATGCAAGTTCGTCGTTACTAATTATATTTAATTATAACAAATAATTATTTATTTCAGTTCAAATGTTGTTAATCAGTATGATTTGGATATTAAAAAAACTCATTATGAAAACCAACATCATAACGTTTTAGCTGTAGTTAATGCTAATGTTAGAGTATGTATTACATTATATTTTACGTGAAATTCCACGTATTTTAAGATTTTACATTATTTATTTTTGAATATGAAAATAAGAAAAACGGTTGCTTATGTTCATAACATATGAATATTAATTTATAAATAATATAGATATAATATATATATTTAGGTTTTATTCTTCAATGGTGATGTAGATTCAGTTTGTAATCATGTTCATAATGCTGAATTCATCTCAAACTTAAACTTGGATAAGGTTCAACATATTTCATTTTTATATTCATAAATATTTTTTTAATACAGGTATCTAATGAATCTCAATGGGTAGATAACACACAACTTCCCCCTAGTATTGGAATGCTCACAAGATATAAGGGTAATATACATATTTCTTTTCTTTAATTCATCGATTAGAAAAAAAAAGAGAAAGACAAAGAAAAAATATTTGCTCTTGCAGATGACCTAGCTACATACTATGTTTTGTATTTTCCGCATTATTCTACTCTCTTAATGTTAGATGTGTATTTCTATTATTTAGCTGACGACCTCCTGCAATTGCGCAATATGATATAACCAATGCTCATAACCTATTTCCCTCTGTCTTACTGTCTTATCGTCTATACTCTCTATGTATTCTGTTTCTATCATTTTTGATGTAGCAGAATTCCTATAATTAACCTTTTGTTATATCTCTTTAGAAGCTGAATGAAAGCCTGGCGTATTACCTAGAAAACATCTAACTGCTGCTTCCTCACTGACCTTCTGGCACTCACTTTCTATCCGTTCCCTCTAAACGCTTTTTTCTCAATCTGCTGGACTGTTTTAGAAGAGAAGAAGAACAGTAGATCGTTTTGACCTCCGGAGCTACTTCTTTGCTCTATTGCTCTCAACAGTCTCTTTATAGACACATTGTCTCGTGTTATATTATCTATCCCACTCTCTTTATCTCTCATTCATTTTTTCTGTGATTGACCTCTAAAAGATAATCCCAAGCTCTGTTCACATCTTAGCAATGCTTCATTCTGCCTCCCTTGTCAAACGCTCGAGCAAACATCCAAAAAATCAGAAATTAATACTAGAATATAATAAAAAAAACCTTACCAGATCCAAGTGAATGAGAGAAAATAGTATAAGATGATCTGATATAGATATCACATTCACGGTCATGTCATTCTAATTATTCTATTATCTATTGACAATAATACAATCTATTCTAAGAAAGAGAGTTATAACTTATACTCTAAATATATCAAAATCTAAATGAAGTAACATCACAATTCTTCAGGACTTGACTTCCTTACAATTCGAAATGCTGGTCACTTTGCCTCCAGTTCTGCTGAAAAACCTAAAGAATCACTTCAAATGTTCTATAACTTCATCAATAACATGAACTACAGCATGCCACTACCATTCGATGTGGATTCTTCTACATCTGGAGCTCCAAATTTAGAAAGCACCACTAGCACACCATCTCCATGCTCTTCCACAGGTACAACATCTAATAATATTGTAACGAAAGGATCAACTAATAGTGTGCCAACATCAGCAACACTAGAATTGACAACTAAAGCCAAATCTTCTATTCAATATGCATCCGTTATCATTATGGCATTTTGTTTCAAATTATTTCTATAAAAATATTATTGTTTTTAACTATATATATATATAGTTATTATATAAATTATTTTTCTATTATATTTATTATATAACATTATAATTTATTAGGATATGTATTGCTCAAAAAGTTTGATGAATGTATACCCGGTGATAATACTTAATAATATCTACCGCAGTAACATCCACGAGACTTTATGAACAGGAGGAAGGGTTGGAATAGAATATAGAAATGTTGGACGATGCTACTCGTGGACAGAACCACAATGAATGACTGACCAACTAGAGATCGACCATCATTATTAGAGGCGGGGCTAGTAAGAGGCGGAGCTAACCTCAAGGAAATGAACGACAATATCTAGGTCATCCTGGAAGGCAAGGACTGGGAAGAAAAAACTTTAAGAGTGTACATATGATAAAAAAATAGTTTTTAACTATATTTAATGATTATTAACTTAATCATTATTATAATAATTAAAATTATTCATAATATAAGACGAAGGGAGTAAAGGGGCAAGGCCAGCAGCACGAAGAACCTTTGAAAATTCATATAAGCTATATCGAATAATTCTATAAAATATTATTATAGAACTATTACTATTATACTAAAGATAGTAAATAGGATACGAAGGCAGATATGATGAATAGAAGTGATGTGATTACAAGTTGATCTATCACTCCTTATATAGTCCTCAGATGGCGCCAGAGTGGGCGGTATGACCTAGCTCCTAGTGGTAGGTCAAGAGCAAGTATAGCCATTGGGTAATCATGCCATTGGTATGGCGGGAAACTAAAAAAAAGAAGGTAAAATAGGTCAATTATTTAGATAAGAAACGACAAAAAAAATGGCAAATATACTATACAAAATAAGAATATATAGAAGATAGTATATAGTAATGAATAATATAATTTATACATTACTATATATATATATGAAAATAAATAGAAAAATATAAATGTTTATTAAATAATTAAATATAATCAATATACAATTTATCATTTAATATACTTCTTGTTGATTTAGTTATTTTTGATATTTCATTAAATGTTTTATCATAATCATGTGAAATAGCTTTAATCCATTTTATATTAATATCAATAGGTAAATGATGTATTTCAATTGATGTCCATGATAACTATAAATAAATATAATTAATATAGTTAAATAAACTTTGTTTCTAATTCAAATACCCTCTTAAGTAAAGCGTTTTTCCGGAAATGAATAATACATTGACGATTTGCTGCTAACAATGCTATGATTAATGCTGTTCCATTAGACATACGTTCACGAATAGATAAATATTCCAAATTTGAACATCTATAATGTTTTTTTTCAAGAAGATTTGTTATTTTAATTATATATATATAGTTACCTTATAAATAAATTTACTAACGCCTTATCTATACGTTCAGAAACATGATTATTACGTTTATGCCTCTCTAATCCAACTTGAACAAATTTTTTTAAAGTTAAAGAATAATTAGTAATTATCTATAACAATATATTTTAAAAAAAAGTCTTATTATATAAATTATACCGATTCACTTAAATCATCAGTTAAACTTCCACATTGTCTTTCCCATATTATAGTTGATACAGGAGCATATGGTTGGATTATCATGCTTCGTTTACATTTACCTATAATAGTAAATAGTTATTATTTTAATTTTAAATAATATATAATTAACCTCTCATTACAAGAGTAATTTGTGTTTTATTGCGATTTGCTTTTTTAAAATCTCTCCAACTTGAATAGCTAAATGTATATTCATTTCCATCACATTTTTCATCCTAAATATATTATATTATAAGATTTATATTTATATATAATTTACCTGAATAATTTTTATTTTAGCTAATAATTTTAAATCAGCTAATAATATTATAACTGTATCATTTAATAAATCACATGATATATCAAGAGATCTTAAATTTACAAATAATCCTATATGAATAAAATTATTATTATAATGACGTGTTATATTTATTAATGACAAATATACTAATTTTTCTTGAAATAATTCTAAAATCTGCAAAAAAAAAAACATTTTTTAATTGAAAATATGAAAATATAGTCTGACCTCTGCTAGAAATAATTCAGCATCCATATAGCTTAACTGTAAATCACGAATGTGAAGCTTTTTAAGACCAGATAAATTATTTAATAATTCTATTAGAGATCTTAAAATTTCTCCTCCAGTTCCAATTTCCTTTAAAATAATACTTGTTATAACTCTATAAAAACTGAAACGTATAATACCATTTCTTCAACATTGCCAAGACGGTCATTGGTCTGGACTTGTAACTTCCACGAAAACTCAAACTTTCTAACGGATTTAAGTGGATTAACTTTAGTGAATCTTAATTATAAATTAATTATTATAAAATAAATATTAAATTATCTATACCTTTCCTGATATTCACTATAATGAGCTAATTTCATCATAAATTCATATAAATTAAATATATTTTCTACAGGTTCAAATATTAATTCTCTCCATCTATGTATAAGTAATGGTACAACCATTCTAAAATATATAATAAACAATTTATTAATTTATATATAAATTAAACCTTAATCTCATATGATCTAAAGCATATTGCCATCCATTATGCTGGGTGAATCTTCGTCGAACAAGCAAATGATCACGAAAAATAAATTTTTTCCAAGGATAATCAGTTTCAAATACATAATACCAGTGACGACAAACCTTCAATAATATTATTTTTAAAATTAATTATAATATATAATTTATATAATATATAAATATGAAACATTTAATTTACCTGCGAACATCTTCCACGATTTTTAATTTCAAGTAAGCTATAGATATGTTGAAGTAATGATATAGGTATATTTGACCAATTGAGCTCAATCATCTGGCTAGAACTATAAGCATATTATATAAAATTAAAAATTATACATATATACTATACATATAGTTTACTATGAAATATAAAAATATTGTATTGACAAAGTTATGAAACCTTTTCTGACATCTGAAAGCTAAGATACTTGAAAATTCTCAGATAGTTCAAACAAACATTCCGATATATTGATTATTACACTAAATCTTGCACGAATGTTGCTTGTTTCATTTTCAAAAAAAAAGCTAAAAATAAAAAAAAATTAGCATAAATCATATAGTTAGGCAATTATTTAATAATATATAATGTAAGGACATTTACTCATATATGACTAAAGAAATATATTCTTAAAGAAATCCGTGAAATATGCTAATTTTACGTGAAAATTACATTTATTTTATTTATAATGCATCAAAATTGTTGATTGGTCATTTAAAATAAATATAATGAGTTCGGTAATATGATTTAATTTTTTAAAATTATACTAATTATACATATAAATAATATTTTAAAGGCAAAATTGAGTGGATCCCGAAACCTAGGGACATTCATGGGACATCAGCCTGTTAGTCGAAATTCAATATTAGTACAAAAATTGTGTTTATCTATATCTTCTTCTAGGAATTTCGTATTTTAATTAAAAAAGTTCGAGAATCAGAAACAAGTGGATTACAATCAGTTAAGAATGAACGATTTTTTCATGGTTTTGTAGCACAAGCTCAAGTATTATTCTCACAATTCATTTATGTTTAAAAAAATGTTTTAATGGAATTAGACAGGAAATATTCTAAAAGATAAAGGAGATTTTTTGGTTCGACAAGCATTACAATCTGAATGTAAAAAGCATGATACTGATTTTGTATGTTATTTTCATGTTTTTATTCTTTTTTTAAAATTTATTTTTTGAATATTTCAAGGAACAATTTATAATTTCTGTTCGAACAGAAGGACCAGATAAGAGCGTTATGGGAAAGCAGACTCTTTGCTGCACTTCGAAACAAACTGCTAACAGTTTAGCAGAAGGTAAAAGTACATCAATACAAGTTGATGGAAGTGTAAGCTCATATTTCTTTTTCTATTTTTTTTTATTAATTATGTGTATATAATATACAAAATATTACTGTATATTTTAAGTTAAATAATGATGATCGTGGTATAAAACATTTTTTTATTAATCATAGTCGTCGTGAACGTTTATATTATATCAAAGATTTTGGATTTGATCATGTTTCTGGTAAGCTCATGTTGTATGCTTATCAATTATATTTGGTTTTTTGCTGTTAAGGATTAGTTGATTATCATTTACGTAAGAAACAGCCCTTAGATAATGAGGGAACATTGCTTCTAACTCCTGTAATCAGACCAACTTGGCAATTAAATCATGAACAAGTTAAAAAGTATTTTTATTACTAGTATTATTGAATATATTCTTCTTAGAATTTGTTGTATTGGGAATGGAGCATTTGGAGAAGTCTGGAGTGGTGAAATGCGTACTGGAATTTTCAAAAAACGCCAAGTTGCAATCAAGCTTATAGCGGGATCTATGACAGTTTCTGATAACGAAAGCTTATTCGAGGTACAATACATATACTCCCTTCACAATGTTGTTTATTATTTTTCTGTTAGAAGATTACGTTTCTGCCACTTTTAGTTGTGTACATATTATAAAAATATCTCTCTCTCTCTCTCTCTCTCTTTCTCTCTCTCTCTTTCTTTCTCTCTCTCTCTCTCTTTCTCTCTCTCTCTCTCTTTCTTTCTCTCTCCTTCTCTCTCTTTCTTTCTCTCGCTCTCTATTGCTCTCTGTCTTGTTCTTGTTCTCTTTCTATCTCTCTTTCCCTTTTGCCTTCCCTCTTCAAATTAAAACCGAATTTCAAAAAATATAACTTCATCCAAGTTGTCCAGTGTAGAGTCAGGTTAACTTTTAGAAAACAATTGCTGTCCGACAATAGCAGAAACGAAGCTATGGCTTTTTTTATTTGAAAATAATTTTTTTTTCGCAGGAAGCTATGTTAATGCAAAGTTTTGTTCACCCCAATGTTATCCGTTTGTATGGAGTAGCTGCGAACGAAAGTCCGATTATGATTGTAATGGAACTTGCCGAAAGTCATTGAAAATTGACTTCACCACATAAACAAAACTATATTTTAGAAAATTCTGTATTAGATGCTGTTAGTAGTTCTCGTTTGAAGCGAGAAAAGGAAGGAAGTTTAACTTCACATGTTCGTAATGGTCGAAAACATATTTTGATTGATTATGAACGAGAACCCACAATATTACTTCGAATGAAGCTATGTCTCGGAGCTGCCCGTGGTTTAGCTTATATCTCCAGCAAAAATGTATGATATTATACTTTCTATTTTCATATTGTATTAATGTCATTTATTTATTTAAAATATTAGGATTATAGGTCATTCATAGAGATATAGCAGCTAGAAATGTTCTCATTACCAAAGGCTATCAAGCGAAAATATCCGATTTCGGACTTGGAGTTCGAGCTAAAGAAAGACGAGAAAAACGACTTAATAAAGTGAGAGATCTCTCTCTTTATTCTTTGAAATCTATTGTCAATATTTTTAAAATAGATTAAAATTTGCTGTTATTATAGGTACCAGTTCGATATTTAGCTCCCGAAACCTTAAAAAATGGAAGTTATACGGCTAAAACAGATATTTGGAGTTTCGGAGTATTTTTGTGGGAGGTAAATTATATTCATATCACCGAATTAACTATATATATATATCTATATATCTATAACTGATTATTATAATTACTAGGTATTTCATGATGGTCTTGAACCATATTATTACATTGAAGAATTATCAAATGTAGCTAAAAGAGTGAAAAGAGGAGAAACATTAGTAAATAGTGCGAAAGAATATCCAGAAGAACTCTGGCATCTTACTAAGGTTATTTATTCTAATTAATATTTATTATCTATAACTATTACTATTATACTTTAAGTAATTATCAATTTTCAGAGATGTTTTTCATTTAATCCTGAGAATCGTCCAATAGCTTCTGGTTGTGTAGACGTTATTGTGCTGGCACTCGGAAAGAAATACGACCGATGATGATGATGAAATGTTTTCAAATATATATTTTTAAATTTGTATTATTATTTTAGTAAAATACTTTAATTTACTATTTCGACATAAAAAAAAATAAACGATTTAACATTTATCCCATGAAGAGTAGATGATTTTGGGAGAAAAAAATTTACAAAATCGAAGAATGTATAAATGAGGAATGTATTTCAAAAAGAGATTTTTATTTATTTATGTATGTGTGTGTGTGTGTATATATGTTGTGTGTGTGTGTGTGTTAAGAAGGAGGTGGGGATGGTGAGGGGAGATAGAGAAGGTCAGGGGAATATGCTTGAATGTGTTTCAGTGAGTATGTTAGTAGTAGTATGTGCAGTGTCATGTATTCTGCTCTCAAGGTCTGAGATCATTATAGAAGCCATGGAATCTCTATAAATATTATAATATATATAGTATATATAGTAGTATATGATACCTTTCTATCATTATCTACTTCTTCCCAAAACGAAGTACTCCGGGAACGCTTTTCTTATATAAAAGCGATGCTTCGTCTTCGTAATCAGCAGATCTTTTGCCAAATCTATACAATTTACAATTGAATATGCTTTTTATTATGAAAATTACCTCAAAACCCCTGGAATTTCACGTTTTCCGAAACGCAAAACTCCTGGAACTCCTCTCTTGCCAAACCTTCAAAGCACATTTGATGTTGTTTTGTTTTTCATTGAATAACTGACCTAAGTACTCCGGGGATTTCTCGTTTTCCAAATCGAAGAACTCCTGGCATATCACTAGCTCTTTTACCAAAACTAAAATGAAAAAGAAAAGTTGTCAATATAGAGATATAGTATAAACATAGAATAGTATATCTATCTATCTATATCTATATATAGATATAGATAGATATAGAAATATGTAAAAAGAAAAAGAAAGAAGAGAGAGAGAGAGAGAGAGAGAGAGAGAGAGATAATATAGATAATTATATTTTTAATTTTCTGTTTCTTCACAATACAACCAACAATTTGGCTTAAAAAATAAAATAAATAACTAACCGTAATACCCCGGGAATGTCATCGCGTTTTCCAAAACGAAGAACTCCCGGTACACTTTTTTTTTCGTTTTCGTAAGCTCTTTTGCCAAAACGAAGTACTCCGGGCATTTCCTTCTTTTGAACTCCTTTCTCTTCATCATCAGCGTATGCTCTCTTCCCGAATCGTAGTACTCCAGGCATCGAGCCATCCATGTCTAGAAATAGATATCCGTTGTTTTTGACTATCATGATTTATATAAAATTAAAATAAATAAAAACATTTTATTTAATAATCGAACCTCGTTTGGCATAAATTCGAGCTTCTGGTGACATCTGACTCAAAGCTTCATACAGATCTTCTTCTGTATAACCTAGAAAGATAAATAAAATATAATTATAAGATATATGTTTCGAATAATTATTTTTATTTATTAAACAAGAGAAGAAGAAACTTTTACCAAAAATATCTCATCATCTAATACAAATTTGAGAAAAATCTATTAGTATGGGTTGCTTTTTCCATTACATTTTGCATCTCAAACCGCAATAGACACACTTTAAAGTTAGTCTCGAGAGACAACTATCCATTTCGAGAACAGAACAGATTTTTCTATTTTTCTAATTCTCTATGTATATCTATCTATCTTTTCTATTAAAAGATTACAAATTATATATTTATATACTAATATTCATTATTTGAATATAAAATGATGACGAAGATAGCTTTCAAAATTTTCGGAGATAGAATAGCTATACTAAATGAATGAAAAGAACTTCTTTTTTTTTATTTTATTTTAAAATTCAAGAATAATGTCTTTTTTAAATTATAAAAGAAATAAAATAATCTTAGTAAATCTATTTTTATATATTTAGTTGCGCTAAGATTATTTATTAATTCAATAGCACACGAGCAAAAATCATCTTCATCATTAAGAGAAAAAAAAAAGAAGAATAACATTGTATTTCGGACATCCAAAGAAATAATTCTATTTTCAAAAAAATATTGATATTAAGTATAAATTTCTTAAAATATAGAATGATTGAAGAACGTGCAAAAATGACGTCGCTTGTTAGACAGATTAAGCCAAGAAACTTCGAGTGGACTACAACGACGACGACGTCGACGATGATGATGAAGACGACTAAGAAGTGTGCTAGAAGATATGAGGGCAGCAACAGAAAAAATTTCTTTTTTCTTGAGAAAAAAAAAAGAAAAAGGACGAATAAGAATATATTTTTTTTTTGTTCAAATACAAAATCTTTCGGGAATTATAAAAAAGAAATACATATACATAACTGAGTGGGCTTTAACATTGACAAGTTCGGTTTTTTCTGAAAAAGTTGGGTTCGAAATTTCAATGTTGAAAGATGACGTCAATGCTTAAACGTCTTTTTTTAACATTTCTAGACGAATAAATTCATCTTCGTGGATAGTTGTGATGGACATTGTCGACCATCAAACTTTTGAGTTTGAGAGATCATGATTCATGCTAAAATCTTCGACTGACCAAAGATTTTAAGGCTGTTTCCACATAGAAGAGCAAAGAGCTAAGTTCATATTCATGTATAATTATATTAAAAATAGTTAATAATGAGTAACAGTTTTGCAAAATAAATGATTGAAATACAAAATAAACTATAATATTCATACCTTGTGAGTAGACAGCCGTAGCTACGGAAAGTGCCAATAAAAGGCAAAGCTGAGCCGCATTGTACGGCATTGGACCCTGTAAAATCATATTTTTCATAAAAAATAAATTTAAAAAATAGAATGATATTGAGAAATTCACGAAAAAAAACTGAAAGAACAAACAAAATATATGAAAAATATGTGAAAAAGGAAGTTTCATTGTTGAAATATTTAAAAGAAAAATGAAAATAGAAGAATATTCAAAGATATTTCTTTATTTTACTCATTGTTACAACAAAACAAGAAGAATTTTTATATTATCATCAAAAGATTTAACTTTTATAGAAAACTTCTCAAGCTCACGCTGCTCTTGGCTGTGAAAAATGGACGAAGTGAAAGCGAATCATCCCTCCCCCTATTCTCATCTGCTTCTCTCAAGTCTGACCTTATCCGCCCACCCTTCACTTTGAACTTTTATTGTGAAAAAGTTGAGACAACGAGATAGAAAAATGACTTTAAAGCAGATAACAAAGATTTCCTCGATTCTATTCATAGAAACAAGTAAAAATTGAAGAATATGAGTAAACATCTTCATTCTATTACATAGTATCTTTTCTATAACATATTGAGAAAGTGACAATCTATTAGAGAAGGCATTTGTATTTTCATATAGTTTTTATAATTCTTTTTTTTTTATTTTTGTCCTTAGAAATCTAGACAATAACATATTTAGTTAGTATAGATACATACATATATCATATCCGTATCTCATCGTATTCACTAATTTCACGGAAAAGTTGAGGAAAAAACTCATTTTTCTAATGTAACTTTTCTATTCTCACTTTTTCACATTCACTTCCTTTTTCTTCTCTTTTAATTTTTTTCTCTCTCTCTATCTCCTTCTCTCTATCTCTCTCTCTCTCTCTCGATCTCTCTATCTATCTATCTATCTTTTACTATTTGGGATGTCTATTTTCCAATTCTTAGGCATACTTTCCAACTGATTGAGTAAAAATCTTGTTTCCAAATGATTTGCTCGTCAATTTTCAATTGAAAAGGAAATTAGTAACAAACCTGATGTCCCTCTGTTTTTCCCTCGTTATCTTCGTCTCCTTTCCGCTTTCTCTCTTACTTTTTACTTTACTCTCTTTATCTGTTTTTATTAATCTTTATTAAAGTCTAAGAATATTTTTGTACTAAAAGATATATGAAATAATAAATATTTGATTTTTAAAAGGCAATTAATATTGCTAATGAAATGTTATGCAAAAGAGAATTAACAATGTTGAAATATAGATGAGATTTAAATATTTTGAAGAATTTTTACTTTTTGGTCATTTATTTTTATTATTTATTCATCTATTTCTTTTTTCTAAAACTTATAATTGTTTTGAATTTTTGAATTTGAACTGAAAGGACAAATAAAGAAACAGAAAATGACAAAAGAGACACAGTAAAGATGATGATGGCTCATGACAGCGGGAATGACGATGATGTTGTCTTCAGAATGATAAGGACGAAGTACAAGTAACTAAGACATGATGATGCAAGCATTGACATGAAGTATTAGAAGAGGACGACTAACATATAAGAATAAGATAAATAAGAAGAATAAATGTAAAAAGAAGCGAATAGATAAGGTTTTATAAGAAAGTTTGGAACGGCATTCAAGCTTTAATAGCATCATTAGATGTAGTTGAATTATGGATGTTCGACTGCTGCTGCTTCCAAAGTATCTTGAGAAAAGCAACTTCATGTTGCTGAAACTCTACTTCAGCGATTTGAAGGCTAGCTATTCGGTATAAAAGGGTAGACCAAAGAGGCGTGATGTGGGGGAGGAATTGATACTCCTGTCTTTCATAAAAAGCAGGAA
Organism: Auanema rhodensis; assembly: GCA_964057225.1. Classification (NCBI taxonomy): domain Eukaryota; kingdom Metazoa; phylum Nematoda; class Chromadorea; order Rhabditida; family Rhabditidae; genus Auanema; species Auanema rhodense. Next base: position 5,846,349 of record OZ059899.1, on the reverse strand, counting down.
ATTATGTGAAATCAAAAGACAAATTGTTCTTGCCTAGCCTTTCAAGCTATAAATAGAATTAAATATCTGAAATAGTGAAAGGCTTGCGGATTGTAGATGGGGTGGTGATGGAAGTATGGATGCTTGCTGAATGAATGGCAAGTCCAAATAAGGACAAGACCTGCTGCTTTAAGGCGTCTAAAGCCCAACCTCCTTCCAAAAACGACTTCTGTTCAAGTATTTCCGGATCTCAGACATGAAGGGTTGTAGTGACATAGATAAGCTACAGTAGATTATAGGAGTAAGGTTTGATATATAATGAATCTAAATATAAAACTTGATGAGAAATGAAACAGACGACAAGCTGACGTGTAAATTGAAAGTTATCGAAGTATGCGCATGTCAGCTACTTAACCAACAAGCATATCTCATATTAGAGTTGTCCACGTCAATTCTGAAGCACGATGTTTGTACGATGAGCAACAGAAGGCGATGAAAGAGCAATAGAGATGCAGAAGAATATAGGAGAATCTTGAATATACGTGTGTGGGCACATCTTAATACTCATGAGAAGATGTTATATTGCGTTTAACGAAGTCAGCATTAACGATGACGACGGTGACGATGATCATCTTCAAGCATCACGTCCCTACGTCAACGATGGCGTTGTCATTAGAATCATTAACAGTTGTATTCATAATAAAGCCATGAATTGGATTAAGATAGACAACTTGAGTAAAACAGAGTCTTGGTTCCTTGAATGTTATTCAAGAAAACATGTATGTTAATAGAACTAGAATATAATATTATAGGACCTTTGTATGAATTTGCTGAAGCTTTTGTACTTAATTAACAGAATAATATATAATTTTCTCGGATTCTTTTTATAATATTGGCTAAAATGTTAAAAATGCTTCGCTAAGGTCAAATTTTCAAGTTCTATTATAAGATTACTAAACGATTCTTTTGAAAAGTTTAAGAACAATGTTGTCTCCAAGTTGTTTTCAGCGTGAATAACAAAAAGTTTACATTTAAAGGTTGAAAGATAATCATTTTTAAAGGTTGAAGCTTCAAGTTCGATTTGGTTTTACATCTCAATCTGATAACATGATGTTTACTTATACTATGAGGAAATACCTGATGACACATGTAAGACAAGAGTGTGAAGCCGATAGAGATCAATCAACAAGTGGTCATTCTAGTAGTATAGAGCTTTATTTATGCTTCTACAACGACAACAGCGCTATTGGAGGCAACGATGCCAACAGGATAGAGAGGTTTTGGCTGATGAGAAATCGCTTGGATGAAATGAAGAGAGAGAGGGAGGAGTAGGAGGAGGAGGAGGAGTAGTGGAGTGGGGGAGAATGAGGAAAAGAAGGAGGATGAGCAAATGAGAAAGAAAGAGATATAGAGATGGAGATATCTGTAAACGGAAACAGAGCTGCGATTTCATGTCGTTATAGAATCTGAATTAGGTGATGCATTTCCCCGTACAAAGCTGTAAACCAAAATAAAATCTTATTTCTCTATTCTGGAAATCTTTCTGTATTGGTTATCTCTTATATAAGAAAGTTTGATTGCTTAACAGTATTGAATACAATTATTATTTTTCTTAAAATATGGATGAGATACAATCAGATGTAAGGTTAATTTCTAATTTACTTGAATACCTTAAATGTTTAAAATGTGAGATATAATCTTTTTAGATTTTCATGTTGATGATAGATAGTAAAAATTAGAAAATTTAGATAGAGAGATTTAAATTAAAGAGAAAATGAGCAAATTTAGACTGGCTATTAAAGGGAGAAAGGATAAAGGGAAACGTACTGATTGGAAATTGAGAAGTTGAACTGGTTTCGGAATTTTAAAATTGATGTTCACTTCATTGCATTCACTCTTTTCTTGTTCGTTCAATGTTTCCAGTTAAATCTTTGAAACCGGAAGAGCACGTGTGGATTGAGGAAATTGAGTGTATGCCATAAGCATATAACATACATGGGAAAAGAAATATTTGGGTTAAATTATAAGATGAGTTGATGAAAGAAATGAAAAAAGACATACGACAATTTACTTTTAAAAAGATGTTTGTGACAAGATGTCAATCGACTTTCAATTTTATTACAATTCAAATTTGACATGGTTAAAAGCAAAAAAAAACTAAAAGATAGACTGAATCATCTATTAGATCTATAAAGTGTGATTCAGTTAGAAGCTAGTGACAATAAGAGAAATGCTTCAGCGTTTCATTTTATTTCCCAAAAAATAGTGGATTTTTTTGATATCATTCAAGAGCAGACTGGACACAATGGGGGTAATAGTATTGCAAACAAGCTTGAGCAAGGCTGGTTGAAGTTTTTAAAGGAATGAGCAGAAGCAGTTACTGGCTACATCTGAACTCGGTATGCCAAACACTCTCTTCTTTAATACTATATCTTAGTATAAGTCTCAACACTACATGATGTCACACAGGGACCTAAGGGACTATTGGATTCGAATGAGAATAGAAAACCAGCTACAACCATGTGAGGGGGAGGGAAGCAGATGCTTTCATCAGTTTTCGGCTGCTCATCTCAATTTGATAGCAAGCCGATCTACATTTGAAGAATCTGAACAAGAAGACGACGACAAAGAAGAAGAGGCGATAAGTCTCCAGAGTCTTACGTAAGAAAGTTATAAGTTATAACTGTATATTTAGATTTTTGATTGTATTTAAAACTAATTTATATACATATATCTATATATCGTATTATACACTTGTAACCAAAAGGTTTCTGGCCATCTTTGTAAGAAAACCAATGACCAAATTGCTTCAAAGTATTCTGAAAATTACATCAGTTGATGACGAAGACAGACTGACGTGCTACATCTTTCCAATCATTTCATCTTCTATTCTATCAAAGAAAGTTGCCATCACTTTCTGCTTTTTCTCTGTACTTTAACTAAGAAAACAGGATATATCATTACTATTATTTTATCCAATAAAATAATTAAATAAATTGTACTTATATCATATAATGTTATAAAGATTTTTTTTATTATACTATCTATCCACTATTATTTTCTGTTATTTCAAATGTTAAATTAAGGTATAAAGAGATAAATCAATTTTTCTTCTTCTTTTATTCAAGGAATACTTCAATAAGATTAACTAAATTTACCAATGATAATGTCCTATGGGAAAATCACTGCGTTGAAATAATTCTGGAACACACGGAAACAAAAGTTTCGAACTTGAGAAGAAATGAAATTTTTTTGCAGACGATGTAAACAGTAACATGGAAGATACTGACATCATTCATTAGATAAATTAAGGATAATACTAGTAAAAAAGAAACAAAACAGTAGATAATAAGATTATCTTGAGTGGTTTACATATAGTATACAAAGACATATAGTATATGGAAATACAAGATATTGAAGAGATAAGGGATAAGGGATATACAACTAACTATTCATGGTATTTATATATATATATATAAGAATCATTTAATTTATGTTAAGATTCTAACTGTATAGTATATATATATATATGAATATATAACATGAATTCATATATACATGTATGCATCTTCACTTTTCTATTGACCATGTACATATAACAGAATATAAGTGAAGTAACAAACAAATTTTCTCCATAGAATATCCCCAAGGGATTAAGTTAAACAATTGGGTTGAAGATTGAAAATAAAAAAATAAAATATAAATAGGAATTTGCACCATACTTCATCTCTCTCTCTCTCTTTCTCTCTCTCTCTCTCTCTCTCTCTCTCTCTCTCTCTCTCTCTCTCTCTCTTTCTTTCTTTCTCTCTTTCTTTCTTGTTCATACATGTAATCATGGTTAATCTCTTTGTACTGTGTGTCAAAACCTTCTATAGATTGTTTGTTTTCCATTTTACTCGGTTTCTTTTTTGTTTTCTTTTGAAAATTCTTTTTTAAATGTCCGAAAATTATGAATATCACTAACTTATATATTATTTTGTATATACAGTATAAATATATGTTAGATGAAAACGTTTTCGAACATTGACTTCTAATCTTAGTTTATAAGAGACACTTAGTTGATTTTAAGGTTCAACACCGTCATTTAGCTTAGAATAGAAAAAAGTTATATTTAGGCTCTTAGAAAACTTTATCATCGAAGCTGCATATGGTTAATACTGCGCATGTTCATTCTCCATGAACTTGAAAGGTCGCTGGCAACGTCATCAATTCCGGACGAACGAATATGAAAACTTAAGAATGTTTTGCGAGCAATAAGAGCAATAAGCTGTAAAAGGAATCATAGATGGTTTATGAAAAGAAATATAAAAAAAATATTTTTACTTTGTTGATTTCCCTACTAACATCTGTGTTCATAGAAGAAAAACGTTTGAAATAACTTTCTCTTCCAGAAAGATAAAAAGAATAGAAATAGAAAAAGTTTAAAAAATGAATTAAAAACATATTTTGTGATAATTCTTTCCTTTGGTACATCGCGGGAGAAACCTCCTCCGCAATATTCTTCCATAATATTCTTTCATCAAAGCAACAACATAGAGTCAAAAGATACTTAACTAGATGACATAGTTAATGAATATGAAGAGATCTGAACTCATGTTCAGCTAGAATGATCCTCTTTCAATGAAAAGATGAGATTTACTTGTGATTCTGGATAGTCATTGTGCCATCCTCACCCCCACCATCAGGCCGATGAGAGTGAGCTTCAGATGCTTATGAGCATCGTGCAAAATAGTTATGAACAATAACTTGAAATCTTCCTCAAATTTTGTTCAATCAGTTTGATTCTTGATGAGAATAAGCAATAAGGTCCAATGATGTTATTTCACAATTTCAAAATTCTTGAAAATTGGAAAATAATTTTAAATTCTTTGTCTTGTCATTCAAATTTTTCATATTGTTTGTATTCTTTATTCTATCTAAAAGGTTAAATTATATATGTGTATATATAATAACTAACTAACTAAATCAATCTCTCTTACTTTACACACATGTATCTTTATATTTATATGTTTGAATTTTGATTAACTATAAAAATTGTCAATAAACTTTATACATGATTAACTTGGATTTTTTTATTATCCTCTATGAGCACTGCTGCCATTTATTTTATTTCGTTTATTTGAAACACAAAAAAATATATTGATAGAGTTCGAAATTTTCAAAGTTTACTTGAGTTTAACTATATCAACTAGAGCATTCATCTATCGTCTGCTAGAAGTGGAAATATATTTATTCTAAAATATTTATATTTATATATAAAATTTATCTAAATATATACATATGTATATGTATATATAAGAATTGAAATAATCAAATAAAATAGTCTGCAAATTATTTTTGTATAAACTTGAAAGAAAATAAATAACTTCAAATGGAACATGCAACTCGTCTGGGACAATATGACAGTATTACGTCATCGCCAAAAAAAAAAGGGAATAGAATCCTAAAAAAACCGAAATTTAGTTATATCTATTGGTCATGAAGCATTTTGACTTGGTTGTTTGAATGACTGACAACTTATAGTTATTGTTACCAACTTTGGCATTATTTTCTATAGCATAAAGATGCAAAAAAAAGTCATTGTTTAAGATCTTTGTGTGGAAAATTCTAGAAAAACCAATTTATACCTTTACTCTCTCTCTTTGTCATTGTTTGCAACTAAATGTTATTTTGTGATTACTGTAATAGGTTAAGTTGTTGAAGAATATATATTTATAATAATAATAATAATAAACTTAACTATATATATATATATTTATTATTTATTATATAATATAATAAAAGTAAGAAATAATATTATAATATTGATTATTTATATTATTAATAATATCTCATATATCATGCAGAAAATATTATCTTTTCATAGTTTTTCTTGAATATAATAATATATAAATCTGCTTTCAAATATATAATTGTATATTATATATACAAATCTATATAAATACATTTATAAACAAAAAATAAATAAAGTAATTTTTATTTTATTTATGAGACAATTACGATATCCATACGTAATTTGAAATTTTAATTAGCTGATATATAGCTAATGATGACAGGCAAATACATGTGTCAGATAGTAGCATACATAGACTTTCTATTAGCTATTTCACAGTTTTCAACATCCAAAATAAACTTGATGTGAAGAGACACAATTTAATCAAAGAGATAGATAGATGGAAAGGATAAGCAATTTTCTCTCAGAGCCATCTGTCCAACCTGAGGTTTTCGCTTTCCAACTTAATGGAATAGCGTATTTGATTAAGGAAGTATAAAATGACATATGTTGAGCAAAAATACCAAATTTTACTTTTAAAAAATTGAAATTAAAAACGATATCTTGACAAGCTACATTTATTTCACATTATATTGAAAGAACTTTGAAGCATTTTAGAAGCCTATCAAATGAAATTTCTAAGAAACATGTCAATTTCACAGATACATTAATGTATGTGTGTATGTAATTCTCAATGTTTTTCAAGAAATAGTTTAATTTGTAATTTTTTTCTTCTAAAAATTTTTATTTTGAACTTGAACATATACTGCAATATTTCAAATACATCTAAATCGTTTTTTTCAAAATCAAAAATTAAGGGGAGAAATGAATCGTTTAGTAAAAAGAAATATTAAACTTAAATATATATTTAAAAATAATTATAATTATTATTATATTATGATTAAACTATTTTTCTTCACTATATAATTGTTGTGATGTTAATAATATGAATATATTATGAAGAGTATTGCAAGAAATCCAGTTATATTAAAACATTGTGTAGATCCTATAAAAAATAAATAAATATATATAATATATAATATTTAATATTTGATATATAATATTAATTAATCAAATGTAATTCCAACTAACTGTGATACGCCATAAAATTAAAATTAAATGACGTAAATGTATCTTGATGTCAGCAATTTAATTAAATATTTTTTAGTATCAATGAGTAATTTAAACAAAAAAATATTAAATTGTAAATAATTTGAACGATTATTTTGAATTTGTATTTACAAACAAAAATATATTTAAAATGGCTAAAGCTACCGTTATCTTTGGCTCCTGGAAGTATGACTGTTCCATTTCTGGGAACACATTGGCATATCATGGCATTTGTTTGATATGTATTGGGATCTACTTCAATAATTGATCTTCCCTTAAATGATCAAGATTAAAAATATGTATATAATTAAGATAATTATATGATATTTCTATAAAATATACCCCGAATGCCGTTATTGTTATATTACAATCTAATTCAGGTCTTGTAGCACCAAATGTAGATGTACCATCCCTAGCGATCCAATTCCAAGTTGTTGTACACTTTTCACGATATAGACCAATAAGCATATTTCTTGTTGCCTGGAAATTTTGTTTTTCTTAACCTATGCTTGAATTTGAATTTTTTTTGTAAAATATTTAACAAATTATCACATATGTTAATGAGAGAAAGAGAGATAAACCTTAATAAGCATTAAGTTTAAGCTTATGAGGTTACCATGACAGCAAAATTCTAAACATTAATATATTTTGATATTAAAAATTAAAATTTTGGAAATATTGTTTATATTTTTATTAATTTTAAATGATATTTAAATATTCTTAATATGAAATATTTTATTATAATAGATGTTAATATAAAATTAATTTGAAAACATGATAACAATGATTTTGAAAATTTTTAATTCTATTTTATAATAATTATTATATTCTTTGATTATTTATAACTTACAGTCATTAATCCATAGTTGTAATAAGCATCAATTGTTTCACTGAGTTGAGCAATAATTACTGGTAATTGGCAATAGGCTAAAAAAATCTGATAAAACTTATGTATATCTATGTATAACTATATATATATTTATATATTATGTGTAGGAGTTATACTTATTATATGTATATACATATATTGAATTCTCATATTTAACACAAAAAAAATGAACAGAAAGTAATATATTCACATGGAAATCGGAAAGGCTAACCTGGATACGACTTTTTTGTCCACATTTCTTCACAACGTGGAGCCACAATCTGAATTAAATCGGATGAAATACAAATTAATATTTTTCTATCATACGTAGTAAAAAAAAATTAAGCTTATAACTTACTTCTGGTGAATTCTTATCTTGAACATCAAAAGCCAAGTGACATGTTTTATTCCAATAAATAGAATTGATTCTTAACTCTTGACCAAGTTGTAAGCAAGTCTAAGATATATATTTAATAAAAAATGAAAAAAAAAAAGATTTGAAGCTTACAGTACAGAATGGATCAGTCATATTTCCATTAATACATTGAGCAACAGAAGTGAAAAGTTGAGATGTAACATGATGATAATTAGTTATTAATAAATAAGTAATGACTAAACTTTCTTTAATCATTTTCATATATTTTCAATAATATATGGATATTAGTACTGTTATTGAATATTATAAGAAGGTTATTCACCTTCCAATAACTTATTTCAATAGGTGAATATGATTTAATAGGCGGAGCATTTTAAAATTTTCCTCCCTCGATATCATTACTATGGTAACGTTTGTAACATGCTAACCTAATTGTAGTTGTTTGAAATGCTATTATCGTTATACGAATCAAAAACGTATCTAATTAATAGAAAAATTCAAAATTTGATCCAAAAAAAAACTAAAATTACAATATATTATATATAATATATATTATAATATAAATTATTAAAATTATAAGTTAGAAAAAGAAGTAAAAAATAAATTATATTGTATATCAACTTTAAACAATTTATTTTGATATTAACTATCATATAGTATAAAATTTATATAATATATGCACATTTACATATAGTATATCAGAATTATAATAGAAAAAAGAAATATAAAAATATATTTATTAGAAGAAATCTTCATTTCATATTGTTTTTATATGATACAAGTCTTGAAATATATTAATTTTTCTGTTTATATCATATATCAAAACATCAATTACTTATATGATATTTCAACTATTTTTATTTCTTTTTAAAGTAATAGGATTGAAAATTCGTTGATATGATTTAATTTCCTTTTTTTTATTATTTCATTCAAAGGTTTGGTCAAATAAGTGTGAAAAGGGACTGCCATGACAATCATGTAAATTTTCTTTGAGAAGCTTTCGAAGCTTCTTCATATAATTAATCCAATTCATAAAGTTTTTATAATAAAAAAGTTTAAAAAAAGTTTTTTTTTTCAACTAAATTAGAATCACTTTATATTTTTTCAAATAAAGGGATCTTTTGAAATGAAACAACAGTAGTATGTAAAAGGTTGACTTTGGACGGTCATTTTGCCCAAATGACGTTTTCTACACTTTTTGACCATGTTCAGGCTTAGGCTATCGTCGGGACAGAACAAAATGTTACGGTTAAAAAGGTATCTCCAGGTATCTCTTCCGTTTTAAGTCTGAGTACTCCGTTTTCGTTTAAATATATTACTTTGCTCTTTATAAATTATTTGTATTGGGGGCTTATTGTATGGTTTACGTGTTTCTTTCATGTCTGTTATCAGGCACTCCTGAAGGAGCTTGCGATGCAGATTCTTTGGATATATGAAATTTCATTTATCACCTGAAAAATGTTTGAAATGATCAAAAATTGTGAAATTGGTAAATGACTTTTTTCAAAAAATGACATGATTTTGTTGAATATAAACACAATTTTTGGAAAAATAAAGCCTGAAAATGGTCAAAAAGTGTAGAAAACGTCATTTGGGCAAAATGACCATCTCGCGTCAACCTTTTACTTACTAACAACCAATAGTTGTTGTTTCTACTGTTCATCATAAACGTCATTCATGACAACTTGGGTCTTCTTTTCATCATTTCAGTTTACCCTCTTACATTCCAATCTTAATATATATTTATGAGATTTCAATTTGTTTTAATAAAAATATTAAGATTTCAATGATAAATAAAAACTTCATTTATCTATTTCAATTTAATGATGAAATAAGTTGTTTCGGTTTAAGTGAAAGTGAACCAAAAACATGAAAAAGAATTTGATTAAAGAAGTCTAAACATAAACATGAAACCGATCCTCTATTCATCAAGCATTAATGCTTAAAACAGGATTCTGAATATAATTAAGAAACTTTCTTTCACTGAAACGATACACTGCTGGCTGCTAGTTCAAGTTAATCCCATCAGATCAACATTTTTCGGAAACAATTTCACCTTTTTTAATGTCTTATCATATAAAACCATGTGACAATCTACATATATATTTAATTAATATTATTTTTATATAAATCTATATGATATAGTGTAATTCAAAGCCAAATATTAGTTAATGGTTACTAGGAGATAGTTTTAACACTTAATTCTTTTTCAATTTCAACCGATTCTAACCAGAATTACATCAACGAATTGACAATCAATAAATATAATTCATCTCTATTATATATTTTTTTTTATTTTCAAAAATAATATATGACAATAAACATTTAAAAATAAAAAACAACAGAGATATATGTATTATAACCTTTATTACCATTTATTGGATGAAAAGAAATTAGAATTTTCCTTTTGATTCTTATCAAAAAAAAAGTTTAAAAATCTAATACCAGTTCTTTTATGGTTTTGAAAAGAGAACACTTTTCAGGAAACAAGTCTTTAACAAGCATGATTCAACACTTTAACTGTTTCAAGAACGGAAAAAATCTCTTGAGCGGAAAATAACTGCTTTGTTATAATCATCATATGCATCAACATCAACATCAACAATAATATTAAGACCAAAAGCATCTATCTTATCTGAGAAAGTATCTAGAATGAAAACACCACCGAAATATTTTATTTTTAACTCCTTCACGAGCTCTTGGAGGTCAAGATTTGTTAGACTTGGTAGGTCTTTCCGGAGACTAAGGATATTCATTTAATAAGCTCAAAAATATTTAAAAGATTGAATTAACAAAAAATGCTGAATTCTGGGAAATACTCTGACGCAGATTTTTGTCTAGTTCTCCCAACCTGTTAAAAGAGTCCAAATTAAAGATTTTCAAAAATGACGAGCTTTCCGTTAGCTAAGACATATTTTTACTTTTCGAAAACATGAAAATAGCTGAAAAATGCAGAAAATCGCATTAGGGCAAAAAGGTGCGCAAGCGCCAACACTTTATATACTACTGAACCTAACCTGATAGTTTTCTTATTTCTTTAATTTTTTTTTCTCTACTATTTCTCATTTTAGAGTAAAAACTTCTTTTATTTTTTCAAAAAAAAACGTTCTTGAGACATTCTTCAAATTCTAAAACTGTCATGTGCAATTTAAGATAAACAGGTAAATGTCAGATAATTTCGTGCAAATATTTGGAATAATTTAACTTTTGGCTATGAATCATCTTAAAACTTATCTAATTGTATTTCTTGGCATTTTCAAGTTTGTTTTCTCCTATGATTGGCTAACACAAATTTGTTAAAAATGCCAGATGGGCACGTGAATATCAACATTTTATTTCGAAACTATCCCACCCGATGAGCGGTTGCATTCATACGGCTTAGCCTTCATCTTCTATTTAATCACATCTTCACACCTTCATCCTCATCAAGCTTCATTGTCTCTCTTTCTGATGATATTCAAATAGAATATAAAGAGAAATGATATGATTTCCTTTCACTTATCGTTATATTTTTCGTTTTAGAAAAAGTTCAAACCTACTATGTATATAGTATATATATTATATTATATTATACTATTTTTAGACATAGTATATTAACATCATCGTTATTTAGACATAAATACATATGTATTTACGTATTTTATTCTCTTTCTCATCATCATCATCGACTTCTTCTTCTTCTTCTCTACTCTCATAATGCAATTATCAAATCTGTTTTCCATCCAATGGCGTCATATATAATCCTGCTGACTTCTTTTGCATATCTTTTAAAAATATATGAGTGTATCATTCATCTATAACTAACTATATGATGTATGATGTACTAGAATAGTATAACCAATTTGTCAAAATCCAATCGCAGTTCTTTCACAAATATTTTGTTTTCAAGAAGATGAAAGGTGGTGAGTCAAATACCCCCACGTGTGCCATCTGACTTTCTCTCAATAACAACGACTTCAATTCAAAAGAAAGAAGAGAGAGAAAGACATAAAGCGAGAGAGGGAGAGAGAAAGGAGTGAAAACGACCTTCTAATGTCCATGTGACATGTAGCCATATCTCTAATTTTTGTGTCTTCGTTACCGTCCTTGCTTATCCAATATTACCCTTTGAACCAATTTCATTCTCTGTTTCAAACTCATTTTTCCCTTCTGACCTTGTTCATTATCTCCCTCCGCTAACCATGTATCTGCTTCGCTATCGTCCTTATTCTGCCTAGCCAAGCGATATATTTAAACTGGCCTTGAAATCATCTGATTTCTCTTTCATTTTACCTCGTATTTTCGTTCTACAGTCCAAAAATTATCTCCTTTTTCTTTAATTTCATTTATTCAAAGGACATACATGATTTTCTAATATGATAAGCTTTATGAGAAGTTGAACGGTTCATAACATTTGTCCATCTTAGCATTTCATCAATATAATATTCATGATGTAACATAAGAAACATGTTTATGCTCAACTTTAGAAGAACAGGTTACATTATTCAAAGCATAGATACATCATGTTAATGAATTAAATTAAGCGAAATTACAAAAAAAAGGTTGACTTTTACCTTATTTTAGTTAACAAATATTATATTGATACAGTCACCTTCATCTTTTTTTTTTTAATTTCATTTTCATTGCTAATTTAACTTCTCACACTTCTTATTTCTTTAACTTTTTTGTTTATTAGTCTTTTATTTTCATTGATGTTTCTCTTAATTTTTCTATCAATTGTTTCTTTGTTCAATTTACAGTTCCTAGTTCTTCAAGAAGGTTGAACGACACTTGACATTCAACTTTTACCTTTTCAAAATCTTTCTTACTCTCTTTATCATTTTCAACTTTTAAAACTTATAATGATTTTAATCTTAAAATGGACAATTTTAATAAAATATATATATATATATATATATATATATATATATCTTTTTTTTAAAATTAATTTAAAACAAATAACACATTTTCAATGGGAGGAGAAAAAAAAGAAAATTGAATCTGAAGCCACAAATATACGAATCATCTCTTACATTGCCAAATTACCAGACCCGTCCTCACATTCATGCATGTACATGTTATACACATATAGTATATATCTTTATATGTATTTCAGACTAAGCCAAATAAATAATATAAATTCTCTCCGTTTTTATAATTTTTTTTAGTAAATTGAATCAATTAATTGTTGTGTGATGAACATCACATTTGATGACTGGTTAGTTTTTGTATCCATAGATGTATGTAATATTTCTATGATTATACTACTATACCATCAGCATCCTTTCACCTTCTATTTCATCGAAAACTACTAACTACTCATGTTTTCTGGTTTGTTTCATATTTTCATTTATGAATTCTATTCATATTAAGAATATTTTTAAATTAATAATAAAGGATTTCAACAAGAAAAAATAATAATTTTCTTTGCTCTTTTTCCCAAACACTCATTCTATGTCAATTATGATCGCCGTACTTTTATTGTTGTCTAACCTTACCTCGTCTATCCAGTACATGCCCACCCGATTCACTGTTTTCAGATTTGTGTGCCTCGATTTTTTTTATTATTTTTTGTTTGCAAAGAAACTTTTAAAAAATTTAATATAATGTAATAACATAAGAAAACATTTACTTATTGAATTCATATATGAATCTATATTCTCATGAGAAAAATACCTATCAAAAACGTTATGAGTTTCTTGATTTCGAACTGTAACAAGCTATCAGTCAAGCCCATTACCGGTCTGGCACATCTTGTGTTCATTTGCATTTTTAACCCTTTTGAAACAGGATCTTGCCATGTTTTAGATCAGAAATAAAAAAAACAAAAAGACAAATAAAATGTCTTTTTAGCCTTTACTTCTTCTTTTTCTTCTAAAATACATTCTTCTTTTTCGTCTGATTCAATTGATTTCCTATTTGGACAGTGGTTAGGAGGGAGAGGCGACAACCACGACATAGCAAAAGAGTAAAAAGGAAACAAGGAGGAGTAGGAAGAGGAGGAGGTGCAAATGGAAGGTGATGACAGTAGGAACTACCGACGATATCATGCTGATGCCGGCAACGACTGTGGCACCGGCCACGAACATCGGCATAAAACAACGCTGGTCGCTCGTGTCTGATGCTGTGACAAAACAAGTTGGCACAAGGTCTTACAATCAAAAATGCCAATATCAATACATGTTCTCGTTTTCCTTTCCTTTTCTGTCTATAACTCTCTCTTTTCGTTTTCTCCTTTCTTATTCTCTCACCTTTTTGGTAAGATTATGCGGTCAATTTGTTCATAATATAACATCATTATGATGGAACATGTCATTGTTAGTAACTTTCAAATGTCTTTCATTACAATTCCTAGTCGTTCATATAATCATTTTTCCTAATTCTTACTTCTTCAAATCACATGTTTCTCGTAAAACAAAGTACATTAAGAAGCATAAAGTTCCTGTTTCTTTAAAACTAACAATTAGGCTACTAACTATTCACATTCCATAAACATAATTCACTTCAAATTTTTAAGATTTTAAAAAATATATTAATTTTTGCAAGATCTTATGACAATTTTATCACTTAACTTAACCAATCTATATTACTTATCTATTTATATATCTAACTATCACATAACACATGTATATGAAGTTATTTTTTTCATCTAAGGTGAGGATCAAGCTCTTCTCATTGTGTTTTCTTTTTTTAAAATTCAAAATAAGCAACCAGTTTTTTTTTCTCAAAATGAACATTTCGAAGTTATTTACCTTCACAGATTATGTTGTCATCATTGCCGATTTGAGTTTTTTTCTCGATTTTTTCTACTTTTCTTTGAAAATAACAGCTATTTTCAATTATCGTTTAGGTCTTTGAATACATTTTTTTCTTGTTTCAGATCATGGATATTGCTTCAACTTTTGATAGAGAACCTTTCCGTCATACAGATCCAAAATATAAATGTTTATGTGGAGTTAGTCACGTTAAGGTATCTTATATCTCTTTATTTAATTTAATGTAGTTTCTTCTTTTTCAATTTTTATATTCTATATTTAGAAGGGAACAACATACATAGCTGCATTCTGTGCTGCTGCTGCTATTATCCTGTTTATCGTCACTCTAATAGATCTATCGTTAGTATTTATTTATTATATTAATTTTATTAAATCATATTATTCAGATCACAGAGTTGGACTTCTACCATTATATCAGCTTTAGTGTTTACTGCGACAATTGCAGCTGTATGCTTAATCTTCTTAGCCAGAAAGAAAGAAAATGAGAAACTTTTAATTCCATTCTTAGCTCTTATGGTATATCAATTGATATATTTGAAAACCTTTATTTTTGGTGTTTAGGCTTTGTATATGGTACTTGCTGTTGCAATTGTTATTTGTGGTATTTGGTCATTAATTGATCCAGAATCAGGTCCCATCAATGGCACTATACTTCATCCAGTGAACGGAACTATCGTCGAAGATGTTGATGATAGTTTGAGCCATCATTCTTGTAAGTATAATTTCTTCTAAATGTTTTATTAAACTATTAAACTTTCAGCTCAAACTCTTACTTCATCATTCTTCATTGTATCAGGATTAGTCATGCTATCTTTAGCTATATGGTTCTTATTCGTTGTATACCAATATTTCATCTACATGAGAGATATGAAGAACGCTCGAAATCCTCGAAATGTTGTATACCATGAAGCTAATACACTTAAGAGAGAAGCTAAACAATGAGCATTGAGTTCACAATAATCCTTCCGTAAAAACAAACTATTTTTTTCACAACCTTTCCATCTATACTTGAAAATGACTTGTTGCCTTGCCACATGCTTTACACAACATTGCATAATTAACAAAACAAGTCATTTTTTTTACTAAATATATATATAAAACAATGTACATAATGTTTATAAAATTGCTTGTTGTAATCGAGACATTCATTCACTTCTTTCTCAATTTTCTCAATATTTAATAAGATTTTTAAAATAAAATAAATTTATAATAAATCTATGAATATATACAACTCTAGTAAAACATTTTAGAAAATTTTTGAAGTAATAGAACAAAGTAAACAAGCACCCTTCAATATTATTATGATTTTTAAATCACTGATGACTAGAAGTATTATCAGTTCAATTGAGATAATATGATTTAAGTTAGGTTTAGACTGATACTCCTTACAAGTCATCATCGGTTATGTTAGCAAACGCAGCATTATGTAGCGGTAAAGCATCCTAAAATAGAATTCAATAACACAAAATTAACCAATGTATTACTTACCGATATTGTTGTAAACATGTCGTTATTAGTATCATATAAGTTTGCAACTCCTAGTGGATCTCCTCTATCCAAAGAGGTTGTTTCTTCAATAGATGTGATAGCAGATTTAGCAGTCTGAAAATGCTTGATTATTTTCAGAAAAAATAAATTTATCTATAGTAAAATAATAAAAAACTTTCCAAACAAAACTTGGGAAAAACATCCCTAGTAAATTGTTTAAATAGTGATATAACATTAAATTGAACGAAATTAAATAACAAACCCTTAAACTATGTACAGAATGTGTAGAAGATTTACGATTATCGGTAGAGGGTATGGCACATACATCATTTCCATCTAGAATATTAATTTAAATGTATATATTTAAAGAATATAAGTGCCTGTTATGGAAGGTGTTTCATCAGGAACAGTAAGAGTTGGCTTTAGAGTCAGTGGAGCTTTCGGTGGTTCTAAGAATACAGACATTCCAGAACCACCTCCATTACACATTAGTTGTTGTTCAATCTAAAAACAAAAATTAAGTCAGTTACATTACAATAAATACTTTCTTACCGACATACTACGATGTTCTTGTAATATCTCTGTGCCAACACATTGAAGTAAAAGACTAAGAATAATAGCTTGATCAGTATATATAGTAATCCACTCAAAATCATCCCTAGCCATTAAATATTCGAATTGAAAAATCTGAACATTCTATAATTTAAAAAGAAAAAAAAGAAAAAACAAACCATGAGTCCATCCTCTTGGGTAGGTGGGCTTATTCTCCATACTCGAATACGTGTAGCACGAAATATAGTTTCTTCCTATAAAAGAAAATAAGCATGACCTTACAATCTGTTACAACCAAAGATATGTAATAAATTTTTGAAAACGTTTGCAAGAAAGAAAAGATAAAAGATGTTTCTATTTTACAAAAAAAATATAAAAAAGGAAAAACACGTACTCTATCTCCATAACCTAACACTAGTTGTCTTCGACCAATTTTAAGTGAACAACGAGTATTCGGTTGTGGACAGTCTGATAAACATTCGGCAAGTATTTCATAAGAATAAGTAGGTTGTAAGTGACAAAGCCTCAAAAACTAAAAAAACAAAGCATATATCTAAACTGTTTGATTTTGATGAACCTGAACATGATTCTCATTTTTTTCATAATTACGTAATCGATCAACAACATCAGTTCGAATGGCTTCAAAGTTTCCAGTTAAAAAATCATTCTTTGCCTAATTTTCATTATGAATATAAGATTTTTTAATGCGATATACCTGCTTATATAACAGCATTGTAAGTATATTGTCTTCAAAAAGAGCCTCTTCAATTCTTGGATCCCAGATAAGCTTTCTCAACACCAGTTTATGAAAAACACCCTGACCAGCAGATTTCATGTTTGCTGTTTGCAAACTAATATAAGGAGATTCAAAATTTCTCATAAATCGAACACCTTAATAAGATATTATAAAATGAAAAATGAAAAAATATTGCATACAAAGAACATTGAAATCAATGCTGTCATTATCTCTTGGTCGAGCCATGAAAAGCCCGAAATTCCAGAGAAAAACATCAGCATCTCGAATGCCCAACTGTTCAGCTAATTGCTAAAGAAACAGTACTTACTAACTATGATCATTTAATTAATTTACCCTCAAAATAACATTTGTTGGAGAATCTATGTTACATTTAACAACATGACGATCACCATCACCTAGATAAATATCAACGGAAACGTGATTGCTTGTAGTTCGGAAGTAATTCTGAAAGTGAGATTTTAAGTGCAAAGAAAAATTAGAACTGTTTTTATTTGGCCAACTAATAATCCTACTCATCTAACTAGATTTTAAGAGATTATCCAAATAAAAAAATAGATTTGAAAAGAGAAGTGTGGGAATAAACAAAAAATCAAACATTCAGAATACATTGATATACATACTAAAAAATTTAGTTTGGAAACTTACAACTTGAAGTTCGAGAAACTTTTTTTCCACTAACGAGCTTCGTATGATATCAGTATTCTGAACCACTGAAAAGCAAAAATAAATTCGAGAACAGAACAGTTTATGAACATACAAGCGCTGAGGTATTTTGAAATTTTATTTCGTCGTTCATCTATCTGTTTATCATCCAAATTAAATAACTTCTTTGGTGGAAAATCTGGGCCACTGTATTTGTTGCCAAATCTAAAATAATACAGAATTCTATCAGGTCAAGGCTTTTCTTTTGAAGGGGTCTGATCAGGTCTGATCCCAGTATCGAGCACATTAAAATTCATATAGTGGAATGGATATTGTATGTACCTTTGCCTAATCATATCAGCGACTTGATACAAATGACTAAACCGGACTGCTGCGTGAAACCAACCATTGATATGTATGTTAAATGCCTGTAATCGAGACGTGTGTATTCTATTTGGCAAAAAAAAACTTTAGAAAAATCGGAAATCCGCATATGAAAATATTGATTACCGTATATTTGGTGACTCCATCTTTCTCAACCAGTGTTTGAGTATCCGGGACGTTAATATGAATCATAGTATCTTCTCTTCGAACAGTTTTCCAAGTGAATACATTAATAATTGAACAATCACTTGAAATATGGCTCTGAAACATTGCGATGGAAACAGAAAATAGATATAAACGTGATTGACATGAGTAGGGTAATCTGATACGAGTCCAGGAAATATCAATAAACATATAGCAAAAAGCTTAGAAAACAAGGGCCGTAACAGGAGGATGTATTGCTTACCGGTGGTTGAGAATATTCCAAAAACTCCAATTGTTTGGGAGCGTAGCAAAGGTTATAAGGAGAGAGAGCAGTGACCACCGTACAATCACTTGTAGTGGTGAATTCCGAATTCACCATTGTCATAAATGTCTTTTAGCAGTGATGTGGAAGGCTGTGACGACAGAAGCGAAGGAGACGATGACAACGAGGGATTCGAGACGAATAGGTTAATGGAATGAACTTGTGCCAACAAAGATTATCATGACCGGTCGTGAATTGAACTTCTGATGTCGGCTGTCGCGGGTTGTTGATGGGCTGGATGGGGTGGGGGCTGTGTTAGAGGTAGGACTAGGGGTAGTTAAGCACACCGACTATTGTGCCGACCGGTTTCTTTTTGACTTTGATATGATGCGCGAGATAGGACACACTCGCTTGGTTGAGGGATTGAGAATAACAAATTTCGAAAAACTTAACATGTATTCTAGTGCATGTTTTACTTTGTCACAATCGATAGTTCGAGTATTAAAAACTATAAAAAGTGTTCTTTTTTTTCTATAAATAGAATGTACGTTTTAGGAAAGAAGATAAGCATTTGATATGAGAAAAAAAAACAATTTTACTATATGCTGATTATCGCATATTGCTCTCATCATTTTTGAAAAAAGAGAAGCAGAGATAGAACGAAAAAAGAAAGCATATATATGAAACAGATATGAAACACTAAAAATGAAATTCACTGAATTTCATTGAACTTTATAAAAAACAAGTTTATGAGTTGATTTATGTTGTTTTTTTTTGGATATAAATATATATTTAATATTTAGATGTTTGGTAAATAGAAAATAAATAACAGAGGCTCTTTATATGTTACTAGAAAAATAGAAGAATATGATGAATAATACAAATGCAAAGAAATCGTAAAACCCAAGAAAGGAAACTAAGACACGTAATCACGCTTGCTGTTTACGCACAACCCTGCATCTTCTGTAACTCAAATACCATTCAAAAATAAGTAAGTCATCATCGGCTTTTTGTTGTTTTTCAATGGATTAACAGTTTTTTTAATTTAAATTAAGAAAATGAATCTTTGTTTATAAACTATACTGTAATAATCTAGGGAATAGTGATAGTGTTTCTGTATTGTAATTTAGTTTCGAAAGTTACAATAGTAATTTTCAATTGAATTTTCTTTTCTGATTAACCTTATGAAAATTTCTTGCAGATTAATGGATGGGTTAGGAATACCTGGAATTCCGGGATTATCTGGTATTCCCGGTCTCCCTTCAGCTACAGGATTTCCTAATGCTGTTATTCAACAAATGCAACAGCAGATGCCACAAGGTTTAACAGTGGCTGATTTTTGTGAAGAAGCTGATGATTACGAAGATGGAAATGAAGTGCCAGATATTCAGGTTCGGATTTCTTTATTATTTTCGTTATGTGTTTTCTTCAGATGGTAACCAAGAAGAATAATATTCTTCCTCTATGGGGAAATCAGGCTACTATGAACCTTAATGCATTGGTTTTGGAGAATGTTCGCGAAAGTTACTACTATAAAAATCATTTAATTGAAATAGATAATTTTCAACAACTTCAAGACGAAATCTTCTACCAGGTGGGTATATGGTGAGTAAGAAAAACGTTTATACAAAATAGTTTGTCTTGTGTTGTTATTTTAAAGTAAAGTTATTTTAGGTAAAGCATATGGAGCCCTGGGAAAAAGGCACAAGAAAGGTTCAAGGGATGACAGGAATGTGTGGAGGAGTAAGAATATCTTTATAATTTTTTTCTTAAAATATTTTTTTTTTTCTAGGTTCGTGGTGTTGGTGCTGGAGGAGTAGTTAGTTCAGCATACTGTTTGTTGTACAGACTCTTTAATATTAAGTTGACAAGGTTTGTTGAGTTGTACTTCTATGAGCAGTGCATTATTTTAGGCGACATGTTATCACTATGATTAATAGCAGTGTTTCACCCTATATTAGAGGTTTAGGTTTCATGTATATAAGATATACTCAGCCTCCTGCAGATTTGTGGGCATGGTTTGAACCATATTTAGTAAGTACTTAACTTTAACGTATTTATTTTATTAATTCAATAGGATGATGAAGAAGAGGTTGATCCCAAATCGGGTGGTGGCGATTCTATGACTTTTGCGCAAATTGTTAAATTGATGCTTACGAAATTAGATTGGTATGGGACTCTGTTTCCACGGATACCAGTGCCAATTCAGGTACTGAAGTTGTTTATTTCATTTTTTCTTATTAATTTGTAACAGAAAGATATTGATGAAAAGTTTGCTGAGAGAAAAAGAGATTTAATTCAGCATGCAAGAGAAAGGTATTTTTCAAACATATATGTTTTTTAAATTTTTAATTTAGAGAAGAACGTAAACGTGGTTATGAAAGACCAGATACCAAGATCGACAGACTTCGGGATGAAACCGTCGAAAAGAAAGCGAAAATGTCTCGCTGTGGTCATCACCTGCGACACCATCACTGCCGGAAACATAGGAAAATGTGTCCAGCAAAAGCAAAAGAGTTAGTTATATAATTATTTTTCATCTGCTTTTTGATGAGGCAAACGTGATCATAATCTTTTTTATAGAAAAAGAAGACTAGCTGAAGAAGCCAAAAAAAAAGAAAATCAAGAATAAACATTCAAATTATTATATTGGCTAAAAAACGCCTTTCTTCATTGTCGATTCCAAACTGCTCGTAACTCTTTAAATTTTCCTTGTATGTTGAACTCATTAAATCATTATATATTTAACATTGATGGCGCTGTGCTACGAGTTCGTTTGAATATTTGATTTTATATTTTTCTTGCTTTTTATTCAAAATAGTTCAGCTTGCATACAGAAAATGAGTGCCGGAGAGTGGTGCCTTATCGAGAGTGATCCTGGTGTTTTTACCGAACTTCTGAAAGGTTTTGGTGTTAAAGGGGTTCAGGTTTGAATATTTACAGATCTCTCTGTTATATGAATTTTAAAGGTTGAGGAATTGTACTCCTTGGATGAGCAACAGTTTAAAGTCCTTCGACCTGTTCTTGGTCTAATTTTTTTATTTAAATGGAGAAAAGATGATGATTCAGCTGGAACACCAGCGAGCAATGAGGCAAATATATTTTTTGCTCAGCAAGTACTTAAAATGTTCTTTGTCATGCACATTTTTTCATTATCAGGTCATTACTAACGCTTGTGCTACACAAGCTCTTGTAAATATGTTGTTGAATGTGAACGATCCTGCTGTGGATTTGGGAAATATTTTGAGTGAATTTAAAGAGTTCACAAAAGATTTCGATCCCGCGGTAAATAAAAAAATCTATATTTGTTTATGATTTTAAACAATTCTAGAATCGCGGATTAACTCTTTCAAACTCTGACATGATCCAAAAAGTTCACAATAGCTTTTCACGACCAGCCTTGTATGAGCTTGAACAAAAGGGCGGCAAGTCTGAGGACAATTATCATTTTGTTACATATGTGCCCATCAATGGAAAAGTGATTACATATGTATGAGAAATCTTTCATCTCAATTTGTAATAGGTATATGAGTTGGATGGATTACGCACTGCTCCTTTGGAAGTTGCAACAATTGCTGAAGGTGGGGATTGGCTTGATGCTGTTCGACCAATTCTTCATGCAAGAATGGAAAAGTTTGTCAAAAGCATTGATTAAAACCATCTATAAGAGAATTTAGATATAATGAGGGAGAGATCACTTTCAACTTGATGGCAGTTGTATCTGATCGAAAGGCAGAATATATACGCCGTATTACTGAGTTAAGCGAGGTTTATTATCCTCACAGATTTTTCACGAAATTGCTATTTTTATTATAGAAAGACATGGTTACCGATGAAGACGCTCAGATTATTTCTGATCTTCAGATTCGTATTGATCAAGAAGATGAGAAGATGAAGAGGTACTTGTATTTGTTTATTACTTCACCTTGTCTAACTAACTTTCTCTTAGATATAAGATTGAGAATGCTCGTCGACGCCATAACTATTTACCTTTTATCGTTGAGTTGATGAAAGCCTTAGCAAAGGAAGGAAAACTTGTACCATATATGCAAGAAGTGAGAGAAGAATATATTGTTTTACCTTCATGGAATATTTCAGGCCGTAAATAAAGCTAAATCTCGGAACACCAAGGCGTAATTAAATAAGACTATCAGCAAATATTGAATGATCTGCATGACATTTTTGTATCATGTAAGGTGACGGTTAATTGCAATGTGTTTATTTGAAAACTGGTTTTAATAAACGTTTTAGCCAAAGCTTGCATTTTGCATAGGGTGGTTTCACTTACCTTGTACACTACTCTTCCACCTATTTCATTCGACCTTTCCAATCTTTACCACTTGATCTCTTTCCTGTGCATTCTGATGTTATCTTATTCAGTCTGAGATTACCCACTGCGATTATGACACCGCTCATCTAACGCTTTCTGAGGAAATCGAAGATTTTTTCGTATGGCGTCTCTGATTCTCTTACATTCTCTCGGTTTATAGTTTTCTTATTCCATAGATTTTGTCTTGACCCGGATGAGTTGAAAGACAGAAACGACACAGTTCGCGAATTATAGAGAGAGAAAGAGAGTATAGCACCACTTGATGCACCCCCAGATGATTTTGAGTCTGGTCTCTACCACCCTTTTGTATATTAGCTGTTTTTGGTCCGTTGCATATTATTCTACAAATAGTTAATGGTCAGTAGTAATTCCTCTCACATATCAAACTAAATTCTATATTTGCTTTCTATTGGAGCGTGTAGTCCTAGCGCATCTTGAGGGTCCTCTGTCTTCCGTTGGTACACCTCCACACATTCTTTTCTCATTATGTAGCAGTGTATCATATCCAAACATGTTTTTCATTTGTCAATATTGTACTTATTCTCAAATGAAATTCATAACATATCTATGACAGTGTTGAATATTAGAAAATTCGAACATTTTTGTACATCTTTGGTTTTTCATTTTTCCTATATTCTACTATACGAATTCTGAATGCATGTTTTTACGTTGAGTCATCTTGTCTGACACTGGTCATTATAACTACACGCGTAGAGGCCTGAGTCATTTTTTGCCCTTTTTAGTCAATCACTATGTTGTACGATAACCAAAATAGGATCATTCAGATGACTGTCGCTTTTGATCTTATGAAATTTGGAACAAATCCAATTATTTCTTTCGCTTGTACAATTGGTTCTTCATATAACGATTCCGTTTCTACACTTGATAAATGCGACATGATTATCCATGTAATAGCTCTAAACTATATAAATTTGTTTTTGGTATTTACCCTTCAAACAAAATATTTTGAAATCTTATCGTACATATTAAATAGTATGAAGAACAATTGAATGAAGTAATGAGACTTTTTTCGAATTTTATACTCTAACACTATCTAAAAATGCTCTTCAGTTTTCTTTACCATATCATTTCCGTTTCCGAGACCTATTAACCATAGTGGTGTTTATTCCACTTAAGGTCTTCAATTCAATGATGAGGTATAGGTTTGTTAAGAACCGACTTTGAGAGAAGGGGGGATTGAGCTCTGAGAGTATGACAACTAAAGAGACAAAATAAAAAGAGGGTAGAGAGTCGTACGACAGGCCGGATACAGATCGACCCTGACCCAACACCATTTATGGGAGCTCAGCTAAGATTGGCCGACGGAGCACTCAAAACATCAAGGGAGAAGGTTCATCAGACCTGGATTACCGTCTATAGACGAAGGGACAATCCTCTATAGCTTTCTTTTCGATTACCAATGAATGTATCTCACTTTCCTTGCCCGTTAGTGTATTAGCCTCTAATGGATAGTTCATGAATAGATTGAAATGTATTATAGTGTATGAATACACATTTCTGACACTGAAGCATAGATTAAATGTTAATAATATTCCATCTATTCAGATATATTTATATATTTCTCATTCTTTGTATCATCTTTCTCTTTTGCACAGTTATTTCAGTTATCGTTGTTTAATATCTTATATATTCTAATTTCACGTAAATGAAGCGTGTTACTTGTGCATCATTGCCACAAGATTATCCGCGCAGAACGGCTGTATTTATTTTATTCTTTGTTTCTGGCGTTCTGCACTGTTTTCAATTTATGCTTCACAGTGATTAACCAAAAGCGTGGCCGTTGCTATGCAAATTAACCGGTGTACCTGACCCTTATTTAGCTTGCTTTTAACCAAAAATTTGTATGAGGCTGTTATCCAATTTATATTTATGTGTAAAATGTGTTAGGTATTCAGTCGATTACCTTCCGATTAAAAGACAATTTTCAACGGCGTTCTTATAATTCGTCTACATTCGTTCCTGGCTTGGCCCTCCTCTTTGTCTCCGCAACAAAAGATGTCCTCGCCATCTAAATGATTTTGCCCTCAGTTACTTATGGGTCATCACAATACCTCCATGAGTTGTTCGGGCAAAAAAAACTCCTAGGTGTTCAGGAATCGTTGGCAATCTGATGTTCCTGTTTTTCCCATCACATTTCTATTCATTGATATGTTTTCTACTAATTTTGTACACTCTTGCAATCAATAGAACTTTTCTTCGGTAGCCTACTGTCTAAGATAGATTTCATTCATATTCTAATACATCCTCGAAATAGCATTTAACCAGCATTGCTACCTTTGCATATGGCCTTCCCTTCTTGGCTTACCACAGGACAGGTATGAACGGCTAGATAAGGGATAGATATGGCCCCCAGATGTAGAAAAGGGGTCGGCATCATCTATTTTGCCATCCAATTCTCTCACAATAGGTCTAACGTTGATGCCTGTCTTGCTTTAACCTCACGTCCCAAGCCCAGGGCCCACCCTTCTATACCTTTCTCTGTTCTCATTGTTAGCATGCTCTCTCTGTTGTGGTCCATATACGTATACAACCTTGCTCGCCGCCCTACCTGTCTTCAACTCTCAAGCGCGACCTTCTCCTCTGCGTCCCTGGCTCTATCTTAGCAATAATACGTGGAGCATTACCTCTGTCCATCTTTCTCTACATCTCTGATTCTCCATCTGTTTCGTTCCTTCTATAACCTTTCTGTGTATGTGTGTCATCGTACCTCATCTCTATTTATTTTCAACGTTCGTCCCTTACCTTTAGTGACGGGACCTCACGTCTATTTGTAAATACAAGTCCTCCCTGCTTCAGGCTAATCCTCTTATATTTCTCTATTGATTTGTAACATTCGCTCCTTTTTCTACGAAAGTTCCGGACTGTTCATCTTAAGTGTCGTCCTTTTCTCTCACTTTGTGATCAATCTGTTGTCAGCTTCCCTCAAATTAAATGACAGGTTATTGTGGTTGGATGGCTCCATCACTACCATCACCATCATCGTGTTTTTAACTTGATTCCTACCTGAATTATTGTCTACTTTCTGTCAGTCCATATTTTATCTCGTGGAATGCACTAATCTCTATTCCTACAGTTTCATCCCCTTGTTTCTGAATATTGCTTGCCAGATTTCACAGATTATTAGGCACAACCCTCAGTCACGTTCATTTTTTCCTATAACGCATTTCATTCGTCCTAGCCTTTTTATTCAACATTACGATGAATGGTTCTAATATTGAATCACATTCCATTCTTTCTTATCACCATATATGGCATATATTTATGGTAAATGTTCCATTCGATTCTGCTCCTCCCATCTTGCTTTAAGAGTTTTTTTCACGCTGGCTAGTTGTATCTATTGTTTTCAATGTTGTAACAAAACCACGGCTGCAGCAGCACTCGCAATTTTTAAACACGCAAAAGTCTTTTCTTAATATCACTTCAGTGTTCTTTTAATCTTTATATTAGTTTTTTTTTTTAATTAAATCACGATTTCTCCCATATGTCTCACTTTACTCAGTGACTTCAAAGTTTATTTGGATGAGTCATGTTGTTTCTACTACGTATTTTTCGTCACTCATCCGTCGACCTCAGCAATCACCCCTCAGTGATTAGTCGGACTTGCCTCAGTCGAAGGTCGAACCGGCCGTTTTATTGCTCCTTACGTATGGCCCTGTAGCTGAACTGCTGTGCCCGGAATATTTTCTGACAAATGTTTATTATACGTTTTGCATACAACTTTTTTGCTAGTAACCAGACAGGTTGACAAATTTTATGATCATAAATAACGTTCATCGAAAGCTAGTTTTTGCAGTTTCATATTATCAAGTATTATAAGTATGCTATTTTCTAGCTTTTCTAGTTTTTTTGACATGTCCTTTGGTTCAATGTTACTTTAGACTTCATATATTTGTATCATTTTCGTTTTTCTTTCTTTTCCAAGTTTTTGTCCAGTTCACTGGGCGCATCCGCGGCTGTTTGACCGGTGGAGGTTAGGATCAGTTAACGCTTTTCGCGACCCATGGGAAACAATTTCTCATTCCTCGCAACTTTTTTTATTTCTTTTCTCATTATATTTGTGATTGTCATTCTTGTATCGTTTAGAGGAACTAATTGCTATTTCTTCCGCTTGCTATTGTATTTTAGCCTATAATGGGTTGCGGTCTTGCCGTTTAACTTGCTTGGTTTTGCCGAATAGATGACAATTTTCTGATATCATCTTATAAACTCTCTTGTTCTTTTAGGCAAATTCTTACGACGGCCTTGTACTTTTCTGATAAAATGGAAAATGATAAAAGTTGAATAGAGTTGCATAGAAAGAGAGGTAGAAAGTATGCTGTCTTATCAAAGATTTATTCATTATACATGCTTATATACATATACAGGAAATTAATTTGCTTTGCTCTCAAACTTCTTATTATATATTTCTTGTAGAAATTTTCTTTTTCACTGTTATGATTGTACAACGAATCTTTTAAATTCGTCCATCTTTCTACTGATTCAATCAGCTCGAGAATTCATTTTCTGTTTGTCTTGTCCGAGACTTGCCGTATACAAACAGATCCACCAGCTCATGTAAGAAAAGCACAGTCGCCGACAAGTTTCGGTGTCATCAGCATCATCTATGTCTTTGAAGCATTCTCTTCCACCTTCGAGTCGTGCTCTCGCATGGTCATGCTTGTCCTGCCCATCTGCAATGTTCACAATCCATTACCCCCGATTTTCGATTCACGATGTCTTGTTCGTCCTTCCACTTCTTGTGTAGCATCTCATTTGTTTGTGCTGGCCAATTGGTCACCAGTAGTTGTCTACCTGGAGATTCTACGTGTTGAAGAACGCACGATGACGATGACGATGACAACGACGTTGTCAATCGTTTCAGATGTCTTTTACTCTGCACAGCTTATGTTTGCTTGACTGAGAATGAACGACATCATCGTGTGAATCCGAAGAGTATCATGATGGTTGTGAATAGCAACTAGTATTGACATTATGCAGACATATATGTATATACATATATATGTATATATGTGCCACAAATCATTCCATGTTATCTATCTATCTTACGTTTTGTGAGCAAAAGGTCTCCGATATGCCTGACTACGAAAACGCTTTACGATTCAACTGTCTTTGCCTCGTACGATTCTTCTTTTCCCCCTCTCTTCACTGTGCAGTTCTCTTCTTCCTTATTTCCCTCTCCTATATGTCGGTGCTGCTCTTCTTCTCTTTGCTTGTAGTCTGTTGAATCAACAAGTCGACCTGTGTAAGAAGACGCTCTAACTATAAATTGACTTGAACCGTCGCTTGTTGTACTGACCATTAACCTCAAGCATTTCTAATTTCTATTATTTTTTATCGATCCATTGTTTTTTAATCACGATATTCTGAAAAAATGAATAGAAAACTATCCTAAATTCCTTAAAATATATTATTATTTTAATCGGTTGCGAATAACACGTACCGCCAACATTGGTTAGTTTTAGCGTAGGAAGCTGTTATGTCATCTTTATGCTTCAAATACTGAATCATGTTTTTTTTTGGATGACTTCTTATCTGTTCTACCACACAGTGTTTAACGTTTTTTCCCCTGATCATGACAGTTTTATAGTTATATTTATAGAGACTATATTTTTTCATTTTTTTTAAAGATGATAGATCAATATAATGTGCTCTCATTGATTTTTCTATTCAAGACATTGCCTTCTTAATCGAATTTCTTATTGCGTATATTTGTAAATTTGTTCATATTTAATAATATTTTTCATATTTTTTATTTGCAGCGAACGTTAACCGTAGCGGACTTAGATATGCCGGTGCGCGATTCATCAGGTGAGTAATTAGTTTTTTTTTATTTTGCATCGAGTTTACTTGACAATCGGTTGCATTCTGTTGTTACACGCATTCGGCTTAATTCTGACAGAGCTTTGTCTCTATTCTGATCAATTATCCTCCTGTTTAACTGACCGCAGTTGTCTCGTAGTGTTTTCCTCGATCCCTCCACTACGCAGCTGCCATATCATAAGAGTAGCTTATATCTTCTGAAAATTTCCTTTTGCTTACCAATTTATGTTGATTTAATGTTATTTTTGATTAAATCTCCATTACAATGGATAGCGTATCCTTCATACATTCCCGTACTAGTCCTATTCTGCGGTCATCTTGCAGTGGGGCTAGCGCTGTGCTGTTGCGCTCCCATACTTCGAGAAAGAAGTCGAAATGCCCCGATATTCAATTTCATAACGTTTTCAAGTCGATGTGTTTTAGATTGGAGGGTGAGAATAAAATTTTTGTGAGATAACTACACATTTTAATATTTCTTACGTGCATTGATTTTGTATATTTAGAAGCGCACCGCGCCATCGAGCTGCTAGAAGAATATCACTCACAATTGAGTATTAGAGATGAAGATCTTCGTGTTCAAATTGACAGATTGATTTCGACTTTTAAGCAGCAACTCTTTCAAACTTTGCTTGGTATTTTAACTTTATTGCAGTTTTATTCTAATCATTCATAGTACAGACATACAAGAATATTATGAAGAAACTTTATTAAATGAGCGCAAAAGCTACCCACAGAAGGTTATGGAGTCTAGAAAAATGGCTGAAAAATGGGAAGCTCATCCCCCTTTCGGATTTCTGCATAAAAATACTTCCAGTACTGCTCCCTTAGCTAGTGAGGTGCGGGTAGGTGCCAGATATAGCTGGATTTAAGAGTTCGTTAAGTAACCAAATATATGTATTTTTCAGGATCGCGGATTCTCATACCTTGATAGTTCTTTGGGAAATGCCCCAGCAAATACATCTTATTCCTCTAATCATGTAGTCCATGAACGTTCAAGACATCTCGTAGATGGAACTTGGCAAACGTCTGAAACGACGGTCCGCACTAGCGAAGGAACAAATGGAGGAGTTCAGCGTCATACAATTTCGGTAAGCTGCTTGAATTATAAAAACAGATTTACATCCTCTCATTGTATACGCTCAAGTAGCCGCTTGAGCTACAAGCTTGTTGATTGTTCTCTACAGAGTACAATCGATTGCAAGCTGTCACATTGTGTATATGTGTATCCATCAGTTGAATACCTTCATAAAATGGCATTTGCTATTTACTTGTTTCTTCTCATTTTAAAACTTTCGAGAAAACTATGAATTATAAAGATAATAATCTACAAAAGGAACTGCAATTTTTCTTGCAGCATAGTGGTATCATTGATGAATATGGCAGACAGTGGGAGATCGAAGACATTGTTCTGGAGAAAGGAAATACTGGTCTTGGGTTTTCCATTACTGGAGGATCTGATCAGCCTACTGATAATGGAGATACTTCCATTTATGTAACAAATATCATTCCTGGAGGTGCCGCTGCTATAGATGGGCGCATGCAGTGAGTTATTATCTTATCGAGACTAAACGTAAACCATTAATTCCTGTGTTTAGAAAGAACGATATTATCTTGAAAGTCAACAGTACCGATTGTGTCAATGTCGTACACGAAGTGGCTGTTAATGCATTAAAAACAGCAGGCAATGTTGTTAAGCTGGTAATATTTCAACATTCTCAACACTTAAACCTAAGTATTTTTCAGTATCTGAAACGTTTAAGGGAAAGCGGTGTAGCTATTCCGGTATCAAATTTGGGAGGAGTGAATAACAATTCACTTTCCACTCATAGCTTGAATAGATTGTATGTATTTATTTTATATTATGAAGTTTAAGATTATTTTTAGTGGAATCACAGGACCTACATACCCTCCTCCACCTCCTCCAGCTCACGGAGGTTCTCTTCATGGGTCACAACCTAATCTCAACTATAGATCAAATGATATCCGTCGTATGGAAGAGAGAGCTGGAGCTCAATGGATTAATCTGCACAAAGGAGAGAAAGGATTAGGCTTTTCAATTGCCGGAGGTGTAGGAAACGAGCACTTTCAAGGAGATACAGACATATATGTAACGAAAATTATCCCTGGTGGAGCTGCTGATCATGATGGTCGTCTCCGTGTCAATGATAAAATTCTCGCAGTCGATGATATTGCCTTCGAGAACATCACACATGATTTTGCTGTTAATGTATTGAAAAACACTGGATCCTATGTTTCAATTTTGAAGAGTACCGGTGATGCTAACCGTTCCTTCGCTCCTGTCACTCCTCAGAGAGGTATGCTTCTTTGAACAGCCCGAATAAAACATTTATATTATATTTTAGCCAGCTCAGTTCAAGATTTCAATAGATCTTCGGATTCCCAATCAGTACTTGCATTTGGTCAACCTCAATCAAATCAGACATCTATCAGCATTGACCCTCGCTATGTTACATTATATAAGGGAGGTCAGGGACTTGGATTTAATATCGTTGGAGGAGAGGATGGCGAACCTATATATATTAGTTTTGTCCTTCCTGGAGGTGTTGCTGATCTCAGTGGAAATGTCCGAAAAGGAGACATTCTTCTTGAAGTAAATCGTCAATCACTTCGTAATGCTACTCATTCCATCGCTGCGGAAACTTTGAAAAATGCTCAAAATCCAGTCACTTTAACTCTTCAGTATCGTCCTCATGGTGAGTCAATATAATTAGTTTAATTACTCCTGTCATTGTTTTAAAGCTATTAACTAGAAAAATGACCCGCGCTCCAATTTAATTGATCAAATAGCGTTGTTGTTTAGTAAAACTTTTCAGATTATCAACAATTTCAAGCTAGGGTTGACCGATTGAGAAATGATATGCTGCAACAGCAAAGCAATGAAAGCCACCAACAAAGAGATCTTTATGTGAAGTAAGAAGCATCACTATGATAGTTCACTTTTAAAAAATGTTTTAAGGGCTCTTTTCGATCATGACCCATCTCGCGAAGTAGGTGTACCTCATCGTTCTATGCCTTTCCGATTTGGTGATATTCTCCATATCATTAACAATCCTGATGATGAATGGTGGACCGCCAGGAAGGTGTTTGAAAATGGAGAGGAAGGTCCAGAAGGAGTAATCCCATCAAAGAAGAGAGTAGAAAAGAAAGAAAAGGCCCGTCGGAAGCAAGTTAACTTCAATGCCGGATCTATGTCTCTTGGACGTAATAGTACTGGATTGGAAAACCGCCGTGGCAGCAAGAGCCAACTTTCGTTTTCGCGCAAGTTCCCATTCGTCAAGAGTACAGATCGTCTGAACGAATTTACAGATCAAGAACGTGAGTAATATTTAATATATAATATTATAGGATAGTGTATCTATCTGTATAAAAACTCAATATCAAATAGAAGTAATTACATAATCTTAGTAATTTAGCAACAGCTACAACTTTCACTTATACTTCTTGTACTAGTGATAGCGACTTTTGTAAGTAGAGTGTAGATATAAAACATGTCCACAATTGTCCTTTCTCATTAAAAAAACGCATGTATAATGTTGTACCTTCAATGTTTTCAACTGTTTGCCGTCAATTCTGCTAATCTTAAACTACTTCAAGTTTTTATTAATTTTGTTTTTTTTTCAGTTGGAACTACTGATGAGCCTATTTTCTCATATCAAGTTGTGGATATGCAGCAAAGTAAGATTTTGTTGCCTTATACTTTCTATTACATATTTTTTCAGTTAACTACGTACGCCCTGTCATTGTTCTTGGAGCTTTGAAAGATAAGATCAACGATGAACTAGTAACTAGATATCCAGAAAAGTTCTCCAGCTGTGTGCCTCGTATGTGATTTTTTTGTTTCCAACGTCAGCATTTCAATAACTTCAGACACGTCTCGTGAACCTAGACCAAATGAAATGGATGGAAGGGATTATCACTTTGTATCAAAGGCCCAAATGGACAACGACGTTAAACAAAATTTGTTTATTGAAGCCGGACAGTTCCAGAATAATTTATATGGAACAAGTATTAAAAGCGTGAAAGAAGTTGCTCTTCAAGTAAATTACTTCATAACTTACTGAAACTAAAATTCTCTTTCCAGGGAAGACATTGCATTCTTGACGTATCAGCAAATGCGATCAAACGCTTGCAATCCGTCGCTAACATTCAGCCAATCGCGATATTCATTAAACCTGCTAATTATCAACAGATTAGGGACTGGGATCCAGCAATTTCTGATGAAGAAGCTCAACATGTGTATCAGAGATGTCAGAGAATCGAACAAGACTTCGCCAATTTATTCACTGATGTTATTTCCCATTGTCGTTCTGCCGAAGAAGTGCTCAACAGAGTTCATCAGATCATTCAAAATCAGTCACGTCCTGAATCTTGGGTGGCTAATCCTACCAAACCTCTTTAAGAACTCTCATCTTACTTTCCATTTATATCTAATAAGTTCGTGATCAATATTAATTATAATAAAATCAAGTTTGTACAATAATATATCACTCTACTTCACGTCTGAATTAAGATGTCTTAAACTCTTTAGCATTGTTTTTATTTTTAATCCAAAGAATTGTGATTCATTTTTCATTCTAAAGTGTTGTGAGAATCCTGATAGTTTCATATATTTGTTTATGTGTGGAACTAACATAACTAAATAAATATTATATATACTTTGAAATTAGTAAGCATAATCAGTTTCTGAATTCTCGTCTGAACTCAGACCGCTTTCAATAGTATATTCTATGAATTCAGGATCTTCTTCTATTGCTGACAGTTCTTGTAAAACAGACAAGTAAAAAAAACGATGCTGGTATAAATGAAATACCTTCAACTTGTGTATTATCCTCCTGCCTTTGTTCGGCAATTTGATGAGGCTGCTCAGTTATTTCAACTTCAACTTCGGGGGATATGATTTCATTTCCGTCAAACTATTGAGTAATATTACTTAAACCCAACAAAAAAAGAAATATCGTACTTGCATAAACTCTGCTTCTTTTATAGGTGAATTACACGCGTCTGTCTAAAATTTAAATATTATTTACTTTTGAACTTTTTATCAAACTTTTAAAACAATAACAGACTGCAAATGAACCGGACCCGATATCTGTTTTCTTGAATTATCTTTCTCATTCTCTTCCTGGAAACAAAACTACAATTACAGAAATATTTAAAGTTAAACAATAGTTTTTTTTTATTTGCTATATATTTTAACAAAAATAGTTGTTCAAACTGATCGTATAGCAATATAATGTACACCCGTATAAAATACGGCGCAATATTCTAGGTAGCGTTGACAAGATTGTTATAAGACAATATACCAATGATGAGATAGTCTAGGAAGTGCCGTCTGATAAACCTGATTATTAATAACGACGCTGAGGTATCCAACAAAAAAATCTAATATTATTACCTGTGGCTTGTTTTTCCATTTCTGAAAAACTAGGAATCCATAAGCGGCGAAGGATGCCACGAGTAAAAACATTGAAAAGTTTTCAAATGTGGACATTGAATTGTTTCACGTGAATGTAATGTTTTGAATATAATAATAATGAGATGATAACGTGAAATTTAGCATAATAAACTATTACGTCTAACAATAAAAATCAATATGCTAATTTGATAAATTCATAAAAAAGAGATCATTTATATGTGAATTACACGCGTCTGTCTAAAATTTAAATATTATTTACTTTTGAACTTTTTATCAAACTTTTAAAACAATGACAGACTGCAAATGAACCGGACCCGATATCTGTTTTCTTGAATTAGCTTTCTCATTCTCTTCCTGGAAACAAAACTACAATTACAGAAATATTTAAAGTTAAACAATAGTTTTTTTTTATTTGCTATATATTTTAACAAAAATAGTTGTTCAAACTGATCGTATAGCAATATAATGTACACCCGTATAAAATACGGCGCAATATTATATGTAGCGTCGACAAGATTAATAAAATTCAACATACCAATGATGAGATAGTCTAGGAAGTGCCGTCTGATAAACCTGATTATTAATAACGACGCTGAGGTATCGAAAAAAATTGAGTTTTAGCTTTTTTTTTCCGTGTATGAAAAACTAGAAATGCATAAGGAGAATGCGAGAAGAAAATTTGTAAAGTTTTCAAATTTGGACAATGAATTGTTTCACGTGAATATAATGTTTTGAATATAATAATAATGAGATGATAACGTGAAATTTAGCATAATAAACTATTACGTCTAACAATAAAAATCAATATGCTAATTTGATAACGGGTTGCATTTCTTTCTCTATATTAAAATTATTTTAATTGACCTTGTGTCGAATATGATGTGTGCTGTAGAGAGCAATCACGTGGATTTCCTTAATTGATGATGTTCCAAATTTCGTTCTGTTCGAATTGTATTTTTTGGAAAAAAGAAGCAACAAGATGTAATGGACATCTTGGAAAGAAGTTCCAGTTCATCTTATAGAATTTATAGTAGCACATTCAATTTTTGTGATTGATTCTCAGAATTCGATTTTATTCTTGGCTGTTTGCCAATTAACAGAGAATATTTTAGTTGTTTAATACTTTCGGAGGTTGAACAAACTATGAACCAAGAGGCTATTTAGTTTAGGGATCTTTTAGTGGTTATTGATTATTTTAACTCCAAATAGTAATCTTTTTTCTTTTCAGTACATAAGACTTTGCTAAAATCTTACTCTCTTGATTTTTTTTCTTGTTGTCTCACTCTATCTCTTGGTCTGTATCTCTCATTGTTTTTTCATCAGAGATAACAGAAGTTAAGGTGTCATTCATGTTTCTATCATGATTATGATCATTATTTCTATCAATAGATTTCATAAAACCTTTCTTTTCCATACAAAATGTCGATTACCTTCACCTTTTCTGATCTCTTTTACTCTCTTTGCCACTTTTACACTCTCTTTTCGTTTTCTCTTTCCTTCTCTCTTATTTGTCTCCTCCCCCTCTATCTCTCTATCTATATTTCTCTGTGAAGCTATTGCTTTTCGCTTATTGCTTTATCATGCTGTTATCATTTGGTAGTCGATCATACTTTCTTAAATATCTCTTATCATTTAATACTATTTCCAATATATCATCAGGCCACTTGTCTTCGCCAGGTCCGGCCTGCTATATAACGGAATTTTTCCACGCGTCCCGCTTTTTGCTTTCTTCTTGTATGCTCTCTCTATCGCGTCCTCTTGTCGCTTGTTGTTGATTGTTCTTAACAACTCAGATTATTCACATAATTAGATTTTAGGAAATGGCACCTCCAACAGCATACCCAATCTCAAAGGATGCTCCAGATATCGAGGTCTGAACAGATATTTTTTAAAAAAACCTACAGTATACTTGTTGTCAAATATTCTGCCTGAAATATTATATTTACATGTGCACTTTCTGTTAATGAAGTATAATAATGTTTCTTCATTAAATTACTTTTAAGTTAAGGAATAATGAGAATGATATTGTTAATATAAATAACGGTAAAAAGATGTTGCAGATGTCGCATGGCGTTTTAACCATATTTAACTTTTCTATTTCTTTTCTTTCATTTTCTTTTCTAACTTATTAGTCTCTTCTTCTTTTTGTTGATATATATCATTTGCGTTGCATCTTCTCCTATTCTCGTGGTTCCACTAAATTCTCTGAATCAGAAGCCAATTCAAGAGTTTTTAGTAAAACGTGCAGAAGAAAATTTGAACTTTTCTTTTGGCACTATTTGACACGTGTGCTCAATCATGATAGTTTGGTTTAATCATGATATGGGAAAGAAAAAAGAGATAGTTGTCTATGAGAAAGAAGTAAAGAGAGAGAGAAAGAGAGAAAGAGAAAGATAATGGGAAAAAGAGAGATGTAAAGACAATAAGAGTAAAGCTACTCGAATAGATTTATTATTTTTCTTCTCGGTAATTCGGTATCGTTCCTCTATTGTCTAGCCATTTAAAACATTTTTTCTTTTCTTTTTTTAAAATCGAAGACCAATAAGAGAGGATATGTATGGGGTTAAAACGTGTTTGCCTATCAATGTTCAAGATAACGAACTACAGGAGAGAAACAAAGTATATTTATGAAAAGTTCGATTTTTGTTCTCAAGTTGAGATTTTCTTTCTTACATTCATTCATTCATTCTTTTATAAATAAGTACTTTGATTCATATTACTTAATTGTCTTTAGTTAGATAGCTTATTAACTGATATTTTATCTTTAATATGAAAAATGATAATCAAAATCTCGATAATTTAAAAGATAATTTTATTGGACAAAAATGAAAAATGAATGACAAAATGTGAGAGAAGCTGATTAAGATTACAGTTATTTGGACAAAAAAAATAATAATAGTAAATTGATATTTATTGGCAGGTAATCGTATATCATAATTATAAAAAAAATATTTATATCATATAATTAATTTTATCTTTTTTTTTCAGTCAATCCTTTCATTGAATCCAAAGGTTAACAAGACAGCAAAAGCAGTTCCATCCTATGATACCAAGAAAAACAAGGCTAATTGGAAGAGAAACACAAGCAAAAATTGTGATGTAAGAGATTATTTTATTAATTGAATTACATGAAAATTTATATTTGTTTCAGTCTTGTGGACCTAAGTTGGATAATGACTTTAGAGATATCAAGCACACTACTCTCAGTGAACGCGGAGCATTACGTGAGGCTCTTAGGTAATTTGTTGAAATTGAAGATTTTTTTTGTTTTATTAAAAAAGTTTTTATAAAATATAAAATTTATTTCAGATGTTTGAAGTGCGCTGATGCACCTTGCCAGAAAAGTTGTCCAACTCAGTTAGATATTAAAACATTTATTACCAGTATTTCAAATAAAGTAAGTTCTGAATTTTAATTAAAAAACAAAATTCGAACCTTAATTCAGAATTATTATGGAGCTGCTCGTCAGATTTTATCTGATAATCCATTAGGTTTAACTTGTGGAATGATTTGTCCTACTTCTGATCTTTGCGTTGGTGGATGTAACTTACAAGCTAGTGAGGAAGGAGCCATCAACATTGGAGGTCTTCAACAATTTGCTTGTGAGGTTGGAGTTTAAAATTGATGAAACTTGTAAAACAAAAAGTATTTCTTGCAGATTTTCAAGAAGATGAATATTCCACAAATCGTCTCCAAAGAAATTCGTGAGCATAGAAATGAAGCTCATAAGCAGCCAATTGCTCTTCTTGGTATAAACCCAATGAGTTTAATATATGAAGCATAACTGTTTCAGGTTGTGGACCTGCTTCTATCTCCTGTGCTTCTTTCCTTGCTCGTCTTGGATATACAGATGTTACTATCTATGAAAAGAGAGATTATATTGGAGGATTAAGGTTTCACATCATTCATCATGATGCTTATAAACTTTTTTGTTTTAGTTCTTCTGAAATTCCCCAATTTCGTCTTCCATATGATGTTGTTGATTTTGAAATTCAATTAGCTAGAGATATTGGAGTCAAGATTGTTACTGGAAGATCTCTACATACCTCTGACCTTACACTTGAAGGATTAAAGGTTATTAATTCAATTTCATATACTTCATTTCTTTTTCATTTTGCAGAAGGATGGAGCTAAGGCTGTTTTCGTTGGAATTGGTATGCCAGAGCCCAAGAAGATTGGCATCTTTTCTGGACTTGAACAGAGCAACGGATTCTATACTTCCAAGGACTTCTTGCCACTTGTAGCTGCTGCCAGCAAGCCAGGAATGTGTGGATGCAAGCAAACTCCTCTTCCAGCACTCCGCGGTCGTGTCATTGTTCT
The DNA here is from genome assembly GCA_964057225.1 of Auanema rhodensis. Taxonomy (NCBI): domain Eukaryota; kingdom Metazoa; phylum Nematoda; class Chromadorea; order Rhabditida; family Rhabditidae; genus Auanema; species Auanema rhodense. The sequence continues at coordinate 5,807,331 of OZ059899.1, read as the reverse complement.
TGGAGCTGGTTAGTTTTATCTTCATCATATTATTCAGAATAATCTATAAAAATAATGTTTTGCAGGAGATACAGCTTTCGATTGTGCTACATCAGCTCTTCGTTGTGGTGCCAGCCGTGTTACTGTTGTCTTCCGTAAAGGATTCACCGGTATCCGTGCCGTTCCTGAAGAGGTAAATAAATGCTTTTATATGACATAGTTAGACACATAATATATAATTAGATGGAAGCTGCTAAAGAAGAGAAATGTGAATTCATGCCCTTCTGTGCTCCACGCGAAGTTAATGTCAAGGATGGACGTATTGTCAGCATGTCCTTCTATAAGACTGAGCAAGACGATGAAGGAAACTGGTAATCTATCATATCAAATAATTTTATTTTGAATTTTTTTCCTTTTGAGGTATGAAGACAAAGAACAGCCACTTACTCTTAAAGCTGATTACATTATTTCTGCTTTCGGATCTACACTTGTTGATAAGGAAGTGGTTGATGCCCTTTCACCTATTAAATTGAACAAATGGGGAACCCCTGACGTTGATAAGGTTTTTATCAAATCATTCTTTTGAAAATAAATGACATTTTCAATTTTTTTTAGAAAACTCAAGGAACATCAGAGCCATGGGTATTCGTAGGAGGAGATGTTGGTGGAGTTGCTGAAACAACTGTTGAATCTGTCAATGATGGAAAGGTGATACAAACCTCTTATGAACTAAGATTTACCATTCAAGCTTTAAGGTTGCCGCCTGGCATATGCATAGATATCTTCAATCACTTCATAACATCGAAGTTGGAGTTAATCCAAAAATTCCAATGTTCCATACTCCTATTGATGAGGTTTAACCAATATTTCTTCGAAAACTTTACTGAAAAAGTTTTGATTAGGTTGATGTTTCTGTTGAAATGTGTGGAGTTAAGTTTGAAAATCCATATGGATTAGCTTCTGCTCCCCCAACTACCTCTGGTCCTATGTGTCGTCGTGCTTTCGAACAAGGATGGGGATTCATCTTAACCAAAACTTATGGCCTTGATAAGGATCTTGTTACTAATGTTTCACCACGTATTGTTCGTGGATCAACCAGTGGACCAATCTATGGACCTAACCAAGTAAATAATGATTATATAGTTATATATATAACATTAATACTTAGGGATCTTTCCTCAACATTGAATTGATTTCTGAGAAATCTGCCAATTATTGGTTGCAATGCATTCGTGAACTTAAGCGTGATCATCCAACAAAGATTGTTATTGCCAGTATCATGTGTACTTTCGATAAGGTTTGGTTAAATATTCATATAGGATTTCTTTTTAAAATAATAATTTAGAAAGACTGGGAAGAATTAGCTATCCGTTCACAAGAAGCTGGTGCTGATATTCTTGAGTTGAATCTTTCATGTCCTCATGGTATGGGAGAAAAGGGTATGGGTTTGGCCTGTGGACAAGATCCAGCAATCGTTAGCATGATCTGCTCTTGGGTTAAAAATGTTGTTAAGGTTCTTAAATAGTTATCAATATAATCTTATTCATTTCAATTTATTCTTTTAGATTCCATTCTTCCCTAAGATGACACCTAACATTACTGATGTTAGAACCATTGCCAGAGCAGCTAAGGAAGGAGGAGCTTCAGGAGTAACTGCTACCAATACCGTTTCCGGATTGATGCACATGAAGGCAGATGGAACTTCTTGGCCAGCTATTGGAACAGAAAAACGGTAAATTGTCTTTATAATTTTAACACTGACAGCATGATGTTTAGAACAACCTATGGTGGTATGTCTGGATCTGCCATCCGCCCAATAGCCCTTAAGGCTGTATCAGCCATTGCTAATGATTTGGATGGATTCCCTATCATGGCTACTGGAGGTATCGAAAGCGCTGAAACTGGTCTTGCTTTCTTGAATTCTGGAGCTTCTGTTCTTCAAGTAAGCTTTCTAATGAAACTGTTGTACTATATCATTTGAATGGTTATAGGTATGTTCTGCAGTTCAAAATCAAGATTTTACTGTTGTTGAAGACTACATTGTAGGACTTAAGGCTCTCTTATATCTCAAGGTTCAATATTATATTTTATATATAATATAATATATAAATAATATTATAGGGATGTAAATCTCTTGCTGATTGGGATGGACAATCACCTCCATATGAGAAGCATCAGAAAGGAAAGCCAATTCTTCTCAAGAATTCCGTATGTTTTAGATTTAAAAACAAATAAATATGATTATAATCTATAGGGACTTCCAAACTTTGGAAAGTACTTGGAAGAAAAAGAAAAATTAGAACAAGAACAATTGAAGAACAGCAATCTGTTATCAACTGATAATGTTCATTTTGCTACTCGACCAGCTGAAGTTCCAGAAAAGGTTCCAACTGTTCAGGTATTATTATATTTTTATAAATGTATGTTTTAAATTATAATTAAGGATGTTATTGGTAATGCTTTACCAAGAGTTGGTCCATATGTAACCTTGGACAATCAACAACAAAAGGTTGCTTTGATTGATGATGATATGTGTATTAACTGTGGAAAATGCTACATGACATGTAACGACAGTGGTTATCAAGTAAGTTTTCATAAATAATTAAAGTTTCAACTTAATTATATGTATATTATATAATATTTTAAATTATAGGCTATTCGTTTTGATGCCTCTACTCATATTCCTCATGTTGTTGAAGATGATTGCACTGGATGTACTTTATGCTATAGGTAAAGCATTTTTTCTCTCCAAGAAAGCAAAAAATATTCTCTTTTCAGTGTATGTCCTATTCCTGAATGTATTCAAATGGTTCCACGGACAGGAGCTTGGAAAGCTCCAAAACGTGGAATTCAACCCGAATTTGAGCCTGGAACTCCAAAAGTTGTTCAAGTTGATGCTAGAGGAAGAGTTCTTCTTAACTGAATACATTCACTTCTGGTTACAGAAAAAAAAAGAAAATTGTTTTATTTGAAACAATTTTTTATTTGTAGTAATAATTATTAAATAATAAAGATTAGTTTTTTTTTTAATTATATAATATATAATATATTATTAATTATAATTTAAAGTAAAATTATAATTTATAGGAGAAAAAGCTTAGATGAGATTTATTAAACAAAAAGGGTAAATCTAATTTGGATGTGAAAAAAAAAGAGAGAGAGAGAGAGAGAGAGAGAGAGAGAGAGAGAGAGAGAGAGAGAGAGAGAGAGATACTTTATAAAGAGGTTTGCGTAATAATTATGAATAAGATAAAACCTGTTCAAAGCCTATAGTCATAAATCGAGAGGTTAAACTGAATTTGAATGAAAGTTCTATGTATCGGGTTAATCATATAGTTAATCTGTGTGCTAAGTACACATATTCAATGGATTATCAAATAATTTGAAGAGAAAACAGGACTATTTCAGTGTTTCACGTATATGTAAACGGAGTTTTTGAAAAGAGAGAAGAATTTTTGAATAGAATTCATATGTTTGTTTACATTATATATCAAAGGTTATATAATAGTTTAAAAAACATTTATCATAAAAAGTAAAAAAGATAGAGGTTAATCTAAAGAATGTTATGAATGTAATATCTAAAATAACAATATATTCTTATCAAATAAACATTTAAATATAGTTATTATAATAAATCTTTTGTGTTTAAAATGAAAGATGTTTCAAATATTATTTCATATAATAAGTATAATGATAAATTATTATTTATTTTATTTTATTTATATAAATGATTTCAATTGTTTTTTTACAATAAAAACAATAACAACATATGTTTTTAGCTTTGAATTTGACGTAACATGTTAAACAAAGAACATTTCCAAAATCCTCAATTCTGATTTCCAAAGTTCATTTGATGAAAAGCTTGAGAACAATAAAACTCATTACGTATCAAGCTTCTACTTCTGATATGGAATACAAAAGTTTTTTTTCTTTCCTTTCTCACCTCACCTCTCTTCCTCTTTCTCTCTCCCTCTATAGCTCTCTTTCTATCTTTTTTTTCAAATCTCTTCATACACTACTATCTATATCTCTTCTTTTCACTCCGTTTTCATGAACAAACAGTTGCAACAACACAAAGCCCTTTTCGGCTGTATAAATAGCAAATCATCTGCCAAATTCTGCCATTTTTCCAGTTGGCCTTTCTGCTCTGTATTATCTAAAAAAATGTTTAAGCTATTGATATGTTTCAATCTGATTGTATTTGCATTAGCCGGTAAGTTCATTCATATTCATTTATCTTTATTTATTATAAATAACTAATTGTTATATCATATAGGTAGTGATTGTTATTATGATTTTCTTGAACCTGAAAACGGAAACAGCAATTGTGGAAGTACAATGGATTGCTTCGGACCAAATTCGACGTATTTTTGAAACAAATAGGAAAATTTCATAAAATAGAAGTTAACTTGTTACAGATGTATATTCAGCATAAATAAAGCTAGAAGAATTTGTTGTCAGCAGAAGAAAGGAACAGTTTATCCACGTAAGTTTCAAATTTAAATTAAATTTATATTATTTTATATTTAAATTTCTTATAACTTGAAAGCTATTGAATAGGTTTTTTAAAAAAATGTATTTTTTAAATATTTTAAACAAATTCAAATTTAATTTTAAAAAATTGTTGTAAGATCAATTCAATTTTTGAAAGAAACATGGAATTCTCACAATGAGTTTTTCATAAAATATTTAAGTTTATCTTATATATTAATTGTTATTTTGTTTTTTTTGAATACTGATATCTTGACAAGGATAGATTATATCATATAAATTATATAAAAATTCAAAAGAATTCTATAATTTATTTTTTATTTGTTCAGTTTTAACATTTTTTTGGACATATAAGCTACCGGAAATACAAAAAAAAACATTTTTTGTCTAAAACTATATAATATATTTGTTTTAATATTAATATACTTTACATACATATATCAACTGTTTAAACATATAATTAACAATCATTATTAACCATTTTGATTTTGAAAAAACATTTTTTTATTTAAAAAAAAAAAGAAAAAATTAAAATATTTTGTTATTAGAATGTCCAACTGGATATACATCTTCTGAGTTAACTATGCCAATTATGTGTCAACCAAATAATGAATATATGGGAGTTTGTCCTGATGATTATGAATGTATCAAGAGTGCTACTGTATATACACCTAATATGGCTTTTGTGAGTTTTCCATTTTTTATTTTTTTGTCCAAAAATATAATTTAAGGATGGTCCAAAAGAAAACTATATGTGCTGTAAGAAAATCTAAAAATGTCTTCTCAATCAATCACAAACCCAAGCTACAAAAATGAGTAAAAGCCATAACAATTGTATAATAATAATAATAATAATAATATTATATAGTAATATCTTTTTTTATTTATTATTAATATTTTTTATTAAAATAAGTTTTTTCCTTTTCCCTTTCTTCATGCTTGAAAGTAAAACTGGAAAAAATATGTACAGTATTGAAATTTAAAAAAATTGTGTGAAAGCTAATAATGAAAGTTTCATACAAAAAAAGTTGTTTTAATGGATTTTAAGGATAGATGAGAAAGTCATTTTTCAAGGAAAATATTAAAAAAATGACTGCAACGTATCGTCTGGAGTATTTTCGCAGAGATATAATGGCTCATTGAATTAAGCAGTATGACTTTCACAAACTACACTACCTCACTTCATTGGTTCCCATACCTTGTGTCTCTCTCTCTCTTCTTCTCTCTCTGTTTTAGTTTTAGTCTCTTAGTCTCTTATTATTTAAAAAAAATATTAAAGTGAAGATATTGAAATAAAAAAGATATTGATGGGAATAACCTTTACCAAATAAGGTAATTAGATGGTTGAAGTACCATAAGAGTCTGTCATGATCGGCACAAAATCGTTTTCATACATGGTCCTTGAATATTTTGGAAGTACATCTTGTTAGAACGGATACTAATTTACTTAGTCGATTAAGTGAAGAAGTTGTAAGATATATGAAATGTGTGAATAACTAAAGAGAAGAAGAGATACAATAGGACAGACTGAGAGAGAAACAAAGAGAGAGAGAGAGAGAGAGAGAGAGACAAAGAATAAAAGTTGAAAAGGTAAGGTTAAATAAGAGAGAAAGGTAAAATGAGAGAGAAAGAAAGAAAAAGAGATGAATTAGAAGGTATAGTTATGAAAACTAAAATGAATAGACATGAAGGTATTTCAACATACGACGTAATGGATATTATTATAATGTCTAAAATTGGCACGATCATCATGTCATATAGACGTTGTATTCTATTATGAACAATCAAGGCCAATCCGCGAATATTTGCTGCATCTGGTGAATCTATTAATAAGAGAACAAACGTTTATAATATACTTCTGTTATATTAATTTTTTGTACTTTAATATATAAAATATATTATTATTAACTATGCTAGATGTATATGCATAATATTATATAAAAATTTATAAAAAAAATAGAGACATACATATAGTAGATTAGCAAAAAACAAGCTCATACATTGAAAAGCTTTAAGATCTTGAAATATGCTTTAAACTAAGTATTCTATTATTCATTCAATTGTATTATTTTTAATTTTTAATAATACAAATAAGTGAAACGGTTGACTTTTTTTATACAAAAGTTGAAACTTCCATCTTCATTCTTCCCTGTTATTTCTTATTTTGTATTTTTACTTTTTTTTTTGTTAATTATATTTACTATTAATATTATATTAAATACATTAACTACAACTACCTTTCTTGATCACTACTTTTCTCTTTTATTCAATATATATTTTTCTTTTATTCATTTTTCTACATAAAAAGAAATATTTTCATCTCAAATGACAGCGATAATTGGTTCCAAAATGTGCGACGAATTGTAGCAATAGGAAGAGAGGAAGGGACGTTGAGGCTGGTAAATGAGATCAGTCTACCGTATAAGAAGAGAGAAGAGGAGTACTACTGATGACAATGAGTTGATGATGATGATGATGATGGTATAAGGATTAAGGCTGGCATGTCTGGACTACGGACCTACTATTACATATAACTAATCCGTTTATTAACTATTGTTTGCTATATGATAATTGATGCTTTTTTATGGCTCATGCGATGAAGTTCCGAAGGACGAAACGGTTCACTAACTCCCACAGATGGTTAATGAGACTTTGTATCCGATTAGCAGCGATTTCTTGCATAAACAAACATTATTTTATGATTTGAACCAGCTGATAATTCTTTAATTGAATTATAAACATGAAATATTTTATGTTAAAGATATTCAAATTTTAAAAATAAATTAAGATGTTTATTTCCGGTAAACAACTTAATATATTTTTAAAACTTGAATATCTTTAAGCTTATTGTAAAGATTGAATTACTACTTGTAAGGAATACTTCTATTTCATCTCTTCCCTTGTCCTCATGATCATGATCATGATGTTCTTCTTCTTCTTTTTCTTCGCTTTTTTCATGAACGGAACATCTTAATGACATACCTCAATCGTCTCAATTTGTATCCGGCCTATCTGGTCACTAACCTTTCCGGCACCCGGTAATCCACTTGTCTATTCTTGAGACTTTTGTGCACTTTCTTTGTTCATTACTCATTCTATTTGACATCAACAATTGCCACACATACTTATATAAGTTATTTGATTTGAGCCGACAAATGAGTTTATAGAGTAACATGGTGTTGAATATAAAAAATAAAGAAAAGAATAGATATTGTTATATGAATACAAGAGAATAAGAGATACAAATAATGAGAAATAGAGATAAAGTAAATGATATTATGAGAGAGAGGAAGAGAGAAAAAGAGAAAGAAAGAATATACATGAGATGAATTATAGTTAGTGAGGACAAGGACAAATATGGAAACAACTTTGACTTCTCCATCGCATCTGTTTCATCTTTTATTGTCTTTACTTGTTAATACATCCTGCTTTGTTACGGAAATATTACAGTAAGAACGGAAACAAACTTTCTATTTGTTCTGATTTATTTGATTTTTCGTTGTAAGAAGTTATTATATACTTGAAATATAATGAATAATTTATAAATATTATTAATTGATATATATACATTTAATAAATTACATAAAAATATATGTATATGCACATATATTCCATTTGAGACCATTTTTCAATTAAAAATTAATTTTTTTTTAATTAAAAAGAAAATAAAGATTATATATATACTATATATGTATATTATACCTTATGTTTTCTTACATAATTACCGTGAAGAGTAACATGTCAACGGGCTTTTCAAAAGATTTGGTGACGTCATCAAGATATTGCTCTACTTGACATCATCATATACATCGAAATACAGTATCTTCTATTCATTTTGATTTTTTCAGTTAACTATACTAAACCATATAGTTAAAGATGAAAAGAAGTCTTTAGTTATAAAGTCAAGTACGGTAATTACAATTTGCCAAATGTTTTTTCAACAAAATTTGTTTGAAATGTCCTTGTTCAAGCTATTTCGCGCATTTGCTCACCTCAAATCATCACTTTTTAACTTCATCCATACTCTTCAATTGAGGAAAAAAGCCGAAAATCGAGGACATAACACATAGATGAACCATCAAGTTTTAAAAAAAAGTTGGAAAAAATATGAAAATTAGAATATTTATGGGAATTTATGAGAATTTATGAGAATTTATGGGAATTTAGTACTATCTAATTAGTATAAGTTAACTATATACACATAGTTAAGACGGAAATAGGTGGAAGAAAAGAAATTTTCTCGCCAAATTTTCTCAATCAAACACTTGGCTTTACCGTAGAAATTGGAGGAAAAGGTGTGAAATACAAATATTAATTTTCCTTTCCGGTTACATCTGTCGACCGAGAATTCCCATGAACCCTTGGTACCTCATCACACCTCATCTACTCTGTCATTCAGTCTTTTACTAACTATATCATATACTTTACATCAATGTAAACATATCATCAAATCATTGTATTACTTATAATATATATTTAATTTAATAATTAAATATGTATAATACATAGTTAACTTTAAATTATAATTGATTCATTCTGTATAGTTCAATTTCTTAAACCCATGTACTTCACCTACACTCCTCCCACTTTCCTCAATAACCACACCCCAGTTAGACGACTAGCCCCGCCTACCGGGACTCAGTTTGGTTGTATTTAGTATCTTCTGATGGTTGTTGTTGTTCTTATATTAAAATAATTTTTTTATTTCTTTAAATTAATATATAATTTTCCAATTAAGACCAATTAAAATTTAAAATATTTCAGTTGAAATCATGAGTTGTCTTGATCCTCGTCAATTTCTATTATCAAGCTTTTATATGGATCCAACAGCTAATAGTCTTCTATTAGCTAATTTGGCAGCAGCAAATTCAACATCTTCTAATTCAAATTCAAATCTTAAAAGATCTGATAAGATGTCATCATTCAATATTTCACAGCTTTTATCATCATCAGCTGTATCATCTGATAATCGTTTAGATGATGATGGTCCAGATTCATCAACAGGTATTTTCATTTTTAAATTTTTCATTTTTTCTTTTTTTTCTTCAGAATCTGATCAATTACATACATCTACTGATGATGTATTACATCTGATGACATCATCATGTGTTGAAGATGAATCTACTTCATCATCACGTCGTGATAGTCCATCTGAATCTTCTACATCACCTACATCTGGTGCTATTAAGAAAGCTCGTAAAGCTCGTACTATCTTCACTGATAAGCAACTTCAAGAACTTGAAACAACTTTTGAAAAACAGAAATATCTATCAGTACAAGATCGAATGGAATTAGCCAATAAGATGGGATTATCTGATACACAAGTTAAAACTTGGTACCAAAATCGCAGGTTTGTTCTTAGCATAATCTCTTCATAGTTTTAAATTTATATATCAAAATAGCAAAACTTTCTTACATATCTATCCATTTTTACAAAACGTTTTGTCTCCTATTTTCTTATTCTTGCATATTCTCTTCTTTTTCACATGTGCTGACTGGCTAAAAGCCAACCTACCGTAATCCTTCTCAGGTATTCTATCACTATACATTCTCCGTCATTGCATATATCTGTTTTACTAACAAGATAATCGTCGAAAATCGTCAATTCATGATCATTCATCCTTCTCATTTGGCTAAAGAGTTACTCTTCTCTTCTATTACCCTTTTACCTGTTCTATGTTTGTGTCAATGAATATTCTTTAAAACAACTTCTCTCTTCAGACTCTTTACCATCATGTCGTCTTTGCTCTTTCTGTCTCTATAGCCCTCTCTTTCTCTCTTTTTCTTTCTTTTAATCTTTCTCACTTTATAAGTCTTTCTTACCTTCTTTATTCCTTAAAATCTTGTAAAAATTCATTTTCAAATCTTTTTCCTTTACTTTAGTTTCAGAAATTTAGTTAACGAGTTCTCCAATTTAGCACTTAGCTCACAAGAAAGCTTGTCGATAAACCATTTTGAAGTCAACAAATTCCACAACTTTTAGAAGATCTTATTGTCTTTCTTCTCATTTTAAAGCTTTCAATTCTCTCTCTTATATTGTTTTAAGTTGAATCTCAATCTAATCTTCTCTGCTTTAGATAGCTGCTAAACACGCCACTTTCTAACCACCCTTATACACTCCCTGACACATCTTTTCCTCTAATTTGGGGGGGGGGGAGATTTTGAGGGAGAGAAGAATTATCCATGTAAAAGAAAAAGAGTGGGAGAGAGAATGGGGGAAAACTCTCCACATTCTTCATTATACTGCAACTGCAAGAGATTTTGGTTAAATCACAGTTCTATCTGTTCATCCTCTCTCTCTCTCTCTCTCTCTCTCTCTCTCTCTCTCTCTCTCTCACTTTTCTAATGATTGCTATCCTATTTTCTGTTTAGTTCTTCCTTTTCCATTTCAACTTCATTTTAAAAGAAAAAAGACAAAAGCTCTTGTATTAGTCTCATCTATCTCATCAGCCACAACTTTTACGGAACAGAAACAGATTTTTGAAAACTTTCGTGGAGCTTCTTTTGGAACCTCCCCGAAAACACTAAAATTGCCACTTAAACTTCCAATGCTCAATTACCGTATACCAGGCTATTCTCAACCCCCCTCCTCTTCTTGCATACTCTCTCTACTGAGGAAATGAATGAAAACTTTTATCTCCTTTAATTATCGTTTGAAAATAAAAAAAAATGTTCCCAACACGATACTATTCTGTTTTTTTCAACTTCATCATATTATTTCATTATCTTTCTTTTTTTCCTCATTAAAACGACCTCTTCATCATGTTTATAAGCTATTGGCAACAACCTTGTCATCTCGAAAAGCCTGATGTCATAGTTGGAGAAGGATTACGGTAGCATTCAAATAAATATTATATTCACTCAATTATATATAAATTCTTAACTAAAAGTTTATATATTTGAAGCTGAAAGAAAAGAATTAGTGAAATAACTTGAGAAAACGTTACACCTTCTTCATTTTAATTGAAAAGTGTGAGAGTGTGTATATGAGAAGCCAATTCTTCATACTTATATTCAGTCAAAAGTGCCAATTAGCCTGTTCTGATCGACCTATTATATGAAAAACTATTAAAAGTAGAAAAACCCATTAAGAAATTGTGAAGAAGAAGTATTTTGCAATTCTTTATTATGCTTACCGTATCATTTAATTTCCAAATTTCTTATTTTCACTCATTTCAGAACAAAATGGAAACGCCAGGCTTCCGTTGGAATTGATCTTCTGAATGAAGCAGGAAATTTTGCTGCTGTTCAACAAGTTCTTCGCACAAATCCTTATTGGGCAAGCTATCTCAGCAGTGCCCCCGGACTAGCTGCAGCCGCTGCTGCTGCTGCTGCTGCTTCTCCTGCAAGATTACCTCAAGCTCCACCAGGAGCAATGGCAGCATTTCTACCTGCTGGCTTAACTTCTTTTCCACCAACATCTGGATTTCCAACAAATCTTCAATTTCTGTCTTTCTTACCAACCTCACCATCGGTGAATACCCAAACAATTGTGTCCAATGCTTCTACCCTTGGATTTCCAACAGTACCATCCGCTTCAACTCCAGTAGCAGCTCCGAGCTCTCCAGTAAAGCTTGATCTTGAAACATCATCAGAAAAGTCACCAGAATAGAGTCATCATTACTAAGAACTGTACTTTATTCAATTACATTGAAACCCTGTGATTCTATCGTGATACTTTGTTTTCAATATTTTCTGATTCACAATCAAACAAAAAAAAAAGATTTTTAATCATTAGAAATGCTTTACGTAGTTAATATTTTCATAGAAATATTGAAATTTTTCTTTTATATTTGCATATTTCTGGCAAAATATTCTGCCATAATTACTATATTGCTCCGTTTTTCAGGGCATTATACTTTTCTGGTTTCAGCTTTAATGTGTCTATAATATATGTTTCTCTCTTAACCAAATCAACTTTTTTTCTCCTAAAAAAGAATATAATTTCTCCTTTTCTTTATAATCATTCAGTATATCTTGTTTTCTTTTCTTTCTCTTTTTTTTTCTTTTTAATATCCAACTTTTATCTTTATTTTACTATTATTATTATTATTATACTAAGTATATGTATATTCATTGTTATCTCTCTTTGATCTCCTCACATTTTCTTCTGGTTTTCGTGTTTTTTTTTCGCCTTGTATATAAAACTTATATCGAAAGCTAATTATATTATATTTATTTAACTGATATACATACATATATATATATATATATATATAACAATGTACTAACTATAAATAACAATATATAAAATATTTTATATAACATAAATGACCTGTAAAAGTCTGTCTGATGATGCTGAGACAACGTGTTGATCTGTCGCCAGATGGTTGTCACGTTGCTACCAGAATATTTACCGGTTTAGCAAAGTGTTCCTTTATAAGGAACATATGGGATATAATACTTTTGATCAGCTATAGATAACAGAATAAAACATTGAAGAAAATGAAAAAAAAAGTTTTTTTTTTGACAAAAATAAATTTTAGAAATAATAAAAAATATTCAGTTAATAATTATTTTTATTAGTTAATTTTCTACTTTTTTTTGTTATGTTTTATATCTTTTAAATATTTTTTATATAAAAAATCGTTTTATTCACTATTTTTATTAAATACTGAGCGATCTGTTACACGCTTTAGCCTATTTAATCGTCTAACATAGTTATAGATTATGTTGAATACGGAGAGTACAGACGATTAGACACAAAAGAATTACCGTAACCGACCAATTATACGTTCGACAGCTTTTTGTCATCATGCGTGAAAATTGACGAACGATGACACCACTATCGTCCAACGATTCTGAAATAACTTCATGTTGTTACCTTTGTCTCTCTCTCTCTCTCTCTCTCTCTCTTCATTTCTCTCTCTCTTCATTTCTCAATCTTTCTATTTTCTATCTTTAGTCATCTTTCAACCACGAATTGTTATACAATTTTGCCTTATAAATACTTATTAAATAACAATATGTAACAGAATATAAACAAAAAAAAATTAAAAATCTTATATTATTTTCAAATTCTAATTACTTCATACCTACCGTATATAAAAAATTAAAAAAAACACAATATATGAAAATGAATTATTTGTTTGGCTAATAAACATCAATTGTTCAAAAAATAGTGAATCATTGAAGAATTTTTTTCTTTTTTCTTTTATTTGTAAAGAATTTTTAAAAATTCAATAATAAGCAGATCATAAATACGCTAGTTATTATATTATTTTTAATATAAAATTATAAAATAATTGTAAATTCAAACTTGAAAGAAAAAATGAAGTTTTTGCTTTATTTATTTGAATAAAATATTTAATTTTATACCTTATTTGTTATAATAACTAACAAAGAAAAATTATTATTATTATTATTATTATTATACATAGAAATAACTATATGTATTCTTCTATTATAGTTAAGGGTTATATGTAAAAATTTTTTTTTTTTGGATAAGCAATTAGGTACTTTATTACATAATATTCACAATCTTTCTTGTTCTTCTTATCAAGAAAAGGTCGGTCTTCTCCTTTACTTACCTCTTAACCTCATCTGCATCTACAACCTGATTTGGTGAGCTTGTTGGGTTCCTGCTGCGTATTAGATTGACAAATCGTCTTAATTAGGTAATACAAGTTGTCTATTATGCTTTTTTATGTTGGGGGTGTTTTGCTATTTTCTTTTCTAATTCTTAATCCCAATTGAAACTCTAATAATGGTGACAAGGTAGGGAGAAGGTAGCAGGAAGGTACGGACAGTATGGATGATGACTTGACCTCTGATCCGATTATACTATATGATTAGTATCCGGATTATCCTGACAACTGAAACAATGGATTTCCGGTATGTAAGAATAACGAAAGAACACTTTAAGCGATTTTAGGCTAATTTCCGTTAAAGTGAATGACTTCTTAACTATATATTATATGATACATATGCATACATACAGATATATCATAACATCTTATGTGAAATATATCTTATATGAAATATTATTTATATTCAACATATGCTCATATATAGTATATAATATGTTGAAATCACAAAATTAAAATTAAATTCGATATGAAAGACCATCTGGAGAATAAGTCAAATGAGTATTAGATGAGCTTGTAATGCTTTCTGAATTGCCTTCAACTTGCGCAATAAGACCTGGCCTTACATCATTCTGCTATAACAGATGAATTCTTAAATTTTTATTTTTAATCTATATTTGAATCTATATATATAATATAATATAATATATACTATATAGTTAAAATATTTTAAAATTAATTATATAAAGTCACGTGAAATTACGTGAAATGTTTATGAAAATCATTGAGGTTATGTTCAATTTAATTAAATCATCTAGAAGAACGGTTGTTTTTTATTTATTTATTATATCGTATAAACAATTATTTTCAATTTTTAATATAAAACGCTTTGTATTATTGTATCAATTTGTCTTCTTTTCATGTATTTTAACTATACAATACTAATTAATAAATAATTACCGTAATCGGACATAAGATATGATTGTTGGAGCGGAAAAAAGACAATTGTAAGATGAATAGTCAAAAGCCAATGTATGTGTCGAAGAGCAGAGGTGACATAGAGAGTGCTCATGTTCGTTGTTCATATAATTATAGGAAATAAGTTAACCGGAAATAGCTAAAAAGGGCATAATCATCGTGTACATCACTATATGCATAGTATAACGTACATAACTTATATGTATAGTATAATATATAAGTTGAATAATAAGCTTTGAACAGATGGAGTTATCCTCGCTATATCTCTCTCTTGCTACAAGATAATATGAATATCTATAAACACATATGGTTCAAAATAAAAAACACATTAGCATGTACAACTTGAACATAATAAACTTTAAAATTTTTAATATTTTCTATTTTAATAGTTATATTAATTCTTAGCAACAGGGACCAACTTTCTTATAAGTTTTATGAATCAATTAAAACGGATTTGAACTTTATTATTTAATACCTTTTACTCTCCTTCTCTCTCTCTCTCTCTCTCTCTCTCTCTCTCTATAATCTCTTTATCTGTTTTCTTACAATTTTTTTTCTTTATTTCTCGTTAGTTCTTTACCCATCTTCATATATTCAATCATCGTCTCACCCATTCAAATATTCATAATTGACATTCAGTTGTCGACAACTAATTGATGTAACTTGAGCAAAGACTTCCGATCTGTAGATGACATTCTTCATTTCCTTTTCACCTTTTTCCTTTTTATATTAAAGTCATCTAATTTTCCTAAATATAGTACATATTATACTATATAGTATTGTATCTACTAATTAGTTGTCTTCATCTATTCTTCCATCCAATTGAGAAGAACGTTCTTCCAGTCTTCATTCAGTCATACAAAAGTATTTTATACCCCCTCGTTCTCTCTCTCTCCCTCCCTCTCTCCCTCTCTCTCTGTATATATGTAAATACTCCGGGAAAAAAGTTTTTAAACAAAGTAAAGGGCATATATGTATGACGATCCGATTTAATACAATGCACTTATTATAATTTATAATTATCAGATGAAATATACAATAAAAGAATATATATTAACATCATTTTTCTAGATTACAACGACAGATTATCATTATATTTGCAAGATTGTTCTTTTTTGAAATTTAAAATATTAATTAGATAACATATAGATACGGTAGATTAAGAGGAGGATGAATATAAAATACGCTTGACTTCATCATCGTTTCGCTGATTGACTAGATGTAATTTCCTTAATAAATTTTCATTAATTTCAATCTAATGATTCTGAAATTGATAATCAAAAATGTCATCTTCATAATATACGACAAAGGCAAAGGTTTTTTGAAATTTAAAAAGTCTTTTGAATGCTTTCTTCCATTTTTCATTGTTTTCTCCCTTTTTTTGGTTCTTCGTTTTGCAAAAAAAATGAAAAAAAATTGTTTGAATACTTAGGACATCTAGCTTACTTAACTTTTACTTTTACAAATCATTTATTCAAGCAGACACATATTGCATTTGAAACTTGAACCTGAAAATAGAATCATGGTTGTCTTCTTCTTCTTCTTCAACTTTTTCTTCCTTATTCTTTTAAAAGTTCAGACAAGAGATGAAGACGATGATGAATAAACTATTATTAGTATTAATTACAAATTCAGTTAATAGCATAGTAACAAGCAAATTAGTTTAGTTTAATTCAATTTATACTTTGACCTATGACATGTGCAATAAATCTGGAGATTTCTTCTTAACCATCATTAACGAATTTTCAAATTTGTCATCCTGAAAATCATATTAATCCATCTGTAATTATAAGAAGTTCATTGTAAAATACATCTACATAGATATATATAATTGAAAATATTTTTTTTCTTATAAATTACATCCAATGCAGTCATGGTCATCAAATATTTTTGAAGGCAAATGAACCTAAATCACAAAAAAAAACGTTGACAAAGAAGAAGAAGAAGAAGAAGAGGTATGTTGTCTGTAAAAATTTATTATGAAAAGGACATTTCTAACGAATATAATAGATTTTTAAGATAATTGTCAAGTTACCATGAGAGTAGACATCTGCATTTCATAATGTTCGTAGACAATCATCATGTATATTGAAAATCATCAATGTTCATTGAAAATTGTCTAAATGACTAAATATTTGACAGAAATTCATATTATATATGATATATTGTATAATGAAAATTATACTTTTTATGTTATTAAATTGATTTGAAAAATAAAAAACATTGAAGTTCAATGATGACAATTATAACAAATCAATATACATTTGATTACTAATAACTATTAATGTATTGTTTTTTTTAGAAAAAAAAATATAATTTATAGATAATTTAAATAATAAAAAAATATTTTTTATTTCATAGAAAACATGTCTTTTTATAATTTTTATATATATTTCCACATGAACATATGTCATGAAACTAAACTGAAGGTCAGATCAAAACTATCAAAACTACTAGAAACATCTGTAAATTTCATTGAAAAATCACATTTAAGAGGAAAAAAAAGAAATTAAATGGATTTCTTCAACTGTTTTTGATCTTTTTTTCTAATTTTTCATATAGTATACATAGATCGTCTGGCATATTGAGGTGTGAACTAAAGAAACTCCTCTTGAAATGCTGTTAGCATTTCCCCTTTATGTGTTATAACCATAGGTAGAATTACCATTATAATTTTATAAAATGTATTAAAGTTCAACGGAAATAACCTAAAATAACTATAAGAAGCTGAGAAAGAAATTAGTTTGAATTAAAAATAAATGAATATTCCCAAATTATATTTCTATAGATCATAAACTTATTAGATAACTATGTAATATATTAATGACAGCTCATATAATATTTTATCTTATAATCTAATTATATGTTAACTATATCATATAATAAATAATTAAATATGTTATTTATTCTCTTATATATTTTTTTTATCTAAAAAACCTTCAAATACATATACATTGAAATGTCTAAGCGCCTATTACTTGACAATATAAGGACGGTCGTGTGGATATGACTTGACGTGTCTAATCATCTACTATATCCATACTATTTCTATTATTAACATCTTCTTATCTGATTTTCTACCAATCACCTAATATCCAATTAGGGCATCAGACATTGAACTCCTGCTGTTGTTTGTGTGAGATGAATGTATGTATGTTCTCAGATGCTCGTCATTCATATACACCTAGCCTTCTCTCCTCCCTCTTCTTCTCCTTCTCATCATCATCAAGGCTTGTCGTGTGCCTGTTGTCAACCATACTCTAGAACCATCTAGTAAATCTGACATTCATCTTCTGACACCCATGTATTACGTCATAAACATAATAATAATAATAATAATATTCATTTATGATGATCAACAGGTGTAAATATATAGTTAATTGTCAATTATAGTTTAAGTTTCATGGAATAATAATTAAATAAAATCAGATAAGAAGAAAAATATTTAATTTAATTAATATTAATAATATTATTTATATAATATATCTATCTATCTATATCTTTATATTGTTTTTATAAAATATAAAACATATTTTCTATTCAATAAAACAAAAAAAACACAATTTTTCTCTTGAGTACTATTCATTTCATTCAGAACAGCTACATAAGAAAAACTAACTGATGATGATGACGGTACTTCTGAAGATCTTTTAGAGGAAAAGACTGGAATTCCATTAGCATCTCAGATCACGCTCTAATTGTCAATGAAAACAAATGCCAACCGATATAATTATTTTCCTCTTTGTTGCCTTTTCTTTAATTTTTTTCCTTTTTTTCTATCCCCCCCCTCTCTCTCTCTCTCTCTCTCTCTCTTTCTAGACTCTATGTTTCTCTTTGTTCGAAAAGAAATTATTTTGTCATATCAAAAGTATTTGTTTGAATGAAAAAAATAAAAAAATTTTTGCATAATTTTCGATAATTTTATCATTTTTTTCTTAAAATTTTACAAATGTCGTATTACAGACAAGCATAATTAGTCAAATACATAGAATTGTGAGATCAATAAGCAATTTTCTTTATGATGATATTCTATAGAATATCTTAAGAAAAATTATGGAAGAAGAAGAAGAAGAAGAAGAAGAAAAAACAAGAAATTAAAGACAAATAATTAGAGCAATTAAGCAAAATGAATATTGAATACTCAATCTAATTTATAATAACAAGATATATGAAAAAAATACTTTTCAATGGGAAAATAAGACCAGACAAGCAAAAGAATTCCATTTTTTTTTGTTGTAGTTATGAAAGAAAGAAAAAAACAATTGACTGACAAATTTGGCAATAAAACTTATATAGTTTATGGCAAAAAAACAAACAAGTATGATTCTATTAGTTTAAATATACAAACTTATTCTGATTTTTCTACTGTTGGAGTGGAGGGTGGAATTGTTGTTAATAGACCTGATGATGCTAAGTTGCCTGTAGATGGAAGTAAAAAGGATAAAGTAGGCATATTAGATGTTGCTGTTGATATGGAAACATTTGGAATCATATGAGGTAGTGTTGATACAACATCAGATGATGCTGTAGATGATGGTGTTGGCACAGAGCCTGCTCCAGGAATCTGTTGACCAACAAGGAACGGTGGAATGTTTGATAGATAGCCAGTAGCCCAAAGAGGATTAGTGCGGAAGAGTTGTTGAACTGCAGCTAAATTACCAGCATCAGATAACAGATCCAATCCCACTGAAGACTGTCGCTTCCATTTTGTTCTGAAATGATTGAAAACTCAATATTTTTCAAATAGTATTTTAGAATAGTTTAATGATGTTTTTGAGTGAAATATAAGAAAATTTGAACAGCAAAACGATAAATTAGGAAGAATTTACTCAAAGCGATTTATAGCGTGACAAGAGATAAATGAGACAGTTCGTCTCTTTCGGCTAATTATGTCAATTGAAAGTATTTTGTCGATAATTGCCATTGAAATCATTTATCAGAAATAATTTTTGATCTAAATATAAGAAAGTACTGAGAAGATTTCATTTTCTAGTTTTTATTTTTTTTTAGGAAATAAATAAAAAACATTTTAAGAAAAATAGAAGATAATTATCTAATCATGATTCCGAAGCTAAATTATACAAAAATAATATGACGTCATATATCTGAACAGGTGGTTGTGGTAAGGGGGGGGGATGGATGAGAAGGTTATTGTGTAAATGGCACATAGTTTTATATTGGAATTTTATTTTTTTTTTGATCAAAAATAAATGAAAAATTTAATTCTTTTTTTTTCTTTTAATATGTATATGAACATACATATATGGAAGAATGATAATAATAATAATAATAATAATAGAATATAATAAGAAATTTTAGTAGATTTTCTTTAGTTTTAACTAAAGAAGAAAAGAGAGAAAGAGATAGAGAGATGGAGAGAGATAGAGAGAGAGAGGGAGAGGGGAGTTAGAGAGAGAAAGAGAACAACTCATTGAATTAATAATAGAATTAATATTTATATGTATCAATCGCCTATATATTAAAGTCTGAACGCGATTGTGAAGATGAAGCTAAAGGAAAATGTTGCTGCAAGAATAAGAAGCACGATGATGATGACGATGGTATTAACATTGTCGTCGTTTGTGGTAGATGTCAATGAGAAAAGAGGGCATATTGTTATTATTTAATCATCGTTTCGCCTCTTTTGATGTGGCTTTTCCGTCTATACAAGATATTTGATGACAATAATTAAAAGGAATATAAGAAATTGTCTCATTTTCTTATGGAACAAAACCATTTTTAATATCTTTTTGACTTCATCATCATCTTTAAATTATTATATTTCATTCATTTTTTTCTATATTTGAAACGAAACATAGAGACTAAGCAATAAAAGGAATGTTATTCGTATTAGAAGACAATTAATCTTTTGGAATACTGTAGTTCCACTGTCTTACTACTTGAAGAAGTTTGAGAGGCTATAATCAAGCTTAAAGCATGAATATTCAACTAAGAACTTAGTTCTAACGGACAACTTTTGAATACTTATTGAAAGAAAGCTAGAATCTTTTCTATAATGAAGAATATACTACAAGTATTCTTAACTTAAATAAATAAAAATATAATATAATTACTAAATTAGTCTTTTGACGTATGATTAAGCAAGTTAAATTGGCTTTTAGCAAGTTCATGACCTTCTCAAAAGGGGAGAAAGATGAGATAATGAATATATAGCAAAATTTCTATAAGATCTTCTCTATGACCTGACTATTGCTCTCCAAATTTTTTATAAGATTAAACAAATTGATTAATTGGTAAAACAAGAAAAAGGAAATTGGATCAGTTGATTCAAGCATAGACATTCAAAAGACAGGTGTCAGGTAGCTGTTTAGATTATAGGTCAGTTAGATGTTTTTTTTGTTTTTTTTTATTAAAGAGATTAGAAAAATTATGTTAAATTAACTGTAAAGAAAGAAGAAAAGAAGAAGAAAAGAAAGAAAAAATTTTGGATAAGATTTAGTAAGTAAATGAAACAAACCTGCGATTTTGGTACCAAGTTTTAACTTGTGTATCAGATAATCCCATCTTATTGGCTAATTCCATTCGATCTTGTACTGATAGATATTTCTGTTTTTCAAAAGTTGTTTCAAGTTCTTGAAGTTGCTTATCAGTAAAGATAGTACGAGCTTTACGAGCTTTCTTAATAGCACCAGATGTAGGTGATGTAGAAGATTCAGATGGACTATCACGACGTGATGATGAAGTAGATTCATCTTCAACACATGATGATGTCATCAGATGTAATACATCATCAGTAGATGTATGTAATTGATCAGATTCTGAAGAAAAAAAAGAAAAAATGAAAAATTTAAAAATGAAAATACCTGTTGATGAATCTGGACCATCATCATCTAAACGATTATCAGATGATACAGCTGATGATGATAAAAGCTGTGAAATATTGAATGATGACATCTTATCAGATCTTTTAAGATTTGAATTTGAATTAGAAGATGTTGAATTTGCTGCTGCCAAATTAGCTAATAGAAGACTATTAGCTGTTGGATCCATATAAAAGCTTGATAATAGAAATTGACGAGGATCAAGACAACTCATGATTTCAACTGAAATATTTTAAATTTTAATTGGTCTTAAATGGAAAATTATATATTAATTTAAAGAAATAAAAAAATTATTTTAATGTAAGAACAACAACAACCATCAGAAGATACTAAATACAACCAAACTGAGTCCCGGTAGGCGGGGCTAGTCGTCTAACTGGGGTGTGGTCATCAAGTTGAAGGGAGGGTATTGTGACAATTGAGTCAAGTACAAGAAATATAAGAAATTTACAATAAAAAGGGATAATTAGCGTTAAATATCGCAACTTTTTGATTGATTTCGAGAAAATTAGAGGATACTCAATCCATGCTGAACTAATACTACCGAGATTCGTCCAGGCGGTAATAAAGAGGCAATAGTTTGAATTTTGTTTGCAATTCATCAATACTAGTTAATTCATTCAAGAAAGAATAAAAAAAAGCAAATTATTAAAGATTAATTAATTCTATTACACTATTAATTCAAAATTCTGTAAAAAAATAATTTTAAAACACCAAAAAAAAACAAAAAAAAAACAAATAATACATGATCTGAATGTCCTCGATGTCCAATATTCCCATATGGATAATGGAGACAAGGCAGTACAAGTTATAATAAGTTTTTTTTTGATTTTATGTGCGTACATTAAGTGACCACAAAATTCCCATGACCATTTTACCCAGATTACTTAGCGGATCATATGAAAAAAAAAAGAAATGAAAAATATAGTATATATATGATATAGTTAATATAAAAGGACATGTCATCCTATCCTACTTCTTAATCCTCTTTGTCTTTTACCTGAATGACAGTCAGATATCCTGAATAGGACATCACAATGACGTTTTGAATAGTGGTATCCGGCTTAATAACTTTAACTTTAAGCTTAACTTCAAGATAATTATATCATATCGTTATACGTGTTTTGTTTTATAATAAATAGAATGATATGTTTACATTGATGTAAAGTATATGATATAGTTAGTAAAAGACTGAATGACAGAGTAGATGAGGTGTGATGAGGTACCAAGGGTTCATGGGAATTCTCGGTCGACAGATGTAACCGGAAAGGAAAATTAATATTTGTATTTCACACCTTTTCCTCCAATTTCTACGGTAAAGCCAAGTGTTTGATTGAGAAAATTTGGCGAGAAAATTCCTTTTCTTCCACCTATTTCCGTCTTAACTATGTGTATATAGTTAACTTATACTAATTAGATAGTACTAAATTCCCATAAATTCTCATAAATTCTCATAAATTCCCATAAATATTCTAATTTTCATATTTTTTCCAACTTTTTTTTAAAACTTGATGGTTCATCTATGTGTTATGTCCTCGATTTTCGGCTTTTTTCCTCAATTGAAGAGTATGGATGAAGTTAAAAAGTGATGATTTGAGGTGAGCAAATGCGCGAAATAGCTTGAACAAGGACATTTCAAACAAATTTTGTTGAAAAAACATTTGGCAAATGGTAATTACCGTACTTGACTTTATAACTAAAGACTTCCTTTCATCTTTAACTATATGGTTTAGTATAGTTAACTGAAAAAATCAAAATGAATAGAAGATACTGTATTTCGATGTATATGATGATGTCAAGTAGAGCAATATCTTGATGACGTCACCAAATCTTTTGAAAAGCCCGTTGACATGTTACTCTTCACGGTAATTATGTAAGAAAACATAAGGTATAATATACATATATAGTATATATATAATCTTTATTTTCTTTTTAATTAAAAAAAAATTAATTTTTAATTGAAAAATGGTCTCAAATGGAATATATGTGAATATATATTTTTATTTTTGCAAAGGTTGAAATCTGTTAAAATGAAACATTCGTTTTATTAATTATTACATATGAATATTTATTATAATTATGAATAAATAAAATAAAAACAATAACAATTTGTGTATTTGATACATTCATATAGCTTCTTTTGTATTTTGTTGATATTTGCTGATGGTACCGGGTGTCATTATTTGGCCCGGAGACAGGAAAGGATTAGGGTCTTTTCTACAACCTAGAGCTAAATTATATGAATGACAACGGATTAAATTAGTAAAAAAAATAGATTAATTATATAACAAATGCCTTTAAATAATATGAAAATTACAATAATTATTTCTACTTGACAATGTTCTTATATTGCATAAAAGTACTTCAAAATCATGTTCATAAAATATAGCAAATTGGGTCAAGAAAATAAGAAATGATATAATATTTTATTAAATATAATTAAATTTTTTTTTATTTTAATAATGTTTCAATATGAAAATAATATTTTAACTAAAAATATCTTAAATGGCTTGTAAACAATAGAAATTTATGTTTGCAATTTCTTTCATTTCTATATTTTTCTCCTTTTAAGTCATCCCTCTCTTTCAACGTGCTCACGTTGTTAAGTAATTGACAACAGAAGCATTATAAGCCTAAGAGAAAAAGAGAAAGAGATACATATATAAAGAATATGTTGAGAATAAATACAAAGTTGTGTCTAGATTTCTAATACAACAGACACATTATGCCCGTTTCATTTATCATTCGACACAAGCAAAGTTGAATGAAGTCATCTATCCGTACTAATATACGAAAATTACTTTCAACTTAACGTGTCTTCAAAAACTTTAAAATTCTATTTAGTTTCTTCTCAAATATATTTCAGCTTTATGCTTATTTCATTTATGTGAATGAACAATATGGTCAAACAAAGCTATTCAACAAGAAAAAAAGTTTTTTTCTTAATAGAATCTTCAAGAATTATATTTTTATTAATAATTATTATTAAATATTCATCGAGAATTAATAAAATATATAGTAAATTAATTGAATTTGATGTTATACCTGTCACATGTGCTCTTCATCTTTTAACCTTTTGGCAATCTTGCCGATATCCAATCTAAACATCGCAAAACGACAAAAAAAAGCATTAGTATATACTATATGTATATAGTTATCATAATCAATCAACATTTTCTTGTCGATATTTCAATATAAAATTGAAAAATGTTATCTAGAATATCTATGCTATAGGCTATATAATGTGTTATATAGACAAGGTGTCATTACATGTGTCAAAGTACAATACTCATGTACAGTTCTGTTCTTAACTATTGTAGACTGGCATGGATAGATCTAGCACCTAAAGTTATAAACATAGCCATGTATAGCATGGAAATTATACCAAAACACTTCTATTTGGATATATAAACACCTTTTTACCAGGTTCAACACATATAGTTAAGCATGATTGGTTTTTTGTATTTGTTTTTTGAAAAATTAACTGAACATTATACTCAGAGATTATACTTAAATTATAAATTTTTAATATAAATATATATTTTACAAAATATTTAACTATATGTATAGTTAAATATAATTATATATTAAAACAGAATGATATAGTATATAAACACATTTATTATAGTTTATAAACTGTACGTTTTTTTAATTTCTCATAAATTATTGTTTAACTATGATCGGAAACTTTTTATAATTTCTATTATGAAATTCTGCTGTCAGTTATGGACATGTGACCTGTTGACCAGAAGATACATTAGGTCGATAAAGGTCGGCAACAGCTCAAAAGGAAGCTAACACAAATCAGAAAATTGAATAGTAATTGCTCTCTCTATCGGTAGCTATGAAATATCTTTCTAAATAGATAATAAAAGGTTATAGATGGACAGTGTTGAAGATGAACCAAATGGCAAGTGGTGTTTTGATTGGATTGCGTCACCACCTATGGTCCGGCTGTTCCTGCTGCCTCTAACGACCCCCTACCTATAAACAATCATCATTACCTTTTATGTACCGGCTGATCTTGCTTTGTTCTTCACTATTTCAATAGAATGGAATGAGGTGAGTAAAGAGTTAGCTCTTGACACGATAAGCAATAGATACAGTACATGAAAGGAAATCGGTTGCGTAAATAAGACTTCCGTTTCTATGTTTTATCAACAAATTCTATTTATGAACAATAGATCATGCATATCTAAATAAATATTATGAATTACATAGTATTTCCTTTTTTTTGTAAAGAAAATGAATTTCTTCAAGATCATATAACCCAAATCAGTTTATCAATTTATGATTTGTTTCCAAAAAATATGTTCAGCGGTTGAAAAGATTTCATTGATTTTGGAGAAAACTTTTTTTCTGTTTTTCATTGTTTTCAGTCAAACTCCAATATCATAAACGACATGGATAATATGAAACAGCTAATTCAATATATACAATTTGTCTGATCAATTTTGGATATTGTTTCATCATATTCTATCCTTCTCCATCTATTCAATCTAATTCTCCTCTATTTCCACCTGAAGTTTTAAATATTTTTATTTTTATTCATGTTAATCTAAATTAAAGATATACAATTTTTAAAAAAAATTCATTTTTATTATTAATTTATTTAATTTAATATTAAATATATTATATTATAACTTTATATATAAAGATATATAAAGATATATAATATATACAGTAATAGTCAACAACAACAACAAAATGTATAGATATTATTATTATTATTATTTATATAATAAATATAAATAAAGTTACATATAATATATCCATAAATAGTTATGAAAATACAAAACTTTCTTCTTTTTTTTACAGATTTTTACATTTCTATATCATTCAATTCTCAACAATCGATTCATTCAGTTTGGTAATCCATCGTCGTGTATTCTCATACTTGGATCTCTCTCTCTCTCTCTTTTTTTTCTCTCTCTCTATCTATCTATATCTCTCTCTATCCTATCTTTGTAAATTTGATCGGCCTTTTTGTGCACACAAAGAATAAATGTTATTAATATTACGTATATACATGTATTATTATTTTATTTTAAAATATATATATATACATGTATATTATTTATATATTTTACTTAAAACTATTATAATTAATATAATATATCAGTATATCAGTATATATTTTATATTTACAGTAATGCTGGCCAATGCTGAAGTTGAAAAACTTTTTTTAAAATGTGATTCAGCTAATAAAGGTTATTTAACTGAGGATGATCTAGCGAAAATTTGTCCTCAACTTAGTGCAGAAGTAAAAATTAAATATTTCAATTTCAAAAATATAAATTCATTTGTAGGATATTACTTTCATATTTTCTCAACTTGATAAAGATGGCTCAGGAACTATTGAAAAAAGCGAATTTTTGGTTGGATTTGAAGATGCTGTATTGAAGGGAGAAAGCGAAGGTTTTGTTTGTTAAATTCAATTTTTTAAAATTAATTTTATAATAAAAATAAACTTATAGGATTAAATGGTATGCATCGTAGAGCCAGTGCACTGGATACAGATGTACGGTTTCGACGAGGTCAAGAAGAGATTTTTGACTCTGATGCTGAGGTATACGGTATCTACAGTATCTCTTATAATTCGTTAACACACTGATTATACGTATTTTCGGATTATAGACTTCACGTCCAAAACCATTTCGAGCATTAGATGATGAAGTTTATCATTCAGAATCTGATACAGGAGCTTCTCTTGATTTTGCTCTTCCTTGGTAAAAACATGAAATTTCAAACTTTAACTCAAAATAAATTTTAAGCCAAGATGAAGTTATTATACTATATGAGCAATTACAAAATTCCGGGATGCCTCAGATGTTGAGAAAATTTGAAAAAGTTGGTCGACTTTTCTAGATTATGTAGGACACTTGGTTAAAAGATATTTAGGTTGTGAGCTCGTTTTACAAGGAATTTAAGGAAAAAACATCAGAAAATGCAAGGCTACAACATGTTTATGAGAAGTTTGTTCAATAAATACTCTATTTCAATAAGTATATCTATATATTTAATATATTTCAGTGAAAGAGAAATGTATAATCGACGAATGGAAGAAGTTGAAACAGAAATTGATCATCAACTGGCAATAGCAGCTTTGAAAGCTCGAGAAGAAGTTTGATTAGTAATATCAGAATGAAGATATCTTATTCATACTCAGGAAAGACAAAAGTTGACAAAAGAAAAAGAAGAAATGAGAGATAGACTTGAAACAGAAATGGAAGAAATGAGAAATAATATAGAAAGGCTTCAAAGAATGGAAAAAGTGTTAGAGAGAGAAGGTGAAAAGCTGAGTCATCAAAAAGAATTACAGGAGAAGCTAAAGGTATATTGTGGAAGAAAACATAAAATATTTCAATTTAAAAAATATTTTCCCCTCTCTTTCAGCAAGTTAGTAGTGAAAATTTCGAATTACGAAAAAGCATGGCTGAAAATCATCTTGAACTAGCGATGATTAAGAGCGAATTGGCACATGTCCGATCGGATTATGAGCGAAATGCGAACGAGTTACAACGACATCAAGGTGACTAACTTGTTATAGAATTACAAATAAAAATTTATTATAACTTTAATATAATTTTAAAATAATAATAATCATTTATTAAATATTATATAATTAATTTAAATATTCAGATGAAGTATTTAATGTAGCTGAAGAAACTGAAGGAGTACATAAACAATTACAATTAATGTTGTATGTTTTTTTAAAACTTTTTAATTTATATTAATTTATAATATAATTTATTAATTTATTTGTTATAATCTATTAATTTTGCATCTTATTACAGTGAAGCAAATAAAAAGCTACACGAAACAAATGAAAGTCTTCGAGAAGCTCTGGATAATCGAGCTTCAGTCTTACGGCAATTCAATCTTGTGAGTATTTTTTTTTAATAATGCTATAAAGAATAGTTAAAATTATATCTATTTTTCACCAATTGTAGTTATGAAAAGAAACGAAAGATGGGAATTTTCCTAAATAATTTTTTCCCATTATATTGAAAGATAGGAAGTTCATAACAATAATATAAACATATTCTTCAAAAATAGATTACTATATGTATAGATATAAGTATATTCATATAATATAACATTAATATATTTTAATTCTTCAATTATTTAATATTAAAATGTTATAACTATATTATAATTATATTTATAATTATATAACTTTATATGTTTTTATAAATATTTATTTAAAATTATGGTTCAAATAGAAATTTATTTTAGAGAACCCCTTCTCCTTCCGTTTTCTCCATGCATCGTGAAAGCTCATTTTCTCCTATGCAAACACCTATGGGAATGGAACGTCTTGCTACTCCACAACCTATGCTTCCCCACTATTACAATAGCCCGGAAGAAGATGTTGGGCTACAGATGACGATTGATGCTGACATCGTCGCAGACGAAAATCCCAAGGGAGATATTGAGCCTTTAGTGGTTTGATGATGATTTCTGAAGGATAGATTGAACAAAAGATTTTTTAAGGGAATCAATGAAGCAAATGGTCCAGCTGAAAGAACCTTCCGTGTGGTTATGTGTGGCGATGCTGCTGTTGGAAAAAGTAGTATTGTTATGAGATTAATCAAAGGACAATATACCAATCAATTGCCAAGTACTTTAGGTCTGTTTCTTAGACTTTTAGAAGCGGAAGAAGATGAAGAAGTAGAAACAGAGAATAGCAAACTATGTTTTCAACTAATATATGTATATATTAAAATGAAAAACATATATAAGATACACACATAAACACATATATATTATATATAATATTTTATTTTAGGTGTTGATTTTCATGTTAAAACAATTAATATTGATGGGCGTAATGTAGCATTACAATTATGGGATACTGCTGGTCAGGAAAGGTTCAATATATTTCATATTTCCTTATATACTTTCTCGTTTTCTTTTTCTATAACTAATGGTGTACTTTTTAGATTTCGATCCCTTTGCAAGTCATACTTTCGAAGAGCTGATGGAGCTATTTTGGTCTATGATGTGACAGCAGAGCAAACCTTTTTAAGAGTTCGTGACTGGATAGACACTATTAAGGTAAGTGGTTTATGCTATTACTTTGCACCAATCATAACAACGTTTTGATTTCTTTCTGCTTTTACATCTTCAATTTGTTCTGAAATCTGCCATAATCAATTCACAGATTATTAAAAAGGTTGAAGATGGATTGGTAGCAAGTAGCATTTCAAAATAAGTCAAAACGCCAACAATCAAGAGCATTTACTGATTCTCTAAGCTAAAAACATTCACGATTTCTTTTGTTTTCTCAATCAGATTACGTATAAATCGTCTCTTTGGAGAAAATTTATTCAGCCAATATGAGATTCTTTTCAAATGCTATGTTCTAAAGAAATTATATAAGTTGATAAAAGAAATTGGACAAATTAATTAATAAAACAAAATGTTATCAAGTTCAATATATTTTATTTGAAGCAAAAACTTTTTTTAAAATCATAAAAGATAAATTGTTGTCAAAATCTTCAAACTTCTTCATCAAACATCTAAAAACTTACTTTGGGTTATACTACTCAAAACTTGACATGAGTATAATTCATAAACATCCCATGAGAGTCTATGAAACATAAAAACATTGAAATTGATTTAGAAAGTTCTCAGATATTCAATCATTTGGTCTTTCTGTCTTAATCTTGACCAATCACCTATCTTCTCCACAATTTTTCTAAATTTCAAAGTCTTTTTTTCTGATCCAGTTCATCACTTGTGCCATTTTTCTTCTTTACAAATCATCTGGGACGTTTTCCGGCTCTCATTTTATTCCTTTCTCTTCCAACTTCCCTCCAGCCGAAAATGATGTGTCATCCAGGGCTGAGCGGGGCAAGTATATTTAGTTTTCTCTAGATCAACAACTATTTTGGCCTAAAACTTCATTTGAGAATATTTTCAAACAGGAATCAGTTGAACGTTCCATTCCCGTTATTCTTGTGGGGAATAAGACGGATCTTCGCGGTTTATCCGGCAAAGATGGAGTTCCTACAAGTGATGGAGCGGCCATGGCAGCTGTAAGTTTGAAATATTGTTGCTAGTTCGAGAAACAGGGTAGTCTTGGGCCTCCGCGATGTTTTAACAGAAACTTTACACATTTTTCCAGGCTATGGGAATTCTATTCATAGAAACCAGTGCTCTGAACGGAAGTAATATTGAACCAGCAGTGCTCACACTGGCCAGGTAAATCTTAAATGTTTAGTTTTGGCCGTTTTAATATTCTTGTCACAGTAATAACGCTATCTTTGTTTTAGGGAATTAATGGCAGTAGAAGATGTTGAAATTCGTTCAAGTGCAGTTATACTATCCCCAAGACCAAAGCAAAATGGTGGATGTTTCTCTAGATGTAAAAGCTAGTTCAATAAATAGAAAAATAGTAGTGAATGAATAAATGTTCAATCAAGAATCTACCAAATATTCAATGCGAATACAAATAAAATCTGCTATGACTGAATATACACCAATAAACTATTAAAATTAGCAAATTTATAAAGACTGTCAGGAAAATAAAAGCACTTAGATTAAAACTTTCAGAAGCTTAGATGACTAGACACAATTAAAATCTGAGTTCCGAGAGAAGAAAAGAAGTGATAAATTTAAAATAAAGGAATGCACCTTTAGAGGAAACTATAGAGCTATAGGGAATGGCACATAAAATACTTTGTGAATAGGTAATAAGGTCACAATCGGAATAGTGAAGGCACTACATTATTATAATATTAGCATTTCTCATAGAAGATTGAAAACAAAAAAAAAACGAATTGGAGCATGAATTCTATTCTTAAATTCTATAATTATTCACCTGGGATGTCAAAAAAGGCAGTTGTAAGCAAAATTAGTTTAGTGAAATTTTGAGCTTATGACGTTTTGAAGACACGAATTATATGTAAAACTAATCAACTTAAGCACCTCACTTCCCACTTCACATCTGTGATATGACAGAACGATCCGACAAGGGTGACCCGGATAATTGAGCTCCGTTAGCTTGAGGAAGAAGTTCAAGATGTTCAGATTCACTGCACGATCGATTTTTGCAGTTTCTATAGTTAGTATTTACCTGAAAAAAAATGAATTAATCTTAATATTAAGCTGGAAAAGGCAGGGCTATTGCAAACATTTACAGGCTTCATTACAAAACAAGCACTCTAAATGCAATGAACGTTCATCAACATCTCTCAGATTTCAAAAAATCCAAATCAAAAAACAAATTATTCAAATCTATTACAAGTACAAAGCACAGAAAATACTCAACAAACTTTTCTACTAAAATTAACCTACAACCAAGTTGTACCGCGCCGACAATGCAAGCGCGTGTTGAGCTGCTGAAGATATATCAAAAATATATTTTCGAAGGCTTTCAAAGTGGGCCAAAGTACAGACAAAAAAAGGCAGAAAGAAGTTAACAAACCTTTGGCGAAATGAGTGTAGCTTTAGCTTCATTCAAACTTCCACGAGATAATGTTCTTTCTCCTAGGTGTGTGTCATTCACAAGCATAGAAGGCCTAAATTAATCATAAAATACACGGAAAATGCATATATATAAAAGCGGGAGATCTTAGTTGGTTAAGGGAAGAAAGTAAGTGAAGCATGTTTCTTTTTTTCTTAAATTAACAAAAACTAAAAACAACGAATAACAGTGCAACAGAGTTTCAAATTCAAAAAAGCCGCAATACTAAAACGCGCAATCACACTCAACAGATAGAAGTCAACATAAACGGTTAAGGAAAAAATATTACTAAAAGTAAAAAACAATAAATACAACGCTAACATAATATCTTGACAAAGACAAATTATGCTTAGTACTCGTTGTCAGCGACTTCTGGCCAGGACTGAGAATTAAGAAGAGCTCTGAAGCATAGAGCATGTCCGTCCGTGTAGCTTCGATGGAACCCGTTCTTCGATACTGCGTCAGGGACTAACAACCATTTGCTGAACGACAGGAAACATGCAGGGAAGAGGTTAGAAATAAGATAAGGTTGAAAGAAACACCACTTGGAACAAATTATTAAATGTGCTGAGGACAAAATTTTTGTGAAAACTCGTACCTGTGACCACCGCGACTCATTAAAGTACTACGGTAAGCTAACATCCAGCTTTGAGCTGTAACCTCTAGGAAAGTACACTCGTCACGAACAACAACAGAGAAGTCAGGGATAAATCCAACTTTACCAGTCTAGATGTTGATAATATTTTCTTTCGAAGAATTAATATAATACCTTAGATATATCTCCGGCAGCATTGAGAGAACTTCTAGAAGAAATATTTTCCTTGTCTTTCGAAGAATCAAGCTCGCTTTGTTCAACAAGACGTTCTAACATTTCCGTTCCGAAAGCATGCCATGGCCCAGCTTCAAACGTCATAGCATCCTTTAAAAAAATGCTCCAATAAAACTTTTAAATAATAATGAAAGAAACCTGTCCAATCGTAACCATAGCTCTTCCTTCGAGAATAAGAATGAATTTATCCGTATAATCCTGCTTAGTGTAGAGCTTAGCAGTTCTGGGGATCACAGTTTTACTATCATACATATCCGGTAGATGAGATAGTTCCACCTGAATATCTTGATTAAAACAGCAAATTAATTTTCACATACTTTACGGCAATGCTGTCGAATCAAACGTTCCAAAACTGTCTGACTAATCATATCCTGATGGAATGCTCTAAAACATAGAACAGAAAAATAAAATGAGGCTCTAAGCTTGATTACCTATGATTACTAGTTAGCCACTGCATAGTTACCAAAAGCATTTGGACGCTTATAACTCGGGAAGGTTCTTCCGCTTCCACAAGAGAACTAATGTCACGGGCCTAAAATACGATATGAAAGATTAGCTTAAGCATTAGAAAATCTTTTCAAATGCCATAATTCTTTCTGGTTTAGACTATAGTACTCTAGTTCCGCTGCCCACTTGGTAATGCGACGCAAAATTTTCGAAACACGAATAAGCAATATCTTAGACAAGTTTAAGAGGAAAGCCAAAAAGGTCATTCAGTTTAATTTTATGATTGCAAAGAGTTCTCAAGTATGACTTGAGAGATCAATATTTTTAAAATGAGAAGCTATAAGTTTAAGAACTCACATTAAGCCAACCCTTGTGATGCACGATTTGAATAAATTATAAATGAGTCTTCATCAAAATTAGTAAATACATAGATGATAAGGATACTATGATGAGGACTAGGAGGAAGGAAAAGTAATGACACCACGTTGAATGAACTTTCGTTGACGGTCTTGGAGTCACAGAATGGCTGACAACTTCTTCCCGCAACGAAACAAAGGAAACTTCGCGGATGGTTCTAGGGGAGCCGCTCGATGTCAGCTGTGGTGGTCGTAGCATATCTCTGAGTAAGCACGTGGAAATATGATGCTCCTCGATGATTTCTGGGCGACAAAATAATAAAAGTAACAGAAAGCAGGTACGCTTAATGTGAACAGGGGAAACAAGTTGAGGGATTTAGCGGTAAAATTTGCGAAGAGCAGCGAATTTGATGCTGATACGAGAAACAACGAAGACTTTGTGTATGTGTATGTATAAGAATGAGTGTGTAAGTCGGGAGATACGGATAGCTTCAAGGGGTGGAGCTAAGCAGTCTGAGACAGCAGAATGAGGAAAGGGGAGGAACTCAGTCCTGTTGTATCTCTCACACATTCATCAGACTTGCAATAGAGCATGTGATGGGAAATAATTTATGGAGCTGAGCAATAAGGGAAATCTAGAAACGAATTAAAGAATCTGTTCAAGTAGAATGCTTCACACACTCAAGCGTAAAAGGACGGCGCTAGAAGGACATAAATCATACTGGATGACACTTTCCAACTATTAGCGCTTTTCAGAAACACCTTGTAATGAAATTTTCTATTCAACTTTCATAAAATAGTGACAATTCGCTTCAAAAATGACAAATATAGAGAGAGCAAACAAGAAAAATAGAGAGCAGCCTTGGTCATTGTTAAAAAATCGAACATACGCGTTGAATTATAAACTACTGCCATTGGGTTTGAGATAATCAAAGGATTTTGAAAAAAAATATATTATACCTGAGCTCCCCGTCTTCTTGTTCGATGCACATTATCCATAACAGCATCGGTTTCATCAACTATTTCTGCCTAAATGCCATGAATTGCAAAATAGTGGTGAACATTTATACAAACCTGCAGAATCTCTTCGACAATATCCTCTAAAGTAACAACTCCAACTAGTTCATAATGAGGATCAGCATCTTCTTTTATAGCTATGCGTTGTACCATAGCCAAATGGTAGTCTCCCTATTCAAAATTTGTATTAAAAGAAAGTTTTGTTTGAGAAATAAAACCTTTTTAAATTCCTCTAACATAACACGAAGTGGAGTGTCTTCCATTACAAATCGAAGAGGGTGTTGATGGTAACCACATACGGTTTGAATTGTAAAATTGTCATCTGGGTCCAAAAGAGCTAGATCTTTCACAAACAAAAGAGAAACAACACTGTTGCGATCTCCTATATTGTTAATTATACATATCACAAAATTCAAAACTAAATTTTACCGGAGAATACAGGAATACGTGTATAACCCATACGCAGGATTTCGGCAACTGTTTTAGTGTTGAGTACAGTTGTATACGGTAACATAAAAACATCCTAAACATAGAAATTAAGAAATAAAACTGTAAATGCTTCTTACATCAATCTTAGTCATAACATCTAATACAGTTTTATCACTTATCTCCATAGCTCCTACAGCAATTTTTAATTCTTCCTGAACTCGGGAAACATGAAAATGACAAAAAAAAATGAAAACACTCACCTGAAGTCCATCGTTGTTCGACATTTTTATCAACTCCATCAATCGTCTACGATCATAGGAGGTTACTTCTTCTCCCAATATTACATCCAGAATTTTAGATATAGGATAAGCTACAGGGAAAGTAAGAACAATGAAAAAACGAGTAACCCAAATAGTGTGGGCACCAACAGCTAATCCTTTTCTTAAAAATAAACGATTGAACATTGGTAAACTATCAGAAAGTTATTACTTAACACAAAGACTTTGAGGGAATATTTCTCCGAATACTACAATACCAGCGGAGGCACCTATCAAAGCGACATATCCTGACGTGAGATCATCCAATAAGATCGAAATACCAGAATTAACCAATACATTTCCTTAACAAAATGAGATTGATAAAGAATATGACTGTGTACTAGAAACATGCCTATCAGTAGCGAACAGAGCAGCAAATTCCCTCTTTCACGAACGGGCAAGATAATTTCAGCGTAACGTCTTTCCGATTTTGAACCTTTAATGCAATCAATCATAGCAATCATAAATTTTACAGTAGTCAATAGAGCTTATATATAACGGAGCAAAATGTTACTATTATGAAATTTTAAATCAAAATGTGAACAAACCCGATTTTTGAATAAGCATCAATTCTTGTGGTGTCAACGACATGAGGCCCAGATTTAGACCCGAAAAAAGGCCAGAAAGAACCAACAGAGCAGCTATAACTACAACCTGAAATTGAAAAATTTAGTTTTTTTTCTAATTAGCATAAATAACTTGAATAGGGAATGGAAAATAATACACACGGTCAGGTAGCTCTGTCGTAATCCAAGTGCGAGTATCAGAAATCTAAATTAATATATGTAATACTAGTAAATATGTAAATGAACAACCTCATGGAATTCATTTGGGACTCCGAACTTAGATCTGCTTTGCATACATAAATGATAAGCGCTTCCAGGATCAGTTCTAAATACCATAAATGTACAAATTCTTAGAATATAGTATGACATACGGAGGAAACGATACAGAAACCATCATTCTTTTATCGGTTTGAATAACAAAATCGGTATGGGAAAATGTAAGCTCTTCAGCTCTTTGAGAACAATTAGCCACACTTAGTGCGGAAGGTATAAAAGAAATCTGAAGACATATCTTATTAATAAAAAATTCCAACACACTTACTGAGCTTAATTCATCTAACCAGTACCCAAAAATAACAACTTGCACTGTTGTACTTGGTGCTACAATACTCGCTCCCTTGATACTTAAAAACAATATTCCATATCAAACACAATTAATGTACTTACGTATAGCCATGAAAGCTGTCATCTGCCAAAGATATAGGTTCTATTCTACATCCTGCTATACTTGGTATTTTTTCTACAGTTCGAGCTCCGGAAGCTGGAGCTTCCTCCAGAGGCTAAAAAGGTGAGCAATACGCATGTATATCAAGTTTTCAAATATAATACTAAAACAAAAAATAAAGCTGTAATCTTCAACAACGGAAAAAAATATATTCGTTCGAATGAAAGAGAGTGAAACAAATTAAGTTAAAATATAGCTTTTTAATTAGAAAAAGCAAATTACCTCTCCTTCCGGAGGAGCAGCAAGAACCAAAGCCCCAGGTCTATCGTTTAGTAGAGAAACGGAAAGCAGAGCATAAATCCTTAAAAATATTCTGAGCATTACAGAAAAGAGACACTTCTTACTGACCAGAAAGGAGGAGAACCGAGGCGCATTCCACGGAAACCAGACTATTTAGGCAGGAGTGTGATCTCCACGCACTATCCCTAGAATTAAAACAGAATCACAAACGAGTTTAAAACATAGTCGGACAATGAATCAATCATTAAGAGAAAAATGCATAAATGATGGGTCCAGTACCTTCTTCGTTATGAAGGTTATCAGAAAAGAGAAGCAAACTGATAATCAAAACGGAGGATTAGGAGTGAGTGTGGCAAGTGAAAGTGGCAATATAATCTATGAATAGTTAAATACAAAATCAAAGCAAAAAAAAATAATAAAATGCTTTAAAGTTGATAGAAAGCTCAAAAAAGGCGGAGCTTCTGCGAGATTAGCTATGTCGATAGGGGCTAACCAATGTGTAAACGCAGGGCACGATGCTCCAATTTTGCAAAATGGGTTCAACACATTAGATTAAAAGAAACAGCTTAAATGTTTTCTCTAAAAATATGATCAATTTGAAGATTAGATGGGTAGTATTATAAACATTTTCAGTTCTATATATGTAAATATAAACACTTTAATCTAAAAGTAGCAATTCATTTGGTGCTAATGTCCCCATTATGTCATGATATTCACACAATGCATATGTTGATAAGAGAATAAAAAAGTTTAATACGATTCTGAACAATTTGAGGTCGAAAAGAAGTAGAGAAGGATCGCAATAAGAGAAAAGCCATGACACAAATAGTAATTCTCTTTCATTTGATCTCACTGACATTTTCTTCTAACAATATCATAGATGAGGTAAACGAAGGTGAAAGCACGTAACCGATAAATTAAAAAGGTCAACAATATCTAAAGATGCTCTCACTAATCAAATATAATGCTTCTGTTAATCAGAAATCTGATCAATTTTTCTGTAAGGGACCCATACGACTGCGTGAAACAAAATGTTGTCGCAAAAAGTTCTTTCCCTTTCTTCGTCATCATCTCTTTTTTTTTACTATTTCTTCGTTTTGGAGAAGAGGGAAAGGCAGGGAAGAAATATAAACGCGAGAAAAGAGAGGCTGAGAAAGAGGCAGAGTAAGGGAGGAGTTCTACCCTTCGATCCCACCATTTTTCTCAGCAACTGAATATTCAATAGCCATTTCGGAACATCACAAAGGAATTTCGTTTCCATAGAAAACGTTTAGACTATTATAGGAACTGCTCCGAGCAGTTTGGCCACTGGATACTTGATTGTGGAGAAGAAAAAAGTTCTGGTTAACTGGCATGTTGATGTCACAGAGTTGTCGAAATTCTTTTGCAAATCTTTATCTCCTTCATTATCAGCGTTATCGAATTCAGGTCGCGTTGTGCCTTCCGTCACGCTGTCTCTCCATCTTCTTTGTTGTTTGGGGCTTTTTAATGGATTTCAACATATTTCAAACGAAGGATTGAACTAAGCATCGGCAGATGCTTCTAAAATTATATCTATTCTATTCAACAAGGATTACATTGGATAATAGTCAATAGTAGTTTTCGATACTTGTCATATATTTCTGTTACATTCTTAGTAGGCAACGGAACAAATCTGTTGTGATTGTTTTCTTTCTTTTACTAAGCACTTGATTCATCATTTAACTTAAAATGTTTGATGCTTAGTAAGAGAAATCGATGGAGAGGACATGAACAACGATATAGACGATGATGAGCATTTTAAAAAAGAACAATCAATACGACAACCGAAAAGAAGCATCAAATACATTTCAAAATAGGAAGTACATTAGATATATAATATAGATATCTGGCTTTAATATTAATATTAACTGAAAGTAACAGTTAAGCAAAATCTTGCAAGTATTCATGTTGACTTTAGTGGTTTCGTTACACTAATCGGATAAAGGATCGTATTACTTTTAACTTTTCTGAAAATTGTTTATATAATCGATTAACCTAAAAACAAGCAGAAATAATACGGTTACTAATTTTAAGTGGCAGGAGCTCAAACTTATCTGGCAAACATCCTTTTTAAAATGAGATATGTGTATCATTTGTGATGTTTTTTTTTAAAAAAAAAAAAGAACACGGAACAAGATACAAAAACTATAGCTTTCTATAAATATTATATTAATATATTGAATATGTATGTTGCTCTATCGGTTATCAATATAAAAATCGTTTATTCCTGGGTTTTCAGAAATTAGTAGGAATACTTAGACTCAAAATTTTTTGATTAGATTTGCATCCAACAAGAACACACAAGTGTTATTGACGTAATTTTTAGTCGTAAGCCAGACTTCTCCATAAAATTTTTTTTTCATAAATTTAAAATAATTTTTGATCCTCTAAAAGTAATATGTTAGGTTATTAAATCGAGATGGAACATATCTAAATGAAGAAACTAAAAGTTAAGAAACAAGAATTTTCAGATATATTCAAGATGAGATTCCTTTAAATGTCATATTCATGAAAAAAATTTAATTTGATAAACAACTTTTTAACTTTTTACCTTATCAACTTAAAATTTTTATTTATTATTTTTTCAAAAGCAAATCGGTTGTACTTTCTTGAATATAAACTATCAACAAATATTGTAATCAAACCGTAAATTGACACATTTAATAATTTTTCCAATCATAACGAAAATACTTAATGAAACCTTCAACATGAAAAAGAAATAGCATCAATAACATCTCAAGATTAATTGTTTCTAAGATGAATAGGAAAGACAAATATAAGTAGAATGAAGTTGATTTTGTTTCGGCTCTATCTTTCTATGCTGGAAATTAGAAAAAATTCAAGAGAATAGTGGGCGAATCAATGTTTATCTGCTACCTTATTTACAACATTTTCACAAATATACAACCAATACAATTACTCGGCGTGTCTTCTCAATCCTAATTGAATGTCTTAGCATTGAAAGTACGAGCAGAAGCTAAGCGGCGAGGCTTTGCTGGCTCAACTTCATCATTTGAGAAAGAGAGTTCTGGCTGCTCTTCAGCGTTAATGTCTTGCCAGAAACAAGCTTTCATGTTATCAAAACGATCGTAGCAAGCCAAGTAAGTTAGGTCGAGCTTGGTAACGTTTCCTGGACGTTGATCACAGAATGTCATGCACTGAAACAAATATATTATTTTCAATTGCTAGTTCTAAAGCTAGTTGGTTTCATTAAGATGTTTGGTCTTCTAAAATTTACCTTGGATCCAGCCAAAGTAGTGGTAACACCATTTCTGTAGCAGCAATCAGTATGATCTCTTCCTTGAGCAGCACAGAAATGGATATCAGCAGCAGCTTGCATTGGACAGCTATCTTGTTTGAAATACATAGCCTATAAATAATTAATTATGTATATTTTTGTTGTGTTATCAAAACAGGTTTGTTAGTGTATCCTTTAAACTATCAGAGAATACAACAATGCCTTCGGGCAATTGCAGTCTCGATATACCGGTTAACCTTGAGATCAAATAAGCGATATTTTTTCTCGGTCATTTAGAAGGTTAGATGATTCAAAGACTTTTTGAAACATTTGACACTTGATTTATATAGATTTACCTGTAAAGAAGTCTTGGTATAAGAGCGGAAAGAACACTTGCTCAAGCAAGAATCTGGGAGATCGCGGTCAATACAACACTGCATGAATTTCTCATCAGGTGTCTTTGGTCCCTTAAATGCCATAATTAACAAATTATATTCAAAATGTCTGTATTACTTCAATTTCTTCAGTTTCGTGGAATGACAATGTCTTGGCAGAACGAGCTCTAGCTCTCATGCGATAACACCCATACTGCCCGCAACCGTATCCAGATCCGCATCCTGTAGATAATATAATATTTGTGAATAATAGTAAAAGATCTAGCTAACCTCCGTGACATACAGGTGGTGGAGGTGGTGGACATCCTCCTCCGCATACTCCAGATGCGAAACATGCCAAGCTGATATCAATAGCAGTAGACAAAATTAAGAGAGCGAGAAGTGAACGCTGCATTTTCAATGAAGAATTAGCTAAAACTCAAAATAATTAATTTATTATTAAACGATATAAGAAAATTGTGAAATTTG
The DNA here is from genome assembly GCA_964057225.1 of Auanema rhodensis. Classification (NCBI taxonomy): domain Eukaryota; kingdom Metazoa; phylum Nematoda; class Chromadorea; order Rhabditida; family Rhabditidae; genus Auanema; species Auanema rhodense. Next base: position 5,765,993 of record OZ059899.1, on the reverse strand, counting down.
AAAGAAACATTTTAGAAAAGTAGCGCACTGGAAATTGGAAACAGAATTAAACTAGTAGTACTCGATATTAGTTTGTATATGCCACATCGGCTTCTTAGTTTCCTTATATAGCCCGAAGGGACAGGTTTCCTGTTCGCCACGCCTACGTGTCTATGGCAGTTCAAGCACATGTTAGTAGCGGGATTAGAACCCAAGGTAGGGGAGGTTCTCATCGTAGTCATCTTGTACAGAAGAGAAATGAAGAAATGTAAACTACGTCATCGAATATGATTCATACTTCTAGAAAGCTGACTGTTTGATATACATAAAGTAAAGACCCTAAGGGCTTTCTGTTGTACAATAACCTTGACATCAGCTGAAGGACACAATGCCTCGATGGCATAACCTCACTATCTCTTGCCCATTCATTTTAATCTCTCTCAAAAAAAACAAAAACTATGAATCATGCTTTAAACTGAAAGCTGAACTATAGAACAATAAGGCGAATCTAGAACATGAAATGCCATAACGATGAGTAATCTACCATATCCCAAAGAAAAAAAATTACCATTTGAATCATTAAACCTAAAGTTTATCATTTAATCATTGTTAAAATGCCTTGAAATTTATTTTATGTTGTTTTTTACCCAATCCAATTTAAATATGTTGAAGGATTTATGTTGTTTTCTTTTTAAAATATCTAGAAAAAGACAATCAAAAACTGTTCTATTGGCGGTCATACAGTGTCGGAAGAAACACATTTTGCCTTTGAATGTTCTGACTCATGCCCTCAGGGCGCATTGTTATGATGTACACTACTATTACCATTAATGGCAGTTGAATGATCGGAATCGTGTTCTTGTAGTATTTCCGACTGTCTTGTACTTCAAACAGTTTGATGAACAGAAGAAACAATGTCAAGACCTTTCCAATCCAGTCTAGTTTGAAGCAAACCATATCGCTTTCATCTGCTCTTTAAGTTTGTAAGCTGTTACACCTTAAAGCCTATTATTACTTAGTAAATTTCAAGGATCAGCAGCTTTTACTTTTTTTAAACAAACTGAACACAAGGCCATTTATACATTGCTCAAACATTTATAAAAACAAGTTTCGTTTGAAGTAATGCATTCGAGTTCTTTTGAGCTTCAAGCCTAGGAAATCCTACAAAAGCCGATCAGCCGCTTTACCAAGATAGAACACTCACTAAACTAGTTTTTTTGGAACTTCTTATAAAAAAATTGTTCCTTTAAACTATTTTAGTTAGTATTGTGTTTTTTCAATAAATCCCTCCTAATTCTTGCATGCTTTATCCCATTGAAAAAATGTAGCAATAAAAAGAAAAAAAATATATTTAACTATTACAGATGAGAAATATAATTTGTTTGTTTCAATATTAAATATTTAAAATATGAAAAAAATATTAAAATAAAAATTATTTTCAAACAATGAATACAACCAATTATGCAACATGAAATTATTAAATGATTCAATATACTTACATATACATTAGCAACAACAAAAATATTTTACATCATTTTCACATCACAAACATGTAGAGAAAAAATAAAATTGTTGATAATATCATTATTATTTTTGATTATTTATAATTTAAACATAAAAGAAATTAATTAAAATATGGATTAATCATACATTTATCCGTAAATCGAACTGGAACGATTTGACTAACTTACATCGACTAAATTTCTTATAAATTGAAATTTAATCATTAGATATTAATTTATATTAAAACTAGATATAACTACGTATTAACAATCATATAACTGAAATATCATAAGTTTTTTTTTTATAAAGGACTCGACTGATGTGTGTCTGTATGTAGACAATCGAGAGTTTGATTTTCTTTTCGAGAAGATGAATGTGAGATGAGAAAGTGAAAACGGTCAACCGTCTTCGGAACGCATAATCGGACTTCTATTCGATTGATCCTCTGACCCTTCATCGTATATTCCTATATACGCCCGTTGTCCTTCCATTACCCCTGGAAAAAAAAAGTTTTCAAATGATAAAAATGGATGAACATCTTTAGTCTTAGTGAATGTCTCTCATATTGACCCTTGCCTCTTAATGTCCCAAAAGACCATTTTTATTGGTTTTTTCCCTAAAATCTTGTTTACTCCAATTTTTCGATTACTAACAGTTTTCATGGTAAGATATCTATCTTTATTGAACTGAACACATTTATCTTCCTTATACACTGTTATTTCATATTTCTATTATACTATACACATAATTATGTTTCAATATTCTCATGTTTCACTGGAGTATAAATAATTTTTTAAAAAATAATTTTATAAATATCATCTTTCTAACAACTTTAAGATATATGACTCCATTTGTGTATACGTTAATGTCGGTCCAAACTAGCCTCGGTTCGATGAACATCTAGGACTATTGTTCTCCTTTACTAATTCAATCTTTTTATTCATTAATCCTTCTTGTAGATATGGAAATCCATATTTTAATAAAAAATAAATTGATTTTGTTTTTTCTTTTAATTTCTTTTATAATTATTTAAAATATTTCAGTTTTTTAAATTTTGTATCAATCAATATATATTTGCATTTAATGGTTCAACGACTTATTAAGCTCGTTTGTCTGGCCATTTCAATTTTACCTATTCAAACAGTTAGCGTAGATTGTCAAAATAGTACTTGTCATATCATATTAGAAGGTAATTCATTCATTTTTAATCAGTTTATTCCCATTTCCTATATTATGATCATATCTTTATTCCATTTTTTCAGATGTTAATACAATAACTGCAAGTCGGATTAAAAAATATAATAATATGAATATGAATATGCAAAGTATTTATATAATTTTAATATGTTTAGTTGAATAAAAATAAATATTAGATGCTGAACACAAACAAGATGATCGTCATATGCGGGAACACATACCATCTGCTAATTCAAGTACTCATAATAATAATAATATAATGCGCGTAGGAGAAAGTTCATGCTATTGGAGAAATACCATAAGTTGTTTTGAATTTTAAATTTTAAAATATTTCGTTTATTTAGCAAATTCTCTTATTCCTTATAAATATGAAACCCTTGAATGTTGTGACCATGAGATGGAAAAAACTATATATCAAGCAACTCAATTAGCTTTTTCAACCCCAAAGCTAGGTGACTCAGCTAAGGTATAGTTTTTTTTTGAATACAGTCAATATCAACTCTATTTTAAGTATATTCAACGATTGTTACAAATATCTTGTGGAAAATCAATAGAAGTTATAATAAGTAAAAAAAACTTTGGAATTTCCACATATTATCATGGACTCAATACTTGTAAAGTTGCTGCTGGAGGATATTTTATTTTAGCCTATGCTACCCCTGTACAAGTTAGTTCCTTCATCCGAAAAATTATTTGTTTACATCAAATACACATACATTTTAGCATGAGCCATTCAACATCAACAACGAAGAAGTTTTAGCTACTGTAGACTCACAGGAACCTTTAGGAAGTACCAAAAAAGCAAATCTTCGAGGTGATTTTCCTGATGCTCGGTACAGCTCATCAGCTGGCGGTTGGTTTGATTGCTCCATTACAGTTCAGTCTGTTTGTTTTCAGAAGTTTTGCAATTACAACCATCAATTGAAAATGCACGAGCTACAAAACCATTACCTCGTGTAAAATATAATTAATTTCATTATTTTATAGTTTTCGTTCAGAACTGCAAAAAAATAAACTTCATCTACCGAAAGATACCCATTGTGATCATAAACGACGTACCGGTTAATTTAATTATTAATTTATATATCTTACTATTGTATGGTTATAGGAAACAAATGTTGCAACTTAGCCCTCTATGAAACTATGTATAGAGTTTTAGAAGATGTTTCTTCTAGTTCACTATATACCGCAATGGATTCAATGGGAATTGTTGCAAATGTGAGAATAACTGGAATTATATTAGAAACTTATATTTTGAAGGCAATGAAGAAAAAGATCCAATTGCGTTTTCAACATGTCTATGAAGTATTCGCATCAGTAACTGATTTATTTGTTGCTACTCACCACAGTGGTAATGAATATTGCAAATATTATGATGCTGATAAAGGTCTTTATCTTCTTGCTTATGCAACACCAAAACAAAGAGAAGTAAGTGATTATTATATTACTATATTAAAAACAGCAAAACAAACTTCCCATGCCGGGAATCGAACCCGGGCCGCGTGGGTGAAAACCACGAATCCTAACCACTAGACCACATGGGACACATTTAGACTAAAACAAGTTGTTTCTAACTAAGCAATATCGTATATTACAGTATGATCCAGACTACACAGCACGGGAAGATTATTTTTCCTTGATATCGTTGCACGAGAAATTAGGAACAGCTCAAACTGAACTCCCATGTCAGAGGCATGCTTCATATCTGAAATTACTAGAAATAAACGTTGAATTTAGGCCAACTCATACGCCGCTGATATTGGAACAATACGGTCCGCGTTATGGATTTCCAGTTGGATCACATTGCACTTCTGCTAATACAGGTATTTAATAAAAATCTGAAAAGTTTTAAATAATAATTGAAGGCTCCAAATGTTGTAATTTGAGAATGTTTCAAGCAATGTATGCGAGCTATCAGCGAATCATTGCTGAACCAAACTATAATCCATATGACAAAAGAAAAATTATTACAGTTAGTGAAAGAAAGATTGTATGGAACAATACAAATCTTCTTCAGATATTACGTGATTCAGCTGAAACCGTAACCGGATATCCTATGGAAGCAATTGCTGCAAGAGATGACTTTGGCTTTAAATCTCATTATCAAGGCAATTTAATTTGCAAGTTCCGTGTAGATGAATTTTACTTTCTGGCATACGCAAATCCGTGCCCTAAGGTAATTTTCCCAAAACAAATATTTCTATTATTAATTATTAAGTATCCACTATATGATTGTACTTTTGTGGATAATGGACCAGCATCGCATTTACCATGTCCAGAAAATGCTACATCAGTAGAAGGTATTTAGCCATTAAAATTTATATAATATTATTATTATTTTCAGGTTCAACATGTTGCGATCAATATTTACAATATAAAATGATCAAAACAATTGAGGAAGCTAAGTACTCTCCATCATTTAATAAATATGATACAGAATCACTTTCTCGGGTATGGTAATAATTTATTCACTATAATACTTTTCAAAAATTTCAGCTCGCTGCTCGTTCTGTTCAAAAAGATTTTCCTGGTTCGTTTGAAACTGTTTTATCCAGATCAGATTTCACAATGAAAACAAATTTATATAATGATTTAACATGTAAAATTGATGTGGGCGGATATCATTTACTGTCCTACCAATCATCACCTCAGGTAATGCTTGAAAATGTTTTGTTAATTGTTTTGTTAATTCATGGCTTCAGGCACCTCCAGCAGGTGATTTTGCCGATCCAGTAAGTGATGTTTCAATAAGTTCTTCAAAATTCAAGTTTTATTGATCTATGTTTAATATACAATATGATAATATCTTACTCACAAACATCTGATTAATTTTTCAGGCTCCAGCTGCTGCAGCCATCGGAGCTGCTGCTGCAGCTTCATCTAATCCGAGTTCAAGTTCTGCTGCAGCGGCTGCCGCTGGCGGAGGTCAGTTAGATCAATAAATTTAATATAATATAATTAATAATAAATTAGTGTAAACAATAATTACTAAAAAATGTTATGATGTCTAATAGCTTAATCGTTAAGTTCAGATGATTAATATAGTAGGCCAAAAGCTCGTCATCTAGCCAAATAAAATTAATTATATTCTTCAATATGCGTAATGAATTGATGCTTTTTTCATTATCATTCTAGGAATAGAAAAAAATATATGCCATATAAAACAAAATCAAACTTCATCGATATCAACTACGATAATTCAAAACAACCAAAAAAAGGATGATAAATACTAAAACTATTTTTAGGTGCATGTTTCTCTTTGGACACATGGGTTATCACTCCTAAAGGTAAAAAGCACATGGGACAACTAGAAATAGGGGATTTTGTTCTCACTGCTAATTTAACAACGGTTTATTATATAATATGAATTCATTGAAAATCTAATTATTCAGCCATTTTTTGCTCCTGTTACTGTTTGGATGCATAGAGAGCCTGATGTAGAAGAAGAATTTCTGACTATTATGACAGAGTACGGAAAGACTCTTCGGTTAACACCAAAGCACTTGATTTTCCGCAATAAATGCGATGGTATGTAGGCAAGTTCCATGACTTTCATTATATTATTTTTTAGAGTTTTATGATGAATTTGTTGATACAGTGCCATCAGACGGAGATGCTGTTTTTGCAGAAGAATTAGAAAAAGGAGATTGTATGCTTCTACTTTATAAAGTAACATCTAGCAATGGGGCTGCAAAAAAATATTTTCTTTTAGGAAAAATGGAGGCAACAAAGACTTATGTCGATTGAAAGAACAAAAAGGAGAGGCATATTTGCCCCTATGACAGCAAATGGAAGAATCATAGTAAATGATATATTAGCTTCATGCTACAGTGATGTTAAACAGGGAACTCTACAAACTACATTTTTCTACGTAAGCTTAATAGCATGTTATGAAATTTTTTTGAGAATTTCAGGCCATTTCATCAATACGAGATTATCTTGCACCTCTTTTCGGAGTAGTTAAAAACACAGCGGTATATTATGAAAGTGACATTATACATATCTTTATTTTTACAGGTTGAATTGCCATTCTTCACAAATATTACAAAAGAAATTTTATCTCTAGTCTTACCGTGAACTCGATTTCAAAAAAAAAATTCCAAACTTTTAAGTAAAATTCTAAATCTATATTTAGTTGAAGAAAATCGTTAAGAAAACAAATAAAAATAATATTTTTCTATATACCTAATTCTCGAAAATGCTGATAAAAAATAACTTGATGATGATAATATCCCAGTAAATTGAGACAAACTTCCAGAAGTGAACATTCGGAACAATTGTTATAGCAGAAACAATGCTATAAGTTTTTATATGAAATGGGACACTTGCTATAATGACAGTTTTATAATAATGAAGTAATACAACTCATAATGTTTATGTACAATGGTTTAAATTGGATAAAACAATTAAAAATCGGCATCAAGAGCGAATTGCCTCTCTTCCTCAGAATTTAGAACACCAGTGCGTTGATATTCAGAAACCCTCTTTTCAAAGAAATTAGTTTTGCCTTCGATGGATATGTTTTCCATGAAATCGAAAGGATTTACGACTTTGTATAGCTATAAGATAAGATATTTAGATAACATTAGTACAAGAAAAATAAATAAACCTTATCGTAATTTAATTCTACAAGTAAATGATCAGCCACAAATTCGATATATTGAGACATAAGTCGGCAGTTCATTCCAATCATATCACAAGGTAATGACTCTGTTAAATATTCCTAAATGAAAAGTTAGCAAAATTAGGTAAACCTCCATACTTACCTGTTCAATAGTTACAGCATCTCGAATGATGGCATGAACCTCTTCTTGTGTAAGTTTATTTTGAATATGACTATACATGAGGCAAGCGAAATCTCTATGAAGTCCCTCATCTCTGTAAAAATAGATAGATAGGCTTAAGCAGTGGAATGTCCTACCTTGAAATCAATTCATTCGAATGAGTCAAACCAGGCATCAATCCACGCTTCTTTAGCCAGAAAATAGCAGCGAAAGAACCAGAGAAGAAAATTCCCTCAACAGCAGCAAAAGCGATTACTCTTTCAGCAAAAGAAGCCTTCTCATCAGCAATCCATCTGAGAGCCCAATCGGCCTTTGTCTTGATACATGGGAACTCAAAAATAGCGTTAAAAAGACGGTTCCTATAAGATTCAAAATTTTCAAAACTGCAACATTAATTTATTTTACCTTTCGGTTTCATCGCGTATGTAAGTTTCAATTAACTTGCTGTACATGTGTGAGTGGATGTTTTCAATAGCAATTTGGAACCCATAGAAAAATCTGGCTTCGGGAACTTGGACTTCTTGAGAGAAACGTTCAACCTACAGGCATAAATTTTTCTTTGCCTTACACAAGTTATACACTAACCAAATTTTCATTGACAATTCCATCCGAAGCAGCAAAGAAAGCGAGAACGCGAGATACAAAGAAGCGTTCATTATCAGTCATTTTTTCCCAATCGTTCATATCTTTTCCCAGGTCAATCTGATAAATATAACATGATATCAAAACCAATAAAGAAACATTTCACTTAAAATATATATGCAACTAATATTTTGGATTTTCTACAAAATATAAGTAATGCTAACCTCTTCAACAGTCCAAAATGATGCAACAGCTTTTTGATAAAAAGCCCAAATATCAGGATAACGAAGAGGGAAAATCACAAATCTATTAGGATTCTCCTTAAGGAGAGGTTCTTCTTTTTCAAGAGACAATCTTTTAAGCTAAAAAAAAATACTTAATCTACATAAAAAAGGTAATTACCGAATTATCAACATCCAGAACCTCCTTAATTTCAGGCTTGCTCACGTGATCACCAGTGCCCATTTGCTGAAGAATACAGCTTATAACGCGCTCTTTCGGCAATAGCTCATGAATATTTACAACGGTAAGCAATGTGAGGAAAACGTCCCATTGTTAATGCTTACTCTCGCACAAATTTTTTAAATGTTCTACATACGTACTCTTTGTCCAATGCTGTTCTCCTGATTCTGAATCTCGGTGAGAGTCATTATTTTCTCTTCAGTTGTTAGTTTGCTATAAAAAAAATAAAGTTGCTCGAAGGAAGAATAAGCAACAGATTAACAAAAAAGCTTAAAGCCATAGGAACAAACTAACATTTAAAGAAAAGAAGGAAGAATACAACGCCAAACCGAAAACCTGAGACAAAGAGAAGGGAATTCTGTAGCAGCTGGTTATCTCGCTCCCGCCAAATTTTTTTACATTTACCGCCAATATTCAATAATTTGAATGTTCAACATTTGGAACGTTGCCAGATGAACATTAACCCTATCCTTATGTGTGATTCTCACGTATCAATCCTTCATGTTAATTAAATATTGGAAAATTTAACAGTTATACTTCAATACAATTATGCAAATTGCGAAACCTTGACAAATCGTTTTTTTGAATTATCTGTACGAATACATTTCTTTCGCCAAAATTACGATTGCAGTTTTATAATGAGCCAAAATATGAAAGTAGACGATCTCCGGTTGCCAGCCACCGTTGTTGGTAGAATAGTTAAGGATGCTCTGCCTGCAAATGCTTCTGTTTCTAAAGTTAGTTATTTTCAAGCGAATAGAAAAAAGTTTCTTTTTAGGAAGCGCGCACAGCTATAGCTAGAGCTGCTGCAGTGTTTGTAGTTCATTTAACAAATTATGCAAATGATTATGCTGTTTCCAAAAAGAAAAAAACCTTAACAGCCGAGGATGTTGTTCATGCTGCAAAAGTTATAGAATGTGACAATATCGAAAAACCTGTATGTTTTAATATTAATGTATTTAGCTGTTACAAATGTATTATAGTTGAAAGAAGCAATTGATTTGTGGAAAGTTATAAAAGCTCAAAAGTCTGAGGAGGCTAAGAAAAGAAAGGCGGAGAAATTAGCAGAAAAACAAAGAACAGGTATAGTAGAAGTTTTGATATAAAATATTATTATGTTGCAGGAGATTCTATGGAAGTTTCAACAGTTGATGAAGAATCGCAGCCCGAAGATGATCTCCCTGATACTACACCTCTACTAGGTTGAGATTTGTTGATATGTCTGTTTAAGCTTTTTTCTGTTTTAGAAACTGTTCGTGATATCGAGGATATGTGATAAAAACTTCAAATCGAAGCTGTAAATGCAATGAAGACAAATATTTCTTACTAATCTTAAGATTTATCATGTCAGTTTTTTAATTGAGAATAAATACGGGTCCAAAATTACGGTTTGATTATAGTAAAGTCTAATATTATTAATTAACATTTGAATTCTCTTTATTTGTTTCTCCAAATATAAGTTCTGAATCATAAAGACAAAACTATTTGTTATGTGGTAGCATGCATTGGACTGGAGACAAGAAACAATTGGAGAAGTCGTCATCGATGCTTCTTCGATCCACCTCGCTACGTTTGTCCGACCCACGCTTTATTTCTAATCCTGATCCGCGATTCCTGAAATAAAAGTTGTAACTAAAGGACATGAAAGTTAAGGCTATTCATTTTTCTTGACATTATGACGTTGGGTTATTCTATAAACTACACAGCAAACTTTGGATTTTCTATTCAACATTCAATCAAATTTCCAATAAATAAGTTATGAAAGTCATATGTACCATATGCAGTTATGATGTGAAGCTTAGAAAACATATGCATCAAATCAAATTATACAATAAAAACATCATAACCAGGAAGTTTACCTCATTATAAGTCGCAGAAGAGCTTCATGGCTTAATCGTTTTCTCATTATAGGAAACTCTTCATCAGATTTTAAAGGAATGGCGTGAAGGACTAGAATACAGCAGAATACGATACAGAGCATTTGTTGGATGGAAGACATGATACCTGTAACTGCAGAATAAGCTGAATGACGAAAGAATATACGTATATACGTTCGAACATCAAGACATTATAATGATATACGTTAATGTCCTAAATTGTTTGACATATTTAAGCAAAAAAAATTGGAGCACGTCAATAAGGACAAAATGGCTAAGCTAAAAATATCTTGTATAATATTATATTAACATATTTCACTATGAAAGTATAGCAAGGGCCATAAAAAAACTGCATCTACATGTGGAAACAAAATATGAAACTATTAACACAGGAGAAGCTAAAATACATAGAACCACATTATCAAATGAACTAGCAGGTGCTCTACTTGACTCAGTATCACATTGGACATGTTAAATGTTTAGTGAGAGAAACAAGCTGAAAGCAAGGGCCAACCTAATATGATGGGGTACCGTCATATTTGGCAATTGTTGTCCAACTTGTTCTAGAAACTAATGCATATTGGAACCAGAACAATAGAAAAATTTATGTGCCTCGATGATTTTCAGCTCTTGAACTACGCCCACCCCATCACTATATGACATCAGGTAGACCTTATATTGTGTCGAGCTTAAAGTTGTAATTTTTCCTCTTAAATCTTCAGGAAATTGATGGAAGTCTATTACAAAGAATTGTTCGTTCAACGTTTTCTTTGAAACTGAACAGGACGGACCAGCTCTATTGATGTATACAGCAATATATTATGTTCAGAGAATGAGTTCAGAAACGTTTATTTACAGAAAAGACATTGGTTATTCGTATTAGTAAAAGTCTTTTAAAGGCTAAAAAAGAGCCTCTCAATATTCAAATAATATCAGCTTTGCCTCTTCTCCTGAAGAAAACTATATATAAGTATCATATATTAAAGATCTCACTTTTTGGCATTAGGTTCTGGATTTTGGTCTTTAGCCGTACTAAAACACATACTTCATTAAGTACAAGAGAAACTTGGTCGCTTACGCTTTAGTCTTTTCTGAAGCCTTTGGGGATGCCACTTTGTCAGCAGCAATCTTCCCCTTAGCTTTATTTGCCTTAATAGTCTTCGCAGATTCCGGTGCATTTTTTTTTGGTCTACCCATTTTTGGAGTTTTAACATCAGGAGCTCTAAACATTATATGTTAAAGTCTTTTTTGATAGAGTGTATACTTCACAGTTTGCTCAGGTTGCGCAGACACCTTAGCTGACTTGGGAGATTTGATAGAAACAGATTTCTTCTTTTTCTCGCTTTTAGGGGTTCTAAAAAACATAAGTTTTCAACAAAAAACAAATATACGCACTTGGTAACAGAAGCCTGTTTCAAATCTTCTACAGGCTCCTTAGGAGCAGCGTTTTTTCCTCTAAACATTTAAAATACCAAAATTTAACATATATCTTAAATTATGCACCTAGGTTTCTTAGTGACAGGTTGTTCATTAGTTTTGCTTTTTTTTTCCTTTGATAAATTTCTCTTTCTGAAACTACTTAAGTATATATTTTAAATTTGTACTAACCGCGACTTCGTCGAGTCTTCATTTTTTTCGCTGGCAGTCCTATAACAAAAAAAAATAAGGTATTCAAAAACAGATATTACCTTTTCTTCTTTTGTTGGTTTCTTGGTACGCTGAAAACAAACAGGTACAAACATAAGTAAATCAAACATTATTACGGTTCGGTATTAAACAAAGATACTTGAACTCTTTCTCTGGTAGATTTACGAATTGGACCGTCCGACACCCTATAACCATGCAAATTAATAAAAATTCACTAAAAAATGAGCTATGCAGCTTACTTAGAAATAGTTTTCACAGTTTTTTTAGCACTTGCAGATAACCTCTTGCTACTCTTTGGTTTTGCAGGGACAGGTGTATTAACTTCATCCATCTCAACAATATGATCCATTTTACTAACATCAGGAAGGTCGAGCCCTCTGTATTGGAAAAACATTAACAAAATTAAAAAAAACAAAGTTCTCACTTCATGCTAGAGTCTTTCACTACGAATGTGCCATTAGTTTGATTACTTTCATCGTGAGCACTGTAATATTGAAGTAGGACTATTTTTTTTGCTAAATGATACCTGTTATCAAATTCCAAGTCTAATCGCTTTCTAAAGAAATAGAAGTGAATTAAAAATGACTTTCAAAAAAATAAGTGTGAATATTATAACCTATGTATAACCTACCTAGCACTAGAACGTGCATTTTTAACAACAGACGAAACTTTCTCTGATCTTAAAAATAGCTTTTACTTAAAAAATGCAAAAATTTGCAAAACATACTGTACAGATTTCGCCATTGAATTTCTTTTAGCAATAGCACTTCTAAAATGTACGAATTAACAAACATACAAAAAAAATAGGAAACCTTGACAAAGATCTTCTGCGAACCATTTTCTTTGATTTGAAGTTTGTTAATCTTTCAGTTTTATTATCCTAGAAAGTTAAAAATATTTAACATTAAATAAATTATCTGTGATTATGTGACGAAAACGAAGAAGCAACTATTATGCGCATAACAGACTTTTATGACTAACCGAATGAACGTACGCGGAAAAATTCAAATTTCGCGGAGTTTATGATCTACTACAAGATTATTTATTGCCATCCAAGATTTACGAATCTTGCGAACGGAAGAGTGTATTACTGTAGTAGTCTGACTATTTGCCTTATTGTTGTGATAATTTAAATATTATGCCATTTATTTGTTTTGATGAATAGTGAGTATTTTTATTTTGTATAAAACAACAACAATAAAATCAAATTGCTTTTGTTATCATTCGATTAATTCTATTTCTAAGAACCCGGTTGAAGAAAACCTCGTACAACGGCAAGTATATAGTGTATGAAAATGGGAGCGTTAATTATGCTGAATTAAACTGGAACTTTGATCAAACTATCCGCGTCTGAAAAATGTACCAAGTGATAATATTAAATGTGAATTACTTACAATCTGCTGATATAAGATTTTCTAAAACTAATCCAACGAATCCTTTCTCGTTAGACCCCTTCAATCTTTGTATGTCCGATTGAAGCGGTTGGAAGTACCTAGAATAACATAACAACATCGCTGTTTAAAGTAAATCAAATTGCTATTGGTTACTAACATATTTAAATTATTAGATTAAATGTGGTATGTTAAAACTTGATTTTTACTCAGAAACAGCTGCGAAAATATAGTAATATCAGAGTACACATATTTCTTTAATAAATTGTAAAATAATTACCATCCTAAATGTTGACCACATTTACACATACACGTGGTCCAATCCGTACCTGGGAACCAACTATATTGGGCAGAACGCTAAAATAATGTTTCTTATCAATTGTTTATGAACAACAAACTTCGCCAGCCAACTTGAAAAATGCAGCGTTGGCTGTGGCTACATGGAATCTTTCACCTAAACATACTTTCTATGTTGAAATCATTTAAACGTTTGAATACCTGCAGGATTATCAAAAACATGAACAGTTGCATTCCTTCCTACTATGGGAAAAACATAGCTAAAATCGAAAGAATGATTATGCCCTATCCTTTATAACTTCTCATACTTATACTTTGTTTTGTCCGCCTCAGCAGTAACATTAACAATTTCTGATTCTATAGTTATAAGCATACCGCACTTACGACATAGTAATTCTCCAACATGTCCTGTAACTTTCATATATGTGAACCTATTATCGTTATAGTATAATACCCACCTTCTGTTAATGTTAAAAATAACATACAAATTAAAAGAAACATTTTCTTGTTCTATAACAAATATTTATTAGTATGATTTCTTATTACAAAATTTTTACTTAATATTTCTCTCTAAATAAGAAATTAAAAATAAGTTCCAGCAAAGCATACAGTTACGCAGCCTCACTTCTGAGTTTCATTGAAATTATCATTGGAGCGAAGTTATATGCGGTACTCCCATCAAATACGAGGTGCAAAGATAATTTGAATCTAGATAGATTGTAGACTAATCATAAACCTACGTGATATTATTCATATTTTCCCCTACTTACAACCTAAATTAACTATCAAAACATATTATTGAAGAGTATTATAATGGAAATTCAATCAATATCACAAAGTGCATGTGTACCCTATAACACATTCTTCAACCTTTTATACAACATACATCATTTCTTTTTCAGATACAAGTTTTTAGTTTTCAAAATAAGTACCTCCTTCAAGGTATTAAGATGATAGTGCCATTTGTATATTCTTAACTGTATTATCATGCTATCTTTTCGTATAATTCGTTTGAACCCTCTGAAAGTAAATATATTAAAGTACAATTTCCTTTGACTTCACGTATTTGTTCATTTATGCTCCGAAACGTAACGTTTCATTTTCTACAGCAGAAGTGCAACAAGCGGTTGCACACTAGTTATAAGAGCTTGGAGAGAAACATTCCCCCCTTGTCTGAAATAGGTTTTGCTATGATTTTCATATCTTCCAAATATTGAATTCCCCAGTTTTAATTTCATGGCTGATCGCATTATTCTCATAAAACTAAAATCAATTTCTCCTTTTATCTAGATTATCGACTTCTTACGATTTATCAAAGTCTATCGCAAGTACATTCGCGATTGCACTGCTTTAAAGCACAAAACTGTCTTAAAGGTTTAGTAATATTCAAATTATTTTTATTAATAATATTTGTAACATTAAATAAGATTGTTTCCAATTCATTCTTCGAGTGACCATGTTCATTTTGAAATCTGAAGCACTCATAAGTGCTCATTCGATCTTTTCGCTTCAATGTACTAAGTAGATTGCTTTAATGATGAAGAACTAAGTACAGCTGCAGCAATCCTATAAGATCAGTTCTATGACGACAAACGGTCAAGTTTGTTACATATTGCGATTCAGAAAGCTTTCTTTCATATAGAGTTCATCACAATATGCCGTAGAAGGAAAAGTATAAATTCTTCTTTTCCGGTTTTACACTTCAGCCTCTAACACAATATGCCGTGCAAATTCACTGCTATTACAAGTACAGTGATATTAACGAATGAAAAAAACAAGCTCGCCTCAAAACCTGAGTCAACTATTTAAAAACTAGTTGAGGCTTTCCGATAATGTTTCATCGGCTATCTAGTATTTAGCTGTTATCTATAAGTACTTACCATATATAGTTAGTGTTTGTCACTTTCTAATCGATAATTATGAGCTGAAGCGGTCTGCACTTGCTGTTGTTAATACGTCTGTCCTTTACATTCTGAATTCCCTCTGTTCGTACTCCATCGGTCTGGCCCAATCTTCTCGTCTCTGCTTTGCCCTTCCACTACCTTCCGTCTTACCTCTTGCGCACTTTTTATTTCTCTAGTTGTCCCATTTCTCTCGTGTGTGCACAATATTTTTTCTAAATTCTATCTTTTAGGTTTCTTTTACTTTTCCACATTTCCTTTTCTATTACTTGTTCCGAGACCTTCCACTATTCGAGGAAAGACCATGTACTAAACGAGAAATACACATAGAGCGAGCCAGATAGCAGAAAGTGCAAACGACGGCATTGAGAAATCCGGTGCACTTTGCCGTAATCCAAAGTTGATCGAAATGGATGGCTATAGTCGTTTCTATATGTCCTTCTTCGCTTCTCCCCCTCTCTCTCCTCCCCTACCCTATCATCTGACATTTTCCCAGCCCCAAACGGGCTTGTCAGTCCCCCGCACTGCAGAGCTTCAAATTTGGTTCACATATTTGGTTTTGTTAATCTAAATCACTAGCTTAATTCCGTTTTCTTTCTTTAATTTTCTTCTAGAAGAAAGGTGGTGTCGCAATTATTGGAGATTTCGATTATTAGTTTTCATATTAGATTTCATATAAAAGTAGTGTTCATATTATTTTCATTTATACATAAATATATACGATTTGAAATTGGCTTCCTCATCACTCAATATATATATATATATATAATATCATTTCATTGATTATGCTCTAAATAGGTAGCGAAATACGCTTTTATTTTTACTACTATTAGTGATGCCTTCCGAATATAAAATTTTGTTTTTTTTCAATGAATCATGTTTTTGAACAGTCTCCATGCATATGTACGACCTTTGTCTGTACCCTATCTTGCTATTTTCGTTGTTAAAATCTTCGTTTCATATCCTTCCCTCAATTTCCCAATTATTTGCATGTGGTCAGGTTGTCGTAATATTGTACTGTGCCATCTGTCTTCAGTTTTCTTATTCTCATGTTATATTCTCTACACATATTTTCTCTAACTATATCTTGGAGTTCAACAATCCTTTTCAAATATATTCTATTCAATTATTCGTTGTCCTCGTCATCACTGAACAATCAAATGTTTCTCCATTTCGTTGTCAGTTTGAGCGAGAGGAAAAGTGAATGAGTGCTCAGCCGAAGAACATATGAGCTGTTGCAAGTGCAAATATGCTAATCAGCACGTGCACGTGTACATTTTTTCCAAATGCACTTTGCCGACGCAGATCGCTTGAATTGATGACAAATGGTGCCAACAGCTAGTCAATGAACTGATACAATGTCCTCGTCCTTCCTCTACTTCGCACTAGGTTTATTTTCTGCTGTTCTTCTTTTTACGGTTCAAACTTTTCTCCCATTTGGTCATGCATTCCGAGCTTTTCGCCTTTCACGCAGGCTTACGTTAACGCAGATTTACGCACGAGTCTGCTATCAATTCGATCATTCGGTTTGATCATATTACTGAGCAAGATTTGCTCTTCTGTTTTGCACTTAGCTTAGGTCATTGAACAATTCTCGTTGTGTCTCGGGCATTACTTCCAAAGTAAATACAATGAAACCTCGTCGTTCGTAGTTTCTCTTTCTTCAATATTACATCTTGATTCACTTTTTAACGTTTCACATGACATTTTTTTCCATTATTTGAGTTCCATCTATTACAAGGGTTTTATTTCAGAACTTGTGCTTAGTTGGATGGTCAATCAGTTATTCTTCCCATCAACTCATATTATTAAATCAGAAAAAAACATTTGCACACCACTAACTATTACTGCTGCTGGAGTTCAATACTTTGACGATATTCCTCCCCTAGTTAGAAATTCAACTGTTGCTCGTGCTAAAGATCAATTGGGCTATGATATGTCCAATCTTCTAATTACTGTACCGGATACTCTTGAGCAGCAGCTTTTGAATCTTCTTCAGTTAGGTATGCTATTTTGTTTGCTTTATTAATTTTTAAAGCTGTTGTCTGTAGATCCAGTAGCTTTTTGGTCGGAAGTAAAACATAGTTCAATGAGAGATTCTTTAGCTGAGGCAATGATTAACAAAATCCGTCAATCGTTCCAGAATCCGTCTGACCCAACAAGTAAATATTTTCCCATTATTTTTTAAAATTCTACATGCATGACTTGAGATCACTTTCATTTTAGACGCTCTTTATCTATCTCGAATTCTAATTGCGATGAATCTACAAAATGACGTCATTTCCGGTCTGACCAGCGACCAAAGGCTTCGAATTGCATCTGGAAAGTCATGTAATCTTTTGCAAATTCGGCCATCTACTATACAAACGACATCTCAAAATGATCAATTAGGAAAGCATAATTTACCTGCTAATGCTGATTCTGCTGAACATAAAACAAAAGAGAATAGCTCTGTGTTGATGAAACTTTTAGGTATGTTGTTATGAATATTATTATAAAATGATTGAAATATTACATGTACTTGAAGATATTCATTAATATTTACAGAAGAGCCTACCTCACCTAAACGTCGTCGTGTTCATGATTCTGATGATGGAACTTGTTGCTACGGTTACGAAGAACATGTATTGAAACGAAAGTCACCGAATAAGGATAGTCCTCCAACAACTGACACTTTCACTATGATGAGTTTGTAACTATTTTTTCATTTTCAGAGAAGTTTTAATACGTTTTATTGCTCTCTGTTGTTTTTACTGTTCCCAGTGATGTTTGTTTGTTAAATTCCATAGGATTTATTATGAAAACTCTGATTACTTGTTTAATATTTACATACGGGTTCGCCTGTGGTAAGCATTGTTTACACTTTCAAAACTCTCCACAATGCATTTTACCCTTTCTCTATTGATGCACCCTTATTTCCATTTCCATACACACCCCCCCCCCCCCCCCCACTAATCATCCCACTCAGGTTTTTATCTGGCTGATTATGTAAATATTTTTTCTTTTTTTCTTATACATTAAAAAAATAAAGATATACGTCTTATATCATTTATAAACGTATCAAAGATATTATATTTGTCACCAGTTAGCCAACACATGTTCAGGTTGATCCCATGAGAGCTGACTCATGTTCGTCGTTTATCAGCTATAAAGTTATTTATACCTACAGTGCGTTTGCGCTTTTATCATACATTAACACAACGTAACGCGGTAGAGATGAGATAGTATAATATTAAAATTATTTATAAATGTTGCTGTTCGTGCAAATTTAAAAACTGTTCTTTGGAAAAACAGTTTTCTAATCCATGTTATTCGAACTTGCACACGTTTATATAGTGGATTAAGCAGTGCAGCTCTTTATGTAAAGATATATATACTATAATGATAGGACATTTATATAAAGAAGATCGTTAATGTTTTGAATATATTCATACGTTTATATATAAATATATATTAATAAAGATTTTGAAATTTTACAGTTTTTCTTTTTAGTGGCAAAGTAATGCTTGACACAATAAAAGTTTTATTTTTTATTCGAATTTCGAGGTAAATTGTAAGGAATACTCTGTACTGAATTAAATTTTGTGGTGGAGAGAGGCATTGACGACTTCAATGGCTCCTATAAATACAATATTTATTTTTCATTTTGAAAATTGAGCAAATTCTTCTAAATTATAAAACGAATTTGCAGCTGCGATTGATATGTAAGTGATGGCCTATTGTGATGTCTATGGTTTTTTTTCAGAACATTGCTTCTTTAATTTTTTTAGTCAATTGGGAATTTATATTTATAATTTTAACTATGTAAATGGAAATAAATTTGCAAAAGAATAATACTTGTTCTCCTGAGAGATGTGAACATTCTATTATGTGATATTAAAGTTGGATAATGAATTGTATTCAAAACTGAGCCAAATGAAACTGAATATATTTATAAATAATTGTACACAAATCTAAGTTGTAGGCTATTTATTTCCCAAGTTTCTCTTGCAAATTTTTTATTCTTTTTTTCAGATATGTTAGAGAAGAGCTTCAAGAATCCATTGGAGAAAAACTAACAACTTACTGAGCATGAGCAAATGTTTAAAAAGAAATGTTTATTACGTTTTTGTATATTTATTTAACTTGTTAAATGTTATTCGGTAGCATACTTCCTTATCTTATTGATGTTTGTAATATTATTATAATTTTAAAGTGAGTATTTCTCGAAATATCTTAAACTTCATTATAAAAATTCTAAGCGGACCCTTAAATTTTATTTTTTTTTGAACTAGCGACATCTCAAAAATTTTATTTTTCCTAGTTTTTTTCTGCCTTTCGGTTCTTATATACGTTTACTCTTTGAAAATTATTAATATCTAGCCTACAACAGGTATAAACTTGTTCAAATTGTTATACGTCTTCTCATATATCATTAGTCTGTGGGCACCTATTAACTCTTACATCTGTTGTTTCCCAGTGCTTTACCTGAACCTTCAATTATTTTCTCATTTATCATTTATTAGAAAACGATTGCAAGAATAAATCTCCGATTATTGCATAAGATTCATGGGATACAAGATCTATGTTATACGTAAAATAAGTAGGCGCAAATTGTGGTTCGTTTTTCAATAATGAAAACTATAATGCTAATCTATGCTTGATAATTTGGTAATCATCAAAGGTCAATTAACAGTTACAAAACCCCTTTTTCTTCCATATACTGTGCCTGTACTTTGCAAATTTATTTTTCCTTTAAATGTCCTCACAAGTATTGTGTTAATCGGCATATCGCATTCGAAAATATTTCATAGATGATGTCAGTTGCTTGAATCACCAGAAAAACTTTTTCATTAAGTTAATTAAGAAATATCTGCCACATGAAGCCATCAAGTGAAAATTAATTATTTTTCAGCTTTTAAGACCTTTAGAAAATCCAAAATCCGATCATTTCTTGGATTTCTTTTGTTAAAAGCTTTGCTTTCTAATTTCTAATTTTCTTATGTTGGAGGTTACAACTTTATGAAGTTCTGAATCGACAGCATTTGTCATCTGAAGATGTTTATGATTTGATTTGGAAATATATTTAGAAAATGGGAGAGATTTCTAGAGTAATATTCTTTAATCTCATGTCCAAATACAACTGTCAGTATATCAATTTCACCCGAAATTTTTATTCATACTATGGACAAATAAGCTTAATCTCATTTCATTTTATATGAACTCCAAGAAAAATGCTTTTGTTGAATGCTGATGTATGAAAAACAATATTAATCTGATAATGTTTATAATATAGCTTTTGTTTCATTTTCTTACTACTCGCTTAAAATTTTGAAATTTCAATTTACTTCTTATTATCAATGTTGCTCGTCGTCTACTTATGCGCATGTAATAAAGGTAATATTATTAGATGTGAGATTAATTATTAGATATAACTATATACATATTAAACCGGTTTTTCCGTAAGAAATTTCAAATCAAATAATTTTACGACACTGATTTCATTACTTCGTTCAGGAAGTAGAGATTTTTTTCTGATAAAAAAATCAAGTCACGGAATTGACTTCTTCGTAACATTTGTAATTCTGTTTCGTTTCATGACTTATCTCTTATCAGACCAAGTCAACATATTTATTACTTTATGAGAAATGTTGAAGCCAATCGTTTCTCTTATATACATACATATATGCTGTATGTTCTCATTGAAATTTGGAACTAATTAGACGGGACCATTTTCAACTTGAAGAGTTTTCACCAACTTCAAAACAATTTTTTTCATTTAGAGTGACTAAAACTAACATTTAGCCTTTTTCATCTTATTTTCTTGATATTATACACATTCGCATTTTTAATTCTATGAATGATTTTGGAATTATAATGCATAGTTTTAAACCCTAAGCTAAAGCTATATTAAAAAGGAACAAATTCTAATACAGAAGGCAACGAGAAAATGAAAATGAAGATTATGACGTGGTAGACGTCAATCATCATCCTCAACTGTTCGAACCGTCGATCATCACGGTCCTTGCCGTAACCAGACATTATGACATCGTGTGTATCATTACTCATTTGTCAATTCCTGGCTATTCTTGTATTTAGCTTTCATGTCCAGCTAAGAACGAGGCGTTGCACCGTTGTCAGTTTCCCAGTCTTCAGAATGAGCAACAGAAAAAGCATGAGGAAGATGATATAGCATCGTCGTGTGTAGGAGTTGATGACTTCATGAATAAACCAAAAGACCGAAATTTCGTCTTTTCAGTTCGAACGACTCATTGTGAACTGGAGATATCAAGGTTTAGTAGCTATATATGTGTTTCTCTTTGATATCCTATTCGTATTAATGCAGAATCCTTATTATTTTAGACTCTTTATCTTGAATATTTTTCCTTAAATCTTCGGTTTCTGAAGAAGCCATATCAAGTATAGAATCCTTTACTTAGTATAATCTATTTACAATATTTGAAACATGAATGTATGTGGATATATCCACGTTTAATTTAAATTTCTGAAAAGGTGTAAGAGAATTTTGGTCTCTAGTTGAAACTTTTTAGATCATTACCTGATTTTTTTCCACGAGTTGCAAATTTCCAGTTGGCAACCTGCATATGTACGTGTTCCATCTATCCAAATATAGAATGTGCAAATTATTTCCCCGAAATTCAAGATCTTTGGGTATAAATTTACTTTTATTACACAAACGATTTAGATCATTTTCATTAGTCTCTTGAGCTTCCCTTTCATTGTCAGCTTTTACATCAACTTCAGAATACCAATGACATGACCTAGCAGTTCGCATAACCTCTCCTTAAAGCCACATTATTTGTTTTCGTTTTGACCACAAAAACTTGCTATAAATAAATGAACTATTCTATTGATTTTGTTTTTTTTCTGAATTCTCTTTGATGTTTTCCTTCTGTTGAACATGGAACAATATTTCAAATCGTATGTTTGAAAGCTAGTAGAGACCTAGCAACAAGGACAATTCAAGGATTTTCTTTCTCATCTTTGTTTCCCTAAATCATTTAATCTGCCACAAAGTGTTTGTCATATTAAAGATCTCCTCATTTCAACTGTTTAGATTCATTTATTCTTATTTTTAATTTGTTTTTTCTTTCAATTTGAACTTATGCAAAGTACGATATAACAATATCCTTTGAATGAGCATCAAAACATATTTTGATTTTTGTATTATTGATTTTAGAGTTTAAGAGTTTGTAACCGTAGTAGACATCTACAATTTGATATTGTTCATTAATTTCTGTTGAACCTGGACTTGTACGTATAGTGATGTGCACGAGGTATAAACAGTGCTTACTACTTGTAGTTAGCCAGAGGAACTTCTGTGAATGCGCTAGATATCAAATATTATATGTCATGAACGCAAAACATCAACAAGAGTTATGTCATATATATATATATATATATATATATATATATGAAATAGATAGCCATACAATCCGTTTTTTGTTTGTTTTTCATAAACTTATAGTCTGATCACGAGACACAGTTTTGGGTATAGTTCTCGTCATCTAGATGACATCAAATTCATTCAAAAATAATGACAACGTTTTCAATCATTCACTTAAAGGCTCTATTTAATATACAAATTGTAGTCAAGAGAAACCTTTGCATGAACTTTGATCTTAAGAGAATGAATTTCGAGAAATTGAAAAGAAGAGAATTAAGTATGATGTGTGGTTTTGACAATTTATTTAAGTAGCTCAGAAATAGAAGATTTATGTCCACAAACTATTTTCATAATTGTTTTGATGTCCGATCATCAGCTCATCCACATACGACATATATCAAATGGTAGATCAACTACTTATAAAATTTATAACACTTTGATTTCATAAAGAATTAGATAATCAGATATCATAAGAACGATTTTCTCGATTTCATTCAGAGAAATACTACATAAAATATTCTATTTTTGAAGAAATTTTTAGCATTAATATTTAAAATGACTTGTATATTGGAAAAACAAATCTAATTAAATTTTCTCATTAGATAGCATATGTTATATGGCCAGTTCCCTGTGTAAGCAACTATTCAACTTTTCCAAAATGACGTGTTCATGCTGTGTTAACGTTCACGTGAATGAATAGCTGTTGCCAGAGCAATTTTAATTTATGCTAATTTTTCATTTTGTTACATTTTGTTTCAAAATGTTATATTTGAACAATAAAACAAAGTTTTTTTTCTTTTTTAACTTTTATTTTTAAGATTATTGGCTACGAAATATAGTATGACCTGAATTTCTGATAAAATGTGACGTTACTTATTTAAATATATATTTAAATTAAACAATACGACATTTTTTTCATATACTTTACTTATATTATAGTTTAAAATACTCTTCAATCTCACGTGTTGATAAATTTATTGTTTATAACTACTCATTTTCGAGTGATGAAAAAGAAATTTGGTTCTTTGATGAGACTTTTCAGAAGAAAATATCTTCTAATAATTCAATTTATTTAGTCCGCTCTGTTGTTCATGGAGGTGCTATTGTTGAAGTCTGACACTACAAGCCTTTTAAATTTCTATCATAGCGTTTTCTTTGAGATATTCATCTTCGACCCCCTACCCACCTTTCATAATATCTCAAAGAGGCTACTAACCAAAAAATAATAAAACAATTCTTATAAGTTTCTTTTCAAATACTCTAATGATTGTTTTTCATTATAATTTAAATTTTTATATATATTTTAAACCCTTTTTTACAATTAAGATAATGATTGAAATGGCTCTTAACATTTCTACGATCCTACGAAATTTGTTTAGTATAATAATTAAAAGGTAGTACGATGAGAAATAAATAGAAACAAGGAATCATCTGCATTTTCTATTGTCTATCTCTATTTAATCTGGCTTGAGAAGCCTTAAATTTGAAACCTTTAGATATGGCAAGTAAACGTCAGTGAATGTAAGTGCCGTCTCTTCCTACACTTTTTCATCATTTACGCTGAGAGAGAGATATAAAGAGAGTAGATAAAGTCACCTATATTCATCCTTATATTTTTTAACATTTTCTATACGTCATATTAATTATGAATTTTGAAATTCTGATTAAATTCTTCATAAACAAAGTTCTAACGTCATAAAGCTATACTTAAGAGTAACTTATATAGTTTTAATATAACTTATATGCTCTATGTATTATTATTGTTTCATATAATCACAAAGAACAACCTTAGTATGAGAAAAACAACAATATCGTGTATAACTCTTTTAAATCAAAAGTGTAATCATAAATGACGAACACAGAAATTCAGATAGCTTTGTTATTTATCAAAACGAACAGCTGCTACAAGTACATTAGATTGCAAAAAAATTAAGTTGATGTTCTCAAATGACCTAATAGTTGGAACGAATATATCGGATTGTGAACTATTATTTTAGTTTAAGACATAATATTATGGCTATATTCATTGTCATATTCTGTTCTTTCTCTTTTCCTAGTTTGAACATTTTTATCATGGTAGGAGGACAAAAACAATCATTTTTCTCAGGCTCTCTTCATCACTCAACTTGGCTCATTCTTCATTTTGATCTGTTTTAATATATAGTGAGACAGAGACACATCTCATCTTACTTGGCAGATTACGTTATTTCCATATAAATCTTCTCTCTTATTATTATGATGTAGAACTATTTAAAGAAATCTTCATATGCTAAAATGTTTATAGTATTACCCACATACATAACTTTTGGGGGAATGCATAATATTGTTTTTCTTCCCCGGTTTTAAAAAAAAATTCAAAACTATGTAGACAGTAGGAATACGCGTGCTCTTGCGACATTAATCGGAAAAGTGTTTTTGAGTATATTGTACGGAAAAGCGTTGACATTCAAAATTCAAGCTTTCCTATCTTTCATTATTCTTCTCACAGTTGAGGAATAAATATTATCATATAAAAGTTATTCTCGTATATGTTAGCATATTAAGTATTCATTTCCTTGAAGTTCGTTAAATCTGTTATCCAATAAAAATTTTGATTAATACTAACGAATACCAGACTAGCTTTTTCTTGTTTCCGAATTCGTTTCTTAGAATATCACCCTCATGCATAGCTTCATCCGACCAATATTCGCAATATGTTTCCATTTGAATTGTATTCTTTACATAACATCCTGTTTATACCTATTGATTAATTGATAAAATATCTTACAAATACCAAAGAAAATATAATCCACCAAAATATTTTCTATTTCCATCTTCATTGTGGTATCTAATTTCAGTTCAAATATGTTCTTCATGTTTCTCCCATTTACAAATTCATTCCAATTTTTATCGAAATATTATATCCATGCAGACTATACATCCTGTTCTCCAATTAATATGACCATAATATGACGTATATTTATCGAAATCTTTTAATAGGGTGATATGCTCTTGCTGGTAGTAATGATGTTTGGCGTGGTAGCCGGAGGACTTATACCAACAAATGAATTGTAAGTACTATTTAGCTATATCCATATGCTATCAAATCATATTCAAGATGATCTCAGTATTATAATAAATTCCAGATATGCTTCACAATATGACAAAAGGACGGAGTTCGATGATCCAAGGTAAACATGTATTTAATACTTGCTACGTTATTGTTTCTTGTAGAATGTTTTCTTCAGCGTTTGGAAAAAGAAGTTCAAACCCTCCTCAGGAACGAACAGAGAGGTAATTAAAACAGATTCAATTCGAATAAATAATTTTAATCTAGATCGGTATTGTTCGAAGATCCAAGAATGTTCTCAAATGCTTTTGGAAAGAGAGAAGCAATGGATGATCCGAGGTATGATTTTGCTTAGGCATTGAGTGCTTTCAAGAATAAAATACCATAGTTAAAATCGAATAATTATTTCTTTTAAACCAGTTTTTCGTTGAAGAATATGAATTCAACATAAGGCTTCCCTGTAAATATACTTCCACTATTTATATTAAATATTGAAATTGAACAGCCTTCCAAGGGCAATGACATCAACGTACTATTTTCGTAAAATTGTATAGAATTTACAAATGATCAAACAAAAAAATAACCGCTCTTCGAAACCAAAAATGTACAATGTACCGCTAGAGCAAAACAAACAAATAGCGGAGAGTTAGCTTGTAATATTGTTTAAATATGCAAAAATTCAATGACACCTTGTCATGTACCTAAACTTCGATAAATTCTTTTCATTGTTTGAAGTATGAATGTATTTATATACTTCGACTCAAAAAATTCCATAGAACTATAGGATATATAAAGAAGACTTTTTTTAAAAAAACTTCTAAATGCTTTTCCTTATCCAATGAACTGAGCGACTACGCAATCTGTTGGAATATGGAAGTTTGCTAGTTCAAGCCTACCTGTCAAGAATTTGGTTTTGAAAGCGAATGAATTATCTATTTTTTATGAACGGTGAACACTGAATTAAGCAGAGTGTGCAAATTTCGGTTTCCGGAATTGGCTTACTACAAAAACAACTTTTATTTCTGTTCACTAACTTTTAGATATAGTTGAATAGAGAAGAGGTCTTCGAGTTCTAGTGTTCTGTTATGACCTAAGAGTACATATAAAAGTCATACAACGCGCATTCATAACTTAAAATAATAAAATGATGTCAAACGTTGATATGACTGATCAAAATTAGGGATAATGAATTTATAATATTCGTTTTGCATATAGAACCAAAACATTCTATTGCTTTCAATCTCTCGTAAAAGAGTTCCGGAAAACATTCTCAAAAGTTCCTTTTCAGATATTTCTCCACATCATTTGGGAAACGATCAGGCTTTGATGATCCAAGGTTCTTTATTATTATTCATAATTCTTATAAAAGAAAAATTATAGATTCCTGACTAGCTCGTTTGGAAAGCGTTCTGAATTCCAATTTGATGACCCCAGGTATTTATTTAGCTAACGCTCAATTGAATTTTTGAAAAAATTTCTCATTCAGATTCGTTTCCATGGCCTTCGGTAGGAGACGATGAAGTTCAAAGAATAGAATTGACTTCAGAACAATCTCGGTTCATCTTTACCCATACACTTAGATTAACATGAAATAAGCAAATAAACAACATTGGTCCTTAATACGTTTTTTCGGTTCGCCTTGTTCATATTAATCATCATAGATAAAGCTAATTTTGTTAAAAACTGAATACATCCGTTTATTATCACAGTCAAATAAAATATGTCACACAGCCACACGACTGGCTAACACTTTAAAAGGAAACAGACATACCAAAAAAACCTTAAACGGTTATAAAGAACAAATGCTACATCCCATATAAATATGCATTATTAAATATTAATAAAATGTGAACAAATTTCTCCGGTAAAATATAAATAAAACAGACAAGGATGTGTTATATAAATACAAGTTTTAACTTATTCCATGCCTGTTTTTATAAAGCATTGAATACAAATCCGAAATAAACTTATAAGAATATTTGTCAAGACCAAACACACCATATACAATCAGTAACAATTCTAATGAATGAGTTCATAATTATTCTTTCAACATTTTAGTCGACTTTGATAGAGGAATAGATCTTGCGTACAAACCAGTAAGTGGAGATAAACCCTATTGTTCCTAAAATTTTAAAATATGTTCATTATTCTCCATTTTCGTTACACTAACCTGTCATTAGGAAGAACATGAAAACGAAAATCAATGTATAGGAGAAATATAATATTGTTGATATCTATAATACATGTTCCAGTTAAAATATAAATATATTTCAAAATATTTCAATCAAAAGCAAATAAACTTACAACTCCACTAATCGTTAGCTTGCTATTAAAGAAGTGAACGCAATATAAGAACAAGTACACTGCGGTGAACCCACTTGTCATGAACGATCTCCACCACCAATGATAATCCTAAATATCAACTCTAAACTGTAAACTATGATATTCAAAACCTCTGCACATAGATGGAAATAGGCCAACAAAATTGTTGCTTCAGAGCAAGTTATAATAAGGATTAGGAAAACAAGAAACAGGAAGCCAAACATGTAATAAGTTTGATGAGCCCTGCAAATGAGTCAATATATCATAATCAAAATCCATAACTATTTTCTTACCAAATACTGTTTAGAATGAAGAAAAGTTGGATAAATATACAACCGAATGGCAAGATACCTCCCATTAGCATACCGGGAAGTGGTTTAGTGTACATGGTTTGTTCAGGAACTTGGCGAGGAATCTGGTTGGTGCGTACAGGTGCTTCAAATCCCTGTAAAAAAATAACGATTCAATAAACTTTTAATAAAAATACTCACTCTTTTCTTAAACCCAAAGAAAGCTCCAATGAAAGTCATTGGAGTGGAAATGAACAGCCATAATGAGAGCAACGCTACAAGAGTTCCAAAAGGAACAGCAGCAGATGACCCTTTACTCCATAAAAGCAAGTTCGTAAAGAAGAAGATAGAGAACAACATTCTAAAATTAAACAATTAAAATTGAATTAGCTCTTTAAAATAGTACCCAGGAACCAAGAAACTGGTGAGGAGAACATTTGTCTTCCAATGAACGCCTTGAAAAGCTGAAAAAACAAAGTTAGAGCGATTGATATGAATTTACATCGTACTCTTATATAATCTGGCCGACACATATCCAGCAACAATTCCAAAAAATACATAGAAAACCAGACCAAAAGTCATCAATGAACCACGATTAGCAGGAGAGAGGAATCCCAAGCAAGCAAACACTGTGAATACCGAATGAAAAGGATTTTTTAAATTACAAATTTACCAAGAGTAATTGCAACCATGAACAATGTTTGGGTTCCAGCTCCAATAAAAACTGAAAGCATCATGGCGTAACGTGGTGCACGGAAAACATCTCCATGAACAAGTTTCCATCCAAACTCTTCCTGAGCATCCTCCTATACCAAAGAAATAACTTCAGAACAAACTCAGTATTATACCTCATTTTCTTCATTATACTTGGTGATGTCCCTATGAAGGGTTCTCATCATAATCATACCAACCTAAATTAAAAGATCTTTGAACTAACTAATAAGGTAATCACATACCATTCCGGAGAGGAAAAGCACGATTACAAGTGAATTCATGATAGAAAACCATTGAATGTTAGTGTGTGGAATAGAATCCAAAATGTAATCCCAACGTGAAGACCACTTGACTTTAGTGTCCTAAAAATGATAGTCTCAAAAACTTTGAAGTAAAAAAATTGTTAATACCTTCCATTTAATTGAATAGGTATAGATAATTTCTGCACTTGTTTCAGAAGATTTAAGAGCAAGTGGAGGCGCATCTTCAGAGCAATGAAGATTAGAAGTATCTTTGTGTTTGATTGAACGTGGTTGAATATTTATATGAATTATTCTTCCTCCAACCTAAGCCAAGCAATATAGAACGCGAAACATATAATAAAAAACCTTTTCTTCGAGGAAATTCGGGTCGTGGGACATATCTCTGTATTCAATCGAAATATCGACATGATTGAAAAGATAATAACTATCGGACTGACTAAATCTTGGCTAAAAATAAAAAAAAGTGATTGTTAAAAAAAATCAAAACTACATCCAGCACACAAGCATCATGTTGATTCCCGCTTTTATCCACGTAACATCCCATTGGAAATCCGGTGGTACAAACATTCATATTTTGTTGATTCGTAAAACAGAAAGTAACTGGCATATTATCAATAATCCTAGAACCAACAAAATTATATTATTTGGCACAATGATGTCTGAATACCAATGATGTTGATAATTCAATCTCATTCCTTTTTGCAAGTGTAAGATTTTGGCAAGATCATTTTGACCATTATATTTTTTATTGCATAATAAAGCACATTCCTTCTTCTCTAAGAAAGAAATCTGCAATAACATTGAAAAGTTTTTTGAATGTATTTTATATGCATGACTCACAGCATATTGACTGGGTCTAATTCTTTCACCAAAAAGGACTTGGCCCAGATTCTCAACAGGAGATTCATCTTCAGAGCCATAGCAAAAGTCAAAACTAATAAAGAGAGTAAGCTTCTTAGAAATACTTTCAATTATCATACCTGTGATACTCATAAGGAATAACCGACTGATCACTGTCAAGACGATTAACATATAAGGTTATATTACTCTAGTAAACAATATAAGCATTAAATATTTTAATATATACTCACTGGGCAATTTGCTTTTTCATTTTTTCGCTCACAAAAATTCACTGGAGCCAAGCCTGGTAGATAAAATGAAGAGGCTAAGCCCACAAGGACAATAGCAGCAACCAGAACTGGTCGCATTCTAAAAATATACATAATGTAAACTTAGAAGATTAAATACAATAATGTTAAATCATTAGCGGGTCAGCTTCATCTAAGCATTAAAGTCGAAATTATATATTAAAAACAATTACACAGAACATACAGATTTCAATATATGAGAATCAATGCTAAACGTATGCCACGACAAAATTGAAAAATGGTCCTGACGCGATGAGCGACATAAATTTTGAACGAATATGTTATACACCTTATCTAATCTGAGTTTCAATTTCATTGCAACTTGTTGAAAACATTCAATAGAAAAGAAATTTATTACTGAGCCAATAAAAATCAAGCAACTTGTCATCACAGATACCCTACTTTTTTGATAACTGAAAAGCAATTCATGTGTAATCACCTTATATCACACCGGAAATTTCTAAGCATATATTACAATATGTTGAGGGCACACTGAGGTTATAAGTTAGAAAAACAGATGGCATGACAAGTTGTAAAACATAACAAATCTATTTTACATTCCACCGATTATTTCGAATGTATTACACGTAATATAACGGAGCAATAGCATTTTCAATTTGATAAAGTAATTGAGGACCGAGAACTTGACTAGTCTTTTCCCACTCGTCTCTATGACTTCTGCGGAATTCTCGTAAAGCAATAGTTGCAGTTGACTGAAACAATTATTAGCTTTAGCCAGAACAAATTATATTTACCTGGATCTCAGCATTTCTAGAGGTTACTACACAAAGTTTTTGAATAACAGGTATAATCCCCTTGGGGGTTGAGTATGGGAATGCCATAACTAAAGCAGCATAACCTAAAACAGCACCGTGTTGGAAACGTCGTTCTGAACGTGAATTCATCTTATGCAAGCGTTCCTGAAAAAAGTAATCAATATGCTCATTAATGTAGTAGATATACCACAACG
This sequence comes from Auanema rhodensis, assembly GCA_964057225.1. NCBI lineage: Eukaryota > Metazoa > Nematoda > Chromadorea > Rhabditida > Rhabditidae > Auanema > Auanema rhodense. Next base: position 5,734,230 of record OZ059899.1, on the reverse strand, counting down.
CCAGAATCCAATTTGATATATTCACAATGAGCTAAAGAAAGCAAGCATTGATAAGCTTCTTGTCGAACTTCACTCTGAAAAAACTTCATTTGCTCCAACTAATAGTTATTTATGTTACCTGAACATCCGGAAGAGCTCTGAATAAAAAATTCAAAATTAAGGTTCTTCTATTTTCCTTTTCACATATAAAGATATTTGAGAATACCAGTACTTGAACATATTTCAAAACGGACACTTTTACGCGCCATTGGCAAGAAGAATCAAAGGACTAAAATAATCACTTGTGCTATTTATAAAGAAAAAGCCATACACTAATAACAGTATGAAGAAAACTGTCAGCATACTTTTCTGATAAAAACAAACTACCCATATAGTCGTGAACTAAAAGCGAAGCATTCTGCTTAATATCAAAATCTCGGAACGTCGACTGTTCTCTGAAATGAGCAAACCATTATTTATTTTGGAATTCTTTCGATTTTCTTACTCTGACTCATCCTCATTAGCATAATGAACAAGCATAGGAAATTTAGAGATAATTCCATCTGTTAAACTGATCATACAATCTTCATAATATTGTAACAAGAACTCAATTAAGGTTCGAAGATAAACCAAAGACTGAATAGGGAATGAATGTATAAGTCATTAGGAGAAATAATTTGTGGTAATTTGTAGAAGTATCCATAACATACCAAACGCTCCTTATCTTCATCGAAGCTGAGATCCTGTTGACTATGTCGTCTCAAGCCTAAAGGAGATTGATGTTTCTTTTCGAATGTAGCTGCATCGATCATTGAAACGCTAGATGTTAAATGCATTTCTTCTAAGCAATTAATCTATAAATAAGTCAAGCAAACAAAATAAAATGGCAATAAGGGAAATATTATTACTTTATCTTCAAACCGTTTCAACCAAAAATCAGTACCACGGAGGTGGAATCGTTCAGGAATTTGATCAAAATCGTTGCAAAGATTTGAATCATACAGGGTACAAATATGTTTTAATGATCTGAAAAATACGAGAAGTTACGATAGATACTGTAAAAAATAAATAACGTAGATACGGCATTCCTCTGTAATTCTGTTGAAGCATTGGGTAGTTGTTCCCAGGATATCTCACAGATTCGCTTTCTTATTTCTATGTCACGCCATCTATTCGCGTGGATTACATCAGAACGCCTACGATAGAACCATTAAACCGAGCCAAACAAAAATAAATACAGTGCTTGATGCCAAGGTGTTGGTGCTGGCCGACTCATGCCCTGAATTAGTTGTTCGATAAGCCACCAATATCTCCGAGGATCCTCCTTATTAAACAACTTAAATCATAAAATAAAAAAACAAAAAAAATCCGTTTATTCTTACTCTCGCCATTGAATTTACCCATGCTAACTCTGCTTCATTGTTCATTATATCATATAAAGAATCAACAGCAGGAGCAAGCCATTTCCACATTTTATCCAGTTTCTCGAATGAATAATATTTAGTTCCTTTTCCGATTCCCAAAAATATTTCTGATGCTAAACGTTGCTTTTCTCTCTAGAATATGCCATTTATTTGAAAATCAAAACAGTTGAAAACTCACATCTTTTGATTTTATAAGATCACGTAAAACATTTATAAAATTGTCATAAATTTTAGTGTTATGAGGGAAATTTCGTAAAACATACTATAAAAACAGGAATAAAGAAGCGGCACAAAAAGTAACTACCTTGACCAACCACCAGGTACTTTCGACTATTGCACCCTCATCTTTCTTTTTAACAAGCATAAGCTCAACCCATTTTTGAACATTAGATGTATTCTTAACATTGTAGACATAATTGAAATTGTTTTTTTTACTAATTACCTCAAACCAGTTAACGATAGCTTCCTCCTCTGGAGATAATTCAGGTCGATCTAACAACTGATTAGATGCATACGTAACTAAGCTCAAAGACCTGAAATAGATATTGAAATGGTATTAATTTGAATATTCATACTTGGGCCATTGGTAGCAACCATAGAGCCTGGTGAAAAACACAGTCTTATTCCATTTTTCCTCTGTGTCGGGAAGATTTTCTGAATCATATGCAACACAAAGGTTGTCTTTACGAATACCACACAGAAGCATAGGACAATTATCAGGCTAAAAAGATGAATAGAAATTAAATCATATATATACAAACTTACTCTCTTAGGGCATTCCCACTCCATGCGAATTGTTTTTGGTTTATTCTTTTTCAACCAAAATGATAATTCGTCAGCACTTCTACTACGCAAATATTCTTCATCATCTAGCATTTTATTCAGTAAAATCTGAAAATTGTTACATAGAAATAGTTTATAATCAGTTCAAATTACTCGAATAGTTTCCACTTTTGCTAGCTGTCTTTGACATCTCCATAACATCGTTCGACAAATCTTAGCTCTTGAATGATGAAGAGTAGAAGATTTGTCAAAAATGTTTAAAAGCGTTTGAACAAGGATGTTCTGATCTCTTAATAGTTATTTTGTACAACAAATTTAGATTATGATTCATACTGTTTTAGCACTTCGTATCTCTCTGCCTTACGAACAACAGCTGCCTCAATTTTTTCTTCAGTATCGTACTGTTTCCACATGCCATGTTTTGGTAGCTCATTCCACCATTCTCTTGCAAATGAAACTGTTTCAGGGGATAACGGCTTAAATACATTATTAATGCAATTCTCAAAATATTTTATACCTTATTGCTCTTCTTTTTTATAGTGAGAGTTCCTATCTGGCCCCAGATGGCATCCATAGTTTCAATGAAGAAAGGTAGCTCAATCATCTTTAAAAAATCGAGGTTAATTTAGTATAAGTGTGAGAATTATATTTACCCGCATATTGATCAAGGCTTTCCATAATATGGTTCGTAACCTAGCATTAAATGAACAAGCGAATTTGTTTTCACGAATAATAGTGAGAGCTCCCTTGAGACACTCATCAGAGCTGTTAGGATCTTCCAAAATCTTTGCAATTTCTTCAATGAGACCAGCTTTAGCTTGAGGATAATCAGTAAACATTTGATTTAATTCGCACTTTGCAGATGCACGGACCTATAAATTTGTTGAATTTCAAAAATTTTAATGAATATTACCTCTGGATAACTATTTACAGCCAACTTTAAAAGTAAATGCATTATTTTTTTCTGATAAAGCGAATAATTGTGAGTTTGCTCGTGGCAGGCGAAAGTCTGAAAATACTCTCATTTGCAGAAAAAATGCTAAATGAACTTTACCAAGTGAATAGTGTGCACATAATATTCCATTGAACTCATGGGTAAGCGCTTAGCGAACATACAAGGATCACTCAAATTTCCGAACACTTCGGTAGTTTTACTGTTAACGCTATTCAATTCACCCTATAGTTAAAAATACAAATGAATTCCTAAGTAATAAGAAAATACCATGTCAATGCTGTTATCATCAATCAAAGCTCTCAAAAAAGCTGTAATTGTACCAAGAACTTGATGATCTTCTTTTGAATTAGCTAAACGATTGATGATATCCTCCAAAATTTCAAGCAACACTTCGCGAACATTGCGCCCATCCGTGTATGGAATATCTACATGTACTCAAGGTTAGATTCAAAACTCCGTTTTTGAATTATAAAAACTAACCAAAATATTTGTTTATGCACCCAATAGGACCTCGTTTCGTTAGAGGAAGAACTGAACAATTCTCTTCAACTACAGGTCCTTTGGCAGATTCAGGAACGGGAAGACAGGGTATGGCACCGCAAAAACAAACATGCAATTGATTGATGTATCTTCTCATCGTGAAACTGTAAAAGAGATAAATGAGCGTTGGAGCTAATAGAGAAAAACGTACGTGTCTAACTTTTCGGTTCGAAGCTTTTCCATTATTGGAAACATAAAAGTATGTAAGATCTCGGAAACAATAACTTTATTATGCTCAGTAGGAACATGCCAAGAAATCGACACTTCATGCTCTTGATATACTTTAGCCCATTCCTATAACAACAAAACATAGTTCGCTAAGTATTTTCAAAACTGACGCGAATAGGTAGCCACTCCGTTAAAGGTCGACTAAAAGAATTAGCTATTACGCGCTGTTGTGTAGTATATGTACGAGACAACATAAACAAGGAAAACCAAAGACAATTCGCAGCGGTCTAAAATAAAATAGTGTACTTAAATATGTAACACTGTACTAACCTCATGAGCCACTTTGCTTTCACCTTCCAACAGCAAAGAAATTAATTCCATACTAAGATCTTTATGTTTCATGAATGAATGACTAGTAGTGCAGAAGATGCTGGAAGCCAGATTAATATACCATAATACTACTGAATCTACATCTCTTTGCTTACGAACTTCAGCTGAAACAAACTAGGTAATGGCTATTAAATGATACACATCATACGAGTGAATACAATCTTCAGTTTCTTCTGAACAAACTCAGCAAATTTTTTGAAATATTCAGGTCTAACCTAAAACAGGTTGCTAAAATTCGGATGTAAACTTTGTACTCACATAAACGACTTGGGCAATAATTCCTGACGCTATATCAGTAGCGATGAACGATTCAAACTGATTGGTAGTCATGAAAATATAGATTTTTTCCACAAGCTCCTGAACCAAATGTTGTATAATACAAAAAAATAGGAACATACCAATACAACATCTGGAGAGGATTGCGTGAGTAGGACACTAATACATCGGTCTATAACTTTTCTTAGAGCTTTTTCTTCATCACCTGTTTTAGTAGAATCGTCCTAAACAGTCATATTAAAAATTTAATAACAACAAAAACTAAACCTTAAGTCCTCCAAGAAGTTCTAAAGAATCTTTTGGAGCACAAACAGAAAGATTTTCCACCACTTGCAAAATCCTGAAACAGGAAAAAAATAATTAAAATATTTAAAATTTAAACACTTGTTTATAATTTCGAATGCAATCAAAGGAAGACGGCCAGTCAGCTCACATAGCTGCTTTTCATCTTCGGATAAATCTTTCCAATATTTTGGACAAGACGAACAATCAATTATAGGTACTAAGTAGAAAATCATAATCAAATTCTAAAAGAATTCAACTATCATTACATCATTATCTACTTCTGCTACCTCTAAACTAATAAGAGTTTTCTCCACATCGTTAATATCTATAGCCACTGTTAAAGCTTCCATTAGGTTTATCAGATGATGACGAAGAGTCAGAAAATGTTGGCTTTTCATCTGTTTTTCCCTGAATGTTAAGGAAGACGTTTTGTGACAACGTATAGACGACATATCGCGAATCTATTAATAACTATAAATATTTCTTCCCAAGCTAAGCTAACTTTTTCAAGCTCCTCCATCCAATTTCCATCTATCGCAGCTTTCTTTCGATTTGGAGAATTATCAATGGCCAATTGAAAAACTAATTCTACTAAACAGTCTAATGTTTGAACAAGACGGTGAGGCTCACAAACGGCATTCAGAGCTGGGTAAGTGCTAAAAATATATTACTACCATTTTTGAAAATAAAAAAAAGCATACTGTTCTAAGAACTTAGGTATAACTGCTCCAGGATCCAAAGAAGCCAACATCATAACAACTTTAGTGCACATCTAAACTAATAAACGTTAAAACAATATTTTGGAATATAAAAGAACCTTCAAATCATCCCCATTATACAGTGCAGTCAACGCTGGAGAAAGCATAACTTCGACAAACTTTGAAATATCATCATCCGTTAAGTAATATTCTTTAGGACACTGAAGTTTGATAATAGTAAATTGTAGCGATGAATGGCCAGACTTACCTGTCTTTTGTGTTTTTTTATTCTCTCCTCATATACTCGCTTAAGCATGCGATCGCAGATGCATTGCATAAAAAGCAAAATAATGTTAGTATGGTCACCAGCATTTGAAGGATGTAGAAAAGGCTCCAAGCATTTCATTAAACGACTTAAATGTGAATGGCATCTTTAATATAGGAGATTAGAACACTATATGAATATCTAAAACTCAACGATTTCGGCCCTCCAATCCAATTACCTACCCAATAACCGTAGGTATCAATATTTTGAACACCACCTCCATCACCAACCTTAAATTTGAAACTTCCAAAATGGTAAAGAACTTTTTAACATTATCACCACAATTTTTCCTTTTCTCATTGAAAGACCCAAGCTTCTAAGAATTCTAGAAAATGTGTCATCATAGAGAACAGAATAATCCATAAAATCAGGCGCATGATAATGAAGACTTAAACAAAACGTAAAAAATAAACTGTTTGTTAAACATACTAAGAACATAACAGAGGTGACTCCTCTCCCCAAAAATGTCCCATTTCCACAACTGAGTAGAAACCCCATACTACATCCCACCACAAACCGGCACCATACATACGATGCTCCTGAAAAAGTTCCAAGTTATAAATAAATAAATAAATATATATATATAACAAACCTCTGCTGTCATATTAGTAGGAAGAAACAGAAGGCAAAGATTTGTAAACATTTTGTTGGAGTAACGAGGAGAAATATGTATTTGAAGCTTAAAATAATTCTTAGCCTTCAACAAAATAAGTTAAGAGGTACCTGCTCCCATATCTCTTTTGTAGCTGACAAGGGGTAAAATTTCTTCAAATTAAAAACAACTTCTCCGATTTTATCACTGTCAATTTGTTCGATTTTACCTGTAAAATTATATATATTATTAGGAAAAAAATTGAAATTGGATACCATATTTGGATTCATAATAAAGTTTATAGACTGGTTTCCAGTCCAATTCAAGATCTTTCCTTGAGAGGCGAGATCCACTGAAATACAAAACGTTTCTCATGTCTATAAGATTACAAACCGTATCAGTTTTTCTAAAACTTTACTGCACATATGCACTGCTTCATGCCACTCGTCTTCTTGAGTAAGAATTTGATAAAAAAGCTTAATAAGCCTGACATGTTGAGCATATGTGAACCGTAACCCAAACCGATCGATGTATCTACATAACATACAAAAATTTTGAGTTTATAACGTTATGCTTACTGAGATAAATGAACCATAAAATTATATAATGCTGGAACTGGTTCCCCAACAACAACTGCAACATTCAATCCACAGAGAATGTGAGTGAGCTGATCATCAGCCCACTGAAAAAAATTTACATTAATTGGCTCAACTTTTCTGCAGATACCTTATTCAGATCATTGTGATATGGAAGAAGGCAGTTTTTCCATTTGGGTTTTGTGAAGCCCTTACTAATAAAGTCTTTAAGAGTAATACTTCCATCAACGATTACTTCAGTAGGCTGAAAGTATTGTATTCGCGATGGTATCCAACTATGCTTTTTTTTCTCGTTCTCATAAATCATATTTCTTTCAAAGTTTTCAACTTACAACCACTTATTGTGGCCGAATAACAAGAATAATCATGACGTTACGCTGCGTGAAGATTTAAACATTTTTTGATACCCTTCTCTGATATTCCTTTTCTCACGAACCTCATTAAGCATATTTCCTGTTATACAATCCTGTTCATTGCTAGATTGGAGCCTTGCACACCGTCTCATCATCTGCTCCTCGTTGTCGTCCTCGTGCTTCCTCTTCCTACTAATGGCAACAACAAAGTTTCCTCCCATGCATTAGTATTACTTGAGTTAAAACTATAAATAAGATTAATTTATCACATCGAGTGTCTTGAACGAATAATGCTTTTAGACATGCGAATAAATTATTATTATTGGTACAATCGATTGATCTATAAACCTATGAAATATTTTAATGACAAAGAGTTCTAGAGTATGTTTTTTTATGGGACTTAAGTACATCTAGAGATAACAATTACCGTAATCCAAAAATACGAATAATTATGTGCTAGAGAATCTTACATTAATATATAGAGATATTCGTAATATTCTAAATTAGAAAGAACGTAGCTTTCAAAAGAGGAAGGGATTTATACAATATATATCACATAATTGTTATCAGCTTATACATGCAATTTTAAACAACAAATTTAACGTTAAATATTGCGTACAATTTCCGAATTTCATGTATCTAAAATGTTTTAGTGTGAGCGAAATTATACGTATTTTTTTCATGACTCATCTATTTCATGTGATTGTTAAAGAAATAGTGATGAGTCATCGAACTGTCTGTCCTCTATAAAAGCGAATCCACAGGTAACATCGAATCACTTTCCTTCTTTCACTTAATTTTTCTTTGAAGCAAATTTTTCCATTGTAAAATTCTCCAATTCCTTTATTGTGTTGGATTTTTCACTCGCTAAACAATTTCCTTGGAGCCTTCCATCACCATGACAATAAGCGCTATAGTTATTAGTTTTCCTTTTCTCATGATTCTGTTTCAGTATATGCAGAAATATTATTAAACGACTATTTCATTTTGGCTATGTCGTTGATTTTCGTAACTCCGGTTTTTTGTTTTCTCTACTCTATATTATGCTCCAAATTTTTTATAGTTTTAATCTCGCCTTATGTGTACAAATTTAATTCAGTTGAATAAGTTGGTAAAAAAAAGTTACATGTGAATCATCAATTACTTTTATTTTATGTTCATCTATGTTTCTTATCTTAAATAAACATTTTGCGATTCGGGCCTCTCTTACGTTTTTATAATTTGTCCTTGTTCATTTGAAAAAATGTCTAAAACGCTGTTATTGCTGTAACCATCATTTCTAGAAGTTTTCGCTGGTAGAGTACACATTGTGGGCAATCTGTTTCGTTGTTATATCGAACTCCACCCCCTTGTATCGCATATAAACGTTTCTGTTCAACCTTTCCGCAAATTCTTTTTGTATAATTTGATTCAGATGGCTGAAGTTAAAATTATTTCTGTTGAATGCCGCGATTCCCCAATCGACAAAGTTGTTGTATTCAATGACCGAGCAGAAGTTAAGCGTCTTATTAAAACCGCTGTTGAAAAAGGAACTAACGAAATTCATGTCAATGTATGTTTTTAGGTTTAAGTAGATAAAAATAAGTTGCTAATTTTTCAGAATGTTTCTTTAAATGCTGTGCATGACTCTGTCCGTGTTGATGGAAGAGGTGATGCTATTATTGTAGACGTTACAACTCAGGAAAAATATGGAACCCACGACGATGTTCAAAGTCCTGAAGTTAGTCATTTTTCCAAATAGATAATGTTTTATTTGAATTTTTTTACGAAATGTCAGACAAAGTTTTTCTTGATCTAATATAAATATATTGATTAATAATCATTTGCAATAATAGTCCTAGTCAAAATTTCGTTATCAGAAACCTTTGATTTGAAAAAAAGGTTTCAAAAGAAATTAATAACTTTCTTATCATATTGATATTTTTATTTGTAGTTGACTGGCTTACGTGATGCCGTATCTGAAGAGGAAGCCAATGTTCGAAGAATAAAAGATAGTTTAGAAATTCTCACCAGAAAAATTGGAATACTTGAGAAATTAACTGAACAGGTTTTACAGTGATTACAAATACTATGCTTATTTTAAATATTATAGTTTGGTGAACGTGCTCTGCCAAATGAAGCTGCGATCACCATTGACCAAAATGTTCTTGCAAATGTAACAGCTATGCTTGATTTTTATGGAAATAATGCTGAAACTTGTTCACATGGTAAGGGATATAATCTGGAGTCTTCATTCGTATTCCAAAATTATTTCAGAAAAGCGTGCTCGTGAGCTTGAGCTTAAAATTGCTGAAGAGAAGCTACAGAAAGCTCAAAAAGAATATGACTCAAAGAAGCATTCCATTGATTCCGGAGCATCAAAGTAGTATTCTTGAGAACAGCGTTATTACTTTTTGCTTTTTAGGAAATTTGTAATAACCATTGAAAGCGGTGCTGGAGGAGATATCGAGCTTGATCTGGTTTATCAAGTCTATTGCGCCAGCTGGCGGCCAAGCTATGATCTTAGAGTTGAGACTGGGGATAAGAAAAACATCAAAATTACATATTATGGCAAAATCACACAGAGCACTGGAGAAGACTGGAACGATACACAATTGGTACAGATGGAGTTAAAAATCGTAACTATAATTATATGTTAAGATTCTTTCCACTGCCAAGCCTTGTCTTGGAGGCAATATTCCTGATTTGGGAACTTTGGAGGCGTCATTTGGTTCTCCTTCCCACGGCGGAGCTAGATCGTTAAAGTAAGTGATAATAATGCCTGTTTTCTAATAAATGTAAAAGTTTTAAAAGATGTGCTGCTCCAATGATGGCGATGGATATGTCCGTAAATGAGTCGGAAATGCGATATGCTGTTGTAAGTTATTTTCACAATACATTGATTATTTTTTTATTTTACTATGTATAACTTAACTTATTTTCAGGCTGCTGTGGAAGAACAAGCTCTCAGTACCGAGTTTACTATTGTACGTAAAACCAGTATTCCTACTGGAAATGATGAACAACGAGTGGGTTTTTTATTGCTTCTACCTTTTATTTTGAAAATCAATCCAGGTTACTATCGGAATTGTTGATATCGAGCCACTGCTGATTCACGAATGTGTTCCTTCAAAGAATACTTCAGTTTTCCTAACCGCATCTGCTATCAATAACTCTGCTTTGGTTTTCCTGGCTGGAGATGCCGCAGTTTATTTGAACAATTCATTCGTTGCAAAGGTTTATTTGTCTTTTTTTTAATGTTTTTTTTACGTTTCTCTATAGACATATTTGAAAAATGTGTCACCAAACGAGCGTTTCTCGACATCACTTGGAGTTGACACAGCCATCAAAGTTGAATATAAGCCAGCAAAGAAATACCATGAACAAGTGGGTTTAATGAAGATTTGTGTTTATAAAATATTGTTTAGGTTGGAATCATTAACAAGAGCTCTGCAAACGTTACTGAACAGTTGATTGTTGTGAAAAACACAAGAAAGGATTCAATTCTTTTAACTATTAATGAACATCTTCCAAGATCTACAGATGAGAAGATTAAAGTACGTTCTTGAATTAAATGAAGTTTTTCTAATTAAGTTTCATTTAAGATTAAGCTTATTAGTCCAACAATAACTGCTCAAGAAGAGGTAGCAACATCTACCAACAGCAAAGTATCTAATCGTCGTGAAGGATGTGTCTTGAATTCCAAAAATAATCTTGAATGGACTGTTAAACTAGCAGGGACACAAATTGAAAATCTCGTGCTGAAATGGACTATGGACCATCCCAAAGAGGAGAAAGTCTCTTTCGTTGAAAAAATGTAAATGCTTTTTTTTAACTTGTGTTATATTGTTAACAGTCCTGTGATATGCTCTTAATAAATGTATATAGTTGCACAGCATTATTTCATTGAAAAAACTTCTATAAGTAAGCGAATTCAAGTCTTCATCAAATTGCATCTTATACAACCGGTTGCATAATCTGAGGATATTCATTAAAACTTACATATGGTCATTATGCCGACCAATGTATACTCTAGCTTTTTACGCACCTTGTGGATTGAATAGTTCAGTAAATTATACATCAATTTGTTTTAACTAGTTCCATTTCATTCAAAATCTCATAGTACTCTTTATTATATGACCTTTAATTGAATGAATATTAAGGAGGAGACACCTACATATATGTATACAAATTGGTCTTACAATTTCAGTTTATAGTATGTTCATATTTTCATTACATTTATATTCAAACTTTTAATTCTTAATTTTTATTTCTTTTCAGCCATGATATTGACAGATCTAATCATACTCATGATGTATGTTGTTAGTTTAGTCGAAATGGCTAATATAGCCAACATTAATATTGATAAATGTCGACATAATCAATGGCTTGTTCGACATCATATATTATTTAATTGCGATTATCAAAAGGCATCCGGAGTTGTTACAAAACAAGAACTAAAACCAATTGGTAATTCCAAAATTTTCATGAATTTTCGGGCAATGCCACTACATTATTATCTCCGAATTCTGCTGTAAACTTGTCTAAAAAATTTATGTTTCGGCCAGTTCATTTGACAAAAAAATGTTGTTCTATATTTGTACGTCCTGATGGGTTCAGCCAAGGTCAAAACGTAAAAGTGTATTGCGACCTATTCAGTTTTTCGTAATTTTAATTAAAATAGTTCGAGCTTTCAGCGTGCGATCCAGAAAACGGTTTGGCTGTCACAAGAAATCTCGGACGACCAGTATTCATAGGCCAAGAGTACAAAGGAAATGATGGTTTTGTATATGAGTGTCGAGAAGATGATGATGGATTTGTAACATTTGCAGCAAAAGGTTATAAACTCAAACAATGATATTGAAATGCCAATACTTTTAGAATGTTATATTGAAAACGAACGGTTTTTGCCTGGACACTATGTAAAAGGAAAATATAATAATATTTATTTGTGTTACAAGGAACTTGATCAAATTCTCCGAATTAGAATGTTTCGACGTATGATTTCTAGTTTTATATATCAATGTAACTTCATTACGTTTTTTTAAGCTGCTCATAACAAATGTAATTCGAATAAAGAAAACGATCCTAATTGTAAATTGGGAATAATTCAGGTAATTTGTACTATTTTTAAAAATATTCATTCTAGCCCAATATATATTTTCTATAATTCAATTGTTAAAAGTACCAAAATCATTTTTTCATAATGATTTTTAGACTATCATGAATTCAAAATATGGCACAGCTAATAGTTTCATTTTTAATGCTCGTACAAAGCTTCCAATTTCAAGACCTCAACTGAGAGCTTCCAACAAACCTAAGGTAAAATATGCTGTACAAGTCAAACATCTCTATTGATTTAGGCTGCTGTTTTGGATCTCCGAGTCGAACGCCCCAGTCTTTCTCCACAGGAATTGCTGCAATCCATACAAGTTTGTTTTTGATAATATACTCATATTTATAAACACTTTTTACTAGGGCAAGAAGCTTCCTCAAGATATTCATAAGTTGTCATCTTCTCCAACCATAGCAGATTCGCAGATTAATGTTACAAACAACCCACCAAAACCATGATTACTTCAATTTTGTTGATATTGATTGATTTTTATTTATGTAATCTAACGATTAAAATAATTTGTTCTGATGTGAGTATTTATATAAAGCAATTGTTCAAGAATTTCTTGAAAGTTAAAACCAAAGTGTTTTTTCATAGATAATGGATAACATATCAGTGAAATAAATTTGAGAATCTCAACTAGCTTTAATGATTCTATCCCTCAGTTGTTGTCCAACTTCCCCGTTACAGCATGATTTTGTGTAAGGATCAAGCTAGTTGAAAAACTGAAAAGATGAATGGCAGCTAAGAAACCGGAGTCAACACCACGCTCGGATCGTCTTGGACAAAAGCTGATTCTGGCCAATCTTCGACCAGATGGTTGAAACAGAGAACGAAAGTGATTTAGCCCATCTTCAAGCGGAAATAGAGCACAGTTGGCAGAAGAACATCTGAGAGATGATATTAAGTAGAACTGAAAACGAGCTCCACAAAGAGATACTATGGGAAGCATATGTTTGAAAAGCTGGAAATACCATCTAAATGACCTCATGTAGTTTCTGACTTAGATCAAAATTTCTAAAATTTATATGTACAAAATAAATTATCAAAAGCATTTGGTTAGAGAATCTCATTCCGCGTGAGATCGCGATAGAAATGATACTCAATCCCATCTACCGTTGAGGAACTGTTAATTTACTTTTGAGCTTCACGACTCCCAGTGTAAATAAAATTTGGAAGATCGTCAAGACTGATATGCGTAAACTGTTTTTTCGGATTCTAGAACTTTTGTGTCATCACGTGAGAAAATTGCAAGTATCAATTCCTTTAAAATCTAACCCAAGCGTTTGAACACCTTGTTTCGACTGCTCAAACACTGAACGTTTATTGATCAAAAGAACAATATGTCGAAACAATGATCAGCATGTTTTTTAAAGGAAATGACAAATTTGTAAACCGAAGGCTATTTTTTAATGAAACAGTGAATGGGAGAGGATTGACGAATCAACATAGCCCTATCGTTTAGACCATCTAATGAGTCATGCTAAAAACATTGATTTTTTAAATTTTACAGATAAAAATAGTAAAAATGTTTGTTAAGAGTGTTAACAACGCAAAAGCTTGTCACCCCCTTTTAATGCATGAATTTAACCGGTTATGTTCGCATTATTGGTTAAAACTCATAATACTAGTTTTTAGTCTAATATAATATGGTCTTGGGAGTTTTTTTAAAGTATAAATGTTTAATGGATTGAAGTAAAAAACCAATGATGCAGTTACCAAATGAATAATAATGACAAAATGTTCCCAACCTGTGGTATTTCAATATATCAACGAGAAGTAAAAATCTCGAAAGATAGGAAAAAAATCGTTGCATATGCAGCAGACTAACAACCAAAAGGTCTCAATTTCTCCATATTTTATTTAATCAATAGCTGTGAATTTTAAATGCAGTTTTTCTTTCAAAAAAAAACTCGGTATTGAATCTAATTCTTAAATTGTAGTCAAAGTTGTTGTATTTTGACAGACATTTGTAGATCTTTTTTTGCATCTGCATTGAACTATAAATAGTTAAAGTTTTAAAATTGAATTTATTTTAAATTTTTTCATTAAATTGAAATAGAAATAATCAGTGATCCGAATTCCTCAAGCTTAACATGTTATTAAGCATATGATGGCCATGCTAATTTTTTTCTCTGCTTCTATCATCTCTCTCTTTTTTTTGTGCTACCACTGCATTTTTCAATATGTTTGTCTCGCGCTCTCTACGTCTAACGTACACATCAACAAAAGGCGGGGCATGAGCGCCGTTTTCACTGCTGCCATCAGTTAGCTCTGCAGTGCATTCGCGGTTTCGTCCGGAATACAAGCAACTTCTCACGTTTGATCAACATGGCTGTCCCACCAGAGACTATTCAGAAAATTGAGGAAGGTTACCAAAAACTTCAGGTTAGTTATATTTTTTTGAAAATAAAAATTTTTTTCTGAGAAAGTAAAGACTCTGATTGTAAGTGATTTTTTCTTAACGATTCCTGGACTTTCTTATCAGTATTGTTTCATCGCTCTGATGAATTCACATGGAGCAATAATCAACAAGGTTCTTAAAACGTTCTAAAAACTACTATTTTCTCTATATGGTGGATTTCTATGTTCAACCGAAAAGTTATTGCTATAGTAGAAAAAAAGGCCCGTTTCACATTGTAGTCATACAATGTGGCATTTTTCCAAATTGTTTTTGAACCAATTTTGATAATTGTTCTTGTTTTTGATTGGTGTTGGGACATGGGCAAGGTTGTGTGAGATATATCTGGTTTGTTTCATAGGCTCTTAGGGAATGACCTCACTATTACCCATATGATGAATAGAGGTAGCTGTCTGCCTACAATTGTTCGTTTTTTAAAAGTAGTAACAGAATACGTATGTATGTCTTTTTTTTGAGTTGAATGTCTTCAAGATATTGATTTCTGCCAAGGCCAGCTCTGCATTTGCAGGCTGCTTTAGTCACGGGGGACTTGGTTTGTTAGTATTTTCCAAAAAAACATCGAAGCGAAATCAACATTTGTGTGAATCGTGATTATCTTTTGAATTTCAATGGCTACGATTGCGACACATCCTCTCGCAGAGTTTTATTTCAAAAACATTTATATCTTTTTTTTTAAAGATTATTATGGTGATTATGGCAATTTAGCCTTATCATCTGGGGGATATGCATCGTAATACTCGTAGATAATCTCTGAGTTATAAGAAATAGCATTTATTCGATTAGTTTTGTAAATAAAACAATATTTTTTACGAAAACTGTTGTTAGAAAATATTAAGATTGTTTATTGTGAGACAGAAATATCTGCATTTCTCGATATGCAGATGCAGCATAACAGTAATTGTTTTTTACACCAATATTTCAGAATGCTGCTGATTGCCATTCTCTCCTGAAGAAATATCTTACCAAGGAAGTTGTCGACCAGCTTAAAAACAAGAAGACCGCTCTCGGAGCTAACCTTCTTGATGTCATCCAATCTGGCAAGTTTTTTTTTATTAAATTGCTAATTTTAAGAGAAAAAAATAAGACGGAGAAAGTTAAAGAAACTTGAATGACACATTCACTTTTTTCCAATGAAGCCTGTTTGCCCATCTCATATTACTCTAGTCGTTTGTAATCGCCAATTCGCTTAGCTCATCTTCCGACAATTTCCAAAGAAAACAAGGAGAAAAAATGAGAGAAAATAGAAAAATTGCCAGCATCTCTTGTCGAGAGCTGAAAAAGAAAGATAGTTAGATTGACCTAGGAGAGCAACTGACATCTTTGCTCAGACCTAAGTTTTCTTGTTCTGAAACAAATTGTTGAGGGATTTGAAGAATTTTAATAACGTATTTATTTTTCAGGAGTTGCTAATCTCGACTCTGGTGTCGGAGTCTATGCTCCCGATGCTGAGGCCTACACCCTCTTCAAGCCTCTCTTCGACCCTCTCATCGAGGTTAGTATTGTTTAATAGATTACCATGATGAAACAGTTCAACAATAACTAAGAGGAATTAATTAATGTTAACTTTCTTGATATACAAAATAGAGGAATATGAGAGAAAATGCGTATAGAACGCGGTTTACAACAGTCCCGAATATTTTTGATGTTGTTTAATACTAGTTGAAATGCTATTCGCCTGTAAACAATTTTTTGGAACATAAATAATCAGTTTAATGACTCAAAGCAGTGGTGTAATCTTTTAATCACACATTAAAGTTGGTGCTAAATAAAAAACTTTTCAGGATTACCACAATGGATTTGCTCCAAGCCAAAAGCAACCAGCTACCGACCTCGGAGAGGGAAAGACTTCTCAACTTGTTGACCTCGATCCTGAGGGCAAGTTCATCAACTCCACCCGTATTCGGTATTTTTCGTAATTTTCTGAGAAAATAATAGTTTTGTTAATTTAGTTGTGGACGTTCTCTTGCTGGATATCCATTCAACCCATGCTTGACTGAGGCTAACTACCTCGAAATGGAAGGTTGGAAAAGAATAAACATCGATTTATTATTTAACATTTTTAGGCAAAGTCAAAAAGATCTTCGAAAACATCAATGCTCCAGAACTTCAAGGAACATACTTCCCACTTGACGGTATGACCAAGGAAGTTCAAAACCAGCTTATCCAGGATCACTTCCTCTTCAAGGAAGGAGACCGGTTAGTTTAAAAATTGTCAACATTTTATAATTCGTGGATTGCTTAGTTTCCTCCAAGAAGCCAACGCTTGTCGCTATTGGCCAAAGGGCCGTGGTATTTTCCACAACAAGCAAAAGACTTTCCTCGTTTGGTGCAATGAAGAAGATCACCTCCGTATCATCTCCATGCAAGAAGGAGGAAATGTAGGACAAGTTCTTGAGCGTCTCATCCAAGGAGTCAAGACTATTGAATCTCAAGCTCCATTCAGTCGTGATGAACGTCTCGGATGGCTCACTTTCTGCCCATCCAACCTTGGTATATTGAAATATTCATTTTTCTTTTATTACGAGTACTATTCAGGCACCACCGTCAGAGCTTCCGTTCACATTCGTCTCCCCAAGATCTCCAAGAGAGCTGACTTCAAGACTATCTGTGATGGACTTAAGCTCCAGGTGACTAATCTAAGGCAATTATAATTATAAGTTATATTTCAGATTCGTGGTATTCATGGAGAACACTCTGAGTCTGAGGGAGGAGTTTACGATATCTCCAACAAGGCTCGTCTTGGACTTACTGAGTTCGAGGCTGTCAAGCAAATGTACGATGGAGTCAAGCACCTTATCGAGCTTGAGAAGAAGGCTTAAATCCTGAACTATGAACTGCTAGCATATGCTCCCTTTTCCACAAACATCTACTCATGAATTTCAATTCATATAATAGTTTTTGGTAGTTTTTTTTTTGATTTCATGGAATCATTACAGATACCAAGTAGTATGTCTGTTTTCCAACTGTAATAAATTATTTTCTAGTTTCTCTTTTTGTTCTCTTTAAATACTCTTTAAAGTAATGTAGATAGAAAAGTTCTTGACACGGGCTTACAAATGATTGAAGATTTATAGCAAATCTAGCAGTTGCTACTTGTCTAGGGAAGGATATTTTAGAATTTACGTTAGTATGCCGTGGTGTAAAAATTAACGTTTTCTGATCGGCACAAGGTTATCACTACTACCACTTATAACATTTTATTTCGTTCCAAGAAACACAGATAACAGAACAAGTTCAGTAATTGCTTTGCCTAATCTAATTGATAAATATACCGAATATCCAAAGTTAATTCTATTATACTATATTAAAGGAAATTAGAAGCTCTAATTAGAATGAATCCATGCTATAGTAATCTTAAGAATATCTGATGAAATATACATTGGTATGGTAAAACGTTTTCACAATATGAAACAATGGTATGATATTCAAAAAATAAGAGTTTACTGTTTTCATAAAAGCATATGAAGTTTGGTGGTTCAGTTATTTTCTGTAACAAATTTCTCGGTATTTGAATCTTCGATCAACAAAAGTTTTAAAGGTTGAAAAGACAACGTGCCAACTTGAAACTTTCTCGAAGTCCTTTCCTTACACGAAATTATTACTTTTTACGCTCTACTGTTAATATTGTTGACATACAGATAACAAATATACCAGACTGGCAGTTTGAATTTAGATGATATAGCAACTCGGTTTTTTTTTCACAACTTCGTAAAACTTTGTTTATTGTATTATTATTTTTTGTTTAAGATACGTTGAGTGAATTCTGTAATGCTAATTTGAGCTGTCGCATGCATGGAGCTTCTTAGAAGAACTCAGCGGCTTATTAAAGCCCTCAAATTTGATGAAGGGGATGTTGCCGGTTCTAGTACGTTTTAATGTAAAAATTGATTGTTTACTGTTTTTTTAGAAACATGTCTTCGGATCGAAGATAATATAGAAGAACTGATAAAATATGATGAACAAGAGAGTGCAGAATTTTTTTCTCAACCTGTATTTGCTGGTTAGATCTCTTTTTTGTTTCAGTAAATTAGCTGCCAAATAGGTGTTAACAGAACTGAATCTTTATCTTCTTTGTGTATCGATTTGAGCTCAGGCAAAAATGATCATACACTATCAAGGTTTTTTTTAGGTTTCTAATACCAATAATAACCTTTAATATTGTAGGCTGATGGATTATATCACTGAAAATTGCCAAATTTCTAAGTTAGTCTATTTCATGAATACGTATATTGGTTTTATTACAGCAGTATTGAATCAAACGGAGCAGTAACTAGAGATAGTGAAAGTGATATTGGAATTTCGTCAAATGAGCTACCTGCTCCATCCAGAACTGGTATGAAAAAAAAACTTTCATTAAACTTTACTGTATTTAGAAAGTAGCTCGACCTCGTTCATCTGGATAAAAGGTGGGAAAATGCGTGTCATTCAATGTCATTTATATAGTTACAGATATTCACAAAAATAAGGATTTTATTGAAAGTGTGAACGATTCAATTAAAGTGTTCAATAAAAAATGTGCTCCTATTATGAAAGAAAATTTGGGTTCTGATGATGATCTGAGTTCCTTGGCAGAATTTCCTGTTATTTTCGAGAAGAGTAAGTAAAATGTTCAATAATCCGTATTTCCCGTCACCTAGAACTGAGAGAAAACATGACTAGTCGAAAAAATGCTTTATGTGCTCTTTCTAAACTTGTTAAGAAAACCATGCGTTCTAATTCTCTTCCTTTGAAACCTGGTTTCAAGAGGTCTGTAAGAAGTTGTTATGGCCTGTTATAATATTTATTTTCAGCCATGATGACAATTTCTATAGGATTGACAACAACGTGTTTAATATATCTCTTCCAGATGAGTTCATATTGAAGAAATATTTTGTTCGCTATGGTATATTTGCTTAGAAAAGTTTACCGTAATCATATTCTTCTTGTACAGCTAAAAAAAAGTGGAATCCAAATGAACTCGGAAGCCTGGTGCTAAGTAATTCTACAAATAGTATTGCCGGTACAAGCTCTTCTACAACTTCCTTGACAGGGGGTGATTCAAAAATTGTGGAAAAGGCTCTACCGGTATCAAATCAAGGTAACTAGGTTTTCTCTCTCTCTCTTTCTCTCTCTCTTACTCTCTCTCTTGTCTTAATTTTTTAAAATTTTGCAACCTAACTTTCTGCATCACAATCTTTTAGTTGATCTTCAAGTCCACTTTTAGTGCAACTAGTCATATCTCCTTCTCGGAGCTGCCATGGAACTCCCTCGGAGAACAATCTTAGCACTATCGCTAAGAAGAATCATCGATCTCGTCCTCAAAGCCCTGTTGGATCTACTCAGGGCAACTTTAGATCTCCTGTTAGAAATCAAAATGTTCTTCCGAAATCTGTTGATTTCCCTAGAAGCCAGATGCGTTTTAAGTCTTATCCTAGTTTACGAAATAATGTTGAACAGGTAATAAATATAACACGGTCGCGCCATTTCAAAACACATTTCAGATCCCAATAATAAAAGATGGGATTCCTAATTTTGAAAAATTTACCGATTTCAGTGTAATCAAAACTATTGATAGTTCTAGTTACGAGAACCAAGAAAAGAAAAATTGTTTATTTTCCACTTCCATGAAAATCATAGAAGCTGCTGAAACATCAACCTTGTCTTCGTCTGTGACAATGCCACCAGAGCCGCAAAGTTTACTCATTGCCATGACGCAAGTGTACTAATCAGTAAAATGAATTTAATTTAGATCTGGAACAATTACTATTGCCTGAAAAAATATCACCATGTTTCCAATCCACTTCGAATATATCGGATATACCTCTTCCGGGTGAGCAGATGTGATGTATAAGCAAAATTTGTTCATTTTCAGATAACTGTTCAAGTCCTGATAATTTAGTAATATTTGAAGAAGATGTTTGTTGTGCTCATTTTGTATTAGTAATATTTTCTATTTAGGATATGTGCCCATCTCTTGAAAATGACTCATACGGAAGAATATTTAATGACGCTTCTTCCCAACTAATTAAAGATACCAGCATTGTACATTCATCAAATTCCTTAGACAATACAGAAAATAACACAGTGGAGCAATCTCTCAGAAAACGCGAAGATAAATTTTCTGTAGCATCATGTGTATCAGCCATAGTTGATTGTGTGGATGATTGCCCTACGTCAATTCTAGGGGAGTTACTTGACGTAACATGTAGAAATGAAGAAAGTAATGATAATATTAATTCCGATACCAAGCACAAGTCTACCAGAGAAGTTTTTTTCATTTCTTGAGTTCTGTATGCTTCGTACTTTTTCAGAAAAGAAGTAATGAACTTGGTGTTGATGGTAGTTTTGTAAATGTTAATGAAAGTTCTGTTTCTGCGGTAATTTTGTATTTAAGTATGGAAATTGAATATGAATTTTAGGTAAAGAGCAATACTAACGAATCTGATTCCTCCAAGACTTCAAACGTGACAACAGCGAATAGTGAGCACATGTTTCCAAGGGTTTGTATAGTTTCCGTTTTTATCAATACAGCGAAATTTTTTGAAACAGAAAATACATGTTTAACTGGTTGCATGAACAATCGCTCATGTTTTTGATGTTTTCATGTAGCCGTTTCTAAAAATGTTAATTAATTGATATGTTGTGTTTTTTTATGTTTATCTTGTTGATTATTTTTAAAATTAGTTATATAGTTATTTTATTTAGACAAGTTACTGTTTTTTGTTTTTCTTTTAATCATTAAATCTAAACTGCCGATATCGGTATTAGTTCGCTTTTCTGAATTTTACGTATTCATAATTTTCTTTTTTTTTCTTTAGGTCGTAGGCCTATTGAATACGTTGACCAGCGATTCAAATCCTCCAAATAAACAAATCAATGCGCTACCAGAAAAGGAACCCTATGTGGTCACGTATGTTAACAAAAGTATATGTATATTAAAATAAATTTTTTGAAGAGATGATCCTTTTTATGCTCCCAGTTCACCTACAATTACTATTGATGACGACGTTGAATTCACTAAGTAATGTTTCACAAACAGTATTGAAAGAAGTTTAACCTTTTTAGGGTTACTCCTGTGGATAAAAATCGGCATAGGCTAGCTCTGAAATTTTCTAATCCGTTCTCTTGGTACACTTATATAACTCTTTTGGTATATTGATATCGTTTAGTCCAAAGGAATCTGATGCTATAGTACCGGTTATTACCTTAGTTGATACTTCTTCTAAACCTCCAAACACAACATTTCTACTCGAACGCCTTGAAGAAGAATTCCCTGTAGCACCTCAAAATGCCCATAGAAATATTCGATGGAGACTTATTCCTCTAGATGTTCCTAAAAAAAAAGGTAAATTAAGGATTATTTCACTTCATTCTTTTTTCTTTTTCAGAATCGTGCTTGCTTAAGAAATATTCCCTCCCAAGTACTATTGCAAATCCATTCCAAGTGGTTTGTGGCTCTATTTTGGATGCTGATCATGAACCTATCGCTATTCCGTTAGTATTGTAAGTTTTTTTTTCATATTATATCAAATTATAAAAATTTTTAGAAGTAGTGTGAAACGAATGAGGTTTGATGTACATCAAGAGGAACATGATTTTTACATCGGTGGTAGTATTTTCAGATTTTTAAAGTTAATATAGGAATTGATTCAGATGACCCATTGAAAAGAAAAGGGATAAATTTAACAAAACCACTAGAGAAAATCCTAGATGGTTACGGATATTCTGAGGAAGCGTTTAAGTGTAAAAAGTACGAGCCTAACCCTGACATGACGGTATAACAATTCATCTAATCGTTTTTATTTTTTATTTTTCAGTACGAAAAGCATGTACATATATCGTCACAACCGTCTTATGGGGTCGAAGAATCCGATCTTATTAGTAAGCAGAATTTTAAGAAAAAATTTATTTAAATAAGTTTAGAAAGAGGTGTGATCCCTCGATACGGCGTTAGTTGCGTCAAACGATTCAAATATCCATTTCATGAATTACAAGGTTTTTATTGGCCAATATTTCAGCCAACCGATAATATTCCATTAAATCAATTGGAGGAGTTAGTTTATTCTTGAGTTTGTCCTCTAGTATTTAATATTTCAGGCTTATGGTTTCGGATGTATATAATCAAGTGACAAATTTGACGTCTTATACGTATTTACAGAAGAAGGCGGTATTATTATTCAATATTTATGTTTATTCATTATAACTTTAAGTTGTTATGTGATAGTGCTCCTCATCTGTGGAATTCTTCTTTTATAGAAGCCATGAAACATTCCGATAAAGAACTAATGGAAATGGGTAGATTCAAACATAGGGTATCTTATGCTCGTACTTTCGCTCTAGAAAAAATGTAAGTTTTACTTATTATTATCATATTAATATTTTTTTAGTACCGACGCAATGCAAGCAGATGCCCAACGACAAACCCAAGAAGCTGATTGGTTAGCCAGCATGATCGCCAAAAATACTGAGCAGATTAATCCTGTTACTGATCGGGAGGAGAGATTAATTACTTCAACAGGTTTTTCAAAATTTTCTGCTGCTATAATTTTTTATATAAAGAAGCTCAATGTATTTCAAATTTCATGGTTGACCATGTTCGATTTAATTTAATTGACAAATATTCGTCATCATCCCTATCCTCTAGAATACCAAGGATCGATGCATTTAAATGCGTTAGTTGTTTTTTCTTTTCCCTTAGTATTCCTTGTTTTAGCCTTCATCGTGGCAACGTTTTTCTGAGGATTCCTATATATGTGCTAATTCAAGAAGAAACTTACTGTGTGAAGTTGTCAATCTTGCGAACGAAGTGTCTTACAAGGAGATCAGAAATGTTTGTGCGGCCTTGCTATGCGAATTACATTGTTTTTGTTGCAGCTTGTTGCTAGAGGAAGGAATATGCAAGGACTGATCGATATTCAACGATCTGTTATTCAAGCCGCATATATTATACAAGTAGACTCAAGGTTAATTAAACATTATTAATTCAAATTTTAGAGAGGAGAATCAATCTATACTAATTCCAACGTGGAGATTTTTTCACCTGAAGATATTTCTGAATCCAAGAAGCGTATTGGAAAACTTAAAGCTCTTGTTTGTTTTGGAATTTATATAAATAACAAAACCGTTTTTACAGATTTATTCCGTACGTTCTGAAAAATTATCAGCAATTTCTGATCTATGGGACACATTAGCACTGTCCAAATGGGAAGAAAAATATTGGACTTTGATTTGGGATAATTTAGCATCAACATACAGAAAACTCCGTACAGTTGATTCTTAATTTGTATTTTAATATTTTAAATTATTCTAGCGCCTGTTTCGTATTTGGCCGAAAAATTCCACAAAGAATTGGATCGCTCTTATGCAGACTTAGCTAATCTTGAAAACAGGAGTGAATATTCAAAAGTGTATGTTTAGACATTTCTTTCGATATACAAATTCTGTTCAGGTTTTCTTCTTCGAGGCATCTACGTCGAGTTGCTCCATTTTGATCTCTTCGAAATAGATCCATTAGATTTATTAAATTTCCGGGTCATATTTTTTCTGTACATTAAGAATTGTTTCGTAAAGTTTGAAAAGGTTGCATAGCATCAGTTTCGGTTTAAAACTAAAATATTCGTTTATTTTTGATTTGCCTGAATAAATTTCAAAATTTTTCTTGTTTTAATTTTAAATCGTGTATACAACGGCTCTGTTATCTATTTGGTTTGCAATCATTCATTAAAATTTCAAGAAGTGTCGGCTTTCTAGATTTAAAAATGACTACATTAGCTGAAGAAATGCCATATGTTGCTGTTGTCGCTGATAACAAAATATCAACAACGTGCCATGTTTGCTTTTCTTCAAAGGTATTTTAAGCTTAATGAATTATTGGTTTCTTATATTGACTTAGGACGATCGACCATTATCTCGATGCTCGCGTTGCAGAATTGTTCATTACTGTAGTAAAGATTGTCAGAAGAAAGACTGGATAGATCATAAGGTTTCACAAATATAGAAAACTTCTTATTTTTTTTTAGTATGAGTGCATGTTTTTATTAAAATGTGCTCCAAAGATACCTTGTTCTATGGCAAGAATGATAGCTCGGCTTGTTTTAAAGCTTGGACGTGATGATGAAGCATACGTAGCTTTTAATGGGAGAACGTTTGATCAGTTGATGGATAGTATGTTTTCAAAGTATCTATGTAATCTGTGAGAACAACTTTTTTAAAGATCGAGAATTTGTTAATAAGGATCCGGAAAGGTCTGAGTTCTTTATTTGTGTGTCACATGTCCTAATGGAGTATATGGGGATTCAATTTGTACCTAAGCCTGATCTTATTATGTCTTATTTCGGAAAGGTTGGTCAAGTTCTTTTGCTCTTCATGTTGAATGAATTTTAGATAGTTACCAATTGCTTTACGATTTTAGATGAAAATATGAATGATTTAGGACAAGGATTATACATTGGGTATGTTTAATCATTGCGGTTTGATTAAATATGTTTTGTTTTACTTTTCAGTTTGTCTATTCATGATCATAGTTGTGATCCAGATGCATTTGTATTGTTTGACGGAGCTAAAGCTATTTTAAGATCTCCCAATAGAGAAAAAAAATATAATAGATTGGTAAAACTAATTAAGTTTATACGTTTTGTAATTTATTTTGTTTCTTTAAGCTTACTGTATCCTATACCGATCTGTTTCTCACTAATGCTGACAGAAAAAGAACACTAAAGGCTCAATATTACTTTGATTGCGTGTGTCCAATATGTAACGATAAAACTAGAGTGAATTGTTTATTAAAAATAGTGAGATTATAGAAATAGTTTTAGGATCACTGGATGGAATCTGTTAAAACAAGCTGCTGTACTGATGGATTTGCTTTGTTAGACCCAACTAAAAATTCTTTGTACTGTTATCAATGTGGAACATTATGTTTATCACCTATGGATGAAGTCGGTTGAATTAAATTCTTGTGGAATATTTTAAAATGTTTCAGGCAATAGCTGCTAACCAAGAGTTGGATTTTCTAATGACAAAGAAGGAAAACAAAAAGGGTATTGATGCAGGTTCGTTTCTTAGGTCTTCTCCCGAGCTTTCTATTCTTCCAATTTCCGAGAGCAGTAAATGAATTGTTTCCTTCCAGATCTAAACGAGAGATTACGAGTTCACATTGCCAACTACGACAGATTTTCAAAGGCAATTTCAATAATTAGCGTAATTAGTTTTTTTTTGTAGATCTTATCACCGTTAAACAGTCGTCTGGCTGTATATAGCCTTACAATAACAGATGCTGCTTTACAATTGAATAGAAAGGATCTAGCGATAAAATACGCCTTTACTCACTTGGATGCGAGCAGGTTTGTATTGTCACTTTTATTTTTCTAGTAGCATTCCCCTTTTAAAACTCGTGTTTTCATCATTTTTCTGAATCTATGCTGATTGTGTCATCAGCTTAGGCAACCCTAATTTAAATTCTCTCGCTTCTTTCTCTTTGATGTTTAACTTTTTTTTGACAGCCAATATGTCTGTTCTATGATTTGAAACGACTAATCCTAATAATAAATCTGATTTTCTCGTTTTTTAGACGTTATCTTCCCCGTGGTCATCCCGAGCTCGCTATTCGCCTTCAGGCAGCGGCAATCTGTAAATCCTTCGAAGACCCTCCCACTGGATTAGTTCTGGAGCTGTTTCAAGAAGTAAGCTAACTGAATTTTTATTTTGATTTCGACTAACAATTAAAAAAAAGTTTATCAAGACACTTAATCAGCTATGAAATCTAGCACCTGAAATAGAAAAATAATCTTTTCGTCCTATTTTCTTTCTCTTTTATTTTACCAATATTGTTTATTTCTTCAATTAAGCTTTACTCTCTCACAATGTCTCGATTTCTGTTTTTTTCCACATTAACCATTAGAAATCTTCGTTCTGCCGTTTCCCCCGGATGTTTCTCTTATATTCTTTCTCAATGAAACAAAGAGTTTAAAGTTTTGTATTCAGTCTATTTGATATGTTTTTCTCATTTTTCCAGCTCAAATGCATAACTTTTTCGTGTCTTCACAGCTTATGATTTTGCCATATTGAAAGTTCCTATCTCCATTTGCACAACTATATAAAACAACAGTTTTCCTCACTTTTTCAATATTTTCTGCGTCTTCTTGTTCGTTTGTAATAGAACACTTTTTTTTGTGTGAAAATTCTTTAACTTTTCTTATGAAAAAGGACAAACTACCTCTGCAAATGCAATCAGAATATCTTTTGTTGAGATAAAAAGGGTGAAATTATATTTGTTGGATTATATTTAGAAATTCTTGTTATTTTCTTGGAAAAAAACGCTCTTTAATCTTATGTCGTTCATGCATTGTGCTTCCTTTTTTCTATTTTTTCTTTTTTGAAGTACAAAACAGAGGTTTGAACTCTCTAGGCTCAAGTTCTATGTACTTGCGCTCTGAATAATTTAGTTGGCAAATTTTATTTTTTCAAAATTAATAGCGTGTAATTCATTAGGTTGTGAAATTCCGAATGCTCGAAAACCAGTTACACCCTTCTTAATCAGTTTATTTCTTCTGGTGTTCAGATGAAAATATATCTTATATTCAGCTTTTCTTTTTCTCCCCGAAATAGTCCAATAACTAATGCTGTTTTTTATTTGGTTTTCAATTATCTTTTTTAATTACATCTTTGATGATTTTCGTTGAAGCTCGAGATATAGCATGTAGAATAAGCAAGAATATCTCTTAAAGGTTTTAGATATCTCACGTTCTTAAAGCCTTCTTGGCTTTTATGGATTCTTCAACCCAGATGATTCAATTTTGGGTTTGTCGATAGATGCTATATACTAGCAGAACAGACAGAACAGACACTCAATTCCGAGTGGATGTTTTTGAACCACGAAATCCTTCAGAATTTTTTTTTCTTTCATTCTAGAAACTAATTCTACTTTAAAAAAAAATGTTTAATCAATATACATATTTGAGATCGTAGTTAATATTCAAATCTTTTCAAAAATTAATACTTCTGAGAGCAACATGATGTAGAAGAACGTTGTCATCTTTAATTCTTCGCAAAAACTGATTGCATTTTAATGGTGCTGTTTGATTTTCATTGCAATTTCAGGCATACGAAGCAGCACTTCTCAGTCACGGACCTAGACATTTACTGACTTCAAGTCTGGACCATATGGTGGCTACATATAGAGTTAGACTTCAGCGTTGGGAATCTATATAATATATACGATTGCCCTAATACAGCTTTAAATAGACAGACAGACATTGACAAGATATAGAGAGGTCAGTTCAATATCATCGAGTGCAATTGTTGGTTACGGAGCTTTGAGTTTGATTCTCGCTCATAAGATGCAATCTTTCATGCATGATGTTTCTCATGGATCCCATCTACGGCTTTGTTCTGCTGCTGACTTAATGTCCATGATACCTTATTACGCGTGTTGCCTTTTCGCTTTTCCCAATGCGAAACCCGGAATAGATAACTGCCCCGAGGGCAACCTGCCATTTATTTTCTGATTCCCTAAGGCCTTCCTGCGATTTTGCATATGTCCTCTTTCTACTTTTGCTCATGCTTCTTCATTTTCCTTATGTTTATACATTGTTGCAACATCCCATCACACTAGTCATTTAGCCCTCAAAGAAAACGATGTCAAATAAAGATTTTCGCTATGTGAATTCGTAGTCCTCATTTAGAGCAATCGTGGTATTGGGTCCAGGGGTGTATTGGTTCATTGATGTAGCCTATAATCTGATATGTCCGCAACTCTGTCCTCTTCCATAGCTATTCCCCTGCCACCTAATAGGGCAGAAAGGCTAAAAAATGACGATTGGCATATCTTCTTCCTTCAATACGTTTTCCTCCTGAAAATTGGTTTGACCGGCAAAAGGATTTTGCTGATTTTAAGCTAATGCTCTTTTTTTTCATCAAGCATTTTCATTATAGTTTTTTATAGTATCTAAGTAAATGTTGCTATAGTTTTCTAAAAATGTTTTCTGTATTCAAATTTCATATTGCTCATCAATAAAACTGTCAGTATTACCTTGGAAACGAAGTTTTAAATGATCTTTACTTGTTAATTCTACTTGTTCAGCCTTATTTAACATAGTATGCCAGATCAACGGAATAGCTAAATACTAGGCTTAGCATTACATTTTCACGTTTTATTCATATTTCACAAAACACGCCAAAATATATGAGACGACTTTAACAAAACATATTTTTATGTATAGCATCCTAAGCAAACATACACAAAAACGGATTAAGAAATTAACGTTTTCATTTTTTTGTTGACCTATTTGATATTGTACTCCTTCCGGACTGAATTCAAAATTTCTTGGATTTTCATTGCAGCTGTTTCTATGTTATTTAACTATTGACAAATATTTCCGAGATTCACTTTACACTGACCGTTGTGTTACTTCGATTAAGAAATAATTCTCATGCATCAAAGATAGAACGGCCAGCTGTGACTATTTTACAAGTGATATACATGTTCTTGATGTCAGCTCACGTGTTTTAGCTACTGTTTGATTAGGAAAGGACATCTCAATTACTCTCGCTCTCGCAATCTATCTCAACTTTTTCCTCTTCCCTTATTCTACTCATTCTCATCCTTCCTCTCCCTCCCTTTTCTTTCACTATTCGCACTCCCATGTTCAGCAATGGACGTATGGTGTGCTGGTTGAATTTTCTTCTGTTTACATCGAAACATCTGTTTATCTCAAGCTCGAGACCACATCTAAATCAGTATCTGTAGCTCATTCTTCATAATACATTTTAATATTCGTCTAATATTGCAAATATTTGTTTCGATTTTGTAGATGTGCTTCACGTGTAAACGTGAATAGAGGCCATGCTTCATCTCTCTTTATCTCATTTTATGTGCGGTTGCAATCCATTTTATTTCTTGCATTATAAAGTACGAGCACGGTTGCGTTTCATCAGTATTGATGTCTAAACTGAAACTGACGTTATATTGAACTACAACATTTTTCCTTGTTTTCTCGCAGATTTTCTCATGTTTCTTTTTCTAACTTAGTTAAATTATACTACATTGCTTCGCTTCACTTCTCATATTGATCTGCCTAGTCGACGCATTTCCTTTTTTGATTTTGATAATATATTCGTGGTGACCAAGAATTGATAACTCCCTTACTTTTTCGTTATGTCCTCTAAATTTTTCTGACGTATGATCGCGTCAGCTTCTACTGCTCGCGGGCATTTTATACGATTTTTCCGGATTCAACACTTCTTCCCGGCTTATTGTTCAGTTCTAGCTTTCTATGATGGGCTCTCTAATTGCTCTGGTTGACTTTAAATTGCCTTTTTGGTTTCTGAAAATTATTAATCTTTGCTTAGTTCTACACATTTAAGCTTTATTTAATGGTTGTTCTTTCAACACCGTAAAAAAACTAACTACATATTCAATATATAATATGGCTGTTGTCACCCAATTTTATTATTCCAAATGCAGAACAGTTCTTTCGTCTTTAGTTGGTTTTATTATCACGTATATGTCCGCTTTCTCTATATGCTCTTGTTCTGCTTTCATAAATGTGGGTGGTTGAAGCAGCAGTTCCACAAGCAGGCAGTGAGAGCTGTTGAAAGCTAGCTGCCAGTTCTGAGCTCAGTAGTAGCTCTTGAATAGAAGGCGAGTTAATTTCCACCTCTTCTTGTCGATCCTGTTTCTATTATAGTTTTCACCAGAATTATTTAATTTAAGTCAAGTGAATTAATTTCCATATTTCTCTAGTTTCTAACTTTGATTGAAGTTTTAAGTTTTGGGGAACATTAAAATATTAATCAGTAGTTAGCCTTTGCTATATAGCGTTTCTTCGATTTTCTGATCTTAAGTTTCACTAGATGAAGACTAACTTGTTGCGAACAGACGCCTACCCCTAATGGATACCCGCAAGTTAATAAGCGCTGTGTAATATGACTATGTTCTTACTTTTTTTATTCCTATCTAATGTTTCTTCTCATCTGACTTCATTTTCTTGTACTCGAGTGTGTATTGATGCTGAGAGCAAAGAGATGACCCGAGTATAGGGAGTGACTTCAGGGATGAAAAGCATATTGTTCATCCGGTTAATGAGAAACGAGACCTTCACTTTAGTCAATGAAGTTTAATATGATTATATGTGCTGGAAATTTGAGTGTAAAAACTTTTCCTATGACTTTAGTGTGGGACCTTTATTTTTTTTTTGTTATTTTGTATCTGAGTAGTCTTCTCATCTTCAAACTGACTACATACTCATTTTCGTTTTTGGCAACATGCAACAGCATGTGCTTCTTCTTTCTATAGTGTTTTATTATCATTTTTTTCAGTTAAACGGTTATATTCTCTTTCCTTTTCTACGTAGTTTTATAATTTTCTATCCAACTTATTCAATTTGTAAATGGAGAACTTCACGAATTTAACCCAAGGCATTGAAGATGGTGATGCGTTTCGTCGTTCTATTGACAACAAGTGGTCATATTTTGTAAGGTTGATTCGAAAGTTCTTCATAAATTCTTGATTTAGATAGAGAAATGGATATATGGATTGAGCTTTTTTCTGGGTATTTTCGCTTTTCTTTATACTTTTGCTCGATTAGTAAAGTTTGTTCGTTGATTCATTCTTTTATCTATTTTTTATTCGTTCATAGGAGTAAAGGAAAGGGCCAGTATTGGGCTGCTCGACTTTTATCTTATAAAATAAGCCTAACAGTTGCTGATGGAATTATTCTGTTTATCTATGCTCCCGTCCAACTATACTGGATTTCAAATGTTTGGGTAAGTCACTAATTTCCTTTTTATTTTTAGATGTAGTTTTTGTTTCTTATAAGTGACATTTTTTATTTATTTTGTTTTTCTTTTAGTGGACTGGAGGGGATACCCTTTGTCGATTATATAAGTTTATTTCTACATTTGGTATTCATTTAACAACAAATATGCAGGTAAATTAACTACATATATACTTTATATATTATATATATTTATATATAATATTTAGGTTCTTATTGCTTATGATCGTTTGGCTTTTGCAGCAACTATGAGAACGTTAAGATCAAAACGAAATGTGAGTCAGTCTCTATTTTGCTTAAAAAGACATGAAAAAACTAGACTCTTTGCAGCTTAACGAGCCCTATAATTCGCGAATGTTCCTCAGTCTTGTATGGGCAATAGCATTGCTATGTTCTGCTCCTCAGTATTTTCTTTTCTCAACAGGAAAAGTTCATTTTGAAGATGGTGATGTTGGAAACGAACAATGTATATCTATATGGTAAAATTTTGAATTTTTTCCCAAATGAGCATCTGATTGACATCATCAAGCTGCTGACGCTTGAATTTGCGCATTTATAAATTTTCTGCTTCCCGTTAATTAAAAAGGAACAATCAATAAAAAGTTATCTTTAGGTTTCGAGAACGGAATAGAATGTTCGAACAGATGCATTATTGGAAAGAATATGAAGATTTTTTAGAGATGAAAAAGAACAAATCATCGGAAGTACGCTTTTAATTGCTTCTTAATGCATTATTCACAACAATTTTAGATTTATTTTCCCAATGGCACACTATCGTTTAATATAGAAAAACCGGATGTTAGTAAAGAATCTCTAGCTATTGAAGATTCATTTATGTATTGGCTTGAACAGGTCAGAGTTTTTAGTTGTTCTTTTAGTACATTTTAAGTTTTAATTTAATAATCTTTAAGTACTTATTCCATATTCATCTAATATTTATATATTTTTATCTTTTCAGTTTTTCAATTTTATACATTTGGCTACTTTGGTCGCAATCCCTTACACTCTCGAGGCGACCTTTCTCTGGGGAACCGTTAGTATATTATCGAAAGCGGAAGGAGGTACCTTTTCATCAGTGTCCGAATTGTTGAAAGCCAAGTGAGTGAAACATGTGCTCTCAATTTCAACTAAAATGTCTTTAGCTGTTGCCCATGTTGGTGCTGGAACCTTATGCGAGAGCGGATGTCCTCCTCAGCTGTACGCTCATCGTCTGTTTGTGTGCCTTCATTAATTCATCGTTCCTCATCCGCTTCTCTTGAAAGGCCATCTGTTTATCAGAAAACTTCAGTCCCACGTCTTGAGTCTTCAGTTAAGAAGGTTTTCTGAGCGTCTTTCAACTTCTTTTAAAACCCTACGTTCTAGAAACAGAGCATTGGACTCAGCGGATTAGAAAGAAACAGCAGTAAGAAACATCATGAAGTGACAGCTGGTCGCTTACTAAGCAGAGGTAATCTACACCTGTACAAGTTACTCTAACAATTATTTTTGTGTTCAGAAATGAGGGATCGTTCTGCCAGTTGTTCTACTGTTGACGACATCAGAAGTGTTCAAACTCGTTGTTTTCCGAAAGAGGCGCAAACTGTCAAATCAGGTGTGACTAATATAGCAACGATATAAAGATTCTCGTGCATATTTCAGATACAGTTGTTGTTCAAGCTCCCTGGAGAGCTACTGTATCAGCTGCTAAACTTAGAGCAAGAAAAAAAGCAATTTGTATGGTGGTTGTTAATCTAATTCTATGGGGTCCATATCTTTTGTTGGGAATCATAAGCGCCGCAATTGTGTTCGATGGTTACGTAAACTTTCAGTTTGTAAGCGCGTTAATCTGTTTGAACGCAATTGTTAACATCATCTTATAATCTGGTTCACTCTATTTCCCTTGCATTGATTAGCTCAGTTAAACTGCTCTCAAAATTCAATATGAGAACAACAATGCATCGCATAATTCATATCTTCGCCCACTTGCCATTTTGCCTTTAGGTTGAAACGTGAAGTTATTTTTCATATACTCCGTTGGTTGTAGAGCATGATCTCAAATATATTGATTGTGTACCGATTTTATTATCGAGTTCAACGATCTCTTTATAGGGTTTATTATACAGAAAGAAAACATTTTTATTATTTTTGTTTTTATTAGCACATTGTGAAATGACACAATAAAGCTTCAAATATATTAAGTTTGATTTGCTTTGAGATTCCATGAAAGAAAAGCCCGATTTTCAGAATTGTTTTGATCAGAGGTCCGTCTCTCTTTTATTGTCTTTCATGTTAACATATGAGTGTTGTGTTGGTGCACTTTTCGGTGTCGACGCACCAGGCGTATCTGATGCTGGCGAGTCTTTCTGGAGATTCACGTAGCCATGGGGGTCTCGTGGCTTCTTCAAAATTGATACTGGCCCAGTCTTTCCACCTTTTAAATTTTCGTAAGTATGTTGTTGTTCTTGCTTCTCGGGTGTGTGCTGAAGTTCGATTGGTCGATTCAGAGGGCTATTCGCAGAAGTGTTAGGAGGTTGTAATAGGCGTTGATGTTGTTCATGCATTTGCATTTCTTCTTCATAAACTTCTTCCTCAGGTAGTTTGATTTTCATCGATACCAGATAACAAGCTCCTACAAAAAGAACAGCAAGTAGTTGTAATACAGCGTTTCCCATATGAAAATCGAAACGGAAACGACCATTGTCATATATTACGCAATTTCCTCGATCTGAAACAAAGATGATTATAGGTTAAATTTTAAAAATTATAAGTTTTCATGAAACAAAAAATTTGATTTACACTATTCGAAACATAGCTTAGAATTATTTCATCTAATTTAGAACCAAATATGTTCCCTGAATCTTTTAATTTTTAACAAATTGAATATAATCATGGGTATTTCTAACGTACCATTTGGGCATCGGCTATGCCACATCACGCATGACGAGTCGATGATCCAACCGAAAATGATAGGGGCTGGAATGAAACCCAGAAGATTAGTTGCACATGAAGCCAGAGAAAGAGCCATAACTTTTTGATCATCATATACGGATCTGAAAGTATTATATAAAATAAAGTTGTAGAGTGAGATGTATAGAATTAATAAGAACTTATTTTTGAACTCTTTTATTTCTTTAATTAATTTATAATTTTGATTCTCATTCCCTTATATAATATAAATTTGGAAAAAGGTATAGGAACCTGATCTTTGGTTTCGTCATAATAATTAATTTGAGAGTTATTCTTTAAGTAAATGTATGCAGCATTCAATCAAAAATATGCTTATATATTCTCATAACAAAATAAGTTATTTTACAAATTATTTCTGGGGGGGAGTGGGGGAGAGTTCGAGTATATATAGAAAAACAATTACCTCAAAACAATCATCATTGTTACCATAAAGAACAAATTTCCAGCAAATAATCCAATAAACATTATTGGTAAATAAAGGAAAAGTTGATTACACTCGTTATGTACTAAACCTTTAGTAACCATTCCACCTAATGCACATTGACAACTTGACCACTGAAATTCATTTAAAATAGTTAAAAAAAAATTTTTTTTATTTAAAAAATTAGTTTTTTTATGGAGATGCAAGTGACATCATTCATTATGAATTTAGACTTGTTCACAAAATATTTTGAAAACAAATTTACCACATCTTGGTATGGGTTATAGTCATAGCAACCAGCATGACAGGGAGAGAAATAGTTTTTTCCATCAAAATGAACAGGATCAAACTGGAAAACGGATTCACATTGGCAGTCTGATGAGCAATGTAAATGTCGCTCATGCGTGTCATGAAAAGACCATCTGAAAAGCAATGAAACTAGCTTAATTTTATGATTCTAAATAAAAAAAATTGAAGAATGAGAAGTTGTTTAGCGGACCTTTCCGAATACTCGTCATATAATAGTCCAGCTATACTGGTTTGCTCACATCCAACCGCCATTCCAAGCAAATATGTCAACTGAAATACATAATATACAGAGATATATGATGGTCATCAAACCATTATGATAATCCATGATCCACAAAGATAAAGTATTGCTTTGCGTGGTGCTACATCATACTTTGTAAGCAGATAACCTCCAATAGCAGTTGATGATGCTACAGCTCCAATCGATATAATACCTATAATATAATATTATTTAAATAATCTTTAGTTTAATTAAATGTAGTAGAAAATCATTATCAATGGAAAACTGGGATGGAATTAAAAAAAAAACAAATGAAAAGAGTGGGAGGATGAGAATGATCTTTTCATCCATCTGACTTAAATAATGAAACACAAAACAACAGAAAAAAAAGAATAAAAGAATAAAAGAATAAAAGATAAGGGTATATATAGAATATAATATTGAAACAAAGATAGATTTAACAATACATATTTGGAAAAATAATTCAAGAGAGATGACTAGTTTTCAGTGATTACTCTTCAGGAAATGACAGTGACTGAGCAACACAGATTGAATTAAAACAGAGACAAAAGATAGCTAATCATGTGGAGAACTATGAATCACAACTTCAAAATATTGAAGATATGTTCAACAAATTCATGTCAATATTGCCATTCTCATGATTAGTATATGAAGATTCAGATGTTATTTCATGTATTTTTCGGCTTCATTTCTTCATTCTCATGTGCTCTGATCTTTTGTTATATTATTTTCATTTTAGGACCGTTTGGGTATGGGTTTTTTGCGAGGAAATTACAATTTAAGACCTGAAAGTCAGTCAAAATACTCTGGTAATTTTAGACACAGAGCATGAAATGTTTGTGAGGCATGTTAGATGAGTTTCAGTTTTAACGAAAAAAAAATAAAATAGAATAATTTGGGGAAATTATAGAATATAGAAGACAAATTGATATTCAAAATATGAAGTAATGATTATTATATTATAATATACCTGCATATAAATCAGCTGCACTAGCACTACGACCAAATTGAGTTTCAATGTACTTGGGAAGATAAGTTTGATATCCTCCAATGAGATAGCTTCCAAACATCCAAGCAATTACCATTGTCAAATATACAGGATTACGAACCAAATCCCAGACAATAAAAGGAAATTCTGGAAAATTTTGAAAAAATAATTATATAATAACTATAATTATATAGAAAATACATATTGTACTACTCACACTGAAAAGCTAAAATAAAAATATATTAATAGTATACTGTATCTTATTTTAATTTTTAAAGTTTTCATGAAAAACTCAAAATTAAATTTTTTTTTTCTGATTTTTTTATTGTCTTTTTAATTTCCGGCACTTAGTACTTAACGCTCAAATACATAAAATGAGAAAAGTTCATTTGTGTTTTTTCTTCTTTCTTTCTCTCAATTTCTCTATCAATTCATTTTGATTTTTCAATTAACCCATTGACTATTTCTTTTCATTTAATTATTAATATACTATATATATATATATATTTTATAAAAATTATTAAATAATGAACCTTGAACAGCCACTTTAACCTTTTCCCAATTAGTTAAATGTCTTGCTGAATCATCACTAAGAGCTGGGCTAATTGCTGATCGTAAAGGAACAACTTCATGTCCATTGGGTCTAAATAATTTCTATTATATATTATATATATTTATATTCATACTTGTATGATCTTGGAAAGAAAAAGAATGGTGTTGCACATAATATATATAAAATTCCACAGATTACAAAACCTAGCCACCATGCTCCAACCCATTGTTCATCAGATAAAAGTAAGTGAGGTGGAGCTATAAACATATTTTAAAATAATTAATATTATTATAAATATATTATTTATTATTTCTTAGCATATATATATATATTTCTTATGAAAATAAATTTAAGAATAGAATGAATACCTTCTCCTAATGTGATATATACTCGAGTCAGTCCAGCTGATAATGCAAATCCAAGAGCTGGTCCAAATGCATACATACTAGTTAATAAACCTAAAACAAATAAAATATTTTATTATTATATGATATATTAAAATAAAATTAAATATTAAATTGTAATTTCATTTACCTAATAGAAATGGGGATCTTCTTCGATCATCTACATTAGTATCAATGTATACATACGCTAATGTATTAAAAGGAGCTGCAAAAACTCCAGCAAGAATTTGTCCAATAACCAATAAAGCATATGCTATCTAAAATATATTTTTTTATTATATTATATATTTAAATTATTTATTTATATACTATATGCTATTCTAAACTATATATATATATATATATATATACATCATGTTTAATATCAATATAAACTCCATTTTCATATCTATGTATGTATATGAATATATTTTGAAACAATTAATTGTCCAAAGAATATTAAATTGAATGTTAATGGATGAATGATGTACTAATGTTAACATACACTATGTTCTTTCTCTTCATTTCTGCAATCATCTTGTTGATTTAATAACTCACGTCCGGAATCACATCGGAAGTCACGCTCATATACTTCCTACAAAATAGAATATTAGATATTCCATTTTAACTATTTATATATAAATAAAATAATCTTTTTTCTATATTTAACTATATATATATATATATATCTAAATTATATATTTTAAATTAAATTATTCTAAAATTTACCTTATCTTTTAAAAAAAGTTCTGTTTCATGAGTAACTGTACCATATAAAAGTACAGGTAATGCAAGAAGAAACATGGAAATAGCACTCATTATAACACCTAAATTATATATTATTATAATTATAATTATAAAATAAATATTATTAATAACCTATTCCTGTAATACGAGGTAAATGGCTTTTTGAACCAAAATATCCTATAATTAATATGGCAATAGTATGACCAATGTCATATAGTGATAATAATAATCCTGATTTTTCACTATTTAAACCAAATCTTTTTTCTAATGTTGTTAATATCCCAACAACATAACCAAGATATGTTCCCTATTATATATATATATAAATTATATTTTAATATAATATTAATAAAAACCTGTATTGCTACAACAATAATCATAAGAATAACAAAGTGATTTATAGTTAGACGGTGATACCGTTCAGGAAGCCTCAAAGGTTTATCCATTTATCTAAATAAATAATATATTTATGAATAATATATTATTCAAAAGAAGATATAAATAAAGATTAAATATTAAAAAATAGATTGTAAAATGATTGGAGCATCGATCGTGAGAATACTGACTCATAGATGCTTAAAGTTTGTTTGTCAATTTCGTTTCCGTTAGTATAAAGATAAAGATTTATTTAGGAAATCAATGAAATATGTATGTTATAAGTAAAAAATAAATAATATTTTATATATTTATATGTAGATATATACTATTTATTTTTTTTTTTGAGATTAGATAAGCTAAAAAGCTGAAGGGGATTTGTTAGATTTTGGGAATGTCATTTGATAATAGAGATGAGTGATATCAAAAGATTTAAATTTATAAATATAGATAATTTATTTAATATTAATATTTATTTATATTAAAATTAAAAAATATAATAATTGAATAAATAAATTATAATAATATTTAGAAGTATGAACTAACGAACTGACAATTAAACATGTCAAGAATAGTTCAGGTATGCTTTTTGATGATTCATCTTATTGTTGGACCATTCAATTCTGTATATTCAACTATTTCAATCAATATGTTGTCTCCGATAAGAGATAAAATAGGAAGAAAGAAGTAGTGAGAGACAACAACATGAATTGAAGAGTGATATACATTAATACATATATATGGAGAGAGAGAGAGAGAGAGAGAGAGAGAGAGAGAGAGAGAGAGAGAAATATAGAGGGATCTTATGCAAAGAGGAGGGGGAATTGTGTAGGTATCGGTGAAACTTTGTTGAAACTACATCATAAAGTGTGAAGTTTTTTTAGTTTAAAGTCTACAATTTTTTTGTATATTTAAGTGATAAATCTAACAGATTTGCATTTTTTTTGTTTTAACTAAATAAAATATATAAATATATCGTTGAGTATAGAGATATGATACTAGCTAGTCCTCTATACATCATTTAATATGTAAATATATATTTTTAAAAATTATATAAAAATATATGATAAAGATGATGTCATAATAAAATATTATGTTATTTCATATTTAAGATATATAAACTAATAATATTATAATATTAGTAATAATAATTATAAAAGATTATATTAAGACATTGATTTATAAATAAATATAATAGTATTAGACATGATATATTGAAATACCTATGCATATAGTATAGAAGAATAAACGAATATCAGATATTGATCTATTGTTTAAGATGTTTATATAGAAATCAAATATGAATATATAATGTTTGTTATAAAATATTTGATAATAATCAATAAAAGAATAAAAAAAAAAGAATGATCATATTCCTTTTAACTATATGAAATTATTCGAAAAGATAAAATAATAAAACTATATAAATATATTATAAATTATTAATATATTAACTATATATATAATATAATAATAATATATTGATTATAATACATATTGATTGATTTTAAAGGTAAAATATATTAGGTTGAAAGTTGTGTTGCATGTACTAATGAAATGAGGTCTCTCCTCAAAGAGAGATTTTGAATAGGTCGAAGATGGTAAGGCTGTTGTGCTATGACCAAAACGAACATGTGGCATTGAAAGGAGAATTATCAAGGTCATTACTATATACTTTTTCAATTAAATGAGCTGTATCTTTTATTTTTATGGAAGAAACAAATTCATTTTTACTGTTATTGATGACGAATTTCAAAAAAAACTTATCATGTCATATGTATTAATCATAATATTTCAAAAAGTTTATTTAATATTAGAAGATAACAGTAATATAATCTTTCCTATATATATAACTTAATTTACATATATATGTAAATAAATCATAATAATTTTTATTATTATTAATATAAAATATTTTATTTTATAGTTATTTTTAAATTTATATAAAATATTTATTATTATTTCACTTTTTCAAACATTTTCTTTGCGCATCTTGCTCACTCACTTCATTTCCAGTTTTAAATTTTTGCAGAACGGTTGTTGCACTTTCATTGTTGCAGCTTCACTATGTATATCACCCAAAATACAATTTCTTTATATATATTTTCATTTTCATTTATAATTTTTATTTTATAAATTAAATTATTTATAATATTTTATAATAAAAATATACATTTTTTTAAAAATAAATTTTATTTATCCCATTTGTACATACATAAAGTAATAGCATCATATCACATATAGTTTTCTATAATTATTTTTTTTTTGAAAATGAAATAAGTGAAGATTTATACAAAAAGCTCTTTTTCTTTCAAATAAACAAGAGAAAACCCGAAGTATAGATCGTACAAAGTAAAATGAAATAAAGAAAAGAAAATGAATAATATGTACGGTTACCGGCATGGTTAATGGTTCAATAATTCAGAACTATAACAGAAAATGAACTTAAAACTAGAAAAAGGTTGGAAAGATCGGTGAGTAATATTAACGATTTTCGTATAAACAATGAAATATTTTGATTAAAAATTTGAGATATGGATTATTCATCTTGAAACTTATAAACTAAAGGTAGCCACAAGCAGTTTGTAGTCGTGTAATTTCGTTCTAAAAAGAGTGAACAAAAATGATACAAAGAAGAAAAAAAAGAAATTAGTTCATATAATTGAAAAAAATATTTCAATTAGTAATTTCGGCTCATATTTTGTGTTTTATATTTTGTAAATCTTAATATATATATATATATGAATATTGGTCTATAATTTAGAATACTAATGCTTCTTTGGGATTTCAAAATAGTTTTTTTGGATATGGAAGCATTAGTTAGAAAAAGAAAAGTGTTTAAGCATGGATACCCTCATCATCCGATGAACGATCCCCATCTTGAGAAGATGTTGAAAATGACGCAGTCGATAAACCGGTATCATCAATAGATATGACGGTAGTTGCTCCA
Organism: Auanema rhodensis; assembly: GCA_964057225.1. Taxonomy (NCBI): domain Eukaryota; kingdom Metazoa; phylum Nematoda; class Chromadorea; order Rhabditida; family Rhabditidae; genus Auanema; species Auanema rhodense. The sequence goes on along the minus strand of OZ059899.1, from coordinate 5,692,682 downwards.
TGAACACTCTCTCCATGTTGAGAATGAGAAGATGATTCTTTGATGTTATATGTATGCTTCCATATTTCAGCTAAACAAGCAGAACTATGAAAACGGAAGAATACAAGAAGTGGCATAACAGCGTAGACAATTGTTAAATAAGTTGAATCAGCATTATCTTGAATTCCATAGATTTGTTTCATTGCTGAAAAGAAAAGAAAAAAGTTTTAGATTTAAGTTTAATCTGATAATTACCTTCAAATGTATGGAATGCGAATAAAGTCAAGTTGCATACGAGTAGGAATGTTATAATTTGTTTGCCAGGCTTATACTTCATAGCAAAAGCAGAAAGGCATCGAAGTCTGGAAAAAACATGATAATATAAATTATTTTTAATAAAATATTTACCTTGAAACTGTTAAGATAAATGCAGTTTGAACAGCAACTTGAAGTAGTCGAACAATAAAAACAAAAATTGGTAAAATAGATCTTTGATCAACAGAATTTCGACGATTATTAATGAATACATCAATACCTATAAATATTAAAATATATAATATATAGTATGTATAATTATAATTATACCTATTGTACAATAGATAAGTTCACCGGTTAATCCAATAATAAGAAGAATCTCATCAATAACTTCTCCATGCGCATGTAAACGATATTGTAATTTACGCATTCTAAAAATAAAAAAATAAAATAAAAGTTATACTAATTATGCAAAATATAACATAAAATGATATAAACTTACTGCCAAAATCCCCAGAAACAAGCAATTAAAGCGACAGAAAACAAGCAAATGTCGACAATTCCAAATACAAGATTAGTACCAATAGCATCTTCTTGTTTCTCAAACAATGAATAAACACCCATGGAAACAATTGAAGCTACGAAGAACATTATTCCACCAAATAAGCCAGCTGATGAATTACTAAAATATAAATATTAGAATTCTAATGCAACCGATCTTTTCATTTTATTTTATAAAAATAATTAATATATGTGATTTCACGTTTAGAAATATTATGCTAATTATATTACCTGCAATCCATTCCCATTCGATATTTTCTTTTAGAATTTGAATGTCCATGACCATGATGAGGATGATCAATTGATTGCCAGATGATAAACATAACAGCAGCACCAATAACAGAATATCTAAAAATTAATATAATTAATTATTATATATAATTAAAATTATAAATTAATATATATCTTCAAAAACTTACTCAACAAGACATGTTGTTAAGAATGTTGCTAAATCACCAAAATTCTCCAATGAATACATCTTATGGTGACCGCGGTATGTGAATGGCATAACCGTTGTTGTCTCGTTACTGTATGTTACAGTATCCTTCAATATAGCTTCCATGGTATCATTTACAACATCAGAGAGATATCCATGTCCAATTGAATATAAATCTTCTTCTTCACTTGATGATGATGACGATGAAGAAGCAGCAGCAGCATCAAGAAGTTGTGCTTCATACTTCTTTTTCATTTTTTTAGTAACTTTGAAGGACTAAAATATAATATTTATTAATAAAAAATAATGAAAATATAATAATCTTACTTGTTTTTCTAATACAAATCTGAACCATTGCCAAAGATTGATAGTAATAAGATGCATGAAACCAAATTTGCAAATACTTTTGAAACGTACAACAGAAATCTAAATTTCAAAAATTAATTATTTAAAATATAATTTATGATATTACCTTCGTATTACAGAAAAGGAAATGCATTTGCATGAAAGTAAATATTAATCCAATTATATGCTTTGCTATGATTGGTCCCTGAAAATTCATATATTCCATTACCATATACGTTAATCTACAGTATACCTGACATGAATAGCTTCTGAAGCATAGAAAGATTTCTAAACCAAATAATACAATACCAGCACATCCAAAAACTGAAAAAAAAGAAAATTTCAAATATATTTGATCAAGCCTTCGCTTACAGAGTGCTCCGAGACGAAGGTACAAAGTTCCAGCTCCTTCACCATTATGGCTTACAGGTTGTAAAATGAATCTCTGAAGTAAAACTATACTGTAATTTTCTAGATTATATGATATATCTAATCATATATTGTTTATATTTCTGTATATATCTTTGGAATTGTAGTATTTAACAGAACAAAATGGTTGATTCGGTAAAAATGGTTTCTGACAAGTAATATTAGATGTTTGCTCATGATCAGATGAAATGGAAGGATATTGCATATGGAACTGTATTCCTCGTATTTTCTATCATTTCTATATTGACTCAAACAGAACAAACTATAAGTAGTCGTTTCTCTAATTGTACACAAAAAATGAAAGAAAAAGGAACGAAAATCGTTTTTATATGGAATTTTCTTAATACTAAATATAATTTGTTTATTTTTTTTTGTAATTTAGCTTATAAATTATAAATATATATCATATATTATATATTTGAAAACTTTTTCAAAAAAATTTTGTTTAAGTGGATCTTCTTTGAAGAAAAAGTGATATTTCTGGATTTTGCAGAAAAATATTGGTTGATAATGAGAGAAACGTTCAGAAAGATAAAGATAAGTGGTAGTTGAAGAAGATTATCTAACATATTGCCAATGAACATTGACTCTCTGTTTAGATTGTTAACGAGGAAACACTCGTCACTTCAAACTAATATTGCCAAATATATAAATTTTCTTTTTTTTCTCTTTATCTGAGTTTAATGTGTCACGAGTCTAAGTTTCTTTGCCTTTTCAGTAATTGAATTGACATGGTTTTGGTTGTTTGACTTCCACACCAAAGACCTCGAAGTAAATGAGAACAAATTGGGAAACATATTATTTGTATAGGAATTTGGCAAGAGTCCATCAATTTATAAAAAAAAAGAAAAAGAGAGAGAGAGAGAGAGAAAGAGAGAGAGAGAGAGAGAGGAATATGACTGAGAGAACGCGTGAGGCTGATTTTTGAGTTTGAAAGATCAAAAGAGAATGAATAAAAAAGAAAAAAATATATATATGAACTCAGATTCTATACATAGTTTGATGTATGTACTTACCTCTGGAGATTCAATCAGCTTGTATTTTGCCATCAATCGAATACAGAAGTTAATTGGCTGAGGATAGATAAGGCAACAATGTAGGAATAGTATGAAGATAATGCCAAGAAGGTACATACAAATAAAAAAAATCTAAAAGAATTGGTTTTAATTAGAAAATAAGTTTGATTTGATACCGTTTCGCCTAACCATAGTTCATCTTGCCAGACAGGTGATAATTCAATAATACAAGCAAATATGAACAAGATCAAAGTATATAGACATGATATCATGCTGGCGAAGAATTTCCTGAAAAAGTAAAATGTTTTTGTATAAAGTTGAAAACACAAATTTATGAAAAAGGTTTTACCGTAGTTTGTAAGTATTACTCTCTGCATTTGAGGTCATTTTAACTCATTATAGTTATAGAAGGGAAATAGAATAAATGAGCTTAGGATTAGCTGATCACATGAACAAGTGAGCTAAATTCTCCTGAACGTCTTCGGTTCTTCTTATATTGGTACACAAGCTGAACCGCCAACTCGTGTACTTCATACATCTCTTTTCTACAGAAAGGTGATGTGAGACACTAGAGTTATGAAGATGAATGAAAGAGTTCAAGAATGAGTAGAAATTGAGTGGATTGTTTAGAGAAAAAGAGAAGAGTAAGATAATTAGTGATCAGGTATTGTTAAGACATCATAGAGATTGAAAAGAAAATCGGAAGAGACCTTTTACTGTTAGGATAAAGAGATAAGTTTATCATTGAAAGTTGTATGACACATTGTTAAGATAACATTTCTGTGTGATCAAACAAGAAATGATATATTTGTAATTTTCTACACACCGTACCTCATACAAGCTTTAAATTAATTTAATAATCATTAGTAACTTACGTTGCTTTTTTCTTTTTCATCCAAGGATTTCGCATATCGTTGTGATCAAGTAGATTCGGACTTCGTCCTGGCTCACCACTATGAGGTCTATGAGCTACATGACCTGTGTGTTCGTCGCCGTGTTCCATAGAGTGCATCATGACAGTAGATACTAAAATATTAATAATTATTAACAATAAGTTGAAATATTATAAAAAATAATAAGAAAGTGATAATAGGAGAAGCTCTAAAGACTTTTTATATAATATTAAGTATTATATAGTTTATCTTTCATGTAATACACTGAAGGCGGAGTAGTCAGAAAAAACATTGTACGAGATAAAATTTCAGGTTCAAACTTTGATAACAGAAGTTAAGAAGGTCTTAAACCAATATAAGGCGGTTCATGACGAATCGCCCACTAATCCTTCCAGTAATTGTAATAATGAAAAAAATATTAACTATAGTTATTCTTTAAAATTATATATTTTATATATTATATAATTAAAATTATTATTATTTTGATTTAAAGTACTGTCTCAAATCTCAAACGGTTCGTTAAGCGTTTGTTGACAACGATCTTAGTCTTACATCTATGATGCAAGATCTAAGTACAAGTACATTGAACATACTAGTTCTAACACTGAATGTGTGAACATAGTAAAGGAGCATTTAAAGAAAGGAAAAGGTGGAGTTACACAGCTGCTCTAGAGTGAATTAAGAGTCTTGACTGATACTGTTTCCGAAAGAGTAGCAAACCTCCCCTTTATTACCGTATGGCAAACATATTTGAGAAGCCTTGTACGGCATTGAATGAAAAGGGAAAACCCCTTTTTCTCTAACAGTTTTTAGAGAAAAAAAATCTTATTCTTTGATTTATGACTTAAGTATATAGATGAAAAACCGTAAATATAATTATAATAATTAAATTAATAAAACAAATAGAAATACCTAACTATACATATAGTAATAATAATAATAAAAATTATATTTTATAAATGAAATAATTCAAAATGCATATATCTTATTATAACTAAGCTTTGTTTCACTCGTGTATTCTATGATTCTACGTGTATGTTGGCTCATTCGGCACGAGCCAATTACTCTCTCAATAAACAGAAGCACTAAAGTATATCTTTTCTCAGTATCACATACTGTCTTATCCTTTATTTCAACTTCAGTTAGTCAAAGTACTGTGTTCGTTTCGTCTGTCTTCATCTGATTATTCTACAAAAAAAAAACGTTTTGCTCTTCTTAACCCACACCTTTTACTTCTCTTTACACTCCCTCTCTCTCTCTCTTTCTCTCTTAAAACTACACTTTTTTATCTTCTTTTCTTTAACATATCACTTTTCTTTCAAAATCATTTTGTATCTTCTCTAATGTTCTCTGATTTGTATGTCTTGCCCGCACAGTACTCAAATATAGTTTTAATTTCTCTCCTTTTGTTTCCAATGACTAATTTTTCAATTTACAAATTTCCCTCAAAATATCCAATGATTAATTGAGTGTAAATTACTCAGATTTTTGTTATTTACATTTTACCTTTTAATCTTAAATATATACAAGTACAATATCATTTAATTCCTAATTTATATTAAACAAAGTTTGTTTAATTTACAGAAATTTTCTTTTTTTTTTTGTTTATTTTGATAAATCACAATCTAAAAGTATTTTGATTTTTAATTATTTCAAGTGGGTGGATAAACAATATTTAATAAAATCTTAAACTATATATTATATATTACTAGCTTCTGCCTCCTCCCTATTACTAGCTTTTCTCTCTCTCTCTCTGTCCACCTCCCACCTCTCTTTCCCTCTCTCTTTCTTTCTCTCTCTCTCTCTTATCTTTTCTTATTTTATTTATCATAATTTATTTTTTATTTTCACATAAAGGAAATTCAAAACAAAAAATAAGTTTTCGAACATTTTTTGCATGAATTCTCAGTCAATATAGAATGATGATCTCTGCTGCTATTTACCCGAGAGGTTACAGTTCTCGGAGGTAAGGTTGTCGAAACTACATCCTTGGTGTACTGCCGCACACGAATTCAGTGTTCATCTATCAACAGACATGTATTGAATTCGTCATTAGTTAAATTACCGTTTGTTTGCTAGGTTTTCATTGAGATTTCATAAAACTTTCTTGAAGCTTAGCATTATTACCAAAACTTCTCTCATCATCAACTTCATCATCATCACATAATTTCGGACTTTTGAACGTTTGATCATTGGTTGCAGTGACTAGAAGAGAAACAAGCGATAATGTCAAACATACTTGCCCTCTCCTCCCTTTTTTTTTGCTCAATTCTCTTAGTTTTTCTTTATCTTTCACGTACTATTTCACTCTCACTATTAAAACTCTATCTCTTCCGCATTTTCTTTTCCACTCTCTATATTTGTGCTCCAAATAAGAATATGTAACGTCTACGTTTTTCTCTCTTTCTCTCATATTTTGTGTGCTCTTTTTCAAGTCACACATACAAACGCAAATGGCATTTTTCAAAAATCGCTGAAGATATATATGCCATGTTTATTATGTCACAGCTTGCTGAATTAACAGCAAACTGTACTGTTAACACGTTATATTTGCTTTTTAAAAAAGTGTCTCTTCCCTCTATGAGCAAGAGCTGATTTTGGCTCTCATGACCATTCGGTTACATGATCTATGGTATAATGGACTTCGTACGCGTGGCAATATACTTCCCATCTACAACAAACTGTATGATCTTTCTCTCTTTGTTATAAAAGCTATTCGAATGTTTGATGTTAATATAAGGTAGAACTTTGAAGTTTGTCTAATATATGTTCAACTCTCTTTTCAAAATCTTCTTATAGAATAGAATACAATCATGAAGGTAACGTATAACGATAGATTAATAGAAAACCTACTTGAACTGAAACTTGTATCAATTGAATGACGATCGTCTTTTTCATTTTGTATTTTTTTGTCCAAGGGAACTTTCATCTCTAAACTATTTACTATAAACTCAAAATAATAATAAACTGTATAAGAAGAGTTAAGTAAACAAAAAGAAAAAAAAAAGAAAAAGAAAATAAAACTGAAATCATAGACAATATAATTTAATTATTTAAAATTTGTTAAATAATTATAAATAATATTATTAATTAAAATATTATAAGTTTTATAACTGAATCATTATCTTCATATATCAATTTATAAAAAAAAATGATGATTATCATAAAAATAAATAATTAATAAGAAAAATATATTATTTAAATGAAAAGATGTATCTAAATCATAAATAGAGAAAAGAATCACATTTTAATCTAAAAATTCTAGAGTAGGAGAATATTTTGCAATGAAAGGAAATACAAATAATTATGGAAGCACATGTTTCGCAGACCAGAATTTAGTTGAAATCAAAAAGTTCAATAGAAAAAGGAAGGATTTTCTTTATGTTCATTAGAAATAGAATGAACGCAATAAGATAGTACTAGAATGTTGTTTAAATAATCTTTTGTATGCATCATGTCAAGTAATATGAAGTGAACTACAGTCAAGTCAAGAGCACACAATATATTAGAAACCTATACGATATACAATATACATATTTAATATATTTATAATAATTAGAGACTGTTTTCAAGCTAACCAAAGCAAAATAATTTTAAAATAATGATGGATAGGTTTTAGCTATTTGCGACTTTTGAAGAAGCATCTAAATGCATGTAATGCCTGAGAAGTGTGCAAGAAGAAAACGAAAAACACAATAGACAAATTTTAAAAAATAGGAAGAGCACACTACAAACAGTCCTCTTTGTTTGAATACTCTTCTCATTTTCATTAAACTCTTAGAGATGGTTTTCCTTTTTTGAGAGAAAAGAAGAAAAGAGAAACAAAAAAGACATATGTAAACTATGTATATATGGTTAAATGTACATATATAAAATAATTTTTTTATAAATAAATTGAAAACAAAAGTTGATTCACCTATTAGATGTCTTACTAAAGAGTTCAATATTTGCAATAGTATAATCATGTAAAAGTATATACATACATATAGTTAGGTATGAAATAAAACAAACAATTATAAGTATTAGTATACAGTTAAAGAATATAAATTTTATTTTATAGATTTACTTTATTATAATTATCATAATTAAAGTTGTTTAGAGCATCGTGAGTAACCTAGCATGCATAACTGAACGAGATCAGAGAAGGAGCAAGCATCACATATGATCCTGTCTAATATATGTGCCGATCAGTATTTACAGGAAGATAAGGACGAAGTTCATGCCCTGGGGGCAAAACTTGCTCTCCATCTGTCTATAAGAGATAAATATAATGATCTCATATATACGTGAAACCGAGGAGAAACTAGGGTGCAAGAAGAGTGCTGATAGAAAAGTTGAAAGATAGGAGAAAATGAGAAACAAAGGTTTAAAGATAAGTGAAACGGCGGAGTAGGTGAGAAAACAACGACAATAGAGAGAGCAAGAGACGGTTGTATCAACATTGAGACTGGAAATAGAGCAGGCTTCCCAACCTGATTCACACTTTCTAATCAAGCTTTTCAAGTAATTGACGTAATTCATCAAAGAGTAAATGATATTCACGTGATTTACTTTGATTCACGTCAATTATCATAAAACAAGCTTGAACATTTTGAAAGATACTCATGAAAGATACTGTAGTATCCTAACAATACCCATAAGATTACATTAACTTGACTAGCTTATTATGGTCAGTTACAAAAGTCAACAAGAAGATGTTGAACTCAACTTTTTCCATTACAAGTAAACAAGACGCGAGAAGAAAGAAATACTGCCAGTCATCCGTATAAATATCGTGCCGAGGCTAATCAAATAACTTTATACAAAACTTGGTGTTTAACTGAAAAAAAAAAAGAAATTGTAAAAGATATTGTACATACATAATATGTACATATCTATCTATCTGTCTATCTTTATAACAGACTATTTTGTTTATCTATTGTGAAAAAAAAATAAATATATATGAAATGACCAAACAAAATTGGAACTTTACAATAACAAATATACTATTCAATATATTTATTATGTAGTTTAAAGGAAATATTTATAATTTTAATAAGCAAAACTCTTTTAGATCTCAATATCTAACCTGTCTATCACATTTCCATTTGACTTGTTTCAATTCAATGCAACCGTGTTGTTTGCTGATTATCTTCTTTAAAGGAAAATTTTAAATTATCTTTGTGTTTCACGTCATTGACGTGACCGCACGTGGCTAGTACTTTCATCTCATTAGCATAAGTGGATACGTTGTTACAATGCTAAACATTTTGCTCTTATTTACTTAGAATTTTCTGATCTCAAGTGCTCTTTAAAGCTTTATCAGATGTGAGTTCACTTGACTATCCTAGAGTTTGTTCAACTATTTTCAGAAGAGTGTATCTTTGTGTGAAAGCGATATGGCTTAACGAGCAAAGCCGTGAATAAGTGCGCCGGTAAAAGGAAGCGGAAGCTGATCTCTATACTCTCAACCACATACAATATACACAATAAGAATCAGAGTTGCGCAGTTAAATTGATAAGACAATTGATAATTCTGAAAATACTTGTAGACATTCTGAAAACTTTATTTATTTTCAGAATGAGTCACTGTTTTGAATATAAATTTGATTATACTTTCAATTTGATTGAATTTCTTTATTTCAGTATTTACTAATATTGCTTTCACTTTTTTATGTGTGTTGACTGAACTTTATCGGTTCACGTTGAAGCGTGATCCAGTGCGTGCACGAATGCCTGCTTCGCTTCCGAATCCGGTTGGCTAGTTCGACTACGAAGACGAAAGACACAACGGCTATAACAACGAGGCGGCATTCTTAGTCAGTGATGCTGCACTGTCATCTCCATGGCCTACGCAACGAGTGCCTTGAGCGATTCTTCCTCTCTATTCGTTCAAATAGGATTGTGTAGCTCGTGTGCTCTTTCTCAGCAAAAAAAAATTGTCAACGATGATTGGAATGCAAGCACCTTGAAGCCAATACTCTCCAGATGATCTCCCCAGCTGATTCACGCATTGTTGACGTGCACGTTCAACATTGGCAACTGAAGCCGGAAATTTTGATTTTCTGATTTCTAAGGTATACCTGCGAAGCTGTTCGAAAAGAAAACTAATTTGACCTAAGCGAACTATTCCGGAAAAGCCGGATAGTTGTGAATGGCGTAAAGCTGAATCATGTTGTTGACTTTGAAATTCATAAAATAAAATTGCAAAAAATGTTGGAACTGTTCATCTATACCATATGAAATCAACGTTCTCAAGTATATGATGAAACTGTTTTTGAGATAAAAAAAGTATAATTCAGTATTATAATATATGATACCGTATTCTTGATACAGCTATGTTTAAGATACATTTGAATATTAGCTATATTTTATATAATTAGCTCATATAATTAGTTATAGTTCATAAGGAACTATAAGCGAATTCGAGCTCAAATTTTTCTATTTGGACGTTCCATATTCATACAATACACATCATCATCGACATCATCATCATAGCATTTCTGTATTTCGATTGGTAACTGTCACATCAACTACTACATGTATTCTCCAGTATTGTTTCATATACAAATTCTAGAGAAATGCTTGGAATATGGTAATAAACATGCTCTGGTTAGCTTTTAACTTTTAAAATAAATGAAATGAGTACATTCAGCGTGATAACGATGATGTTTTCACCTTTCTTGAAGTTCGTCAAAAAGCATATCAAGTGGCTGACCTATTTAGAAAACGTGGCATAAAGCAAGGTGAATTTTCGTTTTATGAATTAGAAGCATTAAATTACGTGAAAAAATTCTTTTCCTCGTCAGGTTCTTCAATTCTTGTCTGTTTACCAAATAACTGTTGGTATCCAGTAGTGTTCTTAGCTTCTGCATTACTGGGAGCAACCATCTCTGGAATAAGCACACAATCAACTAAAGGTTTATTTGCTCATTTATTTTTTTTTCTAAAAGGATGGAAAATTAATATTTTCATTTGTATTCACTAGAAATCAATAGTTCTGCTTTTTCTTTAAAAAAAATGTGTAACGTCAATTTCACGTCAAATCATCAACCATCAGCTTGAACAACAAAATTGAATAAACTTTGAAAGAAAAACTTTACAAATATTTTTTAATGTTGAAAATATTTTGGAATTACTTTGATTAAAGAAGAAATCAACGACTATGCTCGTAAAGCTGGTGCTTCTGCTTTTGTAACAACAACTGAAATCGCCCAGGGCTTAGGTGACTCTGCTCCAAAGGTATGACAATGTATTCATTATAAACACATTATAAATAATGATTTACAGCATTGTCTCAATTTTTTTCATAGTTCAAATAATTTTGTAGGCTGATATAATCATCATAAGCAAAAAAGATACATGTGCAAGGCCCACAATCCCAAGAGATTTAGTTGATGTAGATGAAACTACTATAGATACATGTAAATAGAACAAATACAGTGTTAAGCAAGTATTTTCTATTATATTTCTTTAGGTAGTGTTGGATTGGATGATCCGCTTATCATGCCATTTTCAAGCGGAACTACAGGAAAACCGAAATGTGTTATACTAACTCACCGTAATTATCTGGCTGCCACTGACAGTCTCAAAAGGTTTCAATATCAACGAATATAATGCTTAATTCAGCAAGCTTCAGATCATTATTTGATGAAATTTTAAACAATAATAAGAAGAAGTCACTAGCTTTTCTACCTTTTCATCACGGCAGTGGATTTTGGGCACTTGTGTTCTCCTTACTCGAAGGCTGTGAATCTATTATAATGCCTCAATTTCATCCAATAACAATGCTTCAACTAATCAGTACACATCGAGTATGCCAAGAACCCTTATTTCAATTAAGGCGCAACTTTCTTATTGTTTCAGATTGAAGTGTTAAATGTTGTTCCTTCAATTCTACGTTTTCTCTGCCAGTTTGCACCGAGCCAACTGAATTTGGATGTCTCTTGCTTAACCACAATACTCTGCGGATCTAGCCCGCTTGGTCCAGAATTGAGTTCTAATATTTTAAAAAATTTTCCTTCAGTTAAATATTTGGTCCAAGGTAATACATAGTGAAAAGCCACAACTTATATATTATTGTATTAGGATATGGATTATCGGAAATTGTTGTACTTAGCCATGTAACACCGTTAAAGACACCTAAGGATAAACTTGGCAGTTGTGGAAAGTTAATACCAGGCTTTGAAGCAAAGGTTCTAAACATCAATGGATAGTTTTCAAAATATTCAAATTTCTGCAGATTATATCACCTTCAGGAGAAGTAATTCGAGAACCTAAAAAGCATGGAGAATTATATTTAAAGTCTGAATGTGTAATGAAAGGATACAAAGGCGAACAGGAGAACCCTTTTCATAATGGTAAAACAATACTACTTTATTATTAAAATTAAAAATATATAATAAAAAATATTTTGAAGGATGGTTTCGAACAGGAGACATTGTTTATTATGATTCTGATCATTTCTATTACGTGGTTGATCGAGTTAAAGATCTCATCAAAGTCAATGGTCTACAAGTTTCACCTTCAGAAATTGTATTTTGCATTTTTTTTCCAAGTTTTGAATTTTATTTGATTAAAGGAAGACGTGATACAGTCATTGCCATTTGTAGTGGAGACCTGTGTTATTGGTGTTCAACACGAACTTCAAGGGGAAGTTCCTAAAGCATACGTTGTACTATCAGATCGAATAAAAGAACATAATAAGAATTTTGTACTGGAAGAGATCATGAGACACGTGAAAGGTAACACAAACATTTCCTTTACATATAATTTTCTTTTTTTGTAGAAATTTTGGCCCCATATAAGCAGCTTAAGTATATAGAGGCAATCAAAGAATTACCAAAAACAGCAAGTGGTAAAGTAGCAAGAAATGTTGTTCGTAAGATACATTCAAAAAAACATTAAAGTACTCATGACTATTTATTAGATTGTACATTATTTATTGATGCAATTATTACAATTCGACCTCATACATATATATATATTGAAGTATTCAAATTTCAAAGCATTATTTTTTTCTTCTTTAAAGAATTAGCAACATTCCAAAATGCACATACACACAGTTACAAGAATTATTGTTATCCCACGATCTCTTCTGTTACCACTTCAGTTGTACCCTAAATTATGATTATACAAATAAGAACCTCAAACTTAATTCAATTACCGCGTTAAGATCCTCGATATATTCGTCTTCGTTATAATGACCATCGGCTGATTGATCAACTTCTACTTCATGACCAACATCCTGATCCTCATAATCTGAAACATTTTTATAATACAATGTTAATTATTTACTTCAAACCTGGATAAAAATCATCGGCAACTTCCCAACTCTGACTCTGAGATTGGAGAATAGTCGGAACTGTGGTTTGCCCTACGCCTCCGGACACTAATCGCCCTTCCAAGGTCTGAAAAGTAAGATAACTTATACATTACTATACATTACTATAAATTACCTTAAGTTCTCGTAATAATTCTTGAGCCCTGGGTACATCTTGTGTTACTTTCAATTGCTGAGAAATATTCTAAAAAATTATTGTAAATGTCGTACAAAAGGAAAATATTAATACATCTATTCTATCTTTAATACGGTTCATGAGATCATCGAAGTCAGCATTTCCAGTGACACCTGGTTCCTTCAATAACGGCACTCTTTTTCGTGCCATTTGCATAGAAGGTTGACTTGAAACCGAATGATGTGGAAGTGTTACCACTTTTTCCTCTTCTTCATAGGGTGTTTCATAGTAGACATCATTGTTAGAATCCAGCATTCCTTCTACTTCGCGCTGAAATTTCAAACTGAAAGTTATTACAACCGTTAGAAAACTCACTACTTCTACAATCTCGCCTTCACCACTGTATTCTCCATTTCCAACATATTCCATCAAATCCATAGCGTGAGGCATCTATAAAAGAAAATTTATTTGGAAAAAAAATTAAAAATCGGACAATATCTCTTTTAATTTTTGTAGATCCACCGATAACTCTATGACGCTGAGCACCACTTACAAAATTTCTTCTTCTTGTTAAATGTATACTGAAACAAAACATCATAAAATAATTTTCCATATTTTCAATACATACTCAGATAAGGAACGACTTTGTTTGAATCGCATATCAACGGAAATTCCTGGTATTGACATAGCGCGTGATTCCTCGTCTCGTAAATATCCCTGAAATCAATGAAAGTGAAGAAAAATATCAATAAAGGTTTCGGTACCTGATCACTATAAGAAGTACCATCTTGTCCTGCACCCATATATTGTGGAACGGATAATGTTTCCTCCCATTCTCTTTCATCATCAACAGGAGCATACATTTCTTTCACATAAGTTCCTTCCTTTTGTAATTTTAATGTAACGTTACGAACTTCGTAACGTTGAAGCCAGAATCCACGTTCATGCTCGGAATATCTGCCTGCAATTTAACACAAATAAAATAAAACTTGAATTGAGAAAATTACTTCGTATAATTTGTACAACATCATCTTCAGAACATCCTTTTAAAAGAAGTTCTGTTATTTCTTTTTTCAATGCTTCTGTTAATGGTAAGCGACGAACATCGAAAGAGTGGCCGAAGTGCCCTAGGCATCCACGTATAGCCACGGTTCTAAAATAACAAGAGAAACAAATAAATAATCAATAAACTATAATATACTTGTCTTCTTTGTTTAATTTCAAACTCATAAAAGCTGTACAATATCGACCAAGTTTCTTTGTTGGTCGATTTCTTTGACGATGAACATTGGCTTCACTTTTCCGGCGTAATCTATTCGTATGACCACTTAAATGACAGAGAAAATATCTGTAAGCAATAACATTAAAAATCGAAAATAATAAAACAACGATACTTGGTTGCTTCATGTTTCATATCTCTACCAGATATTTTGGCAAATCTCGAACAAGTTTCTACTTCCATTCGAAGCTTCCACGCCTAAAAAACAAACTCATTATGAACCTTATTTGATACTTTGACAACCTCAAATTCTTCCATACTGCTAAACTTATACTCTTCCACTGATAAATCATCTCTGTTATGAGCTTCAGCAACATGCTGAACCAGAGTCACCATGCTGTCGCAGACGACATCACATTCAGGGTCCCCACATTCAAGTGAAGGCATTCTGAGTTTGATAATTAGTAGTTGAAAATAAATGAATAATTAACTTTGGCTCAGAAGAACGACCATCCAAAATTCCTTCATGCACTCTTCGATGATGACGAGAAGCTGCAGTGCGAGAACGGAAAACGGCTTCGCAATCCGGACATTTTACCTGAACATCATTAACAAATATTTTAAAACAAATTATTTTTTCATACGCTGGCAATTGGATATTGAGGTTCATCTTTAACTGCTACATAAGCATCACAAGGAATAGATGACCAAGACGGCTTTTTATGGTGTCCAAGATGTGCAAAACATCCCATAACTGATACTTTACTAAAAGCACAAATAAATTAGCTTTCAAAAAGTAAATAAAGGATTACTCTTTCTTATTGTGAACAGTGGCGACAAAATATGCAGGACATCCAATTATTTTGTTTGGAACTTGTTGAGGATGAGAAGGTCCCTTCTCGGCCTGTGTTCTCCAATCTTCACAAAACTCGCAGTACATGTGAACTGTGTATGAATCAGTTGAGCCTTCCGGTTCTTGTGAAGCAATAAAAGTACACCTTGAACTTCGTTCCAATTCTTTGCGCCAAGCCTAAAAAATAAATCCTAGAAGAATGTGTTAATTATTTAAATTACATCAAACTTATCAATTCTATCAAAAGTAATTCGACGAATACGATATTGCTGTTGATTGTGGAATGCAACCAAATGTGCAATTAAATGACTAACATCCGGAAAAGATCCATTGCAATGGGGATGTGCGCAAAGTAATGACCCAGCTACAACATCAGATTTAGCCTAAATATTCAACACTTTCAATAAATTCAGGTAATTGAGATACCACATGCTCCTTATGATAAGCTCGTTTATGTTCAGTAAGCTCAATTTGTGACAATAAGACCATTTCACAAAACCCACAACGGAACTCATGAACTGGCTCTTCAAGTGAAAAATTACATCAGATAAACTAAGCCAAATATACCTTCAAAGTCCAACTCTACTTTCATTTCCTCAATCATTTTCTCATGATAAGCTGCAGCGCGAGTTCTGAGTGGAGCTGCAGTAATTGACGGTTTTGACTAACAAATTTTTAATGAATTTTCAAAATAGGTGAATTTTAAACCTCCGAAAGAATTGGTACATTATTAACAGCTTTACGACCTCTCTTCGAAGTTTGTCCGGCAACTTTCTTTTTAGAAATGGGAGATTTCAAAGCTAAACATAAAATACAATAATAAAATCCAAGCGTTTCACACAAACCTGCCAATGGTTCCTTATGTGTGATTGCATCGTAGCTTGTTGAAGGTCCCTAAATTGGAAATATAATAAAAAGCAAATCTTAGTCGTAGCTTACGTCATCAAGCTCAACTTCGATGAACTCTTCTTCATTATCTGATTCTTTAACAGATTTTAACTTTAAAAAATAATAATTGTTATGAAATTAAACAAATAATCTCACAGTAGAATTGGTTTCTTCAGTAACATTTACTATTGTGTTTGATTCTTCTTTTACAACAATTTCATCCGCTGGTCGTTTCCGTTTTCTTCCACGAGGAGGCATCTTAATCATTAGAATTCAAAATTAATTCATTCATCAAAACAATAACAGATAGCTAGTTGGAAAGGTAACCATAATGAAATTAATGCAAAAAAAAAATTAAAAATTTATCAAATGTATGTAACAACAAAGTACCCGTATCTGAACTATAAATAAATATTAAAAACAACTAATTTTCAATTAGTAAAACTAACTAGTTAATCTAAACACACTATACCTAAACCTATACTCGTTCTTGCTCTGGAGCTTCTGCAGGCATTACATCCGATAAGAAAGGAATACTTCGAAGAAATCCAGTAAATTTCTCTTTAAACGAAAGTTTTCCTTGAGCAGATACCAGCAATTCCTTGGCTAGATCAGGATCAACATCCATAGTATTGAAAAACCTTAAGACAACAAGATAATATTGAAAACCCAAAGCAAACAAACCTTTCTCTACCCCATAACAAAGCGTATGTCGAGATTGCAGTTACAACAAATTGGAGAGGAATTAATTTCAACAATAAAGGTCTCGCTGCTCGACTACCTTAAGAATTTCTTATTTAAGTCGGGATGTTTGAAAATATATACTCATACCTTCCCAAGATAACATTCCAAATTCTAACATATTCTTTATAGCAGGGAACTTTTCGTTCTTTCTTTGCATCAACTTAAACAAACCATTAAAGAAACTGTTATAAGTAATCAACATACCACATAATAGCACAGATAAGGAGTAGCAACCATTGGCATCACAATACCAGTGAACAGTGAAATTATTAAGGAGTGAGACAACAAACAAGAAGCGCATGGATTATTTTCTCTATATATTGTTTTCATCACTGTTACCTTGAACAAGTGAAATAACGATAAGTTTTACATAAAAAAACGTACCTGCTTCAAAACAAAATAGGTCAATCCAGAAGTATATACTCCAAATATGAGAGGTGATTTGGGACATCTTTGAACTGCCTCCAAGAAAGGTGTCTTGGAATTATATAGTATCATATCAGCGTTAATTTTGGTCGCTAAATATTATAAAAGTTTTACAATCAGTTATAAATATATACCAATGAAAGCAGAAGTTACACAATTCGTTAGCAACCCAGCATGCATTGGCCAATTTAAAGCTCTTCTTTCATTTGCGTAAGGCCATGCATTGGTAAGCTTCCCCATCATTACTGCCTATTTCATAAAAAATATAAACATTTATGATTGTGAAGTACTTGATCTGCTGGAGACATTTGTGATAGATTTGTCCATATTAGTGATCTTTCTCCTGACAATCGTTCGCCAATTCTTTAAATAATACAAAATATTCTGATATATATGAATGTCAAACTACTTAGTTCTAGATATGGCACCTGCTGTAGGTTCAGATGTTGTTTGAGGGGGCTCAGATCTTTTCCATAAGTCTAAGAAGTCCTGTGAAGGCCCGTTCTTCATTTCGGTTCCCATTACTTCTGAAATATCATGCATATCTTCTCTTACATCCATACTATCATTATACAAATTCAAATTTCACAATGTTAAGCTTTAAAACGATTAATTATAAATATATTAACTTAGTAATGCCAAACGCCGCACGCGAGCGTGTAAACGGAGGACGCGTGCGGTCTCGCATGTAAAAAGCGTCCACATCTGCTGCCCTTTGATTTCTTTAGCCAAAGGCTTCACAAAGTAAAAGGCAATAATGTATTGAAAAAAATATATAATCTTCGCGAATCAGAAGAAAATAATAGCACAAAAAAGGTATTGAAAGAAAAAACATTTTTTTTTTCTAATTTTTGAATTTTTCTTTAAGTTCTCAAGTTTTTCAATGATTGAAACAAACAGTAGCATTAATAATTTAGAGCATTTAGCACTATAGAAAAAAAAACCACTACTAATCACTTTATGAAACAAATTATTTAAATACAAAAACAAATATATGCTTGAAATCATTAAAATGCACATTTTGGGTAATTAGCATGTTATAACCAATATTTTGGTAGAATTAGTATTCTTGTGGATTATGGGAATTCTCCAAAAATTAACTAACTAACATGTTTGAATAGCATCACTGAAAATTATATGCTGGAAAGGCAAATGAACTCATATATTGTCACAATATTTTTTAAAAAATCTATGATATTATATACTTGTGATTCATATGTTAACAAGAGAAAATTATAGATATTACCGTACTTGAAGAAACGAATTTGTCACCACGGTTATATGAGATCCATATGAATGAATATAATTCTTTTCTTTGCAGTACAGCTTCCTGAACCTGTACTGCTAACAAAAGTTTTGAATATGTTTTGAAGGAAAACAATTATTTGAAAAAATTAAGTTATTAATTTATTTTTAGTACAGCTTAACCCCTTCCTTCCTTATCTTCGCCAATGGTTAAGATTAGGTTTGCATATTTCGGGTTGAATGCTTGAGAGCTATTCATTGAATTACAAATTCATTCTAGGTGAAGGAGTTACTAATGGATATGTTACTCTTGCAATTTAGTTAGGCCATTAAGACAGAGCTGAGATTCCATTCTTTGAAACGTAGCTAAATTCTGAATAAAATAATTCTTACATACTTAGAACATAGCTCATTTATAGCTATTAAAATATTGTTTTTTTAGATAAGAAATTATAATTTTTTTGGTATAATATGAAAATAAATGAAAATTTTTTAACCAGCAATCAATCAATAACTATTAAAATTATTTTTTTCTTTTGCGGAATAGAACAAACCTAATTAATTATTGCAAATCCCTATCAAACTAGTGGTATAGTCATTTGCTATCCAATGCTTTCTCTGTCTCTCCTCATTCTCTCAATTTTTTCCTTACTATCTCATAGAGCTTGCTCTGTTTACACCTCCCATTATACCCAGATCTCATCCAATTCTCTTCTTGCTTATTTCTTATTCCTGTTCAGTATTGGTGTTGGATCCCGTACATATACGTTGTACAAGCTATGAATCATTATATGTTTTGAAACTAAAAAATAATTTTTATTTTCAATTGTATAAATACATATAAATTCAAATTATATTAAACTCAGAAATTCATATTTTATATATATTTATGTAAAGATTAGATTCTTAACTTAGTAATTTACACAAAATAGAAAGCTGAACACATTTTTTGAACTTTCGTGCTTTTTCAATTTTTTTCAACTTTGTTTAACTTGACACTTAAGAGAAACCTAATCTGAAATTTCGAATTCATCTGAAGAGTATCTAGCTAACTTAATTTAAATTTATTCTTCTATATTTTAAATAAAAATTCACATAATATAATATTTAACTGGTAACATAACTCCTTTATCTCTTATAGTCTCACTTAAGTTTCTTATTTATAAGTTTGAAACATTAAAGGATTGAGTTTCAATTCGGTATCTTTGAATCCCAACAAGAGCTGTGTATCTAATATTAAAGAACAGCTGTTGTTAACGTCGATTCATCTAACTCCACTAACATGAATGATCTTTTCAAGTTATTCTCTATTTATATGCTTTCATCAATTTTTTTTCATTTTCTAGCTTTATTATAATATTGAAATACTTAGATCATCTCTTCAAAATTTGAGATACATCAATTTGTATTAATTCTAATATTGTGTATGATATCGGCATGAGGAACAACATATCATGAGACTAATCGGAACCATATTCGGCAAGTTATATTTTAATTTCAATATTTATTATATTATTACTATTTTTAGTAATTATTCTACTAGTATATGTTGAATCTAATCGATATGCTGATCAGTTATATGAGGATTTGCTTTATTATTACAATAAAAATGTTCGTCCAGTAAAGAATGCTAGTGAAAGTATCAAGGTCAAATTTGGTTCATCACTTATCCGAATCATTGATGTTGTACGTTTTCTTTTCCTTTTCAAAACATTTTTTCAATTAATTAGATCAACTCGTGGTTATATATTTATTATTATTGGCTTTTTTATTAGAAAATAGTAGTTTAAAGTATCCAACGACCATAAGAATTGGACATCGTTCTATCAACATATGAATCTGCTGGTTGATTACCACCGAATGAAGGCATCATAATGTGTGATACTCCACAATCCGATGGGCAATATGAAGCAGGCATTCCTTAAATATCATATTATTAATTTGGGTAAAGCCTTATTCATATTTTTACCTGGATCTCCTGGAGGTCCATTTAGTCCTCCTTCACCTGGTCTTCCAACAGTTCCCATGGGTCCGCTTGGACCTGTAGCTCCAGGAGCTCCTGGTGCACCCATTTCTTTAGCTGCACGGCCAGATGGTCCTGGCTTTCCTTTCATTCCTTGTGGTCCAGGAGGTCCAACTGGTCCAGGTATACCAACTCCAGAAATAACTGTTTCTCCAGAAACTCCTGGATTTCCCATTGGTCCAGGAGCACCAGCGTCTCCCAAAAGGCCACCATATCCTGGTGGTCCATCGACACCAGGGTTTCCAGGCTCTCCAGTTTCTCCACGCATTCCAGGGTATCCTGGCATTCCACGTTCACCTTGAGGCCCTCTATAAAACAAATTACAATTTGCTTTTTCGTTTTATCTTACCTTGGTCCAGGTGGTCCTGCAGGGCAAATACTACATGGAAGATCGTCTTCTGGGGAAAGTTCTACATCATAGCCATCATCTCCAGCTTTTCCTGGATTTCCAGGCATGCCAGGAATACCATCATCTCCGGATTCTCCAGCAGGCCCAGGCATACCTTGAGGGCATGTTAACATGTTGCAACCTAAAACGAATGCAAATCAAATGTCAAATGTCAATCTACATACCACTGCATGTAGTAGCGCCATAATAATCTCTTTTTCTTCTTGAGAAAAACATCACAGATGGATTTTTGTTTCCATCTGCTACTCCACTACTAATAATCTTTTGCAGTTGTTCCCATACCCTATTAGTATCTTCCTAAAATTCCAAGTTGAAAGTTCTTAATATTTTTTGAAAAAAAACCTTAAATGTACTTGAGTGCTGTTCAGCTGTTAAACGCTCATTATTAACTTTGAAAAATAAAGTTGGAATAGAAACAGCCATGAAAATTATACAAAAAATAGAACAGAATGATGACACTAATGCCAAACGGTAATATAGAGAGTTATCACCCATACCTTAAAAATAATAATAAAAATCATTTGAAAAGGTTTAAATGAAAAACAACTAAAAAAATAATAAAATAGTAAGAAATAATTATTTATTTTCTTATATAATTATCGGAAAGTTTTGCGATATCTCGAGAGGCTGAACCAAAAAGCTGGCTTTAAATGCATCCGAGGATATATGATTTGGGTCAATTTGTGCTTTCACTTTACCTTTTTCAGTCCGTTTTTCCCTTCTCTTTTCCAGTCCATTAGTGGGTCAGTCGCCGAGAAAAAAGATAAATTGCATAAGAGAAAGTCTCACAAAAATTAGAGAACAGCTGAGGATCATTTTAAAAATGTTCCGAATTTCTAAACGCCTTGCTTCAATTTTGGCTTTTCATTTCGATTTAGGGCAAAACTGTAAAAAGGAATATTTTAAATTAAAAATCTCCGATTATTGAAAAACTAATCCAAATTACATGTACAAAGAGAAAAACAACTTGAATTATATTTTGAAACTTAGAAATGAAGGATTAGAGATGAAATCAATTTAATTTTCAGGATGAAGTTAACCAAGTTCTCACAACTAATTTATGGCTTGAAATGCAATGGTTTGATTATAAGTTGACATGGGATCCTATTAAATGGGGAGGAATACGTAAGCTACATATACCATCTGATCAAATATGGATACCTGATATTTTATTATATAATAAGTAAAAAATTAAATTAAATATTTAAAATTTTAACTAAAAATTTCAGTGCTGATGGAGAGCCGCACATAACTATTATGAGCGATGCATTAGTTTACCATAATGGCCTAGTTGTATGGAAACCACCTAGTATCTATAAAAGTTTTTGTCCAATTAATATTGAAGTAAACCTTTTAAAACCAAAAAAATTTCATTATTTTTCTATTTAATTCTAGTATTTCCCATATGATTCACAATCATGTACTCTTAAATTTGGAGGATGGAGTTATAATGGATTCTTATTAGATGTACGTCAATTACCTGTAAGTTTGTATATATTATTACAATTATATGAGCAAATACATATATATATTTCTAGACTCCTGGTTCTGAAATAATAAATAAAATGGATAGTGAGGGTAAAGAATATCAATATTTAGAAATGGGAATGGATTTATCTGGATTTTATCAGTAATATTATATGAATTAGTTAATAATATTATAATTTTTATTATAGAAGTTTAGAATGGGATTTAATGTCTTTGACATCTCTTCGACACGAACAACTATATCCAGGATGTTGTGGACAAGAGTTTTACATTGATGTTAGCTTTGTAATAGCTTTACGACGAAAAACTTTATTTTATACAGTAAATTTAGTTATTCCTTGTATGTTAATAGGTAAGCGATTGGAAAAAAGAAAAATATTAGTTGTTTTCTTCATTTTTTCAGCAATTCTTACAACATTTGTATTTTATATTCCTCCAATTGAGCATAAAATGACATTTTCTATATCTATTTTGGTTGCACTCACTGTGTTTTATCTTGTTCTAATTGAACTTATACCACCTACTTCACTTGTTATTCCTTTAATTGGTAAGTGTTTTATTAAGTATTCATATTCAGAATTTAAACTTAATGTTTCAGGTAAATATCTTCTATTTACAATGTTTTTGGTATCAATTTCTATTCTGCTATCTGTTGTATCATTGAACTATTATCGTCGAGATGGTTCAGCTCATCCTATGCCCAATTGGGTGTATATAGTATTTATTCAAACACTACCTAGGTACTTGTGGATAAAGCCAGCTGAAGAAGAAGAAGTCAGTGATAAAGGATCAAGTATTAGTGGTACGCCGTTTAGTCTTTTAAACTGATTTCGAACATTTTTTTCTTAGAAATTCCACAATTTATGGATTCGTCTCGAAGGCCATCCCCTTTCTTCCTTTCTGTCCCTCCACAACTTCAAAACGGCCAGGTATTGAAGTTTCTGGAAGAAATAAGGAAGATATTTTGAGAATATCCGTAAAATTGAAAGCAACCGACTGTGACAGCTGAGCTAAACAAAATAAAAAAAATTCCTATTCACGTGATTTTCTTGCGCACTGAGCAATGGACAGTTAAAATAAAAATTTAAAAAGAAAACAAGAAATAATTGAAAAATTCTTATATGAATTATTATATTTTATAAATATATTATAGATGAGACTATCCCAATTAGCACAGCTACGAGGAATGCATCCCGATTTAATACGAAGAATGATTGATAATATAGGATTTATAGCTGATCATTTCAGAGCAATTAAAAAAGAAGATAAAGTTAGTTAAATATAAATATATATGTATGTATGTGTATCAAACAAATTCAGATATCTTCGGATTGGTCATATGTTGCCAATGTAATTGATCGTCTTGTTTTAATTGTTTTTCTGGCTGTTAATGTGATTGGAACTATACTAATTGTTCAAAATTCTCCAGTATTCTTTGATGAAAGAATGCCCATAACCATTGTAATTTATTTTAATTTCAACTTATTTTTAAATTATTTTTTAAGGCTCCAGTTAGTCGGCCACTCTCAGGCGATACATTTGAATCTAAATTTAGTGATAATTTCACTATGGAAAACTGGTGGATGAATACAACATAACTGTGCATTTGTTGATGATCTCTTTCATTTATGTAGAAAAATTAAGATAAATTAATATTTATTTTTAAATTTACTTTATGCAATTGACTATTTAGTATTGAAAAATAATTGAGGAAGTAGTAGTTTGAAAGCTGTTCTCTATTAAGATTTATGTTACTCAGGTGATAAGACAATTGTATTTAACATGATACAACTGACTTGAAGATAAGCTTAAAAGAAAAAAAGAAAGTGTTCAATCAATTTTAGCAAAACTTTCATTTCTCTTCCTCATTTCTCTCTAACACATATCATCAACTTCATCTCTTTTCACTTAAATATACTTTAAGATTGTTGTTATGCCAAAGAGATTGTTATGTCAAAAAAGTGTTTTTAGGCAAGAAACTTATGTCAAACAATATTGTGAAAATAAAAATAATTGCCAAGAATTGGCAGAACAAACAAACAGTTTGTTTCATATTTTCTATTTCCTCTTACTTATCTGCAACTATTTCACATGAGTTCAGGCGTGACCCACAGCTGACAAAGTATATCAGATCAGTTTACAACACAACAAGAACTTTATTATACTTTCTTTTTTCTGTTCAGAAAGCAAGTTAGGTATATTCCGAATATTTCAATAAGAAAATTGAATCTTAGAATCTCAAATGTAGATTCTGCTCATATATTTTATTCTATTCATCTTAAATAAACAAATGACTAATTAAGTTAAGCTCTTAACAATTCTTTCAGTCTTTCAAAATTATTATTTTGAACAAATGAATATATGTTATTTACTATATCCATAATACATAAAAAATTATTATTTTCTGTTAATGTAAATCTTTTTTTTCTCAAATATATTAAAAAAAATCGGTTGAAAAGAGCTGTTTCACTATTTCACTCCTCAAACAGTGTCATATAATTAAGCTCAGACTTTCATCATTTTTCCTGTTGACATCCGGTAGCTGTTCTCGTAATATTTGCTTTATTTCCTCTGTGAATCGTTGACTTATTTAACTGTTCTGTGTGTTTCCACTATCCCCCCTCAGCTTTATCTTTCTAGATCCACTTCTATTTATTCGTCAAGACGTCTAAAAGCTTAACCTAATGGTTGATGATCAAAAGACGGTTAGTTGATGTAAATTAGTTGTTGTTCTATTACTATCACAATCTATTTTTGTAAAAAATACTACAAAAATAAGAATAATAATATACTATAGGATTATGCTAAAGATCAGGAGACAAAACACAGAAGAAAAGTTGTTTTGCCATGTGTAATACCATGGGAATACGGATCTAATAAGTATGCAAGTCAAAAAGGAAGTGCTGCATTCGGTACCATTCGTAATTTAAGTAAGATTTGTTTTCTTTTACTTCACAATATTATTTATTAAAACCAAATATTCATATTTTATTATCAAATTCAGATACTGATCCCTTTATGCTATCAATTTTTTACACTGGTAAAAATGTGTGATTATATGTAGTTAAAAGTAAAAAAAAAGCTTAATATATGTATGAGCATAATGCTGGCTTCTCTAATATGTTCAATGTCCAAAGAATAATTAATATGTATAGTGTGTAATATATTACTACTAATACAACTTTCTAATAGCTTGTTTTATTCAAAAGTTCAATTACATTTTTCAGAACTTAATGTGCAATCGTCAAAACCATTATCAGATAGCAATGATGGTGTTGTTCCCCAGGTTAGTCCATTTCATCGAAAATAGAAAACTTTTAATTAAAGTTCATGCAACCACTCTTTGCATCATAAAAATAAAAAATGGATTTACAACTTCTTTCAATGAACTTCTTCGTCCAAACTTTTCGAAAATCATTTTTCATAAAAACAAAAGCATAGAAAAAATATAAGAGAGCAATAAATATTGAATTATGGGCTGAATGAACTCTAATTTTATTAGGATTCTGAAAATAAATCTCATTACAGATTACATGTCCTCCACTTCATCACAAATTTGCTAATCAATCTGGGCAATCATTTGGCAATTTCAGAGAACAAGTTACTAAAGTTGTAGATAAAGTGCGACATTTTTGTGAATCATGACTAAAAAACTCGAAATTTCAGGATGGTTTTGAAAAGGTTGCGATTTGCAAAATCGTTGATGATAAAATGACTGAAACAATGTTGAAAAAATGGGATAAACCCAACAAGGACGCCACCAATTCAACTATTGGTAAATCTATAAAAAAAAATTGCTAAAGCGTTTTCGTGTAACTCAATACTCAGGGAGAAGACGGGGTGAAATCATAGAAAGTAGTGGAGGCAGACGGTTTACCGCAGATGAGTTAAATAAGTGTCGAGCAGCTATCCCGAGGTTTCAAGATCCTCGACAAACTATTGCAGCTCAGAACTCTAAAACTGGAGATGTTTGTTCTTTTTTGACTTGATAGTGTTATGCATAACGTATTTAAGGGATTCCAAGGTGGCATGCATCGCCAAAGACAAGCTACTACTGCAGTAGAAGGACTTAACCGTTCTGAAATTGATCAGCTAGATTCAAATCGATATATGGCTTGGCTAGGAGGACAGGTGCCAAATATATTTTGAATAAAAATAGATGCGTTATTTTTTCAGCTCACATTACAATCTCAATCTCATACAGGGGGTTTCTCTAAACCTCGAGACGTAGTTTCAACTTCCTATTACGATCGTCTAATGAATGATCGCAATGAAGAAATAGAGGTAAAACAAGAAAAACGTTAGAGTATTGATTGCAACTGTTTTAGACTATTCGAAAACGACTCGATGAAGGAAAAATAAAAGAGAAACTTGACGAAGGCAAAACAAAGGAAAATGTACAAACCGAGAAAAAAGAATCAGAGCAGGAACCAGATCCGTTTTCGTATTCCAATTGAAATATTTTTAATGTCATTACCTTTTCACTTGGTAGCTTTTAATCTCAAATCTTTCACTTGGATAAATAGTTTATTTGCGTATTTATAGAGGAAATAGATACTATGACAAACATAAAATCATGCATTTGACAAGAGGATTTATGCTGAACACATGTCGAATGCAAAAAATGACAGTTAAAGCCGTAAAAGCACTAGAGTCACGACACCACGAAATTTTGGGAGTTCATAAAACCTATTAAAAAGATTATACGAACAAAAAGAATGATCACGTTAAAGAGAAAATCACATAAATACTGGTTTCAGTATCACTTTGGAAATACAGAATGACTGTATGCTTCATAATAAACCTGCAAGGTATTTGAACGCTGCTCACAATCCGAAAGATATGACAAAATCTCAAAGTAAAACAAATTTCCCAAAATAATATATGTTGGTTAGAATATACGAGGGCTGGAAGAAAAGATCTCTTTTTTTTGAAAGCGTGATTTTTCCCTGCTAATATAGATAAAATAATTTGGAAAGTGAATTAGGATAAATATCTGTCTAATACAGTGTAAACATGAAGTAAAATAAAAGTTGGTTAGTAGGATAAGTATTCTACTTGAAAATCTGAGGAGAAAAAAGTAGAAAAAAAATAAAATAAAAGTTAGTATTGTTTAAATCAAATGATTCAAGAATTACCAGTCGTAGTTGAACTCTGAAAATAGAAAAAACGTTATAAGAAAAAACAAAATATTACTTACTTCGTCTTCTACAAGTCTGGTTAATTTACAAATTGCATTGAATGCTCCATTTTCTGCTGCACCTTCATCAGTCAAGCCACTACCATGACATACAACAGGCTTATCCAAGCCTAAGGTCACCAGGGCGAAATAGTATTGTTCACATCCATCAGGTGACTTCAAAAGAATAATGGTTCATCTAATAGTATTAAAAACAAAACCTTAGGAAAGTTAGTGTATTGCACAGAAAATTTATATTTGTCAGCGAAAAAATCTAATTTTACTCGGAAAACTTGGCCATCTTCTTTGGGAGAACCACAATGCTCGGCAACGAAATCGATAGCGGAATTCATTAATTCAGATTTTTCAGTATCACTCAATGATCTAAAACAACGCAAATTTCAATAATAAGGAAACCTTACGAGCTAACCTTTTTCCGTCCTTACTCTTTCTCATACGCTTCAATCTCCCTTCAACCACAACATCCACCTTCAAGGGAGCAACTTCCGGTTGAGGATAGTTAGCATCTTCTATAGAAAAAAATGATGAAGCCTAAGAATGAAAAACCAAACCTGGCGGAGGACAAGCCCTAACTTGATTGCTGAAAGTAACTCTTCTCTTAATGTTTGGTGAACCGGGAGCTAGGGAAGGAGAAACATGTCCACTGCTTGGTTCTGATGGTGTCGGGGTATTCTCAGTGGTGGTGGTTCTTGAATATTAATATATTTTATCTGAGTTGAACTGAGAAAAACAACTTAGTTTCTGTACTTTGATTTTGAGTATTATCTTCCACAATTGTATTGGGATCATCATGTTCGGCTTTTTCCGAAGGACATAAATCGTTTGGATCAAACATTCCTATTTATATTAAACATAAGAAAAGAGAAAATTGAAAGTATTACCTATAGCATTGAGTGATTCTTTCTTCTTCAATAAACTTTTACCTGGGGCAGGTAATGGTTTTATAAATCCCAAACGAGACAACAGTTCTTCAGCAGCAGCACGCTTTGCCAACCTCTTATTGGGACCAGTACCCATACAATAAATCTCTCCACATCGGACCTTCAATACATGTTACGAAATACAACGTTGATATAATGAAAACCTCAACAATAAACTCTTTATATCTGCTTAGTCCGTGTTCGCCAACAACAGTAAACACAGGATCTGGTTCATTGCGAGCATTAAGAATCTTTAAAAAAAATCTAAGTATCAGAACTGAAACTGCTACTCACTTGGCTTAGCCTGGTTACAGGATTAATTTGATGGCCATAGGAAGGATCCATTTTCATGTCCTAAATGGGCGACATATTATTTCATAAATCATCACTGCTTACCTTCACGATAGTTTTTCTTTTTCCCTCCTTAGAGCAAGCTTTACCTTTTTTCTGAGCTTTGAAAAGGAAAGAAGCCATGTATATAGGTGAATTTTCTTCAAAAAAAAACTTTGCTCAAGAAATCATAATTTATGAAACTACCTAATTCACGAAGTCTTTCTAAAACCCCCAAACAGGCTTGTTGAGTTGCAATTTTCTTTTTTCGTCCTTCTCCCAAGTGTTCGACAATAACCTGTTCACTAACATCCCTCAGAGCACAACGTACCACATACGATCTCTCATGGGGAGGACCGTCTTCTTTCAGAACCTTAGATTACAACCTCAAAGACAAGAACTAATAACAGCACAAAACCTCAATTTCCACATCCAATTTCATTTGATGTGCACATTCATGAACGGTACTAACAACAGACTTCTGCTTTGGTTTAGGATGATCATCAGATGATTGGGACGAGCCTCCAGTATTGTTTAACATTCCATTCGCAGTAGAAAACTCCAAATCATCACAGTCCAATTTAGACGAGTTAGATACTTCATCAACCGTAACAGCCTTGCTAGTCTGTTCTCCTTTAAACTTGGCTTCCAATTTCGTGATCGCTGGTCCTAGGTAGCACAATGCCTAGAGTGTAGAAATTAGAATATTATATTTTTAAAATATACTACCTGTGCGGCAGCATTGTATTTTGCTTGAGAAAATGTTTGCCCCACGCCAGTAAAGGCTTTGCCTGTTCCAATATAAACCGTAACCAAACACACACGATCATGTGTTTCCAAAGGATAGACAGAAACACAGGGCACGTTAATTGGTGGAATCATTCCTAATATATTATAAGATTTTAAAGGTTCACAAAAAAAATCTACCAGGATGAACACATGTAGATGGACACATCATGGGTTGATTAGGGTGGGGACCATTGTGGCAAGAAACCATACCTCTTGCCCCATATACAGGAGGTATATTAGAATAAGGACTGCAAGAAAATTAGCTTTAAAAAATTTCTTAAATATGAACAAACCCTGGAAAAAAAGGTTTCACTCCTTTATTAGGAAAAGGTGCTTGAACACGAGTACGCGGGGGTTTAGGTTGTGCATGGGGCTTATAAACAGGATCTGGGAGGTCTAACCTCCTTGTAAAAAATGCTAATAGCTCAGGCGGAGATGCTTCTAATTTGAAAATAATGAAAGAAATGAACAATGCGAGCTAACCTTTTTTTCTTTTGAATGCTTTTTCGGGAGGAAAATTCAATGTAGTTTTACTAATAGCGACAGAAGCTGCAGCTTGCTGCGCTTTTTTTATTGAAGCTCCGCTTCCTTCAAAGCACTAAAAATATAAACAGCAACTAAATTAGAGTTGAATTAAATCTTACCTGGTCTTCGGTAAGAACTAACCGGACAGTAAATAATTTTTTATGAGCTGGACCACTTTCATCCAATAATGTATACTCGTGTTTTAACTATAATATTACGAAGCTACAGGACTTTGATATATGTTATATACCTTGTTATATCGAGCAAGCTCAGCAATTCTCCACATTGAGCTTTTTTCTTTGCTTTCTATACTAGTATATGAATAAATATTTTTAGTGTTGGCATTATCAGTCGCCAAATGTTGCCCACACCATGGCTGGGGATGTTGAGCAGTCTGAAAAAAAAGTCTTTAAAAAAAGCATTCAGAAAACATACTTTTACAGCAGGCGTGACAGAAGCCACTTTGTTCTCGTTAGTATTAGGATGAGAGGTTTCCGACAATACTTCCATTTGTTCTTTATATTGATCAAAATGAACCATTCCAAATAAAATTTGAACAAACTTAGCTCAATTGATCTAAGATTGCAAACATTCCCTGCAATGTAAAATAGAGAATATATTAAATTACAAAGATAGTAAAAATGCAAAAAATCGATAAAAAAATTGAAAGAAACAAAAATGTCAACGCAGATCAGTACTCTAGTTAAACTTAGGGAAAAAAATGGATTAAAATACAGTGCTGCTTGTCGTCCAATATACGATTTTTTTTTGCAATATTGACGTTAGAACTCTCAATAGTTGTAAAAAAATACCATGGTTACATTTATAATCAACAGGCTTAACTAAGGGAGATTAAATTCTTCAAGTTAAATTGATTAAAGACTATAATAGGAATTTATCTGTACAAAAACCTTCCAAGCGGATAAATAAATTAAAATAAGTAATATGTTTCTACTAATATTTAAGATTCAAACAGATAGCGGTTACGTTTGATTCCAACTTGAAAAAAATAAGCAGTTGTAATCAGTATTGATAAGGAAAAACAACGCTGGAGCACTTAGAGAACAAATTTTACAGCCGACAGAAAAATTTTATTTGCGTACAATATAGCAATATTTTTAGTTTGACGGCGAAAAAGTTGTTTACTATATTATAGCTGCTAACGCCTTTATTTCGAAAACTATTTATATTTTTCATTTTATTTTGTTTTTTTTTACATTCAAACTAACATAGTCAGAACATTCTTTACAAATATTTCTTCTTTATTTCGCATATGAATTTGAATAATTATAGTTGGAAATCACATGATTGTGAAGGCCTGACTCTCAAAGTGTTTTCACTCTCATCTTAAACACGGAATTTCCGTTGCATTATGGCACACGTCCAGTTTTACTTCTTGTTATCTAATATAATTTGTTAGCTTTAAAGATTATTTATGCCATTTTAACTAAAAAAAAACTACCTAGCTTAGTCCATGCTTAAAATTGGCGCCTAAATTTATTTTGCTAATTTTTACCGCATTTATCGAGTGTTTTCGTGTTTTATAACATTCTTAATAGCTTTCTGTCTAATTTGTTGAATACTTTTTCATAGTTTTTGCGTAAAAAATCGTTAGTTTTATCATTGTTTCGTTGCCGCTAATGACGTTGCACGGCTTCATTCCACTCATGAATACATTAAGCATTTTATGTAATATAAAGCTATTGAAGCATGTTTGTGATATTTTTTATCCTAGTGTTAATTGTTGTCTTTATATATAGTCTACAATTAACCTTGATCTTTTCTTTGTCTTTATCTTTCGCAACATTGTTGTAATTGACTATATTAGTTATGTTTTCATGTTTGTTGCAAGATCGCTTAAGTTCACATATCAATTCAATAAATTCAGTCATATATGTGTATCATAGCAGAGATTAGTAGCGTTTAGCATCCCGTCCACAAAGTAGGCGGAGCTAATATCGATCGCGTACTTCTGTCAATGTCCTTTCTCTCATCACACAGAAAGCTGAATCATTTATGTATACATATTGAAATCGTTTATGATGTTCTAAAAAGTTTTTGGAAAAAACTGTTGTTACCACTGTTATTTTATTATCTACACGAAAATAGATGGGTTCATGGATCGTTCCATGTTTGGCATGCCAAGAGCTCATTTTTGAACACTTTAACAACAACTTTGAACAACTTTGTAGTCTGATATGGGAAAACAGCCTTCATTACCTTCTTTAGCCTGCTTGTGTGTCTTACTACATATTTTGTGTTCAAGATCTTTTTGTCTTGTCTCGATTTTTAGTTGTTAGCGTTTCCTTTTTGGGACGCAACTTACAGCATTATTTCGCCGTGTACTTTCATTCTTTCTGATCTTCTCTTTCATAATTCTTTGTTTAATTGATTGCAAATGTAATTACTAATCATCCGTTTTTTATAAATGTCTTCCAGTACTTATTTTCCTAGCTTAAATGAACAATCCAAATGTTTATTATTAGCACTTATTACTGATTGTGCTTGGCATGTGACATACATTATTTGTGCAGCAACAGTGGAAAAGTTGTCAGATTGCTATGCTATTGCCTGATGCATGAGCGTACAGAGAGAGAAAGAGGCGAGTGCGATAACGGTACACACAGTTAATGATCAGCCACACCCTATATTTAAAAATTAATTTTCCAATATTTCTATATAATCCTCATCATCGAATCATATGAAGCTATGCAATGTTGTTCAACTCCCAAATAAAGCTATGTTTCGAATTCTGTCTTTGTCATTGTAGGGTGCCGTGTCATTTAATAGTGAGAGAAATTCATTTTTGTTTTTCATTTTCTTATTTTATGTTATTCACCGCTGTTGATATTAGCCTATAGAAATTGTTCTGCGCTTCTGGTAATTTCGTATGCATTGTGAAATTGGACTAACTTTTTAAAAATCCTATGCTTTCTATACACTCGTCATCATGGTTTTAACTTTTCATGGTTTCAAATTCTCACACCACTGCTTCATTCCTCTTTTTTCCTTTTGGGTTTTAATTAAAGCAATTTTTTCTAGAATATTTCTGTTTATTTCATGATATCAGAAACACATGATCTTTGGCAACATCTTTATATCAATGTTGATAAGCAATTCTCTGTTTACCGTTTTGTTTTGTATGAAATTTCACAGACAGCTCTTTATTTTATTTCGATTTCTTTCAAAATTTGAAGTTTCATTTCAGAGCTAAGCGGATGAGCGCTTAAACGCTAGAGCATGACATCGGCGCCGCCATTAGAAGAAGAAAGAGGAGTATTGAAGTCAGGAGCTGTAACCGCCGCTTTCGCTCCCGTGGTTGGTTTGGACTACCATTTCCTTCTAATTTCCCTTGTTTTCAGAAGTCTAAGAAAAGCTTTTATGCAGTTTTAAGTGAGCGGGCCTTAGAACTACATGAAAGCGAGAAGGCTTACACGAAGCGAAAGCCTGCCCGCCATCTCGTTGATCTTTCCGTGGCCTTTAACGTTCATAATGATCATGTATGTTTAATAGTTTAATATTATAATTTAGTATTTTGAAATGTCATTGTTAATGTTCAACATTGGGCGGTAAATAGTGGTGTTTGTTTTCTTTCTTTTTCGATGAAAATGCCGTCATGTGTTGTTAAATTTTTCAAAGTATATGGGGTAGTGAGGGAGCTAAATGCACAGATTTTCATTTCTATCTGTTCTCTTTAGTCTTAGTTTTTTATGCATGAGTATCAGATTTTTACGAATTTGTGTGACAAATTGAGTACATTTTAATGATGAATATTATTATTTAGAATATTTTTTCTATAAAAACCACTGATTACCATAGATGTTTAATATCATTCTTTATGGAACGGATTATGTTGTTTACCATTTATCTTTTGATTGAATGTGAGCGGATGAAGAGCTTCGAGAGCTTATTTGTCACGTAGATACCTGGATGGATTATGAAGTTAGATTCCGAGATATGGGGCTGATGATTTTGTCGGAAGGGATTTAGAAATATGAAAGACAAGTTGCTACACGTTTTGTATTGTTTTTTTACAGTTTGATGCGAAGTTAAAGAGATGTGTTTGCCTTATGGGACCAGACGAAACTCTTTGTATTCGTGCAGAAAATGATCAAGTGAATTTGGAATGGTACGAAGCTATTCTGAGGGCTATCATACCTTCTCGTGCATTCAAACTGTGTCGTCCAGTTCAAATTGCTGAATTTTTTGGTAAAACCAAGCATAAAGAAGCGATTTACAAACTGAAAATTACAGAAAATGCGTGGGATGTCGAAATTGTTGCCTCACCTAAATTGAAAAAGCCAATTAGCGCGGATGAAGCTTTACCAAGTATGTGCGATAGACAACCTGATTTACAACCAGGCAAAAGGAGGTACATAGAATTTGAATACAGTTTTTATTATTGTTTTATTAAGAATTTGCTTTTATCCACATACCATAGTTCTGTGTAAACGAAAAATTGAGCCTGCTACCCAAGGTTTACCTCCTTCTGGTATTCCCCCGTTTCCGACGGAGTCATTCATCGAACTACCGGTAAGCTTTTTAAACTTTTCCTCATTAACAACACCTTTCAGAGAATGTTCATTGCATTTTTTGGCAGTCAGGAAAGATATTTTTTAATTAAAATGGGTCGTGGATCTCCTACAGGCGCTTGTGAGTTGTGGGCTCAATGTGAATCAGATGAGGTCTGATTGTATGTTGGTGCATTTCCAATCAATCTTTATTGTAGGTTGCCAACGATATGCATCTCAAATTGAATTTCATTATTGAGCGTGAAGGCGAGAAGAAGAAAAAGATAAACGGAGGGTTTGTTTCTTATACGAATAAAATATTTTTTATATACCTTTTTAGTGATACTCTCCCAATACTGAGAACACACCATCGTGAACGCTCCCACACACAACCTCTGCACATGAGAACAAATTCTAATGGACTGTGAGTTTTTTTTTACTTTATTTTCTTATCTTATCTGAAAATATTCTTTTTTCTCTTATAACTCATGAGTTAATATGTCATTTTCAAATTGTTGTTTACTTGTTCATTTTTCTCCGTTGCTTGGTGTATCATTCCTGTTTAAGTTCCTGTTCATTCTCCCGAACATAGTGTTTGGAAATCTAACCAATTTTTTATCAGCGATAGCACCGAAGAGGAAGTTTCATCTATTATTGTACCTGCTCCCGCTTATGTTTCTGCCAGAGATCGTCGAGCTATGCTGCGAGATTGTAAAGCTTTAATTGATTCTTTCGAGGAAGAAAGCAATCGTAGTCCTATACAGTCTAATCGACTGACTGCTATTCGGCCTCGTGGCTCACTCGGAAATCCAACTGCCATGCAGATGGAGCTTCTGGGGAGGTGTGTTATTAAGTTCCATTTTTTTAAAACTTCTTGTGTTGTGCCAACTGGTTTAAGGTTAAATTTTAAAACTATTAATGATTAGCAGGATTGATCGTCCCCGTGGATCAGTTCATTCGCTCGGAAATCCCTCGGTTCTATCTGAAAGGTGTCTAGCAAATTCTGCATGTGTTCTTGTACCACTTGTTCAATGTTCTTTATATAGCACAATTCTTTTCTTCTAAGCTTTCTCCTCTTCTCATGCTATCAGTCAATATTTCTCTTCGTTTGTTTTTGTTGTTTTGTTATTGGTTATTGAAATATGGTTCTCAATGTTACATACAAATATTCATTATATTTAGGCGAAAATGCTCTCCTGTCGAGTCTACAAGTACAATTGGTCGGAAGATATCTAATCATGGGTATGATTAACTTGAATGACCATAGAAATTGATTTTTTTTAGAACCGTCTCTGGTGGATCCTTTTCTGCTCGTTGCTCGACAATATCAACAGGTTCAGCCGATACTAAAAGTATTGGCTATAACCCCGCATGGAATATTTTCACTCCGACGTATGCTGTGTTTTGAAATATTTATTTAAAATATGTACTTTCAGGGGTCGGCGGTCGTCAAACACATCAAGCATAAAAGAAGAGAGCTCTTCATATCAGGTTATGGCTCCTCCTTCATCTAATAACAACTTAGAAGAAACTGAAGATAGGTTAGTTCTTTTTTTTTCATTTGTTATTAATCAGTATAATTTAGTGGCGGAACGTTAAGATGCGATAATGGAAGCTCTCGGGAGGAACAAGGATCAACTCGAAGTTCTCAGCATTCTTTGATTATTGCCGAAGCTACAATAGAACATCGTATTAAGGTAACTCTTTATTAAATATAAATGCTCAGTATATTTTTATTATTCAGGATATATCCTCATCCGATAACGATGAAAGAAGTTCGGTTGGTGGAGTTAGTAGGTTGAGTGCCGAAACACAAGAGGATAGTTATGCTCATATGGATATTGCGGACTGGCATTTCGGAAGCAATAGTCATTTGATTGTTCCTCCTCAATGTAATTTTAATTATTTTAAAGATATTTTTCTATATTTTTGCTTTAGTTGAACGAGAACGATACAATTTGGAAGAAGTGCGATCTTATGTCTCTGATTCTACAGATAGCTGTTATTCGTCTATGGCAGCCAATAGTAGTTCTCATGGGCAATCGTCGCAGATAAATCCTCCCAGGTATGTTTTTTTGTCCATTAGAGCCAATTGCTTTTTTTCTAGAGCGTATTCATTTGGTGGTCGCGGAAATCTGAAGCCCGCTAATCTCTCGGTTGCTATTCCGACGGATTCCTCTATCCCGGATTGCAACGAGGCTTCCACCAGTCTTGTTCTGCCATATGATGATCCAAGAAAAAGGGCATTTTCTTTGGGTAGCAAAAGCTTTTTCCAGTATGTTTTGTTTCTGTTTTTGTGTTTTCCATCAAAATAACTTTTTTAGAAGGCCTTTTCGAAAAACATCACATGTTAATAGGACTCAAAGGTTATCGCAAACATCAGCTGGATCTTCAGGAAATTCATGTTTTGGACCATCGTCTTCAAGTACTAATCACTTAGCCACTGCAGTAGATAAAGAAGATTATTCTCGAAATCGGTAGCTTCATGATTGACTCTTACAAAATCGTGATTTGTCTATAGATCTGGAAGCTTCGGTTCTGGAAGATCAACTCCCTATAATCGAAGGGTTATACATGGAAACGATCATCATGTTGAGATGGATTTCAGTGGTATTGGTAGATCAGGAAGTGGTTCGGTAGCTAGTGTTGATAGTCCTACACGGTAATAAATGGGAGTTTTTCAATAATTATCTTGATGTTTCAGCTCTCGTACATCCTCATTCTGTTCGGGTAGAAAAGAAGATTTCTTTCATAATACAGATCATTTGGATGGCGAGATTACCAAACCAAGTCAAAAAATTCTCCAACAAGCTGAAGGTATACAAATTTCTTTCTAGTTCAGTAACTAAATTGTTTTGTTCAAGATGCTGGTGACTACGTGCTGTCTGATTGTCTAAATTCCCCTTGTCAACCCAGTACCTCTGATCAAACAGGTATTTGTTATCTATATTTTAAAGGCTTGAACTTATTTATCTTCTGCAGGATATACATCTCCTACTGATCCTTATAAGACAATTGAATTAAGAAATGCTCAAGCTATAGAAACAATACAGGAAAATACATCTGAAAGATCAACACCCTCGTCTTCCAGGTACTTGAATATTTTTTCTCTAATACTCTAATACGTGTTGTTCAGAATATCACTAGCCGATGTTGATGATGATGAATATACAATGATGGAATGCCCTCCATCAACTTCTTCTTCTGTACCTGAAGTCAAAAATAGACCGGATCGATCCGCATCAAGTCCGGTGTCCGACAGTCTTCTACCACCGTCAGCTCTCCCTAAAAGGAGTTCAGTTCCTTCTATAAAAAGCAATGATTGTGAAGAACAATTGATTCTGAATTACGCATGCTTACAAGTATAACTTTTATTTTTATAGCTTATTATTAAAATTGTTATAGATTTCGGATGATTCACCTAAGCCAGGCTCATGTCCAAAAGATGGACGCTTTTCTGCTGTTAATATAAGAACACGGTCTAAATCTGGAATTCTGTATTCAAGAGAAAATGACAATATGACTCCTGTGCTGGATTATGCCACAGTGAAACCGTTATGATCTACCTAATTGTTTTTCCGAAATATTCTGATATTCCTAAGTAAGCACATCATCATTCTTTTGTCATTAATTACCTCTTTTCTGGTCATGAGTTATATCCATCATGTGTTGTACCCCACGGGTCTCAACTTCCAGTTCTGTATGTATGAGCACATTTCACTGTTTTTTACCATCCGTTCCAAAAAGAATCTTGTTTTTATCATATATGTATAAATAGAATTAAGATCATGTATATTGAAAAATAAAGATATATTAATCGTGATAGCTTCAAAAATTGTTTTTTCACTTTATAAAATTTTAACAACTAAATTAATGCAACCGCTCTGATGAGTGATTGCAATAAAATGATTTTTGGTTACATGGGAATTGAAGACTTAATCTCACGTAAAACGTGATCAGTGCGTCGGATTATATTTTCAAATTCTTGTTAGCGTGGGAATTTACGTGGAGTGAAGGATTTTTCGGTTTCTGAATTAAATTAAATTGGCGATGGTTAAAATCACTTTGTTAGCATCATTCTTTAGAGTTTGTTTTAGTTATGCCTTCTGTTTTAAGAAGGGTTTAGTTATTTATCAGGATGATTATAGTCTGCTTTAAAAAAATTGTTTTCATTTTTCAATAAACAAAACAGAAAACTGTTAAATTAGATTGTATGAATTGTCTTTGTTTCGTTAGCTTACAAAACATCTTCTTTTTTTCTCGTGACTAAATTTTACATAGAACAGTGAAACATTCGTAAGCAATGCCTTCTATATTGATAAAAACCTTTTTTCTTGGCAACCAAATGTTGAAAAGAGTCGATTACAAACAAGGCCTTGTCATCGTACCATTGAGCTAAACTATTGATTGTTTAAAGTTTTATTTAGCAGTATTTTTGTATTTCATCGCACATCAATTTTAGAGTTATTTGGGAGTTCTTTCTGAGTACAATTTTTGTTTTTCTTCTGGGTTTACTCAGTTTTCTGAACAAAAAAAAACGACAATGCATGGTAGTTTCTGATATGCTATACCGTATAAAATATGAGAAAAATTAAAATATTTTTTATTTTTTATGAAAATTGTCTGTTGTAAACTGGAGCTTAGTGATCCTCTTGAAAGCATCCAAGATTATGAAAATTCGATTAGATAAAAGAAGATGAAAATAGTTTTCATGGGATATTTTAGTATTAAATGATTATTATATTTATTTTTCTAGATATATATGAATATATATGTATAAATATATATATATATATATATATATATAATATTATAGTAATAATATAATTTCTAGCTTTGATGATTTTATTATCTTTCATTTTTGATCTAACCACCTGGTTTATTTAGGATTGGTTTACAGTTACCTTTGAAAGGACAGAGATTTCTGTTAAAACGTTAGTGTTGTTTTCCAAAAAAAAAAGGATTCTTTTACTTCTATAAAACAAAATTTTTCGAGATAATGCTACTACGAATGATTGATCTTCTCGCTTCGTTTTCCATAGAATTTTCAAAGTAATTGTCAATATTATTTTCTTTCAAAACAGAACCGGAACTCTTTTTATCCTTTCCACTGTTCAACTGTCATTCAAAAATGTATCTGTTACTATTCAACATCTGTTTACTATATAGCATACAGTCCACTGTAACAGGTATTTTTCAAAAATAAAATTACTTTATATCTTTCATTGTTTCAATATTTTAAAGCATATCCATTTGAATCAACATCAATTTCAACAAATGAACAATCTGAAATTGTACCTGCTAATATTCCAATTGAATATTCGGATCTGAGTGAAGAACAAATTGAGCAAATATCTTATGTAATCATTTCATTCAAGCATTTATTCAAACTTTGAACTTTTTTTTTTGTTTCTTTATGAATTTTCGTTTAGATTTTGGAGACTCTATTATATAGTTGGAGAGATAAGCAGGATGCTTTAGATAGATTAACAGAATTGGCTAAAAACAATATAAAAGAGGAATTGAAACAGGTACTTTTAGTTATTAAAATATATAATAATTATAAATTTCTCATTTTTTTTTTTCAGCAAAAAGTTATCGATCTCATTAACCAGTTAGTCAGTTTTGTTGTTTGGCTAAATGCTAGAATGCAATACCCAGATATTACTGTTAAGGTAAAGTATATTTAAAATA
Source organism: Auanema rhodensis (assembly GCA_964057225.1). Classification (NCBI taxonomy): domain Eukaryota; kingdom Metazoa; phylum Nematoda; class Chromadorea; order Rhabditida; family Rhabditidae; genus Auanema; species Auanema rhodense. The sequence goes on along the minus strand of OZ059899.1, from coordinate 5,652,067 downwards.
TAATTTCATAGTTTTACTATAATAGATCAATGATCTTCTTATAGACTATTGCTTGAGCATTTTTTATTTTTTTGCAGATGCGTCAGTTTTACGAAACCTTGGTTGCTTTAATCTGTGACAAAACATTCATCAAGATGAAAAACAATGAAAAAATTACTTCTGTAAGTTTTTTTTCTCAAAGAAATATTCTAAATCTACACCCATCCAACCGTTCCTTGCGACTTTATTGTTGTTAAATAGAACCATAATGTGACTTATCCTACGGGACGTAAAACAAGCCACATACATCTAATCGGGAATGACTAAGATTCACATATTGCAGATGCTGAATACAATTGAATCCTTTGATTTATCAACAGATGAAATGACAAATATCAAATCTTTAATAGAAAAAGAAAGTTTGGTAAGTTATGAATTCCATTTTTGATTGAGTACAATTCTATAAAAATTTCAGGAACAAGCTCATAAAATGGGTATTTTGTTGTTGAAATGATATTTGAAACAAAAAAAAAAAAGATAGATAGTGCCTCAAGCTGTATTGTCACATAAAAAAAGTTTATTTTATTTCCCGTGACTATCTAGAGATGTTATTTCTCATCAAACCGCAATATAATCGAAGACAAATTAAATATTTATTCGTTGATTGTATCACATAGCAAACAAAAGTCAAACAACATAAATTCCTTTTAAAATTGGGTAACAATTCTTTGTTTTTCTGATTATAAATTTGAATTTGAAAAAGAAAAAGATTTCTATAATAATATTAATACAAAAAAAAATTAAAATAAGATTAAATATATTAAATATTAGTTATTAATATATATGATGATTGTGCTATCACTGATTATAAATATTAAAATTCATTAATAAGGCACATTGATCGGAAAATTGGGACATTTCAATTGAAACAAAAAGGTTAAATATTGTTATAAATCACATAATTAACTGTTCCCGTAATTTTCAGACAATATAAAAGATATATTTGAATTGAAATGCTCTATTACAAAGCTTATTACATATTTGAGAAAAAACATAATAGAATGTAAGTGACAGAAACGTTTCCAAAAAATATGCCCAGTCAATTAGAAAATTATTATGAGAGATTCAAAGGTTAAATAACTGTTAAAGCTGCTTCAAATGAGCAGAGTTCTTTTTTTCCACAGGAAAACAATGAACTACGTGTGATGATTTCACGCACACTTCGTGATGGCAGCACTGTCATCCATGCCCTTTATAAACATAAAGAGGCTATAGAATGGAGAGAGAGAGGGAAAAAGAGAGGGAAAAAGAGAGAGAGAGAGAGAGAGAGAGAGAGAGAGAGAGAGAAAGAGAGAATCACAAGAATTGAAGAAAAATATAAATAAAAAATAATTAAAGAGAGAGAGAGAGAGGGAGAGGAAGCAAAATGAGAAAATTGCAAAACTATATATTAGCCTTTAATTTTATGCATGGTATGTATATGTGAATCATACCATACAGCATTAAATAAACATTTTTTTAATGAAAAAATATTGTTTTGCTCCTTTCACGCCTATAGCCCTCATTAACATTGATAGAGCTTCAGTAAAATAATATAACTGACCCGGCATAATTTCATTGTTTCTAAGAAAGATATATGTAAATGATGTTCAATATTATTAAAATTAAAATTAAAGGAAAACAAATGAAAATTTCCCAAATAGTTAAGTTGAATTGGAAAGAAATGGGCAGTAATCTTGAAGGCAGTAATCTATAGCAAAGTAACATGCTGCTGTTGTGGAACACGTTTCTCTGATTTCCGAAATGATACATATGGTGAGCGACTGAAACGATTATTCGAACACGATATATCTGCTTCAACACAGGAATATTTTCCTGAATATGGTCTCTTCAGACAAGACCGGAAGATTGAACAACAGCCCCTGAAAAAAAATGATTTAAAAAATCAATATCTTAAGGTTTTTAATGTCTTTTTCTCCTCATTTTATATTTAAAGTTCATAGATTGAACATTTTTTTAGTTGTTTGATCAAGAGTTCATGTAAATCACATATTCTGTTTGATGCAAATGAAAAAAAAGTTTAAAAACACAAGGGATATTGCAATATAGTGATAATTACTTTATTGTAAATGTTATTCTGAAAATTGAACAAAGATTAAACTTTATATAGAAATACTTTTTTCGATTAAGCTTATATCATATAAACTTGAATGAGTATACATATAAAATTAGTTAAATTTAACTATTATGATGATTTGTTTCCAAAAAGACAATTTCTTTGTTTTTTAAATTTTTTTCAACTCGTCTTCAATTAAATTTTCACATTCAAATATTTAGTTAAATTATGCTTTCGTATATTAAAATATTTTAGTGACAAGGACAAAAGAAGGAAATTCATTAAATAGTTTTGAAGCAGAAAACTTTCTAAATTTCATAGAAACATTCTAATATAATACTTTTTTCAGTAGGATTTACGAAGGATTTGTCAAATTATAAGAAGAAGACATTTTAACGAAAATAATATCAAAAGTATGATTCTAGAACTACTTAATTGATTTTAAGGTTAAAATAATTTTACCTTATATATTAAGAATAATGTAATTTTTTATAAATTATATTAATTAATTAATAATAATTAGATTTATATTTAATTGAACTTATTGTCATTATTCTAACTATATACATATATATATATGTATGTATATATAAATATATGTATAATATGTTGATCTTAGCATAAATATATGATTATAAAATACTTCCGTTAATCTCTATGGTCTGGGATTAAGTGTTCGGAAACAATAACTTTTAGAAATCTACTGAAAACAAACGAAAAATAAAGCTTACAGCTTTTCATGTGTCACTCTTATTTCCTCCTACGCAAATATCCTGTCTAACATTCAATATTTTCTTTATTCACAATATAGTATATATGAATTTCAAAAATGGACAGAAATCAAAATATCATCGAAATATGTATTTCAAATGAAATTTTAAAATTGGTTATGTTAATTCTCAAAGAATATTTATCACAACTTGAAATTTGAAGAGAAATAACCCAAAAATTAGATTAAAATATAAAAAATACAAATTCTTTGATGGTCTACGGTTTAATACAAAACAATAGTTCCAATTGTTTTTTATTTATGTTCTTTTTAATTTTCTTATTCGTAGTATAATCAGAGTAAAAAGCATAAGTACTCTCTAATAGGATTAGGGAGGAGGAGGACTAGAGTTTGAAAATCTAACAATGCTTCATATATGAATTTAATTCGATTTTTAATTTATTTTGTACGAAAAAAATGTTTTTTTTTTAATTCAAAAATTTACGAATTAAGATATTATTCTACTTTTCTAAATAATTCCTTGAGAGGGTGAATAAATTGAAGAAGAACAATCGCTTTTCTCCTGTTTCTATGATTTTTAAAAATAAAAAATGAAGGAAAATTTCGTACATATATTTTCTTTTCTATATAATTAAAAGAAAAAAAAAGAATAGTCTTTATACTATATATATATAATTCTTATTTCTACTAGTTGAGTTTTAGATTTCTATTTTTTACTAATTTCCACACAATTCTTGTAGCTTTTTCTTAGTCAATCGAAGTTAAAACAATAAAAACCACCAGAAAAACTGACAAATCTATAAATCCTAAGATAATAATTCATAGTTATCCGATAAAACTACAAGACTTAGCTATTACAGATTTAAATTATTAGATAATTATAAATCTTTTTTTTCATATATTCTAGAAAATATAGTTAAAAGTAATAGTTTAAATGCAAATATAAATATTATTTAAGTTCCCTCTTTTTCACTCCCTCCATTTCATCTAAGATTTTTGTTATAAATAGTATGTCTAAACAGTTGTTTGCTCTATGTACATATATTGACAACTTCTATAGCTATTATACCAAATTTTTATTGCTTTTCCTGTGTTTTCGCAGCTTACATCTCATTGTCTATCACTGCATAGATGGGACTTTAAACATATGTTCGAAGGCAATGGATAGAAAATGCTCATGGTTGTCTTTCAAGCATCTCAAAAATAAGTAAAGTTTATACATATGTATATATATAAATATATATATATATATACAAATAGTAAAGCAAAGTTATGTTAAAAGAATTATCTAGTAAATCTGTATGTGCATTCTATTGCAAACACATATCTTATGTGTGTATGTACACTTATTTCATATCCGAAGCTAATATACATACTACACACATGTAATACATGAACTTTTCACCTTTTAAACGATCATGTACTTCTATTATACAGGAAATATTTGATATGTTGAATTTCTTGCATAATATAATAGACATTTCTACTAAATAAAGCCAAAAATGGATCAGATGGATGGTTCAACATAAAGCTGATAGTCAAAACAATTGAGCTGTTTCTGCCTTTGCTGCAGACCGATTCAACGAGATTTGTTTCATGTGCTGAAGCAAAACCTTACATAAAATTATATTACGAAGATAGCTCTCACGAACACATAAATAAAATAATAGTACAAATGTAATAGAATAGTTTTCCCTATAGATTTCAAAATGATGTAATATAGCAATTCGTTTGTTTTATCCAATCACTTCCCTGTTTTCCTTATTTATCAAATACTAGAAAAAACCTAATTTTGAAGCAGTTCTAAACAAATTTTCTTTATATGAAAATGAACATATGTTCTATATATATTTTTTTCTTCAAAATTTTGTTAATTCTATTTATGGAACTGAGAAAAATCTATAAAATTCATATAAATAAAGATCCCTTTTGCTATTCTATACCCTCTCCCTTTCACGCCTTTTTTTTTCTTTTCAGCTCACTGTGGTCACCAATTCGCATATTTTTTAATTGTTTAGACTTAATTAGCTATGCAGTTGATGACGAAACTTTGTGAAGCTGCGTCAGATCATTAACTCATAAAGTTAAGCCATCCGTCAAGCTTCACCCTGCAGGATGAAAATTATATCAAGCTTTTAACGGAAACCGGGAAGATCTTTTGTGTGCTATATAGGGAAATAGAATGAGATGTATATCAAGTTTAAAATACTCCACGGACATTATAAAGAGCATTAAAGGTTAATAGGCATAGCTTTGCCATTAAGTTAATGATATGAAAGAAAAAAAAAGATTTAATCAAATATTTTAGTTTTAGTTAGTCTAATTATAAAATATTCTTTTTCTTGCTCGACTCCCTCTCACACTATTATATGTATCACCTTTTTGAAAAAAAAATTAAAAAAACATGAACTCTGTAAAAAGAAAGAGAGATAGTCATGTATCTATGAATTACCTTGTCATTGCCATAAAACGAGAATGGAAATGCCGGCAACACATGATGTAAACGATTGGATTGGCCGACGAGCTGAAAATAAAAAGATTTTAAAAATGAGAAAACCTATGAGCCCTTAAAAGCACGTTAAACGGCTTTCACCGTAAGCCAGTCACAAGAAGATTTTTTTTATTGTTTCGTAAAACTAGGATATACCTCATGACGGATAAAGCATTAAGAAGAAGTCGGAGCCATGATGGCATATGCACTGTTCTCATGAACACGGTCTCCATGACAAAAAGTCCTAAAGAAAAGAGTATTAACCAAAACTTTTTTTTTTGTTCTAAAAGTGAGAAAAGATTAATTTATTATAATAGTTATTGAAAATTAAAATAACATATATATATTTAAATCTTTTTATACTTATTCATATATATATATATATTTGTATAAATAGAAATAAGAAAAACAAATGAAAATATCTATTTACCTTGTATTGGAGTATAAAATAAAAAGTATAATAACATCGATATTATAAGCATTTTTACAACTGATCGACGTAATTTTAATATAGCAACCTAAATATATAATAATTAATTATTATAAATAAAGTTAAATAATTATAATTTAAATAAATTTTTATTATTACCTGTTGAGTTTCATTAGCTATTGTATCTGATTGTCCCCATAATACTCTTCCCATAACTGTATATAAAACAGTTAAAAGTAATAATGGAGCAGCATATAAAACAATGAATTCAGCCCATTTGAAAAGTACTCTGAAACAACTTGTTATAGTAGTCATTTTCCTTTTATTTTTTCACAACTTTATTTTCATATCTTAATTTGACTGAGAAATATTTCCATTGTCAAGGCAAACAAAAAAATTTCGTTATTACGAAAATCGCAGTTTTATTTTTTTCTGAGTTTCTTTTCAACCGTGTATGTAATTCAGTAAGTGTTTGTATTCGTATATACACTTCTTTTTCAATAGTCGATAAGGAAGTTTAAAGCAAAGAATAAGGAACGGGTGGTGGGGGGAGAAGCTGCTCTTCTTCAATGTCATTTGTGTTCTTTTGAAATGTCTGTTAGTTGAATATCCATAGTGATTGATATGAATTTGTCAATCATTTCTTATTTTAACATTCTGGATATGTGTACGTCTTTGTGTGGATAAAGTAATATTTGAAACGGTTATTATGTTAAGTAAGCAACAGAATACTTAGAGTGATGACGTTTCCAACTTATATTTTGATAGAAAAGACTCAAGAGCCCAGTTGTGTTTTACTTGATTTCTTCATTTTCTCACTCAACTCCGAAAATGCCAAATAGAAATGTGTGGAGAATGATATGAAGCGAAAAACAAAGCATCATATTAAGTATATTTTTCACTTGGCTATTAGTTGACTGCAACATATTGCTTTCTGACTAAGAGAATCAATGCTTGTTAGTCTAATATATTATATAAATATAATATAATATACTTTCTTAGTCGAATATAATTATTTGAAGCTCCAAAAAAAGTTCAAAATCTAGCACCGATTCATTCATTCGTGATGTTGGAAAAGCACATGTCAACTTTCAAATCATTTACTATATATGTATTTCTTCAGAGACAGCTGGACAGAAATAAAAATAAATTGAGAAAGTTTCTTGTATTTCATTGATAGACTGATCCAGACAATTAATTTGTTTGACCTTCGTTTTCAAATATGCTTCATTTTATTCCAAATTGCCTCATGTTCAACATTTTTAACATTGAAGCTGCTTGAAGGAGAAAAAGGGTAGAATTCCAGGCAACTCATGCTGCTGAAGAAAACGAAAAGATATTAAAAAAGAGCAAAAGAGTGAAAGAAAACGAGAGAGAAAACGAGAAGTCGAGGGAAACGAGGGAAAGAGACTTTTGTTGACACACCCTCTGAAAACAGCTAAAGCTATAATGATTAAAAATCTTGTGAATTTTTTAAGTTGAAAAAGGGGGAAAAATTGTTGAATAACAGCATTAAAAAGAAAGAAGTTCAGGTTGTTTGAAATGAATCACATTACAGCTTTAACGGATAGAATTCGAAACCCTTTCAAGCTTTCTTGCTTAGAATTTAGATGATTCCCATTAAATCTTCTCTTCATTCTCATCATTTTTTGAATCCGTTATGAAAGACTGAATCATCGAATGCTCATTTTCTTTTTTTGATGGAAAAAAGGATAAAATTTGCCATCAGAAATGAATAAACAGAATGAAAAGAGCAGATGGACGTATAAGGTATGATGATATGAATAGATCAAATTTTCGATATAATGAATACATCTATAGTTTAGTTTAAAACCCGGCAAAGGGCATGAAATTGACTAGGTTTTCTAAGATAAACATACATAGATGTATGTATCTATAAGATCTCGTCTATCTTCTGACATTCTTCTGCACAAACACAAAGCCAAAGGATTGAAAACGAACCGATCGAATTTTGTCCTAGTCAATCACAAACACAACTTCTCTTATTAAAACTTTAGATTGGAGAGACAAATGCATCAGTGCCTTATAGTGCATTCTTGATTAAGACTTCTGTTGCACCTTACCAACACTTTCACTCATCCCTTCACAATTTCTGCAAGGTTGATCAAGGACCATCGATTTTGATCACTTGTGTTCGTCAGCCAAATTAAATTGAGCAAAATCGAAAAGAGTGCTAGGATACCATAAAAGAACCCAAACTGCCACATAAACAATTTGGAAACGATTCGGAAAAAGAAAAATCTTGGTTCTAATCAACTAGTAGGCTTCGAGTAGCCTTTCGTTTCCATTAACTTTTTCGTGCGAGAAGATTTGCTTGAATCAAACTTATATTTCATATACAAGGAGTGCATGCCTAGAACATGCTTAAATTCGGGAGTATGGCAGAATCTACGCTATCCCTTTTGAGTATAGAAACCTTAGATATATATGACGCTCTCATCATCATATGTTTTCAAAAGACATGATGTCAAAAGAAAATCTAAATAAGGAATTATGTCCTTTCTATTTACCTGGTTGAAGCCGATATTCCTCTCCAAATGCAGTATTTCTGATTTGTCCGCGGAACTCTGATGATTCCCTGAGAGATGAAATAGGGTGTTGCAAATGCAGCAGCTATCGACCACATGCTCAGAACAACAATCAGCTGGAATTCAGGATATTGAACAAGAATAGTTGAATATGTATGTAGTCAATACTTTTGTGGATATATTAGTAAGATTTTAGATCAGTGAATTTCAATACATAATTCGAGAATAATACACTTACGGTAGTTTTCGTTGAAAAGCGTTGCATTCGAAGAGGAGTACATATTGCCAAGAAACGTTCTATACCGATTGACATCTAAAATGTAGATGTCATTTGTCGTTTGATTATCCCTTCGGAAAAAATCAAGAAAAATTTTAATATCTTTTCATCATCTTTGCTCCACAAAAATGTTTGCAGAGCTATCTCTACCTTCAATTAAAAATTCCCACGCAATAAGTCGGATCAAGCACAAACGACCATGGAATTTTAATGTGTCAACAAGCAAATCAACTCATACTTAAGTTTGATTTCATGTTTTTCTTGATAATTCTGTTATATCGATGTAATATCAAATGTATTAATTTGTCGCCAAATGGAAATCATGGAAAATACGATTGATATATAAAATATATAACATACAACCAATATGACCAACAACAATAACAACAAACAAAAAAACAATTGGTAGAAATTTAGGAATTTAGGAAATTTTCAGAAAATTCGCACAGAATTAACGATACTGACCTGCAAAAGCACACTAGCATAGAGGAAATATTCTTGTAGAAAACGTAAATAGTGACAAGAACTTTCCGGCAATATCCACCCATGATCCAAAAGAACCATGGCCATATCGGGAGCACAGAAAATCAGATTACCTGATAAGAAATGAATGGTGATGGTACGAAAACTTAGAAAAATAGTTACTACTACTACAACTATCACGATTATGGGTTGTCTTACACAACCTTGTTTGAAATAAAGACAAATAACATGAATTACCTATATCTGCAAGAGCCAAATTTAACAAAAATTGGTTGACAGATGAGAAGAGTAGCTTCTTATCGGAAACAATAACTGCGACAACAAAAGCATTTCCCAAAACTCCGACTAGAATAGTTAGAGAAAAGAGTAGGGCAAATACTAAGGCCACAGGTAATGACAGACAAGAAGAGCAATAGGTAGCAGGGTTATTATGATTATTAGATACATTAACTGATGAATTAGAGGTTGTAATGACTACAGTTGTGGAATCAGTAGTGTTGCCTTTGGTAGAATTTATTGTTGCAACAACAGGCACCATAGACCATGATGTTGTTTGTAAAGGAAAAACTGTTGTCGAAACAATGGATGATAAAGACGAATAAGGTTCAGTAGTAGTAGATGATGACAATACGAGACGGCTAGTGGTTGAAGAAGCCGTAACGAAACAGATAATAGAAAGATATACGACGAGGAATACCAGAAAAGACATCAGCCCAGGGTCTTGCTCATGTATGGACCATCCAACTCATATCCGAGTTTCCTGAAAACACAAGAGATTAGCATGCGATAGCGTTTGGAGTTTCCGCAGGCAAGTGGTATGAGTAGAACGAGAAGAGAGAAGAGGGTAGAGGTAAAAGCAAATGAAGCGACCGCCCCCTAGGGACGTTTATCCTGTTCGAACTTTTCAACCATCGATTAGCAAATATGAGGCTGTTATAAAATATAATTATGAATATAAAAAAATTCAAAACAAGAAATTTTTTTTTTCAAAAAAATGTAGTTTAGCTAATTATATTAAGAGTTGAAGGATAATACATGTGGATATGCGAGAAATGACAATGAATAACACAGTTTCCATTGACTTAGATAGAGATTTCTCACGCTTCGATATAGATAGCCAGAAAAAGCAATATGAGAAGAAGTGAACTGAAATCTGGTCATATTCGGAAAGAAAAGTCGAAGGAATACATATACAGTTAAATAGTAAGATGAATTATCAAAAGAATATATAATTAAAAGAAATTAATTAAAATCATTTATAATAACCTATGCTTCTATAATCATGCTCAATCATGGTAATTCCAAATATCAGAACAGTTTTTTTTTATTTTTCATTACGAAAAATACGAGAAAAATAAAAAGAATTGGAGAAGAATGAATTTTCGGACAAAAAAAAAGAAAAAAAAGATCAATAAAAATTAATGAATATCATAAGTATTTTAAGGAAGAACAGAAAAATAAACGGATAATTTAATATATCCAGAGACGGCTACTGAAAAAGCAGCGAGAAGAAGTGGAGGAGGAGCATAAGGAATTGTTGGAACGACTTGAGAATGCAATCAGATTATGCTTGTAAAAACACTTCTAACGTTCATATTTTCAGCATTTTGCCGATTTCAGGAAAATTTGGTAAGATTCATGTCAACATAAAGCATCTTTTTAGATGCTTAGAGAAAACATCTGTCAGCTATATTCAGGAATGCTAATCTTCATGCTATATTAAGTATTGGAAGGCAGCTTAATATTTATGAAAAAAAGAGGAAACATCGTAATATACAAGAGAAAAATAAAATTATTTACTTTTAAAATGAGAAAATGGAAATGAAAGCTACAGATTTATCAAATCTTGTACTGTAATTCATTAAGATTTGCGCAAAATAGAAAGTTTAGTCAAACGAAAGATGACATGGATAATAAGTGCATTAGTAAATAATCATTTTGATCTTCGGATTGCTATTTATCAATGCTGGTCCTCATCAATCTAATTAAAGAAAAATTGAAGAAGAAAAAAAATAAAATAGAGACGAAAACCTGTTGTTTTATGAATAAATCTTTGGAAGCATAGATATTTTTAAATTCTTTCTTCTGGGGTAACCAAGAGGAAATGAGAAAAAATAACAAGTAGTCTTATAAATATTATCAAAAATAAACACGAAAATAAAAAAAAAGCTTAAAATCCTTCTAAATATAGAATCTTGTAAAGAAATTCAAAGTGTTGTTCTAAAAGTTTTAAAACCTACGTAGACTTTACTTTGAACTTATATAATACTAAGAAAAAAAGTTTTTGTATGTATAGATAAAAGAAATTTGAGTAGTAAGTGCACCGTAAGTAACAAACTTATTTGCAACAAAAGTAGACTATAAAAAAGAAAAAGAAAAAGCATCAGTTTTCTTAAAATAACATTTTTTTAAATTTTGTCACTTTAGAACATAAAACTTTTCCCTGTTTAATGTAACAAACGTTATAGACACGGAATTGTGAAAAGAATAAACTTATAATGTTTAAAGATACGTGATATTCTCGGTTATGCAATGAATATAGTTCGGAAGGAAAACATAGGAAATAGATGAAGAATAGCCTGAACATACAAATGTAGCAGGATAGAAGTAGAAGAAGAGGAGGAGCAGTTGCAGTTAGGGAACGGCGAAACAGAGAACAGAAAGTTCAATCGGAATGTGTTGAACATCACACATCTCAACAACAAGTCAAGGTAAAAAGAGAAAAAACGATATTGGGAAGGAGAAAATTTCAAAAATTGCCATAATTCAGAGTCATGTTCAAGAATAAAGAAACTTCTGCTGCCTAGGAACCATTTGTTTCAATATGAATATGAATTCCGTCAAGTGACAATCGCCTCTTTTTTGAATGTTTCAGAAAGCATGAGCAGATTCCGTACTTGTGAATCATGCAGAATTACCATTCTTCAAATTGAAAAGAATATATACTCGCATGCAGCAAGTTTGAAGGAGAATATTGAAATGCTAGAAGATCAAACTACATCCTTGAAGAGAATGTGACAAATACTTGAAAAACGAGAAGCAAAAAGAAAAAGGAATAAGGCACCCTAATGAAGTCCGATATATGACTAATTAAGAGTAAATTCAGAAGTTTTACTATATAAGACTGAAATGTGAAAAAATCAAGAATAGGTAATCAGTAGTCAATGCGTTCGAGCAACAAACGATAATTAAGTGAATTCAACTAGATTACTCGAGTCGATGGTAATGACTATTATGGAAGTAAGCATCAGACTATTTTTTCGAATGGAAGTAATTTTAGTTAATCTTTATGAAAAAAAGTAAAAAAAGCCACCAGCTGAGATCTAGAAAAAATACTCCGACAAATTCTGAGCTTAGACATTATTTTCTGAACATTGTTTTCAGCCGTTTTTTTTCTATAGAAAACAAAGACAAAATTAGAACTATAAGAAAATGTCGTGTTCAAAATTTTTAATTGTGAAAAAAAGAGAGGACTGAGTAAGATATAAAAGGAAATAATGAAAAAACTGTTGAACATACCTGTAATAATCACGAGTTCCAACTCCTGAAATTACAGCAATCTTTGTGGATCCATGTTCTTCGTAAGCAATTCGAGCAGCTTCCTCCATTAAAAGTTGTCCAAAACCCTTTAATAACAAAACTTGTAGTATTATCTGGAATGTATATGCTACCTGATGCTGGAATTTGCCAGGATCTCTATTCGATACGGAAACAACAGATCCATAAACATGCAATTCTCGTACTATTGAGACATCACCCTGCAAAAAAATATATAATTTTACTATGTGAGAAAATATTGAAATTTGAGATCGGAAAAATACAAAAAAACTTTCGCACCTGTAGTTCTGGTCTGTGGGATTTATCCGAAATTTTTCGCAAACGTAGCAATCCTACGAGAATGTCCTTAAAATAGAACTTGATTGCAACGTAAACAGAAAACACTTACTTGGTCAGGATCTTCATAAGCCAAGAAGGTTTCCCAACCACCATTCGCGACATAATCTCTTCTTATCAGTTCAACTCTATATGGGCGAATCTTGTTATGAATTTCCTAAGAGTATTCATCAAAAAGAACATTTTATTTTACTCTACCTGTATTCCAACTTCTCTTGTTCTTACATCTCTACACAACAATCCTAACTGCTTCATTCTAGCAAGAGCGTGTTCACGAAGATTTCCGTGCTCTACACCAGATGAAACCTATTGTAAAAAGGTTTTGTTAAAGTTAGAAATTCAAATTACCAATGGCATAGGAATATCTCTTTGAACTCTGTAAACGCGAGTCCATGGTGGCACCAAAGCCAAAACGCGAGCAACTAAATCGACAAGGACAGATGGCTGGTAACTCTTAAAAATATGAATATCAAATATTTTCGTTTTCTTCTGAATACCTTGTATCTACCACTCTTCCACAGCTCGTATAATCCAGTTCCACGAATAACAAGAGTTGGGTAGAGCTTTAAACCATCAGGACGAAAATCTGGATTCTGAAACAAAAAAATTAGCATAACCAATTAGCTATTAAATCAAACATGGAAAAGTTCCAGGAATTGTTCAATATCTCTTTCAAGTCCAACATTAGGTAAATCTGGCATCATATGAATGACAACTTTATACCCTGTGTCCTTTGACATATGGAATGTTTCACAAACACTTTTAACCTTAATAATAAGAACAATTAAGGAGAAAGTGTAATGTATAAGTTAATACCGTATGACCTCGATTAGTATCTCTTGCTACATCTTCATATGTTGATTGAACACCAATTTCAAGACGAGTGCATCCATACATAAGCATATCATCTAAATGTCTTGGAAGGCAATAATCTGGTCTAGTTTCGATAGTAATTCCAATGCATTTCATTTTACTTCTTTCTGAGAATGCCACAGCCTAGAAATTCTATAATATTTCCGTCTTGTTTATGCCAAACCTCTTGCACATCGGCGGAAGTGTGTCCACTCAAAGCGTCATGTAAATTTCTAATGAAATAATCCCTGTACTCTTTACCCAAGGACATAAATGTGCCACCCATTACGATGAACTCAACCTGTATCAGTTTGGTTAAACTCGTAATCAAAACAAATTTCAACCTTATCAATAGAATGCCCAAGTTGAGCTAATTGGTTAATTCTTCCTCGCGTTTGTAAATAAGGATTATACCTGAAATGTATTTATATTTTCAATACCTATGACATAAAAGTTTAAATATTAAAGATATATTTATAGAATTTGAATAATAAATTATTTTTCTTACTTCTGAATTTCTAGAGTATTCCAAAAAGCGGAAAGTGCTTACTTTTTAGATGAACTATTAACATTCAATCATAAAAATAGTAAAAATCCATCAAAAGTAATATCAAGAAATTTGAATGTGATCTCCAAACAATTTTGAATCAAATTCTATTACCTGGCTCGAATTGCCCTCATACTAGTAGGCTCATAGCCAGTATAACTTTGAGTGGAATATTCAAAATCGGAATCTGGTCCACCTAGAAAAAAACTTTTGACGAGTGTTCAAAGGAAAGGAATTACCTGGGCAATAAACACAAATATTTCCCGTAAAGTTTATATGAGGACAGCGATGTGGTTTACTCATTACAGCAACGACAGCAATTCCAGAAGCAGTTCTTACAGGTTTAGCTTTCAATTTTGGAAGTAAAGCATCTTTGTACTCCAGGGGAACTCCAGCAATGATATCTACTAGCTTGGGTTGAGAACTCAAACCATATTTTTGAGCAACCTAGCACTAATCATTAAAACAATAATTAGTAATTATACCATACCACACATTTTAGTCGATTTAAGTTTACATCTTTTTGATTTCTTTGAGCATCTATTAAGAGAGCAACAATCTCATTCACACAAAGAGCCATTAGTTCTTTCTGTGAACGACCTTTAGTATCAATAGTCCCCGTCATTATAAAGACTGAAATTAACTATTAGAAATTATGAAGAAATTAAAATTTCAATATAATAGGGTTGTTAAACCAATAAAATCATTACAAATATAAAAATAAGAATTTATTAAAACATAAAAGTCGAGATCAAACGATATTAAAATCAGGAACATTTAACAATCAATCAACAATCATTTCTTCGCCCGGGTGCTCCACAATATCATTGCAAATTTCTTCAGATTTATTCTGAAGGAGTTGATCAAGGAAGTGAATAATGGTGCTGAACAAGAATTCCGTTCCTTCCAGAGGATAAAGTGAGACTCTGAAATAAGAGTTATTATTTAATTAAAAAAACAGATTAAAATACATTATATGACCAGCATCTAGAGATAAACCAACAGTTGCCTTTGCCGACAACGTACCATTACCTGCTTTTTTCTTTAAAGCCAACGAAATCTGAAAAAAAATTTGTATTACACATTGCATTACCTATAACTGTCTTACTTCACGCTCAAGCTCTAATCCACTTAGTAATTTACCATTACCAGATGCATTACATTTTTCTATTACATTCTTTTTAATTTGTCTTCTACCAACCCAAAGCTCGTGCTTTATATCATAAGTACCCAACATGACTTGATTTTCATCGGTCATTTTAAGCTTTTTGAAAGATGGTTGAAGATCTTCATCAAATCCAAGAATATTTTGAAGGATTTTTTTGATTACATTTGTGATAGATTCCATAGACATCTTGAAATGGTTAAACAAAGTTTACAAAAAATTCAAATCAACTTGCCTTCACCGAAATTGCATCAGGAACTTTAAAACGAGCACTAATAGTTTTAGATTGAGTAGAATCATTAGAATCTGATTTCACTTCAGATAAATCAAGCAAATCACAAAAAGTATGACTAAAAAATATATGAGTGTTGTTTTTTCAATAAAATAAAGAATACTAACCGAGGCTTTTTCAGGACAGATAGAGAATAAGTCATTCGTCTTTTCATTAAAGATATCATTTTCTGACATAAATTTTGGCACACATTATGCGAAAGTTCAAGAGGATCCTAAACCGATTTCGTAATTTTTAAAAAATGAGAAAAACTACCTGAACATTCATGAACGCTACTTTAAATTCTTTAGGTGGTTCAGAAGATGAGAACGTTTCTAAAGGAATAGTTCCAGATCCTCTTAAAGTATATACTATTTGATCGGGCTTTGAAGCAACAAAATCAATGAAGAAATCCTGAAGGAAATCTTTATATCTTAATTCGAAAGAACCGTACTTTGAAAAACGTTGAGAAGTCTAACCCACTCAAGTCGAAGGATGGTACCGTATAATCTATTCTCCAATTTTCTGCTACATCCTATATGGAAGAGGAAATTACAACAGATCATGTATTTAAGTCAAACCTCTGTTTCCGTATGTGACAATGAAGGAATAACACCTCTGGTTATTAAATAGCTGATCAACAGCAAATTCAACATATATGCATTGAAATGCCCCTTCTGTGACAATAACGAAAATATTAAAACTAGTTATTGAAAAAATTACATGTTGTTTGGGTAGTGGCTCAAAGAGTTGATTTGTTAAAGCCCAGAAACGAAAGCCAATAAGCAATCTTCGCAGATTACCACTTTTGTCAGTTGTAATTAAAGTACGAAGATATTCCGATTTGGCTCTTCCAAGACGATTATCGAACGATAAGTCAATTATTGTCTAAAATATGATTATCAAAACTATAATGCTGATATAAATATAAACCTTTTTGTTGACCGTAAATCGAACTACAGGGCATCGAGCATCAAGCACAGGTCTTTGATGCCCTAACCAAGAAACATTTTTACGAATTTCGTTTAAAATTTTGCATAGAAAACGAGCCCTATCTAAATTGAAATCATATATTCAAAAGCGAAATTTCTTTCATTACCTGCGGAACTTAGTCTTTTCATCTCTGGATAATTAACTCTATTCCCAGCAAACAGTAAGGCATCGCCTGTCATTAATGCAAATTTGTCGCGTTTACAATCACTTTCATTGGATTCGTTAGATAGTTCAAGACTTGCATCCTGACAAAAGAAAAAATATAAGCTTTGCAACCAATATATGTATACAATATCAGAATCAATAGTTCCAATTGAAGTTATACTTGAGCCAAACATTTTTACACTAGCACCTCTAAAATATTTGTTGAGTTCGTATTGAAGTTTTTCCATATATCCATTTCGAATAGCCATCTAATAAAAATACAATGGGATTAAAACTTCAGTTCAAAAATACCTGTTCAGCAGAAATTACAATACTATCTATTATACTATCGATTTGCTCAATTAAGCTACTTGAAGTATCGTTGGCTTTTTGAATCACCTTAAGTAAAAAAATTAAATCATATCTGCAACCCAAAATAAATTACATTATTAACATCAATGTTTTTCGGTTCAACTGAATTATTGAAGTCCAACTTTCTTTTTTGAATAGTTATAGTTCCCTGAATATTTACAATTCACAAACTCGTTATATCTCATCAAAAACCTCATTAACCAAAATTTGTGATAGTTCAATAGCTTTATTAGCACTTGCAGCTTCTTCAAACTCTACGATTGCATAATTAGAATCGTTACGGAACAGTAATCTATGAACTTTTCCAAACTGAAAACATATAGTGAACTTGAAATTATCAGTCAACAAACTTTGCTCTCTACTGCACTTAGAATACATTCTCTAGTAATGTGTAATTTAGTTGGCCACTTCAAAAACACAGACTTTTCAGTTATATTCATTAATTCTTTGTGCGCAGCTTCAAAACGTATATGTTTCTTCCCGGACTGAAAATAAGAGACATTGTAGGTATCACAAGAAAACAAACAAACCTCATGTAGTTCTTTTGCTTCGGGGTCTGATGGAACATTCACATTACAAAGATGGCAAAGTTCCATTTCTAATATAATGATTGAACTTTCAAAACTAATACATCATTAATATATACTCCACAAGCACAAACTTGTATGATAACTGGAAGCAGAAAAGAAATTTATGAATTATTTACGAAATCTATAATCTATGCTGTATTTTGAAAACAAGGACAAAATTTCTTCAACTATTTCATTGTTTTGTAGCTTCTTGTTGCTGTTTCCACTGTCTATATTCTTCCAATTTCCGTTGTCTATCAGTCATTCCAGTGCGACGAGCTTCCGATCTTTCTTTAATATACTCATCAGTAATTTGGCTACGAAAATCGTGGTCATGGAATCTTAAGCAAATTTAAATAGATGAGAATGTAATAAAAAGTCTAACTTGTCATATTTACATTTATTGAAAATTGCCAAAGAAGGTTTGCAAGATTGAAGCCCTTTAACCCCTCCATCTGCTTGCATACATTTTACCAAATCTATAAGTAGGCATTTGTTAACATTCAAACCTATACTTAATCACCTAGGTATTGTGCACGACACTCCTGCTTTTCAATTTTAGCATTCATACGATTAGGTATGATGACATCAGCTTCAATTTTTCTTAGAGTGCGATCATCAGGATCTCCTTGAAAAAAATAATAGTAATATACGCCGAATTTACAAATATACCTAGACCGTGGGGACCAGAAGATGCATAATGGGGTAAAATGGTTTTACGAACTTTATATTTTTTTCCGGTGTCCTTGTCAACAAAAATTTCTCCTTCTCTTAAGCCTTCTAAGTTATCTGTTTTTAAAAGATCAGGATTGGTCGAGGACATGCCTACAAAACTTTAATTAAAAGTTGAATAAGATATATACGTTATTAGAAGATATTAACTCAACTATTATATCTAAAAGTTTTTCAAACGATATATGTAACACTGTGCGAATCCATTTTCGCCTTGACGCTATTTACTAATATCTAAAATAAAATACACAACTCGGAATATTGAAACTGTGTTTGTTTAATCTAACTGAAAAATAGGTCCATTTGTCAACTTATATTAAGTTGGAAACAAAAAATAATCTATGTCATGTTGAAAATTGGGCTAATTTACAATTTATTTTGAAACTAAACATAAACTTCAACGATTTTCTTAATATGTAAGTTGCAAATAAAACTCTTCTCTTTAATTGGATAAATTTTTTACATAACACATGCAAGTACATTTTCTCAATTTCTACAGATACAATATCTACACAGCTAATATAGGGAGATAAATTGGAACATAAGTATTGTTATAAAACATGGTTGAGCAAAATGGCTAGGACCTGTTTATCTATCATTCAAATCAAAGAGATACTTCAAATCTGCCATGGTTAATTTGTTCATCTTCTTGCTGGCAGCTCTGAAACAGTGAATTACGCTGAGCATATAAATAATAATGACGAACCCGTCGAGAACAGCACCGGCTAATTCAAGCTTTTTGTTTTGTAAGTCCAGAACCCGTTGTTCAATAGTGCCTGTGGCAACAAGTCTATGAATATATACAGTCTTTGTTTGGCCCATTCTATAGATTCTGTCGCAAGCTTGGGCTTCCAATGCGGGATTCCAATGTAAATCCACCAGTACCAAATGATTACCTATATTAGAACGATGCCAAGGATAAATATAATAGTAATTAACCTCCAATGAGATTGAGGCCCACACCTCCTGCGGATAAAGAGAGAAGCATTATTCTGGCTCCTTCATTCTTCTTATTGAAATCATCAACACGAACTTGTCTTAAATCCCACTATCATTTTTTTCAAATCTACGAAACATACCTGTCGGAAGGCAAAACCTTTCCAGTAATACTAGTATAACTAATTTTCATATTTTTAATATGAATCTCAACAATATCTAACAACGATGTCCATTGAGATACGATTACCCTGATATGTTCTATCATTTAAAAAGGTTACGAATTAAAACATACAGTTTATCATTTGCATCCATTGAGGAAATAATTTCCATCAGTTTTTTGAGCTGAAAAGAAATTTTAAAGAACGAAAGCATTGAGTAGCACTGTATACCTTACAAGATAGATGTGTGTTCTCGAAAACTGCTTCAGCGGTTTCTCCATTATCTTCTTCCCCTTTAAAATCTTCGTGAATAGTCATTTCAGCCATTGTCCGTTCAAGGATAGTATCCACATCATCTGTACCACCATTAATATTATCGAAAGCATTCATATCAACAGCCTAATAAAGATAAATGTAGTTGAACATCAATGAATTTTATAAACCTGGCGAGTAAGATGCATGTGAACACAAGCTTGACGAAGTCTTAAAAGCATAACAAGCATTCCGGACATTTGTTGAAAACGATCATTTTCGGTTATTTTTCTAGGTCCAACTGAAACTACTTATTATATGTTATTTTCTGTGATTTCCTACAGTTGAAAGGATTAATGATCTCTTCTCCTTTATCACGACGCTTTTTACGATGAATTCCATAAATTTGCGCATGTCGTTGATCTTCTTCTTCGGAAAGCATTTGCTTAACTTTTTGTCTGAATCAAACCAATGATGTAAAAGATTAAAAACAAAAACAAACTGAGTAGCAGTGAACATGATGTCATAAATTTTCCCTTCGATTCCTTCAAGAACTAAATCATGCCGCTTAATGATTTTAGAAGGAAGATCCACCAGAGGTTTCTGAGTTTGTGCACAAATTTGAGATTTAGTTCGACGAAGGAGCAAGTTTTTCACTAGCATATTCAGTCTATCAGCCGCTTTTTCTAAATTGTATTATTATAACAAATCAATAATGAATTGGGAACTTACGAGAACCGACCATGATAAATTCTTTCCAATGCTTCTCTTCATCAAAAGGAGTAACTCTCATAAATCTGACACAAAAATAAAATTTGAATTTTTTGAAAATTTTACCTAATTAAGCTATATAGATCCCAAAGATTGTTATGAATAGGTGTTCCAGTCAAGCACCAACGAGCATTGCCCGACAAACGACATGCAGCCTTAATTAATTGAACTCAAATATTTCCTAGTATATATAAACACACCTTGGAAGCCGAAGTAGCCTTATTTTTAATAGCATGTGCTTCGTCTAGCACAATCCTGCTCCAAGCAATTTTAGCAAGAATAGAGTCCGAATTCTTAGCAATCTGAAGGAGAAAAATAAACATTCATTTAAGTTTGAACTAACCTTATTTTTTGATTTTTTTTTACCAACTCCTGAACCATCATCAGAATCAGAGTCTGAGTTACCCTATAAATAGTACTAGGTGATAAGCAATGAGAAAGGGAAATATTTACAATAATAACTTTCTCAGTTAATTCGGTACCAACAAGATTATATGTTGTGATAACAATATCGTAACTGGCTAATCTGCAAATAATAATTATAATCAGCAGTTTCAATTTTATAACTAACCTTCTAGCATCCGATTCACGCTTATTTTTAGGACCGTGGAAGACGTGAACAGATAATCGATCATGCTTCACTCTTCTCTCAACTTCAGATTCCCATTGATAAATAAGAGAAGCCGGAGCCACAATCAAGGTAGCATTAGAAGACATTAATCTAAAAAAAAAAATTATTTTATGCATGTATTTTAGTCATTTACCCATTTGTTTTAGCTGCTTCTTTTCTTCGTTTGTCTATATCATCATTTCCATCTTCCTTTCTTTTAATACGCTCATTCTTCTGATGAACAATAAGAGAAATAATAGACAGAGTTTTTCCCAAACCCATATCATCAGCTAAAGAATCGAATAGAATGAACTAAAATTCAAAAAAAAATTGTTTACCTAAAATTCCCACAGGCGGGGATTGTGATTCTCTCCATAGCATCCAAGCTAAACCTTGCTTTTGATGTTCCATCAATTCTATCCGTAAACCCCTAGGAGTTTCAACCTTATCTTGCTCATCAGGGGCTGAGTTCAAAGCTCTTCAATAGATTAATATAGGATACATCATGCCAACAAGCATACTGATGAAAATTTTGAAGCACGTGGTCCGTTATTTTCTGTACCTTTTGAAAACGGTTTTCCGTCATTTTGCCACCAAACAAACGGTTAGTATCTTCTGCAATATATAGCATCTTCATCGAATTCGCTCATATAAAACATACTTGCGAGTAATTTATTATACATATCTGGATTAAACTTAGGTGGCTCCAATACCAGAGGTCCACGTTTTTCAGGCGAAGTGATTTCAACAATCTAAATTGCAGATATTAAACTTAAAAATGTAAGTTTTCTAACATCAGGCAGAGGACGTAGAGGCACGCGTCCGGCACCGGATGGAGACTCCACAACATTAAGAATTTCCTAAAGTATTGTGTTTACAGAGCAGATAAAAACTATTTACTATTTCAGGTAAATATTTTTTGGGCTCATTTCTTGATTGTATTATTCTATCCAGCTCAGCTAATTGAGCTTTCAGTTTTGCTCCTCCATCTGGTAAATCACTTATGTTAATTCTCGAAAACGCTTTCTGCAATTATTTAGTTTCTTAATTTCAAGATTGCGAAATCGAACCTGTAGTAGAGTACGACGATTTTCTAACTGCTCCATGGATTCATTTTGATAAGGAGAAACTACTTTTTTTAATGAACTGTTTTCTTGTATAGGTTCAACTACATTTAAAGGCTTAGTTGTAATCTAAAGAATTGAGTTTTCACAATTTGCTTTCTATAATGCATTAGAACCGGAACTGAGCGTTCTTGTACGCTAGGAGCAGGTTTAGCCGAATTATCCTCTTCTTCTTCACTGTCACTTAGAATAACGATAGACGGAGAACTTGCTCTTTAGTACGAAAATGGAATATGTTATGTGAATCATAAACATACTCATGGCTGGGGACTGATTCTGATTCAGATATATAAGCTTCCTCAACGTTACTACCGGAATTGAATTTATTAAAACTCTCATCCACAGTTTCCTGAACATCGACATAATGGGCTTCTTCATTTTCTTCATCAGTATCAAGTCTTTCCGAATCGCCATCATCTTTGGAATCCGTTCCATCATCTTCATCATGAAGACTATCTTCAGCTTTTTCTCCTGTCTTGCTATCTAGCATAATGTCAGAAGTTTCTACCTGAATATTGATAAAAAAACATAAAGCGATGATATTGAAAAAAATATATTTACTTGATCTTCTGATAAATTTGAATTGTTTTGAGAGTCATAATTTTCTGAAAGATTGATAACATCATCATCATCGTCTTCTTCATTCTCCGCATCACTATCACATGCAACAACGACCTTCCGAGGAGTAAAAAATTTGCTTCTAAATTTTTTTCCGGTTTTTGATTTTTTGTTAAATTAGACAAACCTATCTTCTGTATTGAATGACTTCAAAGAGGATAAGGATGAATTGCTCACCGAGCGATTGCTTGAACTCATAGGAGATTCAAACAAATCGTCCATGTTCAACACTTTTCTACTCTAAAAATCGTTTATAACATAAGTAATAAAATCTAGTTTATCTAGAAACATACTTTAGATTCGTTGGGTTTTGGCATAGAACTGCTCGATACTTGAGAGGTAACTCTAGAAAAACAAAAATTGACAACATTAAAACTTGACGAAACAAATACGATTGTGAAGAGGTAGAAACCATTGAACATTCGTTATCCTTTGCTGAACTGACTGAGGTCTTAAAACACTTTGTACTATTAAAATAACCATGTTCATAATACACTACCATTGATATATTCTGTGTAGAACTGGCGGTGCTATATCTTTTAGATATTGGACTATCATATACCTAAATATGTGTTATTTACATCATGAAATGGTCCTTACTTGTTTCTTGGCTGCTACTGCTTTACGGAACATACGTTCACGTAATTTCTGTTTAGAAACAGCATCTGATTTCTGAGAAAGCTTTTGCGAAAAAGGAGACATCACAGCCTCTTCTTTAAAGATATCAAGGGTTTTCTTTTTTTTTTGGATCGACTTACTTTCGGCAGACTTTACAAAGCTTCGGCTACGATCATGTTCCTCATCATCTTAACATTAATATACATATATATATATTACAAGGTAGGATGCGAACCTTGAGAGTCTTTTCTTGAGCTATCAATAGGAGAAGTGATAGACATCGAATCGAATGATTCTGAGAAAATAGCACTAATTTCACCCTCGTCAGAAAACTATAAATTTTTATGTTAGGAATTGAACAAGGGAAGTACATTATTACTCGACGACTCTGGCTTTGTTTCGTCATCGGTGTTGATGACGCGAACGACTGGAATGAATTTTCCTATAAGCATATTCTTGCAATTTTCAATTATGTATATAAACCTTAGTAGACTCTTTATCTAAACCAGTTCCATTTCTAAAACTTGAGCTAACAACTTCATCATCGCCATTACCATACTCAAAAAATTATTGTTACAACCCATATATAGTATATAATATACACTTACTTTCATGTGTTCTGATCCCTCGATTGAGTCCTCTTCATCTGAAGATATGATTACTTTTCGACGAGGTGTTTTCTTGCTAGACATTGTTCAAAATACCCTGTAAAATACAGAGTAAGCATTGATCAAAACTTGTACATTCCAGAAATCAATTAACCATAAACAAAATGTTCGTTTTAAAAAATATGATCACGCTGTGAGATATGTCCCCGATTTTTTGAATACAATTTCAAATTTTGAATTTTTAAAATTGTGCGAAACATTTTTGGTCGAACGAACAACTACGTATACCAATGAAAATGTTTAGTTGACGTAGCAATAATAAATTTGAAATATTTTTATATTTGTTGTTTAGTAGATATTAAGCTATTTTTTTCAGTTATTAAATGAGTTTTGATCCGTTTCTTCGTTTGAAAGAGCGGAACTCTCATAGTGCCTATCGTGATCAGAGATATCAGGTAATTCAATGACAGCCGTTATGCAAAAACTTTCAATCGTAGGGCACCTTAAAAGATCAAGAATTCGCTTTAAAATCTTCAACAACATTATATGTTGGTAATCTTTCCTATTATACACGGGAAGAACAGGTAAATTTTTAAGAGTTGCCTTTTATCGAATAACCAATGATAACGTTCAGGTTTATGAATTGTTTGGTAGGGCAGGCATTGTCAAGCGTGTTATTATGGGATTAGATCGATTCAAAAAAACTCCTTGTGGTTTTTGTTTCATAGAGTCAGTAATACTTTTTCATATGTTGCATTCAACTTGTTGAAGGTATTATACTCGTGAAGAAGCTGAAAATGCTATAAAATGTGTAAATGGGACTAGATTAGATGATCGTGTGATTAGAGCTGATTGGGATGCTGGATTTATAGAAGGAAGACAGTATGGACGTGGTAAACATGGTGGACAGGTTTGTTTGTATCTTAGTTTTGCTATGTATTCATTTTGTTAAGGTTCGTGATGAGTACAGAAAAGATTTTGACCCCGGAAGAGGCGGCTGGAATAAAATGATGATTGCTCGAAGTAGGTTAATTTTGTGATTTTTGCATTTCCCTACTATATTTTCAGCAAGCAACGAATGAATTGTTTTAATAATATGTGTAACATGGTCTCTTTGATGTTCGTATTTCAGAGTTGTGAATACAATAAATTCAATGCCAGCTCTATTGTATTGATATTTCTATTATTAACGTTACAATACGATTCCATATACTTCATGTTTCAAATTCATGTAATTTTATATTTTTCTTCAGTATGTGGCTAGTGTTAAGCTGCCTACTTCTGGTAGGTAGCTATGCAGCTGATCCAGCAGGGAAATCCGTAGCCGTCACTCTTAACGCAAAATGGGAATCAACCGCGTTGATTGCCGAAACTAGGTATATATTTTTCAAAATAAATTATATGTTTATATATATAAATTTAGTGAATTTATTGCTAAAGAAGGCAACAAGACATTTTGGGATTTTGTCCAACTAATCTCTGAGAAAACAGAAACATTAAATTGGGAAAGTTGTGAGTTCTTTTTATTATGATGATGTTTAACATCTCATATATTATCAGTAACTCAAGAGAAGAAGTATGATATGGCTATGAAACAAGCTGCTTCTTTGGTTGGAGAATCCTCTATGGACATTCTCCGTCTATCTATTTCACTAAGATCCTTTTCACCACTTGTTCAACTTTTCCAACAGGTTTGATTAAATTAGTGATAAACTAAAAACATTAGTTTTTCAGATAGGTTCTGAATATAACAACGTTTCTTGTCCTGCTTTCTTTGATGTACACGGACACGTTGGATGTTCTGCTGGTGAACTGATTAAAGCTGTTGAAGCTGCCAGCACTAAGTTTGATGATTTCATAGTTCATTCATATAATATTTGCTTCATAGGCCTACTGGGTTATTATCCGTTGATCATATTTTCCCCTCCAATCATGCTAGTGAAATTGTTACCATTGTATATGGAGATATTGGATCACCTGAATGGAGAGAGCTACATCGTCAGACTCGAGCATTAGTAAAAGATGGCAAAACGCAGTATGTTTTACGCCATTTTAGACGAGTGAGTTCTTTTTCTTTCGGTTAAGTTGTAAAATAAAATTTTTTAGGACCAAAATGTTAACAAAGTCTCTTTATCTGGATATGGTGTAGAGCTAGCTATAAAAAATACTGAATACAAAGCTGAAGATGACAGCAATAAAAAACACGTTGAAGAAGAAGATGAAGAAGATTTAAATGGTTTTAACTTCAAGCTTTTGAAGTTAGATTGTTTTTATGAGTTTTAATTTGATTTAATTTACTTTAGAGAATTGCATCCAGAATCTAAGGAAGCTCTTCAAAGCTTTAGAATGCATTTAAAGGAAATTGAAGAACTCGCTGTTTTGAAACAATGGGAAGTGCAAGATTTATCCTTCCAGGTTTAACTTGTTTTTACGAGAACAAAAGAGAAATAATACTTTAGGCTGCTCAAAAAATTATTCGGGAAGACCCTGATCATGCAATAACTGCTTTGAAAGAGTTTGCTCAAAACTTTCCACTTCACGCCCGCGTTTTATCACGTGAAGCAGTTGATAGCAAAACAAGAAAGGAAATCGAACGTAATCAGAAAGATTCTTTTGCCGATATTGGAATTGATTCCGGAGAAACAGCTTTATTTCTCAATGGAATCAACATGGATATCGATAATATGGATATGTTCCAACTCGTAGATTCACTGAAACAAGAGGAAAGACTAGCCAATGGTTTCTTCAATATGGGTTTTAGAGTATGTTTTTGGATATTTTAAAAAATTTAAAACTAATATTTAAATTATTTTTAGCGTGAATATCTATCTATTCTTGTGGGACTGGACCTATCTGAGGAGAAAGTTAGTTATGCTATTGACTATAGAGAAGCTTATCCATTCGTAAGTTTTATTTAAAATTGCATTTTGGAAATGTTGTGATTCTTCAGTATTTGAACAACTTGGATACCGATGCTCAATACAAGCAATGGGGAAACAGTGTTAAGCTTATGCTTCAGCCATATTATCCTGGTATGATTAGGCCGATTGCTAGAAATTTGTTTACTTTGGTAAGTTTACAATTTTGATCAGATTAACTTATGTTCACCTAGGTTTTCGTCATCGATCCTGTTGATAAAGATAGTCGTAATTTGCTTAGAATTGCTATGTCTTTCTACCAACATGAAATTCCTTTAAGGTTTTTTATCCTATAAAATATATAGAATATTTTTATTTTAGAATTGGAATAGTTTTTGCTGTGAACAACGATAAATCTGTTAGCGGAAAAGACGACGCTGGAGTTGCTATCTTGAACTTATTTAATTTCCTTTCTATTGATTCTTCAATCAAGGATGCTTTACGTACTATTAACAAGGTGTACACACTTTCGCTTCTTAATTATCTTATAGTGATAATTCAGATGCTCGATCCATATAGAACTCGTTCAACGATCTCGGCACAAGATATCAAGAAATGGTTCGTTAATAATTATGCTGATGCTGATTATGATGATGTGTTTGGTCCCAACTCTGATTATGATAAGGGACGTAATGTAATATTCTAACATTCTTTAATTTATTGTAATATTTTCTATTTGATCAGGTTGGAGCAGAATTTTTGGAAAACACAGCTATCGGAAAAGCACCTCAAGTCCTTCTTAATGGTTTTCCATTGGAAGAAGCTGGAGTGAGTTTTTTTTTGCTAAAAATTTACTATTTATGTTTTTTTAATAGATCAAGGGAGACAAATTTGAAGAAACTGTGATGCTTGAAGTAATGAAAATTACCCCAAAGATTCAAAGAGCCGTTCAAAAGGGGCAACTCACTGACCGTGCCAATGTTGGAAATTGGCTTGTAGACCAAAAAGATGTTATGCCACGATTGAATAAAAGAGTCTTAGATGCACCTTCCACCAAGAACTATCTGGACCTCACTGACGTTTCACGTATGATTTCTAGCATAATGGAAGTTTTAAAATGTTTCATTATAGCTTGTAAGGCCAAGACTCTTTCCCAGTTTAATCCTTTAACAACCACTGAAAAGAATCAATGTGTCATGGAGAAAGCGAAATATCTTACTAAGTCTGACGACGATTCTACAATGGTATAATTATTTTTTTTTATTTGACACTGTAATTTTTTCAGCCAAATACTATGTGGGTTGTTGCTGATGTTGAGACTAAAGAAGGAAGAGAGATGGTTTATAACAGTTTCAAGCATTTGAAATCAAGTAAAACCTCTCGAGTATGTTATCAATCTGTTTATAAAACTGAATAATCATTTTCAGATGGCTCTTATTATGAATCCTCTTGATATAGAAAAAGCTTGTGCTGAAAATAGTATTTCTTTCTTAGTACATTCTGCATACCGGTTATTGCCTCATAATCAAGCCAAACAACTGATAACCAAACTTGTTAAGGTTCGTTTATTCTTTGATCCAAGATTTTGTACTTTTTTTCTTGTTGCAGGAAGAGTTTGTTACAGCTATCACCTCTGGAAAACAAACTATTGATGATATTGCTGTTGGTGGCATGAATATTGCTAACTTCAAAAAAGAAAAGAAGCTTCTTAATTGCGATAAAATCAGAATGGAGCAAAAGTACTTTTTTAATTTTTCCAAGCAAATACTACGTCAAACTATTATCTAGGTTTGCTTCTACATCTTTGGACATGAAACCTGGAGATCGTGCTATTGTTGCAAATGGCCTCATTATCGGACCTCTTGATCAAGAAGAGAAGTTTGCTGCTGCCGATTTCGCTTTATTGGAGAAAATGTTGAATTCCCGAGGATCTACTGTGATTGCATCACACGTTGATAAATGGGAAGTCGAAAAATCCAATGGAAAATCTTCTGATGTTGTGATGAGATCAGCTTCTCTTATTGGAAAATACTCCGTTGCGAAAAAGAGAACATGGGTTGTTTTGAGTGGAGATGAATATAGGTAGGTTTAGTAATTATAATGAGTACTATTGTGAATTTTAGCTCAGTCACTCTTGTTGCCGATGATCCAAAACGAGCTACCATGGACGTTGTTGCTATCGTAGACCCACTTTCACGTTC
Organism: Auanema rhodensis; assembly: GCA_964057225.1. Classification (NCBI taxonomy): domain Eukaryota; kingdom Metazoa; phylum Nematoda; class Chromadorea; order Rhabditida; family Rhabditidae; genus Auanema; species Auanema rhodense. Next base: position 5,622,716 of record OZ059899.1, on the reverse strand, counting down.
TGCACAAAAGTTAGCACCTATTTTGGAAGTATTAAGAAAGTCAATTAACTGTGACTTGAAAATTGTCATGAATCCGAAACCAAAGCTCAGTGAACTTCCATTGAAACGGTTCTACAGATATGTTGTTAGCTCTGAAATTCAATTTGATCATAATGGCAACGTTGCTCCTTCTATTGCGAGGTGTTATATTTTTATCATTGTATATCTCAATAATTTTTTTCTAGATTTACAAACCTACCATCCAAACAGTTATTAACTTTATCCGTTCATTCACCAGAAGCATGGATGATTGAAAATACATACGCACAATATGATCTTGACAATATTAAAATGGAACAAGTATGTTACTCATTCGTTTGATTGGAACTAATTTTTAATTTAAGGTTACTGATTCTGTAAATGCTGTTTTCTCTCTTGAACATATTCTTCTCGAAGGACATTGTTTCGATGATGTCTCTGGCTCCCCCCCTCGTGGACTTCAATTTGTACTTGGTACGCCAAATAATCCATCTCAATTTGATACTATTGTAATGGCAAATCTGGGATATTTCCAACTTAAGGTATTATATTTTTTTTTATTTCTCCTCATATTATCAATATTTTGCATAGGCTAACCCAGGATCGTGGCAATTAAGACTACGTGAAGGAAGATCCAAGGAAATTTACGATGTCTCCAGTCATACAAATACTGAAGGCGAAATAGATAATGCAGTATCGGTTTTGATTGGTAAGTTACTATATTATTTTACTATTAAGTAATTATACTTATGTTTTGAAGATTCATTTACTGGACGTGTTATTCGATTGCGTGTGTCAAAGAAAGAGGGTATGGAAGAGCGTAACTTGTTGTCTGATGACGCCGAAGAAGGTGGAATCTGGAACACACTTAGTAACAGGTATAACTTTTTTTTGGCTCTCATAAGTTTACTTCTTCAGCCTTGTCGGAGAGAAACACGAAACTATCAATGTCTTCTCTTTGGCCTCTGGTCATTTGTATGAGAGATTTATGCGCATTATGATTGTATCAGTTATGAAAAATACTAAACATCCAGTAAAGTTCTGGCTATTGAAGAATTATCTTTCACCTCAATTCAAGGTTTGAAAATTTATGATATTATATTATAATAAGCTTATATCAGGACACATTACCTATTATGGCTGAACATTATGGCTTTAAATACGAATTAATTGAATATAAATGGCCAAGATGGCTTCACCAACAAAAAGAGAAACATCGTATTATGTGGGGATACAAAGTATTTTTGTTGTATTTGTTATTATTTTATATTAATTCTTAACAGATCTTATTCTTGGATGTACTGTTTCCTCTTGATGTGCAGAAGGTTATTTTTGTTGACGCTGATCAAGTTGTTCGGGCTGATCTCATGGAACTCATGGAATTGGATCTCGGTGGAGCTCCTTATGGGTTTGCATCTAATTTGCTATTTTGGTAATGTTTTTTCATTCAAGTTATGTACCTTTTTGCGAATCGCGCAAGGAAATGGATGGCTATCGATTCTGGAAGCAAGGTTATTGGGCTAATCACCTAGCTGGACGTAGATATCATATTAGGTTTAGTTCTGAAATTTTTTGCTTGTTATATGTGTTTACAGTGCTCTGTATGTTATTGATCTGCATAAATTCCGGCAAATTGCCGCTGGTGATAGACTTCGTGGGCAGTATCAAGGATTAAGCAGTGATCCTAATAGTTTGAGCAACCTAGATCAGGTATAATCCTTTACTTTTTACTATTATGTTTATTTTTTCAGGATTTACCTAATAACATGATTCATCAAGTTAAAATTAAATCTTTACCCCAAGAATGGCTTTGGTGCGAGACCTGGTGTGACAATAGCTCAAAGAGCAGTGCTAAAACCATTGATCTGGTAAACAAATTGAGTATTTTGTTATGAGAACATTAAATTTAAGTGTAATAATCCCCAAACCAAGGAGCCTAAACTTGATTCTGCCTCTAGAATTATTCCTGAATGGAAAGATTACGACCAAGAGATTAAAAATGTTATCGCTCAAGAAAACCAGCCTGAAACTGAGAAAGTTGACTCTCATCAAGAACTGTGATTACCCTTACTAAATAATTAATTGTTTTTTTCATGTATGGGTTTAATTTATTAGTATTATTACATGATAACATTAGTATAAAATCTGTTAAGAAGTTACTTTTTCTAGTTTTCATGGTATTTCATCCTCGTATCTTCGAATTGTTTTTTTTTCATTCACTAGTAATTGATGTGTACTAGATGACGACCAGACTTGCTCGTCTCTGGCAGCCGGGAAATCCGCAGAGGAGGGTGTATTTACCTGATTTTTGGCTCTTCCCCGTCAGTACTCCTAATGTCGGCAGAACCAAGCTACCGAAAAATTGTGTAAAATTTCAAGTCGATCCTAGGTATTTTGAATCTGTTTATTTTGATAAATATTTTTTTTTGCAGAATGTCTAAGCATGACATAAACGAATATTTGACCAAAATTTATAAGTTACCTGTTCGTGATATCAGAACAGAGGTATCCATTATTTTTATTGCATCTGTATGCAGTTTATGCTAGGTTCAAATGGGAGATATAACGTGGAATACTCAAGCTGATTATCGTTATAAACGGGCTATGTGGAAAGACGAAGATAAAAAATTTGCATTTGTTTTTATGGTTGGTCTATCTCTATCTTTATCTTTTCTAAATTTTGATTTTCAGAAAAAAGATTTTGAGTTTGCATACCCTGATATCTTCCATAAAGATGAAGAAGAACTAGAAATTGATAAGGCCAAACAACAGCAAGAGAAAATTAACCTGAACAGTAAATTTGTAAATAGAGATCGTACTAAGATAGGAGAATTCTTCGGAGTATAGATTGTGTTATATTTTCGCTTTAGTGTTTATTTGTTATGTTGTTAGGAAAATAAAATATATGAACTTCATTATTACGAAAAAGAGATCATTATAATGTAATAGTTTCTATCTTTCTTTTCTTCACAGGGACTCCTTCTTCAATTGGAACTGAGAGAAAAATCTTTGTCCCATTCTTCCATTTGAACCCAACAGTAACATAGCTTAAGCTCAACATGATATATATTTAAACTTTAGGAATCAAACCTAATGATGCTGTATGGAGTGAAATGGAAATCTTCCTCTAGAAATCCACGAATTAACAAACTGCCCACGACACTTTCAATAAATTCCTCAATTCAATTTTTATACAACTTTTCAACTAAAATTATTACCTTTTTTTCCTTGGTCGATTTCATCAGCAGTTCCACTAACCTCCCACCTGTTATTTTACCAGACCCTTGTAAATCTTTATACTGAAAACTATTTTGTTTAAAAATTAAATTTAAAAGACCATACGTCTTTAATTATTTTCTCTGAAGAAATCATATAAGATGTTATATCAAGCTCATCAAACTGTCTGTTAGAGATGCAATTGTCACATCCATTTTGACACCACGATGGGTCCCAGTTTTCTTCAAAGTGCTCAGCAAGAAGAGCACGACGACATAGTTTATTCTGTATTAAGAAAAAATACGAAATATCCAAAAGAATAAATGAGACTTCTACTGCATATCGAACCATATTGTATAAATTCTTGGTTCCTGTCTTTTCAGTACACACCATCGTACTTTGACGAAAAACATCAGCCAAACGATAAAACATTATACATACGGATTTTTCACCATCTCTTCCAGCTCTTCCACTTTCCTTCAAGTAGAATGAATAAATATATCTTGCACCTCAGCCCATACCTGATAGAAGTTCTCTACAGATTTGGGAATGGCATGATGAATAACGAAGCGAACATCAGGTTTGTCTATGCCCATACCAAACGCAATGGTTGCAACAATTACTCGAATCTTTCCTAAGCACCAGTTTTCATGAACTTTAGATCTGATATCTGTCTCAAGATAAGCATGATAGTGAGCAGCAGCGATTCCTTGACTCCTAAAGCCTGATAAAAAAACAAGGATATACGCTTAGCTTACTTCAACTTCTTGGCTACTTCTTCACAATCTTTTCTGCTGAAACAATATACAATTCCACTTTGTCCGGAAAACCTTTAAAGCATTTATAAGCATAAGACAAATATGTTGTTCATGCCGTGAATTAATTATGCTAGCTATTTCATTTACTGTATCAGGAGATGAATTATGGTGAACCTCGTATTGCAAATTGGGACGATTAAACCCAGCTCGGAAAACGATGGCTCCTAAAAAAAATTTTTTTAAATCATACGAAAATAGACTGACTTCGTATTCCAAGCATGTCTTTCACATCATCAAGTACACGTTGAGTAGCTGTAGCGGTAAGCCCAAGGATAGGAACTCCTCTGAAATAATAACTTCAATGAGTATCCAAGATTCATAAATACTTGAATTGACGCTTCAGTACATTAAGAAAAGAATAATCTTTTCGGAAATCATGACCCCATTGAGAACAGCAATGGACTTCGTCAATCGCGATGAGCTATAAGATAGAAATAAACAAATATAACAAAAGTCTTTTGATACCTTTAAACATCCTACTTGAAGAGATACCTCCAATTTGTTCATAATTCTTTTACTTTTTGCAAGTTTTTCTGGTGTCACATAAAGTAAACGAAAACCAGATTCTTTTTGGATTATAGCTTTCTCTATTCTACTGATCTAAATAGACTAAGTTTATTCAGTCTTGAGAGGAAAGAAACCTCTTCCTTAGAGGTATTCTGATTCAAAGTTGCAGCTTCAATGCCTAACTTTGACAGTTGTGCTAACTGATCCTCTATCAAGGAGATCAGGGGACTCACAACAAGTGACAGACCTATTAGGTTGATAATACTATATGTAAAGTAGTTAAGGCACCTTCAGATAGCAGCGCAGGTAATTGGTAGCATAAGCTTTTGCCTCCTCCTGTGTTCATGATAATGATGGCATCTTCCTTCGACATGACTGCATTTATTGCAGCTCTTTGTAATGGACGGAATGATTTGAGTTTAAACACCTGAAATAGTATGCTTTTGCAATACTACAGAACTTCTTACATTTTTTAAAATATCATTAGCTGTTCTAGACCATTTAAAGTTGTCATTGTCCCATTGATCTTCAAGAACAGATCCATCGGGGTTATCAGCTGCTATTCTAGCAATTAACTTAAATAGAAGTTATTTACAATATTCTACACCAGAAAACGTACCTTATCTCTTCTATCTACTAAATCTTGCCTGCGTTGTCGAAGTTTTTTAATTTCTACATCAACAAGTTTAATATCGTATTCTATATCAATCAGGTCTTCCGGTTGATCTATTCGTTTAGAGGTTTCCCCAGAAGACATCGAAAGTTTATTATGTTCGAACTTATTTTGTTCGGACTCAGGCTATACCTCACCAATGCGTCAGCAGAAAAAATTGAAACACTGGCACATTTTTCGGGGTAAGTTCAAATTTTGAAGTTTGATTGATTACTTAATACAAAAATTGAGTTTATTATTTTTATATAACATAAGATATTTATAAAATATAAAAATGCCTTTCAAACAATCAATAACTACGGAAAATTATATTTAACAATACAATGTTAAAATCTTATTGAAATAATTCGATTGCATTGCTTCAGAAAGTATTGTTGCTTTTTATTATTTGAAATATATTTATGTTGCAATATTGTGAAAAATTGATATATTCATTGTAAGCGATATATACAGATATTAGCATTGTAGAGATTGAACACCAGCAGATTTCAGGCAATTGCAAGACTGGCTCATGCGTGTGGCTGGGTCAATTGATAATTCTTTCTCACATGTTGCATAGGCTTGCTGAATTTGTGGAGTTGGAGGAGCTAAAGCACATCTGAAATTCACTATTAAGCATCGAAAATTTGAATTATTCCGTTACTTCAATTTGAAAGCACAATTAACTGGGCTTCTCTTCTTTCTTCTTCCGGGAATTACTTCCATATCGGCCATACTACATTCATCAACGCATCTAAGATACAGATTGAGTTCTGGTGGTCCCTGTGGTTGGCTTGGTGGCTGCTGCTAAAATTGGAAATATTTTAATGTGAATCCTTTATTCAACTCACTTGAGCGTCTGAGACTTCCCCATCCATTTGTGGGACTTCAACTACTGGAATCAAAGGAATAGTCAAGTTTTGTGGATTTGGAGAATTGGTGCAGCCGAGTTCACCATTCAACTTTTGTTTGGCGCAATTCTCGAGTTTCAGCATAACCTGAATTAATTATAGAATTAATGATCTTTTTGAAACGAGCAAGCAAACCTGATGATCTTGTTCTAAGCATGCTTCAATTTTTTTGCTGTCTCCGATTTTAGCAAGGTAAGACATGCATTGAGCATTAGTTTTACAAGCATTGGTTTTAGCTGTTAATTCAGCTGAACACTGCTCAAGGTCTGAACATCTAAAACATTAACATTAGTTTCTCTAAATTTGAAAAGAAAAATTTACTTGCACTGCAGTGCAGTGGTAAATCCGTAACCGTTGGAACCCTGCTCCTGGTTGCATAATGCCTGCAATATTAGGCTAAGAGTTCAATTTCGAAAATTAGCAACATACTAAAACTGATAGTCCTAGCACGAGCAAAGTCGAAAAGACAGATCGAGGAATCATCGTTTTAGCTGGAGAACACCTGAGACGACCACTTCGAAGATTGATCGGCCCTTAAATAGTCCAACTGTCCTTGGCTCGTTTCAGTTTGTTTACATTGAACACAGAGCCATTTGTCAACAACTAACAGTCGGACAACTATTCTCTCACCTTTTATAAGCCAGTTGCCCTCTTATTCTCATATACTGCGTTTGAAATTCATGAGCTAAAAAAAACTTACGGCCACTGACTAGACTTTTGTTCATTATTTGTAATGATTTTTGTACACGGTCAAGAATGAGTTGCAAGATTATTGAGAGAATATCAATGAAATAAGAACAATATACGGTATGCCCACAATTATATTCATTAGGATTTAATAAATGCTATTGAAAATGTACGTTTTACTTGGTAATATTGTATTTTTTAAATTAGGATAGGTAATTAGTGAGATAATCTCGAAATATTTCTTATCAAAGCTGATTACACTTCGAAGATTAAATAAATAGGGGAGCGGCCAGCATCTAGTTTATACCAGTTGTGAAGAAGTGATCTCTAGCTCCGACATATTCTCTTTGCTATATATCAAACATAAGGACCAGTCTTCTTCTCGGCTGGATCTGTGGCTATGATTTTTTTTCGAATACTTCTCATCTAATTCACATTGGCTCTGGTCAATTTTTAACGTAAGAAGACTGGAAAAATGACTCAGCCAAACATCAATAGTTGTAGTTCCAAAGGAGGTTGTCTGTCTGAAGTCTGCATAAAACTCAACGTTCAATAATAACTCTTCTTCCTTATCTATCTTCTCAGATAATCCCTTTTTCTCTTTATTTGTTTTTCTAATCTAAAATGTTTAAACGGAGTCTTTATTAAATTCTACAATCTGAATTTCGAGCTGGTATTTTTCTAATATTTTAAGTTTCAAATCCATTTGTTTGCGTTCCATTGTCGTTTTTGAACGAGTTGCTGAGTTTTCATGAAGATGTTGTTGCTCTTTGTATTTTATTATTTCAGCAGAATCTTTCAATGTGACCCTTTCGTGCAATCTCACCAGTCTTCGGGGACAATTGTTTCAATAAAAGAGCAACTATTATATAAAAACGAACTTGTCGCTTACGCTAACAACGATTAAGTAGTCACGCAAAGGTGAGTACTTTTCTATGGTATTTGTTGGGTTGTTCAATCAATTTAACGAAATTAAGGATAAATTTTATATTATTAGTCATTATTTATTACGGATATTATGTGAAAGAAGCACCGAAAATATCAATAATGTTCATAACATGCCAAACGGAGATCTATGTACTCAAGATTAGAAAAGATAAAACGTGAAAATAGAAATCTAGACTATATATGTAATACCCGTACATAACAATAGCTCAATTACAATAACGAAATATCGAAAATATAGATATAATAGATATAAATAATTGGTTTTTTAATAGTTATATGAATTGATTCAGAGTTACCGCAAATTCCTGCAATGCTAAAGTAATTTGATCAGCCGTAGGCCGGTCTCGCACTACATCATGCCAGCAGCAATACATAATATTATACAACTGATCGGGACAGTTACCCGGTTGAGGTAAACGAGCGCCTCTCTTTAAAGCAGACAGCATATCATCAGCATCTGAAATATTACCTTGATATTAAAATTATCAACGGAAAATTACCTATATCCGGGAACGGGACGGCAGCTAATGACATTAGCTCCCAACAGAGTACACCGAAAGACCACTAAATTTATAGGTTAACATAGCGGAAGCAATCATTTTTTCAGAATTTTTATATAATTAAGTTTTGTAACATAATATATCATTATTAAATTAAGACTAACCACGTCACTTGCACTGGTATATTTCCTATCTTGTATGGCTTCAGGGCTCATCCATTTCAATGGCCGATTTTCGTTATCCCCTATACAGTGATAGTCAGAGGGATAAATATCACGAGACAAGGCATTATCGCATAATTGTACAGTTAAACGATTTCCATTTTCCGAAATCACACAATTTCTGAAAACAAATATGATTATATCATAAACTTCTACACTACAACCTGGCTGCAATATCTTTGTGCAAAATATAAAATTTATGCAGATGTGCCATAGCTCTACTTAACTGTAAAGCTATAGAAGCCAACTCATGGGTTCTCAAAAAGTGAGCACCTGAATAAGAAATGAGATCAGAATATGGAGTTATCTCTAACCTTTATGTTTATCTCCCGTTCGACAATTTAACAAGAACTTTTTGAGAATGCCAAATCCACGATGGCGGTAACAAATAAGAGGTAAATCATTGATCGATGAAGGATTGTCGAATCTACCAAACGAAGCTGCACAAGAAACCTGAAAAAATATTTAAAAAGTCAGAGACTATCAATTTTTTGTCCACCTGTGCTAGATTGGCGTGAGGTGGAGCTTTGTGCAACGAGAGTGCTTCTTGTAAAAATTTTTCTAGTTGAATAGGTGAAGCATTTTTCTTCAAAGTTTTACACATAACAGGTTCATCAGTGCATAAAGCATCTTCTTCGTCATCTACGTCTCCGTTGGTAGGATCTTCAGTTTGCCTCCAAATAGCAAATCGAACTTCGCCAAATGTTCCTGAATGTTATCATTTACAAACAAAGTTACTGAAGCCTCATACCTTCCATGTCGATAAATGGTAACATTTGAAAAAGTTCTCTATCAGCGTGAAGGGATACTAAAGCTTTTCGAACATCCACCTAGAAAAATAATTATTCATATTTTATACACGAGATGATATACATTTGAAGGTTTATCTTTCACAATATGTGCTTCCTTAGTGGATGCAAAAGTACTTGATGAAACGGATGATGTAGCGAGTAAAGAGCCAGAGGAACATTGTCCTGTAACAAAGCCAGTTGAAAAGATCAAATTCAATTCAAACAAACCATCTTTCACGGGCGTTGAGGTTAAAAAAGGTTGTGCAGAAACACCCGAACGAGCGGTTCGAATAGATGAACGAAAAGATGCCCTGAAACATAGAACATTATGATTGAAATTATAAAAAAGATATACGGTAATCGACATATGGGAGTCCGAGAACGAGGTGTAGAACATGGAACATCTTTCTTTGATTTTCGAAAATAGGTGAACAAAAGAATTCCAATAACAAGTAAGAATAGGAAGGCAACAGCTGAATTTATTATTGTAATAATAACTGATATATCGTTTCTTACCAATTATTAAATAAAATACTTTTTCGGTAGCATCAACCGTCTCCGGTTCTATTCCTTCAACTCCCGATACCATGTCTAAAACATCTTTATGAAAAATTTAAATTCAATATTGATTTACATGCTAATCCTCGTCTTCCATCTCTAGAAGTACATAACTTCTCTTGTCTCAATCTCACTGACATAGAATCACCATTCTAAATAGAGCAGTCAGAATCATAAATACCGGATAAACTAACCTGTATAGTAAAATTGAAATACATGGAAACAATAAATTGTCCAGAACGATATCCAGCGCATCTATACTCAACGACAAAGTTTTGACTTATATGGGGAACTGTTCCATGATTCGGAATTCTAAGAACGGGCACCACATTTGTATCCTCTGATTCAATCCGGATTGCGTAAATTACGGAAGCAGTTGAACTCCAAGAAAATGTCACATAGTTAATATCAGAATTAACTCGGAGAGGAAATTTAGTAGAATATGCATTAGCAATACCATTTTCTATATAGCTCATTTCGGCATTTAAACCTAGAAATAGTATCATGATTTGAAAATATCGAAAAACGCAAACCTAGAGTTCTGTTCATTTCAGTTTTACTTATTAACAAGTTGAAATGAGTAAAACATAAATGGAAATTTAGAGACAAGATTAGAAGTATAAGCATTTTACACCAGAATCGCTCTAATCTGATCGTTCACATAGAAGAATGAGATTCTGAAAGAAATTTCTTAAATATAATAAACGCAGACAAGGCAACGAGATAAACATATTCAAGACAAGCGACTCCAATTGAATAAAAAGCCGACAAAGCTTCTTTACGGCAGCGAAATCAGAGAAAAAAGAAAAAAGATGCCCTAGAGAAGATCAGATTCCCAAGCGGTTACAACATTAGTATTTGCTTAATAAAAGCTGAATTTCTTATCACAACTTGAGATGAGACATTTTTAAAAACATAAAACTACAATAATTTTATAAAACTTGTGAATCTGTAACCGTTTGAAGTCATTAACTTGATAATCGTGAAAATTTGAAAAAAAAATATTTACATTTACGGAATATTAGGAAAAATGGTGATAAGTTCATCAACCACTTACATCAAAAATTCCTAGTATTGTATTTTTTTGGTAGAAAAATGCGAAAGACATAAAGAAGGGATGTGATGATGAGACCTCCAAACAAACAGAGAGGAGTATCTATATGCTCTTATCACCCTCTTCAATACAATCATCCAGCATGAAATAAGAAAGTGAGCACAAGTGGTTATATATAACAGAAACTTGAAATATTCTAAACATAATGGAATATGATGATGGCAACAATATACTATATGAAAAAAAAAACTTAGTATCAGTTACACAAACGCATAGGGCATAAACTAATCAGGTGAAGAAATGAAAGTGTGGGAGAAAAGAATCAAATTTCATTTTCAAAACGTAACATGTGTAATAAGTTTTGAAGATATGATGAGGCATGCGGAATGAAAAGGAATTTCACATAGTTTAAGCAAATTGACAATGTGGCACAATGAAATAAACCAATATTTCAGTAAATAAATCGTTTTCAGATGTTTAGTAAAGCAATTAAGAAAACAATAATGTCTTTTATAAGAAAAGAAGCAGCTGATAAAATTTTATAGAAGAGAAATAAAGACGTTGAAAAAATATCAAAAACCAGCTGAACAAGTCTCGAAGACAGAGAGCATATCGAATGAGGTCGAATAAATCAAAGAATTCAGTGAGAATTGATGAAAGAGGTAAAGAGACAGTTGACTTATAGACAAGCTGCTAAACACATGGACACTAGATGAGAGAGATGCTGGATAACTATCGCATCATTCCGAAACAACTGCTGGAAATCTTAAAAAGCAGATAGTAAGAAAGCCGGAAATACTGAAACATTAGCCCAAGACCAATATTGTTCTCACTGGAGTGATTTGGCTAAATTAGTATAAAGCTGTTCTCAATAAACAATCCAATATATAGATCTCATAATAGAATTATACAACCACGAAAACAGTAAAACATCTCTAAACAGAGAAAGATTTTATGAACAATTAAGCCAGTGGGCTTAACGAAACAGACAATGTTCACAATCTATATCAAAATATAATATTTAGGCGAAACCAAGTATTAGTGGAATATTCTAGTTAGTAACATGACAACTTCTCACAGCTACTTACTACATGCTGAGGATTAAGGTTGGTGGCATTGCGTAAGAAGAGAAATAAGCAAAGAACAAAGTAATCATAGAAACGTCTTTGTCCCTCCCCTCACGCCAATTTCGGAGGTTGCGCAACGAAACGACGAACAACTGGGCTGAATGGATAAAGGCACGAGGAAGATTGAAAGTAACATACGAGAAAAAACTGCATGCAAAAAACTATTCTTAAGAAGAAATAAAGAAAAATAAGTGAGTCAAAAGTAACGATCCAAACACCTCGACATGAATCAGAGTAAATTCGAATGAAAATAGGTGTCCTTATCGGTAATAAAGCTGTAAAATAATGATAACACGAGGTGCTAAAGAATTTCAGTAACAAATAAAAGATAAGATCAATTAGATGCCAAGGTGATACTAACTGAATAAGTCAGGTTACTAATGCCCATAAATCTCGCAAGTGGTTGGAAAATGGATCACGATAAGGCCATAACTCAGCAGGTCAGGGTGGCTTATCGTAGAAGAGTTGAGAGAACAAATAATCTCTTCACGAAAGCCTTAGTGCAACGTTCAAGCTGTCACAAAGGTATGTAAGCCCAATTACAACATAGAGTGATCCTATCAAAAAACAAAAAAAATGTCACTATATTTTAATATTTAAAAAAAAATCATCATATGATTAAAAAATATTTGAAGAAAAATAGTTAAAAAACAAGTTTTAAACTAATTAAATTGAAAAACATCCTAATAAAATAAAATTTTGAGGAGACCAATATGTTAGGATAGCTTAAGAAACATTAGTAACATATATAAGAGAATACGTTACATGTCGGTCACTTGAGTTCTAATGTGCAAAAAGAACATTGTATACTGTAATATATATAGGACGGAAATGAAAAACACTGTATACGAAAAGGATGGTTCGACAACGAATAAAAACATCGTTGATTTTCAATGAGCCGGAAAATACTAGACTAAGAAAAGATTCAGAGTCATATGGATTAAGTAGAGTCAGACGACAGGAATCAAACATTTTAAGATAGTTGGAAGCATTTAAATATCATGACTACCCCAATTCCGGCATATAATGATGTTGGTATATGTATAAATATTTTTACTCCGAAGGCAAATTGAGAAAATAACTGGGATTTATACAAGATCATAATTATCAATTCGTCCATTGCATGTTATCAATCTTGAAAATAGACTCGCTGCACATAGTTTGCAATCATGGTTCTTAAAAATGCTAAACCAATCTGAGAATGTTAGAAATAACATGAATCAAGATAACAATAAAAATATATTAAGCATTTCGCTTAGAGCCAGAGAAGAAAAAGGAGCATGTGATACAAGGAGTTTTCAATCCAATTCGTACTTGAAACGACATGTAGAGTCCATGAAACAACGAGATTAGCTGCGAAAAAGAAAAGTAGTGAAAGCAAGCTGATGATATAGCATCCATGTTTAACCTTGGAACTGCCTTGAAAACGCACTTCAGTAACAAAAAGAATGGTTTACTGGGCTGATAGTCACCAGAGTATGATTATTTTTAAGGACACTCACTATAGGGGACTGCAATGGGTAGGCGAAGACTTGGTACAAATGAAAAAGTCAATCGCCAGCTCAGTTGTCAATCACCATCGTCGCCAATATCATATTATTCATCTTGTAAAGGTTGGGAACGCGGAAGAGAGACAACCACAGGATAGAATTGGAAAAACTAAAACCATGAGAAAAAGCCAAAATTTGAATCAGATGAAAACATCCTTGAAAGCAGAACACTAGTCATAATAAGCTCTATCACTATGTATACTATGGTATTGAAAACCTATAAGATATACAAATGAATTGATTTACAAACAGAACTATTAACTCAAGACAAAATGTTTGAAAAAATAAATGGAAGACTCAATTTTGGCACTGTTTTATTTATTTAACTTTACTTGTTCGAGATAAGGGTCGCATATGTACAAACATGCTAAACAGCTGTGTTGATCAACAAATAGGATCATGAGTATGATAGATGGATTAAGAAAATTGAATATGATCAGAAAAAATGATTGCAAACAAACATAACAAAACAAAACAAAACATTATTGAAACTAGAACACCTGGGTGATGCTCTTGGGATAGAATTAATCTAATGAGAATCTGGCCTTGTAGGCGTTTTTAACTTATAAAAAATCTGTTAAAAGGTGAAAAAAGTAAACGAAAAGAAGGAATGAAATGCCTAAATAAGACAAAGGACAACGATTCAAAAAAGTCTAATGAATCAATACAAGACGGACAGTTATTTAACAGGGTCAAAGGACAGAAGATATGCTAATGATCAGATGAGTAGGAGAGTGACTAGAGAGGATCGGAAAAATAAAGGATTGACTACAGATGAGCTCTGTGCCATTGGGAAATATATAGTTTTTGTTCGAATTGACTTACAAGGGTGATGACATATACGACAGAAAAAAAGACAAAGAATGTGCACTTTGGTATTCCTCTCAGACTAATACGCATATAAGTTTGACCAGAGGCATATAATAAGATGTATATCTTAGACGGTATTCTCTTTTATAATGAGAAAACGCAGGTGGCTCAAAGTTATAATGAGTTTGCTGTATAATGAGAGTCAGCAGATGAGAAAAAGTTTACCAATGTTTTCTGTCAACGATTAGCAATATCTGGGTAATTGTACAGCAAAACAAGATGGTATAGATTAAAACGAACTGAAAAAAGCCATAGCTTGAGAAAACGGCGGTTAACACATTAACCATATTACTATGAGAAAACGCGCCATTTTCCTAAATTTAAATAAAAATTTATTGCAATAAAACAGTTTAATTAATCAAGATATTTCACAATATGAGATGCTGTTGAATAGACATTGTAAACAGATGGGATAGCTTTAATGCATTTTCTATGCAATCACAGATATTGGTAGTTATTAAACTTGAAAGGGGTTTATAATTGAAGGGCGGCTGGATAGAAATATGGTGTTCATGCGCTCCACCTTAAGAAAGCAACAAGGAAGCTATATTAATTAGCCTCCGTCTTCTATTTTAATAAGAAAGGGCTCAAATAAAGGTAATGGATCTATCTTCATTGGAAGCCAGCATAAATAACATCTGCCCTTATGGGGCGGATTAAGATACTAAATGTCAGCCTAGGTCGCATGTCACTAGAGCAATGGAAAGCTAATGATACCTTCATAAGATAATGAGGGTCAAGTCAATGAGGATGATAGGATTATGAACGAAACGAAAATACCTAAGATGCAGCTTCAGTTTTTGGCTCAAACCAGCTCTATTGAAAATTGGTTCCATAGATCTTTGTTATTCACACAAAAAAAAACATCTGAAAAACACATCATGCATAACTTGATAAGAACAATATTTTCTTTTTTTCAAGTCATAGCAATTGTTCTCTCACAAAAATCTGAGATCTGTCATAATCACTTTACGAAATAACAAATCTATTACTTATACAAACTATATAATATATTTAAAATATATTAGTCATCCTGCGTACTATTCAAATGTCTGTCCCTCCTTTTTTATAAAACTATTCCAAAATAATCGTACATCATATAGTTGCCAGTTCAAAAGAAATTGATTTAAACAAACCAGGCTGTTTGAATTATACGATAGTTTGCGTACACTTAATTACGTACCTTGGAATAAAAAATAGCTTAATTTTGATTTTTATTTAGGAAAAATAAAAATAATGAGTTTAGTTCCTCGTGATGATACCACTAAAGATGCTGCTCAATTTTTGCTATGCATGGAGGTGCGTTATTGATGCACAATTCTTAAATAATGACTTTAATATTAGAAGAACAAATCAGTTATTAAAGAAGCTGATATGAAGAAAAAGCTTGACCTCGATAAGCAAGGCTTTCAAGCAGTTTTAGTAGACTCTTCTTTGAAATTGGAAGATTCTCTAGGATGTGTAGTATGTTTATTTCTGTTTTAAGTTTTCTTTTCTTTTATTGCTTCTTAGGTTACATCCAACGATGGGCGTATAATGTTGTGTAATAATCTTCCTTCTTTAAAAGCTGTCCAAAGTTCAGATGACGTTGAGGTTGCTTTTGATTTAAATATTTTTTTAATAATATTTTTGAAAGGAAGATGCAAAAAATGGGTTGTTGCTTGTAATTTTGACCACTATATTCATGTCAACTAATCCCGCCACTCCAAAACCAGTTCCGGAAGCTGTAATAACAAAGGCTCTTGTGGGATTTCTTTTTTTTATTGGTTTAGTTCAATTTATTAGAAAGAATTCGGGATAAATGTTGATGGCAATGATGCCGTTTTTGGAGATATATCAAAATTGATCTCCCCCAGCAATACTTCAGAGTTTGTTCAGAAAGGTTCATATTTTTACATTGTATTTATATTTCTTTGTAATATTAAGGCTGGATTAATCATGAAAAAAGTAGAACTCATGAAACTACTGAATATTTTTATTCCTGGGGTCCACGTTCTATATCTTCTATCAATCCGGTGGTAGGTTTTATGTTTTATTGTTTAATCAAACAAAGTAATGCATACAAAATTTGATTTTTAACAAAAATTCATAATTCAAAAAATTCCTAAAACATCACATGTGTCATATGTTCACCAAGGTATTATACCACATAGATGAAATGTTGGTCATTCACAATTCTTGAGATACGAGAAGCATTTCTTGATTACATAGTCAGTTTGATATGTTTCAGAAATTAAATATTATAAATAAAAACTCAATACATGAGGAATATAAGAAAGTTAAGGTTTCAATTGCAGGAATTGCTCGAGTCATTTTGTAAGATAATTGATGATCCAAATCCCAAATTATGGAAGGGCCATTATTCCAAGGCACAAGCTATGCATAAAGATATGAAAAAGTTCAGAGCTGACAATATTGGAAGAGAAGGGGCTAGACGTCTGTAAAATATTTTCATCAGTACGATATGATCTCAAATTAATAGATCTCCTAAACTTACATGGATCAACAGGACATGTCATATTATTGAGTTCATTTATAAGTTGTTGAATTGCTCTCTCCTGTAAGTAGGAAGTAAAATATTTTTTCCAAATATAATATTTAAATTTGTGAATTTTAAATTCTAACCTGGTGGAATGGGTTATATAGCGACTCGAATGTGACCAGATCTTTCTTTTTCGGATTTCTTTCGCTTTCCAAAGCATCTTTGCGCATTTCAACCATCCAAGCTTTCGCTTGTTCGATAATGGCATGTCGTTTTAACCAGAAATGTCTTTGAATTACTTTCTGAAATAATTATGGAATAAGTATTATTAAAGATTCTTAAGAAGAAAATACCTTAAAGTACTCTGGAGGATTTTTTAATTGATCTCTTATTGCATATGTTAAGGTAGCATGTTCTATTTGAAGATTATATTTTCTAGAATAATCATCACCCTTTTCGGTTCCTTGGTACTTTTCAAAACCAGGCTCATTAAAATAAGGATCTTTCACGAAAATTAATCCCTAGAATACCAAATAATTAAAAACTGTTCTTTTCGATTCGGTCAGTACCTGAATACTAACGAGGACTTGCATCAGTGAACAATATGGTGTCCACTTCTCTTCAGGCCTGCCTTCCCAAGTTCCCAAAATTGATAAACAAATTTTTCCATCGTTATATAAATTTGGATTGAATCGTACATTTCCTGATCCCGTGGTGAGGAAAGCACATTTTGGAGGAGAAAAGGGATAACTGCAAAAAAAAAATTTTACATACAAAAAAAAAGATGTATTACCTTGTAGGGAAAAATACATCAAATTCAAATAATCCATTAGCATAAGGAGTATCATCAGGTCCAGAAATCAGCACTTTGATTATGTCGCAACGACTTTCGTCCACGCAAACGAAAATGCTATTACTTGCATTTAATGGCAGAGAATTAGTCATAGAAGCCAATTCCTTAAAGAGATTATATAAGATGCTTGAAAGCAAGACGCTTCCTATACCTTTGTGATTCTCTTTGTACGCTCTCTTAAAGAGGGAGAGAAAGGATTAGTATTACGAATTTCCTTTTTGAACGTGAATGATGTGACTAGTTTGCCATAATCACCGACAAACCTATGTGTTTGCATTTGAAGATGCTTCAAAGCTTTATTATAAAGCACGGTAACATCAGTATTCTGATCTGGGCGTATTTCTTCATTCTGAATTGATCAACAATTATTTATTGTTTTTGCTATTATTCCACGAACCTCCAGAGCACGACGGCTCAATGCAACTTCGCTTTGTGTAGCACGCGGTCGAACTGTAGCCGTTCGAATACGTTCTTCAGCAGGAAGCTGAGCTTCATATTCACGGGAAGCTTGTAAAACGGCCTGAAAATTCAAATTATTACTTAGTACTGAAGTCATATATCTTACTTCAGAATAAGTTTCAATTTTATTAACAAAATCTATCATTCGGAAATCAGGCGAACCTAACTTGCCCTTCCAAGTATTTGTATAAGATAACATAATTTCTTTGAATTTAGGTATGAGTTCCTTGGCAATAGATTTGGCACCCGTTTGATAAGGCCGTACCAAATACGGTACTAACTGAGGTACAGTTGCCATTGATGCAGCTGTTTCCATTAGAGCTTGATATAATTCCATATGTTCACTGACATCAAAAACACTATCATTTTTAAGATGGTATTCAAGAAGTACAATAACAGCACTATCTCCTTAAATATATATTTTATAAATACATAACTATATAGCTTTTCTTACCTATTTCATTTATAACAGAAGATGATAAATGAGCTAACTCTGCAGATGATCGTCTACAGGGAAAATCAGGTGATGACGAATAGATATAAGTATTCAAAGCATTTAATAGCCATGTTAGATTTTCTTCTCGAGCTAATTTTTCTTCTACTGTTCTTTCAATATCCCATCTTGATCTTGTTGAACCATGTCCATATCCTACTCCACGATGCGATGCATTGTTAGCTTCTGAACTCCGCCGCAGTTGGTGTCGTTTGCGTTCTTCAGATGCATTCCTGAAAGCCATTTGTTAACATAATAATATTCTTAATAGTTGTTATTTTTATTTATTTGGTGTTTCAGCAATTTCAATAGGATTATTACTCAAAATTGAATATATGAAAAGTGATTAAAATAAGAAAGAAAGAATAGATTGTATTTTTGAAAAATACTAAATTATTGCAACTACTTAAGAAATTACAAAAAAAAAGTGATCAACAAAATATGAATGTTTTTAAAAATAAAAAAATATTATAAATAAATATATATTTATATATAAACATTATATTTTAAATACTTACTTATGAATAAATTTATGCTGACCCTCCACACTTCCACATTCTGCTATTAATTCACAAAGTGTATGTAGAATACCAGATTCAAATAAAAATATTTTTTCATCTGTTGATGAGTCATTGATTAATCTGAAACATGATAATATGATAAAGGGATATAACTTTAAAAATTGTCTTTTTTTTCTTTAAATGGAGAACAGTTTTCAGAATTCAATTACGATTAATCTGGAATCTATTAAATTATGGAATAGTTTAGTTTTTGTTGTTCTCCAAATTATTCAATTATATTAAATTGAAAAATTTTCTAATCAAATAAAACAATCAGACAAGTTGAATTCTCACAATGTTTCTGAGAAATAAAAAGAAAATAGTTGTCAGTTATAACATTCTTTCCCCCCCCCCCCCCCCCCCTCCCTCCTCTTGTCTTTCTATATAATTCAGATCTACAAGATATAGAGACAGAGAGAGAAAAAAAGAAAGAAAACTACTTCTTGTTATTCATTCATATTCAAAAATTATTTTCTAGGCTTGTACAGTTTATCCCAAAAACAATATGATTACTTACTTGGTAGCTTTGAGCATGTGGGCCATTTTTAGCGGCTTTTCTGATAAATAAGTTGCAATACGTTCTGTAGTTGGTGAGCTTTCATCTGGTTCCGGTGACGATGCTGACGACACAGCTGTTCCCATAGACGAGATTCGTGAAAAAAATGATGTAAAGCAGCAAGTTCGAGCTGGCGACGACGGCGAGGTCGACGAACTAGAGCTGCTGCTACTAGTACTACTTGTCGAGCCTGATCTTGGATTGCCTAAAATAGAAATAATATTTATTATCTGACATGAAACAGCAAAAATATTATCTTTTTGATATCAAAAAGATATTAGAAGAAGATATCAAGATAGAACCATTCGCAATATAAAAATAAATAGCAAGTGAAGTGTAGCTTGTAGACATTTATAGTTAATTATCATGAATCTCGATTCAAAAACTTTTTTTTATATTTCGTATTTATGAATTAACATGGGTTTAATTTATTTTTTTCAATGCAAAATAAAAGAAAAAAGAAAAAAAATATGTATAAACAGTATTTGCAAAAAACCCTCAGTACATATAACTATGTATATAATTATATTATATTATATGGTATAAGTAAACATTGAGTCAATTACTTTAATTTTATAATGAAAAGAATGTTTTATTTTTTATTTATTTATGTTATTATGAATAAACGTCATAAATAATATTTTAATAATTTAATTTATCTTTTTAAACTTCAGGAACAAAGCAAAAATGTGTGTAATCATCCAGATTTGAAACATTCAATATTCACATGTTGAACAATTTTGAGCTCTCTTGAATAATAATTTGTGCTTTTTATAGTTTCTATTCTCATCATCTCCGAGAAACAATCAAAGAAAACTAATTATACTTTGAATTACATAAAAAATTTTCTTGGATTGAATGAAACATTTTTGATTTAAAAATGTTAATCTCAGTATTTCTTGGCACCTGACATCAGAAAATTGTATTTAAAAATGTTTTGAAATGAGATAAAAGAATATGACGAGAATTAGAAAGATGAATAACAAAATTTTCTCTCTAATAGCTTTTCTTTATTGTTAATCGGCACACCACTAGAATTGTCGCCATGGTTATCAGTTTGATTATAACTGAATACAGTGTATGTCAAACTATGCATTAATACATTTGAAAATGAATTCTGATATATGAATTGTTTTTTGTTAATAAAAAAATATTTCATGGCACTATTATTGTCTTTTTCATTTCAATTATAATAGATAAATGGGTAATACAAAAAAAAGCTTAACATACCTCCAGCACTGAAACGGTTTGAGATCTTTTGCTGATGTTTCGACCGTTTTTGTTGCTTTATCTCTATCTCCGGTCGGCAGAAGCAGCCACAGAAGGCTCGCAGTGCGGCCGAGGGCAGTCCGCCTCCACCGACTACCGCGGAGGAAGCCTCGTCAGTCAACGAGACGGATATCGTGCTCGAAGACGACTGAAATTAAATAAAATTAAAATAAAATATTTAAAATATTATAAAATATTGTTCAAAATATTTCCTGTATGCACAAATATGAAAACAACAATGCAGTTTCAGGTTGTAAAAAACAAAAATTATAAAGAAAAATCATCTGTTATATGGTTAAAAAGAGCACATGATTCTCTAAAAGGCTTGAAACCAAAATCAAAATTTTTGAATAATTTTAAAATTATTATAATGAAACTGAAAAAAAAAACTGTATTTAATTGGAGAGCAACAAAAAAAAATTAAAAAGAATTGAGAAATGAGTAACTAACAGAAAAGAAAGAAAAAGCTACAAAATGAATGATTTGTAGTATAGTTAGGATTAGATTAATCAAATAGAACATGATAAATGATATACATATATTTATATATTTATATATATACTTTATATTACTAGAAATTCAAAATAGTCTTGAATTCAACGAATATAAAAGTCATTTTGTGAAGTTTTGAAATAAGAAATGAAAACCTATCAAGTGAACTAAATATGTCCTGCTGAAAACAATGAATAATAATAATAAAAATAATAATAATGAAAATTGAGAAGCGAATCATGAAATTGTAAAAAAATTATGTCGCTAATTCAAAAGAATGTTATAAAAAAAACATGAAATGCACTGAAGCCGTACAGGCACTCGCCTAAGAAATACATATAAACTGACATCCGAAGTATTTCTATATATACTATATATATATATATATAGTATATATATATATATATACTATAATATTATGTATAAACTTTTTAGATTATATATATATACCAAAATACAAAATAGCTTGTTTTTAATTTCATTTCAAGAATAATTGATAACTGTGTTCATCTGCTCAAGAAATAATATATTTCAAGTTTCGGTTAATATTCAACTAATTAACAATATTGTACTAATTATCTTTATATTCCGAACTAGATACATTTTGTGATACTTAATTATTTTCAATTTTACATAGATCATAAGGATCAATTATATGAATTAGGAAACATTTGACATCAAACTTCCTGATTCAAAGTTTATATATTTGTATATAATCTAAAAAGTAATTTTAAAATTCAAAAAAAATTATAATAATAATCTTCAATGTATCTACACATTGTTGTTAATTTCGAAAAGAATTTACAGCTCTTTCTTTTATGAAGAAAAATAAAATAAATTCAAAGGCTTATTCATCAATGTAAAGTTAAGGTATATAGTATATGTATATTGAGATCGAGAAGATGGAAAATAAGAAAAAGGAAAAGGAAGTTGACGAACGTTCAGAAATCTAGTGATCTGCGGATGACGAACATGAAAAGTAGAGATGCAGAGTTAAAACTCTAGCAAAGTTTCTGCTTATTCAATCCGGAAAAGGAAATCAGGTCGACGGATTTCATATATTCGTGACAAAGTTGAGAATCTTTTAACATCTTAGATAGCATCAAAACCACATACAACTATTAAACTTTTAAATTATGAAACCTCTTTTTCTTTTTGTTAAGTTTTAAAAAAGATTCAATCAGGTTCTATTGAACGGTTCAAAAATTTTTTATGCAGAAGTTTTGAATAGTTGGTTTGTAGTAAACCAGTGAGAGGATAGTAAAGTGCTAGTGAGAGAATAGTAAAGTCACGCGAATACTTCAAAGGACAGCTAAACTGCTTTTGAATTCGATAGCTCAATGATTTTCTATCGTTAAAGCATTTATTTCAAAAATTGGTAAATCGGCTCTTTAGATCCATGTGTACTCTAGAATTTTCAAATTACAACTCAACTCTAAAAGCATAATTGAGAAAGCACAAGAAATTGCTAGAGCAAGATAAATCAATTTCATACGTGTGTAAAATGCCTAAAGCTAGATCCCACTTGACTGTGAAGATCCAGCACAAATTAAGTATAAGGCTCTTTCTGACGAAAAGAAATTGCGTAGAAGCAGAAAAAGCATAAGAAAATGAGAAAAAAAAGACGAGAAGAATAAGAGAAGCTGTTGGTGGGTGACAAGGAAGATGCACAATCAATCCTTACTTCTTGTCATATTAGCTTATGTATGCCTATAATATCAACTTGTATAGCTTAGAGAGAAAGCAATCTTGTCGAAAAAAAAATTTTTTTTTGACATGCGTCTAGTTTCAGAAAGTATAGGTATTTGAGCAGTGATAACAACATCAATCACAAAAAGATATTTTTCTTTTTAAGCATAGCAAAAAGACCACCTCAGTCTTGTTTTGCTACTTCATATATGTATATAATATACTATACATATTATATTTATGTATATATATATATATATATATATATTGTATATTAAATACAATCTAAAATATCAAAGATATTTGAATATAACGTGAAGATGGGAACAACCGTTTCGTGTTATATTAAAATGAAAAATAAGTTAATTTACACGTGAAATGTTGTAAATAATATAAGAAAAAAGAAAAGATTTTTCTTCATTAAAAAATATTAAATATACTAACTATATGTATATAAATATAAAAGTATATAATGTACTTTTGAATAAAAAAAAAAGAATCTTAATCCTATTGACAGTATAAGTTAAAATAGAAATGTTAGATACGATCATGATAAGTAAAATGAAATGTATTATATACATATGAATAGAATAAGAAGCCTATATGATATATATATATATATATATATATTCACATACATATCCATTTAGTATATTCACATAAATAAAAGTTGAATATTGATCAGCTAGTTGCGATTAGGTTTTGATTAACAATCTTGTGTTAGTACATGGTTATGTTAGTTTATAACAAGGACATCTTCAAATTTGAAAAAGAAAATGAAAACGAAACATAATAATATTCAAACAGCGGAATAATTTTTGTGAAAAAAAAGATGAAAGATGATAATTTTTGTGATACAAAAATTAAAGCAAAAACAAAACTTTCTTTATTTTCTTTTTTTTTATACACAAATTTATTCAAAATTATATATGAACAAAAAATATGAAATTGAGAAATAAATGGATATATACACATGACACAATAAAAAGCTAACTATTTTGATAAAAAAAGAAACTGTATCCTTTTTTTTTTCGTTTTTTTTTTTTGCAAATTGATTATCAACATTGTTAAACATCATATATATCTTTCATATCAATAAATGTTTGATGAATTCTGCAAATACATATACATATAGATATATTTATATATTTTATATGTATATATATATATATATATAAATAACATAAAAGCTAATCTTATACTGAATCTAATAGTTAATTTATATGAAAATTTAAATAAAAGTTGTTGATATAACTATCTATTACTATGAGCTAGTATCAATATCTACATCTTATTAGATGAAAAGTAAAACAGAATTATAGCTATTACTTCATAAAAGGTCATAAATTATATTGAAAATTGAATTTTGAATCAAAAATTGTTCATTTAAACTTTGTTATACATATATATAGTATATATATTGACTTATATTTTTGAAAATATAACTTTGAATTATAATTTCGTTTTCTAATTCTAAAAGGTGGTTAATGATCTATATGTATGTGTTGGCAACAATATGTTAATCTCTCTTGATAGTTCGAATTTGAGTAAAAACATAATTTTAAATTGATTGAAAACGAACATGATCATGCTGCTTTGAACGTTCAAAATGAAATATTATGTGTAAGTGATGGTTGAATAGAAAGTTGATATGAAAAAAGAGAGAAAGGTTCAGCAGCAGGAAAAGTAGATGACGCGAGGGTGTTAAGAAAAGAAGAAAAATAGACTTCAGTTCATCTCAACTAAATGAAAAAAGGAAGTAGTGAAGCACACATGAAATATATTGATGAGAATGAGGAAGAACATGTCAAGTCTATCATTTTTGAGGCAGGCAACCCAAGAAAAGAACATTAATATAAGAAATTGTAGAATCCTTTATACGAAATTGAACTCAAAAACAGTAATTTTTTTTCGTAAACATGTTCATGACTTTATTAATGTTAAATGAAAACAGGATGCTAGTGAATCAGTATTCATCTCATGTTCACTAACATCTTTAACGTTAAAATGTAGTTGAATGATGATGATGATGATGATGTAGCTTCGAGTTAGGTAATAAGCTATTAAGAGAAGAAAATTGTCATTTGCTAGAATAGAAATGACGTTTTTCTTTTTCCGGTTTGATTTTATATATTTGAAAACAATATACAATATGATATATGTAGATGAATTGTATAAAATTGACGAATTTTATATTCATTCATATATTTTTTTGATAAATTCTTTTAATTTTTTAAATAATTTCCAGAAATTGATCTAGTTAATACATTAATAATCATAACTCTTTTTTTTTTAAGTTATAATATTGTATATATATATATATCAATCAAAGAAAAAAAAAGATACAAAATTATATATGAATGTCTCAATCTTACTTGATGAAGAGGAGTTACATATTCATTTGATCTTCGAAATGTTCATAAATGATTATAATATTTATACATACATATATGTAGTTAGAAATATAAAAATTACTTATTTAAATAGTTTTTAGTTTTTTTTTGTAGTTTTAGATATATATAATAGTTGATTATATAAGAATTAATTAAAATATTTGAACCTCTTATACTTATTTTTTGTTTATATAAATATAAATTATAAACACTGATGAGATTGTCTTGTATAGATGATTCTTTTTTTTTTGTTGTGTCTCTCTCTTCATCTCTCTTTCTCTCTCATTTTCACTTTATATTTTTTTCCGATTAATTAAAAAAAATGGAGGAGGGTGTTTGAATTATTTTTTTGCGAAGAAGAAAAATAATGGCTAAAAGAAGAAAAGAATCATCCTGCATCACAAAACATTGAATAGAAAGATAGTCTGATTATCTAAATCGAGTTTACTGAGAAACGTAGAGAATGACAATTTTTGGATGTGCACACACACACACACACACACACACACACACACATAGACAATTTCTTGAAGAAATAGAAATGAGGTAGGAAAAAGGGAAAATGAATAGAAGCAAGAAAAGAAAATGATGAACGAATTCTAAGAGAGAGAGAAATTGTATGAGAGAGAGAGAGAGAGAGAGAGAGAGAGAGAGAGAGAGAGAGAGAGATTATATCAAAGAGGAGGTAAAGAGTTTAGATTTAGATATGCACGTACATGTGTAAAACGAAGAAGAAGAAGAGGAATGTCCTTAATCGTTTTTCAAGTTGTTACAAACAATTGAATATAAATTAAAATGATTATATATATATATTTCTAAAAACAAAAAGTTTAAAATAATATAAAAGAACTTTTTCTATTATTTTAATATTTATTTAAATGTTATATATAATAATAATATATACTTTGAGGTATAGCATATAATAAAAATAATAATATAGATCGTACAAAGAAAACTTGCAACTGAAACATTTTTTTTGTATGAAAAGATGAAATTTACAAAGAAAATGCTTTAATATAATTATTAAGTTTATACTACAATTCCTTGAAAGAATAAAATATATTTATATAAAGGACAATATTTAAAAAAAAAAAGGCTTTGTGTTATTTCAATTATATTTCTAGTTGAAAAGTTCATTGAGTACGTTCAAGTAAATTAAAGGCATGAGAATATAGCTTTGAACTAACTAGAAAGAAACTCAAATTTTAGTTCTTTTTATATTAAATATATATATATATATATTAATCAATATAGATCATATCTTATTATAATTGTATATATGATGATGAAAAATATAAATATTATACATAAATGTACATAGATATGTATAATATATTTCTGTGCATGTGTGTATGTATATACATATTCTGCTTATTAAATTTCAAATTGAGGATGGAGCAAGCACAAAAACAACCGAAGAAGGATGAGCGAGTGCAATTTGGCAATACTATGCTTATGTAAGTCACATGAAAATTTGAAGTAAACTTGGCGAAGATTTAGTTGAAGAAGAAGAAAAAATTACTACAAATATGAAAGCATTGAAGATGATGATGATTTCAGAAAGCATCAACTATAACTTTGCATTCTTTGCTTTTTCAACTTAAAATGTTTGAAGTCTTTTGTTGTCTTCAAGTTCTTAAAAGGCCAAGTAGGCCATAGACATTGGTAATCACACTGGCCAGCACTGGCTCGGAAACATTGTTTAGACATGTGCAGGTTCTTGGAATTATCTTCAAAGATCTTTGGAAGTTATGGGCATTTTGAAGAACAAAAAGAAAAATTTGAGATTATCGAACTGCTTATTTTAGAAAGATATACAGAAAAAAAGGGAAAAATTCAACAATTTTTTAGGAAAAAAAGACAAATAATTAGACTGTGTCTCAGTCTCAAGAATAATGAGAAAATAATTAACACTCATTCTAAATATATATATATATATATATATATATATATATTATATATATTGATAATCTAGAAATTGTAAAAAAATCATCTGAAGAAGTAATAATATAAAGATTAAACGAGCTTTTAAAGAGAAAAGTCAGGCTATCTGTCATCCAACACTTCTCATCACGCACGAAAATCCGCTATGAATCTTCAGGTTGTTGTTACCAAAATAGGGTGAGAGAGAGAAACAAAAAGAGAGTTGTAGAGGTAGAGAGAGAGAGAGAGAAGTCAGTTTTTTTTCAACCAACATGATATATATTCTCATATACATATAGATATTCTATACTATATAATATGTAAAATGAGGAAAATGTTCAAAAAAAATGATAAAGAAGATATGGAGAGATGTGATAGTCCATAAATGAACATAATCATCTTCATATTCATCAATTCTCAACTAGCTAGAACCGAAGCAAAGAATGAAATAATACATTGAATGTGACACTATAGCAGCTTCGTATTATGTTATTTTCTCTCTAATTCTCTCTATTCTCACTACCCTCATGTTTTTCCTCCCTTGCTTGTGGTCGACGTTAATGCCTCAAGGCAAAAATAAAATGACCAAGACAATACCGTGACCTGAATTCTTAGAATGAAAAATCGTTTTTTACGAGACAAAAGGCGGAATGAAATTAGATTTTTTGTCTCAGAATTATGAAGATGAAGCAAAAAAATGCCCGACTGAAATAGAAGGTCAAAACATCAATTCAGCAATAGTATTAGAAGTAATTTATATGCAAAATTAAATTGTACCCAGTGCCTCTATACATTAAACCATTTTAAAATAGAAAAATGGATATAACCTTTTGCTTTGAGACATTTTAAAGCTACGAATTTATAAATATATATTTCTATAATTTATTAAATATATTAAACAAGATCACAATGTATAATCTCAGAAAA
Organism: Auanema rhodensis; assembly: GCA_964057225.1. Taxonomy (NCBI): domain Eukaryota; kingdom Metazoa; phylum Nematoda; class Chromadorea; order Rhabditida; family Rhabditidae; genus Auanema; species Auanema rhodense. The sequence continues at coordinate 5,594,192 of OZ059899.1, read as the reverse complement.
AAATAGAATATGAAGACTTTGAAAAATAACTTCCATAATCACGACAACCGTTTGTTGTCACCCTATTTCTTTTTTTTTTTCATTGGCATCCTGGTGGTTTGGCTACTACTCAGCAGAGCTGTAAACAGGAGCTTTTCCGGAAAAAGAAAGAAGAGAGAAGAGGAGAGGAAGTGATGTAATGTTCTGCATATGAGGGGCTAATAACTAACGGATAAGCTTTAAAAAGCAAAAACTAAGAAGAAGAAAATGAGCAGGAAGAGACGATTTTTGGCTTGTGTGTACGTGTGTAGTCAACTAGGGTGATGAGAAGTACACTGAGCTTGAAGTATGACGTAGACAAGGGATTTAACGTTAAAAAAGAATTTGAAGACAAGAAAAGGCGATAGAGAGCTTTAATAAGAATTTGTGAATGCTTAAATCTGTTTCTATAACCTCAAAACACAAGTCTCAAATCAACAGAACAGAAGAAAAAACCGATTGAAATTCTCTTAAAGTATGAGAATGAAATGAACAAAACAATATTTAATAAAAATGGAAAGAAAACATTAGCTTTTGAGTGTAAAAGCTAATATTCTTAGAAAATATATTAACAAACTTTTGTAAATCAACCCACACACAAGTTTCCGAAAATTAAAAAATCATGTACTTCGAAAGTAGAAAAAAAGTGTTTGATATATAAGGTTTTGAAATGTTATAAAGAAAATTTAAAAATAAGAAATATTATAATTATTTATATAATTTAATAAAATTATACATAGACAGCATTCTTTTTTTTTCTCAAAACAGTTGTATATTGAGAAAAAAAAAGAACTGAAAAGATATTCAAACAGAAGACGAATGCCAGAATTGAGAACTTTAAAAAATGAAATTTAGCTGTTAGTGATGACTATTCAAACAAACAAAATCATTTTAAAGAGGTTAAAGCATCGAGTTTGTCGTGCCAGCCACTATGAAAGCTTGTTAAAGATGTTGATGATACTAACGTTCATCTATATTTATCAAATTCAATATAAAGAATATACATTACTTGTTCATTTACTTCTTCAATTACTCCCTCGTTTTTGGCTGATTCTCATCAAAGAAATTCAATTGTTTGAAATTGGTCCGTAATGTAAAAAGTGTTGAAAGAATGCTAAAAGGAACAGAGGGTACATCCATGTATAAGCAGGAGAAAAAGAGTTTTGAAAAAGCTCAGAGATCATACATAGAACATCTGCTTTACTAACCTCAAAGGGAAGTAGAAAAGTAAAAGAAGAGGTGTGACAAGAAAGGGAAATCATTTACTAATTCTTTTGTTCTTATATATTAATTATATATGCATAGTATATACAATATACAATATATATTATATATGATAATCTGTTTGATTTTAATATTTTTCAAATTTAAATATTACAAAGTTTCTCATATCAAACTTAGTTTTGTGTTAAATTTCTCAAACAAAATCAAAGTTTTCTCTTTATATCTCTATATTTCAAGCCAATTGTCAAATATGCACCTATATCCATATGTGCGAAAAGAGTACTTTTCCAGTAACTTAAGTTCTTGCTCTTTTCAATACAACGATTTGAAATTTAATTTAAAATCTTCATTTTTTTGACAATGAATAGAGACAATAAAGAATAAATTTATATAAACTATGCTTATACTAAGTTTGATTCAAATATGTATGAGCAACATACATACACATATTCTCACTTACATGTACATACTATGTATATCAACGATATTTTATATTTTGAAAGATTGTAATTTTTTCTTTTCTTATTATTTTCCATATAAGACTATTATTATAAAACTTATTTTAAATTCAAATATATTATTATATATTATGATTCATATAATACATATACATACATACATGTAGGTATATATCATATGATATGATTTACATAGTATACTCACTCTGATATATACTGATTTAACTATTTTTTAAAAAATATAAAATTCAAAACTAACAAACATATGTATACATATGTCATTGAAAATATCATTTTATTCTCAATATTCCATGAGCTCTCAGAGTTTACATCTTATGTATGTTTGAGTATCAAATATTTTTCATTTCCAAAGCTTTCAACTACAATCTTCTTTTTTTTTCAAAAATATACTATATATACATATACAAGATATGATAACATCAATATGATTTAGTTGAATAATATTATAAAAATTCATATTTTATAATATTCTTCAACTATGAATTTTGACACAAAAGCTTTGGATGTGAACAACCGTTCAATAATAAATTTGAGATTAAAATGAAAAATATTCGTTTTAAATATTCAAAACAGGAACAAAAAAAAATGAAAATGGTTTTAGTATTTGAATTTTGTACAATAAATATAAAATATGAAACTAATATACATAATAAATAGTATAGAATATATATTATATATATATATATATATATACAGGCATCTGCAAAAATCCTCGGACAAAAATATCTTAAAACACCTAGAAAACTACTTCAAACTACAAAAAAAATTTTTTTTTTTAATTTTATAGATTTTGCAAGCTTATATAGTATATATTCAATCAAAATGTAGGTTAATATAAAAAAACTGATTTAAATATATTTTTTTTATATTTATAAGGGAATATAGTGTTTTCTGGTTATTTTGAATAATCCTTAGATGAACAAAATTTGAGAAAATTAGGAACATGCTACATGTTTCTTCAAACAAGTAAGCTTCAATATCTCAATCTTACTAAACATATCTGTGACGAGAACTTGCTACAACCAAATTCTCTCATTCAAATAAAAAATAAAAGTTTAGTGTACTTCTACAATTCTATCAAAAGATTATATCTGAAGTCTTGATGAAACTCCTAAAATTCAAGAAACAAGACTTCATTATCGTTTTTTAACACTCAAAATATATTTTTTCTAAATTTTTGTAGATTGTGTGATATGATAAGGATTTCAAAAAGATGTTTCAGGATTTTTGCACATAACTGTATATATGAATATGTATGTATGTATAAATATTTTTGTTATATAATATAAATAAATTAATATTTAAATTGAAAGAAATATATTTTTTTGATTTAAAAAAACATCAAAATATAGTTTGTATAGATTTTGATTAGCTTCATTACTTAGTAAGTGTTTTTTATTATAAAACAACAACAAAAGCATAATATATCAGTTATATTTCTTCCAATATAGTATTAATTTAAAATTTTTTTTATTTACATATTAAAAAGAAAAAAGTTGCGAACAGCAAGGCAACAGCTTCGAGGTGCTTAGAAATTTCATTTTCTTTTAATTTTTTTCCAGATAATTAAATAAATAACAAAAAATTGATTAAATATAAACAAATGACATATATTTTTTAATCTTTTAAAGTTATTGCTTTTCATTTAAGAAAAAAAAGCATCAAATACTGTTAGCTAAATTGTGTGTCCCTAGGTAAACATAACTATAAAAACTTTTTTTCCGGTCAAGCTGTAAAAATGGTGACTAATGGTGACAGCTTGACCATTTAAGGTAATTAAAGCTGTTTTTTCTTCTTTTCAGGAAAATAGTTATTAAAATGCTTTGTAGTAAAATGCTTTCATCGTATAATGAATAGAATAGATTGAAAATTAAAAAATTGAGAGAGATAGATAGAACATGGGAGAATGAGAGAAAGAGCAATAAGAGGCTGAAAAGAAAGCTGAGAAGCCGAATGTTATTCAGAATTTTTTTTTCAAATGCCGATTGAAGAATCAAAATACTAGAAATAGTATTAGTAATGATAATTCATATACTATATGTGTATATATATATGTATAAATAGAAAAAAAATAAAATTAAAATAAATACCTTTTTAAGTAATAGCGTTCGTGGTTTATTGTTATCAATGACGATAGATTGAAAAGACGTGGTGGAAGAGGAGGAGGGAGCTGTGAGAGAAGAAGAGGAAAATGGCCCAAGGACACCCGTTTTGAACCTGAAAAAAAAAGAAATAATTTCATTAGAATCTTAAAAAGTTTAATAAGATAATGAGAAGCCTAAAAGTAAAATGAAATATTATAAATAGAAGAGAACATATACATATAGTTATACCTAATATACACATATAATTAAAATATATAAATCAGAATATATTTTAATCAAATAATATTAGATCTTGTTTTCATTGCTATTTAATTCACACGAATATTATACTTAAAATCGGATAAAGAACATTGTGAATTCTTGAATGTCTTTTCTCAGTGAATATAACATAAAAGAAAAAATATAGGAATAAACGACAATCAAGGAACGGAAAACAATAAGAAAATATGATGAACTACTGGATAACATAGATTGAAAGTCGAAAGTACGAAAAGATTTGTAATAGATGCTTCGTCGTCGCAGTCCTCTTGCTCTTCTAAACTGAACGAATGTTTGGTCGTTTTCTGAGCGGAATAGACTTGAAAGAGGAATGAGCAGAAGGTTGGCTTGAAGAAAGTACATATTGGGTACATTAAAAGAGTAAAACATTCAAAAACTTTTTCTTTACTTACTTCCCTCTCTCTCTATCTCTTTCTCTCTCTTTCTCTCACACACATATATTCATGCTTATACTATTTTATTAACAAATATCATGTGGAAATATTTTTCCTTTTAAAAAAAATATATATAAAATGTATAATTAGTATAATATAATATTATATATTATAAGAGAAGAATATGTTGTGCTATGATTTTAGAATTCTTATAGTCACATGAAATTGAAAAGAATAAAAAGAAGCTCAAAATGAAACATCACAATCTAAATATAATAATATTTAAGTTAAATGAATGATATTCATCATTGATCAAACAACAATTATAATAAACTAAATTATAGTGATTTTATTATAATTAAATATATAATAAACCTATATACATACATATATAGACATAATATATATAATATATTATATTTATCATTTAGAGGTAAATTTTAATTTTGTTGAGCGGAAATGTAACATGAAGGAATAAACTTTCATTTTCTAACATTTCTCTCTGGTAAGGCTGATTGAGAAAGAAAGTGGAAGATATACAACCAAATACAATATTGGTTTTTTCTCTTTGTCAATCTCGCTCTCTCTCTCTCTCTCTCTCTCTCTTTCTCTCTTTCTCTCTCTCTCTCTTTTTCTTGATTTTGTTTATTTCTGTTTCAAATATAGTAAAGATTAAAAAATATCATTAATTTATTTGATTTATATGTATTTGTAATAGACGACGAGAAGAAAAAAAGGAAAATGGAAATTCAATGAGTAAAAAAATTTAAAATTATATTATAACTAAATAAATAATAATTAATATGAAACTATTAACAACTCAATATCTGAGAATAAGAATTTTCAGCGTTAAAATGATGTAAGATAAAGAAAATTGGATGAAGATGATGAATGAGGACTATCCGAATATTATTATCAGGTGTTCATAGAAAAAATCGAGAAAGATAGCAAGAGAGAGAGAGAGAGGGAGGGGGGGAGGGGCAAGAGAACTTTGAGAATGTCGTTGTTGATTCGTTTAGAATTATATTCAATTTTAATACAAAAGTTCTTTATAAAACTTTCTAATTATGAAAAAACGAGGAAAAATAGAAATTAAATGCTGAAACAACACAAAAACAATCATCCTGTCTGCCACATTATGACGTATTGCATTTCACGTATATCTACGTGAGAATATTAGTCAACGTGATTAAACAGCATATCTATGATCTTTTGGGTAACGGGGTTGTTTACTGACACAAAATTTTGTAGAGCAACTCGTCTTTTAATTAAATGAAATAGTATATCTTGATGTATAGTTATTTAAAAAATAATTAAATAATTCTATTTTTTTAATATAAAATTTGAATATTTATGTTAGAAAAGTGAGATCAAAAAGAGTTTTATATTCATAACTTATTTATATAATCAATTGATAAAATATTATAACATTGTAGAATTATATTATTAAAAGATGAAATTGATAATTCTTACTTATAAAAATTACAAGAAATACGAAAAAATGTAGCATATTCAATAAAGAAATATATATACATACATATATATATATATAAACTTGAATATAGAAGAATAAAATATAGTTAAATATATAAAAAATTGAGACTTAGTAGTGCAGTATCTTGTGAAGCGTGAAGCAACCTCACAAATGTCGTTAGCTTTTCAACATATTAATTGAGAAAATTCAATTATTCGATTTATAAATGTGTAAACAGGTCCTATATGAATAAAAAAATAAAAAATTTCGAGAACAATATCTCTATCTTTCATATATTTTATATATATATATATACTATATAATTAGAATAATAATAATATATATTTATATACATATATAGATCCATAGATGTACATATAGACATTATACACACACTCTCTCTCTCTCTCTCTCTCTCTCTCTCTCTCTCTCTCTCTCTCTATCGTTGACTATGTATATGTTATTAATTAGATAGTTATTCAAATCTTAACAATAACATAACTAAGAAGACGGAGATCAAAGAGAATATTTTCTAATTATTTACGTTTGAAAGCAAACGATCTCGAAATTTCAGATATTCTTAGTTTTTAGGTTATGAATTGAATAGTTGATATTATGACAGCATCGTAGAAATTGAAATATCAAGAAATATTGAATTTTCATTCACCACCAAACACTTGAATTCATAAAATGTTGAAGAAAAAAAAAGAGAAATGAGTTCGTGCCCTTATGACACTTTATGTGAGCTTCATCCGTCTGCTTGTTCGACTGGCTCACTTGCATTCGTATTCTGTTCATTGACAATGAATAGATGAACCATGGAATCAAATGACGTCAGTAAACGGTTAAGTTGAACGTAAGAGGTGAAATTGTGTAGTTGATGGCTTTAGTAAAGAGAGTTACAAACTATTGCACCAGTTTTTGCATTATGGCAAAAGCATGGCACACAAAATAGAAGAAGAGATAGAGAAGCAGCGTGAAGAAGGAGCTAATGTGTGTGCATGTGTGTGTGTGTGTGTGTGTGTGAGAAGAGAATTGAGTAGTCTATGGAAGGGTAATAGGAAAATGAAGTAAATGAGTGAAAAAAGGAACAAGTTGAGAATATGATGAATGAGTTTTTGAAAAAAAAAAGAAAGAAAACCCTTACATCCATGTAAGTATACCAATAATTTGTCAAATGTTATCGTGACATCACCGAAATGACGTAAACAATTGCTTTCAAAAATGATATTCAGCTTACAATTTTTTAAATTTGCACTTTCTACTAATGCTCAATATATTTTTATATAATATGCTTTCTCTAATGTCAATGTTATTAACTTATTTTTTAATTTAAAGTTTAATTATTCAGTCTCAATGGAAAAAAAAAGTTTTTTTTTTACAAGCACTTTTCCTAGGTTCCATTCGTTCATATTTCGTCGAAAACCTTTTATTGTCATCCGTCTTTTCGTTTTTCATTTTTCTTATTACGTATGTCCTGCAAGTACAACAGAACCTGAATGTGACCGTTGAAGTAGCAGAGACTAAAAATGACAACCGACGAGAAATAGCTTGGCACTTTTGAGTTTCTATGCTCGTAAAATAAAGAAAAATAATGTTTATATATAGATATATATAGATATATATACTTACTTACTTACGCTTAAAGTAAATGAGCAACCGTTCACAATATTTTTTTTCAAATAAATGGCATCTTCACGTAAATTACACGTGATTTTCAAATATAATTGGTGAGATGTAAAAGAATCTAATAGTAACAAGGGCAAAAACGAAGAACGTAAAACAGATAAACGGATTGAGTGAAAGAGAAATAATGAAAGAGAGACAATAAGAGACAAAAAGATAAAAATACGAGTAAGTTAAATCCAGCGAAGTGCAGAGTCTCGAATCAGTTAAATGGAGAGCAAAAGCTTGGCTGAACTAAAGCGAATCTATTGACTTGCACCATCCGTGGACCTCAAAATGAGGTTGAAATTAAGGGCGAACTCAGTAGCGTAAGTAACTGGAAAAACGAATCCAGACAAAATTCACAGACATACAGCTTGAGCACATAGTGTGAGCAACAGCCGCTCAAAGAACAAGATATCAATTTTGGTTTTGATATCTCTTTTTTTCAAACTATTCTTTTTTTTTTAAGTAATTTTCAGATAATAAATAAATAATTTAAAATTAAGTATGATGTAAGCAGTTTTTGAATAATTTTTAATATAAAATTTCTTTTGAATTAAACAAAAGAAAAATCAGAAAAACTATCAGAAAAGAATGAATATGTTCTTAGAATATAAGAATATATGATTCAGCAATTTTTTAGTTTAGAATAATTATGTCTGAAGTCAGATGAAGTTGAAGTTGAAGCTGAAGCTGCAGCTGAAAGGTGAATAAATTTAAAAGAAGAAATGAAAATTTAAAACATAATAAAGAAAAGAAAATAAGTATACGAAGTACATAAGATGTTTTTTTCATGTAATTGGGAAAAAGAACTACAAGGTTTATATGATTTGAAGCAATTTCATGAAGAATGTTTTCGAATCATGAATACTTGAAAGATACTGTTCGTTCTCAAAGCCAGTGAAAGAATGTACTTTATCAAATGCAAATATAAAAATTCTCTAGTGAAATCATTATTAGAACTTCAAATTAGTACAGAATTAAACTAAAAATATATAGGATAGATAAATAAAAATCAGAAGTGATTATAAAGCTGGAAGAGTATACAGAAATGCATAGATGTAGACAAATGTGGAGTGACAATAGAAATATTATAAATAATAAGGAAAGAAGAAAAATAAAAAGAAAGTGAGAGAGAGAGAGAGAGAGAGAGAAAATATTTTGTTTAAATTTTATTTTAGAAGAACATTTTCAAAGCAACATTACGAGAAAAGCGTAGGGTAATTAGGGGTTGAAAAAGGTTAACATAGTTGAAGTACAAATCTTTGACTTCTTTGTTTTATTAAAAAAATAATAAAAGAATAATGATTAAAGTATTAATATAATATATAATTAATATAAAAAGGAAAAAATAATAATATTTAATATACAAGAGAGAACAAATGTTATTTGAAGGTATAGACAACATGTATATATGTACATATGTAGATTGAAAAATATTATAATTTATATGAAATATATCGAAAAACACGGTTTTTTATATTTTTTCAAATAATAAAATATATTTTAAAGTTCATGAAAAGAACTTATGTTCAAAAAAAAAGCTCGAATTTCTTTCTTTTTTTTTCAAAAAAAAAAGAAAAAAGAAAGGCGATGAATGAAGGGAGTTCGATTAATTAGATTGTAAGAGGTCGTTGGAATTGTTATTATCAGTGGTAGTATGTCGCAAACAATAATTTCACTTCTTAGAATTTTTTTTGTCTTTTTCATAGTATATGATATCAATTAATTTATAAAAGGAAATATATAAACTAATGATAATTCTATTCTGTCTTTCTCATTCAACTTATGCTCAAGTTGGGTGAAACAATATACGTTTTTGAAAACCTGGGGGAGATGAAAAAGAGAGATTTGCGTGGTTTGGATAGGAAAAGGTCATGTGCTTATGCTCATATGGGAACACCTTATTTGACAGAAAGACATCAGCTTCTTCCTCTTCCTATTCTTTTACTGAAATGTTGAGACAGAATAGATTAAAAACGAAAACGAGAAAGTAAAATAGAGAGTGAGTTGTAGAGGTAGAGAGGGCGAAAGGGAGAGAGAGAGAGAGAGAGGGGGGGAGAGAGAGAGAAAAGTGAACGAATGAGCTGTACGGCAATAGAATAAAATGTTCCGAGAAAGCATAAAAGGAATAGAATGTGTTGCAAAAGAGTGAAAAAGAAAAAAAAAGGCTTTATTCTTAACTATATAGATATTCAAAGAAATTTAAAAATGATTTTTATAATTTATAATAGATATCTAAATACTGTATTTAAGGTTATTTTCTGTTTAAATAATAAATAAAGAAGAAATATAGATATGAAAGTTCTTAATGTACTTAAATAAATTTAAAGAAAAAAAAAGTATATATTAATGCATAGATAGATACTTAAATACATTTTTAAAATAAACTAAATGATATTTCTGATCTATTAACTATAAATAATTAAGTTTTATTTTAAAATTAAAGAAAAATATTTAAAATGACATATATTGTCTATTGAAAATTTAAAAATAAAGATATATATATAAATAATATTTTATAAATAAAAACAAAGTTTTGATATATATCTACTTAACCTTTTCAATTTAACATTTGAAAAATTAGATGGTGATTTCATAAAAATAATTGAAATGAAGAATGTTTTTATGAAGATTTTGATGTTGTTTTCACAACTTTATACTCATTTATAGCTTTAAAATGATGACAAAGTGAATTGAACGGAACTAAAAATATTTTTAAAGTATTTTTTGCAAAAAAAAAAAGAAAAGTTTTTAGTACATTAAGAATTTGTAGAGATACATACATATGTATGTATGTATTTTTGTAAGAAAAGTACTAAATAGGTTGTAGTACTGACTTTCAACTTATAATTTTTAAAAGAACTTCAACTGAATTTTAAATATAAAAGTTAACTGCTCCAAAAGTATATGATATATCTTAATTTTGGGGTAGTTCTTGCTTTTTGTTTCATTTTCATTCACATTGAATATGTGATCTTCTCCTCTTTCTCCTCTCCTCAATCTCTTTCTTTCCTATCTATCTAAAATCTTTTTTTTTCTGTAAAAAATAGAAATTTGAGTATATGTATATTGATATAAACCTTTAGTTAGATAAAGAAATGGGAAAATGAGTGCAATATGAAAGAGTGGAACAGAAAAAAAAAGAAATATTATTAGTTAAAAGAAGATAAAGTTTAAATCATGGAATAAGCCTTAAGGAATAAAAATTGAGAAGATATAAGAAGTATAAGAATTGAATGACAAAATGAGAAAAAGAAGAGAGAAAACTATGAAAAGTTGAAAGATTGTAAAAATAATTCCAAAAAGAAAGAGAAGAAAATGAATCTTGTGAAAATTAGACAGACTATAGATATTTGAGATTTTAAAGAATAGAAATCAAACTCAATGAAGATTATGAAGTTTGTTTGGCAAAATGGAAATCTTGAAATTTCATTTTCTTGAAAAAGTGCTCCGTTTTGAATAAATGCTGAAGTTTATGCTTTATATACATCTTCTTGCTGTGAAAGGGGAAGATGTATATAAAGCATAAACTGTATGTAGACATGTATGTATCGTCTCAATTTAAAATTTTTTAAATATATTTTAAAGTTTATCTAGACTAATCTATTATTTGATAATAAGTATTAATGATTAACTATAATTTTTATATAATATATGAAATATAAATTAATTAATATAATTATAACTTAGAATTATTATATTAAACCTTTATAAATTTATAAATTATATAGATTATTATATTATTATATACCTATGTATATACCTATATAGTTAACTATATGTATTATATTAAAAATACAAATAAAATTTATAAATAATGGATTAAAAATCAGAATTTTCTACTATAAACTATTATGTTTCATGATTATTTTCATCGTTTTTAGTTTGTTTTTTATTTATCAAAAAATATAAATAAATATTTTTATATTAATTGTATAATATATTGATTATAATAAATTTATAAAAAGTACATAAAGAAATATAATAACAAAAGCTTAGAATATGATTTGTAGTTAAAGAGTTATAAGTAATATTGTTAAAGAAAAATATATTGAATAACGTTTAATCTTTCCGGAAATAATACCGGAAACAATCTTTTGATTTATACTGATTATGAAAATCTAAAAGAAGAAGAAGAAGAAGACGAAATAGTTTTTCAGCTTTTTCTATCCATAAATCTATGAAATCCATCAAAGAAGTTAAGTAAACTAATTCGGGGGGATAATATGATCAAATAATAATAAATGAAAATCAAATATTTAAGATATAAAGATAATATAAAAAAAAATACATACATATAGATGTACATACAAATATCATTCTTATCATTATAATTTTGGTTTTTTTTTTAAATTTTAAATGATTAAATAAAAAAATTATAACAAGATATATCATTGTATTCATCTTGTGTCATAAAAACAACAAAAAAAAGTTTTAAAAAAATCTTTTAATATCTGAAAGACTGCATCAGAAATTCAGCTTTAGGGTTTCATTCCACATGATGCATTCGTGTATATACATGAAAGTATCTGTATTATTCCTGTTGATTCAAAAAAAAAAGACAATTTCATTTAAATTATATTTAGTTTTAAAAGAAAATTTCAAATAATAACCCTTTTTTCTTTTTTTCTTTTTTTTTTTCTTTTCTTTTACTTCTTTAAATAACACTCAAAAAAAAGAAGGCTCATTAAACTCAAAAGGCTTCAAATACTTTAACTTTGTGAGCAAAACAAGGAAATATCTATGAGAAACAAAAAAAAAAGTTTCAAATGAAAAATATTGATAGATAGATAAAGCTAACTACGATATTTTGGAAAGTTTCCATTCAGAACATTCTTTTGACATCATGCAATTGAACTTTTTTCTTTTAAATAGTTTAATTTTCTCTTATCTCAAATTTAAAATATAGTTCAACATAAATAAAAACTTGTATATATTCTAAATATATTATTTAATTTTTAGATTATATTTATAAAAAAAAAGTTTAATATAAATAAATTTCTTTTACAGCATAATAAGTGAAAATGAAATTTCATTATATAAATTCAAATATATGTTCGATGGTTATTCTACCTATAATACTCCACTAACCACTAAATAACAACAAATATTATTTTTTTTTATATAAAATGAATATATACATAGTTGTTAGTATTCTTAAACCATACTATGCAATTATAGCTCAAAAAATAGCTTGAAAGTATGAATAAAGAATTTTGAACAACATATACATATACATAGAATATATATTTATATATTTATATATATATACTATATATGTATATATACATCTTATAATTATCATTTAAGTTAAGTTAAATGTTCAAAACTAACTATCAAAAGAAATCTATAATTATATTTCAAGTCATGTTGCTCATTGAAGTTTGAGCTTTAATGAAAAAACTTCATTCTAAAGCTTAAATGGTTTGTTTGACAAAATCATAAAACAAATGTTCAATGTAGTTTTATAACTTGATTGCTAGTTTAAAGGTAATAAGTAGAAAAAGCTTAAAAACGTTGTTTTAGTTTTGTACTTTTTTTTTAATTTATATTTAAATTTTACATAGAAAATTGAATAATATTTCTAATTATAAAAACAAAAATAATTTTGTATTGTAATAATTCTTTTATTGAAAAGCTAAATAATAAATATGAGTCATATGGATTAGTGAAAACAATAAGAAGATAAATAGATTTTATCCATATTCTTGGAATAATTTCTAATTCATAATCATATAACCTATATGGCCATAACATATACTCTTTCGAATTCTAGTGTAATCGAATATCTCCTATTTTTTAGAAATTTTGTATAAAGTTTTTCTCCAAAATACGCTTAATTTAAAATATATTTAAAACAAAAATATTTCTTTTATTTAATTTAAAATAAAGTTTGAGAGAGTTTAAGTTTTTAATTTATATTATATATATATATATTAAAAATAAAAAAATATATAAATGTTAAGTATGTTTCAGGAGTAAAAAAAAATAAACAAAATATGTCAAATTAGATATTCTCATACTTATAAATATTTTAGCAATTTGAGATATTAGGTTGACGAAATCTGATGACATTGCAAGCTTGAAAACCAAGTTAAAAGCAAAAAAAAGTGAGATATAAGACGAAAACGAAGTGTTACAGAGGAAATTTCTCAATTTCTTGTTCATATGCTTTGTCTTTGTCATGTCCATCAACTGAGCAATGTTTTTCTGCGTATCTTCCTCAATACGGATGAAGAAACGAAGAACAGGGACTCAAAACATCATCTAATTGATCCTCTTGCAAAGAGAAAAAGGTTTTACTTGATAAAAAGGCTGTTTTTATGAGCTAAATGCTATTGGAACAACATGTTCATTCATATTTTTCATGATAAATTTAAAATATTATCTATTAAATTTAAATTTAATTATTATATTATATAAAATAGTTAAATATATAATTTTAAATATATAAAAGTTTAGTTATGAAGGTAAAATTATTAGAGAAGTACACAATACTCAAGACGAAAAGATTGAACCAAAGGATTAGTAGTTCAAAGCATAATGAGGAGAAAGTCCATTGAGTACTAACAACATGAGTGGACAGCCAAATTGAAGCTGCAGTAACAACAAGATTTTTTTTTTCGAAAATGCTTGAAAATTTTGAGAATCTGCTGCAAAGCATTATGAAAAATAAAGATAGAGGTGGAATGAAAAATGAAAACGAATGGATAGAGAACGAGAGAAAACACGAGGATAAGGAAGAGAACGAGAGGATGAGAGAGCGGAGGTAGAGGAAAATAGATTGCAATTTTGGGCGAAAAAATCGACACAAAATTCATTCTTTTTGTACCTTAAAGTATGAGCATCTGCTCTACCTTTCTCGCTTCAGTTATTATTTCCACCGACATTCCTTTACATCATTTTGGTCAATGCATTTAACATCATATTCTCTTGCTTGTAAACCTCAAAACAACTTTGATGAGGTGTATGAAAATATAGGAAAGGTTGGGTCTTGTACGGAAAAAACAGGACATCCCACCTCTGACCACAAACAAAATACAGAATATACTACTGAGTATGGTAATAAAATTGAGCGGATGTGTGAGAATAAGAAGAGAAGAAGATATGAATAATCAGAGAAAAAGAGAGAGAGAGAGAGCGAAAAAAAAATTAAAAAATAAACTAAGTTATGAATAAGTCAGAATGAAGAAAGAGAAGTCAACAATTTCAAACTTCATGCTTTGTTCTATGAAGTAACAAGCATATATACAGATAAGAAGTTGTTTCTTTTCTTTTTTGTTCTTTATACATAGTGTATATCTTACTTTATCTTATGTTGTGTAGCACAGTTTACTAGCAAAAAAACATATTTGAAATTCTGAAGATTTGAAAAAGCAAATGACTTCAACCAAATATCTTTACGTATACGTATATCTATATATAGATATATGATAAATATACGTATATACATATGTATTTTATAAAAATAATATTCATATTTTATTAAAATAAAAAAGAATTTTATATAAATTATTATAAATATATCAAAAAATCTGATAAATCAACGATCAAATGAAGTCTAATAAGAAGATAAAAAGGAGAATATTCAAAGGTGTTAAAGCTCATAGGAAACAGTGAACGATCGGAGAGCAATTATCTTTCTTTTTTACATTTTAGTCTTTGGAGACATTGATAGTAAAAGAAGCGATTAAGTCTTCGTTATGATGTCAAATTTCAGAGAAAAGGAAGGAAATTAGAAAAAGATGATGATGTTGATAACAATTGAAAAATACAAGTGAATATATGGTGAAAGGGACAGTTATATATTATTATAAATAAAATGCATAGAAATATGTATAAATTAAAAAAGTTTTCTTCATCATCATCATAATAATAATAATATTTATATATTATTCTACAGTTTAAATAGATATTTATAAAGAATATAAGGAAAATATCTTAAAAAAGGAGAAGAACAGTAGAAAATATTGAAAACAAATATAGAAATAGAATGAATTTAAGAGTAAAAAAGGAAGAGAAAGCGGTAAAACGAGTGACAGATGTTGTACTAATGGCATAGTCAAAACTAAAAAATACATAGTTACTGAAGGTTATTTCTCCTTATAGTTAAAGAAAGTGCAAAAGATTATTTGTGTATCAATATGAATTTTTGAAGAAACAATTGTAAAGGTTTATTTATAATTAATTATATTATATGATAAGTAGAAAGATACAAAATTAAATATTTAATATAATTCTTTTTTAAAAAAAAAGTATTACAAGTAAAATATAAAATATTTATGTACGTATATCTTACTTTTTAAGATAAAACAACCAAGGTAACTGGCAAAAACGGAAACAATGCTTTGTGAAATTACTATGTCTATTCACATATTTTGTATACATTTTGAAATATTTAACAACACAATATCTTGTGTTAAATGTCAGTTTTTTTTTGAGTTTATTATACTAAAAAAATTACAAAAAAACATATTTATATATGAAAATATAAGAATTTAAGTTTAATTCTTTAATTATGTAAATAATATTTATTATATTATATAAATAAAATATTAAAATTATTTTAAATAAATTAAAAAATTGAAATTGAATTTTTTTTAAATATTTATAGAAATAACGGAAGTAATATAATACTGATTTAAATAGGAAGAAGATAAAATATTTCTTTTAATAGAAATATGATACAAACTATTTATTTTATAATTAAATAGAAAAAAAATATTTTGAAAAAGAATGAAATTAAACTATAAAAATATATTTTATTATATTATATATAAAGATATCATGATTTTTCTTTTTTTTTAAGAATTTTGTGACCATTGGGAATTTAAAAATAAAATTTCCTAATATTTACATGATTAGTTCTTCTTTAACTATTCACATATTTATGTAAACAATATATCTTATCATTATATATATATCTATTATAAATCTTATATTAGTTAAATTTAATAAAAAATAAAATTAAAATAAATATTTTTTCAAGTTTAACTATAAATGGCCAAAGGGATAGTCCTTTCTAATTAGGCTTAACATCCTATCCGGAAAATGACAATCCTTTGGACTCGAGTACAAACTGTGTGTATATGTCCCCTTCATCCAAACAAAGATGTCCTTTGGTCTGATTACTGGTTTCTTCGAAAATAGTTCAGCTCGTTGTGAAAAATGATATGTTGATACGTAAAAAGGGAGGAATTCATAAGTGAATAAAGGGAAATAAAGAAAGGAACAGAGAGAGAGAGAGAAAGAGAGAGGGGGGAGAGAAAGAACACTGAGAGGGTGGGAGGGGACATGGTCGGGAAAAAGAATATTCAGAATAGCCAATAGAATTTTCGTAATTTTATTGCTCAAAGAGGAAAATGCTTAATTATGGTTTGGATAAACTATGGTATATGCAGAGAGTGCGTGGAACAAAATTGTAACGGTGAGACGAGTACTGCTTCTGTTTTTCAGGACAACTCCACTACAGAGGTCGGTGTTCATCGGCTATGAAATAGGAGCTTTTCAGAATCTGTTGATGAATGCTACCTAAACACAATTCTGATGGGAATATGTTTTGAAGTCCTGTTGAAATATGGAAATAAAGGGAATAAAATTAATACGCATTGGATATGAAAGGGAAAAGGAATAAGGATAATGAGATAGAGATATAGAATAAAAGAGGTATGTTAAGAGAGAGAGGAAGGAAGGAAAAGAGTGAAAGAGGAAGAGGAAGAGAAAAGATTGTAGGTTTTATACTTCTTATCGAATACAATTTTCAAATATATATATATATGTATACTAAATATAACAATCAATGAGATTCTGTTAATGACGTTATATTCGATAACTCCAAAGCTTGTTCAATCTTCATGACGTCTTTCACAGATATTGAACATCTTCAATCATCCATGTTAATACATAAAGAAATATTAAATAAAAGAATAAATATAAAGTTTATTTATTATATATAATAGTACTTTTAAAATAATTAATTCATTTATTTAAGTCTTGTTCAAAGATATGTACATACTTACATATGATAAAATCAAATTTATGCGATATCGACTTCATTGAACCTAAGACGTCATCAAAATATGATTTGTAGCACCAAAAATGAAGCGGAAAAATGGATGAACTTTCGGTTTGTTACTTCTCTTTTAGCAGCTTTTTTTCATTTCAACTATGTTCATAGTGAATAAGTAAAATTATTGAACATTACGAAAGATTTTTTCTCTCAATTTTGGTTATATTTTTCAATTTTCTTCTATAAAGATTAAGAAACACTGAGAAAAATGCAATGAAAATGTTGGCAAAGTAAAATTATTCAAATTGTTCTAGAACTCTTGTTGTTCACAAAACAAATTACTCAATTAGTCACATTAAAGATTTAATAGTGCATGACGTTTATTTAAAATCTAAATAATTTTTTTCTTTCTTTTTTTAATAAAAAAAAAGGTTCATGCATACATATATTATGTACAACATAGATATGTGTGTATATGACATGATCAACAACTTGGAAATATCAAAATCTTATTATAGAAAATTTGATATTGTATCTCATTTATAGCTCAAAGATAAGATCGTTCTACTATGCAAGAAATAAAGAAATTATTGAAAATAATATTTTTTGCGTTTGAATGACATAGTAGATATTTGATCTATAAGATATAGTATATACTATGTTCATATAATAAATCCAGAAGAGATACATAAATGATATGTTTTATGATACTTTGAAAAATTAAATTTATTTTCTGAATATGATATTTGTAAAAATGCGCGGGATGTTAATGAACTGATAATATATTAAATTAAATTATATAAATTACAAAGATTAAAAATATGAAATAAATATATATATATTACGTATATATGTATATTCTATAATATATATTCTATAATTAAACATAATAATTATTATAATAAACTAATAAAATAAACCACAAACAATGAACTTCAAATATTAAAATTCATGTTGCGAATGAGAAAAAAATTAATATCATCTGATCTGCTGTATGACAGATAAGATAATTTAAACATAAAAAACAACAACCGTGTCAGATGTTCTTTAATTATACAAATGAATATTAAATTTTCACGTGAAATTCACGTAAACAACAGACTCATTATTCGTGAAATTGAAAAGACAGGGGAGAAGAAAGGTTTTTCAACTTTTTTAAGATATAAGCTTAAAATCATACAAGTTACTTTCAAGGAACAACTTAGACACAAAGCTTCAAATAGAAGAATAAACCCGTAACTGGGTAAGCAGGAAGCAGCTGAACGAAAACACACACGCAAAATGAAAAACAGCTCTGCAATGATGGCGACAGTGTTGTAGAGAGATATGAGTCTGAAATTTTGAACAGGATAGCCAAAGAACTGATTAAAAGTTTTCAAAGTTTCTATAGCTCTTCTGCAGAAAAAAAATGAAAAACAAGTCAAGATAGTTGGTTATGGAGGAATGCACTGAAGGTTATGGTTTTGAAGCAACAACACACATATAATAGAGGTTGAGAAAATAACTAAGAAAGTAGGAACATAATTTTTTTGTTTGTAAAATTAATGTTTTTCTCATTGAATAAACAGAAAATTATGTATATTGACTACTGTCATCAATTGTTGAAATAATATGTAGTTGAAATGAAAGCTGTATATGGAAATGACATGTCATCATACCCCTTGTGCCAAATAGCTGATAGTTTGTTAGTCTTGCAACGAAAATGAGAGCTCATATTAGAATCTAAGAATATAACTACATGTTCAGCCAAAACATCTGATCTAAATATATTAACTATCTTATTGCTCAAGTTTAACGGAAAAGAGTGATTATCATGTGAGCAGGGATAAAACCATTATTTTACCTCAAACTACGATGAAGAAGGATTAGCACAACACACATTGAAATATATAATAGAAGAAACCTATGTAAGTGAAAATTTGCAACAAAAAAAGAGATTCAACGCGGAGATCACTTTCTTTCTCTATTTCTCTGTTACTTTATATTCTTTTGCTCCACCAGCTTCGGCTTTGCTCTTAGATGAATCAGATTATTGTTGCTGAGGATGAAGCAAGAAAAAAAAAGAATTTATTAGTAAAATATTAAATTATATATCAGAATTATGACAAAGTTTTGCTAAATCACAAAAAGGACATTTGCAACAAATTCAAAATTTTCAATACATATAGAATATAAGAGAAAACAGAAGTAAAATATGTCTTTTCATTATTATTTTTCTTCTCATCTATTACTATATGCATCTATTATTTTACTTATGTTATTTTTTGTTCATTCATTATATATTTCTTTACCTAATATTAAAATATAAAACAAAAATATATATATACAGATGTTTATATCTAGTTAGATTTCTATTTATGTTTCACACCTCTCAAAACTTTTCTGCAATAAAAATGAAAGTAGCAGTACTGGACGTCAAGCTGAGATCGGGCATGTAGATGAGCAGAAAACGCTATTACTTTGTAATTGCATCAATCGTTTTCTTCCTTTTTTTTGTTAATTTTTTAATTGTTCAGTGCATTTCATTTGAATATGTGCAAAATGTTGCAATAATGTTAAAGATTTGAACTAAAAATGTTGATAAGCCACATTACAAAAGGAAAAAAAGTAAGTAATTGAACAGATGTTTGCAACTGATATTTTAAGTTTTTTTTTCCGTTTATAACTCTTGTTTAAGATTTGATATATTTCCTGATATTTCTCATATTATATGGTATCAATATATTTCAGAATATTTGCAGGCTTAAAACAGCTATATATTAAGAAAAAAATATTTGAACTAAAGCAAAACAAGATGAATGAATTATCATAACTTGAATGCATAATGTATATTGGAAGTCAAGAATTTTCGGAATTTATGCCATCGAATTGCGTCTGCGAAATTCAAGAATTTTCTAACAAATATGTTTTACTAAATCAAAGCTTTGAAGTTTGAAAAGAAAGATAAAACATTACAAACTAAATATACGAAAGAGCTGGACATCAAAAGCTTACAATATACCGCATGACATTCATTTTTGTATTAATTTGGGGAAACAAAAACATTTTTTTATATTAAAAAAGAAACAAAATGTAAATATTACCTTATATTTTACATTTTCTTATAATCTTGTAGAAAAATATAATCAAATTTTTCCATATATGTGATTAAAAATTTATAAACATTGTTTGTGTATCACAACGAATGTCGCAAGTTTATCATTGTTTCAAAACATTTCTAATGAACTTAGCAAGTTGTAGATATTCGAGATGTAAAGATAGAAAATATTATTTTTTATTTCAATACTTGTGTATTTTGGAAATAATCCTTGCCGAATATGCATTGAGACATTGAGCATTGATCAAAAATGCTATAGTAAACCTGATATGTGTTATCAAAATTCTAAACATAATAATCTACAACATAACTAACACTATACAAAACTCTAATACAACATCTAATTGATCAACAATATTAAAATACAAATCCTAACTTAATTATTGAGGTTGTAACTTCCTTCATTTTTGCGTGAGCAGCAACTTCGAATTTTTCCCATAATTATGAAAAGCAAAAATACACATCCAACAGCCACGAAATAACCCGAATATACTACGAACTATAAGAAAAATAATTATTTAATATTATTTTAAATATTTGAAAGAAAACCTGTGTTCTAATAGCTAAATTAAATCCATGAGAATCAGCTACAGCTAATGTTAAGATGGTTTGTAATAATACAGCTACAAATGTGTTCCAACCAAAAACTAAGCCATAATTAGAATTTGTTAATTCTGTTGCAATATTGGCACTGTAAATTAATTTTTAAATTATAAATAAATATTTTAAATATTATTTTAATAACCTAGCAGCTGTAATAAGCATGTTGTAAATTGCAGTACATATAACATATCCTATATATCCAATTACGATTTGTGATGTCTGTGATAGATATCCAAGAATTGCGGCAATCAAAAGAGATGAAACACAAAGTGTAATTTCACCATAACGTTTCCAATTTATATACAAATATTGAATCACGAAAGATAAAACTGCTCCTGTAACAAACAAAGTTTAAAATCTTTTTTCTTCGAAGAAATGAATTAACCTAAAGCTGTATGAGCAAACTCTGCAATACCATTGTCAACTTTGGCTGGATCAGGTTGCATTTCCAGCCATAAAGTTTGCATATAGTTATAAACCTAGAAAAAAAATACAATATTTGCAATTTATATTAACTATAACAAATGAATTTACCTGATAAATACCACAACTTGTTAAAGACCACCAAATTGACCACTTTAAAACAATTTTATTTTTCTTATAAATGCTAAAGTTCCTGAGTGTGTCTAAGATATAACTCTTGATGCCATTCTGTAGCTTTCTTCTCTCAACTTCGCCTCTTCTGTAAAAAATTTTAGAGTAGAAAGAAAACTTTGGTGAAATTATACGTTAATTCGTTATCTGCTCTAATAGTTTCATTATCCATGCCTTCTAAATTACTAGAACTGCCATTGGAATCAGCATCTTCCATCATGCCTACAGCTGTTGTTTTCCTTTCAACTTTGACAGATGGGAGAAAGAGAGCAATAACCCAAACAAGACAGACAGCTCCAAGAGAAATCTATAACTTTTCACATGTGGTTAACTCAATGAAAAAGCTGAGAACTTGGTTCAATAGCAAATATGATCCCGTATTTGTGGAAACTAAAGTTTGACCAATACCGTAAGCGAACAACTTTCCAACCATTGCAGCCGCTCGAATATATGATGTAACCATTTTGTAATTTTTTTCTTCAACTACTGCATACATATATGAATAATATGCTATTTCAGAAGCAGATGAAAGACCTGAAATCCAGACAAAATTCAAAAATTTCAATAACTTTTTCAAGTCTACCGAAAACACATTGCATAATTTGCATTTGTACTACACCTTTGCCCCATACAAGAAGAGACCATGTCATTACTAAGCATGAAGCTTCTAATATGATCACAGGCTTATATCGTAAAATATCAGTGAGGAAGAAAATAGGAATCTAAATTTCAAAAATTAGCTTTGTAATTTTTAATACTTTAAAATTTATATTTTAATACGTGAAAGATCACAGATCGTTTAAAGAAGTTTTTATATCTGTCAAGAAGTTTTAATCATATGTGAGTGTTGAACAAATAGTTTTTAATTTTTAATTCCAATTGATGTATGATATATGACGTGGAATGCGTGAAGCGAAAAAATTAAAAAGAAAGTAAACAACATATTTATATTTATTTATAAAATAAATCTTACCAAGAAGATCATATAAGAATATGTCCAAAACGGATAAATTTCTCCATAAATTTGCTCCGTAGTTATATTTTTATTTGTAACCAAGAATGGAGTTAGAAAAGGAGTAGCAGGACGAAATTCTTTAACAATACCATATATACATATTAATAGAGTTGTATATTTCCAGTGCATTTGGCTAATAACTGAAACAAATTTAAGCACTAAAAGCAGTGATATCAGACTTTTGAATATAATCCATTGCCCAGAAAGAGATATTACAGAGCAAAGTTTTTTATTTTATCATACGACATTGCAAAGAAGTATTTCCAAAGTAAATCAAAAAATAATATTTGCAACTGTACGATTATAGAATGTTTAAAAAAAATTCAGGACAATTCAAGAATGAACTTCAACGTTCCCAACCTGCACCTAAATACCGCGAAAGCAGACTGTTTATTTAAGAGTTTGATAAGAACACGGTGAGAATGGCGGTAGGAGGATCAACTCCTATCGAAATACAACTTTTAAAATTTTTCGCGTACGATACGTGATTGCGTATTAGTTTTTTAAATGAACGACTCAACAAATGGTGACAAAAATTCGTTTAAATCTAACAGGGATCATTTATACTTTAAAAGTTGTTTCTTGTGTTTATTTGTGTTGACTTACTATTATTTATATGTTTTAATATTTTATGTTCATGCTTTAAGCTGTATATTAAGATATTTTCCTATTTTAGAGGATGGAACGTTTTTTGCGACTTGGAGGATTAAGTGGGGGACTCAGCCATGTAAGTGATTTCGGAACAAATTATAGAACAAATTTTATTTTTAGTTTGGGGGAGCTCCTACTGATAGCAATCAAGTAGATACATCAGAAACTGTCTATATTTCTTCTCTTGCTCTTTTGAAAATGCTAAAGCATGGAAGAGCCGGTGTTCCTATGGAGGTACACGTTTAATCACAAAAAGATCTAAATTTGAAATCTTAGGTTATGGGTTTGATGCTCGGTGAATTTATTGATGAGTATACTGTCAACGTTATTGATGTTTTCGCCATGCCTCAATCTGGAACTGTTTGTCTTGATCTGAGATAGCTTATAAACCAACATGTTTAGGGAGTATCTGTCGAAGCCGTCGACCCTGTATTCCAGGCAAAGATGTTGGATATGTTGAAACAAACTGGACGACCCGAAATGGTAGTCGGATGGTAATATTATATGTTCTTTTGCCTGTAATACTTGATATTTAATAGGTACCATTCTCACCCCGGTTTCGGGTGTTGGTTATCTGGAGTTGATATTAATACTCAACAATCTTTTGAAGCTCTCTCTGATCGTGCAGTTGCTGTTGTAGTTGACCCAATTCAATCAGTGAAAGGAAAGGTAGGCCATTCTGTTTGCAAGAGTTATACAGAAATTCGGATCTTAAAGTTTAACGAATTATCTTCTTATGAAGTAGTGCTTCATATTGTTAGAAGTTATGTGCACAAGAGTTAAATTACAAAAAGCTCCAATGCAAAGTTACCAATTAATAAGCAAATATAACTATTTGAAGTTTATTCATTATTTCAACTAATGGTTGAAAATATTTTAGTTTTTTTTTTCAAAATTATGGTTTTTGAGCTTTAAAAACTTTTTTTTAAAATAGACGTTCTTCTATTGTCAATTTTCTCTAAGGAACTGTCCCTTGAGAATAGTCATCCATGGACGTATGATGTTAAGGGAATTAATGTCCTTCTATATTAGGCTTTATCTTTAAAAAATTTTTTTTAGCTTTTTTCAACTTATTCTTATTTCCAGGTTGTCATCGATGCCTTCAGAACTATTAACCCACAAGCTGTTGCTTTGAACCAAGAACCTCGTCAAACAACAAGTAATCTTGGACATCTTAACAAGCCAAGCATTCAAGCTCTCATTCATGGATTAAACAGACATTATTATTCTATTCCAATTGCATATCAAACTAACGATCTCGAGCAGAAGGTTTGCTAACCGTTGTCTATAAAACCATATTATATTTTTCTTTAGATGCTTCTCAACCTTAACAAACAATCCTGGATGGATTCTCTTTCTCTCCAAAGTTACTCGAAGTGCTGTGATAAGAACAAAGAGAGTATGCAACAAATGCTGAAACTCGCAAAGAATTACAAAAAGGTATTTTTTTCTTCAGCGTAAGTAAGTTAATCAATTGTTTAACAGGCATTGGAAGAAGAAGAAAAAATGACAGAGCAAGAATTAGCTATCAAGAATGTTGGAAAGTTGGATCCCAAGAGACATTTAGGAGAGGAGGTTAGATTTATAGCATAGGGGAGGGGATAATCCTCATTCATTTTGTATTGCGAAGTTCACTATTCTTGTTTAGGTCTCCAAGATGCTCAGTGATAACATCGTCCAGAATTTGGCTGGAATGCTCGACACCACTTCTTTTAAATAATCTATTTATAATTTGCCGTTGTATTATTTATTTTCATTTGCGGTCTGATATAAGTTGTCATATTCACGACTGCTAACGGGATTCTCGATGGATCTTCCATGTACCGTTTTCGTTTTAATATGAATCTTTCCAAATTTAATAATTTATCTTTTTTTATATAGAAAGGATATTTCCTTTCATATTCTATCCATTTCCGATGTTTTCTAGTCGTATCTCCCATAATTCAGAATGCTTCGGGAAATCACTCGGCATGTTGACTGGGTTACTGTCGGAGGACGATGGACTAGATTTTCTGTTATGGGCACAGATTTATCCAAAGATGCTCTCAGCATAGAAAATAAGGGAGAAGACGATAATAGAGTAGTTATTCTTATGATACCAGGTAGCCTATATTATGGCTTGTGTAATCTTATTCATACTATCAGGAAATCCTGGTAACGAGGGATTTTATGCTGATTTCGGTCGTCGTCTTTTACGAAATTTACTTGCTAGAGCTGAAAGAATTGGGGATAAAAAATCGCAATTTCTGTTTTATACTGTTTCTCATCTGAATCATGTTGTGTTACCTAGTGAATTGAGAACATATACGGAGCCTAAGTACAATGGTATATATTAAGATATGCCATTTATCAATATTATTCTGTTTTTAGATCGTTTTTTGCTTGACGTGCAAGTTCAACATAAGCTTGATTTCGTCAAAGAGTATCTCCCTAAGGGCAATAAGATTTATGTTCTTGGTCACAGCATTGGGTCTTACATGATGCTTAGGTGCTCAGAAAATCTTTTCAATGTATATAAATTGATCGTTTTAGGATATTACCTTATATAAAAGATGACTACAGCATCCGAAAAGCAATTGCTCTTTTCCCTACAATTGAGAAGATGGCTGAGACTCCAAACGGCTTAAGACTAAAACGCCTCCTATCGGTAGGATAGTTTTGTAATTTAATAATTAATGTCTTGCCTATCCAGACTTTGGACATGAATGATTGGCTAACCAAATCTTTAACATTTTGGCTAGATATTCTTCCTACTTCGATGAAAAAATGGCTTGTTAGCATTAATTTAGGAGATGCGGTTAGTCACTTTCTTTTTACTTCTTCGAACTTTGTATTTTTTAGGCTCCAACTGAAGTAGTTGACTCAGCTGCTGAACTTTTACATATGCATGTGTTCAGAAATATTGTTCATATGTCTAGTGATGAATTAGAAAAAGTACATATTATTTTCAATAAATCAAATTTTGAACTTTTCAGGTGTGTGCATTAGACGAGCAGCTTATTTCAAATCAAAACTTAATATATTTCTACTATGGTACAACTGATGGTTGGTGTCCGTTGACACTGGGTGAGTTTAGAAAATTGGTATATTGAGTTAAATTCATTTTTGTAATACAGGAACTGATATGGAATCTCGTATGCCAAAGGGACATGTGGTTATTGATGATAAAGAGTGTGAACACGCTTTTGTTATCCGTGATGGCGTTGTCATGGCAGATAAATTACTCCAGTTTTTCTAAGATCATCTACTAATCGAAACAGAGTTTATCTTAATATTGACCAATTTACTTTTTACATTCCTATAATAATTTCATCTAGTCTTTAGTCATAAATTGAATTAAGTATCATGTGGGTTTAATAAACTTTATTTTAATTTGTCTTCTATAAAAACTAAGCAAATAAAATACGTCAAAGTTTAACTGAATGTTAAGGAATTTGCTCTTTCAATAAAACATTTTGTTGTTTTTTCTTTGATTTTCTTCGTTCTGCTCTGAATACAAGACAGCAAAATATAGTGAATATAAGTATAACAATCATTAGAATTATCAAAGATATCGTGACGCATATATGCAGCTTCATAGCAATTAGTTTTAGATTTATAGTATTATAGATAAATACAGATTTCTGAAATAAATGCTTTTATATTAACAAAAAGTAAAATTAAATTATTGAGATGTACATATAATCTATTCAGTAAAAGATAAGATATTATCGAATTAATAAGCAATCTTATCAAACTTTATTAATGATCTTGCAGGTTAAAACAAAGCAATTGATATACGGTTTCGAATAACGGAATCGAAACAGGAAACTTTTGAATAAACAGGAGAAAAATTGAATTATTCAATAAAACATAAAAATAAATAATAAAACAATAAAACAATAAAACAGTAAAAACATTCTTTAAAAATGTTGCGAGCAGATTTAGACTTTAAAACTATTTTGTTATCACAACGTATAGCACTAGATTGCCAATTTATTTATGGATCTGAATAAGTTCTTTTTAAAATTTTGTTCGATCCAAGAAACAAACTTACAGTTTTATTCTTTAGAAAGTTGCTTTAAGACAGGTCGTTTAAACGGAACATAAATAACATCAAGAGATTTATCAGTCTCGTTCTGATTATCTGTTGACTTGAGGCAACTTAAAGAGAGTGTATATATTATTATTATTAAAGTGAAAAATGAATACTTTTTATCATGTGAGAATATGGTAGATTCCGTATTTGTCGAGCTATTAGACAGATACTTATTCTGAGCTGCTATATTATCCATTTTTTCTTTGTTTACTAAATTCTTACAGTTAGAACGTTTTGTATCATGCATAGAAGAGGAAGATGAATTGGTCTAAAGAAAAATAATAATTAAAATAGTAAATAATTGGAAACCTCATGATGAGGTAACAATGAATGCAACCTCTTTCTTTGAATAAATTTGTGAAAATGAACTTCTCCATCTGGAACAGTTTGAAGACAATCTTGTATAACATCTAACTTAAAATAATTATATTTATATTATAATATAAAATAAATAAATACCTGATCTTTAGATAGACAACAATTAGATGGAACTAAAACAAAAGAAAAATTAAATAAATTGATTTGAAAACTGAATGAAAACCTGTGGATGAGTTTATTTTTTGAAATGGAATAACCTACAAAAGAAATAAACTTATATAGAAATATTGATTAAAACACAAACATTTTTCTTTTTTAGATATTGCTCTTGATCCTCACTGTTATCTTTTTTATTTTTATCATCTATTTGAATAATCACAACATCATCATCATCATCATCATCAATTTGGATAATCTCTGGCTCCTTCTGATGTTTCATTGGTAATGTCATAATATGATTATGAAAAAATTTAATAATTCCTTTTAATAATTTAATATTATAACTCAAATCTTGTTTTATGCTATCTTCTATAACAAAAATATAAAATAAAAAAAATTTTATAATTATCTTACCAATATTATTATTTGTTTTAGTTGTAATACAGTCGGCTATCATAAGCTCTCGAATTGTAGAAGCTTTCGCATGAGACAGATGCGCTAAAATACACTAAAAACTCAAATTATAATTTAAATTTAATTATATTCATATAATTAACTTACGAAACAAATTTGACTCCTTGTACCAACACCATTACTATATCGAATTAAATCACCAGCTTTATATGAATTATCATTCATGAAAACCTCTATTTCACGAGTACTCAGAGATATAGCAATGAGATAATCATGCATAATATCTCTTTTTTCTTTAATATTTAAAGTATTACAAGATAAAGAGGTCATATTAAAGTTATAAATGTGAAAAAGAAAATTCTTTATTTGTTCACTTCGATCACTCTCATACTATTGAGATAATATCTGTTGTAGTATGATCTCATAGGATCATTCAAGAATTTTATTTCCAAATATGAAAAATTCTCTATATCTATAAGATATATATATGAAATAAATTAACTAAACCCCATCATATTGTCAAATAATCCGTTTATATCTGTATTATTGTTTGTTTTTAGTTT
This sequence comes from Auanema rhodensis, assembly GCA_964057225.1. Taxonomy (NCBI): domain Eukaryota; kingdom Metazoa; phylum Nematoda; class Chromadorea; order Rhabditida; family Rhabditidae; genus Auanema; species Auanema rhodense. Next base: position 5,565,067 of record OZ059899.1, on the reverse strand, counting down.
TTAGACGGAAAATGGATAGTTATTTCCAAGAATTCCAGAAATCCCAATTTATAATTTCAGTTTAACAATGAAAAAATAAATAAACAGAATTGATGTTTCTTTTATGTTTGTTTAGAGTAAAGTATTCTAAATTTCTTATTAACACTATATATAAAAACAAACTTAGCCACTGAAATTAGAAAAATGAACTATAGCTTAATCTTACAACATCAATAGTATATATACAGAAATATATTACATAATATAATTTATTAATAAACTCTTAAAATACAATTCGCTTATGTTGTAAAAAGATAACAGCAATTTCTTTTTAAGTTAATATTGAGTGAGGAGGCATAGACAAACTTTCAATGTTTTAAAGTTTCATAGAAAACTAACTAATTATACAAGTACCCATAGAAGGTGTTAATTGAATTTGAAGAGATGAAATCAAGAAGAAAAGACGAAAAAGAACCCGTTCGTATTTGATAATTAAAAGTAAGATCAGGAAAAAATACTATTTGTTAGCTATTTAGACAATTTGCGGGGCAGCATTTCTCGTCCTACGTGAAAAATCTCTTTCCTTCCTGGTCATAATATTATCAGGCTCATTTAAATATTCTCTAAAACAAGAAAATTATAGAAATTATTAAATTTTATTATTTATTTACCTAAATTCTCCGTCATCTTGAGTTAAAGCATCTTTTGATGATCCTCTGCTAGATACTGATGGTCTACAGCAATAAGAACAGCAGAAGCAAAGAGTAAGAAGTGTGATAACTCCAACTATAAATATAAATATATAATTAATAAGAAATATAATTAATTAGACTTACTTGTAATGCACCCTAAAACAACGAGGGTCATATAGAACGAATTTCCTCGAATAGATCCAAGAACAGTAATCTGAAAGAAGTTGAGATAAGAAGAATTCAATTTACAAGATCTGTGTTACCTTGGGTGGACGAAGTTTAGCACAATTAAACATCTCAATGTTCTGAACAGACATGTATACATGTGTCACGCTGCATGGCAACTCGCACAGCTCAAAGCATTGAGTTCGATTAGGGAAAGTATGTGTAACTGAAAGAAGAATAAATTTATTTATTATAATTTATATATATTATTAGATTTAAATTAATTTTATGTACAACATTTATATTTGCACAGCTAAGTTGCAAATTACAGATGAGCTTCTCAAATTCTAAGAAATTGATGCTATTCGAAACCTATTAAGAGTATCTCAAAACTAGAGAGCAGAAGATCATTATTGGCTGCTATCTCAGGCTGTAAGACATAGCATAGAGTAAACAACGAGCATTTCTCACTCGTTTTTCTATACCCTCTTCAAGCAATTGATAAAAGAAAAAATAAAATCTCACCAGGACGTGCTGGATACATATTCTGCGTATCATCCACAGAATAATCACGATAATCTTTGACGTAACGATCACCATATGATGCTGAACTGATGCCAACAATCAGACAGGAGACAATAAGAGCTTGAAGCATTCTGAAAAACATAAGCTTAGAATATTGTAATAAATGAACAACAAGATACAAATTGAAGCGATCAAACATACGGAAAGAGCAAGTGACCCAATTGGCCAATAACACAATGACATAAAATCAAATAAAAACACAAGATAGATGAACTTCGTGAACAAAAGAAGATGAGGAATTATTTTCTGCACAAGCCTATTAAAACAGTTGTCCAGAAACTAGCATATGGTTGGTCAGAGGTTAAATATCTATTTCCAAAGTATATTTATGACAATAAATTTAGAAAAAAAAAGAGAAATGATGAGTCAAAAAAATGCGTAAAATGACAAATCATTCTCGAAACAAATATAGAAAATTCCAAATGAAAATATTTTCATTCGAACAATATATGATTGAGTAACGATAAATCATATGTATGATGCCTCAGGACATTCACTTATGACGTTGAACAAGTTCAAAGTGATCAAAATAACGGATGAAAGGCATGTTTCGTGATTGGAGCAAGCTCAATTTCTTCATCGAGCTGTCCTCACACCAACTGATAGTTCTGTCAGTTTGTCAGTTTATCAATCAAGTGGATAAGCATCGTTTGGCACTCTGATCACTATTACCTTTGAACATCATACAGCGGCATGAGAATTTGGATTTTCAAAAAGAAAGCTGAGAAGTAAAAGAGATTAAAGCTGACAAAACAGATCTACAAACGGATATATAACGCATGATTTCAAAGAAAAAATAAAGTTCATAAACCTTAGGTGTAAAATAATAAAAATAAGCTAAGAATATATAAATTAATTATAATTTACATAATCTATATTAGAAAATATAAAAATAAATGAATTAATGATTGAATCATATCTACATGATGACTAGTAAAACATTAAAAATGATTACGAAGTATGAAGAGACAAAGACTATAATAGAAATGCATAATCATCGTTTTATGTTTGTCTTCTGATTAAGTGTTCATAATGATAAGACCGAACGAGTAGGTTTGTTGCTCGGTTTATCAAAGAAAAAAAGTTTTAGGCTGACATATATAATAACTTTCATATATGATAACTTGATTTAAGCTGATTATAATCTTTCTTTTATCTTTCCTCCATTTTCTCAACCTCCCTCTTCTTCATGTTTTGATAATAGAAAACTGAGAAAGAGCTGTTTAAGAATCTAAGCATGATATGTAGATTACAAAAACTTCAGAATATACATGAAGAGATGATGTAGCTAAAGAGCAGAAAAGCCAGCTGGGTCTTGGCATGATTGAGACAAAAGAAATCAGGTGAAAAGACAACGTAAGAAAGAAGAGTACGTCCAGATGGGATAGATTGAATAGCATAGGAATCTCGATTTGTTTCATCTTCGAGCATCAGATGGACACAAACAAGAAAGAAAGAGTTGCACACATATGGATGATATACACACGTATTGCATTTTGACTGAAGAAATAAGAAAAAGCAATATAGAGAGAGAGAGTGAGAGCCAGATCAAGAGAGATAGATAGATAGATGAAGAAGAGTATCTGCAATACAACTGACAATCGGATCAGCAAAAATATGAAAGAATAACAGTTTAAAGAATGATATATGGATATCATATATAAATATATAACAGTTCTTTAAATTGATTAACTATATATATATATATATATATAGATATTATGATTATTAATATCATTATATGTTGTTGTTGTTGTTGTAAACAAACATTCTTTTAATTTACAACTTCATATAATGATAACCATTAAGTGCAATAGGAAGAAATACTGTTTGATTTAATGAAAAAATCAAGATGACGCAAACATATTCAAATAGAAAGACACGTATCCAAGAGTAGAAAAGTCAGATCGTTGAAAGATGGCCAAGAAAAGAACTAAACAATAGAAGAAAAGTCACCAACTCATGAAGCATATGCGTATGGATATTGAAGTCAAGCAAGAAACAATAGATACGGAAAGATGGCTGAAACTACGCAAAAAGAGTACATGGGAGAAGCCAGTTGAAGAAAAAAGAAAGATAAATTAAATAATTATGAGCTCGTATGAGCTCATAAATGTAAAAACTGTGTGAATGTACGAAAAAAAAGTTGGAAACCAGCTCAAAGCCAGTGCGCGAAACGATAAGGCTTGATATTGATACAGGTCACGGTAGGTCAAAATAGTCTGACAAGAGCTATAAATATATATTTATGGAGAAAGAAACTATTAGACTGATTCTAAACACGATAAGCTATGTGCACGACACTGTAAAGCATATTAGAAAAGCAAAAGAGAAAAGGAACGCTTAGTATCAAATAACGAAGCTAAGATACATCTATCTAGACGATGAAATAGATTATAGATATGTTAAGAGAGAATGAACTTATTTTCTGATTGATACACGAACTAGCCGATTGTTTCTCAACTGTTCCTGCTCTCTTTGTATTCTGAAGGATAAAATCCTACTGGCTTGTCTTTTCTAACGATTCAAATAGAACCAGTCATCTGGGAATGAATATGATATGCCGTGGGAAGTTTCAGATGACTTCTCATCATATTCCGAATCTGTTCTATCAAATATTAAAAGATAGAATCTTACGAATAAATAAAGAAAATTCAATTGAGCAAAGTGAGCTCTACGACTAGTTCAAAAGAAAAAAAATTTGGTTGAATAATAAAGATCAAAATGCTTAAATTGACCTTAATTCAAAAGAAAGACTCATAAAAATATCAGAAGGTTCATATTAAGAGTTCATATTGAGCAAAAATTTGTAAAATTTGAAGAAATGATATGTGCAGAACATACATGCAGCATTAGAAGCAGATACCTCATCAATGATATTGACAAAAAGATAAAAATGGAAAACCATAAGATCAATAATGAATTAAAGATAATTGATGACAATACCTTAACAACCATCTCTTTATTACTATCATCAGTGAATGTGAACTGGATGATTTGTTGATGGTACATATACATAACACATTCGTAGTTTGAGAGCAAAAATGTGTGCAAGAACGAAGGGCGGAGTCAGGCTGGAAACTCCGCCTGTCTATACCCTCCGTACAAGTCCAGAGGCATCATCACCTTGTTATAGTTTAGGCTTAATATGCGTAACAACACTAATTTTAAGAAATAATCCGTTAATCGACAGGTGTTAACATAATTTCATAATACCTATACATATGACCAGAAGCTAAATTCTTATGCCATAAAAATGTTGCTTGTAGCAAAAATAATTTGAATACAAGTGTTAGGTCACAAAGGTCAAAATACATGACAGTTCATAAAAAATATAAGAAATCTATTATGGAATAATAAAAAAAAAGGAAAAATTGATTGAATTTGTTTATTGATTATAATACTAAATGATATTTTGTAATGAGCAAAATACCTTAATTGAACCGAATAGTTGTAATGATCTGTGTAGTATGTTAGAGAGATTGGGCCAATTGGATATTAGAGATTAAAGCTTAGTTACAAGTAAACCTCCGAAATTATGGTAATTTCGATGAAGCGATTGGAAGAGGTTATAGAATGCATTGGAAGGAACAACATTTTTAAAAAAAAGATGGGAAAATCATATAAAAATGAATATAATTTGATAGGTCAGGGTATAGCATTGAATATTTTTACTCTTTAAACAAAGAATCTGCTCGAAATTTTTGGAAAATGGTGGTTGAGTTCCAAGTGCGTATTTGGAAATTTATTTGAAAATAGACGAGAAGCGCACTTAACCAGATATCGCTAACAAACTATAAATGAAAAAAAAAAGTTTTGAATTTATGATTAACTGTGACCTTATTGACGATAGTTGAAACATTATAATATATATATAGAACTTGAAATAAGAAAGATAATTTAAATAAAGTTGAGAAAGGAGAAGAAAATGTTGAAAAACTCTAAATATGCTAGTTGCCAGTTGGTCTTGCTCTGTTGTTATAGTGAACACGTAAAAGGATGGAAAGCTGAGCGAAAAAGAAAACGAGAATAGGTTTTGGCTTTGTAAGATTTTCAAAGAGTGAATGTACATGTCGTCGTTTGTTTTCTTTCTGGGCGGCAGGTTATGAGTTCAAAGGATTTATGGATGGCATACGACCTTAAGATCGGAACCATATAAGAGCCTGGCTGGACAGCAGATACTCTCGGAATTATAATGAATGGCAAAAGGAAATGAAATAAAAAAACATTTTGATTGTTCGAAAAAAGAAAAGAAAATATATAGTTTTATATTATATTGACATATTAGTAGTAGAGAGGTGTGGCTTGTATGGGGTCATCTTCTGTTCAAACTAGAAAAAAAGCTTCTTATCGTTGAATATCTAAGGAGATGCTGTTCACGGGTCAGCGATTGCCAGGCAGCCGAGACACCGAGCTGTTCTTCAAACGTTGTTGAAGCGATGGGTGGCGGATGGAAAAGGGCTTAAAGATTGATAAATAATGAAAAGAGATAGAGAGAAAGTGAGGGTGATAGAGAGAGAGGTAGAGAGAAAGAGTACGAGGTACGGCAAACTATAGAGTAAGAGAGAGAAAATAGTAAACGAGATAGTTAAGATTATGAGGAAGTAAAAGAGAAGTCAACCTCTTCTTGAGTTTGCATCAAATGAAATGATGCGTGAATTTTACGTGATATACACGTGAGCTAGAAGATAAAAGCGGTAAAGTAGCTGAGAAAATGACTATATCATCTCTCATAGGATGTAAGCTAACAATACAAAATAATATATTCTATATGAATATAAATATAAATATATGAATATGAAAATTTTTATTTGTTTTTAAATTTTCAACATTTAAAATCAATATATAGTATATGTTTATTTGATGATGACGCATTTTAAATATCTGATATATCCATATAAAAAGCTATATATCTATAATGATATTCTGATTTTTGGTTCAAAATTTCAATTTCAATTGAATATTTACTTGAAAAAGAAAAAAAAGAGAAAAAGATAGAGATGAACGGATAATATAGTACAAAAAATTAAAAATAAGGAAGGAGATGAAGAGAAGTTTATTTGAATTAGAAATGTTGTTATTTCTTAATCAATTTTATATTTATTTTTTAAATTTTATAACTATATCATTTATTAGTCATTTATAACTATATATTTGTATTTATATATATATATATATATCTGATAGCTTATAGATTGCTTTGGGAAAACTATAATCACAAGGGTATGGGATTTTGATTTCGATATACCTTGAGTTCCCAGGGGCTGTGGTTATGCTGAATCGGCTTTTGTCTTAGAACCTATTCTCTAATGAAATGAAGAAATAATACATAAGATATATGTGATTTCGTTGATAACAATGAGTTCTCATGGTATATACAATGTAAATAAACACATAGTTATGTAAACATAATGATAAAAAAGTTATAAATATTAAAAGAATAGGTTGTTGTCAAGTTTTAGACATCTGCATAAAGTTCTATTGAACTTTAAGAGAAAAATGTGATTGGATGGCAAAAATGGTAAGTTGAATGTGAGAATACCTTCTTCACGACTGACTCATTGCTAACGATAAAATCATTGAAGTTCATGCTTATTTACATAAATGCAGTATTTAGGTTACAAAATATGTATGACAACCATTTAAAGTAAATAGCATTCTTATATAAGAAAGGTTAACGATTTCTTAAGTTAGGTGTTATATAGAAAGAGAGAGAGAGAGAGAGAGAGAGAGAGAGAGAGAGAGAGAGAGAGAGAGAGAAAGAAGGAGAGACGAAAAACATAGTGAGAAGAAGTGCTAGGATAGAGTGAGAAGGTGTAAGTATTAAATGAGAGAAAAGTACCTATACATCAAGTACTTAGAACTTAACTATATGATGATAGAAGTATATAATAAAGATTGTAGAAACATGATGATGTTGAGAAAAGAATAGACGAAAAATAAATAAAACAATTGAAATATTTCATAAAGTAGCTATCATATTAAATAAAGAGATAATTATAAATGTGAGAATATAGCTTACCAACTATGCAAACTATTACCTCATCATATAATTTTTTTTTCTGCCTTGTTTCTTATATAGTAAAGAAATAGAATTATTATAGAAAATAGAAAAGATAAATGAAGAAAGAGCTATTGATGTATAGATAGGCTGAGAGAGAAGACATGAGGAGAAAATGAAATTAAAAAGTCATGACTCATAATCTTGTTTTATGACATTAAGATGAGAGTAGCCAATAGATAATAGACATTTTAATATTCACATATCTATCTAACTATATCTATATAAAGTAATATAAAAAGAAACTTTTGTATTTTGATTATAACCTTATATGAATATCAAATGAGTTGACGGCACTGCAGGCGTTGCAAGTTTGAGACCTCGGGTATTGCACTCATGAACTCGTCGGCATCTAAATCATTGATCTTGTTTCTTTTTTTATTTGAAACATGATCAAAGAAACCGAAAACAGAAAGACATTCATTTCGATTGTTTATAGAAGATATTGAAAGCCGATAGGATAAGTTTAAAGTTAATGTTAGGCTATATGACCTTCCAATAAACTAACAATACTCATATAGTTAAGAGATAATAAGATATTTTAATGTCATATAATGATGTTATGTTATATGTGATGCTTAAAACTGAAGAAATTATAGTTTAAAAGTCTTTTGCTTTATTCTTATTCTCGTTGATGTTTCGATGATCAGTTATTTTACATTCAAAAAAAAAAAAGATTTTAAACTATAGCAATTGTTGCCATATAAGTATAGATTGTGATGTGTTGAAGGGGCATACATACATATATAGAAAATCGACAAACGAATTTGCAAAAAGGGGAAAGGATAATGGATTTGAAGTAAAGAAAATATACATGAAATAGAGAGAGGAAGGAGAGATAGGAGAAGAGGAGGAGGGAAAGAAGGAAGAGGTAGAAAGAGTTGTAGATTGAAAAACGGAGAGTGATTAAGATGCCAGAAGGAATGTTGTACGTATGAGAAAATCTTGCACAAATGCAAAATGAGATTTGACGTCATATTTCTTAAACTTTTTTTTTTATTTTTGAAAAACTGCTGATACCGGAAGTTTGAACCAAGACAGTTTAAAGAAAAATGACTGAATATAGGTATCATGGAAGAGAAGTTTGAAAAAAAAACGTTTTGAAGAACAAAAAGATAGGAAAAAGTTGGTAAAAGCCAATAGATGAATAACTGAAAAATGGAATATTCGATGTAAAAATTTGAAAATAAAATAGAAAACAAGATAAACAGTTTCAAAAAAAAATTTTTTAAAAAGGCTTTGACAACATCATTTTAAGGTTAAAGTTGACTAGCCTTTTAGCTATTTGATTAAACAATGAATGAAAAAATGGATTAAAATTAAATGAAAAAGTAAGAAGAAATTTTCTTCGATAATCCTTTAACTAAAATAGGAAATATATACATGTTATATATATATATATATATTAGGATAATATATTAAATATTTTGTATTTGTTGTTGTTGTTGTTGTTATTGTTGTTGTGTTATAATATGATATAAAGATTTGGATAAAAGTATGAAGTATCTTAAAATAAAAAAGAAATGAAGAACAAAGAATTTGACTCTTTGTTATCGTCATCTTGATGGATGAAGAAGTCAAAAAAGAAATTTTGTATAAAACAAATGAAATAGCTTTTGAGAGAGCAATTGTAAATGAACTCATGTTTAGTTTTCATTAAATATCTCATATTTAATCTAAAAATTTTCTTTCATACAGTATCTATTGAATATTCTAGATGAAAAAATTGAAATAATTGAAATAACATGCAATATTGAAGATGAAATTGTTTCAGAAGAATGAATGATCATGTCATTGAAAATTCAAAAGATTTCAGAATATTGAAAAGAAGAAGATGAATATAGAAGAACCGGCTCTTTCGAAGCTTTTTACCGATTGAATAGATCCTGAATCTACATACGTATATCTGAGTTTCAGAACAATCTGGTCAACCAGCTGAGCTGGGAGGTCACGTCCAGGCTCATATACACAGCTAGCCCTTATACCATATACGCATTGTTAATCTTCGATTGAAAGGCGGAGTCTGGAGACAGACTGGAGATAATGGGCGGATCCACCTTAGGTTATCTCGGTAACCTAGAAGGATTAACGATTGAAAACCTTTTAGAAAATGTCTGTATGATTTATAGTGAATAATCAGTATATAACTAAATATAATATTAAATTATATGTATAGTTAAGATATAAATGAAATAGTATGTGAATGAAAAGTTTTTTCATATAATTTTGAATATTGTTCACAGTATAAGTAAATAAGATATTCAATAATCATTTAAATCTAAAATAAATAAATATTAATTATATGAAAAAAAATAATAAAATGAAAAAGATGACAAAGAATAAAATGACAGAATTCATTAATATTAGTAATAAAAAGAAAATTAATGAGAAACATAAAATTCTTTTTGAAAAGAAGAAATAAATGAAACTTACTATATGCATAGAAGTTTATATAAAAAAGAGAAAATTTAGTCTATTTAACAGAAAACAAAAAAAAACAAAATGATATGCGGTCAGGGTTATTCAGAAGGGCAGTTAACCTATGAAAGCTGTCAGTTGCTTAGTTTACGTAGATAGAAAGCAAGAAGAAATAGAGAATATGACATGAGTGAAATATGTTGAGATGTAAACGAATATCCGGTTACTACTACCTATGTTTCTCAAGACATGTGAAACAAAATGATGTTGAAGTTGGGACAATTGACCGTGAGAAGAGGAAATATCCTGGGTAACTTATATTTCAGTTAGGTTTTCTAAATTGAATTCTATTTCTTGGGTAAAGGTGATGTTATGATGACATCGTCGTCAGCATCATCATCATCCACTTCAATCCAAAACCTTCAGAAGTTTCTCGCGTAATGTCAATATATGACATTGTATTCATTGAAGTTTAGATAAAGAAGATGAATAAGAAGAAAATATTTCTTATATCTTAGACAAAACGATAATTCCAAGAGAGGTAAAGACAAGAAATCAAAGAGATAAACCAGAGAGAGGCAGAGAGAGAAAGAGAAAACTCAAGATGTGTTCCGATGTTAATTCATTTTGAATCTCTGATGACCGCAAGAAGAGACTAACATCAAAGGCGATTACATTGGTTATGTCCGAAACATCACTTTTAATTCAAAAAAAAGGTTAAAAAAAAAACTTTTCAACACATTTAAACTTTAGTCCGGAAACTTTTTTGTCGACGATGTGCACACTTTTTATTAGAAAGATCGTCGTTATGAGTAGAAACATTGAAGTTATTGTCTGTCATTAAATTTAACTAAATGTATAACATATGGCATAAAAATATCATAAAGTATAATTGTTAACTATACATTAAGGTATAATTAATTATTTCTTTTTATAATTTATATTCTTTCAAATATTTCTTCAATATTCTCATTTTCCATCTTTTTTTTTTTAAACAAAAATGAATCATTTACAAACAATTTATAAACTTTAAATAATTATAGTACTTTTGTACTATATTTATTATTTAAATAATTATACTATATATATTCATTTTAAATTTATAATAAATTTATAAAAACTAAGAAATTTGAAGTAAAAACTTAAAGAAACTAAGTTTTATCTGAAATGAATACTCATTAAACAAAAGTGAAAGAATGCTTTTCTAACGTTTGTCTCATTTCAATATGGAAATGTATTTATGCTAGTTGAAGCTTTTCTTTCTTTCCTTTTTTTTTTAGTCAAAACGATCATAACAACATATTCAAGAGTTTTCCCACATAACTACAACCAATTTTTTGGTGTTAGTTGATTGTTTCGTTTCTCTTTTTATAGTTTTTAGACAATAATATATTTCAAGATATTTTTACTTAAGCGCTATACATAGTTTAGTGTCTGGCTTGTTCGAAATAAATTTATTTTCTTTTTTTTTTTTACTTTCTTCTCACTTTAAAGGATTAAAATTAAAATAATATTAATAATTGATTAGTTTAAAATATATATTTGTCTCATTGTATAAACATTTTTTTGAAATTGCACTAGTTAAAATTTCAAAATATTAAATATAATTTTATATAATTAATTTAATTTTATAAATGATTTTTGATATATTATATGATATCAGTATATATAAATATTTTTTGTTAATATGAAAATTATTATAAAAAAATTAAAATTTCCATAAAAACGATAATGGAAAGTTTCGGGACTTTTGGTGAGAGGACAGAGATAAGTGTGGAGGGAGGCAAAGGGTATTGTTTCTTGATACATACATACATACATATGGTTTAACGAAAGATGTTCAACGAAAAAAGTTTAGTTAACCTAATTATATACTATATAGAGTATAGTTAAACTAGGAAGCACTAGGAAATATAATTTAATTTTACAATACAAGGTTGCTAAATGAGAAGAGTGAAATAGAAGGGAAGGAATTATGAAGATGAAAGAAGAAGAAGAAGAAGAAGAAGTAGCTTACATCCTTCAGGATATGATGTTAATTCTCAAATTTAAAATAAAAAATAATTATATTTGATATAAAAAGAAATAAATTATACTAATTATATATAAAAGCTTTTTTAGAAAATTGAATTTTCTACTAAAATAAATTATAACATTTCTTTTATTCAAATACTAAATTAATTCTCATGTTCTCATAATTCTTCTCCAGATAGGTAAGCCTCAGAACGAAATTACCTCCGGATAATCTGAAGCTTTGACCGATCGAAACGGACCATAGTGTCAAGGTAACCCTTTGATCGGTATAACACCCTCCAACATTTCATTTCCTTCTCTTATTCTCTTTTTCTCTCTTTCTCTCTTACTCTCTTTCTTTATCTACCTATACCTATACTAACAGTAGGGTTCATATAGACAGATAGGTAAGAAAGGTTTAGCAGTGAATAGAGATTGGGATCTGTTTAATCGTTGATTGAGGATTGACACGGTCCAGAGCTGGCTTGTAAACAACAACAATGTAGCAATGAGAAGGGAAAAATAGAAAACGAAGTTGCAATTGATATGCTTTAAGTGATTAAATATGTGGACGATGGCCAATGGATGCATCGTTTCCGTCATACAATCCCGAAAATTCGGTCTAATCTTGCTTGCAGTTTGCACACACACACATACACACCATCCTGCTCTTTCACGCTGATCACGCTGTGAACATGTTTGGACATGTAAGTGAGTGTGTGTTTGCTTCGAGTCAGAGATGGAGATGCACAAATCTCTTTAGATGGTGTGAATAAAATTATTGAGTTTATATGATATAAATAGATGAAAATAAATAATAAATAATAAGAAAATATGATAAATACAGTGTTATATAGTAATAAAAGATTTAAAAATATCTGTTTTAATACAAAATAAAAAGAAAAATATGAAGTACAAGGAAGAAGAAGAAGATAGAAGTGGAGAAATAAGTTTTTCTTATATGGATAGGTTGAAGCATCAATATGAAATCAATAAATCAGATATTTACAGAGATGATGATAGAAGAGTATATGTGTGTGTATGTGTGTGTGATGAGCAACAAAAAAGGTGTATGAACAATCAGTAAGTATACATAGTTTATACTAACTATATAGAATAATATCAAGTGTATAAACATCTTTAAAATATTATATATTCTATATATGTATGTATATCTCTATATGATATAATAATTAATAAATAAATGTATATGACGTCATCTTAGTATATATTATTTTTTATAAAAAGGTAGTTATATATATATATATATATATATATATATATATATATACAGATATATACAGATATTTGAAAAAAAAAAGAAGAAGAAGATGAAGATGTAACTTCTTATCCAATATAAGTACGAGAGTGTTGAGTATTTGACTAAACAAAGTAAAATATCATTATGAGTTTTAAGACCAATAAGTCAAACAATAGGTAGAAAAAAATAATTTGAAAAGTCGAAGCTTAACACAGATGCTATTCCTTTCAAATCTATTTTATAAAATAAGTTGATGAAAAGATGTATCATCAAATATTTCAAAAGCATGATGCAAATCTACGCCTCCCCCTCTCTTCATATATGGGATTACTATGCTTTAGCATTAAAAAAAATTTAAAATATTGATATGATGATGATATGAGAAAGTTTGAAAACAAAAAAACAGAAAATAATAATAAATATATTGTTTAATAATTAAATAATATTCTTCTTTTTTCTTTCAAAATGTCTAATAATATTTGAAAATGAAGATAATAATTAGAAAAATGAAATATTTAAATTACATAGATATTAAAAAGGTTCAAATTAAAGAAAAGCTATCTAAATATTGATGGTTTTAGGTCAGATAAAACACCAATTGAGCTTCAAACTGACAAATGCTGTTGTGTGACGGAAGACATGACTAACTGTCAATGATGTCAAAGAAGAACATGGAAAGAAAGAAAAAAAAAGAAAATGTGATGACTAGAAATGAAGAAAAAGGAAAATAAAAACCTTTTGATGGTACAGATGGTGTGATGTAGAAAGAAATCTATATCTATATATATATATATAAAGGTTAATCAAAGGAAATACTTAAAAAAGAAATTTATTATTTAATAATTAAAGAAATGATTGTTATTTCTTTTCTTTTTATATATTATTGAATATATAAATATATTGTTTTATCTTTATTTATTTCTTATCTTCAATATAAAAGTAAGTTATTGTTCAAACAAAAAAAAATATGTAGAGAATAGAATAAACCGGATGTGTACCTTAGGTCGAGGTTAGCAAGTGGGCTTTACCATGTTGGGGCAAGGAGGTAGGATAAGGTGAGCTCATGGAGAAGGTGGAAAGGAAGACAAAAGGATAGGATATGCGTATAAGGAATGGATATATATATATATATATATATAGAGAGAGAGAGAGAGAGAAAGGGAAGGGGTGAGGCAGAAAGGAAGAAATATTGGTATATAAGACTCAAACGATCTTAAGATCAAGTTTTTGAAATACTTCTTGCAAAGAAATTGTTAAATATATTTATAATATTATAGTTAATTTTTAAATTTGAGTAATTCATATAAACAGAGATAGATATATTCATATTGCATTTCACATTTATTAAAATAGTAAATAGATAATTGGAGAGGATAGGGATAATCAATCTCTGTTTTTCATAGAATTACCTCATTTTTGGAAATTTTCACAAATTTCACTTCAATCAAATGATCTTGTGATATGTGAGAAAGAACATTAATTAGATGTTACAGAATATAAAATGAAAAATGAAGCAAAAATCTCTAAGAAACTCATTTTTTGATCAAAAAAATAAGTTTGAAAGTTGAAGATTCAACTCATGGCAAGATATTTGAGTAGATGTGTTCCGGGTTCTGAAAAATAGGAAAACAATTCAAAAAATATTTGCAAAAAAGGATACAAAATTGAAAATTGAGATATTCCGAGCTATTATAATGATGTAAGTTTTAAAAAATATATTTAAAATTAGGAAAAAACGTAGGGATGCCAAAGATTTTGGATATGATGGATGCACAATAGATTGGATGGATGAAGTATTGGTAGTGTGTTAGGAATGAAATCATTGTGCCGTAGGCAATTCAATACAGAATCTGAAGGCAACTGACGGAAATCAATTGATTTCGCTTCAGTGGATCGTCTGGATTGAAAAAGGACAGAAGTAGGACAGAAGCTATTAACTATAATCTGAATCTTCAATTCTCTGAATTGGAAAGATAGATATGATGAACAATTTAATGATTTTTTTTTCGTTCATTTCCTGATATAAGGATTGATGAATGATATTTAAAAATATAAATTTAATATATATTATAATGAATTTTCTATAAATATATACCTATATCTATCTATTTATACATATATCTTTAATGAATTGTCAATTGAAAGTCTGGGAAAATCGTGGTAATCCTAAGCAAACGAAAACAGAAATTGAGCTCTAAAATAAGGTGTGAAGACTGCTTCGACCATAAAGGAAATGCCGACAATCATAGAAATGAGGGCAAAAAAAGATGAAAAAATAAAGAAATTCACACCTTCAATCATCTTTTCTTAAACAATAGGATATGAGAAAATGAAAGATAATAAAAAAAAAGCAGACGAATTGTCTTTGATTTTGGTTTATCGTTGAATGAAACAAAAAAAATGGCTAATAATATGAAAGGATTCAGATAGAATAACGATGACAACGTCGTCTGTTGAAGATAATGGTAGGTTAGCTATGTGACACATTCTTAATAGCAGGCTTTATATGGTTTGAATATAACAACGAAACGATAAAGCTTTTTAAATAACTACCATGAAACAAAAAAAAAGACAAAAAAGATTGACAAGGGTTTTCTGAAATAGCTTAACGAAAATTGATTTCTGAATATGTAATAAGATTGCTTTGAACTAAACTTTCAACTTTTATTTGGATATCAAATGGATGAATACTTTTGACTGTGTTGTCAGTCAGTAAGGTAAGCCCCACCCTTTTTCACTTGCTTAGCTATTATTTTGAAATAAAAGTTCAATTGTTCTCCATTTTCTAACTACATCTATGAAACTTCCTGGTTTTTTGATCATAAAAAAATTAATTTCATTGACATCTTGGAAGTAGACATCATCGTCATCATTATATTCTGAAGACATCTATCCATCTGTCTCAACAGGCACTGATCATGAAGAGTGAGGTCATGTCATGTATTCGGATGAATGACATGAAAACCAAATGTAGTGTAAGTTTGTTGAAGATATTCATTTCATTTTGGTTTTAGTCTTCTCAAAGCAATTACTTCGTTACATATGCATTTGAACAAGTTGTCATCTTAGATATAAGTCAAATTGACTTTTGGATAATCAGAAATATGTATAAAGACTTGAAACTATGTATCGTTCGATACATATTTATATAAGAAGAAACTGAACTGAATGTTTCTCTTTCTTAAAGCTTATATAACAATGCTTGACAAGTTTTACTTATTATTTATGTAATTTTGACCTTCATGCTTTGATTTACATACATCCTGTTCAGCTCATTACCAGGATAAACGACAAGTCAATTGGATTCAAAGACAATGAATGAGCAAGAAGATCGAAAGGATGCTGAGGAAGTAATAAGAGTAAAGAACGGACAAAAGCATGACAAGAGAATACATATCAGTCTAAATCTACTAACTATATGTGTAGATATATGTATATAAAGAAGAGAAATAAGAATAAATAACCGTTCTAAGCATTTAGTTTAAGTTAAAATAAAATTTTCACGTAAATACACGTTTACGTACAAATTTGCATATATTTGAATTAATATATAAAAATATTTTTAGTATTATTAGTTAACAAATAATATAAAAATTTCTAATATATAAACTTTATATATTTGTTTAATATAATATATAAAACAAATAATATATATGAATAGTAGAGTAATGGACAGTTGGTGTTCTATAATTTCTTAAGGTGTGAGATAGATGTTACAGGTTAAACAAAATTCTAAATAGAGAAGCTTAGTACATAAATAGCTTGTTTAACTATATCATATAATAATAGGAAAATAGCAAGACTTAGCAACTTATATTGTTTCAAAATTGAAGAGACACGAAAAGACAAATGAAAATTCAAGTTGGTTCATATATAAGTTTCAACATAAATATATATTTTCTGTTTCTAATCAAAGATATTCAAGTTAAAATAGAAGGTATAAAGTACTGAAAAAGGGGTATATGAAACAACATAAGATTATATGAATAAGTAAGAGAAATAGAGAAGTAGATATGTATATGGAAAGAGGAATTGACCTGAAGATATATAGAGGACGGATATAAAAAGGGTTAGAATGAAATAGATGTATGTATGTTCGGACATATACATACGGTCCTATACGGAAAACTATTAATACATTAGAGCTGAGAGAGAGATATATAAGCAAAAGCACGAGAGTAAATGCTTGTTCTCATAGACAAGTCTAAGAAAAGTTGTTCCATTTTTCTACAAATTTAAGCATATACTCACTTATCTATTGAAAACTACTTTTCAACAAAAATAATTGATAGTTAGTAATACAACAGAAGCCTAGTTAATAGAAAAAATGTTGAAAAACTAAGAGACAAAAAACGGAAACGTGAAAACGAAATTGACATCTAATTATTAGTAGAATGCACGACATGAGATACACACAAAGCCTTAATTCTAAAGTTGCAACATGATTTTGATTCTATGTTATATTTAAATAATTAAATAATTATATTTTATATACAAATATACATATATATTCTAAAAGGTATCTGTTTTTCTTTAAAAATATATATTTTTTATTTAAAATATATTGAATTTTATATGTACATACTTGTATATATGTGACATCATTAGAAAAAAAGAAGTTTTACTGCTCATCTCATCTACTAATCCAACCTTAGCGGCTTTTTTAATCTTAAATCTTATATATAAACAAATTCTTATAAATAAAAAAAAGAAAAAATACCTTAGATAGATATAGAGATGAAGAATATTGGCATATCTCTTTCTATATTACATCTCTTTTAATCTTCAGAGACATCATGTTTACATCCATTTATTTGCATTTTTTATTAAAAACTTACACTACTGTATAGAAATGGTTCTTTTGATGTAGAATATACATATAAGTCCAATATTTCAGTTTAATATATATTTTATTTTTATTGAAAATGTAGATTTAAGATTGAAGAGAGAGAAACTGTAGATTTATATAAATTATTCAATAATTATACAATATAATAGACAAAAAAGATATTTATCATTATATATTTGAGGTAATTAAAGGATCTGTTCCATAATTTATTCTTTGAGATGATGCTAGCGGGGGGTCCTGGCATGCCAACCTAACCAGATTGTCTTTGTTTTCATTGAGTTTCATTATTTTCTTGGCATTACTCATCCATCTGTAACATATTTTGGTTGATTTGAATCAGATTATCTAATATATGGCTATATAAAATTTTAAAAGAATAGTTATATTAATTATATATAAGTATATCTAACTGAAACAAAAAAAAAGAATGTATGAAAAGACTTTATGTAATATATTTGATTTTCTTATCTGATTTACAATTATAATATACAAATATATATATAGTTAAAGAATTAAAAAGGGAAAAGTTTCAAAAAAGTTTTTCTATAACTATAATATTCAAATACTTTAATAAGATATTTATACTTAATGTTAGTACAAGTATGATACTAACTCTATGAATTGTATATAATCTCATAAATATGAATTTATAATTTAAAAAAGTTTTTTTTATATATTTTAAACAAAAAAATATTTAAATACTTTTATATAATCTATGAATAGAATTTCTTTTTATTATTATTTAAATCTTATAAGGAAGTAGTTTGTTAAGGTTACATGTATGTATGTATAGATGTTTAATCTTATATATACTATATCATATAATTCTAAATCTAATATACAATTGAAAAGAATGAAAAAAGAAGTAAATATTTCAATATTGATTAATATTTCTATTATATTGTATGAATTATATAAAATATATTTATATTCAATAATACTCACCTTTTATTGTCATTTATTTGAAAAAAAAAGGTTAAGAATTGTAAAATATTTCTTGAATACATAGACATTCTCTTTCATGTACACACCTGGTCAGATAATCATAAACATACAATATATGAATGAATGAATGAATATATGAATCATATTTTTTTCATTTTTTAACCTATTTAACCTATAATATATAAAATATTTAAATATTTAATGATTGTTGTTCTTTTCATCATAAAAATAACAAAAAATATTTGCCAGATAGTGATAGATGACATAAGATAATAAGAGTCAAGTATACGTATCCATATGACATTTCATGACAAACATTGCGTAAGATGGTGCCAATATAGACGGACATTGAAGACATCTACCCAGACGGTATAATGAATGATTATACATATATATACCGTAATCTTTTCTTTTTCTTTTACTTATTATAATGTATTTATTCATTTATAACATTATGGCACATTTGTGAAAGATTAAAGATAAAGATAAGATTGTATAATTAAATGTGATGGTTTATGGAAAACAATTAGTTGTATTGTATGGGAAGGACATGGTTTGTCATCTTTCAAATAAAACTTTTTCATATTAATTTATATAAGGGATTTATATATATATATACTAATAAATATTTGATATAATTAATATTATTTCAAAGTTATATATTTAAATTTCAAAAAGTTGTTGTAATATTATAGATAAGATAGTTATTTCATGTATAAATATGTTATGTAAATATATAGTATATAATATAATAATTAATTATTTTCTAAAATACTATACTATACATATATAAAGAAAATATTTTTATTAAAATACAACCGTACACTATTTCATTTGTTATTTAAATAACATTACACGTTAGTTCACGTTTAAATGTAAAAAATGTAATATGCTAATTATTTGTATATAATAACGAATAAAGCATTTAATTTCAACAAAATACTGTAAATTTATGTGAAAATATTTATAAATACATGATACAATATACATATTTTTTTACATATAGTTCAAGAATATTTGATAGAAGAATCATCTATCATGTCATGGTTTGCAAATAAAATGATTTAATTGGATATAGTTGAATTGGCAGATTTAGTTACATGATTAGCAACAGCAGCTAAACGAAGTTGACGCTTTTTGCGACTGTAGGGATTGTAGAAAGGTTGAGTTCCACATGTAAGGCAAGGTTGATTGCAAGTGGTGCATGGTGGCATTGTTACTGGAGGAAGTACTGGCTGAAATAGATAATTATAAAAGAATTAATAAACATATATAAATATATAATTTATATAGAACATACCTGATTACATGTATTACATGGTATAGGTTCTTGTTGACATGTGTTACAGACTGGACAAGGAATGCTTGCATTACACGTTTCCTGTTCTTGAGAGTTTCCAACGCACTAGAAAAAAAAGAAAGAATAAAGATTAAATATAATATTTGTATTTTAAGAAAATATATAGAAAGATTGCATGACTATCAATACTTACCCCGCTTACACAGCTACAACGACGATTTCTGGTGCGGTATCCGCCTATTCCACACGATACACTACATACACTCCATGGAGACCACTGAATAATATATGATTATTAATATTATTTTGTATCATTTTAACATACCTCTCCCCATTGACAACATGGTTGAATGTTACAGGGCTTGCTTTCAACACTATTTCCTTGACATCCACATGATGAACATTGATTATTGCAAACACGGGATCGAGAACAAATTCCTTCTCCGCAGGTGGCACTGAAAGTAATCAGTTTAAACTATCATATGAAGATATAAAAAAATCATTTCGTATACGTCTCAAATGCCAATATTTGGAAAAGCATTCCAATGTAAACTAATTGAGCAAAAATGACAAAAGATGATAAGCTAACTGTCAACTCAAAACTCGATCGCAAGGTTTCAAATGAGATTGCTCTTTAAGAGCTTTCATCTTTTTTTTTTTGAACTTGAAGTGATTATTCACCTGCAGGTACCCCAAGATCCCCACTGTCCCCATTCTTGAGTTGGTTGATATTGAGCACATGGACGAGCTTCAGATGATGATCCTCCTTCACACTGAGCTGCGGAACAAACACGTTGACGAGTTTGCGACATAGCTGAAAGACACATTTAAACAAACGAATAAATTATTTATTTCAAGAAAGATCCAATTTCATAAAGTTCATACTCACTTCCATACTCATAAGAACATGCTGACCAAGGACCCCATTGTCCCCATTGGCCTATGATAGGTTGATTACATGATAAGCATCCATTAGGATTTGCTTGTACACCAGATCCAATAACATATGCTTCAAGAGCTAAAATACAAGAAAAACAAAATAAAACACATAAATATTATAAATAAAATTACTTTGTATAGAAGCAATAGCTATGAAGAATGAAATAGATTTAGAGATCATACTAGGTATCTTCTCCGAGTATAGGGATGAGTGTACTTCTTGCTTTGTGAACGTCTGATTGCCAACGGCTTGCCAGCATCGGCTTCTTATACCCAGTCGTTCATCTTGTCTTTTGTGTACATACAGTTTTTAAATCAACTAATATCTCTCAACACGCCAACTAAACTCTGTCTATTTGATCTTTAAGCGTCAATTCTTGCACCTGTAATGCTAATTCATATACATAGGTTGAGGGTGAATATGATGTCATATGCTTCAAATACTTTTTTTTGTTCAGAACAACTTGAATAATTAAGTTGTTGATTTAATTATCAAACATGAGTTAACTATATGATTCATCAATCATTTATGAAAGAGATTTTAATTCTTAGTATATTGTTTATGAAGGAGTTAAAATCAAGTTTTTGATGCTCAACATGTAAGAATTTAAATTTTTAAAAAAAGATTTTTTTAGAAATTGAAGTATATACAATCTTGAATGTTGCTTTTTCAGTTTTCTATTAGTTTTATTTTTATTTTTCATTATTTTTCAAGAAAAATGAATTGAAAATATTTCAAAAGTAGAAATGTATAACATGAATCATCATATCCTGACACACTTCTTCTTCTTAATAACTTGTTTCTATGTCAACATCCCAACATACAATGATCTTCTGATGGTCTTTATTCGAGCTTCGAACTGCTTCACGAAAAGAACAAATATTGTTGAAATTCGACTATATTCAAGGTCGATTTCAGACTAACTTTTCAACTTTTTTCTTAACGTATGTATATCCATCTCATCTACATAAACTACGATGATTCATGCTCAATTCGAACTGAATAAACTTGAATTTAAAAAAAAAAGAAATAACTGATGATCAAGTTTTATCTATTTTAAAAGTTTTTTTTATATTTAATTCATTTAATTTATAATTATTGTTATGGTATGTATCATACAAACATTTTATGAAAAAAGATTGTCACCCAATACTTTTCTCAAAGTTTCTCATTTATTTCTCAAAAACTATTCTCCAAAAATATATTTCATATTGTTATTTCTATTAAATTTTCTAAAAAAGAATAGAAAATGAAATGCTTATATGTATGTTGATATTTACATAATTTTAAAATATATTTTAGAAACTAAATATGTACTTAAAGTTAAAATAAATATTAATAAATAGTATACATATGTATACATCTATACATATAGTATATTTCTTTCACAATAACTTTTTTTTTCTCTCAGTCTTTTTGTTTTAATTCAATATTCTTGTACTCCAACTAAACAATTCCAAGCTTCTAACAGCTGCATTTCAAGTTTTGTTCTTGAAAAATCCAGATTATCAGTTATATATACACATATTTGATTATAATAAATATAAATATAAATTAAATTTTTATTATTCATATAAGCTTTACCTAAAACTTTTTTTTTTAAAAACAATTGGAAACAGACGAGAAGAATACCGGTATTCAAAAAAGGAAAGTAAGGAGAAAAAGCACCGAAAAAATTCGATTATGTTATTCGATGAAATATTAAAAAAAATTTCGGTTTTTTGGATTAAAAAAAAACCTAAAACGTTTAAAAAGAAAAATAATATCTAGATTAAGTATAGTTTGCTCTTATTAATTTGAAAATTATCTTTTGAATACTCCTTCACGTGATGCTCTGGATATTAGTTGCTTCAATGAATAATCATCCAAATGTCGAAATGAGTCTGATTGTGTAACTGCTGTCATATGATTCATACAACTAAAAATATTTTTTTTAAAAGAAAAATATAAAAAGAATAACATACAATCGAAAACAATGTTCTTCCAAATTTTGTACATTATATTTGATTGAAATAGCATAAAGTTGAGCAGCATTATCAACGGATATAACTTTTTGAAGAAAATTAGCACATTTTGATTTTAATCCTGTTTCACAATAACAGTTTGATAATTCCAATAAACCTATAAAAATTATATAAATTATTATAATTTAGATGAAAAAAACAAATTGAAAAGCAACCTACCAACAGCATCTTCAACATCATCAACAGATAATTCATCTGTATATAGCCAATATAGAAATGATTTATAGATTGGAAAAGCAAAATCTTTTACTTCAATTATACTATAAATTATAATTTTATTATATTTTTAATAAATATTATTAGAAACATACTTTCCATTATTTTCTTCCCATAATCCACCTAAACGTGTTTTAAAGTATTCACAACGAATCTTTAATAAAGACTAAAATAAAAATTATAATTATTATAACTATGCTATTTATAATATTTACCTTATGAACATGAATTACATTACCTTCAACTGAAATCTTTAGATCAGATGAATTTGGATCATCAAATGCTACTCTTATAGCATCAAGTATGGTTGCTTGTTTTGGTGTTTCTATTTAATTAATTATTTAAATTTTTTATATTTAAAATACTTACGGAAGATAAGCATTCGATGACTAACTGCTGGACTAGCAAATGATGAAAAACAGTCATCAACACAACGAAATCGAGTTTCAATTGGATTTGAAACAGTTTGACCACGTAAATGACCCCACATATAGATCTAGATTATATGTAAATCTCAATATTATATATATATTTATATATTAAAAACCTTTCCAGATTTATTAGCAACTGCTGTTACATTACATGGATGAATAGCAGCAACTTCAGTTATTCTTAAATTAATATAAATTAGCCAATTACTTAACTATATGTATATACCGTCCTAGGTCTTTAGCTGCTTGAATAGGCTCTCCTAAATTTTTTCGTAATAATTGTCCTCCAAGTTGACCACAGCTGTTTGATCCCCATACATATAGATGTCCCTGATCTGTTAATGCAAGAGCATGTGCATAACCACATACAATCTATAATGTATATAGTTAGTTAGATAATATTTGAGAAAAGAAACAAAACAAGATATCTTAGTAATTATTTCTTAATTATACATATAATTACATACCTGTGTTATAGGACCCGCTTTTGACAAACTTTCAATATGATATGGACAAAGCTGGTTACACATGTTACCTGAACCAATTTGTCCATTTCCATTATATCCCCATGCATAAACCTAAAATACCTTTTCTATTCAAATTATCTTTCAAATTCATAATACATCGCCTGATTGAGATAAAACAACAGTACTGTTATGACCACATGCAGCTGATATAATCAAACGATTATATAATGGTACAAGCTTTGGAACATCTTGGTTTATATCATTTCCAATTCCTAATTGACCAGTGCTATTCAATCCCCATGAAAATACTTCTCCTCGATCAGATACAGCAATGGAATGATGTCCTCCACAAGCAATTGTTGTTATTTTTTCATTAAATAATGCTCCTTGTACAAGCATTGGAGATGTACCTTGAAGCGTATGTCCAAGTCCTATAACGAGAACAATCATCCTCAATTAACATTAAGATATTTATTTTATTTATTTCTTTATTAACCACTTTTTATTTCTATTGAGCTATATAGATGCTTACCAAGCTGTCCAAATGCATTATGTCCCCAGGAATAAACTTGGCCATTTTCTGACATTGCTATCACATGTGGACCAGCTCCAAATGCTATCTGAGTAATCCTTTTACCACATAAATAGTCAATTTTGGTTGGTTCCAATGAAGATTGAGATGGGGCTCCTATAAAATATTATAAATAACTAGATATATAACTAGATATACATATATATAGAATATTATAATTTTATTTATTATACCTAAACAAGAACAGAAATTGGTACCCATTCCATATACTTCATCATCTTTAGTTATAATCAATACTTCACTACCAGAACTTCCAAATACAATACAAGACTTAAATTAACTATATGTACAGTATATACATAAAAATATTAGTTTTACCTGAACTTTATCTACAAATTCTGGTGATAATAGTGATAAAGATGTCCATCTCTTAACATCGGACATCTGTTTTCCAATACTTAGACTAGAATTTTCTGAAAAGAAAATATATACTTGGCTGTATATTTTCAAAGAAAAAATAAGGAAAAAAATGAATAAGAAGACGAATTAAGAGCAGTCAGTTAGTTTAGCATATAAGTGGCCAAAAATATAAAAAAAAGATAAAGTTTCCTCTTGAAAAATCATATTTGATGAAAATCTATTTTCATTCAGCAAATAAACAAATGAATAATTTGATAGAAATATATAATATTAAAGAATATTTAATAAATAAATATTATTTCAAGAATGTTTAACAAGATTTTTTAAATACTTTTTGATTTTTATTTTAAAATTAAAATAACTATATATATATATATATATATATATATATATATATATACATATATAATAGTAATAGTGATAGCATTTATGTATATGATTACTACATCTGTTATAAAACATATTTTGAATTGAATAGATTGATAACATTGAGAAAACATTGATCAAAGAAATGTTTGTTATATATCATAATACGTATAAGCTAATAAGTAGAATTATTGTTAAAAATTTATAATAAATATAATATAATATATAAATAAATATATAAATATATATAAAAATAAAGAATGAGTTATATAGGAAAAGTTGTAATAGTGCAATTGAAAAGATTTCAAAGTATATAACTCATAATGTGAATGAATACAAAGTATTAAATATTAAATTATATATAATTTGTAGGATATTATAATTAAATAAACGGAAAAAAAACTTCTTAATTTGAATATGTTCTATATTTGAACTAATAATTCTAATTATTAGTCATATTTTCACGTGAATCTGCGTGATATTCATATTCTCGTTCGAATATGCACGGATCGGTTGGTTTTTCATTCTCTCTCTCTTTCTCTCTCTCTTTCTCTCTGTTCATTCTTTTTCATTTGTCTATAATATCTTTTTCTCTCTTTATGTAATATATACATATATATATTTATAAAGAGAAAAAGATATATAATTCTCACACTTGTCACATATATGTATGTATATCTTCATTCTTATCCTTTCACCTAAAATAAATATATAAATATATACTATATGTACTTTCAAAATGATTATAAATCATAAATAAACGTATTGAGTAAAGTGGAATATACTCATTTCTAATTTTTTTTTGTTTTCAAGCATTGTGAACTAGATATTGTTAAACATGAGTGAATAAGAACGATCTAGAGCAAAGCTAATAAGAGAAGAGAAAATAGTCTCTGAGGCTGTATAAGCTCAAAGTCCATTTGCACGGATTCTCCGAAGCAAATCTCTTTGTACCTAAAGATGTTTTAAAACGCAAACAATATTCTCACAAAGATAATTATTGAAAAAGGATAATAATATTAGAAAATTATATATTATATGTATATGTACATAGATAATTATTTTAAAAAAAAAGAAGAAAAGTTACTTCAAATAATAATTTTTTTCAAAAATGTAGAGGATGAAAAGATTCAAAACTGGCAAAGCTAAAAGAGGAAAATGCCAATTATCTTTGTCATCTGAGAACTTCAACGAGCGCTTCAACTAGGACTAAACCTATAAACTTAAAAGTTTCTGAAACGTCTTCATAAAAGTAATATAAAGATTTTTTTTTATATAATATATATATATATATAATTTAATTAAATGAATAAATATATATTATAATATAAGACGATGAATGAAGATAATGAATTAAGAAAGTTACAATTAAATGAAACAATTATAATAATGATTTATCAATTTTATTTTATTATAACTAAGTTCAAAACTGAAAAAAAAAGTTGTTTTTCTGTTATTTTAAAATATAAAAAAACTATTTAAGAAAGATCTAAATATAAATTATATGATATAAGAAGATATATGTATGTATCAAAGGTTCATTTTAATATCTTTGAAAATCTCATATCAAATTCTGGATTTTATAAAGATCAGATGAATTTAAATTCAATGTCTGATGCATTTTCTCATTCTAGTTTTCTCAGAAAGGTTGACCGAAAGAAAATTTATGTTTAGTCAAGAAAAGCTTCAGATCGTCTTTTTCCGATAAGCTCCTGAATGTGATGCAATCATTTCGGATCGATTTTCAAAAAAAAATATTCAAGAAAATTATTAAAAAAATGAGCAAATAAAATAAAAATTAGTAAAGGTAATAAGGAGAGAAATTAAAAAAAAAAGAAAAAAGTTCTAGAGGGTTTGACACTGAACACTAATTTCATCTGTTTGTCCTGGCTTTTCTCTCATCCGTTGGGTTGTAGCTTTATGTGTACTCTCATACTTCAAAGTGCTACAGGTTACTTGAAATCTTAAACTTTTTTTTCTTTTAAAAATAATAATAATAATAATAGTTAAAGAAGGAAATTATAAAAAATCTATAAAAATAAAGAGAAAAAACTAAGAAAATGGAAAACTTAATGAATTCGCTTTACAAGGTTAACAAGAATGATAGAAAAAAACCTGTCATTACATTGGCATGAAGATACTTAAGAATGAACTTTTGAAGATAAAGCAAAGCTTAATGTAAATAAATAAAACTTTTAAAGAAGAAAAAGAAGAGGAAAGTATACCATAACTCAGAAATTCCCAAAAGGAAACCGGATAAAGCAGGATAGTAATATAGACGTAATGGTAATTATACGTACGAAATGATTGAGAAATTATGATGGCAAGAAGAGACTAAGAGAAAAAAAGACAAAGAGAATAAGAAAAATACAATAAAAGATGAAGAGAATTATAGAGAATAAAGGAGAGAAAGTGATGAAAAAATTGACAATGAAGAGACAAGAAGCAGGTTGTCCCTAGTTTTCTTCGTTATGAAGATAGAATAAAGATTTAATTGTCTTTATTGTATATATATATATATTACATGTACATTAATATATATCTAACTATATATGTATAGTATATCAGAATTTTTTAATTTCGAAATAAACATTCAAAAGCTATGAGGATATACACTCGGATTAAGAAACTTTTTCTTCGTCATCGTACAATGAAAATCAAATCCATTTGAAACTATAGACATGATAATCACCAAGACAAGGCTTCTGCAGAATTTTCAATGAAAGCATCTAACTTTGGAAATGTGGCAAAATGGAAAGCCTACCAATCGACATCTGACCACTAGGTTTACTCGTCGTCGTTCACGAATTTAATTTGAATTCCGGATGTCAGTCCTGATTGTCGGCAACGTTGCTGAAGTATAGATGCAGACGTGCAAGTTGGAAAAGAAAAAAAAGGAAAAAAGGACAAATATAAAGAGAAAGAAATTGATTGGCAACATAACCATCATAAGATCTGTATGTAGACATTTATGTTTCACACTCATTAACTTTCTTTTTGGATATAAACTTGACTCCATTTCTCATGAAACGAAATTTCAAATGTTTCTAATGAATTCTTTGATTATATTTGTAAATTCAAAGTAAAACATTCTTAGAATATACAAATAAAATATCTTGATATATTCAAGTTCAAGTACATAAACGTAGAAATCTATTTTTATAAGAATTTTGAAATAAATACGAAAATTATATTTTTATCTTAAAATCAGATTTTTAATTTTATTAAATAGAAAAACATAATAAATAAATAAAATAGAAAAGAGTAAATCATTAAACCATTATATCAGAGAAAACAAAGTTCATGTGACAATCTTCAAATAAAAAAAAAGGATAGTAGAAAGAGGAAGATGAATACTTTTTTCCTTTTTCATCATCCCTCCTCTATGCTTCTAACTCCTGTCTTCTTCTTCTTCTTCTTTATCATCTTTCTTTTTTTTTCTCAAGCCATCGTTTCAAGTTTTGAATTGAGAGAGGGTAAGAAACAAAAAAAAAAGTTTTTTTTTTGATATTATAAGTACATAGTTGAATATATTTAATATAAAATATTATTTTAAAAAACTAGTAAAAGAGATGTTTGATGATACTTGTAATCAAGAAAAAAAAGTGAAGGATGTATTGAATAGAGAAGATGAGAGGTTAAAACGTTTGTGAACTAAAAAAGGACAACCTATTAGCTCAAAGTATGAAGAAGACTGGGAAAGACATAAATTATAAAATATGAGACACATAGTTATAAAGATAAAAAGAAAAGAAGATGCTTGCGGAATATGAAATAAAAATTAAATGAGAGGAAAAGAAGAAAGAAATATGCAGAAACAAAGAGATTACTATGAGAGACCGAAAACTAAATATAAGTAGAATCAACCGTTCACTTCTTTGATCTACTTATAAT
Source organism: Auanema rhodensis (assembly GCA_964057225.1). Lineage (NCBI taxonomy): Eukaryota > Metazoa > Nematoda > Chromadorea > Rhabditida > Rhabditidae > Auanema > Auanema rhodense. The sequence continues at coordinate 5,535,509 of OZ059899.1, read as the reverse complement.
AATAATAATTCACGTCTTATTAGCATATTGATATTACGTGAAATGTTGAAAAATAAATAAAATTTAAATGTTTGAATTGTTCTAACTGCCTCAAATAAATTTCATTTGAATTGAATTGAATTTTCTTCACAAATGTACTAAAAAAAGGTTTACTCAACTAGATATTTAACTTATTATCGTCTAGCTATTACATTTGTAAGCTTAAATTAATCTTGATTGAACATTAGATAAGTTTGGTTTCGAAATCAAAGTTTAGATTACATCTTGTCAACTTATCTCCAGCATTAGTTAATCGGAATTAAAAATTATCTTTATGTATAAATAGAATGTTTAAACTAATATTATTATATATTTAGATTAAAGATTCAACTAAAAAAAAAGTGAAAATTTGAATTTCTTTTGTCTGAATAAGTATAGATGATGTATCCGACATTTTACTGACAGCACATCATGGTATTGCATTTGTTTCAAAGAATTCGAGAAGATTCTTGTTAGAAGATGTTTCTTATAAAGAAGAAGCCGATTAATTTTGACAAGAAGGAAGTTCGTATTCAAACATTTGAAGAGAAAGAATATATTTTAAAAGAAAAAGTAAAGGAATTGAAGAAATACAAGAAGAAGAAATAGTGTTAATATTGAAATGATTAAATATGTTGTCTTCAAAGTTACCTTTGAAAAAGGTTCATTCCAGAACAATTTAATAACGGAATCGAGTTTTTTCAATGCTTTTATTGGTTTTATACATAAACATTTCAACTCAAAATAGTAATTGAAGTAAATAAATTGTTAGAATGGACTCCAAATGTGAAAACCAGATTTTCGCGCTAAAAATGCTTCAGAAAGAACATTCTAATAAAGCTTTTTACTGAAACCTTTCTCAAAGACAGAAAGATGAAATTCGATTAAAGCTTGTACATCTTCTATCTTCTTCTTATTCAGAATATCATTTTTGTCTTTCAAGACGATCTTAATAACATTATCGATAGAAAAAAACCATTTAAACTTAATTATATAGAAATATTTAGAATATAATTATAAAAATATTTTTGAAAATAGCATAGTTAAATATAAATTATTATCAATTTTTTGTATATTTAAGAAGAAAAAAAGGGTCAAAAAGTATCAGAAGAGTAGAACGCTAGCGATTGGTGACGAGAAATCATCTTAAGTGGAAGAGCCGCCGGACATCGACGGCAATTTGTAATTGTCAGAAATGGAAGAGTCAAGAGGACATGAAACATAAAAGAAGAGGATGAAAGAAGAAGCAGAGGACGACGAAAAAGGAGAAGAAGAAGATGTATTCGGATAAGAATATATGTGAAATGTTTCAATAACTATATGTATTCAAAATGAACTATATCATTAAAATTTAAAGAAAAGGTTTATAAACAATAAAGTTCGAAATAGGTTGTATGTATAAGTTTTCGGAAATTTTGGATAAAAGAACATAGTTTCTTTAATTAAAAATTCAAAAGAAATATATATGAAGAAAAGAAAAGGAAAATTACTGATTTATATATAATTTTGGAAAAAATAAAAGGATTTTCTACAATTTTTAAAAAAAAAATGTGAAATCATAAGAATTATTTCCAATGTAATTATTATTAAATATAGTTAATATTCTACTTTTACTTTTAAAAGAATTAATTTTTAAAACTTTAAAGTATTTGAAAACTAAAATAAGTTTTCAAGTCATTGTTAGCTGACGTTCTAAAATGGATGATAGCCTGTTCGACTGACCACATGGATAGCAAAAGACAATGGATGTTATATGGAGGCAGATTCGCAATGGATGTAGTCATCGTCAAAAGTATCGTATTTCATATTTCATTTTCAGTTATAGAATTCTCAGTTTTTGTATTTGTTTTGTCATCCAGAAGGCACATCAAATCATTGTTCATATATAGAGAAAAATGAAGAAAAAAAATTATAAGATTTGAACTTAAAATGAAAAATAATGGATATACATATGATAAAAGTACATAAAATATATTAAAAATATAATATTATGAATATATTAACATATTTCTATATCAAAATATATTTATTAAAAGAAATAATATTTCTTATATTTTATGAATTTATCGTTAAAGATTCGATTATGCATCTTGACGATGATGGTGATGATGACGGCTTCTTGGATTAGCCCTGAGGATATAATCGACACGATCATTGTGAGCAAAATGAATTTGAGAGAATAGCAATAGCATAGAAATATATTTTTATTGAGCTAATCAATAAAATCTTCAAAAAAAAACAGAAAAAAAACCAAAAAAAGCCTAATCCTGAATTGATCATTTTCTATTGTTCGTATTTGCAGATGAAAAAGGAAAAGCCTATTATGGGTAAGCAGCAGCTGATTAGATCACGTGGAGTGACCAAACAAACTTGGTGCTCGATTGTGTAGTTGAACTGTGGGAGACAGCATTAGCACCTTATCATCAAGTTTTGAAAGAGAAAAGCAAAATTCTTTATTGAGTATATAGAAACGTCTATACTATATACATATAGTATACAAAATCATATTATATCATATAGTATATCTACTATATATATATAGTAAATCTAAATAAATAATTTTAAACTTTTGCTAAAGTTAAAGAAGTGCGTTTTAGATTTGATCTCCCTGTTTCTAAATAAGGCTTGATTGAGTTACTGACTAGCTGACTTGACATATTGTCGCTGAATTCTTAAACCCCCGAAATGAAATTTAAGCTCTATTAGTACTTTCTTTCTTAGTTTCGAATTCTATTCAAATATTTTGTTTTTCTTGTTTTATATGTTGTTTACATAATAAATATAAATTTATTATTATTTATAAATACGTAATTCAAAACCACATGTTACTGCTAAATAATTTTCGGTGGGATGTACGGCAACTGAGCTTATTGGAGTATCAATATGAAGCTTTTCAACTGGCAAACCAATATGATGTACTGACCAAATATTAATATCATTTTTAGAATAGCTTAAATTGAATATTTTCATTTTCATCTATAATAAATTCTTTTAAACCTAACAGCTAGTCGACTTCCACATGATACACGTCCTTGTCCCTGGGGCTTAACACTTCCTCGACAGCCTATCGGATCTACTATCATCTTATCAAGATCTATCACTCGCACTTCATGCTGAAAATCTTTGAACTATTTCTTTGATATTAGTACATTCATAATAATATTATGAAAAGAACACTATACATACACATATTCCATCCGGTTCATTATTCTCATTTCTACTAATAGTTTCTAAACTAACAAATAATATTCTGAAATTATAATAAATTATAATTAATATAATTAAATTAAATACTTCTGATTTGGTGTCAACCAAATATGATCAACAGATCCACCAAAATCGATGTGATGATCAGGTTGATCAACACGACTCATGATATATTCCCATCGATCTTCAGGCTGTTCATCTTCTTTATTTTCATTTTCTCTATAATAATTAATGTTTAATTATGTTTTTTTTTAAATATAAATATACGTTGAATCAGTTGGCTTAAATCTTCTAAAATTTAAAGAATCATTGACAAGTTCATTATCAAGTAATTTGAAACAAATACGTTCACGAAATTCTCCAGTTACATAGATGAGCATTTTATGAAAAATTTGATGACAACAACAATTACATTCTAAATTTATATTTATAAATAAATAAATTATAAGATTATAGTTAATATTACCTGTATTACCACCATATTCTTCTTCAGTTAATTGATGTTTTAAATAACAACGAAAACATTGTTGATCACGATCCAATACCTAAAAAGCTTTATGAAAATCTAAAAATTATTTATATAAACTTCGCGTAATTCTTTGATATTACTTCCAATTTCAGATTGCAATTCTAATTCTTCTAATTTTTCTGATAAGCTCTAAAGCAATTAATATATATATATAATAAAATATTATTTATTTATATACTTTTCCTTCTGATCTAGCTTGATGACCAATTTGAATGACACGACGAAATCGGGATGATACAGCATTTGTTATTAAAGGGCTAACTACTGAGCTTTTTTGATTTAAAAATCTAATAAAATTAATTATTATCATATTAATTATTATATAATATACCTAAGAAAAGGATAAAAATTAGATGATTCACTCTTTGTTTTTGGAAGAGAACACAAATATATTTGTGAAATTGATGTAGCTATAGGTGATCTATATATGTTTAAATATAATATATTTTCTCTCATTTACATTAACTTACTGAAATCCAAATTCATAATATTCTCCAACAATGATATGTTCTTTATCAAACCAACATCCATAGAAATCTTTTGGAAATGATAGAACACGACAAACAAAATGAATTTCAAATGATTCTGCTATAAAACATTTGATTTCAAATTTAATATTTAAATTAATAAAATTTTACGATCAATTGAGAAAACAGCAATTTCTCCTGTATTATCATTTCGTATACCATTTATAAGTATCTTAATATAATTTAAATATAATTATAATAATAAATATAATATAAACTAACATTACAATCATCTGGAGAAAAATACATTGATCCAATAGAATTCCAATTAAGTGATGAAGCAAGACATCTTTCATCTAATAAATCAAATGATTTTGTTGAATATATCTTAATATTTTATAAATAATTAAATATTAAAATATGAAATATACAGAGAAACTTGCTGGTTCTCCTGATACTATCAGATATTTGCCCGTATTTGAAAAGATTGGAATTTGCCAATTATAACCATAGTGCTCAATTGAAAATTGTAATTTTACTGGAAGATCACGTTTGAAATATATCAGTTCTTCACGAAAATTACCAAAAACCTCAAATTTTATTTAATAAATAATAAAATTTGAATATTGAAAAAAACCTTTGGAATGGAATAAAACCAAAAAAATTCTTTTTCAAATAAAATTTTCCATAATTTATCATACTGTCCCACATAATTCCAAAACTTATTTACACACATTGCATTAGATAAATCCTATGAAATAAAAACATTTTAAATAAATAAAAATATAATATTATTAATTATAAATAACTATATATATTTATAAATTACCTTTGCTGGAAGATATTTATAAATTAATATTAATAATTCTTGGGGAAATTGATTCCAATTGAAGTTTGATACTTTCATTACAGACATATCTACTTTTTTTAAAAAGTATAGTTAGAATAATATATAGTTGAATAACATAGAAACTGTTTCAATCAAGCTTTTCGCTAAAGTCTAAGATGCCGTGTGACTTCAATTTTAAGAGGCTAAACATCGAAAATCAATAAATTCGACCTGTTACACCTCAAATACCAGGATAAAAAGATGATGTGTACTCAAGAAAAAAAGGATTAAGAAAATCTTACTAGATTATTACTTTTAATTGAAATATAACAATTTATTTTAGATATTATATAAAATATACAAATATATTTATTAATAATTTATTTTTTATTAAATTATAATTCATTTTATCTACAAGATTTCACTTTGATTTCAAGCTCTTTGTTGATTGTTTGGGTGTTGCGTACTTCTGAACGAAATGTCTGGCTAATTCTGCTGGATATGGTATAACAATTGTATTATTTCTATAAAAAATAATTTAAATAAACATCATATATTAGTTAAATTTTAATTTTTGAAAAATATATTTTCTATACTATATGTATTATATATTATACCTTTCTCTAGCAACACGATTAAGAGTTTGAAGATATCGTAGTTGTACTGTCATTGAATTAGAACAAATAATTTCTGCTGCTTCATTATATTTTCTAAAATTATATTCAAAATATTATATTCTCATAATATGTTTTATATACTTGCTGGCGTTTCGTTCTCCTTCAGCTGCTATCATAGCAGCTCTAGCATTTCGAACAGCTTCAGCTTCTGCAGCCATACTTCTCATTAACATATGAGGTAGACGAATATCCCTAATTTCAACACGTTCTACTTTAACTCCCCATGGATCAGTTCCTTCATCCAATACTTTTTCAGTAATCTAAACTTATAATATATATAAATAAAGTATATTTAAGAAGAAAAAATAAATTGAAATATTTTTTTAATTTGAAAAAAATTATAAAAAATGTAATAAACATCTAACTAACTGCTGCTATAGCATCTCTTTCACTTAGCATTTCACTAAGTGTTTTAGTTCCCAAAACATTTCGAAGAGTTGTTTGAGCTAAAAGTCTTGTACTAAACTGGGCATCATTCACATTTGTCACAGATATTACCTGAAGAAAAGGTCAAATAAATCAATTTTTTAATATAAAATGAATATATTTATGTTGCACGCAATGACTATGTCATCTTTATATAATATATATATTCTTCTTATATATATGTGTGTGTGTGTATTAAAAATATTTTTTCTTACCGGATTTGATACACGAAAGAATATGACAGCTTCTACACATACTGTTACTGAATCACGACTTAAAATTTCTTGTGGAGGAACATCAAAAGATAAAACTCTCAAATCAACCTGAAAAATACTTTTTTTTCTAAAAAAAATATAATTATATGACTTTACAATTTTGCATGTATCAATACATGGAAGTAAGAAAAATAATCCAGGTCCTTTTGTACCACATTGAATTAAGCGACCTAGTCGAAATATAACAGCTCTTTGATATTCTCTTTAAAATAAAAAATATTATTTATATTATCTATATCATATATAAACTTACTTTATAATTTTTAAACAAAAGCATAAACTAAATGGAAATGATAATATAATTAAACAGAGTGAAAATATGAACATTAACCGAGATATTATGACTGGAGTTTGCTAAAAAATAAAAAAAACATTATAACTTAAAAAAAGAAAAGATTTAACATACCCTCTCTTCGTGAAGAAGATGTCGTGTTCGGATTAACCAACTTTGAGAGCGAGCACGCATCGGAATTTTTTCAATGGCATCCTTCAAATAATTTCAAATAACTATTGAAAATGTATAAAAAGAATATAATTAATTTTCTCTCTAGCTTTTGGAATATTTATCATAAATAAATTATTAAAAAAAGAAAAGGAAACGCTTTTATAAGGTTCTTTGTCATTAGATACTTGATGTGTTACAACTTGTTTAGTTGAAGTTTGAGATGTCTGGGTTATTGGATGGACAGGTGGCTAAAATCTAACTAGCATCACTCTTGTCAAACTATCTGTTCGACATGACATTTAACCTTTAAAACTAGCAAAAATGCGATATATATGCGTTCACATCATATCATATTGATTTTAATGAAATAAAATTTTATTTTGAGAGACCCTTTTATGTGGTCGTGATTCTCCATAATCGAGTCCAAGTTCATGCATTGTAGGTACACGTAAAAATGCTGGATTAGATTGCTTATGTTCAAAAGCTGGATCACTATCGCTGCTTCGCCCTTCAAAATACTATCCTTATACGAAGGAATATATTTTCAACAAAATTTTCAAATATGAAAACTATGAAGAAAATATGAAAAGAAATTTCACCATCTATAGAGTCACGTATTGAATCCAATTCCAAGCTACTTCCGCAAGCTGATACATCTTCTGATTGAAGCGTATGTATTCGTCTCATCAACCGATTTCGGCGTTCAGTGGCCGACAATTGACTCACATTCATCTTTTTTCAAGATATTTTTGCAAAGATTTAAATTTTGTCTGTTAAATGAACATAATCTGATTTGTTCTGAAACAAAGAGCAAAAGTTAGAACAAAGTCAAAGTCATAGTTGAATATATTGAATATTTTGAAAAAAAAATAAGTTTGGTTAAATAAATATATAGAATATTCATAAATATAAATATATTTCAGAAAAAGAAAGAGATAATAGAATAATATAATCAATTAGTCAAAATGCATGTACTTTCTTCTAAAATTTTGTTTAACAGTTTCTTAATCTTTTATTTATTCTATTTTGAAACTCGAGAAAGATTCAAGATCTCAAAGAATAACCAAAAATTAACCAAAAATTGAAATTTTTTCAAAAAAAAATGCAAAAAATTCAAAATTATGAAGGCTATGAATGAAAAAAATTATAATTGGATTAAGCAAATTGAATCAAGAATTGAAAGGAATATCAAATGATAAAACATTTTCTTATTTCTCAACAACTGTTGATGTAAGCTTGCTTGGATAGCATTGAGTAGCCAACGTAACATATGAAACTCCGCCTTAAGTCTTGTTTGAGATATATGAGTATGTATGTATAGGTATGAAGAAATATGAATGTAAATTGCTTTTTTTCAGTTTGACCAAGTGAAAGCTTATGCCATTAGAATGAGAAAAACTACTGCTGGAATGACAAAAGAAAAATAAAGCTTAGTAAAGCAGTAGTTAAGCAGCCAAGATTGGAAGAGAAGATGAGGACAAGATAAGTGAACGGGAGACCAACATTGACCAGTTTCATTACACAGGTGATGAATTGACGGTTCGATGCTGCTGCGTATAATATTTATCTCCTGTCCATTTTTCTCTCGTTCTCCCTCTCTTTCTCTCTATCTTAGAATATTGGAACTATTATTTACTTATTTTGAAATGATGGAATAAACTAAAGTCTTATATTCTTCTCTAATTATTTATAATTTAATTCAAAAAAAAAAATAATTTTATACAATTAATGAGATAAAATAATGTAGAAATTTAAAATAAAGAATATGACAAATGATTCAATTACAATAACTTAACATAAATTCTGCAAACTATAGCAGATGGAACAGTAATTCAACATTCTACTGTCAGAATGATTAATGACATCAATATCTATATATATTCTCTATGGAATTGAAATCATTGTATGATATCCAGTACATGAATAGCTTTCTATATCTATATATGTAAATCTAGAGAACATTTTGATTTAGTGTAATGATCAACGGTTATTTATGGTTTTATGAAAGAATGAAGTCAATAAAATAATTCATTTTAAACTTTGCAAACTGAACTGAATGGTTGTATGATTTTGTATTTAAACAAAATGAACCAATTATGAATCTTGAAAGAAAAAAATACTTACGTCATCACTGTATATACTCGTCCTATCAACTATACTCACTTCGAGGTGGTTCATTAGGCAGAGGTTGATGAAAGCTGCTATCCGGAACTATAGCTCTCAGATAATGAAGGAATCTCAACTCTCAATCTCCAATTCGGTAATGGGAAAGTAGAAGGGAATAAAAGAGCCGGAAAGAGCTCTTGGTAGAATTTCTTATATGGAAGCATAATAACTGATCGAAACCTCAGAATAGATTGGTCATGAGAATTGAAGTGTACTTAGAACTCAGTAATATAGCGACAGCCAGAGGGAAATAAAGTGAAACAGAAGTAATATTTATGGAAATGTACACATTTGCAGCATCAAGATGAGATAAATATAATTTTAAAATGGAAAAAGGAAAGCTTACATTAAGTTTTGCACGTTGTTGCCTGCTGTTCATATCCAGAGAACTGAAATAGACAAATAGATATGCATAAAATGATCATGTTTGAAGAAATTATGTTATTTGTTCGATAAATTCTAAAAAAACTTTTGAAACTTATAAAACATTTTCTTTCACGTTCGCATTTTATTCGAAATACTCCACATTCTGTTTCTCCGGATAAAGAATTTTTGATTGACAAGTGTTCAGAAAAATCCAATCTAGAGTACGAACTTCTGTTGAGGAATAGAACCTCTTCCATTTAGAAACCGAAGAGACGATGAAGACAATGTTTCGAGCATAATTCTTTTGTATGAACAACTCTGAGACAATATAAACTTAAGGATAAACGAGAAGCAATAAACAAAACTTACATCTACTTTATTGAAAAAAATTGAATACCCAAGAAAATTTAGAACTTAGCAAACCAAAGAAAATGAAGTGAAAGACGGCATATAACACTCAGTCATATCTCCTCCTCTCGAGGTCACTTGTCAAGGATACTGATGTGACAGAAGAGAAGTATAAAGCTCAAGTATAAAGCTTTGAGTTGCCTCGTGCGGCATTTCTTTGAAATGTTTTTCCGACAACTTCAAGTCAATAACTTTTCATAATATGAATAATAGAGAATCGTAACAATTTATTTAGAAAAATCTGATGTGATAATGATTTTCATCCACTTTTTCTTGAGATATGATACTTCTAGGCATGAATCAAATAAAAGATTTTAACATAAGGTAAACATCCAGCTCTTCATCTGCGTTTATCCGTATATAACAGACAAATCAATCAGAATAGCATTTGAGCACTCGTGGTTTTGATTCTGGATAACCTAGAGTAAAGGTAAACGCTTTGAGTTGATTTAACACATTCTTGGACAGCTATTGTTGTTGAGCTTCACCGCCTTCTGTACCACTACGAGCACCAGTAGCCCTGTGTGATCTTTGCCCTGGCCTGTAAATCTCTCTATCGGGACGGGCCTTAAACTATAAATATATTATGGACGTTAACTTCTATCAAGAACTACGAAAAATAAATCCTAACCTTGTTTTTCTTTTTTTCTGAGGGATCTTTGCTAACGGCTGTTATACGGTTACTATTCCAATTGGAGTAACTATAATTAGGAGCGCCTTCGAAACCTGGCGCAACCCCTTTCCTGTAAAGCCTGAAATTGCAACCATCGTATGCTTCATGATTAGTCTTTATATATTAAATACTACATCATAAACAGAAACTAAATATCAATCTTACTTTGAATATTCTTTTTTTGGTCTATCACTTTTATCATCTGTTGATTCTGGAGCAGGATCGCGATATGCTTTACTGGAAGAAAGGAAAATTTAAACAAAGCATGATATGAGTCAATGTCAAAGACAAAGATGGCAGTAAACATACTTAGTAAAGTGAGAATGCTCTTTCTTGTGTCTGCTGCCCTTATCATCGTCTACAGGAACATCTCGATGTGTTGTCCTGGAAAAAGAAACTCAAACAATTTTTGATAAAAGACTGTACTGCGTCACACATATAAGAATAATACTCACGTAGAAAATGTGGAATGATCATCTTTTTTGCGTGTATCACTCTTTTCATCATCTTTTGGCTTCACTTCCAGAACATATTTATCATTTTCTTCTTTTTTTGATAGCTTATTGCCTCTATAAAATAATAATAAGATTTCATCATTACCTTAAAACAACCTGAAGTGTTCAGGCTTTTCACTCTTCTTTTTCGAGTTCGAAACTGAAAGATTTGAGCATGAAATTGCGTTTGTTAAAAATATATAAGGAGCGTTCGGGCATAACTAACCTTTTGAATGATATGACGTAGCTGAAGTTTGTGGAGATGTTTTTTTGCTAGTATCCTCTTCAGTTCTCCTGTCTTTACGACGCTTTTTCTCATCGTGCCTATGTTTCTTACGCTCCTTGAATTCAGCATTTGAAATAGAGAAACACTAGTGAAAATACCTCCAATTTTTTAAATCTGTCCTCGTTTTTCTTGAATAAATATTGTGTCAGAGGAGTTTGTTGGAAAGTACCATCTAAAAAAATAATAAAAATAAAGAAATAACGAAACAAATAACTTTTAGAGCCTTCATCTTTCTGTTGAACAGCTCGTACTTGTTCCTCTAAAGAAAGATAAGTAAGGTTACGGCTATTTTCAATCTCATCCAGAAACTGTTTATATTCAACTTCTGAAATCATTTAATACTACAAGAACTTTGTGCTTATTAAACCTTGTTCGACTTGCCCACAATAACAATCAAGTTTAGCATCTTCTGGATGTGTTCTAGGAATTTTTCCAAATAATGATAACTCAACAATAGCTGATGATTCATACCCTAAATTTGATAAAAAATTAATCCTAAAAAAATTTGAAAAATGACCTTTACTATCAACGAAAACATAGCGATTGAACCTATTACTAAAGTCAATTACATCGTCATCTGACGAAAATACCAAATAACAACGAGAAAATGCATGCGGCTCGAATCTAAAAAATGAAACTAATGTTTCAAAATTATCAAATAGCTGTACGATAAGTCAGCAGTAATAAAGGAGATATGATCAACTGGAGGAAGTGGTTCAATTTGAACTTTGAACTCCTCTAATGTCAGATAAGGTGGTAATCTTCTAACAACTATCTAAAAAAAATTTCAATTCAAATTTTTGTACACAAATCCTTGATTCTAACCTTTATAGGTTTTTTTCGTTTAGCTTTATCTTTTGGTTCTTCATTTGCACTCATTCTGAACTGAACAGTACAAAATCAGCTCACTACAAATAAATATATTTGGAAAGACAGAACTTCAAATATAATTGCACTGTATTGAAAAAGTTTTATTGATTATGACAAGACTAGACCTCTATATTCTGACATTATAATACTGAGAAAAGTGGTTTTGGCAAAACTGATTACCTAAAAGCCATATGGTAATGAATACAATATTATAACATTATATATTAGTGGAAGAAAAACGAGAGAATAGTTTACATGAGTAAGAAGAAGAAACTAAAGGCTTTAAACCAATTTGAAAGATTTAGTTAATTAAAAGTGAAGTAAAATGGCAATAAAAGTGTTAAACGTTTTTTAATGCAAGATGAAATGCTTAAAATTCTTATATATTAATTAAAACTACATTCTAGCGATACATATACAATGTTGACATAAAATTAAATTAATCCGAGATATCATTACCTCTGGTAGAAGTTGTTTCCTCTTCATCATCGGGAACGGGAGAAGGAGATCTGGACACAAGTTCCCTTAAACGACCACCAAATGCCTGAAAATTCTTAAAATACAATATGCGGAAATGTAAATAATATGATTTACATTCAAACGGCCGTCGCGATGGAAAGTGTCAATGAAATCTTTTATAAATTCATCAGACCTATTTTTCCAATTATTGATTAACTCCATGCTTTTTTCTTTTATGCTATCAACCTTGTTTTGAATTTGATATTTACTGGCCTGAAAGGTAATATGTAGCAATACAGAAATATGAGAAATATATACAGCTAGGAATCCCACATTCAATTCTTTGGGTGTGTAACCTCTCTGCAAGTTGCGACGAACATACTTGTCATAATCTCTGATGATACGACAAACAACATCACTTGTAGAAACACCTTCTGTTCTTTCAGTTTCTATGAACATGTCTAGAAACAAATATAATACGCAGAAAAAATAATAAAAACAAACCTTCCCGGCGGAACTTCTCATATAAATCTTCTTCTCCAGGAGCAACATATGGGATGGCATCATGAGCAATAAAATCGACCTTCAAAAACAAAATTTAGGTTTCTGAGAACATCATAAGTAAAGTTTGGAAATTTTAGCCAGTTTTAAAAATAAACAAAATAAAATGAAGTAAAATTTTTAATTTTAAAACAAACCTTCAGTTCCTTTAGAAATTCAACAGTACAAAACCATGGAGCATCACGATATACCTCGTCTACGTATCTACAGTGCCGAACAGCTTCGTAACGTTCATCTTCAGAAGTTACCGTGCGTCCCTTATATCGATGAGTATTTGCATCCCCACAAACTGAACAATAGTTAAAATTAATTAATTTAAAAAACAGTTACTAAAAAACCTCCAACAATTAAATAAACGTTCGGAAAAGTGTTCTTAGCCTGTAGTAATTGATTGGCATGGCCATGATGAAACAAATCATAAATACCATCGGCATAAATTCTTACAGGTCGTCCAGCTAAGACAAAATTTAATAAAAGAAAAAACAATAAATATATTAATATTCTTACATACCTTCATTAGCTTTTGCCATAGCAATGGTGATTTTTTTTGAATAATCTACACGTCTACGTTCGGCAATAGCAGCTTCTTCGTCACTGAATGGTGCAGGTGCATTCAAAGCCAGCTTGAATGGTTCCTCCTTAATATCAAAATAAATAAGAATTAGTTATATAAGAGCAAACCTTAACAATGGCTTCCTCATTATTATTAGCTTTCTTAGAGGAAATTTCAGTATCAACAGAGGCATTAGGAGACATCGCAGCTCGCTTTCTGTGCGATCTACTTGGCATTGCACTATAATATTCTGATTAAAAAGAGGGATGATGAAATAAAAGAAATGGATCAATTAGGAACATAATATACCATGCTAGTGAAAAGTGGCATGATTTTAAGATGACGCGACATTTCCACGACTTTAAGAGAACTGCAAGCGATATCAGAAGATGAAACAGTGACCGTATAATAGATAAACGAGGGGGCTATCAGCAGTAATGTATTTCATATTAAACAAAAGTTAAAAGCTTAATGGAAAAAATATTTAAAGCTTTTGTAGGCGTTAAAAAAGAACCGTGCATTAAATAAAAGAGGCTAATCAAAAGCTTGGCGCATATGAACGCGATCGAAGCCCTGCCATATGAAAAGTAAACAGTTATTTTTAAGCGGTAAAATACACAAAAACCATGAAGCCTTTGTTGCGGAAGAAATAGTTAAAAGAAAGGTCGATGTGGCGCCACCACTCGTTGGAGGGCAAAGGACACATCCTTCTTACATCAGTCATGATAATCTATCGCTGTGTGATAACCGAAACGTGTGCACAATTAGAAACATTTGAACACTACGTGGAAAGGATCAGTTATATTATATTTTTCTGTTGAACAAAAGTATATTTGAAAGAAACAACGGTTCACCTTTGGTCGTTGTTGACGATTGAAGAAGCAGGTGGAAGCGTCAAGATCGATGATGAACATCTTGTTGATTCTGATTCATCAGCCATAACAAGAACTTGTTGAGGCAGAAGAAAATGACTCACACACGTCGTGGAAAGAAGCTCACATCAGGAATCGGTTAAGAATGGAACATCTAACACGTACGCCCGCTGTTCTTTCTCATTCTCTACACTCTGTTTCTCTTCACTCTCCAGTGTCAAAACTGACATCGATTTGCCCCAGTTGCTACCAAAATATTTACGTCGATGGCGCAGTTTAGTTTTCGAAACACAATTATAAACATTCTGCCTACCTATCTTTTGCTACATCCGTAAGTTGATCATTTTGTTCAATTTCGGAAACCATAATTTTCTCAGATTTGTACCTAAATTTTTCTATTTCTACAAATAAACATAAACAAAAATCTCTAAAAATATATATTCTGCATAAAAGCATGCTTACAAGTGCATAAGTCAAACAACACGAAATATTATTATATATATATAGATATATATATATGTATGTATGTATATATATTATTCGATAAAAACGAATCATCATAAAATGCGAGACGATTAGAGGAAATTGAGAGAATTCAAATATGGAAAGCAAGTGTGCAAGTGTCGATCGGTTAAACCGTCAGTTCAAGGAGGTACAAACACGAAACTAGAATTCTAATATGTCCGTAATTTTTTTAAAACTTCTTATAAATATGAATCTAGGAAACTTCGCGCGTCCATCCAGGCTGCTCTGAACGACCGTACTGAATATCGATGACCTCTTGGTAGAGCCTAAAATAAAAACATTAGGCGTGCCTATCGTCAATCAGCGCGGGAAATTGTGAATATCTTTAAACTTTGGGGGTCATTCTAGGTTCATGAGTCACGCCATGTGAAATGGCATGATACATATTATTTACTATACTATAATCATTAACACTTATTTAACATACCTCTTCATTATTCCATATGGACTACTCATAGTTGGGATAGAGATTCTTTCTTCTTGTTGAGTTTCATGGTTAACATATAAAATACCTTCCACGGGTGTTACAACAGCAGCTGTACCACATCCGAAGAATTCAAATACCTTAAAATTAAATAATTAACTCGAGACAGATATCAGCTGTCAATAGCAGTAGAGCATTTCTTACCCGATTTTCCTTAGCAGCCTGTTTCAATTGCTTAATAGTGAAATCTTTTTCGACAACTTGGAATTCACCCCATTGTCTGGATAAATCCAAAAGGGACTGGCGAGTTACACCGGGAAGAATGGCACCTAAAAAGATATATTTTAATAGTGCGCAGAAAAGAAAATCAAACCGCTCTTGAGGGATGGGGTGACCAATTCATTCTCTCCCTGCTCATTACGCCAGAACATAAATATATTCATAGTTCCTGCCTCGGTTACCTAATTTTAAATAATAACTTTTTTTTTATTTTAGCAAATGTATACCCATTGCTCTTCTTCGCTAAGCCATAAAACTTGCTGACAGCCTTTATTTAAAGCATTGGCAGATACTCTCACAGTAGGAGCGTAGTTGCATCCCATTTTGTATTGTCCAACACCTCCGGGCCAAGCACGGATACATTTGGAATCAGCAAGAAGAGTGACTGCCTAAAATTATTTATTATACTTTATAGAAGTAGAAATTTGAATATACCTGATTTCCTTTTCCGAAATAGCCTCCAACAGGTCCTGTTAAAACAAATAACTTGGCATCTAAGGATTGAGCTACACCAAGAGTAGAATCAGTTCCAATCAATGTAGGACGAATGTAGAGAGATCCAACTTCAGAGTATGGAACCCAGTCCAGATCTTGTCGTACCTGTTCGGAAATATATAATACAAATATTACTATGGAAAATTACCAATTCAACAATAATATCAATTAATTGGTCACCATTGAAGTCGGGAAGAGCACACCGTGCAGCAGATCTTCTCATACGAGCCATATTCAAGTCTGGTCGGAACAGGCGAACTCTTCCGTCAACACCTCTGTATGCCTTCATTCCTTCAAAGAGCTGGGCAGCATAGTGAAGTGACTATAAATAATTGTATTTCAGATACGCAAATTAGAAAAAATACCTTCGCAGCAGGGTGAATGGAAAGATTTTCCATTTTCTTAATATGGGGACGAGTCCAACCAGACTTGGAGTTCCAGTCAATATCCAACATATAATCGGCAAAAAGTAAGCCAAAACCGAGATTGTCATTCTAGGAATTCATAAATAAAGAAAAAAACGGAAGTACAAAGCATACATCTGTAGGCTTCATCTTCTTCTCGTTAACGGGGGTAATTAACAAGTCACTTGCGTAGAAGGAAGTGTGTGGATCCCCAGATGGACTCCATGGTAGAGCACTATCCTGACTACTAAAGAAAAAATTATTACTGTTTCCGGTTTCAGCTTACCGTGAGGAAATTGATCCACTACGAATTGCTTGCTTGCAAGCTTCCAGAGGGCGACAGAGAAACCGACCAATCATTATTAAAAGAGCTTAAAAAGAAATTTGAGTAATAAGCATAAAATTAAAATACAATCTAAGAGAAAGGAGTATGCAACAAAGTCGATAAGACAAGACTGAATAATTTGAGGTGGCAAAATAATCAAGATCAATGAAAGTGACGTAAAGTGCATACTACGTACTTGAAATAAGAAAAAAATTGATTGGAATTTCCCGGGGTTACGGCTAACGGCTTATTGCGTACTTGAGAACATAAAATGGGGGCTTAAATTGCAAGATGAAGCTAGAATGCTTTAACTTTTGAACCTGAATGTTTAAATGTAGGAAACTTGAATGATCTAAATGTTTTAAGGAGGAAATATTTGACTAAATTATACCAAGCGCCAATTGGGACAAGAGGTAAGATCGTAATGAGAACGGATTGGCGCTTGTTGTCAGGCCACCAAAAGGCGAGTGGGGCATGATGCAAGATGATGCAACAACGCGATTGGACCCAACAGAAACTGAGTCTAGCACGTGTATATCGGAGCCTCTCTTACGTGCGGAAGGCGGGAACCAGGAGCGGCTGACCCTGTTGTGTGGCACAAAGGTGGATCTGTGATGGTTGCCCTATTCCTCTCTCTCTCGCACACGCTTTGAGCACACAAAAGGTCGAGAGAAGAAGAAGACGACTGTGTCCGAGACAGATCGTAGGACAGATTCGACGCACAGGCAAAAGAGGGTGGGGCTTAATGGGAGGTCGAGAGTCCTATCACAGATTGCGCACAAATCACAAAAATCAAGAGTTGATCATGCGAAAAAGTTGTGAGAAGATAGATGCAAAAAGCTGACGCGTTGTTGAACGCTCATGATGCAAGATAATATATTATTTATCAAAGCATAGGACCATATGAGAAGAGTATGATACTGATAGATAAGAGAATCGCTTCTCGCTCTGCTCCAAGTTTTTACCCTCTTGAGAATAATTAAACCCTAGGTCATAAACTGCTCTCGTATATGAACAATTCGTAGAGCGCTAACATTACTGCTTATAGTAAAGCCGAATAGTTTTATATCGTTTCTCTCAAAGAACTCTTCGAATTTTAATTTGTCTCTTTGCACTTGTACTGTCGTGGTGTATTGACAAAGGAGTCGAAAATCTCCAGTACTGACCTAATAGGACGTTATCAGCGAAAATAATGAAAAAACGAGAATTTCATCACAACTTCGTAATATATCACGTGATCGTTTGACGACTGTGTGCTGGCAGCAAGTAGTGCTGTGCAAATAAATAATTTAACAGATAAATAACAGGAGGTAGGCTTGATTTAACTCAGGTTCAGCTGGGCTTCATCCTTCAAATACTGGTATCATTATCGTAAGATCATATTATGTGGACGATTGATAATAAGTAGAAACGTCTTCGATATTTGATATAGAACGATCTCGAATAATCACAGAAAACAGTCTGGAGGAGATAATAGACAATTGGAATGATGACTGATCAGCGAACGCCTTGGATAATGACAATGACATCAAGATTTCTGACGGCTTCGTGAATTCAACTTTGGAGTCCTTTAAACCTGCTTAGACAGTAGAATGAACCGCAACACAGCTTCTGCTTGTTTAAGACACCAAAGTGAAGCTGCTGTTGTAGCTGACTGATGAAAAACTTTTTAAATATTTGTAAAAGCCAGGCGGAGGCGCAGACAGTTGCGAGTTTTGAGAAAATAGTCATATGGCTTGAACAAGTTCAAAGTTCAAAAGAAGCTTTGCACTTTTTAATCAACGTAACCAGAACAGTGCGGTCGCTTTGCAAACTGACTTCAGATGAAACAAGGAAACTACAGGTTTGAAAAGCAATGATATGGTCCTACTTAAATGGCTACAACTGGATGAACAGCCGTTTCTTTATATAATAAATAGGCATTTCCAAAGAAAAAATCAAACGCTACGAACAGCTGTGTGTATGTGTATGCCGTGATGATTTTATTTGCAACGTGTGTTTCTTTCAGATGAGCGAAGATGAGAGAAACGTTTAGAGAGAGATGGAAAAATGAAAAGATGAATAAAGAAAAGAACTGAGGGACATACTGCTTCACTTTTGGTGCTTTTTAAAAGCGCCATAACGTAGGTATTACACTGCTCAGTGCTAAGTACTTTTTGAAATTAACAAATTATCGATACAACGAAAACGGGTGAATAATAGGTGACGACATTATAACCAAGCAATCAACCCTTGATGTGTTCTGCTTTGCAAGGGAGATAACTGGATCTAAAGGCAAGGACAAATTGGAAGAGTGGACGCTAAGAAACAAGAAACGGACATCTAACCTGACGTGCTTTAACTTAACCCTATGCAGAAAAGTAAAATTGTTAAGACTTCTATATAAGTTTACAAACGAGCCGACACTGTCATGCAACTAGAAAAAGAAAACGAAGAAAGGGGAAGAGAGCAGAAAGAACAGTGACTGGACAACCTCTGATTTGAATTTTAAAAATAGAAATAAAAAAGCGCGCCTCAGTAGACGAACTCACGTATCACGTGGAAATTTGAAGCGAGGCAAACAGAGAAATGATGAAGAGGAATTGAAAAAATAATAGATAGCGAAATGGAAAGAGAGCGGTGTAGAAAAATGATAAAAAATTAAGAGAAAACAAAGACATTGCTGAGAAGGTCACTTAATACAAAACTACAACGTGAGAGGAGAAGAAGCAGAATGGTACAGTTGACATTCGGACCGAGGTCGTCCATGGTCATCAGCTGGCCTATGCTTTGAAAATTTTAAAATCTGCTTCAAACAATCATCATTTATGTACAGAGACTATTTGGCTGTGCTGGTGATCAGTAGGGTCTCTGAGAAGGCGACTGACACGCTCTTTCACTTCTCTCTTGTTGTCTGGTTGGCTCCTCCTCCCATCTCGGGTTCAGTGCTTACGTGTGTTAATACACAGATGGAAAGGTCTCTGCGTCTATTTTCTGCAGAGTATCAGAAACATTATAGTATTTAATAGGTGTTTTGTAACTTTATATATTAAGAATCTATATTTATATATAGACAAGTTGATTACTAATTGGTTAAGTTCAAAAGTAAGTATAACAATGATAGCACATATGTTGGAAACAAGTCAAGAGATGATATCTCATATTTCTCCGAGGAAAAAATGAAAATAATCAACAAGATTGAAATATGGGAAGAGAGAGAATGATAGAAGAACCTGCTCTTTTTTACAACGATTTCAAGTTAAAGCACTAGCATTGAGGAGAGAAAGATAGGTTTTGGAGAATTAGTCCGTTTTCTCTCTATTCACTCTAAGATTCAAAGCATATAGGATAAGTTTCTCGACGCCTGCCACCGGATAGTGAAGAATATCTATCTCATATTCTCTCATGTTCTTCTTCTTCTAAACTACAGCATCTTATCCTGACTTGCACCCGACACTGCAGGCACAATAGCCAGTGCCTGACTTCATGATTCTTAGATCCATCTATCTCCTCTCTGGTGTTCTCTATCAAATTGCCGCCCTAATCATCTGTACCCACGAAAATATGTGTGGTATAGATTTCTATATATACTATAAAAAATATTTTTCTATTTAGAAATTCTTTACTTGCTGATTTATTTCTTTGTTATCCATACTATAATTGAGCTGGCACGATTTTTTCCCATTTTCCTAATTTGAAAAAGAAATTCGTTCAAGAGCTAATCTTTTTCTTATTTTTCAACATAGTCTTAACTCGTTTCTATTATCTTATCTTACTAAAAGCAGTAGCATCAGTGTCTTTTGGAACCATAAAAGGCTTTAATTAGTAAAAAGAAGCAAAATAGAGATGCTATCCTTCTGGCATCTCATTCATTAGCTATTAGAGTGCATCAGTTGTTTTACTATGTCTGATGAAATTTTAGTATAGATTGACGTCAGTTCGTAGGGTTAGGTCAACGTATTATTAATACTATATAGAAAATTGATATGTGAAAGACCAATCATTGAAGATGAAAGCGACAAAAACTATAAAAAAAAACGTTTTTTGCAATGTTATATCTTATAGTCTAATTTTCAAATCACAAAACATATGTGCAACAAGCTTAAAGTGGTTTCAATTATTCAATGATACATCCAGATGTGCATAATGTTTTACAATTACATAATGCTTTTCAGCTCAATAGTAGTGTGACTCGTGATATTCTTATGATCTTATGATTTTTCTTATTTATTAATAATCTTTTAGTATCATTCTTGAAATGTTTTATTAGCCATTTTCGTGATATAAAAGTTCAAAAATGAAAAATGATGTTCTGGCTTGACAGGCAAAAATGATTTGATCTTATTGGTCTCAAATTCAATTTTTAAACTACAAATTATCTTTGTTTATTTACTTCTTACCTTTTATTTGCTTCTGATTAATAATTAATTAAAAACCTTTACAGAATAGAATTTGGTTCATGTTTTTTATTCTGATATTTGGCTTATTATTATATATTCCATATATATTCTGTTATGCCGGTCATCAAGAAGATCCTAGTTATCAGGGTAAACAACTTTTTTGAAATTAAATTTCTCTAAAACAACAATTGAAACACAAAGAAAATATTGAACAGAGGAAACTTGAGTATAACATTTTGTGCCCAAGCTTCATCAGCTACAAAGAGTCCCAACAAACGTATCAACTTTTGAAAGCAGGCTGTAATGTGTTTCTTCTTATCTATACAACCACTAATAATCTTTAAAAATTGAAAAGTATCTTTTAAATAAAATAATGTTGAAACCTTCATGCTCAAACAATGGGAATTCGATTCTTTCTGCACTCAAATTATTGAAACTAAAAAGTTCAAGTCAATACCTCGCTATTCTTCAAACAAATGACAGATGATTGAACCAAAAACTGTGTGAACAAGATCAATCATCTGATCCTTTTTTCATCTCATTGAAAGATAGATGAGCACAAAAAAAATGATTTTGATAAGATCAATGCTTCCAGAACTCGAGATGTTTGAGTGGTCTTCTGGTATTAGGGTAGCGTATTGTGTTGACGCTCCATTACCTGATCTCATCTCGCCATTTCGTCGAACGATGGCCAAAATTACTACCAAATATTGTCACAATGCGACAGCTTGCAACATGAGAACTCCGTATGTCAATCTTTTTCATCATCTTCTACCTGTTTTAAGATTTTTTTAACGAAAAAATACAAAAAAGGGGGTGGTCAGACCACAAAGATTAAGCAATGTTTTAAGTTGAACGCAATATCGGAAGAAACATTTAAAAAGCTCAAAGAACGCTCAAAGAAGTAACAGATTGCTTCATGATCAAATATTTTTTTCAGAATAATATTTAATCCGGAACAAATAGTTTTGCTTGATGGTTTCCCACGCCGAGAATATGGAGCAATACAAATTAAATTTTACATCATTTTGCCCCATAATACAGATGCTGCTAATAAACAACAAAGACCACTTATACCACGAGCAGTCATATCAGGTACACTATTCTCTCTTCTTTTTCTTTTCTCTCTTTCTTTCTTTTTCAAAGACTCTCGTGTTTTCTATTACTGTCATATCTGTTGTTTGAAAGTTTTGACAAAAAAAAACGTATGTGCTTCACATATGTACTATTATAGAAATAGATTATACTAGTTTCTTTTCTATTTTTATCTTTGTTAATTTAATGTTTATCAATAGAATCAACTATTCTTTATACTATTCAATAAGCTAAGGTATATTAGTCATTTATGTTTCATGTTATGATCCTAAAATGACCAACAAGTCAGAACCAAAGATAAATTGATAGAAAATTTAAAAATAAGAGATATCTTTATATCTACATAGCTACGTGAACGATAAACTAGCTCAGAATGATGATGCAATTTAGATATGCTGACAAAACATCTGACAGAAATTGCAAATCGCCTTGGATGGTCAATAATCAGTTATGAAAAGTATCCTCGATATGATTCTATGACAGAATTCATGAATATTGCTATTCTTCCGATTGTGGTATTTTCAATTCCATTAATGATTTTCTTAGCATATTGGACATCAACATTACGGTTATTCAATAATTATACAATATGTTTTGTAAAATGTATTCTACTTCAGGCCAAATATGAATTCAGAAGCATGGATGGTAACAGGCTCAGCTGGTGGTAAAAATGCTGCATTACGGTACAAATCTTTATTTGATTAGAAGCTAACTATATATAGATATGTCACATGAATATCATATAGATGTTCATGATCAGAATAACTCACGTGGTCTTATTATATTCGCACGCTTATTTCAAATAAAATTCAAATGTCCACCAGGGTACTATTCTATCTCTCACTATCTTTCTAACCTTTTCTCTATCTTTCTTTCTTTCTCTCTCTCCCTGTCTAGCGCGCTTGCTTCTCCTATCACACCATCGCTCTATTCATCATTGGTGTATTCTCATTGTTATCTGTTTCTTCTGAAGAAAAAATAGATTGGGCCGAATAATTGAGAGACCCGTCATGCTTGCAAGACATGCAAAGGTTGACGAGTGAAGAGGGGGGAGGGAGGGGGTGGATTGAGATAAAGTAAAAATGAAAAATAAAAAATTTTACATTTTTCTAAAACATCACGTAATAATTATATCATAAATAACATTATTATAGCCGAAAATAGATCACGGAACATAAATATTGCCAAAAAAAATTAAAAATATGTGTGAAAGTGTCCGAAATTAAAATTGATATGTAATAAAATCAACAGGTTGTTGGTATGACGTCTATGTTACGCAGATGATCAAACCATCATAGCTTTCTATCTTTTCTCTCCAGGTTAATTCATTTAATATTTTCTTCTCTTGTTCTCTATCTCTCATTCGCTCTCATTTCAATTATTTCATCTTCTAATGGCTATCAGTTCATACAGTCGTCGACCACGTGTCGGAAACCCGTTTTCTGCTTGAGAACATAGTTCCTATCAGCCGGACAGAAGATTCGAGCACTAACTCTTCGGAGATGGGCTGATATGAAGTCCCTTATTATGTCTATTGAGAAAAAAACACCGACGGTGAAAATAAAGGCAAAAAGAAAACATATTATTATTATTATGGGAGAAGGGAAACATATTCTTAAAAAATGTATTTATTGGGATATTTTATGAACATTCTTTACTTTTCAGAAGAACAATGGAAATTATTGCTGAAGAGAATGCGGAAATTGAACGACGACAACGTTTAGATTTGACCAAGAATTTAGTGATAACTGGGGGTAACGAAGGTATCACTTCTACAGGACAGCTGCTACTCAATGTAGCTAAGTAAGTGATTCTATTCATGTCCGTATGTCTCGTTTATCCTCTCTTTTTTTCTTCTCTCTCTCTTTCTTTTTATTTCTCTGGCTCACTCACTATTTCGCAAATTCTTCTTCTTTTTCCTGTTCGCTGATTTTCAAACTATCTCAACATTTCGTCAACTCGCAGCTTGATGTCAACGCCAGGCGTGATGTCGTCGTCTGTCTTGATGAATGACGTATGTAGAACGATAAGTTCTTTTTAAAATAAGTTGTTTGAGAATAAGGCGAATAATGAATCAGATCAATATCATACTTTTATAATATTAGAATTTTGAGATACAGTACTATTATGGTATTTACAGGTTATCAATGGCATCTTCACAGCCTACTTCTCCAACTTCTCCAAGTTGTGTATCTTCACCTCAAATTGTGGTACGAAACTTTTAATAAAACTAAACAATGAAAAGTGTATATATAAGTCTTTGAAAAGTTGCTTTTGAAGTTTTTTTTATTAAAGATGCAGCTGTTTCTTTTTTGTCTTGAATCACATCTTTGCAGATTTCTTCAAATGAAACTTTATCGCCGAGTAGTTCATCAGCTGCTATGGGATCGCAACATGCTCAGCATCTCTATGTTAAACCAAAGTAAGTTTCAGATTATGATGATATCCAAAATCAAACAGAGCATAATGTGTCAAAAGATAAACGAAGGGAAATATTAGACAAAACTTTTAAAATAATAAATTAATTCATAAGACAAGAAAAAAGAAAAAAGAAGAAGTTAAATACTAATGATATATCATTTATATTTTTTTCTTTTATTATATCAATCTCCAATAAAACATATGCATTATTTAGTCTTTTGCAAAAACTATACAGATAATAATCCAATAATACATATAATTCTATCATTATTCTTCAATGAAGATAAGAAAATAAAAAAAAAACGAATCGAAAGTTATCAATCTTAAATAAATTTTTACAAAATTATATAACAATAGGGTTTTGCTGCAACTACTATCTTAAATATTTATGAAGATAATTTTCTTAATATGTTGTACAAGTCATGAGATTTACAAAAAAAATTATCAAAAACAGAAAAACGGTGAATGCACACATATGATCACATATTTACAGACATTCACGACGTCAATCTTCTGTTGACGACATCAAGCAGGCGCGTCGAGCACGAGGCATTCACTCGTCAACCGGAGGTCAAAAGCGTTGGAAGTCAGGAAGTCTAATGCTGGGAGCATTTTCGAAAGCTCATTAAATCACAGGAAATAGAAAGACAAATGTTTTCCTTCATAACATGTGGGTATAAGATCGAGGTTAGATTAATAGGTTTTCATGAGAAACCAAATAAAAATTTGCGGGGAGCGAAGCCAATAATCTCTTTTCAAAATTAATTTGTCCAACATTCGTGTTTTCTTTCCATATCAAATTTTCCTTGAAAACTAAATTGCAAATATGTTTATGATCAAACATGAATGACATCATCTTGTTTTACATGCTCAACAAGGTCGAGAGAATATCATGTTCTGTACATCTAGCAGCTGGTCCTATTGTGCCTTGTGTTTTCTATTATATATATATACTATATATATGTGTGTGTGTGTGTGTGTATTTGTATTAAGTAAAAAAGAACATAATAATACAGAAAAGGTTAAGAAGAAAGAAAAGAGAACAAATTTTTGATTCTATGTGCTTTGATCATGATAATGAATAATAACTCAAGATTAGATGATTCTAGAATTAAGAAATTTCTAGAATTCAAAAGTTCAAACGTTCATATATAAGACCATAAAATGGCACTAACCTCATCTATTTATATAGTTTTTATATATTTTCATCAACAAATGTGAGATAGGATGAGGATAGTCATTTTCTTTTTCCATGACATGACATGACATGACCATCTATTATTATCATACAAATTATTTCACATAATATACATAATCAATTTTTATGTTTTTTTTTTCTTTGTTTTTCATCTTCTTATCAGTGTTATATACATTTAATAGATTTATCTCGATTATCTATAGGTAAAATGACTACTGAAATCATCAAATAGGAACTTTTCATGTTAATAGATTTCAATATTGTTACAATCTAATAGGTTTCCTATAATTGTCTTTCACTTTAATTCGAGCTTTATAATAATTTATACAATGATATATTACTATAATAATAAAAAATATTTCATATTATAATAATGTTTGTTCAATGATTAAACGAAATTCAGACGCGCATCTTTCGTCTACGAAGTAAAGCTCGCATACGAGCTGGGTGTTCCATTAACCACTGCCATGTTGGAACTTGACTAGGTGGTCCATCTTTCTGAAATATATCAAAATTGAAAAAATAGTTATTATGGTTACAACTAACAATACTGGGTGATTCTTGTGTGAACTTTCCATCAAAAGCTGTTTCCTTTGGCGGTGGAACAGGACCTCCAATCAGAGGTAATGGACTTAACGTGCTGATATCAGCTTCAGATCCTACTTCAGCAACTGTAGTTATTGCTTCGGTTGTTGTACTTATTGTCTCAGTTGTACTTTGACTAGATTCGGTGATCAAAAAATCAGGATGTGATGTTGTTGTTTCAATTTGAGCTTCGAAGGGGTGTTCTGGACGAAGTTCTGTTTGGAAGAACTTTGATGTTCCTGGAGGTGATGCCGGGGCAGAATTAGCGAAAGGTAGATGTTGAAATGGGTTACGTTGAAACACTGGTACAGTTTCTCCAGTTGCTGGTGAAATAATCGAGTTTAACAATAAGGATTGTTCAACAGGTGAAATTAATTCAGGGAATCTAAGTGCTTCTTGTCCCCAGATTGAGTTAATAGTTTCCGGAGCAGGTTGAAGAAGCCTTCGTTGGAAGGGTTCTGAATTGGAATCAAACAAAGATTGAGAACGGTGAGCAGGAATTCGAATATTGACGGAAGGAGATGTTGTTGTTGAAATATGTTGAGAAGATTGGATAGATGAAATAAATGGTTGAGCAGGTTGTACCGGCCGTTGGACAAATTGGGGAGGAGATTGTATTGGTCGGGGTATGGAAGGTATAACATCATTAAGATGCTTAACAAAGTCTTGTTTTGGTTCAGCATCAATACTGAAACTATTTTCCACGGGATTATGATTTTGAATAGGAATTTGAGAAACTATTGGTTGAGGAGGTTGCACGGTTACTGCCTGGGGCTCGAATGTTGTTGTAGTAGAATCAAAGGTAGGCACATTATTTGTTTTAAGAACTTGTTGAGCTTCAGTTGGTACAGTTGAATTTTGTTGCAATGACATTGCTGCAGGTTTTGATGTAGGAATATTTTGATTATTTTGCACGGGGAATACGCTAGGAGGAAACTGTGTTCGTGCAAATGTTTGTTGCTCTGGGAAGGTTGGAGATTGCTGAGCATTCATAGATGGATTTTGAGACATGAACTCAGCAGCAAGCAGCTGAACAAGCTCATTAGTAGGAATATTCTGAGTAATCATCATAGGTGCTGAATTTGTAGGATTTCGGAAGATAAACTGCACAGGAATCATCTCAGAAACTGGCTGGATGGGAGTATTTTGCTGAATGAAGTGGAATGGAATATTTTGAGGAATTGATTGAGGTTGTGTATCTTGAGGAAGTTGTGATGCAAAAGTGTGAAGATTGAGATTCGGTAAACGAGCTTCAGGCGATATATTTTGATGGGAAACCATAGGAGGAAACTGTTCATGAACAGCTGGAGGTGTGAGATTTATAATATCACTTTGTGACGAAGGAATTTCAGGAGAGGAAGTCTGGGGAACATTTAGAGATACATGATTCTGGAGGGCAATATTGGGAGGAGTCATTTCTGGGACATTTTGCGAAGTGACTTGGGAAGAGAACTGTGGTGGGATATTCTGAAGAGAACCGTGAGACATTAATGGTACAGAAGTCTCTATAGGAATGGTAATAGAGGGATTTTGAACAGCAACACGAACTGGAAGATTTTCGGGTTGTGGAGATTGGTTCATAGATACAAATGTTGGCGGTTGAGAATTTTCAGGCATTTTAGGCACCCTTTCCTCTGGCACAGGCACTCTAACTGTTGTACTCTGTACAACAGGTTCAACAATATTATTAACAACATTTCTCTGTAATTGAACTTGGTGTTGTGGGGTTACAACAGGGGGAGGATTGAGAGGCATAACAGTGACCTCAAGTTGAGCTTGAGTCGTCAGCATCTGATGAATTTTTGGAGTTAGACGAGAAGTGAAGAGCGATTTTTGTAGAAAATCATTTTTCATATGAACTGGTACAGGAGCACTATAAATAAAATAATAATTGTGTTTACAAAAAGATTAGAAAACCGTCTAATATCTTGGCCACGAGATTGCGAAGAAATACGAGAATTTATAGTCTATAATATCTTATATAAAATTAAGTTTTTGATACTTCTTAACCTCAATGATTCTTCTATTATCAGTGAATCTCTGAACAACTGGTTTTACAGTTGGTGTTGTTGTTGTGGTCGTTGTTGTTGTTGGATAGGTTAAACGAATTTGTGAATCTAAAATAATAAATTGTTTACTTAAACATTTATCTGTAACTTTAACCTTTAGCCTTAACATTTCCGGAATTTGATGTTGATTTATCATTTAAATCAAAATTTGGATCAAGATAAGGATTCATTCCATCGGGTTGTACATAAACTCCATTTTCTTCATATCCTATACATATATTAATAAATTTATAAAAAAATAAGTTCAAACCTAAGTTAGAATATGGCTCTTCTGTTGCAGATTTTTGTTCTTTACTATATGTATCAGATGAATAAGTTTCTGGTCCATTATAACTTGAATTATAAAAGCTTTAAATTATTTTAACATTTTTAAAAACTATACTTATATCCAGCTTTTTCAATATTTGGTTGTTCTATGTGAGCTACTGGTGCTTCACCTGGAGGTTTAATATCAGTTCCACTATAAGCATATTGTTTATAACAAATATTTCACACAATGTACCCACGGAACTCTCCAATCATTAAGTCTGAGTTGTGTTCTTGGAGGTCCAGCCAATAGGGGACACTGTTTCATGGCACCATTGCATGAATTACATGAAATTCCTTCCAATTCGATATATTTATGTTCATATCCTTTCTTGTATTTCATTGGATTTGTGCTCTAAAATTAGTTATAAGCTTCTATTAAATTGTTATTTTTCAAATGTAACCATTAATTGATTAGATCCACTCTCTATTTTAGTTCCAATCAGTTCTCTAAGAGATTCAGTTGGATCTAGAATACCCAGCATTACAGGCTTTTTATCTGTAATTATTATTTAAAATGTTGAATTTAGCAGATTTAAACTTTTTAAATATGGTATAGGCCAAATTACAACATTATCAGAATTGGCCTTGTAATATGTTCCATCTGTTGCCTCGACACATAGGTGGGAATTATTTGCACATCTAAACCCTGAAAAAGTATTATTATAAATAATTATAATAAAATAATTATTATATTAATCTTCCATAAAATAAATCATTTCTTTTGAAATTATACCTCCAATAACTATATCTTTAATATCACCAACAACAAGTTCATCAAGATCTTGTCCCCTTGGAAGTGGAGCATATGAAAATCTGGATCCCGTCTTACAAGGAGCACATGAGGCTAAAAAAAATATTTTTTTTTTACTTCAATTCACTTTGTTTTTTTTTTGTCTCTTTTTTCTAAAAATTTAATTCAAAACCGAAAATATAAAATCTAAAAAGATATAAAGTTTGATAACAAAACTATTTATTTATATATTATATTTTATCTTGGTTTTCTGATTTTTAAAATACTGATATACATATACATGTATATGTGTATATACTTATATATAGAAACTAATAAATATTATGAAACTTGAAAAGATTGAAAATTTTAAACTAATGTATGATAATACTGTAGCGATAATCATCTAAAAGACAAAAACTTCTAAAAACTCAAAAGGCTCACTGATTGACCTCTATCTAATGAATTGGTCAACTAAATCAAAAGGATCTCCAATAGCTATATTAAATGTCAAAAACTTTATCGATTAAACCGAAAACTTCATACAAACCTTTCACGGGCATTCGAGCACCATCTGAGTAATCTTCTAGAATATTTTCTGAGAATTCAATGAACACTGTAGCTGCGTTCCTTGGTGTTCGGCAATGTGGATCTGCATCATATCCTTGAACAGCGTGGAGAATCTAAGATTACTTAGAAAAACATTCCAATTATAACTTTGTTTCAATTTGATTTTTAAACTAATTTCTAACCTGTGGACCGTCTCCTCCATGGAAAGGGGGAATTGGGAGAGGGCGTTCATGAAATTGAATATATGGATGATCCTGAAATAAAAAAATTATTGTTTTCAAATAATTTTAGAAAAATAATCTTTTTGTTATCAAAAATTCTAATTTATCTAAATGACCCAAATAAAAAGCTATGAAAACAAGTAAACGGTCTACTTTGAAGGAAAACTTGTTCTTATAAGCTGATAATGATGAAGATTATTCATTTCATATTCAATCTTCAAAATATGTTTATAAGTAAATTTATCCGATATATTATCTTCGGGTAAGCAGTTCAAACTTGGATATAAATAATCCACGAGTTTATATATGTAATTAATCTTAAAGTTTAATCAAGTAGTAACTTCTGTTTTTTTCTACATGTTATGTGAGAACAAAGCAGCATTTTTTTTCAAATTTCGGGAGAGATAAGAAAAACTCACCGAGCTCGAAAACTCTTGTGCTTCGCACCTCCCCCAGCAAAAGGCTAGGGTTAAGATGAACAGGAGTCTCATTAAGTTTTATATCCAGAAATAATAGGTGAAAATTTTAAATAAATGAACTAGGATAATAGAATAGAATTAACCGAGAGCCAAGGCCAAACGTCTCGGAGGATCACCACAAATGAGAACAGGCGAGAATGGCCAGAATTGTTGTCAACTATGAAGTTTTATTGCCAAGGTCGGAAACTATAAACAAACACCAATTTCATCTTCAATTACGTAATGTTCATTTAAAAAAGGTTTTTAAGAAATTTTCATAAAAATAATAATAGTTAACATAATGAGATCTGCTCACCAGGGCCAACATAATATCACAAATATATACAAAATTACGGACAAATCGCTTTTTTTAATTAGAAAATTTTAAAAAACATTTTGATTATTTTAGTTTTTGAAAAGAATATCAATGGGCAGATATATCAGAAAATAACCAAGATCCTACAAAACTAGTTGAAATCATTCTACAGATTCATCTTGTAGGGGGCTGCGGAGGCGGAGATGTCATATCTGACTTAACTACATGAGACTTTCGCGCAACATCACGTTGTAGTTTAATCAACCGTTCGTGAATGTTTTCAAGAAGTTTTCCAGAAGCTGTTACTCTTCTGAAATAAAACACATTTTTTTACTATACAACAGTAGCATACCTTCTACTGTCATTTAATTTTCTGGCATAAACATCCAAATCATACGGTTGATCTTCACTGATTTCGCGGAGCAGTTCCGATAACTCTTGAATTCTCGTGGCTAGTAATACCTATAACAAACAAATACGATTTCAATTTAGTTTATAGTATGATAATACTTGACTAAGTTTGGTTGATTCTACTTGAGCATCAAGTTGATGAATCGCTGGACGAACAACACTCATCAATCCTTCTCCCATATCTGAACCTCCATAGTCAGAACACGTGCTTTCCGAGCCCGAGGACATCTTGAAAACCGTTGGGTTACTTAGAAAGAATATGAACTCTTAAGTAACTATTGACAAAACAGATTCAATATAATGAAATTGAACTTGATAAAAATTTATGAACAAATTTAACAACAGCGGTGCTAACAACAATAACAACAACAACAACAACAGCAAAGCATCTTAACTCATAATTGAGAATTGGAAAATTGTCCCACTTTCAGCTTATTGTTTCTCAATTTTTTTACGACGGACTCCTAAAATTATTTTAAATACAGAAATATAAAACTAACAAGAATATTTGTATGTCTCGTCGAAATTCGACACAGTTGGATTGCAGGATTATTAGAGCGTCCATTAAAAGATGTAGAAAACACTAAAAAAAATTGCTCACCATAAGCCTTAAGACGTTGTTGTAGATGTCCCATTTTCAATGAAGGTTTTTTACGAATAGATTTTATACGAATATTAGTCTCTTCTTCTGTAAGAAACATAGTATATTAATTATATTGAATAAAATACCTGGTATATCTTGGACTCTTTTAATATTGATATGTTGTGAAATAGTACCGCCTAATTTAAGATATCGGAGTTAATTAATAACATATTGAACTTACTAGGCTTGATATTAAACACATCTTTAGCAGTAGTAAACGTTGGACAAGAAATATGAACCATTTCTTTGCAATCAGTAAGAGAAACATCAAAAGTTCCATCTCCTGCAAAATACATTTTAAAAGTCATAAATGTGAAAAATGATACCCGTAGTGAAGTTCTTATTCTTAGATGCTAACTTAATCAACTTCAGATTTTTCAAATCCCCGATAGAAACCTATTAATAATCATAAATTTTCAAAACAAAATCTGATCTCACTTCAATCGGTTTCCTTATCAAAATAATTTCCGCATTACTGCTGTCAACACCTGAATATTCATCATCTACCTAAAATAAACAAAATGATTACACAACAAAACATTGTCAAAATTACGTTAGTTGGCTCAGGCTCAATTCCAAAACTTTTCCTAGATTTTTTAGGGGAGGGTTCCATATCATCCATTTCAGGATTAAACTTCTTAACATAAGCATTAATTAGAAAGAATTATAGAACATTATACCTTTACTGGAAGCTCAGTTTCATCTATGTCATCATCAGTTGAATTAGAAGATAAAGATGCTCTGTCACTATCACTATATAAGATAGTAGGAAGGGAATCCACTGACATTTCCTTAAACGAATTAATAAAATTTGCATATTTTGTGAATTCAAAACCTTTTCTTCTTTATGTTTGCTCTTCCCCATTTCCCACTATGAAAATTGAATTAGTTACAAAAATAAAATTTAAATATTAAACACGAAAAAAAAGAACTTTAAAAATGAGAAAAAAATTAACTGCCGTTTGACCGAAAATGCTCTGTGTTATTACTCCTTATACTTATTACTTATTTTATTATGTTATGTATCTAGATAATATATAGTAATTTGATAGGTTGCGGATTTTATTATCATTTTATTCTAAAACAGATAAATCAACTGCCTAAGATTTATCCATATATTCAACTTCATATATACATATTATTATTCTAATAAATACGTAATTCATAGTGTGCTTTGCATTTTTTGTAGCGGGTTTCTAAATTATTAAGTGTTTCTTTTTTACGCATCTCAAAGCTCGGTTACGACGTGTAATGGATCAGGAAATAGATTCTTTCCAGGGGTTTTTGTTGAAAGGAAAATTTTATTACAATTTGAGAATTTATAGATCGTCTGAATCCTCCGTTGTTGAACAGGCTAGGGAAGAACAAGAGGAATTTACAGAGTATGCATGTTTCTCGGATTAATATTATGGCTTAGATTTAGCGAACAGTATAACGAATATTCTGCAGCACAAGATAGAATGAAACGAATTTCAAAATCCAGGTAGTAATTTATTTCTTACTTCTCAATTTTTACAATTTGTCACGAATATGGTAGTTATCCTTGTATTGTAAAGATAATATTCAGAAGGAGCTTAATGGAGAAAAAAATTGACGTTTTCTTGGATGCTAATAAACCAGCTACCGATTTCGTTGCTCAACCCATATGGCAACAAATGTGCGACTACATGGATAATATTAGTAGAAATATGAATAACGACTTTGTCTTGAAGAATCGTCTATACATTTTAGCCTGTATAGTTTGCGGTCTCATTTTGGCAATTTTCTTTGTATGTTATAGTTTTATATTTTAAAGTATTGTTTGATTTTCAGAGTTTTTCTTCCAATTCGAAGCCTAATATCTTATGGGCAGAAAATCTGAATGTAGTGTTGGAGAGGTACAAATCTTTACCTGATTCAGGAAAACAAATTGTACAGTTTACAATGCAAAAATTTTATAAAAATAAGGTTAGTCAATAATATTAAAAAATGCATTTTTTGGTTTAGATAAACAAAAATTCCCCGGAAGTTTTAACTAGAACAATATTATTTTCCGGCTCCAATGCCGATCAATTGGTGAAAGATCTGAATCAATATGTTATGGTATTATTAATCTGTTTCTGTGTATTCTGGGACGTATATCCTATTTTATAGACTAATTTTCACAGTCCATTATTCCAACCTATTCCTTTGACGGAAAAAATTGAACGAGCATCGTTGCATGAAACAGTTCGAACTCGTTAGCAAAACATTAAAATTAACACATCGAAATGAAAGAGTTTTAGGAATCGGAACATCAAAATCCAGTGTTGGAGTGATCAGTTTGTTAGGTATTGATAAAATGAAATGGGATGCTCCTTTGGTTCTACATGCATTCTGTGATCCTGATACAAACCAGGTAACCCCAATATTAAGAATCTAACTTTTTTTTAAAATTCAGACTGGTGATAGATTGAATTTGTTAACATTATCTAGGACATCTGAGACAAGGGAGTTTTGTGAGGAACAATCTTCGAGGTATTAGCCCTTCTTTTTTAAAATTTACTATTTTTAACAGAATTTTGACCGAAAATTGGAAACATTCTGGTGGAAACGGTGATAATATTCCTCCAATTTTATCCAGAATTGATTTCATTATCTGTTTATAAAAATTAGATTGCATTTGTACTGTAAATATATTTATTTCTGTTAAAATGTGTGTAACATACTAATTTCCAATTGTCGTTTTTATATTTGCATGCTATGGGTATGATCATCATGGATTTTTTAACAAGTTTTGTTATGAATTATTCAATCGAAGGAATAAAACTGCAGACCGAATCTATTGTATTAGCGTAACATGCACCATAGCACCAAATATGCACCAACTTAATATAACCTATTCATGGTGCCAAGCTACTGTAAGGGCAGAATATCAATATATTTCATAGTTTTAACTTACCGTTTGTTCCATACAAGTTTTTTATTTTTAGAATGGTACTAGATTATAATAAAGACAATTTGAATGAGTTATCTTTTGAAGGTATTTAGAAAAATATATAATTTTTCATTATTTATTAATTATTTCGCATAGAAAAATGTTTTTTAGATGCTAGGAAATTGTTAAAAGAGTGGAGGGATTCAGGAGCACGTAATAGCGAAGATGTTCAGTTTCCTCTCCTTTGCTTTATGAATTTAATAATTTACAGATAATAGATATTTGGGAACTTGTTTTGCAGAAAAATCGATCAGGTTTAGGGGATGAATTGTGGATCATATACGAACAAGTTGGCCTTTTTTTTCTCAGAATTTATAATTTCTTCTTAATTCTAGCTATGCTTTGCTGCTATTGATCGCTTTGAAATTCCTATTGTTGATGAATGTTTAAAAACACTAAATGGCCGATTCCCTAACAGTCCCCGTGTGTTAAAATTAAAAGCAATGTTTTATGAAGCTCAGGGCAGGTAGACAAGGCTCTTTTTATTAAAAAAAAGCTTTTATTTTTGAAGATATGATGCAGCTTTAAAAATTTACAATGGTCTTATTGATAATGATCCTACTAATAATGTAAATATATTTTTTCTTTCTTTTACTCAAAGTACAGTTTAGGGTATTCGTAAACGAAAAGTAGCTCTTTTTTTAGCTCAGTCTAAACGGTTGGAGGCAATACGAGAATTAAATGATTATTTACAAGTATATAATAGTTAAATAGCTATGTTTCAATCACGTTCTTAGGTTTTTTTGAACGATAGTGAAGCATGGCTTCAATTGAGCGAACTCTTTCTCACAGAAAATGATCTTCCTAAGGCAGTACATTGTTTAGAAGAATGTGTTTTAATTTCGGTCAGTTTCACTCAATTATAATTTTGTTGTATCTCTTTTATAGCCATTGAATACTCTATTTTTACGGCGATTAGCAGATTTACGCTATTGTCAAGGTGGCCAAGATAATATTGAGCTTGCCAAGTCTTACTACGATCAAACAATTAAACTTAATCCCAAAGATTTACGTGCTTTATACGGAATTGTACTTGTACGTATATACTTGTTTTCTTAAATATTTATATCATTTCTAGTGCACGAATTATCTTGTTAATCATTTCAAAGGTGCTGTAGATAAGAAAAAAGAGAGCATTGCAGTTGGAACAGGAGCCATGGACAAAATAATTAACATTTATAAGAGTGTATGTATTTGAGAAAATACTGTTATTTATATTATTAAGTTTAAGACGAATAATCCTGGAGCATCTACTTTAATATCAGCTGTAGAACAAGCCAGGACAGCGCTTACTACTGTTAAGCAATGATCACTGAATTTTCCGATTTAATTTCCTATAATTGTTTTAATCCCTTAAAGATACTTATTGCTTGTACTTCATAATTTTCAATGTAATAAATTATTTCTGCGCAATCTTCACATTTTTTTTGTAAATAGCAAATTTTCTTTAGTGGGGAAAAAATTCTTCACAATGTACGTAATTTATCGTTACGTACGCGACAATACGCTTATACTCAAGCGTGTATTGATTTGGACTCATTTTTGAGTTGTTAAGGCGCACAGTTTTTAAATTTCAAATTTTTTATATTGTATAAAATTTTGACTGAAAATGCGTAAAAGGCCGGCGGATGCTCGACAAATTTATCCAGGAGAAGAACTAAGAAAAAATTCTACCTTCATTGTTAAACGCTTCAATGGGAAATTTGATGAAAAGGCAGGTTTATCATTAATACAATAGTGAATTAACTATTATTTCTAGGTTGTTGCTATTTTAATTGATACCAAAGAAGTAAGCAATAAAGAACTTCAAAAAAATCGTGATGAAAAGAAAGAAAAAAATTTGCATAATCCAGGTACTCGTCAGGAACGACTAACTGAAGATGGGGAAGAGGTAAGGTGTAACGTCATCATAACTATTACTTGATTATTTTTAGGATGAGACAGTACCGAATAGCGAGTCTCCAACTAAAAGAATGCATCGTCTTTATTATATTCACTATATTGGAATGGATAGAAGAATGGACGAATGGGTGGAGAGGGAAAGATTTGTTGAATTTGCTCCAGCCGGTGCCGAAATTCTTCCCCCACCTACGATAACTGCTGGTGCTAATGATTGTGAGTTTTCCTGAGTGATATTTCAATTAATTTCTTTTCCAGCCGGTCAAGGAACAATTACAAGAAGCCAAAGACGTATCCATGAAGAATTTCACCACGTTCAAAAGTCATACGATGAGATGGATGCTTTCACAGCAAAATTAGAGAAGGAGCATGAAGAGGTACAATCGTTGAGATCATATAATACCGAAAGCAAAGCTTTAGAGAACCAAAGTTAAAAATATCCAACAAATAATACTGGGCAATTTTGAAATATCCACATGGTATTTTTCACCATTTCCCGAAGATTGTGCAGGTGAACGATTGTACATTTGTGAATACTGTTTGGCTTATACTCCTGATAGACTACAATATGCCTGTCATAAGGTAATTGAAAATTTATTTCATAGGATTTCTTTTTCTCTAGAAGCATTCATGTACAACACGTCAACCTCCAGGTGATGAAATATATAGAAAAGGAAAAGTATCAGTTTTTGAAGTGGATGGAAGAGTCAATAAAGTTGGTTTTCTTTAAATTATACTATTTCTTTTCATTTTATTAGGTGTATTGTCAATGCTTATGTTTACTATCAAAATTATTTATGGACCACAAAACTTTGTATTACGACGTAGATACTTTCCTGTTTTATGTATTATGTGAGGTAAGCTGGGTCATTCATTAAATATTCTATCATAGTGATCACGGTCAATTAATTATTTAAATGTAACGTTGTTTTAATTACAGGTAGATGATCATGGAGCTCATGTTGTTGGTCATTTTTCTAAGGAACGAATGTCTGAAAATAACTTGGCTTGTATTATGATATTACCACCTTATCAAAGAAAAGGATATGGAAAACTCTTGATTCAACTAAGTAACCTTACATTTATTTTTTTAATATTAATATATCGATCTTAAAGGTTACGAACTTTCAAAAAGAGAAGGCTGGATAGGAACTCCAGAAAAACCACTTTCGGATCTGGGCAAAGTGAGCTATAGAAGTTATTGGTGGTGGCGGTTATTAGAAGTTATGGATAAGCTGGTATTTGCTTGGCGCAGTAAATTTTATTCATTTGTCATATTTGTAGGAAAATGTTGAAGATATTACTGCAGGAGAACTGTCGATACATTCTGGGATAAGCGAGCCCGATATTGTTTCAACATTACAGACAATGCAAATGGTTAAATATTGGAAAGGATCAAGTTTGTATTAGTTTTAGCATATATTTATAAAGAAAACTTTTAGGTGAGTACGTTGTCCGAGTTCATCGTCGTATAATAGATCATTGCAAATCTTTGAATATGGCTCGTCCTCCAAAGCTATTACTCGATCCATTATGTTTAAGATGGTCTCCAGTCGAGACACGCTCTTCTCCCTTTGGCAGTCACGATTAACGCCCTTTACACGTTTTGTATATTATTCAAATAATTTGTTGATTTCGATTTGTTAATTGTTCTGATACTCACTTATCGTACTATGCGGGTTTTCATTTTTATTCTTATTAAAATGAATTATATGATGTATTTTCTTTTTAAACTGTTAAAGTTTGTTCCTTTTGTAATATCTCTTTTTTTTTAATCTTTATTCTTGTACTAAGATTATTTTTTAGAAGCTTTTCTTATGGGTCGATCAAGATCTCGATCACCTCGAAACAGTAGAGAACGAGACAGGAGCAGGGAAAGAGATCGGGAGAGGGATCGTGATAGAAGTAGGGAACGGAAACATAAGAAAGAGAAAAAGAAAAGGTGAGTACAAAAATGATCTTAAAGCATTTTTTAAAAGTTATTTTAGATATCGAGCTGAATCATCCGAAGTCTCAGATTCCGAAGGTGTCAAACTAGGTAGCTTACTCAAGGAAAGGAAAAGAAATCGAAGCCGAAGTCGTGAAAAGGAGAAAAAGTGAAACATTTAAACTTATTCATTTTTTGTTTTTATTTATTTAGAAAAGTTGAGGCTGTAGCTATTCCTAAAGATGTACAAAAAGAATTAAGTGGTAATTTCGATTCGTCCACCCTCAGTGATACAGCAAAGAAATGGTTAGAAGATCGCATTGCCGAACAGGTACATAGTTTTTATTAGTTGCATATCTTATTTGTATTTTAAGGTTCTTTCACGTGTTGATAAATTAGAAGCAGCTATGGCTGAACGAATTGCTAAAGCTCGCATTGACGTGGAACAAAGGTTACGCGTACAGATAGAAGCTGAAATGGCTGAAGAAATTCAATCAACGCGACGTAGAGAGGTACATTCAGATTTTAAAGTTTATACCTTCGTTTGTATTTAGGAAGATTCTCGACGTCGCTGTGAAGCTCTAGAAGAGCAATTGAAGCAAAAACTCAAGGACGCCGAAGAAAGTGAAAAAAAATATGTTAGTTTTTTTATATTTCTAATAATAATTAAAACATATGTATGGCCTGACCCTGTTAATGTATTTTCAGTATTAAGTTATTTAAGATATTGCTTTTTGTATAAGTCTGCGCATATTTTTTTGTTTTTGTTTCGAAAAATAGTATAAGCATGAAAAATAGCGCGAAGAATTCTATTGTTCATACAGCTTAATGTTGTTCATGGAGGATTTCTGCATACCCTACAGCTCACGTAAATCCATTTTCTACGAGAGGTGAGCTTTCGGAAATAAACAGGTTTGGTAATGAAAATGAATTTTATCACTTGTTCATCCAAAAAAGGAAGTAGCCATTAAGGTTACCTTTTGGTTGGCCCTAAATTTATATCATATATGATGGATTCGTTTTCAGAATGAGGAAAAATTGGCAATGCTAGCTCAAAGAAGTCAGTTGGAAAGGGAACGCCAAGAGCTACAGAAAGAGAAAGAGGCTTTAAACAAAACCGAGCAGCAGACGATACTCAACAAAGGAGGTGTAAGGGCTCCGATTAAACTAAAATTTGGAGTGAAGTGAATTAACAAATGTGTGTGAAATGTAAATACTTATTCATAATAATATTCTTTATTTTGTATACTGTTTTGCGAAGGAATAAAGTACATTACTTTCAAAAAATTTAATATGCTCACATTATGTAATTATAAGTTATTGAGATTGATTGCTAATAAATCAGCGCGATCATTGTTTAGAAGATTATATAAAGATTTTTCAAAATTCAGTCTGTGCTCATTAAAGCACATTACAGATTTGGGATTGCTTCTTATCCAATATTCACAGAACAGTTTGAAAATATGGCCTAAACGAGAAGAAAGAGGTAAACTTGAATATATTTAAACCTACAATATGCATTGTTGTATTCTATAAAATCAACTTTATGAGAAGCACTTAGATTATAAAAATGTTTTCTTAATATCCCAGTTTTAAGCATATGGAAGGTGAGAGATGATATTGTTATTCCTGAACAAATCATATTTCAATGCTTTTAAGTTATTTTTCTTTTTTATTTTACCAGCTACGGCCATTGGGAATCCTATAGTAGGATGATTACACAATTGTAAAATATTTTTCATATCTTTTGGATGTTTTTTGGCTAAAAATATCAATTGATCGATCGAAAGCATTCCCATTCCTCGTAAATCTGTTGAAGGATCATTTCCCTAATTTGAATTAGTAATTGACATTTTCATGTAATATTCCTGAACTTACTTGAAACCCTACATCTTGCCAAAGAATAGAAACTAAGGCGAACTCAGAGGCTTTATTAGGTATAGTTAAGCACCAAAGTTCTCTTAATTTTTCTACATGGTCGCTATTACGAACATTGAATGTTTCTCTGCGTTTTTCATCAACCTGAACTAGGCGATTATGAAAAAGCTAATAACCGAAGTAAACCATTTCTAATAGCTTGTTGTATGTCACAACTTCAGTGAGATATCTATCCAGTCGAACAATCAAATCCAGTCTCTCTTGGCCATTTGCAGATACAGCATGTTTTTTTAACAGTTCTTCTGGATCCATTTTTTTTCTTAATTTCCAAATTTAAAGTTGAATAAAATACTTATAGCTCACAGAGATCCTAAAACAAGACACTGTGTTTTAACTAGAAACCATTCAACGTGTGATATGATTTGAGCTCTATGAGATCTTGGCTGTACCAACTAAATGATTATATTAAAATAAAGGAAATTGGATAATATTTACAATCCTTTCTAAATGACTTTTTCCCGTAATCATACTCCAAACATCTTGACACAAAAAGTAACATGAGATAAATAAATTATTTAAAATATTCCATGAAGATACTACTGGTTCATAATGGTTAGAAGACATGAAGCTATTATGCTAAAAAAATAAGATGAGTTAAAATTAAGAAAAGTTTTCCTAATTAATAAATTAAATAATAAAAGGAAAATCCTATTTTTCCTTATAAAAAATAATGATTATGCATTTTTATTATAAATATAAAATGAAATGAACAAACGTGAACAAATAAAATAATTATAATGACAAATTATTCAGTTAATTTTCTAGGTTCCGTTGAATTATAGTGTTCTCCTAATTGATAAGCGTGTCTATGATAAACAACAGTCAAAGGTTTTGTAGTAAATTGCTCTCCGAAAGTTACAAATCTACCTTCTGGTTGTATTACCTGAAAATTAATTTTATACGAATTTTCATAAATTCATAATCTTAAACTTACAACAATCTTTCTTTCCAAACATAAGCTAAGTGCGTTTAACTCGGGTTCACCGCCCCAAACACCTCCGTCTTGGGCAACATTTAATACTTTATTGCAATATTCTTCAAACTCAAATTCATCTAGTGGTTCGCCATCATCCTAAAAATTTATTTATTTATTATGAAAATGGGTAAAGAAAAATTACATTCGTCAAGAATGGAGCAAAATCATCTTTATGCTCAAGTAAATACTTTGCAGCACGACGCCGCATATCTTTCCCAGTAACCTAAGCAACGAATAAATAAGAAAACGATAGAAACTACAAACAGCTTCGAATCCCATGGTCTTTGAGAGCTGGTGAGCAACTGCGTTATACAAGCAATCACCGTCAGGAGCAATGTCGAAAAGTTGAAGAGATTGTTCTTCCAAAACCTGACAAAAACAAATTAATTCCTTTCGTTTTTCATTAGAGCAAAATTATTGCAAGTCAAGTAAGGAAAAACCTTTTGAATAGCTTTCAGTTCAATAAGTCTCAAAGAAGAGGAAGAATTGGACCGATCCTCCTGGATAGCTTCTGCAATGCGCTTGGCATTTTGATCTTTTTTAGCTTGACGTTTAGCTTGTTTCCCTGTTACTTGCCGTTCTTTGTAAAAACTATTTTCTTCAGCGGGTTCCGTCGCAAGAATCTCTTCTTTAGTGTCTACACTAGATTGAGCCTAGAGCCGATTATTAGAAAATACTCCTGTAAATGATAACAACTTCCTTAAGTTCTCGAGCTTGTCTAGCTTCTAATTCTTTTTCCATAGTATCGATTTGAGCATTAGTTTCTTTTTGTTTCTGCTTATTGCCGGATTTAGCAGCTTTCTTCATTGTAACACAGGTTTCTTAAGAATAGCAGTAAGCAGTTAAGAACCAATAATAAATACCTCGTAACTCTTTCTTTTCTTTACGATGACGAAGAAGGAGTAGCTCTATCATATCAGTGAGTTCTTCTACATCACTCATGTTCTATCTTCTTGCTAGCAATAATTTTTGTCAGTTCAGATGTTTGAAAGGTTTAAATTGTATATAATGGGAAAAAACCAATTAAATTTAAACCACACATAGCAAGAGATCAGATAGTTTATCGCACATGAAATGATGTACAGCTACTTATTACAGGATCCCAATATTTCGCAAACATTTTATAAATAAATGATTATCACTGTAAAAGAGGAACTGCGGTGTATTTTCCCAATAAGGCACTGATAAGGGCTGGACCATATCCTGTGCCTCGGTCGTCAGACTCAGCTGGAGCAGCAATGTCAAAATGCAACCAGTTCAATCCTTCTCCAAATTCGATATGAGCACCAATGAACAAACCGGCAATAGCAGAAGGTGGACCCTAAGAAGATACCAATATTATTGAATATTTTTAAAAGAGTTTACATCCATTTTTCCTAGGTTGCTATTTTTCATGTCAGCCATTTTACTTTTCAAGTCAGAAAAATGAACTTCAGGACAGAAAAGCATTGGTCCGAGCATATCACCAGATTTTTTTCCAGCAGCAATGGCCTAAAATTATTAAGCTTTTGAAATATTCCTCTTAGTATGAATTACTCTCTGCTCCCATTCTTCGCTGTTGGTTAGAACTGCTCCATGGAGCCTGCCAGTCATGTAACTCTGGGCTCCAGTAAGAGTAGCCATATCTAAGATAGTATCAGCCTAAATCAGCAAAAAACATTACCATTTTTGATAAGAACTACGAATGTTTACCTTTAGGACGTTCTTTGCATAATATACACCATCAGCAAGAACCAAACGTCCCTCAGCATCAGTATTGTTAATTTCAACAGTTTTTCCACTCAACATCTGAATGATGTCATCTGGTTTACTGTAAAATCGTTACGTAATTGAGACCAAATAATATTACATACACAGCAATTGGGCTAACGTGATTCTCAACAATACAGAGACAAGCATGTAAGTTTTGCTTGAAGCCAGCTTTAACCATAGTATAGAAGGCTTGAAGGAATCCAGCAGCACCACCCATATCTCTCTTCATGTCTTAAGCTTCAAATTTAATTACATAATTATAATTTTCGTTGTACTTGGCATGCCAGTTTTAGTTTTAAGTTGCATTCCACCGGTATCGTATACAACACCCTTTCCTACTAATGCGTATGTCTCAGTAGCATCCGATGGACTGAAATTTGAAAAATAATCATGATAAGATTGCTAAATAATTCTCACGTATGGCTGAGAACAACAAAAGCTGGAGGAGTTGGGCCAGCTTTTCCGACATGATAGATCCCTCCAAATCCACGTTTCAGCAGCTCTCCACCCTAACACAACTAATTTGAAGAAAACTACAGTTA
The DNA here is from genome assembly GCA_964057225.1 of Auanema rhodensis. NCBI lineage: Eukaryota > Metazoa > Nematoda > Chromadorea > Rhabditida > Rhabditidae > Auanema > Auanema rhodense. The sequence goes on along the minus strand of OZ059899.1, from coordinate 5,491,081 downwards.
TTATCATACTTGAATGACAGTAGAGTGAACACCCAACTCATCGGCAACAGCCTTGGCCTCCTCAACTAAGGCGTCAGTTGTCAACTCATTTGCTGGAGTATCAATTAAACGTGCGGCTTCTCTGATAGCATGAGACAGAGCAGATAAGAACTGAACATCAATGTCTGTCAGAACCTAGAACTGCAGATGAGAATCATTTAACATTTCTAAACAACATACTTTTCCGTTGGTGACGACGATTTCCAGCTCGACATTAGCAGGTTTTTCATCTGCTTTCTCAGTTTTCCGAGAAAACAAAGGGAATGAACGGGCAATTGCCGAAACACTAGCCAAAATGTGTTCATAATCAGCCAAGAGAACAATGTTGAAAGTCTAACGAAGAAATAATATGGTATTATTTACTTATGTGATCTAACCTTTGATGATTTTATGTGTGAACTTTTGACCTCCTTGTAAATGTCAATAGGATTAGCAGGTGAATTACCGCGTGATATCTTATCAGATATGGATACAATTCTTGCTTGATTGAAATAAAAAGGCAAGGATCCTGAAGACGGTAAAAGCTCAAGCGCTTGCTTCCACTGATCCTCAGCTTAAAGCGAAACATTGAAATTACAATAGATATGTGCAACATACAGACACATTCGCCGATCTTTTCTTTTAAATTGGTATATTGAAATTGCTTTATATGGCGGTTATGCCCAATAATAAGCAAAGAAGCTTGAGGCAGGCGTAAGGCTGAATTCAGCCCAGCCCGGATCGACAAGTTTGCCATTCTAAAAAAAAAGAAGCTTACGATCAACAAACGGAAAACAAAGAAAAATACAAGATAAAAAAAAGCGATAAATTCGGACATTGAAGCGTGAAACATTTTCAAAAATTGCCTTATTATAGAGAACTCAACAGAGAAAAGATAAGGCTCACACAACTACATAGTCAAGAAAGGAGTTACAATGAGCACAACAGCTAGAGATACGAGGTTTCATCATAGTGATAGGTCGCCTACCCTTCAATGGTCTGATAAGTACAAGTCTGCACGGTCCCACAGGTGGGTGGTCACGTCTAAAGTCACGATAAGATAATGCTCCAATGGGATGACAAGACAGATACGCCGCCACGTTCAGAGTAGTGCTCCATGCAACAAAAAATTCCGATAAAGTATTGACGAGGGAACTCCCTTACAAAGAAAAAACATAAGTTTAATTAAAAGAAAACATCGAAAATAAGATTTATAAAGACCTGCTCAAATAAAAGCAAATACTTAAAAGCTGTTTTATTATAGTCAAGTCACTAAGAGATGTGCACATGTGTATTGCAATCTGCGAACAAGGTGGTAAGTCTGATTGTTAAGTCATCTACAAATACACAATCGGCAAAAATTGCGAACTATTCAGAGAAATAGGGACAATTCATGCTTTTGTGCTATACTCTGCTTTTAAATAAATCTAATTGACTAAGACAAGACTAGATTTAGATGGACAATTCGAATTTGACATCAATTTGAGCAGCACGAGCGAGATTCACGATGTTCGAAAGCTTCACTACCATCTTAGCTGCCTGAAACAATGAAAAAAATGCTGGATAATCTCAATGATAGTAATACCTCGTCAAGATTATCACATGGAAGAATCCTTAATTGGGAAGTAGCAATTAGGGCCTTAGCATCTTCAACCTTTGTTCCTGAAAATGAAAAAAATGGGAAGCTAACAGAAATAAGTCTTGCGACGAACCCTGAAGGCGGACAACAATAGGGATTTTGAGCTTCAAGTCATTGGCTGCCTTAATAATTCCTTGTGCAATAACATCACAACGCATAATTCCACCGAAAATGTTAACCAAGATAGCGTTAACCTATAAAAAAAGATATTTAAAATGATTAAAAAAATAAATAAGGACCTTCTTTTCATCAGCGGTAATGATCTTGAAAGCTTCAGTGACCTGCTCAACAGTAGCTCCACCTCCAACATCAAGGAAGTTAGCAGGCTCACCACCGTGAAGTTTGATGATATCCATGGTAGCCATGGCAAGACCAGCTCCATTAACTGAAAGAATTATTTAGTTTTAATTTAGAAATCTGAAATACCCATGCATCCGATATTTCCATCTAATCGGATGTAGTTGAGGTTAGCTGCAGCAGCGCGGATCTGATTAAGGAAATTAATATAGATACTGAATAAATTAACACCTCGAGCTCGTCTTCTTGCTTAGAATCCTTAAGAGCAAAAAGATCAGGTTGACGGAATTCAGCATTGGAGTCGAGAAGAAGTTTGCAATCCATACAATAAACTACAAATAGAATATTATTTAGTAATATAACAAAAGACAATATTATACCATCTCCATTGACATCTTCAGCCATTGGATTGATTTCAATAAGAGTTGCGTCACTCTTACGGAAAAGATTGTAAAGCTTTTGAATGATTTCAGAAGCTTGGGTTAAACAATCTCCCTTAAAAAATTAATCAAAAATGTAAAAGAATATAGTGCAAACTTGGAATCCCATCTTTGAAGCAACATCTGTGGCAATTTCCTTATTAATTCCAACGCTCAAATCAATTGGAACTTTAACAATAGCTTCGGGCTCTGTAGCAGCAACCTCTTCAATATTGACTCCTCCTCTAGATGATCCAATAATGATGGGTCCCTAAAACTGTACTGTAGGCAGTAGTAGTAATAAAAAGTTATACGTTAGTAGTTCTATCGAGAGTAATGGAGAAGTAATATTCACGGCGAGTGAATAGACGTTGACAAACCATAACCTAAGAATATAAGAGTAAATATTTTATATTATAACTGAAATAACCTCCTCGCATTTTTTTCCTCTGTGGTCAGTTTGCTTAGTAACAAGATTAGATCCAATCATAAGTCGGGCCTTTTCTTGTGCTTCTTCTGGGCTAAAAATATATTCCAATATACTTATATTTCAAAAAAGTTTACGTGAAGACAATTTGAACTCCTCCTTGGAGTCCAGAATCAAAACGACCCTTTCCACGACCTCCGGCAAGAACTTGAGCCTTGATGACATAGTCTTTTCCTCCTTAATAAAAATACATTGCAGAGATTAATTCCTAATTTCTTTTTACCAATCTTAGTAGCCTGTTGTTTAGCTTCCTCGGCAGATCTAGCTACTCCGAAAGGTGGAACCTATAAACAAGATATGTCAAAACGAAAAAGTAAATAGCTTACTCTGATGTCTTCCTTCTGAAGAACAGCCATGCCATGATGCTCATGGAGCATCAAGTTTCTAGCTGAAGAAGCAAGTGTCTAAAAATAACTTATAAAATCATGACTTGACAAAAATCAATGACGGTTATTGTGTAAAGCTTGCTGAAGTAAATAATCTAAAAGATGCAAACCTTTTGTGCATTTTGTAGCAAAGGCTGACTGATTCTGCTGAGCATTTTGGAAGACACTGAAATCTTTGAATAATTACAAATAAAATATATACTGTTTAAACTAATAATTAAGACAAAATTTAATTCTTATAAACAACATGAAGAACGGTTGCAGCTTCAGTCAACATAATTGCGAACAACGAGAGTTTCCGTAAACAACAGCCAATCCGTCCGTCATGTTGGACATTATTCCGCTAACACACATCGTTTAAAGGTGTGGGGACAGAACCTTTTGGATCGATTTATTAGTGAAAAAGGTATAACACGAAAATTCAGTGATCAGTCTAAGGAGTATATGATCTTTGAACCTAGATATAATGTTATTTTTTGAAGTGTTCCACAAATTAAACTGAGTAGTTTTGAACTGAATTTGAAGAGTAATGGAATAAAATTAAGAATTTAAAGTTGAAATTCATAATTTCTTATAAAAAACGGTTATATTGAAAGACAAATCTTCTAAATATATCGAAGAAACGTTTCCTTTAGAAACGAGAAAGGAATAGATTGGTTTGATGCTACCACCAATGTCTGCATTTCTTTCTTTATCGTAAAATGGTAAGATTTAATGATCACACCTATGTATAAGACCATCAAGAAGAAGGTCTAAACCTAGGTTTTCTCTAGTAAAGTTAAACTTGTTGTTTTTTAATGCTTTTCATTTTCTGAATATATATATTTCTACAATTACTAGTTACATACATACCATTTTGGAAAAAAAAAAATTTACTTCGGAGTATTATTGTTCTATAAGTTCATCAATTTTTGATATGTTTTAATTGAGAAGACAATTTATTATGTTTAATAGACTATATTTTTTCTCTTTTTATTATGTGAATCAGTTCCACTTTTCAGAATTTTTATATATACATATGATTTCCTTTTCTCGTTTAAAACTTCATACTCTATTGAGATCAATATGAAATACAACCGTTTTTTCTTTATTTTAAAATAGATCTAAACTATCAAAGTAACAATATAAATTTGAAACACCTTTATTGAACATTGCATATTCGTTGGCTACCTTGTATCCTTAATAGGGCATTCTTGGATCATCTCCAAAATCAAGAAGAATAGAAAGATTGAACGAAGAAGACCGATATATTTAGGTCAGACTATTTTATTGACCACATCTAGCCACAATTTCGTTGATGGAGAACGATATTCCATTTCATCTCTCACTTACCTATATTTGGCCGGCTGTCACTATACTGCCTGTTATGTCTTAAAGATTGTTTCCCTTTGAACGTTCAGTGTTTTGAAATCTTTTATATTGTTGTCAAAGATCCACGTCTCCTATCTATTCAGAACTCACATTACTGGACTTTGTAATATTTATTTCAAAAACTTGTTAAGAACAATTTAAGTCTTTTTGAAATAGTTTAATACATTTCATTCCAAAAACATAAACTACGTTATCAATTTTTTCTATGAAATGTCTTGTTATCATTTAACTTTTTCTTTTGTAGTATAGTACCAACTCCTTTGCTTTAATATATTTTTCTTTTTTATGCCATTTTAATATTTTTTCTACAGGTCGACATGTCTTTGACTGACAAGTTCAACGCTGCCGTTGAAATTATTCAAAAATTACCAAAAGAAGGTGAGAAATATTTGAATCAGAATAATATTTATATAATAAGTTGATAAAGTCTCATGATATAAATTTAAAAGAAAATTTTAATTATCTATTTCAGGACCAGTAAGTACTTCGAATGACCAAAAATTGAAGTTTTACTCTCTTTTCAAACAAGCTACCATTGGTGATGTGAATACTGAGAGACCTGGCATTCTCAGTTTTGTTGAGAGAAAGAAGTGGTACGCTTTCCAACATAATCAATATTTTATATTTATTTAACTTGCTCAAAAAGTTTTAAAGTGATTGTAAATAGTTCAAACTTAACCATCATGAAATATCATTAGAGCTAATTTGAAAATTATCTTTTATAGGGATACATGGGCCGAATTGAAGGGAAAATCCCAAGATGACGCCAAGCTTGAGTATGTTCAGGTTTTGAACGAAATGTTTGATAAAATTGCTCAAGTAAGCATTTGATCATATATTCTTGTTACTTACATAAATTTAGGAACTTGACATCAACGACTGGCTTGACAATAAGTGTGATCCAATTATTAAAACAAACTTAGCTATTATTGGAAAGTAAAATATATTTATTTTATTTCAATGATTAAGTACATACAACCCGATTGTAAGAGATCTATCATAATTTGGAGATTATATAAATAATTTTTTTTTGTATATTTAAGTCTGGAATATTTCTTTGAAATAAAAATCTTAAAGGAACTAAATACTGAAAGAATTAAAAAAAAAACTTTCTAATATGTTATAATCATGTAGATAAATGGCTTGACCCATTGGCTCTTGGACTTTTTCTTTCTTCGTCTTCACGATCTTTATCTTCTTTATAAGCAAAATACTAAATAAATTTTATGAATTAAATATTTAAATTAAAAGTTTACCTGAAACCCTCGATATACAACATGAAGAAATAATCCATCAATAAATATTATCAAACCCAATGCGACCATTAATATAGTTGTCACCAAGAAATGGACTAAAATTCAGTTTTACTGATATTCACCAACAGAATAGATAAATAATAAAAAATTAATGTTATGCTTTGTTTCAAAATAAATATCATTTGGTTTTTTTTTTGAGGATTTTTTTTTCAAATGCAGTGTTTACCTCCGTCATCTCCATGACGAACATGTCGCATACGATGTGGATCTGGATCACCTTTTAGATGATAAACGTTTTGTAACAAATTTCGAGCAAATTCACGATTTCTTAAAACATTCCACAAACAAGATAAAAACAGAAGAATCAGGGATAAAGTCCATAATGTCTAAAGTATATTAAATATATTGAACAATATAAATAGAATTGATACCATGAAAAATAAGTATGGTTTCAGCATTGAAGAACGTTTGTTAGAAATACCCATAAATAAACAAACTACAGCTATGAAATCAAGAATTATGATAAGAAGTTCTAAATAGGTGCTTAATCCTAGACGACTTAAACCGAAGAAGTATAGAATGGCATTTGTTGTCATTCCTATTAATGATAATATTGCAACGATGCGACAACCACTCTGGAATGTGAAGATGAAGAGAGCATGATTCAAAAATTTAAAAAAAATAGAAAAAAATTTGAAATAATTACTTCTACTCGAACTGATCCACAGCAACAGTGACTGGGTGGCACTGGATCTTCTGCGAAACTCACAATTGTGTCTCGAGGCTTCATATCTATTTAGTTTTAAGTTATAAAAAATATTAAAAAACATAAATGAATAAATATATTTTATATTTTAGAAAATGTATAAGATATAGAATTAGCGTGAAAAGGCTGCAGTAAACTTTACTAAAAACATAATATAAGAAGCAAAATAGTTATATAGTAGATAAGATCATTTTGTGATTATCAGCTATTAGATAGACTTCAAGTTTGTTGGGGGCATCTTTAGGAAAAAAATTAATTTCTAATTTGTATGCATTCATAATGAATAAGGCTTAGAGAAAAATAAAAATAAGAATTTTCACCTGAATAGTGTATAGGATATAAGGGACATGGTCCTTGTGTTGATATTATTTTGTAGTTATAATGAGGTTTTTCATCCAATGAGGTAAGTACCATTTTCTGCATTTGAATGTAACGCTAGTCACTATTACTTCCATGAAATGCTTGTGACAAGCTTGACAAAGATTGAGATAGAAGAATTTAAACAAGAGCCTTAGAGAGAGAGATGGAGATAGAAAGAGAAAACAAGGATAACCTAATGTGATTCAAGAGATTTAGTCGTCGACAATGTTACGCTTCTGATTTCTAACAGCGATGAACTGAAACATTGCCATCGTTAGCTATATTCCGCTTTGAAGCACATTTTTCAGTGGAGGGAAAAAACAATTCAGCATATTCTTTTTACTGTGTTGTTGATTTTGTGTCAGAAAAGGAGCTATGGACAATTTTAATGAAGAGAATGCTGAATATATGAATCCGAATCAGAGTTCGTATATTTGAAAGAATTGAAGGTGCCTTGACCAAGAACTTGAGTCATCATCATAAGGAGTGAAATGAGTTGATTATGACTTGAATAAGTTGATGACCTAAGAAGCTTCAACTGTCCAAAGTGGACGAAGGTCAAGCGGACGCTCGGGAGATATCTCAGGGGCTTGATTCAATTGACATTGTCCAGTTGTGTCTCAATACTAATGAGGAACGCTCAAGAAAAAGGAAGATGAAGAATTTAGTCTTCCGAACAAGTCTCGTATTCTGGCACATTTTTAGTAAACCTCATTTTTAACACTCAAAAGACATTTCTTTTAAAGCAAGAGCTTAAAAAACCTACAAGATCTGCTAGAAGAAGAATACATCGAGATATATGGGAATAAGTTTTCCTCTGAATGAGATGTATCCATACTATTAGTGATTAAACTATCTTGCCGTTACAGCAAAATGCGATAAAGAATGCTTTAAGGAATAAGTTTATTTAAGAAGTAATCAGAGACTAAGATTCTTATAAATAATTAAGCAAACTTCGGGTGCCTTGCGTGCGAAAAGACTTTGAATCCTTGGCATTCTCCATTACGTAACCCTTACTTTTATGAAACATTTAGAATTTGTAAACTTTGTTGCTTTGGTTGATGGACTTTCTTAAATTTATGACGAAGAAAAGGGAAAAAATTTTGACCACTGAGCGGATCGAACGCCCAACCTTTCGATCTGGAGTCGAACGCGCTACCATTGCGCCAAGCAGTCACATTACAAGTTAATCGTTAATCATTTAAGATGTAAAATATTCTATCAATTGTAGGTTTACAAAACTTTTGAAACAAGACTAGGATGAACGAGGTATGTTATGTATATTATTTTGGTTAACAACCAACTTAGGTTGCGATTGAAATTCAAGAGCATTCATTGTCTTTATGAGCGTTGTACTCAAAACCCTATGAATTAGTAATAAACACAATAAATACATCATCGGTACACTAATCCACTGCTTTTTATAAAACAAGATTTTTATATATTTAATAAATATATTTTTTGGCTATATTGGCTGTTAATAGCCAAAAAATATTGTTGCTTATAAAATTTTCAAGAAAATAAAGCGATCATGATTGTAAGCTGCTTTTGCAATGTGTTTGAAAAACAAACCATTAATTTTGCTGAACTTTCTAGGTGTTCTGGAACTTGTGCTTGAGGTAGGAGATAATAATGCAGAGCTAGTTGGCTCAATTAAATCAGAATTCACTCTAATTAATGGCGGCGGAGGTGTATGCGAATCAATGAAACATGAGGTACCATCAACAACTGATGGCACTAAGCTCACTCTGCAAAGTTTTTAAAATAATCACGATATTTATAATTAGTTACCGTTTACGACGATCAATTAAATCAACTTTGGATGATATTAAACTAGATGTAGAACGAATTGGTAAAGGTGGAACAACTTTCTTCTTGACTGTGTTCTAAGACAAAATAAAAAAAAGTTTCTTTCTTTTGGAAAAGAATATTTTGAACCTTGTGAATATCATTAATTAAATTGGTACATGGTTGAAGATGCTCATTAGTACGATTAATGATGTGAGGAGCCAGTGTTGTATCGTGTTGTCTTGGCGAAGCCAGCTTACCAATGTTTCTAAATTTAAAAAATTGCTACCAAGAAATGTAAATGTAGAAAACATTGTAAAGTTATAGAATAGGTTAAAACCTTAATGAATAAGTAATACGCAGTGAGTATGTAGAATCACGACATCTACATAGTGCTATTAAATATATTATTACATAGGAATAAAGGTAGATTATAGTCAAAATTGAAGTACGTTTGATGATGAAGGATATAGTAAATATGAACAAACCAGAAACTATGAGAAAATAGAATAAAGTGTAAATATTGTTTTTGAGCAACAGAATAAGAATAAAGAAGTTGATAATAAATTTTTTGGAGAAAATCAAAAGAAAAAAAGAATGAAAGAGAAAAAAACGAATAAGATAATAGGGAGGGGAGGGTCGACGACAATCTTTTCTTCTTGAAGCTGTGAAAGACTACAAGAAGCTAAAGCTAGTTATGGGTTGGACATGTAGTTTACTATGCGTACAAGGCTGAAGTGGCTAGTGAATTTTGAATATAGACATTCTGATTTTTGAGAAGATTTAAGAAAAGTGCACGAGTGAAACTTTTTTAGTAAATAGATTCTAATGATTCTAATGATCAGTACTGGATTACAAATATGATTAACGTTTCATCGATGCTTTAAAAATTTGATTTTTAGCCCGGAGATTAGAAGCCATCGCATAAGGTATTGAATATAGATATTAATAAACAGTGTCACGGCAAACAGATGAAAGGGAAAGAACATGAAACGTAGTTGTTGTTGGCATGTAAGAAGAGGCGATTGAAAGATAAACGGCACAACTGACTTAGCTTGAAAATCAGAAAAGACAATGATCGATGCGCTATGTCACGGTGAATGGTGAGTAAGAAATAACAGATCAGAATAGGTTGTGCTCTTCTTCATCATCGTGTAGACATCGAATTTTCAACGATGATCTCAGTGATGCTAACCATCTTGCACAAGAAAATCTGTCAATTATGAGCAAGAAAAACGAAATTGACATGATATGTGTCATCGAAAATTTTTGAGAAGTTTTTAGAGATATGGAAGCAAGACCAACGCAAATTGAAAAAATGCTTACCTACAGGAATTGAATGTCAAGAAGTTCAGAGTGAGAAAGACGGATAGCTCACCTGTAGATGTCACCTCACATTATGTTTTACGAGACCCTCATAATATCAAAAAAGCTTCAGTTTGAGATGAAGAAGATAGTTGAAATAAGCAGGGCAGTCTTTATGTACTTTAAAACGGTTATCTATAGTTTTTTTTAGTAAAGCTTAGCGCATTACATTCGCACATTTCAGTTAAGTATTTTCTTTAGATACGATTTTTTGAACTCAGCTATTGATCGGATTTAAAATAAAGAAAGTTTGATATCATCAAATGATATGATCAGTCATCGAGTATATCTTCCAAGTGATAACATATGACACTAACAATCACAATGTTTCTATTACAGAAAGCAATAATGTCCTTTAATATTACATCTGACGTTTTAAATTAGATAAGTATATCATATAAAAAGTAGATATAATCACAATAATTTAACATTTAAATTATACCAATAATTCATTGATCAAAGAGATTTGCAAGAAAAATAGAGAAATGAGAAGAACAGACTTGTAAATATGCATTAAACATAATAAAAATGATTCGAAGTACATCCGACAATGATATTGGATGTCCAACAAGATTAATCAGGTGTTCTAGTCGGCTTGCCTCGATCTTCTCATGTTAATGTTCCGAAAAGCCAACCACAGACAACTGCCTCTTTTAACAAGAAGGTTAATATCATCAGATAAATATTAAATAGTTCTTTATTTAAAAAAAAAGAAACTCTGTGGAAAGAAAAAATATCTCTTACCAATTATCATATTTACTTGATCTCAGCAAGTTATCAGATAGAAAGTAGTATATCAAAATTTTTTTTGCACTGTCATTAATTATTTTCAAGCCCACATGGAACATTTTCCATCAAATAGCTATTAAAAACACATTTGTCTTTTCTTATTTTTAGTTTTTGATTACTTCACGGATTTTACTAGACAGCTGTGTTACTAACTAACCTTGAATTTAATATTTAAGATGTACAGAATTAGTGAACAAAATAGAGAGAAAAAATAGATTGTAACCAAAATAATTAACATTGAAACAATAATTAAGTGTATGAGGACAAAGATATCTTTATGATTAATTAGAGAAGGAAATTCGACTATTCTCAAACAAAACTATTTTAAATCTAGCTAAGCAAGTAAAAGAGAAATACATATCCAAGCTCAGAAAGCAGAAGCTCCACTTTGATGGATCTGTAGGCAATAGATGTGCGAACGATCGTGTTTTCCGGAATGTTGGCGATAGTGTGATGATAACAGATGTTGTAGATAGAAATCGAATAGTTGAAAACAAACAGAAGTTTAAAACAATAATAAATAAATAACAGTAACTAATTACTATACATGACCTTATACTAATTACCTTTTAGAAATGTTTAAGATAATATTGAATTTCTTCTTACAACAATATAGTTAACTGTAACTATCATAACTACTATACCATTCACTTTGAGAGAAAATCAACATCAATTCAAATTGAACTTCAGAAAAAAATAGTGAAGTGTATACATTTCAGTACTACAATATTATTAACATATAGTATAAACATCTTGCGCTTCATGTATTCAATAAACAATTTAAATAATAGTGTTTATGGCAAGCCCCGAAGGAATTTGCTGATACGGTAGTGTGCGAAAAATTGGAGAGAACTGGCGCGAATTTTATGCTTTTGAAACAGTTATCTTTTGGTATTAAAATTCTTCACGACTTTTAATATTTAGCTTGATTATAGGGTTTTTCAATATAAAATCATATTTGGAATCAAAAAGTTTTTAGTAAACAATGGAAACACTAATACAAGGAACCATAGCAGCTCTAGGTTTTTTAGAAGATGGAAATTACTATCAGGAACCCGATTGTTTTGGTTTGCATATAATATATAGTCAATTGTAAAACAATTTAATTCAGAAAGTATCAGAGATCTTATTAGATTTTTACGAAATGATACAGATGATTTGATTGCTCGGCGTATTTGCGGAGAACGAAACATTGTTGAAAATGATCTTATTCATATAATGAAAGCTGAGCAAAATAATGAAAAAATGTTTGACATTGTATTGAGGTTTGTAATAACGTCTTTGAAGAATTCAATACAACAAATTATTATTTTAAGACTAATAGCCAATCTTGTACAACCTGCTGCTATGAGTATGCTGGGTAAACCGCCCCAGGATAGAGAATCATATCATATTCTTTGGTCTTTGGAAGAAAATTTGAGGTTATTTTTCTTGTTCATTTGGAATTTTAATCATTTATGTTTAGACGAACTAAATCCGCATTTACCGATCCGGAGTTCTTCATTATTTTAAAGAAAAAGTTAGAAAAATATTTTTTATACACAGTAAGTTAAAAAACATTTGAAATTGAAAAAAAACATTTAACAGGATTGGGATGATCGGACAGAAGACCAGAAGCTAGTTATGGAAAGAATCATTGTACTTATCCGCTATATATTCGCAATTCCGTGTGGTAAAGGTGACGATAGAGTATGTATATCAATGATTCAGAATGGTTATCTAATTCATTGCTTGCAGAGAACTAAAATGGAAACCAATACTCATGATAGAGTAATATCAGCTTTTGTCGATTCTAAAATCTCGGAGGTGATTGATTTATAATATGTTTTAAAATAAAGTTTGGTAAATCGTAGGTATTAGCTCACATAGCATCTACTTCAAGTGAACGTGATTTTCATCTATCAATTTTACAAATTATTGGATATGTCGTTAAAGAGCATGTATGTTTTATAAAATATTTTAATGAAAAATATGGTTCTATGTTAAGACTCCTTCTGATATCGTTTCAACTTTTCAAGGAAGGAGTCGTGAAGAGAAAAGTAAAGCAGAGGAGGAAATGAAAATGATTTTCGAAAACGAGATGAATAAAGACAAAGCACTAAAGAGAAATGTGCTATCAAGCCGACATACAAGGTAAGTTTTAAAGAAACTAATTATTTATTTGATTTTCAAAGATTTGCGGGATCATATGTGGTAAAGGGTGTACAGGCAGTTAATAGAGACAATGATTTTGTTGTTCATAAGTAAGATTTTTTTATTCATTGTTTTATTCATTTATTATATTTAGAGTAGTTAAAGATATTACAAAAATAACATTCAACGATGAAAGGAAAGTCAAGAAACGTATTGCTAAAAACAGAAGGTATGTTTTTGTTTGATTTATTTATTTTATTAATGAAAAACATTTATAGACCGTTTGAATCTTCTGATAAAACTCACACATCCTCTATTGAAGTTAGGCTCCAGTTAAAATCATTTGTGGAGCTTATATTATCTAAAGCTTTTAATGTTTTGATGAAAAATTCGAAGGAATTGGTAGGCATATTTAAAAGATATTGTATATTTCTGTCATCTCCAGGCGTTTAATGCTCGCAGCGTATTGGGCCAAAAAAATTCAGATGTTCATTATTTTTTAGTAATGAGATTTTTCCTGGAATATGCTAGACTTGCTAAGCTATCAACTTCTTCGGTATTCACATATAGGTTTTTGTTCACTAGTTTCTTGTACAGGTTTCATCTTGTCTTGGTATCGAAGCTTTTCATCATCTACAAATACAGTTGGAAGAAGCTCTTGAAAATGCTGCTGCTCAGCGGAAGGAAGCCAAAGGATTCGGTATTAAAGCTCAATATGCTGTGTCTGCATATAAAGAATTAATCTTAACGTAAGTAAAAATTATTGGTTTTTTATAAATGTTTTCATTTAGGCATCAAAATATGCTTGATAATGGCTCACCAGATGAAAGAGAATTAGCACAGAGAACTTGTGATCACATTTTGAAAGTTGAAGAGTACCGTGATTTGACATCTGGAGTTATGCGAAGATTCATGGTTCTTTTTTTCATAATAATGTTTAATCAAAGATTTTATTTAGCCTGGAGCTTTCTCTAAAGGTTTTCTGCGTGAATTAGTTTTGTCTAGTCATCATTATCTACGGTTATTGGAAGTTAGTGTTAAAACGGGTAATTTAACCACAGTAAGCAAGAAACAGAAAAAGAGAAAAGCTAGAAAACCAGGTATTCTGATTTTTTTACTAATGGTGAATATTTGTGTTGTTTAGCTAATAAAAAGCAGGACGAAGTACCGAAGCCTAATCCTGTTGATAATATTGATGGCGAAGAGTTAGACTCTCTTTGGTCAGATATTGCTGAGGAATTGAGTGATTGTATCATAGGTTATCTTGATCCAGCTACGGACAAGTCACCTATTAATTCACTTCTGGATGTCACCGATGAGCAGCATCAACAATTTGCTATGTTGTATATTCAAAGAGCATTAAGGGAAGAAAATGTTCAAAATGCTGTTGGATTATATCGCAATTCTCGTGAAATCTGGTACGACGAAGGTTTTGTTGAATACTTAGATATTCATACTATTAAATAATTGTTTCAGGAATTTTCGGTGAAAAGGGTATGACTCCTGAAGAAGAATTTTGTGAGATTCGAGAAATATTTTTTGGAGATTTAAAAGAAGTAAGTCCATTTGGGTTGTTTTCTTTGTTCTCATCACGATATCTATAGATTTCGTCAGCTCTTCTAACTGCTGAAACCGTCACTGATGAAAAATTCCGTGGTAAAGAAGTTTTTGATGATGAAGGAGGGAATGACAGTGAGGACGAGGAAAGGATCGATTACGAAACTAAAGAGGTTTTGTAGTATTTCTATAATATTTTTGGATATTACCGTTTTTTCAGGTTTCCTTTGACTTCGATGAATATGTTGGAAAATATGCTCGAACGGAAGTTCTACGATGGTAATTTGGAGTTTCTTAATTATTTGTTATTTGTTTTTTAAGGTATGTATATTTACTTGGAGAATTTGATGTGAACAGCTCTGAACTGAACAAAGCTCTAGTGAAGATGCTTCACCGAGTTTCGTTTGATTTAAAGATGCCCAGTCGCTTGTATCAGGTTCTGATCAATATTATTTATTCTGAGTTTATAAGTTATGACTGTTTTTAGCTATCACTGTTCCGTATTTTTTCACAAGTTAATGAAAAGCTGAAAGGTTTCAGTCAAGATGAACGTAAAAGAAGTCCATTATTTGAACTTTACACTTTTGGTTACCATTTGCTTAAACGGTAATATATTTCAAACACCATTGATTATATGCAGTTTTATTATAGCTATTTGGCTGCTTTTGCCGAAATCGGTGATAAATTGGCTCCTGAAATCTTATTTTGGAAAGGTGCTAAGGAATCATTTGAGATTGAGAATAAGTATGAAACGAAATATGAGTAAGTTATAACGAGCACTACTATGCTCTAGGCTTGTTCTTACAGACATAGAGATATTCATAAAATGAAATGGCCGGAAGATTTAGAAGATGAAGTGAGATCTCTTCATAGTGAATACATGTCAATGGAAGAAAGGCCAACAGGTATTTCTCGTATTTCACTTATTCCTCAATATGTATTTTAGATTTGGATGTTCTTGATTTCATTGAACATAACATGACTCAGCCACGAACACGTAGACAAATTCACAGAAAACTTCGTGATCTTGGATTAGAAACTCTTGGGGCCAAAATAAACAAAGGGTATAACTTATTTTTTTCTTTTACCGGACCGTATTTTCTTAAGAAGTGCCAAAGAACGAAGCTTCCCAATAATTGATTTCAAAGATTTTATTGATGAGTATAACGCTAGTGAAACTTTGAAAGAACGTAAGATCAGCCTCTAATTAAAAGTATACACGAAAGATTCAGAAGATCTTGTGGATTACTTGAGAAATTCTCTTTCTGAAGCTGGAAAGGGAGAATACTCACGTCAGAAAATTATCAAGCAATTAGCTTATGTTGGATGCCCTTATGAAAAGAAAAAGAAACCGTTAGCCTATTTTCCAATTGTTTATCCTTATTTAAAGTTTTTAAGATCTGCAAAAAGAGAAAAAAGCCAGAAGAAGAAAAAAGATTTTATCGCAAATTCCGATTCTGAAAATGAAAATAACAGTGGTGAAAGTGAGGAAGAAGAAGAAGATGACGAAGAAGAAATGGAAGATGAAGATTTGAATAAAAAGAAAGATTTGAATAAAAATGAAAAGCAAATTGATGAAGAGTCTGATCTTATTCGGGATGACATTAGTGATGGACCTGCTGAGCCAGATCCGCCAGTAAAAAACAATGCAGTTTTGTCTGACATTACAAATGAGGTAAGTTAAAGTGTTTTTCCTTGTAATATTATAAAATTAAGGAATCCTCTAAAATTAGTAGTGTTTTAATTGATAGTGATGATGAGATGGGTGATGCTGGAGCTAGAATGTTTACTACTGTAAGTGTAACTTATTCCTATTTTATATCTATAATATTTTCAGGAATTACCTCCTGCAGAACCTGTTGTCATTACTGCCTCTAAGGTAGTATAATTCCTTTTTTTTTTCTTATTTCATTGTTTGTTTTTAGAAGCGTAAGCGAGTTGTCATATCTGACGATGAAGACGAGGGAACCAGCAATGGCTTCGATGAAGTAGCTCCAAGTGCTAAGCAAAGTGATGCAATGCGCCAATCAGCTTCACCTGGCGCTTCACCAGTGCGCCCTAAGAAGAAAATCAGCCGGATAATAGATTCTGATGATGAAGTGTAACAAATCTACCATTATATAACTTTCTATTGTGCAACTAAACTGGTCAAAATATTCCTATTCTCAACATAAGTCTGTATTATGCGCTGTATTAAATTGTCATAAATTTTTTGAAATCATTCTATATGTTTTTCGAGGTTTTATTCATCTTCTCTGAGTATTCGTATCTGGCTAATAGTTCTGCAGATTTTCTCTCAACAGAAATTTAAACAATTAATAAATTCAGATTATGGAAGTCGAATGGGATGCTCCTATTAGTTCAGTCTCCCTTGGATCAAATAAAAGTATTCTAATTGGAGCAGCAGATGGAAGTTTATCTTTAAATAAATATGATGATGATATTGATATAGAGGTAATTAAAAAAAACATTTCATAAATGTGTTCGATTTGATAGCTATCATGGATGTTTCAAATGAAATCAAGTATCAGAGATGCTCAGTTTGATGGTATAGGAACTGGCGTATATGCAATCACAAGAAGCAAAGCAGTATGCAGTTTTGACTTAGAAACTGGTGTTAGGTTTTTTTTTGCCGTCGTTATATTCATCGAATTTTTTTCTAAGGACTCGCTGTATGTTGAAAGCAACTAGGGACAAACCGAATAAGCTATTTGTCTTTCCTTCATTAGCTGCAAGAAGGCATCAGTTTTGCGTAGGTGATGAAAGTGGGGAGGTGGGGTATACCTTATTTAGTCCATTTAATGATCTTTTTATATAGATTAGAACGTTTGACTTTCGAATAAATGATCCACTTGTTTGTACATGGAAAGAGCAAGAAGAGGTGGAGTATACTATATATATTTTTTTTTGATTTTCTGCTTTTAGAGTATTAACGCATTGGAATTAGATAATAAGTTTAGTCTTCTCTCTGCATGCTCAGATGGTATTTTTTATTTGAATTATTTTTCTGTTTTTTACATACTTGACTGATGACAACGGTTCACTTTATACTTTTATTAGGTACCCTCGTTGCTTATGACTCCAGGAAATGCAAAATGCGTGTTAAAAGTGAAACAATGCATTCAGAATTGCTCTCAATTGCTAAAACTGACAAGTTTGTTCTATTTTTCTTCCGTTTCAATTTTTCTTTTTGTAGATATGTTTATGTGGGAAGTCGGGATGGTCATATTGAAGTATTTTCCCATGGTGAGTATGGTAATATACTTGAAAGAATTGAAAGCGGAT
Source organism: Auanema rhodensis (assembly GCA_964057225.1). Taxonomy (NCBI): domain Eukaryota; kingdom Metazoa; phylum Nematoda; class Chromadorea; order Rhabditida; family Rhabditidae; genus Auanema; species Auanema rhodense. The sequence goes on along the minus strand of OZ059899.1, from coordinate 5,473,165 downwards.
ATAGTATGGTATAGAATACATATTTTTATTTAAAGTATTTTGTTTATTTTAGGGCGTTGAAAGTATAGTACAATTAAGAAAAGGTCTTCTTCTCACTGCAAGCGAAAGTTCTAGTAAATTGAGGTTTTGGTTTTGGTTTTTTATTTTATAATATCACTGGTGTAAAGATTATTGAATGTGTTACCTACAAAGCGGTTAGGTGTTGCCGGAACTCATGGAGAACAGGGTGAAGGAATTGATGGTATTGTGGTGGCACCTGATCGTGATCATGTTGTGACTTATTCAGGAATGGCCTCAACGTTAAAAGTAATTTTTCCGATTGTGTCCTTTTACATATTTTTTTTTCAGTTCTGGTCTTTATCAAAATTACTTGAAGATGTTCCAATCCTTAGAGCTGATAGTATCAAAAAAAGAAAACCAATCGTGAAGGAAGGGTTAGTTTCTACTTCATTTTCTTTTTCATGTTGCTCTTCAATAGATTCTTTGACGATCTCTTGGCTAACAAAAAGAGGAAAAAGAATAACCCCGAAAGCGATGATGACGATGACGATGATGAAGAAGATGATGATAGTGATAGCGATGATAACAGTGAAACTGATGAAGATGACAATGATGAAACTGAAGACGACGACGATGAAGACCGAGATGATGATGATGAGGATGAGGATGAAGATGATAACGATGATACTGACGACGAAGATTAATGAAAATCATGAGTCTTATTCAAATTAATATATGTTGTTGAATTATTTGTTACTTTTGTTAAATTTGTTATGAAATTGCTTTAATTGAATTGACAATTTTGATAGTTCTTTTACTATACCGTATCATACCTTAAATTATTTAACAATAAGAAAAAGAATGAATTAATATTTTCAGATGCAGGTGTGTCAGTTTTGTCCAACGGAACGAAGAGAGTTATATTGTTGTCCAAAATGTAATATTAATTACTGCAGCATGAAGTATGGTTTTATGATATTTTATAATTAAAGTATGTTTTAATTAGATGTTATCGTAATGAGAAGCATAATGCGTGTACCGAAATTTTTTATAAAAATTGTGTGAAACAACAATTGGAAGGACATAAGTTTGAAGGAAAGCCAACAGATACATTTGAAGAGCATATGAATAAGTTTGTCAGAGGAGAAACTGATGAAATGCCAGGTATGTTAATAGTATTTGTACCGTTTTCTAAGAAAATATTTTCAGGGGGTGGAATAAGCAATCCAGAGGAAGACGGTGGTGAACCTTTGGATTCTGATGATGAGCCGGAGCACGAAGAGTACATGAAAAAAGTTTTGAAGGATACAATTGACGAATACACAATGTCAGATGACGAACTGGATCGAAGACTACTGGTTTAGTCTTAATCTGAATTCACTTTTAGGCTTGTCACTTTTAGGCAATGGGTCTTGGTTCAAATGTTGAACAATTAATGAGCTCGTTAACTGAAGATGAAAAAGCATCATTTGCTCAGTTAGCTGAACAGGTACTTTTCATGTTTTTTTTTCTATTTTGCGAGTTTGTTTCTTTAGATATATCAACAAGAAGAAGGATTGGGTGGTAGTTGTTTTACTCGAAGTTGTTAAGCTGTTGAATAGCTTTCACTGTGATATTGGTCTCGTGTATACTTCATTTTGAATTTTTGCTATTTTTTTATCAAAAATACTAATTTCAATTTTTAATACCTTATTGTTTTATATATCGTTATTTCGATATTGCTACATTTCCTGTGTCTCTTTTTTTTTAATTAGCTAATTCTAGAAAAAAGAATGCTTAGGGTTGGCTTTACCACTTTTCGTCGTTTTGCTACTAAAGCTGAAGTTATCGATGAAGGATTAGCTAAGAAGGTTCTCTTTGTAACCTCAGAATACAATTTATCCCACCAATTATCTAGGTATCTTCTTTGATCCTGGAGGAAACCTGTGATCAGCAAAATCGTTTGTTTGCTGTTGTATATGTTAACGGAAGACAATGGAAAGTTGGCCAGGGAGACCTTATTTCCCTTCAAGGGAGTGTGCCTTTAAGTATCGGAGACAGAATTAATTTAGATAAGGTTAGTCACATGTTTCTCCTTACTTCCGCTAAAATGAAGTTATAGGTGTTAATGGTTGGTGGAAGCAATTTCTCCGTGTTCGGGCGGCCTTTACTAGATAAAAGTTCTGTTTCTGTTACAGCAACAGTAGTTGAAAAGAGTACTACAAATCCCGAACTACGTTATTATCACAACAATCACTATCAAATGAAAAGTATTAATTGTGAGTTTGAATGACGATGCTGAATACGATAATAACAATGATCGCAATGAAAAACAAAAGTTTTCAGGGCTTAGTAAAGAGGCCACCGTTCTACGTATCAATGACATCAAAACTACTGAAAATCTTGTTGAACCATCATTATAATGTGTCGTTTATATAGTCACATAGGATATTATGTAGTTATATATTGTTTGTTATCTTAATTGTTGACGTTATAAATATAAAATTATTTAAATCTTAAACAATATAGTTTTCAATATAATTTGGCATGCTATATTCGCAGTCTATGTCTAGTCTATATGGGCAAACAACGCAATCGAAAGAGAAGAATATTAATACAGTTGGAAAGGAAAGAAGAAGAAAATGTACTTGTTGTAGGAAAATCTAGTCACGCAACTTTAAAAGATGCCTTATGTGTTAGTTAGCTACATTCACAAGGCTACATGACGTCAACAATTATGTGAGCGACCCTCTACTGTACCGTTCTTACAATTTTCGCTGTCCTTATCAATCCTGCTATCGTCGGAGAGAGAACCGCACAAGAGTGACACTACATGCTGTCTTTTCTCGTTCTTAGCTCCCCTGACTAGATTGATAGATAGACTAATCATCAACTATACTCTAGTCACATATGGAAACTAATATCACTGCCATTCCAGCTATTTTAGGTTTGAATTTTATATATTACTTCATATACCCAAATTATTTGTATATAATGCACAATTTCACTTTTACAAACAATCGCTAATGTGAACATGCTGTAATTCGTTTATTTGAAAATTTCATTGCGCACCCGTCTTAGATAGTTTTGCAACGCTTCTACAAGTGCCGCGCATTGGCAAATAGACAGTATTTCTAGCCGTTTGAATAATTTTCATTCATGCATTCAGACTCTCAATTGATTTTAGACGATAAAAGCTCAGGACAAGCATGTCATGTATGTTCACATCCTGTTGCTTCTTCTCATTTTGGTAGTATATCCTGTTTAGCGTGTGCCGCGTTTTTCAGGTACGTTTACGTGTACTGCGTTGACAATACCACGTGATATGCTAATCATTAGATAACAATGCAATCAATAGAAACATTTTTCAATGTTAACTTTACTAACGTTGTTCACTGATTGCATTTACCCGATTTTTAAATTTTTATTTGATTAACTTTAATATTTGCAGAAGAACTGTTGCATTGGAATTGGAATTCATATGTAAGAAAAATGGGAAATGTCGCATTTATTATGGTACGATATAGTAAAGTAATACTTTAAAAAAATTTCATAGAATATCGCATGTCATGTCGTGGCTGTCGATTTGTTAAATGTCTTCATGCTGGCATGAAACGAAAACGTAAGATATTTTAAGAAGAGTTCTGAGTATGACAACCTGTTCGCCTCTTTTAGATGTTCTAAAAAGGCGCTCAAACGGAGATTCCAAAGAGGCAATGATATTTGATGTTGATGCACCTACTACAATCTTATGTAAGTATATCAAAACCATTGATGAAGCCGTTGAATATTGAAATATTGAACAAAATGATATATAATAATGATTCATTTGTAGACAACGCAAGTTCAGGTGCTAGTCCTGAGATGATGCCTTCGTCATCAGGATTATCATCATGTCCATCATATTCTCTCCAGTCTAGTTCTATGAGCGCATCACCTTCCAATTTGCCTCGTTTTGATATGCAAGACCAACTGTCAACTTCTTCATCAGAAGCAAATCTGACAATCGGCTCAATGAAAGGTTGAAATATCCTTAAGGTGCTATTCCTTATTATTCGGCATTCTAGAACAGGCACTTACGTTAGGTATTTCTGGCTCAGATCTTTTAACACATTATGTCAACGAGGTACGATTAAACTAGGGAATATTTTGAGAAAAGTATGATATTTAGCTTCGAAAAGCTATGGATCGAAGATGTATCATGTTCACTGATGACCCTTTTCGGGCTATGGCCGGTAGTTATAAGTCTGTGGTATGGGTTGAACGTAATTTTCTGTTAGCACTCATATATTTAGCCGTATTCTTTGGAAAGTAGTCATCCACATACTATAAAAGGACAAGTAGAAGGACAAAAATTTGATCATTTATTGGCGTTTGAATACTGCCAAGGATGTCCTGGATATGAGCAGTTAACAACAGAAGAAAGAGTTTGAGGTCTTTTATAACTAGTTTGAATTATATTTATTTTAAGATTGTTTTCTTTCGGACAGCTACTATGTCATTTTGCATTTTAGATATTGCATGGATTACCTCACAAGCAACGAAATTAGAAGATAAGGTTCCGTTAATTCTTTTTTTCAAGTAAACATTTGAAAATGTGTGTTAGGTTATACTTTATACCGATGGTAGCGTCTCATCTGTGCAAGATTTAAGTCATGGGTGGGAGGACGAAGTTGGCATGAACAGGGAAGAAAAATCTAGGTGAAATTTAGTATTGTAACTATTTTATACTTGGTTTTCAGACTGTTTTTGGACGTTATTCAACGATTTTATTTCGCAATTGTTCAACCGTTTTTCGAATATAAAGTTGATCAAGTTGAATATGCTGCTTTAAAAGCTTTTTGCGTTTGGAAGATGGGTGAGTTTCAAAGTAAATGACCAATGAACAATAATATGGATTCTTTTCAAATTTTTATATATCGTGATCTTCTTTTCAGGCTATTGTGATTACACACAGCATATGAGGGCAATAGCCAAGGAACATGAGAAAGGTTTACTGATAGGATTAAATGCTTATTACGAAGTATGTATATCCTTTTTTCCATTTAATTTTTTTTTAATTTTTAAAGAATCGTGAGAATAAGGCCGAGAGAATGGGAAATATTATTTTGCTGATGGGCTCGATTTTCGTACGTTTCTATACTAGCTTATTAGTGATATTTTAATTTTTTATAGGAGGTTTATCAAACAATGATACTCACATATCACAGTGTAGATCTGTTTCGCTTGTTCAAATTGGATCACATCAGCAAGCATCTATTGTCTTCATGATAGAACTGTAATACTATTTTTTTTGTTAGAAAATAGCCAATGCTTCATGCAAATATTTATGTACATGTCTATAAGTGTATAATATGTTCTTGGTTATTCTTTATTCTTTTATTCGATAGAAAATGTTAATAAAAATAATTTATCTTTGAGATATTACGGATTCACAGAAAATAAATACAAATTCTGTACAACAATATGAATTATTACTAATTTTACTCATATCCTCGAACTAAGGTTTGCTTTCGCTTCGTTGGCTATTGAGTTAACAGTTAAATCTGGCAAGTTTGAAGAGATCATCTAAACCCAATATGTACTTATTCAATTGTGTTATCATGAAACTTACAGATACGCTGACTGTTTTTATTGGCACTTGTGATACATGTGAAGCTTTTTGAGCTGAACTCACTTTCTGGAATAAACGTTTTCATGCTGATAATATTTTAAACTAACCACCTCTTTTATGATATAACCTACCCAAACTATTAATGAGATAGTGTGGATACTTATCATAAAAAGTCTGTGGGGTTTTGGTCCAATGTGGTCTAATACCAGAAAAGCGTAGAATCCCAACACACCCAAACATCGGAATACTTCTAGATAAGGTGCAAACCATCTAAATAGGTTATAAAAGCCATTGTTCAATTGTTTTCCTTACCTTTGGTCAAAAAATGCTCCAAAAGATTGCATTGTCAAAGCAAAAAACGCAATTTTTGCAGTGAAATTTATATAGCCAAGATTGTTGCGATCATATTCGAAGTGAAAGAAAATGGCCAGAAATAGACAGAAATGGCTCATTAGATAAAATTTCTTCCACAATTGCAGTTGTGGATTATATCTAATTACAGGTTTCTCTGGCTAAAATGTTTATGAGTTTTCTTTAAAGGTAAAATAAGGTTTTACTTCAGGAACTCCATGTGCCGGATCTACCATGCTCATCCAATGAAAAAATGGGATTACCGGAACATTCGGGAACCATCCTGGTGGATATAAGGCTGCTTTAATCTTAAAATTTATGGGTATAATTATGCAATTAAGTTTGTTAGCTATAAACAACCTTATTCATAACACCAGGGAAAATAGGTTTTCCTTCTTTATCTTTTTGTTGTCCTTTGAAAATAAGTAAATCCCAGATTACATGAAACTGTGAAAACAATCTAATTATAAACGATGGATTTGGTTTAAATGTTTACCTGTAAATATAATTGATTGAAATTATTCTCATTGGTTACTAGTCCATATACAGGAGGATCATCTGCTCTTTCAGCTTCAAATGTTCCAAACATCTGACAACAATCAGATAATAAATTAAAAATTCACTTATATAATTATAATTATAATAATGATTATTATTTACCTTATCCCAAATAATAAATACTCCACCATAATTTTTGTCAATACAATATGGATTACGGCCGTGATGTACTCGATGATGTGATGGGGTATTAAAAATAATTCCTAATGGTCCCAATGTTCCAACCAACTAAATTAATTAATAAATAAAATTTATTATATAAACTTCTAACACTCGTATGCATTATGAATTGGAAAATTTCACTAAAATATCGATGAACTAAGAATATAGGTGGCGGAATGAAGAAGGCCTGAAATATTTCATATTAATCAATCAAAGTATACATCTGTTTTAATATCAAAAAATTAATATATAAAAACTTGATTAAAATAAAATTATTTACCTGTATCACATCATATATTGCTAGACCAGCATCTTGTATAGCAGCTTGTCTTAACGCCGTCGAAAAGTTGTAATATTCCGAACTATGATGAATAGTATGTAATCCCCAAAAGAAACCAGCTTCTATAAATAAAAATAAAAAAATTTACAAGGAAATCGCTTTGAGTTCTGAATGTTGGAAACATCGTCGGTGTAATTACATTGTCTCATTATTATATAAAATAAATAATAAATAATCTACCATGTACAGCTCGATGTCCAAAATAGTACATTAGATCTTGAAAGAATAAACATAATATCCAAGTCCATGGTGAATCCCAGGGTAATTCTAATAAACGAAATGTATTCCATACATAAACATACAAAAAAATTGCGACTGTTCGACCACCGAATCTGAAAGAAAGAAAACAGAATTGAAGAATCGAATGTACTTTTATAAGAAATAGTTGATTTTGAAAATCAAAGATAGAATAAAACTGAAAAATCAGATATAATAAGTATCACTACTTCTGAACATAAGATTAATATATATTTGGAAGTTTTTCCAAAGTTTAGTTTATTTTTTTATTTTTTTCCTAGTTCTGTGAATGATTTTCAATTGATCTTTGAAACACATCTTTAAGAATTATCACTTTGTTTTCTATTCGCCGGACATAAATCGAACTGATGATCAAAGTGAGAAACAATTTTTTTAAATTACTTATGTTGATTAGGATTTGAAACTTTTGAAATTAAATTACGAAATATGAATGAAATGAAATGAAACAAACTTGAAACATTGACTGAGCATTCCAGCACATATAGATGTGATGGAGTCATTCATAGCAAATCGATCATGATGTCCAGATATAGTTAAGAGAATAAACTCAATTATAATGAATGTGATCCACCATGCTGATACTTCAACATTATAGTTTGGAACTTGTTCTAATGTTGGTACAGCAGTTTCATATGGAGAAATCAGGTAAAATGCATGTCGAAGATTCGTCAATGTCATCCTGAAAAAAAAGAAAACCGTCTGGAACTAGATTAATATTATGGTTTTAGGACATTGGGTATGTCTGGAATTGAAATAAATAAATCTGACTGCATAAATATTTTTATGGTTTAATGTGGTTTGAAGAAAAATAATGATTATAAGAGAAATTATAATATTTAAAAATAATTACCGTTCTAATAATCGATGACCTAATGAGGTATTTGAAAATATTCTATCAATAAATGGAATAGTTGTAGCATTTGTGGATATAAATTCACTGTGGACCGTGTCCGTAAGGTTATTCGGAAATAACAAATTCATTAAACCGTCCTGCATTATACATTGAACTAACTGAAATAAAATGATGAAGTTTGTGATTCATTAAATCTTTCAGACAGAATAATTATTCGAAAAAATGGTGAAAGTAAACAAGATTTGATAGGTAAAAGACCTCCGGTGTTGAATAAGATTATCAAGAAAATAATGCTTATTCACGGAACATATATTTAAAAAAGAAGAGACAAATGAAAAGGAAATGAAACCAGTACGAATATGAAAGTATTTGGTTTTCAAAGGACATTTCGAAGTTTCTGGGTCAAAGTGAGAATACTATTGTATGCCGTAAGCTTAACTTTCGATATAACGCTGTACAAGAGATTTAGACAGAGAGAGGAATATTTTGGAGAATAAGAGAAGTCAACCTTTCTTCACTTATGGTTTCTTTTTACATTAATCCAACATGAATTGGGCGTCAAAACTAAGAATTTCATCCCCGAGGTCACGGATATAGGAATGAAGTGCTTTAATGAATTGTTTTTGGCAATTTTGAGAGATATTTGCGATGATGAACTCGATATAGCGTAGCTTTGTACAAATGATCGCAAATCGTTGTTAGGCATTCACATGAACAAATGAAATGATATTTTTCTTATAAGCCTTTCTAAGACCTCTCTTTCGTTAGACTGTCTATCATTTGAACAGACGATAAAAAAGTGTAAAAGCATGTTCCGTTAGAAGAACAAGATTCTGAGAAATGACGTATATACAAATGAGTTGTAAGCATGTAGAGAAGGCCAATTAAAAGAAAAATCTAATTAAATAGAAAATTAGCTCATAAAATATTTTACAGTCCACAAAGGATAAGATTGGATAATGCTTCTTATGCATCATAGAGTTAAAATCTGCCTAATACGACAATTTCCTCTTGAACGTCCTCGCTACACTGTAGCGTTAAGTAGAACAATTATACTTTACAGAACATCTTCAGTCTGAAGAAGCATTTGCATCAATTTTTAACTATATGCTTTGAGATAAAGACGAATAGTTTCACTAAACCTTTCTGGAATTTTCATTTTCAACGTATAGAAACAATAGCTTGTCGAAGAGCTTGAAGCATTAGATGAAAGATTTCAGATATTATCTGATCAATGTCCTTGTATATAGACGGTGTTTACAGAAAATTTAAAAAGAAATGGATATGAGTTCAAGTTTAAATTGAATTTATGAAATTAATACATAGTGACCATGTACAAAGAAATTGATATTTGATGAATGGAAAAGCTGATGTTATATGTATCTAGATCATGTGAATATCTTATGATAAATGAATGAAACAAATTGTTATAGCTGATGTTAAAGCTAACTGAAGACGAAATGAATGACAAGTAGGCTTATTTGATGATTAGATGATGAATAATACAATGAATATTATGATTATGAAAGCTAACAAGAGATTGAAAGCATCTTGTTATGTAGTAGAATGAAAGAAGGGGAGGGGTAAATGGATGATGTTTGGGTGGGAGATGATATAATCGAATGGATATAATTATGTTTTTTTACCATAAGCTATATTAAAGCACTGATATAAGCTAATCACTAACGAAAAAGTAAAACGAGTAGAGAGAGAGAGAGAGAGAGAGAGGGAAGAGGGGGTAGTGGTAGAAGCATCGAATACAGTAACTTCAGATTAAACTATAAAACAGAAATTATTAAATAAATGAATAAATATAACTGTGATAACTCTACAAATTATACTATTAGAACATTTAATAAAATAAATATGTATAGTGAATAACAGCAGAATAAGAATATAATCATATGCAAACAAAATAAAGAAACTTTCATTTTTCGAGTTGCAGAGTGAGATTTCCAAGAAAATAAACGGATACATCAGAAAGTGATGACAAAGAGATTTAGATAATTTGAAATAGGTAGGCAGCACATAACAGCGGAGAGAAACTGTACATGTATCTCTGTATGTATGAAGAACTGAAAATATGAATAAGGATAAGATGCAAGTGAATAGGAGAGAGAACATAGGAGCGAGATTTGAACAATGCTGTTATGCTGTGATGACATTTGTCGCAAAAATTTTCTACTTCGGACTTTAGCCTACCTGAGACTTCACAATGAAGGCGATATCTCTATCCGGTTTGTGTTCGTCTTCTGGACAAACCCCACCTTTCTACCTCAAGCGACCAACAAGGTCTTTGAACAGCCGACGAAAGATGGACACATCCTTAAACAGCGCGGCAGAATATGTGAATAGGTTCAAATTTTCTTGTAAATAGTAGTCATTCAAAAATAAAATTGAGAATGAAGATGACTAAGAAAGAACTTTAGTGACGGAGAGGGGAAATAAATTAATAAGTTTTATAGATTTCTATGAGAAACGTAAAGATAATATGAAAACTAAGTAATTAATTTCGTTTTTCTAACAGTTTTTGCTTCATTATTCTGTTAAAACAAAAGATAAAGCGTTAATACTTCCCATATATTAAAAGAATATTCTTCATCAAAAATGTTTTATTTAGTTGGATATTTCAACTAGTTAGTATCATTTTAAACATCTATATCCTATTAATGCTCAGTGACCTAAGAAAATTACACATTTCAATGGATTATATTCAAGATTTCGAAATGAACTTTTGCGATCAACAATAGAACACTTATTGTTAAAATTATATGAAGAGGTTTAAGAAATGAGGGTGAAGTACGATAAGCCAGTGCGAAAGAGGGCAATAGATAGTTCAAAATAAAGAAATATAATGTCAAGATTACAATCGTTGTACTACTTAATATTTTTTGGCATATTTATAATAAATAAAATATACTTCAAAGCTTAAAGTACAGATTAAACAACTAATTACAACATTTTGTTTGATAAAATCAATTATCAATATCACATACTATTCGAGCAACTGACTTGTTATGATTGATGATTCAAATACTAATTAGCTAGATAAAAAGCGATTAGAGTAATAACATTTATATATATTATATTATATATTTTTAGGCTATTCTCAATAGTTATAGCAAAATGTATGTCGTACGATAATCCATGAATAGACCATGATATAAGAGGTCGTCACATCTGTAAATGTATATAAAAATATATATCTTTTCAATAACCTTTGATACATGATATAATCATTAATTTCGAAAACGGTGTTTGTCCTTCAAACATTACGGAAGCTTACATCGGACCAGACGATTTATCAAGGCTTCTCTTACACGTGAATAGACATGTAAAACATTTTTTCGATGATTTTACATTGATTAATTTGTCTTGATACAGACTTGATACAAAACCTCTTAATACACTGTTAGGCAAAGCGGCGAAACCTTCTTTTTTTGCAAAAAAAAAAGAAAACAAACAGTTACTGGTGAAACAAGTTGGTAAAACAGTCAGTCCATACACGACAAAATCATACAGCTATGGTGGTATGGTAATACAACCACAATATAATCTCAACTGGTCATCAAATAAGAGAAAATGAAATGATTAAGATGATGAAATAGAGAGAAACAAGGAAAATGAACGAAGACCAAAGCCGAAACAATGGAAGATAATGACAAACTTTGTTTTCTGTCTATATATCCATTAAAAAATAGATGACTGATAGTCTATGCTATTGCTATTATGACAAATTCACATCAGAATGGTTTAAACTAAGAGGGTAGTAGATCAAATAAGGCAAAACAAAGCTTTATTATCTTATTAGGATGGAAACATTTTTTGATTTCCGAAAATAAATTAAAGACTAATCCTCGATCTAACTATAAAAATTGATCTTCGAATTCATTGTAGAATATCTTTATATAATAGAAAAATAAATAAATATATATATATATATATATATATATATATATATATATATATATATATAATTATCAAGATACATCTTCTGAAATAAAAAGAAAACTACTATAGAAATAAGATATCGTTTAACTTCATCTGACTTAAACTTTTCGTAGTGAAAGTGATCTGAGATGATAATGAAAACGAAAATCCTGCTTACCCCTTAATGATCATATCGAAAGGTCAACAGGCCACATCAATTAACATTTTGCTGTTTTTTAATCATGAACTTTAAATAAATATTTTATATTTATAAAGATATAAGCAATAGTTCAATAATAAAAGTAACAGATAATGAAAATAAATTTCTTCGTTTTTAAAAAGTGAAACTCGCAAATGAGACGAAAGTGAGAAAACCTCATTTCATACGAACACTTTCTCCAGGAATTCTGAGACGGATTATCACTGAACACTGGAATAAGAAGATAATGTCACGTATGCTGACTATACCCGACCAGACCACGAAATTTAGGTCAATTTTTAGACCACAAGTCTCCTTGTTCGTGTATGATTAGCTACACTATTCCTTCACATTTGATTTCATCAAGATTTCCCACTAATGGATATTTTCAATGCTTCAAGATATCGATGGATAATCACTAATGCAGCAGCAAGTCTGAGGAAAACCATGTGGTCAAAGAAAGACGGCACTCCTTAATTTTCGTCCGTTTACAACAAAGAACTATACATGTTTTATAATAGAAAAGTAGAAATCCATACATTAACTGTCAAATAAGAAATTTCTTAAGAAATATTCATGTAGATGTAAAAAAAAACAAGAGCAAAACATGCAAAATGTATGGCGAATGAAGAAAGAATATAGAGACATAATTTAAAGATAATTATTAAATAATAGCACAGGTAAATGTTCCTCAGGGACCCGACCAGATGAGTCAAACAACCTAAGAACGTTTGGTAACATTCAAGAGCTTTAAAATTAGACAATTCATAATCAATGAGCACCTATTAAAGCTTTGATGAGAATAAAGGCTTTAAAGTCGAAAATTCCAGTTTAAGCGAACAATGAGAACATTTAAAGAACAGTACAGCAGTCAAAAATGCGTCGTCTTGGAGCAACAATACGAGTCCTTTTCTTGTTTTTTCGCTTAGAATCAGTCTGCAATTAAAATATTCCAAGATATCCAATATGAAATAACATTATCTCACCTCGGCAGGATCTTGATGTTGCTTATCTACTAATAGACCTTGTTGGGGTAATTCTGCTTCTGGGGAGAGACAATCGATACGATCCTCCTCTCGTTCAATTACAACAGGCTCCTAGGAAAATGATATCCTTGAAAAAATTTTTTTTAAAGAACGTACCTGTTGTTTTTCAGTATCTTCTCTGGAAATTACAGAAGGCTCTCTGGAAGGCTCGTCATCAACGGGGGATCGCTGGTCTTCTTCGGGCATAGCTTCAGGAATCTCCTTCTTTAACTCTACTTCAGTTGTTTCAGTTTGAAGTTGTAATTCAAATGTAGTGTTTGTGGGGACAGTCTTCAAAAAAACTATAAAGCTCTTCCAAACCAAAATTCAAAACCTCAACATCAGTATTTGGTTTAAGTTCAACCTCTACGGTAACAGTCTTAACAGGTGAAGAAGAGTTGCTACTCTCATCGTTGTCATATTGAATATCTGATTCCTAAAAAGAATATTTATTTATCTATTATTTAAAATATAAGACGTACATCTTCCCCATTATCAATTTCTTTGTTATCAACATCCAATGTTAATGGCTGCTCAATAACAGTATTAACACTCTCAGATTTATGACACAATGGCTTTTCCAACTCTTCGGTATCATCGCTAGCTGTGGAATCTTCTGTGAGGGGTTCAGCCTCAACATCCTTTGAAACAGTTGACTGTACTGAAGGTGTATAATCTTCGTTAAGAATGGAATACTCTTCTATAAATGTGCAGCTCTTATTAACAGGATCTTCCTTGTGAGCGGTATCAGTAACAATTGAAACTTCTTCGATAAATGAATTTGCTCTCATAGTTTCCGAAGGGATTGGCTCTTCAACTTTGACATCGTCATCAGCTGGAGTAACTTCTACAGTAGGCACCCGCAAAAGACGTGACTGGTTAGCAGTAGGTTCAGCTGGTGTTGGTGAGGATTCTGTCGTTGGATCAAAAGGTACTGAAGATTTCTCCATGAAAGCCTCCTGTGGCACTGAAGAATCCTCGGTGAATGGTTCGTGAGGGACTGGAGAATTTTCAGTAAAAGGTTCAAGTGGTACTGGAGAGGATTCAGAATCGCCTTGAACAATAATAATATCTGGTTGAATTTTTTCTGGAGTAATTTCAACAACAGGATGATCATCCAGCGGAATTACAGGAGTAGCAGACTTGATCTGAACTACGTTATCAATAGGCTCGGATGGTACAACATCTTTGATATTTTCCGAAATTTGCTCAGCTTTTATGGGATCCAATTCCGTTGAGCTGGCAATCTTAGCGGGAGATTGCTCAACTTCTATAACAGACTGATCTTTTAATGGAGTTTTTTGCGTTAGATCTTCAACAGGCTCGGATGGTACAGAAACAGGAATAATGGAAACAGTTTTCCGAGGAAGAGGAACAGGTTCTACCACAGATTCTGGAGTTACAGCGTCCTTCTTAATTGATATATTTACATACAGAGAATAGATATACAACTATGCAAACCTCTTCTCGGATACTGTTGAAGATTGAAGGAGAATCCAAGCTGTGGCTGGCAGAACACAGAGGACTAATATCTGGATCTGGCTGCAACAAAAACAATCCTATTAATCAATGTGGAGACAATTTATACCATATCAGTTAATGTACCATTTCGGCTGGAGCACAAAGTGATCTCATGTGTTCTACGAGGTGTAGGTGGATCTACACTTTCAGCACAAGACATATTCAAAGAAATATCACAAGCAGCATCACTCAACTGAAAATAAGTGATAACGAAGTTTGATGAGCTATATAAAACCTGCTCCGAACAAGTAGTGTAACCATGCTCTCCACTTGTTTCAAATGTGGTGGCAGATCCATTCATTGGACTAAAGAAAGATGTTCTCAAAGAATCATCAGCGATGAAAGCTGCATTCATACCAGTGCTGGTATCAGACTGTAAAATGCAAATTACTTATTGAACTTATCTGATATACAAACCTGTTCATTCAAAGCTATCGAACTCTCATCAAACTGAGATTTATCGACAGTTGAGTCTTCAACTTTTTCGGCGTTGATTGTTTCAGTAACATTCACATCTTCTCCACCATAAATCTTGAAGTAAGAAATTACAAAATAGTGAAATGAAAAACAGAATGAAAAAACCTCATCTCCAAATTCATCTGGAAGAGAATTTCTATGTTGAATTAAACTCTCAGCAAATTTATTGACAGTCTCTTCATCATTCTCAAAGTGCTGTAAATAATGAAAGAAATATAAGCTTTCCTAGCAATTACTTACAGTTTGCGTGTTCAATTCAGCATTAGATTCTGAAGTGAAAACATCATCATCTCCCTATAAGAGTATTATTCACATTAAAATCTTCGATATATACACTTGCCTCAAGTACGTCTTTAGAAATTGGAGCCTTTTCTCTGAGTTTTACGTCACGTACAATTGTTTCCTGGGTGAGGACGTCGGAGTTAGACTCGTAAGCAGATACCGAAACAGCTTCATTTTTGTTTTCAGATACTGTTGATAGGCAAGGCTCGGTTTTTGGAGAGGCAGATTCCACAATTTCAGAAGGAGAACGCTAAAATAAAGGAAAACATAGTAGATAACAAACAAAAAAAATCTACTTGTGGACTTGTTGCTGACAATTGGTTACTACGTGGAGGGGAAGTATCTGAAATAGGATAACCATGAAAGCAAAAAGAATGAATAAACAAACGATCGCTGTTAGTAGATCCATTGGAAGAAACTGATGAAACTCTCATTGGACTTGGTGATGATAGGCTTCTTGAATTGACTAATCGAAGAATTAATCCTTTATTATCAACAGGCTCCATAATTCCACTTAACTTAGTTGTAAGAATTTGGAATCTGTATATGAAAATTAAATAAACAATATGTTCAAAAAGTTTTTACTTAGTAAGATTTTTGGTGCCAAGCATGTTATTCAATTCATCTACGGTTAGATGTCTTCCAGTTTCCTTTCTAAAAATTAATATTTCAATTCAAGACCATATATATATATATATATTCAAAAAAATACCTGTAATTAGTTCTAAGCTCATTCCATACAATAGTTCCATCTCCTGAAGTTTCTGATAACCTCCTAGCAGCACAGATAATAGCTCTGAATCCATCCTAAAAAGAACTTGCGTTGAATGATTGCATAAATATGTTGTTAACCTTTTGCACAGTAAATCCTTTTCTGGATTTATCCGAGCTGATGTGAGATGAGCTAGCTGAACGTAATTTGTTCACACTAGTACGTTTTCTACGTAAAGTATCTTGCAAAGCATATCTAAAAACAAAACGGTTAAGAAAGAATAACATCAATTGTTACTTAGGTGAACGATTCTCATCTCCTTTACTCTCCTGCTCTTCTACAAACGAACAAGAATTTCGAAGAAACTCTCTAAAGAGTTAATATTAAATAAATTGCATGAAAAACATGAAGCCAGCACCTAAATTCTGTCTCTGTGTATCGTAGAACCTTTTGACCTCCTAGAGCCAGATATAAGTCACCAGAACTCACCAAATTATCCGGATCTCTTCGAAGATGCTACAGAGTAAAGTAAATAATTGTAGTAAAAACTGAACATACCTCAAGAACTCTTTGTCTTAGACGCTGCTCTTCGCTATTTGACATTTTTTTAGTAAGTTAAATACTCGGCTATAAAATAAAACACATGAACTTAACGACCAAAAAACGTGACAAATTCGTCAAAAAAGTGAGAAAAGTATAAACTGTTCTTAATTTGAGAAAATAGAAGATTTTGTACAAAATACTTTACACGATCATGGTTCGTAGATAAAACGAATGTGTCTGTGTCAAAAAAGATTTGAAACAAGATAAAACACGCAAAATGCATTACTAGCTCGAGGCAAAAGGGCTAAGAAATAATTCATATTAAACGGAACAATCTTAAACATGCCATCTTCATAAAGTTTAACACAAAAAACACCATGCTGTTGAATCCAGTGAGCCACCGGTGGGCACCGTATTAAACTCCATTAAGAACGATCAACTAAGAGGACTTCAATGAATGAGCAGGTTTTGAAAAAGATATTAGAAATAAAGCAAAGTGAAAAATGGGATTTTGTTCCTCGAGAAAGATCTCAGAAAGAACAGTAACAGATTGTATAAAATAACCATGCTTCCTGCAATAATCTCGTCGTACAACACACTTATAATGAGCAAGCAAACATTCGGGGCAATCTCAAGAGCAGCGGAAGATATGCAAATGATTAAAGAACATCATCACTCAAAGAGAAAGGCCTTATTAGATATAGTTAACAATAGAAGAAGATTGACAAAGAGCATATTCTTGAAAAGTACGAAAGCGCCGACTGATGACAGCGTCGTAAATGGAATTCGGGCTCCTCTATCTCTCGTGTAGGAAGATTCTCTGTCAGCATCTCTTCTTCGAATGATACAATATGACGAAAATATACAAAGAGAAACGCTTATGACAAAAATAAAAACATGCATATATAACAAGTGCCAGCAGATGTGCGCTGAAATTCGAAATAATTTATAAATTATTGCTTTGAGTGATTAGCGTGATTATTGCTTGTTACAAAATAATAAAATCACATCTATAAATGTGAACTATGCCAACCTCCATACTAAATAGAACTTTATTGAAAGTCAACTGATTTTAATGCATACATTTCGAAATAAAATATTACGACCACATGATCATGATGGTATTATGATAATTCCGGTTAGCAGCATTGTTAAAGAGCAATCGAGCTGTTTACGATTGGCGCCAAATTCAAATTACGTTGTTTATAAATCAGTTTTGTGCACAAGACAAAGAGGGATTGAGTGGGATGATGACAAGAGAGAGAGAGTTTGAATAGAAAACTAAAGTCTGTAGGAATATATTGAATGAGGTGAAAATCAATAGATGTTTCGAATACTATGTACATGAGAGAGATAACTGTACGTTGTGACATATGTAGGTCTTCTTAGAATTAAATACTAATATAAAACTTTTTTTGCTCTGATAACATTGAGAGGATGACTGATGAACTTGAACTTTTTTGTAGAAGACAGCCTAATGAGGATGTTTCGAAGAGGTTCTGAAGGCGGAGGCAAAGGCTGTAGAAAACTCTGATGAACCCATTGCGAGACGTTGCCGTAGGATGGATCGGGAAAAGGCAATCGGAGAGACAACCGGAGATGCCTGAAGTTCATAGATGGATTGACAAAGAAAAAAAGATAGAGGGTGTTAGATTTCATGAAAATAGAAGTGGGCGTACCGCATGCGCCTTGGGTACTTCGAGCGACGGCTGCGACGACGACAACGGCTTCGACGCCGGGGTGGATGAGGATGGCGATGGCGGTATTTGCTTTGGATCATCCTTGTCTCCTAGTCCTATTTCTACATCTGTGGATTTTGTGACATTTTCAACATTTTTTTTGTCGGAGGCCATGTTTCCAGCTGGCTCTTGAATGAATGAAGACAACGGTTTTTTGAAAAAGATCGAAAGGCTTAACTGAAGAAGTCAGTTCCTGGTGGAAGTTCGTCTTCTAATTCATCTGTTTTATTCACAGAATTAGACGGCAGTTTTTCTTTTTTTTCTTCAGCAATACTTATTGAATTGTTCGTTCCAGACGAAGTTAGTACAGTCATTGTCGTAGGCGTAGTTGCATTAATTGCATTCTAAAATTTGGCATTTAAGTCGTCACCATTTAGCATAATCTTACATGAAGTTTTTCATCTTTCTCACTTTCACGAATAAGCTCTTCTAATAATTTTTCTTCATCAGCAATTTTTTTAGCCGATTGCTCTTCTTCAGCTGTTCCAACAAATCCTTCATTACTCGTAGTTGAGGATTTATTTGCGTCTGGCTCTACTGAAACTTTTTTCTTGTCAACATTCTTTAAATATTAGATTATTGGTTGTTCTAAGTAATAGTCCCGTGGCAAAAGTACTTAGTTAAATACAAGAAAGAACTAACTATCGATGTGTTCTACTTCTGGACTTGTTGATTCCTGAACTGAAGGCTCAGCATCATCTGCTTCGAAATCTGAGATCAATTCGCAGTCCAACAAAAACTAAATTTAGATATTTTTTTGTTTTCTTTTAACTTCTTTTGATCTGTTTTTGAAACTACAATCAAACGATTGCTATCTTTTCATTTTTCCTGCCAAATCTGACCTTCATACATCTCTGCCAATCGAATTGTCTGCGAAATGGATCACATATTACTTGGACCAAGTTGAACATATGAAAGCATCTAAATCAATACCATAATATTCAAAGCTTTGTATATATTGTTTCATATACGCAATAATACACATATAAACCTGAACCTGTAATGAACACGGACAGCATCTTTCAACACGGGTACAATCTCATTTGCCTTTTCACGTCTTTTCTCCTCATTGCAGAACAAATCATACTTTTGGCAAAAAACAGCTGTTTCATAACCGTACCTGGCAAAATATTTAAGTGGAAAAGCTCTTTGTTTGTTTCAATTTAAAAAGTACCTCCGCCAGTGATTTTCGTACGGTTCACAACTACAACTAACATCATATTGCTCATTTACACATGTTTGAAGTCTGATATGTTTACAGTACTTACGATGATGACGTTTCTCTACTTTACAGAATGTTTCACCTGGATAGTTTATTTCGGAGCATGAATGCTGAAATAAAAAAAGATTTATAAGTATATAGGTTACAATAAGTTATGAATGAATAAATACGTTTTTCAATATGTTAATCATTACTTAGATGTAATACTTTCATGTGGAGTTTGATTTGAATTTTGTATGTTGATTCTGCTCACTAATTTGAAAATACATAACATCAAACCGGTTTTCTCCTCTCCTTTTTTTGTTTTTTCCAATCATAGGAGCATATATCTCTTTATCTATCTTATATACATATATATATAACGCTGTCTAAAGCATCATATATTTCTGTCTCGTCTATTTTTGGTTAGTTTTTAAGATTGAAATATATTTCTATAGCAATTTACTACAAACTTGTTGGATTATCAGTACACCCAGTATTCGAAATTATAATTTCATTAGCATATGTGTACTAGTTTCAAACTTCAATAATGCTTTACGATTACATTGTTGTTGATACTTTCCTACTCTTCTCTTCAATTCAAGTGCGGTTGTCCGTTTATCGACACGATCGCTCTGAATAATTTTGGATGGAAATTCATTGTCTTGTCAAACTATTCACACAGTTTCTCTTTCTTCAGCGTTATTCTCTGTTTTCCTCCTTCTACATGCTCCTATAGCCGCCACCCATATCATGGTCATCAATCACAAAGGTATTGAAATGAGAAGGGAGGGAGAGAGAAATGACATGCCACTATATAAAGATCATACACAAAAAGTGAAAGTATAAAATTTCCTTATTTATTTTTTTGTGCTGGCAATGAGTGTACAAATTATAAAACAGTAAAATACCTTAAAGGCTATACAAAAGGGAGCCATATGTATAGGAGGTGTATCACCTACACATAGTATAGAAAATGCGTCTAGTTGACCATAACACATACGATCTCGTAATAGGTTTGTTCTAAAAAATCAAAAATCTCAATCTATTGCATGCTATACCTTGGATAACAGAAGAAATTCAAATCCTTTGGAAAACGATTTGGTATAACTAGAATATCTTTTTCAAATGGCAAGTTTTCATCGTATTCATCATAGTCGGAAACACTGGGTAAATTCGCGATTTTCACGTCTAAAATAAATTTCAGAGTTGATTAATTTGTAGATATTCAAGAAACTTATCATAATATATAAATCGTTTACTATTAGTTATGTAATACCTTTAAAATCTTGTGCATCAGCCGGAGAAGAATCTAAGAAAATTGCAACAATTACAAGTAAATTGAGGATGATCAGCATTTAGATGAAACAGCAACTGCAAGACTTGGAGAAGTGACGATTGAAAACCGGGAATAGCGAGCGAATAGCGAGGAAAGTTCATCGATGATTCGTAGCAGTGATTAGGCTTCAAACTTCCACGTTCTTTGTCTTTATATCCGGCTTATGACCAACTATTCCACCATATACGGTTTTTTTTGTCTCGAAGAACAGCAGAATAGGCGAGTTCTTTCTCTTTTTTCATATTCAATCTTGTCATTTCTATTTTGTATTTTGTAAAAGTCTACTTACTGCTTTTCTACTTACAGTACTTTTATAAGAATATTTTTATTGTAATCATATTGTTTTACTTCTCATATTCCGTTATTCTTCTACAACGCCAACCTTTCATCTGAGATAAAAAAAATATTTCCTTATTCATTAGCAAAAACCAGATTTTGCTTTATTATGATGCCAATCTAACGATTAAAATTGTGACAGTGCTCTTCAAATTTGACAGAGAATTTTACTATCAAAAGACATAAATTTCGTTGAAATTTTTTAAACAATCATTGATTTATATCATTTGAAATAGGATATAATTAATTATTTCTATTATAAGTGACGAAAGCGGTGAAACATCAATAAAACATTTTACCTGTTCACTCTATTGAATAAGCAAATATTTCTTATTACGAAATAACATTAGTAAAAAGATTTGTCTTACTACTAACCTTAAGCAAACTTGCAAATGCATAACTGACTAAGGTAAATACAAAGTATGAATTGCTTTAAGAAACTACTGTTTGAATCTTTTTTTACTAATTTTAAATTAAAAATTTTTTTTCAGTTTCATTCAACATTATGTTGTTAATAAAGACAAAATATAGAAAGTAAAATAAATCGGAAGGGATAAAATTAAAAAAATAATTTATTTCATAAAACTGAATGTTATTACAGAAGCTATTTATCATGATTGAAAAGATATCCGTGTTCCCATACCACCCGATAAATAGTTTGCTCATATCACAAAGGCATAATTAATAGCATTTTGAAGTATTATATACTGTCTTGGGATAATTGATAATATAGGATCCTATAGATTCGCTTAACGATAAAAATATTTGCGATATCGTTGAATTATAAACTATAAAACGCTAACAAATAACCTAGTTTGGAAGATTATAATAATCAGCCATCTTCCATATTTGGCTAGGTTTACTAGAATCACAATGAGTGAAATATACATCTCCACCTGCTTCTACATTTTCCATATCTATACATAAATCACGCTGAATATGTTTGATCAGTCCTCCACCCTAGAAACATATTTTTCATTTATTTTCTTGATAGTAAAATCCGACCTTCGTATGTTCAAACGGAATAAGATTATCTTCGTCACAGTCTCTTAATATCACATTAAATTTGCCTGCTGCTATGGAATC
Source organism: Auanema rhodensis (assembly GCA_964057225.1). Taxonomy (NCBI): domain Eukaryota; kingdom Metazoa; phylum Nematoda; class Chromadorea; order Rhabditida; family Rhabditidae; genus Auanema; species Auanema rhodense. Next base: position 5,450,660 of record OZ059899.1, on the reverse strand, counting down.
TCCAACATCTACACATGTTGTTTCACGTCGGAATTCCCGATCACGGGAATACGAGAAAAACTCAGAAGAGCTTCCAGCGTCTTGACAATTGTAAACTCCTACATTAACAATACCCTGAATCTCTGATAAATAATATAAAAAATCAAAGTAGGAACCTTGTTTTCCAAACGTTGCAGAGTGTCCAAACATAGGCGTCGCTCACCTCTAACAATACCGAAAGCATGAACATTTTCATCGAGCACATATTTTTGAGGAATCACATTATCCAAGAACCATTTGAAAGAATTGCACTTCAACCTTTCTCTTAATTCTTTACGAGAAGTAAGATCGCCAGCATCTAGATCCTAAAAACAATCTCAATACTTCAGCATTAAATACAAACTACCTTCAAGCCCATTCTTTGCATATAGTAGAATCTCTTATAGTCATCCATCCAAACTTCAGCCAATCTCTTGGAATTGGTTCCATGAACATCTTTGTTACCATTTCTTCCTTGATAGAATTATCATATTATCAAAAAACATTATTTAGTCATACCTGTCATGTCGTATGGATGACCTGAACGGAATATGTGGCCAACATGAGAACAAGGAAGGATTTCTACTGAACCTCCACACATCCAAACCTTTACTAACAATATTGTAATAATTTGAACCACAAACATACCCTAAAGGATATTTCCAAATTTTCCCCACCCCAAATATCCATTTCTTCATCATATGCTCCAACTTCAAAGAAATATTCCCTATTAGCTGCAAATAGACCACCAGCCATCGTGGGAGATCTAAAATATCTTTGCTTAAGTAGGTGGGACGGTTCACTTCAACCTTATGTAATCAGTTTCTGGATTTTTTCGGCGAGCAATTTCTTTTTTCGGCATAGGGCCCATACTATAATGTAAGGACCACCAAAACGTTCCAACACCACCATGGGATCCACCCAGGTATGCCAAGTTAGTGTCAGAAATAGAATCTATTACAGGGCAAACTACAGCTCTTCTATTTTCTCTAATTCGAGCAACAATTGGTTCAGCCCTTCAAAAAAAATTTAATAAAAATGACAAAAACTGATTATAACTGATTACCATCCAATATTGGCTTCACAGTGAGCATCCAGAAAAACCAAAATTTCTCCTGTTGTTCGCTTAGCACCAAATACCTTGGCTCTAATGAAATTTGAATAACAAGAATCAAATTAAAAATAAACCTAATAAGACCTAATCTCTCAGTTGATCTAAATAATTTCACTAATGATCCAAAGCGTTTAATATGCTCTTCTAATTTAGTTCCGAGTTCCTCTGAATAGAATTTAAATTTATTCAACAAAAATTTTTTAAATGTACCTCTTTCACTAACATCATCAACAAGAACAATCTCCTTTAACCAATTTTTAGGGGTTCTATTAACAACCGAGTGAACAGTTCTCATAACAGCTAAAAAAACTTTTATATGAAACATATTCAGATTTTTTCCCACATGAAAAAAATTCATTTGTGAAGATAATTACAACTGAAATGGTAGGAGGATCACGATAAATATGATCATAGTTTAGTGCTCGACATTCTTGAGATCGAGAATCCGGTATGCTACGATCTAATGGGACTTTATCACTTAATTAACATAGTTCAAAAAAGCATAAGTATTTTATATATACCTTGAAATCACGCTCATAAAGTATTTCTTAATCTGCTCTTCAGATATTTTTTTCTCTTCCTCTGATAATTCAACAGGTGCTCCATCCTCACCAGGACCTTCTCTAGGTTTGGTATAATCTGGAATCTAAGAACAAAAAGATTAATAATGGATATACGTTTTGTTGAAAATAATGTAGACTTGATGCAATCACCTGATGAAAACCAGGATCATAGGATGTATCAGAATCAATAGAATATGCTTTGGAGCCATCCCTACTCCATGTAACAAAAAAAAATCCTCCAATTAAAACAAAAACAATGTTTCGTATCCTAGCCTTCTGTCTTAATGTACATCGTATACGGCTCATTATAGGCCTATAAAAAACGTTAACTTTTGAACAAAAAATTTCGTAGTTAAAGATAATTAAATTCGATTAAATCCATATTGAATAATCACGTAAAACAGAAGAAACTTATAAAATATTTACCAGAAACCAAATGAAACTTGCACAATGTAAAATAAAGAAACACCAAAAAGAAGTAGATATAATAATAAGTGGAAAACAGTTTCTAAACCCCGTTTCTAACGCTTCTTGTCCCCCAAATCTTCGATGAGGTCATCGCTAACCTGAAATCAATAAGCTTATTTTTATGTTTTCTAATGCAATTACTAAACCTGAGGCCACTTTGAAGTAATAAGGTCAAAAAGGTCATCTTTAACATCTCCTTGAATAACGATTTCGTCTACTCCAGTAACAGAACTTCCACAGGCAAATTTCTGTGCGAAAAACTTCGCGGCAACTTTGAGATCGATTTCTAAACATTTTAAAAGATTAGCCTATTTTAAGTTCTTATTAACCATTCAAAGCCAATCCTTTAATAACAGTAACACTTTTCTTTCCTCTAGGCTCTCTTTGGAGAGTAATCTTACCGGATCCAGGTTTTCTTTCCTTAACAGGCTGAAAATTCATGAATTAAATTTTTACAAATGTATTGAACAGAACCTTAACACCCTTCCCTCCTCTTTTCTGATGTTTCTTTTCGTCTCCATCGAATTCTCCTCCATCTCCCTCAAGTTTCAAAGCTCCTAAAGCATCTGGAGCGTTGTTCTCAGCCCACTTACGACATTTTTCAGTGATGCCACTGAATTCACAATATTCCAAAGGCATAGAACATTCTGAAACACAACATTTTAAAATGAATTATATTTTGTATAATCATACCTCCACAATATACCATTCTTAGGGGATAAGAAACTCCTGGAATTGGTCCAGGGGCCAAGGACACAACCTCTGTTTCTCCATCACTCATTCTTTCTAAATAAGCTAATAAAGCAATCTATATATAAAACAGAAAGAAAATAATTACAGAAATAAACAAAAAAATAAAATGCTCGAAATAAAACATAAATTTATAGATATTAATAACTATTACGATCACATCACAGTCAATTTCATGAATCACAGCCAAGTTGAGAATTAAAGCAAAGAGAATAACAAATACAAATAAAAATTAATTATAAGAATATTATATGAATCGTATTCTCGTAATTTAAAATAAATAACAAGTGAATGTTCAAGAGCAATTATTTTAACCCAGTTGTAAGTTCGCTATAGTTCGTGCTAAATTCGTCTACGAGCTATTACGTATAATGAAAAAAGATTTTGTTAAATTTTTTACTTTGGACTGGTAAATCTCCAAAGTTGATGTCCATCTCCGCTATCACAAGTTTCCAAAATAATATCATCACCACCAGTTAAATCTCTGGTAGACAAGCACAGTCCTGATTTAACATGTTTTATTTGCGAGTACTAAAAATTTATAGGATTAAATATTCTGTAATCATTATATGAAATGGAAATTACCTCATATGTCCATTTATCAATACCTTCAAAACATCTAACCATAAGAACTTTCGCGCGAGTACGGAGCATATTAAAATCTGAAGCTTGAGCGCAAACAACTTCTCTTCTTAGTTCTCCTGATCGTGCAAGCGACATAATCTCCAATATTAAGATAAATTTGAAAATTTCGTGAATTAACTAACCTGTGGAGAACTACCTTTACCTTGACAAGGAAAAACACCTAGATAAAAATTCGACTTTTCGTTTCTCTGAAGGGTATCACTACACATTCTATATCCCCCAACTAAAGTATGAAGCTGAAATATTTTGGATTTCTAGATGTAACTTTACTTTTCTTACAGTTCCGTATGCTTGAACATTTTCATCCATGAGAAATTTTCCTGGTACGATATTATCTAAATACCATTTGAATGATTGACAACTAAGCCTATCTCTAAGTTCAATTCGATCAGTCAAATCCCCAACATCTTTATCCTATAAAATTGGTTTTAAAATCTATATAACAATTCATACGCTCACAATTAAATCTGGCCTGTGTAAATAATAAAGTCGTTTATAATTATCCATCCACACTTCAGCTAAGCGTTTAGAATTCGTCCCATGAACATCCTTATTGCCATTTCTTCCTAAATAACATTCATTAATAATTTTTCGAAAAAAAAAAGTTCTTATTAAAACCTGTCATGTTATAAGGATGACCATTTCTGAATATATGCCCAACATGGGAGCAGGGGATAAACTCAATGGAACCTCCACACATCCAAACCTTTACTAACAATATTGTAATAATTTGAACCACAAACATACCCTAAAGGATATTTCCAAATTTTCCCCACCCCAAATATCCATTTCTTCATCATAGCCTCCTATTTTGAAGAAGTAGTCGCGATTTGCAGCCAAAAGTCCCCCAGCCATAGTAGGCGATCTAAAACTTACTATTTAGCCTGGAGAAAAAGTAGTAACTTAGATACCTTATATATTCTGTCACACTTTTTCTTCGCTCGGCTTCACTTTCTGGCATAGATTCCCAGGTGAAATGAAGAGCCCATGAAAAGCCTAAGCAATATTGGATACCAAAATATATTTCCTATGAAAGTTTACCTCCCACCGAAGTGGCATACTTGTCACCATTGTAGGCCATAGTTTCAGCGCTAATATGATCTATAACTGGACAAACAATAGCCTTCGGATTATCATGAATTCTTTGCAGCAGAGGCTCCAGCCTTAACATAATTTATTAAGGAATATAATAATAAATATACTACCATCCGGCATTAGCTTCACAGTGGGAATCCAAAAAAATAACAACGCTTCCAACTGCTTCTCTAGCACCCGCTAATTTTGCTCTGAATATATTAGTTACAAGAGCTTATCATCTGATACATACCTTATAAGACCATGACGAGTATCTTTTCGGATAATTCGTACGATTCCATCAAAAATACGAATGTAATCATCTAATTGTCCTTTTAATTCTTCTATAAAATATAAAAAGGTCATAGATTGATAATTACTAAGAAAACCCCGTTGACTATTATCATCCAAAAGAATGACTTCTTCCAACAGCTGTGGAGGACTTCTATTAACAACAGAGTGAACTGTTCGGAGTAAAGGAGACCAAGCTTCGTCCGTGAAAATTATAATAACAGATGCCTTAAAAAAACAGAAAATTAGAGAATGTACTTCTCTACTTCACAACCTTAGGCAAGTTCTCATAATCATACTTTATAGTTTTACATTCATCCCTTCTTGTATCTGGCAGAGTTCTATCTAATGATATCTTGTCACTGAAATTTGAACGTATTCTTTTTCAAAAAATTCAAAACAAAAAGCCTTGAAAACAGATATATTTTTTTAAATGTTAGGTTTCTAACAACCTGTGAAAAAGAACAGAAAATGCTCATGTGGATTGATGAGTTGTGTAACAAAAGTCTGTTACGTAAAGGAACACAAAAAGAAACAATTGCTTTTTCTAATGAAAATAAGCGACAAATTCAATTTTCAAAAACCATACCTTGCTCTAACATTCATGAACCAATTTTTCATGTCTTTTTCTCCTAGTTCTTTGTCTACGCCAGTTAATATGACTGCTGCTCCTAACTCTCCTTGCCCTCGAACTTTTTTCACTAAATTCGGTCTTACATACCGAGCACCTCGACGAAGACTGCCATAGAGATAAGGATCACGGATTAATCTCTCCTCGTTTTCTTCTGAGATGCGGCGACTTTCAATACGATACTAAGAAATATAGAAATTCTAACCTGCTATACGTTGTGGTACAACAACCCAATAATAATAATAAATCACAAATGCACAAATTATTAACAGCAAGAAATTGAATATATTTTCTTTTTTTCTAGGTACCAATAACCGGGCAATGCCCATACTAAAGAAAGTCTGTAAATAATATAATTAAAACAGATTTTGTGAACGAAGAAGAGCATAATGCATTTTCATGTGTAAAACGATGTCCAGAGTCAATACAAGACGTGGCATAAGCTTGCGTATCAATCGAATTGAATAAATACAAGTCACAAATAAGAGTTTCATAACAGATTGAATAAAAAATTTTGTCATATATGTAACTTCAATTAGCACGTCCGATGTGTATAATATATATATATATATATATGGCTTTTGTGTTATTATAAACCAATACTATATTCGTTATAACAAGACTTATTTGAGCAATTAATACATTTTTTATATCTTTATTCTGATAAGGATGACAATTAGAAAAAATTTAATTTACATAATTCTATCCAATTTAATGACAAAAAAACCATCAATAATGGGAAGGGTTATGCGCGACCTGCAAACACTAGGTTCTAAGGTTACTATTTCTCCAGTTAATTAGCTGGATAAATCTTCTAAAAAATTGAGCAGATGCTAACCGTTAAACTAGCAAAAAATCGTATGTAGATAGAAAATTAGGTTCGTTTAAAACAATCACGAAAGTCAAGAGCGAGCGAATAAATGACCAGGTAAAGACCAAAATCACCACCGAACTATATGATATAAAGCACTTGACACAAGTAAAAAATAAACAAATATACTATGAATTACGGAATTATATCCGTTAAACCTAGTCTACATGGTAAAATATAACAATTTTAGTAATACTTGTCTGAGGTGAAAGAAAATTTTGAAACTCTTTGTATACTAGAGAGCTTATTCTCTCTTCTTCTTGGAGTCGACTGTTTCCACTGAAAATAAAACTATGAGAAAAATTGTATAAAAAAAAAAGATGACAACATGGAACATCTACAGTACGACATGAAATTCACCCCCTTAGGTGAACTATTTTCATTTGCACGACGCTCTTTTCAAAATCGGAAATTTAGCTTGTTCAATAAATCTGCTTAAACGTTTTTTTCAACTCCTTGGTACTTCAAACCTATCCAAATCAGACTTCGTTGCTTTTACATCATATTAATCAACACTCCATGCATCACCACAAACGGAATACAACATACAAAGGAAAAAATCGACTTACCCAATTGTAGAAACGGATAACTAACCATATACCGTAATATGCATTTATTCTGACAGTAACTTATGGACTCATGACATTTTATCCAACGCAACATTAACAAATGGGAAAGAAAAATATTGAATAAGATTTTAAAAATTGTAAAAATTTGTGAGTGATCAACACACAAGAACACTCAGCAATCTAGTTATAATAGACTGTTAGTTAAATACATAGGAATAAAAAGAAATATTAAGACAGACATGAATAATTTAATTTTAAACAACCGCACGACTGGTTTGGCAAATTTTGACAAGAGGACGCCTTCCACATTGTGAAAGGCGACTAGTAACGAAGAGAAATATCCTAAGGAGTAAATCAAACATAATTATGGGAAATATTATGATCCATTAAGAGACTTTTATTTTGCACACACCCATACGTCAGAAACGTGGAAAGTAGCAGTAGAAGGAAAGCTTGACAGAAACATGACGTGCAATAGTGTGAGCAAAACACAGGGAAATAAGGAGAACAACAGAAGGGAAAATATTACGAACTGTTATTCACTCTAGGAAACCGTATTAGACACATCAGAAGTGGTTATTATATCACACGCTTACAACTCTGAATGTTTTTGAGTTTCTTCGTAAGATACTGGTCCCCTAAGAGCTTGTTCAATTCCAGCTGCATAGGGTCCAAGCATCCACCCAAAGTATGCAAACAATACACATCCCCAGAATAAGAGGGACAAAATGGATTTGATCTTAGCTGGAGTAGTCTCAGGCTTACCATCGATGTAGTTGCGGGCAATAAACTTGAGAACTTCATCGAGAAGTAGTACAGGTAAAGAGATCTTCAAGACAGCAGCCCATTCAGCCCATCCGAGAGGAGTGATCTGAAACGAAATTAATATTAACTCGTACAAACGAAAAAATTTCACCTGGAAGATGGTGGCCAAAATGTCAACATAGAGAATAACGAAGTGAAGAGACATCGAAAGAGTGATAGCAGCCAACAGCCAGATATTCTTCCATGGTGGCATAACGAAGAGAGACTGGTTCTCAGAGAGACTACAAAATCGTTTTTAAGAAAAAAATAATGTTAAATGTACTCACGAGTTGATAGCATTGAGCATTTCAATGGTTACCAGGACAGAGAGAGCCATAGCGTTAGGGTGGTTATCTTCGAAGACAGCACAGTCAAGATCAGAGAAGTTCTCTGGTTCAATCTCGCAACGCATCCAGTGGGTAAGCTGATAGTAACTGATTTGAGGTCCTTCCTCATAGAGAAGGAACCACCACATGGAAGCTCCAACGGTAGCAACTCCGACGTATGCTGAATAGGTAAATCAGATTGAAAAGAAAACAATAAACTTACTTCCAACGGCGAGGTAACGGAAGAAGAGCCACTTGGAGATAAGTCCATCGTTGGCAGATCTTGGTGCACGGTCCATGATATCAAGATCGGGAGGATTGAATCCAAGAGCAGTAGCTGGGAGACCGTCAGTAACGAGGTTAACCCAAAGAAGCTGTACGGGAATAAGAGCCTCAGGAATACCAAGAGCAGCGACCATGAAGATGGAGACAACTTCTCCAACGTTGGAAGAGATAAGGTAACGGATGAATTGCTTCATGTTGTTATAGATAGCACGTCCTTCCTCAACAGCGGCGACAATGGAGGTGAAGTTGTCATCAGCCAAGACCATTTCAGAGGCAGATTTGGCGACAGCAGTTCCAGAACCCATAGCAATACCGATTTCGGCCTTCTTAAGAGCTGGAGCGTCATTTACACCATCACCAGTCATAGCAGTGATCTAGACATATGAATTTTAAAACACGATACATCAATGAAAACTTACTTCTCCATGGCTTTGAAGGATATCGACAATCTTAGATTTGTGAGATGGTTCGACACGAGCAAAAAGTTTAGCACGACGGCAGGCCTCTGATTGTTGTTCAGCTGGGAGGTCATCGAATTCACGTCCAGTGTAAGCCTTTCCAGTGGTATCTTCGTTCTCCCCAAAGAGTCCAATACGTCTTCCGATGGCTTCAGCAGTGTTCTTGTTGTCTCCAGTAATCATGATAACTCTGATACCAGCATGGTTGCAAGCCTTGATAGAGTCAAGAACCTTAAAAAGAAATATAGATTTGCTAACAGTTACTTAAATCTTACCTCGGTACGTGGAGGGTCAAGCATACCAACGACTCCTACGAAGGTAATATCCTTTTCGTACTTGGCGAAGAGAGCAGACTCTTCAAGGTTCATATCAGATGGGCTCATTGGGCTGTCGATAGTTCCGAGAGCGAGACAACGAAGAGTATCACGTCCAGTACCGTATTGAACACATTGATCAACGATCTTCTGTGTCATAGCTTGAGTGAGTGGAACCTTTTGTCCGTTAACTCTGACATGGGTGCATCTTCCCAAAACTCCTTCTGGAGCTCCCTTGACAAACATCTTGGGAGAGGTACCTCCACTAGTTGGGACGCAGAAAGCAGACATAGACTTGCGATCACGAGAGAATTCAAGAGTGAACTCCTTCTTCCATTTTTGTTGAATAACACGGTTGCAAACGTTTCCGAGATCACGGGGAGAAAGCCCAGTCTTAGGTGTGTTGAAGACATTCATCTTCTCAGCAAGGACAACCAAAGCAGTCTCAGTAGCCTCTCCGACCTTTTCGTACATCTTCTTGACATCATTGTAATCAACAGCAGAATCGTTACACATGGAGCAAATAATAGCAAGCTCAGTAAGAGCCTCAAATTCTCCGCTGGAGCAGTTAATCTTCAAAAAAAGAATAAGAACATATTTCATGATTGCAAACATACATCCTTTCCGTTGTAGGAAACTTTTCCGGATGGTTCATAAGTAGATCCAGAGATAGCAAACTCGTGGAAGTCGATCTTGTCGTTTCCAGCGCTGGCAGCAATGAACATCTTAGAGACGGACATTTGGTTAGTGGTGAGGGTTCCAGTCTAAAATATAATGTTAATACTGAAATGTAAAAAAAATCAACCTTATCGGAGCAAATGACGGAAGTACATCCAAGAGTTTCAACAGAAGGAAGAGAACGAACAATAGCGTTCTTCTTGGCCATTCTTCTAGTTCCAAGAGCAAGACAAGTGGTAATAACAGCTGGAAGACCTTCAGGAATAGCAGCTACAGCAAGAGCGACAGCGATCTTAAAAGCATTGATGGTGCTACTTATACAAGATTTAACAAGAATACCTTGAAGTAATAGATGGCTCCCTTAACCCATGATCCTCCATGAGCAGGATCGTTGAAGTGACCGATGTTTATAGCCCAGACAGCAACGCAGATGATAGAGATAACTTTGGAAAGTTGTTCTCCGAATTCATCAAGCTTTTGCTGGAGTGGAGTCTTTTCGGTCTCAGTCTCAGCCATCTCGGTACGGATTTTACCGATTTCGGTGTTCAATCCAGTTCCGAAGACAATTCCTCTGGCCTTTCCAGAAGCAACATTAGTTCCAGAGAAGAGACAATTTTTCTTGTCTTGGTTAACAGCACGTGAATCAGGAACTGAATCAGTGTGCTTAATAACAGAGACGGATTCTCCAGTAAGGATAGATTGATCAATACGGATGGTGGTAGAATAAATCTTGACAAGGCGAAGATCAGCAGGAATCTTGTCTCCGACTATAATATATGAAATTATTAATATACTACAGGCATTTTTTTATATTCACCTGATACTTCAACCAAGTCTCCTGGAACTAGTTCACGAGCTCTGATCATTTGGATTCCATGGCTACCACCACGGACAACCTTGGCCATTTCGGGTTCATATTCCTTGAGGGCTTCGATAGCAGATTCGGCATTTCGTTCCTATAAAAATAATTCATGAACTGTTCCTTAATCTAATCGGCAAAATGCTCTTTAGGTAGCATTTCAATTCATGTTGCTACTGATTCTTTCATCTAAATATTAGTCTTATCTCGACCTAATACTGATCACGTCTTAGACGTTATCAAGTGTATGGCTGATATGAAATGCATACACTCTTTACAAACTGACTTTCAGTTGAGGTACTATTCACTCATTGGGAAATTCTGTTTAGTCACAAACCTGCCATACTCCGACTGTAGCATTAGCAATAAGAATCAAAAGAATGACAAATGGCTCAACAAAAGCAGTGACAGCTTCAGTTTGGTTTTCGTGTTCCTCGAAGAGAGCAAGTACCTAAAAAAATTATTTTAAAGAATCTAATCGGAAAAGAAAAGCTTACAAAGGAAATAATGGCGGCCAAAAGCAAGATTTTAACAAGGAGATCATCAAACTGTTCGAGGATAAGTTCCCAAATGGTCTTTCCTTCCTCAGCGGGCATCTCTATAATCGTAATAACGTATCATACATTTTCTTATATAAATGAACTGTACCATTAGCACCATATTTCTCACGAAGTTTTTCAACTTGGTCATCTCTTAAACCTTCCTCTGCGGTTCCGAAGAATCGGCAGACCTAAACAATAAAGAAATAAGTAACATACCATATATAAAAACTCTTACCTCTTCGGCCGATTTAGTATGCGCGTCCTCCATATTTGGACTAGTTACCCAAGAGTTTTCGGCGTTTCTGAAACAAAAATTGATAAAAATGAATATTTGATCAAATAATAAAATACGAGATGAAAAAATAACGTAATGTAAATAAAACTGGAGTACATGAACACAATAGATTGCAACAATATTATAACTAATCTATGGATTTGAGGAGATTCTAATCAAAAATATATAACCATTCACAAAAAAAATCAATCTGATAGACCGTCCTTAACGTATAATTGACAATGAGCGTAATATAACTGATAAAAGTTTGAAGAAACGCTTTTTTTTTTTGGCTTTTTTTGGAAATTTGACGTCAAAGTAGATTATGAACACAATGTTCAAAACAAGAATATTAAACAAAAAAGATTTTGTAAAGATATTGTATAATATGTAATAACAAGACAATATTAAATTTATAGAAATTATTCAATTCAATTAATAAAAACCGAGTATGGATGAAAGCAGAGATCAACGGGTACTTTTGAGTGACCAGTACTTTATAAACGTCATCGTATATGTGTCTACTGTGAAAAAGCGATAGGACCCTTTGACACAGACCTTTAACATTCAAGGCCATTCAATGCTACTATGATATATAGTTCTCGTATAGTAATAGAAATGTGGGACATTGTGTTTAAACAATTGTTAATAAATAAAAGAACTGAATTGTTTTAGAAGAGAGCTTTAGATTTAGCTATTGAGATTAAAATCTTAACAGGGGCTGTTGTATGCTAACAACACCTGACATAAGAAAAACAGAATATGACTTGGAAGCAGTGATAATTGGTAGGGCTAGTTGAGTAAAAGATAAACTATTGTGTTGATTGTTGCACATAATGCTTGTTATCTTACAAATGTTTCGCAATGTCAGTCAAAAGACCTGAAATTAAAAGACATTGACTTGTTTTTTGTTAGTAGAGAGAGCATCTCTTCAGGTATGTATATTTTACATCACCCCTAGCAGAAAAAATAATTCATTTGCTGGATAAATAATTAGTTTTTTCGGGCTCTGGAGTACTCTTATGTTCATAGAAAAACTTTAAAAGCATATCAACTTGAGTTTTAATAGTTGATGTGAGGCAAAAGGGAGACTCAAAGAGCTACAGACCGACAGCAATCAAATGAAGAAAGAAGGTGAGAGAAAATAACAATAGGAAACGAGCATTAGATTTGTTCGATTCAGTCGTCCAGGTACGCAAAGTGAACGGAAGAAAACTAAAATTCTAAAAATTTTTGAAATAAATCTGTTGTATATCTGAAGAGAAGGCATATGCAAATAATTAATCTGGTATAAGGTGGATGAAATATTTCTATTTGATCAGCCAATAATTACAAAAATTTTTGTTGGAAATCTTATGAAAATCAAACCTACTCTAGTTTTTCTTATAAGTTTGACCTTTTAGTCAACGTGTCATATGAAAACGTCAGTTTATCATCGCTCAAATATTAGGAAATGTAGAAAGTATCACATATTTTGATGCTGTATGAAGTTGCTTTGTTAGACTTGTGCAGCTCAACTACATTAACTTGGACTACTTAGAACTTGCATTCAGGAGTCTAAAAGCAATACCACAAGTCGCAACATAGCCTTACAGCTATAGAGAAAGGAATTTGAGCTTCTTACTTGAAAGCAAGCAACGGGCTCCAGGGATTATTTGTGCGGTGAACTTGACGGTGTAATACTTTGGCTGCGGTGCGACGTCCGAAATGCCAGACTATGTGCACCGGATCCAGAGAAAAGCGAGTGAAAAAAATAGAAGAGAAACTAGAGAAAAATTTTGAAGAACAAAAGAAAATGTGAGTGAGGACTAACCTCATGATGGCCATGTAGCACTTATTTATACGACATACAAACCTAATCGAAAGTTTTTTTCTGACTAGAAAACGCAAAAGAAAATACCCCCAAGAGCTAAAAGATCTATAAGCAGCTGGAAGGTGAAATAGGCATTTGTGGTTGTATGACAGCATATCCTTGTCCGACTAGTTGTTGTCCGACTAGCCATAGGCGAGTGAAACTGCATGATCAATAGAGCCTGAGAAGGCTAGTGGTCATTGGATCGAGTAATTCCGTATTTGTGAATAAATTCTAGGAAAGATGTAGAGATGATTGATAGCGTAAACGAGAAAGAAAAGAAAATAGTCATTATGTTGGATTTTGAGTTATGAATACCAACTCTATTTTCATTTTAAGGATGTTTCTTTCAATAGTTAATTATTGAAAAAATTAAGAATAATATGTAGTTTTAAAAATGAATTTATAAGAAGAAAAGTAAAATGAAGAAAAAAGAATTAAAAAATGGTAAACGAAAGACTTTATATAAAATGGCATTACCATTAAGCTCTAGTTAGTAATACGAGCGAATAGATACTGGGGAAGGAGGGAACATATAGCATACATTGCTGGCTATGGACGAAGCTACCGAATTGGGATAGGTTTTCGAAGATTTTATATTAGTGAGGTAAGATATTGGAAAGTTAATGAATTATGTTTGTTCTTTAACATAGGAAAATGGCTGGCTTTGACCAATTTAGATATATATATATACATATATACTTCTAATAGGGAGGATGGGGCTATCTCTATCTATAAAGATAGTTTAGAAGAGTAGCTAGATATTGTTGATTACAATATTCATTCAAGTGATTAAAAGATAAGAGAAGAGTGGAAGTAAGAATCCATGGACGATAAAAGGGTGTTTTGCGTCATGATATGACGCAAAAAGGGCAAATGACGTTGTTGCACTTGGCTGTGTAGTTCATCTTTTGTGTCTTTTTCTGCCACAAAAACTTATGAACAGTAAATTTTTTGATAATATTCTACTTCTTCATTAAATACCAGATTATATAATTATTTCATTTTCAAAAATTATAATGCTTAAGATTTTCTCTGAGTTGTAAATCTGAACGTGATAGGAAAGAGCGAATGTTATATGGGTCTGCGTGCTTGATCTGCACTGCGAAAGGATTGTAGGGACCAGGTGTGATAAGGCTCGAGTATTCGCGATCAGTCTCTATATTGGTAATTATTTTAAAAACAATTTCACTATTAAATGCATTAAAGAAGAAAAAAAGAAGAAGTAAAATGTCAATGCCAATGCCAAGCTTTGGGACAAGAACACGCAGACATTTGATCGTCCTCATTCTCCTTCTCTTTGTATTCTTTCTAATACTGCTGCTTTTCTCTCTATAACATTATCCTATCCCTTCTCCTCTTCTTATCTGCCACTTACTCTCCTATTTGCTCATTATCTCTAGTTTCCTGAGTTTTTGCATTTTTCTTCTGAAACAGAGATCTTGCCGTATGGCTAGTCATCCTCCCCGTCGTCGATATTACAACTTTTACGGCTTTTCGACTTTAAACCTTGCAAGCTCAAACATACTGAGGATGGAAACAAAACTATGCGAAAAGTTGGTTTCCAGCTTGGGATATGATAAAATAAATAAAAACTGTTGAAGACAATGCACAGGAAATAATTCGAATCAAAAGGTGCCTAGAAAACAAATTGCGAAGAAAATTGAGAAAACGGTGTGAATGTTGTTGGATGAAAGAAGATGCTATACACTTCTGTTTTTATCAAAAATATATCTGAATCTTATTAATTTACTGATTGGAAATGGGTTGTAGATGTTTTATGACCTTTATACATAAATACAAATGTTGTAAAAGCATAGCTAGGTAGCAATATGTGCTGAAATATTCAATTGTTGATATTAAAGCATAAGTTGTCATAATTTTACTTTTAAGTCGAATTATCAGACTAAGCTGATTTTTGAACTTAGAAATTATAATTTCTACTTCTGTAGAGACATAAAAAATCAAATCGTGTAGATTTTGTAGAAAAATGAATAAAGAAGAGTATTATTCTGATGATGAACAGCGAGAATGTTCTGTTTGAGGCATCGAATCGAAACTTTGATCAGAGAGAGAATGTACCGGATAACGTTCATAGAATTACATCTTAGATGTGAAGAAGAGAGAAGATGAGAATGATAGAAACAGTAGAACAAGATACAGGATTGCTTTCTTGCGATCATACTTAAAGCTATAGAAACATGGAAAAATGGTATTCGACTCAACTTCATCGTAGATACAGGTAGACTACTACACTTGACTAAACGACTTGAAAATGAAGTGAAGACATGCCATGAGAATGAATCCGCGGAAGACAAGCTGCTCCTGTGGTACTATAGAGGTGGGGATAACAAAAAAACAGAAAAAGATGGGAAGGTTGCTAGAGAAAGAATAAGATACAGAGAGAAAGGCGGAGAAATAGAGAGAAAAAGAAAGCGTTATATGATAGACGTTTGGCAGAGAGAAAATGAAGCTATGGTTATGTGAGATATATCAAGATAAAACATGCGTTAATTGAGAGATTTTAGAGAGATAAATAGATTTTTCACAGACATATACACACTAGCATACACATCGTATGACATTTTCTCTCTTTACTTTCAAACTCTTTATCTTTTTTTCTTTTTTCTTTTTGCTTCTCTTTGCCTCTTCCTCTATCTTATACTCTGTTCAGTAGGGCCAGAAGATGAAGATTGTGAGGCGAATGGGCTACGAAACAGTTGGCTCAAATATAACAGATATACCTCGAGGTATTTGTTCCATTCTTCCTCAATACTTTTGCCGTCGATTTTCTCTTTTTTCCTCTTTTTTTCTCTATCAGAAATGCAGATAGAGACGAACTAATGATGGTAAGGTTGTTCGTATTTGATTCAACTGATTACAAAAGATTAAAAGGTCTCGTTTGAAAACATTACAATAATACGAACAAATGAACTAGTCAAAATATGGATTGAAAGGGAACATCTGTATTTGAATATAATTGTTATGAAATAAAGTAAATCTAAGCTTTCATATTCAGAAGATATACACATATGTGTTTGTAGACGAACATCATACACATAAGCTGATTTGATGATTAGAGCAAGCAACTACTCGATTCAATCGGTATTTGAAATATAAAAAAGTTGATGTCAGCAGCAAGTTTGTATTGAAGATTCTTCTAACATTTAGCTTCTTCCACACTACTATTACCCTCCCTCCCCATTCTTTAGTATTCTCTCTCTATTTTCCTTTATCTCTCTTTATGAACTCTCTATCTCATATTCACTTTCTCTGAATTTCTGTCTATTCTTCCTCTTATTCAAAAAACAAGTCGCAAAACAATGTTTGCAGGAATAACAACATCAAGTTGGTATAGCTGTTGCCACTACTGCACGAAGTTGTTGGGCGAAAGTGAGGAGAATAGCTTAAGATGTGAGAAAATTTAAGTATCTTTAATAGTTTTTTTTTGTTTTTTTTTATTTTATAAAAAAATAATTAATTTAAGTTGATTTGTAATATAAAATTATTATAAATATCAATATTATCATCATCATACTATCTTTTAATTATAAATACCAAAGGGCTTGCATGAATCGGAGATCACTAGCAAAGTCCAAAATGAATAATTATTATTATCTATTGGTACTCCACAAATAAGATGATAACGAAGTCAAATTAAGGCCTCTTCCTTCGCAAAAAAATCTTCAAAAACGAATTCATTCTTCAAACGATGAATTGTGCAAAACTTCAAAAGTTGATGACATAACCGTTTTCCTTCTAGCAGACTCAAACGGAATACATAAGATTCTATTCTACAACTCTATTTAAGTCCGTTTAATAATTTCAAGTTTTTTGGTAAAATATGGTATAAATTGCCATACGAACACATCAGGAACCTGGAAACAACAGCCTGTTTTCATTGATTCAAACTCTGCATTAATCGTTTAATTCCTGAAAATAACAAAAACTTATATATAAGATAGAGAGAATATATAGAGAAATAATATATGAAAATAACTTTTAATCGATTATAGGAAAAAAGTAATTGGATATACAGAGGGAGAACCGAAGAGAAGGTTCTGTGAGAAAGAGAGAGAGAGAGATGGAAAAAAAAAACAGAAAGAAAGAGGGGGAGTAAGAGAAATGGAAAAATACAAATAGTTGAAGACAATATCGAAAAGCAACAGCAAAGTAAAAGAGAAATAGAAGAAACCGCTTAAGAATCTTTTGTTATTGCTTCATATTATACAAAAAAATGAAAACACATACAATTTTTACTTTTTTTCCGAAGAAAAAAAATTTACTTGAGTTTTAATCGATCAATTGTGTGATACCTACCACGAAGACGATGAGAAGCGGATGGCAGATCAGAGAATGCTGTTGATAAGAGGTAAGTAAGAGACGAATTTGACGAAAAAAATGATGAAGTTATACAAACAGCGTTGAATCAAAAAGTAGAATGGTAAGGATGACGAGTAAAAATTACGATAAAGACAATGAATGATGATAATACCAAAAAAAATGTAAAGTGCAAGAATATTAGTCCATTTGGTTGAACTTTTTACTACAAAAGTCTATAAATTGCTCATTCTATCCATATATTCAAGTTCAGAAAGGTTGAAAATGATTGATTTTAGTTTTGATAAAGGAGTTCTTCAACCGACCCGACTTTGACAAAGAAACAAAAGTTACATGTTGTAGTGAGTTGTCGTTGTGGATTGTTCTCACTAATACTTCAATATTACATAACTGTGATCAGTATTTTGATATTTTGGAAGAAGGATTACTAGTCACGGAATTAAAAAACACCTGACCTACTTCAACAACCCGGAAGGTTTCTATTATGATAGTAGGTCGAGAAATTGAATAAATACTGAAAGTAATGATTTGATTTACTTTCTAAAATAATTGTTATTAACTGAAGAATATTCAACGTACTAATGTTATGAATATAAAGAATAGATGTTAGCTGGAAGCTAACAGAATGCTACACATGGTTCGAGGTTCAGAAAGAATATAGAATGCAAAGTGTCCGAGACAAGAGATGAAAAAAGAGAGATAAACAGAGAAAGAGAGAAGCAGAACAAGATAGATAGAGAGAGAAAATATGAAAAAGTACTACATAATCACTCTCAATATATGTGTGTTTCATCTCAAAATATCTTTATATTTTCATTTTCTGTACTGCCTTCTCTATAACCTTTCGTTTTGCCATCATCTTGATTTTAGGTAGATAACGAAATAGTACCTAGGTTGACCCATTCACTGTATTCACTTCTCTCTTTTGCTTCCATTCTATTTCTATTTCTTTCACTCGTTGACTTGATCTTTTTCTTAGTTATCTCTTACTAAGACTATCAAACTTATGTTCTGCCTGTATCAGTATCGTCTGATAGCACCATCTAAACCTCTGTATTCAATTTGAGAGGTTTTCAATTTTAAAAGGGATATAGAGAGGCTGTAGAGAAATAAATGTTGCAAAGACGGTGAGAGGTATAGAGAGAAATGACATGAGAGCTTTCGCGAAGAAAAGGAGAGATAGATTGGAAAGAAGTAGTGCAAGAAAGTTCTTAATATATACAGAAAAATAATCAAAAGGAACACGGGTAACTAATACTCTTATTCTACACATTAATCTTTGAGATTTGTCTTCTTCTGTTATACAAGGTAGATAAAGGAAAGATATATATATATATTAGAAAAAAAACAAAGAAAAACGTTTTAGATTTTGTTTGAGAGAAAAGAAGAAAAAGATAAATGGTAGAGATAACTAGATGAAAAATAGTCTTTTTTGCTCGGCAATATGCCATCTGGATTCTGAGTGGTCGTCTCAATGTTAGTTTCAAGCTGTATCCTCTTCATCATCTGTATCTTTTCTCTTAATCATCTTCATTTCTGTTCCTATTTTTCTGTAGGTTCTGTATCTTCAATCTTGTTGCCCTGGTTCCGGTAGAAGTCAACTAATCAGATGATGTTGCTCGCTGAGTATTGAGAGCAAAATGTGCTAATATTATGAATGTGAAGAGAAAAAAAATATTTTTAAGGGGTTTTCTTAAAGATTTTTTTGTAAAAACTATGTTCGAAATATATGTATACCATGATGATGCTCCAAAGAACTATCATCACGGACAATATTCAAACTTCAAGACATGAGTCATCCTTGAAGTGTTATAGCATTAACAATAATAAAAAAGGTTCAGATAGAAAAAATATATTAAAAGATGATGTCAGGTAATATTAGAGCAGATTAACTTTTGGTTTGACAGCAGAAAAAGTTCCTTATAATTGATAAAACACGGAATGATCTGATTCAGTACCTATATATGCACATATGAATCTAGCTTTCTTTGACATTTTACTGAAATTGTATATAAACATAAGCAGGTAAAATAAGTGATATAGATAGGGAGAAAAGATATGAAGAATCATAAGAGATAGAAAAGAACACGATAAAGAGTAAGAGAAAGATAATAAGAAAGAGAAAAAGGAGAGAGAGAGAGAGAGAGAGAGAGAGAGAGAGAGAGAGAGAGATTTATGTATATGTATGTGTGAGGTTGAAGTGGTCTGACAATAAATCGTAAGGAAGATATACATAGTTGAAAAAAAGATAACGAATAACATGATTCTTGAAAATGACAGAAATATTGAAAGGGATTGAAGTTGAACAAGATATCTATTTGAAGCTGTGAAATACGTCATAAGTTGACAGATATCAAAAAAAAAATTAAAAAATGAATTGAAAGTAGACATTGTCAAAGAGGTGGCTCGCCGCCGACTTGACACCTACGCCTTCATAGATAAATTGAAGCTAACCTCAGTAGAGAAAGAGAAGAGGAGAGAAATTGAAAAGGGATGACATTAAGGAAAAGATAGAGGTGGGGAGGGGGAGACTATTCCTGAGACAAACAGTGTCAAAATGATTGAAATATAGAGGCGGGGAGTTGAACCCTCTTAAAATTACACGACATAATTTGAAAAAAAAATTGACGGAATCAGAAGAAAACGGATATGAATGATCGCAGTTACTGCGATATGAAGAGTAATTTGAGATATTTCAAGCTTTAAGCTTCAGACTGGTAAAACAGAGATTCAGAAAAGGAAATTCATAAACTAAATTGAGCTTTCACTGACATATTGATGATGAACTATGATGATGTTGAGATGAAGGATTGAAGCTGAGATCTAATGTGTCGAAGGATTGTGGGCTGATGTTAGTCTTTTTTGGAGTGGAAAAGATAAAGCAAAGTAAAGCTTGCAAAAGATTTTGAAAAGTTGCTGAAATTGAAGATCAAAAAAAACGTTTGCCGATGGAGAAATGACGTAAAAAAAACTGAAAAATGAAATATTGCAAGATCTATTCAAAGAATCGTTTCTTTTCTTTCTGTTTAAGACGGCGGGATGAAGTTGATTCGATGACATCGTCGACGTCGCAGAAGGAGAAGATGATGGAGAAATAACTTTGAACTGACTGAAGCTACATGAAAGCATATAAAGGCTGTACAGTCCGATGTGGAGGAGGATAAGAAGATAGGTTGCTCTCTTCGGCTGATGGAAGCGATTTGATAGGCAAATACGATCGCTTGCCTCCGTCGGCTATATTTATCTATCAATGACGGATTTTGAAAATGAAATGTATACAGGAAGTGAAAAGATGAGATAACGAGAGAGGAGAAGTTATACAGAGTTGGGTGAAGCTCAAGTGAAAAGGACAGTGTCATCGTAAGAGAGAGACCATTCGGAGAAGCGTGGAGCATGAGACAGTATGGTTTTCGAGATGGGGATGAAGAGAGATAGGTAGGACAGATAGTCAGATAGATAAAGCATGAATAGAGCAAGGAGGGATTGTAGGCAGATAGTTGAACTCAAATATACTATATTGAGGAGAAAATTCAGAGAGAGAGAAAGGGAGGGGCGGACTAAAAGAATAAGAGAGACAGCAATATAGAAGAAGTGAAACAGTGAGAGCAGGTGCAAGAGAGGTTGAAACTTAGATATGGCGTGATGGGTGAAGTAACACACGATGATCCGGATTCAGTTCGGAGTTGAATCTAGTTTTTAATGCGAAATGAACGATGAAAAACTAAAGAAGTGACATAGAGATATAGAATGTGAAGGAAGAAAATGTGTGCGCACATCTATATGTTGAAGGTTTTGTTCACTGATTGGCATGATACTTCGAGGTCAAGTTTGTCTTATCACTTTTCCACAAGTTTTAACATTGAATTTGGCATAGAGAAAAACTGTATATGTGACAGACATAGGTTAGGGAGGAGAATGATAGATAATTGTTCAAGAAATAAGTTCAAATTCCATGTAATTAAAAGAAAACCTTAGAAGATAGACTATTTATGCCTCTGAGTTATAATAGAAAATTTTAAATTTTCTATAAAATTAAAATGAAACAATGGCACCCAATAGATGAATTTGATGTAAAATTTGAAGGAAGAAGAAGTAGAAGAACTATTGAATGCATCATTTGGTTTGAAAGCGGAACAAACGAAAGTAAGATGAAAGCTTAATGTCTGCCAACTGGCAAGTCGACATGTCTTCAAACTATGCATTTGCCGGTTGGAAAGCCAGGAGGATTCGGTGTTGAGGAAGAAAGAGGAGGAGACTGAACAGGTTGGCTGGATAATTTGAAATTCTCTTCCTTTATCTTTCTTTTTCTCTATTACTTTCATTCTCTCTATTTAAGTCTTCCCTCTCTCTCTTCCTCTGTCCCCCTCTCTCTTACTTTCTCTTTCCCTCTTTTCCTCTTCATAAATTTTCTCTTCATCTCTATACTACACGTTCTCTCTTAGTTTTAGTTGAGCCTTAAATCAAAATGTGCTTGGAAGCCATGATAGCTGAAAGAACAAGAGGCAGCAGACTTTCAAAACATACGATGTACAGCATTTCTCTCATCATTGAAGCTATTTCAATCAGCTTATGTCTAATACTTCAGAAGCGGAACTAGTACACAACAATACACAAAACTCATGTATAAATGTAATTTAAAACAAAAAATTGTAAAGTTTGCTAACAAGTTATAAGTATAATCTCTAGAAAAGAATACAATTCCATACATGAATCAAATAATATTAACAGAAAAATACAGATAGAACAGAGAGAAAGAGATAAACTAAGTGGGAGGAGTATATACAAAAAGAAATAATCATATTTCTCATGTTATAAAAAAATTTAAATGATTCAGATTATGAAAAAAAGATGAAAAAGCCTTATCATATCTACGAGTTTTTATTTGAAAATCTCATAAAATTGATATTAAATAATCTGAAAAATATAGTTATATATCTATACATATAATCAATAAAATTATAAATATCATAATCTATAAATTAAAAGAATAACATTGATTATAAAATGTAAAAATAATATTTTTTTTTCTTTGAATTGATATATACTATATCATATATTTAGCTTTTTCATACATATCATATTGGTCTATTCAACTTTTTTTTTCTTTTTGGATCATAAAAGCATCATCGGTTTGACGGTGTTTTCATACGTTTTCATACGTTTTCATACGTTTTCATATCATTATGGGAGCTCTTGGACGGCTACGATAAACGAAGACGACGACGATTGTTCGATATGCCGATCAACATGACTCATCATCGCCTATTCCGTTCCGAATACATCAGTTTTGTATTCAAGAGCTTGTTGTATTAAAAATGATTCCAGGCCAACAACATATTCTGTAGGTACTCAAATATTCAAAGTATTCAGTATTAGTTTCTGTTCTTGGCTCGTTTTTTTTACTTTTAATTGAATAACTTTTTTCTTTCTTATTCTCTTTATCATTCAAGTCATTGTCTTTCATACTCTTTTTATCTCTCTCTTTCTCTCTCTCTCTCTCTATTTCTCTATCTATCTCTCTCTCTCCATCTCTCCCCCTCTCCCTCTATCTCTCACTATCTTGTCGATGTGTTCTTACAATAAGCTTCATGATTGCATGTTTGTCAAATCATATCAATAACCAGGCCAAGGAGGTCTATTTCATCTATTTGGTTTGTTCTGAATCTTTATAATACTGAAAAATCTGAAATGGAAATGTATTGCACAATGCTCTAAAGTGTTCACAATTGATTTTATACGAGGAACCAAAGCATTTAAAGAAGGAATGATAGCAAGATAGTTGATAGTACATTTGCTTTATCACATTTAGTTAAAAGCTGAAACATAAGCTTGACAAGCCTAAAGTGGTTCACATCAATTTGTTTTTTGGTTAATCCTTCAAATTAGTTATACTCTCTATTTCTTTCTCTCTCTCTTTCTCTCTCTCTCTCTCTCTCTCTCTCTCTCTCCTATCTCTTCTTAATTTCGTACTATTTTGAATATATTTCTTTATTTTCTGTCTATTTCTTCTTATGGCTTCGAAGTTTTTGTTGTTTGTATTACGTCTTACGTTATGTCTCGACTCTTCATTTCTGCATATTTGATGTTTGTCCTATTACGGGCTAATCATACATCCTCTTTCACTTACATCACATATGTGTTTCAATATTTCCTTATAGAAAGTTGGTTACACATCTCTCCTAGACATCGAATTCTAAATTTTCTTAGATTTTTATCATCAAATGAAAGCTTAAAGCATTTTTCACCAATTTTGAGATAAGAAATATAATTGTTAGTCATCAACAACTGTGTCTACAGTCCTACGCAATTTCATCAAAACAAACTGTACGTTCAGTAATGTTTATGGCCTTTCAGTCATCTGATTCAAACGTTTGCATCGTCTTATTCTACTTTGTGTGATTCTTAGCATATACATTTCAAGCTTAGATCAACTCAGCTCTAAAAAAAATTGTTGTTTCTGCTTGTTTTCCTCTTGAACTCTTGTCATATCTCCTATTTTCTCGGTTTATCTATCCGAGTTAGCCACTTCATTTTTCAAGTTCTTCGATATTTTTTCTGTCAACTTTTAAAAAATTTTGTCTCAAAATCATATTTGACTGCCACGTTTCATATTGAAACACTCCGTATCGTTCTCAAAATTTGCAAAATCTCTCGCAGGCAAACACATCCAGGAAGGGAGAGGTGTTGAGAGGGAGAGAAATAGAGGATGAACTAAGAGAAAATGAGTATCAACTCAGATTTCACTGTTGTAAATCCGTTTCAGAATTGCATTATCTCTGTCGCTCTTGATCATTCTTTCTGTATAGCGTAAGTGAAGCTAGAAAAAGTCTACTTATGAAGTTGCAAAACGTTCTAAAAATTGTTTGAAATAGCTTAAAATATCTAAGAGTTTTCAAATAGAAAAATGGAGATATCTTGGTTTATGGTGATTGAACGTGAGTATATTAGTATCTTAATACTTAAGATTTCAGAAAAAATATCTTAAACTAATTTACTTATCATAATAATTAGTAAATAAATATATTTATTCTTTGTATAAGATTATATAGATAGAAGTAAAAATAGTTTAAAGAAGAAAGAAGAATAGGTTTTGAATGAACGGGGGAACAAATAATACAATTAGGATCATTTTTCAACTTTTCTATCACTTGAAACTTTATGTTTACAAAAGAAATTTGAACAAAATCATTTCATCGAGGCATATGTTCTTAATTATTTTTTTATTTTTGTAACTCTTTCGTAGTTAGATAGTTGGTTAAAGGATAAATAGAGAGAGAGAGAGAGAGAGAGAGAAAGAGAGGGAGGGAGAGAGAGAGAGGGAGAGAGAAAGAGAGACGGAAGATTAATTGTTAAAAATTAAAAAGAAAGCATTTTGTTTTGTTTTTGATATTGTTGTTGTTGTTGTTTGAAATTTTTTAATTTCATGTATAATACGTCAGTTGTTGAACACACGTTTCTTGATTTTTTTGTAAAAATAGAAATAAAAGATAAAAAAGTTTTTTTTTCAGAATTTCATTGAACGTCTGGTGTATATGTGTATGTGTGAGCAGGTGAGGGGAACGAGGGATTGGAAAAAAAAGTTTGAAAGCTATGTCATGAAAGGGGTCGAAGTTAAGAAGAAAAGAGAGGGAAACCTGATTCATCCTAAGGAAGAATAAGCATCTGAGGAAAAGAGAGAAGAAACGGTGAGATAGAATGTGTGTACGTGTGTGTATATAGTATTGCCTGAAGGTATATTGATGAAAGAGTGACGTAATGAATCAACTTGTGAAGTTTTTTGTGTGTCGACGTATGTTTCATCTATCACACGAAAGAATATTACACAACGAGTGAGAGAGCTAACTGACTGAATGAATGATTGCCTGTTACATGGATGAGCATAATGAGGATGTTAAAATGGAAAAATAAGAAAAAAAATTGCTTAGAAACATAAAAAGAGTGAGTAAACGAGTAGTTAGTTTAAAGAAAAACTAATTATTCATTGTAAATATTTTTATTTTGTTTTAAAATATTATTTTAGTAAAATACTTCAAATCGTATATTTGTATTGACATATAGTATACACTATATGTATGTATGCTTTAGATACGATAATCTTAAAATTATAATTACGTTTACTATACAGAAATTATGCAAATGTTTCACGTACGTAGCACGTAATCACCAAATACAAAACAAACAGATATTTTCTTTTCTTTCGCATCATAACAGAAACGGTTGCACCTTTTTTTTTTTAATTTTTTACTTTATACGATTATACGAATAAAATTATGAATATCAATCAAACTATTATTTATAAGTTTATTTAAATTATATTATTTAATAATAATATATAAATATATACATTGATATTATAAATATTATAATCTTATTATTATTATGTAACATAAAAGCTCATTTCTTCATAAAAGGACAT
Source organism: Auanema rhodensis (assembly GCA_964057225.1). Taxonomy (NCBI): domain Eukaryota; kingdom Metazoa; phylum Nematoda; class Chromadorea; order Rhabditida; family Rhabditidae; genus Auanema; species Auanema rhodense. The sequence continues at coordinate 5,424,517 of OZ059899.1, read as the reverse complement.
GACGAACATCAACACATGATTTGGATAGGGTTGCCAAATATTCAGTTTCACATGTGGTCATTCTCTCTCTCTCTCTCTCTCTCTCTCTCTCTCTCTCTCTCTCTCTCTCATTTTCTTTCTTTTATCTTCCTCTCTCTCTTTGTCATTTTATTTTGACTCCTTTCATCCTCTACATCGTCAATACTCTCTCATATTCTATTGACCAACGTGCATTCCATTTCTACAGAGGGGCAGCGACTCTGTGTCGTCAGACGGCTGGCTATTTGGACTCACAAACCTTGTGAGTATACTATCACAGTCTTCTAATTTCCATTCTCTCATTATATAATCGAAAGATACATATAATGTATATACATATAGTAACTAACTATATGTAGAATATAACGATATTCACATTCACTTCTTTAATTTTATGCTTATAAGCATCAACCTCTGATTCAGACAAGCAAAACCAACTATCTAACTATTACATGAAAATATTATCTAATCGTAGTTATACATCGGATTATTCCATCAAATCGTTTGTATTATGTCGTATAGTTCAATTCAGCTTCATCTCTATATCGTTTTTCGCTCAAAACAGATTGTCAGCATTAGCATGGTCATTGTAGTTTCTATTCTTTAATCGTTTTCTGTTTTTTTTTTCATTTTTGATTCCAATTGTGAGACACGTAACATGAAACAAACTTTAAGAATCGCAGAAAAAGCCTGTCAACTAACCGTTATTTCCTCTTTTTTTTTACAAAAATTTTGAATATTTGAAAGAATGCTGGAACCAGTGTTCTGTTTGTTTTACAATTCTCTGTTATCTCTTCAACTTACATGCACTCTTATTTTTATTTTTCTCTTCTTCTCTCATAATTCTCACTTTTTCTCATCATCACCTTCATAACATTCTCTTGAATTTCTATCGTTGATCATGAAAACAGACAGTCAGAATACACATTCACATACTTTCTTTGTTACTGTATTACGAATCTTCTTCAAGATTCTACAATTGATTTAGGATTACATATCCTTTCCAACACACCAAACTCTCAGTTGCTCACAAAATTTCTGTCTTTCACAGTTATACTGAATATTTTATTTTTTATTTTTTTCGTTTTAAATCCAACTAATCATTAAAACTTGAATTTAACATCTATGAAATAACCTAAAATATAAAAAATATTATAAGAAAAATAGTTCTATTACATATATCTAATATGGCAATTATTTTTTAAACAACAACTAATTTTCCTTATTTTTAATATAATCAAAATGTTTTCATCATATCCTTATATTGTACTATTTTATTCTTTAAAAACATTTCTTTAATTCTTTTTCTGATTTTCATTATATTGTATGTTTCATGATATGTGTGAGTATGTTCAACATTCTTGATTCGAGCTCAATTGCACTGAGCGTGATAAAGCATTGCCTCACAGGTTTACCGACAAATTTTTAATTCGTCTCATCACTATTGTCATACGAACCATTATTTTCTATTTTTATCAAAATTTTCCCATAATATTCTCTGCTTCTCTCTCTTTACCTCTTTCCATTTCATCGTTTCTCATGCTATACTATCTTTCATCTCACCCTCTTATCAAGAATATCTTCAGCATTTGAGTTTTGACTTGCCGACCTTGTTCAAAGCTTTCGAACATTAATTTTTCGGTTCTTTATTTGAAGATTTTATATACAGTAGCAGAAGATACTCTGCTTTAACATCATCTTCTTCTTTCCCTTCATTTTCCTCCCCTTTCTTTCCCTCTTTCTCTCTCTCCCTCTCTTTCACTGTATTTCCTTGTTTTTCTTTAATTTCTTTCGTCTCTTTATTATTCTTATTCTATTCCTCTCTTGCACCATCTCTTCCTTTGGTACTTATCTTCGCGTACCTTCGGGCCTGCTAGAGCCAGCCCCGAGGCTTGTCTCTTGTCTATTTACCTTTCCATTCAAGAAAATTTCCTTGCAGAGTACGACAGAAGACGAATTCTTAACTAACTATGAGTTATACAGATCACTATAATTACCAGGTAAAATAAAATTTTTCATTATTTCAATTGTTATCTTACTGTATAACATCACATCCATTTTTATTTTTTATCTAATTGCTATACATTTATATTAAATATTATCTTTGAATTAATATAATAACTATTTTGTTTTTCTCTGGAAGTTTACCAACAGCAGAAAAACTGATTTGTAAATTTTAGTCATCGTTTTTAGACATTTTTTTCCAATCAACAATTGTTTAATTTATAATTGATAATCTGAAGATAATAATAGTAAAAGAAAAACATTTATTATATTTAAAAGTTTGAAATATAAGTATTTTTATTCCAGGTGGCAGTAATTTTTGCCATTTTGGTTGGAGCATTATTGTTGTTAGGTTTAGTTCTTGGAGGTTTATATGTCTGCACCAAATCGGTTAGTTTTATCATTTTACTTAGTTTATCATTATAACTATACATATAGATTAATATATATATAATTCTATTTTCTTATCATTCTTCTTATATTCTATACATATAGTTAATTCTCATTATCAAATATTTGGATTTCAATCCTTTGTAAAAGCTTTTCGTTTTGAATGTGATTATGGAAAAAAAAATTAAATGATGAAAGAGATCATTTCAACAATATAACTTGAGGAAAAATATATAAGATATGTTATTATATGATTTATATAAACATATTCAGTAAAAGTTAAATAATTTAGTTATGAAGAGAGAGAGAGAGAGAGACAGAGAGGATTCGAGAAATAACATGAAAAGATGTTAAAGAATTATTGAAGAAGAGAATCATTTTACAATCATCTTCTTTCATTTGTTGTATTGTGCTATTCCATATAAACACTGAATACAAAATGTCTATTTGAGAGCACCATTTCTATAGATAAATGGCTATGTTTGGCAATTTTCAAGCTGTTTCTCACGCTTTCAACCTGCAATCAAAACGACAAAAACCGGAAACCTCAAGTAGGACAGTATCAAAGACGATGTGAAGGACGATATCATGAGGAAAATGCAAATTTTGGTGTGAGCCTGGGAAAGTGGATCAAATTTTGATTTTTTAACTATCACTCTGCCAATAGGCGTTATTCAAGTTTTAGTAAAACTTGAAGTTGTAACTATATCATCAGAATGCACGTTCATATGATCTCTAATATAATAGTTATTTTTGAATAAGAAAAAAAAAGATGAAAAATAAGAAATAATTGAAAAAATTAAATTAATTTAGAATTTCTTATTTCTTTTATTATTTTTATATATTTAAAAATAATTATTATTCTTTTATATTCATTGTATCTGTACATTTCAGTCTTGCTATATAGCTTGATTGTATTAGAGTTTCTGATTCTGTTTGTCCACGTCTGTGACCCTTGGGCGAGATCGTCGATGTGTTATGCGCTTGAGGCTAGACAGAAGGCATAACAGATGAGAGTAAAGAGATATAAGGTTGGGAGAGGTAACGGTTTCCTCAGATCGAGTTAGGTCATATGTAAAGAAAGAATGAGAAAGAGAGGGAAAAAGAGAAAGGGGGAAAGATAAAGAGAGAGAGAGAGAGGTGTCACAGGGAGTAAAAGTAGAGGAATGAGAGAATATGACGTAAGATGAGCTGAGCAACTGAAACATACACAGATGTGTACGTAAAGAGAATGGAAGAATACGAGAAGCAAATGGGAACAGGTGTTAGATTTAAGTTCTCTCTCTCTCTCTCTCTCTCTCTCTCTCTCTCTCTCTTTTGTTCTCTCTTTCTCATCTATTTAAACCCTAATAACAGTTCTTTGGGTTAAAGGGATGATTCTATGGTTCTTTTCCTTCATCTTCATCTTATCCGTCATCACATAAAAGACAAACATATTGTGGTAAAAGGACAATTGTAGCAGCTTTAACATTCCTCCCTTCACTGTACTTTTTCATCTTGCTTATCCCCTTTCTCTTCATTCCTTTCTCTTTATGTTCTATCTATCTTTCTGACTTCTCTCTTCGAGCATATCTTAATGAAGGTAGTTGAGGGAAAAAGAAGAGAATGTAGGATATTGGTGTTCTATTCGAATGTAGTTTCCAAGAGAGAAGTCTTCATGAAACATCAACAGCGCTCAAGCTTCTTCGAAAATATTAAGTTGTTCTTGACCTCCGGGAGAGAAGAAGAAAAATAAGAGATAGATACAGAGAGTATAAGGTAGGGAATGAGAGAGAACAAGAGAAAGAAAGCCGAAGATGAACCAATAAAGCGAAATTCATATTACATACATACATATTCTTCTGTATGTATCAAGAAATACAAACGAAAATCATAAAGACGAAGAGCAATCAAAATGCTTTTGCAATCTCTCTTAAGCAGATGCAATGACGATGTCACGAAATTTGAATTTTTAACGAAATCAAGGCATATTCTGAAACAAAATATACATGAAGACGTCAAAATATGAATTTTATTTCAGATGAGGGATGATGATAAAGAGAAAAAACGTTACACAGGCAGTAGTAGAAATTCTGGACAATGGCCAGCTCAAGCTCCATCATACAGACCAGCTTCATCTCAAATGTATCAACCACCTCAGCAACAAAATTCGCAACAAAATTCGCAAAACTTTGAGTAAGTCAAGTAGAATATGGATTGATGTAATATAGTTAATTCAGATTTGATCCACGATCACCAGTTGTAGCACCATCTCCAATGTCCATGAACCAAACCTACAACCCTGATCCATATCGTCCAAATCCTCAATATTCTCAGGTATGTTATAAGATAATTCAGTATAGTATATGATCATACATATATAGTATATAGAATATATGTATTAATCAAAATGTTTTTACTTTAGCCACCCCTTGTAACTCCAGTTAGTCAAGATTACATAAACGCCAACCGTATCCAGCAAGTTCAACCTGATGTTATCTATACTCAGGTTTGTATAAATTTTATTTTATGAAGAATAATATAATAATATTACTAATTAGAATTAAATTAAAAATGTTTTTATTATTTAAGGGACCAGCCGGATATGTTCGATCAACACCAGTGGAATATACACAGGCTTTCCACGAATCTACTATCTAAATGATTAACATGTAGATTGAAATACTAAAAATTGAAAGCTTTAAGTTCTATAGTTTAATTCTCAAAGTTGTTTCTTTTCTGCAAAACATTTCTTAAGCTTGAATAAGAATAAATTGCTTATTTGCTAAAAGAAATGTAGAAAAACTTTAATTGAATTGCTTATTATCTCAAATATTACTGCCATAAGCCTTTAAAATTCGTATAGGATTTGAATTATTTCATTCTTTGTTTATATTATTATAACTTTGTTATAAATTGATAATTTCATTATTATTTCAAAGTTTTGAATTATAAGCATTATGCTATAATGCTTTATGTTTTTTTTTAATTTTTCTTACTGAACATTGTTTTAACAAAGAAATATTTTCTGTAAGCCTCGTCTCGTTGTTCTGACCATGTCGGTGATTTACTTTATTTTCTATATATATCCTGTGCATATGTATACATGTGTATTTTCTTTATTTTTTGCTTTTAAAAGCAAAAATTGACAAAAGAAATTCCATTATTTCCTTAATTTCTATGAAATATATATATTTTTATAATTTGCATAATCATTTAATTGATTATTATTACAATATTCCTTAATTCTCTTTATTTTCTCACTTAACTACTTAACCAATTATGTCACTTTTTATTAAAATTTTACCTGTAAAAACATATATTCGTGTCTTTTCAGCTCAATGTGATATAACTAAATATATTATTTTTTAATAAATCATTATTCTTTACAAATAAATAATAAATATTATTAGTCAATGAACGTTCAATAATAATATTCACAGCTTAATGAAGCTTTTCATAATAAATTAGAGCTAGAAAAATCTTTTTACTTTAGGTTTATATTAATTCATCAAAAGTCTTTCCTCTACATGTGTATATGCATGTCGGTCCTTTCTCTACTTTCACATTCCTCCCCCTCCCTTCTACATTTCTCTTTTTCTCTCTCTTTCCCTCTCTCTTTCTTGGTCTCTCTCTTTTTCTCTCTGTCTCTGTCTGTCTCTCTCTCTCTCTCTCTCTTTTTCTTTCTCTTTGTATTCTCTTATTATCAATTTTTAAAATTATCATCACCTTGATTTAAACCAGGAAGTATTAAAGGAACCAACAAGGGTAAAAATCAAAATAAATGAGAATTAAATTTAAAATAAAATTTGAGAGAAAAGAGAACACGGTGACGATTTTGATGAATTATCTTGTGGAGAATATAGAGATAAAGCTGAAAAAAATGTTGAAGAATATATGATTTGAAGACTGATAATGATGAAAGAAATAAATAAAATTGAGAGAAAACTTCAGGAACTTTTTAACTAATTTCTCTCTTATTCTTCTTTTCCCTCATTCTCTTTTTCATCTCATTTTTCTTTCATTTTGTCGCAATTGGGGTGTAATGAGAAGATTTGTATTCGGAAACGCTTGAAACGTGAGGGATCACATGAAATTCAGAACTTGGATTCAAAAAACTTTATTTATTATGTAAAATATAAATATTTGTACATATTATCAGAAACAGACCAACCCTCCCCCCACCTCAGTTTTGATTATTTTGATTTTTTTTGTTCAATTAATTGTCTTTTCCAATGCATAGATGAAAATACAAATATTATAAAATATTGAATATTAATTTCAAAAAGTGTATTGTACCGCCATGAAAATATTGAATGAATTCACTAAGATTACTAGAAGATTATTCATTTGAATTCTTTTTATTTCAAAAGATTATCATTACGTATCATTCAAATTTTTATTCACGATTCAATTAACATTGAATATGAAATATAATTTTATATTTACTTTTTTTTAAAATTTTAATATTAAAAAAATATATTTAAATAATATTTTTTAATAATTAATTAAGAAACATTATATAATTATTATGATAAATATTTATATTTTTTGTTTATACTTATATTTCTAATTATAACACTTCTTTATTTTATTTTATAAATAATTTTTTGTATTTAATATTTCATGCATGAAAAGTTCTTATAAAAAGAAAAAAATGTTCTTGACATCACATAGATGAAAGAACAAAAATAATATTATTTATTACGTATTATATATGTAAATTATGAAAATATGTTACTAAATAATCTTTTATCTTCTTTCTTTATTATCATTTTTTGAATATTTTATAGTACATAAGTAATATAAAAACTACATTTATTCATATGTCTTACATGATGAACTTTTTCTTAAAAGCAGCTGTTGACCAATTTATGACGTCAAAAGCTTCAAATTATCATTTCAATTAAAATATCGTTCATTCTTTCTTCTATTCTGTCATTCTCATCAGTATCATCGTCTTTCCTTTCCTTTTTTTCTCTTTTTTCCACTTTATTACACAAAAGAGAAAAAGGTAAAAGAAGCAAACGGAGGACAAGCTCAGGCTTTACGTCTTCATCTAGCCAACTGTTTCTCCATATGCCATTTTATCGTTAACATTTTCTTCACCAACTTATTCTTTTCCATTCTCTATCTATCTCATTTTTCCAATGAGCAGATGAAGATAATGAATGAATGAGTAAAATAGAGAGATTAGAAAAGAGGTAGAGGTCGAAAGAGATAGAAAGGCTGAAGATGAATGTTTCAACTATAGATCCTGTTACCAAGGCAAGTAAGAGACATCTAAGTACTATCCATGAAATATATTTAAAGGGAAACTTCAGATATTAAACAAAAAAAATTAAAATAAAGATCATAACCTTATATCAATATATCTAAATTATATATTTATTTTATTATATTTATGTATATATTCATATGGATTTATATATTATTTCATATTAAAGTTATTTGAATTAATTATTATCGATTCTCTTGATATTTTGTTAATTACTTTTAAAATTAACAGCTGAATATTCCAAAAATTTCTTATCATTTTATATTTTTTCAGATATCTTATTTGAATTACGGATTCTGTTCTACTTTTTTATATTTGCAAACGTGCATAGCATCCAAAAGTTCAATATATAGTAAATCAGTAATTATAGTAACTTATTATGAGACCTGAAATTGTTTCAATGGTTATTGTTGTTTTTGGTGTTATTGTACCCATATTTACCTCATTTTGTGTTATTAAAAATGAATCAATGACAAGAACAAGTCAATATCTATTTTTAAGTTATATATTACTGTATGTTTTAATTATATATTATATAATAATAATATTTTTTTTAAATCTTAGATCATACTTCTCAGGTGTATTCATAGTACTTGGTAGGCCTGTCCTACTCTATCCATGTTCAGGATTTTCATCAGTTGGCCCAATATCAACGATATTCGGATTACCAGCTCGTGAATATATATTTATACAAGTAACTTTACTTGCAGGTAATTTGTTTATTATAAAATAAATAAACATTTTATAAACTAAATGAAAAATATTTTTAAGGAGAATTAACTGTACTTGCTTATATTTTAATAAATAGATATATACAAATATCAGTATGCTTATCACCTATTTATAAAAATTTAATATATTATTCATATTTTACTCATTGTATTTTTACTTTATCAGTAATAGTAGCTGGATACTATTTGTTAGCACCAGATGATCAAATACTTTCTAAATGTTTAAACGTTTGTTTTCTTTTATTTATTTATTATTAATTAATTATATTAAACTATAATAAGTTTAAAAATTATAATTTTAGGCTTTAAATATGACTTTATCTGATTTTGGTAATTATAAAGTAATGACATATGATCTTTCTATGACTAAAACTAAAATATTATTCTATTGTGCTGTTTATATTGTTGTTGGATATTATATTTTTGGATTTGTAGCATCTTTATTTTTAGTTTATAAACTAAAAACTTCAACATCTGTTAAAGTTATAAGTACACAACGTAGAATTACGACAACTACTTTAGTTATGGTAAATTATATATTTTATATTTAAAAATAAAAAATTATATGAATAGGGTATATCACATACGGCACTTCTTCTTATACCTTATGTTATAATGGCATTTGTTAATATATTTCGTATACATGTAAAAAGTAATTTTATTATTTTTAAAATAATTTTTAATTCAAAATAATATATTTTATAGATATTGCTGATTTAAGTGTTGTATCAATAGTATTTTCACATATAGTTTGTCCTTTAAGTATTTGCTTTACTTTATCTCCAATCAGACGAATAACCCAAAATATAATTCAATCATTTAAAGAATCATTTAACTGTAAATTTAAACTTTGAATTATTATTATTATATGTATAGTATAGAATATTTCAGGCGAATGATATAGGATATAATATATCCTTATATTTTAACTCTAATTATTAATTGAGTTTTTAAAATTTGATCTGCAAAGCAGATTTCTTCATAATTAAAAAGATACTTCTTGAATATTTCGCTTATATTTATTTTGCAGTAGTAACTGAAGAATAAATTATATTTTATATGAATTATTATATAATTTTTTTAAATTGACAATAATTACATACAATATGTAGATAGACATACATATATTGATTTAATTTCTGTCAACTTTATAAGAATTTGGGTTTTTGTATCAAGAGAAGAATAAGTTTTTTTGATATTTAATTTAATTTTTATGAAATATTTGTAAAACAATTATATATACATACGTATGTATATAACAATAACAAAAGAAACAAGTTTAAAAAGATCATTAGTAAGGTAGATTATCCGAGTAAATGTCCAACGAGTCCAACAGCTGGGTGAGCTCCGGTGGCTGGGTGATATCCTACTGGACCATGGTTGCCGTAGTTACTTGGGCCATGGTTGAAGCTTCCTTGTTGGTTGAATCCAGTTGGTCCTCTGTTGAAGCTTCCCTGTTGGTTGAATCCAGTTGGTCCACGGTTAAAGCTAGTCTGTTGATGGTAGTTAGTTGGTCCACGGTTGAAGTTGGACTGTTGATGGTAGTTGGGGCCACTGTTGAATCCAGTTTGTCCGTGATAACTTGGTCCTCTGTTCATCCCTAAAGCACATCTTAATAAAAATATTTTTGTATTGAAATTATTACCAAATTGAGCAGATACAGCAGCAACAAGAAGAAGAACTGCGATAATAGTTCTCATGATTTTCTGAAATTATTGAATAAAGTTTCAATTATCATATAAGAAATAAGTTGAAAAATGATTATATTTTGTGAAACGATGGTTGATCTACCTTTATATGGGCATGATTGTTGTAATAGCCAACCCATACCGATCTGAAAGATGATTGGTTTAGAAGTCAAGAATCATTTGAACTTTTTTTTTTCAGAATTGATGAGTTAATAAATCAGTAGTCATTCATCAATTTTCTAAAATTTTGTTGTCTTTCACGTTAACTGAGCGTTCTCTCTCTCTCTCTCTCACTCTCTTTCTCTACACATATTATTCTATCTCTTATAACCTTCTTTATCATACGACCCATTCAATCTTTTTGATTCAAATTGCCAAAAAGTGATTCATTGAAAGTTTTTGTATCAGTTAATATGTTCTCTGAAAGCTAATGACCTTTGTAATATTATGATGGTGGGAAGCCAACGTTGCTACTGATCTTTCATATTTGACGTGTTTCAGGAAGTTTTTTGAATTTTCGTTAAAAATTCCTTTCTTTGCTTTTAAAGTAACAATGGCAATCTGATGACAGTTTGTCATTGAGATGGGGAAGTAGTCGTCAAGGCCACTAGCTGTGTTGTCAGTGTTGATGCTGATGTTAGAAGATGCTTCATCATTGTCTCAGGATATTCGTCGTTATTTTTTAAAATTTTTAATAGTTATTGTCTGAGAAAAGCTGTTTCTTTGTTCATGATAGTTGGTTATTATGAGGAATTCATTACAATCTATATGCATAAGACATAGGCTTGATATAGTGATGTATCTTCACTTCTACCTATTATGGTGTATATATTTCTTTTTTAAAATTATCTTAAATCTAATAATTTTAAATTAATATATAATTATATGATAATATACTATATTTTATAAATAAAAATACAGAAAAAATATTAATTTTTATTATAAATATATTCTATTTCTTCTTTCTTTCGTCATTTTCACTTAGAAAATCTCATTTTCTTCGATTTCAGAATATCTTTGGAAACTTTCATAATGACGACGATGATGTGTAGTTTCACTATCATATTTCTGTTGATAATAAGGTATCAACAGTTACAGCTTTGAATGATGATGATGATATTGATAATTATAATAATATAAATATATAATTATATTAATTATATAATATAATATTATGGAGTACTTGTCCGACTTGATCCACTGTGATGTTCACTCCAATCACTTCGATAAATATCAGTTGGACATGGACCGAAATTTGGCGAATGTAGCGATGTTGGGGTTGTAGGCGTGCTTCCTGATGTTGTATTCGTGCTCTAAAAATAAGTTTTTTAAAGTTTTTCAAAGAAATATATATATAGAAGGATTTCTTTAATATAATTTATTCTTCATTATAACTAACTTACTGTATTAATTTTTTTTAAATCAGCTAATTTAACAATATACTTAGCATATAATGTTTTTTGTCCAATAGGTCGATTAGTTTCAATATATTGTTGAAGAGCTAAAGTATATATTTCTTGAATTTCATCAACTTGAGATTTCTTCTTGAATACATCACGTTCTTAAAACAAAAGTTTGTAATTATTTTTGAAATAACATAAGATAAGTTTGAAAAACAAACCTGAAAAGATAACTATAGCTTGTAATAATGCAAGTTCTGTTGTGTCCGGACATAATTTAGCTAATGAACGGATAAAATTGAAAATACTAACAGATTTTTGAAGGCCTGCCCTTGAGTAATCGGTTTCTGATAAGCTGAAATAAGAAAAGTTAAGAATATTTTTCATTTTTTTAAAAATAAAATCCAGATAGATGAAACCGAACCGATATTTGTGATTATCGTTTCCATAGACAACTTGATCGGAACTGGGATCGTAACGTTGAACGGCACGTAAGAGGAACAAATCCGATTTACTTGACTGAAATGTCAATCAAATTCAAATATAACTATATATACTTATAAGTTATATGTTAGTACCTTTTGAATTGTTTTACGATCTTCTTCGTCTAAACGTAAAAATCCTGGAAGATGACGTATGAACTCATGTGCTAACTGAGCTTCCAGTATCGTTAATTCAGCCAAATGTTGAAACAACGATACTTGAGTTGACGAACAATGCATCTAAAAAATGCCAATTAGTATTATTATATTTATATTAATTATATAAATATAAAGAATAAATATAAAAATGGAACTAGCCGATAAAGATGTCATTGCTTCATCAGAAGGCATCAAAAATTCTTTTGATATTGATGATAAACGTGATATTAATTCTTGAGTTTCAATAGGCATTTGATTTATAACAATCTAAATTAGTAATATTAACTATTTATATTTATAAATTTTTAAATTTAAAAATTCAAAAAACAAAATAAAATATACATTCGGTGTTTCTGATGTATCAACAACTCCTTCTTCTGATTTTGATGTTGTGCTATTGCAAGCATTAGTATTTCGTTGTCGAAGTTTGGCTTCTCGTTTTATTCGACATTGTTCTTCAGGTATAACAACTACATATAGATAGATATATATAAATTATTATTTCAAATAATTTATTTATAAAAGATTAAAACTTACGTTCAGCTCTCATACCAATTTTGGAACATTTTTGAAGTCGACAATGCTGACATTTTCTTCTCATATACATATCAATTTCACAATTTTGACCAAATTTACAATAATAGGTAGCTTTTCTAGTTATAGAACGACGAAAGAAACCTATAGAAGTTAGAATATAACTATATTGAATATCAATATACCTTTACATCCTTCACATGTTAAAGCATTATAATGATATCCTGAAGCTTTATCACCACAAACAAGACATAATTCCTCACAAGACACTGTAAATGGTCTACTACGACTTTTCGTTACACGCTTGATAGGCATCTAAATGAAAAATTAAATATTTGTTTTTTTATTTTTTTAAATGTTTGTTTTTAAAAAAAATAATATATTTTATAAATATATGTTTAGGCATGTTTAATGTATCAAATTCGAAACGACCTTCAAAAGCAGTTAATAGTCTAAAAAAAAGAGAAAAAGAAAACCAGTAGATGATGTGAGAAATAAGAAACAAAGTCGTTTCTTTCTTTTTTCTGGCACTAACTATAATATATATTTAACTATGTTTACTTGATGAGATTTGGTGTAGGTGCTTGCAGCTGAAGTTGTAGGAGTTCGTGCACTACGATATACTTGCCACTTATCATCATCTGCTTCTGCAAAAATGGTTTACTTTTTTTCTGATCAGTGCTTACTAACCAGAATTATATTGAGCAGAAGTTGGATAAATATTCGGATGGTATGGTGAATGTACAGATGTTGATGAAGTCATCTGATGTGTGTCGAGACGAGGTAATGGTTGGGTGCCTGATTCCCAATTAGGTAACTCATGGTATGTTACCGTAGCAGTTGTCATGTCTTCAAGTGGATGTGATATTCACGTGAAATATACTGGAGCAAACAGGTGTATATGACTATATCTGAACCTGCAACAGAGAAAAAGTTGAATTTGAAGAGAAAAACCGAAAAACATCTGACAAAAATGCGTAAAGTTATTCATATATAGTGAAAGTCCTTGAGATCGAATAGACAACTATCCAATATTGGTGAAGAGTATGGGGAGGACAGACGGACACTGGATTTCAATAATTCAAAAAGTTTTGTAAGAAGAGTTATTGGCAAAGAAATAGTGTTTATTTCATTAAAAGAATATATAAAATTAATTAAATTATAAAGAAATAAAAGGTTTTATATATAAAATACATTGACATACGTATATGTAATTGTCAAGAATGTTAGAAGGTTTTCGTTAAAAAAATGTCGAAGAAAGAAGAAAAAAATGAGGAAAGTCAATTGAATAATCTTCAAAAACGAAATGATTAAGGTAAATGCACTTTTACGATACAAGGACATTACGAAACTCAGAATTAAAAAAAGATTCATGTAGAAAATAGAGAATAGAAGAGGTAAAAAAATAAAAAAAGAAGAGGTAGAGGGGTTAGAGAGAGAGAGAGAGAGAGAATGAGAAAGAAAGAAAGAGAAAGAGGGAAATAAGAAAAAGAAATAAAAAAATAGAAATAGTATGAGAATGAAATGTGTAGAAGATGATGATGATGATGATGATATGAATAGTATTGAAGTATTTAATATAATTCTTTATATTATATAAATATATAAATATATTGATAAATATACAAAAAATAGTTTTTGTATGGGTACTATAAGGTTATTTAAAAGAAAAAAAATTGAAAGATTTTTCTGAAGAAGAAACCGACGGCACGAGGTTGAGAATCGACTGGTTGAGACTGAAGTGACGACCTTGGAACGGACAGACGAAGGCGCCAATGGGAATCGTTGACGAACAAAAACATAAATGCGTAACAAGCAGATTTAAAAAAATGAAAGAAGTATAAGGAAAGATGCTGATTTCTATCAACTTTTTTCACAAAAAAAAGTTTTTTTTTCGTCGTCTTTTCACCTTTTCGTATTTCCGATTTTGATTAACTATTACTTATATTTATATGTACATAATATATATTTATAAATCATATAGTTAATAAAACTTTTTTTAAAAATAAACTAAGTATAGTTAGAGTAGTATAGTTAAAGAAAGTTATATATGTTGTATTATAATATATTCAAGATCAGAAGTCAATATATATTATACAGATGGTATATTGTTGTTTAGTAGATGAAAAATCATATGAAACATATTGTTTTTGTTTTTTTTTTTTCAAATTTTCAACAAACTTTTGTATATTTTGGAATGTGTATAAACTATCTGTTACATTACAGTTTTTTGTCTTTTTTTTCTGTTTTTCTTTGTTTTCAAAACTTTATTTGTTCATTTTCACATGTTGAAACATAATGAACAACCGTTCATCTAAAACTGAACACAAAAAGAAACAAATTTCAAATTTTTTGTTGTTGTTTGAATATGAATATGAAAAATATTTTAATTATTTTAATTTTTAAATAGAAAATATAAAATAAAATAAAATATATTTAAATTTCTTTGTATATATAATATAATAATACAATATTTATAAAAATAAAATATTTATTTTTTAATTTTAAACATATTAACCCGATGACAATGAAGATTTTATTATATATGTATATAGTAAAGACAATATATGTCTCTAATTTATTAACTATATTCAATATATAATCTTTTAATAATTGAAACATGTGTATAGACGTCACAAGTATACTATGTGACTAGAATTACATGTCTGCTGAATCGTTCTATCTGAGTTTGTTATATCCTAAAAGCGAAAATAATTTCTTCCGGATACAAAGAGATAGAGAGAAAGGGGGAGGGGGATATAGGGTGAGATATGAGGGAGTTAAGTGATACAACAAGAAGTTAAAAACCGCTTAATGACCCTGTAAATAGATATGACCACTGTAGTACGTCTCGTTTTTTTAAAAATAAATACATAAGAATAAAAGAATTTTGAATTGATATAGCTGGAATAACCATTTAAATCTGAGAGCCTAGGCCTGGTAAATCTCATATGCGCTTATAACAAAAAAAAAGAAAGAATTCAAACGATTTCTCAAGTTTGGCAAGAGTTTCGAAAAGCAAAAAAAAAAATTTCAGATCACTGGTGTGGCAGTGAGAAAACCCGATTTGAATAGCTTAGGTATATTCCAGATATATTACATTAGAATTTATGTATAGTTAAACAGAAAATAAACATAGAAAACTGAACTTCAGCTAAAGAGCATTAATTCAAGGAAATTCAAATAATATGACACGTATTATAATGCTGGAAACAACGTAACTCAGAAAACAAAGGCAGCATTGTAAACAAACAAATAAACAATGATGTCATAATACTTGAGTATAGTTGATATTTCACCGAAATGTTGATTGTGGCATTTTCTAATAAAGGAGATGAGGAGTGTGGGATTACGGTAGAAAGACAACATGACACGTATATATGAGTTTTCAATTCTGGTGATGAATCTGATGAATAACTGTAATCATGGGATAATAATTCTCAATATCTGATTGTGTATCAGATATTATTGAATTCTAATTGATCTAGAAATGTCGCTTCATATGGAGACTCAAATGATCCGATCGTGAGAATGCTCGAGCACAGTTTGGACATTTGAAAGGTCGATCTCCAGTATGTTTACGGTAATGGCGTGTTAGCTCATCGGATCGAGCAAATCGCCAATCACATCCTGGCCATGAGCAATGATATGGCTTTTCACCTATAAGATGATAATGATTAAGATAAATGACAAAATAATTATAAACCTGTGTGTGTTCGAAAATGGGCTTTAAGGTGACTACTCTTTGTATACATCTTTCCACATTGAGGATGTGTACAATGATGAAGACGTCGATCACGTGATGATGATTCAGAGTCTGTATGAGATGATGATGGTGATGGTTCACACATATCATCAACATGAGCAGAATCTTGACTATCAGCTTCTGATCTTTCAATATTGAGTTCTGTTTTAGCATTAGCAATCATTTCCTCAAAAAGAGCCATCTGATTACGAACAGCATTAATCTGAATAAGTTAAGAGATTAGTATCATTTCAAATTTCTATATTTTACTTGTTCTCGGACTTTTTCTGGATCAACAATGCCATTAGTATCAGGCATAACTGATAAGCATGATGCAGCCTATTAGAAATATAATTATTAATATAATATTATAAATTATATATTATACAGTTAAGTCATCAAGTTGCTTCTTCAGAACTTCCTGATTAAATGAATTTGGTTGGTAAACAAAGCTATTTACTGATGACGATATAGAACTTGGTAAATCAGATGTTGTACTTTGAGTTTCAATATTAATTGTTAAAGGAAAAGCTGATGATCCTATAAAAATATATTTATACATATAGTTTATATAGATAAATACTTACGTCGAGCATGCTTTGCTATAGGTGATGTTGGAACATCCATATCATGATCTACATGTTCTTCACGTAAACTACTGAAACGGCTTTCAGTAGACCGACTTTCACAATCTTAAATTTTAAAAGTTATAAGGTTTTCAAACATTTTACAAACTTGAATTTTCAGTTGAAACCAACTTTATTGGAACTCGATGAACTTTAGAATTTCCTACATTTGAATTTAGAGGTGTCATGGAGCTGGAAGCACGGAAGCCTGGCTCATCCTAAAATATAGAGAAAGATGAAAAAAATTGAAAAAAAAATTGAACCTGAAGAAGATCAGAGATACGGTATCCTGTATTGCTTCTCGATATTGTTGGGGCGTTGTTAGATGTTGTTGGTGTTACTATAGGAACGTTCTCTGATACTCGTAAAGGGTTTGGACGAATCTTGCTGGATACAGGAGCAAAGGCACCTGGAGATGAAAGATAATTTATACAGTAATAGATTAACGATAATAAATAATTATGGAAATATATGATGAAAATAAATTTACTTTTCATATTGAGATCTTGAAATGCTGCCCCCAGGGCAGTAGTAGGTGTTTGAAAGCCAGAGATAGAAGAGAAAGTTTCTGAAATACAAGAATATTAGTTTAAACACAAAAAAAAAGAATTTATTCCATACTGTGCGGATATTCGAAAAATTCTTTTTGAATCTGCTCTAGACGTGATGACATTGTAGAAAACTCATGAGGATCAAAAAGAGATTGGGATGATGGAAAGGCAGACATGCGAGAACGATATGGTGAAAATGCTAGAAACATAAGCTAATAAGTTTAAAAAGTTGATGAGTTATAAGCTTACCACCAGTAGGCTCATCTTCTATCAGTAGATCAGATATGGACGATGTATCAGATGATGTTGTAGCACGCCCTGAATCATCAGCACTATCCATCTGAAATAAAATAATTATTTAATCTTAAAAGTTATTAATATAATTATATTTATTAATAATTTTTATATTATATTTAAACCTTTCACGATGTGATGAAAAAAAAATGTTTGAAAGCGGAAAGAGGTGTGTACATACTTGGTATGTGTCTTTGGAAGAAGACAGAGATGACTCCTTTAGAAGATCTTTGTTCATTACAATCGTCATCAACAAAGAGTTTTTCTTTTAATTTCATCAATAATCTTTGATATATTTTAAAATAATTTAGATTAATTCTTTTAATTATAAAATAATATTATATAAATTCGAATATATTTTATCTTTTTTTCCTATTTTTAGAATAGTTTAGAAATTTTTTTAAATTTTAGTTTTCTTTTTACCTCTGTTCTTTGTTCATTTTTTCTTTATTTTAAGAATTAAATAGAATGTATATAAAACTCGTGATAAATACTATCACTTTTTCTATTGTTTGATCAACTATATTCGATGTTTAGTATATCAATCAGCAGCCAAACACGTGTTATTTCTCTCTCTCTCTCTCTCTCTCTCTCTCTCTCTCTCTCTCTCTCTCTCTCTCTCTATAATTTGTTCAATAGAATCATGGGTTTCTTATAAAGAAAGATAGAGTAAAGTTGCGATATTCGGAAAGAAATAGAGAAAGAGAAATACCATTGGGGGTGGAGTTAAAACGAAAAGAACATAGAAGGCGTCTACCGCATCCATACAGACATTTTCATCTCAACTCATTCCATGAAGTTAACGATTTGTGATGTTGTTCATGCAAAAATAAAGAGCTTTCTGATGAATAGAGAACGAGATATGATTGATAGAGAGAGGGGATGGAAAGGATAAGGAGAAAATAGAGGAAAGAGAGATATAGAGGGAGAGCGAGAGATAGAGAGATAAAATGAGAAGATACCAGTTCCTATTTATAGAACAAAAATTTGAGAAATATAGGTTGTGTAAATTGATCAAACGTATATGTTCGCCATCCATGATTTTTTCAAATGCTTCTCGATATGGTGTTTAATCAATCCTTCATTAAGATGTTTCTTTTATACTTTGCTTATCTAAATACCTTTGGTCGAACTCTAGAATTTTCTAGAATCATCGATACATAGACCTACGTAGCTAGTAACGACGTGATTCAGATTTCCACTTTCTCTCTCGTACTTCTCACTCTTATATTTCTCTTTCTTTCTTTCTCTGTCTGTCTCATCCTCCCTCTATCAGCTACAAGATAAAAAAACATGAATCTCATGAATTGAATTGATCTACACGCAACTATCACGTTGATTAGCATCGATGCTAATGACAAATGATGATGCCTCGTAGTCGTTGCCGTGAATGATCACTCTGGAGAACATCCTCTGTCTGATGCCTTGTCGTCATTGTCCTGTTCCTCTTCATTCTGATAAAGACGATGTCTGCATTATGGCATCTCATCTTCGCTCACTCCGATCAACTACCGTATACTTGACGACGTTGACCAGAAGATCGTCGTCTACTCCACCCAACAGGGTGTGGCTCTTCCGCTATGCTGACAACCAGTCAGCCATAAGGCAGAACCCTCGGAGTTCATAGGCTCGTTCCCTACCAGATTTAATGATTTTAAGGGTGCCGAAACGATTTCAGAACGAATAGAAAACCTTTTTTTGCTAAAGATGTTACGGCAGCGAACGGCAGTTGATTGATCATATTGGGGGGAAGCAATATTATCAGGTAGGAGTAGGATGAGACGAAAGTACAGATAATCAGCGAACGTCTGTAACATTCATCGTGGAATGCCACTCTATTGCCCGCCCACACCTATTACTCCCATTCGCAGTAATTTCGATAAATGATATATGATGCTTACCTTACTTAGCCGTCGTCTCAATGAGTTACTTCTCAATCGGTCATATGTTGCTGATGATCCATTCAATTCTTCCCGAAACCTATAAATATGATTTTAATTGATTAAAATTATGATTTATCAAACCGTTCAAAAAACTGAGCTCCAAACTGATTATAACGTCTAGTAGCCTCATGTATTCGTCTGGAAATTTCGTCATCTTTACTTCCAGAAGCAACTGAAACATTGATTTGATTTGACAAATGATAGAATAATAACGTTTTTGTCAACAAAAAAGAAATTAAAAAAAGAAAAAAAAGAAGAATATTTTTGAAAAGCTATTAGCATGATGTTGATGATGATATTAGGTTGTCAACGGTAATAAAACAATTGAATATTGTATTTATGAATGGGTTACGGTAGGCTACCGTAATCCTACAGAAAATCAACCATATCAGAAAAAAAAAGTTATTTTATAGATATTTGAATATTAACCTTAAAAACAACATTTTTCGTATTTCAAATGTTATTTTTTAAACTTTAATGAGTTCAATGTGAACTTTTACACAATATATTCACGTGAAATTTACTCCCACTGAATTTAGTAACTTGGCTTAAGTGCAAATTAAGTAAAGAATAAATTTAATTTATGCCATATAGTATATAACATTATTATTGTAAAGTTAAATATAGAGATATTTATATAAATATGTTAATTTATTAAAAATAAAAATTTAGTTTGTATTTCGAACCTGTTTCTAAGAAGCCGGGGGACAGCCTAATAGTATTGGTGGCTCGGGCAGTGGCATCAATGGATAGTCGTGGCTTATTAGGAATATGCACAACATTTTCCACTGAAAATGTTGTTGTCGATGAACTCGACGACGACTGAACTGTCGATTCGAATGAGCTGCCGGTGTTGTTAATCATCCAGACCGGCTGAGAGATGATTCTGAAATCAACAAACTTGCGATTAGTGGTTGAACATATCGAAGTGGAAGAGGAAGAAAATACGACAAAATGGACGAAGACATCAAAAAGCAAATTATTGAAAAAATAAAATAAAAACTGAAGACGAGGTTAGGAGATGACGCAAATTTTAAAACTTTTCTTGTTTTTCCAAAATGTAGTAAAAAACTGTTCGTAAAGAATAAAAAATAATAAAAATACATTCAGTATTGTTTAAGCAGCAACTTGGATTGATCTCCCTATGTGAATGTGTAAGAATTATAACTTGTTGCCGGGTTAATTGAGATGAAATAAATCTTTTTTTTTTTAAATTAATAGAAAAACAATCTATTTAGTTGATGAAAATAAAAATTATATTGACAGATTAAATGAAATAGGAGAATTAGCAATCTTCATAAGATACTTCTAAGACGATGAACTGATAGGCGACGAAGCCTAACTTGACAACGATGGCCCGGATAGAGTGGTAAAGCTTATCAAGAAGTTTTATGGCGTATATTCCAAATTTTTAATGATGAAAAATGAAAAAAAAAGATGAACAAATGGGTCGTTAGTATTAGATAGAGATAGAAGAGAGAAAGAGGGGGTGGGAGACATTGAAAAGTTGAAAAGAGTACGTTCTATTGGAACTGTGAATGGGTTACGGGTTGTGGTTGAAGAAGGGAAGAGGGAGACAGGGAAAGAGGGAGGAGTTCCTGAACTGAAAAAGAGAGAAAAAGAGAGAGGGAGAGGAAGAGAGAAAAGGACAGGAATACAACTTGCTGCTGTGTGGTTGATGTCCCAACCACGCCCCAGATGACCTTTTGGCTTTCAGAGATGCGTTGTCGACGTTAACGCTGCTGCTGAATTTTCATCTTCTGAAGCGCAGCACCCACGACGACATCATGTCGTCGGCAATGTCACTGTCAACATCGAAACAACATCGTACAAAGACGACGTCGACATCGAACAACGAAGATATCTAAAACGACATCATGAACATTGAAGTTGATGATCTGAGAGGCGCATGTAGAGAGGGCGGGATAGAAGACGACGTAGGTGCTAGGCCTTGTTCATTCTCCTTTAGTCTTTTGCAAACTAATGTCCTTAATTGGGCATTTCCGTTTTTTTTATATTCCTGAGATTATCATCGACTTTTTCAGATGTTAAACGCTGAAAATCGATAAAGAAAAGTTTTTTTGTAATAGGATTAAAGGCATCAGATGATTTGCAAAAGCTAATACATGTACTTCAAATGTAAGAACTAGCCGTTGTGAACAAGGTGATAAACTGATTTCAGATATGGCTTTTCAATCTAAAGAAAGGACCTAAAGAATTGAAAAGAGATGTATTCGATGAATGGATGATAATGATGACAAAGATAATAATACATAGGTTCATGATATAGAATATTGGAATACAAACAATTTTTTTTTCTGATTTTCTAGTTAAAATTTTGAGACTATATGTGTTGTATAGAGAGTGAGAATACACATGTTCAAGACACACAGCCTCGGGGAAACATAAAAACGAGGAATATAGCTTGAGGGCTTGTAGAACAGTTTTGATAGCAGATAGACTAGAATAGAGATATTGACAGAAAATATAAAAAGAGAGAGTCGTAGAGGGGAAAAGAATTAAAGAGAGGAAAAAGAGAGAGAGAAAGAGGCGAAGCTGGAGATTCGTGTGACAAGCAGAGCTAACTGGGTGATGACATATAAGGAAAACAAGTTCTTCTTTCATCGATCTCACATCAGATGATCATAACTTTTGGACCAAGTTCTAGACCGCCGAAATCGCCTCTCATCTGAAGCGTTCCGTTCATCGTCAGCTCAAACGTGTTCATCATCAGAAGTTGTCGTCCAAAATTCGAACTGTGATTAGTAGATACAGAGAGCGATTGATTATATGTGGGCAACATCTTATCATATAAAACTATAGAAAAATTAGAATTTGAACAAATTTATGAATAAGAAGATGTGAAACATTTTATAAGAATACTCCGAATATACTGTCTACATGATAACAGTTGTCATCTAATTATAATTTTATAATGATTATGATGATGATGAAGATAATAATTTACAACACTAAAAGTATGGGAATGCCCAACCATAATTACCAAGAGAAACAGAAACAAGTTTAATCGACAACCGTCCAAGAGTGGCAACACAACTATCCGACAATCGGACTGGCAGACGACAGTCGGACAAAACTAAAAGACCGACAATGATTTTTCGATTGTTATGGACGATTTTTGAACGGTTAGCAAAAGAAAAACTTAAGTTTTGAGACGACAGCAATTGTCCAGAAAGAAATCAGTGATTTAGAAATTTAGATTTCATGTTCGAAGATGGCAAAATCAACGATTTTCTTTGAAAAATTATTCAAAAACTATTGTTATGTTAAGCTAAGAAAGTAACATGAAACATTATAGTAAAGCTTAGTCTTTCTCTATCTCTTTCTTTTTTTATCTCTGTCTCTCTCTCTCTCTCTCTCTCTCTCTCTCTCTCTCTCTCTCTCTCTCTCTCTCTCTCTCTATCTCTCTCTCTCTCTCTCACGTTTTTCTTTGTCTTTGAAATTCTCACTGAAATTCATGCTGTTGCATTTTTTTATTAATTTTAAAAAGAAATGAAAAGAATGAAGTAAACACCGAAGAAAGTTGGACGTCCATCGTCCTTGGGCGTGGCAGATAACACGAAAAGGTCTGAGTGAAAAGAAGGTGAGGCTGGGGTCGCCCACTTCCTATGGCAGTATTGCAAGAAGACAAGCAACGATGGACAGTGTTCCTTCAACCATTTCTACTGACCTAGCCTAACAAAGGCAGTCTGAGGTGAATAGTGATGACTTTAGTATTGCAAAATGATAAAAACAAAGACGATTTTCAAGGAGTAGGTAGGAAAAGAAAACTTTACTTTCGGAGGTCTTTTGGTGTTTTTTTAAATTTATTTCATTGAAAAATGAGAGATGCAGAGAAAAGAAGAGGAAAATAGAAATAAAGAAGAAGATAAAGAGGGAAAAGAAAAATGACAAAGAGCTGGAACTGTGAACAGTTGGAAGACCAATGAATTTTTGAAGTGCAATATATAGAAAGATAAGGTATTAAACGGAAACAAATCTTCAAAAGAGAATTAATATACAAAACAGAAGAATAAGAATATGAAAACGAAAAAAAAATTGTTGAATGACCTTATAGTTTTGAAAAATATTCATATAAGAAATATATAATCCTGATTATATAATACATAAGAAGATTTAAAGTAAAATATAATATAAATATATAAAAAAAAGATTATTTTAGGGGTCAAATAAGAAATATAAAAGAAAATAAACATTTAAATTATAATAATTAATATTAAACTTTCTATATAAACGAACGAATCGAATATTTAAAGAAAGTACAATTAGAAATTATATTAATAAAGATTATAAGATATACCTCTATATCTATATAAAGATGATATCATAAAATAAAAAGAAAATAAAGGAAAAACTTAAAGTTAAATGTCTTGACTAATACGGAAAGTAAGATGAGAAAACAAACACAAATGTTGGAGACAACATCAAAATATGAATAAAGGATGATGAAGAGAAAGTAGAAAGAAAGTTATCTGATAATATTATGATATAGAATATTTAATAAATATTTCAATTAAAGAATAAAACAATTTAAAAACTACGAGAAGAGCGTTATGTATGTGTGTGTGTGTGTGTGTGGGTGTGAATATGAATGAATGAAAGATTAAAAAAGAAAAGAGAGGATAAGAATCATTGATGATGATGAAGGTATTGAAGAAATAAAAGGATTTTCATAGTGTGTGTTCGAATACAGACAAAGATGAAGGGTTTACTGAATGAGAAATAGGCTAAGACAATCATTTGCCTTATACCCTAGGTGGTTTGCATGATCTGACAGCATAAGCCAGTAACTGCCATATTTCAGTCATAAGTAATATGGGGATACACGAAATCTCAATTCTGTCATCTATAAAATATTTTTTATTTTATGAAAAGAAGGTAAAAATACTTGAAAACCAAAAGAAATTATAAAAATACTTTAGACATTTCTTGATGTTAAATATTCATTTATATATGATAGAACAATGATAAATAAATATCAGAGCTTCATTTTTCAAAAAAAAAGTGCAAAATGGTAATGAATGAAACAAATAAAAGAAAGAAATTCAAACTATGTTTGTACTAAAACGAGGGTTTTTGAAAATCTCATTCGAAATGTAAGAAAACTATAAAAGGATTGGACAATAAAAAAAGACAAAAGTTGGAGGTTGATTGCGGAGAACAATTGCGTGAAAATTGACAAAGATGACGAGGATGATGAGGCGATGATGGGAAAAGGAGTCGAAAAGATGAAGTAAAATGTGGAGAGAAGTAAGAACAACGAGTAGGAGGTGGTGTACGAGGTAAAGGTAGAACAAGATGACAAAGATGACGAGGAAGAGGAAGAAGAAGGATTCTTGTGCGGAGTTCAGAAGATGGGAAACGCCCATGCTGTCTGCCTGATTGTCTGTCTGTCTGTCATCTAACTTCTGATGATGAACAGGTTTGAAGCGAGGAGAAACTGAAAGAATGTGTGATGATGGTGATGGTTGACTTGCTGATAGGCTGTCTGATACCATGCTGGAGAGCGCAAAATTAAAGGAAAGGGAATAGATAGAGAATACGAAAAGATAGAATGAGATAGAGAGAAAGAGAGAGAATTAGAGAAGGAGAGGGAAAGATAGAGGTTGAAAGAGAGTAGGAAAGAGATCGAGAGATTCAAAAGTGGCAAGAATAACCGCTTAGAACATCTGCATGAAATACAATAATTCGCACGTTTCTTCACGTAAATCTACGGGTCATTATCAGGTTATTTTATTAATTATCTACTCCGACACTTCTTATACACAAAAAAAGATTAATGTTTCTGGTGATTAATAATCAATAATAATCAGAAATATTAATACAATGCATTTAAATAATAAAATATTAAAAAATCAATTTAGAAAAATAGTAAAGAAGACTTAGGCATAAAAAAAAATATAAAAACATACAAAAAGAGGTAGTTTATCTTATGTACGATCAAAATTTACCACAAATAATAGAGTTCGTCAAAAATGATGTCTGATCCTTACCCAGCTGAATGGGTTAGTCAAAGTTTAAAAGATTTTGGTTTATTTGGGAATGAATTAACAAATGTTTGTTTGTTTGGTTGGTTTTGTAAAGAAAAAAATTTGTCTGAAAAAGTTTGCTTGATCATTTGATTAAGAATAACACAAACTATATATTAAGCAATTCGAGATATGACGATTTGATGACGATAACGAGATTTTATGACATATTTAGAATATTTTGATAATAAAAATGAAGACAAAAAACGTTACAAATGGAGAAATTGCCACATAAGAACACATATTTACTTTCAATCATATTAATAATAAAAATATGAATGATTAAGTATATTATATGTTTATTATAGTTTAAGATAAATAATATGCATAACGATTGAACGGTACTTTGATGGCTTCACTGTTTCAAGCAATCAGAGTTACGCTTTCTTAGTGTATATATGGTCTCGTAACGAAATTGTGAATAACCAAGGGCGTGGCTAATTCACGAATTGAATGGAAAAGTTGATACGAAAAGATGCAAAAAAAATGTTCATTTGCAATGGGAACAATCATGGAAAATGGTGAATGAAATTAACGGAAATTATCCGTGAAAACAACGGGGACTGTGTAGCCGAGTCAGACAGTGGCCGAATCAGATGAAAACCAGCCCATGTCTGATTTGTTCGCTCAATGGATGTGAACAAGTAGCAATAACATCATATCATAGTAGTAGTAACAACATTATTACATATAACATGATGAGCATATAGGATGATATGTATAAGAAAGGCAACTAGAAGAAAGCAGACAGACCCATTATCCATGGTGTTAAAAGGAGGTGGAGCCCTGATACATTAAAGCGATTCAGCTCCCACGAGTTCAGAAACGGTTCAATATTGCACGAATGATTAAGATTATCATGTCTGAATAAAACAAATGAATGTTTCTGCGGTTATACCCGACAAGAATGTGACAGAGACAGAGATAAGCATGACAGAAAAAGAAGAAGAAGGTTCACATCACTTAATCTTCCACTCACTCAGAAACTATTCTTTGAGCTGAGCAGGCAAAGTTGTACCCTACTTGAAAAGCATTTTTTCATTTGAAACTACATGTTTGAAAAATCAGAAATCAGTTTCTATCAAACGATTGTATGGGAGTAGAATCATAGCATAATTGTTATCTGTTTATGAAATGCTATGCTGATTATATAAGATTAAATATTTCAAAAATTGAAGAAAAAAAAGAAATTTTATAAATGTAAATAAATATTTTAATAAATAATTTTATATATTACATATAAACAAAATAAGATTTTATATATATATAATATATATATAGGAACTGATAAAAACACATAAAGAATTGAGTAAAATAAAATAATTTTAAAATATTCTGTTATCTTGTAATTAATTTTTTTGTTGAAACTGATTGTGATAACTTAATACATACATATTTATATATAAACTTTAAAACATTTTCTGTTATCTTTCATATTATTTCAAATTTACACATTACTTTTGTCTTTAATCATAATTTTTTTTAGTACAATAAGTTCAATAAACTATCATAACAACTGAAACATGATAAGAAAATGCTCTAATCTATGTAACATATTCAGCCACATGTTTAATGAATTTATGTAAATAATAATTAAATATAAAAATAATATTTCTCAGTAATCGGTAAAACTAAATAAATAATTATTAATTTGTTAAATACATATATATATATATATATATATATATATATATATATATATATATATATATATATATATATATATATGTAAACACATATATAAGCTTATCAAAATTAAATATCCTATCTTGCTATAATTAAAATCTTGAAAATCATCACATAAATTATATAAGTAATGATAAAAAAATCAAACATATTTTAATAGTGAATTTAGGAAAACTTAGAATTTATTTTTGTTTAGTAAATAAATTAAAATTTATATTAGAAGATTTATACGGAACTACAGTAATAGTTCTTATTTTGAAAAAAATGATCTGGTTCTTATTAATTTTTTATGTTTAAAATAATATATTGATGAATAAAAGACAATCAAAAACATGTTGAAGTGGCTTATTGAATCTTATGATTGAAAACGTGGAAGGGAATAACAGAATGAATGTTAGATCAATTTTACTATTAATCAAGTTGAATGATTAGATTTGTATTGAATAGTATATAAAAAGTAAAAAGATAATAATGATGACAGCGAAAATAGTACATGATGATGTTTGAACTGTGAGCTTTTTAAAAGAATTCCAGTACTTGAGATATGTATGTGGACAAGAATAGCTTGTACACGATGATACATATGGAATTAGAAAAATGAAATACTCGATTGAATGTAGAAAACAGAGGTTAATACCGCCCGAAAATGGAACAACATGGGGTCGGCATCGTCAACTTCATTGTCATCGTCATCGTCGTGGTCGTCTTCATTTTGGGTGATGGTGGTGATGTCGGGTGAAAATAGGAGATGGGGTGGGGTTAAGGCGATGCGGATAGTTATATGGACTGAAGGCTGGTGATGGCAGAGAAGACTCTCCTGTTAAAAAGAACGGAGGAGAGAAAAGAATGAGAAAAGAGGGAAAGAGAAAGATGCAAGAAGAGAAAAAGAGAGAGAGGGAGAGAGAGAGAGAGAGAGAGAGAGAGAGAGAGAGAGAGAGAGAAATTGTGATTGTGAACATGTGAAAAAGTACGGGTTATAGTAGACAAGGAAGAATACGTATGAGAGGGTCGGAGCGAGAGAAGGAAAAGACGAAACGATGGTTGTGCACGCCTCAAGATAGTCTCCCAATCAGGTTCCTAATAAGGTAAACGAACATTTGTAATGATGGGTTGATGACATTGCCGGACGACGATGAAGACGATATCTTTTGATGAGGCCATGTATAACTAATACGTAAAACAAACTTGGTTAGTTGAATGATTGATAACTGAAAACACTAACATCAATGAAACATGTACACATGTATATTCAATTATTATTTAAAAATAATATATATATATATATATATAAATTAGTTTATATACATATGTAGCAATATTAAACAGTATTATTTTTATTTAAAAATAATTGTTTTCATTTAATGACTAACAAAGAAAAACAGTTAACATATGACCTGATGAGTAAACTGATTTATTCATTTTTGAAATAAATTTTTAAATAGACCGGTTGTTCTTATATAATTTTTTTAATTTTTTTACTCATATTATTTATAATTATAAATATATATAATATATTAAATTAACACATTATATGTATTTAAAATTTTAATTTTTAACCAAATAAAACATTGTTGCTATTCAAATATGATTATCATATCATATTAAAGAAATTCATGTTTTCACAACAATCACACATATCAAAACATATAGATTGAATTCTATACAGGTTTTAATAAAGATTTAAGTTGAAGGTGAGAATAAAAAAAATGGTTTTAGTCTATCACATCCAAGTACGTCGTTTATTTGTACGCAAAATTTCAAGAATTATCCACAAGCACCATGAATCATTAGGCATGATTGATCAACACTGTTAGAAGTGTTGTCAGTCACATGGCAGAGGAAACCGGGACAGGAAATATTTATTTATCGATAAATGAGAAAATGAACTGTTAAATTCATTTCTCATTTCTAAATTTTTTGATTAAACTAAATAAGTTTTAATCATAAGTTCTGATATTCATTCAAACATAACACTATGACAATTCAAATGTCGTTATTAATATTCTAAGATATTAAGATGAAAATTTAGACAATATTAACAAGAATTTCACCTTTATCTAACTAATAATATAATTATTATCTAAATGTTTGATCGTTACTTCACTGATTGTGATGGATGAAATGAGATATATCATATGATGTGTCCAACAATGACAACGAAGTTGAAGCCGCATATGTACTAGTGAGGATATCTTCCCGGCTTTTCTCTTCCTCTTTCGACGCAAAGTGCCGAACGATGAGAAAAGTTTTTGAAAATACAAGAACAGCTGGCTTGAACTTGACCCTCAAGATCACCAACAGCTGTCAAATATTGAAGACAATTTATGAACCATATCACATTTATTCTTATTGTATGTGTGGCTTTTTTTACTTTATATGAAAACAAAAATGATCATGATTAATTGTTTTATAAAGTAATGAAAAAACATATTTATTACGTTACAGCGCCTTCACAAGTTGATGAAGATTCAGAGATTTTGGAAGTTTGCGTTCGGTTTTTCTGATATCTCGTAATCAGACCTACTTGACGACTGTTTAGAAGCAAATGTATCAGGTGATATAGATTGAACGGAAAAGAGAAAACGAAAGAAAAGCAAGGATAATGAGGAGATAGATAATCCAGAAAGACGTAGTTAGCACATTCAGCAATAGTCTGGCAGTGATTTGAGAAAGATTTGAGGTAAAACTGGCTCAAAAAGCTCTGTGATGAACACGAATGAGGCCATGAGGTGATAATGAGAAAACTCCAAACGGAATCGCAAGATAAGGAGGAAAATGAAAAGCAAAAAAAGATCAAGTAATACAGGTGCCTGAGGCAATGCCATTATTACGCTGAAGATACACGAATATATACATGAATGAAGGCCAGGCAATCTATATAAGAATAGTCATGTAAGAAGAAGAATGACACCAGACAATATAATTCTGTAAGTTCTACTATCACGGTTATGGAGTAGAGAACGTTCAATGAGGTTTTCAAGACAGTCGTCATTACGATCACGTCAACAGTTTAACTGAACTTGACGACAAATCAATCAATAGTGGCCAAGTTTAAAAAAATGATGAACAACAAGAATATAATGAGAAAAATAAGAAATACCTAAATATGAAATGAAAAGGATATTCAAATATTGGAAAAAAAAAGAATAAAAATGAGTTAAGAATATCAGATAGATAGATAGAATACAAAGAATAAGAAAGATGATTTAAAGCTTTTCCCAGAAAATTAGAATTTGAAAAAGAGAAATATTACCATTTGCATTCAGAAGAGCAAATATGGATTTGTTTTGTGAAACAGTTTAATTCGATCATAATAGGAAAATTGTAAGAAAATTAGAAATAACTAAAGAAAGAGAGAGACAAAGCTTTCAAATAAGAGACAAAAAAAGAAATAAAGAGTTCTATAATGATTGAGAGGGGAAGAAAGAGAAGGAGATAGAGAGAGATTAATACCATGAGTAGGATTGAAGTAGGGCGTGGTTGCAGTCATAGAGGGTCGCAAAGGGTTGGGTAAAGGGGCAGTACGGAAAAGACGAGGAGAGAGAGAAACATCTCATACTCGTGTCGATCTTTCTATCACTAGCGAAGACAGCGACACGAACCTTCCTAACATCGTTGACGATGACGTTGAAAGAAACAAAACGTGTACTGAAAAAACGAAAAAAATTGATCTTTTTGAGTTACTATAATTGTAAATCAATTAAATTTTTAAAAAAAGATGGAAATTTTTAATTCAAATAATTATAAAATCAATAATAAACAATTTTAAGTTAAGTTAAGTTCTTATATAACATTGTTATTCTTAAATAAGTTTTTTTTCAGTATATCTTTATGTAATGCATTTTCTATTGCTCGAATAATCATCTCGATCTCAAACGTTTGTTTTTTTTTTCTTCCGAAAGCCATTCGAAACCATGAATTCGACACACCCTTTACCTCAAATACATCTAATTCCCCGTTAACTCTCTCTCTCTCCCTCTCTCTCTCTCTCTCTCTCTCTCTCTCTTTCTCTTTCTTTCTCTTTCTCTCACTCTCTTTATTCTTTCTTCTCGTCTTCGTTCTTTCTCTCCCTCTCTGTTCTCAAATTCTCATAACAATTTTTTGAGAAAGAAAATTATCCTTTTCTTATTTTATTTACATCATAATTCAATATATATTTTTACTTATCTTTTTAATAAGAAAATTAGATTTTCCAGTTTTTTTTAAGACAAATAAATAATAAACACATTTTTATTTCATTTCAAGAATATTTTTAGATATTATTATTATTATTATTATTATTATATACTATTGTAGATTATTATATATTTATATCAATTCATTTTACAGTTTTTTTTCCTAATACGAAAAAGATATTTTTCAATCAATGTTTGCATTATGAAAACGTTTTTGTAAAACGATCTGCAATGATATTAATTTAGTAATTACATAATTTATACATATAGTTAATAAGCTAACTATCATGCAGATAGAATTCAAGCTATTTCTTGAATTTCACTCAATAGCTTTGCCGGTAAATGGAGTATATTTTCTCTCTGCCCTTAAGAAACTGCCAGTGTTTGACGTCAACTTTGCCTTTTTTTTAGCAAAGTACCGTACTTTGTTCTTATGAATACGTCATTCATGAAATAATAATAAAAATAGTAAAATATAATTGTTTTTCATACTTTTTATTTTATAAATGACTATATTTCTATATTTATACTATACTATTCTAACTTATAATAGTTAAGTACTATATCTGTTGATTGTCTAACTATAGCTTGCTCTAGAGTTGATGATCATCATAGTGATGACCCAACTTCACAATGTCAATTTTAACTTTTTTTATTCGAAAATAGTTAAAAATGGGTGATTGCATGTCGAAAAGAAAGAGTAAAAGAGCGCAATATAAGATGAAAGAAATGAAAAGACTTTTGTAGATTTTTAGGAATAATGAATTTTAGAGATATAAAGATAGATAGAGATTATACATATCAGGTTTCATGTTAAAAACCGTAAAGAAGCAATAAACTGTTAATTGTTTTTCTTATGACAGGTAAGAAGTTAAATCTCTCAAATTCTTCTATGGCCTAATCTGTCAAATCAGCCTTATTTTTGTTTTCAAAATATATATTTTATAAATAACTATATAAATATATTTGTATTTGTATTGATCATAATAATATTATTCTTTTTACATATATTTGACTATTTATTATGATTTTTCTCTATCTTTGTCATCTCTCTCCTCTCGTTTCTTCTTCATGATCATCAAGTAAAATTACATAAAAGGCATGAAACAAACGAAATGCATTGACGAATACTTAAAAAAAAAAGAAAAATGATGGCTGTGGTCGGATACTGTCCATGATGAGGCCGTGGATAGACGAAGATAGCACAACAGAATAGAACAAGTCATCTACAGCCACACCCATGTGGTCAAGTCAGAGTGAAACTACGGAAAATTTGTGTTCATATACTTAAAGCATTCAGATGTCAGACAGATTGCATGTAGTCGAATGTCAACAACAGTGAAGACATCAGCAGAGAAATTACTGTCTGAAAACCCGTGTTAACGTGTCGTTCTTACGTCCATCTCTATCAGTAATCGTCATCGCGGTTGTTTCGAGATCGTCATTGTCTTGCGATACACCACCCAGTAGAACTGATAGTATTCCTGACATGACCAACTGACTCCGTTTACCACACCTATTGCTCTATCCAACTTAATCAATTATCTCTTTTCTTCCCTTTCCTTTCCTTAAAAAATCCCTAATGATAACATTAGCACTATTGCCTGAGGCTCCACCCAAACCAAAAAAACTGAACTGATCCAATCAACAATCGTTTGTCATTTCCCACCAGCATGGGCGTTGTCTGGCGATCCAGTCGTCAACGCCTCTTCGTTCTCGAAAGCTCTTTTGATGATGACGACATGCTATGGCCACACAGACGCTGATTAGATCGACGATTTAACGGCTGACCGACAAACAGTCAAATCAACCCCAAAGCAACAAAAAAAATTTTTTTGTCTCGATTTCCATCAGAACCCAAAAGAGACGACAGTATTCGTGCATCTCATCATTCCGACGACAAAGTCGGTGTTTGACCACAAAAGAATCTTCACGCAAACAGTCATCATTAAAATCTTTTTTGTCCATTTGGCCTTTTGTTTTGTCAGTTTAGTTCCTCAATTGTCATTTGTGCCATGAAATCCAATAAAAACAAGAAAATATTTCCGTTTCCGTTAGTCCTTCACACTATCTCACACACAGATATATACACATAACGAAATAATTTCTCTCTTTCTCTTTCATTTCACCTCTTCAATTCCTAATTCAGAACAATAATTATACATTCATTTCAATTTTATAATATAAACACCAGCTGAAACATAAGAAATAATCAAAGTACATGTTTATATAGTCATCTCCTTCGTCCATTTTCTTCTTTTTTCAAAGAGAAATTGAAGGAAAGCGCCTATTAAGTTTACAATACATATGTATATATATACATATATTATGAATAATAACATGATGAGGAAAGATATTATACTGAAAAAATTCAATGAAGTTTTGGCTAATTCTTCTATAAAGAAGTTATATGTAAACTCTTCTTTCTATCTTTATCTCGAAAGACTAGAACCTTGTTCAACTCTGATCAGAATACATAAAACATTGTCATTGCTTCAATACCAAAGAAAATAGATTTGTTTGATGATGCTGTTGAGTTTGAACAATTCAACAAGCTTGAACTTCTAGTCGTCCACATATTTCTCTTGTCATCTACTATTTAAAAAAAAATAGTTTACATCTACAAGTACCAAAGCCAACATAGATCCTGAGAGCTTCATACATACTAACTGAACTGGCTTTTTTCATTTTTGTTTCAGATATTCGAAATATAAAGAAAGTATAAAGAATGTTTTATCCACTAATATTTAACAAATACAATTTTTTATCAGAAGAATATTCTTATAAAATAGCATAAAGATGTATAGTTTATAAAACTTTTAAACGTACAATTTTCAAATATTCTCAAACAGAATTGCAAAGCATAACTATATATGCTAAAAAAATATATTTAAATGATGGATTTGAAATATTTGAATAAATATTATTATATTTCTTCGGACTATTAACAATCGTTATATTTCTTTTACTATATCGTATTGGTTAACTGAAAAATGCTTCAGTTTTGGATCGCAAACTAAATTTTTTTTCTAGCTCCTATTCTTTTCTTTTTTAGTTTACGATATCCAACAGCGAAAATTGCTTGAAACATGGCTCAAAAGTTCAAAATTGCCATGACAGCCATCGTTGTTTCCCGTCTTCACTTGTATGTATCATGTTGATCATCATCTGTATATTTTATTTTTTTAAACTTATTTATTCACTGCCACCAAATCCAAAAGGTATATTTTAGATTTTATTAACTTAAACATTTTTATAATCTGAAATAATTTCTAAATTATTCTAATTGTTTTATATTTTAGATTATCCAACTCATATAACTTTTCGTTGTCCATTTGCTCAATTTGATTGTGATCCAACAACTTTATTTCCAACATGTATACCATTTGCTGCTGTTCGAAATTGCATACCAGATTGTCCAAACGGAGCCGATGAATGTATATTTTTAAATTTTCTTTTTTTTTAATTTTAGTCACAATTCTAATTTTACTAGAATATTTTTTTATTTAGTTTGTGGACGAGGCCAAATATATTGTGATCAGCAAACTCAACATTTTCAATGTGGTCAATGTGTGCCAGCAGAAGATCAATTGGAAGCTTGTTATGATAGAAAATGTATAATATTTCATATAGTACATAAATTTTGTTTTAATGTATTAGAAATAAATTATAAAAAAAACATTACAATAATTATAGGGAAACACGTGTGTTCGGAAGAAAATTCAGTTAGATGTGCTTCAACTGTCAATTGTGTCTACCTGGAATGGCTAAGTGATGGAAAGGATGATTGCGGAGATGGTAGCGATGAAGGTGAAATATTTGTTTGTAAATTAATAATACATTTTGAGAGTTTAATTACTATTTAATATCTTATATAAGATTTAGACCCTTGCAATAGTGGCATTCTTAAATGTGACATAGAGACTACGAATTCCACTGAGGAAGTAGCTAATTCAACTGAAATGGTACCATTGAACACAACAGGTGAAGGAAGCTTTTATGACCTTTTTTATGAGATTTCACATGTTTTAGTATTCATTCCAAACATTTGCGAACTTGGGCAGTTTCGATGTCAAAGTGGAGAATGTATTGCTGGATCAACTGTGTTAGACGCAAAGAAAGATTGTTTAGATGGCAGTGATGAAAGTAAAGTTCTATTTTATCTTCAATCTTTTATAGGCTATTAACATAGATTTTTGCGAGCTTTACGGTGCAGAATGTGTGGCAAAAATCAAGCCATGTTCTTACAACCCTGACATCAGTACCTTCAGCTGCGGATGCCCAAAAGGATTTCATCGCAACCATCAAGGAATATGTATCAAACACAACTGAAACTAAAAAAACTTATGTTTTTCACTAACTATATACTTTATTATAAAGTTATTTTAATTGTTATATTGCTATAAATTTATAACCAACATAATAAAAGTATTGATATTTCTAGGCATAGTAATAGTAAAAATTATTAGTCATGGAATTTATCTCTCTGAAACTTTATTTTCAAAATTAAGAATACTAAATGTCAAGGAAAAGTAATAAAAGTTTGATGGTAAATATCATTGACATAAGATCAAATTAATGTACAATATTATTTAAAAGTAATTGTTAACGTGACACAATATATACGCCAAACAAAACTAATGTAAACGTGACTGCTTGGCGCAATGGTAGCGCGTTCGACTCCAGATCGAAAGGTTGGGCGTTCGATCCGCTCAGTGGTCATAATGTTTTGCTTTTTTTAAAGACGCTAAATAAAATCAAAACTAATGTTTTTTCACACATAGATGTAAATTACTTTAATTTAAAAAGAATTAATAGATCAAGAAAGAAATTGTTTTTAAAAAAAATATAGATACACGTTATACATACATTATCTATCAGGTGAGTTTATCTTCCAATGCTTTAACTTTAGCTTTCAAAATGGAGCATTTTTCGTCATACACATCTTTCATCTTGTTAAGATCAGAAGTTAAAAGATCAATTTCAGCATCCAATGTAGTAGCATATGCGTCTTGAACGAATTTAAGATATGGTAACAGTTCATCCCGAGGCTAAACAGTAAAAACATATCAAGGAAAGAAAAACAAAACGTACTGTAGAAAATCGATAACCAAATTTAGTACCTAACTCATCGTTCAAAGCAATACTATCTTTGGTAATCTCCTCCAATTCTTCAATTTTCTGCGGAATCTAAAAGAATATAACTTATAATAGCAATAAATAATTAGATGTCACATACTTTACATTCATCGATTAATTCTTTAATCTTTTGATCATAAATTTTAACGAATAAGTTAGTTAAATCTTCAAAAACTACTTCGCACTCATCCTTGTTCAAATCAACTTTGTTAGATCGACACTAAAGCAAATGCATTACTGTGGTACATTCAACTCCATCTAACCAAACTTCTTAAAAGCCTTTTATCAGATGCAGTCATTGCGAGCTTATCACGGATTTCATCCATAGCTTGAGTTAAAGCCATCAACGCCATGGCTGTAACAAATGACAAGTTATGGTATATCAAAAATAAATAAAACAGAAATCAGCATTTGAACATTCACACAGGTCATTCGTAAAAGTAATGTTTAAAAAAATTATAAATGGCTTAAAATATAAATAATAAAGATCATAAAGTTAAAAACAAAGAAAAGGCAAAAAAATAAATAGAAAACAATCCGCTACATATCTAGCTCTGATGTTTGAGCTCAATCTTGGCGACATATTTTGAATATTTTTTTCGCGGGCTTTTCATTAACCTTGTAGCATGGTAACTAAATGCCATTATAGCATATATTAAACAGGTATAATATGCATAAGAAACATATTAACCACCCAGAAATATCATATGACAAGAAGGAAAGAGGAATAAATTTCAATTCAATCAGAAAGTTGTAAAGGGAAATGTTTAAAAATAAGATTTTTTTCTCGTAACTATTCAAAGTTAAACTTTATTAATACAAAAATAATACAAATTCAAATTTTCTGATTTTCTGAAAATTAAATCAGGTTATTTACCTTATTTACCTACCTTAGGTTATTATTCACTCTCATAATCTGCTCTCATCTGCTCATGAGTCATCTGCTTCATTCCTCGATTATTATTGTTTGATGACCTGACACATGCACATAGTATTCTATTTGTGGAATCACCTCCTTTATATTCACTATAGCATTGTTACAACCGTACCAACAATCTGATGTTATGAAATTTTATGTTTTGTTTTCTTTTCAAGAATTTATCTGTTAAATATGAACACAAAATAGCTGCAGACACTTTTTTTTACTATTGATTCTAAATGCTTAAGTAACCAAAATTTGTTTCAAATACACTATCACTCCTTTGTTGTTTGCTTTACTATGACGCATCGTTATCTTTGTATCGGTTAAACCGTTTTACCGTTCTATTCAAACGTCCTAATTATATATTTTTTCAGAACATGCATTCAAATACCTATCGTAAACAATATCAAAGGCAATTCAGTAAGGTTAGTTATTCAATAATGCATACTAGATTTTTTTGTCTATGTTTATGTTTTTTAGATTACTGATACAGATGAGCAAGATTCAATTTGTCTGGATGAATTTCGAGAACGCCTTATTGAAAAGAGAAGAACTCTCCCATTCAATGACTGCCAAGTGAATTCATAGGCTTGTCAATTTACTATTTACTTGCTTTTCAGATTGATAAGTTATGCAATGCTGTCGATAAAAGCGGGCAAAATCGTATAAACATTGAAGAATTTTCAAAACTGGTGTTGTTTGGTGTTTCTCTTTAATTTATTTTAATTTATTTTGTAGATAACCTCTAAAGAAGCTCAACCTTCTCCTGTTGCAAGAGCACTTTATGTTATAGCTGATCAGGTTTTTTTTATTCTTTTTATCATAACTTTAAAATTTTAGTACATTACCGATACCCAACGAGTTGATGTGCATTCTTATATCGATGAGTACACGCTATGTCCTCCCCCTATATTTATTTTAATAGCTACTATATTAGAAGTATAGTTATATATTGCGCATTTCTTCTTCATATAACTGCTTCAGATTCTTGTTTTTGTTTATTATTTCGTTTCGTTGCCTGAAAACTCTAATGCAGATATATGGACATATTGTGCTGGATGTAGTCACGGAAACAAATATGGTATCTTTCTTTTCGTCCCTGCTTTAAGAGAGCAAGCATGGCGTTTTATCACATATGCTTTACTTCACTCAGGGTTTGTTTTTTCTTAAACAATTTTCAATAGTTTTAATTGTACAGCTTGCTTCATTTGTTGGGAAATGTTATAATTCAATTGCTCGTTGGTATTCCTTTGGAAATCGTTCATAAAATTTGGAGAATCGCCCCATTGTACATACTAGCTGTAGCTTCTGGTTTCTTAAGATATCCATTTGTCGTTATATGATTTTTTATTTAGGAGCTCTTCTGCAGTATGTAATTGACTCGTCAGTGCTTTTGGCTGGAGCCTCAGCTGGTGTTTATGCTCTAATAACTGCTCATCTTGCAAACGTCTTTTTGGTAAGTTTTCTGTTTTAACATGAAGAATTCTGATATAAATATTTTAAAGTTCTTTATGCATTTTAAATTCAGCTAATTCATAAATATAATATAATGTGCTTTTAGAATTGGTCTGAAATGCCTTTTCGGTGGATAAGATTAGTTTTATTAGCCGTTTTTCTAAGCTATGATATCGGAGGTGTTTTGTATAAAAGATATGTTCTAGGAGACTGTGATATGGTGATTTAACACTGGTGTGAAAATATATAATTTCGTTTCTTTTCTTAGATCTCCCACGCTGCTCACTTTGCCGGTGGGTTCACCGGATTTTGTTTTGGAGTTGGTGTATTGTATAATATAGTCGTAAGTTATATAGCAAATATGCTTTATATATTTATTTTTTATAGGATCACAAATATGAAAAGGTAGTAAGATACTTGTGTATAGCCGCTTTTACAGTATTTTTCGTGGCAATCGTTCTACTCGCTATATTTAGAGCTCCTAATTCAGCTCCTTTAATTCAAGCTTGCATTGCAGAATAATCTACTTCCCTTCTGGTCAAACTTATTAATCTCCCTAAACATTGTGATATTTTTGATGATCTTAATTAATTATTACTTATATTTTTTTCACGTATTTCACTTTGAATATGATCTTAACTAACGTATAACTCATGTAACCAGTATTATATTAATAATCATAAGTTGAAACAGGTGCATTTTATTATTTCATCTTAAAATATTACCCATATTGATAAAAATTATCAGTCACACCTTGGACAAAGATGTAAACTTTCGTGCAGGAGGAGATCACAATCAAAACAAAACAATGATGAGCATTTTTTACAAGAAAAGCCTTCTTGTGTAATGGTTTGATCACATGCGGCACACTCAGCTCTACAATCAAAAATTCATTAATTCGATAAAAGATAAAAACAGCATACTCATCGATTGTTGTGCTTTGAAAAGCAGGAAGAGGTAGCAAGTGGCGAAAAGCTCTAGCAAGTTGTGGTGCTGCAACTAGTGTCAGTTTACATATTCGGCACTCGGCAGGTAAACTGCAATGCCTTGCTCCGCATTGTTCACACAAAAATCCACGTTCCGAAATTGGTTGGGAAAGGGGATGACTGAAATTATAAATTGTTGTCGAAAATTTTATAATATATCAATCTAACCATTGACAAAACGAGCTTATTGCGATAGCAGAATGAGGAGGGAACCCGACTCGCACAGCACTACATTCCGCTGCTTTAAGTGATGGTGGGGGTATTGTATGATTTGACATGAGTAATTCCATATGATCAGGATCCAATACAATTTCATATCGACCTTAATTTCAAATTAAAACTGAAACCTGAAAATAAACTCATACCAGTTGTGATTTTAGCGAGTTGTTTACAGACAAATATTTCAGCACTAAGTCCAATTACGGAGCATCGAATGTTGTACGCTTTCAAAAGCTAAAATAAATTAAGATAAGAAAAAGTTAGAAATTTAATAACCTCATATGTTGAAAATATATTGCCACCGTCAACCGATGTTAAGCTAGCCATTAGAACTATAACTTCTCTTGATACATGACCTGGTAATTCCCTTAATAGAATAATACAAAATTAAAAAAAATATATATATATATATATACTTTAAATTAAGTAAAGCTGTTTGCAAAGAACTCTGAAGTGAAAAATCCCCACTACAAGAAGCTTCACTTAGTGTTGCTAACTGTTCTTTGATTGTTCGAATATTTCCTGAAATATAGCAAACGCTATATTTTTTTAATTCATTCAAACCTGTTAAACTAATAAATCTTTCAGCTTTTTTATCTTTACAAATTATGAAACCAACTTGAGCTATCGGATTTTGTTCAAAGAACTTATCTAGAAAGCTATCAATCACCTAGAAAATACAGAAAATACAGGAAAGACGGTAGTGTTAATGAACCTTCATAGTTACAAAATATTTTGAGGGTGGCATGCTTTTGTTCTGAATGAATCTGGAGCAATCTAGAACAATATACACATAGCGCATCTGAAGTTAACAACCGTTCTATCACAATTATATGAGAACTTTACAATTCCTAGGCGAACTTTAGCTGGCTTATCTATACATCGTTGCTTCTTACGAGCTTCCAAAACATATTTGGC
This sequence comes from Auanema rhodensis, assembly GCA_964057225.1. Classification (NCBI taxonomy): domain Eukaryota; kingdom Metazoa; phylum Nematoda; class Chromadorea; order Rhabditida; family Rhabditidae; genus Auanema; species Auanema rhodense. The sequence continues at coordinate 5,383,145 of OZ059899.1, read as the reverse complement.
TATGGATTTTTCAATGGAACCTGTCTCATCTTCTTCTAATACCTCCTTAATATTCAACCCTGAAGTTATTTATATGGAACTTAATTTGGAAAAAAAACCATCTGCATACCGTCGGCATAACCCGCTTCCCAAGTATAACCCTTCTGTTCTTCTTCATCCATTTTGTCTGAATGAAATTCTTGTAATTACAATTAGTTTATTACGATTATGTAAAATATACAATCAAGAAAAAACTTCAGAAAAGCAGAATTTCTATGCAAATAGCTTTTAATCTTGGAAACTGGTCCCACGCGGAATTTAATGGATAAATGAAACTCTAAGTGTATTTTGAATCTTACGTAATCGAGGTTTACTGAATAACTATAGATTTAAATTTGAAAATATTATATTATTTTAATTTTTTTTGTAGTGACAATTAATTGAGCAACAATTTAGACTATGATTTCTCGCCAAACTTCTAGATTAGTGAGTGCTGCTCGCAGCGGAATTTCCGTTGCTTCTTCTAGCAGGTTTTTTTTATTTCTTATTTCATTATTGTATTTTTGATTATAGAAGTTCAACTGTTTTAAGATTTAGTTCTTCATCAGCTGAATCACAAAGTGATGTAAAATTTGAAATTAATAAGAATGGAAAACGTCTCTCTGGTAAGCAATAATTAGAATTTTTTTATTTGTGGTGTTTTGTGATTAACCATTTCATCAAAGTATCACATTCAGGAGCTGAATATGTAGAGAGCATTAAAACAGTAGTATCTGAAGAAAGTGTTCCAAAACCAGCTTTTGATGTACTTCTTCAAGAATACGACGCTCTTATTAATGAAACTAATGACTGGAAAGTAATAATATAGTTTTAGATATCAAAAATGTTTTATTGTTTAGGACAAGTACCAGCGCTCTTTAGCAGAAACACAAAACGTTAGAACTAGAGGAAATAGATTAGTAGAGGAAGCTAAGCTTTTTGCCATTCAGGGCTTCTGTAAAGATTTGTTAGAGGTAACTTTTATTTATTAAAGTTTTATTGATTGAACAACATTTAATTTAACAGGTTGCGGACATCATGGATTTAGCTGTTTCTTCCATCAAAGAGGAAGATCTCGCAAAGGGAGACAAATCACTTAAGAATTTACATGATGGAATCGTCATGACTAAGACCGTATGTTGATAATTTATCGATTTTTCAATATAAAAAATGTTTAGGTATTGCACAAAACATTTGGAAAACATGGTCTGGTATCTGTTAACCCACAAGACGAAAAGTTTGACCCCAACCTGCATGAAGCTGTTTTCCAACTTCCTCAAGCTCAAGCAAGTTTTATATAATTTATAATTTGTTATGTTTATGTTTAGATGCCTAATGTGGAAGCAGGCTGCATAGGTCACGTTGCTAAAGTTGGATATTCCTTAAAGGGACGACCAATTCGTGCTGCTCAAGTAGGAGTAGTTGTAGAGTAAAAATTACTGTGATGAAGTTTGATCTTATTTTTTTTTTGTTATATTTTTAAATTGTTATGATTAGTTTGAAGACGCTTAGACTTTTTTGTTCCATTTAGGTTAGGTTCAGATATAAATCGTAAATATATATTATTTGGGTTTTTTCTGGTATACCCCTAATTTATATTTTAAAATGATGCGTTTATTTTTATGAATTTTTCTATAGAAAACATGAGCACTGATGTTGCTCTCAATTTCACAGATGATGTCATGCCTGCTGATAGGAACATTCCTGACGATGTCTTGGGAACAATGATTGATGATTTGAAAATACAGTAAGTGCTAATAGAGCTAAAACATACATTTTGCCGCACTTAAAGAACGGATTGCAAAGTAGATCCTGATCGCTGGGTTGAGTTAGCAAAAGAATGCAAATATCTTCCTGAGGAAGAGATAATTTCCCTATGTAATGTGTAAGTGTTTTTGTATAATTCATATATATTACTCTTGCTTTCTTAGTTTAATCGCTCAATTAGCTATGCTTCCGAATGTTGTTAGAGTGGATACTCCTGTAACTGTTTGCGGTGATATTCACGGGCAATTTTTTGATCTTTTAGAATTATTCAAAATTGGTAATAATTATTTATTCTAAACAGTTAGTACTTTTTAAAAATTTAAGGTGGAGCTTTACCTGATACTAAATATATATTCATGGGTGATTATGTTGATAGAGGTCATCACAGTTTGGAAACATGTACATTATTATTCACTCTTCTTCTAAGGTTCGCTTTTTGATTTAAATAAAATCAACAAACGTTTTGAGATATCCTGATCGCATAACTTTACTACGAGGAAACCACGAGTCACGGCGTATTTCTTCTGTCTATGGGTTCTACGATGAATGCCAAAACAAATATGGGCATACTCTTGTATACCGGTGGTTTTGTAAAGTAATCATTATATTGTTTTTCTGTCAGTTAAACTTGTTTTCAGGTGTTTGATATGCTTCCTATAGCTGCTGTTATTGATGATTCAGTCATGTGTGTACATGGTGGATTATCGCCGGAAATTAAATCATTAGATAAAATGCTGAGCCTAGATAGAGCAGGCGAAATTCCAAATAAAGTTGTGGCTACAATAGGGATTTTATTAATTTCCCCTTTTAGGGCGCGTTGTGTGACATCATGTGGTCTGATCCCGAAGATGATATAGAGGGCTATGTTATGAGTCAGCGGGGTGCTGGATGGGTATGTGATAATATGCATTTCATATTTTATTACCCATTGTTCACACAGTTGTTTGGACACAGTGTCGTCTCTAATTTTTTGGAAACTAATGCTCTTGATTTAATATGTCGCTCTCACCAATTGGTTGACGAAGGCATAAAATATATGTTCAAAGACAAGCTATGTACCGTATGGTCTGGTATGTTTATATGAAATGCAATAGTTTTCAAAAATACGAAGTTCAGCTCCCAACTATTGCTACCGTTGTGGAAATCTTGCTGCTGTTCTTGCTCTAGGCCCTGGAGGCAGCAAAGAGGCTCTTGTCTTCGAAAGTGTTCCTGAACCTGACGGTGCTAAGCCTGAAAAATTACTCATTCCTTACTTCTTATGATCTTCTGTAATCTGCTCTTTGTATTAAATTAATATTTCAGAAAGAAAATTTTTTTTCGGTAACTATAACACCGGTCTGTACTTCAGAAATACCCAAGACTAGCGATGAAAAAAAAAAGGATGAAACATCAAGATCACAATAGGATAAAATTGTTAAAGTTGAATAGAGACAGAGATATAAATACCAGTAGGAAAGCTTCAAAAAAAGTTAATGCATCATACACTATGTACATTTGCGCCCTATAGAAAGTCTGGTTTTGTATCCTAGAAGGAATAAAATCAATGACATTTTTAGACTGATAGCGGCTTTTATAAAACATCTGGAGGTGGGTGAGGATTATTCTGAAAAATTAAATATTTCTAAAATGTATAAGGTAGAAACATACGTCGTCATCTCTAGGCCCAGGCTTTCCAGTAGGTTCACGAGGTTGTGAGCGAAGAGAGTTAGGGCGACTAAAAAACATTAGAAGTGCAATAACTCCCCATAATAATGTCCACATAACAAAGGTATTAGTCTCAGTGGGTGCCGAAGTATTTGGCAACAAATCTGTATTGGTTTCTTCCCCATTCTCTCGCAGCTGAAAAAATTTGATATTTCATAACATTTAAATGTATCATCAGATAATACTTTTCAAAAGCTATTATATTTTTTGTTTTACTTTCTACTAACATAAGAATATTTCGACCGTTGGGTATACTTTATCGAAAATTATTAGATAATTTAATGATAAGAGAAAAGCATTACAGCTGCTTCTTGCGCGATTTTTAAATAAACCTCAGTGTACAAAATGTGAGAACTATCCTGAATCAATTTTTTTCTTAAATGAGAAATGTGGAAAATAAAGCAATACGTGATAATATTTTTTCCAATTTCATGAGAAGAAGAAAGTTTTTCAATTTTACCAGTTTTTATAAGAATATTACATATTTTAATTACATGTTAAAATGAAAATAGTTACCCAGTTGATCAGTCTTCGCATGGCAGCTTCATGATCAAAAATACACTGGCACGGATCACTCATACCTGGAAACAATATCAAAAATCTTTGATGGCTTAAGGAAAATATATGCATATTAGAATATATATATATAGGAATACCAAGGAATATTACAACAAACGAAATATTTATAGAAAAGGAAAGCCGTCCAGCTGATTTACGGGTGAAGCGACGGGAAATCAATGTTCGCGATGCGACTACATCGCATTGCAGAAACGCCCCATCCCTCCGCTACCAGGCTGTTTAATACACGTCGAGTCAACATGATATGCGCCAACAAGACGATTCACGTCAACGAGTGTTTATTGCGGGAAAACGGGTGACTCAAAGTTCAAGCTGAAATCTAGGCTTGAAACTAAGGGGACTGCCATCTTAATTAAGTTGAATATTTTTATTGTTGCATATATTTCTTAAAATGTTCTTATATTCGATCTTGGTTGGTTTTCTTGGGAGTATAAATAATATACGTTGTCATGTTTGATGTTAATTAGGTAATTATCCTAAGATCGCCAAATGAGTGTAACCCTATCAGCCAAATCCCGAAAAGAGAGGGGTATGGGTTGGTGGCAGAAGCTGAAAAAGGAAAAAACTACCAAAACAAGAAAAAGACCTAGGTTTTTTTTAAGTTTTGGTTTTTGCAACTATAATATTATCATTTAGATGTGAAGTAGACAATACGATATTCGATTCTTTACCTATATGTGGTATTCAGGTTAAATTTCCAAAAGGGGTTAAGCTATATCCATCACAAAAGTTGATTATAGCACGAATTTTAACAGCTTTAAATAAAAAACAGAACGTTCTCGCAGAAAGTCCTACTGGAAGTGGTAAATATGTTAAAATTGCTTATGTAAACTATTTCAATCATCACTTAGGAAAAACTCTTGCCCTGCTTGCTTCAACTTGTGCCTGGATTGTCAACTATCAAACGCAAAGAAAGGAAGCTAAGGCATCTTGTCCGGTTCATGGGGTTGACAATAAATTTCGTGCGTACAACGGTTTTTTTAGAAGATAATCATTTCTTTTAGAGGAAGAATATGAACCGGCCGACGAGTCTCTGATGTCAACAACGTTGAATGATTCGGATGTAGTAGTTTTAGATGATGATGAAAATGTTAAACCACCCAATACACGTAAAGCTCTCTACAGTTCATCCAAATAGATTATTATTTATTCAGATGAAGACGAATTCGAAAAAGATTTTATGTCGTCGCCTATGGTGAACAAAGTAAGTTAATTACATAAGACTTAGGTTCCAATAAAAGTTGATTGAAATTATAGGTGAAAATCATGCGGTCTATGGGTGAAGCTAAAAAACTGGAGTGTTCTTGTCTTCCGTATGTTACGAATATTCTAGTTTCTTTTCCATCTTTATCATTTTATTTCAGTCGTGTTCGAATATATTATGGGACCCGGACTCATAAGCAGATAGGGCAGGTTGTTAAAGAGTTTTCAAGACTTCCATACGCAGGAATTGTGAAGTGGAGGCCTTTTTGTTTATTTTAAGCAGTTTATTTTTACAGACATACTATTCTAGCAAGTCGGGAACAATCCTGTATAAACGAAAGTGTACGAAATTCTTATGATTTAACTGCAAAATGCAAAGAAACTTTATCAAATAACGGGGTAGTAAAGAAATTGTTAGTACGAAAAGAAGTTTCATTTAATTCAGCCAGGATGTATGCATAAATCTAATATTCGAACTTTCAAAATGGATCAACCTAAACCTATGAGGTCTCATATTGAGCAAACGGTATGCCTCATAAACTCTTGAAAATTACAACATATTCTGTTAAAATCTATAATAATAAAAATGTTAAGGGTCCGACGGTATTCGATATAGAAGATTTAGTATCAGTTCTAAAAGAGGAAAGCCCTTCATTATGTCCGTATTTCGCTTCTACTCGAATTTTAACTCAGGATGCCGATTTGATATTTTGCCCTTTCAGTTATTTAGTAGGTTAGTATTGTAGTTGTTATAATATTTGATATTCGCTCTCAGACCCTATAATTCGTCATTCTTCTGATGTAATTTTAAAAAATAGCATCATATTATTAGATGAAGCTCATAATATTGAAGATACATGTAGAGATTCTGCTTCTTTTACGTTTTATGAGAAGGAAATCGGAGACGCTCTGGCGTCACTAAAACAGAAAGGTTTGAGTTTTCACACACAACCTCTCAAACATACAGTATGTCTAAAAATTAAGAGCAGGATGTACACGAGAGTCTTATGAGCTTTACCGCTACGAAGCCAGAGGATGAAACGGTTAAAGCTAAACTCATTGAATTCAGTAAATCATATGGAGTGGTATACATTTAAAAAGTTTCTCTTTGCTCATTCTTTTAAAGTTAGTGAAATTAGTAACCAACATTCGAGAATGGTTCACGCAGAGAGCTTTCCCTGTATTACAAGAAAAGCAGGATTTCAATAAATCAAGGCAGAAAACAGAGTAAGATCAATTGAGAGAGTTTCTCCACAACCTTCTTGCTTAGTTCATGGGCTGTTCTAAAAGATTCATTAGTTTCTTTCAAATGTGCTCCTCCTTTACTGGTTGCCCAATCTTCACCCGAGTATGAAATGATAATGGTTTTATTTCACCTTTTCAATGTTCTGTATTTTGCAAATATTTAGGATTGTTTCAACTCCTTTACTGGTCAGAATGAAGATCCTACAGCTAATGCTGGAATCGATCACTTGAAGCCGTCAGGAGTTGCTATTGTATTAGTTGAGAAATGGATGTATTTCCAAACGTTTTTCAGTAAGCCTGACTATCAAACATGCTATAGGTTTGCATCATATTAATTACAGTTTTGTTAACATAAATTTTAGATTGAATATATTACTTGAGGCCGTAAATCACAATAATTCGTATGCTCAACATGAAATTTCTAGCTCTCAAGTATAATTTCGAGTTATGAAAAATCTTACTGTAGTTTTAAAGGGACCAAAAAATAGTAAATATAATGAAGCGCCTGACTCACCTTGGCTAGACTCAACCACTGGTCCGCTGGGATTAAGACCCATAGTTAGTGGTATGAAATCTTCTTTTTCTTTTTGGTGTATGAGTCCCGAAATTGTGAGTATCCTTTAATCTGTACCAGCGGTTCATATCAAATTTAAGACTTTCATGGATGCTTTTCGAGAAAGTCGCTCGGTGATTCTAGCCTCTGGTACTCTTTGCCCTACAGAAACATTGCAAACTGAACTTGGAATGGATTTTAGTATTCAAGTGGAAGGTCGTCAAGTCATCGAGGATAAAAATATTTTTGCCGCTATTTTGCCTATTGTATAGAAACAGGCAGATAAATTTTTTTTTGATCAATAACATTTGAAGGGTCCGAATGGTACGGAAATAGCTGCAACTGCTACCAATTTAAGCCAACCTGCAGTTATTCAGGCCATTGTTGACGTCATTGAGTATTTTCAATAATTAATCTTTTATAATATATGAAGGCATTTTTCAGAAATATTACTGAGCTTGTTCCGAAGGGAGTTTTGGTTTTCCTACCTAGTTACAGAACATTAAGTGATATTATGCAAAAAATGAAAGTCTTGGGAGTGGATAAAAGAATTCAGAAAAAAAAGGTTTAATTTAAAGTATTTCTAACTAAATATTTTTTTAAGGTTATTTTGGAGGAGCCTCGAAGATCTTCAGATTTAGCTGCTGTGATGGATAACTATACGGCAGCTATCAAGGATCCTCACAAATTTGGAGCAAGCGTGGATGGTGCAATAATGTTTGCTGTTTTTAGGGGAAAAGTGATACATTTATCTTTTATAGTTTTATTTTTTTTAATGTTAGATATCGGAAGGCATTGATTTTGCTGATGATTTGGCTAGAGTTGTTTTATCAATTGGAATACCATATCCGTATATTGGCGAGGGAGTGGTAACTTGAATGTTTCGTGAAATCGAGATTCAAAATATGAAAAACGTTAAGGTTAAAGAGAAAAAAAAGTATAACTCGGAAAGAGCTCAATTAGCAAATACCCGAATTTTAAATGGCGATCAGTGGTATCATACACAAGCGTATAGAGCACTAAATCAGGCATTAGGACGGTTAGATTATATTATAAAATAGTTATAAGAAAAATGGTTAAGTGGTCTTCGACATAAGAATGATTGGTCCGCTCTAATCATGCTGGATTCTAGATTAAGAAATCAAGTTAATCCCACAGGTTTAAATTGAACTTCCGACTTGTTGCGTATGTTTTACATATAGGAGGACAATCTTCAACTAGAGTTTCGAAGTGGATACGAGAGCGATCTATCTTCTATCGGAGTTATTCGGAATTTGTAGAATCACTGCAGAGGTAAGTAGTTTTAAATAATTAGGTTATAATTACGGTTTCAGGTATGTAAAAACAATGACGGAGCCTGAACCGTGTTAGCTCTACATGTAGAGAAGATATTCTATCTATTAATTGCATGAACTAGAATTGTTTTATTTCACGACTTTCAAATAATAATAATAATAATAATAGTATATCTAACTTTCAATTATGTGTTTCTTGCACTCGTTTTCAAATACATATCTCGTTTTTCCAATCTTTAGACGAGTTTTTTTCATTCACAACTTCAGATCATGCACGATGCTGCTCTTGCACATCACACGAGTATAAGTTTGAAAACAAAATCAAAATGTAACATTGATAAAAAAGGGTATCTAACCTTTTTTGATAATTGCATGCAAATGACGGTATGTTTTCAATATGATTTAGTAATTTATATATGCAATCTAGATTGGAGATCGCTCAGAGATTTTCCATGATAATGATTTCAAATATCCGACAGAGCTTTTTCAACTAAACAAGGCCAGGCGAAGAATTAATCTCGATTTTGTTGATTGTCATGAGGCGTTCGCATATTTTCATAAACGTAAATATGCTATTTTTTTTTCAGATATGTTTCGATATGTCTATCTTATATATCAACAACTGAATATGAAAGAACTGCTGCTTGCTTGAAAAAAATGTTTAAACGTAATTTTTAATACATTCAATTTTCAACTATTTGGTAATATAGGGGAATCCAGGAAAGGAATGTTACAGAGCAAAAAGGTCAGCTCCCCTACGGAGAAATCGGATGTACACCACCAAGTTAGTTCTTTTTATGGAAGTTCTCCCTCCGCTTCCAGTTTGGTATGTCTTCCTTAAAATTTCTTCCATGATTTTACTTTTTTTTCAGAACTTTCCGAGAACACCAACTTCCAAAACAGTAAGTACAATTTTACTTCTTCATTCTATTAAAATTTTAGCGAACGCAATTTAAAGCTGTTCCCCTCAGTTCGAATAGGGTAAGCCTTTATTTCACCAATCAAAATGTTTTTGTATTTATAGACTTCTCTGACTCAGATGGCAAACGAAAAAGTTTTGACTTCACCCAGTGGATCTAGGGTAATATTAAATGTTCAAGTATTTTTCATAAATCAGTTCAGCCTACGCTATCTCAACTTGCTAATGAGAGTAGACCTAGCTCAAGTAAAACTACCGGATTCTCAAATGCTTCTCCACTTGTCGCATCGAGTTCATCGGCATTTGATAACCTAGATATGACACCAAAATCGCAATCCACAAGATCGCGACGTTCTCTGATTTCATCTCCTAGTTCAAATTTACGGAGTCAAACTAAAGACATTGAACTTGTTGAGCTTGATGCTGACCAAGATTATGATGACATTATTGCCAATAACCGCTATTCTTATAAATCGTTAGTTTGTTCGTGAAGGTTAATATAAAACCTCTTTCAGCTTGCGAAATGTGGGAAACTCTTGTTATATTAATGCAACTTTACAAGCTTTATCATGTCTTGATCGATTTCGTAAACGGTAAACATATATCAAACATTTCCCTTTTTGTAACATTTTGTTGAAGACTATTTCGTATAACTAAAACAACATTAGCTGGAAGATGCGAATCGAAAACGGCGAAGGAATTGGATTTATTAATGTAAAATCTTCACAATGTCTTGATTCACTGAAACTATGTTTTCTAGATGCCTTGACAAAATATTAAAACACTTATCTTTTGGATATCGGTCAAATTTTAATCCTAAAACTTTAAGTTTTGATGTATGCCTTTCTATTTTCATATATACTTACTTCGTATATTCCAGAGTTTAAACAATTTTCGTGCACGTTGTGGAAATGATCTTGGAAAGCATTTCGCAAGTTATGATCAACAGGTTTTTATACTTGCCTTTTTCTTTGAAAATAATGTTTGTTTAAAATTATCTTTATAGGATGCTTCTGAATTTTTAAACAATTTACTAGATTATATGCAAACAAAAATTATTGCTATTGACAAGGTTATATTCATATCAAAAAAAAATATTATTTGTTTTATTTAGAGTCAAGAAAATATTGATAACCCCGCTGATCTTTTTCGGTTAGAAAATAATAAATTGTAAATATAATTTTTTGTAGATTGCTTATTAACTATTTTTTTAAGAATATCCTGTAAATGTGGTGCTACAAGAAACAAATGCGAGCCAGAAAACATTCTAACTGTTTCAGCTATGTGAGTTGATTCGAACTTACTAGTATTTACTTCTTTACTCTATTTTAGAGGACGGAAGCCTACCATGCAGAACCTTGTGGAAAAATTTTTCGAGAAGGAGAAAGTTAAATTAGACTGTGAGAGCTGTAATGAAAATTCTCGATTAACTGGGCTTCTGGTGTCTTTGAAAAAGATTCCAACGTATTTTTTTCCTTTTTTACTACCGTTTCAATATAGTTTTAAGATACCTAGCAGTAACTGTACGTCGATATGAGTACAAAAGTGAAGGTGCTGAAAAACTAACCAAAGCAATTCGAGTATTTTTATTTATTCGGGTTGAAACCATATTGTTTACGTTTCCAGGTTAATAGGGAGATTTACTTGAAAAATATTTGTCATGGGTCAAACTCAAAAGCTGATGAAACAGTACAGTTCTGTCGTACAATCAGGTACCTCTAATCGCAATTTCATTTTCTTTTACTTATTATTAAATTTTTAAAGAGATGCCTCAGAATCTCCAAGAAAAAACATCAAGACTGGTTAATATATTTTATGTATATGGATTTATTGTTTTGTTATTTTTAGGACCTTTACGTAGTTCTAATATAAAATCTCAGAGGATAGTGAAAGAGAACTCCTTCTCACCAACTTTACAGGTACTATCAATTTTATATTTTGCTTTTTGACCTATATTCTCCTCCATAGATGAATAGCAATATTATACCTTCGAGGCATGAAAATATTCTTTTATCTGATAAGCGTTCACCTATTTTACAACGAGGAGGAGCTTTTCTAGAGGTTTTTTTTTAAAAAGTAACTCATAGCCTATATAATTCTTTATAGAATGATGATGATGAGATACCATGTAAGAGAAGAAAGGAAAATAGTTATGATGTAAGAAAAGTAAACGTATTATATTCAACCTCTTTTTTAATTTAGGAAGATTGTGTGCCGGATAGTTCCGGCTGCTCTGATATTCCTACACCAATAAGACATGACAGGTTTTGATTCAATTATTATTTATTTTTTATTAATTTAAGTTAAGTATCAATACCTCTATTCTTCCATGCTCATCTACATCTGTATCTTGTGAAGAAGTTGATATCATTCAATTAATAAGTTTAATCTGCAAATAATTTAGAAGAAGCGGATATATTTCAAACCGTTGAAATCAGAAGTTACCCTGGAATTACAAGCTCTTTTCTCTCCCGAGAGAAAACCTGTATGCGACAAAGAAGAGATGTATTAAAGTTTCATTTTTCAAAATAATATTATTTAAATATAGGAGAGCTTGGATTCATTCCAACTTAATGAAAGATTGTGTTATCCCATTAAATGAGAAACCGCACACTAGAAATGTTGATGGAGATGGAAATTGTCTCTTTCGATGCTTAAGTTGGTACATTTTTGGTGGTAGTGAAAAGGGATTTCAGCTTATCCGACAATCCGTAACAATCTAACTCTTTTTTTTTTTTTAATTTTTTTTTTCAGATCTGTGACTTTATGGAACTTCATAAGGAGGAATTTTCCGGTCATTTGCCTGCTGACGAAAGTGATATGGATCATTATATTCAGTAATATAAACATTTTTATTTTTTTATATGTATTTGATTCAGAACCATGAGACAAGATAGTATCTGGGGAACAAATGTGGAAATTTCTGCTGCAGCAACGCTGATGCAGTAAGAAAGCCATTAGCTATTGTTACTATTATATCGTTTTTCAAGATGTGTTATATATTCTTATTTGGACAAATGGCAAGTATTTCGACCATTGTTTAAACACGAAAAGGGAAATTTCATAGAAAGTTTGAATTTTATTTGATATCTTCTGTTAAAAATTGCTTTTTTAGGAATTAAGCATGATGATGAGATCATAAATGAAATGATCAGGACAAGAGGAGCTATTTACATTTACAATGATAGTAATGTACATTTTGCCCCAGCTTATGCACCTCGGGTGTGCTACGATGGTGATAAGTTGTCAACAGTTCAGGTATTAACAGCTTTAACTTTGTTTATCTCGTTTTATGTATCTTTATCATTGCTTTCAGTCCTGGTATCTAGAACATTCTGGTACTATTGCAAGGCGGAAAAAAACTGATTCTGCATCTGATCATGATGATGAAGAGGGTATCGAAAGCAATAGTGAATACGATTATTTCCCGGAATTACCCTATGAATACACTAAAGACGATGATCCTGTTTATACACTAGTATCTGTAGTGTCTCATTTGGGTTCAGGAACTGGTTCAGGTTCTTACAAGCTGAATTTGGTTTTTTTACTTTCTTCATTTAAGGTCATTATACAAGCTTTTGCTATGAGAGTGATCTAGGAGTCTGGTTGCATTGTGATGATATTCATATCAAGGAGGTCAACTACAGTACATGATATTCAATATATTGATTTCGACATTTAGGTGGATGAACAAACTGTTCTTCGAGAATCTGGTAAAAACGGTTACATGTTCTTTTATGAACGTCGTCGAGAGGGTGATGAGCAATACTTTTCTTACGCTCGATAAAGGCCTTGTGATTTTTTCTCTTTTTTCATCACTAGGCATGCTTTATAGGCTAAAGTTGAAAGAGTTAATCGAATTTTATAAAATTGAAGGCCTGAGATCTCAGAAAAATTGTATGTCGTTAATATAAATAAATACTGTATCTAAGAGATTTGTCAGTTGTTCATTAACTAATATATGCTACACCAAGAACGCGAGACGCTTTGCGACGCGGTTCTTCTGTCACGCTGGGGTCTCTTGTGTAAACTGTGTTGAAGATTTGTATCTCGTATTAGTGTACACTAGTCGCCCACGACATGAACAGATGATACTAGGAAGACAACAGCTTTAGAACCCCATTTTTCTACCAATCTTAATCTTCTGCTATTACTAGTTTATAATTTAATATGTTTTTATTAATATTCTATATTTTGTTTTAGAAAATGCCTAAAGACAAGAAAAATGAGGATATTCTTGAACTTGATCAAGTTGATCGCGGACTAAACAGTATTAGTCAAATTCCCAAGTTGTGTAAGTACTTTTTACACAAGTTTTTTCTAAATTTTTTATAAATCACTATTTTTAGTTGAAATGACTCAGCTTACCAGATTAACTCTTAGTCATAACAAGCTTACCGTAATCCCACCCTCAATTGCCGACCTAGTTAATCTTCAGGTAAAATGACAAAATTATACTGGTTTATTTTTTATTTCAGATTCTAACTCTTTGGGATAATCATATTGAAGAACTACCATCCAGTATCTCCAGCTTGTCTCAATTAAGAATTTTGAATGTTGGGTAAGCTGAGTCAAATTAACAACATGTTTACGAGTACTTTTGTAGTATGAACAGACTTTCTGTTCTTCCTCGTGGATTTGGATCTTTCCAATCTCTAGAAATTCTTGATTTAACTTATAACAACTTAAACGAAAAAAGTCTACCAGGAAATTTCTTCTTCATCGGTATTTGCAATTCTTTTATCAAACTTATACACTTTTTTAGATACATTAAGAGCTTTATACCTCGGAGATAATGATTTCGAAATGCTTCCCGGTGATGTGGAAAACCTCAGAAGCCTTCAGATTCTTGTTCTTCGCGACAATGACTTACTTACCATTCCACGAGAAATTGGAAGACTCGCGCGTCTCAAAGAGCTCCATATTCAAGGTTAGTGCATGTTGTGATTATTTATTGTAAAGTTACTCAATCATAGGAAATCGCTTGACAACACTTCCTCCTGAAGTTGGAAACCTTGACCTTATTGGACCTAAGCAAATTCTGCGATTGGAACACAATCCCTGGGTTCCCAACATTCAGGTGAGAAATACTTTATATTTTAAACTAAAATTAACATCTTCAGGAACAATTCGACATCAACGGAGCTTCTGCGGTTATAGATTACATCCGTAGTGAGAGCTACAAATATTTTTACGGTCGCCAGGTAATACTCCAATCAAACACTAGTTTACAGTAATATTTTATTAGGAAGTTAACAGTACTCCAATTCCTCCACGCAGAAGTAAAGATAAAAAGATTTCTCGCAAAAACTTGCAAAATACGCAAGCATGTGTCGCATAGAAACATTGGCGTGCGAATTTACTCGTGTCCCATCGACTGTCGATAAATCGTGTCTAGCCCGCACATGTTTCTTTATCTCATTATCAGAATATATTGTAAATATGTGCGGGCTAGAAACCATTCGCACGCGTGTTCTTGACTGATATTTTATGTACTAAGTTCAATATGATATTCAGGTGCTTCAAAAGTGCATTACTCACGCTGCCATGCCTAACAATAAAGCTTTAATATATAAACATATGTAAAATGTATAAATTATGAAAGACAACGATAAAAATTGAAATCAATAAAAAACAACCGTTCATCGCAATTGGTTCTTACGAAATTAGAAATGAAAATTTTATTTGCGTACTAGAAATCGTGATGAATTAAACAAAATGGAAGCACATTAAATAAAATTTTAAAATTGAAAAAGTTGGTCAAAATTTAATATATTTTCAAACATTTGTATTGCTTTTATCATATAAAATTATGTTTATTTTCACATAATCTAGTCATAGTCAGAGAATGTTTTGTTGAGAAAATATAGCTAGATTTGTGAATATTCCCGTATTTAGTTGATATAAGTTAATGATAGCTTTATGCTAAAGTCTCGGAACGAAAATTTATTCAGATTTTTTCATGATGATAACTGATGAGTTGATGTAAATTTTTAATTCATTCTTCTTATTATTTCAAATTTGCTTCTATTGTTTTTAATAAATTATTAACAATATGTTTTAGTGGAAATAATACATTATATGTACGTAAGAACAATTTGAGAAAGTATTGTTCATTTTATATTCAATCAACCGGGATTTCTTCTAAAAATGGTAAATATGTTTTAAACCTTTTTAATTTTCAGTTTCTGTTAAGAATTTTAACTGTGAAATGGTAGATGAGATCACGGTCTTAAAATCGTGTTATGATGATTTTTCTATTATGACAACCTGTAGGAGTTTTGAAATAATAGTAGATAATACCCCATTGTAAGATATGTTTTCATGAATTTATGATATCCGTTTTATTTTAGATATGTTAATGCAGGATGGCTAGCTGAGTTATCACCCTGGTTTGCTGATTATGCATTTGGAGAACCTTCACAACAACAACTTCGTATTAATGATTACACATATTCGGAAGTACTAGAATGTATGAGATGCATATTTTTCTGTCCTATGAGAAAACCTCTAACAGGTTTGTTCTGGAGTTTTTCTGAAATGTTTAATTTTTAATATTTCAGTACATAATGTTCCACTTGTTTTGAGGTTTGCAACTCAATATGAGATGGATCCTGTGATTGCACGTTGTGATAGGTATATTACTCAGAATGTTGCTACGTTAGATCGTAAAAGACTTTTCCAAGTATTTTCCTAAGTTATTGTATTTATATTAAAAAAATATATTATAGGTTACTAGAACTCTTTCACGATGTGATCATAACGTAACAAGCATGAGTGTGCTGGTAAATCGCTTGGCTTCTATAAAGGTTTTCTAGAAATTGGACTATATTTTTTTTCAAATACAATGTTTTTAAGGAAGACAGCTTAGCAGAAATGAATTTTAATGAAATGCCCGGACAAGTAGTGGCAGATGTTTATAAAGAAAAAATAAGAAGAAGAGAGTTGGCAACTAATAAATGGCTGTGTCCTTTGTATGGTTTATCTGAATTGTATCACTCTATTCAATCTATTGCTTCCAGAACTTGGTGTATGTCCTTGATTCGACAACGCCGTTTTCCACGAAGAGGTGCATAATAATTTTAATAAAAGCTTTAAGCTTTTAGAGTTTAATCTTTTTTCTTGTTCTCTTAAGAGTTTAATCTTTTCCCATGTTTTCTCTTTTTGTCTCACGTATTGCTAAATATATGTTAAAATCAGGATAAATATGAGAATACTTTGGACAAATTTTTATGTAGCAGTTCTGAATATGTTCTTTTCGTACTTTTTTCTCTTAATATTGAACATGAACGACGATTAAATCTTGCGATGTATCCAGCCCGTTCCACATAGTTAATGTACCCACAACTGTCAGTCGTAACTACGTGCTAGCTTTAATTGCTGTGAATTTTCTATTGGTTTTTTGTTTTTAGAAAATTTTTGTTCTTTCTTTGAGATGTTAGTTGTTTTAGCATTGTTTTAAGCTTAAATTATAATTATCAAATGTATTATCATGTTTCTCGTTTAAATGTCGTTCTTATACTTTATCTAGTTTTTTTAATCAGTATAGTTTAAGTAACAAATATTTATTTAAAACTTAAATTAGCAGGTATTACCCGTGATTATCGTTACTTTGAGTTCCAGAGATCAAGTGATACAGCATGACAACGAGGTTTCGTGGTCAAATCAACCGCGAGCAGAGTATTAATTTCTTTTTTTAAATTTTAGTTACGAAAACGTTTTCTTTTTGAATTTCAAAGTAGGAATTTATAACATATTGTTTTGCAAAATATAGCCGTCATTGTATTAGCTATTCCTTTTTGGGAGATAAAAGGTATTTCCTATGGGAGTAATAACTTCAATGATTGCATTGCTTGTGTATTCTTCTGCGCTACAGTCTTCTTCTGACTTAGGAAAATCGACTGAAAAAAATGTTTTAAAAGAAATTCTCGTCTATCCGAACTTACTTTGACAGTTTGTCTATATGTTGAGGACATACAACAATATAAAACGAACGATGTTAAGCAATTAACCAAGGACATGAGATCAAGAACTTCCCCAACATTCACATAAACCATTGTACCCACATGAGTTGGATATATGGCTGACAGAATGGCTAATGCTCCTAGAACAATAGGTTATCACATTCCCAAACATTCAAACTTTTCAAATAGAAAGAAAAAAAAATTTTTTTTTCAAATAAGTTAAAACAGTTTTCAAAAGAAAAAACTAACCCTGTGGCAATTCTGTGCATAAAAATACAACTAACATAATAATAAGCATTAACGTTGTTTTATCAATTGAAAGTTTATTATATTTTCTGAAATAATATTGACGATTACTTTTTTAAAATCAATTATTCAAACGTTATACCTATTGTTATTGTTATCGCCTCGCAGCATTCTTCTTTTTTTACTCATATCACATAATTTCCAGATGAGAGCTATGGTAAACCATAGTATTAAACCACATGGCAAAGCCTATAAATATCATTTGATGTTTAATATTTTCATGAAAAACAGAACTAAACCTTGAATAAGATGCCTGTTATCCATAAGTTAGCTCTGAATAGTGTGCATCCATTGATATCTGTCTCATCTAGCTTGACTGTATAAAGATTTTCATACTGAAAAACGAACAATAAACTTGAGTTTAGTGAGTAAATGGACAAACCGCTGTATCATTACTACCCAAAACTTCATTAACTGAAACTATTTTATGTACCATTAATGTTGGTATTGAGATCATTGTAACAGATAATCCAGTGAATATGAAAATTCGCCTAAAACTAGAAAATAGTTTTTATTTGTCCTAAAAGCCATTTAATATAAAATATATGATCATTGTTTAAAATAAATCATTTTAAAGAATAAGTATAAGTCTTTTTGTTCGCAATAAAGTATGAAGAAGTACCTGATTGCTCCATGATTTATCCACTTAGCATCTAGTCGATCGAGAGCTGTCCAACGAATGTAAGCCATAACTACTGATAAATAGAGAGATCCAGTATGAAGTGCTATAGATGATGTTACATGAACAATTAAAAATACTAGCCATGGATACGAATACCTAAAATGAATAAAGTTATTTAAAATTGGCTTATATATACAGAATATGCTGTTTAGAAGGGATGCAACTTGAAACGTACCCAAAGGTGGTGGAATCATTATCAAATAACCGAAAACGAAGTATATAAATGAGATATGAAGCCATTGTTAAAGCATCGCATACAGCCATAGCACATAGTAAAGCATTAATAATATAAGCTCTCATTGGTCGTCGGCTAAAGTTATTCCATATAATTATAATGAAATGTTGTAGATTATAACTAATTATATGCTATTTATAGTTAATTAAAGTATAAAAGTTCAAGTAAATTCTCGGTAAAGATATCAGGTGGAAAAACATTATATAAATAGAATTTCGAACGAATTTTTAAAGTTAATAAATCATGAAATTGGTATAATTATCTGGTTTACATCAGTATTTCAGTAACAAATAAGATCAAAAATCAAATAAAAGTAAGATGTTGATGAAGATGTTTAGTTAAGCTGATGATTTTCAACTTTTTTTTCAAGATTCTTAATATGATTTGTAATATTTCTTATATAATTTTGATTCGAAATTACATAACATGTCAGCTTATGTCTATATGCTACATCAGACCTGTTTGGGAAAAGCATTGGATGACTACAGCAACAACAAGAGTAGTATCCGAAGAAAAACATTGATTTCTCATATTATATTTATAATTTTCACGAAAAATTTGAATTTTTAAATGAAATAGAATGAAAATTTGAAAAATATTATAGTATAATATATGAAAACATGACATACCTTAAGACAAAAAAGTGTAAGCTGTTTAAAAGGACTCCTGCAGTACAGACTAATAAACATAGATATCGATGTACTCCGGTATAGAATCTAAATTCAAAAAAAAAATAGAATTTTTTATATTTTAAAAAATATAAATTGAGAAAATTTGAGAAAATTTAAATTAATGTTCGTATAGCAGTTGATTATTAAGTATAGTTTATTGATAGTTTTGAAGGTAGTACTTATTAAAATGCAAGGAATATAAAATATTATAAAAATAGATGAAAACTACTTATATAATTAATATATTTATATATAAAAAGTTTTTTTTAAGATCAAAATTAAAAACATTTGTTATATTATTTAAACTATATTTGCACTTACTGTTATAATAAGCTTGATAATAATTATTAAAATCAAACTTTTTAAACTTTTACTGAATAAATTGAATTGAAATTAAGTAACTAACTCATTGAATCGAACTAGATTCTCAAAGAAATGTATTGTATTGTTATTTTCCATATCAAATAGTGGAGGATCCACATCACATCTCATTGTGAAGAGTGGCGCAGGCTGCACCGGAGCAGCTTGAATGTTGTACTTGTTCAGCACAATTAAGCGCCTGAAAACTGAATATGAAGTTGACGTTAGTTTTCAACGAAAATGAGAAAAAAACAAGGAAAAAATAAATTCAATCTGATATAAACATAAATTGTGAAAGATAATTGAAAAATAAAAATAACCAGAGAAAACTTGAAAATACATATGCACATGTATAAGTATAGAAAAATTATTGAAGTTATAACTGCCCCTGTCACATCAACAAGCAATCATTAAACTTGAGATAAAATAAAGTTTTATGTTATATATATATATGTATATATATTTATATTTATATATTAAATTAAACATCACCATACGTATTTCATTTTGAGTATTAATTATATCAGAAGAGTGTGGGTGGATAACATCAAGTTGGAACAGGCCGAAGATACACTCATTCAGGTGAACGAAGAGGGCGGGGAATGAAGTGCTGTCGTATGAGGAAGAAAAATGGCTGTGTTAGCAATGGCGACGACGGATGTGGTAGGTAGTTTGAGAGAGAACGAAAAGTGAGAGATTGAGAAACAGAGTATGGTGTAGTTATGCTAGACGGCTCAAGTCAAAGAAGATCTTTTGAACTCTTTTTTTTTTCTTCAAAACGTTCTACAAGTTGGGATGATAAACTAGTACTTGAAGAAGCAGTGGGTATGCCATAGTTGTTGAGAAGACCAAAACAACTAGTTTAGCTATAATCCAAAAAAAACTGAAAAAAACTAACAATAAAAATAAAAAACTGAACTCGTAGATATTAGAGTAGAAAGCTCAACATTATGCTTTGACTGTTGATGAACAAAAAACAAGATTATGAGATGGATAGCAACATAATTGAACTTGAAAAGGAAAACAGAAATAACTTCTTTGGTATTGTATTCGTTTCTCGTTAGTACTTCACACTTTTCCTCTTTCTCTCTCATATATATACTAGCTTAATGACTATAAGACAGAATATGATATTAGGTTAGTTTCATGTTATCTTCCCAAACTCAAAGGGTAATGCTAAAACCGACAATATTGAAAACCAAATGCAATAATCAACGAAATGTGTTATGTATGAGATTTGTTCGTTTCATTTTCGAAAGAATTGAAATTACAACAGTTAAACGTAGATATAAGGCTATAGAATGCTTGAGCTAAGATAGATATCTGACCTTAAAGATATGCGTTATGGGGTATATGAGAGAAGAAAAGAAATATGGAGGGGATAGAGAGGATGAGATAAAGAACACGAAATGATGGGAGAAGAATATTTCAGAAATGCATATATCAATGAAAAATGACAAAAAGAATATTTGCAAATGAATTATTGAATAAAAAACTATTGACTTAAAGCACAAAAATACGGAAATTTAAGAAGTTGAAAAGGAAAAGTTGGAATTTGATGGCTTTACCATATGATACATTAGATACATGAAATCACAAACAAATATTTGTTTTTAAAAATAAAAAAACAATTTGTAAAGTAATAAGTAAGAATTGAAGAAAACATTAAGATTGACACTATATGGTCTTGGTCAAGAATATTATTGTTGTTCATCCGGAAAAAATGAAGAATATGTGGAGATTAGCAGTGAAAAGAACAGAAATATTATTTTATAAAAGAGAGAGAGAGAGAGAGAGAGAGAGAGAGAGAGAGAGAGAGAGAGAGAGAGAGAAATAAGAAGAGAATAAGGAGTGTATTGAAATGGTACTACTTCGTTTGATAGAAAATACAAGAAAAAAGTAATTTCTACTATTGTTTATAAAAGAAAAAACAAGTAAAACAATAGTCATAATGACAAAACTGAATTTGACAAAAAAAACTTAAAAAGTAAAGAATAAACAGAAAAGAAATAAAAATTGATGAATATGCCATTGTTTAATGAATTTTTGAAGTATTAATACATTTATATAATACAGTTATTATGGTTTATTATTATAAAAATAAAATTTATGATCTTTGAGAAATAATAATATGGGAAGAATGAAAGAGAATTCAGAATATCATAATCGTCAGTGAATCTAATATGTAGTTATGAAATCATTTAGAGTACAAAAGCTTGAAAGGCTGTGCTAGAAGTCAGAACAAGCAATATGATGACGGCAAGATCTAAGCATGTCATTGACATGATGGCATCGCGAATACCCGTATAAGACATTCATAGAATGAAAGAATAAACGGGTGAGGACAAAGACAACGGGGACTAGAAGATAATGATGATGAGAGTATGATGACGATGATGTAAAACAGATGAGGTATCTCATGGCTAAAACGTGGCTGTGAACAACGAAGTATTTTCAAGTATATGTTCAACTGAATAATAAGAACTCAATGTGGGATAACATAGCAAAACACGCTGGATATGTTTGAAATGAAGGCAGAACTTGACATAGGAGTGCAAGTAGAAAAGGACGGTGTAGGGTCACATGAAATAGTTATACACAGTTTAGACCGTGAGGAGGTCATACACATGTATATATGTATGTTTCTTTGGTTAGTTCCTGGTTCAAGCCAGTAAATTGCTATTTATCTTCCCTTCTCCTTTTCACCCTCTTTATATATTTCACATCTTATATGTCAATTTGTCGTTAGACGCTTAGTAATAACAGAAAGCTCGTGTGGTATTGATAGGCTAAGCATCGGTAGTCTACAGAAGAAGAACGATGTTACTAAGATGCTTTAAAAGGATATAAAAGTACAAAACATCTGAAGTTTGAGAAATAGGTTGGAAGAGAGATAGAGAAAAAAAGATTGATGAAAGAATAAAAAAAAAGAAAAAAGACAGAGAAAGAAGAGAAAAAAAATAAAAATTGAAGATTATAGTTATATACATACATATATAACTGACATCATAAAAGTATAATAAACAAGGATTGAATACAAAGCTAAATAGAAATTATAAAAAAAATTTTTATATAAATATTCATTTTTTAGTAAAAAAAATTATTAAAAAAGATTGAAGAGGAGTATATAAGTAAAGAAGAAGATATCAATGGATCATAAGAAGCTGAATAAAAATGAGATAAAATGCTTATATTCTTCTCAAACGTTTATATTTGGAATGAAGTCGAACATCAGTGCTCTGGTTGATTGAAGATGAGATGCTTAAGACTACGTTTATGTTACAAAGGTCTCTCTCGTTCACTCTCTACCTCCATATCTCTCTAACTCTCGTTCACTCTATACCTTCATCTCATATGAACATGTATCATCTCTCTTTCTCTCTTTCTCTCTCTCTCTCTCTCTTTCTCTCTCTCTCTCTCTTTCTCTCTCTCTCTCTCTATAATCTCAAATATTTTCATCAGAACCTTTTTCCTTATCTGGATTTCTTTCTCAATACATTATGTCTCTTGTTCTCATTACCCCTTGTTCCTTATATCTATTTCTCTTTTCTCTTTCTTAAAATATTTCCTAACTATACTTAGCTTCATATAACGCCAAAACATGTATGTTTTTCGAATTTTCAACTAAAGTATATCATGGGAATACTATGTTCGAACTTTAATAAATGAAGATCAGTATAAAGTCCCAAACAATTTTCTTTTTTTTTTAATGTCAAATAGATGTTTCACTGTATGTTTTACAAAACTATTGAAATTGTTCAATTTCATGGAAATTTTAAAAGTTAAGTAAGGTAAAATGAATAGAATTAGAAAATGGAAGTTGAATGAATTCAGATTGTTAAAGTTTAGTGCAAAAATAAAACAAAAATTGGACAAAGTTGTCTTTGTGGAATATCTTAAATAGATCTCAACTTGATGTTTGAACAGGCTACTATTAAGTTGAATAAACTGTTGGAAAAAAAGTGAAAAATTTGGAAATGAATTTTTCAAATTTGAATAAGACAATACCCGGATATCCGGAAAGCAGAAACCGCCGTTGGAAGCTACGACGTCGAAGACAAGAAAGGCAGAATATAGCTTGAAGCTAAATCGGTGTAAGCGGATGAAAAAAGGCGGAAATCCCCTTGAGGCTATTCGTCAACGAAGTCAAGGATGGCTCGGATATATCAAGATAGCTGTGGTCAACGGTGAAATGTGCGAATATAAGGGGATCGTGGCAGAGTTTTTGCTTCTTATCTCTATCTACTTATAAAAACTTTTTTTTGATTTTTTTTCTTTGATAAGTTAGGAAAGTCATGTGATATGTGTAGCTTTTGATAAAATAATTTGTAACATTGAAAGATGAAGAAGAATATAGAACTGGATATGCTGCAAGTTTAAACAAGGTTTTTAGGAAATGGGCAGAGAGTTGTGAAGTTGGGTTCATAAGTTGAAGTAGATGTGAGCAAGATGAAAAAGAAAAAGAGGGAAAATTTGAGAAGTGATTGAGGATGTAGCTTGAGTAAGAATACAAGCTACATACTTTCAGGGTCAAGTCAAAAGGCCAACTAGCCAATGAAATCGAGTTCGTTATGAATTAGTTCAATGAAATAGAGGAACTCTTTTTCAACTATACATATGCATGATAAACTAATATTACATTTAGAAAATCTGTTCATGTTCCTACAAATACAAACTTTGATTTGAAATTTCTTGAAAAAAGTTCAAAAAGTGCAAAAAAATGGAAGAATTGAGCATAAAACTTTAAAGTTCATTCAGATAAAACTTTAAATAATAGCTTTTCTATAGTTTAGAATAAATATAAAAATAAAAAAAAACTATAGATATACATATATTTTGATATATTCAATTAAAAATAAAATATATGATATGAAACTTTCCGAAAAATGAAACGACAAATTTTTCCTGAGATTTCCAATTAGCTGACCTTTGATCATAATGTTAGAATTAATTTACTATAGTTGAATTAAAAAAGATTATTAATCAATATTATTTTAATAAGAAAATAAATATAAAATATTGTATATAATAAGTTAATTTAAAAAGAATTTAAAGCTTACGTCATAACATATATTTCTGAGTTTGTTCATGAAGTTTTGAAGAAATATGAATGGGTATGATCTAGAGAATAGAGCAATGAGCTCATTTTGAAAACAATAACGATGTTCAAGCTAAAACCATAAGCTAACTCTACTATGCTCGATCTCTGATCAGATCATTTCTTATATTAGGTGGTTGCGTTGATTCTCTGCCTCCCTCTCCCACCCACCAACAGCATAAACTAATCAAAAAAACGTATTGAAAGAACTTTTTTTTATTATTTTTAGTGTTTTCATATCTTTTCAATCACTTTCTCTTATCCCTCTTTCAAGATTTTTTTATTTTTCCTGAAAAAATGTTCATTTTTGGAAGCAAAATTTTTTTAACCAATTTTTCAACTATCAAATTGTGTTCCATCTACCAAAACAGATAAGAATCTGTTAGAGCAGGCTCTGAAGAGTAAGGGATGTCTTTGAGGACGATCCATCCTAGCTCCAGAAGCGTCTGCTGAGCCTTCACAAAGCATTGAGGAAGTATAGCTTTGTCATGCAACAACGCTATATTTCTGTTTCTGGGCTCCTTTCGGGCTTCACATCAGATTTAGATGTTTTATATTTTTATAGTATTTAAAACTATTTTAATTTTTGAACTTTAACACCTTTTTTTTAAATAATTTTGTAAAATTAGCATAAACTTTTGATATTTTCAAAAGGGGCAGCGAATCACTGCAACCACCTAATATAAAAATCTTTTTTTTATTGTTATACAAGATATAAAATAAATTAATGCAGATATCATGAATAAGAAGAATAAAAAACTTTTTTTTTTGTTTTCTCTTTTTCCTGTGGGTCAATTAAAATTGAAATTGATTGAAGAAATCTGAATGAATCATGCATATAACAACGACTTTGCATGTATGTGCTCAGTGACCGAGGTTGTCATTGAGCAATCAAATTTTATATTGAAATATTCATTGTAAATGTTGATGAGGAGTAAGAAAAGGAAGAGAATAGAAGGGATTTTGCTGATGGATGTTGGCTTGATGCTGATGATCATGATGCTTGCTCAGGCACGAATATATCAGAATTTACAGAATAAAGATAAATTAATGAAAATCTATTCTACTGCACTAGATGGCATGACATTATGACATCGGAACAGTGCTCATGAGGAAAGCTGGCAGGATTGTTGGGATACAACTTTGAGTCTCTATGCATCACTATTATAAGATTCATACTTATTTATGAAAAGAAACAAAAAGATTAAAGGGAAAAAGAAAGTGAAAGAGAGAGAGAGAAAGAGAAAGAGAGAGAGAGAGAGAGAGAGAGAGAGAGAAAGAAAGAAAGAGGTAAAATGACTGATACAACAAATCTTTCGAATGAAATTACGATAACAATGAAGAAAAGAAACAGAAGACATCATCGACGACGTTTTGCTTGACGACAAGTAGCTAATATTCATTTCAGAATAATCAAAATCTACTAGAGGATCAAACATTCTTTTGGCTATTGAAAACAAGCTGTACTTTAGAATTTTTGAAATGAAAATTGGCTTCATTCTAGAACCTTTTCGGTTGTCTTGATTTCATTTTTTTGTTTCAAAAACAAGCATTGATCAATATACATAAGTATGTATGTACATATATCTTATATAACATAGTTTTTAAAAAAAATTTAAGTTTTGTTACGAACAAACTTGAAAAAGAATTTTTTTTAGGTTTAAGATCAAGAAGAACCAGAAAAGGTTTGATAAAATCAGTTAGTTATTCAGATATTTTGTCATTTTTGATGTTTTTTTGCAGAAAAAAGTTTTTCTGGAAGAAAAAAAGAAAGTTTACTTGATATACTTGTATTCTTTTTGATCAACATATTATAATTTTTCATTGCTCGGTAAACTATTACAAGAAATAAAAGTTATAAGCATATAAGAATGTATTTTACTATTTCTCTCTCTCTCTCTCTCTCTCTCTCTCTCTCTCTCTCTTTCTCTTTCTTTAGTTTTTTACGTCATTGCTTCTTGGAGGTAACCGAAAATAGAACATACACACAAACATAAATCGTCAAGTTTATCCTACTCATACAAGACTAAATCATCCAGCTGTTCGTGAAGCATCGTCAGTCATCTCATATAACGAGCTGACTTATATATCATGTTGTTGGCTTATCTTACTTCTGAACATCCAAAAAATCAAAATCACTATAGAACAACTGTTTCGTATTCTGATAAGTAGCATCTAATATCTTAAATGAACATGATATACATTCATATTTCTTTATAATTCTTTTATCTTTCTTATTTTATTAATCAAGTTTTATCAGAACTTAATAACATATAACAGAAACAAAAAAAAAATGTTTTCTTGTTGTAACTGATTTTCTTTCTCCTACACATATTCATCAAAATTCAAATAACTTTGATCTTCTAAATGATCTCTTTTAAATATTTGAAGGAAACATATGGAAATTTGTAGTTTTTTTCATAAATTTTATTTTATTATAATAATAATAATAATAATTATTATTATTATAAATATATAATGAATCATATGATGATAATTTAATTATAAATATTAAAATAATAATATTATTTATATGAAAACTTGTTTCATCTCATATATTTTAATTTATCTTTAACTATTTATACGTTTTAGATTATTATTTAACGAAAAACTATTCATAAACTACTGTATATAATATAATATACAATATAAAGACAAAACAAAAGAAATAAAAAATAACAACAACAACAACAACTGATTTTTGTTTTTAGAAAATACCATAAAATATGAAACAGAAAAAAAAGTATATTTTTGGAATATTTACAAATATTTTTTTCGACCAAAAGAAAGAAGACGATTAGTATTGTGTTTGAATCTGTATGATAAATGTTTCTCATTTATCAATCATCATCATCATCATCATATTCTATGTTTTTCGTAACTTTCAAGCAATATTTACAAGAATTTTTCATTCAAAATCACTGTAAAGTTATATAAAAATATTAAATTATATATAAATATATATAGATATATATATATACATATATATAAATGGTTAGTTTATTATATTTAAATTATAATATTCAAAATAAAATATTCATAATGAATAAAATATTGAATTATATATTAAAAATTATTTGACACACATCCAAATAACATCATTTTGATCTGTTATTTCTGCAAAGAAGAGCTTAATTAGCCCAAGTTTTCAACCTTATTTACACCTCTTTGTTCACTTATCATCCATTCATCCGCAAATTTTAATTTTTTTTGTCGAAAAATCGCTATTTTGAGCTGAAAAGATATACTTGTCATCATTCGTTGTTCTGGTATTGTCGTTATTCATGTGAGATGAATTCGGATGAAGTTTAGAAATGGCTAAAGTGCTTGCTAAGCTTAGCGTAACATCATATGACTTGGATTTTCTAAGGTTATTCAAAAACTTGAAGTGTAAGGCAATTCGATATACTGCTCGAAATCAAGATAACTTATGTTATATAGCAAAAAAAAAGTTATATAGTAATAAATAAATATATAAGAAAACAAGATGTATATACATACATATCTATGTATTTTCATTTTTAGGAAATAAAGAATAAAGGAAATATTCAAAATGTTTTATATATGATAAACGTATTACTATATGTATCTTATGTATACATATTTACTATGATTATATTATGATAAACATAAGCAATTTCACATAAAAAACAAAACTTAATTAAAGTTTTTTTTTTTCTTTTTCAAATAATATTTTATATGAATTATAATTGATTTTTATGATTATTTTAATATATTTAATTATGAATACTGTATATACAGTTTTTATAATTAAATATAATATTGTTTTAGTTTAAGTATTTATATAAATTATTTAGAAATCTTCATATAAATCAAAAGAAATTTATATGTACATGAATAGATTAAAGAGTTTCAATTTAGGAAAAAAACCTGATAGTCTCTTACTTTGAAAAAAAAAATTTCGATACCAATTATCCTGAAAGCATTGTATTTAATAGACTTGAAAGAGATAAACTATGAGAGAAAAAGAAAAAAAAGATGGGGAGGAGAAGAGGGTGAGGTGGGAGCAAGAGAGATTGTTTGAAGTAGGGAGAAAACGATTTAAAAGTTGAAAGACATAAAAAAAACGAAGAATCTATGTAAAATCAAAATTCGTATGAATAATTGAAAAAGAAAATCATTTTTTTTGCCAATTGAGCAAAATTTGAGAACTTTATAGTAAACGTCATCAAAAATACATATTTCATATAATTTTTACATAAATCAAATATTAAAAAATAAAAGAAAAAAATCGTTTTTTCTCTAGTTTTATCTTTAACAAAATAAATTTATTATCAACTGTTATTATTATTGTTGTTTCAATTAAATTCTTTGGAAAGAAAATACAAAATAGAATTGAGTATGAAGCTGTTACAGCTTGACAAATTGAAAATGTATTTGTATTTTGTGGTAAAACAAATTCTTTTTTTTCTCATGAAATAATCATGAAATGAAGTAAAGTTGGCAAAGTTTGTGGCAAGACGTGGTGGAGGAGATCAGAAGAGTCCATCGTTTATGGAAAATCGGGAAGATTAGTTAAAGTAATTCCTCCATTATAAGAAGAAATAAAAAAAGAAAAAAACAATTTGGAGAAAATGATTTTTAAGAAAAGAGCTGACGAGAGAGTATAGGAATAAGAAGTACAAAAGGAAATATATAGATAATAAAACTAGATACGGATAAAGCTTTTGACCATAAACTAGGAAAAAGTCGAAGATTAATATTGAAGGTTACTTCATTTAGTTTTATTTGAAAACGACAGACGAGTTGACAGGAGAAGCCGATAAAAAACGTCGTCTAGAATTCTCAACTATTGGACTTGCATTTCAAAAGTCTCAGATTAATTCAGCTATATTAGGAAGCAGGTGGTTGAATTAGAGTTGAGGAAAGACACATGTACACAAGCATGTTCTTATATATATATATATATATTCAGATCAATTTCAGAATTTTGGACTTAAAAATTTATTATTTTTTCATTTTATCTTAAATTAATTCAAAAACGAAATGAGACAAATTTTGATCTCATATATTCTATGTAACATTATTTGATTATTAAAAATATTTTCATTTTAAAACAATTTAAAAAGTTAATTTAAATTTTAAAAAAAATGTAAAAAGAATACATAGAATATACATATGAATGTATGTATTCGACGAATAAAATGTTGAAATGTAAGAAAAAAAAGGATGATTGAATTAGGTGAAACAAGCAAAATCTTTGGAAAAAAAAAGTTTGATGAATGGTCATTTGGATTGGAGGAACGGATATTCAAGTTGGTGTAAGTAGAAGAACATGAAGATGGATATTCAATGTATAAAAGTTTTCTTTTTTTTTCAAAAACGCAATAACATAATAATTTGAAATCTTTTTTTTGTCTTTTTGCATCAAAAAATTAAAAAAAAAAGACCAAGGAAATAATTTTTTTGAATAAAAAATTTATTCAAATGAAACTGATCTTATTTCTTATATGTATAATATACATATAGTTAGATGTTTTGATGTTTTGATCTTACTAATATACGAATGATTGCACACAGAAATATTAGGAAATATCTGAGTAACAGGTAAACGAGGTATTTGAGAAGCTTACCGAAACAAAAAAGAGTTAGCAAGAGAAATATAGAGAAAGAGAGAGAAAAGGAGAGAAATTGAAAATTTTGTTCAGATTGAAATTATATTGGTTGATGTCCTAAAGGGTTCAGGAAATCGGTGACTCCCACACCGAATTCAACTACAAAGCTGAATAGAAAGAACAGTGATGTCATAGCGACATAGCAAGGTTTACGATTTCCTGATTATGCTCAATATTCTGTTTTTTATAAAATAAAAATATTATAGAAAAACGATATTAAGGTATTCATATAGATATATATATATATGTATATATACATTATAAGAGTTAAGAATATGATTATGATAAAGAAAGATAAAGAGAAAGAAAAACAGAAATTCTATTTATAAATAGTTAATATAAAATAAATTTATATGTTTAGGTTATTTTGCAGAATCTTTTATTAGTACAAATTAAAAAAAAATGTTTTCATTTGAACTTTTGCAGTAAAATGCTAATAATAACTAACTTCATTTAGTTTATGATGCTTCTTTCACTTCAGAGAGTATATAATTCATTAAGAATGCTATACTATATAGTTAAAGATAGCTAGAGAGAAAGATTAATAGGATTTTAAGAGAGAGAGAGAGAGAGAGAGAGAAAGAGAGAGAGAGAGAGAGGGGAGATAGATAGATAGAGAGAGAGAGAGAGAGAGAAGAAAAAAGACTTTTGTGAAAATTAAAAAAAATCGAATTTTAATAAAACTAAGATGAGGGTACTATGTTGGTATCTGCTGTGAACTTTTATCCTTTTTCTCTTTTTCTCTCTCTTTGCTCCATCTTTTCTATCTTGCTCGGTCCATGTCTCCTTTTTCCTATTTCTCTCTCATTTTCTCCAACTCTAGTCAGTCTTTGAACTTGATGTTGTTGCTCTTCAAATGAACTGGAAGATATGCCAAATATTAACGATTATACCGGAAATATGACATTTTCTGTAAAAAAAATGTTTTAAAGAATTAATAAGAGTAATAACAATATTTGATCGCATAAATGAAGAGCAAATTAACATCTAATACAATAAAAAATTCATTTTCAAAAGAAATTGAAGGGAAAAGAGATAGTAATCCATTGTTACAGTTTTCAAAATGGATAATTTCATTAACATAGATGAATAGAAAACGACAAAAAGAAGGATTGAATGAAATATGGAGAGAATGAGATGAAGATCAAATGATAGAGTGATGGTCATACAACAGGAAAGAGGAGAAGCAACGAGAGAGAAAGAGAGAGAGAGAAAATAATATATGGGAGGTCCACATTTATTTCTTTTTATCTAAGTTAACTAGAATTTCTTTCTGCATAAATTACAAAGAAAAGTAAGAAAGATGAAGCGTTTGATGATGAAACGAAGTACACTTTCAATTTTTTTCTTTTCTAAAAATTTGAAAACAAAACTAAAATTATCTTTTTCTAATAGAAAAAAAAAACTTTTTTTTCTCAAAAATATATAATCATTGGCATAAATAGGTTAAAGGGAATTACAATTTTGAATATAATCTGAGATAACATAGTTTAACTTGAAATATCTTGAGTTAAGTAAGGATATAAAGTGTTAAGTGGTAGCTTTACTCATCACGAAAGCTTCCTTAAATCTTTTTTTCATGTCGAGCTCTCTCTCTTAGTTTCTCTATCTCTCTTTCTCTTTCACTCTCTCTCTCTCTCTCTTTCTTTCTATCATTCTGTTAGCGTTATCCAAGCAGCTATTTCTCTCCGAAAACCATCTCATGAATATTGGCAGTGGTCATCCACAAATTTTTAACAAAAAAAAATGTTTTTTTTCTGAAATTTTATATAAAAATAAATAATTTTGAAGTTTATATATGATATATAACATATGTATATATTTGAAAATTAAAAAAGAGGTTTCATATCTTTTAATTATATGTATTTAAGAATCTTTTGAGATATTTATAGTTTAAATATAATAAAAAATAATATATATCTATATACATATGTATATATATATATATAGATAACTTAACTATATAAATTTATAATTATTATTTTATTTTACTATATAATTAGAAAAATGAAAATATATTCAGATTGTAATTGATGTTTGATCATACAATACAATTTTTTTTCTTATTAAATTCTCTTGAAAATCAATTATAATTTGCAAAAACGACAATTTTTAAAAGAAAATATCTTTAGAGTTTAAATTATTTTTCATCTTCTGTTCTTTTTTTTTTCATTTTCTCTCTTTCTAACTTAATCTCTTTTGATCATAAATCATTTGAAATAGTAAGAGAATATAAGGCAATTACATGTATATGCCTTAATACAATCAAAATGACTGAATAATATTATAAAAAATGATCAAATGTTCAGATACTGTGTGAATAAATCGCGCAAAAACTTCTTTTTTTTCCAATAAATCAAGGAAATAAAATACTAAATGAAAAAAAAACTGAACAGAGCATACATATATACATATGGATACATATGTTGATCAAATAATTTTATATTAAACAAACCAAGAAAATGAATGAACATGATGAACATCAACACAAAAACAAATATAAAACAACAAGGATTAAGATTCGTATGGAATATCTTGTAATCTTAGTATCTCAAACAGTATAAAGATATTATAGATGAAACATACATATACCAAATATTCATCAAGGTTTATTGCTGTAGATGATTTGAAATATAGGAAAGAGATAGATCTTACAGCTTGTAATAGCATCATCATCCAAATTGATACAATGAAAGTAACTTTTACATAAATGGAAATATATTGAAGATATAATATCCCGGGGGAAAGTAAATGGAAACTAACCGAAATGGCTAACACTCTTGGCTACTCTTTCGTCAATGAACATTTTCCTTTTCTTTACTCTTGTATAGATAATGTATCATTCAATGAGATCTAATATAAAACAAGATAAAAATACATTATATTTAAAGAGTGAGAGAGAGAGAGAGAGAGAGAGAGAGAGAGAGAGAGAGAGAGAGAGAGAGAGAGAGAGAGAGATACACCGAAAAAGTTAAAAGAGAGATAGAGATGCACAGAACAGTTGTACGCAAAAGCTCATGTATCAGTTTTTGAATCAAATTATCTGTTTAGTGATTGAGTTTTTTCATAAAAAAATATTTGAAATATGAATAAATATAAAGTTAAATTATACAGTAATCACCATATTAATGTATTTATAGTTAATTCATGTTATTTTCAGTTTACAATGTTGTTGATTGATGGAGCAATGGGACTAGACATTCAAGAAGAATAATCTTTGATTGAACAGAAAACGATGATTGAATTTACATTTCTCAAATAAGCAAAGAACATGTACATATATCCGGTCAAATATAAAAAAAAGAAAAGAAAAAGAAAAGATTGATATCCGTAAAGTTGTAACTGAGAGCAAAGAAAGAAAGTTTTATATTATAAACTTTATAATTAGATTAGAAATTAAGAAAATTATAAAAAGATGTTCTTATCAAAAGTGCTGAATAGATAAGTTAAAAATAAATAATTTAGTATAACTAAAAATATATAATAATAATAATCATGTATAACAAGAGATATACAAAAATATAAAGTTCAAAAGGTTTTACTAAAGAATACATGAAATAATAGAGAGAGAGGAGAGAGAGAGAGAGAGAGAGAGAGAGAGAGAGAGAGAGAGAGAGAGAGAGAGAGAGAGAATAATAAAAAGTATGAATAGACTAAGAGATTACAAATAGAAATTAATGAAAAAGAAAATCATATATCAATTTAAATATATTTATATATAAATCTTCTTCTATTTTTATATTTTTATTTAAAATTATTAAATAAAGGAATTTCGTCCGTTTTTGGTTTGTTTTTTGATGTTTGAGATTAACAGCTTGCAGAGGCTATTGTGTGCCTACGCTGACCACTTTATGCTGCAAGCAAGTTGATCATTGCTATTAATGGATAAGACAATGAAAATTCTAAAATTATTTTTGAAATATAGGAAATACTATGAATTCTCAGAATATATAATTTGATAATATGCTATTTGTGATAAAATAATTAAGAAGTACGTAATTTAAGGTAGCGAACTATATATTTCAAATACAAATTGTATAGATAGAGGTTTAGTTACATATATTTCAATTAATTAAATTATATTTATATATATATAAATATATGAAAGAAAAAAAAATAATTTAAGATTAGAAATTAACTCAATTTTCAAACTTTGAACATTGAGCTGCAACTGATGTACTGATCTCTAGGGTAATCGGTTATCAACATTCAATAAATGAAAAACAAAAACTTCAAAGAGAAAAATAAAATTTTTATTGTAAAGTTATAAGATAAGTCCTTTGGAAATCTTTATGTGAATTACGATATATCAAAGGAGAGAGAGAGTTCAAATAGAAACAGCAGGATTTATGTGGCTTATGTAAGGTCAATC
The DNA here is from genome assembly GCA_964057225.1 of Auanema rhodensis. Classification (NCBI taxonomy): domain Eukaryota; kingdom Metazoa; phylum Nematoda; class Chromadorea; order Rhabditida; family Rhabditidae; genus Auanema; species Auanema rhodense. The sequence goes on along the minus strand of OZ059899.1, from coordinate 5,348,538 downwards.
AACTTATACAACTGAATGTTCAAATCATTTATTTTATTTTTTCTTTTCAATGTTATAGAAGAAAAATAATAAAATTTAAGAACATACGAACAAGAAAATGAAAGAAGAATAGTTATAACTAAGGGAAATGAAAGAGAAGAATTGAAAAAGAGCACATGAAAAGTCGAAATGAGTTCAAATCTTAATGATTAAGGTGGAGAAAAGTTTTTTATCATCCAGGAAGTTGAAACATTTGTTTGAAGAAAATAAAAATATTGATAACAATTCAATATTTTTGTGTTTTAACTATACCATGAACATATAATATGAATAACGGAATGATTTGAGTATATTATTAAGTTTTTATATATTAACTAACGATAATTTGTTCTTTTGAACCTTTTTATATCAAAATTGATCATTGAGTTTGTTTTTATTAAAATTCTTGATAAAGATATATAGAAAACTCATGTCTCTTTATTTCTTTTAATATGATTAATATCCTCCATCATATTGAGAGAGAGAGAGAGAGAGAGAGAGAGAGAGAGAGAGGGAGGGAGGTATAGAGAAGAGGAGGTCATGTAACTACAACTGCTATAACTTTCTTTCATTTATATTTTTGTTTTTCTTTGCTTGTCCTAGTAAAGTAGTAGACTTATTCATCTTCTTGTTTAAATTCTATTTCGTTCAACGATAGGATGACAGAAGAGCTATTAGACGTGTATATGCATTTCAGGATTTGATAATATGAATGATTTGTGTTGTGTTGTGTTGTGCTCGTTTTTACGACAACGAAACTAAAAAAAAAAAGAAAAAAAGAAGAGAAAAGAGAATGATGATGCAATGATGATGAGAGGCAGAAACCAAATGCACAGACAAGGATTGGTTGTTGCAAAAATCTGTTATTCCTAAGATATGTATGTAGTAACATACAGCAAGACCTGAAATACAATGAAATTCAAAAAAAAAGGAAGAAAAAGGATGAAATACAACATGAAGATAAAGGAAAAATTGGAGTGAGTTGAGAGAAAAATATAAGAAATAGAAAATGTAATGATATGAATAGTTAGATATACATATGTACGTAGTGCATAGTATATATATAACTATATATTCATATTTATATATATATGTGTGTTTCTATATAAAAATAAAAAAAAGACTGAGTGAAGCAGTTGGAAGAAGTTGATGATTTTCATGCTGCAAATGGATAGCATAAGCGAAAGTTTTCTGGAGAAGAAAGAACTTTAAAGCTGAAAGAGTGAGGAGGAGAAGGTAGAAATGATACATCAGTTGTTCATAAAAATAAAAAAATTCAAATGATCATGATCGTTAACTGAAGATATTCTTAAAAATATGAAAATAAAGGAAAAGAAGTTTATAAAAGTTTAAGAAACATTTAGAAATATTTAGTTTTAGCATAAAAACTGAGAGAGATCGCGAGAAGATGAGAAGATATAGAGTCACAAGGTTATCTAAATTTAGAAAACTTCATTTCACATACGTCTACCAATATATCTTCTGTATTGAAATAAGTCAAGATGGATGTGTCTGTTAAGGCTTTAGGATCGAGAACTCCAATGCCTCCCTCGAGATGTAGGCTATTGGTCCACTGGCTCATGAATCTCACAGATTGAACTAGAAAAAAGATGAGAACAGTGAAACAAATAGGAGAGCAAAAGATATAAATGAGAAACTATTGAGAAATCAGCTGGAAAAGTATACATCTATCAGAGATTAAGTACAAAGGTGATGGCTGAAGAATATCTATCTTGGGATTTATTTTTAATTTTAAAACAATGTCCTTTGAAAAAAAAGAAGAAAACTATATGAAACACAGAGAATGTAAAAAACATTTCTGATGAAAATCTTTGATTCTTCTATTTTCAAGAAATAGAAAGTGGATTTTATTTTTTCCCAATTGTCTCTTTGTCTCTCTCTCTCTCTCTCTCTCTCTCTCTTTATACATATAGTATATAATATATAAATTATATAAAAAAAGAAACATTTTTATTAATTATAGTTAAAGTGAAAATGTGCCTCAAATCTTATAACAAAAACATTTATAAATAGCTAATATAATCCGTTTTTAAGTTGCTTTGATTATCAACATTATAAACAATAAATGAAAAGAAAATAGAATATTACTGCTGTTTCAGCTTTTTCCCATTTTTACTGGAGATTTCTTTTGCTTTCTTTGATTTGGTTTTCTTCTCTTTCTTGGGCTTCAATGACTTCAAACGATCAAAATAGGCGGCTAATAACCATCCAATAATTGGGCAAAGCTTAAAGAAAAATTATTTTTCATAATTATAATAAAATATTATATTTTCATAAATATTATATATATATATACTTACCCAATATTGGAACATAAAGACTTGCTGCGATATTCCACCACATCCAAAGAATAAAGTTGAAGAAACGACGGGATCTAATCCTGCATCACCCATATATGCGATTGCTGAAAAATGAACAAATAAGTTGAAAAATATGTTTAATTTTAAAAATTTGAAGAAACAAAGTCAATACCGAAAGAGAAAATAGCGGAAATGAATGCTGGAATAGCCCAAGACCAAGCAGCAATACGTGGGAAAACCATACGCATTATGAATGTTCCTATGATTTCAAATGCAATCATGATCAAATGTGGTTGCTAAATTATAATTTTGAATAAATATTATATTATATATATATATATATATAATCTTACATGATAAGTTATTTGACATTGTTGGAAGCTATTAAGATAAAACATTTCATGACTTGCAGCATATGGAAGTGAATAACGCCACAACTCAGTAGTTATTCTCCAGGAGAAGAATGCACCTACCATTTGAGCAACAACAATCAACGAGAGTCTACTACCTCTTCAATCAAGTAATATACATAAGAGAGGGAAAGAGATTTGTACTTACTTCATTTCACCATAAAGATATTGCTCAATTGGAGCCATAGGATTTCCATATGCTCCACGTCCTAATAAACCAAAAAGAAATCCTAATACAGTAGAAACAATGAAAAATGCTCCAATACCATAATTAACAATAATTACACCTTTAATTTAAAATAAATAAAATATATATAATTATTATGAAATATACCATTTTCAAAGACACATGTACATATAGTTGCAGTACCAATTACTTCAATGAAAAATTGATATGTTGATGAAGTTTTGGAGACAAGTTTATCCAATGAACGACTAAAATACAATTTCATTATGCGAATATTTTAAAATATCTTTTGTATAATATTTAATTTTCTATTTAAAATATTTATTTGGCTTTAAAAAATATTTTTATTTTTCATGAAACATTTGGTTTAGAAAAAAAATTTTTTTTTTGGCAATAAAATATTTTCAAATTTCTCTAACCGTGAAATCTCAGCTAAAGCAAATACAATAGAATAGAAAGCTAAAGCTGATATAAGTGATTCAAATGCTGATAACTGATATCCAACATCTGATGACATGATTGAAGCAATTTACTGTCGTTGTGTAATTTCCACACAATTTCAACTTTAACCCTGATTTACCCTAAATAATCTATTAATTTATATAATTTATATATAAAAATATATAAAAAAAGATAAATATATAGAAAAAACAAGAAAATCAATGAATATCTAATAAGATTTTCATGTAAATAACTTGAATTCAACATAAATAGCATACTTGACAAGTATGTTGTGTACGAAGATATTAACTTTTCCCAAAATTCCATAGATTCAAAAAAATTTTAAATATTTTTTCATAGATAATAAACTATATTCACATAGTTAATTTCATATTTTAAGAAAGAAAATGGGAAAAATAAATGAAAAGGAAGATTTTCGTATTAACTTTTCACATAATTATATAAAATTCTTAAGGATTTTAACAATCAAAATTAATTTGAAACATCAAAAAATAGATGTAAACAACAAGTTAATCCTATATAACGATACCAAAAATGTCTGATTGAACAAAACAGGAATTGGCAATTAGAAAAAAAACAAAATTCTCAATTTGTTTACGTGATATAGTTAATGATTTAAGTAAGTTTTAAGTTGTTTTAATGAAAAATATGAAATTAAAAACCTTAAGTACTTTAAGAAGTTCAATTAGAAAAAAATTAAAAATTAAAAAACATAATGATCAACAACAAATGAAAATTAGAAAAAAAGAAAAAGGAGGATTTTTAAAGAAGGAAATAAGCAACTTGAACGATGGTCGTCATGGAAATTTAGGGAATAAAGAGAATGAAATAAGCGTGATTAATTGATATTTTCAGAGAAAAAGGCATTAACGCTGATAAAGATGATATAAGTTTAATTAAGAATTTTAAAATCAATATATAAGAAAATAATTTTAAAAAATCAATAACTGATTGATAAGCTATATGTATGTATATATATATATAGTTAATAATATATATATATAACTATATACATATAGTTATTAATATTTATAAAAATATTTATTGTTCAATAGTTTTATATTAAAATCAATAAAACATGAAACATGAAAAGCAGATGAAACAGTGTGTCTTCAACATCATCATCATCATCATACGTGATGGAACTATGAATGTAACTGATGAAATAATTTGAATGTTATAACAGTTAAAGAAGAAGGAAAAGAAGGAAAAGAATCGAAAATGAACGAAAAAACTCTGATTGAAAGGAAGAGTAAAAGAAAAAAAAAGGAGAAAAAGAAGAAAGCAATAGAGTGAATAACGTTTACAATCAAAATATATTTGTGTTTAGATTCTTATAAAATACTTTTTTTTTAAATTAAAAGAAATAAAAATAATTAAGTCATTAAGAAGATGATAAATTTGAAAAAAAAATTAAATTTTATATAATTATTTAGTTAAATTATAAATATTGTATTATATAAAATATATATTGGACATTCAAATTCAAAGACAAAAAAAAATGAAAAAATTAGATAAGAAATATAATATTTAATCTTTATTATCACATGATAGTTTTTATCATTATCATATAATAAATGATATTATATAATATATATATGATAATCTCTATCAATCATATGAATATATACATATAGTTAACACTAACTACTAGAAAAATGTTTTTTTTTTTTTTTTTGAAATAAAAATAAAAAAAAAGTTTAAAAGATATTGATTGAAATTTTTTGTTAAATGTGAAAATGGATAAGAGATAGAAAGATAAAAGTTCTTTTTTGAAATCATTTATTTGAGGTGAAACGAATATTACAACTAAACATCAAGTTCAAATATCTTTTAAAATATATTTATTTATTCATTATATAGTTAAACTATATGTTATATAATACAAAGATTATTAATAATAATAATAAAATAGTAAAAAGAAAGAAAAGCTTTATTGATATTTCTCGTCGTAGCTGATTATCGTGTGATTGTAGTTGATTGATTAGATTCAATGAACTCTTCGTTGTTTTATTGGAAAATCGCAAGAAAACTGAATAATTTATCTTTCAATTAGTTGAAGATTTAAAAAAAAATATAATCTCTTAATGAATTAATCAAATTATTTTTTGTTTGTTAAAGAAATTTCATATTTATGTTTAGTTGTTTCAGTAGTTTTTCATTTATATATGTTATCAATATACTTATTTGATTGAATATTATATATTTATTTATATTTATAGTTAAGTATAGTTATGTTTATATTGATTTCTGTTTAGAAAAAAAAACAAATTTTGTTTAAAACTTTTATTTTTCAGCATTTTCATATTTATATTATATATATTTATATAATATGTATAGCATATTTGACTACATTAATCTGTATTAATTAATACAGTTGAAGAAATAGAAAAGGAAAAAGTAACAACAAAAACAGTATTATCTTTAAATAACGGAAAATATATAAAGAGAGAGAGAGAGAGAGTGAGTGAGCTGGAGTGAGGATGAAGGGTAGAGAGATAGAGAGAAAGAGAATTTTGTAAGAAACTTTGAAGAGAAAATTTATATTCTATCAGAAACTTAAGAATACAATAACCGAAGTACTTACTAAGTAGAAGCAAAGTATACGCCCAAAAAAAATTGAAAAAACAATGGACTAACGGGGAATATTAGGAGAATCATATGAAAAAAGAAAAGCAAACTGAGATGTAAAATCAAATCAGAAATAGTTTCGCTGAAATATAAATTTAAATTTTTTAAAATGGCAAGTCAGTTCAGCTCGTTTTTCATCTTAAATTATAATACAAATTTAGTTTAAAACCTAGTATAATCATGACATGGATATTGCTATTTCCAGTTTTTCAAAAGATGGTTTCAGTTCTTTTCTTTTCTGATGTTTCTATCTTTTCAGAAAGAATTCAATTAAGAAAAGAATATGTTTATAGGTTAAGAGTAAGAGTAAGAGAGAGAGAGAGAGAGATTTTCATTATTCAAAAAGGTTGTCAAAATAAAGTTTGAAATAGGTTATATCTGTATATCATGTTGAAGCATAACATGAAACTTTTTTTTTGTTTTCACGTCTTCAATGAATAATATGAAAGTAAATACTCATTCATACATGTATGTTTCAATTACTCTAGTTTTGAAAAATCATTCTTCTTTTGAATTCTTTAGGAAATCTAACACACATACGAGGAATAAAGTAAAAAATTTTCACATTTTTATTTTGTCATGATCATATTTGGTTATAAACCAAGAAAAAAAAACATTTTTTTTGTTAGATATTTGATCTTAAATATAAAGAGAAAAGTCTTGATGTGCAAAAAAATTGCGTTAGATGAATAGATCTGAAGCAACTGGAACATACAGAAGCAAATTTTTCAAACGATTTCCGCACCTAGACAGCAGAAATTAAACAACTTTTGAATAGAATATACAACGATTTACTACGGTAACTTTTTTGTAAAAAAAAATAGAAAGGAGGAGGAGGAGGAGGAAGATTGAATAAGAGTAAGAGCATACATAAAGTACGGAGGGGGGAGCATGGGACATAGACGGTTAGACAAAGAGAATTTGACTGTATCAGTAGAAGGAGAAGGATATAGAAAGAGTAAGTAAGTAAGTAAGAGAGAGAGAGAGAGAGAGAGAGAGAGAGAAGAAGAGCAAAAATTAAAAAAAAAAGGAAAAATGATGTCATTTTAAGAAATAGAAGAAGAAAGTGTGTGTGTGTGATTGAGAGAGAGAGAGAGAGAGTGACAGGTGAAGGCTAACGGACTGAGCTCAGAGCTCCGAAACATACCAGTATTATGCGATTATTCTAAGAAAAAATACAAAGAAGGAAAAGAAAAACGGTATCTATTCTTCTTCACGTGAAGAAATCGATTGAGGAGGAATCATGCCGACGATGCCGGATGTTTCGGGACCTCTCTGAGTTTGCTTTTTCTGCTTCATTCTTCGGTTCTATAAGATAAGATTGTAAGAAATGATATAAAGAATATAAAAGAATATACCTGGAACCAAATTTTGACTTGTCGTTCTGTTAAATTCAATGATCGAGCTAAGTCCCATCGTTTTTGTTTGCTGACATATGTATTATAAATAAATTCCTTTTCTAATTCTAATGTTTGATATTTGGTATATGGCTTCCTTTTTTTACGAAGATTTGAGTTACTAGTCCAATCCAAGTTGGGATCTGAAACAGCAAAACAATAAAAATGACGTCTATGTAATTGAGAGAAACAATTTTTCTTTTTTAATTTTTTATATTTTTGAAGCTTTTCTTCGGAAATATTTAGTTGCCGCCTGTTACATACAACAGCTTTCGGGCAAAATTAAAATTCAGAAGTTGGCAATGGCAATTCACATTTCGGCATTTCAGAATGAAAAGAAAGAGAAATTAAGAATGAAAGAAAGAGAAAAAGAAAAAGAGAGGTAGAGAGAGAGATAGAGAGATAGAAGAGATCAAACAAACACAATTGTAAAAGAAGGCTGAATAATTAAATAATTATATTAAACTATATATATATATATATACAGATGTTATTGATATATCTGATTTATCCGATATGAAGTATTGATATTTTGGTAATATCTAAAGATAGGACCAGGTGGCCATGGTATAGTACCTTCCTCAATTCCTTTTTTTGATCATTTTTTACTATTAAAATCGAGAGAAAGGAATATACAAAATGGAAGAGAGATAGAGATAGAGGTAAAGAAGGAGATGAGGAAGAGGACATGTAGATTAGGTAGAAACAAGGCAACCCTTCCCCCCCCTAACGATTGTGTTGTGTCCTTGCTGGAGATACATATCAGTACTTTTACAAATGATTTTCTTCCTTCTCTGGCTACCGTATACCCCAGTATGTATATTCTATTTTGTGGAAATTTTGGAGCGAAAGAGGATGCATCTCTGAACATCTCGATTTCTTTGTATCTATCTATCTCATATTCTACAAACAATGAATCTCCTCATCCTAGCTATCCTTCTATTTTTTCCTCCAACCTGGCAAGGGGGTACGATCTATCTTTCACCATCTCTTCCGTTCTTGTTTGATTACAAAGGTACAAATCATTAGATAGAATAGATTTAAAGACATCATTTTCTTTCGCATCCATCATCACACATACATACAGCCGTAAATTGTGATTTGGGTGGTCTTACGACAGTACGTGAAGCCTCGATGAGACCAATAAATTTCACGAAATTTCTCAAGTCAACCATCCTATCTTCATTCAATCTTTTTTCATTGTATTCCTTTTTTTTCTTCATGGAAACAAAAAAAATTAAAATGAGGAAGAAGGAAATGGAAAATGTGGAAAAACAATCAATGATATCCCAGAAAATCTTTTATTTCCTTGTTCCCTTTTTTTCTGCACATCATCATCTTTCAAGTGATTTCTCAATTCAATTTTCCATCCTTCTGTGCTCATGTGTTTGTATGGGCAATTACCAAATTGTTCCAATTAAAGCTTTCCAATATTCACTATGCAGCTGCTACTGGGCCATATAAAGGTTTGTACTGCTGCGCTTGAGGGTGTTATGTGTTTGAAGGTAAACGTTCAAAGAGAGAGAGAGAGAGAGAGAGAGAGAGAGAGAGAGGGGGGATTGGTCATGGGTGAGAAAGAGAGAAAACAGTGGGAGGATCAGGCTTAGGATATCATAAAACTGATGTCAATATCGTGTTTGCTTTCCGATTACCATTGAATATTACCCTTAAAGCTAATGAAATCATCTTCCAGAACCATGCTTCAACTTTGAATTCACAAGCATATAGACAAAAGCTTGATTTTCACAAAATATACTGAAGGATATGGCTTCAAAATATATGAACTTAGCAGAAATGCTGAATATTCATACAGAAAGACTAAAGAGCGTAAAGCTAGAACAACTTTTTTTCCCTGAGTTGATACATTGAAGTGACTTGACCCCTTGGGGAAAACGGAACAAATTGGATGAAGGTCGGTAGTAGCTGAATAGCAGATGAGCTATGTGTGTGACTAATACGAATTTCTACCGTAATCTTCAATCTACTAGACATCTAAACGAGAAAAATTTGAGATGAAGAGAGAGAGAGAGAAAGAGACAGAGAGAGAGAGAGGGGGGGAACCGAAAAAAAAAGAAAAAGAAATTAGAAAATAGAATTGAATGAGAAATCAGCTAGTTCTGAACATTGAAGTTCATTTTTCAACTTTCGGTATACTATGCTAACTATATGGAGAAGAGAGATAGAGATGTGATTAGTACAGCATTCATTTCATCTGCTTCATTAATGTTACCAGATACATGACATCAGTATGATTATGAACATCCATTAGATGAATTTTCAATGATTTTCAAATATTTCAAATTATATAAATATCAGATTAATTATATTAATTATATGTATATATCTATAACTTAATACTTATAATATATATTTTATTGAAAAAAATATTCTGTTGTGGTATACGCATAACACCGATAAGAAAATTAAATTTTTCTTTTAACCAGCAACATCAAATGATGAATAGACATCAAGTTGTCATGTGATTATAATTTTTCAAGAAACTGAACTAGAGTACTACACTTCAGATAAGATTTTACTGAAAGTTCCGGTTCAATATTTCAAATAAAAGCTTTTAGACATTTCTATATCTAATTGAAAATTTGAATGAAAATCTCAAACAATCACGTGGAAAACTGCGTGCGTCAGTTTATAAAATCTACCAGCAATCATTTCTCTCTCTCTCTCTCTCTTTCTCTCTTCTTCTTTTTTGTGTTTCCCTCTATCTATGTCTTCGTAGCAAGTTCCTTTCGCACATTCTGCAGACTGTCCTCCAACAACTAACTTCTTCGGTGTCGGCATTTTCTTCATCTTTTCTAACTTCTAAGTCATCTTCTTGTCGGCCGCACTTTATCGTCGCCATAAAATCGTTTTTTCTGATGTGCTCAAACCATTTGCTTCCTTTACCTTCTCATGAGACAACTAACATTGGAAATATTCTATTACGTAGAAAGTAGTATGTTTTAGAAAACAAGATTATATGATATAGTTAGTTAGATTATAATTTAAATATTAATATTCAATTTCCAATATTGTTTGTCCACAGAAACTTAAAATATCATATTGAGAGAACAAGAGAATGAGACAGGCTGAGACAGAGAGAGAAGTATAGAAGGAAAATAAGAAAAATGACATAAAAGTTAGAAAATACTATAGAAGTTATAGAGAGAAGGCCAAATGGCAGGTGTGTGCCGTATGTTTGGTACTGCTTGTTCGCCTTTCAAAAAAGGCCATAAACCAGGTGTGTATCTATATATGTAGGTCCAGGATTATGTTTGTTAAGAATCTCCAAACATACTAAAGACCCTGGAAGTTTGTATGACACATTTTTGGGCAAACCAACATATCAATCAGAGATATGATATTCGTGAAAAATAGTTTGAACTTGTCAGAGCAAATTCAATCGTAGTGCATGATACATCAAACATATATAGATAATCCTTATATCTTCGTGTTTTATTCATTTTGTTTCTTTATGATTATGCTTGAAGATCAAGAACCTATTATAACAATCTCATTCTGATCAATGGGTATGTATACATGAGAAAACCCCTTTCTGCCTGTTTCATCAGTTTTCAGCTGAAAATGAAAAGCTAACGTCCATCGCGAAATACGGCACAGCCGGGAGATCTGGCTTGGCAAGCCTAGCAGCCGAATTTACAGCTTAATTAAACGTCATCGAGACTACGACAGACGGCTCAATCTACAAGAGTTACGAGAGATATACAGAGAGAATAAAAGTAAGAGAGCCGGACTCTCTGTCTCTACTTTCATCAACTCTCCCCCTCTCTCCCTCCTTTTCTCTTTTGATTTGACTTACTCTAAGAAATGAATAAATGCCGACTTTACAAGCTCACAACCAGATGGCGGCATTATTGAGGTAAATTTAGCACAAAAATACAGAAAAATAAGAAATTGTCGAATTTTCCTGATTGAACCAAACCATTTCAAAAAACAAATCGTTCTTTCCCTGATTTTTTCTTTGATTTGAAGATAGACAGTGAAACTTCTTTCATTCTACCAAAATGAAAAAACTTCAAGTATGTGAACGATGAACACACATATGATTCATCTGATGTTTCGATATAACTGATCAAAAAATGTTTTATAAGTATCATGAGAAGTATGTAATTGGCTAAAACTCTATTCGGCTTTAAATCAATTAGATGAATTCTGACACCCCAATCCTTCGGAAGACGTAACATCATTGAAGAAAATCAATATACCTTCAGAAAATGATATATACATATATGTATGTCTGATGGGTGGGGGGGGGGAGTGCGAATATTTATGATTTGATAAGAAAGTCCAGCACGCACAAAACGCTTCGACCCATCTGCTACAAATAGTATTATTATATCAGAGAGCAGCAGACGGACAGACGCTTCTGAAGGTACTTGCAAACACACTCTTCACAAGTTGGAGAGATGAATTGATAGCAGATGAAAGCAAAACCGACAACTTCTTCTCTTCTTTGCCTACTTCTCTCATACGAGAAGCCCATTACTATGCACTCTCCTCTGTGTGCGCGCTCTCTCGCTCTCAGCCAGTCAGCCACTGCCCGCCAATATTACGGTAGGGGTACGGTAGCCGACCAGCATATAGGAACTTTAACTGGCTATTTGGCCTCCTATCAACTATATTCAAAAGTTAACAAAGACATTATGTAAAAAGTGAAAGTTGTGAATAAAAAAAGCAATATAAATAATAAAAATAATTAATTTAACCCGGAAATTTAAAAAAAAATGATATCAACTAACCTCCACTGATATTTGAAACGTCTATCACATGATTTTGGTAATTGGGAGGAAATGGGTAGGTTTGAGGTTGATAGTATGAGGGCCATGCTAGGCCTGTATTATAGAAATCTGGATTCATAGCCATCATGTCGAAATCTGAAGCACATGGTTTGGTTAAAATGATGAGCAGAACGCGTGATATTAGTAAAAACATCAAAATAGCAGCTCTATTGTCTATCGATATCAAATGAAATTTAGTGATTACTTGGTGTAGCTCCATTTGGAAATTTGCCTGCTTGGGGATGAGCTGTTACAAAAAGATTTTTTTGAGCAGCTGATTGAATGGATTCAGTATAACCCATATAGGCGGCTGGCATTTGATTTGATCCACTGCTGGCCGAGCTGTAACAAGAATATGTATTGTTTTGACTACTAAAACACCAAATGTATATATCACGAAACATAGAGTATAGTCTTTATTTTCATCGATCCAACTATACGTCTTTATATATTCAGATAGGCATATAAGACTTACGAAGGAGTTACAATGGGAGGAGAAGCCTGTGTGACGGTACGATCAGCTTGATTGTCAGCTGGAGTAATGAAGTTACGGCAACCACCATTCAGATTAAAACCACTAAAATAAAAAATAGTATGATAAGAGAATATATATATATAATTATAATTGACATACCCATTATGATTAGGATTTTGACTGCTGTTCATCATTGTCATGACCGAAATCATAGCATTAGGTACTCACAGTAAGATTTGAGCTAGTTTGTTATACGATGAAAGAATTACTGAAATAAAGAAAAATAAAATATATATTATGTTATAATATAGTATAATACTATTAACATTATTATTATAAAGAACGTATAAATTATATAAAAAAAAGAAAAATGTGTTATTAGAAGTTCACTCGAGACAAAATGAAAGTTTTAAAGAATATATGAAGAGACATTACTATAACATATCACTATGAGAGAGTAGGAGATAGAGATAGATGGAGGGAAAGAGTAGCAAGGTCTTTGTTACAAATTACCTGCTGTCGAGGAAGGCATCAGGCAGATACAGTAATCTGCATCTATCCTCTCGTCTGGCTCTCATGCCTGTTTCTCTCTTGATTATGCTATGTATAGATAGGTTCACTAACTAATAAATCGTATTGCCATCCCAGTTTTGGCGGAATTAAGTTGCACGAATAAGTTTGTAAAACACAAATAGATTTATTGAAAATATTATTTTTTTATATTTTATAGATAAAGTGAAGGAAGAGCAAGAGAAAGAGATAAAGTGAAACAGAGAGGGAAGAGGAAGAGACTGGATATTGATAGGAAAGGTTCACATTCTCACATATGATGATGATCATTTATCTTTTCATGTTATTCGTAAGCCGAAAACGAATAGTTTCAATTCATAAATAGATTCTCTTTTCACTTTTTCTTCTTTTTTTTTTGGTCCTGACACTAGAGGGGGTGTGGCGGGAATATGAATAGCATAAGCTCAAAAATACATTGTTGTAATATATAGAAGTGCAGAATAGAAATATTAGCAAAATGTAGGGAAGTATAAAGAGATAGCATGTATTTGCTGCTTGATGACAAAAAAAAAGATGCTGGAAGAAGATGGGAATTGTAACTTATTTGGTTTAGAAATGATGCATTTTGATACAATGATATGAGAATGATATTTAATACATTCTCAATCAGTTTGAACCCTATCCGATCACAAGTTAACTAATGTAACAAGAAAATAGTTAATACTGACAATTACCATATGAAGTTAGTTATACATACAGGCATCAGTCATCATTGACGACGACAACGATGACTTCATGCGTTCAACCATCCCGTAGGTTCGCTAACCGATGTAGAAGCGATCGATTTCAGTCATCAGAAGGGAGTCAGGTTCAACAAGAGAAAAAGAGAAAGCTATATAGATAATGGAAAGAACGAGAGAAAGAATGAGAGAGTAATGCGAGAGAAGCACAAACGATCGTAGACGATGACGGAACGAACAACAAGTTCTACCGTAATCCATACACTCCACTTCAGTTCATACATACACACACACACACATATACCCTACACTAGACTAAGTAAGACCATGGTCATATAGAGATGGGAAAAGGGGATGGTTCTATGTTAATCTTCTCCAATGAATACAAGAGTAACTAGAGAATTGATGAGAAAGCAGTATAATCGTTATATAAACTTTGGTTTTCATTTTTTTTGAGGAAAAATTATTTTTTTAATCAAATTTTTTGATTAAAAATTGAAGAAAATTGGTCTCAAACAAAACCTTATGTAAAGATTTTTTAAAAAGATATATATAATATGTATAAATATAATAATAAATATTATTATTATTATTCATCTAAATATAAATAATAAAATATTTTTAATAAAAAATAAAATTTAAAAAATGAAGATAAAGATGATGAAGACAAAAGACAATGAATATTGTGAATTCAAAGACTACTTTGCCTTTTCTGGTCGTTTTACGTGTGTTGTGTATATGGATAGAGATGGCACTGACCACAATCAATGACACGTAGCATTTTTAATTTAAAAGCTTGTCAACAAAAAAAGCTGAAAAACTTAAGAGAATCTGTGAAAAATACTAAAAGAAATATGTATAAATCATGGATATTGAATACCATATACAAACAAAAATTTATTATTTAAAAGATGAAGAAGAAGAAATAAAGGAAAGGAAAGGAAGAATAGGTAAGAAATTAATAAAATTTCTTTAAAAAATTAATAACTAATTGTTCTTCAAAGAAATATTAATTTCATTAGAAAAGTTGGATAAAAGATATCTGAGAATTTGATCAAAATAGAAGAATGAATGTGAAGATATATAGAAACATAAAGACTGCACAGGAACACAATGTATGAAAATCGAAGAGAAAAAACGAGGAGATTAATGGAAAAGACTGTAAAATATGAAGAAGAAGAGAAAAAAAAGTCGAAAAATCAATTTCAAACATCAACATTGGACAGCATAGATACATAACTAACTGTTGATGATCTGCGCACAGTGTGGTCGTAAGCCATATACTGCTTTATGAGACATACAGTGAATTTGAAACGAATAGAGAAGTATAGGGTGAAGTTATTTAATTATTCAAAAACATTAAATGAAATATACAAGATATATGAATTGGATTTTGAAGGAAGGGAATAGCTGATGAAGGGAGGTATAGAGGGAAATAGAGAAAGAGAGAGGGAGAGAGAGAGAACAACATAGAACGTTGTAAAGGAAGAACACTCGTGTGACTTTGCTTATTGGCAAAGAAAATTGAACGATAAGACGTTAAGGAAGGCAGGGAGTAGACCTAGAGAGAGAGAGAGGATGATGAGGAGTGTATGAGATAGAAAGAAAGTAGGAATGGGCTAGTAAGGGGAGGAGCTGACTGACTGACTGAATGAAAGAGCTACAGAAAAGACAGGTGATGGTATTGGAGCATCTGGCTCTTCATAACCTTCCGTTATTCATTCAAAAAATCTTTTTTTTATTATTATTTTTATAAAGATAAAGATATATGATATGCGTGTATATATGGCAAGTTGGTTAACTAGGAATGTATGTGGAGTATTTCAAATATCTCAGAAACATACAACATAAGGTGTGGATGTATAAAGCTATAAATATATCTTAATGGTTATAATATATAATTAAATACTTTAAGATAAGACGATTCTCTCTATCTAGACATTATCTGATGTTTGTACCTAAATTTTTCAAACTGTCAAACGCTGTCCTCAGCTTGTATGCAGACTTCATGGTGACGTTACTCATCACCCTCCTACGACTTATCACTATATTCTGATGAGTTAAGGGTACGATAGAGGTACATGAATACAAGACTACACCTATGAAGTTTTTTAAGATTTTTTTCTGTTCAATTGATTGTTACATGAAACAGACAGAGACAATCGACAGACGAAAAAATGGTTTTCACTGCTAGATGAGAGTTCAAAGCTTGTTTCCGAACATAAAAGCGGATACTAATCAAAAGAAATTATGACACTGATATGCTATCAGAACAGAATACTTTGCTGTCTTACCATATAAGGTAGAATTCGGATGATATCGAGTATCATCGGAAGGCTGTTCTGAATTAGCTGTCATTTATTTGTGAACGTCATATGAATATAATAGAATTATATTAAAATTTGATTCTAAACTTTCATGATACACCCAATTGTCATTTTTCATTGTTTCAACGAAAATTTTGAATCATTTTCTGAAATTGGAAACAGACGTGAGCTTGTGAAGACGAGAATGACAGTTTTTTTCCTGTTTCATCGGAAAAGAAGCACACATCAAGGACAGCTATTGAACGAATAGCAGAAGAGAAGCGGAAAAGATGAAAGCAGCCAATGAAACGAGAGTTAGCTGAAGCTGAGATGGCGATGACGATGAAATCCAAATAGATGACATCAACATGTCTTGACTATTTACCTTCATGTTTCACATCATGATCATCTGATGCTAAAAGAACAACAACGAAGAGTTTTTGTCTTCTTTGTTATAACATCCTTTTCCTCTTTATCTTTTTTTAACTTTTTCTTAGCCTCTTTAATCATTCTCTGTTAACCAAATTTAAAGAGAAAGTTATATAAGGCGAAAGGAAGAGAGGTGAAAAAGCTATTGAATAGAGAAGTATTGAGAGAGACTTGAAAAGATAGAGGATAGACAGAAAGAGAAAGATGACAACAACAATAGGCTTGATGACAGTATAATAAAGAAATGAAAATAGGCCCTCAGGGTAAAAACTTAATTAATTAGCGCCCTCCCCCCTACCCTTCTCGACTTTTTATAGTCTTATCATCTGTTTAATGTAACAATAGCAAAAGCGTTTCCGGAACTACAAGGCAAAATATATTTTTTCGATTTTTGTTTGATTATATGTATATATAATCTATCTAACTATATGATATTAACTATATCTATATATATATTCTAAATAATATATAAAAATAAAATTTATTTCCGTTTTATAAGAAATAATTTATATTTATACTAAAATAATATATAAATTAGTGATAAAACTAATATCAATGTGTTTAAAAGACTAATGAGGTGTGATATCAAATAGAAATAAGTTTTATAACCATAGTGAAAATGAAATATAAAAAAATTGAGAAAGATAAATAGTTTGTAAGAGCGAGAGAAAGAGAGAGAGAGAGAGAAAGAGAGAGAGTAAAAAAGATGATTGTGATACAAAAATATAAATATAATGAATTTATATGGAATCTTTCATAAATCATATAATTCTTATATAGTTAACTACTAGTTGTATATTTTGAACTTATAAAGTTTTAAAGTTAAGTTTAAATTTTAATGTTATAAAATTGACAAAAACATACAAAACGTTAAAAGTAATGTTTTTAAATCAACACAATCGTTTTCTGTAAGTAGTAAGACATATAGCAATGATTGAGAAATAGTGAAGCAAGTTTTGTTCTGTTTTAATAGTATTTAACTTAATTATATAATATAAATTTAAAATTATATTCCTTATCTTTGAAAAAAAAAGAAAAAGTTTACGTAAAAGAATCTTAAAAAGAAGATATGATTAATGGACTTATAATTAAGATTATATTTGAAAAAAAGAATAAAATAAATCCATTAAATAGTTTAAACATTAGTTATAACTAACATTATATTATATTCTTATATAATTATGAGATGAAGAAAGATAAAACGACAGTATAATGGGTAAAGAGCTAAACCATACATGCACATACATATAAGCTCATGAGCTCAAATGCTGATGATGATAAACTGTCTAACAGTCTACTTCATCTTCTTATGGTCCATAGTAGTCTAACCCCACCTCTCTACAGGCCACAGCCAGGGGAGAGGCCCTAGCCCCCCACAACCAGTCTCGGCTGGCTCCGCCTACATACACTGCTGAAGCCCCGCCCACTACCGGAAGCCAGCCAATAGGAGAGCGTGGAAGCGCTATGTGTATATATGTATAATAGAATGAGATGAACGAAAATTGTAAGGCTAAACTATGAGAGAAGGGAAGACAAAGATAGAGAGAGATATATAAAGAAGAGAAAGAGAGAGAGAGAGATGGAAAAAGATGACAAAAAGAAGGGGGGATGATTGAAAAAGAAGAGTTGGAATAGGAAATACGTTCAGGGGGTTGAAGGCGGAGGCATCTTCTCACAACGTAGAAGAAGAAATCAGGTAGACAAAATTGCTTTGTAATATAATAAGTACATAAAATATATTTTATCAATTAACATAGATAATAAGTGTCAAAAGTTTATTATAAAATATATCTCAATCTTAACTATATGAATATATATTTAGTCATATACTATACGTATATACTGAGCTAAATTAATTGAAATATTGATGTAAATGTATAATATTTCCAAAAGCAATGTCAATAAATCGTAAATAAATCTTATTTCTAATGATTTTATTCTGGAAACAGACTAGTAAATTAGTCTGCAAATTTAGTGACAGTTAAATTAATTTTAAAGAAATTGTTAGATTGAGAATGAAAAAAAAAATTATAGATTATATGGTATAGTATAGTATATATATAATATAATTAAAAGAATTAAGCTTATTTGATTGTTAAGAAAACTACAAATAGTTGAATGTGATGTACATATATGTATAGAATAGAAAAAGACCATATAACTATTGTTTTATGGTTATAGTATAATTGGTAATTAATTAAAAATGACATGAATTAATACCTTTTTTCAAGCACATCATTAATCCTTCATCATTTTAATTTATATTTTTTAATCTTTATTTACATTTAGAACATTATAAATTGACTTTTGATTCAAAATAAGTTGACACACTTAGATTTGAAATATTGTTTTTGAAAACTTTTAAAATCAGATACGAGGAACGTTTGGGTTTCAATAGAAAAAAATTGGTTTAGTTGTGAAATAAAGAAAACAGAGCTGATTAGATGATTGATAGACATTATTATTCTTTAGAGTTTTATCATGATTTTCTTTAAAAAAATTAAAGAGATTTTTGGACAAAAAATGGGCAAAAGCGGCATGTTGACAGGTAGGTGCCGTCGACACGTGCCTAGTAAGTACGATGTCAGCAAAGATGCGATCAAGATGAAATGATACAAGGATAGCATATGATAGAACAAGGGTAATGACAGAGAGTGTCAAAGCTAGAGAGAGAGAGAGAGAGAGCTGTTGAGTTACTCTCTAGAGAAGAGCTCACTTGCCGACAAGTGAGCGAACATGGAGCAAAACGAAGATGTAATGGAATGATAATAGTTTGACGGCGCACGCCATTCGCAATGACTAAGGATTGAATACACAGATGTCATACTGTCTTTTCTTCTTCTATTACTTTACGTTGAACTCAGATGACATGAATGTAGATGATTCAGAAGGCTAATCTAGGAACACCGTTAGATAAAGCTATTGTTTCTCTGCTCTGCTTGTATGCTTCATTCATGGTAACCTAGAAAAGAAGAAGAAAAAGAATAGAATGAGAAGGCAACCGAACTCAGCTAAGGCTTGTCTGAGTCCGAGTATTCCAATGAAACGACCGATATATGATTTGAAGGACAACATCTATAGCAGTTTTGTAGGAAAAGAGAGGAAAGAAGATGAATGAGGAGAAAAACTCCACATATACAAGATACTTGAATTGAACATAAAATTTGGGCCGGAGGGCATGTCCTCCAATGTGTAGATTGAATATCGTAGACATGTAAGAGACGAAAAGTGATCCTTTTCTTTATGAAAAAGAAATGAATGTCTGTTGCCACCCGGGATCATCATCTTACCAACTTGCTACCAACGTTCTTACTCTTATTCTCATTCATGTACATCATCTTCATGATCTGATTTAAAGATGATGAACGAACGATAATTACTTGAATCTAATACTTCGTTTTGAATAGGATTAGATGAATACATCATCTACATTCATAGATATCCTTCCAAACACGCATACACACGTATATAGACACCTTCCATCATCCTCATCAGACTTTGCACAAACTCCTTTTAAGATTGTTATGACATCCAAGGTCTTAGAAGATATAGAGAGTAAAAGAAATAAGAAGAGAGATCAAGAATGAATAAGAGGTTAAAAGAATTAAAGAAGGTAATACAAGAGAAATAGAGAGAATGAGAGAGATAGTAAGAATGAAATAAAGAGAGGGAGAGAGATGAGGTGAGGAAAGTAGAGAAAAAAGATATAAATTATATCTAAATCAGCCAAAGACAACCATAAAACATGTGACCATATTAGGGTCATATCATGGAGCATAACTTACAGAATAGGCTAACACTATAGAAACACAAATTATTATAAATATTCTAAATATGTGTAAATATAAATATATTATTATATTAATTAACTATAAGTTAGAATTTTAAGATTTTATTATAATTTTATATATTAAACAATTCTTTTGATAAATTGTTTTCATATAAAATCATTTTCTCATCCCATTTTCCCTCATTTTTTTCAATTTAAATGCTCATCAAATGAACGTAAATCATACTCATTTGAGTTGATTCATTTTAAAAACTCAAAAATGCTCGGCAAAGTCAGGTTGCTCAGTCATATATCACTTGGATTTACAATTTCTAACACATAGCATTTGTCAAAATGATGAAGTTTTGGATAATTGACTGTCATCATCTAGTCACTACTTCTCTTTTCTCTCTTATTTCGTTATTATCCTTCGTTCTCTCTTTTTCACATCATCATTGTCGACGTTGTCGTCGTCAATGACATCTGAACTGAATTGACACCGTATCGGACGAAGCCTAATGGCAGATCGAGATGAGGGAGAATAAGAACAAAACTTTAAAAACTGATAGTTTCATACATATACAACTTATTTAGAATGCAATTGATGAATTAAGAAGATTAACTATCTAAGAACCAGAATAAACAAATCTTTTTTTAAAAGATTACTACCTTATATCAATTCATCTTAAAGCATTGCTATGAAATATGTTTGTGAAATGTTTTTCATATCAAACTTCAGCTTACTTTAACTTCCATTCTACCACATATGTTCTATCATCAAACTTCAAATTCACTATTTAATGGATTGCCTATCTAACGGTTTGATGAAGACAATATGTGGGAAAAAAGATTTTTGGTTGGGGGAAAACTTGCTGTAAAACTTGGAGAAAGCGTTGAAGGTCTAAAGCATCTTTTGTCATCTTGTAATCATTACGATACTCTTCTCTTTACCCTCTTCCTCTTTTTATTTTCCATCAATACACATACATACACAAACTTTGTGAAGCTTTCTTTCTTAACTTACAAACTGTTAAATATAAACTACTGATGAACATAGTTAACAGTGAAAGAGGGAAAATATTGGATGAGAGATATAGTAAATACATATAATTAGAAGATATATACATTAAATTAACTAAAATAAACACAACAACTATACTATATTGTAATATTTTACTTCTTATTCTTATTTCATTTCAAATAAAAACTTAAATCCTACAAGGTTTGTTAAACAACTGTTCATTCTCTCATCTTCCTTATAGCTGGAGCATATTCTTTGCGTTCGAAAAGCTGTGATGATGAAGTGACGATGTATCTGCCTCTAACATCATTAGGTAAGCATAGAAAGGGAAAGAAGAAGAGAGAGAGAGAGTACAACTATATGACTCCTTAGTTTGACTCTCTCGTATTCATATACTCTTCAATTATCTTTTTCTATCTCTAATTCTCTACATTTCTTTCATCTTTAACAAGGGACTACAGTACCCCTGCAACGTCATTTGTTTGCCATCAAATGACTTCCCTTACTTCATTTGGTCCTCCTTGGTTTCATAGTTACCGCCTGAGGCATGACTCGAAAATCATGTGAAATCAATATAAAATATGTTTGATCAAATAGAAAGGATTAGACTTTTTTTTCTGCAAATCTTTAGTTCACTTGCTTTCATGTTCATGGATGAACATGTAATGCTCAACGTCTGTCATTTCTATATACGAGCAAACACATACTTCTTGTTTCGGATTAATTACATGGATGGCAATGGACGACCCCACACAACTAATGACAATCTTTCTATGTCCCTTTTTCCTATATCCTAACATGTACCACCAAAGCTATTCATTCCAAAGTCTGATGAGGCTGCAAGCTTTTGCTTCTCGCAGCTGTTTCATTTAGCTTTTTTCCCAAACTCCAAAAGAAGTGAAAGAGAGAGGGATGGTCGGATCAGATAAAAATATTTAAAAATTGATTTGAACGTACGAAATAGATTGAAATTCAAATGCATTGTATGCACTTCAAGATTTAAAGGCTTCACTCAATGTAATTCAATGTTGTCGGCAAAGGCCAAAGTCTAGATGAACTTTCAGGTAAAAGCAAACCGACATGACATGTGTCGTCAGCTAAAACAATTCGTAGAGCACATCTACCAGCTCATCTAACCTTCCATGGCCGCATGATGGATGATATATCAGACAGGGACTGGAGTAACCGGCTCAAAGAGCTTGTGACACGATGCCGATAATGCCACGAGCAAGATCATCTGTTTCAGCAACCTGTCACAACCATGCTTCTGGCACATGAAGATGACTTTCGGCATCTTCTCAGTTAAGGTTCATATGCTTTGACACCTTACCGACGAAAACAATTGAAAAAGAATTGTCTTCAAAAACAATGAAAGGGGGGATGGAATTTGGTAATGAGAATTAAGAGGATCTAGTTCGATTATCCCAAAAATATTTTATAAAACCCACAAGTTATACAGTATAATCTAATATCAAAAATTATTAGAAAATTGTTTTATTTAATTATTATCAAGGAAATATGAATAAGGAACGAATACTTAAAGAAATAGTAGGAGAACAGTTTACCGAAAAATGGGAGGAAAGAAAGTACATCAGTTATTGGGTCTTACCGTACACCCTTAGGTGAAAAGCTCAATCTTAAAGAATTCTCATGATCGTTCATTTTCTATCATGTCTAAATCTCTTATATGTTGCTCTTTTTAGTATTGATAAGAAAGTATGGAAAGGAAAGAAGAAAAGATCAAAATGGAGGGAACGACAGAATGTCTCTTAGAGCTTCTCCTTTGGATAGAAAGTTTGTGAGAGAGAAAGATAGATAGAAATAGTACAAGAGAGCAATTGAATAAAGAGAAAAAGAGAAAGAAAATGAGCTCATTGTGACAGAAGAAAACGACAAAGAAGATTTATTATCAGTTGTCTCTATCATAACATTTATGTTTGAGTAGCACCCCATAAGAAGAGATGAGAATGAAGCTGTGATGATTCCTAATATAGAAGATATGAAAGAATAGAATATGAAATATAACAAGGGAATGAAGTGTTAATAATTTATAAAAAAAAGCAATAAAACTATTATAATATTAGAAATTAATTATATGAATAAGTAATTCATAAATACAATTTATATATTAAAATATTATATATTTTAACTTTTTTTTTAAAGTTATGATAAAATAATTATTTATATTTTATTAAATATTATATATCATATAATACTTTTTTAATAATAAAATTAATATAAGATTTCTATTTTTCTATTTCTTTATTAATTATTTCTTAGATACTATAGTCGATGTAGTACGGTAATTCAATTCGAACACCAACCACAAGTTCATCATAGCCCTTTCCACTCTCATCAACCCCCCCCCCATTCAAAACTCTCTTTTTCCCTCTTCCCCCCGTCATTTTACTATTTTACGTAGAACATTCATAGTTGTTGTCATATCTACTTGCTGTCGTCATGAAGTATTGGGAAGGACAACATCTAACATCAACGTCTACGAATGATAACTGTAAAGCGATGACATCGACGAGTAGACGTCTAAAAAGACTTCAGAATCGACCTTGGACCAACTAGCGTCAAATGGTCTATTGAGCTCAGAATACAAATAATATTGATAGTGATTCCTATATAAACTTTGCTATGATAGAAAAATTAGAAATAGGGACACGCAGTCGGTAATAGAATGAAAAAGAAAAGTTTTACGAAACTTGCAGAATTTTTTTATTTCAAAACTAAACTTTTATTCTTTATCTTATTCTATGATAAAAAGATTTTTTTGATTTTTAGTGAAGTAGCAGGTCATATGAGCGGAGAGACCAGAAGAAATGAGTAAGTGCCCTACCGCCATGCTGACCTATGTTGAACTTAGGCTTATCAAGAGCTTACGCATGTAATCTTATTGTCTTAACACCTATTAATCGGATAAATAAATGAAAAAATCAATTAATTTGATAAGAAATAATTGAAATTATAAAGAATGAAAATAGAATATTCTAAGAAAATTTTTAATTTTAATAAATGAAAATACTAAATATAGTATTATTGTTATGTTTTAGTAGTTTCAGTTCTATCAATGATCAATACTTATGCATATATTTTTTTTCAGAAAGATGACGAAGAACACATAATTTCAATTTCTGCCAAAATTCAAGAGAAAATGAACTACGAAATCGATTATCATTTGTAAGCGAAAAAGAACAACATAGAGAGAGAGAGAGAGAGAGAGAGAGAGAGAGAGAGAGAGAGAGAGAGAGAGAGAGAGAGAGAGAGAGAGAGAGAGAGAAAGAGAGAGAACTTAACTAAGCTTCTTGGTAAAAAATGTTTTCAAAATTAAGTATTAAGTTGTGATGTTACGGTATATAGACGAGTCAAAGAGTCATATCACAGACACAGGCGGTAATATGGTTAATGGAAAGGGTTTGGTTAGGTTATAATCATCACCTATGTATATCTATCTATCTATATAGTAAGATTGTAAAATATTTCTTTGATTATATAACTTTGTTATGTTAACTATATCATATAGCTAACTAGTTAAACAATACATGTACATGTACCATAATACCTGATTAATCATTGATTTTTCAAGTTTAAATTGACTACAGCAAATCGATAGCATGTTCAACCTCAATTACTTGTTTTCTCTTAAATATATTATATGGTTAACAAGTATTAAATTAAGAAAAATATAAAAAATATTCAGCTTTTCTCTTAGAATCTCAATCGTCGGCATTTCTTTTTGTCCTGAAATATTTTATTTCTGTCAAAGAACTAATGTTCTGAAGCACGTGCCGACAGTATGTATGTGTGACAGGCGTTAACAGAACTTTTTCCAAATTGTACGTGAGGACACGCGAACATGATGAATGATGTGATGTATCTTGTACTGATCGGAGCTATTTCAAAGAGCCCGATGTTGATTGACCTTCTCTTCTATATATACTAGTAAAGGTGATATAAGAAGGAAAAGTAATAACTTCATCAACTTTCATATCAGTTAGATCTATTACCTTCTTTTTCTCTCCATATCAATCTTTCTTTACTTGTTAATAAGCCGACGATGATTCGTAACATGATGTCATGACCTGTCATGTTCATCCATCATCACACATACATCTTATGTACTGTTTTTTCTGCTCATAATATGTTCAATAAGCATACATTTTGAAAGAGAGAATATGGAAGGGGCTAAGATTTTTACATATATTCAAGTTCAACTTGAATATAAACTGATATCAGCTTTATGATTTAGCATGAAACTTAGATGTCGCAGCATTATAGGGAAAAAAGAATCCGATGAATCATCCTTATATGCCTATGGCTCATCCACATTCAAACTTTAATCCGTAATCTATCCAATAAACAACAAGAAATAGTTATAAGATTTTTTCGGATCATCTATTTATATATGTATATATATAAAGAAATATTAGCGGATTATGATGATCAGTTGTCTCAAAGTAGTAGCCGGGCGGTCTTCTTTCAACTATAATGTATGAATCTTCTTTTCGGTAAAAGGCCATTGAGCTAACTTGGATTCATAGGGTAAGGTGTTAACAAGGTTAAATAGATTAAGGTTAATCTTTTAAGTAAATAATATCAAAAAACTTCTTTCTTTTTAAATAAAATAAAAGGATTTTAGGATACTAAATTATATAATTACATATGTTTGGTATAAATAAAATTAGGGGATAACCTATCTCTTTTTATATTCAAAGAAAAACTGATCGTTACTTTACTTTGTAATAATAATTATAAAGAAATTAATTAAAAAATTTAAAAAAGTATTATAAACATTTGAAATTTTTAAATTTTTTTTCAACAAAAACTAAATTGAAATATATAGAAAAAGTGAAAAAGTTTTCTACTGAAATTTGAAGTGATAAAACTTGTTTTTCAAAGGAAAATGGGTCCCAATCGGAATATGACTTAGAAAAATACATAATTCATAATGTTTTTTTGGATTAGAATAAAAATTAGTTGTATGATCTTATAAATAAGTAATAAATGGATGGATGATAATTTTTTTGTAACGGTTTCAAGGAGACTGAGAAGGTTGGTACTGCTGCTAGGCAAATACGCCTTCACAGATGACGTGTAATTGAAGAAAACATTAAATTTTTCAATTTTTCAAAAAAATTGTTCAAAAATTAGAAATCGATGATATCATTTTAAAACATTGTGGGAGTTAATGATGAAAGGGCGCCGCCAATAGCCAAATATAGTCAGAAGCTGGAAGATTGATAATCAGAAGGACAGTAGATGACGACGTTAGCAACATTGCAGGTTGTATAGAATAGAAGGTAAAAAGGGTACAGAAAAAGAGAGAGAGAAGGAGGGAGAAAGAGGAATATAACAGGAAGAAGAATATCATTTGAAGAAGGAATGTGGAAGCGATGTATGAGGTAGGAGAGACCAGAAGCTTGCTCAAAGCGAACCGCTGGCGTCAGTCTTCTATCTACTTGTCTAGAAAGATAATGAATACTTTTTTAGCAATTTATTTTTTCTTTTTCTTGAGGTTTACCATCACAGCCAGAAAATATTCCAATCTGGATATTATAATGAAGAAGGATAAGTTGAAAAGATAAATAGTAAACTCTTATTATAAATGATGTCATAATGCTGTATAATATCGATAAGAAACTCCAGAGGTGATTGTTTAAAACGTCTGGATCATACATATACATATCTGTATTATGATGAAAATGGTATACAGTAAATGATGAAAGTTTCTGGTATTAAGCTTTAAATTCAAACTTGAATACAGATCTGTATTTGGAACTGTATTTTCCAAAATATGTCAAAGATGTAAGTATCAGTTATGATTCACTTCTATAAGATCAATTCTGAATTCTCATTATTCATCAGACATACCTTAAGAAGACAAAAGTTGAATCTCATAATGACAATTCAATCAATCATTTTCATTTAGTCCGAAGGAGATGTAGCATGGGTTGAAAAACGAAAAATTGCTATTGCACGATTGATCATCAGTAATTGAGTTTGAAAGCAAGTCGGCAAGATGAAAGAAAATTTAGGCTGGTAAAACATCGTGTGTCTCTGTTGCCTCCCTTGTTATCAGACAAAATGTACAAGACATAGAGAAAGAAGATGAAGAAGTATATAGTAAGAGATAAAGAGAGAAATCAGTAGTGATTGAGAAAAAGAATGAGAGAATGTAGAGAGAACGGAAGAAGAAGAAGAAGCCGCCGCTGCTGACGGCTTATACATGTGTAGGTAGGTAAGGGGGGGGGGGTGAAGTGTAGTACTGATAACATAGTCACATCTATAACGAGAAAAACGAAGAAATATGATTATTATTCAAAGCAATTGATGACCACCGCTTGAATGGGGATTATAACACCTTAATGTACAGACACATGTTCCCTGTAAATGATCCCCCCTTTCAGGGACTTCTTTGGTTTTTTTCTGCTTGAAAAGGAATTCACTGTCTTTTCTTCTTTCTATCTATCTATCTTTATCTTTTTCTTTTTTACTGTCAGTTTTCTCTTTTCCTTTTTCTAATATAAACTGTGTGGTGCTGACGAAAATTATGTAAGACATGTATGATTCTAGATTAGTATTACGGTAGAATATCGGTAGATTGCATAGGAAAATGAAACAATTGAATACAGTTAATTCATTAATAAATATAATAATTAAAATAAAACATTACCTTAGATGTTTAATCCAACTTGGGCAAGTTCATAACATGCTGTAAATAACAGTGAAAATCATGAATGTTCCAATGAACAGTAGTGGTATTAGCTGTTGAAGCTAATACAGTTATATGATGAAGAAGGAAGCACAAGCATATCAACAGTTAGAATTCACTTATCTATCTGAAAAAAAAAGATTTTTTTATATTATAATTGGTTTTGAAAGGTTATGAGAGGTTTCTTAAGATAATCAGAAAAATTTGAAATAATTTTCTTATGTTTGACGAAGAAAAGGAAAAAAAAATATTTTTTTGGAAGAACTACAACTGAAGAATGTGTTAGGCAACTGAATTTCAAAGATGAAGTATTGGAGTTTACATTCACATGAAACTCATAAACGACGGTCAATAGAGTCCATAAACCTCGGAAGACAGTTCTTGAATGAAATCATCTCTAAAACTCATAATGGGCTATTTTCACGAAAAAAATAAATATTTTATATATAAAACTTGAAAATGGTTTGTATAGTTTACAGCCCAATGAAACATTTTCATTCAGATGACAGTAATAAAAAGGATTTTCTACTTAGAAGGAGTAACAT
Organism: Auanema rhodensis; assembly: GCA_964057225.1. Classification (NCBI taxonomy): domain Eukaryota; kingdom Metazoa; phylum Nematoda; class Chromadorea; order Rhabditida; family Rhabditidae; genus Auanema; species Auanema rhodense. The sequence goes on along the minus strand of OZ059899.1, from coordinate 5,319,803 downwards.
GTGAATTTAGAAATTATATATAATATTATATTGTATATTATATATATATATAGTATATTCAATATATTTTTAGTTTTTATTTTATTTTATTAATTTAATTTAACTATTTTATGAAATAGTTTTAAAATAAAAGAGAGAGAGGGAATTATAAGAAGATATGTATAGATAGAGATTTATCCATGAACAGCTATTAAAATATAATTTTTATATTTCATAAATATAAATTTCTTGAATCTGATACCTTTTAGGATATATAAAATCCAATTTATTATAGAATAATATACAAATTCCCATGATATACTACTGTTAATATCTATAAGATAAAGAAAAATTAAGAAAATTACAAAAATCATTCTTATAAGATATAAATTGATTTATGCTAATTTTATTTATATTAATTTGTCTTTACTAATCTATTATATAAGTTAAATTATTATAAAAAACAAAAGAACCTTTTGAGATAATCTCAATCTTATTGTATTTTTTGATTTCATTACCGTAATCCGATGTCTTAATAGTCATCTTTGTCAGGATCATCTATCTACATACATCATATGCATGTCTTTTCTACTAATGTTTCTCACCTTCTCTATATCTCTTACGGCTTTTCAATATCTCCCACTAAATATTATATAATGATATATCCTTAAATAGTAAGAGAATTCCCAAATAATCTGCTTATGATAGTCATTTTCTCATCTGAAATTGTCATTTTTTGGTTTTATTTCTGTATTTCTCTTTGAATCATCGAACCTTTGTATTTCTATAATTGTTTCTATTTCTCTTTCATCTTTTCCTTTAAGAATAAAAATTATTTTTTATAAACTTTCTATGATACCCATTATCCTAACATTCAATCAATTTTTTTTCCATCATGAGACTCATAATCTAGTTGAAGCTATGTTGTCAAGCTATATATGTATATACGTATATCTAGATATATCAATACAATACGTATAGTTAATATAGTTTAATGAACTAAACGTCAGGATTGTAAACTGAGAGTTTATTCCCAGTCCATATAAGGTTATTAAGGTCGATCGGTTCAATAACTTCTGAAGGCGGAAAACATGACGACGAGCTAGTTGCGGTCATTTCAAAAAGCTATATACGGTAGCCGGTGTGGTCCATACCAGATGACGACTCGAGATATGACTTGTTGACGTCTATATAGAAGTTGTGCCATGCTCACGATGAGAGAGATAGACTAAAATGACTGTGAAGATACTTGTTGTGCTGTCCGTCGGCAAAAAAGAAAGTGATGGGGCTGGTCGTAAAGATGACATCTGCCAAGGAGGACACTATGACATCGATGACGAATATGAGGAAATGAGGAGAAGTGAGACGATGAAGACCACACACTCATTTGGCACACGTATGGAGTTATAAAGAAGAGACAGCACAATATGATAAAACACTACGATGTCAGACGATTGCTGAGAAACGTGTGTGAAGTTCGGCGATAGAGATAGAATTAAAAGAGAGAGAGAGAGAGAGAGAGAGAGAGAGAGATGAATTGTCTATAGTTTTCATAAGAGGAAGAAAAGAAAAAAAGAAGAAGGATAGTGACGATGATGACAGCAGGAACACGTAAACCGCGAAGTTTGAGAAATTGTGATATAGAGAGAATCAGATGAGAGGAAATATGTGTGTATGAGAAAGAGAAAGAGAGAGAAAGAGAGAGAAGGGGGGAGATGAAAGAAGAAAAGAAGGTTCATAATAAAGATGTTGTTTCGTCAATGAGGGACTGACGATTGATTAACAGACTGCCATAGAATAGATAATCTTGAGTGACAAACGATATTCGATGCTTCTACAGTATGCTCATAGTATTTGAGACCGTAATTGAATGGTATACTGTAGTTTCAATTAGAGCACATCATATGCAATATGTATAAATTATATTATTAAGATATTATTCTTTGAATAAATAATTTATAATCTAATAGCATCTAAATTCAAATAGCATTTTTAAGTATATATGCTATGATTTAATTCAAAATATCTTATATCACAATCACAATTGTTCATTCATTGGTCACGTTGTTCTACCATGTCGTGGCTGTTGTAAACGTTTCGAACAGGATAATTGTCTAATTTGAGGACAAAATTTCACAAATTTCGTCCTAAAACATAGATACTATTCAGAAGAACCATCTGTTTCATCTGCTACATATCATTTAGACAAATTGAAATACAAATTTGATTCAATAAATTGAGATTTACGCAGAACATGCTAACCATATTGACTACAGCAACATGGAGTAATCATTCGAAATTCTCCAATGATGCTGTCACGTCATTCTAAATGAGAAACGTGTGTTGTATCTCCTGTCGTGTTTCACTTACAGATGAAGTATACGATGTTTGAGCAACAACCCTGATGGTCAGCATCAATATATCTGTCCCTTGTAACTAACTTAATGACATCTGTTTCCATCATAAAATTGCAAAATCGGTTTAGATGAAAGGCATTGTCATTTTCATAAAACTGAAGAACATATGTGAAATCGCAAGAAATATTCTAAAGAGTTCATTTGTATTTTTATTTTTAAAATATTGTCCTTTTTTTTTTATTTTTATTACACTTTTTTGAGGTTCCGGCTGACTCAGTTCCGGAACTTTTTTTTATTTTTTTTCCGACAAAATATCTTCCTACCTTAACATCAGTGAATAGTTCTGTATGAGAAGAAAAAAGTTTTTTTTTTCATCTTTGAACCAAAATGAATTTTTTTTTTGATTTCAATGAAATAACAACATCTTTTTCTTTTTAGAAATAATAAGAAAATGAAGATGTTTACAAGATATATTATATAAATTTCTCAATATAGTAAAATATTCTGCAAAATATACACTTTTTCTCTTCTAATTTGTACTTTTCAGGAAGAATTTACATTATACAGTAAGACAGTACAAAATTCAATTTGTCAATTTGACAACTTCTGATGACAGATGTGAAATACACATCGGTTATGATAGGATAGAACTACCGTAATCCTCACTTCTCTTCTTCTTCGTCATCTTCAAAAATTGAAGCCATAAAGTGAAGGACAAAACGCCAACGTCTGCTAGTTTTGAAGGCAAATCGGAGAAACAGAAGGGTGTATATAGGAATATTAAAGAAATAGTTTTTATATTCAAGAGAACTCAGAGAATCATAGGATCCGAAAGAGAAGACTAGTGTGAGCTCAAAGAAGTCCGACGAAGATCATAAACTTAAATATATATATGAAGAGAGAAAGAGAGAGAGAGAGAGAGAAAGAGAAAAAGATAGAGAGAAAAAGAAAGAGGAATAGATTGAAAAAAAAGAAAATAAGGGAATAAGGAAAATATAAAAGGCAAATGAAATAAAATAAATTTCTCAAACTTATAATTATATTATAAAATTAATTATACATAGGGTTGAAAAACATAATATATATTAGTTTTTGTTGAAAAAGATTATCTATTTGACTTGATGAAAATAAAGAAAAATATAATAATTAACAGTAATTTTATAAATTTATTATAAATTAACGGAATATTATCTTAATAGATAATAATTTTCATTTTCATTTGATTTCAAAGCTATTTCGACAAACGTTCTCCTTTACTATCTTTGTCTTCATTTAATCACTATTACTGTATATTACATTCAAAACAAGCAAAAAACCATTTTTTAAAGAATTTTCATGCAGTTCAGAGGACTGAAAGAATTGAAATTTCTTATTTCTATCGACAAAGTTATTTTATTTGTCTTCAATTGAAATGAAAGGAACGGCAAACTAGTCGAGATTCAGTTCGTTATCAATCAACTACAGTATTCACAACCATTCCATGTTTCACTTACTCACTCTCTCATCTCTCTCTCTCTCTCTCTCACCTTGTTTCCACATTAATCTCTCTCTCTTCCTCTCTTTACATTGAATCTTTTAAAAAGAAAATCAGAATCCAGGTTAGTGATAGAACGATAGACAGCAACTAGACTACTGTCATCAATGAATGACAACTACATGAAAGAAAAGATGTAGATGATAATGAAAAGCAAGACCATTGTCATGAATGTTGATATCAAATCATTACAACAGGATTACGGTCACTACTTTCTATCAAAACGAACATTTCGATTTGAAATAGGACGACGAACAGTCAATTTATCATAAAAATTATGATTAAAAGACTATGTCATCGTATATATCTAAGTAATTTCAATTGAATTTAATGGAATTAATACATGCAATTTAATGTTTTCTTTCAAAAAAAAAAAAGTTTTTTTGTTCTATTTCAAATAATAAAAATCATGGACAACTATAAATATTATAAATAAATATGTTAAAAACATACCATAATCTTAGGTAATATTATCAGTTATAATAGAATATACAGATTAAGTTATCAGAAATAATAGTTTAAGGTAACAGATTTCTGAATTTATTTGGATACTATTACTATAGAGGTTATATAAGATATCCGTTATGATGACAGTAACTATGTGCTAATATGAGCAAAATTAAAATCACTGGATTGTCTGAGATGACTAGTCAACCGACTACTCACAGGAGACATAAGTAACTTCAAAGACGACCAAATGTTTTCTGCTCCATTTCATGATCCGATAAATCGAGCAAATAAATTCTTATGTCTCCGGTCTGAGCAATCACATATCTTTTACTCGCATTCTATGTCTCGTAACTCAGCCATATAGCAGATTCTAACTTTTATGGGCTACTTACCATCAGGCTATTTCATTTTCATCTTGACTAATCAATTGACTTTATGTATATTATATGTTTTTAATCGAACTATATCATCAATATTCTCGATTTCAACAAATCAAATAAAACTCTTTTCTTTTTTTTTCAAATTTTCACCTCCGAAGCTTTCAAAATTAACAAAAAAACATTGGTTGTACAGCAATAATTCCACACTTCTATCGAACAAAATGTAAAATAAAATTTCAAGCACACAGTTTTTAATTTTTTTAAATTCAGGAATAAGCTGTTTTTGTTTTAAATTTATTTTTGAGAAATTTACCAAAACTCTCAATTCCCCTAGAATATTCAAATTTGTATGTTGAGTGTGAGAACGATCTCAAGAATATTTTTTCTATTAATCTGATCTCTAGATTTATCAGGATTTTCACAATTCCATTTTAGAACGAATAATGGAAAGATATGATATTAAAGTCAAAAGTTCTCTAAGAAATCAAAGCAACCTTTTCCAAAAAAAGAATTCACAAAATTTTCAAAATACAAAATTACAGATAAATTCATTTTTCCTTTGAAAAAAAAAACTTTCAGGCCTATAGACATTATTTTCAAATACAAATAATAATATAACACGTAATCTACATTATTGCTAATAAATTAATGTGCTCCAAACAAGCATCAATATTCGGATAGTCAGCACGTTTTGTAAATTAAACAGTTTTTCGCTAACCTATACGATACAACATGATAATGGAAATACAACCCGCTAATATTGGTATTTCAACATAAAGCTTATATCAATTCTTCTTATTCATTGATTGAATCTACGACCTCAACAGCTTTCTCTTCTAATGATTCCAATACAACTGTGGGAATAGTTACATTGAACGTTGAGCCATTATCCCGTTCCATTTTAAATGTGCCCCTATATTTTGATATAAAAATATATGAAAACAAACAAATTTACAAACCACATATGACCTCCCTTTGAATGTGGAAGCTCAATTGTGCTGCTGAATTGAAAAGCTGGAGATTGCATATTCAGTTCAGGCTGCTGAAAATAAAATGAAATGAAGGAAAATTAATATAACCGCATACTTTTCCGATAACTCCATGGCCATTTACTTGATTCATATTGTTCAAGGAATATATTTTCAAAGATCTTTCTCGTAAGATTACAGGGTTTTGAGGAGCATGGTTTTCGATTCTGCATACGTACATAATAAGATTCAAATTAGGAATGAAGTAATACCTAATTACATATCTCCATGTGTGTCTTTGTTGTCCAGCAACGAAGTTAGACCCTAAGTAGAACGTCATTACGGTGACTTCAACACCCTCTGTAACTTCTCTTCAAAAAATATTAATTAAATACAGGAAGAATATTTATAAATGTACCGATAAACATCACGAGGAGCAAGCCAAGTTCTTTGGGAAGCCATGTAATTCTCTAATAAAGCAGGGCGCATAGAAACTTTGACTCCTTCAATTGAATAAAGTTTTTTTACATTTATAAACTCTTACCATCTGAACCATCTTCTTTTGTGAAAATTCTGTCAAACAAATCATGATCAATAGGATTTTTCTCAATTGTAGTAAACGGCATGATATCAGAATGTGAAACACAGTCCATACCACTGAAAAAAAATATATAAGAATTTTAAATGGCGAGTACAAGTAAAATACTTAATCATAGCCAGCAGTTTTTCTCCTTTACTACTTCCATCTTGAAGATATGATGTTAAATCAACTGGAAACATCATGTAAGCCCAATCAGGTCTATGGACGAGGACTTGATAGTAATCACGAGTTATTGTAGTTTTTTCTCTAAAACCTTTGATTAGAATCCTTAGAAAGCAGAAAACGTACGTCCCCCCTTCTTTCTTTTCATGAAAACGGCAATTGAATGAGCACACAACTACACCTTTATAAGCAAATGTTCGATGAATGAATAACTGAAATTTAAACATACAACATACATAGAAAATATGTTAAGCTAACATACCTGACCAGGTTCGAAAGATTTTTCTGTTGGGTGAGTGACAAATGAACCAATCTCTTTGATATTCGAGTTAGAACTATAAGGAAACCTGTAAATCATTCCTACGGGTAACCTAACTAAATTTTGAACTAAAAACTATCAGCTAACGTAAAAGCTTGATTAATAGAAATAGATATTAAAGCATACCGCACTCTACATGACGAACTAGTTGAAAACATTCTAAAAAGAGAAAGCGGTAAACGAGAGTTAGTAAGGCTAGCCATCCTAAAATTTAAATAGAATAAATAAAATTAATTTCAAAAAACAACAAATAAATAGAAGTATCAAAACAGTAATAACTGAAAACATGAGACCAAAAACTGTAAAATATCTAAAAATCTATTTAGTGTTATTTTTTGAAAAATTAGAATCTAATAACAAAATTGAAAACAGCTATTCAACATATTATATTAATCATTTTTTGAAGACTTTGGCTTGATTCCTTTGTGTATAGCACAAACACCGAATGTCAGATTTTCATATCTAACTTCATTAAATCCAACAGTTCTGATCATACCAGCAAAGGTGTTCTAATGAAATAAATTTGAATTAATAATTACAAAACCAATTTAAGCCAAACCTGATCAGGGAATTTTCTTATACTTTCTACCAAGTATTTATAACTATTATAATCACTAGCTAGCACTTCACCCATAACTGATATATACGCATTGCATTTCAATTATCTTGTATTATTCATTACCTGGGATAACATTAAACGAATAAGCATCATAAATAGGCTTCAAAAGAGGAGATACAGCACTAAACTCGAGAACCGTGAACATTCCACCAGGTTTTAAAACACGAAAAGCTTCCGAAATAACCTAAATCACGGTTACACGAGTTGATAAATAATTTGAATAAACAAAAACCTTATCAACGTGCGTACAATTTCTGATACCAAAGGAAATTGTATACAAATCAAATTGATTGTCCTCAAATGGGAGGGACTCAGCATTTCCACATACCCATTCCAGTTTCGATGGATCAATCTGACGATGTAAAACTATTTTTTAATGTTTCAGTTTATAAAAAACCTTTGGTTCTTTCTTCGCTCGTTCCATTCCAACATTAAGCATATTTTGATTAATGTCAAAAACAGTTACTTTTCCATTGCTAATTTTTCTACTCAATCTGAAAGCAATATCACCAGTTCCACCAGCTACATCCAAAACCTGTAGATTTATAGGATTATAGCAGTTCATCCAATTTCTTCCAATGAGATAAACATTCTTAAAAAATAATACTAACGTGTAGATCCGATTTTAAAGGCAATCCTCCAACATAATAGTCTTTCCAAAGTCGATGAATGCCCATTGACATAGCATCATTCATCAGATCGTACTTCTCAGCAACATTAGCGAATACTTCGTGTACTGAATTGCATAATATTATATGCCAATTAACAAACGCACACCTTTTTTTTCCTTCTCAGACTCCTCAACTTGCTGGAAGCCAAAATGTGTCGAAGCGGAACGATTTGAATTCCCTCGACATGAGCTTAATGTGTGCTCTAACAAACGTATATTGCGGAAAGAGCTAAAAACCCTTCTACAGGCCATCACCTTCAATACATAAACTTTAAATAACTTTTTTTTAAGTTAATAAGTTACTAAATATATTATAATTTTATCAAATAAAAAAGCTTTAACAAATTTCTATTAAACTTAATTCTCGTCAGCTTGAAAATTAAAAAAATACGTAATTGCGTAGCGAACATGAACGAAAGAAATATAGTTTTCTTCGCTCATCATTTGCTTTCTGATAAGACTTTTGTGACCGTATGTCTTCTGTTCGTTTCTCTTATTTTTCCTTTAACGATAATGTATATAGCAAAATTATTATATTGTACTTAATTAATTAGATGAATTTGTTTGTAAGCTTGTAGGCTTTCAGTATAAAGTCCCGAGATTATTAATTATTTTTCTATTTTGATTAGCTTCCTGGTTCCTGTTCAACCTTTCAACTTTAGTTATTTTTTAAAGGCTTTATGTACATCTTTTTGTGCTCTTTTTCCATCTTGGGGGGAAAATATTTAAAGTTTGGCAAGTTAAAACTTTTATATCATCAGCTAGTAACATGCGCTAAGTTCTTGCGAGCTTAGCTGCTCTTTGGTGTTTTCATTTGTTTTCTTCCATCGTGAAACTCTTGCTGCTAATTTCTAAGCTTTGTTAAAAGTGATAACATGAAAGTTTTGAAATAGTTTTCTTGAGAAATCATATAACATATGAGCAGACAATATAATATACTATATGTATATCTGAAATGAGCTGTTAGAACATGAGGAAATGGATTATACAATTTCATTATTTCTTGTTCAAACACAAGAAAAAATATGGCAAGTGTTCTAAATCAGATGTTTCGAAATTTGCTTAATTTTATCAAATCATGCCCGATGAATACAATCTCTTTCTTCTGAGGCGAATTGAATTTGCATATTTACAGTTCCAATATTGAAAAATGTTTTGGGATGTTCTCCAGATGAAACAAAGTCCTTGGGGATGAAGAATGAAACCTTACGTTGGCAAGGCTGAAATACGAGACATAGTTTAATAGGATTGTATGTCTCTTAGTTTTCTTTGTCTTCTTAGTTTCCCTTTCTTGGTATTCTCTATCATATTATTTGTTCTCACCGTAATTCCATCATCGCAATCGTGATAGATATTAAGTTTTGGGTCTATCGTCATGATTTCTGAGGTTGAACCGTAAAGAAGAAATTGTCCAAGTGAATCAGTCATTCCTTCGGCAAGAAGATCATCAAGATCTGGTCCTGATATATTGATTGAAACTTTATTTAAGCATTATAATGTTGACTTACCAGTATCATCATCATAAAGTTTAATTTTTGCTCCTGCTAATGGTTTGTCTCCGCACATGAGAACTCCTTTTACTCCAGCAGATTGAGTAAAAAGAGCGTGAGAAACAGAGCCGAAAAAGCATATAAGAATGAGTGAAAATTTGTTTGACATGTCTGTAAGTATATTGAACTGGTATCCATTTCAAATAATTCTAATATTAATTCATACGAAGTAGAAGACATAAGAACAACATCCATAATCATATGACTTTTAAGTAATTAATGTCTTTTTTTCTTTAATACTATTCTTTTCGTATCAACAATTGTTATTGTAATCCAAATCGGGTTTTTATTCGAATGGAAAAAAACCATTTTCCGCCATTTTTAATACCAATATTGGAAAATTTATTTTCCACTATGTGATCTACGTGCTTTATAAAAAGGACTCTTCAAAAAGTTGATAAGCGGTCACGAATACAGTTATGGTTTGACTTACAATACTGATAAATCATGTATACTAGCAAGATAGGAAACTTCAAAAAGCAACTATTTTGATAAGCAATGAATGAGAAAGAATACTGAATAAAAATAAAGAAGCGATACAGGAAGCATATAGAAGCCGACATAGAGACGTTAACCAAAATCAAAATTCTGTTGCAACTGTGTCTGGTCGACCCTTTATGACCTCTGCTGTAGGCAATCAAACTAGTTTTCATCGTGTCTTTTCTTCTCAAATTCTCCTTTTTTATATACTCTTAATAAGTAGCTACTTGGGAACTGTTGATACTTTGATAGATGAGTCATTTTTTGTCAATAAGCAATGTAAACAGTTCTTATGTCACCCATATCCTGTAATATTTTCTGTGGCATTTAGTTTTTTTTCCGGAAAAGTATAAATGTGTGCCTTTATTCACTAATAACTCGCTGATTGAAAAATTCTAGGTAAAAGAAATAGCATTGACATACATATTGCGAATTCAGTTGATTGGAAGTTTTTAAACAGCTTATCGATCAAGCTGCACCTCAAATAAAGGTGGTTTTCAACTTTTTTTGATGTTCAATTCGTATCATCTAATATGGTAGCAATATGAAATAGACATACGCGTACAGGCCCGGCCATAAGATTGATACAAAATGTCGTTGAATGTGATCATTGATATTCAATTTCAGGCAACAATTTTTCTCATTTTTTAAGTGAATAGTTTGACTAATAGGTTTATTTTCTCTGTTTACTTTTCTTTGCCACTGCGACTTTATACTTGAGTATCTCATTATTGGCAAAGAGTTTTTTTCATGTCTTCTCCATTTATTCTTATTCAATTTATTTCAATTCGGGTTTTGGAGTAGTCTACATGATTAATGAGATTTTCTGTTTACCAAACTATCTTTATTATATTTTTAACACTTCTTCTTGACCACAAGCTTTCATCGCATGTTGACTATTTCATGATTATTTTTGTATCACCTTTTTAATTGTTTATTCGTTTCTTTCTCACATCTAGCAATCCAAATTTACTTCGACCGTGCCATATTCCAGTAAACTAGGCCAGTCGGAAAATCTATTATGGTTAGCTATTCAAAATTTTTGGCATCTGAACTTGTGTATCTTCACATTCCCCGGTACAATTTTTCTAGTTACTTCACTGAATCTTTTTAATCTCTTTCGCAGTCACCCAATGTACTTTATTCATTGTCAAAATATATAGGAACCTCGTTGTCCCTAGTGCTATTCGTTTCCAGTTCCCAAAGACTTTATTTTTTTCATCATTAAATTTGAAATAGTATTTAAAAAACTATTATTCTTATAAGTATAATAGAATATATTTAGATTTATATTATTGTGATATTGCTTTCATCTACTACCATAGTTGAGTTTCTTTATTGTTTCTTTGAACTCTTTAATACAATCAATCATAATTTAATCTGTTTATATTCTTAACTAAGAAACTCAGCCGTCTTGTTTGTTCTACTGCCCATTTAAAACATCGTCATTGATTCCATTATATACATTTTTCTGCATATTCGGTTCTTATCTTATGTTTTTTATTTTATATTTCATAACTTTCTCTTACTTACCGGTTTTAGGTATGAAAACCGTTCTGCTAAATGAGCTGGATGATACAACTGGCCAATCTAATGATGATGTTGCACCGGCCCAAAATGCCCCAATAATAGCAACTGAGTCAACAAGTTTGCTTTCCGGCTCAATCACAGTGTTTCTTATTTCTCTTTTCGTAGGTTTTGAGCCGCAATTCGGATTATATGAGCAAGAAGACGGTAACTTGCTGCCAAATGAAAATGAAAATGAAGATGATACATATGCTTGTTCTTCGAAGTAAGTTACTAAGTTTACATGCTGTTTATATCTATATACCGAAAAAGCAGTTGAATTACGAAAAAATATTAGTTTTGCTAATAAAAAAAATTTATAGAAAATTCTTAATTTGAATATCATAATAGCACAGTTGGTACAACCGGGTGAAATAAAAATTCTTAAATTTTCTTGCGTGCATTCTGCGTTTGAAATGATAAAACTATAAACTATTATGATCTTGTTTTCTTATTATATCGTTATCGTATATTCTCTATCCAATATATGCTTTATCCGTTTTCAGGGGTAATAGTTCTGGCCAATTGAATTGCCCACCAACTAATGGAAACCTAAATGATGTAGAAGCCTCGTCACGTGCCATTTTAGCTGGGATGAATGAGGTGAATTTCAATAAAAAAAAGGTTAATTAAGCACTTACTTATCACTTTTATAGGCTAAAAAACCGAAAAAAGTGGTTTCTGACTATTACAAGAAGCAAAACGAACTATTGGAAAATTATAAGAACGATAGTGAACAAATTCAGGTTTTTATGTCAGAATGCCCAAAGTTTAAAAGATATGTTTAAAGGTTTTCTTGAAAACTAGAACCAGACAGCGTTTACAATCCTCGACAAGTGAAGAGCCCGGAGATTTTGATGACAAAAACAGTGGGAGTGGAATTTTATCAAAAGCACCTCTCTTAAAAAATACAGTAAGACAGACTTTTTGAAATCTAATTTTTTTGCCTTTTAAGGAAGGAGATCAAGATTTAGAAGTGATTGAAGCTCATGTTTCCACTAATAATTTATCGGTCGCACAGAAATCATCTGTAATATCAAGATCTCATGATTCTTTAATGTATAAAATATTTTTTATAATATTTTTTGACTTAATACTTTGATTTTAGTGCTAAACATTCGGCTCAACAAGAAAGAGCTGCTGATCATTTCAAAGCAGCTGATCGTTTAGCTAGGATTACTTTGCTCGTAAATATTTCTTTAATGTTCGCTAAGGTATTCTAGATTCTTTTAGAATTAATGGTACATTGTTATCACTTATTTAGGCTTTAGCTTCTTATTTATCAGGATCCTTATCTATCATCTCTTCATTAGTTGATTCTTGTGTAGACATCACTTCAGGTATCTACAAGATACTCTTCATTTTACAATTTTTATTTTAAGGGCTTGTCATTTCTATGTCATCACGTATGATCCGCAAGCGAGATCCTTATCTATATCCTCGGGGTCGTACGCGCCTGGAGCCTTTGGCTTTGGTGAGCAGATTCATCAAAAGAAATAATATCATAAAACATATTTTATTTAGATGATTATCAGTGTAGTCATGGGGGTAGCCAGTTGTCAGCTCATTTATGATGCCGTTCAAAGAATTTTCAAAGCTTACAACTTCCAAAATAGTGGTCATGGAGAAACCCCAACATTGGAAATGAACATTGAAACTTGTGGCATTATGGTTTCAACAATATTCGTCAAATGTATCTTGTTCTTAGTTTGTCAAAAGTATGACGTCATAATTCACTTATTTCAACGTAACATATATTTTTCAGATATAAATCCGATCCTTCCATAGAAGTTTTGGCAATGGATCATCGTAATGATTGCCTCTCTAATTCTGTTGCTCTGCTCTGCGCTTTCCTTGCTAAGAGGTTGATAAACATATTTTCCTCTTTTTAATGAACTAAACATGAATTTTCAGATATTGGTATTATCTAGATCCCATTGGAGCTATCGTAGTTTCATGTTATATTCTGTTAACTTGGGTGAAAACTGGTAAAGAACATTTATCTAAACTTAGTGGTAAAACTGCTGAGCCAGAGTTTATCAATAGAATCATAAAGGTAATTTGAAATATAAAATAAAAATTATTTTTTTTTATTTCATTAGGTTTGTATTGATCACGATCCTCGTATATCTCATCTTGATACTGTATACGTTTACCATTATGGAACAAAGTTTTTGGTAGAAGTTCATATTGTTCTGGACGAGAATATGACTTTGAAAGTTGCTCACGATATAAGTGAATCATTACAGATTAATATCGAAAGCTTACCAGATGTAAGTTATCGGTTTTTCTTATCAAAATAGCTTTATTTTTAGGTTGAGAGGGCATTTGTACATACAGATTATGAATATGAGCATCAACCGAGAGATGAACACAAGGTTGTATAAGCCTTCTTGTTTCGTTTTCTTGTATTCAATTAGTGTTCGAAAATAGATCTATAATTTGATGTGCTTTACGTTTCATGTTATCTAATTCTCATCCAAATATTTTGCAATCCCGGTAACCCTTTTCATGATTGCTCTTCACCCATCCCCATTTCTAATAACTATCTTACTATCTCATTTCGGCCTCTTCAATAATACTCGGTAGATAATTCTTTCTATCTCTTATCTCAATGGCATTTCTACTTTTTTGTCTTGAAGTATTTTTCTGTGGAATATTTTTTTTCTTCTTTTCTTTTCGAATTTTGGGGTTGTGTTGAAGAGCTTAACACCCAATTTGATTTTAGAAATGCATGTTCGGGTAAATGATAAACTCGATTCGAACAAACAAATACATAGTTAATAAAATCTGACTTAATTTTAACAATTTTCCAATTAATTTAAGATAATTACTCTTGTTAGTACGAGAATATAATAAAAAGTTTTACTTTAAATTTTCAAGATATACAAACATGAGGAAACAATAAATTTAAAATAAAATTGAGCATAGTGGTACAAGAAAGCTTACGGAATTCAAGATAATCATATGTTTTATTAATGAAATCATTCAATTAAAAGATAAAATAAATAATTTATTCTGATTAAAATAGTTTTTATTTTTGATATAGAAAGTTCGAATTGTTTTATGGATTTTTCAGTTGTAAGTCAGTAGGGCAACGATGTGCTGCTTCCATCTCTGAAAAGTATGGCAAGCGATCAGCTTTAGCAAGCAAGACGACCCAGAAAACGATGTTAAAAACAAGAAACTATAAGTATGAATTATATTTTGATAAGAATAACTTTCAATCCAACTTACACTACTAGGGAAGATTATTCGGCTAGCAATATCGATGTGACTATGCTTAACACAGAACTGTTGATTCGGCTGTTTGATAACGGCTATAATTGAAGTTCCAGCTGTATTACATGTACATTGAGCTAATCGAACATCTGAATTACATATTTAGGTTATAACAATAGAAAACCAATCTTAAACGAACCATGTAGGAGATCAGGTGTAGGAGCTGCTGGCTTAACTTCCGTTTTCTTTTCTCGACGTCGTCTATCTTCATTCTTTTTCTGAAAATATAATATAGCTATATAATAATAATATTATAAATGTTGTTATTACCTTAGAATATGCAACCCCAGCATATTCAATTAAAGCTAATACAACCAATAAATAACAGAAACCTAAATAGACATCCACAGCTTTAACATATGCAACCGGGGGAAGTCGTCTAAAATTAATCAAAACTTTCAGAATACTCAGATAAGCTACCTATTAGTTCCTGTCATCAGATGAGTTTCAGTAAGTACAGTCATAACACCAATAACAGTACGCGATGGGGCTGAATCACGTGAGATCCAAAATGAAACCTTCAAGTATTAGGATTTGATAAATATTCTAGAATACTGTAAAACAAACCCATGAAATAACAACAACAAGAGCAGCAGGAACAAATATTTGTAACATATAAAACCCACTTTCACGATCAAATATGAACATAACCCATAATCTTGAATATGATCCTAAAATATTAAAATAATATATGTATAGTATTATATATTATATATAATATTATTAAATATATAATATAGAAGCTTTTGCTTGGACAACAGGACAAAAACAAGAAAGAATGAAGCAATAAGAAGCTAAAGCTTTAGTAATGATGATGTTATATTACAAAACACTTTACAAGAACTTTTAATTGATTGTTTTAAAAACCTTTTAAAATATTAATTTGATGAGTATGTCCTGAAAATGTTAATAAAATATTGAAATTTAAGCTTATTCTTATGTTATAAGCTTTAATTATAAAATTATTATAACATGAAATGGAAAAAAATTTGAAGTATTGAAGCTAAGATATTGAATTCAGACCTTATGATCTACAATATATGGCTTTTTCCGGTAAAACAACTTAAGAATATCATTGTAAATGATTGTTAAACATAAAGATTTAGTTAGTATTCTGAGATAAATATATAATAATTTAGAATATACCTGAAGATGTAGTAGCCATTGTACGATTGACACAAACATCTGAGAATCTGTAAGATGGTAGCTCAATTTGATTTGTCTGAACAGCATTAGCGCAATTAGGATCCTCAGCAGAGCACCATTGATAAGAGATTGTATCCGTTGTGTATGCATCTAAATTTTTTTTTTATTATCAAATTCTTTAAAAAAACAAATTATATTTGATTATATGTATATAGTATATAATATATTTAAAAATAATATTAAATGAGAATTAGTAAAGAAATTCATTTAAATCTTTGTGTACCCACAATAATAAAAATCAGACACCTAAGTGCAATGAAATAAAACAAAAAAAAAAGTCGGAAAAAGAAATGTTGAAAGCAATATATACACATAGAATATAATTAATGTTTTTTTCAGTATACATATGTATATTCTCAAAAATGAGAATGGTATTTTGAAAGTTTTCATATATAATGAAATACGAGAGAGAGAGAGAGAGAGAGAGAGAGAGAGAGAGAGAGAGAAAATATAATTTAAAAAAACATTGTGAAGTTAAAAAGGAAACAGATGATGAGATTTGAGGATAGAAAAAACACAAAAATATAAATGTAAAGACATGATTGAGAGTCATCAATTTGGAAATAGTATAATCATCAAGATACGAATATGAATTATTCAAAAACATATTGTATTTGAATACAAGCATAAAGGTGTATTGAAACAACTTAAGCTGGATAAAAAAAAGTTTTTAATCAAGTTGAACATAATGATAATGATAATAAGAAGCGTCAATGATATCAAAAAGAATTTTAATTCTTTAAAATGATATGAATCTAAAAACTAATATTTCTAATCTTTATAATAATAACTATAAAATTTTAAAATATATAAATATAAAATATTTATATATTTTTAAATATTTAATGATATTTTTTATTTTGTTCTCAGAAATTTTTCATCAATATAATAATATATAATATATATATTATTATATATTATAATAATTAATATTTATTAATATTATCATTATCATTATTTTCAACATTTGATTTTTATTTTTATAAATTTCCTTTTTAAATGAAAAACACCGGAAATGATAGAGTTGCACCAGGGTATGTACATGATTATTCAATTCATATAGTACATACACATTTTAAATAAACAACAACAAATTATTTTGCTTGTTTTGAATTTCTTTTTTCTTCATCTTATAGTAAAGATGATATAAAGATATATGTTATATTACTGTTATTACTTAATAGAAATCTTAATTAATATAAAAAGAATAACAGATTTTAACCGGAGATTGACACAAAGAAAAGGCCATATTATTTGTGAATGTTTATATATTTGTTGATAAACAAACATATAATCATCAACATGAGCTATAATGGTAATCCATATAAGCTTCTTTTTGTTTCTTCCAAAAAAAAAACATTAATTGAAGTGAAAGAGAAGGAGAATTACAGCTTTGGGCCCAGATATGATTTTGCAAGCACTGGCAAAGGAGTAATATTGAAAGAAAAGAGTTTACTGTAAGAGAATAGGTAGGGAAATATAGAGATAGACAGAGAGAGAGAACGAAAGAGAGTTTGGGAGAGCGTTAGAGGGAGAGAATGAAGAAATACGAAGAAGGGAAGAAAGCTCATATCATATGAAGTTGAATTGTAGCCATTATTCGTCGATGTCGATTGCAGTCCATTCATCTTTACTCATATTTTCTGAAACTGAACTCAGAACTGTCAGAATTGTCCAGTATCCAACTGAAAATAAAAGTTTTTAATCAAGTTTTAGGATATTTTATTTATATTTGCAGCATAACAATAATAATAAAAACATACCATTAAAGCCGAAAAATAGAAGTGGAAACAGATAACGACTACATTTGTCAATTTTAGCTGGTGTTACATTGCGACATGTTCTTGATGCCTTAAGATTTAAATATATTAAAAAAAACTTTAATTATAATTTAAAGTATTAATTAAATAGTTTGTTAATTAATTATTATTTTTTCTGATAAAGTTATGTAGTAGATAACTACTGGAACTTACCTTTTTAGGTCGTGCAAATGGTGCTGGCCACAACGTATGAGCATTATCTGCTACAAGTCGTGGATGTTGTATTAAAGGTATCGTCCTACAATCACAATCTACTGGAATTTCCATAAGCTGATGCTGAAAAGAATTAAATAAAAAAAATTCAACACAAACATAAGAATATATAGTTAGCTATAATATTATTTTTTTTTTAAATTTTACTTACCATTGACGAGTTATTTTGTCCAAAATAGAGATCAGTCTGAAAAAAAAAACAAATAATTAATGAAATATTTAATATATTATTTATATAATATTCAATTATTAGTAAATATTAAACATTCAAAGTTAATATGAAAACATACATGATGATTACTTTTAGCTGGTGTTGAATTTTGTGAGAGCATTTCCATTTCATACGACTAAATTTAGTTAATATAACAAAGAAAAAGCAAAGATTAATATTATATTAAAATATATTAATATTAATTATATGGATATTAGATAAAGATTAAAAACTTACATTGTTATTTGGTTGTTTAGGTGATAAGTTGTTACTAAACATTGGAACTTCCGTTCGCTGTTGTTGCTCAGCCTTAAAAAATATAATAAATAAGTTAAATTATATGTATACTGTATAATATTATTTAAAATATAATTTAAATATTAAAATTATAAATCAAACCTGTTTTCGTCTTTTTTCTCTTCTTAAAACTATTCTTTTATTCATATATGATACAACAGCATATTCTACTAATGATGCAAAAACCATGACGAAACTATAATAATTAAAGAAATTTATATAAAAAAATATATATAAAAATTTACCAAAAATTAAGAAAAACATCCAATCCTTTGATATAACTAACTTTAGGCATTGAATTATTAGTTGTAGTAATCAAAGTAGTCATTGTAAGGACAGTAGTTACACCAAGACTGACACGAGCAGGGGAAGCTTCACGATTAAGCCAGAAAGATACCTAAAAATTGAAAAAATTAATTTTTTTTTTACAAAAAATATGTTTTACCCATGATATTGTGACAATAAGCATTGAAGGAATAACAATATTCATTGAATAAAAACCCATATTACGTACTAATAATACTTCAAAGTAAAGTCGAACATATTCCCCTGTAGAAAGTTTGTATATCAAAAAAAGATTTTCATAAATCAAATGAAATACCTGATGAAGTAACAGCTTTAGTTATATTGACACTATAACCACTATGTCGAAATTGAGGTAACATAAATTTATCAAAAGCTACAGCTTTTTTCTGATCTTCATTCTTCTTATGTCCCCAAAAATAGTCAATATCTGCTGTTGTATATCCATCTAAAATATTCTTTTTTTTATTTATAAAAATTAAAATTAAAAGTTATTTGGAAATCTGAAAAGAGTTTGCATCCAGGTCTCACTCAAGGATGCTATTCAAATATGATTTGTTATATATTTTGTATATTTATATATATATAATAATATTATTTTCATATAATTAATAGAAAAAAATATTTAAATTAAAAGGAAGAAAAGGAATTTTATTATTATTTTCTTATATATTTTTATATTATTCAAATATAAAAAAGATTATAAATAGATATTTAAGTGAATGTAGAAATGAAGTTAAATTTTTTAAAAAATTTGTAGAAATAATTGATGATTATTCAGGTTATTCATCTATATTCAAGAGATCATCAGCATGACTTATACGTATGTAATAACTCCAATAAATTACATTAAAAAGGACGAAAACCTGAAGAAATAAATTATTAAATTATTTGATAATTTCTATAAAAATATTTCCAAAAAACAAAACAATTTTCTTACAGTTGGAAATATTGCACGAGAATATTTGTCTATGCTTGATGGCTTTATTCGTTCCATAATTGGTATATACCAACCACGTCTCATAGAATTAACAGTTATAAATGAAACTCTAGAATAAGTTTAAGTTTCATTATAATCTGTAATTCTTTAAATATTACCTTGATGGCCTAGCAGAATCAGATTTAGGTAAAACACATAAACAATCTGAGTCCTGTAATAGGAAGAAGACAATGAGATTCGAGCATAGATGAGAGCATTACCATAATCTGTCGTGGAGGTTCCGGAAGAAATAGATGACTTGATTGATCAGTTGAAGAATAAAATGGTCGATACCCACTGTTAAAAAAAGAAACAGATGATCGACCTATATTAGCTTCTTCGTCATCTTCTGGAGAACTTCCCAATAATGGAGCTCTATAACTCTTTTTCGATTAAAACATCTCAATTTTATATTTTATATTGATTGAATATTGTGAAAATATTATTTTAACTCAACAAACCTTGAGTTCTTACGGCTTTCAACTAGTTTCATACGTTTGGAGATATAACCAACAGCTGCATATTCCAATAAAGTACAGAAAACCATCATGAAACATACACCTAAAGTGATCAAACAGCATTTTCACATCCTACTCATTTTGCAAGATTTTTCCCAACATTTTTTAAAATTTCAATTGTAATTTGCCACACCTTCATTGCTTGCATCATCATCCCACTCTGCCCGACCCTCCCTTCGTTCACTCTCTCAAACTTTTATATGATTTCCAGAAGATTTTCATTATATCTATATGTGATGAAGCTGTTCAAAAATGCTTTTTCTTCTTCATCCATCTTCCTGTTCATCTATCCACAATTACGTAATGATTTTATCTTCTTCTTCTTCATTTTATCAACGACAGTTGTCTTAGTCAGTAGTCCACTCGAATTGGATTAATTGCTCAACTATGCCAAGTAGTTCATAAACGATATAACTTTTTTGAAGAAAAAAAAAGTTTTTGAAGATGATAACATTGTTAAAGAAACATTTCTTTTTTTTTTAAATCTCATCTCTAGAAGAGAAAAAACAAAACAAAAAAACTTCCCGTTCAAGCTATGGTTTGTTTTCTTGTATAAATAATTTGTTTTTAACTTAAGTTTGTTAATATATCTTTCATGTTTTTGATGTTAAAACTGTTTGTGATAACTAGTCCCTAAAGAAAATTTTTTTGTAATGAAATATTAGGCGTTGAGAGATTGAAGTATGGTAATCATTCAGCAATTTGTCGCCAGAAGCGACTGTTTGTCATTAGTTATCAAGATGTGGATGAAAGATTTTTGAAACTTTTATATGAAATATCACACATAAGGAAGATGCTTAGAGAAGAGAAGAAATTTATTTAGATCATCTGACTATTTCTCTTTCTACATCTCTTGTACTCTCTTATTTCATATACATTTCTCAGTATCTCTTATCTGTTCAACATGCTAAAACTGCGTGTATGTTGCAACTAATTCAGCTTACATCGCACCTAACATAAAACATATTACAAATTCTCTCACAAGACAGCAGAGGAAGTCGGTTAATTAGAGAGAGAGAGAGAAAAGGATAGCAAGGGATAGATAGAATAGCTATAGGACCTTGCTAGGTACGGCTCCGCGCATCCACGCCTGTCCAACCTATCCGAGGACGTCGGCCAATTGTTTTCTGATGATCAACCGCAATTTGCCAAGTGATGAACTTCATGTGTATATGTAGGTGTATATATACAGCAAAAGAGATAGAGATATACAACAAGAAATGAATTAATCACGAAACTTAGTGACAAATTGCCAATCATCTCAATTTCACTTTCTTATCTATCCCTCACATTCAATTTGAAATGTAAAATATACATATGATTATCTAATAATTAAATTATTTTATAAAATAAATTAAAACATACCAAGAAATATATCAATACTTTTAACATATGATACTTTTGGCATTGATGACTGAAATATATAATTATAATTATTATTTAAATTATAAAAATATTTTAATAAAATTAAATTGATTTTCCCTCATTTAATGATTACAAAAATGTTTGTTTCATGTTATATGATGATGTTATGAACAGATGAACCTTACATTTGTTGTCGTCATCAAAGTTGTCATCGTTAAAACTGTCGTTACGCCTAGAGCTACACGTGCTGGTGTTGCATCACGTGATAACCAGAATGATACCTATAACATTTTTTTTTGTTCAATTAAATACTATATCATATAGTATATAAATATATTTGAGAACACAATAACATCAAAGTATAGACGTACGTACCCAAGAGATGACAACGATTAGGATCGATGGTAAATAGATTTGTATCAGATAGAAGCCAATATTGCGTTTGAAAAAGAAATAACTCACAAGACGAGAATATTCTCCTAAAAATCATTCAAATCAATCCTCAATCAGAGCATAATGTTGAGCTTAATGCTGAAGCCCATAGCATTTGGCAGATGGGCTTAGACAACACTATTCTGAGTAAATCTCAAAAACCAACCTGAACTAAGTTTTTCAGTTATGTTGGTATTTTTCACGTCAACCAAAACAAATTGGGGCAACTCAAACTCTGCTCGTCCAACACCTTCTTGACCAAAAATGTATATGATATCGAGAATACTGTAGCCATCTGGAAGGATTTCCAGCAACGTTCTAATCATTCATTGAGAAGAAAATTTAAAATAATTGAAAATGATAGAAAATTAGAAGAAAAGATCTATTTAAATTATTAAAATATATCATCATGCTATCTAGAACATGCAAGAAACACAGAAAAACTTCTAAAACAATCATGCAATTCTAACTATATAGTATAATGTTATTTATATTCAATTAAATTATTTTTTTAATTTTATAAATAAAGATTTTTAGTATATTAATTATTCAAAAATTATTTAAAGAAATATAAATTATTATTTACCTGATAACATGAGAATTTAAGCATTTTGTTGAATATTGAGTTGTAGATGATATGATTTTATATTTAAATAAATGCTGAAAAGGTTTTAAGGAAAATGAAAAAACCAAGAGATTTTGAACAATTGTTCATAATTCTCTAATTTTTATTATTATTTATTATAATAATAATAATAAATATTTAATATAATTTTTCTTACCGTATTTCTTCATACCGTAATCTTTTCTTCATTATTTATAATGAAAAAAATAACAACAAATATAGCAAATAAAATAACAACAATGAATAAAATTAAAAAAATACAATAATAATTATAATAAAAATAAAAATAAATTATAATATAATACTTACAATATATTTATAAAAAAATAGTTAAAAGAGGAAATAATGATGAGAGAAGTTTATATAATATTATTTTAAATTATTTTAATATTAATATGTATATACACTTTTTTTTTTAATAATTTTTGGAGACCTGGTGCAACTCTTTTTTTTTATTTTCTCAGATTTATTTTAATTTTTTTGTTTGAAACTGTGATGTCTACATACAACACATTCTACTCTATATGTCTACGTCTACATCTATTATCACACAAAGATTTAAAGAAAAAAACTTTTTTTTTTATAAAAAAATTTGGATTTAATTTAGTTTTTAGAAAAAATATATTATATTTTAAGATATGAATATTGACTTACAGCTTTCTATTTCCAGCTTACAGCGTTGTGAATCCATTGGAAATAGTTGTAATTTCATCGGACATGTAGCTGTTACTGTTAATCTATATAAATATATTATATAAATTATATAAATATTTTACTAACCTTTGACTTGTATACACAGTACCATCAGCATCTATACGTAAAAATGAATTATGTGTTGTAGCAACATGAAAGAATGACTTCTTTTCATTTGGAAAAAATGTATCAGGTTTCCATAATTTATCCAAATAATCAACACCAACCTATATATAATTATTTAATTAAATAAATATTATTGTACTAACAGTAAGTGATGTAATTGGTTTATCGCTGGAACCTATCCGTAAATCACCGAAAGCTAATCGAGGATCTTGCCATGTCTGTCTCATATAGAAATCCAAAGTAAAATCCTGTAATTTTTTATTAAAATTTGTATACTTTAAGTTCATAGTTCATATATTAATTTAATGTGAAATCAATACATTTTATAGTTTTTTTTTCAAATTAAAAAATACAAAAAACGTCATGTATGACACATGTTCTTATTTAATCGCGTACTCAATCTTTATCCCTCTTTTCCACCTTTTTGTTCGATTTTCAGCTGTCAGCTTGAACAAGATCAGTTTGAAAGCTCGAACACACACAGGTATCATCTGACCTCTTGTCAAAATGAACCTAACAAAGTGATAAAGAATGAATGGAAGTAAGAGGCAGAGAGAGAGAGAGAGAAAGAAAAAGAGAGAGAGAGAGAGAGAGAGGGAGAGAGGGAGAGATTTTCATCTTTGATTATAAGCTGTAAAGGTATATTCTTACAGATAAACAAAAACAAAACTTTTCTCAAAAATATTTCTTCTTTCATAAAAATTTCAAAAAAATATATTTTTTAAAGAAAATAATGATTATTATTATTTAAAAATATTTTAAAGTAAAAATAAAATGTTTGAACACCTACCATATCTACTTCAGATACAGCACTAATAGATGAGACATGAATGGTAATTCCAACATCTACAGGCTTATCACCGTATCTAAAATCAATTTTATTAAATAATATAGTTAATATAGTTAAAGATATACTTTATAAGTATATATATAAAATATTTTAAGCATATTTTTCACTTTTCCCATTTTTTCTAACGATTTATAACAATTTCCTAATGGAATAAGATCTTTTTCCTATGCATATATGTATGTTAAACTGAAAATAGAGCTCAAATTCACTTTAGTTTGACTTGAACCTTTTTTGAAGAATCTTAGTTCGTTCAAGCTTAAGATGACAGCCTTCCTTTTTTCTCGGCCACTTGGGGTTCGTTGACCTCGTAGCTGTTAGTTGTCTTGCAATGGCATATTCTGCCTTATTTCAATATTATTTCAACTTCATAAGATTGATAAAATTGAATAATACTTTTGTTTTATTTCAAAATAACATATTGAAATGAAAATATTTAAAAAAAAAAAAACTAAATCTTGTTGCTTACATCATTATACCTTCTTTTTTTTGCTGAACATCACAAAGTTGTATTCATAACTAGGTTCCCGATGGAGCTATTAAAACTGGACCAAGTTTTTTTTTATGGAGAAAAGAAAGTTATGTTCCAAAAGCGAATGTGATAAGCAACTTCCCCATTTACAAATATTCCGCCTTTCTCTCTCTCTCTCTCTCTTTCTCTCTCTCTCTCTCTCTCTCTCTCTCTCTCTCTCTTTTCTCAAATCATCTAATATCTATCTCTCTCTCATCACTTCTCACTATCTTTAACTCAAAAATGCTTCTTCCAATCTTTTGTTCTCGTTTCTTCTTCTATTTTTCAAAATAAATCTCATAAATTCTTAGCAGCAGTAGCATTAAGTTCAATTGTACTTTCTGTCTTCATGAACCTTATGTGCTTATCATTTTCTCATTCTTAGGCTTATTTCATGAAAGATGTAGCTTTAAGATTGTATAAGTAGCTTAAATTAGACATGAAAACAATGAATCAGATCTACAACTCAGATGTTCAGCAACAAACAAGTCATGGTCTTCGCCCCAATACTTCACTCTATCTATATTATGTGGAACAGATTGCAAAGAAGCGTTTTTTGAAATATTTTCTGAGATTTTGACATATTTGGTTTTTAACTCATGATACACAACTTCTATTCGATTTGTTTTCAACATTATGTTTGTAGTGCCCTTCCTCTGACTTAGCACTTCTAATCAAACATCAAACTCAATATAGCAACAATATTGGTAATTTCCAAGATATTTTCTGTTTTTCATTTAATTTTTTATTTAAAATGAAGAAAAATTCGTTTAAATTTGATTTTTGAAAGAAAATAATTGAACATACCGTGGCCGTAACCGTTTGTCATATATCGTTCGATTTGTTAAACGATCCAATACTTGGGATAAGACTGTAGTATCGACATAGCTGAAAGAAGAAAAAAGTTTCATTGTTGGAAAATGCTGTAATTTTCAGAAAAATGTTGGATTATAGCTTTATTCTTGGTAATGCTCAATGTATTTCAAGATTTTAATGAAAATACTTTGTTGCTTTATGCATATTCAGCTTTTTGAGGAAAGTCCCCTACTGAAGATGAAATAGGAAAGAAATCGAATAAGAAGAAGAAGACCCTGTGGTCTAGTACTAGTTCTATAAGTGAGCACTTTTTCCATTAGTCCATATAAAGAGCCGCAAGAGTTTTGGAAGGATAAGGGGAGAGGTTGGGAGCAATGTGTAGAGCTGGGAATTTATTAAATTTAGACAGCTTTACATCATTTTTCTTGTAATTTTAAATTTCAACAAACGACTCCAGTAAGGATTCCAAATGAAATCACTTAAAATTCATTTTTTGAGTGGCTTATACGCTTGATCTAACATCTTGTCTGATATTCATTAGGAACATCTTTCGTTCACTTTCATTTTCTTTTTCTTTTTTTTTTAAACAAATTTGCTTTTCCTCTCACTTTTCTTAGATTTGCTAGATTTTGCTTAGCAAGAATGTACAAGTTATAATGATGAGGATGATGATGATGATTGTTAGAAGTACTTCCTTCTAGCTTAATTCATGTCTTTCATTCAGAAACTTATAAAGAGCTTTCTTTATCCAATACATTTTTCAAGTAACTTATGAATGAAAACTAACTATTATTCAAATTTATTTCAGATGAATAATGAAAATCTGAATCTTCATTTCTTTCATTATCTTTCTCACCTTACGAGAAGCAGTTATCACCGTCTTGTCTGTTTAATTCCTTGTCGTAATACCTCCTTAGCTCATTATAATGAAACTGAAGTGATAGAATAGCTTCGGAAGAAACAGATGAACAACGTATGATGATGATGAACAGATTTGACGACCATTTTCTTTCATCCTATCATCAGCTTTTACTGATCTCAATAGCATTTGTGGTTCTTCACTACTTAAATTTCCATTTTTTTTTATTTTCTTCAGATCATTTATCATCCTGATGAGGGCGTTTTCACCAAATTTTTTGAAACTGACCCTGCGCGATTACAGATTGTAATTCCTTATTGAATTTGTATGTTCGTTCAGCCAATATTAAACGAATAAACCATTTGACAAAATGATTTCTTCATGAACCCCACCTACTCTTTCCCTTCTCTCTCTCTCTCCCTCTCTCTCTCTCTCTCTCTCTCTCTCTCTCTCTCTCTCTCTCTCTCTCTCTCTCTCTCTCTCTCTCTCTCTCTCTCTCTCTCTCCAAGTGGTGCACATTTCTATTTAGTAGTGGTCTTCTCGTTATTCTCTGGTTGTCAAAACTCTCCATTTTAATCGTCCACTCTCAGTTTTCGAACATGTTTCTTTGTATCCAACTGCTGTTGGTAGGCTTAGTTTATCCCGAAAAGAACAGTTAGACCACAGAGAAGGAGGAAGAGGGAAAAGAGAAAATAAGAAATCAAGAAAGAGAGATTCAAAAGCGAGTTAAAGCATAACGGAGAGGGCAAAAGATGTAAAAGCTGTAGTCAGTAGTCAATCGCCACAATGACATATGTTCTTTTGGCTTAGCTTTTGCTCCCTCCCCCTTTATCCAAGAATACAAGAAACAGGTTCGTAACCAATTTCAACTTCCCTCATCCAATCCCTCTTCTCCCCTCTCTATCTCTCTGTTCCTCTGTCGTTACTTAAACATTCTCATCTTGCTAGTCACACTTCTTATCCTCTTTATCACTTCTCCCTACCCAAAGGTGAATCTATTGGTGGATGAAAAGAACAGAAAAACGAATGATCGATTAACAAATTCCAATAGCATAGCTTTTGTTCCCGATGCCGTTCTAGTCTCTAGCCTTGCTGCGATCATGTTGTTGGAAGCTCACACATCTCACCGAATCTGCAGCCGCATCTCTGGTGATATCGTGAGTGGCAGATGGAACAAAGCTAACACAATCCACCAATATCAGAGTATGATCATCAACAATCATGTGCAGAAAGTTGAATCACAGCTAGTGATCTCAAGGACATCATGCTAGTTTATCCATATATGAGATAGCACATGTAGCAAATACTCTAACCCATGTATATTCTCTTGATAATACGAATAGGAAGAAAAATGCGTAAAGATAGATTAAGGAAACGACAAACAAGAAGAAGAATATTCTTTTTATTTTCCATTTACTATTTGACTTTGCCGTTCCAG
The DNA here is from genome assembly GCA_964057225.1 of Auanema rhodensis. NCBI lineage: Eukaryota > Metazoa > Nematoda > Chromadorea > Rhabditida > Rhabditidae > Auanema > Auanema rhodense. Next base: position 5,291,627 of record OZ059899.1, on the reverse strand, counting down.
ACAAAAACGACAGCTGATATCGTATGTGTAGGTCTGTGTGAACAATTTACCCCCCACGGATGACTATGGAGAAAAGGGTTGAGAAGGGAGGGTAGTATAAGCGGAATCCTTTGGCTAGGACATTGAGTAATATTAGTTGGAAAAGTAACACAGTAGAGGATATGAAGAAGACGATAACGATATTTGAGAATTTTGAGGAAAAAGGAGAAGGATGTTAGGTAGAGAGACTTCAAGATACAAGCGTAAAAAGAATGAGAGTTATAGATTATAAAGGTAAACAAAGACTTAAAGGAAAATAAAATGAAAAATAGAGAGAGAAAAGGAGGGAGAGAGAGAGAGAGGGAGGGAGGAAGAGAGTGAAATATACGCTATATGTGTATGTGTGAGAGAAATACGAAAAGAACGGTGAATGGAAAAACAAATTTGATACATCATCATCTTTTTTTCTCACTTTCTATGTATAAGATAGATTTCCAATTTACTTATGGATATATTTCGTTTGAACTTCACATCATCTTCCATTCCTTCTTTTCTCACTCAACTCAACAACTATAAGTATTGAATATAAGTTGATAGATTCTTTATAAAACCTATAAAGCTTAATCAATCATGATATTATCATATAGAAATGGTAACATCTAACCATATTCTACTTCTTTGTCTTTCAAAATTTCTTCAAATACTGAATCATTGGCTATACACTTGATTTACATCACGTGTTCTTTGCCAATGAAGGAAAAGAGACGACTGTTGGCTGAGAGCAACGTCCAACACTACATGGCCGACGTTAGTGACGGAAATATGCAAATTACTGCTTTCTTTCATCTTCGTGCTGTCGTCAACGTCAGTTTGACGACGTCTGCTTGTCATCTCATTTCGACCTTTTTTGGAATCTGGCCACAGCTCCGGAATTGGTCTTAAGTCTTGTTCACGCAAAATCTGTTAAACGGCATGCTGAATGTTGCAAACGGAACTTCTTCCTCAACGTCGTGTGTGCGTGTGTGTGTGGCTTGTGATGAAGCAAACGGGAGAGATTGAGAGAGAGTAGATGTGAATATGCATTCCGTCATCCCCCATACAAATGCATAATCTATATGATTTTGGGGTACAAATTGCAAAAATTCAATTGTCCATAGCCATGAAAGAAAAAAAAAGGTCAAAAAACTGTCTTAGCTCTTCTCAAACAGCAATGTAAACCGAGGTAGAAAATTGCGGAGGGTCATAATCTTAATTGAAACCAGATTCAATAAGCTTTATCCTGTAGTGTATTCGATGATATACAGATCTTCAACGCCAATTGTTAGAAAAACAAAAATCGAATTGTGAACATTGGATGATACATCTTCTTGAGCTATTGAGCTTTTCCATATGCACATGGTGATCATCAAACATCGAACGAACTATCGGAAGTGAAGATACAAGAACTACGTATGATGGAAGAAGATAAGAGAGAGAGAGATAGAGAGAGAGAGAGAGAGAGAGCGAGAGAGAGAGAGAGAGAGAGATGAGAAGCTTCAACTGGTTAAAACGAGCTCCATCAAGAAAACCGTTATATCTTGTGTCATTAAAACATTGCAGAACGTTTCTTGAGTCTGTTGAGAATAAAACATTTTCAATACGAATTCCTACATAGATTCGGAAAAATAATATCTTTAGGAGTTAATAGACAACAGATATCACCGGAAAGAAATTCAAGATGGTTCAATTAGAAGTTTCTGAGGTGGATCTATCTAATTGAAGAAGAAGAATAACAAGAATAACATAAAGAGAGTGAAGGAAATGGTGAGGAACAGGGAGAGAGAGAGAAATGGTTCAAGACAGAATTGAATATGTAATATGCTATCTATTCAAAATTTTCTTCAAAATAATCGAAAAAATTATTCTTCTTATAAGATGAAGATGAAAATTTTTTGTTTTTCATATTTGTTTTATATAAATTTTCATTTTCATGTTGCTTTGATAATATAAAGTCTATAGTTAGACAGTAGAAAATGGAAATATTAATTTAAAAATGTGTTATGGAATAAGGAAAATGAGGCTTTTTGCTAAAGAAAGCTGTAAAAAATAAGATGGAAATTCAAAACATAACAGAATAAGCAGAATAATGTTTTTTCAATTTATAAAGAATTATTATAAAATGTATATATATATATATATATATATTATATGAATATATAATTATTATATTATATAAATCTATAAAAAAATAAGAACTTACTCGCTTTCCATGAACTGTGCTGACGATTTACTGAATAGCCATAAGAAGCTCAGGGCTCTGAGCAGAACATAGATCTGCTGAATATTGCAAACGGTCATCAGATACCGTGACTTTTAATAGTTGAATAATAAGGTTACAAGCTTGAATACTGCTTTAAAGCTGCTTGTTATGTTATATGAAGTCAAGTTAGAAAGATATAAACCTAGGCACAAGACTTCAAGTGTACGTCGTCTCGCATGCTCATCTCACATCATCTGTAGCTTGTGCTTACGAAAACTAATGATAATTAATCTGGCTGTACAGAATATAATTGTTGTCCGATATATTAATATATGTTTATATATATATAGTAAAACGATGATGCTGATGATAATACAAAGATGGAGAAGTTAGAGCTGATACTTCTGTAGCTTCAGATGACAATGTTATTTGTAAAAGATGATGATAATCTGTCCTAATAGAATGATTGTAATAGATGAATTGAGATGACACGTCACGTCTATTAGAATCCTGAAAATGACAGCGAATTGAGTATGATGAATGATGGACACATAAAATCATAAAAACGGAAAAGAAGAATTGAAAAAAGAATGTAGAAAAATTTCTTTTCAAATATAAAAAAAGTTTTAAATCACACACATATCATTTAGGAAAACGTTGAGAAATAATTGAAATTTCATGTAAAGACAAGAAATGAACGTATAAGAGAATATGTGAAGAATTAGAAAGAGATATCTTTCAAAACATAATTCGAAACATTTTTAGAAGAAACAGATAGGAAAAAACAAATCAAATGAAGATATTCATTGGAAATTTGATATATAGCCTCAAGAAATATTATCTAGAAAAATTATTGAGCTATATGAAGATGTTGTTTAAGCATCTAATGAAACAAACTTATACATACACGTACACATACACATACGACGGATGGCCGCTGAAGTCGAGGCCAGATCAGACCCCAGCCAACTGTCTGTGAGGGGGGTGGGCGGAGCGAACACGATTGCCGGGGGAGGGCTGGTGTGGGGGGCTATGTGATGGTGCTGCTGTGGTGCTGGTGAAGCTGATGGTGAGCAGTATGGGGATGCTAAAGTAAAGAGGGGACCAGACTGATCAGAACAACTCACACATAGAAACACACATGCATAATATACATATGGAAGAGAGAGAGAGAGAGAGAGAGAAAGAAAGAGAGAGAGAGAGAGAGAGAGAGAGAGAGAGAGAGAGAAATAGTAAAATGCTATACGTATAGTATATCTAGTTAGTTATATTCAGCTCACATTCAGTAATGTAAGATAAGATTCACTTGTGACTTACAAGTTGTACTTCATTGCAAAAATGGAAACATTCAAGATTTTCTATAAACAATTTTTATTTTTGAAGCTGTAAGTTCATAGTATATATTATATTTATATATATTCTAAGTTATTTATGCTAATTGTTTATGAAAATGACAAAAAAAACGTGTTATTTACTTCAATCTACTTAGTTTCTAATCTCATATTTAGAAAACTTATTCTAATAACTAATACATTTCGTATATTTACATATATAGTTGATTTATAAAATATAATAATAGTTTAGTACTAACATTATTGTTAGTAGGAAAATAAAGAAAAGAAAGAAAAACAGAAAAAAAATTATTTTTATATCCAATATACATAAATCTGATGTCATGCTTCAAGCAATTGAGAGTCAAAAAACGGAAATCCCGGCCATACAACAGAGAAAAGACAATGAATGAATGATGTGCTCGAAGATCAGCAGCCTAACCTATTGAAGGTGACGAAGACGACGGCTAATTCTCTCTTCTAACATCAGAGGAAATTCGTTTTCTCTCTTTCTCTCTTCACTTTCTCTTTGTCTTATTATCATAATTAGCTATGTCAAACACGTGTGTGTTTCTGGCTGTGAATGAACATGAAAAGCCATTGCATTACATTGTTTTGAAAGAGACGAAGAAAGTGAAGTGTGAACGACAAGTATAGTTGATGTATAAGCATTCTAACTGTTGTAGGATGTCCAGCATTTCTATATATAGTATACTATATGTCATATAACTTATATATAATATATTATATTCTTTCTTTTTTTTTCGTTTAATTCAGATATTTAATTCTTAAAATATTAAATTCAAAAATTGAAAGAAAGCTTTTTTTATAATTAAAAAATTTAAAAAAGCGGAAATAAAAAATGAAATACATCAAGGTTCATGAGCTAATTATATAATATTGAACGAATAACAATAAACATCAACAGTCATATTACTATACTATATAAAATCAAATTTTTTCTTTTTTTTTATTAAAATTTATAATATATTCATTTAATTATATAATATATAAGATATAAAGCTATGACATCGCTAGCAGCACTCAATTTTTACGATTTTTTTAACAAAATTTTACGAAGAAGCAGATATCTTATAGAACTGTTAGAATTTTACATTAAATGTTTATGAGGACAAGATGTTATATTCAATTTTTTTAAATAAAAAATTTCAAAGATTATTATGTGTTCTTTGGTAAATAGTGTTAGATTTCTTAATTTTTAACCTTTCTTAACAAAAATTCATTAACTCTTTTTGTTTTAAAAGAATTGAAAAATAACAAAAAAAATTATAAATAACGTTTTTGATTTTTAAATAAAAAATTCTTATAAACTATAAACATACTACATGGAAATGAAAGAAAAAATAATGAGAAATAAAAAGCGCAAAGTTTGATTATTCTATAGAAACATTTTTTTAAATTAATGAAGTAGCAGATATAGATATTGGTTTGTATGTCAACATGAAAATCAGATATATTCTTGCAAATAACAATAAAAACTACTTCAAGCTCTCCGGAAAAAGACACGAAAAAAAACTTTTTTTTTCTCTGTCTTCTTCCTTTTCTTCTCTCAGAAAGAAAGAAAGAAAGAGAGAGAGAGAGAGAGAGAGAGAGAGAGAGAGAGAGAGAGAGAGAGAGAGAAAGAGGGGATGTGGCTGCCATTAACCCTGTTCCAAGAGCTTCTGATTTTATTTTTAATTCGCATCATAAGCTTGCAGCAGCATTTTGGGTGGCAAAAAAAAACTGAGGAACGACAAATTGGGAAAATCTTGAACTAGAAATAAGGAGGAACTGAAAAAAATATCTAATACTAGCTTTACGAAGACAAATATTATAAGAATAAAATAAAATATACTTAACAACAACATTAGATTTAATTTCAATTTTTGAGTATCTGGAATGGTTGTGGTCCAAGTTTGATGCAGGAACTTGAAAAGGAGTTTAGGAAATGATCATTTCCATAAGCAATTTTACAGGTTATTCAAGCGAATTAATAATTTTGAGAACAAAAAAAATATAATTTAAAAAAAAAAAGGTGAAACAAAGAGATCTTTCTAAGCTTATTTTAAAAGTTTAACGTTGAATCCTTATAGAACGAGAAGAAAAAAAAGAAAGAAAATATATAGAAGAAAAAGAGAGTAAATGAGTAGAAAGGAAAAGAGTGAAAGAGAAGAAGCAAAGCTAAGCCTTCTAGTGTGAAGGACGTTCCTGACAATATATTCGAAGCTACAGAGTTCTGAAGCAAAAAACACAAGCATTTTGAATGAGAAAAAAAGAAAATGTTTGAATAGAAAATTAGATAAAAATCAAATTAGATGATGAAAAATTAGAGCTTACTTGACTAAGAAACCAAAAAAGGAAAAACGTGGAAGGAAAAGAGTAGTTATCTAAACGATAACATAACAACGATAGGTTTGAAATCTTAAGCCGAGACGCAATTAAAAAGAAAAACAATTGTTTTTTTTATATTTAATGTTGTATTAATACTCTTTCCAATTACACCTTACTACTACAACTACAACAACTAATACTTCTACTACGAATCGTTCTCTCTTAGAATTGTTTGAAACTCTTTTTCAAACTTGTTCAGTTCCGTTTCGGGTACTCTATTTTTCGTTTTGATACTATTGAAAAAAGACTTTAAGAAGAGGAAATTTTCATAAAATATTAGAAAAGTTTTCTATAAGAGAATCTAAAGGAAGTATAGAGAAGGGTAAGGGGATAGAGGGAGAGAGAGAGAGGGGGATGAAAAAAAGAGATAATGATTGCTTTATAGGCGGAAAAGATTGAGAAAGAATAAGAGGCAGTGCATTTTAATGACGTTGGATGAAGACTTAATCCTCAAGAGTTGAATCAGTTGCAGCTTGTTCTGAACCCTCTAAATCTAGCTACAGCTCATACTTCTCTTCCAACTCTTTCTCTCTCATTCTCTCTCTCTCTCTTTCTCTTCATTTCTTCCTTGTTTCCCTCATCTCTACACCTCTAGTACACTCTTCTCAACTCATATTCTCTAATTCTTTCATTCCCACCCTCTATTGAGTCGAATACCTCCTACTGCTGCCCCTCTTCCCTTTGTCCGATATGCCGCCCGGAATAGCCGTAGGCCATTTATTCGTCATCCAATTGTTTCTTCGTTTTACCGGCCATTGCTAGTTGTTCTTCTATTTTCTCTCCTCTCTCTTTGCTCATCTTTCTCTCTCTTTGTTTCACATTCTGTGTCCCATCTTTTACTTTCTTGAAACCCGCCTTTACTTCATTCCCCTCTAGTTCTCTTATACTTTTGCATCTTCCTCACGTATGTTTCGTCGTCGCCCGTTTACTTCATCAAGCCAACGCAACGATTACGGCTTTTGGTCAACATCTCCAAAACCCTTTCATTCTCTTTCTCTGTAAGCCATCAGGAATTTCGTCTTCTTTTATCTAGTTCTAAGGTTCTGCTTTAGCCTTTAAATCCTTTTCTGACTACTTATTGTCAAAAGGAGAGCAACTTTATTCACGCAACTCTCAAACGATTGCTCATTCATCACTGATCTTCTGTGTGCAAGTTTCACTATCTACACACTAAATTCGTCTTGTTGAGTTACAACACCGCATTGTCTTTCCATCGTCCAAATGCTTTAAACTGGAAAGCCCATAGCAAACACACGTGCTTCGAATGATGAGGTTCAAATCTCATGGATCTCAATGTAAGCTTAACTTAACTCTTTTTTTAGAAAAATATTGAAGAGAACTTATATAGGGTTAAAACTTAAAGATCAAGGATAAAAACATGTGAGTACAAACATAGGAAAATAAGTTGTTGGTGAGTTGGTTCATCAATTCACATTTAGGATTTTTGTTTTTATTTTAAAATATATTAAAACACATAATTGGAAAAGAAAATAAACTATATGTATTTATAACATATACTTAATATAAAAAGAAAAAAATAATCAAAAGATTAAATTATAGATGAACTATAGATTATAGTTGATATTACAGTATCTTAACAGTATTTATACAAAAATGAAAAAAAAAGAAGAAAGAAGAAGCAAGTGTAAGGAAGAAGTTGAATGATTCAATAGACTCAGTTTCAGTATTTCATGTATGATTTCAGATGAATCGAAACGAGCATTTCTTTATTCCCACTAGACAACGATTCTCAGACAGCTGCAAATGTCTTCGATGAACACTAACGGACTGCTGCGAAGTATAAGCATAAAGTTGATGATGATGATGATGAGGCTTGCGTTTTCAATCCACACTCATCCTTTTTCTGTCATTTTCCTTCTTTCACCACTCTCATTCTCTCTTGTGAGTTGTTTCTATGGTTTTCTATCTATATATTCTCTTTAATCCTTACACTATTTTCAATTCTTTCACACGTTCCAAAAAAAAAGTGATTTATATAAAATGAAAATTTAACTAAATATACTAAATAGTTTGTGAGGAAAAATTAGTGAAATACTATATAGCTATGTCATAAGACACAAAATAGAAAAATGAAGAAAAAGGAATTCATTACGGTTAATACAGCAACACACAGTTTTATATTTAAAAAGAAAAATAGAAAAAAATAATAATTCGAATCATATTATTTGATATTAACCATCTAAACAATATTTATAAATATATTAATAAGTACAAATTATATGATATAATATAATATTTATAGTATTATAATTATAGTTTCAAATTATTATGTTAAGCTTTGCTTATAAATAAAATTAAAGTTTATTTATATACTAATTTAAAATAGCAACCGTAGTATATAAATTCAGAAATTTTGCTATGTACCAAAATTCACGTGGAATCCTTGCAGCATATGAATCTGACAGCTTAATTGGGAAATAGAAAATCAGGAAGTTAAGTAAATTTTACTTATAGTAACAAAGTGATTAACTAAGTTTATTTCTAAAGTTTATCTATTTTAAGATATAAAAATAATAACTTAATTTTAAAAATAAAGCTGGTGTGCCATATTAAGATGATTGACTATAAATGTGTTTTCTTAAATATATCTTAAGTGAAAAAGAAAACCATTAACTATATCTACTAGTATACAAAGGAAAATGAATCTTTCTACGATATAAACAAGCTTAAAGGACATAAATTACGCCTGTTAACTATGCTATACTTGTCAGTCATTCCGTTAACTAACTACTTATCGGTCTCTTTTTTCCTTTCAACGATTTTCAAAACAAATGAGGTAAATTACTTATAGAAAATAAAGAATATATTTAAATATTATATCCAATTGTAGCATAAATGAGTTATGGGCCACTATTTCCATCGTACTGAAGGATGGGTGATGTTTTGAATATGTGCTTCAATAGTTTGATTTTTCACCCAATTTTCGATCTCAACAGCGAAAATAGGGAGTTCAAAAACTTTTTTCTTTTCGATTTCAAAGTGAAAAAAGAAGACGAAAATCAAATTTTAAAAGCATATAAACAAAACAATAAAAAATTATTTTCTTTAAGAAAATTAAATTGACTTATTCAAGTAATATTATGCTAATAGATGTCCTTTGATGTTATGCACTATGAGGGGCTAAGTCTATAGTGTGATTGATGATGTGCTTGTGCAATCCTTCAAGTACACAATGAGTTGTAAATGTTTTTTGAGAACTAGGGGGTTCTAAGGCTAAAATGAGACAACGATCACGATGACAAGACGCGGGAGGAGGTTTTGGCAGTTTGTATGGTAGTTTCTTCTCCTGTTTTCATATACATATAATCTCTTTTTCTCAATTTACATTTCTTTCATATTTCTGCTGAACGTTAAGATATAGCGCAGAAATTGATGTTCTACACGGTTGATAACAATGCTTGTCAAGAAGAACATTTTGATTGACTTGAACAAGACAAACTGACAGGAAACGTGATCAGTTTGACGACATATCTTTCAGAAATTGTAGGATGATGATTTGGACAGCATTCTATCTTTGAATATGATTTAACCACCAGATTTCTTAGATCTCTGACAACAAAAAGTTTCTCGTTTCGTACTTTCTCCATCTCATCTCTCATAAATCTATACATTACCTCATTCATTTTCAAATCTTTGAAAATTCAAATTCAGAGATATCACATAGAAGAGGTTAGTAGCATATGCAAGAACAAAAACAAAAAGAAAAGGGAAAATACTTCAGAAAGACTTCGAGACAAATTCACGTTGTTAAACGCTACATCCGAAGATAAGACTTTGTGATCGAAATCTACCCGAAAACGCTATTGCTGTGGATGAACAGCAAGACGGCTGCCGCGATAGAGAAGGAGCCATCTGAGTTTAGCTGGATGAAGCTGGATGAAGCTGAAAAACCTTGAAATGGGAGGAGCATAGTATGCAGATGGGCAAAGGATATACTATGTTAAGCAGACCTCATATGGAACGCAGACCTTTGTCATATACTAGTTATTGACAAACAAACAAAAAAATTACTGTTCATGTGCACTAAGACTGGTCAATCACCTGATAAACCTTTAATGTATAAAAACGTTTAAAACATAGATTAGAATCAAATCTTTCCGATTCATCAAGCTTTTGGACATGTGTCGATTCTTATGAGTGCAACTGTCAACATTCTTATATAGAAAAGCATGTGTGATTGTCTTTAGTTCATGTCAATGTCAGTTTCAAAACTTAGTATTTCAACTTTCATTTCCTTGTTTGAGCTTGTTGTACGTCTTCATTCTTCGCCGATTATTCTTTTAAAAAACGTGGAAACAGAGGCTCCATATAAGACCTCCTTAACATGCTAGTGGCCGGATCGAGCGGGAGACCGATTCACTTAAATTCATTCATTCTCTCCCTCTCTCTCTCTATATATATATATCCCCCTCTTTCTCTCTCTTTCTCTCTCTATCTCTCTATCTATCTATCTTTTCTACATCTCTTTCATTCTATCCGTATTAAGGAAGAAAAAACTGAGAAAGGATGATAGAGAGGGGAGCAAGTGTATGAGAGTATGTGCAATATTAAGACATGCGTATTGGGGGAAATGAAGAGGTATTTCACTGCAGAAGTGTATTTTCATCAAACTCAATTAGTTCAACGTTGCATCTTCCTAAATCTGGTGAAGAATAAGTACAAGTATCATCTTGCTTTTGCATCATGTCGTGTAGAATTTCAACAGCAAGAGGCTGTTCTGGAAAGTATTCAAGGCTATATCACCTCAATATTACAGCAGGCAGGTTCTGAAATTCTAAACTAAGCTTTGTTGCTGTTCCTTTCTCAGGAATCGTGCGCACAACATTGTGAAATGAGCTGATTAGCAAATATGCTTGTCTCATGAACTGCAGATATAGCAATTCCACACAACAGAATAATCTTAATGTGCCATGTTGTCTTCAAATTTGTCAGTCACAGAACATTGACTTCAAATTTAAATGTCTATTGTTTCTTCCTACTCTGCTTCTTTTTCTTCAACTTAACATATATAATGCCAAGAGCGTAACAAAATGAGAATGAACAGAAATTCAATCCAAGATTGGCAATTGAAAACAAGTCTGGACAGAGAATTGAGCAAACTACCTTAGCTCACTATGAAACATTTTCAACTATTATCTATTAAAACAAGTAGGTTTTAGGTCATTTATGAGCATATTATACACCATACATTAATAATAAATAATAAATTAAAGACGAAACTATGTCAAGCACCCAAATGGAATAATCACATCTACAAATCCGAGCATTTTAAACAGACATTGTAAATAAATTAATTTGTAAAAGGTTAAACTTGGAACCGGCGAGATGGATATGCTATAATATCTCAAGATTTGATGGAAATAGTGATATAAAGAAAAAAAACAGGAGTAAGAAAAAAACTGCAAACGAGGCGAGCAATATACTCTCCAATTATCTACGGTATCTAGTTCAATTAATCTAATTTTTTTTCTTCTAACAATATATCCACAATTTAAAAAAGTAAATAGTGTGATACCAGAAGAACAGTTTGTATTTGAGTAAGAAAAAAAAGATAAAATGGAAGCCCAAGTTCACAAAAAGCTATCTCAACTATTTTTCTACAATAGGAGTGTAAATGAGTTCTCAGCACAAGGAATGAGATAAAACACAGGAAAAAAACTATCTCTTTAGGTCGTTTAAGAAGTTTTAGACATGTACACACCTAATAGTTGTTGTACTATATCAGTAATTAAGAAGATAGGAGAGCAAATGTGGAATCCAGAAAAATTACTTAGAAATCCAATTACTAACATACTTCAGAACAACATTATGGAACAGCACGGCCAAGGCGGGTTAGCTGAAATGAATTATTTTTGCCAAGCATATAATGAAAATACGAGATAAAATTCAAAAAAAAAAAGAAAAATTATAAGTTTCAAGCATTCAAAACATGAAAAAATGAAGAAAAATGAAGGTTGAGAGAAAACAGTAAAGTGCACAATAAGGTTATTTACTTTTGAGAATCATATAAAGAACTTGCCACATTAAAAATTTTCTTCAATCTCAACTGAATACTTTAGTTAACCCAAAACACTGGATTTCAAGAACTTGCAAATACCTTTCTTATTTTAGCTGAATATCAAATTCTCAAGAACCCGTGTGATTAATTTTTTTTCCGAATTGGTTAAAGCAATAACGAATGAGCAAACAGTATGAAGTTTTGGAGAAGTCCCATATTTCGCCATAGGCGGTCAAAATAAAGACAACGTATCCATCCCTTTTTCTTGAGCCTTGCAAATTTCATTGTGTAGCTCTTTATGTGCTCAGTATTGTTGATGGTCGTATACGTTTCTCTAACTAGGTAACCATGACATGGGTAAAAAAGAAAATGTAATTAATACTGTAATCGATCAAAACTATAATTTTTTCTCGCTTTTTTCTGCATGACTTAATTACTAACTTCAAAACTAATCAACTTGCTTGAAGACGTATACATTTTAGGCAGCTGTCGCTCCCACAATTTCACACATTTCTCTTCGAGCATATTTTTAAATATGAAGGAATATACTAACTCAGATCATATTACTAGGTCTCAAGATTACCAATACACTACTTTTTAAAATCTAAAAATTCGAGAGAATGCCAAACCTGATCAGTAAATTGATTAGGATTCACTAATTCTGTACAACCATATGTGACCCGTTGTAAGTTTTTGGATTTTCCATAGTCGATTAAGTTCTGGTACTCCACATAATTTCCTCCACCGATTACAAAAAGAATTACATCTTGAGGTGGGGCTTGTCGAGCTCTTAAAGAAGCAGCACTGCAATAGATATATAAATAGGTTTATTATTATGAAAGCTAAAAGTAGACTATAGGACAAGATTCAACAAAGGATGGGGTAATATCAAAAATTTATAAATAGTATTTAACTAACTCTTTAGCCATTCCTTGCATCATCTTAGGATCAAAGTAACAGAGCTCATCCGCCTCGCTTGTCTGACTAGCTCCCATCATCTGGTTAATGCCTACACTTGACGAAGAAGGGACACTAACCAGAGAGTCAACCATCTGAAAAGATAAATATGGTTTAAAGCATTAAAAACAGAAAACTATTTATCTCACTAATTATTAAGATTGCAAATGATCATCATCTTCAATCTGAAGTTTTAATTAACTCAAATTATCATTAATGAGCATAATGTTTTTACTACCACTCAGCTTATTAGACTTATATGTGAAGTAGAGCTATATTAAACCCTGAATGAATCTTAATCTAACGAAACATTGAAAAGTTTTCTTCTTGGCGTCACAGCCGGTCATTTCACTGGGATTTCTCAAACCATTATCAACTGGAAAGAATTTACTCTTTGCCGTCAAATATAAAGTGAAGGATCATTTGTCAAGATTTAAGAAAATACCGCACGCTAAAAGCCACACTAATACCACAAGCTCAAATGTATGCAATATCGTAGTATGTATCTAGGTCTACTCAGTCTCATTAAAAAGCTAACAATCCCACAGTTGTTGGGGACATATTACTTTTTTCACTTTTTTTAATGAACAACTTACTCTGGTTAACGGGAGATTGTGCTTTCGAGGTACCAAATTTTTAACTCCTTCCATTACAAATCTTGAACTCGTACTCAAAAGCTTGTTAAACATGCTGATTGTTTTAGTGCCGGCTCCTTGATGCTCTTCAGAGTTTAATCCACGTCCAAGTTGCGAAACAGAGCTTAACATATTAACTCCTGCTTTACTTTTCAATTCTGAACTTACCGCATTTTTTGGACAAAACAGAGGGCAGAATCATCTATCCCTCTCTCCCTGAGGAAGTTTTGAAGAGAAGAAAACTCGTTCTACATTTCAAAATAATATATATATATATATAATCCAGCTAGAAACTAACTTTGCTCAAACTTTCAGCGCAGAGGTAATAAATTAAGCTAACACGAACTATATCATCAGGCTCTGAAAACTCAGAGAGAAGATCGATGATTGACTTTTCTGAAAAAATAATTCAAAAATCTAAGAGCCCATGAGAATATAAATTACCCAAAGGTGAATGTTGAAGAAGTTTCTGTTCCAATTCGAATAAAACATCCAATTTTCGTTTTTTAATTATGTCAAGCAATGTAGTAGCTACATTAGTGTGAAGATCAATCAATCTTTTTTGCTCCAATAACTAAAAAGTAAAAAGATGAGAATATTCACATTGGAGAAAAACAAACCTGAGGCAGTGAAGTTACAGTAGATCCTAATTTAGCTGTTGCATCTGATATGAGAGATGTCATAGCAGCATCAACATCGGCCCCGTCTACTCCCTAAAAAACGAAACCATTTAAGATATATCATTATTTAAAGAAACCATGGCATGCTTTAGACGTTTGATTTCTTCTTCGCTGCTTCTGTAAGCTTCCAAATCCTCTTGAACTGCTTCAGCTACTAGCGGGAAGGCACTACCCTAAGTTTAATATATGAAAAAAAAGATAATATTATAACAAAAATAAATTAAAACTGAATAAGTGATATGTATACTCAGAATATATGAAGGATTTCAAGTATTTTTTGCTGTTATAATTATTTAAACTCTGCTACGAAAATTATAAAAATGTAAATGAACACTGAATTTTAAAAATACAAGAAAATTGATTTCCAAAGTCCAAACTTAAATTACCTTATGATTTGTCCATAATTTATCTGATGCTCCACTGTTCATTACGTATTCCCGTTTTTTCCCAGTAGAATCAGTCATCATTACTTTGTTTTGTTCGAAATCCTACGGAAATGTAAAAATTATGTAAATCAAAAGATATATCTTACAAGAACATCATGAATGAGTGCTTGATATGTCCATGTATGATGCAACATAGTAGCCAAATCTGCTGTTCTGAAAATATTGTATAAAGGAGAAAAAAGTAAATAAATAAGAATACCTATCAGCAATAAGCAATACAGGTCTACTTCCATTTAATTGACCGGTCCTCACACTCTCTACAGCAAACAAATTATTTCTAGCATCTCTCAAGTTATCTCTTAATTTTTGTTCCAATCTCTAAAGCATTCAAAGTTAAACTTAGCCAACATTTTTGGTTAAACCTTGGCTACTTGCTCAGCAGCATTTGCTTTCGGGCAACGAATAATGGGCACTACCCCCATAGTAGCACATACAGCAAACAAACTATCGGCTACAGTTTCTATCAAGCCAGCCATACGGTTATCAGATGTGGATGGATCATTCAGAGCTTTAAATGAATACCGGTTAAAACTTGTATAATTTTTAACTAACTATAATAAGAGAGACCGCTGTTCTCACTGTAACGTCTTAAAACAAACAAATCATCCTCGAGAGAAATAAAACTTAAATATTGGTCAAAAACCTAAACAATATATCTACAACGCTTTTTCTAAAATAAAAAAAACCTTTTGTACTTGTTGGATGGAACCACCCTGAACTGCTGACTCTGCTAAGACTTCTAATTTCGTACGAGGTAGTGGTGAAATGAAATTAAAATAGAAGCCATCGTACATACATTTCCTCAAGTCTTCGGATATTAGCTCAATGTTTTCATCTGTTGGGGAAACCAAGTATACAGCTGGAACATCAGTTAGCTGTTCCCTCCTCGAACTCAGTAATAAGTGAAGAGTAACCCCCAGCTCTCGAAGTTGTTGAACAGATAACAAAGGAGATATGATATCTTGTCCAAATTTATCCATTACAAGAATTTTCCATACTGGCTCATTTATCATTGTATTGCCAACAGGGGCATTTAGATTAATTACATTTCTAAGTGCAACTGCAAAACATCAAACTCGATATATCCTAGAGCATGCACATACCTATTTGCCGTGTTCGGATGGTTTCCAATTGTTGAGATTCTTGCTGAAAACTCATAGAAATATCTATAATGTTGAGAATAAGCTTCAAAAGGTAATATATTCAAATTATTGAGGAACTTGACGTTATACTGCAAAGATGACACGTCAGATTGTTTTTGTGTCAGCGGTGGTAATTGGCGCAAAGACCGTGCTTAAATATTTTCTAAATTAACGTTCAAATTTATTTCGAATTTGAAATCTGAAAGACAGTCAACTATCAAAACTAAAGCTTTTTTGATGTATTTTGTATAAAAATTTGATTGTATTTAACCATAACTTGTTTGACTATTTATGTTCGTTTTTTCTGATATAGTAACATTTTCATCATTATTCTGCTGTTGTAAAATCTCCAAAATTCATATACATACTTCACAATAATTTTCAAAGAAGAATAAAATTGTGTAAAAGCAAGTTTTTAGAAATAACTAGGGATGGACGCCGATCTTTATGACGAATTCGGTAACTATATCGGGCCTGATTTGGATTCTGATGATGAGGAAGATGATGACGTTCCAGTACCGGGAGATGAAGATGATCAGCATGATGATGATCATGTATCGATAACATTTGTGTCAATTTTTAAGGAATATTGTTTTTAGGAAGATATGGAAGAAGACGCAGAAGAAGTTCCTCAAAATCAAATTGTTCTGCACGAAGATAAAAAGTACTACTCTACTGCTCTAGAGGTTTATAAATTTACTCGTAATGGTATATACTGTTGCTATTTAAGATTTATGGAGAGAACGTTGAAACATTAGTTCAAGAAGAAGATGCTCAACCACTAACTGAGCCAATTATTAAACCAGTTACGCAACGTAAATTCCAGGTTCTTTTTTCATTTTTTTTTTGCCTTACAATTTAGAGATATTTTAGTCGATTGAGCACAATCTACCAAAAACTGTTTACAATAAAGAATATTTGGCAGATTTAATGGATTGCCCTCATGTAATTCGTAACGTAGCTATTGCCGGGCATTTACATCATGGAAAAGTCAGCTCTTAGTTTTTAAATCCGAAATACTATTCGATTACAGACCACCTTCATTGATTGTTTGATGGAACAAACTCATCCTGAATTCTTCAGAGATGAGGCTAAGGATACCAGATACACTAGCACATTATTTATTGAGCAGCAAAGGTAAATATTTCTTTTTTTTTGTTGAACACTGTATCCTTCAGGGGGTGCTCTACCAAAGCTATGCCTATTAGTATAGTAATGCAAGATACTAGACACAAGAGTTACTTACTTAACATCATTGATACACCAGGTGAAATGAGATTATGCGTTTTTAATTAATTTTTTAAATTTCAGGACATGTTAATTTCTCCGATGAACTAACAGCTGCTTATCGTCTTTCTGATGGTGTTGTTGTTGTTGTGGATGCTCATGAAGGAGTATGTGATTTTTTCAAACATTTTATATGATAATTATGAGTAGGTTATGATGTCTACCGAGCGAGCTATCAAACACGCAATTCAAGAAAGACTTCCTGTAGTTCTATGTATCAATAAGATCGATAGACTTTTATTAGAGCTGAAACTCCCTCCTTCTGAAGCTTACTACAAACTTCGTTTGATTATTGATCAAGTTAACACTCTTCTACGGTAGGTTTTGATTTCATTTTCGTTGATAAACTGGGTGTTTAGTACGTTCTGTGAAGAAGATGCTCCTGTTATGTCTCCCTTATTGGGAAACGTAATCTTTTCTTCCAGTCGTTTCAACGTTTGCTTCTCTCTCTTGTCATTCGCGAATGTCTACGCTAATACGCATAGTTGGTTTTGTTATATATAAAATGTGAAAATCCAAATATTTAGAAAATTTTGATCCTTCTGAGTTTTCAAAACGTTTGTGGGGAGATTACTACTTTGATAAGAAAACTCGAAAATTCTCAAAAAAACCAGTCAATCAGGCCAACCAAAGAACTTTTGTTGAGTTTATTCTGGAACCAATTTACAAAATATTCAGTCAGGTACTCGTTGTTTTGCTTTTATTCAATACCAATATCATATATAGATTGTTGGTGATGTTGATACTTGTTTACCATACATTATGAATGAACTAGGTATCAAATTGAGTAAAGAAGAACAAAGAATGAACGTACGCCCACTCATCGCACTTGTTTGTAAGCGCTTCTTTGGAGATTTCACTGGTATTACTGTTATTAGAGTACGTAGTTCTCACTGATGTATTTCAGCTTTCGTTGACTTAGTTGTTAACAATGTTAAATCACCTCAAGAAAATGCTAAAGCCAAGATTGAGCAGACTTGGCTCGGCCCCTCCGACAGTAAGTTGGCCCAACAAATGTATAAATGCGATGCTAACGTGAGTATTGTGCTATAAACAACGAGACCAGAACAATTCTTTTTATAGGGACCACTTATGGTTCACACTACTAAAAACTATCCCACCGATGATGCTACTTCTTTCCGAGTGTTTGGTCGTGTAATGAGTGGAACTTTGGAAGCCAATGCTGATGTTAGAATTCTGGGAGAGAACTATAGTATTCAAGACGAAGAAGATTGTCGTATGCTTCCAGTTGGACGGCTTTGGGTACATATGGCTCGGTAATATCGTTTATTGGACTACCTCGTTAAATAATTTCATTTAGTTATCAAATTGAAGTAAATCGGGTACCAGCTGGTTGTTGGGTTCTGATTGAGGGTGTTGATCAGCCAATTGTGAAAACTTCTACAATCGCTGAGTTAGAATATGATGAAGATGTAAGCCAACATGCTCTTCCGCAAGGAGTTCAATTCATATTTTAGATGTATATTTTCCGGCCTCTCAAGTTTAACACCAAAAGTATTGTTAAGCTCGCAATTGAGCCTATCAATCCATCAGAGTTGCCAAAAATGCTCGATGCGTTGAGAAAGGTAATTTTAACAACGTAACATAAGAAACAATGAGCTCATTATTTTGTAGGTTAATAAGTCATACCCTCTTCTCACTACCAGAGTAGAAGAGTCAGGAGAGCATGTGCTTCTCGGAACTGGCGAACTGTACATGGATTGTGTTATGCATGATTTAAGAAAGGTATTTATATTATCCGAATATATTATTCATTCTTTGTTTTTGAAGGTTTTCTCTGAAATTGATATAAAAGTTGCTGATCCAGTTGTTACATTCTGTGAAACTGTAGTTGAAACCTCTTCATTGAAATGCTTCGCAGAAACTCCTAACAAAAAAAATAAAATTACCATGATTGCTGAACCTTTAGAAAAAGGACTTGCTGAAGATATTGAAAACGAGGTTACCCGATGCAGCTTAATTCATATCAAATTTTTTTAAAGGTTGTTCAAATTGGCTGGAATAAGAGAAGACTTGGAGAGTTCTTCCAAAATAAGTATGACTGGGATCTCCTTGCAGCTAGATCCATATGGGCTTTCGGACCTGATACCTCCGGACCTAATGTATTGTTGGACGATACCTTACCCTCTGAAGTATATTTTTTAAAACATACGTTTGTCTATTTCTCATTTTAGGTTGATAAACATCTCTTGGGTTCGGTTAGAGAGTCTCTTGTACAAGGATTCCAATGGGCAACTCGTGAGGGACCACTCTGTGAAGAACGTATGTACTAATATTCCATCAAATTATGAAAAGTTTGCTTTCAGCTATCAGAAATGTGAAATTTAAGATGTTGGATGCAGTCATTGCTAATGAACCTTTATATCGTGGAGGAGGACAAATTATTCCTACCTCCAGGCGTTGTGCATATTCTGCCTTTTTAGTAGCTTTGAATATTTCATGAAGGAATTCCCATTCTTTTCTTTCAGATGGCGACACCTCGTTTAATGGAACCTTATTACACCGTTGAGGTTATTGCTCCAGCTGATTGCGTGTCTGCTGTATACAATGTTCTTGCTAAACGAAGAGGTCACGTTAACCGTGATGCTCCCCTCCCTGGCTCTCCTATGTACACTATTCAAGTATGTAATGATGTTATCCTTTTAGTGCAAGATTCTTGTTGTTTTCAGGCTTTTATCCCTGTTATGGATTCCTTCGGGTTTGAGACGGATCTTAGAACACATACTCAGGGCCAGGCTTTCTGTCTATCGGTCTTCAGTCATTGGCAGGTCAGTTTCAATTTCATTACTCGTACATCAAAGTATGCATGAGCGTTTAGATTGTTCCTGGAGATCCACTGGATAAGTCTATCGTGATCCGACCACTGGAACTTCAACCAACTCCTCACTTGGCCAGAGAATTTATGATCAAAACTCGGTAGCATGACATTTTATTTTTTGAAATTTAATTTTTATTGTTCCAGGCGACGTAAAGGATTATCAGAGGATGTATCTGTCAATAAATTCTTCGACGATCCTATGCTTCTTGAATTGGCAAAACAACAAGATATTTTCACCGGTTTTTAAATTACATTGTTATCATAAAATTTATCTTTGTTGCCACTATTTCATGTTGTTAACTTTGTTTTCCGCTAAGCTATTGTTAATCATGATTTGAACCCTTTTTGTAGCCCTGTTTATCAGCAACTTTGTTATTAGCGCAGATCTCTTTGATTGGTTGAAAGAATGAAAGTGAATAGTGGTTTTGAGTTATTTTTCTTCACAGAACAAGCAAGGAAGTGAGTTTTATATCTTGCTTCGAAAATGGGAAGGGGGACGACGAATCCTCTCTTGTAACTTAATCGAGTTGGCTTGCTTGCTATCTTCTCTCACACTAGCAGCTTTAATGTATCTGTCAATGACACTTTTATGCTTAAAGTAGGCCTGCCACCGACAGCCTGAATGGCGATTCACTTATTCGGTTTCGTTCTTTAGCGCAAACAGAGTCCATTTGATTTCATAAATGTTCATCATTTTCGTGGAACTTTTCACCTCTGTCTTTCATGTTGCGTGTATCTGCTACTTTTAAGCAGTTATTTTTTTGACATAACGTATCTTTGATTTTTATCCCTTATATTCATGAAAAGTTGTTGAAGACAACGGCATGTAAGATTATATAGAAAATGATCATTGCAAAAGCCCTCTCGACTTCTAATCCTTTCTTCGTTCACCAATAACCATCGTCTTCGTCTACTAGTGCGCTCAGACGGCCTCTTCCGTTTGATTCAATTTCCATCTGATTGCATTTGTTCGCTTTGATTTTCAGTAGCTGCTGTCATCTTCAAGAATCTTGGCCACATTTGACACACACAGATGCTTACACCCGTACATACATGTAGAATGTGAACTCAACTTGGCTGAAAATGTTCTTTCTTTTTCATTTTTTCAAATTCATCTTTTGCTCTTTGTCTTCATGTTACTTTTTCGATTTTCTGTGGTAACCTTCTTCATTCTTCTAAAACTTTTGTTTAATTTATTATTTTACTGCTGACATAGAAAATTAGAAACATTAAAAAAGAATAATACAAAATAATTCATTTTTAAATCTGTCACAACTAATTATACGCTGAAAATGCTTTTAAGCTGAAAAAATGGCAATCGACCGGATGTGCTCGATTGACTTCTCTTTCAACAATTCCATTTACTGCATCTACCAAATACTCTATCTTCCCGCTCCTTCATCTCTCTCTATTATAACCAATTCTATTTCAGTTGTCATCTATTGCATTTAGTTTATCTAGCTTATCCTATAACATGAACTTCTCCCTCCCTTCTTTCATATCACTTGTTCCATGTCTCTCCTTTTAAACAACAAAACTAAAAAAACTGAAGACCTCTCATGTCCGCAATACCATAAGTTAAATCATGTTTTGCATTTTTTTTGTTTTGAATACTAAGATTCGTAGAATTTTTTCATGCGTATATCCATTTAGTTGCTCACATTTGTTAAACCGTTCACTCACGGAAATGTAATTAACTCCAAGTTCAATGACCTGCTTTAAAAATCTTAAACTTTGATGAAAATTTATGAGAGATACCCTCAACCAGAAAAATTCTGAAAAGGACGAAGTAAAAACATCCTTTCAATATAACCTCCACCCCCCGGAACTTCCCCTGTTTTGCTAAATGTCCACAAACAATAGGCAAATTTCCTTATTTATTGTGGTAGGTTCTCTAATTTCCTGAGCACCAATGGTTCTATCTTTCCTCTTCCTCTATAGTAAAACTTTCTATTATTTCGATATCTTTTTTTATAAATTTCAGTTGCTCTTGTTACGTAGAAGGTTTTCGATGATTTGAAGATGTTGAGGACCACATTCATTTTATTATCGTTTATTCCCAGCGCTATAACAGAACATGGAAAATGCGAATATGAAGATGAGAAAAAAATTAGTGGATGCCTTCAGGTTCGTTGTTAATCACCATCCTTTTTCAAACACGATCTCATATTTCTTCATTGCAGCCTATGCTTCACTATGCAACAAAACTTCAAGAAGAAACAGGTGCCATGCAATTTCCACTTCAGGGAGGAGATGTCTTCCGAAATCTATGTAAAATCTATAGCAATTTCCAGGTTCGATATTTCTTCGATTTATGAAAGTTATTTTATATCCTAGAAATGCGTAAAAAATGTGAATTGTGATAGTTTATCAGTTGACGCTGTAGATGCCAGTTATGGGTATATGTGCGGAGCCGGGCAGCCTCTATTCGAAAAGCATGCTGTTTGTTTTGCAACGGTAAAACTTATTCGGTATTGGATAATCGCAAATTCTTTTAAGGTCGAGACTGAAACAAATTATGTGAGCTGTAAGATAGCGGCAACTCAAGCAATTACTGAAGCTCAACGTAAAAAAGTAAAATTTTAAAATCTGGAACACATCATTGCAAAAATAATTATGTTTACAGACTTCAACAGAATCGTATTTGTCAGAAATGTGCCGAGCCATGGATGGTTATCTACGATGCTCACATCCTGTCATCGTTGAGAAATGTGGATCGGAAGCATGGCAATTAGTTTCAACAGTGAGTATTCGGTGTAGGGCCGGATTAATTTACAAGCTTTTTTACAGGTAACCCGTGACAGCTTGGGCGTAACAATGCCAGATTGTGACATGCATCATGCATTAATCTAGAATACATCTTCCCATTTTCCTCCATCCACCCAACATGTTTACGAGTTGTTATTGCTCCTATAATTAATCTTTTGCTCTAAAGAGCTTTACAAATTGTTACTGACCTAAAATAATCAGACTTTAAGCACGTTAAGTTAATAAAATTATTTGTAAATATTAAAATTGGAAAGAAACTACCCTTAGAAACAAACGAAGCAATAAAAAAGAAATCACAGCAATACACTTACGCCCAAATAGTTTTAACTCAAACGCAGAAAAACCGAAGATAAAGGAGGAATGCTTTCTTTTATAATTTTTTAGACAAACAGAAATAAAATATTCCCATATACTAGAAACGTCTGTGCGCCAACGTATTTCAATTTATGGAGATTTAATAAAATTTTGAATTTAAATGTTTTTGCAAGCCCAATATGATTGTCTTGTATAGCTGAGAAACTAACTTTGAAATATAACAAACTCATTATAAACTATAAAAGATTTGATTCCTTAGGTTAAGGATGATTCAAAAAAGAATCTTCAAAAGTTAGGCTAACTCTCATATCAAATCAATATAGAAGATTACTGAATAAACCTTGCTTTGTGCAAAATCCTGAAAAGAGGAATTCGAGATTTAAGATAGCTTTCAAGTAAATTGGAACAGCAGATTCAACCAAGTTCCTAAGCACGACAACAAAAATAAATTACGACAAGCATGACGCTCACAATCAGCAACAAACCTTGAAGCATAGATCGAAAAAATCAAGATTTATCATTTCTGGACACTTCTAGAAAAGTAAAAAAAGTTATATGACAGACAATTAAATTCCTAACAACACACAAAAATTCTATACAATTATTTATAATTTTAACAGAAGTTGTTATAATTACATGAGTTATTTTCCATGCAGCGGTTTTATCATGTTATTGGATAACAGGCAAAACAAAGTTACGATATATAACAGAGCAAAAAATTGATTAAAATGAGGTGAATAAATGACTTTGCCGAATAGAGAAAAAAATCTTCTTTTTCCCTTGCTTTCACTTGTATCTGCAAATTGACAACAGTAACAGATCAGCTTTTATGGCACAAAATTGGAAAAATGAGTTTACTGAAAATATAGTTATAAAATTAAGAAACGAAGACATATTAGTACCTGAAAATTTATACTGTATTGTTAATTTGTAGTACTAATAAATATTAAAGGATTAGAAAAGTTAAATTTGCATTCCAATGTAATTTTAAAACGTGGTTTCTTTTCCCAGACTTCGAAGCTGATTACGAGTTATGCGGTTCAACATTGAGGATAGTTTTGTTATTTTAATGTTCTTCCGGACAGAACTCCGTCATCAGTTTTGTTATTCCGTCTTCTGGCAAATGATGCTATTCGAGAAAAAA
Organism: Auanema rhodensis; assembly: GCA_964057225.1. NCBI lineage: Eukaryota > Metazoa > Nematoda > Chromadorea > Rhabditida > Rhabditidae > Auanema > Auanema rhodense. The sequence goes on along the minus strand of OZ059899.1, from coordinate 5,267,454 downwards.
AATTGGCAACTATCCTGGTTGTAGGAACATTGGGTAATGATTCAGAAAATCCTTGAACAACGCATATGAATACAACTTAACAAAATTACATACTATATACAGGACTCTCTTCACACACCACTCCTTCACTTGAAAAACGATTAATATTGAAGTATACAGGCCTTGGGTCAGCATAAGCTACTCTTAACTGAATTGTTCAATTTCACGTCAAAAAATCAATCTACCTATGAGCACCGAAGGGGAAAGTTTTAGAATTGAAGAATCTTTCTCCACTCCAGGAAGAAAAGGTTTCCTGATGACTAATTAGAGAGTCTCGTGGATCAGGAGAGGCTGGCTCGGACCTGAAAATTAATTGATATGATTTGGTTGAGAATTTGCAGAAACTAACACACTGTTTGAATGACTTACGACTGAATTGGAAGTAGATTCAGGACCACAATGAACAAGTTCGTGACCATTATGTTTCTTCACACAACATTCCAGACAAATAGCACAGCTCTGAAACAAACCACTTCGAACCTTGCAAATTCAAAAACCAACTAATTTAAATTCTGAAGGTATATGAACACTAATTTGATCTTCACAGCTAATACATCTACGAAGAGCATTTTGAGGTCGTCTGGCATCACATTCATCACATCTGTAAGATCGTTGTTCTAACCAATCCCGTCGCTCTTTAATTTTTCTGATAGTTTCTAAAAATAATATTCAAGATTAAAAATAAATTTGAAAAACTGACCAACTATACTGGTATTAAGTTTAGACGATGAGTATCGTTTCTGACAAGCAAAACATCTGTAACGAGCGATGACTTCTCAGATGTAATAATTAATGTATACCTTCTTTTATGTCTTTGTCTATTTCTATTCAAACAAGATTGACAAAATGTGTGGGCGCAAGAAAGTGTGAAAGGTGCAAAGTGTTTCATATCAAAAGATGCACCACAATTATTACAAGAAGGAAATAGTCCACTAGAAACCAGAGATAATAATGATAATTCTATACACAATGACTAACCAAAATACTTCCGTAGGTGACCACATTAATTCCTGGCAAGGTAGCTTCTGAAATTAGTGATTTTAAGACATCTGCTAAGTATTTCAATAAAAATGAACTTAAGTAAAGAATTAGGTTTGTTAAAGAATATTAGAATTATATTGACAGAAACATATCACTGTCGGACTAAAGGATTTTCATTATCCTGATTAAAAAAAAAGACCTAATTTTTTTTTAAAATTTAAAAAATAATTATGTAAATTAAAAATCTAATAAACACAATATAAAAAAATATAATACGCATATATCACGTGCTCTACATAATTTATTTTCGCAAATTTGAAAGCTAATGGTCCCGAAGAATACAGTAAGTAATAATTGAATTTTGAAGACATCAGCGTCGAGTTGTCTTAACCATATGTGTTTTATTATTGGAGTTGTTTCAATTATTTTTCAAATTTCTTTATTTTTCTTTCTATTTATAGTTACTGATTTTTCATATTGCATTTATTATTTAGATCTCATTATGACTAAAGCTCCTAAGCTAGAAAGTTCGCCAAGTGTGGCAAATGCTGTCAGCAGGATGCGCGGGTTTCCAAAAAAGACATGCACGCTTGACTTCAATCAGATGGAGGCTGATCCTAGTAAGTTTTGAGTGTTTTTATGGCTGCTATCAATATACCTATATTATTCGAATTTTAATTGCTGATCCCAATAAAATATGCTACTTGTAGACCGAATACGGCTTACCACAAAACGATTTCTAAAAAAAAAAGTAAAGGAATTTAAAGGTTTAATTTTGTATTTTCTGAATATATTATTGCTAGTTTTTTAAAGAGCTTGTCGAACAAATAGAGCAATTGAAACCAGAGATAAGTTCACTGAATTCAAAGCTAAGTGCTATAGATATGAAAGCTAAATTCACTTGGGAAGTTGTTAAAACATTAGAAGTTTTAAAGAATAGGTAAATAATTGTATGGTAAGCCTTTAAAATGATTTAATTTTATTGGAGAGAATGTTATATCGGAGTTCTCATTGTTTAACACATCTGACATCAAAAGTATAACTGAGGTTTTTAGTGATCAAACATTTAAAAATAATTTTTTTTTATTTAGAAATATGACGAAAGCATACGCTCTAATTTAACTCTTCATTTAAATCGTTGGAGAATATCAATCGCTCAAACAGAATGGTTTATCTTTTTGAAATATACTTTATTTTTTAACATTTAGCATGATTGATTTTGAAAATCAAAAACAATCGGAAATAGAAGCAAGAAAATCTTTAATGGAGAAAAAAAAATTATTAGAGCAAAAAAGAAGAGATCTAGAAGATATAAAATTAATTGGTTGGTCTATTTAATTCCCGTTGATTGGGCAGATTGCTTATTTTTAGAAGAACAAACACAACAGCTCCAACAACTTTCGTTTTCTGAAGCGAGAGTTGAAATTTTCAAGTAAGTCTTTAGACTTCCTATTTCTAATGAACTGTTTTAATCAGATTACTCAATTGCTCTTTACCAGAGCAAAAAAATTCCAGAAACCCTATATCTGACACCTCCTCTGTATCATCATGTAAGAGTACAATTTTAGAAATATTGTTTCAAACAATTGTTTTAGCTGACTCTCCCCCCTTCTTATCCGACGAAGACGATGAAGAATTTTTTATGCCATTAGCATGCAAATAACATTGATTGTATAATACCAATTTTACTATATTTTATATAAAGCTTGAATTTAACGTTGCCTAAGTGGCTACTTACATTGGCCAGAAAGTTACTGTAACTATAGCGTTGAATAAATTATTTATTGTACCAGTAGGTATATTGCTCATTAACAATTATTTATTACAAACAGCAAAAATATAATTTTTTCCCGCTACCTTTGTTTCGGTTACCCTCTTCAGATGCCGTAAAACCTGCATCCCCTTGATGACAGCTAATTTTAATTTATCAGATAAGTGCGACCGAAACTCTTGCTCTGAACACCACAACGGATTCTCCGCCGCTTTTTTTCCAAGCTAAACATTTAATGAGTTAATAATCTTAGAATTAAAACTTACAGTTTTTCCTTCGTCTCTCCATTTTATAACCAAATTTTTATCAACCAAACTAAGAGTAGATAATTTTTTTTTCGATAGCATATGCTTTTTCTCCAATGTTTCTGCCAATTTTACAAGAATCTTGAACAATAAAATCATTAATTTCAAGACAACTATTCCTTACCTCATTCATAATACCTGCAGTTAATCGGCCTTTCATGTAATCAGGAACTTTAGAATATTCTTCCTGAGTAATTGGCGCAAATAGCTTAAAGTCAATTTAGAATTTTGCTTCTGATGTATTCTTACAGTCTCTTCTTCGAGTTCTTCTTGCTTCTCAGATTTCTCTCCATTTTTCTTAGCTTCCAACTTTTGTTCGACAACAGGAGGAAGAGTTGGCTCGATAATATTCACTCCAGCTTCCTAAATTTTGATAATAACAATTTTTTAACGTTAAATTTAGATACTTCTAATATTTTTCTACTTTTGCATTCATTTTCTTTCATAAATTCTTGATTTTGCAGTTTTCCCAACAACTGTTTTTGCTCACTTTCTAGAGATCGTAACTTATTCGTCAACTCTTGAATATTATCTAGTTTTACTTTAAGAGCAGGTAGACCTGAAAAAAACATTCAAAATTTCTATATGCTGGCATCAACTCACAACTTTCTAAAAAGTCTGGATCAATCATGTTATCACAACATGCTTTACTAAGTAAAGTCATTTGTTTAGTAAATATATCTACTGAGTACTGTACAAATTCTTCAGTCATTTTTTAAAACAGTTCAGCTGAAATTTGTATAAATATAGCTCATAAAATGAACATTTTGTTATTATATGTGAATAGTAAAAAGATTATACTTTACAAAGAAAAAAAAAGTAGGCACACACAAATTTGTTAAAGGAGATTTATGTGCCAATAAACTTTAAAACAACTAATTAAATTTAAACAGGAACTAAGCATTCAGTAAATATTCATATAATAATTAACCTGTTACTATATGAGTAGCTTAAAAACAACAATTTAAATCTTGCCGCTCTAACATCAAGGTGGGAAAAGTAAGATTGCGTATCGTTACGTATGATGTTATCATTTCAATCTTTCTTGAACTTTTTCAGAGAATTTTAAATTTCTTAGAAATTTGAAAGTCTTTTTCCAGTTCAAATTTTTAATTAAATAAATTTTTACATTTTCAAGTTTTGCAATGCTCGGGAGGAGTTTAATATCTTGTTCTTCTTCCACTTTTTGGCAAAGATTAATCCAGCCTGCTACTCGGTCAATTCCGAAGCTACGTCAGAGCAGGTATCTTTTAATGTGCTTCTTTTTCATAATACAGGTATGCTTCAGAGCTTTGCACACTTCGATTAATTTCAATATCCCGGGAGGAAACTCAAAAATGGAAGAATTTGAGCGCTTGATTACAAAGATTCGCCGACCAGTTCCACGGAAAAGAAGACCTCTCACTGCAAACATAACAAGAACGGTACATTTTCTTTCATGTGGTAGAATTTTAAGATAAGACTCAGATATTTTTATCATATTTAGGCTAGAGAACCGACAGTTGTCTCAATTGCCTTATCAGAATCTATTGATTTGCTTGCTATATCTCAAGACCCAAGCATTAACAGCTTATTCAATGTTTCTTATATTGATGAAGGTTACACTAAACTTTTATAAGTACTATTAACATTTTTAATCTACAGAATTTGATAATGCTTTACATCTCGGAAAAAAATTGGAATATACCGTAAACCCAACAGAGCTAAGCGAAATTTATGTTTTTGCTGACGGTGTACTAGTTTTTTGGAATGTTGAATTACCTCAGGTTTTTAAAGTGATTAACAAACGTTTTGCATATTTTCAGATTTCAGCGAGTACAATTAATGAGAGATCTAGAAAAATTCATAAATGGCTCATACGAATCTCGAATTGTACTAGAAGAACAAGATCGAATGCCTTTCGGTATCTCTCAAGAGTGGGTAAAAACTTTATAACAAAATGTCCACGTTTATTTCAGAGAAAACAGCATAAAGCAGGATAGATTTGTGTTAAATGAGGAGAAACATGGAAAAAACCATAGATCATACGATGCTATTTTAGAAAGGTTTGCCTTGAGCCAGGGCTTTGCTGCTTCAGGTTCGATTAATTTTTTTGAAAATAGTTTATTGCTAACGTTTTAGTTAAAATTGGTGTTTGGGAATGTCTACTTAATGAGCTATCGGAACCTTTAGCTGATACCACAAAGGTCTCTTTTTATTTGTTACGTTTTGAAATTAGGTTCTATTTAGTCTCTAAAAGAAGGGCGTATTCCTTGGTCCAGGCGAGAGGCTTTAATGAAATCTGGTGAATTTGCTGCTTTAAGGTTAGAGCTGTTGTTAGGTTTATTTAACAACTTTATTTTCAGGCATTCCATCAACTTGGATTGTGATCTCCTTAACAGGGATTTCTATTGGGAAAGAAGTGAAATAGAAAGATTCTATACTTTGAGTGCTCGGCATTTTACTTTGAATAAACGTTTGACGTAAGTTTATCTTTTCAATGATTTATCTTTATGGTTCGTTTTTTTAGATTACTTAATAACAGATTAGATTATTGTGAAGGTTTGGTTCAAATGGTTGACAATGTTCTAGCCTTGCGTCATGTAAGTATACTTTTTTTAAACATATATGCAAGTATGCTTCCTTCAGGCTTCCACTCTAGAATGGATGATCATAATTTTAATTGTAATTGAAGTTATATTTGATGTCTTCCATTTTGCTGATCGTTCTCCAAAGCGGGTTATAGTTGTAGAAAATACTGAAACATCTTTAGATTAATTTTATAAAATAATATATATTTTATTTTGTGATTTCAAAATTTATAGATTGTAGCGATATTTGTTGACTTGTTGTTAATTTTTTTAGAACTTATTAAACATGACGGGACTACCTCTCTTATTTCTTTTTTTCGCATTTGGTTTTTTTCCACTGATATCTGAGATCATTTGATAAGTCAATTGCTTATTACTTCTGTAGAGTATGCTATCTCGTGTGTTAGCTCCTGTTGGACGGATGTCCTCTCGTATTTCCAAAAGATGTCTAACATCTTCTGCGGATGAATTTCGCTTATCCGAATACAGTGCCAAGTACCTAGGTTACAGAAAGGTTGCGTTCAAATATTATTTTTCTTCGTGGTTATTAAGTATATTTAGGCTGCTTTCACCGAGGAACTTAAGATAGTTGATTCTTCGACTATTCCAGCATTTCCTATCTACAGAGTTACAGATGCTGAAGGAAACGTTATTAATAATGATCATGACCCTAAATTCGATAAGGTAGATGAGTTCTTAGTTTTTAATATTCATTTTAGTTTATTAGGAGACTTCGCTCAAAATCTACCGTGCCATGACACAACTTAATATTATGGACAGAATCTTATACGACTCTCAAAGACAAGGAAGAATTTCCTTTTATATGACCAATTCTGGAGAAGAAGTATAAAATATAATGGGATTACAATCATATATCAATCTCCAGGGAAATCATGTAGGATCCGCCGCTGCTCTTAAGGATAGCGATCTAGTATATGGTCAATACAGAGAAGCTGGGGTTCTTATGTGGAGAGGATTCCCATTAGAGCAATTTATGCATCAATGCTACGGAAATAGCAAAGATATCGGTACTTCAACAAACTACATTTGTTCATTTCTCTGTTTTTTTCTAATTAAGGAAAAGGACGCCAAATGCCTGTCCATTATGGTTCCAGTGAACATAACTTTGTCACTATTTCTAGTCCATTGACCACTCAATTACCACAGGCCGTAGGATCTGCCTATGCTTTCAAACGTCAACCAAATAATGATAGAGTAGTTTGTGTCTATTTTGGGGATGGAGCTGCTTCAGAGGGAGATGCCCATGCTGCATTTAATTTCGCTGGGACTTTGGTTTGAAATTGGGATTCTTTTAGAGTTATACTCTTAATGTTTTCAGGATTGTCCTATTATCTTCTTCTGTCGTAACAATGGATACGCTATTTCTACTCCCACTAGTGAACAATATGCTGGGGATGGAATTGCTGGAAAAGGACCTGGTTATGGGCTTCACACCATCAGGTATGTAGTTTCACAGTATATGCGTTTATAGATTTTCAGAGTTGATGGAAATGATGTCTTGGCTGTCTATAACGCTGTCTCTGAGGCTAGAAAGCTGGCTCTTCAAAACAAACCGGTCTTAATCGAGGCTATGACTTACAGATTAGGTCACCACTCCACTAGTGATGATTCTACTGCCTACAGGTTGGTTATATTTTCAGAAACTTATTTCTTTCACGAGAGACATTTAGAACCGCAGAGGAAGTTCAAGAATGGGGGGATAAGGATCATCCCATTAATCGTTTCAAGCACTACATCACTGAACGCGGATGGTGGAATGATGAGATGGAAAAAGATTGGCAAAAAGATGTACTTTTTTTTCTGTAATTACCTTATATTGAATTTCGTTTTTCAGTCCAGAAAACGCATTTTAACTGCTTTTAACGATGCCGAGAAGACAAAGCTTGCCCACTATCACGATATGTTCGAATCAGTTTATCAGTACGTTCCGCTATTTCTATTTTTGAACCATTTTACGCTTTTTAGGGATCTCCCAGAAAAACTGAAGCGTCAGCGAAACGAACTGGATCAACATCTTAATGATTATAAGCAGCACTATCCTGTTGATGCCTGCTTGTCCCAGTAGATTCCAAAATCTAATTCCACAATGTTGTGTTCAGGTGTACTAGTCACCCATAATAATACAAATTTTAGCATTTATATCCGGTGTAGACCCGCTATTGTTGTAAGGTTAGGCGATGTGCAGATTTTTATCGACATATCAATAAATTTTTTATTTTTTATGTGGATTTTGCTTGTTGGGGTGGCTGAATAATTACAGTCCCAGACATTATCGATCTCTTCTCTTCTCTAATTTATTGTTTCTTTGTAACAAGGCTGCATCCATATCATCCCCGTTCGTTCAATCTGTGAAGTGCTATCAAAAATTCTTTACCGTTAAGAAATATCGATCTTTCTATTCATTTTACTTTGCTGCCTAGAACTAGTGTTATCGGCATTATTACTGATGTTCTTTCATAACAATTTTTTTTCTCGCTTACTTTATATCTTTCTCAAGTTACATATCCGGGAAATGTTTTTACAGAGTTGGCCATGAATCATGCGTTTCTTGCTGATCATAATGACTCAAGTATTTTAATTGAAAATGAGCATTTACAAAACGGAGCAGATGAGGAACGCCCTTTTGGTCATTGCCACGATAGCTTCAATGATTCTGAATCATATCAAGTGAGTTATATTCAATTTTTTTTTAAATATTAAAACTTTTTATCATTTACGAGATATCTACTTAAAAAGGACAATTTGATTTTCAAAAGGTCTTTTGTTCATGTTTCATATATATCTTCTTGCCATGTCGTTTTATCATTTCCCTGTATTCTTTTAAAATACTTTCTTGACATGTAGCAATTCAACTATGATGCAAAATGAAACATAAAGGAGCGATACCTTAAAAACTTGTTTGGCACACTTTGCCCCACACTTCTCCCAAATTTTCTTTGAAAGCATCCCGAACCTTGTGATATCACACTGATACATTATTAATTGACCATTGATTTCAATATAAATCAGATAATATTGAATAGAGTGTGGATCTGATTCAATTTCTTTTTTTTCAAAAATTAATTAGATTTTTTCACTAGCATCGAAACCCGGTTTAGAAACTATTTACTATCATTAGAGTACAAACTCTATTTCATGTTTTAATTTCAAGAATACAAGCTATTAATTTAATGTTTAAATGTACATTCGTAACTTTTACAAAGTTTAAAGTTGTATCTTGTACCATCTCGACTATTTTTTCAGTACATGTTTTTATTACGAAAACATAAGAGGTGAAATACTTAAAACAACCTGTTGAGCATGATAACGCAGTCTTTACCATCGACTTTTTTGGTTTCCCTGATCTAATGGTCTTTTAAGGCCCTGACACTCAATGGCTAAATTATGAAAACTTTTCAACTACAGACGATGTTCTCAAAAATAAGAAATTTTCTTTTATTCTGAACCTGTTTCTGTCAGTCTTCTTTCTACGTTGTAGCGGAATTGAAATAAATTTTTTATGCAATGTTTTCACCTTTTTTTAAAATCCAGCACATTTTTTTATTTCATTGATCCAAAAGGAAAGCAGAGTTACTCTTTTAGTTCTGATCTGGTCATGTCAATAGTGATTGTAGTTCTTGCACATACTTTTAAGTAGTATAGACTTTGTGTTAATTTAATGAATTTCATTCGCTCATTTAAGAGTAAGCAAATAAAACTTAGTAATTTCCGATCTCCTATGACTATTCTACGATTGCAAAATTATAAAAGGAAATTGACTGTCCTTACTGGACTTACCTTTCTATCTTGTAGTTTCTATTTTAGAGATATTCTTTTAAAATAGATAAGAGTTATCTAGCAAGATAGTCAATAAAAGACTGCCGTGGTGTGATAGATTAATCATTTTCATGACACAAAGAATAGCTCTTTTAATTGTTCTTCTCGAAGTTTAAAGTTTCTTTCATTTTTATTCCTTTTTTGATATATTTTCCATAACATATATGAGGTAGTTACTTTATTTTCTGACCGTTCCTGGTTGTATAATTTTTTAAAGTAGTGAACTGGCTTATTCTATATGGAGAGACATTCTCATCAGAAATCAGCATCATCATCTGCGTTTAAGCCTGGTGCGCAAGTTTCAGATAGAATCTTCTCCATCTTGGCCACATCTTAGACTTATTGTCCTGTTCAACTAGCCTGTATCTTCTTCTTTCCGCCAAACTAGACCTGATGATAATTCAAAAGCTATGCCTTCTTTTTCCATGTGTTTTACGTATTTTCAAATGTATTTTAACAAGTTATTTTTTTTTATTTTCTATGAACACATTTTATTCCGCATTCAATAGGCTTGCTGTCTCTGCTAGTATTCAGCAATCACGATAACAAAGTGCGACAAAAGAATAAAGAAATCTGAATCTGGTATCTAAAAAATGATGATAGACCTATATATATTTGTAACCTCATATCTACAAATTCTTGATCTGATTTCATAGCTAATCAAATTTTATAAATAAAATGCAAAATCATTTTTCTTCATATGACTATTGTTTCCTTCCAAATATTTCCGGCTCGCGTCATATCATATCATATATATATATGTTTTTTCCATGTGATATCTTCGTGAATCATTGTGCTTAAAAGCATTCGCAGCTCTTTATCTTTCCACATTTCTCTCTTGTAGTTATAATTTACGAGCTATTATCCCTCTTTCTACTTTCTGTTTTCTATCTCTATCACTCCTCTATTTCTAACACCATCCTCGATACACCCTCTCATCTCTACTCAGTATCTTGTTCTTCGCTCGTTACGTTTTCTTCGTTTACAAAACTCATTGTTTTCTCTTAAGAGTTATGTCATCCTCAGCTATTGATATGGATTTTTCCTCAACGGACTATAATTATCATCATAATCACGATGATAACCACAATTATTCTATCAATCATCATGAGCCTACTATTAATAATATTGATGATAACCTTAAGCATAATCTTCATCATCATAATCATCATATGCATGAGCCAGAACATGTTCACCATGATCATAATTACGAGCATGAGCATGAGCACCATCACCATACCGCGTACAGTCATGGTCATGGGCATTCTCATGGTCATGATAATGACGGACATGATCATAATCATGAAGCTGATTTGTCCGATCACGATGTATCTCATTTTCATTTTCCTGACGAAAAAACAAAAAAGGTAAAGACCAAGCATCGTCGTAATTTCGTAAAATTTTCGTAATCCAAAGTTTTAGAATCTAATTTACAATTAATTGTCCTTAATGAATGATTTTCTTTATCCATCTTTCCTTTTCAGAGTAGGCGATCCGAAAAAGTTTTATGGCTGGTCGCAATCCTTTCAGCTATTTTCATTGCTGCCGAATTCACGGGTATGTTTTTTCTTGAATTCTAATTGTTCTTTGATTATTGATCGATGGTTTATTCACATATTAGCACATTTTTAGTTAATTTCACTTAACTGAACTTAACTTCAGGTGGATATTTCGCCTCGTCTTTGGCCATTATGACTGATGCTGGCCACATGCTGTCTGACTTGCTGTCATTTATCATTTCCATTATTGCAATTCGAACAGCCAGACATCCAGGTAAGAAAAGTTTTTTTATATATGATTTATCGTTGATTTGAATGATTTTCTTTAGCGACTAAGAAATTATCGTTTGGATACGATCGTGCTGAAGTGTTAGGAGCATTAATTTCCATTGTTATTCTCTGGGTATTAACAGCTATTCTAGTAATGCTTGCCATTCAACGAATCATTGATAAAGACTATGGTATTATAATGAATAATATTTTAATTTATAAATTAATTAAATGTTAGATGTTGATCCTATGTTCATGTTGATTACTGCTTCTGCTGGAGTAGGATTCAATATCATCATGGCTATTGTGCTTTTTGTTGGAAAAGCCGGTCATGCTCATAGTCACGGTGGAGGAAGCCATGGGTATGTGAATAATTCTTTGATGTTAATGTTATTCATCATCATTCAGACATTCTCATGGAAATGGAGATGAGACTAACGTGAATGTTCGAGCTGCTTTCATTCATGTGCTCGGCGATTTAATTCAATCCATTGGAGTGCTTATTTCAGCTCTTATCATTAAGGCAAGAATTTTCCAATATTTTTTCGAATATGTATATTACTCATTACAGTATACAAACTGGCAAATTGCTGATCCTATCTGTACATTCGTATTCTCAATTATCGTCTTATTTACAACATTACATGTTCTTCGAGATATTTTCTACGTTTTGATGGAAGGTAATAATTACCTTTGACCTTTCTTCTTGTTGTTTATTTTAAATTTTGACTTTCAGCTAGTCCACGTCATATGGACTATAATATGATAAAGCAAGATTTGAGTGGTATTGAAGGTGTACTTTCTGTTCATGATCTACGTATGTGGTCTCTTAATATGGATAAGACTGCACTATCTGTACATTTAGCTATAGGTAAGTATTGTGTTTGATAATTATGCTTATATACTGATAACTGAGAAAACATCATTTATGGCTCACTTATGTTATTTCTATGATCTTAACAAGATTTTTTTTTCAGAAAACAGTGAAAAAGCTTTATCAATTGTTAGTGGAGCAAGAGATTTAGTTCGACGAAAACATGGTATATCATTATCTACAGTTCAAGTAGAAGAGTTTGATAAGACAATGGATTCCTGTGATAAATGTATTCACTGAGTTATCAAATAATTGTTCTATTTAGTTGCAGAATTGACTTTTGACTTATCATTTTAATTCTATTACTCTTTCTAGTCCATTTGAGAAAAATACACTGATCGTAATCAGCTATCGTTTTCTTTTACCTCTCATCGTCATCATCATCATTATATTTATATTTTTTATAATAATTATATAATTCAACTTAATAATTCTTTGTAGCATTGTTAACAAGATCTTTGATTTTTTGTATTATTTTCAGGCGTCATCTTAAGTTTGTAATAAGTTTAATTCACTACCTAATGTCTTACTTATCTCCTCTTCCAACCTCTTTTCACTGTTTTCTTGATTTGATATAATTTCTATTTTCAATTTCTAAATGTATACTATATATATTAGATATACATACATACTATATATAGTAGTTAATGCTCATTTCGTACGGGATTGTGTTTTTCTAAACACACATTGTTTCCTATATGGGTGATTACCCTTATTCGCTGTTATATCATATTCATTTTTTAAAATTTTAATATAAATTTAATTGTATTCTCTTTTTCGAAATATAAAATACACATTTGCACTTTATGAAACATTCTTCACTCATGTTTATTAGCTCGTCTTCTTGTTCTGGCCTGTTGACATCAAAGGCTTTGGCAGTTTCCGGGTTAGTCAAAGTCGAAGTCGTCTGTCGCGTTCCATACGGTCATTTCGCATATAATTAGAAAACCTTCACAAAATTTAACGCTAATCGCCCTTGGAACGAGGGTCGTTATTCTATTTTGTGAGGTCCTTTGTGCGAACCAATATGCGACATTCTGGCGCTGTATTCGGAGTATCGTCGTCAAAATCATTACCTCCTCCTTAGTCTAACAGTAAAAACCTAAGGTTACAACTTGAGCTATATATTATATTTCCTTTGCCAAATCATTCGTTCTTCCCATATGTCTGTGTCAGTTTCAATCATATAATTTTCAAGTAATATATCATTCACGCAGTTGTGATTCTCAGAATAAACAGGCTTGAATCATCAACTTGACGCTTCATTTTCCTCAAAAATTTCTACTCTCTTTCCGATTTTCTAAATTGTTTTTTTTAGTTTGTTGATTTTAAGATTCAAATATTTATTATACATTTTGAATTTGATGGCTGCAACCTGTATGCGTGTGTGACAGATTTTAAAAACAAAAAACGTCATTTTAAATTTAATTTTACTATATGTATAAATAGATATAATCGTTCAAATTAACATTTCCTTTTGCAAGTTGTATCCGACTGATTGAAATCATTATATTTGCGTTTAAGTGAAAATATTTATTTTATTACAAGCATAATAGTTCATATCATGATAGCATGCGTGGGAGTTTCTGTCGCCTTTTCATACGATCAGCATTATAATTTCGAAAAAAAAATCTTCAATAAATATCATCATTTTAAAAGCTTTTTTCTACATTAATTTAAATATTTTTTTAAATGTTAAAAACGTTTTAAATCATCTTCTAATATTTTTTATCAAGAAACCAACTGAATAAAAAAAGATGAATACAAACCTATAAGAATCAAATTGACCATCATATGTTACATCTAGTTTTAATAAAAATATCTGCAACTAATAGCTTCGTCTATTTTAGCTGTCAGTCATTGAAAATGATAAGGCTATGATAGTGTTTGAGCAAAAAGAAAGCTCACTTTAATATTTCCTTTCATCTTAAATAATAAATAGTCAATAGTTGGTTATTCATATTATATGTATATAAGTATATATTAATTGTTATTCTATCGTATATACATATATAACTCGAATTATTTTATTTTCGAATTATTCATTTAGAATACATATTTATATCTATGTATATATGTACTTATACTTATGTATAAGAAATAAAAACAATCAAAATCTTAATTTACCTAACATAACGTCATGTGCCTCATCTTATGCTATAGCTCTTGTTGACCGTTCCTGTTTTTAGACTAATCGAAAGCTCATCATCACACGTTGGACAGAAAGAAAAAGGGAGAAAGAAAGAATGGATTAGACATCGGTTGACAGAGAAGAAACAGTGCTTTCATCGCGTTAACCGTCTAGTAGTAGCGCCCTTCTCGCACTCCTTCAATCGGTCTACGCCTCTCTGTAACTCTCTGTATCATTTCTATCTTATACTCTATTTTTCTCTCCCTCTGTCTTCTCCTCTTTCTATTTCTCTATCTCCCTTCCTCCATTTAGTGATGTCACTTTAACTGTTCTCCTATCAGCGATCTGTTTCGATTCGTACTCATTCTGTCTCTGTCACTTGCTCGTATTAATTTTTCATCCCATCTACTTCTGATCATGCTTTTGCCTGTAAGAAAGCTTCAACTCATTTATATGAAGTTGTATTACGGCTTATTACTTAGTTTATTATATACACAAAGTATGATTCTCTAGAAAAGAACTCTAAGCATTTCAGCTTTACTATAAATTAAAATTATAGTTAATATCGAGTTTTTCATCGGACCAGCTGATTTTGCGAAATTCTATAGAATCTCAGAGTTCACCAGATGTCTGATACACTCCGTAATCTGTAAGAACGTCTATGACTTGTCTTGATAACTGATATCATTTTAAAAAAACTACAGCGAATTAGAGGTTGAACGACTAACGTGGCAGTGATCAAAGATAATACAAGAAGCGTATGAATGAGAGAGAGAGAGAGAGAGAGAGAGAGAGAGAGAGAGAGAGAGAGAGAGAGAGATAACAGTAATACGTGAAAACTTGATGACTATCATTTGCCAGAGTTGGCTTTAATCATAAGCATCTGATAGTTTTGATTAGAAAAAAGCAGAGAAAATAATACCATCTTTAACCTCGACTCGTTAGACAGTGATATCTAATATCATCCTTGTGAAAGCTGATTCACTGTTCTTCATCATCATTATCACGATCTGTCTTCTGCTGCTGCAAGACTACCTGTCCGTTGTCCTCCCGTCAAGTCGTCTCGCACAGTCGAACTTCTCATACTATTGATTGAGCGACTGATTCGACACATCTCGTTGCCGTTCTGTCTTTCATTAAATATATTTTTTATTTTCAGTCGTGCTTTTTGTCTATTTCTGTATAGCTAGTAGCAACCTTTCTTCTACCTTCTCTCCTTTCTCCCCACGTAATGTTCACGTGAATTTCACTTCGTCATTTCTTTCGATGTTTAAGTGGAGAACGATTGCGCTATCCTCTTCAATATATCGCTCTTTTGGCTTTTTCTGATTCACTCTTATACATATCTGAACTCTCTTGATTAGTTAAAGCTCTATGAACTTTGCACTATCGTTCTTTTCTTCTACTTTTTTCGTTCTCTCTGTTCGTTGTTGTTTTTTGTCATTTGCAAGGAATTTTTATATGTTTATGGAATTATTTAATATATCTCGAAGTTATCCTGAAAGACATAATTCGCTTTTTATAAAAACGACGACGAAGAAGTTTTTAAAAGCTGCTTTTCTTCTTCAAGTTAGCTTGAGGAGGAAGAAGCCATTTATATACATACATAAAATTGCACGATCTTTCTATCTCCCTTTCTCTTTTATTTGAACCGCAAGAACCGATTTTCTCAAATTCTAGCTGCACCATGATGCTGCCACAGGGTGCTGGGACCATGGCTAAGGAATCCTTTTTCGGAGGCTCATCTGGATCAATCATGAGTCCAGCTCATAATGCGTATGTTCAGGTAGAAAAGTTATTCGATTATTATGAACCTTCATTGTGCATGCATTATTATTTCAGCAACCTGCATACTATGCCAATGCTGTTATGGAACCTTTTGGTGCAAGTTCATATCAACATGATTTACCAAATAATCATCATGTACAACCACAAGTCATGCAATCACATATGCCATCAGCACATCATTTAATTCAAAATATTCCACAATCTTATAATAACCATCCAAACCATATGATAGCAATGAGTACACCGTCCCCGTTTTATTCTTATGAACATGTAAGGTTTAAAAGCTAAATCATGAGATATCATCAAAAAAGTTATAGACACCAACTCCTATGGAAGCTCATTACCCTACTGCACATGTTCCAACTACAGCAATGGACACCTGCCAGCAAATCAGTCAAGTACTTCTGTGTTACCAACAGGTTTTTAATAATTATTTTATTGTATCTAAATAAGCTAGATTTGTTCTTTCGTTCTATTTGATTTAATAAGCTTTTGATGAGGAGTATGGAATTGAAAAAAGAATCGAAGATTATATTTGTCCATCAGATTAAATTAGCCAAATGATACTTTTTTTTACAACTAAAACCTTTTTTTAAAATTATGTATAAGAAGATATTACGGTATTTCAATAATATTTAATTCAGGGCGGAGAAGATTCAGCATTTGTTCGTAAAGCTATAGAAAGCTTAGTGAAAAAACTTAAAGATAAAAGAGGTGAACTTGATTCTCTCATTACTGCTGTAACATCAAATGGAAAACAGGCAACTGGATGTGTTACTATTCAAGTATGATGAAATCATTCTTTTTTTTTGTTTGAATTATGTTCATATTGTAGAAAAGCTTAGATGGACGTCTACAGGTGGCTGGTCGCAAAGGAGTTCCACATGTAGTATATACACGTATTTGGAGATGGCCTAATATCAATAAACATGAATTAGTTGTAAGTATATATATAATGCTAATAAAATAATTTATTTAACATTATTATTTCAGAAAATGAGCGCATGTACAACTAATGAACATCAAGATTGTATTTGTATTAACCCATATCATTATGAACAAATTGTTTCTAATTCTATATCTACTATGAATGCTTCAACTGGTTCAAATAAGTATTATTCTGGACGTAATTATAATAATTTGTTATTGTTTTTAAAATTTATATTACTTTAGATACATACCCTGATCAAGATAATCATCAAAATCTACACCAAGTTGCCGAACCCCAGACTATGTACAATATTCCAAATCAGATTTCTCATGATCTTGAAGTTTCCGAAGATGATTTCCCCAGCATCAATGAAAGAGACGTCTCTAGATTATTGGATAATGCAGGCCCTGTACAAGGTAAACTAGTACGAAATTCTTTCTAATCGAATATATTCATTTAGGTTATTCTTCGGGCCATTGGACTTCACCTAGTACAAGCTCACAGCATATGCTTACAGACAATCCTGAGCATATGCTCTCTGATATACGACATGATTTTGGTATTTTTATTAGAATGCTTTGAGTTTCTAAAATTGTATTGCAGGAAATGAAAATTTAACAATACCAATAGCAATAACTTCTAATCGTAAGCTCACTCTTATATTAAAAAAAAACAAAAAGTATTTTAAGCTTTGGAGTTTTGGTGTACGATTACTTATTATGAGTTTGATACTCCAGTTGGATGTTTGAAAGTAAAATACATTTTATTAATCTTTAATACCTTGTCTCTAAGGTTCGATTTGACAAACAAGAAATAACTATTGATGGAGGCATGGATCCACATTCTGAAATTAATGGACGATTTTGTCTTGGAGCTTTGTTTAATGTTCATCGGACTGGACAAAGTGATAACGTTCGGTAACTTATATCTATATTTCTAAATTAATATAAATTTTCTATATAACTTCAGAATGAATATTGGAGGTGGGGTGAAACTTCGCACTAATCCCGATGGCCAAGTCATAATGGAATTTCATTCTTCAAAATCTGTTTTTGTTCGTAGTGGATATTTAGATTATCGTGCGGATGTGCCAGATGAGTCTAAAGTTCATAAATTTCCAGCTCAAAGTGAACCTGTTATTGTAAGCTCACAGATCATTTAGAGAAAAATCATTCTAATAGTAATTTGTAGATATTTGACCTAAACTGGGCATACAGAGAAATGAAATCAAGGATTTTATGTGCCGAAAAAGCATCTCGAGCTCGAACTGCTGCTGTCGCAGGAGTTTTTACAAATCAAAAAGTTTGTAAATATTTAAAACTGAAAGGTTTTTATCATTTTTTAGGTTCCAAACTTTACTAACATGACTGATTATTCAAGTGTAGATTGTATGCGACGATCTTTCTGTACACTTGAATTTTCATTTGTAAAAGGCTGGGGTACTGGATATAACAAAAGAACCGTTAAAGTATAAGAACTAGCTATAAAAGTTCTAATTCAAATTATTTCAGGACACACCATGTTGGATTGAAATACAATTGCATAGGTCTCTTCAAATTTTGGATTACGTCCTTAAAAACTCGGGAACTTTATAGACTTCCTTGTATATTTGTAATGCTCCAAAACTCTCACTATCAAATTTCAAAACTGCTTTCAAATGTTGCATATTGGTTGATTTGGCATTCTAACTTATCTACTTGATATTAATATTGTTATTATTTAACATTTGTTTTTATGTGACTTACTAATTAGTTTTGTTCAATTATTTAATTTCCAATTTTGGCAGGAGAAGCTTGTCAATACCATGTATGAAATCAAAATTTCAATTCAGTGATAGTTACGAACCAATGTTTCTCCACTTTTCCCAAATAACACCAGTTATCTAGACTGGCACGTGGCCATGATATATGTATTCAAACCAACCGGTTTGATTCTTGATCACATAGGTGAATCTTTAAGACCTTCTTGAACCTTTACGGTAAATATTCGTTAACAAATCATGAACACGATACTTATTCACCTTGAATCATAAATTAAAAATTTATTTTTATAGAATAACAATAATTCTAAGAATTGATAAGAGCCGTGCATTATTTCCGATTAGATTTACTAAAAAAAGAAATAAAAAACTGAATGAAGAAAACTTTAATTACCTTTTATCTCCTCTTCTGTCTTTTCTTTCTCGTTTCTCTTCTTTGGGGGATGATGAGCGTTGTCCAGTAGAACCTCGTGTAACTAAAAAAAAATATTTTTTAGCAAATAAAATAAAAGGCTTACTTCTTGATTCCATAGGCTCTCGTTTTGGTTGCTTAGCAGTACTAAAATTTAATGTAATAACAAAATGTTTCAACGTAATAACAAAATTGTTCACAAACCTATTGTCATCTTCACGCGCGGATCGTTTAGAGCTTTTGGTATCTCTTCGAACTTCCTTCCTGACATCTTCACTCCTATCGTCTTTACTGTCTCTTTTGGAATTTTCCTTTTTAGGAGGCGGCTAAAAGTTAAAAAATTTTTTCACACATACAAGAAAGGATATTTACTGTTGGTCCAGCAAACTCAGCGTCAAGAGCTCGTTCCTTTTTCCTTCGATGTTCCTTATCCTTTTCCTTTTCCTTATCTTTATCTTTTTCTTTGTCCTTTTCCCTTTCTCTATCTTTCTCTTTGTCTTTCTCTTCTTTTAATTCTCTTCCAACGTTTTCCTTTTCTCTATCGTTGTCCTTCCTTTTCTCTTTCTTTCTCTCTTTAGGTTTACCATTAGTTAGAGGAGTAGCTTCAGTAGAATGAACACGAATCTGAAATATAAAACTGACACAAAATATTAAATTAAAAAAACCTTTTTGGGAGGTGGACTAGGAGGAACTTCTCCATCTTCAGTTTCTTTTTCAGTTCGCTCTTCTTTTTTGGCATCTGTGTTTGCTGTTTCAGGGGTAGGGTCTTTAGAAACCTTGTCAGGTTTCTCAAGTTTGGCACTTTTTTTCTTAATATCATTTGCCGGTACCTAAACCAGAAAATACTGATTTTGTTATATTTGAGAGCTCATTACATTTGACTGCCGTTTTCTTTGAGCATCTGGATTCAACTTGGATGTTTTAGATTTCTGTAAACAAGTATTGAAATTGGGAAAAGCATGCTTAAACTTACTGGATCAACCGGAGAAAAAATTTCACGATCCCACATCTTAGTGTTTCGACGTTTCAAACAACTAACGTAACTAGCAGCTTTCAAAGATAAATCATCTCTTGTTCCTTTTTCCCAATCTCGGACCTTCAGTACAGCCTCTTCAATTTTAATGCAATGTTCTCGTATAACAGGGAAACAAGGAGCCATCTAATACCAAATTTTGAAAAATAAAAACAACTTAAAAACTCACTTTGCTCATCAATACCAGTCCATTACGTAAGGGAATGTAGTCATTTTTTTCTTTTGAAAGAACACTATTGAAGACTAAGAGTAATCGTGCTTGCCATTTAAAGCACAATTTACGGAAAGCTTCAAACTTTATGCAGGAACCTTCCTGCTGTGGATCACCAGAAACTTTAGTTGTAAATCCTGGAAATCCAGCACATTCCTTCAAATTAATTATTTTTGTATTCGTCTAGTTTCAATAATAAACCTTATCAAAAATAGACTTATCAGCATGCCATGTAAGTGTCTTGCTAAGTATCATTTCCAAAAACTTTCCAAATGAAGCTGTTTCGTTTTCAGTTAATCCGCTAATTAGAGGCAAAATATCATTAAAAGTCTAAAAATAAATCATTCACAACATACTGTATTTTGAATAACCTTATCAATAAATACAAGGGTTTGGAAAAATGTGGTTCTTTGTTGATGGAATAAGAAAACCATCTTTGCACAGAATACCTAAAATTTACAAAATTGCTAAATATTTTAGATTATAATGCCCACAGCATCAAGTTCCGAGAACATTGCTCTAGGTATAATACATCGTTGTAAGAAACCAATAGTTTGTTGAGCTCCTACAAACTCAAAATAAGAATCAAGAAAATATAATAAAATTCACTTCCAGATCCGAAGAGATTTTCACGTTCTTGTGTTAACCACATTCGAACTCTCTCTACATGTTCAGATTGTTTTCGCTGTTCTTCTTTCAATCTATTTTCCGTTGACTTTAGACGGTCCTCTTCCTTTTGTCGCCTCGATTTTCCCTGAAAAACTACAAAATAGAAATAAAATAGTTTGTATCCACAAACCATATTATCATCTAAAGAGTTTATCATTTTTCTAATATTTTCAACAGCTTTATCATAAGCATGTGATGGAACATCAATGTCATATAAGGACAGTAGCCAAAACACAACGAAAAGTCTGAAAACGATCACTTGAATTATCTTAAAATTTCGCACCAACTTCATGGGAATGTCATTACAAACATAATCAGAAATACAAGGCTTGATATCTTCCATTAATTGTTCAACCTCTTTATCCACAGCCGATTTGAAGAATAAAAACTAACGTATTTGGATAATTAATTTAAATTTAAAAAAACAATTGAAAACCTTCTGCTGAGTATCTAACTTCTGTTTGGCTTCAGTTTCAAGCAACTTTCTTTCTTTTTTCGTTTCATCATATGAATGAATTATCTAAAAATAATTTCTTTATTTTCAAATCAACTTCTGATATTTATCTACCTTTTGCATATAAATACATCGAGAAAGAAACGCTGCAGAATCTAAAGGTACATTGAACTCTTTCATAAGGACATGTAATAAGGGCATCCGTTTAATATATTCGTCAGATTTGATATTATTTTGAATAAAAGTACCAAACTGCATGAATGTATCACGAGACTAAGGAAAATATAATACAAACGATATTTGATAAATATGATCTAACCTGGTCAACCATTTCTCCAATTAGCTTCAAGGGTAGTTCAGAACTATCGTTGTGAACAATACATTCCCTTTGTTGTGCAATCTGCATTTATCAATTGAACTAAATAAATATAAATTACCAAACCAATATGCAAAGACCAACAGCGAGATCTCCTTCCAGAAGTGCATCCTTTAATCGACCAGAAGCTCTTTTATTTCGAACACTCGAAAATCCTCCGGCCTGGGAACAAATTAGATGTAAGTAATGAAAATATTCCTTACCTCAAGTCTCAATTGTTCGCCACCTTGTAAGGCATCGATATGATCTTGAGTTGCACATACGATACTCTCAACGGACGACATGTTTTGAATAATTTCTCGTAAAATCACCAAATCAAAACTTAAAATAAAAGAGTAACTAGGAAAAAAATATTTCACTCTAACACCTTTTTTCATTTTTCAATTGATTGGCCACGTAATTTAGGATTCCCGCGAGATCAACTGTGTACTTTTTACAAACAGCGCCGACTAATGTAGCCAAAGCTTGGAGCCATGAACTTATATTTCCGTCAGATGATTTGAGCTGCTGCTTATCGGGGTTTGCTAACTGCTCGATTATACAATCTTTAAAGAAAAATTAATAAACAGAAAAACCAAAATGAAAAAACTCACAAGCTAGAATATCAAATTCGAGATTAGTTAAGAATTTGATACTCTCAACTACAGGCTGAATCAAATTATCAAACGATTGAATCTAAAATAATATTTACATTAGACAATTGAGTTATAGAACCTACTTGACTTAATAAATAATCAAAAACAGTTATGGGGTGAATGTGACATAATTTCCCCAATTGTCTTCCAATTACTCGCACAGTATCTTTAGATAATCTTCTAAAATAACAGAAGAATGTGGAAACAACAAAAAAAATTAAGCTACTTGAGAACATAGCGAGTACGACCATGGATTTTGCCTCTGGATATATTGAGCTCGGGATGTCGAAAAGAATGTACTGTTTTCCATCTAAATGAGTACTATAAGCATTAGAAAATATAATAAGTAATACCTTCCATAAAGACGAAACCTCCATTGATATGGAAACTGCTGAAGAAGATTCCACATCTCTTCGGATAACGAAGCATTAGGAGCAGAGGGATTTAAAGAAAGACCAGGAAGAAGAACTTCGTCAATGATATCAATAAAGATTGAGGATACTATAAAATTGATGTTTTAATATGCACCATTTCAAACTTACATTTCTCCGAGTCTTCTATATTTGATTTATCTTGATAGAATGTAGTGATTAATCGTAGCAATTTAACAGTAGCTATAGGGAGATGCGCTAATCTTGGTCCCAAGTACCATAAAAGATCCGAAAGTGCTGCTAACTCACTCCATGATGTTACCTGGATCTTATATTTTCTCACGTATAGTTCAATTAACCTACCTTAGATATTCCGGTTAAATTAAGTTGCCGATCTTCATCTTGCTTAATGCCTGGTAGTCTCTTGGAACATTTCTCTCGATAAAAATCAGTTATAGCATAATCAACCATATTGGCAATAGCTTTACAAACACGTCGACTAAAATTGATGTTAATTAAAAGAACAAGTATTATCTCACCTGGCTTGAACAGCATAATATTCAGGTAAACGATCTATAATCTGCTTGGCCATAATCCATTCGCCGTGTTCTAGTAAAGCGCAAATGAGCCCAAGTTTTTGATTAGTTCCCATTACTGTGTCCTTAAATACTTAAACTCAGACTCTCTAGAAACACGAAAAACACAACCTCAGCGTGATCTCCAATCAAATTTTCATCCTCTTTATCCTGACAGCCGACTACGGTAGCGAATCCAATACCAACAATATTTTGATCATTACCATTGTGCGAATCTAATTGAGCAGTACTTCGAGAATCAGTAGTTAAAGAAGTAGTCATGATGGTTTCTGCCTTAAAACAAATTAAAAGACATTAAATTTTGAATTATAAAATGAAAACAACTTTTTTAGTTCTAGCACTTGCATTGGCAGCTCGAGATTTATGTGTTTCTTTTATTCCTTCAGCATTAGGTTTCATCTGAAAGAAAAATATTTCATAGTCATAATACTTCTCTTACAAATGATATTATTTTGGTGAGATCAATTAATTCTGCTTGAACGAGAGCCGCTGCTACAGAGTAGAGAGAATAAGGTGTCATTTTACCAGGAGCCTTGAAGAAAAAATTAAAATTTTCAAGGCCACATTTTATAAACCTGGTAAAAAGTGAATTTAAATCCCAAAAGAGTGCACAAGTAGTCGCTATTAGCTCTGATTTCTTTCAATAATGTAACAAAAATATTCTTATGATGGATACATTGCTCGAAGCATTCCATAACGATATCTGTTACTCGATTGGGATCGAGATTAAATTGTCCTGAAGAAAAAACAATTTCAAAAAATCAATTTGGTTAACTAACCAATAAGACATAACAAACGAGTTTGTAAGGCTTTTGCTGAACTGTTACCCGTTTCCAAAAGCTCAGTTATGAGTTTGGCATAGCCTTCACTCTCTTCCCGTAAAAGATTAAATTTTGATTGTTTAAAACTGAAACAAACCAAATTATAAATTTCAAATGTTTTACTAACTATAAGCGAGTTTTTAATCTAACAAGTTGTTGCTTATTTGCTGGTATTGCTGCTTCAAGACAGTCTAACTCCATAGCCAGAACTTCACGTGGAATTAACTTAATACATGTGAAAATTAAACTGATAAAAATCGACAATTACCTTATTCGAAACTAATTTAGTAAACTCTATTAATTTCTCTTTCTTATCTGCATTTTTGTCTATATCAGCTTTAACTTCGAGGGCAACGAGAACATCTATTAAAACAGAAGATATAAGTTCTTTAGGAGCCTAAAAATATAAAAAAATATAAAATAGATAATAGATAAAATACCTCTAAGCTCGATATAGATTCGTAAACACTAGCACAGTCTTTTACAAAAATATCTTGACATAAAGAAAACAACGTTTCCGTGATATCACCGGAATCCGCCATTTCCTGAAGCATCAGTTAATAATTCAAAATGTTAAATTAAACGATATTAATAGGTAAAACCCTTAACAAAAGATATTTGGAACAGTATACATGATAAGAAAATATATTATAATTGATAAATTATACAAAATATTTTGATTTTCAGAAATCAGTATTTGCCACCGAATTTATCATGTAACTTCGTTCTGCCATCACCACTTTGATCAGCTGGGGGTAACCATGTCGCATATAACTCATCCTTAGTATCACAACTAAATAACGAAAAAGAAAAATGCTTATTATATTTCCATGTATATTACCTTGCTCCATATTCTTGGTTCTTATGCCTATTAGGCCTTGGTCGAATTTTCCTTTTTTTTGATGTGTCATCATCTAAAGATTCATCAGCTTTACGCTTATTTTCTGATTCAACAATAGCAGCATCAGTAGAATGATCTATTTGAGAGCCCGACTCTGTGTCTTTAGGCTCCAAAACAATTTTAGTTTCAGATATTTTAGAAAGAACACAAGTTTCTTTACCAGCTTCCGTAACACCATCTAAAAGTTAAGTTAGATTAATGAATAAAAACGACAATATAGAAACTACTTATTGCAGGAGTATCATCGGTTAAAGACTCATTATTCTGTAAGAGCTTCACTAAAAAATTAACACTAAAGATAACAAAATAGTTTTAATCCAAACTTGATGTTGACGGTTCATCTGTTGCTTTTATAATTGGACTATTTTTCTCACTATTTGTTTGTTCAATTTTCGGATCATCCTGCAATTCAATTCATAACTATTTTCATAAACAAGAGCAAAGCTCAACCTTCTCATCTTCTTCAGGCTTGAATACCGTAAGTTTTTTATCATCAGCAGGCGAAATCTCTTGCGACGTTTCTGACTTCTTCTCTGAATCTTTTTTAATTCGCCCAACCATCATCATTTTCCGCAAGAAAGCTTGTTTATTTGATCCTGAAAAAGAAACCATCATCAAACATGAACAAAATTCTAACAAACCGATAACAGTCCCACTCGCAGTTGTAACCTTCAGTTCAGGCATTTTAACTGGTCTGGCTATGCGAACCAACTTTTCAAGTGTTTGAGATTCGTGTGTGAGCTTCACTAATTGTTGTCTGAGCATTGACTTTTGAGTTTTAGTCTAAATTATACAGAATTTAAATTTATATATACGCATAAGTATACTTTCAGATCATCTTTCAGTCCTCCAGCGGTAGAAAGCTGCCGACAATAGTCATCTAAACTATCTGAACTTTCCAGACCTATAAATCAAAGAGGTTCATGAATGAATTAAGCTGAAATTGAAACCTTTGTTCGATATAGTTTGGCTTAAAGCATCAAGTTGTTTCTGGATATTTTTCATTTCTTCGCGAGTTTCTTCAAGTTTTTTTGACAAACTTTCAAAAGTATCTTTAACAGGGACAGCTTTTCCGGCATCTCTCTGAAGTATTGTAATATTACTGTTATGATGATGGCTTCGATTACTTCAGCCCATTGTTTTCTTTTTTCTCTTTGCTGTTCAAGTTGTCCCGTTCGATCCAAATATAGATCATCATCCTCATCATAGTAGTCATTATCAGCTAAGGTTTTTTTCTTCATACGTGCTTTAGTGTTAGAATTTCTTAATCACAATAGGCAATCGAATAACCATAAGTATATATACCTCAAGACTCCATGTTTATCGAGAATTTTGCAAGCTTCTAGCGCACACTGGGCAGTAGCATCCTTTTTTGATGTGTTAGTTGTAGCTTGAGCGATGCAAGCTCTATCAACACCGGCGATTTCAATGGGAAGCCTATGCAACATTGTAAAATTAACTGGAATACTAGCTTGAAACCCACTCAATTGAGCAAGTCCATTTATGAGTATGACCTGATCCGCTTTCACTGTAGTCGAACTTCATTTCAAACCCTTCACGATCGAAAAACTTCGACAAAGCGCTTTTAGGATCATTTACATAATAAGCTTCACCGTCTTCCTCGCCATGACCTTCCAAGAAAAACTTTAAACAGATACAAATAAGGCCTCAAAGAATTAAACTAACTGGAACAGCATCTTCATCTCCGTAATCCATTCCCCAATTAATTCCTTCATCTTTTGCCTCTCTAGCATTGTCTTGTTCAAACTCTGTACGAGCAGCTGCAGCTAATTTGGCTTCCAAAGCCTGTATGGTAAAAACTACATAAGAAAAAAAATATATGTACCTTTCTTTTCTGTTTTTCCCTCATTTCTGTAGGAGAACAGTCCCATTCAGCCTCTTGATCTTCATCGGGACCAATCAAATTTAATAATCTACTGCTTCCTAAAACATTCATACATATTGCTATTAAATATGACAATTTATTTACCACCAAATTGAAACACAAATCCGACAAAGGTACGAATGTACTGTTTCTCCGGAACTCTGCGCTTATTAGTTTTGGTGCCATGTGTGCTTCCCTGTGAAAATATGGAACAATACATATTCGAACAAAAACAAATCGTACTAAATCAAACACATGCCATCCTTTTCCAGACTTTCCCATTAAATCTTCGCCAAACTGAAGAATACAATGATATCTTGAAATTGAAGGGTGTTCTAAAATTAGAATATTTATAATCTTATAAACAGTGCGATAAACCTAATACAACATCACAATTCGGAAGTCTTCCTATTGTGATAAAAGTTGAATTTTTTCTATTATCAAGATTAATACAATCTACAATGCTGCCACTTTTCAAAACCTAATATTATTGTTTTACATTTATTATTTTACTATAAAACCTCGAGACGATATCCAGAAGACACAGGAGGCTCACACGCCCAAGATGGCGGAGTATAGTTCAAAGGAGGCACAGGTGTTGATGATTCTTTGCAATGCTCCTTATTTTCTTCCTAACATATTAAATTCTTATAAAACTTAGTTCTTAAAATGGACATTACCGTAGATTCAAGTTTAGAATCAGAAATAGTAGAAGAGTCTACAGCGTTAGCTAAGCCACCTGGTGGTAGGGCTGGTGTTTTAAATGCACAATCACTCATTCTAGCTTATAGATACAAGTTTTTTATTAAAAAATAGTAGAATAAGTATTTAAATATCGAGATTTTATATGTTAAATTCAAATTCGGCTATTAGAGCATATTTAGATATTCGCAAAATGTGAATTAATTTCCACGTCAAATTACGTACAATTTAAAAATTGTGAGTACTTGTTTTTTATGCCTCCTTGTTGCTATCAGTTCCATATTCTTAGGTTTCAAGCTAAAAATTATTGGACCGGAAGTATTTGAAGAACTTTATTACTTGAATAAATTTATATGGCTTTTTTATAATTAAGAAAAAGTGGAATCGGACCTTCAAAAAGCTGATCTTTCAAATACAAAACTGACTCTTATCTCTAAAGTCTATTAAGCATTCTTCATAGTTCTGGTGTATTGACTTTTCAGTTAAGGTTTTCCTTTTCTCTTCAACTGTCCATTCCCAGAGAGAAAACTACAGTATTTCTCTTTCTTCCAAATTATCGCGACAACTGTTATTGCCTGTTGCGTAAGAAAACAAGCATATTGAGGAACAAAATTAACTTTCCACACAAAGAAGTTTGATTCTATCTCAACCCTCTGCTTTTTATCACTTGTGTTTTGAATGGTCATGCTTACTTTTAGTTCTTTGAATTCATGTTGTGATCATTTTAAGTTGACTAGTATGTTTGTTGTAGCTTTTCCAGAGAAAGATTAAGGCTTTTCATAGGAAGGCTTTTTAAGAAAATTTAACATTTCTCAACCCACAGAACCGGATAGTCGTTGAACGTTATGAAGACAAGTTTTGCAGATAATAACACACCTGTGTTCTCATTGATTGCAACAAGGTTTGCCAATCATGTTTCTCCGTAACCTCGCTTACAAATTTTGTTGGATAACTATAACCTTGTATTCTTCGCTAAAAACTTTGTTTTTATATTTGTTTTTCTCTATTTTCATTTTTATAAGTTATTATCTCTTTATTCTAGGAAGGACTCAGGTTTCATAATTCGACTTGTTCTTAATGGCAAACTTATTTCTATGTTGTTAGTTACTATGAAAACGAAACAGATAAGATCACAACATAATGAAAAGAAGCATTGCCAAAATTTTCTATTTTTATCAATATTGATATCCTTAAATTGGGCAAACGACATTCTAACCCAAATGAAATGAAGAAACGTGACAATCCTTACGTTCTTCATGCCACGAATGTTGAATTTGTCACGAATGTGGATAGACCTTTTATTACGAAACTTCTTGTCTTTCTTACTTCTTCCTCATTTTGTTCTTTATGGTCTATTTTTAGCTTTGTTAGCATTTGCTTTCAACAGCAATCTTTATGCTGAATGTTGATTCATGTTTTTAACTGGGTTTTTTTATTTTAAACATTTCTGAGGTAAATTAGCTTTCTTATTGTTTTGAACTTTACTAGTTCCAGATTAAAATGAAAAATTGATGTATGAGATTAATTAACCATTTTCATAATTTCTAATTTTCCATTATTTCTTCATTTGTTACGTGACAATCTGGTGATTTCGAAATAAAATGTCTGAGTAGCTCTTGTTAGGTTTCTCTCTCAAAGTTTTAACTCTTATAATACTGTTTCACATACACTCAAGTGTCATAGCTTCTGGGAGGCTTTTGTATTTGCTTTCGTAGCAGATGTCCATCAATATATTTTCTTTTTAGTAGCTTATGATTATCAGAGGTTACTGTTCATTGATATTTGTCCTTATTTTCATCTTATATGTATCTGAACCTTGCCCAAATACAAGTTTAATTGACAGTTAAAGCAGCTAATCATGATATAGGAGGAAATGTCAGTCTGTCTTTGCTCTACCCCAATGAAAGGCAAATATGCCAAAGAATTTTTGCCCAATGTTATCTAATCTACACCTGCATTATATGCTCATTGCATCAGATCTGTATTAGCAACTCTCCTATTTTTAGTAGACAAACTGCTTCAAGCATCGTATAGTGCCCTATCATATGGATATTTTGCCGTCTTTTTGTGTTGGCGAAATAGCTTATGTTTCTATATTAGACAATACATTTTACGTTATCAGCTGTATCAGCTATTGATTTGTCAAATACCTGCGACTATCCACCTTTGTATTGTTGTCTTTGTATTAACAATGATTCTTTTCCTAATTTTACAAAATTTAGTGTATGGATTCGGAAAATTCAAAATTACTTGATGATTGTGCACTACCTCCCAGATTACCTGCTCCTCCAAGTGGTAGGCAGGGTAGTGCACCACCATGCTTAATATCAGATCCAGTATATTCAAATATTCCAAAAACCGCTATATTAGAAATAGCTTTAATAGATATCAGGTGAACCAATTGAAATATTTCGAAATTTGTCAAAAATTGCTATAACCATAGAGAACGTTGTTGAAATGTCATTATTGATGTTCAACAAAAATATTGGTGCTGACTTTTTAATTTTAACACATTTTTAGGGGTATGACGTGCCATGCATGTGTGAACAACATTCAAGATAACATATCTCCAAAATCGGGTATATCAGAAATCAAAGTTTCTTTAGAAAATTGTGAAGGCAAGTAGCTTTTTGAAGTTTTTTCCTTTGTGAAACCACGTGTCAAATTTAGGCAGAGTTATATATGATTCCACAGAAGTAAGTGCTGAAACGATAGCTGAAATGATAGATGATATGGGATTTGATACAAAGTTAAAATCCAAAGTTGCATGTGAGTTTTTCTTGCGAATGAAATTCGGCTCAAGTGCTGTTTCCCCCCCCCCCCCCGGCCCTAAGCCCCGTCCCTTTTGACGAAATGCACACAGTTGCTTAAAAATTAAATAAATTATAATAAATTCATATAAAAAACAATCGAAATCTCGAACTCTATCTGAAATCATGTTCGCTCTGAGAGATGAAGTTGCAACTAAAGAAAGTGCAATTCGATTTTTCCGAGAAAAGGGGATTTTACCAGATGCTATGATCTGTAGCCTCTGCCAATCTGAAATGAAGCTCTCAATCGAGCGTGAACGGTGGAGATGCCCCAAAAAAAGCTGTAGGAAAGAACAGCAATTAAAAAAAAAGAACATTTTTAGAAGGTATAGCTTTACTTTCAAGATGTAACTAATTAAAATTAAATAGGCTCTCATTTATCGTATACGAACTTCATTCTCTTTATTTACTGTTGGACAAAGGAGTATACAACAGTCCAATTTTGCAAAGATGAGCTCGGAATAGGATCCAACCATACCGTAGTAGATTATAATAATTTTTTACGTGAAGTCTGTGCTCATTCCCTTTTAAAAAATCCAATTAAAATAAGGGGCCCTAATAGGACTGTAGAGATAGATGAGACCCTAGTATCTAAGCGTAAATATAATGTTGGTAGGGTTAAGCCAGAGCAACGGGTGTTTGGGGGGATATGTCGTGAGACATAAATTCAGACCTTTTTGAAAATATGTTATGTGAATTTAGTGATTTTATGAATGATATTAATAACCGTGAATAATAAAAATATTATAATTAAATTTAATCAAAAGAAAATCAAAAGAAAATCAAAAAAAAATTAACTAAACACCGGGAATGGGGGTAAAAAAAAAACCCCCCAAAACCCCCAAACCCCCCGTTCTGAAAGGTATGTCCCCCACCGGTTTAAAATTATACAAGTTGACAAAAAGTATGCACCGTTTGGCAAAAGGGGCGGGGCTTAGGGGGGGGGAACTGCACTAGAGCCAAAATTCAAATTCAGAATCTCATGTTTCGATACTATAACTACTTGAATTACATGTTTACAACTATGAATTATAACCCTTTTTCAAATCCATGTATAACTATTGGAAATTTAAGTTTTAACTTAGCTTTCGTAAGCGGGTTAGCTATTCATCAAATTATCTCATGTTTATAATAGAAATTCGGGTCAATGTCACTAACATATAAATGAATAGTCAGTTTCAAAGCATGTCTTTTTCAGATTCTGGTCAGTCTCAGTCGGATATGCCAAAGAAGAATGAAGCTACAATATCCATCAAGGGTATGACCTGTCATTCCTGTGTTAATAATATTCAGGATCATATGAAAACTAAAAATGGTGTGATTTCTGTTAATGTGAATTTAACGCAAGAAATTGGTAATTTTGTGTTATGATCTTCAACAACTACAATATCGTTACAGGTGTTGTTATTTTCAACCCCTCGGAAGTATCTGCTGAGGTTATCACGGAAACTATTGATGATATGGGGTTTGATGCACAGTTATTAAATAACAGAGGTTGTTAATTTGTGCTATTTTACAATTATCATTCAATTTAAGAATGTTCTGCTGAATCACATTCTTCAAGTTGCTCTTTAATTGATCTAGATGAAAAACCTAAAAACATGCCATCTTCGAGTGGAATCAAATTACAATTGAACGGACAAAAGTTTAAAGAATCAGTTGATAATAATAAATCTTAATTTGAATACTTTATCTATTCAGACTAGTGATTCTTTGGAGAAATGTACTTTAGCAGTACAAGGAATGACTTGTGCTTCATGTGTTCAGTACATCGAACGAAATATTTCTAAACTTGATGGTTTGTATCTACTCGTATTCGTAATATTTTCTTTTTTTAGGCGTCAGTTCAATTGTGGTTGCTTTAATCGCTGGAAAGGCTGAAGTAAATTTTGATCCTTCTGTTATTTCTTGCGATCAAATCATGGAAGAAATTACTTCATTAGGATACAAATCATCGTTATTAGATAGTGCTTATTCGCACTTTAATAAAATTCATTTGATGGTTAACGATATATTTCTTCTAATTAATAAGTGTAAGTCGTTTTCAGCTGGGTAATGTTGGCTGCGAATCAGATATAGCAAGAATTGAATCTCATGTTCAATCCAAAACAGGAGTGGAAAGTTGTCTTGCCTCTTTAGCAACTTCAATGGCGACTGTAGAGTTTTCTCCCAGTTTAATTGGTCCCCGTGATATTATTGCTGTGATAGAGGTAAAATAAATATAAATATAAATTATGATTAAAATTATTGTTTTTAGGGCTTGGGCTATCCTGCAGAGCTTGCAAGCAAAGATGATCAGTTAAAGCAGCTTGATCATTCTCATGAAGTCAGAAAGTAAGCTGACGATTTTCAAACTTTGATAAATTTTTACTTTAAGATGGCGCCGAACTTTCTTTATTAGTTTGATCTTCGGGGTTCCAGTGATGCTAATAATGGTTGTCTTCCATTGGATTTTACATACACCCATGCATCCCGAAAATCAAATACATATTTTCACTCCAGCATTGTCACTCGATAACTTACTTCTTCTTCTTCTCTGTACACCAGTTCAGGTTATTTAAATTTATTTGATAATGAAAATAATTGAAAAATTTTAAGGTTATTGGTGGAAGACATTTTTATAAAGCATCATGGAAAGCTATCAAACATTGCAATGCTAACATGGATGTACTGATTGTTTTAGCTACCACTATTGCTTACGCATATTCCATTCTAGTTCTGATTGTAGCACTAATTCTCAGGTTAGTATTCCTTAGAGCTAATTATAACAGTTACAAGTGCCGATTCAGATGGCCCTCTAGTCCTATGACATTCTTCGATGTGCCTCCCATGTTAATCGTATTTATTGCATTAGGAAGAATGATGGAACATAAAGCTAAGGTATTCAGTGAAAATTGGGGAAAATCATAAGCATCAAGTTTAGGGTAAAACTTCAGAAGCATTGAGTCATTTAATGTCTTTGCAAGCTCGCGAGGCTACTTTAGTAACTCGTAATGAAGAGGGTTATATCACCTCTGAGAAAGGAATCAACATTGAACTGGTAATATAATTGTTAAAAGAACTTTAGAGCAATAATGTCTTAAAGGTTCAACGTGATGATTTAATCAAAGTTCTTCCTGGGGCAAAGGTTCCTGTAGATGGTATTGTGGTAGATGGAGTAAGTTCTGCTGATGAGTCGTTCATTACTGGTGAATCTATGCCTGTTGTAAAGAAAGTTGGTTAGTTTTTCACTTTATTTTGCTTGATTATAATCATATTTGGTTTTAGGATCCGCTGTTATTGGAGGCTCTGTGAATCAGAAAGGCGTTCTGATAATCAAAGCAACTCATATTGGGCAAGATTCAACATTATCTCAAATTGTTCGTTTAGTTGAAGAAGCTCAAACGAATAAGGTTAAAATTAAACACAAAGGCACATATCTACTGTACAATTTCAGGCACCGATTCAAGAATTAGCGGATAAAATTGCTGGTTTCTTTGTTCCATTCGTAATTTTAGTTTCCTTTCTTTCGTTTTGTGGTTGGGTGGCTATAGGCTACCTTTTCATTGACTCTGGAGAGGTTTTAAAACTCTACCAGCACAACCATATTTAGTGTTATTCTTTAAGACTGGATTACTGAAATTTGAAAGTGTAATGAAGGTTGCATTCGAAACTGCCATCACTGTTTTGGCCATTGCTTGCCCATGTAGTTTGGGCTTAGCTACTCCAACAGCCGTTATGGTAGGTACTGGAGTTGGGGCTAAAAATGGAATTTTGATTAAAGGAGGAGAACCGTTGGAAAAAGTTCACAAGGTCAGTAATTTTACATTCTGCGTATTCATTGACTTGCTTAAGGTTAGCACCGTAGTTTTCGATAAAACGGGAACAATTACCGAGGGAAAACCTCGAGTAGTTTCTTTCCATTCCTTTATTTCTCCAAAAACCGCTCCGTTCCGTACTCTTGCTTTAATTATTGGATCCACTGAGTCAAAATCTGAGCATCCCATTGGTGCATCTATCAGCACATTTGTTAAACAGGTAGGCAGGATTGAAAATGCTATTTTCAGCCTTTTATATCTTTCAGATTTTTAATGACCCCACTTGGGCAGTTGTCTCCAGATTCCATGTTTCGGCTGGATTCGGAGTATCTTGTAAAGTGGAAGGAGTTAAGAAAAGTTTGGCATTTATGTCAAAGAAAGATATTCCTGTATGTTACAAACTTGATTCGTTTAAACATTTGGGTTGTTCAGGAAGTATCTGAGGGAAAGAAATTCACTATTCCCGATAGTGAGGCCATTTATCATCAAATCTCCTGCTCAGAGAGTATGTGTAATCCCATCGTCAATATAAACAGAAATATTGTCTTAAGAATTGGATACCAGAAACGTCGACACTTTTGATGTTGTTATTGGAAGTACCAGGATGATGGGCCGTCATTCGATAGTCATCGATGAAACAATATTGGAAATTTTGAACCAAGAACAACAAAACGGACATATTTCAATTCTTTGCGCTATCAACAGTACAATATTAGCAGAATAGCCATTATTTCCCTTTTTTTTTCAGAGCAAGTAGTTGCCATCGTTTCTATCGCAGACAAAATAAAGAACGAAGCTCCTCTAGCAGTTTATGCTTTAAGAGAAATGGGTATGAATGTGGTTCTTTTAACTGGGGATAATGCTAGAACTGCTGAATGTACTGCAAAACAAGTTGGAATCGAGCATGTTTTTGCCGAAGTTTTACCAAATCAGAAGCAAGCAAAAATTCAACAACTACAGGTTGTGTGTTATATAGATGTGTGAAGAATTATTCCTTTTAGGCCAATAATAAGAAAGTTGCAATGGTTGGTGATGGGGTTAATGACAGTCCTGCTTTAGCTTCAGCTGATGTAGGTATTGCTATCGCTGCTGGAAGTGATGTTGCTATTGAAAGTGCAGGAATTGTTCTTGTTCGGGTATTGTTCCATCTATAGTTAAGCAAAAAAACAAAGTTTGAATTTCAGAATGATTTAGTTGATGTCGTTGGAGCTATCAAACTATCTCGTTTGACAACCAACCGTATTCGGTGGAACTTCGCATTTGCTATTTTCTATAATGCTGTTGGAATACCTATTGCTGCGGGTGTGCATAACAGTTAAAACGTAATTTATCAAGTTTTCTAGGTCTTACTAGACCTTTCGGGGTAACACTACAACCTTGGATGGCTGCGTTGGCCATGGCTATGAGTAGTGTGTCGGTTGTAACATCTTCTCTTATGCTGAATACGTTCAAGTATGTGGTGTTGATGTCTAGTGAAAGCTAAACAAAATTTAGAAAGCCTACAATTGGTTCACTTCACACATCAAAGTTCAAGCAATATCTCAAGCAGTTAGAAAATGGAACTCTAAATGTACGATGATATATAGCCTTACTTATAATATTACACAATTTAAGCTTAATGTTAATGTACACCGTGGATTGGAAGATGGCGGAAATTTCAGAGCTAAGTCCTTTGGTTCTTTAATATCTAGTCAAGTCAGCTCTCTCATGGGTTCAACAGCTAGTATCATTAGTGGAATGGGAAAAAAGACGGGAAAGTAATACAAAGTATTTTTTAGTACCATTAATTATCATATATACAGGGAAAAACTTTTGGATTCCGACGCAGAAGACGCTGATCTCATTGTATAATCATATCGAAAAAGCCATCGTATTTGTGATTGTTGAATACACTTAATAAATATAATAAGATAACTGTTTATTTTCCTATAACAAGACAATGGTGACTTAAATCTTGTTGAAGGCAACGATATCAACGGATTGGACGTAGTCTTCGAAATCTCCGGTGATTCTCTCAATAAGATCATCAACGGAAACCTTAAGATCCTCGATAACGCAGATAATTTGGAATTTCTGAATTCCATATCCGATTGGGATGAGCTTTCCACCTCCCCATACGAGACCGTCCATTTCGATGGAACGAACACATTCCTCCATTTTGACAAGATCGGTCTCATCATCCCATGGCTTGACATCAAGGATGACGGATGACTTGGCGATTGGTCCAGGCTGTAAAATATAATACATTATAAATATTCCAAAAACCTTCTAACCTTAGCAGCCTTCTTCTCGTTGTAGGCCTTCAGGCGCTCAGCGACGATCTTTTGCTTCTCAAGATCTTCCTCATCGTCAGATCCGAAAAGATCGATGTCATCGTCAGCTTCAGCAGATCCTCCAGCGGAAGCCCAGTCGTTGCGCTCCTTCTTGTCGAAGCTAGAGATATGCTTGAACCAACGAGCAACATGTGGGAATTTCTTGGCATCTGGGGCAGATGAGATCTTGTCGAATTCCTTAACGTCAGCGCCGGATGGGACAAATCTGTACCACGACAACCAATATTAATTATACAAAATATTAAACAAACGAACCCCTCGACGTAAGCTTGAGCAGCAAGAGTTTTGTTGAGGTTAGCAAGATCAGCCATTTTCGTTCAAGCAAGGAGCGGAAAACTGCTTATTCTATCATGAAAATTCCAACAATTCATTTTTAAAATTACGGTATATCTTTTCCATGTGGGACGTTTTCAATAGAGCCCTTGATTGTATGTTTAAATTCGCGGCTAGGCATGGGATTGGCGCGTCTGAAGTGCTAGCGCATTCGGAACATTTGTTAAATCAAAGAACCATGGCACGGGCGGGCTGGTTTTGCTGCAGTTTTCTTATGCGTTATCAATTATCTAAATAACCATGAAATTGAAGACATTTTACGTGATTAATGATTTCGTAACTAGCTTGTTTATCTATAAAAGTTCTTCTTATGCTGACCAATCATATCCAATCCTATATACCTCCAACTTTTGTGTTTTTCATTTAGTTTTCATTCGATACAGATGGAGCTGTGGACATTTTCTCTTCTCTTATCAACAATCTCGTTTTTGTTATGTTTTCCTTTGTAATGTGATAAACTCATCATTTCCCTTTCATAGTATTATCAATACACCCCTTACTAGTTCCCGGCTGAGCAGGTTGTGTTCTCTCCTCTTTTATTTGGCTTATTCGAGTTTGATCCTATGGTGTATTTTCTTTTCTTCTTTCATATTTTTCTTGAATTTTTATTCTTGTATTATTTTTAGAGGGATGTACGCCCTTCGGCTCAGCCGCTTTGCTGGCGCGGCTCAATATAGAGCTCTTCACACTTCTTATGTGCTCCAGGTATGCTTCGATTCGGTATTTAATCTTATGAACACTTACAAATTAGGCTAATATTCCTATGTCCAAATTTGAGAAGAATCCTCTTCCTTATGAGAAGCTTCACAACAATCTCAAGGTTGTTCGCGACCGGTGAGTGTTCTTTGTTGTTCACGTGATTTTATTAATGCTTTCTGTTCGAAGTATCCCATGCATGTGATATCACGTGCTGCAATGATTTTTCTGATTAAAGTCCTAAGTACTGCCCTTATCTCGTTTTTTTTTTGTATCCGGGAAGTATTTGCAATCTTTTAGTTTGAAGCGTCCTTTGACCCTTTCTGAGAAGATTCTCTATGCTCACTTGGATCAACCTTCTTCACAAGAAATCGAGAGAGGAGTCTCATATCTACGACTTAGACCAGATCGAGTTGCTATGCAAGATGCCACCGCTCAGATGGCTATGCTTCAATTCATCTCTTCTGGTCTTCCACAGGTACCAGAATTGTGGAAACAAGATAAAAAATGAAGGTTTCAATTAGGTTGCTGTACCATCCACCATTCATTGCGATCACTTGATCGAAGCCCAAAAGGGTGGGTCTGCTGATCTCAAGAGAGCTAAGGATTTGAATAAGGAAGTTTACAACTTCCTTTCCTCTGCTGGAAGCAAATATGGTGTTGGATTCTGGAAGCCGGGATCTGGAATTATTCATCAGATTATTCTTGAGAATTATGCTTTCCCAGGACTTTTGCTTATCGGAACTGATTCTCATACTCCTAACGGAGGTTAGAATTGGTAATAGTTAATTACCTTATTTCAAAATTTTAGGTGGTCTTGGAGGACTTTGCATTGGTGTTGGAGGAGCTGATGCTGTTGATGTTATGGCTGATATTCCATGGGAGCTCAAATGCCCCAAGGTTATTGGAATTAAGCTAACTGGAAAACTTAATGGATGGACTTCTGCTAAGGATGTTATCTTAAAGGTAGCCATTATCCAATTAATTTTGCGTATTTCGTTTTGTAGGTTGCTGATATTCTCACCGTTAAAGGAGGAACCGGAGCTATTGTTGAATACTTTGGACCCGGAGTTGATTCCCTTTCCGCTACTGGTATGGGAACCATCTGTAACATGGGAGCCGAAATTGGAGCCACAACTTCTGTTTTCCCATTCAATGATAGCATGCGTAAATACCTTATAGTATGTTGTTATCAATATCGATGCTTGTTTATCACTCTAATTGCTTTAGGCTACAGGACGTTCTGATATTGCCGATGAAGCTCACAAATATAAAGATCTTCTCACTGCTGACCAGGGATGTAGCTACGATCAGATAATCGAAATCAATTTGGACACTCTTGTTCCTCATGTTAACGGACCCTTCACTCCCGATCTTGCCTCTCCAATCGACAAGCTTGGAGAAAATGCCAAGAAGAATGGATGGCCCCTTGACATCAAAGTTTCTCTTATTGGATCCTGTACCAACTCTTCTTACGAAGATATGACTCGTGCTGCTTCTATCGCCAAGCAGGTATTTTTTCCTTTCTAATGACAAATACTAATTATATTCAGGCTTTGGACAAAGGAATTAAAGCTAAGACTCTTTTCACTATTACCCCTGGATCAGAACAAGTTCGTGCCACTATTGAGAGAGATGGTATCTCAAAAATTTTCTCTGATTTTGGTGGTATGGTACTTGCTAATGCTTGCGGACCCTGTATCGGTATGAGCTCGTAATTAACGGTTTTATGATCAAATTCCGTGTTAAGGACAGTGGGATCGCCAGGATGTAAAGAAAGGAGAAAAGAATACCATCGTAACTTCTTACAACCGTAACTTCACTGGAAGAAATGACGCTAATCCAGCTACTCACGGATTTGTTGCTTCTCCTGATATCGTCACTGCCATGGCTATCTCTGGACGCCTTGACTTCAATCCTCTCACCGACAATATTACCGCCGCTGACGGATCCAAGTTCAAGTTATCTCCACCAAGCGGAGATGATTTGCCTCAGAAGGGATATGATGCCGGAGAAGACACTTTCCAGCCTCCTTCAGGAAGCGGACAAGTTGATGTCAGCCCCAGCTCTGAGCGTCTTCAGCTCCTTTCCCCATTCAACAAGTGGGACGGAAAGGACCTTGAGGATATGGTCATTCTTATCAAGGTTTGATTTTATTGTACTTCTGTTATCAGTAATGTCTATATTTGCAGGTTAAAGGAAAGTGTACTACAGACCACATTTCAGCCGCCGGACCATGGCTTAAATATCGTGGACATTTAGACAATATTTCCAACAATCTTTTCTTGACAGCTGTAAATTCTGAGAATGGTGAAATGAACAAGGTAGGCAGATTTGTTTTCAGTTTTTTTGTTAGTGTTAAGATTTTATAGGTCAAGAACCAGCTTGATGGATCATTCGGAGCTGTTCCCGAGACCGCCCGGAAGTACAAGGCTGCAGGACAAAACTGGGTTGCCATTGGTGATGAAAACTACGGAGAGGGATCTTCTCGTGAACATGCCGCTCTTGAGCCCCGTCATCTTGGTGGACGTGCCATCATTACCAAGTCTTTTGCCCGTATTCATGGTCAGTATTCAAAAGGTTTTCTATTTCTCATAATTTGTAATTGCAGAGACAAATCTTAAGAAACAGGGTATGCTCCCACTTACTTTCGCTAACCCAGCCGACTACGACAAGATTGATCCATCTGACCGTCTGTCGATCGTTGGATTGAAGGACTTCGCTCCAGGCAAGCAGGTTAAGGCTGTTTTGACCAAGAAGGACGGATCTAAGGTCGACATCTGGCTCAATCATACCTTCAATGATCTCCAGATTGAGTGGTTCAAGGCTGGATCTGCTCTTAATAGAATGAAGGAAGTCTTTGCCTTAAGCAAGTAGATTCTCATTAAATATTTTGACACTTAAGTTTTTTCTAGTTGATAAGATTGTTATATAAATTTTACTCATGCGTGCACGGTGTATTTCTTTAATTGCATACATAGATTGTTTCGTAGAATTGTTAGAAACCAGTGTTTATATAAAGATTTTATTATTATTCGATGATTTTGCTTTGAAATTTGAAAACATTTAACACTATTTGTGCCTCTGCCATGAAACTTGGTGTCTTATTTTTGATTCTCCCCCTCTATGTGATGTCACTTTCTTTTAATCATTGTGACTATGGTGTTTTAGGGGTATAATATAACTAACTCATGTGTTAGAATTAATTATCTTTATATTAGGTTCATTTGCAATGTGGGGGAGAGCCTTATGTTGGTCCATATATCATAGATTTGATGGATACTGACTTCGGTAATTTATCCTCTGTCTTTATTTTTTATATTTTTTATATAGTTTTCGATGAAACTATGGATTCATCTACAGGATATATTACAAACACCTCTTCACCTATATCTCTTAAAGCATTTCTATCCTTTGATGATTGCCGAGATGTTAGTATGTATCTGAGAATCATTACAGGATGTCCTGTAGGTTGAAACATAATTTCTCTTTTAACATTTTTGTTTAGAAGGAACTTAGTTTGAGTAATTATGGATTAACCTTTGGGATAGAAATGATGAGACGATTACTATTTCCACGTTTGGTTGGATAAATGTAGTTTGATATATAATTTTACATTTATTTAGACATTTGAAACATGTTATGTTGTTTCAAAAGATGTGTCAACTTGGCCTGTAACTGTAGAACTGAAAGAACATCCCTACTGTGGCTTTACGGAAATGTGATTTCATTTTTAATCAATAAAATAAACGTAAATTTGAGAATGTTTTTATTTAAACAATCATGACTAAATAATCATCATATTTAAATAATATGTTGGTGATGACATGTACGGCATTGAATGAAATTTTGTTTTCAACTATCAACAAGAGCTGATCTTTTTCAGTTATGAATTTAATAGAAGATATAAAGGCTGTTTGCTATATTGAAAAATATTTTAAAAATCGGAAGTTAACCGTATTGGACTGATAATAATGCAAAAATGAAATCATCTGTAACTGCGCGGTAAACCTGATTTCTTTCTGTCCTTTTTCATTAAAATAACTACATTAGGCTATAAATAGTTTATTTTGCATTAAGACACTAAAGATAGTTTATGATAGCAACGTAGAATAATGGAATAATATTTGTTTGCGTAGGTAAATTCAAGCTGTTTTTGTTTTGTTTTTAGTTAAAGAAATATATTCACCGATTACATTTTTTTATGAATAGCTTGTAAAGCATGTTGAATGATTATACAAAATTAAATCACATAATAGAAATTTTGAATATGATTAGTTTTTTTAATTGAACACGAAGTTTTATGTGCTTGATGTAGAAATTGCCTTAAACTGTACTAATAACCGAACCACCACGGCCATAAATTGTATTATTAGTGCCATGATATAGTAGATTAGTTTCCTTCCATCCACGTCGTGAACCCTAGAAACAATATAGTTAATGCTTAAAATGAGATATTTGAACATACATTGACGAATAGGATACCATTATCAGCTAGATGACTTCTAATGGAATCCAAATGAATATCTTCGGGAATACTGAATTTTTGTAAAATATGTAAAGGCATATTTATAAATAGCTAACCTGTATTGTCTGCTAAATGATCGCCTAAGAGTTTGCTCATCTCCGCACTTTTCAATACGTTCTCCGGTTATGCTCAGGAGATCAGCATTCAATATAACCTGACATTGAAAGTTAAAAAATATATTTTAGAACATGAACAAACTTTAATTTCTTCTGGCCTGAAAAGTTTAACATCTAGTTGAATAGTAAAGCCATGCTCGGTATTGATAATATCTCCAGCTCCTGCAACAGGTCCAGGCGATCCCGGTCTTGATGAAACATTCTGAAAAATATTCGAGTGTATACATCTGCTATTCATATGCAAACTTTGGAATTATTCAAGTTTCCAGGAGATCCAAGCTCCGAACTGCTTTGCTGTAAACAATTGTTTGAATCAACTACAATTGAGTTGGTTTATGTACCCGAATTTTGTAGACTGGCTCATCTTGATGACGGTGGTGGGTAGAATGATTCGAAGCTGGTCGTCGAATGCTTAAATGAATAGATATTGAAGGTTTTTGTACAACCGTAGTGTTCATTTCTTCAAAAAGTTTGAAGAAAGTATTAGTTATAGACCGTTCTATATTCGTATTTCTCTCATTCACTATTTTAGGCTCCTAAATGAGGTGAAATTAGAAAATGCAATTCAACTCAAATCAATATTGAAAACTTATTAAGATTTTGAAATGATATAAACTCTCTTGCCCCTAGACTAAGAACAGTTGTACAGTTATTTGTATTGGTTCTCTTCAAACTGATCTCAAGTGGAAATGCGAGGAGAATGACAAGGGCAGACTAGCTAGTGACCAGCCCAGTTCTCAACTTTTAAGACAGATTTCTGGAGAGCTGTATAAAGGTTTTAAATCAATCAGAATAATAGATGTATAATGATGTGGTAATAGCTAAAATAACCATATAAATAGGTTCTACTATGCTAATATAGGCTGTTAATACAATTTTAGAAGACGAATGGGTCTATGAATGTGTTTATATGAGTATAACATTATATGTAAATATGTATAACATAAAAGAAAACGTTTATATTTTATTGTTTCAAACAAATGTCATATCATTTATTATAAATAATTTTTTATAATAAATCTCTTTGTATCCAAGGTAATTTCAATATGTCAATATTTCAATTGATTTCCAGCCTATTTTCTTCTATCCTATGCTAGTCTTTTCACTTGAATTAATGGAAATTCATCTTACTCACATAATCAAGATGCAATAGTAACTTGTTCCTGTGGCAAATCTTTGAAGTTACTATGGAAATGAAAAAAAAACATTTTCATTTCCAAACGTCAATGATTCTATCGTAAAAATTTTCATTATTTTTGGATGAATAAAGAATATTTCGAATACAGTCATCACAACAATCAATGAGAATATGCATACATATTTCGTCACTTCGTTTTTTTGAGAATCCTTTAGTACAATTACGACGAAGTCATGCTTCGTAACTCTCACCTTGACTGACATTATGACTGATTGACGAACTGACTATATAACTATGTATACATTTCATATCACCATATATATATATATTGAATTTATGGTTTTTAAAATTGAAAATTCCTTTTGAATATATGACACACTTAATATGTATATATAGTTATATAACAATATAATATTATTAATTTTGATGAGTATATATGTATATTATACAAATAATATATTAAACTGATCAAAGTTATGATTTCTATTATATCAATACAAAATTAATTTTTTCTTTTTTTTTTAATATATTTTTATTGATTTATCTTAGACTTTGTTATATTTCTTTAGCAAAATTAAAACAAATAATGTATTTTTCAAGAACCGGAACTACGGCAGCCAAATCTGATAGGTAATTGTTGGAGTATATGTCAAGTCCTCTCTTTCAATCTTACAAAGAAATAAAGATAAAATTCACATAAACCTGCCATTCAGACATCAAAACATGTCGAACAAGTTTTCAGTTAAACTTGGTAAGTTTGTATACATATTCGGATAATATATGAGCTTTTCTTTTTTTGCTTTCAAAGAAAATTTTACGTGAAATATTTTTTCAAGATATAAGGTGAACTGAAAATTGTATTCGCATGTACGTACATGTGTTCTCAAAGCAAATAAAAGGAAAACATCATTGAAAATAGAGTAGGAAACAGGATTAGAAGATTCTAAAGAATTACACAATCACGAAAATAGAATATATACATTTTTTTTTTCATATTTCAAATTATTGCATGACTAACAGAAATATTTTTGGAATTAGCGATGTAGGGTCAATGAATCTTCTAAATCACAAATTTTAAAAAATTACATTATTAATATTTTGAAAGAAAGACTTTACTCATTTTCTTTTGGCAATTATAAAAAGTGAAAAGAACGCTCGCAATTATATGGATGAATATATATGAAAAAGGTTGAGATTCAAGGACAAAAGTAAAATTTGTTAAAATTCGTTAGCAACAAAACAAAAAAAACCAATAGTTCGAATTTTGAAAAAATATCGATTCATTATCCATTCGTAAATAAGTTTTAAAAAACTTACGTAAATATAGTTTCACACGATGTTGCTGGATAATGACTTAGATTAGTTGAGCAAG
The DNA here is from genome assembly GCA_964057225.1 of Auanema rhodensis. NCBI lineage: Eukaryota > Metazoa > Nematoda > Chromadorea > Rhabditida > Rhabditidae > Auanema > Auanema rhodense. Next base: position 5,222,510 of record OZ059899.1, on the reverse strand, counting down.
GAAATACAGTGACAACTTCATCGGGAGTATGACGACAATACATTTCAGCCGCTGGCTTTTCGGACCAAACGCTTCCTTCTAGATACGAGTCCACGTCATCTTCATCGAATTCTCGAAACACTTTAGTGTTTTCTTTCAGAAACATCTTTCAATCGAGATGGTAAGAGATAGAGATGAACAAGGTTTAAGTCCAGTCTGTTTTAGGTGGGTCACCTACAGCTTCGGGAAGTGCTAAGAATAAGAGAATAAAAGCCCACAATGTTCAGTAGAATACGAATATATAGAAATGTTTTTATTTCAGTTTTAAGTAGATAATAAGAGATTCCTAAAGAAGGATTTTCGTTTTAAATTCAATTGAAAGAAGAGCTAGATAGTTCTGAAGGGGAGGAGCTATACTGCTTTGGTGGTATAATAATAAGGCGGAGTTCATAAAATCAAAAAAAATGAAAAAAGAATAAAAATTAATAGAAAAACTAAGTAAAATCTTAAACAATTATAAAATAGAGGTAAGAATAAGAGAAAAAAGACAAATGCAACCGTTATCATGCTATTTGAAATGTAAATTTGTGCTATCCCACGTGTGAATTACGTGGAAATTGTTTTTTTTTGTAAAGTTGTATATAAAATAAAAGTCGTTTTGTAGTTAAGAGTATATATTTAATGAAATGAACTAAAACATTATGAGTTTAACAGATAGATATTCCGGTATAAGGCAAGACAGGTTGTACACGAGGTCGAAAAGCGATAATTAGCAATGAAAAAGCTGAATAATGCAAAGAAAAGGAGGAATGTTTGCCAATATTTAAGAATATAAATACATTTACGTATACAAACTAGCAAGCATGATGTAATAATATGCCAATTAGTAGGATATGTCAAAAGTAAAATTTGTTTTCAATAATTCTCAAAAATGAATGTAAAACATACACAATTGTGTTAATAAGAAACCAATTCTTAAAACCTAACCAATATAGGCTTTAAAGTATGAATAATTGAAAACGAAATACTAATAATATTATAACAAATCTGTGAAAGTTGTTTGTAACAAATTTAAGAAAAAATGCTGATAGATGAAAGGAAGCGAAGAGTTAATTCTTGATCAAAGATAAGAAAAGGTGTGTAGCCTAATAGCGCAAACTTCATTCACATACTTCTTCTAGTATACATAGGTTTGATGAAATTAAGCAGACTTGTCAATAGAAACGCTTTTTCTTTCGTGAAGTGAAATGCTTTTCAATCAAAGGTTTAATGAAAACTTTTTTCAGACGCGATAGGATTGAGTAAGCGAATGATATGTTATGGATGTTCACGTAAATACATACTTTTCCACTAACATTGAAGATAGTGAAGACGATTATACATCTTCAAGATGATGGGTTTCATGTGAATATGAGGAAAAGCAAATGCGCGAAAAAATGAAGATAGCATTGCTGATGACGTCACCATTAATGTCAGCCCGAGAGAAGAAATCGTACATGGCTTCGAATTGATAGAACAAGAAACTAATAAATGATAGAATTTTCATTTTGATTATTTTCATGTTGAATTCATATGATATATAGACCTTTATGTGAATAATTATTTAATTATTCTATAATATTGAAATAGCTCGACAAATGACATGTGAAAAAATTCGTGAAGTACACAACTTCAGAATGAAAAACTCAAGAACCAAGATTAAGAGACATCAAGAGGAAAGCTTAGACAAGAAGAGAGATGGATAGAAGGAGATCAAGGAAAATAGTCAACATGCTTTAGTTTATCCATGAAACAAAGTTAATAAATTATGTCCTTAAATTTGTTATTGAGCATATCAAGCCGAACAAGTTTATAATTGTAAATGTTGATTGTATGAGATTTGCCGATAAGAAATGCATTGCCAAGATTTCGTCTCATTAAATGACATGTTAATGATTCTTTTTTATGTCCCAAACTTTTTTTTTTTCGAAGAAAATAATAAAAATAGATATAATATTATGAAGAATAACTATTCTTTTTACATTTTCTTGACAGTATTCATAAGTCTAAGAAGAGTCTAAATGTCCTAAGATTCACAAAACAAGTCTTAAAATTTTCATAAGTTAAAGAAAAGTTGAAATCTGACTTACAGAATATTTCGATAGGACATAATTACGTTATGTACAGTAATTGTATCGTTATTAGTTATTAAAAGAATGTTTGATTCAATATCGCACTGTTTAGTATTAAAAGAGGGAGAGGGGGGATGATGGAAAGTAGTTGTGAGAGACAAAACCGATTAAGAATGATGATGACCACAACTACCGAAATGGTCGTCAACACATTTATTCGGATATATGGTTTGTATATGGTGATGAACCATAATGGCCTTAAATAGAGATTACATAGAGGAATAGATGAATCAGAGATGTCAGAATCTTACGAACAAAATTTATTAAAATTTAAGTGAATTCATTTAATGAAATGTTTAATTTGTTACGTAAATTGCAATTAATTGAATCCTTATGATGATATATCCATTTATAACTATATACATTTACTTCAATAAAAGCTTTCGAAAGACTATTTCTTTAAGCAAACTTTTTAAATTTCTTATTCTTTAAATCTTTAAAAAAACATACTAAAACCCATGGTCATCATCATCATTAGTATAATCCACACGACGATAGTCATCAACAATACGTTCTCCAGGTATCTTTACATATCGAACATTATTGTTAGTAATACTACTACGTACATCATCACGATATCTAAATTATTTTTTAATTTTAAATAAAATAAAAAACAAATAAGATCTTACTTATCAATGGCAAATCGATCGTTTCGTACGGAATGAGGAACTTCACGTTGCCATTGTTCTTCATCAAGAGTTTCTTTACTCTTAAAGCATATCAGGTTGAATATTTTCATTTTGAATACTTTGTTCAACTGTTTACTGATTTATAATAGCCGAATATTTTAAAGAAGGCAAAAAAGTAGAAAATAGGAATAATATTGAATCAATGTTAGGGTAAAAGCCGAGTTTTTGTCTGATTGAGCAGACTGCTCAATTTAAAGGAAGTTCAATCCAAATTTAGTGAGTGAACAGCTATAAGAGGAAAGCATGCGTGCAAATGGAAGCTATCACAAACCAATTTTAGTCTATGAAATGTAACTTTGAGACTACTAAATTCTTTAATATATTCAAACTTATTAGGTCATTCTTGCTGTAATTGTAAAGATATTGTCTTAAAAAATAAAAAACATTTGTCGTTTTAACATCAAGGAGCTAAAAACAACTCTAACATCCTCCCATGTGGTCTAGTGGTTAGGATTCGTGGTTTTCACCCACGCGGCCCGGGTTCGATTCCCGGCATGGGAAGTTCGTTTTTGTCTTTTTCATAATTTGGAATATATCATTTTGAACTTACATATCCATTTTTGTAGCGTCGTTCTTGAACGTAATGTTCGCCTTTTTCGTAATAAGCCATATCTAAATGAATAAATTGTATTTTTTATAGAATATCTGAATAAAACAAAATGATTCATATTATGTGAAAAAGAAAAAAGAAATAATTTATTCAGTTATACGTTTCATGAAATAACGGAAACAAAACAGTTTATGGAAAATAGGGAATATCTACGAGATATGAAAATATATTATTATGGACATACTCTTAAAACTAAGAAAACAAGTAATGTTAAATGATTGAAGAAATCTTGAATGTTGGTTGAAAAATAGTTTGTCTGGCTTGAAGTGAAAAGTATACAAGAATAGTCGAAAAGGAAAATAGTGATTAGAAAAAGTATTTCTGTATAAGAATAAAAGAATTCAGATGGATGAATATAGGAAGAGGTAAAAAACGAATTGAAAGAGATGGAAATAGATGAGTAAGAAAGAAAAATTTATTGAAGAGAACAAGAGAAAGACTAGAAATGCCTAAATACAAAAGGAAAGGAGGAAAATATCACTAGATTGCAGGATATCAAAACAAAAACGAAAAGAAAAGAGAGGAGTATCGTATATAAACGGTGAAACAAAAATGCTTGTCATCATCAGATGACGTCATCGTCGGAATAAATGGAAAGAGACTGGTGGGAAAATAGTAGAATAACTTTTGATTCATAAAAGTAGTAGTGAGAATGATGAACATAAACATTATTAGGAATTTAAGCTGTGAAATTAAAAAAAAGGTTGAAGAGATTGAAAGAACATGGAAAAAAGGAAGAGAAAAGAAGGAGAAGATGGGACAAAAATAGAGAAAAAATGATCCACGTTTGGTTATGGAATTTCGGTTACATTTTAAGAGCATTGAGCTGTAGAACAAACATGTACAGAGTGTGGAATGAAATAGTTGCCAGAGACATCAGATGAAAAGAAAATGATAGGCCTAGGGAGAAAAGAGAAATGCATGAGCATAGGAAAAGAGATATTGACAGAAAAGAAAACCGTGCTTCAGGAGAAATCATGTAATCAACTGTAATCACCTCAGCTCTAATCAGTTATTCTTTCCCTTTCTCTCTCAAACCTATTCAATATTTCGAGATAGGCAGTTAGAGAGTTCAGCAAACAAATCAGATGAAATAGACACCGATAACGTGGGGGGTAAGGACAACGTACAATTTAAGTGGGACTTCTGCTTAATGTTTCATGCTTTTCTTCACATTTTCAAGTTTTCTTCATATCTGCTTAGTTCACAGATTGTTGAGTTTATTTTTCTAAACAAGGCTTTAGAAGAGCATAAAGCTGAATATATTTGTTTCTGAGTATACGAATGAACGAGTTTTAATGTGGAACTGATACTTAAAGGATTGTGTGCAAGCAGAATTGTGTGTGAAAAACTGAGTAAGCTACTGAAACAACATACTGTTTGTTTCCGTTTCTGACACAAAAGGTCAAAAAAAAGAGAACAAAAGGGAAAGTTTTGGATGAAAAGAGTACTTCATGCACCAAAACCTTTTTTTTGTTTGTTTTGAAAGTTTCTTTTCTCTTTCTGAATTTAACATTCACATGACCTAAGGATAGAAATAAATAAAAAAGGATTTAACAACTTTGGAAGGTGAAGACATAATGAGGCGAAAAACGAGGACAAAAGGTTAATCAGTCAATGTATTTAAATACACTTAGGATAGATGAACCTAATAAGTGAGAATGAAGAAAGAAAAGGATTTCAAACATTTTCTCCGCTCAACCTTAAAATTTGAAATATGCTTTCAATACTAATAATTAGCTCGGGTCCAAATAAAGGTGCTGAAGAATATCGTATGTTCATTAGACATACTTGTCGTTGCATCGACGACGCATCACATTACATCTGATGGTTGCTAAGTCAGACGATAACGACGACGGGGAAACCATCATCATGATGAAGTAAACTCTTGGCCAAGAAGGAACCACTTGACAAGGGTGTTGTTGGCCTAACAGCATCGAAAAGCAAGAACGCAATGTAGCTACACGATTCGTGGATGAAACTTGAGATGCTCACTCAAATGGTCAAAGTTTTCTGTTATTTACATCCGAAATATTTATATAAAGACAATCGAAATAATAATTAACTGCATCTAAACACTTAAAAATTCCAAAATAAGAAATAAAAATAGTATTTTAAACATTCTACGCTAATACTATATCTAAACTATTGATGCAAGATGACTCGGCAAACGTTTTTTTGAGAATTTGACTCAGATGTCCAAAAAAAACAAGAAATATCTATGATTGTATTAACGTTAACTTTTTTTTTAAAAATAATAAAAATTTATATGATTCTACTATACATGAAAAGACAATACATAAACCCATGTCATCTTATGATCATACCAAAATACAAAATATTATATTTATAGCTCAATTATAGTAATGAGCATGAAGTACCATAAAAGGTTTAACTTTAGGAGGAAAATAATGGACGATTTTCTTAAAAACGAAGTATATTGAAATACTGATTGGATAACAATACTCAAAATGGTTCTTTTTATACGATAAAGCAAAAAAGAAAAGTTTATGCCATTTCACATCGTAAAGAATACGATTGATATTTCAAGTGAGAAAAGGAATACAGATCATTCGTTTCCCATTCAAGGCAAATATTTGCCATCGAAAATACATTTTTGAGATACCTTATTTCAAAAAAAAATGCCATAAAATAAAAAAATATGAAGAGCATCATATGTATACGCTATAGTTTGAAGAAATGGAAACATAAAGAAGAATAAGGCGTAAAATAGTGAAAATGAGTAATTTCATAGTGACATTGAGAAAAAAATCACAATTCGAAGCTCGAAATACAATGAAGTGTGAGTAAGAGCAACGAACAACTTGTTAATCACTTGACACAAAAGTTAGCTCGTTCATATTTTATTAAGAGAAATGAAATATAAGATACTGTGTTTTATGTATTTTCTTTTTCTCTTTATATTCATATCTTCAGATTTACAAACCTCAGCCAATTTCTTCATTTTTTCTTGTTCTATTGTGAAGAAAAAAAGAAAGAAAAAGAAACCTGCTACAGTAAAATTATAAAGACAGAACGATGTAAGAAAAATTTAGTGAAAAAGAACAGAAACTTGCTCCGAGAAACTGCTGTTTCTCTAGCTCGTACAAACAATGCATCGGGTGACAAAGACGTGAGCTCAAATGGCACACCATTATAAAGAAAACCGGAAAAAAAGATAAGAAGTTTGAATTACTTTTTATATTGGGAAATAAGAATTAAAGAATAATCAGTAGCAAGAGTTAATATAGCTGTCTCTGCCAAACTGCACTCACCTATTGTGGGCGGACGGCTGACGACTCAAAACTCTATGAATAGATCCTGAATCTTTTCAAGTAGCCTTTGCTTGAAGAATGATTGTAAATGAAATTTACAGCTAGCTCTACACCCTGATAAGAATACTATCCACATATTGATGATTCAAACAATTTCTCTTAAAGGAAAATACATTTTTTTTCTCTGATCGAACTATCGACGAAAAATAGAAGAATTGAAAATAACCATTTCATTCTAAGAGAAAATGAATATGTTTTATGAGTAGAATGTTACGAATTATTTCATAACACAATCAAAGATCAAAATAACAAGTTTGTATTAAAATATTTTACATAAGACATAGAATGATATGAGGTCAGTTAACAGAGAGGTGGTTCAACGAAATTCATATCCCTCCTCTGTAGATACCTTTCTCGGAATGCATTTATTTCTTCTGGACCATTGCGTTGTTTCACTAGCTCTTTTAAGCGAATCAAACGTTTTGCCTTAATCTCTTCTGGATTCAATCGAACAATCTAAATTATTTTTTTTTATTTTTTAAAGAAATTTGAAAATATCCAAACCTTTTTCTTTGCTTTCTTCTCCTCTAGAGTCTCTTTCTTTATATCCTCTTCTTTAATTTCTTTTTTTCCTTCTCCAGCATTACGATCTCGTTTTCTATCCGATTCATCGTCTGATGATGGAGGTGTTGGTGTGAATTGTCTTTCTTTCAATTTCTCAGCCTGTGTTTGTGCCTTTTTTGATACCTTAATTTAAAAAAAATATACTATAAATGAGAAATATTAATAAACCGTATTAAGGCCAGGTTTAAGTTCTCCTTCGAAATTTTTCTGTTTTGGTTTAATAGGAGGAGGTTTGAAAACAGGAGCATCATCATCATCATCATAAATAGATTTCTTTTTGACTTCATCTTTAGGTTTTTGCTCTGGTTCTGCCTCAGCTTCGGGTGATGAAGATCGACTCTCTTGTCTATAAAATAGAGCAAAATAGTAGATGATGCTATGTTATAGAACCAGATATGGAATACCTTTTACGAATGTTTTTAACTCCTTTCTTTTTAAGATCACTGAAAGTTGCTGGTTCCTCAGAAGTTTCTTCGTCTTTTTTCAATACTCCGCTTCTTGCTACATCATTCAACAACATTCTGCCAATTCCAAAACGCCAATCTTTTTGGTGATCAACAGATGTAAGATCTAGAAAGAGTATTAAATATTAAAATAAAGCATTGCATCATTACCATTAAATCTAGCTTCATAAGCTTCTTCTTCCCGGAAATTCTGAATCTCTTCCATTCTCTTTCTGTACGCACCAGTAACAAACACCTAAAAAATACATAAACTCTTAAATTTTGATCTTCTCAACCTCTTTGTCTGCGAACTCTTCACCTTCTCTTATTCTTTCTTGCTGTTGCTGTCTATCTTCTCTACTATGCTTTTCTGTAAAATATTAAGCTAAAGTATAAAAATGGTGATGTTGTCATACCAATGTCTCGTCGTAGCTTTGCTTTAATGAATAACTCCGCATATTTCGACTCACGATTGGCATCTTTTTCATGCTGCTCGGTTAACTATAGAAAAAAGTTTTAACTAAACTGCCACGAATCACAAATCAAACTTTCTCATTTTTTACAGCTTGAATTTCGTCATAGCTAGCATCGTAATCAAATACAGATGGATCTTCGGCTAATGCTCTTTCATGTTGCCTCTCAGCGGCTTTCTGCATTCTTATGGTTGAGGCTGAAGTCGTTGAGTAAGATACATCAACCTGCAAGAATAAATATTTAAAGCAAAAAACGTATCTAGGTTATGTAAAGTCCGACACTATTAGCTTATAATGATATTTAACCCCACACTAACCAACCTTATCATCGTCATCATCGTCGTTGTCAAATACAGATGCAACTTTTTTAATTACAGGTTTTTCATCTTTTTTCCCCTTAAAAATTAATCCATACTGCCTGAAATTCAATGTTTGGATTTCTTAATCAAACGAAAAGGAACTTTTTCTTCTGTTCATCGGCCATTCCACTGGGAATTGAAACCTATAGAAAACCAATATGAAACATTCAAAAATTTTTTGTGATAAATTTGGTGTTAAACCTAAAATATATTGAGAACAAATATGAGAAAAAATTTATTGTAGTTAGTGATTCTGATATTTTTAATAAATGATTGAGTCAATAATAAACGACAAGAGCTTGCTAATAATGGCAAATTTTTTCCTTTTTTTGGCTTACGATAAAACTCGAGCTCAAACAATTATGAAATTATTAAAGATTATACGAAAATAATTATTATTAATAAGCAATAAATAAATATGATCACAGCTTGTGTGAAGATCAGCTCCCATTTTTACATATATTCTATTCCAATCCCAAGAAATTTGTGACATACTGAACACCAGTTACTATTAAAGGTTGCCAACATACTAAATATCTAATCCAATCAAGCAATTGTCCATAAAACAGATGTGGTTTTTCCCATCTAAAAACCAAAATAAAAATGTAAAATTCTTATACTAAGAAACTTACGGGTTTTTGAACATTCTCTTGAGATCAACTTTTTCTTTACAATACGGGCATGTTTGTAATTTTCCTACAACCACCCATCCTCTAATACAAAATTCATGAAAAGTATGACCACATGACAGCCTGAAAACAAATAGAAAAACAAATAGATATAAAAAAGATGCAAATCTTACTTATATGTTTTTTCACATTCTCCATCTGCATCCCCTGTTGGTTTTTCTAATAGAGTATCACAAACAGCACAAACACCAGCTTCCAAATGTTTCTTTGGTAACCCCTCGTGAGTAAAATACTGAATGAAACGCATATTTTTTGAAAACAAAAGCTTTTTACAAACCCCAATTTTACAAGCTAATCGATCAGTACAAATATGAGCAAAATCTCTGCCCAATACTCCATAATACAAACCATAGAACACAAGCAACATACCTAATAATATATTATTAAGAAAACGAAAATACAATTACGAATTTACCAGTATCCATGCATTGGTCAGTGCTCAAATTGAACACCAAAGCAAATCCAAGTAAAGTGAACATGAGCACAAAATAACCAGCAATTCCAAGAACATAGCTGAGTTTATGTAGGAAAAGAAACCAATTATAGACGAATCTAAATTAAACAGTTCAAAAACATAAAGCATTTTGCGAATAAACCTAGGAGTTGAACCTGAGACGTGGTCAGCAGAAGCTTTATACCATACGAATGCCGAATACAGTGTAAAAAGGATCCAAGTTATTATAAAGCGATACCATTCTCTGCTGATACACACATATATCGGAATAAAGAGCATCCCTAATAGAGTACACATCTGAAAACAAAAAACTGATATCTTGAACTAAAAATAAACATTTTTACTTGATATGATTTAAAATGCCGTTTCTTCCACTGAACAAGGAATATTTGGGCTACAACAAGAGTAGTAATAAGTATTAAAAACATTTCAAAATGCATAGCTTCATGACCACGATGCTTCTCATGAAGTTTAGCATGCTCTATCTCCCACTCTTCCTGTGGAGATAAAATAACTTTAACCTAAAGATAAATTAATAAAACGATATAACCTTTGATTAAGCTTACTTCTGAAGGAATTTCATTTTGTAAATGAATTCCCCCAATTTCAACCTGATGCCCTCCTACGTGATCTACCATCTAACTACCTTAAAGGCAAGAAAAATTAAAATATATTCAGATTTTGAATAAAAGCATTTCGAAAGTTCAAGATACTGCTGACGTTGCGGTAGTGTTTTAGTCGCAGTTACGTATGTGCTCGCACCAGCGCAACGTCGTGCTATTGAATAATAGTCGATTAAGTGGTTCGATTTGGCCTCATGTGATTATTCTTCTCAATATAGGAAATTTCGTTATTAATACACCCTTATGTTCTTGAAACTAATATAAACTAAATGTATCCAAACATGTTCAAGTTTTCAGTGTTTCTGAATGTCCACGTCAGCTGAAAGTCAAGGATCAAGTAACGAAGCTGGGGCAGGAGGTGAACAACCCTCTAGTTCTAAGCCTAAAGAAGAAGATAATGCAAGGTAAATTATAATATGTGCCATTATTGCTAAATCGTTTCAATTTGCCCGATTCTATATGTTTTCATTGAAATATGCTGAATAAGTTTAATCGATAAGCATGTTTAGTATGCATTAGTTCCGCTGTTTTCAATATTGCTCTTCTCATATTTTGATATGTTCAATTTTTTTCAGATTTGAATGTAATATTTGCCTGGACACTGCTAAAGATGCTGTTGTTTCTATGTGTGGTCATTTATTTTGTTGGCCCTGCTTAGTACAGTGGCTGGATACTAGACCTCATCGTCAGTTATGCCCTGTCTGCAAATCATCTATAAGTAGGGACAAGGTTGGTTTTTATTCGTATCGCATATCGTAATTTATTTCTTGTACTTTTTAAGGTGATACCTTTATATGGTCGCGGTGGAGACAATACTGATCCCCGAGAAAAGGTTCCTCCGCGTCCAAGAGGTCAACGAACTGAAGCTCCTCAGGTAAGTCTAATCAGACTTATGTTTTTGAATTTTGAATTCAATTGTCTTTTTTTAATTCAGACTGGGTTCCCTGGATTCAGCTGGGGTGGGGATTCCGGTGGAGGAGCGGGGGGAGTCCAATTTTCCATGGGAATCGGTAATTTTTTAAATTTTAATAATTATAGATTATCATGTATATCACACATCATATAACGTTTTAGGCGTTTTTCCTATTTCGTTTTTTATGGGCTCATTTTGGCGTAATAATACGGATGAGCGTGCACAACCTGGAAGCCGCCAGAATCAGGAAGAAGAGTTTTTGAATAATATATGGCTTTTGGTGGGAGTTGCAATGCTAGCATGGCTTTTCATGGTTTAAATTAAAAAATAATTTAAATATAATCCTAATAACAGCTCTACTTGTTCGACGCATAGAATTTTTATCGTACTATTCGACTTTGTATATTTCTTGTATTCATCATAGTCATTATTTTGAAACTCATTATCATTCCATGTGATATACAGAAATATTTCATATATTTAATGCTTAGCCTCTTGAAAAATAAATTAAAATCGTTATCAGATACGGAAAATCACATCGAGAGTAATGGCGTGATTGAATGCCCCCAAAAAGATTCAAATCAAAATCCCTATTTTAAAAATTACCCTTTCTCAGGGTTTTTATGCAATTTATCACAGAAAGTTTAAAAAATACTTAGGTTCTTATAGCAAAATAAACCACGATAGCGATAATAGCAACTATCACGGCTAGAACAATAAAGAATGGTGCTGCAGATATATCATCGTCCGAAATCTTATAGGATACAACAGGTGATCCATCCAAAGGACTTTTCACAGAAGCCATTTCTTCAGGAAGAAGAGCTCTTTCCCATCCGTCATCAACGTGCTCTGTAATATAACGATATTGAACTATCTACAAATTTACCAACCAATATTAGTTTTCAATTCAAGTATTTCTTCAAAATTTTTCTGTGCATCTTCGATAGTATCCGCCTCAAATAAGTAGTCAGAAACCAAAACAGAACCCTAGAAATAAATCTATATTTGAGTTAAACATGCAACACATGCATTGCAGGGAAGAAGTGTTGTGGCAGGGCGAGGTAGCTGATGAACTGAGCATTCTTGATTTCCTTGAGTTTCTTCCACAATTTCCATTGATTCGTATTGTAATTCTATATTATATTTTGCAATTTCAAAGCATATTTAATATTATACCGGCTCTTGCCATAAGTGAACGAATCAAGTGTTGCTTAGCAGCCGTTTTGACAGCTTCTACGTTAGAACGAACAGGCACAGCTCCACGAATCTAAAATTAAGTTTAAATGCTTAAATCTGGGTCATTCTTTCAATTTTCTATAAGTATAAGTGTTATGTACCTCAACATCAAATGTTATTTCATGAAGATTGCTAGCTTTCTGTGGCACACAAGAGTTTTCCTTATTATCTAAAATCCATTTCTATTTTGGAAACAGTAGTATAACATACGACAGGGATCAATAAATAATTGCACATCTACGGCAGTAGATTTTTTCTTTTTAGGATCCTTAAACAACGGTTCAGTGCCCTCTCTTAAAACTCCGTCTATTAAGATCTGCATAAGGGCCATTTGATGGTATTCTGTTTAAAAAAGATTTACCGTATCACACGAAAACAGATTTTCCGCAAAAGGACGTATAGCGGCAGCAAACTCATTATAGAAATGGGACTGCTGACCTCTGAGTGGAACGTTGAGATTAACCCGTGCAGAAGCATTTGTTACGACTGATATCCATTCTAACTGTGAAACCGTGCTATTTAAAAAGTTTAATCAATCCCTTACCGCTGAAAATGATATTTTAGTTGGCGTTTCAGGACTTCGTTTCACTACATCAACTATGGTTCCCTGTGCTTTGCCAAAAGGTGTCTCAATGAATACTAAACCCTGAAAATCACGAATAAATTTAAGAAAAAAGACATATCCTTCAATTTACCATATAGTCATGAACATTTCCCAGATTCAGTGTTGTTAAGGAATTGTTTGTTCTTTGTATTCGAGCAATAGCCATAACTATCATTGACTTATTTTCAACATAAACATTCTTATTTGAGAACCAAGCAACTCCTCAAATCATAAATACTTTTCAAAAGGCTTGAAGAAATAATACTTACCTACAACATTAACACCACCAGGTAAGATTCTTGTTATTTTTCCCGCACAGTCAATTATCCATTCATCATCCAAAGATTTACTGAGCGCATCTCCTTCCTAAAGAATAAAGAATAATATGATTGTTTACCTACAAAAGTTTTAGAAAGTAATGCTGAAGATTACACAGCTAGGTGCAAGAAAGAGTAAAACTTAGAATCAAGTGTACAGATGAGAAGTGTGCTACACGATACGACATATTTCTGATAATACATACCTTCTCATCTCCGCAAATAGATAGTTTTTCTTTCAATAAATTCCGCTTAACACGTTTAGAACTTACAGAATCTTTAGCCGATTCCGGATGGGGGCATTTAACAGGATAAGCCACATGAATATCTCCATCCGAACAGAAAGAGCCAATTAAAAAATAGACTGACGTCAGAATTCCTTTTTCTTTCTCTTGTTGGCAGTGTAATTTAGTTGTTTTATCAAACCAACTATCCAATGAATTAGGGAATACGATCATTTCTGAAGGAACGTCAAGAACCAGCATTATGATGAGCTGAGAAAAGTGTGCGCACAGCGGATTAAGCCCGCTGATTACTACAGCAGATCGAAAAGTAATCCCGTTGCTATGGGAGACAAAACCAGGTGATAAAGATAAATGAACAAGAGGAAAATACAAATGAAATTGAGTAAAGCAAGTTTGTTTGTAACATAGGGAGTATAATGCGAATACCCATGATAACCACTGAAAGGTAATAAGAATATTCTTATATTAAAAAATATGAAATGATTTTAAAAATTCGCAGGAATGTTCCAATATTCAATTGTAAAATACAATATGGTGAAATTATGGAAGAATTAATGATTGCTATCCTAGTAAGGAGCAGACTAAAAAATAAAAATGCGCTCTAACGCTAAATTGCAAGGAGAACGCAGTTTAGCGATTATATCCTGCGTGCTTTATCAATTTTGTTTTTTTACTGTTAATCCGTTGTACGTTTATTTTTTTCCTGTTTATGTTTATCCATTTTAAACTTTTTTTTCTCATTTGTAATAAAAACATTATATATTTATATTTATATATATGTATGATGTTTTTATTTTTTATTATATGTGGATTGCTATATTTTCTTTGATTTCTAAATTTTCTACTTATAATAATCTGTGGCACTATCGTCTCATGATGATCTGGTTGAATTTTAATTAGATCATTATTTCTATTTATTTTGCAAGTGGGCTTATGATATATTAAAATGCTCTTACCAATTATGTTTTATCTGCAATTTAGGGACGCTTGGTTGATTACCTTTTGCGTTTTTTATGTGTTTGAACTCTATCTGAGCATTTGGCTTGAGTCTGATATGATATAGATATCACTATTAAAACAGTTATGTCGTCTACTCTTAAATGTATCAATCAAATGACAAGTATTTGGTGGCTTCTGATAGTGACCAGTACACTTACAAGTGACCCGTCGATGAGCTGTGTTGACAACATTGGATTAGCTTTGCCCTCAATTCTATGTCTTGTCATCATCTCTGCTCTCATTTGTCTATCCCCTCCTAACCGTTTTGATCAATAACCAAGGCCATCAGCACTACCCAGGCAGATGACCGCGACACGAGATTGCGTTATTCGACAATCTAACGCTTCGCGAACGTTAAACTTCTTTTTCTTTTCGTCATTAATGATGAATCTATGCTTTTACGTATTAAAGTTTTATTACTCTTGTATATTGCAAAATTTTATTGCTGTTGGTTTCATGTCAATTGCTTTATATTCGGTTTCTCAGTTATAGCACCAACAAAAATTTTAATTTTCTGAGTTGTTGAATAGGTGCAACTGAGTTTATAGTCCATATCAAGGTTATCATGTCTTTGAAACGGAATGTCAACTAATATGTATTTTGAGTTTCTAACTGTTTATCGGCTGCATACGAAATACCGCTTTTTGTAACGGAAACTAATCAATGACTGGGTCGTAATTGATCATTTGTGTAATTTTAAAGGTCATGGTTCTAAATGGATGCGCGAATTTGACTTTGTAACTGTCGGGGTAAAAGTCCTTTTCTATATAAAAATAGGGAAAACGGTACTGAAATTCATTGAAACTAGATTTATATTGTTAATTCTTCTCTGTGAGCTTTTCCTAGTTTCTTATATCACGAGTTTTGGCAGATTTTTCTGTCTCATTAGAGAAAATACTGCGTTGTGTATTTTTAAACATTTGATTGGAGTCAATCTTGTCATGCCTCCCTCTTTATCAATCTGTTTAAATGCTCTCTTGGAAAAAAACGAAGATTGAATATGAAGAAGCATAGTTTTTACCACAGTTGGATATTATATTATAAGGACTATTACAAAGTAGCCCGAAATTAATTTAATCACCACTAACTAAGTTAGGTCTTCTCATAGGTTTTGTTGTTGATCTCTCATTGTTTGATTAATATACGTTTTAAGTTTCCGAGAATTTTGAAAAGTACAGATTTAACTAGTCCCCATTCAATGCGAGAGCAATTCGAATATTCTATCTTTTTTGTTCATCTAATATACTATTATATTGGATAAAGCATCAACGGTTCTAAGTAAGATTCCGTTCTCTGCGGAATTTTTTTGTATGGTGACCTTTCTGCCCTACTTAGAGAACGCTTGCCTTGCTGTGGCACAGTGCCAATTTATCTTTTGGCTTTGCGCCAAGTTGTTCACTTTGCCGTTTAGTTATAATTATACTTGCATGTTTTATTATATTTTAAAAGCTCATGCTTAAAATTAATATCAGTTATTGCTCTTAATTTAATCGCTATTAAATTGAACATCTCAGATTTCTTGGCTCGATATATATACCGATAATGAGCCTACATTTTATATATTTATAGATTTTCTGAATACGTTTGAGTTAAATAAACCAACCCTTTGAATGAGGGTGTAAAATGTCGTCATTAGATTTTCTATCGAATACTGAAACGTTCTTTCGCCGTTGTGCCTGTTCCCGCATGCTTGTCCTGATGCATCCTTTCTTCAACAACTAGCAGCACACTAAGCTATTGATTTGCGAAAGAAATTACGAGTGTTGTCTGAGGAAGAGTGGATGGGACATGAAAAGAAAGAGAAAATGAGAATGATGAAGATGGAGATGATGCAGAAAAAAAGGTTCTGGGCTTCAATCACAATAGTATATGATATGAGAGACCAGAGTTAACCTGTAGTTAAATTTTGTTTTCTACGATTCCAAGCGTCAAAATTGCCTATGCTTTCAATTTCGGTCCAACTTTTCTGCTTTCGCTCGTTTCTTTGTCCTCTTGGCACAGCTTTGATGGTCCTCCAATAGCAATGGCAGCGATAGAAGAGTTGAGTGTACGCCTTGCTGCGCCCACTCAGGGACACATTCTCATCTCTCTTTTCATCCTCTTCTCTACTCTGTTCTTCTCTGCTTTTCAGTTTCCTTTATTTTCTACTGTTCATCTCAGTATACTTCTCCCTCATCTTCTATCTGTGATCAACACCGCGGCTGGACACTGGCCGCCTGGTTTCACTGTGTAAGAGTGTTGGTTGCCTCGGCGATGACTGCGATCAATACAGGGTCCATATGTATATGTATAAGAGCGAGAGTGAGAGACACAGGGGAGAGAAAGAGGAGTGGTGAGTGTGTTCGCCGCCTCTGCTGCTGCTGCTGCTGCTGCTGCTTGGACTAGGCAGGGCAGGGCTGGCTGGCTGGTTAGCTTGGCTTCGTTTGGTTTGATATGCCCCTATGCTATCTAAATTTTTAAACTATAAATTCTATATTTTTGTTATTATTGTGCTGTTTCTTTTTATCCTATCTGTTTGCTCGAAGTAATGTACGAAGATTTTTGTTTTTTCTATTCTATTTGGATGCACATCTCTATTGGCTTCTTCTATTCTATGTATCCCTTTACGCGAAAACTGCGACTGCTGTACCGTTCATAAGCCAATTCACTTTCATTTCCTTTCTCTTGTGTTGCAGTTTTCGGCGAGTTTTTAAACAACAACGATGTTCGTGAGTAAGCTTATGTTATAGAAGGACAGTTTCCTACGGTTCTTATCGATATTGTTTGTACCGAATTTATTCCGAAAGCAAAATGTTGCGATCGGCTTTGCATGGAAAGTTTCTGATTCTGTGGCAGCTAGTTGTAAATGTACTTTTCATCCAGACAGACATCACAATCTCTATCATATTTATCATCTGTTCCAGATAAATATGCTCGTAATACTGTGTATTGGCCGTTAAAAGCAGTATTTTAATCATAGTTTTTGTTGCATTATATCTCCGATTTCTCTTGAATGTGGTTGTCACCCCAGTGAAATCTATAACATGCAAGATATGCCCATTAACGCTATATGTATAATCTTTATAGCTGAATATATATATATATATATATCTTAATATTCGAAGTTTTGCCATGAAGTGCACTCACCAATTACGAACCAAGTTTTGTTAGATTTAGCTGTATGTATTCTGTTTACAAGTGTAATTTTTTCAGCCCACCCTTGTTTAAATTATGCCGCTAAAATTTGAATTAATTAATAATCTCGATAATTCTTCATGGTAATTTTATAGCTCCTGTTTTGATCCCAAGTTCTCCATAGTATAATCTTTTTGTTACAACAAAGTTTTCACTTTTATGTGATTCATTGAGAAGTTTTAAAATGTTCTTGATTTAATCATACTTTTATTTTTCATGTTATCCGTTTCTTTTCATACCTTTATGTATGTGGTTTCAGTCACCGCGGAAGTAGTCGAGAAGTAGTCATCATTTTCAGCGTCTTCCACGTAATTTTCGCATAGTTCTCTTTTTGAAGTAGCACTTGTGCCCAGCAAACTGGGTATGGATTACTATCAACAAGGCCGAGCGCAAGCATCTAATCAGTCTAACGCTCATTATATCTATTCAACTGCACCTGTAAGTTCAACACGTTTTCCAGTAGCCATTTGAATTTGGTACTATTTTGGTTTTCAGGCATCTGGAACCTCTCAAACTCCTCAAATGTATTATCAGCCTCAGGCCATGAATCACCAACCTATACAATCAACTTATCAACAACACTATCAGAACCCTGGATCTGCAAATGCGTCTTTGGACTACAGTTAGTTTTTTCATATATTGCTCGGTTCCACCGTTTCTCCCACCTTTTTTTCTATTCTGACACTGTTATTAGATGAGATCGGCTAATTTGATGTTTAAAGCATCATTTTCGTTGTATCTTGAACATGTACCACATTTTAATAGATTATACTTTGGCTAATGCTTTATGTTTAACAGATTATATTTGCTCATCTGTTACAAAAAGAATCCATGTAATCGCCACGACAAATTAGTTTTCCTTTTTCTCACTTTCTGATCACCATGTTTTCACTATCAATCTTTATTACTGCTCAAATGCTTCATGCTGCTCTCATTTCTAGGTTCTCAACATAATCATCAAACTGCTATGGCAGTATCAAGCGGAAACACTCGTGGAGGTAGTACCCGTGGTGGTGGAGCTCGTAGTGGTAATGGACCTGTTGATGCTTCCCAAATCCCAGGACGCTATATTAGTAATATGCCTGCGGCGGTTAGTCAATTTCAAGTAGTATTGGATATTAGCCTTTGCTCGTTTTAGGATTTACCTCTTCGTATAGTTATTGATTCCAAACACGTTGGTGCCATAATTGGAACAGCTGGTAGTAATATTCGTGAAATAACTAAGGAATGCAAAGCTCGTGTTGTCGTAGATGTTCACAAAATGGTGAAAGATCAGCAAGGGCATGCTGAGAAGGTATCTTATAGAAATCTCACGTTGTTATAACTTCTTTTGACTAGATTATTTCAATTTCCGGACCAGCTGAAAATACCAGCAAAGCTTGTGTGAAGATTATGGAAGTAGTTCAGCATGAATTAGACAAAGATGAAAGTATTGAGTAAGTCTATTCAATTTATGTAGTAGTATAAGTAAATCTTTGAAGGATTCATGATGTTGAACTCAAAATCAGGGCCTATAATCAATTAGTTGGACGTCTTATTGGAAAGCAAGGAGCTACCATTAAAAAGATAATGCAGGAAACAGGAACAACCATCTTTGTTTCCAAGTAAGTTAGAATTAGTTTATGTGTGGATCAGCTTTTTTTCTAGCGAAAATGCTTCTAGACCCGCTCAGGTTTCTTACGGTGGAATAAGACCATTTAATGATGTCATCATGCAACTAGAGAGAACTATTACTGTTAAGGGTCCTTCTATTGAAAATGTATATTCTATCTTTTGATTTCCTTTGGTATTTAAATATTTAGGTCTCTGCTGCTGAGCAAAAAATTACATCGAAGCTTCGCCAAAGCCATGAAGCTGATTTTCAAAATAGAGTAAAGAGACTCATTTTAAAAACATTCTAAATATATTTTTAGATGGCTCTGAACAACATGCCTGGTAGCGTTCCCGGATTTTTACTTGGTCCTGACCCATTCAGCACTAGATTTTCTAATCAATTATATCAAGGCAATCAAGTATATTTTAAACTAAACAATTACCTGCTAAGCTTCATAATTGTAGGCAGCTAAAGTAGTCAAAATGTGGGTACCAAACAATATGGTTGGTGCTATTATTGGGACTAGAGGAACTAATATTCGCAGTATTATGCGGGGGTCTGGAGCTAACATTCGGATTGAAGGAGGTGAAAAACGCGACAAGGAGAAGGAGGAAGAGTTCAAAGAAGAAAATGAAAATACCAACTCTATTGTTGATGAAAAGGAGAAGGAGAGTGATAAAAAACAAGTTGGTAAAGATGAAAAAAAACCGGAGGACGAACGTCTTGTAACCATCACTGGTACCGAGGAGCAACAATACCGAGCTCAATATTGTATTTTCCAACGTGTTGCCGAGCAATCTCAACATTACATTGATGATGTAAGAAAATAATTGTTCTATTAATGAACTAAATATATGTTATTTAGGTAACTCTGCGTATGGATCTTCACGTTCCTTCCCGTTTAGTTGGTCGAATAATCGGAAAAGGAGGCCAAAACGTTAGGGAACTCCAGCGCATTACTGGAGCTATTGTAAAAATCCCCGAAGATGAGCTGAAAGAGAAAGAAAAAGAAAAAGACGAAAAGAAAGACGAAAAGAAAGAAAAAGAAGATAGTGCTCCCACTAGCGAGGATGAAGGTAAGTACTTGTCCGACTCATGAAATCTGAATATCATCAATTAGGAAAAGAAGACGTAGGAACAATTGTTCGCATTATCGGTGGATTCAACGCTACCCAATCGGTTCAATGCCGCATTTCCCAACTTATAAACGAGTTCAATCGTACATCGATTCACGACAAGTCTAATACTAAAAAGCCTGGTAATTCTGATGAATTGAACGCAGGTTTGCTATTACTCTTTTATTTTTTCAATATAGTTTGTATTTTAAGAGCAAAAACCGAATAATGCAACCAATGGAAGCGGATCAGGATCCGAGTAAATCTATCCTCCAAAAGCTTTTAACGCATACGCGGTATTCCTTTAACGAGCATAGTAGTTCCCCTTCATTGTTCGTCTTATAAACGAATTCAACGTGATTTGTTTCTTTTTCGAGCAGTTGTTATGAGTATCTTTGGAGATATATAAAATATACAGTTGCTGGCCACACTGTATTAAACTGAGATATCCAGAGTTGCGGGTAGTTGCCCATTTATTTTTTACCTCTCCCCCTCTGTCATCTCTGTTCATTATTTATTGATTTCTATGAGTGATTGTGTACATTTTTAGGCCTATTATTTGGGAGGAATCTTAACATATTTTCATGTTTTAACGTTTCGTTTTAGCATTAAATATGTAAAAAGAGTTCTCTTGGGGGAGCGGGTTCATTAGTTTTGATCGGATGAGTTCATGTTTTAGATCATATTCGTGCCAGAGGAACCCGCCACCTTAATTTATTCACACTTTGTTTATATGTTTGTATACTTGTTTGTTTTTTGTTCATCTGTTTTTATGTGCGAGGTGAGTCATAGAAGTTTATACTTTTATGAGTTACTTCTAATACGGGTCCGGTAAAATAGCCAACAGAAGATGACGGAAAATTGGAACTTAGCTAAGTCGTTTTGATAAGTCAAGTGAGGTTTAGCCATCTCATTGATCTTAATAGGCTATCTAGTGTTTCTGTATTCCGTTCGTGAGCAGTAGCCTAACCAACCCATTCGACTTCTTTAAAGTTGTCACATCACTGAGTCTGTTCCTTGAATGGGAACCGTGCAATTCAGCTAACTCTTCTTGGCACGTTCTGAGTCTGAATGTTTGCCATGTATTTTCGAATACTTGATTAATGTCTTTGTCTCCGACCGTTCCCTTCCCCTATTGCTAGTGCTCATCCTCCATTTAAGATCCAGTCAATTTATTTTTGTAATCTGGAGCTTTTCAGCTACATTCTTCCTGTTCATTTTCTTGAAGATTGTATTCTCATTTACCTACAAATATGAGAAATCATTGTTATGATTAATTTATGACGAATTATAACTTCTGATTTCATTTTTATGTAATTGTTAAATTAGACTGAGCATGACATAAGGATAATTTTTTTTTCGTTTTTACTTTTTTTCTGGCGTGAGTACGGCGCTATGTCGTCGAAGGGTTAGTCGGTTCTATATATTCAACCCCAAACCATTAATAGAACTTTTTCTGCTGATAAATGTTCCCACCACAACCTCTCATCAGGAACCCTTTCCGCCCATCTAATGATATTCAGATTTTGTATGAAATATGTATCCGAAATAGAAGCGAACAATGATTATCATCTATCTTAATACTACACCACTGCTATACTACCGCATGTTGTATGTTGCTGCCACGAATGAATATTTACTATATTTGTTTTCTTATTTGTAATTTTATAATGACAAACATATTCATTATATAAAATCTAGAGAACCTAGGCCTCGATTCTTCGAAGTGTGACGCTTTTCGGAACAAAACGAACAAGAATGAAGGAAGATGAACTTTGTCATCGAAGTGTGTGGAGTGACCACGACGATGCCGTTTTTGTCGGTGAAGGTTTCGAGTGATTGAAAAAGACTGAAGCAGAAGGACTGACTATGAAAGCAGTATGGAAGGTTAGAGAAATCAGATACAGAGGCGGTCTTGCATAGCATGTCGTATGGTGAGAGTGCCAGGAACAAAGGAAGGTCAGTTCGGGACAGAGACGCAGAGAAGCAATGTTCGTCTACCAGCCCGTACCAGGCCGGAGTGGCGCAGGCCGCATCGCGCCACGCCACGCATTGTTTCCCGTCTCCGGCGACGGAATACGACGGAATGCTGTTTTTTGAAACTTTTGATTCATATTATTTAATTTCTAAAATTATTATTGCTAAATACAATCTTCACGGTTCTTTATAATGTGTTACTTCTATTTATGATGAATTTTTAAATGTTTCGCAACATTTTGTGCCGCAATGCTTGGGTTTCTGCGTTGTCGATAGTTTTTCGTTGCCCAACTTTTTGTATCGATTATTTCCTCATAGGCTTTTTAATTCATGACTTCTTGGATCAAATAACAGTATTTTTTTCATTTTTCTATGATAAGTTTTTGGTTCATAGGTTGTTTTTTGTGCAACAGCCAACGTCATCGCCCGTTATTTACTTGTTTACAACTTACTGCGAGGCTTGTGAAAGTCTCGGCAATCAATAGTAGCCTCCAGAGGTAGTAGAAAATAAAAAAGCCGTTTGTTATTTTATGCTAGTATGCTATATTCTGGCATAATTCAATTAAGATTAAAAGTCGACGTTTTATATTTTACTTTCATGTTAACAAAATAATCAATTTTTTATTAAAAGTTTGCTTTCAAAACTAATTTTCAATCAGCTATATGCTATTTTTAATATATTATTCATTTATTTCATTTAATTGTTTTTTTAATGTTTTTTCATTAGCATTTTAAAACCTGTGTTGTATTCCAATCAAAAATTGATAAAATCGTTCAGAGGCTTTGTACTGGTCTGTGGCAGGTTTTAAGTTCTGCTCACATTTCAGATTTTTTCTTATCTGGTCATTCTCAAAGTCATAAATTTTGCTTTTTTCACAATGAACATTTGAGGTTTTGCCATTTCAGGGATTTTTTCGACAAATACATTTCACTTTCCATGAGTTATCAAACTTATTTTTTCCAAATGATTTGAAAATAGTCAACAACATGATTTCTATTTACTCATGCTTTATTTGGTCATATACAGTATTAATTTTAACTATTTCTTATTAACTATGATCTCATGAGACTTTTGCATCGATGATTTTATAGTTTTTCGTAAGATTTATTCGCTTTCTTCTGTTTATTTTCGTTGACTATTGATTTTAACGATTCATTGCTGCTGCATTAAAAGTGCAAATGGATTTCAGATTACAAAAAATCTGATGACGTCATGAGCTCTTCTAAACGATATTTCATGTTAAATTTATCAACGTGGACATTTTTCCTTCTGCTCGTTTTTAACCCGAGTATTGATGCCACGTCATCGGATGATACTAAACAGCTTGCCTGTGCACAGCTTGACGCGATTTTGAACAACGTCGCAGAAAATGAAACGGTGAGTCTTCTTTATGTGTAAGCGTTATTATTATTCCCTTTCAAACGAGATAAAGGGTTAAACAAGTCCAAGTATTTTTCCTACACCTTCACTTTTTTTAGAGTGCTTGTCATTGTTTTGAGGACCGTTTCTTTGCCAAAGTCGATGGAGTAACGATTGGGTATGTTTATCACGCTTCTTGACCGTTTGTCATGTTGTCGAAATGTACATTGAACAGGAATACCTTGTACAGCGGCATAGTTTTTGTAGATAATCCTTCCACTTTCCCAGAAAAAAATTTCTTTTTTTTTAAAACCGAAGTTTTGTTCCAAAATTTTGTTTGATTTGCGTTGTTTGCACAGCTGACAAAAAATAGATCTCCGTAGAAGTCACCTTTATCTCCAAAACGAAGCGGCATTCAATATGTTTCGAGAGCTCTCAAGTGTATTTCTTAAAATCAAAACATGCTAATTTTTATGTTATGTAATGGCCATTTCAGATGCACGAGTCCTACTTCCGCGGCTATTGCCTCTTCGTTAGCATCATTAAATGATACGAAAGTTGGTCGTATACACATATGGGATAGCCAACTGGATACTCTTTCAGAAGATGTCGTTAATCTGGTTAGTTAGTAGTATCATTGTTTATCAGAAAGAAGTTATTGAAGGTTAAGCCAACTAGTCTCATCATTGATCATAGCCGGGTCTCCAGCGTGAGGGCGAGTTCATTATCGCTGTTGGCAGGTAGACTTGAAGAGCTGGTTATGAAGAAGAACATGATACAAACATTCGATGAAAAGTTTCTTCAGGGGCTAGGACAACTTCAGATTCTCGATCTATCAGGTGGGTATTGATATCTATTGGATCGGAAGCGAAACTTGTCGCTCGTTGAGACTTATGTAGAGAGAGCGAGGATGTTCTAATCATCATTTCTCGTTTTTGTCTTACGAAATTAGTTAGCAAAAAGCGGGTGGGGGGGTACTTTCTACTTTTTAGCTTTGCTATGCCAGAAAAACATATTAATATATCATTATTTGCTCATTGTTCAGCTAATTTTCAGGAAACAAAATTTCATCAATAAGGAAAGGAACGTTCAAAGATACTCCAAACCTACGAGAGCTATTGTTAGATCATAACCAAATAGCTTACATTGAGGACGGCGCCTTTGAAAACTTAAAAAATCTGAAAAAACTGAGCTTAGCCGCAAATCATCTAAGAAACATCACCAAGTGAGTAATAATTCATAATTATTTTTTATTTTGGATAATGTACAATATAAATAATTTATTATTTTACAGAAATACCTTCCGGGGATTGGTAAATGTTGAGGTTCTTAATATTCAAAGCAATCAAATATCTAACATTGATTGGTCAGCATTTAATGTCATGAAAAATCTTAAAATCATTGATGGAGGAACGAATCACATAATAAATGTGAGTAATTACAACATATGTTTTAACATGATACTTGCGTTTAAGGTTGAGTTGCGTGGTTTGGATAAGTTGGAAAAACTGTTCCTCAACAATAATAGCATCCTGTCAATGAAAAGTGTTAGTTTGAGGTTAGAACAAATTTAAAAGCGTTTGATTAATTATTAATTCTTTTAAGAGATCTCCCTTCGTTAGTTCTTGTTTCCCTTGACCGCAATATGATCAGGGAAATTGGCGAAGGCGATCTGCTGGGGCTGGCAAAGAGCACTCGATTGGAGAGTATTACACTCGCTGCTAACAATATCAGCGCTGTAAGTGATTTTGATAGTTTTTCTTCGAATCTCTTAGAGGATCATTAAACTTCCGCTTTTCTCGATTAGTATTCAAGTTCATTTATAATTTCCAGATTGCACCACGTGCTTTATTTCCTATTCAACATGTTAGTGTTTTGGCTATTCAGAATAACCATCTTACCACATTCAGTCCCGGTTAGTTTAAGGGATTGAAGAATCTATCAATATTTGAAAAATATTCAGAAAATCAACAGTCTTTCTTACGACCTTTACGTAGACTTCAAACACTACTAGTATCTGGGAACCAACTAAAATCTATAAAAGAAAATGATTTACCGAAGTCTTTAACAGTTTTCGCTGCTGATCATAATCAGTTGGAAGCGGTACGTATTTCATCAGATAAAATTGTCACTTTTTTATGTTTTTAGATAGATGCCAAAGCATTTGAAGGAATTGCTATGCAAAGATTGTATATAAATAATAACCAACTACAATTTTTACCAAGGCATACTTTCGATTCATTTACTGGGGATACTCTGGAAGCTATTGATGTTTCCGGTATTAGCAATTTCAGATTGTTTCCGAAATTTAACTTTTTTTTAGGAAATGCGTGGAAATGTGTTTGTGGAGAAGAGTGGCTTGGTTGGTGGCTAGACAAGTACAGTGACAAGGATGTTGCTGACGGTGTAATCGGCTGTCTCGCGAAGCCACGTTGCGACGTGGATCCTGACAGTCTAGAATCTGAAGATAAATCCACTTGGGTCACTGTCGTTGCTAGTATTCTTGCTGCTGTTTCTGTATTCATTCTCATCGCTATTGCTGTCCTGTACATAAATGATGGACGACAAAGGGTTTGTTTCACCATATCTAAAAAAGCCAAATGTTTTATACTTTGCTAACTCATGAAAAACTAAAATAAGAAAAAATATTGTATAGCACAATTAAAGCTCATGAAATAGCAATTTCTTGAGCAATAATACAAAAGTAAAAATTATCAAAGATAATTACGTTTCAGAATGTGGTGATGCGACCACTAACACGACGAGTTGATTCTGATCTTCATAAGCTTCTAGGAGATTCTTCATTCTTCAAAGAGGATGAAACCAAGCGTGTTCAACCATTATCAACGACTGGTTCAACAGGACCAGCTGACGCTGGTAACTTTGAGAAAAAACGCGTCCGATTTCAGCAGTAACCCTGCTATTTTTGGATATTCAGTTCCGGGTTCCTTTACTCTACACCTCCACTATGCGCCTATTTCTTAATGTTTAACTATCTAACCTCAAGTATTCTCATCCTGGTCATGTTGAGTAACCTCATTCTAGTTAACATTTGATATGTATTTTCTTAATATTTAATACTAAGTCTATATCAGCAAATAGGCCTACTTCTATACTCAAAGCTACCAGAAGTTGCATATGCGCTGATCTCATCTAGTTGAAAATTTCTGTACTCATATAGGACGACAGAGACTCTTAGAAAGCGATCGAGAAGGTGGTGTACAAACTTTAAATAAGATTTTGGAAGGAAGACTAACTGTTACCTCTCGAACAAATCATACGATATGATTTACCCAGATCTATGACAAATCTGGTCTCATAATGCTACTCAGAACTCCGGTTTCGAAATGCATTTTCACTTTGCTCTACCTCTGTCTACCTATATTGGTGAAAAATTTCATTTAAATGATGCAAATAATTGCTGAAAATCTCCTATATTAAGTTCTCTCTCTATTTTGTATATCTCGTACACATTTTTATTGTGAAAACTTCTCACTCTTTCCTCGCTCTAATAGAACGGATCTTACCGTCTCAGAAAACGGATTGAAATCTCGGTTAATATAATATTTTTGAAACTAGGAAACGCAAAATATGTACTAAAACTAAAACTTACTACGCGGTCATTAGTTCCCAGTGAGCAGTGTCGAGTTTCAAATATCCTAAATGTATGCATCTCACATTATATTGACGATTTATATACATTCATACACAAATATGTATATATACATATATATATTTCTTATTTTCTTATTTTCTTAAACCTAATAATGTTTGTAGTAATCTTGTTACGAGAAAAATCATTTCGTACTTTGTTGAGGCCAAAACTCGGTGTTTAATATGTACAGTACCCGTTATTCTTTGATCCGCTTTTTTTTGAAAATAATCGTATTGTATACGGGGGAGTTTGTCATGCAGCTTTTTCTTCATATGAAATGCAACTACACAATAAGATCTTGATATGTATTGTGTCCATTTAAAGAATTTGTAAGCAAACTTCTTGATCATTTATTTCACTGAAATCAATATGTTTTACCCTTGTAATTGTTCGTTCAATTCTCGCTTTGTATTAAATTTGAGCTAAAATCACATATTGGATAATAGCTCTGATGATAACCCCCTCTACATCCTTCACCCACTTTAACATTTTTGCATTCGGGTTCCTTTATTGAATACGCTGATGATCTTCTTACCGTTAATTCAGTACCACTGCTGCCAAAACCTGTAGACAATGCTGTTCACCCACAATGTTAGGCATCTCATACCGTTAATTAGAAATCCTTTGGTGATATATCTGTTGTTTAATATTGTTGTGAATGAATTTTTCAAAATTATTACGAGTTAAACGTTATACACACACGGAAATACAATGAATTTGGCACAGATGGCAACAATAAAATACAATATTCTTTATAAAATACAACAAAAAACTTTTTTATACATTACTTAAATGATAAAATCTGTTTTATATACTATGAAAGCGGAAAACTTAACGTAATTTACCGCATCACATTCAATTTAGTTTTTCTTTTTGAATCATCATGCTGATAGATACTTATTTTTTAAACGATTCGTTCTATTCCGTTTATTGCGCCGTGTCAATGAGCTTTATCAGTTTTTTTAAGTTTGTTGATTTCCACTGCTCGTAATAGACTTGGTTTCAGGGGTTTGGGGTATTTTAAAGAATATTTCCTGACTATTTGCTTATGCAACTTTATTTATGGCTTTTCTGTGATTTCTTGATTTGATGTAGCAATACTTTCATAGTTACTCATTTTCACCTATGTCTTGTAAATTTAATGAAAATTTGTTTACTTCGACAATATATATTGTAGTTGAAAATAACTTTTGGAGAAGAAGGGGTATATTAATCTAGAAAGAGCTAGGCCCAATCATATGATAACGATCAAATGCATAGAGAACAATTGCCAGAAAATAGTGACTTAAAGAATCTATGAACCTAATCATACCCAAGAATATGATTTTTATACTAAATTGTTCTTGAGGGTGGTGGGCACGTATCTTGAAGAACTGGAGAGTTTAGGCTGTACTGTCGTGTTGAAACTTTGATTACTTTAACCAAGTTCGAAAGTTGATAGTGTGTGTCAGCAAAGACTTAAGAGATTTTGTGAAATACCAGAAAACGACATCTGCTAGTGACGTGGTCTAGTGAGTCGATAGATGTTCAAGTTAAGTTTGAACACAAAAAAGTTTGTTTTGAACCACAAAAGCCGAAACGTTTTCCGGCCCGAACGCGATACAAAATCTGTCAAGCATCTACTGTTGGTGGGGAATAACACATCTATATAAAAGCTGCCCAAAAGCAGTTTTGGTCAAAGTTTTGATCCATATGTGGCAGTTGGAACTATCACCCCGACAGCTCTTCAAGCTATGAGCTAATCACACATTTAGTACTAAATAGGTAGAAAAGAAATGCTAATAGGATACAAGCAGAATGAGCAAACTACAATTTAGAGTCGTTTATACATAAGAGTTTAGCTGGGATCAGCCATTTTATTGTATGGAACTTTGTGAATTGTAAAGGAGATTAGTCAATGTATAAAGATGTATTTGAAAAAGTTAAGTTGTTTCAATGTTTTTTTGTAAAAATGTCTTCTTATTCTGCTTAATCAGAGTCTGGGAATGGTCCAGCAAGAACCTTCTTGACAAAGTCTGAAAGATAAAACAATTAGTTCATGTTTAATTTCAACAATTCTATTTTTTTAAAAGAATTTTTGACTATTTGAATATGCGAAACCCCCGAAAATTGAATTTAAAAGCATCGTCAAGACTTGTGTCAAGCTGTTTTCTGCTCATTCGCTTAGGCATTGCCACACAGCTTTTGTTTTCTGTGTAATCGACTGCTAGTTGAGAACAACTGTTGATGATATGGTTCAGATGAGTGAATGAAACGAGTCGTAGATGCACGAAAAGTTAGCGGAGAGATAGATCAGCTACATTAGAATTCTCTCATAGCTACCTACTCTTTGATTCTTTTTTTTCTGGCGAAAAGCGATGAAAAAAAACTGAAGAGAAGAAGCAAAAGTTTAGGAATGAGGGATAGACTGAACCGATAGAGATATGCTATGTTGAATGAGCTCACACATTTAAAAGATAGCCGACCAGCTCTTAGAATGAGTTATTTTTTTCAAAGAAGCGAATTGAAAATTTTAAAAAAAAATGAAATCTATGCTCACCTTCGTACTTAACCATACCCTCAGCATCTTCAACTCCCTTAAGGAGCTCATCGACCTAGAATAATTTAATTAAAATATGAATAGATAAATATATAATTTATAATTTATATGTTTTTCGTTTATTTACCTCATCGGCGCTAAGTCGTTCTCCGAGAGCCAAGAGGATGTGTCTGAGCTCAGCGCAGAGGATCTTTCCGCACTCTTCCTTGTCGAAGACCTTAAGTCCCTCAACGAAGTCAGCGTATCCTCCCTGCTCCTGAAAATGAAATGATTAAGTAAACGAAATATTCAAAAAGTGAAGATAGTATAAACAAATATTTCATTTTGATTTGATTGCTTAATTTATTGGATTGTATAGTTTATTTGATCCGCGAGCAAAATGTAACTCATGATAAAAACCTTGATAGTTGCTATTTTTCTCTCAACTTTTATAAATTTCAGAATATTCTGAAGCTTTCACAAAGTATTTTTTCATCCCCTCTTCTATATACATTCACATTTTGTTAATTTTCTGTCTTGCCATCGATTCCCAATCAACTGCTGTTGAGTCTCCCTGTTACATCGGCAAGTGAGTGCCGAAGCGCGGGCGGCTCTCCTCTCTCAATTTCTTATCGTTAATATCTCTCTTTCTTAGCTCTCTTACTTTTATCCACACATATATACACACTTTATCTCTTTTCTTTCTTCTTTCTCTCTTAGTTTCGAGTATTCTCTTAGTATCTCTCATAGAACGGTTACATTTTTCTCTTCGACAATCTTTTTCTCGCTCTCATCGTCAATTTATAGATTACTACTAAAATGCTTAACCAGAATAATCAGAAATCATTAGATACGATGCAAATGATTAATATGAAAATGCCCATTTGCAATTACGATTAAACAGAAATATGAAAAAAGTTTCTTAAAACTTGTTCTGTATTCTAATAAAGCTGGTTGTATAAGCATTTTGAGAATATGAGAAATTCTTCAAAATACAAGCAAAAAACTTTCAACAATTGATTGTATTTTACAGTTTTTTTTCCTTCTGTGCTATTCTTTCATACTCTGATCGGCTTTCTATCTTGGCTCTAAAGCTCGCGACTCTTCAAAATCTCTGTTTTCATGTTTGCCAACGGCTAGAGACGCTGGAGTGCGGTGATAAGTATGAGAGGTGAGGAACCAAGACAAGTGATGGAAGATCAGCACGAGATGAGTATGCAATTCAATGCCTTGCTTTCTAAGAATTGAATATATTGTTTAATATGCAAGAACAACTAGAATTATCAAAAAAGAAAGAAAGACAGACCAAAATTTTCTCTTCTCATCTATTTTTCAACTCAGACTAAACATTATTACTGTTTATCTTCAGTTCAATATTTCAATGATTTTCCGATAATTAGATAAGACTTATTCAAAAATCAATTAACGCAATCATTCAAATTCAATATAAATTTTCTTATTGAATAATAAAGAAATTGAATTAATGAATTATCAAAATACTTACGGGTTCCTTGGTGAGCTGCTCGTAAATTGGGAGCCACTCCTCGAAGGTGATGCGTTTCTCTCCCTTGCGCTTGAACTCTTGTCCAGAAGCCTAATAGATATAATATGTTTCATATCATATCAAAACCATTATAAGCAATTTACCTTGGTGATCATGGCGTTGGTTGGCTTGAGTCCAGCAGCACGAACGACATCTCCGATTTGGGTGCCGTCGATCTTGCCATCGAGTTCCTCGTCATAGAGGTTGAAGATTTCCTTAAGGTTATCTGGAGCAGAATAAAATAAGTAGAAATAGTCAATAAACGAATGGGAAAAAATTAATTTTGTAGAAAACTGTATTTCCTGTACAGATCGTATTAATTTCTTCGATTAGACGAAAGCAAAAATGAATAGATTTTATTCAATAGTGAATTTTTGTCGAAGTTCGAACACATGAAGGGGATGATTGTAAGAAAAATAGAAGACTTACCCTGGGAAGGCATAGTAGATGACTAGATTGAAGTAGCAAAGAAGCAGCACACACAGCAAATGGAGGCAGCGGTGTACACTGTGGACGCTGACGCCGTAGGGGAGGCGGATATTTTTAGGAGGAGCTAGAAATCTCCCTGGCTGATGTAAAGCTTTGAGAGATAATTACAATTGTTTAGTTGCAGAGAAACAGATGATGAAAATATTGTACAGGGGAGTGAGGCTGTCAAAGCAGCAGAGCTGTCGAGATAGTACGACGAACTGTGGAAACAGCTCTGTGACAGAGATGAGAAGTCTCCGATATTCGCCATCGAGTCACGAAGTATTAGAAGAAGCTTTCTCTTCTGACATCTCCCTCAATCTCTCTTCAATTCTATGAAGAACAGAATGTGTCTGTTGAGTTTCTTTATCTCTGGATGTATCCCTCAACTTCATTCTTAGTATGCCCTGCACGTTATTTCTCTCCTGCCATACGGTACTATCGAAGCTTCCTTTTAATATCTCTACCTGCTCTCCAAGCTGTTCAATTCTTAATGATTGTTTTCTACGTTTTTCTTATTTCTCTCGTCTGATAATAAAATATCTACTCGAATCTAGGTAGTTCTAGAGTATTGCCAGAAGAATTCTTCTAGGGAGAGAGATATGAAAGTAGAGGGAGGGATAAAGAAAAAAAAAGAGATAAATTTGAAGACAATGAAAGAATGGTTTAGAAAGTATGATAGATACCATGCAAAATATTGTTATCTGTGATCTTTCAGCCCCAGATTACAAATGTGTTGTACCGAAGGTTTTTGAATCAGATGTCATTAAACTTACAGCTAGAAGTTATGAACATACAAGTCCTGATTAATTCAGTCTTTCAAAATATTCTGCAATTTTGATTTTTCTTTTTACTAATTGATATACTATATTGAACAGTTGAAAAAAGTTTCAGAAGTTTTCCCAAAATCTCTATTAATCCATCATTGTTTTCTATCTTATTCCTCCTCCTCACTCTTCACATCTGCCTAGCATTCCCCTTATGATTCTTCTATTCTGAGTGTAACATCCGAGAGAATTCGATGGTAAGAGATTGAAGAGAAGCGGAGGAGGAGAACGAAACAAAAAGTGGGCATGAAGGAGAATAAGAAGAAGCAAGAAGTTAGAACTGCTCTCCAACTCTACCATTTCTTTTGATATATCTCTCATGGTCCTCTCATCAGAAGGAAGAAACGTAGAACATCTTTCAAGCTGTATTACTAAAGCATTAGACAATGAAGTAACTGCCGTTGCAAACACACTTTTCAATTCAAACTATGTTTATAACAGTAACACCTTGTAAAACAATAACAAAAGGGTTATAACAAAGTAACAGGAAAATCGTATAACAAGAAGTTAAATAAAATCATAATTATAAGAAGAACTAATCAGTATATCGGGCTAAATCCAATTTCGGTACTATATTCATAGATTGTAGTTCCTGTAACGAGAAAAACAAAGCTTAACTTGAGATCATCATACTCTAACCTGGAATAACAGTTTGCATGCATAAGGCATCTTGATATGAGCCAGGGACTTGCTGGATCTACATTTTTGGCACCACCCTTTATATCCCATCAGGCCACATTCTGTACAAACTTCCACCTAAAAATTCAATTAATTGAACATTCTAGCTTCATGTTTCGTTCTGATACTTGTCAGAAACAACTGTTTATATAAACAGAAAAAAGCTTAGTTGTTTAGCGGCGATAACGATTTATAGCTTGAAAGTAATATGTTACTATTCTTCCAAAACTTCAGGAAGTTTTCACGTAAGATCATATCACTGCTGTTAGTTTCTTCCGATGTAGTTTTTTGAAACCAACAACTGCTAGAAGAAGCACACTGCATACGATACTGTGTATAATCACACATTTGCTCAACAAAAGTTCTGTTGCAACATTTAAATGATATCTAAGAATTCGTAATAAAATTAATTACAACTTTCTAGTTACATATGCACATTTTTCTCAGAAAATTATCTCTAGTACGCATGAGTTCCGTAAATGACGTCACAAGATCTATAGCTCTTTTCATCTTTCCAGTCTGTGAAGACGAAATACTCATTCGCAAATCTGCTGCTGCTCAACGCTGAGGATCTGAGGATGAAAAGCAAGCATACGGAGAGGGAAAGAGAGCAGGCTATGGCAAAGTCAACAACGACTTGCGAGCGGGGGAGGGATAATCTAGTGCTCTTGCGATTTGGATGCCGGAATGTTCTATTGAGAAGATCAGAATTTGAGGACTAATGTGTAAATAGCTCCAAGTAGTTGAAAAGGTGAGCGTTAAAACGTTTGAAGCAGAATATATTAAAAGAGCCGACCTGGAATTCATCAGAAGAGGTCATCAAACGTTCCATTAACAACATAGAAGCTCCGTACGCGATAAGACAATCACGTTCCATTTCTCCTAAACGGAGACCTCCTTCTCGAGATCTACCTTCAGTTGGCTGACGAGTAAGGGCAGCTCTAAAAAAATCGTTAAGAATAGAAATATATGCATCTTAGTCATAAAATTGCAAATAACTCACCGAGGACCTCGAGCTCTGGCGTGCATTTTATCGAGAACCATATGTTTTAGCTTCTGGTAGTATATAGGTCCAAAGTAGATATAAGCAGAAAGTTGTTGTCCAGTTATACCACTAGTTAGCATATCTTTTCCCATGTAATTGAAACCATGATTTACTAATTCTTCACATACATCAGCAACCTAAATGATTTCAAAATGAGGGAAACTTTAACGAGCGACTAATTACCTGGTCTCCACCAAAAGCTGTTCCGTAGTGGAATCGGCCACTCAAAATTCCATTTTTTCCACTCAATAATTCCATTAATTTACCAACAGTCATACGAGATGGGTAACCATGGGGGTTCATAATCATATCTGGTACCATTCCAAGATCATTGAACGGCATATCCTCTTGTTGGGCAATTAATCCACAAACTCCTTTTTGTCCGTGACGAGATGAAAACTTATCACCTAATTCGGGCCGTCTGAAGTAATCCGATAAGGACAACTAACGAAGTAAGTTTTACCTTGTTTGGCGCAGTAAAACCTTAATCAAATGAGCTTCTTCATCGTTGTAAGTGAGAAGAACACGTTCTGCATAAGAAGGCACAGGGTTCTTATAGGTAACCGAAACATCCTTATACTCGACAGTTCTACCAGCTGGTCCAGGCACTAAATATTATAATTTCATTATAAGACAAAATGTTTTATTCCCACTCTGTGGGACTCCAGGTGTTGCCGTAGATCCTTCTTGAGATACGATAGGCATATGCTTATTGATCATTGTTTGTTTCGAATATATTCGTGCACCAGCATATACTATTCCTTCTTGATCTAATATCCTGTGTTTAAAAATAGGCTTTCTGCTATTAGGATCTAAGGAAGGACCCATCAAGCGATCATATGTCTGATTCGGATACTTCTTAGCTGTTCCTTTAGCATGCTTATAAACTAAGCAACGACCGTAACCTAAAAAAAAGCAATTTAAAAGTAATATAGAACAGCAAACCTCTATCCAACGATCCTTTATTCAAAACTAGAGCATCTTCGATATCGTATCCACTGTAAGACATAACAGCAATGATGGCATTCGCTCCAGCAGGAAGTTTTTCAAAATTAATTAATTCAATAGTCTGCAAATGAAAAATAAAAAAGCAATTACAAGTGTTGCAGGAACCTTAGATTTCACCATTGGCCTTTGAGGATAACATAACAAATACATAATAGAATCAATTCGCTTTTGTTGATTATAGGCAATAGTTCCCATAGCTGGAAATTTTCTTAAATATAAAACAGAAAAACAGATTATTTACCTTGTTTACCCATAGCACATTGATATGTATTTCTAGGAGATTGATTATGATGAGGGTATGGAATGAGTCCAGCACACACACCTAATAAGGTGAAGGGCTCTATCTGAAAGCAAAACAAATTTGAATAAAAAAGAATATTTCTAACCTCTAGATGAGTCGTATCCAACTTAATATCCTTCTCATAAACAGCAATTTTGGCGTCATTCATCTCATTTACATCAAGATATTCGATGAGACCATCATCAACAAAATCCTCAAATATTCGTACACCATTCTTGAGTTCTTCTATATGATGTTGGGCAATAACTGGCACTCCATTTTCAACAATAATATAAGGACGGCAAAGTCTTCCTCCATCACTGCCGATATATACTGATCGTTGATTAAGACAACGAGAAACTGAAACAAATTCCGAAAGAAGACCACTTCTAAAATGAAACACAATCAAGAATAAATTTTTTATCCAATTACCTTCTAACGTTACGAACAGCAGTTACAACCCGAACTGGATCACAAGTAGTTCCGACTAGAGTACCGTTAAGGAAAACCAAGTGATATTGACTAAAGCGAAAAAAGCACATTGTACATTAGCAAAGTTAAAATAAAAACTTACGGATTATTGATATGCGAAAAATGAACATTTTGCAAATCTTCAACTCCGGAATTAAATAACAAACGGAGTACAGGCTTCAATAGCAAAATTAAAAAATTAGTTATTTTTGGCAAATGCTTACTTTTTCATCACTGTCCGTTGTAATATGACTAATTAGGGCAAGATTTTTAACAAGACCACAAGCTTCTCCTTCAGGTGTATCACTTGGGCATAACATACCCCATTGAGAAGGTTGAAGTGAACGAGGTCCTGATACCTAAAAGAAAACAAAGTAGTGACAAATGAAAGCTGAAACTCACTTTTCTAGTTTTTTCGAAAGTGGAATTAATTCTGGTCATCATGCCCAAAGCGGATATATATGATAATCTACTTAAAACCTGTGTAACACCATGACGCTCCATACGGAATCTTTTAATAATCCAATTTCCAGTAGCCAAAGCATTAACAATCGAATGTGTGATCAGATCCTAAATATACCAATACATTACATAAAATACGAAGTAGTCGTACCTGTCTCATATGTTTTACTATATCTAGAGGTGCTGCTAAGGTTTTACCCAAAGAATTGTCAGCAATTCTCTTCAATTCAGTATTAAAACGTTTGAAACAATCTTCAAACAATAAAGACAAGAGAGATCCAGCTAATTCGAGACGTTTATTTCCATAAAAATCGCGATCATCTAATTCATTTTCTCCCATTTCAGCTTGGATAAGTCTTAATAAAAATAAAAACTCAAGAACTACTACATTTTACTTACCTT
The DNA here is from genome assembly GCA_964057225.1 of Auanema rhodensis. Classification (NCBI taxonomy): domain Eukaryota; kingdom Metazoa; phylum Nematoda; class Chromadorea; order Rhabditida; family Rhabditidae; genus Auanema; species Auanema rhodense. The sequence continues at coordinate 5,185,230 of OZ059899.1, read as the reverse complement.
CTAGTCATCAGACCTAGATAAACCGCTTTCATTTTAAAATTTCCATCTGGACAAGAAACATGACAGATCATTCCACTAAATAGTTTGTTATTTTTAATATTCAAACTAAGTATCTTAAAAACCTGGATAAGAAATCTATAGCTTCATGCTCTTTAGGCTGGGCTACAATAGTCGTATTAACTCCAGCTGGACCAAAGCCGATCGTCTTCTTAGCTTTTACCTATACAAATGAATAAATAAATAAAAAACAATTTTAATAATTACTTTGGAAGTTAAGTAAGCCAGGGCTTGTTGTTGGGTATAAATGTTATGAGTAATGCACTCCTCCAATGAAGAAGCAAATGCAGCAACATATCGTTCTTCCGCACCAATACAACTGATAATATCAAAATCAGACTCAACTCCCATTGCCTTAACCATTAGAAGCATTAATGAACTGCGAAAAAAAACACTTACCTTAAAAACAATAGACACAGGAATATCATCAGTTAATTGGTTATGACGCAAAAGGTATTTGCTTTTTTTCGCAATGACATATGTTTTACTTTTCCTTTCGGCAGTAGAAGACAAAACCTAAGTGAAAGATTGCAGAGATAAATTGATTAGTAAACTGACTTCACATTGCAATTCTTTACTCGAATTTCTTCCAATCATAATGCGATTCTTGCTCAACTGTTCTTGGATGAGAATGACTTTTTCTGAACCTTTTACGATGAAATAACCTCCAGGGTCATATGGACATTCTTGAACTCGTGCTAATTCTTCTTCAGCCTTTAAATAAATTCAAGTATCTTGTTAAGACTTATGTTAATGATACCAAATCCCTGAGAATACATTTACTAGATCTAAGCATGATAGGCATACGACCTATCGTCAAATCCCTGAACAAAGATAGTTTATGTTACGTCAGAAATGTTCAAAAACCTTTTGATTACTCTTTGGTTTCCTCTAGTATATTCTACATCAACACTAATTGGAGCTGAATAAGTCATATCGCGAAGACGGCATTCTTGAGGGGAAATTTTGTCATGAACCTATGAAACACAAGAACAACTAATATAATAAAATAAATATATACTTGATTAAGACCTTCTTCACTTGATGGTTTACCTATTCTGATATCAAGATATCTAAAAAAACATTATCTTATTTTACCAGCAGAAAATCATACTTCAAATAAAAATTCGGATTGGCATCGCTAGTTATTTTTTGGTTAGCTAACATAATATTTTTAATATCTTCATTTACAAAGTAGTCAAAGCTGACAAGATGTTGTTTAACGAGACCTCGAACCTAAAGTTTAGTTTCGTTTAGATTTTAGTATCATGTTGATTACCTTAAGGAAAGCTGGGACCAGAAGCCATTTATCCTCGAGTGATAAACACTTCTGGTCTTCATTGGTTAAGCCCATTACCCTGTTTTCTAAAATATAACCAATTACTAAAAGAGAAGTATTCCAATAATGAAATAATTTTTAAATAAAATATTTATTCCACTAAGCTCATTTCATAAACATGTTTAAATCTTAGAATTCCTAAAAATATTTTAAAATATTTACGTATATTAAAACATACAGTACTATATATAGATTACGGTATCATTAAACATTAATTGTTACCAGAACTGCGACTAAGATTTTAGATTTAAATTATAACTTATACTTAAACTTATATGTTTTATAGTTAATTAAATTGAAATTGAAATTTTAGATGGAAGTCGATAGTGTCAACTTACCATGGGTGGAGAAATATCGTCCTGATAATTTGAAAGAAATAGTATCCCATGTTGAAATCATTAGAACTTGTTAGTTTTATTTTATTATTTTTTTAAAAGTTATAGTTACAGTGTCCAAATTTATTGAGAGTAATAAGTTTCCTCATCTTTTATTTTATGGACCTCCAGGAACTGGTAAAACTACCGCTATTCTTGCTGCTGCAAATCAAATATTTTCTAAAAAACAAAGATCTTCGATGGTTTTAGAATTAAACGCTTCTGATGATCGCGGTATTAATGTTGTCAGGTCGGAGATAATTTTTCTAGTTTTATTTTTGTTATATTATTTTAGAGAAGATATTATTACATTTGCTCAAACTAAGTCTCTTCATATTGATGCCAATGCCAAATCATCATTTAAGCTTGTAATTCTCGACGAAGCTGATGCTATGACTAAAGATGCTCAAAATGCTTTAAGAAGGTAACATAATGTTTTATTTCTCTTTTATATTGCTTTTCTAGGGTTATTGAAAAATATACTGAGAATGTTCGTTTCTGTATCATATGTAACTATTTATCCTCTATTATTCCGGCTATTCAATCGAGGTTTTTACTTTTGTTGTTGTTGTGGAAACGCATGTTCGTTCAGATGTACTCGATTTCGTTTTGCTCCTTTGGATGTTAAGCTGATTATTCCACGTCTTGAACATGTGGTACGTTGGTCATAAATTTGTTTCATTTTCAAACTTTTTAATATTTGTAGATAGAGAGTGAAAAGCTTACTGTATCAGAAAGTGGAAAAACTGCTCTTTTGGATTTATGTGGTGGAGATATGCGTAGAGTTCTGAATGTTCTGCAGGTTTGTTTTTGGAAAAGCTATTTAGCTTAACTTGTTTTAGTCTGTTTCTATGGCTTTCGATAATGTTAATGAAGAAACTGTGTATACATGTGTTGGACAACCAACTAATACACAAATGGCTTCGATTCTGAAAATTTTGCTGAATGAAAAGTTTGTTAGCTGTGTTGAAAGTATGCGAGTTTATATATGTATCTTATTGGTAAACAATTTAGAGATCAACGAGATGTGCTTCAATTTTGGATTTGCTCTATCCGACGTTGTTACTAGATTGCATAATCAGGTATTTGAATTGGATATTCCTAAAGAGGTTATTTTTGAAATTAATTTTTTCATACGAAGTTTTTTTTATAGGCTATGTGCTATCTTTTGTCTGCAATTGCTCAAACTGAAGAAAATCTCTCGGAAGGTTGCTCTGAGAAAATCCAAATTGCTGGACTTGTGAGTACCTTTATTCAAGCTCGAAGGCTTCTAACTAGCTATGTTGCTTGAATCTCGGATTATTAATCGTTTGAAAAAAAAAAGAAATATTCATCTCAGTTAGTATTCTCTTATATCATACCGGTTTTCCCTCTTCCCTGCCCTGCTCTCTGTTGATGATCTTAAACTCTTATATTATTCCTCATTTCCGCTGATCTTAAACTTCGTTTGATTTAAAGTTTATATTATTCATGTTGTTTTAATACAGGATGTTTTATATTGTTTTTAATTTTTTAATCATCGTTAATTCGGTTATATATTTTTTAACAATTGCTATTTATTGTATGACTTATTTTTTCGTATTAGAAATGCAACAAGGAGGTCCACCGCATGGCAATCAGGTATAGTTCCGTGATTAAGTTCTTTACCATCATGAAATTATAGGGAATGGGTGGCAATTATATGCCTCCTAACCAACAACAAGCGCAACAGCAACAACAGCAACAACATCAGCCAGGAATAAATCAGCAAATGGGTTATTATCAACAGACCTCCGGTGGACAATATGGCCAAATGAGTATGTTTTCCACAATCTTTCTTAATGTTGACCATTTACCCCAGATATGCCGATGGGTTATCAAGGTGGACCACCTTCTCAGAATATTGGCCAGCCTCAACCTATGCAGCAGTCCCATGGAGTTCCACCTTCTCATGGACAACAACCGCATCCTCAAAATCATTCAGGGATGGGGCAATCGCAGCATCAAGGAATGATGCCTCCAATGTATGGCCAGCCGAACCAAATGCCTGGTGAGTGTTTCTCACATCTTTTTATGTATTTCTGATAATTATTGAAGGAAGGCCGCAGTACATTAATACTAGTTATGGACCTATGCAGACTCAACCTGTAAGTTATATTGGTTTAATTTTATTTCAAGACTATTTTTTTCTAGGGCTCTGGAGCTTCAATTGGACAGTTGCAAGGAATGCCTTCTCAGCCACAAGTTATTCAGCAATCGAACCAAGTCCATCAGCCATCTATGCAACCGTCTCATATTGCACCTCAACAGCCTCAGCCTTCCGCACAACCACCAACACTCCAGCCTCAGCAGCCTCAACCAGTTCAACAAGTTCAACAACAACAACCACCACAGCAGCCCCCAACACAGCAGCAACCGTCTCAGCCGCCTCCGTCTAATCCACAACATCAATATATGGGAGGATTAGGCCAGAGTTCTCATACAAGGTAAAATAGTATATATGTGGCATAAACTGTGTGATTTTCTAGTTCGACTGGCCAAAATACTACACCTGGACAATCTTCTGGTGCTCAAGCTGCTTCAAGTTCGGCTAAAGTTTGTTTCTACTTTTGCAATAACTAGTTGCAACTATTTCAGACCTCAAAGAAGCCAATTCACCTTCTTAGCTACAGTACAGACATTTTAGAGAATTTAGATCGTTATTCCGTCGGAGGTTTATGTAATATAGCGAAAGAATTGATTCACGAACTTAATCATAAGTTTGTTTCTCTAATTTTCTCAACATTCAAGTTTTTATTTTCAGAACAAGCTATTTGTGTACAGGGCTCAAAACAGTAATTAGTGAAAGAAAGCCGACATCGGGTATTCACGATGTTGATGCTAATATTGATTACTGTTTAATGCTTTTTGATAAATTGACAGAAATCAGGTTCTTTTGTTGAATATGTATTAATTTATTTACTATTTTCTTCTAGGATACGTATCGATACAAAAATGGGAAGCAGAGCATTCAAACCTGAAGAATTCCTTAAGTTATATGAAGATCCTACTGAACCTGAAAATAACAGACCAGACGATTTAAAAGAAAAGATGGAAAGATTCAATAAAAACTCGTAAGCTTAACATAATGTGATCTGTCTCAAATATAGAAGTATTTTAGCGAGCATTTAACAGCACTTTCTCATGATTTGAAACTATTGGACTGGATGGCTACAGTATCAGATCCTTCACTTTTAAAAAAAGTAGACAAAATGTCTTGTTTTTCGCAGAATCAGCAATAATCCAGTTGAAGTGATCTCTATTTGTATATTTTACATTTTTATATACATTTAATGAACTAATTTTTATATTGTGTATTACATATATAGATTTATGTCATGGTTAAAACCTTCAATATCCTATTATACAGCATTCATTCGAAATTCTAATTCATTATAACTGTTCAGAATATGCCTAAAACATCAGTTTTTCGTACTAGAGTTGGGACTGAGCTCTTAATGGGCAAAATCATTAAGATGAATAACATTGGTATTGATAGGATACCTTGTGCTCAGGTATCACTCTAAATATACTGTGTTCTTATTTTAAAGTAATATTCTAGGTTAGATGCAGTGTTAATGAGTTTAATATTTATTTGAAAAAATATTTTGCTCGTTCTTTTGATTATTGGGTATTGGATAAGTAAGTTCTTATATTATTCAATATGGTTAACAGTACCTCTACAGACAAAATCTTGGAGGATTAGGTGACACCGTTATGATTAAGCGAATAGAAGGTTCTCTGAGACCTACTGCCGATGTTGCCCATACCATTGATCGAGTTGTTTTTAAATACGGTAATACTGATTAATTACAATTTAAACTAGACCTTCTGTTTCAGGTAATGTAATTGATCCTGTTACTGGAAAAAGAGTGATTAAGGACGAGTTCAGTGATGAAATTGAGTTAAAGAAGCAACTAGTGAAAGAAATTGTTGATCAACCTTTGGAACAGGTAATATTATTCATGCTAATTGTATTTTGGAAAGAGTTTATATATGAAATTCGTAGGATGCATTGCTGTTCGAGGAGCGTAGAGCATTACAAGTTACCAAATTAGAAGAAAAAAAGAAAGAGTTGGCTTGAATTTGTTGTTAAGCTTTAGCCTTTTTGTTGTACGATAATCTTATTTTAATAGTTCAAACATAGGATTTTGTGTTATTTTTGTTAATTGTTATTTGAGTACTAAACATTCTATTCAAGTAGTTTTTTACAATAAGGTTAATTTCCTCAAAGTATTTAATCATGAAAGGTCTAAACTGAACTGAAATAATATTATTTTAAACATTTTTAGATGAGTGAAATTGTTAGAAGTGTTAATGTTAAGGAATATGTTGAACAAAGAGCTGTTCAAGTTGCACAATTATTACAGGTTTTGCTTGTTAAATTTATTGTACTATCACAATTAAAGTATTTAAGATGGTAGATAATACCAAACTTGTAAATGGAGAAGTGACGAAAGGTCCGCGAACTGCTGCTCAGCGGTTACCTAGACATATGAGAAGGTATTCGTTTGTTTTAAAAGAAATTCTACTCAATTTTTTTCAGGAGAGCTATGGCTTATGAAGTTCGTCGTTTCCCCAAAGGACTCAGAACATTTGCTGCTGTTCATGTGAAATTGACAAAACATAGAAAGAAACCACCGAGCCGATTTTATAGAAGAAGACCAACCAATCTATTACTTGCAAGTTTTTTCTGTTATGTAAAGATTACATATTCTGTTTAGAATTACATTAGGCGAAACAAAAATAAGATTTGGTTGGAAACTCATATTTGGAATGCTAAAAGATTTCATATGATTGATAGGCTAGTCCTAGAATTCGAAATTTTAAAGAAATTAATAATGTTTTAGATGGGGTTATCGTGTTCCTGATAGAAGTTTTCAACGAAATTTCCGTCCATGTTATAGAGATTCAATGAGACATTGTTCTATCAGGGATAAAAGTTTACTTTGTTGCATAACAGTATGTGTATCAGTTTGGTTTGTTCTATTATTTATATTACAGATATCTCACTCATCTCAGCAACAACTTATTAATTTGCTCAAACCATTATTTGAAAATAGAACTAGCCCTACTTTGGCTTACAAGAGTGCACTAAGTGGAAGATTAGAGGTAGTTCTAAACTATTTGTGAATCTTTACTTTTCTTTTAAGATATCTTCTATGCTTTACGAACCGGGAAAATATCCTAAAGGTTTTATAGGTCCTTGCCGATTGCAATGGTCAACAACTAGGTGAAAAACTTATATTTTCCTGTTTTTTATTTAAATTTTATTTTCTAGATCAAATGGTTCTAAACTAATCCTATGGGTTCATCCTTCATGTCATGACCAGTTAATTCAAACATTAATTTCTATTTTAAAACTATCAAAAGTTGATACAAATAACGAGAATATTGTTTGATTTTTTTAATTTAAAATTTTAATTTTGCAGTTTAGGATCTGGACACAGCATATTCTAAAGAAGAATGGCGTCTTAAAGCCATGAAATTTAACACCACAACATATGAAAATAAGAATGAAGATATTATTGTCAGTCTTTTAATTCAATAATTTTATTTATTAATTTATTTTAAGGTGAATGATTTGAAAGATCAACTGGTACGCTTACGACTATATGGACCATATTCTTTACCTATTGTCTCAAATGTTTTAAAGTTAGCCGAAATGCCATATTCTACTGATTTTGAGTGAGTTTTTACTCACTGTTCGTATTTTTTAATTTTTTTTAAAGAAAAAATCATGCTGAATGGATATCCTCTATTTCCAAACATCAATCAGGAGAAATAATGGATGGATCTGTATTTTCTTTGTTAGTAGAAGATTTTAGGATTGTTAGACCTTCTAAGAGACAGGTGCATAATACCCATATTTCACTTTGACTTAAGACTGTTCAGCTTCCCACTAATGATAATCCAGATAACAATGCCAAATTCGAACATTGTATTCCTCAATCTCATATATGGGATCTTCAGAACAGAATAGAAGTACTAGAGAAACGGTTTGAACTATATTTTGAATATTTTAATACATTTATCGAACGGTAGACTCTCTGATTCTGATTTGAAGCTTCTGAATAGTAAAACTGTTGGAGCCCCATCAGAAACACCTGCAAAGATACCGGTGCTAGTTATAATTCGTAACTCAGGAACGGGACGTTCAGATCCCTTGACTGGCTGTGAAGTTATTCTTCCTTCAGGATTTGGTTAGTGGATTTTATTAGTATAAGCTTCAATGTTTTTTTGTAGGGTTAGATTTCTGGATCAGTGCTCAGTTATTCACCGCACATGCTTCTGGAGAGCGAGACGACCAAGCTGCCCATTTGGAAGCCAAACGTCTTGCATTTCCTTTCGATTCGCTAGATTGTAAGGCTGGATTTGAAGAAGAAAAGCGAATTAATTCTGAATCCGAGGCAAATTCATGCTTTTCTACTTTTTATTTCAAATGTTTTAGGAGAAATATCGAAGAAGACCTCATAATCGTAGAGTAGTTTATTGGAATAAACTTTCTATTAGATATCCTTTCTCATTTTTGTTTGATGAATTGGTAAAAGATTGGACTAAAGCAAAGGTATATTTGACTTCAAATGCACATGATCATTTTTTTTAGAATTTGATAACGCCGGATGATTGCTATATTTTGAGAGATCGGCGAATTCTTGAAACTCTAAATCAATGCTTAATAGGAAAAGGAAAAGCTTCAATATCAGGTTTGGTTCTTTCAAACTATCAAGATAAAGAAATTGGAAAAAAATGTTTATTGATGTTCGGCAGTTCGTTCATGGCAAAGTCAGAAAAAAAAAGATCTCATAAGTGTTTGGTTAAGTAGATGCTTATTGGTTGTTGGTCAAAGATGGGAGAGGTCCCTGAGCTTGCTTCTCATTACTAGCTCCCTTGTTGCTTCCATATCCATAGTATCCTCCATAGTAGGGGTATCCATAAGCTCCTCCGTAGTATCCAGAATATCCATAAGACGATGGGTAGTAAGATCCAGCATATCCAAGTCCGTTGTATCCGTAGTATCCTCCATAGTATGGGGAATAGGCATATTGAGCTTGAGCTTGGCAGACAAGGAGGCAAGCGACAAGAGCGAGAATGATGCTGAAAGTATCATTTTAGAAAATACTTTGGAAAAGTTAAAAGTTTTCTATAGTATTGAATAATAATTTAGAAACTTACAACTTGTTCATGTTGAGATGATTAGTCGAGCTGATGCTTAATGGTATTTCTAATTTCTCGCTGCTTTTATACCTTTCGGTTTGTTAAATTTCTATGAAATTGTTGACTTAATATAAGAAAAAGCCAAGTAACTGGTTTTTTATTCGTGAGCTTTCCACGATTGGCACGAGCACAGACGATGTTTGTTGAACCGTCGGCACAAATAGTCTTTCTCGATTTATCGGCGTGAAATCAAGGCACCAAAGAGCTCTCAGTTTCATTGGCCACTGTGCACATATCACGGAAATATTGAAGAAATTGAGTCAATATTCGGTTCAATCACGGTGCCAAGTCCAGTAAAGATCATACGAAGGTTAATATCAAGACAGGTGTCACTCTTCAGATTATTTAATGTTTTAAGTAGATATGCGTTCAAATAAAAACTTCTTTGCTCATATTATTAGAGATTTTTTTCATTTTAATGATAAAGCTAACTAGCTATTGTAGACAGATATAACACTGTACTTTGTAAAGTATCTTATGAGTTTGCTGTGAATGCGAATTTAAACGAATTTCTCTATAATTCACGCATCTGAAATAAAAAATTAATAATAATTAAATTATAATTTATAACAAAATAAAACAGTTTCTTCAATATATTGTTTTCAGCCGAAATTCTTCAACAACATTCAAATGCACTAATTCCTGTGCAATTAGAGTGTATAGCTCGTGGAAAACCTAAGAAATTTGGTCTCATCTGTCTCCCTACATCAGATGATCTTATAAAAGTTGGTATAAATTAGTATTGTATATAGTTTGAAAGTTTCAAAATTCCATCGAAAATTCAAAAGTCAGGAATCAGGTGGAAACAAGTGTTTGAACTTTTTCATCTGTTTCTGTTTCTTTTTTGTGGTTTTGTGTACATACCATATCGTGATTCAGGTAAAAAGACGACATACCGATGGACCTGTTGTATTGGTACAACCGTCAAGGCATACAAGAGAGGATGACAAAGTTACTGAAATCGAAGAAGCGATGGAAGTAGATGAAGAGGTATAAGCATGATAATACTCTCCAAGCTAAAAATAAATCTTGTATTATTTAGAATAATAGATCTAAGAATAGCGTAGGAAAGAAAAAATGGCAGGATGATATGTGGAAAGGTGTAGTGAATGTTGATCCATCTACTCGTGAAAAACCAATTCCTTTGAAGCCATTATTTCCTGATACGATTGTAGTTGATAGGTAATCACAGATTTAAGTGCCGTTGAAGGATGAAGAAAATATTTTTAAGAAAAATGAAAAGAAAGTTACTAAATAGAAAAAAGAAGATTAACGCTAAACGAAGAAAGGTAGATAGGTTGTTACGTCTAAGCAAACTGGAAGAAGAACAAATTTCAAAAACATCTGTATCTTACAAAGATTCTGCTAATAGGTAGCTTATTTTTTCGATCAATATACACTAAAATAATAACTTTTAGGTTAACAATTGGTCGCATAGTTAGGGGAGATTTTTCGTTTTCGTCTTCCCAAGGATGTGCCTTAGGTTATATACCATTATGTGTGCTAGAAGATGTTCGCAAATCTGGAGGAACAGTATTAGTAAGAAATTCAACATCCAAATATTATCATCCGACGAGACTTTCAATTCTGACCGCTATGTGCGAATTATAAAGTTATTATTAGAAAATGAAAAAAACCCTTTGTTTTCCTTGTTGATTTTAAAGAATACGAGTATATAACTATGTTTGTGTTGTTGTTATTGTTATCTGTTGTTGATTGTTTCAAACAAAATATCAAACAAAATATAGTTTTCAGACTGTTATCACAAGTTCAAGCTTTTTCTATCTTTCGCTTATATTATATAATTTGTATTTTTAATTTTTACTTATTTAGAAATGTTTTCATTCTTATCTAGACTGGGTTCACCTTCAGTTTCATCTCCTACACGAGATGAATCTTCCAGATCAGAATCTCCAAAACATGGCATTACAAATTGTTATTACTATAATTATCTCTACTTTTTTATAGAACAAGGGTGGAATGCAGCGTTTGCTTCTGATCCATCTCAGTGGGAGTCCATGTTTGATATGTGTTGGAGAAAAGTTAATGCTTTACTTGAATCAAAAGAACGAGATGTTGAAAGAGAAATCACATATGATGAAGTTTGTTACAAGTTTGACTAATGTTAATTACAAATTTGCAGATGACTCAATTACTAGGTCAGTTGAATCAAATGTGCAAATTATTGATGATGGAAGCAAATGCACAGCCTGAGCCTGCTATTGGTCCAATTCTTGATCGTTATTTCACTCAGCAGGTTTTTTATCTTTGTCACCACTAATTTAACTATTTTCAATATAGATATTGGAACGCGTATTAGACTTTGCCATTCAGGTATCAGATTATAATAAGCCAATTTGTCAAGTTCGTTTTTTTTATATAGTATGATCATAATCACTGATTTTAGTTATCTCTTATTCGAATTTATGAAGAAATCGTAAGCGAAAGTCATACTCAGAATCATTGTCTCCTCGTTCACAAGCCTATACTTCACCCGTTACTTCGACTTTTTGACTGGTATTTATATTTTTCTGTTTTTTTACTGTCTAAACTCTATTAAAGGTGCAAAAGAGCTGAAGTTGTTAGACCATCAAACCAGACGCAACTTACTGCAAGGGATAAGCATTTCGTTATCCTTCTTCATCAGATTTGCTCTAAACTTGCTGAAGATAGAACACTTTTACATTTCTTCTTCTCTTGTGCCGATGGGGCTAATCAGTTTGCGGTTTTTTCGTTACTGATCCCGTTTCTTTACGAACAAGTAAATTATTTTTGATTTTTTTAGAGTTAGTATCTTGAATTTAGAATGACACTGGCCAGCTTGCTCGTGATGCTTTGCTACGTATTTTGTCGGTTTCTTCTCAACATGATCAGATAGCGGATTTTGTAGCAAAAAAAGTTTTTCTTTTTCTTTTTTTCTTCCTTGTATTTTTCAGTTTAGAGCGCTTTTTGCCCTGTTGTTGCCACTGGTCTATCTGGCTGTTTTTCTCAGCTTCCTAGAGTTTTATCCGTTGAAGGAGGTGATCGTCTTGTTCCCGATCACTTTAATGAGTTTTTAACTAATTTTCATTCATCTATTGTTTTTTGCAATGCAGTTGTCCAGGTAACCTTCTCAATTAAAGATATTTTAAACACTAAGTATCTTAAAGGCTTCACATCCTTATGTAGTTGATCAAATTTGCTCTTATTTTTATTCTGGATTCCTTATATCTGTCGTTAAGCCAGCTCTACTCCAGGTTTGGTGTTGTTTCTAGAAAATATGTCCTATTTCTAAATGGTTTAGGAAGAACGAGAAGCTGTTGCAGCTTCTACGGCTTATTTACAAGTTTGCATTGATGCTATAAGCGAATCACAACTTTTGAAAATGATAATACGAATGTTGCTACTAGAACATGATGACGAAAACAAAATGCTAATAAATGTTATAATAGACAGAATTCGGGGAACAGACAGGGTGAGGATACAGGAACAGTAGTTGAAATATTTTATTTTTTATTTATTTCAGCTTGCACTGACATCGTTACAACTCATCGATTGTATACTGCAATTAGGATGTGAAGATTTGATGCTAGGTCAGTTAATGTTTTTTATCAAAAAGTGTTTATTTTTCAATTCAAAATTATGCTAATGGTAAATTATTGTCTCAAACACGGAAATTACAAGAAATTGAAAAGAATTATTTTTACTTTAGTATTGATATTTCGCTATTTGCTTCCACTTCATCATGTTTCTAAGGCGCAGCTTCAACATATACGGGATTCCAAATACGTTTCCGATCTCGCGGATGAATTTTTATCCTGTATTCCAGATACTATGCTTCCATTTTCTGAAGTGAGTTCATTTTGTTTTCTCTTTTGATATTGTTTTTTAGATTGCTTCGCAAAACACGCTACAAGTATATTTAAGAGAAGGGGCTCAACTCGTGGAGAAAAGAGCTCATTCGTCGTCATCTTGGAAATGGAAGTATGATGGAATTAATCCGTCATATCTGCTATTTCGGGAGGATAGTGATGATGAACCACAAACGGTACGAATTTCAGAATAACTGAAACAAATGTTTTTCAGACCTTTTCTCGCTTGAATTCTTGCCGTTCATCAATGTCTTCAGCTGCACATGGACTTAACCGCTATTTCGCTTCTAGATCCTTGCATTTAACTGCCGATTCGAATGCTCCTCATTCTGGTTTAAATAGTTTTTTGTGTATCTAAACAAAATATTTCAGGCAGATTAGTAGGTCTTGGTGGTTCTCCAACGCGGGCTGGTTCCCTAGAAGACATAACGGATGAAATACAAGAAGATAGCGAATTTGTACTTCCACCTATTCAGTAATTACTATCTTCTGCTTTCTATATAATTTATTTATTTAGCACATCATCCAAAATGACTTCATCAATGGCTGATTATTTTCAATTTGCTACTTTTGATGATACGTCTGAAAGCGAGGAATCACCTGGAAGTCCTCAACGAAATGTATGTTTTCTATTTCTTGCATTATATTTTCTTTTATGAACTTCAGGAGAGAGTAAGATCAAAAACCAAAGAAATTTCTCGTCTGGATTCTGTTTCTTTGACATCAGAAAATGAGTCTTCTACTACAACCGGTCGAGGATTTGATACTGATGCTGAGATGGCAAAATCGTTTGTTTTAACTGGGTGGTCTAATTTAAATGTAAGTTTTATATAGTATTATATAATTTCATAAATATTAATAGGATGATGCTTTTCTGTCTATGGTTGACTGTCAAAGTTTGAGTAAAGAGGCGGCCAAAACGTCAGTAACAGAGTGCATGAACTATCTAGATTCCCGAGTTCAATATTGGAATGAGTTAAATCTTGATAAGGAGAAAAACATTTCTAAGAATCAAGAAGATATTTCAATCGAACAAGAGTTCAAACAAGATGCTTTAACAGGTCAACCCATACAAGAAGAACAAGGTTAGTTGCTATTGAAAATTAAATGTATACGAAGAAATTATAATTAAAGGTACACCATTCTTGATTGAATGTTTGTTTGAAGAATTAGGGAGAATGAACGAGCATTCTTTATTGTATAATATATCTTTGGCTTCTACAATAACAGCCCTAGCTGCCTATCCTCAGCCTATCCTCACTGCTCTCTTTTTCGGTAAAAATATTTCGGAACAATACCCTTCTCTTCTTCAAGTTAGGATCTGTTCTACATAAAATATCATCATTTATTTTGCAGAAACTAACTTTATCGAAAAGTAGACTAGATCAACAAATTGCTGCTGTAGATTGCTTAAGCACGTGGGTGTCCCGTTCACTGAAAACCTTGAACGCACGCGCTGAAAGAGTGGATAGGTGGTCTGATGGCTCGAGGCATATTTAGACTTTTGTACAGTTTAATTGCTTCATTAAGGTTCGGTGAATCTCCTCGAGAAGATACTTCTAGTCAAATTTCATCTTTTTTAAGAGGACGAACGTTTGGATCGTCTGGACGTCGTAATCCAATAAGGTTGCATTAAAAATCTAGAGAAATTAATTTTAGAAAACTTCTAGATACCATACTCATAAAGCTGCCGAACCCCTTGAAGCAGTTCGCGATGATGAACGAACCAAAAATTTGGTACATGCCACTATTGTGCAAGCTAATCTCTGCCAGTTTTTGGCCGGAATTGTTATGCATCAATCGGTTGCAGTTGTCTGTAGTCGAAACTCCTCTTCCTAAATCGTTTGCAATATTTGATTAACTCCTGAGGCATTTATCAAAATATTAATGCAGTTACACTGCATAGATTTCTAATTTGGTGACCACCTGCCGAGATATTTGTTTGGAAATGAGCAAATAGGGTTGTGTATGTGCTCATACCAGGTCTAACTTTTATTTGCACATGCTCCTATCGTTCTAGTTAGGTATGCTTAACTAGCGTCTTCAGTTCAAAAGTCCAACGTCCCCCCGAATACGTTGTTCAATCTTCTCAAAAAAACTAAATGCTTGTTTCATTATATTTATTCTAGGTGCTGAATGGGTTTTATCTTTTTTTCATGTTATATTCATTTTTTTAGACTTAATTATTAAAGATAACCTATTATGATAGATCGCATCCTACACTACCATATGATTTTCTCACCAAATATTCATCTTTTACTTTTCTGTCTTCTTGTTTCTCCCATATTGCTGACCTGATTTTACTTACCAACTTCAGTACATCACCTCATTTTGTTCCTACAATGGTGTCATACTTGTGATTGTCATATAGTTTTCCGTTATTTTGTAATCAAGATCATTGCATAATACCAGGGCTCTAATTCCTCATGTTTCCGACATATTTTCAGCTAACGGGATAGTATGACCAAGAGTTCCCCTTGTTTTACTTAAAAGATATTCTCAGCTGAGCCACACCTGTTGTGTTATTGTCTTCTTGGTTCATTCTCTTGCTCGGTAACACAGTGCATACCAAAGAGACGCAGACATATGAGTTTGTGGAAGATATGGTCTGATCGAGAGATAGAGAGAGAGCGCGGGAGAAAGACGAGAACTGTAGGAGAGGCTAGAGAAAGAAAGGAAGACAGAACACCCTACCCAGCGTCTTGTTCGTCATTTCATCTCTTCCTTTGCGTATTGCCTCGTACAGCATAAGTGGACAGCTGCGTGCTTATCTCCTTTTAAGATTTTTCTGATATAGACCCACATCATTTTATTTTTTTTCGGTTCATATATATATATATATTTAAACCGAATGTTAAATTAAGAAACCTAAAATATTGAATATGAACCTTAATTCCAATCTTATTAAATTCAAGCACGAAGTCAATATGGGTTTTTCAAATTGGTTATGTATCCTTAGAAATACTGTACAGTTTCTAGTTTGGCTCTGTTGTCGTTTTCTTTTTCTTTGTCTTATCTTTCACTTTTTCTTATACATTTGTTTCGTTTCGATTTTCACCTAGCACTCGCTGTCGGTGTCAAGCACACCACATTGTTTCTCTGCTGCTTATCATCCCTGGTTCTTGTCCTGTCCGTTATACCTGATAAGTAAAACAGATCATGTGCCTATGAAAAGTGATCGGCTGATGACATCTGATAGTACAACATTGTTTCCAGACTTCCTGATGCCGTAATTATAGAAAGAGAGAAAAAGAAAAAAAGAATGAAACTTTCTTAAGGTCGCACGTGGTGTGATTTTATTCCTTTCGCCTTTTTTGCTGTCAGCCAAATGCAGTCTTCGCACTTATTTAGACATATGCACACCGGTACTCCATTGTAGCAATGCTCTGGGGCATTTTCAGAATTTTTATGATTTTTTCCCAAGAAGTTCCTAATATCATTTTCGTGTCTTGATTTTTTCACTTTTTAGTTGCACATGTGATCGTACGCTCCTATTTTGGTCTTCAATCTTACACGTGTTTTCTATTGTCTGGTTCGTTATCGAGCATATTTGATACTTAGAACCTGTCGGTCTCTCTTCCCCCTCGCTTTCCCATCGACCACTCCGGCTTTCTAATTAATTTATGAAATTAATTCCCTCCCCCACCGCCTGCCCAAATATAGTAACTTATTGCTTTTGCCTTATATAGATGATATCCTTAAATTTGTATTTGTATTAGTCATGAACTATTTTTATTGTCCAGCTTCCTGAATCATTTCATGTATGTATAGTGTGCTCTTCTATTATCTTTCAAAAAAAAGAAACCGTGATCAACGAAATTGTATTTGTATTGTAAAGACTGGTATATCCTTTCTGAAGAATAGAGTTGTCGTATATAAGATAATGATGGATGATATTACCTGGGATATGGACATTTTAAACCATCATTTCATTATTTAAGTATATTTAAGCTTCATATGTATGTATGAGAAAAAACTAATAAACTATTTTATTAATTCAGAATTTAAAGTTGTTTTTCAATCAGTAGTCCTTAGACTCTGCTGTCATATTTGCACTTTTCTTAAACCAGACTTTCATCGTCTATTCAATTCAGTATGTTAACTATATTTTAAATTTTCTCAACAATCAACTTTGGATGAAGTTTGTCTCCAATTGATTTATCAAACTTTTTTACACTGCAATTCACCTTTGTACCACACACATTCTACCGCTATGTGAACGTTACTATAAGTACTCAACCATCTATATGACCTCATATTTTCTCTCGAGTACCATAAGATCAACTTCTTCTTTCATTGAACCGTTTCCATATGCCCTTGGCTAATATGAACGCAGACTTTTCTCGAATATTGCTTATGGCTCAGTGTTTTTGCTCACGTTCATCTTATTCTTTACACCAAGATTTTATGATTCTTGTATCTCTTTAATATCCTGAGTTATTCTGCAGCTTCTTCTTACACCCTCGACTGTCTTTTCAGTCTTTTCTCGCACTTTCTCTCTTGCGCCACTTGATTTTATCTCTTTTTACTCACTGATTAATCTCTCTCATAGACGTACCCATCCTTTCAAGATCTCCCTCTTTCTCTCTGTTCAGTTCATCTTTAATCTAATACATCCTGTTATTGTAAAATGTTGTCACGTGGTTTAGCGTGGAAAAAGGGCGGAATTTTGGTCCACACATTGCAAACCAGATACCAAGATATCTTTCCAACATGTTGCTATTGCTTCTCGAATATGACGGCATCTTTTCTGATAAATATAATCATTCTATCTACCATTTCCAGCCTAAATTTTCCTGTTATTGTCCCTGTACCATGCCAAAAAATATTTTATTTGTGATATTTGAGCTATTTATTTTTTCAATGATTTTATGTTTCACTACTATCTTTTCTTTTGTTTCCAGTCATATGCACCTAACACTGATAATTCTCATAGGGTAAATATCGCATTTATACGTCTCCTTCCGCTTTCAGTATTTAAACTGTAACAACCTATTTTGGGGTCAAACAGCTTTTCTTATTTAAAACTTTCATGTTGTTCAGCTTGCAGTTACTGTCAGAATAGATGACAGGTTTTTTCAACATTTGCCGTCTTTCTTCAGCATTGATTATTGTAATTATCTATTTTGAATTTTAGTCGTACGCATTCATCAACCCTTTTGATTTTTTCTTTTTATATTTGCATTTTATATTTATATAATATAATATTCAATATAATAAAATAAATTCTAAATTTTAAAATTTTTTTCTTTTCAAAGCTCATCAATTGTTTCAACAGTTCTCTTCATTATGATGAGGCTCTATTAAAGAACAAGTAAGCTTGTTTGTTAGCATTTGCCCTCCGTACGTCTTATTTTGAAGCAAGTGCAATTATTATATGGCTATCGCCACGTTACGGTCTCTATCTCTTACTTTTCAATTATGTTTCTTTCTTCTTTTGTATATTAATCTGAACATTAAGTTTTAGTGATGTACTACACTACGAATCAGACTTGTGAATTTCTTTCGTCTACATGTGTGCCTGTTTCTTATTACCAGCTCAATTTTTGCTTGGTATTAATGTGTTATCTCTATTATTTCTCTTTACTTATCCTTGTATATCAATGTTTTTCTCAAAATCTTTCCAATATGTATCCACTGTCTCAAATAAAAGTCTAGAAATCAAATTTTGAAATATTTACAATAGCAGTTGTTGTCAAACTGTTAGAAAATTTTGATTTCTTAGGCTTTTATTACATTTATAACTGCTGTAACTTTCTACCATCAACACATGGACTATATTTTTTAAAAAACATATCGCGGATACAACATGCTTGCTGCACACATTTTCATTTGATGAAACATATGCCGTAGTCTTGTGCTTCAAATTGATTTTCTAATCCTGAAGAATCTTGAACAAGCCTCTCGTTTCATGCTATCTCCTTTCATCTTCAACATATGTTCCTTCTCACCTCATTATAATTTATTTTTCATTTCAATCTCTACTTAAAATGAACTTAATATATGTTGAAGTCAATTTAATCATCAAAAGTAGCTATTAATGTTTTTTTCCAAGTTATTAACAGTGTAATCGTTATGGCGAGAGAAGAAATGCGTTTGGATTTTGTGTCTTATATTTATTTTCTTGTTATTTTCAATGCAAGTGTTTTATTGAACATAATATATTAACAGTGTCATCCCACGTAATCTGCAGATATTGTCATCATCATGCCATCTCCCTTTTGAAAATTGACCTCTTTATCGTTTTTCAATTTTCGCATGAAGTTGATACTGTGACACAGTGTATTTGATTATTATTAGGTATTCTTTGGATCTTCTTGCGCAATTCATACTCAATTTTGCTTTTGCTGCGTTTTACTCAAAAACCATGTAGCTTTTATATATTTCGAAAGATGTTTTTGATGGTTTCGTTATTTTTAACTTTACTCGTAATATTTTCTTATTCTATTCTAGAAAATTTTACTTATTACTACAATAGCCAGGCTTTAATATTTCATTTTTACCTAAAAAACTTGTTTATGATTGAGCGAATAACGAAAATGTTTGTAATGTTTCAATGATTCTTCTTTTAATTTTTGAATAATTGGAGTTATAACATGGATTTTGAAGAATATGCTGTAAGTCCATTTCTACGTACTGCACGTGATTATATGAGTCACTCGTGTAACGCCTGCTCATGATTAGTTTTATCATTTTTCCTGTTCAAGTAGCGCTGCACGGTCGCATATATATTTTTCAAAAATCGAAATGTGTCTTTGATTTTTTTTGTCTTTTGCAGATGTCCCAAAATAGAAATTTGTATTTAGTCGATGCTGTTCTATTCTGTTATCATTTATTCTTTTTAGTCACACATTTTCAATATTTATGATGTCTTTTTTTATATTTTGATAATGCATTGTAGATTATATTTCTGAGTTTATCAAGTTTTTTATAATTTCATTCTGAAGATTTAACCTCCTTTCATTTTACAGCGATTGGGGTATAAATGAAACAACTAGAATATTTGTTGTCCTTTTATTGATTTTTATGCAATATGCTTTTATTACTATTTCTCCTTTTTTATTTCTTCAGCTGTTTTTGTGAAAACTATCGCATTTTCTTATCTATATAGTGTTTTTTCCAGACAGAAAATGACGATGGTTAATAGTTTTCCCCAAAAAATGAATTTATCTTTTTCTGGATGTGGGTTTCTTTGTATATATTATGCAGGGGTTGCAGCAGCCATCAAGGTAAGATCTGAACTTTTTTCGGTTGTAACAAACATATTGTTAAAGGAGTATGCACCTCAGTTAACTCAAAATAAGATTTGTGGGGCATCTGCTGGCTCAATTGTTGCAGCTGGATTAATCTGTGATGTCTGTATTTCAAAAGCTACTAGCACAATTTTGAAAATTGTAACACAGGTAAGGAATAATTATTTATTTCTTAATTTTTAAAATTTCTTTTCAAAAGTACGTTTAGTTTGGGTATAATCTTATCGTAAACTTTAATCTTATCACTCCTCGAAACTTTTGAAATTGTATAGTTCAATATGTTCTTCCGTGTGATCTGTATAATGATAGGTTTTTTAGATTTTATGTCGTTTCACTGAAATATTTTATCTTCTTTTATTTGATAAGAACAAAATCTTTTGGCTTCTATTTTTAGTTACATATTATATAATATCCGAAAAATGATTTTAAAAGAATAATTTCCTATTGTTTCGACGTTTCAGGCTCGCTCGCGATCATTAGGACCCCTTCATCCCGCTTTCAATCTTCTCGGACTAGTCCGAGAAGAATTGGAGAAAACTCTACCACCTAATGCCTATAAATTGTAAGTTTTAAGTTTTTGACTTTGTGAGCTTTCGTATCGTGTTTCTTTGTTCATTGTGGACATCGACCTGTTCGTAAGCATTCTGAAATTGATGATGATAAGCATATAACATTGCTAACATTGCATTCCTGTTTGAAAGAATTTGAGATGATTTTAGCGATATGAAAGAATGAACATTGTTTTTATTTCAGATGTACTAACCGACTACAGATCTCATTGACCCGATGGGTTGACAGTAAAAATGTTGTCGTAGATGAGTATGATTCAAATGAAGAATTAATTGATGTAATATATTAATTATCGAAAATTATAATCTTAATTTATATTTATTTTTAGGCTATTATATGTAGTTGTTTCATTCCTATTTACTGTGGCCTTACAGCACCAACATTCCGTGGTGTTGCATATATTGATGGAGGTTTCACTGATAATCAACCCGCTTATGATGATCATGCTGTGTCAGTTAGTCCATTTTCCGGAGAATCGGATATATGCCCTCTAGATTGGGATTCAGCCAGGTACGATTATTGATCTTCTATTCAATTTCATAACTATTTTTCAGTTTGTTTGGCATCAGCTTTTCCAACACTTCCATACGTTTCACTACCAGGAACTTATTCCGTTTAACAGCATGTCTCATGCCTCCTTCTACTGAAGATTGTTCTAGAATGTGTTTGCAAGGTTTCGAGGATGCACTCAGATTTTTAGCTCGTAATGGTGAGAGTTTTCTACCTGTGATTTAATAATATATATATCGAAACAGGAATGGCACCATGCATCCGTTGTTTAACAGTTCAAACTAATGTTGATCAGTTGATAACAGGAATGATCTCAATTCCGGCTGATGGAAGAAAGGGGCCAAGCCCGCAAACTACACAAAGGAATAGATTAACAAGTACTAGAGCTACGTAAGTGTTATCTTTTAAATTATATATCTGTTGATGCTTTTTCAGTCGTCGAATGGATCCAAGCGAATGTGAGGTTTGCTGTGAAAGTTCAGAACACATGTATCCATCAGATATCAGTGATTTTTTCCCAAAAATTTTGAGAGCCAGTAAGCCAAATTTCAATCTCCAAAATAAAAATGAATATTTAGCCTTCGATGATGCTGTGGCTGCTGAAAGTTCAATGTTTAAATATCTAATGTCATTCCGAATGGTTAGAATTGCTCGTACAGCAATGGGAATCAGTAAACTACCATTAGACATGACTTTTATTTTAGCTCAAAAGTATGTTTCTCTGTTAATTCTGTTCTTTGATAATCACTATTTACAGTCTGTTAACAATGGCAGTTCAAACTATAGCTCCTGATTGGCTTGTTGAACGATTACAGAGCGTTACTGAATTCATTCTTAGCGAAATTGAGTTCCAAAAGTCACGTTATAGTCGTTTTTCTTGTTCTGTTGCTCTGACCGAATTAGAACAGAAACCATCAAATCATTCTCAATCCCTTGGTCGTGAGTTCGTAATTGAGCCTAGCGCCGAGGCTTTGCGTGAGTCTGCAGCTCTGAAGGAGAGAGATCGCAGACGATCTGTGAGTTTATTTATTTATTTAATAAATTAGATGATGATTTCAGATGGCTTTATCCAAGAACAAATCTTCTGTTACGAAAGATGATGCTTCCTGGACATGTGGAAATGAACAAGATAGTCTTGAGCATGTTATAGAATACACTAGGCATCATGAAGCAATGTATGAGTTCCATTACTTAGATGAAAATAATAAGGTATCGCAAAGTGCATTATTATTTCATTAATAATCATATTATAGTATCGATCATTTGAATTGTTCAATATCTTCAAAACTCCTTCATATGGTGTACAGAATTGCTGCTCTACTTCCTCGGGTTGCTCATCTGCAGTTTCTGTCCACCGTCACCATAATCCGCAGCGTTCAATTAATAACTCGGTTAGAAATCATATGTTCTTTATAGTCATATATTTATTTTATTACTTTCAGGTTATTATTGAAGAGAAGGAGGTTGTGAAAAATAACAGCAATCGCTCTTGCTCCAGTTCTGCTAAACAGAATGAAGACGCTGATTCGGGGGTATCCGGAGTTGAACAATCTTCTGATACAATTTCAAGGTAGGTGCGTCGTTGTAGTTGTAGAGCTGGTCCCTTTCAGCAGTTAAGCTCGTAGAACAATATTGAACCGTTTTGGCTTCAGACGTGATGCCTGCTGCTCACCTGTTCGTCACTTTTCACCCAGTTCCAGCTTCCGCTCCGGGTCTGGAAGACCAAAAACAAATTCCAAGCGGCATGGTAGTTTTAGCTCAGCTCATGGAACTGGGTAAGTTTCTGTTCCGAAATAATACACTTATTGAGATTTTTGAAATCTAAATGTTATTTTTACAGAAGGCGTAGTCATGTGAATGTACCTGCTCGTGAAGTTATCGTTCCTAATTCATCTGATAGCGAAGCTGATGTCGGTGATCAGTTGTTTGTACCAAATCGACGCCAACGAAGACCCACAAACGAATATGATGGTGAGCAGGAGACAAGTGATACTGACGTGGCTTGTTGAAACTTCTGAAATGGAAGAAAATTCTATGAATACGATAGAAGCAAGCATGGTATAGCTTTTTCCATCAAAACTTTATCCAAATATCCTGCAGCCATACAAACGAGAAATTGTATTCCATATCATCACTTATATTCTCATATCTTCCTCATATGACTTCCTTTTGTTTTCTATGTTTTCTGTGCTATTCATACGGGTTTTATAATACTTACTTCTTCTCTAGATCGCTCTCGCTCTCTCGTTCGCTCTTACTTTCTTTTTTCTTCATCTATCTATCTATCTAGTAGTACTTTAACGCTTTCTCCTTTTCTATGTGTATTCTTCACAATAACCAATGTTGCCGGTATATGCAGATTCTTTTGCTAAAAAATTACGAGACCGTCCTCAACATTCATTGATGTCATTTTGTACGGTTACTTAATTAATATATTTTATTTATTTTCAGTTTTTCTAATTTTTTCTTTAAATTTATTTTCATTTTCGAACTGCTACGTATCTATTTCTTCATGATTAAGTTGTTGCTATTCTTTGTCCATAACTCATAGCTGTAGCTATTGTAATATGCTCTTTATATAGAAATAAATGTATATATTTTTATCTGTGTTCATATGTTTTTAATGTAAACCCCCTTTTTACTTAGTACCGTACTTTTCACCACTTGGTCTAGGTCATAGAAATCACATAAAAGAAGCAGTCGGAAGTGACGTTTTCAATGGTCAAAGGAAAAGCAGGGAAATTGACTCAGTAGATTAGAAAATAAAACGCCACTGGCGTGTGGCCAAACTATTAAACACTGTAGTTCTCGATTCGGACCCTTTCCAAATCATAGAGCGGCGACTTAAGAAAATACTTTTTTAGGCTTTGCTTATGTCCCTCTAGTTTTTCAGTAAAGTAAAAGCAAAGTCATTAAGTTAAAACAAACAATAAAAAGTTGAGAAGGTTGTCATATATGGAATAGTTCAAGTATACGAAAACTGTGAACAGGCACATACTATTGCAAGATATTTTAAAAACGAGTGACATGTAGATGTTGTGAAGTATTGTAAATAATAATTTTGATAGAGATGTTTATGCAAAAATGGAAACAGGACCGTTAGGTAATGGAATTGGTC
The DNA here is from genome assembly GCA_964057225.1 of Auanema rhodensis. Classification (NCBI taxonomy): domain Eukaryota; kingdom Metazoa; phylum Nematoda; class Chromadorea; order Rhabditida; family Rhabditidae; genus Auanema; species Auanema rhodense. The sequence goes on along the minus strand of OZ059899.1, from coordinate 5,160,922 downwards.
AGCATCTACGTTAATATGTTATGCTAACAAAAGAAAAAAGTCAAACGAGTACGAAGTAAGTATTTTGAAGAACTACTGGCTGTCTCGAGAATAGTTTGTTTAAGAATGAATAAAGATTGTTAGTTGTTGCTGAAAGAAAAAAGAGATAGAAAGAAGAGAGCGATAGTAAAGATAGGCAACCATTCTGAAATTGCGTAATAAATTAAATGAAGTAAATCACGTAAATCACGTAAATCAAGTAGGTATTACGTCAAAGCAATGAAAATTTAGAAATATTGCAAAAAAAAGATTTTCAATGAATTAAACGACAAGTTTATGAAATGAAATTCATTTCAAAATATAGTAAATCATCTTTTATAATTATTGTTTGTAGCGCTTTGTTTTCCAAAAAACATTATTCTGAAAAGAAATGATAATGTAGAAATTACTTATTTGATTGTTTAATCGTTGATCCCATTAGTTTACCTGTGAATGAAATATTGTCAAGTTGTTTATGTACTATGACAATGAGGGAAGACATCATTTTTATGAACGGAAGTTATGGTTTTTTTCAAAAAATAGTGCTAACCGTGACATTTTGTTCAATGTACCATTTTCGCTGTGATCCTTCTCATCGTGTATTCATATGATTATCGTTGGCATCGGTGACAGCTTCAACTTTCACTTGAGCTCAATTCAGAAGCCGATTTGTCTCACCAGCTAGCAGTACTCAGACCTTGGACTATCTCAGTTCCACTATGATGATTCGTGATCATTGCATGTCTAGTTCTGTACCTTGTCGTTCATCTTGCGTAGTAGGCTTCAGATGGCTAAGCTGATGCCATGACGAAGAGGCCGACCTTTGTGCTGCGAAAAATTCTAGTCATGGAATTTCACTAATTCCTTCCAAGATTTTCATTTCGTTTTTGTGTTCACTACTGTGCTAGCTTTTAGATTTTTACTTTTAACTTTAATGAATAAAAATGTTTATAAAAGTTAAAACTGTTTGTTTCTTCTTATATCAAACTTTACCTTACTTAAATTTCTTTTTAACCAGTTTCTTCTTTTCAAACCTCTTATCTTATGCTTCATTAACATGAAACTATGTATTATCTGCCGTTATATTGGGAATGGCATGCCAACCTTAGAAACCAGTTGTTGGCGCCTGTTGAAAGCATTTCTATGAAGAACATGCGTTTTCGTTTTCCATTTTGCTTGAAGGCATAGGTGTCTTCTGGGTTTTCTCCTATTGAAGTATTGCCTAACTAATGACTTGTTTGATTCTTGACTTTATATGACACAAACATACAAACAATTGTCGTTTTTCTTCAGAAGGTAGCCAATGTTCTTTTTCTTTGTTGTTTATCTATGTATTTGTTAATTGGCCATTTTCAAATGATGGTCGTCATCAATTGCTCAGCATTTTCAGCTTTTGCAACCTACGTTATCAAGCTTCTATTCTATAGATTATGTTTAAAGAGTTCAGTTGAATGATGTTTCGAATATTAATGATCTGCTGTTGATTATCAGTCTATGATTTTACAAGATTTACTTATTCATTATTGTATTTATCAGAAAATAGAAGTCAAAAGAGCAATGAAATGTACTCTTTTGCTTGTTCAATCATAGTTTCTAAGATTATCTTGAATGACACATACACACCTCTATACGCATGTGCACTTCAGTAAAAATTAAATTACTTTTTATAAAAATTATTATAATATATATATATATATATATATATATATATATATAGTATAGATAGTATATACATATATAATAATTATATATATTGATTATCTTCTCAATCACTACCTTGTGTCTGATCCGATTAGCTTATATGCCCTCGGGCAATCATTAATGTCAGTCATTTATGCTTTCTTCTTCTCTTCTATTCTCTTCATTAACATCATCATGTTTGTTATGTTCATTGTGGTCCTATTACATGAGTTATTGCTATAACATTCACTTTCAACAATCAGTAAAACATAAAACGAACTATAGGTAATTTCATTTTCAAATTCTTTTAACTTTTATAAAATTTATTTTGTTTTATCTGTTACATCTATTATTCTAAGATACTTCATAACTATAATCTATTCATGTATTTTTTGTTCAAAACATATTTCTCTTGTTGAACCTCGTAATTCCTTAAATTAAACAAAAATAAATTAAATTCTACAATGTTGCTTCACATGTAGATCGACTTTCTTCATCAAATATTACGTCATTCTCTAATTTCTTTCTTTTCCTGTATTGGCACATCGTTCTGTACTTTTTGCAAATTCGCACGGCAATGTGTGTGGCCAATGAAAACTGATTGACCTTCAGAATCTCGACAAAATCTATAAGAAGCCTAGAAAAGAATAAGAAAATTACGATTGTTCCTAAATCGCCACTTCAAAAGCTTTAGAAGTTTTATATAAAACTTGAAAAAGTCATGGCTTATGTTGTTAATGCTTTCTATCTATCTCGAGGACAAGTGTTCACTTCATCTGAATTAAATAGTTATTTCTATACAAAATATATATAAAGCAAAAATATTTTTAAAAATAAAATTCTTTAAACCTTTTTTTTAATTTTTAATTATTTAGTTAGAATTAGAAAGTTTTATCTTAGTCAGTACTGTTTAACTACATGGTAATATGGCTTCGTCATCACCACACGAACTACTTCTTCGTATTGGTCATCCGTATCCGCTGATTATATGTCATCCTCACGTATGATGACGTCGACTGTTTTCTCATCAAATTTCTCTTTTTTCTGATTTGTCTATTTCAAATCAACTTCCTTTCATTGCATTTTACTTTACTTCATACTCTTCTCCTCGATCTCTTTTCACTGTTTTGTAGTTATCTGTCTCTTTCTCATGTTAGATAATCTTCTATTTTATCTTACTTCTTTCATTCTTTTCTTTGCTTACTTCTTTTACTTTTATATTTTTTTACTTTTCATTTGAGCTTCTTCTTAATCCTTCCGCTCTTCGCCTTTTTTGTTCGAATACTAACCAAAGTACCGCCTACTAGCGATGTCAGCTTAACTCAGCCTTATAAGGGCGACTGAGTTTTGATAAAGTTCATTCATAGATACCATCCATATTGTTTAAAACATTTTTCATTATATATATATAAATATGTAAATTCGTTATGATTATAACAAAAAATTTTGTTATGTGTTTGATTGACCTCATACTGCCCTCAATACAATATTAGAATTTATCTTAAATCTTCTTAACATTTCTTACTTTCTTCTATCGTTTGAACTAATAATTTGTTAATTTTAAAGATTATATAGGTATTTTAACAACAAAATACTTATTATCTATTTGTATAATCTGTTAAAATCTATTTGTTTTTGGTTAACTTCATGTTTTATTCACAGAAAATGTTGGATCTCCCTACTACTGGTCTTCTTATTTTAACTTTAATTGGAATGTGTAATGCTGCAGCTACTTTAACATCAAAAGATGTAAATTTTTTATAAATTAATTTAAATTTCAACAACATAATGCTTCATTTGCCAAAAAAAACACATCTGAAACATGAAATCTACAGGTTGTCGATATAACCGGCGAAAGCTTTGAGACGACGTTAAGTGAATCAGATTTTTTAAACAATGAATATCAGTCAATTGATGTAATGAAATTAGGTAAATATTCATTATATTATTACTTTAACTATAACATATAAATTTTTTTAGGAATTAAAGTAAAAGATGATCCAATTATGGGAAATAAAATGGAAGGAGATATTGCCATTGATAATATTAAAGAATTTGTAAATGAAAATAATAAATTGGGACGTAATGCTATTCGTCAAGGATATAGGTTTAACTTTCTTCAATTATCTTTTCTTGATTTTAGAATTATAGACGTTGGCCAAATGCTGAAATTCCATATACACTTTCATCACAATATGGTTCATATGCTCGTTCAGTAATAGCTAAAGCTATGAAGGTAAAAAGAAATATTAATAATATATATATATAATATATAAATAAATAAAAATATATTTAGGAATATCATGATAAAACTTGTATACGTTTTGTACCACGTGATCCTGCAAGACATAATGATTATGTATATATTCATCCAGATGATGGTTGTTATAGTTTAGTTGGAAAGTAAATTAATATAAATATATATTATATATAATTATATAAATTAATATTTAAGAACTGGAGGACGTCAACCACTTAGTCTTGATTCTGGTTGTATTCAAGTTGGAACAATTGTCCATGAGTTAATGCATGCTGTTGGCTTTTTCCATGAACAAAGCAGGTTAGATAATTTATAAATATCTTTTAAAATAAACAAATAAAATTAATTTTAGACAAGATCGTGATCAATATATTGAAATTTTATGGAGAAATGTAATGAATGGAGCTGATGATCAATTTGAAAAGTAAGAAAATAATATAAATCTGATATAATTAAGAAAAATATATATTATATATTAAAAATAAAATAATAATTTATAGATATAATTTAAATGTAATTGATCATTTAAATGAACCATATGATTATGTTTCAATTATGCATTATGGACCATATGCATTCAGTGGTTCCGGTAAAAAAACAATTGTAGCTCGTAAAGTATGTTAATCTTACTATATTAATTATAATATTTATTATAATTATTATATAATTATTTAAGGCGGGTTCTGAAAGAATGGGTCAACGAGTTGCTTTTTCTGATGGAGATATTCGAAAAATTAATAAGCTTTATCAATGCGATAGTCGTATTAATGGAAATTCTATTATTGATAACGTAAGTTTAAATATAAATTATTTTTCTAGAAAATTTAACAGAAAAAAAAATTAATAAGTTTTATAATTTTATAATTTAATTATTATTTTAATTATAATAATATTCATTAACTATGCTATTTATATATAACAATACTAAATCATCAATTATTATATTTTAACTAAAACTATCCACAACAACAAACAAACAAACACATAACTACAACTACTACAACTGCTATTGGTGAAGGGGGGCTTTTACCATTCCTTACATCCATGCTTTCAAAAACCTTACGTGAAATTTGACAGTGACTGAACGTATATGGTGCTCAGATGATGTCTCAACCACAATCGCAACAATCGAAAAAACCATCAATGCCATCTTCTGCACGAGGTGTTAACTCTGGCAACAATCGTCCATTAATAAATACTCAAGGAAATTTCTCCAATAAGAATGGACGGATTCATATTTTTGGTTAATTATATGTTTATTATAGCTAACTAATTATATATTATATGTTTATAATTTTTGGCTTTTCACTCTTTATATAACAAATGTGATTACTTTGCTTTATTTTTTTGTTTTTTTATAAGATTTATCATATAAGCTTTCTATGTTTTATTAATCTTAATGTTGCTTATAATTTACATATTGCATATTGCTTAAGCTTTACATGCTTTATTAACTTTTTTTCTTTGAAATTAGGCCCAAAATGCAAATATATCAGATAATCTAAGAAAGATATACTGTTGTATGCTATCTATAATACATCATATGTGTGCTATTATACTCACATCACCAAATAATCTGCGGGTTTATGGCCTTATTTCAGTCTGTTTTCATATCAGTTTTTATTTTGTTTTTTTAATTATATTAAATAGATAAATATACATTATTATTATTATTATTATATATTCTTATAATATTAGATTGAAACATGTGTTGATGAGAATTGGCGTTGTCCATTTTGGGCTCTCTTCTCTTACTGCACAGAATATGATGAAATACAATTTATCGTTTGTCCAAAATCATGCCAAGTCTGTAAACCAAGCGTTAATCGTATGTTTGTTTTACCTACTTTAACTAAAGCATTTTTCATATTTTTTTGATAATTTTTCTTACAGAACATCGTGAATAGCCACATCTTATATATGGAAATTAGATATAACGGGTTACTAAAAACTTTTTTTTCTGTTTTTCTTTTTCATTTTGATCTCAATTTGATATATATGATTAAGTTTTTTATTTAAAAAATATAAAATAAAAAACTATGATTATATGAATGGCAATCTAAGTTTTAATCTCATTATTATTTTTAATAATAATTTAAAATAGTTTTATTAAGGTTTTTATTTAATACTTGTTGTCATTTCAGAATATAAAATATTCTGTAATTATATCATTTTATTTACAGAAAATAAATAATTTTTTTAAATTTAAAATCTAATCTTCAAGTAAGTACTGTAGCAAAATAACATCAAGATGTGATAACACCTTCAGAAATTATTTAGAAGATTATAGAATATTAACTAGATTTCTATTGTTTTAATGAAATGTAAAAACAATCAAAATATATTTTCTTTATTTAATTTTTCATTAAACTAATTATTTTTTTTGAAACAAAAAGTATTGGAACACATCATTGCTTCAATAGCCTTTGGTACATCAAACTTCTCATTCGTATTTGTAGCAGAAAGAACACAATTAGATCCACCTATAAATATTATTTTATTTTTATTTTTTTCTTTTTTTTTAAAGTTTCAGATTAATAATTTACCAGTTAAAAGTTGTAGAGGTGATAATTCTGTATTACTATCCATACGAACAGCAATTGTATTAAGTCCATATTTCTGATAAAGATTTCTAGTCATAGTAGCAGCATTACTATTATATCTATAATAGAAAATCTATAAATAGCAAAAAAATATTTAAAACATACTCTGTATTTGAAGTAAAATAAATGAGAATTTTATTATTTTGTGGATATTGACTTATATATGATTTTTCAAGCATTTGTAAAGCACTAAAATAGAAATTATATTATAAGAAAAATAAAATATAATATTCTTACACTGTTAAACGTTGTCCATATGTCATTTGTTGTGATAAATTGTTAATTGCAGTTAAAATAAACTTTCTGAAATATGGTTTTGTGCTTCAATTAACCATTATAATTAAATTCTTACGAATTTTGTCCTAAGTGGAACGCAGTATAAACCTGATCAATAGCACCAGAAATTCCCATAAGACCAACTTGAGCGAAATTTTCATTAATTTGGAAGTTGGCAATTAAATTACTTGCAATTTGCTTTACCTAAATACCAAATTGATTTTCTAATTTTCTTAATAAATATGAATAAGAACACTTACATTGATGAAATGATTTGGTGTCATACTACCAGAAGTATCCATAAACATATAGATATCATACTTAAGTGCACTAGTATTACACAAAACAGGAATATCAGCTTGAATAAAAGTTTTTAGCTTAGCTTCAGTAGAAGAAGCATTGTTTCTTGAAACTGAAAAAGCAGAAGCTGTTACCGCAACTGAGAGCAAAACGAGTAAGCAGATACGAGACTCCATCTTAAAACTGAAACAACTTAGTATCAATCGGCTTTTATAGATATTATACTAATGACGTTATCAAATAATTACGTTATTGAATCAGATTGCAAATTTCTGATTTGTCTATGATAACAATATTTTTTAGGTTTTATAAGGAAAGTTATATTTTATTTCAATTCAAATGATGTCAATTAATATATCTCTTATCTTCTCTGATAATACATATACTGATATCAATGTTTTTTCGATACTAAGAATCAAGCCGATCATTTTTCGACTTTTTCTATTTCTTTGATGATGCAATATTTTTTTAATTTTTGATCAACATTTGCGAGAATCCCGGAATAGTAGACAGTTCATCGTCATTTTTATTTAGTTTTCTGTTTTTTTTTGTTTTTTGTTTTATTAAGTTGAAGTGTAATTAATATTAATATTAGTTCTTGTAAATAAAATAAGTTGTTAATAGCTTTTTATATCATTTTCTTTTGAATTTTTCAAATAAAATAATTATAATATTATTTAAAATTATATAATAATACTTTTAATATAATCTTTAATATAAATGTACTATTCCAATGTAGTTCTCCATTCACTATTATGATGTGCAAATTTTATAATTTCGTATAGTATATGTATATACAATACCATCTAATCCTTATTTATAAAATATAATTAAGTACAATATAAGTGATTCAAATGTAAATGAAACAGCTGGTATTTCCTCAAACATGGACATATCATCCCGTGTTTTCAAATCAAATACAAATAATTGAAATAATTTCCTTTCGTTCAAATACTACTAATACATCAAATACGGAAAAGGGCTGATCAAATATTGAGAAATTGAATCACATACAACGAGTATTGTTTCTTATGTCAATTTGGTTCTGATTCATTAGTTCATATGATTTGCATTCCCCTATATATAAGCAAGAGACATACCTAAGCGTATCAAATCAGTTTGAATTCAAATCAGAATTCTGAGAATGATGTCTGCTATTAAGGTTTGTTACGATTGAACATAATATCCTAGTTGATCATCATGCTTTAGTACGTTTTCTTCTTCCTTCTTGTTGTCGCTATGATTTCTACAATCGCTGAAGCCGCTTGTAAAGATGAGTTTGGTACGTTTACAATTGAATCTTCCATTTCTTCTATTAATGTATCCTCTTCATAATTATAAAACAATTTTGTTTTAGGAGACCACTGCAAAGTCTTTGCTCCATTCTGTAGTGATGGTCGTTACAAAGATATTGCCTCAAAATGCGCTGCTTCTTGCGGACATTGCTAAACTCTGTTGAGCTTTCAAGAAGCTTTGCCTCGAAACGTCATCTGTACAATTCAAACACTCCCAAAAAAAGTAGAAATGGATTGGTCACCCATAAACCCTACTTTTATTTTTTAATTGTAAATCTTCACTAAAAACGCTTTACTTGTTCTGACATCTTTCTATCATTCGTTATATTTCGATTTAGAAATAAATTTTTTGAACATCCCAGATCGAAGAATTGAAAAAACAAATAATATAGAAAGTTTAAATAAGAAATATACACATATTATAAATAATTTACAAAATTGGATAATTAATACGAAACGATCGACAAAAAAAATTGAACACGTCTTGTATAAATGAATAATTTCAAATGAATATTATGAAAGATTTTCGATGAATGATACAGTCCATGATTCTGTTGCTATCGGCATGGCAGAAAATTCTTTTTTGACTTTTTGAGCATCAAAGATGTAAACAGTTGGGCGTTCAGTCATCTTACTTACAATCTGTAACAATCATATAAAACAATTTGAAATCACAAATCAAAAATACATTGAGACACTGAGTAGCAATAGTTTTTCTTTTTTCATTATACATTTCATTACTTGTTTCCAGAAGTGAATTAATTAAAGTTTCAGAATCAAATTTATCTTCGAGTTCCCATCTGAAAAAAAAAGTTTACCCTTATTACTTATTCTTTCGTTAAGTAATACTTCTCTATAGTTTCGTACAATATATTCAACATTTCTTGCCTAGCATTCCAATACAATGCTTTACTTGAGATATAGAAAGCAATCTTGTCAGCAGTTATCTTTGCTTCAACACCTTAAATAAGCAAGTTTAAACAAATGAAATTTAAACTTGATCTCACCGTTATTGTATGATCTTAAAGACATTACTAATCCAACGAGATGGGTGGCAGCATACTTAACGTTCACAGATTCTTTTTCAAAATTTGTTAACTCTTCTTCATCTGAGCTACTATTTCTGAAATTATTTTAAATTTGTCATTAAATGAAACATCAAATATATACTCTTCAGATGGAGAGAGTATTTTTTTCAAGACTTTATCCACTTTCTCTATAATCCAGCTGGTCATTTCCAAATTTCTTAAGCGGTGAGCAAATATAGCAGCAACATGTATACCAGCTCCAGAATATGCTTTATTTCTTTTAGAAGCTTCCCTTTGAATAATAGTAAGAACCTGAAATAAATAAAATATATTTCCTTAAATAAGGGATAGTACAGACTTCTTTTGTTCTGTCAGCCAACCATAATTTTGCCAAATCTTCACCGCTAGCATTCAAAACAGATCCCAATGCACTGAGAACATGTGCTTTACCTTCCCACAATCTTCCAGAAAGAATAGGTAATATAATTGAAACAATACTATCTACAATAAATCGAAATTTTCGTTGGATTCAAGAATTAGAGCACAAACCAGCTTCTTCAACAGGTAAATCCTTAGCAAGTAACACGGTTTTTGAGAGCATTTTAGCAGCTTGAGCTCGTACAACCCAAACAGCATTATTTTGTAGAGTATCAACAGCTAATTCAATGATTTCCTTTCTATACAAACGAACGGCACCCTCTGTGCTGGGAACTAGTTCATTCCACAGCTCAGACCAACCATCATGTCTTTTCTTACTCTCAGTATCGCCTTTTACTACTGTAAATAAATTCGTTTTAAGATTTGAATTCAAATAAACACAAACCTTCAGCACAAGTTTCTAAGAAAACATAAGGAACTAGCTTATAAGAGTAATTGCTTATGAGTTCAGAGCAATTAGCAATCATGTTTCTAAGGATGTGACGACTGGCATCCTTCATACTTTCTAAAATGATGAGGTTATAACACAGTATTTATTTGGTACATACGATCTTCAGAAATCAAATCTTTAGCTACTTGCTTCATAAGTCCATTCATTTGTTGATGAGATGAATATTTAGCTAAGTAAGAAAGACAATTAGCAAAGTTTTTACGAATGGAGGGATTCTTATCGCGAATGCCAGGTAAAAGAGCAGAAAAAAACTTATCTGAAAAAAATTGATGTAAACAAAACAATAGAATTATCTGTATACCACAGACGGCTTGATTATCCATCATTAATTGAGGTGCTCTTAGACATAGTTGAGTTACGATTTGAGATGCAGCAGCCCTAGTACTTGTACCAACACTTACACGTAGTTGATCACATATCTTGAAGTGTAAAGCATTTAGTACATTAGTGTCAATCTAAAAAAAGTTTAATTTAAATTAATCAAAGAAATATGAACAAACGTGTGGTAGAAGATCAGAAATAGCTGTCATCATTGGTGATGTTCGAGCCATTTTCGAACGAGCATCATCAAGCTGAATAGTGTGGATCTTTAACCAAAGAAGTACGCTTTTCAATTCCTACCGCTTCAAGCTGATCCGCATTAGATCTTACTGCCAAATAATTTAGTATCTGAGATTCAGATCCACTAATGGCATCTAGTAAACATGGAATAAGATCAGGCAAGTAAGGCTTCAATTGAGGTCCAGCATTTTTGGCTAAGTCTATGAGTAAAGCAAGACTAAATACAACAATATACGTATACATATTCACAATTATGAGAACCTGTATTGCTTATTTGGAGCAAAGCTAGAATGAACACCCTTTTCGATTAAAGTTGGAAGAACGCTGCCTAAAAACTCGTTCGCCCTTGTTTTATTAGTTGATTGTCCAATTTTTAGAATAATTTTAGCAACTGCCTCTCCAGCTTTATCAGCTGCTAAACGTACTGACTCCTTAAAAAATTGTTTTGTAAAAAAAAAAGTTTTGTATAATTAATGATTATAATTACCTTGACATCATCCTTAACTCTGAAAATTATATCCAAATATTCAGGCATTCTTTCATGCATTCCTACAGTGTCATGACCTCTCAAAAGATCTGACAATGCAAGACATCTGAATACAATTTATTAAATTTATTTTTTATAGGAACTATTACGCAGATTCACGAACTCTCCATTCTTTATTAGTTAACTGAGGTTTGAGCTCCTTAGCTATGTCATCAGCAAACTGATCAATCTGTTAGTAGTTTGATGAAAACCCTTAATGCTTACAGTAAACGACTTACAACATTTCTTTTTTGCTTAGTTAACACACTCCAAATGGATTTCATTGATTGCTGTACTTTAATATCAGGATCGTAACGATACCTGAAGAAACGCTGATGAAAAAAACCAAAGATAAGCTCAGACTTACCTGAATAGCCTTGGTACCAATTCTCCAACAAAAGGATCTAACTCTTCTCTAGCTTGTTCAAGAATTGCTGAAAATCCATGAGCAGCACCCTGTTATGAAATGTAAACTATGAAAATTGCGTCAATTTTTACCTTTTTGGAATTCCAAACGGCATTATGTTTAGCTAATTGCATGAACTTATAAACAAGCTCTGGCTTATTCAAGCCAGTAGCTAATGAACACAATTCCTTGTATGTAGTCAAGTTTGAACTATAATTACAGTATGGTTATTTATAATGATACAGTTATTTACCCGTCAGGACTCTTCCCAAGTTGCCCATCTTTGAAAATAACAGTTTCGCTGTGCACTTTCACCCCACTTTGCCTTCCATCAACCAAAGAAGTCATTAAAGTTGAAACGAGATTTTGTTTTTGATCTGGGGCGGCAATCTGGTAGACTGTACCCATACCCTTCGAAGCAACATCCTGAGTAAAATCTAGGAAAATAATTACTTTTTTACACAACTTCATAATTTTTCCCACCATCATTTTCGGTTAACCCTTCAGCAAACCCTTCTTGTACCCGATTCAACAAACCAGAAAGGCATTCCAAACCAGCAGTACTTGCTTTTTGAATTAATACCTTAAAAAGAAGATACCTTTAGAAAATGATAATAAAATATAGACATACTAATAACCAAACAATAGAAGCCCTGCGAACATGATGATTATTAGACATTAATTTAGAATCCAAAATAAGAATAATAAGGTCAACATATTTTTTAGAGGCCAAATCCAATTCTTCCGGCAATAAGTCAGCTGCCTTAAATTAATAAACAATCAGTATTCCAAAAACGTTCAGTTCAAGCGCATTACTCTAATATCCTCTTCTGCTTGAATGTAAACTTGACGGCGTGATGATGATTGAAAACTCATAACAGCATCCCAAAGAGAAGCACCAACAATTAGATGCAACTCAGGTTGGGGAGGTCCGTCAGCGATTTTGAACAAGGACTTTGTAACCTAAGATTATCATATATTGATTATATGCTCAACAGATATTGAAAACCTTATCGTATAATCCCATTTTCAAAGTGTCATAGGGAATGAACCCAATAGCTTGGACAGCGAATTCACGAGCCTTGGTGGACAACGAATCTCTACGAGAACCAGCAATCTTTTCACAAACATTAAACATTTTCTCTAATACCTCTGTGGGTAGCTCCAAAGGCTATAAATGAGGAAGTGGTATTAAAATAAAATATTTTAATACTTACCACAGTACCCTTATGGTATGTTCTCAAGATAGCAACTAAGCATCCTAGAACACCTTCTAAGAGACTACTGGTTCCATTGTATTCTTGGTCAGCAATATTAAGAAGCTCATTGACAAATTCTCTGGATTGGGAGACAGTGTCTTTCAAATCACTAACAATGAGGGCATAAGTTGCCAACCAGCAATATCCAGATTTCTTTACCTGTAAAACAGATAGATTTCAAAAATATGATATAAGTACTGCCCAACCTTCTCTATTTGTTCCAAATTTAGTTTATGGAACACAGCACGATTTTCAGGGGTCATAAGGGTGCATGATACGAAAGATGCACATGAAGAGAGCTCTCCGCGAGAACTATCTCGAGCACGTTGTGCACAAGCTTCGATAGTTAATGACATATTTGGAATAGGGCGAACAGAGATAAAACAGGCGGCAATTCGGAAGAAATGAACATCTATAAAATAAATATTTTAATTATAAAAAAAGAAAAATATAAGGATAAGAAAAACAGAAGAAAAATTATTCGAGTACTTTTTTGGGATTTAAGGAATAATTCAATCAAACAGAAAAAAATGGAATTATATTATTTCTACCTTCTTTGTATACATAAACAAATCGACTTTGATCTAACGATGACGGTTTTAATGTTGGTTTTTTCAAATAATTGAAACCACTTACCGTATGCTTGTCGAACAGTTTGTAGAACTATTAAAGTCATTCTATGAAGAATATCTTCATTCAAAGTTTTGATCATTTTTGCAATTTTTGGAGAAGCTGTCATCCAGTGATCGTCTCCTTCGATTATCCGAAGATCAGGTTCAAGACCGCACAACCTTTCACAAACTGCCCAAAGATATCTGGAGCACTAAAATGAAAAATTGTGTATGTAAAAATAAAAGAATCATTTTCAAACCATTTGATACGTTTCAGCAGAAACAGTTTGTTTTGATAAAATAACTTCTTTACCATGTTCATCCACAATATCATTTTTTGTCTTCTCCCAAAGAAAATCAACTATAAATTGCAATGATGGAACAGCATTCTTTGTTAAACTGAGATCCAAAAGACGTGCAGCTTCTTTCTTCATTTCATCCCGACTATATAATATTGAAAAATAAGGGAAATGTGAAATAAGAATTACCTATCTCCAGCAGCTAATAATAAGATCCATTTTATATCCATTTCCTGGTCGGATAGTAAAGCTTCCACATACTTCAAAGCAATGAGCCGACATTTAGCATTTTGCTTAAAAAATTTACTATAAGGGTAAGTTGAAACATATGATATATAGTTTGAATATAGAAATGATCCCCGAGAAAAACTAAAGAAACTCAAATAATAATTTTAAAACCAAACCATTGTCATCATTTCTTTGGTAAACTAAAGTTTTTTATTTTAAGAATTGTGCTTTAGAATAATTCAACTTTTAAGAACTTACATGAACCACAAAGTTGGAAACTAGTGATTTTAAATTGTTTAAAATAACTTGGTCTTCTGACTGACAGAAGGCTGGTAACCAGTCAGTCAAAGCTTCCACTACAGAATAAGCTACATTATCGGTACTCTGAATTTATTAACTCTTTTAGAATAATACCGAAAACGCATAATACCACAGATATACATTGAAAAAGTTCAGTTACAACATCCATATTAGATACAACTAAACTTTTATGAGCTTTTCCTAAAGCTCCCATGCAGCGGTAAATCAATTCTAAGCATTGAGAATTATCCTTAAAATATAACTTTAATGAACAAACATTATAAAAGTTTTATCACCGTATTTGCAGTTATTTGAAAAAGTCTTCCAAATAATGAAGGACCAAAACTATTGAGAGCAGTGCCGGACATTTTCTCAATAACTTTCAATAAAAACATCAAAGCTCCCGATTGTAACTTTGGACGAGCTCCTTGATCAATACTTTTCAAACAAATCTATGATAGAATTAGTTTTTTTTTAAATATATTATAAAGTGTACCTTAAGATTATTCATATAAGTTGTTGGAGCGATTGCAGACCGAGTTAAGAAATTTAAAATTTTACATTTCATAGTATAGCTGGCACATTCAGACTTAAAAAAATTGAAATGTAAAATAAGGTTGCAGATATACCAACTTGATTTTGGACAGGAATCTGAGTTCCAGTCTTTTCACCAAGAAAAATATTCATCAAATTGCTAACAACTTCGGGAGAATCAACACAATGTTGACTGAAAAATAAAACTTCATTTAAAAATGTAAAAGACGTTCTTACATATCAACTTTCTTTAAAGCTAAATCTGCTGCGCTTGATACTCTAAATAGTCGAATTGCTTAGTTGGAAAAACTTTCAAAAAAACTTTACTTATCATCTTCCACACCAGCAGCTATTACCATTAAAGAAAAGTATTCTTGATCAGCAAACAATCCATTTTCACATATTTTCAAGATGGCATTCTTCTTCTATCAATTAGAATAAATAGAGAATAAATAAATTTAATAAGCATTACTAACTTCACTATTGATCATTGATTCACTTTCAGATGCAATGAACTTCTTAATTATATCATATTCCGAATCAGATATAGGTATAACATCTCCCGTTATTGTTCTAAAATGAATATAATCAAATCCGTGTAATTATACTAATCAAACTTTCTATTTGGTGTATAGACAACAAAACAATGGAAGAAGCGAAGAATCACTTTCTTAACGTCTTCAGAAAGATCAAGCTTTGGCCATTTAGGGTTATCCAATTTGGACAATGCGAAGAAACCTGGTAGTGCCAGACTCAATAGTCTATATGTCTGACTTTAGTAGAGGGTCACAAAAAACAACCTACTCAAAACAATAATTTCGATCCGAAGATTTCTTAGCGATTCCCTCGATGAAAATTGGTAATAATTGTAAATGCTGTTCATCATTTAGTCGAGCCCTGCCCATACGTAAATAAATGAGAACCAAATTCTAAACCTATATATCTTTTGAATCTATCTCTACTGGTACGAACCCTAGCTAATGTGCCACCATTAAACAAAGCTTCCAATAATCCATTGATGGGAAAAGCAATTTCTACGTTATTTCGAACACGAGTATTATAATGAGAGAGTATCTCTTTAGCCTACAGAATATGACTAATCTGTATATTTTTTTTTATTATCATACCTTAACAAGAAGTACTGGATTCTTATCAACAATAGTTATGAGTTCAACCAAATGTTTGTTAGTGAAAGATTGCAGTTGAGCATCACTATCACATAAAGCAAGTCTCAAATATATCTTCTCTACTATAAATGTAGAATTAGAATAAAATCAAAAAATATTTATCATACATGTTTCAGCAGCACTGGAGTCACCCATTGAAAAATCTATAAGATTTGAAAGTTTAATTACAGAAATAAAGACCGAAACAGCAATACGAGATTTATCGAGAAAGAAAGATATCGAGCCAAATAAACTCTCTAAATATGGATTGATAGAAATATGCCAGTCCAATTTTATTATCGCAGCTATTAACACAAAAGAGAAAAAATGGTACGTTTTTGTTTCATATAGCTCAGATGGCCCCTGTGCCTAGGTCTCTACATCCGTGTCAACGACGACACTTACAGTGGCACATTCTCTTCATAGCACATGGGGGATCCGAACTTAAGACCCTTGTATGAAATTGCAAACTGTCACACTCAACCATTAACACACAAACAACTTGACTATTTACCAATGACAAATTAAATTGAACCGTCCATAGAAGATACAACATATACAGCATCAGATTAAAAAAAAGAGTAAAACATCTTCGGTTCAGGTAAAAATTTTTTGGTATGTTTCTCAAGAAAAATTTTAAAAAACTCACGTAGTGAGTTTAATAAGAGTGAAAAAACGATTTGTAGTATGAGCTTGCAAAATAATAAAGGTTCATTTAACTGTTAAACTGTCGACGTACTGCACTTCTTCCGATGATAGGAATATGTGTAGTACTAGTTTGAATTGCGATCTGAGTAAACTGATTTAGTAATCATAGTTGAATTGAAATAGTTCAGCTTTCAAAAAGATAGATCCTTTTTCTTCTTGTCCTCGTTACAGCTAAAAATACTCTGCGGCGATGAAACATTACTTTTATAGTCATCCTGACCTATTGGCATAAGAATAGCTCTATTTATAAAGTTAGCAATAGAGCAAACCTCAAACCAAAATTATGATATTATAAAATAAATGTTGAGAATATGGTTGCATGAATTTAAAATTAGTTTCAATATATCAGTAAAATAATTCATTATTTTTCGAACAATGAGCTAGTAATTTATTAACATTACTTAATAAAACAGTTAAAATGGTAATTAATTTATTTTTATTAAGATGAGAGAATCTATTGTACCGGTGATAAAATGATGACCATTCACAGACTTCGAATTTCAAAACACAAAAATAAAAGTAATAAAGCTCTTTCGTCAACCTAATATCTAAGAGTAAGTAGCTATATACAGGCTCTTTACATTATGCAAGTGAATCAATCAAAGGATACATATAGATTAGAGGAAAAACTTGTTTTAAAAATTTCACGTCCCAGCCTAAACATTATATACTGAATCTATATAAAAGGAATTCATACCTTTTTTGAGGAAGTGGCGCATTACATATTTCAGATCCTGCTGCATCTCTATCGGAAGTTGGCCTGACTCTGCACAATGGAGTATCTTAAATACAGAATAAACTTTTAGTGATATTTTTAAAAGTAAACCTCAACAGAATACCATCGAACAGATTCCAACACTACTGCTATGAATCTTGAACAACTGCGAACCAAATTACTCTGTAAGCTTATATTATAGTTTTAGTTATGTTAACTCTTCATACATTAAACTCATTTGCTGAAAGATAATCGGTTACGTCAGCAAGAGATTTTTTTGAAGTTTCGTCAAGTCCTCTTCGTCGATAGCCACTCGGTTCGAAAAGAACCAGGAAAGCAAGAGGGATTCCTTCCAAATTTATTTCTTCGTTTTCAGAGCATCTGTAATATATTTTTTTCCAAAACAATTTTTTATAGCTTCCTACCGTGATCTAGTTTTTGACGAACATGTATCTGGTTCACGCTCAAATGCTTCCTGGCTCCCAGTTAGGCCGCAACCCTGAAGAAGATTGAAAATAATGTTTAGCTTAAAATTAGTGAGTTTACCTGCAAGGCGTAGAGATCATATTCAAGCAACATTAACAATAAGGACATCAAATTCGGATTGGTCCCCTCTTTTCTGTAGGAATAATAATTAAAAGAGACATCAAAACCAAAACGTACGAAAATGTGTTAAAAACTTTCTCTCTGAATGATTTTAGTTCAGCTTTAAATCTACGAATAGGAGTTAATTCTTCTGACTTTCGTGCATTGCTAACAATTATGGCTTGAGAAAATACCTGAAATACAATACTAACAAAAAAAAAAGAATTTTTCAACTTTTAGCCAATAAAGTCTTCCACCACTATGGGTAGGAGGGAACTGCTTCAATAAAGCTGCGATTAATTTGTAAACTGAATCCGAACTATCAAATCTAGTACCATATGAAGGCTGAATATATTAATTTCTAATTTTCAGAAAAACAATACAATACCATAGCTATTTCGTGCAGCATTTTAGATAAGATATCAGGTTCGGGAAGAAAATTAGAATCCATCGAGTGACGAATATAGCTTACACTATCATGACAAATGAGATCATGTACCTGGGCAAAATGTTTACTGTTCTTTGGACGTGATATACTTACAGCACTAGTTGGTTCATAATTCGAAAAATCACTACAGATCATATTATATGCAGATACAGCATTTTCACTCATATAACCGGATTCCTAAAAAATAATTCAAGAACACTTGAATGTAAAATATCGATACCGTTCCAGCTCTCGCTAGAGCTTGAGGAATACAGATGCTCAACTCAGCTCTCCAATCTACCCAGGTAAGGGGTGGCTTCTCATTAAACATGGTAACATCTGCTTCTCCCAGGACTGTAGTAAAATCAGACAAGACAGATATTGTAGTTTGGCTCAGATTTGCCTCAGAGAAAATTAAAGAAATCTGCAAGGTGGAATGACTTTAAAAATAGTTTTTAAATATAAAATGTTACTGCTCGTTCATCTTCTTCTTCTTCTTCGGCTAATAAGGGTTCAGGGTGAACAGTCAAATTATTCTCGGAAATTTCTCGTTCAAAATCACTCAACGATATATGTGAAATTCTAAAATTAGTCGAAAAATATAAAATAAATACATATTTTTAATATTTACGAAGATTCATTCAAATCGTCCATCATACTAGGTGATTTGGTTCGTGAGCGACGAGTAAGTTTCTAAAAGCAAATGAAGCAAACTAAAAAAGAGAAACAAAAATGTACATTAGAAGAAAACGCTTGGGGCGTGGGATATCCAGCCCCGCTAGTTATGTAATTGAAACTTTGTTCATCGAAAACAATGTTGGGTGAATGATCATTTCTCCAATACGAAGCGCTGTTAGTTAACATCACTTCACGATTGGGGAATAGCTAAACATTCTCTTATATAATAATATGAAACAAAACAAAACAATATAATGTACATTACCTTTTGCCTAATGCACATTGTGATAAATTGTTCATACATTATAGGAATACGATTTAGAAGAATTGTTCGAATAAACTCTTCGTTAATATCAGCATCTTCTAACGAGTCCCCATTTAGAATGAAAACTGCAGTAGCCTAAAAGTAATAGAAATAAGAATTTGTAATTAAAGATCATATGAACTTACATTGACCCAAAGATTAGTGTTCTTCTTATCTTTTAGACTCTTCAAGGTATCGTCCGGTTTTATAAAAGCACCTCCTGCCTCCAATACACTGAAATAAACAGTAGATATGAGAAAACCCGAAGCTATACTAACGCTCTTAATTCATTTTTTCTCTGACGACCTTCTTTTGTTTTTCTACCTATAATCAGAACTCGAGAAAAAACTTCATCTGCGAATACATTCCTTCCCGACATTTTTGAATAAAAAGCTGATCTAAAAATAAAAATAATATAGAAAATATATGGGTTTCTTACAATTTAAGTATCTCAGGCAAGGATATTTTATTAAGTTTGCTTCGAATAACACGAATGTCAATGTCACTGTCTTTAAAAACAAATGGTTCTTCTTTGAGAATTATCTTCTTAGCAAAAGATTTTTTCAACCAGTCAATTCTAAGAAAGCAAGCACCTAAAACAAAAACAAAAAAAAATTTTGAACGACTAATGAAACTCACCAGCAATCGTTCCGAAGTATAATGGTGTCCACCTGAAATTTTTGTCCTTAACAGATGCAGGCTTTAGAATAATGTGAGTTATATCATGGGCCAAATACTGAAAGTATTAGAAGAATGAGACAATTAATCTATTAGTCAATCACTATACATCTACGAATTCAACATTTCCAACAATTAATTTTTGATATTCTAGCTTCTCTTTCTCCGGGAATCCAACCAGGAGAACTTTATGTAAAAAATTGCGGGCTGTAAACGTTTTGTAGATTTTAAAATAAAGAGATAGATATATAAGTATAATAATTTCGAAACCACAACGAAAAACGGAAGAACTCCTCGAATCTCCTCCCAATGTACACACGATTTCGAGCACAAACTCCCAGATAAAACAATATTTACCTTTCTTGGGCGGACTTCTAGGACGGTTCGGAGTCTTCTGTTTAGGGCTAAAAGTATGCTCTAGCTTCCTCTTCCTACTGGTCTTTAATTCGGACATAAACTAAACAATTTTTGGAAACATTACAAAGCATTCCGAAAGAAAATATTGATAATGGTGGAACACAGAACCCTCAAATGCAGATATTTATGAATTTAACTTTTATAGATAAAAAATAAAACAGAGTCAGTTAACAAAATATGTGGGTAAAATAGGAAAAAAAACAACAACGGCTAACAAAAGGCTAATGAAAATCAACAAAAAGATCAACAACAGTATGAGAGTGCAAATTCACAGGAAGCATATTTTCTCATCCAAATCTACTTAAAATCTTGTTTGCAAACAAATTCTTCAGCATATCCAAGTTCAGGGATCTCGCATGATCTAGCACAAGTGTAGACATATACAGAAGCCCAATCAATGGATTGCCCTATAAATTAGTTATAATAAAGAAAATAATGAAACCGGTTCAAAATACCAATAGAATCAACTTCAATTAATGATAGAAGATGTGGAGTTAATTGAAACTCGAAACGGCGAGGGCCATTACAAATTTCACAACATGGGATATCATCAGGTAAAGATGGGGCCAAATCTGTTGCTTTCAAAGGATTTCCTGAAATATGATATAAAAAATTACTTCAAATAGTCTTGAATAGTACCGCAGCGCTGATAACGAATAATTTGTTCAGGATTCAGATTAATGAGTCTATTAAACCTGCAAAATATCTATAAACCACAATTATAAAAAAATATCAACTTTTCGAAAGATTCGTCTCGTGCTTGATCTTCAACAGCGGCTTCACAATCTTCAACAGTAATATCCTCATTCTTCTGAAAAATAGAAAACCAACTAAACACGAAAAAAAATAAACTTACTCCTTTTTGTGTATCTATGAATTTTTGAAACTCTTTGAGACGACGGCGTCGTTCCTCATCAGTTTCATCGTCAGAATCAGCTCCATCATCATCTTCATCATCAGACAAATCATCAAAAATATTTGAAGGAACATACTCCTAAAGAGAGAACATGGAAAATTTCTTATTTCTCGAAATCATACTTGATCAAGCTCAATTCCAAATTCCTTGAAAACAAAAGGATTAGCAGGATTAACAATACTATCAACACTAGCAGCAAGACCACAATTTTCACGGTGACCGGTAGTCCAATCAAGAGCTTGATGATCTCTACAGCAGTACCTGAATAATAAGATGAACTGAGACACACTATCATTTGTAGCCTTACCAGGCAACACCACACTTAGCACATTTTTTGCTAGCATAACAACCGCAGATTCTGCAAAGACTTGGAGCATCCGCAGGATAGTAAGGATCAACAACATCCCCATCTACAATAAAAATATGCTTATGAACTATTAATTCTTATACCTAGATCAGGATCCATTGCATTTTGGTCGGAATAATAAGGATTAGCTCTTGGCAGGACACAACGGAAGACTTTAAGATTTGATGAATCATTCGGCTGGAATTTAAAAACATTTTGTGTCAACCTAACTCACATTTAAACCTTAGAACATTGAGGATTTCTACAAACGAACACAAACAAAGTTCTGTGGAAAGAGTGCACAGGATCGTCATCTTTCGTTGCATAAATTTGGATGAGAAAACACATTGCTTTCTTACAGATCTAACAAAAACGAAATATTAATGTCCAAAGTAATACAGCTTACTTTGCACTCTAACTGTGAAGTTACAGGAATATTTTTAGGATTTAGCCATGATGGTTTTCCTCCTATTTTACCCAAAGGAAGATATTGGCTACGTAAACAATATAAACTATCTGACTCTATATCAAGTGAAAAGCCCAAATGAACTGGGGCATCTTAATGAAATCATTATCTGTAAAGTATAAAACTATTTATGTACCGTGAACATCGTTTTGCATGATTAATCTTGTTTTTTAAGTTCTTGTTTAAGTTCCTGTTTATTAGCAGAAACAATCCAAAAACCTAACACTACGTGAACCAACAGAACAGCAACAACAGCAGAATAAGTCAGTGAATCGTTCACCGAATATCCAAGAAGCGCTGAAACAAATTGTTGAAAAAAATATTGCTATCATGCAGTATGAGTGAGTGGTGTGTACAAACAAATATCAAGAAGTAGGATCAATGCCTGTTCTAGAACATATTGTTCATCAAAAAATGTTTTGATGTGTAAGGTCAGGCAATATTGAGAATAAGCTACCTTCGAACAGATATGTCTTGAGCAAGAACATTGATCCAAGAGGAACAATCAGAATGACGAGACTGTAGACAATTAGACTCTTCACCGCGCCCTGCACACGCTGGTCACGTAAGCTAGGAATTAATTCCTCCATGTTAGGGAAGTAGTGGCCTGCAATGGCAGGGCACTCAGACGTTTAAAAATTATTGAATTGTGTTAAATAACAGTTAAATAACATGTAAGTAAAGATAGCGGAAATATAATAAACGCTCAAACGAATAAAATTAAGAAAAAATTGAAATTACGTAATTTATATTACAAATAAGTGAGAATTGTATGAAATATCACAGATTAATAATACATTAATTTCTAATGAAAAAAATAAACAAAGAAAATTATTCCTCTTTTTTGCTTGCTTTAAGCTTTTGTTCTGCTTCTTTTTCTTCTTGATATGCTACATAGATGAATAGCCCAACAATTACAAAAACAACAGCCACGCCACAGAAAGCAGCATAGAGCATAGCTTGATCTGGTGGTAAATTATAGTGATCTAAAAAAAAATAGTTAAATATTAAATAATGAGTAAAGATGTTAATTAATTAATTTTTGTTACAATATTCAAAACAAAACTAGAATTCGCATTTTAAGAGAGGTACATTTACATATTATATGTTCAAAAAAATTAAGTATGCAGAATATTATATTTTTGTGCTCGATTTACGTGGCGTAATTAGTTTGTAAAAAGTATTTAAATCGTACCTATGAATATGTAGTGATAGGTCGAGAACATTATAAGTAGTGGCAATACGAACATTGCAGAAGAAAACATTATAAGGTTTCTGATGGCTTTGTATGTATCAGCTTCAGTATAGAATTGCTCCTTAAAATTTTTTTATGTATATTTATTCATATATTAGTTGATTATTAGTTAACAAACCTGTTCTTTCTTCATTGGAACATTAAGTAATTCCTCCTCGGTTTTCTCCATGATATCCTTCTCTACCGGTTCCAATTTCTGATCAGCAATGTCATCATTAAGACTACTATTCTCACTTTGAGAATCTACTGTATCGACCTAAATTTAGAATACTATATTATTCAAAAACATTTTAAAACCTTTTCAAAACTCGAACTTGTTGAAGAACTATCAGATGCTTTCTTGGAAGGTAATTTCTTTCCTGCCATTCTAGAAACATTATATTGATGAAACGAATATTTCAAAAATCATATATAGATATAAAAAGTCGAAAAAAATCGAATGAAACAGTATAAAACAGAGGAAAAATGTGTTTTTTAGGAGATCAAGTTAATAGAATGCATAAGTGGAATTAGTGATGACTCGGGATGACTCATATAACCAGAAACATCGATATGTACATTGTTTTCTCACATAGTACACGTATAATAAAAGAGCATATATAGTATTAAATAAAGAATATACATGTTGAATTAAGTATATAAGGTTGGATGATAGATGATATTCACTCGACTGTCTTTCTTATCAGGACGTGCTCTCACGATACCCATTACCTCTAGTTGACCCAATGAAGCGAAGAAGGCCGAGTCAGCATAGTTCTTCATAGATTTAGGTAACTAGAGAGAGGACATATCAGATAGAGATCAATAAATCAAAACTCACGTCCTTTTCAAAACTCGGCCCCCAAGTGGCTAGATCAGCATATTTGAAGTTAGGTCTTGTCAAAAGTTTTTGATAAGCAAGCGATACAGCAGGGTTACCATCGGGCTAAAAATTCAATTTTAGAAAATAGATTTGAAAATGTTTTATTACCAGAGGTTGAATCATAGCTGCTTCGGCATCATGTGCTGGATTACCATGCAGGAGTGCCATTTCATCAACATAGCTAACAAGAAACTTTTCAGACATTTCATAATCTTTCCAATTGCAAAGCACAGTATCTAAGCAATTCTAAAATACTCTGTTTAGTTTCTATAATTGAAAAAACGAACAACCTCGATGCAAGCGAACAATGAAACAATAGCTTTTGATTTCCAAGAATTAAGTTTCTTCACTTTTTGAGCATCTAACATTTTTTTATGTTCAGCAAGGGACATCTTCTTAGCCTTAATCAAAGTTCAAATTTAAACAAGAATAGAATTCAAAAAACCTTCAAAGGCGAAACATCCTCAGTTTTCGCTTGAGCGTTCGTAGCTTCCTCTTTATCTTTCAATATACTGTCATTGTAATTATCCACCTCTTTCTTCAATTTATCTACTAGCTCCTTAGTAAGAAAAGAACTAAGAGAATTACAAAACTCAATAATATTTTCGGGGTCTGCAACTCTCTGTCTATCATACCATTTACTATAAACGCGAAAATATAACTAAATCATAAAGTCATTCTTACTTATAGACTTTTGACTCAGGCGTAATATCCTCATAGGATTCTAATTGACGTTTTGTCCAAAATTGTTTTCCACATTGGATGGACTCATGAGTTAAGTATAGCCCAAATGTATCTCTAGGAAGCCCAATCGATTCAGATACAAATTTAAGACATCTCCAATAGTTCTCTAATACTTTTCGAAACACTGATAACTCATTCTAAATAACGGAAACTATGAAAATAATATGCAAATCAGAAGAAAAGAACCTCGTCATGTAGTGGGTTTTTAATGCAATGCTGTAACATAGCAAACTGTAGTATTCTCTTAACTTCCGTTACAGAATGGTTGCAAGAAAAAAACCGATTTCTGTAAGTCATTTATACGTAGTCAACATATAGTAAGTTAGTTACCTGATGGCCGCGGTCAGCTCTCCTGATGTCCAGAACTGTTGTTTTTCATAAAATAGAATTTCTTCAATTATTTTTTCGAAGACAATTATGGAACTAGGCAATTGGAAAGTTTTAGCACATATTCTGTTCAGAGTAGATATGGAACACAATGAAGAAAAGGCAGTAACATCTTCAAATCAAAGTTAATCAAAACGAAAGACCTTAGGAAATTACCTGTTGATACGCAAACGATAACGGCAACTTGGCAATCATCCTTATTATTAGAATTCAGCAGACGGAACAAATTGTCTATAAACTCACCAGAACTTAACTCAACTTGTTCTATCAGCAAAACACATGACTTCTAAATAAAATAAAAATATATAATAGTAAAGGTATAACATATCGAACCTCACTCTTAACATCATCAATGACAGAATTTACAGATGCACCACAGCAAGGCACTCGAATCAATGTTCTATTCCTTTTGCCAATGATATCTTCCAAAATAACAAAAACATCATTGACCGAAGCAAAATTACATTCAACTACGGCTGTAGATAAACTTCCATCTACAGAGTTGGTTTCTTAATTTTGTCACGTATATTTTCAAAAAATAATAGATACCTGTATCATCCAAGGGAATCAAATAATTTATCAGATTTTCTGCAAATGCGCTATTTAATTCTTTATAAGCACGATCAATTCGTTTGGCATAAGAGTGATCATTATGAAGAAATTGAAGTCTATATGTGAACCTAAATAGACGAAATTAAAAAAATATATAACAAAAAACTTGCCTGGCTGTTGTTTTCTTTTTAGAAATGCTTTCATGAATTTCATTGCTAATAACATCGCCAAATAAGCTCATTGATTCTACGTCATCCTTTTTAGAACCTTTCGAAATATTACACCACATATTGTTCGAATGGGAATCAAAATTTTGGCACAGGGTTAAGAGTAAAAATCACCAGGATGAATGAAATTCAAATAATATCTTGAACAATTACGTATTTTACGTACATTTATTTTACAATTTGTAATGATCTGGCTTACTATATTGAACCACATCACATTGTTTGCTGAAGCTTTATAAAATAATCAACTTATGAAACAATTGTTGTGCATGTTAATATTAAAGTGCAATATATTTGACCACTCACATATGACCGATATAGATATTTCTTTCATAACAATTGTTGAAAACAAATCATCATAAAAATAATTATGGCTTTAAAATCTTAAGTATTCCTTTGAAAGTTTCCTATGTAATAATTTTTTGATGCATAAAATTTATTTTATTTTATTCAATATTCACAGATATTTGAAACAACTGAAATGAATTTACACCATATTATCTTCACTCGGATAGCGTTTATTTGCAGGGAATCGCTCTTCATTTTCACGAAAATGCAACAAATACATTTCTTTGTACAATATTTTAGCCAAATGTCTGATTCTATAGAAACATCTAGTTTATAAATACAAACGTTAGATCTACCTATTTTTAATATGACACTGTAGATCATCATAAGTTGATTCTTCCATCTCCTGAAATCCCTTATCTTCTTCAGATTTGAACGCAGCCCAATCAATCATTGTACAATTTCTCAAAAGTAATGTGGATAAAATTCAATAGATGAGCGGTAACAAACTTTAGAGCTGGGCTTATTTTTCTAAGAATTGCGTTATATTTGGCAAAGGCTCTAGATCTGTTTCCATACTATACGTTGATTGTCAAAAAGTAATTGAATCAATAAACGTACCTCAGGTATAGTTAGGAGATATATATTAGGTAGAGGAAGCTCTTTGACTCTAACAGCGTGGGGGGCAATATCCAATAATATGCATAAAATATTTAGGAATATTTCATGAATATACGTATAAACTTACCATATTTAGGATCGATCTCTAAAAATTCTTGTTGCCGTTTCATGAACACAGCTTTGATTCTATCTACAGCTCTAAAAACAAAAATTATCATACCAAATGAAGAATTGCTATCGTACTCAATAGCTTGACGAACAGCGCTCTCGATTACTTCGTCAGTTACTTTTCCTGTATAAGTTAGAATATCATGTCCAAAAGAAAGTACAATATCTCGCATATTCAAATTGTCATACCGGCATTTGTTAAGAACAAAGAGAATATCGCTAAAAATATAATTTGATATAAATAAAGCTTTACTTTTCCTAATTAACTCTAATTTCAACGGAGGAGGTAAACTGATTATGGTTCCATTTAAGAAAAATCTGGGATCAACATCTTCAAGCAAAGAATCTGTTAAGATGAGTATTCCTTTAAAGAAATATTTGGGCGACGACCTCAGATTAAAGGCTTTACCATAACAATTTGATTCATAATCTTTTTCAGGACATTTTGATATCTTAATTCCAGCCCAATTCGAAGAAAAACGATTCAAAGTTTTTACACAATTAACTAAATAGTCTTCAGCTTCTTGCTGTAAATATTAATTACTTATAGGTAGCCATAAGTATTAATAATACATCCGAGAATTTATTACTAGAATCGACTGGTTGCAGATCTAAATGTATAGGTGTCCGAATTTTTTGAACTGGGTTTGAATTTTCAGGCCGTATGCGCCGGAGAGATCTCAGTAAATTTCTACTGAAAATCTAGAAGCTAAAAAATCTATTTAAACACTAAATTACAATTCGGATTCTGCATTAGCCTTCTTTGTTGTTGAAATTTCATCAATTTTCCTTCCGAGCTAAATGAAACAAATATATTCAGCTAGTAAAAGATGCATGTCTTACTGCGGTTCTCATTAGCTTACTAACGTCACAAGAATCTCCTCGGTAAACCTAAAGCAAACTATCCACTTCGGTAAAAAAGCCAAAAATTACTTGAGCCACATGGAGTCCAATATCTTTACGGTAGGATGAACATATATGGTTAAACAAGATGATTTCATCGACGGATTCTATTAATGTAAGTTCGAATAGATTATACAGTTGTTAATGTCATACCGTATAAACCGCCATTTGCTTTATTAATTTTAGCAAAATGCACTTTCTTTTTAGTAGGTTCTGAATGAGACGTGTCTTTCCTAGAATGATAAGAAAAAACCTTCATGAAGTTCTTCATTCATCTCTTTCACGTCGTCAAGAACAGGTGTAGATCCGGTAGCTTCGATTTGATATTCATTTTCATAATCATCATCAATAACTCTTAACAAACATACTTAGAATACTTCAAAGGAATGCTTACTCTAGTTTTACATTACTCCAATCGGGTCTAGGAGGACTGGCAGCCCGATTGATTCTCAACGAACGATCCAACTGTTGAGCTAATTCGATGAAATGTTCACTACGTTGTTCCAGTATCTCTACGAAATTTCAAGAATAACATAGGTTATCACGTAATAATACACCTCTACAGCCTGGTTCAACATCTAATCCGATCAAACGATTTCTCACAATCTCTAAGGGATCAGAAAGAACATTTTTGACATCTTCATTGTCCACATGTTGAGTGTCTTCAAAGTTATGAGAGAATGGATCAATGAAATCTCTTCTATCATTATTATCGGATTGAAACGATATTCTTTCAAATGCTTCAGATATCTGGCTGAAAAGTTGTGAAAATAAACACAGCACCCATCAAACAGTAAGAACTTCATGGCTAGCATCATAACTTCTTTAGAAGGTGGTGGGGCTAATTGAACTGAGAGTTTTCTTGAAATATTGGAATAAAACTCTAAATCTAATCCATCCACTAAAATTAATGTTCATATTAAAACATATTAGAGATCCACCTTCTTTGAAGTTTTCAGGATGAACAATTCTTGCAAGTACGCCCCGAATAATATGTTCTGAATGTTGAACAAAGAAAAGTTGTTCCTCAGGTGAAAATTTCCCAGGTTTTCTTTTTCCAGCAAAGTGAAAATCACGCTTAACATATTTTTCCAAAAGACGAAACGCATCAGTCATCCCTACAATGAACAGTGATGTAAAGTTTATTTATGATACACAATACTTCCTCTTGTTCTTGAAAAATCCTTATCAAATGTAGAAAGGTGCTTTCTTATAAGTTCGATATTTGATGTAAATTGTTTGTAAACTTCTTTTTCTCCATTCAATAAGTCATGCTGTTCCTCTAAAATTGCTACCCCTACTCTCTCTGAAAACAATCTCATATTTTTTCATCCTTTTTGAATACTATACTTGTTGTTTCGGGGATTATTGATCCTAATCGTTTGTCTCCCATCTATAAATAAGAAACAATTGCTGTATTGTACGAATTCTAAATACTAGATAGAACAGCCAATCATTGAAAAATAAAAAACTCTTATATAAAGCATTTAATGCAAGCCCGCACATTAAGAACATGATAGTATATAAATAAATAATAATAAATTATCACATATTGTTCATCTTCTTGAACTTTTCTACTCCTTTATCACTAACTTCAATGAGTATTCTTCTTAATTCATTCAAACTGATTTCATGATATTGTACATAGGCTGCACCAAGAATTAAGAACAGTAAGAAAACCCGTAAGAATTTTTTGAATTTTGGAGCAACAGGTAGAGCAGTATTAACAGGAATCAAACTGTAAATGTTATTAGATAAGTTCAATCATACTTGCAGTAAACTTACATTTGAGTTGAAAAACTATGCAAAGGACCGAAGCATAAGGTCATGGCAGTTAAAACAAAACAGATTACATTAAAAGGCATACTAAAATCTGGAGTTGGTAAAGCAATTAAAACAACATTGCTATGAAGAATGACTGATTGAGCTGAGATAACACGAGTTGATCCTCTGCAAGTTGTAATTGTTTGAAAAGAATTTTGTATAAAAACTAACATATATTTAAGTAATTTTTCACTTTCTTTTACGTTCAATATAGCACTAGGTAAGTACAACCCGTGATTGGCATCTGGAGGATATTCGCGAAGTCTGAACATGAATTGAAATATAGTAGATGTTTCAGTAGTATCTTACCTTAAGAAAGCTTTGTCAAATGTGACCCGAATATGGCAAACTGAAGAGGCAGGAAGAACAAAATCGAACTCCATGAGAGCAGGAATTTGTCTTGAAACTGCTGGCTTGAAACGTTTATCATAAATTTTTGTAGCCTAATTAATTCAAATAATTAATAGAAATAATTAAGAAAAACCATACCTGTTCTTCAGAATTAACAAAGCATTTCAATTGAATGGTATGATAGTATAATTTTACATACCAAGGAAGTGTATGAGAGAATGACACCCGTAATTCTTCGACATTATTTACAATTTTAGTAACTAATTCACCAGAACTTTGTTCGGCTCCACCAAGCATAGTTGACATACTGAATAAACAAAATTAGAAAAAAAAGTGTTAATTGAGTTACCTGACTATTGAAGAGCTGTCTATTATTTGATTATTTTCTTCTGTATCATAATAAGCTGCTATTGAAAAACTTGGAGAGGTATTTTGTTCACTAAGCTCATATAAAGCATAATCTCCAACACTTACTTTTATTTTAGGAGAGGGTTCAAGAATTTGGTTCTTAAAAACAAATTTAAAAATCTACAATAGTTATATTCAAACCTTTCTATCCACTTGAACGTAAACTTTACTTGAAGTTGCAGCTCTACAGAAGCCAGTAATTTTTCTTCCCGTAAGTCCTATTATTTCCCAATCTATTTTAAAATATACTAGAAAACCCAAAACTAAAGTATTACCTAATTTTCCATTTTTCAAATCCTTCTCTGAGACTATAACTAAATTCAGTTCCAGATTCCAAAGACAATTATTATTCTATAAGTAAATAGCTTTTTACTAATCATGATATATTCAATACTTGACACTGCTTGAAAACGTGAAAATTTAAAGAATGATATAGAGAAGAATATAATTTAATAGGTGTAAACAGAGTGGCTAATCCATTCTAAACGAGTGGGTTATACCGAGCTATTTACACTACAAAATCTTATCAAACCTGCTTGCATGGTAAAAGTGTTCTCCAAGGTGTGAGATTTTCAGTACATAACGATTCTTTACCTAATGCACCATATTTCAGATGACTATCTTTATTAATAAACCCAGTAGGCTTTAATGTGTAGATTGGATCAGAACTCGCGATAGGTACAACACTAGTCAATGATGTACAAAATATTCCGTTTAAAGCGTTAACAAGATTGGTCCATTTTTCAGTGACTCTAAATATAAAAGTTGTAAATAATTAAGCTAGCTGAGCACAAAACCCAGAGTTATTTCCAGAAATCCAAGCATGTATATGAGCACCCGTAGGAGAACTAGGTTGGGGAGGTAAGCCCCATTTATCAGCTAGCCAACGCCCTTGTCCAAGTGAAAAATATAATTCATCAACGGAATGTGTAGTACTTAATTCAGTAATGATACGCGGAAATAATTCAAATGTATTTGCTGAAATGTTGATATATTTTCAAAAGTAAACAATTGTATACCTAATTCATGTTCCTTACTAATAATTTTGAAGCGGAACTGAGATAATATATTTTGACTTGGCAATCGGGAAATAGTTAGTTCTTCATGATAAACATCTTTTGCACTTGTGCAATATATCACAAGAAAAAATAAAACAATGAACATACGCCAATATTTTAGCGGATAAGACCCGACTATCAATGATAAGGTCTAAAATATATCGTTATTCTATTTGTATAAGGATTAGAATATGAAAAATAAGAATTTCGAATAGGAAATTGTGAGCATAAAATAAAAAAAGAAGCATTTTCGCATATGCAAATTACAAAAAAAAAGATCAAAGCATCAAAAGTTGTCATGTATGAATATAATAAGATAATATATTACATTTAATTTAAATACACTCCAGCTAATGTATAACATTTGATTTAAATACACTCAAGCTTAAAAAAAAAGTTTAATAAATAAACAGATATTTGAATATAATTGAAAAACTCCGCCCCCTTGTAAACAGCATTCGTTTTTATTCTATAATTATTCTCTTTTTCCTGACTTAATTATAAAATTAATTTTTTTCTAAAAAAATGTCTATTATGAACTAGTTTGAATTTGATTTTAAGTTCCAAATAAGAAATCATGATAGAGGAACTAAGCATTTTAAAAAAATTCATTGTTTGTACAGCATGAAGAAATCAATGTTGTGATAATCATAAGCTATGACTAAGATAGCGATATCATATGATAGAGTATAATAATCTTGATTTAAATATATTTCAAATATAGTTCTTATAGCTTATTAAAATGTTATCGTCCTAGTTTTGCATAATAAACTTTTATTCCAGTATGCCAGTAGATGAAGCAGCGACTTCTGCTGCTCTAAGCATCGCTCAAAAAGCTACAACATATGATCATGGTAGGAGATATGAAGAAGCAATATATTTCTATGTTGAAGCTGCTAATAAATTACTTCAATTACTCAATGAAAAAAAAGTGAGTTTTGTGTTCACTGAAACATAATACTAGGTTCTTGTTCAGTGCTTGCCAATATTGAGAAAAAATGCTGAAGAATATATCAATCGAGCGGAATATTTAAAAAAAGATTTGCCGAGGTTATTAGAATTAGCCAAGGTAAGCTCAAGGTGTTCTACCTCTTTTTTTAAATGGGTGATATTAACATTTAGATGAATAAAAGCCCTAATCAACTGCGGTTTGAAAAAGCGGAGTTTCTAATGATTAAAGCACAAGATCTTGATTCTCAAAAACACCACAGTTTAGCCTTAGATGAATATAAAGCGTCTATTCAATTGTTCACTGAAGCCGTAAGTTTAACTTTTATTTTATATAAAGTTTCCATTTTATTCAAGTGCCATACTTGTACTGATGAGACGAAACGAAAAAATATTTTAAAAATAATCGATGCTGCTCTCACCAGAATGGAAACTTTAAACGGATTTATTAAAAAAGCTGAAGAAGAACTTCTTAAACTTCCTGATGTTCCTACTAATGGTTGTATTTCTTAAATTAATTTAATTTACCTTTCAAAGTTCAGATTTTGACAAGTTTTCTATTCATAGTAAAACCCCCAGCCCAGAAAGAAAACCAGCTACTTCCTCACCTTCTTTAAAACCAAAGATACAACAAGTATAGCCTATTTAGTGATTTTTCTCAAAGATTATTATTAGGGAAATGGATTAACCAAAGAAGAATTATCTGTGCTAGGTATTACATCGAACATAAATGGAAAGCAATATGTACCGTTTTTGTCTCATGATTTACAAGAAAAGTTTTCATTTTCAATACCGTTTACGTTAGTCATTGCGTCTCGGTTTTAAAAAAAAAAAGTTTTTTTAGTGATAAAGATGGCAAACTTCCTTTAACCGATAAACAAAAGGCAAAATTCAAAGCTTGGTTGAGACCATCTGAGTTCATGTCTGAGCCCAAGTTGATCAAAAATATTGATAGTGGAAGTATCAAGCAGGTATTTTTCGTTCAATGTTGTTTACCGAAGTTGTTTATTCTCAGACCGTGATATCTGATTGTTCATTTGTATCCTCATTGTCGGTAGCAGCTAGATATGAAAAGAAATTTGGTAAACAAATAGTTACGAGGTTTATCGGAATATTTATTTTATACTATTTATCTTATTTTAGTATAATTTTTCCTCAAAATAAAAGTGGAATACCGGTTTATAATTCACATGGCAAATATATGGTTAAGTTTCACATTAATGGTGTCTGGAGAAAGGTTTCTTTTATTCTAACAACTTTTTTAATATTATTTTTTGAGGTTATAATTGATGATTATTTTCCAACTGGAGAAAATGGAGTACTTTTGTGCTCTAACAGTCAGCAACCCGGAGAACTTTGGGTTTCACTCCTGGAAAAAGCTTATCTCAAAGTAATGGGTGGATATGACTTTCCCGGATCAAATTCTGTAAGTTTACTGATTATAATAGTTGTTATTATACTTGTTCAGAACATCGATCTTCATGCGTTATCTGGATGGATACCAGAACGAATTGCAATATCAAAAGAAAAAATTTCAAAGCTTGATGTTGACAAGGTAAATTTGGAATGTACTGCTGATAATACTGTATTATTCTAGATTTTTGAGAAACTTTTAACTAGATTCCATGCTGGTGATTGCTTAATCACATTGGCTACTGGTAAACTAGATCAAGCAGTTTGTGACAGAGCAGGATTAGTAGATGCTCATGCATACGCCGTCTTAGACTTGAGAAAAGTTGAAGTATATTAGTTGTACTTGTTTTTTTTTTCATTCGTGACTTTAGGGACATCAACTTTTAATGGTTAAAAATCCATGGACTCATCTTAGATGGAAAGGAAAGTTTTCTGAGAATGATCAAGCAAATTGGACCCCAACTTTACGTAAAGCTTTGGATTATGATCCTAATAAAGCCCAAGAAAAAGATGACGGTTTGTTGTAAGACATCTTAACTTTTTAAAAAATTGACATATCTTTAGGAGTTTTCTGGATTGATTTACAATCGGTTTGTAATTTCTTCGAAGTTTTCTATGTGAATTGGAACCCTAATTTGTTCCCATTCACTAGTGCTTATCATTCGTAAGTATTTTTAAGATTGAATATCAAAATAAAATTTTCAAATTAGCTCATGGCATGCTTGTGCTGGACCTATTAAGGATTTATATTCTGTTGCTGACAACCCACAATACTCTTTAGAAGTTAATAATCAGGGAAAAGCTGCTGTTTGGATTTTACTTACTAGGCACATCACTGAAATAGTAATTACCCGATATTTTTTCCTAGCCTCTCGATCTTCTCTCTCACTCTCTCTCTCTCTCTCTCTCTCTCTCTCTCTCTCTCTCTCTCTCTCTTTCTTTCTAAAAAAAATTGATTTCAGAATGATTTTGCCAACAACAAAGAGTATATTACTGTGATGGTTTACAAATCAGGCAAGAAAGTATATTTGCCTTGTGAGATTCTAAAAATATATCTGAAATACTGTTTTGTGTTTTCAGTTGATCCTAAGCCTCTCTATGAAGGATTACGAATCAACAGTCCTCACTATTTGTGCCAGATGATTGTTGATGAGCCAGGCATTCAAAAATATACATTAGTAGTCGCCCAGGTTTCTCTTAGTAGTTTTCAACTTTTTCTCTGATTTTTTATTTTTTAGTATGAAAAAATGAATACAATTAACTACACTCTAAGAGTATATTCTTCAACGAAATTCAATTTAAATCCCATTAAGACTGCTTATAAGCATAAAAAAACTGTGAGTTTTTTTTTGTTGAAAAATAAACAAATATAATTTAGATAACTGGTAAATGGGAAGGAAAATCGGCTGGTGGTTGCGGTAATGGAGGGGGTGAATCATTCAAGTATAATATATATAATGTTACAACGAAATTAAGTTTCTCTATTTTAGAAACAATCCATGTTTCCTCGTCTCATTAGAGGATTATAGTGATGAGAATGAAATTCTCATAATTCTCAAAGGACCAAAGCAGTATAGTGTCGGGTTCAGAGTTTCTCAGGAATCTTCTTCTCGGCAAATAAAATATGAGAGTAAAGATTCTGGTGTTTACAGGTATTGGTTTTTTAATATTATGTTTGTATGTATCATACTATGTTCAGACCCGGATATACCGTTTTAGCTCTGGAAAAAGTTCCAGCTGGTGTATATAAAGTACAAGTATCAACATTTTTGGTTAGTTCTTTAAAAGATTGGAAAATGAAAAAAGTTATGATTTCAGAGTGGACAAGAAGGACCTTTCATATTTACGGTAGAGTCGTCTTGCGGGTTTAATCTTACTCGGGTATAAAAAGCATATGTTTCATAACTAATGTCATTTATATAATTTCATTTGTATATATTTGTAGTTTATCAATTTGAATTTTTAATGAGAAAAAGTTCATAAGATCTCTATCATATATTGTTGTCTTTATAAAAGTGTCCTATTAATATTAATGCTCAAGAATTGTCAAATAAATTTTTTTAAAAGTACAGTGTAATTTTGAATAATCTAAGAGTACAAATATGATATTACAATTCATTAGAATGATCCTAGGGGATTATTGAGGCAATATGGTAAACATCGTTATCCAATAAGTATTCTTAATCCAAGCATCGCATTGTCAGGTCCCATCAACCTGAAGAATGCTTTCTCGCAGCTGTAGTGTGTTGTAGGATAAGCTCTCAGCCTCCCTTCCATAATTGGTCGGCGGTACGCCTGAGCCAATTTCGTGGACCTTTCTCATTTTGGTGGCTGAAAGTGGTTGGTAGATAGCAAATTGAGAGGGAAAAGAAGTACGACGAAAAGAGTTGAGATGGGAGAGAGAGGGAGAGAAAGAAGTTGGTTGTGCTGCAAGGAAGAAGTAGTAGGAGCAGCTGTAGCAGACACTAGGCACATCCCGTACCCTCTCCTTAAGTCAATTTGCCGCCTCTTTTCTCTGCATCCTCTCTGACTTGGACGTCCTTTTACGGGTATACATCAAATTATATTCTTCATATGTGCTAAGCTCAACACCTCTTCCATTCACAACTACGTTTTCATTTCTAGTTGTGAGGTTCATCTCAAAGACTGTTTGAATTTCCAACTTTATCTTGATAGATTCACTACTAGGTTCCAGAAAGAATTTTAAGAAAGCGTTATTATAGCTATATATAAGATATGAGTAAAGCGTACCTTTAAAAAAAAAAACAATATTCAATTTACTATAGAAAATATTTAATATATGTCTATTCTGCTCTTTAGTTTAGTATTTTGATGAATATCGTATAAAGCAATATTTTTTTCAGCCTCAACAGCTTGTTTTACAGTTCCTTTTATAAGTTATCACTAAAAGAGTCCCATTGTAGCCTTCTCACGGAATCAAATGATGCTGAACCTATGCTTGCATTTTGTCGTCAATCTCTAAGAGCCGCAAAGCGAGTATCCTGTGGAAATAGGGTCCATCTAATTTCCTTTTTTCCTTTTATCCTACAAGGACAGCTTTCGGGCATCTTGCTCTTTTCCGTTTACAATGTTATTGAACATTCGAGTCATCATGCTCACTGTCACATATCTTTTGTCAGTTCTTATAAAGTTGTCTACTCCATACCCATCAAAAATTTTATTAGGTAAGTAGTAAAAACTTTATTCTTTACTTATGTAGAATTCATTTTTACGATTTACTTTTTAATTATTTCTTTTTTTAATCTAATTTCTATTTGTTCCAGAATCTGTCACATGTATTTCTCCTGAAACAAGTACAGCTTCAAAAACATTACGATACGCAGTTGATGAAATAAATTCTCGTGAAGATGCCCCTTTTCGGTGAGTACTATTGATTCAATTTTATCGTTGTATTTTTTATAATTTTTAAATACAAAATTAATATTACTCAGGTTATCATTTCAACATCGAGATGTAGATCCTGGATCGTCCGAATCGTGGTATATAACTGATGCTGGTTTGTTAATACCTATATGATGAATGAACCATTTGATTCTCTTCATTTTTAGTCTGTCAAGATCTTAAGGAAGGCGGAATGGCTATTGTCAGTATAGAAAGTGGAAAAGGACATGAGTCATTACGGGGGTTAGCTGACATCTTGGAACTACCACTGATTTCTGTTGATTCACCCAAATTTCCTTCCGAGCCAGTTAATTTGTAAGTGAAAAAGTCAAAACAAATCGTTGAAGCATTTTTTTATTTCAGCTTCGAATTGAATGTAAGGCCATCACCAGCTGAAGTTTTAGCCGACTTCATTATTCATAAACAATGGACAGAAATTATTTTATTAGGAGATGGAGAAAATTGTGAGAACGTTTACGATATTTCAAAATAAACTACATTCTCAAAAACTCTTGATCAAATAATCAAAAATTTAATGAATGCTAACTGACCAATTGAATATTCAAGCGGGTCTGTCACCACCATGGCTGTGGCATCATCTGCATACGAAGACGAATACCTCAATCAGTGCACAACTACTAGAAATGCCAAAAGAAGAATCGAAATTTGGGGAATTTCTTCGAAAATTCAATATACGAAGAGCTAATTATACAAATAGGTTATTATTTAGAAATTCTTATTAAAAGGAATACTTTTGACATTTAGAATTTTAATTGATACAACATCTACCATGAGACAACAGAAACTTCTTGCAGCTATACGTGGTGCTCAGTATAGCCAAGCTAATTATCACTATGTTATCGCTAATTTTGTAATATTTTGAAGTTATAAGTATGTGGATAATATTGTTTTTCAGGACTTTTTACCTTATGATGTTGAAATGTTTGCAAATGGAAATATTAATATGAGCGGCTTTCAATTAATTGATAAAGAAAGTCGAGGATATTGGAATTTGAAAAAACATTTGAAGAAGACGGAATGGAATCCTTTAAAAAATTATGATGATGTTGATGTAAGAAATTAAACTTATTAAGAAACATAAACACATTATGCTTAGGCACGAGCTGCACTAGCTCATGACGCGATATTAGTAGCCTGGCATGGGTTCAAAAAAACTTTGGCAGGCAACGATTCTCTATTTCATGGAACTTTCAGACATGGAAGATTCTTCAATAGAGGATATCCAGGTGATTGAATATATTCTTATAAAATCTGTATAATATATTTGTTCATTAAGGAATATATTGTGACCCATTATCAGATAAAGCTCATCCAAATAGACCATTTGCATCATTTGAACATGGACGAACAGTCACAAAAGCATTGAGAGGGGTTTGTTTATAAAAAAAACAATATGATTGGTTTTATAATTAAATATATATTCAATTTGAAATATATAAAAGTAAATTATTATCTTTATATTAATTCATAAAACTACAATCGAGTGGTTGGTTGCATAAAATTAAAATTTTATTTTCAGCTTCGTATTGACAGTAAAGAAGGAGCTCTTACTGGTAATATTGAATTCGATCAATATGGACAAAGAAAGCGTTATGATGTTAATGTCATAGATCTCGTATCCAATACCAAAGCAACATTCAATAGCAAGGAGGTTTGCACTAAAACATTTCATATTTTGATACTAATAATACATCATAGGTAATGGCGTGGCGTCAAGGAGAAGGATTTTTCGCGAATCGGACAATCGCCCAACATACAAGGAAAACAGTAGAAAATCGTACCCGCAATAGTGTCCGAGTAGTTACAGTCATTGTAAGAGTTTGAATTACCAATTCTTGAATTATTTGTTTGTTATTTTCAGGTTGCACCGTTCGTGATGTTTAAGAAAGGATGTACAGAGAATAGTAATCGTACAGAATGTCACGGTAATAACCAATTCGAGGGATACTGTATTGATCTTCTGAAATTGCTATCCGAACGAATTGAAGGATTCAATTTTGAAGTTTACCTACAAACCAAAACTGGATCGAAAAAACCCGATGGAAGCTGGGATGGAATGATAGGAGATCTATTGAATGGACATGCTGATATGGCCGTATCGTCTCTTACTATTAATCAAGTAAAAACAGCCATTAGTTTAAACTTAAATATGTTGTTTAGGAACGGGAAAGGGTAGTTGATTTCTCAAAACCTTTCATGACGACAGGAATTTCGATTATGATTAAAGAGCCAGAGAACCAAGAATTTTCAGTTTTCTCTTTCATGCAGCCTCTTAGTACTGAAATCTGGATGTACATAATATTTGCCTATATAGGGGTAGGAGTTATGAAATTTGATAAAAAATGAATTTTCACTTTAAGGTTTCTGTAGTTATCTTTCTTGTATCACGCTTTTCTCCATATGAATGGAGAGTGGAGGAAACAGCTAGAGGGGGTTTCACAATCTCGAACGATTTTTCGGTTTATAACTGCCTTTGGTTCACTTTAGCTGCATTTATGCAACAAGGAACTGATATTTTACCACGGTTAGTAGAAAAACTAATGATTCTTTCCCGATGTCACTCAAAATAAAAAGTAAATTTTAGCTCGATATCAGGGCGTATAGCATCGTCGGCTTGGTGGTTTTTCACAATGATTATTGTTTCATCATATACTGCTAATCTAGCTGCCTTTTTGACTTTAGAAAAAATGCAAGCTCCCATAGAAAGTGTAGAAGATTTAGCTAAACAAACT
The DNA here is from genome assembly GCA_964057225.1 of Auanema rhodensis. Lineage (NCBI taxonomy): Eukaryota > Metazoa > Nematoda > Chromadorea > Rhabditida > Rhabditidae > Auanema > Auanema rhodense. The sequence goes on along the minus strand of OZ059899.1, from coordinate 5,120,279 downwards.
AAGATTAAATACGGCATTCAAGGTGGTGGTTCAACTGCTTCCTTTTTTAAGGCATGTTATATATAAAACAACATATCAGAAATACTCATTTATAGTACTCTTCTGTGCAAATTTATCAACGAATGTGGCGTTATATGGAGTCACAAGTACCATCCGTTTTTGTATCGTCCTATGCTGAAGGAATAGATCGTGTAAGAACTCATAAAGGTCGCTATGCTTTCCTGCTTGAAGCCACCGCAAATGAATATGAGAACACTCGAAGACCTTGCGACACAATGAAAGTTGGTAAGTATTTACAATTTAATACAACAAGAATTTCCTTTTTTAAGGAGCGAATCTCAATAGTATTGGATACGGAGTAGCGACGCCATTTGGATCGGATTGGAAAGATCATATTAATTTGGCTATTTTAGCTCTACAGGAAAGAGGAGAACTTAAAAAATTAGAAAATAAATGGTGGTACGATCGTGGTCAATGTGATAAAGGAATTTCAATGGTATGGAAGATCTGATGATTTCTCATATTTTCTGTATTTAAAGGATGGATCTTCATCTTCTCTCAATCTATCAAAGGTTGCTGGAATATTTTACATTCTGATGGGTGGAATGATAGCATCGATGATAGCAGCTTTGGGAGAATTCCTTTACCGATCGCGGATAGAAGCCCGAAAAGCTAACTCTAATTCCTTAGTAGGAAATTTTGCGGTACAACTATTTTTTAAAAAGCTCTGAAACATGAAAAGACTTATAGAAAAACTTAAAGCAAGCCTTATCATCTCAGTTACGGTTATCAATACAAGGTGGAGCGGTAGCTCAGCCAGGGACTCAATCTCATGAAGCACTGAAGCGCCAGCAGGTGTGTCCTATTATTGAAAACGAAAAACTGAATATGCAATTTAGCTGGCCGCCTTTCTTCCCGCTTCGAATCAAGATGAAAAAGCGCCTGATCAATTTAATAATCGGCCAGGTTATCCCTATAATACGGCGGTATAATCAAAAAAATCATTTTCTCGTGGAAACATTCCATATTGGAATTGAAAAAAAACATTGTTAAGGATTAAAGTTCACTTGATAAAACTTTCAATTATTAGATGTATCACAGAAAAAATGTGGATGAAACGCCACATCAGACTAGGAATGGAAACCTTGCACTGGCTTCCAAACTTTACAATAACAAAAAAAAAGAAAGGGAAAAATAATACAATATACACTGAATGAATAAGGATTCGAAACTGAAAATTGAAAAAAACCTCTGTAAACAACAGCTTCATGCTTTTGTTTCAACCAAAATCCGTAAATTCATTAATTCGACTCTGACCTAATATCACTAAAATTTTAAACGAATGATTCAAATATAAACCTCAACAGTGAAACTATCTCGATGAGGAGGAAGATAGCCCCAAATGGTACATTGTTCTTTCATTTCTTCAGGAATGTTTATTTGATTCCGATCTATTAATGAAGAGCGTGGCACAGAAACTGACACCTATAACACAAATTTGAACAAAAATAAAAGACAGCGCTTACCTCCCAGACAGGTGAATGCATATCATCTGTAGTTTCTTTAATAATTTCACAGCATTTTTTATAAAATTCCTACAAACAAAATAATATCAAGATTTCTGAACTTAAACTTACCATAGCAGCTTTTTTTATACCATGATGAGTAATGGAACAAAGCGGTAGTCTTATGACTCTTCGAACTACTACATCGGATAAAACCAATTTAACCAGAGAACAATCATCAAAAGAAGAATGAATCTAAACAAATATATCAAAATTAGTTTAAGAATTAGTTTTTAAACTACCAAAGAAACACTTGAAGCAATATTTATTTCCCGAGCTGGACAAGCGTTCAGTAATTCCGGTACAATTACATCAGTTGATTCAGGAGATACGTGATTTTGAATTAACAGTAGATTGGAGGGATACGCCTAAATACCAGGATGAAATTTGAAGAACAATGATATTATCTCACTTTTCGAACCAGCTTTGCCAATGTATCCGCAGTTACGCTGTGAACACGATCAACAATTACATCACTTATGGCACGGAAAGAAGCATTCAGGATGCCAGAAGCCAAAATCTCGTCAAGATGAACACCACGTAAATTTAAAGAATGACACACGCAAACATGACTAAATAAAAGAAAACATTAAGATTTTCAATAACAAACTTACCGCAAAACATTCTTCAGTCTGCCTACAGGTAGTAAAATTTCCATTCTATTTAAGGGGCGACGAAGAGTTAAACTGACATTTTCTGACCTAGGTTCTTTCGATGAAGACGTAGCTAGAGTATCTAAAGCACAATTTCTTCAATTATCCTTAAATATGAAGAAACATGCCTTCATGTGAATGAAGAGAAACATCACGAATTTCTATGCCCCCAATAAGATTACGACGAACAAGATAATGAGCATAGTCATCAATTATGCATTGAAACCGTTTGTTTACCTAGGTTCAAAATATATCAGATAGAACAAGTCAATGACTTACAGCTCGCATATTCATTTTGGAGGAAAAATCACATTTCGAAATTATAAGTAAAACAATCTCATTAGGCAAATCCTCAAAGCTGAAAACGATTATGAATAACTTAATAAATAAGGAAATGACTTGCCTTAATCGCTTCTCCTTAGCACAGGGGAAGGAATCCCTTTCTTTATTTTCTTTATCTATGGGATAGCATGAAACTAAAGAAGCCAATAAACGAGCCGCTGCAGAAAATAACTGAAAAAACCTTTGAAAAGGAAATATGCGACAATAATGAAACTCACTTTTTTATGAAAACGGCTAATCTTAGTGCCATCAACATTTCTTATACTCTCACTAGTTTGAGAAGAGATATCATCCTACAACACTTAGATAACAAAAAAATTTAATTATTGCAATCACAACCTCATTCTCGAGGCTTCTATACATGGCGATAGACTCTGGATATTTTAAAACGTTTCTTAGCTATATATATATTCTTATAAAAAATTAATTTATTGGTTTTTACGAGCTCTCGAGAAAAAAAAGAGTAAAGAATTTCCCTAAACATGATAGTCTAGTAATCGATCTATTGGATACCGTAATCTAACGTTAACAGTTGAGCAGATCATAGTTTTAGGTCATTTATCCTCTCGTGATTACAATAACAAGTCCAAGTTCTACTTGATAAAGTAAAACTGTGTGAAATGAGATAGAGAATCGATGAAAGACAACCGATTGTTTGACTGAGTTGTATTAAAATGAACTAATAACGATATCTAGCCGATCAGCTTAATTCCAATAATTTTTGTTTGTAACTCTTCAAACTAGAACCACATAGTTGTCTCGTAAAATGTGCTTAATATCTCATTTTAGCTTAGTATTTTTTTGTTTTTCATCTAACATTTTTTCTTAATTCATATGTCTAAAATAGGTTGTCTCATTTTGCTACACATTGTTATAGCTGTTTTATAGGCAGCAAATGAGCTTGTGCCCGTAACTTGGATTGCTAACGCTATTCTGATGACTAGAGTATGGCAAACAAATTTGAACTAACAAGAACTTTTTTGTTTCTTTTTCTTTTTCTTTGTTGGGATAAATTAAAAAAACATTGATACTGCATGAAATTATAATCCATAGGATTTAAAAAAACGTTTTATATTATTTCAAATTATGTGCATTATGTATATTATTTGTTTCAATATTCTATCATTACAAGTATAAATATCACATTTGTAGTAGTAATTTATGTATTTTGAAGGTTATGAATTGAGTCGTCTGTGAATGCTAGATATGGTTATGATTCTGTTGCAAAAGTTTTTTTTCCATGCACTCATCCACATTAATTTTATTTTTCTACCGTCTCTCTCAATTCCGAAATAATAAAAATTATAAAACTTCCTTTCTGACATATATATATCTTGGCTTTTCTCTCGTACTTTGGCTTTTCTTTTTCAGTTTGAAGTCTTCATATTCATGTACATACCCCTCTCTTACTTTTCATCTCTCAATGTCGAATCTTCTTAGCAATGCATCAATGCTTTCAAGACACTAATCCCAATATCCTATCACCATCCCCCTTCTCTCCTCTTCGTTGCTTTCTTCATAGTTTTCATAATAATTTAGATGACGTCTCATGTATAGAAATATATGTGCTCTCCCTCTATTCTTCCTTTTGCTTTTCATTTCTTGTATTATTCGATTTTTTCTTTTTGATAATGAAAACTAAATTATCTTTATATCTCCTTTCGAGCTATACTATATTTCTAATTATTTCCATTAATATATGATTTTTTTCTTTGTTATTTTCTTTTATAGTAAACAATAGCATATCATAACTATCATCATAAATTTTTGCTTTTTTCATCTTCTGTTAGGACTCGAACTTCATAACATTATCTTAATTTCACAAATCTAAACGTCGTCTCTTTTACTTCCTTCATTTGTAATATCCTTGCTTTATCTGGTGAAGCCAACTATTTCTATTAATATTCACATATTTCTAATACTATACCTCACTTTCTATCTATCTCTATCTACCCCCCTACTCTATTTTCTTTTCTCTCGTATTTTATTTTAATTTCTAACTGGGCTTTAGCAAAACGTTTTATGGAATTTCCACTTAGTCAAATATACGTGTATGTTTGTGCTTTAACCAAAATAATTTTTCACAAGAAACATGACCCTCTGAGGTCTTGATCTTTCCAGTTGTTTCTACCGCTTTTCACACTTTGTTTTCTGTTTCCTTTTCAACTGTAAGTACTTAGTACCGCATAAAGCTCAAAAATTCAAACCTTCTTCACCAATGTTCTTGCCACCCCGTTTCAGCTGTCTATACTCTAACTTGCTTGACGATTCTCCGTAATTTGTGACTTCCCTTATTTAGCGCTTAAAACATCCTGACGTGTGTCTAAAGCCAAACTTTGCTTAATCGTTTGCAATTGCTTCGGCTGTCTCTCTATATTCATTGTCAGCATGTTGGAGAGACTGCAAAAGATAGAGAGAAAGACTAAGAGATTGAGGTTTCATAAAAGGAGAGTCAGGAAATATGAGTGGGTGAAAGAGGGGCTAGGTAAGTGAAAAGAGAGTAAAAGAATAGTACTTAAACAATCGGATTTTCAATTCTGATTCCATTTCTTAAGGTAGAGATCATAGATAGTTTTATAAAATATTTTGAAACATGAAATATTTTTTTACCTTTGAATTTATCTTTTATCTCTGAACAGGAAATGCAAAAATCGACTTTTAATACTTACAAGATTAATATTTTTTTTCTAAATCTTGTATTATATCAATTGCTCATGAAAATATAATATAAATCCTATATAAACTGCATATTGAATCAAATTTCCGGATTAGAATACATACTCTAATATGTGTATTTAATTCCATTTACAGAGTAATAAGTTCAGTGAATAGATTCATATTCATCCCCTTTGTTTTTTGATTTTTTTTTAAAAGTTTATAAAATTATATTTAAGTTTATTATTAGATATAAACATATATCAAGCTTATATTGTCTTTAACATACAATATGTAACAGAAAATGAAACTCATTAAAAGCTTTGTCGTATTGAACAGCCATAAATAACCGGTAACATGGTTGATGGCAACTCAACGACGAGCTATTTGAAATGAATTCGAACGAATTTTGTGACATTTGGCTTTTTCAATAGAAGGAGAAGAGAGAGAGAGAATAAAGCTTTGCTTTTCTATAGTCTTGACATTGCTTTCTCTCCTTTTTTGAGATCAGTTTTATGCTTCCTATTTTTTGTTTCTTCATTGTTCTTTTGATTTTAAATCATTCTAAATCTGCAGTTTGTATATAAAATTGTTCAACATTTTGCGAGAAAAAAGTTTTTGTAGCTTAAACTAGAACACCACTTTTCTGTAAAGTTTGGAACATTATTTCCATTTAAAAATCTTTAACATCAACATTAAAGATCAGCATTTAGAAAATGTCTGTATAACATTTTCAAATATTATTGTTAATCTTTTCAGAAAACTCTCAATTTTCCAATAAATTTGGCTCAGATTGCCTGCAATGTGCTGTTTGGTGTGAATTAACACAAAAATAAAAGCCTAATGTACAAGAGTTAATATGTTGTTACTCAATACTACGTCATGTATTTTTCAGTATGAGTATGCATTCAAAAAGTTTAACCAAAAATTAAAGTAGTCGAACTGGCATTGCCCTTTTCATGATCCGCTTCAAATCCGAAATGCTTTTTCTGGCTAAGAATGATTATGGTTATAATTTTCGATTTTCATTTTTATTTAGTAAATTCCAAAAGAAATATGATAATTTCCTTCGAATCGTCAGACTTCCTGTCATTGGTGGAGATATGAAATTACATATTTCGCTAGTGCAGCAAGTTGCTTGGATTCTGCTTCACCCCCTTTCCACCACGTTCCGAGATTATTAGATAGTTTGGAAATATGTGAGATATACAATATCAAAAACTAAGAGCTTGAGTATTTATTTGTAGAATTTCATTAAACTTTATTAAATTTTTTCCAAAACCTCATTTTATAGAAAAATAAGATTTTTCGTATTATAAATTAAAGATAAAACTGAAGAAAAGTTTGCTTTCTATAAACTTTATATCCATGTTTGAAAGTTGCTATTAAACACTAATACAATCTGTAAAACTTTAATTATCGTTTAGAAAAGCTTAATAGCCCAATTAGTTTTGTAGTTTTTCATGTTTTAGTCAGAAGGTAATGTATGTACATAAATAAAATAAGTAAATAGGAAGGTTACAACATCGAAACAAGTTTTGCACAACCAGGACATGTATGATAATCAGACAATAGATTTCTTTCCGAAAACTTGGAAAATCTTCTTGATTTCTCAATAATAAACATAAATTCTTTAATCTGTTTCAACTTTTCTATTAAATATTAGATATACTCAATAAAATATATTTCATATTTCAAAGAAAAAAACAACTGATTTCTATTATTTTCATGTTATGAAAAAAATATTCCAACTATTTTTTCTTCATTTATGCAATAGATTTGACTATTTCCCTCTTTTTCTCTACATACTTCTTGATTTAAATAAAAACATGAGATTGGTAGTTGGAACAGAGTTGAAGCACCTGTTATCAGAGAACTATACGTATGGATGGCTTACCAAATACTTGGCTTTCCAAAATACATTTGTTAATTTTTAAAATTTTTATCTCTGAAAGCTACCAATAATTCGATATTATAATCCATAATAACTATATATATAACTATATATATATAGTATATATATATATATATATATATATATATATATATATATATATATATATATATAAATATATAAATATTTAAAATAAAATGAAATTATAAAACTTGATTTCTTGTTAATTTTATTCATATTTATTCAATTAGGATAATAATGACCATTACCACCTGGCTCATTTCAATTTCTTAATATTTATAACATATTTTGATTTTTATATAAATCTAGTTTTACTCATAGAACAAATAAATTAGCATATTTCTAATATATTTCGTGAAAAAGACTTCAAAAAGTAATAAAAAAAATAAAAAATTCTATTTAATATTCAAATATTAATGATATATGTTAAACTTTTCATAAGCGTGAAATTCACGTGAGCTTGTCGACATTTTACATCTTGCAACTGAACAAAACGGTTGAGTTTTTGTTTTGTTCATATACTCTCAATCTTCATATTTTCCATCTCTCTATCTGTCTTTCTCTTTTTTATTCCATGTTATCTCTCAATTTCTCCACCTCTTTTGCACTCCCTCTATCTCTTATATCTATTCGTATCAACATAGTTTTCCCTGTTACGTTTATCGGATAGCATGTCTCTTTTGATGTTTTTTCCATTAACTTGAATGGCCATGTTGCTATTAAAATTGGGTGTCACCGTGCTAGAAAGCCATTTGTCCATATAATATGAAAGAAAACCAAATTTAAGTAAAAAGCCTTTTCTTTCATTCTGATTCTCTCCGTCTCTTCTACATATTTCTTTCTCTTCTCATTCCTAGCACGTAATAGTCATAAAAATAATCTAGTCAAAACTTTTCAACTTCATTCTATTCTCTACGTTTACAATAAATCTTTAAAAGCTTTTTCTGCTTCTATTCCATTCGGCCTCCCCTTTAACCCTTCTCACTATCTCTCTTCAACCCTCCATAATTTGCTTCACTTTTTTCTTAGTGGAAAAGCTTTTAAGGCAAAAAAATTATTTTTTTCTATGTTTTCAGCATTTTTTACAGTTTAAGCTAGTGAAGTTGAAAATTTTGTTCAAAGAAGAAGCATCTCGCTCTACTATGAATGAATTTTTTGCAATTTGACAAGAGTAAGCAACGCAGAAAAATCTGTAGATCTTGTACATTCATTCTTTCTTCATGGTGAACAATGATCTTTCAAACTATTTGAAGCAGAAAGAGTTGATATTAACTATCAGTTGATATTCATCATCATTATTATCAGATCAGCTATGATGATCTGAAGATAGTTATCGCGGAATTATATCATATAAACCAATTTAATACTTCACATCATCATTAACTTTTCTCTTATATATATATATATATATATATATATATATATATATATTCTATTAAACTTGTATAAAGCAATATCTTTCAATAATTTTCATTTTTATTTAGAGCAATTTGTCAAATTTTAATAATTTTTTCCCGGAAACTTTTGATGCCAATCGTTGTATAGAGTACATAGTGAGATGAACATCTTATATGTATTCGTGAAATTGCAATCTTCAGAGTCTGACTTGAACAATTTTAAATGGAAAAAAGAAAAATTTAAACATTATAAATATTAAAAGTTTGAATATATTTTCTCATTGATAACCAGGCAAAAATGAAAGAATGTTTATACTATCCTATTATCTCGATGTATGAATTATATGATATGCAGATGAGGGCATGTATATCGAACTATCATCATTCTTCACAAACTTTTAATATTTGAAACAATTTGAATGACGACACCAATCAGAATTTACAAGTAATAGAAGAAAAATCAAAAATTTTGATTTTTTTTATAGAAATAAGCTTAAGCCTAATCCTTTTTCTACATAATCTCTGTCATTGAAGCCAAGCAACAAGAGATTCTTTCGAGCTTGTCGTCCAGCTTATTATCTTTCTATCTTCACTCTTAAAAAAATAATCTATGTTCTTATTTTTTTTATATTATCTGCTTGTATATCATTACTATATCTTATAAAAAGGGGCAAATGTTAGTTTGAGAGAGAGAGATATGCTGTCTTTTCACTCACTCCTTCTTTTCATGTATCTAGCTTCTTCACCCATTATACCAATAGTTAATTTATATCCAATACACACACAACATATATATATATATATATAAATACGTATAATATATATTTAGTTATAGATATATAACTAAAAACTTGTAAATAACTTTAACATGTTGTTTTACTTTATTTCTTCAAATAATCATGTAATCTAGCATACATACATATTTCAATCTATGTATATCAATAACGCTTCACAGTTTTCTTCAAAGCATTAACAGAATTTTCAAAATGACATCATATGAATAGGATAATTAAGTGAAATAATGACAATTTAATTCAAATAATTTCAAAATTATTGACTAAAATTTACAACTTTACTATATTAAAATGTAATAATCATTAATAGCTTTTTGTATATGAATCAAATATATATATATATATATATACAACTCTTTAATATCTTTATGACGTATAACTCAAAAACCATTTAATGATGACGAATATGGAAGAACATATTCTATCAATTATAATATATTTCTTCACCTTTATCGTTTAGTCATAAATGAAAAATTCATTAAGTTCATTCATTCATCCGTTAGGTGAATCTACACTTCATCTTAACCTTCTATAATTCAAACTATATCTTATACTTTTTAATATAATTTTATATAATATTATAAGAATTAAATTATTTATTTTTAAAATAAAATAAATAACTTCCATACATGCAGCATATATGTATATCTTTTATATTATTTTACATTCTAAACTAATAAACATACACAACTCATCACCATATTCACGAAATTAAACTTTTTTTTGTTATTTGTTATCGAAAAATCAACAAACACATGTCAATGAAGCATATGTATAGTTTTTAAACATTACACCTTTTTTCCAATACATCCATGTATGTTTGACAACCTTTTCAAAGTTTGTACTCAACATTCCATTAAGATTCCGTTGCCAACTTTTGATATATTACATTTTTGCCACCCAGTTATACTTAAAGCTTCAACTCCATTTTAGTACATTTCAGTAATTTGTTTGTACTTTACAGAACAACCATCTACTTCCTTATATAATATTAAAATATTAACTATTTAACCTTATGAATCATAAAATGATATAAACTAATATAATAAATTTCTGTTCTTCATCATTTTATTCAAGATATTTATTCTTTTCTATCAAAATTATTATTTTTATATACAAACTGTACATTTGTGATTTAAGTTTGTATTTATAAAATTGTTTATGTTGAAATAATGATTTTAAAAAATGATTCAAAGTGATTGAGAATTCAATAACTTCACTTACGACTTTTTATATTTTTTTTCTGTTCAGGATTGTGCAGCCATTCATTTACAAGCAGCCAAAAGTTTTCCGGTCTTTTCTTCCGGAGCTAAGTGGTTCTTCGGTGGATGGACTTAATCGGTCGTTGGCAACAAATTCTAATCTCTCTCTCTTTCTTTTCATCCATTTCACTCTAATTTTCCCTTTTCTCTCTAACCTCTTTTTTTCGACTTTTGCTGCTCACCTGACCACATAGTTGAAGCATGAATACCTTAAATATCTTTTATTCATGTTCAACAATTTAGTGACTTGTAATGATCTTTATTTACGGATAAAACACATAAAGATACCGATAGATATTAGAAAACTTATCCAAAATCATCCATGTATAATTAATTTTATGATAATTCAAGCCAGTTTTCCTTCTTCCTTAGCTTTTCATACACATACTATTCTGCACAATTATTTTTTTCGAATATTCGATAGATAAGTAAAGATTTTCTTTCTTTTCTTTTATTTTTGTACTTTTGTAATATAGTTAGTTATTTTTGTTTTTTTTAGCAAATGGCTCAACATTTGCCACGTGCTTTTAACGATGCTTGGGAAACCGGAAAAGAACAATTTAGCCAATATAAACAACCAATTTCAAAGTAAGTTCAATTTTTTTTCAAAGCTAACTGACGTTAAATCATCTGCATTTTTCAATAAATAAAAAAAAAGCTGCTTAACTTATTGAAAATTGATAAAACGACTTTGCATGCTGATTTCCATATAATACAGTTGTTTCAATATAATATTTGATATATTCCATAAGTAAAATAATAATGAAGTCTGCCGAATTTTAAAAATAAATATATACAAATACATGTGAATATACATATAAGCTTAAAGTTTCTGCTAATTTAGTAATAAATTAATAACGTGCATTCAAGCATTATTTATTTTATTTGTTTAATATGTTGTTTTTCAAATATATATATATAAACATATTATATATATATATATATATATATATATAGTTTATATTATAAATCATTCAAAAAATTATTTTAAATTTACATTTGGAAATACAAAGTTATTTCATTTTTTTTGCTTCACCATGATTAAGAAACATCATTTTGGAGTTGAAAAGGGCAATTAAAGATATATAACAAGCTCAAAAAAATTTACTACAAAAAGTTAATAAATCTAACTTTTATTCCTTTTTTTCTTTTTATTTCTATATATTCTATTAATATCTGTTATTTTTCATTTAAGATTTCTTGGTAAAGATGGTACAAATGGTTCCACTAGACTGGACGAAAAAACAACATCGAATGAAGTGTAAGAATAATAATTTCAATAAGATTACAAAATAAATTTTTATTTTAAAGAGATGGAGCTGAAAATGGTACAAACTTATATTCATTTGAAGAGAATAATACTGCATTGATACATTCAAACAAAATTCTTCAGGTTTTGTTTTTAATTATTTGATTATATAGAATATATATATATATATATATATATATATATATATATATATATATATATATATTTCTTAATATTTACCATTATAGATTGTTGAAAACTCAAGTTGTTTCAACTGTCGAAAAAGATGGCAACTTGCCATTTTAGCGAACATTGGATTTATGATCAGTTTTGGAATCCGATGTAATTTTGGAGCCGCAAAAAATCACATGTTCCGTAATTATACTGATCCTTGGGGAGTTGAACATGTATAAAATAAAATTAATATGATATATGATATAGCTACATCTAGGTTCGTGAGTTTAACTGGACTGAAACAGAGCTTGGTATCATGGAAAGTTCTTATTTCTATGGTTACTTAGTCACTCAGCTTCCTGCTGGTTTTTTAGCTGCAAAATATCCACCAAATAAGTATTTGTTGATCTGAATATAAAAATAAATAATTTCTTTTGCAGGTTGTTTGGAATCGCTATTGGTATGGGAGCTCTCTTGAATACCTTCTTACCAGCTGCTTTTAACTCAAAAAACGATACGCTTGTTGCTGTTATTCAGATTTTTCAAGGACTTTTCACTGTAAATTAACTAAGAAATATTTGTTTTCATTGAAATGATTATCAGGGGGTTGCTTATCCATCTATGCATGGTGTTTGGCGGTATTGGGCTCCTCCTATGGAAAGAAGTAAATTGGCAACAACTGCTTTCACTGGTTCATATGCTGGTGCAGTATTGGGATTACCTGTGTCAGCATTTCTGGTATCATATGTGAGCTGGGGAGCACCATTCTATCTATATGGTATATTCAACATAAATTAAATAGTTCAAACAAAACCTGACATCATTGTTAATAGGTGTTGCTGGTATAATATGGACATTTTTATGGTTTTCACTTACTTTCGAGAAACCAGCTTATCATCCAACGATTACTCAAGAAGAGAAAAACTTTATTGAAGAATCTATTGGAACAGTCTCTAACTCTCATCCAACAGTTCGTTATAAAATATTTTTAATACTATTCTTTTTAAAAAAAACTATTCTAGTTCTTCTCAATTCCTTGGAAAGCAATACTTACCTCAAAACCTGTGTGGGCTATTATAGTTGCAAACTTTGCCAGATCATGGACATTCTATCTTCTTCTTCAAAACCAACTCACTTACATGAAAGATGTATTAGACTTGAATATCAGCCATGTGAGAATCTTATATCATTCATATAATTATTTATAATGAAATTACATTTATAGTCCGGATTATTGGCTGCATTACCTCATGCCGTTATGGGAGTTGTTGTACTTTTTGGTGGACAACTTGCTGATTATCTCCGAGCAAATAAAATTCTTTCAACTACAGCTGTTCGAAAGCTATTTAATTGCGGAGGTATAATAATATATTTTATTATATTTTTCTACAATTTTTTTTTGTTTAAGGATTTGGTGGTGAAGCAGCTTTTATGCTTATCGTAGCTTATACACGAAAGGAATCAACAGCAATGCTTGCTCTTATCCTTGCTGTTGGATGCTCTGGATTTGCCATTTCTGGTACCATTTCTTTAAAAAATAAATCAATGAAACATGATTTAAAGGTTTCAATGTAAATCATCTTGATATTGCCCCACGTTATGCTGCTATTCTCATGGGTCTTTCAAACGGAATTGGAACTTTAGCTGGTTTGACATGTCCATTTGTAACGGAGATGTTCACCTCAAGAGGATCACACGGATGGACAAAAGTACCGAACAAATCACTGTCATAACCATATAAAAACATTTTAAGGTTTTCTTACTTGCCAGCTTAATCCATTTCACTGGTGTTACATTTTATGCTATTTATGCATCTGGAGAATTACAGGTATAATATCAGAATAAATGTAGCATTTCTTACATAATTATAGGATTGGGCAGAACCAAAAGAAGAAGAAGAACCTTGGAATAACACTGTACTTGGTAATAAGCCAGGTAACTATACTTCACAAAACTTTTTTTTAAAATTAATTTCTTTGAGGTGGTGGATATGGTGCTGCTAAACAAGATCCTCACATAAACCTTGCTCCTTTGCCAACTGCAGAACAAATAACTAAAAGTAATGATGTATTATCATAGTTATCTTCTCACAATCGTTATTGTAGATCGTGGATCGATAAGTGGATCTGCTGCTCCTCCTCCATCTGGATATCAGCCTGTGTACGGAGGAACAGCTTCAGCAACTAATCCGTTTGCTTCAGCGTGGGATGAACCAAATTCAGGCGGAGCAAACACGACTACTATTGCTGCTAATCCCAATTATCAACAATACCAGAAGCAATGGTAGATCATCTCCTCACAGATCTCAATATCCAACAAAACAAAATTTTTTTGATCTCTCTTATGTTATATTTATAATTTCTTTTTACAATTTTTCTATTTTTTCTCAAATTTCTTTAAAATTCTTTCTTTTTCCTTTTTTTTTCTTATTTTAATACGTCAGTTATATGCTAGTTCTCATCTTAAACAGATTATCAAGTGTGTAGCTTTAATTATTTCAAACTTTAGAGATTTTTTTATAGATTTTTATGATAAAATATGATGATTTGGCTTTTAAATGTTTTTCATCGATTGTCGTGAGCGAACGCTTCGCTTACCTTTGTATTATATAGCGACTTTATCGAACAATTTCAAAATTCGATCAATTTTCTTTTTTTTTTTTTGAAATGATAATTCAAGATTTTTTCTGTTTAAAAGATTCTGGATGTTTGATCAAAGATACAATAGTGTTAATCATTATCAGACTTGAAAGATAGTTCCTTACATATTACTTACTTAGTCTTATCGTTTTATTATTTAATTTTCTATTAAATTAATGATTTTGGATAATGTTCCTGCTATTTCTTTGTTACAAACTGCATTCCGTCGACTGGTTAGCCTCAATTTAGACTTTACATTTGAATTTTATGTGAAGAATTCAATGACTCCTTAGTTTTTTCCTCTGCTTTCACTTTGGTCAAATTAGCGATGTTTTTCTATAAGAAGAACACACAGCTACCGTTACATTCAATACTATTTGTGGTAATTAGAATATGTAAATAGCTTTCTATATGTTTTTTCTTGATGAAAAAAAGATACGGGAAAAGTGAAGTGTTAGTTGGTTGATTCTTAAGAAGGAAGTAAGATGGAAGGGTGTATGAGAATGAATGACAAACAGCTAGTTTTCGATTCGAAACTATAAAGACTTCGTAAAATCGCAGTTTCTTCTTCACTGTATGATCTCATTTATCAACATGTTAAACACAAAATACTGGTAATCATGACATGAACCTATGTTCCTTTCTGCTGTTCTAACATCAACAATTCTCTTTTAGTTCCTCAGGATTACTGCATTCTTTTCTGACGACCGCGTGACCAGTAAAAAAGTAGAAGAAATCGAAGTGAAGAGAAAATGAGAAGAATACTGACAGTTAGAGGTAAAAATAAAGAGATAGATTGCCAACAAAAGATAACTCGCCTCTTCAGTAGACAATCAAAAATCCAAAGTGTGATTATGATTCGACTTTGCACCTTATTTTTAAATTTAAAAACCAAACAGGAAGTATGAAAAGACGAACAGCAAAAGGCGTAATCGTATGTTATGAAAAAGATATTTGATGGCAGCTGCAAAGTTATAAAAAAAGAAAATGTGCTTCTCTTATTCTTTTTCGTCTTTGCCTTCTTCCCCCATTCCCCCCCCCCCTCCCTTTTCGTTGTCCTCATTCCTTGTCTGCTGTGTCTATTTCGCTCTCATCTATATGACGATACAAAAAGTCGACCAGCTGGCTGCTGACGAAAACGCGGACGACGCACATTCCGTCTATTCCACCATCAACGTTTGGAAAAAAAAATGAAGCAGGTAAAGAGATATATCAAGAGGAAAGGATGAGATAGACAAGAGATAAACGGGCTTCTACCTTCGATTTCCTGCGGCGACATTGAATCGTATTTTTCAAGTGGTTTCTGAGCCTGGCGAAAACTTCTGAGCTCTTTATGGGTCTAAAGATTAGGAACGCGATGGTTGTTCTAGTCAATATCATCCTCATGCCTCCTTCGTCAACGATTTCGCAGATAAAGTCAAGATAAACTCATGTGTTTGTGTACGGCTGCAATCTTAGGTCATTTGTCTATTGTTTACTTGACAGTAAATGACGAAAAAACGTAAAATTGTTCCTTTTCGTATCGTTATTACATATTTTAAGGTGTGGAAGACCTATTTTCGCTCCTCAAAGCTATGTTCCATTCCCTATGTCAGAAATTTAATGAAAATGATCGTTTCAATTCGCTTTCAATCCACATGGACACTATCGTTTCTAGGTTCTCAATTTACCTCCTACACCAACTATTTTTCTCATTGGTCTCTGCTATATTGTCTCTTCTCTTCTATTCATTCTACATCCCTCTCTCTCCCTCTTTTCCTCACTTTTGCTGTCCATTACTCTTTTTATTTCATTCTATCTTGTCTCACTCTTATATCCATTCAAGGTTTTTATACGCTCTTGCTGCTTTGGATGTTTATATTTGTTGTTGTTATTGCTTTCGTCCAAGTAGTTGTTTGTGGGTGTTTGTGCTTTCTAGTATTCAAGTTCAGTTTGGTTTTGTCGTACACAGTGCCATTTATTTTCTTTTTCTTATATTTCCTTCTTCATATTAGTATCTATTCGTTTCATTATGCCACCCGAGTCTCTGTTGTCTATAGGCTTGATCCCCTTATTTTTTGTTTTCTTCCTTTCGTTCTCCTTTCCGTTGGTGCTACTACTAGTACTACTACTACTATTGCTGCTGCTGCCAAGACAATTCAAAGCCTATTATTAGTTTGTTAAGTTACTTATATCTACTATTCCTAACTAAATTATTATACAATATTCTTATTTTATAAGAATTCTTTTAAGAACTCAATCTCTCTCTCTCTCTCTCTCTCTCTCTCTCTCTCTTTATCTCTTTATCTCCCTATCTTTCTCTCTATATGTATATCTTAATCTCGTTTTCATTATTTCTTTTTCTCTCTATCTCAATCTTTCTCTCTGTACATACATACATATATGAAATGACGGATCAACTTACATAGACACGCGCACGCTCATATGCATGTATATTCATAACGTTAGAGGGTCAAAAGGATAAAAAAACAGATTGAAAAGCAGTTCATATTTGCTACTTTTGCTTTACTTTTTCTGATATTTTCATATTTATATCCAGAATACTCATTGTTGACTATTATGACCAGTTTGAGATAAATTGCAAAATCGCTTTGTAAATAATTGATAAGACAAACTTGCTCTCTGTTTAATACTGTTTCTCTTTTCAAAATGATACGAATTGGTTATCGCTCCTCCTTATTTTATATTTATCTGCAAATACATTCTTTGGGAATTGAATAAAAATTTTCGGGCGTTAACGCTTGGCATGCCTTAGTGATTACTTTAATTTTACTTTTTGTAAAAAAAAATGCAGAAAATTGCCTTCACTGATGTTAGATGCAAAAGAAAATTATTTACAACACAAATGTTCAAACCAATAATTACTTATTCCATATTATATCCATCCGATTCTGAAAGAATTTCTTTGCCTTTCAAGAATATTACTTATGTTTATTTGTTGGTGAATTTTTCATATACAGTTATATATATACTATAAGTAATATATAATATAAATATAATATACAATACAATAAAACATATATCTAGTTATCTGTTTGTAGTTTGTACACCATATAAATGTTTTTATATATCTATATTTATATATATATATATTATATTGAAGTGATCTGTTCTTTCTTTCTTTTTTAATTTTATTTTCTTGTTCAGTATCAAAAACGTTGTTCCAAGTTCTTTAGAAATAGGAAAATGCGCCTTTGATTTCAACCTCTTCAATTTTCTACCTTTCTTTTCGCTATGCACCACCTTTTTCTTCCTCCGCTATTTCTCTCTCTCTCTTTCTCTCTCTCTCTCTCTCTCTCTCTCTCTCTCTCTCTCTCTCTCTTTCTTTCTCTCTTTCTCTCTTTTTTTCTATTCTTACCTCTTCAATCCTTTTTTCAAACCTTTGCTGTCTCTCTCCAAACCTTTATTTAATTCTATCTTTTTCCTTTTCCTTCTTCGTTTCTCTGTACGTTACCTTCTCCTCCCTTTTTCCGTCTATTACCTTCCCTCTCTTTCGTTACTTATTCGTGCAAAACCATAAAAGATTCAATCTCTTCTCATTGGATTTTTTCATTTTTATCTATTTCAACCATGGTCTTTATTTTTCTCTCAAAATTGTTCATAACAATAGTTATGATTAATCTTACAGAAGATTTGCTTTTCTCAATATTCTTCTGCTCGTACTTTCAGAGATTTAGTCATCTTTTCTTTTTCTTTTCAATGTTTGATTTAAGTGATAAGTACAATATTCTTGATTGCCTGTTCATATTGCATTATCTTCTTATGTTTAAAATTTCTAATAAGAAGGAAACATCGATTATTCTTTCATTTTCATTTGACTAAAGGGTTTCAATATACTTAACTTGGTCCCCACAAGGCAAATAGCTCAAGAGATCTTTCTCTCTCTCTCTTTTTTCTGTTATCATTCCCTATCTCCATATCACACAGTTAGCGAAGAGAATAAAAACAAAACACGATGAAACAGTCATTGTAGTCGATGGAGAAATATGTGAAGAAAATGAAAAAACGAATCATTTTTTATACGAACAAAAAAAAATTCTTTCATATGCCTATGATCTCCCATTCCCACAATTTTAACATCCAAATTGATGTATGACTGTCAGAGAAATAGCTGCAGAGTACCTGACCAAACGAACATTTGTTCTTCCTTGAGTGTCCATGTATGAACTTCACAATACTCCCACTATAATGACACTGCGATAACTATCCTGTACTTGTTCCATCTCTTCTATATTGACCTTTTTGGTTGGGAAAATTGACGGTTCCAAGTTAAGAGAGATTAGTTTTCTACTGTGCAAATTGGCCCTCTATGTTTCGCTTCACTCCATTGCTGACAGAAGAAACTTTTTTGCTTTTTCTGCCTTTATTCGTGTTCTGGTATGTTAGTTCTGAAGCTATGCAATATTCACTTCGACCCCCTCCTCTTTGCCTCCCACTCTCTGCTTTCGCTTTCTCTTACCATTACTTTCTAGCCGGACAACAGAAGCGCAAACTTTTTTTTGGTCCCCCCCCTCCAACCATCATACAGCTATTGTTAGCCCACTACCCACTACAACCAGCCAATCGTTCTGATTCTAATGTTCATTCCCTTGACTTCAGTCATAAAACTGAAACAATCAACGCCATTCGCACTTCTTTCATCTCCATTATACTGCCATTCAAACGATTAATGTAAAATCATATCAATTACTTCATTTCGTAACGTTTATTTATGCTAAACGATCTAGTTTATTCGTATATTACTTCGAACTTTTCATGTTTACAATTCAAATCCTGAGAATATTTGGAATAATTAAAAAACGCTAATCAATACTTAGATAATTACTTCTAATTGTATCACTGGATATCATGAGAACGGTTAAGAAAGAGAGAGAGCTCACGCACTTTTTGATTCTTTTTACATCTCACTATAGAGAGGTACTTATCTTTTCTGAATTTTCTTTTTTCTTCTTCTTTCCAATAAAAAATTCAGAACTTAGTAAAGTTGTCGTTCCCAAAATTCTGTTCCTGTTGTCTGATTCTGTTTCAGAGCTGTTTTTTACTAAATGTCCATTTGTTTTCTCCTTCTTTCACTATCTCTCTCTCTCTCTCTCTCTCTCTTTCTTTCTTTTTTTTCTCTTTCTCTCTCTCTTGCTCTTTTTCTCCCTCTCCTTTTCTCTTTCTCTCGTTAGCTGTCAAGTTAAATAACTACTTAGCCTAGTTCTCGAATCACTTACCGACTAAAAACATTCTCTACGTATTTTGCTGATATGATAGCTTTATTGGGATTGTGAGGATTTGTGAGATGATAATTTGCAAGGCTGACCATCCACTCGCTCATAGTGATGTCGATCACCACCTCTTTTATCTAACTGTTCATCCTTTCATACATCAGTCCTCTCCGCTCCCAGCCATTAAAACAACAATAACAACAGCCACAACAACAAAATACAATTCATGTTGTCCATAGCACTACCGGAAACTACGGACATGCGGATTTTCCACATTTTTTTTTCAAATGCAACGTTCATTCGTATCATTCTCATATTTTCTATATTTCAATTTTAAATTCTCACATCCATTACTAACTTTATTGTTCTTGGTTCATAATAAATTTTTATTTTATATTCAGTACTATTTACAGTCAATTTTTCTTCAAAGATCATGGTTTTTTTTCCATGAATTATATTTTTTAGACGACTCAATGTCGAATTTTTCCCTTATAATTTTTCAAATTTCTGATGTTTTCATGTAACATGGAGGCAATTCATAAAACTTCCGCTTCTTTTCTCATGATATCAATGCTTTTACCAAATAACTAGCAGCGAACACCTCTTTTTTCCTTATTATTTGTTTTTATCTATTTTTAAAAGAAGAAAGGAAGAAGATGGCCATTTCTTATTTCTTTTTATAGTTTATATAAAAGGTACTATGATATCTACTTGTCTGTTAGTTATCACAATTGTACAATCCCCCCTAGCAATTGTCTAAGGTTCTGGTCATTACAAACAAATATTTCCTTCTTCAGACATTCATATTCGAACTTTCCCGTTTTATGGTATTACTGTTTTAAAATACATCTCTATTTTCCCCCATATGATAGGTAAACCAGTCTACTTTCTAGCAGTTCTTCACGTATAGTAGAAGCCGCTTGTGTCTAGGCTTTTAATAATGATGTTTGGGAAAGATAAACAAAAATAGGACGTAGTTTACGCGCTTGTGGGATGTTGGGAAAGCTGAAAAGCAAAAACAGCTATCCGTAGGAGAAGGGAAGCGAAAATAGAGAAGGGAGTGAGAGAAAGAAGGAGAAGAAGAGAAAAAACGAGCGGGCATTCTGAGGATTGACAGCCGGTGTTCAATGTGTACGTCTAAAGCTTAATCTTGTCTATACCCCGTTCTAGATTTTGTTACTCTTCGCCCGTTCTCACAGCTATCAATTTTTTTAGAATAGAAAGCTTCTGGAAATTTTATAAATGTAATTGTGGCTGGTCTCGTCAAAGTTCTTTCCTTTTTATCCAATATTCGCCATGGTAACAGTTTCTGGGAACGATGAAGTAATCTTACCATCTTTACATCTGATGAAAATCCATTTTTTCAACTAAAAACCCCATCCCTTTCATATTCAAAACTAACTTTATGACCCCATTATTTTATTTGCTGACAAAACTGTCATCAATCAGTTCCGAAGTTAAAGTCTCTCATACGAACCATATTTGCCTCCGATTGAATAGCTAGTTGTATCTGATCTTTTTATATATAAAATGTGGCTTGATTTACGCGAATTCGTTCAGATTTCGTTCCAATTGGTTCTGAATGCATTTGCAGAATTATTTTTGTTGAAAGTTTTGTGTTGTTGTTTTTCATTTACTTTTTCTATCATGCATTTGTCGATTGCCTGATTTCCGCTCTGTTTTTAGTAGCCTTTCGCTCGCTGACGGGGCTTGCGCCACTTCGAGCAAACGCAGCTACAGCCAATTTTTATTTAGCCTGAAATTCATGACTCATTTTTAGTGTCTAAACTTCATAATCTTCGTTCAAGCTATTCCGAATTCTCCGCACTTCAATCTTATTAGATGATGTATCTAGCTCCTGATTATTATCTGGATTGGGGTGAAAAACCACGGAATTCTTCAAATTACTTTATAGTCTTTCGGTGGCACCGATATAATCATTATTCTGCCTTTTTATGCTATATGACTAGTTCCTGGCTTCATTTATTTATAATCATTCAACCATTCCACCTCCACAGCTACTTGATTTCTTTTGTAGGATGTCGACTGTATTTTCCATTTACAATCCATTTGTTTAACCATCGTTTGAGTTTTATATTTTTTTAATCAATCGTCAATCTAAACAGCTTTAAAATCTTCCTTCTCACTTGTTTTATAACTTTCATTCATTGGTTTATAAAATCGAGTTTTTATATTTTTAGGCAACTCGGCTTGACAATTCCATTTTTGTGGCTAAGTGAAGCTTTATTGTTTTCCGACTTCTTAGCTCTTAGCCAGTTGATTTACGTGGTCGTCCTCATCAACCTAAAGCCTGTCGTTCTCACAAAAAGTGGTAAGAGCATTGATTTTAATCTACTTTTTCCAGGTAGACTAATAGAGAGGTAGAAAGACATAGTGTGAACAATGACTAAACATTATCAATCAGTTGTACCCATTGGACTAGACTTGTTAACTGTCTCATTTTCTTACCTTCCCCTTTGCGCATGCTTTTCCTCCCCTATATTCATTGGTCAGGCGACAATGCGAACCGCAATCATACAACGATCGCCACATATAAAGCCGGTTCCTCTAATGTATTGGTTCTTTTTACTTATAAAAAGAACTATGTCGCCTTTCGATATGTCCAAAAAGTAAACCTATAAAAACACTCCTCAAGAGGGATCATTAAAAAGACAAATTTTGGATCTTACCTCATAAAGCACTAACTTCAAATCAGCCTTAGTCGAAATGCGCTTAATTGTTTGCTATGTCTTCCATCACGATATTCCCAGCTTCTAGCTATTATTCAAACCAGCTATACTGGTAGTGGCCTTGCCAATTTTTTCTTCAATTCAAACTTCAGCGTCATTGTCATTTCCGGAACCTATAATTCGTTCTCTTGTTTTTGAATATCTTATTACATCTTTTTATTTCTTCTCATAATTGTTCATTTTATGTATCGACGTTTGAGGTGTTCTTTTACGAATTTTCAAACCTTTTCATTCTGGTATAGAAAAAGGTTTATTTACCTGTTTTTGCTTCCCATCTGTAAATAGCAGTTCTATCTGATTTCTTCTTCCAGATTCTCAATGAACAGAGGCTAAAAAAACTCGATGCGAAAACCAATAGTTTCAAATACAGGCATAAAATATTTTCTTTCTCTTATAGTTGTAACTGAGAAATAACGCTTGTACATTACGTGAAAGGGAGAATAATCACATCAACGAGTTGACAAATTGTTGAATATGGTTGATTCCAGAAGGTTTTCTCGTTTTTTCTTCCTATAATCTCCACTTCATGGAATAGCTAGTTTATTGAAACTATTATGAAAACCCTCATCGTTGCCTCAAATTCCGATTCGTCACAGAATTGATTTGTTTCAGCCTATTCCCTTTTAAGGACTGATTTTTATGGATCGAGAACTTTTCCTTTCAACAAATATTCCCTTATCAAATCGAAACTTCAATTTTGCATACATCTCGCTCTAAAAGATAGTATATTATATTATGGTCACAAACCTCTACGTTGAATACTATATATTGGAATGTTCAAAAATAGTTTCACAATATACGCCAGCATATTATTGACATGAATAATGTGTATTGGCATATTCTAATGAAGCTTATGCTCTTAATTTTTTATCTTACGCGCCAAATCAAGATTTAGTTGTATGCTAATCAATTTACTTACGTTAGCTACTTGAATAACTTCCGCTCATTTTTTGAATCGGAACAGTAGTGACAGGCTGCTCATAAGTGTCTTCCAATTAGAATCAAAATCAACTAGAGGAAAATGAAAGATTTCATGATGATGACGTACGTTTATATTTTGTTTATATCTTACTAGATTATTTGGATTTGCATTTAAAGCATACATATTTTTTCAATATCTTGATTGTTCCGCTAGATACTGTTTTCTTTAACTAATTTGTAATGATCGCATCGTCGCTAGCTTAAAACTATCTTAATGATCGCATACATATATATTTGCCCGTATATATATTGGAGTATGCTGGATAAGTTTTTGCAGTAATTGTATATTTGTCCACATTGAAGCCAAACAGCTTTAATTTTCGGAATTTGTTTTTTTTTGCTAATAAGTGACATTTATATGTCATTCGCTGCCGATAGATGTTCTCCATTTGGGATTTTGCTTTTAATTTCTATAATTACATCTCGTTTGAAGGTCATTTTCTTTTATAAAACTATTCTGAATATCCCTGTTCTTCCGTATAGCTGATTGTATATGGCTGGGAGACTATTATGTTAGTGTGTGTGTGTGGTCATCGTATCAAATATAATTCTACATTAATGTCACAGCAGAAACTACTTGCTTATTTATTTAGTTATCATTTTTTAAATGCACTGTTTTGCAGAGGTTTAACCAATTTTGGCTTTTTTTGCTGTAATTATTCACTTTCCTGTGATTGAATAAACAGGTTAGCATTAGTAAAGTTGTCACAAAATCATCAGGATAGATGAAACTTTTCCGGGTGTGTTTTGAAAGTATTCCCTTGTCCTGTTTTCATCATTTTATTGCGCTACATCAGTCGACTGCCAAAGGTTCAGTTTGCGTTGAGTCTTAATGTGCAATATTGAAGAGCCATTTTAACTATCTAACCTTTTCCTGTTTTAATATTGCTAATTAGTCAATGAGGGGAAAATATAAAATATTCCCGTATACCATTTTTCTTTTTATGCAATATTTGAGAACTTTTTTAAACTTCTCTGTGCTTGTTCTGGCTGTGATATCTTTGGAAGAAATTAGATGCTCTCATGAAGTCACGAGTTTATGAGGCTGTTGTACTTCATTGTCATTGTAGCAACAGTTGCTACTTTGTTGTTGTTGATTGGCTTGATCATTGCTCTGTCTCAGCGAATCGTTTGTTGTTTAAACTGCAACTGATGTATATCTCTGAATATTTCTTAGCAAATAACACTTTGCGTCAAGTAGGACTTCTCTTCGTTCTTGAACAAATCGCTTTTCTCTTCTACTGTTTTAATTGAACATGGTTGAATATAAATCAATAATGCGCTGATCTTCTTGAAAATAAAAATTCTAAATTTGGCATTTTTGTTTTCTCTTCAAGCTGATCAAATAATGAATCAAGAGAAAACAAAATGTATCAGCGAGATACAGTTTGAATCGTTTAGGCTGATGAGCTGTTAGATTGTGATACGGCGTGACAATCTGTCGGTTTCATTTATTTTCCTCTCTCAGTTGAGCGGTACAGTCAGGCTTATCAACTTGAGTATTTAGTTTTCTAGAAGTTTTCTATTGAATAGCTAGAATATATGTTGACAGGCTTGTAATAACTTCAGATAGCTGTTATGTCGACTGTCAATGTCTAATTATCTATTGCCATATTTCTGAATATATAAGAACTTTCAGCTAAGGCACATTTGTTTCTCTTATATTTGTTTATGCATAATTCACAGAGGGAGATGACCTGGAACGGGCTCGAGTACCTCAAGCTTTCCTGACTTGTTAATTTGTGGACCTGCGGAGGCGTTTGAGATAAGGGGTAAAAAGAATGAACCAATGTTCTCTATGTTAGCCATACGCGCAGTTTCTCTTTATTTCTTTCTCTGCACTACTTCACTATTTCGTTGCTTGTCTCTGCTCGCCACTTTGTCTATCCGTCACGTCGGAACCATCATCCTGGATCACGTGAGAAGACAGCGATTCTTCATGTAATTGCTTGGACAAGGTAGAAACCCTATACAGCAATGATTAAGGCTTCGAATTCTGAAAATGACCAGTAAAGTGCATTGATGATCATGTATCTCTATCACTTGAAGATAGATTGAGCCGGATAGTTAAAAAATTGTATTGGAGAAATATAACTTGATTTCATGTCATGTGGTGGAGGGTGCTGTGTTGATACGTATGTGGGCCACACCCCCTCTGTTGCGTCGACAACCGACTAGCCAGGCATACCTGCACATACAATACAATATAACACCTTTGCCGCACCAACGTTGAAAGAAAGTTATCTTCACGTTGCCAATTGAATGAAACCTCATCTACAAGGTTTATAAGCTTCATAATCACCATGTTGTCTTCTCTCGAACTAGATTTTCCTATACCGTAAGTTGAAATTATATTCTTAGCAAAATCGATTTCTTGAACGTGATTTCTCGTCATGCATTTCTATCAATTGATTCCTTTGCCCAAGACAAGTAATCATAGAATATCAACTCTTATCATATTCATCCTTAAGTTGTTTGGAAACGAAACATGTTATTAGCAAAAAGTGGTTAAAATCCAATAAAAAAAACTTAGCTTATGCGTTTCTTATTTGATTTTTACCAACATGAAAGTCTTTTTCTTGTGAAAGCTCTGTAGAAATGGTTTCTGTGTCCTTTATCGTAGGGCCAAATTTTAAAAGTATTCAACTATTATTCTGGATTCGTACGAATATTTAGAAACAGTCCGTCTGGCCAACTAATGCCGCCGGATTATCGATTACAATACGGTCCTGTAAAATGTATGTGGGCCTGAATAATTCGTTTCTGCCATCCGTTGTAGGATGTGTTATGTTATTTAAATGTTAATTTTGATCTACATTCTTGAACAAGTAGCCGACTGTATCATTTAGAAGATAAAAAATAGTTCGCGTGTATGTTAAATTTCATCATTTAAACATATAGACATGATGAAACGCATCTTGTTAGTTAAATGTATACCATTATCAGTGCATGAACACATGATAGAACTGAGATATCATTTGCTTTTGTAATTTTTTTAGAATTATTTTGACGATATATTCTAATTATCTATGGTAAATAGAGTTTCAAACGTACTATTCATGATGTCTTCATTCTGTGCTTGTATAGTTTGTTACATGTGTATATATACATAACTAAAACACGTAAAGATAAAAAGAGTTCAGTTTTCAAATTAACTGACTTTTTTCTAATATTTCATTGTTTTCCAGGCTTCACTTGTTATCGCAAGTAAAAAGAGCCATTTTCTATTTAACTTCATTTTTGATAGAGAATCACTGCTTCGGGGCTTATGGGAACGACACTCGTTGGGCAGAAGCGCACGAAACTATTGTGCTGTAAAGCGCTCATGTGCTTATTGCGCTGATCGGCTGTCGGTTTCTGATCTATGAGGGTTTCTCTGTTGCTGTGTTTGTTTGTTTATTTGCTTTGCTGTTTCTCAATTTGTAAACTACGATTTTATAATATTGACATTGCGACGTTTCTTCCATCTATATTTTCTTGAGTTTTAATTATTTTGCGTGCGAACAAGTTTATGAGATACCTTACATGAACAACTCTTCAGATGAATTTTTTTTTTTTGATAAAAATGGAAAAAATATATTTTCGCTATTTTTGTTATTGTTACTTATAGTTTTTGTTGTGCTGCATCTCAGGTTTTATTGTTCTTTCTTGGATTTATGAAATTGTCTGGTGATAATTGCGCTTGTATGTTCCTCCGTTTTCCATTGTGAATAATGATAATTACGGATGGAATTGTTGCGACTGTAAATGTAAAATTGTCTATTTTTTGCTGTATAGACAAGTGACATAAATAAATATAGTCAAATATAGTCAAATCCGTTTTGTAGCTATTTCCTTTTTTGATACTTGTGGGACCGTTTGCTCTTTTTTTTCATTTCTCCCGCTTCTCCTGACCTTCCAGCTCAATATGCATCTAGTCGATCTTGACTTCTTTGATTGTTCTCGTGACCATGTTGTTCTAGTCTTTTATTCAATATTGGTTGCTAAAACATCATGTGTTGGTGCTGAGCCACATTTCATTTTTTTCCTATTTTGTTAAGTTTTGAACGATTTCTACAATTAACCCTTTTGTTGTTGGAAAGTTGTACGTGGTTTCCAATAGTTAATTTTCACTTCGAAATCACAAACAAAATGTTATAGTTTATAGACTCATTTTCATATTTGTTTTCATGTGTCAATATACCAACTGAAAATGAGAGCCTAGAATTTTTGATGCGTGGATTTGAACGCAGAACGTCAGCGTGTTATACTCGTTAACATCTTTTCTTTCTCAAGTATCTTACATATTTTTATCACTAGTATCATTGCGTTTCCCCAAACTATTCGTTATATTCACAAGTTGAACATTTTTTCTTCTAGTTAAACCATCTCTTAGAATTACAAATTAGCTTTGTATGCTGCTATGCAAATGTATTAAAACCTCGAAAAGATGAATTTCTTTGGAAATAGTTTTGGATCAAGTTATAAATTGGCAGATGAGGTCCATTCTGACAAACTGACAGGTGTTAATTTTCCTTTCTTGAAAAGGTTATGAATTCAATTCATCTGCTTATGTTATTCTGATGATGTTCCGCATTCTATTGCCATTCTATACGAGAAAGCTCATTCTATATAGTAGTACTAGTTTGACTATCGTCCACATTGTTGTTTCTTGTTAGATAGCCAGTCGTATCTCATTTATGCATCTTACGAAGCCCCCCAGGCGTCGATTTGTCCACTCTTTTCCCTTCCATATCCTTCTCTTTCTTTATACGCCTTCCAGCATTCACTTCGACGCTACTTCTCCAAAAAGAATATATAGATGTATTTTCTTGTTTTCTAACTCTTAGAGAATGTCAAGTGCGGAATCAATTAAAATCAGTAGAACAATTTTGATACTTATATGCTTTCTAAATGAACATTTTGACTTCGCCCGTTTCCAAAAATTAAGTCAACCGGTTAGTTATATTTTCCTCAGAAAAGCAACCTTGTGAAAGCTGTTTAGAAATGATTGTGGCCGAGAGTCGAGGTTTTAGAGTTTGACCGCATTCTCAGTAATCCAACCAAGCTGTGCGGATTGTTCTTCCCTATCTTATATTTTTCCATCTAAACATCTTTGCATCATGTCCATTGACCAAAGATCATTCTCAGTCTGTGTAGCGCCCATTTCTATGTACCTTTTCTGACAATTTGAGATACATCTTTTAATTTCATTCTATATATGCATATCCCAAGTTTGCTTAAACTATTAATAGTATCTGAAAACATTCTCTTGGACAGTTTCTTGAGAAGTCGTTGTCCACAAACATCTCTGATCTCTGTAACTGATTATAATTGCAAGCTTTTGCCTGTAAGGCGATAGAAGTTCTCATTATAGTTATCCCATCGACTCATGGAATAACCAGTCTTTCTTGTTTATTCGAATAACAACAGTATTTATACCCCGGCAACGCCGTACACAAGCCAACATAGTTATCGGGCTATTGTGAAGTTGATGCGATGGTTGCGGTAGTAGTAGCAGTGCTAGTAGTAGTAATAGTAGAGTTGTTGTTGTTTTTTTGCTATCGTCGCTGGACGCATAGACAGAGAAACTGAAAGAGGAAGAAGGATGAAACCATCGTAAGCAAGGTTGTAGTTTTCATAGTTATTTACTACAAAGCACATCTATATTGGGTAGTTTTCTAATATATAATTATTTCATTTTCCATTTTATTTGTTCTAAATAGTGACATATAAAAAATGTGATTGTATGCAACACGTAGAAATCATTGAGAAAACTTCAATATAGAAGTAAACTGCTTTCTCTTTATATCCTTGTGGTTAAGCCTTCACTTTTTCAAGTATTGCCTTAGAAGCTTATTAAGACGTTCACATGAATAGGCAACGAGATAGCCTTGTTTAGATCTATTACGAATGATGGCTTTGCTTCGATTCAAGCATCTTTATCTGATTTTGGCGTAGCATCGGCTGCATCGAAGGCGTTTCATTTATTAACTCCAATATGTCTGCGCCAGACAAATAATATATTGTTAAATCAGCTTCTATTTATGTTTTTTTCATAAATATCTTGAATGTTACTTTATTGATATCAAGGTTCCCTTATTTTGGTTAACCATATATATATATATATATATATATACCATATACAAAGATATACAAATTTTTTCTACGATTCATTTGCTCCTCTTAGTTTAATGTAAGGAATGGTACGAATTTTTTTCTTTTTTTTTTACATTGTATTTAGTTTATTTATATGGACTGAAAACATAACTGTTAAGTATTTTTCCAGCTCTTATATTAGAAAGCGGGGCTTCATCTCCGGTTACAACTTAGGATCTCATGTTGCTTCTACCATCATGAATTCAAGTGCACTGAATTTGATCCATTAGCTGTCGCTTTCCAATATGACGATTGCTCAGTTTTTTGATGGTCCTGGAAATGATTTATACGATGTTTAACTATTTGATAAAGACAAATTATTATCTTATCAATGAGTTATCATTATAAATCCCCATTGAAGAAGTAGTGGTCAAAAATGACCAAGCCGTTTCATCAAATGCTACTTCAAGAAGAATTGCGTGAGAATTGGACTGCATGTCAATCTCCATTTGAACTATATCCTTTTTTGAGACTGCTTTCATTGTGTTGGCTGCTGTACGATATTAGTTATGGAGTAGTTTGTTAGTAGAGCTGGTTAATTGGATAGGCCTGCTTTTGCCAGCACTAACTGAAAAACAACTGCCGTTGCTCTATAGAGAAGAGAAAGAGAGAGGACGAAAGGAATGAAGGACTATCGTGAAGCTTGTTTTGCTTGTTCACTTGTTGGCGATGCTTCTCTCTGTCATTTCTGTTCTCTCTCCATCAGTATCTATTGTATGTGCGCATTTTACTTGTTTTTTCCCCTTTTAGTCTACATCTCTGACTGGATTCTCTCTCTCTCTTTCTGTCCTTTCTCGGTGTGTATCTCTCTTCTGCTTCTCTCGACCGGATAATGTATAGTTCCTCTACTTGCTCTCTTCCCCCGATTCCCCCTCCTATCTATCGGTCTTTTTCTTCTCTCTGACCGTTTAAATGAAATGTGTGCACGTTTTTACCTGCTCTACGTCTCTGTCTTTCCCATGTTTCTTTCTCTACTGCCTGACTCCAACGTTCTACTGCACAGCTTTCCCCTGGTTACTAATCGCGCATGATGTCGCATGGTGTCGCATGCGATTCTGCGGTGCGGCGTGCAATCTGCTTCTTAGCCCTCTCCTCGTTTCAAATATGTTCTCATCGCGTTCGTCTGGTGAACCAACCTCTCCATTTGACCGTGTTCGCTTTTTGGTTCTCTCGTTCGTGCATCTCTGCTTCTGACTTGGTCTCTCTATCTATCTCGACCTATTTCATTTCTCTCATTCTCTCGTCGATCTCTCGCACCATTTCTTACCCAGTGAGCACTAGTCAGTCTAGCCGTCATGCATTTTGATTCGGATACTTCTTCGCCGAAGGCTTGAAGATGTTAGTCTCGAGCTTATACTATACTTTATGTTACAAAGTTTATAAAATTTTAGTTTTATTCCATTGTGCTTACTTAAATATTGATATTCTATCTGGGAAGCCAGCGTATTCATTTAAATACATATGACACCAATAATCGATAAATCATCAATATTTGTCTCCATTTCTTAAAATCTGATATTAAGCTGTTAAGTCTTAGCTTGCTTTCTATGATAATATTGGAATTTTACCAGTTTTATCTTAGTATTTTTGGTAACGATAGAATTTCTGTATATAAACTTATCTCTCTTACTTCATTTTTCGCCTTCCATACATCTTTACTACTTTCCGCCTGTCAACTTTCATCTATTTTCTTTATATTTACCATTATTTCAAATAGTACACAATTTCTAATTATGGCATTCCATAAACACCTGCCATCTTTTATGTTCGCTTGTTTTATTATTATTTTTGGTCACTGCGAATCAGACCATTCTCCATCTGATTATTCTGGCTAACTTGTCAATTCTATCCGCAGCTGCATTGACTGGACGTACACCCGTCGTCATTGCCTTCCGTTGTTCAATACCGGAGCGGGCGTCTTTGAAAATGTGCCATTGCATCGATTTCCTTCTGTGTTCGTATTCACAAACACTAGAACCCAGTTTAATGAATCAACGATTTGTTGTCATTATAGCTCATTAGACCTGTTCTAAGCAATATGATGTGTGGCTTAATTGATTTTCTTTCTGAATAGAGGCATGTGCTAAGACGAATCTTATGACCAAAAGATGCTACGCCTGACGTCGTCATAAGATAAATACATGAGATTGATGTTGATTGCAATTGTGACTTTAAATTATGGCAGTCCGCATAGTCTCATCTGCTACTATTCTCCTTTCTATGCTTGTATATACGACGCTCCATTGAGAGATGATGAGTGGTAGAGAGGAAGAACGAGAGAACGAATAGAAAGAATGAGAAGCAGATAGATTGAGTAGCTGGAGTGAAGCAGGCTTTTACGGAACCACTCTTACTTCGCTTTCTTCTTGGCTGTTTCTGATTTCTCCAGTATCGATGGTACTAATAAGAGGGGGGGAGTGGATAGTTGTCAATGATTTGATATTACTTAAAATTATGATAGAAAATCAACGAGTGTTTGTTTTCAAAGGATCGTATTGGTTTTGACTAGGATCCAGTGAAAAAAGATCGTCTTTCCAAAAAGTAAAGACTACTGAGACTGTGAGGCGTTGAAGTCGGTGCCACCACCTGGGTGGCCATCTGTCGATTTTCCGAGTGGCCATATGGGGCAGGGGTCTTTCCTCTCATAAGACCACACAGACGATGCAAGCCGACCGATAGCTATAGTTCTTATCTCTACTAGTATTAGATTGCAAAATATCTTATCTTAACTGGACCGGCTACAAATAGAACTACTAAAGCTAACGATTGTATATATGTGTAAAATCTTTTAACGCATAGCAGTTGAAATAGTTTTCAACTTAGCCCACTTAGCCAAAAACATTTATTGTGGGACTTGGAAGAGAACGTTGTTTGTTTGTGGTGTTGGTGGTGGTGGTAGTTTGTTTTCCGTGTGCCTAGTATGCTTCCTCATTTTTTTGCTATTCTATTTCATCATGATTGAGTTCTAACATGATAAAAACTGCTGATAAAGCGGAAAACTAACTTCTCCTATATTCTCAATATAAAGTGGTAACTAATTTGGTGGCTTACATATTTGCCTATTTAATGATATCGCGAGGGTCAGCTCAATTGATTTTAGTTCTTGAAATATGAAAGCTACTTTAGAATTCTGCTATATTTTGCACAAATATTGTGAAATATTTAAGGCAAAAAGAAAAGTTAGTAATGTTATGACTAGGGTAATTTCATCCGTGCTGCGTTACTTTGTTGTCTGTTGATCATCTTTGTAAATAAACTAGAGCAGCTATTTATGTGTTGATCAGTTATTGAATAAACCAGCAAAGATTAACTGAATAGGACCGTTTCTCTTTTTCTCTCAGCACCCCCTGCTGGTTCACAGTTTCACCAATGTCTGACAACCTATTGCACTGTTTCTTTTCACAGACCATGTGTCATACTTTGTATTCTAATAAACACACATTCCAATGTTTCTATTGAATTATTTCATTTTTCATATTTCGTATTTTCAGGGAGGCTGAAATGAGCGAGTCAGAATCACTGGGCAGTAGCAGCAGTGGTTCGGACGATTTGGGCCTAACCCAACTGCTAGCATCTGTCGCTCGGCCAATCCCCCAGTCTTTTACATCATCGCCTTGGGGTTCAGGTATTTTTTTTTAACCTTAAATGTCATACAAACAAAAATGTGGGAGTTGTAGTTAGAGTATTGTAGCGAGAACTTGACCGTGTTTTGTCCTTTATTCTAGAGAATTAACATTTATAATTGTAGTTATAAAAATGGTGTTATATAGGAATTAGAAGGAATGAACTGAAACGAACCGTATACAATTACCTCTGATTATCTTTAATCTTATTTATTGGAATAACCTTTATTTTCAAGATAATATTTTTCATAGTCATAGTATGACTATGGGAATTGATATTAGTAGTCAAGAGAGCTTTTTAATGCTGTAGAATTTGTTGGTCATTCATAGTTACTGAAATTAAGTGAGTATGGTTGCAAAGAAGCTGCCATCATTAGGGGATTCTCGTTCTAGTTATCCAAAGCAATTACCAACACGGAATAGAAGGCGGGTCAAAAACAAAACTTGTGTTTTGTTGTGAACCAGTACAACATGTTTATGGTTAAAAAATGGGGGTACGTAGAGATGTTTTTCTCTACCTTTGATCATCGTATTCACATGAACGACTATGAGGTCACCTAAATTAAGCTATACAGCATAGCCATGGTGAAAATGCGAAAACATAATTATCTTACTATTGTTTGATGAAGGCGAACGAGAGAGAAATAAAAAGAGACATTATCGCATGGATTAGATCATCTGAAGGCATTGTTCACCGCATCTAAACGTAATTCCCTATCTTCTGATTTTATTGGGAGCCGATCACCACAGGAATTCGACCGTGCAACGGCCCCATGCCGAGTGGAGAGAGCCCTAATTAGCTTATAGCAACGTTCTAATCCTCTCAACGGTGTTAACAATTTTGTATCTAGACAATATCTCACTTGTGTTGTTAATTAATAATGCTCTTAATGAAAACAACTATCATTGGTATTACTTCGTTGAATGACTGTCAAAAGTAATTGCTATATAGATATTTAAAGTTTTCGTCCACCGTAACTTTTCTAATTTACATTAGAGCGTGAACTTAAAGAATATTGTAATTATAATAAAAGAAACTGGTCAGTTTTTAAACGTGGTTACGTCAAAGTGAAATATCAATTGATTGCTTACTTTTATTTTATTTTGGTCATTGATTGATAGTGGCTGTTCTCTGTACTGGTATGCTTTCATTTATTTTTTCAGCATATATTCCGTTCTTATGAAATCTTTAGCTTCGAATTTATATGCGAAATTTCTTATTGAGTTAGATTGAAAGATTTACAGTGAGCCTATAATCAGTATACTAATTTTGTAGCCTACGTGGCGAATTGATCAGTTTGTTGTAAACATAAGCTGGCGTATTTGTTTACTGTTTATTGAACTTGTCATCTCAATAAACAAACATTAAGCAAGGATAGTTAGGTCGAGCTTCGTGTACACGGTCAATTCTGTCTATTAGGATCATCTCAAAATTTGTTTCTCACTTATGACGCATTTATATTTGCCATAGTATAAACAACTATAGTTAATAGATCTTCTTGCAGAACAATTAGTCAACATTTTATATACCAGGGTGGAAATGATTCGTTTCTTTCTTGCATGTAATTGTTAGCTTGAAAAAGCTTAATTGTTCGAGAATTTTATTTTCATGTTCACCGTCTAAGAATCAGTTCACGGAAGACGCGCAATGGGAATGTTGATGACGTGGCTTGATATGTCACCTTGTTTCTTTGACAAAGATGATGTGTCTGATATGTCACACAGTTGTGGGCAGACTGTAGTCATCGTGGGATAGAATATGTTTTTATTCTCAAAAGCATATTAGCTATCAACTTATGGTAGATTCGCCCTCCTAAAAATATGTGTCTATCACATAGTTAAGTATAGTACACCATTAAAGTTTGAGTGGAGTAATATGTGGATGAGTGACAGCGAGTCAATATAATCCATAATCATGATAAATAGTCGATTTAAAGAAAACTATGAGCATTATTCGAACTTTGCTCATATAGGTCGATAATTTTTTTTTCGATCGATTGAGAGCTGGAGTTCATTAAATGTGAGTATAGCTGTGTATACTCTCTCTGAGTCAACTTCTCTATATCGCACGCTTATTGAAATAATGCTACAACTTTTGAGCAAAATTATCAATAATTACAACGAATTATCTTTGCTTGTTGTGACATATTTGA
Organism: Auanema rhodensis; assembly: GCA_964057225.1. Taxonomy (NCBI): domain Eukaryota; kingdom Metazoa; phylum Nematoda; class Chromadorea; order Rhabditida; family Rhabditidae; genus Auanema; species Auanema rhodense. The sequence goes on along the minus strand of OZ059899.1, from coordinate 5,084,779 downwards.
GCAAACTTGTTTTCTTCTAAAATATGGTCCCGGAAATATAAGTACGAGATTGATTATTCAATATGCTTATGAGATAAAATCTAGAGGTAAAATACTCGTTAAGATCGTCATTAGAGTTAATGTGGAGCATGATTAGGTTTTTATGTCAATGCCTATAAACTCTGTGACGATATACCTTGCCCTGATCGGCGGAATGGAGTAGTAATCACGACAGATGGTCAGAAGGGTCGTAGAACAATGGACAAGCCACATGGCGCTGACATTATTAGCATACCAGACACATGGGTTTCTAAACTGATAGATAGATTGTCGAGAAACTTAGATACTAACCGGTTTTCCTCATTCAGCTCAATTCCCAGCCATTAAGCGTTTGAAAAAGATGTCATTGTTTTATTTTCCTCAAATGGTATGAACAATTTCTATTTCAGCCGTGTCACAGCCTATGCTTGGAGGATCATTCGGATTGGCCCCAACACCACCACTCATAAACGACCAGGTTAGTCAATTAACTTTATCCATGCTATCTTGTTGGGTTATGAAGACACTTTCCAAATGTTGCGGTAGTTTTCAGCAAAAAATATTGTTTAATAAGCTTGTGTTGACATTTTAATCATAATTTCTGTTGATATCTGCATTTCGATTACTTGATATGATAAACTGATATTGCCGTTATGCCGTGAATCACGATTTTAACGGCTTATTCAAGCCTACCTGTCAATCATTTCGTATTGTATTTTTTTGGTCCTCACTTTGTTTTTTTCTACATAATTCTGATTTATTTTGGCATCTGCTTTTCTAAGCATGTTAAGTTATGGGAATTTGACGCCTGCTTTCACAGGATAAAAAATTTTCAAGTATTTTATCCATATTCCCGTCTCTAAGGCTAAACGGCATCATTTCACCTCTGGTTGCTAGAAGCCAAGTTCACACCTTTGAACCGTAGCTTGTAGTCTTTTAATAGCTTGAGTGTCGTTACTACTGGCAACTCTGAATCTATAACGGATACTCGTTTCTTTCAATTTCATAACATGCTCAGGCATCAACTCTAGATTTTATTATCTTTTTTGTTATCACAGGTTAAATTAGCGGTATTCCTGTTTGTGTCACATTTATTTGTGTCATTATATTTTTTTTGAAAATTTTAATATTTAACAATCTTGCTTTTTCATAGTTTCTAAATGTGTTGAGTTCAAAGAATTAGTTTTCTATTATAACTGCGGGTGCTTGGCATACCAGCAACTGAGAGATATGTGAGGGTACGAAGAAACCCTTGGATACGAATCTTTGGTGTAGGTGTTTAGTTGACCAATCCGCTGTTATTTTTCATCCTGGGATCCATTTGTTCTGTTGTTTAACCCAATAGCGTTATGTCTTTGTGTATCTGCGTGCTTTTAGTCACGAATGTCAGCAGCAGCAGCAGTAATAACGATCGAATTCTAGATGTTTTTCATCCATTTTCCTAAGGCGCCGCGTAGCGGACGGCCTAGGAACGAAACAAGAGGATTTGTCCTGTGTAGCCACGAGGAGAGGCGTGGCTAGGACCCTTTCCTCTCCACACATTCACTGCTCGTCCCGCCTCCTCCATCCCCGCAAAGAATCGATTTGGGTCACACTTACACGTATCTCCCCTCCCTATATATTGTCTATTTGGTCCTCGATCACACGCTCGTTCGCGCGTGGTGGTTTTCTTGTGTTCTTCTGCTGTCATGTTTTTATCCTAACAAGCTCTGTATGATATATTTTTTTACACTTTCGTATGAAATTTTATTTGGACCTTCCAATCTCAATTGATTCATTATAGTTGCGAAAAACAGTTAATGCTGTTTATAGCTTGATGCTTTTATGTTTTTGCTACCTTTAAACATTTTATATTTTCCTTTCAAAATGTTAAAGAGTCGATCCGGAAAAAAAACATGATTCAATAGTGGAACATCGCCTTGGTTGTTCCCTCCTCCCTCCTCTCTCGTATATAGCAAATACGCTGCTGTCGCTATTGATTGCACCAGTCGGTCGTTCCGACTGACTACTCGTAGGTCTTCAGTTTCACTCTTTATTCTATTCCCTTCTGTATTGGAGTTTTTGTGGATCTCAAGCTATGTACGACAGCCTGATTGGTTAGAGTTGACCTGGGTCAGACCTCTATCGCCCTGGCACTAAAATCATACTTACACACGGACTTGAACTATGTGTTCTCTATTGAGTCTGTTTTCAAATATTTAATGCAGAATAGTTTATTATTAAATCGGTGAAAGTTTGCAGTTCTTATCAATACTAACAATCCGACCAACAGGGTGGGATCGCTTGTCAAACTGCAATCGTTTTTTGTCAAGATGTTTGCTGTCATCTACACAATGAGAAAGAGAGGAAGAGAAACACATAGCTGTTCATTCCACCCAATCTTTCTTTCATTCTTTTGCTATAATTCTCAGTCTTATCAACCAAAAATATCTGTCTTCGTACCGCGTTTCCCTTTAGTTTTCGCGGGCGGTCTTAAATCTGTCGCATCATCGACAGAAATTATTGGCAGGCCTAATTAACAGTTTCTAATCTTTTGCACCACTATAAAATAATTATTAGGTTTCCTATTCTAAGAAACTCATCGAAGTTTTAATTGAGCAACAGAGCAGAGTATTTTCAAAGTTGTACGCCGTTTTGAGATGAATAGAAGTTCACTCGTTTTGTGACTATTTCGTTGCAAACTTTTATATCTTTCAAATAAGTCATAGCCATTATTCAAGCGAGTATTACGATTGCCTGACTTGTTAGGATGGATTTTAAGGTCGCTGTTCGTGAGAGTGGTTAGTTCTATGCCTTGGCCATCTGCGAATTGAAATAGTACGAGTTTTTTGCCGTCTGCCATCACTGGCACCCTAACATTACCGAACTGCCCGCACGATGTCTCCGTCGACTACGACCACACTATTACTAAAACGACGTCGACCGAGAGCCGAGCGGCCTTTAAGATACATAGCCCTCGTACCGCGTCGCGCCACCCTTTTTTGTTGACTCTCAGAGGCGCCCCATCTTCTCATTCAATGTTATGCCCCTTCTCCCTCCGCCCGCATTGGAATTAGCAGTCTGGCTAGCTGGCTGGCTGGTTGGTTAGTTTGCTGACTGGTTCGTTGACGATGAAGACGGCGCCACCAGCGATCGTAAAGCATAGACTTTAAGTCAGCATCTACGCTTTTTTAGTTTCCTAGTTTAGTTGGTATCGATTATGACGGATAAGTTCCACGTCGCAACCAATTGTTGTATATTTATATGTTCCATACGTTATTGATTTTATCGATTGGTTTGTTGGTAAACAACTTCAAGTCAATAATATAGTTTGACATTTCATTAATTATGTTGTTTGATCTCATGATTATTCGGCGGTGAAACACCACAAACAATTTTTCTCACGCCGTGACAAACGAAATGGTTTTGGACTGATCCTTCCTTAGCGATAGGGGTTTGGTATATCTTAAAGTTTATGATTTAATTCACCTTTGGACTTCCGCTTTTTTAATGACTTGAATATTTCGAAGTTGTCTTCAATATTTTACTCTTAATTATTTTTCTTTTTCTTCAACCGCTTCTTATTTTTTATATTTCTTTCTTTCAGGTAGTTAAGTGCCCCTTGTGCCTAGAGCCGTATCGTGAGCCGAAGGTACTAGCGTGCTTTCATTCATTTTGTAAGTCGTGCCTCGAAAGAAATCTCGACTCTGCTGAGCGAGTTACTTGTCCGCAGTGCCACATGGAAACTCCGTTGAGGTTTGAATCAATATTGTGCCTCCACCCATGTATTAGTTTCTCCAGCGTTCAACTCGGCTTGGATTCCTTACTATCCGATTTTGGCCTCGAGTCTGTGCTTTCACGTCAATTAAATGGAGATGAGAAGAGCTTGTTATTCGGTTCTCCCAGTTCCACCTCTTCATCACCGCCTTTATCTGATTCACCTTGTGATCAGATAGGACGGATTAGTGATATGGTTGGTATATAGTTTCAGTCCTTAGAGAATGCTGTTTTAGTTCCAGCTTTCCACTCCTTCATTCCCACGGAACACCTGCACTGGATGTAAGTCCGGGGAGAGGGCTTCAGCATTCTGTCAAGATTGCTCACACTATTTGTGCGGAAATTGTAAAATGGCCCATCAATACATGCATTGTTTCGAGGGACATCGTGTAGAAGCCATTTCTCCTTCACCTGTAAGACATATTTCAAATGCCTAACCTTCATAATTCTTCTCATTAAGATCATGTCAACTCCATCTGTCCCAACAGAGAAATCTTCATGCAAGTGTCTTCAACATAGGTCTCAACCTATTCGATACTTCTGCATTAGCTGCAACCTCGCCATCTGCCGTGAATGCACTCAAGTTGATCATCCAAAACCTGCTCACCAGTATGAACCCATCGCTGAGGTGAGCCTGACCACCGGGTCTTATCGTAACCGGACTACCCGTGGAAGAGTTGACATGCAAGACTGTTGAATTTTCTAAAATTATGAAAACTAGCATCTTTTGTGTTTTTCAATGTAAGACAACAGCTATGACTTGTCGATGTCTACCCACGGGATAAGTACCATTTTTGTGATGCGTTCGGACGAGGGACCTGCTGACAGGTTATGACCCGTGAAAGTTGGCGAGCCTTGCAATGGTTATGCGGGCAATGACCCTACGGAGTGATAGCTGATGTGGTCATAGTCTAATATAAAGTCGAAGCAGTGTTTAATGAATTGTAGTTTTTTGCGGGTACTGAAGAGAGGTAGGCAAGTGATGCAAGGTCATTGTTCACTAACCTCATCAATGACCGTTATCCCTAATGTTAGCCCTACTACTCTTTCCTTATCCATCACAAAATTTACTTTAATTTATTAGTCTGTTCTAAGACTCTGCTTTCAATCTAACCTGTGCAAAATTTAATCATATTCAGATTGCTGAAAAACAAATTGCTATTCTGGAGCAGCTTGTAGATGAGTCTCGACTCAAACATCAAGAATTCTTGGAAACATACAAAAAGGTAAGTCCTTATTCACCTCATGATAATACATGGATGTTGAACAAATCTAAGCGTTTCGTTATTTAGGTGGATACCACCCAACAGCTGCTTCAGCTAAATTTACAAAGAGCCCACCAACAGTTGGAAGAGAATGTGCAGAATGTACTGAGGGTCATTGAAGAACAAAAGAAGAGTATTACCAAAGAAATTGACTATGCTTATTCTGGAAAGCAGGTATGTTCAAACAATAATTATTTATATTCGTGATCAGCGCGATTGACTTAGACGTATATATGCTGTTCCGTACTCTTGACTGACTTGCTATCTTTGAGATTTTTGAGAGTTCATATTGATCCATTTCGCTATATTGTCTCAGCTTGGCATAATATAATTTTTAAAATGACTATTCCCCCCTAGCTTCGTTTGATCTAATACAAGTTGGCCAGATTACTGTGTTGAACTGGCCCACCATATGAGGTCTATCTTCACACTTGTGTGTTTAGACTGTAATGTATGGGATTTTTATTCATCATCAGGCTACTTATGTTTGCATAACACCTGTCGCCCGTCTTAAGGGTTGAGGTCGCTTGGTGACCGATCGAATGAAATAGAATAATGACACTGAACTGCCCATCTTTTGACTTTTTCTCTTATAAAACAAAGTATAAATGAAATGGGATTAAAGCAAAATTATAATTAGTAATAAAAAGTAATAGCATTTTCGAAATTAATTATTAAGTTTGCGAATCTAAAATTTTAATTTGATTGAATTAGTAGCATGAAGTTAAGTAATTTGTTTCAGCTCCAATTAACCATGGTTGACAAACGTATTCAAAATTTGTCTGAGAAGTTAGGGCAAACTATTGAGTTTACCACACGCTTGGTCAGATATGCATCTAACACAGAAGTACTTCTTTTCAAACAGCTCTTAGAGACTCGTCTTCGGTGTTTCCTTCAATATAATCCTGATGTAAGTGTTTTTCGCCAATTTAATTATCTATGAAGCTCTTTTTTAGGTGTCAAATGCATTATCTTCCCCTGTTGACATTGAAGTTCCACCTGTTAATTGCTCACAAGCAAAGCAATCGATTCAAGCTTTAATGGGCCAGGTTCGTGCTACTGCCGACTGGTCTGGAATTGTGTCATCGGCCCAAACGGGTATGCCACCAACTCCCATCGGACGACCACCCAGTCGTCAGGTATGTTCAATGATTTAATCAACTATGGATCATCTATTATTTTCTAGATGCTTGGTCGCTCTCCACCTTTAGCTCACTCAGTGCCTACAATGAATTCTATTGCTCCATTTTCTGATTCTAATCTTCTTAACCCCAAGAATGACTTCGGAGGATCCAGCCAATCGCTTGGTCAATTTAACGATGTAAGATCATTTCTAGTTTTTATAGTTTGTATAACAATATTATAGGCTTTCAACCAATACGATAAATGGTCAATTGGCGTTGAGCCCAGTCTCGGACTCATTGAGTCTACTACAACCGAAGATGCTAAGAATGACGCTCTTTTCACTCCAAGGTAAGCGTTTGGTTAAATCGAGTTCGTACAGAGCGAAATTTCTTTCAATATAATTCGTTTGCTTACATAACCTTTAAGAAAACGCTCTTTTTCTGTGAACATTTAATAAAAAAGCTCCCCGTACACTTTTTTGCGTACTAAAAGTGCTTATTGATCATTGGAGGCAGCAGTCCCTTTTTTTCCAAAATATACTAAGCATTTTGCGACTGCGAATGTAAGAAATTGGCTAAAAAAAAAGAGAATTGTTTCAATTCTATAAATTCGTAGAATGAGAAATATGAGCCTCGGATTTTCTAACGTATTTATTTCCAGTCGCTCTCAAATCAAACGCCAGAAGATGGTTTACCACTGTAAATTCGGAGAATTCGGTGTCATGGAAGGGCAGTTCACTGAGCCTTCTGGTGTAGCTGTAAATGCTCAAGGAGATATAATTGTTGCTGACACAAACAACCATCGTATTCAAGTACACTTGCTAATTTAAATTATAAGTGTATCAATGTTTTTTTTTCAGGTTTTTGATAAGGAAGGGCGCTTCAATTTCCAATTCGGAGAGTGTGGAAAACGTGACGGACAGTTGCTTTATCCCAACAGGTGAGCTATTGAGTCTTTACAATTTATACCAAATTTTCTTAAAATTTAACTGATATCACTCTTGCAGAGTTGCTGTTAACAAAATGACTGGAGACTTTGTTGTCACTGAACGTTCACCAACTCACCAGATTCAAGTTTATAACCAGTATGGTCAATTTATGCGCAAGTTTGGAGCTAACATTCTTCAACATCCTCGTGGAGTCTGCGTTGATAGCCAAGGACGTATTATCGTTGTTGAATGCAAGGTAAGCACATTTCCAAACGTTCTATTCGTTCCTCCGCTTCATACGTTTTGCCTTATTGCCAAAGGAACCACTTTGAGCAAAGTTTGCATCAAGATGACTTTGCCCTCGCTGCGTGTCTGCTTTCATACAATGCTAGTACTCTCTTCGCTATCATTTGTTCGTTATATCTCTGTACGCCCGTTGTCTGCCTCTGGGCGTTGCTGAGTCTGTTCAATAATCCACATTGAAAATGCTGCTTTTGCTAAACATTATAACAAGCTAGGCAAAGTATCGAAAGTGCCAAAATATTAGATGACCATAATTCTTGAATCAAAATACATTATAATTTTAAGTAATTTTTTTCAGGTGATGCGGGTCATCATCTTCGATATGATGGGTTGTGTCCTCCAAAAATTCAGCTGCTCTCGTTACCTAGAGTTCCCCAATGGCGTTTGCACTAATGACAAGAACGAAATTCTCATTTCTGATAATCGTGCTCATTGCATCAAGGTTCACATTTTTAGATGAGATTGGATATTTAATTGATTGATTTAGGTCTTCTCCTATGATGGACATTATTTACGTCAGATCGGTGGTGAAGGAGTGACAAATTACCCAATCGGTGTTGGAATTAATTCTATGGGAGATGTTGTGGTTGCTGACAATCATAACAATTTCAATCTCACTGTGTTCTCGCAGGCAAGTTATCAATTCATATTATTATATTCCCGGATATTTTCACTTCATTTCTGTTTCATCGGTAACTTAACGGAAATAGATATTCCGTTAATGGCAATCAATCGATCTAATATAAACTAGAAAATCAACATATGTCAAGCCATATTAGATAGATTTGATCCTTTTCGCTTTTTTTCGATCAATTCCTATATGATCGAGACTGAGGCAGATGTATAATTGATATACCATCATACATTTATGTATAAGAGATATTCTTTAACTAGCACCTATCTTTTATGTTTTTATGTAGCCTTGGCAAATCTGAGTGAATGGCTGAACAGTTGCATTAATGATGGTCATATTTGATAATTGCCTAAGAGAGAATAGAAAAAGTCTATTGTTAAATACTGGATGACTGAATTCAGTAATTCTGGTTTTGACATAATGTTCAACATGACTGTCCATGATGTCACATTTCAGCAATTTATTATCATTTCTTTTTGATGTGGTTCACTGTCTTTCATGTTTTGCTGTTATCTACTTCTCTAATCTAAATTACCCATGAAAATATTCTTTATGTCTAGAAATCAAAGTTTTTTTTGATGTTTTTAAGTTTTATCTTTGCAGGACGGAACCATGATCGGTGCGCTCGAATCGAAAGTCAAGCATGCCCAATGCTTTGATGTAGCACTTGTAGACGATGGCTCTGTGGTGCTGGCCTCCAAGGACTATCGTCTCTACTTGTATTGCTTCCAGCAGCAAGCTCATTCAACTTCCGCTAATGCTGCCGCTGCTCTAGCAGCATCCATTTAAGCTGCTAACGTAAGCCTTTTCCGGATCCGATCCGTCGCCGTTGTCTACCGCGCTACTGCTACTACTACTACTTTACATCATTTTTTCTGCATCAACAATTACATCTACATTCAATTTTTTTTGCTATTACTACTAGTTAGTATCATCCTTTTCATGCTAAGGTTGTATTTTTGTAGAATGGATGGGTGCTCTTACCTTTTCAGTTCTTCAAAAATCCTCCCTTCTAGGATGATTACATGTCGTCTGTTATACTGGTTAACTTCCTTATCTATTTGTTGTGCCTCTGCAGCTTTTCTTGCTCGCTCGTGGCCCCAGTAGCTGCTAGCACGCCGGCTGGACCGGCGCCGTGTAGCGTTTTTTACGGCGACTACCGGCGGCTCTCCATTCATTTAGAAGACGCGCCAGGCTGCGCCTTGTTGTGTTCACCCCTTCTGTTGTTTGCCCCCAGTTTGTTACAGTTTCTTGGTTGGTTATTAGCTCTTTCTATTCAAATTTTTAACTCTTGTGCGTGTGGTAGGACCATTAGGGTCATGTTCTTAGGGTTTCTTTGCCTATGTATATTCGATATATTTGAAAGCCTGGATTGCTATTGTAACTGTTTTATTACCCTTTCATTTTTCTTGTAATTTCGCGAATTGCACCTAATCGAACGACTAATGAGCGTTTTATTTGAGCTGATGAGCTGTCGCTGGCGACATGTCTCTTGCTCTGCCACTTTGAGTATTTATTCTTTTCTTTTTTTGTTTAATTTGGCAGAGAGCAGCTCTCGCTTTGTTTCTCCATCTTTCTACGACCCACAATAGCATTCTCGTCTTGATAATGTCGAGTTTCGTTTTTGAACCCTTATAATGTCTTGTGTGTTTGGGAATTCTGCGCATTCCCCTTTACAAAACATCCAGCTTCTTTTGCATGCCAGCAGGAAGTTCAGTGATTTTTCTGCACTTGAATAGCTTGCTGGTGTTGGTCGAAGCCTCGTAAGCCATCCTATACCCCTCATCGTGTTAGTTATCTTCCCAGCCCCAAAGCTCTTTTTTCGCCTCCACTTCCCCGTCATTATCCAACAGCTCTTAAACACACGACCATCATACCATCACCGCTATACCTACACCCGCCAATATGCAAAAAAAAGAAAATTAGCCCCCTCCCCCGGTTAAAGTCTTACCCCATTCAAAAAATGTCGATATATATACGTTTTACCCTTTCCGTTTTTGTTATCGCGGGCACCATCCCATTCTCTGTTAAGCACTTGTAAAATGCACATATACAACATATTTATTTTAACGTTGTCCTCTCGTTGTTTGTAATAATGTATACGAAGTTAGGCGCGCTTGGGTGCTTAGTCGTGGGACGTTGAGCGTCCCCACATCTTGTTGCATCTCTCTGTTGGTTTTCATTTGTTAGTGTGTGCGACTGCCGGCCAGTGGTAAAAGTTCGTAATATGACTAGTGAGTGTGTCTGCGTACTCTCCCTCTCGGTGTAAGCTGTGGCAATATTCCGTAGTCATATCCAGTTTCTTTCTATGTTTCTCTTTCTTTTTTCGTAATTAAATAAGCTTTTGTAGTTCGTTTAGCATATTTCAATTATGATGTACTATATATATTTATATATATTTATTTATGAATATATATACTTATATATGTATTTAATATGAATATATATGGTGTGGAATTATTCGGTTACATTTGTTGTTGAAAAAAAAGAATAAGAACCAAAACGTTCCTGTTACTCTTCTGTAGTTTGTAATGCAATCAACTCTTATCCTCAGCTTCATCGCTGACGTCTACATTGCATCAGAGATGTTATTACCTCTGGTCATATTCATTCACCTTCGTCATGATATCAAGTTTACGTCACTGACTACGCCACATTGAATAAGATGTGGCAACTAGTTGGACTTCAGAGCGTGACGGCTGTGTTTGTTCTCTCCATCTATGACGTATTATGCTGGATGAAAACGCAACTGCGACAAACGTTTTCGGATATAAAATATGAAAGTTGCATTCATATTCATAATTAGCAAAGAGAAACATTGTAACCCATTTGAAATATTTACATAGTGTTCGTTGCAGTAAAGATGTGGCAATTCATAATGAAAAAAATAATATTCCAACATAGTGTAACAGTTAGAAAGTGAAAAAGAGTGAGCTGAAATTGAAAAACCTTCATATTTATTTCCTCTCTTTTTCGCTTTATACTGTCGTCATTTGTGATTCTTTAAAGAAACTGAATTAGTTTTCAAAAAAACATCAAAAGTTCAAGAAGCTGGAAGTTTTTGGAACAAGATCATTTCAAAAACTTTGTTATGAATGATTTTATTCTTTTTTCAATCTTTTTAGCTTTTTTCAATTTTTTACTTAATTTTTTTTTGTCAAATTTCTTGATCATGAACTGTTCAGTTTATGAGAATATTTACTAGAATCGTGCCACATCTTTTTGTTTTTTTTTTGCCTTTCATATGAACTACGGAACTTTGCGCTGTGCTGACCTTCTTCTCGTCTTTTGTGAAGTCCTGTGATTTTTTGAGAACTAATCTAGGGAAATCCAAAGTCGACTTCATTTTTTTCTCGAGAAAAATGAGGTCATTCGAAATTTCAACCAGTCTCGGCTTACGGCCCTCAACACTTTCCCCGGTCTTTCATTGTCAGTTAAAGTGTCCCTTTTTTATTTTTTTCTTAAATATGTTTTTTTTCTATTAAATTCGTTATTATAAAATTGGCCCAAAACTCTGTATAGGAAGTTTCAAAGACTCATTATTCCCCTAGCCCTATTCTGCCGCCTGTTCTTTTCCTTGTCCCGAATCCGCCTTTCCCATTCCCAGACCCGTCCCGATTCCTTTTTTACCCCCCCCCCCCCTTCCTTTCCTTTCCCTCATTTATTATACTTCTGAATCCTTAGATCAACCGACCCATACCTACCTATCCCACTCGTAACTTGTTTGTAATCTTAAGTTGTTTTTGCTTTATATATATTAATATATATAAATATATAAATATTAAGAATTAAGTATTGTTTTCATTTCATATACAAGCGAATTATGGCTAAGTTTACATATTAATCGTTTCAATATTGGTATTATCATAAACTGATTGAAGAATCTGCACTTGGAGTTGCATTTGATACACGTCATCGTTCGCAGAAAAATCATCCCTGTCTTCAGCATCTTGCTTAACATCAACACCATGCTCGATGTGATTTGATGCATTCCCGACGAGTATATACTGGAGTGTAGGAGTTGGAACTATGCTAAGATAGTTTGGATCCAATGATATATCATGTGACAGAAGTAAAATGTCAACCTATAACATGAACTTTGATAAACAAAATGCCAAAGGTAGTCATTGCAACTTGTAACATACATGATATTTCTGAATGATATGACTGATACGTGAAGGATCTGGGAACGAGAAATGCCCTTCGAACTGAAAAAAAATGAAAAACGAAAAAAAGAGATGTATGAGGTATCTATAGCTCCTACAATTATTTAATGTTTCAATAAAAATACCAATTCATTGTAGTACATTTATCTTCCTCATTCTCCTGCCACACCTAGCTTTGGATTAACTACTCAGAAATCTTTCATCCCAAATTTTGAGAGAGGGAAACGACATACAGCTTATGATGAAGCTGTTATTGGTAAAATGGGACACAAGAAAAAAGAAAGAACAAAGTGTTGAAAAGAAGGAGAGATGGAAAAGTGTAAGATCTATGTATATTTATGTCTCTTTCTCATTTCTCTCTATCTCAATATATCTATGTCTATGTCTCTTTTAATTTCAATTTCAATTCATAATATTTAAAATTTTTTATAAACTATGTGGTCAATTGACCACATCATTGTCCTTCTAGAGACAATTTGTACTTAACGACAAACGCCTGAGAAAGTACAATTTTATTTTTCCGTTTCTGATAGATTGTCATCTTAAATATTCGTATAATCTATCATAAATAATTAAATATAAGATATATATGACATATCAGGGATGGTTTGTGATATGACAGAAACAGCGGAAATGATGTCATCAAGTTTTTTTGCTTTGGAAACTAACTGATTGAACAAGCAAAAGTTTATGTTATTCCTGTGGGATATAAAAGTATTTTCATAAATTGTTGTACTATTCTCTCAAAAGTCTCGTCAGTCATCTATATTCCTGATTCTTTTACAATTCCTTTCATCATTCTTTGTTTCTCCACACTCACTCTCTTTCTTTACTATTGGTTGGCACCATCTTGTATTCTTTTTGCTTTGTCGTTGTTCAATAACTCAACCTTTACCGCTTCTCCCTTCCTATTTTTTCTTTCTTCCTCATCCTACTCTTTTTCTACTCTTCCATCTTCTTTTTCTTCATCTTCATCAGACATTTTTATATTCTCTTCATCTGTTTTACACATAACTCAATACAATTTCATAATATGTACTTATACTCAGATCAAATGTGTTCCTTCAGAAGCAGAAAGATTGTAGGCTGCAAGAAGAGATAGAGTGGGGGAGGAGGAGGGGGAAGAATATAGGGTCAGTCATGAAGCTGGTCTTTGTCACTCATTCTTTAGTTGTTCTCAACTTGAGAATTCAGACTGAATAGAAAAAGAATGAGATAGAGGAATAAATGTTTTTCTTAATGTTGGTTCAATTTCAATGAGTTTTCCCGATTATCTCTGATATTGATGGGACCAAACAGAAAAAAGAAACAAGCCAGTTGATGCGAAGGGAGAGGCCGTTGGAACATATGAATTCATAGATGAAAAAGCGATTGAAGACAGTAAGAGGGAAATTGTCTTTGTTTCTTCATTCTGATCTGATAATACGAAACAAAAACTTTTTTTTATTCTTATCGTCCATGAGCTTTGACTGTATCTTAAACACATTATCGAAAAGTAAAGCCTTGTAATTGAAATTCTGACGGCAACGTTGACAAAGGGCAACGACATCTCAATCGTCATCATCATCATCTTCTTCTCGAGTAGAAGTAGATGAGAGACGGCCGAACAAGGCAAAAACAGAAGAGCGACACCTAGAGTAGATGGCCCCCAACACACGGGTTGTTGGCCTTCAGAATGTCATTCACCACATGTCGTACGTTCCGACTATTCTGGTCTTGCTGCTCGCTATCTCTCTATCTCTTCTATTCCCTTGATCTTTCTCTCTTTAGTTCTCTCACATCTATATTTGGCCTGCAGTATTCAGACATATCTGGCAAAAGAGAGATTGTCATCGTTTTGTGTGTGTGGTCGTTCCAAGGGATCCGATGAGGTGTGTATGAGCTCAACCTCGAAATAACCACGAAGCCGAACACAGTTGCATTCACCCGGAAAATGACTTGAAACAAATTAAATGTCTACAATACGACAGTAATTAAATGGATAATTCAGGAAAAAAAAGAAAGAAGTGCAAAGAAGAGACTGAATGAAGTTGAACAATAAGACCAATAATCGTTCGCTTGAACTTTAATTCAAAAAAGTCATTTATAAGGATTAAAAATGACTCATTAATGTATATTTAATGCTAAAATTTATTCTATATGGTATGGAATGCTCTCTTTATCTTTTATTTCCCTCGTTACGTTTTCTCTTGTCCTTGTCATCCGTCAACGACTGTCAGAATTCATCGTTCTATGTGAGTACGCGCGTGTATGTGTGTATATGTATGTGTCTGTATGGCTTTGTGCCTGTGTGTATGTTGGCTATGAATCAGGAGTTCGATTAACGACGATTAGATAGGAGTAAGCGAAAGACGCAAAATGTATTCTAGACGACGGCAAATATCAAAGAGTTTGGAGAAAACGAGCAAAGAGTAGTATGTCGTCGTTGAGGTTTCAAAAGAAGAGATGACAGCAGCTATACAATACAGATTAGATGATTTAGTTGAATATTTTGCGAAGTTTTTGTTGATGTTGGCAATAAGATTAATTACTTTTGTTTTAGATAAATGATCATATTTGAGTTACAACATAAAGATTTTTTGTTTTTTTTATCTTTTAGTCTGAATTTATAATTTTTGGAAATAAAGTCAAGTTATTCTTTCAACGATACCATTCAATATCCGATAAACTCATCATTGTCATCGTTGACATATTCAAGGTGATATAAACGACGTCTCACGTTCGTAAACATCTTATTCAAAGTCTCTTAAGACACGACGACAAAGCAGTTAACGTCGTCTAACGACAGCAGCATCAAGTTACTTTTCTAACAGGGAGGTCTCTAGTTTATCTTTCAGACGACTGAATTTATAGCATTTTCATCGTTTCTTCTATCGGCATTTCTTTTTATCTCTTTAACATTCATTTTCTATACTTCTACTGTATCGTGTTTTTTTCTTCATTTCACTTACTCTCTCTCTCTCTCTCTCCTTGTTTTTCTCTATCTTCTCTCCAAATCTTTCATCATATATTCTAGGCATAAGATGAGGTAAAGAAGGGAAAAAGGATTCTCAGATCTCTCATTCAAAAAAATATTTTTTGAAATTGAATTATAACCTGAACAAGAGCATTTCCTGAATACCATGGAAATAGTAAAGTTATAAAATTATAAAATGATTCAGCTGGATGTCCAAGATTCAATATTATTGATTCATTTGTAACTTTGATACGTTTGGTAATTCTTTCTATAATTTTAATTTTTTTTAAATTTTAAAATTTTAAAAATTAACCTAAAGCTTGAAATAAATCATTAATTGTTATAAATTGTAGTTTAAAACTTGTTTTATACCTGAAATATAAAAATATAAATATTTTAAATAAATAAATAATTTGTATTTTTTATGTTAAATTAACAATTTTTTCTTTAAATATGTTTTTAATCACTTGTCTTCCTTCCTTTGTGTTTCTGAGCTCACTTATAGATATTCTGAGCATGTTCTAGTTTGTTGACAAAAACTTAGCTCAAAAATTTGTCGATTCCTGTTGAAATGACGTCATGTTCAAAGGAGCTCCAGAACAGGAACATAGAGGGAAAAATAGGAGAGGGGAGGATAGGAGAGAAGAGACGAAGAAGATGAAGAAGGAAAAGGGATAGGCAGATGAAGGAAATGATGACCAATGGTTTAAAATTGCTTGGGTTTTATTCGGAATTTTGCAGAGAAATAGAAGAAGAAAGAGACCGATGTGAAAATGTGATGCAGAGAAAGCAAAGAGAAACGAAGATAGTAAAAGAGGGAACAGAAGATCTTGAAGGGAAAAAAATAATTTGAAAAGAGAAAGAGGGAAAAAGGGGATAGAGAGAGAGAGAGTGAGAGAGAGAGGGAAATGGAAGAAAATATAAAAAAAGAGCAGAGAAAGAAAGAGAGAGAGTGTGTGTGTGTCAGAGGGGAGAGACGAAGAAAGGATAAGAAAGGATAGGGGAGATAGAGGGATATGTTGAGGGAGAATGTGCATGTCTGGATGGGTAACGAATTGGCTGCTTGAACGAACATTATTTGGTGTTCGCTGAGTGAGTCAGAGAAGCTAGAATGGCTTGCAGCACATATACCCAAGAAATATATGTAGGAATAGCAATCGCCATCAGACAATATATAGACTCACAACCAGACACGAAAAGCCGAACATGGCCGGCCTGGGAAGACTTAGCTGCCCAGCACGGCTAAGTATATCAGCTTTTTCCGCTTTTAGACCCAATTTTTCTTTTTAGAACTAAAGATCAGAGCGAGACTTTGATGATGTTAGGTCTTCCTCAAACCCACCCTTCCCTACCCGGATTTTTTTCATTCGAAATAAGAATTTGTGTGAAAATAGGTGAATGTGGATGAAGAAAAGGCCATAGGTTTTCCTAACAAAATCATTTTCGATCAAATTTCATGGAAAAGAATAGCAATACCATTTCCGGAAAAATTTTTTCCAATTTTCAATCATAATGTCGTAATGGCATTGAGTCAATACATACACATTCAAAATCTTTGTTCCAAATTTAACTAATATAAAGAAATAAAAGAATATTAAAGAATAATTTGAATAAAAATATATAGTTATATCAAATATTTTAAAGAAAAATATATCTTTAAACTCATACCATACTGGTAATATTATTGAAATTCTATTAATGCTTTGAGCTTCGGAAGAACAATTCAGCTTATCAATTCCATTAAAACCATTCAAGTTTTTGAGAAAATCTAAAACTTCTTCGTTTGAACCAGAAATCTGCCGAAATAGTTGACTCCACTCCTCATCACGACCATCCATTAAAGAAAACTGAAAATAAAAATTTTTCAAAATTCTGGAAAAGTTTTTCCTTTCATCATTAATCCTCATCTTTTTTTTTGTTCTATCATCTTTATATATGCATTTCATGTGAATAAATCAAATAACATTTTTTTCATTCCAGACCTTTAACTGATAGGATGGACGACGTCCAGGATATTCCACATCTGGAGTTGGTATACCATCATTTGGGGCACAATGGCGAATCACTAACACATGATTAATCTCATATTTCTTAAAAAAAAATTTAGAGAAAAAAGCAAGAAAGAGAAATGTGGAAATACAAGAAAAAAAAAGAAAATGTTTACTGTTTTCTGTAGAATTTGATCCAAATTTTCTTTAGTTCGATGTAAATGATCTGCTTGCCAATATCCATCCAATGTTATAATTAATTTAATTTTTTTCGTTGAAAATATTTCATTTAAAGTCTTTTCCATTCGTATATCTGATGGATTCTGTTGAAGATTAATTGAAAATTAGATGAAAAGTAGAAATGTTTTTCATATTTACCACCAAAATAGGAATTAGTTGAAGACAATCAGCAGCTAGAATAATCAAAGGTAATTGAACTATATTTGGTAATAATAATAATATATAATCATTCTGAAAATAAAATAAAAATATATTAAACCCCTAAATAAAAAATAAATAAAAATATTTTTGTAAAAATATTTGTATATGTAAAATATATTGTTTTTATATTTTTTTTCTTTTTGTAATAAAGAAAAAAATTATTTTTCATATTTATTTATGTGATTTCCCATATTTCAATTATATTTTTGCATAGTGATGCTGCACAAAATCCATTTTGGAACAGTTTTGATTCATTTCTACGTAATTCAAATATTTCAACAAAATAATTCAAATTTTTTATATATATATATCCATATAGTATATAATATATAAAATAATATTTTATTATTATTATTTATTTTTGTTTATTAAATAAAAATTTAATTATAACATTGATTATGTTAAGAAGGAAGAAGAAGAAGATCACGAAATTAAAAAAAAATAAAATCTTTTTATTTTAAATTAATAAAGTTTTATTTATTTTTATTTAATAAATAAATTAACTTATAAATGTATATTATATACTCTAATCTATATAATATAAATCTTTAAATCAATGAATTTACTTTAAATGTTTTTTGTGGGCGTTTGAAGATATTGTCTATTTTGTAAGTCAATATCATCGAAAAAAAAAAGTTTTTCTAAAATATATATTTCATTTTCACATTTTTTTTGAAAAAATGTTTCAAATTTCACAAAACAATACAATAAATTTGAAAAACAGTGTAGCAACCCCATGTTATACAGAGGTATATTAAACCAAAATGAGTAAGGGTATTGTTGAAAAATTATTTTAAAAATTATATTTTATAAAAAAATATAATAATAATAATAAGGTTAATATATTTAAATTATTAAATATTTACTAAATTATTTATACTAATAGCTTCAAATAATTGTTTCAACTCCCCTTTCATCTTCTATTGCATCTATGAAGATTTCAAATTTCAACAAAGAAAAGAAGAAAATAGAAAATAATTGTATATAAACGAAAAAGTTAAATTATATAGAATTATATAATATAATTAGTTGAATACTATAATCATTTTATGTTTTTTTTTGTTTATTTTAGATTTTGTTCTATCTTCTATTTCATTTCCCTTACAATTCTATCCGTTTTTTTTTGTTAAAAACACAAAAAACTTTCTTCTTTGTAAAAATTATTTGAAAAGCTTTTCTTTTTTTTTAAATTTCAATTCAATGTTATATCATAAACAACAAAATTTTGTTCTCAACTATAAACTGAAATGCTTAATTCTTCTTCTGAAACATCAAAGATAACAAAGAAGATGATGACGATGATGATGAATAAACATAAAATTTCTTTTCTTTTTTAAATTTAATGAAATAAAAGATTAATCTTTTTATATTTATAAAAAGAAAATAATCAAATTATTTATATTTTATGTTCATTTTCTAAAATAATCTTTATCACGTATACAAGTTGACATTATTTGAACAAAAATAAGTTCAATTAGATCAACAAACATTAGCTCTTACGTGCATATTCTTAGAAAATATTCTTTTATACTGTATGAATGATTGTACCACAAACGAAAAAAAAAAGAAAAAAGGAAATGTTTCAAACTTAAATTTATATTTTATGATTTAAAATAATTATATATATATAGTTATATATATATAGTTATATTTATAAAATACCTGTTGACAATATTTATTAAGTAATTTAGTTGTTTTTGCAACAACAATAGATATTGTTTTCCATGATAATTCAGCATAATCATGACACATTCCATCATAATAATTTCCTTCCCTATAATTATTATTAAATTATTATATTTAATCCCTTATTTAGTCATTAATTTGTATTGTAATATATGCTTTTATATGACAAAAAGTGAGGTGATGATGGCAATAGTAAACATAAATATCGGCTGATTTCATAGCATCAGCCAATTTGAAATATTTGCAATCGCGTGTTCATAACGTTATCGTTCTATGCCAATACCATTTGAAATTTAAAGCTTTAAGAACTTCTATAGATTCAAAGATATAAAACATTAAGTCAAATGAGTAATTGATGAGATAAAGCCTTTATGTTCTATCTGTTATGTTACAAATATTCTTATGATGTTGATCGGCTTATCTTCTATTCCAAAAAAAAAAAGAAAATACCCCCGAAAACAAAGTTCATGTTTAAACGTTCATGAACTTAGTATATGACATCAAGGTGCAAATGGTGTAACAACATCTCCTGATTAGGCTTGATATTTTGTTTGTTAAATCATACGATTCTGATCTGATCAGATTTCGAGATAACATACAAATAAAATTTAAAATCTATAAATCATTGATCACATTTCTCTCTTCCGTATTTACGTTCTTTTTTTGGCTTTTTCTCTCAAATACTAATCTATAGAACAATTCAGACGGGCAATCACCCCATTAGTAACAGATAAATTATTTTTGATCAAATATGAAAGTTTTGGAAATATATGGCAAATCTTTAAAATATATAATATATACATAGATATTCAGTTATTATATATCAGATGATGCTGAGAGATTGTTTCCATTTAGCATCACATTTCAACATCGAAAAGAGATAAATAGATTCGTTGAATATACGAATATTCTGTTTTCTACTTCGTTTCATGTTATCCTTTATCAGATTTCTTAAGTTGATTTGATTGATGCGCATATTTTCCTCATGTGGTTCTTGTTTTCATTTTCAATTAAATTTTTTTTCTTTTTAAGCTTTTTCTGTTTTTTTCTCCGACAATTCACTTTCCGATATACAATCCATGCTGCTCATATCACAAATAAAGAGGCGAAAATGGGAGTGAAGAGATAACATGCAAGTAAGAGGCATAGTAAAACCTACATGAAAATGCAAAATAGAAAGAAGAGAGATCTGCGAAAATGAAAAAGAATAGCAAGAAGTGAGAAAACATGTTGAGCAAACAAGAGACATAAGTTGAAGTGAAATAGTAATGAAGTCGTCATTATGCAACTACTAACACACACAAATTCATTCGAGATACACATGTAGGTGTCAAGGCAACATAATCTTGAAAAATGTATATTTCTTACTACTTACATTCATATTTCTTATATTATACGTTTGTTTTCTTTTTCTTTTTTTTATTTAATAATCTTTCTATAGTTAAATAGATTTTAACTACAAAAAGATAATTGTTGATTTTCATATTGAAAATATATATATTCAATCAACAACGAAAAATAGCTTCCCATAAACATTAGAACATACACCAGTCAAGCACAGGCATACGAGGAAAACGATACAAATTGTAAAACAAATAACATCTTTTTACCATATTAAGGCTGCTTTGTCCTCCATAGAAAACTGCTTTTTCCGCATAAGTTGTTGAAGTAAACATACTTCACTGATATACATCATTGACCTATGAAAGAAGTAAAACAAAGTAAAAATAGATCGAGTTAGTTCCGTTACACTTACTATATATGAGTGATGTTATAGTTTTAAAAATAATAATTAAGATAACATAAACTATGACGATATTTCTTAAATATCGTGTCTGATCTAATGATAATGACAAGTACAATCTTTAAAGGAAATTTGAGGACGACAGATGCAAAGATACTATCTGGTAACGTCGTACGACGATGACTAAACAGAAAACATCACTGCATCCGGCTCCATGCTGCCAGATCAAATTGGCACTATTTTCATGAAAATTGAACCAAAAATAGAATAGAATGAATTCTTCAATACATATTTATTGCCGTCATTATAAAAATTATACATGTATCTTCTTATTCTTCTTTATCTTCATCTTTTCCAAATAAATAAAAATGGTACAAAAAAAAAGTAAAACTATTAGAGAAAGATTCACGTTTTCAACGCACAAATCTAATAAGAGATGCGCGTGGGTAACGAGGTTCCTTCAGAATATTTTAAATTCAAAGGGTAGAAAATGAGATTAAATTTTCTTCGAACAAGGAATGACAAAATAACACACTAAAATTATGCAACTCGTCAGTCAGAGACTAGTTGCGGACTATGGAATTAAGAAGTGAGTGAACATGCTAAAAAAGAGAAGAAAATTTGAATTCAAAGATTGCTAATTGATTTTCTGGTGAGCTAAACTGGAAACGAGGTTTAACCTTTAAGGTCACGTCCAGAAATCAGCTGTTTGATGACGCCTTCATCGATCAAAGTTGTGGTATCTCCAATTGCGCTTTCTTGGCCTTCGGCTATTTTGCGGAGAATACGACGGGTCACCTTAATTTATTGAAAAATACTGGAATATAATTTTTTTAAATAATACCTTTCCTGAACGAGTTTTTGGAAGACCTGGGGCATTTTGAATAACATCAGGTACAGCAAGAGCACCAATTTTGCCACGCACAAACGTTTTCAACTCAGAAACCTGGAGCAGAAATTTAAAATTTCTATTAAAAAACGTTTGTTCTTACAAGCTCTTTGTTCAAGTGCTCTCCTGTATTCATAGTAACGAAGGCATATGGATAACTTCCTTTAATGTCATGAGGTGCAGCTACGACAGCAGCTTCAGCAACCTTTGGGTGAGCAACTAAAGCGCTCTCAATTTCAGCAGTAGATAAAAGATGTCCAGAAACATTCATGAGATCATCAACACGCCCGGTGATCCAGATATATCCATCCTCATCACGACGAGCACCGTCTCCGGTAAAGTAGTAACCGTTGAAAGGAGCAAAGTATGTTTGAACGAATCTAATGAATTAAGAAAAGCTCCAAGTTTAGTTGCCTCTCACTTACCTTGATTCGTCTCCAAACACTCCTCGGCACATTCCAGGCCATGCACGGTCGAAGCATAGGTTTCCTTCTCCAGGTCCCTCGATTACTCGTCCTTCCCCATCAAGAATAACAGGATTTACTCCAAAGAAGGGGAAAGTGGCAGCTCCAGGCTTGGTAGGAGTAGCTCCAGGTAGTGGAACAATCATATGTCCTCCCTAGAATATTCACATTATAACTGTTATATTCATACAATGTGCATACTGTTTCAGTTTGCCAATATGTGTCAACGATAGCACAACGACTGTTTCCAACAACAGAGTGCAGCCATTTCCAAGCAGCTGGGTTTATAGGTTCTCCTACAGTTCCAAGAATTTCAAGACTCATTCTTGAACACCTTCAAAAAATATTTTTTGCGGAAGTTATTACAAATCCCTACTTAGTAACATGTTGGTCACCCAATGCCATCAGAGCACGGACAGCAGTTG
The DNA here is from genome assembly GCA_964057225.1 of Auanema rhodensis. Lineage (NCBI taxonomy): Eukaryota > Metazoa > Nematoda > Chromadorea > Rhabditida > Rhabditidae > Auanema > Auanema rhodense. Next base: position 5,061,991 of record OZ059899.1, on the reverse strand, counting down.
GAGAAGTATAAAGCTTATTCACCTAAAATTAAACCATTAAATTTTAATTAATTCATATTTATTTTCAATCTCGAATTCTCTTATGACGTGTTCTCGCTAATATGATCCAAGATCAAAAAACTTTGTGATTATGTAATATAGCTCACACCATCGCCCCATAGTGATAAGAACTATTGTGCATCGCAGCACTGAGTCAGTATATGGTGGGAAAACATGCAAAGCACGTGCATTTCACTAAGCTGGTGACATGTGAGGCGAACATTTCGGCATTTATATCAGAAATCATTACCTTATACTTATCGGTAACTTCCCACATACGGGATGGTGTAGGGTACGTTGGCACTCCTTCAAACCATATTCCAGTCAGACCATTCATCAAAGGACCATACAAGAGATAACTGAAGAAAAGAATATACAATAAAAGAGATTAAAAAAGGAGAAAAAGGCTTTGTCATTTTGAATATTAAAAAAACTCACGAGTGTCCTGTAATCCAACCACAGTCAGCGGTGCACCAATATACGTCCTTTTCAGGCTGTGCATCAAATGTACATTTGGTTGTAAAATAACTATACGTCATATAACCAGCTGTGGTATGCTGTATTCCTTTTGGTTTTCCCGTAGACCCGCTGAAAAGGGAAAATTAAACTTTTCTGTGATTACTCTGAACTTTGATGAACTATTCTGTTATTTCTAAAACTTGACGTGTTCCTTGTTTGCTGAAGCATAAGAAAAAGACTGACAGATGGATATATACAATTCGCTGGGGGGATGCTTCTCCTCGGCCATTGTGGAAGAAAAGCAGCTAAGGGAGTAAACGAAAGAGAGAAACAGAGAATATGAAACGCCGCTTCTGTTGGTCATGATGGTGGTGAGAAGAGGAGAAATGGAAGCAGAGAAGAAAAAGTGCTATGGGTTTTCGACTGGGAAAGGAAACGATGCAGAGCTTTCATTCTCTAAGCGCTACAGAGAGGGGGAAAAGAATTGATTTCTTTCTTGATATATGCACATAGAGTTGGCAAGATATATAGGCATGTGAAACAAATATTGAAAATGAAACGTAAACGGTCAAAAAGTAACAGAACGCAAGATTTGTAAAATGTTCATAACGCCAAAATTAATCTTAATACTTACGAAGTGTAGAGGAGGAACAGAGGACTTTCGGCTTCCATCCACTCAACTGGAGAATCTACGCCTTCTAATTTCTTCATTTCTTCTTCATAAGAAAAGTCAATTTCAGATTTCACAAACTCCTTAACACAATGATTAGATTTCGAAATTTGATCTCATGCTAACCTGCAAAGTAGGTGCACCAGAAGGAACGGTGATGCGCTTGACGTGCTCAACCACAATAACAGAGGAAACATTCAAACTATCTGCTTTACATAATTGGACGGCGGAATCCGCAATGGTCTTCAAATTTATCAATTTTGTGGAACGGTAGAAGCCATCGGCAGTAATCAGAACGCGACAACTAAAACAATTTCCTTTTTTGCGGTATTCATTTTAAAAACGTACTGAGCGTCCAGCATACGTGCGGAGAGGGATTCAGCAGAAAAACCGGCAAAGACAACGGAATGCATGGCACCTAAATTATAGCTTGTGATCATGCAATCCTATTCCAATGATATTACCTATTCGAGCACATGCCAACATAGCCACAGCAAGTTCCAGTACCATAGGAAGATAGATGGCAACAACATCACCTTTCTTGACACCATGGGAACGCAGAACAGCGGAAAAATTTACAACCTAAGATGTAACAGTAAAATTAATTTATCGAGGAATACTGTACACTAAGTTAGACATACCTGCTTATGAAGCTCGGCATAGGTAATTTTTGATGTATCTGAGGGCTCGTTACCTTCCCAAATGTAGGCTACCTATATTTATCAAAAATTTCAGTAATCACTTTTTATCTAGTTTACCCGATCGCCCAACCCTCTCTGAAGGTTTCTTTCGAGGCAATTGTAGGAGATATTAGTACGAGCACCATCCATGAATTTGCAGAAGACTTTTCCCTTCTTTGCATCGAAATTGTATTCCAATCCCTTTTAAATTTCATTTATTTTCTTTGTCTTCAAAATTGTCTTACTTTGTCAGATAGAGCTTCAAAATACAACTCAGCGGTAACAGTTTTCCAGAAAGCATCAGAGTCATTAATGGAGCTACGATACTTTTCATAGTATGAAGGCAGACCAGAGACATGAGCACCAGCAAGAAGGGGTGCAGGGGGAAGGAAAACCTATACAATCAACAATCATGAATCACAATGTTCATAGAAAGAGGTCACTGATAGTCTAAGGCGATACCTCTTCCGTCTCCTTTTCGGTCACAGGACCATTTAGGTCAAACTTTACACGAACATCTGACATCGCGGGGTTCAAAGTAAAGACCACCTGAACAAAATAAAACTTTAACATTTTTAAAATAATGCATGTTTAACATATTTATTATAGAGTACAGTTAGATCTATATATATATATATGTATTGCTAAGGTCAAATACAGTCTAGTCTGTGGCCTAGTTTGGAACACTGACAGCGAACGAATAGTTGCAAGGCAACATCTTATCGCTCTTGCGATTTGGCTTAGTATTTGTTCGGAAACGAGACAACGAAAAAAGGAGTGAGAGAGAGAAGAGAGAGATAGATCGAACCAACCGCCGGCTGGTTGGGCCTCGTAGAGAATGAACCGAGGCTCTCAGAGTTGGGGGCGTGGCTTTGCATGGGGTACACAGTTTCTCTCGCCAGTGGCGCGAATTTGAAGTTTTCAAACCTGATTTTCCGCATTGAAATTTGGTGAAGAATAATAAAAAAAGCTTTCATTTACAGATTTCAACTTTATTTGTAATTTGTTTATCATTTCTTTGCGTATTGAAGAATATTTTAATGTTGACATCTGTTAATCACCACAATTTTTTAACATAACAACAAAAATTTCATCATTACATGCATATTTTATTAAAAATTAAAAGAATCAAGAAAATTCAAATTCAAAGCAAACTGTATTGAAATGAAATTAAAATATGTATCTGTTAATATAATTATTGAACTGTTCGGGAACTTTACTTTTATTTTAATTGTTGTTTTGTGAAGTCAGGTCGTGTTTTCAGACAAATGATCGGGAATGACTGCTAATAAACCGGCTCATGACATTGCTGTTGAAATTAATACGGTTTTAGCTAAGGATCTTCAAGCTAATCTAAGATGTGCTATTTGGTTGGTTTTATATATATATATTTATGTATGTATGTGGTATTGCTTTTTATTAAGACCATTCTTTTAAGATGTGCGCAATATTTGTACATTTACTCTATTCTTTAAATCATTAATTCATATAATTATTTTAAATATTATTATTATATATTCCAGTTGTTCTACTCTGAAAAATCCTGTAGTTCCTAGTTGCAATCATCCGTTTTGTAAAGAATGTATCGACTCTTGTTTCTATCGAAAAACTCAAATAGAATGTCCAATGTGTCGACAGCAAATAAAGAAGAGGTAAATTTGATTCATATATGTATATATTATATAATGACCTTCATCGTTTTAGGAGTTGCGTTCCTTCTGAATCACTAAATAGCATCGTTCAAGCATATTTACAACTTGCTCGCGCCTTCAAAAGAGATGTTGCAGAAACTACTATACATATTCCAAAGGAAAATATTTTCCTTGAAAGCCAAGCTATTCTTTCTACCCAAACTGATAGTCCTATGCGCGATTTTGTACTTCCTAAAGCGCCGCTTCCTATTTTTGCTCGTCCAGTATGTTTCTCTCATTCGAATTTTAACAACCTGTATGCTTTAGCGTCCTAAACGTAAACAACTTGGTGGGCCTTCCATGCCTGCCAAATTGAGTAAATTAGAAGAGGAAAACGAAGATGATGAGCCTCTTCCAGATAAAAAGGAAAGCGAAAATATTTCTAGCATACTCGGCGTTAAACGTCCAGCTACATCTGATGACGTTCGATAACAAATTTAGAAGCAGGATTGTAATATAATTTTTAAGGAATTAGGCAAAACTCGAAGCGTTGAAGTGTTAAATACACATGTTCATGCCGAAGTACAGTGTAATCTAAACCCAGACTTAGCTGATATTAATATCAGATCGGTGATTGATACGAAGAGAAGTAAAAATAATTTTTGTCCCAATTTTATATTGTCATTACTTTATTTGTTTTCAGAAGCTGAGCCAAATATTGAAACTGATATTGAAGCCCTTTTTTCTATTCTACCAGGAATTGTTTCAATTCTTATGAAGGTATTAATCCGTTTTAATAGAGAATGTTTCATGCTATTGTTTTGATTTAATCGTAGGATGAAGAACAAGAAGCTCTTTGCCGGATACTAAACTTGCGCTTAGCTAAAGACGTGTCTCCATCGCAAATAATTTCTAATGTGAATAATGCAAAAGAGTCTAGTGAGGCGATCATTAAGCATTCGATCAGAAATCTTGGCTTTTCAGATCTAACCGATAAAATCCGTTATACGCAACAAAAGAAGGCATCGATTAGCTTAGGTAAGGCATTCTTAAATCTTACCTGAAAGTAAATTTTACCTGAAAAACGTAAATATCTACTGTTCACAAAAAAAAAAATTTAGAGAAGAAAAAAGCAAGTGAAACAAACTGTGAACTTGACTCGGCTACTTATTTTTCGGAAGCTTCCAATAGAGGTTCGAGAAAACTTTTTTTTAATTTTTAATTTAATATATTTTAGATTTGAAGTCTAAGGCAGGAGGTTCATCAAATCTAAGTGACTCAGGTATAATCAGTATTATATTTTTCAACTTTGAGATTATCTTCTTTCGAAACTGTAAATGTGAATTATTTTCTGCTGGCTATCATACATTTTGCTTTTTTCGAGAGTTTCATTAAGAAAAAAACACAAAATTATAGTGCAAATATATTTATATTGTTTTGATTTAAAAGAATTATTTCTTCTTATTCAAAGATTTTTATTGCTTCGATTTTCAGGATCTCTCGAATTGGGTGATGCGCTTGATTATAACGTCCCTGCAGTTCTCACAAGACTAACAGACTCACGAGAAACTCCGCGTCGGGTAAATCTTTTTCTGGCATTCACAATTTATCTTATTTCTGCAGGCTACTTCTTTTAATGCGCCAAGGAAGTTTTCGGACTATAATATAGAAGCAGGTAATTCAGGTGATCAAGAGGTATATTGATGCAACTGATTGCTTTTATAACCCAATTCTTAGTGCGTCCCTGGCACACCTTGTTCAATAACACCCGTGAAAGATTATGACGACAATAAAGAGAATAAATTTGACGATTCATTTGCGGCTGAGGTTACTCTTCGCTTGGGAGATCCTAGCACTCGTAAGTTTTAAATTGTGTACAATATTTTATAGATGCTTACCTGTATTGCTTTAGCTACTGTTTCAACCCCTCGCAATAATAGTACACCTATATTTGAGTTTAGTTCGGCCAAGCGTAGGCAATCTTACGTATTATGTTTATCACGTCTGGAAAACCAAGCAGATGAGGTGATTATTAGTTATATTCTATTTATTTCTTTGATTTCTTTAAGGAATTATTACATGAGTTTCGTATAGCCTTTCCTACCATTCAAATCAACGACGACGTAACTTCAAATGTTACTCACCTTGTTATGATGAATTCACGTGAATATTGTTAATTAATAATGCATTTTTAACTAAATAACTTTCAGAACAGAAACAAAACTCTGTTCGTTCTTTGAAACATTCTTTCGCTATTGCCCGCTGCTGTGAAGTGTTAGGTAGATTATGGTTAGAGGACTGTTTGAAAAATGGTAGACTACTACCCACTGTAAGTAAAACATATTCTTGATATTTAATATTCGATTCAGGCTTCCTACACATTGAAAGCTACTTCCCAATCGCAGCTCACCGCTGTGCAACGAGCACGCACTTCCAAAACTCCTCTTTTCAAGGGAAAAAAGTTTTTATTACCTCCAAGGTTTAGCAATCATCACTTGGTGAACAGAGAGGTTTGTACTTATTTTGATTTCGTGTTAAAATGGTCAAATTCTTTTAGAAACTAGGGGAGTTAATTGAATTGTGCGGAGGTGAAGTAATTACCAAGTTATGGGACTGTCATCCACCTGATACTTACATAATTTTCGCGCCTGACTCGAAAGAGCATGATGTAGCTCGTAGATATGAATTTGACACAAAAGTCCCGGTTAGATGCGTCAGTTTTCTTCTCCTTAAATGAATATGTTCAGGTATTGAATGCAGATTGGATTTTAGAGTCTGTCTGTGAATTCCGAATTGTAAGTCCGTTTGATAAGTTTCGGGTTTATAGCAGTCTAAACAATACTGTCGTTAGGTACTAGATTTTTATACTTTATCGTTCTAACTTCCTGTGATGTCATTCCTGAAACAGGTATAATCTGCTCAAAAGAGCTGTAACTCGGAATATAGATTTTCATTTTCATATATATTCATATCTTGCTCTTTATCGTATAACTGTTTATATTTGTTCCTAACCTTTAGTATTTGTGTTTTGTTGCTCTTTATCTAACTACATTCCTTATTCCATACTTGAATGATATCAAGTTCCTTAAAAACGAAAATGATTCTTTGCTTTATATCATTTTACGTGACAGGCATAATACTTAAGGTGATTATAAATAAAAATGTTTCCCTGTGTCTAAGTTAACTTTTATCTCACGTTGCATGAATTCAAATAGTAGTTGAACTTAAAAAAAAATTACAAATATAGTCTGTGAAAAATCGTATAATCTTGATTTAAGGTTTTCAACCCTTTCGTTTATGTAAATGACTGAATATAATTTCACGTTTACTATTCATTATTTGATTCCTATGGTTATTGTTGCTGATAACATCAAATTTTTGAACTTTGATAGAAAATTGAACACGTTTATTATAATCTGAGAACGAATATCACCACAATAATTTATAAATTTAGAATACAGTGGGAACATCTATCAGAGGTAGACGTTAGTTTGTCATATGTGTTATGTATAAAATAAGTCTTCAACAGGGCAGCAAGAGAACAACAAAAAATGAAATAATAAGAAGGCGAATTGCACAATATATTAAATGAAATATAATTTTTTTCAGAAAAATGCTTAGCAAATTATGCCTAAAGGGAAGGAAATTAGAGACGATTTAGGCGGCAATTATGGACTATACTATTGAAGACATTTTCAATAGCTATATGTTTAGAAGAAAAATAGTAACTAGCATTTCATACTATTTTTTAATTTAAAGATATTTAACGACTGCAAGAATAACAGCTGAGAAAATAAAGGTACTGGCAGAGGCTGACATGCCTTCAGAGAATGTTCTGACACCTGAAATAAGATAAATGAAATGCTTTCGATTAAAAAATAAAATTATTACCTGGATGAACCTTACGAGTACGGTAAGAGATAAGAGGTCCAGTAAATGTATTTTCGGAAAATGGATTACTGCGAAGTTCGATAAGAAGTGTATTTCCAGTAGAGTGGAATTGAAGAGTATCGTTGTTGTTATCAGCACAGTTGATTCTAAAAAATTTAAATAAGAAGTTTTATCATTATATGATTGAACTGTTCTTTATTTTAATTATTTTGAGTCAAATGTATAAATAAGAAACCGAAAACGCAATTATTATAACAAATAAAAGATATATAATACTTTTTTTTTATATGTTTCAGCGATTTCCATAACATAACTATATATTATATGATATCCCTAAGATGATTCAAGACAATCCCAAATGAGTAATACAATAAAATAAAAACATAATGAACCGGATGTCTCGGATTTCGTGATTACACGCTAATTAGGAGCCTAATTACGTATGTATAGTGAACAGCAGGGATGAAATGGTCAAATGGTCAGCCATAAGACTGGTTATTATGTATTTACTTTAGTTGTTTTTTCTATCTTGTCCCCGTGTCTTATGTACTATAGTTAATGAATAGATAATCAGCTGTTAGCAAAATGTTCATCCAGCTCATAGAGGCAGATTTGGCAACCTAGGTTGGAGTGCAACTGTATTCATCATGTAATTCAACAAATGAATCTGACAGTCACATCTGCTCTGATGCTTCTATTTGAGCTCGGATAGATTAGAATGCAAAGTTAATTATGAAATAAAACATACGGTTTTCCAGGATTTTCAGTTCCGTGAACAATGAGGAAATCGTTACAGGCGAGTCCGGGAGCAATGTTAACATTGTCTAATCCAAGCTTTTCAATTTCAGCATCAATTACGGACCATGAATCATCAGTCTGAAAATATAAATATATTAACTTTAATATGTGTCAATATTTAAAATTATATTTATACATAGCCTACCCTAGTATATTGCATCATAATCTATTTTATAAAATGGACAATCAAATGACCTTTATATATAATTATAAAGATATTAGTTATACTAGTTAGATAGTTTGTTGAACTCGATGATCCCTGTACTAGAAAGTTGTATTTGGTATGTTTCACACATTCATCATATGGTTAATTGATTTGATAATCTATCTCTACAAACAGGATAAACTAGGTAAGGTCATTTGCCAGTTCTACTTGTTAACTACATGTACATATGAACTATATTAAGGTCATATATAATACATTCTATGAACTTGATTCAAATGATTTTACCGCATTGAATCAGATCAATCAACTTTGCTCTTCTTTTCGACTAATTGAGTGAATAACACTTATCACGCTTAAATGAACTCAAACTAGATGTATTTGTATGGAAATTCCGAATAGTTCATTTAATATTCATTATCATTATAATTATTTGTTATATATCCATGTAAATATGTTCTATTTACTGAATATACATTACTAATTATATTTTTTTAAAACTAAATATATTTTTAAAATCTAACACATTGCTTACCTTGATGAGCCATTGACAGAAAGTGGATTTTACTCTTCCCTCTGGATAGCTTGAAAGAGAGATTTGTCCATCACCGCTGGCCGTGACATCAACAATACCGCAGGAAGTATCAGTGAAAAGATTAGCACGAACAAGCTTTTCACAACTGAAAAAAAAAATTTAATTCGATATTGGTTCGAATATCTTACCGTTCTCCAGTTAATCCATATGGGCATTTGCAAGCACATTCAGGTTCAGATATGACACCACCATGTAAACATTCGATAGTACATTTTTCTGAAAAGAAAACAAAATGAGCGATAACTTTCAATTAATTATGTTTTTAAAAGAATATATTTTGTTTATTCTCATTCCTTTTTAATTAATAGACAGGTTAAATATTCTTATCCCCCATTTCGGACTCAAAATTTCCGGATTTACCGTGATTTCTCACACGAACCGTTCAGTAATGTGTCTGTCCTCTACCTCTGATTACCAGTCTATTCATCCTGAAGTAGCATTACTCATTGCCCTTCCCACAATTCCATTAGTCACAGAACAGCAGAGAAGAAAATGAAAGAAAAATAATCTCTTTCGCATCATTCGCTAACCGAATGATGTGATCAAAGCTAATCAGATACTGCCCCCCCCCCCTTAGCATTTGCATCTGTCTTCTGCGTTTTTGTGCAATAAAACTCAAACATGATGTCTTTGTTAATGGCTGTTTTTCCGGTCAAACTCAAAAGCCTACAGACTCATAAAAATGAGTAATGAAAAAGAGCCTCAAATAAGGCAGAAGGAATATGAAAGAAATTATTACTTCTGGAGGTCAGCCACATATATACCGGACCATGCCATTCTTGAACATTTTTGACCGGTATGTTATGACCAGCTGAGCAGGTCACGCAAATGCCTCAATTTCTTTTTATTTATTTGCAGACATTATAGCAAATTAAGAAGAATCAATATGTACAAAGAAAGCCTTCTAAACTAGTTTAGAGAGATGTTAAAGCTTGTAAAAACCCAGGTTTACATTGGACATGAACTTGATTCATTAATTCCATTTAGTCTTATTTTATTTTGTTTTTTAGGTAGAAAAAGAATTATTGATGTTTCTTCATCTACTAGTTACTATTATGCAATTTGAAAAGGATATTAAGAAAATAAAAAAGATATGAAACAGTTGAATTGTAACTATATTTTAATTTGGAAACCAAATGTAGATAGACAGATGATGTCAATTAAAATCATTTATAGCGCTCAACAGAATGACTTGTAAATCTCATCAATCATCATCGGATACTACTTAAAAACGTTCAAACGATGTTGAAATAAGCCACCTGTTACGGAAAACTAGATGAGTAAGAAGCTTGAATTGTCGGTTTGAACAAGAACAAATAAGAGGATGAAGAATTGGTCCTAATTGGAAATTGTTGAAAAAATGCTTGAAAGCTGTTAAGTGGAGTTCAAGTGACTCATGTGGATAATTTTGATCATCTGTCCAATTCTTTATAATTGAAACTGTAGATTTCAAGCTTGATTCATTCAAATTAAGAAATCTGATTCAGCAAGATTTCGATTTCGTTATAGATACGTTTAGATTTTTTCAAATAACATGAAAGAAAAACTTATAACTCAACTATTCAACATCAAACATGTTTTATGATTCAACAGAAAAACAAAGTTGAAGTTGAGTCAGATACCATTTCCGCTTAGAAAGGTCAAATTAAAAGATCAACGGAAGTTATAGTTTATATCATTAAAACATAAAATTTTACTTGGAGATAGCCCTTGTTTTATGTGCCAAGAAAATCTTTTATTTTTTTATAATAATTATTCATATAGTAAAGAGAAAAATGGTTATAACCAAGTAATTAGCAATAACTAAATTTATTATAATAGTATTGCTGAAGAACAATTTAATTGACAAGGTTACTTCACTTGGACTAGAGACCTCAGGGTCAAATAGGTTTTCCAAGTAATATGGAATAGGATTATCATTGGATACCTTATACATCCTCTACTTTACAGACTATCATGAACTCTCATTATGAATTTAAATTCTTTTAATCTCATTAAATGCAAAGTTCAAGTAGTAGATTATCTTCTGAAAGACAATGAAAGTATGATGTTATGAATTCGTTATTTATTTTTTAGTTAAAGGATTCAAGTTATAGGATCTTTTAACTATATATATATATATATATATATATATTTAATTTATATAAATTAATATAAAAAATTATTAAATTCTTTTTTATTCTATATATCTAAGTTTATCTTTTCCCTTTGGCTTCTGTGAATTTGATGGGAAAGCTGTTGTCAGGCGGCTAAACAAATAAGCCTAACTTTAGCCCGATGACCTTTACCTTTACTTCTTTTGAGCATTAGTTTCTCAATAGACTCTCTATTCTCTCAGAACTTATATGGAAATATGAGTGTATAGAAACATCCTTTTGCTGTTTTCAATAGACTCCATAGTCTGGAGATACAGAAGAAGCTAAAACCAATAAAAGCTTAGAAGAAGTTTGGACATGGCTTGATGATGAGCATACAGTAAGATGTATCGTCTTACATACAATACTTCTACAGTATTATCCAAGTTAGTATTCCAAATATTAACAAAGGATATAGAAGAAGCTTGTCATGTCACACATCAGTATTGAATTCATTTCTTCTTTGTAAATGAAATATCTACCGAATTACTTTGACATAAATATTTGAAGTTTATATAATATGTGATTTATATGAAAGACACATCAACAAGCTAATCGTATACCATGTTTCAATCGTAATACTAAAAACACATGACAGACGGTTCCGGGTCTCATTCTTATGAATAGCTGAATATAGCCGGAAAGAAAGAAGAGACACCAGAAGGGTCAGTATTCATGCTCTTCCGATCATAATCCTGACCATTTCCGCAATAAGCCGGTCACTTTGTGTCATGTGATTGAAGGAAATCGAGTTGACATAGCATAGTTAAGTTTCAAATAATATGGTTTTATGTACATACTCTCATGTATGTATTTCATAAATCTTGAAAGTTAACTATATATACTATATATTTGTTTATAAAAGTAATAAAGAATAGTTGTTGAATATGAATGATTTGTTTAAGAAAAGACAAAAGCACTAGTAAACCTATTAAAGAAAAAAGAAGAAAGAAATATTCATTGAAGAGTTCTAGAAACAAACTATTCCAACGAACTACTTACTCAGCAGGTAGCAACTTACACACACACACACACATCTCCTTATAACATATATAAAATATATAAAGTTAATATACAATATAGTTCAAATATATTATAACTATATTATAAAATAAATAATATTTATATAATTAACTATATAAGGAAATATTTGATTCAAAATTGAATGTCAAGTATCGGTAATCTAGATAGAAATCAAAGGTTATTTCTATAAGTAGTTCAATGTGTTCATCTGTTTTAATAAAAACAACATGAAAGAGAAAACGATTTTGAGTGTGTCTCTTGCTTGTTACTCTCCCTTTTCATATACATTTCGTTTCTCTTCTTTTTTTTTGATTTTCACCTCTCTTCTTCTCACATAGTAGCCTGAGAGCAGCCAGAAGTACTTGACCCAGGTGCGTGAGATGTCGGCTTCCTATGGTCAGGTGGCTCAATTGTACAAACAAAATGATCGTAATATACACATGGGCAGGCAAAAAAAGGATTTTTTTACTTTGATTGTCTCTTTGTATTTTCTCTGCCAACACTCCTATCATAATATAATATTTTCAATATTTAACTATATGTTCTATTAGTTTAAGCTATTTGATGGCATTAAAGGAGAGATGCCAAAGAGATTACGAGATGGTACACATAAACTAGGTGAGAGAGAAAGCTGTCGATCTCAAGTATGACGGTAAGGTTTTATGCTCAGTTTTGTTCTGTTTGACTGACCAATAGAACTTCAGAATAGATGCTACTGAAGTATCTGCAGATTGTCAGACTGACAAACATTAGGATAGATAAACTCATTGATTGGAATGAAAGAAATTCTAAACCAATGCATCATGCTCTTCAGATGACAAGCTGATGATTGCTACATCAGACCATCATATACTCCAAATGATCATATTCTATTGACTGTATATACTGTCTATTGAATGAGAAAGAGATTAAGTAAGAGAAGGAATCAGTTTTCATTATGATTACTAAGGACTAAGCCAGCTGAGCTGATTACGTCATCTGGCTGGAGTAACTGAAATCCTTGTATACGTAATGAATTGAGATCGTTTCACTTGATCCAGTCAGACACAGATTAGATGCGACATGGCCCTCTTGATCCCAAATCATAACACCAGGACTCATTACCTCTCTATCCATAAGCTTACTATACCTTTAAAGTAGATTACGGTATGAATAGTAAGGACTAATGTATACGGATAGAATAGATGATTTAGCATTTCTTCCCCTTTCCTAATTCAACGATTTTCTTGATGTCTTTCTAGTCCCATCAGGAATTTCCGGAAAGTTTTGATACATAGTCCATATCCGGATTCTAAATTTCCGACCATAATGAGGTTGAGTATGAAAAACGGAAAGAATTGCATGCTCGATTACATCATCATCATCGTCTTGGTCAACATAAGCAGATTGATGAAGAAAGAGCTTGTTGAATTACCTAATAAGGCAATCAGAACAATTGAAATCAGTTGAGAAATGGAAGATGGGTAATTGTGCTTCACGAAATCTCTTTGGTTAAGCATCCGATTACGATAAACTACTTCTCATATCTCTATTTCTCTTATTCTCTTTATACTTTAGTTGTTCTTCTCTTCTTCATATGGAACAAATGAAGAAGTGAATGAATTTGCTCCGATTCTCTAGATTCTCTCTCTATCTCTATCTCTCTCTCTCTCTCTTTCTATATATTCACTCTTTCTCGTTTTCCCTTATTCTTCGCCTATTATCTTAGCCATCTGAATCTTTGAAGAACATTAACGAGAAGAAGAAGAACTTCAAGACTATCAAAAGGCTGAATCAGGATTGCTTTGACTTGAAGGATTTTAGAATCTAATTCAGCTAACGAATGAACGGGTGAACGTTTTGAATATCTAACCCGATGACATAAGGATAGAGATTTTGATTGAGAGATGAGGGTTGAGAGGGAGTTTATATCTCTCAGCCTTTTACCAAAATACTTCTAATTAAGTTATTTCATATATTATAACTATGTATATATAATATAGAAATATATATAATATAATTAACATACCGGTACAGTTATAGTTAATGTTGATATGACGAGTAATGTGAGCACGTGGTTGTTGAACATCTAAAGCTCTTCCAAGAATTTCGAAACAAACTTCATCAGAAATGCATTCTTCATTCAAATGAATAGTTTTATTATCAGCTTGCCAAGCACAATGACTAAAATAAGAAAAGTTTATAAAAAATATTTTATTTTATAAAATATTTTTGAATTTTATGTTTTTTCAATCTAATTTTCTATTGATGATAGTAAGACTCAAACGAAGAATTTTCTTTAAAAAAAAAGACAAAAGAAATGAAGAAAAGAAGAAAGAAAAGTTTAAAAAAAGTATTTTGAAAGATTTTTGTCTCAAAAAAGTGCGACGTGGGAGATTAGGTGAAAGGTATATGTACCCATATATGAATGAAGAATCTTACTTAAAGAAAGAGATGATGTCATCATCTGCCATGAAATAAAAAAAATGAATAGAAATGAATATTATGTTTCGATTTTAGAAAGAAAAGAGTTTTAAATCCAGATGGTTCAAGCAAAAGAAAGTCTTGGATATAACAGAAAGAATGACGAAGAGAGAGAGAAAGTGAGGTAAAGATAATATAAGTAAAGTTAGCAAAAGAGAGTTTTTTCTATTGGATGATTCAACGAAAACATAAACTAAATCTAAATTTTTGATTGAATGATGTCATTTTTTACTTTTTTTAAAGTTAAATGAAAAACAAAATTAATTTAACTTCATTTGATATAATAAAAACTTACGTAGATTGAAGAATGTTCAGATGAGCATCAGTTTCGCCACTTTGACGGAAGAACAAGCATGTCGATTCCATGAGATTTTCCATAACCTTTTCAACACATTCATTAATGGGAACTTCTGAAAATAAAAAAAATATTTTAATATAGTTAATGAATAATATGATATAAGTTATTAACTTATTTAATTTTTGTTTTATTGTTTCGTAATCTGTGTTTTCAAAGTCTATTTTGAGGTTTTGAAATAGTCGTTTGTCTTCATCTATCTTCAGTTTGCTGCGCTTACAACTTTAGAAGACATGAGCTATCTTGCGTCTATACATTCAACTACGATGATAGCCTCAGGGGAAATAGGAAGGACAAGACCATATAAGTACTAATAATTTGTTGCTCAAAAGCAGACAAGGAGCCGCTATTATGGATCATCGATCAGCTTAGGCTTCTTATTTTACTTTTCCGTTAAACAAATTTTCCAAGAAAAATTCATCTTATATCGAATATAAAGAGCTATTTCCTTATTGCCCTTAAATGTGCCAAGCCACTAAGCAAGTTTGGTTTGCAAAAAAATCAAAAGCAATGTATCTACACGTAAAGTTCATTTTCATTTAACTTGAGACTTGTCAGCTTTTCAGCATCTAAATTAGGTTTAGCCCTGTCATTTTCAGAACTACGAGCTCACTCTAATTGGGCTTTTTGTCTAAGAAAACGAGTTGAAGACGCTATATGTTGTTCTTCCTTTCTTCAAATTACTCTTGAAAAGTAGAAAAAAAGTTTAAAAAAGGACAACTTTAGTCATATTTAATTAAGAAATTGTAAATTATAGTTGAAAAACAGATTAAAATCGTTCTCATTTCATGCTAAACAACTATTTATCAATTGCAAATATTTCGACATATTGTTCTTTCTCTAATTGCAAGAAAAGAGAAAAGACTGAAGCTTCATACTAAGCCTAAATCCGACCAGATGAAGAACCGGCAATTGGATAGCAAATTGAATTTTCGGAAAGGGACGACGTTGTCCGTAAAATTAGTGAATGGTAGAACGAATTGAGTAGACCAAAGGACGGACGGTGAGAAGAAAGAAAGTAGTAAGAAATTTTCTTAATTTCTCATTGTATTTGTAAGGCTTCTACACCTTTGTTTTTAGCTTCTAATATCATTGGTTTAAACTTATTTTATAAAACAAATTAATGTTTTTGTTTTCTATTTGTTTATTTGTTTGTTGCTAACTGAATTGACCGAATAAAGTACAAACGTTATGTCTCTATTTCTTTGTCAAACAAAAACTATTACAATGTATTTGTTATGTTAACTAAAAGCTTATAATATAAGTTTAAGAAGATAATGTGTAGGAGGATGATGAAGATGAGGCTGATGATATTTCAATTATTCATTCGAATGATTGAAAAAACAAAAAAAATTCATATTAGTCGCCTTCTTGCTATATCCATCATCTGATGTTTCAGATGACACATACGAATTTTGAACTTTTATGTTCGATATTTGAATGAATTTCAAATGACAAAAATTTCAAAATATCTTTGAAAACCATCATATTTTGAAATTTAAATGAAAACAAAAATGTAATAAAAGATGAAAATATAAGAAAATAAATAAAAAAAAAGAAAGAAAAATGATTACCATTATCTGTATGAAGATAATATGGAACTATATTATTAGCTCTAACAAATGCCTGAAATTATATAAAATTTAATAATAATATTAATAAATTAATATATTTATATTATTAAAATATAAAATATTTCAATTATTGTTAAAAGAAAATAAAACTTACTGTAAGCAGAATAAGACTAGATACTATCCGGAGCATGACTACAGGCGCAGAAGTCTAATAAACTTACTCTGTAAGAAAATAAATAAATTCATATAATGTAGAGTTATCAATAGAAATATAGGTAAATGAAGTGAAGTTTGAACGGTAAAGTTAATATCGGTTGGTCTACGAATCTGTCCACAACTAGCTATGAGGCTAGTTATTGCTCGGGCACATTCTAAGCAGGATACCACCGTGAACCCGTTGTAGGGAGGCGGGGTTTTCCTTATACACCCAACCAGTAGGCGGAGCCTGTATGCCATCTTCGGACGTGATGTCGTCAGGGGGGTAAAAGAGAGAAAGAGGAATATTATGGGAAGTGAGAGAAACTGAGAGATATTTTTCTTCTAACTCTTTTTCTCTCTCTATCTTTATCTAGCTCTCTAAGTCTCTAAGTATCTCTCTATGTAATATCTCTGGTCATCTGGAAAAACAGTCAGAAGCTCGGTGTCTGAGTCAGAAGCAGCTATGCAAATGTTTGCTTGACCTCCTGAAGAAGCATTGAGAGATGGATGGAGAAGATGGAAAGTAAGAGGAAAAAAGTAAATTATTCCAAGAGAAATGAGAAAAGATTATGAGAATTGTAGAGAGAAATAACTACCGAGAAGTCATTTGAAAGAAGGTCGATGACCAAATACGGTCATTTACAAAAGAAATGATGATGATGATGATAATAATGTGAGGAAGAAGTATCACAGGTGGACGTGAAATGGATCTCAGATTACAATTCTGAGTCCATCAGCCATCAGGCTTAACCTTCCATCACTATTTGATAGTAAAATGATTGAAGTCAAAGAATTGATTGAATATAAAATGAAGAAATTTAAAAAATAAAAGTTTCAAACAAATCAAAGTTTTATGACATCACGAGGAAAGATGAAAAATCTTCAGAAATATTTAAATAAAGTTCCGATAACGTCATCGGAACTTGTTCAATTTTGTTTGTTGGACATAATGAAATGCTTGTTTTTTATTCATAAAACATCAAATTTTAAACTAAAATATAATATTAGAAAGAATAATATATACTTTTTACATTTTATATGAAAAAAAGTTTTTTTTTTGCTGTAAGTTGTTAGGGTCAAGTTGTTTGTAAATGATGTTTAAACGACTCTCAGCTTATATAGAAATAACATAAAAAGAAAAAGTGAAGTGGACATGAAGAAGTTTGCAAAGAAGAGATGAGATGAGATGAGCGTATGCCATTCATCCATTTGTCTGAACGACCGACTGATCGTCATCATCCCATTTATAGGAGATTAAGCCGAACCATCTTCATTACATATTGTTCCAAAAATTATTTCGATTTTTCATTGAAATACTATTTTTCAAGTTTGTTCATATTTATGTAAATGTGGTAATTTGATTGATATTGATGGATTTATACAATATTTTCAATTAAATATATATTTTTAGTTAAAAATGAATAAGATGAATATAGAAATATTACAAATTTTTAGATGGAATTTTATTTATAAAGTTAAAGAAATAAAGGAATAAAGTATGAGGATAGATATATAAACGATGTATTATGCTTGTGCCTCTTCGTACACTTATGGGAGATGATCTAGTCAGACGAAAGAAAGATTGTTAGAGATAGGCGAAATGGAAGAGGATATAGCACATGCCATCGAATTTGAGAGTACTTCTTGAGGTCTTCTTCTGATTTCCTTGTGAACAACACGAAAATTAGATGATTGTTCTATGACCTCATCCTCAAGCCCCTTATCTCTTCTACAATTCTCTCTCTCTCTCTCTCTCTCTCTCTCTCTCTCTCTCTCTCTCTCTCTCTCTCTCTCTCTCTCTCTCTCTCTCTTTCTCATTCTCTTTGATGCTCTACCTCGCTGATTTTCTCTTTACATATCATACAACCTTCTATATAACCAAAAGCGCGAGCTCGGACATATTCATTTAGATCCTTTTATATCCAATGAATGAGCATGACCTCAGCTTTTCCTTTTAAGGCTACATAAAGCTTTTCATAAAAATTTTGTTTTAAAAAAAAAGCCGACGAGTAAACAAATAAACAAAAGAAAATTGTACAACACAACCATTCTTTTAAAGAAAAATTTTTAAAATAATATTGTTCGTCACATATCTTTATATATATAATATATATATAACTATATAATATAATAAATAAGTAAGTATTATAATATTCAAAAATCATAAATTATTTCAAAATTGTCTTTAAATTCAACCATTTGTCTAATCATAAGTATAAGAATTTAAAATAAGTTTAAGTGCTTTTTACGGCATCATCATCATCATCTCTTTATGTATATTTTACACTAAGATTTTAAACTATATATATATATAGTAAATGTTAAAATATTTAAAGATAATTGCAAAACTTAAAATTCAAATTCAAAGAAGCTTTTCATGAAGGAAAAAGGAGAATGACAGAGTAGATATTTCATACATACATATACGGTTTTCTAATGGGTGGGGGGAAGAGAAAGGAAGGCAACGAGAAGGAGATTTTGCCCGGGGCCGCATGAAGACAAAGCCATTCAAATGAGTTGATGACTTCTCATATACCACATGCATCCATACATAGATAGAAATGAACTTTTTGAAGATATTGGTCATTTTACGGCATAGACATGAGAATGTGAGAAAATTTGAGGAAAAAGCGATGAAGATGACAAGGAATCTTCTCATCACATTCTTTGACAATGATGTTGAGGATACATTCACTACGGCACGCAATAATTCCATTCAGAACCATATTCAACAAGAATTGCCAAACTTGGAATAAAATGTAAATACAATGTCTTAAATGAAAAAAAAACAGTAGGAAGTTAACTCTTCCTAAGTTTTCTTATAGAACATTCATACATTGAACTCTAAAAATTGAAATCTCTGAACGATATTTTCTTTTTCCTATCATGATCTTTACAATTTTTATAATATCAACCTAAAATTATAGAAAAAAAAAGTAATTTTTCAGCCGAAAGGAGGGTAACTACTTTGTGACAGTCGATCATCTAGGGTGAACACTAAACCACCACAAGCTCATCGCTCACAATGTCAGCTAATGAGGGTTGTTAGCCAATTGTTTCGACTATATGAGAGAAGACGACGTTAGTTGGATGACTAGCCGGATAGAAAGTAGAAGCCACATTCAAATCATGTTTACTAACATAATATAATACAAGCAATATAACATATGTTAACTTTAATAGAAGAAATCAATATCTAAATTGAATATTTATGTATATAAGATATTTCTATTTTAAAAGTTTTAGAAATTATATTTTCAACTTATTTCTATTTTTCTTTTTAATAATATTTAATAATTTAGTTATTTAAAATTTGTAATTATATATATATTTATATATAATTGTACTTTTGAATATATAGTTATATGACACTTCGTTTATTCCACATGAATAAACTTGAAAAGTATTCTGGATATTTGAAATATCGAACAAATTTGTTCATTTTCATGTCCATATGACTAACTGCTGGCTGACTAATGTACAGTTTAGGTTTTTCTAATTAGAGCTGGTGCTATTTCTTAATTGCTTAATGAGTTGTTTCTTTCTTTTCTTATTTTATGGTTTTCATCTTACTATTTCAAATTTCAATAATGGGAAATATAACTGCATTTCAGTTTTGATAATTTATTTTTCTATTAACGAGCATCATCGAAGGAAATAATATAAGATGAATAACATAAATTGTTCTGCTAAATGTAAGATTAGCCTCATCTCTTGTCTTTTTCTATTTTAACAGACTAATGGTACATGCCGTTCAGGCACATATCGTTCATGTGATGTGCAGCAGGAGGCACACAGTCTGTATACCCTTCTTTCCTACTACCCCTAATTAGCCCAGATGGGTTAGCATGTCCGCTTGTCCTCATCTGGTTATGGTGTGTGGATTGGAGTTCGTATTCAAGATAAATATAGATTGATGAAAACAGTTTAAGATGTGGTAATTAGACTCATTGTGTTGACAACTTTTCTTTATTTTTTATAATTCTAACAAATACTATATAAGAACATCTAAGATGGATGATATATGAAAACTATTTTAGCCTTTTTTAAGAAAAGAATAGCATTAGAGCATAAAAACATTCAACTTAAGCCTTATATGATGACAATATTATATAATAATGTTTTTCAATAATGAATGAAGCTGTTATATCATTTTCCAACTTCAGACGTTATGATCCACTAGAGCTATAGAAGATGAAAAACTTAAAAATAATACTTATAAAAAATAAGGGAAAATAAGAGTTATAAAGTGTCTTACAAGAAAGAGAGAGAGAGAGAGAGAGAGAGAGAGAGAGAGAGAGAGAGAGAGAAAGGATGAAACAAGAAGATGACGAAGATGTGACAGATGGAGATGTAAAGATTTACCAGCAGCACATCTTTCCGGATGTCGGATTGAATATCGTGTTCTTCATAACCATAAAAGCCTAACTACCAATTGCCTTTACCAGTCACCAACAAAACAGAACAACTAAGCTCATATAACGGAATAAATGGAAATGAAAATACATAATGAATACAGTAATTAAGTAATTAAATAAAAATATTTATTTAAAATTTAACATATTCATACAATATATATATTTATCTTTATTGATTTTTTTTCTAATTTATTAACAAATAAAAAAATATATAATAGAAGTATATGTATATTATTTGTAAATTCATATATTATATAGCAGTTTAAACCCTATAAATGGATTATTCATAGAAGTATATGCCGACGGATATGAATTGTATGACATCTCTTTTAGCCTTTAAAGATACAACTAATATCGAGTAAGTATAATTCAAATTATTATAATTTTCTTCAAAGGGATTTCTATCGTTTTTCATTAAGAAAGAATTAATATTTTCCCCTTTTTTTCCAAAAAAAAAATAAAAAAGAAAACGAATTGTTCTCCTCATCCAAAATATTCATTTATAACTTGTTTGTTAAAACTTTTCTTTTCAAATATTTGAATCTTTATATTTTATTCTTACATGAATTTTCATAGTTAGTCATCAAACTCTTTTTAACATCTTTTACTATGCAATTCATATAATTTCTAAGATTTTTCGTAACACTTACCTGATTTTCTTAACAAAAAAAAAACATTTTTCATCAAATCAGACCATATAGAAAATTTTGACGATAATGATATTATAGCATAACGTTATATTGTTATTTGAATATATATATATAATTCATATAAAAACATTTGATTATATATATTTATATTTGAAACTTTCTTGATCATCATGATGATATGTATATATGTATATATGATGAGCATTATGCTTTTAGTTTTCAAAATGTCCAAAGGTCTTAGAACAGTGACACATTAGGATGATGATGATGATGATGATGATCACGGTGATGATTGCTAATACTACTATTCTTATACAAAAAATCCCAAATACCTATTAGTCAGTTTCATGTTACAGCTATTGAATATGTAAGATTTGGTAATCATTGTACATACAGTTTTATGATTTTCGACCTGCTTCCATCTATTCTGTAATTGAGACTATGTCGCAGATGGTATTTAGGAGCCTCAAGCCACTATTGGGACACGTATGTCGTTCGATAGATCCTATAGCTATCGTTGAGCTGCTGCTACTGCTGTTGCAGGCATGCTGACTATCTGATTCAATTGCAAGCTGATTCAGTCGTAGGGATTCTTTTGCCGCTTAATTTAAATTTCTTTGAGACTGTCTTATCGGAAACAGTCAGCGAGAAAGAAATTGATGAATACGACTGGGAAGAGAGAAGTGTCATGCTTGAGATCAAAAAATTTGGAAAGAAGCCACAGAACAGATGGGCAGAACTTAAATTGAGAGCTGGACGAGAATCAAAGAAGATGAACAGATCGATGAAGGGTTTGTCGAATCAAGGAAGAGCTTGTAATTTGATTTTCAACAACTCAAGAGCCCCACTGAGCTTTTCAAGGACGTTATGGGTTAGCCAGCCGTCAGCGTACTGACTACAGTTTCGTAAAAATCAAGCCAGCGTTTGATTCTCTTATGAGATTAAATACAATTTTCAATTCAAATTAATGAAATCCTTGTTTAATTTTCTACATTATCTATATGTATATTGCATTGTCGTTGAAATGATCTGAAATGACATTTCGCCATCCGTTTGTGTCATCAGAACGATTGTCCTTCAACATGTTATCCTCAATCTACACAGAAAACTAACAGGTACATACATAGATATGTACATACGGATGTATATTGCAAATCTCTTGTCTTGCCTAGATCTATCATCGTTTTCTGCTGTGTGACTGTGGCTGTCTATTGATGTTCAACTTTCCGCATCAATGATATTGCCATCTTTCCGGTAGTTGTACGACCATTTAATCCGTTTTCCGTTTCGTCTTCTGATCTCTCTACACATGTCATCAGCGGCTTGCTATTTTTTCATGTTTACTTAACCCAATTACGGTACTTTATGCCGTCCTCACTCTTACTTAGAGCCTAATATCCATATCCCGTATGCTTTGCATTAGAAATAAAATTATATGTTTGTAGACCGGGGCCGGTGCATTTATACTAGATAATTATATAAAATGTCTTAGAATATTTTCACACGAAGAAATAAGAAAAGCAACATTAA
Organism: Auanema rhodensis; assembly: GCA_964057225.1. NCBI lineage: Eukaryota > Metazoa > Nematoda > Chromadorea > Rhabditida > Rhabditidae > Auanema > Auanema rhodense. Next base: position 5,038,719 of record OZ059899.1, on the reverse strand, counting down.
ATCCATACTTTCATTCAAAACAAAGGAATATATATTTTACTACAGAATGACAAATGGAACGAAACAAGAAGCTGTTAATTATGTGTACGCATAATCGTTATGAAATTACTCATATAAACAGCTGGAAAGGGGGTGTAAAATTTAACAAAATGTTTTCATCATTTAAATTCAGCATGATTAGCAAGAATTTATGTAAAACTACTAGAACTACAGATACTAAGTACTTTAGTTTGGGATTACAGAAAGTGATGAACTAATTTTCTAAAATTCATGTTAGATTATGGCGATTCCCAACACGTTTTAAACTGTAATCGGCCGCCTCAAAAGGAAGGAAAAGCTATAAACTCCAACATCAATCAATCCAGATATCATATATATTCTGAATCAACTGGAAGAGTACTGCTTCCACCTAAAGTTTTGAAAAAAACCAGGAGGATGTTTCAGGATGTTATGCGCATTAAGCATTTGACAAAACCTATTACGAGTGCTACAGAAGTTTGATGAGATCTTGGTAGAAAGTTAAGCAAAAAAGGAGTTTGGTGATTCATTTTATGTTTGCTTCTTGAAGAAAAGTTTTTATAATCTAAATATTTTAAAAACGTTTTTCATCTTTTTCTGAGCAGACAAACATATCAACGGTTTTCAAAAACAATCTAGTTTTCTACCATAAATACCAACAAATTTTCGTAAACCGCTGATAACAAGTTATTAAATAACCTAAAGCATAAATCTTGAAAATGAAAGTGGTAGTTCAAAAGGAATGCTAAAAATGGGTAAATTCAGAAAACTATGTGAAGAGAACCTAAAGAACAAGAATAATCTAAAAAGATTGCGCTATTTTTGAAGATAGGTGACATTTCGATAAAATAGAACAAGAGAAAGTAAAAGGGGAGTATATTGAATAGAAAAATCAACATATTATTGCACCTTTAAGCATCGATAGCTTCTTTTTCTTTCAAAGGAATTCCTTCGCTAGGATCGGATGACTTGTTCTTAGCCCACATTTGTACCTCTCCACTAGCCATAACACTAAAACCATCAGATCAAACTTTAAAAAGTACATGAGTCAACTTACCAGAATAGTGTAGACCCAGCAGTTAAAATACCGGCTGTGATCAACATCACCATCTGCCACTCCTCTTGAGTTTTCTGAACAAAAATAAATAAACGTGAACGCAATTATAGTTTAAATATACCTGTTGAACAACCATAGCTGTAACTTTAGGAGTAATTACTCCAGCAAGGCAAGAAATTGTGTTTCCAATACCCATGATAGTTCCAGAATAAATTGGAGCAATATCAAGATAATTGACAACAAAACCAGAATATTGAAGTCCAGAAATGGCCATTCCGAGAGTCAAGAAAACAATAACAAGAATCTAAATGAGATGATATATTGATATCAACAACAATATTTATTTTTACCTCTTGGCCACATCCGCAATAACTGGAAAGAACAAGGAAAAGGGCTTGACCAACAAGAGCTGAAAAATACTTCATTATACGATTGTTTATCGCTTTCATATTACCTATAAGCATGGCAGCACGACGAGTATTCAAAGTTCCGAGAATTCCCTTGGAACGAATTGTATCAGCCAGAATACCACCAACATTAATAGCAAGAAAATAGGCAATGTATGGAACAGCAGAAAGCATTCCCAACTGTAAAACAAATATATTAATGTTTTTAAAAAAATAACATACTGCAGAAAGATCAAGTTGTAGTACGTCCTTCAAGAAACTTGGCATAGCCACCATCATTGTGTAAGCTCCCCAATCTCCAGCAAAATGACCAATCCAACAAGCCCAAACTGCACGGCTGGTGAAAATGCTCTTCCAAGGTATTACAGGTGGCTGAAATCTAGATTTAGCAAAAAGTTACGGTACAAGAGTACTTTATCGTTTTCTTTTCCGGTACTGGCTTCAACAGCTTGAATAATGTAGTTCTTTTCTTCACTTGAGATACGAGGATGATTAGATGGACGATCAGACACCATATAAGCCCAAGCAGCACACCATACCAATCCAGTTAAGCCTGCAGTATAGTTTTAGAAATCCCAAAAAAAATTTTTTTATATACCAAGAACGTAAAATATGCTAGGCCAGCCGCCATCAAATCCATTTTGACACAAGTATCCAGCCAAAGGCAAAACAATAACATTACCAACTTGAGATCCTGAAACGAGATAATTAACTCAAAAAAATATATAATATTTTACCTGCATAAGTAACTCCAGTTAAAACAGAAAGTTCTAGTGGAGGTCCCCAAACTGACCACATGGTGTGCATAGCTGGGAAAGTTGCACCCTGAAAAACAGAACTAATGATAACAACAAGAGCACAAGTCAACCTGGAGAAAACCAATAGCTGCACGAAGAACTACTAAGACATAAGCATCAGTTCTGGCAGCGACAGGGCTCAATAATGTGAATAAGGAAGATCCCAAAATGCATGCAAAAATGATACGTTTTCCACCAAATCTACTAGCAATTATTCCACCAAGAATCTGAAGAATTATATACTTGATGTTTACAAAAATATAGATTGCTCTCACTTGACTTCCAATATAACCAAAGAAGAAAGCACCAAGAACTGTTCCCTGAGTGTTTTGATCCCAATCGAATTCTCCAATAACCGAATCTTTTTGACTAGAAACCTCCTTTCCGCATTTGTTAATCATAGTACTGTTTCCAGACACTTCCAAAGTATCATTATTCGAAACCATGCATACGATAGCAAGAGACAAATTTGTTCTCATTGTATATGTTACAGCACATCCGAAGAAGCATATTATGGCCAAGGCAAAGCGAGTTGATGGTATCAATCCTGCAATATGATGAAAATAATCTTTTGTATTCGTAAACGAGTACAACAATATTATCATTCTTGTACTTATTCCTGTATTTTAACATTATTGTCTTTACACCAAACGAAATAAATCCTATTCTCTTTTCTTAGATAAGAATATTTTGTGCGTAAAATTAATCAAAAATCAGTTGCGACAAAGAAAATTCCCCCGTTGATAAACGTGTTCCGATAAAAATGTTTGAACAACTGCATTTTCTAGTAGAAATCGCGCAGGTCATGCCGACCCCGTATTCAGATTATGAATCAGAACTTTTGGTATACGTTAAGATATTTTCACAGTTAACGGCCACCTATTTTTTCAAGCTAATTTATACATATACATATATGACTATGATATCAACTTTTCTTATCGAGCTATTCTCATAGTTTGGTTTTATATTCAATGTTCAAAGACAAACTCACGATACTTAGTCCCCTTTGAAGAAGCGTCCATACTGTTACCCGTGTTCTTCGGTGGCGAAGACCTAAACAATTACTATGTTTAAAAAATATTGGAAGTATTGAAATGACATAGCTATCAAAAATTACAATATGAGCAACTGATCTTATGAAAGGTGATCTTCCGATCTACAAAAATCAGAAAGTTCAAGAGACGAATTCATAACGCTTACTGAATTCATATACAATGATAACGGGGAACCAAAGCAATAATTGGGAAATAAGCACAGCTCAACTGCCAAGTTGCATGTTTCTAATTGTGATAATATTCTATCAGACTTTAGAATAGATTACATATGACATCACTTGTAAAGTCAACAGAGCAGCTTGGGGTGTCCGTAAACCACTCTAGGGATTCCAGTGAAATGTAAAGCGAAGGGAAACAAAACGGCAGAACGTTTTAAACGAAGAAATTGCAACCGTTTTTTAAAATATATATAACAAAGACTGGAGCTGAATAAATGTTATAGGTATTTCAAAATTCCATCATATGCCAGAGAATGAATGCAGAAAATAGAAAACTGAAGGCCATATTGTTAAAGTTAGATTAGTCACGCCATTTTTCAGAATTATTACAGTCACTGTGCCGTGGACGATGACTCCGTTGATATATGTAGGGCAGACGGGCAGAAATTAACAATGAGGAGAGAAAGTGCAAAGAAAGCCATGGTGTATAAAATCTAATGTACTTTCCTACGGATCTTGAAAGTTGTTTTAATGCAAGCTAAGGTAACATGATATAGAACTTAAAAACTTTAATTAAAAGATTTACACTGAAGTTTTGAACCCAAATACCTACGTAACAAGTTTCCAAAACCATCTGGCATGACTGAGGTATAGATCAGAAATGAAAATCATGAAGGTGGGATAAATCTCTACGTCACAAAATCGAACAGCTGTTCGAAGTAGTAAATTTTATCGGAAGAGGATCGTTTCGAAAGAATTCGTATTAGGCATTAGAGAAGAAAAGGCAGACAGGAGATTTTTCAATCAACTCGATGGCAAATAAGCCAGCGCTACGCGGATATAAAAAATGGAAAATCGGTCTTTTGAATAACAATAGTAAAAGCTTAACATAAACAGTAAAATAAACATAGAATCTAAAGTATAAATTAAATCCTACATTAGTACATTTTAAGATAATAAAGTAAACATAATTATCGATAAGTAAGAAGATTAACAAAGGAATATACAAATGAAGAACATTAGCAAGCAAGAACAGAATTCCCCCACATTTATGGCACGAGCTTTTGGTTTGCACACTCTCTGAACACAGAGGCGTGGCTTCATTCTTTCACACACAGACGTAAGATAGAGAGAAACAGAGGAAGAGCAGAGACGTCACAGCGTGCATAGGAAAGCGAATGCCCTTTCGTCAAATGAAAACGCATAATTGAATTCCAAAGGGTGTAGACAACGATACTAACGAAGGCAGAAGGTAGATATATTTGAGATTTTCGTCGTTAATTTTATCATAATAACACACAGAAAATAAAGTAAACATGTAACAGGTAAGGTAAAAAGAGACCAGATCTCATAGAATATAAAAAGATTTGAATATCCAATCTCGCTAAGCAAGTTTGTTGAGGATATCATATGTCAAGTTAAACCACGAGCTCAAAACATTAAAGACAAACATGTGAACGATAGAGTTGATGACAATAAAGTGGGGGCGCTAGTTCACTTAGATTCATCAAGGACAAGTGGCTATTATCAATTCCACATGAAGATCACTAAACTTTGATGAAAATGCAAATGATCTTATAGGATGGGTACTACACTTGACATTCATCGTAAATTGAAAACAGGGTTAGAATCATCTATTAAAGAACAAGAAGTGTCCACAAGAGTTCACAAATTATGTTAGTTCAACTATGTACAGCTATACGGAAATGTGAAAAGGAATGTTGATAGACAATCGTAAATTATCTGCAACAACCGCGAATAGGTTAACATTTCTCATCACTGTAAATCATTGCTAAACTCCTTGGATAAAATTACGTCAAGAAACAAACAAACTGCATTCAAAAACCAAAGAGTAATAAGATAAACAGTTTTATAACCTTGCTATGTGCAAATTGAAAAAAATACAACTTACGGAATAGGCTCGAAAGCCACTGTCACCCCATTTTCTTCGTTCTGACTATCAGCTGTCATTCAAGCTATGCTAAAACGAATATAATATAAATGTAACAAGTAGCTATACATATTTAAATATAAAGAATTATATTAAAGTTCAAAATTAATGTGAAAATGCGAAGTTTTTCGAACTCTTTTGAGGCGGTTACAGTAACATAGCGTAAGGTTGTCAAATCGTAGTGAAATATTACTGTACTTATTAAACTCGTACAGTATTATAGTACACTTATACAAATTTTATAAAACACACTCATTATTAGTAAATGTCTTTAAATTTTTGAAAATATATTTTATACTTTTGAGATCAAATTGAATAAGCTTAAGCTTTTCATAATTTACAGATTAATAACATACTTTTTTACCTAAAACCTTATAAAAAAAAATACAATCTGGTTTGAAGTTTATACTAAACTACCAACTTGTGCATGACTAGTACGTTAACATAACTTTACATTGTACCTTGTCTTCATCTACAATTATCCAATTTTCCAAAAATTCTACGTATTTGAAATATGTATTTTTGAAATTTCTTTGCAATTAATGCTTCAACTGCTGTCATCAACAAGAAGTTTCTGCACCCAAAATGTATTTTTCGTTTTTAATCGGTTCCAGGTTTCATTATGTACCAAATTACTGAAACCTATCGGTTGGAATCAAAAAGCTGATATCGGTTTAAAATTCTTTGTTGCTGTGGAGAAAAACGTCGTTCTTCGTACGTATCTGATAAGCGAGGTTTAAAAGAAACAATTGATATTTGATGAGTTTCCATTAAAACATTTTATTGGTTTTTTTTCGTGATATATGATATTGTGCATCTTGTTCAGTTTTCTGATATTCTACTACTGGCTTCAGAATGTCTATATAATAAAACCTATGAGGAGGAATAAAATGGTATGGAAAATATGTGAGAGACACTTATGTGGGCACATAAATATTTAAGAAAAAAAATTATTTGCGCTAGAATAGAATTTAATAGCTGTTGGTCCCTAATTTCATAACCCTATTCCATTCAATTTATAATGAGTTCAACCAAAAATTGTTTGAGATTTATTCTCGTGTTAGAAGAGAAATTTGCATTTATTAACAGGAAAGAACAAACAAACTCCTTACAATTATGAAGTGATAGTACATTGACAAAAGTAAAACGTTTAAGTAAATTGAAAATTTAACAAATCCTTAACTAGGTAATCAATATGATTCTGCATTCCAGCTTTCTTTCCAATTTCATTTCCTAAGGTAAGCCTGAAATTGTTTTTGATAAAATACTATTATATTAAAGTTAGGTTTACTTCTACTTCTCTATCTAATATAGAAAAATTTTCCACACATTTCTTATTCTTATTGTACACGGTTCTTGTGGATTGATAAACAAATTGCTTCTAAATTTACTCTATATGTAAAACAAATTTGGTTAGAACATGCCTCTTCGTCCGAAAGAACACGACTTCTCTTAGCATCCATAATTTTTTCGGCCAAAGAAGCAGCAAACTTAACGTAAGACTTAACACCAAACCTTTTTTGTGTTTTTCTCCCTAACAACAAAATCTAAAAACAAAGTTTACTACAATAATTTCATTAGAAATTACCTGTTCTTTAGAAAAGAGTGATGAGTGAATTACACTTTTACTTAAAATATCTGAGCAAGTAATAGAGGCTAATGATATGCTTCCCGGTGACTCTAATCTGCATGGCTTCAGTTCGTCCACTTTTTTATTTCTTAGACTTATTGGAGTAAAGTTGAAAGATGGAACAGATCGATATCGCAGCTTAGGATTTTTACCATCGGATACGGTTGACTGATGGAATCTAAATAAAATTATATCATGTACTACTATATATATATAAATAACTTGTCAAATATATCAGCTAACAATTGAGTATTATCCTTGATTTTTTTACCATTTACAGTTTTCTAAAATTTACATAGTACCTTTCAATAATTACTTTTTTACCTTTTTTTTCGTTTGGCAGAATTTAAAGACAGCGCTAGATATTCTATGTTCTCGGATATGCTCAGCCTCATCCGGAATATGGGAAGTTGGAAAGAAATGAAAGACGTTCTTTATCAACCAATTCCACTAAATGAACATCAAATATAAGCGAATAGAAGAAAAATCATTTAACCTTATCCTTGTCTTCCTTACGCGAACATTGCTCTCCTTTGAAAAGAAGTAAAGCAAGCAATTTGGCAAAAAAACTATCTCGATGAACATTCGAAGGTAAATGGTATAGTTTCGCCAGTCCTGCGATTAATTCAACCTAAAAGAAATAAATATAATAAAAAATAACATTATAAAATACAAATATACCACAGAGTAATTCAGAGGTTCATGATCATCTCCCTCAACTACCAGAGCCGATTTCACTGAACAAATTCTAATTAGTTTTTGGCAGGAGAAACAAACCAGGAATTGTTTCGATTTGAGGAGTGCTAGTAGCTGGTAAATCATAGTAGACATATTCTAAATTCGGTGTTTGAGCTCCCGCGTACATTGAAGAACACATAGAAGTATCAATAGTTGTAGATGATTTATCGATAAATGGTGTTTGTGGGACGATGGGAGAAAACTTTCGATCCAACGAATTATTAGAGTAAGGTGAATTGATAATATCCTACAATTTAAAATTTCTTAAGATAACTATGGATATCCTTGTTTACTTTATTAGGTGTTTGAATTTGTTCGGAAACCGACCTTAGTTGGTTAACAATCCCAGACATATCTAAAACAATATTTTAAATGCTCAGCTCATTTTTCTTACCATGCACCAAATTAGATAAATTCTGTTCTTCATTGCAACCTTCGATAGTTCTTTTCACGAAATGAGCTCTCTCAAAACTTTCATAAACTCCCAATACCTAATCACAAAATGAAACCAATAATATTTTAAATAACCTGAAAAAAACTTACAATAACATGTAGATCTACTGTGGACAAATCAGTTGATAAAAGCCGTTTGTCACCTACAGTAACATCGCAAGATACTTGATGAACAAGATATTCATAGGGCGCTGTTCTTGTCATCAGAACAGCATATTTATTTTGATTATTATATAGTTTAGGCTTTTGAGGAATATCCATGACGAACTGCTCCATTTACATACCATATGAATACCTAACTTTAAAACCTTCGCTTGAGCTTAGATAAACCCAGACTATAAATTCGACAAAAAATTCAATTGAAACTGGGATGATCCCGCTCTTTTGTAATTTATCACCATAAGCTGAAATTGCGAAACGCAATCCCAAAATGAAATATGCATAAAATCAATCAATAATTTCATAAACTTTTGATTACAGTAGTGGAAAAAGACTAATTTTTAAAATATTTAAGAGGACCTTTGTTTGTTCCTATGACGAGAAAATATTATCATTTTACTGATTTCAAATTAATAAAACTAAACATTAATTCAAATTCAATAATTTGAGATTTTAAATTATAATAAATTATATAATGAGTGCCGTTCCTACTGAAAAGTTAAAAAAAAATAGGATATTGTTTCATATATATTGGAATTAGTTACTCTTGAATTCAACTAATATACTTAGAAGTTTTTATTCATTTATTCATCTATATCGTATTACAGTTGGATGTATTACATCTGATTATAATACTTTTATTGATAAGATGTCACTATCAGTTCCAGAAGGTTTCTCTTATTTTATTTATTTTTTTTAATACTTGAAATTACGAGATTGCTCGTTGAACACGAGATCACATTTTCATGTAAACGACGATGTGTGGTAGACTCCTAGTACTCATTGTTCCAGAAATTTACTTTTTTAATTTCATAGTAAATTATAGGTAATTTACTGTACTTTGAATGGGTGCTGATGATGTTCTTATATTAACTTCTGATGATGATGGTAAACCACCACCAGCCAAAATTTTTAAAAAGTCACCGTCATTAAAAAAGAGAAAAGAACAAATAACGATAAGCAAAACTCCCATTACTAATTTTTTCAAGCCATCTGAAACAGTGGGTTATATTTGCCAATCAAATTTGAGATTTTTTTTCATCAGAGTTCAAAGAAATTGGCTAATTCTGAAAATGACAACAATGTCTCATATCCTTCAACTTCCAAAGAAAAAAATGAGTCGTCAACGATAGCCCAACTCGAAAGCAAAGATCTAGCAATTGTTTCGGGAAATGAATGTGGTAATTGTTCTTTTCGTTATTATAGTACCTTAAGTATTTAAGGAACCTCTAAGATGAATCCATTAGTCAGTGGAAATACGGGATTGAGTATTCTAAAAACATCACAACTCGAAGTAATGAGAGATAAAGCATTAACCGAAATTTTTGGTCACAAAAAATTTAAAAGTCAACTGCAAAAGAGATCTGTGAATGCTGTTCTATTACGTATGAACATAGATATTTATATGGTTTATTAGTAACTTGAAAATATTAAGGCAGAACAGATGTGTATATATCATTGCCTACAGGAGCTGGAAAATCACTTTGCTATCAGGTTTTAAATATTTAAATTGTTTTTTTTCATTCCCTTTTAAAGCTTCCTGCTGTTGTTCATCAAGGAATTACCGTTGTGGTATCTCCACTTATCGCTTTAATTACTGATCAGGTAGCAGCTTTAAATTCCAAAAATATTCCATCAGTTGCATTGAATTCCAAGTTAACAGCAGATGAACGACAACAAATTATTTCGGTATAAAAAATTATTTAATTATTTCTTAATATTAATCTTAGGATCTTCGCGAACCCGTCCCAAATGTGAAATTGTTATACATAACACCGGAATCTGCTGCTACCGATAACACTCGTCGCATATTAGGTTCACTGTACAAAAGAAATATTTTAAGTTATTTCGTTGTTGATGAAGCTCATTGTGTTACTCACTGGGGTCATGATTTCAGGTAATATACATTTTGGTTTTTTTTCATAACCCGATTTTTTAGGCCGGACTATTTAAAATTAGGAAATTTGAGGGATATTTGTCCAAATGTAAATTAATCCATACGTTATTATTTCAATTTTTTTTCTTTTCAGATTCCATGGATAGCTTTAACTGCGACTGCTAATGTACAAGCACAGGAAGATATTTTGAAGCAATTGAAGTTGAAAAACGTTCAAGAGTTCAAAGTAGAATTTCTCTTTTATACTTTTATAATCATCTCTCTTAGGCTTCAACGTTTCGTGCAAATCTTCATTATGATGTAGTGATGAAAGAAAGTGTAAAATCCACTGCTGTGGTTGGTTTATAGAAATAATATGTTTTTATTTTACCAAACATAGGGAAATCTCGCCACTTACGTTATAAAGATCCTATCTCCTCCTGAAGCAACGAAAGATTTAACAAAATATGAAAAGGAAGCTCGTAAAGAACGCGATAGGGTATAAAATGAAAACTTTAAGGGACTTTAAAGCTTTATTTTTTCGCTTTAGGTTTATAATGGAAGTGGAATAATTTATTGTAGAACTAGGGATGACTGTGATGAAGTTGTTCATTATATGAGACAACAAAGTATTCCTTGCTTAGCTTATCATGCTGGTCTTTCCAATAAGGTATATTAAATCGTAATCTTGTATTCTTATATTATCTAAGGTTCGAGACGAAGTGCAAGATCGTTGGATGAAAAATGAAATACCAGTTATTGCAGCAACCATAGCTTTTGGTATGGGAATAGATAAACCAGATGTTAGGTAGAATTTTGATTTTCAAATTTTCTTTCTTTCTTTTTGAATATCATGCACGATATGACATATACATGCATTAACTTGCATGAAATTAATAATTTAAATTTCATTTTAACGTTTTGCATAAGTAACTGCTCTTTTTCTTCTCCTACTCATTTTTTTATAATAAAACATTTAAGAGTTGTTGTGCATTGGACTTCTCCTCAGAATTTAGCTGCATACTATCAAGAATCTGGAAGAGCAGGAAGAGATGGCAAACGTAGTTTTTGCAGAATTTACTATAGCACAGCTGATAAAGGGTTTCTCAATTTTCTGATCGCACGAGAAACTGGAATGATCAAGGTTTGACAACTTTCAGTTTCCGTTTTCTTTCTTCTTCAACTGTGTTGTTTTATACATATAATTATTTCTAAAAAAAACAAAGAACTTAAGGCAAAAAAGATTGATGCCACGGCGAAGGAAGAACAAATTAAGACATTGCAAGCTGGTTTTGAGAAAATGCTTGATTATTGTGAAACTCCTCAGTAATATTCAATATAGCTTCATTTTCTTATGCTTACCGTTATTTAGATGTCGTCATATGGCTTTTTCAAAATATTTCGGCGATATCGATAAGCGTCCATGCGCAAAAAGTTGTGATTATTGCCTGAATCCGAAAAAAACAACAAGTTTGACTCAGAATATGCTGGTTTGAATATCCTGAAAATAAAGACAAACATTCCTAGATATTCAGATGGTTTCTGAACATTCAAGCAAGGGACGTGGAAAACGTGGTGGAGGTGACAATGAAAGATGGGGGCTAAACAAACAGTTCGTCTTCTGATTTTATAAAATTATAATACATGATTATTTAAGTGAGGATGATGAAGGAAATAGAAATACTAGTACATCATCATCTGATAGTAGAGAACGCATGCATAAGGAAGAAGCTGAAAGACTACGCGGTGTTGTTCATCGTGAATTCGCTAAACGAAGGGTTAGTTCCATTGAAAACAAAATTTAAAAAATGTTTTTTTTCAGCATTTGTCGGGGGGTTCATCATCTAGTCAAAATACTGGTCCTTATATTCCCAACCCAGATTGTAGAGTAAGAGACCCAAATTCAAAAATTGTTCCCCAGTTGACTGCTCAGGTGAGAATGTACGATTGACATATTTTGACTTACATCCTGGTATTCCAGCGTAGAGAAACTTTTGTAAAAGCCATTAAAGAAGCCTTGGAAATGAATTGGGATCATCATGAAAAGATGTACAAGCCGGATGATGCCGCAACTGCTATCGAATGGTCCATCTTTAGCAACAGCAAAACAACAACAACATATCAGCATAAGGCTGTATCAAAAGTAATTTCTAGTTCTAAAGTCGATTCAGACTTTACCCTATTGCTGTCTTCTTTAAATGTTTTATAGGTCTCGGAAATAAAGAAGCTTACCCGATCAAGTGATGTGTATCAATGGGTACCTCCTGAAACTACCGGCTTCACAACTGCAAGCTCTCTTCTCAATAGTGATTAGGCAATTAGAATTCGGGTTAATTCCGGCGGATTTTTTTCACGACCGGAAAATTTTCATTTAAAACAAATAAATATTATAGAAATTTTATTTACAACCCGCAGTCATGGTACAAACAGAATCAAACGAAACATCATATAATTGCGACTGGCTAAGGGTGAGGTCAACAACCTATAGGTGTTAGTACATTATAAAAATGATTTTTGAATATATTTACAACAATATAAACTTGTGTTGACCTCTGTCTCTATGAAACATTCCAAGTGTGTTAGTAATTTTGATTATATGAATATACGAAACATAACCCTACACATGCAATCTATTGGATTTTGCACGATTTGTTACGTCTATTCTTTTTTAATTCTCCCAATTTATCTATACGTTCACCCAAAGACGGTTTTCTTGGTCGAAAAGGTTGTATGTTAGGTTGTTCCTCCTTCCGTTTAACAGATTCATCGTCGATAACTACAAAATCGGAAACTTGTCTCATCTCAGCTACTGTTGGTCGGGCAGCTAGGAGAGACATAATGATAGCATGACGAATGATTTTCTAAAAATTCTATTTAAAACCTTAATGAAATTCATCTTGAATTTGTTATTTTTCAAACAAAATGAAGGTAATTACACAGTAATAATTACGTATTCAATAGAGTAAACATAATAACAAACCTTTGAAATACCAGACGTCTCTATGCAACTATAAACAGAAGACATACGAGCCAAGCTTCTAATGGCTGACATGACATCGTCATCAGGAACAGACAGTGGATTCTGGCGAAACACTACAAGTATAAGACGGCTCCGCCAGCTATGAGCTTCCATCTGATCAAAAAGAAAAGTAAACTGATGTAAATGAAATATAAAAGTTGCACCTTTTTGGTAATTTCTGATATTCTATATAATGATTTGTCACGATCCTCTAAGGAAACAAAACAAATAATAACATTGGGGAGGAGATCATTATCTTCAGGATCCGTAAGACGTGATTCAGTATTGAAACAAGCCTGTTATAGTAAAAATGAAATCTTTCAGTATTTTCGGATCATACCTCTTTTAAAACAACAGTATAATTATCTTTGCTGTTGACACGTGAAGAATTTTTTGGAAAAAGTGTCAACTTAGCACAGGGCTGAAATACAGTAGTTAATATAACATTTATATTGAAAGAATAATTTAAATGTTTCAATTTAAATGAGAACAGTTGTTGAAAATAACATTTAAAATAGGTTTGTATAATAATTTGGACAAGAAATTGGAAATAACTCACATAATCACATGCATCCCGACTAGTTGAAGCTGTTGCTTTTGAGATCAATTGGCAGTTGTCACTGATGAGTACACAATGAACATGATTCAAGTTTTCAACCTTAAACATGAAAATTTAAATTTTTTAAATAATTATAAAATTTGCAAACAGATTATATATGATATAGATTACATTCAATAAAGTTTAAATTAGTATGATAGAAAATGCTTAATCAAGGTACTATCGGATAAGTTATCATTCAATGATTACGCACCGTGAATCGTCCTTTTCGCTCTTGATTACTGGTCTCTCGGAAAACATCGCCAATGACACAAGAATCCATCCGATGATCTTAAGTAAAGGATAAAATCAAGTCGTTAAGTGTTTGGCAAAGCAATGGAATGAGAAAAGTGGCCAAATCAGACAGTGACAAGAGTTCAACGTTGTAAACGATGACAAGTTCACCAACAGCATGAAGAAAACTGAAAACTAAAGGGAAGAAGCAGAAATACGTCAGTCAGAGGGAAAAACAACATCAAAGAACAAGTTATGAATAAATTCCGAATTCTGAACAATTCGTCAAAGCAAAAGAAATATATATGATGAAAGAAGAGGGTGGAGAGGGAGTATATATCAAAAGAATATATGAGTAGCCATTAAAAAAGACGAAAAGGTAATGAAAGAAATAAGGAAGAAATATAAGGAAAAGTCAAGAAAATAGACAGACAATAGTTTAAGAAAATAAAAAAAAAAAATACAAAAGAATAAGGAAGAAACATATTGACTTCTAGTAAGACATAATTTTGTCTGTGATATTACTTACAAACTTACTAACAAAGCTGTTTCTTCTAATTTGACCAGAAAGCCAATATTATCAAAAGTGGCAATAAACTTAGTATATTCGTATTAGTAGTATGTAGTTTGAAGACCCGAAAACAACAGATATAAATTCAAAACAACTATTGAACAATGGTCAAAAAACTTTAAAAGGGCCTAAAGAATAAGAGAAGGAACAGGAAGTGGAAACATAAAGATTGCGTTCTTGGAATAAGTTGTGATTATTTCAGAAAAGTTCAACTTTTACTAAACGAAGTTTTATTAACTCGGTTGAATTCCTAAGGCAGTAGAGGCTTGTTTATGAAGAAAGCCGGTCGAAGACCTGAAATCATCCCGGGAAAACATCTGGATTTGTAGAATGTAGCTGTAAGGAAAGAAGAAAGAGAAAAAGCCATAGACAAGAATGCTGCAAGGGAAGCTGTAACCAAGAACAACAAAGAACTGTTATTTTTGAAAAATGTAGAAGTATGGTTACAACCCTTGATATCAAACATCACCAACTAACAGGAAAAGCTAGCAGCTATTCAAAATGGAGTAGGAAGTCCGAGAAAATAATGATGTTGAGTTTATTGGTGGAACCCGTGGTGAAACATGCATACATTTCAATAATAAGAACCAAAAACCAGGTGATTAGTGCAGGAAAATATATGTAAGATCTAACAACAAAGCCGATTTTTTTAGAATGCCAAACATTCACGAATGTTGTCGAATTAGCAAATGTGATTAGGAACAAGGCTTGCACAACAGATGCAGGTCAGAGGAACAAATAGTTATAGAGGTCGATAGAATAGAATAGAGTAACAAAAAAAGTCATAAAGACGAGAATACTTGAAATGGATTTGCCTTTAGCGAAAAAGACGGAGGCGGATGAAAGAGAAGTAGAGATAGGCAAAACCATGTAGTTGCTTTCAACGAGTCGACATGTCTGCTCTCAACGACGATGGCAACAAATTTAAATCCAGATGACGTTAAAGTAGAGCTGAATGAAGACTACG
The DNA here is from genome assembly GCA_964057225.1 of Auanema rhodensis. Classification (NCBI taxonomy): domain Eukaryota; kingdom Metazoa; phylum Nematoda; class Chromadorea; order Rhabditida; family Rhabditidae; genus Auanema; species Auanema rhodense. The sequence goes on along the minus strand of OZ059899.1, from coordinate 5,023,031 downwards.
CTTAAAGCTCAAGAACAAGAAAGTGATTTTCACAGCAGGCAAAAGCATAGAAGGAGAGATAGGGAAAAGGAATGAAAAATTGAACTTCCTAGCTCAGAAAAAGAAGAAAATAGATGAAACAAGAAGATAGACACAAAGCACAACCTCTTCTAACACCTGCAAAAGCAAAAATGACGAATTCAAATTAAATTCATGACAAGTATACAGAAGGGAAACACAGCTATACTTCGTGCGGCAAAACTCAAAATAAATGGAGAGTAAGTGAGAAAAAATAAGTTAAATTGTTTCTGGCATTTGCAGAACATAAGCGATAAGATAACATGAAATTGGAAAAAAACATGTAGGGATTCAACGAGTGTGTAACATCACCGGTAACAAAGAGTTCGAGAAATGGTAAAATGTAATTTAAGCAGAAAGAATTGAGACAAATACCACTATAGAAGAGAGAATTAAGATGACTTGGAGTAATGACAAAAAAAAACAAAGATCACATGTACAGCACTCCGGAAAAGTTATGGGTAATTAAACAATTTTTCTTCATGTTACATAGTCCTACTTGTGATTATTGAGCAATTGCTCATGAGATGAATGTGAAATGAAACAGACAACTGACGTGTGTAATCCCCGCTAGTTTATCTGACTAACAAGTTATTCTGCAATGCTCAATGCACTATGAATTGGAAAAATAAATATCTGGAAATGAGAAAAGGACGGCTCAAGAAGTGGATGGCATCTGATTTCGTATTAAGAGCTACGTTAGTGATATGATTTCGAGGCCTATTCACACACAAAGATGACGTTATGATTAGAAATTGAGGAGTTATTTCCTGGAGTTCAAAGAGCATGAGCAGATTAGAAACGGACATGCTGACTTTGCAAACAATCGGGAAGGGTAAAGCTTTTTCTTTGATATGATAGATGAGACGGAAAAAAAGACATGACAACTAGGACAGAAATGATACTGAATGGAGTCCAAACGTTCAGATTACCAGTAGTTTCTGATATTGTGCGTTTCAATCAGATAATCGAAGATCAAACAACGATAACAAATAAAACAAAAATCACAAGCATGTAACTTGAAAAATACCTGCCGAAGGACTTATTGAGCTATTTTAAAGAATATAATTAATGAATCGTATGACCATTGGTTTATAGCATGATAAACTTCTTCAGACAGCTGTTTTAATCTCAATTTGTTTCGCATTCTTCTTGTGCGGAGAATTGGAGAAAAAAAATTAAAAAAAAGTACCAAGACGGAGATAAATTGAACGAGAGAACAGATGAATATCACAAAGATAACAGTTGTATTGATACAAAATATTCTTTTAACACATTGGCTATGTCATATCTGACCAGATAATGAGAACAAAAAACGAAATACAGCAACAGAGATACCAATGAGATAAAGAACATAAAACTGTTGATCATCAAGTATGTGGGAGATCACAAGAAAAGACGTCAAAGTTTAGAATTGGCGACAATGTCGCAGAGCATTCATTGATCTAAGATATAGTCTTTCCCATTGACCATGAACATTGATGGTTTGATCATTTGAGATCCAGGTATTTTTGAATTATGCTGATTCCGGATTTCTGTCAATAATATGGAGTGTGTTATGTTATTTTGTGGAAGTAGTAGTGGAAGAATGTGACTACTACACACAAAGTAGACGGAAAAAGCGGGTTGGAAATAAAAATAATTTTCGCTGAAAATGAAAAGATGAAGTTCATAGTTCATGGAAAAACAAATGTTCAGTATGCAAACTTTTGATTCTCTATCGATATTGTTTTTCATTGCAACAAACATAGAGTTCGGGGTTTTGTTTAGAAATCTGGGTTTCATATTCCTACAACGATGTCTCAAATCTTTTGGACATTGTACGAACTGCTAAAATTATCGAAATATCCTAAAAAGGGATGATGTTAACTTAATAGAAGACAACTTCAAAGTAAATTAGCAAATACGGGAATAGAAAAGGGAACACTGAGGCTGCAACAACTTTTTTTTGAAAATTCATTCCGCATTGAAGGAAAGGACGATTACTATTTTTCTGAAATTTCATCCAAACACTCAGAAATGATAAAAGATCACAAACATATATATGATACTTTTTGTATTAGTTTGTCTTGCTAAGAAAAAAGCAGAAAAACAAATTTCAGGAAATTGAATTGGAAGAATATTAAATCAATTTGATGATATATAACTCAAATATATTATAAAAAATACAAATTTTGTACTCAAAACTCATGAAAACAATGTAGAACGAATGGAATTATAAATAAATTCAAAGAGAGTAGATTAGAAGAAAGTTGAATTAAAAGACTAAGTCGATCTAGTCAACTATTCTGCTCTATTATTACTAATTGTTTGTATTAGACCTTAGTAACTAAACATAAAGTGAGCTTATCTCAAAAAGCTTTGGATTTTAAATATTTTTTATTGACATTATGTGCTCAAAAGCTTTAATACTTATCTTAATAACAATAAGATACTTTACCAAGATGTGGAAAACCCTTCTAGCTATTTCTAAGAAAAATAATAAAAGGATTATAGTCATGTCAAATACATTTAATCCATATTATTTCCTTTGTTCTCCTTACTATCTCATGGGAAACCTCCGTAAATCTCTTAAATTTTTTATACAATAAGTGAGAGTAATGACGACTGAAAAAAAGAAAATATAAAAGGAAACAAAAGCCTAAAACATTCGTAATCTTAATAAAGTAAGTACGAACTGAATACTGAACTAATCCCAAATCTCATTTAGAATCAACATTCGTGATTAAGCTAACATTTCAACGTATTTTGGTTTTTCTTCAGAATTCTCTTTTAGATGTGTCCGAAAATTAGTCAAAAGTATTAACAATGTCGTTCTATATAAATGTTATAAGCTCCATTAATTTTTACTAACAACATAATGATGCCGTGAGCTTCTTCAGTTGAATTCAAAATAAAAACAAGCTTTTTGATCTACTATCCTTATATGAAGCGAGGAAATTTGATTAATAGGTGCAAGAATTAAAATAATTTTTTTTCCTATTTATCATCTTATGTACATTTAAAAATGAAAATATAAAATCACAATAAAACTTCATTTTCTAAGAAAAACCCGTGTTCTTTCACTGTGTTATACCGTTTTGACAACCTAAGAGAGCTTTTTTAGTATTTAACAAGTCACGACCCTGCGCTTCCCTATAATAAATAATATTAGTTAGTATATATTCAGCTAAGCTTACAATTTAGCTTTAAGAGATATTATGGTTACATTTGCAGCTTTTAATTCATTGCATAAACGAGCATTTTCTTCTAGATAAATCATTGATTCATTACGATTCTAAACATTAATTATTATTTTAACTTATAACTTAAAAATTTCAAATGTTTAGTTTTAAAAAATCTTACCTGTGCTATGAGAACTTCATTATCTGTCAAAGCTAATGTAAGCCAGTCGCATCGCCCCCTTTCCATCTGAAGGTCTGATTGAGTGCAAGATAGCTGTTCTTGATTCTGAAAAAATGATTATGATAATATTTTTAAATGAAATTTCACCTGTTTTGAAATAAGTTCAGAATCTGCCAACTGTTTTTTCAAATCAATAATATCTTCTTCTCGGTCGAGTAGCTAAGATAAAAAAAGATTAAAGGATTAAAATATGTTTACGACAAACCATTTTTCTATTCCTTTCTAAATCAAGCAAAAGTTCTTTAGAATAATTACATTCTTTCTCTAACTTCTTACGCAGTTCTTCTTTCTCATTCATCACATTCTCGTATTCACGTAGTACTTTTTGCTTCTCCTCTTCAATCTGGCTCTGTGTCATTTGAAAGATAAGAAAACAATTTCAATGCAATATAACTACCACATCAGGTGTTGTAGCAGGTATTCGCAAAGCATTTTCCATCATTTCCTTATCCAAAATGGCCCTAGTAGGAAATAGCTCATGCTCAAGCTGAAAACAAAATAAATACGAAGGTGAATAACATCTCTCTTAAAAGCATCATACAAACCTCCAATACTCGGGAAAATTCCATACTTGCTGCTTTAGCCTGTTTGTATTTTCTTTCAAGTTGTAATATTTTTTCTTGCATCCCGTGTCGTTCTCGTAGCAAAGATGTTAATTCAGCATTTACAGATGACAACAACGAATCGTGTTCCATCAGCTTATCACAGGAAATTCTGAGAGAAAAGAGGTTTTAGCGTATAAAATGATTTTTAAAAAAACCAGATCATATCGTAAAAAATTGATATGAACGAATCATTATTAATAAAAAGGGGAAATAGCTTAAAAAAATCTAGGCATTGTTACAAGTTGTTCTAACAAGTAAAGAACTTTCCGTACTCAACAACAAATACAGCGAGGATGCATAAAATCTTAGTTAACTTAACCAAGTGGAAGTAGCAATGAGCAAGCAAATAAATAAGAAAGCACACTTTTACTTAAGAAAACTGAAAAAGCTTACATTTAAATCCGAAAGGTTGGGTAAATGCGTTTAAGAAGAATGCCCACTATAGATTTGCATTGTGAAAACGAAAAAAGGCTATACTTAATTTACTTATAGCTCACCATTGCAAAAAGCAAAACGAAGAAGTTATAGAAATAGATCATAATTTAGTACAAAAAATTGAAGAGAAAGGCAAAAAACTGAAAACTTCAATTTATTTTAGACTTGGACGGAAATGTGCTTATTTGACAAGCTCAAGCCCCTTCTTCCATTCTCTCCATCCAAAGCAGCAAATAATGAAATTGACGCGCGCCTTGCATGTCCAGCTCCCTCTTGATCCAAATCGTGAGCAAAAAATGAATAAGTATAAGGAAAGAACAGAGCTCTTCATGGAACTTTATGGGGTAATTTACTGACAAAGAATAAAAGAAGACGACAACAAAATGCAAAAAAAGCGAACTTGAGGATAGCTAATGTAGGAAACAGGATGCCAAAATTGAAGTAATTTGAGCTTTCGAACTACGCAAAGTCAAATAAGGGAAATGGGTCGGACTTAAAAACAAATTGGACACCAAGAAAATTTACCTATAATCCGCATTCATTTTTTCTAATTCTGTACTCATTTCAAGCTTTTCAAGTTGGAGCTGTCTATTAATAGCTGTCAATCGGTCTAACTCCGTGGTTTGCAACCTCATAACTTCACTCATTTTCTCTAGAAAAATAAGAAATATATTATAGTGAAGTTTGGTCTTTAATAAATTATAATCTTCAAAATAAGTTCGTAAAAGCATTGAATAAAGAATTGAAAACTATCGAAGAAAAACGTCAATATAATACTAGCGATTTTAGAAAAATTGTAAGTTCATTTACTAATGAAGTTAATAAGCAAGTGTACTAACCTAACTGAACAGCTACCCGTACTGGCACATTGATCATATCCATTATATTTAGCTAGAAATAGTCTCGGAATAAGGAGGAGTTTTGAATATTTCGGAGTAGAATTTTTTAAAAAACGGGATAGAAATTAATTTAATATTAGTAATATAATTACAATCAGATAAAAACGATTAGCTAACGTCAAATGCAATATTTTACCTGATTTGAAAGTTCTTGCCCGCTATTTGGATTATTCGTCGTATCCAACGAGAACGCTGCTTCGTCGTTAGGCTGTAGTAGAAACACGTAAATCAATGCTCTATTCGCATATACATCGCCACATTTTATGAAGATACACTCCAAAATAGAAAATCCAAAAAACTTTTAGATATTAAAAATTCTGATAGATAACTTATCCACATAGAAAATAAAATTCAGATTGCTTTAGAATTTGTAATGTTTAGTGTGCTTATATATTCATAGATTAACTCTTATATGGTAAAATAACTGACCTCCATTTAATATTCATAAGAATGTAAAATACTGAAACCCTGTTTACGATTTTCCAACATCCGATAAATCTTATGCTGAACCTACTTCCTTTAGAGCTCCAGATGATACTTCAGAAAGAAAATTTTAAAAATAATCCTTGGCGCCAGTTATCACTGGTCCATATTTATGACAGAACCAAATTTAAAACTTTGTTATAAAAATCATAGTTTTTATTTGTCAACAAGCAAAATCAACAAAAAATTGTAAACAACAAAGTTATAACAAAACTAACAATGATATAACACATAATGGTGTTATTATATATCTTGTGAAACAATCATATCAAGGATTAACAAATAAGACCAGTTTTCCGTAGCGTTTATATTTAGCGTCTTCTCTTACCACCTCCTTTTCTGCCTTTAGTTTTTTCTTTTTTTTTCATAGCTCGTAAATCTTTCTTCATACGATTATCAACAAGCTTATACCGTCCACTAGGACGAGCTGTTGTTCCCTTCTTTCCCTTCGTCATTCGAACTAATTCAACCTTCTTATTTTCTTTCTTCCCAGCTTGAGCATAAATCCTTCAAAATAATTCATAATTAAGTTGAAAAAATTGCACTGACTTCTTCATCTCTCTGATTTTTTCCGAATGTTCTAGATTATCATTTTCTAACACACCTTCAGCACGTTTACGAGCTTTGTCCATTTTCTGTTTCACTCTGTAAATATTTTTTTCAGCTACATAGAGAAATAGACGAACATACTTTCTTTGTTTCCTAGCTTTGGCTTCAGCAACTTTCTTGCAAGGTCTTGCATTAAGTTCTCGAACTCGCTCACGATACATCTTGACTTGTTCCTAGAATGATGGTAAACAAATTGTAACATGAAAATAAAAATAAATTACTTTTGTAACAGGGAGTTCTTTCTTGTAATGCTTCTTTTCATCTTGAACAAACCAATCAGGTAATGCTTCATCGTTATTAGCATATCTGAATATAGGATAATATTAAAGAAGCACCTCAAATGTTTCACCTATTCCACCCCCACTCTTCTAATTCTCTAGCACTCTTGCTTGAATAAATTAATTGTTCTGCTAAAGCTAACTCTTCAGGGGTTAATTTTCTTTTCTTTTGTTCTGTAAAGATTGATTTCGAATAATTAAAAAAAGGACCACACATACTTGGCTTTAGATCTTCTCCAAGAATAGTTTTTGCAGCATCACGCTTAGCAGCTCGAGTATCTTCTAAGAAATAAAAATAACAACAACTCTTTTTTTGTAATCAAAACCTTCTTCATCCTCTACATCTTCCCAGTCCATTTCAGCACCAAATTTGGTGTCATCCTCATCAGTGCTGTCGTTTTCATCATCACTATCCGCTCTGTTGAACTCTTCTTCGTTTTCAGCATCTCTTTTCCTTTTTTTGCTTTTCATATTTTCGTTTTTGTCATCAAAGGTAACTTAAATCAGAAGATGCAAAGAGAAAACTGAAAAGTATACTTACCAGTGTTTTCAAACTTATTTTTGTTATTTTTCTTCATATGTTTTTCGATTATATTCAAATCTTCGTCCTCATCATCATCTGATATTAATCCAGCGATTTCATCCTAAATGTTTGTTAATAATAATCTTTCGGTGATAACATGTACCTTTTTAAACCAATTATCTGATCGGCTTTCCTTTTTCTCCTGTTTACTCAACCAAGATTCTTCAGTGTATACAAGCTCGTTATCACTGTCATCATCGTCATCTTCACTAAAACACCTTTTTTTTAAAACAACTGACATAATTACGATTACTTGGCTCCTTCGCGAGTTTCCCATTCTCCCTCTCCCAATCCATCTTCTTCATCTTCAATTTTTTCATCATCATCATCTATAACATCTGGAGTTTCATTTTCCTCAGCATTTATAGCAGCAAGTTCTCTAGCCTAAATTGACACTTGTTTTATTCATATTCCTAATAAAAATCCTACTCTGCGAATCTTTTTCAGGGAAAAAACTTCTAAATCTTCAACACAGTCAGCTTGATCACCTTCGATAACCATTTTTAATTCACGACGCTTAATAATATTAGCTTTAGCTTTGAGCATTCTCTTTTTCTTTCTGAATAAATAATATTAATTTATAACATGAATAAATAAAAACTTTTTAAGAGCAGCCTTCTCATCTGCTGAAGCCTTGGCAATCATAGCATCAATTTCAGCTAGTGCCTTATCCCTAAAACATCAAATGACTATATTAAATGAAGAATAAATATACTCAATCTCGTCTTCATTCAAAGGTTCCTCGACTTCGTCATCATCTTCTTCTCTAAAGAACAAAAGAATTAATGATTAAGTTAAAAAATACAAACCCTTCAAGTTCAGCAGCTTCATCTTCAATGATTTTTCGCATGGCTTTACGCCATTTGAGAAGTGTTCTCAACTCTCTTGGTCCACAAACTTTAAGATCATTCAAGTATTCAATAATCTAAATAAAATTAGAGGATTTATCTTTGCACAAAAGAAACCTCTTCATTTGTGTGTGAACTTTCTTTCCATTTATCTTGGTCCAAGATGATTTTATTTGCTCCGCCAAGAATATCTAGGTATTGCTTAAATAATATAGCTTAATTTCAAAAACATTAATGAACCAATTTACATTAGATTGAATGAAAGTTGTTGCATCGATAGTTTTGAATATAGTAAGTCCGTCATCATAACCTTCAGCTTTAGCTTTCTTATCCTTTCTGTTACTTAATAGCAATGTTTGTCTAAATTAGAATTAATCTTACGATAATCGTTTCGTGAAACGTACGGGTTAACTTTGGTGGCTTCATTATTAGATCCATCGGGATCAGCGAAAACTTTCTTGGGGTCAAGATATTCTGCAGGAACCTTAGCAGGCTTCGAATATTTTTCACAAACAACGAAAATCTCAGCAGATTCAAGACGCGAAGCTGCTGGCTTCCACACATGAACTTGCTTGAAGAGTTTTTCAAAAACAGTAATCAAGCAGGAATAGTCATTAGAACGGAAAACCTAAACATGTAGAAGCGAGGTTAATAACATGCTGTTTGTCAAAAACGCACCTTTGTGACAAAAGTACCATTTTTGCGAAGAATTTGAGTGGCAAGCTTCAAAGCAGATAATACTAGACAATTTTGTTGGAAGGCATCGTGAATCCAATTTAAACCGACGTTGGGTGCTCCGTCGTGAAGTACACAATCGGCCTAGAATTAAGTATGAAGCACATGTAAAAACGAATATATTCTTACTTCCCAATTATTCAATTCTTTTTTGATATCTTGCCTAGTTTTTTCTGTTGTAATATCTCCTTGCAAACCTATACAGTTAGCAATTGGTTTGATAGGAGCAAGATCGACTCCTTAAATAATTAGGCTATTCATTTTTCATTTTATTAATATTGTCCTCACCAACAACCAAGCTGGAAACCGGCATATTTTGAACAGCAACTTGCATCCATCCTCCAGGAGCAGCACACAAATCGACAGTTGCTCGAGAATTTTGAAGAAATTCAAAACGTTTATTAAGTTGAATCAACTTGAAAGCAGCACGTGACCGAAAACCTTTAGAAAGAATTACTAATTACAAATCTGTGTAAAACCATACCTGCTTCCTTTGCAAGTTTATAATACTTGTCACGACGCTGCTTTCCAATTTTAACCTTCTTACCCATTTTCTACAATGATAACTAATTACCAGAAATTGAGTGAACCAAGAAAAAGAAAGAATCCCAAATTCTGTTTCTTTATCAATTATATCGATATATCTAGTTTTAGGTCCCACCCCGATTGAAAGCAATAATTATTCGATTTAACAAATTTAAAAAATAACAATGTATATTATAACAATTTATTCAGAAATCAACAACAATTTACTTCTTTCCCTTTCCTCCCTTCTTGGCTCCTCCAGCAGCAGCAACTGGCTCTTCAACAACAAGGGTATCGTGACAACGACCACAGTAGTATCTGTTCTCGTGGGCAGCCATGAAGACTCCTCCTCCGCAGGAAGCGGATTGGCACTCCTTACGTAAACGGCGGATCTTTCCACTGCCATCAACCTATAAAAATCCTTGTAATTTTCGGAACAAAATTATTAATTAAGATTCTAAATAAGAAAAACACGGCTCAGGAACTCAAAAAATCAGTCATGGAACTCTCAGAGGCCTGGACACCAGAAAAAAAATGTTCATCATCGCCGGTCTTTCTTTTCAGAAGTGTAACCTATTTAGAACTAACCTCGTAGTACTTGAGGACAGCGAGTTTGACCTTCTTTCTCTTATGCTTGATCTTCTTTGGGGTGGTGTAAACCTTCTTCTTTCTCTTCTTTCCTCCTCCCAAAAGTCTGTAACAAATGGTTTTAAATGTTTTCTCCAACAGAACAATAAATAATGTGAGAATTCTATGTTATAGCTCAGGAACTCAAAAAATCAGTCATGGAACTCTCAGAGGCCTGGACACCAGAAAAAAAATATTCATCATCGCCATCATAGAATTCTCTGTATCGTTATTTCACAAACCTGAGAGAGAGGTGGAGGGTTGAGGCCTCGGCAACATCGAGTTCATCGGAGAGCTGACGTCCTGTAGTGAAGACGGGTCATTCTTGGGGAAAGCCAAGTCTGTCCTCAAGGTTCGGGGAAAACCTCTCGAGAGTCAGCAAAAAACCTCAAAATTCACTCACCTTCGAAGGAAAGACGTTGGTCTTCAGCAGCGATACCTTCGATCTCTTGGATCTTCTGCTTGATGCTACCTACAGTGGTAGATTCGAGGGTCAATGTTTGACCCGTTAGGGTCTTGACAAAGATCATGTTTACCCTTGTTCTGGAAAATATAATAATTATACTAATAACTTAAATAAAAGACAAATAGATCAAAATGAGAAGAATAGAACACAATTAGAAAGTATGCGGCGGACACGTCGCTATGAAATTTTTAGGCCCCAATCGGCATTTCATTGCTGGATTACTGTAGCCCAACTTGATATTCAGGCATACGAATACAAACGGCGCGAGCACCAAATTGCAATAGAGCGCGATAATGTAACACTTAAGGAAGTCTTCATAAAATAGGTATAGGCATTAATATTATATGATTAGTTAATTCTATGGAACAAACCTTAAGTATAGACAGATTAAGGTTATATAATTTAATTTTTAAAAAATATTCTCAGGTTAATGCATCGGTGACATCATCGAAAATTTCAATTAGTTTTCCGGCCTCAGATGTTTCTCGAGTTGTTGAGGTTACATTAATATCTTATTACAATATCTTAAAAATAACGAAAGTGTTTTTCTTCTAGGTAGAAAGCCGCTTTTCTGCATTAATTGTCTCTATAGTGTCGCAAGCACGAGGTTATCGATTTTGGCTAGCTGTGTAATTCAGGCACGAAGAGCTCACAACACAAAGCTGCAATCATCACTTAATCTTTTTTGTTGTTTCTCATTGAAGCATAGTTTTCTAATTACTCACCTTGTTCTCCAAAACTTCTATTAACATAAAGGGATTGTATACCATTTGTGTCGTTTGGTTAGAATTCTTAAATTTTTGTTCCAACTTCTCTTGTTTTATTGCATTTGCAATTTTAAAGCACTTATCACCTTCTTTTCAATAATGTAGTTGTAAGTAAAAGAAACACTTAAACTACATTAAAATTTCTGCCAAAAACGTCTCAAGTGTTGCATTTTTTTAATGTGAAGTAGTGAGAAGACATTTCTGTTTTCATGGTGCCTTGCTTTAAGGTCCAACTGCTTCAAAGGAACATTCACGTTTTTTTTAAAATTACAACTTGATTTTCGCTATTTTTCTCAGTATTATTTTCCTCTTTTAGCATATTAGCTCTTACCGCTCTGTGCTTATTTCGGTTTTCTTTATCATTGATGTAGTAGATAATTTTCTGTTCAAGATCTGTTTTTCTTGATTCCAAAATGGCCGGCTTCCGTGCCGCCATAGCTCAGTCGGTTAGAGCGTGGGTCTAATAAGCCCAAGGTCGCAGGTTCGACCCCTGCTGGCGGCAATATCTTTTTGTATTTATCTTACGATACTAAAGAACAATTGAACAACATTTGTCTTTTTTTCTATTTAACTATCAGACTAGATCTTACAGCTCTCGTATTCATGCCTGTTATTTTGTGCAAATGCTTTATTGATTTTTTTCGTTGTTATTCTGGCGTTCAGAATGAGGTTTCAGAAATATTTGTAACCTAGAAGCTGTTTGGCAGACATTTTTTGTTATACATACATGTATTTCTAACCATTGTTCAATTTTCGATCTTTTCATGATTGTATTATCATTTTTTTACAAAGAATTCGAACTACGTTTTGTATATAAGAAAAACATATGGTTAAAAAATGAATTCAAGCTCATCACTTCACCATATAGAAGCAGGAAAAATTAAATTAGAAGATTGTTCTTATGTTTTTATCTTTAACAATATATATAACTAATACTATGTAAGCAATTTCGCTATTAGAAAAATGTGTTTGATCATGGTTCTCTACACTCTCAGCTGTTAGTATCAGTTGTAACTTGATTTCCACTTCGCTTTTCATTTAGCTTTTGTTTGATATTTGTCTCTAGGCCTAGCTAAATCACGTGAACTACTAGTTGAATTATTTTCATTTTTTTCTATTTGTAAAGTGATGAAGTAATATGCTGAATTTATCAATGCTTTTCATGCAATTATATATATTAATCTTTCTGGTTATGTGAAGCCCTAAAAAGTTTTTTTTTGCAGATATGCATAATAAAGCATATGCTCTAGCATGGTCAACCCTTTTAATACTTACGCTTTTACCTCCTCTAGAGGCTAAAAGAGGAGGATTTTCAATCGGTAGATCTATGGGAAGATCAAATAACAATCGAGGAGGAACTTTTGGTGGAGCTAACAGAGGTCGGGGTGGTGTAGCACCTCCACCATATCAGAGAAATCCACCTCCTCCTCGGTATGGCGCTGACGCAGGTAACGAACTAAATTTAATTTGAATATATTTTATAATGTGTAAATTAAGGTTATCGTCCTAATCAACAAAGTGGAATAAACTCAAATAGTATGAACAGAAATGGTATCAATAATACAACTGGATTCAATTAATATTTGTTTTTAGGTGGAAGTTATGGCGGTGGATATGGTGGAGGATTCCAAAATTCAAGGTATTTATCTTTTGCCACATACAAATATCGTAAAAAAATATAATATACACATACAGCCTAGCTTATACTTGTATGTAGCTTTTCCACTTTAGATTCAGATAGAGTTCTACTTTGAGTCTCATATGTGATTTCTTTCTACCCCAATTTGCGATCACATTGTTACCAAAATTGGATAAAGATCCAAATCAACTAAATTAAAATAATTCAAAACATGAAATCTTCAGAGGAAGTGGTGGTTTATTCGGCCATGGTATGGGAGGTGGAATGGGACGTGCTCATAGGTTCATATAATGTCCAATGAGTGCTTTGTTCTTACCAGTGTTCATTTGAAACAATATACTAACTTTGAGAAAAAAAAAGTAAATTACTATTAATGGGTTGTCGTTTGTTAGTTAGAATGAAAAACTAATTTATAACCACGGTTACTAACTAAGTTTTAAGTGTTATATGATATTAATAACTGTGAAAAATTTTAAATCTTCAGATATACATCAGGATCAGGAATCGGATCTAAATTACGATCAAACACTTTTAAAAATGCCATAGTTGGAGCTGCCGCTGGTTATTTAACATATCAAGCTGGTAAAGCAATCATTAGAGCTGCTGCAGGACCAATGATGTAAGCTAATTAGTTATTTCATTTGGAGATATTTCTAAGCTTTATCTTAATATAAAAAATATTTATTAAATTATTGCTTTAGGTGGAATAATCGACCATACTATTGGGGTTCTAACTATTATCCCAGGTCAGGACATTCAAACGTGTGTCGTATGCCTATAGAACAAGGAGACAATCAATTTGGAAATGTGTATTTCCAGGTAATATTCATATGTATATATAGGAATTGAAAATATTTTTATTGACTAAATATTCATTTAGAAAAAAGGGAATTAGCTACTTATCTATAAATTAAAATATTCCAATATTATGTTTTTAGGATCAGACACGACCAAGAGAAATTGTCTGGGGTTGTGGTCACTATGAATATTGCTGCGGATATGAATGTTGTCGGGGAGGTGGCAGCATGTCACACTGGAAACCATCTATTGGTCAATCAATCGGGTACACATTTGCCCTCTTGTACACACTTAGATATTATTTATAATATTAACCGAAAAATTTAAAAAAAAACCTTAAATTTTAAAAAAATTGATTAAGTTTTGCCTGTTTTCAAAATAATTTTATTTTTATGTAAATGAGCAAACTTTTATGAACTGATCTCTATTTTATAATTTTCATTCTTTTCATTTATTTTACATGCATTTTCTCTTTTAAAGTTTCTATATGTTCATAATTCTACATAATTAGTGAGTGTAATATAACTTTAACTGAATGGTTAAGCTCTTGTCGTCTGTCTCGGTTTCGGATATCTGTGTTTTTTCCTTCACTTTTCCATAGCTAAAATCTAAAAGAACTAGATCTATTAATATGATATAACATATGAGGTTAACATACAGAATACGTTGTGCATTAACACAACTTATCTAATATTTTCTTTGAAATTGATTGCATAGTTTTGTTTCTTGATTGACTCAATAGACCAAGCCCAAATGCTCAATTTCTTAAAAGTTGTCGTCTTGGTTATTTCAGACCAACACATGCACCATTCATCGCGGTGACTGTTTCTCCGACACATAGAGACATATCATCCACCTCTGATATGAATATTAGTTCTTCTTTTTGAATTTTAATTTTTGAAGACTCATAATAGTTGTTACAACTTTTGAAATTGCATTATATCTACTACATAGCAACATCTCCCTTAGTACTTTTCTTTTCTCCTTCTTTATTACCTGTTGCCTCTTTTTTTCAAATTTAAGAAAAAGTTTTATTTCTTTTCATAATAATTATAAATTAAAATTTTTGTAATTTTAGAAATAAATATTTCTATATCCATTCTTTACTACTTCTGTCTTAGAAACATAGGTATTGAAGCTTAGTTTAGAAGTAATGATGACAAGAGTTATATATGAATTCACATGTAAATAATATTTACAATTGATATTTCAAAATTTAAAAAAAACCTGAAGAACTATAAAGACTCATTTTGTTATTTTTCATATTATTTGTTATTTCAGAATTCTTTTATTTCTGCTGTTTCTCTTCTTTTTCTTCATCCCGATGGCTATCAAGTACTTCCGAGCAGCAAGGAATCCTAATACCATGATGAATTAAACTGATTCATATATACTAACTATATATATTCAACAAACACATAGTTAGTATTTAAATAATTTCTCGAATTATCTGAAATTCAGCTCTTTCACTCGTTTCGATTAGAATATTTATATTTACGAATTTCAATTCTATTATGATCTGTATTATACGCTTGAAACGACAAAACCAACTCATGGCCAAACTTCTTGAAATCTCGTTGCTTATTATGGGTAATATTAGCTGTTTTTATTCATGAGGATTGAATGAAATATTGATTTTATTAAAAATAAAGTTTTACAATTTATTTCTTAATTTTAAAATTTTTTTTCTGTTTACTTCTAAAAAACAAACGATGTTCTTTAATTGTATTTTCTTTATGTATCTTAAAAATGTTTTTATTTGGTGAAAAAAATAATAATTTGATAATTTTTTAACAAAAAAAAACATTGACATGTCTAAATAGTAAGTTTTCCTATTGATCTATTAATAATTTCACCTGTTTCTCTTTCTTCAAAGTTTAACGTTTCCGTTTTTATTTCAAATAATTTAATCATTTACTGATAATATTAAAAATGAGTAAATGTTATACATAAATAGTTAAATTTTCTTTTTTGATTCTATCTCAATATTGACTATTCCAGGTTTATTTTATGGGAGAAATGTCATATTCTTATATATAGAACAACTCAAACTCTAAAACATTTCCGCTTAAATGACTTTTGTTGAACCTAATATGACTGACTCATACTCAGATTCTTCGTTCAAAAGCCTTTTCTTTTTAGTTTTCTAGTATTCGTTGTTCGTTTTAGAATTATTTATTAGTTATAAAATATTATTTAAGGAAACAAAGTTTTTATAGGATATTCAAATTAATACCAAATATGAAAAAGTAAAAAATGATCAAAACAATGAAACCGTATTAAGAATGTTTAATTTGAAAAACATTTATTTTCTTATTCATTCATGAATTTATATATTTTGTTTAAAATATAACCTTACTTTTTCATATTTTTTTGTTAGTTCAGTTTGAAATACTTCCGGACGGCAGTTTCTTTCATCGCATACTCATTGTTGCCATAATTGTACTTAAGATAATATGAAAAGTTCATTCGCAACGAGTTACACCAAAGCTTATTTCATATCATATTTGCCAGTTCATACATACATATGTTTTACATACATAGACATATACATATATACATATATATATAACTTTTTTTTTCTCAATTATTTTTATCTTTCGATTGAGCTCTCCTCTCCTTGCTGACGTGGAAGCTTCGTTATCCTTAAATGGTATATTGGCTTTATACGAAAAATATACCAATTTCATTTGAAGCTTTGAATACACACCCAAAGCAATATTTGTAATGTCCAGTGTAGTCTCACTTCAATGTTGGTCCACTAGCAGCAGCAGCAGCAGCATCGCCTGCAGCATCAGCAGCAGCAACCGCAACTTCATATTGAATAATTTAATTTACTATATAAAAATTTATATATATATATATATATTATCAGCACGTAGTAGTTGTGTTCTGTTAGTTTTTAAAATTCAAAACTAACAATAAAGCTGGTGAATTGTAATGTAGAACCACATCCACATTCTTTATATTTATTAACTTCAGAAGAGAACTTTTTGATGAATATACTATATGAAGATGGAATATTAGAAGAAAAGAACGACCTGAATTAATATAGTATAAAGCTTAACGTCTAAAACTTAATTTTTTTAAGACTTAAAAAGCTTTTCCTGTTGTATACTACTGGACATCAAGAGTCGACATGTCATTCCTTATCTGTTTTCTCGATGTTAATTCATTTTTAGGATTTCTCTTTTAAGAGCATAGTATATATATATATATATATATATATATAAGACTTCATATGTTAATTTTAGTTTTATTTTTATTTATTTTTGATTTGTTATTATTTGTTATCGTTTACTTAGATTTATATATACATGCACATATATATATATATATATATTCTATATCCTCTATATATATTCAATTGTTTTTTTTTAAAGGAGTCTTTTTTTTTCAAAAAAAACCATAAGAAAACAAAAGATTTGAAAATAAAAGGAAAATGTGAGGATACGTTAGATGAATAGTAAGAGTATGTAAGGGCCACGGAGGTGAGTTAGAAGGGGGGGGGGAGTGAACAAGTAATTTTTATCAGTTGGAACATATACAATAAAACAAAATGAGAAAAACGTTTTTATAAATAAACAAATAATGCTTCACAGATAATCCATTATTGTATGGATTACTTATAGTTTTTTACATCATCTTTTTCGATCAAAATAAACATAATTTACCATAGAAGTAGTTAGACAGTTCTCAATCTCTTCTAAATTGTTTTTCCTCCCCCTGTATTCGGGGATTAGAAAAATATCTGTATTTGTCTAGCTTTTCAATATTTTCTACCTCCATTAATCTTTCTTGCTTTCTCTCTCTCTCTCTCTCTCTCTCTCTCTCTCTCAAATTCATCTTCTTGCTATACTTTCATCGTTTGTCTTCATTTATATCTCATGCTCCTCTCATTGTCACTCACTTAAACATTTGTTCTACATAATACATCTATTAATTTTCCTTAATTTTTCTGGTCTGTACTCAGCTTTCTCATCTAAATTTTGCACTGATAATTTCATTGTCTTTATATTCAACTGAACATTATATTCCATATGTACTCTTCTATCCATATTATATCGTCATACATATTAAATAAACTCTTTTTTTAGAATTTAAATAAAAATATTTTTATGTTTAATCGAATAAATGTATTTTTATGTTATTTTTGTTACGCTAGTTCTGCTATTCGTCAATCTGTCAATCACAATTTCATATACCATTGACTTCTAACCTTATTTATCCCAAAAAAACCCAATATTGTTACCTTTATTTAGATTCAAAACTAAGAAAATATTTGAAAAACATATATTGAAATTGAAGGTATTGTGTCAGTCATCTAACTCGTGTTCAATTGCTCTTCATAAAACTTTTTTTTCTTTTTACATTGTTCTTCTCTACTCAACTTAACCTTCTCTTCTTTTATCTTTTTTTCTTTTTTATTCTTTTCTTTCACCTTATGTTTATTAAGATCTCTCTTCAATATATACCTTCTTCTATATATTTATATATACTTATTAAGGAATATTATAATATATTTTAATATAATAACTAACTATTATATATATTTATTATAACTTTTACAAATACTTTAATTGATGTTATACAAATCTTTTAATCAATTTTTTATAAAATTTTATATTATCATAAAGTTATTTAAAATTATAAGAATATAAGTAAAAAAAACATAAAAATTGAATTCAAATTGTCTTTAATGAGAGAAAAAAGTTTAATAACTTCCTTTAATTGTATTCAGCTCTCTTTCTCATTTTTTTGAGAAAAGTCTCATCTATATACTATTTTAATCAAATAGTCGTTATATCATTAAGATTATCTTTGTTTTCGGAGTCAAGAATGGCCGAAAGTCCTGTTTTCTTAATTCCGGTCCATACCATCCACTTCACTTTTCAATACATTGTCGTTTTATACAGACTCTTTCATAAGTTGTCATGGAACTGACCACAATCGATCGATAAACGACCTCTCATCGTCATCATCACATGCCTCTGATGTTGTCTTCTGTATTCAACATAGTATATTCTATATATAGGCAACCTAATGTTGTGGCATAGTTTTTGGTTTTAATTCATTTTTTAAAATTTTAATCGAAAATATATTTCTAATGGTAACAATATTATTATTTTTAGAATAAAATTATTAAAAATTATTTGAATTTACTATCATTTTCTATTTTTTTTCTTCTTTTCTTCTTAATTTAAGAAAAAAAAACATTATTTTGATTTATGTCATTATGATATTAAGTTTTTTAAACAAAGTTTTATATGAAATTTTTGTTCTTTCATAGTATTACATAACTCTGAAAATTAAAAACAAAAACAAATAATGTTTTCATGTTTTTTTTTCGAAATACGTATTCTTATTTTATATTTTATCCTCCATCACATTTCAAATCTATCACCTCATTTATCTTTTGTGTATTCATTATCCATCTTCTTTGGTTTACTCTTTCACTCAATCCTTTACATAAGAAATTTTATTTTTATAATGTTTGGATTCTGTTTGTTTTCTTGAAATTTTTGAATATTTCGTTTCTTTACTAGTAATATTCATGAAAATTTTTAATACTACCTCTCTATCCGTTTTCTTTCCCAAGGCAAATTATATGGCAAAAAGTGTTTTTCTCAATTCCATTAAAGAAAGTTTCAACTTTAATTAAAAGTACTGTTAACTCTATTCTGAATCAAGCGTAGAACTTATTCATCAATTTATTCTTAATACTCTATATAAGTACATTTTGAAGTTTTCATGCTAAGAGTTCATGATTCTGCTACTATTTTTTAAAATTTAAGTATTAAAACTGTTTTGAAATTTATAAATTTTAATTTAAATGAACTTTACACTTCATTATACTATAATAATGAAAAGCAGTCAAGCTGCATAGGTGCTTGTTTCTAAAATTATGGTGGTCCTTCACTTACTATTTTCAAATAAAGATTAGAATATGCTTATATATTTCAAGTTAATTGAATCATTCACGCCTACTTTGTTTCAAGACTTAATACTCATTATGATAACGTTTTCATGAGTATTAATGTTTTTTCAATAAATTGTCAAATTCATTTATTTTTCGAAAAAAAAAAGATGTTAAGCGGTTGAATATAATATTCAAGCATTATATAATATTTGAACTTAAAATTCCTGTTCAATTATTTAATTATTTTAAATTTATTATTATTATTTAATGATAAATGGTTTTTATTCACATTTTGCATACAAATTTTCATTCATCAATCTCCACTTTCCATCATCATTCATCATTTGACTGACAATTTGTCAGTACACTGATCGTTGCTTATCTTGATTCTCAATATATATCGTTTACCTCATCAGATAATTTTCATTTTCTATTGAAATACTTTTACTTTTGGGAATATACACATTCAATATATTCTGGTACATCTTATTATTCAAAATTATCATCTCTACATCATATAATTACAGCCCGTTGGAGATTTGTTGACAGAGCTTTAGTTCAACCTGCTACTCTCTCTCTTTTTCTCTCCCCCCCCCTCTCTCTCTCTCTCTCTCTCTCTCTCTCTCTCTCTCTCTCTCTCTTTTCAGTCTCTATTCAGCCTTTCATGGGAATTGTTCAGCTTTTTTTTCCTGTAAACTAGACGAAAAGACTACATAAACACTTGGATATATACTTATACTCAGTTTCTCTGCTTAACTTTCTATTCTGAACTATAATCTCAGATTTTTAAATAGATTACTATTACTAATGACTTATCCATCCGAACTCTTCTATTTACGGATTTGAAAATAGCCTTAGGATATGGTTGCGCAATAATTTTAATATTCATTCATAGAATATTGTGATTCTATATATGTATGCAAGTATTTTGAAAAAATTTGTTTGACTAAAATATTGTTGTCCTCAGAAGATATGTATCTTCAGCAAGATTTTTACTTTAAGTACATTTTTTTTCTTTTCTATGTGTTTGTGATGTTTTAAACTATTTAAATTTAAGTTTTCTAATCTTCTAGAATTTATATTTTTCTTTCATTCGTTTTATATATCACATGATTTATTTCCATCATCTTATTTCTTAACATCTATCTGTTATTATTAATAATTCATTTACATTTGCTCTCTATGTGTTACTTTTTCATAAAACTTGTGTATAAACGAGGCTTAAAGGTGGATCAGAGGTCATTCAGGTTGAACGAAAACCGCTTAATCAGTCTCGTATTTATTTCTTTTTCTATCTTGCTCAAAGTTGTAGAATGCAGGATATTCCATATCCAAAGTACAAGCCTAATAGCTTTGGTCCACTTTGTAAGCTCATACTGAATCCAAAATAATTTCTTTTGATCTATCTGACCATATACATATGATATTCATTTATGAATTAATTAAAACATTTTAGTATTATACTCCACTATTTCTCTTTTTAATTCTAAATAAATATTTTCTTAAATTAATATTTCTTTCAACATTTGACCAAAATGCTATTTAATTGAAGCATTTTCATGAAGTTCAATGGCATTTTGTTTAGTAATTCCAATCTCAAACGATGTTTCAATTGGTCTAATCAAACTTTGTGTCTGCTTTTCTGTTCTTGTCATTCGCGTGGCTCCGCCTTATCCGACATGACCCTTCTGAATTCTGTGCGATTGGTTGTCATCCCATTACCACTACATGAAGCCAACTCAGCAACATGTTCAAGTTGTCGCAGCTGGTTCAGATTCAACTGCTTCTGTTTATCGGCATCATTTGTGCGGATGTGATGTGGTTGAATCTTAAGTTAATTACTGATTCCATCTTTTCTATCTTTCTATTTAAGTGTCTGAAACATCACTGCGTCAGTCTTTCTTCCCGTTCTAACATTTTTTAGTATTCGTCCTCTATCATTCTCTATTTCTTGTATTTTGATTTCCTTTTCAAGTACTTTTCATTGCATTTAACAACTATTTTTAGTAATTTTCTTTATTTTCCCATTTAAAATTTTTCAGTATAGGCTTGAAAATTATAATTTTATGTTTTCCTTGGATACTTAACCCTATCCATAGCATATCAATCCGAACTTTGACCATTATCTTCTCTGAAAACCAAAAAAGGTTTGAATCTGTCTTCCAGCTGATTCAAATAAATCATCAATGATGATATAGAGTTCCAATGTAAAAATAGATGGAGCTGCAACAGCTAAAACAAGTCAAGCCAGAAGACAAAGAAGTTTATTCCAGCTCCTTTTGAATGTATCGTTCGGCATAGTCGTCAGTCACTCACTTCAACTTTCTGCTTCTGTCCCTAAGGAGTGGTTCTATACACAAATTTTAAAAAAGAAGTCTAAGAACATGTAAGGTCCAACTCTCTCTCTTTGCTCCTTATCTTGTACAGATGAGTCTGACATAGAAATTTCAAGTCAATACCTTCGTTGGTTATTTCAAAATGAATTGTGCGTCATGATTTCTTTCATATTCACATCATTTCATTTAAAATTTGAAAGCTTCCGTGTGCGGCAAACGCTAAACTTTCCGGAAATTCTCGCGATGACGAACCTCAAATGCAACTGAAATTATAGCATATATGAAAATCTGAAATTCAAGACCTTACTCTCCATCTTATCCTGATAGATGCATGATCTCGTCGATCTGATGCCTTGAAATTGACAACTTCAAGCTAATCTCTATTTTCATTCTCACTTATTTTTGTGTTGAAAATGTGATACTGCTAGAGAAATAAGTTGAAAGAGCCGTTCGCCAATTGTACGTTCAAACGTTTCCGGCAAACGCACTCAAACTTTCCTTTATTTCAAAATTCAGATGATTCTCGAATGATTTCGTTTTTCTATTAGTTCTTCTACTCAAAATTGTAAAAGGACAGTCGTTATTTGAATGTCGAATGTGTGTAGTGCTGCTTATGATTGTCGCGACGATCGCTAGACGATTCTCAGTCACATCATACACATAGCGAATCGTCTGATTATGACGGAAGAGCTTCTGGTCTAATGTTGTTGTTGTCTTCAGATTATGATGATCAAGTGTTTGTTTTATGTTTTGGTTTTAGCTTTTGCAAAGAACAAAAAGAATTGTTAATATGCTTTATAGCCTTTTACATCATCTAATTCGTTAATAGACTTACATATACATGTATGTTACGATCTAATTCTAACACCAGGTTTTGTGAAATCGAAGGTTAACCCATAGTACAATGACGTTTTGATTTCTTTATTCAATGTTTGTTATTTCCTATTGATCTTAATTTGTCATCTTAATGAGTAAATCATGGTGTATTTCACAATCTTATCTGATACTTACCAAAAAACCTTTTGGAGGTCATTCACATCTGATTTTATACTTAAACTTCTCTATATATTTATTGTTTAAATTGTTAGTTAAATTGTGGATTCATGACCTCAAAATCTCCTCTTTTTTTTTTAAATGTCAATCAATCATCTCTGATTTCATGAACTATTTTTCAACTTTATTATCTTCCTCAACTTGATTTCTATCATTCTCTTATGTCATATGTATTTCAATTTGATTGAATTCAATAAATAAAAATAAATTCTTTTAGAACAATATGAACATATCACATTATACAATAAACTTTCTTATATTATTTTCATCTGTCATTCTAACATCATCAGGAAAATTTTCTTCAAAATCAGGAGGAAGTAAAACTTCACGATCAAGATCGCGATTAAGATTTACAAAACGGTTTGTTTTACTCAATTATTCAATCGTTTAAAACATTTGTTGAGCATCTTCAGATTAGCACAAGTTGGATCAATTGAGCGAACAGCTTTATTTCGATCCACCATATTAGGTGCAGCAACAGGATATGTAACCTATGCAGCTGGGAAGCATATCATAAATCGTCCATCTGAACCTATGACGTAATGATTCGATAAACTAATTTAATAATATTCATATTAATTCTTTATTCAGATTTGAAAGTAGATCCTATTACTGGGATTCGTCTTTCTTCTCATCAACAGATGAACTTCCTACACAGTGTGTCAATAAAATTGATCCAAATGATCCTCAATTAGGAAGGGTGAGTCAGTCACCCGAAATTTGATATTTTTCTGTATTTTAGGTGTATTTCCCTGACGATAGTAGACCCCAAGAAATTGTTTATGGTTGTCCAGAATCCGAAATATGTTGCGGATATGAATGTTGTAAAGAAAATACATTCTTTACGAGTTTATTGTAAACAATTTTTCTTTAAAAATAATTCAAATGATCTTGATTTCAGTACTCTGCTAGTTATGATTTTGGTATTTTCAATATTAGGAATCTTTTTCATTGAAGCTTTTCGTTGGTCATTACACTGTTTTTATACTTGTAAATACGGAAGAGACCGTCAATTTGAACCATTAAGCATCTAAAATATATTATTAGCAAATTCAACAGGTAAATATAAATTTTATTTAAATTATATTAAATTTTTTATTTAAGATCTATATCATGTTGTCAATATGAAAAGCAACTTGTGATTCACTTACTACGGGCAAACAGTTCGTCGTTTTTTTTTAAGAAACCGAACAAAATCATCATCGAATACAATTAAATTGCGCTTAATTCAATAATAAATTTTTTATTTTCAAATTAATTTATATCGTACATCTATAAAAGAAATGAGGTCATTTTTCTATAGAAATCTGGTAGTCAATCTAATGCCACTGGTCTTATTTGGAAGATATTTGAAAACTTTTTATCTAATCATATTAACTTGTTACGGTCAGGTTTTTCAAAAGCAAAAATTTTAAAATCATAACGATAAATTGCTGTTAAAATATCAAAAAGTGTAGAGTTTGATTTCAATTGTTGTAAAACTTTCTTAGCTTCAGGTTGTGAACGTAGACTAGTCATTGTATGCATTCCAACTATAAAATAAATTACAGATTATAAAAATTAAAGTTTTAATAATTAAAACTAACCATTTATTCTTTCTTGAATATATGATAAATATTCTTCGGGTACTTTAAAACGTTCTAGTTCCGTCATTATATCAAATAACATTCTTTCTCGTTCTTCACCATCCTCACCATATCGGACAAATGTTAAATCCGAATAAGTAAAACTCATTGCACAATTCCTAATTAATAAACTTTTAATATAAATATAATACAAACTTACCAACTTTGAGGAGCCCAAATATTGAAAACATATTTGATAGTTAAACGATTTTGCCAGAATGTATCAAGATTTGCAACATTTTTATAAAGTCTCTCTATAACACATATTAAATCTGATTCTTCACAGTAATAACAAATTTCATTCCAATTATCTTTTCCATTTGTTTTTTCTTTATTTCTGAAATTAAAAATATTTTAAATTTGAAATATTATTTTGTATTCATACTTTATACAATAACGTATAAATGCACTAACAAAACGGTAAATTGGATCACGAATTACCGTTAAAGTGTTAAATGTGAATGGCATTATACGATTTAAATCTTCAATTGTTCCTACTTGATTACGTACATCACAAAATCTGGAAAAAGATTTCATTAGTGTACCGAAAATATTTGAAAAAATATATGAATTCATGGGAATATTGTTTTTGAAATTTAAAAACTAACGGTGGCTGATCATAATTCATTATAATATCGCTACCATCTTGTACAAATCCATCACTATCAAATAAATAACAAAAAATATTGTTAAGAGTAGTAGATAATGCTTCTGATATTGGACAATAAGCTACATGAAAGTTAGGTACAATCTAAAACAGAAAATGATTTTTGAATTAAAAAATTAAAATGAACATACTGTATAATTATTAGTTACAGTAATAGTATAGTTATTTGTTCCATTATTAAAAGGATGAAATGAATCTAATAAAGCTTCTAAAATAAAGAATTTGAAATATAAAATAAGAAAATAATAATATTTCTAATCATACTTGTATCATTTAAATAATAATGAATATTTTGTCGAACTTGTAAAGTATATGGAGAAACTTCAGTTGTATTCTGATAAGGTGTATATTCATTTTCAATATTATATGATCCAAAAGCATTTCTTAATGTTGTTATTTGATCAGTCAGATTATTTGATTGTATAGTAAATAATATTATGAATATAATTCCAATTAATATAAAACTACAAGTTGATCGATGTAAGCGTCGTATGCAACATGAATATGATGAACGGATTTCTTTAAGAGATGTTTTACTTTCCAACATATTTTCTTTTATGGCAGCATCTTTCATGATAACAAGACAATTCTGAAGAGAAAAACAAAATAAAGAAATAGAAAATATGAAAGAGGAAAGGGATCAAAAAGAAATGAACCGTGTTACACTCAAGACCGATATGTGTGCGAGTGAGTGAGTAACACTGTATGCGCCGATGCTGCCCCTTGCAAATTAGGATACATTTCAACTTTCTACATGTTCATCTCAAAAAAAGATTATTTATTCCAGATTGTTCAAACTAGAAACTAAACTTTCTTTTAAATTTTCTGAATTGTTTTATTTTAACTGAAGCGAGAAGAAATGATGACAAGAGTTTCCTTTCTCATTCAAATTGTGAAACTGGTTGCAACAAATTAGAAAAAGGAAAAATCAAAGATTCGTTATTAATAAGATTAAGTAACTTTCATGAACACTATTAATTTTTCGATTAATTTGTAATATATTTCAAATAAATAAAATGAACACAAGAATATAAACTATATGTATTAGTAAAATATTTGAATTAATATAATATATATCATATATAATCACATATTTAGTATTACTTCGATTCCATTTTGAGAGGACCACGAATTAGGAAATCTAATTTTTCTAATCCTCCACCCAAATTTTCCATAATATTAGATAATTCTATCTAAACATTTGTCTTATACAAAAACAAATTTTAAGTTTGCCTTACCGGTACTTCACTTGATGTCTTGAACGGTATAAGAGTTAATGCTTTGAAAACTTGTTTAAGAGGAGCAACATGAACATAAATCTTTGATACGATAATCATTAACCAAGACAAGGTTGTGTTTTTTGCTCTACGAGCTTCCATCTCACTCAAAACGCCATCGTTGTTTGTATCAGAACGTGAATATACCATTCGACATACCTAATATAAAATTTAAAAGAAGCGTTTCAATACTTAAAATTCTAAACCATTTTGTGAATTTCGTTCAGTTTTTGAGTGTGCAATGAAAAATCAGGTTGGAATATATTTAGAACATATGTGCTACTTATCATGAAATGTTGAGCATCAGAAAGAAACTCTAATTCGGTATCTGTTAGTGCAGGCTAAAACAAAGTTTGTTGGTTAAGCATAGATCAGGAAACAAGCTCACATTATCACAATACTCATTAATTTGTTGATCAAAAAAGTCTAATTTCTTTTCCAAGAAATATGCTGTACCAAAATTATTCTTTGGAGTCTGAAAATAATTTTAATAGGAATTTAACACTTTGAAAAACAAATAACCCAAGCTACTCGTGGAATTCTAGCATAAAAAGAATCAACTTCATCAGCTTTTGAATTGACAGCAGCAAAAGCAAAGAGAATGCTAACCACCAACTGAATGCTGTGCATTCTCTTTTTTAAATAAAACTTGCGCAGCAGGTTGAAAGCGTAACTTTCACGCTGAACTAATTAGCATACAGCATCATTCACTTATTCTCGATCCGAGAAAAATATTAGAAGAATATAGGATGGAAGTAAAACATTTATGAAATCTTTATTTACAAAACAGAAACGACAACAATAAAACAACAATAAAATAAGATCTAAGTCTATTTCTGAAGTCTAAGAAAATATTATAAAATTATGAAGTTCGGAGCATCTTAGCTGCCTTCTTATCAGCCAAATCCTTCAGTTGCTGTGCAACAGTTTCTCTTCGTTCATTCAAAAAATTCTGAAACATTCTAAATTTTAGAAAATTGAACTACTTGAAAAAATTACCTGAAGTTCAGTCGGATCAATATCCTCTCGCTGTACTTGAATACCAATACAACGACAAGATTTTATGAGTTGCTTACATATTTCCTGCACAAATATAGATAAAATAAAACATCTCATTAAAAAAATGTTTTACCTGTAAAGGTACACCCTGTAAAGCTTTATCTCGCGCTTTAACCAATGCTATTTCATAAATATGCTTCACCGAAAGCTTTCCTGATATTTCACCTGGAATGCATAATAGAATTTAGTTGAGAAATAGAAGTCAAACCTGGATTTTGCCGACCCCGTGAAATACCAGCAGCTTTTTTTAAAAGCCACGATGAAGACGGTGTACATATTTCTAAATCATAAGTCCTATCAGGTTTTACAACAATACGTGTGGGCAGTACAGCACCTGGAACAGAAAACTTAATGGGATTATACTATAGTTAGTTTAGCAGGGAATTTAAAATATACTACCTGGATGAATATGTCCAGTTTCCTTATTAAATTCCTTGCAAAAATTAGCAACATTTATTCCTCTTTGACCTAATTGAGGACCAAGAGGTGGGGCAGCAGAAGCCATCTGAGCTCTAAATGCCTAATTTATAGAAAACCTAATTATTACTATATTTCACTACTTGATATTAGTTTTAAGCAGAGCTCCATGTATAACCTTAACCACTTCCTTCTTTCTTACACGGGCAGCAGCTTTTGAGGCCATATCTAGTATAACAAATCATAATATTTCATATAAAGAATAAAAGAACTACAAGCTACACTTATATAAATTAAAACTCGTAAAGCTATCAGTACATATATCAAGACTAGAATTCAGACAGCATCAAAATTAACAAATATGAAAAGTATTATATAATTGTGTGAAAACGTGCTCCCAAGACTTATACGTAATACTGCGTTAGTTCTCTTCGTAATCAGATTTCACGGACTAGAGACTCAACTTCTAATACTCAAAACCTCGTCTTAAAAAAATTTAATATCGAATGCTATTACTTTGCCTAAGATCAGATCAGAATTGCGATTAGGTTTCTAATAATGTTGTCTTTATTCAAGCAATCTGTACACAGGTTAAAATTTGTTTAATTAATTTAATTTTTAAAATTCATTGATTTTCATTGACTTCTGTTACTAAATGTTCAAATTTTGTATTGAAATTATTCTAAATAAATTTTGATATTAAGATTTCAATTTTTATACTCACTGTGGTTTCTTCCATGTTTGCGAACGGTATATTGATAAATAGTTTCAACATAGTGTTCAAGGAAACCGCATTCAAATTAATTTTTGTTGCAATCGAATTCAACCAAGTCATCACGATTTCCGATCCTTGCTTAGTTTCATCAACATTTAAAAGACCATCGTTGTTCACATCAGAACGTGAATATACCATCCGACATACCTAATATAAAATTTAAAAGAAGCGTTTCAATACTTAAAATTCTAAACCATTCTAAAAATATGACGTAATTTTGGAATGTTTAAGGGTCTATCATGAATTGTTCCATTATATTTATTTATTCTACTTTGTGCATCGGCTACGAATTCCAAATAACTATCTGTTAAAACTGGCTAAAGGGAATATATCTGTTAAACATCGAAGGATCAATCTCACATTATCACAATACTCATTAATTTGTTGATCAAAATTGTCAGTTATTCCTTCTGGGAAATATTCTGTACTAAAATAGTTCTTTGGGGTCTGAAAACAATTTTAATAGGCATCTATAAGAAATAAATTAACCCAAGCGAAGCGTGGAATGTCAATTTTGGTAGTAAAAATTGGATAATTTCTCGATTCCACAGCTGTGAACGTTAAGAAAATGCTAATCACCAACCAAATACTACGCATGTTCGCTTTTAAATAAAACTTGCGCAAGAGGTTGCAAGCGTAAATTTCACGCTGAACTAATTAGCATGCAGGTTTATGCCTACTTTTGATTTGATAGGCTGACATAGGTTTGAGTATTAGAAGTTGAGTCTCTAGTCCGTGAAATCTGATTACGAAGAGAACTAACGCAGTATTACGTATAAGTCTTGGGAGCACGTTTTCACACAATTATATAATACTTTTCATATTTGTTAATTTTGATGCTGTCTGAATTCTAGTCTTGATATATGTACTGATAGCTTTACGAGTTTTAATTTATATAAGTGTAGCTTGTAGTTCTTTTATTCTTTATATGAAATATTATGATTTGTTATACTAGATATGGCCTCAAAAGCTGCTGCCCGTGTAAGAAAGAAGGAAGTGGTTAAGGTTATACATGGAGCTCTGCTTAAAACTAATATCAAGTAGTGAAATATAGTAATAATTAGGTTTTCTATAAATTAGGCATTTAGAGCTCAGATGGCTTCTGCTGCCCCACCTCTTGGTCCTCAATTAGGTCAAAGAGGAATAAATGTTGCTAATTTTTGCAAGGAATTTAATAAGGAAACTGGACATATTCATCCAGGTAGTATATTTTAAATTCCCTGCTAAACTAACTATAGTATAATCCCATTAAGTTTTCTGTTCCAGGTGCTGTACTGCCCACACGTATTGTTGTAAAACCTGATAGGACTTATGATTTAGAAATATGTACACCGTCTTCATCGTGGCTTTTAAAAAAAGCTGCTGGTATTTCACGGGGTCGGCAAAATCCAGGTTTGACTTCTATTTCTCAACTAAATTCTATTATGCATTCCAGGTGAAATATCAGGAAAGCTTTCGGTGAAGCATATTTATGAAATAGCATTGGTTAAAGCGCGAGATAAAGCTTTACAGGGTGTACCTTTACAGGTAAAACATTTTTTTAATGAGATGTTTTATTTTATCTATATTTGTGCAGGAAATATGTAAGCAACTCATAAAATCTTGTCGTTGTATTGGTATTCAAGTACAGCGAGAGGATATTGATCCGACTGAACTTCAGGTAATTTTTTCAAGTAGTTCAATTTTCTAAAATTTAGAATGTTTCAGAATTTTTTGAATGAACGAAGAGAAACTGTTGCACAGCAACTGAAGGATTTGGCTGATAAGAAGGCAGCTAAGATGCTCCGAACTTCATAATTTTATAATATTTTCTTAGACTTCAGAAATAGACTTAGATCTTATTTTATTGTTGTTTTATTGTTGTCGTTTCTGTTTTGTAAATAAAGATTTTACAATTTCATGACTCAAATATAATGAAAATATTGGATTTTAAAACACCCTGTTGTTAAACACGATTTTTAACTCTGCATCAACGCTTGAAATGAAAATAAACGGACACATGATAATGCTGGTGTGTCACATCTTATGTAAAAAACCTAGCTTTCCTGATGATCAACTTTGATGACTTCCACTGGGCGGCGGAATACTTCGCCTTGCTTTGTACATGCAGCCGTTTCAAATTGTCTTGATTTGAAGGATAATGGAAGAGAAAGAGCGCGCAGAGATTTAGGCGAACTGTACACGACGGTGGAACGGTAGTGAGTAGATGGATTCTAGAGAGTGGCGAGGCCTAGCTGAGTAGGATATATAGGCTGTTGGTCGGCATAGTGTGACGATGCTTCTTCTTCTTCTACTAGTCTTCTTTTTCTTCTGTTAAACTTCCATATTGAGGTTGTCTCTTAGTATTTGGTCGTTTTATTTTTGTTCTATTGCGTTGTTTCTTCGCTAGTGTTTCTACTTTCCTGTGTTTGTATCATCTATAGTTTTTCTAATATTTGAATGAATATTTTAGCCTTTAAACTACGTATTAAGTTTCAAAATCCATTTTTGTTCTATAAATCACGTATTTCTTCCAATTATTTACAATTTTTATCAAGTATTTGGATTTTCAGATGTCTGACGAAAAGGACGACTCACGTCGTTCATTACGACCAGTAGCATTTGCCGCTGTTGTATTTTCCACAGTTGCTCTGACTAGTTGTCTGTTAACATTTCCCCTTATTCTACACTATGTTCAGACACTTGAATCTCAAGTTCAATTAGATATCGAATATTGTCAGGTTACTATCATTATTGAAATATAAAAAACGTTGAAACCTTCAATTTTTAGGCCAGAGCTCGTGATATGTGGAAAGAAATGCTGGACATTGAAACTGGTGGTAGACGTGATGTTGCTCGGCTTGCGAGCATTGTCATGGCTCAACGTCGTATAGCTAAAAGGTTTCCAATAAATTCGTATCTTCTTTCAAATTCTGTGATTTCTTCAGAGATACGTTGGCCGACTTCTGGGCTCGCCGTCTTCACGATCAAGAACTCAGAGACGAGCCCGTTGGTTATGACGGACCTTCCGCTTTTGTAGAGCATGGAGCAGGAGGAAGTGAAGCTCCTCAAGTTGGTGGAGGCTGTTGTACATGCCACCGTGGACCACCAGGACCAGCTGGAGAACCCGGACGTGACGGTGTAGATGGAGTTGATGGAAACACTGGAGATATTGGACAGCCAGGACCACCAGCTCCTCCCGGACCTGATCCACAATCGCTCTTCCCAGAACAATGTCCATGTGAAGCTCCACCAGGAGAGCCGGGACCAAAGGGTGCTCCTGGACCAGACGGTCCACCAGGAGCTCCAGGAGTTTCAGGAGATGATGGAAAACCAGGAGATCAAGGAGAAAGAGGACCACCTGGTATGCCAGGACAACCTGGACAAATGGGAAGACCAGGCCCACCAGGAGAACCTGGAAGTTACCGCACTGAAATGGGACCACCAGGAAGACCAGGATCACCAGGAAGACCAGGACCACCAGGACCACCAGGACCACCAGGAAATCCAGGAAACGACGGGAAAAGCGGTCAATCCGGTCCACCCGGATTGCCAGGAAGTCCAGGACAACCAGGACCAAACGGACCTGCTGGACCAAATGGACCAGATGGAGATAACGGAGCACCTGGATCTTGTGATCACTGTCCTCCAGCACGCTTGGCTCCAGGATATTAAACATCGAAAGTTAAATGTGAAAATCAATAAAGAATTGAAAGCCATATTACAATGTTTTAAGAATATTCACATGAATCATAGATATTATATATACTATAGATGTAAATATATAATAAATACAAGCATCTATCCAGTTTTTTTTCTTTTCTTTTCAGTGAAGAAGACTGGTTACGAAATAATTGATGATGTCTAAACATGTTTGAAGTATTTAAATATATTAAAATAATAATTAATTTGTCTAAGAATTATGAAAAACGTAAAAAAAAGAGAATTAATTCATATAATCTATGTATATGTTTATAATATTCAAGTTGGTCTATCTGATTAGCTGCTACGGGTAGTATGCTACAGGTAATACCACTTGGGGATAGGAGTGATCTGCTACAGATTAATCATGTGTCCATTTTCTAATATCTACTAAAAGAAATTTTTACTAAAAACTAAGAATTGTGAGGGAAAACTATATGAGAATTTGGGAATTTGATGGAATTTTTCGTTGAGAATGAGAAGAAGAGCTATTGCTAGCCAAAGAATTAGCAGAATGAAAGGCACAGTAACATCTTTTGTTGCCGTAAATGATTCAGAATTCTTACTCATAGAAGTAGAAATATAAAAAAAAGAAATTAAATACAAAAAAGTTTTTTTTTCGAATAAAGTCAATTACACATTATTTAAAACTGTTGGTTGATGAATAGGATTTATAAAATTGTTTTCTCTTAATTTCTTTATAAGATTTTAAAAAAAAGAAAAGAAAAGAAACATGAATTTCTTTGAATCATACATAGCTGAATTAAGCATAACACATTACCTTGAATATGAATCAGGCTTGTGATTCATCTTCAACAAGCCAACTACTTTTAAGTCATTTTAGTGACAAGGTTTATTCGAATTTGCTACTAGTATGCTGACATTCTATTTGAAATTATGGATATTATCTATATCATATATTCTTATATTTTCAAATGAATTATCTTCTAAAATTGTAAATCCAGAAGAAATGTAAGCTTTTCAATCTCTAAAATATCTTTTTTTAAACAAAAATTATAATAAATCTCTGTTTAAGGTGTATTAAATTGCCAAATTCATCGGACAGTATAAGTATGATGTGGGAAAATATTAAACATGATTATATTCAAAATGAAGTAAAGTTTATTGATGAAATATATCAAGATTTAATAGTTCGAGTTGTTAATGAACAACCAAATGGACGTTATCTTACTGTTGTTTGTATATCTGATCTTCATGGTCATTTCAAAGAAATGAAGGTAAATTTAAAATTTAAAAAATAATAATTTTTCTATTATAAATATAATAATATTCTTATTTAATATAATATTTTAAAGTTTATTCCATCTGGTGATGTACTTATATTTGCTGGAGATGTATTACATTCAAAAAATACTTCAATTCACGTATTCAATGAATTTCTAAGTAAAATATAAAATATATTTCAAATAATAAGTTTATTTAATATAGAAATTCTTCCACATCAATATAAATTAATAGTTGGTGGTGATCATGATAAAGAATTTAAGTCATTATTAGTCAGTTGTTTTAAAAGAAATATTTGTAGTATAAGCATAGTATATTCAGGCAAAACAAAGTATATTAGGTAATTCACTAACAAATGGAATTTTTTTATTAGATGAAGGAATTATAGTGAGAATTTAATAATATTATAATTTATATAATTATTATAATAGATTGAAGGAATTAAATTTTATGGATCTCCTTGGAATTTTGCTAATCAGGAAAGAAATTTTTATAAATCTCGTGAGAGCATTGATTGGTCTCATGTTCCAACTGATGT
This sequence comes from Auanema rhodensis, assembly GCA_964057225.1. Classification (NCBI taxonomy): domain Eukaryota; kingdom Metazoa; phylum Nematoda; class Chromadorea; order Rhabditida; family Rhabditidae; genus Auanema; species Auanema rhodense. The sequence goes on along the minus strand of OZ059899.1, from coordinate 4,988,679 downwards.
TGATGTATTAATTACATATACTCCACCTTTGGGTATTAAAAGAGAAGAAGAAAAAATAATATTTTTGAATATTTAGGATATCTTGATGTATTTAAAGGAACAACAAATATGGGATGTTTTAAATTACTTCAAGAAATTACAAATCGTATAATACCCAAGTAAATATTTATAATAATTAATTTAAAATAAACAAATATATATTTTAGATTTCATATTTTTGGTCAAATTCATGCATGTTATGGAGCTGTAACAAATGGACAAACTGTAATGTCTTTTAACATCTTTTTTCTTAATTTTTTAATTTATTTTCAGACATTTTTAAATGTTGCTCAATGTGATATAGAAAATAAATTAAAAAAAGATAATTTACCAATTGTATTTTATATTCCAATATCTGATAATAGAAATGATGAAGATATCTATATCATATATATATATATTTATTTTATAATTATTTCAATTCTATTATCTATTATAATATATATATTTCGAGATTATGTTTTAAATAGTATTTCTGATTTATTATCTCTCAGATTTATTATGTTTTTTCTTTCTTATTTATTATCTTGACCAGATCGTTTATAATTATATTGTTGTAGGTAAGGCGTTAATTTTTCTTCAAGTTTCATATTTTATATAAGTTTCATATGCTAATGAAGTTATAAAAGTAATACGTGTTACGTGTAATGCTCCACGTGGGATGTCTAATAAAGTTTTTAAGAGTTTATCAGCAACTTACTGTTGAACCATGCGGTTCATCAGTATATGCTTTATCAGCTTTATGTAAGTTTAATTTTATATTGATGAACTAATAGATATAATACATCATAGATTAACTATAAGTAAAACAAATGCAAATTTCGCTGAACATAAAGGGTTTGATCCAGATGCTTCAAGCATAACTATTGACGAAAAATTTAATCCATATGATGAAAAAAATTTTCCAACTAGAAAAATTGGTTCAAAGTTACAATTCAAAAAGATTCCAAACAATTTTTTAATTGGTAAAATTTTATTTTATTTAATCAAAAAGTTTAAAAGTAAAAATTAAGATCGTTATAAGATTACTCTTACATTGGCACTTAATAACGAAGATTTATATGGAGAATTTAGTAGAAAGAATGGATTTTTCAAAAACGATTTTGGTGGAAAAGTATGTTTAATTATAAAAATATTATTAATATTTATATTAATAGGTATTAATTCATTTCCAAGTATTAAATAATACCGATCGGATGACTTTAAATTCTGTAGGCTTAAGCTATATTTCTGGAATTTTCAAAATTGTATGTGTATTTATCAAAAAATTATAATTTTATATAATAATATTTGGTTTATAGAATGAAAATATTGTTTCTTCAAGACTTGAATATGATTCTGAATCTGAATTTATTCATTTATTGGGAAATTTCAAAAGAGGAGATGTAGGTATGCTATTGGTAAGCTTTCAATATAATTGTAATAATTAAAATATATTATTGATATTAAGCTTACATACTATAGTACATTGAATCACAATAATAGAGGATTATTCTTAATTGAAAATAATACAGAGTATTTATAATTTTATATTTTATAGTTTAAATTATAATATTATAGATCATATATTGCAACAAATTTCAAACCACATAATGCTCGAATGGTATTTCCCTGCCAAGATGAACCATCATATAGAGCAAAATATACATTTGAAATTATCCATCCAAAAGATCATAAAGTTGTACCATGTGATGAAGTCAAAGCTATCAAGTAAGATTAGATTATATTAGAATATAAGAAAATATTAATTTATAGACAAAGCAATTATGTTATTAGCCGTTTTGTAACTTCATTTCATGTTCCAGCTTATGCAATTGGATTTCATGTTAGTAGTTTTAAGCGTATCGAGAATTCAGGACCCATTAAGGTATGTTTTCAATATTATAATTTAAATTTATTAATTATATTTACAGCTAGGTATATCTAGTAGACATATACATGGTAATGCCCCTCTATGGTCCATTGATATTCTTCAACGTGCTTATACTTATTTGAAACCAAAATTAAATTTACAAAACATTTTTTCTTTTTATGAAACATTTGGTATTAACTTTAATATTTCTTTAAAATTTATATTATTTTTCATTATAGAAGTTGTATTTGTTCCTGAATTAGATAGTGGTGCTGTATTCACTTATCGTTTAGCTATCATTCGGTAATCATTCTATTAGTATTTTGTTATTAAGATTCATTGATTTTAGAGAAGATTTTGGCTTATTTGATAAAAACACTTCAACTGCCAAAGATGAAAGAACTGTTACACGATGGTTAACAAAAGCTCTTACTTATCAAGTTTCTATTTGATTTTTATTTTGTAATAGAAACAATTATATTCAGTCTTTTGGAGTATCGTTATCTCCAATTTCATGGGATGAAGGTTGGGTTACGGAAAGTGTAGGAGAGCTTTGGGCAGTTCGATTCTTGCTTTATGAAAAAAGTGATGTGGAAGAAAGAGTAATTGATAATAAGATTAAAGTTTTTTTAATTTTTATTTATTTTCAGTTACAACGTCTAATTGAATTTGAACTATTTGAACCAGCTATTGAAGCTGATATTTTGGATAATCATGCTATCGTATTCAAACATCAAACATATCATGAATATGAACAATCATTTGATGCTATAACAATAAATAAAGTAAGTTATTTATATAATATTTATAGTTTAATATAGTTATAAAATATATAATTTAAGGCTGCATCTATGCAATATATATATTCATTCGCATCTAATGATAGACTTGATATTACATATTATTCTGTATAGTTTTTTTAAAATTTTATTTTAAATATTTCATCAACTTATTTCAGAAATTGACAAATGATAAACAGTTTACTTCAATTGATTCAAATACTCTTATTCATTATATTCATAAATACTTTACTGTGCAATTAGCAGGAACATTCGACCCAGATTCTAATATAACAAAAACTTTTATCAATTTTGTAAATAAGGTAATAACTTATAAACTTATATTCATTATAACGTTATTTACAGCCTGGTATAGTAGAAATATATCCGGAACGAACTAATCCTCATTTGTTTTATTTTTCTTATTCACGTTATCGTCTAAATCCTACATATAGCAATAATTCAAGATATTATGTTGAAGATGAAAAAAAATTGGCTGATGGTATGGTATTCTTTCCTAATGCAGAGATTAGGGGATACCGGTTATTAGATAATAGAGATATCGCTCATGTTCAAGCTAGTAAGTATATATATATATATTTATTTATATATTTATAATAAAATATTCAGAAAATCCATTCCAATATCATCTTACAAGTCTACCAATCGCTCTATATTTTCTTCCTTCATACTTTTTATCAAATTATGAAAAAGATGAATGGGACAGCTTAATAACGGAATACGTCAATGATTCCTCAGTATATTTTATATAAAATAAAACAAAATTATTATTTCATTTCAGATTATTCCACAACGAAATCTGAAATTCTTGTATTTGAGTGCTACTCTCATGGCTGCACGTCGAAAACTTAGTTATGAGCATCTTATTGGACTCTATTATGCTGGACGATATGACATTGACTACTGGAGGGATGTTTTTGAGAAGTATTTGGCATCATATTATGATGAAAAAGATTATAATGATATTATGGTTTATAATTTTTTGAAAATAATTTTCAGATTTATAATATTTTAGAATTTCATCGATTATCTTGACAAATCGTATAGTAACCATACAGCATCAAAACCTGAATTTACAAAAGACATGGTTTCAAGAATGGATCTAACGAATAATGAAAATTCATTGAAAAAACCATTTATGAATGTTACTCGAAAAGCATTGATTCAACAACATGCTGCTATGCTAGACAGGATCTGTTCTACAGAAATACCTCTTAGTCAATGTGATTTGTAAGATATTTCTATATATATCATTGATAAGAACTTTGCTTTAGCATAAAACCTGAACAACGTGCGGATGTATACTGTGCTTATGCTGCGATCGGTGATGCTCAGTTTGGTAAAATGATTGATTGGTATAAAATGGAACATATGCCTCATGAAGTTCGCAATATTCTGGGAACTTTTGGTTGTTCTACCATCGGCAAGAGGTATGTTTTTCTTAAAATAATGACAAATTTCGAATACAATCATCACTTTAGTATTATGAGACATGAACAATCTATAGCGGATATTATAAGATCAAGAGATATTGGAACATTGTTCGAAGAAGCTTTTAAACATAAAGGCGCTTCAAGAGTTGGTGTAGATATTGCTAAATCAGATGAATTCATGAAAATGATGAACAAGTATATCTATTAGTTCAAAGAGTCATTACGTTAAATTAATTTTAGATATGGGAAAAAAACTAATTTATTCAACCAAATTATCAAAGCTGTAGGTTATGCTTGTCGTGCTGACCCAATTAGTGTAAGTAAACTTTTAATAAAAAGAGAAAACTTTTTTTTTCAGTTTATTGAACAACCTAATTCAAACTTTGAATTCTTCCGAGCATATCGGGAACAAGCTGAAGTTTTAGATCACGTCGGTCGCTGGAAGAGCGTACTTGCAGATGAAGCAAGAGATTTCATCAGCAGAGTTAAAGCATAGATCAACTAATAAATTCCAACTTTAAATGAACTCTTTCTTGAAATTATCATTATTTTGATCTCTCTTGACAAATAAAATAAATTTAAATTATAACTTTAATAAATGTTAATTGTAAACAAGATTAATAATATTTGAAAAAGAATAATTGAAAAACATAAAAGTTATGTAAAAACATTTGATTTATTTCTATTTAACAAATAAAAAGAAACATAATATATTAAAAGAAAAACAAATTGTTTCATTTATCACCCACCAGTATTATTTCTTTTTAATAAAAAATTCATCAATCATATCTGTCTGTTGTATGTTAGCCAGCATTCAAAGGGTTTAGAAAACATGAAATATCTGACTAAAGTCAAACAAAGATTCATTGCGCACTCCACACCTTATAAAAACATTTGCAATCAATCAAATTGAATCAATAATACTTTAAGAGGAAAACAAAAACGTCAAAAAATTAAAAGAATGTAAGTAAACAGGAGTATGTATCCTTAAAACGAATAATTAATATGAACACAAAAAGATCTTTCTATCGAAAAAAAAGAAATTAAATATGATTCTCTTATCTTAAAATTATAAACTTTTGCTTTAGAATTGTATTCTTCTAACAATAAAACTGATTGACATAGTATTGAGGTCAAGTTCTATGAAAACATAACAAACCCTACGTATTCTACTACTTATTTCGAAACTTTGAATATATTATACTTTGCATTTAGCAATATCTTCGTTGTTTAGTCGAATGTTATAATAATGGTTCATTTACTCTGAAATTTCTTCAATTACGTTTCTATTTTCCCCGGTATTATTCAATATGTTTTTTCTTCATTTCGTAACATATATTATTTATAATGAAATAGATATTATTTCTCTTCTTACATAGTAATTCCCTTAATTGTTCACTTCTTTTTGTGCTTAATAGATGAGGTTGCCAATCAATCAAGTAACTTACAGGCATGCAAAACCTTTATCCTATTGGCATTGTGCGAAAAACTTAGTAGTTGTAACTGAACACATTAGTTTCATCGTTCCATTTTTAATTATATTTTTCTTAAATAAAATTATTGTTGTTATAATATTAGCTTTTACATTGTCATTCAGTTTGGAGACTTGTTCGTTGTAAAATGGCGCGAAAATTTAGTTCAAATAATGCTTGTCACTGTTTTTTCATGTATATTCAAATTTTATCTTTGTTCAACAGTATAGTTCTTAATTTTTTAAATTAATATATTATATTTATATCATAATCTTTTTTTTTATTCCTATATGTTCATAATACACTGCAACTTTGTCTAATGCCTGGGGTGGGTTAAGCAAATAGAGCTGCATCTTACCTGACCTTTTGGATTAACACCTTGCTTCCATATGTGCGTTGTGTAAGTTCCGTCTCGTCTACTCAATCTTTCACTCATTCGGGCCTTCTCAGTAGGGTGTTTTCTTGTTCTAAACTAGTCATCTGATCGCATCTATGCAGATAGCTCCTTCATTTCGAAGGTCATGTTTTCGCCGTACTTACCTCTAGGTGATCGAATTGATCGTCTTTTTCTTCCTGATTTAAAATATGCATGAAATTGCTTTACATTAGCTTTTTAGTTTTGTTTATCTTATGTAATGCAATTTCATGATCAAAATTGACTAATTTATTGCTTAATCTTCTATCATTTCAATGCTGTAACTGATCCAAATTTCTTGTTTAAGCCTGACATTGCATGATTGCATCAAACCGTATAATGCTTGCAATATTTCCATATCATGATTTTGTGTTTGAAGCATTATTGGTTTAGGATAGAACCGTATAACTATAGATGGCATAACGTAAATCCCTTTCATATTTGCCGGGCTGTAATATAGCAGATCATATACGATGCCTACTATTATCCCGCTCTTCAACATTTTTCCTTTTTATTTCTTTATCCATATTTTACTTGAATATTTTAAATATCTTTATAGTGTATTTATCTTCTTCTTCTATTTGTTTCTGAATATGTCTTAAATTTTTTGTACATACGAGCCTAATCTGCTCTAGCTATGAGGTTTTCTCACCAGTTTTGAAGTATCCATAACATCATTGAGAGGTGAGAACTTAGCATGAGCAAATATTTTGGCATTTTGTCGTGAATGGTTGGTCATACGTCTATGCGCTACGGAAACATACCAAGATTGTCCAGCCTTTTCTTTTTCATCAATTCCAGCACTTATTGTCTCCTTTTGTGTACTTTGGCATACTTTGGTTTATATATTAGAAATGTAAACCTGTCTATGTATTTATAATCCAGTTAAATTTTGACTTGTACGAAATTCATCACACTATTCATAAGATATTTTCATTATACGTATTAGAGATATTAATGCTGTTTGAAACGACATCATCATTAGTATTCCACAATCAAATTGCTGATTATGCAGCTTGTTCTTTGTGATATATGGATGACCAGCTTGTGTATCAATTAAACAGATCGCTGAAGGTTGCGTCATAGGCGTCATCATTCTACAGATTTAGCTGTCTTCTATATCGTCATGTCGGCTTGAAATATATCATAATATGTAGCCGCATTGTTCACCCATCTAATCTTTCCTTTTCTCATATTTTCTTATTCTGCGGCACTTTTGATGTTTTTTTATAGATTTTGCTTATTGAGTAGGACTGGTAGAATAAGTGTCGTCCTCACCTCGTTGTCATGCAAATATACATCAGAAGAACCATATGTATGGTGCCTGATAATGAGGACCAGTTAGATAAAGTTAGTCCTCATTCTCTTTTGGATCCCCAGCCGAGTCGGCATCTTTATCAGCCATTCGTAGAGGTCATCTATCGGTTAGGGCCACCTATCTTGGAATATTCCTTACCATCAATCCATAATTTTGAGTTCTCTGTGTCTAATCTTGTATGCAGTCTCATTCCTCAGTCTATATCTTAGTCATTGGCCTTACCATTACGAGTCAGATAAAGATCGCAATTGTTCGGCAGTTACGGCTAGCGGATATACTGATACACTTCTTCTGCCAGAACCGTATTGTGTATTTCTTATTGATTTGATTCATAATAGAATGTTGTATTAGGCTAAGCTCTTTCATTTAATGCGATTTTCATTGCGAATCCTGATTCTCATAGAAAATCATCAATTACATTAAACGCATCAATAAGAATTTTATGATATATGCCATTTTTTTTGTTTGTCAATAGTTGAAGTAATCGTTCAAATGTGATAGATCTTTTGTTTCTTACAATTATTTATTTTAATTGAATTAAGCGCAGTTGAAACTTATCACATTATAGTTTTAATATTCATAGTATTATTATTTTTAATTTTCGTACAGTATTCGTTAATTTATTTTGTTTTTTTTGTTTTGATTCTCTAATAATTTTATATTTTTTTGACTCATCTTTGAAATTGTTTAAGTCATGTCTTTTGAACATATTTTCGCGATACTTTTAATCTGCAACCGATTAAGCAGACTTCTTTCCCCAAATAGCTGACTTTTCGGAATCTCTTTTAATTTACCAGATTGCGAATTAGATATTTTCGGAATTTGCTTGAACATAGCTGAGGGTCCTTTTTGCTTTGACGATTATCGTGCACCTGTTATTCAAGTCTCCTTTGTGTAACCGAGGTCCAGTCAATTTTTTTCGTTGTCCTCATTGATTTCATGGCAATTAACTCGAGAAACATAAGCCTACTGTCCTTATTGCCTTATGGAGTCTTATGACATTTCAAATTTGCAAAAAGAGCTCTAACATTATTTATAAAAATGCCTTCAAATGCTACTATTCTTATCCAAATTTATTAACTTATGCTTTAATGTATATAAAAATCTCATTAGAAACCTAATATTTGGTTTCTAATTGAAACTTATTTCAATTTAGTTATTATTCGTATTATGTACATTAGCTACTTGTATACTCTTAGACAATAACTTTACCTTAATAACTCTTGAATAAACCTATGTACTATATATACATACATATATTTATTCTATTCATATAATTGGAAACTTTCAATACATTTCTATCCGTTTCTTACACGTTCGTTTGTTCTCTACTTGCTAGCTCCATCTATTCCGCTAATACGCATCATCAGCAAGAGAGCCATCTGATCAGGCTGTCCAAAGGTGGTCAGGCGGCTTCGGTTAGTGCTTTTTGACTTCTCGCAAGTAAATATTGACTACATAGAAGAGCATAACATTGTCGTGTAGGAATAAAGAAAGAAATAGATGATGATGATGAAGATGATGACGACCCGAGTTAAGAGTCCCGCTGTATTGCTTATAAAATTGATTTGAGTTTGACCACTCATTTCTACTTTGCTCGTATCGCTTATTTCCTTGTTTCAAACTCAAACTATATTTTTTCTTTTCCTCGCTTCGCGTTTCATTCACTCACCTCTACATGAGCTTTATGTCTGTTTTTGCTATTCATTTCAATTATTTTCTTCCAGTTCTAAGTTGATATTGTTTAGTCATTGAGAGCCAGTTCAACATTTTTGCTGAAGTAAGCTCACTTGCTATTTGTTCTTCGTTCTTTTCTTGTTACCTATAAGTTATTTATTTGAATTATTACGAAAGATACAAGCTATATCATTCATATCAAACTGCTTGATGTTTTCTATATCTTAATTCATGCTTATAAAAGTGCATATACCTATTGTGTGATCCTAATCAAGATTAAATTGGTTTTCCCATAGCTTGATTGCGAAAAACTGAAATTCCGAGCTACTGGATGAGGACTGACGAAATCGTCTTTTTAGACAATTCAGCTTCATTCCTGATGCGTCCCTAGACTGTTGGTTTTTGCTGTATTCGAAGATTTTCAATTCATTATTTTGTTCTCAGCTCACTTCTCTCTCTTTGTGTATGATTGCAAGCATGGGGCGCGACTAGGTGTGCGTATGATGTTAGGATCCGCCGATGCTTCTCCGAATTTGGTTTCTTCTCTCACATTTTTTTCTGCTAAACATTATCATCAACCATCTTCTCGGCCTCTCTTTGGTTCTGCTTGCCTTTTGGAAATCTCAATCTCAAGGTGGAATTTCTGTGTGAGCTTCATAAAAGCACACAACATGTGCTAACATCGACAATGGTTTATGAATAATGCTTACGCTGTCTCACCTGTTCTCTTAAAGCTTTTCTGTCGTTTTCTCACACTGTTCCTTTTTTTCGAGAGATTTTTCAGTTCTTTCTAAAGATAATGTCTCAGAAATCATCGAATATAATCACCCATCTCTTGCCTTTCCTCACAGTTTATGATAAAGTTAACCCGATCGTATTGATAATATTGACTGCCGTTACAACAATCTGTTTCATTTTCTATTTTATTATTTATTATTGCACCAAATATTACTGCTAGTTTGTTATAACATCTGTCCTTTTATGGCGTCCTTTACACTGTCTGTGCTCTTTTCAAGCCATCATGCCAACCGCGATCGCTGCAACTGTTTCTTGTATATGCTGCTTTGACCTCAAACAGAGGCAAGATAAAGGACATAGCGTTCGTTCAAGGAGTATGGCTAAAAGCCCTTGTACCGACGCCGACTGTTTTACTACTAAAGCGCTTTAAACCGCTGAAAGCGCCAACAGCTTCACTGTCATATCTAATATATACATATTCAGTTGCTGATAACTGGAGATGCTGTCCTTTTGTCAGCTTTTTATACGCTAATTTCATCTGCAAACACAGTTTTTTGTTGGTATGAATGTGAAGCTGGCTAGTCCTCACTCGTCGAATTTGCCTCTTACGACACCATACCTTCCATTTGATTCTGTTTATTTCTTGATTCCTTCTATCGTCTAAAATTACATAAGAACAACCTTCCTCAGTAAACGACTTGTATTATACTTCCTAGTTTTCGCGTCGTTTACTAGCAATTTTCGTTTGAAAATTCTCAGCTGTCGCAGCTACCTGCCGTTAGAAGTCATGCATTATCGACAGACCTTCAGCGACCATTTCGGTAAATTGTCTGTTGTTATTCTGACCACATTGTTCTCATATCGAGCTATGCCTCACTGGGTGAACCATGGTCGGTACTCATTTCGGTGTATGAGGGCCCAAACAAATTTGTTTACGTTCCGTGTATCAGGTAATATATCCATTGAATCCATGCGAGATTAATTTGGATAATGAGGGTCGTGGAGGGTGACCATTGAACAGCACCATTCCATTCTCATCTATCTGTTGTTCACTCATCCACTCTTACTACCTCTAAACCTCTCAACTTTCCTTTACTGTTCTCGATCTATTCAGCTGAAGGCCAGTCAAGGTGGCTCCGGCCAGTTCTGACACCTGGCCTCCGAGGCCCATTCTCAGTCCTACCACATCTACATTTGGCATGCCTTATAACAGTTCGGCTGCTCGTTGTTCATTGTCTTAGCCAGCCGTTTTGACCTCATGTTGTTTTTTGTCTCATATACATCTATTTTTCTATTCTTCTGACTTATCTAATGTTTCCTCGTTGTCTCAATTGCTATATCCGTTTTGTGTTTTGTTCTTTTATATCCCAATGAATGGAATTATATTTGCACTTTGCTTGCTGCATATACAAGCTTTACCTTGTGTCAAAGCGTGAGTTATTTCAGCTGCTAACGATATTTTCCTGTTTACTGATTAACTAAAGTATACATAAGGAAATATCATTTATTCTCATTAATTATCTGACCACCTAATACCTATCTATGTTTCAATCTATCCACCTTTATCATTTTCCTCAACAATTAATTTTACTTGATTTCAAGGTTACGGTTTGACTAAAAATTAGCAAATTTCTTTATTTGCTCCATGTTTCATTCATCTCCATTACCTTTCTCCGCAGTAGCAGTTTTGCCTTCTTTCATTCAGCCTTGAATGATTCACTGAGTTACGAAATCGAATTGTTCGAACCATACTGTTTTGATTTCATATGTCTCTCAATGTCTCTCCTATTTTCATTGAAAAATGAACTGAACACAAAACAATACCGCTTATTGACGCTTCTTCATGATCAGTGTTCCTTTTGAGCTTTCTTTATCATTATCTAGTTGTTCTGTTTGTTCAGTTTCATTTCTGTCAACAACTTTTGCCTTGTTGGATTGTGTTTTTTTGAAATATCCGCTTTGAAGAACACAAATTCCACTATTTTCTATAGAAAGCTAAGCTACTGTTGATTAGTTCTTTCTAATTAGAAATCTTTGTAAATTTTTATATTTTGCCCACCATCACCGTTAAATCAAGATTATACGCAGGTAAGCCTATTTATAACCTGTGACATTTTATTATGGATTGGTCTCATGTCACATTATGTCTCAAATGATTTGTATTTCTGCTTAATCCTTTGTATCATTTCATGAAAAAACTGGCCATGAAGAATATTTCCTGCTAGCTTCGGGGGTCATTCCCGTTTATCATGTCGATCTACAGGTCCACCTTCATTCATTATGTTTATCACAGAAGCAAAATGATATATTATCCTTAATAATAGTATATCTGGTGGAAATCTAATGAAATTTGATACGTTTGGTCGCTATCACTTTCATAAGTGAAGCAATTAATCGTCCATCTCTTCAAAATGTTTTTATTCACCGTCTTATTACCCTCTTTGCAACAATCTAAGAAAAAAAAGAGAAGAACAAAGAAATATATTGGTGTAAAGAGTTAAAACGTGCGGTAGATCTCTACACAGATGCGTATATCCAATGCATCAGTTTACAAATTATTAGTTTATGATTTTTTTCAAATCATACTGTGCTCTTTGACATATCTCATTCATCTCTTACCAGCTCCTCCTCTCAACCCTCTTTAGTTGACCAGCTGAATCTATTGGACTGGCAGATGTATACCAGGCATGTTAATTACATGTGGCCATGAACCTTCTAGCCTAATCTAATGCAAATTCGAGCTTCGCTTGATCCTGGTTAAGTTGATCCTTATTTTACTAATTTTAGGTGACACACCTGTCGCTGCTGTTGTGTCATATTAATGATTTTCTATGAGTGCTCATTTGTTTTTTTTTTTTGAAGAAATCTTTTCCATATTTTTCTTTAAATCTATTGATGTAACTTATTGTTTCTATCCTTTTGTTGAAGTTTTAAGTGATCTATGTTTCATCATCTTCGAAATATAGCCAATCTTTTCATACGCACTTCAAAACTTCGACAGGCCACTTCTTATTATTTTACTTAAGTTCATCTGTCTAATGATGAATAGCCCAGCTCCTCTAGGTGTTGATGAGAGCCTTCAAATCTTGAAGGTCAATTCTCTTTCCTTCCTGATAGTTCCTCTGAACACTTTTCGGAATGCGCTAAATTGAAAAGATGATCATCATAAGTGGTGCGTTCAAATTAAAATTACAGTAAGAAATTGATTCGCCATTGTCAGACTAGAATACCTAAGTCTGTCTGCTACTGGACTCGCTCATGAAATTTGCAGATTATTTTCTTTCGAGCGCTTTATTATGTCTTTTCTCAGTATTATTGACCTTTTAAAGAATCTCGGTCACTTATTCATGATTTTCAATCGTTTTGTGAAAATTATCTATAGGAAACTATTTAGTTTTAACTAGCACAGAGGATAGCAGTTATGGGCTTAAGTCGTTGGTCATTTGAATTTCTTGAAGATATTATTTCGGTTATACCCATTTATATACTTTACTTGTTCCGTTTTTGTTATAAAGCGTTACTGTTGCTAGGTATTTGGCTGCCTTCTAACTATTATTTTAGTTTTCAAAATTCTTTGATTATTCCTCAAACGGTCTTTTTTCATTGATTGTCTCAATTTTCTTGTTTTCTTGTTTTCATTCTTTTAATTTCTATTATAAAAACAATTTTTTTTCCAAGTGTGAATAGTTTATGTAAATTCCTTTTAATCTGATCCAAAAAAAACAACAGTTCTATCTCCCCAGGCAAATGGAAGCATCAAAAAGAAATTTTATAGCGTGTTTAAATTTCCACATATAATTTCATTTCTCTCACTCATTGTGTATTCTTAATGAGCTTGAACGCTTGAATTTGCTCGAAGAGGCTGATCGAAAACCTGCTTAGTTGATCTGTTAGCCATCGACTTCACTCTGATTGGTCTTTTCTTCAGCACTTTTGATCGTATCACTTTACTTGCTTCTTATTCTTCATCTTCTTCTTCGTAGTCTTTCTCGTTCATCATCATCTTCACCTTCTCTATTTCCTTCTTTTTCTTTTCACCCCTTTCTGAGTCCATTGCTGTTTCAGCTGTTCGTATTGGTTTACTTTTGTCGTTTCTGTTTCACTGCCCCTAGCTACGCTGGGACCTGAGACCTGAAGAATAGGTTTTAGCCAATCCATCTATTTATGTCGTCGTCGTCATTGTTTGCTTTTCATTTTCGATTCGATATTTTCTCACAGTTTAATTTTTCTCTTTTTTTTCAGATTCGCTCTTACCATTTGTATGTCTCGACAACATTTCTTAACTTTTAACTGATTTATTACGAACGACCAAATACAGTAAGTTTATTTTTTTTTGTTTTTAAATATTTTTATTCCTAACATATATATTCTTCTAATTTTTCTCCAAATATTGTGTGACACGTTGTGAAGTAATATAAGGATGACCGATGAACGGTCACAAACAGAACAACAGCGAATGAAACAACTGAAACACAGCACTTTGTAATCTAATTTGAATCACGTTCAATACGTCGATTATGTCCTCGTCATCATTTCAAATAGACATTTTATGTGTTTCAGTTTGTTTTTTTTAATTTCGTTTACGTTGTCGTCTCGATTTCTTTTTTTCTCACCTTTCTCTCTCTTTTTACATTTGAAATCATCATGGTCTCTCACTACTTCTCCACACAACTTGTTGTTGCTCATAACTTTTTCATTATCTGTCAACAAGCCAGCTGAAGATGTGCGTACTGTTATCTTATCTTTTTTTTAGGACTAGACGCGACGATGCCTTCTATGTTCCGTTCATTATCGGCTCGCTTTAGGCGTCAGCCTACAGCACAACGAATGGCGACTCCCCCCAAATTTGATCCTAAAAAGCAAGCCAGCTGCAAAGTGCTATTACTGGATGGAACAGATTTGAACATTATTGTTTCAGTAAGTTTCTATTTGTAATCTTGTATTATTTCTATTTCTATTTTCAATATTCTATATTTCTACTATACATACATAGATTTTTATTCATTTGTATTATTACTATTTCTCTCTTATCCGTTATAATTAAGTAATTTAGTTTTCTATTTTTTGAAAAATTGACACATGTCATCCATCAACATGAGGTCAACACCTCTTCTAAATTTTCCGCATGGTCAAGCTTTTTATGTGATGCGTCAATTTCTTCTCACATCACCCATTGTTCAATCTTCTACCGTCACTCAGTTCACGAGATTCTCTGATGATTTTAACTAATTAGCGATAGTGCTAGTGGCATACGCTTGTCTAAGAATTGTAAATGGAATGTGCGTGTATGTTTGTTCATTCAATAACACTTACGTGTTTTGCGCACGCGATTGGGTGGTTTCTCAACCTATCTGGATAGGCCTGTTTATCTACTCATAGATCCTCATATTTAGTCTCCTCACCAGTTTTCTGAGAACTATTGTCTTCTTTTCCCCTAAATTTATTTTCACCAGTCTCTAAACAGAAATGCAAATGAGGGAGACGACCGTGTTCATCCCAAAAACAGCAAGTAATTACAGTTTAGTCGAGGTCAAGTATTGAGTATGGTATATGGGAGTGTTGTTGCCATGGTACTTATACAACTCAACCAACCGGACAGTCTGTTCTTGCATTCAGACATCTATCTTTAACCCTATATCTCTCGGGTTTTGATAATGTTGTATAGTGCATGCCTTGGAGAGCGTATTATTTGGCCACTTATCATAGTTCGCTTAGAGTTGTCCAATTCAATATTTCTCCTCAATCCAATAGCCTATTGTTCGATTCAACATATACAACTTATATATACATCTATATATATTAATTCAGCGTATAATTTTTTACTGACCAGCAGTGTGCTATCTGGTTTTTGTAGCTGCAACCGAGAAGCAAAAACCGGGTTTCACTTGTCAAGTGCACCGGATGATCAGGTGTGCGCAGATCAGTAGCAGTGAAAAATGAAATACAAAATGAATCTGAATAGTTATCTGAGCTTGTTCATTTTGTATATTATCACATAAAGTGAAACTAATTAATTATATCTTATCAGCCATTCTCACAAACTTTACCATATAGACAATATGTCAAACAACCATTTTCGTTTTGACATATTTATGGTTTCATAGATTTAAATAAATGTGCCAAAGTTTACACATTCGATCTCATGTTTGATACATGGCAAAAAATTTTTGAAAAAAAGCATTAGTAAACCCTTGTCATTCTCAACATATTATCATTCCCAGCCAATATGACACATAAATACGAAATACCGCTCAAATGTGATATTTAAAGAATAATTTCTTGATGAAACAAAAAGAGTTAAAGACTGAGTGAGTGAATGAGTAGGTATACATTGAATAATCTAAATAAAGAAGATATCTATCTTTATAAGTTCTTTTGCTGCTCTCATTGATCATTATTTCCACATTAAAACTATTATAAGCGTAGTGATGAGACAAGAGGATTGTATGCTCAAGATGTATGCATATGTGATAATCAATTTGAAATGTATAGTAATGAAACTAATTTCGAAATTCATTATGGTTGATTCATAGTTTTTTTGATTTTTCAGTATATATTTCCTTTATTGCAGAAAAATGCCCTAGGGGAAGAAGTTTACGATCAAGTATTCTATTCCCTTGATTTGGAAGAAAGAGATTACTTTGGCTTATTGTTTACTGATCAATACAACGTTCAAGTAGGACAAACAGTTTTCATCTTAATATTATAATTATTTATTCAGCATTGGCTTGATCCTGTTAAGAAAATAGCTAAGCAAGTACCTATTGGTCCTCCATTTACTTTTCGCTTCCGTGTAAAGTTCTTCACTTCGGAGCCTTGTAGTAACTTGAAAGAAGAGCTTACTAGGTAAGTTACATTGATTGTTTTTTTCCAGATTCGAGTGTTTTCAGATACCAATTTTTCTTGCAACTTAAGCTTGATATTCTTTCCGGCCGCTTATCATGTTCTAAGGAGCTTGCTATTGAATTAGCAGCTTTTGCTTTGCAATGTGAGTGTAAACCTCAAATGGTTTTCTTAATTTTATATATTTTTAAGCTGAACTCGGAGATTATAATGCAATAGATCATACCGCTCTTTTGATATCCGAGTTCCGTTTCCATCCGGAACAGGACGAGAAGATGGAACTAGATATATTGGAACGTTTCAAGCTTTGTCGTGGTCAAACTCCAGCACAAGCTGAATTGAATTACCTTAATAAAGCAAAATATTTGGAAATGTATGGGGTTGATACCCACAAAGTAGAAGGAAGAGATGGAAATACGTAAGTATATTGTATTTATTTAGTGATATGAAATGTATGTTTAGGTATACCTTAGGCCTTACGCCACAGGGGATGTTAGTGTTTGATGGATCTCAGAAAATTGGTTTGTTCTTCTGGGAGAAAATCCAAAAACTTGATTTCAAGAACAAGAGAATCACATTAGTTGTTGAGGAAGATGCAGACTCTTCGGTATTTAGTCGTTTATTTAAATTAATTTTTTATTTAATTTTTTTAGAATAATGGACAAATTCAACTTCATACTTTTGTTTTCAATTTATGCTCTCACAAAGCTTGTAAACATTTATGGAAATGTGCTATTGAACATCATACTTTCTTCCGTTTGAAAATTCGTCAAAACCCTCGACAAAGTCGAATGCAATTGTTTAGATTAGGAAGTACATTCAAATATAGGTATGATTTTGCTTTTTTAATTAAAGTTTATTGTTTGGTCTTCAGAGGTCGAACTGAGTATGAAACTGTTCATAAAGAAAGCGGGCGCATGTCTCGTCGTACGTCATCTTCCTTTGAGCGTAGACCAAGTCAACGATATGGTCCGCGGCAAAGTCATGCTGCTGCTCGCCATCAGAAACGCGAAATGATTCGTGAACAAGTTGCTGCTACTATTAATGCTAGTACTTCTGTTCCAACGGGAGAGCTTATCAGCCACTTGTCTTTAAACGAGTCAACCGGAAATTCTATCCCACCTAAGGCACCCCAACTAACGCATTCTTCTAGTAGCATCACACCAAAGGTAATATAACATTAATCGTAACTGATTTCATTTTTTATATTTCTAGACTGTTGATGCTCGATTGGACAACCCTTTCTATAGTCAACCTTCTACTGCTAATCCAGCTCCATCTAGAATTCCTACTTCTTCTATTAGTTACCAGTCTCATAATCATGTCACAACTATCCCAGTGGGTGGCACTTTACAATCCGACAAGGTTCGCAAATTCTGAAATATTAATAATCAATTTTTCTTTTTTATTGTCATTTGCATTAGTTTAATTCATGTTTCAGAAATTTTCTCCGTCATTAGAGAAGAATCATATTATGTCGGAGACCACTCCTGTTACTTCTCCAGTTCGTAATGTCAGCCGTATTCCTAAATATGTTGTAGCACCAATGCAGGTAAAATATTTTTGCTAACTATTATACCATCGGAATGCTTAGTATGCTTTTTCTTCAACACAAAGCTTCTTTAAGTCTTTCCTTAAATTCCTAATAGCTCTAATGTATAACGCTTATCCACATCTTTCTCAGACTGAATTGTCTTCGGCTCATTTAACTCCCCCACCTTCTGAAGGAACCACACCCGAAAAAGAGAACAAGCCAATTGAACAAGAGCCCGATAAGCTTCTCTTCTCCCCTACTAGCTCAACCTGCTCGTCTACTGATTTGACAAATTCTAATAACACTGGCACTGCAATCACACCTGCTATCAAACCTAACACCGGCATTCCTAAGCCTAGCAAATCTAGGCTTCAAGAGCCCACACGATTGTTGGCGATGAATACAGCACAGGTTTGCTTACATTTCTTAACATTCTTTCATTTAATTTGAACTGTTTAAATGAATTTTCATTTAGCCAACTGGCCCTAGTCGTATACCCAAGATGGCAAGCGGTGGTCGATCATACCAAAACAATGGCGCTTTTGTGTAAGTACGAATATTTCTTTATATTTATAAACCATTTTGTATTAAAAATATTTTATGAAGTAATCAATCTACTACCAATGTTTGCAGATCAGGCGGGTCAAGCATAACTTATATACCAATTGCAACATCAGGCATTCCTTCCACACAAAGCCGCGTGATAACTCAATTGTGAGGCTGTTTTGAAGCATATTTTTTGGCATTTATTAATTCCAATCTCTTTATATTTGTAACATAATCGTCTAATCAACATACATCTCGGTTACTTTTCAAGTCAAGTCTGAAAATTAGTTTTCTTACACACACACACACATATATATATATATATATATATTCTATTAATAGATAGATTTAGTTTTATCTGATGTTCTTACATACATCTAATGTTTCATTCGTCTCA
This sequence comes from Auanema rhodensis, assembly GCA_964057225.1. Classification (NCBI taxonomy): domain Eukaryota; kingdom Metazoa; phylum Nematoda; class Chromadorea; order Rhabditida; family Rhabditidae; genus Auanema; species Auanema rhodense. The sequence continues at coordinate 4,969,615 of OZ059899.1, read as the reverse complement.
ACTTGCAGCATTAATTTATTTGAAAATCCCTCATTCTTTTTCTGATACCTTTAGAAGATGTTTTAAACAATTTTCTGTCTGTATTCATTTGGTTTAACATTCGCTAATCATGAATGTAGAAATTTAATTTCATTCAAATTATTTTTAACCTTTGTTTTCTTATGTGTTTTATCGTAATTTTCTCAGAAATCACGACATTTCTCTGCTGCCAAATCAAAATACATTTCTATAACTTCGTCTGTAACATGATATTGTTGTTTTGAAGTTCAATATCATGTTAGCAGAAATGATTCATTTATCTTTTGTACATTATTTTTGTTTTTCCATAAACAAATTTGTTCATTTTTGTGTTTATACTTGTTGCCACAAATCAATTTCAAAGATTTTTCAAATTTTATTTTATTAATATACAATCACATTCATTCTGTATTACATTAATTAAAAGATGAAAGAAAATCTGATACATAATAAGGTTTGCTGAAGACGCTTATGAAGTGATCGGAATTTATGATCGGTTGAAGATGAGATACTCTTCAGCTATGAGAAGGATTGATAGGAGCTGTGAAGGCTTCAGCAGTCATAGGACGATTTCTAAAAAAAAGAAATTGAAGAGTTCATCTGTCAAATAATCAATTTTCGTTATCTTCTGTTTAAATCATTTGGTTTTAGTTAAGGTAATGGTTTTGGGTAATCATTGAAAATCATTTAAATTAGTTTAAGGAGAGGAAGAGGGGGGTTCCATTAACGTTTTCGTTTCTAAAAGTTATTTTTTAAGTTCAAAAAGATATAAAGATTGTTAATTATAATTTTTTTTCTATTCAAATTGAATAAGTAAAGTTGGAAACATGCGGGTTAGTTGGTTGGTAACATGCAACTAATTAAGAAATTGGTTGAAACTTTTTTTGACAAATAATGATCAAGTTGCTGACTATTCTTTGCCATTTCCGAATTTTTCTCCATTATCAGTAGTGAGGCAACCAGCTCCAAGACCAAATCCAACTCCTTTTGGTCCATATTTACGTCCATGGCACTGCTTGCAGTATAATTCATTTTCGTGTGGAGCAACAGTGCAGGAATCAAGAAGTTTATTGCACATATCTGAAAATGGGGGTAATAGAAAGGAGAGAGATTAGTTTATAAAATTTTTTTTTAAAGGAAAACTGAATAAAAAATTAAAGAATAATAATATATATTGATTGATATCCTATTTTAAATAAGGAGAGAAATTGATTTTACGCTGATATATAGAATTTAGAGTTATATTTCATGCATGATTAGGGTTATTTGAAGGTTAATATAACAAATATGTTAAAAACAAATGATAAATAACATGAAAAAACGAATAAAACTTAGATATTAATCATCATTACTGACGTCATATCTACTTCTTTATTTCCAAATTGTTCTCCTGTATCCATAGTTAAAGATCCAGCTCCAATACCAAATCCAACACCCTACACAAAACAAAAACATACATAACAAACACAAAATAATATAGTTAATATATTTAACTATATTATATAGATAGCTAATAGATAATATCATACCTTTGGACCATATCGTCTACAATGACATTGTTTACAATAAAGTTCAGCTTGATGTTCACAACAGTTAGTAGAATCAAGTAACTTATTACACATAGCTGAAATCAACAATGGACAAAAGACATTAACATAACACAACATATTCTTATACTTATACTATATACATATAGTTAAGATTAGTATTAACTTATTACAAGAATCAATAAACATAGACAAACAATTCTTATATTCAATCTAACTGTCTATATATCAATATCATTCAATATCTGATTTTTAATTTTCTTAACTAATTATATACAAATATTTAATTTTTCATAATTGACAAAAGAAAAAATGATATTGGTATTTCTGCTCAAATAATACATTTTAATCTATGTTAGCAAATAGTTGAAGCAAAAGCCGGAAACACGATATAGCATGTTTCCTGTTCTATTTTTTCATGTTTCTCTTATGCATCATCTTTCTACAAGATATATATATAACTATATATATATATATATAACTATACATACATAATTAATTTAAATTATTTCAAATTTAAATTTGAGCAACTTTTACGATTAAAGCAACTTTTATCCATCTGATTAGAAAATACAACAATGGAGCAAACAGCTTACATAGTTAAACGACAAACGACAACGTTCTTCTCTCTTGTCTATCTTACGTTTCTCTTGATCTAGACTGTCTTTCCTTTTTTTTTCTTTTGGTGACAAAGAAAGTGAGAGAAAGACACAAGTTGACAACATTGAGCCCAATTTAAAGTTTAAGATTAGAAAAATATGATGAAAAAGATGATAATTATCGACAACTATTTTCGGTTTGAACAGCTGCATCTCATTTAACTTTTCTTCGATAGATTTTGAACATCTAACTACTGTATCTATGTAATTTTTACAACCAACAATATCTATATCGAAGCAAAAGCCCTTTTTGAATTTATAATATATATAGAGAGAGAAGAAAGAGAAAGAAAGAGAAAGAGAGAGAAAGAGAGAGAGATTAGTTGAAGGATAGAATATAAATAACAATAAGAAATCAGATGTGAGATATGGAAAGAAGATGTAACCGTTCGAGCTTCTTTGAAAGGAGAAGAAAACTAAAAGGTCGCCGTGAGGATAATACAACGTTAAGTTCTGGCAACCAAACGGACTCGTTTTCTCATATATTCTGTCTTTAATCTCAATTTCTTCACATAGTCACCATATGAATTCCACATTTTCTATATTACAAATCACACAATACTATACTGTTTTATGATTTATAATAGTAGAATGAAAAGTAAAAAAAATACTTTTTCTTCAATAGAATCAATCAAGAAAAATAGAATATTTTTGTAAAATTCAATGAACATTGAATATTGAGTCAATTTATAACAAAATTTGAAAAACTTACTGCACTTGAAACAGAATTTATGCCATTTATATCCTCCGGCACACATCTCTTCAGCAGCATATACGGACTTACCGCACTTTGGGCATTTAGGGTGTTCAACTGGCTTGAATGGCATTCTGAAACAAATAATAACATAAATATATTAATTAAGAATTAATTTATTGAAGAGAACTAAACAATGAAAATAATATTTTTTTATGAAAAGAAGTTGAAGAGTGTTAAAAGGGAATTGAGACAACGGTCTTTCCATCACAATGTGCTTTGCACCAAACAAGATTTGAACTGGCGGAGCAGTGAAAAACTGGGAAACGCGAGGGAGAGAGAGAGGGAGAGAGAGAGAGAGAAAATGATGAAGACAAGAAAGAGAAAAGTGGGAGGAAAGGAGCAGAAGAAGAAATCAACGACGGAGCACACAGTCTGTTTGGCCAGAAATGACGCAGAAAGACATTACACTTGGATGGAAACGCAGAGTTATTTCTGTGAGGAAGAAGAAAACGAGAGAATTTTGAAGATATCGGCGTAAACGAAACAGCAGAAACCAGAAGACGTGACGAGGATGAGTATATCTTCAGGTATCATTGAATCCGACAAGACATACAAAAAATTGTCCAATAGAGAAGAAGTCAACATAACAAGCTGTCGAATGGATGGTTATACATATGAATGAGGCCCAGTTTCAACTGTTATATAGTAAGATTTAAGTCTGTGAGATTAACGAAACATTACAAGGACGTTTGAAGAGAAAGTATAAAACTTTATGAAAGAACTACGATTCATCAGCATATGTTGAAAGCTAAAAATATTTGAAACAAGTGAAGGAAAAGTTAAGAAATAATTTCAAAATATTTTAATAAAAATGGAAAAGATTTAGAAATTGTTGAAGAATATAAAGATGAATAGCCTTCTCGATGAAACTGAAACAACGAGTGACTCAATTTTTCAGATTTGCAATAATCGTCATCATCGTGTATCAAGGAACGGAGAGAAGAGAACAGAAAAGAAAGATATTGAAAGTGGGAAATGAGACGGATGATTCACGAGCTGGACATCAACGACGTCAATTAGAAGACTTGGAGCAGCTTAATCGGTAGAAGCATAAGATTAAGAAGAAGATGAAGAAGGAAAAATAATATGAGAAAAGAAAGAGAATAAGCAGAACAGAACTCTAATGAAGTATAAGACAGAAACTATATCTATGCCTTGAGGGCGTATTTATGATGAGATTGACGGATGTTATTGGATAAAGATCCGATTGTTCACAGAGAAAGTAATGAAAAAGTAGTAGATGGAGAGAAAAATATTGAGGTAACGAGCGAAAATGAGAGAAAAAAAGAAAAAAAGGAAAGGAAGTAAGGTGGGAGGAACAGGCGCCACGTAGACAAATGATTTTCCTTAAACTTTACTGAACAGTGGTAAAAGAAAAAAAACACAACAACAAGAAGTTACAAATAAAAATATTTAGTATAGTTAGTATTAGTAATTTAAATTATTTTTTATTTTATTATAAATAAAATAATAGAAATAGAAATATTCGTTAACTATATGATATAGTATAGATTTATATAAATGACTAATAATGGTTGATTCAAATTGAAATGAAATGAAAATCAGGAATCCATCAGTTCTCTCGTATATGAACCTGGATTGTACGGAATGCGAACGAGGTAGGGGTCGGTAAATGATGACGACGACAAAGGGGGAGAGATAGAGAGAGAAAGAGGGAGAGAGAGAGAGAGGGGGGGAGGGGGAGAAAATAAAAGAAGAAAAAGTCGTTACGGATAAGTAAACATTCGGGAAAAGAGAAGAAAGTAAAACTGAACATCAACTATTGGTAGTGCATTGGCTTATAGCTTCATCATTGTCGGTTTTGTGAACTCATTCCCACCTTGTAGTTCCTTATAACCCTTTGTAGTTAGTTAATGTAAATTCTTGATTATCACTAATTATATTTTTAAAAAAGAAAAATAATAATTCAAAATATATAAATTAACATATAGTATACTATATATATATATATATATTTAATATTAAATTAATTAATATTTAATAATATTTTAATATAAATTAAAACATAAACTTATGATTCAATGCTTTCATTGTACTGATTGTAAACCAAGTATTTTGAATGAAAAAAAGAAAAAACAGAATACAAGGTTCAAAAATTATAAGAGAAGAAGTAATTCTTGAAGATTTCTGAGAGATTTCTTTGATTTGAGCTATTGAAGTCCGGTGCTGATCAACGACAACCAAACACACATTCGTCCAGCATTCGGATGAAGAGTGGAAAACAGGACAGAAGGCTGTTGAGCTTGTTGGCATATTTTGAAGGCAACACGACAAGGATTCTATATTCACTGTTCTTTCTATCTTCTGAACTCACCGTACAGTTTTTTGATTCTGGTAGTTGAAAAGCAAAAAAAGAGAGAGCGAGAGAAAGAGAGAGAGAAAGAGAGAGAGAATATACTAGCTCTGCACAGAGAAGATGCTGAAAATGATTGTCTAGCAATCACCATCCACCACTACCACACCTTTGTAAGCAGAAGCATGAAGATTTCCTTCTTTCTCTCTTTACAAACTTTCTCTCTCAATTTTTGAAGATTTATAATCGTTAAAGCTTTCTGACTACAATAATATTCATAGAAATATAAGCTGTTGGATGAGAAGCATAAGCTTGCTTTCTATAACATGAATATAGTACGTTGAGCATATAAGTGGGTAATTCAGAATATATTAAGATGACATTTTCTTTTTGTAAATACTTGACAATTCAAATATAATAGCAATAGTATAACATTCATCAATTTCAGTTAAATAGATGACAACAATATTTTTTGAAAAAGTTCAAAAATAACTGTCTTCCTACCTTTTTCAATCAATTGTTAGTTTAATCTGGTTGATAATACTTTTTAAAATTTGGTAAAGCAGGCCGAGTGGTCTAGTGGTATGATTCTCGCTTAGGGTGCGAGAGGTCCCGGGATCGATCCCCGGCTCGGCCCCAACTTTTAGTTTTTTTAATTAAAAAATTAAAAAGAATAAAAATAAAAAATATTTATATATTTATAAAAAAGAAATAAAAATTTTTTGTTTTGTACGAAATATTTTTTGAAACTTTTGGGTTTTCAAAAATTAAATTAAACAATAAAAAGAAAATTAAAATGGTAAACTAATTACAATATTATAATTTTTGAAAACTAAAATAATTATTAATGCAATAAATAAAATAAGAAAAATGATTAATGAGCACCACCATACAACTCTTTCCCAACGATGCTTACGGAGATTTCGAAGAAATATTATACCTAAGAGTAGACCAGCAACAAATCCACCCAAATGAGAAAGATGTGAAACCTATAATAAATATTATAATAATTTTTATAAAATAATAATAAACCTTTGTTGTTCGATCTGTATAAAATCGTTGATATATAGCAACACCAGCATCAAAGAAAATCATAAAAAGTAAAACAAATAATCGAATAAAATTAAATTCCATCTATAATTTTATATTTTTTATTCTATTTTAATAATTTAAAAAATACTTCATTCCAATTCATAATAAGATTTGAAAGATGTGCTGATAACATCGCATAAACTCCTCCTGAAGCTCCAGCCAAAAAGGTATGTGAATCAAAAGATGCCACAAGCAATGATCCTTTATGTGAAATTTTTTTGTTTTTTTTTTTAAATTGAATTAACATACCAGCTATTACTCCACCAATATATACAACAAGAACTCTCCATTGATGTACAAGTTCTAGTGGAAATCCCAGTATAAGCTGGGATAATACATTGAAAATTACATGAGTAATACTGAAAAGTTCAAGAATTTCTGTCTTCAAAATTTTAATTTTAAATTTTATTAATTATAATATAATAATATACCCTATATGAATAAACATATATGATGCAAATCTCCATATTTCATTCATTTTATTTGGATCAAAGATTAATGGAGATTTAATTGGAACAGGACCATCAACAGATATTTTTTCTCCAGATTGTTCCAAATAATATAAATAAAATCCAATCTAAATATTTTCTTTATTATTTCTTTATATTTTAATTTATAACCTGTAGAATACTAATAAGAATCATAAATATAGGTGGAGGAAAACAATTAAATCTAAAAATATATTATTTATTTTAATTTTTTTAATTAAAAATACTTTTGTAAACGATTAAATTGTTCTGTTCGATGATGTTTAGGTACAACAAGTTGACCAGCACGAAATATTCCATGTTTTATGTACATATTCTTGATTCTACTCATCTTAAAGATTTATAATTGCTTCAAATATGCTTGAAAACAATGAAAAACTTACTAAAATACAAAATTCTGAAAAATCTATCATTCCATCTTGATTTCTGTCAATATCTGCTGTCATTCGATCGATTTGGCCATTAGAAAGCCTAAATAAAAAGATTTTAAAATGTTAAATATATTCAAATATAGACAGACAGACCCACCCAAATGATATTGTAGATTCTCTGATAGCTCTTCTTAAATCATAATGTGGAATATATCCATCATGATCATAATCAAACTAAATATATAAAAAATATTTTAAAATATTAATATTCTTGTTATTTCAACTAACAGCTCGAAATAGCCTTAACCAAGATGTACATTCAGCTTGTGTTTCACATGTCATTTCATAAATTTCTCTTGACATCTATTAAAAATATTTTTTAAAATAAATAAAGAAATAAATAGAAAAACTAAGAAAATATAAACGAAACTTTATTGATTGGCCTTGAGGCTATCTGACCGAAATCTTATTTATGTTCATATAACATTGATTATTTAGTTAATCTCCGATTGAAATTATTACTTTCAATGTAAATTTAGTTTTTTTTTTAATTCAAAAATGTTTATTTACATTGATTAATGTAATGAATCATAAGTTTTACACAGAAAAAAGAGGAAATGACAATGTTAGCCAAAATAGAAAAACATAAGAAACAGATTGATGAATGGTCGAGTAATGGTTGTAGAGATTGGATGGAAAGGTGGGGGGTGGTAATAGAGCGTCCTGTGTTCAACCTTGAGAAGAACTAGTCATGAGATCTGAGTAAAATCAAAAGAATAAATATATTTTTTTATATTTATAAATAAAAATTTAAGAATTATTAAGGCTTATAAGCTGAAATATTTCAATCAGAAGTAAAAATAAATGATATTTGATAGAAACAAAAAAAAACTGATGAATTTCAATAAATGAATCAAAATATGAATAATGATTAACCAAAAACAACTAAAAAACAATTTATTTTATTTATTACATAGTAATATATGTTAAAGAAAAATATTTTGTATAGAAAAAGAAAAATTGAATTATCATTGAAATATTTTTAAATTTATAAATAAAAATAAAAATATAAATGTTTGTACTCAGAAAAATAAATTTAAAAGTTCATAAAAATAAAAATTTTAACAGAAAAGGGCATATATATCCGTTTGTATCATATAAAATGACCTGAAAAAATAAAAAAGAAAAGGATGAGAAATTGAAATAATTAAATGTGGATGATCTGAGCTCAAAAATGGATTTACATCGAAACAGATTATTAAATAGTAAATGATTTTAAAATACTAGTTAGATAGATATTTATATTATTAGAATTATAAATATAATCTATAAGTATAAATAACTTTAAAGAACATCAAACCAAAAACAAAAAGTAAATAATATAAAATATTGATTGTTTACAAAATAAAAATAATTAGAATTTCGATACAAAATAATAAATATTTGAATTGAATGAGTAGTAATCAAAGAAAACCATCAAATATAATTCATATTTCTTAGATCTTATTTTCTTTTTCTTTATGTTGAAAACTGATTGAAAAAGACAATTTAAAGATAATATTTGAAATGAAATTTATTATTTTATTTGAAGATTAACAAGTTTAAAATTGTAAATATAAAAGATATACAATGTTTTTAAGATCTAAATAGAATAGAATGGAATAAATATAAAGTATAATATTGATTTATTCTTTTTAAAACAATATGTTGTTTGTATTCTCATATTATTTTAATTCTAACTCACCTTCCAGAAAAGAAGACAATTTTCGATTTTTCAGAAAAATTTAGTGAAACTTTTGAATCTATTCATATGCTTTCTGCAATTTCAGTTTAATATACTGGTACTCTCATTTCTATTTCCATTACTGTGGCAACTTCTGGACTATGGTTACGATATCAATTAATACGGATTATCACAAATATGCAAAGTGGGATATCTTATTTTGGTTTTAAGAATTATCGGTAATATCATTTTGAGATGTTTAATATTACTGATTTTCTTATAATTTACAAGTTTTGAAGGGAATATATAATCTTTTCAGCATTTCAACAAATTTATCTTTTACGCATACATTCAAAAATCTTCAAGAACTTGATGATCCAGAGAAAGAATATGAATCTTCAAGTTTTTACAATGACGGATGTGATTGGTAATATAAACATTTTTTTAAATAATAAAAAGTTATTTATTTATTAAAATTAGTTCTAGCACTCTATTGTATTTATATTTAGGTGGGTAATAGCTAAGATGAAATCAACTATATCATGTCAATCAAGTTCAAATAAGCCAACATCAAGATTTCTTCAAATGGTCTTATATGCAAAACCTAGAGAATGCAAGATTCGAGTATCTGATGATTGGGCAATTTGTGCTGATGTTGAACGTGTAGCTGGTAATTCCTTAAAAGTATTTAATGACGTATGTTCTTTTTTTTTTCCTAATTTTCTTATTGTAAAATTAAATTTTAGCTAATATTTCAAGCATCTAATAAAAGTGATTATGTTATTGGAGAAGTAATATATGATGAAAATTATGAAGATTATTTAAATTCTGATGTTCAAAATAAGGATCAAATCACAGTAACTATTTCTATCCGAAATAGAAGACTCACTGGACTGAGGTCTGTCTAAAACCAGCTTTCCTTTATTACTTTGGTACCAGATTTCTGCCTTGCTTTGATTTTCGGGATTCTAACTTCAAATGTGCTGATATCATATTGAAATTAGGTGAAGAAAAGCTATATTGTCACTCTCAAGTAAGATGAAGCAGAAGTATAATAGATTTATATGATTTTACAGTTGCTACGACTTAATTCTTCCGTTTTTGATGAAGCCATTTCAACACAGGTTTTTTAATATTTTGCCCATATTAGAAAAAAAAAGTTTATATATCTTAAGGAACGAAGAAAAAAACAAAAAATGGAATCTATAATTGATGAACTGCATAGTGCTCAAGTTGCCAGCAAAAGGATGAAATTTAGTAATTTAGATGAATATTTTCTTCTTACAAAACAGTCTCTACCTGAGATAGAAATTATTTTACCAAATAAAAAAGATATCAAATCAGACGACTTTATAAATTTTTTGTATCATTTATATGTTCCAAATGAAATAATAACTGGTTTGTTTATATTATTTAAATATATTTTTATATTAATAAATATTAATTTCAGATGATAACGTTGAAAAATTACTGATACTCTCTGAATGTTTTAATGTTGAAACTATTAAACATAGTTGTGCTGAATATATAAAAGAAAAAACTAAAGAAACATCTCAAGCTATTCTATTATCTTGGAAGTATAATTTAACTTCAATTAAGGTTAGAAATAGTTAATATTTAATGTTTTAAAGATATATATTTTATAGAATTCTATCTTGCTTAGAATAAAAGATGCATCAGAACTATCTACTATAGTTGCCGATCCTGGTTATAAGAATATCAATAAAATTAATAAAATAGAACTCTGTGAAAATTTTGTTTGGCAGTCACAAGCACTAGAACATTAGCTTTCATGCAACTTGTTGATAACTTTAATCTTTTTTAATAGTTTTAATTACTTGTTAAGTTTTACATGTTTTAAGTGGTTTTAAATTATTCAACTTTTTATAAGAAATTTAATAATATAATATCTATGAACTATCTATAAATTTTTGTCTATTTTCTTCTAGTAAGCTAGGCTTTGGCTCTGGTTTAAACTGAAAACATCAATATACAATGAGATATTACAAAATATTAAAATTACCCTCGGCCTTTCACTCTCAGGAAGCATTTTAGGATTAACAGGAATGTTTTCTTTCTTATTCCATTTGGATTCAAATTGTAAAATTGTTTCAACTTGCTCATTCCATTCATATCCACTGGGTGATCCAACGAGTAAGTGTCTTAGCTTACCACCCGATAAAGCATCTACTTTGTCAAACTCTTCATCTGACATTTCCGGAATTTCCCTTTAAAACACCGAAATTATAAGTAAAATAACATAACAATACCGTCGTATTGTACTTGTCATTAAGGGTTTATCCATATCACAAACAGCTGGCCTTTCATTCACTTCTCCACCAATATAGAATAACTGTCCATTATCATCTTCCATAAAAATATTTCCACGAGCATCTTGAACAACATTTGGATTTTCTAATAAACGTGTTTCAGCTTCTAATATTTTCATTTGTTCTTCATAATCCACCCCAATAACAGTCAGAGATGGTATTGATTCTTCTAATATGAGAGCAGCTTTACCTAAGTCCTATAAAAAGCAAAATAATATGTTTTAAATCCCTTTATATATACCTTGCAATCTAAACCCTCTAAACGCAGATAGCGTAACTTCTTCAACGGTAGCAATCCCATAAGACCTTGAAAAATCATTATAGAACGTCAACAATGAAAGCAAAAACCTTTTGATGAAATTCTACTACACCCACTGACATCTAACATCTCTAAATTTTCCATCATTCCTCCTATTTTTCCCAAAGTCCAGTCATCAATATATTCACAATCAGCTAATCTTAGCATTCTTAAATTTTTCAATTCATGGAGATTTTCGAAACCTAAAAAAGGATTTATATTATATTATTTTTTTTATTTGTCCAATGTTCAGAAACATTTTTTTCATACCTTCATACATAAGCTCAGTTCCAGATGCATCAATTGCTTCAATATATAACCCTGGAACTTTTCTACCCGGTAAGGAGTAGTTCTGGAAAGATATGAGAAATATATTAAAAAGAAAGAAATATTAGAAATACATTTTTCTTATCTTTTTTGTACCAAGTTTCATCATCCAGAAATTTAATAGCTGCTCCTCTATGTACAAGAAAATGTGCAGCTGCGAGATCGGGTCCCAAGAACAGTAATCTCTCAGGTATCATTCTTTTAATATAAATATTGAATATAATAAATATATATTATAAATAATACCTTTGATCGTATTGTAAATGTTTAAAATGTTGATATCTATTGAATCGTTTAATATTATCAATAGAATGATCTAAATATCTAAATAAATCAGATATTGCAATGAAACTCATAAAATGTTGTCATATTTTTACCTCATTTGAGTATGATTAGTTAGTAAATCTATGGGTAAAGCACCTGTATCCTCATTCGTTTGATCAGCTCGATCTTTCTTTGGTTTTACTGCAAAATAAAAAAACAAATTTCAACAAGTTCTTCAAAACATACAATCCTCAGGACGTTCTGGCGTGATATACAATCCAGTAGGTAATTTTAGGAAATTTTTCATTTTTAGTTTTTCCACTGTGTACTCATCCTAACCGAATATTAATATATTTATATGTTTAAACAGAAAAAACCTTGGCTTTTTCAAGATCTTGCCATCGTTCAAAACGATTCCATTTATGAATCCATGATTGAGCTGACCTTTTAGAAATTTGAGAACCAGTTGATTTCAACCAAAATAAGCTTCTACAGTATGACATTAACTAGACTAAATATGAAGATGTTATCAAAAAATCTAAAAATAGAAATATGCTATCGAAGAAAACAAAAAAAGGTTTCTAAGCTTTAAGCTTTAGCTAATATTTTATTATTAAATAACAAAATACCCATCATTTCGATCATAAAAACGAAAATGTACAACACAACCAAAATTAAAAAAAAATCACAGATAAATCACAACTAAATGATCACTAAACTTCAAAAAACAATGAAATTTCTTATTAAGATCAACGGATAATGAAAATAATACTTGAAATTATGCTGAAACCACCACCAATCTATAAATCATTAAGGCACATAAAACTCTAATAGAAACTTAATGGGCGACAAAAGCTGCTCAAGGTATTTATGAGATAATGATATTTAGGGCAAACGCTTGTAATTATGAATTAAACATTTAGAAAGCACTGTAACCTTCTAAAGTCCATCGCTGTTTATTGTCATTAGTACAATTTTGAAGAATCAATTTTGAACCATTTCCTGCTACACATTTTTGTGTTTTATTATGTATAATCTGCTGACCCTGAAAAAGAAAATATTTTTTTAAACTTCAACGTAATTTCAATAAAACAAATTAATAAATGTGGAATATAACTTACAACAATATGGAAAAGATGTTTAGGACTTGGCGAGGCTACGTTGCAGCGCTCAAGCTTGAGAGAATCATCCATAGCAAACGGAAGACCAGATGACAAACAAAGATCGTCACTTCGAATTTCTCCCTTTCCAGTGAAGGACCAAGCCTTTAAAAAAATAAATGAAATTTATTTCTTAAAACAGTAAAGAAATTGAACTGAATATGACCCAGGGATGACTAAATTATCACACATTTTATATTTATTTTACCTGATGAGAAGGTAATCGACCTATTAAAATCTTCTAAACTTATTATTTAAATATATTTCTTGTTTCTATATTAAATTATGTAAACTCTAGGGTTACCTGGTTTCCACCAGATCCATGACAAGAAGTAACACCTGGATTGCCATTCTCTTTCTTGCCCATGGTGTCAATACATACTTCATTACCCTGAATGTGTCATTGAAAAAAACGTTATCTTAAAATCAAATTATATACCTCCATCTGAATAGCACCAAGAGATTTAAATTCAGCGGGAACAGGAGCTTCAGGATAGATATTCTCAAGATACCATTTGAATGATTTGCATTGAAGATTTTTTCTCAAAGTGATTCTTTGCGAAACATCACCAAGGTCAACATTTTTTGCAGCTGTAACAAAGTATTATTTGGATAAAGCCTTTACAAAAAATTGAAACCTGGAACCATTTTATAGAAGAATTGTTTGTAATCATCCATCCAAACTTCCGCTGTACGAGCAGCATTATGATGAATAACCTGATAATAAAAATTAAAAGTGATCGCATCAATAGTAAGTATATACCTTAGCAGTACCACCTGGGAAAGTGTAAGGGGTTTTCTTGCGGAAGACGTGACCAACTCTAGAACATGGATGAATTTCTAAAGAGCCTCCACACATCCAGACCTGAAAGATTATGAATGTATAAAGAAATTATGAAATAATACATACACGGAATGAAATTTCTAAATTTTCTCCACCCCAAACTTCCATTCCTTCGTCATAAGAGCCAATATCATAGAAAAATTGTCTATCGATAGCGAACAAACCACCAGCAATAGTTGGAGTTCTATAAACACAAACAGGACAAACTTATATAAAATTTGTTAAACTTACTGTATGGGTTGTGATCTATCTCCCTTTCTACGATTCAGTTCTCTTTTTGGAACAGGATACCAACGGAAATTCAAATGCCAATTAAAACCTCCCCATGTGGTATCGGATGCAGTAACATATTCGAATGTATCGTCTAAAAATATGTTAGTTATTCAACTAACGTTACAATATCTTACCAGAAATAACATCAATCAATGGGGCAACGACAATCTTTCTATCAGTAGCAACCCTGTCAATCAGAGGCTCTAGCCATCCTGCTGTTACCTAATATTATATATTTATAAATAAACATATTTAAAGAACATACTTCAACGTGAGCATCCAAGAACAGAAGAATTTTTCCCTTGGCTATTCCACTTCCAGTTAATCTAGCACGAATTAAGCCACTTCTCTCCGGTAAATGTACAATACGTACAGGAATCTTTATATAGTTCATGACAACAGATGATGATAAAATTACTTACAGGAAACCGTTTGCAATAAGCTTCAAGAGGGCCTTTGAGGTATTCTCTATCAGAGAGATCATCAACCATAATTATTTCTTCAAGTAATGATAAAGGCGATCTATTAACAATAGAATGTAAGGTTCTTAGAAGTGTTGTCCAAGCTTCATTGTGGAATACAATGATAACTGATGTTTTTGGATAAGTTTCACTTTGATAAGATTCTGCTTGTAGTTGACATCTGTAATAAAATATATAAACTATAGCAAAACTGATGATATCATACTGGCTTGTTCGGTAATCCGGTAAACTTCTATTAACCGAGATCATTTCACTCGCTACCTGAAAAGGTTTAAATTTAAACATGATTTGAAAAAACTTTAGGAAAACATACAACATTAAATTGATTTTCATTGAATCTTTTATTATTACTATCTACTGAAACAGCAGCTCCGTTTTCTCCATGAAGTGGGTCACCGAAAGCTTGTACTAAACATTTTGAAAAATAGAACATAAATATGAAAACAATTGAATACCATTCAATAATTTGTTTAGCTCTTGTTGAACAGATGGATCAATGTTATCGGCTTGTAGTTTCGAAGCAAACGGAGCACTATCAGGCTGAATAAACCACAATAACTAATTGTTTACAAAAAGCACCGGAATACCTTTTCAAACTTCGCTTTTCCTTCATATCGCTCAGCTCTAGGGACAATTCTGAAATGAGTAAGTTTTTTTCCTTAATTGTGAGCACAATTTACTTATTTTCTATACTAGTTGGTGAAGTACCCGGCTCTAATAAATATAATAAAACCAAACTACCAAACAGCATCCATACTATGCTAGTTACTAGCACGGCACGGCAAACAGCCGACCGTGAACGCATTTAAAATTCTAAAACAAATCATGAAATACAGAGCGAAGGCATATAAAATAGATATGAAACAGTATAAAACTGATTTGTGTAACATGTTACACGTGTTTCATTAAAAAATTATTATTATTGCAATTATTATAGTTTAAATAAAAATTATTACACTGAGCATTTGGGGAAATTAGAAGCACCACAATTATCACAGAACAATAAGGTTTTTTATTGGGATAAGTAGATATATGAGCTATTATGTATAATATAAATAAAAATTTGTAAATTAGTATTCTAAACTATATCTATGTATCACAGCAAATAGTATATAAATAAATATGATGAATATTAGCATCTATGATATGAAAGGTTAAGACCATTTTGAATCATATATGGAGAAGAGAAAACCTGTCATCCATTTGATTCATCCCAGACTTGTGTTACTTGACGAGAGAAGGTCATTTCTATAAAGGACAACGCAATGGTCTATTGCTTTTCATGAGGAATAGGCATTGCTAGGCCACATGAAATCAGCCAATCAGCAAGATCACGACCACAACAAGAGAGACGAGCTTCAACTAACGGTACTGAGGGAGCGTTTAATTGCTTCCATTCACTCCAACCATTGGGCAAAGGATTAACCTAAAAAACATATTATTCATATATAACAAACTTCAATGCTACAAACCAAGACAGGATCCCCAAGACCAGCTTCAAAAAATTCCCGGACGGCTTCATGGCTTTCACGCGTCCATACATCAACACCTCCTACAGGTTGTATTCCAGAAAGCTTAAATAAAGAATATTTTTCCATACGTTTCGAAGTCTCACCTTGCATTTGAACATAAGCATTTTACGGAAAGGAGTTTTACTATTAAGTTTTCGGATGGAATCACGCCTAACGTAATGAAAAGCACCAACATCAATCAAATAGACACAAAACGCCATTTTATCTTCAAACTTTGTATTTGTTATCACAAATAAAAACTTTATAAATACCAATCTTGGAAGGTCGGATACACTGCACACGTTCCCATCTTCCATCTATCATTGCTGCATAGAATGATCCGATTTGTGGGTTCTCGATTAATCTAGAGTCAGGTAATTCACACTCTTCGGCTAGCTTGTTGTACATGTAATCCGGCATGGGATCCTAAATAAAGATACAAAATTACATCAAAAATCAGCATAAAACGTTACCAAAGAAACCTGGCGAAGACTGATATCAATAGGGCCAGCAGCGAATAATGCATTTGCTGGAAAGATACCAACTGGCATTTGTGAAATTTCCATTGGCGTGATATCAGCATCCCCGCTAAATACACATAGTGTGGAAGGAGACACGACGGTTGAAGCTCGAGGGACAGTTCTGTAATAAATAAAAATCAATACAACATATGATTTTTTCTTATATAGACATACATAGTTTTGATATTTCCATTAGCATCTCCAGAAAGACGATTCAAAACTTCTTCTTTAATAGCTCGACTATCCACTGTCCATAAGTCAATAACTTGATGTTCCATCTTACTGGAAGTATCAGCTGAGGAAAACTGAAATGGATGCAATGATAAATGATTTAATACATAGCAAACAACATACAAGTATTGTAACAGGTACTAAATTTCCCGATGGATCGTTTTCAAATAATATTTCTCGTATAATTTGATCAGCTTCTAGACCTTGTTCAGATTCAGAAAATCCCATTGCAACTCTTTTAGCTAATGCTGGCACTGTAAAACTTTCAATTAATCCCGGAAGTACTGATATTTTCTATAATACCTTGCATTATGGAAGAGTTTGGATCGGGTAAAAGGCGGACATCTCGAACAGGAAATGAACCCTTGACACCAACATCACAAAAAAAGCATTTAAGAGTTCCATTTCTAGGCAACTCCTAAAATACAGTTACTCTCTAAAAAGTTCACTACTATCTTACTTCAGCTACAATACGGAACCATTCGCCACCAGCGTCACATAACGCATATGCACCTCCAGAAAGAATTTCCTACATAAAATAACTATTTTACAGAAACGAAAAAATGAAAGTTACATAGATCTGAACTCTGTTCTCATTGTCTTCTTTAGAGTAAAAGTCAGCAAGTCCCTCTTTAATTTCATTGAACTTTTTCTCGTCATTCACGGCCCGAATATAGAAATCTTCTGAAGAATCGAAAGCAACTACTCGGACCTCACATCGAGGGGTCAAGGATTCAGAAAGTCTCAACAACTAAATAGGGAAATGTAAAATAAAAAGAAGTGCTGTTCTCACGGTTTCAGAATGAACTAATGGGTAATTATCCTTTCTCTTCTTGGCTAATTCATAATTTTCGTTCTTATTAGTCGATGAAATAACTGAAACAAACAAAACTAGAGAACACATACATACGAAACATATACTAAATAAAAACTTAAAAATTAAAAACAACAACACTGTCAATAACAACTAAAAACTTACTAATTCAAATTATTATTTAAATCTGAAAAATCGCCAAAAACCCTTTAAACTAGCAAAATGGTTACTTACTTCGAACATTAGTTAAAGGAATTGGTGGTCTTCTAAACGAACTGGTGTTCGATAAACGAACAAATAATATGGTCAATGGGCCCCTAGTTTGGGCTTCAAATTCCTCAGCGGCAGCCACCTAATAAAAAAATAAATAAAAAGTGGTCAAGATAATTAGCTAGCACCTGCTCCAACCAATCTCCAGGAAGCTCTCTTCCTAATCCCTTATTAACATATCTGAAACAGCAATAACGTGAAGCGATTTCTTGGACAAACACGATTCAAGCACAATAGAATAAGCAAATAGAGCATAGGACATAGGACATAGCACGCATTCGTCCACTATAGTTTCCTTAAGAGGATGGAGAAATGACTAACAAGTTCAAAGTTGTAAACCCGTTACATCAAAAATAATAGAAATTAAAACAAAACATATTTTTAAACATATGAAGCCACTTACTCTTCTTTGTATTTGTCAGCCAAATGTGTGGATGATACACCCATAGGGAAGTTTTTTTGGATCATTTCATAAAGCAGTTCTCTAATTTCTTCCATCTCTTCGGATGTATCCATTTCCGTGTCCCCTAAAAAAGCAAATAAAACAGCACTCTAGCATTTTCCATAGCTTCTTCATAATTATATTAGTTGAGAGATTACCTTTATCATATATAGTTGATGGCATCAGGCCATCAATACTTAAAAATCTATGAGAAGATGGAATTGTTGGTGAGGTCATTTCAAATTATTAAAGCCTAAACAGTAAATGTGTTGAAAAAAAAATTTAATTAGAATATTTGAATCAAATATGAAACAATCAAAGGAAGAACCATAGGTGAAACCTACAAATCAGTGAAAGCAGACCAACAGACGGATTACTACGTACTACTAAATCACGTACATTTATAAAATGTTTCACGTGTATCAAATATTAAATACATGTTTAATGGTTGATAGTATTATTATTTTACATATATCCTTTATTGGCAATTAAAATAAAAATATTGAAAAAAGTTTTAATGCAAAATTCAGTTGTTCTCTTTTTCATAATTGGTCTGAAAACACAGATTGATTTTCAATATGTGTGTCGTAATTTCTCCTTCGTTTTTGAAGTTCCGATCTTTTTGCTCGTTCACTCGTTGAAACATTCGTTATTCATGTGATTTGCATTCATACAATATGAACAGATATTTATACGAATATGGCTCATGCATACGATTATCAGCTTCATGAACTCGTTGTAGTATAGAAAATTTTATTAAAAGCCCTTGTTCACCAGTATATATCATAACTATCAGGTATTTTTTCTAATTGGTTTATACAAAAATCAAAAATATTCTCCATAGTAAGTCGTTTTGCAGGATCTCGATTCCACGATCTAAGCAAAAAATCACTTTTTTTAAGTTAAAGTAAAATTACTCACTGTTCTATAATTGTAATAAGTCTAGTTGGGCAGATATTTAATTGAATTTTTGGACGTAGATCATTTTTTCTTATCTCATCCAATAATCCTATGAATGACCGTTTTTTATCCGAATATGGAACACTGAAAAAAATGTTAAATCGTACTGGGTGTGGGGCAAGATGATAAGGGACATTAAATGTTGTACCTTCGATGAATCATTTCCCACATTGATATAGCAAGACTGTACACGTCACATTTATTGTCATATTTGATGTTTTGAAGAGGTTGTCCTAAAACTTCCGGTGCAATATAATAAAACGTCCCAATGCTGGAAGCAATTTCATATTTTGTAAGTGAATATACTAGGAAATCAAATTTCTTACTCAGCCGTATTGGCATATTCCATATCCGATGACAGTCCTAAATCACAAATTTTAAGAATAGTTCGAGTTCTATTTACCAGCATGCTGTAATTAAGCTATTTAAGAATATTAACTTGATGAAAAATCACTTTGCCGGTTTAATATCCCTATGAATTACTTTATGTTTATGCAGGAAGTTAATTCCTGATGAAGCTTGACGTATCCAGTTCAATACCTCAACACCCGTATATGACAATGCAGGTCTATCATGAATAACTATAGAAACGACATTACTTCATTAAAAAAAAATTAAAATTAACTATTATGTAAACTTCCTCCACTCATATATTCCATTACAAATCCTAAAGGAGCTTTTTTAGTTAATCGATGACTTTCATCATCATATAAAATTCCATAATACTGGACAATTTGAGGAAAACGAAGCTGAAAGTCATTTTCAAAAATTTTCATTAAAAAATAAAATAATTACTGATTTAAGTAATAGAAACTCCTTTTTGTTATAATCTGCATATTTTTGTATCCTTGAGAAATACTTAACGGCAATTTTCCTACAAATGAAAATTTTAAAACAAGTTGTCTTTAATAAAAATGCTCACGGATAAAATTTAGTTTTAGCAAATGATACAACTCCTTGACCACCTTTCGCCAGTATTCGTTCATTCTTTAAATCTGATTTATAAAATATTTCAGTTTCATTTAACTCTTCAAGATTTATGGACGCTCTTCTATTCGTTTTAATTACTGAAATAATTCAAAATCGTATAACAACTAATTAAATAATTTCTTCATACCTCTTTTTATCATTTTGTCAAGTACTGGAGTCTCAGCTTCTTTCTTGTTTTGCTCCTCTTCTTCCTTCAATTCTTTATTTACAGGTGATATCACAATATTGTTTATATTAGGAATATATTCTCTTTTAGTATTATCAGTATTCTGTCGAAATTTGACTTCTAATTCTATAACATGATCTTCTTTTATTGGCGCTTTCGGGGCTGTAAATCGTATTTGATATAAAATTGTTTAAATTAGTTATTCAAACCTGGGGTTTTCAATCTTTTAGGTAAATTAAGATCTCTATTTTTAATATCATTTTCTTCCATAGGTGGGGCTGTCGGCTTTAACTTCGTTGGGTGAAAAGTTGTAGGATCAATGAAAGTTTGATTTAGTGGCCTGACAAGTTGAGTTTTATTTTGAAGAGAGGCATTTCGTGGTGGTGGTAGTGGAGCTAGTTCTCCTTGGTTAGATTGAAAATTATCTTCAATTAGAAACTAACGATTATATGCATTGGAAAATGAATATTTACTTAAAGCTTCATTGATCTGCTGACTTGAAACTTCGTTCTGAAATTGAATAATCATAGGACCATTCATCGTTCCAATAGTTAAACGATTATCAACAATGAAATTATTGCTCAAACATTGTTTATTACTTAAAAGAGTTATTATTACTTAAAATATTAATAAAAATAACTCACATTGATTCTATTACATTAATTATTTTCTTTCCTTTAGGTGAACGTAATTCTATTATATCAATTACAGTTTTTTTTTCAGACAAATCTGAACATATACATACATAAGCTGGCCTGAGAACATTACGATATGTTAAACGACAAGGTTCAAATGCGTGCAACTAAAAAAAATTGAAAATTATAAAGAAACTATGATTAATGTTGAATATAACAGAAAAATTTTATGAAACGCCTTATCAATTCATTGCAAAATATATAAAAACTTTAAATATAGTTTTTAATGCGAAAATGAATCTTCTTCTACTCAAAATGAATGATTCTTTTTTTTTTGAATCTTTTGAAAGAAAAAAAGATTTTCTGGTTTGTCTTTGTGAGAATCCAAATAATTAAGAGAAACTTGCCTCAAAATTTTTATTTTCATAGAATGGTAAAATAGAATTATACACCAACGTAGAATCTGATTTCACCGTTGGAAGTAAAGGCGAATTTCCCATTCTTGTTGAAATGAAATGATAACAAACCGAATATCTTGATAAAAGATTATTTGTAGTTGATAATGCAACCTCTTTGAAAAGATTGTTTCTTCACCTTATTTTTGAAACGATTTGACATAAACAAATTGAACTGTAAATAAACTTTCTTATAATTATACAATTTCCATAATATTCTGTTTGCACTATTAAAAATATTTTATTTTTATAGCTAGAATTAAAAACTCCAATTCGTACCTATCTAAATCTTTAATAACAGAAATAGTTTCTAATGCTTTAATGCTTTGAAAGGGAAGCCATGTGGTTTTGCGTTCATCATCAACGATCAGAACTTTTTTTTGTTTTTTCTCCATCAATTTGACATTTAGCCTTTTTGTAAAATGATATCTAAGTATGGCATAAATACAAAATTGTATATTAATTCATGTTACAGATCTCAACATAGAGCTTAAAGTTGTTTTTGAACTTAGAATAGTAGCTGATTGAACATGTTTTCTTTCTTAATTCCCAGCAGAAACTTCGGTTAGTTTCTGATGAATCATCAGGGGTCTCTTACATTCTCTCTCTAGATTCTATCCCGTTTAACATGAGTTCATTTTTAAGTCGTCAATTTGGTAAATAGACAGAACAGACAGTCATACACCAACCTACCCGTAATACCTGATGCAGAGGACCTCTTTACAAACTTTTCTACTTCCCTAGCCTTATTTGGTATGTCAAGGAAGGAAATATCGTGAGAGCCATTATTAACACAAATTTGACTTTCATGTTTAAGATATTTTCAGTAATATTAACAAACAATTATATTTATGTTCTATAATCAAATATAACAGTACTCTTCCTTTTAATTAATTATCACTGTATCCTAATCGAAGTCACAGAAATAACTATGACTCATTGCGTACACTTAACACAACTGTTGTCGAAATGACAAATACATTATACGGAAAGCTTGTATTCATCAATATTCTATAATTCATAAGAAAATCATTTAATCATCCTTTGAGTTTTTCCGTTTTCAATAACAATTTCAATTTTATAACTAATTTTCATATCAACTATAGATAATATCCCGTGCTGTATAAATCATGTTCTTTTGCTATCGGCTTTTAGATGATCATTTTTATTTTTCTTACTTTTATATTTTCAGTTTTGCTCATTGGGATGTTAGAAAATTATTTCGAATGATGAATACCACGGTTGTTCCTCCTGTTCCTAAACCACGTACGCGACTTAATGTTGTAAAAAGCGTGAAGCCACAAAATCAAGAAGTAATTCCAGCTCAGGTTTTGTTAAATATTTCTGCGCTTTTTTTGTTTTCTATGTGTATAGCTTTTTCTTCAGCATTTTAAAAAATTTTATTTGAAATATTTTTAGATAGGGGACAATTCATCGGTTGATGTTTATGCAGAAACCAATGTGTCCTCAACAAGCACTTCGAATTTATATCCTTTTAAAGAAGCAGGTCTTGACGAGTATAGTATGTTATAAACATTATGAATCATTCAAGTATTAATTATTCAGAGCGGAGTGGGTCGGATCTCGATGTTAAAGTTCCTACACCAGGGAGACCAGCACCACCAACTCCGCGCTCACCACCTATTGGATGGAATGTTGATGTAGTAATGAATTTAAAATTAGTATATTCAAATTGCTATTACAGCCCCAGAATAACACAACTCGGGTAGCCCCACCTCCTCCCGGAAACGCTCCAAAATTACTCAGAAAAGAATCGTTGTCTCCAGTTTATTATAATACAGAGCCGGCTCGACAACCATCAGCTCCAAATTTTGATTCGCCCCCTCCACCTCATCGAAATGATAGTTCAAATGCCACAGTTTCGAATGAACAATTTTTCAATATCTTGACTACGCCAAGGTAAAATTAATCGTTTTTATCTGTTTTTATTCTGATTTTAGTAATTTAAGTGAAAAAGAAGCGTCAAGAGTCATCGAAAACTCAGCTTATATGTCTTTAGAACAGTTTCGACATTTAGCTTCTTCCTCTACAGCAACTTCAGGGTTTTGTTCACTTGGTAGTCCAGTGAGCCCAAGAAGGTATATATTAGAAGTGGTTGTTATATTCAACCAAATATTCAGAAATGTTGAATCAGTTGCGTCAGAATCTAGGAGTAGTTCCCCTTTGTCTGTAGAGCCAACGATAGGTTTCTATTGTTTTATTATTTTATCTATATTCTAAACTTGTAGAATATCATGACGACCCTGCATTTAGTAATCTTTCAACTAGTATATTAGATTTGAAATTACCATCATCAAACTCTTCAAGATCTTCAGTTTGTAATACATATACTCCCACTCCAAAAATGTTTCTTTTCATTCTCTTAGATTTATTTATTGAATATGCTTTAGGGTGAACTTTCTACGTAAATCTTTGACAAATTCTCTTCAGGATTTCAAAGAAGATGAACGTCCAATCTCTCTGCGTAAGATTTATATCACTATCCACTTAATCAAAATATTTTTACAGAAGAAAGTAATGAAGTTGAAATTTGTGGAACGGCAATATCATTTTTTGGTTTTGTATCGATACATGTTGGGAAAAAAGAAAGGAAAAAAGCTCATGCTCGTTTAAAAGATATGAATTTATCTTTCCATGAGGATGACGAGGTACAATTGATTATATTGTACAATTTTAACATTATAAACATTCTCTTTAAGACAAATGACTTACTCTCCGGTCCGTTCCATATCCCAGAATGTCAAATTATTTCTCGTGAGGATGATGTAATATATATTCGATTAAATGAAATGGAAGCTCAAAAAAGTATAACTTTTACTGTGGAAAGTTTTTCTGATACTTGGACTTTCTTATTAGGAGAGGTTCGTTTTTTTTATTTCTATAAAATATTTAGAAATTTCTATCTTTTAAGTGTTGGGTGTCAGACTGTAGTATATTAAAAGGAAGTGTGAAAGCAGTTCAAACTTGTGGAATGATTTGGCTTCGTCATGGTTTTATTCAGTTTTTTTCCGTTTTTTTACTTGAAATATTTTCAAGGCTCTGCTGCAGAATGGCAACTGGCTATATGTTGCTTCGCGGAAAAATCGTTTCAATATGTAATTCGTGATTCTCCGGAATACATATACGAACTTGATTTGAGAAAAGTGACTAATTGAAATAAAAAAACGCTTCATCATTTTGGTTTCAGGTATTAGGCGTGCGTGAACGGGTGAATAAGTGTCAATGGTGTCCTCGAATTAAAAAGAAAACAAGAGGAGCTTTTATGCTAACATTGGATGGATGGTATTCTTGTACCATTTATATTATTATTTTGAACTTTTTTTTAGTTCCTTATATTTCGAGTGCGAAGATGAAACATGTACAAACAAATGGTTTGACGCACTGAATAAGGCAATCTGCGCAACTCCATCAAATCTTGATGAATATCGTTTGACTTCTGATAATGTGCCGATGGTAATGCTCCTTTTACTATAAACAGTTTCATATAAGTGCTCTAGATTGTTGATAAATGTATTCGATTTATATCCGTTTATGGTATGTCATCTGAGGGAATATATCGAAGAAATGGAAAGATATCAGAAGCTAAAGATATAATGAATAAATTGCTTGAAGGTAAGTGTTTTTGATATATTTAATTGGTAACTTGTCCTACAGATCCTGCCGGAACTCATCTTTTACCAGCAACAGATGAAACAGTGTATGCAGTTGCTGATGTTCTTAGACAATTTTTCAGAAAATTGCCTACACCTTTATTCCCAGTTGAAGTTCACTCTCAACTATTTGATGCTTGTGGGCTGAAAAAAAGTTGATTCCAATTCATTTTTCTCTTTTAGTGACATCAGCTCAAGAGAGCCGCACTGAAGAGTTCCGGAAAATCATACATACTCTTCCATGTGTATATCTTAGTACTTTAAGAAAGCTAATGTCCCATTTGAAGTATGATTTATCTAATTAATATCCTCATAAATTTATTTCCAGAGAAGTTTCGAATAACTGTGGCGGAAACAAAGCAAGCTTTGATAATTTAGCAAAGGTTTTTGGACCTTCGCTTTTTCACACTGATTCAGAAAGTGAGATGTGTTTCAAAGACAATTCAAAACAAATATCTGTTATCGCAACTTTAATAGTTGAATTCGATAAAATTTTCGAGGTATTACTGTTTATGCTCTCGTGTATAAGATTCAAATTTAAGCTTACTATGCGGGAAGAATTGAGTCGAGTTATGCTAGAAAGTGCCAAGAAAGCAGCAACTCCTCAAAACAAAGTAATTCCAAGGAAAATATATATTTCTCGGATAATTTCTGACTTTTTCCAGGGCAGAGCAAATGGTTTACTTATTCCAATTCATCTATGGGAAAGAGAAAATATTTCATTTAATGTTCAAGCGGATCTTGCTGCTGAAGAAGTTTGCCGTGAAGCAGTTGCTAAACGTGGTTTCACAGGGTCAATTGATGGGAAATATGCTATTTACGAAGTTAGTAGAGGTTTTTTATGTATTTTTACTGATTTGTTTATAGGTACTTCGAGATTCTTGTTTGAGGCGGAAGTTACATCCAGCTGAGAAATTGTCGGAAATCGTAGTCAATAGATGGATTCCTTGGAATTGCAGTGATGGCTTTCTACTTTTTGATCATGAAGAACCGGAAAGTCAATATAATGATATTGTGAGTTTAATGTATTTTTCTTCATCGCTAATGTTTTGATCTTAGACCCCCTTCAGTGGTAAAGTTAAAATAGCTGAACCTGGTACCAAAACGTTTAAATCTTGCGAGCTTAAAGTTGAACGAGGGGAAAAAGTCATTGCTGTTAAAGGAGACAAAAATTGGAAAGAATGGGACCTGCATGGCCTAGTGTGGTATAGCGGTGCAGAAGCGTGCAGAAAAGTCTGTTTGGTATTGCCAAAACAATATATATCTCTTTATTTCAGGCTCCGTATCCCAATTCATCGACTTTCTTCGTTGTTAATTCTACCAACTATCGTGATAAAATGGCAGGGTTTTGTGTTTCTTTCAAACACTTTGCAGATAGAACAAAGTTCCTTTTTACTATAAATTTCATTCAAACGGGCGGACAACCTACACCTCTTGTTCATATATAGCTGTTTTCTGCATGCTTATTTATTTATACTCACAAAAACTAGATGATTTTCATATTTCTATTCATATCAGACATATGCTTTTTATTAAATTCCTTACGAGTATCAATAGTATAATATTTCGCTTTATTCAATATGAGAAACTGTTGTCTTATGCGTTCTATAATTGTTGTATAATAGTGTAGTAGAGATTATCGTTTACATATATGATTGTTATGTGATTTAATCCCAATTTGGAATGGCTTAACTGCCCAATAATTCTTGATAAAACATTCTTCCTGTTTATAAAGGAACATTGCCTATTTTCTTTTTACGTTTCATCGTTCTTATATCAGTTTTTCTTTGTAATTAGTTTTAATTATATTGTTCCAAAGGTAAAGCCGTCATGATTACCCGGGCTTCCAGAGGTGTGATTCCTTCTGTTAGACTTCTGTGTTCAGAAGTGTCAGCGGAGCACACAAGTGATCAGAAGCTTAAAAAAATTGGAAAAGCGCTTGAAACATATTTGAAGCATAGTAAAGATCATGTTGCTATGATGAATAGAGAACGGTTAGATGCGTGTAGTTTTATAGTACCCGATTTCTAAATTTTTAGTGCTGATTTTGAATTAGGTCGTCGTCATCTAGCTAATATGATGTCATTAGATCCCCATTCTATGACTCAATCAGATATTGATAGGTAAATTGTGATAGAAAAAAAAGTTAATTTTAAATAATTTAGTGCAATTGAATATCTGTTTCCATCTGGTTTATCTGATCCAAAAGCTAGGCCTGTTATGCGTCCTCCTGATGAGATAATTCCTCAGTAAGTGTTGCTCCTTTGAAGTTCATTTGGTCATTATAGGAAAAATAATTTTTTTTAATGCAACCGCTTACTAAATTTCATTCGGCAAAATAATTTTGTAACTGATCTTTTCACATGGTTATCATTTTCTCAGAAAATCATGAGAGAAACCTTGAATGTTTTCCAATTTCAGGAGATAGCATTATCAATTAGAAGTTCAACTAATTTCTTCCTAACTTGAGATTATTTTAGGTTCAAACAATTTACCTTCAATGAAGAAGGTAGACCAAATGGAAGTCGGTTTTACACATTGAGTCCTAACTATTATTCTTTGTTATCGGTACGAAATTGCTTTAAGATAGATCGTAGACTTTATCTTTTTCAAGGAAATTGGTGTAAAAACACAGAACGTTACTAGATTTTACAATGAGAGAGCAGAACTTGGCAATGCAAATTCTGCTGATATGCAAATATTGTATGATGTTCTATTTTTTATCAATTGATACTTGTTTTTAACAGAAATTTGAGTGGCTCACAATGGTTGACAGAAGAGAAAATGAAGAAAAAGCTTAAGGAAAAAATTAACTCAGAAATGGTTTGCACTATTATGAAATGAAAAATTTTGAATTGTTTTTCTAGTATGTTCAACTTATGATGGCCTTGGATTACTTTTCAAGCATTCCAGGATCCGCTATTGAAGCCAAGTTCATCAATGAATATAGGTGACTCAGACAATGTTTTCAGACTGTATGAAAGTTTTCAGAGAGCCTCTAGCTGCTACTACGGAATCGAAACTTTTTGGACCCCGTATTCCCGAGGTTGTAACTTGCCAAGTATCAGATAGACGTACTGCCACCGTCAGGTATACATTTTTTTAAAATTTTTGAGTGAAAGTTGAACTTTTCTAATCTTTGATGTCAATGTTCTTTTAAGGACACATTGTAAAAACACGACTGCTACCGTTACAGTTGCTGATGCAGGTACAGGCCAGTTCGATGTTGATGGCCTTGCCTTATATGACTTCCGATCTCTTCTAGCCAGGTTAGTTTTTTTCAGTCAAAAAAGCACTTAAGTTAATCACACTGGTGAAATCAAACAAGAGGCATGTGAATTTAACATTGTACTGAGGAATCATCGCATTACTTCTAGGCCGTTTTGCAAAATGAATCTAGCTGTATGTGAGATAAACAATCGGTCTTCGAGCATTCTTTTTGACCATAGCAGAACGTCAGCTATGACGTTTGTTTTGGTCACTCGGTCTTTCCCCTCACCCTCTCACTTTCTTTGTTTCTCTCTCGTTTTTTTTTGCTTTGACCACCCACATACGCATACATAAACAAACCTTCTGAACGAGGAAACCATGGTAGATTATTTGGCTGTACGATTTCATTAATGGGGTATGCGAGTTTGCATCTGCTCGGGTGTTCGGTATCACATTTTTCTCCATCAGGCGATGAGCTGTTCGATTTTTTGTGAGGTTAACAGTCTATGAATTCTCCTCTACCTAGATCATCCAAGATGCATCCATCTATTCTCTAGTGGAGGAAAATAAAAAAGAAAATTGAGTTCACGTTCATTTCAGTTGCACTTTTGGGAAAGACATTTTCCTTTTTCATATTCAAGCCCCTGTTGAAACGGAATATGATCGGTGTTATGTTACTTGTTTTCTGATGGTCAAACTCTGAATGACACAAAATGGCGGGTTTGTGTTCTCTTGTTATTCCTTGTGACATCAACAACGGTTTAAAGATGACTCACTTGTGAGGATTTGAGTAGCTGCTGAGAAATAACCTTTAATACGTCATATGTGTTGTCTGGTAGAGAATATATCAGATGCGAGAGATGGGACTAGTTCGGAATGCGGTCACTCGTTTTGAATAATATTCGCTTTGCGACTAATATATTTCAAGTCTTTCTCGTTCTCATTCGTCTCATATTCTTTCTCTTTCACCCTCTCATATGTTCCATTTGCAAACATATATATATATATATATAATCGAACACAACACAGATGAAGCTTTGCTCGTAGCCCAGGCCAGTGCGCGTTTTCCTCAGACTACTTGCTCATCAAAGCATGTTGTGGCTGCGGCTCGGGCTCTGACTCTTCGTACCTCATCGCGACTTGCACGCGCGCCCACCCTGTCACCACGTGAACAGATAAACAAGTCGAACACGCTGTTGGTTTCTTGCTTACTTTGGACGTGCTGTCATCAAACATATTGTTCTCAGACGTTTTCAACCGATCAAACAATTTTATGCAAGATTTTCTGATAAGACTACAAGAGCTGGGTAAAACTTTTAAAATAATGTTTTGGAAGAAAGTGTGTAGGCTTAATGTGGCTTCTGAAGAGCTTTCATGGGAAATATACGTTTGTAACAATGTGGGAAAAGTGGAAATACGGGTATCAGTTCTGAAATGGAAAAAAAACCAAAAACTAAATTTAAAGAACATAATCTATTAAACTATTTGTATAATCCAGAAATTAACACAAAGCATACATTTCTTTTTTCCAGAGAAATCCTTTTGGCTCCATTGATTGTTTCTAATCTTCTTGGAAGAGTAGATGTCAGAGCGAATTGTGTCAATGATGGAGCCACTGCTCTGCCGAAAGCTGTGCGCCATGGAACTGCGTTATGTATCGCTGCTCTTTATCCAGAAACAGCAGAACCTCTAAGACTAGGTAAGTTACTGGAAAATGATTTTTCTAATTGCAAAATGAATTACACGTAAGCTTAACCGGGAGTGCGTGAGACTTTCCTACTTTCGTGATTTTTGATTATGCTGAGTAATATGATTATATGTTTCAATCTGGCCATGAGAATTAACAGTTTTGAAATTTTCGTAACTCAACAAATTTTTGACAAATGACAGGCAAATCAGTATTTTCAAAAAATTTCGTTGTTCTTTGTCATATTACACGGCCTTTTTGATCGTTGTGGAATCAGTAAACGAGTCCTCCGTCGTGAAGTTTTAGTTCCTCTGACCTTGAGCAAAACGTAGTAGCACATCGGCTAAAGATCGGTTCTAGCTTAACGCTCCCCTCGAGAATCACGGATTGCTTTCATTTTTCTGTCTTCTCATTCTTTTTTAAAAGGAAGCATGGCATAACCGCATATGTTTAAATTGCAAAGCATGTAAGATTCAACAAAGAATTATGGCTATTCATGTGCTCTTCTTCATCCAGCGTAAAGCATTGGCGTTAGGAGAGATAGAAAAAGAGTAGAAGAAGAGACTTGTTGTGATCTTGGAGGACAAGCATGCTTAGGATTGCATACATCCACACAGAGTAACACGAAAACGACATTTTGATATATATCTTTTGCTAATTACTTTCGCTATCGCTTATCTGCTTTGTTTTAAATGATTTCACGTCTACATCGTGTTTTCTCTCATTCTTCCTCACCTGATAAATGAAAAATCGCGTTCATTCGGATGTTCGTTACGTTGTTAATTACAGCTGGTCTCTTGACATTGGATCCAAGAAAGAAAGAAAGAAGTAAAGTAAATCAACCAGGAGCCAGAGCTAAATGGATTTGGTACGTTTCTCTTCTTTTTGAACCCTCATTTTATGCAACGACCTAAAAGCAGACCTCTTCTGCTGTTCAAGGTCGTTCTAACAGAAGGCATGTGAATGTCACGGCAATTCTATGTATTTTGTCTATCTTTCTTATTTTTTTGCTGTCAGTGTTCCTCCTTACCACTACTGGCTCTCTTTTACTAGCCCATTTAATGATCGTTTCTATGCTCCTTCTACGTCCTTCTCTCCATCTTTAGCTTACTATATGTTCGTTTTTGCAGGAAGCGCCGCTAGGTGGTGCCAGGCTCCGCCCAACACGCCACCCGCCTGGTCATCGACTCCACCCCTTTGTTGTTTGTAAGCTTCTTGCATATGAAAATGCCAAGTAGGATTATAATGGTAGCGTTTTGAAAACACAGACCTTCTCAAAGTGAAATAGTTAGATTAGATTTATACATATTGTTGTTAAGCTGTTCGTTGTTGAAATCATCGCTGAAAGGCTCTCAAATAAAATTTTCATTTAATTTGGTTCACTCGAGTTGTTGACAGCTTTTCCCGACACATGCTGAATTAGATATCAGGTAGACGAAACATATCTTTACCTGTATCAGTCGGCGCCGCTATAATAGTTTTTTCTCCGTGAGTGATTAGGGGCTGACTAACCATCTTGGAGACTTCCTGCTGAGTCAGCTGCACTAGAAGTATGAGAAGCAGATATCGAGATATGTAGCGTCCGCCGCTATCATAGTTTTTGCTCCGTGAGTGATTAGGTACTGATTAACCATCTTGGAGACTTCCTGCTGAGTCAGCTGCACTAGAAGTATGAGAAGCAGCTATCGAGATATGTAGCGTTTTCCGCTTCGTTTGACTTACTATGATGTTTGTATATGCCTGCATGTGTGACCCTGATGATCATCACATTCATGGCTGACGGGAAGGGATCACTTAGTTGATGTTCGGTTATATGTGTGTGTGTGTATGTGTGTGCCTGTTTGTTGGGCTGGGCCAAGAGTTGAATCTATATTGGTCGGAATGGAAGAATAGAGGTAAAGGGAGATTGCAGTGGTTTTTGCGCTCAGCGCTGGAGAACATTGTTGGATGGAAGAGAAAGCGAGACATAATGGAAAGATTGGCCGATGAAAACGCATAGAGCATAGACCGGAGAGAGGAAAAGAGGGAACAGAGCTAGCTGGTATAGAGAAAGCGAAAGATGTTGAAACTCCGCCACTTGAAGTAGAGGAGTATGTTAGAGAAGATGGAAGAGACCAAGACAATGCAGGAGAGGGCAAGACGATTCGCAATTGGGGCGGGAATTCAACGGAAGGACGACGTCGACCACGCCGTCGACGATGAGCGCTGGAGGGGGTTGGCCAGGGGGGGGGGGGTGCGAGAGAGTGGTGGGGGGGGGGGTATTGACCGCGAGCGCAGTGCAAGGCACCGTGGCTGGCACGCTCCGCCCCTGACGGGCAAATGGCCGCTCGGCTGGGCCGTGATAGGGCTGAAGCCCTGGTTCTAGGGCCAAATTTGCTGCAAACTAATATTTCTTCACAAATGGGACCTATAGGAACGTCTCTAGCTCCACGTGAGCCAACTAAGGATATATTTTCCACTGATTCGCCCTTTTCTACCTGTTGGGCCCAGGAAGAAACGTGGACAAACGTTTACAATTGGATAAATAACAGTCAGGTGCGTTTCAAATTCTTTCTAAATACTTTTTTGTTAATATTTTCTTTATATCTTTATAAGTAATTTGGTTTTTAAGCTTTTTTCCTGTTATGGGTGTTCGAAAAGAAATGGTTTTCAATCTTTTTCCAAATTTTCGAAAATCTTTTCCTTATTTCTCTCATAAATATATGAAAGATCTATTTCATTTACACTTTTTCATTATTTTTCTTACAATTTTGAACTTTTTTGTTAAGCATTTAGTTAATTCTATATATTTCAAACTATCACGTCATTCAAACGTAATCTAATGATTCAGCTTTTTTAAGCTTTTGTGCTTATAAAATAAGAAAAAATTAATAGAAGAAAATGTAACTTAGACATTTTGAAAAAATAATATTTTAAGCATATTCGGACAGTTTCATCTGTTCCTTCTTCGCAATTTATGTTTTAATTTGTTTTATATTCCTATAATAGTTATAGCTTTTATTCTTAATATACATTTTACTTTCGATTTATATATATATATATATATATATATATATATATAAAGATAGATAGAGAGACAGATAGAGAAAGAGAGTATTTCTTTAGAATAAATTTTGTTTAACCAAAAAGTCCAATAATCGGTTGTATTGTCTTTGCGATTACTTTATCTATATGAAATCTAGTGAATATATCAATTGGTTTTTTGTGAAAGTTGATAAAATATTTTGTATAGCTAATGATAGTTCATTTCATAGATGAATTTCTCGAAAAATGTTTCAAATTTTATGTAAAATTCGTAATTTCTTTGTACCCAATCTATAATATTATGATGACAAATAATAAAATAGCGTAGATAGAAGCGAATGATTCAGCTGTTGCTCATTGTTAAGAGAGAAGAAGACACGGAAATTATAAAAGATTGTGCAGTAGGAATAGGGGTTGACTGTTAGATTCATCTTTCTTATTTCTTTTCTTTCTCTCTCTCTCTCTTTCTCTCTCTCTCTCTTTTTATCTTTCTCTCTATATATCTCAATCTGTTGGCTCATCACGTGTTACTGTTTTTTTTCTTTTTAACGGTGCTCCCTTGAGAGAAAAATGATTTTCTCTTGATTTTTCGAAAAAAAAATATGTTTATTTGTTGTTTACCTATGAAATGGTATGTCTTGCTACTCGAAAAGTAGGCAATTCTTTCGAAAGAAAATCTGCCGAATATTCAGATATTGGTTAGATGACCCAGTTACGCGACCTGAATACGTAACTGACGACTTCTTTAACGAATATAAAAGAAAGGCAGAAAAACAAGGGAGAAAAACTTAAAAAATGATTCGAGAGATATGTATGAACGTTGAGAATGTTGAGGAATGAATAATAGTGTGAGAGAATGATTTTCAGAAATCACATCTTCCGATATAAACTTGTTGATAGTTTTGGTCATGAACCCTTGTAATCTCTAATTGGAACAGATGACAAACTAGAACTGTAAGAAAAAATATTTCAAAGAAAAAAGGGAGAAGAAGAAGGATAAATGGAAATAGAGGGTGGTATAGAGAAAGAGAGAGAGCGAGAGAGAGAGAGAGGGAGAGACTTGCTTGATAACACAGATATACATATATTCACAAAGATTAGTAGAAAGAAAAACAGCTTTATTGAGTCCATCCACACAGAGAAAGTGAAATGAGTAAAGCCATCTGTTACATGAATCTTTAATTTTAAAAAATAACGACCAACAAATTCTTTTCATTAACATCTGTCCATCATTTTATTATCAATCTTTAATATTAACGACGAAAAATTTTTATCACCAATTTCTTTGTCGACTTGAATGCTCAAAATTGTCAGTGATAGTCATAACTCTTCCTGAGTTGTCTTTCATCTTATTTCTTGCTGAACGAACTATATGGATTCTAAAATGATGTTAGACTATAAATATATATTAGGCTATGATGATCCATTTACAGAATATCTCCAACACAATTCTCAAGTAAAAATATGTTTAACATTTATGAACTTAAAATCGTCATTTACAAGAATAATAAAATGAAATTTAACTTTAATTTTCACATTTTATTCTATTCTATTTCATTTATTTCAGGCATCAAATGAATCTGAAGGTGGTGACAGCATTCGCAGCTCCACATCTTCGTCACAACCACAGACTAGCCCAAAGATCTCGTCTCTTTGGCAATCTTTGGACGATTCACCACTTTTTGACACAACTTTCAATAATGCTGCTAATGAATTACCAGAATACAGTTTGATTAATGAATTTCTCAAACTAAACCTTGGTCAAAACTTTGCGGTAAGTATCATAAATATATTGATTAAAGAAAGATGAAAATTTCTTATTAATTTTCACTTAATATTCTAATTTATCAAATTAGTTTTAAACTTTAACCAAATAAAATTAACTAATTACAAGCTTAATATATATATATATATATTACATAATTTTAATATCACTACAAGATTGAATATAAGATTATTTAATCCTTGTTTCTTATTTCTCAATTCTATTTTTTTCTTCATATTCAGAAAGGATTTTGTTGTTAAGAAGTTTTTTTTAATTCTAAGAATAAAAAAAAAAGGCCTAAATCGATAAAATGTTTTAATCGAGAACGATGAAAAGGAACAAGTGCTGTTACTAGGGATAGATGCTTGCTGCTTAAAACTCACAGCCGGGAGAGGAACTAGCCTCTAGTTTTATATTTTTTCTTTCCTTTTTCAGCTTTTCGAACTTGGGCTATCCAATAGTTTATGAATGAGAGACTGCAATTTCTAAATATTCTACGAACATTCTCTTCTCAATTTCATCATTATCTTTTTCTCTTTTTCACTCTTTTCCGCTAAAATGTTTTATCTATTCCTCACCCACTTGGATGATTTCATTCATGTGAATAATGGGCTGCTTTTCATCATTTGGGTGGGGAAGAAACATCATTTTTTACTGATATGTTTCTGATCTTATCTGCTACTATTACTAGTCTATACCAGCGTCCATTCAGTTATAAAAGTTCAAAAAAAAATAATCAAATATTTCTAAATTTCTGATATAAATATTATACTATATTCATATGATTTATTTTATTATCTATATATGTTATAGGCCTTTTCCGTACCATCCACCTCTACTCCAATTAATAAAACTACCGGCGCAGCACCACAGCCACCACCCCGACCGGTTCAAACACCAAAGCATATGCCTCCTCAATCGGTGGCGGCTCCAGCTGCTTCGGCTCCATGGAGACTACCACCAAAAGAATCTTCATTCATGCTGGATCGCAACCCTCTTTCCACTGGAGATCTTTGGACAGCCAAAGAACATGAAATGTTTAGCCATCTCGGTAAATAAGCTTTTCAATATAAATTAAAATTTTCTTCTACGGTTTTAGGTTTTGTACCTCCTCCAGCAATGATTCCTCCACCAGCCATGCACCAAAGTACAGCTATTAATGATTTTAAGAATAGTTTGGAGGAGTGTTGTGATGAGTACAGACAGCTGGAGAAAGAACGTAAGCAGACTGAGGCTGAGTTGGCTCGGCATAATTTGGGGAAAAAGATTAGGTATGCTATATTGTAAATAATTTAAACTTGAGTATCTTACGCAAATTATATAAATAAAACATTTATTTCCTAGTGCCACTCTTTTTATGTTGAAATATATTTCTTGTTTTTAGCTCATCCAATGGTTTGCCTATTCCACGACTTCCTACTTCACCATCTCGTGTGGATCGTCTTATTGTTGACTTTTTCCGTGAACATGCTCGTATTTCTACACTACTTGGAAAAATGGAGCAGCTCCAAGGAGTGCCGTTACTTAATTCTGTCCATTTTACTCTCAAAGGTTGGTAAGCGTTTGATTATTTTCTTTTTGGATAGATGACTAATCTAACATGTGTACGTAGTATGAACTTCCGCATGTATGTTTAACTAACCTTTTCGAAAAAGTTATATTTGAAATATTTCAACTTGGCTATATAGAATTATTATTTTCTTTTGTAGAGCTCCTTGATGCTGTAACTATCCTACAACACTGCCGTACGAGCGAACGAAATTCTATTTGGCAACAACTGAGAGGAGAATCTGTAAGCTATAATGAAGAGAAAGGTATTGTTTGTCTTCTATTGCAACTTATTTCCCATTACATAATAAACGAGCTATCTAAACATTTAATTATTCTTGTTTAGAAGCCGTCGTATTGACCACAGCATTGAACAATGTTCGTCGAGCCGCTATACGTGCAAGAGCTGCCAATTGGTGTTCTTTAATCTGGACACTGGGACCTGAAAATAAAGAACAGGCCGAGAGTGTGGACCGTCTGTTCTTGTCAAATTTCAATATTGGACCACCACCAATCAGGCCAAGACCCTTAAAGAAGTAGAAAACCAAAATGTCGCTTTTAAACATGTGAAACCATGTGGAGATTTCGCATGAGCGAAAATTGGAACAACACGGTGTTCTGCCTCCAGTTTCTGGCAGTTCTGATGACGTGTAAGTAGGACGGCTGAGCCGTCAACTCCTTGTAGCCCATTCCTTGTACATATAATAATCTTTTTTTCCTCATCTCCTTCTTTGCAACACAAGAAGCGTAATGTGTAAAGCCAAGAGCGTCGCATCTTTTTTTCGTCTGCTTTTCGGCTTCTCTTTTCCGTGCTGGTCCTTGTTCTGTATACATGTACTCTCTTTATTTTCCTCTATTTTATTTATCTTTTTATATACATATACTTGTTGATATACAGATAGCAACGGCTACAAAATTTGTGCCGCCCGGTGTAGATAATTTCCAAGTAGATCCCGGTCGAATCCGCTAGAAAAATCCGCGTGATGATGAGAATTAGTTTATTATAAATGGCGAAAGAGCAATTTGTTTCATGCTGCTGATGTAATTCTCTTTAGTAGTTCATTTCATAGTAGTTTTTTTTCTGCTGTCGTTACTCTGTCGATGTCAATTATGTATCAATTACGGTATCAATTTCAAAGAATACCTCTTGAGCTATCTCTTATTCGTGGTCTTGTTGTCTTAATATAAGCACCCAATCTATATATGTAACCTTCGCAATTTGGTTGAGTTATTATTTATTTTGTGTCGGGCAAGAATTGATAGTTCTCGTAATAAACGGCTGTTATTGGATAACATGTACTGAATGATTTTTCAAAATGTGTGGTCTTAGCCATCGATAATTCTATTTCGACGTGGCGTTCATTAGTTGTTACATTCGTCCACACTGCTTCACTTAAATCATGATCAACTTCACATACTCTTTCTTGAAATTAAAATAATTCGTTTTGAAATTACGATTAGAGCGCAGAAAGCTTTAAACATTTAGAAAATTAAGTTGTTTTACTTTCTATCTATTGATTTTTCTAGCAACATAGTATACATAGAATATATATATATATATATATTGTTAATGTATTCTTACTAGTAAACATATATAACAAACTGTATGGCTGCTGCAATTGCTCTACATTATCTTATCGATTGGTTATAAAGCATGTTTCTTTTCAATTTCATCAATAGTTTGTATACCGATTGATTTTTGACGTGGGAGTTTTTTATCCACGTATTTCAGGTGTACCATATATTTACGTTAATATTGAATAAAAAAGAACAGGGACGTATCTAAACCTTTTCGTTTATCTCTCTACTTCTCCATTTTGCCACGTTTATCAAAGACGTTAAATATGGATGACTTGGGACAAATTGTCTTACCATATCTATCTGTATCTGCTATAACATCTACTATTGGATTATTTCTCTGTGGAATCTCTATTTGTCAACGTATTCGTGCGCGAGGAACTACGGAAGGCACAGGATCGGCTCCATTTTTACTAGCATTCATCAGTTGCGCATTTTGGTTTCAGTATGGCCTACTGAAACAAGATAACGTTGTTATATTCGTGAATCTTGTTGGTTTCTTCCTACAAACAAGCTATTTATTCTACTACCATTATATGACAAGGCAACGAGTGAGTTTACCATTTTATTGTTTCCTATATACTGGCACTATGCACATAATCTTGGCGCAAACTACTTGTATCACTCCGTCCTTGAATTCTTTTTCGTCGTTCATGTAACATCAGCTGCCTTCTTTTTTTGGGAAGCGGGAGGTTTGATCACCAATGTCGCCTTCCTGTCACTTTCGTGATGCCGGCTTAGAAAAGCAAT
This sequence comes from Auanema rhodensis, assembly GCA_964057225.1. Classification (NCBI taxonomy): domain Eukaryota; kingdom Metazoa; phylum Nematoda; class Chromadorea; order Rhabditida; family Rhabditidae; genus Auanema; species Auanema rhodense. The sequence goes on along the minus strand of OZ059899.1, from coordinate 4,930,440 downwards.
ATGTCCTTGAAGGTGAGCGGATGGCACGTCGCGGCACCAGCATTCTGACGATCATAGTCTAACAGTACACAAAAAGGACGGGAGCACCGCGCCAGCTGAGGCTCTTTTCCGATGAAGCTGAACAGTCGTTTGTAACAGTCAATAAAATTTTCCCCAAACGTAGTTTGCTTGAAAAAATGACGAGTTTGATATAATTTCACATTAACATGAGGGACTGAACAAATCTTTTTCCTGTTGAATAAAAAATAAAAATTTGAAGCGTTCAAATACTATCATGACTTATATTCAAAATACATAATGTTCAGAAATGGTTAGATCGTATAATACTAGCAGAGTTAGCCGTCATGGTGTTAATGGAATATTTTGTTCATTACGGTAATACACAATTTCTTGTTAATATTATAAAATAACTGCGAAATTATGAAGCTAAAACTTTAAAAAAATTCTTAGGAGCATTACAAGATAATGGAGTAGAACCGTTAGGCATATGTTGCATAATTCTTAATATAGCCAACATTGGAGCTCCTCTTTTATCAGTTGGAGAGGTGACTATTATGTTATATTTCGTTTGAAATAGTTTAAAGATTTTCAGGTGATACGAACAAAAAGTTCGGAATCATTGCCACTGCCATTATGTATAGCATGCTTCTGCGTTTCTTTACAGTGGCTACTCTATGGAATTATCGTGGAGGATTTCGTTATTCAGGTTAGAAGTCAGAGAAACATCCAGAACATAGGATTATTTCAGTTTCCTAACTATGTGGCAACATTTTTATCAGCTACGCAGCTTTCTTTATTCATAATCTACCCAAGAAAAGTTGTAGCAGGAAAGAAGTACTCACGTTTAAGTGATGACCATGAAGAACTTTGAGCAGCTTTTCTGATACTCTATATTAATACAAAATATTTATTTCATTATTTAAAATGCATATATTATGTATGATTTCACAAAGATGGTATTCAATTAGATATTTAGTCCCATTCCTCGTCTGTATCCTCTGCTAACACTGTTGCGTTAAGGCCTATTTGACTTTGATGTTGGGTAGCAGTACCTTCTCCAAGGAAAAATCGCCGAAACTAAAATAATATCACGATCATGCCTTCTTTCAATTTGTTATTGTTTCAATTGTATTATAAGAAAACGTGAATTAAAATGTGCTACCGTATTTGAAGGTTTCTTATTGGGCTTTTTAATTTCAGGTTCCTTTTTATCTAAAAGGATATGATGCTGATCTGAGGGTGGAGGGGTTTCAGGCAACTCATCATCCTAATACGGAATGTCAAATTAACTTTTGGAATAAACGAAACTAACTTTCTTCAGATCCGCTGGAGTAACAACGCGATCACTCTGTATGGCAAAGGTTTCTGCATCAGTATACTTCGTTTTACTTTTCTAAACTTATTAATATGATTAATTAATCATAGTAATTGTACCATATTATTGTAAACGTCTGTTAACACTTGAGAAACAGCTGTGTGATTATCAATTAGAGAGCTGCTAGAAGCACCAAACGGTTCCATAAAACTACCGTTTATATCTGGCCTTGGATCGTAATTATAATTAGATTGCTCATTCTGAGGAATATCTTCTGGTACTAATTCTGCTAACGGAGGCTCTTCCTCTTCAATTCTCGATGATTTAACAGGAGGCTCTAAAAACACTCGATTGTGTTTACAAAATTCACTTTAAAAAACCTGCTCTTGTTGAATTTAATCGAGGAGTTGCGACATCTACTGTATTTGGATGGAACATAGAGGTAATCCTTGGTTGAGAAGGTCCAGGCGCTGTTGATCTGGATCGTCTAGTATTGTTTCTAGTAGAATTTTGGGAATTATTTCTACAATGCTAACACTGAGTAAATATTACAAAAATGGAAGCACCTAGAGATTTGCTGCGTTGATAGTTCACGATGTTCATCTGCTTCAAAGTTTTCAGCTTCAACTGTTGCAATGATAAACTCTGCCGAGTAAACTATATCCCCTTCTAGGGCAACAACTAAAGGCCTTTAAATAAAATTTAGAATACTCGCCTATTTTGCTTCAATCTTACTTTCCAGGTACATCATAGTACAAACTGAGAAGAGCATTGTTTTGATCAGCAAATGTTAAAATAGACTAAAAATAATGTCATAATATCGGCAATCAATTGCAAACAACCATAAATTCTTTTAAACTCATAGCAATTTCCGTGGATATTGGACTGTTGTGTCTCTCCAGATTACTAGTGGACAATTTAGCTTGAGTTTTAACAATTTTTCTATTATCTATAGTTGCTATTTTTATAAAATTAATATAAATTTCACAACAAACCATCTTCGTTTGCAAAATAATTTTTCAATATGAATTCATTCGGTGATGCTTGTATAATCATTTCTTCAGTATTTCCTAATGATTGCAAAATTGAATGCAGTAGCGACGGCACAATAACAGTTAAATTTTGAAGAGTTGATTTGTCAATGGTGGTTCGAAATGATGTATGGGTTTCTAGTAAATTGATCTCAAGCGTTTTACAGACATCTAAAGAAAAACCATTCAAATTTGAAGCTGTATTGATCATCACCATATGCATATAGCAATTGGACAATAAAAACGTCTGAAGCTGGATTTATCCGAAATTCACAAGAAACAAAGGTTTTTTCATTGAATTGAAGACCTTTAAACAGTGAAAGAGCACACTTAAATGAATAAAACAATATTGCCAATTAAACATTCTTACTTTCATAGAAATTCTGAACAGTCGATTATTAGAATCTTCGGTGAAAATGCTGGCATCCACCTCAGAAAAAAATTCTGATGAAAAAAGAAACAACCCGTAAGCACTTTTCGTTTTATTGAAGGATTTTATTGCTAACTTTAAATTAAGATATCTGTTATAATAATGATTAGGCTTATACCCCCAGCTCGCTTGCTTCTATATATAAATCGACTCCTAATTTGGACAATGCATTTATTGCTCGGGAAAAAACTATAATAAAAGATAGATACATAATTGTTAAAATGGTCTGGAACCTCTATGGTTCGAATGGATTACAAAACGAGCATACTTGTCGTCGTCTAGAGGATTAAGCTCGCTTTCGGCAAGCTGATTGAGAATTCCTGACGATATTCCTGATGTGCTTGCCATTATTTTTAATTCTCTCTTTTTTTAGACGATGTTCTCTTCAGCACACGCTCACATGGGAAACTAAAGAAATCAGTAAATTAAGGTTATATAAACATGAATAAATAAAAGTAATATTTTTATAATTTAAAGAATCACATAGTATTTTTAGTTTCTGGCTTTAAGAAGCACAACAAGTATGTTTAAACCATTAGTTTAAATCTTAACTGAAAAAGTCAAATTCAAACTGAAGTACGTAAAACGACACTTTGCGGAAAGTCCTGCTCGATATCTAGAAATTTCAGTTTTGTTGTTAGTTTTTGAACTTATCTTATTGTTTTTATTTTATGTATATTACATTATTTTTGCTTATTTCCTGTTCAGTATTGTACGGGGAAATAATTGTTATTGAAATATCGTGGCGTTTATTTGCGCTTATTCCGAAGTCCTCAATCTTTGCACCACTTGTATACCATGAGTCATGCAGCATTGTCACACTTTTAGTTTCAACTGTGTTCGCGTTTTCAGGCTGCTAATTCGTGTGAAATGATAATTTTGTATTCAAATATTTCAGCATAATTAAACCTACTACTAAAATAAATGAACCGTTGCCTCAAATGTCTGACTGCTTGTTTACAAGTAAGTTTCTATAAGTATAACATAGTATATTTATTGTATTACTGTTTTAGATTGTAAGATGGCTACCTGTTTGTATCCTCTTAGCTGCGTTGGGTTGGGGATACTACGCCTATGTCTTCCAATTATGCTTATGTTTGTATTATTAATATTGAAGACATTCACCATTACGTTTATAGGGACAGTTGAAAATTCCATTCAAAAAGTTTTATACTTGGTGTTCTTTCACTTATTATTAATACTATTCGGAATTTCATACTTTAAAACAATTTTCACTCCTCTTGGAATCCCTGCTAGTCAGGTAAAGCAATGTTGTATTAGATGCGAACAATAACAACCATTCTTTAGTATTATGTACCACCTGAAATTTTGGAAGAATTAGAAGCTTGTAGAGAAGATCCTGAATTATGCAATAATGTTTTAAGACGGTTAGCTTATTAACTTTACGTGTATATATATACAGTTTTAAAGATATGTGGATCATGTTGGTCTTAACTTAGTAACACGATCCTTTAATGGAGGTACGGTTTAACTATAGCTTTTGATTCCCTCATTTTTGCTTAAGGAATCCGGTATTGTTTGAAGTGCAAATGTATTAAGCCAGATCGTACTCATCATTGCTCAATTTGTGGTGTTTGTGTATTGTAAGTGTTTTGTTATTTTTCCAGATTTCTGGAATATGTTTTTTCATAGAAAATTCGATCATCATTGTCCATGGGTCAACACTTGTGTAAACTTCCGTAATTATAAATTTTTCTTGCTCTTTTTAGGGTTTGTTATTTAGTTTTTTATTCTGATATTATTTTTTATTTCTAGGTATGGTTTTATTTTCTGTATTTATGTTGTTTTAACAGATCTGCCTTTCTTTATTAATTTCTGGAAAGGGTTCAATGGAAAATTTTCCGTGAGCAAGCTTGTTGAGATACGATAGGCAAAAATAATCTTTTCAGTCTGCGGGATTTCAAATCATATTAATCTTGTTTGTAGCTGGGATGTTTGCAATATCCCTTTCCTTCTTATTTTTTTATCATCTGTATTTAACAGCTCGGAATCGAACCACTCTCGGTAAAAAAAAATTTGTTTATTCCCACTTTTGAATCTTTCAGAGTCTTTCCATGCCCCAATGGTTGAGCGAGGTGGAACTGACAAGAATGCCTTCAATCATGGTATTCGTTCCAACTATCGTGAAGTGTTCGGATCTAATTGGCGGACTTGGCTTCTTCCCGTATACTCTAGGTAGGGTATCTCTATGTCTACCATAGCTAACTTGCTTGCTAGCCGTTTTTCACAATTTCCCTTACCAGCACAGTGTTTCAACTTTAGTATCCTAGCCTTCGTTTAACCTTAACATCTTGCCTTTTGTATAACTTAAAAGTTTAGTCAGCTTGTTACCTCTTTATGTTCGTCTTTTTGCTTTGTGGAGCATCGCATGTGCCAAGTTCTCAACCGCGTTCTCTCCACATTTTTTTGAATTGCGTGCTCTGTTCTTAAAACTTTTGTTTTTTCATGCAGTGTAGTTTGTTTAGTGTAGTCAACTGCGGTTGAGATCTACAGGCTTCCCCTTGTTTCAGTTACGGCAGTGGGTCTGTATTCCGAGTTCGCGGCCGCGCCGAGGCATATGAATTCGAGAGTGCTGATCCTCTGTATACCCCACCATCTATTCCACGGAACTCTACTTCCGATCGTCGTTGCTGCAGTTCACCGCGTGTTTCAGCCTTGGAGACGGTGTGAAGTTCGGAAGGTGGACGGGTTCTGTTCAGTACTCGCAGCTTGAATCTCGACTACTTGTTAATGCCAGTGACGACAGTGAGGATGATGTCATCTGAGTCTAATATCGTTTTCTAAGTTTTTTTATTACTAAATTTTATTTTGAAATGTCATATCCCGCGACCAATACTATTCTAATTGTACTTGATCTCAGAGATATTATTATCATTATTATCATTATTATTAATATTGTTGTGTAGATAATCTCAGAGTTTATTAGAACATTTACTGTCAAAATCAATGGGTTTGTCATGTGATGTATCTGCGTAAACTGCATTAATACAATCTTTCCACAACGTCAGAGTTTTGCAATATCTGTATATGGGCGTATATGTACATAAGAACAAGCAATAGTACAAGGATGCAAATACTAGGGACTATCCCAAGTGTGGTCTAGGTCTTTTCAATAGAAGTTAGTATCAACATTTGAACTTAACGGGGGTTATCCTCGAACCCTTTTGGGAATAATTACCGTATGCCAAAATAAAATTAGCACCATTAGGAAAAAAGAAAATGACTTAGTAAAAAACAATGAACATGACTTGGCAAGTAAACAGTTTGAAACTTTGAAATAAAACCGTGGGCGGCTAAAAAAAATGCATATATGGAAGCTATAAATATATATAAAATCTTCAGCAAAATAGTATGAAGCAACCCATGAAATATTATGAATTTGCAAAATTATGTTTGAACAGCAGTCACGTACCCTTGCCGTTCTAAAATTCTTAATCTTTTCTCAACTGCTGTTTTATAACGAGATAGTATTGATTTATCTTGCTCGCTATGCACTTGTTCAGACAATGTATGAAGCATCATGTAAGCAGTTTGATATCTGCAAGATGGATTAAATTAAACCAAAAGAATTTTAAACTTTATGCATACCTTTGACTGCAGAGCTGTGGATTTCCAAAAAGCTCGTCAAGAGCAGCAGCCTGGCAAAGCTCAATCGCATGACGATACATGATCCTTTCTGCGGAAATCACAGCCATAGCTGGATCTTGGCCGGGTAATCCTAGTGAAGCAAGTTCTTGTGATCGAACCTATAAGTAATAAATTATACAATAAATAGTTAATTCTAAGAACAAACAAGGCATTGATGATATTTATCGTTGAGTAGGTTCAAAACATTCTGAACAGCAGCAGAAGGTTGCAGGGTTCGAGAGGCAACATTCCTTTGTGCCAATAAAAGAGCAGAAGAAAGCATATGCAAAGCACGCACATAAACAACCAATTGTTCAGCTCTTCGATAGGCAGATGATGGTTCGGACTGCAATAAACAATTAGAAATTAAGTTTAATGTTTTATAGAAAGTACCTTTCTGTTACCCAGTGCAACAACAAGTGGATTATCTCCTTGCTCCGCAACTTGCATTAGTGTATCAACTAATTCAACAACAAATCGTAACTTCGCCAGAATCTAAATTTTTCAAATTAAACAAACATTATTTATTGTTTCTCAGAAGATAACAAACAACGAATTTGAAAAAAAGAACTTTAAAATTTTGTTATTCGACTACTCCATTGTTATTGCTCATCAAATAATACTCATTCTGATTTAATAGTCAAATAAATGTTTTTGCTTTTTTTAAAACATGAAATGAACTTATTACCTGTTTATGCTCTTCTTCCATAACAGTTTCCTGTTCAAGAGGAGGAGGAATCTGTCCTTCTTCATCATTATATTTTCGAGGCGATTCAGGCATGACTGATCCCAACTGAAAAATAGTATAACTAAATTTTTATACAGAAAAATTATATACCTTAATGTCAGAAATTTGTTCTCGTATTTTTGGAACGTTACCCAGCGATGATGATGAAGTTTGGTCCTCACTGAGACAGCTTTCCATCATTTGCGAATGAGTAGAATCTTCAAAAAAAAAGCTTTCCAAAGTATAACAACACATTGGTATAGAAACTAGCAATTAAAAAAGAATGTCTTACCTGCGCGCTCCGTTGTAAATGGGAGAGGACGGTGTGGTAAATCATCATCTTCATCCTCACTTATATCACTAAATTGATTTGAGATAAAAATATCATTCAACACATTCTACTAACCTTCCAACGGAAGGTCGATTATCTTCTGCAGGGCCAGCAGCTAAAAATTTTAAATTGTCCAAGTCTTCTTCACGGGACTGATTTGCATTGTATAACTCGTTCACTGTTGCTGACTTTGGGATAACTTAAATATAAACATAGATTCTAAGTGAATACGATATGATATAATACTTTGACTTGGCACTTGGCCTGGAATGTTGGTATCCCCAAACGTAGCGCATGATGCATTTCTTTGCCTCAAATCAGCTACGGATCGCCTGCTTGCCACTCCTCTAACTATATATTGTGCTGCAAAAACATGAATAGTTTTAATATATATAAGTTTTTTATACTATGAGGTAAACTGATATTTTCAATTGGTGATGGTGGGAGATCTGAAGGCTTTCGTGGTGTGCTTGATGGTTGCTGGTGTTGACTAGGATGTTGAGTTTGGTTGTGAATATGTGGTTGATGAGGTTTTGTTTCATGTGACTCTTTCGGACGTCTCTCCTATAAATAAATAGTTATGTACGGTTCGTAATGTAAAATGAAAGAAATTTAAAAATAATAAATGAAAAAACACCTCAATTCGTAAATAATTATTTCTTTGGCTTGGAACTGGAACAGGTTTAACAGCAGCTGTAGCTGATAGAGGTGATTCCCCTGAGTGCACTTGCACCTTTAAATATACCAATATCAATCAAAGGTACAAAAAAAGTATTACCTGTCTGACAGGATTATGTTCATGTTGTCGGTTTTGGAGTGGAGGTAAGAATGTAAAATCATTGCTGTCATTAACATTATTAAGATTCGGATTTATACGACGAACAGGTTGAGGTGAAGCGATAATCTGAAAAAAAAACGCTTCACATAATGTTTTTATTCAAAACTTGTAATACCGTTCTGTGGCTAGCTTGGGGACTCTCAAACTTTGCATTACTTCCAGATTTTCTGGGAATAGGCAACGCAGAAGATGCTGGTGGAACGATACGACGGGATACAGCGGGGGAAGCATTTTCTAATCCGATTCTTCGAGCAGGAACAACCTTTTTGTGTAAAAATGGATGCTTAAAGAAATCCTCTGGAAGATGTATAATTAAAGATTTTTCTCGAGTATATGTTAGATACCAAAGGATATTCTATCTTTGGCATTTCTTTTCAACAATCGTAATAACAGGTCTCTCAAATCAGAAGAGCAATGATCCGGAATTGTTGGTATTAACTCTTTGTTCTTCTCATATAAGTTTTTCAGAGCTGGTGGAGTCGATGCCTGGAAAGAAAAATAGTTTGCTCAAAGTAAAAAACTCCGTGAACTCACAGGGAAAGGAGCTTGTCCAGTTAAACATTGAAAAAGGATAGTTCCAATCGACCATAAATCAGCTTTGGCGTCGTAATGTAAAGACATGATGACCTATAAAGCACAATGTCATAAGAGAAATCTCTACATTATTATACCTCAGGAGCCATATACATAGGAGATCCACATAATGTAGCAGCCATAACACCATCGCTAAGAAAACGAGCGAAGCCAAAATCAGCCAATTTTACAACTAAACTTTTTTGTTTAAAATTGAAACAGATGAAATGCCTTACCTATTTCATTTACTGGTGGGTTGGGAGATTTCGCATCGTGACATAGCAAAATGTTTTGTGGTTTGAGATCTCGATGCACAATACCTTTACTATTAATGGCATCCATAGCTCTTGCTAAAAATTAGAAATACGAATGTTATAACAAGAACTTCGGCTACTAACCTATCTGAATTACAAAATGTTGGATAGTTTCCTCAGATAATTTTTGATTTTTTGTAAGGTAATCTGCGAGATCTCCTCCATTACAAAATTCCATGACAAGATACACATGCTGATTAGTTTCAGTACATTTTAATAAAGAAACTAAGTTTTCGTGTTTTAGGTTGCTAAGTTCCTGAATTTAACTAACGAATAATTTTTTTTATAATTAGATGCAAACCTTAAGAATTTTGATTTCCTTAGTCAGTAAAGCCTTGGATTTCGATAAATTTTTCTTTCCAATACATTTTATAGCAACTGGTATCTCTGCTCTCTGAAAACTCACATAATTCTAAGCTCACATAATTCTATCATTAACAAAGTGCTCTCGCGCTATTACAAAATGTATCAAATTTCCGAAGCAGAATGCAAGAAAAACTTATGAGCAGAGCTTTGAAGAAAAATAAGTTTAAACACCTACTTTTATATATCTTCCCTGATAGACAATAGCAAAAGCTCCATGACCCAATATGTCTCGTTTATTATACTCAAAGTCGTCAAACTGTTCCATTTCCATAAAGCTCCATCACACGCGCAAACTTATAAATATAAATCTACAAATACAAACATTCAAACATATGAAGCACTCGTAACTTGTTAGACAAAATATTATCTCGAAAGCAATATTAAAATATAAATAGAGAAATCATATGACTGGAACATCAAATATAAAAAGTACCGCTTATATTCAAAAATCGATATCTTAAGAAAAACACTTATTTAAATTTATTTTAAAGCATAAAAATTTTGCTTAATATAAACTGTTAGAGAATGATAATTAAAAAATTGAATAGGACAATGAAATGTACGAGTAGCTTCTCAGGATAAGCGTTGTAACCTTCGTAACCCGTAAACAAAGGGTAAGATAGGATTGAAGTAAATCATGTGATTAATGACTATTCTCTTTTATAATAAACGATTAAAGGTAAATGTTTTGAGATGGATATTAATTTTAGTTTCATCGATGTTCAGCAATGATTCTAAGACTAAACATGTTAGAATTAATAAAAAAATGGATGCAACTATAAAGCGAAAATTGTAAAACAAATTACAATTACTAAATCTAAACTATGATATCTTAAATAATTTAAGAAAAAAATAATACTGAAAATCGGAAACAAATAGAGAATAGTTCTTTAAGTGAAGCGCAAGAAGCAACGACGAGACTCCTATCTATCGATGAGGAGGCGAGGGTGAGAGACAATGTTTAGCACTCTCATACGCTCCCACAGTATTTCTATTTTCTTTGGCGTCTGCGTCTCCTCGTTCCATTCGCTTTCCCTTCGCGCACTAGCAGTCAATATTCGTCCAAATGCCCCTATATATCTAGCTGCCACTAGCAACATTTCGAGAATATAGCATTGCATCTGAAGAAGAATATTTCTGCTTCTAAACTTGCTTGTAAACAAAGGAAAATAAAAAAATAATATTGAATAAAGTTTATTCATTAAGAAAAGGTAAACAAATCATAAAGAAACAATATATATTTCTTTAACAAACTTATTAACCTCATAAACATTAGGAAACCATGAATTTGTTGATATTTACATTGAATTTTTGTAAATTTGATTAACCAAACGTTTCAAAGTATTGAATACTCTGAAGCGTTTAAGCAAGCTGAGTGATCTGAGAGTAGTTACTGAAACAACAGCAGTCACGAAGAAAGAGCATTTGGCGTAGATATTCTTTGATGTTTGATAATTGAAATGTCTTGATCTAAGTCCAAATTGATATATTATCTAATTTCGACAAAACAATTTAACACTAACCTAGATTATGGAAACGATAGGGACAATTCTTCACCTAAGTAGTAAAAGTAAATTTTCAAAGGGTGTTAACCTTGGACCAATGACAATACGCAGTAATCGATATTTTCTAAACAATCCTCTCATTAATTCCCGGATAACAAGTTTATACGCTAGTAGGAAGAAGGTTCGAGTCATTTTTGTTTTTGGTCAAGACCTTGATTCGGACCTCGCTTATGTATTAAATTTTCAAACTCGCTCTTTTTTAAATCTTTAATGAACAGTGAAGCACTGAGTTAAAGTAGAATGGATGGTTTGGAAGTTAGTAATTTGGACTGGCCCAATTGGGATCTTCAAAATATCCGCCATAAAGATGAAGTTAAACGTTTAGTAATTTTTGATGGCCCTAACCTTATGCATCTTACTAAAGGACGGTAGGTTATTCCTACCTTAAGTTGCTCTTATAATAGTCTGGAGGGTTCTTTCTAGAGGACAACCAAATATATGTGGATGTCTTTCTCTTCTACGATATTTTCTGCAAAATGATTTCGAAGTTTGTGTTGTTTTATCCACAGGATATATTAATGATAAGAATATTGAACATTCTGCGAATCTTATGAGGGTTTGATATTGTTTTGTTTACCTGGCATTGTTTAATTCAGCGCCTAATTCGAGCCAAAATTGTTCATGTGATTCAAAAAAACATAATTGATGATATTATTATGCTAGAACTGTCTAAACGGACAGGAGGAGTTATACTCTCCAGGGATCTCTACAGGTGTGTTGTAGTCTGATCGCTTCTTAAGTTATTTTTGAAGTGTTTAGGGACCATTTTGCTAATCCAAGGTTCAGTATGTTAAAAGAAAATGTTGGTCTTTTAAAATGCCAGGTTTATTATAAATAATGATATGTTTCGTTACGCTTTGCACCTTAGGCTGTGAATTCTAGGCAGCGTCACACGAAAACAAAGAACGGTCACTATGTAGCGAACCATACATTTTCTTTTCCAAATCGTGGTTGGGTTTATGATTTCGCAATAGCATAATCTAAGTCTGTTAAGATTTTTTTTTCTCCATGCCTGATAACATAACACATGAATTGGTTGTAAACCAAAGAAAGGGGTGGTCTACTGCAATAAGGAATAGGTTACTTGGAGTAGTTGAAGATACTATTATTGAAGCCAGGTTCAATAATATCTAAAAATTTTTAATTGTTAGGATTTTCAGAAAGATTGATATAATACGCTATAATGCATCAACTCATTAAGCATAAATTCGTTTTATCTCTTGTATTGATTATTCTCACCGCTTAGCTTTGTGTTGGCCTACTCGCAGTATCTCCATAGCATTATCACCAAATGTTCGCTATTATCTATATTTAGATGAAGTTCAAGTTTTGTGTATTAGAAGCTGACGGAAATCGACAAGAATTTTGTCTCGGTCAAAGAAACAGTGATATTACTATAGGCTCTGGATCCTGTTAGTTTATTTTTCTTGTTTTGTTTCAAAAAGTATATCAATTCGTGTTACTGAATTTCTTTTATCTGCACTCGTTTTAGCTGATTATATTGAAATACATGGTTCTGATATATCACCTATGCATGCAAGATTAGCTTATACTTACAGCGGAGTTTATCTGATTGTTCTCGGGTTTGTCAGTTTATCTCTTAAATGTTCTAAGAGATATTATTTAGGAAACAGGGATGTGTTCTCGAGGGAACTACTATGGGATCAGGATCGGCCGTTCTACTTCAATCTCCTTCCCACTTCTCGATAGGTAGCATATTAAAACCTTATTTGTTTGGGAACTATCTTTTCTTTGAAGGGGAAAAGAATTTTTTGTATACCGAAGAAACTTCACCTAGTAATCGATCGCTGGGTCGTGATATTCAAATTGTTCGAGATACCAATTCTCAAGACGATAATTTAGGAACTCAAACAAATCCAATAACTTTAGGAGTGGACACGCCCGTGCGATCTGTAACTTAAATTATTCATTCTTCCAATTTTCTAAGAAATTGTTAGGAACCCTCTACCAAAAAAAGAAATTGCAATAAGCCTGCTGTTGAATGTGTACCCAATCCAACTCCAGGACCGTGCACGCCACAAAGTCTAGAGAAAACCGTAGAGCCCGCATGGTTCCGGGAAAATTTAGTATCTTGTGCCATATGTTTGGATGTTATGAAAGTAGCTTCCAGGTATATAATTTCAACCTTATTATATTTTAGTATGATTATATTTCTTACAGCGCTGTTCCATGTATGCACAAATTTTGTAATGAATGCCTTCTACGTTGGAGAAGAAAAAATAAAACTTGTCCAAGGGTAAAGTTTTATCCTGTTTTTTATATTAGTGTTTTAATTCTAGTGTCGACAACATGTAACGGCTGTGTGTATAGATAGAGATTTCGATCAGATATGTATTGAATATGCGACATGGAATAATATTCCTATGCCTGTTGCTGATGCTCCTACAACTCCGACAGAAAATGCTGTTCGTCCTTCGATTAGAAGAAGGAGGAGGCTTGGTGCTTATATAATGGAGCGCTAGAGTATTAATATTAATTGTTTTTAAAAACTGATGAGAAGATAATATATTACGTGTTATATTTTTAAAATGAGCTTACGATGTGGTTTTCATGCAGAAAATGAGAACTTATTCAATGTCTAAAAACTTATGTTTATCGATTACTTTTCTGAAAATGTCATATTAAAATCTGTGGTTTTTCTGTAATTCAAATTCTATACTAACTGAGAAATTTTTTTTTATTGTTTTGTCTTTAATTGTGTACGGTTTGTGCCGTTTGCTACTTCATTTTCGTATTTCATTTGTTATGTGAGTGGTTATACTTTTTTTCAATTTCAGAAATAGATCCCATTGAAATATGCGACCTGTAAGCAGAAAAGTAATTTATCCATATTGATTTACTTTGAATTTTTTTTTTCAGGTTTGCCGTGCCGCCGTGCGAAAATGTGCAGCAACACCTAAACCAAATGTCGATACGAAAGTTTCAAAGGTTTCTAAAGCAAATGATAACGAAGCTTCGGGATGCTTTCTCGAGGAAGGAACTTTGGATTGTGATATATGTTTAGAAGTACTTCATAATGCTGTCAAGTAACTAATTCTTATTTTACTTTTGATGGTTTATGTGTTTTCAGTGTTAGTCCCTGCAATCATAAATTCTGTGCTGCTTGTATTTATGAATGGAGTAGTACAAATAATGATTGTCCTAAGGTAATTCTTATATTTTTACTGTTAGAACGATATTTATTTAGTGTCGATGGCCAATAAACGATCTCTCAAGAGATTATTTAATTAATAGAGTTGTTGAGCAGTTTCTGGACTTTTACCCGGGTATTATTCGGCTTTGCATATTATAGATTCTAATTTTTGTAATATATAGCAAAACAACGTACCCAAGCTACGCTTGATCATTTGGATGAACGGGAACTTAAACATCTCATAGAATATAAAAATAATAGCTTTGTCCAATTTTGGGTAAAGTTCTAGATTATATTCTTCAAAATCGTGAATCCATTCTAGGATTTGTCGAATATAAGCGACGAAGAAGATTACGAGGATATTAGTTTCGGAATAGATCCTCTTGGAATCGGGTTCGAGTTTTATGTTGACTAATTTTCTAAATATTCTAGTTTTGGAAGATCTGAAAATGATACTCATGATAATTTGGATAATATGCAACAAGCGCGTAAAGCTCAGGTTGAAGCCCGCATTGCACTGTTAAGAAGAGAAAAAAGTGAAAGAGATGAAAGAAGAGAAGCTGAAATGAAAAAACAAGTTCAGGTCTCCAGACGTTCGCGTAAGTTTTTATTGTTCAGATATTAGTGTATATAGATAATTTAGGTAATAAGGAAGAATTAGCTGCTCACGAAGAAGAGCCTGTATCTCATAGACTAAGAAATCGACGAATCTAAGGCTCAAATAATATAGGCGCTCGGGATACTTAATCCAGTGTTTTAACATTTTTTTTACTTACCTGTTAATGTTTTTAATGTGCAGTACTAAATCATATACTAAAATATTAAGATTATTGCATGGAAAATTCTAAACATTTTATTGTTGTTTTACTATAATTTCCTGCTCATAGCAATATTCCACAGTTTCCTGTTTGGGTTGGAACTCTTGTAAATCTGGTTGTGGCTCAGCAACCTGTTCATTCTCATCTTGTCGGTATTCCGAAATTTTTTCGTATACCAATTCCTGTAAAATTATTTATACTTTTTTTTTAACAATTTTTTGTTACTCCATAAATATGATGCCTAATGTGTTGCCATTCCGATAATTTTATCGATTTAACTCTGTTCCATTTCGACTAAAAATATAAAATTACAAATGCAATGGAAAAGCTTGAAATATATACCTTACAAAAGTAGCAAGAGAAATGTTTTTTGGGATGCTCAGATATAACATGACTAACCATCTGACGAAAAGTTTTAAAATTCTGAAACGATGAACATAAAGCACACGTTTTTAGGTTTGACCACTTCATCACATCCGAAACAACGTAAAGCGACACAATGGTTTTGAATTGTATGGTGAGCTCTTGCCTAAACAGACCAAATAATCAAACTCAGGATTTTTAAATGCTTTCTTGCCATTTCCGTACTATAACATTTCAAGCATTGGGGGCAAGAAAATATATCTCCTTCCCAATCTCCAGGATAATCTATCATACGAGGTTCAAAAAACCTATGAAATATACTTTGATCTATGATAGGTTTTAGGTTTAATAAGAAAATGAAAAATATACAAATAAAAATTTAATGACCATTGAATGTTGATATAAATTAGGAAGATCCCTACCTTAAAGACACAGGAGCAACCTTTCTGTCAGACATCGCAACCGGAAATGAAGCGTGGCATGATTAGCATATTGTATAATAACTCATGCCTACGTGTATTGCTGATAGTTATATAATTATATTCAGGGTATGAAACTGCTCACATAACTATATATACTCTTGGTAGTAACTTTACATTTTATCTTAATAAAAAGGTCCTAGACTATTGCACATGAGGACGTAAATTACTAAGAAGCAGCAGAAATAAGTTGAATATTATTTAGGATTATTTGTTATATTAGTGAGGTTGATATTAAGCTTTTTTTCATTAATAAAGCATAAGCTAACAATTGTCAAAAAATACGGAATAACAAAGTTTGAACTTCGTAGAAATAATACACTTCAAGAACTTCGAACCTAATGGCAAGAGCTTTTTAATGTTAAAGGTTGACTCAATCAAACTGTTTGATATTCTTTCCTTGTATCACTTCAACTCAATCAATGTTCTGAGCAAATTTTAATTTTATTTCAATGATTCAGTACATTATTTTTTTTCTTTTCACTTTTATAGATGAACTCTAACCATCTGTTAGAAATAATTAATTAGTGGGCGTATCAATGCTTTTATCAGTTTGATAATTCTATTCCTATATAAATAGAAGCGGAAGGAAAAAACTATTCTTTTTGAACCATTCTGAACATTTATCTATTCCGATTTTTTCTGTTGTCTAGCATTCGTCATTGGAGCCAACTAACAACTAAGGTGGGAGAGCATATAAACTACTGAAAGTGCTTCCGATTATTCTTTATTTTTCAATTTTCATTTTTACATTTTCATTTTTTCATTTTCATTTTTACATTTTTATAATATCTTGTTTGGTAGATTCTTTGAACAATGAAAATACTATTATGTGAAGTATTCCTATGTTAAAAAAGAATTATGAAGCCTGCTGTCAGCATATCTGCTAATCTAGTTACATTGTATTTTCTGCTTTATCTTTTCTATCTTTTTTTCTAAGTTCATTTTCTTACTCGGCATATGTTTTTATGAAATACAGATTGATATGACCTTATTTTCCATCTGAAATTGTTTGAATATGGTTAGACAGATGATAGCCAGATGGTCAGGTAGCCATATGATGATTATCATTTTGAGGAACATTTAATTCTAAATGTTGCATTTCCATATGCTCCTCCTTTTATTCTGAATCATTCGTTTATTATTCATTGAACACGATTCGAGCTCCGGTATGATCAAGTCACTTCTTCTAGACCTATTTCAAAATAAATATCATCGTATATATAACGACTTTGATTCAACGATGGAATGTAATTATGAGGTTGAATCATGTATTTTACGCTTACGATTCTTATCAAAGTTTTACATGAACCTTATTGAGGTATTTTAAATTAGATAATCACTTTAAAATAATTTTTTAGACTCGCCAAAATCAAATGAATCACGCTCATCAACGTTTTCTACAAAACCGTGATGATTTGATAGCTTATGACACGTGGACGTGTAATAAGATTAAGGTGAGAATAACCATATAAGAACGAAACATTTTCAATTTTTTCAGATATTGGATCTTTATGAATATTGGCTGAGAGAGTTGAAAGTAATACATGCTGTTGACGACCCCGTAGCTATTTGCATGCAACATCTCATGTTAGCTGATTGCTATAGCTTCCTAGCCAAATTAGATAGACCAGGTATTTTCACATTCCATGTGAATAACGTTATTTCAATTTTAAGCTTTTGAAATCAACGCATCAAATTACGATATGGCTTGTCGATCTTTAATAGTAATTCTTGAAGTTATCACTCCAATGCTAGATCAACAAAACTCTTTTTATCAACATATAATGAACAAGCTAAAAACTATTTTGAAATATTATAAGGAGTCATTGGGAAAGTAAGTATTACATCTAATCAGCAAATGTAATGTATTCATTATAGTGGTCGCGCATCAATATTTAATTCTATACCACGGGTACCTATGAACATGTTTGAAGCTGATTGGAAGCGTCTTCCTGATTACATCGATTTTTACCGCAAGCAAACTAAAATCAAAAAATGTTTGTTTCTATATATTCTATCTCTACTCAAAGAATTGTTTTCAGCTTCGAAAGATTTTAGTCTTTACGCACCTTCCCACTTTTCAAAAAAAATTCACAATGCTGCAATGCGCATGAACAAACTCTTTACATAAGATCCTCAAATATATCATATATGAATAACTTCGCATAATCAAACTAATAAATTTATTGATAAACGTATAAAAAAAAAGAGCTAAAATGATATCCAACAAGAGTAGTGAGTAACATACACTGAGATCAGGGTCGCGAAAAGCAGGACTACATTCAGATTCTGTAAGATGATTTTGCGCGGCCTTGACGTTAAAATAATAAAATAATTAACAAACGAGGAACCTAATCTTTCTAAACTACAAGTTACTACACTCCTTAACTAATCTTAACAATCAGAAGAGCTTTTTTAATAAATGTGGCAGGATAGGAAAAGGAACCACAAACAAGGCTTGAGCATAAAAGGCACACTGTGGGTGCATAACAAGTAATCAAATTCAAAACTATTCAACAAATAATAGCTAATGACTATAAATAATATTCTCTATCATAAACTTTTTGAAAGTCAACAAATAACTTCGATAAAAATCTAATCTAAGCAAACCTACAACACATACTAATAATTGTTCTTATACCAGTTGTTTAATCAAGAGCTTCATCCGCCATTTGCTTTTGGCTTGCTTCTATTTTTTCTTTTTCTTCAGGCTTATTTTCTTCACCACCAGATCCCATTGAAATAATTATGATTCCATTGATAATGTTCATTACATCAAGAATTGATGATAGAGATGGCTGTTGGATCTACAAAGAAAACGTTTTAATTGAGTTTGAGAAAAGAATTTACTTGGATTGGTAGAAGTTGGGAAATTGAGCTTCCTTTGCTGGCTTCCATCATTCTTTTTTGGAAAGAAACAGCTTGCTGTGTTAAGTCCTTGAGGAATTCAGACGATTCCTGAAATTGTAATCAGAAAACAATATCTTGATATTTATTACTTCAGTCTTTGTGTGAGATGGTCCGAACATATTTAGGTATATGGAATATGCTTCTTTTTCAGCAGTAAGAGCAGCACGGAAATCACCACGAGAAGCATTGCATACAGCAATAATGTGCTCAATAAGAGCCATCTAAAAATAGAATAAAACAACTAGATATTTTTAAAATGAAACCTTAATTCTCTTAGGTTCCTCATTAGCAACGCTGGCAGCCTTAGCGGATTGAAGATATTTCAAAGCAGTATCGTACTCTTGAACAGCAAAAAGAATAACTCCAATATTTCCCTGAAACAGAAACAATAGAAGCATATATTAATGAAAGATTACGTCAATTTGGGACATAATGGGATGCTTCTCTCCATGAGCAATCAATAACAAATAACGAGCTCTATATAACAGTCTCAAAGCGGCGGAAATATAAAGGCTGCCAAAGGCAAAGTGAGCCAAGTTAATCTAGTAAAAACATGTTTGATAAATAACAAATATGTGAATTCTTACATATTCAATAATGGTATTACCATGATCAAGTCCATTACAGCGTTCACTGATAATAGTAGCCTTGTGTTGCTGAGATAAGGCTTCAGTCGAATCTCCCAGAATATAATTTAATCTTGCGAGTGTTTTCAAGGACTGCGCAAGGTCTGGATGCAAAGCACCATATATGGACGTCATCGAATTAACCTGAATTAACAAATGATAAGTTTTAGCAGTTATCAAACTTAATTTACCGATTCAGCAATACAAGTAAAAGCTTCCCTAAGATTCCCAATTTGCATATCCTTTTGTCCTTGTTGATAGAACATCTTAGCATCCATTGAGCTTGGTTGACGATGTTTAACTACAGGATATAATCCATGAATGTCATCTTCGGTGAAAATGGGCTTTCCTTTGGGAGCATCCAAGTTATAATCCTTAAAACACGGACTGAGAAAAAAAATTTTTTTTCAATCAATTACTCTGTTAAGAAGTTGAATTCCCAAAGTTTTACACAATCTTCTTAAAATAGAAATTTTCTGAATTCCATATTTTTCAACAAGAGCATCGGCACTGTCACCCTTAAGAAATTTTAATTAAATGAATTGTTCAATATCCAAATACCTCAAGAGTATAACCATAATAGCTCAATGCTTCATCGGAAACAGCTTTCCACAGAGATTTCGTAGAGAGAGTAGTCCATTCTTCATTAGAAGGATTTCTCTTAGACTTCTTATTACTCTAAATACAAATTGGCAATAAAATAAGCAGATAAGAGAAGAGCCTAACCTTCTTTGAAGACTTCTCAACTGGGGAAAATCTTCCATCATTACTAAGAGTTCCAAAAATTGCTTTTAGCATATGGCAGATAGCTACAGCAAGTTTGTCCTAAAATGTGTATTTCAGAGTGGATCAAATCCTCATCTTTCTAGGAGTGAGCTGAGTAAGTATCATCACTAATCACACAGAACCAATTTTGGTTTCACAGAGGAATTGAACCAACAACCCTCTGGTCGTAGTACTGGGCACTACGCACTGCACTACCAACCGACACAATGAGAAATATAAATAGTACTGACCTGTGAAAGTGGATGCATGTATTGCCTAAGAATACGTTTAAGACATCTACAAATAAGTTCTCCAACAACCAAGGAACGCATGTAACTAGACTGAGACTTCTTCTGAATAAGGATTATGATATGAATTTTATTAATAAAAAACTCACTTCGACCAATTTTGCAACTTCTCCCAAATATCGAACATTGATACCTCTGCTGTGCATAAGTTCACAAAGGGCTTCACCATCGATGGGAGTATAAACGCATTCAACACAGTGTTGGACTAGATCTGGGATTTGATTCGTGAGAAGGAATTCAGCCGCCTATACATTATTATATACAATCATTTATATACTACAAACAAACCTCGACGTGAATACGCTTTTGATTTTCCAAATCTTCATTAGGGCTATGGACTAACGTAGTTGAATAACAGTCAGGATTAAAACGAATGTCAAAGGTATTGGGCTTCAGAGAACCGACATCCTTAGCAGCCTGACATACAAAATATGTTTAGAAAGCAAACATGTATACCGACCTTGGCAAGAGCATTACGAATTTTATCGTGTTCAGTAACAGGATCTCTTCCTTCACTAACATCAACGAGAATCTTGGTTATGTGTTTTTCAATGTCGGCGTATTTTTCTTTTTCGTTGGCAGAATCCTGAAGAATGTCATCGCGAACAAGTTGAGCAGCAATTCTGATAAATTGCAAGCATCGAGTTCTAAAAGTTAGATTTTATAACATTTTAATAGATAAAAGTATACTCATGGAACACTTCCACAAGCTCCTGTCTTAGTGCAGCTAGCTTATGAGGGTGTTTTCTAGGAAATCCGAGCTCCTTTGCCTTAGCAGATACTTCTACATTTTCCATAAAGTGCACATCAGGAGGCATAGTCCTCAAGAGATCTAGTACATATTGGCGGCCATCGTTCCCAATAATTCCCTGAGAATCACTTTAAAATATTATTTTGAAAAAAAAACAGTACCTTAGTTTCATAACTGCTGAACAATTTAGCGGTTTCGCCATTGGGACCGATAACAACTTCATGAGGAAGAATTTTCAATTGTTTGGCAGCGTTTTCCAAAACACCGTGATACTTTTCCGAAGATACAATAGTTTTTCCAAAGTCAATAGATCCATAAATTACCGATTGTTCCTATTTTCTCATAATTAATCTAATGATTAATATAATAATAGTCATACTTGTTCTCTATCGAGAATTCCGGGTATTATACTTTGAGCTGTAATTCTAAATCCTTTGTAGTCGAGAACAGCCATTCCAAGAGTACAAAGCTTAGGGTCATCTAATGCAGCATAGGCTTTTACTCCTTGTAAATCTGCAGATGTAGCTGTGAAAGAAGCAGCGTCTCCCCCTAGCTCCTGAAACAAATATAAAAAACAATGACCTATTCAGAAACATATAAATACCTTGTAATGATCTTTTACATCAAAACCTAAGGAGAAGAATATATTGTTCCAAATAAACATGTGAGTTTTAGGCTCATCGGCTGGGTTGATAGCCATAACATTTCCATCCAAAATAGCAGTAGCACCCTTTAAGACTTATTAAATAACAGGTGGGTATCGAAAGCATACTTTGACAGCAGCACCAACAAAATCGCCATGAATCTTAAAGATACTTCTATCTCTGATTATACGGTCAGACCATGTTCCTCTAGACATTTCATACGTTGTTTGAAGTTCTTCGTTCCAGTCACGATTTTGACCAGGAAGATGATCTGAAATGGAGGGTGGTGGTGATCACTGGTACATTTCAAAATTCTTGATAATTTACCTTCAAAACCAACGCGATGTGGTAAAGTTCCATCTTCCGCACGAATTCCGTCTTCGGTCATTGGAGCTTGAGGAACCAACCAAGAATAAATAGGATATGGAGTAGGAAGCCTATCGAGCATATGGCGTTCGCTCCGCTTTTTGATAATAACAGCATAAGCCTATAACAAAACCTGTATTCTCTGAATCCCAGATAAATTACCTTCTTAAACCCAGGACTAACAGCATTCAGAAGATCAACTACACTGTGATACACATTCTTGTGTTGATTAGAAGGTGAAGGGTCGAATCCCTCATCGGTTGAAGAGTTAATGAAGAATCCCTTAGTACAACAGGTAACATGAAGACGGCGCTTCTCCACAGTATCTATGTAAAAATAAAGAACATCTCCCTTCATTTTGCGTGGTCCTGGAGGAGGGTTAAATGAGGAAATAGCAATGTTCTTGACAGCTTGAGGTAACTTTGAGGCAGGAGATAACAAATGAGTCAATGATCTTTCCTGTATGACATAAGAGAATAACAACGAATATAACGACAAAATATGCGAACCTTTGTGCCTGGGAGAACATACTCTGGTGGCTGGCCATCAAAAGGCTTATCTTTATCTTTACGCTCCTGGATGTTCACACTTGGTAAATATGTCAAAGATGCTCCGTCAACAGCATTAGCTCCTTCGACAGGATCGGAACAACGAAGAAGATCTCTAATATGTCTAAGATGGATACGTCCTTCGCGTAGAGTGAATGGTTCTATGGAATGAATAATAGTTTGAAACACAACAGCTTATAATACCTTCAACAACTTGTAAAACACTTCCATCAACTAATTCAGGAAAATTCTTAATTTCAGTGAAGTTATCCAAGGTTTGTCCATTTAATTGAAGAGAAAAACAAGTTCTGTGACAAGTGGCTTCACGTTCCAAGAGAACTTGATGAAGTTCTTGGATCATTTCTGTCTTATTCACCTAAAGTGATTACGTTAGCACAAAAAATTGTTTTCTTCGCTACCTGTAGCTCAAATGGTTCGCCAACTGTGGGATTAATGGTGAGCTTGTACAAGCTATCGAGTGAGGAAGCTGCATCTATATTAGAATAATAAGAAACACAAGAAAAACGGCGCTAATACCAGCATCTTTATCATCAGGAACAAGAGATGAAATTTGTTCTGAAACGTTCAGAAGTTGATCTCCCATTTTTTCAGCAGGAATTGTGGTATCGACTGCTGTTTCACCCACTGTCATCCTATAACATACCAAATAGAGTAAGACTGTAAGGATAAGGGAACAATCAAACATCAGATCAACAAGAACCCAGGTCAATTCCGATAAACCAAAACAACCGTTTCCAAAAATAAACAGTGAAAAAAATGAAATCGGTCTAATTTACTTTAAGAACTAAGTTGGTATCTCAAGAACATGATAAATATCATAGTTATAAACAAATCTATAGAGAAAGAAACTTCTAAAGTCGAAGGAATCTAACCCATAAATATTAATTCTTATTGTTTCAAACTTAATATAGAACTCTACTAATATTGACTGGAAATGATTTGATAAGAAGACATCAAG
The DNA here is from genome assembly GCA_964057225.1 of Auanema rhodensis. NCBI lineage: Eukaryota > Metazoa > Nematoda > Chromadorea > Rhabditida > Rhabditidae > Auanema > Auanema rhodense. Next base: position 4,906,588 of record OZ059899.1, on the reverse strand, counting down.
TTGAGAACTAGTTACAGGAAAAAGAAAAATGAGAAGCAAAAATAAGCTAAAGACCATAGCAAAGAGTACAATACCCTTGAAAGAAAATTTTCTTGTATTACAACTGTTGAAGTTATAACTTGTACTTTAATATCTCCAGACGTTAGAACCTATGCAAAAGACATAGCTTACACTCTATTTGTAGCTAGAGTGATGAAATTAAAGGACTGGTCGCACAAATTGCGCTAGCCAAGTTTATTGGCGGATTATCAGTGCTTTTTAGATTATCTTGTTTAAAATTTAAAAAAATGATTTTCAAGCAAACTACTGTTATATTGTATCCCTGATGCATTTTCTTTTCTAGTCTGGATATATATCGTAAATACTCAATGATTAGTTTATATTGTGATAATCTTAATAGCTGTGATATGGGTAGGCTTTTAAATTGGTCCCGTAGAGAAAAGTATCCAGTTAATTCAGGTACAAATTCATATAAAGATAATAATAGAATTGCTCCATCTTAACGTTATTTCACTATGAATAACATAGGAACGAGTATGTATGTTACATTCCGATAAAAAAATTTATTGAGGTCTCGATTATAGGGGTAACAGTGAAAGTAGTTCTAATGCCACGAGTTCAACTTCTCCTGTTCTTGTTGTGAAGAAGGTAGAGCATACAGTGAAATTTAGTAACTTTGCCTCTTTAGTTGAAATGTGCTGTGGAAACTTGTAATAATGATTCTTCTACAATATATGGTAGCCGAAGTATACGTTTATTCACTCCTCCTTCTTCCCCTCGTATGAAGCGGATGTGGATAGAAGCAGTTCCTCAATTAGCTGATGGAAATTTTAAAGTAGGTTTATGTTGCAGTGATCACTGTCTTTAAGAATATAGTATTGTAGGTATGTGAAGCACATTTTCATCCACAATCTCATGAGGTCAATATGTTTCCTTACTTAAATTTACCTGCCCGGAAGCGCAAGTTGGAAGCAGATAGTCAGTACATTATATTTGCTCTTATAGAGTTAAATGTTTAACTTTATATAGTTTTAAAACTAATGAACAAAAAATGATATTTTATATATTTTTCACTTAAACTAAATTTTGAATGTCTATTTCCGATTAATTTGAGAATACTATTGTATCAGATTTAGTGAGCCAAAAAATGCCCATTTTAAAATTACGGAAAAATGCAACAGTCTTTCAAAATCCAGCTTTAACAAAAGGTATATTGTTAAATTTATGATATTGATTTTCAAATTTCTTAAGCAACAACTTCGAACATACAAGGACAACAGGATCATTGCCTTTCAAATAGCTTGCCCCGAAAAGTAATAAGGGTGTTTCAAAAGGTTATTGTTAATATTAATAGAGATTTACTCATAATATTTGTTCGCAGGTACCTCAAGAAAACAAAACCGCTTTTTCCGAGTTAAATCACATACATGCGGCTACTGCAACTGTAACTGTATCAAGTATATTACGGAATTATATAAATTTTTAGTACTTGATGGACATTTAGGGCCACTAAACTTGACAGATATCATGGGAGATAAGAAAGCTAAGCCAATTGTTAACTCTGTGGCTTCACCAAACCTTATTAGTAATATAATTAAAACTTGCATGATTTGTAATCATTATACCTAGGGCCTATTACCATGAATGAGATATGCTCTGATAAAAATAAAATTAGAATCAATGGATTATCTCCAATTCCAACAATATCTAACTCTCCAATGAATTTTTCAAATACTGAGGTGGTTTTTTTTTTAATTTTTTTACTTTTGTTCGTTGTAGTCTCGCCCAGAATGTCATAACGATTGTCTTAATTACCGTGAGGATAATATAGTTTCTGACCCTCCCTGCAACAATTGTATATCTCAACTTCCAGCTATACGAAAGTGAAAAAACAGCTTTTTATTATATAGAAATTCTTATTTTTAGAAGTCTTGGTAGGTTGGAGTCTCGATTGGATACAATGCTGAATATGGCGCGGACTTTGCTTACAAGAGCAACGCAAGCAGGAATACAAGGTTTTTTTTGTTTAGCTAATAGCATAATGTTTAATATTAGGTTTATCTAACTCGAAAACTTCCGAAAGTCCGTAAATCATCATACATGCCGCATTTGCGTATAACTCTAAGAATTTGTGTACTTACGTTATAGCTGTATTGTAGAAATTTACCTCTATTTTATAAATTATCTGTAATTTAATTAAAATGAAGACTTAATATATTGAAACTTGTCGGACATTAAGTAGAAAATATAATGTTTACTAAAATATTGTATATGTAAAATCACCTAGTCCCAATTTGTGAATGAAAAGTAAAAAAAAGGAATTTTTATTCTATATATTATTGATTCCAATATAAAATAAATTATTCTTAGAATTGATTCAGTTCAGTAATATAAAAATATAGCCATCCGTTAATTTTAAAGAATAGAATAGAATACGGTTGAAGCTAGTTATAAGCATTTTTTCGTCAATTTTTTTTTTGGGGGGGGGGGGGAACTATGAAATATAAATTATAATAGTTCAGATTTTGCGAAGCAGTACTCCTAGTAGACCATTATGAAACAGCTGTTTATACTATACACAGAATATGCGCCCATGTTGCGCATAATTCGAACAATTGTCTGCATGAATACCAATATTGAAAAAATGCTATGACCTATACTCTTCTCTTTCTAAGAAAATATTGAATAAAATCGTGCTTTTCTATTCGTTTATATTGGATCTTAGTTAAAGCTAAATAATACTCAAGAAGAAGTATGAGTCATTTTATAAATGTATTGTTCCCTTTTGAATTCTCGTTCTCATAATGTTATTATTAAATTTTGTTGGTTTAAAATTATTGAACTGTATAAATATTTTTCATTAAGATGTTTCCTACGGGGTTCGTTCATCCAATGAACGGGCTTTTTAATCCTCAAGTTTTATTAGCGCATGCGCAAGCACAAGCGAATGCGAATGCAGTAGCAGCAGCAAATATGCAGAGAGGTAAGTTATAAATACCTTATTTGTCTCATATATTTTTATTAAAGCTGCATTGTTGAACGTTCCTATGCCTATATCTAGACCAGCTCAAGTTCCAATGCTTGTTCCTCCTGGGATGGGTGCAGAAGATGCAGCAGAGAGTCCTCAACCACAACAAGTAGGGCTACATTTTTCTTTCTTTGTAATTCTGCTTTTTTTCAGCAGCAAAGTGTTTGGCAAGAGTCTGTAGCTGCTGATGGGAGAGTGTACTATTATAACAAACAGACCAAGGAGTCAACTTGGACAAAGCCGGACGAGCTCAAAACTCCACAAGAAGTAGTTACAGGCTGTATTATTCTATTCATTTTATATCTTTTTTTAGCGTGCTTCTAATTTGTGTGTTTGGAAAGAATATAAAACTCCCGAAGGAAAACCATACTACTATAATACAATAACTAAAGAAACAACGTGGATTAAACCGGAAGATTATGATTCAGGATCAGTATCTACTCCGGATGGTAAAAAAGAAGAAGCTAAGGAAGAAACTGAAATGGAAAAGGCTATGAAAGCTACTTTGGCTGCTATGCTAGCTACCTCTTCGGTTAAACAAGAAGAGGTAGGTTTTAACCTTGCTTGAAGAATATATTCATTCATTATAGGATACTACTGAATCCGATGAACAGTCATTAAAACGACGACAATGTGAAGTATTCCGTGATTTATTAAGAGATAAATATCGAGATGGTTTGTGTTTTTCCACCCTACTTAAATTTTCGTTTTTCTTTAGCAAGAATAACCTCCACTGGATCATGGGAACAAACGGTAAAGCATATTCAAAATGATCCTCGCTTTAGGATTCTCTCAAAGGTGAGTTCAGAAGTACAACAATCGAAGAAAATGTTTTATTAAAGGTCTCTGAGAAAAAACAATTATTCAACGCTTGGAAAGTTCAAAAACAAAAAGAAGAACGAGTATGTTTTAACTATTCATTTAAGTTTTGTCCCGACTTCTTCCATTCTTTTCTCAGTTTCTGTGAATAGTTCTTCATGCGTCAAAGATTCCCCCTTCTCCTGGGCCTCTTTTTGCAGAGCAAAGTATTCCTTTATGAAAACCTGAATTCTAATAGTATTATATATAAACGCATTTGTTCACCTGAGAAGCGCTATCTACAGCAGTATTGCAGTTAATAATACCAGCATTTTTAAACTTTTTGTAAAACACGCTAAAACAAAATGTGCTTCGAACAGCAAAACGTTATATAACTTACGCTCTAACTTTATCTTCTTCATAGAATAATTTTCTAACGGGTTCATCGAACTTAGGTAATTTGACATTCCAATCTGGGGGAGATAGAGGTGGTTGAGCAACGTATACATCGTACCTATTAAGAAATGACGTTAATTCATATGAATATTTATCTTACCATAATGGTCTGTCGGCCCAAGACATTTGTCCGGAACGAATTAGACCAGTAATTCTATAGAATATATTTCCGGATCTCTCGGCACGAGTTATATACGATGCCATTGCTTATAATAATGAAAAATGAAACAGAAGTATTATAAAATTAGAGAGGCTAACATATAGGGTGCCTTAGCGTATTCTCAGTGTAGGTGGCGCGAATAATGTGCATTGCTCTATTCTGTTCTCTTGTCTTGTTTTTAGCATTACGTAGAAAAGAAGAAAGCTCGTTCAGTATTTTTACTATTTACAGGATGAAAAACGATTGGCTATTAAGAAAGCAAAAGAAGATTTGGAAAGAACATTACAAGAAAATCCGAAAGTAAAACCAACTCTTAAGTATGGAAAAGTTAGTAGTTTTTGTGAAATATTTTAATTCTTATCAATACATATTTGTACATATATCATAATATTTATATATTAAGGCCAGAGAAATTTTTTCCAAAGATCCAGTTTGGCAAGCTGTACCTGATGAAGATCGTCAGGAAATTTTCCGGGATGTGCAGGTACGTATTTTTTCTTCGAAGTTTTAATATTCTGTAAAAAATTCTAGACTTTTATACAAAAACGAGATGAAGAGCAGGAAAGAACTGTCCGCAAAAGAAATATTAAAGCTTTAGCTGAAATTTTGGATAGCATGGATCAAATTGCTTATAAAACCACATGGCCACAAGCTCAACGATTGCTCATCGAGAATCCGCAGTTTGCAGAGGATGTAACGTTGCAAAGTATGGATAAGGAGGATGCCTTAATAGTATTTGAAGAACATATCAGAAATGCTGAAAAGGAGCATGACAATGAAAAACAATTAGAGGTAAGAAACACAATATATTCAATAATTAAATCTTAAATTTGAAATTCTACAGGAACGGCGAATTAAGCGACAAGAACGGAAAGTACGTGAAAATTTTCAAACGTTTCTTCAGGAACTTCACAAAAATGGTTTTTTTATTACAATTTATTTTTTTATGCCAACAAAAAATATTTTAGGCGATCTCACTTCCATGTCTCTCTGGTGCTCTTTGTATCCAACTATTGCTTCTGATTCTCGCTTTGATGCTATGCTTACACAAACGGGATCTACACCTTTAGATCTTTTTAAATTTTATGTAGAGGAGCTAAAGGAACAATATGGTCAAGATAGACGTGTCATAAAGGGAATTTTAAATGATCTCGGGAAAAATATTACTGTGTGTTGTCATTGGAAACTGAGTAATCTTTTAATTCTTTTAGGTACAAACATCATTTGAAGATTTTGCTACTTGGGTAACTTCAGATGAAAAAGGAGCTGCCGTTGATCATGGAAACATGAAGCTCTGTTATAATTCACTAATTGAAAAAGTTTTTATTCTTAATTAATATCCATATTTTTTACATTTTATAGGCTGAGTCAAAAGAAAAAGAAGTAGAGCGTGAAGAATCTCGTAAAAAGAAACGCTTAGAAAGCGAATTTAGAAATCTTATTCGTGCAACGATTCCTGTTCTTGAGCCGGAAACTGAATGGTCTTCCGTGAAGCCAAAACTCGAAAAAGAAAAGGCTTTTGTTGCGGTATAATTATAAATTTCCATATTCTTCTACTACGTATGTATTGTTTTTAGCTAGAGTCAGATGAAGCAAGAGAAAAGTGTTTCGAGGATTATAAAGTATCTTTACTTGATTCATGTAGTCATCATCACACTACATCAAAGAAAAAGAAAAAGGAAAAGAGAAAGAAGGTATGGTTTTTGATATGTTTGAAAGTATTTTTTTTTTTGAAGAGAGATTCTGAATCGGATGGTGAAATTAGAGAAAAAAAGAAAAAAAAGAAAAGTGGAAAAGACAGCAGTGATGATGGTATGATTTAACTTATGTATCACAGTAGTTATTTTGTTTAAGAACGCTCAAGTAAACGAAAGAAGTCTTCAAGGAGGCGATCTCATTCTCGATCTGTATCTCGAAGCGATGATGAAAGAAGAAAAAGGGTTTGTTTAATCTACTCATTTCGCTAATCATTGTTATTTTTCAGAGTATTAGCATTTCTGACTAGAAGTATTGAAATTGGTATATGTATACGATATTTATTCCATTAATGGTGTCTTCTTATAAGTATTGTAATAAATTATAATAAATCCAATTTTTCTAATTTGCTCCAGTTTCAAAAAAAGTTAACTCATTTATATCTTTTCTTATCAAATCACAAATAATATAACAAGTTCATATTTTAGATGGCTAAATCTAGTAAAGCTGGTGTGCTTGAATCCAAAAAGGTATCTGAGTGAATATGAAGTGTATAGAAGTGATAAATTTAGATGAGTGCTGAGCTCTTCTCCTTGACATACGGTGCTCTTGTTACAGAAATGTTAAAAGATTATGAAGATCCAAAACAGGTCAATATGCAGCTTGATAAGGTAGGCAAAGTAAAACATACGTGGCATGAAAAAATTTGTATCTCGTTAAGATGGGATTCAATATGGGAAATCGTTTGGCAGATGATTTTTTAGCTAAGAACACTCATGTGCCTAAGTGCACTGACTGCAGACAATTGGCTGATGTTTTGAGTAAAAACGCTATTCCGAGTTATCTGGGTTTGATAATTCATACTTTCCCAAGACCTGTCTCATTATTTTCAGGTGTACCAGCTGCCATTACAAATTGGGGAGCTGGGGATCGTGAATTTTCCTTAATCATTGAAAATAATCCATTAACTGAACTCGTTGAGGTATATATTTTTTTGTATATTTTGATTATTTTATCTTTTCAGGTACCAGCTTCTTTAGGAGCTCTCAGTTATTCTCAAATCATAGCTGGCGCCATAAGAGGCGCCTTGGAAGCTCTGCATTTCAAAGTATTACACAATTTTCAAGTTTATATTTAAATACTTTGTTACCAGGTGTTTGCTACTGCTATTGAAAACCCAACAAATACAGAAATTCGTATCCGTTTCGACGGCATTCTCAAGGATAACCTGCCCGCTGGAGAAGATGATTAATAATTCGATTGAACTTTGCGCATAATTTTTAATTTTCAAATGTGATTATTTATTTATTGAAATTCCAATAAGCGTTATGAAACTTCATTTGTACAAACATTTGTTTTCGATGGAAAAATATCCCAGGAAATGCATAATAAGAAAATTCATTATAGGTTGGTTAATCTTCCTTTCGAAATCTTGAAGTAATTTGGCTAATTCGTGCTTTCGAAGCTGAAACGGAACATTACAAATTCTATTAAAACAAAAAACCCACCTTTGCTTATGATTTTTAATTTCTCGCGAAAATCTTTCTCTGTGGATTGCATGAGCATTTCATCGACAATGGGCCCTTGAGGTACCATTGGACCTGGAGATGTAGCTCGCCGGCTCTGCTTCGGTTGAGCATTCATTTCCGGTCGGAAAGAAGAGGAACTTCGTCTTTGATTAACTAAAGAGAAATTAATTCAAAGAAGTTCACTTGGAGTACAACCTGGAGCTATTCCCATACAACGATTGAGCTCACGATCTTGCATCATAAGTGCTAGTTGTTCGTCTTCAAGAATCCTAAAATAAAGTAGAGATTAGTACAAATATAAAAAAAATAAACCTGGCTTGCGATTCATCAGTTACATGTTCAAGTTTTTGTTCATTTTCTTTCTTGAGGATATCTAGTCGACGCTTTTCTTGTTTGAATTCGTTCAAGCTCATTCTCGTATTTCGATAACGACTAAATTACAAACTTCAAATAAACTAGAACAATTAATATAATTAACCTTCTGTTTGTAATAGAAGCAGCCATATGATCAATAGTATCAGCCGAATGATGTCTTCGACTAGACGATATTGAACCGCAAGTTAAAGAAGAGGAAGATGAAGTTGGGGCATTTGAGTTTACAGAAGCTGGTGGTTCCAAGGCATACTGAATACGAGGTGGATGCGCAGGACTTCGAATAGCTTCAGAGTACGGAGGTGGCGGTGGCACCGGAGAAGTCATTTGAGTAGGGCAGTTTGAAGGTGCAGAAGCAAAGTTGGAAAAATCCGCGGTGTAAAATAAAGCAGTATTACCAGAATTAAAAGAAGTCTAGAAGAAGAAAAAGAAGTATTTGAAAAGAGAAAAGGAAATATTACTGATTGATCAGTGAGCAACTCATCTATAGTACTAGCTATATCACCATGATGCTTCTGTAAAACAGATTCAATTTGCGCTTCAGTTTTAGTAGGAAACATTGCTTGAAAATTATGAATTGTCTAAAATGAATAAGCCAAATAGGAAATAAATCAAATGAACATACGGTATTCGAGATTCCTACAGAATTTTCTTGATCTGCTACAGTGGTCATTGTTTCTCTAATATTATGAACGAGGTGTTAGCACGTAAATAATTAAACTGAAATAAAAGAATTGAACTTATGAATACAAAATTCATAAAAACAGGAGAAAAAACATAAAATTGCAACATAAAATTGGGTCAAAGTATAAATTCTTTAAAGAAATGAAATGTAAATAACAGTAAAACTTGTACAGAAAGGAATATTAAAGTAAATATCTACATAACATAATGAGAACAACTTGCAAAAATGAATAGAAAAGGTTGAATATCAGTAAAAGACAGTTGCTTAAAATTTTTAAGGAGATTGACTGAAATAAAAATGCAAAATCAGTGATTGTAACCAAGAGTATAATCAAACATGAAAGTACACTAGCTAAAGAAAAGAAGATATTACTAAGAACATTACTGTGTAAAGATAATTAATTTAAAAATTAAATACAAAAGATAAGCCATATAAAGTAATTATATGTTGACAATAATGAAGTTAGAACTCCTTCTATATTAGTATTTTGTGTACAATTGACTTATAATTTCAATATAGGTTGAAGAGAAAAGAATGTAGCACACAATACTTGTATAACATAGGCAAAGGTTAAAGTTAGTATATAACAACTGAGGAGACACCAGTAAATGTGAATTTTAAGCGTAAAGGCAGAATGCTGTAAAAAAGTGCATAAAGCATGTGAATGAGCATTAAAAGTAGTGGACAGATGTCAATGTGAAGTGCAAAACTCTAATGAAAAAGTAGAGATATAAGATTAGATAATGAGAAACAAATTACCTTTTCATATAGTCTTTCTTGCTTGAAATAAGGTAAAAATAAAAGTAAGTGGTGATATAAGAAGTGTATTATATTCCTTAAGTTTGACACCGGCACACGATGAAGGATCAGTCAACCCCACAAATAAGAGGTATGGTTGAAGTCGGATGATCAAAAAAAAAAGAAAAAAAATAAGAAATAACTGTTATAACATATATATTTATGCTTTGTAACTGCATTGAAATGAAGGAGAAAAATGAAAAGTACGAGAGGACATAAGAGTTATCATCCTTCTCCTATTTATTTATTTCCTATCAGTGAATAGCTCATTAATAGTTCAAATTAAAAACGAAATTCAATCCGGTGAAAAAGAAGAATGTATGTCAAAATATGGGGAAATCAATTTCATACTCTGTTGCCCCTGCATGACTAGCAAAAGAAGATTAGATTGGATACCACTGCCTGGATAAAGACAAAAAAAATTGAAATCAAGATGAGTAATAATGTCACATTGGAGAACACCATCTGTTCGGAAACTCCAAATGAAGAAGAAGTATTAGTAAGTATTCTGATGAAGTTTCAAGTGTTGACTTATATGAAAGTACTATGAAAATATAAAAAGAGAGAACTTTTTAAAGCTTTAGCTTATATCCAAGAAAGGATTGAGTCAACAAAAAAAATGGAATGCTGCTTAGCAAAAACTGACAACCGTGGTAGAGTTGTGACTAAAATTTCGGCTGCTATTAGTCATCTTTTTACCAATCTCAGCATAAGCTTGAATGGTGAGTGGGAGTCGTGATATAAATGGACCTCAGTGAATAATGTGAATAACCTGATTCATGATAAAAAAATTTTGAGTTCTCCACTATTTAAAGCTATACACAAACTATTTAAAATATATGTTACAATAATATATTTATTTTTGGAACGTTATTATTAAATTAAATATAGTGAAAGATAGAAATAAGAATTATACTGATGTTAGAACAAAGATCAACTAGAAATATCCAAAACAATATCTGAGCGACCCCGATTCGTCTTTTTTTTTTCAGCATTGACACCTTTGTTGTTGTTACGAAAATGTATGGATAACACGAGCACACAAGATGTCAGGATAATAAAGAAAAGAATTAAACAAGTCGACAACAGCAGTAAGAATTCAGCAACTTCTCTGTGACTACCATCACTCATTACACTAGTACAGAGCAATCTTATTCAATTTTCTGGAGACGGGAACTGGTATTGTCATAGCTTCCCATATTTATATAACCATTATCCTTTTCAAAATGTATCATCAATGAGTATTATTGGATGGAAACAGCTGCATACGAGCAAAGGGACATGGCTAATAATTCTTATTTTAAAGATACAACTTGGGAAAACGAAAAAAAAATGAATATGATTATGTAGAAGTTTTACATGAATTACAACTATAGCACTAGAGAATAGACGTGCTGTAGGGGAAGAAATTAAAAATGCTGAAAAAGTTAGGAATGGACGTAGAGCGCCGTATGGTAATCGTATTTAGGTCTCAAGGCTTTGTAGCACATTAAAGCAGGGCCGGCTGCAAACCAAGAATCTTGAAACCCGATGTTCAATATGAATTTTACTGCAACATAAATCGAGCCTAGCTTTTAAAATGGGGAAATCACGATTACGATTAAGAGAAGGCAACTAATGATAGAAAGTTAATATGAACAATGTTAAAGCAGTTGGCACCAACCTATAAAAAGATAGTTTGTTTATATAGGTATCACAATACATCATAAAAAAAACAATTTGTTATCAAAATTAAGATAGTTCAAATAACTACGATAATAAGTAAAAATACTATTTACTATAACAATTGAAAGGATCATACGAAATAACTAAAGTGAAGAAATATCGTTCTAACCTTATACGCCGCAGAAAATATATGCAATCCACAAGATACAAGTAGTAGGAGAAACAGCAAAATTAGTTCAGCAAACAGAAATTGCATAGAAAACTCGAGATATGTTGCCTACATAGAAAAACGAAAATAGCTTGATGAAACTTAAAATTGACTTATGAAAATACGACCCTTTAGTGCATTCTTTACAAGATAAATATTCAAGCTGGAAAATGTATGTTAATTATCTTCATTTATATTATAAAAATAAGAATACTTATATCAAGGACGAAAAATTATATGAAAATACTTTAAAAGAAATCAATACCTTGGGCGAATCATGTGACAGAAATATACAAATTCATATTGCCTATATGACTTCTTTTTTAAAAATTTATCTATTGTAATCATTCAAACTCTTATATATAGCTAGGATAACTAAACGGCTTTTTAGCAGAATAGTAAAACTGATAATAAGCTAATTCTCAGAGATGAGTGGCAATCCAATCTCTTGGTACATCAGTTTGTCCAATGGGCCAGAGTATATTGATGTTCACTGAAAATGCGCCAGTGGATATGGATTCCAGAAAACTTTATTAAACATATGCTATCTGAAAGAGATGCCACTGGCAGACTACACCAACCTTTTTTAATTGAAAAATAAGTATGAAGGAAATAGGAAATTGAACGAGAAGAATGTTTAGCAAAATACTGAAACGAGCGAGGTTCGCATGGAAAATCACAATATAGGTTGATTGCAAATAAGGGAAAGAATAAGATTGAGTAGGTGTTGTGCAAAAAAAAAAGAAAGATAGAAATAGAGTATATAAAAGAGAAAGTACGGGACAATACAAGAGAAACGGTTGGCAGAAAATATAATAGTAAGTATATGATCATAAGTATTTTCTCATGTTTCTATCTCTGTTTCTATCTGTTTGGCAGAAAGTGTGAAAATTACTCAAGGGATAGTGAATGAAGTTCGAATTTTCAGTATGTACATGTATGTATCCTTCAAATTTTCATTTTTTTTCCATAAAAAGAAAAAATTCAGCTTTTGTTCCAGCTAGTTCAGCTAAAAGGTTTAAAACTACTTTCCTATATATAGATATAGCTGTGAATTTGATTAGTTTTCAATTGATGTTTCTACCCTTTATTGCAATTAATTTGTTTAATTGTTATGGATTTTTCTATTAATGAGAGGTTTCATTCCGACTTATGCCTTCTAATCGACCGCATTTCCATAACTAATTAAGTTGAACATACATTCTACTAAGTACATCATATAGGAAGAAACTCCAGTAAACGTTTTATAGTTAATTTGAGAGCGTGCCGTCCGTTTACTATCTTTTCATACAAAATTTATTATTTTCTATATTAGATAAAGATACATAATTCGATGTTTCTGAATCATCATACCAAATATATACTATTATTCTTTTTTTTTTGAAAACAAAATGAAAATGATTGTGTTTCAACAAGATAAGTAGTGTCTATATATTTTCAATTGTTTCAGATTGTTGGTATTTTAATCTTGACAAATAGAATGAAAACAATAATACTCTGGATAATACATTTAAAAGCTTTGAAATTTAATACGTTTCTTTAAGATGTATCTGTAGATGAAGATGAACATGTGATGTATATTCATTAACTTAATAGAATACAAATTATTTATTTAATAACTAATACGTAGAATAATACAATATAATACAAAATATAATTTTATATTCTTTCCCTCGTTTAGTTTTCATTCAGATGTATTGTAAGAACTATTTTCAAACTTTTTTTCTTATTTCAACAATTTTTGCTTATGTTAGAACAACTGGTACATTCCGTAAAACTATTTCCAAATTTTGACTAGAAGTTGAAAAACATTTTATCTTTCTTCCTCTTTTATTTTACTACATTGTGACAAGCTGTGCTAAAGCTTTGAGCAGCTTCATTTCTGTTTTATCCCAATATTTCACTGAGTGTCAAAATGATTTCTTGCTAAAATAGGAAAGAATAAGAATAGGGAAAACGAGAGAGAGAGAGAGAGAGAGAGAGAGAGAGAGAGAGAGAGAGAGAGAGAGAGAAGGGGGGGGGGGGGAGCTAGGCACATGAGGAAGGTTTTATATGCGTTAAGTTAACGTATAGGTTTTCACTTGACCAATCAATTACAAATATTCTTCACTCAATTCATCATTTATGTTTTCTTCCAATTGATCGAAAAAGGTTTTTAGCTTCATTTGCTTCATGCTTCTAGTTGTAATTCACATAATCTGTTTACCACTCAGCATTTTAAAACATGCTCTATTTGCTTTTTAGCGAAATCAGCCTTATTTATAGCATTGACAGAATAAGTTCATAAGTTGAGCAAGGTGGTTTGTAAGAGGTAAAGAGAATACAAGAACGAAAGAAGGCGAGTTAGGTTGAATGTGAAAACAAAGAATAGAGCAGAATTTAAAATAAGAAGAAGCAGAAGAAAGCTAACTATTATCTATATGTGTAACAATCGTTCAATGATCTTTGATACTCTTTCTCTCGTCATGTTTCAATAAGTTTGGAAGGATGATGTAATCTACGTCATGAATATATTTATGTTCGGATTAAGATCGAATGAGCCCACACTATATGATAGCTATTAATTTTCATTTTGTTTTTATATATTATTATAATATTTCTTTTACATCTCTCTGCCCTTTTTGGGCCTATATTTACCGCGTATTTTCTCTCTCTCTTTCCCTCTGATATTCTTTTCTTCTTTCTACTCGTGCTCTCTTTCTCTCTCTAATTTACTTTTTCTTTTTCTTTTAATTCTTTTTTTTGCGTTGTCGGCGTATCAGCCATGGCGATTCTCTTCCAGTTTCTTGATGCCCTCCGAATATCACCTGATATTTCTCGACATCTGACTCTGCGCTCTCCCCAATCGATTGCGCTGCTCTCACCAGCTGCTGTTTCAACCCTTATACTTCATTTTTTGCTGATGTATATATGATCATAGAATTCCAAACAAGGCCAAATAAACAATTAGTTTCATCGCTCATATCTCATTCTCACCGCAAAGTTGAGATGCTCACATTGCTACCTCTGCTTTTCGTATACTCTCGCTGTATTGTGTCTCAGCTGTTTCTTCAGTTTCTTATTCTTGTTCACCAGCTTTACATACATCGATCTCAATGTTGTAGCCCGTTCTATTCCGTTTTCGGAAGAACTTTTCCGCATTCCTGCTCGAGATAAGCATTTGAAAATGTAGGAAGTAAGAGGAAACAAGAGATAGAAAGGAAACAAGACAAAAACACATATTAAACGAACTTCATCTTTCAAACTTCAAAACTGCCTAATGCACATGATTTCTCAATCTATTCCTTTTCTTTCCTTTCCTTCAACTCCAGAATGTATCATCATGATCGTCATTTTTCCAATATTTCTTCACCATTATGGACAACAAACAGGGAAATATATATTTTGCTTGCGCAATCATATGATTATACTGCTAAGCATAAAATATATTCTTCATTTTCTATTATTTTTCATTAAAATTGAATTGGAAATTTCAAAAATATTATATGAGAATTGTATAATTGGATTAGTTTATATTATTACTAGATATTATAAATTACTTAATTAATGCAATAATTTATAACTGTCTTTTCAATCTCAATGCATCAATCCTTATCAAAAATATTTTTTGTCATTTATATTGTTGATTATTTTCTTCAAACTGTTAGTCATTCAGCTATAATTTCTTCTTATCTTTCTCAAAGCTTCAATTATAAAATGTTTCCTCTATCGATCCCCTCCCCAATGTTTTATATATTTTAAGTAGAATTTTAAAAAATATTATCATAAAAACTTTAATTAGTTTTTTTATTGTATATCCTATGTCCATTAAAGTCACATTCTTTATTTTGTTGATTATTAAATTGTCTACTCAGTTCACAACTTATTTTTCGCCACATGCTCTCGTTTTCACGTTTTAATACGCTATGCTCTCTTTTTTTCTTATTTATTCATTATACTTTTCACATCTCTCACATATTTTGCACCGCCTACACTTTTTTTTTTAAATTTTACGTGAACCGCGTGAAAATATAAAATAGACAGCTTACCATTTATTTTTTTTCCGCCAAATTGCTCACGGCATTGCTCTTCTTTATTCTTTTATGATATACTATATAAATACTGACTTGATTTACATTCCTTTTGAAATATTTATGCATTTTTATATATTTTTAAATAATTCATTAGGCTGTATGCTCTTTAATAATTGTCTGCTGATATATACGCTATTTTGACTTAGATTATGCGCTTATTGATCTCAGCTTGCAGCAGTGACAAGGCAAATGAAATCGTTCATCGCTTTTCAGATTTACTTTGAAACGTCTTCAATAGATGATATGCATGCTGTTTCGGCGACTCAAGCAAAGCATATAATGCTCAAAAACAAAATTTTTAGTTCATTCAACTGTTTCTTCATATTCATTTTACCATTTGAATTTCCCTTTATTTTCTTCTTCTCGTTCTTTTCACTTCTCTTCTCCTCTTTCCTTTTCTTTTTCTTCATGCTATTTCTATTGCTTTTCTCTATGTAGTAGAGACATCATCCTCGCATCCTTTCAGCTGCACTGAACACACGCTTCAGCTTTGATTCACTATCTTCGATTTCATCAACTATATTTATTATATAATATGCATATATTATACAACATTTACCAGTTTCTTTTTCTTATATTCTATAAATATCCTACAACTTATCATTCACAGGAAAATAAATATATTATATGTTTATTTATAGCTTTAACGAAGGCTTTTACTTCCTTTTTCATTTCACTTCTCATTTCCCCTATTGTTCTCGTTTTTAAACATTCAAATCATATCAACAAATCTCCACTATTGCCCAATTTTCTTGGATTTCATCTCCTGCATCTCCTCTTCTCCCTTCTTCACTGATCCTCTTCTCTTTCCTCTCTGTTTTATTCCATTTTCCTCTTGAGATATCGTGATTTCATCCTCACCATTTCAGAAACCTGTGGATATCATGCGTCTCTTTTTTCCTTTTCTCAAATATGCTTCTCTTACCCCCTCGTCAACGATGTCTCTTTTTTGCTGTCTTTTATTTTCATGTTAAATTGGCATAGACGCAGGGATGCTTTTCTGAAAAGCTCGAATATTTCATTCAGTTTCCTTTTCCACTCTCAAAAACGGCCCTCAATATCTCTCTCGTTTCTGACTTTTTTCTTTCCCTTACTCTTATTCCTTCTCTTTTTTTCTTTTGGCTCTTTGTCTTGTACTCGGAACGTCTATCTATATTCAACTCTCACCTTCCAATAGAGTATTCAATCATATACAAAGTTTTACCCTTAACTTGGAATTTTTATCGATTGTTTCTTTGATTCTGTAGCATTTTTATTCCCTCCTTTACTACTCTCTCTATCTCTCTTTTTATGACATTTCCTATCCAGTCCCTCTGGTCTATTTGTCTGTTTGGTTTGCCTCCATCATGATCAACGTGATCATACTTTTCTTTGTAAAACAAGTTACTTCATGCGTCTCCACCCTTCCTCCCAGCATCCTATTGAACGTCCGAAAGCTATTTCTGTTTCAACTAATGTTTTTTCATCAGTATACAGAAAAAATGCTAAATCTTTGTGTATTTCGATAAAAATATTATACATCACTGTTATCATTTCTTCGTTTTTCTTATTGTAACTATGGGTTATATTCTTTTCTTGTTCAATGTTTTTTTATTTTTCTCTCAATTTATAAGTTTTCTTTTCAAGTATCTAGTTTAAATAATTTTCAATTTGTAAAAAAGTGTTCATGTATATTAAAAAAAAACGAAATGGTTTATTCAAAATTCTGTAAACTAACGCAATCCAGTTGTGTCCTACATAGGGAACATGTACATGTGCATATAGACATGTATAGACAATATTCACCTTCATTTTTTGTTTAAATATCTGTATATGTATATGTATTAGACGTCCTCATTTTTCAAAAAATACAACTTTTGCGAATATGCAAGAAATGACAACCTATTGTTGAACATGCTTTCTCTTCATTTTGATTCAACTTGTTGTTGCAACTTCATGTTGTCGTACCTGATGATCTTTACTCATTTCAAAGTTTACATTTAGTTTTTTTTTGTTTCTTGTCACATCTAATATATTTTTCAAAAAAATATTTCGGTTTCTACAACTTCACTTCAACAAAAAATTAGAAGAAAAGAGAAAAAAATTGTTGACGACCATAGGCTTCATCCTCCTTCATCATCCTCATCATCATGGAATACTTGCTGGTTGTATTTTTTATTTTCTTCCTTTGAACTATTCCATTCAACTAGTCTATTCAAGAAATTTTCATAAAAGTCTAATTTATTCATGGTGTTTTCTTTTTCTTCCTCTAAAAAATATCAGGTTTTTTGTCAAGTTTCTCCCAACTATTCTCAAGTATCTAACCTTTTGTCTTTTATTATATTTCCAAGAAAAAATTATATTTTTACATATATTTTTTTCCTATTGGGAAGGTAAATTTCAAAGTTTTTAAAAACTTTGAATGCATCGAGATTCAATCAGATTTGTTATCACCATGGAAACACCTCAAAATTTTATGAACTCTAATTCCTATTACTACGGAAGCAAATTAAACTACTTTTACTTTTTGTTAAATCTTCTCTTCAATTTTCTATCGATATTATTTGTCATTTTCTCTCAATTTCTCGTTCCTCATAGTTTCTATAAAGCACAAGAGAAGCAATATGTTCCAATATATTATATCGTTATTCCAGATGACAGAAGAACAGTCATCAACTCGAAACAATGTGGAAGAAGTTCATGGCCAGCTTTTCGAAGTAGGCCCACGATATGTCAATCTATTGTATATCGGAGAAGGAGCCTATGGAATGGTTGCGTAAGTTTTTCCGTGTTTAGATCTAATGTCAAATTATTAAAAAAACTCTATAAATAAGATTGATTTTATTTTTTTATATTAAAAAATTTTCTTTTTTTGGTTTGTAAAAAAAATTTTATTGGCTAGAAAATTGTGACATTAAATTGTTTTCCGTGTCAAAAAATTTTTTCTTGCCATCCGCTGTCGATTTAGTCGATCGGCCAATTGGCTAGATTCCTCTGGGGTTAAACATAAAGACAGGGACATAGCAGTTGCAGCAGCAGGGGTAGAAAAAAATTGAGAAAATAATGATTGAAATATTTATATTTTACTGATTCACAAAGAAGATTTTAATATATAAAATACAAAAAAGTAAAAAAAAAGGTTGATTTAGTCAATGAATTTATCAGTTATTTTAACCCAAATTTACAAATAAATAAGTTATAACTTTAACTGTTATTCAGATCTGCATTGAATACACATACTCGTGAACGGGTGGCAATCAAGAAAATTTCTCCATTTGAACATCAAACGTTTTGTCAACGAACATTGAGAGAAATTAAGATTCTCACAAGGTTCAAGCATGAAAACGTAAGTTTGTGAATAACATTGAAAAAGAAAGTAAATTTATTTGCAGATTATTAATATTCAAGAGATTATACGGTCATCTTCTGTTGACACCATGAAAGATATGTAAGTCATAATTTTCTTTTGTTTTCTTCTTAAAAATATTCAAAATTCTAATTTGCCTTATACAAATTAAATAATATTGTAAATAATAATAATATATGTATTCTAGTTACATTGTTCAATGTCTTATGGAAACAGATCTTTACAAGTTACTTAAAACACAAAAACTATCAAATGATCATGTCTGTTATTTCTTATATCAGGTTATTAATCTTTACTTTTATATGAATAATAATATATTTATATTTAAATATTTAGATTTTACGTGGCTTGAAATATATTCATTCAGCTAATGTTCTTCATCGTGATCTGAAACCATCAAATCTTTTATTGAATACAACTTGTGATTTGAAGGTTTACCCAGCACTTCTCTCTCAATTTAATATTTCTCTCTATAGATATGCGATTTTGGACTCGCACGTGTAACCGATCCACAAACAGATCATACTGGATTTTTGACTGAATATGTTGCAACTAGGTAAGCAGCAAAACCGTTTTGTGAGAAAAAATATTATGTGAGATGTTGTTCAGTATTGCTAATCTTTGTTACTATTATTAAGCCAAATTCATATTTGTTTGATCTCAAGTAGTTTTGATCTAATAACATTTAACAATGATTTATAGGTGGTATCGGGCTCCTGAAATTATGTTAAATTCTAAAGGATATACTAAGTCTATTGATGTTTGGTCTGTTGGATGTATTCTGGCTGAAATGTTGAGTAATAGACCCCTCTTTCCTGGTAATATCACTAATCTGTGAAGAAAAATGATTTCATTTTTTAGGAAAACATTACCTTGATCAGCTTAATCTTATTTTGGCTGTTATTGGATCACCTTCACAAGAAGATCTTCAATGTATTATCAATGATAAGGTAAATGAAAAAATTTAACTAATCTATTTCGAGCAATATTATAGGCTCGTTCTTATCTCATTTCATTGTCTCAAAAGCCCAAGCAACCGTGGGCTCGTCTTTATCCCGGAGCCGATCCACGAGCTTTGGATCTCCTAGAAAGAATGTTGACATTCAATCCTCAAAAACGGTTAAACCTTTTTGTGAGAAATTGATATTTAGTACAATTTTAGAATTACCATCGAAGATGCATTGGCTCATCCATATTTGGAGCAGTATTATGATCCAAATGACGAGGTTAAAATATTCAAATACCATCTTATCTATCTCAAATATCACATTATTTCCATAAACCAATTGTTTTCAGCCCGTTTGTGAAGAACCATTCACTTATGAAATGGAATTTGATGATCATCCCAAGGAAGCACTCAAAGAGCTTATATGGCAAGAAGCTGAATTGCATCACAAACGTATGATGGAAGAAGCCGATCGGATGCAAACTCAAACTCAATAATATAATCTTCATGTATTGTCATAAGTATTGTTCTTAAACGTTTTATTAATAAGCTTGTTTTTAGAAACTAATCTAATCCCAAATAACGGTACTTTTTTAATTGACCCTCATATTCTTTTAAATTCATTCTTTCCTCATTTTCTTTCCTTTCATGAGAGAATTAAACTTGAAAACCAGAAGTATATTCCCGGATGATTCCATTTCGAACTAGATAACACATATCCTGCCAATGTCCTTGTTCGAACCGACGATCTTCTCTAAGCATTAATTTCAGTTCAACATCACGTTAACAAAAGCTCGATGTTTCTTATTTCCCATATTTATAATCAATATATTCGAAAATGTTTGCGTAAGACCGTTAATATGAGCATTTTAGCTTTACTCATCGGCTTCGAGTTTATCCATGACCCAGTAGAAATTTTTTTTAATCATTAATTGTATAATTATAATATTCTTTTTTATCTCAATTCATATTCAATGTATTCTTTTTCATATACCTTTTTAATGATTTTTAAACCAATACATCCATAAAGTTTTATAATATAAAATAGCTATGATTTCAAAATTTCCTCAGTAATTTTACAAAAACAAATATAAATGAAAAATTTGAAATATGTACACTTTGATGACCTTTGACTAAGACTTTTAACTGACATCTCTAAATAGATTTTGCAAAGAGTTCTTAAAAATATTGTGCAAACAGTTCAAATAATTGTATAATCAAATATGTATGTTTAATCTGTTGCACATTCTTTGAGAGTAAATATCATATAACAGTTACATGAACATAGAGAGAGAGAAATTTAAAAAATTAGATTAAAGGTTAAGTATTATGCAAAATACAAAAAAAAATTTCTTTACTCAATCAGAAAACTTGATTTTGTAAATTTGTTTAGCTTTAAAATAATTTCGCCTGCGTAGTATAGATGATATGTACAAAAAGTGATAGAAGACTTGAACATTACCATTTACAAAATATTTAATAGAAAATAGCTTGTTCTAATGTTAATAGATAGGCAATGCTTTAATAATTCCAAATTTGTTATTGAAATAAAAAAAGTGTAAAAATGACACAATGAGTACAAAATAAAAAAAAACAAGAACATTATTATATGAAAGGCAATTTTTATTAATATTATTTTTTTTCAATTTGATACACTTTCTACAAGTAATTCCCGTGGGAAACGTGGCAACAATTCTCATAAAAAATCTCAAACAATATATGTATACATATAATATATAAAAAAAATCTATCAGCTCTGCTGGTAATACCGCGCGAATTTAATATTATACATATATATAATTGAAAAAGCTAGAATATCACTACATACAGCATTTTAGCATTGGGGTGAAGTGTTAAGAGAAAGCATTAACAGCAATAAGAAAGAACACACGTACAGGCAACTATTTTAACGAAATTGAAGTACCGATCACAAAAAATGAATCAGCTATCTACATTTTCATTTTTTGTAAGACGTTGGTTATTAGATTTGTGCTGGATGACTGTGGTAGTGATTCTTCTTGATAAAAGCATATATATGAGTCAGAAAGCAAGCGTGTTACAAGTGGATCCATATCACTGCCTTTACCGAACATTGTCTTAATATTGTGAGGTGAGTATGACGGAATTAGTGATGTTGATCTTACGTTAGTACAGCCTATCTGATCAGCCATACGCAGTCGGTCCCACCCTGCAGATGAAAGCCACCATGACATCTTATCACATTCGGAAACCTGTTTTAAGAGTAATTAAAAATATTGTAGAGAAACATGTCAACTACAAGAAAGAGCAACAAAAATGTTCTTGAAGAAAAAAAATGGAAAAATCAACTCACCTTAGGAACATTGAAACCTTCACTCAGGCCTTCACGGTCAGCCATAGAATCAAAGAACAACCAACGTCCTGTCGATGCATGTCGAATAAATGCAACATAATGCGAAGTTTCAATACAAAGAACTGCAGATAGTGTCTGAAAAAAGTTGTATTTCACTTAGAAATAGAAAACGTGATGCATCACAAACCATCTTATGACTGTGTGGCTTTTTTACAGGTCGCCCACTAGGATAGAATTCGCGCATATGGTGATCAGCCTCTCCTGCACTTTGATGGATTTTTTTGAAGCAAGAAGCACAAAATGAGACCTTTAAGCAAATGGATTTGAATGAAAAGTAAATATTTTTAAAAACCTCGGTCAAAAATACTCTTTTACATAAGAAACACTCAGGACACATTCCTTCAGCAGGTTTATTACAAGCAAAGCATTGTTGTGCGGCTATAATTAAAAAATAAATAAATAAATAAGTAAAATAATTCACCATTATGTACAAGACCCGTAATGTCTATCCGTTCCAATGGAAGAATTTTATCAAAAACTTTTTGTTGCCCATATCGCGGTAACTTAAAAAGCCAAATAAAAGTAGAAATTATGAGAAACTTTGAGATAAACCTGAAGGATTAGAACTTTCGGTGGGAAAGCAAATTTCACTCCGGCCCCTTTCATGGATCTTTCTAGAAGATGTTGTGTTGTTGCAACTCCCCCTTGCCAATCTTCAACTACCAAAGGACATAAGTAAGTCCGATCTATCTTGTTATCTTTGAGATTGCTGAAACAATAGAAATCATTCTAAGGCTAAAAGTGAAATACAATACATTATTTCCAAGAATGGCTTCGCTTTGAGGATTGTTCGAAATACTTCTCCCAATACTTCCTCAGGATCTTTTTCTTCATTCGTCAAGCCTTTAATATGGGGAAGAATTTCTGATAACAATTGTCGTAATTTCATTATATGATCAGCACGAACATAGTGAAATCTAAGATAAATATAAAACAATGCATACTATATAGTTAAAAATTATCTTACTTTCTTAAAGGATAAACAATTTCGGATGATAACACCCTAATAAACTCAGAGTATTGAGGAACATCACCTCGTTGTGGTGGTCTCTCCAAAAGACTATAATAAATAATATAAAAAATAATCAAATAAACTAAAAGCTTACAAATCAAATGCTGTTGTTTGCACAAACATTGCATATAAAGTTGCATCAATATAACAACTATTTCTATGTCCTTGAATTCCCTTCATACGTCCCAGAAGATCTTCCACGATCTTCCATGGTTCACAACGGATAGTTTCTATTCCACTATCAATACTACCGAAATCAGTTTTACCTAAAAACATTTAAATATAATTAATAACCTTTTAAAATCTACGCACTCCTGGCTGCGATATCCATATCTGAAATTGACTGAACTCTTCTATCTCTTCTAAGTACTGATGTTGGTACAATTACAGCTCTTTGATATATTTTAGAGCTTGATGATGGAGCTATTCTCCAACCTGCTGGGATATCTTCATCCTTAATTAAAAAAAGATTATATATACACTTCTTAAAATTTAAATACCAGTTCAACAATAGCACTTTTTTGTAAATGATCATTATCCTCACTAAGAGCATCACCGATCCAACGAACTACTCCTGACCGGCAAGAGCCACGATAGCAAACTTCTACATAACTATCTGTAATGCAAGTTTAAAAAAAAATTAAGAATGCGAATTGAATAATGATTAAGTTATCTAATTCATTCATAATTATTCATAAAAACTAACCAACGGAAAAGGAATCTATGAGATAATCTTCAGGGCGCATTGCTGGAGCAGGAGGCACAGGAGGTGGAAGGGGGGGGAGAGGGTCAGATAGAGATTCTGCCGAAGCCTTAAAAACCAGTAGATTCCAAAATTATATGATAAAAAACCAATCAATTCTTATCAACTAATTGGGATGGAAACTGACTTGCTTGTGGCGAATGCTGAGAGAATGAGCCCCATCTTGTGATCTAGGTCTGGAAAGTACTTCCAAGGAACATAGCAGTACGAATCCTGCTCGATTCTCAGGCGTTTGAAAAACTATTTCACCTTGAAAGACACCAGTACCTTTACCGATGGCATCGTCCTGTGGGAGAAAGGATAAAAATGCACAAAATGCAAAAAAAAAACTTACAAACTCAACACCTGCATATAAATTAAAATGTCCCTTTAAATGTCCAATAAAACGAATATAGCCAAGGTGAGATTTATTACCATCATTCCACCTACAACGATCTCCAACTTTAGCGCCATTACTCTTGGTAAGATCTTCCACACTTAATAGACCAATTTATTAGGGGGAAAATCAATATAACAAACCTAAATGTTCTGTCATAAACAGCTACAACATGAGCACTTTGACTTCGACTAGGTTGTGAGCTATTTGAGCGAATGCTCTAGAATTTCGAAAATGAAGAATTAAAGAAAATTTTAAAAACAAACGGGGTTATTAATAGATCGTCGAGCAGTTCCATGACGCTTTTCTCTGAGCTCCCCCGAATTTCGCCATTCCCTTGTGGGGTCGTTTATAGAGCGAGACTCACCATCCCATGTGGTGAGATCTCTTTCGAATCTTCAGAGAAATCAGTATAAAAAAAAACAAAAAAAAAACTACCCAGCCATGTCTCCATTTATTCTTCTAGGTACGGAATTGTCAGCATCAAATACTGTTTCTACACGATGATCGACCCGTCGAATCGGCACATTTCGTACTTCCGTCGTAGATTTACTAGGTCTATTAAATTAATATTACAAAAATTAGCGAAAACAATCATACTTGTACCCATATGAAGCTATCGAGTTCCATGCTGGTTTCGAAATTTGTGATCCATTATAATAGGCTTGTCCAGGAGAAGAATATTCATGTTCATTCATTCCATAAGGCTAAATTACAACAAAAACTTATTAAGTTTAAAAGCAATTCAATTAATACTTCAGGCAAAAATATTATAAAATATGATAAATAGTTGAATAAAAAAAGAAAGAAAGAAAAAATCGGTGTTACTAATATTATAATAGGGAACTAACAAAAATGGAACAAACACAGGAAGAATTGGGGTTGACTCGGCACGCCAATCGATGCTTGGGCCTCGTCAAAGCATAGAGACAACAAGTAAATAGCTGCAGACATGGCACAACAGAAATGAATAATGAGCAATAGAAACTATAATATATTCCATCTCTCTCATACGGAGTGCAGGAAAAAAAAAGAAAAAAATAGAAACATAAAGAGAAATATATAGCGGAGGTAGTGACGGAGAGAGTTGAGATGGCTAGGGAGAAAGAGACCCAAAGCCAGCAAATGAAATGAAGATACACAAAGTAATTTAGAAGCTTGAGCGGACAGCACAACTATCTTCAGATTTGAATAACATAAAATCAACTGACGTTGAATTGAGGTTTTCTCGAATACTTTCCGACCTTAGGACGAGAAGTAGATATATATACAGTCATCAATTTCATAGATGTTAGTTCTCCATTTAGAGCCGCCATGCAGCCATGAAGAGAGGAAATGAGAGGATTCTGCGGTTTAGAATGACTAACCGAGAGAAACAGAAGATTCTACTCGTTTTTTCTGTTGCATACAAACATAATAATGTTGAGAGTAAGTTAGAAAGAGAGAGGACACGAAGAATTGAAATGGAGAGAAAGAGAATGAAAACGAATAGATGAATATACAGAGAACAGGTGTTAGTTAGAACAAACGAATGGGATTAGATTATTTTTTCGTTCAAAGCAGTTCAAGATGACGATGAAGAAAAAGAACACAATAATGAGCGCTTTTTCCAACTATTTAGGATTCTGGATAAAATAAAAAGAATAGACATTCAGTGTCAGCTGGTATGTCTTCATGAATCGATTATATTGCTTCTATTTCTCTTTTCATCTCACATCACACACACACACACATATATACACACCCAAACACACGGTCGAAGCAACTAGTTTCGTCGTCATTCTAGCTGTTACAACAGGCATAACAGCTAATAGAACATAAAAAAAGAATAGCGTTAACAAAATTCCAAATTGAAAACAACGAGACTACTCAGAAAGATAAGCAAGATTTATAAAATGTATATACTTACTTGCACGTTAAACCATATACCAAAACGATGTTCGATTTCTCCAATCTCAATGATCTTTCCTTGAAAGTTGTCCTCAGACACGTTCTACAAACAAGCAGAAGTATGGGGAAAAGAAAAAAATAAGGAGAAAAAGAAAGAGAACGAGGAAGAGTTGAAAAATTGATGCAAGTACACCTTTCAACTGTACAAATAACAAAAACGTATAAATTAGAGAGACAACACACATGCTTGCTTCGCATATTTCTCGATCGAACTTGTGTATGACTTGCATGACAAACCGTTGAAGAGTAAAATTAAGTTATTATCAAATGAGTGAGAGAACACTAACCGTTTTATTGGTTATCGTGACAAGATCACCTTCCTTCAAATTTTCAACAAAAAAAAATCTTTCAAAATCATTGTGAAGTAGAAACCGCTTTTCAGCCGGCATTGCAATGAGAATCCTAAATATAATGATATAATTTTGTCTAAAATATATATTATGTACATTGTCTGGTCTTCCGTAATTTTCATGATTTCAGAATCTCGAACAATTGCGAACGTTGAAGAATCTAAGACATCCACAAGAACCGTATAATATGGCCTTAGATATGCTTTAAGAGAATTTATATCCTCCATTCTTGAAACCGGCTTCATGATTGTTCCTCGCGGTAACTTTAAAAAATCTTTTAAAAGAAAAAATAAATAAAGTTAATACCAAAATATCATCGGCTTCAACAATCATATTTCTAACTATGAAACCTGTAGTTGCCTTTTGTAAAATGGCTAGATTAGTATCGTTTTGAACTCTATAGTTATTCCTTTCCTTTACATTATCTGTGAAAAACCAACCTGATTGCTCGGTTATTAAGATCGTCCATTTGTGAAAGATTTTCTACTGACATGGAACAGGATGGATTCGAAGATTGATCTTCCAGTTGTTCATTGGAAGCAGAAATATCAATGAGCCTATTTACAGTTATATTTTTTGAATTGCCTATATCTTGGGTCTGTAAAAGGGAATGGCGCATTTATAATAAGTATCTCTCATCTACCTCAATGGTCTCAAGATCTAATTCCATCTGGATATTATCCCAAATCTGATCATTACGGGGACCTCTATTGGTTGAAGGAATAACAGGCAAGTCTGAGTGAATATAATGTACATTTCGTTGTTCCACCTTATAACCAGACATGGAATTCACTGAAAAGAAAAGTAGAGACAATATTTTATAAAACGATTGCAAAAAAAAAAGATGATGAACAAGCTGAACCTAATAATGAAACAACATTAGAAACGAGAGTGCGAAGACAACGTTTGATTGTTATAGATAATAACACTATAGCACGAATACTGAAAAATACTGACTCATAAAATCAATGAAGAAGTTTGAGAATAGTGTGCAATAGATAAAATAATCAGCAAACAAAAAAAATAGCATTAGCAATCAATTGAAGTATTCATTCCATCAAGGTTTTTCTAATTTTAAAAAGGAATATATGAAATAACGAGAAAATATAATATTATGAAACATATGTAATGCCTATCTATATCACATGTATATAATTGTTGCTAAGTAGAGTACAGATATGCCTTGGAGAAATTTATGGATACGATTTTCATAGCAAGAACCAACTGTATTAGAGAAACAGTTGAAGAAAACGAGAAGGAGCCCTAAATTGTAAAAGTTTAACAGAGTAAACGAAGAGAAGAAAATGATGATGAACAAAAGAAAACGGATGTATTATACGCTTCACATAGCTCTTCTGTAGTCCAAGAAGTTGACGAAAGAAAAGTAAACAATCGGTTCGCTCACTCGAATAGTTGTGATAGCAAGTGTAAAGGCTATTAAGGTTCTTCACACATGTATCCAAAATGCGTTGTCATATACGCACACATATATAATATATATATATATATATTTGACATGGAAAATCCAACTAAAACTCAATAATTATAAGGCCAACATAAAATACTCTGTTTATGAATCAGTAAAACAATGATTAAAATCAACAAACAAAAAATCGAACAAAAAGTAGTACCCTGCTTAACTCGTTAGCTTTCTTTTTATTTCTAATATTCTTCGTGGAACGGACGTGTCAATTACTAATTTTTGAGTTATATCAAAAACTCCTTTTGATTTCACAAATTCCATGAATGATGGTACATCCCCGGTTAAACCGAAATAGAAAAATTTAGCCGCTAACCAGCTAAAATATTCAAAATCTTTTTCGAATAATTTTTATGAACATACCAAAAACCATCTGGAGATAAACAGAAATCTAGAGCATTATGGAGAGATTCATAATCATCCTGATTATAAATAGTTTCAGATGTTAGAACAACGTCAAAACTGAAGAGAAAAAAAATGGCGGAATTTAAAAAAAAGTTACGATTTTTGAGGAATTCCTGATATGTTTTTCCAGTCACAGCCGAGAAGAATACTTTTTTCAATAGCAGCACCGTTCAAAATTATATTGTCTTTAGTAAAACACTCGACGACGCAACTATTCTAGAACCAAATTATTCATTTTTAAACCTTAGGTCCGTATATGCAACATACGAAATCTTGAAATGCAACGCATTCAGCCCCAAAAATTAAAGTCAAAATAGCGGGAAGGCCAGCACCACAGCCGAGCTGTAAACAAAAAAATCAAGTATGCTTGATAGTTTAAACCATTAAACTTCAATCACTCTTTTGTTCAAAAAAAGCTCTTGATTATTCTCGATTAAAGCACAAAGATCAATGGAACATTCCCATACCTAAAGGAAATAGGCTTTTTCAATGTTGAAAGGAGGATCACCTTGAAGCCTCCTTCATACACATGTCTCGTGATGTCTGATCTATCAATACTTGTTAAGGACACGTCGCCTTTGAACCCCCTATGTATCAAATTGGATTCAACCTCCTTCTCTCCTATATACTTCATAATACGGCCGCTCGGCAAAGTGACTGATACAGCCATACCTGATCAAAAAATCAGCCATTAAATACAAATTACTAAAAAGCAAGTAAGATGAAATTTACATTTCAATAAATAAAATCATCGAAATATTAATATTTATTTATTTTATATCTAAAGCATTATTACAGAAAACTCCCACCATAACTTAATAACATATAAATAGTCTCTGTAAAATTCAATAAGTTAGAAATCACATTTTCTTCACAGATTTGCATCACAGGCATGATATTCATGCGATTCGGCTAAAATATTAAAGTAAAACTGTTGATGCCTAGCCTAAAACTGACATTTTAAAATGATTGTTAAATTAGATATTCTAAGTATGAAATATTAGTTGCCTCATCAGTACCCGATTGCACATGAATATATATATATATGTACAAAAAGGCGAAAATTGTGAAGGGTCGTTCCTATATAAACTTTCTATCTAGCTCCACCCAGTACATGAGAAACTTGGTTCACAGTGCCTTCTACCCAAGTAGACACCCTAGATTCTTCTTTACTGAGTACAACATCAAGTTGGCGTTTATCAAACTTAGCAACAGTTCCGATAACACGTGCCAATGTCTTAATTGGAAAATTTGGTCAGTGATTTTAAATGAAAACATACTACACATTCTTTTCCTAAAGTTTCACGTTCCGCCATATAACGATAAAGAACATTTTTGAGATACTGTAATTAAAATATATAAGCAATTGTTTTATATTTATAAGTTTACCTCTGCTTCAGCAGAATGAGCAAAACCTATATCATCGTAGCCTGTTGTTTTTTTATCACCACCATTTACAGATATAGTAGCAGGGGAATTGTTCTAAAACATAAAAATGAAAACTATATCTTCTGTTCCAAAAGTTATACTTTAGTATGAGAATCTATGCTACGTTGAAGAAGTTCATTTCGTTCTCTCAAGTGATCGATTTCCTTATGAGAATCATTCAACCGTTTCCGCATATTTTCTAGTTCTTCCTCATACTGAAATATGATAAATACAAGATAAAATTCCAGAGTAATTACCATGTAATCTTTCTCAAGTGATTTATTTTGACTACTAACAGTTTTCTGAACAGCACTTTCCTCTTTAACGTCATTTTCTGCTTTGAGCTTATCTAAAGCTTCAGTTTTTTCATTTAGCTCCATGTACAATTGTTTAACTTCTTTCTGTAATTCGCGAATAACCTGAAATTTTTTGGTTTGAAATATAAATATTATTCTCAATTACCTTTTTGCTATCAGTATCTTGTTTGGCAGCAGCTTTACGAAGACCATCAGCATTAAATTCTTCTAATTCACCAACCTAGAACTTCGTTTTCAAAAATAGAAAATAGAATAATTACCTTCAATTGCAATTCCTTGACTTTATTTTCAAAATCATTTATCTTTGTATTCAGATCTTCACGTTGTAATTCTAGATCAGATTTTTTATCTTTCAATAATTTATTATCCGCTTCGAGCTCAATAATCTTATGTTCCTGATCAGTCACTTTAGAAGACAACTGAAAACAAAAATCATATTTGAGGCAATATTAGATTGAAATACCTTCTTTTCCTTTTCTTTCTTCTCATCTAATTCTTCTTTAACCGATGACAGAGAAATAAGCTGCTGTTCTAGTTTGGCTCTTTCTAAAGTTCCATCATCAAGTTTACGATCTTTTTCAGAAATAGAAGCTCTCAATTCATCAATCTATATATTCCGTAATTTAAAGAAAAATCACAAATTTCTATGAAACCTGAAGCATAAGTTCTGCTTTTGCAGCAGCTATATCCTTTTCAGAGTTTTGTTTCATCTTATTCAAGTTAGATTCTGCCTTCTGCGTCAGATTTTTTACTTCAGCATTGAATTTCTGCAAGAAAAATTTTCAGAAAAAAAAACAAGTCTTACTACCTCTTCTTGCTCTAACTGATACTTCTTATATTCTTCTGATAGATCGGAGAGATTTTGAGCAATAGATTCTTTTTCCGAGCGAAGAGTGGATAGTGCAGAATTTTCTTTCACTGCATCTTCAAGTTGGTTTCTAACGTTTTCAAGAGCACTAGCATATTGCTCTCTATAAAGTAAAAAAAACATTTGATTTGAAATAAACTAACAAATTGCCTTAATGTTTGTTCCTCTTCAAGCATCTTTTTATGATTACTTTCCTTATCCTCAAGAGATTGCTTGAGAGACTCTATTTCTCGTTGGTTTTCAATAGATATAAGGTCAGCAGCCTTCTTACCGTCTAATTCAGCCGACAACTGCCCCTGAAAAAACAGAAAAATAATAAAAAAATTTAGAAAATATGATTTAAATACTTGCAGTTCAGCAACTTTAGCTTCATATTCCACTTGCTTTTTAGCTGTTTCTTCTCTAGCATCATCAACCGATTTGCGAAGTTCGGTTATTATGTTTTCCTGAAATAATAATAATAACTACAATAGTCACTGGAATACACGCCTTTGCTATAAATTCTACTCTCAATCGCTCGTTTAGATTTTCGAGTTCTTCAACTTTTGATGTAGATTCAGAGTCCTACAAGATCACAAAATCGGAATTGTGATAGCGAAAGAGATATCATAAAAATGAAATCTTCAAAAAAAACTCTACCTTGGAAGCGTTATCATCAGCAGCTTGCCCAAAACTTTTGAGATCATTTTTAAGTGAAGAAATTTCCTCTTCTAGTTTTGAATATTCGTTATCCTTATTTGCTAACTCCTGTTTATGTATTGAATCCAATTCTTCAATTTTGTGGATTTGAGATACCATATTTTCCTCAATAGATTGGAGATCATTTTGTTTTCTGAAAAATCTTCATAATGTTTATCATAGCTTTAATACTTTACTTGTGAAGTTCTGTTTCTAACTCGTTGATCTTTTCATTTCTTTCCTTTAACTGATCACTAAATTGCTCCTCGGATTTTTCTAAAGCGGCAATCTTGTCTTTGTAAATTCTCTGAAATAGATTAAGCAAAATGTGCACGAAGGAAATGAATATTCACAATTTCAGATTCAGCATCAGAAAACTTTTCTTCGGTTGACTTTAATAGAAGTATTCTCTCTTCGTACGCTTTGACCGAAACGTTTTGCTCTTCTCTCAGCTAAAATTTAACTCAAAAAAAAAAAAAAAAAAAAATTAAAGTTACTTGACATATCTCCTCTTCGAGCAATTTCTTCTCATCTCGAACATTTACTAACTCATTGTTAAGCTTTTCTAATCCCGATTCTGTTTCCACTAACTGCTTGCGGATTTCAATCTCCTTAATGATATTTTGAAACAAAAATATTAGGTTAATGACTAACGACTTCTCCAAGTTCTTGTACTTTTTTGCTCAATGTGTCATTGGAGCCAGACAAAGAATTTAAAATTTCAATCTTCTCGGCTAACTCAGTTGAAAGTTCCCCCAAAGATGATTCTTTCTCTTCAACTTGTTGTTTTAACGAACAAATTAGTTCGTTTGTTTCATTTTGAAGCTTATTATATAAGTCAGAGTGAGAGTTTACATCATCCTGTAATTGCTTGATTCTTTCTCTAGCAATATCAAGATCCACCTTAAAAAAAGAAAAGTACAAAAAGGACAAGTAATACAATATGCTTTACTTTCAATGTTTCCTCACTGTCAGCAGTACTACGAAGGAGATTAAATTCAGAAGCTAATTTATCTTTTTCTTGGATTAGATTCTCTATTTTTTTTTGTAGCGCAGCAATTTCGTTGTTTAATTCAGAAACTGTCTGAGAGTGTTCTTCCGCTCTCGTTTCATCGTTAGCTTGCTGGAACATATAGACAGAGTAAAATGAATGAGAAAATGAATAAATACCCCCAATTGATCGAAAGACGGTAGATCACTGGACTCCAAAACATTCGAGGTAGATTTAGTAAACGATTCCTCCAATTCGCGTTTCTCATTAGCGAGTTTAGTTCTATCTTCTATAAAATTAGGCGTCCTACTTAAGACATAAAGGAAAATAACCTTCTAGAGCTTTTTCAGCACTTTCAGCACGAGATATAAGCTCTAAAACTTTTACTTCAACTAAATCTCTCTGCTTCCTTGTCTCCTGTAAGTTTTAATATGAACATACCATTGAAATATTTTTTATACCTCTAGCTCACTCCTCAAATGCTCATGCATTGCTGACAATTCTTTGGCAGCTTCTAAGTCTCTCTGAGAACAACATGAAGAATAAAAAAACATTGCAAAATAAACCTGAATTTCATCCCGTTTAGCTTCGCTTTGTCGTAAAGCTTCGGTTTTCTCATCTAGCATCGTTGTTAATTCTGTGATCCTAACATCATACTCATTCTGCTGAACAACGGCTCTGAAAAGGGAGAAACTAACAACAAAGGATGCAACGTCTAGAAGGAAATTGAGCGAGCGCGCCAGCAAAGAAGTATAATCTCATGAGCACGTTATATTGGGAAAAGCAGTAATAGGACACCATTGCCTGAGAGAATGGAAGAAGCTTTCATTGAACACTTATCGTGCATTTCATCTTAGGGTAAAATAACAATTTTAGGAGCTAAAATCGATAGAATACTTATACATTTGCAAAAGAAAACACAGTGAATTTGGTCGATCTACATAAACAACAGCTAATCATGCTGCTACGGCCACTCCTTGGAGCAGCACGCCATATAACAGCGCAAATGAAAATAAAATAGTAATGAAAAGAGAAAGAGAGAAACATTGGAAAAAAACTAAAATCATGAAAGATTTTCGATTACCAAAACAAAATTCTCTTCAAATTCATGAAAATAAAAATCGACATAGGAGGACAAGCGGAACATTGACGCAGCGGCGTAATCTACTACTAGAAATCAAAAATTAGAATAAAGAGAGATTAGCATAAAATGTGAAGTATAAAACTAAGCAGAGAGATAAATAAAACATGAAAAGAAACATGAAAATTGAAAATAAACAACTTACTTTTCAGTTAATTCTTGGAGCTCAGAAATTTTTGTATCAAGCTGCTGCTGAAGATTTTCAATTTGAGTATCAAAACCGCGTTTTTCTTTATTGTGTTGAACAATAAACTCTTCTTTATCAGTTGTTGATTTTAATTGCAATGCTGCTAAGTTATCTTGCAACTCATTAATCTTAGTAGTCAACAATTTCTAAATTTTGAATTTAATATAAATAAATAATTTTATTCTTACTTCTTTTTTTTGAGCTTCGTCACTTTTATCCACAACTTGCTGATCGAGCTCTTTCTGAAGACTTTCCACTTTCTTTCTTAAATGGTCGGATTCATTCTGAGCATACTCCAACCTAGAGAATAAGAAAATAATTCAAATGAATAAAGTTAGCATTAACTTAGACACAGAGGCAGCGCGCTCAACCTCATTTTGCTGCCGGGTTTGCGTAATAATTTCCTCATGCTCACTAATGAGAGCAGCAACCTCATCTCTTTGACGTTGGCTTGAATGTTCAAGTGCTACTTTCATCTCGTCCTCCTTAAACAACCATAGAACATATGAATAAGTGAACAGCAATAAAAACTTTTTCTGCTAATTTGCATTCCAATTCAGAAATACTTGCTTTCATCTGAGACAAAAGTTCATCATGATTGCTAATATCTTCCGAAGTAGCCTTAGGTATATTTTGGTCCTTCATCAAAAGATGCTAAAATACATTTTTAAAATTTATGCATATTGAATACTTACCAGTTTATCTAAATCTACAGCGTGCTGCTTTGTAATTTCTTCTAATTTGTTTTCTAAGTCATTTTGAAATTTCTGCTCACGCTCTTTAAATTCGGCCATCATCTCTGACCGCTTTTGTTCTTCTTCTTCACGCACAGCTTGCACTCCTTGTTGTTTGGCTGTAGATAGTTTCTCAATCATATCCGTTTTTTCAGCTTCCAAAGCCTATGAGAATGAATCAAAAGGATAAACGCGTACGAAGATACCTTTACGATTTCCTGGAGATCGTCTACTTTCTTTTGCCATCGTTCATTCGCCTGACCATCTTGAATTTCTAAAGTTCGGCATTTTGCCCTCCAAGATTCAATCTTGAAAAGAAAAAAATAAGTTTGAAAAATATAATGGAATAAAACCTCTCTGTCTTTAATCTCGAGTGCTCCATGCATTTCAGCTTTCGTCGTAGCAAGTTGTAGGGCATGATCGGATTCACCCTAGATATAATACAAAAATATACAGACACTTTTCGAGCATTACTTGATTAAGTCGTTGCATCCAATCTTCTTCGACTTTATTAATCCGTTCATTCCATTCTTCCGATACTCCGTCAGCAGATTCCTAAAAATATCAGATTAATTATTAAAATTTAACTTTTAATTAAGACTTACCGATGCGGGAGCCTTGAGCTTATCATTTTCATCTGATAATTCTTTTAACTTCAAACGATTTTTGTTTATTTCAGCCTTACATTTCTCAAGTAGCTCTTCAAGCTTTTGGTGTTTAGATGGGCTTTCCTGTAGCTCTGTTGTATATAATAAATTGTTTTTTCAATACTGACCCCTTGATTTAACCGCTCATGACTTTCTTTCAACTTTTCAGCCAAAACTTTCTTGTCCCCTCGGAGTTTTTCAATTCTTGTTAAAGCTTTATCTTGGGTTTGTGCAAGAACAGTCTGAAAAGTTTTTCAATATGAATTAAATTAATTTTCATAATAATTACTCGGCATTTATTGTTTTCAGCCACTAAAGAATTATACTGCTTCACAAGATCGCGATATTTATCTTTATAATTAGCTGCTCTACCTTGTAATTTGGACAAAACTGTTGATATCTGTAACAGAATAGTAATAAATACCTTTTTTTTTCATACCTGTTCTTTCGAAGCTGATTTTATGAGAGTAGAACTTGAATCCTCAACAACACTTTCTTGATCAGAATCTAAAGTCTCCAAAGTACTGGTAAGCATTCCAGGTATAGATTGGAAAAATGTGGATACAGAACTATAATACAATATTGAAAGAATAGAATAGAAGCCAAGCTACCTTTCCACACTCATATTGGAATCTCCTGACCACCTTCTCTCTCTTTTCGGTATATCTAATCCTAGCAGATCTCCTTCAGGTATGGAATCCAGGCCGTCCAACTTCTAAGAAAATTTCAGATAGTAATGAAATAGTAATATAAGCCAAAAATATAGTCTATATCAAAACTAACAGAAGGTGATAAGTCCTTTGCATCTGCATTAACCCCAATTGCTGTTTTTAACCTTCGAGTGATACCACCACTATCGTTGTTAGCTTCATTCTAAATTCAGTGAATCAACACAAAACAATGTTTGAAACAAACCAAATTTCTTATTTGATCTCCAACTTGTTGTGTTATTTGCTCACCGACAGAAGCTGTAATTTTTTTTGCTTCTTCTACCTTTGACATTAAATTTTTAAACATTTTCTAAAAAAGAAAAGAGATAATTTTAAAAGTTTTAAATTCTGTAGTAGTTATGGAAATGACCATTCAACAGTAATAATTAGAACATTAACGTTCAACAAATATTAAAATAACGAGAGTAAGAAATATAACAAGAAAATTATTCTTATGTTTCATTCAATCTTCTTTTTTTCCCAGCTGGTCGACCGGACTTTAGCCACGCCTTGCTATCTGCAAGTTCGACGGTAGATCTGGCAAGCTCGCACATATCAAGAACATTAGCTATAGACTTTTGAAGAGAACGAGATTCGAAACTAGATATCTGTCTAAATTATTTCAAAAAGAGTACAATAAAGGAGAATATTTCGTACACAATTAGAGTATCATCATCTGCACGGAGAAGTCTATGTGCTTGGCTTCTGCTTGGTTCTCTATCAACGGATAACGTATTTAATACGATAGATGCAGTTTTTGAGCACCCCATATTGAGTTTTATCTCACTAAATTTAAATAAAAAATAATTCTAACTTTTCACACTAACGCCTTGTTTTTACGATCGACTTCAAGAATATTTTCTTCATCAGAAGAGGAAGCAGTTGATTGGTCGATTTCCATTAGTCTAGAATTTATAGGTTCCAAGCTTTCAAATGAACATTAGTTAGTATAGTTATGTGTCCAATCAAATTCAGTTAACGTAACATATACACATCGATCCAAATTTTCCTAGAAATACGCAAAATTACGCGGCTACATGTTACGTATATTAGGTTAGACATGCAGGCCTTGTAAATAGCTACGCGCCAAAGCGTGCGTTCGAATACTGTACCCTTTCAAATTCCTCTTTGGTGTTTGCTGTGAGGTCGGTACAAATCTGATTGGCCTTGTCTTGTTTAGCATGTGTTTTTGAAGAATGATAATTCATTTCTCGTTTGAAATATTATTTTGTTTAGAAGATGTCTTCGTCACAGTTAAGAAAAGACGATGATGAAAACTCTATGGATTATGTAAGTTTGATTAATTATTTATTCTTTACTTTCATTCTATGTACAGGAAGAAAATAAAGATGATAGCCTGTCTAATCCACCTAGAACAGAAGAAGAAGATGATGAAGCAATGGAAGATGAACAAGGTTTTTTTTTATATTATTTGTATTTTAATGTGTATTTTTTCAGACCCAGAAAAGAAATTTGAGCAGGACTCATTTAAACGTTTTGAAATGTTATTAAAGAAAACTGAGAATTTTTCTCATTGTCTTAGTGCTGGTGATGTTGCTGCTTTTAAATGTACTTCAGTTGTTAATTACTTACTGTTCATTAGATATATTTTAGCTGGTTCGCCAACAAAAAAAAAGAAAGGACGACCAGGTAAAGCTGATCCTGATGGAGATCATAGACATCGTAAAACAGAAAAGGTATGTTTTATAATCTGTATATCTAATAAATCAGTTTTAATCAATTATTAATTATATTTAAAGGAAGAAGATGAAGAAATCTTGGCTGCCGCGGATAAGGAAGACAACAATATTGTCATATTTGATAAAAATCCATTCTACATTAAAAATGGGGAAATGAGGTTTTTTGTTTGAAATTAAATGATCATAAACGTTTAATTGATATTTGGAACATATTTCTTACAGAGATTATCAGATTCGTGGTCTAAACTGGCTTACTTCTCTCCATCACAATGGAATTAATGGTATTCTCGCTGATGAAATGGTATGTTTTTTCTTATTTGAGTCTTTATATGATTAATATGATTACTTTCAGGGTCTCGGAAAAACTTTACAAACTATCTCATTATTGGGCTACATGAAACACTACAGGAATATGGCTAGCCCTCATCTTGTTATTGTACCTAAGTCCACATTAAGTAATTGGATGAAAGAGTTGGCCAAATGGTGTCCATCTCTTGTGACATGTTGTATCATTGGCGATGAAAGTGAAAGAGTATGTTCCGTTTTTTCTTCAGTGCTGTTTATGTTTTTTTTAGAACGATGTTCTCCGGAATGTTATTCTACCTCAAAAATTTGATGTCTGTTGTACTACATATGAAATGGTTCTAAAAGTGAGAACACAATTAAAGAAATTTGTTTGGAAATACATAATTATTGACGAAGCTCATCGTATAAAGAATGAGAAATCCAAGGTATTTTTTGAAATATATTTTTCATGATACGTTTGTTGTATAGTTATCAGAGGTCGTGCGCGAAATCAAGTCTAAGAATAGGTTACTTATTACTGGTACACCCCTTCAAAATAACCTCCATGAGCTCTGGGCCCTACTTAATTTCTTATTACCTGATATGTTTTCCTCATCCGATGATTTCGATTCATGGTTCACTGATGGTAGCATGACAGGAAATACCGATATTATCCAACGACTGCATAAGGTTATATTGTGAATTTTGAAAACACTCGTTTTGTTCTTTAGGTTCTACAACCATTTTTGTTACGTCGTATCAAGACGGATGTAGAGAAAAGTCTTCTACCGAAGAAAGAAGTTAAGGTTTATGTTGGATTGTCTAAAATGCAAAGAGAGTGGTATACAAAAGTATTGCTTAAAGATATCGATGTAATAAACGGTGCTGGTAAAACAGAGAAAGCTAGGCATGTTATTTGTGTTTTCCTTTTTAACTTTTCCACAATTTCAGATTGATGAACATTCTGATGCACTTACGAAAGGCTGCCAATCATCCTTACCTTTTTGATGGAGCAGAACCTGGACCACCATATACCACTGATCAACATCTTGTTGATAATTGTGGTAAAATGGTCGTCCTTGACAAACTGTTGAAAAAATTCCAAGAGCAAGGATCTCGAGTTCTCATTTTCTCGCAGTTCTCTCGCATGCTTGATCTATTGGAGGATTATTGCTGGTGGAAAGGTTATAAATATTGTCGCCTTGACGGTAGTACTGCTCACGCAGACCGTCAGGAAATGATTGATCAGTATAATGCTCCTAATTCTGAAAAGTTTATTTTCATGTTGACCACAAGAGCTGGAGGTGTCAATTTTTCTTCACTTCATATTTACAAATGTCTGTTTAGGTCTCGGTATCAATTTGGCAACAGCTGATGTTGTCGTAATTTACGATTCTGATTGGAATCCTCAGAGTGATCTTCAAGCTCAAGATCGTGCTCACAGAATTGGTCAAAAAAAACAAGTGAGTGTTATGAGTGAAACATCGCTAATTTTTATTTAGGTAAAAGTTTTCCGTTTAATCACTGAGAATACTGTGGATGAACGTATTATTGAGCGTGCTGAAATCAAATTGAGGTTGGATAGTGTTGTAATTCAGCAAGGGCGCCTAGCAGAAGCTCAAAAAACACTGGGAAAAGATGATATGATCAATATGATCAGACATGGAGCAGAACAGGTGAACCCTGATGACCCTCTACGGTTTACATTTTTTCTATTTCCAGGTGTTTGCTTCCAAGGAATCTACTATTACTGATGAAGATATTGACTCTATTTTGGAGAAAGCAGAAAATAAAACAGCTGAGCTTAATGCGAAGCTTGAAGAGCTTGGTGATAACAATCTCAGGAATCTCACCTTTGAAAATAAAGAAGTAGGATAATAGATAATAATAGAAGTGTTCGTATTTCTTTTTTAGTCTGTGTACAACTTTGAAGGAGAAGACTGGAGAGGCAAGCAATCTGATGGTGTTGGAAGCTTTTGGATTGAACCTCCAAAACGAGAAAGGAAAGCTAATTATCAAGTATGGAACTAAGTAATGAACGACGTTTTTCACGTTAATTCTTCAGGTTGATGCTTATTTCCGAGAAGCTATGAGAATTGGAAATCCAGTGGAAAAGCAATCTAAAGCTCCTCGTCCTAAACAACCTGCAGTTTTTGATTTTCAGTTTTATCCTCGTCGCTTAATTGAACTATTAGATCGTGAAACATATCATTATAGAAAAATTATAGGATACAAGGTTAGTGATACTTTATTTTATTCTATATGGGTTCAATGTATGGCGGGGGGGATGATATTGGAGACGAATCTTCAAGATCGATTTCGATGCCCGTAGTTATTCTTGTTGCGTTCTGTAATAGTTTTTGTAATATCCATTTTGTGAATAATTTGAACCTGAGCTTCCTCTTCAAGACTTGTATCCGATCCCCAAAGACTTTCTTCTTTGTATTTTTCTTCAATGAGATCTTCGGGGAATTTGATTAAGGTTGGTTTCTTGTTGCCGTCCTTAAGAGAAAATACAAGATATTGCGTTTGTTGGTAATTTGACAGATCGTCAAGATTAAGATGAGTCAAGCTGAAAACATCATTAGTAAATTTGATTTTCAAATAATATAACCTCATTCGTCGTTCCAAAGATGAATCTCTGCTAAATTGACTAGTATATCCACAACTGGAATGTTGTCTCAGCAACGTATGCATATTTTTCTTTTTACATTCGTTCTCCTGGGTTTTCTGTATATACAAAAATAATCTTATACTCTTTTATTTCTGTTGCTTACTTTAGTTAATTCTTTTGTTTCTGATAGATTTAGGTAGTTAAGACTTTGAGCTTCATTCGTAGGTTGTTCTATAAAACAGTAATTTCTAAAACTATTATATTTTGACTTACCC
This sequence comes from Auanema rhodensis, assembly GCA_964057225.1. Lineage (NCBI taxonomy): Eukaryota > Metazoa > Nematoda > Chromadorea > Rhabditida > Rhabditidae > Auanema > Auanema rhodense. Next base: position 4,865,526 of record OZ059899.1, on the reverse strand, counting down.
CTCTCGCTAGTACTTCTGCTAGATACTACCAGCTGAGAGTTCTTCGATGGAGAAAGGAAAAACGGCGGTCTCTCCAGTGTGAATGGTTCCGAAACTACATTAAACAGTTTCTCTAATTTATCGTGTAGTTTGATCATTGATTTTTCATGCTCAGCCCTGTTGTATACAATTGAGTTCTTGTAACCCTTAATGGTTTATAACATGTATATTATCCGCAATATAAAGCTCGAAGTACCTCATGAAGAACATCTTGTAGTAGATTATAGTCTAGGATCGATGGGTCTCTTCTGCCAATGGGCTCTTTAGCTATGCGAGTTATAGATCCATTTCCGACACTAAACTCAGAGCTTTTTAAAATATATACTGTGCAATCTTACGATATATCCTTTCTTTTATTTTCCCTCTTGCTTATAACTAATTTAGTTTTGGGAGGCCGTAACATAACAATGGGAATCATCAAATGCCATGCGTATTGTAGCATTTTTAAGCAATTGGAATCGTTTAAAGTATATTCATTTACCACAAAGATCATGACATCAGCATTTGACACGATTTCTTTCGATTGTTCTTCTCCTGTCCATGATTCGTTATTGCAGGCAACGTAGAAGTGGGGTAGTAAATCGTGAATTATTCTCGTTAATATGCTGTAAAGAGTGCAAGAAAATAGAAAAAACATTTAATTCATACCTGTTATGCCATCGTTTTGGGATAAATCCACACATGAATATTGTACGATGGTTGAAGCCATTATTTAGCTCTTCACTTTCGGAAAGTGAGTCAGAATTCATACGAGAAAGATATAGTTATAATTGAAGAAGTACTGCCAGCTAACGCAAGCTTTTTCGTGAATTTCAAATGAGAACGAAAGGGAGGAGTTTCGAGAGATATGGATGCCATCTCCAAGGCAACCATTGTGATACCACAGCTAATTCTAAATATCTCATAATCTTCTGCTTTTATACTGATTATATTTTGTTTAAAACTTTTATTTCAGGCTGAGAAGCCAAAAGATTGTTCTACTAAAGAAGCGGAGAAACGTCAGCGCGAAGAGCAGAAACAGATTGATAATGCCGAAGCGCTCACCGAAGATGAACAGAATGAGAAGAACGATCTTTTGCAGCTGGGACTGTCCAACTGGTCCAAAAGGGATTTCCAGCATTTTGTTCGAGTAAGCTGTTTCGATATTATTTATTTCCAAGTATTACAATATAATCGTTGGATTATCAGCTTACGATATTTTATGATTGTTTGCGTAATCAAACGTTCATATCCTATATCCTCTTGTATATCCAGCAATATTTTTGTAGTTTTTTTTTTACTTTAAGTTTTGTGCTATTATCTTCAGGCTAGTGAAAAATATGGGCGTACTGATATCGAGAATATTTCTCGTGAAATTGAGAATAAAAGTTACAGCGAGGTTAGTCCACATGGCTTTTATAAATTACATTTTCAATTTAAGGTTGATGCGTATGCCAAGATATTTTGGGAGAGATTCGATGAGTTACATGAAAATGAAAAAATTTTAGCCCAAATTGAGAAGGTACCTCTCATTTCTGATTTCTATTATTATGAGTTACGGTGATGTTCTAGGGAGAAGCACGCATTCAGAGACGCCAATCAGTTAAAAAGGCATTAGATGCCAAAATTGCCAAGTACAAAGCACCGTTCCATCAATTGCGTATTGCATATGGAACAAATAAAGGAAAAACGTATACTGAAGAAGAAGACAGGTAATTAGAAATATTATAACTGCTTAGCTTATGCGTTTCCAGATATCTTGTATGCGAATTGCATCGACTTGGTTTTGATAAAGAAACTGTATATGAAGAGCTCCGGCAATCTGTTAGAATGGCTCCACAATTCAGATTCGATTGGTTCATCAAAAGTAGAACATCTATGGTTAATCTATTTTCTATATTTTTTGAACTTAGATTGTTTTAGGAATTACAACGTCGTTGCAATACTTTGATCGGATTAATCGAGAAGGAAATGGGAGAAGCTGAAGTTAAACCACGAACTAAGAAAAATGAGAAAGATGTGAAGCCATCTACTCCTAGTGTAGCCTCTTCCGTGTCAAAAGCTAACTCCGCCAAGAAGTCAAACAAAAAGAAGTCCATTGCGTAATGTACAGTTGAAATATCAGTTTTAAGTTAACTATTTTACTACTTTTTAAAATTAAAATTATGATTCGCATTCATTTCGTTAAGACTAAGCTATATTGTTTTCTTATTTTGGCAGTTGATCTCTGTATTATCCCTATCGAAACTAGCATCAATCGGTTCAAAGCCGCCGGTAATTTACATGTTAAAACATCTCACAATCCTGTTATTATGCTATCTTGGCAAAATAAAATATTTCATATTATGTACATGAGTGAAAACAAATAAGTTAAAAATTCTCAAACAAGACGTTCCTAGATTGTCTTAAATGGAATGGTGAACAACAGCTTCGTATTGCCTCAATTCTGTGAGATCCTTCATGGCCACGTGACCGTTACGATCGGAAACCCATCGGCCGTTCATACCAGGAATCCTAGAGGTTGGTTTACCCCATGTCATTCCTCGGAACAACAAGACCTCATCAACTGAAACAGTTGGGTTATAATGGAAAATTACTTATGTTCCTCAGAAACCGTCACTCCACATAGCATATATATGTTCAGCTTCCCTAACGGGATCTCTGTTGATCTTTTCTAACAAAGCTGAATAGTTTTCTTGCTGACAATCCCCGGAAGCATATCCACAAAGAAGCTGAAAAGTTTTGTTATATTTTGCGATTTTAAAAAAGAAGAATCATCATAATGAATTTTATTGGAAGGATAAATAATTAGATATTTTTGTGACAGTTAAGTTTCCAGTTCCTATCTTTTGGTACTAGTGTGGGGACATCATAAATCAGTTTAAAGAATTGAATAATGCTTTTGAACCAAAAATCTTCTGTCTTTTTTTTTATTTTGAAGTCAGATGGGGGATAAGCTTTATAAAAACCAAAAACCAACCAGACCTATTTGATGTTGCCCGTCTGATTTTTCTCGTTCAATCTCATCAGCTAAGCAACGTTAGTTAGCCCCGTGTATAGCCCGAGATAGTGTGGACACCCATCAAATGAACTAAAACCGGTTGGTAGAAGGGATAAGGAACAGGATTATGACAACTAAGCAGATGGACCACAAGCTGGGTTGGGTAATCGAGACAACGAAGACTTTGACATATTCGATATCGCTTGTCTCAGCTTTTAACGTTTAGAATTGCATCGAGATTTAAGTATATCACATAAAATAGGCAGATTGCAATACATGAAGAGAACGCTAGATGCATGCTGTTGAAAGGTCCGATGTTTATGTTTTCTTACACGCTTTATAGATGTGGGTATCACTCTTACGTTTCAATCCGATTCTGTATAGGCTAGGCTGGATTGATACTAATTGTATGTTGGCGTAGACAAGCTTATCCAAAAATCGGCAAACCAAATAACGATCATAGGCTATTTGAAATAAGCTGAGATATTATTTGGATTTTCCAAATAGATCTGTTTAGCTTATTTGCAACCGCTTTACTTTCTTTTTAGATTTAGGAAGAGAAGAGAAGTCGAATGAGGGATGAAATGATAAAATATATTAGTTAACCTGATCTTGACAAGTGTATCCAGGATATAAACCATCTAAAGCGTTGCACCATGCTGGCACAGTTTGAGCTAGTTGACAAACACAAAGACCTGAAAAAAATAAAATGTATATTTTTGGATGAGCTTTCATTTATACCGTAGTTAGGTCCTGCAATTCCTACAAATGTATCAATTTTATCGGTCAGTGGAGGCCCGAGAGTGCAATTTCCATCAGTGCCGATAAGATCACCACCTTTTAAAACTTTTCTGAAAAAAATTTTTTTTTCAAATATTCATTTCATATCTTTATGTGATAGAGAAATAGAAGATTATTTCAACTTACCTAGCAAGAGGAACACCAACAGAATGGGCGATAACATCAATCTTTTTAGCGCCAGTGTAAGATATCACGGCTTCAATAAATCTATAAGAACAATTTTTTTTAAACTACGGTTATTTATTTCTTCAAAAATACCTTCTCAGATATAACAAATTAGCGCATGTATGCATAGTGCTGTAACTATCTAATATTGAACCGCTTCCCCAAGCATCTCCCCATGTTGTAGCATACAGTTCAGCTTCAGTATAATTCTGTTCTAAGAAATATTGTATAGATCTAAAAATCAAAACGAGTCAATAAAACTATCTCGCTAATAAAGTAAACCTGCTCCATCCAGTAGCTAAAGGAGCTTGAGTATGAAGTGCAGCATCACCGTTTCCATGAATGAATATAACTGGTTCATTATTAATCTAAATAAATATTTTTCGTTACAATTATGCACGTGAATAGTTATCACTTTTTCTGAGGTTCTCTTTTTTCCACCAAAACTGCCATTTGGGCCTACGTCAGGCCTATCAAATGCATCCGACTCATATCTATTAGACAAATTATCAGAAAAAAGTATAATGTTATAAAAATACCCGTGAGCAATTAGCCAATCCAGGAAGTGGGATGAGATTGGACCAGGTGGACCAACTTTCTGTGTCAGAACACCGGAAATAGTCAGAAAAGGAATTATTAAGAGAGTTCTATAATATGATGAAATTAAACGAAAATAATGAAATTAAAATAATATGAAACTTGAACTTGAACTTTTTCTTAGATTTATAAGCTTACCTCATTTGAATCAGCTTCTTGAAAATTGTGATTCTTTCTTCGGACAAACAAAGCAATTGAACCGCTTGGGCGGGGCAGTAAAAGCCAAAACTGAAGAAAGAAGAAGCCTGTTTTACGTATCTAGCTAGGATTGCAAGATGTTTCGAGATCGCAAAATGATACAGATGACGACATTGAAAGAATAAACAGGGAAATATTGAGAAGTTTAAACAACTTAATATAAAGATCCAATATAAATGAATATATAATATAAGTAAAACGATGCCACGAATATGAACTAAATTTTATGAGTCTGGAAAAACACGCTAATGTCACCTTGCTTTGAAATAAAGAAATCAACGTGAAAATTACGTGAAATGTGGATGCATGAGTCATTTTCACTTACTGCCATTATACTAACTGGTTGAAAACTACAAAGTTCGAAGAATAATGTCAAAACGAAGAAGCAGGTGATTCAAATATATATTTTAAAACTTTGTTCAGTTTTATTACAGATCTCGTGTTCGTAGACGGTCACGCAGTCTGGCGAGAAAGGGACATAATCGCTCGTATATACAAGAAGTTATCGATACTAATGTAACCTGTAATAACTCTACAGTATTAACAAATGCTATTCGTTCAGAAATTCAGGAACAGCTAGGCAAAACTTTGAAAAATTATAGTTTTACTCCTACAACATGATTTTTTAGATAAGCAGAAATCTGTAAAAATTTCTTGTCAGCTAGCTCACGGATCTCCAACTGCAATTATTTCAGACTACACAAGTATGCTTGAATTATTTGAGGTAATTAAATTTTTAGAATCTTAAACTCAGCAACATAATCTTAGAAAATTGCCGATGCTTTTGATATCAGTCAAGACGACATCATTTTCTGTACTGTGAACACTTTCAAAGTTTTAGAAATAATTTGAAAAAAATTTAAAACTAAATTTTTTTAGCCGAATATGGAATTCTTGTTTAATGGAACCATGATGAGTGACGATTTATTATTTGTTCATATTGCAGGACAGCCTTATGAGATAGAAGTTATTAAAACGCAAAAGTAAGTATAAAAATAAATTATTCACGAAACTTTATTTAGGTCACTTGGTGTAACAATAGCTGATAATGGGCTTTGTCGTTGTTTCATAAAACATATTGCAAAATATAGTACTCTAGGTAACAATGTTAGCAGATGAATATAACAAATAGTCCATAGATAAACTTCGCCCAAATGTTTCTGTCGGTCAATTGATAGAAAAAATAAATGGCGTAGACGTGATTGGCTTACGCCATTTTGAAGTTGCTCGCATGTTTCGTCAGATTCCTCTCGATACTAGGTACTAGGGCTGATAGCCTGTTAGGTTCAATATTGTGATTTGTACAGATTTACAATGAGACTAATTTCTCCTATTCAATATCAAATAGGATTTCTACAACCCCGCTCAATATTTAATGGTGGAAAAACAATCAGAGGCACGGAGACGATTCGAATAAAACCTGGAGGAGGACTTGTAATCGAAGTGATGATAAATTATATTGCTCTAAAGAACATTTATACATATTTAGAAAATTGGAGTGAACGATGGATGGATAGCTAAAATTAATGAATTACTAGAAGGATATATAGGAATTCATGACAATCAACTCGCCCTCTCATTGCTAGAGGTTACCCAAAGAAGTAAGAATGTTTTTGACTTGACCGATGAGCTGAAGAAGGTAAGTAACAAGAAGCCGAGCTTATAGTTCTACTTTTGATGTTAAGACTGATCTGGCTCCTTTCGATTTTCCCGAAAAATTCATTTTTGAAGTTTGGAATACTTACCAACAAAGCAAATTAAAAGAAGATGTTGAACTTATGTCTTAAGTAAGATTTGAAACAACTTAAATAAAACTATTATTTTGTAAAACATAACAATAATTGGAGGAATGTTTCCGTCGCAGGACCAAAGTCCTTTTCTATAAAATTATAATCTTTTCTCAATTCCAAGTTTCACAGATTCTCTCATGACGTTCATAGCCTCTGCTTGATCGGGAGCTCTGATAACACCAGTTCCAGAAACAATCAGATTAGCGCCAGCATTAGCGGAAATCTGAATTTCTAATTCATCGACATTTTTAAATCGACTAGGCTTACCTCGATATTTGATGGAGAGATACCTCCATCGACTTGAATATTCAGAGAAGGATATTTAGTACGAATAGTGCTAACCTAAAATATGGCCGTATTCACATACGTCTCTAGCGATGAAACCTTCTCCATCATGCTTTCCATGAATTTCTGTCCGCCAAATCCAGGTTCAACAGTCATTATCAAAGCAGTATCAATTGACTCGACGTATCTAAACCGTATTATAACATTACTACAACTAGAAAAGTTACTGCAAAATTCTTTCAACAGAAGTTCCCGGCTTAATGGCAAGTCCAACTTTCATACCATGTTGTTTAATCTTAAAATTATGAATTAGAAAAAAAGAAATAATTCATACCTTCTCAATAAGACAATTAACTGCTTGGTGTCCGCCCTTTTCATGGGCAGCTTCCCAATGAAATGTGAATTGACTGGCGCCAGCTTTTGCCATAGGTTCTACCCAGAAGTCAGGATCACTAACCTATTATTCTGGATAATGTAACTGATAATTAACATTAACAAAACCATTAAATGAACATCGAAGAAAGGTTCAGTACCCAAGCTTTTTCTCAAAGATTCAACGACAGGATGTCCAAACGACAAGTTTGGAACAAAGTTTCCATCCATCACCTATTCGTGAAACTTCCTATACAAGCCGTAAAAAGAATTGACTCACGTCAAGATGAAGCCAGTCAGCCCCATTAGTCAAAAGTTTCCGGCATTCGGATGCCAGATTTGCTAAGTCAGCATTCAAAATTGAAGGGCAAATTACAGCACGAAGAGAAGAGGACATACTGCGATTTAAGACTTTACCTCGACGCATAGTATTGAAATATATCAAGAAGAGGTCATCAACCAAAAAAAAAAGAAAATTAGTTTAAACATAATTTAATATTTATAAATAAAATAAAAATGTGTACAAGGCAAAACAATTAAATACATATCACAATAATTATATACTGTTATACAAGTCCAACATCTGAAGATTTACGACAGCGTTTGTTGGATATAATACCCACTTAAAACAAATTTGTTAATCACGAATACCTAGCCCTTAAAACTTTAGATATAATCATGAATTCGATTTAATTTATGCAAAAAAAATTGTTTTTCGTAATTCTCAAAATTAGATTGAAAAATAGTTGTTATAATGAGATGAAAGTTTAGATGATATACATACCAGAAAAAGCCTAGAATAGATATTTCATTAGATAATTTAATGAGCCATGTAGTAAATCATGAATATAAGACACAGTGATATTACAGCTGCCATTATCACAGTGTCTTTTCTCTTTTTATGAGAAATTTTCTGCATTATATTATTAAGCATTGGATATTTATCTGAAACAAAAGTATCAGAAGTACCATAAATAAATACATATTACGTGATATTTCCCTTATCTTCTTAGTTATTCCTCGGAGACTATTACTTTGCCTAGTAAGATTTTCTTTCGTTGCCATAGCTATCCTGCAATACAAAAAAAACTGTTCAAACAGTAAAGCGGAAAACTTACTCCATTTGTTCATCGAGTAAAATCGTGCAGCTTGATATATGTTCGCTTTCTTTGAGATATAAATCAGACGTTTTCATTCTGTTATTAAGACATGCTCCTTCGCTTGTTGAGCTAGCAAGAAGAGATTCTCTGAAAAATAACTATTTTCAGTACCAAACTAACATTATTACCTCTGAAGCTGCTGATACACGTTATCTTTAGCTCTTCTAAATTCTATCCCGTAATCTCTAAGAATTTCTCGATGGCGTCTTAAAGTATGTTGCACAGCTGGGTTTTGTGCCCATCCTATTGAAGATTGTGCTCCCACTACATCATTCATCTGATAATGCTATTTTAAGAGGCAGCTTAATTATGCTCACATACTTCATCGTTAATATTACCAAGCTTAGTTAATAAAGCATCGATTTCTTCAGTTAATGTATCAAATACCGCTTGTCTGCTATTCATACTTTTTTCATGAGCTATAAAATCAAGGAACTATTGTTATGGATTTGAAATTTTTACAACCTGTATGTGAATTCAACTTATTCAAAGATACTAGTTTTACATCTATGGAATTTTCTGTAGCTCTCGCTCGTTTGCGCAGATCTGAAAGACAAGAGAAGGATATAAAAACTAGATTAATAATCTAAATTTACCTTCCCACATTTCTGACATTTTTAAATAGATAAAAGCTAAAATGATTCAATATAACTATATGATCATATCTTGAAGTAACAAATTAACGTCAAAATAAAGAAAATTCGTTGTTTAGAAGAGCTAGTAATGAGACTTGATTCAAGTTAGAAACAATTCAACTCTGATAATAACGAGTTTGGAAAGAATAACTGAAAATCACTAAACACAAATGCACATATATTAAAACTTTAAAATAGCAACCGGAATAGATTTCATGTACTAACTTAAACCTCTATATCAAAAACAATTCAAATAATTCAGTAGTTGAGAAAAAGCAGAATGATCTTATAATTAGAGGAAAACTTAGCAGCAATCCACGTCAGAAACTTGAATATGTATGTGTACGCAGGCAAGCCAAACGGAATTTTAAAAAATTCGAAACTTTGCGTATTTATTTAAAACTTCTCAAAGAGGTAAACTAGCAGTTAACATAATATTTTCTATTCTATATACTATTTTCTAATCCTCATATTTAATTAAAATAGTATTCTAACTGTTTTAGTTGTATATTCAATATAATTAGTATAATATTGTTTATTATTGAAAAAGGAAGTTTATGCTTACATAATTTAAAAATTCTGTTTGCTTGATTCAGTTTTTTTTAATTTCAGAAAATGCTATGTGGAAAAGGATAAATTAAAATGAGTTTTAATATGTCAATGCATCCTCGAAATCCTTATAAAAGTGATCCCCCTGATTTTAAAGCGTTAGCTATCAAATACCCAGAACTGAGAAAATACTGTACGTTAGGAAACAATGGAAAAGTTTGTGTAGGCGTGATGGATTGAAAAAACTATTCAATATAGATTCATTTAAATTTTTTCGAAGATAAGGCCATCAGATTGCTAACAATTGCTATGTTCCATAACGACTTTGGATTAAATGTAAGAGTTATTATATTTACCAAGTACCAATGGTTTCTCAGGTTAATTTACCAATTGGTTGTCTTGTTCCTCGAATTCCTCAAAAAATGAACTATTTGCTACTGGTAGAAGATATACTTCTCATGAATGATATGTGTAATGATGTAAATGGAATTGATATAGGTTTTTATAAATTTCCAATTACTTTTCTTTGCTTAATGCTTGTAATTATTATTCCTTTGCGAAGGTTACAGGAACTGGAGCTTCCTCTGTTTATTCTCTTTTGGGTGCTAAACGATTTGGCTGGTCTTTTATTGGGACTGATATTGAAACATCATCAATTGAAGTAGCTAACGAGAATGTGAAAAATAATTCTTTGGAAAAGCAAATAAAAGTCCTGCAAGTATCAAAAAATACTATTTTCCAGGTTTTATTAAAAATATTATTATCTTTGTGATATCTTCAAATGTTTTTATAGGAAATTTTCGATAAGTATCCTGAGAAGCAGTTCTCATTCTCATTATGTAATCCTCCCTTTTTTGAACAAGATGAGGCAGCTCAGGTTTCAAAAATATTTTGATAAATCTGAATCGATTTTTTAGCGCTTTCCCGTTCAAATATCTTCGGAGCATTTAAGTAATTTACCAGATGCTGGAAGTGCAAGATCCGACTCGCGAAGTCTTCCTCGTTCAAGTACTGTAGCCAGGCTTAATGAATTAGAAGTAGAGGGAGGAGAAGAGACGTTTGTTCTACAAATGATAGAAGACAGTATAACTTTCGCTAGTAGAATCAAGTTGGTAACATTAAAATAGGAAAGAAAGTAAGAATCTTTTATTCGAGGATTTTCTCATCAATGTTGGGAAAAAAATCTAGTTTGAAAATCATATTGGGTCGTTTGAACCAGCTTGTTGGTGTTAAACACAAAGTTAATACTTTGTGTCAAGGTAGAACTCAACGTTGGGTTATCGTTTGGACGTTTTGCGAGAAAATTAGATTAGAGGTACGGGTTTTATATTAAGTGAGATTTTGTTTTTTTTGTCAGAAAATTATCTCACAATTAAAAATATCATCTGTACATATTTGTCAAGGAGACATAACCCGAAATGTGCAGAGAGAGTTAGATAAGCTTGAAATAAAATATGAGGCAACTGATGAATTTAAGGTATTCATTTGATTTGTTTTCATTCAGTAAAAACATATTGTAGTTCATTTGCGAAGCAGCTGCTTGTACTTGGTTGAATTTAAGAAGAAAAAGGAGATTGAAAAGTCATCAAAATCAAATGAATCAATCGTATTACTTAATTATTGCTCACGATTCAACAATTGTTTTCTTTTAGCGGGAACTCGAGGAAAATTATGTGCACTTCAAGAAAAAATCCATCCAGAGATATAGGCGGAGAAAATTCTCATAGGGAAGTAAAAACGGTTTTATTGAAGTTTTCATTGTTGTTTTTAAACGAAAGAACAGTAGAATTTGAGTTACTTGTTGGATCAAACGACAACTTTAATCAGCTTTTGACATGCTTAAGAAGTAGAATCTCTAAATAACACTTGTTTATATTATAAAAATGCTTAAAAATATTTATTTTGAGAATGCTGAAATAGTATTGCATATAGAGTAGTCTAATTGAGCCTAATTTTTCTTTTTTTAAACAATATATAAATGTTGTAACGATAAAATTGATCTGAGAAAACACCCTTTCTGTGAAGTTTTTGAATTAAAATTTGTGAATTAGAAATCATAAAGCCTATTCAATTCATATAGAAGAAACAACGATATTGATAAGATAAAATCAACTATAGGTATAAATCATTAATTTAAATGAAATTCAATGTGATCTTAGTGATTTTGTATTATATTTTTACAAATTAGCATTTAAACATTAACGAAAAGAATGTTCCATAATAGGTAACATCTGCTCAACAAGATTGCGTTGAAGGAACTGTAAAGCTAATAGACCACTGGCTGCTGCTAAGAGAAAAGCATAATGAACGCCTAAAAAGGAAAGTTTATTATTTGATGACGTTAAATCTTAGGAGTTACCCTCACTAATAGAATGTGCCTGCTGAAGAAATGACAGCGGTAAATACATAACGCCAAAAAAAGAAGTAAGAGCCATCAGAAGCTGAAATGACTCTAGGTTTATTCGAATTCAATGACATTTTTTGAAGTAATGCTTCACTTTTTCCATTTTTGGGTACAACTTATGGTTTGACATTATGTGTAGGTAAAAATCATATATTTCAAAGGTCAAGAAGAGTGCATATTTTAACTTTATCTGAATATTTCTCATGAAATCTCTAGTATATCATTTCATCACCTAGGATACTTGGCATATGTTGATTTTAACATACTTAATATTATTTCATTTATGTAAAAAAAATGGAAGCGTAAATAGAAATTTTCATGTTTTTGCAACTATTTTTTTGATTTACTTGAATCCTTTTAAACGGACGTCTGAACTATTTTTGGACAGTTTCATTCTTCATTGTACGAATATACTTACAATACTCAGAAGATACGCATGCAGAAGTACTTCGTATGATGTCCCAAACTTTCTTTGAATTAAACAGAAAACAAAGAATATAAGAGCCATGATGGAGCAGATCAGATGTATAAAGAAGAGAATTGAGACAATCGTCGTGGATTCAAGAAGATGTTTATAGGAAATTCTAAAGAAATTTCAATGTAGAATATGAATTGTGAAGATATCAAAGTGCGTTTAGCTCAATGCAATTTCTTACCCCGTCGAAGCGCAAAAAAACATTTGCGCTAAGGTGCACAAGATTACGGCAGCTCGTAATCCGAGACCACAGAGAGAAAATTGTTTTTCCACATGCAACGATGTATCAGACATGGCGACGACTATAACTGTTTCATATTAATTTCAAAAATACTCGCATGAAGAGAAAGTACAGAAGGAGATTAATGAAAAATTGAGCTCATTGATCCGCTGGTTCTACACTAGAATTTCTAAGCAATTCTCAGAGTAAATGAAGAAGTACGTGTGTGACCAAGTGAGTGATAACGACAGAAAAGAGAGAAATTGGTTGAGAAGAGATATATACTTATATTGTGGATATGCTACATATATATTATATTATATATTATATATATATATAGCATGTTAATGTAATTTCACAAAAGGGAGCAATTAAAACGAGGTTTTTTTTTAAAGAAAAATTCAACGGATGTGAAACACAGACATAGAAAGTTTCAAGAACACAGAAAAAGCTAAGAAATAGGAACAGACTAACTGGCAAAGGAGACGGAGAGATGAAGAGAGAGATGGAGAAAGAGAGGGTGAGCGGTGGACTGAAAGCAACGGGACAACACAGGACAATGTCGTTTGTAGTTAAGAAACAAGAGCAAGACGAATATGAAGAAGATTAAGCCGAATATGGTCATGAATAGAATTTCGCAGTAAAATATTCATTTCGTTCGCAAACTGAAAATATAGATGTATGTGCAATCAAGACATGAAGGATGTGAGAGTATCGATGTTGAACGCAAAGTTCTCGACTCATCAATTTGTTCTTTCTCTCTCTCTTTTCCTAATTTCTCTTTTGCTCTCTTTATTTTCTATATCCACTCATTGCTTTTTCCTTTTATTTCCCTCTCACTATCTCTATCTAACTTTTTCGTTTGCGATTATAAAATAGGCTTAATGAATTAAATAATTATAACTGAATGACCTGAACTAGCCCGAAAGAATGTAACTTCGCTTAATATATTTTAAGAAAAAAGCCTATTGTTCAAAAATCATAGGTCCTTATGAATTTTATTAGCTAAATAAAAATATTTTTTTTCTTTGAAGGTTAATTAACTAAAATGAAAATGACGATTAAGCATATCTTTATATGTGTTTATATCTGATAATTTATATTTCCATATTTATACATATATTAATCTTTCACATTATTTTTTAAAAATGCTATATCTTATTTTATCTCAAAATTAAGATGAAAAAATAGAAAAAATATTGATTACTAGGCAGATTAATTAACTTCATAGTAAAAATGAAGAATGCAACAAAGATTTTTTTACCTTGAAAATAAGTTAAAAGGTAATTTTGCGTCATTTGATTATTAACATAGATTAAAATAAAAATAAAAATGCCATATGACGAATTGAATATATATTTTTTCTAATTTTATTGACAAATTTGAACAAAAAGATAGACGATTTAAGGAACGAAAGATAAAACTTTTCTTTTTTTTCTTGTGGAAACTAGAACAATGATGTTCTTATGTAGAACATTTAATATCCAAACTCAAAGAGATTGAAAACTAGCAAATGTTCATAATTGGTTAACTTGAAAAGCACGTGTTTGTTCTTAGAAAGCATTAGAGAAATAGTGAGAAGAACAAAAGTCATTTTGAACCTCATTAGGATATTCTTTGACTTAAAGTTGGATTAAGTCTTGATGAGGTTTCAAGATGTATCTAAGAATCACTTCCAAGAACGCTATTTTATTAGTTCACCTAAAACTGATATTAAGTAATCGGAAAGAACTTTTGAATTGTCAAAAATAGTGCCAGGAAGGGTTTTATTATTCTATATTGTTATAGTTATTTAGTTGAAACCATGATAGAACACAGTGTGAGAAGAGAGCGATACTAAATAAAGAAAAAGAATAAAATTAGGCAACAAATAGAAATCCTGATGAAGAGATGAAAGACATGGAATAGGAAAGAACAATACAACTTCGTAATTATCAAATTTTAAGCTGATTGTTCCGATATAGTGATGTCATTAGAATAGCTTGGTTAGCTGCTTTTAAGGATTATATATCTTCTTAATATAGAGATGTAAAATGTGTTGAAATGAAAAACAATAGATCAAATGATATACTTAAATAGAAAGATAATATAAGATGAAACTAGAATTGTACTTTTAAAATTTTTTTAAAATTTACTGAGAATCAGAAATAAAACTAGAAAAGTACGCTAATACAGAATGATAAACATGAAGAGAATCGGACCGAGATAGCTAGGTAGAACGAAGAGAAGGAAGATGAATCGAACTGCTCCATCAGAAGATGTAGCAAGTGGTCGGCTTCTACATCGTTTCACTCTTTCAGTCAATTAGATACTCAGGCTGCTGCTTGGATAGTAGTGTTCAACAAATTGCCGTAATCGGAGCTGGGAGGAAGAACATGAGGTAGACAACTCCGAATACGAGCTAAGATGAAGGAGAAGCAGAAGAAGTCGAAGACGGAATAAACGACGAGAAAAGAAAATGAAGACGAAGTGAAAGCAACATTAAGAGAACGAAAAAGAAAACGAAAAAGACGGTTGAAATGAAAAAACGAAGAGGGTGGATATGGCAGATGAGGAGAAGAGGGACGATAAGCGAATATGAAAGAATTTCTTGATCGAGAAGCTGCAAAAGTGAACAGCCGAATGAGAAGATAGTTGACGAGAGTAGAGCGAGAGGGAGGGAAAATGATAGCGGGAGAGAGGAGACAGATCGGAAATGGCATGTAGCCGATCTCTGAGGCAAAAAGCTTTTTCTTCATCTGACACCATTCTGTGGACGATTAGAATATTGAAAGGAGCTAAGCCACAAGAATGAAATATCTGATTTGAGCTACAGTTAAGAATAAACAAGCTAGAGACTGCCAGGCAATCTAAAATCGAAGATGATATTCAGCTGTTATTGTTTGTAACAGTTGAAACTGTGAACATTTGATTTTAAGTTTGCTGCAAAAATCTCTCAACTGAAAATCAAATAGCTGTAGAGACTTGTGTGAGAAGACTTGTAGCAAAAGCACCCCCAATGACTCTAATTGCTTTCATCAAATAGAATTACACGATTAGAGTGTCGTCTACGTCCAGGGCAACAATCAGCTAGCTAAATACAATGTGTTCCTTCGTAATGCCACAATCATCCTTTTAAAAAAATATCGACAAAAAATTAATTTGTTTCTTGTTACGATGTTTTCAATTAAGTTCTACAACGGATAAGAAATCTATTCATACATATTACAAAAATTTAATATCCGATATCGTCAATTATCACATATATAAGAAGCAATAAAAGCCACCGTAGTATAGCTCAACACTGTCTGTCTCAAAAAAAAATTAAGCGTAAATGTAGAACAACTTATTTTTGAATTCGCCATCTATGTGAATTTCCGATATAGATTGTTGAAAGTTATCTTTATAAATAGCATATTTAGAATTCCATTTGTTTAACTTCAATAAAACAAAGGGAAATAAAAAAAAAAGAGGAAGAATTGGTTTTTGTTGAAAGTTGAGCTTACATTGAAAAAAAATAATGAAATTTACCTTTTAAGTTGGATATTTCCGCAATTTGAAATGGATGCAATTTTCCCATTAAAAGCTTTAGTTATATCCATGTGTGTAAAATTAGTATAAAAACAATTAGCATATAATAATGGAAATGTGAGTTGTAACCCGTAATACAGGTTGAAAATAAAATTTTCATTTTAATTGAACTCTCTTGAATGTTGTTTGATTGTTATGTGTTTGTGTAGATATTATTTCACCTGTATCTTAAATAAAAATCACAATCACAATCATTAAATTAAATAGAACAAGTGAGTGCCATATATCACAACTATAATTAAAAAATAAGAATATTGACAAGTCTACAATTGAAAAATAATAACTTAAGTATTTACTAATTAATATTCAAGTAAAATCTTCTTCATCTCTGAAGTTTCTAATGAACATGTATATTTTAGGTCATTATTATCAGCAGTTCCCATCGCGATTTTGTTATTTGCCTAAATAATATCCGATTATCAAGTATATAATATGAGTAATCTACTTCTTTTACAGATTTGGATGCGGATCCGTGATACCAGCTGGCTCCTAAGGTTTCAATCAATGATCTCAGATTTTTAGACGAAACTCCAGAGCCCAAAAAGCATTATATTAGTTTCTCAAAACAAACCATTTTCTATCTACATACCAACCATGATTTCAATTCTTGACCCAGCATGAATAATCATCTCATGCAGCCGTGCAACTCCTAAGACAGCATTCGACTCTTGGCCACTAAAACACAATAAAATAATTTATCAGCGAAAAATAACATATGTTATATTTCCTTACCTAGTAAGAATACATGAAAAGCCTAGTTCAATAGCCTGATTTAAACATTTTTTCCAATCAGTTGAAACATCGAAAGCCCTATGCAATGTGCATGGTAACCCGTCAGCTAATTCAATAAAAGTTTTGCAGGTATCAACATCCAAAAGTAAATCACTAAACACAATATAATTGCTTTTTCCTATCCGAACTTCAAACTTATTAAGAAATCCAAACACAAAACCAGAAGCCCCAGCTTGCTTTAATTCAATCAGATCTTGTTTCATGACCTCAATATCAGACTAAAATAAGTGCAAATGTGAAATTTTATTATATTTATGAATTATTAATTCTTACGGGATCATAACAAAAATTCCCTCCGCGAGCTCTTATCATGCAATACTGCGAGATATTAGGAAAATATTGCTTAATAGCTTTGACAAGACCTGAAGAAAATATTCTACTCATAAACAGATAAGTATATCAACCTATACTTGGTGTTAGTCCACCAAGAGCTAATGAACTACAAACTTCAAGTCTGTCAGCACCTACAATAGCATATTATCTCTATATTTTTAATGTATTGTATACCGCCCTTAACAGCTGATTCAGCAGATTGTAATGTATCAATGCATATCTCCAATTTCTTACTCATCTATATAAAATTTATTGTTATCAAAAATGTTCAATTAAATGAGTATAGGATTAAAACCGAGTTGGAAAAAAATAAATATAAAAACTGGAAAATTTTTTTTGGACAAGAATTTCGGAAACATCAAAGATTTCGTGAATATCATAAAAGTTTTACAAGAATTGAGTGGAATTTCCATTCCAATTAGGATTTTCATCTGGATCAGAATCGTCTCCATTTCTATTATGCAATCCAGACACGTTTCCTCTCTATAAAAAATTCAAGTGAATTTCATTGTTTAATGAGGTATACCCTCCGAATAGTAGCAGCAGAAAAATTGCCTTGATTTGTTCGCCGTTGTGAGTTTTGAGATTGGCGTGGTTGAGAAGCTGAGGAGCTCACGGTACCTAAATTTGGATGAAATCTCAGAAGGGAATGTATGCTAACCACTAGTTGTCTCTTTTCTTTGGAAAATAAGTCTATATAACGCACACAGACAATTCCAAGGAGCAATAAGAATCAGACTTATAAGAGAATATATGCCACCAGTGGTGTTGACGGTAGTTACATTTTTCTGTTTCTTAAATACTGACTATTTATATTCGAAAAATATAACTAAGTAACCTGCTCTACAAATAATGTACAGCTCGGGGTTAAAGATAAATCCATGAAAGATTTTCCAAATTCAACATCTTCAAATACTTTTCGGGGATATGAATTAACAAGCGAGAATGAACCAGTAACGAAGCCACTCTAGATGTTCGAGATATAATTCAAAAGCTGCTTCTTTCTCAACTCACATTGTGAATTACATCCAAAACTTTACTTAAAGGTTCACTAGCAAGAAATTCGTCGGTAATGCTGTTTCCATCAATAAAACGAATCATAACACGACAACTAAACAAAAAGTTTTTCATATAAATTAAAAAAAAACTTACTGATCTGATCTGATGGGCTTATTTAGAACAACATCTTCCTTCGGTTGGGAAGGCGTAGAGGTTGATACTCCAGCTCGTAAACGCTCTCGATATTCCCGTTCTTCTCTGAAATTAATATTTCCCTCTATTTTTTTGATTAGTTTACTTGTCAGCTTGAATTTGAGCTCTCACTCTAGACTTGGTTTGCTCAGCTAAAAGTTTATCTTTTCTACGTTCCTCAGCTGCTTCCAAAAGCTCCTTGAAAATTTTTTTTAGAAAATTACATATAAGTGCATGACTATTACTTTTTCTTGTTTCTTCTTTTGATTTTCGGAAGTCAATTTACCAGTTTGAATACGGTCCAATTCTTTCTGTTTATCCTCTTTTTTCTTAGCTTCTGCCTCCTCTTTCTTCTTTACATCTAACTTCTCCTTTGCTCTGAAGGGAAGGGTCTTCAAAAAATTTACTATAAGGAAAACCTTCTGATCTTCTCTTCTAATGACATTTCGAAAGATGTACGAGCTGTGCTAGGGGCAGTAAATGTTGGATGGGAAGCAGCAGATGAAGAAGCAGCAGACGATACAGACGTAGATGATTCTTTCGTACATTCCAAAAACTTCTACATTTCAAGAGTTAGGATGTTTTATTACTATTATGTATACCTCCACAACACTAACAATCTTAGGATGAAATTGAGAACTTTCAGCGTCAGTGAGAGTATCGATGATATCACCATCGCAATTAATAAAAAATGTTGCAGGTAAGCTAGAGGCAGGATCTGAATAAAATGTTATCACTTTTCCAAATTAAATATCAAAGTGATCTCATAAGCTAACATACATTTAGCTGCAAAGGCCCTAGCCATATCATCGCCCTCCTGAAGATGGACGGCAACATGATTACAAGAGAAACTTGAAGGCTCTATCTAGATAGATCAAACATATTCAAATCATGTAGCTCAGTAACGAACCTGCTCCCATGTTTGACTCATGATTTTTCCTTTTTCATCATCAGATTCAATGAAAACTATAAGCAAAGCTTTGTTTCTCAAAGAAACTTGCATCGCTAATTCTAACTTTCCAGGAAACCATCTCATATTTAGTATCTAAAACATCAAAATAAACGTCTTTAAAGAGTATCATTACGCAATAACATTCGGCTGTTATAAAGTGAGGATTGTTCTACTTGGTTCGAGATATTATTTAACATAATACGTAAAAATAAGTTTTTATGAATTCTGATAAAACGCAACTATCTATCATTTATATTGCAATATATGATTTGTATCAACCATTTCAGCTGAAGGCCATACTAATTTGAATATCTAGTTATGTTTTGATAAACAATACACAGAGAATGAGACTGCAAATATCGAGTACCTAATATATTGAACAATAATTGCAATAAATGCTAAATACTATGAAGGTTTATATGTAGATTATAAGTTCAATATGTTCCAAAGTTTTTATTATGGTACAGAAAAGCATGGAAGATTTAGAATCATAAACGTTCGATTTAAATTATTATTCATTATGATTAAAAACAGAATAAAATTAAGGCAATGAATGATGTAATCAATAACATTATCTTATTATCATATTACCGACAACACTTGAACTCCATTAGCTGTGCATTAAATCTCAAAACCAACCCCTTTCTATTCAAACGACAGTACGCATTAAAAGCATCACGTACGATACACTTCGAAAATAAATCAAAAAGAAAACTTTATTATCATTCAAGAATTCATGAACCATAAGCTACAGAAATGAAAGTATAGCTCATAAATGAAAGTTAAGACTGAAATACAACATTATAATCAGCTACAACTTGAGTATATATATATATAATATTCTTTAAACCTTAACTGAACTCTCAAACAAATTACAAACATATTGAAGAACATAAATTATAAGATTGCGTTTCTTAGCTGTTGAACTAAATATATATCTCACAGTTATTAACAAGTTATTTGTAGAACTTCATGATCCATCATACTTAACTAATGATACATCACAAAATGTTTTCTATGAAAACACGATCTACAGAACAAATAGGAGGATCCATAAAGTTTCAACATAAAAAAAAAAGAAAAAAATCCAATATTCGTAATTATTTATTCAACAATTAAAACAAAAATTTCATAAGTAAGCAATAATTAACAGGGCAGTGATCGAATTACTGATATAACTAATTTGATTTACATGTTAAATATCTAAAGTATTTCAGAAGTAATCTTTCATTTAGCTGAATTGTCTTATTGAAAAGGACAAATCCCATATTCCAAAACTCCATAATACTAGTACATACTGTAAGTAAAAGGACGAGTGTAAGAGTATTTTCACACAAACGGCTCAGTTCCATAAAATTTGCTGCAGTTACGATTTGTTTATTGTTTGCTATTGCGGGTGCCTGTCTCTTTTTTCAAGTAACGCCTAAGTTTAAAGGAATCACAGTTTTTCTTTAGCTTTCTATTTTTCGATGGCTCACGTTGCTGAGGGACGAATTATTAGAAGAAATGATCCCGGAACTAAGCGGAAGGTTGAAACATTTTTCGCTGAATCTTGTAAACATTTGTTTTAAGGATTGGTCACAATGGCCAGCTCTACCTTTTGAGGAAATGGATTCCACTTTGAACGTTCAACAGTATATTCAGCAGCTTATTGATGCTAACCCTGTGGCTATTGATGCCATTTTAAACCCCCCGCCGGAGCAGGTTTCGTTATTATTCAATCTGGTTTTTATTAACTTATTTTAGGATGAAGGTGTGTGGAAGTATGAACATTTAAGACAGTTTTGCTTACAATTAAATGGATTAACCTTTCTTCTTCAGGTTTGTTGTAAATTCATTAAAATATATGTTTTTCTTTTGTAGGAAGAATGTGTTCCTGAAACTTGTGTTCAAATGACTGCTACTGAGCAGTGGATTTTCCTTTGTGCTGCGCATAAAAATCCAAATGAGGTACTCACTTCCTTTTACTATTTTTATTCAATCTCTTTATATTTTAGTGCCCTGCTATTGACTACACACGGCATACTCTTGATGGGGCCAATACACTGTTGAACAGTAATAAATATTTTCCTAACCGTTTGAGTATTAAGGTTAGTTTAAATTCTAAAAATTGCTTTTTAAGATTAAGAAATATAGGAGTCATCAATATCTAAGTTAGGATCTGTATGTAGAAGGGTTTATCGCATATTCTCCCATGCCTATTTCCATCACCGAAAATTGTTTGATGAGTTTGAAAATGAAACTCATTTATGTAAAAGGTATTTCATCCAATATTATCCATCCAGTCTAATGCAATAGTTTTCTAGATTCACTACTTATGTCACAAAATATAACTTGATGTCTCCAGAACATCTTATTGTTCCTATGCTGCCTCAGTAATTTATTCTTTCTAACAGCACCCTTCTCTGGGTAATTACTAACATGTATCCCATAATAGCAGTACAATTTTCGAAGTTGAAAATGAAAAATTTCTGTATTTTTTTAAAGAATGATCTTAGTGCTTTATGGTTGTCGTTATAATGTCTTTTTTGTATTATGATTAGCTTTATCCGGTTAGCTTTTTATAGATGGAAACCGCTTTTGAAGCTTTGGTAAGAGTAGGATTTAAACTTAAATACTCATTTGGAATTGAATCTGTAAATAAAGTTTTCAAAGGCGGATTGAATCCAGGTGAAATTTATGAAATTGTGGGGGAAAGTGGCGTAGGTAAAACTCAGGTCTACATTCATAAAGGATTTTGTTAATTGAAAAAGTTTTCAGCTTATGATGTCTGTAGCTCATGAGTATTTATCATCCCAGCCTAGGTTCGGAGTATGTTGGGTTGATTCTAACGGGTCCTTCAAATCTCGTAGATTCCTTGAATTTGACTGTGAAAGAGAAGTCTGTCAACATGAGAACTGAAAGAATTGAAACGATATTTACTTAAAGATAGAAATTTTGGATCGACTATTTCTGTCTTCTGTTAGCGACTATCGAAATTTAGTACAAAAACTTCAAATTATTGAAGTGAGCCTTAGGAATGAGGTTGTTTTTAATATATAATTTGTAGAATAATTTCGAACAACTGGGAATTCGTTTACTGTTCATTGATAATATAGGTTATATTATGAATAAAACTGCTTGGACTTTGAAAACTGGAGGTAATAGGATCAATCGTTGTTTTATTAAATAAAAATAGGATCTGATGCCCAAAGGACAGTGATCAGTCTTTTGAAAGGTCTTGTAAAAAAACGGATGACTATAGTAATATCAAATCATTTGGTTAGTTCTGTGAAAAATAATATTTTATGCTGTACCATCAACCAACAGGTGAGAGCTGAGGGCGAGGTTCGTCCATCACTTGGCCGCTTTTGGTCAAAATTGGAATCTCGTCAAGTTCATGTTTGTGAAGATGAGAGAGGAACATTTGTCAAGGAATTTAACGTAAATATAATATTAGTACAGCATGTTATTTTCATTTCAGCGAAATGAAGATAACAAAGGTTATTTCCGTGTTTCTGGAAATGGAGTGTCCGAAATTGACTCGCTATCAACCGATACATTCAGCGGGTAAATTCTATTATTATCGAACTTATAATGTATATCCCTGAAAAGAACCAAAAAAATCTTCCGTTCTTTAAAATTTGTTATTTGACAAGGGCTACTAAACGGTACGTGGTGGTGACGGGCTTTGTCCACTCTTGCGGGAAGTTGGTCAGTGACAAACAGCTGAGTAATGAGAGAGTATTTTGAAATAGGAGAGTTAAATTCGACAGCATAGCATTGATGAATCGAGGGTGTGGACACAGAGCGGAGAGAACAGAGATACCAGGCAGCGAGAAATCACATGCAGCCCAGAGAGCTTCTGGGCCGCCGCAGCCCCAGACAGCACTCAGCTGAGCGAATCCCGTGACCGACCGGCGGGCAGGCCTATGGGCGTTGACGTACTCTTTGGTTTTGTTCTCAGTTAGATGACAATTTTTTTAAAAGAATGCTTCCACCTCGGTGCTTCAATTATGAGCACATGTAGTACTGAAGAAACTATTATAAGTTTGCGCAGGGTTCTCCAGATAGCTTTACTATAGTCTCTGCTCTTCTCCGTTACTATAATATTATGACCTCTAACACTATGTGAAAACGACTGCCTACTTGTTTTGCAGTGTTCGCATCGATTGGTGAAGGCATGAGCACATAGTCCCTCATCTTATGCCTTTTTTTCTTGTTTGGGTGCAATGTATCGTTATTTTGGCTCGAGAAAAGCATCTACGGATGAATGCTGTTCTCCCTTCTAAGTCTTACGAACTGAGCACATAGCTATTTTTAAGCTAACCGGGAAAATAGTTTTTTCGCTTTCTAATAGATTCATCTTTAATTTCTGCTTTTCATGTGCAGTTTCATTACCCATATTTTAATATTCGTTTTAAGGTTATGAGTCTATGAGTGCGGGCGATTCTGAACAAGATATCCACCCGGTGGAGGTACGCTTTACTATATTTCCAAAATATTCTCGAAAAATTGTTAACATAACATAAAAAATAAATATTTATGGTGAATTAAACTTAATATCGAAAAAATAGAACATTAAAAAAGCATTATTTTGAAACAACAAAAATTTACTTCAACCGGTCTGTGCTTCTAAAGATTTTAGAATTGTAAATAATTGGGCGGCAAAATCTAATAATATTCACGTTATTCACGTGATCTGGTCAATTACATACTACACTTTACATAAAATAAATGTTTCCTACTCTACAACCAAACTCGCTGGTAAAATTCTATTTGACCTATCAAATATTATAGAATATCAATGGAGGCGCCTGTTCACGGCGAATCAAGAAACGTTATGTACCAGCAGGTTCTCGTCCAACAATACAGGCTAAGCATAATCAGGTTAATCTTTTGAAAATTACTTAATTTTATTTTTGAAATGAGTCGAACCTCTTTTCGTCTTACAAAAGAAATATATTATTGATCTTTGTTTTCTTCAAAATCTTGCATGCTTCAGATATTTTTGAATATTATATCTTTACTAGCGAAATTGGGAAGCTACTTTCAAACTATAACAATCTTTTTATTGTTGCATAGATAATCGTTTTCAATCTTTATAGTAAACATTTGAACATTTGATGAAAACAAGGAATCCAGTTATTTTTCACAAATACAATTTCGACATTTATGTCGATTTTTTCATAATTAAGTGGAAATTGGTAGTAATCTGAATTTCTTTAGTTTCAGATGTATTTGATTACAACCTTATCATCTTCATCACAGGACGGTGCCCTCATAAACAAGCTTCCTCGGGAATGTATACTCCAGTATGTTATCAATGTTTATTTTTGAACTATTTTTTAACTTTGCAATTGATTTTCTCCAATACCAATTGCAAATTTTAGTATTTTCTCCTTTTTGGGAGTTAAAGACTTGTGTCGGTCTGCTCAGGTTTGTCGTTTATGGAATCAGCTTGCTCTCGACGGTAGTAATTGGCAACGCGTAGATCTGTTCACTTTTCAAAAAGATGTCAAAGTATAGCGTCTTTTTCTGCAATTTCATTGTCTAAGTTAACGGTTTTAGAGTAGTGTCATTGAAAATCTGGCGAGGCGATGTGGTGGTTTTTTGAAACAGTTATCTCTTAAAGGCTGCGAAAACGTCCAAGTGGGAAATCGTAAATATATGAACAAATAAAAATTTATATTCTTAGGATTCATCTCTGCGTGCTTTTACTGCTCGATGCAAAAATATAGAACATCTAAGTTTGTATAAATGCCGTAGAGTCACGGATGCGTAAGTCGATGATTATTAATATTAAAACTGAACGATATTTAGTACATGCGAGAATTTGGGAAAGCATTGTCATAGACTCATTCATTTGAATCTAGAAAACTGCGTAGTTATCACCGATAGAGCTTGTAAATATATCAGGTAGAAAATAAATTCAGCAAACATAACTACGCTCCGTTACTTTTTCAGCGAAGGTTGTCCAAACTTGCGATATTTAAATATTTCTTGGTGTGATAGCATTACGGATCGTGGAATACACAACATTCTTACGGGTTGTAAATATCTACAAACTCTAATATTACGAGGATGCGAAGGGGTATAAGTTCTAATATCTTTATTTGTAACTTAATTCTTATTTCAGCTAACTGAGCGTTGTTTTGAGAACTTGGAACCGAATATGGAAAATATTCTACGTTTAAATATGCTCAACTGTTTTGTAAGCAGTTAAAAAAATGTTTTTTTTCTTACAGTTTTAATTAGGTTACTGATGACACCGTAACTAACATTGCCAATGGCTGTCCAAAAATTGAATATCTTTGTCTGTCGCAATGTACTCAAATAACTGATCGCTCTCTTATTGCGTTGGCAAATAACTGTAAATTCCTCAAGTTAGTTAATTAGTATTTCGAATAACGAAAAAAAAAGTCAAGAATCTGTTCTTAAACGAATATTCTTTGTTTAAAGGGATGTTGAATTCACTGGCTGCAATCTGCTGTCAGATGTTGGTTTTCTACAGCTTGGACGGCATTGCAAAAAACTCCAGAAGATGGATCTTGAAGATTGCACTCTTATAACTGATGCTTCAATAACATGTATTAGCTCAAATTGCCCCAACATTGCTGATTTGGTCAGAATTTCTATTACAAAGTTTGATCTCTAATCTTGCTTATTTCAGAGTCTTTCTCACTGTGAGCAAATTACTGACGATGCTATTCATCAGTTGTGTACAAATAATAAAGAAAGAATTAGGGTATATTATCTTATTTTTTATTGAAAAAAACATTTAAACTTAATTGCAACTCTTCAGATATTGGAGCTGGATAATTGTCCGTTAATTACGGATACAGCGCTCTCATATCTGAGAAATGCCAAAAATCTAAAAAGAATTGATCTCTACGACTGTCCTAACGTATCTCGTGATGCAATTAATCTGTTCAAGGTAAGATAATTGAAACAATTGTTATCGTGTGTATTTAGTCATGTTTATAAACTTCAATTTATTTTAGGTACATCGTCCAACCGTCGAGATTCAAGCCTACTTCGCTCCAGCGACGCCTCCCGTTAATCATCAACATCCGAGGGCTGGTGCGTATTGTATCATTCAATAGGTTGGCTATCCGTACGCTAATAATAGAGCTTAGTCCTGTCGTCAACTCACCTCAGAGTGGCACGATATTTATAATTCGATGTCTCTGCTCTAAATTACGTTGAAACACACACGTACACACATACACATCCAAATTTTTTTCTAACGCCAAGACATGTCTTTTGAATCTGTCTGAATTACTGTCTTCGTTCGAACTTTAATCATTGAAAAAGAAGGAAATGAATAGAAATAATAGTGAATCTAGTAATATTCTCGTTGTGTTCTAATATTTGCCTCACAAGAGATAACTTTATTCACATTTTTCATCTATTTTCTTCTGTTTGTACTAAGACATTAGCACTACTACTAGTCAACCTAAAGAATTTTTCTGCCTTTAGTGCAGTTATTTAGTTGTTGCTATTAATGCTGTAACAACTAATACTTTCATTTTTTGCTTGACTTAGACGAACTCTTGTAGAAGCTGAAATGCTCTAAACATGTCTTGGGCAAGAGGGCGACAATACCAATTTGCTCTGGAATACGGTAGCGAGACCGATGAAGTAATCAGTTGATATTCCGTTTTTTAAAATCGTTGCTAATAATGCTCTTTATTTTAGGTGTTTGCCGGTGTTGTTCCATTCTATGATTGTCTGTGATATTACCAAATGCGAGCCTTCTAGGAAAGCATCTCAATTCATATTGCCGGTCAAATCGTCTTCCATTATTTCAAATCATTTCGTTCATATTGTATATATAGTGAAACCATCCGTAAAGAAAATGGCATATTTTTAATTGTTTGTTTGTCTCTCAAGTGTCCTCCCTTTTATTTGAATTCATCAGTAATGTATTCAATTTTATTTTTTTTGTTCTGTAGTATTCTATGCCTTTTCCGACTATATCTAGTACTGGTATTTGTAGATTTTACATGTGTAAGTTTATTTATAGCTCATTGAGTAAAGAATAAAAATTTTTATTTTAGAACTACTGTGTACTATATTATGAGGTCACAATAGAAATGCAATAAAGCTTCAGCAAGAGATACAACTTTTTGCAAAATTATGCTAAATTCTACCCGTAGCTATCTATGGCAAGCAAAACTTAATTTCGTAAAGCGTTAAAAAAATGCAAACATTCTAAACTATGCAAATTAAAACATATTAAGTTTGAAGATTAGTTTTAGGTTTAGATTTGAAGATTAGTTTTAGATTTTTCTATTAATGAATACATAGTATTACGCTGATTGTTCGGGCTTTCTTCCGACTAATAGGTAGGTATCCATACCACCATCAATACCTTTAACTTCTATATGATCTCGATACTCAAAATCGTAACGATCCATCAATATATCTTTAGTGTGCTGTGAAACCTATAAATTTATGTGTATATAGAAGTTATGAAGTTATCATATAGAAGTTAATTTACTTGAATTCGATTCAGTACGCCAGTGCTATACATTCGGGAGGCTATGTTAACAGTATCACCCCAAATATCATAATACAGTTTGGTTGTACCAATAACACCAGCAGTGACAGGACCTGAATTAAGGTATGCTACAATTTAGTTTACAGAGAAATCTCTTAAACCTATATTCAGTCCAAGCTTGCAAACAAAGTCGAAATTGAGAAGATCCTCATTAAAAACGCTCAAGGCATGCTGAATAGCTAATGCAAATTCCACCATCTATAAAGAATAATAATCGTTTCACGACAATAACAAGAGAAAAGTACTTGATACAGATGTTCTTTAGGATGTTTCATATTTCTTTTTTGTTCTGGATTCAATCCACTGGCTGCCATATAAGATGCACCAATTGTCTGAAGCAAACAAATATTTTACAATTTCATTTTAACAATGTACCTTAATCTTTTCGATATGACAAAACTCAGGACGATCAAGAAGTTCATCGAAGTCTCCAATAACCTGTACAGTAAGTACATCTATAAAATCCTCAAATGCTTTAATAACTCACCTCATTCAAAACACGCAAAAATTCTCTTCCACCTTCAAAATTTTCTTCATACATATCATTCCAATTCGTAATTGAAGCAAATAAAACTGCAGTAGATTCATGATTTTCACTAGAATAAAAAAGTTAAAAATAGCTAAAAATTGTAAATGCAAAAAAGTTTATTTGAAACGAAAATAACAAATTATTCAAGGAGGCGTAAGAAACAAGTAGCTGACACGTCACTTCACCTGGCTATTTTTAGCCATTCTAGCGTTTTCTTTAGAAAATCATAAGATTTCCAAATTTTAGGAACCATTTTATAAAATTATAGAGAAAAATTTTAAAAACATACCTGTATTTGGTGTCAGTTTTCAAGGTTTCAACCGCATGTGCTGGGATAATGTTATTTAATAGCCAATCAGCTTGATCACGCACAATCTAAAAAAAATAACAAATAATTCAAGTTAAAATTGATTTTTTTCATAATCACCTGCATTCGGTGAGTATCTCTTTTAGCCTGAATATCACCGAAGAAAGACATACGGAAAGCAGCTTCAAACTGAAAAAATAAAAAATAAGAACGAAAATAGGAATAATAAACCTGATAATTCAAAAATCCGACCAAAATGATTGAAAGCACAACATCAAGCATTATTTCCCACAGGAAAAGTGGAGATAACAGAAGACGTTCAGTATCATTTTTCACGTTTACTGTGTTGAGAGGAACGGTATTGTTAGTACAAGCTCCAGTTTCCTAGAAAAGCATTTGTACTTATAAATCATTTATAAGTTTTTACCAGATTCTCGTGGATATTGTGTTGACAGTAGAACACAACAGCAGCATGGAAAAGACCAATAATGCCACACTAAAAATTGTTTTCATTAAACTTATATGAATATAATATAAAAACCTGAACAGTCTTGGGCCAAGCAGCCAACTGAGAAAAGTTGCAGTGAGCAAATAAGGAAAGAGTGATGATGTATGAAAAGACTAGTCTTTGATCGAGCATCGAAACAAGAATGTCGAAAGAGCACATTTCATAAATGCATAATGGAACCATACAGATAGCAATTCCTACTGAGAGGCCCATTAAAATAGATCCTAAAAACACCTTTATGAATAAATGGCATGTCAGTCAGTCTTACCAATTAAATGGCGAGATTTCCACGAATTCAACCACGGCATAACAGGTTTTCGACTAAGCAAGGGAATACCTTGAATTGAAATTAAAGAAAATAAACCCTATAAGTGAAAACTTACCAATGAAGCCTACTGAAGCAATAATAAGCATGAGGGCCACACCAAAGTATATCACTGAACGAGCAGTTATTTCACTTGCAGACATAAATACAACAACTGAAGCTACAAGGAAAATCATCGAAGCTACAATTATATCTAAAACAGTGAAAGTTATTAGACAGATACATTTTTTTCAAACCTATAAAAACTCCTGAATATCTATATTGTGGTGTTGATGACGAATCATTGATGCGGGCAAGGTCCTATAAAGTATTAATGAAATAAAAAAATTAAAAAAAGAAACCTGATGTCTTCTAATGGAATTGTTTTGAATTCCGCTACCACGTTCAGCAGAATCAGCAAAATGGTTTCTGTATTCATCTTCAACTTCCTGAAATAAAAAACAAGTAAGAGTTTATATCTTTGGAACACAGAATACCTTTTCATTAAAATTCAAGGTCCACTTATTTAGACTGTGATGGTGCCCCCAGAAACCTTTGTCGAAACTATTTTCCCCTTGAGAAATAACCATGGCAAGTCGTTGATCGAAATCCTTATTATCCGTATCAAATCTTTAATTATATGACAATATTAACTTTTGAAGATGCCATTTGAACCTTGTTAATGAGGCTGCGTTATGATGATGAGAAATAGCTGTATCTAAGCCTCCAACACTATTGAGATCAGAATTGGCTTCATGTATCGAAGCCTAAAATAGTTGAAGTTATGGAGCTCTTGACTTTTCAAGACATACTTGAAGACCACTACTTCTAGAACCTCTCATACTGTTACTACCACTAATGCTTCCAGGAACGGCTCTTTCGCACAAATCTTCTGCATATGAGTTACGAGTTTCTGTGTTGCTCCCTGCAGTTTTCGAATTTTCAAAAGATGGATTGTTTTCTTCTATAATACCATGGAAGGCGTTTGTAGCTAACGCTTGCAAAGAAGCCGACTTCCTGTTGTCCTCCATAACACAAATTGAATTTGACTAAACACAAACACATAATAATTCATGAATCTTCCATGAAAAAAACCTCCTTGGCCAGAAGTTGAGTTGAACGATTTCTCTCAGCTAACTTCATCCGGAGAGATCCACCATTGCTGGTTCGAACGGGGTAGGAATTAGTATGAGACATTTTCAGTTTTCCAGCCAATTTCTATATAAGTATTTTGTTATAACGAGTATCATATACTATCTCAACCTGCTTGAGTGTCATTTTTTTGAACGAGCCATTTTTGGAGAGTCCCGATTGAGTTTCAGTCACAGTTGTTACTTTCACTGGCTCTTCGACTTCCGATGCTCTACATTTGATGAAGTAAGTCTTCATGCTTTCCGGTTTAACTCTTCGCTCCGTTCCTTGCACTTGCATTCGATAAGGCCCTGAAACGCAATTAGATTTTTCGAATCCATAACATTAGATAGAAATATTCCTATTGGAACAGAAAACGCTCTCCAAATGCAATAAATCTCAAGTAACATCGAGAGCATCACCAAGTCAATAAGATTCTTATTGTAACATCTATATATTAAAGGCAAACCTGAGTAATCATCAGCTTGTTCGAGTATGTAATCCCCATCCATCAGAAATTTGGCTGTAGCTTCCGAAATATGGACTCGCCCCGCAACACCTAATTACGAATTTGAAAGCTCTATTTGACTCATGGGAACAAACCACTGGATTCCATCTCGTTAGCCAGTGTAACATCATTTGAGAACACATCGAATTTGAACCTTTTCGTTCCAACCATACCACACATAACCTAAATTAGTTCATCATTAGGATTTCACAAATATTTTGAAAACGATGAATACCTTTCCCGTGTGAATACCAACTCGCATGTTAACTTCTTGCCCTCTATCTATATCAAACTGCTGAATAGCTGTAATCATCTCTAATCCCATTTCCACTGTCCTCTTTGCATGATCATCACATGGCTCCGGACAACCAGCAACACAATAATAACAATCGCCTGAACATGAAACCGTTTTTTTATTTTTTCCTTTTATTCGCAAACCAAGCGTACTGATCTTTTCTAAACCACAAAGGCGACAAAGATGATCAAATCTATAAAAAGTACAATGTACACGAAATTATGACCCTATTCCGATATTGATATATATAAACGTATGTGCTTGATACACCACTATACCTTCCGAAGAGGTCGTTTAGCAAATTCACAAGCTCGTCGGCACTCTTATTTGAACTCATTTTAGTGAATCCAGCAATATCAGCGAACAGAATGGACACATTAGTCATTAGATTCATAGTGAAAGGACGGAATTTACGATGCCCAGGCACGGAATTCGGCAACACGATTGTGCCTAGAAATTTGAACATAATAACAACGATATTCAAATAATTCTGTACCTGCATCTTCATTTGCACCATTGGAAGTTCCGTTACTTGTTCGGCAATGAGATCCTTGACTTGCAGATGGACGGCGTAGTTCAGAAGCATCTTTCAATAATTCATCAGCAACCTACAAATATGATGGTAAAACTACATAAAAAGATACTTTATTACCTTTTTAGGCATAACAGATTGAATCATATGATCTTTAAACTGTGTTTCAAGTTCTAAATCTTTACGAGCCAAAAGTGATTGTCCCACTTTTAAAAATGTTTTTCTCTGGCGAACCTATAAAATAAGTAATTAGGTTTTTCTTTTGTGTCTATTTTTATACCTGGGTCAGAATAAACAGATGAACCCCAAGCAGATGAACTCCAAAATGCAACACCAGCTTTATATATGGTATGTTGTCGAAACTGTGATTACTACTACTAAGGGTTTCAAAAAGAACTGAGTATATCATTCCAATAATTATGCAAAGATAGAGAGGTAATGGTATAACTGTGTAAATCAACATTACAACCTATAGAATAACTATGTTGATATCGTGTTCTAAGCCGAAACAAACCTGGAAACTTGTTACTAAACTAGCCACAGGGGTCATAAAGGCATCAGCCGACCCTGCCGAAAATATTAGTAGTGTGACCAACGATATTATGAAAGTACAGAGAAAAGAAGTTGGCATATAGAATCTTTGATATTGTGTTGAGAACATAGTAAATACAAGCATCAGGCAGCATGTTGATATTAAAGCTACCACAGTTATCTGCAATATGTATACCATTATATAATATATTATACGTTTATATAACTTTTATTCTATATTATTTTTTATATATTCATATTCCGTTAATTTTTGGAGGAAAACTTTAACAATAGATAATATACTATTAACATATTGATTTAGGAAACTCAGCTTAGTACATGCTTTGTATCAAAAATAGATCGTATTCCTTATTAATAAGAGTAGTTTATTTTTAGATTTTTATAGTATTCTGTTTAAAAGGATTATATGCATAGAAGGTTATCAATAGAGCATATTGTCTCAAACTATTTATTTGTATTATGTTTGAATTTTGCTCAATATCAATCACTTATGATATAATTTTTATCAGTAATGTTTTGTTCTTTTATATTTAGTTTAAGTCAGCATTTGTTTTTGTGCAGCTTCTAAGAATGCATGTGTGATGCAAATTGTAAGCAGCTGTGTCCTATCAATAACAATCAAAATACGTTAAGCATGTCGTCGGCTAATAGTGTACGGAAGCTAGATTTAATCGAAATTTGCACTTACCCAATGATGAATACTAGCTCTATTAAATATGGCCAAATAGATAGCCCAGGCTACGCAGACGAAGGAAATATAGATTAATCCGGAACGAAAACGGTCCCTGAGCTGTGAAAAGGAGCATTTCCAATACTGCGCTTCCAAACTGGGCGATCGGAATTGCGGATTCCACCAACGGGAAGAAGCACGTTCAAAGAGTGGTAGTCGTCGAGGTGATGATCCACGCATGGACGGTACTCTGGACGGACGATCTGGAGCTTTTTGACCCCCTAAAGCAGGGGTCCGCTCACCAGGCTCTTCCTCCATATACTCCAGTTGTGTATTCGACGAATTCTCCGACTCTCCGATACTCACTTTGTGCTCTCTCTCCTTCCCCCGTTGTGCAGAGCGCGCTCCACTATCGACCAAACCTTCTTCTCTAGACCCTCTGCGTGCTGTACACTCTCTAGGAGTGCCTCGTTGTCTGCGCTTTGCTTATATGAAGTGCTGCAATGCTGCTCGAAAGATTTCTAATATAACCCTGTTCATCATCACTAAACTTATGAATTTGTGTCCTTTATTATTTTAACATTTTTAATATAGAATGGACTTTATTCAACACCAAGCAATAGAATCTGACGGATCAGATTCATCAGATGATCAACAGCCTAGAGCTAAAAAGGCAAAAATGCAAAAGAAGAAAGACAAAAAAAGGAAACCTTCTAGAGTTGTGCAGAGTAGGCACGTATTTAAATTTTGAAAAATGAAAATTGGAAAGTTGAAATTTTTGATTGGGAAAAACAATTTTAGTGATGAAGATGATGATGAGGAAGAAGAGGTTGATGAGGAAATGAAGGGGTTCATTGCCGATGAGGTTGCTATTAAGAAAAAAGATATGCGTGATATAAAAGTTTTTAGGACGAACCAGAAGAAGAAGATGATAAATCAGAAAAATCTGAAGAAGAAGAAGAGTTAGATCAAGATGATTTAGATTTGATTGATGTAGGATACATATTTAAATCTACCATGTAAACTCATTTGAATTTAGGAAAATCTAAATCTTCCGGAGAGATCCAAAACTGTTAAAGCAAGGATAGAGTCCGATGATGAACAGGATGACAATGATGTTTCAGATAAAGTTAAAATTGGCAAAAATATTTTTTCTGGGGTAGTCGTTTTAGTTTAATTTTATTAATATTTAACTTGGTTAGTATGATGATGGCCCTTCAAGTGATCCTCGTCCCCGACGTGAAGAACGGTATGAAGATAGAGACGAATATTCCGACTCTGAACAGAGTGGTAAGTCTATTAACTAGTTCAGTTTTTGTATTTTTGTTTTTTTAGAAAATGATTTCATTGTAAATGAAGACGGTGAAAAACCATTTTATAAAAAATCTAAACGGCGAGATTTGAATGTACCAGAAGGGTAAGTATTTTTCTATTTAGTATTTATTCACTAATTATTTTCATTTTTAAGAGCTTTGGATGAAGCTCGTGAAATTTTCGGAGTAGAAGATTTTAATTTGGATGATTTTTACGATGAAGATGAAGATCAGTTTGAAGATGAAGAAGACGAAATTGTAGATGAAGATGGCGAAAGAGTATGTCTTTACTAATTTTTCTTGAAAAAAGTTTTTATATTATTAAAGATACGAAGAGTTCGTAAAGAAACGAAAAAAAGTACTTTACTTGATACAATGGAGCCTGTTGAATTAGAGAAAGGATTTTTGGCTCCTCGGGACAAAAAAATTCAATTAGAAGATAAACCTGAGAGGTATTATTGCTTTGTTCTGGAACTTCACAACGTTTTTTTTTAAATTTTAGATTCCAACTTCGTAAAACTCCTGTTACTGAAGCTACAGAAACGGAATTAGAACTAGAAGCCAAGTGGATATTCCGTTATGCATTCACAGATGAAGATATGCTATCAAGACAGGTATTTTTGTTACATATTTTTTACAATTAAACTTTTTTGATTTGTTGAGGAACCAAAAACTCCTTCTTATTTGAAAGATATAAATGAAATGGAGCGAGTTGAAAGGGAGGAGAAATCTATTTATACAATTAAAGAAGTTCTCAAATTTATCAGAAATCAGTTGTTCGAAGTAGGGTTTTTTCTTTATATACTACTTATTTCTGTTTCACTTCATTAGGTTCCTTTCATAGCTTTCTATCGTAAAGAATCTGTGGGCTCTGTCTTTGATATAAGAGAACTTTGGAGAATTTATGAATATGATGAAAAATGGTGCCATCTGCAGGGAAGAAAAGAGAAGGTATTTTCTTAAAAGGTTTCAAAGCATTAAGTTAAATCTCTATCTTAGCTTATTGAATTGATGAAACGTATGCAGAGCTATTTATTGGATGGAGAACCTTTGTCCAGAAGACCACTAACTGAAGCTGACATCATTGAGTATTCACACTTTTCTTTAAAAATGGTTTTAATCATGCTCTAATATGCAGGGTATATTCTGTGGATACTTCTGAAGCTTTAGCGGATGCTCATTCTAAGTTCCAACTTTATTATGGCCCAGACATTGCTAGAATGCAAGAATGGGAAAGAAGTCGACAGGTATACTCCATAACATTAAAGTATTCATCTTAACCACTAATTCAGACTGAGGGAGATGAGATAGGAACACTTGCAACTCGCTTCAAACAATGCTTACGTAGTGATAAATACCAGGTAATCGTATTGATTGCTTATTAAGTCATTATTAGTATTAATAGCTATGTATTGAATGCGGTATTGGAGATATGGTTTCTCGGTTTGGTTTGACTTCGCGTCAGTTTGCTGAAAATCTTGATTGGAAAAAGCATGATGTTAATCAGGATCCGGTATTATTTGATGCATCTTATTTCATAGCTAATTCCAACTTTCTGTAGACACCGGTGCTCAAAGCTGCAGAGGATTATATCACAAATGCGTTTCCATCTATTGATGATGTTGTTAACGGTGCTGTGTATATGATGGCTAAAGAAATTAGTTGTGAGCCATTGGTTTGTTGCTATTGTGTACCGATTTTATCTGATTTATTGAATTCTTTAAGGTTCGAAGTAGAGTACGAACTTTATATCGGCGGCGAGTAAAGATTAATGCCAGACCTACTAAACAGGGTAGGGAGCAAATGGATGATACTCATCAATTGTGGAATCATAGGTTTAACTATCGTTTCGCATATACAAATTAGCTTGATTTTGTTCCAGATATTTGAAAGAAAAAGATATACGTGATCTGGAATATGAAGATTTTTTATATTTTAAACTCATGAAAGATCAGGGCAACATGCTATACACCCTTTCTTGTGACACTGCATATGACAAAGAGTCGAATGGCACACTGGTTGATAGAATTTTATCCGATGGACCTTTTAAAAAGGTTTGTTTACCAGCTAT
Organism: Auanema rhodensis; assembly: GCA_964057225.1. Lineage (NCBI taxonomy): Eukaryota > Metazoa > Nematoda > Chromadorea > Rhabditida > Rhabditidae > Auanema > Auanema rhodense. Next base: position 4,828,753 of record OZ059899.1, on the reverse strand, counting down.
TATATCAGAATCATTTTGCAATTTTAGGACGAATACAGTGAGCTTGTTGAAGGTTGGAATGAAATTCGTGAACGGGCTGTAAGATTAGCCTTGGAAGGCATGTTAATCCCTTATTTCGAGAAAGAACTTTCTGATCGTTTGTTAGAGGAGTCCAGAAGGAGCGTTATTATGGTATATAGTCTGTTCTGTTTTCTATTTCTTTTTTTCGTTTAAGAAATGCATGAAAAAGCTCGCCGAAAGTTTAGAGCATGCTGCATTTAAACCATCAGATGAAGAGATCGAAGAAGAGGATGAAGAATTCAGTAAAATGGTATGTATGAAAGTCTTAATTGTCTTTACACATTCATTTGATTAAGAGTGAAACGCGAGTAATGGCAATATCATACCCAACAGATCCTAATGAGGCTTCTTTTGGTGTTATGGTTGATCGAAATGGTGCTGTTGTAGATTATGTTAGATTAGTTAATTTCACACAGCGAGGTCCTCCTCCTGATTCTATGACTAGAGAAAAGGTTTTTATGCTCCATATTATTTCAAGAAATTTATTTTTGTAGGATTGTATTGTTAATTTAAAAAAATTTATTGAACGAAAACGGCCTCATGTCATAGGATTATCTGCAGAAAATATGGACGCCATCCGACTTCAACGAGATATCGAGGTGCTTTTTTTTCTTAATTTTGATCTTGTTTTGAATTATGTGATTACTGATTCATGCTTTAGGAAGCTCTTCGTCAACTTATGGAATCTGATTCAATCACTCGTAGACCAAATGTGGTGATTTTGAATAACGAAGCTGCTAAGGTTTATATGCATTCCAGACAAGCTTTTGTAAGTTTTAGAATAGTTGACGGATATTTATTGGTTTTCTTAGGCTGAACATCCAGATTACCCTCCTTTGTTGCGACAATCTGTGTCACTTGCTCGCTTCTTACTTGATCCATTAATAGAAATAGCTCATATGTGTAATCACGAAGAAGATCTTATGTGCTTGTCGTTTCATCCTCTGCAAAAGGAGATCAACAAGGTGTGCTACACTGTCAAGATTCCGTTCTATAATCGTTTTAGGACGAGCTCGCTGAGTATCTCAGTCATGAACTTATTTCTAAAGTCAATGAAGTAGGAGTCGATGTTAACAAATGCCTAGAACATAATCATTCATCTAATTTATTGCAATTTGTTGCTGGTTTGGGGCCCAGAAAATCAGGGTTCCTCTTGAAAACTCTTAAACAGCATGATAATTTGTTGGAAAGTCGTACAAAGCTCGTCACTCTTTGTAAAATGGGCCCAAAAGTATTCATGAATTGTGCAGGTTTTATCAAAATAGATGCACATAAGGTACCATACTCGTAAAAATTCGAAGAAAAAAAGCTTAATTTAGGTTGCCGAGAAGACTGATGCTTATGTTGAGGTATTAGATGGCTCTAGAGTTCACCCCGAAACATATGAGTGGGCCAGAAAAATGGCAGTTGATGCTATTGAAGTAAATGTTCAAATTAAGTGAAGAATAACATGTTACTTTTAATAGGCAGATGATAACACTGATCCAACCGCTGCTTTGGAGGAAATTCTTCAAACACCTGATCGTTTGAGAGATCTTGATCTTGATGCTTTTGCAGAAGAATTGAAACGACAAGGATTTGGAGAGAAAAAAGACACTCTTTACGACATTGCTGCCGAACTCAATCAGAGGTACAAGGATACTAGAGCTCCTTTCTTTCCCCCTTCTCAAGAGGTTTGTTGATTTTAAATTGGGTGAATATTTTTTATAATTATAATTTTGGGATCTGTTTTCCTTACTGTGTGGTGGTTCTAAGTATTTTGCTGAAGGTCGGAGAGTATTGGGAACAGTTATTGGTGTCCAATATAAAAAACTTTCCGATGAGGAACGAATGGATGAGTCTCACGTAAGAAGTTTTAGTAAATATAATTTCTAAAGTTTGTTTTTAGAATCGCAATTCCGCGAATATGCTGGTATGTAAGCATTGTCATACATCATTCCACGAGATGAAAGAATTATGGAATCACACTTCTACTAAAGTAAATATCATATTGTCATACTTCTTATATTTGCATATTTTCTAGGATGTTCGGTTTGGTGGTTGCCCAGGTGTTCCAGTTGGTGTTAGAGTTCGATTGGAAAACGATGTAACTGGGTTTATTCATAATAAAATGCTCAGTGATAATCCAGATTCTTTCAAAAACCCCCTTGAGAAAGTGCAGGTAATTCAAACGGTCAAGTTGATTGAAAAATATAAATGTTCTAGAAAAATGGTCTTATTTGGTGTCGAATAATCAAAATTGATCCCATAAAGATGTCTTGCTCACTTTCTAGCCGAACGTCTGATCTTAACAAAGATACTAACGACCAAAAGGATCCTAACTGGGATAATGATGCAGAACAAGAAGACATTCAACAGGATGAGCTATTGAAGCAACAAATGAAGAAGGTTTGCTATATGATCATAAAAGATCTATCTTTTTTTTTCAGCAAAGAGAAACGAAATGGGTGAAGCGGGTTATTCAACATCCTAATTTTTATAATATTACTTTTGCTGATGCTGAAAGATTGTTAAGTAAGATGGAACAAGTATGCTTCGAATTTTTTGATCGAAAGCATTATTTTACTTTTTAGGGTGATGTAGTTATTCGTCCTTCATCCAAGGGAACTGATCGTTTAACGATAACTTGGAAAGTTGCTGAAGGTGTCCTACAGAACATTGACGTGTTCGAGGAAGAAAAGGAACAACCATTCACGCTTGGTAAAAAACTTTATATTGAAACGAGGGATAGGTATAATCTTTTCACTAATATATAAATAAACATGTTAATTTAGAAGAGAAGAATTTGAAGATCTCAACGAAATTCTTGCGCGATGGATTCAGCCTATGGCCGCCAATGCTCGTGAAATCATTCAACACAAGGTATGTTGGACAATTCTTCCATCATGATTTTGTTGTTTAGTGCTTCGTTGAGAACATATACGGTGATAATATGGAAGCCATTGTAAAGCATCTAGCTGAAGAAAAACGAAAAGCTCCATCACGATTTCCGTAAGTGAATGCAGTGTTTATATAAAAATATGATTCTGATTAAGATACTCTTTCACCCCAGCAGTAAACGAATGGGCCGGTAAATTTGTATTGTCATATTTCACAGGTAGACCTAAGCACGAGTATATCACAGGTAAACATCTAAAGGGTTTTCGAATTCTTATTCATCTTGTTACAGTTACTCCTGAAGGTTTGCGGTTTCGCTATATCATGTTTGAATCTCTTAATAGGCTATTAGCCTGGTTTAAAGTGCATTATAAGGAGAAAGTACGTAAATAACACTCCCTGCACTGCCGGCGCAAAAAGGGGCGGGGTTCAATACGTAATGTTAACTATAATTTAACGTCAATTTCTTATATTTTGTTAAATAAAATCTTTTGAATTTAGTAATCATTATGTTTTCATCATATAATCATTTAAGTATAAAAAATGAATACGTCACTTACTTACGGACTTTCGTTTAAGGATAATCCAGTAATGGATCAAAAAAACCATGTTTTATTTCTTTCTAAGTTCCATTACAGTATTCCCACAATAGTTTAATGATTTCAGTTTTCCAATAATTGATTACTTTGATACTTTGAACGTCTTAATTCTTCAAACTTATGTTTTCATATGCTCCTTTGTTTTTATGTTATTCTTTGAATTTTGTTAACGTATAATCACTTGACAATCGTTTACAATGATAATTAATTCAATTTGTTCATGAATCATAAAAATTAAAAGAGCGCGAAAAGTGTTATTTCATAAATTGTTCGCAAATGGTAGATATTAGAGATACTTGGCATGACATTTAACAAGAACAGTGGTAAACAGTTTATATGAAATGGCTAATGGAATTTAAATTATATTAATGTTTTGTCTTTCGGAGATCTGTAATTGAGCAATTCATAGTGTATCCGAATCTCATAATTTAATTATCTTCAGATTGAGTTTGATGATTTATATTCCACCATGAGTTTCTTTTTTTTGGAGCTGGAAAGATGAAATATTTCGATATGAGTTAGAGCTATAATTACCCATAAGCATTTTAACCTGGTTTTTATGAGTTATCTGAATAATACAAGGAGGTTGCATCCATGGCTCTCCGTCTATTTGCATTGGAAACGCTTTATGAGTTCTAAATCGAGTTATTTTTTTTAAAAATTGATAAAGCAATCATGCTTACTGGATTACAACGGTGGCACATTGCGACAAACGACGTGCATCTCGAACTCCAGCTTTTATTTGTCCCATTTGGATAGCGGATTCTAATCCAACTACCTAAATTGGAAATATTTTTCTCTATATTTATGACCTGTATATCGTTAATTACCTCTATTAATCCATCTCCTACATCTTGAACTCGATTATGTAAATGATCGGAATTTCGCCTTGTAATAGGAAACAATCCAGGTAATCGTTTCTATTACGGTATTAATTCTAATATATTAAAGCCTATAGAGCTTGCCTTTCTGCTGCTACCCCACAAATTAGATCCCCCATAAATTGAATGTATATTAAGCAGTGCAATTCCTTCTAAACTTGCATCCTGACCAAGATCAATAGATTCTCCATCACACTGTTGAAATATTTTTTATAAATTAGCCGCAATATCATTATGAATAACCAAAATGTCGATTTGTTCATGAAGGTTTTTACATGATCCACTTAATGTTTCACTTGTACCTAATTCGAAATACCAAAGCTTATTTCTCATGCGGCTGTTGAATTTCTCTGGATATCGTTCTCTCATAACATGAAATCGGTGGGCAATCGAAGCATCCCAAAATATGTGTTAATTGATAATTGAATTTTCTGCAGTAAATATTACCACTCCAATTGAAAAATAATTGTTAATTATAGTATACGGTGGTTGTTCCCACTTTTCATCTGCATTATTAGTATTTTCAGTAGGTTCAATTTTAATTTGCCACCTATCCATATGAATCTAAAGAAATTAGCAATCATCAATTAAGAAAATTCTTGTTTTTACTGTTGTAGCATGCTCAATTTGATGCAGAATTTTATGAAGACTTTCATTTTCATATCCACCACCCCATCTTAAACAACTAAACAGAAAATTTATGAAATTCGGCTTAGAAAGCAGAAAATACAAACCGTGCTAGATCATTTCCAGTTCCTAATGGTAAAATAGCCACAGGAGGTCTACCGTGAGGAAAATTTATTTTATCTAAAACCAATTGTCTTCAAATTTCTATATTTTTAATACCCATTGATTCAAGTACCCATCCTATTGTACCATCACCTCCACAAACTAGTACATTACAATGCGGAATTGCAGAGAAAAGATCCAATCTATGGCAGCAAAATCATTGAAGTTTCACGATTTTATGGCTACCCTGGTTCAGGACCAAACTTGCTCAAATCATAAACCTGGCGCGGGTTCAACATATGGGCAAACTTTTGTAAAATTCGTATTCCTTGTTTTCCTCCACTTTTTGGATTAACCAAAACTAGTAAAGGACGAACATTTGGACCTGGAGATATCGCCTAAAAATTGAAATATAGAATGATTAAACAAAGTCACATGAAACCTGCAATAAACTATTACAATGTGGTTGAAAACTTTTATGTGAACAAGATTTTCTTTCAAGAAATGCAGGAAAAATGTGAGTTGGAGGTAAAATGTGATAAGCCAAAGTACCCATGTTACATTCTTGTGGCAAAGAAGACATACAGCGGTGATGAACCTAATTTAATTTTAATTTAAAAATTGAAAAAGCTGAAAAAGGAGAAAAATAAGTTCAAATAACTCACATAATTATGACACCAACGACATCGTTTTCCTTGAAAGGCTCCAACAGTTCCATGACATTTAATACATTTAGATGTTGTATTTGCATCTTGCCAATGATGATACAATTTTTCTGAACAATAAATTGTGTTTTAAACTTAAGAAAGTTATAAATGAGTTTACCTACTGTGGATGTACGCACTGAAAAGGTTTTTATACAGTTACTAGCAGCTGTTCTTACACATCGTTCATGAACGGTATACTTGCAAACTGTAACATATGATATTTCTTCATCATTATTTGATAATCTTATACAAATTTTAAAAAATAAAACATACGTGAGCAGCTCAATCCTTGCTTACCTCCCCAGCCAACTAATAGTGAACAACAAGCATTACAATAATTTGGCTTTGAGAAATGCCTTAATCGCCACACATGATTACCATCTTCTTTCATTTCAGCAAATTGCAATGACTGAATATTCAAATAACACTATGCAAAAGATATTTTTATTAATACCGTATCAAGACCCAAAAGGACTAGAAGTGGTATGTTTGTCATTCCACCTCTTTTCCATTCTTCTAACGAAACAATCCCATCACTATCATAATCAATATCTGTCATCATTTGTCGCAAAATCTAAATTATTGCTTAATAAACAATTTCAAAACGAATAAAAATGATAATACAAAAAGTAAGGAACCTCTTCTAGTTCGGTTGTATCCCATTGCTTATATCGTGCTACTGTCATCATCTGGCCAATAATGCTGTCAATTTCGGCTTTATCCAAGTATCCGTTTCCATCAGAATCATAAACATGAAAAACAACTAAAACAACCCTTATATCTCTATGTCTCCTTTAACTAAATAAAACAAACCCTCCAACTTATTTTCTGGTGTATCAGCTTCTAATAAAGATAATGTACAAATGAGTGGTTTTAACGGAATTCTCAAATCAGAATAGACTGCCACCATTCGAGCAGTATCAGTAACTGATCCAGTCATTCCCATTGATGACTTGACTGAAGCTCCTTTGCTCTGTCCGACAGTACTTGCTAAACGTTTAGCAAGTCGTGATGGTACGGATGAAGGTGATCTTCCTGAAGTTTGACTGCAAGAGCCAGGTCCAATTCCTGAGCTGCTTGACCCCGAGCTGTCTAAGTGAAGAAGACTAAAACGTTCTAAACGCCCGGCTAATGAATGGAGATTTTCGCTAAAACGATAACGCATAGACTGAAACGCATCTTCTAGGAGACTGGTACGTCGTTCTGAAATGTTTTTATTCTTTTTTTGCTAATTGTGTGAGTTTCACCTTTCCCCCCCGGCTTACAAAAAGACAAGAAAAGCTGTTCTAACATCTCAGCTGGTAGTTCATCTTCAAAGTAATCCTGCAAAAACAACCTAACTCCTTCAAAGCTAATGGATTGTCCTTCCTAAAATATTGAAAATATTTAGTCCTAATAAAACTAATAAAAAATGAAGCACCTGGACATCTTCCTGTAAATAAGGAACAAATCGTCCATCCCTTTGAAATTCACAAAGCATCTCTTTCACTTTTTGCGTTGAATCTCAAAAAAAAAGTATTCAGACCGAATTATATTCTACCTACGAGCTGCATATTCACTTAATCTGGTGAACTGTTGAGGTGATAACAGCATACTCATTTTAACCTATAAAAAAATGTAGAATGATAATAGGATGAAGCATAACAGAATCAAAAATACAAATATACTGAACAATAATTTGAAGAAACTAATTTGAAATTCAAAAGCAGCTTATTAAACGTTTTCTACTAAACTTCTAATGGAAGCCGATTCTGATATGTTCGAACTTCGTATATTTTTGTTCGAAAAATATGGTGAAAGCTGATTAATTCAATAAAGTTCAATCTAATACGAATAAGTTATTTAACCCTATATAAAGCTATTGATTGAAGATATAAAAACTGAGAAAAAATATTTTCAATATGTAATCCATAAATGGAACAAATGATGTATAATCAGTTATCACGTGAAGATTCTTACATTTATCCTCCTTCTCTACACTTTTTAATCTCCTTCGTTTATAAAATTTTATCTTTCTCATAGTTTTCTTTTTTTTCATCACATATCTCTTTATATTTCTATGTAAAATACGACTACATCAATTACTCTCAAAATATATATAAAATAATTAAAAGTACATAAAATCATATAAGAACTCACAAAAATAAGCCTTTTGTGCTGGTCTAAAAGAAGATGAATTGAAAGATTTCTCAAATCAAATGAAAATTTGTTATAAACCTTCTGCAGGCATTGAAACAAAAAGTAGGATGAGGGAAAAATGGAATTTATAGAGAGATCCGACTATTATATATATATATATATATATATATTTATTAAGAGAGAAGAAGAGGGATGGGAAGCGGAAAATAGAATCAGATGGAAAGATTGCTGACGACGATATAAAATCAGCTACAAGCTTTTCTGGAACCAAGCGGAAATTCGACTTCCTCCGATTATCTTTGTGGAATAGTGACAGATAAATTGATATATACATATAAACTATTTAAGAGAAGGCTCAAATGCTTAATCTTTTTTTCTATTTTGTCGACACAAAGACTTGTGATAAGCTATTAGATAATCATGTTGAGGACATAGCTGAAAACGAAAATAACTTTCTAATGCAACAAAATATTATCAATGTCAATATTGAAATAGAAAACTAAAATCTTAATATGAGAATAAGTTTTAATATTGAATTAAAATAATGCAAGCACCTGCGTTATTTTGTACTTTGGTCAGATCAAAATCGAAATGTAATTAGAAGTTGCTCATAGCCAATAATTGGATAGAACGAGCATATAAGAAAAGGAATGAAAAGAAAAATATAATTTTACGCATGTTACTTAGAGAGATAACGGAATATATATATATATATATATACAAGTATTTGCATGTTAGATTAAAAAGAAGAGAATAGACATATGCATAAAAAAAGAAACTAGAGATGAGAATGAAGGGATGAGAGAAAGAGAGAGGTGAAAAGAATAATGGTCAGAATATGAGAACGATAGAGAGAAATAAGGATATAGAGAAAGTGATTAAGAAAAAGAAAACATGAGACTTATCATCTCATAAGCGTTATACCCTTACTATGAGGCTTTATCCATGACTGCTAAAAATTGTTCGTTGATGTCAAAATGAAGCCGTGTGTTACGGATATAGATGGAAACAGCGAAGCCTTTCAAGACAAAAGCTTTTAGCATATGGGACAAACCAAGAATAAATTTCTTACTAAATTTACAAAATATTAAAAAAAACTGGCACAGATCTGAGCAGGTAAATTCCGGATATGCATTGCTAAAAACGGAGTCAGCTATGAACTATATACATCCAGATTACTGATAATCGGGAGATTAGAAGACAAAGAAAAGTAAGATTAAACAAATAGCACCGGGAAGCAGAAGACACGAAAGCAAAAATTGGTTACTGGGAAGGGGCGTCAAGTTGATAATACGATGGTGACGGAAGCAACCTCAAGAATCAGGCAATGGAAACATAACTCAGAAAAAGAAAGTCAAACCAAAAAAAATGTAAAAGCATTTCGTTGGTATAACATATTTTAACTTCATTCAATATCATGATTTGATTTCAGGGTTGTCAAGTCTTCTAAAGTGGACACTCTTAAACTCGTATAAGCATATGATCCGAAATATTAGCCCTTCAAAACTAAAAATAGAAATATTAATATATTAACATCATCGAAGTGGACCAGTACAAATCATTTTTTTGCGATAACCTCCTTGCTTCCTAATAAACGACTGTTTATGTTCATATTTTTTCAAAATCAGAATAAACATTTAATTTTTTACAAAAGCTGCTTTTCTCTTTCTCAAAGGATTCAGAGAACAATTTAATGAGTGGAATATCCTATAATAAAAAGTAGAAAATTTATAAATACGTTTATCACATGTTACATATCACAAAGGAACATAATTCCGACTATATCTCATAACGCAATGACTGTTACATATATGAGCTTTAATGGCTTGAAGTAACAAAGTCAAAGACAGCTTTTTCGTTAGATACTTGATCATCAACAATACGAAGAGACTGAAAACAAAAAAGTACAAACTCCGATGTCTAATTAAAGTTTGTAAAACCTTTCCGTATTCAATTAAAGTGGGGATGCAGTTCAATTTGAAATCTTCTTCCGTACGGAATGGACATTGAGAATCCTTCCAACTTAAAAAATTACAAATTAACTTGGTCATCCCAATTCAAAAATGTTTCGAGCAGAAACATTCAACTTACTAATCCCTCTGTCCTACAAAGCAAGAGATGAAAATCGCATCGATCTGCTTAACCTCAGGCTTGCTCAGAACATGTTGAACTACTGGTTCAGCTACGAATACAACTTATTTTACATTAACACAACGCTTGAAATTTACCTGATACACAATCAGGGCACCAGCTTTTTCCATCAACATGAGAACCAGAGAAAAATACGAATACACGTTTCTCGCCAACACTCTGAAGTTCCTTTTTTAAAGCGTCAAAGCCGTCAACAATTGTGGTTCTAAGAGGCATCTAAACTTTGAATTTTCAACAAATTTATTTCTATTGAAAAAAATAAAAACAAACGCTGTCAATATGAAGACGGACAAAACTAGAACCCCATAAGAAGATTACGTACAATCAATTACCGTATTTAGCATGCTTTTACGCGTTCATTCAAAAAATATTTTTTAAGGAATACTAGCAATTCTCATTATTGTACAAATATTATATGAAATGAAATACTGAATAATATATGTGTTCATTAACTTTTTTTAAAGCAGAACCGTTAATTGAATTGAATAAAGAATTATAAAAGAAATTCGCACTTTCCTTAAGCTTGAAAACTTTGTTTTAATATTTGAAAATTTAGGTATATGTTAACTATAATCATATTCTTTGTGGCCCTTTACTCAACAAGTTCTAAAATTTTTTATCGCAGATTTCTTTCCATGAATTAGTTAATAATAAATAGTTTTTGATAACATATAGATATGATTAGATACAAAAATAAATTAATTTAAACACGTATTTCAAGAGAAGTATTGAAGAAAAAACAAAAATATAATTTAACACGTAATAAATAACTTAAATAGGTTAAATGTTAAATAGTTTTCATTAACAACAACCTGTTTAAATAGAAAGATAAATTAATTTTCTTTAAGGGTATATTTTCTTATATATAATTGAAGTATGCTCCATAAGGCGTTTAGTAACGGTAGTTGTCATCAAAAGCCGAGCTTCGAGTTTTGTTTCATCCAGCATTGTCCATTCACGGAACATCTTAAAAGTAATATTTTTATTTAATAATATTGACAATAATTTAAAAAACGGTAAGCTTTAACTTACCAATCGTACAGCTGAGTCATGAGAGAAACTAATTCGGCCAATGCGGATAAGTTTAAATCGGATCTCATTTGTTCCAGGTTGGCCTTCTTCCACAGTCATGAATCCTATGCATACATGATTAATTCAAATATCATGTTAATTTTCAAAATAATTTAATATTGAAGAATTAAATAAAAAATATAGATAAAACTAACCGTTGCTCATGGCAGTTGTCAAACTAACAATATCAATATCGTCTTTATCATCATGCTTTACGGTAATGTAACCATTTTCACTGTGAATTTCGACAGGATCACCCTCTGGCATATTGATATCCCAAGCAAAAGCTCTATAGTGAAATTAATAAGCCATATATGAAACGAAAAGGATTATACTTACGTATAGTTCAAGCTAGGATGGGCACCAGTTTTGTTATCAAAGTTGCTGATTGATATATCCAATTGCTCACCATACGTGAATTTAGGAATTGTGGGAAAGAAAGCTTTTCCTCCAAATTCTGAAAAATTGTGTTCACAAAATCTTTGAATTATTTCACTCAGTTTACCTGATCGCCATTTACCAACTAACCAAGAAATTGGTCTTAGCTGTTGAGGTATTCGTGCTACGTCGTATACTAGAAACAATTGTAGATTTTATAAAAGCACTTTACACTCCGGTATTAGCTAAATAGCTATTTTAAGGAATAGTGTTACTTATATTAGATATGATCATCAAAAACCAGTACTAACCAAAATCAAAGAACTTCTTTCAGGTAAAGTGAGAACGTCATTTGAACTTTGGAATTTTGATAAGCAATATACCATATTTTATTTTATTTAACTATCATTGTCTTTCATGAAATCAAAAAACCGGCTGATTGTGTACTGTGATATTCCGGATAAATTAATTTCAAACTTTAGTGAAAATGGAACTAAATTTTTACGAAAATGCCGTAAATGTCTGAAGCGTTTGTTTCAATTATAGTTTTTAAGCATAACGTGTTCCAATTAAATCTTGTTCTGTATCTTTTTTTATATTGAAAAAACAACACAATGATTGAAACGAAAATAATGATACAGAATGAAAATCGTATTGTGTTAGATAATATGAAAACGAATTTAAACGTATAGGACAAATGTATCCTTCGCAGTCGTAAATGTGACGTAGAAAGATAAGATCAGGTTTGAAAAAGTGGATAAAGAAAAAGAAAAACAGCTCACGTGGGTCTATAGGTTCTCCACAAAGCTGACATGTCCTTTGACAGTGTTCCATTACTAATTGCGTTTCCAAACATTGAGAAGCATTAGTAGAGATCTTAAAATAAACAACAATATTAAAAAAAAATTTAAAAATCAGTTATTCATATGAAATTAAACTATATAAAATCTTCACTGAAAGATTATATTAAATTAATAAAGAGAAATTGGAAATAATATAATTGTGGTTCAAGTGAACGCCATGATAAAACTAATTTAAAAAGCAAATATTCACGTCAATATTTAGTTTATATGAAAAGTTCAGAACACATATTGGTGTTTTGTGCACATGAACTTACAGTGCATGTAAAAAATATTACGTTTGTTTAATTTCATTTCAATTTTAACTGAAATATCCTATAAAATTATTCTTCTATTAGCTGAACACTAACGAGAATTCGGTTTTATTGTTGTTATTATTAAAATTTCATTTAATTGATTTAGTTGTCATGCTTTTGTAATAAAGTATGATGATGCTTTATCAAAATATAGACAAAGATAGATACTGCGAACTACGAGCATCAACTAGCAAAACTAGATCTCACACACTTTCCAACAGTCAACTATCAGAAAATATGATGATGGGTAGGGAGAGGTGGGGAAAGCGGCAATGGGAAATGGCATATTTTGATCTGACAATGAAAGATGTTTGTTTTCGTAATAGTTAAACTAATTTTATAGTTCTTTATTAGGATATAAAACATATTTAACATGGTTCTGAAATGTTTCAGGTAAGATTTGTTTTCTTACCCAAACGGCACAGTTCATATCAGTATCTCGACAATCTGATGAAGATCTAGCAGTTGTGAACAGATTCTGCTCTTGAATTAATAGGATCGTTAAAATAATTAAATTAGTGTTCATTGCTGAAATAAGTTATATATAAGGTTTATAATGCAAAGATAGAAAATTATGCAATAATAAATAATAGAAAATACAATAAATTTGGACAAAAGTCTTACTGTATTTCGATTTAAATTAATTATTGGATGAATGAAAATTTCTACTAAAAACTAGATTAAAATAAATTTATCAAATATCAAAGGTGAGGTGATATAACGTTTCAATTGACTTGGTCAAACTGAAAAGATAGCGAATGATCGAGCCTGACGGGCGTGGTTGAGGCCGGAGAGCCGTTCACGAACGGGATTAAACGGGGAACTCGTTCCGAGGACGATATGTGTTCATGAAGATGATGAAGATGCATACACATCGTCATCGCCCTATAAGCTTTATTCCCCCTTTAGTCGGTTGTGACGCTTATACAACTAAGCATGATGCAGACAAATGATCGACGCCTTAATGTCGCCTATTCAACATGTAGAAGTCGCAGCATGTTCTTCCAGAGCTTTTTGTTGTCTTCTTTTTTAGTCATACTTTGATAAACAGAGAAAACATCTGTTATTTGGGATGAAATCATTTTGAAGATTTCTTTGAATGACGTGAATAAATTGATTCCATTGTTGATAATTACGCCTGTTCTGACTTTTATAGCTTTTTGTTTCTTGTCTTTAGGCAATGCTGTGTCAGAATTTTACTAACTTTAAGTTTTTCTATACGATTTTTCTAATAATATAAGCATTAATGCTTGAAAAGATTGTTCATGAAACCCTCGCAGGAATCCTTGCATATATTAATAGCAGAAAAAGTGTGAAAAGAGACATTAAAAAAATAAATATGTTAATACTACACTACTGAAGAACACAATATCAACAATTCCCTATCCGTGATCTCTGAAATTATATTAATGATGTATATTACATTTTTTTAACTAATGTATTTTACCAAAAAAGTTTGCAAAAAAACATTGATAGAACAATGATCTTTGATACAATCTTCCACCTAATTCACTTTTTTTCACTCTAGGCTAACATGCAAAAAAATACAAACAAAATATAAAATCAATGGTTTAAATATTCTCTACATTCATTATAATTTTACTTGCTCGTCATAATGTTGTTTTCTGTTCTTATCCTTGATTGGTGACAGAAAAAGATTGTCCTAACTGTGAAAATTCCTCACATAACTAGATAGTCTCGTTGTCTTCCTCCAGATCAATCGCTTGCACTTCCTTCACACACAAAATTATTCACTTAAGGTACAAAAAACAGTTAGAGCTAAGGCGGTGCTCGTGATAACGGTTATTATGATAGCGATGATGAGTATGATGACGTATGCCATAACGAAGTTGACAATTTGTTGTAATGTTTTCGACATCGGACGACTGATTACTATATATATATAAGAAAAACATTGATACTCTTATTCTGTACTTCGAATTAAACACTCTAAGACTTTATTAAATTAGTGTTGGATCGACTAGGAATCTGCAAAAACTCGTACGCAAAGCCACATCTTGCTATACAAAATTAACTATGGTTCAATATTTTATTATCTTTTCAGGTTGGTTGCGACCATGTTGTATACCAGCAAAATAATTTATTTCAGTTCTCATATCATATAAACTTCCCAATATTCTTGCTTTACCTGAAATGATTGCTATTCGAGAGCCACAAGGTTAGTATTCAATATTTAACCTTTTGAATCAAAGAAAAAAAAATGAAACCGATAATAAAGAAAATATCGTTTAGGTATGGTTTTTGAAGGACCGCTTCAAAAAGAGCCCCAACTTATTGCTCCGATGCCTCATTTGCAAAGAAAAGCTGAAAAGGCCATGAAGCGACGCGAAGAAGTATGCTAGGTTCAACCTGAAGTTTTATAAAATTTTACCATCAGAGTTAGTCTAAAACTGGTTATTTCCATTAGCTTTTTTCATTATGTTATTAGCTGGTAGGGATAATCACAATAGTGATATCTCTTCTTTTGACGAAAAAAGATGTTGAATAACTAAGGGGATGAGAACCATGCATAGCATCATGTGAACAGTACAGCTTGATCTGTAAGCCAGTTTATAATTCATGCAATAGGTCCCTATCTAAAACGAATGGTTTGATGTGGCATTGTATAACAAGGTTATACATTGTTGAAAAAGAATCCAGAGTGCAAACAATTAATAATATAGTAAAGTATTTTGGTACAATCTACTTATTTTAGGAGAAACGTGATTTGAGCAGTATAGAAAACACTGCAGTTGTACCCGATGCGCCATCCGCTTCTGTAGATAAATCAACATTTGTACCTTCATCACCAAGCTCTTTTTGTGCCGTGAATCGGAAGCAGTATGAGAACTACTGTATGGATTTTTTTGCTGATATTCCTGCAGCTAGCCGTGATCAAATTCTTCGCTTTTGCCCAACATACGAAAACCGTTGCATTCATCATTGATCAAATTGTTTTCTTGTGTACTTTATCCACTCATTTGTACATTGTATATTAATAATTTCTATTTATATGTATATAAGAAATGGGGAAATGTATATTTTTAAGTAAAAGAGTGTATAAGCATAACTAACCAGTATGAACGTGCTCATTCTTATGATTTACAGCCTGATGGTATTTTTTTTATTAAGGTGTAAAACTTGTTTTCGGTGGGTAAACACATATCTATGTAAGTAATATCGCTTTTATATTCGATGGCATCTTGAAATTATAAAATTATTTTCACTAAGATTCTTGTTTCATTTCAGTAACTCCAAATGATATTATCGAACATATTAGGAATGAAGCATTCATATAAAACTTTCTGAACTGTAATCATCACAGAATCTAATGATATACATAACATCAATAACATAGAAATGAAGATACTGATTATACTGAGCGGGAGAACCATTTGTTGAAAACCTGGCATAATATGAGAGATAGATTGGATAGTGAGGGATGGAAGAAAGTAAAAAAAAAAGATGAAGAATTCGGATCTCATCTAAGTTCCACTAAATCAGTTCCTAAAACTGATGAAGACTGAGCAATCATTTTTTGAGATCTCAAATGGCAGAGTATTCCATAATTATGTGAACAAAAAATATCTAGCTAATATTAAGAAACAATAATAGTTAGTAAAGACTGATTTAAAAACAAAAATTAGATCTCTATGTACATTCATTCTTTCACCGGGTAGTAGCTGGACAAGACCAGTATCTCAGGCAACTAGCAAACAATCAAATTATATTTGTGTTATAAGAGCTACAAATATTCTGGATGCATAGCTTGCGCATAATTCAAGTTATTGGGAATTGGCTCCATGGGATTAAACAAAGATTCAAATCTACTTATTAAATTCATAGCGTATTTTCGAATTTCCATACCCTGTAGAGCTGTAGAATGATGAACTATTTTGGCACATTCAACATCATCATGAAGCCAATTAAATAACAGGCGTTTTCGTTCATCAGCTGATGTTAATTCATCAATAAAGCGAAGCATGCAACAACGTAAAACGTTTGTTACTTCATCATTAAAGTCCCGAATAATTCTCAAATATTGAAGAGGATTTAGACGCCTAAAAACATAAAATAATCATAAGATTAAGATTAAAGTTAGATTACTCTTGCTGAAGTGTATGGGCAATTCCATGAGCTATATCAGGATAACTAGAGAGTACACACAATAACTTCATACCACGTCGTACAAGATCGTTTATTTGTTTCTTTTCATTTGGTGATGCATTGAAGCACTGAGGCTGAAACATCCGCTATGATCATGAAAAATTAAATGAAAACATACGTATCTGTTCAGGAGATCAAATACTAACTGCATTACAATAGTAGCTAATGTTTGTTGATGGCAATCATCACGAAGATCAATGAAAAGCTTCATATAATCCGGTACAGAAGTGAAAACTCTATAAAACAATCTTGTTACAGTATTATAACGAATCTAACATACCGTTCAAGAATTAACAGAATTTTTGCTCGTAGTTCAACAACGTTCCGATTTGCTAATGTATTCAATAAAAACCGGGGGTCATGCTGAGATACTTGCTGTCTTGCTTGCATTAACCATTCTTCATCCCCCGGACCTCCAAGAGTCAAGTTAGCTAAGCAGCCTAGCGCATTGGCCAATATCGAATCAACAATTTGCCGAATAGTTGGCAATGGATACTTCACATATTCTCGAACCATAGACAACACTGACATTATTAATGCTGGTCCTCGGGCTTCAGTGATAAATTTCTGTAAAACGAACATAAGAACAATCACGAAATTTGATCAAACCTTATGTGTGGATGAAAGTGCTGACACGTTTAAAATAAAAGCTGTCCCATATTGGGCAGTTCGAGGATCTTCTGATCCGAACAACCTAATGACAGCTAAAATTGTTGGTGCCAGATCCAGCATACGCATTTCTGGTAAATCACTCACTGCCGACAAACAATGTAGACAGTCTGTTAATACACGTGGAGACCCGTGTGATAAGAGATTAGTTGTTCTCTGTAACAAAATGATTTCCTCGGAAAAAAAAATGAAATCAAACCTCCACACCTCCATAATTCAAAAAAGAGAGAGCGTACTCTTTGGATGAAGAGCAAATTAGTGAGAGACACAACTTAGCAGTTTCAGCAATCACTTTCTCATCCATTCCCATGTCCAGGAATGGTAAGATTCGATACATTCCAATATGTTGATTGAAGTGTTCTTTCATAACAGGATACTTCGAAAGCAACAGTCGCGTGCTTCCTATAGCAAGAGCCTTCACTGTGTAGTTCATATCATCAATCAAAGCTATCTGCATTAGTTGGTTAATAGATTCCTTAGATCTATAATAAATCAAAATTGAAATTTCATATAGTTTCTGTGGCGTACCGAACATATCTTCGTCGTCTAGTGTTCTTATGGCACAGCATTAACCAAACAGCTGTCAAGGCATTTTGAGTGTATACCATATTTGCTCTAATATAACGATTATATAATTCATAACTACGAAACTTTCTTACTGTATTCTAGACCAAGCTGCAAGAATTGGTCTTCCTTTTTGTTCAGTCATAAGTTCTTCAATCATAGGATCATTGTGAATCAAACAGATAATTTTTAATAAATGAGCAACAGTCTTAAATTAGAAAAATAAATTAGAAATTTAATAAGTATACCAACCTCAGGTTCAGCTTCTCTGTCCGCAATCACGTCAAACATGACACTCAAAAGTCTCTTCATTTTTTTCGGTTGTACGTACGATAAATATTTTCTGTTAGCCATATCCATAATAGAGTTTGTTGCTTTTCTTCGGTATATCTAGAAATTCAAATATAACATTTTTTGTCAGCGCAAACTAACCGAATTTCTCATGGCAAAAGCGTGTAAAACATGATCAACGTTTTGGTCAATCTCAGAGTATAGCTGGTTAAAATCATAATTTTCAATGCTAGAAGAGGATGTAGGCATCATTGGGGGTTGCTGTAAAATATATATTATTCACTATATGATACCATCCAACTAACTGGATATGAATACGCTACTGCAGTTACTTGGGTGTCAACAGTAAGCGTGCTCATTTGACCAATTGACATTTCCGACATGTTTCCTGAAAGCCCGGTTGCTACTGATCCAGCCTAAACATTACAAATTTAAAAAAATATGTTTGAAAATCCCAAAACATACAATACTTCCAGCCGTGCTGCCAGGTCTACTTCCATCCTGGCGATAACTTCCACACATGGCAGGATTTTCAGTCATCCATTGGTTGAAATAAGAAGGATTTCTGATTCCACAACTATCTCGGATTTTCTGCACAGGACCAGCATTAGCTACTCGGAAAGGTGACGGATGAGGCCTGCAAACTTTGGATAAACTCCTAGCAACATTTTTTGATTTTGCTATTCCCTGTATTTGCACACATTTTTGCACTACGATGAATGCTTGTTATCATTAAAACAATCTGTATTAAAACGCTCAGTTTAGGAATCGAACAAAAACATTCTATTCTAGTTCGATCTCAAGCATATCAATCAAATAAGAATATGACAAGAACAAGGAAACTTGAAACATACATCATGTTAGGAGGTGTCAGTAAATTTGAACCATTAGAAGTGGACGGTACTTGCTGATCATACATAGAATTCATCTGAGCTTCGGTCCACTTTTTCTTTGAAGCTAAAAATAGATTATTAAAACACAGAGAAATTCTTTAACATATACGGATATTTGTGAGAAACAGTAGTGAATCACGGATAAATCTACATGAGAATAACGAGCAAAAGGTCATGATTCCTAAGCAAATACCCAATGGGTGTTTTTAATGCTGCTGGATGATGCCACAGACCATATAGGTGACAATATTGGTAAGGGGAGTCAACGAAAATGAAGTGGGTCATTGCCAATAGTTAACAACTCTTAGAATTGATAGATAGCTATAGTCTTAACTCACACAGAGAATTGGCTCTCAGAATTAATTTGAGCAGAGTAAACAACAACAATGTTTGAATATCATACTTAGGTAACAAATACAAACACAGTTAAAAAAGAGGGTTGAGAAAGATGTTATGCCAAGATATCAGAAAAATGAAAAATTACAATATATAACAAAAGTTTTTATGTTCGAGGTCGCGTAAAGCTAAGAAATGAATTATAACCTTGAATGGAAGGTTACAGCTTACATTCAAATAAGGATAAAATAAATTTCTTAAAATTATAGTTGAATTAAGTACTCCAATTGGGTTAATTATAATTGTGTCCGGATAACTACAAAATGACTGAAAATCGATTATAGTCGATTGATGATGCCAAAAACGATTTATGATTAAACATACATCTAATTCGGCATTACATGTGCATTAGTTTTCTAACATTTTACCTTAATTGTCCAATGCATTTGATTTGAATAGCAAACTTGAAGATGAAATATACACAATTAGAATAAAGCTGGCGGGAAAATATACGAAACAGATCAACTATGAGAACAAGCAAGAAGTTTCAACTTTTTAAATTTTTCCATATAATTAAAATAGAAATTTTCCTTGAGTTTGAAGACTCTAAAATTTCAGTCTGAATCAGGAAATTAAGGCTATTTTTGAAATATAAAAAGAAGGATGTTCATCTCGTCTGCAATATATAATGGAATCAGGAAACCACGCATTCTGATCAACAATATGACTTGAAATTTTAAAGGTAAAAAAAGAAAGTAAAAAGAGATTCTCGTACATTGCTCATATTAAGACGGATAGTACGAGCGTCTGTATATAGCTTCCAATTTGAGCAATGATTGCATACTCAAGTGCCAATATGATCGCCATTGCGCAATTGCCCCAACTGAGCATGCTATCAAATTACTAAACATGGCTAACCGTGAGTAGAAATAATTCTGAATATATTCTATAACACAGTTTTACTTTTTCGTGGAATAAAAATTGTAAAAACGCTGTTTAAAAAATATACATAGATTTTTTTGCAAACAGCATTAAAATGGTCACTTAAATAAATTTGAAATCTAAGTCATAAAATTATATATCCCGATCAAAACTTCACTAAGTATATAGTTTGAAAATATACAAATTAATATATATATACATGAAAATAACTCGAGAACAGTTTATAAGTTCAGAACGATTATGCTATGAGAACTCAAGCAATGTGCACTTAATCGCACCTCACCTCCACTGACAGAAAAGAAGGTCAGACAATTCACCAGCAGGACCAGCAACAGCAGAAGGTAAGACATACAAACATGTGGGACATCTGTTGCCTATGAAGTAGTATCTTATTTCTATGTCTTCCACTTTGCCAGCAAACTCTGACAGTCAATTTGTATTGTAATTAAAACTGAGGTATTGGAGTTCAATGTGAGATAGCCTCACTCGCACAAGTAGTTGAGTTTAGTTATACGTATTGAAAAAAAATATGATTAATCACATTCAAAAATAGTAAAAGAATTTAAATGGCACTTACTCATCAATGAGGCGCAGTGCGTGAGAACTGCCAAGTTCCATCACAAAGAATTGTACTGTATTTTTAATTATAAAGCATAAATAGCAAAATAAAATAAAAAGCTTTTAACGAATTAATGAAAAGGGAAAATGTAGATACGAATGATTAAAAGCGAATTTAGTTTAAGATATATGAGTTTGACATTGGACATTTCACTCGTGCTCATAATTGAATTAGCTCATGGTAGCTGAATGAAATATAGGAAACCAGGATAATTTAAATTGTATTAGATTAGCTCTAAATTCTTGATAGGTGGTTCTACAGAACAAATCATTCATCCCAATTGGTAAGAAAGACTGACTGGAAACCGAAATAGTGCTAATTACATGAACGGGAAGGAGCAGATAACAAATGAGTAGAGAATAGAACATCTGCCTATCCGCCTATAGCGCCCCTGTCATTCTTATTCATGTAGAGCAAGTAGAGAACGCCACAAAAGTGTCACTATGAATGGAGGACAATCAGATTTCGAGCACATTAGACACTAATCCGTATCATTAAGGTAAGATGACATGTATTTTCTAAAGATGGATGACGAGACAAGTTCACCTAGCTGAAGAATGCAAACAGAAAACAAGCTGGGAAAATTAAAAATGAAAAGAAAACAAGGTAAGAAAATTAGTGATGTAAACCATCATTAATTTGTTTAGATAGTTATTTTGATAACCAAATAATTTTGATCTGCAAAAGAAACAGTATACAATAGAGTTTATCTCAAATTAGATGTAACGACAGCATATGTCAACAACTTGAACTAATCAATCACAACGATTGAGTAGACTGAAGACTTGATGGGTGGAACGATAGACCTCAGCATGAACAAAAAATGGCTAATAAGACAAAAATAAATAGAACACAGTGATCTCTTGCGTATATTACTTACCCAATAGATTACGCACGCAGTATGAGCAAGAGAAACGGATGAATGAGCATAGAAATGAACAAATAATGATAGATGTATATAATAATACAACTCAAAAATAAACAATACTAACAGAAAATAGTATTTAGTAAGAGTATATCTACAAAAGATTCAAATTTTTAAACAAAGAAAATTTGAAATTTGATCAAGTATCTAGTATCTAGTATGAAATCTTCAGTACAATGAAGTTCATAGCATAGTATGGGGAAAATATGTATCCAGCAAAGACTCTCACAGCTGGTTATGGTTTGAATGAAGTAAATCAAAAAGAAAAAATGCGAAAGCCACATGATAATAGTATTTCAAAAAATTTTCATAAATAAGGGAGGGAACAGCTATTTGAATTGTACAGTCCATGTACACAAAATAATATAAATTTATAATAAATGGCTTGGTAGCTTGGACAGTCACTTAATAGTTGGCACGCCTATTTAATTATAATTCGCTCATGGGAATTGTTTGAAACCCTCAGCAGGCACCGTAGGTGGTCCTCAGCCAGCATCAGTCGCGATTCAAAAGACGAGCAGTGTCAGCTATGTCAAGGGCGATTAGAGGAATTTGAAAGAAACAGGCTCACTTGTGCGCGCACAGTATGGCAAATAAGGTAAACCAAATCTTGTTATGTTACATAAAGTATTTCTAATTACTATATATATATATATATATATCGCACGACAGCCAATTTTCTCAATTTTAGAAGTATAACAAAATCAAATATCTAACTACTCCAACTCATTTTAGAAGACTTACATTAACTGAAAAGAGCTTTGCAACATAATAACGGTATGCGCAATGGTACATTAATTTTAAAGAAAGGAATATACATATAATAAATTATTTATTTGGGATAATGAAAAAAGTTCTAGATGAATAATATCAGACTGTAGGTGACAGTGCCGGTAAAGCATACATTCAAACGCGATAGGCCAGCTGAACCACTGCGAATTTGAATCGGCGTGGGTAAGATGCAAGTACAAGAGTGTGTGCAAGAAGAGGGCACAGACAGTGATCAGGGTCAATGGGGCGCAGCAACACAGAACATGTCCTCTAAATCTTAATGATGAGAGCTCAGCCAAAATTTAAAAAAAAAATCCTATATCTAGTTCATATCAGCAGAAAAGATATCAGAGCATACCTGTTACTGACAGAAATGTTCAAAAAATTATTTAAGAGAAGGAGAAACTTCTTACTATTAAAACGGAGTAGAGTAAGAAAGCATAAGTTGGAAAATATGAACTACATTAATAATCAAACGGAAAAATAAATTTTGAAAATTTTATGATCTAAATGTAACAGCATTCTGCTCATATAACGCAGGAAACAGGCGGAGATCGTAAATAGCATAGTGTGGAGCAATGAATGAGGTCGTCAATCCATCATAAGACCATAATTTATGCTTTAACTGACACTTCAGTAATAATGGGAATTATCCTCACAAATCTCTAGATACCTATTCTAAAGCAACAGTTAGTTTACTTGAATGATGAATCAAATAAATGGGAAATTGAGAATAAAATGATTTCCTATATATTATATTACATAACCATAAATTATAGATACATTAAATTATAGAATGACTCATTAAGTCATGTATAAAATTCAAAATCTCTTGCCGATAGGATGTTTGCTTCCAGCAAGGCTATTTAGACAACAAAATTGAAAATGGGAAGGCAGGTGTAGCACAGATGCGCCGAAGGGAAAACCTTCTCTGCTCATCAGAAGGGTCATCGTAAGGTGTCGTGCAGACAGCTTATTATTGCTCTCCAGCTTGGCAGATATAATAGAGAAATGAATCAAGTATATATGCGTACTCAAGTAAGTTGATAAATCTTTACAAATATAATATACAAAACAAAAAAGTATAAAGTGACGATTATAGAATTATGATGATGAGCACAATGTGAAGCAATGAAACTAGATGAAAGGGTAGTGAAAGTCATGATGGATCAAAAATTGACAACATGACAGGATATGTTTATTCACTTTAGGAAGGTTATCCTATGTCATATATAAATGCCAAGTAAAACAAATACAGATGCAGCAATTATAAAAGGTTTCTAAATCAATAGTTGATACGTATAAGCATCTGGCGATTGGTTGCTTTATATGCAGTACTCTTTTTTTGGTACAAACATAATTTGAGGAGATTGAAACTTTGCGATACGTCTAAAAAAATATAAAGCGTTGTAATGAATTAGAAAACTGCCTAGTATGAAACACTACATACACCCATGAGAAGTCGTTAAATTCATCACTATTTGAGAAGAATTGAACAATAAAGTGTTACGTGACAAAGATTTTAATGCTGACGAGGATGAAGAGAGAAGATACGATGTTTAGATAAGCAGATGAGTTGTTACTGTCAAATCCACAAGGTCATTTTGATTGGTGACTTGAGTCTTAAACTCAAAAGAGGTACTCGAATGACAAGCATTCTCATTTTCATCATTTTAAGACTAATGGAGTAATGGAAAAAGTATATAATATAGAAGAAATGAACCGTATCTCTCACATAACCTCTAATGCATAACACAAAAGGCTCAAGAGGGGCAGTGAGAAAAGAATTTAAAAACGAACAACATATGTCTACAATTATATTACAGCATACGCTGAAAATAATTATGCACTTTGTTAGGCAGATCTAGAAAATCTAGATTATCTGTAAAAAAATAATATATATTTATCCTCATATACTGTTTTTTTTTGCTCAAATTTTATGTTCGGTAACGAAAAGCTTATACATTACACATCACAGTATATTCACTTCATTAGTATTAATAGAAATGCTACCAATATATATATATATATATAGACAAACTTCTGCAATTTTACTTTTTGAAATCGAGGTTAACTACCGAATGAAAGTTGTTGTAGAAAAAGAGTAACAGAATGAACAAAAAAGATAAGACTCATGGTGACCCTTTGCAGATAATAAAAACTAAGAGAAAAAATGTAACCAAGAATTTGAATGGCTAGTGAATAGGTTTTCAAGATACATATAAATAAGAACAGAAGGCGTAAGACAGTGAATTTGAATGAATCTATGGCTTGATAAGGACCACAAAACTGGGGAAAACATTTGCACACACAACATGACAATTGCGCAACTTTAACTGACCTGGATTCAGATGAGACAATCCTTATTAGTATAATAGAGAGAGAAGAAAGACGACAGATTGGTAACTATTCTTTTAATATCACTCATTTTTTACTCTTCTAGAACAAAAGTAAGCATAATTTATTGATGAATAAGCACGGTCTACTTCTTAACTAAAAATATTCAACGTGTCCAAAATCATTGTCATACAATAAAAAAATGGGACAAGTAATTTAAACTCATGAAAATAAACTACAATTGTTCATTTTACGTGGAAATGCACGTAAAAGTAAATTTTATTAAAACTATAAACGCGCTCAACCGAGCTATGTGTCAAATAATATAGTTTTTACCCTAGAGGTATGTTTTTTTAAAGTTTGTAAACAGTATATAGCATAATTTTTAATTCCTAGCTAAAACATAATTATTGTATGCTGCAAAGTGACTCTTGATATATCTCATGTTACTATTTTCCTGATTAATTAGCATGAATACTGGCAGCCTCACTTTTCAGCGTCAAATTAAAATATCAGCGAAATGTGTTTTTGACGATTCGTTAGCTAGCATTGATATTCTATTGCTCTAATATCACTCAAAATATTCTTCTTTTTTAAATTCTTGCGAATAATAATGAAATCAGTTCCTTAGTGCTATTTACGAAAACGAACGGTCAATAGTCTAGCATGCCTAATTGAAAAATTGATACGAATAAGAGCCTTTTGTTTTTTGTTTTTTTTGCAATGTAAAGCTGTTCGTTCATCGAATTTTGTTGCGTTAATGACATTTATCCATTATATGACTTTCCTTCATCTTTTTTTCTAATTGCGTATTAAGAGGAGAATATGGAAGATGAATATTGCTACTTTTCAAAAAAAAAGTCTTGACTTCCAGTTTATTCGAGTAGATTTCCTCTTTCTTCAAAAATAAAAGATTCTTTTGAGTCCCGATAAATTGTTTAGCTCTTTATATGCCGATACTTGATGTTTCCTCAACATGAAAAAAACCAACTGAAGAAAGCCTGGAAACAGCTTTAATTCCCATATTTGGAATGAAATGCATCATCAAAGAAATCATAAATTCTTTGATTAATTCAATTATAGCACGTAAATCTGCTTACATAAATGATTATAATAACATAACCATCTTTCGATCATTAAATATAGATAGAGTTGCTTGCATACATCTGGAAAATAAAGTTTGTTCGGTGATGATTGGCAAGAATAGTTGCTATTTCATGATTATGCTCAAGAATAGGCAATAAATTAGGGGATCTTGTTATGCCGGGAGAAATGGCCACAATGGAGCTACACTAAAAAGGATAGGCCATATAAGGAATATTCACCCGTTTTTATGTGCTCACAAAGAGAAAAAAAAGAGGGAGAGAAGAAGAGAACGAGAGACGCTCTTTACTCTCTGGCTGCTAACTGCATGACAAGGACGTATGCTCTGCGTCTCTGCTCCTCTACCTGCTGGGCTTTTGACAAATTGACCACTGTTGGCAACCAGTTCCGCTGTTTTGATTAATTTCATGTTTTAAAAATACAATTTCACGAATTTTATCAGTTATATGTTTGCAGCTTTCTTTGACGGTTGGAAATATATAAAAATTAGTTTATTCTATTCTAATACTTACGGCGACCTAACTTCATAACTGTTTATATGGATTAATTTTTCAGTTATTTATCACCTCTTTTTTACTTGGGTAGATGGATCTGGATGACCACACCCAACAAAAAATGGGTGAAGAGCATTCCATTGATTCCACAAGGAGTGTGGGAATTCAAGGTAATTTTTTTCGTATTTCTCTGACATGCTTACGTGGCTTATCTAGACAACCATTCCGCTCCTCCGACTAATCTCGAGCCTGTGGAAATAACATTGAATGATGATATAAGTGAAAATAACGATATGAAAACGATTGAGGAGCAAAAAAGAGAAGAGGCTGAGATGGATAGTATTGCACTCGATAATTCTGCATCTGAAGATGTTAGTGCCATATCAACCAAAAGGTCAGTGCCACATCATGATTTTCATAAAACATTTTCTGCTTAGTCAGTTAAATAATGATTTGGAATGGGAAGATCAAGTAGGAGGGAAAGAAACTGAGCACGAAGGTAATTTCAAGAGCTTGTTATTTATTTTAATTTTTTTGAAATTTGCCTACATGTTTAGTTATCGACTGTTCTTTCGTAATTCAAACCATACTTATAGATGTAAAAAATGAACCAATGCCAGAAAATATTGAGGTCAAAGAAGATGTAAATTCTATAGAGGATATCGGTGCAGATCATGTTGATCTGGATGTTCCTGTTTCAAGTGAATTTTCGGCTCTTTCGTTAGATGAATCAAAAGTGGAACCTGCTTTGGAACCTCTTCCAGAAGGAAAAGTTCTAGAGGTTTATATTATTATTTTTAAATATTTAATTCCTAATCACAATTCTCGTTTTGTTTTTATCTGACATTAATCCACAGGAAATTTGTTCTCGTTGGGATGATTTGCGTGCTTCTATGAGTACACCCACTTTGGAAGTACAGCTTGATCTAACTCAACCGAGTCCTGTTCAATCTAGACCTTCGAGTCGTCGAGAGAGCTTAGCCCAAATTGTGTTTCAGAGAAGAGACTCTCGTGCAGCTACACCTGTATCAGTTAGTAAAATCCGAGAACAGTTCTTCCATCTATCTTTTTAGTAGTTTCCTTAATCCCTAGATTATTTAATTAACTACACTTATTTTTTAAAAATGTGCTGTTTTAAACAATACTCACTAGTTCATTTCAGGTAGAAGCTGTTGCATCTTTACCAAGAATAATGTCAAAAACAATGACAATTCACAATAGTAACGAAAGCCCACAAACCATTTTTGAACGACTAATCAAAGGCATCAAAGAAGGATCGCTTGAACGATCGGAAATTGTTGACCAATTGTTCAATGTGGTAAGCCGTGAATTCATCGTCATTTTACCAATTCTCTTATTAGCTGGTGGATGGACAGTTTGATTTGGCCTCTCGATTTATAATCGAAGATTATATGAATGTAGATAGAATGCTAACTTTATTGACGCATTGTGATGAAGCTCTTCAGGTAAGCGTCTGTGAAACAAGAGATTGTTCTTTTTCTCTTTTTTCAGGCAGAGATATGGAGTGTTTTTGTTGCTTTAGTTAAAAAGAGTAATCGTAATCTTGAAGCATGTTCACGAGTTAGCCTCATCACAAGGCATAGTGCTATGTATAATTCCTATTATTAAAATGTTGTTTTATAGAATTTTGGAAATATTACCTTCTGCTCAAGGTGTGCCTACTGATTTACTTATCCAATTACTGGGTTTACTCACTACATATTCCATCACTGTTAAAGAAACTAAATTATTTTTACGCTCCTTACAAGCTATCGATAATGCATGGGTATGAAGGTTTTGTTGAAAATGTGATATACTGTGTTGTTATTTAAGCCTGCGCATGCTATGAAATTATTACAAGTTATGACAGAGATGCCACAGAATGACTGTGCTGATGTCTTTTTCTCGTTTCCTGGTAAAGCTCAAGCTGTAAGACATTTTTTTGGATATTATTGTGATTTTATATTTAGGGTATCATAATTCCTCCATTAGCAAAGTTTCCTCAACAACAAGGATGGACTTTTGCCACGTGGTTGAGAATGGATCCGTTAAATAGTGTCACATTTGAAAAAGAACGACCTTTCCTTTACTGGTAGATTCAAAAAAGTTTTCAAATGTAATTTCGGCATTTAGTTTCCGTACAAGCAAAGGTGTTGGCTATTCGTGCCATTTTACCGGGAATTGTTTGGTTATTAATTCTGAGAAAACGAAAGGAAAACCTATTTCAAAATGCATTAAGGTTTGATTTTAAGTTAATCTGTGGCTTTTACATTACTTTCTTAGGCTGAACTAACTCCTCGAAGGTGGCATAACGTTGCAATTGCTCATCATTATTCTCGTTGGGGAAGAAGTGAAGTTAAATGTTATTTAGATGGCCAGTTAGCGGAAAGTGTAGATATGAGCTGGTAATACTGTTATTAAATTTTATTTCAACCTAATTTGTAACAGGGCATTGTCCACAACTGATCATTTTGATCGCTGTGCAATAGGTGTTTCTCCAGAAGGTGATGCCGATAGTGCCTTTTGTGGTCAATTGGGTGCAGCTTATTTATTTTCTGATGCTCTAACACTCCAACAAGCGCATTCTTTATTTTGTCTAGGACCTGCATATCAATCATATTTCAAACATGACTCTGAAAGCAATTTACCTGAAGGATACAAGAAGGTATCTTTTAATTAAGTTCAAATGTTTATGATATTGAACTAGCATTTATTCGATGGTCGCCTAAACAATGCACTTGTCATGGCTTATTGCCCGAAAAATTGTCACGGCCAACTTTGCTTACATGCTCCCCAGAAAACTAATACTGGATATTTTGTTCAAATTCCTCATGCTGTAATGAAAGAGGTTTTCAGTTTTTTTTTCGTCAAATTTCATCTTTGTTTAGGGGGTTGAAGTGATAACTACTCATTCTATTCACAATTCTTTACAATCTGTAGGAGGCATTCAGATATTACTACCATTATTTTCTCAAATAGATTTGCCTTTACAAGATGGAACTGCTGTTAATCAAGATGTTTGGTGAGGAACGTATTTAGTGCATTCATTGAATGATATAATTACAGCTCAACTCTTCTATCATTAATTTCAAAGCTTTTGAGAAGTTCTCAAACGAGTCAACAACAATTGTATCATAGCAAAGGTTTTCTGATTATATCGCATGCACTTCAGAAGGCATTTC
Organism: Auanema rhodensis; assembly: GCA_964057225.1. Lineage (NCBI taxonomy): Eukaryota > Metazoa > Nematoda > Chromadorea > Rhabditida > Rhabditidae > Auanema > Auanema rhodense. The sequence goes on along the minus strand of OZ059899.1, from coordinate 4,798,711 downwards.
CACGCTTTGTTTCCTTTGTTCATGTATATATTTTTAGGCAAATCCGTCTCATTTAACCATGAAAGTTGTTGAAGGAGTTATAGGAATGGCAAAATTTCTGCTCTCTTGCCCAGCGGGTATTCTTCTCTTGAAGCAACTTTTTGATCACATTCTATTTAATCCCAAATTATGGATTAACAGCGATCCTTCAGTCCAGGTTTTTAAATACCAACTCTTATACGGAAATTTTACGTTTTTCAGAAACATTTATATAGCTATTTGTCAACCGAATTCTTGGGAAATTCGATTTTCCCCCAAATATTGAGGCGTGTTCCTACTGTTGTAGAGATGTGCCATGCTTTGAAGCACTTCTATTGGGTTTCTCCACCAATAGCTCCATCAACGTATGTAGTTGAAACTCGAAATGACGAATTCCCAATTAATTGTGTTGTCGAAATCAGGTTTTTACTGATATATTGCTCATTTTTTACTTCAAATTTTCAGGAAGGAAATTCTTCGTTTCATTCGTCGTCTGATCACAATGTTTTGCGATGATAATGAAAACGGGCGCGATGAGGAGATTCACACACTTCTTAATTTTGTGGCAACGGTAAACGAAGATGATAACCTTTATGACGTTTTGGAACTTCTTGTGTCGTTGTTGTGTGAGCATCCGGCAATGATGATTCCCGCTTTGGATAAGAATAGAGTGGGATTGTTTGAGGAAAACATATAATTGAAACTTTCCTTTTAGGCATTAGGAGTGATTTTCAAGCTCTTGACATCATCCAATCAGTTAATAAGAATTCCTTCCTTGAAACTATTCGGCTTCTTCCTACAAAGGGCCACTTTGAAGTAAGAATATTGAGAATAGCAATTACACATATGTATATTCAGAAGAAAAAATGACAGTGTTGCTGCTCTCAATTTGTATACACTAATCACAGAAAGACTTTTACTACATTGTTCATTTTTGTCAATCCCTATTTATAATATTTTGTTCGAAGTTTTGGTAGAGAGGGTTACAGGAACAACTAACTTTCTTCTACAGCAGCCTGCTCGTCCCGACTGGAGGTGCTACTTTCATTAAATTATTTCTCTTCAATGTATATTTGTTTAGATTTGAGAACCCTACCTTACTCAAAGTTATTGCTAACTTGATTCAACAATCAGAAAAAAGTGAAGAGTTGCTGTCCGTTAAGAAACATTTCTTATTGGATTTGATTAGTATGTGTAGAGATGTGAAAGAGAATAGAAGGTTTGAGTAATGATTTGTTTTGTTAGCCTAATTTATTTTATAGAACAATTTTACAAATGTCTGTTTGGCAAGAATGGCTCATATCTCTTACCTACATATTTCCGCAATCTGAACCAGAGGCTGAAATAGCTGAACTTGTGTATGAAATATTTTCTATTTTACTTCATCATGCTGTGCGGTATGAATATGGAGGATGGCGTGTTTGGGTAGATACTTTAGCTATTGCGCACTCTAAAGTATCAGCATAAATTTTGGCTCGTATAATCTTTTCGTTTTTCAAGGTGAGCTGGGAAAGATTCAAGCAGCAATCGAGTCCTGTTAAACTTACCAATTCTACTGACTCTACACAAGATGAAGAAGAGCGTAAAAACGCAGAAGAAAAGCCTACACCTATATACAGAACACCTGAATTTTCATGGTCTCATGTCCATCTTCGATTATTAAGTGACTTGCTAACTAGTATAGAAGGTATAGTAGATGAATGGAGAGTGTAAGTTGCATATATTTTTTTTGTTTTTTCAATTTTGTTATGTCAGGCCTGACAACCCGTCCGCTGTGACTGATCAATGTAACCATAATGACAATCAAATTTTTGTGGGAAATGCTGTTCATGTCATTTCACAACTTTCTGACAGTCTTATTATGGCTTGCGGTGGACTCTTACCACTTTTGGCGTCAGCAACTTCTCCTAACGTAATTTGTGACAGTAATTTATGATCTCTTATGCTTTTTTGTTTAGAGCGAGTTGGAAATCATTGATGCTACACAGCAAGATTTGCCCATTGAACATGCTGCCCAGCTTCTATCCAGATTTGTTCAGTTGGCTGATGTTTTCGTGCTAAACAGTAGCGTGTCTTTCTCAGAATTGGAACATGTTAATATATTTTTTTTTCATATTTTAATCAAATGCTTTTGTAGGAAAAAAATATGCCCACTGGAGGGGTACTTCGCCAATCTCTCCGATTGATAGCAACTTCAGCTGTTCGTCATATTTTAGCTGCACGTGTTTCAAGACCCGATTATAATCATGGTCAAACCTTTGATGTGAATTCTTGCCCTCGAAATCAAGCTATATTCAAGTTCGTGAGAGGCGCTATCGAAGCGGTAATTTTCTTTTTAGTACTTGATTGTTATATGTTTTTACTTTTCAAGCAAGGGAAGGAAGGTATAACGAATATGGATCATATTCTACAAGAAGTAGATCTATCTCGTATAAAAGGAATCGTTTATAGAGACATGGTGGTAAGTAAACTTTTTATTTATTCATAAATCACATTTATTAAGGAAGAAAATCGACAGGCCCAATTTCTAGCTTTGGCTGTAATATACCTATTATCAGTCTTAATGGTATCACGATACCGAGACATCTTAGAACCACCTGTAACTCCAAGTCCATTTTTTAATTCAACTACAAGCGGAGGTATGGGTTTATATTTTTTTAAAGTTATATTTTTTTAAACAATTAATCTTTAGAGGAGAATGGATCCAAAAGACTCTCCGTATCCAGTGAAAAATCAGAAATCGCTCAAACTCCCACGGAAAATCCCGAAATACCAGCTGATGATGAACAGCCTTCTGGTATCACATCAATAAAATTAGCACCACAACCGTTTGAAAGAGATGGGAATGATTATAAAGTACGCATATATATTACCCGCGTATCCATGATTATTATTAATTAGGCTGATGAACTTTCTAAAATTGGCGGCGGGACGACCCAAACTCCTAACATGGAACCTGGAGAACGTAGACAATATCTGACTGATAAATTACAAAGGGTTTTCAATAATAAAAAAAATGTTTTGTCTACATTTTAATTTCAGGCTCTTGAGACAACTGCACCATTACTCCGTGAAATTATGAGTGATTTCCGGTCCTACTTACAGAAAACATTAGTCGGTACTCATGGTCAGGAAATTATGAATGATACTAGAGGTGTAATGAAACAGTGATATTTGAGAACTATGAATTTTCAGTCTTGGAAACTTTAAAAAATCGTATGGGTTCTGTGATAGAACTTGTTATGCTTTTGTGCTCCCAGGAATGGCAAACGTCGTTACAAAAGCATGCTGGCTTAGCTTTTATTGAACTTGTGAATGAAGGCAGGGTTTTTATTTTTATTATGTTAAATGGGCCAAAATTTAAGGTAGATTAATGGCTCACGCTACACGAGATCATGTTTTAAGAGTTTCAAATGAAGCTGACTTTATATTAAACCGTTTAAGAGCTGAAGATGTGAGCAAGCATGCTCAGTTTGAAGTAGGATTGTTTTTCTTCTAGTCGAATACTAATATATCGTATAGAGTGAAACAGCTGAGCAACTTTTCCAAAGACGCGAGGAAGAATCAAGGTGTGATCTTCTTATTCGCAGTGGGAGAAGAAGAGATGGCCTTGTCGCTGCCAAACTTCTTGATAAAATGACAACTATTCTGAGAAGCCCTAGTGGAGCATGGAGTACTCAAGACAAATCACCGTAAGAATTTTGAAAACGCGCTTCTTTTTTTTACTCATTAAAATTAAGACAAATGTTCTGGAGACTTGATGTTTGGGAAGACGATAGTAGGAGAAGAAAACGTTTTGTTCCTAATGTATATGGAAGCAAACATCCTGAAGCAAGTGTGATCTGTGAACCCCAAGATAAGGAAACTGAAGAAGAACGTTTACGTAGAATTGCCAGCAGGTGTTTTCTTGGATATGATGGAGCATAACAATACTTTTGTAGCATTGCTCCTGGAAAAGGGCAACCATCAGAACTTGTGGATGAAAGTGACATAGACAAGTGGGCTGCTGAGGTCGATCCACCACCAAGTAGCGGTAGGTGGTTTTTGAGATTACTCATTTATCTTTCTTTGTTCCTAATTGGTTTGATAACATCTCTCAAGATTTTAAGAACTTTTAAGAACTTTTATGACCGTATTGTTTCCTATGATGACACAATGGGAGGGGCTGTAGGAGGTTGTTTTACACGCCATTCAAATTTAGCTCATTAATGTGTACTTACGACACATAATTTCCAAAATTAAAGATGGAATGACAGCCTTTTTTTAAATCTCACAAAATAAAGATCGAGTATAGATATAATAAATAGTGACCGAGGATGTGTTCAGGCTCTATCCAAATCATATCGATCAGATAAGAAGTCATAGGTCAGACTACATAGTTGATTCGTTTCCGATTGCTTGATTTATGCAATAGTTGATTGTGTAATGCGCTTATCACTCAGTGGGCTCGAGGGCGCGATTCCTGTGTGGATTCAGAGATGAAGAGAAGAGTCCCTGACCGACGGTTGAGTAGAAGATTCCGTCTTTTCCTCTGACTGACAAGATGACATAGCCGCCTGTCGCCGCCATTAATTAGGTGGACGAGAGTTCCCTATTATCAGTGAATTTACATCCATTGCACAAACGGCATACTCATTTTTCGTTTCAAGTTCCAAAGCTTTGCAATCCCTACAACTGAAACTGAATTCATTCTGGTAGCAATTCTGCCGTAACTATATATGTATACAATTGGTTGGGACCTCCAGAGAACGACTTTTTTTAGTCAGTGATAGATTAGCATAAAAGACGTTCGTCGCTATAAATCCCAAATTCTCAAAAAGTCTCTGACTAGTTGACGGCCATCTTTGGGTGGGTACCCTTTTTGGATTTAGGTAGGATTATTATGTCGATCAAGAGTCATTGGCGTCTGCACGGAAGAACACGAGATGCCAATTACAAAAGAGCAGTCAAGAGTCATTTATTCATCGTAGTTGCTCCCATTACATCTTATTACTGAGTAGAGATCGTTTTCCATCAAAATCTGTCGTCAGCCGTGCCCATGTTAGGCGCCAGATGGCTACAGCATAATAGGTTTTACACTAGTCAACGTGAGACAGCGTGAGGCCTAGAATATGGTAGAAAAGTGTCAATTTGAAATATGTTGTGAACGTTGAAGAATTATAAAAATAAATTTAGATGTAGAAAATAATCTTCTGAATTTGGATGAGAAGTATATTAATTTCAGAAAGTACCAGCTTCAGCACATTCGCCAAGCTCATTGCACCCGGCTTGATTGTACCTGGAACATTATCTATCACAGCGACCGATCTTTACTTTGATGCTGATGAAGAGCATCTTCTATATAAGGAACAAGATCCTAAGGTACGTTCAGAACTTTAATATCAGAAAGACTAAGTAATGGTAATTTGGTATACAGCATTATTGATGAAAAGATACATATTATACAATGACTCGTAATTAATGATAATGTGGATAGCCTTGTCATGTTGGCTCAATGTGAGATTGCTGGGGGTACGAAGGGAAAAATTATACAAGATTTCCTGAATACTCGAACAATAATTAAATATTATAATATTAGCTACAGAGCCTCTAATGCACGGGCGTTAAGCATCATTTTTCGCACCAGAACCCATGCTAACTTTGAGCCTTGATCAATCAAATGAGTCGGTTTACCACGAAGTAAATCTAATTGCGGCATGAAGTAATGAGCACATCGTCTGCATTGTAGACAGCTGACCAGCTGTAGAAGAATTCCTGTAAAAAATGTGTTGAGACTGGCTGAAACGTTTTTGTTTAAAAATTTACAATTTGCTAAATTTTAAACATAGATAGTGATCTTTTGTAAAACAGAAGAAAACTTTCACTAATAACAAGAGCAAGTTTCTTACGTTTCGAAAGTTCACATTAATCTTCATTCGATTAATTTCTAAGGGAACAATTGTTTTTCGAAACTTGTTTAAATATACTTAGAATGTATAGAATAAGCTTATTCATTAGAAATATGCTTCATGAAGTATGAATTTAGATATTGATGGCGAGTAGTAAGTTCTAAGCCATACTTCTAGTAGGCCTAATTCAGAACCGCATATCTTATAGTAGTATGTTATAACTTAATTTTAACTAAATACTAACAAAACAAATATATTTGTTTGCATAAATGCAGAAAACTCTAACCTATGATTCTGTCTCCTAGATTTTGATCTTCCCATTCATAATCACTGCAATGCTTTTCACACTCGTATAGTAAAAGTGTCTTTAGAATATAGTTAGTAATTGGTGTACCAGGAAAGTCGAGATGCCGATCGCGCAAACATTTTAGAATACTTAATGTTTTTCGTCGATTTCCTGCTAGAAATTAACATATTTAGTTGAAATTATAATTGAGTAATGAACTTACTGATGAGCGCATTTTCTGCTCCTAACATATTCATAGCCCATGCATCGCCTTCCATTGAATTCGTTTGCTTGTTTCCCTGTATGGCCATGCCACTTGTTTCACGGCTGGTAAGATCAAAACCTTCGCTTTTAACCTGCAGTATTTAATGTTATAAATTAGTTTTTTCTCATTTATGTTATGCATACATCAACCGCTATTGCCGGATTTGGCCACGGTATTGAAGAGTTAGGCCAATGACTGGCTGAGCGTGGCCAAATGCCACTGCACCGGAAAGCACAGGTTATCTGAACAACGTACTTATCGTCAATTCGAATGCGTACATCGCTTGTGTCAGTAAGAAGCTTGCAATAATCTCTATAAGAATGAAATAAAAAATGTTTCTATATCAAGGTTTGCGCTATCACCCGTACCTTAGGGGTGGTTTTTCGATAACTTGTCCTACTAATGTCTGAAAACGACTGCGAATTTTTCTTGCCGATAGATATCCACTTGCTGTTATGAATTCTACCCATAATGACATTGAGCGTTTCCTTCCATCACTCAGTTTCAAAACGGCACAACCTTGTATTGAGCCATCATCCACAAAGTTGAAAACTCCCATTTGGTTTAAATAAAGTATAGCTTCGTATTCATGGGGTGAATGAACTATCATCTGTAGAAGCAAACTGTGATATGCTATATATATTTGGAGCTTACCCCGTCAAATCGACCGTTAGTCTCATTCAGAGTTGAAATGAATCGAGGCTCTTGAGCCTCAACTTCTTTGAGAATGTCTTGAACAATTTTAGCTATCCGATATACAGTTTTATGGACATGGGTCTTGCGTAACTGTACTTTTTCGTTATAGAAGTTGGAAATTTGATAAGGAATATTTCGATCAGGTGCTAGCATGATGATATAATTTGATAGTCAATTTCAATTATTAGATAATATTTATAGTAATAATATAAATAAAAGTAGATGAAGATGACGAGTTCAATCTAGTTGATGAATGAATGTGAACAAGAAATACCTTCTTTACCACTCTTGTTTAATATTAAAGAAGTCGTTAGCTGGTTAGTGCATGGTGGGCGGAGTCGGAGCTTAGTGAATAGAAGAATTAGAAGAAATAGCTCAAGAAGTCCGCTGCCTTTGTTCGAGGTGATGGGTAGGATACTACGCTCTGCAGACACTGAAAGGAAGGGCTGGGCTAACTGAAAGGGGAGGAGACACCACTACTTGGGGGTCTGGATGGCTACAACTGGCGTGAAAGAAAAAGAAAAGGAGCACCACAACCACCGCACAATCAATCGGTCTTGGGTACTGGACTGGCTGGCGTTTTCTCTCGTTTCTTTCTCCTTTTTTCTGTCATTCTCCGTCATTTTCTATCTATTTCTCCGGTGATGCTGCTGATGAGCTCCGCCCACTATGTTTGGATCAATTGTATAAAAAGGGCGTATCTTATGTGGCGCTGATGATCGGATAGTGATCATACACAAGAGTTTGAAAAGATTTTGTGGCTTGTTATCAGTTGGTGGAGCTAATTTTCTATCAGTTAGTTGGCTCATCTTATGTAACGTGATGGAGAGCTAGCATGCGCGAACAATTGCAAAAAAGTTTTGGACAGTTATGACCTTCGATAGATCAGTGGTTGGCCCTCTGGCCTATCTGAACACATCATTATGGGTTCAGCCATCCTCTTCTCGGCGATCTGAACATTCTGACATGTATGAAGAAGAGAGATTGATAGATAGACCGTTAGGTAAGACTATCCTTTCCGCTTGTCTTCCGCTCAAACTACAGTTAATAGAAGAGGATAACTCTAAAGAAAAGAAACCGTATGTTTATTGCTTATCAGATTGATGTGTGCCAGTTGTTCGGAACAATGATCACGCATAGGTGGTTTGACCAAGCAAATCTGTTGATTTGCTATTTGACCACTGAAGGTGTGTAACTTTAATCAAGAGCATTCGTTTATTTCCAACATAAGCAGGCATGAAAGTGATCTTGAGTTCGAATTCCTTATCCTTTTCTTTGGTTTGTTAGTGGATTGAGATAAATGGACATGTGACGACTTTTTTTCGATCTTCGTCCTGCTATTACAACAATAGACACTTCTTTCATTGGGAAGAATAGACGGAGGTGTCATGGTTGCGTGTGGTCGTTTCAAACACGCAACACACATCTCTGTAATTACAGAAGAACCCTGATGAATTATCTGCCAACAAAAATTGTCATATACATTGTGTTAACTAACAAGTAGAGCTTGAATCATGCTTGCTGTTAATCATGCTTTTCTCTAATGTGTGACATATTGGAAGATTGCTGGAAGATATTTGTTAGTATTGTTGCAACGGAGGTATGAAAACTAGAGGGATCAGAATAGAAGTTTAATGTTTTAAATCCCTTATAGTTTGTGCACCGCACGGTCCCGGAGATATTTATAGATTTGTCAAAATGCAACACAGTTTTTTCTTAAATTTTGTTAAAATAGAAGCTCTTTCTAACCTAAAAGTTTCCTTGCTTTCGAATTAAAGAAATTCGTTTGACCATATTCACTTTTTGAAAGCGAAATGGAATTTCTTCTCGTGGTCGCATCATGAACAAGATTGTATAGCATGGGGTATTCACACCTGTCACATTCGGATTCTAGCCCAAGTTTGATGAGACAGTTATCGTGTGACTGAATCGCTCGCAACCATGTATAGGTTCTAACAGTCAGACTTGCATGGGATTATATGCTGATGATTGGAAAGATGATCATTTCAATGACAGTTCAAATAGCATTCCATAAATATAAGTGAGTGTACATTACCCTCATTATTCGAATATCGTAATAAATGGAAAAATCCCAGACATGACGGTAGAGGATTGTCGCAGTTGATTGAGCTCATTAACCTATTCAATAAATTTCTGTTTACTTCTTTTCAGGTTTTACGGTACTGTGAATCATTACATGGACGATGGAATCTGATGGAAATTCGTGCTGTATTTTTGCGTAGACATCTCCTGCAAAACATTGCTTTGGAGCTGTTTTTGGCTTCGAGAAGTAAGCGTTTCTCATAGACAAAAAAGAATATATTTAATATTTTCTAACTCACTAATTAAGGCGCCATTATGTTTGCTTTCGTGGATCAAGAAACTGTAAAGAAAGTTGTTTATCAGCTCCCAAGGGTTGGTGTAGGTGTTAAGTATGGCTTACCACAAAGTAGAAAAACCAGCTTAATGACACCTAAACAGCTTTTCAAGCATTCTGATATGAGCACAAAATGGCAAAAGGTAAAAAAGGATAACTCATACAAACTAATACTATATATTTGTTTTAGCGTGAAATATCAAATTTTGATTATTTAATGTTTATGAACACTGTGGCCGGAAGAACATTCAATGATCTCAGCCAATATCCTGTGTTCCCGTGGATTCTAACTAATTACAATTCTGAGACATTAGATCTGAATTTAGCCTCAAACTTCCGTGACTTATCAAAAGTATGGTCCATATTTCTTATCAAAAATAAATATTTTTTAGCCCATTGGAGCTTTATCGGAATCGCGCCGAAAATTCTTTCAAGAAAGATATTCATCGTGGGAAGATGACACCATTCCACCTTTCCACTATGGAACTCATTATTCAACTCAAGCTTTTACATTAAATTGGCTTATGAGAGTGGTATACTTTTTTATTATGAGCTTAATTTATGCTCAACATTGCAGGAGCCGTTTACGACCATGTTTTTGAATATGCAAGGAGGAAAATTTGATCACCCAGATAGGGTTTTCCACTGCCTTGCGGATACATGGGATCGATGCCAAAAAGATTCACATGATGTAAAGGAACTTATTCCTGAACTTTTCTACTTACCGGAAATGTTCCGCAATAGCAACTGTTTCGAGCTTGGGTTAAGATCAGACACTTCTAAGGTTGATGATGTCATATTGCCAGCCTGGGCATCTAGCCCTGAAGAATTCATCATGATTCACAGACAAGCCTTGGAGAGCGATCTAGTCAGCTGCCAGCTGAACTCCTGGATTGATTTGATTTTCGGTTACAAGCAGAGAGGCCCAGAAGCTGTATGTTTCATTAATATATATTTTTTATCATCTTTCTGTTTTCAGGTTCGTTCAACAAACGTCTTCTATTACCTGACTTATGAAGGTGCTGTCGATTTGAAATGTATCGAAAATCAAACTCAATTAGAAGCTGTGCAATCCCAAATTATGTCTTTTGGTCAAACACCAGTTCAACTTTTAACTGAGGCTCACCCACCCAGACAAAGTGTTATGAGCATGGCTCCAATGATGTTCCGAAGATGTGACGAAGACTTGTGCATGTTGATGAAATTCATCTCGAATAGTCCGATTGTCTATTTGGCTGCTAATACATTCCCTCAATTAGTGCAACCAACTGTAGTCTCAATTGCTAATAACCTTGTATTTTCATTAAACAGATGGGATAACAATTTCACTTGTGAGTTCAAATATATATTTTCAATTGAGAAACTAATAATTTAGATGGGGGACACCGTTCAGCTCTCAATCTTGGAGATAAATCTAACGACCCTGATGTCAACCCTCAGGTATTTTTTTGATATCTCTTACTTAGTGCATTTTTTTTCAGAACGATCTGCCACTTACTGTGGATCCTCTTCTAGCCACCGGAAACCCATCCCAACCTTTGCCAAGACGCCATTTAGGTGATGCTTTCGATCATAGATTAGCTATAAAATGGAATAACTTTGTCACAACTACTGATAGTCGTTCTATTATTGCTTGCGGATATCCAGATTATTCATTCAGAATTATCGATACCGATTCTGGTAGCTTACAATTCTGTATTATATATAAGTACTCGGATTTATTTATAGCTAGAGTACGCCAAGTAGTTTATGGACATGGAGATGTTGTTACTTGCATCGCACGATCTGAAACCAGCTTGTTTGCGGACTGCTACCTGGCAACAGGTAGTTTGGATTGCACTGTTGCGTTGTGGCATTGGAACGGACAGGTTAATGGCTTTTCCTTTTTTTATAATTGCCAATTTTTTTATAGAATTGCTGTGTTGCTGGAGAATATAATCAACCTGGTGAAGTTCCTTCACCAAGAGCAATTTTAACTGGACACGACGCTCGTATTACTGCCTTAGCTGTGTCCGCTGAACATGGAGTTGTTTTAAGTGGATGCGAAGGTGCCCACTAAAACTGAATCAGTTTAACATTTGTTTTATAGATGGTACTATTCTCATGCATACCACTTCGGGAGACCTTTTGCGCCGTGTTGAAGGAACCCAACGTGTTAGCATTTTGCTAATGAGTAGAGAATGCGTCATTCTTTCCGTATTTGGAAATAATCACATTATGACATTATCAACAACTGCTAGACAATTACATGAAGTTAAAAGCGAAGAGAAGTATGTGTTCAAAAACTGAGTTGTAAATTGTAATATCATTTACAGGATCGAATGTGCATGTCTGACACGAGATGGAGAGTTTGTAATAATGGGATCTGAAAATGGGAAATGCTCTGTTTGGAGATTGTTCCCACTTTATAAGTTATATACTTTCCAGGTGATTTCGATTGAATCGCTATATCAATTTTTACTTTGTTTCTTGTTTTCAGACAGTTGATGCTGCTATCCGTTCAGTTGCTGTGTCTTCCAATCATCGCTTTGTACTGTGTGGCTTAGATACAGGCGCAGTTGTTGTATTCAATGTTGATTTCAATAGATGGCATTATGAGTATAAGCATAGATACCAAGCGCAGAATAAGTAAGACTTTCTGAACAGACAATATGGCTTATTTCTTCGGTTTATTTTAAAAGCTGTCATTCCCAATTATATAGCAATATTTTATTATTGAATATGCGAACTATGATATTACTTTTCCATCATTCTGCTTACTATGTTAACGAGTTTAAGTTACATGTGATAGTTGATTGTGTTGTTATCTTTATATCGGGTGATTCAATAGCAACGTTCCTCATATTGGTATAGTTTTTGACTGACAACTTTGTTATCCACCTTACTGTCTTATACGAACATCAAATTTGCTCCAATCGGTTCTGTGCTGTATTAGCATATGAATGATATTTATATTTATTTATAATATTCTTTTCATTTAAATTAAATACATGTGAACGGAAATCTCAATGATAGGTTTCTAGTTTTTATATCGTACAGTTTTAGGCTAAATAATGTTAATAACTGTTATTTTATTATTGGTATTTATTTGTATTTATTGTGATATTTAGAAGTGAAAGTTCATAGAGTTGTGGTTTTAACTTCTTATAATCCTTTTATATTATAAAAATAAATATTGCAGTGATGTGCTTTTTCTTATTTTTGTTGTCGAATAAGTCGTGCTCACAAAACATATTTTACTTGAATTATTAACATAATGCAGAAGTTTGAGCTTCTTTCTCAAATGTGAACTTTAGAAATTGTGACTGAATATTCATTTATATTAATATGCACTTAGAAAGAATCCCGTTGATCATTTTATGTTATAATACACATCCAGACGACTTTGTTTTTCTGACCGATTGGTAGATAAGCGCATTCTGGAAAATTATATTAATAAATCATGTTTCTTCGTTATATGATTATACAGAAGAAAAAACTCACGAATTGCAGAACAAAAGATTTTTTAATCTTTGTCTAAATTTCAAAGAGAATAACGTATACAACAGTGGATTTGATGCTGAACATGTCATTGTCATAGCGTTCATGATTAACCTCAAAGCATATGGCGGATTGAAGTTCATTTGTAGTAAATAACTGTAAAAAATTGAAACTTAGATAAGTTTCTAATTTTTTTCTTACTTTGTTACAAATAAAATCTGTATTGGAGAATAGCATACGAAATAGACAGCTCCACATGCTATTAACATCTTAACAACATTTCGCCGTGTCCTCAGGGTATCATTTCGATGGTTACTATGTTTCAAACATTTTTGAGCTACAAATAAGATTTTTTCGCATTAATTTCATGGAAATGAAGAGCACGTACTTTCTCCTAACTGATTATTGGCCCATAAAGCAATAGCAACCCGTGAATATACACAGATAATAGCGATACATGGAAATAGATAGAAAAATAAGAATTCGGCAGTTTTGTAATGTGGCCACCAAGAAAAATAATGTGCCAAATTAGAGCAGATTCCTGGAAATCACATTCTTTTTTATTATCATATGTTGCTGATTGTTTGCATTTTCTTACCTGATTTGGTGACTGTGTGGTAATTTAAATAAGGAAATGCAAACAGTGCTGCAAAGCCCCAAGCACAAGCTACTGCAATGCCCACATTTTGACGATTACACAGTATTCGAGCTTTCATTGGATGTATTATAGCGATGTATCTATAAAAAAATATAAAAGTAAATTTCGAAATGATGTTTGAATATTCCCTATTGTGAACATTAGAATTATATGTAACATGAAATCTTATAATTTCTACCTTTCAATGCAAACGATCAGTTGTGTCGAAATTGAAGTGAAAAGAAACACATATTCTAAATATCGGCAAATAGCACACATGAATGATGGTAACATCCAAACTTTGCTGAAATGTAATAATTGCTGTCTTATTTCTCCACTACTAGTATCATAATAATTACCTGCCATGAGTTACTGTGGGTACCCATTCCCAAACAGTTAGCAGAAGGTTTGAACCGTCAGCAACAGCCTGAATATTTCGAAATACTTTATTTGAAAATAAGTAAATATATAATAAATTTAAATAAAAGCTTACCAGGTTCAATAACAGAATATTCATGACAGATTGCCGCATTTTAGCATCACCAGCTATGACAATCATTACAATAAGGTTGCCAAGAATACCGAGAATTGTAAGAAAACAGAAAACACATCCAAATAGTATCATCAAATACTCAGACATCTGGAATAAAATAAAGATTAACTATAAATTCTTAAAAATGAAATATATAGCTATAAGCTTTAAACTTACGCCATTGCTTATTGTTCTGTTGACTGTAGATGGTGATATTACCTGACCACTAGCTGTAGCTGTTTCTAACAAGTGAGCTGGTGTTATAGCAGATGATAATATTGAATAAGTTTTAGATTCTATATGTAAACTCATTTGCATGAGAATGTATAAAGACAGGCTGTGAAAGACAGGCATGATGCCAACTGACTAGCACATATGGCTACAACGCACACAGATCATCCACAGTATTGTTGAACTATTTGAAAATCTGGAACAAAACACAAAAATTATAGAAAAGTAGAAAAGACAAATTAATGAAAAAGAAAATGAATTTTCTAGATTTATAAAGAAAAAATGTAATCATACATGTGTAAGCAAAAGCTTCATTCAATTTGATTATAATAAATGAAAAAGAGGAACACACATAATTTGACATGGATATGGAGCTACAAGTGAACTAAATCACTTATACTTCTGATAATCCAGAATAGGTAACAAAGAACTAAAACTGAAATAAGAACAACACAAAACATTAAGCATTTTAAAAGAGGAAAAAATATAATTTCTATGATAAATATGTTTGTTGAGCTCAAGCACCGTTTGCAAGGATAAAAGTGAAATAAAGAAAAGAACGAATGTGAGATGACTGCTCAGTCCGATCGTAGAAAAGTTGCCTTTTCTTTCAAATTAATTGAAATAATTTCGTTCAATTCACAAACAACTTTTCCTATTTCGTTGACTTCAACTTTAGTATGTCTTTAAGCCAAATTGAATTTGAAAAAATGAAAAAGCAGGACAGATATCTTCTAATTAAATGAAAAACTGTTATTTCATCGCTAGCAAAAGTTCACATGGTTGTCATGAGAAAAAACAAGAATAGTTTGGCTCGATTGACATCAACTTTAATCTTAAAATTACAATTATTATTTGAATCGTTGTTTATGTAATAAAGCAAAACGTAAAATTTAAACAAATATTAATTTAAAAAAAAACGAATGAATTTTCATTATAAGTTCATTCATTTTCATATTTTTTGTAGCTAAATCAAGAGTCGATGCTTCCTTGAAATATATACCGGAAATCTTATTTACGTTTTTTTCCTTTAAATCTTCTTACCAAATTGAAAAAATGGTAGTAAGCAGGATAAAAATAGAATTTTAATATCTTTTGTACTTAAGCGATTTAATAGAAAAAATGGCTATATACGTATTGAGTAATACATCCTGCCCTTTTACTATTTTTCTTATAATTAAATTCGTAAAATATATTAGTTACAGTTGACAATAACAACAAACAAATAATTGTTATAAAATGAAAAATAACAAGGATATTCAGTTCAAAGTTGTCAACTATTTGGAAGAACAAGGAAAAAAAAAGAAAAGGAAGAAATAAGTGACAAAGTAAGATTTAAAAAAAAACAAAATAAGTTCATATACTAATTGAAATCAAATTAGAACATGAAGGAGATATCGTTACTGCCAATAATCAAAAGCTTAAACAAGAACATTCTAAACTATTCAGTTAATCCACATATAGATTAATAATTAAAAAAACAGATACGATCAGAGTTTTTTTTATAAATTTCGGGTTTTCTATATCATTTCCGTCATTAAGGATAATATCAGAACGGATTATGTTTGAGATATTCACATGCTCATGCCTACAACATCAGAAATACAACAAACGAAATGTATACATAAACATGTTGTATAAGTAGTAATGTTGAGAAGCAAATAAAATGATAAGGGAGGTATGTATATATTTAAATAGAAATACGTATATATATGATGATAACAAAAAATAAAATTACGTTTTTCTTCTAATTTCTACTATATTTTCTTTTTTTGGTAAATACATTATGAATACGTTTCTAAAACTCAAGAAACAGTTTTTGATATTTGATTTTCTTATAAAGAAAAGTATTATTATATGAACAATTATATATATGAATAAGAAAACATAAATAAAATAAAAAACAACTCAAAGTAATAATAAGAAGATTTTTAGTTTTTTAAACTATAAGTATATATTATTTTATATTTAACCACAATATATTATAAGGTTTAATATGTGTTTCAATATTTTTTTACATTATATATATGAAATATATAATGAATAATATTTATATAATAGATTAAACCTTTTCAATTTTTGGGTTCCTTGAGAATGAAATAAAAAAAAGGATTCATTGAAGAAACCTTAATATATAACAGATTGATAGTTTTTCAAGAGAATCTTTCCGAATTTCTTCCAAATTTCGATTTAATCAGTGGTAATAGTTGTTATATGATCTCATGGTGAGCTAGAACATATAAAGTAGCTGATAAACTGGCTTTTAAGAAAAGTTTATTCATTCATCGAAACACATAGAAGGAGTATAGTAATAAGAGTGATGTATTCTAATAGATGTTGCACTTCAATTTCAATACTTGTTATCTCTGAGTTCGAACATAGTTGATTGGTCGATCTTCCATGTCAAAACTGCTGTCACTGCTATTGCAGTGGCTTCCTTCCTTTCGATGTAGGAAATTTAATCGGATAGCAAAATAATAACAGAAGAAAAGATACAAATGATTTCCTTAAATTTACTCTCCGTCTTATAATATATAGTCTAATAAAATTTACTGGACAAAGTATAAGAATGTTTTCGACATGACGGGCTTTTTTTTTTAAATATAAAGAAAAAAAATCATGAATATAAGTATGGTAGATTGGTTGAATTTTCAATGTGTAACTTTTTCAAATTATATTTGTCAAACTACAAATAAATGAATTTAAATCGAACGATGCACAAGCTTAATTAGGGAACAGGTGTTGATGGTGATCGCTTAACTAAAGCTTTTCTTTCATATTTAACAGAATTTTTTTTAGTTTCATTCCATATTCTTTAGAGTTTTGATCATAATAAAAAATAATTAAAAACGTATGCCATAATTGAAAAACTGCTTTTTTTGCTGAAACACATTAAAAAATAAAGAAGGATACTGCAATGAATATCAGCTAATATGAAATAATTATAGAAAGAAAATGAAGAATGAAGCCTCCCATAGTGGAAATGTATCCAATCCAATCTAATTCATTCAGAAATTACTAAATTTTATGAAGTTATCATTGAGTGTCGCTAGATGATGGATGCTATATGATTGAAGGACGAGTAGCATCACGGGGATTTAGTAGAAAGAAAAGGAATTTAATGATAATCTTTTAATATAATATTTCAAATGTTAAAAATAAAAATTGAATGGATTATCATATTTCACGTAAGCAAAAAGGTAATTAGTCAAGTAAGGATTCTTATAAAGTTGTATTGTTTTATAATTTGTTAATTAATTTGAAATATATACAAGAACAATACAATAATATAAAATAAAATTATTTTAAATAGAGACATATATTCATTTACTGTCAAATAAAATTTGAATAAAATCATAGTATGCCAACATGTTCACAAGTATAAACATCAAGAGCTTGAGAACAGATAAAAGAACGAAAACAGATCTGCAATAGACGAATAAGAGAAAGAATGAGACGGAAGATGATGACGAAAAAGGGGGGGAGGGTGACTTTGAAGATGCAGAAAGTAAGGAACTCTCGACAACCTGATTTTCGGGGGAAAAAAAGCTTCTTCCAGAAAGGAGAAAGATATATGATGCCTAAATCATGACTTTTCGTACTTTGTATACTTAAATCAAATACTTATTACAGAGTGAATTGAAGATAAATTTAGAAAAAGAGATTGTATTTGAGAAAGAATGACAATAAAAAATGTTGGATAATAGTGAAAATACTAGTATAAGTGATAAGTGCTAAGTGTTTCCCTTCTTCCTTTTTTTCTTCTTCTTCATGTTCTTCTTCTTCTACTACTACTACTACTATATACATTGTTGCAAATGAAAAGAAGAAAGAGTAAACAAGTTTAAAAGGTCATCTGAAGTATGAATTCAAGTACGAGTTTGTAAATGTATTATGAAATTATAAGATATGTAATATTTTCAAAAAAAGAATAATAACTATTCCATTTTAATCAGAAAATAGAGAAATCTAAACAAAATGAAATATAATATTATACAAATGATGTAATATTGAAAAGGAATGAAGCTAAGAATTAATTTTGAAACAAAATTGAAATGAGGAGAGTTCGAATTCTGTTCTAATTCTTAAATATAAAAAAAACATAAGAAGATCTTATTTGCTCAAATTTGACTAAAATATTAAAATCTGAAATATTCACTTTGATTTAAAATCATTTTCATAATTTGTGATGATATAATAAATAATTCAAATATATGTATGTGTGTAGTTTTTATTATATTGTTTCATTATAAAATTATTATATTTTGATTATGATATTCAATGAACTTATTTATTTTGAGAGTAATCGAATGATATACTGGGGTACATTTAACGAACATTTTGATGTTCGTTAGCAACATCATGAGTTTTTTTTTTTTCCAAAATGAAGTTAAGCTGCCTAAACTGCCTCGCTTCTTAATCTCGAAAACATTTTCCAGTTATATTCTGTTTTTAGAACAAATGTTTTAAAAGAATGTCCTAAGTTAATTAAATAAAAGAAAAAGTTGAAAAGCTAATAGTGAATAAAAACAGAAGAAATACTTTCTTCTGTATAGTTCTTTAATTATCTGTAATTATATCTTTTATGATCAAAAAACATTTTCATGAATCATTTAGAGTTAATCGGAAAGTGAAGCATCAAGAGAAAAATACATTTTTTTATCGTTTCTAGAAAATCAGCTTTTAAAACACACGGAATATGAAAGGATCCTTTTTTTATTCTTTATTTTTGGAAAACTTCCTACAAATTAAGAATTAAAAGAAAATCTATGTTTTCACTGTTCAACTTACAAATTTCAAGAAGTTTTCGATTTTTTTCATTCTCTTCTTGAAATGTTCACATATGCTTATGTATAATATCAGTAAAACCTCCGTTTTCTCAGAAAATTTCGCAAAAAAAAAGATTTTTTGATATGAAAATGTAGAATGAATACTTGTATAAACAAACATGTTGAATAAATAGAATATTTCGTAGATCTTCTCAATTCAAAATTTGGAACGAGGAACAAAAAAATTTTTAGTGAAACAACAAAAAGAGATGAGCTCCCCAGAAATTTTTAGATTATTGTCAAGAATGTTCATCATATGGTGTGTGGGATTGATATTGGGTAATTAATGAACTCAAAACATGAAGCAGAATAAGTTTTAGTTTGTAAATTCGAAGATTCGTAAACTTTCGACAGGCAACAAGCTTAATAAGTATAAAATTTCTTTTGGCCTAATAATGGCTCGATATAACGAATATTCAAAACGAATAAATAGTAAAAAAAGAATTTTCAACATAAAAGAAAATTCTCAGCTTTATTAAAGATACATGCCTAGATGTTATGCAAGAAGTGTTTGAAGTTGCTTTAGGTCAAGTTGTCGGAAAGAAAGACTTTATTCAATTTTTGGAAAAAAAAAGCTTGCAAAAATCTGAGGGACATTATAAAAATAAGGGAAAGACTTATCAATAAATTTTTCTTTTCAAACCCTAGAAAAATTGATTCTCAAAATGATATTGTTAAACATTGTTTTCTGATACAAACACTAAATTTTGAGACAAATTTCATTAAAAAATGCAAATTATATTTCAATCAATTATTACTTACATGATTTAAAAGTGTCTTCCATTTTGAGTAAATGAGGATATTTTGGTAAAACAAAAATCCGAAATAATAAAAAAAAACCAGAAAATGTTGTAAAAGTGTGAGGAAGGAAACATTAAAGGGAGAGGGCCATACACTTCTGTTAGTAATTTATTGGAAATTATATGTTTTTTAAATCATCATTATCCTAAGTTACATCTAATATATAAATCAATTATTCAGTTTGATATACACAAATTTATATAATATATAATATACTACCATGCATACTATGATGTGGTTTGTCTAGAATTAAAATTATATCGAGACGAGAAAAGATGAGAAAAGTAAGATTGAGCGAGGGATGTCTGATGCTTAATGCTGATTTGCTCTAGGGAAGCTATGAATATCAGAGACACATAGCCATTTTTTTGCTTTAAATAAATAAATATATTATATATGGATATATCTATGTCTTTTTCTTATTCTATATATCTTCATATAAATATATTTAAGTGGTTTTTCTCTTGTAGTTTTTAATTCATACTGATAGTATATGTTTTTTAATTTTTTTTTAGTATCTTCTCATGAACATTGCACCGTATAAGGTTATACTACTACTCTCATTCAAACGACCATAATCTTATTTTTGAAAAAAAAAATCCGATGAGGAAATAAATATTTTTTTTCTGTGTCAACATTCTAAAATTATACTAAGATAAATACATATATGTATATGATGTAATGACATAAATCATATAGGAAGATTGAGAAAAACAAAAATGAACTATTCTAACAAAATATAAAAACAGAAATACAAAATAATAATATTATAGTTAAACTTTTGATATGATAGATATAACTGTATTTGTTTTATTAAGAAATTACAAATCAAATATAATTAAAGAAAAAGAAATTAAATTGTTAAATAATTTATAAATAATTTATAGATTATTAAAAATGAGTTTAGTGGCTTAAATAAAAATCTATATTTTGATAAATAATGGAATTTTAAAAATTAATATTAAAAATATAATTCTAAAAATGGTTAAGATATACATATACATGTAACAAAAGAAGATGTTATTTATATTATAATATATTTGTTTGAACAAATATGAATAGGGACAGAAAGATTTTTTCAAAGTTCAATACTGGAAAACCTAAAGTATGCAATTCTTGCTATTCTACAGTTGTGCTCTCGCATTTTTCATGTCGAGGCATAGTTAATGAAAAAGAAAATCATCCTCGAAACAATAGTCTGCAAATTGAATAATATTTCAGATAATATTACTGAAAGAAATATTAAAAAAAAATTCTCACATTTCATAAATCTCTTGAATTAAGATATAACTCATACATCATCACTATTATTGTAGATTTTACTCAAGTTGAATAAGGAAATTTATGATAAATAATGATTAATAAAATATATTAAATATCTATTATAATAATAATTATTATATATAATATTAAAATATATATAATATTTGATATAAAAGATTGTATATATGAATAAATAAAGTACATATGTATGTATGTTAGCCATATCAATGTACTTGTACAATGTATAAAATGCGGATGTCATTGAAATATTGGAACATTAAGATGAAAGGAAAAACATTTAAAAATATTCATAAAGATGCGTGTACATCTGTTTTTTGCTCTATCTTTAACAGGATTAAGCTTAAAATATAACTATAGCGTTCATTTGAATAGATTTTTTCATACAGCTAAACTGACCCATTGTGAACTGATTGAACTTGTAATGAAATTGAATTGCTGCTTAGAAAAAATGGTCTTTAAAGCTTTTAATGATATATACATAGTTGCACAACATCACCATGAAGGCTCGCAACATAGTACTATACATAACCATTTACCAAAAAACAATTCTTCAAAGATATTTTTTTATTTTATAATAAAATTTTTGATTGGTTTTCAATAAACACAGTATCAATGACTATTTTTCTTACATTTCAAATCTTTCCTGCTAACGTCATTACTCTTCTTCTTATGCTTCACCGGCTACCAAACTGCTGTTGTTCGGCAGTTTCAATTGGTTCAAGACTAGTATTAGATGAGTCTGACTGAAAAGCTGAGCAAATGAAGGTGCTTACAATTCAAGTAGTTTTTCACATCTATAATCTTAGATATTCAAAGAAAAACAATTATTATTTCTTTCAATCACTGATTAAACCTGCATCTTAACGCACCTATTAAAGGTCATTTAAATCATTTTCTCTCTATTCTCCTCTTTTCATTCATTTTTTTTCAGATTCAGAATCATTATTTGTCTTGAACTTAGAATAAACGAAGTCAGGCATCCACATACAATTAAAAAAAGTTTTCATTTTTTGAATAGTGTATTTTCTATGAAGTAAAATGAGTTTCCTGTTTAAAATCGAAGATGAACTTTTCAAATTCAGATTATCTGAGTAATTCAATGTTTTAATTATAAAAAAAAACATATCTTAGTCAGATCAAACAGGATATATGCATTTCACTAAAATTGAATACTATTATCTTGATTGAAATATTTGTAAATTCAAATGAATACACATATATACATATATATACATATCTATATATATAATTAAAACAATCTATTTAAAAAGGTTTTTTTTAAGTAAGAAATTGAAAAGAAAAACAAAGTTTATGGCATGATTTAAAACTGAAATCCTAATTCACTTCTTTCCTGACAATTGGTGGGTGATCTTGGCAGTTTTCCTTGATTTTCCCATAGGATTTGTAGGTATAGCAAGGATTTTTAGTAAATTTAGGAGTTGGATTTACATGTACCTAAGAAGGATTTATCTCATTTCTCTTTTCTCCTCCCCCTCTTTCTCTCTCTCTCTCCCTCTCTACTATTTATTTTGTTATGCCCTCTCATCTGTATGTCCTAGAAAATGCTGGAAAAACAAAGTAATTTGATTTCTTAACTCTTTAGTTTTGTATAGATTATATAAAACAAAAAAAAAGGAAATTCAGAAATAGTTTGTTTTAATCAGTTCACTCAAAAGTTGTTAGAATTACCTATCATAGTTAAACATTCAATCAACTGGTAATTAACTTAGATAAAAGCGAAAAAAAAGAAAACATCACAAACAAACGAAAAGATGTGTTACAAGCTGTTAAAGTGACTTACAAAGTCTTTACAAGTCCCGGAAAGCATGAAAGAATTAAACTTACATTTTAAAATTGAAACAACAACTTGGAAATAGCATCAAAGCCTCTAGATGTTGTATTATTTACATTATATATTTAGCTAAACTCAGCATGAAAGACATTTAAATAAACTACAAAAGTCGAACATTAGGCTGCAGAAATTTGGAACTGCTTGATAAGAAATATAATATATCGGTTGGGCGGAGTAGAGATTGAACTTCGATCAATCAGGTGCATTAATCAAAATTTTTACATCTCCATTTTAATATTGGAACTTTTATGTTTTTATGTTTTATCTGTATATCTATAGCTACATACATATACATATAATACTTTAATTTTTTCTTTCTATTGAAAAAAAAGAAAATGATACGGGTGTTCTGAATCCAAAATATTCAGACATACCTACAAGAAGCATCTTACTAGTGAAAGTGAGCATCAATTGGTCATACAATCTAATACTTTCTGTTTTTTACTTTCGTCCACGTTCACTACTAATTCTATTTCTAATAAGATAATTTAGAAAGACATTTTATAAAAAAAATAAATGTTAAGCTTATAAGTCAATTAGTTAGGTAAACTTGAAACATGATCCACATATGTATTAAACAATCTAATATATATATATATATATATGAATAAAATAAAAAAATTGCTATATTTGTCTTATTTGAACATACATGGGATAAAGCTTTGAAAAAAAAAGTAACTTATCAGAGATTATACTTATTGATTATTAAAGTTTGATTGACTAACGATGAAATCGAAAAGATAAAAAGGATATTCGCTTATTTTGAATGTATTGGTTTGATTCAAACAAAAAAGATATGAGGAATGAAAAAACAATTTAAGAACTATAGATTAAACATCATCATTAAATATCAAAGAAATGAGATATATAAAGAATAGGGTAAACTAATAAAGAACAGACTTAAAGAAATCATAAACAGGTAAAGAAATCTATCTTTTCTGCACAGAATCTGTCCTCTTAAACGAATTCAGACAGCTAAAATCTTCATAAATATGATTATAATAACCTTGCTGTAATAGTAACATATGTGAATTTTATTATTTTCTGAGTTCTCATGATTATAATAAATACAAATCAGCTAGTACATGGATGCTTTTTCCGACATTCGTTTCAAAGAACATGTTGGATACAATGAATATGAAAAGTATTTTCTCATATTTAGTCATGAAAGTTGATTATGTGGAACAATAATGAAATAAACTAAAGTTAAAAATCTGACAAGAGAACCTGGCTTTCAGAAATTTATAATAATTTATAAAAAATTTTTAAGTTCAAACTATTCATTTAGTCAAAGTTTACAAAGCTAAATATGTACTTAGACAAACGTTTTCAATTTTTTTCTTCCTGTTAGAAACGATTTCATTTAAAGTGGATGAAATAAAAGACAAAACGCCATTTATCATCTTTTCATAAAGACATCATGCACTTGCTAAGAAGAAATTTTTTAATTTTCTGAATAGTTTTCTTGTATTTTAGAGTTGCGAACGTATTGTTCCAATGAATGATGTGGTGAAGAGAAGATGCATAAGCATCTTGTGTATGAAATGAAAAACAGATTGATAGTAAGAGGAGAAAAGAATAAGGTACGAAGCATCACAAGAAATGTGTGAAGAAAGAAAAAGAATGAATGGGTTACCAAAGAGATGTATTATATTAGAAAAGCACTACATTTTCTTAGACAGATGGAATTTTTGGCTCCAAATGATCGAGTTCATATTCTAAATCATAGAGTATTTTCGGTTAAATAAAGGCCTCTTATGCAATTCAAAAACTGAAGAAAAACAAAAGATAGGCAATATTGAAGATTTGATCAAATGAAGTAAAGCAAAGAAACTTCAAAAGAACATTAAAAGGACTTCTAAGTAGGAAGGACAATGAAGCTGAAAGCATGGGCAGACATAGTGAACCATTATAGAATAAAGCTTATGTCTTGAACATTAACTTAGAAATGCTTATAACAGGTTAAAGAACATACGAACAATAAGAAACGTAGTCATATTAACTAATAAAGTCACGTTAGTCGACCAAACAGTACGTTAAACATTCAAGTGCCAAGTTGGCACAAAATCTGCATTGAAATAGCATGTTCGTTGACACAGGTTGGTCAGGAAACTGATCAGATTTGTTGGATTCAACAATTTAAGCGAGAAAATGAAAAGGAAAATTCATCTCAAATATGTATGAATTTTTTTCTTTTTGAAGACTAGCGGAAAAAAAAGAGAAAAGGAAGTTATGAAAAACATATCGCAAGTGGATCCTTACCAAGCATGTGATAAGCCTAATGTGAACTTGTGAATGTGCTGTTACATAGAAGCAATTCTTTATAAATGATGAAGAAGATTTGAAATTATCTAAAAAATACCAAACAATTGGCATCTATTCATTCATCCGTATATATTTGAATGTATTTATTTAATGATTGCGCAAATTATGGAAAATAAAAAAACAAACTATACATATTTAAAAATAGAAAAAATATATAGAACAATTAGAAAAAAAAACTATAGCAAATCTTTATATAGTTATATTTAGTATTGTAAACTCAAAGTTGTTTGTGAACTGAAAACTGAACAGCTTAACCTATAAATAACAGTAATTTTGTGCTTATATCATACTATATTCTTTTAAGTATCTTAATTTATCATTCTTTTTTTTTGAAAACTAAGAATAAATCATCTTAAATTTGAAAAATTTGTTTTAGAAAATAACAAAAAGGATAAGATTCATAAAGAAATTAAGTATTATAATAATGAATAAATAAAATTTTATTAATTATAAAAAGAATATTAATATAAATATAAAATAAATATTATAAAATTAAATAAATAATAATTTATTATTTAATATGAATAAAGTTTAGTTTACATATACTTTCTTATTAGTTTTTTTTTTGGTTCCTCATGTAATCCATTTCTAATTTTTTTTTTAATTTTATTAGTTTAAGTATAATGAATAAATGATTTCAATTAATTATCAAAAATTTTGAATGAATTGTAAAAAGAAATATCTTTAAGATTATTTCTTTTTTTATTTATATTTAATATAGTTATATAAGTAGTATACAAATGGTTGACGCTGGACGGTCATTTTGCCCAAATAACGTTTTTTGCACTTTTTGACTATTTTAACGCTTATTTTCATCAAAAAAGTGTCTAAGCTAGCAAAATCAGTCATTTTTGAAAAACTTCACTTTTTGGGCTGGACGTAGAAGTGACCATTTTGCCCACTTTCAATATTTCACTTGTATTTATTGTTTTTATCGCTATTAAATGAGTTTTTCCCAAAATCTTAAATCTCTGACAAATTATGATCTCATTGAATTAGTAGACACATTAAACACATCCGTGGTGTTTTCATGCGAGATACTTTACCACCGGAGCCGAAAGAAAATGAAGATTCTCTCTCTTCCTCACTGTGACCGAGCACAATCACACATTTGCCCCAGTTGAACTAGACATACGCGACGCAACACGCAAACGGGTTGGGCTAGAGTGGAAGGCAGAGACGCAACGAAATCCGTGTATTAATTTCCATATTATTATATTCTCTAGTTATTTGATTAATAAAAGTGTTTTGTTTTTCTTAATTATGTTTAATTTAGATCTCATCGAGAATGCCAATTTTCACTTCTTCTTGTGGTGGTTCAAGTTCGAGGTTGGTTTTACTAGTTTATTTTTTCTATACATATTATCAATTTAAAGCTACAATATGACCTTTTTTTGGTAACAATGGCGATCCCATCTTGGACGCTGAAGAGGCTGGAGAGCTACTTAAACTAGATTCAAAGACTGTGGATTGGTTGAAAAAAGAGCCCGCAAACGACGATGATCCAATTTTGGTCTTGAGCTACCAAATGCGTTTGTGAATCTTGGGAATTTCGACGTTAACAAGCAGACCGTGTCAACCGCCTTGGTATGTTTTTTTTAAAAATATTTATTAGGTGGTTGCATTGATTCCCGGCCCCCTTTGAGAAAATAAAATTTTTATGCTAATTCTACAAAATTTTTAAAAATTTAAATATTTTTAAATATAATAAAAATAAAAAACATTACATTTTAAAAACTTCACATTTGAAAAAACCTCCTTTTTCTTTGAACGTTTTTTTTTCTTGTTTTCGCTATGAATGTTTCTCTTTTGCGCAACGCCCTTCTTCATCCTTTTAATGAAGGTATTTCTGCCAAAGAAACTTTCAGAAAAATGAAAATTGTCTACGGAGATTATTCTCTATCGTATTCAACATGTAAGAAGTGGTTTAGCCGCTTTAAATCCGGCGAGTTCGATCTCCAAGATTGTCCTAGGCCCGGAGCTGCTGAAAAATTCAGCAACTGTGACCTTCAAAAGGTTCTCGATTCTACTCCTGGAGCTACTCAACTCCAAATCAGGAACCAATTGAAGATTCACAAAGCAACTGTCTCTCGACGGTTGAAAAAAATGGGGAAAATTCAGAAGCTTTCCCCATTTTCCCCACATCTCTTGACTGAGAGTAATCTCAGGTTAAGAGTTTCTTTGGCTCAGGATCTACTGAGAATGAGCCAAAAAAGGGGGTTTTTCAAAAGTTTGGTGACTGGAGATGAGAAGTGGATTCTCTATTCCAACCCAAACAGGGCTAAGTTTTGGGTTAACCCTGGAGAATCAGTTCCGATGACACCAAGGGCTAACCCACAAACTGCCAAAAAGGCACTTCTGTCCGTTTTCTGGAACGAAAACGGAGTTCTCTTCTATGAAATTTTACCATACGGTAGAATCATTCTGAGCAACTCAGACGGCTCAGTGTTAACATTGAAGCCCGAGAGGAGCTCAAAAACAGAAGTATAGCGTTGTTGAATGACAACGCTCGCCCTCACTGCTGTGCGAAGGCACAACAGACGCTTTTGGAGCTGGGATGGGCAGTTCTGAAACACCCCCCTTACTCTCCAGACCTTGCCCCAACAGATTTTCATCTTTTTCGGTCAATGGAGCATAGTTTGAGGGGAGAGAACTTCAAAAATCTACAGGAAGTTGAAACTTTTGTGAAACATTTTTTGCATCAAAAAATAAAGTTTTTTTCAGGAAAGGTATCAGAAGTTTGAAAGAGAGATGGGAGAAAGTCATCGCAAAGAACGGAGAATACTAAAAATAATAAATTTTTTTCTCCAAATATGTTTTTTTGACTATTTTATGGGCTTGGGTGGGGGGGGGGGCCGGGAATCAATGCAACCGCCTAATATTTTGTTTTTGTTTTGGTCTATTAATAGTTTTTTGTTAATTTTGATTTTTTCAGCCTAATTTGGCCGCTACCCTTATCAGCGACAATGTCTTCAAATTAGATAATTGGCCAACGATGTATGCTGCTAAGGATCAATATGCCATGGTGTTTCTATCATCCACATCTTGGTACGGCTCAACAACTCAACATTAGTCAGCAGCCGACGATTACAACCACAGCGATACTTGGTTTTGGAGTCGACAGGCAAATTAACCATCCAGCCATATGAATTCTTTAAATTGTAAACTTTTTGTGTCTTAAAAGTGATAATTGGAAGGACGCAGAACCTCCGGATTTGTCTAGCTTCGCCATTTATTGAACATTATTTTTATAAGTACACCAGTAAGCTAAAAGTTGTTTAATTTCTTGCTGTGAATAGCTGAAAAATCAAGTTTGGGCAAAATGGTCACTTCTACGTCCAGCCCAAAAAGTGAAGTTTTTCAAAAATGACTGATTTTGCTAGCTTAGACACTTTTTTGATGAAAATAAGCGTTAAAATAGTCAAAAAGTGCAAAAAACGTTATTTGGGCAAAATGACCGTCCAGCGTCAACCATTTGTATACTACTTATATAACTATATTAAATATAAATATATAATTTATTCATGATATGAAACATCACAAACTTTTTATGTTTAAATCTCTCATTTCAATATATAAATTATAAAATTGATATTTTATATAATTTGAAAAGTTTTTTCATTATCTAAAATATAAAACTTCTTATCGCATGGTATGTGTGCCATTTTTTAAATTGTTTTTCATATTAACCACCCTGTTAAAATCATATACTTCCGTGTCGTCCGGACCACCCCTGCACTTGTTTCCTCTTCCTCTGTTTGGGATTAGTAAAAATGTATATTTCAGTCATTTTCTTTTTCGTCTCCCAGTAACGCAAGAATAGTTTAAAGTTTGCGGCCAATGCAAGATCTTTCAAAATAGGAAACGATGTAGTGATCCTGATAACAAGCATGAAAACTAGATGAGTAGATTCCAAAATGAAGTTTGAACATCAAAACACAATTTGAAAACAGTTCAAAGTAATACAAAGAAAAAACTTAGTATTCGAGCATCCGTTCCATAATAATAAGAATCATGAAAGATCTAATCTCTCCACTCTCATATTGAGTATTTTTTACTTGTTCCGCCTTTTTTCTACTCTTTCCAGTATCTCCATTTTGCATTCTGTTTATCTTCTCAACCAGCTCATCAGAGTCTGAGCAACATCCCAAGATGTAGCCTACAACATCGATCCAAAGTCAAAACAAAACGAGAGCAAAATTGATGGTATTGGTATAGAGATCAGATTTTTTGATTGCCTTTAAATAATTGTTATAAGGTAATTTGATTTTTAATGAAAGATTAATTACTATTAGTTCTAGAACAAGAAATGGGTATAATGATGATTTGAAGGTATCACTCACTATATTGAATTTCATATATTCCGTAGAGGTTTATCCATATTCTTGCGTAAGTGATCAGCCTTGTCTTTTGACGAAACTAAGAATTCCTTTTATGGATTCATTGTGCTCACCATGTTCCTTCACTCGCACTTCTCGCATTCCCTGTTTCTCTTCCTCAGCCTCCAGTCTCCTGTTCTCTTTACACTATTTTCTTTTCTGTTTCTTCCCGCACTCCAAGCTTTCAGCTTCATGTCTCTGACTCCTTCTCTTCTTAAGGTTCTTACCACCCTTGGGGCCTACATGAGAGCAGAATGAAGAAATAAGAAAAGGGTAGCTGGAGATGAACTGAGGAGGACTATGAAAGAGAAGAAGAGAGCAATAGATAGAAAGAAAGCACGAGGACAAGAGGGACAGAGATGAGTAGAAAAGAAGAGGATGAGTGAGAAAGTTAACGAGGCTGACTTTGCTATTGCCGAATTTACGTAAACCACCGAGTACTATTTTCTCCTCGAGCTCATGTGCTGTTTCTATAATCTCATTCATTGCCAAGCTTTGTTGAACGAGGAAAATGAATAGTCTGCCCAACGTTGGCTTACCTTTCTAGCAAATCGTAACACGCTTTTGTAGTCATTATCTTAACCTATTATTAGTAGTTAACTAATACTTTTCTTTTTATAATATATAAATTTCTATTAATTCATTTATATAAAATATTACAATATTTTCTAATTTTCTTAATAATTACCTTAATATGATATTTCAACTCAAATTACTATATTCTGATAAACTTCATCGTATGCTCTTTTGCGTCCAATACACATTTAACATTTTATCAAAAAAACATCTGCAAAACGATGTTTTAACAGCCATTGTTGTGTTTTTTCATTTAAATGGGCTCATTTTCACTTGGCAGTATTGAAAAAGAAACTATTTTTTATTCATTTGGACTTCATATTCTCTTTTCTATTCCAGCTAAACCTCTCTATGTTCGCCCCCTTTCTGCACCTCACTCCTTCCAACACTTCTTCATACTAAAGGGAAACGATAGCAGAGAACAAGGAGAAGAAAGAGTAAGTCGTTTGAGCTTAATCGGCTTCTGCTGCTGTCTCTCCGGCCTCTGCTCATGCTTCTCAGCTGCTTCAGTTTCGAGTCTCCAGTTTCGCAGCTCATTCGAAAGCAGCAGCAGTGAGCGAGCAGCAGCAGAAGCTCAGTTCTTCTGGCTCTCAGCTTACTCTCTATTTTCTTTTTTTTCTCTCCCTCTCTTTCTCTTTTTCATTCTCTTCCACTTTTCGTTCCTCTCATTTGCTCTCTTCTCTTACCCACTCTCAATCTCCACCAGGCCTTCTTAGCTCAAAGTATAACTCCTGCCAGTTCTATCGTAGAGTAGTATATTGTCCGTTGTTTTACTCAGGTATGCGATCATGAGCTCAATATCTGTTTCTATAGAGATTCCTCTAAAAACTGTACCCTCTTGTTCTGCAATATTGCATTTATTTTTTTATAGTTTTCGCCTTTGATTTAAAATCTCATTTTTCGAATATTCAGCAGGAAGAACATAGACAAATGATAGTTTACCTTCGTATTCGTGCTTCATATCTTGTTTCTCAGACTTCCTCTGGCTTCTTCTTTGTTTTCGTTCTCAAGTTCATCATGCTTTCAATTTTTCTTCAATCATTATGCTATATTTATTCTGGTACTGATGCTGTTCCAGTACTTCAGCTTGAAGACACTGGAACAGCTCCTTTCTATGTCAATCAAGGTTTTCTGGTCATTGCTATGAGCAACCCTATACTCACGATGCTACGATTTCCATGCCGCATCAAGAAAAAAAAGAGATATGAGAGATAGATAGATAGATAGGTAGGTAGGTAGGTAGAGAGAGAGAGAGAGAGAGAAAGAGAGAGTGAGAGAGAGAGAGAAAGAGAGAGAGAGAGAAAGAGAAAGAGAAATAGGTAGGCATATTGGCTATACTGTGTAGAGATAGAGGATGCTTACTGGAAACATTAATCGCTCTAACTTAGAGCATGATGTTTTCAAAATTTAAAAAACAATAATATGGTATGATGTGAGGTTAGACAGTTATTATTTCTTCGTAGCAATTATATTTCCATTTTTAATTCGATACTAAAAGCTGAATAGCCCATTTTCTGTTTGTTGAAATAAACTCAAAAACTGAATTCATGTAGTTTTGAAGCTTAACAAGGACATTCGATGGAATCAGTCAGCAACAGATGTATGAAAATTCGCTGCAAAATCCTGAAGTACAAGGATGAAGAAAAACAACAGAAAACCCCAACAAAGTTGCAGATAATCTTGCGAATTCAGTAATAGAAAGCATTAGTTCTGGGGTACATCCAGGAGTGGGAGGAGGAAACGTCCGACTAGCTATCTTCATCGACCAGCAATCTCCTACTCCTAACTTGTTCTCTTCTCATGCTCATTATTGTTTTCCATGGCTCGTTCTTTGCTCCATATTCTCACCTCCTGTTCACATGTCCCAGTTCTTCATTCCAGCTTCTCCGTCTTCTTGTTCTTCATCTTTTTTTCTCTTAGTGGTCGCCGTAGTCTTGTCGTCTTTCACCAACCCCGCTCAAGACTCTGCTCGTGCTCATTTCCATCCTTCCTCATTCGCTCATCTCGTTCTTCTTCTCGTTCTTCCCCTCCATCTTCTCCATTTCTCTGTTTCGTCTCCAACCATTTATCTGATCTATCTGTCTATGTCGTGCTCTGTCTCTCATACTCCTTGTTTTCTCGACCAACTAACCAGCCTAGCTGGCCCCCTCTACACTTCTCGCCAACTCTACATCCTCGCCTCTACTCCCTCTCTGTAGTTCTCTCTGCTCTTCTTTTATATTTCTCATTTTCTTGACTTCTCTTGCTGGTCTCTCATAATCTTCAATATTCCAGCCACTTCTTCTTCCTAACTCCCCCTCCTCCTCATCCTCCTCCACCTCCTCCTCATCCTCCTACTCTCGCATCTTTTCCCCCGTCCTCCTCATCGTAATCCTTGTATTTTTCTCGCACCATCAAATGCTATGAATTAAGGCATAATCATTCTTTTCATGATGATTTAGCCAGCACCTCAACTTGAAAAAATTATATCTTTTAAATAATTTCCTAATCGACTTGTATTGAAAAACTTCCCAAAATCTAGCAATCGTTGTGAAAATGTTTTTTTCTCAGCTTATGAAACATTTTTTTCAATATTCAATTTTGTTTTAAATAGACAGTTTTATTATTTCTATCATTTCTTCGATTTCTTTATTATCAGCTTATAACTCTCTCTTGTTCACTCTCCTTATTTATACTCCACTCTCTCTCTCTCTATTTTTTTCTCTCTCTGTGGTGACTCCTGGATTCTTATAATTTACTTCTTTTGACACCACGGGGGACAACTTCATCCTAAAGCACAAGCTTATCTACTCCTCTCATCTTATCCAGCTCTTCGCTCTCTCCCTATATTCCCTACCCAGTTCTCCTTCACCCTCTGCCAATTTTCCTTATCGTTCAGCTTCCAAATCAAAGCTTAGTGTCGGCCATCTTGCTTCATCAGCATACGTCAGCATCAGAATTCTTTGATATCTCGCTAAAATCTTGATGCTCGTCTCTCATTCTCGCTCACTCTCAGAACGTTGTACTACCATCAACTAGTGTTCTGCCATCAGCTTCAAACTGATGATTCAGAAGCATATTGTCAAGTTGTCTTTCTTCATATTGCTTCATCATTCTCTATAACCAGCTTTTGCAATACCTCATCTCCACATCTCTCTCGTTGATTCTTATTGTTCAGTGTTTCTCTCTCTCTTATTTTACTTTGTTGTTTAATTTTTTATATAAATTATGTTTTTTTTTTGAGAAAAATTGTGAATATAACAAGCATAATATACAACTTGTGTTCAGATTTTCTTCGGTCAAATCTGTTTCACGATGCTGAAACGATCTGTCTTAGCTAACAATGACGAATCTCCTTGTAAAAAAATTAAGCTGAACCCAGATTATCTCTTCGAGTAGGTATATTTTCTCGAAATTAACAAACTGATTTCAGAAAAGAAATATAAGAGTTATACTATAAAATTCATTTGAGAGATATTAACAATATTATTTATTGTTTATAAAATACGAATACAAACAAAACAGATGGAACTGATTTTTCTACTTAGAAATTTGTATAACAATGTTCTACATTTTCTAGAGATGACGAGCAACTTGCTCGATTTCGTTGCCTAGGAATGGACATGGATGCCAAGCAGCAATCGGATGACAAAGCCAAGTTGGCCGTGACAACATCAACCACTTCATCACTTTTCTCAAATTCTCGTAGGTATGTATGAAAGTTAAAACTCCTTTGAGCATGACAACTTTTCATTTCTTCAGTTGTATATTATTGATCATGAGATTGAAAACAGTTTTTAGTTTATTCTGTTTTTAGTGTTCGAAAAGCCAACCTGACAAGTCACGAGGAGAAAGAGCTACGTCGTGAGCGTGGAGAATTACTTCTCAAGCTGTTTCGGGAAGTGCCAGGTTTAGCGGTAAGCATGAGTCTATCAGTATTCGACATATTCGAGCGTTTTCTTTCAGGATTGTGCATCAGCTAGAAGAGCTGAGAAAAATCAAGAACGAGCTCAGATATGGGATAGGATCACAAATAAGGTTATTACTGAATTTTTATTTTACTTTTGTATTTTAAACAAAATCATGAAACTAATAACTGTTTGTTTTTTTATTTTAGGTTAACGATCAATTTGGAAATAAATTAGAATTCTTAACAGTTGACAAAGTCAAAAAATTGTTAACATATTATAAGAAAAAAGACGATGGAAGTTATGATAACATGTGAGTAATCTTAATATATTATATATTTTATTTTTCTTTAGTTATTTTATTTTTTATTCTTATATAAATAACTTTTTTATATTTTTATTTAGTAAGCAAGTATCAATAATGGATCAGGAAAATTTGATAGACGAACTTTGCATACCAACTGATGATGCGTTTTCTTCAGAGCAACAGTAAGACTCGAATAAACTACTCTCTTTTATTTTAATTTTTTCAGAAGTCAATCAAATTCAGATAATTTTCCTGATGAAGGACCACGGGGAGGAGTAGCATTAGTAGAAGAAACAATGGATGGTAACCAAAAGTTATTGGATTTCCTAGCGTAAGTAAAATCTCAACTAAAACATATTATGAATTCAATATTTATTATTATATTTTCATTGTGATTACAGAACGGTGACTAGTAGTACATCTGCTCATTCATCAAATACGTCATCACCATCTACGAATATAGTTACAATATCAAACATCGTAACATCAGATAGTTTATATCAATTGAAAAAGGATCGACATGATTTTGTTGTTGGATTAGCTGAACATTACATGGAGCGTATGTGTTTTGATAATTCATCTAGGTATGATTTAAGAATCTTATTTTATCTTCTTTTTTTTATCAAAAAAACCTGAAAGATGGAATTTACAAAAACTTTTCGAATTTTTCACTTTTCCCTGTATTAGCTATTGAATAATTCAATTGTTCGAATTGTAGGTCTGCCGCTGTAAATGCTGAACGGCATAATATGTGGGTTAAGATTACTCATCGAGCCAATGACCGATATGCATCAGCTCTTGGACCGTTAGGAGTTGAACAAGCTAAGAAGCTTTACTCTAATTGTAAGCGACGACGACGTGTTAAAGCTGAAAAGTATGTTCTGTCTTTTCACCTCTTATGTACACCACATTTTTAAATGTTTTGTTCATCATTCTATATGATTTCAGCGGAAGAATATTAGAAGAAACGCCATCAATTATAAACTCAAGGGAGTCCATTAGTCTAGAGCCGGAAGAGATGCAAGATGCTTCCTCAGTTTCAGACGAATTGCATGATTATGGTTTGTATTTTGCTCTTATCTACATGAATTTTATCATATAAATGAAAATAGATTCAAATCTCCTTTTTTCTCAATGAAACTTTTATTTTTTAATAAAAAAACTGGTAATTAATTGGATTTTGGATATATTTTCAACATTATTTATGAAAAGAGAAAAAACATCTAAACATTTCAGGTTCTGAGAGAGCAGTTGCAAATTTCGATGAGCTGTTACGCGGATTAGATCGAAGTGTTGAAGTTGACGATTTACGTCGACAAATTAGGGATAAAGACGAAGAAATTGATCGATTGAAGAAAAAAGTACATGAGGTAGTGATTATAATCTATATTATAATTTGATTAAAATATTTCTATTTTCTCTATGTTTCTTCTCAATTCAAAATGCTTCATGTTCAATTTTTTTCAGCAAGCAATAGAATATAGTGCTCGGATTAAGGGTATGGTTGAGCTTTTAAAAGTAGCTGTTGACAAAAAAGTAGCTGATGACATCAAAACATTCTTTTCATCTTGTGAATTTTCTCGAAAAGACCAATAATGTTCAAGCAATATTTTAACAAAGAATAGTATATTCGATTAGATTTCTAAATTTAGAATCATATATATTATATATTGTTCCTCATATTAATTGTAAATAATGTCTTTTTTTCTTGTCAGGGATTTTTTTTTAAAAATAAAAACAAAATTATTTTAGTTATACTCGCACAGTTGCCATAGTCAGTTGTAGTTTCTCTGTTAGTTTGTGGTATAGTAGTATTTACTTCTCTGTTTATATTCTTAATATAGTAAGAACACTGTGCTTCATTATCTTTACTAGCGAAAACGTTTGCGATCTCAAAAACCCAACAAATCAATAAATAAATTATCAGTTTTTCGTTTTATATATTTATTAATAAAATTGTTTGAAATAAAATTTCATAAAACACATGATCTTTTTAATAAGTAAAAGTAAAATGAGAGAGAGAGTGAGATACACAGAGGAGCACTAGAAGTAGAGGAGACCGAAGACGCCGAGGAGCACGAGAAGCAGATGAGCCCCAAGACTTCCAGTAGAGCCAGGATCAGACTCAACTATTCTATTTTCAGCCAATAGTTTACTTTGTAGTTTGATGACAAAAGAACCATTCAAGATTGTTGATGATAATGAGAAAATTAAAGAAAGGTAACCCCTGATTAGTATATGAAGAAGCAGAACAGCGCTAGAAGCAGAGGACTTTGGGTTCTCGTGGTAGGGCTTCTAGTGCTCCTCAGAGTCTTGGAGGTCCTCTGCTGCTGGTGCTCCTCGGACTCCTGGAGCTCCTCTGCTTCTGGTGCTATTCTGCTTCTTCACATACTAATCAGTCAAGGTACATATTGACATTGACATGTACGGCATAATAGGAAATTCCAACTTAATGCTTTACAGCATTTAAAGAAAAAACTAGCAAAACGATTCTGGAGATATATATGTATATGTATAATATATATCGTTAAATAACATGGTTAAAATAAATTTCTTTTTCTAATTTTCTTGATTATTAAGCGATGACGTTCTTAATATTTGAGAAATAAAAAATAAAATTTTAATATCAGTTTGAATACTTTTTCTTTTATAATTATTATCTTAAAGAGAAGAAAGGATTATAATTTATGTGAATTTAGTAATGTTGGTTGAATCCCTCTTTCCTATACTAGTATGGGTAATCGACAAATTAGTCTAAGTGGTTTATACTGATTTGATAAAATATTTTTACTTTTCGAAAATAAAAACCGGTTTTTCGATAACTATTTAAAGATAATTCTTAATATACTGAAAGTATTCTCGTGAGAAAATCATGTGACATCTCTATACCATAACAGAGGCATGCCTTGTGTTTTTAAAAAAAGAAAGAAAGAGATGATATATATT
Source organism: Auanema rhodensis (assembly GCA_964057225.1). Lineage (NCBI taxonomy): Eukaryota > Metazoa > Nematoda > Chromadorea > Rhabditida > Rhabditidae > Auanema > Auanema rhodense. The sequence continues at coordinate 4,761,115 of OZ059899.1, read as the reverse complement.
TATAAAGATCACTTAGTTTATTATGCTTATCAAAACAACTATTTTACAAATTGTAATATAAATCTTCATATATAATGAATAAAGTAATTGCTTTAATCGTCCAACTTAATGTGAAAGTTTCATAAAATTGAATTTTAGATCAAGTTAAATCTAAAATAAAATTTTCGTATCCTAAAGACTAGGGTGGTAATAGCCCCATATACATAGTTTTCCAGGTATTCGCGAAATTATCGTCGTCTGTTCCAGGAGGCCGAAAAAAGATGAAAAGTTTCAGTTTTCTCATTGTACATCTTCAGTTTGAGATATGATCTCAATGTGGAAGCAAGAAGAATGAAAAGACAAAAAATGAAAAGTTTTCCGAACTCCAAAATGAAAAAAAAAAGAAATTGAAATCTTGTTTCAATTGCTTTTTTTTAATTTTAATAGCTAATGATGATGATCAATCGACTTCCTTCTCATCATTGTTTTATCTCGTTGATTGACCATAATAACAGTTAAGAAAGAAAAAGAACTTTTATCTAAGAATCCCGGAAACATTTGTGGAATTTTAAATGAATGACATTGTAGTTTGTGAAAACATCAAACGATATAATTTTTAAAAAAAAAGAAAAAGAAAGTAATTTAGCAAAATATAGCAAAAAATCATTATGAAATACGAAATTACGTATTTCATAATGATCAAAACAAATTTTCTTAAAGTATAATATTTAATTTTAGGATATTAAGATACAAATAAATAATATATTTATACATAAGTTATAACATAGAAATAATGATTATATATGATTCTGGAAATTCAAAGGATTCCTGAAGAACTGATAAAAATTGAGTTGATGGTAACACCGATTATTAGATTAGCAACATTTCATTCAATTATTTGACTTCTGAATCAGATTTTGTCATCTTCGATCATTTAAAAAATTTGTTTCCAAGAGAAGAGATTTGGGATATGTAGTTTTGAACGATCTTTCATTATCATCATCATTAACTTCGGTCTTCTGGACATTTAAACATCTTCAGGATGCCACGTCATCATATGATTGTGCATGGACCTCCTTCATGGTCTTATCTCAGCAGCAAAACTGCTTGTCTAACTTTCTATTTTCTTCTTCATGGGGCTAATTATCGAAATGATAAATGAACTCGTATCTCCTTTTATCAGGTTCCCAATTCACCTACTCTTTTGGCTTTTCTGGCATGGACGCCTCGCTACCGTGTTCTCTATATCTCTCTCATAGCTCTAAATCGCCGGACTATCTCATCTGTTAAGCAGATAAATGTATCTATCTATCTACGAAAGTCTCATAGTTGTAGATCTATTTCTATAGATCTGATTTCTTCTTTCTCAATTCTCAAAGCTAGTATTTCTCTTCTTTTTTTCAGTTTTTTTTGTGTCTCATCCAAACAGCCAGTTCGATTTTTTACTTGGATAGCTCATCTCATCAACTCTCATATACTCTTCTTTCTCTCATATATACATTTTCTTTTCCTGCTGATTTACCAAAAATTCTACCGCTCCAGGCAATGATCAATCTCCTCCTCCTTTCCTAACGATCTGCCGGAAGACTTCGTCTATATAAAGAAAGAATAAACGATTAGCAGACTAGACGACTTTCCCATCTTTCTGAAATATGAGTTTAAATTCTTTAAATTGTTTGAAGAAAACTAATGGTCTGACTAATGATTTATATATTTTTTAATAGCCAATTCTTACATGTATGATACAATTTTCAACCTCATAATTTCTTCTTTTAATTTAAGTTTTTAATTTAATTTTATTATGTATTATATAGAATGTCTCTGTCTGGTGCCACATCAGGGGCACTCCTTTTCTCAGGAGCCACCTTGATTGTTTCCTTATTCGCTGTAGCTTCAATTTATTCTCAAGTTACTTCTATTTGGAATGAGCTCGACAATGAAATGGATAACTTCAAGGTAAATATAATGTTTTTGGTTTTATATGTTTACCTTTTCAGTCCCTGACTAACGATCTATGGACTGATATGGTCAAGCTCGGAGCTGGATCAGCCAGTAACCGTGTTAGACGTCAAAACTATGGAGGATATGGAGCCAGTGGGGTTCAGCCACCAGCAGCTCCAGAGTTCCCAGGATCTGGAGACTATAACGGACCAAATCCACAAGCCAACCCCGCTCCAAACTTTCCATTCATCAACAGCGGCAATCCAGGAGGACCACGCTGCCAGTGCTCTCTTAGCAACAATTGCCCAGCAGGACCAGAAGGACCTGTCGGAGAAGCTGGACCAGACGGAGAGAATGGTTTGGACGGTATTGACGGTTATGATGGTGAGAATGCCGAAGATATCTTGAACTCTGCTCCACTTGGGTGCTTCACCTGCCCACAAGGACTCCCAGGACCACAAGGAGCTTCAGGAGCTCCAGGAATCCGTGGAATGCGCGGAGCTCGCGGACAGCCAGGATATCCAGGACGTGACGGAAACCCAGGAATGCCAGGAGAAATGGGACCACCAGGACCTCCAGGACCAGATGGAAAGGTTGGAACTCCAGGAGAAAAGGGAGATGACGCTGAAAAGCCAATCGGAAGACAAGGGCTTCGTGGACCTCCAGGAGATGTTGGACCAGAAGGAGCTGAAGGAAATTCCGGACGTGATGCCTACCCAGGACAACCTGGACCAGTTGGAGAGCCAGGACAACAAGGATACCAAGGAGCTGCAGGACCTGATGGTGAGGAAGGCCCAGCTGGACCACGCGGAAATCCAGGAAAAGATGCTGAATACTGCAAATGCCCAGAAAGAGAGGGATCATCCGGAGGATACAGATACAGAAAGGTCAAACGCACTCATTAAACTAAATTATGAAGTAATTCCGGATAGATGTGCAAGTTACTTCAATAAAGTATTTTTAATAGATTTGTTTATGTCATAACATAAAGAACATGCTGTCATCAACAGCTTTAAAATCCAAGGTCAATGTTGTTTTGATGCAAATACGTTCTCTTTAAATCCATGAATTCAAGCGATAAGATGCCAAAAAAGAAATCAAAATTCATCTGTGATAGTTTGTTTTTTTCTAAAAATCCTTCAAAAACTTGAATGTTATTACTGACAAAAATCAAATTATATGTATGTGTATTATACTTTTACTCGACTATCGACAATTCATCACGATTGATTTGATTAAAATAAGATATAATGTAATAATCTCTATAAATGTCGATTGATACATAGCCGATCAGAGTTACATATTTTCTATTTTTGAAGAGGATACAACAATAGAAAAGAGTGAATAACTATTAAAATAAAATTGAAAATTAACAAATTAAAACAGATAAATATGTTAATAAACTCATTCTTAAAGATATATTTAGTTGAATTTTGCTTGTGGCTATTGAAATAAGAATCATGCCAAGTATAATGTGTAAGTATATCCTGTTTACAATCGTTCGTATTTGTATATTACCCTGTAAATCAACATAATCAAAAAGACAACTACTTATGCGATACTAGCCAAATACCAACTTACAATTTTTTTATAAGAAATTCTATTGTTGTTGCATGAAGGTCATTCTCTCAAATCGTTTTTGGTTTCAAGTCTGACTAGAAAGAGATTTAAGTTGATGGAATTCAGAAAGGCCAATGAATAGAAAATATTTAACATCATCATAGCCTCTTGAAACTGATTTGTCATCTGATTCAAAAGCATTAAGACATTATAGTCGGCATTTAGTCATGTCTCTACAAGGCTAAATTTCGAGGGCAAACGATGCTCGTTCCTTTCACGCAATGCCTGTCTACAACCTGCTCTATGACGTCATAACATTCGTCTTGAACTTTTTTTTGGTTTGAACCCTTTTCTATGACGTTTCAACCTTTTAAAACTATTACCGGAATACAGTCTCTGCTGTTACCACATATTTAATAATTTTTTCTGTTTTTTTTCGTGACCTATCCTGTAATCTTTGGAATAGTCTTTCTCAAATGTTCCCATCATTGTTGATCTAATTTCTTCAAAAAAATTCAAAATTAAATAAAAGATTGATTTTTCCGTTTTGGAGTTTTCAAAGATCATATGAATCTATTTGATAGATGTATTCGATATCAATTACGATCTCGTAATATGTTGAAAAAGCATTTTTCCTACAGTCTTCTTCTAATTAATCTAGAAAAACCGTTTTTGTTGTCCTTTATCTATTGTTTAAACTTCAATAACAATTCAAAGATTATTATAGTGGAAATTTAACAAAAAATGTTTCACAAAACGTCATCATAGTTTCGATTTCATAAATATTTCAACATAAATTTTGTTCTTTTTTTTTTGTAAGATTTGTGTTGTTCATTTTCTTTGCATAAAAGGTCACCAATAGCTTTAAAATAAAATTCAAATTCGAGTGTTTACGTTTCCTAACCAATCCTGTATGGTTAACCAATAACCTGTAATCATTAAACGACCTTGTATCACAATCACTGTCTATTCGAAGTATTCCTTTTCGTCTCCGGCAGCGACATTTCTATTTCGCACGCGATTTTGGCATCTTCTGAATCATATTTTACTTTGCCATCAGGCGAAGTAGATGAGGAGGAACGACCTTCTCATACTTGGAACAACCTGTTGAGACGACTGTTTGTATTCATTTCAAACAATTGACCACGCAAAGCCTTCAGAACTTTTCTCTCTTCAATCCATTCACTACTGTGTCTTGTGTACCCTCATTTGTCCCTCAAAACATTTTCAATATCTTCAGTGTGTGGTTCAGTTCCTTGTTTGTATCCAAATATAATTTTTATTTTTTTTTATATTTTTTGAACTTTATCCCTTATATTTAGAAGCTATGCGTATAATTAGCACTTAATACTTTTAAATACGATGACGAAAAAACCTTTGTGAGAGCAAAATTATAAGAAAGAATAATAAATCTGAAAGTAAACTACTTTGAATGAATGTATAAGTGAGGTGTAAAGTGGAAAATCAGTTTATATGACATTATGTATTATACATACAACTAAAGAATGTTTTTTTTTTTGGCTTTCCCTAAAAATGGAAGAAAATCGACATTAAATAATGATTATTGTTGTTCGTTCTCACAAGATATTATATAAATGATTTTCTTCATTATGCTATTTAAAGTTCATTTTAATTTTGTAAATTTATAAAAGTATTTTAATATTATTTATTCCAATTTTATAATATATCTTTTATAGCATTTGGGTGTTTTATTATCTATATATTTATACATAATTTTTCCAAGAATATGTAGTTATTCCGTCTATAATTCTTCTGCCCCAGATTAAACCTTCTTTGATTCTTTAGTTTTCTCTTCCTCTTTTAGATGCAGTCTCTTTATGTAACTTCTATTTGCACGCCTCTCTCTCTCTCTCTCTCTCTCTCTCTCTCTCTCTCTATATATATATATATATATATATATATATATATATATATATATATATATATATATATATATATATATATATATATCTGTTCATCTATCTCTCTCTCTCTTTCTCTCTCTCTATTTCTTTTTCTAGTTCATACCATGTTTCCTTTTCTTTCCCACTATGTTTTCCTCCTCCTTCTCGATATGGTGAAGACTATTGAAACCAGGTTCTGCTACGATATTTGAAAGGGAAAGCTTTGAATGAGAAGAACACCCATTTCAAAGATTTACAGATATTGATCTAATTTTCAATTGTCTTTCCAGCTGCAACTTCTAAAAACTGCGATTTCTTGAAATTGTCAACCAGACAAGTGCAAACTTGTCGTTTTCGTGTTTTGTTTTCTATTACAGTATACTGGTTGATATGAGTAATAAACATCTAGATGTATGTATGCACATGATGACCATTTAACTTGATTTTCATGGTTTTTTATTCTTTTATAACGAAACCCAATTTTTTTATGAGCGACCCTCCTGCTCAGTTTTATCATTTTTATATTGTAATCTAATTCGTCAAATAAAATATGACGAGAAAATATATTTTTGTACTAGCTAATTAAAACAAATTTGTTTCTTCAACAAAAAAACTCTAAGGCGGAATGTTATTCGTTTGTTCTACTCATCGTTCTTGTCACGTTAGTTGTTCCATTATACATTCAAACAGGTTGGACCTTCTTCGCCTTGTATTCTAGGAGAAACAGACAAATATTTTGAGTTAATCGAACCAAATATGGAAATACTTGTTGTACATCAATCTTTCCAAAATGCTCTTATAACTCACCATTGCGTAGAGAGAGAAAGAGAGAGAGAGAGAGAGAGAGAGAGAGAGAGAGAGAGAGAGTAGAGTAAGAATACACAATTATCTTGAATCTATAAAACAAAATTGAATTTTTCTTTAACATGTTTGCGTTTTTTTAATGTGAACAAATCTTCATTTTTTATATTGTTATCAAATCTTTTTTAAATTTAAGAACATAAACATAAGCAATTATATTAATTATTTAATCAAAAAAAAAAAATATCAGACTATTGTCAAGTTTATTATACTTGAATCATAAACGATCGACTAATCTGTCAACCATATTGTCTCGATTGTCTATCATCTCTCGTATGATATATTTAAATATATTTTTCTCAAAGTATGTTTTCTAAACATTTAATTTACACATTCGTTTTTTTTTAATAAAAACTTAGATATTTTCTCAAAAAATAAGTTCTCACAATTTTTCCGATTTTTATAAATCATTTTTTCTATTATCTCCCTTTTGTCCAATATTTGTTTGATATGTCTAATTTATAGAGGAAAAAAATTCCTCAAATTGGAACCAGTTTCTTCAATTTTCAATTTAAGTATTCCTAAATTTTTATAATTTACGTGTTTTTTGCACTTTCATATAATTGTAATTAGTTTAAATTTACCAAATAAAATTGACCGAGAAAAAAAAAGAAATGAATAAAAATATTTTTTAAACAAATAAATACATTTAAAATGAAAATTTTCTTATTCCAATAAGCATAAAAAAACTTAAAATTACTTTTGTACTTTATTGTTATGTGATATTAAGTATTGTATACTCTCCAAATTTTATATTATATAGTATGGTTGATACACATAATTGTCCTTCAGATTTGAGGATGAAGAGTCACCTATTGTTGAAATTTCTGTTAAAAAATTGAACAAATTTTTCCGGTCAAAACGCAATTATACTTCATATGTATTTAATTTAATAGTTTGACTATTCTGAAAAATAGAATGAACAATTTTCTGTTCAAATAAATTTATATCCGTCATATCATGTGTAAGATAACTGTGTCATTTTCATATTTCATTCACTAGTATTTTCTTAATTAGAGAATATATTAGAAACCGAAAATTTAGAAAAAAATCAAAAAAATTTCGATTATTTGAGATACGAAATAGTTAGATGTTGACTAATTAACATCCCCTGTTTTATTTTACTTGTTATGTCTTTATTTCTGCTTTTTTCATCAGAAGAAAGATAAATCCGGCAATATTCATCCGTTTTTCTACAATTCATATAATCATTATTCCAATACCGTATAACCTTTTTTGTTTTTTGTGTCCAGAAGACGCTCATTATGCGCTTATCCTCAGATGGTTTTGTCTTTGATAAACACCATTCTAAACAAGTTTTTTTACGATAATAAAAAAGAAAATATTGAAGAGAAGATACAACATCGATAAGTCTACCAGTTGTAATAAAAAATGAGAAGATTTTGAGGTAGATCGAGAAGAAGAAAAATGTGTATAAGCCTTGGCTAACCCAATACCAAGAACATTTTTTAAAGGATTTAGAAGAATAAATGTATATTCATCTACTGAAGTAATAAAGAAACTTTTTTTGAACAACATTTCTGATAAGATTTGGTACAGATGAGCATGTTAACATGAGAGACTGTTTTACAATTTGTTTTCTATAAGGTCTTCCTCGTCATTTATTCACGAACTGACCGATGAAGAGGTATTTAGAAGGAGACGACAATTCTATTCTGTTAGTTCTTCATCTTCAAACTCTAATTACCGTACTCTTCCTCTTGTACAGTTTCCTTTACATTCTTACCTCTTACATTTTCAATAATTATTTTGCATTTTCCACCCTTGCCAAAATGAAGAACCGTGTAATCTATGTCGAACATTAGAAGAATAGATTAAAGTGTCAGAGAACAATTCGTCTACATGTATTTTTCTTTCTCTTTTCCCCTCTTTACTTTTTCTTTTTCTTCTTCTCGCTTTCTGATCTTCCTTGTTCACATCGTTTTCCCTTCAATCTTTCCTACTCTTCATATGATTGGTTCTTTCTCTGTCACGAAAAACAAGCAAGCACTTGGTAAGTTACCATAACCGGACATTTTCAACCTTTTGTCTTTTTTCTTCATCTTTTTTTCAACTTCACTGGCAGCTTTACTTTTGTTCCTATTTAGTTATCGTTCATTTCTTTACCTGTTAACAAGAGAGAAACAAAGAATAACAAAACGAATGACTTTTTAAACTGTTGAATTTGATAATCCTGTCTTACTTCATACAATTCTCACTTTTTTATCTTAGTTATGAAGCTGAAGTATGTTTATCTTCTCGAATATTCCCATTTTTTTGATTTTTTTCCAATTAAGATAAGTTTTATCAATTTAATTCAATTTTGAAATACCTCATATCACAACGTTTTCCCCAATTTCTCTTCTTCTTTAAATACCTCAGAAAACATTGTCTTATTTTTCTTGCCTTCTGTATGATGACGCGAGTACGCTCATAGAACTAGTCAGCAGACTAGAAGGGTCAGAGAAGAGCCACAGTAAAATTGAAATAGCTGTGTCAAATGCTGAGCGATTAGTTATAATAATAAAAATGATGGCTACTGTATAGATTTAGAGAATACATAAGTTCAGACATCATTTCGATTACTTCTCTGGTTAGGCAAAGTTCATCTTTATTAAATATTATCTTTCCTCATCTTTCAGTTGTAATATTTCACTCATGAAATGGTTATTACAACTAACAGGTTTATCAATTTCATTACTAGACATACTATTTTTGAACATATATTTATATATAATTTTATTATTTTTTTATTTTTTTGCGTAAAAATGATTAATGATTACCGGCTGACCCATAATTTCAAAAAAATGTTTTCTTAAATTCTTATTCGTATTTTCATGCTTATTATGATTAAATAATATTATTAAATTTATCATTGAATCTGGCCTATCTCGTTCACAGTCATCATTGTCATCGTATGAACTCCTGCCAATTAAATAGTTGATAAAGAGTTATTTAAGGCGACTTTTAAAGTTAGAGAAAAAAAGTAAAATAAAGAAAAAGAGATAAATGAATATTAAAAGAAAGAGAGAAAAAAAATGATTGACAACTGTAAAATTTATATGTTGAAGGCGGGGACAAAGTTCGTATAAGTACGATTAATATCAAGATAATCAGTCTTCATTAAATCTTGTTAGAAATCAAGATATATATATATATATATATATATATATATATAGTCAAAAAGTAAGTTAGTGTTTAGAATATATTCGCGATATGGTTACAACATTTCTGTTTCAATCCCCATTTTTTTACTTGTACCTTTGAACTCCTCTTGTAAAAATCTTCATATTCTGATTTTTTGAATCTTAAATATTCCAATATAACTTATTACTTCCTTATAATCACCTTGCCTTTTTGACTATTTACAATTATCGACCTTGGATTCAGATAATGGTGATGATTTTTCGTACAACCAGCAATTAGAACGAAACAAAGACTTTTTAGCTGAACACGAGCCATAAAGCTCAGACAATACTGATGAAGAATCAGTCAGACTGTCAAAAAATGTTTCATTGAAAACGTTATATAATTCAAAGCTTAAACTTTGACTTAGTTGGCATTGTTCGCAGTCCCGTCGTAAATGACAATGGTGATCTAGAATTCTATGATGAATCAGTTCGAAGGCATAACGGTTTTTCATGTAATGATACTGTCAAAACCTAAATATAAATTGAACGAAATAGTTGACGACATCATCATGTGTGTTCAGTCATCACTGTCTTAATTCACTTGATGATTTCTTATTCTATTTTATTTTCCTTATCTATCAATTGTCATATGATCAACGTAACGAGAATTTTCCATACTGTCGTCTTCATCATCAGGCGTGTTGTCATTCTGATCGTTGGCTAAAAATACTTTCTCCAATAAACTGTAGTCTGCATAGTATCACCTTAACTCACATTAATATCTTCGTTTCAAATTCATTTATTCCGGTTGTCCATGGTTGAGCACGGTCAACCCCGAAATCGAATGTATTAGGTTCAACGGCCATTCGAGAGCCTATGATGACCTCCATCGCACATTTTAAGATCTTGTGATTGGGGTTTGAACAATTCTCATCACCTGTACACTTGATGATAGAACATTATCTATCATTCACCGAGAGGACTTTCTTTATGTTCTACCTAATTTTCTTATTGAATTTGCTAATCTATCTATCTCATCTATCTTGGATCAGAAGTTTCCAGATCCATATAATATATTCATGTATTTCGCTAATGTTCGGGAACAACGAACGTGCTTTTTGTTGGTTCAAACATTTAATTTCTTTTTTTCTAATTACTTCAGTGTGATAGTCTATAGATTAATAATTAAAATCTACAGTTTTCTCTCTAAAGACGACATCATTCGTAAAACGAAAGGTTTGACCTCATTTATATCAAAGAAAATAGTCATCTATATCTTTAATATCATACTGTGAAGCTATTCCATTTATATCAATCCAGAAAGGTATAATACCAGCAGAAAAAAGAAAAACTGTTTCTTACCTTTCCAAAAAGTAATTGTCTCGTTTATACCTTTTTCTTTTTAAATCCTGCTCATCATAGGAAAAATACCATAAAAAAGAATATATCAGCAACAACTTTTTCTCCATGATCCTAACAATCAAGTGACCTCTTGTGACCTGTTCATTCTCCTACTTTTCTAATTTTCTATTTTCATCTCAGAATGTTTTAATCGTTTCATTAATACTGGATTATTCTAATTTTCCGCTTGTTCCTTCTTCTTAGTCATGGTCGCCGCTTGAGTTTTCGGTATTACTTACATCAATTATTATTTTGTTGAATTCATGAAGATTCTCATCATTTTCTATCTGATTCTTTGTTTTACAATATGTATTATGTTTATGAAAATAGTGTACTTTTCAGCAAAAATGACAAAACTAGGCATAGTTCCTGTGCCTGGCGCTCCTGATGATACAGTCAACGAGAAGAAAACTGAAGAGCTTCAGTCAGTGAAAGTTGATCCAAAGGTTCAAACTTCATTGAAAATAAATGCAATAACTTATACAAATTTTTTAGGTTTTCACAGTACTTCAGCCAGTTTACCAACCCCCTACTGCTATTCCAGTAAAGCAATACAACGTATGCTAGTCTTGACGACATTTTTACACATTTTTTCTTCTTCAGCCGTTCACATCATTTTGCCGAATTCTTCTTTATGCTTTGCTTTTTGTAACCGTGACTGGTATTACTCTATATTTGGCTCATGGAATTTACCGGCGAGAATACATTCTGGTATGTATCATTGAAAAGTTTGAAGACCCGTGTCATTATTATCGAAAGAGATAGAATTGAGAAATAAATTTAATTTTCGTATTCTTACAGAAACAGCAATCCGATTTGGTATCTGAGCTCCAGAAGAACCAAAAGATAACGCTCCAAGCTGAAAAGCAAGTTGGCGCAAATGTAACAATTTGTTCTAAAAAAATTCCTAATTTAAGGCACATTTTCAGACAAACTTAAATATTCAACAACCCAATCAACAAGTAATTGATGGAGCAGTCAATCACAGATTTAGCTTTGACGTATGTATGTAGTGATAAATCTATATGTAAGAATTTTCTAACAGGGCTCTGAAAGGAATAACAAAGCTCCAAATCCATGGGATCTCATTGAGGCTCGCAACATTGAATATACACAGGTTATCATTTTCATTTCTATGTAAATAACTGAATACACATAATAAAAGTATACAAATAATAATTTATGACCAAAAATTATTTTCCAATCTGGTCGAACTAGACGATTGTTTTAGTATTTATCTTTTTTTTTTATTTTACTTAACAAAAATTATTAAACGATCAATAATAAGAAAATTAATACGTTGAAAAAAAGTAAAATTCTTTTACTCTAATTGTATTTTGATATTTGTCAGAATCAACGCATGCTTCGTTATCGCCGTATCCAACAATTAGCAATGATGGAACAACAAGAACAAATGGCTCGTGTTGCCTGGGCTCAACAAATGGAAGCACGTGCTCAATGGGAGGCTGCTCGAATGGCCCGTGCTCAATGGGAGCAAGCACAAATGGCCCGCGCTCAGTGGGAGCAAGGTCATCAAATCAGAGCTCAATGGGCTCAATATCAGGCTGCGCAACAACCGCAAGATATGCAACCAGATTTTTCATCTTGGCATCAGGTAAAAGCCTTGTAAGATCAAAACTTAAATAATAACTCAATTTCAGCAAATACGCGCCGATAATGAAGTTCGCGCTGCTGCTTTAGCTAACGCTCAACGCGAGCAATATGCTCAATGGGTTCAACAGCAACAAATGGAGCACTACAATCGCCAACAAACTTGGATTCAACAACAACAACAACAACAACAACAACAACAACAACAACAACAACAACAACAACAACAACAAGTCCAAGAACAGCAATTCCCACAGCCTCAAATTCGTGTAAGTATTCGACAAAAATTTATCAAATTTTAGATAAGTGAATGAAAAATGAGAAATATTCGATTTCCTTAAAAAAATTCTTTTTTTAGCCGTTCATGATTGTTCGTACCTTCTCAAGAATTGTTCCAACTCATGAAAACAATGTGAGTCTTAATTTAAAAAATTCATTTTCGTTTTACTGATACGTTTCAAGCTTAATAGGTTCGGTTTTTTTAAGATCCCTCTTAGACCCCATGATGCTTCTCCTCAAGAGATTCTTAACAATATGAATGAACTTCCTCAACCAGCTATACAAGACCGAATCTATCAGGAAATGCAGAAAAAATCTCAAAAAATGGAATTCAATGCTCCATCTAGACCGATTTGTACGTGTTTTTCTACATTTTGTGCCTAAAGTGGATTTCAATTCAGGGACTGCTATAACTCCCACTCCAGAAACTCCATCTGTGAACTCTGATGAAATTTTTCAAGCCAACTTGAAGAGTGCCATGGAAATGGAAAGCGTAAACAGACCTTTTTTTTATAAATTCTGATGATAATCAGTTCTAGACTACTACTATTTCACCACCGTCTAACGCTGATAGTTCTGAAGATAAGGTTTGTAATCAAGTTCACTACTCTTTCAATCCAATTTTGTCTCAGAATGAAGACAATATCTTCCGAGATATTTTCAATGCTATGGCTGTTGTAGTTCAACAAGAGAATCAAAAAGCTAAGCAAGAAAATATTTTCCAAGAAGTTGAACAAATGCAGGTAAAAATTCTATCTGAATTGATTTATCATTAATGCATTTATTGATTTCACAGAAGCAGCAGGAAGTTGAAGAAGAGCAGAAGAATGGAGAAAACATTTTCCAGACCGTTGACAGAATCCAGGTATAGTGAATATATTAGATTTTTGCCTTTGCTTGTTTAACCAACATTCCTATTCAGAAAGAGCAAGAATCACAACAAGAGAAAGAAAATGGAGAGAATATATTTGAAGAAGTGAATCGTATTTCAGAGAAAACAGTATTATTATGAACAAATGTTTATTGTATTAACTCTTATTTCACAGAACGTTCGACCAGTAGTAGAAGAAACAACTACCGAAAATATTTTTCAAGAAGTATCTCGCCTTTCTGACAAAGTAGGAAGTCTTTCTTAAAAATTAACATTAGTATTAGTTTTAGAACCAGCCAAACGTTGATAATGAATTTGAAAAAAACAACAAAGAAAGTAAAAAAACAGGATCAAACATTTTTGAACAAATCACTCAGCTTGCGGACGCTATGGTTCTTATTATATTATACGTTCCAGGTTTATATAGCTGTTTAATTTTAGATGCCAAGAGTTGAACCGGAGAAGCCAATTCCAAATGATGACGATATATTCAAAATTGTGGAAAACACTTCAAAGGATCAAGGAGATGATAACGATGATAGAAAAGAAATTGTAAGATTTATTTCACCGATTATTAATTAGTTAAATTAAGAAAAAACTTCATTTTTTTTTACAGCTTGAAGTTACACCTGAGCCAGTAGTAGTTGAAGATTCCTTTCCAAAAATTGAAGAAAGAACAACTACATCCGAAACCCCAAACGTAAATTTATTTTATTAACATTATCATAATCAATTGAAATTATAAAAAATCTTTGAACAAGTTAAAGATTTTTGATCTCCCACTCAAATATATTTTTTAGGATAGTACTTCAGAGGAGCACGACCCACTGGCTGCTTTTGTAAAGTAAGAGTTTATTGACTTTAATTATTTTCCTAATATTGTCATGATTTCATGACATAATTCAAAAAAATTCCTAGAATATAGTTTTGAAGTAATCAAAGAAAAATGAAGCATTACAAAGAAATAATTAATCTTAAACTTCATCGCATCTTGTTTTTCATCTCGCTGAGATATAAAGGCAGGAGACTAGTTAACTATGAAATGAAAAGATTTTTTTTTATTTTAAAGTAAGACTAAAAAATTAAAACTGAAAAAAGATAAAACATGAAACATAAAACGGCTCATAAAAATATTTTTGTAGCATCGAAGATTTCGAGAGAAAGGCACTAGAAGTTGTTAATGCCATGAAGTCTAATATGGAAAAAGAACAACCATCTCCAGTGGCTCAAATAAAAACGGCATAAGTTTTCACTGTCTATCCTTTCTTCACAAATTAATTACTATTCTCTCTCTGACTCTCTCTCTCTCTCTCTCTCTCTCTCTCTCTCTCTCTTTATATATATATATATATATATATATATATATATATATAAAGGCTTTTTTATTGTACCTTCTTCCTTTCCCTCTAACTCTAGTGTTATATATATATATATATTATATCATCTGCTTTTTGAATCTTTAGTTGTATTCTACTGCTTTGCTAGCAGTCTTGTAAATAAAAATTTATACTACAACAAAATGTTTTACAAAGTTGGAGAAGTAGATATAAAACACGATTGGTTTCGTATTTTTAAATTTCGATTCACGGTAAAGTCAATCGTCCATTTTTATTTGTTTACAGTAAAAACAATTCGTCCATTTTTAACAACTTGTTTAATAATACTGTTCTGTCCAGCCATTCTGAATGATTTAAAATTTTTCATACAAACCATTCTTTTCGTTATATAATCGAACCTGTAAATTATATGTTCCCATGACGGAGCATTCAAAACAACGAAATCGGCATTTCGTCCAACACTAATAGCTCCTAAAATGAATGGGGGAGGCGGTACGACAATAGTAAAAGAAAACAATTACCATGTGTTTTTCCTCTACCAATAGAATGAGCTGAATTCAAGGTTGCGGCAACTAATGCTTCATTCATAGATAAATGCATAGTGATACAAGCTAAAACAAGTACTATGAACTTTATGCAAATATGGTCTCTAACCCAAATGCATAATCATTGGCATGGAATAGCAGAATGCGTTTGGATTGAAGTCGGAACCAAGAGCTATAATCACATCTGTAAATAATTTGTTTTCAGTGGAGTATGTTTTCAAAAATTAAACTGTTTTCAATCATTTTACGCGCAGGAGGGGGGTTTAGACGTAGTATAAAGGCAGTGGACGGCAATAAAATAGCCACTGTTCCTGATGATGCCATAAGTGATATTCCAGTTTCCGATATCTCCTCCAGATGAGACATTGCACGAGCCTTCATGGAAAAATTCTTCGAAATGAAAACCTCAGCTTACCCCAATACTTGAGCCCATTTCGACACCTCCTATATAAGTAAGCTCTTCAGCGTGAAAATTTGCTGCCAGTCCTATTTTTTTGCCAGCTTTCAGAATTCGTCGACTAAATATATAGTTTAACTAAAGTTAATCAACCAATTCCAAATACGCTGTCTCCACTTCAAAAACTCCCTTTTCACAAAAGACATCAATGTTTTCTAAGTTTTTGAATCCTCCTATTTTTTTCTCTCGTTCTATTTCAGGAATTATTTCGGTACAAATCATCTCAGTTTGAGTCAATTCGTCAGTATCCTAAAAGATCAAATTAGCTATGCATGCAGAGTTTACAACCTTCGGAACAGCATGCGCACCACAAAATGTTGCTGAAACTTCTAATGGGACAGTATTACACGCTCGACTTAAAACTCGCAACATCTCAAATTTTATAATAAAGTTTTTTATTATCAATCAGCTCATTCACTTTCAACTCTGATTCTTTATCCAAACCGTAACCGCTTTTAGCTTCGAGTGTTGTTGTGCCATCTTTGACCATCATTCCCGCGACCTGCTCCATAAAAATAATGTGGATTGAGGTGTTTTTATACCTCAACAAAAGATAGTAGTAGCTCTTCTTCGCTTGCAGCCCTAGTTCTTGATGTTGTGAAATGAATTCCACCGCCTGCTGCTTGAACCTTTGCCGACAATATTAAAAGATTTCTAAATTATTTCAATTTTCTTACTTCCATGTAAGTGGCGCCAGCTAATTTCATCGCAAATTCGTGAACACGATCTCCAGCAAAGACGGGATGTGAGTGAGCATCCACAAAGCCGGGAATTAAAATTCCTCCATGTGATTCTACAATATTCTCTACTTGTTTCTCATCAATGGAATTCACTATGCTAGAGAGATCCCCGACAGCAGATATTTTGCCATTTGCATCAACTAAGACTGCTAAGTTGCACGATGCGTCTTCCAATATCTTTAAAATTCATCTATTCTTATCTTTATAAAAGTAGAAGCACATGGTGGTAGTACCAACCTTTATGTTGTTCATATTTTCTTTTCCATGAAGAAACTCAACATTATGATCGTCTGTAATCTGGATGATTTGCTTCAATCCTTTGATAAGAAGTAGTGAAGACATGTAACCTGAAAATAATTTTCAAATATTATTGAAAATAAGAGAAAAATCATGTGATAGATTGCATAGTAGACAAATGGTGTCAATCAACCAAATGGAAGACCGGCAAACTGTATGCTATTCTTTTATAGGATCGACAACCTGTTTCAACTCATAAAAACAGAAAAATTGCTTTCATCATTCTTCACATTAAGGGAGAAAAGGATTCTGATCCTCTTAAACCAGGATGGTTTTTTGTAATTTCCATCTACAGAATTAAACAATCACATATCCGATGAAAAGCAAAATTTCCTAATAAAAATCCATGTGTTTGCTATTATACATAAAACAAAATATTTTATTTTCATTAAAAACTAGCGTGATACAATATTATCACTTAAAATGATCGAATCAGATTTAAAACTTTTTTTTATTCATTATTTTATGCATTTTTTTCGTTCAAAACTTGAGAAAAATTAGATGAATCATAGTCGTCACCCATTTGGGTGTCATCATTGAAAACACCATAAATTAATTTTTTTAATTCAAGTAGATCGTTTGAAACAATTTCCTCAAACCGTTCGAGATGAACTTTTCCCAGAGACTGAAAATAAATATTTCAAAATTTTTAAAAAATGTTTTAAAAAATACGTCTGTAATTTCCGGAACCGGCATTTGCTTCAGTTTTGAACGGACCTCACTTACTCGCGCCTTAATGCATAGTTCATGTAAATAAAAGTAAGACTTACACACCGAAATACATGCTTCGAATTCTTTATTGGTCTTTGCAGCTGTTGAATCTTCTTCTGCATATGCTTCTAGTGCAGAGCCAATAGCACCATGAGTGAGCACTGTCAAACGATCATCCCAGGCCATATCTTCAAAGTATGATGATATCTATAACAAAAACAATACAGATAGCGATAGAAATTAGCATGATTTCATGCTTGAATCTCACAACTTGTTCCACATTAGCAGCACTTACGGCCGCTGTTGGTTGATTAGCTTGATGTTGCTTCCCATTCCGACAATCTTTTTTCTTTTTATCTCCTATCTAACAAACAAATTGATGAAAACAAAAAACTACTCGCTTACTCGCTTAGTAACAATCATATCAAGTGCATTTGCAACCTGATCATCGAATTTCGCTCCTACACGACGCACATTTATAGGCTGAAATAAATATATAACATTTTAAAAATATATAATATTTACTTGCATATCAGCCCATGCTCCAGCATAAATAACTTTCAGCCGAATCAAAGGTAGTTTCGGCTGTCTTGGACCTCGAGCTAGATTGGCTCGTTTTATCATTTCTTCAACTTTTTGCTTTATGACAACTTCATCCTTTAACAGTTTTCATAAAAACTAAAACTGAAAACATCGATTACCAAAAAAGGAGGCCCATTTGGCCTAACACCCCCTGAAGGAATTCGCACATTTTTTGGTAGGTCATCCAAAATAATTTCATCGCATATAATCTTAATCAAATTGCCATAATGAGAATATGAGAAATACCTGACGAGTAGTTTGTAAAGGAATCGGCTTGCACTGGAATTTCCTTCCCCGAATTTTGATCAAAAAAACATTTTTTTCAAGGGCCTCCTCTTTCGTAAGAGACGTAGCAATGGTGGAGCCAGGTTGAAGAACGAAAAAGCCATCACCCATAGCATCAGAAGAAGAAATATATTGACACTCTAAATATGATAATATGCAGACAAATAAATAAAACTTCTGAGAACTACCCTTCTTACACTCATGTTCATGACCCCAAATTACTAAATCGAAAAACGATGGAATGTATTGTTCAGGTAAATAAGCTCCTGTTGACCTGGTAGTGGATCTTAATAAATCACATATAGATAAAAGTGGAGTATCAAAGTAACAAAAAACCGTTTAGGTCGATTTTGGTGCAAAACAAAAAGGTTAAACCAATCTTCGGCTCCTGCTTGCGGTCTCAGGAATTTAATAGATTCATCTAAGTTCAAGTTATATGCTTCGAAAAAAAAAAATTTACTTTGAAATGCTCTACATAAGCGATCATCACGCTGGCTTCCCAATCCAAATAGAGCCAATCTCGTTTCACCTTTACGTAAGAGAATAGGAGAAATCTAGTACTCAGAAAAATTTAAATACATATACATTGCATTGGTTACCTCGAAAGTATCGATATCTTCATGTTTTCCAAACAAGTTCACTAAACCAGCTTCGTGAAGGAGATCAAGAGCAGTTAAACCCTTGAAGACTACATTAGAGCAGAAAACCACAAGTAATACCTTGCCTGCCATGTCATCATGGTTACCATGTATAGTAAATATAGGTAAGCCAACATTTATATTACAGTCCTAAATAAGATCATTACAATATAAGTGTTATTATTAAATGGATACTTCATAATTTACTCGATCAAACCGACTTTGATTGAAATTCACAGAAGCATCGGACAAAAACTCAAGAGCAACCTGTTAGATTAGAAATGCTGAAACAATATAATATTCCAATGAGACATACTTCTCGATCATTAAGACAATATTGGCGTAAAAGTTGAACGACCCTATGCTGCATGTCTCTTGTTGGTTGGTTTTCATGAAATAAATCTCCACCTATAATTAGTCTGAGCAAAAAAAACTGCAAACATAATTACCTAGTAATACCATGTCAACATTTTTATCAACAGCAATTTGCAGAACTTCTTCGAGCGAATTGATAGAATCCAAATATCTAAACTCAACAATGAAATATATCCAACCTATATGATCACCTATTCGGTTTATTTTCTGCATAGCCGACATGAATATCTGTGGCAACCAATATTTTTATATCATCCGTATCACCCTTGCCCGTAAGTGCTAACTCATTTACCTAAAATAATTAACTAAATTAACCGTCCGTATTCACTCACAAGTGATTCATTCAATGGAATATTATGTAGAATAGAACTGTCCACGTTGTCAATAACTGATTTGTCCAATTCTATATCGGATTCATCTTCCCCACACATTATTTCCACTTAAATATTAAAATTAAACAAATGCATGTCTAACAGTGACACACACAATCTGACAAAACTAAGAAAAAATACGTAATATATATCGTAAATAGTTACTATCACGTCTAATCATAAAATTTTTTTTTAAATTGAATAAAAATATGAACGGATTTTATGTTCATTTTTAGGCTTTTAGTGTTTAGTCAGTTCTATTCTAGAATTTGTTTTTATATCTGTTTAGGCTCAGCCGATAATAAAAATGTTGTTCATCCAATAAAAAAACTACAAAGATAAAATTAACACTAAAATCCTTGCCAAACATACCTTTCAAAATCATCAAAACCTGCATTATAACGTTGAACAAACCACTCTCTTATAATATAAAAGGTTTTTTTTTCACTTTTTTCCAATATGATTATGCTAAAAAGCAATTTCACCCTAAAGAATGTATTTTTTCGTCTAATAACATTGTTCATCGTTTTTGTCAAACTCAACATACACTAATACATCATTTTTCAAACGATTATAACTTATCTTTTTCTTGATGTCGTTAAGTGCATCTGATGCGTTTTTTCAAGCTGCGTCGATCTGTCTTCAAGACAAAAACGATGGACAATGTTATTAGACGAAAAAATACATTCTTTAGGGTGAAATTGCTTTTTAGCATAATCATATTGGAAAAAAGTGAAAAAAAAACCTTTTATATTATAAGAGAGTGGTTTGTTCAACGTTATAATGCAGGTTTTGATGATTTTGAAAGGTATGTTTGGCAAGGATTTTAGTGTTAATTTTATCTTTGTAGTTTTTTTATTGGATGAACAACATTTTTATTATCGGCTGAGCCTAAACAGATATAAAAACAAATTCTAGAATAGAACTGACTAAACACTAAAAGCCTAAAAATGAACATAAAATCCGTTCATATTTTTATTCAATTTAAAAAAAAATTTTATGATTAGACGTGATAGTAACTATTTACGATATATATTACGTATTTTTTCTTAGTTTTGTCAGATTGTGTGTGTCACTGTTAGACATGCATTTGTTTAATTTTAATATTTAAGTGGAAATAATGTGTGGGGAAGATGAATCCGATATAGAATTGGACAAATCAGTTATTGACAACGTGGACAGTTCTATTCTACATAATATTCCATTGAATGAATCACTTGTGAGTGAATACGGACGGTTAATTTAGTTAATTATTTTAGGTAAATGAGTTAGCACTTACGGGCAAGGGTGATACGGATGATATAAAAATATTGGTTGCCACAGATATTCATGTCGGCTATGCAGAAAATAAACCGAATAGGTGATCATATAGGTTGGATATATTTCATTGTTGAGTTTAGATATTTGGATTCTATCAATTCGCTCGAAGAAGTTCTGCAAATTGCTGTTGATAAAAATGTTGACATGGTATTACTAGGTAATTATGTTTGCAGTTTTTTTTGCTCAGACTAATTATAGGTGGAGATTTATTTCATGAAAACCAACCAACAAGAGACATGCAGCATAGGGTCGTTCAACTTTTACGCCAATATTGTCTTAATGATCGAGAAGTATGTCTCATTGGAATATTATATTGTTTCAGCATTTCTAATCTAACAGGTTGCTCTTGAGTTTTTGTCCGATGCTTCTGTGAATTTCAATCAAAGTCGGTTTGATCGAGTAAATTATGAAGTATCCATTTAATAATAACACTTATATTGTAATGATCTTATTTAGGACTGTAATATAAATGTTGGCTTACCTATATTTACTATACATGGTAACCATGATGACATGGCAGGCAAGGTATTACTTGTGGTTTTCTGCTCTAATGTAGTCTTCAAGGGTTTAACTGCTCTTGATCTCCTTCACG
Source organism: Auanema rhodensis (assembly GCA_964057225.1). Taxonomy (NCBI): domain Eukaryota; kingdom Metazoa; phylum Nematoda; class Chromadorea; order Rhabditida; family Rhabditidae; genus Auanema; species Auanema rhodense. The sequence goes on along the minus strand of OZ059899.1, from coordinate 4,739,327 downwards.
AAGCTGGTTTAGTGAACTTGTTTGGAAAACATGAAGATATCGATACTTTCGAGGTAACCAATGCAATGTATATGTATTTAAATTTTTCTGAGTACTAGATTTCTCCTATTCTCTTACGTAAAGGTGAAACGAGATTGGCTCTATTTGGATTGGGAAGCCAGCGTGATGATCGCTTATGTAGAGCATTTCAAAGTAAATTTTTTTTTTTCGAAGCATATAACTTGAACTTAGATGAATCTATTAAATTCCTGAGACCGCAAGCAGGAGCCGAAGATTGGTTTAACCTTTTTGTTTTGCACCAAAATCGACCTAAACGGTTTTTTGTTACTTTGATACTCCACTTTTATCTATATGTGATTTATTAAGATCCACTACCAGGTCAACAGGAGCTTATTTACCTGAACAATACATTCCATCGTTTTTCGATTTAGTAATTTGGGGTCATGAACATGAGTGTAAGAAGGGTAGTTCTCAGAAGTTTTATTTATTTGTCTGCATATTATCATATTTAGAGTGTCAATATATTTCTTCTTCTGATGCTATGGGTGATGGCTTTTTCGTTCTTCAACCTGGCTCCACCATTGCTACGTCTCTTACGAAAGAGGAGGCCCTTGAAAAAAATGTTTTTTTGATCAAAATTCGGGGAAGGAAATTCCAGTGCAAGCCGATTCCTTTACAAACTACTCGTCAGGTATTTCTCATATTCTCATTATGGCAATTTGATTAAGATTATATGCGATGAAATTATTTTGGATGACCTACCAAAAAATGTGCGAATTCCTTCAGGGGGTGTTAGGCCAAATGGGCCTCCTTTTTTGGTAATCGATGTTTTCAGTTTTAGTTTTTATGAAAACTGTTAAAGGATGAAGTTGTCATAAAGCAAAAAGTTGAAGAAATGATAAAACGAGCCAATCTAGCTCGAGGTCCAAGACAGCCGAAACTACCTTTGATTCGGCTGAAAGTTATTTATGCTGGAGCATGGGCTGATATGCAAGTAAATATTATATATTTTTAAAATGTTATATATTTATTTCAGCCTATAAATGTGCGTCGTGTAGGAGCGAAATTCGATGATCAGGTTGCAAATGCACTTGATATGATTGTTACTAAGCGAGTAAGCGAGTAGTTTTTTGTTTTCATCAATTTGTTTGTTAGATAGGAGATAAAAAGAAAAAAGATTGTCGGAATGGGAAGCAACATCAAGCTAATCAACCAACAGCGGCCGTAAGTGCTGCTAATGTGGAACAAGTTGTGAGATTCAAGCATGAAATCATGCTAATTTCTATCGCTATCTGTATTGTTTTTGTTATAGATATCATCATACTTTGAAGATATGGCCTGGGATGATCGTTTGACAGTGCTCACTCATGGTGCTATTGGCTCTGCACTAGAAGCATATGCAGAAGAAGATTCAACAGCTGCAAAGACCAATAAAGAATTCGAAGCATGTATTTCGGTGTGTAAGTCTTACTTTTATTTACATGAACTATGCATTAAGGCGCGAGTAAGTGAGGTCCGTTCAAAACTGAAGCAAATGCCGGTTCCGGAAATTACAGACGTATTTTTTAAAACATTTTTTAAAAATTTTGAAATATTTATTTTCAGTCTCTGGGAAAAGTTCATCTCGAACGGTTTGAGGAAATTGTTTCAAACGATCTACTTGAATTAAAAAAATTAATTTATGGTGTTTTCAATGATGACACCCAAATGGGTGACGACTATGATTCATCTAATTTTTCTCAAGTTTTGAACGAAAAAAATGCATAAAATAATGAATAAAAAAAAGTTTTAAATCTGATTCGATCATTTTAAGTGATAATATTGTATCACGCTAGTTTTTAATGAAAATAAAATATTTTGTTTTATGTATAATAGCAAACACATGGATTTTTATTAGGAAATTTTGCTTTTCATCGGATATGTGATTGTTTAATTCTGTAGATGGAAATTACAAAAAACCATCCTGGTTTAAGAGGATCAGAATCCTTTTCTCCCTTAATGTGAAGAATGATGAAAGCAATTTTTCTGTTTTTATGAGTTGAAACAGGTTGTCGATCCTATAAAAGAATAGCATACAGTTTGCCGGTCTTCCATTTGGTTGATTGACACCATTTGTCTACTATGCAATCTATCACATGATTTTTCTCTTATTTTCAATAATATTTGAAAATTATTTTCAGGTTACATGTCTTCACTACTTCTTATCAAAGGATTGAAGCAAATCATCCAGATTACAGACGATCATAATGTTGAGTTTCTTCATGGAAAAGAAAATATGAACAACATAAAGGTTGGTACTACCACCATGTGCTTCTACTTTTATAAAGATAAGAATAGATGAATTTTAAAGATATTGGAAGACGCATCGTGCAACTTAGCAGTCTTAGTTGATGCAAATGGCAAAATATCTGCTGTCGGGGATCTCTCTAGCATAGTGAATTCCATTGATGAGAAACAAGTAGAGAATATTGTAGAATCACATGGAGGAATTTTAATTCCCGGCTTTGTGGATGCTCACTCACATCCCGTCTTTGCTGGAGATCGTGTTCACGAATTTGCGATGAAATTAGCTGGCGCCACTTACATGGAAGTAAGAAAATTGAAATAATTTAGAAATCTTTTAATATTGTCGGCAAAGGTTCAAGCAGCAGGCGGTGGAATTCATTTCACAACATCAAGAACTAGGGCTGCAAGCGAAGAAGAGCTACTACTATCTTTTGTTGAGGTATAAAAACACCTCAATCCACATTATTTTTATGGAGCAGGTCGCGGGAATGATGGTCAAAGATGGCACAACAACACTCGAAGCTAAAAGCGGTTACGGTTTGGATAAAGAATCAGAGTTGAAAGTGAATGAGCTGATTGATAATAAAAAACTTTATTATAAAATTTGAGATGTTGCGAGTTTTAAGTCGAGCGTGTAATACTGTCCCATTAGAAGTTTCAGCAACATTTTGTGGTGCGCATGCTGTTCCGAAGGTTGTAAACTCTGCATGCATAGCTAATTTGATCTTTTAGGATACTGACGAATTGACTCAAACTGAGATGATTTGTACCGAAATAATTCCTGAAATAGAACGAGAGAAAAAAATAGGAGGATTCAAAAACTTAGAAAACATTGATGTCTTTTGTGAAAAGGGAGTTTTTGAAGTGGAGACAGCGTATTTGGAATTGGTTGATTAACTTTAGTTAAACTATATATTTAGTCGACGAATTCTGAAAGCTGGCAAAAAAATAGGACTGGCAGCAAATTTTCACGCTGAAGAGCTTACTTATATAGGAGGTGTCGAAATGGGCTCAAGTATTGGGGTAAGCTGAGGTTTTCATTTCGAAGAATTTTTCCATGAAGGCTCGTGCAATGTCTCATCTGGAGGAGATATCGGAAACTGGAATATCACTTATGGCATCATCAGGAACAGTGGCTATTTTATTGCCGTCCACTGCCTTTATACTACGTCTAAACCCCCCTCCTGCGCGTAAAATGATTGAAAACAGTTTAATTTTTGAAAACATACTCCACTGAAAACAAATTATTTACAGATGTGATTATAGCTCTTGGTTCCGACTTCAATCCAAACGCATTCTGCTATTCCATGCCAATGATTATGCATTTGGGTTAGAGACCATATTTGCATAAAGTTCATAGTACTTGTTTTAGCTTGTATCACTATGCATTTATCTATGAATGAAGCATTAGTTGCCGCAACCTTGAATTCAGCTCATTCTATTGGTAGAGGAAAAACACATGGTAATTGTTTTCTTTTACTATTGTCGTACCGCCTCCCCCATTCATTTTAGGAGCTATTAGTGTTGGACGAAATGCCGATTTCGTTGTTTTGAATGCTCCGTCATGGGAACATATAATTTACAGGTTCGATTATATAACGAAAAGAATGGTTTGTATGAAAAATTTTAAATCATTCAGAATGGCTGGACAGAACAGTATTATTAAACAAGTTGTTAAAAATGGACGAATTGTTTTTACTGTAAACAAATAAAAATGGACGATTGACTTTACCGTGAATCGAAATTTAAAAATACGAAACCAATCGTGTTTTATATCTACTTCTCCAACTTTGTAAAACATTTTGTTGTAGTATAAATTTTTATTTACAAGACTGCTAGCAAAGCAGTAGAATACAACTAAAGATTCAAAAAGCAGATGATATAATATATATATATATATAACACTAGAGTTAGAGGGAAAGGAAGAAGGTACAATAAAAAAGCCTTTATATATATATATATATATATATATATATATATATATAAAGAGAGAGAGAGAGAGAGAGAGAGAGTCAGAGAGAGAATAGTAATTAATTTGTGAAGAAAGGATAGACAGTGAAAACTTATGCCGTTTTTATTTGAGCCACTGGAGATGGTTGTTCTTTTTCCATATTAGACTTCATGGCATTAACAACTTCTAGTGCCTTTCTCTCGAAATCTTCGATGCTACAAAAATATTTTTATGAGCCGTTTTATGTTTCATGTTTTATCTTTTTTCAGTTTTAATTTTTTAGTCTTACTTTAAAATAAAAAAAAATCTTTTCATTTCATAGTTAACTAGTCTCCTGCCTTTATATCTCAGCGAGATGAAAAACAAGATGCGATGAAGTTTAAGATTAATTATTTCTTTGTAATGCTTCATTTTTCTTTGATTACTTCAAAACTATATTCTAGGAATTTTTTTGAATTATGTCATGAAATCATGACAATATTAGGAAAATAATTAAAGTCAATAAACTCTTACTTTACAAAAGCAGCCAGTGGGTCGTGCTCCTCTGAAGTACTATCCTAAAAAATATATTTGAGTGGGAGATCAAAAATCTTTAACTTGTTCAAAGTTTTTTTATAATTTCAATTGATTATGATAATGTTAATAAAATAAATTTACGTTTGGGGTTTCGGATGTAGTTGTTCTTTCTTCAATTTTTGGAAAGGAATCTTCAACTACTACTGGCTCAGGTGTAACTTCAAGCTGTAAAAAAAATTGAAGTTTTTTCTTAATTTAACTAATTAATAATCGGTGAAATAAATCTTACAATTTCTTTTCTATCATCGTTATCATCTCCTTGATCCTTTGAAGTGTTTTCCACAATTTTGAATATATCGTCATCATTTGGAATTGGCTTCTCCGGTTCAACTCTTGGCATCTAAAATTAAACAGCTATATAAACCTGGAACGTATAATATAATAAGAACCATAGCGTCCGCAAGCTGAGTGATTTGTTCAAAAATGTTTGATCCTGTTTTTTTACTTTCTTTGTTGTTTTTTTCAAATTCATTATCAACGTTTGGCTGGTTCTAAAACTAATACTAATGTTAATTTTTAAGAAAGACTTCCTACTTTGTCAGAAAGGCGAGATACTTCTTGAAAAATATTTTCGGTAGTTGTTTCTTCTACTACTGGTCGAACGTTCTGTGAAATAAGAGTTAATACAATAAACATTTGTTCATAATAATACTGTTTTCTCTGAAATACGATTCACTTCTTCAAATATATTCTCTCCATTTTCTTTCTCTTGTTGTGATTCTTGCTCTTTCTGAATAGGAATGTTGGTTAAACAAGCAAAGGCAAAAATCTAATATATTCACTATACCTGGATTCTGTCAACGGTCTGGAAAATGTTTTCTCCATTCTTCTGCTCTTCTTCAACTTCCTGCTGCTTCTGTGAAATCAATAAATGCATTAATGATAAATCAATTCAGATAGAATTTTTACCTGCATTTGTTCAACTTCTTGGAAAATATTTTCTTGCTTAGCTTTTTGATTCTCTTGTTGAACTACAACAGCCATAGCATTGAAAATATCTCGGAAGATATTGTCTTCATTCTGAGACAAAATTGGATTGAAAGAGTAGTGAACTTGATTACAAACCTTATCTTCAGAACTATCAGCGTTAGACGGTGGTGAAATAGTAGTAGTCTAGAACTGATTATCATCAGAATTTATAAAAAAAAGGTCTGTTTACGCTTTCCATTTCCATGGCACTCTTCAAGTTGGCTTGAAAAATTTCATCAGAGTTCACAGATGGAGTTTCTGGAGTGGGAGTTATAGCAGTCCCTGAATTGAAATCCACTTTAGGCACAAAATGTAGAAAAACACGTACAAATCGGTCTAGATGGAGCATTGAATTCCATTTTTTGAGATTTTTTCTGCATTTCCTGATAGATTCGGTCTTGTATAGCTGGTTGAGGAAGTTCATTCATATTGTTAAGAATCTCTTGAGGAGAAGCATCATGGGGTCTAAGAGGGATCTTAAAAAAACCGAACCTATTAAGCTTGAAACGTATCAGTAAAACGAAAATGAATTTTTTAAATTAAGACTCACATTGTTTTCATGAGTTGGAACAATTCTTGAGAAGGTACGAACAATCATGAACGGCTAAAAAAAGAATTTTTTTAAGGAAATCGAATATTTCTCATTTTTCATTCACTTATCTAAAATTTGATAAATTTTTGTCGAATACTTACACGAATTTGAGGCTGTGGGAATTGCTGTTCTTGGACTTGTTGTTGTTGTTGTTGTTGTTGTTGTTGTTGTTGTTGTTGTTGTTGTTGAATCCAAGTTTGTTGGCGATTGTAGTGCTCCATTTGTTGCTGTTGAACCCATTGAGCATATTGCTCGCGTTGAGCGTTAGCTAAAGCAGCAGCGCGAACTTCATTATCGGCGCGTATTTGCTGAAATTGAGTTATTATTTAAGTTTTGATCTTACAAGGCTTTTACCTGATGCCAAGATGAAAAATCTGGTTGCATATCTTGCGGTTGTTGCGCAGCCTGATATTGAGCCCATTGAGCTCTGATTTGATGACCTTGCTCCCACTGAGCGCGGGCCATTTGTGCTTGCTCCCATTGAGCACGGGCCATTCGAGCAGCCTCCCATTGAGCACGTGCTTCCATTTGTTGAGCCCAGGCAACACGAGCCATTTGTTCTTGTTGTTCCATCATTGCTAATTGTTGGATACGGCGATAACGAAGCATGCGTTGATTCTGACAAATATCAAAATACAATTAGAGTAAAAGAATTTTACTTTTTTTCAACGTATTAATTTTCTTATTATTGATCGTTTAATAATTTTTGTTAAGTAAAATAAAAAAAAAAGATAAATACTAAAACAATCGTCTAGTTCGACCAGATTGGAAAATAATTTTTGGTCATAAATTATTATTTGTATACTTTTATTATGTGTATTCAGTTATTTACATAGAAATGAAAATGATAACCTGTGTATATTCAATGTTGCGAGCCTCAATGAGATCCCATGGATTTGGAGCTTTGTTATTCCTTTCAGAGCCCTGTTAGAAAATTCTTACATATAGATTTATCACTACATACATACGTCAAAGCTAAATCTGTGATTGACTGCTCCATCAATTACTTGTTGATTGGGTTGTTGAATATTTAAGTTTGTCTGAAAATGTGCCTTAAATTAGGAATTTTTTTAGAACAAATTGTTACATTTGCGCCAACTTGCTTTTCAGCTTGGAGCGTTATCTTTTGGTTCTTCTGGAGCTCAGATACCAAATCGGATTGCTGTTTCTGTAAGAATACGAAAATTAAATTTATTTCTCAATTCTATCTCTTTCGATAATAATGACACGGGTCTTCAAACTTTTCAATGATACATACCAGAATGTATTCTCGCCGGTAAATTCCATGAGCCAAATATAGAGTAATACCAGTCACGGTTACAAAAAGCAAAGCATAAAGAAGAATTCGGCAAAATGATGTGAACGGCTGAAGAAGAAAAAATGTGTAAAAATGTCGTCAAGACTAGCATACGTTGTATTGCTTTACTGGAATAGCAGTAGGGGGTTGGTAAACTGGCTGAAGTACTGTGAAAACCTAAAAAATTTGTATAAGTTATTGCATTTATTTTCAATGAAGTTTGAACCTTTGGATCAACTTTCACTGACTGAAGCTCTTCAGTTTTCTTCTCGTTGACTGTATCATCAGGAGCGCCAGGCACAGGATTATATTATAAAATTATTTCGAGATTTTTCGGGAAAATTTTTGTTCTTAAAAATGTTTCTTTCTTTTTTATTTTTCTTTCTCAAAAATTTCTTAAAAATGCACCGAGATATCAACTGATATAAGTTCACACTTATATCCTCGATTTTCACCCTGAAGAATTAATTTTTTCGTTGAATAACATTGTCCATCGTCTTTGCCTTGAAAAAAGGAATCTAAAAACATCTACTTTTTGCTAAATTATTTTGAAATTTTTCGAAAAAATTTTTGTCAAAATGTTTTTGGAAGCAATGTTGAGTGTACATGGAAACTCAACATACACTAATGCATCATTTTTCAAACGATCATAACTGATTTTTGTATTAAGCGTTTCTCAATGTAGTATAGTGCATTCGATGCGGATTTTTAAGCTGCGTCGATCTGTGTTATCAGATTTGCGCTAGCTTAAAAATGCACCGAGATATCAACTGATATAAGTTCACACTTATATCCTCGATTTTCACCCTGAAGAATTAATTTTTTCGTTGAATAACATTGTCCATCGTCTTTGCCTTGAAAAAAGGAATCTAAAAACATCTACTTTTTGCTAAATTATTTTGAAATTTTTCGAAAAAATTTTTGTCAAAATGTTTTTGGAAGCAATGTTGAGTGTACATGGAAACTCAACATACACTAATGCATCATTTTTCAAACGATCATAACTGATTTTTGTATTAAGCGTTTCTCAATGTAGTATAGTGCATTCGATGCGGATTTTTAAGCTGCGTCGATCCGTGTTATCAGATTTGCGCTAGCTTAAAAATGCACCGAGATATCAACTGATATAAGTTCACACTTATATCCTCGATTTTCACCCTGAAGAATTAATTTTTTCGTTGAATAACATTGTCCATCGTCTTTGCCTTGAAAAAAGGAATCTAAAAACATCTACTTTTTGCTAAATTATTTTGAAATTTTTCGAAAAAATTTTTGTCAAAATGTTTTTGGAAGCAATGTTGAGTGTACATGGAAACTCAACATACACTAATGCATCATTTTTCAAACGATCATAACTGATTTTTGTATTAAGCGTTTCTCAATGTAGTATAGTGCATTCGATGCGGATTTTTAAGCTGCGTCGATCTCTGTTATCAGATTTGCGCTAGCTTAAAAATGCACCGAGATATCAACTGATATAAGTTCACACTTATATCCTCGATTTTCACCCTGAAGAATTAATTTTTTCGTTGAATAACATTGTCCATCGTCTTTGCCTTGAAAAAAGGAATCTAAAAACATCTACTTTTTGCTAAATTATTTTGAAATTTTTCGAAAAAATTTTTGTCAAAATGTTTTTGGAAGCAATGTTGAGTGTACATGGAAACTCAACATACACTAATGCATCATTTTTCAAACGATCATAACTAATTTTTGTATTAAGCGTTTCTCAATGTAGTATAGTGCATTCGATGCGGATTTTTAAGCTGCGTCGATCTGTGTTATCAGATTTGCGCTAGCTTAAAAATTCACCGAGATATCAACTGATATAAGTTCACACTTATATTCTCGATTTTCACCCTGAAGAATTAATTTTTTCGTTGAATAACATTGTCCATCGTCTTTGCCTTGAAAAAAGGAATCTAAAAACATCTACTTTTTGCTAAATTATTTTGAAATTTTTCGAAAAAATTTTTGTCAAAATGTTTTTGGAAGCAATGTTGAGTGTACATGGAAACTCAACATACACTAATGCATCATTTTTCAAACGATCATAACTAATTTTTGTATTAAGCGTTTCTCAATGTAGTATAGTGCATTCGATGCGGATTTTTAAGCTGCGTCGATCTGTGTTATCAGATTTGCGCTAGCTTAAAAATTCACCGAGATATCAACTGATATAAGTTCACACTTATATTCTCGATTTTCACCCTGAAGAATCAATTTTTTCGTTGAATAACATTGTCCATCGTCTTTGCCTTGAAAAAAGGAATCTAAAAACATCTACTTTTTGCTAAATTATTTTGAAATTTTCCGAAAACAATTTTGTCAAAATGTTTTTGGAAGCAATGTTGAGTGTACATGGAAACTCAACATACACTAATGCATCATTTTTCAAACGATCATAACTAATTTTTGTATTAAGCGTTTCTCAATGTAGTATAGTGCATTCGATGCGGATTTTTAAGCTGCGTCGATCTCTGTTATCAGATTTGCGCTAGCTTGAAAATGCACCGAGATATCAACTGATATAAGTTTACACTTATATCCTCGATTTTCACCCTGAAGAATTAATTTTTTCGTTGAATAACATTGTCCATCGTCTTTGCCTTAAAAACAGAAATCTAAAAACATCTACTTTTTGCTAAATTATTTTGAAATTTTTCGAAAAAATTTTTGTCAAAATGTTTTTGGAAGCAATGTTGAGTGTACATGGAAACTCAACATACACTAATGCATCATTTTTCAAACGATCATAACTGATTTTTGTATTAAGCGTTTCTCAATGTAGTATAGTGCATTCGATGCGGATTTTTAAGCTGCGTCGATCTCTGTTATCAGATTTGCGCTAGCTTAAAAATGCACCGAGATATCAACTGATATAAGTTCACACTTATATCCTCGATTTTCACCCTGAAGAATTAATTTTTTCGTTGAATAACATTGTCCATCGTCTTTGCCTTGAAAAAAGGAATCTAAAAACATCTACTTTTTGCTAAATTATTTTGAAATTTTTCGAAAAAATTTTTGTCAAAATGTTTTTGGAAGCAATGTTGAGTGTACATGGAAACTCAACATACACTAATGCATCATTTTTCAAACGATCATAACTAATTTTTGTATTAAGCGTTTCTCAATGTAGTATAGTGCATTCGATGCGGATTTTTAAGCTGCGTCGATCTGTGTTATCAGATTTGCGCTAGCTTAAAAATTCACCGAGATATCAACTGATATAAGTTCACACTTATATTCTCGATTTTCACCCTGAAGAATTAATTTTTTCGTTGAATAACATTGTCCATCGTCTTTGCCTTGAAAAAAGGAATCTAAAAACATCTACTTTTTGCTAAATTATTTTGAAATTTTTCGAAAAAATTTTTGTCAAAATGTTTTTGGAAGCAATGTTGAGTGTACATGGAAACTCAACATACACTAATGCATCATTTTTCAAACGATCATAACTAATTTTTGTATTAAGCGTTTCTCAATGTAGTATAGTGCATTCGATGCGGATTTTTAAGCTGCGTCGATCTGTGTTATCAGATTTGCGCTAGCTTAAAAATTCACCGAGATATCAACTGATATAAGTTCACACTTATATTCTCGATTTTCACCCTGAAGAATCAATTTTTTCGTTGAATAACATTGTCCATCGTCTTTGCCTTGAAAAAAGGAATCTAAAAACATCTACTTTTTGCTAAATTATTTTGAAATTTTCCGAAAACAATTTTGTCAAAATGTTTTTGGAAGCAATGTTGAGTGTACATGGAAACTCAACATACACTAATGCATCATTTTTCAAACGATCATAACTAATTTTTGTATTAAGCGTTTCTCAATGTAGTATAGTGCATTCGATGCGGATTTTTAAGCTGCGTCGATCCGTGTTATCAGATTTGCGCTAGCTTAAAAATGCACCGAGATATCAACTGATATAAGTTCACACTTATATCCTCGATTTTCACCCTGAAGAATTAATTTTTTCGTTGAATAACATTGTCCATCGTCTTTGCCTTGAAAAAAGGAATCTAAAAACATCTACTTTTTGCTAAATTATTTTGAAATTTTTCGAAAAAATTTTTGTCAAAATGTTTTTGGAAGCAATGTTGAGTGTACATGGAAACTCAACATACACTAATGCATCATTTTTCAAACGATCATAACTAATTTTTGTATTAAGCGTTTCTCAATGTAGTATAGTGCATTCGATGCGGATTTTTAAGCTGCGTCGATCTGTGTTATCAGATTTGCGCTAGCTTAAAAATTCACCGAGATATCAACTGATATAAGTTCACACTTATATTCTCGATTTTCACCCTGAAGAATCAATTTTTTCGTTGAATAACATTGTCCATCGTCTTTGCCTTGAAAAAAGGAATCTAAAAACATCTACTTTTTGCTAAATTATTTTGAAATTTTCCGAAAACAATTTTGTCAAAATGTTTTTGGAAGCAATGTTGAGTGTACATGGAAACTCAACATACACTAATGCATCATTTTTCAAACGATCATAACTAATTTTTGTATTAAGCGTTTCTCAATGTAGTATAGTGCATTCGATGCGGATTTTTAAGCTGCGTCGATCTGTGTTATCAGATTTGCGCTAGCTTAAAAATGCACCGAGATATCAACTGATATAAGTTCACACTTATATTCTCGATTTTCACCCTGAAGAATCAATTTTTTCGTTGAATAACATTGTCCATCGTCTTTGCCTTGAAAAAAGGAATCTAAAAACATCTACTTTTTGCTAAATTATTTTGAAATTTTCCGAAAACAATTTTGTCAAAATGTTTTTGGAAGCAATGTTGAGTGTACATGGAAACTCAACATACACTAATGCATCATTTTTCAAACGATCATAACTAATTTTTGTATTAAGCGTTTCTCAATGTAGTATAGTGCATTCGATGCGGATTTTTAAGCTGCGTCGATCTGTGTTATCAGATTTGCGCTAGCTTAAAAATGCACCGAGATATCAACTGATATAAGTTCACACTTATATCCTCGATTTTCACCCTGAAGAATCAATTTTTTCGTTGAATAACATTGTCCATCGTCTTTGCCTTGAAAAAAGGAATCTAAAAACATCTACTTTTTGCTAAATTATTTTGAAATTTTTCGAAAAAATTTTTGTCAAAATGTTTTTGGAAGCAATGTTGAGTGTACATGGAAACTCAACATACACTAATGCATCATTTTTCAAACGATCATAACTGATTTTTGTATTAAGCGTTTCTCAATGTAGTATAGTGCATTCGATGCGGATTTTTAAGCTGCGTCGATCTGTGTTATCAGATTTGCGCTAGCTTAAAAATGCACCGAGATATCAACTGATATAAGTTCACACTTATATCCTCGATTTTCACCCTGAAGAATTAATTTTTTCGTTGAATAACATTGTCCATCGTCTTTGCCTTGAAAAAAGGAATCTAAAAACATCTACTTTTTGCTAAATTATTTTGAAATTTTTCGAAAAAATTTTTGTCAAAATGTTTTTGGAAGCAATGTTGAGTGTACATGGAAACTCAACATACACTAATGCATCATTTTTCAAACGATCATAACTGATTTTTGTATTAAGCGTTTCTCAATGTAGTATAGTGCATTCGATGCGGATTTTTAAGCTGCGTCGATCTGTGTTATCAGATTTGCGCTAGCTTAAAAATGCACCGAGATATCAACTGATATAAGTTCACACTTATATCCTCGATTTTCACCCTGAAGAATTAATTTTTTCGTTGAATAACATTGTCCATCGTCTTTGCCTTGAAAAAAGGAATCTAAAAACATCTACTTTTTGCTAAATTATTTTGAAATTTTTCGAAAAAATTTTTGTCAAAATGTTTTTGGAAGCAATGTTGAGTGTACATGGAAACTCAACATACACTAATGCATCATTTTTCAAACGATCATAACTAATTTTTGTATTAAGCGTTTCTCAATGTAGTATAGTGCATTCGATGCGGATTTTTAAGCTGCGTCGATCTGTGTTATCAGATTTGCGCTAGCTTAAAAATGCACCGAGATATCAACTGATATAAGTTCACACTTATATCCTCGATTTTCACCCTGAAGAATTAATTTTTTCGTTGAATAACATTGTCCATCGTCTTTGCCTTGAAAAAAGGAATCTAAAAACATCTACTTTTTGCTAAATTATTTTGAAATTTTTCGAAAAAATTTTTGTCAAAATGTTTTTGGAAGCAATGTTGAGTGTACATGGAAACTCAACATACACTAATGCATCATTTTTCAAACGATCATAACTAATTTTTGTATTAAGCGTTTCTCAATGTAGTATAGTGCATTCGATGCGGATTTTTAAGCTGCGTCGATCTCTGTTATCAGATTTGCGCTAGCTTAAAAATGCACCGAGATATCAACTGATATAAGTTCACACTTATATCCTCGATTTTCACCCTGAAGAATTAATTTTTTCGTTGAATAACATTGTCCATCGTCTTTGCCTTGAAAAAAGGAATCTAAAAACATCTACTTTTTGCTAAATTATTTTGAAATTTTTCGAAAAAATTTTTGTCAAAATGTTTTTGGAAGCAATGTTGAGTGTACATGGAAACTCAACATACACTAATGCATCATTTTTCAAACGATCATAACTAATTTTTGTATTAAGCGTTTCTCAATGTAGTATAGTGCATTCGATGCGGATTTTTAAGCTGCGTCGATCTCTGTTATCAGATTTGCGCTAGCTTAAAAATGCACCGAGATATCAACTGATATAAGTTCACACTTATATCCTCGATTTTCACCCTGAAGAATCAATTTTTTCGTTGAATAACATTGTCCATCGTCTTTGCCTTGAAAAAAGGAATCTAAAAACATCTACTTTTTGCTAAATTATTTTGAAATTTTTCGAAAAAATTTTTGTCAAAATGTTTTTGGAAGCAATGTTGAGTGTACATGGAAACTCAACATACACTAATGCATCATTTTTCAAACGATCATAACTAATTTTTGTATTAAGCGTTTCTCAATGTAGTATAGTGCATTCGATGCGGATTTTTAAGCTGCGTCGATCTGTGTTATCAGATTTGCGCTAGCTTAAAAATGCACCGAGATATCAACTGATATAAGTTCACACTTATATCCTCGATTTTCACCCTGAAGAATTAATTTTTTCGTTGAATAACATTGTCCATCGTCTTTGCCTTGAAAAAAGGAATCTAAAAACATCTACTTTTTGCTAAATTATTTTGAAATTTTTCGAAAAAATTTTTGTCAAAATGTTTTTGGAAGCAATGTTGAGTGTACATGGAAACTCAACATACACTAATGCATCATTTTACAAACGATCATAACTGATTTTTGTATTAAGCGTTTCTCAATGTAGTATAGTGCATTCGATGCGGATTTTTAAGCTGCGTCGATCTGTGTTATCAGATTTGCGCTAGCTTAAAAATGCACCGAGATATCAACTGATATAAGTTCACACTTATATCCTCGATTTTCACCCTGAAGAATAAATTTTTTCGTTGAATAACATTGTCCATCGTCTTTGCCTTGAAAAAAGGAATCTAAAAACATCTACTTTTTGCTAAATTATTTTGAAATTTTTCGAAAAAATTTTTGTCAAAATGTTTTTGGAAGCAATGTTGAGTGTACATGGAAACTCAACATACACTAATGCATCATTTTTCAAACGATCATAACTAATTTTTGTATTAAGCGTTTCTCAATGTAGTATAGTGCATTCGATGCGGATTTTTAAGCTGCGTCGATCTCTGTTATCAGATTTGCGCTAGCTTAAAAATGCACCGAGATATCAACTGATATAAGTTCACACTTATATCCTCGATTTTCACCCTGAAGAATTAATTTTTTCGTTGAATAACATTGTCCATCGTCTTTGCCTTGAAAAACGGAATCTAAAAACATTTACTTTTTGCTAAATTATTTTGAAATTTTTCGAAAAAATTTTTGTCAAAATGTTTTTGGAAGCAATGTTGAGTGTACATGGAAACTCAACATACACTAATGCATCATTTTACAAACGATCATAACTAATTTTTGTATTAAGCGTTTCTCAATGTAGTATAGTGCATTCGATGCGGATTTTTAAGCTGCGTCGATCTGTGTTATCAGATTTGCGCTAGCTTAAAAATGCACCGAGATATCAACTGATATAAGTTCACACTTATATCCTCGATTTTCACCCTGAAGAATTAATTTTTTCGTTGAATAACATTGTCCATCGTCTTTGCCTTGAAAAAAGGAATCTAAAAACATCTACTTTTTGCTAAATTATTTTGAAATTTTTCGAAAAAATTTTTGTCAAAATGTTTTTGGAAGCAATGTTGAGTGTACATGGAAACTCAACATACACTAATGCATCATTTTACAAACGATCATAACTAATTTTTGTATTAAGCGTTTCTCAATGTAGTATAGTGCATTCGATGCGGATTTTTAAGCTGCGTCGATCTGTGTTATCAGATTTGCGCTAGCTTAAAAATGCACCGAGATATCAACTGATATAAGTTCACACTTATATCCTCGATTTTCACCCTGAAGAATTAATTTTTTCGTTGAATAACATTGTCCATCGTCTTTGCCTTGAAAAAAGGAATCTAAAAACATCTACTTTTTGCTAAATTATTTTGAAATTTTTCGAAAAAATTTTTGTCAAAATGTTTTTGGAAGCAATGTTGAGTGTACATGGAAACTCAACATACACTAATGCATCATTTTTCGAACGATCATAACTAATTTTTGTATTAAGCGTTTCTCAATGTAGTATAGTGCATTCGATGCGGATTTTTAAGCTGCGTCGATCCGTGTTATCAGATTTGCGCTAGCTTAAAAATGCACCGAGATATCAACTGATATAAGTTCACACTTATATCCTCGATTTTCACCCTGAAGAATTAATTTTTTCGTTGAATAACATTGTCCATCGTCTTTGCCTTGAAAAAAGGAATCTAAAAACATCTACTTTTTGCTAAATTATTTTGAAATTTTTCGAAAAAATTTTTGTCAAAATGTTTTTGGAAGCAATGTTGAGTGTACATGGAAACTCAACATACACTAATGCATCATTTTACAAACGATCATAACTAATTTTTGTATTAAGCGTTTCTCAATGTAGTATAGTGCATTCGATGCGGATTTTTAAGCTGCGTCGATCTCTGTTATCAGATTTGCGCTAGCTTAAAAATGCACCGAGATATCAACTGATATAAGTTCACACTTATATCCTCGATTTTCACCCTGAAGAATCAATTTTTTCGTTGAATAACATTGTCCATCGTCTTTGCCTTGAAAAAAGGAATCTAAAAACATCTACTTTTTGCTAAATTATTTTGAAATTTTTCGAAAAAATTTTTGTCAAAATGTTTTTGGGAGCAATGATGAGTGTACGAGTGTACATGGAAACTCAACATACATGGAAACAGAGTGTACATGGAAACTCAACATACACTAATGCATCATTTTTCAAACGATCATAACTGATTTTTGTATTAAGCGTTTCTCAATGTAGTATAGTGCATTCGATGCGGATTTTTAAGCTGCGTCGATCTCTGTTATCAGATTTGCGCTAGCTTAAAAATGCACCGAGATATCAACTGATATAAGTTCACACTTATATCCTCGATTTTCACCCTGAAGAATCAATTTTTTCGTTGAATAACATTGTCCATCGTCTTTGCCTTGAAAAAAGGAATCTAAAAACATCTACTTTTTGCTAAATTATTTTGAAATTTTTCGAAAAAATTTTTGTCAAAATGTTTTTGGGAGCAATGATGAGTGTACGAGTGTACATGGAAACTCAACATACATGGAAACAGAGTGTACATGGAAACTCAACATACACTAATGCATCATTTTTCAAACGATCATAACTAATTTTTGTATTAAGCGTTTCTCAATGTAGTATAGTGCATTCGATGCAGATTTTTAAGCTGCGTCGATCTGTGTTATCAGATTTGCGCTAGCTTAAAAATGCACCGAGATATCAACTGATATAAGTTCACACTTATATCCTCGATTTTCACCCTGAACAATTAATTTTTTCGTTGAATAACATTGTCCATCGTCTTTGCCTTGAAAAAAGGAATCTAAAAACATCTACTTTTTGCTAAATTATTTTGAAATTTTTCGAAAAAATTTTTGTCAAAATGTTTTTGGAAGCAATGTTGAGTGTACATGGAAACTCAACATACACTAATGCATCATTTTTCAAACGATCATAACTAATTTTTGTATTAAGCGTTTCTCAATGTAGTATAGTGCATTCGATGCGGATTTTTAAGCTGCGTCGATCTGTGTTATCAGATTTGCGCTAGCTTAAAAATGCACCGAGATATCAACTGATATAAGTTCACACTTATATCCTCGATTTTCACCCTGAAGAATCAATTTTTTCGTTGAATAACATTGTCCATCGTCTTTGCCTTGAAAAAAGGAATCTAAAAACATCTACTTTTTGCTAAATTATTTTGAAATTTTTCGAAAAAATTTTTGTCAAAATGTTTTTGGAAGCAATGTTGAGTGTACATGGAAACTCAACATACACTAATGCATCATTTTTCAAACGATCATAACTAATTTTTGTATTAAGCGTTTCTCAATGTAGTATAGTGCATTCGATGCGGATTTTTAAGCTGCGTCGATCTGTGTTATCAGATTTGCGCTAGCTTAAAAATTCACCGAGATATCAACTGATATAAGTTCACACTTATATTCTCGATTTTCACCCTGAAGAATCAATTTTTTCGTTGAATAACATTGTCCATCGTCTTTGCCTTGAAAAAATAAATCTAAAAACATCTACTTTTTGCTAAATTATTTTGAAATTTTTCGAAAAAATTTTTGTCAAAATGTTTTTGGAAGCAATGTTGAGTGTACATGGAAACTCAACATACACTAATGCATCATTTTTCCAAACGATCATAACTTATTTTTGTATTAAGCGTTTCTCAATGTAGTATAGTGCATTCGATGCGGATTTTTAAGCTGCGTCGATCCGTGTTATCAGATTTGCGCTAGCTTAAAAATGCACCGAGATATCAACTGATATAAGTTCACACTTATATCCTCGATTTTCACCCTGAAGAATTAATTTTTTCGTTGAATAACATTGTCCATCGTCTTTGCCTTGAAAAAAGGAATCTAAAAACATCTACTTTTTGCTAAATTATTTTGAAATTTTTCGAAAAAATTTTTGTCAAAATGTTTTTGGAAGCAATGTTGAGTGTACATGGAAACTCAACATACACTAATGCATCATTTTTCAAACGATCATAACTGATTTTTGTATTAAGCGTTTCTCAATGTAGTATAGTGCATTCGATGCGGATTTTTAAGCTGCGTCGATCTCTGTTATCAGATTTGCGCTAGCTTAAAAATGCACCGAGATATCAACTGATATAAGTTCACACTTATATCCTCGATTTTCACCCTGAAGAATTAATTTTTTTGTTGAATAACATTGTCCATCGTCTTTGCCTTGAAAAAAGGAATCTAAAAACATCTACTTTTTGCTAAATTATTTTGAAATTTTCCGAAAACAATTTTGTCAAAATGTTTTTGGAAGCAATGTTGAGTGTACATGGAAACTCAACATACACTAATGCATCATTTTTCAAACGATCATAACTTATTTTTGTATTAAGCGTTTCTCAATGTAGTATAGTGCATTCGATGCGGATTTTTTAGCTGCGTCGATCTGTGTTATAAGATTTGCGCTAGCTTAAAAATGCACCGAGATATCAACTGATATAAGTTCACACTTATATCCTCGATTTTCACCCTGAAGAATTAATTTTTTCGTTGAATAACATTGTCCATCGTCTTTGCCTTGAAAAAAGGAATCTAAAAACATCTACTTTTTGCTAAATTATTTTGAAATTTTTCGAAAAAATTTTTGTCAAAATGTTTTTGGAAGCAATGTTGAGTGTACATGGAAACTCAACATACACTAATGCATCATTTTTCAAACGATCATAACTAATTTTTGTATTAAGCGTTTCTCAATGTAGTATAGTGCATTCGATGCGGATTTTTAAGCTGCGTCGATCTGTGTTATCAGATTTGCGCTAGCTTAAAAATGCACCGAGATATCAACTGATATAAGTTCACACTTATATCCTCGATTTTCACCCTGAAGAATTAATTTTTTCGTTGAATAACATTGTCCATCGTCTTTGCCTTGAAAAAAGGAATCTAAAAACATCTACTTTTTGCTAAATTATTTTGAAATTTTCCGAAAACAATTTTGTCAAAATGTTTTTGGAAGCAATGTTGAGTGTACATGGAAACTCAACATACACTAATGCATCATTTTTCAAACGATCATAACTGATTTTTGTATTAAGCGTTTCTCAATGTAGTGTAGTGCATACGATGCGGATTTTTAAGCTGCGTCGATCTCTGTTATCAGATTTGCGCTAGCTTAAAAATGCACCGAGATATCAACTGATATAAGTTCACACTTATATCCTCGATTTTCACCCTGAAGAATTAATTTTTTCGTTGAATAACATTGTCCATCGTCTTTGCCTTAAAAACAGAAATCTAAAAACATCTACTTTTTGCTAAATTATTTTGAAATTTTTCGAAAAAATTTTTGTCAAAATGTTTTTGGAAGCAATGTTGAGTGTACATGGAAACTCAACATACACTAATGCATCATTTTTCAAACGATCATAACTAATTTTTGTATTAAGCGTTTCTCAATGTAGTATAAAGCATTCGATGCGGATTTTTAAGCTGCGTCGATCTGTGTTATCAGATTTGCGCTAGCTTAAAAATGCACCGAGATATCAACTGATATAAGTTCACACTTATATCCTCGATTTTCACCCTGAAGAATCAATTTTTTCGTTGAATAACATTGTCCATCGTCTTTGCCTTGAAAAAAGGAATCTAAAAACATCTACTTTTCGCTAAATTATTTTGAAATTTTTCGAAAAAATTTTTGTCAAAATGTTTTTGGAAGCAATGTTGAGTGTACATGGAAACTCAACATACACTAATGCATCATTTTTCAAACGATCATAACTGATTCTTGTATTAAGCGTTTCTCAATGTAGTATAGTGCATTCGATGCGGATTTTTAAGCTGCGTCGATCTGTGTTATCAGATTTGCGCTAGCTTAAAAATGCACCGAGATATCAACTGATATAAGTTCACACTTATATCCTCGATTTTCACCCTGAAGAATTAATTTTTTCGTTGAATAACATTGTCCATCGTCTTTGCCTTGAAAAAAGGAATCTAAAAACATCTACTTTTTGCTAAATTATTTTGAAATTTTCCGAAAACAATTTTGTCAAAATGTTTTTGGAAGCAATGTTGAGTGTACATGGAAACTCAACATACACTAATGCATCATTTTTCAAACGATCATAACTGATTTTTGTATTAAGCGTTTCTCAATGTAGTATAGTGCATTCGATGCGGATTTTTAAGCTGCGTCGATCCGTGTTATCAGATTTGCGCTAGCTTAAAAATGCACCGAGATATCAACTGATATAAGTTCACACTTATATCCTCGATTTTCACCCTGAAGAATTAATTTTTTCGTTGAATAACATTGTCCATCGTCTTTGCCTTGAAAAAAGGAATCTAAAAACATCTACTTTTTGCTAAATTATTTTGAAATTTTTCGAAAAAATTTTTGTCAAAATGTTTTTGGAAGCAATGTTGAGTGTACATGGAAACTCAACATACACTAATGCATCATTTTTCAAACGATCATAACTAATTTTTGTATTAAGCGTTTCTCAATGTAGTATAGTGCATTCGATGCGGATTTTTAAGCTGCGTCGATCTGTGTTATCAGATTTGCGCTAGCTTAAAAATGCACCGAGATATCAACTGATATAAGTTCACACTTATATCCTCGATTTTCACCCTGAAGAATTAATTTTTTCGTTGAATAACATTGTCCATCGTCTTTGCCTTGAAAAAAGGAATCTAAAAACATCTACTTTTTGCTAAATTATTTTGAAATTTTTCGAAAAAATTTTTGTCAAAATGTTTTTGGAAGCAATGTTGAGTGTACATGGAAACTCAACATACACTAATGCATCATTTTTCAAACGATCATAACTAATTTTTGTATTAAGCGTTTCTCAATGTAGTATAGTGCATTCGATGCGGATTTTTAAGCTGCGTCGATCTGTGTTATCAGATTTGCGCTAGCTTAAAAATGCACCGAGATATCAACTGATATAAGTTCACACTTATATCCTCGATTTTCACCCTGAAGAATTAATTTTTTCGTTGAATAACATTGTCCATCGTCTTTGCCTTGAAAAAATAAATCTAAAAACATCTACTTTTTGCTAAATTATTTTGAAATTTTTCGAAAAAATTTTTGTCAAAATGTTTTTGGAAGCAATGTTGAGTGTACATGGAAACTCAACATACACTAATGCATCATTTTTCAAACGATCATAACTGATTTTTGTATTAAGCGTTTCTCAATGTAGTATAGTGCATTCGATGCGGATTTTTAAGCTGCGTCGATCCGTGTTATCAGATTTGCGCTAGCTTAAAAATGCACCGAGATATCAACTGATATAAGTTCACACATATATCCTCGATTTTCACCCTGAAGAATGAATTTTTTCGTTGAATAACATTGTCCATCGTCTTTGCCTTGAAAAAAGGAATCTAAAAACATCTACTTTTTGCTAAATTATTTTGAAATTTTTCGAAAAAATTTTTGTCAAAATGTTTTTGGAAGCAATGTTGAGTGTACATGAAAACTCAACATACACTAATGCATCATTTTTCGAACGATCATAACTAATTTTTGTATTAAGCGTTTCTCAATGTAGTATAGTGCATTCGATGCGGATTTTTAAGCTGCGTCGATCCGTGTTATCAGATTTGCGCTAGCTTAAAAATGCACCGAGATATCAACTGATATAAGTTCACACTTATATCCTCGATTTTCACCCTGAAGAATTAATTTTTTCGTTGAATAACATTGTCCATCGTCTTTGCCTTGAAAAAAGAAATCTAAAAACATCTACTTTTTGCTAAATTATTTTGAAATTTTTCGAAAAAATTTTTGTCAAAATGTTTTTGGAAGCAATGTTGAGTGTACATGGAAACTCAACATACACTAATGCATCATTTTTCAAACGATCATAACTGATTTTTGTATTAAGCGTTTCTCAATGTAGTATAGTGCATTCGATGCGGATTTTTAAGCTGCGTCGATCCGTGTTATCAGATTTGCGCTAGCTTAAAAATGCACCGAGATATCAACTGATATAAGTTCACACTTATATCCTCGATTTTCACCCTGAAGAATTAATTTTTTCGTTGAATAACATTGTCCATCGTCTTTGCCTTGAAAAAAGGAATCTAAAAACATCTACTTTTTGCTAAATTATTTTGAAATTTTTCGAAAAAATTTTTGTCAAAATGTTTTTGGAAGCAATGTTGAGTGTACATGGAAACTCAACATACACTAATGCATCATTTTTCAAACGATCATAACTAATTTTTGTATTAAGCGTTTCTCAATGTAGTATAGTGCATTCGATGCGGATTTTTAAGCTGCGTCGATCTGTGTTATCAGATTTGCGCTAGCTTAAAAATGCACCGAGATATCAACTGATATAAGTTCACACTTATATCCTCGATTTTCACCCTGAAGAATTAATTTTTTCGTTGAATAACATTGTCCATCGTCTTTGCCTTGAAAAAAGGAATCTAAAAACATCTACTTTTTGCTAAATTATTTTGAAATTTTTCGAAAAAATTTTTGTCAAAATGTTTTTGGAAGCAATGTTGAGTGTACATGGAAACTCAACATACACTAATGCATCATTTTTCAAACGATCATAACTAATTTTTGTATTAAGCGTTTCTCAATGTAGTATAGTGCATTCGATGCGGATTTTTAAGCTGCGTCGATCTGTGTTATCAGATTTGCGCTAGCTTAAAAATGCACCGAGATATCAACTGATATAAGTTCACACTTATATCCTCGATTTTCACCCTGAAGAATTAATTTTTTCGTTGAATAACATTGTCCATCGTCTTTGCCTTGAAAAAATAAATCTAAAAACATCTACTTTTTGCTAAATTATTTTGAAATTTTTCGAAAAAATTTTTGTCAAAATGTTTTTGGAAGCAATGTTGAGTGTACATGGAAACTCAACATACACTAATGCATCATTTTTCAAACGATCATAACTGATTTTTGTATTAAGCGTTTCTCAATGTAGTATAGTGCATTCGATGCGGATTTTTAAGCTGCGTCGATCCGTGTTATCAGATTTGCGCTAGCTTAAAAATGCACCGAGATATCAACTGATATAAGTTCACACATATATCCTCGATTTTCACCCTGAAGAATGAATTTTTTCGTTGAATAACATTGTCCATCGTCTTTGCCTTGAAAAAAGGAATCTAAAAACATCTACTTTTTGCTAAATTATTTTGAAATTTTTCGAAAAAATTTTTGTCAAAATGTTTTTGGAAGCAATGTTGAGTGTACATGAAAACTCAACATACACTAATGCATCATTTTTCAAACGATCATAACTGATTTTTGTATTAAGCGTTTCTCAATGTAGTATAGTGCATTCGATGCGGATTTTTAAGCTGCGTCGATCCGTGTTATCAGATTTGCGCTAGCTTAAAAATGCACCGAGATATCAACTGATATAAGTTCACACTTATATCCTCGATTTTCACCCTGAAGAATTAATTTTTTCGTTGAATAACATTGTCCATCGTCTTTGCCTTGAAAAAAGGAATCTAAAAACATCTACTTTTTGCTAAATTATTTTGAAATTTTTCGAAAAAATTTTTGTCAAAATGTTTTTGGAAGCAATGTTGAGTGTACATGGAAACTCAACATACACTAATGCATCATTTTTCAAACGATCATAACTAATTTTTGTATTAAGCGTTTCTCAATGTAGTATAGTGCATTCGATGCGGATTTTTAAGCTGCGTCGATCTGTGTTATCAGATTTGCGCTAGCTTAAAAATGCACCGAGATATCAACTGATATAAGTTCACACTTATATCCTCGATTTTCACCCTGAAGAATTAATTTTTTCGTTGAATAACATTGTCCATCGTCTTTGCCTTGAAAAAAGGAATCTAAAAACATCTACTTTTTGCTAAATTATTTTGAAATTTTTCGAAAAAATTTTTGTCAAAATGTTTTTGGAAGCAATGTTGAGTGTACATGGAAACTCAACATACACTAATGCATCATTTTTCAAACGATCATAACTAATTTTTGTATTAAGCGTTTCTCAATGTAGTATAGTGCATTCGATGCGGATTTTTAAGCTGCGTCGATCTGTGTTATCAGATTTGCGCTAGCTTAAAAATGCACCGAGATATCAACTGATATAAGTTCACACTTATATCCTCGATTTTCACCCTGAAGAATTAATTTTTTCGTTGAATAACATTGTCCATCGTCTTTGCCTTGAAAAAAGGAATCTAAAAACATCTACTTTTTGCTAAATTATAATGAAATTTTTCGAAAAAATTTTTGTCAAAATGTTTTTGGAAGCAATGTTGAGTGTACATGGAAACTCAACATACACTAATGCATCATTTTTCAAACGATCATAACTTATTTTTGTATTAAGCGTTTCTAAATGTAGTATAGTGCATTCGATGCGGATTTTTAAGCTGCGTCGATCTGTGTTATCAGATTTGCGCTAGCTTAAAAATGCACCGAGATATCAACTGATATAAGTTCACACTTATATCCTCGATTTTCACCCTGAAGAATTAATTTTTTCGTTGAATAACATTGTCCATCGTCTTTGCCTTGAAAAAAGGAATCTAAAAACATCTACTTTTTGCTAAATTATTTTGAAATTTTTCGAAAAAATTTTTGTCAAAATGTTTTTGGAAGCAATGTTGAGTGTACATGGAAACTCAACATACACTAATGCATCATTTTTCAAACGATCATAACTTATTTTTGTATTAAGCGTTTCTCAATGTAGTATAGTGCATTCGATGCGGATTTTTAAGCTGCGTCGATCTGTGTTATCAGATTTGCGCTAGCTTGAAAATGCACCGAGATATCAACTGATATAAGTTCACACTTATATCCTCGATTTTCACCCTGAAGAACTAATTTTTTCGTTGAATAACATTGTCCATCGTCTTTGCCTTGAAAAAAGGAATCTAAAAACATCTACTTTTTGCTAAATTATAATGAAATTTTTCGAAAAAATTTTTGTCAAAATGTTTTTGGAAGCAATGTTGAGTGTACATGGAAACTCAACATACACTAATGCATCATTTTTCAAACGATCATAACTTATTTTTGTATTAAGCGTTTCTCAATGTAGTATAGTGCATTCGATGCGGATTTTTAAGCTGCGTCGATCTGTGTTATCAGATTTGCGCTAGCTTAAAAATGCACCGAGATATCAACTGATATAAGTTCACACACATATCGTCGATTTTCACCCTGAAGAATCAATTTTTTCGTTGAATAACATTGTCCATCGTCTTTGCCTTGAAAAAAGGAATCTAAAAACATCTACTTTTTGCTGAATTATTTTGAAATTTTTCGAAAAAATTTTTGTCAAAATGTTTTTGGAAGCAATGTTGAGTGTACATGGAAACTCAACATACACTAATGCATCATTTTTCAAACGATCATAACTGATTTTCGTATTAAGCGTTTCTAAATGTAGTATAGTGCATTCGATGCGGATTTTTAAGCTGCGTCGATCTGTGTTATCAGATTTGCGCTAGCTTAAAAATGCACCGAGATATCAACTGATATAAGTTCACACTTATATCCTCGATTTTCACCCTGAAGAATTAATTTTTTCGTTGAATAACATTGTCCATCGTCTTTGCCTTGAAAAAAGGAATCTAAAAACATCTACTTTTTGCTAAATTATTTTGAAATTTTTCGAAAAAATTTTTGTCAAAATGTTTTTGGAAGCAATGTTGAGTGTACATGGAAACTCAACATACACTAATGCATCATTTTTCAAACGATCATAACTGATTTTCGTATTAAGCGTTTCTAAATGTAGTATAGTGCATTCGATGCGGATTTTTAAGCTGCGTCGATCTGTGTTATCAGATTTGCGCTAGCTTAAAAATGCACCGAGATATCAACTGATATAAGTTCACACATATATCCTCGATTTTCACCCTGAAGAATTAATTTTTTCGTTGAATAACATTGTCCATCGTCTTTGCCTTGAAAAAAGGAATCTAAAAACATCTACTTTTTGCTAAATTATTTTGAAATTTTTCGAAAAAATTTTTGTCAAAATGTTTTTGGAAGCAATGTTGAGTGTACATGGAAACTCAACATACACTAATGCATCATTTTTCAAACGATCATAACTTATTTTTGTATTAAGCGTTTCTCAATGTAGTATAGTGCATTCGATGCGGATTTTTAAGCTGCGCCGATCTGTGTTATCAGATTTGCGCTAGCTTAAAAATGCACCGAGATATCAACTGATATAAGTTCACACTTATATCCTCGATTTTCACCCTGAAGAATTAATTTTTTCGTTGAATAACATTGTCCATCGTCTTTGCCTTGAAAAAAGGAATCTAAAAACATCTACTTTTTGCTAAATTATAATGAAATTTTTCGAAAAAATTTTTGTCAAAATGTTTTTGGAAGCAATGTTGAGTGTACATGGAAACTCAACATACACTACTGCATCATTTTTCAAACGATCATAACTTGTTTTTGTATTAAGCGTTTCTAAATGTAGTATAGTGCATTCGATGCGGATTTTTAAGCTGCGTCGATCTGTGTTATCAGATTTGCGCTAGCTTAAAAATGCACCGAGATATCAACTGATATAAGTTCACACTTATATCCTCGATTTTCACCCTGAAGAATTAATTTTTTCGTTGAATAACATTGTCCATCGTCTTTGCCTTGAAAAAAGGAATCTAAAAACATCTACTTTTTGCTAAATTATTTTGAAATTTTTCGAAAAAATTTTTGTCAAAATGTTTTTGGAAGCAATGTTGAGTGTACATGGAAACTCAACATACACTAATGCATCATTTTTCAAACGATCATAACTTATTTTTGTATTAAGCGTTTCTAAATGTAGTATAGTGCATTCGATGCGGATTTTTAAGCTGCGTCGATCTGTGGTATCAGATTTGCGCTAGCTTAAAAATGCACCGAGATATCAACTGATATAAGTTCACACTTATATCCTCGATTTTCACCCTGAAGAATTAATTTTTTCGTTGAATAACATTGTCCATCGTCTTTGCCTTGAAAAAAGGAATCTAAAAACATCTACTTTTTGCTAAATTATTTTGAAATTTTTCGAAAAAATTTTTGTCAAAATGTTTTTGGAAGCAATGTTGAGTGTACATGGAAACTCAACATACACTAATGCATCATTTTTCAAACGATCATAACTAATTTTTGTATTAAGCGTTTCTCAATGTAGTATAGTGCATTCGATGCGGATTTTTAAGCTGCGTCGATCTGTGTTATCAGATTTGCGCTAGCTTAAAAATGCACCGAGATATCAACTGATATAAGTTCACACTTATATCCTCGATTTTCACCCTGAAGAATTAATTTTTTCGTTGAATAACATTGTCCATCGTCTTTGCCTTGAAAAAAGGAATCTAAAAACATCTACTTTTTGCTAAATTATTTTGAAATTTTTTGAAAAAATTTTTGTCAAAATGTTTTTGGAAGCAATGTTGAGTGTACATGGAAACTCAACATACACTAATGCATCATTTTTCAAACGATCATAACTAATTTTTGTATTAAGCGTTTCTCAATGTAGTATAGTGCATTCGATGCGGATTTTTAAGCTGCGTCGATCTGTGTTATCAGATTTGCGCTAGCTTAAAAATGCACCGAGATATCAACTGATATAAGTTCACACTTATATCCTCGATTTTCACCCTGAAGAATTAATTTTTTCGTTGAATAACATTGTCCATCGTCTTTGCCTTGAAAAAAGGAATCTAAAAACATCTACTTTTTGCTAAATTATTTTGAAATTTTTTGAAAAAATTTTTGTCAAAATGTTTTTGGAAGCAATGTTGAGTGTACATGGAAACTCAACATACACTAATGCATCATTTTTCAAACGATCATAACTAATTTTTGTATTAAGCGTTTCTCAATGTAGTATAGTGCATTCGATGCGGATTTTTAAGCTGCGTCGATCTGTGTTATCAGATTTGCGCTAGCTTAAAAATGCACCGAGATATCAACTGATATAAGTTCACACTTATATCCTCGATTTTCACCCTGAAGAATTAATTTTTTCGTTGAATAACATTGTCCATCGTCTTTGCCTTGAAAAAAGGAATCTAAAAACATCTACTTTTTGCTAAATTATTTGGAAATTTTTCGAAAAAATTTTTGTCAAAATGTTTTTGGAAGCAATGTTGAGTGTACATGGAAACTCAACATACACTAATGCATCATTTTTCAAACGATCATAACTGATTTTTGTATTAAGCGTTTCTCAATGTAGTATAGTGCATTCGATGCGGATTTTTAAGCTGCGTCGATCTGTGTTATCAGATTTGCGCTAGCTTAAAAATGCACCGAGATATCAACTGATATAAGTTCACACATATATCCTCGATTTTCACCCTGAAGAATTGATTTTTTCGTTGAATAATATTGTCCATCGTCTTTGCCTTGAAAAAAGGAATCTAAAAACATCTACTTTTTGCTAAATTATAATGAAATTTTTCGAAAAAATTTTTGTCAAAATGTTTTTGGAAGCAATGTTGAGTGTACATGGAAACTCAACATACACTAATGCATCATTTTTCAAACGATCATAACTTATTTTTGTATTAAGCGTTTCTAAATGTAGTATAGTGCATTCGATGCGGATTTTTAAGCTGCGTCGATCTGTGTTATCAGATTTGCGCTAGCTTAAAAATGCACCGAGATATCAACTGATATAAGTTCACACTTATATCCTCGATTTTCACCCTGAAGAATTAATTTTTTCGTTGAATAACATTGTCCATCGTCTTTGCCTTGAAAAAAGGAATCTAAAAACATCTACTTTTTGCTAAATTATTTTGAAATTTTTCGAAAAAATTTTTGTCAAAATGTTTTTGGAAGCAATGTTGAGTGTACATGGAAACTCAACATACACTAATGCATCATTTTTCAAACGATCATAACTTATTTTTGTATTAAGCGTTTCTCAATGTAGTATAGTGCATTCGATGCGGATTTTTAAGCTGCGTCGATCTGTGTTATCAGATTTGCGCTAGCTTGAAAATGCACCGAGATATCAACTGATATAAGTTCACACTTATATCCTCGATTTTCACCCTGAAGAACTAATTTTTTCGTTGAATAACATTGTCCATCGTCTTTGCCTTGAAAAAAGGAATCTAAAAACATCTACTTTTTGCTAAATTATAATGAAATTTTTCGAAAAAATTTTTGTCAAAATGTTTTTGGAAGCAATGTTGAGTGTACATGGACACTCAACATACACTAATGCATCATTTTTCAAACGATCATAACTTATTTTTGTATTAAGCGTTTCTCAATGTAGTATAGTGCATTCGATGCGGATTTTTAAGCTGCGTCGATCTGTGTTATCAGATTTGCGCTAGCTTAAAAATGCACCGAGATATCAACTGATATAAGTTCACACACATATCGTCGATTTTCACCCTGAAGAATCAATTTTTTCGTTGAATAACATTGTCCATCGTCTTTGCCTTGAAAAAAGGAATCTAAAAACATCTACTTTTTGCTGAATTATTTTGAAATTTTTCGAAAAAATTTTTGTCAAAATGTTTTTGGAAGCAATGTTGAGTGTACATGGAAACTCAACATACACTAATGCATCATTTTTCAAACGATCATAACTGATTTTCGTATTAAGCGTTTCTAAATGTAGTATAGTGCATTCGATGCGGATTTTTAAGCTGCGTCGATCTGTGTTATCAGATTTGCGCTAGCTTAAAAATGCACCGAGATATCAACTGATATAAGTTCACACTTATATCCTCGATTTTCACCCTGAAGAATTAATTTTTTCGTTGAATAACATTGTCCATCGTCTTTGCCTTGAAAAAAGGAATCTAAAAACATCTACTTTTTGCTAAATTATTTTGAAATTTTTCGAAAAAATTTTTGTCAAAATGTTTTTGGAAGCAATGTTGAGTGTACATGGAAACTCAACATACACTAATGCATCATTTTTCAAACGATCATAACTGATTTTTGTATTAAGCGTTTCTCAATGTAGTATAGTGCATTCGATGCGGATTTTTAAGCTGCGTCGATCTGTGTTATCAGATTTGCGCTAGCTTAAAAATGCACCGAGATATCAACTGATATAAGTTCACACATATATCCTCGATTTTCACCCTGAAGAATTGATTTTTTCGTTGAATAATATTGTCCATCGTCTTTGCCTTGAAAAAAGGAATCTAAAAACATCTACTTTTTGCTAAATTATAATGAAATTTTTCGAAAAAATTTTTGTCAAAATGTTTTTGGAAGCAATGTTGAGTGTACATGGAAACTCAACATACACTAATGCATCATTTTTCAAACGATCATAACTTATTTTTGTATTAAGCGTTTCTAAATGTAGTATAGTGCATTCGATGCGGATTTTTAAGCTGCGTCGATCTGTGTTATCAGATTTGCGCTAGCTTAAAAATGCACCGAGATATCAACTGATATAAGTTCACACTTATATCCTCGATTTTCACCCTGAAGAATTAATTTTTTCGTTGAATAACATTGTCCATCGTCTTTGCCTTGAAAAAAGGAATCTAAAAACATCTACTTTTTGCTAAATTATTTTGAAATTTTTCGAAAAAATTTTTGTCAAAATGTTTTTGGAAGCAATGTTGAGTGTACATGGAAACTCAACATACACTAATGCATCATTTTTCAAACGATCATAACTTATTTTTGTATTAAGCGTTTCTCAATGTAGTATAGTGCATTCGATGCGGATTTTTAAGCTGCGTCGATCTGTGTTATCAGATTTGCGCTAGCTTGAAAATGCACCGAGATATCAACTGATATAAGTTCACACTTATATCCTCGATTTTCACCCTGAAGAACTAATTTTTTCGTTGAATAACATTGTCCATCGTCTTTGCCTTGAAAAAAGGAATCTAAAAACATCTACTTTTTGCTAAATTATGATGAAATTTTTCGAAAAAATTTTTGTCAAAATGTTTTTGGAAGCAATGTTGAGTGTACATGGAAACTCAACATACACTAATGCATCATTTTTCAAACGATCATAACTTATTTTTGTATTAAGCGTTTCTCAATGTAGTATAGTGCATTCGATGCGGATTTTTAAGCTGCGTCGATCTGTGTTATCAGATTTGCGCTAGCTTAAAAATGCACCGAGATATCAACTGATATAAGTTCACACACATATCGTCGATTTTCACCCTGAAGAATCAATTTTTTCGTTGAATAACATTGTCCATCGTCTTTGCCTTGAAAAAAGGAATCTAAAAACATCTACTTTTTGCTGAATTATTTTGAAATTTTTCGAAAAAATTTTTGTCAAAATGTTTTTGGAAGCAATGTTGAGTGTACATGGAAACTCAACATACACTAATGCATCATTTTTCAAACGATCATAACTGATTTTCGTATTAAGCGTTTCTAAATGTAGTATAGTGCATTCGATGCGGATTTTTAAGCTGCGTCGATCTGTGTTATCAGATTTGCGCTAGCTTAAAAATGCACCGAGATATCAACTGATATAAGTTCACACTTATATCCTCGATTTTCACCCTGAAGAATTAATTTTTTCGTTGAATAACATTGTCCATCGTCTTTGCCTTGAAAAAAGGAATCTAAAAACATCTACTTTTTGCTAAATTATTTTGAAATTTTTCGAAAAAATTTTTGTCAAAATGTTTTTGGAAGCAATGTTGAGTGTACATGGAAACTCAACATACACTAATGCATCATTTTTCAAACGATCATAACTTATTTTTGTATTATGCGTTTCTCAATGTAGTATAGTGCATTCGATGCGGATTTTTAAGCTGCGTCGATCTGTGTTATCAGATTTGCGCTAGCTTAAAAATGCACCGAGATATCAACTGATATAAGTTCACACTTATATCCTCGATTTTCACCCTGAAGAACTAATTTTTTCGTTGAATAACACTGTCCATCGTCTTTGCCTTGAAAAAAGGAATCTAAAAACATCTACTTTTTGCTAAATTATAATGAAATTTTTCGAAAAAATTTTTGTCAAAATGTTTTTGGAAGCAATGTTGAGTGTACATGGAAACTCAACATACACTAATGCATCATTTTTCAAACAATCATAACTTATTTTTGTATTAAGCGTTTCTCAATGTAGTATAGTGCATTCGATGCGGATTTTTAAGCTGCGTCGATCTGTGTTATCAGATTTGCGCTAGCTTAAAAATGCACCGAGATATCAACTGATATAAGTTCACACACATATCCTCGATTTTCACCCTGAAGAATCAATTTTTTCGTTGAATAACATTGTCCATCGTCTTTGCCTTGAAAAAAGGAATCTAAAAACATCTACTTTTTGCTGAATTATTTTGAAATTTTTCGAAAAAATTTTTGTCAAAATGTTTTTGGAAGCAATGTTGAGTGTACATGGAAACTCAACATACACTAATGCATCATTTTTCAAACGATCATAACTAATTTTTGTATTAAGCGTTTCTCAATGTAGTATAGTGCATTCGATGCGGATTTTTAAGCTGCGTCGATCTGTGTTATCAGATTTGCGCTAGCTCAAAAATGCACCGAGATATCAACTGATATAAGTTCACACATATATCCTCGATTTTCACCCTGAAGAATTAATTTTTTCGTTGAATAACATTGTCCATCGTCTTTGCCTTGAAAAAAGGAATCTAAAAACATCTACTTTTTGCTAAATTATTTTGAAATTTTTCGAAAAAATTTTTGTCAAAATGTTTTCGGAAGCAATGTTGAGTGTACATGGAAACTCAACATACACTAATGCATCATTTTTCAAACGATCATAACTGATTTTCGTATTAAGCGTTTCTCAATGTAGTATAGTGCATTCGATGCGGATTTTTAAGCTGCGTCGATCTGTGTTATCAGATTTGCGCTAGCTTAAAAATGCACCGAGATATCAACTGATATAAGTTTACACTTATATCCTCGATTTTCACCCTGAAGAATTAATTTTTTCGTTGAATAACATTGTCCATCGTCTTTGCCTTGAAAAAAGGAATCTAAAAACATCTACTTTTTGCTAAATTATTTTGAAATTTTTCGAAAAAATTTTTGTCAAAATGTTTTTGGAAGCAATGTTGAGTGTACATGGAAACTCAACATACACTAATGCATCATTTTTCAAACGATCATAACTTATTTTTGTATTAAGCGTTTCTCAATGTAGTATAGTGCATTCGATGCGGATTTTTAAGCTGCGTCGATCTGTGTTATCAGATTTGCGCTAGCTTAAAAATGCACCGAGATATCAACTGATATAAGTTCACACATATATCCTCGATTTTCACCCTGAAGAATTAATTTTTTCGTTGAATAACATTGTCCATCGTCTTTGCCTTGAAAAAAGGAATCTAAAAACATCTACTTTTTGCTAAATTATTTTGAAATTTTTCGAAAAAATTTTTGTCAAAATGTTTTTGGAAGCAATGTTGAGTGTACATGGAAACTCAACATACACTAATGCATCATTTTTCAAACGATCATAACTTATTTTTGTATTAAGCGTTTCTCAATGTAGTATAGTGCATTCGATGCGGATTTTTAAGCTGCGTCGATCTGTGTTATCAGATTTGCGCTAGCTTAAAAATGCACCGAGATATCAACTGATATAAGTTCACACTTATATCCTCGATTTTCACCCTGAAGAATTAATTTTTTCGTTGAATAACATTGTCCATCGTCTTTGCCTTGAAAAAAGGAATCTAAAAACATCTACTTTTTGCTAAATTATTTTGAAATTTTTCGAAAAAATTTTTGTCAAAATGTTTTTGGAAGCAATGTTGAGTGTACATGGAAACTCAACATACACTAATGCATCATTTTTCAAACGATCATAACTGATTTTTGTATTAAGCGTTTCTCAATGTAGTATAGTGCATTCGATGCGGATTTTTAAGCTGCGTCGATCTGTGTTATCAGATTTGCGCTAGCTTAAAAATGCACCGAGATATCAACTGATATAAGTTCACACTTATATCCTCGATTTTCACCCTGAAGAATTAATTTTTTCGTTGAATAACATTGTCCATCGTCTTTGCCTTGAAAAAAGGAATCTAAAAACATCTACTTTTTGCTAAATTATTTTGAAATTTTTCGAAAAAATTTTTGTCAAAATGTTTTTGGAAGCAATGTTGAGTGTACATGGAAACTCAACATACACTAATGCATCATTTTTCAAACGATCATAACTGATTTTCGTATTAAGCGTTTCTAAATGTAGTATAGTGCATTCGATGCGGATTTTTAAGCTGCGTCGATCTGTGTTATCAGATTTGCGCTAGCTTAAAAATGCACCGAGATATCAACTGATATAAGTTCACACATATATCCTCGATTTTCACCCTGAAGAATTAATTTTTTCGTTGAATAACATTGTCCATCGTCTTTGCCTCGAAAAAAGGAATCTAAAAACATCTACTTTTTGCTAAATTATTTTGAAATTTTTCGAAAAAATTTTTGTCAAAATGTTTTTGGAAGCAATGTTGAGTGTACATGGAAACTCAACATACACTAATGCATCATTTTTCAAACGATCATAACTTATTTTTGTATTAAGCGTTTCTCAATGTAGTATAGTGCATTCGATGCGGATTTTTAAGCTGCGCCGATCTGTGTTATCAGATTTGCGCTAGCTTAAAAATGCACCGAGATATCAACTGATATAAGTTCACACTTATATCCTCGATTTTCACCCTGAAGAATTAATTTTTTTGTTGAATAACATTGTCCATCGTCTTTGCCTTGAAAAAAGGAATCTAAAAACATCTACTTTTTGCTAAATTATAATGAAATTTTTCGAAAAAATTTTTGTCAAAATGTTTTTGGAAGCAATGTTGAGTGTACATGGAAACTCAACATACACTAATGCATCATTTTTCAAACGATCATAACTTATTTTTGTATTAAGCGTTTCTAAATGTAGTATAGTGCATTCGATGCGGATTTTTAAGCTGCGTCGATCTGTGTTATCAGATTTGCGCTAGCTTAAAAATGCACCGAGATATCAACTGATATAAGTTCACACTTATATCCTCGATTTTCACCCTGAAGAATTAATTTTTTCGTTGAATAACATTGTCCATCGTCTTTGCCTTGAAAAAAGGAATCTAAAAACATCTACTTTTTGCTAAATTATTTTGAAATTTTTCGAAAAAATTTTTGTCAAAATGTTTTTGGAAGCAATGTTGAGTGTACATGGAAACTCAACATACACTAATGCATCATTTTTCAAACGATCATAACTTATTTTTGTATTAAGCGTTTCTAAATGTAGTATAGTGCATTCGATGCGGATTTTTAAGCTGCGTCGATCTGTGTTATCAGATTTGCGCTAGCTTAAAAATGCACCGAGATATCAACTGATATAAGTTCACACTTATATCCTCGATTTTCACCCTGAAGAATTAATTTTTTCGTTGAATAACATTGTCCATCGTCTTTGCCTTGAAAAAAGGAATCTAAAAACATCTACTTTTTGCTAAATTATTTTGAAATTTTTCGAAAAAATTTTTGTCAAAATGTTTTTGGAAGCAATGTTGAGTGTACATGGAAACTCAACATACACTAATGCATCATTTTTCAAACGATCATAACTGATTTTCGTATTAAGCGTTTCTAAATGTAGTATAGTGCATTCGATGCGGATTTTTAAGCTGCGTCGATCTGTGTTATCAGATTTGCGCTAGCTTAAAAATGCACCGAGATATCAACTGATATAAGTTCACACATATATCCTCGATTTTCACCCTGAAGAATTAATTTTTTCGTTGAATAACATTGTCCATCGTCTTTGCCTTGAAAAAAGGAATCTAAAAACATCTACTTTTTGCTAAATTATTTTGAAATTTTTCGAAAAAATTTTTGTCAAAATGTTTTTGGAAGCAATGTTGAGTGTACATGGAAACTCAACATACACTAATGCATCATTTTTCAAACGATCATAACTTATTTTTGTATTAAGCGTTTCTCAATGTAGTATAGTGCATTCGATGCGGATTTTTAAGCTGCGCCGATCTGTGTTATCAGATTTGCGCTAGCTTAAAAATGCACCGAGATATCAACTGATATAAGTTCACACTTATATCCTCGATTTTCACCCTGAAGAATTAATTTTTTCGTTGAATAACATTGTCCATCGTCTTTGCCTTGAAAAAAGGAATCTAAAAACATCTACTTTTTGCTAAATTATAATGAAATTTTTCGAAAAAATTTTTGTCAAAATGTTTTTGGAAGCAATGTTGAGTGTACATGGAAACTCAACATACACTAATGCATCATTTTTCAAACGATCATAACTTATTTTTGTATTAAGCGTTTTTAAATGTAGTATAGTGCATTCGATGCGGATTTTTAAGCTGCGTCGATCTGTGTTATCAGATTTGCGCTAGCTTAAAAATGCACCGAGATATCAACTGATATAAGTTCACACTTATATCCTCGATTTTCACCCTGAAGAATTAATTTTTTCGTTGAATAACATTGTCCATCGTCTTTGCCTTGAAAAAAGGAATCTAAAAACATCTACTTTTTGCTAAATTATTTTGAAATTTTTCGAAAAAATTTTTGTCAAAATGTTTTTGGAAGCAATGTTGAGTGTACATGGAAACTCAACATACACTAATGCATCATTTTTCAAACGATCATAACTTATTTTTGTATTAAGCGTTTCTAAATGTAGTATAGTGCATTCGATGCGGATTTTTAAGCTGCGTCGATCTGTGTTATCAGATTTGCGCTAGCTTAAAAATGCACCGAGATATCAACTGATATAAGTTCACACTTATATCCTCGATTTTCACCCTGAAGAATTAATTTTTTCGTTGAATAACATTGTCCATCGTCTTTGCCTTGAAAAAAGGAATCTAAAAACATCTACTTTTTGCTAAATTATTTTGAAATTTTTCGAAAAAATTTTTGTCAAAATGTTTTTGGAAGCAATGTTGAGTGTACATGGAAACTCAACATACACTAATGCATCATTTTTCAAACGATCATAACTTATTTTTGTATTAAGCGTTTCTAAATGTAGTATAGTGCATTCGATGCGGATTTTTAAGCTGCGTCGATCTGTGTTATCAGATTTGCGCTAGCTTAAAAATGCACCGAGATATCAACTGATATAAGTTCACACACATATCCTCGATTTTCACCCTGAAGAATCAATTTTTTCGTTGAATAACATTGTCGATCGTCTTTGCCTTGAAAAAAGGAATCTAAAAACATCTACTTTTTGCTGAATTACTTTGAAATTTTTCGAAAAAATTTTTGTCAAAATGTTTTTGGAAGCAATGTTGAGTGTACATGGAAACTCAACATACACTAATGCATCATTTTTCAAACGATCATAACTGATTTTTGTATTAAGCGTTTCTCAATGTAGTATAGTGCATTCGATGCGGATTTTTAAGCTGCGTCGATCCGTGTTATCAGATTTGCGCTAGATTAAAAATGCACCGAGATATCAACTGATATTAGTTCACACTTATATCCTCGATTTTCACCCTGAAGAATTAATTTTTTCGTTGAATAATATTGTCCATCGTCTTTGCCTTGAAAAAAGGAATCTAAAAACATCTACTTTTTGCTAAATTATTTTGAAATTTTTCGTAAAAAAATTTTTGTCAAAATGTTTTTGGAAGCAATGTTGAGTGTACATGGAAACTCAACATACACTAATGCGTCATTTTTCAAACGATCATAACTAATTTTTGTATTAAGCGTTTCTCAATGTAGTATAGTGCATTCGATGCGGATTTTTAAGCTGCGTCGATCTGTGTTATCAGATTTGCGCTAGCTTAAAAATGCACCGAGATATCAACTGATATAAGTTCACACATATATCCTCGATTTTCACCCTGAAGAATTAATTTTTTCGTTGAATAACATTGTCCATCGTCTTTGCCTTGAAAAAAGGAATCTAAAAACATCTACTTTTTGCTAAATTATAATGAAATTTTTCGAAAAAATTTTTGTCAAAATGTTTTTGGAAGCAATGTTGAGTGTACATGGAAACTCAACATACACTAATGCATCATTTTTCAAACGATCATAACTTATTTTTGTATTAAGCGTTTCTCAATGTAGTATAGTGCATTCGATGCGGATTTTTAAGCTGCGTCGATCTGTGTTATCAGATTTGCGCTAGCTTAAAAATGCACCGAGATATCAACTGATATAAGTTCACACTTATATCCTCGATTTTCACCCTGAAGAATTAATTTTTTCGTTGAATAACATTGTCCATCGTCTTTGCCTTGAAAAAAGAAATCTAAAAACATCTACTTTTTGCTAAATTATAATGAAATTTTTCGAAAAAATTTTTGTCAAAATGTTTTTGGAAGCAATGTTGAGTGTACATGGAAACTCAACATACACTAATGCATCATTTTTCAAACGATCATAACTTATTTTTGTATTAAGCGTTTCTCAATGTAGTATAGTGCATTCGATGCGGATTTTTAAGCTGCGTCGATCTGTGTTATCAGATTTGCGCTAGCTTAAAAATGCACCGAGATATCAACTGATATAAGTTCACACTTATATCCTCGATTTTCACCCTGAAGAACTAATTTTTTCGTTGAATAACATTGTCCATCGTC
Source organism: Auanema rhodensis (assembly GCA_964057225.1). Taxonomy (NCBI): domain Eukaryota; kingdom Metazoa; phylum Nematoda; class Chromadorea; order Rhabditida; family Rhabditidae; genus Auanema; species Auanema rhodense. The sequence goes on along the minus strand of OZ059899.1, from coordinate 4,699,832 downwards.
TTTGCCTTGAAAAAAGGAATCTAAAAACATCTACTTTTTGCTAAATTATTTTGAAATTTTTCGAAAAAATTTTTGTCAAAATGTTTTTGGAAGCAATGTTGAGTGTACATGGAAACTCAACATACACTAATGCATCATTTTTCAAACGATCATAACTTATTTTTGTATTGAGCGTTCCTCAATGTAGTATAGTGCATTCGATGCGGATTTTTAAGCTGCGTCGATCTGTGTTATCAGATTTGCGCTAGCTTAAAAATGCACCGAGATATCAACTGATATAAGTTCACACTTATATCCTCGATTTTCACCCTGAAGAACTAATTTTTTCGTTGAATAACATTGTCCATCGTCTTTGCCTTGAAAAAAGGAATCTAAAAACATCTACTTTTTGCTAAATTATAATGAAATTTTTCGAAAAAATTTTTGTCAAAATGTTTTTGGAAGCAATGTTGAGTGTACATGGAAACTCAACATACACTAATGCATCATTTTTCAAACGATCATATCTAATTTTTGTATTAAGCGTTTCTCAATGTAGTATAGTGCATTCGATGCGGATTTTTAAGCTGCGTCGATCTGTGTTATCAGATTTGCGCTAGCTTAAAAATGCACCGAGATATCAACTGATATAAGTTCACACATATATCCTCGATTTTCACCCTGAAGAATTAATTTTTTCGTTGAATAACATTGTCCATCGTCTTTGCCTTGAAAAAAGGAATCTAAAAACATCTACTTTTTGCTAAATTATAATGAAATTTTTCGAAAAAATTTTTGTCAAAATGTTTTTGGAAGCAATGTTGAGTGTACATGGAAACTCAACATACACTAATGCATCATTTTTCAAACGATCATAACTTATTTTTGTATTAAGCGTTTCTCAATGTAGTATAGTGCATTCGATGCGGATTTTTAAGCTGCGTCGATCTGTGTTATCAGATTTGCGCTAGCTTAAAAATGCACCGAGATATCAACTGATATAAGTTCACACTTATATCCTCGATTTTCACCCTGAAGAATTAATTTTTTCGTTGAATAACATTGTCCATCGTCTTTGCCTTGAAAAAAGAAATCTAAAAACATCTACTTTTTGCTAAATTATAATGAAATTTTTCGAAAAAATTTTTGTCAAAATGTTTTTGGAAGCAATGTTGAGTGTACATGGAAACTCAACATACACTAATGCATCATTTTTCAAACGATCATAACTTATTTTTGTATTAAGCGTTTCTCAATGTAGTATAGTGCATTCGATGCGGATTTTTAAGCTGCGTCGATCTGTGTTATCAGATTTGCGCTAGCTTAAAAATGCACCGAGATATCAACTGATATAAGTTCACACTTATATCCTCGATTTTCACCCTGAAGAACTAATTTTTTCGTTGAATAACATTGTCCATCGTCTTTGCCTTGAAAAAAGGAATCTAAAAACATCTACTTTTTGCTAAATTATTTTGAAATTTTTCGAAAAAATTTTTGTCAAAATGTTTTTGGAAGCAATGTTGAGTGTACATGGAAACTCAACATACACTAATGCATCATTTTTCAAACGATCATAACTTATTTTTGTATTGAGCGTTCCTCAATGTAGTATAGTGCATTCGATGCGGATTTTTAAGCTGCGTCGATCTGTGTTATCAGATTTGCGCTAGCTTAAAAATGCACCGAGATATCAACTGATATAAGTTCACACTTATATCCTCGATTTTCACCCTGAAGAACTAATTTTTTCGTTGAATAACATTGTCCATCGTCTTTGCCTTGAAAAAAGGAATCTAAAAACATCTACTTTTTGCTAAATTATAATGAAATTTTTCGAAAAAATTTTTGTCAAAATGTTTTTGGAAGCAATGTTGAGTGTACATGGAAACTCAACATACACTAATGCATCATTTTTCAAACGATCATATCTAATTTTTGTATTAAGCGTTTCTCAATGTAGTATAGTGCATTCGATGCGGATTTTTAAGCTGCGTCGATCTGTGTTATCAGATTTGCGCTAGCTTAAAAATGCACCGAGATATTAACTGATATAAGTTCACACTTATATCCTCGATTTTCACAATGAAGAATTAATTTTTTCGTTGAATAACATTGTCCATCGTCTTTGCCTTGAAAAAAGGAATCTAAAAACATCTACTTTTTGCTAAATTATTTTGAAATTTTTCGAAAAAATTTTTGTCAAAATGTTTTTGGAAGCAATGTTGAGTGTACATGGAAACTCAACATACACTAATGCATCATTTTTCAAACGATCATAACTAATTTTTGTATTAAGCGTTTCTCAATGTAGTATAGTGCATTCGATGCGGATTTTTAAGCTGCGTCGATCTGTGTTATCAGATTTGCGCTAGCTTAAAAATGCACCGAGATATCAACTGATATAAGTTCACACACATATCCTCGATTTTCACCCTGAAGAATCAATTTTTTCGTTGAATAACATTGTCCATCGTCTTTGCCTTGAAAAAAGGAATCTAAAAACATCTACTTTTTGCTGAATTATTTTGAAATTTTTCGAAAAAATTTTTGTCAAAATGTTTTTGGAAGCAATGTTGAGTGTACATGGAAACTCAACATACACTAATGCATCATTTTTCAAACGATCATAACTAATTTTTGTATTAAGCGTTTCTCAATGTAATATAGTGCATTCGATGCGGATTTTTAAGCTGCGTCGATCTGTGTTATCAGATTTGCGCTAGCTTAAAAATGCACCGAGATATTAACTGATATAAGTTCACACTTATATCCTCGATTTTCACAATGAAGAATTAATTTTTTCGTTGAATAACATTGTCCATCATCTTTGCCTTGAAAAAAGGAATCTGAAAACATCTACTTTTTGCTAAATTATTTTGAAATTTTTCGAAAAAATTTTTGTCAAAATGTTTTTGGAAGCAATGTTGAGTGTACATGGAAACTCAACATACACTAATGCATCATTTTTCAAACGATCATAACTTATTTTTGTATTAAGCGTTTCTAAATGTAGTATAGTGCATTCGATGCGGATTTTTAAGCTGCGTCGATCTGTGTTATCAGATTTGCGCTAGCTTAAAAATGCACCGAGATATCAACTGATATAAGTTCACACTTATATCCTCGATTTTCACCCTGAAGAATTAATTTTTTCGTTGAATAACATTGTCCATCGTCTTTGCCTTGAAAAAAGGAATCTAAAAACATCTACTTTTTGCTAAATTATTTTGAAATTTTTCGAAAAAATTTTTGTCAAAATGTTTTTGGAAGCAATGTTGAGTGTACATGGAAACTCAACATACACTAATGCATCATTTTTCAAACGATCATAACTTATTTTTGTATTAAGCGTTTCTAAATGTAGTATAGTGCATTCGATGCGGATTTTTAAGCTGCGTCGATCTGTGTTATCAGATTTGCGCTAGCTTAAAAATGCACCGAGATATCAACTGATATAAGTTCACACTTATATCCTCGATTTTCACCCTGAAGAATTAATTTTTTCGTTGAATAACATTGTCCATCGTCTTTGCCTTGAAAAAAGGAATCTAAAAACATCTACTTTTTGCTAAATTATTTTGAAATTTTTCGAAAAAATTTTTGTCAAAATGTTTTTGGAAGCAATGTTGAGTGTACATGGAAACTCAACATACACTAATGCATCATTTTTCAAACGATCATAACTTATTTTTGTATTAAGCGTTTCTAAATGTAGTATAGTGCATTCGATGCGGATTTTTAAGCTGCGTCGATCTGTGTTATCAGATTTGCGCTAGCTTAAAAATGCACCGAGATATCAACTGATATAAGTTCACACACATATCCTCGATTTTCACCCTGAAGAATCAATTTTTTCGTTGAATAACATTGTCGATCGTCTTTGCCTTGAAAAAAGGAATCTAAAAACATCTACTTTTTGCTGAATTACTTTGAAATTTTTCGAAAAAATTTTTGTCAAAATGTTTTTGGAAGCAATGTTGAGTGTACATGGAAACTCAACATACACTAATGCATCATTTTTCAAACGATCATAACTGATTTTTGTATTAAGCGTTTCTCAATGTAGTATAGTGCATTCGATGCGGATTTTTAAGCTGCGTCGATCCGTGTTATCAGATTTGCGCTAGATTAAAAATGCACCGAGATATCAACTGATATTAGTTCACACTTATATCCTCGATTTTCACCCTGAAGAATTAATTTTTTCGTTGAATAATATTGTCCATCGTCTTTGCCTTGAAAAAAGGAATCTAAAAACATCTACTTTTTGCTAAATTATTTTGAAATTTTTCGTAAAAAAATTTTTGTCAAAATGTTTTTGGAAGCAATGTTGAGTGTACATGGAAACTCAACATACACTAATGCGTCATTTTTCAAACGATCATAACTAATTTTTGTATTAAGCGTTTCTCAATGTAGTATAGTGCATTCGATGCGGATTTTTAAGCTGCGTCGATCTGTGTTATCAGATTTGCGCTAGCTTAAAAATGCACCGAGATATCAACTGATATAAGTTCACACATATATCCTCGATTTTCACCCTGAAGAATTAATTTTTTCGTTGAATAACATTGTCCATCGTCTTTGCCTTGAAAAAAGGAATCTAAAAACATCTACTTTTTGCTAAATTATAATGAAATTTTTCGAAAAAATTTTTGTCAAAATGTTTTTGGAAGCAATGTTGAGTGTACATGGAAACTCAACATACACTAATGCATCATTTTTCAAACGATCATAACTTATTTTTGTATTAAGCGTTTCTCAATGTAGTATAGTGCATTCGATGCGGATTTTTAAGCTGCGTCGATCTGTGTTATCAGATTTGCGCTAGCTTACAAATGCACCGAGATATCAACTGATATAAGTTCACACTTATATCCTCGATTTTCACCCTGAAGAATTAATTTTTTCGTTGAATAACATTGTCCATCGTCTTTGCCTTGAAAAAAGGAATCTAAAAACATCTACTTTTTGCTAAATTATTTTGAAATTTTTTGAAAAAATTTTTGTCAAAATGTTTTTGGAAGCAATGCTGAGTGTACATGGAAACTCAACATACACTAATGCATCATTTTTCAAACGATCATAACTTATTTTTGTATTGAGCGTTTCTCAATGTAGTATAGTGCATTCGATGCGGATTTTTAAGCTGCGTCGATCTGTGTTATCAGATTTGCGCTAGCTTAAAAATGCACCGAGATATCAACTGATATAAGTTCACACTTATATCCTCGATTTTCACCCTGAAGAACTAATTTTTTCGTTGAATAACATTGTCCATCGTCTTTGCCTTGAAAAAAGGAATCTAAAAACATCTACTTTTTGCTAAATTATTTTGAAATTTTTCGAAAAAATTTTTGTCAAAATGTTTTTGGAAGCAATGTTGAGTGTACATGGAAACTCAACATACACTAATGCATCATTTTTCAAACGATCATAACTTATTTTTGTATTGAGCGTTCCTCAATGTAGTATAGTGCATTCGATGCGGATTTTTAAGCTGCGTCGATCTGTGTTATCAGATTTGCGCTAGCTTAAAAATGCACCGAGATATCAACTGATATAAGTTCACACTTATATCCTCGATTTTCACCCTGAAGAACTAATTTTTTCGTTGAATAACATTGTCCATCGTCTTTGCCTTGAAAAAAGGAATCTAAAAACATCTACTTTTTGCTAAATTATAATGAAATTTTTCGAAAAAATTTTTGTCAAAATGTTTTTGGAAGCAATGTTGAGTGTACATGGAAACTCAACATACACTAATGCATCATTTTTCAAACGATCATATCTAATTTTTGTATTAAGCGTTTCTCAATGTAGTATAGTGCATTCGATGCGGATTTTTAAGCTGCGTCGATCTGTGTTATCAGATTTGCGCTAGCTTAAAAATGCACCGAGATATTAACTGATATAAGTTCACACTTATATCCTCGATTTTCACAATGAAGAATTAATTTTTTCGTTGAATAACATTGTCCATCGTCTTTGCCTTGAGAAAAGGAATCTAAAAACATCTACTTTTTGCTAAATTATTTTGAAATTTTTCGAAAAAATTTTTGTCAAAATGTTTTTGGAAGCAATGTTGAGTGTACATGGAAACTCAACATACACTAATGCATCATTTTTCAAACGATCATAACTAATTTTTGTATTAAGCGTTTCTCAATGTAGTATAGTGCATTCGATGCGGATTTTTAAGCTGCGTCGATCTGTGTTATCAGATTTGCGCTAGCTTAAAAATGCACCGAGATATCAACTGATATAAGTTCACACACATATCCTCGATTTTCACCCTGAAGAATCAATTTTTTCGTTGAATAACATTGTCCATCGTCTTTGCCTTGAAAAAAGGAATCTAAAAACATCTACTTTTTGCTGAATTATTTTGAAATTTTTCGAAAAAATTTTTGTCAAAATGTTTTTGGAAGCAATGTTGAGTGTACATGGAAACTCAACATACACTAATGCATCATTTTTCAAACGATCATAACTAATTTTTGTATTAAGCGTTTCTCAATGTAATATAGTGCATTCGATGCGGATTTTTAAGCTGCGTCGATCTGTGTTATCAGATTTGCGCTAGCTTAAAAATGCACCGAGATATTAACTGATATAAGTTCACACTTATATCCTCGATTTTCACAATGAAGAATTAATTTTTTCGTTGAATAACATTGTCCATCATCTTTGCCTTGAAAAAAGGAATCTGAAAACATCTACTTTTTGCTAAATTATTTTGAAATTTTTCGAAAAAATTTTTGTCAAAATGTTTTTGGAAGCAATGTTGAGTGTACATGGAAACTCAACATACACTAATGCATCATTTTTCAAACGATCATAACTTATTTTTGTATTAAGCGTTTCTCAATGTAGTATAGTGCATTCGATGCGGATTTTTAAGCTGCGTCGATCCGTGTTATCAGATTTGCGCTAGCTTAAAAATGCACCGAGATATCAACTGATATAAGTTCACACTTATATCCTCGATTTTCACCCTGAAGAATTAATTTTTTCGTTGAATAACATTGTCCATCGTCTTTGCCTTGAAAAAAGGAATCTAAAAACATCTACTTTTTGCTAAATTATTTTGAAATTTTTCGAAAAAATTTTTGTCAAAATGTTTTTGGAAGCAATGTTGAGTGTACATGGAAACTCAACATACACTAATGCGTCATTTTTCAAACGATCATAACTAATTTTTGTATTAAGCGTTTCTCAATGTAGTATAGTGCATTCGATGCGGATTTTTAAGCTGCGTCGATCTGTGTTATCAGATTTGCGCTAGCTTAAAAATGCACCGAGATATCAACTGATATAAGTTCACACTTATATCCTCGATTTTCACCCTGAAGAATTAATTTTTTCGTTGAATAACATTGTCCATCGTCTTTGCCTTGAAAAAAGGAATCTAAAAACATCTACTTTTTGCTAAATTATTTTGAAATTTTTTGAAAAAATTTTTGTCAAAATGTTTTTGGAAGCAATGTTGAGTGTACATGGAAACTCAACATACACTAATGCATCATTTTTCAAACGATCATAACTAATTTTTGTATTAAGCGTTTCTCAATGTAGTATAGTGCATTCGATGCGGATTTTTAAGCTGCGTCGATCTGTGTTATCAGATTTGCGCTAGCTTAAAAATGCACCGAGATATCAACTGATATAAGTTCACACATATATCCTCGATTTTCACCCTGAAGAATTAATTTTTTCGTTGAATAACATTGTCCATCGTCTTTGCCTTGAAAAAAGGAATCTAAAAACATCTACTTTTTGCTAAATTATAATGAAATTTTTCGAAAAAATTTTTGTCAAAATGTTTTTGGAAGCAATGTTGAGTGTACATGGAAACTCAACATACACTAATGCATCATTTTTCAAACGATCATAACTGATTTTTGTATTAAGCGTTTCTCAATGTAGTATAGTGCATTCGATGCGGATTTTTAAGCTGCGTCGATCTGTGTTATCAGATTTGCGCTAGCTTAAAAATGCACCGAGATATCAACTGATATAAGTTCACACTTATATCCTCGATTTTCACCCTGAAGAACTAATTTTTTCGTTGAATAACATTGTCCATCGTCTTTGCCTTGAAAAAAGGAATCTAAAAACATCTACTTTTTGCTAAATTATTTTGAAATTTTTCGAAAAAATTTTTGTCAAAATGTTTTTGGAAGCAATGTTGAGTGTACATGGAAACTCAACATACACTAATGCATCATTTTTCAAACGATCATAACTTATTTTTGTATTAAGCGTTTCTCAATGTAGTATAGTGCATTCGATGCGGATTTTTAAGCTGCGTCGATCTGTGTTATCAGATTTGCGCTAGCTTAAAAATGCACCGAGATATCAACTGATATAAGTTCACACACATATCCTCGATTTTCACCCTGAAGAATAAATTTTTTCGTTGAATAACATTGTCCATCGTCTTTGCCTTGAAAAAAGGAATCTAAAAACATCTACTTTTTGCTGAATTATTTTGAAATTTTTCGAAAAAATTTTTGTCAAAATGTTTTTGGAAGCAATGTTGAGTGTACATGGAAACTCAACATACACTAATGCATCATTTTTCAAACGATCATATCTAATTTTTGTATTAAGCGTTTCTCAATGTAGTATAGTGCATTCGATGCGGATTTTTAAGCTGCGTCGATCTGTGTTATCAGATTTGCGCTAGCTTAAAAATGCACCGAGATATCAACTGATATAAGTTCACACTTATATCCTCGATTTTCACCCTGAAGAATTAATTTTTTCGTTGAATAACATTGTCCATCGTCTTTGCCTTGAAAAAAGGAATCTAAAAACATCTACTTTTTGCTGAATTACTTTGAAATTTTTCGAAAAAATTTTTGTCAAAATGTTTTTGGAAGCAATGTTGAGTGTACATGGAAACTCAACATACACTAATGCGTCATTTTTCAAACGATCATAACTAATTTTTGTATTAAGCGTTTCTCAATGTAGTATAGTGCATTCGATGCGGATTTTTAAGCTGCGTCGATCTGTGTTATCAGATTTGCGCTAGCTTAAAAATGCACCGAGATATCAACTGATATAAGTTCACACTTATATCCTCGATTTTCACCCTGAAGAATTAATTTTTTCGTTGAATAACATTGTCCATCGTCTTTGCCTTGAAAAAAGGAATCTAAAAACATCTACTTTTTGCTAAATTATTTTGAAATTTTTTGAAAAAATTTTTGTCAAAATGTTTTTGGAAGCAATGTTGAGTGTACATGGAAACTCAACATACACTAATGCATCATTTTTCAAACGATCATAACTAATTTTTGTATTAAGCGTTTCTCAATGTAGTATAGTGCATTCGATGCGGATTTTTAAGCTGCGTCGATCTGTGTTATCAGATTTGCGCTAGCTTAAAAATGCACCGAGATATCAACTGATATAAGTTCACACATATATCCTCGATTTTCACCCTGAAGAATTAATTTTTTCGTTGAATAACATTGTCCATCGTCTTTGCCTTGAAAAAAGGAATCTAAAAACATCTACTTTTTGCTAAATTATAATGAAATTTTTCGAAAAAATTTTTGTCAAAATGTTTTTGGAAGCAATGTTGAGTGTACATGGAAACTCAACATACACTAATGCATCATTTTTCAAACGATCATAACTGATTTTTGTATTAAGCGTTTCTCAATGTAGTATAGTGCATTCGATGCGGATTTTTAAGCTGCGTCGATCTGTGTTATCAGATTTGCGCTAGCTTAAAAATGCACCGAGATATCAACTGATATAAGTTCACACTTATATCCTCGATTTTCACCCTGAAGAACTAATTTTTTCGTTGAATAACATTGTCCATCGTCTTTGCCTTGAAAAAAGGAATCTAAAAACATCTACTTTTTGCTAAATTATTTTGAAATTTTTCGAAAAAATTTTTGTCAAAATGTTTTTGGAAGCAATGTTGAGTGTACATGGAAACTCAACATACACTAATGCATCATTTTTCAAACGATCATAACTTATTTTTGTATTAAGCGTTTCTCAATGTAGTATAGTGCATTCGATGCGGATTTTTAAGCTGCGTCGATCTGTGTTATCAGATTTGCGCTAGCTTAAAAATGCACCGAGATATCAACTGATATAAGTTCACACACATATCCTCGATTTTCACCCTGAAGAATAAATTTTTTCGTTGAATAACATTGTCCATCGTCTTTGCCTTGAAAAAAGGAATCTAAAAACATCTACTTTTTGCTGAATTATTTTGAAATTTTTCGAAAAAATTTTTGTCAAAATGTTTTTGGAAGCAATGTTGAGTGTACATGGAAACTCAACATACACTAATGCATCATTTTTCAAACGATCATATCTAATTTTTGTATTAAGCGTTTCTCAATGTAGTATAGTGCATTCGATGCGGATTTTTAAGCTGCGTCGATCTGTGTTATCAGATTTGCGCTAGCTTAAAAATGCACCGAGATATTAACTGATATAAGTTCACACTTATATCCTCGATTTTCACAATGAAGAATTAATTTTTTCGTTGAATAACATTGTCCATCGTCTTTGCCTTGAAAAAAGGAATCTAAAAACATCTACTTTTTGCTAAATTATTTCGAAATTTTTCGAAAAAATTTTTGTCAAAATGTTTTTGGAAGCAATGTTGAGTGTACATGGAAACTCAACATACACTAATGCATCATTTTTCAAACGATCATAACTAATTTTTGTATTAAGCGTTTCTCAATGTAGTATAGTGCATTCGATGCGGATTTTTAAGCTGCGTCGATCTGTGTTATCAGATTTGCGCTAGCTTAAAAATGCACCGAGATATCAACTGATATAAGTTCACACACATATCCTCGATTTTCACCCTGAAGAATCAATTTTTTCGTTGAATCACATTGTCCATCGTCTTTGCCTTGAAAAAAGGAATCTAAAAACATCTACTTTTTGCTGAATTATTTTGAAATTTTTCGAAAAAATTTTTGTCAAAATGTTTTTGGAAGCAATGTTGAGTGTACATGGAAACTCAACATACACTAATGCATCATTTTTCAAACGATCATAACTAATTTTTGTATTAAGCGTTTCTCAATGTAGTATAGTGCATTCGATGCGGATTTTTAAGCTGCGTCGATCTGTGTTATCAGATTTGCGCTAGCTTAAAAATGCACCGAGATATTAACTGATATAAGTTCACACTTATATCCTCGATTTTCACAATGAAGAATTAATTTTTTCGTTGAATAACATTGTCCATCATCTTTGCCTTGAAAAAAGGAATCTAAAAACATCTACTTTTTGCTAAATTATTTTGAAATTTTTCGAAAAAATTTTTGTCAAAATGTTTTTGGAAGCAATGTTGAGTGTACATGGAAACTCAACATACACTAATGCATCATTTTTCAAACGATCATAACTAATTTTTGTATTAAGCGTTTCTCAATGTAGTATAGTGCATTCGATGCGGATTTTTAAGCTGCGTCGATCTGTGTTATCAGATTTGCGCTAGCTTAAAAATGCACCGAGATATCAACTGATATAAGTTCACACTTATATCCTCGATTTTCACCCTGAAGAATTAATTTTTTCGTTGAATAACATTGTCCATCGTCTTTGCCTTGAAAAAAGGAATCTAAAAACATCTACTTTTTGCTAAATTATTTTGAAATTTTTCGAAAAAATTTTTGTCAAAATGTTTTTGGAAGCAATGTTGAGTGTACATGGAAACTCAACATACACTAATGCATCATTTTTCAAACGATCATAACTTATTTTTGTATTAAGCGTTTCTCAATGTAGTATAGTGCATTCGATGCGGATTTTTAAGTTGCGTCGATCTGTGTTATCAGATTTGCGCTAGCTTAAAAATGCACCGAGATATCAACTGATATAAGTTCACACATATATCCTCGATTTTCAACCTGAAGAATCAATTTTTTCGTTGAATAACATTGTCCATCGTCTTTGCCTTGAAAAAAGGAATCTAAAAACATCTACTTTTTGCTAAATTATTTTGAAATTTTTCGAAAAAATTTTTGTCAAAATGTTTTTGGAAGCAATGTTGAGTGTACATGGAAACTCAACATACACTAATGCATCATTTTTCAAACGATCATAACTGATTTTTGTATTAAGAGTTTCTCAAAGTAGTATAGTGCATTCGATGCGGATTTTTAAGCTGCGTCGATCTGTGTTATCAGATTTGCGCTAGCTTAAAAATGCACCGAGATATCAACTGATATAAGTTCACACTTATATCCTCGATTTTCACCCTGAAGAATTAATTTTTTCGTTGAATAACATTGTCCATCGTCTTTGCCTTGAAAAAAGGAATCTAAAAACATCTACTTTTTGCTAAATTATTTTGAAAATTTTCGAAAAAATTTTTGTCAAAATGTTTTTGGAAGCAATGTTGAGTGTACATGGAAACTCAGCATACACTAATGCATCATTTTTCAAACGATCATAACTTATTTTTGTATTAAGCGTTTCTCAATGTAGTATAGTGCATTCGATGCGGATTTTTAAGCTGTGTCGATCCGTGTTATCAGATTTGCGCTAGCTTAAAAATGCACCGAGATATCAACTGATATAAGTTCACACTTATATCCTCGATTTTCACCCTGAAGAATTAATTTTTTCGTTGAATAACATTGTCCATCGTCTTTGCCTTGAAAAAAGGAATCTAAAAACATCTACTTTTTGCTAAATTATTTTGAAATTTTTCGAAAAAATTTTTGTCAAAATGTTTTTGGAAGCAATGTTGAGTGTACATGGAAACTCAACATACACTAATGCATCATTTTTCAAACGATCATAACTTATTTTTGTATTAAGCGTTCCTCAATGTAGTATAGTGCATTCGATGCGGATTTTTAAGCTGCGTCGATCTGTGTTATCAGATTTGCGCTAGCTTAAAAATGCACCGAGATATCAACTGATATAAGTTCACACTTATATCCTCGATTTTCACCCTGAAGAATTAATTTTTTCGTTGAATAACATTGTCCATCGTCTTTGCCTTGAAAAAAGGAATCTAAAAACATCTACTTTTTGCTAAATTATTTTGAAAATTTTCGAAAAAATTTTTGTCAAAATGTTTTTGGAAGCAATGTTGAGTGTACATGGAAACTCAACATACACTAATGCATCATTTTTCAAACGATCATAACTTATTTTTGTATTAAGCGTTTCTCAATGTAGTATAGTGCATTCGATGCGGATTTTTAAGCTGCGTCGATCCGTGTTATCAGATTTCCGCTAGCTTAAAAATGCACCGAGATATCAACTGATATAAGTTCACACTTATATCCTCGATTTTCACCCTGAAGAATTAATTTTTTCGTTGAATAACATTGTCCATCGTCTTTGCCTTGAAAAAAGGAATCTAAAAACATCTACTTTTCGCTAAATTATTTTGAAATTTTTCGAAAAAATTTTTGTCAAAATGTTTTTGGAAGCAATGTTGAGTGTACATGGAAACTCAACATACACTAATGCATCATTTTTCAAACGATCATAACTGATTTTTGTATTAAGAGTTTCTCAATGAAGTATAGTGCATTCGATGCGGATTTTTAAGCTGCGTCGATCTGTGTTATCAGATTTGCGCTAGCTTAAAAATGCACCGAGATATCAACTGATATAAGTTCACACTTATATCCTCGATTTTCACCCTGAAGAATTAATTTTTTCGTTGAATAACATTGTCCATCGTCTTTGCCTTGAAAAAAGGAATCTAAAAACATCTACTTTTTGCTAAATTATTTTGAAAATTTTCGAAAAAATTTTTGTCAAAATGTTTTTGGAAGCAATGTTGAGTGTACATGGAAACTCAACATACACTAATGCATCATTTTTCAAACGATCATAACTTATTTTTGTATTAAGCGTTTCTCAATGTAGTATAGTGCATTCGATGCGGATTTTTAAGCTGCGTCGATCCGTGTTATCAGATTTCCGCTAGCTTAAAAATGCACCGAGATATCAACTGATATAAGTTCACACTTATATCCTCGATTTTCACCCTGAAGAATTAATTTTTTCGTTGAATAACATTGTCCATCGTCTTTGCCTTGAAAAAAGGAATCTAAAAACATCTACTTTTTGCTAAATTATTTTGAAATTTTTCGAAAAAATTTTTGTCAAAATGTTTTTGGAAGCAATGTTGAGTGTACATGGAAACTCAACATACACTAATGCATCATTTTTCAAACGATCATAACTGATTTTTGTATTAAGAGTTTCTCAATGTAGTATAGTGCATTCGATGCGGATTTTTAAGCTGCGTCGATCTGTGTTATCAGATTTGCGCTAGCTTAAAAATGCACCGAGATATCAACTGATATAAGTTCACACTTATATCCTCGATTTTCACCCTGAAGAATTAATTTTTTCGTTGAATAACATTGTCCATCGTCTTTGCCTTGAAAAAAGGAATCTAAAAACATCTACTTTTTGCTAAATTATTTTGAAATTTTTCGAAAAAATTTTTGTCAAAATGTTTTTGGAAGCAATGTTGAGTGTACATGGAAACTCAACATACACTAATGCATCATTTTTCAAACGATCATAACTTATTTTTGTATTAAGCGTTTCTAAATGTAGTATAGTGCATTCGATGCGGTTTTTTAAGCTGCGTCGATCTGTGTTATCAGATTTGCGCTAGCTTAAAAATGCACCGAGATATCAACTGATATAAGTTCACACTCATATCCTCGATTTTCACCCTGAAGAATTAATTTTTTCGTTGAATAACATTGTCCATCGTCTTTGCCTTGAAAAAAGGAATCTAAAAACATCTACTTTTTGCTAAATTATTTTAAAATTTTTCGAAAAAAAAAAAATCGCACTATACTACATTGAGAAACGCTTAATACAAAAATTAGTTATGATCGTTTGAAAAATGATGCATTAGTGTATGTTGAGTTTCCATGTACACTCAACATTGCTTCCAAAAACATTTTGACAAAAATTTTTTCGAAAAATTTCAAAATAATTTAGCAAAAAGTAGATGTTTTTAGATTCCTTTTTTCAAGGCAAAGACGATGGACAATATTATTCAACGAAAAAATTAATTCTTCAGGGTGAAAATCGAGGATATAAGTGTGAACTTATATCAGTTGATATCTCGGTGCATTTTTAAGCTAGCGCAAATCTGATAACACGGATCGACGCAGCTTAAAAATCCGCATCGAATGCACTATACTACATTGAGAAACGCTTAATACAAAAATCAGTTATGATCGTTTGAAAAATGATGCATTAGTGTATGTTGAGTTTCCATGTACACTCAACATTGCTTCCAAAAACATTTTGACAAAAAATTTTTCGAAAAATTTCAAAATAATTTAGCAAAAAGTAGATGTTTTTAGATTCCTTTTTTCAAGGCAAAGACGATGGACAATATTATTCAACGAAAAAATTAATTCTTCAGGGTGAAAATCGAGGATATAAGTGTGAACTTATATCAGTTGATATCTCGGTGCATTTTTAAGCTAGCGCAAATCTGATAACACAGATCGACGCAGCTTAAAAATCCGCATCGAATGCACTATACTACATTGAGAAACGCTTAATACAAAAATCAGTTATGATCGTATGAAAAATGATGCATTAGTGTATGTTGAGTTTCCATGTACACTCAACATTGCTTCCAAAAACATTTTGACAAAAATTTTTTCGAAAAATTTCAAAATAATTTAGCAAAAAGTAGATGTTTTTAGATTTCTTTTTTCAAGGCAAAGACGATGGACAATGTTATTCAACGAAAAAATTAATTCTTCAGGGTGAAAATCGAGGATATATGTGTGAACTTATATCAGTTGATATCTCGGTGCATTTTCAAGCTAGCGCAAATCTGATAACACAGATCGACGCAGCTTAAAAATCCGCATCGAATGCACTATACTACATTGAGAAACGCTTAATACAAAAATCAGTTATGATCGTTTGAAAAATGATGCATTAGTGTATGTTGAGTTTCCATGTACACTCAACATTGCTTCCAAAAACATTTTGACAAAAATTTTTTCGAAAAATTTCAAAATAATTTAGCAAAAAGTAGATGTTTTTAGATTTCTTTTTTCAAGGCAAAGACGATGGACAATGTTATTCAACGAAAAAATTAATTCTTCAGGGTGAAAATCGAGAATATAAGTGTGAACTTATATCAGTTGATATCTCGGTGCATTTTTAAGCTAGCGCAAATCTGATAACACAGATCGACGCAGCTTAAAAATCCGCATCGAATGCACTATACTACATTGAGAAACGCTTAATACAAAAATCAGTTATGATCGTTTGAAAAATGATGCATTAGTGTATGTTGAGTTTCCATGTAGACTCAACATTGCTTCCAAAAACATTTTGACAAAAATTTTTTCGAAAAATTTCAAAATAATTTAGCAAAAAGTAGATGTTTTTAGATTCCTTTTTTCAAGGCAAAGACGATGGACAATGTTATTCAACGAAAAAATTCATTCTTCAGGGTGAAAATCGAGGATATAAGTGTGAACTTATATCAGTTGATATCTCGGTGCATTTTTAAGCTAGCGCAAATCTGATAACACAGATCGACGCAGCTTAAAAATCCGCATCGAATGCACTATTCTACATTGAGAAACGCTTAATACAAAAATCAGTTATGATCGTTTGAAAAATGATGCATTAGTGTATGTTGAGTTTCCATGTACACTCAAGATTGCTTCCAAAAACATTTTGACAAAAATTTTTTCGAAAAATTTCAAAATAATTTAGCGAAAAGTAGATGTTTTTAGATTCCTTTTTTCAAGGCAAAGACGATGGACAATGTTATTCAACGAAAAAATTCATTCTTCAGGGTAAAAATCGAGGATATATGTGTGAACTTATATCAATTGATATCTCGGTGCATTTTTAAGCTAGCGCAAATCTGATAACACAGATCGACGCAGCTTAAAAATCCGCATCGAATGCACTATACTACATTGAGAAACGCTTAATACAAAAATCAGTTATGATCGTTTGAAAAATGATGCATTAGTGTATGTTGAGTTTCCATGTACACTCAACATTGCTTCCAAAAACATTTTGACAAAAATTTTTTCGAAAAATTTTAAAATTATTTAGCAAAAAGTAGATGTTTTTAGATTTTTTTTTTCAAGGCAAAGACGATGGACAATGTTATTCAACGAAAAAATTGATTCTTCAGGGTGAAAATCGAGGATATAAGTGTGAACTTATATCAGTTGATATCTCGGTGCATTTTTAAGCTGGCGCAAATCTGATAACACAGATCGACGCAGCTTAAAAATCCGCATCGAATGCACTATACTACATTGAGAAACGCTTAATACAAAAATCAGTTATGATCGTTTGAAAAATGATGCATTAGTGTATGTTGAGTTTCCATGTACACTCAACATTGCTTCCAAAAACATTTTGACAAAAATTTTTTCGAAAAATTTCAAAATAATTTAGCAAAAAGTAGATGCTTCTAGATTCCTTTTTTCAAGGCAAAGACGATGGACAATGTTATTCAACGAAAAAATTAATTCTTCAGGGTGAAAATCGAGGATATAAGTGTGAACTTATATCAGTTGATATCTCGGTGCATTTTTAAGCTAGCGCAAATCTGATAACACAGATCGACGCAGCTTAAAAATCCGCATCGAATGCACTATACTACATTGAGAAACGCTTGATACAAAAATCAGTTATGATCGTTTGAAAAATGATGCATTAGTGTATGTTGAGTTTCCATGTACACTCAACATTGCTTCCAAAAACATTTTGACAAAAATTTCTTCGAAAAATTTCAAACTAATTTAGCAAAAAGTAGATGTTTTTAGATTTCTTTTTTCAAGGCAAAGACGATGGACAATGTTATTCAACGAAAAAATTGATTCTTCAGGGTGAAAATCGAGGATATATGTGTGAACTTATATCAGTTGATATCTCGGTGCATTTTTAAGCTAGCGCAAATCTGATAACACAGATCGACGCAGCTTAAAAATCCGCATCGAATGCACTATACTACATTGAGAAACGCTTAATACAAAAATCAGTTATGATCGTTTGAAAAATGATGCATTAGTGTATGTTGAGTTTCCATGTACACTCAACATTGCTTCCAAAAACATTTTGACAAAAATTTTTTCGAAAAATTTCAAAATAATTTAGCAAAAAGTAGATGCTTCTAGATTCCTTTTTTCAAGGCGAAGACGATGGACAATGTTATTCAACGAAAAAATTAATTCTTCAGGGTGAAAATCGAAGATATAAGTGTGAACTTATATCAGTTGATATCTCGGTGCATTTTTAAGCTAGCGCAAATCTGATAACACAGATCGACGCAGCTTAAAAATCCGCATCGAATGCACTATACTACATTGAGAAACGCTTAATACAAAAATTAGTTATGATCGTTTGAAAAATGATGCATTAGTGTATGTTGAGTTTCCATGTAGACTCAACATTGCTTCCAAAAACATTTTGACAAAAATTTTTTCGAAAAATTTCAAAATAATTTAGCAAAAAGTAGATGTTTTTAGATTCCTTTTTTCAAGGCAAAGACGATGGACAATGTTATTCAACGAAAAAATTCATTCTTCAGGGTGAAAATCGAGGATATATGTGTGAACTTATATCAGTTGATATCTCGGTGCATTTTTAAGCTAGCGCAAATCTGATAACACAGATCGACGCAGCTTAAAAATCCGCATCGAATGCACTATACTACATTGAGAAACGCTTAATACAAAAATCAGTTATGATCGTTTGAAAAATGATGCATTAGTGTATGTTGAGTTTCCATGTACACTCAACATTGCTTCCAAAAACATTTTGACAAAAATTTTTTCGAAAAATTTCAAAATAATTTAGCAAAAAGTAGATGCTTCTAGATTCCTTTTTTCAAGGCGAAGACGATGGACAATGTTATTCAACGAAAAAATTAATTCTTCAGGGTGAAAATCGAAGATATAAGTGTGAACTTATATCAGTTGATATCTCGGTGCATTTTTAAGCTAGCGCAAATCTGATAACACAGATCGACGCAGCTTAAAAATCCGCATCGAATGCACTATACTACATTGAGAAACGCTTAATACAAAAATTAGTTATGATCGTTTGAAAAATGATGCATTAGTGTATGTTGAGTTTCCATGTAGACTCAACATTGCTTCCAAAAACATTTTGACAAAAATTTTTTCGAAAAATTTCAAAATAATTTAGCAAAAAGTAGATGTTTTTAGATTCCTTTTTTCAAGGCAAAGACGATGGACAATGTTATTCAACGAAAAAATTCATTCTTCAGGGTGAAAATCGAGGATATATGTGTGAACTTATATCAGTTGATATCTCGGTGCATTTTTAAGCTAGCGCAAATCTGATAACACAGATCGACGCAGCTTAAAAATCCGCATCGAATGCACTATACTACATTGAGAAACGCTTAATACAAAAATTAGTTATGATCGTTTGAAAAATGATGCATTAGTGTATGTTGAGTTTCCATGTAGACTCAACATTGCTTCCAAAAACATTTTGACAAAAATTTTTTCGAAAAATTTCAAAATAATTTAGCAAAAAGTAGATGTTTTTAGATTCCTTTTTTCAAGGCAAAGACGATGGACAATGTTATTCAACGAAAAAATTGATTCTTCAGGGTGAAAATCGAGGATATAAGTGTGAACTTATATCAGTTGATATCTCGGTGCATTTTTAAGCTGGCGCAAATCTGATAACACAGATCGACGCAGCTTAAAAATCCGCATCGAATGCACTATACTACATTGAGAAACGCTTAATACAAAAATCAGTTATGATCGTTTGAAAAATGATGCATTAGTGTATGTTGAGTTTCCATGTACACTCAACATTGCTTCCAAAAACATTTTGACAAAAATTTTTTCGAAAAATTTCAAACTAATTTAGCAAAAAGTAGATGTTTTTAGATTTCTTTTTTCAAGGCAAAGACGATGGACAATGTTATTCAACGAAAAAATTGATTCTTCAGGGTGAAAATCGAGGATATATGTGTGAACTTATATCAGTTGATATCTCGGTGCATTTTTAAGCTAGCGCAAATCTGATAACACAGATCGACGCAGCTTAAAAATCCGCATCGAATGCACTATACTACATTGAGAAACGCTTAATACAAAAATCAGTTATGATCGTTTGAAAAATGATGCATTAGTGTATGTTGAGTTTCCATGTACACTCAACATTGCTTCCAAAAACATTTTGACAAAAATTTTTTCGAAAAATTTCAAAATAATTTAGCAAAAAGTAGATGCTTCTAGATTCCTTTTTTCAAGGCGAAGACGATGGACAATGTTATTCAACGAAAAAATTAATTCTTCAGGGTGAAAATCGAAGATATAAGTGTGAACTTATATCAGTTGATATCTCGGTGCATTTTTAAGCTAGCGCAAATCTGATAACACAGATCGACGCAGCTTAAAAATCCGCATCGAATGCACTATACTACATTGAGAAACGCTTAATACAAAAATTAGTTATGATCGTTTGAAAAATGATGCATTAGTGTATGTTGAGTTTCCATGTAGACTCAACATTGCTTCCAAAAACAATTTGACAAAAATTTTTTCGAAAAATTTCAAAATAATTTAGCAAAAAGTAGATGTTTTTAGATTCCTTTTTTCAAGGCAAAGACGATGGACAATGTTATTCAACGAAAAAATTCATTCTTCAGGGTGAAAATCGAGGATATAAGTGTGAACTTATATCAGTTGATATCTCGGTGCATTTTTAAGCTAGCGCAAATCTGATAACACAGATCGACGCAGCTTAAAAATCCGCATCGAATGCACTATACTACATTGAGAAACGCTTAATACAAAAATCAGTTATGATCGTTTGAAAAATGATGCATTAGTGTATGTTGAGTTTCCATGTACACTCAAGATTGCTTCCAAAAACATTTTGACAAAAATTTTTTCGAAAAATTTCAAAATAATTTAGCAAAAAGTAGATGTTTTTAGATTCCTTTTTTCAAGGCAAAGACGATGGACAATGTTATTCAACGAAAAAATTCATTCTTCAGGGTAAAAATCGAGGATATATGTGTGAACTTATATCAATTGATATCTCGGTGCATTTTTAAGCTAGCGCAAATCTGATAACACAGATCGACGCAGCTTAAAAATCCGCATCGAATGCACTATACTACATTGAGAAACGCTTAATACAAAAATCAGTTATGATCGTTTGAAAAATGATGCATTAGTGTATGTTGAGTTTCCATGTACACTCAACATTGCTTCCAAAAACATTTTGACAAAAATTTTTTCGAAAAATTTTAAAATAATTTAGCAAAAAGTAGATGTTTTTAGATTTCTTTTTTCAAGGCAAAGACGATGGACAATGTTATTCAACGAAAAAATTGATTCTTCAGGGTGAAAATCGAGGATATAAGTGTGAACTTATATCAGTTGATATCTCGGTGCATTTTTAAGCTAGCGCAAATCTGATAACACAGATCGACGCAGCTTAAAAATCCGCATCGAATGCACTATACTACATTGAGAAACGCTTGATACAAAAATCAGTTATGATCGTTTGAAAAATGATGCATTAGTGTATGTTGAGTTTCCATGTACACTCAACATTGCTTCCAAAAACATTTTGACAAAAATTTCTTCGAAAAATTTCAAACTAATTTAGCAAAAAGTAGATGTTTTTAGATTTCTTTTTTCAAGGCAAAGACGATGGACAATGTTATTCAACGAAAAAATTGATTCTTCAGGGTGAAAATCGAGGATATATGTGTGAAATTATATCAGTTGATATCTCGGTGCATTTTTAAGCTAGCGCAAATCTGATAACACAGATCGACGCAGCTTAAAAATCCGCATCGAATGCACTATACTACATTGAGAAACGCTTAATACAAAAATCAGTTATGATCGTTTGAAAAATGATGCATTAGTGTATGTTGAGTTTCCATGTACACTCAACATTGCTTCCAAAAACATTTTGACAAAAATTTTTTCGAAAAATTTCAAAATAATTTAGCAAAAAGTAGATGCTTCTAGATTCCTTTTTTCAAGGCGAAGACGATGGACAATGTTATTCAACGAAAAAATTAATTCTTCAGGGTGAAAATCGAAGATATAAGTGTGAACTTATATCAGTTGATATCTCGGTGCATTTTTAAGCTAGCGCAAATCTGATAACACAGATCGACGCAGCTTAAAAATCCGCATCGAATGCACTATACTACATTGAGAAACGCTTAATACAAAAATTAGTTATGATCGTTTGAAAAATGATGCATTAGTGTATGTTGAGTTTCCATGTACACTCAACATTGCTTCCAAAAACATTTTGACAAAAATTTTTTCGAAAAATTTCAAAATAATTTAGCAAAAAGTAGATGTTTTTAGATTTCTTCTTTCAAGGCAAAGACGATGGACAATGTTATTCAACGATAAAATTGATTCTTCAGGGTGAAAATCGAGGATATAAGTGTGAACTTATATCAGTTGATATCTCGGTGCATTTTTAAGCTAGCGCAAATCTGATAACACAGATCGACGCAGCTTAAAAATCCGCATCGAATGCACTATACTACATTGAGAAACGCTTAATACAAAAATCAGTTATGATCGTTTGAAAAATGATGCATTAGTGTATGTTGAGTTTGCATGTACACTCAACATTGCTTCCAAAAACATTTTGACAAAAATTTTTTCGAAAAATTTCAAAATAATTTAGCAAAAAGTAGATGCTTCTAGATTTCTTTTTTCAAGGCAAAGACGATGGACAATGTTATTCAACGAAAAAATTAATTCTTCAGGGTGAAAATCGAGGATTTAAGTGTGAACATATATCAGTTGATATCTCGGTGCATTTTTAAGCTAGCGCAAATCTGATAACACAGATCGACGCAGCTTAAAAATCCGCATCGAATGCACTATACTACATTGAGAAACGCTTGATACAAAAATCAGTTATGATCGTTTGAAAAATGATGCATTAGTGTATGTTGAGTTTCCATGTACACTCAACATTGCTTCCAAAAACATTTTGACAAAAATTTTTTCGAAAAATTTCAAGATAATTTAGCAAAAAGTAGGTGTTTTTAGATTTTTTTTTCAAGGCAAAGACGATGGACAATGTTATTCAACGAAAAAATTGATTCTTCAGGGTGAAAATCGAGGATATAAGTGTGAACTTATATCAGTTGATATCTCGGTGCATTTTTAAGCTAGCGCAAATCTGATAACACAGATCGACGCAGCTTAAAAATCCGCATCGAATGCACTATACTACATTGAGAAACGCTTAATACAAAAATCAGTTATGATCGTTTGAAAAATGATGCATTAGTGTATGTTGAGTTTCCATGTACACTCAACATTGCTTCCAAAAACATTTTGACAAAAATTTTTTCGAAAAATTTCAAAATAATTTAGCAAAAAGTAGATGTTTTTAGATTCCTTTTTTCAAGGCAAAGACGATGGACAATGTTATTCAACGAAAAAATTCATTCTTCAGGGTAAAAATCGAGGATATATGTGTGAACTTATATCAATTGATATCTCGGTGCATTTTTAAGCTAGCGCAAATCTGATAACACAGATCGACGCAGCTTAAAAATCCGCATCGAATGCACTATACTACATTGAGAAACGCTTAATACAAAAATCAGTTATGATCGTTTGAAAAATGATGCATTAGTGTATGTTGAGTTTCCATGTACACTCAAGATTGCTTCCAAAAACATTTTGACAAAAATTTTTTCGAAAAATTTCAAAATAATTTAGCAAAAAGTAGATGCTTCTAGATTCCTTTTTTCAAGGCAAAGACGATGGACAATGTTATTCAACGAAAAAATTAATTCTTCAGGGTGAAAATCGAGGATATAAGTGTGAACTTATATCAGTTGATATCTCGGTGCATTTTTAAGCTAGCGCAAATCTGATAACACAGATCGACGCAGCTTAAAAATCCGCATCGAATGCACTATACTACATTGAGAAACGCTTGATACAAAAATCAGTTATGATCGTTTGAAAAATGATGCATTAGTGTATGTTGAGTTTCCATGTACACTCAACATTGCTTCCAAAAACATTTTGACAAAAATTTTTTCGAAAAATTTCAAAATAATTTAGCAAAAAGTAGATGCTTCTAGATTCCTTTTTTCAAGGCGAAGACGATGGACAATGTTATTCAACGAAAAAATTAATTCTTCAGGGTGAAAATCGAAGATATAAGTGTGAACTTATATCAGTTGATATCTCGGTGCATTTTTAAGCTGGCGCAAATCTGATAACACAGATCGACGCAGCTTAAAAATCCGCATCGAATGCACTATACTACATTGAGAAACGCTTAATACAAAAATCAGTTATGATCGTTTGAAAAATGATGCATTAGTGTATGTTGAGTTTCCATGTACACTCAACATTGCTTCCAAAAACATTTTGACAAAAATTTTTTCGAAAAATTTTAAAATTATTTAGCAAAAAGTAGATGTTTTTAGATTTTTTTTTTCAAGGCAAAGACGATGGACAATGTTATTCAACGAAAAAATTGATTCTTCAGGGTGAAAATCGAGGATATAAGTGTGAACTTATATCAGTTGATATCTCGGTGCATTTTTAAGCTGGCGCAAATCTGATAACACAGATCGACGCAGCTTAAAAATCCGCATCGAATGCACTATACTACATTGAGAAACGCTTAATACAAAAATCAGTTATGATCGTTTGAAAAATGATGCATTAGTGTATGTTGAGTTTCCATGTACACTCAACATTGCTTCCAAAAACATTTTGACAAAAATTTTTTCGAAAAATTTCAAAATAATTTAGCAAAAAGTAGATGCTTCTAGATTCCTTTTTTCAAGGCAAAGACGATGGACAATGTTATTCAACGAAAAAATTAATTCTTCAGGGTGAAAATCGAGGATATAAGTGTGAACTTATATCAGTTGATATCTCGGTGCATTTTTAAGCTAGCGCAAATCTGATAACACAGATCGACGCAGCTTAAAAATCCGCATCGAATGCACTATACTACATTGAGAAACGCTTGATACAAAAATCAGTTATGATCGTTTGAAAAATGATGCATTAGTGTATGTTGAGTTTCCATGTACACTCAACATTGCTTCCAAAAACATTTTGACAAAAATTTCTTCGAAAAATTTCAAACTAATTTAGCAAAAAGTAGATGTTTTTAGATTTCTTTTTTCAAGGCAAAGACGATGGACAATGTTATTCAACGAAAAAATTGATTCTTCAGGGTGAAAATCGAGGATATATGTGTGAACTTATATCAGTTGATATCTCGGTGCATTTTTAAGCTAGCGCAAATCTGATAACACAGATCGACGCAGCTTAAAAATCCGCATCGAATGCACTATACTACATTGAGAAACGCTTAATACAAAAATCAGTTATGATCGTTTGAAAAATGATGCATTAGTGTATGTTGAGTTTCCATGTACACTCAACATTGCTTCCAAAAACATTTTGACAAAAATTTTTTCGAAAAATTTCAAAATAATTTAGCAAAAAGTAGATGCTTCTAGATTCCTTTTTTCAAGGCGAAGACGATGGACAATGTTATTCAACGAAAAAATTAATTCTTCAGGGTGAAAATCGAAGATATAAGTGTGAACTTATATCAGTTGATATCTCGGTGCATTTTTAAGCTAGCGCAAATCTGATAACACAGATCGACGCAGCTTAAAAATCCGCATCGAATGCACTATACTACATTGAGAAACGCTTAATACAAAAATTAGTTATGATCGTTTGAAAAATGATGCATTAGTGTATGTTGAGTTTCCATGTAGACTCAACATTGCTTCCAAAAACATTTTGACAAAAATTTTTTCGAAAAATTTCAAAATAATTTAGCAAAAAGTAGATGTTTTTAGATTCCTTTTTTCAAGGCAAAGACGATGGACAATGTTATTCAACGAAAAAATTCATTCTTCAGGGTGAAAATCGAGGATATATGTGTGAACTTATATCAGTTGATATCTCGGTGCATTTTTAAGCTAGCGCAAATCTGATAACACAGATCGACGCAGCTTAAAAATCCGCATCGAATGCACTATACTACATTGAGAAACGCTTAATACAAAAATCAGTTATGATCGTTTGAAAAATGATGCATTAGTGTATGTTGAGTTTCCATGTACACTCAACATTGCTTCCAAAAACATTTTGACAAAAATTTTTTCGAAAAATTTCAAAATAATTTAGCAAAAAGTAGATGCTTCTAGATTCCTTTTTTCAAGGCGAAGACGATGGACAATGTTATTCAACGAAAAAATTAATTCTTCAGGGTGAAAATCGAAGATATAAGTGTGAACTTATATCAGTTGATATCTCGGTGCATTTTTAAGCTAGCGCAAATCTGATAACACAGATCGACGCAGCTTAAAAATCCGCATCGAATGCACTATACTACATTGAGAAACGCTTAATACAAAAATTAGTTATGATCGTTTGAAAAATGATGCATTAGTGTATGTTGAGTTTCCATGTAGACTCAACATTGCTTCCAAAAACATTTTGACAAAAATTTTTTCGAAAAATTTCAAAATAATTTAGCAAAAAGTAGATGTTTTTAGATTCCTTTTTTCAAGGCAAAGACGATGGACAATGTTATTCAACGAAAAAATTCATTCTTCAGGGTGAAAATCGAGGATATATGTGTGAACTTATATCAGTTGATATCTCGGTGCATTTTTAAGCTAGCGCAAATCTGATAACACAGATCGACGCAGCTTAAAAATCCGCATCGAATGCACTATACTACATTGAGAAACGCTTAATACAAAAATTAGTTATGATCGTTTGAAAAATGATGCATTAGTGTATGTTGAGTTTCCATGTAGACTCAACATTGCTTCCAAAAACATTTTGACAAAAATTTTTTCGAAAAATTTCAAAATAATTTAGCAAAAAGTAGATGTTTTTAGATTCCTTTTTTCAAGGCAAAGACGATGGACAATGTTATTCAACGAAAAAATTGATTCTTCAGGGTGAAAATCGAGGATATAAGTGTGAACTTATATCAGTTGATATCTCGGTGCATTTTTAAGCTGGCGCAAATCTGATAACACAGATCGACGCAGCTTAAAAATCCGCATCGAATGCACTATACTACATTGAGAAACGCTTAATACAAAAATCAGTTATGATCGTTTGAAAAATGATGCATTAGTGTATGTTGAGTTTCCATGTACACTCAACATTGCTTCCAAAAACATTTTGACAAAAATTTTTTCGAAAAATTTCAAACTAATTTAGCAAAAAGTAGATGTTTTTAGATTTCTTTTTTCAAGGCAAAGACGATGGACAATGTTATTCAACGAAAAAATTGATTCTTCAGGGTGAAAATCGAGGATATATGTGTGAACTTATATCAGTTGATATCTCGGTGCATTTTTAAGCTAGCGCAAATCTGATAACACAGATCGACGCAGCTTAAAAATCCGCATCGAATGCACTATACTACATTGAGAAACGCTTAATACAAAAATCAGTTATGATCGTTTGAAAAATGATGCATTAGTGTATGTTGAGTTTCCATGTACACTCAACATTGCTTCCAAAAACATTTTGACAAAAATTTTTTCGAAAAATTTCAAAATAATTTAGCAAAAAGTAGATGCTTCTAGATTCCTTTTTTCAAGGCGAAGACGATGGACAATGTTATTCAACGAAAAAATTAATTCTTCAGGGTGAAAATCGAAGATATAAGTGTGAACTTATATCAGTTGATATCTCGGTGCATTTTTAAGCTAGCGCAAATCTGATAACACAGATCGACGCAGCTTAAAAATCCGCATCGAATGCACTATACTACATTGAGAAACGCTTAATACAAAAATTAGTTATGATCGTTTGAAAAATGATGCATTAGTGTATGTTGAGTTTCCATGTAGACTCAACATTGCTTCCAAAAACAATTTGACAAAAATTTTTTCGAAAAATTTCAAAATAATTTAGCAAAAAGTAGATGTTTTTAGATTCCTTTTTTCAAGGCAAAGACGATGGACAATGTTATTCAACGAAAAAATTCATTCTTCAGGGTGAAAATCGAGGATATAAGTGTGAACTTATATCAGTTGATATCTCGGTGCATTTTTAAGCTAGCGCAAATCTGATAACACAGATCGACGCAGCTTAAAAATCCGCATCGAATGCACTATACTACATTGAGAAACGCTTAATACAAAAATCAGTTATGATCGTTTGAAAAATGATGCATTAGTGTATGTTGAGTTTCCATGTACACTCAAGATTGCTTCCAAAAACATTTTGACAAAAATTTTTTCGAAAAATTTCAAAATAATTTAGCAAAAAGTAGATGTTTTTAGATTCCTTTTTTCAAGGCAAAGACGATGGACAATGTTATTCAACGAAAAAATTCATTCTTCAGGGTAAAAATCGAGGATATATGTGTGAACTTATATCAATTGATATCTCGGTGCATTTTTAAGCTAGCGCAAATCTGATAACACAGATCGACGCAGCTTAAAAATCCGCATCGAATGCACTATACTACATTGAGAAACGCTTAATACAAAAATCAGTTATGATCGTTTGAAAAATGATGCATTAGTGTATGTTGAGTTTCCATGTACACTCAACATTGCTTCCAAAAACATTTTGACAAAAATTTTTTCGAAAAATTTTAAAATAATTTAGCAAAAAGTAGATGTTTTTAGATTTCTTTTTTCAAGGCAAAGACGATGGACAATGTTATTCAACGAAAAAATTGATTCTTCAGGGTGAAAATCGAGGATATAAGTGTGAACTTATATCAGTTGATATCTCGGTGCATTTTTAAGCTAGCGCAAATCTGATAACACAGATCGACGCAGCTTAAAAATCCGCATCGAATGCACTATACTACATTGAGAAACGCTTGATACAAAAATCAGTTATGATCGTTTGAAAAATGATGCATTAGTGTATGTTGAGTTTCCATGTACACTCAACATTGCTTCCAAAAACATTTTGACAAAAATTTCTTCGAAAAATTTCAAACTAATTTAGCAAAAAGTAGATGTTTTTAGATTTCTTTTTTCAAGGCAAAGACGATGGACAATGTTATTCAACGAAAAAATTGATTCTTCAGGGTGAAAATCGAGGATATATGTGTGAAATTATATCAGTTGATATCTCGGTGCATTTTTAAGCTAGCGCAAATCTGATAACACAGATCGACGCAGCTTAAAAATCCGCATCGAATGCACTATACTACATTGAGAAACGCTTAATACAAAAATCAGTTATGATCGTTTGAAAAATGATGCATTAGTGTATGTTGAGTTTCCATGTACACTCAACATTGCTTCCAAAAACATTTTGACAAAAATTTTTTCGAAAAATTTCAAAATAATTTAGCAAAAAGTAGATGCTTCTAGATTCCTTTTTTCAAGGCGAAGACGATGGACAATGTTATTCAACGAAAAAATTAATTCTTCAGGGTGAAAATCGAAGATATAAGTGTGAACTTATATCAGTTGATATCTCGGTGCATTTTTAAGCTAGCGCAAATCTGATAACACAGATCGACGCAGCTTAAAAATCCGCATCGAATGCACTATACTACATTGAGAAACGCTTAATACAAAAATTAGTTATGATCGTTTGAAAAATGATGCATTAGTGTATGTTGAGTTTCCATGTACACTCAACATTGCTTCCAAAAACATTTTGACAAAAATTTTTTCGAAAAATTTCAAAATAATTTAGCAAAAAGTAGATGTTTTTAGATTTCTTCTTTCAAGGCAAAGACGATGGACAATGTTATTCAACGATAAAATTGATTCTTCAGGGTGAAAATCGAGGATATAAGTGTGAACTTATATCAGTTGATATCTCGGTGCATTTTTAAGCTAGCGCAAATCTGATAACACAGATCGACGCAGCTTAAAAATCCGCATCGAATGCACTATACTACATTGAGAAACGCTTAATACAAAAATCAGTTATGATCGTTTGAAAAATGATGCATTAGTGTATGTTGAGTTTGCATGTACACTCAACATTGCTTCCAAAAACATTTTGACAAAAATTTTTTCGAAAAATTTCAAAATAATTTAGCAAAAAGTAGATGCTTCTAGATTTCTTTTTTCAAGGCAAAGACGATGGACAATGTTATTCAACGAAAAAATTAATTCTTCAGGGTGAAAATCGAGGATTTAAGTGTGAACATATATCAGTTGATATCTCGGTGCATTTTTAAGCTAGCGCAAATCTGATAACACAGATCGACGCAGCTTAAAAATCCGCATCGAATGCACTATACTACATTGAGAAACGCTTGATACAAAAATCAGTTATGATCGTTTGAAAAATGATGCATTAGTGTATGTTGAGTTTCCATGTACACTCAACATTGCTTCCAAAAACATTTTGACAAAAATTTTTTCGAAAAATTTCAAGATAATTTAGCAAAAAGTAGGTGTTTTTAGATTTTTTTTTCAAGGCAAAGACGATGGACAATGTTATTCAACGAAAAAATTGATTCTTCAGGGTGAAAATCGAGGATATAAGTGTGAACTTATATCAGTTGATATCTCGGTGCATTTTTAAGCTAGCGCAAATCTGATAACACAGATCGACGCAGCTTAAAAATCCGCATCGAATGCACTATACTACATTGAGAAACGCTTAATACAAAAATCAGTTATGATCGTTTGAAAAATGATGCATTAGTGTATGTTGAGTTTCCATGTACACTCAACATTGCTTCCAAAAACATTTTGACAAAAATTTTTTCGAAAAATTTCAAAATAATTTAGCAAAAAGTAGATGTTTTTAGATTCCTTTTTTCAAGGCAAAGACGATGGACAATGTTATTCAACGAAAAAATTCATTCTTCAGGGTAAAAATCGAGGATATATGTGTGAACTTATATCAATTGATATCTCGGTGCATTTTTAAGCTAGCGCAAATCTGATAACACAGATCGACGCAGCTTAAAAATCCGCATCGAATGCACTATACTACATTGAGAAACGCTTAATACAAAAATCAGTTATGATCGTTTGAAAAATGATGCATTAGTGTATGTTGAGTTTCCATGTACACTCAAGATTGCTTCCAAAAACATTTTGACAAAAATTTTTTCGAAAAATTTCAAAATAATTTAGCAAAAAGTAGATGCTTCTAGATTCCTTTTTTCAAGGCAAAGACGATGGACAATGTTATTCAACGAAAAAATTAATTCTTCAGGGTGAAAATCGAGGATATAAGTGTGAACTTATATCAGTTGATATCTCGGTGCATTTTTAAGCTAGCGCAAATCTGATAACACAGATCGACGCAGCTTAAAAATCCGCATCGAATGCACTATACTACATTGAGAAACGCTTGATACAAAAATCAGTTATGATCGTTTGAAAAATGATGCATTAGTGTATGTTGAGTTTCCATGTACACTCAACATTGCTTCCAAAAACATTTTGACAAAAATTTTTTCGAAAAATTTCAAAATAATTTAGCAAAAAGTAGATGCTTCTAGATTCCTTTTTTCAAGGCGAAGACGATGGACAATGTTATTCAACGAAAAAATTAATTCTTCAGGGTGAAAATCGAAGATATAAGTGTGAACTTATATCAGTTGATATCTCGGTGCATTTTCAAGCTAGCGCAAATCTGATAACACAGATCGACGCAGCTTAAAAATCCGCATCGAATGCACTATACTACATTGAGAAACGCTTAATACAAAAATTAGTTATGATCGTTTGAAAAATGATGCATTAGTGTATGTTGAGTTTCCATGTACACTCAACATTGCTTCCAAAAACATTTTGACAAAAATTTTTTCGAAAAATTTCAAAATAATTTAGCAAAAAGTAGATGTTTTCAGATTTCTTCTTTCAAGGCAAAGACGATGGACAATGTTATTCAACGATAAAATTGATTCTTCAGGGTGAAAATCGAGGATATAAGTGTGAACTTATATCAGTTGATATCTCGGTGCATTTTTAAGCTAGCGCAAATCTGATAACACAGATCGACGCAGCTTAAAAATCCGCATCGAATGCACTATACTACATTGAGAAACGCTTAATACAAAAATCAGTTATGATCGTTTGAAAAATGATGCATTAGTGTATGTTGAGTTTCCATGTACACTCAACATTGCTTCCAAAAACATTTTGACAAAAATTTTTTCGAAAAATTTCAAAATAATTTAGCAAAAAGTAGATGTTTTTAGATTTCTTTTTTCAAGGCAAAGACGATGGACAATGTTATTCAACGAAAAAATTGATTCTTCAGGGTGAAAATCGAGGATATAAGTGTGAACTTATATCAGTTGATATCTCGGTGCATTTCTAAGCTAGCGCAAATCTGATAACACAGATCGACGCAGCTTAAAAATCCGCATCGAATGCACTATACTACATTGAGAAACGCTTGATACAAAAATCAGTTATGATCGTTTGAAAAATGATGCATTAGTGTATGTTGAGTTTCCATGTACACTCAACATTGCTTCCAAAAACATTTTGACAAAAATTTTTTCGAAAAATTTCAAAATAATTTAGCAAAAAGTAGATGCTTCTAGATTCCTTTTTTCAAGGCGAAGACGATGGACAATGTTATTCAACGAAAAAATTAATTCTTCAGGGTGAAAATCGAAGATATAAGTGTGAACTTATATCAGTTGATATCTCGGTGCATTTTTAAGCTAGCGCAAATCTGATAACACAGATCGACGCAGCTTACAAATCCGCATCGAATGCACTATACTACATTGAGAAACGCTTAATACAAAAATTAGTTATGATCGTTTGAAAAATGATGCATTAGTGTATGTTGAGTTTCCATGTACACTCAACATTGCTTCCAAAAACATTTTGACAAAAATTTTTTCGAAAAATTTCAAAATAATTTAGCAAAAAGTAGATGTTTTTAGATTTCTTCTTTCAAGGCAAAGACGATGGACAATGTTATTCAACGATAAAATTGATTCTTCAGGGTGAAAATCGAGGATATAAGTGTGAACTTATATCAGTTGATATCTCGGTGCATTTTTAAGCTAGCGCAAATCTGATAACACAGATCGACGCAGCTTAAAAATCCGCATCGAATGCACTATACTACATTGAGAAACGCTTAATACAAAAATCAGTTATGATCGTTTGAAAAATGATGCATTAGTGTATGTTGAGTTTGCATGTACACTCAACATTGCTTCCAAAAACATTTTGACAAAAATTTTTTCGAAAAATTTCAAAATAATTTAGCAAAAAGTAGATGTTTTTAGATTCCTTTTTTCAAGGCAAAGACGATGGACAATATTATTCAACGAAAAAATTAATTCTTCAGGGTGAAAATCGAGGATATAAGTGTGAACTTATATCAGTTGATATCTCGGTGCATTTTTAAGCTAGCGCAAATCTGATAACACGGATCGACGCAGCTTAAAAATCCGCATCGAATGCACTATACTACATTGAGAAACGCTTGATACAAAAATCAGTTATGATCGTTTGAAAAATGATGCATTAGTGTATGTTGAGTTTCCATGTACACTCAACATTGCTTCCAAAAACATTTTGACAAAAATTTTTTCGAAAAATTTCAAGATAATTTAGCAAAAAGTAGGTGTTCTTAGATTTTTTTTTCAAGGCAAAGACGATGGACAATGTTATTCAACGAAAAAATTGATTCTTCAGGGTGAAAATCGAGGATATAAGTGTGAACTTATATCAGTTGATATCTCGGTGCATTTTTAAGCTAGCGCAAATCTGATAACACAGATCGACGCAGCTTAAAATTCCGCATCGAATGCACTATACTACATTGAGAAACGCTTAATACAAAAATAAGTTATGATCGTTTGAAAAATGATGCATTAGTGTATGTTGAGTTTCCATGTACACTCAACATTGCTTCCAAAAACATTTTGACAAAAATTTTTTCGAAAAATTTCAAAATAATTTAGCAAAAAGTAGATGTTTTTAGATTCCTTTTTTCAAGGCAAAGACGATGGACAATGTTATTCAACGAAAAAATTAATTCTTCAGGGTGAAAATCGAGGATATAAGTGTGAACTTATATCAATTGATATCTCGGTGCATTTTTAAGCTAGCGCAAATCTGATAACACAGATCGACGCAGCTTAAAAATCCGCATCGAATGCACTATACTACATTGAGAAACGCTTGATACAAAAATCAGTTATGATCGTTTGAAAAATGATGCATTAGTGTATGTTGAGTTTCCATGTACACTCAACATTGCTTCCAAAAACATTTTGACAAAAAATTTTTCGAAAAATTTCAAAATAATTTAGCAAAAAGTAGATGCTTCTAGATTCCTTTTTTCAAGGCGAAGACGATGGACAATGTTATTCAACGAAAAAATTAATTCTTCAGGGTGAAAATCGAAGATATAAGTGTGAACTTATATCAGTTGATATCTCGGTGCATTTTCAAGCTAGCGCAAATCTGATAACACAGATCGACGCAGCTTAAAAATCCGCATCGAATGCACTATACTTCATTGAGAAACGCTTAATACAAAAATTAGTTATGATCGTTTGAAAAATGATGCATTAGTGTATGTTGAGTTTCCATGTACACTCAACATTGCTTCCAAAAACATTTTGACAAAAATTTTTTCGAAAAATTTCAAAATAATTTAGCAAAAAGTAGATGTTTTTAGATTTCTTCTTTCAAGGCAAAGACGATGGACAATGTTATTCAACGATAAAATTGATTCTTCAGGGTGAAAATCGAGGATATAAGTGTGAACTTATATCAGTTGATATCTCGGTGCATTTTTAAGCTAGCGCAAATCTGATAACACAGATCGACGCAGCTTAAAAATCCGCATCGAATGCACTATACTACATTGAGAAACGCTTAATACAAAAATCAGTTATGATCGTTTGAAAAATGATGCATTAGTGTATGTTGAGTTTGCATGTACACTCAACATTGCTTCCAAAAACATTTTGACAAAAATTTTTTCGAAAAATTTCAAAATAATTTAGCAAAAAGTAGATGTTTTTAGATTCCTTTTTTCAAGGCAAAGACGATGGACAATATTATTCAACGAAAAAATTAATTCTTCAGGGTGAAAATCGAGGATATAAGTGTGAACTTATATCAGTTGATATCTCGGTGCATTTTTAAGCTGGCGCAAATCTGATAACACAGATCGACGCAGCTTAAAAATCCGCATCGAATGCACTATACTACATTGAGAAACGCTTAATACAAAAATCAGTTATGATCGTTTGAAAAATGATGCATTAGTGTATGTTGAGTTTCCATGTACACTCAACATTGCTTCCAAAAACATTTTGACAAAAATTTTTTCGAAAAATTTCAAAATAATTTAGCAAAAAGTAGATGCTTCTAGATTCCTTTTTTCAAGGCAAAGACGATGGACAATGTTATTCAACGAAAAAATTAATTCTTCAGGGTGAAAATCGAGGATATAAGTGTGAACTTATATCAGTTGATATCTCGGTGCATTTTTAAGCTAGCGCAAATCTGATAACACAGATCGACGCAGCTTACAAATCCGCATCGAATGCACTATACTACATTGAGAAACGCTTAATACAAAAATTAGTTATGATCGTTTGAAAAATGATGCATTAGTGTATGTTGAGTTTCCATGTACACTCAACATTGCTTCCAAAAACATTTTGACAAAAATTTTTTCGAAAAATTTCAAAATAATTTAGCAAAAAGTAGATGTTTTTAGATTCCTTTTTTCAAGGCAAAGACGATGGACAATGTTATTCAACGAAAAAATTAATTCTTCAGGGTGAAAATCGAGGATATAAGTGTGAACTTATATCAATTGATATCTCGGTGCATTTTTAAGCTAGCGCAAATCTGATAACACAGATCGACGCAGCTTAAAAATCCGCATCGAATGCACTATACTACATTGAGAAACGCTTGATACAAAAATCAGTTATGATCGTTTGAAAAATGATGCATTAGTGTATGTTGAGTTTCCATGTACACTCAACATTGCTTCCAAAAACATTTTGACAAAAAATTTTTCGAAAAATTTCAAAATAATTTAGCAAAAAGTAGATGCTTCTAGATTCCTTTTTTCAAGGCGAAGACGATGGACAATGTTATTCAACGAAAAAATTAATTCTTCAGGGTGAAAATCGAAGATATAAGTGTGAACTTATATCAGTTGATATCTCGGTGCATTTTCAAGCTAGCGCAAATCTGATAACACAGATCGACGCAGCTTAAAAATCCGCATCGAATGCACTATACTTCATTGAGAAACGCTTAATACAAAAATTAGTTATGATCGTTTGAAAAATGATGCATTAGTGTATGTTGAGTTTCCATGTACACTGAACATTGCTTCCAAAAACATTTTGACAAAAATTTTTTCGAAAAATTTCAAAATAATTTAGCAAAAAGTAGATGTTTTTAGATTTCTTCTTTCAAGGCAAAGACGATGGACAATGTTATTCAACGATAAAATTGATTCTTCAGGGTGAAAATCGAGGATATAAGTGTGAACTTATATCAGTTGATATCTCGGTGCATTTTTAAGCTAGCGCAAATCTGATAACACAGATCGACGCAGCTTAAAAATCCGCATCGAATGCACTATACTACATTGAGAAACGCTTAATACAAAAATCAGTTATGATCGTTTGAAAAATGATGCATTAGTGTATGTTGAGTTTCCATGTAGACTCAACATTGCTTCCAAAAACATTTTGACAAAAATTTTTTCGAAAAATTTCAAAATAATTTAGCAAAAAGTAGATGTTTTTAGATTTCTTTTTTCAAGGCAAAGACGATGGACAATGTTATTCAACGAAAAAATTGATTCTTCAGGGTGAAAATCGAGGATATAAGTGTGAACTTATATCAGTTGATATCTCGGTGCATTTTTAAGCTGGCGCAAATCTGATAACACAGATCGACGCAGCTTAAAAATCCGCATCGAATGCACTATACTACATTGAGAAACGCTTAATACAAAAATTAGTTATGATCGTTTGAAAAATGATGCATTAGTGTATGTTGAGTTTCCATGTACACTCAACATTGCTTCCAAAAACATTTTGACAAAAATTTTTTCGAAAAATTTCAAAATAATTTAGCAAAAAGTAGATGTTTTTAGATTTCTTCTTTCAAGGCAAAGACGATGGACAATGTTATTCAACGATAAAATTGATTCTTCAGGGTGAAAATCGAGGATATAAGTGTGAACTTATATCAGTTGATATCTCGGTGCATTTTTAAGCTAGCGCAAATCTGATAACACAGATCGACGCAGCTTAAAAATCCGCATCGAATGCACTATACTACATTGAGAAACGCTTAATACAAAAATCAGTTATGATCGTTTGAAAAATGATGCATTAGTGTATGTTGAGTTTCCATGTACACTCAACATTGCTTCCAAAAACATTTTGACAAAAATTTTTTCGAAAAATTTCAAAATAATTTAGCAAAAAGTAGATGCTTCTAGATTCCTTTTTTCAAGGCAAAGACGATGGACAATGTTATTCAACGAAAAAATTAATTCTTCAGGGTGAAAATCGAGGATATAAGTGTGAACATATATCAGTTGATATCTCGGTGCATTTTTAAGCTAGCGCAAATCTGATAACACAGATCGACGCAGCTTAAAAATCCGCATCGAATGCACTATACTACATTGAGAAACGCTTAATACAAAAATCAGTTATGATCGTTTGAAAAATGATGCATTAGTGTATGTTGAGTTTCCATGTACACTCAACATTGCTTCCAAAAACATTTTGACAAAAATTTTTTCGAAAAATTTCAAGATAATTTAGCAAAAAGTAGATGTTTTTAGATTTTTTTTTCAAGGCAAAGACGATGGACAATGTTATTCAACGAAAAAATTGATTCTTCAGGGTGAAAATCGAGGATATAAGTGTGAACTTATATCAGTTGATATCTCGGTGCATTTTTAAGCTAGCGGAAATCTGATAACACGGATCGACGCAGCTTAAAAATCCGCATCGAATGCACTATACTACATTGAGAAACGCTTAATACAAAAATCAGTTATGATCGTTTGAAAAATGATGCATTAGTGTATGTTGAGTTTCCATGTACACTCAACATTGCTTCCAAAAACATTTTGACAAAAATTTTTTCGAAAAATTTCAAAATAATTTAGCAAAAAGTAGATGCTTCTAGATTCCTTTTTTCAAGGCAAAGACGATGGACAATGTTATTCAACGAAAAAATTGATTCTTCAGGGTGAAAATCGAGGATATAAGTGTGAACTTATATCAGTTGATATCTCGGTGCATTTTTAAGCTAGCGCAAATCTGATAACACAGATCGACGCAGCTTAAAAATCCGCATCGAATGCACTATACTACATTGAGAAACGCTCAATACAAAAATCAGTTATGATCGTTTGAAAAATGATGCATTAGTGTATGTTGAGTTTCCATGTACACTCAACATTGCTTCCAAAAACATTTTGACAAAAATTTTTTCGAAAAATTTCAAAATAATTTAGCAAAAAGTAGATGCTTCTAGATTTCTTTTTTCAAGGCAAAGACGATGGACAATGTTATTCAACGAAAAAATTAATTCTTCAGGGTGAAAATCGAGGATATAAGTGTGAACATATATCAGTTGATATCTCGGTGCATTTTTAAGCTAGCGCAAATCTGATAACACAGATCGACGCAGCTTAAAAATCCGCATCGAATGCACTATACTACATTGAGAAACGCTTAATACAAAAATCAGTTATGATCGTTTGAAAAATGATGCATTAGTGTATGTTGAGTTTCCATGTACACTCAACATTGCTTCCAAAAACATTTTGACAAAAATTTTTTCGAAAAATTTCAAGATAATTTAGCAAAAAGTAGATGTTTTTAGATTTTTTTTTCAAGGCAAAGACGATGGACAATGTTATTCAACGAAAAAATTGATTCTTCAGGGTGAAAATCGAGGATATAAGTGTGAACTTATATCAGTTGATATCTCGGTGCATTTTTAAGCTAGCGGAAATCTGATAACACGGATCGACGCAGCTTAAAAATCCGCATCGAATGCACTATACTACATTGAGAAACGCTTAATACAAAAATCAGTTATGATCGTTTGAAAAATGATGCATTAGTGTATGTTGAGTTTCCATGTACACTCAACATTGCTTCCAAAAACATTTTGACAAAAATTTTTTCGAAAAATTTCAAAATAATTTAGCAAAAAGTAGATGCTTCTAGATTCCTTTTTTCAAGGCAAAGACGATGGACAATGTTATTCAACGAAAAAATTGATTCTTCAGGGTGAAAATCGAGGATATAAGTGTGAACTTATATCAGTTGATATCTCGGTGCATTTTTAAGCTAGCGCAAATCTGATAACACAGATCGACGCAGCTTAAAAATCCGCATCGAATGCACTATACTACATTGAGAAACGCTCAATACAAAAATCAGTTATGATCGTTTGAAAAATGATGCATTAGTGTATGTTGAGTTTCCATGTACACTCAACATTGCTTCCAAAAACATTTTGACAAAAATTTTTTCGAAAAATTTCAGAATAATTTAGCAAAAAGTAGATGTTTTTAGATTTCTTTTTTCAAGGCAAAGACGATGGACAATGTTATTCAATGAAAAAATTGATTCTTCAGGGTGAAAATCGAGGATATAAGTGTGAACATATATCAGTTGATATCTCGGTGCATTTTTAAGCTAGCGCAAATCTGATAACACAGATCGACGCAGCTTAAAAATCCGCATCGAATGCACTATACTACATTGAGAAACGCTTAATACAAAAATCAGTTATGATCGTTTGAAAAATGATGCA
Organism: Auanema rhodensis; assembly: GCA_964057225.1. Taxonomy (NCBI): domain Eukaryota; kingdom Metazoa; phylum Nematoda; class Chromadorea; order Rhabditida; family Rhabditidae; genus Auanema; species Auanema rhodense. Next base: position 4,660,030 of record OZ059899.1, on the reverse strand, counting down.
TTAGTGTATGTTGAGTTTCCATGTACACTCAACATTGCTTCCAAAAACATTTTGACAAAATTTTTTTCGAAAAATTTCAAAATAATTTAGCAAAAAGTAGATGTTTTTAGATTTCTTTTTTCAAGGCAAAGACGATGGACAATGTTATTCAACGAAAAAATTGATTCTTCAGGGTGAAAATCGAGGATATAAGTGTGAACTTATATCAGTTGATATCTCGGTGCATTTTTAAGCTAGCGCAAATCTGATAACACAGATCGACGCAGCTTAAAAATCCGCATCGAATGCACTATACTACATTGAGAAACGCTTAATACAAAAATCAGTTATGATCGTTTGAAAAATGATGCATTAGTGTATGTTGAGTTTCCATGTGCACTCAACATTGCTTCCAAAAACATTTTGACAAAAATTTTTTCGAAAAATTTCAAAATAATTTAGCAAAAAGTAGATGCTTCTAGATTCCTTTTTTCAAGGCAAAGACGATGGACAATGTTATTCAACGAAAAAATTAATTCTTCAGGGTGAAAATCGAGGATATAAGTGTGAACATATATCAGTTGATATCTCGGTGCATTTTTAAGCTAGCGCAAATCTGATAACACAGATCGACGCAGCTTAAAAATCCGCATCGAATTCACTATACTACATTGAGAAACGCTTGATACAAAAATCAGTTATGATCGTTTGAAAAATGATGCATTAGTGTATGTTGAGTTTCCATGTACACTCAACATTGCTTCCAAAAACATTTTGACAAAAATTTTTTCGAAAAATTTCAAAATAATTTAGCAAAAAGTAGATGTTTTTAGATTTCTTTTTTCAAGGCAAAGACGATGGACAATGTTATTCAACGAAAAAATTGATTCTTCAGGGTGAAAATCGAGGATATAAGTGTGAACTTATATCAGTTGATATCTCGGTGCATTTTTAAGCTAGCGCAAATCTGATAACACAGATCGACGCAGCTTAAAAATCCGCATCGAATGCACTATACTACATTGAGAAACGCTTAATACAAAAATTAGTTATGATCGTTTGAAAAATGATGCATTAGTGTATGTTGAGTTTCCATGTACACTCAACATTGCTTCCAAAAACATTTTGACAAAAATTTTTTCGAAAAATTTCAAACTAATTTAGCAAAAAGTAGATGTTTTTAGATTTCTTTTTTCAAGGCAAAGACGATGGACAATGTTATTCAACGAAAAAATTGATTCTTCAGGGTGAAAATCGAGGATATATGTGTGAACTTATATCAGTTGATATCTCGGTGCATTTTTAAGCTAGCGCAAATCTGATAACACAGATCGACGCAGCTTAAAAATCCGCATCGAATGCACTATACTACATTGAGAAACGCTTAATACAAAAATCAGTTATGATCGTTTGAAAAATGATGCATTAGTGTATGTTGAGTTTCCATGTACACTCAACATTGCTTCCAAAAACATTTTGACAAAAATTTTTTCGAAAAATTTCAAAATAATTTAGCAAAAAGTAGATGCTTCTAGATTCCTTTTTTCAAGGCAAAGACGATGGACAATGTTATTCAACGAAAAAATTGATTCTTCAGGGTGAAAATCGAGGATATAAGTGTGAACTTATATCAGTTGATATCTCGGTGCATTTTTAAGCTAGCGCAAATCTGATAACACAGATCGACGCAGCTTAAAAATCCGCATCGAATGCACTATACTACATTGAGAAACGCTTAATACAAAAATCAGTTATGATCGTTTGAAAAATGATGCATTAGTGTATGTTGAGTTTCCATGTACACTCAACATTGCTTCCAAAAACATTTTGACAAAAATTTTTTCGAAAAATTTCAAAATAATTTAGCAAAAAGTAGATGTTTTTAGATTTCTTTTTTCAAGGCAAAGACGATGGACAATGTTATTCAATGAAAAAATTGATTCTTCAGGGTGAAAATCGAGGATATAAGTGTGAACATATATCAGTTGATATCTCGGTGCAATTTTAAGCTAGCGCAAATCTGATAACACAGATCGACGCAGCTTAAAAATCCGCATCGAATGCACTATACTACATTGAGAAACGCTTGATACAAAAATCAGTTATGATCGTTTGAAAAATGATGCATTAGTGTATGTTGAGTTTCCATGTACACTCAACATTGCTTCCAAAAACATTTTGACAAAAATTTTTTCGAAAAATTTCAAAATAATTTAGCAAAAAGTAGATGCTTCTAGATTCCTTTTTTCAAGGCAAAGACGATGGACAATGTTATTCAACGAAAAAATTGATTCTTCAGGGTGAAAATCGAGGATATAAGTGTGAACTTATATCAGTTGATATCTCGGTGCATTTTTAAGCTAGCGCAAATCTGATAACACAGATCGACGCAGCTTAAAAATCCGCATCGAATGCACTATACTACATTGAGAAACGCTTAATACAAAAATCAGTTATGATCGTTTGAAAAATGATGCATTAGTGTATGTTGAGTTTCCATGTACACTCAACATTGCTTCCAAAAACATTTTGACAAAAATTTTTTCGAAAAATTTCAAACTAATTTAGCAAAAAGTAGATGTTTTTAGATTTCTTTTTTCAAGGCAAAGACGATGGACAATGTTATTCAACGAAAAAATTGATTCTTCAGGGTGAAAATCGAGGATATATGTGTGAACTTATATCAGTTGATATCTCGGTGCATTTTTAAGCTAGCGCAAATCTGATAACACAGATCGACGCAGCTTAAAAATCCGCATCGAATGCACTATACTACATTGAGAAACGCTTAATACAAAAATCAGTTATGATCGTTTGAAAAATGATGCATTAGTGTATGTTGAGTTTCCATGTACACTCAACATTGCTTCCAAAAACATTTTGACAAAAATTTTTTCGAAAAATTTCAAAATAATTTAGCAAAAAGTAGATGCTTCTAGATTCCTTTTTTCAAGGCAAAGACGATGGACAATGTTATTCAACGAAAAAATTGATTCTTCAGGGTGAAAATCGAGGATATAAGTGTGAACTTATATCAGTTGATATCTCGGTGCATTTTTAAGCTAGCGCAAATCTGATAACACAGATCGACGCAGCTTAAAAATCCGCATCGAATGCACTATACTACATTGAGAAACGCTTAATACAAAAATCAGTTATGATCGTTTGAAAAATGATGCATTAGTGTATGTTGAGTTTCCATGTACACTCAACATTGCTTCCAAAAACATTTTGACAAAAATTTTTTCGAAAAATTTCAAAATAATTTAGCAAAAAGTAGATGTTTTTAGATTTCTTTTTTCAAGGCAAAGACGATGGACAATGTTATTCAATGAAAAAATTGATTCTTCAGGGTGAAAATCGAGGATATAAGTGTGAACATATATCAGTTGATATCTCGGTGCAATTTTAAGCTAGCGCAAATCTGATAACACAGATCGACGCAGCTTAAAAATCCGCATCGAATGCACTATACTACATTGAGAAACGCTTGATACAAAAATCAGTTATGATCGTTTGAAAAATGATGCATTAGTGTATGTTGAGTTTCCATGTACACTCAACATTGCTTCCAAAAACATTTTGACAAAAATTTTTTCGAAAAATTTCAAAATAATTTAGCAAAAAGTAGATGCTTCTAGATTCCTTTTTTCAAGGCAAAGACGATGGACAATGTTATTCAACGAAAAAATTGATTCTTCAGGGTGAAAATCGAGGATATAAGTGTGAACTTATATCAGTTGATATCTCGGTGCATTTTTAAGCTAGCGCAAATCTGATAACACAGATCGACGCAGCTTAAAAATCCGCATCGAATGCACTATACTACATTGAGAAACGCTTAATACAAAAATCAGTTATGATCGTTTGAAAAATGATGCATTAGTGTATGTTGAGTTTCCATGTACACTCAACATTGCTTCCAAAAACATTTTGACAAAAATTTTTTCGAAAAATTTCAAAATAATTTAGCAAAAAGTAGATGTTTTTAGATTTCTTTTTTCAAGGCAAAGACGATGGACAATGTTATTCAATGAAAAAATTGATTCTTCAGGGTGAAAATCGAGGATATAAGTGTGAACATATATCAGTTGATATCTCGGTGCAATTTTAAGCTAGCGCAAATCTGATAACACAGATCGACGCAGCTTAAAAATCCGCATCGAATGCACTATACTACATTGAGAAACGCTTGATACAAAAATCAGTTATGATCGTTTGAAAAATGATGCATTAGTGTATGTTGAGTTTCCATGTACACTCAACATTGCTTCCAAAAACATTTTGACAAAAATTTTTTCGAAAAATTTCAAAATAATTAGGAAAAAGTAGATGTTTTTAGATTCCTTTTTTCAAGGCAAAGACGATGGACAATGTTATTCAACGAAAAAATTAATTCTTCAGGGTGAAAATCGAGGATATAAGTGTGAACATATATCAGTTGATATCTCGGTGCATTTTTAAGCTAGCGCAAATCTGATAACACAGATCGACGCAGCTTAAAAATCCGCATCGAATGCACTATACTACATTGAGAAACGCTTGATACAAAAATCAGTTATGATCGTTTGAAAAATGATGCATTAGTGTATGTTGAGTTTCCATGTACACTCAACATTGCTTCCAAAAACATTTTGACAAAAATTTTTTCGAAAAATTTCAAAATAATTTAGCAAAAAGTAGATGTTTTTAGATTCCTTTTTTCAAGGCAAAGACGATGAACAATGTTATTCAACGAAAAAATTAATTCTTCAGGGTGAAAATCGAGGATATAAGTGTGAACTTATATCAGTTGATATCTCGGTGCATTTTTAAGCTAGCGGAAATCTGATAACACGGATCGACGCAGCTTAAAAATCCGCATCGAATGCACTATACTACATTGAGAAACGCTTAATACAAAAATCAGTTATGATCGTTTGAAAAATGATGCATTAGTGTATGTTGAGTTTCCATGTACACTCAACATTGCTTCCAAAAACATTTTGACAAAAATTTTTTCGAAAAATTTCAAAATAATTTAGCAAAAAGTAGATGCTTCTAGATTCCTTTTTTCAAGGCAAAGACGATGGACAATGTTATTCAACGAAAAAATTGATTCTTCAGGGTGAAAATCGAGGATATAAGTGTGAACTTATATCAGTTGATATCTCGGTGCATTTTTAAGCTAGCGCAAATCTGATAACACAGATCGACGCAGCTTAAAAATCCGCATCGAATGCACTATACTACATTGAGAAACGCTCAATACAAAAATCAGTTATGATTGTTTGAAAAATGATGCATTAGTGTATGTTGAGTTTCCATGTACACTCAACATTGCTTCCAAAAACATTTTGACAAAAATTTTTTCGAAAAATTTCAAAATAATTAGGAAAAAGTAGATGTTTTTAGATTCCTTTTTTCAAGGCAAAGACGATGGACAATGTTATTCAACGAAAAAATTAATTCTTCAGGGTGAAAATCGAGGATATAAGTGTGAACATATATCAGTTGATATCTCGGTGCATTTTTAAGCTAGCGCAAATCTGATAACACAGATCGACGCAGCTTAAAAATCCGCATCGAATGCACTATACTACATTGAGAAACGCTTGATACAAAAATCAGTTATGATCGTTTGAAAAATGATGCATTAGTGTATGTTGAGTTTCCATGTACACTCAACATTGCTTCCAAAAACATTTTGACAAAAATTTTTTCGAAAAATTTCAAAATAATTTAGCAAAAAGTAGATGTTTTTAGATTTCTTTTTTCAAGGCAAAGACGATGGACAATGTTATTCAATGAAAAAATTGATTCTTCAGGGTGAAAATCGAGGATATAAGTGTGAACATATATCAGTTGATATCTCGGTGCAATTTTAAGCTAGCGCAAATCTGATAACACAGATCGACGCAGCTTAAAAATCCGCATCGAATGCACTATACTACATTGAGAAACGCTTGATACAAAAATCAGTTATGATCGTTTGAAAAATGATGCATTAGTGTATGTTGAGTTTCCATGTACACTCAACATTGCTTCCAAAAACATTTTGACAAAAATTTTTTCGAAAAATTTCAGAATAATTTAGCAAAAAGTAGATGCTTCTAGATTCCTTTTTTCAAGGCAAAGACGATGGACAATGTTATTCAACGAAAAAATTGATTCTTCAGGGTGAAAATCGAGGATATAAGTGTGAACTTATATCAGTTGATATCTCGGTGCATTTTTAAGCTAGCGCAAATCTGATAACACAGATCGACGCAGCTTAAAAATCCGCATCGAATGCACTATACTACATTGAGAAACGCTTAATACAAAAATCAGTTATGATCGTTTGAAAAATGATGCATTAGTGTATGTTGAGTTTCCATGTACACTCAACATTGCTTCCAAAAACATTTTGACAAAAATTTTTTCGAAAAATTTCAAAATAATTTAGCAAAAAGTAGATGTTTTTAGATTTCTTTTTTCAAGGCAAAGACGATGGACAATGTTATTCAATGAAAAAATTGATTCTTCAGGGTGAAAATCGAGGATATAAGTGTGAACATATATCAGTTGATATCTCGGTGCAATTTTAAGCTAGCGCAAATCTGATAACACAGATCGACGCAGCTTAAAAATCCGCATCGAATGCACTATACTACATTGAGAAACGCTTGATACAAAAATCAGTTATGATCGTTTGAAAAATGATGCATTAGTGTATGTTGAGTTTCCATGTACACTCAACATTGCTTCCAAAAACATTTTGACAAAAATTTTTTCGAAAAATTTCAAAATAATTAGGAAAAAGTAGATGTTTTTAGATTCCTTTTTTCAAGGCAAAGACGATGGACAATGTTATTCAACGAAAAAATTAATTCTTCAGGGTGAAAATCGAGGATATAAGTGTGAACATATATCAGTTGATATCTCGGTGCATTTTTAAGCTAGCGCAAATCTGATAACACAGATCGACGCAGCTTAAAAATCCGCATCGAATGCACTATACTACATTGAGAAACGCTTGATACAAAAATCAGTTATGATCGTTTGAAAAATGATGCATTAGTGTATGTTGAGTTTCCATGTACACTCAACATTGCTTCCAAAAACATTTTGACAAAAATTTTTTCGAAAAATTTCAAAATAATTTAGCAAAAAGTAGATGTTTTTAGATTCCTTTTTTCAAGGCAAAGACGATGAACAATGTTATTCAACGAAAAAATTAATTCTTCAGGGTGAAAATCGAGGATATAAGTGTGAACTTATATCAGTTGATATCTCGGTGCATTTTTAAGCTAGCGGAAATCTGATAACACGGATCGACGCAGCTTAAAAATCCGCATCGAATGCACTATACTACATTGAGAAACGCTTAATACAAAAATCAGTTATGATCGTTTGAAAAATGATGCATTAGTGTATGTTGAGTTTCCATGTACACTCAACATTGCTTCCAAAAACATTTTGACAAAAATTTTTTCGAAAAATTTCAAAATAATTTAGCAAAAAGTAGATGCTTCTAGATTCCTTTTTTCAAGGCAAAGACGATGGACAATGTTATTCAACGAAAAAATTGATTCTTCAGGGTGAAAATCGAGGATATAAGTGTGAACTTATATCAGTTGATATCTCGGTGCATTTTTAAGCTAGCGCAAATCTGATAACACAGATCGACGCAGCTTAAAAATCCGCATCGAATGCACTATACTACATTGAGAAACGCTCAATACAAAAATCAGTTATGATTGTTTGAAAAATGATGCATTAGTGTATGTTGAGTTTCCATGTACACTCAACATTGCTTCCAAAAACATTTTGACAAAAATTTTTTCGAAAAATTTCAAAATAATTAGGAAAAAGTAGATGTTTTTAGATTCCTTTTTTCAAGGCAAAGACGATGGACAATGTTATTCAACGAAAAAATTAATTCTTCAGGGTGAAAATCGAGGATATAAGTGTGAACATATATCAGTTGATATCTCGGTGCATTTTTAAGCTAGCGCAAATCTGATAACACAGATCGACGCAGCTTAAAAATCCGCATCGAATGCACTATACTACATTGAGAAACGCTTGATACAAAAATCAGTTATGATCGTTTGAAAAATGATGCATTAGTGTATGTTGAGTTTCCATGTACACTCAACATTGCTTCCAAAAACATTTTGACAAAAATTTTTTCGAAAAATTTCAAAATAATTTAGCAAAAAGTAGATGTTTTTAGATTCCTTTTTTCAAGGCAAAGACGATGAACAATGTTATTCAACGAAAAAATTAATTCTTCAGGGTGAAAATCGAGGATATAAGTGTGAACTTATATCAGTTGATATCTCGGTGCATTTTTAAGCTAGCGGAAATCTGATAACACGGATCGACGCAGCTTAAAAATCCGCATCGAATGCACTATACTACATTGAGAAACGCTTAATACAAAAATCAGTTATGATCGTTTGAAAAATGATGCATTAGTGTATGTTGAGTTTCCATGTACACTCAACATTGCTTCCAAAAACATTTTGACAAAAATTTTTTCGAAAAATTTCAAAATAATTTAGCAAAAAGTAGATGCTTCTAGATTCCTTTTTTCAAGGCAAAGACGATGGACAATGTTATTCAACGAAAAAATTGATTCTTCAGGGTGAAAATCGAGGATATAAGTGTGAACTTATATCAGTTGATATCTCGGTGCATTTTTAAGCTAGCGCAAATCTGATAACACAGATCGACGCAGCTTAAAAATCCGCATCGAATGCACTATACTACATTGAGAAACGCTCAATACAAAAATCAGTTATGATCGTTTGAAAAATGATGCATTAGTGTATGTTGAGTTTCCATGTACACTCAACATTGCTTCCAAAAACATTTTGACAAAAATTTTTTCGAAAAATTTCAGAATAATTTAGCAAAAAGTAGATGTTTTTAGATTTCTTTTTTCAAGGCAAAGACGATGGACAATGTTATTCAATGAAAAAATTGATTCTTCAGGGTGAAAATCGAGGATATAAGTGTGAACATATATCAGTTGATATCTCGGTGCATTTTTAAGCTAGCGCAAATCTGATAACACAGATCGACGCAGCTTAAAAATCCGCATCGAATGCACTATACTACATTGAGAAACGCTTAATACAAAAATCAGTTATGATCGTTTGAAAAATGATGCATTAGTGTATGTTGAGTTTCCATGTACACTCAACATTGCTTCCAAAAACATTTTGACAAAAATTTTTTCGAAAAATTTCAAAATAATTAGGAAAAAGTAGATGTTTTTAGATTCCTTTTTTCAAGGCAAAGACGATGGACAATGTTATTCAACGAAAAAATTAATTCTTCAGGGTGAAAATCGAGGATATAAGTGTGAACATATATCAGTTGATATCTCGGTGCATTTTTAAGCTAGCGCAAATCTGATAACACAGATCGACGCAGCTTAAAAATCCGCATCGAATGCACTATACTACATTGAGAAACGCTTGATACAAAAATCAGTTATGATCGTTTGAAAAATGATGCATTAGTGTATGTTGAGTTTCCATGTACACTCAACATTGCTTCCAAAAACATTTTGACAAAAATTTTTTCGAAAAATTTCAAAATAATTTAGCAAAAAGTAGATGTTTTTAGATTCCTTTTTTCAAGGCAAAGACGATGAACAATGTTATTCAACGAAAAAATTAATTCTTCAGGGTGAAAATCGAGGATATAAGTGTGAACTTATATCAGTTGATATCTCGGTGCATTTTTAAGCTAGCGGAAATCTGATAACACGGATCGACGCAGCTTAAAAATCCGCATCGAATGCACTATACTACATTGAGAAACGCTTAATACAAAAATCAGTTATGATCGTTTGAAAAATGATGCATTAGTGTATGTTGAGTTTCCATGTACACTCAACATTGCTTCCAAAAACATTTTGACAAAAATTTTTTCGAAAAATTTCAAAATAATTTAGCAAAAAGTAGATGCTTCTAGATTCCTTTTTTCAAGGCAAAGACGATGGACAATGTTATTCAACGAAAAAATTGATTCTTCAGGGTGAAAATCGAGGATATAAGTGTGAACTTATATCAGTTGATATCTCGGTGCATTTTTAAGCTAGCGCAAATCTGATAACACAGATCGACGCAGCTTAAAAATCCGCATCGAATGCACTATACTACATTGAGAAACGCTCAATACAAAAATCAGTTATGATCGTTTGAAAAATGATGCATTAGTGTATGTTGAGTTTCCATGTACACTCAACATTGCTTCCAAAAACATTTTGACAAAAATTTTTTCGAAAAATTTCAAAATAATTAGGAAAAAGTAGATGTTTTTAGATTCCTTTTTTCAAGGCAAAGACGATGGACAATGTTATTCAACGAAAAAATTAATTCTTCAGGGTGAAAATCGAGGATATAAGTGTGAACATATATCAGTTGATATCTCGGTGCATTTTTAAGCTAGCGCAAATCTGATAACACAGATCGACGCAGCTTAAAAATCCGCATCGAATGCACTATACTACATTGAGAAACGCTTGATACAAAAATCAGTTATGATCGTTTGAAAAATGATGCATTAGTGTATGTTGAGTTTCCATGTACACTCAACATTGCTTCCAAAAACATTTTGACAAAAATTTTTTCGAAAAATTTCAAAATAATTTAGCAAAAAGTAGATGTTTTTAGATTCCTTTTTTCAAGGCAAAGACGATGAACAATGTTATTCAACGAAAAAATTAATTCTTCAGGGTGAAAATCGAGGATATAAGTGTGAACTTATATCAGTTGATATCTCGGTGCATTTTTAAGCTAGCGGAAATCTGATAACACGGATCGACGCAGCTTAAAAATCCGCATCGAATGCACTATACTACATTGAGAAACGCTTAATACAAAAATCAGTTATGATCGTTTGAAAAATGATGCATTAGTGTATGTTGAGTTTCCATGTACACTCAACATTGCTTCCAAAAACATTTTGACAAAAATTTTTTCGAAAAATTTCAAAATAATTTAGCAAAAAGTAGATGCTTCTAGATTCCTTTTTTCAAGGCAAAGACGATGGACAATGTTATTCAACGAAAAAATTGATTCTTCAGGGTGAAAATCGAGGATATAAGTGTGAACTTATATCAGTTGATATCTCGGTGCATTTTTAAGCTAGCGCAAATCTGATAACACAGATCGACGCAGCTTAAAAATCCGCATCGAATGCACTATACTACATTGAGAAACGCTCAATACAAAAATCAGTTATGATCGTTTGAAAAATGATGCATTAGTGTATGTTGAGTTTCCATGTACACTCAACATTGCTTCCAAAAACATTTTGACAAAAATTTTTTCGAAAAATTTCAGAATAATTTAGCAAAAAGTAGATGTTTTTAGATTTCTTTTTTCAAGGCAAAGACGATGGACAATGTTATTCAATGAAAAAATTGATTCTTCAGGGTGAAAATCGAGGATATAAGTGTGAACATATATCAGTTGATATCTCGGTGCATTTTTAAGCTAGCGCAAATCTGATAACACAGATCGACGCAGCTTAAAAATCCGCATCGAATGCACTATACTACATTGAGAAACGCTTAATACAAAAATCAGTTATGATCGTTTGAAAAATGATGCATTAGTGTATGTTGAGTTTCCATGTACACTCAACATTGCTTCCAAAAACATTTTGACAAAATTTTTTTCGAAAAATTTCAAAATAATTTAGCAAAAAGTAGATGTTTTTAGATTTCTTTTTTCAAGGCAAAGACGATGGACAATGTTATTCAACGAAAAAATTGATTCTTCAGGGTGAAAATCGAGGATATAAGTGTGAACTTATATCAGTTGATATCTCGGTGCATTTTTAAGCTAGCGCAAATCTGATAACACAGATCGACGCAGCTTAAAAATCCGCATCGAATGCACTATACTACATTGAGAAACGCTTAATACAAAAATCAGTTATGATCGTTTGAAAAATGATGCATTAGTGTATGTTGAGTTTCCATGTACACTCAACATTGCTTCCAAAAACATTTTGACAAAAATTTTTTCGAAAAATTTCAAAATAATTTAGCAAAAAGTAGATGTTTTTAGATTCCTTTTTTCAAGGCAAAGACGATGAACAATGTTATTCAACGAAAAAATTAATTCTTCAGGGTGAAAATCGAGGATATAAGTGTGAACTTATATCAGTTGATATCTCGGTGCATTTTTAAGCTAGCGCAAATCTGATAACACAGATCGACGCAGCTTAAAAATCCGCATCGAATGCACTATACTACATTGAGAAACGCTCAATACAAAAATCAGTTATGATCGTTTGAAAAATGATGCATTAGTGTATGTTGAGTTTCCATGTACACTCAACATTGCTTCCAAAAACATTTTGACAAAAATTTTTTCGAAAAATTTCAAAATAATTTAGCAAAAAGTAGATGTTTTTAGATTTCTTTTTTCAAGGCAAAGACGATGGACAATGTTATTCAATGAAAAAATTGATTCTTCAGGGTGAAAATCGAGGATATAAGTGTGAACATATATCAGTTGATATCTCGGTGCATTTTTAAGCTAGCGCAAATCTGATAACACAGATCGACGCAGCTTAAAAATCCGCATCGAATGCACTATACTACATTGAGAAACGCTTAATACAAAAATCAGTTATGATCGTTTGAAAAATGATGCATTAGTGTATGTTGAGTTTCCATGTACACTCAACATTGCTTCCAAAAACATTTTGACAAAATTTTTTTCGAAAAATTTCAAAATAATTTAGCAAAAAGTAGATGTTTTTAGATTTCTTTTTTCAAGGCAAAGACGATGGACAATGTTATTCAACGAAAAAATTGATTCTTCAGGGTGAAAATCGAGGATATAAGTGTGAACTTATATCAGTTGATATCTCGGTGCATTTTTAAGCTAGCGCAAATCTGATAACACAGATCGACGCAGCTTAAAAATCCGCATCGAATGCACTATACTACATTGAGAAACGCTTAATACAAAAATCAGTTATGATCGTTTGAAAAATGATGCATTAGTGTATGTTGAGTTTCCATGTACACTCAACATTGCTTCCAAAAACATTTTGACAAAATTTTTTTCGAAAAATTTCAAAATAATTTAGCAAAAAGTAGATGTTTTTAGATTTCTTTTTTCAAGGCAAAGACGATGGACAATGTTATTCAACGAAAAAATTGATTCTTCAGGGTGAAAATCGAGGATATAAGTGTGAACTTATATCAGTTGATATCTCGGTGCATTTTTAAGCTAGCGCAAATCTGATAACACAGATCGACGCAGCTTAAAAATCCGCATCGAATGCACTATACTACATTGAGAAACGCTTAATACAAAAATCAGTTATGATCGTTTGAAAAATGATGCATTAGTGTATGTTGAGTTTCCATGTACACTCAACATTGCTTCCAAAAACATTTTGACAAAAATTTTTTCGAAAAATTTCAAAATAATTTAGCAAAAAGTAGATGCTTCTAGATTCCTTTTTTCAAGGCAAAGACGATGGACAATGTTATTCAACGAAAAAATTAATTCTTCAGGGTGAAAATCGAGGATATAAGTGTGAACATATATCAGTTGATATCTCGGTGCATTTTTAAGCTAGCGCAAATCTGATAACACAGATCGACGCAGCTTAAAAATCCGCATCGAATGCACTATACTACATTGAGAAACGCTTGATACAAAAATCAGTTATGATCGTTTGAAAAATGATGCATTAGTGTATGTTGAGTTTCCATGTACACTCAACATTGCTTCCAAAAACATTTTGACAAAAATTTTTTCGAAAAATTTCAAAATAATTTAGCAAAAAGTAGATGTTTTTATATTTCTTTTTTCAAGGCAAAGACGATGGACAATGTTATTCAACGAAAAAATTGATTCTTCAGGGTGAAAATCGAGGATATAAGTGTGAACTTATATCAGTTGATATCTCGGTGCATTTTTAAGCTAGCGCAAATCTGATAACACAGATCGACGCAGCTTAAAAATCCGCATCGAATGCACTATACTACATTGAGAAACGCTTAATACAAAAATTAGTTATGATCGTTTGAAAAATGATGCATTAGTGTATGTTGAGTTTCCATGTACACTCAACATTGCTTCCAAAAACATTTTGACAAAAATTTTTTCGAAAAATTTCAAACTAATTTAGCAAAAAGTAGATGTTTTTAGATTTCTTTTTTCAAGGCAAAGACGATGGACAATGTTATTCAACGAGAAAATTGATTCTTCAGGGTGAAAATCGAGGATATATGTGTGAACTTATATCAGTTGATATCTCGGTGCATTTTTAAGCTAGCGCAAATCTGATAACACAGATCAACGCAGCTTAAAAATCCGCATCGAATGCACTATACTACATTGAGAAACGCTTAATACAAAAATCAGTTATGATCGTTTGAAAAATGATGCATTAGTGTATGTTGAGTTTCCATGTACACTCAACATTGCTTCCAAAAACATTTTGACAAAAATTTTTTCGAAAAATTTCAAAATAATTTAGCAAAAAGTAGATGCTTCTAGATTCCTTTTTTCAAGGCAAAGACGATGGACAATGTTATTCAACGAAAAAATTGATTCTTCAGGGTGAAAATCGAGGATATAAGTGTGAACTTATATCAGTTGATATCTCGGTGCATTTTTAAGCTAGCGCAAATCTGATAACACAGATCGACGCAGCTTAAAAATCCGCATCGAATGCACTATACTACATTGAGAAACGCTTAATACAAAAATCAGTTATGATCGTTTGAAAAATGATGCATTAGTGTATGTTGAGTTTCCATGTACACTCAACATTGCTTCCAAAAACATTTTGACAAAAATTTTTTCGAAAAATTTCAAAATAATTTAGCAAAAAGTAGATGTTTTTAGATTTCTTTTTTCAAGGCAAAGACGATGGACAATGTTATTCAATGAAAAAATTGATTCTTCAGGGTGAAAATCGAGGATATAAGTGTGAACATATATCAGTTGATATCTCGGTGCAATTTTAAGCTAGCGCAAATCTGATAACACAGATCGACGCAGCTTAAAAATCCGCATCGAATGCACTATACTACATTGAGAAACGCTTGATACAAAAATCAGTTATGATCGTTTGAAAAATGATGCATTAGTGTATGTTGAGTTTCCATGTACACTCAACATTGCTTCCAAAAACATTTTGACAAAAATTTTTTCGAAAAATTTCAAAATAATTTAGCGAAAAGTAGATGTTTTTAGATTTCTTTTTTCAAGGCAAAGACGATGGACAATGTTATTCAACGAAAAAATTGATTCTTCAGGGTGAAAATCGAGGATATAAGTGTGAACTTATATCAGTTGATATCTCGGTGCATTTTTAAGCTAGCGCAAATCTGATAACACAGATCGACGCAGCTTAAAAATCCGCATCGAATGCACTATACTACATTGAGAAACGCTTAATACAAAAATTAGTTATGATCGTTTGAAAAATGATGCATTAGTGTATGTTGAGTTTCCATGTACACTCAACATTGCTTCCAAAAACATTTTGACAAAAATTTTTTCGAAAAATTTCAAACTAATTTAGCAAAAAGTAGATGTTTTTAGATTTCTTTTTTCAAGGCAAAGACGATGGACAATGTTATTCAACGAAAAAATTGATTCTTCAGGGTGAAAATCGAGGATATATGTGTGAACTTATATCAGTTGATATCTCGGTGCATTTTTAAGCTAGCGCAAATCTGATAACGCAGATCGACGCAGCTTAAAAATCCGCATCGAATGCACTATACTACATTGAGAAACGCTTAATACAAAAATCAGTTATGATCGTTTGAAAAATGATGCATTAGTGTATGTTGAGTTTCCATGTACACTCAACATTGCTTCCAAAAACATTTTGACAAAAATTTTTTCGAAAAATTTCAAAATAATTTAGCAAAAAGTAGACGCTTCTAGATTCCTTTTTTCAAGGCAAAGACGATGGACAATGTTATTCAACGAAAAAATTGATTCTTCAGGGTGAAAATCGAGGATATAAGTGTGAACTTATATCAGTTGATATCTCGGTGCATTTTTAAGCTAGCGCAAATCTGATAACACAGATCGACGCAGCTTAAAAATCCGCATCGAATGCACTATACTACATTGAGAAACGCTTAATACAAAAATCAGTTATGATCGTTTGAAAAATGATGCATTAGTGTATGTTGAGTTTCCATGTACACTCAACATTGCTTCCAAAAACATTTTGACAAAAATGTTTTCGAAAAATTTCAAAATAATTTAGCAAAAAGTAGATGTTTTTAGATTTCTTTTTTCAAGGCAAAGACGATGGACAATGTTATTCAATGAAAAAATTGATTCTTCAGGGTGAAAATCGAGGATATAAGTGTGAACTTATATCAGTTGATATCTCGGTGCATTTTTAAGCTAGCGCAAATCTGATAACACAGATCGACGCAGCTTAAAAATCCGCATCGAATGCACTATACTACATTGAGAAACGCTTAATACAAAAATCAGTTATGATCGTTTGAAAAATGATGCATTAGTGTATGTTGAGTTTCCATGTACACTCAACATTGCTTCCAAAAACATTTTGACAAAAATTTTTTCGAAAAATTTCAAAATAATTTAGCAAAAAGTAGATGTTTTTAGATTTCTTTTTTCAAGGCAAAGACGATGGACAATGTTATTCAACGAAAAAATTGATTCTTCAGGGTGAAAATCGAGGATATATGTGTGAACTTATATCAGTTGATATCTCGGTGCATTTTTAAGCTAGCGCAAATCTGATAACACAGATCGACGCAGCTTAAAAATCCGCATCGAATGCACTATACTACATTGAGAAACGCTTAATACAAAAATCAGTTATGATCGTTTGAAAAATGATGCATTAGTGTATGTTGAGTTTCCATGTACACTCAACATTGCTTCCAAAAACATTTTGACAAAAATTTTTTCGAAAAATTTCAAAATAATTTAGCAAAAAGTAGATGCTTCTAGATTCCTTTTTTCAAGGCGAAGACGATGGACAATGTTATTCAACGAAAAAATTAATTCTTCAGGGTGAAAATCGAGGATATATGTGTGAACTTATATCAGTTGATATCTCGGTGCATTTTTAAGCTAGCGCAAATCTGATAACGCAGATCGACGCAGCTTAAAAATCCGCATCGAATGCACTATACTACATTGAGAAACGCTTAATACAAAAATCAGTTATGATCGTTTGAAAAATGATGCATTAGTGTATGTTGAGTTTCCATGTACACTCAACATTGCTTCCAAAAACATTTTGACAAAAATTTTTTCGAAAAATTTCAAAATAATTTAGCAAAAAGTAGATGTTTTTAGATTTCTTTTTTCAAGGCAAAGACGATGGACAATGTTATTCAACGAAAAAATTGATTCTTCAGGGTGAAAATCGAGGATATATGTGTGAACTTATATCAGTTGATATCTCGGTGCATTTTTAAGCTAGCGCAAATCTGATAACACAGATCGACGCAGCTTAAAAATCCGCATCGAATGCACTATACTACATTGAGAAACGCTTAATACAAAAATCAGTTATGATCGTTTGAAAAATGATGCATTAGTGTATGTTGAGTTTCCATGTACACTCAACATTGCTTCCAAAAACATTTTGACAAAAATTTTTTCGAAAAATTTCAAAATAATTTAGCAAAAAGTAGATGCTTCTAGATTCCTTTTTTCAAGGCGAAGACGATGGACAATGTTATTCAACGAAAAAATTAATTCTTCAGGGTGAAAATCGAGGATATATGTGTGAACTTATATCAGTTGATATCTCGGTGCATTTTTAAGCTAGCGCAAATCTGATAACGCAGATCGACGCAGCTTAAAAATCCGCATCGAATG
This sequence comes from Auanema rhodensis, assembly GCA_964057225.1. NCBI lineage: Eukaryota > Metazoa > Nematoda > Chromadorea > Rhabditida > Rhabditidae > Auanema > Auanema rhodense. The sequence continues at coordinate 4,642,199 of OZ059899.1, read as the reverse complement.
CACTATACTACATTGAGAAACGCTTAATACAAAAATCAGTTATGATCGTTTGAAAAATGATGCATTAGTGTATGTTGAGTTTCCATGTACACTCAACATTGCTTCCAAAAACATTTTGACAAAAATTTTTTCGAAAAATTTCAAAATAATTTAGCAAAAAGTAGATGCTTCTAGATTCCTTTTTTCAAGGCAAAGACGATGGACAATGTTATTCAACGAAAAAATTGATTCTTCAGGGTGAAAATCGAGGATATAAGTGTGAACTTATATCAGTTGATATCTCGGTGCATTTTTAAGCTAGCGCAAATCTGATAACACAGATCGACGCAGCTTAAAAATCCGCATCGAATGCACTATACTACATTGAGAAACGCTTAATACAAAAATTAGTTATGATCGTTTGAAAAATGATGCATTAGTGTATGTTGAGTTTCCATGTACACTCAACATTGCTTCCAAAAACATTTTGACAAAAATTTTTTCGAAAAATTTCAAACTAATTTAGCAAAAAGTAGATGTTTTTAGATTTCTTTTTTCAAGGCAAAGACGATGGACAATGTTATTCAACGAAAAAATTGATTCTTCAGGGTGAAAATCGAGGATATATGTGTGAACTTATATCAGTTGATATCTCGGTGCATTTTTAAGCTAGCGCAAATCTGATAACGCAGATCGACGCAGCTTAAAAATCCGCATCGAATGCACTATACTACATTGAGAAACGCTTAATACAAAAATCAGTTATGATCGTTTGAAAAATGATGCATTAGTGTATGTTGAGTTTCCATGTACACTCAACATTGCTTCCAAAAACATTTTGACAAAAATTTTTTCGAAAAATTTCAAAATAATTTAGCAAAAAGTAGATGCTTCTAGATTCCTTTTTTCAAGGCAAAGACGATGGACAATGTTATTCAACGAAAAAATTGATTCTTCAGGGTGAAAATCGAGGATATAAGTGTGAACTTATATCAGTTGATATCTCGGTGCATTTTTAAGCTAGCGCAAATCTGATAACACAGATCGACGCAGCTTAAAAATCCGCATCGAATGCACTATACTACATTGAGAAACGCTTAATACAAAAATTAGTTATGATCGTTTGAAAAATGATGCATTAGTGTATGTTGAGTTTCCATGTACACTCAACATTGCTTCCAAAAACATTTTGACAAAAATTTTTTCGAAAAATTTCAAACTAATTTAGCAAAAAGTAGATGTTTTTAGATTTCTTTTTTCAAGGCAAAGACGATGGACAATGTTATTCAACGAAAAAATTGATTCTTCAGGGTGAAAATCGAGGATATATGTGTGAACTTATATCAGTTGATATCTCGGTGCATTTTTAAGCTAGCGCAAATCTGATAACGCAGATCGACGCAGCTTAAAAATCCGCATCGAATGCACTATACTACATTGAGAAACGCTTAATACAAAAATCAGTTATGATCGTTTGAAAAATGATGCATTAGTGTATGTTGAGTTTCCATGTACACTCAACATTGCTTCCAAAAACATTTTGACAAAAATTTTTTCGAAAAATTTCAAAATAATTTAGCAAAAAGTAGATGCTTCTAGATTCCTTTTTTCAAGGCAAAGACGATGGACAATGTTATTCAACGAAAAAATTGATTCTTCAGGGTGAAAATCGAGGATATAAGTGTGAACTTATATCAGTTGATATCTCGGTGCATTTTTAAGCTAGCGCAAATCTGATAACACAGATCGACGCAGCTTAAAAATCCGCATCGAATGCACTATACTACATTGAGAAACGCTTAATACAAAAATCAGTTATGATCGTTTGAAAAATGATGCATTAGTGTATGTTGAGTTTCCATGTACACTCAACATTGCTTCCAAAAACATTTTGACAAAAATGTTTTCGAAAAATTTCAAAATAATTTAGCAAAAAGTAGATGTTTTTAGATTTCTTTTTTCAAGGCAAAGACGATGGACAATGTTATTCAATGAAAAAATTGATTCTTCAGGGTGAAAATCGAGGATATAAGTGTGAACTTATATCAGTTGATATCTCGGTGCATTTTTAAGCTAGCGCAAATCTGATAACACAGATCGACGCAGCTTAAAAATCCGCATCGAATGCACTATACTACATTGAGAAACGCTTAATACAAAAATTAGTTATGATCGTTTGAAAAATGATGCATTAGTGTATGTTGAGTTTCCATGTACACTCAACATTGCTTCCAAAAACATTTTGACAAAAATTTTTTCGAAAAATTTCAAAATAATTTAGCAAAAAGTAGATGTTTTTAGATTTCTTTTTACAAGGCGAATACGATGGACAATGTTATTCAACGATAAAATTGATTCTTCAGGGTGAAAATCGAGGATATATGTGTGAACTTATATCAGTTGATATCTCGGTGCATTTTTAAGCTAGCGCAAATCTGATAACACAGATCGACGCAGCTTAAAAATCCGCATCGAATGCACTATACTACATTGAGAAACGCTTAATACAAAAATCAGTTATGATCGTTTGAAAAATGATGCATTAGTGTATGTTGAGTTTCCATGTACACTCAACATTGCTTCCAAAAACATTTTGACAAAAATTTTTTCGAAAAATTTCAAAATAATTTAGCAAAAAGTAGATGCTTCTAGATTCCTTTTTTCAAGGCGAAGACGATGGACAATGTTATTCAACGAAAAAATTAATTCTTCAGGGTGAAAATCGAAAATATAAGTGTGAACTTATATCAGTTGATATCTCGGTGCATTTTTAAGCTAGCGCAAATCTGATAACACAGATCGACGCAGCTTAAAAATCCGCATCGAATGCACTATACTACATTGAGAAACGCTTAATACAAAAATTAGTTATGATCGTTTGAAAAATGATGCATTAGTGTATGTTGAGTTTCCATGTACACTCAACATTGCTTCCAAAAACATTTTGACAAAAATTTTTTCGAAAAATTTCAAAATAATTTAGCAAAAAGTAGATGTTTTTAGATTTCTTTTTTCAAGGCAAAGACGATGGACAATGTTATTCAACGATAAAATTGATTCTTCAGGGTGAAAATCGAGGATATAAGTGTGAACTTATATCAGTTGATATCTCGGTGCATTTTTAAGCTAGCGCAAATCTGATAACACAGATCGACGCAGCTTAAAAATCCGCATCGAATGCACTATACTACATTGAGAAACGCTTAATACAAAAATTAGTTATGATCGTTTGAAAAATGATGCATTAGTGTATGTTGAGTTTCCATGTACACTCAACATTGCTTCCAAAAACATTTTGACAAAAATTTTTTCGAAAAATTTCAAAATAATTTAGCAAAAAGTAGATGTTTTTAGATTTCTTTTTTCAAGGCAAAGACGATGGACAATGTTATTCAACGATAAAATTGATTCTTCAGGGTGAAAATCGAGGATATAAGTGTGAACTTATATCAGTTGATATCTCGGTGCATTTTTAAGCTAGCGCAAATCTGATAACACAGATCGACGCAGCTTAAAAATCCGCATCGAATGCACTATACTACATTGAGAAACGCTTAATACAAAAATCAGTTATGATCGTTTGAAAAATGATGCATTAGTGTATGTTGAGTTTCCATGTACACTCAACATTGCTTCCAAAAACATTTTGACAAAAATTTTTTCGAAAAATTTCAAAATAATTTAGCAAAAAGTAGATGTTTTTAGATTTCTTTTTTCAAGGCAAAGACGATGGACAATGTTATTCAACGAAAAAATTGATTCTTCAGGGTGAAAATCGAGGATATATGTGTGAACTTATATCAGTTGATATCTCGGTGCATTTTTAAGCTAGCGCAAATCTGATAACACAGATCGACGCAGCTTAAAAATCCGCATCGAATGCACTATACTACATTGAGAAACGCTTAATACAAAAATCAGTTATGATCGTTTGAAAAATGATGCATTAGTGTATGTTGAGTTTCCATGTACACTCAACATTGCTTCCAAAAACATTTTGACAAAAATTTTTTCGAAAAATTTCAAAATAATTTAGCAAAAAGTAGATGCTTCTAGATTCCTTTTTTCAAGGCGAAGACGATGGACAATGTTATTCAACGAAAAAATTAATTCTTCAGGGTGAAAATCGAGGATATATGTGTGAACTTATATCAGTTGATATCTCGGTGCATTTTTAAGCTAGCGCAAATCTGATAACGCAGATCGACGCAGCTTAAAAATCCGCATCGAATGCACTATACTACATTGAGAAACGCTTAATACAAAAATCAGTTATGATCGTTTGAAAAATGATGCATTAGTGTATGTTGAGTTTCCATGTACACTCAACATTGCTTCCAAAAACATTTTGACAAAAATTTTTTCGAAAAATTTCAAAATAATTTAGCAAAAAGTAGATGCTTCTAGATTCCTTTTTTCAAGGCAAAGACGATGGACAATGTTATTCAACGAAAAAATTGATTCTTCAGGGTGAAAATCGAGGATATAAGTGTGAACTTATATCAGTTGATATCTCGGTGCATTTTTAAGCTAGCGCAAATCTGATAACACAGATCGACGCAGCTTAAAAATCCGCATCGAATGCACTATACTACATTGAGAAACGCTTAATACAAAAATTAGTTATGATCGTTTGAAAAATGATGCATTAGTGTATGTTGAGTTTCCATGTACACTCAACATTGCTTCCAAAAACATTTTGACAAAAATTTTTTCGAAAAATTTCAAACTAATTTAGCAAAAAGTAGATGTTTTTAGATTTCTTTTTTCAAGGCAAAGACGATGGACAATGTTATTCAACGAAAAAATTGATTCTTCAGGGTGAAAATCGAGGATATATGTGTGAACTTATATCAGTTGATATCTCGGTGCATTTTTAAGCTAGCGCAAATCTGATAACGCAGATCGACGCAGCTTAAAAATCCGCATCGAATGCACTATACTACATTGAGAAACGCTTAATACAAAAATCAGTTATGATCGTTTGAAAAATGATGCATTAGTGTATGTTGAGTTTCCATGTACACTCAACATTGCTTCCAAAAACATTTTGACAAAAATTTTTTCGAAAAATTTCAAAATAATTTAGCAAAAAGTAGATGCTTCTAGATTCCTTTTTTCAAGGCAAAGACGATGGACAATGTTATTCAACGAAAAAATTGATTCTTCAGGGTGAAAATCGAGGATATAAGTGTGAACTTATATCAGTTGATATCTCGGTGCATTTTTAAGCTAGCGCAAATCTGATAACACAGATCGACGCAGCTTAAAAATCCGCATCGAATGCACTATACTACATTGAGAAACGCTTAATACAAAAATTAGTTATGATCGTTTGAAAAATGATGCATTAGTGTATGTTGAGTTTCCATGTACACTCAACATTGCTTCCAAAAACATTTTGACAAAAATTTTTTCGAAAAATTTCAAACTAATTTAGCAAAAAGTAGATGTTTTTAGATTTCTTTTTTCAAGGCAAAGACGATGGACAATGTTATTCAACGAAAAAATTGATTCTTCAGGGTGAAAATCGAGGATATATGTGTGAACTTATATCAGTTGATATCTCGGTGCATTTTTAAGCTAGCGCAAATCTGATAACGCAGATCGACGCAGCTTAAAAATCCGCATCGAATGCACTATACTACATTGAGAAACGCTTAATACAAAAATCAGTTATGATCGTTTGAAAAATGATGCATTAGTGTATGTTGAGTTTCCATGTACACTCAACATTGCTTCCAAAAACATTTTGACAAAAATTTTTTCGAAAAATTTCAAAATAATTTAGCAAAAAGTAGATGCTTCTAGATTCCTTTTTTCAAGGCAAAGACGATGGACAATGTTATTCAACGAAAAAATTGATTCTTCAGGGTGAAAATCGAGGATATAAGTGTGAACTTATATCAGTTGATATCTCGGTGCATTTTTAAGCTAGCGCAAATCTGATAACACAGATCGACGCAGCTTAAAAATCCGCATCGAATGCACTATACTACATTGAGAAACGCTTAATACAAAAATCAGTTATGATCGTTTGAAAAATGATGCATTAGTGTATGTTGAGTTTCCATGTACACTCAACATTGCTTCCAAAAACATTTTGACAAAAATGTTTTCGAAAAATTTCAAAATAATTTAGCAAAAAGTAGATGTTTTTAGATTTCTTTTTTCAAGGCAAAGACGATGGACAATGTTATTCAATGAAAAAATTGATTCTTCAGGGTGAAAATCGAGGATATAAGTGTGAACTTATATCAGTTGATATCTCGGTGCATTTTTAAGCTAGCGCAAATCTGATAACACAGATCGACGCAGCTTAAAAATCCGCATCGAATGCACTATACTACATTGAGAAACGCTTAATACAAAAATTAGTTATGATCGTTTGAAAAATGATGCATTAGTGTATGTTGAGTTTCCATGTACACTCAACATTGCTTCCAAAAACATTTTGACAAAAATTTTTTCGAAAAATTTCAAAATAATTTAGCAAAAAGTAGATGTTTTTAGATTTCTTTTTACAAGGCGAATACGATGGACAATGTTATTCAACGATAAAATTGATTCTTCAGGGTGAAAATCGAGGATATATGTGTGAACTTATATCAGTTGATATCTCGGTGCATTTTTAAGCTAGCGCAAATCTGATAACACAGATCGACGCAGCTTAAAAATCCGCATCGAATGCACTATACTACATTGAGAAACGCTTAATACAAAAATCAGTTATGATCGTTTGAAAAATGATGCATTAGTGTATGTTGAGTTTCCATGTACACTCAACATTGCTTCCAAAAACATTTTGACAAAAATTTTTTCGAAAAATTTCAAAATAATTTAGCAAAAAGTAGATGCTTCTAGATTCCTTTTTTCAAGGCGAAGACGATGGACAATGTTATTCAACGAAAAAATTAATTCTTCAGGGTGAAAATCGAAAATATAAGTGTGAACTTATATCAGTTGATATCTCGGTGCATTTTTAAGCTAGCGCAAATCTGATAACACAGATCGACGCAGCTTAAAAATCCGCATCGAATGCACTATACTACATTGAGAAACGCTTAATACAAAAATTAGTTATGATCGTTTGAAAAATGATGCATTAGTGTATGTTGAGTTTCCATGTACACTCAACATTGCTTCCAAAAACATTTTGACAAAAATTTTTTCGAAAAATTTCAAAATAATTTAGCAAAAAGTAGATGTTTTTAGATTTCTTTTTTCAAGGCAAAGACGATGGACAATGTTATTCAACGATAAAATTGATTCTTCAGGGTGAAAATCGAGGATATAAGTGTGAACTTATATCAGTTGATATCTCGGTGCATTTTTAAGCTAGCGCAAATCTGATAACACAGATCGACGCAGCTTAAAAATCCGCATCGAATGCACTATACTACATTGAGAAACGCTTAATACAAAAATTAGTTATGATCGTTTGAAAAATGATGCATTAGTGTATGTTGAGTTTCCATGTACACTCAACATTGCTTCCAAAAACATTTTGACAAAAATTTTTTCGAAAAATTTCAAAATAATTTAGCAAAAAGTAGATGTTTTTAGATTTCTTTTTTCAAGGCAAAGACGATGGACAATGTTATTCAACGATAAAATTGATTCTTCAGGGTGAAAATCGAGGATATAAGTGTGAACTTATATCAGTTGATATCTCGGTGCATTTTTAAGCTAGCGCAAATCTGATAACACAGATCGACGCAGCTTAAAAATCCGCATCGAATGCACTATACTACATTGAGAAACGCTTAATACAAAAATCAGTTATGATCGTTTGAAAAATGATGCATTAGTGTATGTTGAGTTTCCATGTACACTCAACATTGCTTCCAAAAACATTTTGACAAAAATTTTTTCGAAAAATTTCAAAATAATTTAGCAAAAAGTAGATGCTTCTAGATTTCTTTTTTCAAGGCAAAGACGATGGACAATGTTATTCAACGAAAAAATTAATTCTTCAGGGTGAAAATCGAGGATATAAGTGTGAACATATATCAGTTGATATCTCGGTGCATTTTTAAGCTAGCGCAAATCTGATAACACAGATCGACGCAGCTTAAAAATCCGCATCGAATGCACTATACTACATTGAGAAACGCTTGATACAAAAATCAGTTATGATCGTTTGAAAAATGATGCATTAGTGTATGTTGAGTTTCCATGTACACTCAACATTGCTTCCAAAAACATTTTGACAAAAATTTTTTCGAAAAATTTCAAGATAATTTAGCAAAAAGTAGATGTTTTTAGATTTCTTTTTTCAAGGCAAAGACGATGGACAATGTTATTCAATGAAAAAATTGATTCTTCAGGGTGAAAATCGAGGATATAAGTGTGAACATATATCAGTTGATATCTCGGTGCATTTTTAAGCTAGCGCAAATCTGATAACACAGATCGACGCAGCTTAAAAATCCGCATCGAATGCACTATACTACATTGAGAAACGCTTGATACAAAAATCAGTTATGATCGTTTGAAAAATGATGCATTAGTGTATGTTGAGTTTCCATGTACACTCAACATTGCTTCCAAAAACATTTTGACAAAAATTTTTTCGAAAAATTTCAAGATAATTTAGCAAAAAGTAGATGTTTTTAGATTTCTTTTTTCAAGGCAAAGACGATGGACAATGTTATTCAATGAAAAAATTGATTCTTCAGGGTGAAAATCGAGGATATAAGTGTGAACTTATATCAGTTGATATCTCGGTGCATTTTTAAGCTAGCGCAAATCTGATAACACAGATCGACGCAGCTTAAAAATCCGCATCGAATGCACTATACTACATTGAGAAACGCTTGATACAAAAATCAGTTATGATCGTTTGAAAAATGATGCATTAGTGTATGTTGAGTTTCCATGTACACTCAACATTGCTTCCAAAAACATTTTGACAAAAATTTTTTCGAAAAATTTCAAAATAATTTAGCAAAAAGTAGATGTTTTTAGATTTCTTTTTTCAAGGCAAAGACGATGGACAATGTTATTCAACGAAAAAATTGATTCTTCAGGGTGAAAATCGAAAATATAAGTGTGAACTTATATCAGTTGATATCTCGGTGCATTTTTAAGCTAGCGCAAATCTGATAACACAGATCGACGCAGCTTAAAAATCCGCATCGAATGCACTATACTACATTGAGAAACGCTTGATACAAAAATCAGTTATGATCGTTTGAAAAATGATGCATTAGTGTATGTTGAGTTTCCATGTACACTCAACATTGCTTCCAAAAACATTTTGACAAAAATTTTTTCGAAAAATTTCAAAATAATTTAGCAAAAAGTAGATGTTTTTAGATTTCTTTTTTCAAGGCAAAGACGATGGACAATGTTATTCAACGAAAAAATTGATTCTTCAGGGTGAAAATCGAAAATATAAGTGTGAACTTATATCAGTTGATATCTCGGTGCATTTTTAAGCTAGCGCAAATCTGATAACACAGATCGACGCAGCTTAAAAATCCGCATCGAATGCACTATACTACATTGAGAAACGCTTGATACAAAAATTAGTTATGATCGTTTGAAAAATGATGCATTAGTGTATGTTGAGTTTCCATGTACACTCAACATTGCTTCCAAAAACATTTTGACAAAAATTTTTTCGAAAAATTTCAAACTAATTTAGCAAAAAGTAGATGTTTTTAGATTTCTTTTTTCAAGGCAAAGACGATGGACAATGTTATTCAACGAAAAAATTGATTCTTCAGGGTGAAAATCGAGGATATATGTGTGAACTTATATCAGTTGATATCTCGGTGCATTTTTAAGCTAGCGCAAATCTGATAACGCAGATCGACGCAGCTTAAAAATCCGCATCGAATGCACTATACTACATTGAGAAACGCTTAATACAAAAATCAGTTATGATCGTTTGAAAAATGATGCATTAGTGTATGTTGAGTTTCCATGTACACTCAACATTGCTTCCAAAAACATTTTGACAAAAATTTTTTCGAAAAATTTCAAAATAATTTAGCAAAAAGTAGATGCTTCTAGATTCCTTTTTTCAAGGCAAAGACGATGGACAATGTTATTCAACGAAAAAATTGATTCTTCAGGGTGAAAATCGAGGATATAAGTGTGAACTTATATCAGTTGATATCTCGGTGCATTTTTAAGCTAGCGCAAATCTGATAACACAGATCGACGCAGCTTAAAAATCCGCATCGAATGCACTATACTACATTGAGAAACGCTTAATACAAAAATCAGTTATGATCGTTTGAAAAATGATGCATTAGTGTATGTTGAGTTTCCATGTACACTCAACATTGCTTCCAAAAACATTTTGACAAAAATGTTTTCGAAAAATTTCAAAATAATTTAGCAAAAAGTAGATGTTTTTAGATTTCTTTTTTCAAGGCAAAGACGATGGACAATGTTATTCAATGAAAAAATTGATTCTTCAGGGTGAAAATCGAGGATATAAGTGTGAACTTATATCAGTTGATATCTCGGTGCATTTTTAAGCTAGCGCAAATCTGATAACACAGATCGACGCAGCTTAAAAATCCGCATCGAATGCACTATACTACATTGAGAAACGCTTAATACAAAAATCAGTTATGATCGTTTGAAAAATGATGCATTAGTGTATGTTGAGTTTCCATGTACACTCAACATTGCTTCCAAAAACATTTTGACAAAAATTTTTTTAGAAAAATTTCAAAATAATTTAGCAAAAAGTAGATGTTTTTAGATTTCTTTTTTCAAGGCAAAGACGATGGACAATGTTATTCAACGAAAAAATTGATTCTTCAGGGTGAAAATCGAGGATATATGTGTGAACTTATATCAGTTGATATCTCGGTGCATTTTTAAGCTAGCGCAAATCTGATAACACAGATCGACGCAGCTTAAAAATCCGCATCGAATGCACTATACTACATTGAGAAACGCTTAATACAAAAATCAGTTATGATCGTTTGAAAAATGATGCATTAGTGTATGTTGAGTTTCCATGTACACTCAACATTGCTTCCAAAAACATTTTGACAAAAATTTTTTCGAAAAATTTCAAAATAATTTAGCAAAAAGTAGATGCTTCTAGATTCCTTTTTTTAAGGCGAAGACGATGGACAATGTTATTCAACGAAAAAATTAATTCTTCAGGGTGAAAATCGAAAATATAAGTGTGAACTTATATCAGTTGATATCTCGGTGCATTTTTAAGCTAGCGCAAATCTGATAACACAGATCGACGCAGCTTAAAAATCCGCATCGAATGCACTATACTACATTGAGAAACGCTTAATACAAAAATTAGTTATGATCGTTTGAAAAATGATGCATTAGTGTATGTTGAGTTTCCATGTACACTCAACATTGCTTCCAAAAACATTTTGACAAAAATTTTTTCGAAAAATTTCAAAATAATTTAGCAAAAAGTAGATGTTTTTAGATTTCTTTTTTCAAGGCAAAGACGATGGACAATGTTATTCAACGATAAAATTGATTCTTCAGGGTGAAAATCGAGGATATAAGTGTGAACTTATATCAGTTGATATCTCGGTGCATTTTTAAGCTAGCGCAAATCTGATAACACAGATCGACGCAGCTTAAAAATCCGCATCGAATGCACTATACTACATTGAGAAACGCTTAATACAAAAATCAGTTATGATCGTTTGAAAAATGATGCATTAGTGTATGTTGAGTTTCCATGTACACTCAACATTGCTTCCAAAAACATTTTGACAAAAATTTTTTCGAAAAATTTCAAAATAATTTAGCAAAAAGTAGATGCTTCTAGATTCCTTTTTTCAAGGCAAAGACGATGGACAATGTTATTCAACGAAAAAATTGATTCTTCAGGGTGAAAATCGAGGATATAAGTGTGAACTTATATCAGTTGATATCTCGGTGCATTTTTAAGCTAGCGCAAATCTGATAACACAGATCGACGCAGCTTAAAAATCCGCATCGAATGCACTATACTACATTGAGAAACGCTTAATACAAAAATCAGTTATGATCGTTTGAAAAATGATGCATTAGTGTATGTTGAGTTTCCATGTACACTCAACATTGCTTCCAAAAACATTTTGACAAAAATGTTTTCGAAAAATTTCAAAATAATTTAGCAAAAAGTAGATGTTTTTAGATTTCTTTTTTCAAGGCAAAGACGATGGACAATGTTATTCAATGAAAAAATTGATTCTTCAGGGTGAAAATCGAGGATATAAGTGTGAACTTATATCAGTTGATATCTCGGTGCATTTTTAAGCTAGCGCAAATCTGATAACACAGATCGACGCAGCTTAAAAATCCGCATCGAATGCACTATACTACATTGAGAAACGCTTAATACAAAAATCAGTTATGATCGTTTGAAAAATGATGCATTAGTGTATGTTGAGTTTCCATGTACACTCAACATTGCTTCCAAAAACATTTTGACAAAAATTTTTTTAGAAAAATTTCAAAATAATTTAGCAAAAAGTAGATGTTTTTAGATTTCTTTTTTCAAGGCAAAGACGATGGACAATGTTATTCAACGAAAAAATTGATTCTTCAGGGTGAAAATCGAGGATATATGTGTGAACTTATATCAGTTGATATCTCGGTGCATTTTTAAGCTAGCGCAAATCTGATAACACAGATCGACGCAGCTTAAAAATCCGCATCGAATGCACTATACTACATTGAGAAACGCTTAATACAAAAATCAGTTATGATCGTTTGAAAAATGATGCATTAGTGTATGTTGAGTTTCCATGTACACTCAACATTGCTTCCAAAAACATTTTGACAAAAATTTTTTCGAAAAATTTCAAAATAATTTAGCAAAAAGTAGATGCTTCTAGATTCCTTTTTTTAAGGCGAAGACGATGGACAATGTTATTCAACGAAAAAATTAATTCTTCAGGGTGAAAATCGAAAATATAAGTGTGAACTTATATCAGTTGATATCTCGGTGCATTTTTAAGCTAGCGCAAATCTGATAACACAGATCGACGCAGCTTAAAAATCCGCATCGAATGCACTATACTACATTGAGAAACGCTTAATACAAAAATTAGTTATGATCGTTTGAAAAATGATGCATTAGTGTATGTTGAGTTTCCATGTACACTCAACATTGCTTCCAAAAACATTTTGACAAAAATTTTTTCGAAAAATTTCAAAATAATTTAGCAAAAAGTAGATGTTTTTAGATTTCTTTTTTCAAGGCAAAGACGATGGACAATGTTATTCAACGATAAAATTGATTCTTCAGGGTGAAAATCGAGGATATAAGTGTGAACTTATATCAGTTGATATCTCGGTGCATTTTTAAGCTAGCGCAAATCTGATAACACAGATCGACGCAGCTTAAAAATCCGCATCGAATGCACTATACTACATTGAGAAACGCTTAATACAAAAATCAGTTATGATCGTTTGAAAAATGATGCATTAGTGTATGTTGAGTTTCCATGTACACTCAACATTGCTTCCAAAAACATTTTGACAAAAATTTTTTCGAAAAATTTCAAAATAATTTAGCAAAAAGTAGATGCTTCTAGATTCCTTTTTTCAAGGCAAAGACGATGGACAATGTTATTCAACGAAAAAATTGATTCTTCAGGGTGAAAATCGAGGATATAAGTGTGAACTTATATCAGTTGATATCTCGGTGCATTTTTAAGCTAGCGCAAATCTGATAACACAGATCGACGCAGCTTAAAAATCCGCATCGAATGCACTATACTACATTGAGAAACGCTTAATACAAAAATCAGTTATGATCGTTTGAAAAATGATGCATTAGTGTATGTTGAGTTTCCATGTACACTCAACATTGCTTCCAAAAACATTTTGACAAAAATGTTTTCGAAAAATTTCAAAATAATTTAGCAAAAAGTAGATGTTTTTAGATTTCTTTTTTCAAGGCAAAGACGATGGACAATGTTATTCAATGAAAAAATTGATTCTTCAGGGTGAAAATCGAGGATATAAGTGTGAACTTATATCAGTTGATATCTCGGTGCATTTTTAAGCTAGCGCAAATCTGATAACACAGATCGACGCAGCTTAAAAATCCGCATCGAATGCACTATACTACATTGAGAAACGCTTAATACAAAAATCAGTTATGATCGTTTGAAAAATGATGCATTAGTGTATGTTGAGTTTCCATGTACACTCAACATTGCTTCCAAAAACATTTTGACAAAAATTTTTTTAGAAAAATTTCAAAATAATTTAGCAAAAAGTAGATGTTTTTAGATTTCTTTTTTCAAGGCAAAGACGATGGACAATGTTATTCAACGAAAAAATTGATTCTTCAGGGTGAAAATCGAGGATATATGTGTGAACTTATATCAGTTGATATCTCGGTGCATTTTTAAGCTAGCGCAAATCTGATAACACAGATCGACGCAGCTTAAAAATCCGCATCGAATGCACTATACTACATTGAGAAACGCTTAATACAAAAATCAGTTATGATCGTTTGAAAAATGATGCATTAGTGTATGTTGAGTTTCCATGTACACTCAACATTGCTTCCAAAAACATTTTGACAAAAATTTTTTCGAAAAATTTCAAAATAATTTAGCAAAAAGTAGATGCTTCTAGATTCCTTTTTTTAAGGCGAAGACGATGGACAATGTTATTCAACGAAAAAATTAATTCTTCAGGGTGAAAATCGAAAATATAAGTGTGAACTTATATCAGTTGATATCTCGGTGCATTTTTAAGCTAGCGCAAATCTGATAACACAGATCGACGCAGCTTAAAAATCCGCATCGAATGCACTATACTACATTGAGAAACGCTTAATACAAAAATTAGTTATGATCGTTTGAAAAATGATGCATTAGTGTATGTTGAGTTTCCATGTACACTCAACATTGCTTCCAAAAACATTTTGACAAAAATTTTTTCGAAAAATTTCAAAATAATTTAGCAAAAAGTAGATGTTTTTAGATTTCTTTTTTCAAGGCAAAGACGATGGACAATGTTATTCAACGATAAAATTGATTCTTCAGGGTGAAAATCGAGGATATAAGTGTGAACTTATATCAGTTGATATCTCGGTGCATTTTTAAGCTAGCGCAAATCTGATAACACAGATCGACGCAGCTTAAAAATCCGCATCGAATGCACTATACTACATTGAGAAACGCTTGATACAAAAATCAGTTATGATCGTTTGAAAAATGATGCATTAGTGTATGTTGAGTTTCCATGTACACTCAACATTGCTTCCAAAAACATTTTGACAAAAATTTTTTCGAAAAATTTCAAAATAATTTAGCAAAAAGTAGATGCTTCTAGATTTCTTCTTTCAAGGCAAAGACGATGGACAATGTTATTCAACGAAAAAATTAATTCTTCAGGGTGAAAATCGAGGATATAAGTGTGAACATATATCAGTTGATATCTCGGTGCATTTTTAAGCTAGCGCAAATCTGATAACACAGATCGACGCAGCTTAAAAATCCGCATCGAATGCACTATACTACATTGAGAAACGCTTGATACAAAAATCAGTTATGATCGTTTGAAAAATGATGCATTAGTGTATGTTGAGTTTCCATGTACACTCAACATTGCTTCCAAAAACATTTTGACAAAAATTTTTTCGAAAAATTTCAAGATAATTTAGCAAAAAGTAGATGTTTTTAGATTTCTTTTTTCAAGGCAAAGACGATGGACAATGTTATTCAATGAAAAAATTGATTCTTCAGGGTGAAAATCGAGGATATAAGTGTGAACTTATATCAGTTGATATCTCGGTGCATTTTTAAGCTAGCGCAAATCTGATAACACAGATCGACGCAGCTTAAAAATCCGCATCGAATGCACTATACTACATTGAGAAACGCTTGATACAAAAATCAGTTATGATCGTTTGAAAAATGATGCATTAGTGTATGTTGAGTTTCCATGTACACTCAACATTGCTTCCAAAAACATTTTGACAAAAATTTTTTCGAAAAATTTCAAAATAATTTAGCAAAAAGTAGATGTTTTTAGATTTCTTTTTTCAAGGCAAAGACGATGGACAATGTTATTCAACGAAAAAATTGATTCTTCAGGGTGAAAATCGAAAATATAAGTGTGAACTTATATCAGTTGATATCTCGGTGCATTTTTAAGCTAGCGCAAATCTGATAACACAGATCGACGCAGCTTAAAAATCCGCATCGAATGCACTATACTACATTGAGAAACGCTTAATACAAAAATTAGTTATGATCGTTTGAAAAATGATGCATTAGTGTATGTTGAGTTTCCATGTACACTCAACATTGCTTCCAAAAACATTTTGACAAAAATTTTTTCGAAAAATTTCAAAATAATTTAGCAAAAAGTAGATGTTTTTAGATTTCTTTTTTCAAGGCAAAGACGATGGACAATGTTATTCAACGATAAAATTGATTCTTCAGGGTGAAAATCGAGGATATAAGTGTGAACTTATATCAGTTGATATCTCGGTGCATTTTTAAGCTAGCGCAAATCTGATAACACAGATCGACGCAGCTTAAAAATCCGCATCGAATGCACTATACTACATTGAGAAACGCTTGATACAAAAATCAGTTATGATCGTTTGAAAAATGATGCATTAGTGTATGTTGAGTTTCCATGTACACTCAACATTGCTTCCAAAAACATTTTGACAAAAATTTTTTCGAAAAATTTCAAGATAATTTAGCAAAAAGTAGATGTTTTTAGATTTCTTTTTTCAAGGCAAAGACGATGGACAATGTTATTCAATGAAAAAATTGATTCTTCAGGGTGAAAATCGAGGATATAAGTGTGAACTTATATCAGTTGATATCTCGGTGCATTTTTAAGCTAGCGCAAATCTGATAACACAGATCGACGCAGCTTAAAAATCCGCATCGAATGCACTATACTACATTGAGAAACGCTTGATACAAAAATCAGTTATGATCGTTTGAAAAATGATGCATTAGTGTATGTTGAGTTTCCATGTACACTCAACATTGCTTCCAAAAACATTTTGACAAAAATTTTTTCGAAAAATTTCAAAATAATTTAGCAAAAAGTAGATGCTTCTAGATTTCTTTTTTCAAGGCAAAGACGATGGACAATGTTATTCAACGAAAAAATTAATTCTTCAGGGTGAAAATCGAGGATATAAGTGTGAACATATATCAGTTGATATCTCGGTGCATTTTTAAGCTAGCGCAAATCTGATAACACAGATCGACGCAGCTTAAAAATCCGCATCGAATGCACTATACTACATTGAGAAACGCTTGATACAAAAATCAGTTATGATCGTTTGAAAAATGATGCATTAGTGTATGTTGAGTTTCCATGTACACTCAACATTGCTTCCAAAAACATTTTGACAAAAATTTTTTCGAAAAATTTCAAGATAATTTAGCAAAAAGTAGATGTTTTTAGATTTCTTTTTTCAAGGCAAAGACGATGGACAATGTTATTCAATGAAAAAATTGATTCTTCAGGGTGAAAATCGAGGATATAAGTGTGAACTTATATCAGTTGATATCTCGGTGCATTTTTAAGCTAGCGCAAATCTGATAACACAGATCGACGCAGCTTAAAAATCCGCATCGAATGCACTATACTACATTGAGAAACGCTTGATACAAAAATCAGTTATGATCGTTTGAAAAATGATGCATTAGTGTATGTTGAGTTTCCATGTACACTCAACATTGCTTCCAAAAACATTTTGACAAAAATTTTTTCGAAAAATTTCAAGATAATTTAGCAAAAAGTAGATGTTTTTAGATTTCTTTTTTCAAGGCAAAGACGATGGACAATGTTATTCAATGAAAAAATTGATTCTTCAGGGTGAAAATCGAGGATATAAGTGTGAACTTATATCAGTTGATATCTCGGTGCATTTTTAAGCTAGCGCAAATCTGATAACACAGATCGACGCAGCTTAAAAATCCGCATCGAATGCACTATACTACATTGAGAAACGCTTGATACAAAAATCAGTTATGATCGTTTGAAAAATGATGCATTAGTGTATGTTGAGTTTCCATGTACACTCAACATTGCTTCCAAAAACATTTTGACAAAAATTTTTTCGAAAAATTTCAAAATAATTTAGCAAAAAGTAGATGTTTTTAGATTTCTTTTTTCAAGGCAAAGACGATGGACAATGTTATTCAACGAAAAAATTGATTCTTCAGGGTGAAAATCGAAAATATAAGTGTGAACTTATATCAGTTGATATCTCGGTGCATTTTTAAGCTAGCGCAAATCTGATAACACAGATCGACGCAGCTTAAAAATCCGCATCGAATGCACTATACTACATTGAGAAACGCTTAATACAAAAATTAGTTATGATCGTTTGAAAAATGATGCATTAGTGTATGTTGAGTTTCCATGTACACTCAACATTGCTTCCAAAAACATTTTGACAAAAATTTTTTCGAAAAATTTCAAAATAATTTAGCAAAAAGTAGATGTTTTTAGATTTCTTTTTTCAAGGCAAAGACGATGGACAATGTTATTCAACGATAAAATTGATTCTTCAGGGTGAAAATCGAGGATATAAGTGTGAACATATATCAGTTGATATCTCGGTGCAATTTTAAGCTAGCGCAAATCTGATAACACAGATCGACGCAGCTTAAAAATCCGCATCGAATGCACTATACTACATTGAGAAACGCTTAATACAAAAATCAGTTATGATCGTTTGAAAAATGATGCATTAGTGTATGTTGAGTTTCCATGTACACTCAACATTGCTTCCAAAAACATTTTGACAAAAATTTTTTCGAAAAATTTCAAAATAATTTAGCAAAAAGTAGATGCTTCTAGATTTCTTTTTTCAAGGCAAAGACGATGGACAATGTTATTCAACGAAAAAATTAATTCTTCAGGGTGAAAATCGAGGATATAAGTGTGAACATATATCAGTTG
Organism: Auanema rhodensis; assembly: GCA_964057225.1. Taxonomy (NCBI): domain Eukaryota; kingdom Metazoa; phylum Nematoda; class Chromadorea; order Rhabditida; family Rhabditidae; genus Auanema; species Auanema rhodense. The sequence goes on along the minus strand of OZ059899.1, from coordinate 4,623,317 downwards.
ATATCTCGGTGCATTTTTAAGCTAGCGCAAATCTGATAACACAGATCGACGCAGCTTAAAAATCCGCATCGAATGCACTATACTACATTGAGAAACGCTTGATACAAAAATCAGTTATGATCGTTTGAAAAATGATGCATTAGTGTATGTTGAGTTTCCATGTACACTCAACATTGCTTCCAAAAACATTTTGACAAAAATTTTTTCGAAAAATTTCAAGATAATTTAGCAAAAAGTAGATGTTTTTAGATTTCTTTTTTCAAGGCAAAGACGATGGACAATGTTATTCAATGAAAAAATTGATTCTTCAGGGTGAAAATCGAGGATATAAGTGTGAACTTATATCAGTTGATATCTCGGTGCATTTTTAAGCTAGCGCAAATCTGATAACACAGATCGACGCAGCTTAAAAATCCGCATCGAATGCACTATACTACATTGAGAAACGCTTGATACAAAAATCAGTTATGATCGTTTGAAAAATGATGCATTAGTGTATGTTGAGTTTCCATGTACACTCAACATTGCTTCCAAAAACATTTTGACAAAAATTTTTTCGAAAAATTTCAAAATAATTTAGCAAAAAGTAGATGTTTTTAGATTTCTTTTTTCAAGGCAAAGACGATGGACAATGTTATTCAACGAAAAAATTGATTCTTCAGGGTGAAAATCGAAAATATAAGTGTGAACTTATATCAGTTGATATCTCGGTGCATTTTTAAGCTAGCGCAAATCTGATAACACAGATCGACGCAGCTTAAAAATCCGCATCGAATGCACTATACTACAGTGAGAAACGCTTAATACAAAAATTAGTTATGATCGTTTGAAAAATGATGCATTAGTGTATGTTGAGTTTCCATGTACACTCAACATTGCTTCCAAAAACATTTTGACAAAAATTTTTTCGAAAAATTTCAAAATAATTTAGCAAAAAGTAGATGTTTTTAGATTTCTTTTTTCAAGGCAAAGACGATGGACAATGTTATTCAACGATAAAATTGATTCTTCAGGGTGAAAATCGAGGATATAAGTGTGAACTTATATCAGTTGATATCTCGGTGCATTTTTAAGCTAGCGCAAATCTGATAACACAGATCGACGCAGCTTAAAAATCCGCATCGAATGCACTATACTACATTGAGAAACGCTTGATACAAAAATCAGTTATGATCGTTTGAAAAATGATGCATTAGTGTATGTTGAGTTTCCATGTACACTCAACATTGCTTCCAAAAACATTTTGACAAAAATTTTTTCGAAAAATTTCAAGATAATTTAGCAAAAAGTAGATGTTTTTAGATTTCTTTTTTCAAGGCAAAGACGATGGACAATGTTATTCAATGAAAAAATTGATTCTTCAGGGTGAAAATCGAGGATATAAGTGTGAACTTATATCAGTTGATATCTCGGTGCATTTTTAAGCTAGCGCAAATCTGATAACACAGATCGACGCAGCTTAAAAATCCGCATCGAATGCACTATACTACATTGAGAAACGCTTGATACAAAAATCAGTTATGATCGTTTGAAAAATGATGCATTAGTGTATGTTGAGTTTCCATGTACACTCAACATTGCTTCCAAAAACATTTTGACAAAAATTTTTTCGAAAAATTTCAAAATAATTTAGCAAAAAGTAGATGTTTTTAGATTTCTTTTTTCAAGGCAAAGACGATGGACAATGTTATTCAACGAAAAAATTGATTCTTCAGGGTGAAAATCGAAAATATAAGTGTGAACTTATATCAGTTGATATCTCGGTGCATTTTTAAGCTAGCGCAAATCTGATAACACAGATCGACGCAGCTTAAAAATCCGCATCGAATGCACTATACTACATTGAGAAACGCTTAATACAAAAATTAGTTATGATCGTTTGAAAAATGATGCATTAGTGTATGTTGAGTTTCCATGTACACTCAACATTGCTTCCAAAAACATTTTGACAAAAATTTTTTCGAAAAATTTCAAAATAATTTAGCAAAAAGTAGATGCTTCTAGATTCCTTTTTTCAAGGCAAAGACGATGGACAATGTTATTCAACGAAAAAATTGATTCTTCAGGGTGAAAATCGAGGATATAAGTGTGAACTTATATCAGTTGATATCTCGGTGCATTTTTAAGCTAGCGCAAATCTGATAACACAGATCGACGCAGCTTAAAAATCCGCATCGAATGCACTATACTACATTGAGAAACGCTTGATACAAAAATCAGTTATGATCGTTTGAAAAATGATGCATTAGTGTATGTTGAGTTTCCATGTACACTCAACATTGCTTCCAAAAACATTTTGACAAAAATTTTTTCGAAAACTTTCAAGATAATTTAGCAAAAAGTAGATGTTTTTAGATTTCTTTTTTCAAGGCAAAGACGATGGACAATGTTATTCAATGAAAAAATTGATTCTTCAGGGTGAAAATCGAGGATATAAGTGTGAACTTATATCAGTTGATATCTCGGTGCATTTTTAAGCTAGCGCAAATCTGATAACACAGATCGACGCAGCTTAAAAATCCGCATCGAATGCACTATACTACATTGAGAAACGCTTAATACAAAAATCAGTTATGATCGTTTGAAAAATGATGCATTAGTGTATGTTGAGTTTCCATGTACACTCAACATTGCTTCCAAAAACATTTTGACAAAAATTTTTTCGAAAAATTTCAAAATAATTTAGCAAAAAGTAGATGTTTTTAGATTTCTTTTTTCAAGGCAAAGACGATGGACAATGTTATTCAATGAAAAAATTGATTCTTCAGGGTGAAAATCGAGGATATAAGTGTGAACATATATCAGTTGATATCTCGGTGCAATTTTAAGCTAGCGCAAATCTGATAACACAGATCGACGCAGCTTAAAAATCCGCATCGAATGCACTATACTACATTGAGAAACGCTTAATACAAAAATCAGTTATGATCGTTTGAAAAATGATGCATTAGTGTATGTTGAGTTTCCATGTACACTCAACATTGCTTCCAAAAACATTTTGACAAAAATTTTTTCGAAAAATTTCAAAATAATTTAGCAAAAAGTAGATGCTTCTAGATTCCTTTTTTCAAGGCAAAGACGATGGACAATGTTATTCAACGAAAAAATTGATTCTTCAGGGTGAAAATCGAGGATATAAGTGTGAACTTATATCAGTTGATATCTCGGTGCATTTTTAAGCTAGCGCAAATCTGATAACACAGATCGACGCAGCTTAAAAATCCGCATCGAATGCACTATACTACATTGAGAAACGCTTAATACAAAAATCAGTTATGATCGTTTGAAAAATGATGCATTAGTGTATGTTGAGTTTCCATGTACACTCAACATTGCTTCCAAAAACATTTTGACAAAAATTTTTTCGAAAAATTTCAAAATAATTTAGCAAAAAGTAGATGTTTTTAGATTTCTTTTTTCAAGGCAAAGACGATGGACAATGTTATTCAACGAAAAAATTGATTCTTCAGGGTGAAAATCGAGGATATAAGTGTGAACTTATATCAGTTGATATCTCGGTGCATTTTTAAGCTAGCGCAAATCTGATAACACAGATCGACGCAGCTTAAAAATCCGCATCGAATGCACTATACTACATTGAGAAACGCTTGATACAAAAATCAGTTATGATCGTTTGAAAAATGATGCATTAGTGTATGTTGAGTTTCCATGTACACTCAACATTGCTTCCAAAAACATTTTGACAAAAATTTTTTCGAAAAATTTCAAGATAATTTAGCAAAAAGTAGATGTTTTTAGATTTCTTTTTTCAAGGCAAAGACGATGGACAATGTTATTCAACGAAAAAATTAATTCTTCAGGGTGAAAATCGAGGATATAAGTGTGAACTTATATCAGTTGATATCTCGGTGCATTTTTAAGCTAGCGCAAATCTGATAACACAGATCGACGCAGCTTAAAAATCCGCATCGAATGCACTATACTACATTGAGAAACGCTTGATACAAAAATCAGTTATGATCGTTTGAAAAATGATGCATTAGTGTATGTTGAGTTTCCATGTACACTCAACATTGCTTCCAAAAACATTTTGACAAAAATTTTTTCGAAAAATTTCAAAACAATTTAGCAAAAAGTAGATGCTTCTAGATTCCTTTTTTCAAGGCGAAGACGATGGACAATGTTATTCAACGAAAAAATTAATTCTTCAGGGTGAAAATCGAAAATATAAGTGTGAACTTATATCAGTTGATATCTCGGTGCATTTTTAAGCTAGCGCAAATCTGATAACACAGATCGACGCAGCTTAAAAATCCGCATCGAATGCACTATACTACATTGAGAAACGCTTAATACAAAAATTAGTTATGATCGTTTGAAAAATGATGCATTAGTGTATGTTGAGTTTCCATGTACACTCAACATTGCTTCCAAAAACATTTTGACAAAAATTTTTTCGAAAAATTTCAAAATAATTTAGCAAAAAGTAGATGTTTTTAGATTTCTTTTTTCAAGGCAAAGACGATGGACAATGTTATTCAACGATAAAATTGATTCTTCAGGGTGAAAATCGAGGATATAAGTGTGAACTTATATCAGTTGATATCTCGGTGCATTTTTAAGCTAGCGCAAATCTGATAACACAGATCGACGCAGCTTAAAAATCCGCATCGAATGCACTATACTACATTGAGAAACGCTTGATACAAAAATCAGTTATGATCGTTTGAAAAATGATGCATTAGTGTATGTTGAGTTTCCATGTACACTCAACATTGCTTCCAAAAACATTTTGACAAAAATTTTTTCGAAAAATTTCAAGATAATTTAGCAAAAAGTAGATGTTTTTAGATTTCTTTTTTCAAGGCAAAGACGATGGACAATGTTATTCAATGAAAAAATTGATTCTTCAGGGTGAAAATCGAGGATATAAGTGTGAACTTATATCAGTTGATATCTCGGTGCATTTTTAAGCTAGCGCAAATCTGATAACACAGATCGACGCAGCTTAAAAATCCGCATCGAATGCACTATACTACATTGAGAAACGCTTAATACAAAAATCAGTTATGATCGTTTGAAAAATGATGCATTAGTGTATGTTGAGTTTCCATGTACACTCAACATTGCTTCCAAAAACATTTTGACAAAAATTTTTTCGAAAAATTTCAAAATAATTTAGCAAAAAGTAGATGTTTTTAGATTTCTTTTTTCAAGGCAAAGACGATGGACAATGTTATTCAACGAAAAAATTGATTCTTCAGGGTGAAAATCGAGGATATATGTGTGAACTTATATCAGTTGATATCTCGGTGCATTTTTAAGCTAGCGCAAATCTGATAACACAGATCGACGCAGCTTAAAAATCCGCATCGAATGCACTATACTACATTGAGAAACGCTTAATACAAAAATCAGTTATGATCGTTTGAAAAATGATGCATTAGTGTATGTTGAGTTTCCATGTACACTCAACATTGCTTCCAAAAACATTTTGACAAAAATTTTTTCGAAAAATTTCAAAACAATTTAGCAAAAAGTAGATGCTTCTAGATTCCTTTTTTCAAGGCAAAGACGATGGACAATGTTATTCAACGAAAAAATTAATTCTTCAGGGTGAAAATCGAAAATATAAGTGTGAACTTATATCAGTTGATATCTCGGTGCATTTTTAAGCTAGCGCAAATCTGATAACACAGATCGACGCAGCTTAAAAATCCGCATCGAATGCACTATACTACATTGAGAAACGCTTAATACAAAAATTAGTTATGATCGTTTGAAAAATGATGCATTAGTGTATGTTGAGTTTCCATGTACACTCAACATTGCTTCCAAAAACATTTTGACAAAAATTTTTTCGAAAAATTTCAAAATAATTTAGCAAAAAGTAGATGTTTTTAGATTTCTTTTTTCAAGGCAAAGACGATGGACAATGTTATTCAACGATAAAATTGATTCTTCAGGGTGAAAATCGAGGATATAAGTGTGAACTTATATCAGTTGATATCTCGGTGCATTTTTAAGCTAGCGCAAATCTGATAACACAGATCGACGCAGCTTAAAAATCCGCATCGAATGCACTATACTACATTGAGAAACGCTTAATACAAAAATCAGTTATGATCGTTTGAAAAATGATGCATTAGTGTATGTTGAGTTTCCATGTACACTCAACATTGCTTCCAAAAACATTTTGACAAAAATTTTTTCGAAAAATTTCAGAATAATTTAGCAAAAAGTAGATGCTTCTAGATTCCTTTTTTCAAGGCAAAGACGATGGACAATGTTATTCAACGAAAAAATTAATTCTTCAGGGTGAAAATCGAGGATATATGTGTGAACTTATATCAGTTGATATCTCGGTGCATTTTTAAGCTAGCGCAAATCTGATAACACAGATCGACGCAGCTTAAAAATCCGCATCGAATGCACTATACTACATTGAGAAACGCTTAATACAAAAATCAGTTATGATCGTTTGAAAAATGATGCATTAGTGTATGTTGAGTTTCCATGTACACTCAACATTGCTTCCAAAAACATTTTGACAAAAATTTTTTCGAAAAATTTCAAAACAATTTAGCAAAAAGTAGATGCTTCTAGATTCCTTTTTTCAAGGCGAAGACGATGGACAATGTTATTCAACGAAAAAATTAATTCTTCAGGGTGAAAATCGAAAATATAAGTGTGAACTTATATCAGTTGATATCTCGGTGCATTTTTAAGCTAGCGCAAATCTGATAACACAGATCGACGCAGCTTAAAAATCCGCATCGAATGCACTATACTACATTGAGAAACGCTTAATACAAAAATTAGTTATGATCGTTTGAAAAATGATGCATTAGTGTATGTTGAGTTTCCATGTACACTCAACATTGCTTCCAAAAACATTTTGACAAAAATTTTTTCGAAAAATTTCAAAATAATTTAGCAAAAAGTAGATGTTTTTAGATTTCTTTTTTCAAGGCAAAGACGATGGACAATGTTATTCAACGATAAAATTGATTCTTCAGGGTGAAAATCGAGGATATAAGTGTGAACTTATATCAGTTGATATCTCGGTGCATTTTTAAGCTAGCGCAAATCTGATAACACAGATCGACGCAGCTTAAAAATCCGCATCGAATGCACTATACTACATTGAGAAACGCTTGATACAAAAATCAGTTATGATCGTTTGAAAAATGATGCATTAGTGTATGTTGAGTTTCCATGTACACTCAACATTGCTTCCAAAAACATTTTGACAAAAATTTTTTCGAAAAATTTCAAGATAATTTAGCAAAAAGTAGATGTTTTTAGATTTTTTTTTTCAAGGCAAAGACGATGGACAATGTTATTCAATGAAAAAATTGATTCTTCAGGGTGAAAATCGAGGATATAAGTGTGAACTTATATCAGTTGATATCTCGGTGCATTTTTAAGCTAGCGCAAATCTGATAACACAGATCGACGCAGCTTAAAAATCCGCATCGAATGCACTATACTACATTGAGAAACGCTTAATACAAAAATCAGTTATGATCGTTTGAAAAATGATGCATTAGTGTATGTTGAGTTTCCATGTACACTCAACATTGCTTCCAAAAACATTTTGACAAAAATTTTTTCGAAAAATTTCAAAATAATTTAGCAAAAAGTAGATGTTTTTAGATTTCTTTTTTCAAGGCAAAGACGATGGACAATGTTATTCAACGAAAAAATTGATTCTTCAGGGTGAAAATCGAGGATATATGTGTGAACTTATATCAGTTGATATCTCGGTGCATTTTTAAGCTAGCGCAAATCTGATAACACAGATCGACGCAGCTTAAAAATCCGCATCGAATGCACTATACTACATTGAGAAACGCTTAATACAAAAATCAGTTATGATCGTTTGAAAAATGATGCATTAGTGTATGTTGAGTTTCCATGTACACTCAACATTGCTTCCAAAAACATTTTGACAAAAATTTTTTCGAAAAATTTCAAAACAATTTAGCAAAAAGTAGATGCTTCTAGATTCCTTTTTTCAAGGCGATGACGATGGACAATGTTATTCAACGAAAAAATTAATTCTTCAGGGTGAAAATCGAAAATATAAGTGTGAACTTATATCAGTTGATATCTCGGTGCATTTTTAAGCTAGCGCAAATCTGATAACACAGATCGACGCAGCTTAAAAATCCGCATCGAATGCACTATACTACATTGAGAAACGCTTAATACAAAAATTAGTTATGATCGTTTGAAAAATGATGCATTAGTGTATGTTGAGTTTCCATGTACACTCAACATTGCTTCCAAAAACATTTTGACAAAAATTTTTTCGAAAAATTTAAAAATAATTTAGCAAAAAGTAGATGTTTTTAGATTTCTTTTTTCAAGGCAAAGACGATGGACAATGTTATTCAACGATAAAATTGATTCTTCAGGGTGAAAATCGAGGATATAAGTGTGAACTTATATCAGTTGATATCTCGGTGCATTTTTAAGCTAGCGCAAATCTGATAACACAGATCGACGCAGCTTAAAAATCCGCATCGAATGCACTATACTACATTGAGAAACGCTTGATACAAAAATCAGTTATGATCGTTTGAAAAATGATGCATTAGTGTATGTTGAGTTTCCATGTACACTCAACATTGCTTCCAAAAACATTTTGACAAAAATTTTTTCGAAAAATTTCAAGATAATTTAGCAAAAAGTAGATGTTTTTAGATTTCTTTTTTCAAGGCAAAGACGATGGACAATGTTATTCAATGAAAAAATTGATTCTTCAGGGTGAAAATCGAGGATATAAGTGTGAACTTATATCAGTTGATATCTCGGTGCATTTTTAAGCTAGCGCAAATCTGATAACACAGATCGACGCAGCTTAAAAATCCGCATCGAATGCACTATACTACATTGAGAAACGCTTAATACAAAAATCAGTTATGATCGTTTGAAAAATGATGCATTATTGTATGTTGAGTTTCCATGTACACTCAACATTGCTTCCAAAAACATTTTGACAAAAATGTTTTCGAAAAATTTCAAAATAATTTAGCAAAAAGTAGATGTTTTTAGATTTCTTTTTTCAAGGCAAAGACGATGGACAATGTTATTCAATGAAAAAATTGATTCTTCAGGGTGAAAATCGAGGATATAAGTGTGAACTTATATCAGTTGATATCTCGGTGCATTTTTAAGCTAGCGCAAATCTGATAACACAGATCGACGCAGCTTAAAAATCCGCATCGAATGCACTATACTACATTGAGAAACGCTTAATACAAAAATCAGTTATGATCGTTTGAAAAATGATGCATTAGTGTATGTTGAGTTTCCATGTACACTCAACATTGCTTCCAAAAACATTTTGACAAAAATTTTTTCGAAAAATTTCAAAATAATTTAGCAAAAAGTAGATGTTTTTAGATTTCTTTTTTCAAGGCAAAGACGATGGACAATGTTATTCAACGAAAAAATTGATTCTTCAGGGTGAAAATCGAGGATATATGTGTGAACTTATATCAGTTGATATCTCGGTGCATTTTTAAGCTAGCGCAAATCTGATAACACAGATCGACGCAGCTTAAAATTCCGCATCGAATGCACTATACTACATTGAGAAACGCTTAATACAAAAATCAGTTATGATCGTTTGAAAAATGATGCATTAGTGTATGTTGAGTTTCCATGTACACTCAACATTGCTTCCAAAAACATTTTGACAAAAATTTTTTCGAAAAATTTCAAAACAATTTAGCAAAAAGTAGATGCTTCTAGATTCCTTTTTTCAAGGCGAAGACGATGGACAATGTTATTCAACGAAAAAATTAATTCTTCAGGGTGAAAATCGAAAATATAAGTGTGAACTTATATCAGTTGATATCTCGGTGCATTTTTAAGCTAGCGCAAATCTGATAACACAGATCGACGCAGCTTAAAAATCCGCATCGAATGCACTATACTACATTGAGAAACGCTTAATACAAAAATTAGTTATGATCGTTTGAAAAATGATGCATTAGTGTATGTTGAGTTTCCATGTACACTCAACATTGCTTCCAAAAACATTTTGACAAAAATTTTTTCGAAAAATTTCAAAATAATTTAGCAAAAAGTAGATGTTTTTAGATTTCTTTTTTCAAGGCAAAGACGATGGACAATGTTATTCAACGAAAAAATTGATTCTTCAGGGTGAAAATCGAGGATATATGTGTGAACTTATATCAGTTGATATCTCGGTGCATTTTTAAGCTAGCGCAAATCTGATAACACAGATCGACGCAGCTTAAAATTCCGCATCGAATGCACTATACTACATTGAGAAACGCTTAATACAAAAATCAGTTATGATCGTTTGAAAAATGATGCATTAGTGTATGTTGAGTTTCCATGTACACTCAACATTGCTTCCAAAAACATTTTGACAAAAATTTTTTCGAAAAATTTCAAAACAATTTAGCAAAAAGTAGATGCTTCTAGATTCCTTTTTTCAAGGCGAAGACGATGGACAATGTTATTCAACGAAAAAATTAATTCTTCAGGGTGAAAATCGAAAATATAAGTGTGAACTTATATCAGTTGATATCTCGGTGCATTTTTAAGCTAGCGCAAATCTGATAACACAGATCGACGCAGCTTAAAAATCCGCATCGAATGCACTATACTACATTGAGAAACGCTTAATACAAAAATTAGTTATGATCGTTTGAAAAATGATGCATTAGTGTATGTTGAGTTTCCATGTACACTCAACATTGCTTCCAAAAACATTTTGACAAAAATTTTTTCGAAAAATTTCAAAATAATTTAGCAAAAAGTAGATGTTTTTAGATTTCTTTTTTCAAGGCAAAGACGATGGACAATGTTATTCAACGATAAAATTGATTCTTCAGGGTGAAAATCGAGGATATAAGTGTGAACTTATATCAGTTGATATCTCGGTGCATTTTTAAGCTAGCGCAAATCTGATAACACAGATCGACGCAGCTTAAAAATCCGCATCGAATGCACTATACTACATTGAGAAACGCTTGATACAAAAATCAGTTATGATCGTTTGAAAAATGATGCATTAGTGTATGTTGAGTTTCCATGTACACTCAACATTGCTTCCAAAAACATTTTGACAAAAATTTTTTCGAAAAATTTCAAGATAATTTAGCAAAAAGTAGATGTTTTTAGATTTCTTTTTTCAAGGCAAAGACGATGGACAATGTTATTCAATGAAAAAATTGATTCTTCAGGGTGAAAATCGAGGATATAAGTGTGAACTTATATCAGTTGATATCTCGGTGCATTTTTAAGCTAGCGCAAATCTGATAACACAGATCGACGCAGCTTAAAAATCCGCATCGAATGCACTATACTACATTGAGAAACGCTTAATACAAAAATCAGTTATGATCGTTTGAAAAATGATGCATTAGTGTATGTTGAGTTTCCATGTACACTCAACATTGCTTCCAAAAACATTTTGACAAAAATTTTTTCGAAAAATTTCAAAATAATTTAGCAAAAAGTAGATGTTTTTAGATTTCTTTTTTCAAGGCAAAGACGATGGACAATGTTATTCAACGAAAAAATTGATTCTTCAGGGTGAAAATCGAGGATATATGTGTGAACTTATATCAGTTGATATCTCGGTGCATTTTTAAGCTAGCGCAAATCTGATAACACAGATCGACGCAGCTTAAAAATCCGCATCGAATGCACTATACTACATTGAGAAACGCTTAATACAAAAATCAGTTATGATCGTTTGAAAAATGATGCATTAGTGTATGTTGAGTTTCCATGTACACTCAACATTGCTTCCAAAAACATTTTGACAAAAATTTTTTCGAAAAATTTCAAAACAATTTAGCAAAAAGTAGATGCTTCTAGATTCCTTTTTTCAAGGCAAAGACGATGGACAATGTTATTCAACGAAAAAATTAATTCTTCAGGGTGAAAATCGAAAATATAAGTGTGAACTTATATCAGTTGATATCTCGGTGCATTTTTAAGCTAGCGCAAATCTGATAACACAGATCGACGCAGCTTAAAAATCCGCATCGAATGCACTATACTACATTGAGAAACGCTTAATACAAAAATTAGTTATGATCGTTTGAAAAATGATGCATTAGTGTATGTTGAGTTTCCATGTACACTCAACATTGCTTCCAAAAACATTTTGACAAAAATTTTTTCGAAAAATTTCAAAATAATTTAGCAAAAAGTAGATGTTTTTAGATTTCTTTTTTCAAGGCAAAGACGATGGACAATGTTATTCAACGATAAAATTGATTCTTCAGGGTGAAAATCGAGGATATAAGTGTGAACTTATATCAGTTGATATCTCGGTGCATTTTTAAGCTAGCGCAAATCTGATAACACAGATCGACGCAGCTTAAAAATCCGCATCGAATGCACTATACTACATTGAGAAACGCTTGATACAAAAATCAGTTATGATCGTTTGAAAAATGATGCATTAGTGTATGTTGAGTTTCCATGTACACTCAACATTGCTTCCAAAAACATTTTGACAAAAATTTTTTCGAAAAATTTCAAGATAATTTAGCAAAAAGTAGATGTTTTTAGATTTCTTTTTTCAAGGCAAAGACGATGGACAATGTTATTCAATGAAAAAATTGATTCTTCAGGGTGAAAATCGAGGATATAAGTGTGAACTTATATCAGTTGATATCTCGGTGCATTTTTAAGCTAGCGCAAATCTGATAACACAGATCGACGCAGCTTAAAAATCCGCATCGAATGCACTATACTACATTGAGAAACGCTTAATACAAAAATCAGTTATGATCGTTTGAAAAATGATGCATTATTGTATGTTGAGTTTCCATGTACACTCAACATTGCTTCCAAAAACATTTTGACAAAAATGTTTTCGAAAAATTTCAAAATAATTTAGCAAAAAGTAGATGTTTTTAGATTTCTTTTTTCAAGGCAAAGACGATGGACAATGTTATTCAATGAAAAAATTGATTCTTCAGGGTGAAAATCGAGGATATAAGTGTGAACTTATATCAGTTGATATCTCGGTGCATTTTTAAGCTAGCGCAAATCTGATAACACAGATCGACGCAGCTTAAAAATCCGCATCGAATGCACTATACTACATTGAGAAACGCTTAATACAAAAATCAGTTATGATCGTTTGAAAAATGATGCATTAGTGTATGTTGAGTTTCCATGTACACTCAACATTGCTTCCAAAAACATTTTGACAAAAATTTTTTCGAAAAATTTCAAAATAATTTAGCAAAAAGTAGATGTTTTTAGATTTCTTTTTTCAAGGCAAAGACGATGGACAATGTTATTCAACGAAAAAATTGATTCTTCAGGGTGAAAATCGAGGATATATGTGTGAACTTATATCAGTTGATATCTCGGTGCATTTTTAAGCTAGCGCAAATCTGATAACACAGATCGACGCAGCTTAAAATTCCGCATCGAATGCACTATACTACATTGAGAAACGCTTAATACAAAAATCAGTTATGATCGTTTGAAAAATGATGCATTAGTGTATGTTGAGTTTCCATGTACACTCAACATTGCTTCCAAAAACATTTTGACAAAAATTTTTTCGAAAAATTTCAAAACAATTTAGCAAAAAGTAGATGCTTCTAGATTCCTTTTTTCAAGGCGAAGACGATGGACAATGTTATTCAACGAAAAAATTAATTCTTCAGGGTGAAAATCGAAAATATAAGTGTGAACTTATATCAGTTGATATCTCGGTGCATTTTTAAGCTAGCGCAAATCTGATAACACAGATCGACGCAGCTTAAAAATCCGCATCGAATGCACTATACTACATTGAGAAACGCTTAATACAAAAATTAGTTATGATCGTTTGAAAAATGATGCATTAGTGTATGTTGAGTTTCCATGTACACTCAACATTGCTTCCAAAAACATTTTGACAAAAATTTTTTCGAAAAATTTCAAAATAATTTAGCAAAAAGTAGATGTTTTTAGATTTCTTTTTTCAAGGCAAAGACGATGGACAATGTTATTCAACGAAAAAATTAATTCTTCAGGGTGAAAATCGAAAATATAAGTGTGAACTTATATCAGTTGATATCTCGGTGCATTTTTAAGCTAGCGCAAATCTGATAACACAGATCGACGCAGCTTAAAAATCCGCATCGAATGCACTATACTACATTGAGAAACGCTTAATACAAAAATCAGTTATGATCGTTTGAAAAATGATGCATTAGTGTATGTTGAGTTTCCATGTACACTCAACATTGCTTCCAAAAACATTTTGACAAAAATTTTTTCGAAAAATTTCAAAATAATTTAGCAAAAAGTAGATGTTTTTAGATTTCTTTTTTCAAGGCAAAGACGATGGACAATGTTATTCAACGAAAAAATTGATTCTTCAGGGTGAAAATCGAGGATATATGTGTGAACTTATATCAGTTGATATCTCGGTGCATTTTTAAGCTAGCGCAAATCTGATAACACAGATCGACGCAGCTTAAAATTCCGCATCGAATGCACTATACTACATTGAGAAACGCTTAATACAAAAATCAGTTATGATCGTTTGAAAAATGATGCATTAGTGTATGTTGAGTTTCCATGTACACTCAACATTGCTTCCAAAAACATTTTGACAAAAATTTTTTCGAAAAATTTCAAAACAATTTAGCAAAAAGTAGATGCTTCTAGATTCCTTTTTTCAAGGCGAAGACGATGGACAATGTTATTCAACGAAAAAATTAATTCTTCAGGGTGAAAATCGAAAATATAAGTGTGAACTTATATCAGTTGATATCTCGGTGCATTTTTAAGCTAGCGCAAATCTGATAACACAGATCGACGCAGCTTAAAAATCCGCATCGAATGCACTATACTACATTGAGAAACGCTTAATACAAAAATTAGTTATGATCGTTTGAAAAATGATGCATTAGTGTATGTTGAGTTTCCATGTACACTCAACATTGCTTCCAAAAACATTTTGACAAAAATTTTTTCGAAAAATTTCAAAATAATTTAGCAAAAAGTAGATGTTTTTAGATTTCTTTTTTCAAGGCAAAGACGATGGACAATGTTATTCAACGATAAAATTGATTCTTCAGGGTGAAAATCGAGGATATAAGTGTGAACTTATATCAGTTGATATCTCGGTGCATTTTTAAGCTAGCGCAAATCTGATAACACAGATCGACGCAGCTTAAAAATCCGCATCGAATGCACTATACTACATTGAGAAACGCTTGATACAAAAATCAGTTATGATCGTTTGAAAAATGATGCATTAGTGTATGTTGAGTTTCCATGTACACTCAACATTGCTTCCAAAAACATTTTGACAAAAATTTTTTCGAAAAATTTCAAGATAATTTAGCAAAAAGTAGATGTTTTTAGATTTCTTTTTTCAAGGCAAAGACGATGGACAATGTTATTCAATGAAAAAATTGATTCTTCAGGGTGAAAATCGAGGATATAAGTGTGAACTTATATCAGTTGATATCTCGGTGCATTTTTAAGCTAGCGCAAATCTGATAACACAGATCGACGCAGCTTAAAAATCCGCATCGAATGCACTATACTACATTGAGAAACGCTTAATACAAAAATCAGTTATGATCGTTTGAAAAATGATGCATTAGTGTATGTTGAGTTTCCATGTACACTCAACATTGCTTCCAAAAACATTTTGACAAAAATTTTTTCGAAAAATTTCAAGATAATTTAGCAAAAAGTAGATGTTTTTAGATTTCTTTTTTCAAGGCAAAGACGATGGACAATGTTATTCAATGAAAAAATTGATTCTTCAGGGTAAAAATCGAGGATATAAGTGTGAACTTATATCAGTTGATATCTCGGTGCATTTTTAAGCTAGCGCAAATCTGATAACACAGATCGACGCAGCTTAAAAATCCGCATCGAATGCACTATACTACATTGAGAAACGCTTGATACAAAAATCAGTTATGATCGTTTGAAAAATGATGCATTAGTGTATGTTGAGTTTCCATGTACACTCAACATTGCTTCCAAAAACATTTTGACAAAAATTTTTTCGAAAAATTTCAAAATAATTTAGCAAAAAGTAGATGTTTTTAGATTTCTTTTTTCAAGGCAAATACGATGGACAATGTTATTCAACGAAAAAATTAATTCTTCAGGGTGAAAATCGAGGATATAAGTGTGAACATATATCAGTTGATATCTCGGTGCATTTTTAAGCTAGCGCAAATCTGATAACACAGATCGACGCAGCTTAAAAATCCGCATCGAATGCACTATACTACATTGAGAAACGCTTGATACAAAAATCAGTTATGATCGTTTGAAAAATGATGCATTAGTGTATGTTGAGTTTCCATGTACACTCAACATTGCTTCCAAAAACATTTTGACAAAAATTTTTTCGAAAAATTTCAAGATAATTTAGCAAAAAGTAGATGTTTTTAGATTTCTTTTTTCAAGGCAAAGACGATGGACAATGTTATTCAATGAAAAAATTGATTCTTCAGGGTGAAAATCGAGGATATAAGTGTGAACTTATATCAGTTGATATCTCGGTGCATTTTTAAGCTAGCGCAAATCTGATAACACAGATCGACGCAGCTTAAAAATCCGCATCGAATGCACTATACTACATTGAGAAACGCTTGATACAAAAATCAGTTATGATCGTTTGAAAAATGATGCATTAGTGTATGTTGAGTTTCCATGTACACTCAACATTGCTTCCAAAAACATTTTGACAAAAATTTTTTCGAAAAATTTCAAAATAATTTAGCAAAAAGTAGATGTTTTTAGATTTCTTTTTTCAAGGCAAAGACGATGGACAATGTTATTCAACGATAAAATTGATTCTTCAGGGTGAAAATCGAGGATATAAGTGTGAACTTATATCAGTTGATATCTCGGTGCATTTTTAAGCTAGCGCAAATCTGATAACACAGATCGACGCAGCTTAAAAATCCGCATCGAATGCACTATACTACATTGAGAAACGCTTGATACAAAAATCAGTTATGATCGTTTGAAAAATGAATGCATTAGTGTATGTTGAGTTTCCATGTACACTCAACATTGCTTCCAAAAACATTTTGACAAAAATTTTTTCGAAAAATTTCAAGATAATTTAGCAAAAAGTAGATGCTTCTAGATTCCTTTTTTCAAGGCAAAGACGATGGACAATGTTATTCAACGAAAAAATTAATTCTTCAGGGTGAAAATCGAGGATATAAGTGTGAACATATATCAGTTGATATCTCGGTGCATTTTTAAGCTAGCGCAAATCTGATAACACAGATCGACGCAGCTTAAAAATCCGCATCGAATGCACTATACTACATTGAGAAACGCTTGATACAAAAATCAGTTATGATCGTTTGAAAAATGATGCATTAGTGTATGTTGAGTTTCCATGTACACTCAACATTGCTTCCAAAAACATTTTGACAAAAATTTTTTCGAAAAATTTCAAGATAATTTAGCAAAAAGTAGATGTTTTTAGATTTCTTTTTTCAAGGCAAAGACGATGGACAATGTTATTCAATGAAAAAATTGATTCTTCAGGGTGAAAATCGAGGATATAAGTGTGAACTTATATCAGTTGATATCTCGGTGCATTTTTAAGCTAGCGCAAATCTGATAACACAGATCGACGCAGCTTAAAAATCCGCATCGAATGCACTATACTACATTGAGAAACGCTTGATACAAAAATCAGTTATGATCGTTTGAAAAATGATGCATTAGTGTATGTTGAGTTTCCATGTACACTCAACATTGCTTCCAAAAACATTTTGACAAAAATTTTTTCGAAAAATTTCAAAATAATTTAGCAAAAAGTAGATGTTTTTAGATTTCTTTTTTCAAGGCAAAGACGATGGACAATGTTATTCAACGATAAAATTGATTCTTCAGGGTGAAAATCGAGGATATAAGTGTGAACTTATATCAGTTGATATCTCGGTGCATTTTTAAGCTAGCGCAAATCTGATAACACAGATCGACGCAGCTTAAAAATCCGCATCGAATGCACTATACTACATTGAGAAACGCTTGATACAAAAATCAGTTATGATCGTTTGAAAAATGAATGCATTAGTGTATGTTGAGTTTCCATGTACACTCAACATTGCTTCCAAAAACATTTTGACAAAAATTTTTTCGAAAAATTTCAAGATAATTTAGCAAAAAGTAGATGTTTTTAGATTTCTTTTTTCAAGGCAAAGACGATGGACAATGTTATTCAATGAAAAAATTGATTCTTCAGGGTGAAAATCGAGGATATAAGTGTGAACTTATATCAGTTGATATCTCGGTGCATTTTTAAGCTAGCGCAAATCTGATAACACAGATCGACGCAGCTTAAAAATCCGCATCGAATGCACTATACTACATTGAGAAACGCTTGATACAAAAATCAGTTATGATCGTTTGAAAAATGATGCATTAGTGTATGTTGAGTTTCCATGTACACTCAACATTGCTTCCAAAAACATTTTGACAAAAATTTTTTCGAAAAATTTCAAAATAATTTAGCAAAAAGTAGATGTTTTTAGATTTCTTTTTTCAAGGCAAAGACGATGGACAATGTTATTCAACGATAAAATTGATTCTTCAGGGTGAAAATCGAGGATATAAGTGTGAACTTATATCAGTTGATATCTCGGTGCATTTTTAAGCTAGCGCAAATCTGATAACACAGATCGACGCAGCTTAAAAATCCGCATCGAATGCACTATACTACATTGAGAAACGCTTGATACAAAAATCAGTTATGATCGTTTGAAAAATGATGCATTAGTGTATGTTGAGTTTCCATGTACACTCAACATTGCTTCCAAAAACATTTTGACAAAAATTTTTTCGAAAAATTTCAAAATAATTTAGCAAAAAGTAGATGCTTCTAGATTCCTTTTTTCAAGGCAAAGACGATGGACAATGTTATTCAACGAAAAAATTAATTCTTCAGGGTGAAAATCGAGGATATAAGTGTGAACATATATCAGTTGATATCTCGGTGCATTTTTAAGCTAGCGCAAATCTGATAACACAGATCGACGCAGCTTAAAAATCCGCATCGAATGCACTATACTACATTGAGAAACGCTTAATACAAAAATCAGTTATGATCGTTTGAAAAATGATGCATTAGTGTATGTTGAGTTTCCATGTACACTCAACATTGCTTCCAAAAACATTTAGACAAAAATTTTTTCGAAAAATTTCAAAATAATTTAGCAAAAAGTAGATGTTTTTAGATTTCTTTTTTCAAGGCAAAGACGATGGACAATGTTATTCAACGATAAAATTGATTCTTCAGGGTGAAAATCGAGGATATAAGTGTGAACTTATATCAGTTGATATCTCGGTGCATTTTTAAGCTAGCGCAAATCTGATAACACAGATCGACGCAGCTTAAAAATCCGCATCGAATGCACTATACTACATTGAGAAACGCTTAATACAAAAATCAGTTATGATCGTTTGAAAAATGATGCATTAGTGTATGTTGAGTTTCCATGTACACTCAACATTGCTTCCAAAAACATTTTGACAAAAATTTTTTCGAAAAATTTCAAGATAATTTAGCAAAAAGTAGATGTTTTTAGATTTCTTTTTTCAAGGCAAAGACGATGGACAATGTTATTCAATGAAAAAATTGATTCTTCAGGGTGAAAATCGAGGATATAAGTGTGAACTTATATCAGTTGATATCTCGGTGCATTTTTAAGCTAGCGCAAATCTGATAACACAGATCGACGCAGCTTAAAAATCCGCATCGAATGCACTATACTACATTGAGAAACGCTTAATACAAAAATCAGTTATGATCGTTTGAAAAATGATGCATTAGTGTATGTTGAGTTTCCATGTACACTCAACATTGCTTCCAAAAACATTTTGACAAAAATTTTTTCGAAAAATTTCAAAATAATTTAGCAAAAAGTAGATGTTTTTAGATTTCTTTTTTCAAGGCAAAGACGATGGACAATGTTATTCAACGAAAAAATTGATTCTTCAGGGTGAACATCGAGGATATATGTGTGAACTTATATCAGTTGATATCTCGGTGCATTTTTAAGCTAGCGCAAATCTGATAACACAGATCGACGCAGCTTAAAAATCCGCATCGAATGCACTATACTACATTGAGAAACGCTTAATACAAAAATTAGTTATGATCGTTTGAAAAATGATGCATTAGTGTATGTTGAGTTTCCATGTACACTCAACATTGCTTCCAAAAACATTTAGACAAAAATTTTTTCGAAAAATTTCAAAATAATTTAGCAAAAAGTAGATGTTTTTAGATTTCTTTTTTCAAGGCAAAGACGATGGACAATGTTATTCAACGATAAAATTGATTCTTCAGGGTGAAAATCGAGGATATAAGTGTGAACTTATATCAGTTGATATCTCGGTGCATTTTTAAGCTAGCGCAAATCTGATAACACAGATCGACGCAGCTTAAAAATCCGCATCGAATGCACTATACTACATTGAGAAACGCTTAATACAAAAATCAGTTATGATCGTTTGAAAAATGATGCATTAGTGTATGTTGAGTTTCCATGTACACTCAACATTGCTTCCAAAAACATTTTGACAAAAATTTTTTCGAAAAATTTCAAAATAATTTAGCAAAAAGTAGATGCTTCTAGATTCCTTTTTTCAAGGCAAAGACGATGGACAATGTTATTCAACGAAAAAATTAATTCTTCAGGGTGAAAATCGAGGATATAAGTGTGAACATATATCAGTTGATATCTCGGTGCATTTTTAAGCTAGCGCAAATCTGATAACACAGATCGACGCAGCTTAAAAATCCGCATCGAATGCACTATACTACATTGAGAAACGCTTGATACAAAAATCAGTTATGATCGTTTGAAAAATGATGCATTAGTGTATGTTGAGTTTCCATGTACACTCAACATTGCTTCCAAAAACATTTTGACAAAAATTTTTTCGAAAAATTTCAAAATAATTTAGCAAAAAGTAGATGTTTTTAGATTTCTTTTTTCAAGGCAAAGACGATGGACAATGTTATTCAATGAAAAAATTGATTCTTCAGGGTGAAAATCGAGGATATAAGTGTGAACTTATATCAGTTGATATCTCGGTGCATTTTTAAGCTAGCGCAAATCTGATAACACAGATCGACGCAGCTTAAAAATCCGCATCGAATGCACTATACTACATTGAGAAACGCTTAATACAAAAATCAGTTATGATCGTTTGAAAAATGATGCATTAGTGTATGTTGAGTTTCCATGTACACTCAACATTGCTTCCAAAAACATTTTGACAAAAATTTTTTCGAAAAATTTCAAAATAATTTAGCAAAAAGTAGATGTTTTTAGATTTCTTTTTTCAAGGCAAAGACGATGGACAATGTTATTCAATGAAAAAATTGATTCTTCAGGGTGAAAATCGAGGATATAAGTGTGAACATATATCAGTTGATATCTCGGTGCATTTTTAAGCTAGCGCAAATCTGATAACACAGATCGACGCAGCTTAAAAATCCGCATCGAATGCACTATACTACATTGAGAAACGCTTAATACAAAAATCAGTTATGATCGTTTGAAAAATGATGCATTAGTGTATGTTGAGTTTCCATGTACACTCAACATTGCTTCCAAAAACATTTTGACAAAAATTTTTTCGAAAAATTTCAAAATAATTTAGCAAAAAGTAGATGTTTTTAGATTTCTTTTTTCAAGGCAAAGACGATGGACAATGTTATTCAACGAAAAAATTGATTCTTCAGGGTGAAAATCGAGGATATATGTGTGAACTTATATCAGTTGATATCTCGGTGCATTTTTAAGCTAGCGCAAATCTGATAACACAGATCGACGCAGCTTAAAAATCCGCATCGAATGCACTATACTACATTGAGAAACGCTTAATACAAAAATCAGTTATGATCGTTTGAAAAATGATGCATTAGTGTATGTTGAGTTTCCATGTACACTCAACATTGCTTCCAAAAACATTTTGACAAAAATTTTTTCGAAAAATTTCAAAATAATTTAGCAAAAAGTAGATGCTTCTAGATTCCTTTTTTCAAGGCGAAGACGATGGACAATGTTATTCAATGAAAAAATTGATTCTTCAGGGTGAAAATCGAGGATATAAGTGTGAACATATATCAGTTGATATCTCGGTGCATTTTTAAGCTAGCGCAAATCTGATAACACAGATCGACGCAGCTTAAAAATCCGCATCGAATGCACTATACTACATTGAGAAACGCTTAATACAAAAATCAGTTATGATCGTTTGAAAAATGATGCATTAGTGTATGTTGAGTTTCCATGTACACTCAACATTGCTTCCAAAAACATTTTGACAAAAATTTTTTCGAAAAATTTCAAAATAATTTAGCAAAAAGTAGATGCTTCTAGATTCCTTTTTTCAAGGCGAAGACGATGGACAATGTTATTCAACGAAAAAATTAATTCTTCAGGGTGAAAATCGAAGATATAAGTGTGAACTTATATCAGTTGATATCTCGGTGCATTTTTAAGCTAGCGCAAATCTGATAACACAGATCGACGCAGCTTAAAAATCCGCATCGAATGCACTATACTACATTGAGAAACGCTTAATACAAAAATTAGTTATGATCGTTTGCAAAATGATGCATTAGTGTATGTTGAGTTTCCATGTACACTCAACATTGCTTCCAAAAACATTTTGACAAAAATTTTTTCAAAAAATTTCAAAATAATTTAGCAAAAAGTAGATGTTTTTAGATTTCTTTTTTCAAGGCAAAGACGATGGACAATGTTATTCAATGAAAAAATTGATTCTTCAGGGTGAAAATCGAGGATATAAGTGTGAACATATATCAGTTGATATCTCGGTGCATTTTTAAGCTAGCGCAAATCTGATAACACAGATCGACGCAGCTTAAAAATCCGCATCGAATGCACTATACTACATTGAGAAACGCTTAATACAAAAATCAGTTATGATCGTTTGAAAAATGATGCATTAGTGTATGTTGAGTTTCCATGTACACTCAACATTGCTTCCAAAAACATTTTGACAAAAATTTTTTCAAAAAATTTCAAAATAATTTAGCAAAAAGTAGATGTTTTTAGATTTCTTTTTTCAAGGCAAAGACGATGGACAATGTTATTCAATGAAAAAATTGATTCTTCAGGGTGAAAATCGAGGATATAAGTGTGAACATATATCAGTTGATATCTCGGTGCATTTTTAAGCTAGCGCAAATCTGATAACACAGATCGACGCAGCTTAAAAATCCGCATCGAATGCACTATACTACATTGAGAAACGCTTAATACAAAAATCAGTTATGATCGTTTGAAAAATGATGCATTAGTGTATGTTGAGTTTCCATGTACACTCAACATTGCTTCCAAAAACATTTTGACAAAAATTTTTTCGAAAAATTTCAAGATAATTTAGCAAAAAGTAGATGTTTTTAGATTTCTTTTTTCAAGGCAAAGACGATGGACAATGTTATTCAACGAAAAAATTGATTCTTCAGGGTGAAAATCGAGGATATAAGTGTGAACTTATATCAGTTGATATCTCGGTGCATTTTCAAGCTAGCGCAAATCTGATAACACAGATCGACGCAGCTTAAAAATCCGCATCGAATGCACTATACTACATTGAGAAACGCTTAATACAAAAATCAGTTATGATCGTTTGAAAAATGATGCATTAGTGTATGTTGAGTTTCCATGTACACTCAACATTGCTTCCAAAAACATTTTGACAAAAATTTTTTCGAAAAATTTCAAAATAATTTAGCAAAAAGTAGATGCTTCTAGATTCCTTTTTTCAAGGCAAAGACGATGGACAATGTTATTCAACGAAAAAATTAATTCTTCAGGGTGAAAATCGAGGATATAAGTGTGAACATATATCAGTTGATATCTCGGTGCATTTTTAAGCTAGCGCAAATCTGATAACACAGATCGACGCAGCTTAAAAATCCGCATCGAATGCACTATACTACATTGAGAAACGCTTGATACAAAAATCAGTTATGATCGTTTGAAAAATGATGCATTACTGTATGTTGAGTTTCCATGTACACTCAACATTGCTTCCAAAAAGATTTTGACAAAAATTTTTTCGAAAAATTTCAAAATAATTTAGCAAAAAGTAGATGTTTTTAGATTTCTTTTTTCAAGGCAAAGACGATGGACAATGTTATTCAATGAAAAAATTGATTCTTCAGGGTGAAAATCGAGGATATAAGTGTGAACTTATATCAGTTGATATCTCGGTGCATTTTTAAGCTAGCGCAAATCTGATAACACAGATCGACGCAGCTTAAAAATCCGCATCGAATGCACTATACTACATTGAGAAACGCTTGATACAAAAATCAGTTATGATCGTTTGAAAAATGATGCATTAGTGTATGTTGAGTTTCCATGTACACTCAACATTGCTTCCAAAAACATTTTGACAAAAATTTTTTCGAAAAATTTCAAAATAATTTAGCAAAAAGTAGATGCTTCTAGATTCCTTTTTTCAAGGCGAAGACGATGGACAATGTTATTCAACGAAAAAATTAATTCTTCAGGGTGAAAATCGAAGATATAAGTGTGAACTTATATCAGTTGATATCTCGGTGCATTTTTAAGCTAGCGCAAATCTGATAACACAGATCGACGCAGCTTAAAAATCCGCATCGAATGCACTATACTACATTGAGAAACGCTTAATACAAAAATTAGTTATGATCGTTTGAAAAATGATGCATTAGTGTATGTTGAGTTTCCATGTACACTCAACATTGCTTCCAAAAACATTTTGACAAAAATTTTTTCAAAAAATTTCAAAATAATTTAGCAAAAAGTAGATGTTTTTAGATTTCTTTTTTCAAGGCAAAGACGATGGACAATGTTATTCAATGAAAAAATTGATTCTTCAGGGTGAAAATCGAGGATATAAGTGTGAACATATATCAGTTGATATCTCGGTGCATTTTTAAGCTAGCGCAAATCTGATAACACAGATCGACGCAGCTTAAAAATCCGCATCGAATGCACTATACTACATTGAGAAACGCTTAATACAAAAATCAGTTATGATCGTTTGAAAAATGATGCATTAGTGTATGTTGAGTTTCCATGTACACTCAACATTGCTTCCAAAAACATTTTGACAAAAATTTTTTCAAAAAATTTCAAAATAATTTAGCAAAAAGTAGATGTTTTTAGATTTCTTTTTTCAAGGCAAAGACGATGGACAATGTTATTCAATGAAAAAATTGATTCTTCAGGGTGAAAATCGAGGATATAAGTGTGAACATATATCAGTTGATATCTCGGTGCATTTTTAAGCTAGCGCAAATCTGATAACACAGATCGACGCAGCTTAAAAATCCGCATCGAATGCACTATACTACATTGAGAAACGCTTAATACAAAAATCAGTTATGATCGTTTGAAAAATGATGCATTAGTGTATGTTGAGTTTCCATGTACACTCAACATTGCTTCCAAAAACATTTTGACAAAAATTTTTTCGAAAAATTTCAAAATAATTTAGCAAAAAGTAGATGCTTCTAGATTCCTTTTTTTCAAGGCGAAGACGATGGACAATGTTATTCAACGAAAAAATTAATTCTTCAGGGTGAAAATCGAAGATATAAGTGTGAACTTATATCAGTTGATATCTCGGTGCATTTTTAAGCTAGCGCAAATCTGATAACACAGATCGACGCAGCTTAAAAATCCGCATCGAATGCACTATACTACATTGAGAAACGCTTAATACAAAAATTAGTTATGATCGTTTGAAAAATGATGCATTAGTGTATGTTGAGTTTCCATGTACACTCAACATTGCTTCCAAAAACATTTTGACAAAAATTTTTTCGAAAAATTTCAAAATAATTTAGCAAAAAGTAGATGCTTCTAGATTCCTTTTTTCAAGGCAAAGACGATGGACAATGTTATTCAACGAAAAAATTAATTCTTCAGGGTGAAAATCGAGGATATAAGTGTGAACATATATCAGTTGATATCTCGGTGCATTTTTAAGCTAGCGCAAATCTGATAACACAGATCGACGCAGCTTAAAAATCCGCATCGAATGCACTATACTACATTGAGAAACGCTTGATACAAAAATCAGTTATGATCGTTTGAAAAATGATGCATTAGTGTATGTTGAGTTTCCATGTACACTCAACATTGCTTCCAAAAACATTTTGACAAAAATTTTTTCGAAAAATTTCAAGATAATTTAGCAAAAAGTAGATGTTTTTAGATTTCTTTTTTCAAGGCAAAGACGATGGACAATGTTATTCAACGAAAAAATTGATTCTTCAGGGTGAAAATCGAGGATATAAGTGTGAACTTATATCAGTTGATATCTCGGTGCATTTTCAAGCTAGCGCAAATCTGATAACACAGATCGACGCAGCTTAAAAATCCGCATCGAATGCACTATACTACATTGAGAAACGCTTAATACAAAAATCAGTTATGATCGTTTGAAAAATGATGCATTAGTGTATGTTGAGTTTCCATGTACACTCAACATTGCTTCCAAAAACATTTTGACAAAAATTTTTTCGAAAAATTTCAAAATAATTTAGCAAAAAGTAGATGCTTCTAGATTCCTTTTTTCAAGGCAAAGACGATGGACAATGTTATTCAACGAAAAAATTAATTCTTCAGGGTGAAAATCGAGGATATAAGTGTGAACATATATCAGTTGATATCTCGGTGCATTTTTAAGCTAGCGCAAATCTGATAACACAGATCGACGCAGCTTAAAAATCCGCATCGAATGCACTATACTACATTGAGAAACGCTTGATACAAAAATCAGTTATGATCGTTTGAAAAATGATGCATTACTGTATGTTGAGTTTCCATGTACACTCAACATTGCTTCCAAAAAGATTTTGACAAAAATTTTTTCGAAAAATTTCAAAATAATTTAGCAAAAAGTAGATGTTTTTAGATTTCTTTTTTCAAGGCAAAGACGATGGACAATGTTATTCAATGAAAAAATTGATTCTTCAGGGTGAAAATCGAGGATATAAGTGTGAACTTATATCAGTTGATATCTCGGTGCATTTTTAAGCTAGCGCAAATCTGATAACACAGATCGACGCAGCTTAAAAATCCGCATCGAATGCACTATACTACATTGAGAAACGCTTGATACAAAAATCAGTTATGATCGTTTGAAAAATGATGCATTAGTGTATGTTGAGTTTCCATGTACACTCAACATTGCTTCCAAAAACATTTTGACAAAAATTTTTTCGAAAAATTTCAAAATAATTTAGCAAAAAGTAGATGCTTCTAGATTCCTTTTTTCAAGGCGAAGACGATGGACAATGTTATTCAACGAAAAAATTAATTCTTCAGGGTGAAAATCGAAGATATAAGTGTGAACTTATATCAGTTGATATCTCGGTGCATTTTTAAGCTAGCGCAAATCTGATAACACAGATCGACGCAGCTTAAAAATCCGCATCGAATGCACTATACTACATTGAGAAACGCTTAATACAAAAATTAGTTATGATCGTTTGAAAAATGATGCATTAGTGTATGTTGAGTTTCCATGTACACTCAACATTGCTTCCAAAAACATTTTGACAAAAATTTTTTCAAAAAATTTCAAAATAATTTAGCAAAAAGTAGATGTTTTTAGATTTCTTTTTTCAAGGCAAAGACGATGGACAATGTTATTCAATGAAAAAATTGATTCTTCAGGGTGAAAATCGAGGATATAAGTGTGAACATATATCAGTTGATATCTCGGTGCATTTTTAAGCTAGCGCAAATCTGATAACACAGATCGACGCAGCTTAAAAATCCGCATCGAATGCACTATACTACATTGAGAAACGCTTAATACAAAAATCAGTTATGATCGTTTGAAAAATGATGCATTAGTGTATGTTGAGTTTCCATGTACACTCAACATTGCTTCCAAAAACATTTTGACAAAAATTTTTTCAAAAAATTTCAAAATAATTTAGCAAAAAGTAGATGTTTTTAGATTTCTTTTTTCAAGGCAAAGACGATGGACAATGTTATTCAATGAAAAAATTGATTCTTCAGGGTGAAAATCGAGGATATAAGTGTGAACATATATCAGTTGATATCTCGGTGCATTTTTAAGCTAGCGCAAATCTGATAACACAGATCGACGCAGCTTAAAAATCCGCATCGAATGCACTATACTACATTGAGAAACGCTTAATACAAAAATCAGTTATGATCGTTTGAAAAATGATGCATTAGTGTATGTTGAGTTTCCATGTACACTCAACATTGCTTCCAAAAACATTTTGACAAAAATTTTTTCAAAAAATTTCAAAATAATTTAGCAAAAAGTAGATGTTTTTAGATTTCTTTTTTCAAGGCAAAGACGATGGACAATGTTATTCAATGAAAAAATTGATTCTTCAGGGTGAAAATCGAGGATATAAGTGTGAACATATATCAGTTGATATCTCGGTGCATTTTTAAGCTAGCGCAAATCTGATAACACAGATCGACGCAGCTTAAAAATCCGCATCGAATGCACTATACTACATTGAGAAACGCTTAATACAAAAATCAGTTATGATCGTTTGAAAAATGATGCATTAGTGTATGTTGAGTTTCCATGTACACTCAACATTGCTTCCAAAAACATTTTGACAAAAATTTTTTCGAAAAATTTCAAAATAATTTAGCAAAAAGTAGATGCTTCTAGATTCCTTTTTTTCAAGGCGAAGACGATGGACAATGTTATTCAACGAAAAAATTAATTCTTCAGGGTGAAAATCGAAGATATAAGTGTGAACTTATATCAGTTGATATCTCGGTGCATTTTTAAGCTAGCGCAAATCTGATAACACAGATCGACGCAGCTTAAAAATCCGCATCGAATGCACTATACTACATTGAGAAACGCTTAATACAAAAATTAGTTATGATCGTTTGAAAAATGATGCATTAGTGTATGTTGAGTTTCCATGTACACTCAACATTGCTTCCAAAAACATTTTGACAAAAATTTTTTCGAAAAATTTCAAAATAATTTAGCAAAAAGTAGATGCTTCTAGATTCCTTTTTTCAAGGCAAAGACGATGGACAATGTTATTCAACGAAAAAATTAATTCTTCAGGGTGAAAATCGAGGATATAAGTGTGAACATATATCAGTTGATATCTCGGTGCATTTTTAAGCTAGCGCAAATCTGATAACACAGATCGACGCAGCTTAAAAATCCGCATCGAATGCACTATACTACATTGAGAAACGCTTGATACAAAAATCAGTTATGATCGTTTGAAAAATGATGCATTAGTGTATGTTGAGTTTCCATGTACACTCAACATTGCTTCCAAAAACATTTTGACAAAAATTTTTTCGAAAAATTTCAAGATAATTTAGCAAAAAGTAGATGTTTTTAGATTTCTTTTTTCAAGGCAAAGACGATGGACAATGTTATTCAACGAAAAAATTGATTCTTCAGGGTGAAAATCGAGGATATAAGTGTGAACTTATATCAGTTGATATCTCGGTGCATTTTCAAGCTAGCGCAAATCTGATAACACAGATCGACGCAGCTTAAAAATCCGCATCGAATGCACTATACTACATTGAGAAACGCTTAATACAAAAATCAGTTATGATCGTTTGAAAAATGATGCATTAGTGTATGTTGAGTTTCCATGTACACTCAACATTGCTTCCAAAAACATTTTGACAAAAATTTTTTCGAAAAATTTCAAAATAATTTAGCAAAAAGTAGATGCTTCTAGATTCCTTTTTTCAAGGCAAAGACGATGGACAATGTTATTCAACGAAAAAATTAATTCTTCAGGGTGAAAATCGAGGATATAAGTGTGAACATATATCAGTTGATATCTCGGTGCATTTTTAAGCTAGCGCAAATCTGATAACACAGATCGACGCAGCTTAAAAATCCGCATCGAATGCACTATACTACATTGAGAAACGCTTGATACAAAAATCAGTTATGATCGTTTGAAAAATGATGCATTAGTGTATGTTGAGTTTCCATGTACACTCAACATTGCTTCCAAAAACATTTTGACAAAAATTTTTTCGAAAAATTTCAAGATAATTTAGCAAAAAGTAGATGTTTTTAGATTTCTTTTTTCAAGGCAAAGACGATGGACAATGTTATTCAACGAAAAAATTGATTCTTCAGGGTGAAAATCGAGGATATAAGTGTGAACTTATATCAGTTGATATCTCGGTGCATTTTCAAGCTAGCGCAAATCTGATAACACAGATCGACGCAGCTTAAAAATCCGCATCGAATGCACTATACTACATTGAGAAACGCTTAATACAAAAATCAGTTATGATCGTTTGAAAAATGATGCATTAGTGTATGTTGAGTTTCCATGTACACTCAACATTGCTTCCAAAAACATTTTGACAAAAATTTTTTCGAAAAATTTCAAAATAATTTAGCAAAAAGTAGATGCTTCTAGATTCCTTTTTTTCAAGGCGAAGACGATGGACAATGTTATTCAACGAAAAAATTAATTCTTCAGGGTGAAAATCGAAGATATAAGTGTGAACTTATATCAGTTGATATCTCGGTGCATTTTTAAGCTAGCGCAAATCTGATAACACAGATCGACGCAGCTTAAAAATCCGCATCGAATGCACTATACTACATTGAGAAACGCTTAATACAAAAATTAGTTATGATCGTTTGAAAAATGATGCATTAGTGTATGTTGAGTTTCCATGTACACTCAACATTGCTTCCAAAAACATTTTGACAAAAATTTTTTCAAAAAATTTCAAAATAATTTAGCAAAAAGTAGATGTTTTTAGATTTCTTTTTTCAAGGCAAAGACGATGGACAATGTTATTCAATGAAAAAATTGATTCTTCAGGGTGAAAATCGAGGATATAAGTGTGAACATATATCAGTTGATATCTCGGTGCATTTTTAAGCTAGCGCAAATCTGATAACACAGATCGACGCAGCTTAAAAATCCGCATCGAATGCACTATACTACATTGAGAAACGCTTAATACAAAAATCAGTTATGATCGTTTGAAAAATGATGCATTAGTGTATGTTGAGTTTCCATGTACACTCAACATTGCTTCCAAAAACATTTTGACAAAAATTTTTTCAAAAAATTTCAAAATAATTTAGCAAAAAGTAGATGTTTTTAGATTTCTTTTTTCAAGGCAAAGACGATGGACAATGTTATTCAATGAAAAAATTGATTCTTCAGGGTGAAAATCGAGGATATAAGTGTGAACATATATCAGTTGATATCTCGGTGCATTTTTAAGCTAGCGCAAATCTGATAACACAGATCGACGCAGCTTAAAAATCCGCATCGAATGCACTATACTACATTGAGAAACGCTTAATACAAAAATCAGTTATGATCGTTTGAAAAATGATGCATTAGTGTATGTTGAGTTTCCATGTACACTCAACATTGCTTCCAAAAACATTTTGAC
Source organism: Auanema rhodensis (assembly GCA_964057225.1). Lineage (NCBI taxonomy): Eukaryota > Metazoa > Nematoda > Chromadorea > Rhabditida > Rhabditidae > Auanema > Auanema rhodense. Next base: position 4,591,878 of record OZ059899.1, on the reverse strand, counting down.
AAAAATTTTTTCGAAAAATTTCAAAATAATTTAGCAAAAAGTAGATGCTTCTAGATTTCTTTTTTTCAAGGCGAAGACGATGGACAATGTTATTCAACGAAAAAATTAATTCTTCAGGGTGAAAATCGAAGATATAAGTGTGAACTTATATCAGTTGATATCTCGGTGCATTTTTAAGCTAGCGCAAATCTGATAACACAGATCGACGCAGCTTAAAAATCCGCATCGAATGCACTATACTACATTGAGAAACGCTTAATACAAAAATTAGTTATGATCGTTTGAAAAATGATGCATTAGTGTATGTTGAGTTTCCATGTACACTCAACATTGCTTCCAAAAACATTTTGACAAAAATTTTTTCGAAAAATTTCAAAATAATTTAGCAAAAAGTAGATGCTTCTAGATTCCTTTTTTCAAGGCAAAGACGATGGACAATGTTATTCAACGAAAAAATTAATTCTTCAGGGTGAAAATCGAGGATATAAGTGTGAACATATATCAGTTGATATCTCGGTGCATTTTTAAGCTAGCGCAAATCTGATAACACAGATCGACGCAGCTTAAAAATCCGCATCGAATGCACTATACTACATTGAGAAACGCTTGATACAAAAATCAGTTATGATCGTTTGAAAAATGATGCATTAGTGTATGTTGAGTTTCCATGTACACTCAACATTGCTTCCAAAAACATTTTGACAAAAATTTTTTCGAAAAATTTCAAAATAATTTAGCAAAAAGTAGATGCTTCTAGATTCCTTTTTTCAAGGCAAAGACGATGGACAATGTTATTCAACGAAAAAATTAATTCTTCAGGGTGAAAATCGAGGATATAAGTGTGAACTTATATCAGTTGATATCTCGGTGCATTTTTAAGCTAGCGCAAATCTGATAACACAGATCGACGCAGCTTAAAAATCCGCATCGAATGCACTATACTACATTGAGAAACGCTTGATACAAAAATCAGTTATGATCGTTTGAAAAATGATGCATTAGTGTATGTTGAGTTTCCATGTACACTCAACATTGCTTCCAAAAACATTTTGACAAAAATTTTTTCGAAAAATTTCAAGATAATTTAGCAAAAAGTAGATGTTTTTAGATTTCTTTTTTCAAGGCAAAGACGATGGACAATGTTATTCAACGAAAAAATTGATTCTTCAGGGTGAAAATCGAGGATATAAGTGTGAACTTATATCAGTTGATATCTCGGTGCATTTTCAAGCTAGCGCAAATCTGATAACACAGATCGACGCAGCTTAAAAATCCGCATCGAATGCACTATACTACATTGAGAAACGCTTAATACAAAAATCAGTTATGATCGTTTGAAAAATGATGCATTAGTGTATGTTGAGTTTCCATGTACACTCAACATTGCTTCCAAAAACATTTTGACAAAAATTTTTTCGAAAAATTTCAAAATAATTTAGCAAAAAGTAGATGCTTCTAGATTCCTTTTTTCAAGGCAAAGACGATGGACAATGTTATTCAACGAAAAAATTAATTCTTCAGGGTGAAAATCGAGGATATAAGTGTGAACATATATCAGTTGATATCTCGGTGCATTTTTAAGCTAGCGCAAATCTGATAACACAGATCGACGCAGCTTAAAAATCCGCATCGAATGCACTATACTACATTGAGAAACGCTTGATACAAAAATCAGTTATGATCGTTTGAAAAATGATGCATTACTGTATGTTGAGTTTCCATGTACACTCAACATTGCTTCCAAAAAGATTTTGACAAAAATTTTTTCGAAAAATTTCAAAATAATTTAGCAAAAAGTAGATGTTTTTAGATTTCTTTTTTCAAGGCAAAGACGATGGACAATGTTATTCAATGAAAAAATTGATTCTTCAGGGTGAAAATCGAGGATATAAGTGTGAACTTATATCAGTTGATATCTCGGTGCATTTTTAAGCTAGCGCAAATCTGATAACACAGATCGACGCAGCTTAAAAATCCGCATCGAATGCACTATACTACATTGAGAAACGCTTGATACAAAAATCAGTTATGATCGTTTGAAAAATGATGCATTAGTGTATGTTGAGTTTCCATGTACACTCAACATTGCTTCCAAAAACATTTTGACAAAAATTTTTTCGAAAAATTTCAAAATAATTTAGCAAAAAGTAGATGCTTCTAGATTCCTTTTTTCAAGGCGAAGACGATGGACAATGTTATTCAACGAAAAAATTAATTCTTCAGGGTGAAAATCGAAGATATAAGTGTGAACTTATATCAGTTGATATCTCGGTGCATTTTTAAGCTAGCGCAAATCTGATAACACAGATCGACGCAGCTTAAAAATCCGCATCGAATGCACTATACTACATTGAGAAACGCTTAATACAAAAATTAGTTATGATCGTTTGAAAAATGATGCATTAGTGTATGTTGAGTTTCCATGTACACTCAACATTGCTTCCAAAAACATTTTGACAAAAATTTTTTCAAAAAATTTCAAAATAATTTAGCAAAAAGTAGATGTTTTTAGATTTCTTTTTTCAAGGCAAAGACGATGGACAATGTTATTCAATGAAAAAATTGATTCTTCAGGGTGAAAATCGAGGATATAAGTGTGAACATATATCAGTTGATATCTCGGTGCATTTTTAAGCTAGCGCAAATCTGATAACACAGATCGACGCAGCTTAAAAATCCGCATCGAATGCACTATACTACATTGAGAAACGCTTAATACAAAAATCAGTTATGATCGTTTGAAAAATGATGCATTAGTGTATGTTGAGTTTCCATGTACACTCAACATTGCTTCCAAAAACATTTTGACAAAAATTTTTTCAAAAAATTTCAAAATAATTTAGCAAAAAGTAGATGTTTTTAGATTTCTTTTTTCAAGGCAAAGACGATGGACAATGTTATTCAATGAAAAAATTGATTCTTCAGGGTGAAAATCGAGGATATAAGTGTGAACATATATCAGTTGATATCTCGGTGCATTTTTAAGCTAGCGCAAATCTGATAACACAGATCGACGCAGCTTAAAAATCCGCATCGAATGCACTATACTACATTGAGAAACGCTTAATACAAAAATCAGTTATGATCGTTTGAAAAATGATGCATTAGTGTATGTTGAGTTTCCATGTACACTCAACATTGCTTCCAAAAACATTTTGACAAAAATTTTTTCGAAAAATTTCAAAATAATTTAGCAAAAAGTAGATGCTTCTAGATTCCTTTTTTTCAAGGCGAAGACGATGGACAATGTTATTCAACGAAAAAATTAATTCTTCAGGGTGAAAATCGAAGATATAAGTGTGAACTTATATCAGTTGATATCTCGGTGCATTTTTAAGCTAGCGCAAATCTGATAACACAGATCGACGCAGCTTAAAAATCCGCATCGAATGCACTATACTACATTGAGAAACGCTTAATACAAAAATTAGTTATGATCGTTTGAAAAATGATGCATTAGTGTATGTTGAGTTTCCATGTACACTCAACATTGCTTCCAAAAACATTTTGACAAAAATTTTTTCGAAAAATTTCAAAATAATTTAGCAAAAAGTAGATGCTTCTAGATTCCTTTTTTCAAGGCAAAGACGATGGACAATGTTATTCAACGAAAAAATTAATTCTTCAGGGTGAAAATCGAGGATATAAGTGTGAACATATATCAGTTGATATCTCGGTGCATTTTTAAGCTAGCGCAAATCTGATAACACAGATCGACGCAGCTTAAAAATCCGCATCGAATGCACTATACTACATTGAGAAACGCTTGATACAAAAATCAGTTATGATCGTTTGAAAAATGATGCATTAGTGTATGTTGAGTTTCCATGTACACTCAACATTGCTTCCAAAAACATTTTGACAAAAATTTTTTCGAAAAATTTCAAGATAATTTAGCAAAAAGTAGATGTTTTTAGATTTCTTTTTTCAAGGCAAAGACGATGGACAATGTTATTCAACGAAAAAATTGATTCTTCAGGGTGAAAATCGAGGATATAAGTGTGAACTTATATCAGTTGATATCTCGGTGCATTTTCAAGCTAGCGCAAATCTGATAACACAGATCGACGCAGCTTAAAAATCCGCATCGAATGCACTATACTACATTGAGAAACGCTTAATACAAAAATCAGTTATGATCGTTTGAAAAATGATGCATTAGTGTATGTTGAGTTTCCATGTACACTCAACATTGCTTCCAAAAACATTTTGACAAAAATTTTTTCGAAAAATTTCAAAATAATTTAGCAAAAAGTAGATGCTTCTAGATTCCTTTTTTCAAGGCAAAGACGATGGACAATGTTATTCAACGAAAAAATTAATTCTTCAGGGTGAAAATCGAGGATATAAGTGTGAACATATATCAGTTGATATCTCGGTGCATTTTTAAGCTAGCGCAAATCTGATAACACAGATCGACGCAGCTTAAAAATCCGCATCGAATGCACTATACTACATTGAGAAACGCTTGATACAAAAATCAGTTATGATCGTTTGAAAAATGATGCATTACTGTATGTTGAGTTTCCATGTACACTCAACATTGCTTCCAAAAAGATTTTGACAAAAATTTTTTCGAAAAATTTCAAAATAATTTAGCAAAAAGTAGATGTTTTTAGATTTCTTTTTTCAAGGCAAAGACGATGGACAATGTTATTCAATGAAAAAATTGATTCTTCAGGGTGAAAATCGAGGATATAAGTGTGAACTTATATCAGTTGATATCTCGGTGCATTTTTAAGCTAGCGCAAATCTGATAACACAGATCGACGCAGCTTAAAAATCCGCATCGAATGCACTATACTACATTGAGAAACGCTTGATACAAAAATCAGTTATGATCGTTTGAAAAATGATGCATTAGTGTATGTTGAGTTTCCATGTACACTCAACATTGCTTCCAAAAACATTTTGACAAAAATTTTTTCGAAAAATTTCAAGATAATTTAGCAAAAAGTAGATGTTTTTAGATTTCTTTTTTCAAGGCAAAGACGATGGACAATGTTATTCAACGAAAAAATTGATTCTTCAGGGTGAAAATCGAGGATATAAGTGTGAACTTATATCAGTTGATATCTCGGTGCATTTTTAAGCTAGCGCAAATCTGATAACACAGATCGACGCAGCTTAAAAATCCGCATCGAATGCACTATACTACATTGAGAAACGCTTAATACAAAAATCAGTTATGATCGTTTGAAAAATGATGCATTAGTGTATGTTGAGTTTCCATGTACACTCAACATTGCTTCCAAAAACATTTTGACAAAAATTTTTTCGAAAAATTTCAAAATAATTTAGCAAAAAGTAGATGCTTCTAGATTCCTTTTTTCAAGGCAAAGACGATGGACAATGTTATTCAACGAAAAAATTAATTCTTCAGGGTGAAAATCGAGGATATAAGTGTGAACATATATCAGTTGATATCTCGGTGCATTTTTAGGCTAGCGCAAATCTGATAACACAGATCGACGCAGCTTAAAAATCCGCATCGAATGCACTATACTACATTGAGAAACGCTTGATACAAAAATCAGTTATGATCGTTTGAAAAATGATGCATTACTGTATGTTGAGTTTCCATGTACACTCAACATTGCTTCCAAAAAGATTTTGACAAAAATTTTTTCGAAAAATTTCAAAATAATTTAGCAAAAAGTAGATGTTTTTAGATTTCTTTTTTCAAGGCAAAGACGATGGACAATGTTATTCAATGAAAAAATTGATTCTTCAGGGTGAAAATCGAGGATATAAGTGTGAACTTATATCAGTTGATATCTCGGTGCATTTTTAAGCTAGCGCAAATCTGATAACACAGATCGACGCAGCTTAAAAATCCGCATCGAATGCACTATACTACATTGAGAAACGCTTAATACAAAAATCAGTTATGATCGTTTGAAAAATGATGCATTAGTGTATGTTGAGTTTCCATGTACACTCAACATTGCTTCCAAAAACATTTTGACAAAAATTTTTTCGAAAAATTTCAGAATAATTTAGCAAAAAGTAGATGCTTCTAGATTCCTTTTTTCAAGGCAAAGACGATGGACAATGTTATTCAACGAAAAAATTGATTCTTCAGGGTGAAAATCGAGGATATAAGTGTGAACTTATATCAGTTGATATCTCGGTGCATTTTTAAGCTAGCGCAAATCTGATAACACAGATCGACGCAGCTTAAAAATCCGCATCGAATGCACTATACTACATTGAGAAACGCTTAATACAAAAATCAGTTATGATCGTTTGAAAAATGATGCATTAGTGTATGTTGAGTTTCCATGTACACTCAACATTGCTTCCAAAAACATTTTGACAAAAATTTTTTCGAAAAATTTCAAAATAATTTAGCAAAAAGTAGATGTTTTTAGATTTCTTTTTTCAAGGCAAAGACGATGGACAATGTTATTCAATGAAAAAATTGATTCTTCAGGGTGAAAATCGAGGATATAAGTGTGAACATATATCAGTTGATATCTCGGTGCATTTTTAAGCTAGCGCAAATCTGATAACACAGATCGACGCAGCTTAAAAATCCGCATCGAATGCACTATACTACATTGAGAAACGCTTAATACAAAAATCAGTTATGATCGTTTGAAAAATGATGCATTAGTGTATGTTGAGTTTCCATGTACACTCAACATTGCTTCCAAAAACATTTTGACAAAAATTTTTTCAAAAAATTTCAAAATAATTTAGCAAAAAGTAGATGTTTTTAGATTTCTTTTTTCAAGGCAAAGACGATGGACAATGTTATTCAATGAAAAAATTGATTCTTCAGGGTGAAAATCGAGGATATAAGTGTGAACATATATCAGTTGATATCTCGGTGCATTTTTAAGCTAGCGCAAATCTGATAACACAGATCGACGCAGCTTAAAAATCCGCATCGAATGCACTATACTACATTGAGAAACGCTTAATACAAAATTCAGTTATGATCGTTTGAAAAATGATGCATTAGTGTATGTTGAGTTTCCATGTACACTCAACATTGCTTCCAAAAACATTTTGACAAAATTTTTTTCGAAAAATTTCAAAATAATTTAGCAAAAAGTAGATGCTTCTAAATTCCTTTTTTCAAGGCAAAGACGATGGACAATGTTATTCAACGAAAAAATTGATTCTTCAGGGTGAAAATCGAGGATATAAGTGTGAACTTATATCAGTTGATATATCGGTGCATTTTTAAGCTAGCGCAAATCTGATAACACAGATCGACGCAGCTTAAAAATCCGCATCGAATGCACTATACTACATTGAGAAACGCTTAATACAAAAATCAGTTATGATCGTTTGAAAAATGATGCATTAGTGTATGTTGAGTTTCCATGTACACTCAACATTGCTTCCAAAAACATTTTGACAAAAATTTTTTCGAAAAATTTCAAAATAATTTAGCAAAAAGTAGATGTTTTTAGATTTCTTTTTTCAAGGCAAAGACGATGGACAATGTTATTCAATGAAAAAATTGATTCTTCAGGGTGAAAATCGAGGATATAAGTGTGAACATATATCAGTTGATATCTCGGTGCATTTTTAAGCTAGCGCAAATCTGATAACACAGATCGACGCAGCTTAAAAATCCGCATCGAATGCACTATACTACATTGAGAAACGCTTAATACAAAAATCAGTTATGATCGTTTGAAAAATGATGCATTAGTGTATGTTGAGTTTCCATGTACACTCAACATTGCTTCCAAAAACATTTTGACAAAAATTTTTTCAAAAAATTTCAAAATAATTTAGCAAAAAGTAGATGTTTTTAGATTTCTTTTTTCAAGGCAAAGACGATGGACAATGTTATTCAATGAAAAAATTGATTCTTCAGGGTGAAAATCGAGGATATAAGTGTGAACATATATCAGTTGATATCTCGGTGCATTTTTAAGCTAGCGCAAATCTGATAACACAGATCGACGCAGCTTGAAAATCCGCATCGAATGCACTATACTACATTGAGAAACGCTTAATACAAAATTCAGTTATGATCGTTTGAAAAATGATGCATTAGTGTATGTTGAGTTTCCATGTACACTCAACATTGCTTCCAAAAACATTTTGACAAAATTTTTTTCGAAAAATTTCAAAATAATTTAGCAAAAAGTAGATGCTTCTAAATTCCTTTTTTCAAGGCAAAGACGATGGACAATGTTATTCAACGAAAAAATTGATTCTTCAGGGTGAAAATCGAGGATATAAGTGTGAACTTATATCAGTTGATATATCGGTGCATTTTTAAGCTAGCGCAAATCTGATAACACAGATCGACGCAGCTTAAAAATCCGCATCGAATGCACTATACTACATTGAGAAACGCTTAATACAAAAATCAGTTATGATCGTTTGAAAAATGATGCATTAGTGTATGTTGAGTTTCCATGTACACTCAACATTGCTTCCAAAAACATTTTGACAAAAATTTTTTCGAAAAATTTCAAAATAATTTAGCAAAAAGTAGATGTTTTTAGATTTCTTTTTTCAAGGCAAAGACGATGGACAATGTTATTCAATGAAAAAATTGATTCTTCAGGGTGAAAATCGAGGATATAAGTGTGAACATATATCAGTTGATATCTCGGTGCATTTTTAAGCTAGCGCAAATCTGATAACACAGATCGACGCAGCTTAAAAATCCGCATCGAATGCACTATACTACATTGAGAAACGCTTAATACAAAAATCAGTTATGATCGTTTGAAAAATGATGCATTAGTGTATGTTGAGTTTCCATGTACACTCAACATTGCTTCCAAAAACATTTTGACAAAAATTTTTTCAAAAAATTTCAAAATAATTTAGCAAAAAGTAGATGTTTTTAGATTTCTTTTTTCAAGGCAAAGACGATGGACAATGTTATTCAATGAAAAAATTGATTCTTCAGGGTGAAAATCGAGGATATAAGTGTGAACATATATCAGTTGATATCTCGGTGCATTTTTAAGCTAGCGCAAATCTGATAACACAGATCGACGCAGCTTAAAAATCCGCATCGAATGCACTATACTACATTGAGAAACGCTTAATACAAAATTCAGTTATGATCGTTTGAAAAATGATGCATTAGTGTATGTTGAGTTTCCATGTACACTCAACATTGCTTCCAAAAACATTTTGACAAAATTTTTTTCGAAAAATTTCAAAATAATTTAGCAAAAAGTAGATGCTTCTAAATTCCTTTTTTCAAGGCAAAGACGATGGACAATGTTATTCAACGAAAAAATTGATTCTTCAGGGTGAAAATCGAGGATATAAGTGTGAACTTATATCAGTTGATATATCGGTGCATTTTTAAGCTAGCGCAAATCTGATAACACAGATCGACGCAGCTTAAAAATCCGCATCGAATGCACTATACTACATTGAGAAACGCTTAATACAAAAATCAGTTATGATCGTTTGAAAAATGATGCATTAGTGTATGTTGAGTTTCCATGTACACTCAACATTGCTTCCAAAAACATTTTGACAAAAATTTTTTCGAAAAATTTCAAAATAATTTAGCAAAAAGTAGATGTTTTTAGATTTCTTTTTTCAAGGCAAAGACGATGGACAATGTTATTCAATGAAAAAATTGATTCTTCAGGGTGAAAATCGAGGATATAAGTGTGAACATATATCAGTTGATATCTCGGTGCATTTTTAAGCTAGCGCAAATCTGATAACACAGATCGACGCAGCTTAAAAATACGCATCGAATGCACTATACTACATTGAGAAACGCTTAATACAAAAATCAGTTATGATCGTTTGAAAAATGATGCATTAGTGTATGTTGAGTTTCCATGTACACTCAACATTGCTTCCAAAAACATTTTGACAAAAATTTTTTCAAAAAATTTCAAAATAATTTAGCAAAAAGTAGATGTTTTTAGATTTCTTTTTTCAAGGCAAAGACGATGGACAATGTTATTCAATGAAAAAATTGATTCTTCAGGGTGAAAATCGAGGATATAAGTGTGAACATATATCAGTTGATATCTCGGTGCATTTTTAAGCTAGCGCAAATCTGATAACACAGATCGACGCAGCTTAAAAATCCGCATCGAATGCACTATACTACATTGAGAAACGCTTAATACAAAATTCAGTTATGATCGTTTGAAAAATGATGCATTAGTGTATGTTGAGTTTCCATGTACACTCAACATTGCTTCCAAAAACATTTTGACAAAATTTTTTTCGAAAAATTTCAAAATAATTTAGCAAAAAGTAGATGCTTCTAAATTCCTTTTTTCAAGGCAAAGACGATGGACAATGTTATTCAACGAAAAAATTGATTCTTCAGGGTGAAAATCGAGGATATAAGTGTGAACTTATATCAGTTGATATATCGGTGCATTTTTAAGCTAGCGCAAATCTGATAACACAGATCGACGCAGCTTAAAAATCCGCATCGAATGCACTATACTACATTGAGAAACGCTTAATACAAAAATCAGTTATGATCGTTTGAAAAATGATGCATTAGTGTATGTTGAGTTTCCATGTACACTCAACATTGCTTCCAAAAACATTTTGACAAAAATTTTTTCGAAAAATTTCAAAATAATTTAGCAAAAAGTAGATGTTTTTAGATTTCTTTTTTCAAGGCAAAGACGATGGACAATGTTATTCAATGAAAAAATTGATTCTTCAGGGTGAAAATCGAGGATATAAGTGTGAACATATATCAGTTGATATCTCGGTGCATTTTTAAGCTAGCGCAAATCTGATAACACAGATCGACGCAGCTTAAAAATACGCATCGAATGCACTATACTACATTGAGAAACGCTTAATACAAAAATCAGTTATGATCGTTTGAAAAATGATGCATTAGTGTATGTTGAGTTTCCATGTACACTCAACATTGCTTCCAAAAACATTTTGACAAAAATTTTTTCAAAAAATTTCAAAATAATTTAGCAAAAAGTAGATGTTTTTAGATTTCTTTTTTCAAGGCAAAGACGATGGACAATGTTATTCAATGAAAAAATTGATTCTTCAGGGTGAAAATCGAGGATATAAGTGTGAACATATATCAGTTGATATCTCGGTGCATTTTTAAGCTAGCGCAAATCTGATAACACAGATCGACGCAGCTTAAAAATCCGCATCGAATGCACTATACTACATTGAGAAACGCTTAATACAAAAATCAGTTATGATCGTTTGAAAAATGATGCATTAGTGTATGTTGAGTTTCCATGTACACTCAACATTGCTTCCAAAAACATTTTGACAAAAATTTTTTCGAAAAATTTCAAAATAATTTAGCAAAAAGTAGATGCTTCTAGATTCCTTTTTTCAAGGCAAAGACGATGGACAATGTTATTCAACGAAAAAATTAATTCTTCAGGGTGAAAATCGAGGATATAAGTGTGAACATATATCAGTTGATATCTCGGTGCATTTTTAAGCTAGCGCAAATCTGATAACACAGATCGACGCAGCTTAAAAATCCGCATCGAATGCACTATACTACATTGAGAAACGCTAGTAGAGAGCCATGCCGAATTTACTAACCACGCCCCCAAACAGTTGCTAAAAACATACTTTTGAGGGCGTCAGCTGCTAAAATCATACTTTTGGGGGCGTCAGCTGTCAAAATCATATTTTCGGCGTCAGCTGTCAAAAATATACTTTTCCTCCCGAGGCAGGCTCTCGAGCCTGCGCATGGATCAAAATGCACGATTTTTTTTTTTAAAATTATTTTTTAATGTATTATTTTAAATGAATTTTTATTATTTATATATTTGTTAATTGTATTTGTAAATATTTTTAAACTTATTTCTTTTTAAATGTATTTTTAATATTTATATATATTTTAAATTGTATTTGTAAATATTATTATTTAATTGTTTCTTTTTAAATGTGTTTTTAATAATATTTCTTTTTAAATGTGTTTTTAATAATATTTCTTTTTAAATGTATTTTAATATTTATATATTTTTTAATTGTATGTTTAAAACTGAATAAATTATTTCTCATATATATTGTTTTTTATTTATTTAAATATTTTTAAAAGGTAATCAATATGTTCAGCGTACCTCTTATGGGTTAATCAATGGAACTCATATCGAAGGTTAATTCGATAAGAAGTAATAAATATTTAAACTAAATTTAATGAAACACATATCGAAGGTTAATTCGATAAGATCGTTAAAACAGGTGCACTACACATGTACCACATGGCAAAAGTTGTGTTCATAAAAATATGATAAATAGCTGTACACCACATGTACCCATAACGCTAAAGAATACTTACTATGCCAAGGGGTCATGAGTATATACGAATATTTTCAAACTTTTTAGCATCCAAAATGTTACTTTAAAGTAATTGTTGTTGTAGCCCTAATAGTTTATAAATGTTCTGATAGCTAATGTATTTCATAACTATGTTCAAGAATAGAATAAATGTTTCGTAATATATTTATTGAACAATAAATTTTCATTTAAAATTAGAACATGTGTTAACATTTTGTAAGAGTTTCTTTTTTACAAAGTGTCTGGAAATGTTGTACTTGTAATCGGATGTGTACAAGTCTGTTTTTCGCAACAATCCTGCGTTTCCTCAGAAGGATCCAACATTTTGAATTAGTGTTTCCTAAACTATAAAAATAAGAGTGTACCACAGCTGTTATAATAAGAATATGAATACAATATTAAACGATCCTATTGTAATATTCCACAATTTTGGCTGACAGTTGTTATTGTATAAGGACTTGTCACAAATGAGTTGAATTATTGTTAAATATTTGGATTTACGAAATCGAATGCTGTAACAAGTAATTAATAAACGGATAGTTTACAGGTTGTTAATCCGGCAACTGTTGGCGCAATCGGTGTATTTTAGCGCATTTGGCAGCTGTTTGCGCAACAAACTGCTAATTAATGTATAAATGCATATATTTGTTGTAATATATAACAAATAGAAAAGCCGCATACAGCAGTCAACTGTTTTGTGAAAGAGGCGGAGTGGGTAGAGCTTTACAACAAAGTTTGTATAAAAGGTGGCAAAATTTTTTAGACCGAAATTTGCATTTCAGCTCCGCCAACAAGTCGACTCTACGATCCAGCTCTGTCAACAAGTCTACTCTCCGATCCAGCTCCGCCACCAAGTCTTCTCGCCGATCCACCTCTGCCAACAAGCCGACGATCTGATCCAACGTCAACAGACTGCTGCTAGGACTTTCCTCTACTCTACTTGGACCCTAGACGTAAAAGTTCGTTGTTGTTTAGGAAAAGCCTCCAATTGGGCTACAAACATGAAGCGTTCCGCTCTTGTTGATGTAGAGAATATTGTACCTTCGACACCGGAACCGGATGTTCCAAGACCACCCACACCAGGACCCAACTTTGCTGCCACATTCTTTGGTAAGGTTTTATTTTTGTTATTAATTATTTTTTGTTTAGACACACCAAAAAAGCAGGTACAAATCTCAAAGGATAGCTCTCCACAACAGCCTGTAGTTATGAGACCAATATGTCTCTGCAAAACTTGTAGGGATACATTGCAAGTCGTAGACGAGTACCACTGTTTCAGCCTCTGTGTCAAGTGTAGAGCGAGGAATGATGCCTTAGGGCTTTTAAAAGTTTTCCGTCATTATAAACCTGAAAATTCAACAATCAATGTGAGATTATAAAATTATTAATTCTAATTATTATTTTTTCTTTTACAGATGCGTTCCTATTCTAGCATGTCATCAAAACAATTGTTGAATAATATGGGTTACATTGCCATTTATACTGATGAGTCAACTGTCAAGTCTTTTGGTTATAAGCAGAATGTGTTCTACTTTAAATTAAGTCAACAGGCGCTCAACTTGAATATGCTTATCCGTTTTGATCCATCGTTTTGACTACAACAAGCACAAACTGTTTAATGGACAGTTGGTTGATTTTGTTATGTTATATTTAAATTTTCTTAGCCGTAACATTTTTTTTTTTCCAGCTTTCGAAGTTTGAAATTATCCATCAACAGCCGACTCTCTAACCAACTGGTAAGCATTAAAAATTTAAATATTAATCAGTTTATAATTATAGGTTATATCATTGTCTTGGCTTTTATGTTTTGCTGGTTTTTATTGTTACAATATGAACGATTGATCAAATAAATCATTTATTATTAATACAATTGTTTACAACAACAGTGAAAAATTATACATTTAAATTTTCTGCATCTATCCATTCATTAAAGTTGTCGGGATAGCCACTCCATTTTACAAATACTTGGCGTTTACCATTTCGTGTACGCTCTTTCAAAACTTTCTCAATATAGTACTGGTTGCTTTTATTAGTAGCCAACACAAGTTCAGGCTCATAGAATATTCCCTTTATACGTTCACCATTATAATCTACAAGTTTATACACGGTTGGGTTCCCGGCTACAATCTCATCAATTGTGAATAGTTCCATTGTATATCCAGACTCGTAACTTTTTTCAAAAGTACGCCTGTTCTTGCTTATGCGAACATTATCACCAATTTTGAATCGGTTGCGAACAGCTGGTGCATATTCTTCAACGAATATATTTGCTGTAACATCTACGGGGCGCATTTTAATCGACCGATTATAAGATTTGTTTATTCCTTCGACCAAGTCATCTAGTATATCAATCCATCGATGATTATTCTTGTAATAGAGATATTTCATCATGCGCGTTTTTAAAGTTCTATTTGCTCGCTCCACCATTGCCGCCTTTTGTGGTGAACTTGTTGATCCATGCAGTATGGCAAATTTTTTGAATAGTTTTTCACAATGACTATTATAAAACTCTGCACCGTTATCCGTTATTAGTTGGATTGGTATAAAATCCTTGAATACATTTTCAAATGCAGTAGCAACCTCTAAACCACCTTTAGTTTTCAAAGGCCTAACATATAACATGCGTGTATAAACATCAATCATGGTCAACATGTAAGCATAGCCGTCATTTGATTTTTTATATTTTTGCATATCAACCAAATCTGCTTGCATTGTTAGGAATCGACCACAGCCTCTAGTCTTTTTAGTCTGCATATGCAGTCTGGTTGGTTTATGACGTGTAAAAGTTTCAGAGTCTTGCAAAAAACTTTCAACTTGTGCTTTTGCAATGCCATGCTTTCGCGCTTCCAATAATAGATTTTTGGCAGACGTATAAGAAGCTGGATGCTTAATATTATAATAAATGTTCTCCAAAACATTACTTCCATAATCTAATGTAGAATCGTTTACGTCCTTTGCCATTCTGTGTTTCTCCCGCCTGAGGTGTGTAATATGATTCACCAGTGTCAGCGGGTTTTGCCTTTTTATTTATAGCTTTGGATTTGAATGTACGACGCGGAGAGGGTGAATATCGAATAACAGCCTTACGATGACGTGGTGTTCTAGGTAATATATTAATAGTAGCATCCAAGTCTGTGACAGCCGATGTGGATGTAGGCACGGGATCAACTGAATCCTTGTTACTGACGGCAGGCTCTACATTTTTTGCCTTCTTGTTAGGGCTAGAGACCCCATTACTGGCTAAGAATTTGGCTAATACTGAGAATCCATTGGGTTCCGTCTTTGTTTTATCCAGTACAAAATCCAAAATTTTTGTAATATTTGTGTTTGGTACGGGCTCATTATTAATCACAAGTTGGTTATTTTTGTTTGTACGCACCTCTGGAAATCTTTCCCACAGATCGTTATACTTTCGTGGCAGCTTGTATTCTGGCAATAATGGTGGATCAGCATTTTCCACTTGTACTGATATAGGCGCATCTATGCTTTCTCTATAGTTTTTGAGACGGGTAATCAAGTCTTCGTATAGTTCAGCCTTTTTATAATCGGGTATAGATTTATTCTCTCGTAAGAGCTTCAATTCAGCATCAAACTTGTCTATATTCAGCGTTTCATCATCAACAGGGATTAGACGATATTTATGATTGAGTTTCATCTTTTAAAACCAAAATAAGCAATTCCGCATGAAACTATTGTTTTCAATTGTTTGTGTGAAATCGTTGCCAATAAAGTTTTAGCCTTTTCGGGTGTGCGTATCAAAGCTATTTGACGTAATAATGATGATATGGGCAAAAGGGTTTTATATTCCTTGTTAGTTAAGAGAAAATTATTATTTTTCACAATATTAAATACAATTTCAACAATAATTTCAATTTGTGAAAAAGAAAATGAGGAAACAGAACAAGGGGTTTTGGCACAAGAAGATAAAAAGTTGTAATTTGACAAAATACGACCACTCATTGAACATGCACATTAAACACTGAATATATTTCTGGCTACATAAACAATAGGGTGCTCCGCTGTTATATCTGATAGTATACGCTGTTTCTCATTTGTTAAAGGATGGTTGTCAATCAGTAAATGACTATAGGGTGTAGACATTGCATCATCATATGCTTCTAGAGCATTTTTAAAGCGGGGGCCAAATAATTGTTGCAGACAATTACGTATTTGTAATATATCCGAATGACTTTTCATCAGTATTATATATGTACTATTAATTCGACTGGTCCTGTCTAGCTGAAATGCAGCTTGCACAAGATTAAACACTGCCAAATTCCAGTGATGTGCCCACACTGTAAAAATGTTGTTGAGTAATTCTTTAGCCGCTTTATTCGATGAGAAAAAATTCATCAAATCATCCAGCACTAGTATGGTGTTTACTCCCTTTTGCTCTTTTATTATATCCGGATCAGGTGGTCCTTGAATAACTATTAAACGCTCATCATTTAATGGAACACCTGACGATGCTCCACATTGACTGAACCAGAATATTCTATCAATGGGGACGTTGAAAAACTTTTCAGTATTTTCACATATACGTTTTATAAGGGTAGTTTTACCACATTGCGTTGCCCCTATTACAGTTGTCTGACTGGGTAGTTTGAAGCTGAAAACCATAATCAACCACTCGTAAATGTACCTATAATGCAAATGATTTCATTTATACTAGTGTGCACGCATCAGGTGGTGGTCTCTGATGGATGACTTTTACATTACTTTGCCGTCATCAGTTGACTCTGAAAAAAGTAATACCTCATCAGTGTTTCTTACCAGGTTACCTGAAACATTAAGGCTACGCAATAACAGATATTGCATTGGGCTGACAGACATAATCTTTCCGTGTTCGATATTAAATGTACAAGAAAATCTTTCTTATACACTACGTTTTTCCAACAGAAAGTTTATTCTGCACTTGCCCAAAGGTAACTATGCAAATGGTGATGAAATAATACGCGGAATCAATGCTGGAAAAGAACAATTTATTGCTAGCAGCACTAAACCTCTTGGAGCTGAGGAAGAAGCACGTATAAAGGGTTTGATAGATAAAGATGAAGATGTGAAAAAGTGGTATAATAATCGACAAGCTGAGGCTAAACTTGTCAAGGAAATGCTGGCAGACGCCACGTTTCGATTTAACAAAACACTACAACGCATAGAGTTTGTAACAAGTAAGCGGCTATTATTGAATGCAACACTCGGTGATGCTCTCGCATATTTTCTTGGCTTTGAGAATAAAATTATCAACGACACGTTAATAGCCAGGCGCCCCATTGATTTTTCAAATAACATTAATACAATGTATATATATTGTGATATTGTAGAATATTCCATTCTCGGTAATGTGAAAGCTAATTTACTTGCATGTTTACCTGTACCACCTCCCACCGAATTTGGTAAAATGATTGCCAAAACATTTAATCCTATTCGTTATGTACCAATCACTAAGCAAACACTCGATACTATACGTATTGAAATTTTAGATGAATTTGGCCGCCCTATGCAATTTAATTATGGTTCTACAGTTGTTACATTACATGTTAAAAATGTGAAATAAATGTTTTATTCAACAGTTATACAAGACCACATTACGATTTTCGAAGGTTTAAAAGGTAGTTCAGCGCCGTTTTGTTCGATGCGCGGCTCGTGTTGTGAATATTCTCGGTTACTATTGCAGCGGCATCGTTTTGGTTCGGTTGACTGTACAAACTCCTCAGTTTTTTCAGAGGGTTCGCTGGTATCATTTCCATCACCATCTTTACCATTCGTTCCATTACTATTATGAAGACGCCGAATATGACGCTGACAATTGAATCTTGTTCCAAAAGTTTCACTACAATAAGGGCACAAACGTCTACGAACACCATCCAAATGTCCATATTTTTGAATAAAGTCAACATTGCTGATATAACTGTTACATACGGGTTGAATCCCGTCATGTCTTTTTAATACGTGATCACTAAAATGCTTGGCTGATGAAAATATTTCCTTGCACGTAACACAATACTTGTTACATAAAAGTTCCATTAGAGGAAAATAAAAAACAACCACACTCAGTCAACTCACTTTTATATAATGAGTGGAATAATGACTAGTGTTGTACAAAAGCCTAGTCCCAGAGATATTCCTTTAATGAATGGCACTGAAATACGTTTCAAAATCTTTTTGTACAGGGGTGTTGGCACAGATTGTTCCAACGTGTATCTTATACATAATTCACAGTGACAGGGAATATTCATAACTGACCACCTAATGTAGCAGGTGACGTTTTAATGGCGAGGTTGATCATATGCTAGATAATTTATAGTCGAATACTTTATGCATAAACGCTTTAATAAAGACATCATCGTTTTGTAATAGTTTAAAAAATGAACAAATGCTTTCAAATGTATTACCAGCTGACAACATTAGTATTACAAATATTGCATAACCACCACAAGTGTATTCAATTATGCGTTGTGGTTTGCAAGTATTAACTTTTACATTTTTATATTTGGCCAGATAATGACGAATGTACTTGTTCATTTTATAACCCAAGCTACAGAAAAAGTAGGCTTGATCATTACGTACAAAGATGACTTGCCAATGTGTGCCCGGTTTATCGTGTGTGTCAGTATTTACAACAAGTGCAAAGTTCTTTCGACGTGTTTTGGGTAGAGTATCCGCGCTAAATACACCGAGGAATAGTTTTCGAGTGATGCGGACAGATCGCAATAGTGACGCTATTTCAGACGAATACATTTAGTAAAATGATCTAGTGTAACTTTTGTATTGCGCACGTGCGGTTCAATATGCCACACCTCCTTCTAGACTTGAACTCAATTCAATGGACAACACTTTTGAATCAACAAATGGGTGGGGCGCCATTTAGTGGAATGATGTTTCAACGTGGTATGCAGAGAGGTCATGGCCTGGGTGGTATACTGGCAACATTGGCATCGTTTTTACCACGCATTATTCAATCACCTATAGCCCAAAATCTCATCAATGCTGGAAGGAATGCATTATCCAGTGCTGTAAGCAATAGTCCAGTTGTAAATTCACCTCTTGGCGGCCAGTTGCTAAAAACTAGCAATGAAATTGTTGATGGGGTGCTCAAGGGCGATAATATCAAGCAAACTCTTAAAACAGCAGGCCGGCAGGCTATACGAGATCTTACCGGTTTGGGCAAGCGGCGACGACGCAAAACCACAAAACCTCATAAGCGTCTGTGCATAACTCGTGAGCGGTCGTATCGTATTTAAATGGCTAAATTGATAGATTCAAAATCAGCACAAGCACTTTTACCTAATATTAATTATAGTGACATACCGGCGTCGGCATTAGGTGTTGAATCCACTCGTACTGTACAAGTTCCTTTAAAAAATACTTTTCTTCCTCAAGGACCATGGGAATTTGTTATAGCCCAAAATTCCAAATCATTTCTTAATCTGAGAAGGTGTTGGTTGAATGTAAAATTCAAAATTGTAACCACAAACGGTGATCCAGTACCAGACAACCTTGTTTTTGCACCATGCCAACAATTTGCAGCCAGTTTGATACACTCGTATCATTTAAAAATTGGTGATGTTAGCGTGTATGACTCTACCGTAAATCATGCCTACAAAACATATATTGAGAATATTCTAATGTATAGCAACGATGTTAAAGAGAGCAAACTTGCCATATCAGGCTATTATGCGGATAGATATATAGATAATGCAGCCAGTCCTGGCTTTAGAGCGCGACAAGGGCTTGTTAAAAATGGCATATTGTGTGAGATGGCTGCTCCCATCAGTATCGACTTATTCAATCAGGAACGACTGTTTGTAAACTATTCAAAAATGGAGCTAACTGCATATCCAAACCGTGATAATTTCTTAATTGACACACTTGGATGGAATAATGAAAGCAAGGATGCTGCAATGAAGGAGGAGTTTCCAAACCTGAAAATAGATATCAACGATGTGCACTTGCTTATTCAAGAGTTTGATCTAAACGCTGGATTAGCTATGGCTATAGAAGATAAACTTGTAAAGGAACGAATACACTACCCCATGACGTCAGTGAAAATGCGCTCTTATTTCATAGAAGGAGGCCGTTTGGATTCACCCAATAACATATTATTCACGTCGCATACACCGAAACGTGTTGTAGTAGGTCTTGTCGGCGCACACGCCTATAATGGTACTTTTAAACATTCGCCATTCAACTTTAAACCGTTTGAATTGAAAAATATATACTTGACGCTCAACAATCGGGTAATACCTACCCGCCCTTATAATTTAGAATGGCGTTCTTCCTATGCCACAGCATATATTGACATGTTGGAGGGTTTGGGTCTTGGTCGTACAGATTCATCCAATGGTATTACACCAGCAATGTATAAAACCGGCTTCACATTTTTTGTATTTGATATTTCACCGACTGTACACTCGTCCGAGTTATTTGATGTTATACGACAAGGTAATGTGGCCCTGAAATTGGAATTTGGTCAACAAACGCCGCAAGAGGGTTTATATGCTATTGTTTATGCAGAATATGACTCTATTCTTTCAATTGACAACAATCGTGCTCCATATATTGATACCAGTTTGTAATGTATGTAATAAACTCTTTAAAACATTTGATGAGAAGAATAAAATTTATTAATACAACTATACATAAAAATCTATAAATACAACCATATACAAATATACACGCGATAATAAAATTTATAAATTCAAATATATTAAAAATTATTCACAATAACCATAGGGTAAAGTACTAAAATCGTCTAGATAACAAAGTTTATCCATTACGACCTTGGTACTCTTTGTCATGTCCATCGTGGATATGGCACCAAGCTGCCTCTTTAATAACGTTGTTTTGGTTTTTAAAACCAATTTTTCTCCATCCATCACGAGTCCTCGAACCAATCGCTCCATACTTTGATAGTTTACCACGGTGGCTGCCGTGTGGTCCAGCGTCTGTAATTTTAAAAAGTTTCTCAATAATATATTTTTATACTTACCACTCCCTTTGCCTTGGTGATATACTTGACCTGACCAGCTGCATTTACTAGCTCATAACTATAAACTTTTGCAGCTGGTGAAACAAATTTGGTCATTGACCAACCATCGGGTATTTCTGAGGTTAGTTTACCTAACCATTCACCCTTCATATCCTCAATTGGATCAGGCTGATCGAGGCATTTTAAATAAATTAGAGAATCGGTGTCTAAATGATGTACGTTTAAATTGTATACAAAGTATAAAATTACCTGTATACACCAAGTTCTTTCCAATTTTTTCCATTGCCTTATACAATAGTAGCCTTGCATGAGCGGTTGTATAAGCCGCTATGGCTACATTTGTAAACGGCGCTGGTGCCAGGTGTGAGTCTTCTGGCACTGTTGTACAGTACGCCACATCGTCCACAATTTTGAAGCCCGTGAGTTCCCTTGCAGGATCAGTTATGATCCTACCAATTTCAGGATCCTCAACACCAATAATCTTGGTTTGGGCTTTATCCGGTCTTTGACCCATTTTACCCCATACACTATAAACAAATTTGTAAATTTTTATTTTTAAAAGTTTACATACCTATTCAGCTGTAGTTTGGCAATGCTACGCATGGCCGCATTCTTTTCAATTTTGTTGCTCTCCAGAGCAACACCAGTGTTCTCCTCGTGCTCTTGGAGATATTTTAGCTGTAAAATTCTATTTAATGCCATACTTTTCATGACACATACCTTTTCAGCCTCTGTCATATTTGGCTTAGGCCAGCCCGATGCCTCTTGCTTAATTTTTATGTACTTTTGTACAAAATCCTTGAATAGGCCTCCTTGCTGCCATTCATCCCAGTGCCAAACCTCATAAACATGAAGCACTTTGTAGCCACGCTGTATGGCACATTCGAGCTCTACATGCGTTACAGTCAGATGCAGCTTTCGAGCGTCTTCATCATCTTGGTGCGGGCATGTTACATTTTTGCCTCTGTTTGCACATGTGCGGCAGTTTGTAAAAATTAATTTACCGCCTATGCGTGTTCCTAATACAGGATACAACAAATTTGTGGGTGCAAGCACGTCACATTTCACAAGGCCCTTGTATGGGCAGCATGCCTCAAAACTCTCAAAGCCCTCAGTAATCACTTTAGGATTACCCACAGGGTAATAGGCATCAAATGCCGTTACATATGGATAAAGTGAACAAAAGTCCACATACTCTAGTGAGTATCTATCCGAAGCTTGGGCCAAAAGCTTATATGTTTGAGTTCGGCCGCCGGTGAAGGCATCTCGAGGTGCCAATCGAGTTACAACCTCAGTGTCCTTCATAAAATTTGCCATTTGCTCATTTGATGACATTTGAGCAGTAATTTCGTGTTCCCACACAGTGGTTACACTAATGCCCTGGCTTTGAATAGCCTCAAGCCTTTTCATGGTTTTTTCATAAACCTAAATGTTTCGGTTAAAAATGATTTAAAAAAGTATTGGTTACCTCTTCCATTGTTTCACCATTTCTGCCTGGTGCAATAGCAGTCTTGTTGGTGCACTGGGGGCAACCATGATAAATACAGCCATTAAACTACAAAATTTTTCATTTTTTTTACATTTATTACAAATTACTCACCTCATAGCCGTGATTAGCCACACTGTCATAAGCATCAAGTAGATAGCGTTGGCCATCTACTCGCACAACAAATTCACCACCATTAAGCTTATGCATTAATGGGCGGCCTAATCCGTGTTCTAGCCATTTAATGTATTTTATGGCAATTATACTCTGCTTCTGGCCGGCATAATAACCAGTCTCAGGCAGAATACCCACTTGGTTCTCTTTAATGTGGTTCATTTTCAACTGTAATATACTAGTTTTGAAAATGCTTGTATTTTAAAAAAACTTGCCTGGAATAAAGAGAAACTGGCAAATGTCATACATTGTATGACAGGATTCCAGCCAGTGGTGGCGGTGGCCAACTTCATGTACACTTTCATACAGTTGGTTAAAATACGGACATCTGTCCTACAATATTCCAGAAGCTCCTCATCAAAATCAAACACACTTTGATTACGCTCCTCATACCAAATATTGAATGAAGCTAGGTCTTCTGCTTTCATTCTAGCAGTACAATAGTAATGCTTTGGTGGCAAGGATGGTAGCACTTTGCCATAATTTATTGGGTGGTTAAAGAGGTATGGGAATTGTCCTTTACTCATATCAGGTACACCAAATGCCTTGGGTAACGCTGATAAGGGTAAAGGCACTAGTAAATAACTATCTTTAAAACATAAATGGTTAATGTTTTGACCTCTTAAAGGCTTGACAACCATGCTAATAATCTTGGTCCCATTTAAAATGGGGTCAGGATATATTCCACGGTTTATCAGCCTAGACACCAAGAAATGTATGTCAAAGCGCGACCCGTTGTGCGCAATCAAAATTGCATTATCATTCTCAGAAAAGTTGAGTAACCAATCAAGGAAACGATCTGTTACAGACCATTCACTATCACCTTGTTGGTACCCAAAATGGCCCTCCTTGGTTGTGCATTTCTCACAGGTATTGGCATCTATACAACTTTCACAAAATTTGTTATACACAACCATATTGGGCCATTGTTCATCTGCATATTCATGAACATTTGTGCCGTTTTTTAACACAACTGTTTCAAAGTCATAAAATATAATCTTAAACAAGTAAGCATTACACTTGTAAAGATGTTAAATACAAACCTTGAACTTTTCTTGCTTCTTTTTTAGCTGAGCCTTCTTCTTGTCGTTAGGTGGAACCCAACAACAAGAGTGCTCTTCAGGCTTTGTCTGACCGCACTTTTTGCAGAATTTTTCATTGCAATTGTGCGGTCTATCAGCACGGACCATGTGATAGTGATCACACGCCACACATGTCTGAATTTAAGCTTGTTATGTACAACTTTAAATTTTCACAAAATACCTTGAATTTTCGGCAGGCTTTTCGCAAATGCCTATCGAAGCATTGTTGAGTTTTAAACAAAACTCTACAACTATCACACCTCACGCTACTCTCAACCACATTCCCCATCGCATTACAATTATAGGTGTGGCATTTTTTACATTTGGCGTTACATCTATGCAACACTGTATTGTAAGATAACTTACAGTGTTGACATATAATACCATCAAAAATTTTCGAACGACTACCAGCTGTAATACAATCATAGTGATTATTTCGGTAACCTAGTGTTACCAATTTGCTAGCCGCTTCATTAAATATTTTCTGGATAGTGTACATACGCTGTCCAGGCGGTCTAGCATATACTACAAACTTATAGTTTGTATTACAGCTGGCAATAATGTTTAAATGAATTAAATTATAATTTGGTAAATCTACAGAAATACCACACCTATTTAATAAATTGATATGGTGTGGCTGATTTGGTAATAAGATGTAATTGCGACGAAGGTTTTGCAGCCTTCGCTTCTCATCGCCATCTTCAGTAGCCAACTCGTCAGCTTTCCACATTCCCACAACTGCTGATCTAGCCAGACAATGTGAGTCAGTGTTGGCAATGGTTCCAGGTATTTTGAGTTCGGGGTCAAAATAAAACCCGACTCTACCTTCACCAGGCATCAGGCTTGGCTGCGCTGGCCTTTCATCAAACACATACATCTCAATATTCATTGCCTGGCTGATCACAGCCTCTCGTTTTGATTGCTGCACCTTGCTGATGGCATTCATAATGGCTACGCCATCCAGATGCTCCCTTCTACGAAAGTCCATAAATATGGAGCCCTTTTCAAAGGAAGGGTGCTCAATTGATAAACAAAATAAGGCTTTTTGCTTATCAGGCACACCGCTTTCAGCAAGACAACGATCAAGGAATTCGTTGAATAACCGCGGCATGATAACATGCATTGGTTCATCAACATTTTCCAAGTGTGGGAACGTGAGCGATCGAACGACCACGTTGGTAAAACGACCGGTGCGTTTTATGCGCCGGTGTGACCACTATAATAAACAACATTTATAACAGTTTACATGCTTTTTTTTTATTTTTATTTTTAAAAGTTTAAATAAAAATAGTTTTAAGAATATATATGAATTGTTTCATCTTTTGCTTAAAATTATTATGTCTCTTTGTTTGTTATAGTCGTTATTTTTTTTTATTTAATTGAAATGTTTTCAAATATATGTTTAGTTTGTTTCAAAACGATTAGAAAAATACAAAATATTTAAATGTTTCAGTTTTTGAGCATCAATTTTTTTTTTTTTTAATGTTTAAAAATTTAATAAATAAAAATTAAATAATAGTAGAATTATAAAATTGTTTAAAATATATATAAATAAAAGAGATGAAGTGAAATGGTTTAGAAAATACAAAATATTTAAATGTTTCAGTTTTTGAGCATCACAATATTGAAATTTAAATGTTTTTTAGTGATTAAAAATTTAATAAACGAAATTATGAAAAAGTGATAGAAATTTAAATTTGTTCAAGATATGTGATTAAATAAAAGAGATGAAGTGAAATGGCTTAGAAAATATAAATCAATTACATGTTTCAGTTTTTGAGCATCACAATATTGAAATTTAAATGTTTTTTAATGATTAAAAATTTAAAAAATGAAATTATGAAATAGTGGTAGAAATATAAAATTGTTTAATATAGATGGAGTGAAATGGTTTAGAAAAAAAAAAACAAAATATTTAAATGTTTCTGTTTTTGAGCATCACAATATTTAAATTTAAGTGTAATTTAATGATTAAAAAGTTTAATAAATAAAAATTATAAAGTAGTGGTAAAAATTTAAAATTGTTTAAAATATGAAATCAAATAAAAGAGATGGAGTGAAATGATTTAAAAAATACAAAATATTTAAATGTGTCAGTTTTTGAGCATCAAAATATTTAAATTTAAGTGTATTTTAATGAATAAAAATTTAATGAATGATATTATAGCATGGATTTGGGATAAGATTTTATTTTATTTTTCAAAAAGCCACCAAATGTATGATGATTTGTTTAAAAATAGATGGCAGAATTCAAAATTGCTCAAGATATGTAATCAAATAAAAGATATAGAGTGAAAAGAATTGTAACATGAAAAAAAAAAAAGGTTAAAAGCTCGTACCTTTATTTGACAAACATCGTTGAAGGATGAACCGCCTCCTAATTGTTCTCCACTAGTTGATGGCATCTCGGGATTCCATTCTCTGAAAAAAAAAAATGTCATGCTTTTTCATTATATGATAGCTTACTCATTATCGCTGTCATCCAAGGTGATAACTTCAATAACCCTTGATGACGAGGGACCACTATTGGAAGTGGTTATTGCGGGGTCACACAGCTCAACACCACCACTCTCGGTAAGTTTTATGCGCTTACTAAAAAAAAAAAGATGTATATTTTAAAAATATTGTTAAATTACCTGAGTTGATAAATTTCCTCATAATCGAACCCCAACTCTTCACATACACGCTTATAACTGAAAATAAATATTTTAATTAAAAAAAAAATAGGAAAAAACACAACCTGTTAGCAGCCATTGTATCTTGTTAGAATAAAATTATGCAAACTCTGAGAGGTAGTTATCCATATTTCATTTTACACATTTATATTACACTTCATTGCAAGAACAGTCAGTTGTTTTATTGTCACGTAACAATGTTGCCAACACTCAACATTGTATCATATTACAGCTGTCAACAGTGGCAGTTGCCAATCCGCTGTTAATAAATACGCATGTATTGTTGTGGTCAGCGCAACTGTTTCAACAATCTTATCGAATTAATCTTCGATATGTGTTCTTTGAGTTAGGGTATTAGAATATTAGTAATATACACACTAAAACTTTTTCTATATACTCTTCTTTCCATGTAATTTGAGAATATTAGAAATCTTGATGCATATGCTATACAGCTATTTGTTATACTTTAATGAACAAGTGCTTTGCCATTTGGTTCATTGTAGGTCAACGTATCTGTTTCACCAAGCTTATCGAATTGATATTCGATATGTGTTCCATTAACATTTTTGATACTAAAAAACTATATACCCATGACCCCTTGGCATAGTAAGTATTCTTTAGCGTTATGGGTACTTGTGCTGTACAGCTATTTATCATATTTTTATGAACAAAACTTTTGCCATGTGGTACATGTGTGGGGCAGCGCACCTGTTTTAACGATCTTATCGAATTAATCTTCGATATGTGTTCCATTGGAAACAACACAATTGTTTGTGAATCCTATCGAATTAACCTTCGATATGTGTTTTATTGAGTTAGTATATTAGAATATACTAATATAAAATTTTAAAAAAGGTTCTTTAAACTATTCTTTCATGTAATTTGAAAATATTAGACAACTTGGTACATGTGGTGTACAGCTATTTATCATATTTTTATGAACAAAACGTTTGCCATGTGGTTCTTGTGTGGGTCAGTGCACCTGTTTTAACGATCTTATCGAATTAACCTTCGATATGTGTTCCATTAACTTTTGTATTTCATATCGTTCTTATCGAATTAACTTTCGATATGTGTTCCATTAACTTTTGTATTTCATATCGTTCTTATCGAATTAACCTTCGATATGTGTTCCATTAATTAACCCATAAGAGGTACGGTGAACATATTTATTAGCTTTGAAAAATATTCAAATTTTATAAATTAAAACAAACACAATATATATTAAAAAGTTTATTCAAATGTATATATATTAAAAATACATTTAAAAGGAGATAATTTTAATAATATTTTAAAAATATATAAAATACATTTAAAAAGAAATAATTAAATAATAATATTTAAAACATATATTAATAATAAAAATTCATTTAAAAAGAAATAAGTTTAAAAATATTTACAAATACAATTAACAAATATATAAATAATAAAAATTGATTTAAAATAATACATTAAAAAATAATTTAAAAAAAAAAATCATGCATTTTGATTCATGCGCAGGCTCGAGAGCCTGCCTCGGGAGGAAAAGTATATTTTTGACAGCTGACGCCGAAAATATATTTTTGACAGCTGACGCCGAAAATATGATTTTGACAGCTGACGCCCCCAAAAGTATGATTTTAGCAGCTGACGCCCTCAAAAGTATGTTTTTAGCAACTGTTTGGGGGCGTGGTTAGTAAATTCGGCATGGCTCTCTACTAACGCTTGATACAAAAATCAGTTATGATCGTTTGAAAAATGATGCATTAGTGTATGTTGAGTTTCCATGTACACTCAACATTGCTTCCAAAAACATTTTGACAAAAATTTTTTCGAAAAATTTCAAAATAATTTAGCAAAAAGTAGATGTTTTTAGATTTCTTTTTTCAAGGCAAAGACGATGGACAATGTTATTCAATGAAAAAATTAATTCTTCAGGGTGAAAATCGAGGATATAAGTGTGAACATATATCAGTTGATATCTCGGTGCATTTTTAAGCTAGCGCAAATCTGATAACACAGATCGACGCAGCTTAAAAATCCGCATCGAATGCACTATACTACATTGAGAAACGCTTGATACAAAAATCAGTTATGATCGTTTGAAAAATGATGCATTACTGTATGTTGAGTTTCCATGTACACTCAACATTGCTTCCAAAAAGATTTTGACAAAAATTTTTTCGAAAAATTTCAAAATAATTTAGCAAAAAGTAGATGTTTTTAGATTTCTTTTTTCAAGGCAAAGACGATGGACAATGTTATTCAATGAAAAAATTGATTCTTCAGGGTGAAAATCGAGGATATAAGTGTGAACTTATATCAGTTGATATCTCGGTGCATTTTTAAGCTAGCGCAAATCTGATAACACAGATCGACGCAGCTTAAAAATCCGCATCGAATGCACTATACTACCTTGAGAAACGCTTAATACAAAAATCAGTTATGATCGTTTGAAAAATGATGCATTAGTGTATGTTGAGTTTCCATGTACACTCAACATTGCTTCCAAAAACATTTTGACAAAAATTTTTTCGAAAAATTTCAGAATAATTTAGCAAAAAGTAGATGCTTCTAGATTCCTTTTTTCAAGGCAAAGACGATGGACAATGTTATTCAACGAAAAAATTGATTCTTCAGGGTGAAAATCGAGGATATAAGTGTGAACTTATATCAGTTGATATCTCGGTGCATTTTTAAGCTAGCGCAAATCTGATAACACAGATCGACGCAGCTTAAAAATCCGCATCGAATGCACTATACTACATTGAGAAACGCTTAATACAAAAATCAGTTATGATCGTTTGAAAAATGATGCATTAGTGTATGTTGAGTTTCCATGTACACTCAACATTGCTTCCAAAAACATTTTGACAAAAATTTTTTCGAAAAATTTCAAAATAATTTAGCAAAAAGTAGATGTTTTTAGATTTCTTTTTTCAAGGCAAAGACGATGGACAATGTTATTCAATGAAAAAATTGATTCTTCAGGGTGAAAATCGAGGATATAAGTGTGAACATATATCAGTTGATATCTCGGTGCATTTTTAAGCTAGCGCAAATCTGATAACACAGATCGACGCAGCTTAAAAATCCGCATCGAATGCACTATACTACATTGAGAAACGCTTAATACAAAAATCAGTTATGATCGTTTGAAAAATGATGCATTAGTGTATGTTGAGTTTCCATGTACACTCAACATTGCTTCCAAAAACATTTTGACAAAAATTTTTTCAAAAAATTTCAAAATAATTTAGCAAAAAGTAGATGTTTTTAGATTTCTTTTTTCAAGGCAAAGACGATGGACAATGTTATTCAATGAAAAAATTGATTCTTCAGGGTGAAAATCGAGGATATAAGTGTGAACATATATCAGTTGATATCTCGGTGCATTTTTAAGCTAGCGCAAATCTGATAACACAGATCGACGCAGCTTAAAAATCCGCATCGAATGCACTATACTACATTGAGAAACGCTTAATACAAAATTCAGTTATGATCGTTTGAAAAATGATGCATTAGTGTATGTTGAGTTTCCATGTACACTCAACATTGCTTCCAAAAACATTTTGACAAAATTTTTTTCGAAAAATTTCAAAATAATTTAGCAAAAAGTAGATGCTTCTAAATTCCTTTTTTCAAGGCAAAGACGATGGACAATGTTATTCAACGAAAAAATTGATTCTTCAGGGTGAAAATCGAGGATATAAGTGTGAACTTATATCAGTTGATATATCGGTGCATTTTTAAGCTAGCGCAAATCTGATAACACAGATCGACGCAGCTTAAAAATCCGCATCGAATGCACTATACTACATTGAGAAACGCTTAATACAAAAATCAGTTATGATCGTTTGAAAAATGATGCATTAGTGTATGTTGAGTTTCCATGTACACTCAACATTGCTTCCAAAAACATTTTGACAAAAATTTTTTCGAAAAATTTCAAAATAATTTAGCAAAAAGTAGATGTTTTTAGATTTCTTTTTTCAAGGCAAAGACGATGGACAATGTTATTCAATGAAAAAATTGATTCTTCAGGGTGAAAATCGAGGATATAAGTGTGAACATATATCAGTTGATATCTCGGTGCATTTTTAAGCTAGCGCAAATCTGATAACACAGATCGACGCAGCTTAAAAATACGCATCGAATGCACTATACTACATTGAGAAACGCTTAATACAAAAATCAGTTATGATCGTTTGAAAAATGATGCATTAGTGTATGTTGAGTTTCCATGTACACTCAACATTGCTTCCAAAAACATTTTGACAAAAATTTTTTCAAAAAATTTCAAAATAATTTAGCAAAAAGTAGATGTTTTTAGATTTCTTTTTTCAAGGCAAAGACGATGGACAATGTTATTCAATGAAAAAATTGATTCTTCAGGGTGAAAATCGAGGATATAAGTGTGAACATATATCAGTTGATATCTCGGTGCATTTTTAAGCTAGCGCAAATCTGATAACACAGATCGACGCAGCTTAAAAATCCGCATCGAATGCACTATACTACATTGAGAAACGCTTAATACAAAAATCAGTTATGATCGTTTGAAAAATGATGCATTAGTGTATGTTGAGTTTCCATGTACACTCAACATTGCTTCCAAAAACATTTTGACAAAAATTTTTTCGAAAAATTTCAAAATAATTTAGCAAAAAGTAGATGCTTCTAGATTCCTTTTTTCAAGGCAAAGACGATGGACAATGTTATTCAACGAAAAAATTAATTCTTCAGGGTGAAAATCGAGGATATAAGTGTGAACATATATCAGTTGATATCTCGGTGCATTTTTAAGCTAGCGCAAATCTGATAACACAGATCGACGCAGCTTAAAAATCCGCATCGAATGCACTATACTACATTGAGAAACGCTTGATACAAAAATCAGTTATGATCGTTTGAAAAATGATGCATTAGTGTATGTTGAGTTTCCATGTACACTCAACATTGCTTCCAAAAACATTTTGACAAAAATTTTTTCGAAAAATTTCAAAATAATTTAGCAAAAAGTAGATGTTTTTAGATTTCTTTTTTCAAGGCAAAGACGATGGACAATGTTATTCAATGAAAAAATTGATTCTTCAGGGTGAAAATCGAGGATATAAGTGTGAACTTATATCAGTTGATATCTCGGTGCATTTTTAAGCTAGCGCAAATCTGATAACACAGATCGACGCAGCTTAAAAATCCGCATCGAATGCACTATACTACATTGAGAAACGCTTAATACAAAAATCAGTTATGATCGTTTGAAAAATGATGCATTAGTGTATGTTGAGTTTCCATGTACACTCAACATTGCTTCCAAAAACATTTTGACAAAAATTTTTTCGAAAAATTTCAAAATAATTTAGCAAAAAGTAGATGCTTCTAGATTCCTTTTTTCAAGGCAAAGACGATGGACAATGTTATTCAACGAAAAAATTAATTCTTCAGGGTGAAAATCGAGGATATAAGTGTGAACATATATCAGTTGATATCTCGGTGCATTTTTAAGCTAGCGCAAATCTGATAACACAGATCGACGCAGCTTAAAAATCCGCATCGAATGCACTATACTACATTGAGAAACGCTTGATACAAAAATCAGTTATGATCGTTTGAAAAATGATGCATTAGTGTATGTTGAGTTTCCATGTACACTCAACATTGCTTCCAAAAACATTTTGACAAAAATTTTTTCGAAAAATTTCAAAATAATTTAGCAAAAAGTAAATGTTTTTAGATTTCTTTTTTCAAGGCAAAGACGATGGACAATGTTATTCAATGAAAAAATTGATTCTTCAGGGTGAAAATCGAGGATATAAGTGTGAACTTATATCAGTTGATATCTCGGTGCATTTTTAAGCTAGCGCAAATCTGATAACACAGATCGACGCAGCTTAAAAATCCGCATGGAATGCACTATACTACATTGAGAAACGCTTAATACAAAAATCAGTTATGATCGTTTGAAAAATGATGCATTAGTGTATGTTGAGTTTCCATGTACACTCAACATTGCTTCCAAAAACATTTTGACAAAAATTTTTTCGAAAAATTTCAAAATAATTTAGCAAAAAGTAGATGTTTTTAGATTTCTTTTTTCAAGGCAAAGACGATGGACAATGTTATTCAATGAAAAAATTGATTCTTCAGGGTGAAAATCGAGGATATAAGTGTGAACATATATCAGTTGATATCTCGGTGCATTTTTAAGCTAGCGCAAATCTGATAACACAGATCGACGCAGCTTAAAAATCCGCATCGAATGCACTATACTACATTGAGAAACGCTTAATACAAAAATCAGTTATGATCGTTTGAAAAATGATGCATTAGTGTATGTTGAGTTTCCATGTACACTCAACATTGCTTCCAAAAACATTTTGACAAAAATTTTTTCAAAAAATTTCAAAATAATTTAGCAAAAAGTAGATGTTTTTAGATTTCTTTTTTCAAGGCAAAGACGATGGACAATGTTATTCAATGAAAAAATTGATTCTTCAGGGTGAAAATCGAGGATATAAGTGTGAACATATATCAGTTGATATCTCGGTGCATTTTTAAGCTAGCGCAAATCTGATAACACAGATCGACGCAGCTTAAAAATCCGCATCGAATGCACTATACTACATTGAGAAACGCTTAATACAAAAATCAGTTATGATCGTTTGAAAAATGATGCATTAGTGTATGTTGAGTTTCCATGTACACTCAACATTGCTTCCAAAAACATTTTGACAAAAATTTTTTCGAAAAATTTCAAAATAATTTAGCAAAAAGTAGATGCTTCTAGATTCCTTTTTTCAAGGCAAAGACGATGGACAATGTTATTCAACGAAAAAATTGATTCTTCAGGGTGAAAATCGAGGATATAAGTGTGAACATATATCAGTTGATATCTCGGTGCATTTTTAAGCTAGCGCAAATCTGATAACACAGATCGACGCAGCTTAAAAATCCGCATCGAATGCACTATACTACATTGAGAAACGCTTAATACAAAAATCAGTTATGATCGTTTGAAAAATGATGCATTAGTGTATGTTGAGTTTCCATGTACACTCAACATTGCTTCCAAAAACATTTTGACAAAAATTTTTTCGAAAAATTTCAAAATAATTTAGCAAAAAGTAGATGCTTCTAGATTCCTTTTTTCAAGGCAAAGACGATGGACAATGTTATTCAACGAAAAAATTGATTCTTCAGGGTGAAAATCGAGGATATAAGTGTGAACTTATATCAGTTGATATCTCGGTGCATTTTTAAGCTAGCGCAAATCTGATAACACAGATCGACGCAGCTTAAAAATCCGCATCGAATGCACTATACTACATTGAGAAACGCTTAATACAAAATTCAGTTATGATCGTTTGAAAAATGATGCATTAGTGTATGTTGAGTTTCCATGTACACTCAACATTGCTTCCAAAAACATTTTGACAAAAATTTTTTCGAAAAATTTCAAAATAATTTAGCAAAAAGTAGATGTTTTTAGATTTCTTTTTTCAAGGCAAAGACGATGGACAATGTTATTCAATGAAAAAATTGATTCTTCAGGGTGAAAATCGAGGATATAAGTGTGAACATATATCAGTTGATATCTCGGTGCATTTTTAAGCTAGCGCAAATCTGATAACACAGATCGACGCAGCTTAAAAATCCGCATCGAATGCACTATACTACATTGAGAAACGCTTAATACAAAAATCAGTTATGATCGTTTGAAAAATGATGCATTAGTGTATGTTGAGTTTCCATGTACACTCAACATTGCTTCCAAAAACATTTTGACAAAAATTTTTTCAAAAAATTTCAAAATAATTTAGCAAAAAGTAGATGTTTTTAGATTTCTTTTTTCAAGGCAAAGACGATGGACAATGTTATTCAATGAAAAAATTGATTCTTCAGGGTGAAAATCGAGGATATAAGTGTGAACATATATCAGTTGATATCTCGGTGCATTTTTAAGCTAGCGCAAATCTGATAACACAGATCGACGCAGCTTAAAAATCCGCATCGAATGCACTATACTACATTGAGAAACGCTTAATACAAAAATCAGTTATGATCGTTTGAAAAATGATGCATTAGTGTATGTTGAGTTTCCATGTACACTCAACATTGCTTCCAAAAACATTTT
Organism: Auanema rhodensis; assembly: GCA_964057225.1. Classification (NCBI taxonomy): domain Eukaryota; kingdom Metazoa; phylum Nematoda; class Chromadorea; order Rhabditida; family Rhabditidae; genus Auanema; species Auanema rhodense. Next base: position 4,557,095 of record OZ059899.1, on the reverse strand, counting down.
GACAAAAATTTTTTCGAAAAATTTCAAAATAATTTAGCAAAAAGTAGATGCTTCTAGATTCCTTTTTTCAAGGCAAAGACGATGGACAATGTTATTCAACGAAAAAATTGATTCTTCAGGGTGAAAATCGAGGATATAAGTGTGAACATATATCAGTTGATATCTCGGTGCATTTTTAAGCTAGCGCAAATCTGATAACACAGATCGACGCAGCTTAAAAATCCGCATCGAATGCACTATACTACATTGAGAAACGCTTAATACAAAAATCAGTTATGATCGTTTGAAAAATGATGCATTAGTGTATGTTGAGTTTCCATGTACACTCAACATTGCTTCCAAAAACATTTTGACAAAAATTTTTTCGAAAAATTTCAAAATAATTTAGCAAAAAGTAGATGCTTCTAGATTCCTTTTTTCAAGGCAAAGACGATGGACAATGTTATTCAACGAAAAAATTGATTCTTCAGGGTGAAAATCGAGGATATAAGTGTGAACTTATATCAGTTGATATCTCGGTGCATTTTTAAGCTAGCGCAAATCTGATAACACAGATCGACGCAGCTTAAAAATCCGCATCGAATGCACTATACTACATTGAGAAACGCTTAATACAAAATTCAGTTATGATCGTTTGAAAAATGATGCATTAGTGTATGTTGAGTTTCCATGTACACTCAACATTGCTTCCAAAAACATTTTGACAAAAATTTTTTCGAAAAATTTCAAAATAATTTAGCAAAAAGTAGATGTTTTTAGATTTCTTTTTTCAAGGCAAAGACGATGGACAATGTTATTCAATGAAAAAATTGATTCTTCAGGGTGAAAATCGAGGATATAAGTGTGAACATATATCAGTTGATATCTCGGTGCATTTTTAAGCTAGCGCAAATCTGATAACACAGATCGACGCAGCTTAAAAATCCGCATCGAATGCACTATACTACATTGAGAAACGCTTAATACAAAAATCAGTTATGATCGTTTGAAAAATGATGCATTAGTGTATGTTGAGTTTCCATGTACACTCAACATTGCTTCCAAAAACATTTTGACAAAAATTTTTTCAAAAAATTTCAAAATAATTTAGCAAAAAGTAGATGTTTTTAGATTTCTTTTTTCAAGGCAAAGACGATGGACAATGTTATTCAATGAAAAAATTGATTCTTCAGGGTGAAAATCGAGGATATAAGTGTGAACATATATCAGTTGATATCTCGGTGCATTTTTAAGCAAGCGCAAATCTGATAACACAGATCGACGCAGCTTAAAAATCCGCATCGAATGCACTATACTACATTGAGAAACGCTTAATACAAAAATCAGTTATGATCGTTTGAAAAATGATGCATTAGTGTATGTTGAGTTTCCATGTACACTCAACATTGCTTCCAAAAACATTTTGACAAAAATTTTTTCGAAAAATTTCAAAATAATTTAGCAAAAAGTAGATGCTTCTAGATTCCTTTTTTCAAGGCAAAGACGATGGACAATGTTATTCAACGAAAAAATTGATTCTTCAGGGTGAAAATCGAGGATATAAGTGTGAACTTATATCAGTTGATATCTCGGTGCATTTTTAAGCTAGCGCAAATCTGATAACACAGATCGACGCAGCTTAAAAATCCGCATCGAATGCACTATACTACATTGAGAAACGCTTAATACAAAATTCAGTTATGATCGTTTGAAAAATGATGCATTAGTGTATGTTGAGTTTCCATGTACACTCAACATTGCTTCCAAAAACATTTTGACAAAATTTTTTTCGAAAAATTTCAAAATAATTTAGCAAAAAGTAGATGCTTCTAAATTCCTTTTTTCAAGGCAAAGACGATGGACAATGTTATTCAACGAAAAAATTGATTCTTCAGGGTGAAAATCGAGGATATAAGTGTGAACTTATATCAGTTGATATCTCGGTGCATTTTTAAGCTAGCGCAAATCTGATAACACAGATCGACGCAGCTTAAAAATCCGCATCGAATGCACTATACTACATTGAGAAACGCTTAATACAAAAATCAGTTATGATCGTTTGAAAAATGATGCATTAGTGTATGTTGAGTTTCCATGTACACTCAACATTGCTTCCAAAAACATTTTGACAAAAATTTTTTCGAAAAATTTCAAAATAATTTAGCAAAAAGTAGATGTTTTTAGATTTCTTTTTTCAAGGCAAAGACGATGGACAATGTTATTCAATGAAAAAATTGATTCTTCAGGGTGAAAATCGAGGATATAAGTGTGAACATATATCAGTTGATATCTCGGTGCATTTTTAAGCTAGCGCAAATCTGATAACACAGATCGACGCAGCTTAAAAATACGCATCGAATGCACTATACTACATTGAGAAACGCTTAATACAAAAATCAGTTATGATCGTTTGAAAAATGATGCATTAGTGTATGTTGAGTTTCCATGTACACTCAACATTGCTTCCAAAAACATTTTGACAAAAATTTTTTCAAAAAATTTCAAAATAATTTAGCAAAAAGTAGATGTTTTTAGATTTCTTTTTTCAAGGCAAAGACGATGGACAATGTTATTCAATGAAAAAATTGATTCTTCAGGGTGAAAATCGAGGATATAAGTGTGAACATATATCAGTTGATATCTCGGTGCATTTTTAAGCTAGCGCAAATCTGATAACACAGATCGACGCAGCTTAAAAATCCGCATCGAATGCACTATACTACATTGAGAAACGCTTAATACAAAAATCAGTTATGATCGTTTGAAAAATGATGCATTAGTGTATGTTGAGTTTCCATGTACACTCAACATTGCTTCCAAAAACATTTTGACAAAAATTTTTTCGAAAAATTTCAAAATAATTTAGCAAAAAGTAGATGCTTCTAGATTCCTTTTTTCAAGGCAAAGACGATGGACAATGTTATTCAACGAAAAAATTGATTCTTCAGGGTGAAAATCGAGGATATAAGTGTGAACTTATATCAGTTGATATCTCGGTGCATTTTTAAGCTAGCGCAAATCTGATAACACAGATCGACGCAGCTTAAAAATCCGCATCGAATGCACTATACTACATTGAGAAACGCTTAATACAAAAATCAGTTATGATCGTTTGAAAAATGATGCATTAGTGTATGTTGAGTTTCCATGTACACTCAACATTGCTTCCAAAAACATTTTGACAAAAATTTTTTCGAAAAATTTCAAAATAATTTAGCAAAAAGTAGATGCTTCTAGATTCCTTTTTTCAAGGCAAAGACGATGGACAATGTTATTCAACGAAAAAATTGATTCTTCAGGGTGAAAATCGAGGATATAAGTGTGAACTTATATCAGTTGATATCTCGGTGCATTTTTAAGCTAGCGCAAATCTGATAACACAGATCGACGCAGCTTAAAAATCCGCATCGAATGCGCTATACTACATTGAGAAACGCTTAATACAAAAATCAGTTATGATCGTTTGAAAAATGATGCATTAGTGTATGTTGAGTTTCCATGTACACTCAACATTGCTTCCAAAAACATTTTGACAAAAATTTTTTCGAAAAATTTCAAAATAATTTAGCAAAAAGTAGATGCTTCTAGATTCCTTTTTTCAAGGCAAAGACGATGGACAATGTTATTCAACGAAAAAATTAATTCTTCAGGGTGAAAATCGAGGATATAAGTGTGAACATATATCAGTTGATATCTCGGTGCATTTTTAAGCTAGCGCAAATCTGATAACACAGATCGACGCAGCTTAAAAATCCGCATCGAATGCACTATACTACATTGAGAAACGCTTAATACAAAAATCAGTTATGATCGTTTGAAAAATGATGCATTAGTGTATGTTGAGTTTCCATGTACACTCAACATTGCTTCCAAAAACATTTTGACAAAAATTTTTTCGAAAAATTTCAAAATAATTTAGCAAAAAGTAGATGCTTCTAGATTCCTTTTTTCAAGGCAAAGACGATGGACAATGTTATTCAACGAAAAAATTGATTCTTCAGGGTGAAAATCGAGGATATAAGTGTGAACTTATATCAGTTGATATCTCGGTGCATTTTTAAGCTAGCGCAAATCTGATAACACAGATCGACGCAGCTTAAAAATCCGCATCGAATGCACTATACTACATTGAGAAACGCTTAATACAAAAATCAGTTATGATCGTTTGAAAAATGATGCATTAGTGTATGTTGAGTTTCCATGTACACTCAACATTGCTTCCAAAAACATTTTGACAAAAATTTTTTCGAAAAATTTCAAAATAATTTAGCAAAAAGTAGATGTTTTTAGATTTCTTTTTTCAAGGCAAAGACGATGGACAATGTTATTCAATGAAAAAATTGATTCTTCAGGGTGAAAATCGAGGATATAAGTGTGAACATATATCAGTTGATATCTCGGTGCATTTTTAAGCTAGCGCAAATCTGATAACACAGATCGACGCAGCTTAAAAATCCGCATCGAATGCACTATACTACATTGAGAAACGCTTAATACAAAATTCAGTTATGATCGTTTGAAAAATGATGCATTAGTGTATGTTGAGTTTCCATGTACACTCAACATTGCTTCCAAAAACATTTTGACAAAAATTTTTTCGAAAAATTTCAAAATAATTTAGCAAAAAGTAGATGTTTTTAGATTTCTTTTTTCAAGGCAAAGACGATGGACAATGTTATTCAATGAAAAAATTGATTCTTCAGGGTGAAAATCGAGGATATAAGTGTGAACATATATCAGTTGATATCTCGGTGCATTTTTAAGCTAGCGCAAATCTGATAACACAGATCGACGCAGCTTAAAAATCCGCATCGAATGCACTATACTACATTGAGAAACGCTTAATACAAAAATCAGTTATGATCGTTTGAAAAATGATGCATTAGTGTATGTTGAGTTTCCATGTACACTCAACATTGCTTCCAAAAACATTTTGACAAAAATTTTTTCGAAAAATTTCAAAATAATTTAGCAAAAAGTAGATGTTTTTAGATTTCTTTTTTCAAGGCAAAGACGATGGACAATGTTATTCAATGAAAAAATTGATTCTTCAGGGTGAAAATCGAGGATATAAGTGTGAACATATATCAGTTGATATCTCGGTGCATTTTTAAGCTAGCGCAAATCTGATAACACAGATCGACGCAGCTTAAAAATCCGCATCGAATGCACTATACTACATTGAGAAACGCTTAATACAAAAATCAGTTATGATCGTTTGAAAAATGATGCATTAGTGTATGTTGAGTTTCCATGTACACTCAACATTGCTTCCAAAAACATTTTGACAAAAATTTTTTCGAAAAATTTCAAAATAATTTAGCAAAAAGTAGATGCTTCTAGATTCCTTTTTTCAAGGCAAAGACGATGGACAATGTTATTCAACGAAAAAATTGATTCTTCAGGGTGAAAATCGAGGATATAAGTGTGAACTTATATCAGTTGATATCTCGGTGCATTTTTAAGCTAGCGCAAATCTGATAACACAGATCGACGCAGCTTAAAAATCCGCATCGAATGCACTATACTACATTGAGAAACGCTTAATACAAAAATCAGTTATGATCGTTTGAAAAATGATGCATTAGTGTATGTTGAGTTTCCATGTACACTCAACATTGCTTCCAAAAACATTTTGACAAAAATTTTTTCGAAAAATTTCAAAATAATTTAGCAAAAAGTAGATGTTTTTAGATTTCTTTTTTCAAGGCAAAGACGATGGACAATGTTATTCAATGAAAAAATTGATTCTTCAGGGTGAAAATCGAGGATATAAGTGTGAACATATATCAGTTGATATCTCGGTGCATTTTTAAGCTAGCGCAAATCTGATAACACAGATCGACGCAGCTTAAAAATCCGCATCGAATGCACTATACTACATTGAGAAACGCTTAATACAAAATTCAGTTATGATCGTTTGAAAAATGATGCATTAGTGTATGTTGAGTTTCCATGTACACTCAACATTGCTTCCAAAAACATTTTGACAAAAATTTTTTCGAAAAATTTCAAAATAATTTAGCAAAAAGTAGATGTTTTTAGATTTCTTTTTTCAAGGCAAAGACGATGGACAATGTTATTCAATGAAAAAATTGATTCTTCAGGGTGAAAATCGAGGATATAAGTGTGAACTTATATCAGTTGATATCTCGGTGCATTTTTAAGCTAGCGCAAATCTGATAACACAGATCGACGCAGCTTAAAAATCCGCATCGAATGCACTATACTACATTGAGAAACGCTTAATACAAAAATCAGTTATGATCGTTTGAAAAATGATGCATTAGTGTATGTTGAGTTTCCATGTACACTCAACATTGCTTCCAAAAACATTTTGACAAAAATTTTTTCGAAAAATTTCAAAATAATTTAGCAAAAAGTAGATGTTTTTAGATTTCTTTTTTCAAGGCAAAGACGATGGACAATGTTATTCAATGAAAAAATTGATTCTTCAGGGTGAAAATCGAGGATATAAGTGTGAACATATATCAGTTGATATCTCGGTGCATTTTTAAGCTAGCGCAAATCTGATAACACAGATCGACGCAGCTTAAAAATCCGCATCGAATGCACTATACTACATTGAGAAACGCTTAATACAAAATTCAGTTATGATCGTTTGAAAAATGATGCATTAGTGTATGTTGAGTTTCCATGTACACTCAACATTGCTTCCAAAAACATTTTGACAAAAATTTTTTCGAAAAATTTCAAAATAATTTAGCAAAAAGTAGATGCTTCTAGATTCCTTTTTTCAAGGCAAAGACGATGGACAATGTTATTCAATGAAAAAATTGATTCTTCAGGGTGAAAATCGAGGATATAAGTGTGAACATATATCAGTTGATATCTCGGTGCATTTTTAAGCTAGCGCAAATCTGATAACACAGATCGACGCAGCTTAAAAATCCGCATCGAATGCACTATACTACATTGAGAAACGCTTAATACAAAAATCAGTTATGATCGTTTGAAAAATGATGCATTAGTGTATGTTGAGTTTCCATGTACACTCAACATTGCTTCCAAAAACATTTTGACAAAAATTTTTTCGAAAAATTTCAAAATAATTTAGCAAAAAGTAGATCTTTTTAGATTTCTTCTTTCAAGGCAAAGACGATGGACAATGTTATTCAATGAAAAAATTGATTCTTCAGGGTGAAAATCGAGGATATAAGTGTGAACATATATCAGTTGATATCTCGGTGCATTTTTAAGCTAGCGCAAATCTGATAACACAGATCGACGCAGCTTAAAAATCCGCATCGAATGCACTATACTACATTGAGAAACGCTTAATACAAAAATCAGTTATGATCGTTTGAAAAATGATGCATTAGTGTATGTTGAGTTTCCATGTACACTCAACATTGCTTCCAAAAACATTTTGACAAAAATTTTTTCGAAAAATTTCAAAATAATTTAGCAAAAAGTAGATGCTTCTAGATTCCTTTTTTCAAGGCAAAGACGATGGACAATGTTATTCAACGAAAAAATTGATTCTTCAGGGTGAAAATCGAGGATATAAGTGTGAACATATATCAGTTGATATCTCGGTGCATTTTTAAGCTAGCGCAAATCTGATAACACAGATCGACGCAGCTTAAAAATCCGCATCGAATGCACTATACTACATTGAGAAACGCTTAATACAAAAATCAGTTATGATCGTTTGAAAAATGATGCATTAGTGTATGTTGAGTTTCCATGTACACTCAACATTGCTTCCAAAAACATTTTGACAAAAATTTTTTCGAAAAATTTCAAAATAATTTAGCAAAAAGTAGATGTTTTTAGATTTCTTCTTTCAAGGCAAAGACGATGGACAATGTTATTCAATGAAAAAATTGATTCTTCAGGGTGAAAATCGAGGATATAAGTGTGAACATATATCAGTTGATATCTCGGTGCATTTTTAAGCTAGCGCAAATCTGATAACACAGATCGACGCAGCTTAAAAATCCGCATCGAATGCACTATACTACATTGAGAAACACTTGATACAAAAATTAGTTATGATCGTTTGAAAAATGATGCATTAGTGTATGTTGAGTTTCCATGTACACTCAACATTGCTTCCAAAAACATTTTGACAAAAATTTTTTCGAAAAATTTCAAAATAATTTAGCAAAAAGTAGATGTTTTTAGATTCCATTTTTCAAGGCAAAGACGATGGACAATGTTATTCAACGAAAAAATTAATTCTTCAGGGTGAAAATCGAGGATATAAGTGTGAACTTATATCAGTTGATATCTCGGTGCATTTTTAAGCTAGCGCAAATCTGATAACACAGATCGACGCAGCTTAAAAATCCGCATCGAATGCACTATACTACATTGAGAAACGCTTAATACAAAAATCAGTTATGATCGTTTGAAAAATGATGCATTAGTGTATGTTGAGTTTCCATGTACACTCAACATTGCTTCCAAAAACATTTTGACAAAAATTTTTTCGAAAAATTTCAAAATAATTTAGCAAAAAGTAGATGTTTTTAGATTTCTTTTTTCAAGGCAAAGACGATGGACAATGTTATTCAATGAAAAAATTGATTCTTCAGGGTGAAAATCGAGGATATAAGTGTGAACATATATCAGTTGATATCTCGGTGCATTTTTAAGCTAGCGCAAATCTGATAACACAGATCGACGCAGCTTAAAAATCCGCATCGAATGCACTATACTACATTGAGAAACGCTTAATACAAAAATCAGTTATGATCGTTTGAAAAATGATGCATTAGTGTATGTTGAGTTTCCATGTACACTCAACATTGCTTCCAAAAACATTTTGACAAAAATTTTTTCGAAAAATTTCAAAATAATTTAGCAAAAAGTAGATGCTTCTAGATTCCTTTTTTCAAGGCAAAGACGATGGACAATGTTATTCAACGAAAAAATTGATTCTTCAGGGTGAAAATCGAGGATATAAGTGTGAACTTATATCAGTTGATATCTCGGTGCATTTTTAAGCTAGCGCAAATCTGATAACACAGATCGACGCAGCTTAAAAATCCGCATCGAATGCACTATACTACATTGAGAAACGCTTAATACAAAAATCAGTTATGATCGTTTGAAAAATGATGCATTAGTGTATGTTGAGTTTCCATGTACACTCAACATTGCTTCCAAAAACATTTTGACAAAAATTTTTTCGAAAAATTTCAAAATAATTTAGCAAAAAGTAGATGTTTTTAGATTTCTTTTTTCAAGGCAAAGACGATGGACAATGTTATTCAATGAAAAAATTGATTCTTCAGGGTGAAAATCGAGGATATAAGTGTGAACATATATCAGTTGATATCTCGGTGCATTTTTAAGCTAGCGCAAATCTGATAACACAGATCGACGCAGCTTAAAAATCCGCATCGAATGCACTATACTACATTGAGAAACGCTTAATACAAAATTCAGTTATGATCGTTTGAAAAATGATGCATTAGTGTATGTTGAGTTTCCATGTACACTCAACATTGCTTCCAAAAACATTTTGACAAAAATTTTTTCGAAAAATTTCAAAATAATTTAGCAAAAAGTAGATGTTTTTAGATTTCTTCTTTCAAGGCAAAGACGATGGACAATGTTATTCAATGAAAAAATTGATTCTTCAGGGTGAAAATCGAGGATATAAGTGTGAACATATATCAGTTGATATCTCGGTGCATTTTTAAGCTAGCGCAAATCTGATAACACAGATCGACGCAGCTTAAAAATCCGCATCGAATGCACTATACTACATTGAGAAACACTTGATACAAAAATTAGTTATGATCGTTTGAAAAATGATGCATTAGTGTATGTTGAGTTTCCATGTACACTCAACATTGCTTCCAAAAACATTTTGACAAAAATTTTTTCGAAAAATTTCAAAATAATTTAGCAAAAAGTAGATGTTTTTAGATTCCATTTTTCAAGGCAAAGACGATGGACAATGTTATTCAACGAAAAAATTAATTCTTCAGGGTGAAAATCGAGGATATAAGTGTGAACTTATATCAGTTGATATCTCGGTGCATTTTTAAGCTAGCGCAAATCTGATAACACAGATCGACGCAGCTTAAAAATCCGCATCGAATGCACTATACTACATTGAGAAACGCTTAATACAAAAATCAGTTATGATCGTTTGAAAAATGATGCATTAGTGTATGTTGAGTTTCCATGTACACTCAACATTGCTTCCAAAAACATTTTGACAAAAATTTTTTCGAAAAATTTCAAAATAATTTAGCAAAAAGTAGATGTTTTTAGATTTCTTTTTTCAAGGCAAAGACGATGGACAATGTTATTCAATGAAAAAATTGATTCTTCAGGGTGAAAATCGAGGATATAAGTGTGAACATATATCAGTTGATATCTCGGTGCATTTTTAAGCTAGCGCAAATCTGATAACACAGATCGACGCAGCTTAAAAATCCGCATCGAATGCACTATACTACATTGAGAAACGCTTAATACAAAAATCAGTTATGATCGTTTGAAAAATGATGCATTAGTGTATGTTGAGTTTCCATGTACACTCAACATTGCTTCCAAAAACATTTTGACAAAAATTTTTTCGAAAAATTTCAAAATAATTTAGCAAAAAGTAGATGTTTTTAGATTTCTTTTTTCAAGGCAAAGACGATGGACAATGTTATTCAATGAAAAAATTGATTCTTCAGGGTGAAAATCGAGGATATAAGTGTGAACATATATCAGTTGATATCTCGGTGCATTTTTAAGCTAGCGCAAATCTGATAACACAGATCGACGCAGCTTAAAAATCCGCATCGAATGCACTATACTACATTGAGAAACGCTTAATACAAAAATCAGTTATGATCGTTTGAAAAATGATGCATTAGTGTATGTTGAGTTTCCATGTACACTCAACATTGCTTCCAAAAACATTTTGACAAAAATTTTTTCGAAAAATTTCAAAATAATTTAGCAAAAAGTAGATGCTTCTAGATTCCTTTTTTCAAGGCAAAGACGATGGACAATGTTATTCAACGAAAAAATTGATTCTTCAGGGTGAAAATCGAGGATATAAGTGTGAACTTATATCAGTTGATATCTCGGTGCATTTTTAAGCTAGCGCAAATCTGATAACACAGATCGACGCAGCTTAAAAATCCGCATCGAATGCACTATACTACATTGAGAAACGCTTAATACAAAAATCAGTTATGATCGTTTGAAAAATGATGCATTAGTGTATGTTGAGTTTCCATGTACACTCAACATTGCTTCCAAAAACATTTTGACAAAAATTTTTTCGAAAAATTTCAAAATAATTTAGCAAAAAGTAGATGTTTTTAGATTTCTTTTTTCAAGGCAAAGACGATGGACAATGTTATTCAATGAAAAAATTGATTCTTCAGGGTGAAAATCGAGGATATAAGTGTGAACATATATCAGTTGATATCTCGGTGCATTTTTAAGCTAGCGCAAATCTGATAACACAGATCGACGCAGCTTAAAAATCCGCATCGAATGCACTATACTACATTGAGAAACGCTTATTACAAAATTCAGTTATGATCGTTTGAAAAATGATGCATTAGTGTATGTTGAGTTTCCATGTACACTCAACATTGCTTCCAAAAACATTTTGACAAAAATTTTTTCGAAAAATTTCAAAATAATTTAGCAAAAAGTAGATGTTTTTAGATTTCTTTTTTCAAGGCAAAGACGATGGACAATGTTATTCAATGAAAAAATTGATTCTTCAGGGTGAAAATCGAGGATATAAGTGTGAACATATATCAGTTGATATCTCGGTGCATTTTTAAGCTAGCGCAAATCTGATAACACAGATCGACGCAGCTTAAAAATCCGCATCGAATGCACTATACTACATTGAGAAACGCTTAATACAAAAATCAGTTATGATCGTTTGAAAAATGATGCATTAGTGTATGTTGAGTTTCCATGTACACTCAACATTGCTTCCAAAAACATTTTGACAAAAATTTTTTCGAAAAATTTCAAAATAATTTAGCAAAAAGTAGATGTTTTTAGATTTCTTTTTTCAAGGCAAAGACGATGGACAATGTTATTCAATGAAAAAATTGATTCTTCAGGGTGAAAATCGAGGATATAAGTGTGAACATATATCAGTTGATATCTCGGTGCATTTTTAAGCTAGCGCAAATCTGATAACACAGATCGACGCAGCTTAAAAATCCGCATGGAATGCACTATACTACATTGAGAAACACTTGATACAAAAATTAGTTATGATCGTTTGAAAAATGATGCATTAGTGTATGTTGAGTTTCCATGTACACTCAACATTGCTTCCAAAAACATTTTGACAAAAATTTTTTCGAAAAATTTCAAAATAATTTAGCAAAAAGTAGATGTTTTTAGATTCCATTTTTCAAGGCAAAGACGATGGACAATGTTATTCAACGAAAAAATTAATTCTTCAGGGTGAAAATCGAGGATATAAGTGTGAACTTATATCAGTTGATATCTCGGTGCATTTTTAAGCTAGCGCAAATCTGATAACACAGATCGACGCAGCTTAAAAATCCGCATCGAATGCACTATACTACATTGAGAAACGCTTAATACAAAAATCAGTTATGATCGTTTGAAAAATGATGCATTAGTGTATGTTGAGTTTCCATGTACACTCAACATTGCTTCCAAAAACATTTTGACAAAAATTTTTTCGAAAAATTTCAAAATAATTTAGCAAAAAGTAGATGTTTTTAGATTTCTTCTTTCAAGGCAAAGACGATGGACAATGTTATTCAATGAAAAAATTGATTCTTCAGGGTGAAAATCGAGGATATAAGTGTGAACATATATCAGTTGATATCTCGGTGCATTTTTAAGCTAGCGCAAATCTGATAACACAGATCGACGCAGCTTAAAAATCCGCATCGAATGCACTATACTACATTGAGAAACACTTGATACAAAAATTAGTTATGATCGTTTGAAAAATGATGCATTAGTGTATGTTGAGTTTCCATGTACACTCAACATTGCTTCCAAAAACATTTTGACAAAAATTTTTTCGAAAAATTTCAAAATAATTTAGCAAAAAGTAGATGTTTTTAGATTCCATTTTTCAAGGCAAAGACGATGGACAATGTTATTCAACGAAAAAATTAATTCTTCAGGGTGAAAATCGAGGATATAAGTGTGAACTTATATCAGTTGATATCTCGGTGCATTTTTAAGCTAGCGCAAATCTGATAACACAGATCGACGCAGCTTAAAAATCCGCATCGAATGCACTATACTACATTGAGAAACGCTTAATACAAAAATCAGTTATGATCGTTTGAAAAATGATGCATTAGTGTATGTTGAGTTTCCATGTACACTCAACATTGCTTCCAAAAACATTTTGACAAAAATTTTTTCGAAAAATTTCAAAATAATTTAGCAAAAAGTAGATGTTTTTAGATTTCTTTTTTCAAGGCAAAGACGATGGACAATGTTATTCAATGAAAAAATTGATTCTTCAGGGTGAAAATCGAGGATATAAGTGTGAACATATATCAGTTGATATCTCGGTGCATTTTTAAGCTAGCGCAAATCTGATAACACAGATCGACGCAGCTTAAAAATCCGCATCGAATGCACTATACTACATTGAGAAACGCTTAATACAAAATTCAGTTATGATCGTTTGAAAAATGATGCATTAGTGTATGTTGAGTTTCCATGTACACTCAACATTGCTTCCAAAAACATTTTGACAAAAATTTTTTCGAAAAATTTCAAAATAATTTAGCAAAAAGTAGATGTTTTTAGATTTCTTTTTTCAAGGCAAAGACGATGGACAATGTTATTCAATGAAAAAATTGATTCTTCAGGGTGAAAATCGAGGATATAAGTGTGAACATATATCAGTTGATATCTCGGTGCATTTTTAAGCTAGCGCAAATCTGATAACACAGATCGACGCAGCTTAAAAATCCGCATCGAATGCACTATACTACATTGAGAAACGCTTAATACAAAAATCAGTTATGATCGTTTGAAAAATGATGCATTAGTGTATGTTGAGTTTCCATGTACACTCAACATTGCTTCCAAAAACATTTTGACAAAAATTTTTTCGAAAAATTTCAAGATAATTTAGCAAAAAGTAGATGTTTTTAGATTTCTTTTTTCAAGGCAAAGACGATGGACAATGTTATTCAATGAAAAAATTGATTCTTCAGGGTGAAAATCGAGGATATAAGTGTGAACATATATCAGTTGATATCTCGGTGCATTTTTAAGCTAGCGCAAATCTGATAACACAGATCGACGCAGCTTAAAAATCCGCATCGAATGCACTATACTACATTGAGAAACGCTTAATACAAAAATCAGTTATGATCGTTTGAAAAATGATGCATTAGTGTATGTTGAGTTTCCATGTACACTCAACATTGCTTCCAAAAACATTTTGACAAAAATTTTTTCGAAAAATTTCAAAATAATTTAGCAAAAAGTAGATGTTTTTAGATTTCTTCTTTCAAGGCAAAGACGATGGACAATGTTATTCAATGAAAAAATTGATTCTTCAGGGTGAAAATCGAGGATATAAGTGTGAACATATATCAGTTGATATCTCGGTGCATTTTTAAGCTAGCGCAAATCTGATAACACAGATCGACGCAGCTTAAAAATCCGCATCGAATGCACTATACTACATTGAGAAACACTTGATACAAAAATTAGTTATGATCGTTTGAAAAATGATGCATTAGTGTATGTTGAGTTTCCATGTACACTCAACATTGCTTCCAAAAACATTTTGACAAAAATTTTTTCGAAAAATTTCAAAATAATTTAGCAAAAAGTAGATGTTTTTAGATTCCATTTTTCAAGGCAAAGACGATGGACAATGTTATTCAACGAAAAAATTAATTCTTCAGGGTGAAAATCGAGGATATAAGTGTGAACTTATATCAGTTGATATCTCGGTGCATTTTTAAGCTAGCGCAAATCTGATAACACAGATCGACGCAGCTTAAAAATCCGCATCGAATGCACTATACTACATTGAGAAACGCTTAATACAAAAATCAGTTATGATCGTTTGAAAAATGATGCATTAGTGTATGTTGAGTTTCCATGTACACTCAACATTGCTTCCAAAAACATTTTGACAAAAATTTTTTCGAAAAATTTCAAGATAATTTAGCAAAAAGTAGATGTTTTTAGATTTCTTTTTTCAAGGCAAAGACGATGGACAATGTTATTCAATGAAAAAATTGATTCTTCAGGGTGAAAATCGAGGATATAAGTGTGAACATATATCAGTTGATATCTCGGTGCATTTTTAAGCTAGCGCAAATCTGATAACACAGATCGACGCAGCTTAAAAATCCGCATCGAATGCACTATACTACATTGAGAAACGCTTAATACAAAAATCAGTTATGATCGTTTGAAAAATGATGCATTAGTGTATGTTGAGTTTCCATGTACACTCAACATTGCTTCCAAAAACATTTTGACAAAAATTTTTTCGAAAAATTTCAAAATAATTTAGCAAAAAGTAGATGTTTTTAGATTTCTTCTTTCAAGGCAAAGACGATGGACAATGTTATTCAATGAAAAAATTGATTCTTCAGGGTGAAAATCGAGGATATAAGTGTGAACATATATCAGTTGATATCTCGGTGCATTTTTAAGCTAGCGCAAATCTGATAACACAGATCGACGCAGCTTAAAAATCCGCATCGAATGCACTATACTACATTGAGAAACACTTGATACAAAAATTAGTTATGATCGTTTGAAAAATGATGCATTAGTGTATGTTGAGTTTCCATGTACACTCAACATTGCTTCCAAAAACATTTTGACAAAAATTTTTTCGAAAAATTTCAAAATAATTTAGCAAAAAGTAGATGTTTTTAGATTCCATTTTTCAAGGCAAACACGATGGACAATGTTATTCAACGAAAAAATTAATTCTTCAGGGTGAAAATCGAGGATATAAGTGTGAACTTATATCAGTTGATATCTCGGTGCATTTTTAAGCTAGCGCAAATCTGATAACACAGATCGACGCAGCTTAAAAATCCGCATCGAATGCACTATACTACATTGAGAAACGCTTAATACAAAAATCAGTTATGATCGTTTGAAAAATGATGCATTAGTGTATGTTGAGTTTCCATGTACACTCAACATTGCTTCCAAAAACATTTTGACAAAAATTTTTTCGAAAAATTTCAAAATAATTTAGCAAAAAGTAGATGTTTTTAGATTTCTTTTTTCAAGGCAAAGACGATGGACAATGTTATTCAATGAAAAAATTGATTCTTCAGGGTGAAAATCGAGGATATAAGTGTGAACATATATCAGTTGATATCTCGGTGCATTTTTAAGCTAGCGCAAATCTGATAACACAGATCGACGCAGCTTAAAAATCCGCATCGAATGCACTATACTACATTGAGAAACGCTTAATACAAAATTCAGTTATGATCGTTTGAAAAATGATGCATTAGTGTATGTTGAGTTTCCATGTACACTCAACATTGCTTCCAAAAACATTTTGACAAAAATTTTTTCGAAAAATTTCAAAATAATTTAGCAAAAAGTAGATGTTTTTAGATTTCTTTTTTCAAGGCAAAGACGATGGACAATGTTATTCAATGAAAAAATTGATTCTTCAGGGTGAAAATCGAGGATATAAGTGTGAACATATATCAGTTGATATCTCGGTGCATTTTTAAGCTAGCGCAAATCTGATAACACAGATCGACGCAGCTTAAAAATCCGCATCGAATGCACTATACTACATTGAGAAACGCTTAATACAAAAATCAGTTATGATCGTTTGAAAAATGATGCATTAGTGTATGTTGAGTTTCCATGTACACTCAACATTGCTTCCAAAAACATTTTGACAAAAATTTTTTCGAAAAATTTCAAAATAATTTAGCAAAAAGTAGATGCTTCTAGATTCCTTTTTTCAAGGCAAAGACGATGGACAATGTTATTCAACGAAAAAATTGATTCTTCAGGGTGAAAATCGAGGATATAAGTGTGAACTTATATCAGTTGATATCTCGGTGCATTTTTAAGCTAGCGCAAATCTGATAACACAGATCGACGCAGCTTAAAAATCCGCATCGAATGCACTATACTACATTGAGAAACGCTTAATACAAAAATCAGTTATGATCGTTTGAAAAATGATGCATTAGTGTATGTTGAGTTTCCATGTACACTCAACATTGCTTCCAAAAACATTTTGACAAAAATTTTTTCGAAAAATTTCAAAATAATTTAGCAAAAAGTAGATGTTTTTAGATTTCTTCTTTCAAGGCAAAGACGATGGACAATGTTATTCAATGAAAAAATTGATTCTTCAGGGTGAAAATCGAGGATATAAGTGTGAACATATATCAGTTGATATCTCGGTGCATTTTTAAGCTAGCGCAAATCTGATAACACAGATCGACGCAGCTTAAAAATCCGCATCGAATGCACTATACTACATTGAGAAACACTTGATACAAAAATTAGTTATGATCGTTTGAAAAATGATGCATTAGTGTATGTTGAGTTTCCATGTACACTCAACATTGCTTCCAAAAACATTTTGACAAAAATTTTTTCGAAAAATTTCAAAATAATTTAGCAAAAAGTAGATGTTTTTAGATTCCATTTTTCAAGGCAAACACGATGGACAATGTTATTCAACGAAAAAATTAATTCTTCAGGGTGAAAATCGAGGATATAAGTGTGAACTTATATCAGTTGATATCTCGGTGCATTTTTAAGCTAGCGCAAATCTGATAACACAGATCGACGCAGCTTAAAAATCCGCATCGAATGCACTATACTACATTGAGAAACGCTTAATACAAAAATCAGTTATGATCGTTTGAAAAATGATGCATTAGTGTATGTTGAGTTTCCATGTACACTCAACATTGCTTCCAAAAACATTTTGACAAAAATTTTTTCGAAAAATTTCAAAATAATTTAGCAAAAAGTAGATGTTTTTAGATTTCTTTTTTCAAGGCAAAGACGATGGACAATGTTATTCAATGAAAAAATTGATTCTTCAGGGTGAAAATCGAGGATATAAGTGTGAACATATATCAGTTGATATCTCGGTGCATTTTTAAGCTAGCGCAAATCTGATAACACAGATCGACGCAGCTTAAAAATCCGCATCGAATGCACTATACTACATTGAGAAACGCTTAATACAAAATTCAGTTATGATCGTTTGAAAAATGATGCATTAGTGTATGTTGAGTTTCCATGTACACTCAACATTGCTTCCAAAAACATTTTGACAAAAATTTTTTCGAAAAATTTCAAAATAATTTAGCAAAAAGTAGATGTTTTTAGATTTCTTTTTTCAAGGCAAAGACGATGGACAATGTTATTCAATGAAAAAATTGATTCTTCAGGGTGAAAATCGAGGATATAAGTGTGAACATATATCAGTTGATATCTCGGTGCATTTTTAAGCTAGCGCAAATCTGATAACACAGATCGACGCAGCTTAAAAATCCGCATCGAATGCACTATACTACATTGAGAAACGCTTAATACAAAAATCAGTTATGATCGTTTGAAAAATGATGCATTAGTGTATGTTGAGTTTCCATGTACACTCAACATTGCTTCCAAAAACATTTTGACAAAAATTTTTTCGAAAAATTTCAAAATAATTTAGCAAAAAGTAGATGCTTCTAGATTCCTTTTTTCAAGGCAAAGACGATGGACAATGTTATTCAACGAAAAAATTGATTCTTCAGGGTGAAAATCGAGGATATAAGTGTGAACTTATATCAGTTGATATCTCGGTGCATTTTTAAGCTAGCGCAAATCTGATAACACAGATCGACGCAGCTTAAAAATCCGCATCGAATGCACTATACTACATTGAGAAACGCTTAATACAAAAATCAGTTATGATCGTTTGAAAAATGATGCATTAGTGTATGTTGAGTTTCCATGTACACTCAACATTGCTTCCAAAAACATTTTGACAAAAATTTTTTCGAAAAATTTCAAAATAATTTAGCAAAAAGTAGATGTTTTTAGATTTCTTCTTTCAAGGCAAAGACGATGGACAATGTTATTCAATGAAAAAATTGATTCTTCAGGGTGAAAATCGAGGATATAAGTGTGAACATATATCAGTTGATATCTCGGTGCATTTTTAAGCTAGCGCAAATCTGATAACACAGATCGACGCAGCTTAAAAATCCGCATCGAATGCACTATACTACATTGAGAAACACTTGATACAAAAATTAGTTATGATCGTTTGAAAAATGATGCATTAGTGTATGTTGAGTTTCCATGTACACTCAACATTGCTTCCAAAAACATTTTGACAAAAATTTTTTCGAAAAATTTCAAAATAATTTAGCAAAAAGTAGATGCTTCTAGATTCCTTTTTTCAAGGCAAAGACGATGGACAATGTTATTCAACGAAAAAATTGATTCTTCAGGGTGAAAATCGAGGATATAAGTGTGAACTTATATCAGTTGATATCTCGGTGCATTTTTAAGCTAGCGCAAATCTGATAACACAGATCGACGCAGCTTAAAAATCCGCATCGAATGCACTATACTACATTGAGAAACGCTTAATACAAAAATCAGTTATGATCGTTTGAAAAATGATGCATTAGTGTATGTTGAGTTTCCATGTACACTCAACATTGCTTCCAAAAACATTTTGACAAAAATTTTTTCGAAAAATTTCAAAATAATTTAGCAAAAAGTAGATGTTTTTAGATTTCTTCTTTCAAGGCAAAGACGATGGACAATGTTATTCAATGAAAAAATTGATTCTTCAGGGTGAAAATCGAGGATATAAGTGTGAACATATATCAGTTGATATCTCGGTGCATTTTTAAGCTAGCGCAAATCTGATAACACAGATCGACGCAGCTTAAAAATCCGCATCGAATGCACTATACTACATTGAGAAACACTTGATACAAAAATTAGTTATGATCGTTTGAAAAATGATGCATTAGTGTATGTTGAGTTTCCATGTACACTCAACATTGCTTCCAAAAACATTTTGAAAAAAATTTTTTCGAAAAATTTCAAAATAATTTAGCAAAAAGTAGATGTTTTTAGATTCCATTTTTCAAGGCAAAGACGATGGACAATGTTATTCAACGAAAAAATTGATTCTTCAGGGTGAAAATCGAGGATATAAGTGTGAACTTATATCAGTTGATATCTCGGTGCATTTTTAAGCTAGCGCAAATCTGATAACACAGATCGACGCAGCTTAAAAATCCGCATCGAATGCACTATACTACATTGAGAAACGCTTAATACAAAAATCAGTTATGATCGTTTGAAAAATGATGCATTAGTGTATGTTGAGTTTCCATGTACACTCAACATTGCTTCCAAAAACATTTTGACAAAAATTTTTTCGAAAAATTTCAAAATAATTTAGCAAAAAGTAGATGTTTTTAGATTTCTTTTTTCAAGGCAAAGACGATGGACAATGTTATTCAATGAAAAAATTGATTCTTCAGGGTGAAAATCGAGGATATAAGTGTGAACATATATCAGTTGATATCTCGGTGCATTTTTAAGCTAGCGCAAATCTGATAACACAGATCGACGCAGCTTAAAAATCCGCATCGAATGCACTATACTACATTGAGAAACGCTTAATAAAAAAATCAGTTATGATCGTTTGAAAAATGATGCATTAGTGTATGTTGAGTTTCCATGTACACTCAACATTGCTTCCAAAAACATTTTGACAAAAATTCTTTCGAAAAATTTCAAAATAATTTAGCAAAAAGTAGATGCTTCTAGATTCCTTTTTTCAAGGCAAAGACGATGGACAATGTTATTCAACGAAAAAATTGATTCTTCAGGGTGAAAATCGAGGATATAAGTGTGAACTTATATCAGTTGATATCTCGGTGCATTTTTAAGCTAGCGCAAATCTGATAACACAGATCGACGCAGCTTAAAATTCCGCATCGAATGCACTATACTACATTGAGAAACGCTTAATACAAAAATCAGTTATGATCGTTTGAAAAATGATGCATTAGTGTATGTTGAGTTTCCATGTACACTCAACATTGCTTCCAAAAACATTTTGACAAAAATTTTTTCGAAAAATTTCAAAATAATTTAGCAAAAAGTAGATGTTTTTAGATTTCTTTTTTCAAGGCAAAGACGATGGACAATGTTATTCAATGAAAAAATTGATTCTTCAGGGTGAAAATCGAGGATATAAGTGTGAACATATATCAGTTGATATCTCGGTGCATTTTTAAGCTAGCGCAAATCTGATAACACAGATCGACGCAGCTTAAAAATCCGCATCGAATGCACTATACTACATTGAGAAACGCTTAATACAAAAATCAGTTATGATCGTTTGAAAAATGATGCATTAGTGTATGTTGAGTTTCCATGTACACTCAACATTGCTTCCAAAAACATTTTGACAAAAATTTTTTCGAAAAATTTCAAAATAATTTAGCAAAAAGTAGATGCTTCTAGATTCCTTTTCTCAAGGCAAAGACGATGGACAATGTTATTCAATGAAAAAATTGATTCTTCAGGGTGAAAATCGAGGATATAAGTGTGAACATATATCAGTTGATATCTCGGTGCATTTTTAAGCTAGCGCAAATCTGATAACACAGATCGACGCAGCTTAAAAATCCGCATCGAATGCACTATACTACATTGAGAAACGCTTAATACAAAAATCAGTTATGATCGTTTGAAAAATGATGCATTAGTGTATGTTGAGTTTCCATGTACACTCAACATTGCTTCCAAAAACATTTTGACAAAATTTTTTTCGAAAAATTTCAAAATAATTTAGCAAAAAGTAGATGTTTTTAGATTTCTTTTTTCAAGGCAAAGACGATGGACAATGTTATTCAATGAAAAAATTGATTCTTCAGGGTGAAAATCGAGGATATAAGTGTGAACATATATCAGTTGATATCTCGGTGCATTTTTAAGCTAGCGCAAATCTGATAACACAGATCGACGCAGCTTAAAAATCCGCATCGAATGCACTATACTACATTGAGAAACGCTTAATACAAAAATCAGTTATGATCGTTTGAAAAATGATGCATTAGTGTATGTTGAGTTTCCATGTACACTCAACATTGCTTCCAAAAACATTTTGACAAAAATTTTTTCGAAAAATTTCAAAATAATTTAGCAAAAAGTAGATGCTTCTAGATTCCTTTTTTCAAGGCAAAGACGATGGACAATGTTATTCAATGAAAAAATTGATTCTTCAGGGTGAAAATCGAGGATATAAGTGTGAACATATATCAGTTGATATCTCGGTGCATTTTTAAGCTAGCGCAAATCTGATAACACAGATCGACGCAGCTTAAAAATCCGCATCGAATGCACTATACTACATTGAAAAACGCTTAATACAAAAATCAGTTATGATCGTTTGAAAAATGATGCATTAGTGTATGTTGAGTTTCCATGTACACTCAACATTGCTTCCAAAAACATTTTGACAAAAATTTTTTCGAAAAATTTCAAAATAATTTAGCAAAAAGTAGATGTTTTTAGATTTCTTTTTTCAAGGCAAAGACGATGGACAATGTTATTCAATGAAAAAATTGATTCTTCAGGGTGAAAATCGAGGATATAAGTGTGAACATATATCAGTTGATATCTCGGTGCATTTTTAAGCTAGCGCAAATCTGATAACACAGATCGACGCAGCTTAAAAATCCGCATCGAATGCACTATACAACATTGAGAAACGCTTAATACAAAAATCAGTTATGATCGTTTGAAAAATGATGCATTAGTGTATGTTGAGTTTCCATGTACACTCAACATTGCTTCCAAAAACATTTTGACAAAAATTTTTTCGAAAAATTTCAAAATAATTTAGCAAAAAGTAGATGCTTCTAGATTCCTTTTTTCAAGGCAAAGACGATGGACAATGTTATTCAACGAAAAAATTGATTCTTCAGGGTGAAAATCGAGGATATAAGTGTGAACTTATATCAGTTGATATCTCGGTGCATTTTTAAGCTAGCGCAAATCTGATAACACAGATCGACGCAGCTTAAAAATCCGCATCGAATGCACTATACTACATTGAGAAACGCTTAATACAAAAATCAGTTATGATCGTTTGAAAAATGATGCATTAGTGTATGTTGAGTTTCCATGTACACTCAACATTGCTTCCAAAAACATTTTGACAAAAATTTTTTCGAAAAATTTCAAAATAATTTAGCAAAAAGTAGATGCTTCTAGATTCCTTTTCTCAAGGCAAAGACGATGGACAATGTTATTCAATGAAAAAATTGATTCTTCAGGGTGAAAATCGAGGATATAAGTGTGAACATATATCAGTTGATATCTCGGTGCATTTTTAAGCTAGCGCAAATCTGATAACACAGATCGACGCAGCTTAAAAATCCGCATCGAATGCACTATACTACATTGAGAAACGCTTAATACAAAAATCAGTTATGATCGTTTGAAAAATGATGCATTAGTGTATGTTGAGTTTCCATGTACACTCAACATTGCTTCCAAAAACATTTTGACAAAAATTTTTTCGAAAAATTTCAAAATAATTTAGCAAAAAGTAGATGTTTTTAGATTTCTTTTTTCAAGGCAAAGACGATGGACAATGTTATTCAATGAAAAAATTGATTCTTCAGGGTGAAAATCGAGGATATAAGTGTGAACATATATCAGTTGATATCTCGGTGCATTTTTAAGCTAGCGCAAATCTGATAACACAGATCGACGCAGCTTAAAAATCCGCATCGAATGCACTATACTACATTGAGAAACGCTTAATACAAAAATCAGTTATGATCGTTTGAAAAATGATGCATTAGTGTATGTTGAGTTTCCATGTACACTCAACATTGCTTCCAAAAACATTTTGACAAAAATTTTTTCGAAAAATTTCAAAATAATTTAGCAAAAAGTAGATGCTTCTAGATTCCTTTTTTCAAGGCAAAGACGATGGACAATGTTATTCAACGAAAAAATTGATTCTTCAGGGTGAAAATCGAGGATATAAGTGTGAACTTATATCAGTTGATATCTCGGTGCATTTTTAAGCTAGCGCAAATCTGATAACACAGATCGACGCAGCTTAAAAATCCGCATCGAATGCACTATACTACATTGAGAAACGCTTAATACAAAAATCAGTTATGATCGTTTGAAAAATGATGCATTAGTGTATGTTGAGTTTCCATGTACACTCAACATTGCTTCCAAAAACATTTTGACAAAAATTTTTTCGAAAAATTTCAAAATAATTTAGCAAAAAGTAGATGTTTTTAGATTTCTTCTTTCAAGGCAAAGACGATGGACAATGTTATTCAATGAAAAAATTGATTCTTCAGGGTGAAAATCGAGGATATAAGTGTGAACATATATCAGTTGATATCTCGGTGCATTTTTAAGCTAGCGCAAATCTGATAACACAGATCGACGCAGCTTAAAAATCCGCATCGAATGCACTATACTACATTGAGAAACACTTGATACAAAAATTAGTTATGATCGTTTGAAAAATGATGCATTAGTGTATGTTGAGTTTCCATGTACACTCAACATTGCTTCCAAAAACATTTTGACAAAAATTTTTTCGAAAAATTTCAAAATAATTTAGCAAAAAGTAGATGCTTCTAGATTCCTTTTTTCAAGGCAAAGACGATGGACAATGTTATTCAACGAAAAAATTGATTCTTCAGGGTGAAAATCGAGGATATAAGTGTGAACTTATATCAGTTGATATCTCGGTGCATTTTTAAGCTAGCGCAAATCTGATAACACAGATCGACGCAGCTTAAAAATCCGCATCGAATGCACTATACTACATTGAGAAACGCTTAATACAAAAATCAGTTATGATCGTTTGAAAAATGATGCATTAGTGTATGTTGAGTTTCCATGTACACTCAACATTGCTTCCAAAAACATTTTGACAAAAATTTTTTCGAAAAATTTCAAAATAATTTAGCAAAAAGTAGATGTTTTTAGATTTCTTCTTTCAAGGCAAAGACGATGGACAATGTTATTCAATGAAAAAATTGATTCTTCAGGGTGAAAATCGAGGATATAAGTGTGAACATATATCAGTTGATATCTCGGTGCATTTTTAAGCTAGCGCAAATCTGATAACACAGATCGACGCAGCTTAAAAATCCGCATCGAATGCACTATACTACATTGAGAAACACTTGATACAAAAATTAGTTATGATCGTTTGAAAAATGATGCATTAGTGTATGTTGAGTTTCCATGTACACTCAACATTGCTTCCAAAAACATTTTGACAAAAATTTTTTCGAAAAATTTCAAAATAATTTAGCAAAAAGTAGATGTTTTTAGATTCCATTTTTCAAGGCAAAGACGATGGACAATGTTATTCAACGAAAAAATTAATTCTTCAGGGTGAAAATCGAGGATATAAGTGTGAACTTATATCAGTTGATATCTCGGTGCATTTTTAAGCTAGCGCAAATCTGATAACACAGATCGACGCAGCTTAAAAATCCGCATCGAATGCACTATACTACATTGAGAAACGCTTAATACAAAAATTAGTTATGATCGTTTGAAAAATGATGCATTAGTGTATGTTGAGTTTCCATGTACACTCAACATTGCTTCCAAAAACATTTTGAAAAAAATTTTTTCGAAAAATTTCAAAATAATTTAGCAAAAAGTAGATGTTTTTAGATTCCATTTTTCAAGGCAAAGACGATGGACAATGTTATTCAACGAAAAAATTGATTCTTCAGGGTGAAAATCGAGGATATAAGTGTGAACTTATATCAGTTGATATCTCGGTGCATTTTTAAGCTAGCGCAAATCTGATAACACAGATCGACGCAGCTTAAAAATCCGCATCGAATGCACTATACTACATTGAGAAACGCTTAATACAAAAATCAGTTATGATCGTTTGAAAAATGATGCATTAGTGTATGTTGAGTTTCCATGTACACTCAACATTGCTTCCAAAAACATTTTGACAAAAATTCTTTCGAAAAATTTCAAAATAATTTAGCAAAAAGTAGATGCTTCTAGATTCCTTTTTTCAAGGCAAAGACGATGGACAATGTTATTCAACGAAAAAATTGATTCTTCAGGGTGAAAATCGAGGATATAAGTGTGAACTTATATCAGTTGATATCTCGGTGCATTTTTAAGCTAGCGCAAATCTGATAACACAGATCGACGCAGCTTAAAATTCCGCATCGAATGCACTATACTACATTGAGAAACGCTTAATACAAAAATCAGTTATGATCGTTTGAAAAATGATGCATTAGTGTATGTTGAGTTTCCATGTACACTCAACATTGCTTCCAAAAACATTTTGACAAAAATTTTTTCGAAAAATTTCAAAATAATTTAGCAAAAAGTAGATGTTTTTAGATTTCTTTTTTCAAGGCAAAGACGATGGACAATGTTATTCAATGAAAAAATTGATTCTTCAGGGTGAAAATCGAGGATATAAGTGTGAACATATATCAGTTGATATCTCGGTGCATTTTTAAGCTAGCGCAAATCTGATAACACAGATCGACGCAGCTTAAAAATCCGCATCGAATGCACTATACTACATTGAGAAACGCTTAATACAAAAATCAGTTATGATCGTTTGAAAAATGATGCATTAGTGTATGTTGAGTTTCCATGTACACTCAACATTGCTTCCAAAAACATTTTGACAAAAATTTTTTCGAAAAATTTCAAAATAATTTAGCAAAAAGTAGATGCTTCTAGATTCCTTTTCTCAAGGCAAAGACGATGGACAATGTTATTCAATGAAAAAATTGATTCTTCAGGGTGAAAATCGAGGATATAAGTGTGAACATATATCAGTTGATATCTCGGTGCATTTTTAAGCTAGCGCAAATCTGATAACACAGATCGACGCAGCTTAAAAATCCGCATCGAATGCACTATACTACATTGAGAAACGCTTAATACAAAAATCAGTTATGATCGTTTGAAAAATGATGCATTAGTGTATGTTGAGTTTCCATGTACACTCAACATTGCTTCCAAAAACATTTTGACAAAATTTTTTTCGAAAAATTTCAAAATAATTTAGCAAAAAGTAGATGTTTTTAGATTTCTTTTTTCAAGGCAAAGACGATGGACAATGTTATTCAATGAAAAAATTGATTCTTCAGGGTGAAAATCGAGGATATAAGTGTGAACATATATCAGTTGATATCTCGGTGCATTTTTAAGCTAGCGCAAATCTGATAACACAGATCGACGCAGCTTAAAAATCCGCATCGAATGCACTATACTACATTGAGAAACGCTTAATACAAAAATCAGTTATGATCGTTTGAAAAATGATGCATTAGTGTATGTTGAGTTTCCATGTACACTCAACATTGCTTCCAAAAACATTTTGACAAAAATTTTTTCGAAAAATTTCAAAATAATTTAGCAAAAAGTAGATGCTTCTAGATTCCTTTTTTCAAGGCAAAGACGATGGACAATGTTATTCAATGAAAAAATTGATTCTTCAGGGTGAAAATCGAGGATATAAGTGTGAACATATATCAGTTGATATCTCGGTGCATTTTTAAGCTAGCGCAAATCTGATAACACAGATCGACGCAGCTTAAAAATCCGCATCGAATGCACTATACTACATTGAAAAACGCTTAATACAAAAATCAGTTATGATCGTTTGAAAAATGATGCATTAGTGTATGTTGAGTTTCCATGTACACTCAACATTGCTTCCAAAAACATTTTGACAAAAATTTTTTCGAAAAATTTCAAAATAATTTAGCAAAAAGTAGATGTTTTTAGATTTCTTTTTTCAAGGCAAAGACGATGGACAATGTTATTCAATGAAAAAATTGATTCTTCAGGGTGAAAATCGAGGATATAAGTGTGAACATATATCAGTTGATATCTCGGTGCATTTTTAAGCTAGCGCAAATCTGATAACACAGATCGACGCAGCTTAAAAATCCGCATCGAATGCACTATACAACATTGAGAAACGCTTAATACAAAAATCAGTTATGATCGTTTGAAAAATGATGCATTAGTGTATGTTGAGTTTCCATGTACACTCAACATTGCTTCCAAAAACATTTTGACAAAAATTTTTTCGAAAAATTTCAAAATAATTTAGCAAAAAGTAGATGCTTCTAGATTCCTTTTTTCAAGGCAAAGACGATGGACAATGTTATTCAACGAAAAAATTGATTCTTCAGGGTGAAAATCGAGGATATAAGTGTGAACTTATATCAGTTGATATCTCGGTGCATTTTTAAGCTAGCGCAAATCTGATAACACAGATCGACGCAGCTTAAAAATCCGCATCGAATGCACTATACTACATTGAGAAACGCTTAATACAAAAATCAGTTATGATCGTTTGAAAAATGATGCATTAGTGTATGTTGAGTTTCCATGTACACTCAACATTGCTTCCAAAAACATTTTGACAAAAATTTTTTCGAAAAATTTCAAAATAATTTAGCAAAAAGTAGATGCTTCTAGATTCCTTTTTTCAAGGCAAAGACGATGGACAATGTTATTCAACGAAAAAATTGATTCTTCAGGGTGAAAATCGAGGATATAAGTGTGAACTTATATCAGTTGATATCTCGGTGCATTTTTAAGCTAGCGCAAATCTGATAACACAGATCGACGCAGCTTAAAAATCCGCATCGAATGCACTATACTACATTGAGAAACGCTTAATACAAAAATCAGTTATGATCGTTTGAAAAATGATGCATTAGTGTATGTTGAGTTTCCATGTACACTCAACATTGCTTCCAAAAACATTTTGACAAAAATTTTTTCGGAAAATTTCAAAATAATTTAGCAAAAAGTAGATGTTTTTAGATTTCTTTTTTCAAGGCAAAGACGATGGACAATGTTATTCAATGAAAAAATTGATTCTTCAGGGTGAAAATCGAGGATATAAGTGTGAACATATATCAGTTGATATCTCGGTGCATTTTTAAGCTAGCGCAAATCTGATAACACAGATCGACGCAGCTTAAAAATCCGCATCGAATGCACTATACTACATTGAGAAACGCTTAATACAAAAATCAGTTATGATCGTTTGAAAAATGATGCATTAGTGTATGTTGAGTTTCCATGTACACTCAACATTGCTTCCAAAAACATTTTGACAAAAATTTTTTCGAAAAATTTCAAAATAATTTAGCAAAAAGTAGATGCTTCTAGATTCCTTTTTTCAAGGCAAAGACGATGGACAATGTTATTCAATGAAAAAATTGATTCTTCAGGGTGAAAATCGAGGATATAAGTGTGAACATATATCAGTTGATATCTCGGTGCATTTTTAAGCTAGCGCAAATCTGATAACACAGATCGACGCAGCTTAAAAATCCGCATCGAATGCACTATACTACATTGAAAAACGCTTAATACAAAAATCAGTTATGATCGTTTGAAAAATGATGCATTAGTGTATGTTGAGTTTCCATGTACACTCAACATTGCTTCCAAAAACATTTTGACAAAAATTTTTTCGAAAAATTTCAAAATAATTTAGCAAAAAGTAGATGTTTTTAGATTTCTTTTTTCAAGGCAAAGACGATGGACAATGTTATTCAATGAAAAAATTGATTCTTCAGGGTGAAAATCGAGGATATAAGTGTGAACATATATCAGTTGATATCTCGGTGCATTTTTAAGCTAGCGCAAATCTGATAACACAGATCGACGCAGCTTAAAAATCCGCATCGAATGCACTATACAACATTGAGAAACGCTTAATACAAAAATCAGTTATGATCGTTTGAAAAATGATGCATTAGTGTATGTTGAGTTTCCATGTACACTCAACATTGCTTCCAAAAACATTTTGACAAAAATTTTTTCGAAAAATTTCAAAATAATTTAGCAAAAAGTAGATGCTTCTAGATTCCTTTTTTCAAGGCAAAGACGATGGACAATGTTATTCAACGAAAAAATTGATTCTTCAGGGTGAAAATCGAGGATATAAGTGTGAACTTATATCAGTTGATATCTCGGTGCATTTTTAAGCTAGCGCAAATCTGATAACACAGATCGACGCAGCTTAAAAATCCGCATCGAATGCACTATACTACATTGAGAAACGCTTAATACAAAAATCAGTTATGATCGTTTGAAAAATGATGCATTAGTGTATGTTGAGTTTCCATGTACACTCAACATTGCTTCCAAAAACATTTTGACAAAAATTTTTTCGAAAAATTTCAAAATAATTTAGCAAAAAGTAGATGTTTTTAGATTTCTTTTTTCAAGGCAAAGACGATGGACAATGTTATTCAATGAAAAAATTGATTCTTCAGGGTGAAAATCGAGGATATAAGTGTGAACATATATCAGTTGATATCTCGGTGCATTTTTAAGCTAGCGCAAATCTGATAACACAGATCGACGCAGCTTAAAAATCCGCATCGAATGCACTATACAACATTGAGAAACGCTTAATACAAAAATCAGTTATGATCGTTTGAAAAATGATGCATTAGTGTATGTTGAGTTTCCATGTACACTCAACATTGCTTCCAAAAACATTTTGACAAAAATTTTTTCGAAAAATTTCAAAATAATTTAGCAAAAAGTAGATGCTTCTAGATTCCTTTTTTCAAGGCAAA
Source organism: Auanema rhodensis (assembly GCA_964057225.1). Lineage (NCBI taxonomy): Eukaryota > Metazoa > Nematoda > Chromadorea > Rhabditida > Rhabditidae > Auanema > Auanema rhodense. Next base: position 4,526,481 of record OZ059899.1, on the reverse strand, counting down.
GACGATGGACAATGTTATTCAACGAAAAAATTGATTCTTCAGGGTGAAAATCGAGGATATAAGTGTGAACTTATATCAGTTGATATCTCGGTGCATTTTTAAGCTAGCGCAAATCTGATAACACAGATCGACGCAGCTTAAAAATCCGCATCGAATGCACTATACTACATTGAGAAACGCTTAATACAAAAATCAGTTATGATCGTTTGAAAAATGATGCATTAGTGTATGTTGAGTTTCCATGTACACTCAACATTGCTTCCAAAAACATTTTGACAAAAATTTTTTCGAAAAATTTCAAAATAATTTAGCAAAAAGTAGATGTTTTTAGATTTCTTTTTTCAAGGCAAAGACGATGGACAATGTTATTCAATGAAAAAATTGATTCTTCAGGGTGAAAATCGAGGATATAAGTGTGAACATATATCAGTTGATATCTCGGTGCATTTTTAAGCTAGCGCAAATCTGATAACACAGATCGACGCAGCTTAAAAATCCGCATCGAATGCACTATACTACATTGAGAAACGCTTAATACAAAAATCAGTTATGATCGTTTGAAAAATGATGCATTAGTGTATGTTGAGTTTCCATGTACACTCAACATTGCTTCCAAAAACATTTTGACAAAATTTTTTTCGAAAAATTTCAAAATAATTTAGCAAAAAGTAGATGTTTTTAGATTTCTTTTTTCAAGGCAAAGACGATGGACAATGTTATTCAACGAAAAAATTGATTCTTCAGGGTGAAAATCGAGGATATAAGTGTGAACTTATATCAGTTGATATCTCGGTGCATTTTTAAGCTAGCGCAAATCTGATAACACAGATCGACGCAGCTTAAAAATCCGCATCGAATGCACTATACAACATTGAGAAACGCTTAATACAAAAATCAGTTATGATCGTTTGAAAAATGATGCATTAGTGTATGTTGAGTTTCCATGTACACTCAACATTGCTTCCAAAAACATTTTGACAAAAATTTTTTCGAAAAATTTCAAAATAATTTAGCAAAAAGTAGATGCTTCTAGATTCCTTTTTTCAAGGCAAAGACGATGGACAATGTTATTCAACGAAAAAATTGATTCTTCAGGGTGAAAATCGAGGATATAAGTGTGAACATATATCAGTTGATATCTCGGTGCATTTTTAAGCTAGCGCAAATCTGATAACACAGATCGACGCAGCTTAAAAATCCGCATCGAATGCACTATACTACATTGAGAAACGCTTAATACAAAAATCAGTTATGATCGTTTGAAAAATGATGCATTAGTGTATGTTGAGTTTCCATGTACACTCAACATTGCTTCCAAAAACATTTTGACAAAATTTTTTTCGAAAAATTTCAAAATAATTTAGCAAAAAGTAGATGTTTTTAGATTTCTTTTTTCAAGGCAAAGACGATGGACAATGTTATTCAACGAAAAAATTGATTCTTCAGGGTGAAAATCGAGGATATAAGTGTGAACTTATATCAGTTGATATCTCGGTGCATTTTTAAGCTAGCGCAAATCTGATAACACAGATCGACGCAGCTTAAAAATCCGCATCGAATGCACTATACTACATTGAGAAACGCTTAATACAAAAATCAGTTATGATCGTTTGAAAAATGATGCATTAGTGTATGTTGAGTTTCCATGTACACTCAACATTGCTTCCAAAAACATTTTGACAAAATTTTTTTCGAAAAATTTCAAAATAATTTAGCAAAAAGTCGATGTTTTTAGATTTCTTTTTTCAAGGCAAAGACGATGGACAATGTTATTCAACGAAAAAATTGATTCTTCAGGGTGAAAATCGAGGATATAAGTGTGAACTTATATCAGTTGATATCTCGGTGCATTTTTAAGCTAGCGCAAATCTGATAACACAGATCGACGCAGCTTAAAAATCCGCATCGAATGCACTATACTACATTGAGAAACGCTTAATACAAAAATCAGTTATGATCGTTTGAAAAATGATGCATTAGTGTATGTTGAGTTTCCATGTACACTCAACATTGCTTCCAAAAACATTTTGACAAAAATTTTTTCGAAAAATTTCAAAATAATTTAGCAAAAAGTAGATGCTTCTAGATTCCTTTTTTCAAGGCAAAGACGATGGACAATGTTATTCAACGAAAAAATTGATTCTTCAGGGTGAAAATCGAGGATATAAGTGTGAACTTATATCAGTTGATATCTCGGTGCATTTTTAAGCTAGCGCAAATCTGATAACACAGATCGACGCAGCTTAAAAATCCGCATCGAATGCACTATACTACATTGAGAAACGCTTAATACAAAAATCAGTTATGATCGTTTGAAAAATGATGCATTAGTGTATGTTGAGTTTCCATGTACACTCAACATTGCTTCCAAAAACATTTTGACAAAAATTTTTTCGAAAAATTTCAAAATAATTTAGCAAAAAGTAGATGTTTTTAGATTTCTTTTTTCAAGGCAAAGACGATGGACAATGTTATTCAATGAAAAAATTGATTCTTCAGGGTGAAAATCGAGGATATAAGTGTGAACATATATCAGTTGATATCTCGGTGCATTTTTAAGCTAGCGCAAATCTGATAACACAGATCGACGCAGCTTAAAAATCCGCATCGAATGCACCATACTACATTGAGAAACGCTTAATACAAAAATCAGTTATGATCGTTTGAAAAATGATGCATTAGTGTATGTTGAGTTTCCATGTACACTCAACATTGCTTCCAAAAACATTTTGACAAAAATTTTTTCGAAAAATTTCAAAATAATTTAGCAAAAAGTAGATGCTTCTAGATTCCTTTTTTCAAGGCAAAGACGATGGACAATGTTATTCAACGAAAAAATTGATTCTTCAGGGTGAAAATCGAGGATATAAGTGTGAACTTATATCAGTTGATATCTCGGTGCATTTTTAAGCTAGCGCAAATCTGATAACACAGATCGACGCAGCTTAAAAATCCGCATCGAATGCACTATACTACATTGAGAAACGCTTAATACAAAAATCAGTTATGATCGTTTGAAAAATGATGCATTAGTGTATGTTGAGTTTCCATGTACACTCAACATTGCTTCCAAAAACATTTTGACAAAAATTTTTTCGAAAAATTTCAAAATAATTTAGCAAAAAGTAGATGCTTCTAGATTCCTTTTTTCAAGGCAAAGACGATGGACAATGTTATTCAACGAAAAAATTGATTCTTCAGGGTGAAAATCGAGGATATAAGTGTGAACTTATATCAGTTGATATCTCGGTGCATTTTTAAGCTAGCGCAAATCTGATAACACAGATCGACGCAGCTTAAAAATCCGCATCGAATGCACTATACTACATTGAGAAACGCTTAATACAAAAATCAGTTATGATCGTTTGAAAAATGATGCATTAGTGTATGTTGAGTTTCCATGTACACTCAACATTGCTTCCAAAAACATTTTGACAAAAATTTTTTCGAAAAATTTCAAAATAATTTAGCAAAAAGTAGATGCTTCTAGATTCCTTTTTTCAAGGCAAAGACGATGGACAATGTTATTCAACGAAAAAATTGATTCTTCAGGGTGAAAATCGAGGATATAAGTGTGAACTTATATCAGTTGATATCTCGGTGCATTTTTAAGCTAGCGCAAATCTGATAACACAGATCGACGCAGCTTAAAAATCCGCATCGAATGCACTATACTACATTGAGAAACGCTTAATACAAAAATCAGTTATGATCGTTTGAAAAATGATGCATTAGTGTATGTTGAGTTTCCATGTACACTCAACATTGCTTCCAAAAACATTTTGACAAAAATTTTTTCGAAAAATTTCAAAATAATTTAGCAAAAAGTAGATGTTTTTAGATTTCTTTTTTCAAGGCAAAGACGATGGACAATGTTATTCAATGAAAAAATTGATTCTTCAGGGTGAAAATCGAGGATATAAGTGTGAACATATATCAGTTGATATCTCGGTGCATTTTTAAGCTAGCGCAAATCTGATAACACAGATCGACGCAGCTTAAAAATCCGCATCGAATGCACTATACTACATTGAGAAACACTTGATACAAAAATTAGTTATGATCGTTTGAAAAATGATGCATTAGTGTATGTTGAGTTTCCATGTACACTCAACATTGCTTCCAAAAACATTTTGACAAAAATTTTTTCGAAAAATTTCAAAATAATTTAGCAAAAAGTAGATGTTTTTAGATTCCATTTTTCAAGGCAAAGACGATGGACAATGTTATTCAACGAAAAAATTAATTCTTCAGGGTGAAAATCGAGGATATAAGTGTGAACTTATATCAGTTGATATCTCGGTGCATTTTTAAGCTAGCGCAAATCTGATAACACAGATCGACGCAGCTTAAAATTCCGCATCGAATGCACTATACTACATTGAGAAACGCTTAATACAAAAATCAGTTATGATCGTTTGAAAAATGATGCATTAGTGTATGTTGAGTTTCCATGTACACTCAACATTGCTTCCAAAAACATTTTGACAAAAATTTTTTCGAAAAATTTCAAAATAATTTAGCAAAAAGTAGATGTTTTTAGATTTCTTTTTTCAAGGCAAAGACGATGGACAATGTTATTCAATGAAAAAATTGATTCTTCAGGGTGAAAATCGAGGATATAAGTGTGAACATATATCAGTTGATATCTCGGTGCATTTTTAAGCTAGCGCAAATCTGATAACACAGATCGACGCAGCTTAAAAATCCGCATCGAATGCACTATACTACATTGAGAAACGCTTAATACAAAAATCAGTTATGATCGTTTGAAAAATGATGCATTAGTGTATGTTGAGTTTCCATGTACACTCAACATTGCTTCCAAAAACATTTTGACAAAAATTTTTTCGAAAAATTTCAAAATAATTTAGCAAAAAGTAGATGTTTTTAGATTTCTTTTTTCAAGGCAAAGACGATGGACAATGTTATTCAATGAAAAAATTGATTCTTCAGGGTGAAAATCGAGGATATAAGTGTGAACATATATCAGTTGATATCTCGGTGCATTTTTAAGCTAGCGCAAATCTGATAACACAGATCGACGCAGCTTAAAAATCCGCATCGAATGCACTATACTACATTGAGAAACGCTTAATACAAAAATCAGTTATGATCGTTTGAAAAATGATGCATTAGTGTATGTTGAGTTTCCATGTACACTCAACATTGCTTCCAAAAACATTTTGACAAAAATTTTTTCGAAAAATTTCAAAATAATTTAGCAAAAAGTAGATGCTTCTAGATTCCTTTTTTCAAGGCAAAGACGATGGACAATGTTATTCAACGAAAAAATTGATTCTTCAGGGTGAAAATCGAGGATATAAGTGTGAACTTATATCAGTTGATATCTCGGTGCATTTTTAAGCTAGCGCAAATCTGATAACACAGATCGACGCAGCTTAAAAATCCGCATCGAATGCACTATACTACATTGAGAAACGCTTAATACAAAAATCAGTTATGATCGTTTGAAAAATGATGCATTAGTGTATGTTGAGTTTCCATGTACACTCAACATTGCTTCCAAAAACATTTTGACAAAAATTTTTTCGGAAAATTTCAAAATAATTTAGCAAAAAGTAGATGTTTTTAGATTTCTTTTTTCAAGGCAAAGACGATGGACAATGTTATTCAATGAAAAAATTGATTCTTCAGGGTGAAAATCGAGGATATAAGTGTGAACATATATCAGTTGATATCTCGGTGCATTTTTAAGCTAGCGCAAATCTGATAACACAGATCGACGCAGCTTAAAAATCCGCATCGAATGCACTATACTACATTGAGAAACGCTTAATACAAAAATCAGTTATGATCGTTTGAAAAATGATGCATTAGTGTATGTTGAGTTTCCATGTACACTCAACATTGCTTCCAAAAACATTTTGACAAAAATTTTTTCGAAAAATTTCAAAATAATTTAGCAAAAAGTAGATGCTTCTAGATTCCTTTTTTCAAGGCAAAGACGATGGACAATGTTATTCAACGAAAAAATTGATTCTTCAGGGTGAAAATCGAGGATATAAGTGTGAACTTATATCAGTTGATATCTCGGTGCATTTTTAAGCTAGCGCAAATCTGATAACACAGATCGACGCAGCTTAAAAATCCGCATCGAATGCACTATACTACATTGAGAAACGCTTAATACAAAAATCAGTTATGATCGTTTGAAAAATGATGCATTAGTGTATGTTGAGTTTCCATGTACACTCAACATTGCTTCCAAAAACATTTTGACAAAAATTTTTTCGGAAAATTTCAAAATAATTTAGCAAAAAGTAGATGTTTTTAGATTTCTTTTTTCAAGGCAAAGACGATGGACAATGTTATTCAATGAAAAAATTGATTCTTCAGGGTGAAAATCGAGGATATAAGTGTGAACATATATCAGTTGATATCTCGGTGCATTTTTAAGCTAGCGCAAATCTGATAACACAGATCGACGCAGCTTAAAAATCCGCATCGAATGCACTATACTACATTGAGAAACGCTTAATACAAAAATCAGTTATGATCGTTTGAAAAATGATGCATTAGTGTATGTTGAGTTTCCATGTACACTCAACATTGCTTCCAAAAACATTTTGACAAAAATTTTTTCGAAAAATTTCAAAATAATTTAGCAAAAAGTAGATGCTTCTAGATTCCTTTTTTCAAGGCAAAGACGATGGACAATGTTATTCAACGAAAAAATTGATTCTTCAGGGTGAAAATCGAGGATATAAGTGTGAACTTATATCAGTTGATATCTCGGTGCATTTTTAAGCTAGCGCAAATCTGATAACACAGATCGACGCAGCTTAAAAATCCGCATCGAATGCACTATACTACATTGAGAAACGCTTAATACAAAAATCAGTTATGATCGTTTGAAAAATGATGCATTAGTGTATGTTGAGTTTCCATGTACACTCAACATTGCTTCCAAAAACATTTTGACAAAAATTTTTTCGAAAAATTTCAAAATAATTTAGCAAAAAGTAGATGCTTCTAGATTCCTTTTTTCAAGGCAAAGACGATGGACAATGTTATTCAACGAAAAAATTGATTCTTCAGGGTGAAAATCGAGGATATAAGTGTGAACTTATATCAGTTGATATCTCGGTGCATTTTTAAGCTAGCGCAAATCTGATAACACAGATCGACGCAGCTTAAAAATCCGCATCGAATGCACTATACTACATTGAGAAACGCTTAATACAAAAATCAGTTATGATCGTTTGAAAAATGATGCATTAGTGTATGTTGAGTTTCCATGTACACTCAACATTGCTTCCAAAAACATTTTGACAAAAATTTTTTCGGAAAATTTCAAAATAATTTAGCAAAAAGTAGATGTTTTTAGATTTCTTTTTTCAAGGCAAAGACGATGGACAATGTTATTCAATGAAAAAATTGATTCTTCAGGGTGAAAATCGAGGATATAAGTGTGAACATATATCAGTTGATATCTCGGTGCATTTTTAAGCTAGCGCAAATCTGATAACACAGATCGACGCAGCTTAAAAATCCGCATCGAATGCACTATACTACATTGAGAAACGCTTAATACAAAAATCAGTTATGATCGTTTGAAAAATGATGCATTAGTGTATGTTGAGTTTCCATGTACACTCAACATTGCTTCCAAAAACATTTTGACAAAAATTTTTTCGAAAAATTTCAAAATAATTTAGCAAAAAGTAGATGCTTCTAGATTCCTTTTTTCAAGGCAAAGACGATGGACAATGTTATTCAACGAAAAAATTGATTCTTCAGGGTGAAAATCGAGGATATAAGTGTGAACTTATATCAGTTGATATCTCGGTGCATTTTTAAGCTAGCGCAAATCTGATAACACAGATCGACGCAGCTTAAAAATCCGCATCGAATGCACTATACTACATTGAGAAACGCTTAATACAAAAATCAGTTATGATCGTTTGAAAAATGATGCATTAGTGTATGTTGAGTTTCCATGTACACTCAACATTGCTTCCAAAAACATTTTGACAAAAATTTTTTCGAAAAATTTCAAAATAATTTAGCAAAAAGTAGATGTTTTTAGATTTCTTTTTTCAAGGCAAAGACGATGGACAATGTTATTCAATGAAAAAATTGATTCTTCAGGGTGAAAATCGAGGATATAAGTGTGAACATATATCAGTTGATATCTCGGTGCATTTTTAAGCTAGCGCAAATCTGATAACACAGATCGACGCAGCTTAAAAATCCGCATCGAATGCACTATACTACATTGAGAAACGCTTAATACAAAAATCAGTTATGATCGTTTGAAAAATGATGCATTAGTGTATGTTGAGTTTCCATGTACACTCAACATTGCTTCCAAAAACATTTTGACAAAATTTTTTTCGAAAAATTTTAAAATAATTTAGCAAAAAGTAGATGTTTTTAGATTTCTTTTTTCAAGGCAAAGACGATGGACAATGTTATTCAACGAAAAAATTGATTCTTCAGGGTGAAAATCGAGGATATAAGTGTGAACTTATATCAGTTGATATCTCGGTGCATTTTTAAGCTAGCGCAAATCTGATAACACAGATCGACGCAGCTTAAAAATCCGCATCGAATGCACTTTACTACATTGAGAAACGCTTAATACAAAAATCAGTTATGATCGTTTGAAAAATGATGCATTAGTGTATGTTGAGTTTCCATGTACACTCAACATTGCTTCCAAAAACATTTTGACAAAAATTTTTTCGAAAAATTTCAAAATAATTTAGCAAAAAGTAGATGCTTCTAGATTCCTTTTTTCAAGGCAAAGACGATGGACAATGTTATTCAATGAAAAAATTGATTCTTCAGGGTGAAAATCGAGGATATAAGTGTGAACATATATCAGTTGATATCTCGGTGCATTTTTAAGCTAGCGCAAATCTGATAACACAGATCGACGCAGCTTAAAAATCCGCATCGAATGCACTATACTACATTGAGAAACGCTTAATACAAAAATCAGTTATGATCGTTTGAAAAATGATGCATTAGTGTATGTTGAGTTTCCATGTACACTCAACATTGCTTCCAAAAACATTTTGACAAAAATTTTTTCGAAAAATTTCAAAATAATTTAGCAAAAAGTAGATGCTTCTAGATTCCTTTTTTCAAGGCAAAGACGATGGACAATGTTATTCAACGAAAAAATTGATTCTTCAGGGTGAAAATCGAGGATATAAGTGTGAACTTATATCAGTTGATATCTCGGTGCATTTTTAAGCTAGCGCAAATCTGATAACACAGATCGACGCAGCTTAAAAATCCGCATCGAATGCACTATACTACATTGAGAAACGCTTAATACAAAAATCAGTTATGATCGTTTGAAAAATGATGCATTAGTGTATGTTGAGTTTCCATGTACACTCAACATTGCTTCCAAAAACATTTTGACAAAAATTTTTTCGAAAAATTTCAAAATAATTTAGCAAAAAGTAGATGTTTTTAGATTTCTTTTTTCAAGGCAAAGACGATGGACAATGTTATTCAATGAAAAAATTGATTCTTCAGGGTGAAAATCGAGGATATAAGTGTGAACATATATCAGTTGATATCTCGGTGCATTTTTAAGCTAGCGCAAATCTGATAACACAGATCGACGCAGCTTAAAAATCCGCATCGAATGCACTATACTACATTGAGAAACGCTTAATACAAAAATCAGTTATGATCGTTTGAAAAATGATGCATTAGTGTATGTTGAGTTTCCATGTACACTCAACATTGCTTCCAAAAACATTTTGACAAAAATTTTTTCGAAAAATTTCAAAATAATTTAGCAAAAAGTAGATGCTTCTAGATTCCTTTTTTCAAGGCAAAGACGATGGACAATGTTATTCAATGAAAAAATTGATTCTTCAGGGTGAAAATCGAGGATATAAGTGTGAACATATATCAGTTGATATCTCGGTGCATTTTTAAGCTAGCGCAAATCTGATAACACAGATCGACGCAGCTTAAAAATCCGCATCGAATGCACTATACTACATTGAGAAACGCTTAATACAAAAATCAGTTATGATCGTTTGAAAAATGATGCATTAGTGTATGTTGAGTTTCCATGTACACTCAACATTGCTTCCAAAAACATTTTGACAAAAATTTTTTCAAAAAATTTCAAAATAATTTAGCAAAAAGTAGATGTTTTTAGATTTCTTTTTTCAAGGCAAAGACGATGGACAATGTTATTCAATGAAAAAATTGATTCTTCAGGGTGAAAATCGAGGATATAAGTGTGAACATATATCAGTTGATATCTCGGTGCATTTTTAAGCTAGCGCAAATCTGATAACACAGATCGACGCAGCTTAAAAATCCGCATCGAATGCACTATACTACATTGAGAAACGCATAATACAAAAATTAGTTATGATCGTTTGAAAAATGATGCATTAGTGTATGTTGAGTTTCCATGTACACTCAACATTGCTTCCAAAAACATTTTGACAAAAATTTTTTCGAAAAATTTCAAAATAATTTAGCAAAAAGTAGATGTTTTTAGATTTCTTTTTTCAAGGCAAAGACGATGGACAATGTTATTCAACGAAAAAATTGATTCTTCAGGGTGAAAATCGAGGATATAAGTGTGAACTTATATCAGTTGATATCTCGGTGCATTTTTAAGCTAGCGCAAATCTGATAACACAGATCGACGCAGCTTAAAAATCCGCATCGAATGCACTATACTACATTGAGAAAAGCTTAATACAAAAATCAGTTATGATCGTTTGAAAAATGATGCATTAGTGTATGTTGAGTTTCCATGTACACTCAACATTGCTTCCAAAAACATTTTGACAAAAATTTTTTCGAAAAATTTCAAAATAATTTAGCAAAAAGTAGATGCTTCTAGATTCCTTTTTTCAAGGCAAAGACGATGGACAATGTTATTCAATGAAAAAATTGATTCTTCAGGGTGAAAATCGAGGATATAAGTGTGAACATATATCAGTTGATATCTCGGTGCATTTTTAAGCTAGCGCAAATCTGATAACACAGATCGACGCAGCTTAAAAATCCGCATCGAATGCACTATACTACATTGAGAAACGCTTAATACAAAAATCAGTTATGATCGTTTGAAAAATGATGCATTAGTGTATGTTGAGTTTCCATGTACACTCAACATTGCTTCCAAAAACATTTTGACAAAAATTTTTTCGGAAAATTTCAAAATAATTTAGCAAAAAGTAGATGTTTTTAGATTTCTTTTTTCAAGGCAAAGACGATGGACAATGTTATTCAATGAAAAAATTGATTCTTCAGGGTGAAAATCGAGGATATAAGTGTGAACATATATCAGTTGATATCTCGGTGCATTTTTAAGCTAGCGCAAATCTGATAACACAGATCGACGCAGCTTAAAAATCCGCATCGAATGCACTATACTACATTGAGAAACGCATAATACAAAAATTAGTTATGATCGTTTGAAAAATGATGCATTAGTGTATGTTGAGTTTCCATGTACACTCAACATTGCTTCCAAAAACATTTTGACAAAAATTTTTTCGAAAAATTTCAAAATAATTTAGCAAAAAGTAGATGTTTTTAGATTTCTTTTTTCAAGGCAAAGACGATGGACAATGTTATTCAACGAAAAAATTGATTCTTCAGGGTGAAAATCGAGGATATAAGTGTGAACTTATATCAGTTGATATCTCGGTGCATTTTTAAGCTAGCGCAAATCTGATAACACAGATCGACGCAGCTTAAAAATCCGCATCGAATGCACTATACTACATTGAGAAACGCTTAATACAAAAATCAGTTATGATCGTTTGAAAAATGATGCATTAGTGTATGTTGAGTTTCCATGTACACTCAACATTGCTTCCAAAAACATTTTGACAAAAATTTTTTCGAAAAATTTCAAAATAATTTAGCAAAAAGTAGATGCTTCTAGATTCCTTTTTTCAAGGCAAAGACGATGGACAATGTTATTCAATGAAAAAATTGATTCTTCAGGGTGAAAATCGAGGATATAAGTGTGAACATATATCAGTTGATATCTCGGTGCATTTTTAAGCTAGCGCAAATCTGATAACACAGATCGACGCAGCTTAAAAATCCGCATCGAATGCACTATACTACATTGAGAAACGCTTAATACAAAAATCAGTTATGATCGTTTGAAAAATGATGCATTAGTGTATGTTGAGTTTCCATGTACACTCAACATTGCTTCCAAAAACATTTTGACAAAAATTTTTTCGAAAAATTTCAAAATAATTTAGCAAAAAGTAGATGCTTCTAGATTCCTTTTTTCAAGGCAAAGACGATGGACAATGTTATTCAATGAAAAAATTGATTCTTCAGGGTGAAAATCGAGGATATAAGTGTGAACATATATCAGTTGATATCTCGGTGCATTTTTAAGCTAGCGCAAATCTGATAACACAGATCGACGCAGCTTAAAAATCCGCATCGAATGCACTATACTACATTGAGAAACGCATAATACAAAAATTAGTTATGATCGTTTGAAAAATGATGCATTAGTGTATGTTGAGTTTCCATGTACACTCAACATTGCTTCCAAAAACATTTTGACAAAAATTTTTTCGAAAAATTTCAAAATAATTTAGCAAAAAGTAGATGTTTTTAGATTTCTTTTTTCAAGGCAAAGACGATGGACAATGTTATTCAACGAAAAAATTGATTCTTCAGGGTGAAAATCGAGGATATAAGTGTGAACTTATATCAGTTGATATCTCGGTGCATTTTTAAGCTAGCGCAAATCTGATAACACAGATCGACGCAGCTTAAAAATCCGCATCGAATGCACTATACTACATTGAGAAAAGCTTAATACAAAAATCAGTTATGATCGTTTGAAAAATGATGCATTAGTGTATGTTGAGTTTCCATGTACACTCAACATTGCTTCCAAAAACATTTTGACAAAAATTTTTTCGAAAAATTTCAAAATAATTTAGCAAAAAGTAGATGCTTCTAGATTCCTTTTTTCAAGGCAAAGACGATGGACAATGTTATTCAATGAAAAAATTGATTCTTCAGGGTGAAAATCGAGGATATAAGTGTGAACATATATCAGTTGATATCTCGGTGCATTTTTAAGCTAGCGCAAATCTGATAACACAGATCGACGCAGCTTAAAAATCCGCATCGAATGCACTATACTACATTGAGAAACGCTTAATACAAAAATCAGTTATGATCGTTTGAAAAATGATGCATTAGTGTATGTTGAGTTTCCATGTACACTCAACATTGCTTCCAAAAACATTTTGACAAAAATTTTTTCGGAAAATTTCAAAATAATTTAGCAAAAAGTAGATGTTTTTAGATTTCTTTTTTCAAGGCAAAGACGATGGACAATGTTATTCAATGAAAAAATTGATTCTTCAGGGTGAAAATCGAGGATATAAGTGTGAACATATATCAGTTGATATCTCGGTGCATTTTTAAGCTAGCGCAAATCTGATAACACAGATCGACGCAGCTTAAAAATCCGCATCGAATGCACTATACTACATTGAGAAACGCATAATACAAAAATTAGTTATGATCGTTTGAAAAATGATGCATTAGTGTATGTTGAGTTTCCATGTACACTCAACATTGCTTCCAAAAACATTTTGACAAAAATTTTTTCGAAAAATTGCAAAATAATTTAGCAAAAAGTAGATGTTTTTAGATTTCTTTTTTCAAGGCAAAGACGATGGACAATGTTATTCAACGAAAAAATTGATTCTTCAGGGTGAAAATCGAGGATATAAGTGTGAACTTATATCAGTTGATATCTCGGTGCATTTTTAAGCTAGCGCAAATCTGATAACACAGATCGACGCAGCTTAAAAATCCGCATCGAATGCACTATACTACATTGAGAAACGCTTAATACAAAAATTAGTTATGATCGTTTGAAAAATGATGCATTAGTGTATGTTGAGTTTCCATGTACACTCAACATTGCTTCCAAAAACATTTTGACAAAAATTTTTTCGAAAAATTTCAAAATAATTTAGCAAAAAGTAGATGCTTCTAGATTCCTTTTTTCAAGGCAAAGACGATGGACAATGTTATTCAATGAAAAAATTGATTCTTCAGGGTGAAAATCGAGGATATAAGTGTGAACATATATCAGTTGATATCTCGGTGCATTTTTAAGCTAGCGCAAATCTGATAACACAGATCGACGCAGCTTAAAAATCCGCATCGAATGCACTATACTACATTGAGAAACGCTTAATACAAAAATCAGTTATGATCGTTTGAAAAATGATGCATTAGTGTATGTTGAGTTTCCATGTACACTCAACATTGCTTCCAAAAACATTTTGACAAAAATTTTTTCGAAAAATTTCAAAATAATTTAGCAAAAAGTAGATGCTTCTAGATTCCTTTTTTCAAGGCAAAGACGATGGACAATGTTATTCAATGAAAAAATTGATTCTTCAGGGTGAAAATCGAGGATATAAGTGTGAACATATATCAGTTGATATCTCGGTGCATTTTTAAGCTAGCGCAAATCTGATAACACAGATCGACGCAGCTTAAAAATCCGCATCGAATGCACTATACTACATTGAAAAACGCTTAATACAAAAATCAGTTATGATCGTTTGAAAAATGATGCATTAGTGTATGTTGAGTTTCCATGTACACTCAACATTGCTTCCAAAAACATTTTGACAAAAATTTTTTCGAAAAATTTCAAAATAATTTAGCAAAAAGTAGATGTTTTTAGATTTCTTTTTTCAAGGCAAAGACGATGGACAATGTTATTCAATGAAAAAATTGATTCTTCAGGGTGAAAATCGAGGATATAAGTGTGAACATATATCAGTTGATATCTCGGTGCATTTTTAAGCTAGCGCAAATCTGATAACACAGATCGACGCAGCTTAAAAATCCGCATCGAATGCACTATACTACATTGAGAAACGCTTAATACAAAAATCAGTTATGATCGTTTGAAAAATGATGCATTAGTGTATGTTGAGTTTCCATGTACACTCAACATTGCTTCCAAAAACATTTTGACAAAAATTTTTTCGAAAAATTTCAAAATAATTTAGCAAAAAGTAGATGCTTCTAGATTCCTTTTTTCAAGGCAAAGACGATGGACAATGTTATTCAACGAAAAAATTGATTCTTCAGGGTGAAAATCGAGGATATAAGTGTGAACTTATATCAGTTGATATCTCGGTGCATTTTTAAGCTAGCGCAAATCTGATAACACAGATCGACGCAGCTTAAAAATCCGCATCGAATGCACTATACTACATTGAGAAACGCTTAATACAAAAATCAGTTATGATCGTTTGAAAAATGATGCATTAGTGTATGTTGAGTTTCCATGTACACTCAACATTGCTTCCAAAAACATTTTGACAAAAATTTTTTCGGAAAATTTCAAAATAATTTAGCAAAAAGTAGATGTTTTTAGATTTCTTTTTTCAAGGCAAAGACGATGGACAATGTTATTCAATGAAAAAATTGATTCTTCAGGGTGAAAATCGAGGATATAAGTGTGAACATATATCAGTTGATATCTCGGTGCATTTTTAAGCTAGCGCAAATCTGATAACACAGATCGACGCAGCTTAAAAATCCGCATCGAATGCACTATACTACATTGAGAAACGCTTAATACAAAAATCAGTTATGATCGTTTGAAAAATGATGCATTAGTGTATGTTGAGTTTCCATGTACACTCAACATTGCTTCCAAAAACATTTTGACAAAAATTTTTTCGAAAAATTTCAAAATAATTTAGCAAAAAGTAGATGCTTCTAGATTCCTTTTTTCAAGGCAAAGACGATGGACAATGTTATTCAACGAAAAAATTGATTCTTCAGGGTGAAAATCGAGGATATAAGTGTGAACTTATATCAGTTGATATCTCGGTGCATTTTTAAGCTAGCGCAAATCTGATAACACAGATCGACGCAGCTTAAAAATCCGCATCGAATGCACTATACTACATTGAGAAACGCTTAATACAAAAATCAGTTATGATCGTTTGAAAAATGATGCATTAGTGTATGTTGAGTTTCCATGTACACTCAACATTGCTTCCAAAAACATTTTGACAAAAATTTTTTCGAAAAATTTCAAAATAATTTAGCAAAAAGTAGATGCTTCTAGATTCCTTTTTTCAAGGCAAAGACGATGGACAATGTTATTCAACGAAAAAATTGATTCTTCAGGGTGAAAATCGAGGATATAAGTGTGAACTTATATCAGTTGATATCTCGGTGCATTTTTAAGCTAGCGCAAATCTGATAACACAGATCGACGCAGCTTAAAAATCCGCATCGAATGCACTATACTACATTGAGAAACGCTTAATACAAAAATCAGTTATGATCGTTTGAAAAATGATGCATTAGTGTATGTTGAGTTTCCATGTACACTCAACATTGCTTCCAAAAACATTTTGACAAAAATTTTTTCGGAAAATTTCAAAATAATTTAGCAAAAAGTAGATGTTTTTAGATTTCTTTTTTCAAGGCAAAGACGATGGACAATGTTATTCAATGAAAAAATTGATTCTTCAGGGTGAAAATCGAGGATATAAGTGTGAACATATATCAGTTGATATCTCGGTGCATTTTTAAGCTAGCGCAAATCTGATAACACAGATCGACGCAGCTTAAAAATCCGCATCGAATGCACTATACTACATTGAGAAACGCTTAATACAAAAATCAGTTATGATCGTTTGAAAAATGATGCATTAGTGTATGTTGAGTTTCCATGTACACTCAACATTGCTTCCAAAAACATTTTGACAAAAATTTTTTCGAAAAATTTCAAAATAATTTAGCAAAAAGTAGATGCTTCTAGATTCCTTTTTTCAAGGCAAAGACGATGGACAATGTTATTCAACGAAAAAATTGATTCTTCAGGGTGAAAATCGAGGATATAAGTGTGAACTTATATCAGTTGATATCTCGGTGCATTTTTAAGCTAGCGCAAATCTGATAACACAGATCGACGCAGCTTAAAAATCCGCATCGAATGCACTATACTACATTGAGAAACGCTTAATACAAAAATCAGTTATGATCGTTTGAAAAATGATGCATTAGTGTATGTTGAGTTTCCATGTACACTCAACATTGCTTCCAAAAACATTTTGACAAAAATTTTTTCGAAAAATTTCAAAATAATTTAGCAAAAAGTAGATGTTTTTAGATTTCTTTTTTCAAGGCAAAGACGATGGACAATGTTATTCAATGAAAAAATTGATTCTTCAGGGTGAAAATCGAGGATATAAGTGTGAACATATATCAGTTGATATCTCGGTGCATTTTTAAGCTAGCGCAAATCTGATAACACAGATCGACGCAGCTTAAAAATCCGCATCGAATGCACTATACTACATTGAGAAACGCTTAATACAAAAATCAGTTATGATCGTTTGAAAAATGATGCATTAGTGTATGTTGAGTTTCCATGTACACTCAACATTGCTTCCAAAAACATTTTGACAAAATTTTTTTCGAAAAATTTTAAAATAATTTAGCAAAAAGTAGATGTTTTTAGATTTCTTTTTTCAAGGCAAAGACGATGGACAATGTTATTCAACGAAAAAATTGATTCTTCAGGGTGAAAATCGAGGATATAAGTGTGAACTTATATCAGTTGATATCTCGGTGCATTTTTAAGCTAGCGCAAATCTGATAACACAGATCGACGCAGCTTAAAAATCCGCATCGAATGCACTTTACTACATTGAGAAACGCTTAATACAAAAATCAGTTATGATCGTTTGAAAAATGATGCATTAGTGTATGTTGAGTTTCCATGTACACTCAACATTGCTTCCAAAAACATTTTGACAAAAATTTTTTCGAAAAATTTCAAAATAATTTAGCAAAAAGTAGATGCTTCTAGATTCCTTTTTTCAAGGCAAAGACGATGGACAATGTTATTCAATGAAAAAATTGATTCTTCAGGGTGAAAATCGAGGATATAAGTGTGAACATATATCAGTTGATATCTCGGTGCATTTTTAAGCTAGCGCAAATCTGATAACACAGATCGACGCAGCTTAAAAATCCGCATCGAATGCACTATACTACATTGAGAAACGCTTAATACAAAAATCAGTTATGATCGTTTGAAAAATGATGCATTAGTGTATGTTGAGTTTCCATGTACACTCAACATTGCTTCCAAAAACATTTTGACAAAAATTTTTTCGAAAAATTTCAAAATAATTTAGCAAGAAGTAGATGCTTCTAGATTCCTTTTTTCAAGGCAAAGACGATGGACAATGTTATTCAACGAAAAAATTGATTCTTCAGGGTGAAAATCGAGGATATAAGTGTGAACTTATATCAGTTGATATCTCGGTGCATTTTTAAGCTAGCGCAAATCTGATAACACAGATCGACGCAGCTTAAAAATCCGCATCGAATGCACTATACTACATTGAGAAACGCTTAATACAAAAATCAGTTATGATCGTTTGAAAAATGATGCATTAGTGTATGTTGAGTTTCCATGTACACTCAACATTGCTTCCAAAAACATTTTGACAAAAATTTTTTCGAAAAATTTCAAAATAATTTAGCAAAAAGTAGATGCTTCTAGATTCCTTTTTTCAAGGCAAAGACGATGGACAATGTTATTCAATGAAAAAATTGATTCTTCAGGGTGAAAATCGAGGATATAAGTGTGAACATATATCAGTTGATATCTCGGTGCATTTTTAAGCTAGCGCAAATCTGATAACACAGATCGACGCAGCTTAAAAATCCGCATCGAATGCACTATACTACATTGAGAAACGCTTAATACAAAAATCAGTTATGATCGTTTGAAAAATGATGCATTAGTGTATGTTGAGTTTCCATGTACACTCAACATTGCTTCCAAAAACATTTTGACAAAAATTTTTTCAAAAAATTTCAAAATAATTTAGCAAAAAGTAGATGTTTTTAGATTTCTTTTTTCAAGGCGAAGACGATGGACAATGTTATTCAATGAAAAAATTGATTCTTCAGGGTGAAAATCGAGGATATAAGTGTGAACATATATCAGTTGATATCTCGGTGCATTTTTAAGCTAGCGCAAATCTGATAACACAGATCGACGCAGCTTAAAAATCCGCATCGAATGCACTATACTACATTGAGAAACGCATAATACAAAAATTAGTTATGATCGTTTGAAAAATGATGCATTAGTGTATGTTGAGTTTCCATGTACACTCAACATTGCTTCCAAAAACATTTTGACAAAAATTTTTTCGAAAAATTTCAAAATAATTTAGCAAAAAGTAGATGTTTTTAGATTTCTTTTTTCAAGGCAAAGACGATGGACAATGTTATTCAACGAAAAAATTGATTCTTCAGGGTGAAAATCGAGGATATAAGTGTGAACTTATATCAGTTGATATCTCGGTGCATTTTTAAGCTAGCGCAAATCTGATAACACAGATCGACGCAGCTTAAAAATCCGCATCGAATGCACTATACTACATTGAGAAAAGCTTAATACAAAAATCAGTTATGATCGTTTGAAAAATGATGCATTAGTGTATGTTGAGTTTCCATGTACACTCAACATTGCTTCCAAAAACATTTTGACAAAAATTTTTTCGAAAAATTTCAAAATAATTTAGCAAAAAGTAGATGCTTCTAGATTCCTTTTTTCAAGGCAAAGACGATGGACAATGTTATTCAATGAAAAAATTGATTCTTCAGGGTGAAAATCGAGGATATAAGTGTGAACATATATCAGTTGATATCTCGGTGCATTTTTAAGCTAGCGCAAATCTGATAACACAGATCGACGCAGCTTAAAAATCCGCATCGAATGCACTATACTACATTGAGAAACGCTTAATACAAAAATCAGTTATGATCGTTTGAAAAATGATGCATTAGTGTATGTTGAGTTTCCATGTACACTCAACATTGCTTCCAAAAACATTTTGACAAAAATTTTTTCGGAAAATTTCAAAATAATTTAGCAAAAAGTAGATGTTTTTAGATTTCTTTTTTCAAGGCAAAGACGATGGACAATGTTATTCAATGAAAAAATTGATTCTTCAGGGTGAAAATCGAGGATATAAGTGTGAACATATATCAGTTGATATCTCGGTGCATTTTTAAGCTAGCGCAAATCTGATAACACAGATCGACGCAGCTTAAAAATCCGCATCGAATGCACTATACTACATTGAGAAACGCATAATACAAAAATTAGTTATGATCGTTTGAAAAATGATGCATTAGTGTATGTTGAGTTTCCATGTACACTCAACATTGCTTCCAAAAACATTTTGACAAAAATTTTTTCGAAAAATTTCAAAATAATTTAGCAAAAAGTAGATGTTTTTAGATTTCTTTTTTCAAGGCAAAGACGATGGACAATGTTATTCAACGAAAAAATTGATTCTTCAGGGTGAAAATCGAGGATATAAGTGTGAACTTATATCAGTTGATATCTCGGTGCATTTTTAAGCTAGCGCAAATCTGATAACACAGATCGACGCAGCTTAAAAATCCGCATCGAATGCACTATACTACATTGAGAAACGCTTAATACAAAAATCAGTTATGATCGTTTGAAAAATGATGCATTAGTGTATGTTGAGTTTCCATGTACACTCAACATTGCTTCCAAAAACATTTTGACAAAAATTTTTTCGAAAAATTTCAAAATAATTTAGCAAAAAGTAGATGCTTCTAGATTCCTTTTTTCAAGGCAAAGACGATGGACAATGTTATTCAATGAAAAAATTGATTCTTCAGGGTGAAAATCGAGGATATAAGTGTGAACATATATCAGTTGATATCTCGGTGCATTTTTAAGCTAGCGCAAATCTGATAACACAGATCGACGCAGCTTAAAAATCCGCATCGAATGCACTATACTACATTGAGAAACGCTTAATACAAAAATCAGTTATGATCGTTTGAAAAATGATGCATTAGTGTATGTTGAGTTTCCATGTACACTCAACATTGCTTCCAAAAACATTTTGACAAAAATTTTTTCGAAAAATTTCAAAATAATTTAGCAAAAAGTAGATGCTTCTAGATTCCTTTTTTCAAGGCAAAGACGATGGACAATGTTATTCAATGAAAAAATTGATTCTTCAGGGTGAAAATCGAGGATATAAGTGTGAACATATATCAGTTGATATCTCGGTGCATTTTTAAGCTAGCGCAAATCTGATAACACAGATCGACGCAGCTTAAAAATCCGCATCGAATGCACTATACTACATTGAAAAACGCTTAATACAAAAATCAGTTATGATCGTTTGAAAAATGATGCATTAGTGTATGTTGAGTTTCCATGTACACTCAACATTGCTTCCAAAAACATTTTGACAAAAATTTTTTCGAAAAATTTCAAAATAATTTAGCAAAAAGTAGATGTTTTTAGATTTCTTTTTTCAAGGCAAAGACGATGGACAATGTTATTCAATGAAAAAATTGATTCTTCAGGGTGAAAATCGAGGATATAAGTGTGAACATATATCAGTTGATATCTCGGTGCATTTTTAAGCTAGCGCAAATCTGATAACACAGATCGACGCAGCTTAAAAATCCGCATCGAATGCACTATACTACATTGAGAAACGCTTAATACAAAAATCAGTTATGATCGTTTGAAAAATGATGCATTAGTGTATGTTGAGTTTCCATGTACACTCAACATTGCTTCCAAAAACATTTTGACAAAAATTTTTTCGAAAAATTTCAAAATAATTTAGCAAAAAGTAGATGCTTCTAGATTCCTTTTTTCAAGGCAAAGACGATGGACAATGTTATTCAACGAAAAAATTGATTCTTCAGGGTGAAAATCGAGGATATAAGTGTGAACTTATATCAGTTGATATCTCGGTGCATTTTTAAGCTAGCGCAAATCTGATAACACAGATCGACGCAGCTTAAAAATCCGCATCGAATGCACTATACTACATTGAGAAACGCTTAATACAAAAATCAGTTATGATCGTTTGAAAAATGATGCATTAGTGTATGTTGAGTTTCCATGTACACTCAACATTGCTTCCAAAAACATTTTGACAAAAATTTTTTCGAAAAATTTCAAAATAATTTAGCAAAAAGTAGATGTTTTTAGATTTCTTTTTTCAAGGCAAAGACGATGGACAATGTTATTCAATGAAAAAATTGATTCTTCAGGGTGAAAATCGAGGATATAAGTGTGAACATATATCAGTTGATATCTCGGTGCATTTTTAAGCTAGCGCAAATCTGATAACACAGATCGACGCAGCTTAAAAATCCGCATCGAATGCACTATACTACATTGAGAAACGCTTAATACAAAAATCAGTTATGATCGTTTGAAAAATGATGCATTAGTGTATGTTGAGTTTCCATGTACACTCAACATTGCTTCCAAAAACATTTTGACAAAATTTTTTTCGAAAAATTTCAAAATAATTTAGCAAAAAGTAGATGTTTTTAGATTTTTTTTTTCAAGGCAAAGACGATAGACAATGTTATTCAACGAAAAAATTGATTCTTCAGGGTGAAAATCGAGGATATAAGTGTGAACTTATATCAGTGGATATCTCGGTGCATTTTTAAGCTAGCGCAAATCTGATAACACAGATCGACGCAGCTTAAAAATCCGCATCGAATGCACTATACTACATTGAGAAACGCTTAATACAAAAATCAGTTATGATCGTTTGAAAAATGATGCATTAGTGTATGTTGAGTTTCCATGTACACTCAACATTGCTTCCAAAAACATTTTGACAAAAATTTTTTCGAAAAATTTCAAAATAATTTAGCAAAAAGTAGATGCTTCTAGATTCCTTTTTTCAAGGCAAAGACGATGGACAATGTTATTCAACGAAAAAATTGATTCTTCAGGGTGAAAATCGAGGATATAAGTGTGAACTTATATCAGTTGATATCTCGGTGCATTTTTAAGCTAGCGCAAATCTGATAACACAGATCGACGCAGCTTAAAAATCCGCATCGAATGCACTATACTACATTGAGAAACGCTTAATACAAAAATCAGTTATGATCGTTTGAAAAATGATGCATTAGTGTATGTTGAGTTTCCATGTACACTCAACATTGCTTCCAAAAACATTTTGACAAAAATTTTTTCGAAAAATTTCAGAATAATTTAGCAAAAAGTAGATGCTTCTAGATTCTTTTTTTCAAGGCAAAGACGATGGACAATGTTATTCAACGAAAAAATTAATTCTTCAGGGTGAAAATCGAGGATATAAGTGTGAACATATATCAGTTGATATCTCGGTGCATTTTTAAGCTAGCGCAAATCTGATAACACAGATCGACGCAGCTTAAAAATCCGCATCGAATGCACTATACTACATTGAGAAACGCTTAATACAAAAATCAGTTATGATCGTTTGAAAAATGATGCATTAGTGTATGTTGAGTTTCCATGTACACTCAACATTGCTTCCAAAAACATTTTGACAAAAATTTTTTCGAAAAATTTCAAAATAATTTAGCAAAAAGTAGATGCTTCTAGATTCCTTTTTTCAAGGCAAAGACGATGGACAATGTTATTCAACGAAAAAATTAATTCTTCAGGGTGAAAATCGAGGATATAAGTGTGAACATATATCAGTTGATATCTCGGTGCATTTTTAAGCTAGCGCAAATCTGATAACACAGATCGACGCAGCTTAAAAATCCGCATCGAATGCACTATACTACATTGAGAAACGCTTGATACAAAAATCAGTTATGATCGTTTGAAAAATGATGCATTAGTGTATGTTGAGTTTCCATGTACACTCAACATTGCTTCCAAAAACATTTTGACAAAAATTTTTTCGAAAAATTTCAAAATAATTTAGCAAAAAGTAGATGTTTTTAGATTTCTTTTTTCAAGGCAAAGACGATGGACAATGTTATTCAACGAAAAAATTGATTCTTCAGGGTGAAAATCGAGGATATAAGTGTGAACTTATATCAGTTGATATCTCGGTGCATTTTTAAGCTAGCGCAAATCTGATAACACAGATCGACGCAGCTTAAAAATCCGCATCGAATGCACTATACTACATTGAGAAACGCTTAATACAAAAATTAGTTATGATCGTTTAAAAAATGATGCATTAGTGTATGTTGAGTTTCCATGTACACTCAACATTGCTTCCAAAAACATTTTGACAAAAATTTTTTCGAAAAATTTCAAACTAATTTAGCAAAAAGTAGATGTTTTTAGATTTCTTTTTTCAAGGCAAAGACGATGGACAATGTTATTCAACGAAAAAATTGATTCTTCAGGGTGAAAATCGAGGATATATGTGTGAACTTATATCAGTTGATATCTCGGTGCATTTTTAAGCTAGCGCAAATCTGATAACACAGATCGACGCAGCTTAAAAATCCGCATCGAATGCACTATACTACATTGAGAAACGCTTAATACAAAAATCAGTTATGATCGTTTGAAAAATGATGCATTAGTGTATGTTGAGTTTCCATGTACACTCAACATTGCTTCCAAAAACATTTTGACAAAAATTTTTTCGAAAAATTTCAAAATAATTTAGCAAAAAGTAGATGCTTCTAGATTCCTTTTTTCAAGGCAAAGACGATGGACAATGTTATTCAACGAAAAAATTGATTCTTCAGGGTGAAAATCGAGGATATAAGTGTGAACTTATATCAGTTGATATCTCGGTGCATTTTTAAGCTAGCGCAAATCTGATAACACAGATCGACGCAGCTTAAAAATCCGCATCGAATGCACTATACTACATTGAGAAACGCTTAATACAAAAATCAGTTATGATCGTTTGAAAAATGATGCATTAGTGTATGTTGAGTTTCCATGTACACTCAACATTGCTTCCAAAAACATTTTGACAAAAATTTTTTCGAAAAATTTCAAAATAATTTAGCAAAAAGTAGATGTTTTTAGATTTCTTTTTTCAAGGCAAAGACGAAGGACAATGTTATTCAATGAAAAAATTGATTCTTCAGGGTGAAAATCGAGGATATAAGTGTGAACATATATCAGTTGATATCTCGGTGCATTTTTAAGCTAGCGCAAATCTGATAACACAGATCGACGCAGCTTAAAAATCCGCATCGAATGCACTATACTACATTGAGAAACGCTTAATACAAAAATCAGTTATGATCGTTTGAAAAATGATGCATTAGTGTATGTTGAGTTTCCATGTACACTCAACATTGCTTCCAAAAACATTTTGACAAAAATTTTTTCGAAAAATTTCAAAATAATTTAGCAAAAAGTAGATGCTTCTAGATTCCTTTTTTCAAGGCAAAGACGATGGACAATGTTATTCAACGAAAAAATTAATTCTTCAGGGTGAAAATCGAGGATATAAGTGTGAACATATATCAGTTGATATCTCGGTGCATTTTTAAGCTAGCGCAAATCTGATAACACAGATCGACGCAGCTTAAAAATCCGCATCGAATGCACTATACTACATTGAGAAACGCTTAATACAAAAATCAGTTATGATCGTTTGAAAAATGATGCATTAGTGTATGTTGAGTTTCCATGTACACTCAACATTGCTTCCAAAAACATTTTGACAAAAATTTTTTCGAAAAATTTCAAAATAATTTAGCAAAAAGTAGATGCTTCTAGATTCCTTTTTTCAAGGCAAAGACGATGGACAATGTTATTCAACGAAAAAATTAATTCTTCAGGGTGAAAATCGAGGATATAAGTGTGAACATATATCAGTTGATATCTCGGTGCATTTTTAAGCTAGCGCAAATCTGATAACACAGATCGACGCAGCTTAAAAATCCGCATCGAATGCACTATACTACATTGAGAAACGCTTGATACAAAAATCAGTTATGATCGTTTGAAAAATGATGCATTAGTGTATGTTGAGTTTCCATGTACACTCAACATTGCTTCCAAAAACATTTTGACAAAAATTTTTTCGAAAAATTTCAAACTAATTTAGCAAAAAGTAGATGTTTTTAGATTTCTTTTTTCAAGGCAAAGACGATGGACAATGTTATTCAACGAAAAAATTGATTCTTCAGGGTGAAAATCGAGGATATATGTGTGAACTTATATCAGTTGATATCTCGGTGCATTTTTAAGCTAGCGCAAATCTGATAACACAGATCGACGCAGCTTAAAAATCCGCATCGAATGCACTATACTACATTGAGAAACGCTTAATACAAAAATCAGTTATGATCGTTTGAAAAATGATGCATTAGTGTATATTGAAATTCCATGTACACTCAACATTGCTTCCAAAAACATTTTGACAAAAATTTTTTCGAAAAATTTCAAAATAATTTAGCAAAAAGTAGATGCTTCTAGATTCCTTTTTTCAAGGCAAAGACGATGGACAATGTTATTCAACGAAAAAATTGATTCTTCAGGGTGAAAATCGAGGATATAAGTGTGAACTTATATCAGTTGATATCTCGGTGCATTTTTAAGCTAGCGCAAATCTGATAACACAGATCGACGCAGCTTAAAAATCCGCATCGAATGCACTATACTACATTGAGAAACGCTTAATACAAAAATCAGTTATGATCGTTTGAAAAATGATGCATTAGTGTATGTTGAGTTTCCATGTACACTCAACATTGCTTCCAAAAACATTTTGACAAAAATTTTTTCGAAAAATTTCAAAATAATTTAGCAAAAAGTAGATGCTTCTAGATTCCTTTTTTCAAGGCAAAGACGATGGACAATGTTATTCAACGAAAAAATTGATTCTTCAGGGTGAAAATCGAGGATATAAGTGTGAACTTATATCAGTTGATATCTCGGTGCATTTTTAAGCTAGCGCAAATCTGATAACACAGATCGACGCAGCTTAAAAATCCGCATCGAATGCACTATACTACATTGAGAAACGCTTAATACAAAAATTAGTTATGATCGTTTAAAAAATGATGCATTAGTGTATGTTGAGTTTCCATGTACACTCAACATTGCTTCCAAAAACATTTTGACAAAAATTTTTTCGAAAAATTTCAAACTAATTTAGCAAAAAGTAGATGTTTTTAGATTTCTTTTTTCAAGGCAAAGACGAAGGACAATGTTATTCAACGAAAAAATTGATTCTTCAGGGTGAAAATCGAGGATATAAGTGTGAACTTATATCAGTTGATATCTCGGTGCATTTTTAAGCTAGCGCAAATCTGATAACACAGATCGACGCAGCTTAAAAATCCGCATCGAATGCACTATACTACATTGAGAAACGCTTAATACAAAAATCAGTTATGATCGTTTGAAAAATGATGCATTAGTGTATGTTGAGTTTCCATGTACACTCAACATTGCTTCCAAAAACATTTTGACAAAAATTTTTTCGAAAAATTTCAAAATAATTTAGCAAAAAGTAGATGCTTCTAGATTCCTTTTTTCAAGGCAAAGACGATGGACAATGTTATTCAACGAAAAAATTGATTCTTCAGGGTGAAAATCGAGGATATAAGTGTGAACTTATATCAGTTGATATCTCGGTGCATTTTTAAGCTAGCGCAAATCTGATAACACAGATCGACGCAGCTTAAAAATCCGCATCGAATGCACTATACTACATTGAGAAACGCTTAATACAAAAATTAGTTATGATCGTTTAAAAAATGATGCATTAGTGTATGTTGAGTTTCCATGTACACTCAACATTGCTTCCAAAAACATTTTGACAAAAATTTTTTCGAAAAATTTCAAACTAATTTAGCAAAAAGTAGATGTTTTTAGATTTCTTTTTTCAAGGCAAAGACGAAGGACAATGTTATTCAATGAAAAAATTGATTCTTCAGGGTGAAAATCGAGGATATAAGTGTGAACATATATCAGTTGATATCTCGGTGCATTTTTAAGCTAGCGCAAATCTGATAACACAGATCGACGCAGCTTAAAAATCCGCATCGAATGCACTATACTACATTGAGAAACGCTTAATACAAAAATCAGTTATGATCGTTTGAAAAATGATGCATTAGTGTATGTTGAGTTTCCATGTACACTCAACATTGCTTCCAAAAACATTTTGACAAAAATTTTTTCGAAAAATTTCAAAATAATTTAGCAAAAAGTAGATGCTTCTAGATTCCTTTTTTCAAGGCGAAGACGATGGACAATGTTATTCAACGAAAAAATTAATTCTTCAGGGTGAAAATCGAAGATATAAGTGTGAACTTATATCAGTTGATATCTCGGTGCATTTTTAAGCTAGCGCAAATCTGATAACACAGATCGACGCAGCTTAAAAATCCGCATCGAATGCACTATACTACATTGAGAAACGCTTAATACAAAAATTAGTTATGATCGTTTAAAAAATGATGCATTAGTGTATGTTGAGTTTCCATGTACACTCAACATTGCTTCCAAAAACATTTTGACAAAAATTTTTTCGAAAAATTTCAAAATAATTTAGCAAAAAGTAGATGTTTTTAGATTTCTTTTTTCAAGGCAAAGACGAAGGACAATGTTATTCAATGAAAAAATTGATTCTTCAGGGTGAAAATCGAGGATATAAGTGTGAACATATATCAGTTGATATCTCGGTGCATTTTTAAGCTAGCGCAAATCTGATAACACAGATCGACGCAGCTTAAAAATCCGCATCGAATGCACTATACTACATTGAGAAACGCTTAATACAAAAATCAGTTATGATCGTTTGAAAAATGATGCATTAGTGTATATTGAAATTCCATGTACACTCAACATTGCTTCCAAAAACAT
The DNA here is from genome assembly GCA_964057225.1 of Auanema rhodensis. Taxonomy (NCBI): domain Eukaryota; kingdom Metazoa; phylum Nematoda; class Chromadorea; order Rhabditida; family Rhabditidae; genus Auanema; species Auanema rhodense. Next base: position 4,497,779 of record OZ059899.1, on the reverse strand, counting down.
TTTGACAAAAATTTTTTCGAAAAATTTCAAAATAATTTAGCAAAAAGTAGATGCTTCTAGATTCCTTTTTTCAAGGCAAAGACGATGGACAATGTTATTCAACGAAAAAATTGATTCTTCAGGGTGAAAATCGAGGATATAAGTGTGAACTTATATCAGTTGATATCTCGGTGCATTTTTAAGCTAGCGCAAATCTGATAACACAGATCGACGCAGCTTAAAAATCCGCATCGAATGCACTATACTACATTGAGAAACGCTTAATACAAAAATCAGTTATGATCGTTTGAAAAATGATGCATTAGTGTATGTTGAGTTTCCATGTACACTCAACATTGCTTCCAAAAACATTTTGACAAAAATTTTTTCGAAAAATTTCAAAATAATTTAGCAAAAAGTAGATGCTTCTAGATTCCTTTTTTCAAGGCAAAGACGATGGACAATGTTATTCAACGAAAAAATTGATTCTTCAGGGTGAAAATCGAGGATATAAGTGTGAACTTATATCAGTTGATATCTCGGTGCATTTTTAAGCTAGCGCAAATCTGATAACACAGATCGACGCAGCTTAAAAATCCGCATCGAATGCACTATACTACATTGAGAAACGCTTAATACAAAAATTAGTTATGATCGTTTAAAAAATGATGCATTAGTGTATGTTGAGTTTCCATGTACACTCAACATTGCTTCCAAAAACATTTTGACAAAAATTTTTTCGAAAAATTTCAAACTAATTTAGCAAAAAGTAGATGTTTTTAGATTTCTTTTTTCAAGGCAAAGACGAAGGACAATGTTATTCAACGAAAAAATTGATTCTTCAGGGTGAAAATCGAGGATATAAGTGTGAACTTATATCAGTTGATATCTCGGTGCATTTTTAAGCTAGCGCAAATCTGATAACACAGATCGACGCAGCTTAAAAATCCGCATCGAATGCACTATACTACATTGAGAAACGCTTAATACAAAAATCAGTTATGATCGTTTGAAAAATGATGCATTAGTGTATGTTGAGTTTCCATGTACACTCAACATTGCTTCCAAAAACATTTTGACAAAAATTTTTTCGAAAAATTTCAAAATAATTTAGCAAAAAGTAGATGCTTCTAGATTCCTTTTTTCAAGGCAAAGACGATGGACAATGTTATTCAACGAAAAAATTGATTCTTCAGGGTGAAAATCGAGGATATAAGTGTGAACTTATATCAGTTGATATCTCGGTGCATTTTTAAGCTAGCGCAAATCTGATAACACAGATCGACGCAGCTTAAAAATCCGCATCGAATGCACTATACTACATTGAGAAACGCTTAATACAAAAATTAGTTATGATCGTTTAAAAAATGATGCATTAGTGTATGTTGAGTTTCCATGTACACTCAACATTGCTTCCAAAAACATTTTGACAAAAATTTTTTCGAAAAATTTCAAACTAATTTAGCAAAAAGTAGATGTTTTTAGATTTCTTTTTTCAAGGCAAAGACGAAGGACAATGTTATTCAATGAAAAAATTGATTCTTCAGGGTGAAAATCGAGGATATAAGTGTGAACATATATCAGTTGATATCTCGGTGCATTTTTAAGCTAGCGCAAATCTGATAACACAGATCGACGCAGCTTAAAAATCCGCATCGAATGCACTATACTACATTGAGAAACGCTTAATACAAAAATCAGTTATGATCGTTTGAAAAATGATGCATTAGTGTATGTTGAGTTTCCATGTACACTCAACATTGCTTCCAAAAACATTTTGACAAAAATTTTTTCGAAAAATTTCAAAATAATTTAGCAAAAAGTAGATGCTTCTAGATTCCTTTTTTCAAGGCGAAGACGATGGACAATGTTATTCAACGAAAAAATTAATTCTTCAGGGTGAAAATCGAAGATATAAGTGTGAACTTATATCAGTTGATATCTCGGTGCATTTTTAAGCTAGCGCAAATCTGATAACACAGATCGACGCAGCTTAAAAATCCGCATCGAATGCACTATACTACATTGAGAAACGCTTAATACAAAAATTAGTTATGATCGTTTAAAAAATGATGCATTAGTGTATGTTGAGTTTCCATGTACACTCAACATTGCTTCCAAAAACATTTTGACAAAAATTTTTTCGAAAAATTTCAAAATAATTTAGCAAAAAGTAGATGTTTTTAGATTTCTTTTTTCAAGGCAAAGACGAAGGACAATGTTATTCAATGAAAAAATTGATTCTTCAGGGTGAAAATCGAGGATATAAGTGTGAACATATATCAGTTGATATCTCGGTGCATTTTTAAGCTAGCGCAAATCTGATAACACAGATCGACGCAGCTTAAAAATCCGCATCGAATGCACTATACTACATTGAGAAACGCTTAATACAAAAATCAGTTATGATCGTTTGAAAAATGATGCATTAGTGTATGTTGAGTTTCCATGTACACTCAACATTGCTTCCAAAAACATTTTGACAAAAATTTTTTCGAAAAATTTCAAACTAATTTAGCAAAAAGTAGATGTTTTTAGATTTCTTTTTTCAAGGCAAAGACGATGGACAATGTTATTCAACGAAAAAATTGATTCTTCAGGGTGAAAATCGAGGATATATGTGTGAACTTATATCAGTTGATATCTCGGTGCATTTTTAAGCTAGCGCAAATCTGATAACACAGATCGACGCAGCTTAAAAATCCGCATCGAATGCACTATACTACATTGAGAAACGCTTAATACAAAAATCAGTTATGATCGTTTGAAAAATGATGCATTAGTGTATGTTGAGTTTCCATGTACACTCAACATTGCTTCCAAAAACATTTTGACAAAAATTTTTTCGAAAAATTTCAAAATAATTTAGCAAAAAGTAGATGCTTCTAGATTCCTTTTTTCAAGGCAAAGACGATGGACAATGTTATTCAACGAAAAAATTGATTCTTCAGGGTGAAAATCGAGGATATAAGTGTGAACTTATATCAGTTGATATCTCGGTGCATTTTTAAGCTAGCGCAAATCTGATAACACAGATCGACGCAGCTTAAAAATCCGCATCGAATGCACTATACTACATTGAGAAACGCTTAATACAAAAATTAGTTATGATCGTTTAAAAAATGATGCATTAGTGTATGTTGAGTTTCCATGTACACTCAACATTGCTTCCAAAAACATTTTGACAAAAATTTTTTCGAAAAATTTCAAACTAATTTAGCAAAAAGTAGATGTTTTTAGATTTCTTTTTTCAAGGCAAAGACGAAGGACAATGTTATTCAATGAAAAAATTGATTCTTCAGGGTGAAAATCGAGGATATAAGTGTGAACATATATCAGTTGATATCTCGGTGCATTTTTAAGCTAGCGCAAATCTGATAACACAGATCGACGCAGCTTAAAAATCCGCATCGAATGCACTATACTACATTGAGAAACGCTTAATACAAAAATCAGTTATGATCGTTTGAAAAATGATGCATTAGTGTATGTTGAGTTTCCATGTACACTCAACATTGCTTCCAAAAACATTTTGACAAAAATTTTTTCGAAAAATTTCAAAATAATTTAGCAAAAAGTAGATGCTTCTAGATTCCTTTTTTCAAGGCGAAGACGATGGACAATGTTATTCAACGAAAAAATTAATTCTTCAGGGTGAAAATCGAAGATATAAGTGTGAACTTATATCAGTTGATATCTCGGTGCATTTTTAAGCTAGCGCAAATCTGATAACACAGATCGACGCAGCTTAAAAATCCGCATCGAATGCACTATACTACATTGAGAAACGCTTAATACAAAAATTAGTTATGATCGTTTAAAAAATGATGCATTAGTGTATGTTGAGTTTCCATGTACACTCAACATTGCTTCCAAAAACATTTTGACAAAAATTTTTTCGAAAAATTTCAAAATAATTTAGCAAAAAGTAGATGTTTTTAGATTTCTTTTTTCAAGGCAAAGACGAAGGACAATGTTATTCAATGAAAAAATTGATTCTTCAGGGTGAAAATCGAGGATATAAGTGTGAACATATATCAGTTGATATCTCGGTGCATTTTTAAGCTAGCGCAAATCTGATAACACAGATCGACGCAGCTTAAAAATCCGCATCGAATGCACTATACTACATTGAGAAACGCTTAATACAAAAATCAGTTATGATCGTTTGAAAAATGATGCATTAGTGTATGTTGAGTTTCCATGTACACTCAACATTGCTTCCAAAAACATTTTGACAAAAATTTTTTCGAAAAATTTCAAACTAATTTAGCAAAAAGTAGATGTTTTTAGATTTCTTTTTTCAAGGCAAAGACGATGGACAATGTTATTCAACGAAAAAATTGATTCTTCAGGGTGAAAATCGAGGATATATGTGTGAACTTATATCAGTTGATATCTCGGTGCATTTTTAAGCTAGCGCAAATCTGATAACACAGATCGACGCAGCTTAAAAATCCGCATCGAATGCACTATACTACATTGAGAAACGCTTAATACAAAAATCAGTTATGATCGTTTGAAAAATGATGCATTAGTGTATGTTGAGTTTCCATGTACACTCAACATTGCTTCCAAAAACATTTTGACAAAAATTTTTTCGAAAAATTTCAAAATAATTTAGCAAAAAGTAGATGCTTCTAGATTCCTTTTTTCAAGGCGAAGACGATGGACAATGTTATTCAACGAAAAAATTAATTCTTCAGGGTGAAAATCGAAGATATAAGTGTGAACTTATATCAGTTGATATCTCGGTGCATTTTTAAGCTAGCGCAAATCTGATAACACAGATCGACGCAGCTTAAAAATCCGCATCGAATGCACTATACTACATTGAGAAACGCTTAATACAAAAGTTAGTTATGATCGTTTGAAAAATGATGCATTAGTGTATGTTGAGTTTCCATGTACACTCAACATTGCTTCCAAAAACATTTTGACAAAAATTTTTTCGAAAAATTTCAAAATAATTTAGCAAAAAGTAGATGTTTTTAGATTTCTTTTTTTAAGGCAAAGACGATGGACAATGTTATTCAACGAAAAAATTGATTCTTCAGGGTGAAAATCGAGGATATAAGTGTGAACTTATATCAGTTGATATCTCGGTGCATTTTTAAGCTAGCGCAAATCTGATAACACAGATCGACGCAGCTTAAAAATCCGCATCGAATGCACTATACTACATTGAGAAACGCTTAATACAAAAATCAGTTATGATCGTTTGAAAAATGATGCATTAGTGTATGTTGAGTTTCCATGTACACTCAACATTGCTTCCAAAAACATTTTGACAAAAATTTTTTCGGAAAATTTCAAAATAATTTAGCAAAAAGTAGATGTTTTTAGATTTCTTTTTTCAAGGCAAAGACGATGGACAATGTTATTCAACGAAAAAATTGATTCTTCAGGGTGAAAATTGAGAATGTAAGTGTGAACTTATATCAGTTGATATCTCGGTGCATTTTTAAGCTAGCGCAAATCTGATAAGACAGATCGACGCAGCTTAAAAATCCGCATCGAATGCACTATACTACATTGAGAAACGCTTAATACAAAAATCAGTTATGATCGTTTGAAAAATGATGCATTAGTGTATGTTGAGTTTCCATGTACACTCAACATTGCTTCCAAAAACATTTTGACAAAAATTTTTTCGGAAAATTTCAAAATAATTTAGCAAAAAGTAGATGTTTTTAGATTCCTTTTTTCAAGGCAAAGACGATGGACAATGTTATTCTACGAAAAAATTCATTCTTCAGGGTGAAAATCGAGGATATATGTGTGAATTTATATCAGTTGATATCTCGGTGCATTTTTAAGCTAGCGCAAATCTGATAACACAGATCGACGCAGCTTAAAAATCCGCATCGAATGCACTATACTACATTGAGAAACGCTTAATACAAAAATCAGTTATGATCGTTTGAAAAATGATGCATTAGTGTATGTTGAGTTTCCATGTACACTCAACATTGCTTCCAAAAACATTTTGACAAAAATTTTTTCGGAAAATTTCAAAATAATTTAGCAAAAAGTAGATGTTTTTAGATTCCTTTTTTCAAGGCAAAGACGATGGACAATGTTATTCAACGAAAAAATTGATTCTTCAGGGTGAAAATCGAGAATATAAGTGTGAACTTATATCAGTTGATATCTCGGTGCATTTTTAAGCTAGCGCAAATCTGATAACACAGATCGACGCAGCTTAAAAATCCGCATCGAATGCACTATACTACATTGAGAAACGCTTAATACAAAAATTAGTTATGATCGTTTGAAAAATGATGCATTAGTGTATGTTGAGTTTCCATGTACACTCAACATTGCTTCCAAAAACATTTTGACAAAAATTTTTTCGGAAAATTTCAAAATAATTTAGCAAAAAGTAGATGTTTTTAGATTCCTTTTTTCAAGGCAAAGACGATGGACAATGTTATTCAACGAAAAAATTGATTCTTCAGGGTGAAAATTGAGAATGTAAGTGTGAACTTATATCAGTTGATATCTCGGTGCATTTTTAAGCTAGCGCAAATCTGATAACACGGATCGACGCAGCTTAAAAATCCGCATCGAATGCACTATACTACATTGAGAAACGCTTAATACAAAAATTAGTTATGATCGTTTGAAAAATGATGCATTAGTGTATGTTGAGTTTCCATGTACACTCAACATTGCTTCCAAAAACATTTTGACAAAAATTTTTTCGAAAAATTTCAAAATAATTTAGCAAAAAGTAGATGTTTTTAGATTCCTTTTTTCAAGGCAAAGACGATGGACAATGTTATTCTACGAAAAAATTCATTCTTCAGGGTGAAAATCGAGGATATATGTGTGAATTTATATCAGTTGATATCTCGGTGCATTTTTAAGCTAGCGCAAATCTGATAACACAGATCGACGCAGCTTAAAAATCCGCATCGAATGCACTATACTACATTGAGAAACGCTTAATACAAAAATCAGTTATGATCGTTTGAAAAATGATGCATTAGTGTATGTTGAGTTTCCATGTACACTCAACATTGCTTCCAAAAACATTTTGACAAAAATTTTTTCGGAAAATTTCAAAATAATTTAGCAAAAAGTAGATGTTTTTAGATTTCTTTTTTCAAGGCAAAGACGATGGACAATGTTATTCAACGAAAAAATTGATTCTTCAGGGTGAAAATCGAGAATATAAGTGTGAACTTATATCAGTTGATATCTCGGTGCATTTTTAAGCTAGCGCAAATCTGATAACACAGATCGACTCAGCTTAAAAATCCGCATCGAATGCACTATACTACATTGAGAAACGCTTAATACAAAAATTAGTTATGATCGTTTGAAAAATGATGCATTAGTGTATGTTGAGTTTCCATGTACACTCAACATTGCTTCCAAAAACATTTTGACAAAAATTTTTTTGAAAAATTTCAAAATAATTTAGCAAAAAGTAGATGTTTTTAGATTCCTTTTTTCAAGGCAAAGACGATGGACAATGTTATTCTACGAAAAAATTCATTCTTCAGGGTGAAAATCGAGGATATATGTGTGAATTTATATCAGTTGATATCTCGGTGCATTTTTAAGCTAGCGCAAATCTGATAACACAGATCGACGCAGCTTAAAAATCCGCATCGAATGCACTATACTACATTGAGAAACGCTTAATACAAAAATCAGTTATGATCGTTTGAAAAATGATGCATTAGTGTATGTTGAGTTTCCATGTACACTCAACATTGCTTCCAAAAACATTTTGACAAAAATTTTTTCGGAAAATTTCAAAATAATTTAGCAAAAAGTAGATGTTTTTAGATTTCTTTTTTCAAGGCAAAGACGATGGACAATGTTATTCAACGAAAAAATTGATTCTTCAGGGTGAAAATCGAGAATATAAGTGTGAACTTATATCAGTTGATATCTCGGTGCATTTTTAAGCTAGCGCAAATCTGATAACACAGATCGACTCAGCTTAAAAATCCGCATCGAATGCACTATACTACATTGAGAAACGCTTAATACAAAAATTAGTTATGATCGTTTGAAAAATGATGCATTAGTGTATGTTGAGTTTCCATGTACACTCAACATTGCTTCCAAAAACATTTTGACAAAAATTTTTTTGAAAAATTTCAAAATAATTTAGCAAAAAGTAGATGTTTTTAGATTCCTTTTTTCAAGGCAAAGACGATGGACAATGTTATTCTACGAAAAAATTCATTTTTCAGGGTGAAAATCGAGGATATATGTGTGAATTTATATCAGTTGATATCTCGGTGCATTTTTAAGCTAGCGCAAATCTGATAACACAGATCGACGCAGCTTAAAAATCCGCATCGAATGCACTATACTACATTGAGAAACGCTTAATACAAAAATCAGTTATGATCGTTTGAAAAATGATGCATTAGTGTATGTTGAGTTTCCATGTACACTCAACATTGCTTCCAAAAACATTTTGACAAAAATTTTTTCGGAAAATTTCAAAATAATTTAGCAAAAAGTAGATGTTTTTAGATTTCTTTTTTCAAGGCAAAGACGATGGACAATGTTATTCAACGAAAAAATTGATTCTTCAGGGTGAAAATCGAGAATATAAGTGTGAACTTATATCAGTTGATATCTCGGTGCATTTTTAAGCTAGCGCAAATCTGATAACACAGATCGACTCAGCTTAAAAATCCGCATCGAATGCACTATACTACATTGAGAAACGCTTAATACAAAAATTAGTTATGATCGTTTGAAAAATGATGCATTAGTGTATGTTGAGTTTCCATGTACACTCAACATTGCTTCCAAAAACATTTTGACAAAAATTTTTTTGAAAAATTTCAAAATAATTTAGCAAAAAGTAGATGTTTTTAGATTCCTTTTTTCAAGGCAAAGACGATGGACAATGTTATTCTACGAAAAAATTCATTCTTCAGGGTGAAAATCGAGGATATATGTGTGAATTTATATCAGTTGATATCTCGGTGCATTTTTAAGCTAGCGCAAATCTGATAACACAGATCGACGCAGCTTAAAAATCCGCATCGAATGCACTATACTACATTGAGAAACGCTTAATACAAAAATCAGTTATGATCGTTTGAAAAATGATGCATTAGTGTATGTTGAGTTTCCATGTACACTCAACATTGCTTCCAAAAACATTTTGACAAAAATTTTTTCGGAAAATTTCAAAATAATTTAGCAAAAAGTAGATGTTTTTAGATTTCTTTTTTCAAGGCAAAGACGATGGACAATGTTATTCAACGAAAAAATTGATTCTTCAGGGTGAAAATCGAGAATATAAGTGTGAACTTATATCAGTTGATATCTCGGTGCATTTTTAAGCTAGCGCAAATCTGATAACACAGATCGACTCAGCTTAAAAATCCGCATCGAATGCACTATACTACATTGAGAAACGCTTAATACAAAAATTAGTTATGATCGTTTGAAAAATGATGCATTAGTGTATGTTGAGTTTCCATGTACACTCAACATTGCTTCCAAAAACATTTTGACAAAAATTTTTTTGAAAAATTTCAAAATAATTTAGCAAAAAGTAGATGTTTTTAGATTCCTTTTTTCAAGGCAAAGACGATGGACAATGTTATTCTACGAAAAAATTCATTCTTCAGGGTGAAAATCGAGGATATATGTGTGAATTTATATCAGTTGATATCTCGGTGCATTTTTAAGCTAGCGCAAATCTGATAACACAGATCGACGCAGCTTAAAAATCCGCATCGAATGCACTATACTACATTGAGAAACTCTTAATACAAAAATCAGTTATGATCGTTTGAAAAATGATGCATTAGTGTATGTTGAGTTTCCATGTACACTCAACATTGCTTCCAAAAACATTTTGACAAAAATTTTTTCGGAAAATTTCAAAATAATTTAGCAAAAAGTAGATGTTTTTAGATTTCTTTTTTCAAGGCAAAGACGATGGACAATGTTATTCAACGAAAAAATTAATTCTTCAGGGTGAAAATCGAGGATATATGTGTAAACTTATATCAGTTGATATCTCGGTGCATTTTTAAGCTAGCGCAAATCTGATAACATAGATCGACGCAGCTTAAAAATCCGCATCGAATGCACTATACTACATTGAGAAACGCTTAATACAAAAATCAGTTATGATCGTTTGAAAAATGATGCATTAGTGTATGTTGAGTTTCCATGTACACTCAACATTGCTTCCAAAAACATTTTGACAAAAATTTTTTCGGAAAATTTCAAAATAATTTAGCAAAAAGTAGATGTTTTTAGATTTCTTTTTTCAAGGCAAAGACGATGGACAATGTTATTCAACGAAAAAATTAATTCTTCAGGGTGAAAATCGAGAATATAAGTGTGAACTTATATCAGTTGATATCTCGGTGCATTTTTAAGCTAGCGCAAATCTGATAACACAGATCGACGCAGCTTAAAAATCCGCATCGAATGCACTATACTACATTGAGAAACGCTTGATACAAAAATCAGTTATGATCGTTTGAAAAATGATGCATTAGTGTATGTTGAGTTTCCATGTACACTCAACATTGCTTCCAAAAACATTTTGACAAAAATTTTTTCGAAAAATTTCAAAATAATTTAGCAAAAAGTAGATGTTTTTAGATTCCTTTTTTCAAGGCAAAGACGATGGACAATGTTATTCAACGAAAAAATTCATTCTTCAGGGTGAAAATCGAGGATATATGTGTAAACTTATATCAGTTGATATCTCGGCGCATTTTTAAGCTAGCGCAAATCTGATAACATAGATCGACGCAGCTTAAAAATCCGCATCGAATGCACTATACTACATTGAGAAACGCTTAATACAAAAATCAGTTATGATCGTTTGAAAAATGATGCATTAGTGTATGTTGAGTTTCCATGTACACTCAACATTGCTTCCAAAAACATTTTGACAAAAATTTTTTCGGAAAATTTCAAAATAATTTAGCAAAAAGTAGATGTTTTTAGATTTCTTTTTTCAAGGCAAAGACGATGGACAATGTTATTCAACGAAAAAATTAATTCTTCAGGGTGAAAATCGAGAATATAAGTGTGAACTTATATCAGTTGATATCTCGGTGCATTTTTAAGCTAGCGCAAATCTGATAACACAGATCGACGCAGCTTAAAAATCCGCATCGAATGCACTATACTACATTGAGAAACGCTTGATACAAAAATCAGTTATGATCGTTTGAAAAATGATGCATTAGTGTATGTTGAGTTTCCATGTACACTCAACATTGCTTCCAAAAACATTTTGACAAAAATTTTTTCGAAAAATTTCAAAATAATTTAGCAAAAAGTAGATGTTTTTAGATTCCTTTTTTCAAGGCAAAGACGATGGACAATGTTATTCAACGAAAAAATTCATTCTTCAGGGTGAAAATCGAGGATATATGTGTAAACTTATATCAGTTGATATCTCGGCGCATTTTTAAGCTAGCGCAAATCTGATAACATAGATCGACGCAGCTTAAAAATCCGCATCGAATGCACTATACTACATTGAGAAACGCTTAATACAAAAATCAGTTATGATCGTTTGAAAAATGATGCATTAGTGTATGTTGAGTTTCCATGTACACTCAACATTGCTTCCAAAAACATTTTGACAAAAATTTTTTCGGAAAATTTCAAAATAATTTAGCAAAAAGTAGATGTTTTTAGATTCCTTTTTTCAAGGCAAAGACGATGGACAATGTTATTCAACGAAAAAATTGATTCTTCAGGGTGAAAATCGAGAATGTAAGTGTGAACTTATATCAGTTGATATCTCGGTGCATTTTTAAGCTAGAGCAAATCTGATAACACGGATCGACGCAGCTTAAAAATCCGCATCGAATGCACTATACTACATTGAGAAACGCTTAATACAAAAATTAGTTATGATCGTTTGAAAAATGATGCATTAGTGTATGTTGAGTTTCCATGTACACTCAACATTGCTTCCAAAAACATTTTGACAAAAATTTTTTCGAAAAATTTCAAAATCATTTAGCAAAAAGTAGATGTTTTTAGATTCCTTTTTTCAAGGCAAAGACGATGGACAATGTTATTCAACGAAAAAATTAATTCTTCAGGGTGAAAATCGAGGATACAAGTGTGAACTTATATCAGTTGATATCTCGGTGCATTTTTAAGCTAGCGCAAATCTGATAACACAGAGCGACGCAGCTTGAAAATCCGCATCGAATGCACTATACTACATTGAGAAACGCTTAATACAAAAATCAGTTATGATCGTTTGAAAAATGATGCATTAGTGTATGTTGAGTTTCCATGTACACTCAACATTGCTTCCAAAAACATTTTGACAAAAATTTTTTCGAAAAATTTCAAATAAATTTAGCAAAAAAGTAGATGTTTTTAGATTTCTTTTTTCAAGGCAAAGACGATGGACAATATTTTTCAACGAAAAAATTAATTCTTCAGGGTGAAAATCGAGGATATAAGTGTGAACATATATCTGTTGATATCTCGGTGCATTTTTAAGCTAGCGCAAATCTGATAACACGGATCGACGCAGCTTAAAAATCCGCATCGAATGCACTATACTACATTGAGAAACGCTTAATACAAAAATCAGTTATGATCGTTTGAAAAATGATGCATTAGTGTATGTTGAGTTTCCATGTACACTCAACATTGCTTCCAAAAACATTTTGACAAAAATTTTTTCGGAAAATTTCAAAATAATTTAGCAAAAAGTAGATGTTTTTAGATTTCTTTTTTCAAGGCAAAGACGATGGACAATGTTATTCAACGAAAAAATTAATTCTTCAGGGTGAAAATCGAGGATATATGTGTAAACTTATATCAGTTGATATCTCGGTGCATTTTTAAGCTAGCGCAAATCTGATAACATAGATCGACGCAGCTTAAAAATCCGCATCGAATGCACTATACTACATTGAGAAACGCTTAATACAAAAATCGGTTATGATCGTTTGAAAAATGATGCATTAGTGTATGTTGAGTTTCCATGTACACTCAACATTGCTTCCAAAAACATTTTGACAAAAATTTTTTCGGAAAATTTCAAAATAATTTAGCAAAAAGTAGATGTTTTTAGATTTCTTTTTTCAAGGCAAAGACGATGGACAATGTTATTCAACGAAAAAATTAATTCTTCAGGGTGAAAATCGAGAATATAAGTGTGAACTTATATCAGTTGATATCTCGGTGCATTTTTAAGCTAGCGCAAATCTGATAACACAGATCGACGCAGCTTAAAAATCCGCATCGAATGCACTATACTACATTGAGAAACGCTTGATACAAAAATCAGTTATGATCGTTTGAAAAATGATGCATTAGTGTATGTTGAGTTTCCATGTACACTCAACATTGCTTCCAAAAACATTTTGACAAAAATTTTTTCGAAAAATTTCAAAATAATTTAGCAAAAAGTAGATGTTTTTAGATTTCTTTTTTCAAGGCAAAGACGATGGACAATGTTATTCAACGAAAAAATTCATTCTTCAGGGTGAAAATCGAGGATATATGTGTAAACTTATATCAGTTGATATCTCGGTGCATTTTTAAGCTAGCGCAAATCTGATAACATAGATCGACGCAGCTTAAAAATCCGCATCGAATGCACTATACTACATTGAGAAACGCTTAATACAAAAATCAGTTATGATCGTTTGAAAAATGATGCATTAGTGTATGTTGAGTTTCCATGTACACTCAACATTGCTTCCAAAAACATTTTGACAAAAATTTTTTCGGAAAATTTCAAAATAATTTAGCAAAAAGTAGATGTTTTTAGATTCCTTTTTTCAAGGCAAAGACGATGGACAATGTTATTCAACGAAAAAATTGATTCTTCAGGGTGAAAATCGAGAATGTAAGTGTGAACTTATATCAGTTGATATCTCGGTGCATTTTTAAGCTAGAGCAAATCTGATAACACGGATCGACGCAGCTTAAAAATCCGCATCGAATGCACTATACTACATTGAGAAACGCTTAATACAAAAATTAGTTATGATCGTTTGAAAAATGATGCATTAGTGTATGTTGAGTTTCCATGTACACTCAACATTGCTTCCAAAAACATTTTGACAAAAATTTTTTCGGAAAATTTCAAAATAATTTAGCAAAAAGTAGATGTTTTTAGATTTCTTTTTTCAAGGCAAAGACGATGGACAATGTTATTCAACGAAAAAATTAATTCTTCAGGGTGAAAATCGAGGATATATGTGTGAATTTATATCAGTTGATATCTCGGTGCATTTTTAAGCTAGCGCAAATCTGATAACACAGATCGACGCAGCTTAAAAATCCGCATCGAATGCACTATACTACATTGAGAAACTCTTAATACAAAAATCAGTTATGATCGTTTGAAAAATGATGCATTAGTGTATGTTGAGTTTCCATGTACACTCAACATTGCTTCCAAAAACATTTTGACAAAAATTTTTTCGGAAAATTTCAAAATAATTTAGCAAAAAGTAGATGTTTTTAGATTTCTTTTCTCAAGGCAAAGACGATGGACAATGTTATTCAACGAAAAAATTAATTCTTCAGGGTGAAAATCGAGAATATAAGTGTGAACTTATATCAGTTGATATCTCGGTGCATTTTTAAGCTAGCGCAAATCTGATAACACAGATCGACGCAGCTTAAAAATCCGCATCGAATGCACTATACTACATTGAGAAACGCTTAATACAAAAATTAGTTATGATCGTTTGAAAAATGATGCATTAGTGTATGTTGAGTTTCCATGTACACTCAACATTGCTTCCAAAAACATTTTGACAAAAATTTTTTCGAAAAATTTCAAAATAATTTAGCAAAAAGTAGATGTTTTTAGATTCCTTTTTTCAAGGCAAAGACGATGGACAATGTTATTCAACGAAAAAATTCATTCTTCAGGGTGAAAATCGAGAATGTAAGTGTGAACTTATATCAGTTGATATCTCGGTGCATTTTTAAGCTAGCGCAAATCTGATAACACAGATCGACGCAGCTTGAAAATCCGCATCGAATGCACTATACTACATTGAGAAACGCTTAATACAAAAATCAGTTATGATCGTTTGAAAAATGATGCATTAGTGTATGTTGAGTTTCCATGTACACTCAACATTGCTTCCAAAAACATTTTGACAAAAATTTTTTCGGAAAAGTTCAAAATAATTTAGCAAAAAGTAGATGTTTTTAGATTTCTTTTTTCAAGGCAAAGACGATGGACAATGTTATTCAACGAAAAAATTAATTCTTCAGGGTGAAAATCGAGGATATATGTGTGAATTTATATCAGTTGATATCTCGGTGCATTTTTAAGCTAGCGCAAATCTGATAACACAGATCGACGCAGCTTAAAAATCCGCATCGAATGCACTATACTACATTGAGAAACTCTTAATACAAAAATCAGTTATGATCGTTTGAAAAATGATGCATTAGTGTATGTTGAGTTTCCATGTACACTCCACATTGCTTCCAAAAACATTTTGACAAAAATTTTTTCGAAAAATTTCAAAATCATTTAGCAAAAAGTAGATGTTTTTAGATTCCTTTTTTCAAGGCAAAGACGATGGACAATGTTATTCAACGAAAAAATTAATTCTTCAGGGTGAAAATCGAGAATATAAGTGTGAACTTATATCAGTTGATATCTCGGTGCATTTTTAAGCTAGCGCAAATCTGATAACACAGATCGACGCAGCTTAAAAATCCGCATCGAATGCACTATACTACATTGAGAAACGCTTAATACAAAAATTAGTTATGATAGTTTGAAAAATGATGCATTAGTGTATGTTGAGTTTCCATGTACACTCAACATTGCTTCCAAAAACATTTTGACAAAAATTTTTTCGAAAAATTTCAAAATAATTTAGCAAAAAGTAGATGTTTTTAGATTCCTTTTTTCAAGGCAAAGACGATGGACAATGTTATTCAACGAAAAAATTCATTCTTCAGGGTGAAAATCGAGGATATATGTGTAAACTTATATCAGTTGATATCTCGGTGCATTTTTAAGCTAGCGCAAATCTGATAACATAGATCGACGCAGCTTAAAAATCCGCATCGAATGCACTATACTACATTGAGAAACGCTTAATACAAAAATCAGTTATGATCGTTTGAAAAATGATGCATTAGTGTATGTTGAGTTTCCATGTACACTCAACATTGCTTCCAAAAACATTTTGACAAAAATTTTTTCGGAAAATTTCAAAATAATTTAGCAAAAAGTAGATGTTTTTAGATTTCTTTTTTCAAGGCAAAGACGATGGACAATGTTATTCAACGAAAAAATTAATTCTTCAGGGTGAAAATCGAGAATATAAGTGTGAACTTATATCAGTTGATATCTCGGTGCATTTTTAAGCTAGCGCAAATCTGATAACACAGATCGACGCAGCTTAAAAATCCGCATCGAATGCACTATACTACATTGAGAAACTCTTAATACAAAAATCAGTTATGATCGTTTGAAAAATGATGCATTAGTGTATGTTGAGTTTCCATGTACACTCAACATTGCTTCCAAAAACATTTTGACAAAAATTTTTTCGGAAAATTTCAAAATAATTTAGCAAAAAGTAGATGTTTTTAGATTCCTTTTTTCAAGGCAAAGACGATGGACAATGTTATTCAACGAAAAAATTGATTCTTCAGGGTGAAAATCGAGAATGTAAGTGTGAACTTATATCAGTTGATATCTCGGTGCATTTTTAAGCTAGAGCAAATCTGATAACACGGATCGACGCAGCTTAAAAATCCGCATCGAATGCACTATACTACATTGAGAAACGCTTAATACAAAAATTAGTTATGATCGTTTGAAAAATGATGCATTAGTGTATGTTGAGTTTCCATGTACACTCAACATTGCTTCCAAAAACATTTTGACAAAAATTTTTTCGAAAAATTTCAAAATCATTTAGCAAAAAGTAGATGTTTTTAGATTCCTTTTTTCAAGGCAAAGACGATGGACAATGTTATTCAACGAAAAAATTAATTCTTCAGGGTGAAAATCGAGGATACAAGTGTGAACTTATATCAGTTGATATCTCGGTGCATTTTTAAGCTAGCGCAAATCTGATAACACAGAGCGACGCAGCTTGAAAATCCGCATCGAATGCACTATACTACATTGAGAAACGCTTAATACAAAAATCAGTTATGATCGTTTGAAAAATGATGCATTAGTGTATGTTGAGTTTCCATGTACACTCAACATTGCTTCCAAAAACATTTTGACAAAAATTTTTTCGAAAAATTTCAAATAAATTTAGCAAAAAGTAGATGTTTTTAGATTTCTTTTTTCAAGGCAAAGACGATGGACAATATTTTTCAACGAAAAAATTAATTCTTCAGGGTGAAAATCGAGGATATAAGTGTGAACATATATCTGTTGATATCTCGGTGCATTTTTAAGCTAGCGCAAATCTGATAACACGGATCGACGCAGCTTAAAAATCCGCATCGAATGCACTATACTACATTGAGAAACGCTTAATACAAAAATCAGTTATGATCGTTTGAAAAATGATGCATTAGTGTATGTTGAGTTTCCATGTACACTCAACATTGCTTCCAAAAACATTTTGACAAAAATTTTTTCGGAAAATTTCAAAATAATTTAGCAAAAAGTAGATGTTTTTAGATTTCTTTTTTCAAGGCAAAGACGATGGACAATGTTATTCAACGAAAAAATTAATTCTTCAGGGTGAAAATCGAGGATATATGTGTGAATTTATATCAGTTGATATCTCGGTGCATTTTTAAGCTAGCGCAAATCTGATAACACAGATCGACGCAGCTTGAAAATCCGCATCGAATGCACTATACTACATTGAGAAACGCTTAATACAAAAATCAGTTATGATCGTTTGAAAAATGATGCATTAGTGTATGTTGAGTTTCCATGTACACTCAACATTGCTTCCAAAAACATTTTGACAAAAATTTTTTCGGAAAATTTCAAAATAATTTAGCAAAAAGTAGATGTTTTTAGATTTCTTTTTTCAAGGCAAAGACGATGGACAATGTTATTCAACGAAAAAATTAATTCTTCAGGGTGAAAATCGAGGATATATGTGTGAATTTATATCAGTTGATATCTCGGTGCATTTTTAAGCTAGCGCAAATCTGATAACACAGATCGACGCAGCTTAAAAATCCGCATCGAATGCACTATACTACATTGAGAAACTCTTAATACAAAAATCAGTTATGATCGTTTGAAAAATGATGCATTAGTGTATGTTGAGTTTCCATGTACACTCAACATTGCTTCCAAAAACATTTTGACAAAAATTTTTTCGGAAAATTTCAAAATAATTTAGCAAAAAGTAGATGTTTTTAGATTTCTTTTTTCAAGGCAAAGACGATGGACAATGTTATTCAACGAAAAAATTAATTCTTCAGGGTGAAAATCGAGGATACAAGTGTGAACTTATATCAGTTGATATCTCGGTGCATTTTTAAGCTAGCGCAAATCTGATAACACAGATCGACGCAGCTTGAAAATCCGCATCGAATGCACTATACTACATTGAGAAACGCTTAATACAAAAATCAGTTATGATCGTTTGAAAAATGATGCATTAGTGTATGTTGAGTTTCCATGTACACTCAACATTGCTTCCAAAAACATTTTGACAAAAATTTTTTCGAAAAATTTCAAAATAATTTAGCAAAAAGTAGATGTTTTTAGATTCCTTTTTTCAAGGCAAAGACGATGGACAATGTTATTCAACGAAAAAATTCATTCTTCAGGGTGAAAATCGAGGATATATGTGTAAACTTATATCAGTTGATATCTCGGTGCATTTTTAAGCTAGCGCAAATCTGATAACATAGATCGACGCAGCTTAAAAATCCGCATCGAATGCACTATACTACATTGAGAAACGCTTAATACAAAAATCAGTTATGATCGTTTGAAAAATGATGCATTAGTGTATGTAGAGTTTCCATGTACACTCAACATTGCTTCCAAAAACATTTTGACAAAAATTTTTTCGGAAAATTTCAAAATAATTTAGCAAAAAGTAGATGTTTTTAGATTCCTTTTTTCAAGGCAAAGACGATGGACAATGTTATTCAACGAAAAAATTCATTCTTCAGGGTGAAAATCGAGGATTTATGTGTGAATTTATATCAGTTGATATCTCGGTGCATTTTTAAGCTAGCGCAAATCTGATAACACAGATCGACGCAGCTTAAAAATCCGCATCGAATGCACTATACTACATTGAGAAACTCTTAATACAAAAATCAGTTATGATCGTTTGAAAAATGATGCATTAGTGTATGTTGAGTTTCCATGTACACTCAACATTGCTTCCAAAAACATTTTGACAAAAATTTTTTCGGAAAATTTCAAAATAATTTAGCAAAAAGTAGATGTTTTTAGATTCCTTTTTTCAAGGCAAAGACGATGGACAATGTTATTCAACGAAAAAATTCATTCTTCAGGGTGAAAATCGAGGATATATGTGTAAACTTATATCAGTTGATATCTCGGTGCATTTTTAAGCTAGCGCAAATCTGATAACATAGATCGACGCAGCTTAAAAATCCGCATCGAATGCACTATACTACATTGAGAAACGCTTAATACAAAAATCAGTTATGATCGTTTGAAAAATGATGCATTAGTGTATGTAGAGTTTCCATGTACACTCAACATTGCTTCCAAAAACATTTTGACAAAAATTTTTTCGGAAAATTTCAAAATAATTTAGCAAAAAGTAGATGTTTTTAGATTCCTTTTTTCAAGGCAAAGACGATGGACAATGTTATTCAACGAAAAAATTCATTCTTCAGGGTGAAAATCGAGGATTTATGTGTGAATTTATATCAGTTGATATCTCGGTGCATTTTTAAGCTAGCGCAAATCTGATAACACAGATCGACGCAGCTTAAAAATCCGCATCGAATGCACTATACTACATTGAGAAACTCTTAATACAAAAATCAGTTATGATCGTTTGAAAAATGATGCATTAGTGTATGTTGAGTTTCCATGTACACTCAACATTGCTTCCAAAAACATTTTGACAAAAATTTTTTCGGAAAATTTCAAAATAATTTAGCAAAAAGTAGATGTTTTTAGATTTCTTTTTTCAAGGCAAAGACGATGGACAATGTTATTCAACGAAAAAATTAATTCTTCAGGGTGAAAATCGAGGATTTATGTGTGAATTTATATCAGTTGATATCTCGGTGCATTTTTAAGCTAGCGCAAATCTGATAACACAGATCGACGCAGCTTAAAAATCCGCATCGAATGCACTATACTACATTGAGAAACGCTTAATACAAAAATCAGTTATGATCGTTTGAAAAATGATGCATTAGTGTATGTAGAGTTTCCATGTACACTCAACATTGCTTCCAAAAACATTTTGACAAAAATTTTTTCGGAAAATTTCAAAATAATTTAGCAAAAAGTAGATGTTTTTAGATTCCTTTTTTCAAGGCAAAGACGATGGACAATGTTATTCAACGAAAAAATTCATTCTTCAGGGTGAAAATCGAGGATTTATGTGTGAATTTATATCAGTTGATATCTCGGTGCATTTTTAAGCTAGCGCAAATCTGATAACACAGATCGACGCAGCTTAAAAATCCGCATCGAATGCACTATACTACATTGAGAAACTCTTAATACAAAAATCAGTTATGATCGTTTGAAAAATGATGCATTAGTGTATGTTGAGTTTCCATGTACACTCAACATTGCTTCCAAAAACATTTTGACAAAAATTTTTTCGGAAAATTTCAAAATAATTTAGCAAAAAGTAGATGTTTTTAGATTCCTTTTTTCAAGGCAAAGACGATGGACAATGTTATTCAACGAAAAAATTCATTCTTCAGGGTGAAAATCGAGGATATATGTGTAAACTTATATCAGTTGATATCTCGGTGCATTTTTAAGCTAGCGCAAATCTGATAACATAGATCGACGCAGCTTAAAAATCCGCATCGAATGCACTATACTACATTGAGAAACGCTTAATACAAAAATCAGTTATGATCGTTTGAAAAATGATGCATTAGTGTATGTAGAGTTTCCATGTACACTCAACATTGCTTCCAAAAACATTTTGACAAAAATTTTTTCGGAAAATTTCAAAATAATTTAGCAAAAAGTAGATGTTTTTAGATTCCTTTTTTCAAGGCAAAGACGATGGACAATGTTATTCAACGAAAAAATTCATTCTTCAGGGTGAAAATCGAGGATTTATGTGTGAATTTATATCAGTTGATATCTCGGTGCATTTTTAAGCTAGCGCAAATCTGATAACACAGATCGACGCAGCTTAAAAATCCGCATCGAATGCACTATACTACATTGAGAAACTCTTAATACAAAAATCAGTTATGATCGTTTGAAAAATGATGCATTAGTGTATGTTGAGTTTCCATGTACACTCAACATTGCTTCCAAAAACATTTTGACAAAAATTTTTTCGGAAAATTTCAAAATAATTTAGCAAAAAGTAGATGTTTTTAGATTTCTTTTTTCAAGGCAAAGACGATGGACAATGTTATTCAACGAAAAAATTAATTCTTCAGGGTGAAAATCGAGGATTTATGTGTGAATTTATATCAGTTGATATCTCGGTGCATTTTTAAGCTAGCGCAAATCTGATAACACAGATCGACGCAGCTTAAAAATCCGCATCGAATGCACTATACTACATTGAGAAACTCTTAATACAAAAATCAGTTATGATCGTTTGAAAAATGATGCATTAGTGTATGTTGAGTTTCCATGTACACTCAACATTGCTTCCAAAAACATTTTGACAAAAATTTTTTCGGAAAATTTCAAAATAATTTAGCAAAAAGTAGATGTTTTTAGATTTCTTTTTTCAAGGCAAAGACGATGGACAATGTTATTCAACGAAAAAATTAATTCTTCAGGGTGAAAATCGAGAATATAAGTGTGAACTTATATCAGTTGATATCTCGGTGCATTTTTAAGCTAGCGCAAATCTGATAACACAGATCGACGCAGCTTAAAAATCCGCATCGAATGCACTATACTACATTGAGAAACTCTTAATACAAAAATCAGTTATGATCGTTTGAAAAATGATGCATTAGTGTATGTTGAGTTTCCATGTACACTCAACATTGCTTCCAAAAACATTTTGACAAAAATTTTTTCGGAAAATTTCAAAATAATTTAGCAAAAAGTAGATGTTTTTAGATTTCTTTTTTCAAGGCAAAGACGATGGACAATATTTTTCAACGAAAAAATTAATTCTTCAGGGTGAAAATCGAGGATATAAGTGTGAACATATATCTGTTGATATCTCGGTGCATTTTTAAGCTAGCGCAAATCTGATAACACGGATCGACGCAGCTTAAAAATCCGCATCGAATGCACTATACTACATTGAGAAACGCTTAATACAAAAATTAGTTATGATCGTTTGAAAAATGATGCATTAGTGTATGTTGAGTTTCCATGTACACTCAACATTGCTTCCAAAAACATTTTGACAAAAATTTTTTCGGAAAATTTCAAAATAATTTAGCAAAAAGTAGATGTTTTTAGATTTCTTTTTTTCAAGTCAAAGACGATGGACAATGTTATTCAACGAAAAAATTAATTCTTCAGGGTGAAAATCGAGAATATAAGTGTGAACTTATATCAGTTGATATCTCGGTGCATTTTTAAGCTAGCGCAAATCTGATAACACAGATCGACGCAGCTTAAAAATCCGCATCGAATGCACTATACTACATTGAGAAACTCTTAATACAAAAATCAGTTATGATCGTTTGAAAAATGATGCATTAGTGTATGTTGAGTTTCCATGTACACTCAACATTGCTTCCAAAAACATTTTGACAAAAATTTTTTCGGAAAATTTCAAAATAATTTAGCAAAAAGTAGATGTTTTTAGATTTCTTTTTTCAAGGCAAAGACGATGGACAATGTTATTCAACGAAAAAATTAATTCTTCAGGGTGAAAATCGAGAATATAAGTGTGAACTTATATCAGTTGATATCTCGGTGCATTTTTAAGCTAGCGCAAATCTGATAACACAGATCGACGCAGCTTAAAAATCCGCATCGAATGCACTATACTACATTAAGAAACGCTTAATACAAAAATTAGTTATGATCGTTTGAAAAATGATGCATTAGTGTATGTTGAGTTTCCATGTACACTCAACATTGCTTCCAAAAACATTTTGACAAAAATTTTTTCGAAAAATTTCAAAATAATTTAGCAAAAAGTAGATGTTTTTAGATTCCTTTTTTCAAGGCAAAGACGATGGACAATGTTATTCAACGAAAAAATTCATTCTTCAGGGTGAAAATCGAGAATGTAAGTGTGAACTTATATCAGTTGATATCTCGGTGCATTTTTAAGCTAGCGCAAATCTGATAACACAGATCGACGCAGCTTGAAAATCCGCATCGAATGCACTATACTACATTGAGAAACGCTTAATACAAAAATCAGTTATGATCGTTTGAAAAATGATGCATTAGTGTATGTTGAGTTTCCATGTACACTCAACATTGCTTCCAAAAACATTTTGACAAAAATTTTTTCGGAAAATTTCAAAATAATTTAGCAAAAAGTAGATGTTTTTAGATTTCTTTTTTCAAGGCAAAGACGATGGACAATGTTATTCAACGAAAAAATTAATTCTTCAGGGTGAAAATCGAGGATATATGTGTGAATTTATATCAGTTGATATCTCGGTGCATTTTTAAGCTAGCGCAAATCTGATAACACAGATCGACGCAGCTTAAAAATCCGCATCGAATGCACTATACTACATTGAGAAACTCTTAATACAAAAATCAGTTATGATCGTTTGAAAAATGATGCATTAGTGTATGTTGAGTTTCCATGTACACTCAACATTGCTTCCAAAAACATTTTGACAAAAATTTTTTCGGAAAATTTCAAAATAATTTAGCAAAAAGTAGATGTTTTTAGATTTCTTTTTTCAAGGCAAAGACGATGGACAATGTTATTCAACGAAAAAATTAATTCTTCAGGGTGAAAATCGAGGATACAAGTGTGAACTTATATCAGTTGATATCTCGGTGCATTTTTAAGCTAGCGCAAATCTGATAACACAGATCGACGCAGCTTGAAAATCCGCATCGAATGCACTATACTACATTGAGAAACGCTTAATACAAAAATCAGTTATGATCGTTTGAAAAATGATGCATTAGTGTATGTTGAGTTTCCATGTACACTCAACATTGCTTCCAAAAACATTTTGACAAAAATTTTTTCGAAAAATTTCAAAATAATTTAGCAAAAAGTAGATGTTTTTAGATTTCTTTTTTCAAGGCAAAGACGATGGACAATGTTATTCAACGAAAAAATTCATTCTTCAGGGTGAAAATCGAGGATATATGTGTAAACTTATATCAGTTGATATCTCGGTGCATTTTTAAGCTAGCGCAAATCTGATAACATAGATCGACGCAGCTTAAAAATCCGCATCGAATGCACTATACTACATTGAGAAACGCTTAATACAAAAATTAGTTATGATCGTTTGAAAAATGATGCATTAGTGTATGTTGAGTTTCCATGTACACTCAACATTGCTTCCAAAAACATTTTGACAAAAATTTTTTCGGAAAATTTCAAAATAATTTAGCAAAAAGTAGATGTTTTTAGATTTCTTTTTTCAAGGCAAAGACGATGGACAATGTTATTCAACGAAAAAATTAATTCTTCAGGGTGAAAATCGAGGATATATGTGTGAATTTATATCAGTTGATATCTCGGTGCATTTTTAAGCTAGCGCAAATCTGATAACACAGATCGACGCAGCTTAAAAATCCGCATCGAATGCACTATACTACATTGAGAAACTCTTAATACAAAAATCAGTTATGATCGTTTGAAAAATGATGCATTAGTGTATGTTGAGTTTCCATGTACACTCAACATTGCTTCCAAAAACATTTTGACAAAAATTTTTTCGAAAAATTTCAAAATAATTTAGCAAAAAGTAGATGTTTTTAGATTCCTTTTTTCAAGGCAAAGACGATGGACAATGTTATTCAACGAAAAAATTCATTCTTCAGGGTGAAAATCGAGAATGTAAGTGTGAACTTATATCAGTTGATATCTCGGTGCATTTTTAAGCTAGCGCAAATCTGATAACACAGATCGACGCAGCTTGAAAATCCGCATCGAATGCACTATACTACATTGAGAAACGCTTAATACAAAAATCAGTTATGATCGTTTGAAAAATGATGCATTAGTGTATGTTGAGTTTCCATGTACACTCAACATTGCTTCCAAAAACATTTTGACAAAAATTTTTTCGGAAAATTTCAAAATAATTTAGCAAAAAGTAGATGTTTTTAGATTTCTTTTTTCAAGGCAAAGACGATGGACAATGTTATTCAACGAAAAAATTAATTCTTCAGGGTGAAAATCGAGGATATATGTGTGAATTTATATCAGTTGATATCTCGGTGCATTTTTAAGCTAGCGCAAATCTGATAACACAGATCGACGCAGCTTAAAAATCCGCATCGAATGCACTATACTACATTGAGAAACTCTTAATACAAAAATCAGTTATGATCGTTTGAAAAATGATGCATTAGTGTATGTTGAGTTTCCATGTACACTCCACATTGCTTCCAAAAACATTTTGACAAAAATTTTTTCGGAAAATTTCAAAATAATTTAGCAAAAAGTAGATGTTTTTAGATTCCTTTTTTCAAGGCAAAGACGATGGACAATGTTATTACACGAAAAAATTGATTCTTCAGGGTGAAAATCGAGAATGTAAGTGTGAACTTATATCAGTTGATATCTCGGTGCATTTTTAAGCTAGAGCAAATCTGATAACACGGATCGACGCAGCTTAAAAATCCGCATCGAATGCACTATACTACATTGAGAAACGCTTAATACAAAAATTAGTTATGATCGTTTGAAAAATGATGCATTAGTGTATGTTGAGTTTCCATGTACACTCAACATTGCTTCCAAAAACATTTTGACAAAAATTTTTTCGAAAAATTTCAAAATCATTTAGCAAAAAGTAGATGTTTTTAGATTCCTTTTTTCAAGGCAAAGACGATGGACAATGTTATTCAACGAAAAAATTAATTCTTCAGGGTGAAAATCGAGAATATAAGTGTGAACTTATATCAGTTGATATCTCGGTGCATTTTTAAGCTAGCGCAAATCTGATAACACAGATCGACGCAGCTTAAAAATCCGCATCGAATGCACTATACTACATTGAGAAACGCTTAATACAAAAATTAGTTATGATAGTTTGAAAAATGATGCATTAGTGTATGTTGAGTTTCCATGTACACTCAACATTGCTTCCAAAAACATTTTGACAAAAATTTTTTCGAAAAATTTCAAAATAATTTAGCAAAAAGTAGATGTTTTTAGATTCCTTTTTTCAAGGCAAAGACGATGGACAATGTTATTCAACGAAAAAATTCATTCTTCAGGGTGAAAATCGAGGATATATGTGTAAACTTATATCAGTTGATATCTCGGTGCATTTTTAAGCTAGCGCAAATCTGATAACATAGATCGACGCAGCTTAAAAATCCGCATCGAATGCACTATACTACATTGAGAAACGCTTAATACAAAAATCAGTTATGATCGTTTGAAAAATGATGCATTAGTGTATGTTGAGTTTCCATGTACACTCAACATTGCTTCCAAAAACATTTTGACAAAAATTTTTTCGGAAAATTTCAAAATAATTTAGCAAAAAGTAGATGTTTTTAGATTTCTTTTTTCAAGGCAAAGACGATGGACAATGTTATTCAACGAAAAAATTAATTCTTCAGGGTGAAAATCGAGAATATAAGTGTGAACTTATATCAGTTGATATCTCGGTGCATTTTTAAGCTAGCGCAAATCTGATAACACAGATCGACGCAGCTTAAAAATCCGCATCGAATGCACTATACTACATTGAGAAACTCTTAATACAAAAATCAGTTATGATCGTTTGAAAAATGATGCATTAGTGTATGTTGAGTTTCCATGTACACTCAACATTACTTCCAAAAACATTTTGACAAAAATTTTTTCGGAAAATTTCAAAATAATTTAGCAAAAAGTAGATGTTTTTAGATTCCTTTTTTCAAGGCAAAGACGATGGACAATGTTATTCAACGAAAAAATTGATTCTTCAGGGTGAAAATCGAGAATGTAAGTGTGAACTTATATCAGTTGATATCTCGGTGCATTTTTAAGCTAGAGCAAATCTGATAACACGGATCGACGCAGCTTAAAAATCCGCATCGAATGCACTATACTACATTGAGAAACGCTTAATACAAAAATTAGTTATGATCGTTTGAAAAATGATGCATTAGTGTATGTTGAGTTTCCATGTACACTCAACATTGCTTCCAAAAACATTTTGACAAAAATTTTTTCGAAAAATTTCAAAATCATTTAGCAAAAAGTAGATGTTTTTAGATTCCTTTTTTCAAGGCAAAGACGATGGACAATGTTATTCAACGAAAAAATTAATTCTTCAGGGTGAAAATCGAGGATACAAGTGTGAACTTATATCAGTTGATATCTCGGTGCATTTTTAAGCTAGCGCAAATCTGATAACACAGAGCGACGCAGCTTGAAAATCCGCATCGAATGCACTATACTACATTGAGAAACGCTTAATACAAAAATCAGTTATGATCGTTTGAAAAATGATGCATTAGTGTATGTTGAGTTTCCATGTACACTCAACATTGCTTCCAAAAACATTTTGACAAAAATTTTTTCGAAAAATTTCAAATAAATTTAGCAAAAAGTAGATGTTTTTAGATTTCTTTTTTCAAGGCAAAGACGATGGACAATATTTTTCAACGAAAAAATTAATTCTTCAGGGTGAAAATCGAGGATATAAGTGTGAACATATATCTGTTGATATCTCGGTGCATTTTTAAGCTAGCGCAAATCTGATAACACGGATCGACGCAGCTTAAAAATCCGCATCGAATGCACTATACTACATTGAGAAACGCTTAATACAAAAATCAGTTATGATCGTTTGAAAAATGATGCATTAGTGTATGTTGAGTTTCCATGTACACTCAACATTGCTTCCAAAAACATTTTGACAAAAATTTTTTCGGAAAATTTCAAAATAATTTAGCAAAAAGTAGATGTTTTTAGATTTCTTTTTTCAAGGCAAAGACGATGGACAATGTTATTCAACGAAAAAATTAATTCTTCAGGGTGAAAATCGAGGATATATGTGTGAATTTATATCAGTTGATATCTCGGTGCATTTTTAAGCTAGCGCAAATCTGATAACACAGATCGACGCAGCTTGAAAATCCGCATCGAATGCACTATACTACATTGAGAAACGCTTAATACAAAAATCAGTTATGATCGTTTGAAAAATGATGCATTAGTGTATGTTGAGTTTCCATGTACACTCAACATTGCTTCCAAAAACATTTTGACAAAAATTTTTTCGGAAAATTTCAAAATAATTTAGCAAAAAGTAGATGTTTTTAGATTTCTTTTTTCAAGGCAAAGACGATGGACAATGTTATTCAACGAAAAAATTAATTCTTCAGGGTGAAAATCGAGGATATATGTGTGAATTTATATCAGTTGATATCTCGGTGCATTTTTAAGCTAGCGCAAATCTGATAACACAGATCGACGCAGCTTAAAAATCCGCATCGAATGCACTATACTACATTGAGAAACTCTTAATACAAAAATCAGTTATGATCGTTTGAAAAATGATGCATTAGTGTATGTTGAGTTTCCATGTACACTCAACATTGCTTCCAAAAACATTTTGACAAAAATTTTTTCGGAAAATTTCAAAATAATTTAGCAAAAAGTAGATGTTTTTAGATTTCTTTTTTCAAGGCAAAGACGATGGACAATGTTATTCAACGAAAAAATTAATTCTTCAGGGTGAAAATCGAGAATATAAGTGTGAACTTATATCAGTTGATATCTCGGTGCATTTTTAAGCTAGCGCAAATCTGATAACACAGATCGACGCAGCTTAAAAATCCGCATCGAATGCACTATACTACATTGAGAAACGCTTAATACAAAAATTAGTTATGATAGTTTGAAAAATGATGCATTAGTGTATGTTGAGTTTCCATGTACACTCAACATTGCTTCCAAAAACATTTTGACAAAAGTTTTTTCGAAAAATTTCAAAATAATTTAGCAAAAAGTAGATGTTTTTAGATTCCTTTTTTCAAGGCAAAGACGATGGACAATGTTATTCAACGAAAAAATTCATTCTTCAGGGTGAAAATCGAGGATATATGTGTAAACTTATATCAGTTGATATCTCGGTGCATTTTTAAGCTAGCGCAAATCTGATAACATAGATCGACGCAGCTTAAAAATCCGCATCGAATGCACTATACTACATTGAGAAACGCTTAATACAAAAATCAGTTATGATCGTTTGAAAAATGATGCATTAGTGTATGTTGAGTTTCCATGTACACTCAACATTGCTTCCAAAAACATTTTGACAAAAATTTTTTCGGAAAATTTCAAAATAATTTAGCAAAAAGTAGATGTTTTTAGATTTCTTTTTTCAAGGCAAAGACGATGGACAATGTTATTCAACGAAAAAATTAATTCTTCAGGGTGAAAATCGAGGATATATGTGTGAATTTATATCAGTTGATATCTCGGTGCATTTTTAAGCTAGCGCAAATCTGATAACACAGATCGACGCAGCTTAAAAATCCGCATCGAATGCACTATACTACATTGAGAAACTCTTAATACAAAAATCAGTTATGATCGTTTGAAAAATGATGCATTAGTGTATGTTGAGTTTCCATGTACACTCAACATTGCTTCCAAAAACATTTTGACAAAAATTTTTTCGGAAAATTTCAAAATAATTTAGCAAAAAGTAGATGTTTTTAGATTTCTTTTTTCAAGGCAAAGACGATGGACAATGTTATTCAACGAAAAAATTAATTCTTCAGGGTGAAAATCGAGAATATAAGTGTGAACTTATATCAGTTGATATCTCGGTGCATTTTTAAGCTAGCGCAAATCTGATAACACAGATCGACGCAGCTTAAAAATCCGCATCGAATGCACTATACTACATTGAGAAACGCTTAATACAAAAATTAGTTATGATAGTTTGAAAAATGATGCATTAGTGTATGTTGAGTTTCCATGTACACTCAACATTGCTTCCAAAAACATTTTGACAAAAGTTTTTTCGAAAAATTTCAAAATAATTTAGCAAAAAGTAGATGTTTTTAGATTCCTTTTTTCAAGGCAAAGACGATGGACAATGTTATTCAACGAAAAAATTCATTCTTCAGGGTGAAAATCGAGGATATATGTGTAAACTTATATCAGTTGATATCTCGGTGCATTTTTAAGCTAGCGCAAATCTGATAACATAGATCGACGCAGCTTAAAAATCCGCATCGAATGCACTATACTACATTGAGAAACGCTTAATACAAAAATCAGTTATGATCGTTTGAAAAATGATGCATTAGTGTATGTTGAGTTTCCATGTACACTCAACATTGCTTCCAAAAACATTTTGACAAAAATTTTTTCGGAAAATTTCAAAATAATTTAGCAAAAAGTAGATGTTTTTAGATTTCTTTTTTCAAGGCAAAGACGATGGACAATGTTATTCAACGAAAAAATTAATTCTTCAGGGTGAAAATCGAGAATATAAGTGTGAACTTATATCAGTTGATATCTCGGTGCATTTTTAAGCTAGCGCAAATCTGATAACACAGATCGACGCAGCTTAAAAATCCGCATCGAATGCACTATACTACATTGAGAAACTCTTAATACAAAAATCAGTTATGATCGTTTGAAAAATGATGCATTAGTGTATGTTGAGTTTCCATGTACACTCAACATTACTTCCAAAAACATTTTGACAAAAATTTTTTCGGAAAATTTCAAAATAATTTAGCAAAAAGTAGATGTTTTTAGATTCCTTTTTTCAAGGCAAAGACGATGGACAATGTTATTCAACGAAAAAATTGATTCTTCAGGGTGAAAATCGAGAATGTAAGTGTGAACTTATATCAGTTGATATCTCGGTGCATTTTTAAGCTAGAGCAAATCTGATAACACGGATCGACGCAGCTTAAAAATCCGCATCGAATGCACTATACTACATTGAGAAACGCTTAATACAAAAATTAGTTATGATCGTTTGAAAAATGATGCATTAGTGTATGTTGAGTTTCCATGTACACTCAACATTGCTTCCAAAAACATTTTGACAAAAATTTTTTCGAAAAATTTCAAAATCATTTAGCAAAAAGTAGATGTTTTTAGATTCCTTTTTTCAAGGCAAAGACGATGGACAATGTTATTCAACGAAAAAATTAATTCTTCAGGGTGAAAATCGAGGATACAAGTGTGAACTTATATCAGTTGATATCTCGGTGCATTTTTAAGCTAGCGCAAATCTGATAACACAGAGCGACGCAGCTTGAAAATCCGCATCGAATGCACTATACTACATTGAGAAACGCTTAATACAAAAATCAGTTATGATCGTTTGAAAAATGATGCATTAGTGTATGTTGAGTTTCCATGTACACTCAACATTGCTTCCAAAAACATTTTGACAAAAATTTTTTCGAAAAATTTCAAATAAATTTAGCAAAAAGTAGATGTTTTTAGATTTCTTTTTTCAAGGCAAAGACGATGGACAATATTTTTCAACGAAAAAATTAATTCTTCAGGGTGAAAATCGAGGATATAAGTGTGAACATATATCTGTTGATATCTCGGTGCATTTTTAAGCTAGCGCAAATCTGATAACACGGATCGACGCAGCTTAAAAATCCGCATCGAATGCACTATACTACATTGAGAAACGCTTAATACAAAAATCAGTTATGATCGTTTGAAAAATGATGCATTAGTGTATGTTGAGTTTCCATGTACACTCAACATTGCTTCCAAAAACATTTTGACAAAAATTTTTTCGGAAAATTTCAAAATAATTTAGCAAAAAGTAGATGTTTTTAGATTTCTTTTTTCAAGGCAAAGACGATGGACAATGTTATTCAACGAAAAAATTAATTCTTCAGGGTGAAAATCGAGGATATATGTGTGAATTTATATCAGTTGATATCTCGGTGCATTTTTAAGCTAGCGCAAATCTGATAACACAGATCGACGCAGCTTGAAAATCCGCATCGAATGCACTATACTACATTGAGAAACGCTTAATACAAAAATCAGTTATGATCGTTTGAAAAATGATGCATTAGTGTATGTTGAGTTTCCATGTACACTCAACATTGCTTCCAAAAACATTTTGACAAAAATTTTTTCGGAAAATTTCAAAATAATTTAGCAAAAAGTAGATGTTTTTAGATTTCTTTTTTCAAGGCAAAGACGATGGACAATGTTATTCAACGAAAAAATTAATTCTTCAGGGTGAAAATCGAGGATATATGTGTGAATTTATATCAGTTGATATCTCGGTGCATTTTTAAGCTAGCGCAAATCTGATAACACAGATCGACGCAGCTTAAAAATCCGCATCGAATGCACTATACTACATTGAGAAACTCTTAATACAAAAATCAGTTATGATCGTTTGAAAAATGATGCATTAGTGTATGTTGAGTTTCCATGTACACTCAACATTGCTTCCAAAAACATTTTGACAAAAATTTTTTCGGAAAATTTCAAAATAATTTAGCAAAAAGTAGATGTTTTTAGATTTCTTTTTTCAAGGCAAAGACGATGGACAATGTTATTCAACGAAAAAATTAATTCTTCAGGGTGAAAATCGAGGATACAAGTGTGAACTTATATCAGTTGATATCTCGGTGCATTTTTAAGCTAGCGCAAATCTGATAACACAGATCGACGCAGCTTGAAAATCCGCATCGAATGCACTATACTACATTGAGAAACGCTTAATACAAAAATCAGTTATGATCGTTTGAAAAATGATGCATTAGTGTATGTTGAGTTTCCATGTACACTCAACATTGCTTCCAAAAACATTTTGACAAAAATTTTTTCGAAAAATTTCAAAATAATTTAGCAAAAAGTAGATGTTTTTAGATTCCTTTTTTCAAGGCAAAGACGATGGACAATGTTATTCAACGAAAAAATTCATTCTTCAGGGTGAAAATCGAGAATGTAAGTGTGAACTTATATCAGTTGATATCTCGGTGCATTTTTAAGCTAGCGCAAATCTGATAACACAGATCGACGCAGCTTGAAAATCCGCATCGAATGCACTATACTACATTGAGAAACGCTTAATACAAAAATCAGTTATGATCGTTTGAAAAATGATGCATTAGTGTATGTTGAGTTTCCACGTACACTCAACATTGCTTCCAAAAACATTTTGACAAAAATTTTTTCGGAAAATTTCAAAATAATTTAGCAAAAAGTAGATGTTTTTAGATTTCTTTTTTCAAGGCAAAGACGATGGACAATGTTATTCAACGAAAAAATTAATTCTTCAGGGTGAAAATCGAGGATATATGTGTGAATTTATATCAGTTGATATCTCGGTGCATTTTTAAGCTAGCGCAAATCTGATAACACAGATCGACGCAGCTTAAAAATCCGCATCGAATGCACTATACTACATTGAGAAACTCTTAATACAAAAATCAGTTATGATCGTTTGAAAAATGATGCATTAGTGTATGTTGAGTTTCCATGTACACTCCACATTGCTTCCAAAAACATTTTGACAAAAATTTTTTCGGAAAATTTCAAAATAATTTAGCAAAAAGTAGATGTTTTTAGATTCCTTTTTTCAAGGCAAAGACGATGGACAATGTTATTACACGAAAAAATTGATTCTTCAGGGTGAAAATCGAGAATGTAAGTGTGAACTTATATCAGTTGATATCTCGGTGCATTTTTAAGCTAGAGCAAATCTGATAACACGGATCGACGCAGCTTAAAAATCCGCATCGAATGCACTATACTACATTGAGAAACGCTTAATACAAAAATCAGTTATGATCGTTTGAAAAATGATGCATTAGTGTATGTTGAGTTTCCATGTACACTCAACATTGCTTCCAAAAACATTTTGACAAAAATTTTTTCGGAAAATTTCAAAATAATTTAGCAAAAAGTAGATGTTTTTAGATTTCTTTTTTCAAGGCAAAGACGATGGACAATGTTATTCAACGAAAAAATTAATTCTTCAGGGTGAAAATCGAGAATATAAGTGTGAACTTATATCAGTTGATATCTCGGTGCATTTTTAAGCTAGCGCAAATCTGATAACACAGATCGACGCAGCTTAAAAATCCGCATCGAATGCACTATACTACATTGAGAAACTCTTAATACAAAAATCAGTTATGATCGTTTGAAAAATGATGCATTAGTGTATGTTGAGTTTCCATGTACACTCAACATTGCTTCCAAAAACATTTTGACAAAAATTTTTTCGGAAAATTTCAAAATAATTTAGCAAAAAGTAGATGTTTTTAGATTCCTTTTTTCAAGGCAAAGACGATGGACAATGTTATTCAACGAAAAAATTGATTCTTCAGGGTGAAAATCGAGAATGTAAGTGTGAACTTATATCAGTTGATATCTCGGTGCATTTTTAAGCTAGAGCAAATCTGATAACACAGAGCGACGCAGCTTGAAAATCCGCATCGAACGCACTATACTACATTGAGAAACGCTTAATACAAAAATCAGTTATGATCGTTTGAAAAATGATGCATTAGTGTATGTTGAGTTTCCATGTACACTCAACATTGCTTCCAAAAACATTTTGACAAAAATTTTTTCGGAAAATTTCAAAATAATTTAGCAAAAAGTAGATGTTTTTAGATTTCTTTTTTCAAGGCAAAGACGATGGACAATGTTATTCAACGAAAAAATTAATTCTTCAGGGTGAAAATCGAGGATATAAGTGTGAACATATATCTGTTGATATCTCGGTGCATTTTTAAGCTAGCGCAAATCTGATAACACGGATCGACGCAGCTTAAAAATCCGCATCGAATGCACTATACTACATTGAGAAACGCTTAATACAAAAATCAGTTATGATCGTTTGAAAAATGATGCATTAGTGTATGTTGAGTTTCCATGTACACTCAACATTGCTTCCAAAAACATTTTGACAAAAATTTTTTCGGAAAATTTCAAAATAATTTAGCAAAAAGTAGATGTTTTTAGATTTCTTTTTTCAAGGCAAAGACGATGGACAATGTTATTCAACGAAAAAATTAATTCTTCAGGGTGAAAATCGAGGATATATGTGTGAATTTATATCAGTTGATATCTCGGTGCATTTTTAAGCTAGCGCAAATCTGATAACACAGATCGACGCAGCTTGAAAATCCGCATCGAATGCACTATACTACATTGAGAAACGCTTAATACAAAAATCAGTTATGATCGTTTGAAAAATGATGCATTAGTGTATGTTGAGTTTCCATGTACACTCAACATTGCTTCCAAAAACATTTTGACAAAAATTTTTTCGGAAAATTTCAAAATAATTTAGCAAAAAGTAGATGTTTTTAGATTTCTTTTTTCAAGGCAAAGACGATGGACAATGTTATTCAACGAAAAAATTAATTCTTCAGGGTGAAAATCGAGGATATATGTGTGAATTTATATCAGTTGATATCTCGGTGCATTTTTAAGCTAGCGCAAATCTGATAACACAGATCGACGCAGCTTAAAAATCCGCATCGAATGCACTATACTACATTGAGAAACTCTTAATACAAAAATCAGTTATGATCGTTTGAAAAATGATGCATTAGTGTATGTTGAGTTTCCATGTACACTCAACATTGCTTCCAAAAACATTTTGACAAAAATTTTTTCGGAAAATTTCAAAATAATTTAGCAAAAAGTAGATGTTTTTAGATTTCTTTTTTCAAGGCAAAGACGATGGACAATGTTATTCAACGAAAAAATTAATTCTTCAGGGTGAAAATCGAGGATACAAGTGTGAACTTATATCAGTTGATATCTCGGTGCATTTTTAAGCTAGCGCAAATCTGATAACACAGATCGACGCAGCTTGAAAATCCGCATCGAATGCACTATACTACATTGAGAAACGCTTAATACAAAAATCAGTTATGATCGTTTGAAAAATGATGCATTAGTGTATGTTGAGTTTCCATGTACACTCAACATTGCTTCCAAAAACATTTTGACAAAAATTTTTTCGAAAAATTTCAAAATAATTTAGCAAAAAGTAGATGTTTTTAGATTCCTTTTTTTAAGGCAAAGACGATGGACAATGTTATTCAACGAAAAAATTCATTCTTCAGGGTGAAAATCGAGAATGTAAGTGTGAACTTATATCAGTTGATATCTCGGTGCATTTTTAAGCTAGCGCAAATCTGATAACACAGATCGACGCAGCTTGAAAATCCGCATCGAATGCACTATACTACATTGAGAAACGCTTAATACAAAAATCAGTTATGATCGTTTGAAAAATGATGCATTAGTGTATGTTGAGTTTCCATGTACACTCAACATTGCTTCCAAAAACATTTTGACAAAAATTTTTTCGGAAAATTTCAAAATAATTTAGCAAAAAGTAGATGTTTTTAGATTTCTTTTTTCAAGGCAAAGACGATGGACAATGTTATTCAACGAAAAAATTAATTCTTCAGGGTGAAAATCGAGGATATATGTGTGAATTTATATCAGTTGATATCTCGGTGCATTTTTAAGCTAGCGCAAATCTGATAACACAGATCGACGCAGCTTAAAAATCCGCATCGAATGCACTATACTACATTGAGAAACTCTTAATACAAAAATCAGTTATGATCGTTTGAAAAATGATGCATTAGTGTATGTTGAGTTTCCATGTACACTCCACATTGCTTCCAAAAACATTTTGACAAAAATTTTTTCGGAAAATTTCAAAATAATTTAGCAAAAAGTAGATGTTTTTAGATTCCTTTTTTCAAGGCAAAGACGATGGACAATGTTATTACACGAAAAAATTGATTCTTCAGGGTGAAAATCGAGAATGTAAGTGTGAACTTATATCAGTTGATATCTCGGTGCATTTTTAAGCTAGAGCAAATCTGATAACACGGATCGACGCAGCTTAAAAATCCGCATCGAATGCACTATACTACATTGAGAAACGCTTAATACAAAAATTAGTTATGATCGTTTGAAAAATGATGCATTAGTGTATGTTGAGTTTCCATGTACACTCAACATTGCTTCCAAAAACATTTTGACAAAAATTTTTTCGAAAAATTTCAAAATCATTTAGCAAAAAGTAGATGTTTTTAGATTCCTTTTTTCAAGGCAAAGACGATGGACAATGTTATTCAACGAAAAAATTAATTCTTCAGGGTGAAAATCGAGAATATAAGTGTGAACTTATATCAGTTGATATCTCGGTGCATTTTTAAGCTAGCGCAAATCTGATAACACAGATCGACGCAGCTTAAAAATCCGCATCGAATGCACTATACTACATTGAGAAACGCTTAATACAAAAATTAGTTATGATAGTTTGAAAAATGATGCATTAGTGTATGTTGAGTTTCCATGTACACTCAACATTGCTTCCAAAAACATTTTGACAAAAATTTTTTCGAAAAATTTCAAAATAATTTAGCAAAAAGTAGATGTTTTTAGATTCCTTTTTTCAAGGCAAAGACGATGGACAATGTTATTCAACGAAAAAATTCATTCTTCAGGGTGAAAATCGAGGATATATGTGTAAACTTATATCAGTTGATATCTCGGTGCATTTTTAAGCTAGCGCAAATCTGATAACATAGATCGACGCAGCTTAAAAATCCGCATCGAATGCACTATACTACATTGAGAAACGCTTAATACAAAAATCAGTTATGATCGTTTGAAAAATGATGCATTAGTGTATGTTGAGTTTCCATGTACACTCAACATTGCTTCCAAAAACATTTTGACAAAAATTTTTTCGGAAAATTTCAAAATAATTTAGCAAAAAGTAGATGTTTTTAGATTTCTTTTTTCAAGGCAAAGACGATGGACAATGTTATTCAACGAAAAAATTAATTCTTCAGGGTGAAAATCGAGAATATAAGTGTGAACTTATATCAGTTGATATCTCGGTGCATTTTTAAGCTAGCGCAAATCTGATAACACAGATCGACGCAGCTTAAAAATCCGCATCGAATGCACTATACTACATTGAGAAACTCTTAATACAAAAATCAGTTATGATCGTTTGAAAAATGATGCATTAGTGTATGTTGAGTTTCCATGTACACTCAACATTGCTTCCAAAAACATTTTGACAAAAATTTTTTCGGAAAATTTCAAAATAATTTAGCAAAAAGTAGATGTTTTTAGATTTCTTTTTTCAAGGCAAAGACGATGGACAATGTTATTCAACGAAAAAATTGATTCTTCAGGGTGAAAATCGAGAATGTAAGTGTGAACTTATATCAGTTGATATCTCGGTGCATTTTTAAGCTAGAGCAAATCTGATAACACGGATCGACGCAGCTTAAAAATCCGCATCGAATGCACTATACTACATTGAGAAACGCTTAATACAAAAATTAGTTATGATCGTTTGAAAAATGATGCATTAGTGTATGTTGAGTTTCCATGTACACTCAACATTGCTTCCAAAAACATTTTGACAAAAATTTTTTCGAAAAATTTCAAAATCATTTAGCAAAAAGTAGATGTTTTTAGATTCCTTTTTTCAAGGCAAAGACGATGGACAATGTTATTCAACGAAAAAATTAATTCTTCAGGGTGAAAATCGAGGATACAAGTGTGAACTTATATCAGTTGATATCTCGGTGCATTTTTAAGCTAGCGCAAATCTGATAACACAGAGCGACGCAGCTTGAAAATCCGCATCGAATGCACTATACTACATTGAGAAACGCTTAATACAAAAATCAGTTATGATCGTTTGAAAAATGATGCATTAGTGTATGTTGAGTTTCCATGTACACTCAACATTGCTTCCAAAAACATTTTGACAAAAATTTTTTCGAAAAATTTCAAATAAATTTAGCAAAAAGTAGATGTTTTTAGATTTCTTTTTTCAAGGCAAAGACGATGGACAATATTTTTCAACGAAAAAATTAATTCTTCAGGGTGAAAATCGAGGATATAAGTGTGAACATATATCTGTTGATATCTCGGTGCATTTTTAAGCTAGCGCAAATCTGATAACACGGATCGACGCAGCTTAAAAATCCGCATCGAATGCACTATACTACATTGAGAAACGCTTAATACAAAAATCAGTTATGATCGTTTGAAAAATGATGCATTAGTGTATGTTGAGTTTCCATGTACACTCAACATTGCTTCCAAAAACATTTTGACAAAAATTTTTTCGGAAAATTTCAAAATAATTTAGCAAAAAGTAGATGTTTTTAGATTTCTTTTTTCAAGGCAAAGACGATGGACAATGTTATTCAACGAAAAAATTAATTCTTCAGGGTGAAAATCGAGGATATATGTGTGAATTTATATCAGTTGATATCTCGGTGCATTTTTAAGCTAGCGCAAATCTGATAACACAGATCGACGCAGCTTGAAAATCCGCATCGAATGCACTATACTACATTGAGAAACGCTTAATACAAAAATCAGTTATGATCGTTTGAAAAATGATGCATTAGTGTATGTTGAGTTTCCATGTACACTCAACATTGCTTCCAAAAACATTTTGACAAAAATTTTTTCGGAAAATTTCAAAATAATTTAGCAAAAAGTAGATGTTTTTAGATTTCTTTTTTCAAGGCAAAGACGATGGACAATGTTATTCAACGAAAAAATTAATTCTTCAGGGTGAAAATCGAGGATATATGTGTGAATTTATATCAGTTGATATCTCGGTGCATTTTTAAGCTAGCGCAAATCTGATAACACAGATCGACGCAGCTTAAAATTCGCATCGAATGCACTATACTACATTGAGAAACTCTTAATACAAAAATCAGTTATGATCGTTTGAAAAATGATGCATTAGTGTATGTTGAGTTTCCATGTACACTCAACATTGCTTCCAAAAACATTTTGACAAAAATTTTTTCGGAAAATTTCAAAATAATTTAGCAAAAAGTAGATGTTTTTAGATTTCTTTTTTCAAGGCAAAGACGATGGACAATGTTATTCAACGAAAAAATTAATTCTTCAGGGTGAAAATCGAGGATACAAGTGTGAACTTATATCAGTTGATATCTCGGTGCATTTTTAAGCTAGCGCAAATCTGATAACACAGATCGACGCAGCTTGAAAATCCGCATCGAATGCACTATACTACATTGAGAAACGCTTAATACAAAAATCAGTTATGATCGTTTGAAAAATGATGCATTAGTGTATGTTGAGTTTCCATGTACACTCAACATTGCTTCCAAAAACATTTTGACAAAAATTTTTTCGAAAAATTTCAAAATAATTTAGCAAAAAGTAGATGTTTTTAGATTCCTTTTTTCAAGGCAAAGACGATGGACAATGTTATTCAACGAAAAAATTCATTCTTCAGGGTGAAAATCGAGGATATATGTGTAAACTTATATCAGTTGATATCTCGGTGCATTTTTAAGCTAGCGCAAATCTGATAACATAGATCGACGCAGCTTAAAAATCCGCATCGAATGCACTATACTACATTGAGAAACGCTTAATACAAAAATCAGTTATGATCGTTTGAAAAATGATGCATTAGTGTATGTAGAGTTTCCATGTACACTCAACATTGCTTCCAAAAACATTTTGACAAAAATTTTTTCGGAAAATTTCAAAATAATTTAGCAAAAAGTAGATGTTTTTAGATTCCTTTTTTCAAGGCAAAGACGATGGACAATGTTATTCAACGAAAAAATTCATTCTTCAGGGTGAAAATCGAGGATTTATGTGTGAATTTATATCAGTTGATATCTCGGTGCATTTTTAAGCTAGCGCAAATCTGATAACACAGATCGACGCAGCTTAAAAATCCGCATCGAATGCACTATACTACATTGAGAAACTCTTAATACAAAAATCAGTTATGATCGTTTGAAAAATGATGCATTAGTGTATGTTGAGTTTCCATGTACACTCAACATTGCTTCCAAAAACATTTTGACAAAAATTTTTTCGGAAAATTTCAAAATAATTTAGCAAAAAGTAGATGTTTTTAGATTTCTTTTTTCAAGGCAAAGACGATGGACAATGTTATTCAACGAAAAAATTAATTCTTCAGGGTGAAAATCGAGAATATAAGTGTGAACTTATATCAGTTGATATCTCGGTGCATTTTTAAGCTAGCGCAAATCTGATAACACAGATCGACGCAGCTTAAAAATCCGCATCGAATGCACTATACTACATTGAGAAACGCTTAATACAAAAATTAGTTATGATCGTTTGAAAAATGATGCATTAGTGTATGTTGAGTTTCCATGTACACTCAACATTGCTTCCAAAAACATTTTGACAAAAATTTTTTCGAAAAATTTCAAAATAATTTAGCAAAAAGTAGATGTTTTTAGATTCCTTTTTTCAAGGCAAAGACGATGGACAATGTTATTCAACGAAAAAATTCATTCTTCAGGGTGAAAATCGAGAATGTAAGTGTGAACTTATATCAGTTGATATCTCGGTGCATTTTTAAGCTAGCGCAAATCTGATAACATAGATCGACGCAGCTTAAAAATCCGCATCGAATGCCTTATACTACATTGAGAAACGCTTAATACAAAAATCAGTTATGATCGTTTGAAAAATGATGCATTAGTGTATGTTGAGTTTCCATGTACACTCAACATTGCTTCCAAAAACATTTTGACAAAAATTTTTTCAAAAAATTTCAAAATAATTTAGCAAAAAGTAGATGTTTTTAGATTCCTTTTTTCAAGGCAAAGACGATGGACAATATTTTTCAACGAAAAAATTAATTCTTCAGGGTGAAAATCGAGGATATAAGTGTGAACATATATCTGTTGATATCTCGGTGCATTTTTAAGCTAGCGCAAATCTGATAACACGGATCGACGCAGCTTAAAAATCCGCATCGAATGCACTATACTACATTGAGAAACGCTTAATACAAAAATTAGTTATGATCGTTTGAAAAATGATGCATTAGTGTATGTTGAGTTTCCATGTACACTCAACATTGCTTCCAAAAACATTTTGACAAAAATTTTTTCGGAAAATTTCAAAATAATTTAGCAAAAAGTAGATGTTTTTAGATTTCTTTTTTTCAAGTCAAAGACGATGGACAATGTTATTCAACGAAAAAAATAATTGTTCAGGGTGAAAATCGAGGATACAAGTGTGAACTTATATCAGTTGATATCTCGGTGCATTTTTAAGCTAGCGCAAATCTGATAACACAGATCGACGCAGCTTGAAAATCCGCATCGAATGCACTATACTACATTGAGAAACGCTTGATACAAAAATCAGTTATGATCGTTTGAAAAATGATGCATTAGTGTATGTTGAGTTTCCATGTACACTCAACATTGCTTCCAAAAACATTTTGACAAAAATTTTTTCGGAAAATTTCAAAATAATTTAGCAAAAAGTAGATGTTTTTAGATTTCTTTTTTCAAGGCAAAGACGATGGACAATGTTATTCAACGAAAAAATTAATTCTTCAGGGTGAAAATCGAGGATATATGTGTGAATTTATATCAGTTGATATCTCGGTGCATTTTTAAGCTAGCGCAAATCTGATAACACAGATCGACGCAGCTTAAAAATCCGCATCGAATGCACTATACTACATTGAGAAACTCTTAATACAAAAATCAGTTATGATCGTTTGAAAAATGATGCATTAGTGTATGTTGAGTTTCCATGTACACTCAACATTGCTTCCAAAAACATTTTGACAAAAATTTTTTCGGAAAATTTCAAAATAATTTAGCAAAAAGTAGATGTTTTTAGATTTCTTTTTTCAAGGCAAAGACGATGGACAATGTTATTCAACGAAAAAATTAATTCTTCAGGGTGAAAATCGAGAATATAAGTGTGAACTTATATCAGTTGATATCTCGGTGCATTTTTAAGCTAGCGCAAATCTGATAACACAGATCGACGCAGCTTAAAAATCCGCATCGAATGCCTTATACTACATTGAGAAACTCTTAATACAAAAATCAGTTATGATCGTTTGAAAAATGATGCATTAGTGTATGTTGAGTTTCCATGTACACTCAACATTGCTTCCAAAAACATTTTGACAAAAATTTTTTCGGAAAATTTCATAATAATTTAGCAAAAAGTAGATGTTTTTAGATTTCTTTTTTCAAGGCAAAGACGATGGACAATGTTATTCAACGAAAAAATTAATTCTTCAGGGTGAAAATCGAGAATATAAGTGTGAACTTATATCAGTTGATATCTCGGTGCATTTTTAAGCTAGCGCAAATCTGATAACACAGATCGACGCAGCTTAAAAATCCGCATCGAATGCACTATACTACATTAAGAAACGCTTAATACAAAAATTAGTTATGATCGTTTGAAAAATGATGCATTAGTGTATGTTGAGTTTCCATGTACACTCAACATTGCTTCCAAAAACATTTTGACAAAAATTTTTTCGAAAAATTTCAAAATAATTTAGCAAAAAGTAGATGTTTTTAGATTCCTTTTTTCAAGGCAAAGACGATGGACAATGTTATTCAACGAAAAAATTCATTCTTCAGGGTGAAAATCGAGAATGTAAGTGTGAACTTATATCAGTTGATATCTCGGTGCATTTTTAAGCTAGCGCAAATCTGATAACACAGATCGACGCAGCTTGAAAATCCGCATCGAATGCACTATACTACATTGAGAAACGCTTAATACAAAAATCAGTTATGATCGTTTGAAAAATGATGCATTAGTGTATGTTGAGTTTCCATGTACACTCAACATTGCTTCCAAAAACATTTTGACAAAAATTTTTTCGGAAAATTTCAAAATAATTTAGCAAAAAGTAGATGTTTTTAGATTTCTTTTTTCAAGGCAAAGACGATGGACAATGTTATTCAACGAAAAAATTAATTCTTCAGGGTGAAAATCGAGGATATATGTGTGAATTTATATCAGTTGATATCTCGGTGCATTTTTAAGCTAGCGCAAATCTGATAACACAGATCGACGCAGCTTAAAAATCCGCATCGAATGCACTATACTACATTGAGAAACTCTTAATACAAAAATCAGTTATGATCGTTTGAAAAATGATGCATTAGTGTATGTTGAGTTTCCATGTACACTCAACATTGCTTCCAAAAACATTTTGACAAAAATTTTTTCGGAAAATTTCAAAATAATTTAGCAAAAAGTAGATGTTTTTAGATTTCTTTTTTCAAGGCAAAGA
This sequence comes from Auanema rhodensis, assembly GCA_964057225.1. Classification (NCBI taxonomy): domain Eukaryota; kingdom Metazoa; phylum Nematoda; class Chromadorea; order Rhabditida; family Rhabditidae; genus Auanema; species Auanema rhodense. The sequence goes on along the minus strand of OZ059899.1, from coordinate 4,453,469 downwards.
CGATGGACAATGTTATTCAACGAAAAAATTAATTCTTCAGGGTGAAAATCGAGAATATAAGTGTGAACATATATCAGTTGATATCTCGGTGCATTTTTAAGCTAGCGCAAATCTGATAACACAGATCGACGCAGCTTAAAAATCCGCATCGAATGCACTATACTACATTGAGAAACGCTTAATACAAAAATTAGTTATGATCGTTTGAAAAATGATGCATTAGTGTATGTTGAGTTTCCATGTACACTCAACATTGCTTCCAAAAACATTTTGACAAAAATTTTTTCGGAAAATTTCAAAATAATTTAGCAAAAAGTAGATGTTTTTAGATTTCTTTTTTCAAGGCAAAGACGATGGACAATGTTATTCAACGAAAAAATTAATTCTTCAGGGTGAAAATCGAGGATATATGTGTGAATTTATATCAGTTGATATCTCGGTGCATTTTTAAGCTAGCGCAAATCTGATAACACAGATCGACGCAGCTTAAAAATCCGCATCGAATGCACTATACTACATTGAGAAACTCTTAATACAAAAATCAGTTATGATCGTTTGAAAAATGATGCATTAGTGTATGTTGAGTTTCCATGTACACTCAACATTGCTTCCAAAAACATTTTGACAAAAATTTTTTCGGAAAATTTCAAAATAATTTAGCAAAAAGTAGATGTTTTTAGATTTATTTTTTCAAGGCAAAGACGATGGACAATGTTATTCAACGAAAAAATTAATTCTTCAGGGTGAAAATCGAGAATATAAGTGTGAACTTATATCAGTTGATATCTCGGTGCATTTTTAAGCTAGCGCAAATCTGATAACACAGATCGACGCAGCTTAAAAATCCGCATCGAATGCACTATACTACATTGAGAAACGCTTAATACAAAAATTAGTTATGATCGTTTGAAAAATGATGCATTAGTGTATGTTGAGTTTCCATGTACACTCAACATTGCTTCCAAAAACATTTTGACAAAAATTTTTTCGAAAAATTTCAAAATAATTTAGCAAAAAGTAGATGTTTTTAGATTCCTTTTTTCAAGGCAAAGACGATGGACAATGTTATTCAACGAAAAAATTCATTCTTCAGGGTGAAAATCGAGAATGTAAGTGTGAACTTATATCAGTTGATATCTCGGTGCATTTTTAAGCTAGCGCAAATCTGATAACACGGATCGACGCAGCTTAAAAATTCGCATCGAATGCACTATACTACATTGAGAAACGCTTAATACAAAAATTAGTTATGATCGTTTGAAAAATGATGCATTAGTGTATGTTGAGTTTCCATGTACACTCAACATTGCTTCCAAAAACATTTTGACAAAAATTTTTTCAAAAAATTTCAAAATAATTTAGCAAAAAGTAGATGTTTTTAGATTCCTTTTTTCAAGGCAAAGACGATGGACAATGTTATTCTACGAAAAAATTCATTCTTCAGGGTGAAAATCGAGGATATATGTGTGAATTTATATCAGTTGATATCTCGGTGCATTTTTAAGCTAGCGCAAATCTGATAACACAGATCGACGCAGCTTAAAAATCCGCATCGAATGCACTATACTACATTGAGAAACTCTTAATACAAAAATCAGTTATGATCGTTTGAAAAATGATGCATTAGTGTATGTTGAGTTTCCATGTACACTCAACATTGCTTCCAAAAACATTTTGACAAAAATTTTTTCGGAAAATTTCAAAATTATTTAGCAAAAAGTAGATGTTTTTAGATTTCTTTTTTCAAGGCAAAGACGATGGACAATGTTATTCAACGAAAAAATTAATTCTTCAGGGTGAAAATCGAGAATATAAGTGTGAACTTATATCAGTTGATATCTCGGTGCATTTTTAAGCTAGCGCAAATCTGATAACACAGATCGACGCAGCTTAAAAATCCGCATCGAATGCACTATACTACATTGAGAAACGCTTAATACAAAAATTAGTTATGATCGTTTGAAAAATGATGCATTAGTGTATGTTGAGTTTCCATGTACACTCAACATTGCTTCCAAAAACATTTTGACAAAAATTTTTTCGAAAAATTTCAAAATAATTTAGCAAAAAGTAGATGTTTTTAGATTCCTTTTTTCAAGGCAAAGACGATGGACAATGTTATTCAACGAAAAAATTCATTCTTCAGGGTGAAAATCGAGGATATATGTGTAAACTTATATCAGTTGATATCTCGGTGCATTTTTAAGCTAGCGCAAATCTGATAACATAGATCGACGCAGCTTAAAAATCCGCATCGAATGCCTTATACTACATTGAGAAACGCTTAATACAAAAATCAGTTATGATCGTTTGAAAAATGATGCATTAGTGTATGTTGAGTTTCCATGTACACTCAACATTGCTTCCAAAAACATTTTGACAAAAATTTTTTCGGAAAATTTCAAAATAATTTAGCAAAAAGTAGATGTTTTTAGATTTCTTTTTTCAAGGCAAAGACGATGGACAATGTTATTCAACGAAAAAATTAATTCTTCAGGGTGAAAATCGAGGATATATGTGTGAATTTATATCAGTTGATATCTCGGTGCATTTTTAAGCTAGCGCAAATCTGATAACACAGATCGACGCAGCTTAAAAATCCGCATCGAATGCACTATACTACATTGAGAAACTCTTAATACAAAAATCAGTTATGATCGTTTGAAAAATGATGCATTAGTGTATGTTGAGTTTCCATGTACACTCAACATTGCTTCCAAAAACATTTTGACAAAAATTTTTTCGGAAAATTTCAAAATAATTTAGCAAAAAGTAGATGTTTTTAGATTTCTTTTTTCAAGGCAAAGACGATGGACAATGTTATTCAACGAAAAAATTAATTCTTCAGGGTGAAAATCGAGAATATAAGTGTGAACTTATATCAGTTGATATCTCGGTGCATTTTTAAGCTAGCGCAAATCTGATAACACAGATCGACGCAGCTTAAAAATCCGCATCGAATGCACTATACTACATTAAGAAACGCTTAATACAAAAATTAGTTATGATCGTTTGAAAAATGATGCATTAGTGTATGTTGAGTTTCCATGTACACTCAACATTGCTTCCAAAAACATTTTGACAAAAATTTTTTCGAAAAATTTCAAAATAATTTAGCAAAAAGTAGATGTTTTTAGATTTCTTTTTTCAAGGCAAAGACGATGGACAATGTTATTCAACGAAAAAATTAATTCTTCAGGGTGAAAATCGAGGATATAAGTGTGAACTTATATCAGTTGATATCTCGGTGCATTTTTAAGCTAGCGCAAATCTGATAACACAGATCGACGCAGCTTAAAAATCCGCATCGAATGCACTATACTACATTGAGAAACGCTTAATACAAAAATTAGTTATGATCGTTTGAAAAATGATGCATTAGTGTATGTTGAGTTTCCATGTACACTCAACATTGCTTCCAAAAACATTTTGACAAAAATTTTTTCGAAAAATTTCAAAATAATTTAGCAAAAAGTAGATGTTTTTAGATTCCTTTTTTCAAGGCAAAGACGATGGACAATGTTATTCAACGAAAAAATTCATTCTTCAGGGTGAAAATCGAGAATGTAAGTGTGAACTTATATCAGTTGATATCTCGGTGCATTTTTAAGCTAGCGCAAATCTGATAAAACGGATCGACGCAGCTTAAAAATTCGCATCGAATGCACTATACTACATTGAGAAACGCTTAATACAAAAATTAGTTATGATCGTTTGAAAAATGATGCATTAGTGTATGTTGAGTTTCCATGTACACTCAACATTGCTTCCAAAAACATTTTGACAAAAATTTTTTCAAAAAATTTCAAAATAATTTAGCAAAAAGTAGATGTTTTTAGATTCCTTTTTTCAAGGCAAAGACGATGGACAATGTTATTCTACGAAAAAATTCATTCTTCAGGGTGAAAATCGAGGATATATGTGTGAATTTATATCAGTTGATATCTCGGTGCATTTTTAAGCTAGCGCAAATCTGATAACACAGATCGACGCAGCTTAAAAATCCGCATCGAATGCACTATACTACATTGAGAAACTCTTAATACAAAAATCAGTTATGATCGTTTGAAAAATGATGCATTAGTGTATGTTGAGTTTCCATGTACACTCAACATTGCTTCCAAAAACATTTTGACAAAAATTTTTTCGGAAAATTTCAAAATTATTTAGCAAAAAGTAGATGTTTTTAGATTTCTTTTTTCAAGGCAAAGACGATGGACAATGTTATTCAACGAAAAAATTAATTCTTCAGGGTGAAAATCGAGAATATAAGTGTGAACTTATATCAGTTGATATCTCGGTGCATTTTTAAGCTAGCGCAAATCTGATAACACAGATCGACGCAGCTTAAAAATCCGCATCGAATGCACTATACTACATTGAGAAACGCTTAATACAAAAATTAGTTATGATCGTTTGAAAAATGATGCATTAGTGTATGTTGAGTTTCCATGTACACTCAACATTGCTTCCAAAAACATTTTGACAAAAATTTTTTCGAAAAATTTCAAAATAATTTAGCAAAAAGTAGATGTTTTTAGATTCCTTTTTTCAAGGCAAAGACGATGGACAATGTTATTCAACGAAAAAATTCATTCTTCAGGGTGAAAATCGAGGATATATGTGTAAACTTATATCAGTTGATATCTCGGTGCATTTTTAAGCTAGCGCAAATCTGATAACATAGATCGACGCAGCTTAAAAATCCGCATCGAATGCCTTATACTACATTGAGAAACGCTTAATACAAAAATCAGTTATGATCGTTTGAAAAATGATGCATTAGTGTATGTTGAGTTTCCATGTACACTCAACATTGCTTCCAAAAACATTTTGACAAAAATTTTTTCGGAAAATTTCAAAATAATTTAGCAAAAAGTAGATGTTTTTAGATTTCTTTTTTCAAGGCAAAGACGATGGACAATGTTATTCAACGAAAAAATTAATTCTTCAGGGTGAAAATCGAGGATATATGTGTGAATTTATATCAGTTGATATCTCGGTGCATTTTTAAGCTAGCGCAAATCTGATAACACAGATCGACGCAGCTTAAAAATCCGCATCGAATGCACTATACTACATTGAGAAACTCTTAATACAAAAATCAGTTATGATCGTTTGAAAAATGATGCATTAGTGTATGTTGAGTTTCCATGTACACTCAACATTGCTTCCAAAAACATTTTGACAAAAATTTTTTCGGAAAATTTCAAAATAATTTAGCAAAAAGTAGATGTTTTTAGATTTCTTTTTTCAAGGCAAAGACGATGGACAATGTTATTCAACGAAAAAATTAATTCTTCAGGGTGAAAATCGAGAATATAAGTGTGAACTTATATCAGTTGATATCTCGGTGCATTTTTAAGCTAGCGCAAATCTGATAACACAGATCGACGCAGCTTAAAAATCCGCATCGAATGCACTATACTACATTAAGAAACGCTTAATACAAAAATTAGTTATGATCGTTTGAAAAATGATGCATTAGTGTATGTTGAGTTTCCATGTACACTCAACATTGCTTCCAAAAACATTTTGACAAAAATTTTTTCGAAAAATTTCAAAATAATTTAGCAAAAAGTAGATGTTTTTAGATTCCTTTTTTCAAGGCAAAGACGATGGACAATGTTATTCAACGAAAAAATTCATTCTTCAGGGTGAAAATCGAGAATGTAAGTGTGAACTTATATCAGTTGATATCTCGGTGCATTTTTAAGCTAGCGCAAATCTGATAACACAGATCGACGCAGTTTGAAAATCCGCATCGAATGCACTATACTACATTGAGAAACGCTTAATACAAAAATCAGTTATGATCGTTTGAAAAATGATGCATTAGTGTATGTTGAGTTTCCATGTACACTCAACATTGCTTCCAAAAACATTTTGACAAAAATTTTTTCGGAAAATTTCAAAATAATTTAGCAAAAAGTAGATGTTTTTAGATTTCTTTTTTCAAGGCAAAGACGATGGACAATGTTATTCAACGAAAAAATTAATTCTTCAGGGTGAAAATCGAGGATATATGTGTGAATTTATATCAGTTGATATCTCGGTGCATTTTTAAGCTAGCGCAAATCTGATAACACAGATCGACGCAGCTTAAAAATCCGCATCGAATGCACTATACTACATTGAAAAACTCTTAATACAAAAATCAGTTATGATCGTTTGAAAAATGATGCATTAGTGTATGTTGAGTTTCCATGTACACTCAACATTGCTTCCAAAAACATTTTGACAAAAATTTTTTCGGAAAATTTCAAAATAATTCAGCAAAAAGTAGATGTTTTTAGATTTCTTTTTTCAAGGCAAAGACGATGGACAATGTTATTCAACGAAAAAATTAATTCTTCAGGGTGAAAATCGAGAATATAAGTGTGAACATATATCAGTTGATATCTCGGTGCATTTTTAAGCTAGCGCAAATCTGATAACACAGATCGACGCAGCTTAAAAATCCGCATCGAATGCACTATACTACATTGAGAAACGCTTAATACAAAAATTAGTTATGATCGTTTGAAAAATGATGCATTAGTGTATGTTGAGTTTCCATGTACACTCAACATTGCTTCCAAAAACATTTTGACAAAAATTTTTTCGGAAAATTTCAAAATAATTTAGCAAAAAGTAGATGTTTTTAGATTTCTTTTTTCAAGGCAAAGACGATGGACAATGTTATTCAACGAAAAAATTAATTCTTCAGGGTGAAAATCGAGGATATATGTGTGAATTTATATCAGTTGATATCTCGGTGCATTTTTAAGCTAGCGCAAATCTGATAACACAGATCGACGCAGCTTAAAAATCCGCATCGAATGCACTATACTACATTGAGAAACTCTTAATACAAAAATCAGTTATGATCGTTTGAAAAATGATGCATTAGTGTATGTTGAGTTTCCATGTACACTCAACATTGCTTCCAAAAACATTTTGACAAAAATTTTTTCGGAAAATTTCAAAATAATTTAGCAAAAAGTAGATGTTTTTAGATTTCTTTTTTCAAGGCAAAGACGATGGACAATGTTATTCAACGAAAAAATTAATTCTTCAGGGTGAAAATCGAGAATATAAGTGTGAACTTATATCAGTTGATATCTCGGTGCATTTTTAAGCTAGCGCAAATCTGATAACACAGATCGACGCAGCTTAAAAATCCGCATCGAATGCACTATACTACATTGAGAAACTCTTAATACAAAAATCAGTTATGATCGTTTGAAAAATGATGCATTAGTGTATGTTGAGTTTCCATGTACACTCAACATTGCTTCCAAAAACATTTTGACAAAAATTTTTTCGGAAAATTTCAAAATAATTTAGCAAAAAGTAGATGTTTTTAGATTTCTTTTTTCAAGGCAAAGACGATGGACAATGTTATTCAACGAAAAAATTAATTCTTCAGGGTGAAAATCGAGAATATAAGTGTGAACTTATATCAGTTGATATCTCGGTGCATTTTTAAGCTAGCGCAAATCTGATAACACAGATCGACGCAGCTTAAAAATCCGCATCGAATGCACTATACTACATTGAGAAACTCTTAATACAAAAATCAGTTATGATCGTTTGAAAAATGATGCATTAGTGTATGTTGAGTTTCCATGTACACTCAACATTGCTTCCAAAAACATTTTGACAAAAATTTTTTCGGAAAATTTCAAAATAATTCAGCAAAAAGTAGATGTTTTTAGATTTCTTTTTTCAAGGCAAAGACGATGGACAATGTTATTCAACGAAAAAATTAATTCTTCAGGGTGAAAATCGAGAATATAAGTGTGAACATATATCAGTTGATATCTCGGTGCATTTTTAAGCTAGCGCAAATCTGATAACACAGATCGACGCAGCTTAAAAATCCGCATCGAATGCACTATACTACATTGAGAAACGCTTAATACAAAAATTAGTTATGATCGTTTGAAAAATGATGCATTAGTGTATGTTGAGTTTCCATGTACACTCAACATTGCTTCCAAAAACATTTTGACAAAAATTTTTTCGGAAAATTTCAAAATAATTTAGCAAAAAGTAGATGTTTTTAGATTTCTTTTTTCAAGGCAAAGACGATGGACAATGTTATTCAACGAAAAAATTAATTCTTCAGGGTGAAAATCGAGGATATATGTGTGAATTTATATCAGTTGATATCTCGGTGCATTTTTAAGCTAGCGCAAATCTGATAACACAGATCGACGCAGCTTAAAAATCCGCATCGAATGCACTATACTACATTGAGAAACTCTTAATACAAAAATCAGTTATGATCGTTTGAAAAATGATGCATTAGTGTATGTTGAGTTTCCATGTACACTCAACATTGCTTCCAAAAACATTTTGACAAAAATTTTTTCGGAAAATTTCAAAATAATTTAGCAAAAAGTAGATGTTTTTAGATTTCTTTTTTCAAGGCAAAGACGATGGACAATGTTATTCAACGAAAAAATTAATTCTTCAGGGTGAAAATCGAGAATATAAGTGTGAACTTATATCAGTTGATATCTCGGTGCATTTTTAAGCTAGCGCAAATCTGATAACACAGATCGACGCAGCTTAAAAATCCGCATCGAATGCACTATACTACATTGAGAAACGCTTAATACAAAAATTAGTTATGATCGTTTGAAAAATGATGCATTAGTGTATGTTGAGTTTCCATGTACACTCAACATTGCTTCCAAAAACATTTTGACAAAAATTTTTTCGAAAAATTTCAAAATAATTTAGCAAAAAGTAGATGTTTTTAGATTCCTTTTTTCAAGGCAAAGACGATGGACAATGTTATTCAACGAAAAAATTCATTCTTCAGGGTGAAAATCGAGAATGTAAGTGTGAACTTATATCAGTTGATATCTCGGTGCATTTTTAAGCTAGCGCAAATCTGATAACACGGATCGACGCAGCTTAAAAATTCGCATCGAATGCACTATACTACATTGAGAAACGCTTAATACAAAAATTAGTTATGATCGTTTGAAAAATGATGCATTAGTGTATGTTGAGTTTCCATGTACACTCAACATTGCTTCCAAAAACATTTTGACAAAAATTTTTTCAAAAAATTTCAAAATAATTTAGCAAAAAGTAGATGTTTTTAGATTCCTTTTTTCAAGGCAAAGACGATGGACAATGTTATTCTACGAAAAAATTCATTCTTCAGGGTGAAAATCGAGGATATATGTGTGAATTTATATCAGTTGATATCTCGGTGCATTTTTAAGCTAGCGCAAATCTGATAACACAGATCGACGCAGCTTAAAAATCCGCATCGAATGCACTATACTACATTGAGAAACTCTTAATACAAAAATCAGTTATGATCGTTTGAAAAATGATGCATTAGTGTATGTTGAGTTTCCATGTACACTCAACATTGCTTCCAAAAACATTTTGACAAAAATGTTTTCGAAAAATTTCAAAATAATTTAGCAAAAAGTAGATGTTTTTAGATTTCTTTTTTCAAGGCAAAGACGATGGACAATGTTATTCAACGAAAAAATCAATTCTTCAGGGTGAAAATCGAGAATATAAGTGTGAACTTATATCAGTTGATATCTCGGTGCATTTTTAAGCTAGCGCAAATCTGATAACACAGATCGACGCAGCTTAAAAATCCGCATCGAATGCACTATACTACATTGAGAAACGCTTAATACAAAAATTAGTTATGATCGTTTGAAAAATGATGCATTAGTGTATGTTGAGTTTCCATGTACACTCAACATTGCTTCCAAAAACATTTTGACAAAAATTTTTTCGAAAAATTTCAAAATAATTTAGCAAAAAGTAGATGTTTTTAGATTCCTTTTTTCAAGGCAAAGACGATGGACAATGTTATTCAACGAAAAAATTCATTCTTCAGGGTGAAAATCGAGGATATATGTGTAAACTTATATCAGTTGATATCTCGGTGCATTTTTAAGCTAGCGCAAATCTGATAACATAGATCGACGCAGCTTAAAAATCCGCATCGAATGCCTTATACTACATTGAGAAACGCTTAATACAAAAATCAGTTATGATCGTTTGAAAAATGATGCATTAGTGTATGTTGAGTTTCCATGTACACTCAACATTGCTTCCAAAAACATTTTGACAAAAATTTTTTCAAAAAATTTCAAAATAATTTAGCAAAAAGTAGATGTTTTTAGATTCCTTTTTTCAAGGCAAAGACGATGGACAATATTTTTCAACGAAAAAATTAATTCTTCAGGGTGAAAATCGAGGATATAAGTGTGAACATATATCTGTTGATATCTCGGTGCATTTTTAAGCTAGCGCAAATCTGATAACATAGATCGACGCAGCTTAAAAATCCGCATCGAATGCCTTATACTACATTGAGAAACGCTTAATACAAAAATCAGTTATGATCGTTTGAAAAATGATGCATTAGTGTATGTTGAGTTTCCATGTACACTCAACATTGCTTCCAAAAACATTTTGACAAAAATTTTTTCAAAAAATTTCAAAATAATTTAGCAAAAAGTAGATGTTTTTAGATTCCTTTTTTCAAGGCAAAGACGATGGACAATATTTTTCAACGAAAAAATTAATTCTTCAGGGTGAAAATCGAGGATATAAGTGTGAACATATATCTGTTGATATCTCGGTGCATTTTTAAGCTAGCGCAAATCTGATAACACGGATCGACGCAGCTTAAAAATCCGCATCGAATGCACTATACTACATTGAGAAACGCTTAATACAAAATCAGTTATGATCGTTTGAAAAATGATGCATTAGTGTATGTTGAGTTTCCATGTACACTCAACATTGCTTCCAAAAACATTTTGACAAAAATTTTTTCGGAAAATTTCAAAATAATTTAGCAAAAAGTAGATGTTTTTAGATTTCTTTTTTTCAAGGCAAAGACGATGGACAATGTTATTCAACGAAAAAAATAATTGTTCAGGGTGAAAATCGAGGATACAAGTGTGAACTTATATCAGTTGATATCTCGGTGCATTTTTAAGCTAGCGCAAATCTGATAACACAGATCGACGCAGCTTGAAAATCCGCATCGAATGCACTATACTACATTGAGAAACGCTTAATACAAAAATCAGTTATGATCGTTTGAAAAATGATGCATTAGTGTATGTTGAGTTTCCATGTACACTCAACATTGCTTCCAAAAACATTTTGACAAAAATTTTTTCGAAAAATTTCAAAATAATTTAGCAAAAAGTAGATGTTTTTAGATTCCTTTTTTCAAGGCAAAGACGATGGACAATGTTATTCAACGAAAAAATTCATTCTTCAGGGTGAAAATCGAGAATGTAAGTGTGAACTTATATCAGTTGATATCTCGGTGCATTTTTAAGCTAGCGCAAATCTGATAACACGGATCGACGCAGCTTAAAAATTCGCATCGAATGCACTATACTACATTGAGAAACGCTTAATACAAAAATTAGTTATGATCGTTTGAAAAATGATGCATTAGTGTATGTTGAGTTTCCATGTACACTCAACATTGCTTCCAAAAACATTTTGACAAAAATTTTTTCAAAAAATTTCAAAATAATTTAGCAAAAAGTAGATGTTTTTAGATTCCTTTTTTCAAGGCAAAGACGATGGACAATGTTATTCTACGAAAAAATTCATTCTTCAGGGTGAAAATCGAGGATATATGTGTGAATTTATATCAGTTGATATCTCGGTGCATTTTTAAGCTAGCGCAAATCTGATAACACAGATCGACGCAGCTTAAAAATCCGCATCGAATGCACTATACTACATTGAGAAACTCTTAATACAAAAATCAGTTATGATCGTTTGAAAAATGATGCATTAGTGTATGTTGAGTTTCCATGTACACTCAACATTGCTTCCAAAAACATTTTGACAAAAATTTTTTCGGAAAATTTCAAAATAATTTAGCAAAAAGTAGATGTTTTTAGATTTCTTTTTTCAAGGCAAAGACGATGGACAATGTTATTCAACGAAAAAATTAATTCTTCAGGGTGAAAATCGAGAATATAAGTGTGAACTTATATCAGTTGATATCTCGGTGCATTTTTAAGCTAGCGCAAATCTGATAACACAGATCGACGCAGCTTAAAAATCCGCATCGAATGCACTATACTACATTGAGAAACGCTTAATACAAAAATTAGTTATGATCGTTTGAAAAATGATGCATTAGTGTATGTTGAGTTTCCATGTACACTCAACATTGCTTCCAAAAACATTTTGACAAAAATTTTTTCGAAAAATTTCAAAATAATTTAGCAAAAAGTAGATGTTTTTAGATTCCTTTTTTCAAGGCAAAGACGATGGACAATGTTATTCAACGAAAAAATTCATTCTTCAGGGTGAAAATCGAGGATATATGTGTAAACTTATATCAGTTGATATCTCGGTGCATTTTTAAGCTAGCGCAAATCTGATAACATAGATCGACGCAGCTTAAAAATCCGCATCGAATGCCTTATACTACATTGAGAAACGCTTAATACAAAAATCAGTTATGATCGTTTGAAAAATGATGCATTAGTGTATGTTGAGTTTCCATGTACACTCAACATTGCTTCCAAAAACATTTTGACAAAAATTTTTTCAAAAAATTTCAAAATAATTTAGCAAAAAGTAGATGTTTTTAGATTCCTTTTTTCAAGGCAAAGACGATGGACAATATTTTTCAACGAAAAAATTAATTCTTCAGGGTGAAAATCGAGGATATAAGTGTGAACATATATCTGTTGATATCTCGGTGCATTTTTAAGCTAGCGCAAATCTGATAACATAGATCGACGCAGCTTAAAAATCCGCATCGAATGCCTTATACTACATTGAGAAACGCTTAATACAAAAATCAGTTATGATCGTTTGAAAAATGATGCATTAGTGTATGTTGAGTTTCCATGTACACTCAACATTGCTTCCAAAAACATTTTGACAAAAATTTTTTCAAAAAATTTCAAAATAATTTAGCAAAAAGTAGATGTTTTTAGATTCCTTTTTTCAAGGCAAAGACGATGGACAATATTTTTCAACGAAAAAATTAATTCTTCAGGGTGAAAATCGAGGATATAAGTGTGAACATATATCTGTTGATATCTCGGTGCATTTTTAAGCTAGCGCAAATCTGATAACACGGATCGACGCAGCTTAAAAATCCGCATCGAATGCACTATACTACATTGAGAAACGCTTAATACAAAATCAGTTATGATCGTTTGAAAAATGATGCATTAGTGTATGTTGAGTTTCCATGTACACTCAACATTGCTTCCAAAAACATTTTGACAAAAATTTTTTCGGAAAATTTCAAAATAATTTAGCAAAAAGTAGATGTTTTTAGATTTCTTTTTTTCAAGGCAAAGACGATGGACAATGTTATTCAACGAAAAAAATAATTGTTCAGGGTGAAAATCGAGGATACAAGTGTGAACTTATATCAGTTGATATCTCGGTGCATTTTTAAGCTAGCGCAAATCTGATAACACAGATCGACGCAGCTTGAAAATCCGCATCGAATGCACTATACTACATTGAGAAACGCTTAATACAAAAATCAGTTATGATCGTTTGAAAAATGATGCATTAGTGTATGTTGAGTTTCCATGTACACTCAACATTGCTTCCAAAAACATTTTGACAAAAATTTTTTCGGAAAATTTCAAAATAATTTAGCAAAAAGTAGATGTTTTTAGATTTTTTTTTTCAAGGCAAAGACGATGGACAATGTTATTCAACGAAAAAATTAATTCTTCAGGGTGAAAATCGAGGATATATGTGTGAATTTATATCAGTTGATATCTCGGTGCATTTTTAAGCTAGCGCAAATCTGATAACACAGATCGACGCAGCTTAAAAATCCGCATCGAATGCACTATACTACATTGAGAAACGCTTAATACAAAAATTAGTTATGATCGTTTGAAAAATGATGCATTAGTGTATGTTGAGTTTCCATGTACACTCAACATTGCTTCCAAAAACATTTTGACAAAAATTTTTTCGAAAAATTTCAAAATAATTTAGCAAAAAGTAGATGTTTTTAGATTCCTTTTTTCAAGGCAAAGACGATGGACAATGTTATTCAACGAAAAAATTCATTCTTCAGGGTGAAAATCGAGGATATATGTGTAAACTTATATCAGTTGATATCTCGGTGCATTTTTAAGCTAGCGCAAATCTGATAACATAGATCGACGCAGCTTAAAAATCCGCATCGAATGCACTATACTACATTGAGAAACGCTTAATACAAAAATCAGTTATGATCGTTTGAAAAATGATGCATTAGTGTATGTTGAGTTTCCATGTACACTCAACATTGCTTCCAAAAACATTTTGACAAAAATTTTTTCGGAAAATTTCAAAATAATTTAGCAAAAAGTAGATGTTTTTAGATTTCTTTTTTCAAGGCAAAGACGATGGACAATGTTATTCAACGAAAAAATTAATTCTTCAGGGTGAAAATCGAGGATATATGTGTGAATTTATATCAGTTGATATCTCGGTGCATTTTTAAGCTAGCGCAAATCTGATAACACAGATCGACGCAGCTTAAAAATCCGCATCGAATGCACTATACTACATTGAGAAACGCTTAATACAAAAATTAGTTATGATCGTTTGAAAAATGATGCATTAGTGTATGTTGAGTTTCCATGTACACTCAACATTGCTTCCAAAAACATTTTGACAAAAATTTTTTCGAAAAATTTCAAAATAATTTAGCAAAAAGTAGATGTTTTTAGATTCCTTTTTTCAAGGCAAAGACGATGGACAATGTTATTCAACGAAAAAATTCATTCTTCAGGGTGAAAATCGAGGATATATGTGTAAACTTATATCAGTTGATATCTCGGTGCATTTTTAAGCTAGCGCAAATCTGATAACATAGATCGACGCAGCTTAAAAATCCGCATCGAATGCACTATACTACATTGAGAAACGCTTAATACAAAAATTAGTTATGATCGTTTGAAAAATGATGCATTAGTGTATGTTGAGTTTCCATGTACACTCAACATTGCTTCCAAAAACATTTTGACAAAAATTTTTTTGAAAAATTTCAAAATAATTTAGCAAAAAGTAGATGTTTTTAGATTCCTTTTTTCAAGGCAAAGACGATGGACAATGTTATTCAACGAAAAAATTCATTCTTCAGGGTGAAAATCGAGAATGTAAGTGTGAACTTATATCAGTTGATATCTCGGTGCATTTTTAAGCTAGCGCAAATCTGATAACACAGATCGACGCAGCTTGAAAATCCGCATCGAATGCACTATACTACATTGAGAAACGCTTAATACAAAAATCAGTTATGATCGTTTGAAAAATGATGCATTAGTGTATGTTGAGTTTCCATGTACACTCAACATTGCTTCCAAAAACATTTTGACAAAAATTTTTTCGGAAAATTTCAAAATAATTTAGCAAAAAGTAGATGTTTTTAGATTTCTTTTTTCAAGGCAAAGACGATGGACAATGTTATTCAACGAAAAAATTAATTCTTCAGGGTGAAAATCGAGGATATATGTGTGAATTTATATCAGTTGATATCTCGGTGCATTTTTAAGCTAGCGCAAATCTGATAACACAGATCGACGCAGCTTAAAAATCCGCATCGAATGCACTATACTACATTGAGAAACTCTTAATACAAAAATCAGTTATGATCGTTTGAAAAATGATGCATTAGTGTATGTTGAGTTTCCATGTACACTCAACATTGCTTCCAAAAACATTTTGACAAAAATTTTTTCGGAAAATTTCAAAATAATTTAGCAAAAAGTAGATGTTTTTAGATTTCTTTTTTCAAGGCAAAGACGATGGACAATGTTATTCAACGAAAAAATTAATTCTTCAGGGTGAAAATCGAGAATATAAGTGTGAACTTATATCAGTTGATATCTCGGTGCATTTTTAAGCTAGCGCAAATCTGATAACACAGATCGACGCAGCTTAAAAATCCGCATCGAATGCACTATACTACATTGAGAAACGCTTAATACAAAAATTAGTTATGATCGTTTGAAAAATGATGCATTAGTGTATGTTGAGTTTCCATGTACACTCAACATTGCTTCCAAAAACATTTTGACAAAAATTTTTTCGGAAAATTTCAAAATAATTTAGCAAAAAGTAGATGTTTTTAGATTTCTTTTTTCAAGGCAAAGACGATGGACAATGTTATTCAACGAAAAAATTAATTCTTCAGGGTGAAAATCGAGGATATATGTGTGAATTTATATCAGTTGATATCTCGGTGCATTTTTAAGCTAGCGCAAATCTGATAACACAGATCGACGCAGCTTAAAAATCCGCATCGAATGCACTATACTACATTGAGAAACTCTCAATACAAAAATCAGTTATGATCGTTTGAAAAATGATGCATTAGTGTATGTTGAGTTTCCATGTACACTCAACATTGCTTCCAAAAACATTTTGACAAAAATTTTTTCGGAAAATTTCAAAATAATTTAGCAAAAAGTAGATGTTTTTAGATTTCTTTTTTCAAGGCAAAGACGATGGACAATGTTATTCAACGAAAAAATTAATTCTTCAGGGTGAAAATCGAGAATATAAGTGTGAACTTATATCAGTTGATATCTCGGTGCATTTTTAAGCTAGCGCAAATCTGATAACACAGATCGACGCAGCTTAAAAATCCGCATCGAATGCACTATACTACATTGAGAAACGCTTAATACAAAAATTAGTTATGATCGTTTGAAAAATGATGCATTAGTGTATGTTGAGTTTCCATGTACACTCAACATTGCTTCCAAAAACATTTTGACAAAAATTTTTTCGAAAAATTTCAAAATAATTTAGCAAAAAGTAGATGTTTTTAGATTCCTTTTTTCAAGGCAAAGACGATGGACAATGTTATTCAACGAAAAAATTCATTCTTCAGGGTGAAAATCGAGAATGTAAGTGTGAACTTATATCAGTTGATATCTCGGTGCATTTTTAAGCTAGCGCAAATCTGATAACACGGATCGACGCAGCTTAAAAATCCGCATCGAATGCACTATACTACATTGAGAAACGCTTAATACAAAAATTAGTTATGATCGTTTGAAAAATGATGCATTAGTGTATGTTGAGTTTCCATGTACACTCAACATTGCTTCCAAAAACATTTTGACAAAAATTTTTTCAAAAAATTTCAAAATAATTTAGCAAAAAGTAGATGTTTTTAGATTCCTTTTTTCAAGGCAAAGACGATGGACAATGTTATTCTACGAAAAAATTCATTCTTCAGGGTGAAAATCGAGGATATATGTGTGAATTTATATCAGTTGATATCTCGGTGCATTTTTAAGCTAGCGCAAATCTGATAACACAGATCGACGCAGCTTAAAAATCCGCATCGAATGCACTATACTACATTGAGAAACTCTTAATACAAAAATCAGTTATGATCGTTTGAAAAATGATGCATTAGTGTATGTTGAGTTTCCATGTACACTCAACATTGCTTCCAAAAACATTTTGACAAAAATTTTTTCGGAAAATTTCAAAATAATTTAGCAAAAAGTAGATGTTTTTAGATTTCTTTTTTCAAGGCAAAGACGATGGACAATGTTATTCAACGAAAAAATTAATTCTTCAGGGTGAAAATCGAGAATATAAGTGTGAACTTATATCAGTTGATATCTCGGTGCATTTTTAAGCTAGCGCAAATCTGATAACACAGATCGACGCAGCTTAAAAATCCGCATCGAATGCACTATACTACATTGAGAAACGCTTAATACAAAAATTAGTTATGATCGTTTGAAAAATGATGCATTGGTGTATGTTGAGTTTCCATGTACACTCAACATTGCTTCCAAAAACATTTTGACAAAAATTTTTTCGAAAAATTTCAAAATAATTTAGCAAAAAGTAGATGTTTTTAGATTCCTTTTTTCAAGGCAAAGACGATGGACAATGTTATTCAACGAAAAAATTCATTCTTCAGGGTGAAAATCGAGGATATATGTGTAAACTTATATCAGTTGATATCTCGGTGCATTTTTAAGCTAGCGCAAATCTGATAACATAGATCGACGCAGCTTAAAAATCCGCATCGAATGCCTTATACTACATTGAGAAACGCTTAATACAAAAATCAGTTATGATCGTTTGAAAAATGATGCATTAGTGTATGTTGAGTTTCCATGTACACTCAACATTGCTTCCAAAAACATTTTGACAAAAATTTTTTCGAAAAATTTCAAAATAATTTAGCAAAAAGTAGATGTTTTTAGATTCCTTTTTTCAAGGCAAAGACGATGGACAATATTTTTCAACGAAAAAATTAATTCTTCAGGGTGAAAATCGAGGATATAAGTGTGAACATATATCAGTTGATATCTCGGTGCATTTTTAAGCTAGCGCAAATCTGATAACATAGATCGACGCAGCTTAAAAATCCGCATCGAATGCCTTATACTACATTGAGAAACGCTTAATACAAAAATCAGTTATGATCGTTTGAAAAATGATGCATTAGTGTATGTTGAGTTTCCATGTACACTCAACATTGCTTCCAAAAACATTTTGACAAAAATTTTTTCAAAAAATTTCAAAATAATTTAGCAAAAAGTAGATGTTTTTAGATTCCTTTTTTCAAGGCAAAGACGATGGACAATATTTTTCAACGAAAAAATTAATTCTTCAGGGTGAAAATCGAGGATATAAGTGTGAACATATATCTGTTGATATCTCGGTGCATTTTTAAGCTAGCGCAAATCTGATAACACGGATCGACGCAGCTTAAAAATCCGCATCGAATGCACTATACTACATTGAGAAACGCTTAATACAAAATCAGTTATGATCGTTTGAAAAATGATGCATTAGTGTATGTTGAGTTTCCATGTACACTCAACATTGCTTCCAAAAACATTTTGACAAAAATTTTTTCGGAAAATTTCAAAATAATTTAGCAAAAAGTAGATGTTTTTAGATTTCTTTTTTTCAAGGCAAAGACGATGGACAATGTTATTCAACGAAAAAAATAATTGTTCAGGGTGAAAATCGAGGATACAAGTGTGAACTTATATCAGTTGATATCTCGGTGCATTTTTAAGCTAGCGCAAATCTGATAACACAGATCGACGCAGCTTGAAAATCCGCATCGAATGCACTATACTACATTGAGAAACGCTTAATACAAAAATCAGTTATGATCGTTTGAAAAATGATGCATTAGTGTATGTTGAGTTTCCATGTACACTCAACATTGCTTCCAAAAACATTTTGACAAAAATTTTTTCGGAAAATTTCAAAATAATTTAGCAAAAAGTAGATGTTTTTAGATTTCTTTTTTCAAGGCAAAGACGATGGACAATGTTATTCAACGAAAAAATTAATTCTTCAGGGTGAAAATCGAGGATATATGTGTGAATTTATATCAGTTGATATCTCGGTGCATTTTTAAGCTAGCGCAAATCTGATAACACAGATCGACGCAGCTTAAAAATCCGCATCGAATGCACTATACTACATTGAGAAACGCTTAATACAAAAATTAGTTATGATCGTTTGAAAAATGATGCATTAGTGTATGTTGAGTTTCCATGTACACTCAACATTGCTTCCAAAAACATTTTGACAAAAATTTTTTCGAAAAATTTCAAAATAATTTAGCAAAAAGTAGATGTTTTTAGATTCCTTTTTTCAAGGCAAAGACGATGGACAATGTTATTCAACGAAAAAATTCATTCTTCAGGGTGAAAATCGAGGATATATGTGTAAACTTATATCAGTTGATATCTCGGTGCATTTTTAAGCTAGCGCAAATCTGATAACATAGATCGACGCAGCTTAAAAATCCGCATCGAATGCACTATACTACATTGAGAAACGCTTAATACAAAAATTAGTTATGATCGTTTGAAAAATGATGCATTAGTGTATGTTGAGTTTCCATGTACACTCAACATTGCTTCCAAAAACATTTTGACAAAAATTTTTTTGAAAAATTTCAAAATAATTTAGCAAAAAGTAGATGTTTTTAGATTCCTTTTTTCAAGGCAAAGACGATGGACAATGTTATTCAACGAAAAAATTCATTCTTCAGGGTGAAAATCGAGGATATATGTGTAAACTTATATCAGTTGATATCTCGGTGCATTTTTAAGCTAGCGCAAATCTGATAACATAGATCGACGCAGCTTAAAAATCCGCATCGAATGCACTATACTACATTGAGAAACGCTTAATACAAAAATCAGTTATGATCGTTTGAAAAATGATGCATTAGTGTATGTTGAGTTTCCATGTACACTCAACATTGCTTCCAAAAACATTTTGACAAAAATTTTTTCGGAAAATTTCAAAATAATTTAGCAAAAAGTAGATGTTTTTAGATTCCTTTTTTCAAGGCAAAGACGATGGACAATGTTATTCAACGAAAAAATTGATTCTTCAGGGTGAAAATCGAGAATGTAAGTGTGAACTTATATCAGTTGATATCTCGGTGCATTTTTAAGCTAGCGCAAATCTGATAACACGGATCGACGCAGCTTAAAAATCCGCATCGAATGCACTATACTACATTGAGAAACGCTTAATACAAAAATTAGTTATGATCGTTTGAAAAATGATGCATTAGTGTATGTTGAGTTTCCATGTACACTCAACATTGCTTCCAAAAACATTTTGACAAAAATTTTTTTGAAAAATTTCAAAATAATTTAGCAAAAAGTAGATGTTTTTAGATTCCTTTTTTCAAGGCAAAGACGATGGACAATGTTATTCAACGAAAAAATTCATTCTTCAGGGTGAAAATCGAGAATGTAAGTGTGAACTTATATCAGTTGATATCTCGGTGCATTTTTAAGCTAGCGCAAATCTGATAACACGGATCGACGCAGCTTAAAAATCCGCATCGAATGCACTATACTACATTGAGAAACGCTTAATACAAAAATCAGTTATGATCGTTTGAAAAATGATGCATTAGTGTATGTTGAGTTTCCATGTACACTCAACATTGCTTCCAAAAACATTTTGACAAAAATTTTTTCGAAAAATTTCAAAATAATTTAGCAAAAAGTAGATGTTTTTAGATTCCTTTTTTCAAGGCAAAGACGATGGACAATGTTATTCAACGAAAAAATTCATTCTTCAGGGTGAAAATCGAGGATATATGTGTAAACTTATATCAGTTGATATCTCGGTGCATTTTTAAGCTAGCGCAAATCTGATAACATAGATCGACGCAGCTTAAAAATCCGCATCGAATGCACTATACTACATTGAGAAACGCTTAATACAAAATTCAGTTATGATCGTTTGAAAAATGATGCATTAGTGTATGTTGAGTTTCCATGTACACTCAACATTGCTTCCAAAAACATTTTGACAAAAATTTTTTTGAAAAATTTCAAAATAATTTAGCAAAAAGTAGATGTTTTTAGATTCCTTTTTTCAAGGCAAAGACGATGGACAATGTTATTCAACGAAAAAATTGATTCTTCAGGGTGAAAATCGAGAATGTAAGTGTGAACTTATATCAGTTGATATCTCGGTGCATTTTTAAGCTAGCGCAAATCTGATAACACGGATCGACGCAGCTTAAAAATCCGCATCGAATGCACTATACTACATTGAGAAACGCTTAATACAAAAATTAGTTATGATCGTTTGAAAAATGATGCATTAGTGTATGTTGAGTTTCCATGTACACTCAACATTGCTTCCAAAAACATTTTGACAAAAAATTTTTTGAAAAATTTCAAAATAATTTAGCAAAAAGTAGATGTTTTTAGATTCCTTTTTTCAAGGCAAAGACGATGGACAATGTTATTCAACGAAAAAATTCATTCTTCAGGGTGAAAATCGAGGATATATGTGTAAACTTATATCAGTTGATATCTCGGTGCATTTTTAAGCTAGCGCAAATCTGATAACATAGATCGACGCAGCTTAAAAATCCGCATCGAATGCACTATACTACATTGAGAAACGCTTAATACAAAAATTAGTTATGATCGTTTGAAAAATGATGCATTAGTGTATGTTGAGTTTCCATGTACACTCAACATTGCTTCCAAAAACATTTTGACAAAAATTTTTTTGAAAAATTTCAAAATAATTTAGCAAAAAGTAGATGTTTTTAGATTCCTTTTTTCAAGGCAAAGACGATGGACAATGTTATTCAACGAAAAAATTGATTCTTCAGGGTGAAAATGGAGAATGTAAGTGTGAACTTATATCAGTTGATATCTCGGTGCATTTTTAAGCTAGCGCAAATCTGATAACACGGATCGACGCAGCTTAAAAATCCGCATCGAATGCACTATACTACATTGAGAAACGCTTAATACAAAAATTAGTTATGATCGTTTGAAAAATGATGCATTAGTGTATGTTGAGTTTCCATGTACACTCAACATTGCTTCCAAAAACATTTTGACAAAAATTTTTTTGAAAAATTTCAAAATAATTTAGCAAAAAGTAGATGTTTTTAGATTCCTTTTTTCAAGGCAAAGACGATGGACAATGTTATTCAACGAAAAAATTCATTCTTCAGGGTGAAAATCGAGGATATATGTGTAAACTTATATCAGTTGATATCTCGGTGCATTTTTAAGCTAGCGCAAATCTGATAACATAGATCGACGCAGCTTAAAAATCCGCATCGAATGCACTATACTACATTGAGAAACGCTTAATACAAAAATTAGTTATGATCGTTTGAAAAATGATGCATTAGTGTATGTTGAGTTTCCATGTACACTCAACATTGCTTCCAAAAACATTTTGACAAAAATTTTTTTGAAAAATTTCAAAATAATTTAGCAAAAAGTAGATGTTTTTAGATTCCTTTTTTCAAGGCAAAGACGATGGACAATGTTATTCAACGAAAAAATTAATTCTTCAGGGTGAAAATCGAGAATGTAAGTGTGAACTTATATCAGTTGATATCTCGGTGCATTTTTAAGCTAGCGCAAATCTGATAACACGGATCGACGCAGCTTAAAAATCCGCATCGAATGCACTATACTACATTGAGAAACGCTTAATACAAAAATCAGTTATGATCGTTTGAAAAATGATGCATTAGTGTATGTTGAGTTTCCATGTACACTCAACATTGCTTCCAAAAACATTTTGACAAAAATTTTTTTGAAAAATTTCAAAATAATTTAGCAAAAAGTAGATGTTTTTAGATTTCTTTTTTCAAGGCAAAGACGATGGACAATGTTATTCAACGAAAAAATTAATTCTTCAGGGTGAAAATCGAGAATATAAGTGTGAACTTATATCAGTTGATATCTCGGTGCATTTTTAAGCTAGCGCAAATCTGATAACACAGATCGACGCAGCTTAAAAATCCGCATCGAATGCACTATACTACATTGAGAAACGCTTAATACAAAAATTAGTTATGATCGTTTGAAAAATGATGCATTAGTGTATGTTGAGTTTCCATGTACACTCAACATTGCTTCCAAAAACATTTTGACAAAAATTTTTTCGAAAAATTTCAAAATAATTTAGCAAAAAGTAGATGTTTTTAGATTCCTTTTTTCAAGGCAAAGACGATGGACAATGTTATTCAACGAAAAAATTCATTCTTCAGGGTGAAAATCGAGGATATATGTGTAAACTTATATCAGTTGATATCTCGGTGCATTTTTAAGCTAGCGCAAATCTGATAACATAGATCGACGCAGCTTAAAAATCCGCATCGAATGCCTTATACTACATTGAGAAACGCTTAATACAAAAATCAGTTATGATCGTTTGAAAAATGATGCATTAGTGTATGTTGATTTTCCATGTACACTCAACATTGCTTCCAAAAACATTTTGACAAAAATTTTTTCGGAAAATTTCAAAATAATTTAGCAAAAAGTAGATGTTTTTAGATTCCTTTTTTCAAGGCAAAGACGATGGACAATGTTATTCAACGAAAAAGTGATTCTTCAGGGTGAAAATCGAGAATGTAAGTGTGAACTTATATCAGTTGATATCTCGGTGCATTTTTAAGCTAGCGCAAATCTGATAACACGGATCGACGCAGCTTAAAAATCCGCATCGAATGCACTATACTACATTGAGAAACGCTTAATACAAAAATTAGTTATGATCGTTTGAAAAATGATGCATTAGTGTATGTTGAGTTTCCATGTACACTCAACATTGCTTCCAAAAACATTTTGACAAAAATTTTTTTGAAAAATTTCAAAATAATTTAGCAAAAAGTAGATGTTTTTAGATTCCTTTTTTCAAGGCAAAGACGATGGACAATGTTATTCAACGAAAAAATTAATTCTTCAGGGTGAAAATCGAGAATGTAAGTGTGAACTTATATCAGTTGATATCTCGGTGCATTTTTAAGCTAGCGCAAATCTGATAACACGGATCGACGCAGCTTAAAAATCCGCATCGAATGCACTATACTACATTGAGAAACGCTTAATACAAAAATCAGTTATGATCGTTTGAAAAATGATGCATTAGTGTATGTTGAGTTTCCATGTACACTCAACATTGCTTCCAAAAACATTTTGACAAAAATTTTTTTGAAAAATTTCAAAATAATTTAGCAAAAAGTAGATGTTTTTAGATTTCTTTTTTCAAGGCAAAGACGATGGACAATGTTATTCAACGAAAAAATTAATTCTTCAGGGTGAAAATCGAGAATATAAGTGTGAACTTATATCAATTGATATCTCGGTGCATTTTTAAGCTAGCGCAAATCTGATAACACAGATCGACGCAGCTTAAAAATCCGCATCGAATGCACTATACTACATTGAGAAACGCTTAATACAAAAATTAGTTATGATCGTTTGAAAAATGATGCATTAGTGTATGTTGAGTTTCCATGTACACTCAACATTGCTTCCAAAAACATTTTGACAAAAATTTTTTCGAAAAATTTCAAAATAATTTAGCAAAAAGTAGATGTTTTTAGATTCCTTTTTTTAAGGCAAAGACGATGGACAATGTTATTCAACGAAAAAATTCATTCTTCAGGGTGAAAATCGAGGATATATGTGTAAACTTATATCAGTTGATATCTCGGTGCATTTTTAAGCTAGCGCAAATCTGATAACATAGATCGACGCAGCTTAAAAATCCGCATCGAATGCCTTATACTACATTGAGAAACGCTTAATACAAAAATCAGTTATGATCGTTTGAAAAATGATGCATTAGTGTATGTTGAGTTTCCATGTACACTCAACATTGCTTCCAAAAACATTTTGACAAAAATTTTTTCAAAAAATTTCAAAATAATTTAGCAAAAAGTAGATGTTTTTAGATTCCTTTTTTTAAGGCAAAGACGATGGACAATATTTTTCAACGAAAAAATTAATTCTTCAGGGTGAAAATCGAGGATATAAGTGTGAACATATATCTGTTGATATCTCGGTGCATTTTTAAGCTAGCGCAAATCTGATAACACGGATCGACGCAGCTTAAAAATCCGCATCGAATGCACTATACTACATTGAGAAACGCTTAATACAAAATCAGTTATGATCGTTTGAAAAATGATGCATTAGTGTATGTTGAGTTTCCATGTACACTCAACATTGCTTCCAAAAACATTTTGACAAAAATTTTTTCGGAAAATTTCAAAATAATTTAGCAAAAAGTAGATGTTTTTAGATTTCTTTTTTTCAAGGCAAAGACGATGGACAATGTTATTCAACGAAAAAAATAATTGTTCAGGGTGAAAATCGAGGATACAAGTGTGAACTTATATCAGTTGATATCTCGGTGCATTTTTAAGCTAGCGCAAATCTGATAACACAGATCGACGCAGCTTGAAAATCCGCATCGAATGCACTATACTACATTGAGAAACGCTTAATACAAAAATCAGTTATGATCGTTTGAAAAATGATGCATTAGTGTATGTTGAGTTTCCATGTACACTCAACATTGCTTCCAAAAACATTTTGACAAAAATTTTTTCGGAAAATTTCAAAATAATTTAGCAAAAAGTAGATGTTTTTAGATTTCTTTTTTCAAGGCAAAGACGATGGACAATGTTATTCAACGAAAAAATTAATTCTTCAGGGTGAAAATCGAGGATATATGTGTGAATTTATATCAGTTGATATCTCGGTGCATTTTTAAGCTAGCGCAAATCTGATAACACAGATCGACGCAGCTTAAAAATCCGCATCGAATGCACTATACTACATTGAGAAACGCTTAATACAAAAATTAGTTATGATCGTTTGAAAAATGATGCATTAGTGTATGTTGAGTTTCCATGTACACTCAACATTGCTTCCAAAAACATTTTGACAAAAATTTTTTTGAAAAATTTCAAAATAATTTAGCAAAAAGTAGATGTTTTTAGATTCCTTTTTTCAAGGCAAAGACGATGGACAATGTTATTCAACGAAAAAATTAATTCTTCAGGGTGAAAATCGAGAATGTAAGTGTGAACTTATATCAGTTGATATCTCGGTGCATTTTTAAGCTAGCGCAAATCTGATAACACGGATCGACGCAGCTTAAAAATCCGCATCGAATGCACTATACTACATTGAGAAACGCTTAATACAAAAATCAGTTATGATCGTTTGAAAAATGATGCATTAGTGTATGTTGAGTTTCCATGTACACTCAACATTGCTTCCAAAAACATTTTGACAAAAATTTTTTTGAAAAATTTCAAAATAATTTAGCAAAAAGTAGATGTTTTTAGATTTCTTTTTTCAAGGCAAAGACGATGGATAATGTTATTCAACGAAAAAATTAATTCTTCAGGGTGAAAATCGAGAATATAAGTGTGAACTTATATCAGTTGATATCTCGGTGCATTTTTAAGCTAGCGCAAATCTGATAACACAGATCGACGCAGCTTAAAAATCCGCATCGAATGCACTATACTACATTGAGAAACGCTTAATACAAAAATTAGTTATGATCGTTTGAAAAATGATGCATTAGTGTATGTTGAGTTTCCATGTACACTCAACATTGCTTCCAAAAACATTTTGACAAAAATTTTTTCGAAAAATTTCAAAATAATTTAGCAAAAAGTAGATGTTTTTAGATTCCTTTTTTCAAGGCAAAGACGATGGACAATGTTATTCAACGAAAAAATTCATTCTTCAGGGTGAAAATCGAGGATATATGTGTAAACTTATATCAGTTGATATCTCGGTGCATTTTTAAGCTAGCGCAAATCTGATAACATAGATCGACGCAGCTTAAAAATCCGCATCGAATGCACTATACTACATTGAGAAACGCTTTATACAAAAATTAGTTATGATCGTTTGAAAAATGATGCATTAGTGTATGTTGAGTTTCCATGTACACTCAACATTGCTTCCAAAAACATTTTGACAAAAATTTTTTTGAAAAATTTCAAAATAATTTAGCAAAAAGTAGATGTTTTTAGATTCCTTTTTTCAAGGCAAAGACGATGGACAATGTTATTCAACGAAAAAATTCATTCTTCAGGGTGAAAATCGAGGATATATGTGTAAACTTATATCAGTTGATATCTCGGTGCATTTTTAAGCTAGCGCAAATCTGATAACATAGATCGACGCAGCTTAAAAATCCGCATCGAATGCACTATACTACATTGAGAAACGCTTAATACAAAAATCAGTTATGATCGTTTGAAAAATGATGCATTAGTGTATGTTGAGTTTCCATGTACACTCAACATTGCTTCCAAAAACATTTTGACAAAAATTTTTTTGAAAAATTTCAAAATAATTTAGCAAAAAGTAGATGTTTTTAGATTCCTTTTTTCAAGGCAAAGACGATGGACAATGTTATTCAACGAAAAAATTGATTCTTCAGGGTGAAAATCGAGAATGTAAGTGTGAACTTATATCAGTTGATATCTCGGTGCATTTTTAAGCTAGCGCAAATCTGATAACACGGATCGACGCAGCTTAAAAATCCGCATCGAATGCACTATACTACATTGAGAAACGCTTAATACAAAAATTAGTTATGATCGTTTGAAAAATGATGCATTAGTGTATGTTGAGTTTCCATGTACACTCAACATTGCTTCCAAAAACATTTTGACAAAAAATTTTTCAAAAAATTTCAAAATAATTTAGCAAAAAGTAGATGTTTTTAGATTCCTTTTTTCAAGGCAAAGACGATGGACAATATTTTTCAACGAAAAAATTAATTCTTCAGGGTGAAAATCGAGGATACAAGTGTGAACTTATATCAGTTGATATCTCGGTGCATTTTTAAGCTAGCGCAAATCTGATAACACAGATCGACGCAGCTTGAAAATCCGCATCGAATGCACTATACTACATTGAGAAACGCTTAATACAAAAATCAGTTATGATCGTTTGAAAAATGATGCATTAGTGTATGTTGAGTTTCCATGTACACTCAACATTGCTTCCAAAAACATTTTGACAAAAATTTTTTCGAAAAATTTCAAAATAATTTAGCAAAAAGTAGATGTTTTTAGATTCCTTTTTTCAAGGCAAAGACGATGGACAATGTTATTCAACGAAAAAATTAATTCTTCAGGGTGAAAATCGAGGATATATGTGTGAATTTATATCAGTTGATATCTCGGTGCATTTTTAAGCTAGCGCAAATCTGATAACACAGATCGACGCAGCTTAAAAATCCGCATCGAATGCACTATACTACATTGAGAAACGCTTAATACAAAAATTAGTTATGATCGTTTGAAAAATGATGCATTAGTGTATGTTGAGTTTCCATGTACACTCAACATTGCTTCAAAAACATTTTGACAAAAATTTTTTTGAAAAATTTCAAAATAATTTAGCAAAAAGTAGATGTTTTTAGATTCCTTTTTTCAAGGCAAAGACGATGGACAATGTTATTCAACGAAAAAATTAATTCTTCAGGGTGAAAATCGAGAATGTAAGTGTGAACTTATATCAGTTGATATCTCGGTGCATTTTTAAGCTAGCGCAAATCTGATAACACGGATCGACGCAGCTTAAAAATCCGCATCGAATGCACTATACTACATTGAGAAACGCTTAATACAAAAATCAGTTATGATCGTTTGAAAAATGATGCATTAGTGTATGTTGAGTTTCCATGTACACTCAACATTGCTTCCAAAACCATTTTGACAAAAATTTTTTTGAAAAATTTCAAAATAATTTAGCAAAAAGTAGATGTTTTTAGATTTCTTTTTTCAAGGCAAAGACGATGGATAATGTTATTCAACGAAAAAATTAATTCTTCAGGGTGAAAATCGAGAATATAAGTGTGAACTTATATCAGTTGATATCTCGGTGCATTTTTAAGCTAGCGCAAATCTGATAACACAGATCGACGCAGCTTAAAAATCCGCATCGAATGCACTATACTACATTGAGAAACGCTTAATACAAAAATTAGTTATGATCGTTTGAAAAATGATGCATTAGTGTATGTTGAGTTTCCATGTACACTCAACATTGCTTCCAAAAACATTTTGACAAAAATTTTTTCGAAAAATTTCAAAATAATTTAGCAAAAAGTAGATGTTTTTAGATTCCTTTTTTCAAGGCAAAGACGATGGACAATGTTATTCAACGAAAAAATTCATTCTTCAGGGTGAAAATCGAGGATATATGTGTAAACTTATATCAGTTGATATCTCGGTGCATTTTTAAGCTAGCGCAAATCTGATAACATAGATCGACGCAGCTTAAAAATCCGCATCGAATGCCTTATACTACATTGAGAAACGCTTAATACAAAAATCAGTTATGATCGTTTGAAAAATGATGCATTAGTGTATGTTGAGTTTCCATGTACACTCAACATTGCTTCCAAAAACATTTTGACAAAAATTTTTTCAAAAAATTTCAAAATAATTTAGCAAAAAGTAGATGTTTTTAGATTCCTTTTTTCAAGGCAAAGACGATGGACAATATTTTTCAACGAAAAAATTAATTCTTCAGGGTGAAAATCGAGGATATAAGTGTGAACATATATCTGTTGATATCTCGGTGCATTTTTAAGCTAGCGCAAATCTGATAACACGGATCGACGCAGCTTAAAAATCCGCATCGAATGCACTATACTACATTGAGAAACGCTTAATACAAAATCAGTTATGATCGTTTGAAAAATGATGCATTAGTGTATGTTGAGTTTCCATGTACACTCAACATTGCTTCCAAAAACATTTTGACAAAAATTTTTTCGAAAAATTTCAAAATAATTTAGCAAAAAGTAGATGTTTTTAGATTTCTTTTTTCAAGGCAAAGACGATGGATAATGTTATTCAACGAAAAAATTAATTCTTCAGGGTGAAAATCGAGAATATAAGTGTGAACTTATATCAGTTGATATCTCGGTGCATTTTTAAGCTAGCGCAAATCTGATAACACAGATCGACGCAGCTTAAAAATCCGCATCGAATGCACTATACTACATTGAGAAACGCTTAATACAAAAATTAGTTATGATCGTTTGAAAAATGATGCATTAGTGTATGTTGAGTTTCCATGTACACTCAACATTGCTTCCAAAAACATTTTGACAAAAATTTTTTCGAAAAATTTCAAAATAATTTAGCAAAAAGTAGATGTTTTTAGATTCCTTTTTTCAAGGCAAAGACGATGGACAATGTTATTCAACGAAAAAATTCATTCTTCAGGGTGAAAATCGAGGATATATGTGTAAACTTATATCAGTTGATATCTCGGTGCATTTTTAAGCTAGCGCAAATCTGATAACATAGATCGACGCAGCTTAAAAATCCGCATCGAATGCCTTATACTACATTGAGAAACGCTTAATACAAAAATCAGTTATGATCGTTTGAAAAATGATGCATTAGTGTATGTTGAGTTTCCATGTACACTCAACATTGCTTCCAAAAACATTTTGACAAAAATTTTTTCAAAAAATTTCAAAATAATTTAGCAAAAAGTAGATGTTTTTAGATTCCTTTTTTCAAGGCAAAGACGATGGACAATATTTTTCAACGAAAAAATTAATTCTTCAGGGTGAAAATCGAGGATATAAGTGTGAACATATATCTGTTGATATCTCGGTGCATTTTTAAGCTAGCGCAAATCTGATAACACGGATCGACGCAGCTTAAAAATCCGCATCGAATGCACTATACTACATTGAGAAACGCTTAATACAAAATCAGTTATGATCGTTTGAAAAATGATGCATTAGTGTATGTTGAGTTTCCATGTACACTCAACATTGCTTCCAAAAACATTTTGACAAAAATTTTTTCGGAAAATTTCAAAATAATTTAGCAAAAAGTAGATGTTTTTAGATTTCTTTTTTTCAAGGCAAAGACGATGGACAATGTTATTCAACGAAAAAAATAATTGTTCAGGGTGAAAATCGAGGATACAAGTGTGAACTTATATCAGTTGATATCTCGGTGCATTTTTAAGCTAGCGCAAATCTGATAACACAGATCGACGCAGCTTGAAAATCCGCATCGAATGCACTATACTACATTGAGAAACGCTTAATACAAAAATTAGTTATGATCGTTTGAAAAATGATGCATTAGTGTATGTTGAGTTTCCATGTACACTCAACATTGCTTCCAAAAACATTTTGACAAAAATTTTTTCGGAAAATTTCAAAATAATTTAGCAAAAAGTAGATGTTTTTAGATTTCTTTTTTCAAGGCAAAGACGATGGACAATGTTATTCAACGAAAAAATTAATTCTTCAGGGTGAAAATCGAGGATATATGTGTGAATTTATATCAGTTGATATCTCGGTGCATTTTTAAGCTAGCGCAAATCTGATAACACAGATCGACGCAGCTTAAAAATCCGCATCGAATGCCTTATACTACATTGAGAAACGCTTAATACAAAAATCAGTTATGATCGTTTGAAAAATGATGCATTAGTGTATGTTGAGTTTCCATGTACACTCAACATTGCTTCCAAAAACATTTTGACAAAAATTTTTTCAAAAAATTTCAAAATAATTTAGCAAAAAGTAGATGTTTTTAGATTCCTTTTTTCAAGGCAAAGACGATGGACAATATTTTTCAACGAAAAAATTAATTCTTCAGGGTGAAAATCGAGGATATAAGTGTGAACATATATCTGTTGATATCTCGGTGCATTTTTAAGCTAGCGCAAATCTGATAACACGGATCGACGCAGCTTAAAAATCCGCATCGAATGCACTATACTACATTGAGAAACGCTTAATACAAAATCAGTTATGATCGTTTGAAAAATGATGCATTAGTGTATGTTGAGTTTCCATGTACACTCAACATTGCTTCCAAAAACATTTTGACAAAAATTTTTTCGGAAAATTTCAAAATAATTTAGCAAAAAGTAGATGTTTTTAGATTTCTTTTTTTCAAGGCAAAGACGATGGACAATGTTATTCAACGAAAAAAATAATTGTTCAGGGTGAAAATCGAGGATACAAGTGTGAACTTATATCAGTTGATATCTCGGTGCATTTTTAAGCTAGCGCAAATCTGATAACACAGATCGACGCAGCTTGAAAATCCGCATCGAATGCACTATACTACATTGAGAAACGCTTAATACAAAAATCAGTTATGATCGTTTGAAAAATGATGCATTAGTGTATGTTGAGTTTCCATGTACACTCAACATTGCTTCCAAAAACATTTTGACAAAAATTTTTTCGGAAAATTTCAAAATAATTTAGCAAAAAGTATATGTTTTTAGATTTCTTTTTTCAAGGCAAAGACGATGGACAATGTTATTCAACGAAAAAATTAATTCTTCAGGGTGAAAATCGAGGATATATGTGTGAATTTATATCAGTTGATATCTCGGTGCATTTTTAAGCTAGCGCAAATCTGATAACACAGATCGACGCAGCTTAAAAATCCGCATCGAATGCACTATACTACATTGAGAAACGCTTAATACAAAAATTAGTTATGATCGTTTGAAAAATGATGCATTAGTGTATGTTGAGTTTCCATGTACACTCAACATTGCTTCCAAAAACATTTTGACAAAAATTTTTTCGAAAAATTTCAAAATAATTTAGCAAAAAGTAGATGTTTTTAGATTCCTTTTTTCAAGGCAAAGACGATGGACAATGTTATTCAACGAAAAAATTCATTCTTCAGGGTGAAAATCGAGGATATATGTGTAAACTTATATCAGTTGATATCTCGGTGCATTTTTAAGCTAGCGCAAATCTGATAACATAGATCGACGCAGCTTAAAAATCCGCATCGAATGCACTATACTACATTGAGAAACGCTTTATACAAAAATTAGTTATGATCGTTTGAAAAATGATGCATTAGTGTATGTTGAGTTTCCATGTACACTCAACATTGCTTCCAAAAACATTTTGACAAAAATTTTTTTGAAAAATTTCAAAATAATTTAGCAAAAAGTAGATGTTTTTAGATTCCTTTTTTCAAGGCAAAGACGATGGACAATGTTATTCAACGAAAAAATTCATTCTTCAGGGTGAAAATCGAGGATATATGTGTAAACTTATATCAGTTGATATCTCGGTGCATTTTTAAGCTAGCGCAAATCTGATAACATAGATCGACGCAGCTTAAAAATCCGCATCGAATGCACTATACTACATTGAGAAACGCTTAATACAAAAATCAGTTATGATCGTTTGAAAAATGATGCATTAGTGTATGTTGAGTTTCCATGTACACTCAACATTGCTTCCAAAAACATTTTGACAAAAATTTTTTCGGAAAATTTCAAAATAATTTAGCAAAAAGTAGATGTTTTTAGATTCCTTTTTTCAAGGCAAAGACGATGGACAATGTTATTCAACGAAAAAATTGATTCTTCAGGGTGAAAATCGAGAATGTAAGTGTGAACTTATATCAGTTGATATCTCGGTGCATTTTTAAGCTAGCGCAAATCTGATAACACGGATCGACGCAGCTTAAAAATCCGCATCGAATGCACTATACTACATTGAGAAACGCTTAATACAAAAATTAGTTATGATCGTTTGAAAAATGATGCATTAGTGTATGTTGAGTTTCCATGTACACTCAACATTGCTTCCAAAAACATTTTGACAAAAATTTTTTTGAAAAATTTCAAAATAATTTAGCAAAAAGTAGATGTTTTTAGATTCCTTTTTTCAAGGCAAAGACGATGAACAATGTTATTCAACGAAAAAATTCATTCTTCAGGGTGAAAATCGAGAATGTAAGTGTGAACTTATATCAGTTGATATCTCGGTGCATTTTTAAGCTAGCGCAAATCTGATAACATAGATCGACGCAGCTTAAAAATCCGCATCGAATGCACTATACTACATTGAGAAACGCTTAATACAAAAATCAGTTATGATCGTTTGAAAAATGATGCATTAGTGTATGTTGAGTTTCCATGTACACTCAACATTGCTTCCAAAAACATTTTGACAAAAATTTTTTCGGAAAATTTCAAAATAATTTAGCAAAAAGTAGATGTTTTTAGATTCCTTTTTTCAAGGCAAAGACGATGGACAATGTTATTCAACGAAAAAATTGATTCTTCAGGGTGAAAATCGAGAATGTAAGTGTGAACTTATATCAGTTGATATCTCGGTGCATTTTTAAGCTAGCGCAAATCTGATAACACGGATCGACGCAGCTTAAAAATCCGCATCGAATGCACTATACTACATTGAGAAACGCTTAATACAAAAATTAGTTATGATCGTTTGAAAAATGATGCATTAGTGTATGTTGAGTTTCCATGTACACTCAACATTGCTTCCAAAAACATTTTGACAAAAATTTTTTTGAAAAATTTCAAAATAATTTAGCAAAAAGTAGATGTTTTTAGATTCCTTTTTTCAAGGCAAAGACGATGGACAATGTTATTCAACGAAAAAATTCATTCTTCAGGGTGAAAATCGAGAATGTAAGTGTGAACTTATATCAGTTGATATCTCGGTGCATTTTTAAGCTAGCGCAAATCTGATAACACGGATCGACGCAGCTTAAAAATCCGCATCGAATGCACTATACTACATTGAGAAACGCTTAATACAAAAATCAGTTATGATCGTTTGAAAAATGATGCATTAGTGTATGTTGATTTTCCATGTACACTCAACATTGCTTCCAAAAACATTTTGACAAAAATTTTTTCGGAAAATTTCAAAATAATTTAGCAAAAAGTAGATGTTTTTAGATTCCTTTTTTTAAGGCAAAGACGATGGACAATGTTATTCAACGAAAAAATTGATTCTTCAGGGTGAAAATCGAGAATGTAAGTGTGAACTTATATCAGTTGATATCTCGGTGCATTTTTAAGCTAGCGCAAATCTGATAACACGGATCGACGCAGCTTAAAAATCCGCATCGAATGCACTATACTACATTGAGAAACGCTTAATACAAAAATTAGTTATGATCGTTTGAAAAATGATGCATTAGTGTATGTTGAGTTTCCATGTACACTCAACATTGCTTCCAAAAACATTTTGACAAAAATTTTTTCGGAAAATTTCAAAATAATTTAGCAAAAAGTAGATGTTTTTAGATTCCTTTTTTCAAGGCAAAGACGATGGACAATGTTATTCAACGAAAAAATTGATTCTTCAGGGTGAAAATCGAGAATGTAAGTGTGAACTTATATCAGTTGATATCTCGGTGCATTTTTAAGCTAGCGCAAATCTGATAACACGGATCGACGCAGCTTGAAAATCCGCATCGAATGCACTATACTACATTGAGAAACGCTTAATACAAAAATCAGTTATGATCGTTTGAAAAATGATGCATTAGTGTATGTTGATTTTCCATGTACACTCAACATTGCTTCCAAAAACATTTTGACAAA
Organism: Auanema rhodensis; assembly: GCA_964057225.1. Lineage (NCBI taxonomy): Eukaryota > Metazoa > Nematoda > Chromadorea > Rhabditida > Rhabditidae > Auanema > Auanema rhodense. The sequence continues at coordinate 4,417,743 of OZ059899.1, read as the reverse complement.
AATTTTTTCGGAAAATTTCAAAATAATTTAGCAAAAAGTAGATGTTTTTAGATTCCTTTTTCAAGGCAAAGACGATGGACAATGTTATTCAACGAAAAAATTGATTCTTCAGGGTGAAAATCGAGAATGTAAGTGTGAACTTATATCAGTTGATATCTCGGTGCATTTTTAAGCTAGCGCAAATCTGATAACACGGATCGACGCAGCTTAAAAATCCGCATCGAATGCACTATACTACATTGAGAAACGCTTAATACAAAAATTAGTTATGATCGTTTGAAAAATGATGCATTAGTGTATGTTGAGTTTCCATGTACACTCAACATTGCTTCCAAAAACATTTTGACAAAAATTTTTTCGAAAAATTTCAAAATCATTTAGCAAAAAGTAGATGTTTTTAGATTCCTTTTTTCAAGGCAAAGACGATGGACAATGTTATTCAACGAAAAAATTAATTCTTCAGGGTGAAAATCGAGGATACAAGTGTGAACTTATATCAGTTGATATCTCGGTGCATTTTTAAGCTAGCGCAAATCTGATAACACAGATCGACGCAGCTTGAAAATCCGCATCGAATGCACTATACTACATTGAGAAACGCTTAATACAAAAATCAGTTATGATCGTTTGAAAAATGATGCATTAGTGTATGTTGAGTTTCCATGTACACTCAACATTGCTTCAAAAAACATTTTGACAAAAATTTTTTCGAAAAATTTCAGAATAATTTAGCAAAAAGTAGATGTTTTTAGATTCCTTTTTTCAAGACAAAGACGATGGACAATGTTATTCAACGAAAAAATTCATTCTTCAGGGTGAAAATCGAGAATATAAGTGTGAACTTATATCAGTTGATATCTCGGTGCATTTTTGAGCTAGCGCAAATCTGATAACACAGATCGAAGCAGCTTAAAAATCCGCATCGAATGCACTATACTACATTGAGAAACGCTCAATACAAAAATCAGTTATGATCGTTTGAAAAATGATGCATTAGTGTATGTTGAGTTTCCATGTACACTCAACATTGCTTCAAAAAACATTTTGACAAAAATTTTTTCGAAAATTTTCAAAATAATTTAGCAAAAAGTAGATGTTTTTAGATTCCTTTTTTCAAGACAAAGACGATGGACAATGTTATTCAACGAAAAAATTCATTCTTCAGGGTGAAAATCGAGAATATAAGTGTGAACTTATATCAGTTGATATCTCGGTGCATTTTTGAGCTAGCGCAAATCTGATAACACAGATCGAAGCAGCTTAAAAATCCGCATCGAATGCACTATACTACATTGAGAAACGCTCAATACAAAAATCAGTTATGATCGTTTGAAAAATGATGCATTAGTGTATGTTGAGTTTCCATGTACACTCAACATTGCTTCCAAAAACATTTTGACAAAAATTTTTTCGAAAAATTTCAAAATAATTTAGCAAAAAGTAGATGTTTTTAGATTCCTTTTTTCAAGGCAAAGACGATGGACAATATTTTTCAACGAAAAAATTAATTCTTCAGGGTGAAAATCGAGGATATAAGTGTGAACATATATCTGTTGATATCTCGGTGCATTTTTAAGCTAGCGCAAATCTGATAACACGGATCGACGCAGCTTAAAAATCCGCATCGAATGCACTATACTACATTGAGAAACGCTTAATACAAAAATCAGTTATGATCGTTTGAAAAATGATGCATTAGTGTATGTTGAGTTTCCATGTACACTCAACATTGCTTCAAAAAACATTTTGACAAAAATTTTTTCGAAAAATTTCAAAATAATTTAGCAAAAAGTAGATGTTTTTAGATTCCTTTTTTCAAGACAAAGACGATGGACAATGTTATTCAACGAAAAAATTCATTCTTCAGGGTGAAAATCGAGGATATATGTGTGAACTTATATCAGTTGATATCTCGGTGCATTTTTGAGCTAGCGCAAATCTGATAACACAGATCGAAGCAGCTTAAAAATCCGCATTGAATGCACTATACTACATTGAGAAACGCTCAATACAAAAATCAGTTATGATCGTTTGAAAAATGATGCATTAGTGTATGTTGAGTTTCCATGTACACTCAACATTGCTTCCAAAAACATTTTGACAAAAATTTTTTCGAAAAATTTCAAATAAATTTAGCAAAAAGTAGATGTTTTTAGATTTCTTTTTTCAAGGCAAAGACGATGGACAATATTTTTCAACGAAAAAATTAATTCTTCAGGGTGAAAATCGAGGATATAAGTGTGAACATATATCTGTTGATATCTCGGTGCATTTTTAAGCTAGCGCAAATCTGATAACACGGATCGACGCAGCTTAAAAATCCGCATCGAATGCACTATACTACATTGAGAAACGCTTAATACAAAAATCAGTTATGATCGTTTGAAAAATGATGCATTAGTGTATGTTGAGTTTCCATGTACACTCAACATTGCTTCAAAAAACATTTTGACAAAAATTTTTTCGAAAAATTTCAGAATAATTTAGCAAAAAGTAGATGTTTTTAGATTCCTTTTTTCAAGGCAAAGACGATGGACAATGTTATTCAACGAAAAAATTAATTCTTCAGGGTGAAAATCGAGGATACAAGTGTGAACTTATATCAGTTGATATCTCGGTGCATTTTTAAGCTAGCGCAAATCTGATAACACAGATCGACGCAGCTTGAAAATCCGCATCGAATGCACTATACTACATTGAGAAACGCTTAATACAAAAATCAGTTATGATCGTTTGAAAAATGATGCATTAGTGTATGTTGAGTTTCCATGTACACTCAACATTGCTTCCAAAAACATTTTGACAAAAATTTTTTCGAAAAATTTCAAATAAATTTAGCAAAAAGTAGATGTTTTTAGATTCCTTTTTTCAAGGCAAAGACGATGGACAATATTTTTCAACGAAAAAATTAATTCTTCAGGGTGAAAATCGAGGATATAAGTGTGAACATATATCTGTTGATATCTCGGTGCATTTTTAAGCTAGCGCAAATCTGATAACACGGATCGACGCAGCTTAAAAATCCGCATCGAATGCACTATACTACATTGAGAAACGCTTAATACAAAAATCAGTTATGATCGTTTGAAAAATGATGCATTAGTGTATGTTGAGTTTCCATGTACACTCAACATTGCTTCAAAAAACATTTTGACAAAAATTTTTTCGAAAAATTTCAGAATAATTTAGCAAAAAGTAGATGTTTTTAGATTCCTTTTTTCAAGACAAAGACGATGGACAATGTTATTCAACGAAAAAATTCATTCTTCAGGGTGAAAATCGAGAATATAAGTGTGAACTTATATCAGTTGATATCTCGGTGCATTTTTGAGCTAGCGCAAATCTGATAACACAGATCGAAGCAGCTTAAAAATCCGCATCGAATGCACTATACTACATTGAGAAACGCTCAATACAAAAATCAGTTATGATCGTTTGAAAAATGATGCATTAGTGTATGTTGAGTTTCCATGTACACTCAACATTGCTTCAAAAAACATTTTGACAAAAATTTTTTCGAAAAATTTCAAAATAATTTAGCAAAAAGTAGATGTTTTTAGATTCCTTTTTTCAAGACAAAGACGATGGACAATGTTATTCAACGAAAAAATTCATTCTTCAGGGTGAAAATCGAGAATATAAGTGTGAACTTATATCAGTTGATATCTCGGTGCATTTTTGAGCTAGCGCAAATCTGATAACACAGATCGAAGCAGCTTAAAAATCCGCATCGAATGCACTATACTACATTGAGAAACGCTCAATACAAAAATCAGTTATGATCGTTTGAAAAATGATGCATTAGTGTATGTTGAGTTTCCATGTACACTCAACATTGCTTCAAAAAACATTTTGACAAAAATTTTTTCGAAAAATTTCAAAATAATTTAGCAAAAAGTAGATGTTTTTAGATTCCTTTTTTCAAGACAAAGACGATGGACAATGTTATTCAACGAAAAAATTCATTCTTCAGGGTGAAAATCGAGGATATATGTGTGAACTTATATCAGTTGATATCTCGGTGCATTTTTAAGCTAGCGCAAATCTGATAACATAGATCGACGCAGCTTAAAAATCCGCATCGAATGCACTATACTACATTGAGAAACGCTTAATACAAAAATCAGTTATGATTGTTTGAAAAATGATGCATTAGTGTATGTTGAGTTTCCATGTACACTCAAGATTGCTTCCAAAAACATTTTGACAAAAATTTTTTCGAAAAATTTCAAAATCATTTAGCAAAAAGTAGATGTTTTTAGATTCCTTTTTTCAAGGCAAAGACGATGGACAATGTTATTCAACGAAAAAATTCATTCTTCAGGGTGAAAATCGAGAATATAAGTGTGAACTTATATCAGTTGATATCTCGGTGCATTTTTAAGCTAGCGCAAATCTGATAACACAGATCGAAGCAGCTTAAAAATCCGCATCGAATGCACTATACTACATTGAGAAACGCTCAATACAAAAATCAGTTATGATCGTTTGAAAAATGATGCATTAGTGTATGTTGAGTTTCCATGTACACTCAACATTGCTTCAAAAAACATTTTGACAAAAATTTTTTCGAAAAATTTCAAAATAATTTAGCAAAAAGTAGATGTTTTTAGATTCCTTTTTTCAAGACAAAGACGATGGACAATGTTATTCAACGAAAAAATTCATTCTTCAGGGTGAAAATCGAGGATATATGTGTGAACTTATATCAGTTGATATCTCGGTGCATTTTTAAGCTAGCGCAAATCTGATAACATAGATCGACGCAGCTTAAAAATCCGCATCGAATGCACTATACTACATTGAGAAACGCTTAATACAAAAATCAGTTATGATTGTTTGAAAAATGATGCATTAGTGTATGTTGAGTTTCCATGTACACTCAAGATTGCTTCCAAAAACATTTTGACAAAAATTTTTTCGAAAAATTTCAAAATCATTTAGCAAAAAGTAGATGTTTTTAGATTCCTTTTTTCAAGGCAAAGACGATGGACAATGTTATTCAACGAAAAAATTAATTCTTCAGGGTGAAAATCGAGAATATAAGTGTGAACTTATATCAGTTGATATCTCGGTGCATTTTTAAGCTAGCGCAAATCTGGTTTGATCTCGGAGTTCGATATGCATAACTTGCATGCCTATTGGTTTGAAGAAATATATTTTCGCAACGAAGGCTAGTACGATCAGTATAACTACAATAATTGTAATTGCTCCGATAGTGATGAGTGTTCGTTCAATCGTTCCTGCTATTGTATCGACAAATGAATTCCATGTACTTTTGGTGAATTCATTGGCTTTGGAGATGTAATCACTACTTTTCTTCAATATGCTGAATGCTGATGATATTTTTGGATCATGATGAATTGTGTGAAGCACGTGATTTTGACGAATCGATGCTAAACTAGCACCATAAGCAATGGCTGTTGTCATTGAGTACACTCGAGATGATAAGTTGGTGTATAAGTGTGCTCCGGTGAATTTTAATGGCGTGATCTTTTCATGATGAAGTCCGTCCCACATGGATATGAGACTGACGTCTACAGTACCATTAATTCCTTTCCATTCACCGTCTGTTGACCATACGTCTGTTGGTACATGATCACAGTTAATTTCTTTACCATGAGGTAATAGGTCTTTCGATCCTGGTGCGGCAAACAGTAATTGTCCTTCTTGTGTTAATACTGGGGTTTCGAGATAACATGTGCCATTCACAGTGTGATTGTGATATATAGTCTTTTGTAATACTACCGGGCAAACATGTATATGTAATATCTCGCTGCCTACAAATCTTGCGGCTATATCTTCTCTTCCCAGTATTGTACGCATAGCTATTGTTGGTTCAATTTGTAAAATTGATCTCCATAATTCAAGATACCTATTTTGGATCTCACATATTGATTCGTATGACTCTTTAAAATGTTTCTGCAGTTCTTCTTGAATCATAGTTGTAGCATATTGCAAATGATCTTGTGCAATTCTGCTTGTTATGTTTTGGCGAAACTGTTGTTCAGAGTCAACTTTTGTGGCAATGTATTGAGCATTAGCCTGTACAGACTCTATATCGGTGGCTGTAGGCGTTGATGATGCTCTATGTTTACGAATCAAAGATATTGGTGTATATGTAGTTTCTTCCATTATTGGAATTTGTTGATCTTGATGAACAGCGTAGAGAATAGTAGTTGGCGGCGCGCGGGTCGATATTGTTGCGCGCGCGGTTGTTGTTGCGGTTGTATGGCGCGCCGTTGTTTCGGGCTGGGCCATCGATGAAGGCGCGCGCGCGGTAGTTGCTGCGGCTGCCCGAGGGCTTGTAGATGTTTGCGGCAGTATTGCGGGATCTGTTGTGATCAGCGCCTCACGATCGATTATAGGGAGGGCTGCCATCTCGGCCGCGCCGCCTGCCGCGTTGCTTGGCGCACGCGTCGTGGTTTGCAACGATTTAAGTTGGATTTTCTCTGTCATTAATCTTTTTAACTGTTTTGATGATATTCTACTAGATGTATTAGGCAAAATATTATCGTTTAGTAGTGGTAAAAATATTTCCAATAATAAGTCCTTAGAGATGTTGTTGGGCTCTATGAGCTTGGGATGTGGTCCAATTGGTATTCCAAAATTATTCTTGATGTCATAGAACAATTTATCCGTATCAAGTACAAACATTCGTGAAGATGGAAGGTTTATAAATTTTATGTCATCAATATCAGCTGCTGTTTTATTTCTTCTAAGCGTAACGAGAGTTTTTAGCTCATGTACAAGGTCAATTGTATCTTTTATAAATTTGCTGTTTCTTTCTTCTTGATCAGTTAATAATTGTTTCCTTATTGGTGGCATTTTTACGAATGCTTTTAATATTTCTTGTCTTGATGGAACTGTTAATTTGTCTTCAATTATAACTGGTGTATTGGCTAAATCAAGAGCAATAGTTTCATCACGTTCTCGATAAGTGCCTTCTTTTGTACGAATTAACCGATCAAATTCAATAACGGTCAAACGATCTGATATTTGTTGAAGAAGTTGCCTGGATGTTAAATAAGATATTCCAGCTTTAGTAGCTAAAGCTAATTCTCTTTGAGCAACATATTGTAAAATGGCTTCGTCTTTATCACGGAAATCATATTGTTTGAGAAAATGTCTTAAAGATTTCTCATAAATTTGAATTTTAAAGAAAAATTCAAAATTTTCACGATGGGCTATTATCCATTCTTTCAAGGAATATGTAGTGTCTACCATACGTCTTCCTTTAATTAGAGGAATAATTTGTGTAATTCCTGGATTACTCATAAGTGGTATTAAAAATGGATATTGGCAAATTCGAAGCGTGTACGTTTCAAAATCTTCAACTTCATTTATTCTATCCTGATCGAATGGGAATGAGCATTTTGTAGAAGTTGCGCGTTTAGGTCTTTTGAACAGCAATTTCTTAAATTCTCGTTCAATTAGGAGTGTGATATTGTTATCATTAGGATATTTGGGGAATGTTATATAATTTCCTGATGTTGTATGGAATGCTGGTTGTCTAAAGCAGGATGCAATTGGTTTTGGTGTTATTTTACTCGAAAGGATAAGCGCTGATTGTGTACTTGGAATCAAAATAGTTTCTTTGCTTATTATAGCATCGTAGTAATGCATATCAATATAATTACAACGGGAATCCGATGTTTGGGGATCCCATATAATTATTGATGTATTTGATTTGCAATTACCATGATGAGCACTACAACCTTCAGTGTTTAGTATTAAATTGGATAATATTGTATCATCGGGCATGCGGGTCATGACTCCGCGCTCTAGTACTAAACGCGGCCGCTCCTCGCACTCGTCGCGGCTAAACGCGCGCGCCGGATCATAGGAGGGCTCTGGGGTTGCTTGTGCTATACTATCGATTCTCTCCAGCTCCATGTTATTCCATTTGCGATCGCGAATCGCCTGCCTGCACTCGTGCGCCGCTATAGGCTGCACCTCATCGATTGTTCTGTTTGTGTCGCGGAGAAATAACAAATCGCGTACACACAGCTTGTGTACTTCCTTCGAGCAGCGCCACGCGTCCCACTCGTGTGCCGTGTGGTTTCGCGTGTATAGATGGATTTGTGTACGTAGCACATGATTTGTTTCTGTTAATTTACATTTCTTTACTACTGGTGGAACTAATAAGGCTCCTCCAGTTGCTTTTGTGCAAATTTGATATGAAGTTACACATGGCAGGAGAATTGCTACTGTGATTGCCATTACAACCGTTAGTGATAACGGTGAAAGGGTCACAGAGTTAATTCGTGGTGTGCTTCTATCTCGTCCTCTTGATTGATCTCTTTGATTGTTAAAATGGATTCTTCTTTGTCCGTTATGTTCATTAGTCCTTCCTCTTCTATTATTGTTTGAAGGATTAAAATTGTTTGAATGCCAGTTGTTATTAAATCGTCCCGAATTTCGTTCATAATTATTGTTACGGCGATAATTAGCAAAAGAGCCGTTACGATTTTGGTTGTTATTATATTTTGAAAAGTTTTTATTTTTCTGATAATTTTGATAATTATGATAATTTTTATTGTTTTGGTTATCACGTGGATGATTACGGTCAAAATTTCGGTTATCTCGTCTCTCGTTTGTGCGCGCGAAAGGAGCTAGTGCTTTGTTTACAGCATTGACTAGCATGGACTGCGTGTCTGTTGTCTGGTTCATTATTGATTCTTCCCAGCGAGCAGCCTCAATCGCATCCGTGAAGGATTTTGGCTTCGCTCGAATCACAGCTGGTTTCAGAGTATTTTTCAGTCCTCTGAGGAAAGTTGATCTTAATATGTGATCTTTGTGAGGGTCATCCGTGGCAAAAGCGCTTAGTGCAATCGTTCTCAGTGATTGAGCGTAAGCGTCAATTGTCAGATCCCCTTGGGTTGTATTTTGGAGATTGATCAGCGCGGGGTCCTGATTATATTCAGGACACAGCTTAGATGTTAAAGCTCTTAACAGGTCATTCCATGAACCGGTGGTTTTTAATTGTTCAGGTACTTGCTGTACGCTTCTTCCGCTGCTTCGTTTTTAAGAAGCAAAGGTAGGAGGGCTAATCTCTCCGGGATTACCAGACCTACAGCGTTGGCAAATAGGTTGAATTTAGCCGTGTAATCTCGAAAGTTGCGACTGCCATCATAAGTTGGGCAGTAGGGTGATAACAAGGCTTGCGCTATGGTAGTTTTCCCTGCCCCAGGTAAAGAAGGTTCAGTTGCCATATTACTTGTACGGGCAGATGGCATTTTTATCACTCTGCCTGTTGTTAATGAGTTTTCAGACACAGGGGTTGTGTGTACTGAGCGGCTGGGTTGGTTTGGTGCTTTTGAACTTCCTGTTGTTGTATTTGGTAAAATTGGGGTTGAAGTTTGGTTATCAGTAATAGCAAGATGTGTATGTTCGGGTGGTTGTATGGGAGATAAATTAATGTTTGGAACCGACGAGTATCTATTCGTGTGGCTGGTGTTCAAGTTTCGATCTTTTGGTGAACGATTGAAGAGATCAGAAACTATGTTTTTAAAAGTTTGTAAACCGCCTGCACTAGTAGTGGCTACTGAAGGTGAAACTGTTGGTTCAGGGATGGACAGAGAGAGAGATGCGTCCGATTTGCTTGAGTTTTTATTTTTATTTTTCTTATTTTTATTTGAATTAGAGGAGCGTACCTTTTTAGCAGTAACTGGTGTTTGTTCTTCCACTATGATGGATGTTTTCGTCAAACTTATTTTATTGCTCGCGCTGCAGCAATTATAAAACAAACTTTAAAGAAATGTCATTTATGCAATAAATATCAATCTTTACCATATGGCACTCCTGATATGCTTTCATTGCCTAAAGATAGAGTGATATTAACTAAACCATTTCTTAACACTGGTTGCGACTTATTTGGACCTATTATGCTTAAAAGTGGACATAAGGTCTATGTATGTCTTTTTACTTGCTTAACCATACGTGCCATTCATCTTGAAATGGTCTATGATCAAACAGCGACTTCATTTATGAACGCTTTCACTCGTTTCATAGCCCGACGAGGTTTACCAACCACAATGCGAAGTGATTGTGGGGGTAATTTTATTCTCGGAGCTCAATTAATTGAGACAATACAAAAATCAGCTGAATTTAATTTCACCCCAGCTGATATTGTAGTCCATCTAGCCAAAAATAACATAAATTGGCTCTTTAACACACCTAAGTCTCCATGGAAAGGAGGTTCTTGGGAAAGAATGGTGGGAATTACTAAAAATGCAATGAAAAAGGCAATACAAAGAAATAAATTAACATTTGATGAATTATTAACTTTAATTGTCAAAATTGAAGCAGTCATTAACACAAGGCCTTTAACACATCCAGATCCAAATAATATAAATCACGTACCTATTCGTCCTGTCGATTTCATTTCGCCTGGTCTTGTTCTTTCCCTACCGGATGATTGTGGTTCTCGAGTTTATAATAATTCCATTGATATTCCTGTAATACAAAACGTTGAACAAGCATTAGAAACTTTACAACTTACTTCTGATGCAGCTACGATGTTTTGGGATAAATTTCAAACAGAATATTTGATATATATTCGTGATATATACAAACATTCCCGAAAACAACCTTCAGCAAATGCCAATAAACCTAATATTGGTGAAATTGTAGTTATACATAACGATAACTTACCTCGTGGTCAATGGAAACTTGGTCGAATCACAGAACTTATAAGTAGTTCTGATGGATTCATTCGTACAGCTAAAGTTCTCACTCCAGCTGGGAACATCATATCTCGTTCCTTAAATCATCTATATCCACTTGAATTACGAAGTGTTTTACCTGATATGACATCAATTCCTCGATCTACTCCTTCCGAAGACACTTCATTGTCTTTGAAGGTAGGATCTGCTTCGGATATGATGAACCTTGATGCTCAACCAATACAGGAATATATTATAAGATCAAACTCACCTGTACCTTCAATCCATGAAACGAACAATGTGGTTACATGTCCTGAACCAATAGATATTAATAATCCTCAAAAAATTTACATACCTACGTCCAAAATTTCTTCGATACATAATCCGATCCTTGAGGAAGAAGCTGAATTACAATTATGGGGTCCAGGTCATACGCCTGACGATAATCGTAAAAAATTACAAAAGAAAAACACAAGTAAAGCAAAACAAACCATAATTTTGCCTACCATTGACCAAAACGACGTAAAACCATCTACTGAAACAAACGAAAAACGTGTTCGCACCTTACCTTTACGGGATCACATCACATACGCTTCGCGAAAGAATTTCAAATCAGCAATGACGTCTGCAATTTTAATTTTTACAATAATATCGATATTTTTACCCGTAGCATCTGCAAATTCTGTAGTATGTGATGAGGCAAAGTTTTTATCCATACATTTGCTTGGAAACCCACATTGTGCTCCTCATCTTGCCATGTGGTCATTGTTCTTACCACTTTGTTGTTTATTTGGCATCCTTTGTTGTTGTATACGCATAGGATTCCATCAATATCGATATAATTCCTGGTCTAATACTATTCGTTACATATCTTCTTTTTTCACACTTAGACCTCATACTCCGGAACAGAATGATATTGAATTAGGAGTTATTGAACCTCCTCCAACTTCATCTGAGAATATTCCACATATAGAACCTAAATTATATCCTCCATTTTGGAAAAGAGGTTCTCGATTATCAATTATCAGTATACTAACGATATTTCTGATTAATAATGCTACTGCTTGTACCGATCATCACGTTATTCATTCGGTTTCTACACATTGTCTGAATCGTACTCAATGTTATCACCAATATAGTGATCAAATAGTTTTTTCTCCTGGAGTTAAAGATTTATGCCTGGATATAAAATTTAAAAATCATTCTATTGGTTATATTCAAATTCGAAAATTATATACAAGTTATGAATGTAAGAAAACCACAAAATTTTTTACAAAGGCTACTTTGCCTAAACTAACTGTTGATTTTCGATGTGCTCATATGGGATCTTGTGATCAAACTTGTGAAACTATGAATCATCGCTCTCGTATTTCTGAATTCGAACCATATAATTATCCAACACAATCCAAATGTGTCCGGTCTTCAGCACATATATGGCGTTGTTTGACATTTTGGGAAAACCCTTGTCTTTTCTACAAATTAGAACATGTACCTACTTCGGACGACATATTTGAAGTGTTTAAATGTGAAGATTGGACAACATCTTCAACTTTTGAAATTACAACACATATTGTTAAAGATAAAAATATTTATAATATCACAATTCCACCATATTTGAAGATGAATTACTCTTTTTTCAATATGACGATCAATACACAAGACAAACCTCCTACTCCACTTCATAATTATTATTTTGTTGCTTCAAACAATCAAATCTTTGCTGTTGAACCACATTTTCCATTTATGGTACAATGTATTTCGAAGGCAGACACTTCCGACAATTTTTCAAGATGTACAACGGTTATCGATTGTACTTGTAACAAAATCAATAATGATGTTGCTGGCTGTATATGTCCACAACATAATTTCACACATTTTTCTCATATTTTACCTCCGTATATGGCAAACACGGAGACAATCTATAAACCCGATACATCCTTAACTTTTCGAACTCAGTCTGATGAAACTACAGTTTCAATTGATTCTGAACTTTTATATGACAGTAATACATTTTCCTATGATATACCTTGTCGTCCCTTATTGATCAGTCTCTCCGGATGTTATTCCTGTGGGCAGGGTGCATCTGCATTGTTTTCTTGTATGTCATCTAAAGAAACATGGATACCGATCGAGTGTTCAAAAGATGTATTCATGATTAAATGTTCACCCTTCAATGAAATTACAAATATCAATATTAAAAGAGATAATTCAATTATAAATGAAGTTTGTCATACTAAATGTAATCATGAAAAAATTGATATAATTGTAACGGGACAATTATATTTTAATTCATCTACTAATGAACCAAATGAAATTCATTCAAATCAGAATTCAGTTATAATACCTGACATAATTCCTTTTTTGAAACTTTTTAAAGAACACTGGATGATGTTTTCAATCTGCGTTGTTTTTCTGATCATCATATGTTTTTTGGGATACCTAGGTTGTACTCCAGCCATTTATTTTTTCTTGATCACAGCTTTCCGTACTATTAAAATCATAATAGATACAACAACCAAGTTTTTCTTTATTCTTAGAAATCTTTGTTTTGATAGAAGATTTTAACATTGAACTAATTCCGTACTATCCTTAAAAATCTTACTATATAAGCATTGTTATCCTCATTTTTGAAATTATTTGTTGTCATGCATTCTGATTCTATTACAGTTCATAATGAACCATCTTTTGAGGAAGAATTGAAAGATCCTTCCTATTCTAACCTTCCTACCTCTATTCGAACTCTTGTTCTCGTTGAAAATCGTTTAAATCGAAAGTTCCAATACATGAGTGAGTATTTGGACAATCACTTCAGAATCATTTCTGAAGCTATGAAAATTCTGAATGAAAATCAGAATTTGATTCGATTACAAACGCAACCAACGAAAACCTGCCTATTTTGCGATCAAGTGACTACTGATGGTCACCGCACAGGCAATTGTCCCATCTATTCATCTGTTATGGAGCGTGGAATCCGCGCTCATCAATTGAAATTATGCTTACGATGCTTATCGGCTCTACACGAGCATCCCTGTAGCACTAACTGCTACAAATGCAACTCTGATAAGCATCATGGGTCATTATGCGACGGACAACGTCGCAAAAGGCCAATGGCTTAGCTGCGGCGGCAGTGTCGCGGTTAGCGATTATTTTTTATCCTTTTTTCTATGTTTTGTTCCATTTCAGTTTTGTTTTTATCGTTTTCCTTTACTTTGTCTATTTCAGATTGTACTTTTCGGCCCGCCTTCCCATATCTTCATCTTTGGGATCGGAAAATACGATATACCTCAACTTACTTCAACGGAGTATAGACGATCTATATTTTGTTGATATTGTTAACTTTCTCTTTAATAAAGCATTCTACCACTGATTATTTGTTATTCGAATCTCAGCGGAAAACTATCACACGGAATGCCTTCGCCGAAGCGACATTCACAACTAAAATTTTTGATTAAGAGGTTCTTCAAGTTTGAACAAACTCACAGTCATTAACTTTGTCGAATGTGGGGATATAGCTCAGGGGTAGAGCGCTCGCTTTGCATGCGAGAAGTCTGGGGTTCGATTCCCCATATCTCCAACAGTAGTTTTGGTTTTATTCTTCAAGTTCTTTACTTTTCTATATTTTTTTCAAGAGATTTACAAAATGATTGAAACAAAAATTAGATTAGGAGATTAATATTCACAACTAAAATTTTTGATCAAGAGGTTCTTCAAGTTTGAACAAACTCACAGTCATATATTCTGTCTAATGTGGGGATATAGCTCAGGGGTAGAGCGCTCGCTTTGCATGCGAGAAGTCTGGGGTTCGATTCCCCATATCTCCAACAGTAGTTTTGGTTTTATTCTTCAAGTTCTTTACTTTTATATATTTTTTTTCAGGAATTTTACAAAATGATTGAAAGAAAAATTAGATTAGGAAATTAATATTCACAACTAAAATTTTTGATCAAGAGGTTCTTCAAGTTTGAACAAACTCACAGTCATATATTCTGTCGAATGTGGGAATATAGCTCAGGGGTAGAGCGCTCGCTTTGCATGCGAGAAGTCTGGGGTTCGATTCCCCATATCTCCAACAGTAGTTTTGGTTTTATTCTTCAAGTTCTTTACTTTTATATATTTTTTTTCAGGAATTTTACAAAATGATTGAAACAAAAATTAGATTAGGAGATTAATATTTACAACTAAAATTTTTGATCAAGAGCTTCTTCAAGTTTGAAAAAACTCACAGTCATATATTCTGTCAAATGTGGGGATATAGCTCAGGGGTCGAGCGCTCGCTTTGCATGCGAGAAGTCTGGGGTTCGATTCCTCATATCTCCAACAGTAGTTTTGGTTTTATTCTTCAAGTTCTTTACTTTTCTATATTTTTTTTCAGGAGATTTACAAAATGATTGTAAGAAAAATTAGATTAGGAAATTAATATTCACAACCAAAATTTTTGATCAAGAGGTTCTTCAAGTTTGAACAAACTCACAGTCATATATTCTGTCGAATGTGGGGATATAGCTCAGGGGTAGAGCGCTCGCTTTGCATGCGAGAAGTCTGGGGTTCGATTCCCCATATCTCCAACAGTAGTTTTGGTTTTATTCTTCAAGTTCTTTACTTTTCTATATTTTTTTCAAGAGATTTACAAAATGATTGAAACAAAAATTAGATTAGGAGATTAATATTCACAACTAAAATTTTTGATCAAGAGGTTCTTCAAGTTTGAACAAACTCACAGTCATATATTCTGTCGAATTTGGGGATATAGCTCAGGGGTAGAGCGCTCGCTTTGCATGCGAGAAGTCTGGGGTTCGATTCCCCATATCTCCAACAGTAGTTTTGGTTTTATTCTTCAAGTTCTTTACTTTTATATTTTTTTTTTCAGGAATTTTACAAAATGATTGAAAGAAAAATTAGATTAGGAAATTAATATTCACAACTAAAATTTTTGATCAAGAGGTTCTTCAAGTTTGAACAAACTCACAGTCATATATTTTGTCGAATGTGGGGATATAGCTCAGGGGTAGAGCGCTCGCTTTGCATGCGAGAAGTCTGGGGTTCGATTCCCCATATCTCCAACAGTAGTTTTGGTTTTATTCTTCGAGTTCTTAACTTTTCTATATTTTTTTTTCAAGAGATTTACAAAATGATTGAAACAAAAATTAGATTAGGAGATTAATATTTACAACTAAAATTTTTGATCAAGAGCTTCTTCAAGTTTGAAAAAACTCACAGTCATATATTCTGTCAAAAGTGGGGATATAGCTCAGGGGTCGAGCGCTCGCTTTGCATGCGAGAAGTCTGGGGTTCGATTCCTCATATCTCCAACAGTAGTTTTGGTTTTATTCTTCAAGTTCTTTACTTTTCTATATTTTTTTTCAGGAGATTTACAAAATGATTGTAAGAAAAATTAGATTAGGAAATTAATATTCACAACCAAAATTTTTGATCAAGAGGTTCTTCAAGTTTGAACAAACTCACAGTCATATATTCTGTCGAATGTGGGGATATAGCTCAGGGGTAGAGCGCTCGCTTTGCATGCGAGAAGTCTGGGGTTCGATTCCCCATATCTCCAACAGTAGTTTTGGTTTTATTCTTCGAGTTCTTAACTTTTCTATATTTTTTTTCAGGAGATTCACAAAATGATTGAAACAAAAATTAGATTAGGAGATTAATATTCACAACTAAAATTTTTGATCAAGAGGTTCTTCAAGTTTGAACAAACTCACAGTCATATATTCTGTCGAATGTGGGGATATAGCTCAGGGGTAGAGCGCTCGCTTTGCATGCGAGAAGTCTGAGGTTCGATTCCCCATATCTCCAACAGTAGTTTTGGTTTTATTCTTCAAGTTCTTTACTTTTATATATTTTTTTTCAGGAAATTTACAAAATGATTGAAAGAAAAATTAGATTAGGAAATTAATATTCACAACTAAAATTTTTGATCAAGAGGTTCTTCAAGTTTGAACAAACTCACAGTCATTAACTCTGTCGAATGTGCGGATATAGCTCAGGGGTAGAGCGCTCGCTTTGCATGCGAGAAATCTGGGGTTCGATTCCCCATATCTCCAACAGTAGTTTTGGTTTTATTCTTCAAGTTCTTTACTTTTATATATTTTTTTTCAGGAGATTTACAAAATGATTAAAACAAAAATTAGATTAGGAGATTAATATTCACAACTAAAATTTTTGATAAAGAGGTTCTTCAAGTTTGAACAAACTCACAGTCATATATTCTGTCGAATGTGGGGATATAGCTCAGGGGTAGAGCGCTCGCTTTGCATGCAAGAAGTCTGGGGTTCGATTCCCCATATCTCCAACAGTAGTTTTGGTTTTATTCTTCAAGTTCTTTACTTTTATATATTTTTTTTCAGGAGATTTACAAAATGATTAAAAGAAAAATTAGATTATGAAATTAATATTCACAACCAAAATTTTTGATCAAGAGGTTCTTCAAGTTTGAACAAACTCACAGTCATATATTCTGTCGAATGTGGGGATATAGCTCAGGGGTAGAGCGCTCGCTTTGCATGCGAGAAGTCTGGGGTTCGATTCCCCATATCTCCAACAGTAGTTTTGGTTTTATTCTTCGAGTTCTTAACTTTTCTATATTTTTTTTCAGGAGATTAACAAAATGATTGAAACAAAAATTAGATTAGGAGATTAATATTCACAACTAAAATTTTTGATCAAGAGGTTCTTCAAATTTGAACAAACTCACAGTCATATATTCTGTCGAATGTGGGTATATAGCTCAGGGGTAGAGCGCTTGCTTTGCATGCGAGAAGTCTGGGGTTCGATTCCCCATATCTCCAACAGTAGTTTTGGTTTTATTCTTCAAGTTCTTTACTTCTATATATTTTTTTTCAGGAGATTTACAAAATGATTAAAACAAAAATTAGATTAGGAGATTAATATTCACAACTAAAATTTTTGATCAAGAGGTTCTTCAAGTTTGAACAAACTCACAGTCATATATTCTGTCGAATGTGGGGATATAGCTCAGGGGTAGAGCTCTCGCTTTGCATGCGAGAAATCTGGGGTTCGATTCCCCATATCTCCAACAGTAGTTTTTGGTTTTATTCTTCAAGTTCATTACTTTTCTATATTTTTTTTCAGGAGATTTACAAAATGATTAAAACAAAAATTAGATTAGGAGATAAATATTCACAACTAAAATTTTTGATCAAGAGGTTCTTCAAGTTTGAACAAACTCACAGTCATATATTCTGTCGAATGTGGGGATATAGCTCAGGGGTAGAGCGCTCGCTTTGCATGCGAGAAATCTGGGGTTCGATTCCCCATATCTCCAACAGTAGTTTTGGTTTTATTCTTCAAGTTCTTTACTTTTATATATTTTTTTTCAGGAGATTTACAAAATGATTGAAAGAAAAATTAGATTATGAAATTAATATTCACAACCAAAATTTTTGATCAAGAGGTTCTTCAAGTTTGAACAAACTCACAGTCATATATTCTGTCGAATGTGGGGATATAGCTCAGGGGTAGAGCGCTCGCTTTGCATGCGAGAAATCTGGGGTTCGATTCCCCATATCTCCAACAGTAGTTTTGGTTTTATTCTTCAAGTTCTTTACTTTTATATATTTTTTTTCAGGAGATTTACAAAATGATTGAAAGAAAAATTAGATTATGAAATTAATATTCACAACCAAAATTTTTGATCAAGAGGTTCTTCAAGTTTGAACAAACTAACAGTCATATATTCTGTCGAATGTGGGGATATAGCTCAGGGGTAGAGCGCTCGCTTTGCATGCGAGAAGTCTGGGGTTCGATTCCCCATATCTCCAACAGTAGTTTTGGTTTTATTCTTCAAGTTCTTTACTTCTATATATTTTTTTTCAGGAGATTTACAAAATGATTAAAACAAAAATTAGATTAGGAGATTAATATTCACAACTAAAATTTTTGATCAAGAGGTTCTTCAAGTTTGAACAAACTAACAGTCATATATTCTGTCGAATGTGGGGATATAGCTCAGGGGTAGAGCGCTCGCTTTGCATGCGAGAAGTCTGGGGTTCGATTCCCCATATCTCCAACAGTAGTTTTGGTTTTATTCTTCAAGTTCTTTACTTTTCTATATTTTTTTCAAGAGATTTACAAAATGATTGAAACAAAAATTAGATTAGGAGATTAATATTCACAACTAAAATTTTTGATCAAGAGGTTCTTCAAGTTTGAACAAACTCACAGTCATATATTCTGTCGAATTTGGGGATATAGCTCAGGGGTAGAGCGCTCGCTTTGCATGCGAGAAGTCTGGGGTTCGATTCCCCATATCTCCAACAGTAGTTTTGGTTTTATTCTTCAAGTTCTTTACTTTTCTATATTTTTTTCAAGAGATTTACAAAATGATTGAAACAAAAATTAGATTAGGAGATTAATATTCACAACTAAAATTTTTGATCAAGAGGTTCTTCAAGTTTGAACAAACTCACAGTCATATATTCTGTCGAATGTGGGGATATAGCTCAGGGGTAGAGCGCTCGCTTTGCATGCGAGAAGTCTGGGGTTCGATTCCCCATATCTCCAACAGTAGTTTTGGTTTTATTCTTCAAGTTCTTTACTTTTATATATTTTTTTTCAGGAATTTTACAAAATGATTGAAAGAAAAATTAGATTAAGAAATTAATATTCACAACTAAAATTTTTGATCAAGAGGTTCTTCAAGTTTGAACAAACTCACAGTCATATATTTTGTCGAATGTGGGGATATAGCTCAGGGGTAGAGCGCTCGCTTTGCATGCGAGAAGTCTGGGGTTCGATTCCCCATATCTCCAACAGTAGTTTTGGTTTTATTCTTCGAGTTCTTAACTTTTCTATATTTTTTTTCAAGAGATTTACAAAATGATTAAAACAAAAATTAGATTAGGAGATTAATATTCAAAACTAAAATTTTTGATAAAGAGGTTCTTCAAGTTTGAAAAAACTCACAGTCATATATTCTGTCAAATGTGGGGATATAGCTCAGGGGTCGAGCGCTCGCTTTGCATGCGAGAAGTCTGGGGTTCGATTCCTCATATCTCCAACAGTAGTTTTGGTTTTATTCTTCAAGTTCTTCACTTTTCTATATTTTTTTTCAGGAGATTTACAAAATGATTGTAAGAAAAATTAGATTAGGAAATTAATATTCACAACCAAAATTTTTGATCAAGAGGTTCTTCAAGTTTGAACAAACTCACAGTCATATATTCTGTCGAATGTGGGGATATAGCTCAGGGGTAGAGCGCTCGCTTTGCATGCGAGAAGTCTGGGGTTCGATTCCCCATATCTCCAACAGTAGTTTTGGTTTTATTCTTCAAGTTCTTTACTTTTATATATTTTTTTTCAGGAGATTTACAAAATGATTGAAAGAAAAATTAGATTATGAAATTAATATTCACAACCAAAATTTTTGATCAAGAGGTTCTTCAAGTTTGAACAAACTCACAGTCATTAACTCTGTCGGATGTATGGATATAGCTCAGGGGTAGAGCGCTCGCTTTGCATGCGAGAAGTCTGGGGTTCGATTCCCCATATCTCCAACAGTAGTTTTGGTTTTATTCTTCAAGTTCTTTACTTTTCTATAGTTTTTTTCAGGAGATTAACAAAATGATTGAAACAAAAATTAGATTATTCAAGTTTGAAAAAACTCACAGTCATATATTCTGTCAAATGTGGGGATATAGCTCAGGGGTCGAGCGCTCGCTTTGCATGCGAGAAGTCTGGGGTTCGATTCCTCATATCTCCAACAGTAGTTTTGGTTTTATTCTTCAAGTTCTTTACTTTTCTATATTTTTTTTCAGGAGATTTACAAAATGATTGTAAGAAAAATTAGATTAGGAAATTAATATTCACAACCAAAATTTTTGATCAAGAGGTTCTTCAAGTTTGAACAAACTCACAGTCATATATTCTGTCGAATGTGGGGATATAGCTCAGGGGTAGAGCGCTCGCTTTGCATGCGAGAAGTCTGGGGTTCGATTCCCCATATCTCCAACAGTAGTTTTGGTTTTATTCTTCAAGTTCTTTACTTTTATATATTTTTTTTCAGAAAATTTAGAAAATGATTGAAAGAAAAATTAGATTAGAAAATTAATATTTACAACTAAAATTTTTGATCAAGAGGTTCTTCAAGTTTGAACAAACTCACAGTCATTAACTCTGTCGGATGTGGGGATATAGCTCAGGGGTAGAGCGCTCGCTTTGCATGCGAGAAGTCTGGGGTTCGATTCCCCATATCTCCAACAGTAGTTTTGGTTTTATTCTTCAAGTTCTTTACTTTTCTATATTTTTTTCAAGAGATTTACAAAATGATTGAAACAAAAATTAGATTAGGAGATTAATATTCACAACTAAAATTTTTGATCAAGAGGTTCTTCAAGTTTGAACAAACTCACAGTCATATATTCTGTCGAATGTGGGGATATAGCTCAGGGGTAGAGCGCTCGCTTTGCATGCGAGAAGTCTGGGGTTCGATTCCCCATATCTCCAACAGTAGTTTTGGTTTTATTCTTCAAGTTCTTTACTTTTATATATTTTTTTTCAGGAATTTTACAAAATGATTGAAAGAAAAATTAGATTAGGAAATTAATATTCACAACTAAAATTTTTGATCAAGAGGTTCTTCAAGTTTGAACAAACTCACAGTCATATATTTTGTCGAATGTGGGGATATAGCTCAGGGGTAGAGCGCTCGCTTTGCATGCGAGAAGTCTGGGGTTCGATTCCCCATATCTCCAACAGTAGTTTTGGTTTTATTCTTCGAGTTCTTAACTTTTCTATATTTTTTTTCAAGAGATTTACAAAATGATTAAAACAAAAATTAGATTAGGAGATTAATATTCAAAACTAAAATTTTTGATAAAGAGGTTCTTCAAGTTTGAAAAAACTCACAGTCATATATTCTGTCAAATGTGGGGATATAGCTCAGGGGTCGAGCGCTCGCTTTGCATGCGAGAAGTCTGGGGTTCGATTCCTCATATCTCCAATAGTAGTTTTGGTTTTATTCTTCAAGTTCTTCACTTTTCTATATTTTTTTTCAGGAGATTTACAAAATGATTGTAAGAAAAATTAGATTAGGAAATTAATATTCACAACCAAAATTTTTGATCAAGAGGTTCTTCAAGTTTGAACAAACTCACAGTCATATATTCTGTCGAATGTGGGGATATAGCTCAGGGGTAGAGCGCTCGCTTTGCATGCGAGAAGTCTGGGGTTCGATTCCCCATATCTCCAACAGTAGTTTTGGTTTTATTCTTCAAGTTCTTTACTTTTCTATATTTTTTTTCAGGAGATTAACAAAATGATTGAAACAAAAATTAGATTAGGAGATTAATATTCACAACTAAAATTTTTGATCAAGAGCTTCTTCAAGTTTGAAAAAACTCACAGTCATATATTCTGTCAAATGTGGGGATATAGCTCAGGAGTCGAGCGCTCGCTTTGCATGCGAGAAGTCTGGGGTTCGATTCCTCACATCTCCAACAGTAGTTTTGGTTTTATTCTTCAAGTTCTTTACTTTTCTATATTTTTTTTCAGGAGATTTACAAAATGATTGAAAGAACAATTAGATTAGGAAATTAATATTCACAACTAAAATTTTTGATCAAGAGGTTCTTCAAGTTTGAACAAACTCACAGTCATATATTCTGTCGAATGTGGGGATATAGCTCAGGGGTAGAGCGCTCGCTTTGCATGCGAGAAGTCTGGGGTTCGATTCCCCATATCTCCAACAGTAGTTTTGGTTTTATTCTTCAAGTTCTTTACTTTTATATATTTTTTTTCAGAAAATTTAGAAAATGATTGAAAGAAAAATTAGATTAGAAAATTAATATTTACAACTAAAATTTTTGATCAAGAGGTTCTTCAAGTTTGAACAAACTCACAGTCATTAACTCTGTCGGATGTGGGGATATAGCTCAGGGGTAGAGCGCTCGCTTTGCATGCGAGAAGTCTGGGGTTCGATTCCCCATATCTCCAACAGTAGTTTTGGTTTTATTCTTCAAGTTCTTTACTTTTCTATATTTTTTTCAAGAGATTTACAAAATGATTGAAACAAAAATTAGATTAGGAGATTAATATTCACAACTAAAATTTTTGATCAAGAGGTTCTTCAAGTTCGAACAAACTCACAGTCATATATTCTGTCGAATTTGGGGATATAGCTCAGGGGTAGAGCGCTCGCTTTGCATGCGAGAAGTCTGGGGTTCGATTCCCCATATCTCCAACAGTAGTTTTGGTTTTATTCTTCAAGTTCTTTACTTTTATATATTTTTTTTCAGGAATTTTACAAAATGATTGAAAGAAAAATTAGATTAGGAAATTAATATTCACAACTAAAATTTTTGATCAAGAGGTTCTTCAAGTTTGAACAAACTCACAGTCATATATTTTGTCGAATGTGGGGATATAGCTCAGGGGTAGAGCGCTCGCTTTGCATGCGAGAAGTCTGGGGTTCGATTCCCCATATCTCCAACAGTAGTTTTGGTTTTATTCTTCGAGTTCTTAACTTTTCTATATTTTTTTTCAAGAGATTTACAAAATGATTGAAACAAAAATTAGATTAGGAGATTAATATTTACAACTAAAATTTTTGATCAAGAGCTTCTTCAAGTTTGAAAAAACTCACAGTCATATATTCTGTCAAATGTGGGGATATAGCTCAGGGGTAGAGCGCTCGCTTTGCATGCGAGAAGTCTGGGGTTCGATTCCCCATATCTCCAACAGTAGTTTTGGTTTTATTCTTCGAGTTCTTATCGTTTCTATATTTTTTTTCAGGAGATTCACAAAATGATTGAAACAAAAATTAGATTAGGAGATTAATATTCACAACTAAAATTTTTGATCAAGAGCTTCTTCAAGTTTGAAGAAACTCACAGTCATTAACTCTGTCGAATGTGCGGATATAGCTCAGGGGTAGAGCGCTCGCTTTGCATGCAAGAAGTATGGGGTTCGATTCCCCATATCTCCAACAGTAGTTTTGGTTTTATTCTTCAAGTTCTTTACTTTTATATATTTTTTTTCAGGAGATTTACAAAATGATTGAAAGAAAAATTAGATTAGGAAATTAATATTCACAACTAAAATTTTTGATCAAGAGGTTCTTCAAGTTTGAACAAACTAACAGTCATATATTCTGTCGAATGTGGGGATATAGCTCAGGGGTAGAGCGCTCGCTTTGCATGCGAGAAGTCTGGGGTTCGATTCCCCATATCTCCAACAGTAGTTTTGGTTTTATTCTTCGAGTTCTTAACTTTTCTATATTTTTTTTCAAGAGATTTACAAAATGATTGAAACAAAAATTAGATTAGGAGATTAATATTCACAACTAAAATTTTTGATCAAGAGCTTCTTCAAGTTTGAACAAACTCACAGTCATATATTCTGTCAAATGTGGGGATATAGCTCAGGAGTCGAGCGCTCGCTTTGCATGCGAGAAGTCTGGGGTTCGATTCCTCACATCTCCAACAGTAGTTTTGGTTTTATTCTTCAAGTTCTTTACTTTTCTATATTTTTTTTCAGGAGATTTACAAAATGATTGAAAGAACAATTAGATTAGGAAATTAATATTCACAACTAAAATTTTTGATCAAGAGGTTCTTCAAGTTTGAACAAACTCACAGTCATATATTCTGTCGAATGTGGGGATATAGCTCAGGGGTAGAGCGCTCGCTTTGCATGCGAGAAGTCTGGGGTTCGATTCCCCATATCTCCAACAGTAGTTTTGGTTTTATTCTTCAAGTTCTTTACTTTTATATATTTTTTTTCAGGAGATTTACAAAATGATTAAAACAAAAATTAGATTAGGAGATTAATATTCACAACTAAAATTTTTGATAAAGAGGTTCTTTAAGTTTGAACAAACTCACAGTCATATATTCTGTCGAATGTGGGGATATAGCTCAGGGGTAGAGCGCTCGCTTTGCATGCGAGAAATCTGGGGTTCGATTCCCCATATCTCCAACAGTAGTTTTGGTTTTATTCTTCAAGTTCTTTACTTTTATATATTTTTTTTCAGGAGATTTACAAAATGATTGAAAGAAAAATTAGATTAGGAAATTAATATTCACAACTAAAATTTCTGATCAAGAGGTTCTTCAAGTTTGAACAAACTCACAGTCATATATTCTGTCGAATTTGGGGATATAGCTCAGGGGTAGAGCGCTCGCTTTGCATGCAAGAAGTCTGGGGTTCGATTCCCCATATCTCCAACAGTAGTTTTGGTTTTATTCTTCAAGTTCTTTACTTTTATATATTTTTTTTCAGGAGATTTACAAAATGATTGAAAGAAAAATTAGATTATGAAATTAATATTCACAACCAAAATTTTTGATCAAGAGGTTCTTCAAGTTTGAACAAACTCACAGTCATATATTCTGTCGAATGTGGGGATATAGCTCAGGGGTAGAGCGCTCGCTTTGCATGCGAGAAGTCTGGGGTTCGATTCCCCATATCTCCAACAGTAGTGTTGGTTTTATTCTTCAAGTTCTTTACTTTTATATATTTTTTTTCAGGAGATTTACAAAATGATTGAAAGAAAAATTAGATTAGGAAATTAATATTCACAACTAAAATTTCTGATCAAGAGGTTCTTCAAGTTTGAACAAACTCACAGTCATTAACTTTGTCGAATGTGGGGATATAGCTCAGGGGTAGAGCGCTCGCTTTGCATGCAAGAAGTCTGGGGTTCGATTCCCCATATCTCCAACAGTAGTTTTGGTTTTATTCTTCAAGTTCTTTACTTTTATATATTTTTTTTCAGGAGATTTACAAAATGATTGAAAGAAAAATTAGATTATGAAATTAATATTCACAACCAAAATTTTTGCTCAAGAGGTTCTTCAAGTTTGAACAAACTCACAGTCATATATTCTGTCGAATGTGGGGATATAGCTCAGGGGTAGAGCGCTCGCTTTGCATGCGAGAAGTCTGGGGTTCGATTCCCCATATCTCCAACAGTAGTTTTGGTTTTATTCTTCGAGTTCTTAACTTTCCTATATTTTTTTTCAGGAGATTAACAAAATGATTGAAAGAAAAATTAGATTATGAAATTAATATTCACAACCAAAATTTTTGCTCAAGAGGTTCTTCAAGTTTGAACAAACTCACAGTCATATATTCTGTCGAATGTGGGGATATAGCTCAGGGGTAGAGCGCTCGCTTTGCATGCGAGAAGTCTGGGGTTCGATTCCCCATATCTCCAACAGTAGTTTTGGTTTTATTCTTCGAGTTCTTAACTTTTCTATATTTTTTTTCAGGAGATTAACAAAATGATTGAAACAAAAATTAGATTAGGAGATTAATATTCAAAACTAAAATTTTTGATAAAGAGGTTCTTCAAGTTTGAACAAACTCACAGTCATATATTCTGTCGAATGTGGGGATATAGCTCAGGGGTAGAGCGCTCGCTTTGCATGCGAGAAATCTGGGGTTCGATTCCCCATATCTCCAACAGTAGTTTTTGGTTTTATTCTTCAAGTTCTTTACTTTTCTATATTTTTTTTCAGGAGATTTACAAAATGATTAAAACAAAAATTAGATTAGGAGATTAATATTCAAAACTAAAATTTTTGATAAAGAGGTTCTTCAAGTTTGAACAAACTCACAGTCATATATTCTGTCGAATGTGGGGATATAGCTCAGGGGTAGAGCGCTCGCTTTGCATGCGAGAAATCTGGGGTTCGATTCCCCATATCTCCAACAGTAGTTTTTGGTTTTATTCTTCAAGTTCTTTACTTTTCTATATTTTTTTTCAGGAGATTTACAAAATGATTAAAACAAAAATTAGATTAGGAGATTAATATTCAAAACTAAAATTTTTGATAAAGAGGTTCTTCAAGTTTGAACAAACTCACAGTCATATATTCTGTCGAATGTGGGGATATAGCTCAGGGGTAGAGCGCTCGCTTTGCATGCGAGAAATCTGGGGTTCGATTCCCCATATCTCCAACAGTAGTTTTTGGTTTTATTCTTCAAGTTCTTTACTTTTCTATATTTTTTTTCAGGAGATTTACAAAATGATTAAAACAAAAATTAGATTAGGAGATTAATATTCAAAACTAAAATTTTTGATAAAGAGGTTCTTCAAGTTTGAACAAACTCACAGTCATATATTCTGTCGAATGTGGGGATATAGCTCAGGGGTAGAGCGCTCGCTTTGCATGCGAGAAATCTGGGGTTCGATTCCCCATATCTCCAACAGTAGTTTTGGTTTTATTCTTCAAGTTCTTTACTTTTATATATTTTTTTTCAGGAGATTTACAAAATGATTGAAAGAAAAATTAGATTAGAAAATTAATATTCACAACTAAAATTTCTGATCAAGAGGTTCTTCAAGTTTGAACAAACTCACAGTCATTAACTTTGTCGAATGTGGGGATATAGCTCAGGGGTAGAGCGCTCGCTTTGCATGCAAGAAGTCTGGGGTTCGATTCCCCATATCTCCAACAGTAGTTTTGGTTTTATTCTTCAAGTTCTTTACTTTTATATATTTTTTTTCAAGAGATTTACAAAATGATTAAAACAAAAATTAGATTAGGAGATTAATATTCAAAACTAAAATTTTTGATAAAGAGGTTCTTCAAGTTTGAAAAAACTCACAGTCATATATTCTGTCAAATGTGGGGATATAGCTCAGGGGTCGAGCGCTCGCTTTGCATGCGAGAAGTCTGGGGTTCGATTCCTCATATCTCCAACAGTAGTTTTGGTTTTATTCTTCAAGTTCTTCACTTTTCTATATTTTTTTTCAGGAGATTTACAAAATGATTGTAAGAAAAATTAGATTAGGAAATTAATATTCACAACCAAAATTTTTGATCAAGAGGTTCTTCAAGTTTGAACAAACTCACAGTCATATATTCTGTCGAATGTGGGGATATAGCTCAGGGGTAGAGCGCTCGCTTTGCATGCGAGAAGTCTGGGGTTCGATTCCCCATATCTCCAACAGTAGTTTTGGTTTTATTCTTCAAGTTCTTTACTTTTATATATTTTTTTTCAGGAGATTTACAAAATGATTGAAAGAAAAATTAGATTATGAAATTAATATTCACAACCAAAATTTTTGATCAAGAGGTTCTTCAAGTTTGAACAAACTCACAGTCATTAACTCTGTCGGATGTATGGATATAGCTCAGGGGTAGAGCGCTCGCTTTGCATGCGAGAAGTCTGGGGTTCGATTCCCCATATCTCCAACAGTAGTTTTGGTTTTATTCTTCAAGTTCTTTACTTTTCTATAGTTTTTTTCAGGAGATTAACAAAATGATTGAAACAAAAATTAGATTATTCAAGTTTGAAAAAACTCACAGTCATATATTCTGTCAAATGTGGGGATATAGCTCAGGGGTCGAGCGCTCGCTTTGCATGCGAGAAGTCTGGGGTTCGATTCCTCATATCTCCAACAGTAGTTTTGGTTTTATTCTTCAAGTTCTTTACTTTTCTATATTTTTTTTCAGGAGATTTACAAAATGATTGTAAGAAAAATTAGATTAGGAAATTAATATTCACAACCAAAATTTTTGATCAAGAGGTTCTTCAAGTTTGAACAAACTCACAGTCATATATTCTGTCGAATGTGGGGATATAGCTCAGGGGTAGAGCGCTCGCTTTGCATGCGAGAAGTCTGGGGTTCGATTCCCCATATCTCCAACAGTAGTTTTGGTTTTATTCTTCAAGTTCTTTACTTTTATATATTTTTTTTCAGAAAATTTAGAAAATGATTGAAAGAAAAATTAGATTAGAAAATTAATATTTACAACTAAAATTTTTGATCAAGAGGTTCTTCAAGTTTGAACAAACTCACAGTCATTAACTCTGTCGGATGTGGGGATATAGCTCAGGGGTAGAGCGCTCGCTTTGCATGCGAGAAGTCTGGGGTTCGATTCCCCATATCTCCAACAGTAGTTTTGGTTTTATTCTTCAAGTTCTTTACTTTTCTATATTTTTTTCAAGAGATTTACAAAATGATTGAAACAAAAATTAGATTAGGAGATTAATATTCACAACTAAAATTTTTGATCAAGAGGTTCTTCAAGTTTGAACAAACTCACAGTCATATATTCTGTCGAATGTGGGGATATAGCTCAGGGGTAGAGCGCTCGCTTTGCATGCGAGAAGTCTGGGGTTCGATTCCCCATATCTCCAACAGTAGTTTTGGTTTTATTCTTCAAGTTCTTTACTTTTATATATTTTTTTTCAGGAATTTTACAAAATGATTGAAAGAAAAATTAGATTAGGAAATTAATATTCACAACTAAAATTTTTGATCAAGAGGTTCTTCAAGTTTGAACAAACTCACAGTCATATATTTTGTCGAATGTGGGGATATAGCTCAGGGGTAGAGCGCTCGCTTTGCATGCGAGAAGTCTGGGGTTCGATTCCCCATATCTCCAACAGTAGTTTTGGTTTTATTCTTCGAGTTCTTAACTTTTCTATATTTTTTTTCAAGAGATTTACAAAATGATTAAAACAAAAATTAGATTAGGAGATTAATATTCAAAACTAAAATTTTTGATAAAGAGGTTCTTCAAGTTTGAAAAAACTCACAGTCATATATTCTGTCAAATGTGGGGATATAGCTCAGGGGTCGAGCGCTCGCTTTGCATGCGAGAAGTCTGGGGTTCGATTCCTCATATCTCCAATAGTAGTTTTGGTTTTATTCTTCAAGTTCTTCACTTTTCTATATTTTTTTTCAGGAGATTTACAAAATGATTGTAAGAAAAATTAGATTAGGAAATTAATATTCACAACCAAAATTTTTGATCAAGAGGTTCTTCAAGTTTGAACAAACTCACAGTCATATATTCTGTCGAATGTGGGGATATAGCTCAGGGGTAGAGCGCTCGCTTTGCATGCGAGAAGTCTGGGGTTCGATTCCCCATATCTCCAACAGTAGTTTTGGTTTTATTCTTCAAGTTCTTTACTTTTCTATATTTTTTTTCAGGAGATTAACAAAATGATTGAAACAAAAATTAGATTAGGAGATTAATATTCACAACTAAAATTTTTGATCAAGAGCTTCTTCAAGTTTGAAAAAACTCACAGTCATATATTCTGTCAAATGTGGGGATATAGCTCAGGAGTCGAGCGCTCGCTTTGCATGCGAGAAGTCTGGGGTTCGATTCCTCACATCTCCAACAGTAGTTTTGGTTTTATTCTTCAAGTTCTTTACTTTTCTATATTTTTTTTCAGGAGATTTACAAAATGATTGAAAGAACAATTAGATTAGGAAATTAATATTCACAACTAAAATTTTTGATCAAGAGGTTCTTCAAGTTTGAACAAACTCACAGTCATATATTCTGTCGAATGTGGGGATATAGCTCAGGGGTAGAGCGCTCGCTTTGCATGCGAGAAGTCTGGGGTTCGATTCCCCATATCTCCAACAGTAGTTTTGGTTTTATTCTTCAAGTTCTTTACTTTTATATATTTTTTTTCAGAAAATTTAGAAAATGATTGAAAGAAAAATTAGATTAGAAAATTAATATTTACAACTAAAATTTTTGATCAAGAGGTTCTTCAAGTTTGAACAAACTCACAGTCATTAACTCTGTCGGATGTGGGGATATAGCTCAGGGGTAGAGCGCTCGCTTTGCATGCGAGAAGTCTGGGGTTCGATTCCCCATATCTCCAACAGTAGTTTTGGTTTTATTCTTCAAGTTCTTTACTTTTCTATATTTTTTTCAAGAGATTTACAAAATGATTGAAACAAAAATTAGATTAGGAGATTAATATTCACAACTAAAATTTTTGATCAAGAGGTTCTTCAAGTTCGAACAAACTCACAGTCATATATTCTGTCGAATTTGGGGATATAGCTCAGGGGTAGAGCGCTCGCTTTGCATGCGAGAAGTCTGGGGTTCGATTCCCCATATCTCCAACAGTAGTTTTGGTTTTATTCTTCAAGTTCTTTACTTTTATATATTTTTTTTCAGGAATTTTACAAAATGATTGAAAGAAAAATTAGATTAGGAAATTAATATTCACAACTAAAATTTTTGATCAAGAGGTTCTTCAAGTTTGAACAAACTCACAGTCATATATTTTGTCGAATGTGGGGATATAGCTCAGGGGTAGAGCGCTCGCTTTGCATGCGAGAAGTCTGGGGTTCGATTCCCCATATCTCCAACAGTAGTTTTGGTTTTATTCTTCGAGTTCTTAACTTTTCTATATTTTTTTTCAAGAGATTTACAAAATGATTGAAACAAAAATTAGATTAGGAGATTAATATTTACAACTAAAATTTTTGATCAAGAGCTTCTTCAAGTTTGAAAAAACTCACAGTCATATATTCTGTCAAATGTGGGGATATAGCTCAGGGGTAGAGCGCTCGCTTTGCATGCGAGAAGTCTGGGGTTCGATTCCCCATATCTCCAACAGTAGTTTTGGTTTTATTCTTCGAGTTCTTATCGTTTCTATATTTTTTTTCAGGAGATTCACAAAATGATTGAAACAAAAATTAGATTAGGAGATTAATATTCACAACTAAAATTTTTGATCAAGAGCTTCTTCAAGTTTGAAGAAACTCACAGTCATTAACTCTGTCGAATGTGCGGATATAGCTCAGGGGTAGAGCGCTCGCTTTGCATGCAAGAAGTATGGGGTTCGATTCCCCATATCTCCAACAGTAGTTTTGGTTTTATTCTTCAAGTTCTTTACTTTTATATATTTTTTTTCAGGAGATTTACAAAATGATTGAAAGAAAAATTAGATTAGGAAATTAATATTCACAACTAAAATTTTTGATCAAGAGGTTCTTCAAGTTTGAACAAACTAACAGTCATATATTCTGTCGAATGTGGGGATATAGCTCAGGGGTAGAGCGCTCGCTTTGCATGCGAGAAGTCTGGGGTTCGATTCCCCATATCTCCAACAGTAGTTTTGGTTTTATTCTTCGAGTTCTTAACTTTTCTATATTTTTTTTCAAGAGATTTACAAAATGATTGAAACAAAAATTAGATTAGGAGATTAATATTCACAACTAAAATTTTTGATCAAGAGCTTCTTCAAGTTTGAACAAACTCACAGTCATATATTCTGTCAAATGTGGGGATATAGCTCAGGAGTCGAGCGCTCGCTTTGCATGCGAGAAGTCTGGGGTTCGATTCCTCACATCTCCAACAGTAGTTTTGGTTTTATTCTTCAAGTTCTTTACTTTTCTATATTTTTTTTCAGGAGATTTACAAAATGATTGAAAGAACAATTAGATTAGGAAATTAATATTCACAACTAAAATTTTTGATCAAGAGGTTCTTCAAGTTTGAACAAACTCACAGTCATATATTCTGTCGAATGTGGGGATATAGCTCAGGGGTAGAGCGCTCGCTTTGCATGCGAGAAGTCTGGGGTTCGATTCCCCATATCTCCAACAGTAGTTTTGGTTTTATTCTTCAAGTTCTTTACTTTTATATATTTTTTTTCAGGAGATTTACAAAATGATTAAAACAAAAATTAGATTAGGAGATTAATATTCACAACTAAAATTTTTGATAAAGAGGTTCTTTAAGTTTGAACAAACTCACAGTCATATATTCTGTCGAATGTGGGGATATAGCTCAGGGGTAGAGCGCTCGCTTTGCATGCGAGAAATCTGGGGTTCGATTCCCCATATCTCCAACAGTAGTTTTGGTTTTATTCTTCAAGTTCTTTACTTTTATATATTTTTTTTCAGGAGATTTACAAAATGATTGAAAGAAAAATTAGATTAGGAAATTAATATTCACAACTAAAATTTCTGATCAAGAGGTTCTTCAAGTTTGAACAAACTCACAGTCATATATTCTGTCGAATTTGGGGATATAGCTCAGGGGTAGAGCGCTCGCTTTGCATGCAAGAAGTCTGGGGTTCGATTCCCCATATCTCCAACAGTAGTTTTGGTTTTATTCTTCAAGTTCTTTACTTTTATATATTTTTTTTCAGGAGATTTACAAAATGATTGAAAGAAAAATTAGATTATGAAATTAATATTCACAACCAAAATTTTTGATCAAGAGGTTCTTCAAGTTTGAACAAACTCACAGTCATATATTCTGTCGAATGTGGGGATATAGCTCAGGGGTAGAGCGCTCGCTTTGCATGCGAGAAGTCTGGGGTTCGATTCCCCATATCTCCAACAGTAGTGTTGGTTTTATTCTTCAAGTTCTTTACTTTTATATATTTTTTTTCAGGAGATTTACAAAATGATTGAAAGAAAAATTAGATTAGGAAATTAATATTCACAACTAAAATTTCTGATCAAGAGGTTCTTCAAGTTTGAACAAACTCACAGTCATTAACTTTGTCGAATGTGGGGATATAGCTCAGGGGTAGAGCGCTCGCTTTGCATGCAAGAAGTCTGGGGTTCGATTCCCCATATCTCCAACAGTAGTTTTGGTTTTATTCTTCAAGTTCTTTACTTTTATATATTTTTTTTCAGGAGATTTACAAAATGATTGAAAGAAAAATTAGATTATGAAATTAATATTCACAACCAAAATTTTTGCTCAAGAGGTTCTTCAAGTTTGAACAAACTCACAGTCATATATTCTGTCGAATGTGGGGATATAGCTCAGGGGTAGAGCGCTCGCTTTGCATGCGAGAAGTCTGGGGTTCGATTCCCCATATCTCCAACAGTAGTTTTGGTTTTATTCTTCGAGTTCTTAACTTTCCTATATTTTTTTTCAGGAGATTAACAAAATGATTGAAAGAAAAATTAGATTATGAAATTAATATTCACAACCAAAATTTTTGCTCAAGAGGTTCTTCAAGTTTGAACAAACTCACAGTCATATATTCTGTCGAATGTGGGGATATAGCTCAGGGGTAGAGCGCTCGCTTTGCATGCGAGAAGTCTGGGGTTCGATTCCCCATATCTCCAACAGTAGTTTTGGTTTTATTCTTCGAGTTCTTAACTTTTCTATATTTTTTTTCAGGAGATTAACAAAATGATTGAAACAAAAATTAGATTAGGAGATTAATATTCAAAACTAAAATTTTTGATAAAGAGGTTCTTCAAGTTTGAACAAACTCACAGTCATATATTCTGTCGAATGTGGGGATATAGCTCAGGGGTAGAGCGCTCGCTTTGCATGCGAGAAATCTGGGGTTCGATTCCCCATATCTCCAACAGTAGTTTTTGGTTTTATTCTTCAAGTTCTTTACTTTTCTATATTTTTTTTCAGGAGATTTACAAAATGATTAAAACAAAAATTAGATTAGGAGATTAATATTCAAAACTAAAATTTTTGATAAAGAGGTTCTTCAAGTTTGAACAAACTCACAGTCATATATTCTGTCGAATGTGGGGATATAGCTCAGGGGTAGAGCGCTCGCTTTGCATGCGAGAAATCTGGGGTTCGATTCCCCATATCTCCAACAGTAGTTTTTGGTTTTATTCTTCAAGTTCTTTACTTTTCTATATTTTTTTTCAGGAGATTTACAAAATGATTAAAACAAAAATTAGATTAGGAGATTAATATTCAAAACTAAAATTTTTGATAAAGAGGTTCTTCAAGTTTGAACAAACTCACAGTCATATATTCTGTCGAATGTGGGGATATAGCTCAGGGGTAGAGCGCTCGCTTTGCATGCGAGAAATCTGGGGTTCGATTCCCCATATCTCCAACAGTAGTTTTTGGTTTTATTCTTCAAGTTCTTTACTTTTCTATATTTTTTTTCAGGAGATTTACAAAATGATTAAAACAAAAATTAGATTAGGAGATTAATATTCAAAACTAAAATTTTTGATAAAGAGGTTCTTCAAGTTTGAACAAACTCACAGTCATATATTCTGTCGAATGTGGGGATATAGCTCAGGGGTAGAGCGCTCGCTTTGCATGCGAGAAATCTGGGGTTCGATTCCCCATATCTCCAACAGTAGTTTTGGTTTTATTCTTCAAGTTCTTTACTTTTATATATTTTTTTTCAGGAGATTTACAAAATGATTGAAAGAAAAATTAGATTAGAAAATTAATATTCACAACTAAAATTTCTGATCAAGAGGTTCTTCAAGTTTGAACAAACTCACAGTCATTAACTTTGTCGAATGTGGGGATATAGCTCAGGGGTAGAGCGCTCGCTTTGCATGCAAGAAGTCTGGGGTTCGATTCCCCATATCTCCAACAGTAGTTTTGGTTTTATTCTTCAAGTTCTTTACTTTTATATATTTTTTTTCAGGAGATTTACAAAATGATTGAAAGAAAAATTAGATTATGAAATTAATATTCACAACCAAAATTTTTGATCAAGAGGTTCTTCAAGTTTGAACAAACTCACAGTCATATATTCTGTCGAATGTGGGGATATAGCTCAGGGGTAGCGTTCCATTCGGAGACTCTATATATGTAACTGCAGGGTTAGAGCCAGACCGACTAGAGGAATGAGGAATGGCACCGCCTTCCCTCATGCCCCTATTCGGGAGTTCGCCCCTTTGCAAGCCCATGGACGGTTTGCATCTAACTTAGTTAATCTTATATATTAGTCTTTGTCTTGTAAATGTAGTTTACTTTATCCTTGTGTTATTGTATTGTAATGATATTGTATTGTGTATAATAAACCTATATATTTCCTTATCTTATGTAATCCTTATGCTCTGTTTCCATACCGCTACACTTATGGAATACTATACGCGTAGTTGAGCAGACTACAATGGTCTGTTCAATATACGTAGGAGCATAATGGAACGTGGAGGTTCCACCTCGAACTCATTTTTGTCGCAAAAACTCGCATAAAAAGTCCATATTTTGATATCTAAATGAAAACTTCCTCCACGGTTAGCAACATAATGAGGGCGCCAACTTGTATAAGGTGCAGGTACAAGGGATCTCTCTTTTAGAGAGCTAGGACTATATAATTTTGAAATTTCACCCGCTGTCCCCACTCATAAAACCGTCTGAGTGTCCACCCTTATAATACCGTATCCTGCACCGCTTCTCTTGCATTTTTTTTTGAGGACGTTTGGATCGAAATAGGGGACAATTTCACCAAACGAAATTTTGATTACATTATTATTTGGCAACGAGGAGTTAGAATGAAATTTTGAAAGCGCACAAAGTTTAATATTTTATTGTGGTCAGGACTAGAGATTTGAAAGTTAAATTCAGGCGTAAAAGAGCATGCTAACTAAATATTTTTGCGGGAGCCGTTATTCGGTTTTTATTTTTTTTGATTGTGAGAATAGACCACACTAGTCCGAAAAATCCTGGCACAAATTTTATTGCCTGTCAGGTCATTTTGGCGAAAGCACATGGGCTACGGATGTTTTCTTCTCCGTAGAATGTGTCACCTTCCTCAGCTCATTTTTGTTGCTAACATCATAAGATATTCCCACACACCTACCGTAGTCTTCATATTGTAATATTCTATAAATTAGTAAAATTGTTTAAAGAAAAAAAAAATTGCGTTTTATAAACGAGCTTTGGTCTCAGTCCATTAGTAAAATGAGCAATCTTTTTAAAATATTCTTGGAATCTCATTAGCATGCCAAAATCATTCCGGAAAAGAATCGCCCACGGCTTTTAATAATCAACGTGCACATGAGCCATTTTCCCAAGGCGCACGCACTCCCTCTTTATTAATAAGCTCGACCAAAGTTTGTGTTATGAAAAAAAAAAAAAAAAAAAAGAGAGAGAGAGAACAAATGAGTGAAATTAAGTATTTATTATATATAAAACAATTGTTAAAAGCCCCATTTAAAATGCAACTGTCTCACAAATTCTATAGGCTGTGAGATGGGCTCATTGCTAGGCTCTAAATACTGCGAATACACTGAATCCGCAGAGGTCCTTAGCAATAAGCCCATAGGAGACTGTTCATAAAACAAATAAATTTTAAACAAAATTTTAGACATATAATCATGAAAATCATGAGGCTTATGCTCATACCAATTCCAAGGGGATGCGATTAAATTGGGGTTTTCATACCAATGCGCACACAAATCGGTGAGGCACCATCGCCCAATAGCTGCAACCTCATCCGCTATTTCCTGCATTAGGGAGAAGTTTACTAATCCCCTTCCCAGATAATGCATCTTTAAATCCTCAATAAACTAAAAATTCTTATTAACATAACATGTTTCTTTGTTTTAACCAACCATCTTACTCATGTCTGGGTGAGGCCTATAAGCTAACACTTCGTCTTGATCATACAAGACGAGGTCAGCGTACAGCTTTCTCAAGACAAAAGTCATTCCCGATAGACCTTCATAAGCCATTCTTTGATTTTTTTTCCTTCTTCAGCTCTACAAATATAAAGAATCTTATGCATAAAAAGGGGACATAAAACGACTGAAAATCTCTCTCATACTTTCAAGAATTCAATTAGAGTAAAGTATTAAGATTGAGGCTGGAAAGAGCGAAGACCAACAAAATTTATAATTGATGAACATCTGTGAAAAAGAATAAAGAAAAGAGAATACGGTAGATAGGCGGAGCCAGATCTCAGGCCAAGATTTTAAAACTCTTTCTCATCTAATAACGATTCTCGGCGAAAGACGCCACGTCTCAATCTTCAAACTTTTCTTACTTTTCCCTATAACCGACCTGAATTTCTTGTCACTCATTCAACGTCAACATCCCCCATATAACGAAACACTCGCGGTTTTTCCAAACCAAGAGTGATTCCAAAGTGGCACGAAGATACTCTTCGGCCGTCCCTGCTCTATACCCTTCTAAGTCCAGTGACGACATCGCAGTCGCCAGTCGAACCAGAAGCCGCACTCGACTCCTCAGTGTTCAGATTGAAGAGCCTGAACAAGAGGTAAAACCCAAAGTCGAGAAAACCTTCATTCCTCGAGAAGGCACGTATTCACCTCCGGACAACACCGAGGAGGACCCTGATTTCTATATTCAGGACTACAATATTCAAACTTCAGCTTCAACTCCAAAGGTACACTCTTTTAAAAGTAATAAAAAGATTCAAAAAATTCAAAAACCAAAACAAATAACCTCTAATACTTCACCAGCCACCCCCCACCTAAACTTATCAACTTTATCAGTTAATACTGATAACGATCTTGCATCTTCTTTTGAACTAACTCTAACACCGCAGGCATTTTCCACTCCGATAGAAAACTCACAACTTAATAAAACCTCATCTCTCACTATTCGCAAATCACCCTTATCAGTTATCACTGATAAGCTTGATTCGAAAAAGCTTGATTCTAAAAAGATTAATAAAAGAAAAACTAATACACCGCGTAGGCGCTCAACCTCTAATAATCCCGTAGAACCAAATCAGGAAATTACCGAAGTTTTGCCCTTATCACTAACTACTGATAAGTTCAAAAGTAAGAAATCTTTAACAGCTCGCTTAATAAAAGTTTTGAATTTGTCTCCAGGGGAGGTAACAACAGAACAAGTTGATAACTCTCTTCACGTATCCTCCAACCCAACCCTTAATAAGTCAGATAGCGCTATACCCAGCTCAAGCGTTTCAATACATTTGACGCCTCAGGCAACGAGTCGAGTTATCAAACTCCCAGGGAAGCGGTTCTCCTCAGCCGCCCCTACCATTAGTTATCCAACATCTGGTAACTCGAAAAAGGGAGGTAAGAACTTAACGGCGAGAAGCTCAGGCAGTAAAGGGATTACGTCATCTCGCACATACCTTGAGGATATACCAACCATGACGGAGACACCACGTCTTCCGGGAGCTGGTAAATCTACCATTGCGCACGCATTAAGCTCACCTTATTGCCCCATATACGACGGAAGTCGTAACTTTAGAGATTTCGTGGCAAAGTTTAACACCTTTTCTAACGCCTTAGGCTTAGTGATGCCCGAAAGACTAACTATTTTACCATTACTATTGAAAAATGATAGAGCAGAGGAAGCTTATTTAGAGCTACCTGACAAGGTCAGAACAGCTGGACCTTGGGTTACCCTAATAGAAGAGTTAACATCCAAGCTGTGTCCCGAATACAATCAAGACCCTGCCCTTATCACACTTCAAAACAGCACTCAAGGCGATTTATCAATTGATGGTTTTGCACAAACGTTAAGAAACCTCAGCTTAAATGCTTTCTCTAATAGTGATACTCATAAAGATCACATTCTGAGGTCCACATTTTTGAGAGGCTTGAAAAATACGATACGCCCAGGGGTAATTCGAGCAAAACCCAAAACTTTTGCTGAGGCTGTTGATAGTGCTCGCTGGGAGGAATCAATTGCAAACCAAGTAGCAGACCCTCAGGCGCTATTGGTTAACGCAATTGAAAGAACTTTCCCCCCGCGCAGAAACAATGGTGGGAGAGGTATGGCAAGAGGTTATCAATCTTTTAATAATAAAAATTATCAAAATTATAATAATTATAACAATTATCATCCAAACTTTCAAAACAATCAAAATTATCATAAATTTTCAAAAAATCAAAAAGGCTGGAATTTCCAAAACCCATTTGCTAGGAACTGCAATTTTGGTGACCGCGGTCGAAATTATCAGAATCAAAATCAAAATGGGTATCAAAGAAGCCATAATGCATCACAAAATCAAGAAATGAGCAATAATAGACAGAGAAATAACAGTACCTTTAGGGGAAATAACAACAATAGAGGCAGAGGTAGAGGCTCAAGAGTCAATAATTTGACTCTGATATCTCCTTTGACTTTAGCCGTAGCTTTATCAGTAATCTTATCACTGGTTACAACAGCTGAAGCATACCAGCTATGTACTAAAGCTACTGGAGGAGCCCTTCTCCGTCCCCCATCTCTCCGAAAATGCTTATTACCACCAATAAAGCATATCTTACGAACAAAAGTTCATCTTTATACAAGGAATCAAACGGCACATGAATGGGATGCATGGAGATGCTCCAAAGAAATTCATAAAATGTGTATCAGAGACCTTTTGTTCCTTAGAGATACCAATACAACGATAGCGAGAATTGAAAAGATACCAGCTGCAGAATGCAGACTGGCAGTGAGAGATAGAAGATGGAATTGGAGTGAATTAAAGAAGATCGACAGCATAACATATGCAACTGACGAGCCTTCCTTCTCGCCAGGCCGATCTTTTAATAATGAACTATGTGAAGAGAAAGCCAGATTGGTTATCGAAAGAGGGGTTATGACACGGATGCCAGATGAAACTATAATCTCCAATTTAATACTAAATACTGAAGGATGCTTAGCGCATCATGGAGAATGTGCATCAGATACCTCAATCATCATATGGGAGAAACAGCCTTATGAATATCGATGCAACTATATCGACATGAGTGAATATGATGTGATAATTGGAGACGGCATTATTCTGTTACCAACCACTCAATCAGCCCTTGTAATCGATCAAAAAGAGATACCGAAGCAAATATCTTCTTGTTTTAAACAGCCAATCTTCCACACCACAACTGGCAATTACATTCTCTTACCACAGTACCCAAATGACACCAATATCCATGTTTTAATAGAGAGAGAATATAAGAAACTTCCGGCGAAAAGAGATAAAAGAGCAATTGCGGAATGCACGGTTGAATTAAACAAGGAGTGGATACAAAAACAGGAAGATTTTGAAACTTTAATATTAAATATTTGTCCTTATCCTTTCTTACGACCGGTGATGAGTAATCCTGGTATTTATCAGATAATACCGCTTATAAAGGCCAGACGAGCTGTCAACCCTTCATATTCAATTATTGATTGGGTTTCAGCACATCCCGAGAAGTTTTATTTCTTCTTAAGAAGTCCCGTATCTGATAAATCCATACAACGTTTCCTTCAAACATACGAAATACACGACCCTGAGGAAGCAATACTTTATTTTCTTGCGCAAAAGGAACTGGCAGCAACCACTCGCGGCGCTATACGGTATTTAACCTCACAACAATTATTAGAACAGATAGGTGACAGATTAACAGCACACGAATTTGACGAAAAACTACTAGAAAAGGACGGATCCTACCGCGAAAGAGCCGAAAGCATAGCGATGGAGCTAGCTTATACACCGGTAATATTTGAAAACAATCTGTCGGTACCATCAAGGCAAGAGGTTTTAAAATCCTTTGTGAACATGCCGCCTATCCGACCAACTTTAACAACTGACAATGCTGATGAGCGTATAGTACTTAGAAATACACTTTACTTATACCATAACTTGATGACATTGCGAGTAATAAGGCCAAATAAAACAGCAGCAGCCGTAGATGATGAAAAGTTCCGACAATTAACAATCAATGTGCCAGATACCAACAAACTATATCGAGATAAAGATTCTAACTACGGTATATCGATGGGCCCCCACCCTCGCATTCAAACCCCAAGCGCGGATACACGCCAGCTACTTATAAAAACATTTTTACCACTGTTAGAGGATATTGAAACACCGCCTTATCTGACTAGAAGACTGTCATTAACGACAACAACGGACAAACCCGCTTCACTAGTTCAGGAGACAACTATAAGCTATACGACTCGGATTCCGACGACAACCATAGTTGACACGACAACAGCCGTGATAACTACGACTCTCTCGCCAACAACATTAGCAACAGTCACTGACACGGCGTCACGAACCTTAAGGAAACAAAGAACATCATCTCCACCCGTAGAAACCAGAGAAATTCAGGCTCAGGCAACGTATACAGCGTCAAAAATGAACAACGAAATACAATTCAACCTCAACGTATCTCGCAGAATAGCTCAAGATCATCTACAATATACAACAACACTCATACAAGAAGAGCTACAGAAACATTTTATGGAATCTTATGAATCCATATGTGAGATTCAAAATAGATACCTCGAGCTATGGCGTTCTATTTTACACATAGAACCCACAGTAGCAATGAGGACTATTTTAGGAAGAGAGGATATTGCAGCCCGTTTCGTAGGCAGCGATATAGTTCATGTTCATATATGCTTACCTCTTCAACCTAAAGCTGTTTATCATAATCATAAGATCAATGATACATGCTATTTGGAAACACCAGTAATAACAGAAGATGAGAGATTATATTTTGCTGCTCCAGGATCAAGAGACTTATTAACACATGGAAAAGAGATAGATTGCGAACATGTACCAACAGATGTGTACTATCAAAATGGAGAATGGATAAATATAAATGGATCGGTTGAAGTAAAACCAATATCACTCTTTGATAAAGCGCAATACCACCAATTAACACCTTTAAAGTTCACAGGCGCTAACTTATACACCAATTTATCATTGAGAGTTTACTCAATGTCAACAGCTATTGCATATGGAGCAAGTTTAGCATCCATACGACAGAACCATGTTTTACATACTATTCACAACGATCCAAAGATTACGTCAGCCTTTAATCTTTTGAAAAAGGGCAGTGACTATATCTCTAAAGCAGCTGAGTTCACAACTTCCGCCTGGACTAGCGTAAAACAATTTCTAATAGGTTCAATTGAGAGAACACTCATCTTTATAGGATCAATAGTCACGATTGCCGCAGTATTAATAATTCTTTTCGTTGTTGCTAAATTTTGGTTCTTCAGAGCCACTCCACTAACCGTAATGCATGTCCATGAAATAGATAATGAGCCCCCAGGCTATGAAGAAACATTGGAACTTGTAAGCCGCCCAGACCAACAGATGCCAGATAACATCATGAAGCAATACTATCCTGCGTTAGTAACATTTATTCCAATCGCAATACCATTTGTTGCTTCTATTGCATCAGCGGAAACAAAGTTACCATTAATATATATATCAGTTGAAGATAAACTGATTTTAGCTTTATGGGATTCAGGCTCATCAGTGTCATATGTTAGGCTCTCCACCCTCAAATATCTGAACATGACCGAAAATGTCAAGAAGAGACATTTAGTAGCGATGGCAGCCAACAAGTCCACTTTCACATTTTATGGAAAGATAAATCTTGTAATTGAAATTGCCGGCTACGAGATCGAACATACCTTTTTGGTCTCAAACGATCATGACTGTCCTGCTCCCGCTTTAATTGGACTAGATTTCATGAAAGCGCTTGACAGCGAAAACATCGACGTCAGCCTTAAACCATCCAAGAAGAGGTTGGAGATTGGAAACAATGCCATCCCATTAATAGGAAACGAATCTATTAAGCATACGGAGATAACTGTGAATATCATTAATTTAAGAACAAAAACATTAAAGCCTGATGAAGAGGCACCTATCCCAATAAAGACAGATAAACCACTAGAATCTAACGAAGTGGTTGTCTTAGGGGATAGTGGAAGCGCATTAAAATCATTATATCCAACTGCGTTTCGTGATACCAGTGGAGTATATGTTATGTTCCGTAACGATACCGATGGAACAATAGCTATGGAAGCTAATTCAGTCATCGGACAGGCAATAATTGGAGAAATTCCGGCTTGTGAACCCTTTAAGCATAAGCCAATTCTACCATATGTTCCGCCAGAAGCCGATTGGGAGAGTAAACTACCATATTTTCCAAGAGACTTCATAAAAGATCTTGATCTAGAGAATGCTGATCTCACGAAAGAAGAAAAACATGAGCTTACAAAAATAATTGAAAGCCATCGTGAGGCATTTCTTAACGAGGACAGGAAAATAGGCTTATTTAAAGGTCCTATAGAGCATACCATACCATTGAGAACAGATATGGATATGCCAAAGCCGAGAATAACACGTAT
Source organism: Auanema rhodensis (assembly GCA_964057225.1). Classification (NCBI taxonomy): domain Eukaryota; kingdom Metazoa; phylum Nematoda; class Chromadorea; order Rhabditida; family Rhabditidae; genus Auanema; species Auanema rhodense. Next base: position 4,374,524 of record OZ059899.1, on the reverse strand, counting down.
TCCCTTAGGAAAACAGGAAGAAATTGAAAAACAAGTCAAAGAAATGCTTGAGCAAGGCATAATAGAGCCTTCTACATCTCTATTTAATAGCCCTGTAGTACTAGTTAAGAAGAAAGATGACACGTATAGGTTTGTGACAGATTTTCGAGCTTTAAATAATGTCACACGCAAGCAAACTTATGTCATTCCAAGCATTTCTGACATAGTTGATTTGGCAGCAGGCGCCCAATTTTTCTCAAACTTCGATTTAGTGTCAGGATTTTTTCAAATATCCTTGAGAAAATCAGATCGACCACTAACAGCATTTACGACCACATCCGGCACATACCAGTACAAACGGATGCCGATGGGCCTTTGTGGAGCCCCTCATACCTTTCAAACAGCAGTAAGGTATTTGCAAAGTAAATGTTCTTGTAAACTATTTGTTTATTTGGACGATCTATTAGTTATATCTGATACAAGAGAACAACATCTCAAAGATATCGATGATTTACTGCAAGCAGTAGAAGAATTGGGAATGAAGATAAAGCTTAAGAAATGCGCTTTTGCTCAACCAGAAGTGAAATTTCTAGGACTTATTGTAGGACGTCAAGGTATAAAACCTGACCCTCAAAAAGTCGCCGCCATACAAGATTATCCGGCACCAAAGAATGCAACAGGTGTACGAGCATTCTTGGGAATGGTTGGATTCTTTCGCAAATTCATGAAAGATTTTGCACGTATCGCAAGCCCTTTATACGATCTGACAAAGGCAGATACTGAATTCAAATGGGAAAACAAACATAAAGAAGCTTTAGACCTCCTTAAAAGAAGTTTAATACAGGCACCCGTTTTAAGCCCACCTAAATCGGACCGCTTGTTTATAGTTGAAAGCGACGGTAGTAACATCGCCATAGGTGCTGTATTATTACAACCGGAAGATCCAAAACAACCTCTGAAAAATCTACACCCTATCGCATTTGCAAGCAGAAAACTAGTTAAAGCCGAACGTAACTACGCACCAATCGAGATAGAAGCATTAGGCCTTGTATATGCATTAAATCAATTCCGTACATACATTCTTGGAACTCATACTATATGTATTACGGACCATCGACCCCTTACCAGCTTAATGACACGCAGAGACTTATTTGGTCGTCTTGCGAAGTTCCAGCTGGTCATCCAAGAATATGATATTGAAATAAAATATCGCGCAGGCCAATTAAATAAAGTATGCGATGCTCTATCTCGATATATAGGTGAAGAAGCTAACGATGCTAAGCCGGAAACAAAGAAGAAGAAAATAGAAGAAATTCACATTAACGCCATAAATACACCAACAATAAAGGAAATTCAACTAAACACCCCTTGGATTAAACGGACGATAGCGGAGATTGAATATAGAGCACAAAAGAACATGACAGCTAATGACAGATATTGTGTCATAAATGACTTGCTCTATACAAAACCAACAGACAAAAAGCCACAACCCGCTATCGTAATACCACAAGAACACCCCATAATTGAGGAAATAATCAAAGTTTTTCATGAGGATCCTACAATTGCAGCACATCAAGGAATTATTAAAACAAAAGAAGCAATTCTAAGAAGATTCTATTGGACAAATATGCAGAACGACATTACTATATTTATCAAGAACTGCATTAAATGTGCTCAAAGATCCACATTCCATGACGGTACAACCAATAGGTCATTTTGAGATACCAAGCAAGCCATTTGAACGAGTCCACATGGACGTAATGGGACCATTTCCCCCTTCAAAAAGAAACTGTACCTACGTCATTACCATGCAAGACGCATTTACAAAATGGTCAACAACAATTGCTGTACCACAAATAACAACGGAAATCACAATTGACCGATTTCTAAGACATTTCGTTTACATTTTTGGACCACCCCATCGCTTGATCACCGATAGAGGTTCGAACTTTGTATCTAAAAAGTTCGAAGAAATGTGTACTAAACTTGGAATCAAACATGAACCAACACTACCACACCAAAAAAACTCAAATGGACAAGTGGAAAGACTTCACAGAACCCTCGAAGAAGGATTAACCCACTACTTAAAAGAGGACCTTAGTGACTGGGATACTGTATTACCAAAAATCACTTTTGCTATTAACAATATTCAGCACGCGACTACAGGGATTGCGCCATACATTGCATTATTCGGTAAAGAATGCAGAATGTCAATGGACGCTGAATTACCAGAAACGATCACCAAAATTCAAGAAATTTCTGAAGAATTACTCCAAAGAAGACCAGATATGGACAAGAGAGACGAAATAATAAAGAACCGCATAGCTAAAAATCAAGAAAATGCGAAAAAGAAGAAAGATAGAACGCAAAGAGCACACCATAGAGACATTCAACCGGGCGACATGGTGATGACGACTATAAAATCACACCAAATCGGCCAAAAGCTTCGGAAAAGCTATGATGGACCATACGAAGTCATCAACGTAGAAGGATCAAAAGTTCAAATCAGAAATTCATCAGGAAAACTACAAGATATCCACAAAGATAACTTGAAAATCTTCTCTCCTGCTTCACAAAACATCTCTTACAACACTCGCGCAAGGTTTCGAGAAAGTCAAGCAGAAGAAGATAGCGACATCGAAATAATAGAAGTGATCAACAGGAACAACAAGGATAGCATAGATACAGAGCCAGAAGATGAAAATGAAGACGAAATATGGCTTCCGAGGAATGAAGAAGAATAACAACAAGATAATGCTACGTTATTTAAATTATTGTAACAAAATAACGATGAATTAGAAAAAAAAAAAAATTAATGCTAAATAACATTCAAAATAAAAATAGCATTTAATAGAGATTGAGAAAGGAAAAATAAGACAAATTCTAAACGAGGAGATGTTATGACTAATGGTTCCAAGTTACCGTAATCCTATGCGGACTAGAGGACATTTTGACAACCATCCGAGCTCCATGTGCCTCTCCAAATAAGATGAGATAAACACTGGTAGGCGTATCAACCACAATTTCATCTTAAGTGGTAGTCTCCATTAGTAATCAAGGATTCACTCTGGGAGACATATGGAGACACATTATTAAATCATAATCTCGGTTCAATTTAGAAATGAGTACTTCTTGAGACCATTAGTCAAAATAATAACATATTCCCATTCATTACTAGCCCCTTATTCTACAATCTCTATTAGGAAATGCTTGAATATTAAGATAATTAATTTATGAAATTAATAATATTCTAATTCATCGTCACTTCATATTATATTGAACCCTTCTTATAAATTATTGTAATTTTGTTTGTATACTAACTAAAACTCTATCATACTATAGTTATTGTGAAGCTAAAACAATTGAACTCTAAAACTCAGTTACATATAAGCCCAAATTTTTGTTTAAAATATCGCGAGGTCGCGACAATCTTTGAAAAAGGGCACGTTCCATTCGGAGACTCTATATATGTAACTGCAGGGTTAGAGCCAGACCGACTAGAGGAATGAGGAATGGCACCGCCTTCCCTCATGCCCCTATTCGGGAGTTCGCCCCTTTGCAAGCCCATGGACGGTTTGCATCTAACTTAGTTAATCTTATATATTAGTCTTTGTCTTGTAAATGTAGTTTACTTTATCCTTGTGTTATTGTATTGTAATGATATTGTATTGTGTATAATAAACCTATATATTTCCTTATCTTATGTAATCCTTATGCTCTGTTTCCAGACCGCTACACTTATGGAATACTATACGCGTAGTTGAGCAGACTACAATGGTCTGTTCAATATACGTAGCAGCATAATGGAACGGTAGAGCGCTCGCTTTGCATGCGAGAAGTCTGGGGTTCGATTCCCCATATCTCCAACAGTAGTTTTGGTTTTATTCTTCGAGTTCTTAACTTTTCTATATTTTTTTTCAGGAGATTAACAAAATGATTGAAACAAAAATTAGATTAGGAGATTAATATTCACAACTAAAATTTTTGATCAAGAGGTTCTTCAAGTTTGAACAAACTCACAGTCATATATTCTGTCGAATGTGGGGATATAGCTCAGGGGTAGAGCGCTTGCTTTGCATGCGAGAAGTCTGGGGTTCGATTCCCCATATCTCCAACAGTAGTTTTGGTTTTATTCTTCAAGTTCTTTACTTCTATATATTTTTTTTCAGGAGATTTACAAAATGATTAAAACAAAAATTAGATTAGGAGATTAATATTCACAACTAAAATTTTTGATCAAGAGGTTCTTCAAGTTTGAACAAACTCACAGTCATATATTCTGTCGAATGTGGGGATATAGCTCAGGGGTAGAGCTCTCGCTTTGCATGCGAGAAATCTGGGGTTCGATTCCCCATATCTCCAACAGTAGTTTTGGTTTTATTCTTCAAGTTCTTTACTTTTCTATATTTTTTTTCAGGAGATTTACAAAATGATTAAAACAAAAATTAGATTAGGAGATTAATATTCACAACTAAAATTTTTGATCAAGAGGTTCTTCAAGTTTGAACAAACTCACAGTCATATATTCTGTCGAATGTGGGGATATAGCTCAGGGGTAGAGCTCTCGCTTTGCATGCGAGAAATCTGGGGTTCGATTCCCCATATCTCCAACAGTAGTTTTGGTTTTATTCTTCAAGTTCTTTACTTTTCTATATTTTTTTTCAGGAGATTTACAAAATGATTGAAACAAAAATTAGATTAGAAGATTAATATTCACAACTAAAATTTTTGATTAAGAGGTTCTTCAAGTTTGAACAAACTCACGGTCATATATTCTGTCGAATGTGGGGATATAGCTCAGGGGTAGAGCGCTCGCTTTGCATGCGAGAAGTCTGGGGTTCGATTCCCCATATCTCCAACAGTAGTTTTGGTTTTATTCTTCGAGTTCTTAACTTTTCTATATTTTTTTTCAGGAGATTAACAAAATGATTGAAACAAAAATTAGATTAGGAGATTAATATTCACAACTAAAATTTTTGATCAAGAGGTTCTTCAAGTTTGAACAAACTCACAGTCATATATTCTGTCGAATGTGGGGATATAGCTCAGGGGTAGAGCTCTCGCTTTGCATGCGAGAAATCTGGGGTTCGATTCCCCATATCTCCAACAGTAGTTTTGGTTTTATTCTTCAAGTTCTTTACTTTTCTATATTTTTTTTCAGGAGATTTACAAAATGATTGAAACAAAAATTAGATTAGAAGATTAATATTCACAACTAAAATTTTTGATTAAGAGGTTCTTCAAGTTTGAACAAACTCACGGTCATATATTCTGTCGAATGTGGGGATATAGCTCAGGGGTAGAGCGCTCGCTTTGCATGCGAGAAGTCTGGGGTTCGATTCCCCATATCTCCAACAGTAGTTTTGGTTTGATTCTTCAAGTTCTTTACTTTTATATATTTTTTTTCAGAAGATTTACAAAATGATTAAAATAAAAATTAGATTAGGAGATTAATATTCACAACTAAAATTTTTGATCAAGAGGTTCTTCAAGTTTGAACAAACTCACAGTCATATATTCTGTCGAATGTGGGGATATAGCTCAGGGGTAGAGCGCTCGCTTTGCATGCGAGAAGTCTGGGGTTCGATTCCCCATATCTCCAACAGTAGTTTTGGTTTTATTCTTCAAGTTCTTTACTTCTATATATTTTTTTTCAGGAGATTTACAAAATGATTAAAACAAAAATTAGATTAGGAGATTAATATTCACAACTAAAATTTTTGATCAAGAGGTTCTTCAAGTTTGAACAAACTCACAGTCATATATTCTGTCGAATGTGGGGATATAGCTCAGGGGTAGAGCGCTCGCTTTGCATGCGAGAAATCTGGGGTTCGATTCCCCATATCTCCAACAGTAGTTTTGGTTTTATTCTTCGAGTTCTTAACTTTTCTATATTTTTTTTCAGGAGATTAACAAAATGATTGAAACAAAAATTAGATTAGGAGATTAATATTCACAACTAAAATTTTTGATCAAGAGGTTCTTCAAGTTTGAACAAACTCACAGTCATATATTCTGTCGAATGTGGGGATATAGCTCAGGGGTAGAGCGCTTGCTTTGCATGCGAGAAGTCTGGGGTTCGATTCCCCATATCTCCAACAGTAGTTTTGGTTTTATTCTTCAAGTTCTTTACTTCTATATATTTTTTTTCAGGAGATTTACAAAATGATTAAAACAAAAATTAGATTAGGAGATTAATATTCACAACTAAAATTTTTGATCAAGAGGTTCTTCAAGTTTGAACAAACTCACAGTCATATATTCTGTCGAATGTGGGGATATAGCTCAGGGGTAGAGCGCTCGCTTTGCATGCGAGAAGTCTGGGGTTCGATTCCCCATATCTCCAACAGTAGTTTTGGTTTTATTCTTCAAGTTCTTTACTTTTCTATATTTTTTTTCAGGAAATTTACAAAATGATTGAAAGAAAAATTAGATTAGGAGATTAATATTCACAACTAAAATTTTTGATCAAGAGGTTCTTCAAGTTCGAACAAACTCACAGTCATTAACTCTGTCGAATGTGGGGATATAGCTCAGGGGTAGAGCTCTCGCTTTGCATGCGAGAAATCTGGGGTTCGATTCCCCATATCTCCAACAGTAGTTTTGGTTTTATTCTTCAAGTTCTTTACTTTTATATATTTTTTTTCAGGAGATTTACAAAATGATTAAAACAAAAATTAGATTAGGAGATTAATATTCACAACTAAAATTTTTGATTAAGAGGTTCTTCAAGTTTGAACAAACTCACGGTCATATATTCTGTCGAATGTGGGGATATAGCTCAGGGGTAGAGCGCTCGCTTTGCATGCGAGAAGTCTGGGGTTCGATTCCCCATATCTCCAACAGTAGTTTTGGTTTAATTCTTCAAGTTCTTTACTTTTCTATATTTTTTTTCAGGAAATTTACAAAATGATTGAAAGAAAAATTAGATTAGGAGATTAATATTCACAACTAAAATTTTTGATCAAGAGGTTCTTCAAGTTCGAACAAACTCACAGTCATATATTCTGTCGAATGTGGGGATATAGCTCAGGGGTAGAGCTCTCGCTTTGCATGCGAGAAATCTGGGGTTCGATTCCCCATATCTCCAACAGTAGTTTTGCTTTTATTCTTCAAGTTCTTTACTTTTCTATATTTTTTTTCAAGAGATTTACAAAATGATTGAAACAAAAATTAGATTAGAAGATTAATATTCACAACTAAAATTTTTGATTAAGAGGTTCTTCAAGTTTGAACAAACTCACGGTCATATATTCTGTCGAATGTGGGGATATAGCTCAGGGGTAGAGCGCTCGCTTTGCATGCGAGAAGTCTGGGGTTCGATTCCCCATATCTCCAACAGTAGTTTTGGTTTTATTCTTCGAGTTCTTAACTTTTCTATATTTTTTTTCAAGAGATTTACAAAATGATTGAAACAAAAATTAGATTAGGAGATTAATATTCACAACTAAAATTTTTGATCAAGAGCTTCTTCAAGTTTGAAAAAACTCACAGTCATATATTCTGTCAAATGTGGGGATATAGCTCAGGGGTAGAGCGCTCGCTTTGCATGCGAGAAGTCTGGGGTTCGATTCCCCATATCTCCAACAGTAGTTTTGGTTTTATTCTTCAAGTTCTTTACTTTTCTATATTTTTTTTCAAGAGATTTACAAAATGATTGAAACAAAAATTAGATTAGGAGATTAATATTCACAACTAAAATTTTTGTTCAAGAGGTTCTTCAAGTTTGAACAAACTCACAGTCATATATTCTGTCAAATGTGGGGATATAGCTCAGGGGTAGAGCGCTCGCTTTGCATGCGAGAAGTCTGGGGTTCGATTCCCCATATCTCCAACAGTAGTTTTGGTTTAATTCTTCAAGTTCTTTACTTTTCTATATTTTTTTTCAGGAAATTTACAAAATGATTGAAAGAAAAATTAGATTAGGAGATTAATATTCACAACTAAAATTTTTGTTCAAGAGGTTCTTCAAGTTTGAACAAACTCACAGTCATATATTCTGTCAAATGTGGGGATATAGCTCAGGGGTAGAGCGCTCGCTTTGCATGCGAGAAGTCTGGGGTTCGATTCCCCATATCTCCAACAGTAGTTTTGGTTTTATTCTTCAAGTTCTTTACTTTTCTATATTTTTTTTCAGGAGATTTACAAAATGATTGAAAGAAAAATTAGATTAGGAGATTAATATTCACAACTAAAATTTTTGATCAAGAGGTTCTTCAAGTTCGAACAAACTCACAGTCATTAACTCTGTCGAATGTGGGGATATAGCTCAAGGGTAGAGCGCTCGCTTTGCATGCGAGAAATCTGGGGTTCGATTCCCCATATCTCCAACAGTAGTTTTGGTTTTATTCTTCGAGTTCTTAACTTTTCTATATTTTTTTTCAGGAGATTTACAAAATGATTGAAAGAAAAATTAGATTAGGAGATTAATATTCACAACTAAAATTTTTGATCAAGAGGTTCTTCAAGTTCGAACAAACTCACAGTCATTAACTCTGTCGAATGTGGGGATATAGCTCAGGGGTAGAGCTCTCGCTTTGCATGCGAGAAATCTGGGGTTCGATTCCCCATATCTCCAACAGTAGTTTTGGTTTTATTCTTCAAGTTCTTTACTTTTATATATTTTTTTTCAGGAGATTTACAAAATGATTAAAACAAAAATTAGATTAGGAGATTAATATTCACAACTAAAATTTTTGATTAAGAGGTTCTTCAAGTTTGAACAAACTCACGGTCATATATTCTGTCGAATGTGGGGATATAGCTCAGGGGTAGAGCGCTCGCTTTGCATGCGAGAAGTCTGGGGTTCGATTCCCCATATCTCCAACAGTAGTTTTGGTTTAATTCTTCAAGTTCTTTACTTTTCTATATTTTTTTTCAGGAAATTTACAAAATGATTGAAAGAAAAATTAGATTAGGAGATTAATATTCACAACTAAAATTTTTGATCAAGAGGTTCTTCAAGTTCGAACAAACTCACAGTCATATATTCTGTCGAATGTGGGGATATAGCTCAGGGGTAGAGCTCTCGCTTTGCATGCGAGAAATCTGGGGTTCGATTCCCCATATCTCCAACAGTAGTTTTGCTTTTATTCTTCAAGTTCTTTACTTTTCTATATTTTTTTTCAAGAGATTTACAAAATGATTGAAACAAAAATTAGATTAGAAGATTAATATTCACAACTAAAATTTTTGATTAAGAGGTTCTTCAAGTTTGAACAAACTCACGGTCATATATTCTGTCGAATGTGGGGATATAGCTCAGGGGTAGAGCGCTCGCTTTGCATGCGAGAAGTCTAGGGTTCGATTCCCCATATCTCCAACAGTAGTTTTGGTTTTATTCTTCGAGTTCTTAACTTTTCTATATTTTTTTTCAAGAGATTTACAAAATGATTGAAACAAAAATTAGATTAGGAGATTAATATTCACAACTAAAATTTTTGATCAAGAGCTTCTTCAAGTTTGAAAAAACTCACAGTCATATATTCTGTCAAATGTGGGGATATAGCTCAGGGGTAGAGCGCTCGCTTTGCATGCGAGAAGTCTGGGGTTCGATTCCCCATATCTCCAACAGTAGTTTTGGTTTTATTCTTCAAGTTCTTTACTTTTCTATATTTTTTTTCAAGAGATTTACAAAATGATTGAAACAAAAATTAGATTAGGAGATTAATATTCACAACTAAAATTTTTGTTCAAGAGGTTCTTCAAGTTTGAACAAACTCACAGTCATATATTCTGTCAAATGTGGGGATATAGCTCAGGGGTAGAGCGCTCGCTTTGCATGCGAGAAGTCTGGGGTTCGATTCCCCATATCTCCAACAGTAGTTTTGGTTTAATTCTTCAAGTTCTTTACTTTTCTATATTTTTTTTCAGGAAATTTACAAAATGATTGAAAGAAAAATTAGATTAGGAGATTAATATTCACAACTAAAATTTTTGTTCAAGAGGTTCTTCAAGTTTGAACAAACTCACAGTCATATATTCTGTCAAATGTGGGGATATAGCTCAGGGGTAGAGCGCTCGCTTTGCATGCGAGAAGTCTGGGGTTCGATTCCCCATATCTCCAACAGTAGTTTTGGTTTTATTCTTCAAGTTCTTTACTTTTCTATATTTTTTTTCAGGAGATTTACAAAATGATTGAAAGAAAAATTAGATTAGGAGATTAATATTCACAACTAAAATTTTTGATCAAGAGGTTCTTCAAGTTCGAACAAACTCACAGTCATTAACTCTGTCGAATGTGGGGATATAGCTCAAGGGTAGAGCGCTCGCTTTGCATGCGAGAAGTCTGGGGTTCGATTACCCATATCTCCAACAGTAGTTTTGGTTTTATTCTTCAAGTTCTTTACTTTTCTATATTTTTTTCAGGAGATTTACAAAATGATTGAAACAAAAATTAGATTAGAAGATTAATATTCACAACTAAAATTTTTGATTAAGAGGTTCTTCAAGTTTGAACAAACTCACAGTCATATATTCTGTCGAATGTGGGGATATAGCTCAGGGGTAGAGCTCTCGCTTTGCATGCGAGAAATCTGGGGTTCGATTCCCCATATCTCCAACAGTAGTTTTGGTTTTATTCTTCAAGTTCTTTACTTTTCTATATTTTTTTTCAGGAGATTTACAAAATGATTGAAAGAAAAATTAGATTATGAAATTAATATTCACAACCAAAATTTTTGATCAAGAGGTTCTTCAAGTTTGAACAAACTCACAGTCATATATTCTGTCGAATGTGGGGATATATCTCAGGGGTAGAGCGCTCGCTTTGCATGCGAGAAGTCTGGGGTTCGATTCCCCATATCTCCAACAGTAGTTTTGGTTTTATTCTTCGAGTTCTTAACTTTTCTATATTTTTTTTCAAGAGATTAACAAAATGATTGAAACAAAAATTAGATTAGAAGATTAATATTCACAACTAAAATTTTTGATTAAGAGGTTCTTCAAGTTTGAACAAACTCACGGTCATATATTCTGTCGAATGTGGGGATATAGCTCAGGGGTAGAGCGCTTGCTTTGCATGCGAGAAGTCTGGGGTTCGATTCCCCATATCTCCAACAGTAGTTTTGGTTTTATTCTTCAAGTTCTTTACTTTTATATTTTTTTTTTCAGGAGATTTACAAAATGATTAAAACAAAAATTAGATTAGGAGATTAATATTCACAACTAAAATTTTTGATCAAGAGGTTCTTCAAGTTTGAACAAACTCACAGTCATATATTCTGTCGAATGTGGGGATATAGCTCAGGGGTAGAGCGCTCGCTTTGCATGCGAGAAATCTGGGGTTCGATTCCCCATATCTCCAACAGTAGTTTTGGTTTTATTCTTCAAGTTCTTTACTTTCATATATTTTTTTTCAGGAGATTTACAAAATGATTGAAAGAAAAATTAGATTAGGAAATTAATATTCACAACTAAAATTTTTGATCAAGAGGTTCTTCAAGTTTGAACAAACTCACAGTCATATATTTTGTCGAATGTGGGGATATAGCTCAGGGGTAGAGCGCTCGCTTTGCATGCGAGAAGTCTGGGGTTCGATTCCCCATATCTCCAACAGTAGTTTTGGTTTTATTCTTCGAGTTCTTAACTTTTCTATATTTTTTTTCAAGAGATTTACAAAATGATTGAAACAAAAATTAGATTAGGAGATTAATATTCACAACTAAAATTTTTGATCAAGAGGTTCTTCAAGTTTGAACAAACTCACGGTCATATATTCTGTCGAATGTGGGGATATAGCTCAGGGGTAGAGCGCTCGCTTTGCATGCGAGAAGTCTGGGGTTCGATTCCCCATATCTCCAACAGTAGTTTTGGTTTTATTCTTCGAGTTCTTAACTTTTCTATATTTTTTTTCAAGAGATTTACAAAATGATGGAAACAAAAATTAGATTAGGAGATTAATATTTACAACTAAAATTTTTGATCAAGAGCTTCTTCAAGTTTGAAAAAACTCACAGTCATATATTCTGTCAATTGTGGGGATATAGCTCAGGGGTCGAGCGCTCGCTTTGCATGCGAGAAGTCTGGGGTTCGATTCCCCATATCTCCAACAGTAGTTTTGGTTTTATTCTTCAAGTTCTTTACTTTTCTATATTTTTTTTCAAGAGATTTACGAAATGATTGAAACAAAAATTAGATTAGGAGATTAATATTCACAACTAAAATTTTTGTTCAAGAGGTTTTTCAAGTTTGAAAAAACTCACAGTCATATATTCTGTCAAATGTGGGGATATAGCTCAGGGGTCGAGCGCTCGCTTTGCATGCGAGAAGTCTGGGGTTCGATTCCCCATATCTCCAACAGTAGTTTTGGTTTTATTCTTCAAGTTCTTTACTTTTCTATATTTTTTTTCAAGAGATTTACAAAATGATTGAAACAAAAATTAGATTAGAAGATTAATATTCACAACTAAAATTTTTGATTAAGAGGTTCTTCAAGTTTGAACAAACTCACGGTCATATATTCTGTCGAATGTGGGGATATAGCTCAGGGGTAGAGCGCTCGCTTTGCATGCGAGAAGTCTGGGGTTCGATTCCCCATATCTCCAACAGTAGTTTTGGTTTTATTCTTCGAGTTCTTAACTTTTCTATATTTTTTTTCAAGAGATTTACAAAATGATTGAAACAAAAATTAGATTAGGAGATTAATATTCACAACTAAAATTTTTGTTCAAGAGGTTCTTCAAGTTTGAACAAACTCACAGTCATATATTCTGTCAAATGTGGGGATATAGCTCAGGGGTAGAGCGCTCGCTTTGCATGCGAGAAGTCTGGGGTTCGATTCCCCATATCTCCAACAGTAGTTTTGGTTTAATTCTTCAAGTTCTTTACTTTTCTATATTTTTTTTCAGGAAATTTACAAAATGATTGAAAGAAAAATTAGATTAGGAGATTAATATTCACAACTAAAATTTTTGTTCAAGAGGTTCTTCAAGTTTGAACAAACTCACAGTCATATATTCTGTCAAATGTGGGGATATAGCTCAGGGGTAGAGCGCTCGCTTTGCATGCAAGAAGTCTGGGGTTCGATTCCCCATATCTCCAACAGTAGTTTTGGTTTAATTCTTCAAGTTCTTTACTTTTCTATATTTTTTTTCAGGAAATTTACAAAATGATTGAAAGAAAAATTAGATTAGGAGATTAATATTCACAACTAAAATTTTTGATCAAGAGGTTCTTCAAGTTCGAACAAACTCACAGTCATTAACTCTGTCGAATGTGGGGATATAGCTCAGGGGTAGAGCGCTCGCTTTGCATGCGAGAAGTCTGGGGTTCGATTCCCCATATCTCCAACAGTAGTTTTGGTTTAATTCTTCAAGTTCTTTACTTTTCTATATTTTTTTTCAGGAAATTTACAAAATGATTGAAAGAAAAATTAGATTAGGAGATTAATATTCACAACTAAAAGTTGTGGCGCACAACATGTGGTATGGATAAAAATTACTTAGGAAGTTAGAAGAAAGAAGAAAGAAGAGAGAGAGAGAGAGAGAGAGAGAGAGAACAGGAGAAACAAATAAAACAATTGTTGAAGATAAAAAATTATACAAACTCACTCGCTTATCGCGACACTCCCGGCAATGCGGGAATGAGAAGAAGGCCTACAAAGGTCTTTTACGTTTTATATCACCACAAACCACTCCATGATGCGTATCCGCCTTACATCTATAGCAGGATACCTCGCAAATCGCTGGATGTTTTTGATTCAAACATCTGATGCATAACCCCAGTTCATGAAGACGGAGAGTGCGTTCCGGTGAGGAAGGATAAATCGGACAGGCCGCAGTACGGTGCCCATCAGCTGTCGGTTTATTGCAGAATACACATGAAGCTTTAGGAGCAGTCTGAATGGTCAAATTGTCTAGTTTCAGATTTAACGAATGTTGAATATTGTCCAGTCGTTCGGATAGATGGTTCACCGCGCTAGCTAGGTGCTCGTAGAGCCTCTTTTCAAGCACAATTAGTTGCCTCAGATTGGCAGCAGTGTTAGGTAGATGGGAATATTTTTTGAGCTCTTCCTCAAAGGAAGCATTCTCAATTATATTCGAGACAATATCTTCCATTTTCATGGAATATAGGAGAAACATGAGCTGCATCCTTATATACATGTTCACATCTGGACTTTAAACGCTGATTAACATCTATTAGTTTATTGTACAATGGTGTGTTTAGGTTATCTTGTTACAGATACAATGAATTTTAGAGCCTGTACAAAAGGTTATGTGTTATGTAACTGATAAAAGAAACTTGATACTACCATAAATTGAAAAGAAAGAAAAACAATGATATTGTTTTATTACAATGGTTATATTCGTACATAATGCTTTCTTTTTCTTTTGTTTCATTATTATTTCAATTTTTAATTTTAAATTTTATCTCCACAAGAAATTCTTCTCTTATGCTTTTAAAATCTTTGATCCCGAAATAAGGCTTTTGATTTTATCCACAGTGTGAATATCCTGGTAGCTATCCATTGTGTGGTTAAGACTGTATTCAAAACTACACAGTACATGATGGGTGTACATGCCAGATATCCTATGGTGGCGGTTATTGCAACGCCTATCAATATGATTCCCAACTTTGATAAAATTAACTTGAAGATTGGAGCGAAGTCAATGGATTTGGATTCTGTACCCTTACTTGAGTCACTTTCGTTTATTTCATCTATGCTTGCTATGTGATGTAATATTCCTTTAATAATGATCTTAATTTTTTTATTGTCGCATGTGGTATAGCATAATTCATCAATCTGAGAATTTTCTCTTTTCATTGTTACTTTTGTGATTGCTACTTTTGGAGAGCATTTTATCATGAATACTTCTTTTTGACATTCGATAGAAATCCATGTTTCTTCTGCCGTAAGGCATTGGAATTCTGCGAATGCACCCTGCCCGCAGGAGTAGCAACCTGATAGTTTTGTCAGGGCAGGTGCGCAAGGCAAATTGTTGGAGAAAATCACTGAGTTTAAGAATAGGGATGAATCGACCGTAACTAAATTTTCGTCTAAATTCGTAGAGAATGATAACGTGTTATCTTTAGTTTTAAAGTTTTGGTTAGGAGATTTTATGTCTGATGTATTGGACATTTTTTCAAAAGTAGGGGTATCACACCTACATTTTATTTCATCAAATCTATTGAATGTGCAAGGGCAGAATGAGGATACTGTACAGTTATTAAAATGTTTTAATGCGGCTTCCTCTGTTGCACATTGAAATATTCCCTTTGTGTGTATATCCGTAATGTACGTGTTTTCTTTGGAGGAAAAAAATAATTTTGTGTACATTTTTGGAGGAGGTTGTGATTGTGATAACGTTGTTATATTGAAAAGTTGTTCACGATTTTTCGTGTAAGGTTGTAGAGTGATATTGTAATTATTTTTCTGCTGGAGTAATGTTGTTTCTATATTAAATACGGTTTGGGTGGACCAACTATCACAAGTATAGACTTCGTATACTTCCTCAGTGACGGGTATATGCTCTATTTTGTAAAAAAGACAAGGATCTGTCCAAATCATAGGACATGTGTAAAATCTCGCTGACGATGTGAAGCAACCTGATTGTGAAGGGAACGTATATGGTTGTAGTTCCTCGATTTTATTATGGAGCGAGTTAGTTTCACATGTTCCGTCACACGAGCCCCGGTGACGGCATCGTAATATGCTCAATATGTTGACGGTTGTCTGTCTAGTGAAGTATCTAGTATTCTTTTGGCAGACATGTTCAGTATATAGTTTAGTTATTTTAAATTGACCAATTTCATGATTAGAATGCGTTATGGTAATGCATAATTGTTTTGTTCCGGGAGAAAATATGATATCTTGACTGTATTCGTGATAACAAGCTAAGTTGTCATCGCATCGTATGTTAACGAAGTGTTGAACATGAACATCGGAACATGAACTGCAGCTTCCAATACATAAAGCCAAGATGATTGCCAGTAACGATGGTAAAGATGTTTGCGACCCTCTAGTAAAGAGAGAGAATTTTGGTGGCTTTCTCGTATGGTTTAGAATAGGGTAAATATGCTTTTGAAAGGTTTCATGATCCACAATATTAGCGTCTTGTGTGTTCGTTTGTTTTAATTGCAACGTATCATTGTGGTCTTCTGTTATTTTTTGATCAGTTTCATGATCTTCTTGTTCGGAGATTGTTTTATGTTTTAATTTCATGATGTTGAGCATGGTTTGAGTGTTTTTGGACCATATCTTATATCTATATTGGCTGTAGCCCATGCGGCATAGACAAGAGACTATGAGGGTAACTGCCATAATGGTTATTATCACTGTCCATGTTGCCATTTCTGGGGAGCAATGAGGATTCGCTATAAGTTTTGTGGTGAACATGTTAGAGTCCTTGCAACTATTGATTTCTTCGGCATATGTCGAAGTAATTATAATCGGTAATGAAAGGGCTTTCATTATGTCAGCTGCTATTTTTGGGTTTATTTTATTTTTTCTTTGGTGTGTGGCATAGGACATTTTTAGTGGGAAAGCTTTTATATTTTCCTTCTCAGTGACCTCATCTTGTTCTGTATATTTTGCTGTTTTCACTGATGATAGTTTTGTTTTATTTTGAGGTCGATCGTTTGTTGCATCCTCATTATTCTCTGTTTCTGGAGTGTATGTATTATCATGTTGAGAGTTGTCTGATTCATATGCAATATCGTAATTATGGTTGCTATCATTTATGTTATTGTTCTCATGTATTGTTTCATCTGTATGTTCTATATGATGATCGGAGTGTATGTTGTCTAATACGGTATCAGTATGTGCTATTCTATCTGTTGAGCTATTATTTTCTTGGACTATGTGTGAGTTGTCTTCTATGATTTTGTTGTTGCTAGTGTTGCATCTTATCTCTAGTGGATAGAGCTGATTGATGGATCGAGTAATTATGTTTCCGTTGCTTGTTGCAACTTTTGCTGAACGTATGTTGCCATCTGAACTAGTAATTGTTTCAATAATGCGACCTAGTTTCCATGTTCCTCGTGGCGACATGTCGTTTTGTATTATTACTATTTCATCCTTGTGAGGAAAGAGATTTGTGTGATTTTTTCTCTTGTTTTTATGTTTGAAAATGTCTTTTAAACTAGTTAGATACTCCTCCTGGAAACGTGTCCAGAATTTAGACGCTGAGTCTTCTGATAACTGAAGAGCTTCTAGCGCTTGTTCTGTCGATTGAATCGTTTGGATATCGCTGTGAATATCGAATATATGAGTGTTATCATTGTTTTCTGGTAATGAAAACTTTATTGCTGATGTTAAAAAATCAATTGGTCTTATGGGTAAAGCATCTAAATTATCTGGGTGTGGATGAGTGAGTGGGCGTGTATTAATTATGGCTTCTATTTTTACAATAGCTGTGTGTAAATCATCTAGTGACATTTGACTAGGAACGAAGCATTTTTTGAGGGATGATTTGGTGACACCTACTAAGCGTTCCCAACAACCTCCTTTCCAAGGAGATAGCGGAGTGTTGTATATCCATTTAATTTTTCTTTGAGCTAATGTGTTTAGTATGCTACTTTCATTCTAATCCGAGGTTTTTTCAAGGGTTTCTAATATTTTTGAGCTCAGAATAAAGTTTCCTGCGCAGTCACTGCGCATAATTTCTGGAGTACCTCTGCGTGAAATAAATCTATTAAATGCATTCATAAAGGCAACTGTGGATTGATTGGTGACTACCTCTAAGTGAACCGCTCTAGTTGTCATGCATGTAAACAGACAAATATGGACTTTAGACCCATTTCGAAGGGTGAAGGGGCCCATAAGATCACACCCTGTTGAAAAGAATGCTCTTGTAAGAATTGCTCTGTCTTTTGGTAGCGATGGCATATCTGGAAATTCATAAGGATGTGATTGAAATCTTTTACATGTCACACAGTTTTTCAATGTTTGCTTAATGACTCCGGTTATTTTTGGTATATAGAACTTTTGTCTGAGTTGAATAAGCGTGAAATTTTTGCCTTGATGATTATTATCTTTGTGTATTTTGTTGATCAGTTTTTTAACTATGGGGTTTGTTTTGAGAAGGAATATAGGGTTTTTTGTCTCTTCGGGAAGAAGAGTATTTTGTAAACGACTTCTTACGCGATAAATGTCCCATGTATCTTTGAAGAATTTTAAATTTATATTTCTTTGCTGTAGCTCATCGAGGCTCATATTAGATTGGCTGTTACTGATCAAAATTTTTTCAATTATGTTGATGTCTTCAACAGTATTCGTATCTGTTGATGTGAGATGTTTTATTTTTTGCAACTTGTTGGCGTTGTTAGGATGGACTTTAAGAAACCATTTTTTGAATAATTTTCCTACGGTTGTCATTGTTTTGATCACATCATCATAGTTTTCACGAATGTTCCAAATATCATCGGTTGGAAGATTGTCTATAATTATGTGGACCACATTGTGATGCTCCGATTCTGATTCTGCGTTATTCCTGTTAGAGTTCTTAGGCGAGCCGAATGATGCCAGAGGGTTATGAGCGGAAAGTTTAGTTAACCAATGTGGACCCTTTATCCAGTCGGAATCTTGTAGTTTCTCGATGTCTGCACCTCGGGATCCGATGTCTGCAGTATTGTACGAGGTTTGTACATGATGTAATTCTACATTGCAACATACTTGTTTGATTTGGTGTAGCTGTTTATTTATAATGTTTGTTTGATTTTTAATGAACAGTGGGAGGGATTTTAGAGAAATAATCCATGATAGCGCGATGTTGCTATCGCTTACAATGTTGACTTTTGCCACTTTCGGGCATATGGTTACAATAGCTAATGCCATTCGTACTGCTAAGCGGATGGCTAATAATTCTAATCGAGGAATTGTGGTCTTATTTTTGGGTGCTATGCGGGATTTACCGTTGAGCAGAGAACTAATCTGCTCGTTTGTTTGGAAATATGAACATGCGGCCATGGCTTGGTTGCTTGCGTCAGCAAAGACTCATAACTGTGTTTTATGTTCAGAGAATTTAAAATATCTTTTCATGGTCAATTGCTGATTGTTAATGTGATTAATATGTTGTTCCCATTGTTTGATATTATCTGATTCAATGGGTTGGTCCCATGATAATTTTGTGTTTATGATTTCTCGCAAGATAAGTTTGAGAGGTAACAGTAATGGTGCTGCTAATCCAATGGGATCAAATATTGAGTGTAGCTGACTGAGCAGAATTCTCTTGGTGTAACTTGTGTGAGTCGTTGTTATTTTTATTGGGATAATGAAGGAGTCGTGTTCTTTATTAAAAGATATGCCAAGTATTTTGGTTGTCATGTTCGGATATCTGTCTTCTTCAGGAAGGTTCTGTATTACTTGTTCGTCGTTTGACAAGAATTCGCGAACATGCATGTTTATTTCTGTAAATAGTTTTTGGGTTTCTTTACATTTCTTTATAGCTTCTGCTGTTGTATTTGCTGTAAGAATGATATTGTCAACGTATAAGTTGTTCAGTATTTCCATAGCTAGCTAATGGGTTGTCTACTTTTAGATAGCTAATGGGTTGTCTACTTTTGATTCTAAGAACCATTTTATGCCCATGTTCAATACGCTGGGGGATGCAGTGATACCAAACGGTAATCTGTTGAATCGAAGGGTTATGATATTATTGTGAGATATTGGGTATTCTTTGTTTTTTATCCAAAAGAATTTGCATAGATTTTTGTGATTCTCTGTCAGTTGTATTTGTAAAAATGCGGCTTTGATATCGCATGTTATTAATATTGGTCTTGTTCTGCAGGAGATCATGATGTCGTGTATATATGTGATAAATGATCGTCCTGTGTGTATTATCTCATTCAACGATGGGCTGTCTTTCTGTTTAGCGGAGGCGTCAAAAACGATTCTGAGAGGGTTAGCCTTGCTGGGCTTCCAAACCCCATGGTGGGGCATATAAAACTCTAAAGGCTCCTGGTGATTGTTGGGAATTTGTTCGACAATGTTATCTTTGAGGTAACTTTCAATGGTTGTAGTATAGTGTGAGAGCATTTCTGGATTGTGCAGTAACTTTCGCCATAGGGATACGAATCTATGGTACGCGGGCATTTTGTTGTTTTTAAGATTTTTGAAGTTATTTTTTAACGGGAACGGTGCAATAATGCGGTTGTTCTCAATTTTTATATCTTTTGAGTATTCTTCATAGTAATCAATAGTGCGGTCTGCGTTGGCATTTTCTGTATTGATGCCGATAGAATCCAGTTCAAACAGATTAGTGAGGAGTTCTTTATGAGAGGTTTCTTTTGTTATTTCTTCTACTGTAGAGCATAATATTACTTCTTGTTGTGTATTATCATCGGGAAGAGGAGTTTCTCCATGTATCATGTGGCCGAATACCGAATTTTTCAATCTCATACGTGAGGGGAGTTCGGTTTCTTCGTTTAAATGCATGAACAGTTTGTATCTATCCATACCTATCAGTATATCCGGAGTAAATGATTCTCCGTTTGTTTGTGGATTGGCTAATTTTATTTTTCTTGTCTTTATAAATTTCAAGTCTTCTTTAGATAGTTTTGGACAACGTATGGGTGTGGTTAACATGGGTTTGGTGAATAGTTTTGTTACGATAAGGGATCCACTTGAGGTTCCAATAATTACCTTTACGTCCTGAACTTCGTGCGTTTCGGACAATGCTCCGATACCGTAAAAGGTTTTCTTTTGAGAACCAAGGATGGGCAATCCTAACTTAGTGGATAAGTCCTTGGATATAAAAGATCTCATGGATCCTTCATCTATGAGCATGCGTACTTGCTCATATTTTTTACTATTGTGGTTGTATATGTTCGCCATTGCTGTTCGTAATATTACTTGACTTTCTTCAATATTATGTGTGTCGGCAATGTGATTAAGCGATACTGGTGCATTAAGTGCCTCAGTAGGGATTCGATTATTAGTGTCAGATTCTTGTTTATATTCTGTTGTTTTTTTATTCAATAATTCTTCTGTGGTGATCAGTAAAGCCTGATCTTTTTTAATTGTGGGAGTTTCTTTATCTTTTTGGATATTTTGCACGTTTTTTCTTCCTTGTGAGCACAAGGAGGAATTATGGTCTCCTTGGCAATTTCGACATTTTTGTTTTCTGCATTCGGAACTTTTGTGTTTCTCGGAAAAACAAATCCAACAGATGGCCTTTCCGCGGATGCGGTGTCTTCTTTTCTCTGGTGTTTCAAATGTGGTGCAATGATAAAAGCGATGTTCGGATGAGTCGCAGAAAACACTTGGCCAAGTTTGGGTTTTCCGTTGTTCTACGGAGTTTTCTTTATGTGCTACAGATGTGACATTCTCTTTGTGATTTCGAAACTTTTGTTCATGACTATTTCTTGTTTGTTCTTTTAGAAAAAAGGAATAGATTTTGTGGTCTACAGCTGTCAGCATTTCTTTAGTGGAATGGTAGTTGTTTGGATAAATTAGAATGTCTTCCACGATGTGGTATGGGAATTTGTTGAGAATCATCGCGGTACACATTTTGCGGGATACTGTAGCTCCGGCTGCTTCAATTTGCCTGATAAGTGCCTTGGTTTCCCCAAATGTTTCTTTACATGATTTTGCATTATTGCTTGCAAATCTCAAATTACGTAGTTGTGTTAAAAGAGAATTGATATCCGACGAATAGTCTCCAAATTCAGAAACTAATGCTTTACGCATGAGCTCATAATTTTGAGCAGAGGGTTCTATTCCTCGGATTGCTATTTGTGAATCGCCTTTGAGGCTTTCACAGAGTAGGTTTACCTTTTCTAAGGTTGTAAACTGTTCATTATCATGAACAAGTCTATCAAAACGGCCCCAAAATGATTTGAAGTTCTCTGGTTTGCATCAAATGTAGGTAGCGACATCGCTGGTTTTTGGATGCTAGATTGTTGGATGTGTAGGAATGACTTGATAATTTCCAGAAATTGATCATTCGATTTGTTTTCTGTTTCATTGTTTTCTGTTGAGCAATTGCTGTTGTGCTCAGATTCATTCTTATGAAGCGTTTTTCTCAGCTTTCTAAGTATGCGTTCGGCTTTCATGATGTGTTCGTCAAGCTCAATAATGGCGTTTTGAACCTTTTTAATGTTGGGTTCAAAGTCTTCATCGGATGTGAAGGCGATGTACTGTTCGTCTAATGCTTTACGAAGCGTTTTGTCTGATGCTTCGTAAAATTTTTGGAATTTTTTCTCGTTATCTTGATGATTTTTCAACGATTCTTTGAATTGGTGTTGGACTTTTGTCCAGCGAATGATAAGGCAAGAGAGGGTTTCCTCTTCTTCCTCAGTGTGGAAGTCGCAATCTACCAGAGTACCAGGAAGGTCCTTCACTTCCATCTCGTATCGTGTAAGCAGTTCTCCAAGAAACTGGTTAGATTGTTTGATATGATTGACAAAAAGGAGTGACATTTTTGTTGTAGATGTAGGAATAATGCTTATATTCCTTTTTTGTTTTCTTTTTTCTTTGTTTGTTTGGTGATCACAGTATATGTGAACGTAAGGAAATTGAAACCTCTGTTTCTAATTTCAGAGTTTGCTTATTGTTCAAGTCTGTTTGGTGTGACTTGACGTGGACTTATGATCGCCACGATTTTTATTAAGTATGTTTTTTGCTCAAACACGCTTGGTTCGAGTTGTATCTCACCTGCCACGCGGGACTTAAAGCGGCTAAGATCTAAACTAGCCGATGCACCAATTTGTGGCGATATACCACAAGTGTATAGTATGGTTGGAAGTAAAACACAAAGCGAATATGTAGAAAAGGGTTTATTGATGAATTAACAAGACAAGCACGGAATAAAATCACTGACTGCGAACGTTGAAAATGTAAGACTGATCTCTTCTCGTGGGCGGTCGTCAGCCTGAAACAAAGAGTTAGTCATGCCACATGTATAACACAACATGTGGTATGGATAAAAATCACTCAGGAAGTTAGAAGAAAGAAGAAAGAAGAGAGAGAGAGAGAGAGAACAGGAGAAACAAATAAAACAATTGTTGAAGATAAAAAATTATACAAACTCACTCGCTTATCGCGACAGAGAAAACCTATGGAGCTGACATTACATTTTTCTACAATATCACTAGATTCGATATGATTAAGAGGTTCTTCAAGTTTGAACAAACTCACGGTCATATACTCTGTCGAATGTGGGGATATAGCTCAGGGGTAGAGCGCTCGCTTTGCATGCGAGAAGTCTGGGGTTCGATTCCCCATATCTCCAACAGTAGTTTTGGTTTTATTCGTCAAGTTCTTTACTTTTCTATATTTTTTTTCAGGAGATTTACAAAATGATTGAAACAAAAATTAGATTAGAAGATTAATATTCACAACTAAAATTTTTGATCAAGAGGTTCTTCAAGTTCGAACAAACTCACAGTCATTAACTCTGTCGAATGTGGGGATATAGCTCAGGGGTAGAGCGCTCGCTTTGCATGCGAGAAGTCTGGGGTTCGATTACCCATATCTCCAACAGTAGTTTTGGTTTTATTCTTCAAGTTCTTTACTTTTCTATATTTTTTTTCAGGAGATTTACAAAATGATTGAAACAAAAATTAGATTAGAAGATTAATATTCACAACTAAAGTTTTTGATTAAGAGGTTCTTCAAGTTTGAACAAACTCACGGTCATATATTCTGTCGAATGTGGGGATATAGCTCAGGGGTAGAGCGCTCGCTTTGCATGCGAGAAGTCTGGGGTTCGATTCCCCATATCTCCAACAGTAGTTTTGGTTTTATTCTTCAAGTTCTTTACTTTTATACATTTTTTTTCAGGAAATTTACAAAATGATTGAAAGAAAAATTAGATTAGGAAATTAATATTCACAACTAAAATTTTTGATCAAGAGGTTCTTCAAGTTTGAACAAACTCACAGTCATATATTTTGTCGAATGTGTGGATATAGCTCAGGGGTAGAGCGCTCGCTTTGCATGCGAGAAGTCTGGGGTTCGATTCCCCATATCTCCAACAGTAGTTTTGGTTTTATTCTTCGAGTTCTTAACTTTTCTATATTTTTTTTCAAGAGATTTACAAAAAGATTGAAACAAAAATTAGATTAGGAGATTAATATTTACAACTAAAATTTTTGATCAAGATGTTCTTCAAGTTTGAACAAACTCACGGTCATATACTCTGTCGAATGTGGGGATATAGCTCAGGGGTAGAGCGCTCGCTTTGCATGCGAGAAGTCTGGGGTTCGATTCCCCATATCTCCAACAGTAGTTTTGGTTTTATTCGTCAAGTTCTTTACTTTTCTATATTTTTTTTCAGGAGATTTACAAAATGATTGAAACAAAAATTAGATTAGAAGATTAATATTCACAACTAAAATTTTTGATCAAGAGGTTCTTCAAGTTCGAACAAACTCACAGTCATTAACTCTGTCGAATGTGGGGATATAGCTCAGGGGTAGAGCGCTCGCTTTGCATGCGAGAAGTCTGGGGTTCGATTACCCATATCTCCAACAGTAGTTTTGGTTTTATTCTTCAAGTTCTTTACTTTTCTATATTTTTTTTCAGGAGATTTACAAAATGATTGAAACAAAAATTAGATTAGAAGATTAATATTCACAACTAAAGTTTTTGATCAAGAGGTTCTTCAAGTTTGAACAAACTCACAGTCATTAACTCTGTCGAATGTGGGGATATAGCTCAGGGGTAGAGCGCTCGCTTTGCATGCGAGAAGTCTGGAGTTCGATTCCCCATATCTCCAACAGTAATTTTGGTTTTATTCTTCGAGTTCTTAACTTTTCTATATTTTTTTTCAGGAGATTTACAAAATGATTGAAAGAAAAATTAGATTAGGAAATTAATATTCACAACTAAAATTTTTGATCAAGAGGTTCTTCAAGTTTGAACAAACTCACAGTCATTAACTCTGTCGAATGTGGGGATATAGCTCAGGGGTAGAGCGCTCGCTTTGCATGCGAGAAGTCTGGGGTTCGATTCCCCATATCTCCAACAGTAATTTTGGTTTTATTCTTCGAGTTCTTAACTTTTCTATATTTTTTTTCAGGAGATTTACAAAATGATTGAAACAAAAATTAGATTAGGAGATTAATATTCACAACTAAAATTTTTGTTCAAGAGGTTCTTCAAGTTTGAACAAACTCACAGTCATATATTCTGTCAAATGTGGGGATATAGATCAGGGGTAGAGCGCTCGCTTTGCATGCGAGAAGTCTGGGGTTCGATTACCCATATCTCCAACAGTAGTTTTGGTTTTATTCTTCAAGTTCTTTACTTTTCTATATTTTTTTCAGGAGATTTACAAAATGATTGAAACAAAAATTAGATTAGAAGATTAATATTCACAACTAAAGTTTTTGATTAAGAGGTTCTTCAAGTTTGAACAAACTCACGGTCATATATTCTGTCGAATGTGTGGATATAGCTCAGGGGTAGAGCGCTCGCTTTGCATGCGAGAAGTCTGGGGTTCGATTCCCCATATCTCCAACAGTAGTTTTGGTTTTATTCTTCGAGTTCTTAACTTTTCTATATTTTTTTTCAAGAGATTTACAAAAAGATTGAAACAAAAATTAGATTAGGAGATTAATATTTACAACTAAAATTTTTGATCAAGATGTTCTTCAAGTTTGAACAAACTCACGGTCATATACTCTGTCGAATGTGGGGATATAGCTCAGGGGTAGAGCGCTCGCTTTGCATGCGAGAAGTCTGGGGTTCGATTCCCCATATCTCCAACAGTAGTTTTGGTTTTATTCGTCAAGTTCTTTACTTTTCTATATTTTTTTTCAGGAGATTTACAAAATGATTGAAACAAAAATTAGATTAGAAGATTAATATTCACAACTAAAATTTTTGATCAAGAGGTTCTTCAAGTTCGAACAAACTCACAGTCATTAACTCTGTCGAATGTGGGGATATAGCTCAGGGGTAGAGCGCTCGCTTTGCATGCGAGAAGTCTGGGGTTCGATTACCCATATCTCCAACAGTAGTTTTGGTTTTATTCTTCAAGTTCTTTACTTTTCTATATTTTTTTTCAGGAGATTTACAAAATGATTGAAACAAAAATTAGATTAGAAGATTAATATTCACAACTAAAGTTTTTGATCAAGAGGTTCTTCAAGTTTGAACAAACTCACAGTCATTAACTCTGTCGAATGTGGGGATATAGCTCAGGGGTAGAGCGCTCGCTTTGCATGCGAGAAGTCTGGAGTTCGATTCCCCATATCTCCAACAGTAATTTTGGTTTTATTCTTCGAGTTCTTAACTTTTCTATATTTTTTTTCAGGAGATTTACAAAATGATTGAAAGAAAAATTAGATTAGGAAATTAATATTCACAACTAAAATTTTTGATCAAGAGGTTCTTCAAGTTTGAACAAACTCACAGTCATTAACTCTGTCGAATGTGGGGATATAGCTCAGGGGTAGAGCGCTCGCTTTGCATGCGAGAAGTCTGGGGTTCGATTCCCCATATCTCCAACAGTAATTTTGGTTTTATTCTTCGAGTTCTTAACTTTTCTATATTTTTTTTCAGGAGATTTACAAAATGATTGAAACAAAAATTAGATTAGGAGATTAATATTCACAACTAAAATTTTTGTTCAAGAGGTTCTTCAAGTTTGAACAAACTCACAGTAATATATTCTGTCAAATGTGGGGATATAGATCAGGGGTAGAGCGCTCGCTTTGCATGCGAGAAGTCTGGGGTTCGATTACCCATATCTCCAACAGTAGTTTTGGTTTTATTCTTCAAGTTCTTTACTTTTCTATATTTTTTTTCAGGAGATTTACAAAATGATTGAAACAAAAATTAGATTAGAAGATTAATATTCACAACTAAAGTTTTTGATTAAGAGGTTCTTCAAGTTTGAACAAACTCACGGTCATATATTCTGTCGAATGTGGGGATATAGCTCAGGGGTAGAGCGCTCGCTTTGCATGCGAGAAGTCTGGGGTTCGATTCCCCATATCTCCAACAGTAGTTTTGGTTTTATTCTTCAAGTTCTTTACTTTTATACATTTTTTTTCAGGAAATTTACAAAATGATTGAAAGAAAAATTAGATTAGGAAATTAATATTCACAACTAAAATTTTTGATCAAGAGGTTCTTCAAGTTTGAACAAACTCACAGTCATATATTTTGTCGAATGTGTGGATATAGCTCAGGGGTAGAGCGCTCGCTTTGCATGCGAGAAGTCTGGGGTTCGATTCCCCATATCTCCAACAGTAGTTTTGGTTTTATTCTTCGAGTTCTTAACTTTTCTATATTTTTTTTCAAGAGATTTACAAAAAGATTGAAACAAAAATTAGATTAGGAGATTAATATTTACAACTAAAATTTTTGATCAAGATGTTCTTCAAGTTTGAACAAACTCACAGTCATATATTTTGTCGAATGTGTGGATATAGCTCAGGGGTAGAGCGCTCGCTTTGCATGCGAGAAGTCTGGGGTTCGATTCCTCATATCTCCAACAGTAGTTTTGATTTTATTCTTCAAGTTCTTTACTTTTCTATATTTTTTTTCAGGAGATTTACAAAATGATTGTAAGAAAAATTAGAATAGGAAATTAATATTCACAACCAAAATTTTTGATCAAGAGGTTCTTCAAGTTTGAACAAACTCACAGTCATATATTCTGTCGAATGTGGGGATATAGCTCAGGGGTAGAGCGCTCGCTTTGCATGCGAGAAGTCTGGGGTTCGATTCCCCATATCTCCAACAGTAGTTTTGGTTTTATTCTTCAAGTTCTTTACTTTTATATATTTTTTTTCAGGAGATTTACAAAATGATTGAAAAAAAAATTAGATTAGAAAATTAATATTCACAACTAAAATTTTTGATCAAGAGGTTCTTCAAGTTTGAACAAACTCACAGTCATTAACTCTGTCGAATGTGGGGATATAGCTCAGGGGTAGAGCGCTCGCTTTGCATGCGAGAAGTCTGGAGTTCGATTCCCCATATCTCCAACAGTAATTTTGGTTTTATTCTTCGAGTTCTTAACTTTTCTATATTTTTTTTCAGGAGATTTACAAAATGATTGAAACAAAAATTAGATTAGGAGATTAATATTCACAACTAAAATTTTTGTTCAAGAGGTTCTTCAAGTTTGAACAAACTCACAGTCATATATTCTGTCAAATGTGGGGATATAGATCAGGGGTAGAGCGCTCGCTTTGCATGCGAGAAGTCTGGGGTTCGATTACCCATATCTCCAACAGTAGTTTTGGTTTTATTCTTCAAGTTCTTTACTTTTCTATATTTTTTTTCAGGAGATTTACAAAATGATTGAAACAAAAATTAGATTAGAAGATTAATATTCACAACTAAAGTTTTTGATTAAGAGGTTCTTCAAGTTTGAACAAACTCACGGTCATATATTCTGTCGAATGTGGGGATATAGCTCAGGGGTAGAGCGCTCGCTTTGCATGCGAGAAGTCTGGGGTTCGATTCCCCATATCTCCAACAGAAGTTTTGGTTTTATTCTTTAAGTTCTTTACTTTTATATTTTTTTTTTCAGGAGATTTACAAAATGATTAAAACAAAAATTAGATTAGGAGATTAATATTCACAACTAAAATTTTCGATCAAGAGGTTCTTCAAGTTTGAACAAACTCACAGTCATATATTCTGTGGAATGTGGGGATATAGCTCAGGGGCAGAGCGCTCGCTTTGCATGCGAGAAATCTGGGGTTCGATTCCCCATATCTCCAACAGTAGTTTTGGTTTTATTCTTCAAGTTCTTTACTTTTATATATTTTTTTTCAGGAGATTTACAAAATGATTGAAAGAAAAATTAGATTAGGAAATAAATATTCACAACTAAAATTTCTGATCAAGAGGTTCTTCAAGTTTGAACAAACTCACAGTCATATATTCTGTCAAATGTGGGGATATAGATCAGGGGTAGAGCGCTCGCTTTGCATGCGAGAAGTCTGGGGTTCGATTACCCATATCTCCAACAGTAGTTTTGGTTTTATTCTTCAAGTTCTTAACTTTTCTATATTTTTTTTCAGGAGATTTACAAAATGATTGAAACAAAAATTAGATTAGAAGATTAATATTCACACCTAAAGTTTTTGATTAAGAGGTTCTGCAAGTTTGAACAAACTCACGGTCATATATTCTGTCGAATGTGGGGATATAGCTCAGGGGTAGAGCGCTCGCTTTGCATGCGAGAAGTCTGGGGTTCGATTCCCCATATCTCCAACAGTAGTTTTGGTTTTATTCTTCAAGTTCTTTACTTTTATATTTTTTTTTCAGGAGATTTACAAAATGATTGAAACAAAAATTAGATTAGAAGATTAATATTCACAACTAAAGTTTTTGATTAAGAGGTTCTTCAAGTTTGAACAAACTGACGGTCATATATTCTGTCGAATGTGGGGATATAGCTCAGGGGTAGAGCGCTCGCTTCGCATGCGAGAAGTCTGGGGTTCGATTCCCCATATCTCCAACAGTAGTTTTGGTTTTATTCTTCAAGTTCTTTACTTTTATATTTTTTTTTTCAGGAGATTTACAAAATGATTAAAACAATAATTAGATTAGGAGATTAATATTCACAACTAAAATTTTCGATCAAGAGGTTCTTCAAGTTTGAACAAACTCACAGTCATATATTCTGTCGAATGTGGGGATATAGCTCAGGGGCAGAGCGCTCGCTTTGCATGCGAGAAATCTGGGGTTCGATTCCCCATATCTCCAACAGTAGTTTTGGTTTTATTCTTCAAGTTCTTTACTTTTATATATTTTTTTTCAGGAGATTTACAAAATGATTGAAAGAAAAATTAGATTAGGAAATAAATATTCACAACTAAAATTTCTGATCAAGAGGTTCTTCAAGTTTGAACAAACTCACAGTCATATATTCTGTCAAATGTGGGGATATAGATCAGGGGTAGAGCGCTCGCTTTGCATGCGAGAAGTCTGGGGTTCGATTACCCATATCTCCAACAGTAGTTTTGGTTTTATTCTTCAAGTTCTTTACTTTTCTATATTTTTTTTCAGGAGATTTACAAAATGATTGAAACAAAAATTAGATTAGAAGATTAATATTCACACCTAAAGTTTTTGATTAAGAGGTTCTGCAAGTTTGAACAAACTCACGGTCATATATTCTGTCGAATGTGGGGATATAGCTCAGGGGTAGAGCGCTCGCTTTGCATGCGAGAAGTCTGGGGTTCGATTCCCCATATCTCCAACAGTAGTTTTGGTTTTATTCTTCAAGTTCTTTACTTTTATATTTTTTTTTCAGGAGATTTACAAAATGATTGAAAGAAAAATTAGATTAGGAAATTAATATTCACAACTAAAATTTTTTATCAAGAGGTTCTTCAAGTTTGAACAAACTCACAGTCTTTAACTCTGTCGAATGTGGGGATATAGCTCAGGGGTAGAGCGCTCGCTTTGCATGCGAGAAGTCTGGGGTTCGATTACCCATATCTCCAACAGTAGTTTTGGTTTTATTCTTCAAGTTCTTTACTTTTCTATATTTTTTTTCAGGAGATTTACAAAATGATTGAAACAAAAATTAGATTAGGAGATTAATATTCACAACTAAAATTTTTGTTCAAGAGGTTTTTCAAGTTTGAACAAACTCACAGTCATATATTCTGTCGAATGTGGGGATATAGCTCAGGGGCAGAGCGCTCGTTTTGCATGCGAGAAATCTGGGGTTCGATTCCCCATATCTCCAACAGTAGTTTTGGTTTTATTCTTCAAGTTCTTTACTTTTCTATATTTTTTTTCAGGAGATTTACAAAATGATTGAAACAAAAATTAGATTAGAAGATTAATATTCACAACTAAAGTTTTTGATTAAGAGGTTCTGCAAGTTTGAACAAACTCACGGTCATATATTCTGTCGAATGTGGGGATATAGCTCAGGGGTAGAGCGCTCGCTTTGCATGCGAGAAGTCTGGGGTTCGATTCCCCATATCTCCAACAGTAGTTTTGGTTTTATTCTTCAAGTTCTCTACTTTTATATTTTTTTTTTCAGGAGATTTACAAAATGATTGAAAGAAAAATTAGATTAGGAAATTAATATTCACAACTAAAATTTTTGATCAAGAGGTTCTTCAAGTTTGAACAAACTCACAGTCTTTAACTCTGTCGAATGTGGGGATATAGCTCAGGGGTAGAGCGCTCGCTTTGCATGCGAGAAGTCTGGGGTTCGATTACCCATATCTCCAACAGTAGTTTTGGTTTTATTCTTCAAGTTCTTTACTTTTCTATATTTTTTTTCAGGAGATTTACAAAATGATTGAAACAAAAATTAGATTAGGAGATTAATATTCACAACTAAAATTTTTGTTCAAGAGGTTTTTCAAGTTTGAACAAACTCACAGTCATATATTCTGTCAAATGTGGGGATATAGCTCAGGGGTAGAGCGCTCGCTTTGCATGCGAGAAGTCTGGGGTTCGATTCCCCATATCTCCAACAGTAGTTTTGGTTTAATTCTTCAAGTTCTTTACTTTTCTATATTTTTTTTCAGGAAATTTACAAAATGATTGAAAGAAAAATTAGATTAGGAGATTAATATTCACAACTAAAATTTTTGATCAAGAGGTTCTTCAAGTTCGAACAAACTCACAGTCATTAACTCTGTCGAATGTGGGGATATAGCTCAGGGGTAGAGCGCTCGCTTTGCATGCGAGAAGTCTGGGGTTCGATTACCCATATCTCCAAAAGTAGTTTTGGTTTTATTCTTCAAGTTCTTTACTTTTCTATATTTTTTTTCAGGAGATTTACAAAATGATTGAAACAAAAATTAGATTAGAAGATTAATATTCACAACTAGAAGTTTTGATTAAGAGGTTCTTCAAGTTTGAACAAACTCACGGTCATATATTCTGTCGAATGTGGGGATATAGCTCAGGGGTAGAGCGCTCGCTTTGCATGCGAGAAATCTGGGGTTCGATTCCCCATATCTCCAACAGTAGTTTTGGTTTTATTCTTCAAGTTCTTTACTTTTCTATATTTTTTTTCAGGAGATTTACAAAATGATTGAAACAAAAATTAGATTAGAAGATTAATATTCACAACTAAAATTTTTGATCAAGAGGTTCTTCAAGTTCGAACAAACTCACAGTCATTAACTCTGTCAAATGTGGGGATATAGCTCAGGGGTAGAGCGCTCGCTTTGCATGCGAGAAGTCTGGGGTTCGATTACCCATATCTCCAACAGTAGTTTTGGTTTTATTCTTCAAGTTCTTTACTTTTCTATATTTTTTTTCAGGAGATTTACAAAATGATTGAAACAAAAATTAGATTAGAAGATTAATATTCACAACTAAAGTTTTTGATTAAGAGGTTCTTCAAGTTTGAACAAACTCACGGTCATATATTCTGTCGAATGTGGGGATATAGCTCAGGGGTAGAGCGCTCGCTTTGCATGCGAGAAGTCTGGGGTTCGATTCCCCATATCTCCAACAGTAGTTTTGGTTTTATTCTTCAAGTTCTTTACTTTTATACATTTTTTTTCAGGAAATTTACAAAATGATTGAAAGAAAAATTAGATTAGGAAATTAATATTCACAACTAAAATTTTTGATCAAGAGGTTCTTCAAGTTTGAACAAACTCACGGTCATATATTCTGTCGAATGTGGGGATATAGCTCAGGGGTAGAGCGCTCGCTTTGCATGCGAGAAGTCTGGGGTTCGATTCCCCATATCTCCAACAGTAGTTTTGGTTTTATTCTTCAAGTTCTTTACTTTTATATTTTTTTTTTCAGGAAATTTACAAGATGATTGAAAGAAAAATTAGATTAGAAAATTAATATTCACAACTAAAATTTTTGATCAAGAGGTTTTTCAAGTTTGAACAAACTCACAGTCATTAACTCTGTCGAATGTGGGGATATAGCTCAGGGGTAGAGCGCTCGCTTTGCATGCGAGAAGTCTGGGGTTCGATTCCCCATATCTCCAACAGTAGTTTTGGTTTTATTCTTCAAGTTCTTTACTTTTATATATTTTTTTTCAGGAGATTTACAAAATGTTTGAAAGAAAAATTAGATTAGGAAATTAATATTCACAACTAACATTTCTGATCAAGAGGTTCTTCAAGTTTGAACAAACTCACAGTCATTGACTTTGTCGAATGTGGGGATATAGCTCAGGGGTAGAGCGCTCGCTTTGCATGCGAAAAGTCTGGAGTTCGATTCCCCATATCTCCAACAGTAATTTTGGTTTTATTCTTCGAGTTCTTAACTTTTCTATATTTTTTTTCAGGAGATTTACAAAATGATTGAAAGAAAAATTAGATTAGGAGATTAATATTCACAACTAAAATTTCTGATCAAGAGGTTCTTCAAGTTTGAACAAACTCACAGTCATTGACTTTGTCGAATGTGGGGATATAGCTCAGGGGTAGAGCGCTCGCTTTGCATGCGAGAAGTCTGGGGTTCGATTCCCCATATCTCCAACAGTAATTTTGATTTTATTCTCCAAGTTCTTTACTTTTCTATATTTTTTTTCAGGAGATTTACAAAATGATTGTAAGAAAAATTAGAATAGGAAATTAATATTCACAACCAAAATTTTTGATCAAGAGGTTCTTCAAGTTTGAACAAACTCACAGTCATATATTCTGTCGAATGTGGGGATATAGCTCAGGGGTAGAGCGCTCGCTTTGCATGCGAGAAGTCTGGGGTTCGATTCCCCATATCTCCAACAGTAGTTTTGGTTTTATTCTTCAAGTTCTTTACTTTTATATTTTTTTTCAGGAAATTTACAAAATGATTGAAAGAAAAATTAGATTAGAAAATTAATATTCACAACTAAAATTTTTGATCAAGAGGTTCTTCAAGTTTGAACAAACTCACAGTCATTAACTCTGTCGAATGTGGGGATATAGCTCAGGGGTAGAGCGCTCGCTTTGCATGCGAGAAGTCTGGAGTTCGATTCCCCATATCTCCAACAGTAATTTTGGTTTTATTCTTCAAGTTCTTTACTTTTCTATATTTTTTTTCAGGAGATTTACAAAATGATTGTAAGAAAAATTAGAATAGGAAATTAATATTCACAACCAAAATTTTTGATCAAGAGGTTCTTCAAGTTTGAACAAACTCACAGTCATATATTCTGTCGAATGTGGGGATATAGCTCAGGGGTAGAGCGCTCGCTTTGCATGCGAGAAGTCTGGGGTTCGATTCCCCATATCTCCAACAGTAGTTTTGGTTTTATTCTTCAAGTTCTTTACTTTTATATTTTTTTTTTCAGGAAATTTACAAAATGATTGAAAGAAAAATTAGATTAGAAAATTAATATTCACAACTAAAATTTTTGATCAAGAGGTTCTTCAAGTTTGAACAAACTCACAGTCA
Source organism: Auanema rhodensis (assembly GCA_964057225.1). Taxonomy (NCBI): domain Eukaryota; kingdom Metazoa; phylum Nematoda; class Chromadorea; order Rhabditida; family Rhabditidae; genus Auanema; species Auanema rhodense. The sequence continues at coordinate 4,340,308 of OZ059899.1, read as the reverse complement.
TTAACTCTGTCGAATGTGGGGATATAGCTCAGGGGTAGAGCGCTCGCTTTGCATGCGAGAAGTCTGGGGTTCGATTCCCCATATCTCCAACAGTAGTTTTGGTTTTATTCTTCAAGTTCTTTACTTTTATATATTTTTTTTCAGGAGATTTACAAAATGATTGAAAAAAAAATTAGATTAGAAAATTAATATTCACAACTAAAATTTTTGATCAAGAGGTTCTTCAAGTTTGAACAAACTCACAGTCATTAACTCTGTCGAATGTGGGGATATAGCTCAGGGGTAGAGCGCTCGCTTTGCATGCGAGAAGTCTGGGGTTCGATTCCCCATATCTCCAACAGTAGTTTTGGTTTTATTCTTCAAGTTCTTTACTTTTATATATTTTTTTTCAGGAGATTTACAAAATGATTGAAAGAAAAATTAGATTAGGAAATTAATATTCACAACTAAAATTTCTGATCAAGAGGTTCTTCAAGTTTGAACAAACTCACAGTCATTGACTTTGTCGAATGTGGGGATATAGCTCAGGGGTAGAGCGCTCGCTTTGCATGCGAGAAGTCTGGGGTTCGATTTCCCATATCTCCAACAGTAGTTTTGGTTTTATTCTTCAAGTTCTTTACTTTTATATATTTTTTTTCAGGAGATTTACAAAATGATTGAAAGAAAAATTAGATTAGGAAATTAATATTCACAACTAAAATTTCTGATCAAGAGGTTCTTCAAGTTTGAACAAACTCACAGTCATTGACTTTGTCGAATGTGGGGATATAGCTCAGGGGTAGAGCGCTCGCTTTGCATGCGAGAAGTCTGGAGTTCGATTCCCCATATCTCCAACAGTAATTTTGGTTTTATTCTTCGAGTTCTTAACTTTTCTATATTTTTTTTCAGGAGATTTACAAAATGATTGAAAGAAAAATTAGATTAGGAGATTAATATTCACAACTAAAATTTCTGATCAAGAGGTTCTTCAAGTTTGAACAAACTCACAGTCATTGACTTTGTCGAATGTGGGGATATAGCTCAGGGGTAGAGCGCTCGCTTTGCATGCGAGAAGTCTGGGGTTCGATTCCCCATATCTCCAACAGTAGTTTTGGTTTTATTCTTCAAGTTCTTTACTTTTATATATTTTTTTTCAGGAGATTTACAAAATGATTGAAAGAAAAATTAGATTAGGAAATTAATATTCACAACTAACATTTCTGATCAAGAGGTTCTTCAAGTTTGAACAAACTCACAGTCATTGACTTTGTCGAATGTGGGGATATAGCTCAGGGGTAGAGCGCTCGCTTTGCATGCGAGAAGTTTGGGGTTCGATTTCCCATATCTCCAACAGTAGTTTTGGTTTTATTCTTCAAGTTCTTTACTTTTATATATTTTTTTTCAGGAGATTTACAAAATGATTGAAACAAAAATTAGATTAGGAGATTAATATTCACAACTAAAATTTTTGTTCAAGAGGTTCTTCAAGTTTGAACAAACTCACAGTCATATATTCTGTCAAATGTGGGGATATAGATCAGGGGTAGAGCGCTCGCTTTGCATGCGAGAAGTCTGAGGTTCGATTACCCATATCTCCAACAGTAGTTTTGGTTTTATTCTTCAAGTTCTTTACTTTTCTATATTTTTTTTCAGGAGATTTACAAAATGATTGAGACAAAAATTAGATTAGAAGATTAATATTCACAACTAAAGTTTTTGATTAAGAGGTTCTTCAAGTTTGAACAAACTCACGGTCATATATTCTGTCGAATGTGGGGATATAGCTCAGGGGTAGAGCGCTCGCTTTGCATGCGAGAAGTCTGGGGTTCGATTCCCCATTTCTCCAACAGTAGTTTTGGTTTTATTCTTCAAGTTCTTTACTTTTATATTTTTTTTTCAAGAGATTTACAAAATGATTGAAACAAAAATTAGATTAGGAGATCAACATTCACAACTAAAATTTTCGATCAAGAGGTTCTTCAAGTTTGAACAAACTCACAGTCATATATTCTGTCAAATGTGGGGATATAGATCAGGGGTAGAGCGCTCGCTTTGCATGCGAGAAATCTGGGGTTCGATTCCCCATATCTCCAACAGTAGTTTTGGTTTTATTCTTCGAGTTCTTAACTTTTATATATTTTTTTTCAGGAGATTTACAAAATGATTGAAAGAAAAATTAGATTAGGAAATAAATATTCACAACTAAAATTTCTGATCAAGAGGTTCTTCAAGTTTGAACAAACTCACAGTCATATATTCTGTCAAATGTGGGGATATAGATCAGGGGTAGAGCGCTCGCTTTGCATGCGAGAAGTCTGGGGTTCGATTACCCATATCTCCAACAGTAGTTTTGGTTTTATTCTTCAAGTTCTTTACTTTTCTATATTTTTTTTCAGGAGATTTACAAAATGATTGAAACAAAAATTAGATTAGAAGATTAATATTCACAACTAAAATTTTTGATTAAGAGGTTCTTCAAGTTTGAACAAACTCACGGTCATATATTCTGTCGAATGTGGGGATATAGCTCAGGGGTAGAGCGCTCGCTTTGCATGCGAGAAGTCTGGGGTTCGATTCCCCATATCTCCAACAGTAGTTTTGGTTTAATTCTTCAAGTTCTTTACTTTTCTATATTTTTTTTCAGGAAATTTACAAAATGATTGAAAGAAAAATTAGATTAGGAGATTAATATTCACAACTAAAATTTTTGATCAAGAGGTTCTTCAAGTTCGAACAAACTCACAGTCATTAACTCTGTCGAATGTGGGGATATAGCTCAGGGGTAGAGCGCTCGCTTTGCATGCGAGAAGTCTGGGGTTCGATTACCCATATCTCCAAAAGTAGTTTTGGTTTTATTCTTCAAGTTCTTTACTTTTCTATATTTTTTTTCAGGAGATTTACAAAATGATTGAAACAAAAATTAGATTAGAAGATTAATATTCACAACTAGAAGTTTTGATTAAGAGGTTCTTCAAGTTTGAACAAACTCACGGTCATATATTCTGTCGAATGTGGGGATATAGCTCAGGGGTAGAGCGCTCGCTTTGCATGCGAGAAATCTGGGGTTCGATTCCCCATATCTCCAACAGTAGTTTTGGTTTTATTCTTCAAGTTCTTTACTTTTCTATATTTTTTTTCAGGAGATTTACAAAATGATTGAAACAAAAATTAGATTAGAAGATTAATATTCACAACTAAAATTTTTGATCAAGAGGTTCTTCAAGTTCGAACAAACTCACAGTCATTAACTCTGTCAAATGTGGGGATATAGCTCAGGGGTAGAGCGCTCGCTTTGCATGCGAGAAGTCTGGGGTTCGATTACCCATATCTCCAACAGTAGTTTTGGTTTTATTCTTCAAGTTCTTTACTTTTCTATATTTTTTTTCAGGAGATTTACAAAATGATTGAAACAAAAATTAGATTAGAAGATTAATATTCACAACTAAAGTTTTTGATTAAGAGGTTCTTCAAGTTTGAACAAACTCACGGTCATATATTCTGTCGAATGTGGGGATATAGCTCAGGGGTAGAGCGCTCGCTTTGCATGCGAGAAGTCTGGGGTTCGATTCCCCATATCTCCAACAGTAGTTTTGGTTTTATTCTTCAAGTTCTTTACTTTTATACATTTTTTTTCAGGAAATTTACAAAATGATTGAAAGAAAAATTAGATTAGGAAATTAATATTCACAACTAAAATTTTTGATCAAGAGGTTCTTCAAGTTTGAACAAACTCACGGTCATATATTCTGTCGAATGTGGGGATATAGCTCAGGGGTAGAGCGCTCGCTTTGCATGCGAGAAGTCTGGGGTTCGATTCCCCATATCTCCAACAGTAGTTTTGGTTTTATTCTTCAAGTTCTTTACTTTTATATTTTTTTTTTCAGGAAATTTACAAGATGATTGAAAGAAAAATTAGATTAGAAAATTAATATTCACAACTAAAATTTTTGATCAAGAGGTTTTTCAAGTTTGAACAAACTCACAGTCATTAACTCTGTCGAATGTGGGGATATAGCTCAGGGGTAGAGCGCTCGCTTTGCATGCGAGAAGTCTGGGGTTCGATTCCCCATATCTCCAACAGTAGTTTTGGTTTTATTCTTCAAGTTCTTTACTTTTATATATTTTTTTTCAGGAGATTTACAAAATGATTGAAAGAAAAATTAGATTAGGAAATTAATATTCACAACTAACATTTCTGATCAAGAGGTTCTTCAAGTTTGAACAAACTCACAGTCATTGACTTTGTCGAATGTGGGGATATAGCTCAGGGGTAGAGCGCTCGCTTTGCATGCGAAAAGTCTGGAGTTCGATTCCCCATATCTCCAACAGTAATTTTGGTTTTATTCTTCGAGTTCTTAACTTTTCTATATTTTTTTTCAGGAGATTTACAAAATGATTGAAAGAAAAATTAGATTAGGAGATTAATATTCACAACTAAAATTTCTGATCAAGAGGTTCTTCAAGTTTGAACAAACTCACAGTCATTGACTTTGTCGAATGTGGGGATATAGCTCAGGGGTAGAGCGCTCGCTTTGCATGCGAGAAGTCTGGGGTTCGATTCCCCATATCTCCAACAGTAATTTTGATTTTATTCTCCAAGTTCTTTACTTTTCTATATTTTTTTTCAGGAGATTTACAAAATGATTGTAAGAAAAATTAGAATAGGAAATTAATATTCACAACCAAAATTTTTGATCAAGAGGTTCTTCAAGTTTGAACAAACTCACAGTCATATATTCTGTCGAATGTGGGGATATAGCTCAGGGGTAGAGCGCTCGCTTTGCATGCGAGAAGTCTGGGGTTCGATTCCCCATATCTCCAACAGTAGTTTTGGTTTTATTCTTCAAGTTCTTTACTTTTATATTTTTTTTCAGGAAATTTACAAAATGATTGAAAGAAAAATTAGATTAGAAAATTAATATTCACAACTAAAATTTTTGATCAAGAGGTTCTTCAAGTTTGAACAAACTCACAGTCATTAACTCTGTCGAATGTGGGGATATAGCTCAGGGGTAGAGCGCTCGCTTTGCATGCGAGAAGTCTGGAGTTCGATTCCCCATATCTCCAACAGTAATTTTGGTTTTATTCTTCAAGTTCTTTACTTTTCTATATTTTTTTTCAGGAGATTTACAAAATGATTGTAAGAAAAATTAGAATAGGAAATTAATATTCACAACCAAAATTTTTGATCAAGAGGTTCTTCAAGTTTGAACAAACTCACAGTCATATATTCTGTCGAATGTGGGGATATAGCTCAGGGGTAGAGCGCTCGCTTTGCATGCGAGAAGTCTGGGGTTCGATTCCCCATATCTCCAACAGTAGTTTTGGTTTTATTCTTCAAGTTCTTTACTTTTATATTTTTTTTTTCAGGAAATTTACAAAATGATTGAAAGAAAAATTAGATTAGAAAATTAATATTCACAACTAAAATTTTTGATCAAGAGGTTCTTCAAGTTTGAACAAACTCACAGTCATTAACTCTGTCGAATGTGGGGATATAGCTCAGGGGTAGAGCGCTCGCTTTGCATGCGAGAAGTCTGGGGTTCGATTCCCCATATCTCCAACAGTAGTTTTGGTTTTATTCTTCAAGTTCTTTACTTTTATATATTTTTTTTCAGGAGATTTACAAAATGATTGAAAAAAAAATTAGATTAGAAAATTAATATTCACAACTAAAATTTTTGATCAAGAGGTTCTTCAAGTTTGAACAAACTCACAGTCATTAACTCTGTCGAATGTGGGGATATAGCTCAGGGGTAGAGCGCTCGCTTTGCATGCGAGAAGTCTGGGGTTCGATTCCCCATATCTCCAACAGTAGTTTTGGTTTTATTCTTCAAGTTCTTTACTTTTATATATTTTTTTTCAGGAGATTTACAAAATGATTGAAAGAAAAATTAGATTAGGAAATTAATATTCACAACTAAAATTTCTGATCAAGAGGTTCTTCAAGTTTGAACAAACTCACAGTCATTGACTTTGTCGAATGTGGGGATATAGCTCAGGGGTAGAGCGCTCGCTTTGCATGCGAGAAGTCTGGGGTTCGATTTCCCATATCTCCAACAGTAGTTTTGGTTTTATTCTTCAAGTTCTTTACTTTTATATATTTTTTTTCAGGAGATTTACAAAATGATTGAAAGAAAAATTAGATTAGGAAATTAATATTCACAACTAAAATTTCTGATCAAGAGGTTCTTCAAGTTTGAACAAACTCACAGTCATTGACTTTGTCGAATGTGGGGATATAGCTCAGGGGTAGAGCGCTCGCTTTGCATGCGAGAAGTCTGGAGTTCGATTCCCCATATCTCCAACAGTAATTTTGGTTTTATTCTTCGAGTTCTTAACTTTTCTATATTTTTTTTCAGGAGATTTACAAAATGATTGAAAGAAAAATTAGATTAGGAGATTAATATTCACAACTAAAATTTCTGATCAAGAGGTTCTTCAAGTTTGAACAAACTCACAGTCATTGACTTTGTCGAATGTGGGGATATAGCTCAGGGGTAGAGCGCTCGCTTTGCATGCGAGAAGTCTGGGGTTCGATTCCCCATATCTCCAACAGTAGTTTTGGTTTTATTCTTCAAGTTCTTTACTTTTATATATTTTTTTTCAGGAGATTTACAAAATGATTGAAAGAAAAATTAGATTAGGAAATTAATATTCACAACTAACATTTCTGATCAAGAGGTTCTTCAAGTTTGAACAAACTCACAGTCATTGACTTTGTCGAATGTGGGGATATAGCTCAGGGGTAGAGCGCTCGCTTTGCATGCGAGAAGTTTGGGGTTCGATTTCCCATATCTCCAACAGTAGTTTTGGTTTTATTCTTCAAGTTCTTTACTTTTATATATTTTTTTTCAGGAGATTTACAAAATGATTGAAACAAAAATTAGATTAGGAGATTAATATTCACAACTAAAATTTTTGTTCAAGAGGTTCTTCAAGTTTGAACAAACTCACAGTCATATATTCTGTCAAATGTGGGGATATAGATCAGGGGTAGAGCGCTCGCTTTGCATGCGAGAAGTCTGAGGTTCGATTACCCATATCTCCAACAGTAGTTTTGGTTTTATTCTTCAAGTTCTTTACTTTTCTATATTTTTTTTCAGGAGATTTACAAAATGATTGAGACAAAAATTAGATTAGAAGATTAATATTCACAACTAAAGTTTTTGATTAAGAGGTTCTTCAAGTTTGAACAAACTCACGGTCATATATTCTGTCGAATGTGGGGATATAGCTCAGGGGTAGAGCGCTCGCTTTGCATGCGAGAAGTCTGGGGTTCGATTCCCCATTTCTCCAACAGTAGTTTTGGTTTTATTCTTCAAGTTCTTTACTTTTATATTTTTTTTTCAAGAGATTTACAAAATGATTGAAACAAAAATTAGATTAGGAGATCAACATTCACAACTAAAATTTTCGATCAAGAGGTTCTTCAAGTTTGAACAAACTCACAGTCATATATTCTGTCAAATGTGGGGATATAGATCAGGGGTAGAGCGCTCGCTTTGCATGCGAGAAATCTGGGGTTCGATTCCCCATATCTCCAACAGTAGTTTTGGTTTTATTCTTCGAGTTCTTAACTTTTATATATTTTTTTTCAGGAGATTTACAAAATGATTGAAAGAAAAATTAGATTAGGAAATAAATATTCACAACTAAAATTTCTGATCAAGAGGTTCTTCAAGTTTGAACAAACTCACAGTCATATATTCTGTCAAATGTGGGGATATAGATCAGGGGTAGAGCGCTCGCTTTGCATGCGAGAAGTCTGGGGTTCGATTACCCATATCTCCAACAGTAGTTTTGGTTTTATTCTTCAAGTTCTTTACTTTTCTATATTTTTTTTCAGGAGATTTACAAAATGATTGAAACAAAAATTAGATTAGAAGATTAATATTCACAACTAAAATTTTTGATTAAGAGGTTCTTCAAGTTTGAACAAACTCACGGTCATATATTCTGTCGAATGTGGGGATATAGCTCAGGGGTAGAGCGCTCGCTTTGCATGCGAGAAGTCTGGGGTTCGATTCCCCATATCTCCAACAGTAGTTTTGGTTTTATTCTTCAAGTTCTTTACTTTTATATTTTTTTTTTCAGGAGATTTACAAAATGATTAAAACAAAAATTAGATTAGGAGAATAATATTCACAACTAAAATTTTCGATCAAGAGGTTCTTCAAGTTTGAACAAACTCACAGTCATTGACTTTGTCGAATGTGGGGATATAGCTCAGGGGTAGAGCGCTCGCTTTGCATGCGAGAAGTCTGGGGTTCGATTCCCCATATCTCCAACAGTAGTTTTGGTTTTATTCTTCAAGTTCTTTACTTTTATATATTTTTTTTCAGGAGATTTACAAAATGATGGAAAGAAAAATTAGATTAGGAAATAAATATTCACAACTAAAATTTCTGATCAAGAGGTTCTTCAAGTTTGAACAAACTCACAGTCATTGACTTTGTCGAATGTGGGGATATAGCTCAGGGGTAGAGCGCTCGCTTTGCATGCGAGAAGTCTGGGGTTCGATTCCCCATATCTCCAACAGTAGTTTTGGTTTTATTCTTCAAGTTCTTTACTTTTATATATTTTTTTTCAGGAGATTTACAAAATGATTGAAAGAAAAATTAGATTAGGAAATTAATATTCACAACTTAAATTTCTGATCAAGAGGTTCTTCAAGTTTGAACAAACTCACAGTCATTGACTTTGTCGAATGTGGGGATATAGCTCAGGGGTAGAGCGCTCGCTTTGCATGCGAGAAGTCTGGAGTTCGATTTCCCATATCTCCAACAGTAATTTTGGTTTTATTCTTCGAGTTCTTAACTTTTCTATATTTTTTTTCAGGAGATTTACAAAATGATTGAAAGAAAAATTAGATTAGGAGATTAATATTCACAACTAAAATTTCTGATCAAGAGGTTCTTCAAGTTTGAACAAACTCACAGTCATTGACTTTGTCGAATGTGGGGATATAGCTCAGGGGTAGAGCGCTCGCTTTGCATGCGAGAAGTCTGGGGTTCGATTCCCCATATCTCCAACAGTAGTTTTGGTTTTATTCTTCAAGTTCTTTACTTTTATATATTTTTTTTCAGGAGATTTACAAAATGATTGAAAGAAAAATTAGATTAGGAAATTAATATTCACAACTAAAATTTTTGATCAAGAGGTTCTTCAAGTTTGAACAAACTCACGGTCATATATTCTGTCGAATGTGGGGATATAGCTCAGGGGTAGAGCGCTCGCTTTGCATGCGAGAAGTCTGGGGTTCGATTCCCCATATCTCCAACAGTAGTTTTGGTTTTATTCTTCAAGTTCTTTACTTTTATATTTTTTTTTTCAGGAAATTTACAAAATGATTGAAAGAAAAATTAGATTAGAAAATTAATATTCACAACTAAAATTTTTGATCAAGAGGTTTTTCAAGTTTGAACAAACTCACAGTCATTAACTCTGTCGAATGTGGGGATATAGCTCAGGGGTAGAGCGCTCGCTTTGCATGCGAGAAGTCTGGGGTTCGATTCCCCATATCTCCAACAGTAGTTTTGGTTTTATTCTTCAAGTTCTTTACTTTTATATATTTTTTTTCAGGAGATTTACAAAATGATTGAAAGAAAAATTAGATTAGGAAATTAATATTCACAACTAACATTTCTGATCAAGAGGTTCTTCAAGTTTGAACAAACTCACAGTCATTGACTTTGTCGAATGTGGGGATATAGCTCAGGGGTAGAGCGCTCGCTTTGCATGCGAAAAGTCTGGAGTTCGATTCCCCATATCTCCAACAGTAATTTTGGTTTTATTCTTCGAGTTCTTAACTTTTCTATATTTTTTTTCAGGAGATTTACAAAATGATTGAAAGAAAAATTAGATAAGGAGATTAATATTCACAACTAAAATTTCTGATCAAGAGGTTCTTCAAGTTTGAACAAACTCACGGTCATATATTCTGTCGAATGTGGGGATATAGCTCAGGGGTAGAGCGCTCGCTTTGCATGCGAGAAGTCTGGGGTTCGATTCCCCATATCTCCAACAGTAGTTTTGGTTTTATTCTTCAAGTTCTTTACTTTTATATTTTTTTTTTCAGGAAATTTACAAAATGATTGTAAGAAAAATTAGAATAGGAAATTAATATTCACAACCAAAATTTTTGATCAAGAGGTTCTTCAAGTTTGAACAAACTCACAGTCATATATTCTGTCGAATGTGGGGATATAGCTCAGGGGTAGAGCGCTCGCTTTGCATGCGAGAAGTCTGGGGTTCGATTCCCCATATCTCCAACAGTAATTTTGATTTTATTCTTCAAGTTCTTTACTTTTCTATATTTTTTTTCAGGAGATTTACAAAATGATTGTAAGAAAAATTAGAATAGGAAATTAATATTCACAACCAAAATTTTTGATCAAGAGGTTCTTCAAGTTTGAACAAACTCACAGTCATATATTCTGTCGAATGTGGGGATATAGCTCAGGGGTAGAGCGCTCGCTTTGCATGCGAGAAGTCTGGAGTTCGATTCCCCATATCTCCAACAGTAATTTTGGTTTTATTCTTCAAGTTCTTTACTTTTCTATATTTTTTTTCAGGAGATTTACAAAATGATTGTAAGAAAAATTAGAATAGGAAATTAATATTCACAACCAAAATTTTTGATCAAGAGGTTCTTCAAGTTTGAACAAACTCACAGTCATATATTCTGTCGAATGTGGGGATATAGCTCAGGGGTAGAGCGCTCGCTTTGCATGCGAGAAGTCTGGGGTTCGATTCCCCATATCTCCAACAGTAGTTTTGGTTTTATTCTTCAAGTTCTTTACTTTTATATTTTTTTTTTCAGGAAATTTACAAAATGATTGAAAGAAAAATTAGATTAGAAAATTAATATTCACAACTAAAATTTTTGATCAAGAGGTTCTTCAAGTTTGAACAAACTCACAGTCATTAACTCTGTCGAATGTGGGGATATAGCTCAGGGGTAGAGCGCTCGCTTTGCATGCGAGAAGTCTGGGGTTCGATTCCCCATATCTCCAACAGTAGTTTTGGTTTTATTCTTCAAGTTCTTTACTTTTATATATTTTTTTTCAGGAGATTTACAAAATGATTGAAAAAAAAATTAGATTAGAAAATTAATATTCACAACTAAAATTTTTGATCAAGAGGTTCTTCAAGTTTGAACAAACTCACAGTCATTAACTCTGTCGAATGTGGGGATATAGCTCAGGGGTAGAGCGCTCGCTTTGCATGCGAGAAGTCTGGGGTTCGATTCCCCATATCTCCAACAGTAGTTTTGGTTTTATTCTTCAAGTTCTTTACTTTTATATTTTTTTTTTCAGGAAATTTACAAAATGATTGAAAGAAAAATTAGATTAGAAAATTAATATTCACAACTAAAATTTTTGATCAAGAGGTTCTTCAAGTTTGAACAAACTCACAGTCATTAACTCTGTCGAATGTGGGGATATAGCTCAGGGGTAGAGCGCTCGCTTTGCATGCGAGAAGTCTGGGGTTCGATTCCCCATATCTCCAACAGTAGTTTTGGTTTTATTCTTCAAGTTCTTTACTTTTATATATTTTTTTTCAGGAGATTTACAAAATGATTGAAAAAAAAATTAGATTAGAAAATTAATATTCACAACTAAAATTTTTGATCAAGAGGTTCTTCAAGTTTGAACAAACTCACAGTCATTAACTCTGTCGAATGTGGGGATATAGCTCAGGGGTAGAGCGCTCGCTTTGCATGCGAGAAGTCTGGGGTTCGATTCCCCATATCTCCAACAGTAGTTTTGGTTTTATTCTTCAAGTTCTTTACTTTTATATATTTTTTTTCAGGAGATTTACAAAATGATTGAAAGAAAAATTAGATTAGGAAATTAATATTCACAACTAAAATTTCTGATCAAGAGGTTCTTCAAGTTTGAACAAACTCACAGTCATTGACTTTGTCGAATGTGGGGATATAGCTCAGGGGTAGAGCGCTCGCTTTGCATGCGAGAAGTCTGGGGTTCGATTCCCCATATCTCCAACAGTAGTTTTGGTTTTATTCTTCAAGTTCTTTACTTTTATATATTTTTTTTCAGGAGATTTACAAAATGATTGAAAGAAAAATTAGATTAGGAGATTAATATTCACAACTAAAATTTCTGATCAAGAGGTTCTTCAAGTTTGAACAAACTCACAGTCATTGACTTTGTCGAATGTGGGGATATAGCTCAGGGGTAGAGCGCTCGCTTTGCATGCGAGAAGTCTGGGGTTCGATTCCCCATATCTCCAACAGTAGTTTTGGTTTTATTCTTCAAGTTCTTTACTTTTATATATTTTTTTTCAGGAGATTTACAAAATGATTGAAAGAAAAATTAGATTAGGAGATTAATATTCACAACTAAAATTTCTGATCAAGAGGTTCTTCAAGTTTGAACAAACTCACAGTCATTGACTTTGTCGAATGTGGGGATATAGCTCAGGGGTAGAGCGCTCGCTTTGCATGCGAGAAGTCTGGGGTTCGATTCCCCATATCTCCAACAGTAGTTTTGGTTTTATTCTTCAAGTTCTTTACTTTTATATATTTTTTTTCAGGAGATTTACAAAATGATTGAAAGAAAAATTAGATTAGGAAATTAATATTCACAACTAACATTTCTGATCAAGAGGTTCTTCAAGTTTGAACAAACTCACAGTCATTGACTTTGTCGAATGTGGGGATATAGCTCAGGGGTAGAGCGCTCGCTTTGCATGCGAGAAGTCTGGAGTTCGATTCCCCATATCTCCAACAGTAATTTTGGTTTTATTCTTCGAGTTCTTAACTTTTCTATATTTTTTTTCAGGAGATTTACAAAATGATTGAAAGAAAAATTAGATTAGGAGATTAATATTCACAACTAAAATTTCTGATCAAGAGGTTCTTCAAGTTTGAACAAACTCACAGTCATTGACTTTGTCGAATGTGGGGATATAGCTCAGGGGTAGAGCGCTCGCTTTGCATGCGAGAAGTCTGGGGTTCGATTCCCCATATCTCCAACAGTAGTTTTGGTTTTATTCTTCAAGTTCTTTACTTTTATATATTTTTTTTCAGGAGATTTACAAAATGATTGAAAGAAAAATTAGATTAGGAAATTAATATTCACAACTAACATTTCTGATCAAGAGGTTCTTCAAGTTTGAACAAACTCACAGTCATTGACTTTGTCGAATGTGGGGATATAGCTCAGGGGTAGAGCGCTCGCTTTGCATGCGAGAAGTTTGGGGTTCGATTTCCCATATCTCCAACAGTAGTTTTGGTTTTATTCTTCAAGTTCTTTACTTTTATATATTTTTTTTCAGGAGATTTACAAAATGATTGAAAGAAAAATTAGATTAGGAGATTAATATTCACAACTAAAATTTCTGATCAAGAGGTTCTTCAAGTTTGAACAAACTCACAGTCATTGACTTTGTCGAATGTGGGGATATAGCTCAGGGGTAGAGCGCTCGCTTTGCATGCGAGAAGTCTGGGGTTCGATTCCCCATATCTCCAACAGTAGTTTTGGTTTTATTCTTCAAGTTCTTTACTTTTATATATTTTTTTTCAGGAGATTTACAAAATGATTGAAAGAAAAATTAGATTAGGAGATTAATATTCACAACTAAAATTTCTGATCAAGAGGTTCTTCAAGTTTGAACAAACTCACAGTCATTGACTTTGTCGAATGTGGGGATATAGCTCAGGGGTAGAGCGCTCGCTTTGCATGCGAGAAGTCTGGGGTTCGATTCCCCATATCTCCAACAGTAGTTTTGGTTTTATTCTTCAAGTTCTTTACTTTTATATATTTTTTTTCAGGAGATTTACAAAATGATTGAAAGAAAAATTAGATTAGGAAATTAATATTCACAACTAACATTTCTGATCAAGAGGTTCTTCAAGTTTGAACAAACTCACAGTCATTGACTTTGTCGAATGTGGGGATATAGCTCAGGGGTAGAGCGCTCGCTTTGCATGCGAGAAGTCTGGAGTTCGATTCCCCATATCTCCAACAGTAATTTTGGTTTTATTCTTCGAGTTCTTAACTTTTCTATATTTTTTTTCAGGAGATTTACAAAATGATTGAAAGAAAAATTAGATTAGGAGATTAATATTCACAACTAAAATTTCTGATCAAGAGGTTCTTCAAGTTTGAACAAACTCACAGTCATTGACTTTGTCGAATGTGGGGATATAGCTCAGGGGTAGAGCGCTCGCTTTGCATGCGAGAAGTCTGGGGTTCGATTCCCCATATCTCCAACAGTAGTTTTGGTTTTATTCTTCAAGTTCTTTACTTTTATATATTTTTTTTCAGGAGATTTACAAAATGATTGAAAGAAAAATTAGATTAGGAAATTAATATTCACAACTAACATTTCTGATCAAGAGGTTCTTCAAGTTTGAACAAACTCACAGTCATTGACTTTGTCGAATGTGGGGATATAGCTCAGGGGTAGAGCGCTCGCTTTGCATGCGAGAAGTTTGGGGTTCGATTTCCCATATCTCCAACAGTAGTTTTGGTTTTATTCTTCAAGTTCTTTACTTTTATATATTTTTTTTCAGGAGATTTACAAAATGATTGAAACAAAAATTAGATTAGGAGATTAATATTCACAACTAAAATTTTTGTTCAAGAGGTTCTTCAAGTTTGAACAAACTCACAGTCATATATTCTGTCAAATGTGGGGATATAGATCAGGGGTAGAGCGCTCGCTTTGCATGCGAGAAGTCTGGGGTTCGATTCCCCATTTCTCCAACAGTAGTTTTGGTTTTATTCTTCAAGTTCTTTACTTTTATATTTTTTTTTCAAGAGATTTACAAAATGATTGAAACAAAAATTAGATTAGGAGATCAACATTCACAACTAAAATTTTCGATCAAGAGGTTCTTCAAGTTTGAACAAACTCACAGTCATATATTCTGTCAAATGTGGGGATATAGATCAGGGGTAGAGCGCTCGCTTTGCATGCGAGAAATCTGGGGTTCGATTCCCCATATCTCCAACAGTAGTTTTGGTTTTATTCTTCGAGTTCTTAACTTTTATATATTTTTTTTCAGGAGATTTACAAAATGATTGAAAGAAAAATTAGATTAGGAGATTAATATTCACAACTAAAATTTCTGATCAAGAGGTTCTTCAAGTTTGAACAAACTCACAGTCATTGACTTTGTCGAATGTGGGGATATAGCTCAGGGGTAGAGCGCTCGCTTTGCATGCGAGAAGTCTGAGGTTCGATTCCCCATATCTCCAACAGTAGTTTTGGTTTTATTCTTCAAGTTCTTTACTTTTCTATATTTTTTTTCAGGAGATTTACAAAATGATTGAAAGAAAAATTAGATTAGGAGATTAATATTCACAACTAAAATTTCTGATCAAGAGGTTCTTCAAGTTTGAACAAACTCACAGTCATTGACTTTGTCGAATGTGGGGATATAGCTCAGGGGTAGAGCGCTCGCTTTGCATGCGAGAAGTCTGGGGTTCGATTCCCCATATCTCCAACAGTAGTTTTGGTTTTATTCTTCAAGTTCTTTACTTTTATATTTTTTTTTTCAGGAGATTTACAAAATGATTAAAACAAAAATTAGATTAGGAGAATAATATTCACAACTAAAATTTTCGATCAAGAGGTTCTTCAAGTTTGAACAAACTCACAGTCATTGACTTTGTCGAATGTGGGGATATAGCTCAGGGGTAGAGCGCTCGCTTTGCATGCGAGAAGTCTGGGGTTCGATTCCCCATATCTCCAACAGTAGTTTTGGTTTTATTCTTCAAGTTCTTTACTTTTATATATTTTTTTTCAGGAGATTTACAAAATGATTGAAAGAAAAATTAGATTAGGAAATTAATATTCACAACTAACATTTCTGATCAAGAGGTTCTTCAAGTTTGAACAAACTCACAGTCATTGACTTTGTCGAATGTGGGGATATAGCTCAGGGGTAGAGCGCTCGCTTTGCATGCGAGAAGTCTGGAGTTCGATTCCCCATATCTCCAACAGTAATTTTGGTTTTATTCTTCGAGTTCTTAACTTTTCTATATTTTTTTTCAGGAGATTTACAAAATGATTGAAAGAAAAATTAGATTAGGAGATTAATATTCACAACTAAAATTTCTGATCAAGAGGTTCTTCAAGTTTGAACAAACTCACAGTCATTGACTTTGTCGAATGTGGGGATATAGCTCAGGGGTAGAGCGCTCGCTTTGCATGCGAGAAGTCTGGGGTTCGATTCCCCATATCTCCAACAGTAGTTTTGGTTTTATTCTTCAAGTTCTTTACTTTTATATATTTTTTTTCAGGAGATTTACAAAATGATTGAAAGAAAAATTAGATTAGGAAATTAATATTCACAACTAACATTTCTGATCAAGAGGTTCTTCAAGTTTGAACAAACTCACAGTCATTGACTTTGTCGAATGTGGGGATATAGCTCAGGGGTAGAGCGCTCGCTTTGCATGCGAGAAGTCTGGAGTTCGATTTCCCATATCTCCAACAGTAATTTTGGTTTTATTCTTCGAGTTCTTAACTTTTCTATATTTTTTTTCAGGAGATTTACAAAATGATTGAAAGAAAAATTAGATTAGGAGATTAATATTCACAACTAAAATTTCTGATCAAGAGGTTCTTCAAGTTTGAACAAACTCACAGTCATTGACTTTGTCGAATGTGGGGATATAGCTCAGGGGTAGAGCGCTCGCTTTGCATGCGAGAAGTCTGGGGTTCGATTCCCCATATCTCCAACAGTAGTTTTGGTTTTATTCTTCAAGTTCTTTACTTTTATATATTTTTTTTCAGGAGATTTACAAAATGATTGAAAGAAACATTAGATTAGGAAATTAATATTCACAACTAAAATTTCTGATCAAGAGGTTCTTCAAGTTTGAACAAACTCACAGTCATTGACTTTGTCGAATGTGGGGATATAGCTCAGGGGTAGAGCGCTCGCTTTGCATGCGAGAAGTCTGGGGTTCGATTCCCCATATCTCCAACAGTAGTTTTGGTTTTATTCTTCAAGTTCTTTACTTTTATAAATTTTTTTTCAGGAAATTTACAAAATGATTGAAAGAAAAATTAGATTAGGAAATTAATATTCACAACTTAAATTTTTGATCAAGAGGTTCTTCAAGTTTGAACAAACTCACAGTCATTGACTTTGTCGAATGTGGGGATATAGCTCAGGGGTAGAGCGCTCGCTTTGCATGCGAGAAGTCTGGAGTTCGATTCCCCATATCTCCAACAGTAATTTTGGTTTTATTCTTCGAGTTCTTAACTTTTCTATATTTTTTTTCAGGAGATTTACAAAATGATGGAAAGAAAAATTAGATTAGGAAATAAATATTCACAACTAAAATTTCTGATCAAGAGGTTCTTCAAGTTTGAACAAACTCACAGTCATTGACTTTGTCGAATGTGGGGATATAGCTCAGGGGTAGAGCGCTCGCTTTGCATGCGAGAAGTCTGGGGTTCGATTCCCCATATCTCCAACAGTAGTTTTGGTTTTATTCTTCAAGTTCTTTACTTTTATAAATTTTTTTTCAGGAAATTTACAAAATGATTGAAAGAAAAATTAGATTAGGAAATTAATATTCACAACTTAAATTTTTGATCAAGAGGTTCTTCAAGTTTGAACAAACTCACAGTCATATATTCTGTCGAATGTGGGGATATAGCTCAGGGGTAGAGCGCTCGCTTTGCATGCGAGAAATCTGGGGTTCGATTCCCCATATCTCCAACAGTAGTTTTGGTTTTATTCTTCAAGTTCTTTACTTTTATATATTTTTTTTCAGGAGATTTACAAAATGATGGAAAGAAAAATTAGATTAGGAAATAAATATTCACAACTAAAATTTCTGATCAAGAGGTTCTTCAAGTTTGAACAAACTCACAGTCATTGACTTTGTCGAATGTGGGGATATAGCTCAGGGGTAGAGCGCTCGCTTTGCATGCGAGAAGTCTGGGGTTCGATTCCCCATATCTCTAACAGTAGTTTTGGTTTTATTCTTCAAGTTCTTTACTTTTATATATTTTTTTTCAGGAGATTTACAAAATGATTGAAAGAAAAATTAGATTAGGAGATTAATATTCACAACTAAAATTTCTGATCAAGAGGTTCTTCAAGTTTGAACAAACTCACAGTCATTGACTTTGTCGAATGTGGGGATATAGCTCAGGGGTAGAGCGCTCGCTTTGCATGCGAGAAGTCTGGGGTTCGATTCCCCATATCTCCAACAGTAGTTTTGGTTTTATTCTTCAAGTTCTTTACTTTTATATATTTTTTTTCAGGAGATTTACAAAATGATTGAAAGAAAAATTAGATTAGGAGATTAATATTCACAACTAAAATTTCTGATCAAGAGGTTCTTCAAGTTTGAACAAACTCACAGTCATTGACTTTGTCGAATGTGGGGATATAGCTCAGGGGTAGAGCGCTCGCTTTGCATGCGAGAAGTCTGGAGTTCGATTTCCCATATCTCCAACAGTAATTTTGGTTTTATTCTTCGAGTTCTTAACTTTTCTATATTTTTTTTCAGGAGATTTACAAAATGATTGAAAGAAAAATTAGATTAGGAGATTAATATTCACAACTAAAATTTCTGATCAAGAGGTTCTTCAAGTTTGAACAAACTCACAGTCATTGACTTTGTCGAATGTGGGGATATAGCTCAGGGGTAGAGCGCTCGCTTTGCATGCGAGAAGTCTGGGGTTCGATTCCCCATATCTCCAACAGTAGTTTTGGTTTTATTCTTCAAGTTCTTTACTTTTATAAATTTTTTTTCAGGAAATTTACAAAATGATTGAAAGAAAAATTAGATTAGGAAATTAATATTCACAACTTAAATTTCTGATCAAGAGGTTCTTCAAGTTTGAACAAACTCACAGTCATTGACTTTGTCGAATGTGGGGATATAGCTCAGGGGTAGAGCGCTCGCTTTGCATGCGAGAAGTCTGGAGTTCGATTCCCCATATCTCCAACAGTAATTTTGGTTTTATTCTTCGAGTTCTTAACTTTTCTATATTTTTTTTCAGGAGATTTACAAAATGATGGAAAGAAAAATTAGATTAGGAAATAAATATTCACAACTAAAATTTCTGATCAAGAGGTTCTTCAAGTTTGAACAAACTCACAGTCATTGACTTTGTCGAATGTGGGGATATAGCTCAGGGGTAGAGCGCTCGCTTTGCATGCGAGAAGTCTGGGGTTCGATTCCCCATATCTCCAACAGTAGTTTTGGTTTTATTCTTCAAGTTCTTTACTTTTATATATTTTTTTTCAGGAGATTTACAAAATGATTGAAAAAAAAATTAGATTAGGAAATTAATATTCACAACTTAAATTTCTGATCAAGAGGTTCTTCAAGTTTGAACAAACTCACAGTCATTGACTTTGTCGAATGTGGGGATATAGCTCAGGGGTAGAGCGCTCGCTTTGCATGCGAGAAGTCTGGAGTTCGATTCCCCATATCTCCAACAGTAATTTTGGTTTTATTCTTCGAGTTCTTAACTTTTATATATTTTTTTTCAGGAGATTTACAAAATGATTGAAAGAAAATTTAGATTAGGAGATTAATATTCACAACTAAAATTTCTGATCAAGAGGTTCTTCAAGTTTGAACAAACTCACAGTCATTGACTTTGTCGAATGTGGGGATATAGCTCAGGGGTAGAGCGCTCGCTTTGCATGCGAGAAGTCTGGGGTTCGATTCCCCATATCTCCAACAGTAGTTTTGGTTTTATTCTTCAAGTTCTTTACTTTTATAAATTTTTTTTCAGGAAATTTACAAAATGATTGAAAGAAAAATTAGATTAGGAAATTAATATTCACAACTAAAATTTTTGATCAAGAGGTTCTTCAAGTTTGAACAAACTCACAGTCATATATTCTGTCAAATGTGGGGATATAGCTCAGGGGTAGAGCGCTCGCTTTGCATGCGAGAAGTCTGGGGTTCGATTCCCCATATCTCCAACTGTAGTTTTGGTATTATTCTTCAAGTTCTTTACTTTTATATATTTTTTTTCAGGAAATTTACAAAATGATTGAAAGAAAAATTAGATTAGAAAATAAATATTCACAACTAAAATTTTTGATCAAGAGGTTCTTCAAGTTTGAACAAACTCACAGTCATTAACTCTGACGAATGTGGGGATATAGCTCAGGGGTAGAGCGCTCGCTTTGCATGCGAGAAGTCTGGGGTTCGATTCCCCATATCTCCAACAGTAGTTTTGGTTTTATTCTTCAAGCTCTTTACTTTTATAAATTTTTTTTCAGGAAATTTACAAAATGATTGAAAGAAAAATTAGATTAGGAAATTAATATTCACAACTAAAATTTTTGATCAAGAGGTTCTTCAAGTTTGAACAAACTCACAGTCATATATTCTGTCAAATGTGGGGATATAGCTCAGGGGTAGAGCGCTAGCTTTGCATGCGAGAAGTCTGGGGTTCGATTCCCCATATCTCCAACAGTAGTTTTGGTTTTATTCTTCAAGTTCTTTACTTTTCTATATTTTTTTTCAGAAAATTTACAAAATGATTGAAAGAAAAATTAGATTAGGAAATTAATATTCACAACTAAAATTTTTGATCAAGAGGTTCTTCAAGTTTGAACAAACTCACAGTCATATATTCTGTCGAATGTGGGGATATAGCTCAGGGGTAGAGCGCTCGCTTTGCATGCGAGAAGTCTGGGGTTCGATTCCCCATATCTCCAACAGTAGTTTTGGTTTTATTCTTCGAGTTCTTAACTTTTCTATATTTTTTTCAAGAGATTTACAAAATGATTGAAACAAAAATTAGATTAGGAGATTAATATTCACAACTAAAATTTTTGATCAAGAGGTTCTTCAAGTTTGAACAAACTCACAGTCATATATTCTGTCAAATGTGGGGATATAGCTCAGGGGTCGAGCGCTCGCTTTGCATGCGAGAAGTCTGGGGTTCGATTCCTCATATCTCCAACAGTAGTTTTGGTTTTATTCTTCAAGTTCTTTACTTTTCTATATTTTTTTTCAGGAGATTTACAAAATGATTGAGAGAAAAATTAGATTAGGAAATTAATATTCACAACTAAAATTTTTGATCAAGAGGTTCTTCAAGTTTGAACAAACTCACAGTCATATATTCTGTCAAATGTGGGGATATAGCTCAGGGGTAGAGCGCTCGCTTTGCATGCGAGAAGTCTGGGGTTCGATTCCCCATATCTCCAACAGTAGTTTTGGTTTCATTCTTCAAGTTCTTTACTTTTATAAATTTTTTTTCAGGAAATTTACAAAATGATTGAAAGAAAAATTAAATTAGGAAATTAATATTCACAACTAAAATTTTTGATCAAGAGGTTTTTCAAGTTTGAACAAACTCACAGTCATATATTCTGTCAAATGTGAGGATATAGCTCAGGGGTAGAGCGCTCGCTTTGCATGCGAGAAGTCTGGGATTCGATTCCCCATATCTCCAACCGTAGTTTTGGTTTTATTCTTCAAGTTCTTTACTTTTATATATTTTTTTTCAGGAGATTTACAAAATGATTGAAAGAAAAATTAGATTAGGAGATTAATATTCACAACTAAAATTTCTGATCAAGAGGTTCTTCAAGTTTGAACAAACTCACAGTCATTGACTTTGTCGAATGTGGGGATATAGCTCAGGGGTAGAGCGCTCGCTTTGCATGCGAGAAGTCTGGGGTTCGATTTCCCATATCTCCAACAGTAATTTTGGTTTTATTCTTCGAGTTCTTAACTTTTCTATATTTTTTTTCAGGAGATTTACAAAATGATTGAAAGAAAAATTAGATTAGGAGATTAATATTCACAACTAAAATTTCTGATCAAGAGGTTCTTCAAGTTTGAACAAACTCACAGTCATTGACTTTGTCGAATGTGGGGATATAGCTCAGGGGTAGAGCGCTCGCTTTGCATGCGAGAAGTCTGGGGTTCGATTCCCCATATCTCCAACAGTAGTTTTGGTTTTATTCTTCAAGTTCTTTACTTTTATAAATTTTTTTTCAGGAAATTTACAAAATGATTGAAAGAAAAATTAGATTAGGAAATTAATATTCACAACTTAAATTTCTGATCAAGAGGTTCTTCAAGTTTGAACAAACTCACAGTCATTGACTTTGTCGAATGTGGGGATATAGCTCAGGGGTAGAGCGCTCGCTTTGCATGCGAGAAGTCTGGGGTTCGATTCCCCATATCTCCAACAGTAGTTTTGGTTTTATTCTTCAAGTTCTTTACTTTTATAAATTTTTTTTCAGGAAATTTACAAAATGATTGAAAGAAAAATTAAATTAGGAAATTAATATTCACAACTAAAATTTTTGATCAAGAGGTTCTTCAAGTTTGAACAAACTCACAGTCATATATTCTGTCAAATGTGAGGATATAGCTCAGGGGTAGAGCGCTCGCTTTGCATGCGAGAAGTCTGGGATTCGATTCCCCATATCTCCAACCGTAGTTTTGGTTTTATTCTTCAAGTTCTTTACTTTTATATATTTTTTTTCAGGAGATTTACAAAATGATTGAAAGAAAAATTAGATTAGGAGATTAATATTCACAACTAAAATTTCTGATCAAGAGGTTCTTCAAGTTTGAACAAACTCACAGTCATTGACTTTGTCGAATGTGGGGATATAGCTCAGGGGTAGAGCGCTCGCTTTGCATGCGAGAAGTCTGGAGTTCGATTTCCCATATCTCCAACAGTAATTTTGGTTTTATTCTTCGAGTTCTTAACTTTTCTATATTTTTTTTCAGGAGATTTACAAAATGATTGAAAGAAAAATTAGATTAGGAGATTAATATTCACAACTAAAATTTCTGATCAAGAGGTTCTTCAAGTTTGAACAAACTCACAGTCATATATTCTGTCAAATGTGGGGATATAGCTCAGGGGTAGAGCGCTCGCTTTGCATGCGAGAAGTCTGGGGTTCGATTCCCCATATCTCCAACAGTAGTTTTGGTTTTATTCTTCAAGTTCTTTACTTTTATAAATTTTTTTTCAGGAAATTTACAAAATGATTGAAAGAAAAATTAGATTAGGAAATTAATATTCACAACTTAAATTTCTGATCAAGAGGTTCTTCAAGTTTGAACAAACTCACAGTCATTGACTTTGTCGAATGTGGGGATATAGCTCAGGGGTAGAGCGCTCGCTTTGCATGCGAGAAGTCTGGAGTTCGATTCCCCATATCTCCAACAGTAATTTTGGTTTTATTCTTCGAGTTCTTAACTTTTCTATATTTTTTTTCAGGAGATTTACAAAATGATGGAAAGAAAAATTAGATTAGGAAATAAATATTCACAACTAAAATTTCTGATCAAGAGGTTCTTCAAGTTTGAACAAACTCACAGTCATTGACTTTGTCGAATGTGGGGATATAGCTCAGGGGTAGAGCGCTCGCTTTGCATGCGAGAAGTCTGGGATTCGATTCCCCATATCTCCAACCGTAGTTTTGGTTTTATTCTTCAAGTTCTTTACTTTTATATATTTTTTTTCAGGAGATTTACAAAATGATTGAAAGAAAAATTAGATTAGGAGATTAATATTCACAACTAAAATTTCTGATCAAGAGGTTCTTCAAGTTTGAACAAACTCACAGTCATTGACTTTGTCGAATGTGGGGATATAGCTCAGGGGTAGAGCGCTCGCTTTGCATGCGAGAAGTCTGGAGTTCGATTTCCCATATCTCCAACAGTAATTTTGGTTTTATTCTTCGAGTTCTTAACTTTTCTATATTTTTTTTCAGGAGATTTACAAAATGATTGAAAGAAAAATTAGATTAGGAGATTAATATTCACAACTAAAATTTCTGATCAAGAGGTTCTTCAAGTTTGAACAAACTCACAGTCATTGACTTTGTCGAATGTGGGGATATAGCTCAGGGGTAGAGCGCTCGCTTTGCATGCGAGAAGTCTGGGGTTCGATTCCCCATATCTCCAACAGTAGTTTTGGTTTTATTCTTCAAGTTCTTTACTTTTATAAATTTTTTTTCAGGAAATTTACAAAATGATTGAAAGAAAAATTAGATTAGGAAATTAATATTCACAACTTAAATTTCTGATCAAGAGGTTCTTCAAGTTTGAACAAACTCACAGTCATTGACTTTGTCGAATGTGGGGATATAGCTCAGGGGTAGAGCGCTCGCTTTGCATGCGAGAAGTCTGGAGTTCGATTCCCCATATCTCCAACAGTAATTTTGGTTTTATTCTTCGAGTTCTTAACTTTTCTATATTTTTTTTCAGGAGATTTACAAAATGATGGAAAGAAAAATTAGATTAGGAAATAAATATTCACAACTAAAATTTCTGATCAAGAGGTTCTTCAAGTTTGAACAAACTCACAGTCATTGACTTTGTCGAATGTGGGGATATAGCTCAGGGGTAGAGCGCTCGCTTTGCATGCGAGAAGTCTGGGGTTCGATTCCCCATATCTCCAACAGTAGTTTTGGTTTTATTCTTCAAGTTCTTTACTTTTATATATTTTTTTTCAGGAGATTTACAAAATGATTGAAAAAAAAATTAGATTAGGAAATTAATATTCACAACTTAAATTTCTGATCAAGAGGTTCTTCAAGTTTGAACAAACTCACAGTCATTGACTTTGTCGAATGTGGGGATATAGCTCAGGGGTAGAGCGCTCGCTTTGCATGCGAGAAGTCTGGAGTTCGATTCCCCATATCTCCAACAGTAATTTTGGTTTTATTCTTCGAGTTCTTAACTTTTATATATTTTTTTTCAGGAGATTTACAAAATGATTGAAAGAAAATTTAGATTAGGAGATTAATATTCACAACTAAAATTTCTGATCAAGAGGTTCTTCAAGTTTGAACAAACTCACAGTCATTGACTTTGTCGAATGTGGGGATATAGCTCAGGGGTAGAGCGCTCGCTTTGCATGCGAGAAGTCTGGGGTTCGATTCCCCATATCTCCAACAGTAGTTTTGGTTTTATTCTTCAAGTTCTTTACTTTTATAAATTTTTTTTCAGGAAATTTACAAAATGATTGAAAGAAAAATTAGATTAGGAAATTAATATTCACAACTAAAATTTTTGATCAAGAGGTTCTTCAAGTTTGAACAAACTCACAGTCATATATTCTGTCAAATGTGGGGATATAGCTCAGGGGTAGAGCGCTCGCTTTGCATGCGAGAAGTCTGGGGTTCGATTCCCCATATCTCCAACTGTAGTTTTGGTATTATTCTTCAAGTTCTTTACTTTTATATATTTTTTTTCAGGAAATTTACAAAATGATTGAAAGAAAAATTAGATTAGAAAATTAATATTCACAACTAAAATTTTTGATCAAGAGGTTCTTCAAGTTTGAACAAACTCACAGTCATTAACTCTGACGAATGTGGGGATATAGCTCAGGGGTAGAGCGCTCGCTTTGCATGCGAGAAGTCTGGGGTTCGATTCCCCATATCTCCAACAGTAGTTTTGGTTTTATTCTTCAAGCTCTTTACTTTTATAAATTTTTTTTCAGGAAATTTACAAAATGATTGAAAGAAAAATTAGATTAGGAAATTAATATTCACAACTAAAATTTTTGATCAAGAGGTTCTTCAAGTTTGAACAAACTCACAGTCATATATTCTGTCAAATGTGGGGATATAGCTCAGGGGTAGAGCGCTAGCTTTGCATGCGAGAAGTCTGGGGTTCGATTCCCCATATCTCCAACAGTAGTTTTGGTTTTATTCTTCAAGTTCTTTACTTTTCTATATTTTTTTTCAGAAAATTTACAAAATGATTGAAAGAAAAATTAGATTAGGAAATTAATATTAACAACTAAAATTTTTGATCAAGAGGTTCTTCAAGTTTGAACAAACTCACAGTCATATATTCTGTCGAATGTGGGAATATAGCTCAGGGGTAGAGCGCTCGCTTTGCATGCGAGAAGTCTGGGGTTCGATTCCCCATATCTCCAACAGTAGTTTTGGTTTTATTCTTCGAGTTCTTAACTTTTCTATATTTTTTTCAAGAGATTTACAAAATGATTGAAACAAAAATTAGATTAGGAGATTAATATTCACAACTAAAATTTTTGATCAAGAGGTTCTTCAAGTTTGAACAAACTCACAGTCATATATTCTGTCAAATGTGGGGATATAGCTCAGGGGTCGAGCGCTCGCTTTGCATGCGAGAAGTCTGGGGTTCGATTCCTCATATCTCCAACAGTAGTTTTGGTTTTATTCTTCAAGTTCTTTACTTTTCTATATTTTTTTTCAGGAGATTTACAAAATGATTGAGAGAAAAATTAGATTAGGAAATTAATATTCACAACTAAAATTTTTGATCAAGAGGTTCTTCAAGTTTGAACAAACTCACAGTCATATATTCTGTCAAATGTGGGGATATAGCTCAGGGGTAGAGCACTCGCTTTGCATGCGAGAAGTCTGGGGTTCGATTCCCCATATCTCCAACAGTAGTTTTGGTTTTATTCTTCAAGTTCTTTACTTTTCTATATTTTTTTTCAGAAAATTTACAAAATGATTGAAAGAAAAATTAGATTAGGAAATTAATATGAATATTAATTTCCTAATTTAATTTTTCTTTCAATCATTTTGTAAATTTCCTGAAAAAAAATTTATAAAAGTAAAGAACTTGAAGAATGAAACCAAAACTACTGTTGGAGATATGGGGAATCGAACCCCAGACTTCTCGCATGCAAAGCGAGCGCTCTACCCCTGAGCTATATCCCCACATTTGACAGAATATATGACTGTGAGTTTGTTCAAACTTGAAGAACCTCTTGATCAAAAATTTTAGTTGTGAATATTAATTTCCTAATCTAATTTTTCTCTCAATCATTTTGTAAATCTCCTGAAAAAAAATATAGAAAAGTAAAGAACTTGAAGAATAAAACCAAAACTACTGTTGGAGATATGAGGAATCGAACCCCAGACTTCTCGCATGCAAAGCGAGCGCTCGACCCCTGAGCTATATCCCCACATTTGACAGAATATATGACTGTGAGTTTGTTCAAACTTGAAGAACCTCTTGATCAAAAATTTTAGTTGTGAATATTAATCTCCTAATCTAATTTTTGTTTCAATCATTTTGTAAATCTCTTGAAAAAAATATAGAAAAGTTAAGAACTCGAAGAATAAAACCAAAACTACTGTTGGAGATATGGGGAATCGAACCCCAGACTTCTCGCATGCAAAGCGAGCGCTCTACCCCTGAGCTATATTCCCACATTCGACAGAATATATGACTGTGAGTTTGTTCAAACTTGAAGAACCTCTTGATCAAAAATTTTAGTTGTTAATATTAATTTCCTAATCTAATTTTTCTTTCAATCATTTTGTAAATTTTCTGAAAAAAAATATAGAAAAGTAAAGAACTTGAAGAATAAAACCAAAACTACTGTTGGAGATATGGGGAATCGAACCCCAGACTTCTCGCATGCAAAGCTAGCGCTCTACCCCTGAGCTATATCCCCACATTTGACAGAATATATGACTGTGAGTTTGTTCAAACTTGAAGAACCTCTTGATCAAAAATTTTAGTTGTGAATATTAATTTCCTAATCTAATTTTTCTTTCAATCATTTTGTAAATTTCCTGAAAAAAAATTTATAAAAGTAAAGAGCTTGAAGAATAAAACCAAAACTACTGTTGGAGATATGGGGAATCGAACCCCAGACTTCTCGCATGCAAAGCGAGCGCTCTACCCCTGAGCTATATCCCCACATTCGTCAGAGTTAATGACTGTGAGTTTGTTCAAACTTGAAGAACCTCTTGATCAAAAATTTTAGTTGTGAATATTAATTTTCTAATCTAATTTTTCTTTCAATCATTTTGTAAATTTCCTGAAAAAAAATATATAAAAGTAAAGAACTTGAAGAATAATACCAAAACTACAGTTGGAGATATGGGGAATCGAACCCCAGACTTCTCGCATGCAAAGCGAGCGCTCTACCCCTGAGCTATATCCCCACATTTGACAGAATATATGACTGTGAGTTTGTTCAAACTTGAAGAACCTCTTGATCAAAAATTTTAGTTGTGAATATTAATTTCCTAATCTAATTTTTCTTTCAATCATTTTGTAAATTTCCTGAAAAAAAATTTATAAAAGTAAAGAACTTGAAGAATAAAACCAAAACTACTGTTGGAGATATGGGGAATCGAACCCCAGACTTCTCGCATGCAAAGCGAGCGCTCTACCCCTGAGCTATATCCCCACATTCGACAAAGTCAATGACTGTGAGTTTGTTCAAACTTGAAGAACCTCTTGATCAGAAATTTTAGTTGTGAATATTAATCTCCTAATCTAAATTTTCTTTCAATCATTTTGTAAATCTCCTGAAAAAAAATATATAAAAGTTAAGAACTCGAAGAATAAAACCAAAATTACTGTTGGAGATATGGGGAATTTTTGATCAAGAGGTTCTTCAAGTTTGAACAAACTCACAGTCATATATTCTGTCGAATGTGGGAATATAGCTCAGGGGTAGAGCGCTCGCTTTGCATGCGAGAAGTCTGGGGTTCGATTCCCCATATCTCCAACAGTAGTTTTGGTTTTATTACAAAATGATTGAAAGAAAATTTAGATTAGGAGATTAATATTCACAACTAAAATTTCTGATCAAGAGGTTCTTCAAGTTTGAACAAACTCACAGTCATTGACTTTGTCGAATGTGGGGATATAGCTCAGGGGTAGAGCGCTCGCTTTGCATGCGAGAAGTCTGGGGTTCGATTCCCCATATCTCCAACAGTAGTTTTGGTTTTATTCTTCAAGTTCTTTACTTTTATAAATTTTTTTTCAGGAAATTTACAAAATGATTGAAAGAAAAATTAGATTAGGAAATTAATATTCACAACTAAAATTTTTGATCAAGAGGTTCTTCAAGTTTGAACAAACTCACAGTCATATATTCTGTCAAATGTGGGGATATAGCTCAGGGGTAGAGCGCTCGCTTTGCATGCGAGAAGTCTGGGGTTCGATTCCCCATATCTCCAACTGTAGTTTTGGTATTATTCTTCAAGTTCTTTACTTTTATATATTTTTTTTCAGGAAATTTACAAAATGATTGAAAGAAAAATTAGATTAGAAAATTAATATTCACAACTAAAATTTTTGATCAAGAGGTTCTTCAAGTTTGAACAAACTCACAGTCATTAACTCTGACGAATGTGGGGATATAGCTCAGGGGTAGAGCGCTCGCTTTGCATGCGAGAAGTCTGGGGTTCGATTCCCCATATCTCCAACAGTAGTTTTGGTTTTATTCTTCAAGCTCTTTACTTTTATAAATTTTTTTTCAGGAAATTTACAAAATGATTGAAAGAAAAATTAGATTAGGAAATTAATATTCACAACTAAAATTTTTGATCAAGAGGTTCTTCAAGTTTGAACAAACTCACAGTCATATATTCTGTCAAATGTGGGGATATAGCTCAGGGGTAGAGCGCTAGCTTTGCATGCGAGAAGTCTGGGGTTCGATTCCCCATATCTCCAACAGTAGTTTTGGTTTTATTCTTCAAGTTCTTTACTTTTCTATATTTTTTTTCAGAAAATTTACAAAATGATTGAAAGAAAAATTAGATTAGGAAATTAATATTAACAACTAAAATTTTTGATCAAGAGGTTCTTCAAGTTTGAACAAACTCACAGTCATATATTCTGTCGAATGTGGGAATATAGCTCAGGGGTAGAGCGCTCGCTTTGCATGCGAGAAGTCTGGGGTTCGATTCCCCATATCTCCAACAGTAGTTTTGGTTTTATTCTTCGAGTTCTTAACTTTTCTATATTTTTTTCAAGAGATTTACAAAATGATTGAAAGAAAAATTAGATTAGGAGATTAATATTCACAACTAAAATTTCTGATCAAGAGGTTCTTCAAGTTTGAACAAACTCACAGTCATTGACTTTGTCGAATGTGGGGATATAGCTCAGGGGTAGAGCGCTCGCTTTGCATGCGAGAAGTCTGGGGTTCGATTCCCCATATCTCCAACAGTAGTTTTGGTTTTATTCTTCAAGTTCTTTAGTTTTATATTTTTTTTTTCAGGAGATTTACAAAATGATTGAAAGAAAAATAAGATTAGGAAATTAATATTCACAACTAAAATTTCTGATCAAGAGGTTCTTCAAGTTTGAACAAACTCACAGTCATTGACTTTGTCGAATGTGGGGATATAGCTCAGGGGTAGAGCGCTCGCTTTGCATGCGAGAAGTCTGGGGTTCGATTCCCCATATCTCCAACAGTAGTTTTGGTTTCATTCTTCAAGTTCTTTACTTTTATATATTTTTTTCAGGAGATTTACAAAATGATTGAAACAAAAATTAGATTTTTGATCAAGAGGTTCTTCAAGTTTGAACAAACTCACAGTCATTAACTCTGTCGAATGTGCGGATATAGCTCAGGGGTAGAGCGCTCGCTTTGCATGCGAGAAGTCTGGAGTTCGATTCCCCATATCTCCAACAGTAGTTTTGGTTTTATTCTTCAAGTTCTTTACTTTTCTATATTTTTTTTCAGGAGATTTACAAAATGATTGAAAGAAAAATTAGATTAGGAGATTAATATTCACAACTAAAATTTCTGATCAAGAGGTTCTTCAAGTTTGAACAAACTCACAGTCATTAACTCTGTCGAATGTGCGGATATAGCTCAGGGGTAGAGCGCTCGCTTTGCATGCGAGAAGTCTGGGGTTCGATTCCCCATATCTCCAACAGTAGTTTTGGTTTTATTCTTCAAGTTCTTTACTTTTCTATATTTTTTTCAGGAGATTTACAAAATGATTGAAACAAAAATTAGATTAGGAGATTAATATTCACAACTAAAATTTTTGATCAAGAGGTTCTTCAAGTTTGAACAAACTCACAGTCATATATTCTGTCGAATGTGGGGATATAGCTCAGGGGTAGAGCGCTCGCTTTGCATGCGAGAAGTCTGGGGTTCGATTCCCCATATCTCCAACAGTAGTTTTGGTTTTATTCTTCAAGTTCTTTACTTTTATAAATTTTTTTTCAGGAAATTTACAAAATGA
The DNA here is from genome assembly GCA_964057225.1 of Auanema rhodensis. NCBI lineage: Eukaryota > Metazoa > Nematoda > Chromadorea > Rhabditida > Rhabditidae > Auanema > Auanema rhodense. Next base: position 4,309,368 of record OZ059899.1, on the reverse strand, counting down.
TTGAAAGAAAAATTAGATTAGGAAATTAATATTCACAACTAAAATTTTTGATCAAGAGGTTCTTCAAGTTTGAACAAACTCACAGTCATATATTCTGTCAAATGTGGGGATATAGCTCAGGGGTAGAGCGCTAGCTTTGCATGCGAGAAGTCTGGGGTTCGATTCCCCATATCTCCAACAGTAGTTTTGGTTTTATTCTTCAAGTTCTTTACTTTTCTATATTTTTTTTCAGGAAATTTACAAAATGATTGAAAGAAAAATTAGATTAGGAAATTAATATTCACAACTAAAATTTTTGATCAAGAGGTTCTTCAAGTTTGAACAAACTCACAGTCATATATTCTGTCGAATGTGGGGATATAGCTCAGGGGTAGAGCGCTCGCTTTGCATGCGAGAAGTCTGGGGTTCGATTCCCCATATCTCCAACAGTAGTTTTGGTTTTATTCTTCGAGTTCTTAACTTTTCTATATTTTTTTTCAAGAGATTTACAAAATGATTGAAACAAAAATTAGATTAGGAGATTAATATTCACAACTAAAATTTTTGATCAAGAGGTTCTTCAAGTTTGAACAAACTCACAGTCATATATTCTGTCAAATGTGGGGATATAGCTCAGGGGTCGAGCGCTCGCTTTGCATGCGAGAAGTCTGGGGTTCGATTCCTCATATCTCCAACAGTAGTTTTGGTTTTATTCTTCAAGTTCTTTACTTTTCTATATTTTTTTTCAGGAGATTTACAAAATGATTGAGAGAAAAATTAGATTAGGAAATTAATATTCACAACTAAAATTTTTGATCAAGAGGTTCTTCAAGTTTGAACAAACTCACAGTCATATATTCTGTCAAATGTGGGGATATAGCTCAGGGGTAGAGCGCTCGCTTTGCATGCGAGAAGTCTGGGGTTCGATTCCCCATATCTCCAACAGTAGTTTTGGTTTCATTCTTCAAGTTCTTTACTTTTATAAATTTTTTTTCAGGAAATTTACAAAATGATTGAAAGAAAAATTAGATTAGGAAATTAATATTCACAACTAAAATTTTTGATCAAGAGGTTTTTCAAGTTTGAACAAACTCACAGTCATATATTCTGTCAAATGTGAGGATATAGCTCAGGGGTAGAGCGCTCGCTTTGCATGCGAGAAGTCTGGGATTCGATTCCCCATATCTCCAACCGTAGTTTTGGTTTTATTCTTCAAGTTCTTTACTTTTATATATTTTTTTCAGGAGATTTACAAAATGATTGAAACAAAAATTAGATTAGGAGATTAATATTCACAACTAAAATTTTTGATCAAGAGGTTCTTCAAGTTTGAACAAACTCACAGTCATATATTCTGTCGAATGTGGGGATATAGCTCAGGGGTAGAGCGCTCGCTTTGCATGCGAGAAGTCTGGGGTTCGATTCCCCATATCTCCAACTGTAGTTTTGGTTTTATTCTTCAAGTTCTTTACTTTTCTATATTTTTTTTCAGGAGATTTACAAAATGATTGAAAAAAAAATTAGATTAGGAAATTAATATTCACAACTAAAATTTTTTATCAAGAGGTTCTTCAAGTTTGAACAAACTCACAGTCATTGACTTTGTCGAATGTGGGGATATAGCTCAGGGGTAGAGCGCTCGCTTTGCATGCGAGAAGTCTGGGGTTCGATTCCCCATATCTCCAACAGTAGTTTTGGTTTTATTCTTCAAGTTCTTTACTTTTATTTATTTTTTTTCAGGAGATTTACAAAATGATTGAAAAAAAAATTAGATCAGGAAATACGTTCCGTTATGCTCTCACGTCGATCCTATAGACCAATAAAGCCTACAAGATGAGTGTGATAGTATTCCAGATGTAGCGGTAGTTAAAGAGCATAATGGATAAACATAAGACTCGAGAAAGAAAGGTTTATTATGTCTACATGATTACAATAAGTTATATAAGTCTACATAAAGATATAAAGTGAAAGAGAGCTAAGAAAGGAAGACCAACCATCCATAGTCATTCCATAAGGCAAAGCTGAAGTCTGTGTTCCATATGAAGGGCGTGTCGTCCTCTCTCAGCCTCATGTCGTCTGATTCTAACCCGCCTGCTACGTATTGATTTCCGAATGGAACGTGCCATTTTTTCGAGTTTATGTCGCGTCCTCGCGAATAGCAAAATATGTGGCTTGTTCCAATCGTAGCAGAAGGTTTAGTTTTAAAAAATAAAAATTACAATGTTAACATAAAAATAGTAAAGATAAATTACAATATAGTGTTAAACAATATTATCTGAAAATAATTTAATAAAAATTATTTGAAAATACATGAATATTAAGGAATAAAACAATCTTTTAGAATACCAGGGCTATATTTTGTCAGCGAGAGTGCGCAAAATAGCTTTTTAGGCACGACGCTGCATGTCTAACTTGTTTGAGTATAGAGAAACGAGAGTCATGCTATATTATCGATGGAGCTAGCATGTTTCTTCAGCGTATTCAAAGCGAATTGTAATAATAAAAAAAAATGAAAATAAATTAAATCCCATATAATTTCCGGAATTGAATCATTAACTACTTGATAAGGACTGTTGCTCAGATGAATATGCAATATAATGTCTCTTATCTTTCATTTCTTCTTTATTTACGGGAAATTATTTGAAATTGATGAAGTTTTATAATCATATATGCTTTGAAACTGAAATGCTTTTTGATTATTAGCTTACATCTCGTCTTACTCAAGTTTTTCAATGATATAATAATATTAATAGCTCTGGTTTTTTAAAAGAGAGTTGATACAAAGTTTTACAATAATTTTATCAATCTCGAAATTATTTCTTTCATCGTCTTCTTCTTGGTGGTAGCCAATTTTGGTCCGATGGGTCTTCTGGTTCTGTTTCTTCAGTAGAGTCATAGTTATCGTTACCATTTATGACTTTTATGATCTCAATATCGCTGTCGTCGTCCGTGTCATAAGTCGTTGTATTTGATCGCGTGTTTTGAGCGATTGTATGCTTCATTTTGCGTTCAAAAAGTTTGAGATTGTCTTTGTGTACGTCTTGAATTTTTCCAAATGGATTCTTGAGTTGTACCATGTTTCCTTCAACGTTGATGACTTCAAATGGTCCATCATATGATTTGCGAAGCTTTTGACCTGGTTTATGCGCTTTAATTGCTAACATAACTTGGTCTCCTTTTCGGATATCTCTTTCTTCTATTCGTTGTCGTCCATCATGTTTTCTCTTCGCGGTTTCTTGATGTTTTGCAAGATTTTCTTGAATGATGGTTCTTCTTTCTCCTCTGATATATTCGGTATTCTCAATTTCTTCCAAGATCTCTGGTTGTAATGTCTCGGGGAATAATTCTTTGTCTAATCTCATACGACTTTCTTTTCCGAATAATGCTATGTATGGAGAGATTCCTGTGGTTGCGTGTGTTATTGTATTTAACGCAAAAGTAATTTTTGGTAAATACATGTCCCAATCAGTTACGTCTTCGTTGAGATAGTGTGTTAATCCTTCTTCTAGCGTTCTGTGTAGTCTTTCGACTTGTCCATTAGAGTTTTTCTGATGAGGGAGTGTTGGCTCGTGTTTAATGCCAAGTTTTTCACACATTTCTTCAAATTTCTTTGATACAAAATTAGATCCACGATCGGTTATTAAACGATTTGGTGGTCCAAAAATATATACGAAATTCCTGAGGAATCTATCAATGATGACATCGGTGACAATTGTTGGTATAGCGATGGTTGTCGCCCATTTGGAGAATGAATCTTGTATTGTTAGGACATAATTGTTGTTTCTTTTTGAAGTAGGGAATGGTCCCATAATATCCATATGTATTCTCTCAAATGGTTTTGATGGTATTTCAAATTGACCCATAGGCTGAACGGTCATAGCGTGAGGATCTTTCTTCCTTTGTGCGCATTTAACGCATTGTTTCACAAAAATTGCTATGTCCGTTTGCATATTTGTCCAGCAGAATCTTCGTAGTATGGCTTCTTTAGTTTTGTTAATTCCTTGATGTGCTCCAATTGCTGGGTCTTCGTGAAATTCTTCGATAACCTTGTTGATAAGTTCGCTTTCCCTTGGTAAAATCAAAGCTGGGTGTGGTCGTTTTCTGCTTGGTTTTGTGTATAACATGTTGTCAATAACACAATAACGATCATTAGAAAGCATGTTCTTTTTCGCTCTGTATTCTATTTCGGCGATAGTTCTCTTTATCCAAGGTGTATCCTCTTGAATTGCTCTAATGTCAGGTACATTAACGAAATTAATTTGAGCTTTCGGAATTTCTTTTGTTTTCTTTTTCTTTTCCGGTTTAGGATCGTTTGCTTCATCTCCAATGTATCGTGAGAGAGCATCACAGACTTTGTTTAGTCTGCCTTCTCGGTATCTTATCTCGATATCGTATTCCTGTATGACTAATTGAAATTTTGCTAGTCTTCCAAAAAGGTCTCTACGAGTCAATAAGCTTGTTAATGGTCGATGGTCTGTAATACAGATTGTATGTGATCCAAGTATATATGTTCGAAACTGAGCTAAAGCGTATACGAGTCCTAACGCTTCTATTTCAATAGGAGCATAGTTACGTTCTGCTTTTACAAGTTTACGGCTTGCAAATGCAATTGGATGTAAGTTTTTGAGTGGTTCATTGGGTTCTTCAGGTTGTAATAACACTGCTCCCACTGCGATATTACTACCGTCACTTTCTATAATGAACATACGGTCTGATCTTGGTGGTTTTAAGACCGGTGCTTGGATCAATTTTCTTTTTAGTGTATCAACAGCTTGTTGACTTTTGTCATTCCATTGAAATTCCACATCAAGTTTTGTAAGGTCGTATAAAGGGCTTGCGATGTGTGCAAAATCCTTAATAAATTTCCGAAAGAATCCTACCATTCCCAAAAATGCTCTTACTCCTGTAGGTGACTTTGGAGCAGGATAGTCTTGAATGGCGGAGACTTTCTGTGGATCTGGTTTGACCCCATCTCTTCCGACAATTAAACCAAGAAATTTTACTTCAGGTCTTGCAAAAGCGCATTTCTTGAGTTTTATTTTCATGCCTAATTTCTTTACTTCTCTGAGAATCTCAGCTATATCGTCAAGATGTTGTTCTGCAGTGTCTGATATAACGAGTAGATCATCCAAATAAACAAAGAGTCGGCATTTACATCGGCTTTGAAGGTATCGTACTGCTGTTTGAAAGGTATGTGGCGCTCCACATAACCCCATAGGCATCCTTCTATATTGATAAGTACCGGTGTTTGTTGTAAATGCTGTTAATGGTCGATCTGATTTCTTTAATGCTATTTGGAAGAATCCGGATACTAAATCAAAGTTAGAAAAATATTGTGATCCGGCTGCCATATCGACAATGTCAGAGATGTTAGGTATGATGTACGTTTGCTTGCGAGTGACGTTATTTAGAGCACGGAAATCGGTTACGAAACGGAATGTTTCATCTTTCTTTTTGACTAAAACTACAGGACTATTGAAAAGAGATGTGGATGGTTCAATTATATTTTGCTTCAGCATCTCCTGTACCTGTCTTTCGACTTCTTCTTGTTTGCCTATAGGGATACGCGTTATACGCGGTCTAGGCATGTCCATATCTGTTCTTAGAGGTATTGAATGCTCTACAGGTCCTTTAAATAGTCCTATTTGTTTATCCTCATTTAAAAATGCGTCTCTATTACGTAGAATACAAAGCTGAAGAAGATCTTTTTGTTCTTTAGTTAGGTCGGCGTCTTTTAAATCAAGATCGTTCATAAAGTCTTGAGGAAAATGAGGTAATTTATTTTCCCAATCCGCTTCGGGTGGTATATAGTCTGGATTGTGTTCGGTCGTAAAGATCTCGTATTGTGGCAGTACGCCTATTTTTGCTTTGTCAATAATGTTTCCGGGTGATAGATCAATAGGATGATCAGTGTTGTTTTTGAATGTCATGGTAATTGAATTGACGTCTCGAAATGCTGTTTCGTAGGTGGTAGATATCGTCTTTTCTTCATCGGGTTGTAGCATGGCGACTTCGTTGTGTGATATGGGTTCAGCTAACCTTACTGGTATTCTACAGGTCTGATGAGGAAAGATACATTGTGGATTTAAGTTTATCAAATTAATGACAAATGATGTTTTTCTAATATTCCCGTTATTTCCATTGGCTAACGGTACTACGCGGTTTCCGATTTCTAACGTTTGTTTGAATGGTCGAAGTTTCATACCGATATTTTGACGATCGAGTGTTTTCATAAAATCTAATCCAATTAATGCTGGTGATGGACAGTCTTCATCTCTTGAAATGAAGAATGTATGATCTATTTCATATCCAGCAATTTCTACGGTTAAATCAATTGTTCCCAGAAATCGAAATGCTGATCCGTTTGCTGTCGTTGCAACTGATTTATCCTTTTTTACAAAATCATTCAGAGTTAAGTAATGTAATGTCGAAAGTCTGATATAACTAATCGATGATCCTGAATCCCAAAGAGTTAGGATTAGTCTATCGTTAACAGTCATCAATAGCAGTGGTAGAGTTTGGTCTTTGCGATTGCAAACTGAACAAACTATGGGCATAGCTAGTGGAACTAAAGTGAGAAACGATGGATAGTACTGTTTCATTATATTCTTTGGTATTGGCTGATCAGGTTGACTTACTAGCTCTAATGTTTCTTCATATGTGGGAAGATCGTTGGTTTGATCTCGGAGTTCGATATGCATGACTTGCATGCCTATTGGTTTGAAGAAATATATTTTCGCAACGAAGGCTAGTACGATCAGTATAACTACAATAATTGTAATTGCTCCGATAGTGATGAGTGTTCGTTCAATCGTTCCTGCTATTGTATCGACAAATGAATTCCATGTACTTTTGGTGAATTCATTGGCTTTGGAGATGTAATCACTACTTTTCTTCAATATGCTGAATGCTGATGATATTTTTGGATCATGATGAATTGTGTGAAGCACGTGATTTTGACGAATCGATGCTAAACTAGCACCATAAGCAATGGCTGTTGTCATTGAGTACACTCGAGATGATAAGTTGGTGTATAAGTGTGCTCCGGTGAATTTTAATGGTGTGATCTTTTCATGATGAAGTCCGTCCCACATGGATATGAGACTGACGTCTACAGTACCATTAATTCCTTTCCATTCACCGTCTATTGACCATACGTCTGTTGGTACGTGATCACAGTTAATTTCTTTACCATGAGGTAATAGGTCTTTCGATCCTGGTGCGGCAAACAGTAATTGTCCTTCTTGTGTTAATACTGGGGTTTCGAGATAACATGTGCCATTCACGGTGTGATTGTGATATATAGTCTTTTGTAATACTACCGGGCAAACATGTATATGTAATATCTCGCTGCCTACAAATCTTGCGGCTATATCTTCTCTTCCCAGTATTGTACGCATAGCTATTGTTGGTTCAATTTGTAAAATTGATCTCCATAATTCAAGATACCTATTTTGGATCTCACATATTGATTCGTATGACTCTTTAAAATGTTTCTGCAGTTCTTCTTGAATCATAGTTGTAGCATATTGCAAATGATCTTGTGCAATTCTGCTTGTTATGTTTTGGCGAAACTGTTGTTCGGAGTCAATTTTTGTGGCAATGTATTGAGCATTAGCCTGTACAGACTCTATATCGGTGGCTGTAGGCGTTGATGATGCTCTATGTTTGCGAATCAAAGATATTGGTGTATATGTTGTTTCTTCCATTATTGGAATTTGTTGATCTTGATGAACAGCGTAGAGAATAGTAGTTGGCGGCGCGCGGGTCGATATTGTTGCGCGCGCGGTTGTCGTTGCGGTTGTATGGCGCGCCGTTGTTTCGGGCTGGGCCATCGATGAAGGCGCGCGCGCGGTAGTTGCTGCGGCTGCCCGAGGGCTTGTAGATGTTTGCGGCAGTATTGCGGGATCTGTTGTGATCAGCGCCTCACGATCGATTATAGGGAGGGCTGCCATCTCGGCCGCGCCGCCTGCCGCGTTGCTTGGCGCACGCGTCGTGGTTTGCAACGATTTAAGTTGGATTTTCTCTGTCATTAATCTTTTTAACTGTTCTGATGATATTCTACTAGATGTATTAGGCAAAATATTATCGTTTAGTAGTGGTAAAAATATTTCCAATAATAAGTCCTTAGAGATGTTGTTGGGCTCTATGAGCTTGGGATGTGGTCCAATTGGTATTCCAAAATTATTCTTGATGTCATAGAACAATTTATCAGTATCAAGTACAAACATTCGTGAAGATGGAAGGTTTATAAATTTTATATCATCAATATCAGCTGCTGTTTTATTTCTTCTAAGCGTAACGAGAGTTTTTAGCTCATGTACAAGGTCAATTGTATCTTTTATAAATTTGCTGTTTCTTTCTTCTTGATCAGTTAATAATTGTTTCCTTATTGGTGGCATTTTTACGAATGCTTTTAATATTTCTTGTCTTGATGGAACTGTTAATCAATTATAACTGGTGTATTGGCTAAATCAAGAGCAATAGTTTCAGCACGCTCTCGATAAGTGCCTTCTTTTGTACGAATTAACCGATCAAATTCAATAACGGTCAAACGATCTGATATTTGTTGAAGAAGTTGCCTGGATGTTAAATAAGATATTCCAGCTTTAGTAGCTAAAGCTAATTCTCTTTGAGCAACATATTGTAAAATGGCTTCGTCTTTATCACGGAAATCATATTGCTTGAGAAAATGTCTTAAAGATTTCTCATAAATTTGAATTTTAAAGAAAAATTCAAAATTTTCACGATGGGCTATTATCCATTCTTTCAAGGAATATGTAGGGTCTACCATACGTCTTCCTTTAATTAGAGGGATAATTTGTGTAATTCCTGGATTACTCATAAGTGGTCTTAAAAATGGATATGGGCAAATTCGAAGCGTGTACGTTTCAAAATCTTCAACTTCATTTATTCTATCCTGATCGAATGGGAATGAGCATTTTGTAGAAGTTGCGCGTTTAGGTCTTTTGAACGGCAATTTCTTAAATTCTCGTTCAATTAGGAGTGTGATATTGTTATCATTAGGATATTTGGGGAATGTTATATAATTTCCTGCTGTTGTGTGGAATGCTGGTTGTCTAAAGCAGGATGCAATTGGTTTTGGTGTTATTTTACTCGAAAGGATAAGCGCTGATTGTGTACTTGGAATCAAAATAGTTTCTTTGCTTATTATAGCATCGTAGTAATGCATATCGATATAATTACAACGGGAATCCGATGTTTGGGGATCCCATATAATTATTGATGTATTTGATTTGCAATTACCATGATGAGCACTACAACCTTCAGTGTTTAGTATTAAATTGGATAATATTGTATCATCGGGCATGCGGGTCATGACTCCGCGCTCTAGTACTAAACGCGGCCGCTTCTCGCACTCGTCGCGGCTAAACGCGCGCGCCGGATCATAGGAGGGCTCTGGGGTTGCTTGTGCTATACTATCGATTCTCTCCAGCTCCATGTTATTCCATTTGCGATCGCGAATCGCCTGCCTGCACTCGTGCGCCGCTATAGGCTGCACCCTATCGATTGTTCTGTTTGTGTCGCGGAGGAATAACAAATCGCGTACACACAGCTTGTGTACTTCCTTCGAGCAGCGCCACGCGTCCCACTCGTGAGCCGTGTGGTTTCGCGTGTATAAATGGATTTGTGTACGTAACACATGATTTGTTTCTGTTAATTTACATTTCTTTACTACTGGTGGAACTAATAAGGCTCCTCCAGTTGCTTTTGTGCAAATTTGATATGAAGTTACACATGGCAGGAAAATTGCTACTGTGATGGCCATTACAACCGTTAGTGATAACGGTGAAAGGGTCACAGAGTTAATTCGTGGTGTGCTTCTATCTCGTCCTCTTGATTGATCTCTTTGATTGTTAAAATGGACTCTTCTTTGTCCGTTATGTTCATTAGTCCTTCCTCTTCTATTATTGTTTGAAGGATTAAAATTGTTTGAATGCCAGTTGTTATTAAATCGTCCCGAATTTCGTTCATAATTATTGTTACGGCGATAATTAGCAAAAGAGCCGTTACGATTTTGGTTGTTATTATATTTTGAAAAGTTTTTATTTTTCTGATAATTTTTATTGTTTTGGTTATCACGTGGATAATTACGGTCGAAATTTCGGTTATCTCGTCTCTCGTTTGTGCGCGCGAAAGGAGCTAGTGCTTTGTTTACAGCATTGACTAGCATGGACTGCGTGTCTGTTGTCTGGTTCATTATCGATTCTTCCCAGCGAGCGGCCTCAATCGCATCCGTGAAGGATTTTGGCTTCGCTCGAATCACAGCTGGTTTCAGAGTATTTTTCAGTCCTCTGAGGAAAGTTGATCTTAATATGTGATCTTTGTGAGGGTCATCCGTGGCAAAAGCGCTTAGTGCAATCGTTCTCAGTGATTGAGCGTAAGCGTCAATTGTCAGATCCCCTTGGGTTGTATTTTGGAGATTGATCAGCGCGGGGTCCTGATTATATTCAGGACAAAGCTTAGATGTTAAAGCTCTTAACAGGTCATTCCATGAACCGGTGGTTTTTAATTGTTCAGGTACTTGCCTGTACGCTTCTTCCGCTGCTTCGTTTTTAAGAAGCAAAGGTAGAAGGGCTAATCTCTCCGGGATTACCAGACCTACAGCGTTGGCAAATAGGTTGAATTTAGCCGTGAAATCTCGAAAGTTGCGACTGCCATCATAAGTTGGGCAGTAGGGTGATAACAAGGCTTGCGCTATGGTAGTTTTCCCTGCCCCAGGTAAAGAAGGTTCAGTTGCCATATTACTTGTACGGGCAGATGGCATTTTTATCACTCTGCCTGTTGTTAATGAGTTCTCAGACACAGGGGTTGTGTGTACTGAGCGGCTGGGTTGGTTTGGTGCTTTTGAACTTCCTGTTGTTGTATTTGGTAAAATTGGGGTTGAAGTTTGGTTATCAGTAATAGCAAGATGTGTATGTTCGGGTGGTTGTATGGGAGATAAATTAATGTTTGGAACCGACGAGTATCTATTCGTGTGGCTGGTGTTCAAGTTTCGATCTTTTGGTGAACGATTGAAGAGATCAGAAACTATGTTTTTAAAAGTTTGTAAACCGCCTGCACTAGTAGTGGCTACTGAAGGTGAAACTGTTGGTTCAGGGATGGACAGAGAGAGAGATGCGTCCGATTTGCTTGAGTTTTTATTTTTATTTTTCTTATTTTTATTTGAATTAGAGGAGCGTACCTTTTTAGCAGTAACTGGTGTTTGTTCTTCCACTATGACGGATGTTTCTTCTCCTCCTGGTGGTACGTAATCCTCGTCGCTTAATCGTTCAGTAGGTGAATAAGTGCCTGCACGAGGAGTAAAGAATTTGTCGGTTTTGTGCTCGGCTTTCTGCTCGTCTTCGATTATAGCGATGCTTTGTGCGCGAGCTCGGCTTCTGGTGAGTGGAGCTGAGTCTCGCAGATCAAAATCAGTTCGTGTACTGAGAGGTACAGCTGATCGAAATCGCTTATCCACTTTGGTAGCGCTCTTGGTTTGGAAAAACCTTGAGTGTTTAGTAACGTGGGGGATTTTGAGACGTTAATGAGTGTTATGGATAAGGAGTTGTGGAAAAGGGGTGAGAAAGCTGTGAGTAACTGGTTTGTATAGTCGGCGTTAAGGAATGAATCTAAGTTGTGGCCATCAACAGAGATCCGCCTACTACCGTATGAAAATTTGGACTTTGTTCGCTTTCCAATTTAATATTCTTAAATGTATATAATTCAACCAGTTTGTATATGTTCAAAAATGTTCAGTGCTCACTTGATTGATGCCTGAGCAATCTCATTAGTCCTTATTCCCACTTTTTTTTTCTTTTTTCTGACGATTCTGATCTTCTTGGACTCACGAGTGATCGAAAATGCCACGAAAATGGACTTTGTTAAATGTTCAAAGGATTTTAGCGGTTTTCATAATGTACATTCGTAATAGCATTACTCTTTAAGGAAGCAATTTGGAAAACGAATGAGTACCGTAGTCCCATCATGATCAGAAATCTAGTTTTAAAATTATGGCTAGGAATAGATGACTAAAGATTACAATAACTATATTTAAAGAATTATGGTGTTTAGGAATGAGTCTTATGCTTCAAAACAACAATAACGGTATGAGGAAGGTGACATATAGTAAGGGGAGAAAATCCAAACTGATATGCTTAAGCCAACACGACCTGATAGACAATCACTAATAATAATTCAGTTCGTAAAATTGTACAGAATTTTTCGGACTAGCGATCTTAAAATTCACTTTTCATAATATTCCTCCCATTTAGGTGAGGTTTCCCGTGTAAATTCAATGCGTTATCAAAATATTTTTGGATGTTAATGGCAAAAAGTTGTCTGAACAGAAATGTAACGCAAAATAAAATAGTCCTGATCGCAAAATATGTAATAATCTCAATTTGGTGCGCAAAATTGTTTCATCCACAAAAAATAAAGAAATAACCGTGGCTATTCTTTCCTCGAAGCCAAAATCAATCCTTAAAAGGAGAAAGTGTGGGCATAAATCTCAATAAAAATTATCCTTGGGTGAATTTGTTCACTAATTCATCCTAGGGTCCTCAAAAATGCTTCGAGTTCGGGTAACAGAGTATTTGATGTTAACAGCAAGGATATAAAAATTGTTGGGTTCAGACAGACAGAAAATTGTGAACAAACGGGAAAATATAACTTCAGTTTCAAAAAATATAAAATCCATCTCCAAAAGGAGTGGTCCTTGCATCTGTTCCCTTTTAAACGTTGTTGGCCCCACCGTATTGTGTTAAGACATGGAGTAGATGGTGTAGAGATATAAGAGAATTCAGATTCAATGAAATGTAGTAAAAATAACGAAATATAAGAGAAAATAGTCAAGAAATCAAGATAAAAATGTTCGAGGTGGAACCTCCACGTTCCGTTATGCTCTCACGTCGATCCTATAGACCAATAAAGCCTACAAGATGAGTGTGATAGTATTCCAGATGTAGCGGTAGTTAAAGAGCATAATGGATAAACATAAGACTCGAGAAAGAAAGGTTTATTATGTCTACATGATTACAATAAGTTATATAAGTCTACATAAAGATATAAAGTGAAAGAGAGCTAAGAAAGGAAGACCAACCATCCATAGTCATTCCATAAGGCAAAGCTGAAGTCTGTGTTCCATATGAAGGGCGTGTCGTCCTCTCTCAGCCTCATGTCGTCTGATTCTAACCCGCCTGCTACGTATTGATTTCCGAATGGAACGAATAAATATTCACAACTAAAATTTCTGATCAAGAGGTTCTTCAAGTTTGAACAAACTCACAGTCATTGACTTTGTCGAATGTGGGGATATAGCTCAGGGGTAGAGCGCTCGCTTTGCATGCGAGAAGTCTGGGGTTCGATTCCCCATATCTCCAACAGTAGTTTTGGTTTTATTCTTCGAGTTCTTAACTTTTCTATATTTTTTTTCAGGAGATTTACAAAATGATTGAAAGAAAAATTAGATTAGGAGATTAATATTCACAACTAAAAATTCTGATCAAGAGGTTCTTCAAGTTTGAACAAACTCACAGTCATTGACTTTGTCGAATGTGGGGATATAGCTCAGGGGTAGAGCGCTCGCTTTGCATGCGAGAAGTCTGGAGTTCGATTCCCCATATCTCCAGCAGTAATTTTGGTTTTATTCTTCGAGTTCTTAACTTTTCTATATTTTTTTTCAGGAGATTTACAAAATGATTGAAAGAAAAATTAGATTAGGAGATTAATAATCACAACTAAAATTTCTGATCAAGAGGTTCTTCAAGTTTGAACAAACTCACAGTCATTGACTTTGTCGAATGTGGGGATATAGCTCAGGGGTAGAGCGCTCGCTTTGCATGCGAGAAGTCTGGAGTTCGATTCCCCATATCTCCAACAGTAATTTTGGTTTTATTCTTCGAGTTCTTAACTTTTCTATATTTTTTTTCAGGAGATTTACAAAATGATTGAAAGAAAAATTAGATTAGGAGATTAATAATCACAACTAAAATTTCTGATCAAGAGGTTCTTCAAGTTTGAACAAACTCACAGTCATATATTCTGTCGAATGTGGGGATATAGCTCAGGGGTAGAGCGCTCGCTTTGCATGCGAGAAGTCTGGGGTTCGATTCCCCATATCTCCAACAGTAATTTTGGTTTTATTCTTCGAGTTCTTAACTTTTCTATATTTTTTTTCAGGAGATTTACAAAATGATTGAAAGAAAAATTAGATTAGGAAATTAATATTCACAACTAAAATTTCTGATCAAGAGGTTCTTCAAGTTTGAACAAACTCACAGTCATTGACTTTGTCGAATGTGGGGATATAGCTCAGGGGTAGAGCGCTCGCTTTGCATGCGAGAAGTCTGGAGTTCGATTCCCCATATCTCCAACAGTAATTTTGGTTTTATTCTTCGAGTTCTTAACTTTTCTATATTTTTTTTCAGGAGATTTACAAAATGATTGAAAGAAAAATTAGATTAGGAGATTAATATTCACAACTAAAAATTCTGATCAAGAGGTTCTTCAAGTTTGAACAAACTCACAGTCATTGACTTTGTCGAATGTGGGGATATAGCTCAGGGGTAGAGCGCTCGCTTTGCATGCGAGAAGTCTGGGGTTCGATTCCCCATATCTCCAACAGTAGTTTTGGTTTTATTCTTCAAGTTCTTTAGTTTTATATTTTTTTTTTCAGGAGATTTACAAAATGATTGAAAGAAAAATAAGATTAGGAAATTAATATTCACAACTAAAATTTCTGATCAAGAGGTTCTTCAAGTTTGAACAAACTCACAGTCATTGACTTTGTCGAATGTGGGGATATAGCTCAGGGGTAGAGCGCTCGCTTTGCATGCGAGAAGTCTGGAGTTCGATTCCCCATATCTCCAACAGTAATTTTGGTTTTATTCTTCGAGTTCTTTACTTTTCTATATTTTTTTTCAGGAGATTTACAAAATGATTGAAAGAAAAATTAGATTAGGAGATTAATATTCACAACTAAAATTTCTGATCAAGAGGTTCTTCAAGTTTGAACAAACTCACAGTCATTAACTCTGTCGAATGTGCGGATATAGCTCAGGGGTAGAGCGCTCGCTTTGCATGCGAGAAGTCTGGGGTTCGATTCCCCATATCTCCAACAGTAGTTTTGGTTTTATTCTTCAAGTTCTTTACTTTTCTATATTTTTTTCAGGAGATTTACAAAATGATTGAAACAAAAATTAGATTAGGAGATTAATATTCACAACTAAAATTTTTGATCAAGAGGTTCTTCAAGTTTGAACAAACTCACAGTCATATATTCTGTCGAATGTGGGGATATAGCTCAGGGGTAGAGCGCTCGCTTTGCATGCGAGAAGTCTGGGGTTCGATTCCCCATATCTCCAACAGTAATTTTGGTTTTATTCTTCGAGTTCTTAACTTTTCTATATTTTTTTTCAGGAGATTTACAAAATGATTGAAAGAAAAATTAGATTAGGAGATTAATATTCACAACTAAAAATTCTGATCAAGAGGTTCTTCAAGTTTGAACAAACTCACAGTCATTGACTTTGTCGAATGTGGGGATATAGCTCAGGGGTAGAGCGCTCGCTTTGCATGCGAGAAGTCTGGAGTTCGATTCCCCATATCTCCAGCAGTAATTTTGGTTTTATTCTTCGAGTTCTTAACTTTTCTATATTTTTTTTCAGGAGATTTACAAAATGATTGAAAGAAAAATTAGATTAGGAGATTAATAATCACAACTAAAATTTCTGATCAAGAGGTTCTTCAAGTTTGAACAAACTCACAGTCATTGACTTTGTCGAATGTGGGGATATAGCTCAGGGGTAGAGCGCTCGCTTTGCATGCGAGAAGTCTGGAGTTCGATTCCCCATATCTCCAACAGTAATTTTGGTTTTATTCTTCGAGTTCTTAACTTTTCTATATTTTTTTTCAGGAGATTTACAAAATGATTGAAAGAAAAATTAGATTAGGAGATTAATAATCACAACTAAAATTTCTGATCAAGAGGTTCTTCAAGTTTGAACAAACTCACAGTCATATATTCTGTCAAATGTGGGGATATAGCTCAGGGGTAGAGCGCTCGCTTTGCATGCGAGAAGTCTGGGGTTCGATTCCCCATATCTCCAACAGTAGTTTTGGTTTTATTCTTCAAGTTCTTTAGTTTTATATTTTTTTTTTCAGGAGATTTACAAAATGATTGAAAGAAAAATAAGATTAGGAAATTAATATTCACAACTAAAATTTCTGATCAAGAGGTTCTTCAAGTTTGAACAAACTCACAGTCATTGACTTTGTCGAATGTGGGGATATAGCTCAGGGGTAGAGCGCTCGCTTTGCATGCGAGAAGTCTGGAGTTCGATTCCCCATATCTCCAACAGTAATTTTGGTTTTATTCTTCGAGTTCTTAACTTTTCTATATTTTTTTTCAGGAGATTTACAAAATGATTGAAAGAAAAATTAGATTAGGAGATTAATAATCACAACTAAAATTTCTGATCAAGAGGTTCTTCAAGTTTGAACAAACTCACAGTCATTGACTTTGTCGAATGTGGGGATATAGCTCAGGGGTAGAGCGCTCGCTTTGCATGCGAGAAGTCTGGGGTTCGATTCCCCATATCTCCAACAGTAGTTTTGGTTTTATTCTTCAAGTTCTTTAGTTTTATATTTTTTTTTTCAGGAGATTTACAAAATGATTGAAAGAAAAATAAGATTAGGAAATTAATATTCACAACTAAAATTTCTGATCAAGAGGTTCTTCAAGTTTGAACAAACTCACAGTCATTGACTTTGTCGAATGTGGGGATATAGCTCAGGGGTAGAGCGCTCGCTTTGCATGCGAGAAGTCTGGGGTTCGATTCCCCATATCTCCAACAGTAGTTTTGGTTTCATTCTTCAAGTTCTTTACTTTTATATATTTTTTTCAGGAGATTTACAAAATGATTGAAACAAAAATTAGATTTTTGATCAAGAGGTTCTTCAAGTTTGAACAAACTCACAGTCATTAACTCTGTCGAATGTGCGGATATAGCTCAGGGGTAGAGCGCTCGCTTTGCATGCGAGAAGTCTGGAGTTCGATTCCCCATATCTCCAACAATAGTTTTTGTTTTATTCTTCAAGTTCTTTACTTTTCTATATTTTTTTTCAGGAGATTTACAAAATGATTGAAAGAAAAATTAGATTAGGAGATTAATATTCACAACTAAAAATTCTGATCAAGAGGTTCTTCAAGTTTGAACAAACTCACAGTCATTAACTCTGTCGAATGTGCAGATATAGCTCAGGGGTAGAGCGCTCGCTTTGCATGCGAGAAGTCTGGGGTTCGATTCCCCATATCTCCAACAGTAGTTTTGGTTTTATTCTTCAAGTTCTTTACTTTTCTATATTTTTTTCAGGAGATTTACAAAATGATTGAAACAAAAATTAGATTAGGAGATTAATATTCACAACTAAAATTTTTGATCAAGAGGTTCTTCAAGTTTGAACAAACTCACAGTCATATATTCTGTCGAATGTGGGGATATAGCTCAGGGGTAGAGCGCTCGCTTTGCATGCGAGAAGTCTGGGGTTCGATTCCCCATATCTCCAACAGTAGTTTTGGTTTTATTCTTCAAGTTCTTTACTTTTCTATATTTTTTTTCAGGAGATTTACAAAATGATTGAAACAAAAATTAGATTAGGAGATTAATATTCACAACTAAAATTTTTGATCAAGAGGTTCTTCAAGTTTGAACAAACTCACAGTCATTGACTTTGTCGAATGTGGGGATATAGCTCAGGGGTAGAGCGCTCGCTTTGCATGCGAGAAGTCTGGAGTTCGATTCCCCATATCTCCAACAGTAATTTTGGTTTTATTCTTCGAGTTCTTAACTTTTCTATATTTTTTTTCAGGAGATTTACAAAATGATTGAAAGAAAAATTAGATTAGGAGATTAATAATCACAACTAAAATTTCTGATCAAGAGGTTCTTCAAGTTTGAACAAACTCACAGTCATTGACTTTGTCGAATGTGGGGATATAGCTCAGGGGTAGAGCGCTCGCTTTGCATGCGAGAAGTCTGGGGTTCGATTCCCCATATCTCCAACAGTAGTTTTGGTTTTATTCTTCAAGTTCTTTAGTTTTATATTTTTTTTTTCAGGAGATTTACAAAATGATTGAAAGAAAAATAAGATTAGGAAATTAATATTCACAACTAAAATTTCTGATCAAGAGGTTCTTCAAGTTTGAACAAACTCACAGTCATTGACTTTGTCGAATGTGGGGATATAGCTCAGGGGTAGAGCGCTCGCTTTGCATGCGAGAAGTCTGGGGTTCGATTCCCCATATCTCCAACAGTAGTTTTGGTTTCATTCTTCAAGTTCTTTACTTTTATATATTTTTTTCAGGAGATTTACAAAATGATTGAAACAAAAATTAGATTAGGTAATTAATATTCACAACTAAAATTTCTGATCAAGAGGTTCTTCAAGTTTGAACAAACTCACAGTCATATATTCTGTCGAATGTGGGGATATAGCTTAGGGGTAGAGCGCTCGCTTTGCATGCGAGAAGTCTGGGGTTCGATTCCCCATATCTCCAACAGTAGTTTTGGTTTTATTCTTCAAGTTCTTTACTTTTATATATTTTTTTTCAGGAAATTTACAAAATGATTGAAAGAAAAATTAGATTAGAAAATTAATATTCACAACTAAAATTTTTGATCAAGAGGTTCTTCAAGTTTGAACAAACTCACAGTCATTAACTCTGTCGAATGTGCGGATATAGCTCAGGGGTAGAGCGCTCGCTTTGCATGCGAGAAGTCTGGGGTTCGATTCCCCATATCTCCAACAGTAGTTTTGGTTTTATTCTTCAAGTTCTTTACTTTTCTATATTTTTTTTCAGGAGATTTACAAAATGATTGAAAGAAAAATTAGATTAGGAAATTAATATTCACAACTAAAATTTTTGATCAAGAGGTTTTTCAGGTTTGAACAAACTCACAGTCATATATTCTGTCAAATGTGGAGATATAGCTCAGGGGTAGAGCGCTCGCTTTGCATGCGAGAAGTCTGGGGTTCGATTCCCCATATCTCCAACAGTAGTTTTGGTATTATTCTTCAAGTTCTTTACTTTTCTATATTTTTTTTCAGGAGATTTACAAAATGATTGAAACAAAAATTAGATTAGGAGATTAATATTCACAACTAAAATTTTTGATCAAGAGGTTCTTCAAGTTTGAACAAACTCACAGTCATATATTCTGTCGAATGTGGGGATATAGCTCAGGGGTAGAGCGCTCGCTTTGCATGCGAGAAGTCTGGTGTTCGATTCCCCATATCTCCAACAGTAGTTTTGGTTTTATTCTTCAAGTTCTTTACTTTTATAAATTTTTTTTCAGGAAATTTACAAAATGATTGAAAGAAAAATTAGATTAGGAAATTAATATTCACAACTAAAATTTTTGATCAAGAGGTTCTTCAAGTTTGAACAAACTCACAGTCATATATTCTGTCAAATGTGGGGATATAGCTCAGGGGTAGAGCGCTAGCTTTGCATGCGAGAAGTCTGGGGTTCGATTCCCCATATCTCCAACAGTAGTTTTGGTTTTATTCTTCAAGTTCTTTGCTTTTCTATATTTTTTTCAAGAGATTTACAAAATGATTGAAACAAAAATTAGATTAGGAGATTAATATTCACAACTAAAATTTTTGATCAAGAGGTTCTTCAAGTTTGAACAAACTCACAGTCATATATTCTGTCAAATGTGGGGATATAGCTCAGGGGTAGAGCGCTAGCTTTGCATGCGAGAAATCTGGGGTTCGATTCCCCATATCTCCAACAGTAGTTTTGGTTTTATTTTTCAAGTTCTTTACTTTTCTATATTTTTTTTCAGGAAATTTACAAAATGATTGAACGAAAAATTAGATTAGGAAATTAATATTCACAACTAAAATTTTTGATCAAGAGGTTCTTCAAGTTTGAACAAACTCACAGTCATATATTCTGTCGAATGTGGGGATATAGCTCAGGGGTAGAGCGCTCGCTTTGCATGCGAGAAGTCTGGGGTTCGATTCCCCATATCTCCAACAGTAGTTTTGGTTTTATTCTTCGAGTTCTTAACTTTTCTATATTTTTTTTCAAGAGATTTACAAAATGATTGAAACAAAAATTAGATTAGGAGATTAATATTCACAACTAAAATTTTTGATCAAGAGGTTCTTCAAGTTTGAACAAACTCACAGTCATATATTCTGTCAAATGTGGGGATATAGCTCAGGGGTCGAGCGCTCGCTTTGCATGCGAGAAGTCTGGGGTTCGATTCCTCATATCTCCAACAGTAGTTTTGGTTTTATTCTTCAAGTTCTTTACTTTTCTATATTTTTTTTCAGGAGATTTACAAAATGATTGAAAGAAAAATTAGATTAGGAAATTAATATTCACAACTAAAATTTCTGATCAAGAGGTTCTTCAAGTTTGAACAAACTCACAGTTATTAACTTTGTCGAATGTGGGGATATAGCTCAGGGGTAGAGCGCTCGCTTTGCATGCGAGAAGTCTGGGGTTCGATTCTCCATATCTCCAACAGTAGTTTTGGTTTTATTCTTCAAGTTCTTTACTTTTATAAATTTTTTTTCAGGAAATTTACAAAATGATTGAAAGAAAAATTAGATTAGGAAATTAATATTCACAACTAAAATTTTTGATCAAGAGGTTTTTCAGGTTTGAACAAACTCACAGTCATATATTCTGTCAAATGTGGGGATATAGCTCAGGGGTAGAGCGCTCGCTTTGCATGCGAGAAGTCTGGGGTTCGATTCCCCATATCTCCAACAGTAGTTTTGGTATTATTCTTCAAGTTCTTTACTTTTCTATATTTTTTTTCAGGAGATTTACAAAATGATTGAAACAAAAATTAGATTAGGAGATTAATATTCACAACTAAAATTTTTGATCAAGAGGTTCTTCAAGTTTGAACAAACTCACAGTCATATATTCTGTCGAATGTGGGGATATAGCTCAGGGGTAGAGCGCTCGCTTTGCATGCGAGAAGTCTGGTGTTCGATTCCCCATATCTCCAACAGTAGTTTTGGTTTTATTCTTCAAGTTCTTTACTTTTATAAATTTTTTTTCAGGAAATTTACAAAATGATTGAAAGAAAAATTAGATTAGGAAATTAATATTCACAACTAAAATTTTTGATCAAGAGGTTCTTCAAGTTTGAACAAACTCACAGTCATATATTCTGTCGAATGTGGGGATATAGCTCAGGGGTAGAGCGCTCGCTTTGCATGCGAGAAGTCTGGGGTTCGATTCCCCATATCTCCAACAGTAGTTTTGGTTTTATTCTTCAAGTTCTTTACTTTTATATATTTTTTTCAGGAGATTTACAAAATGATTGAAAGAAAAATTAGATTAGGAAATTAATATTCACAACTAAAATTTCTGATCAAGAGGTTCTTCAAGTTTGAACAAACTCACAGTCATATATTCTGTCGAATGTGGGGATATAGCTCAGGGGTAGAGCGCTCGCTTTGCATGCGAGAAGTCTGGGGTTCGATTCCCCATATCTCCAACAGTAGTTTTGGTTTTATTCTTCAAGTTCTTTACTTTTATATATTTTTTTTCAGGAAATTTACAAAATGATTGAAAGAAAAATTAGATTAGAAAATTAATATTCACAACTAAAATTTTTGATCAAGAGGTTCTTCAAGTTTGAACAAACTCACAGTCATTAACTCTGTCGAATAAGCGGATATAGCTCAGGGGTAGAGCGCTCGCTTTGCATGCGAGAAGTTTGGGGTTCGATTCCCCATATCTCCAACAGTAGTTTTGGTTTTATTCTTCAAGTTCTTTACTTTTCTATATTTTTTTTCAGGAGATTTACAAAATGATTGAAAGAAAAATTAGATTAGGAAATTAATATTCACAACTAAAATTTTTGATCAAGAGGTTCTTCAAGTTTGAACAAACTCACAGTCATATATTCTGTCGAATGTGGGGATATAGCTCAGGGGTAGAGCGCTCGCTTTGCATGCGAGAAGTCTGGTGTTCGATTCCCCATATCTCCAACAGTAGTTTTGGTATTATTCTTCAAGTTCTTTACTTTTCTATATTTTTTTTCAGGAGATTTACAAAATGATTGAAACAAAAATTAGATTAGGAGATTAATATTCACAACTAAAATTTTTGATCAAGAGGTTCTTCAAGTTTGAACAAACTCACAGTCATATATTCTGTCGAATGTGGGGATATAGCTCAGGGGTAGAGCGCTCGCTTTGCATGCGAGAAGTCTGGTGTTCGATTCCCCATATCTCCAACAGTAGTTTTGGTTTTATTCTTCAAGTTCTTTACTTTTATAAATTTTTTTTCAGGAAATTTACAAAATGATTGAAAGAAAAATTAGATTAGGAAATTAATATTCACAACTAAAATTTTTGATCAAGAGGTTCTTCAAGTTTGAACAAACTCACAGTCATTGACTTTGTCGAATGTGGGGATATAGCTCAGGGGTAGAGCGCTCGCTTTGCATGCGAGAAGTCTGGGGTTCGATTCCCCATATCTCCAACAGTAGTTTTGGTTTTATTCTTCAAGTTCTTTGCTTTTCTATATTTTTTTCAAGAGATTTACAAAATGATTGAAACAAAAATTAGATTAGGAGATTAATATTCACAACTAAAATTTTTGATCAAGAGGTTCTTCAAGTTTGAACAAACTCACAGTCATATATTCTGTCAAATGTGGGGATATAGCTCAGGGGTAGAGCGCTAGCTTTGCATGCGAGAAATCTGGGGTTCGATTCCCCATATCTCCAACAGTAGTTTTGGTTTTATTTTTCAAGTTCTTTACTTTTCTATATTTTTTTTCAGGAAATTTACAAAATGATTGAACGAAAAATTAGATTAGGAAATTAATATTCACAACTAAAATTTTTGATCAAGAGGTTCTTCAAGTTTGAACAAACTCACAGTCATATATTCTGTCGAATGTGGGGATATAGCTCAGGGGTAGAGCGCTCGCTTTGCATGCGAGAAGTCTGGGGTTCGATTCCCCATATCTCCAACAGTAGTTTTGGTTTTATTCTTCGAGTTCTTAACTTTTCTATATTTTTTTTCAAGAGATTTACAAAATGATTGAAACAAAAATTAGATTAGGAGATTAATATTCACAACTAAAATTTTTGATCAAGAGGTTCTTCAAGTTTGAACAAACTCACAGTCATATATTCTGTCAAATGTGGGGATATAGCTCAGGGGTCGAGCGCTCGCTTTGCATGCGAGAAGTCTGGGGTTCGATTCCTCATATCTCCAACAGTAGTTTTGGTTTTATTCTTCAAGTTCTTTACTTTTCTATATTTTTTTTCAGGAGATTTACAAAATGATTGAAACAAAAATTAGATTAGGTAATTAATATTCACAACTAAAATTTCTGATCAAGAGGTTCTTCAAGTTTGAACAAACTCACAGTCATATATTCTGTCGAATGTGGGGATATAGCTCAGGGGTAGAGCGCTCGCTTTGCATGCGAGAAGTCTGGGGTTCGATTCCCCATATCTCCAACAGTAGTTTTGGTTTTATTCTTCAAGTTCTTTACTTTTATATATTTTTTTTCAGGAAATTTACAAAATGATTGAAAGAAAAATTAGATTAGAAAATTAATATTCACAACTAAAATTTTTGATCAAGAGGTTCTTCAAGTTTGAACAAACTCACAGTCATTAACTCTGTCGAATGTGCGGATATAGCTCAGGGGTAGAGCGCTCGCTTTGCATGCGAGAAGTCTGGGGTTCGATTCCCCATATCTCCAACAGTAGTTTTGGTTTTATTCTTCAAGTTCTTTACTTTTCTATATTTTTTTTCAGGAGATTTACAAAATGATTGAAAGAAAAATTAGATTAGGAAATTAATATTCACAACTAAAATTTTTGATCAAGAGGTTTTTCAGGTTTGAACAAACTCACAGTCATATATTCTGTCAAATGTGGGGATATAGCTCAGGGGTAGAGCGCTCGCTTTGCATGCGAGAAGTCTGGGGTTCGATTCCCCATATCTCCAACAGTAGTTTTGGTATTATTCTTCAAGTTCTTTACTTTTCTATATTTTTTTTCAGGAGATTTACAAAATGATTGAAACAAAAATTAGATTAGGAGATTAATATTCACAACTAAAATTTTTGATCAAGAGGTTCTTCAAGTTTGAACAAACTCACAGTCATATATTCTGTCGAATGTGGGGATATAGCTCAGGGGTAGAGCGCTCGCTTTGCATGCGAGAAGTCTGGTGTTCGATTCCCCATATCTCCAACAGTAGTTTTGGTTTTATTCTTCAAGTTCTTTACTTTTATAAATTTTTTTTCAGGAAATTTACAAAATGATTGAAAGAAAAATTAGATTAGGAAATTAATATTCACAACTAAAATTTTTGATCAAGAGGTTCTTCAAGTTTGAACAAACTCACAGTCATATATTCTGTCAAATGTGGGGATATAGCTCAGGGGTAGAGCGCTAGCTTTGCATGCGAGAAGTCTGGGGTTCGATTCCCCATATCTCCAACAGTAGTTTTGGTTTTATTCTTCAAGTTCTTTGCTTTTCTATATTTTTTTCAAGAGATTTACAAAATGATTGAAACAAAAATTAGATTAGGAGATTAATATTCACAACTAAAATTTTTGATCAAGAGGTTCTTCAAGTTTGAACAAACTCACAGTCATATATTCTGTCAAATGTGGGGATATAGCTCAGGGGTAGAGCGCTAGCTTTGCATGCGAGAAATCTGGGGTTCGATTCCCCATATCTCCAACAGTAGTTTTGGTTTTATTTTTCAAGTTCTTTACTTTTCTATATTTTTTTTCAGGAAATTTACAAAATGATTGAACGAAAAATTAGATTAGGAAATTAATATTCACAACTAAAATTTTTGATCAAGAGGTTCTTCAAGTTTGAACAAACTCACAGTCATATATTCTGTGGAATGTGGGGATATAGCTCAGGGGTAGAGCGCTCGCTTTGCATGCGAGAAGTCTGGGGTTCGATTCCCCATATCTCCAACAGTAGTTTTGGTTTTATTCTTCGAGTTCTTAACTTTTCTATATTTTTTTTCAAGAGATTTACAAAATGATTGAAACAAAAATTAGATTAGGAGATTAATATTCACAACTAAAATTTTTGATCAAGAGGTTCTTCAAGTTTGAACAAACTCACAGTCATATATTCTGTCAAATGTGGGGATATAGCTCAGGGGTCGAGCGCTCGCTTTGCATGCGAGAAGTCTGGGGTTCGATTCCTCATATCTCCAACAGTAGTTTTGGTTTTATTCTTCAAGTTCTTTACTTTTCTATATTTTTTTTCAGGAGATTTACAAAATAATTGAAAGAAAAATTAGATTAGGAAATTAATATTCACAACTAAAATTTCTGATCAAGAGGTTCTTCAAGTTTGAACAAACTCACAGTTATTAACTTTGTCGAATGTGGGGATATAGCTCAGGGGTAGAGCGCTCGCTTTGCATGCGAGAAGTCTGGGGTTCGATTCCCCATATCTCCAACAGTAGTTTTGGTTTTATTCTTCAAGTTCTTTACTTTTATAAATTTTTTTTCAGGAAATTTACAAAATGATTGAAAGAAAAATTAGATTAGGAAATTAATATTCACAACTAAAATTTTTGATCAAGAGGTTTTTCAGGTTTGAACAAACTCACAGTCATATATTCTGTCAAATGTGGGGATATAGCTCAGGGGTAGAGCGCTCGCTTTGCATGCGAGAAGTCTGGAGTTCGATTCCCCATATCTCCAACAGTAATTTTGGTTTTATTCTTCGAGTTCTTAACTTTTCTATATTTTTTTTCAGGAGATTTACAAAATGATTGAAAGAAAAATTAGATTAGGAGATTAATAATCACAACTAAAATTTCTGATCAAGAGGTTCTTCAAGTTTGAACAAACTCACAGTCATTGACTTTGTCGAATGTGGGGATATAGCTCAGGGGTAGAGCGCTCGCTTTGCATGCGAGAAGTCTGGGGTTGGATTCCCCATATCTCCAACAGTAGTTTTGGTTTTATTCTTCAAGTTCTTTAGTTTTATATTTTTTTTTTCAGGAGATTTACAAAATGATTGAAAGAAAAATAAGATTAGGAAATTAATATTCACAACTAAAATTTCTGATCAAGAGGTTCTTCAAGTTTGAACAAACTCACAGTCATTGACTTTGTCGAATGTGGGGATATAGCTCAGGGGTAGAGCGCTCGCTTTGCATGCGAGAAGTCTGGGGTTCGATTCCCCATATCTCCAACAGTAGTTTTGGTTTCATTCTTCAAGTTCTTTACTTTTATATATTTTTTTCAGGAGATTTACAAAATGATTGAAACAAAAATTAGATTAGGTAATTAATATTCACAACTAAAATTTCTGATCAAGAGGTTCTTCAAGTTTGAACAAACTCACAGTCATATATTCTGTCGAATGTGGGGATATAGCTTAGGGGTAGAGCGCTCGCTTTGCATGCGAGAAGTCTGGGGTTCGATTCCCCATATCTCCAACAGTAGTTTTGGTTTTATTCTTCAAGTTCTTTACTTTTATATATTTTTTTTCAGGAAATTTACAAAATGATTGAAAGAAAAATTAGATTAGAAAATTAATATTCACAACTAAAATTTTTGATCAAGAGGTTCTTCAAGTTTGAACAAACTCACAGTCATTAACTCTGTCGAATGTGCGGATATAGCTCAGGGGTAGAGCGCTCGCTTTGCATGCGAGAAGTCTGGGGTTCGATTCCCCATATCTCCAACAGTAGTTTTGGTTTTATTCTTCAAGTTCTTTACTTTTCTATATTTTTTTTCAGGAGATTTACAAAATGATTGAAAGAAAAATTAGATTAGGAAATTAATATTCACAACTAAAATTTTTGATCAAGAGGTTTTTCAGGTTTGAACAAACTCACAGTCATATATTCTGTCAAATGTGGAGATATAGCTCAGGGGTAGAGCGCTCGCTTTGCATGCGAGAAGTCTGGGGTTCGATTCCCCATATCTCCAACAGTAGTTTTGGTATTATTCTTCAAGTTCTTTACTTTTCTATATTTTTTTTCAGGAGATTTACAAAATGATTGAAACAAAAATTAGATTAGGAGATTAATATTCACAACTAAAATTTTTGATCAAGAGGTTCTTCAAGTTTGAACAAACTCACAGTCATATATTCTGTCGAATGTGGGGATATAGCTCAGGGGTAGAGCGCTCGCTTTGCATGCGAGAAGTCTGGTGTTCGATTCCCCATATCTCCAACAGTAGTTTTGGTTTTATTCTTCAAGTTCTTTACTTTTATAAATTTTTTTTCAGGAAATTTACAAAATGATTGAAAGAAAAATTAGATTAGGAAATTAATATTCACAACTAAAATTTTTGATCAAGAGGTTCTTCAAGTTTGAACAAACTCACAGTCATATATTCTGTCAAATGTGGGGATATAGCTCAGGGGTAGAGCGCTAGCTTTGCATGCGAGAAGTCTGGGGTTCGATTCCCCATATCTCCAACAGTAGTTTTGGTTTTATTCTTCAAGTTCTTTGCTTTTCTATATTTTTTTCAAGAGATTTACAAAATGATTGAAACAAAAATTAGATTAGGAGATTAATATTCACAACTAAAATTTTTGATCAAGAGGTTCTTCAAGTTTGAACAAACTCACAGTCATATATTCTGTCAAATGTGGGGATATAGCTCAGGGGTAGAGCGCTAGCTTTGCATGCGAGAAATCTGGGGTTCGATTCCCCATATCTCCAACAGTAGTTTTGGTTTTATTTTTCAAGTTCTTTACTTTTCTATATTTTTTTTCAGGAAATTTACAAAATAATTGAAAGAAAAATTAGATTAGGAAATTAATATTCACAACTAAAATTTCTGATCAAGAGGTTCTTCAAGTTTGAACAAACTCACAGTTATTAACTTTGTCGAATGTGGGGATATAGCTCAGGGGTAGAGCGCTCGCTTTGCATGCGAGAAGTCTGGGGTTCGATTCCCCATATCTCCAACAGTAGTTTTGGTTTTATTCTTCAAGTTCTTTACTTTTATAAATTTTTTTTCAGGAAATTTACAAAATGATTGAAAGAAAAATTAGATTAGGAAATTAATATTCACAACTAAAATTTTTGATCAAGAGGTTTTTCAGGTTTGAACAAACTCACAGTCATATATTCTGTCAAATGTGGGGATATAGCTCAGGGGTAGAGCGCTCGCTTTGCATGCGAGAAGTCTGGAGTTCGATTCCCCATATCTCCAACAGTAATTTTGGTTTTATTCTTCGAGTTCTTAACTTTTCTATATTTTTTTTCAGGAGATTTACAAAATGATTGAAAGAAAAATTAGATTAGGAGATTAATAATCACAACTAAAATTTCTGATCAAGAGGTTCTTCAAGTTTGAACAAACTCACAGACATTGACTTTGTCGAATGTGGGGATATAGCTCAGGGGTAGAGCGCTCGCTTTGCATGCGAGAAGTCTGGGGTTGGATTCCCCATATCTCCAACAGTAGTTTTGGTTTTATTCTTCAAGTTCTTTAGTTTTATATTTTTTTTTTCAGGAGATTTACAAAATGATTGAAAGAAAAATAAGATTAGGAAATTAATATTCACAACTAAAATTTCTGATCAAGAGGTTCTTCAAGTTTGAACAAACTCACAGTCATTGACTTTGTCGAATGTGGGGATATAGCTCAGGGGTAGAGCGCTCGCTTTGCATGCGAGAAGTCTGGGGTTCGATTCCCCATATCTCCAACAGTAGTTTTGGTTTCATTCTTCAAGTTCTTTACTTTTATATATTTTTTTCAGGAGATTTACAAAATGATTGAAACAAAAATTAGATTAGGTAATTAATATTCACAACTAAAATTTCTGATCAAGAGGTTCTTCAAGTTTGAACAAACTCACAGTCATATATTCTGTCGAATGTGGGGATATAGCTTAGGGGTAGAGCGCTCGCTTTGCATGCGAGAAGTCTGGGGTTCGATTCCCCATATCTCCAACAGTAGTTTTGGTTTTATTCTTCAAGTTCTTTACTTTTATATATTTTTTTTCAGGAAATTTACAAAATGATTGAAAGAAAAATTAGATTAGAAAATTAATATTCACAACTAAAATTTTTGATCAAGAGGTTCTTCAAGTTTGAACAAACTCACAGTCATTAACTCTGTCGAATGTGCGGATATAGCTCAGGGGTAGAGCGCTCGCTTTGCATGCGAGAAGTCTGGGGTTCGATTCCCCATATCTCCAACAGTAGTTTTGGTTTTATTCTTCAAGTTCTTTACTTTTCTATATTTTTTTTCAGGAGATTTACAAAATGATTGAAAGAAAAATTAGATTAGGAAATTAATATTCACAACTAAAATTTTTGATCAAGAGGTTTTTCAGGTTTGAACAAACTCACAGTCATATATTCTGTCAAATGTGGAGATATAGCTCAGGGGTAGAGCGCTCGCTTTGCATGCGAGAAGTCTGGGGTTCGATTCCCCATATCTCCAACAGTAGTTTTGGTATTATTCTTCAAGTTCTTTACTTTTCTATATTTTTTTTCAGGAGATTTACAAAATGATTGAAACAAAAATTAGATTAGGAGATTAATATTCACAACTAAAATTTTTGATCAAGAGGTTCTTCAAGTTTGAACAAACTCACAGTCATATATTCTGTCGAATGTGGGGATATAGCTCAGGGGTAGAGCGCTCGCTTTGCATGCGAGAAGTCTGGTGTTCGATTCCCCATATCTCCAACAGTAGTTTTGGTTTTATTCTTCAAGTTCTTTACTTTTATAAATTTTTTTTCAGGAAATTTACAAAATGATTGAAAGAAAAATTAGATTAGGAAATTAATATTCACAACTAAAATTTTTGATCAAGAGGTTCTTCAAGTTTGAACAAACTCACAGTCATATATTCTGTCAAATGTGGGGATATAGCTCAGGGGTAGAGCGCTAGCTTTGCATGCGAGAAGTCTGGGGTTCGATTCCCCATATCTCCAACAGTAGTTTTGGTTTTATTCTTCAAGTTCTTTGCTTTTCTATATTTTTTTCAAGAGATTTACAAAATGATTGAAACAAAAATTAGATTAGGAGATTAATATTCACAACTAAAATTTTTGATCAAGAGGTTCTTCAAGTTTGAACAAACTCACAGTCATATATTCTGTCAAATGTGGGGATATAGCTCAGGGGTAGAGCGCTAGCTTTGCATGCGAGAAATCTGGGGTTCGATTCCCCATATCTCCAACAGTAGTTTTGGTTTTATTTTTCAAGTTCTTTACTTTTCTATATTTTTTTTCAGGAAATTTACAAAATGATTGAACGAAAAATTAGATTAGGAAATTAATATTCACAACTAAAATTTTTGATCAAGAGGTTCTTCAAGTTTGAACAAACTCACAGTCATATATTCTGTCGAATGTGGGGATATAGCTCAGGGGTAGAGCGCTCGCTTTGCATGCGAGAAGTCTGGGGTTCGATTCCCCATATCTCCAACAGTAGTTTTGGTTTTATTCTTCGAGTTCTTAACTTTTCTATATTTTTTTTCAAGAGATTTACAAAATGATTGAAACAAAAATTAGATTAGGAGATTAATATTCACAACTAAAATTTTTGATCAAGAGGTTCTTCAAGTTTGAACAAACTCACAGTCATATATTCTGTCAAATGTGGGGATATAGCTCAGGGGTCGAGCGCTCGCTTTGCATGCGAGAAGTCTGGGGTTCGATTCCTCATATCTCCAACAGTAGTTTTGGTTTTATTCTTCAAGTTCTTTACTTTTCTATATTTTTTTTCAGGAGATTTACAAAATGATTGAAAGAAAAATTAGATTAGGAAATTAATATTCACAACTAAAATTTCTGATCAAGAGGTTCTTCAAGTTTGAACAAACTCACAGTTATTAACTTTGTCGAATGTGGGGATATAGCTCAGGGGTAGAGCGCTCGCTTTGCATGCGAGAAGTCTGGGGTTCGATTCTCCATATCTCCAACAGTAGTTTTGGTTTTATTCTTCAAGTTCTTTACTTTTATAAATTTTTTTTCAGGAAATTTACAAAATGATTGAAAGAAAAATTAGATTAGGAAATTAATATTCACAACTAAAATTTTTGATCAAGAGGTTTTTCAGGTTTGAACAAACTCACAGTCATATATTCTGTCAAATGTGGGGATATAGCTCAGGGGTAGAGCGCTCGCTTTGCATGCGAGAAGTCTGGGGTTCGATTCCCCATATCTCCAACAGTAGTTTTGGTATTATTCTTCAAGTTCTTTACTTTTCTATATTTTTTTTCAGGAGATTTACAAAATGATTGAAACAAAAATTAGATTAGGAGATTAATATTCACAACTAAAATTTTTGATCAAGAGGTTCTTCAAGTTTGAACAAACTCACAGTCATATATTCTGTCGAATGTGGGGATATAGCTCAGGGGTAGAGCGCTCGCTTTGCATGCGAGAAGTCTGGTGTTCGATTCCCCATATCTCCAACAGTAGTTTTGGTTTTATTCTTCAAGTTCTTTACTTTTATAAATTTTTTTTCAGGAAATTTACAAAATGATTGAAAGAAAAATTAGATTAGGAAATTAATATTCACAACTAAAATTTTTGATCAAGAGGTTCTTCAAGTTTGAACAAACTCACAGTCATATATTCTGTCGAATGTGGGGATATAGCTCAGGGGTAGAGCGCTCGCTTTGCATGCGAGAAGTCTGGGGTTCGATTCCCCATATCTCCAACAGTAGTTTTGGTTTTATTCTTCAAGTTCTTTACTTTTATATATTTTTTTCAGGAGATTTACAAAATGATTGAAAGAAAAATTAGATTAGGAAATTAATATTCACAACTAAAATTTCTGATCAAGAGGTTCTTCAAGTTTGAACAAACTCACAGTCATATATTCTGTCGAATGTGGGGATATAGCTCAGGGGTAGAGCGCTCGCTTTGCATGCGAGAAGTCTGGGGTTCGATTCCCCATATCTCCAACAGTAGTTTTGGTTTTATTCTTCAAGTTCTTTACTTTTATATATTTTTTTTCAGGAAATTTACAAAATGATTGAAAGAAAAATTGGATTAGAAAATTAATATTCACAACTAAAATTTTTGATCAAGAGGTTCTTCAAGTTTGAACAAACTCACAGTCATTAACTCTGTCGAATAAGCGGATATAGCTCAGGGGTAGAGCGCTCGCTTTGCATGCGAGAAGTTTGGGGTTCGATTCCCCATATCTCCAACA
The DNA here is from genome assembly GCA_964057225.1 of Auanema rhodensis. NCBI lineage: Eukaryota > Metazoa > Nematoda > Chromadorea > Rhabditida > Rhabditidae > Auanema > Auanema rhodense. The sequence continues at coordinate 4,277,196 of OZ059899.1, read as the reverse complement.
GTAGTTTTGGTTTTATTCTTCAAGTTCTTTACTTTTCTATATTTTTTTTCAGGAGATTTACAAAATGATTGAAAGAAAAATTAGATTAGGAAATTAATATTCACAACTAAAATTTTTGATCAAGAGGTTCTTCAAGTTTGAACAAACTCACAGTCATATATTCTGTCGAATGTGGGGATATAGCTCAGGGGTAGAGCGCTCGCTTTGCATGCGAGAAGTCTGGTGTTCGATTCCCCATATCTCCAACAGTAGTTTTGGTATTATTCTTCAAGTTCTTTACTTTTCTATATTTTTTTTCAGGAGATTTACAAAATGATTGAAACAAAAATTAGATTAGGAGATTAATATTCACAACTAAAATTTTTGATCAAGAGGTTCTTCAAGTTTGAACAAACTCACAGTCATATATTCTGTCGAATGTGGGGATATAGCTCAGGGGTAGAGCGCTCGCTTTGCATGCGAGAAGTCTGGTGTTCGATTCCCCATATCTCCAACAGTAGTTTTGGTTTTATTCTTCAAGTTCTTTACTTTTATAAATTTTTTTTCAGGAAATTTACAAAATGATTGAAAGAAAAATTAGATTAGGAAATTAATATTCACAACTAAAATTTTTGATCAAGAGGTTCTTCAAGTTTGAACAAACTCACAGTCATATATTCTGTCAAATGTGGGGATATAGCTCAGGGGTAGAGCGCTAGCTTTGCATGCGAGAAGTCTGGGGTTCGATTCCCCATATCTCCAACAGTAGTTTTGGTTTTATTCTTCAAGTTCTTTGCTTTTCTATATTTTTTTCAAGAGATTTACAAAATGATTGAAACAAAAATTAGATTAGGAGATTAATATTCACAACTAAAATTTTTGATCAAGAGGTTCTTCAAGTTTGAACAAACTCACAGTCATATATTCTGTCAAATGTGGGGATATAGCTCAGGGGTAGAGCGCTAGCTTTGCATGCGAGAAATCTGGGGTTCGATTCCCCATATCTCCAACAGTAGTTTTGGTTTTATTTTTCAAGTTCTTTACTTTTCTATATTTTTTTTCAGGAAATTTACAAAATGATTGAACGAAAAATTAGATTAGGAAATTAATATTCACAACTAAAATTTTTGATCAAGAGGTTCTTCAAGTTTGAACAAACTCACAGTCATATATTCTGTCGAATGTGGGGATATAGCTCAGGGGTAGAGCGCTCGCTTTGCATGCGAGAAGTCTGGGGTTCGATTCCCCATATCTCCAACAGTAGTTTTGGTTTTATTCTTCGAGTTCTTAACTTTTCTATATTTTTTTTCAAGAGATTTACAAAATGATTGAAACAAAAATTAGATTAGGAGATTAATATTCACAACTAAAATTTTTGATCAAGAGGTTCTTCAAGTTTGAACAAACTCACAGTCATATATTCTGTCAAATGTGGGGATATAGCTCAGGGGTCGAGCGCTCGCTTTGCATGCGAGAAGTCTGGGGTTCGATTCCTCATATCTCCAACAGTAGTTTTGGTTTTATTCTTCAAGTTCTTTACTTTTCTATATTTTTTTTCAGGAGATTTACAAAATGATTGAAACAAAAATTAGATTAGGTAATTAATATTCACAACTAAAATTTCTGATCAAGAGGTTCTTCAAGTTTGAACAAACTCACAGTCATATATTCTGTCGAATGTGGGGATATAGCTCAGGGGTAGAGCGCTCGCTTTGCATGCGAGAAGTCTGGGGTTCGATTCCCCATATCTCCAACAGTAGTTTTGGTTTTATTCTTCAAGTTCTTTACTTTTATATATTTTTTTTCAGGAAATTTACAAAATGATTGAAAGAAAAATTAGATTAGAAAATTAATATTCACAACTAAAATTTTTGATCAAGAGGTTCTTCAAGTTTGAACAAACTCACAGTCATTAACTCTGTCGAATGTGCGGATATAGCTCAGGGGTAGAGCGCTCGCTTTGCATGCGAGAAGTCTGGGGTTCGATTCCCCATATCTCCAACAGTAGTTTTGGTTTTATTCTTCAAGTTCTTTACTTTTCTATATTTTTTTTCAGGAGATTTACAAAATGATTGAAAGAAAAATTAGATTAGGAAATTAATATTCACAACTAAAATTTTTGATCAAGAGGTTTTTCAGGTTTGAACAAACTCACAGTCATATATTCTGTCAAATGTGGGGATATAGCTCAGGGGTAGAGCGCTCGCTTTGCATGCGAGAAGTCTGGGGTTCGATTCCCCATATCTCCAACAGTAGTTTTGGTATTATTCTTCAAGTTCTTTACTTTTCTATATTTTTTTTCAGGAGATTTACAAAATGATTGAAACAAAAATTAGATTAGGAGATTAATATTCACAACTAAAATTTTTGATCAAGAGGTTCTTCAAGTTTGAACAAACTCACAGTCATATATTCTGTCGAATGTGGGGATATAGCTCAGGGGTAGAGCGCTCGCTTTGCATGCGAGAAGTCTGGTGTTCGATTCCCCATATCTCCAACAGTAGTTTTGGTTTTATTCTTCAAGTTCTTTACTTTTATAAATTTTTTTTCAGGAAATTTACAAAATGATTGAAAGAAAAATTAGATTAGGAAATTAATATTCACAACTAAAATTTTTGATCAAGAGGTTCTTCAAGTTTGAACAAACTCACAGTCATATATTCTGTCAAATGTGGGGATATAGCTCAGGGGTAGAGCGCTAGCTTTGCATGCGAGAAGTCTGGGGTTCGATTCCCCATATCTCCAACAGTAGTTTTGGTTTTATTCTTCAAGTTCTTTGCTTTTCTATATTTTTTTCAAGAGATTTACAAAATGATTGAAACAAAAATTAGATTAGGAGATTAATATTCACAACTAAAATTTTTGATCAAGAGGTTCTTCAAGTTTGAACAAACTCACAGTCATATATTCTGTCAAATGTGGGGATATAGCTCAGGGGTAGAGCGCTAGCTTTGCATGCGAGAAATCTGGGGTTCGATTCCCCATATCTCCAACAGTAGTTTTGGTTTTATTTTTCAAGTTCTTTACTTTTCTATATTTTTTTTCAGGAAATTTACAAAATGATTGAACGAAAAATTAGATTAGGAAATTAATATTCACAACTAAAATTTTTGATCAAGAGGTTCTTCAAGTTTGAACAAACTCACAGTCATATATTCTGTCGAATGTGGGGATATAGCTCAGGGGTAGAGCGCTCGCTTTGCATGCGAGAAGTCTGGGGTTCGATTCCCCATATCTCCAACAGTAGTTTTGGTTTTATTCTTCGAGTTCTTAACTTTTCTATATTTTTTTTCAAGAGATTTACAAAATGATTGAAACAAAAATTAGATTAGGAGATTAATATTCACAACTAAAATTTTTGATCAAGAGGTTCTTCAAGTTTGAACAAACTCACAGTCATATATTCTGTCAAATGTGGGGATATAGCTCAGGGGTCGAGCGCTCGCTTTGCATGCGAGAAGTCTGGGGTTCGATTCCTCATATCTCCAACAGTAGTTTTGGTTTTATTCTTCAAGTTCTTTACTTTTCTATATTTTTTTTCAGGAGATTTACAAAATAATTGAAAGAAAAATTAGATTAGGAAATTAATATTCACAACTAAAATTTCTGATCAAGAGGTTCTTCAAGTTTGAACAAACTCACAGTCATATATTCTGTCAAATGTGGGGATATAGCTCAGGGGTAGAGCGCTAGCTTTGCATGCGAGAAGTCTGGGGTTCGATTCCCCATATCTCCAACAGTAGTTTTGGTTTTATTCTTCAAGTTCTTTGCTTTTCTATATTTTTTTCAAGAGATTTACAAAATGATTGAAACAAAAATTAGATTAGGAGATTAATATTCACAACTAAAATTTTTGATCAAGAGGTTCTTCAAGTTTGAACAAACTCACAGTCATATATTCTGTCAAATGTGGGGATATAGCTCAGGGGTAGAGCGCTAGCTTTGCATGCGAGAAATCTGGGGTTCGATTCCCCATATCTCCAACAGTAGTTTTGGTTTTATTTTTCAAGTTCTTTACTTTTCTATATTTTTTTTCAGGAAATTTACAAAATGATTGAACGAAAAATTAGATTAGGAAATTAATATTCACAACTAAAATTTTTGATCAAGAGGTTCTTCAAGTTTGAACAAACTCACAGTCATATATTCTGTCGAATGTGGGGATATAGCTCAGGGGTAGAGCGCTCGCTTTGCATGCGAGAAGTCTGGGGTTCGATTCCCCATATCTCCAACAGTAGTTTTGGTTTTATTCTTCGAGTTCTTAACTTTTCTATATTTTTTTTCAAGAGATTTACAAAATGATTGAAACAAAAATTAGATTAGGAGATTAATATTCACAACTAAAATTTTTGATCAAGAGGTTCTTCAAGTTTGAACAAACTCACAGTCATATATTCTGTCAAATGTGGGGATATAGCTCAGGGGTCGAGCGCTCGCTTTGCATGCGAGAAGTCTGGGGTTCGATTCCTCATATCTCCAACAGTAGTTTTGGTTTTATTCTTCAAGTTCTTTACTTTTCTATATTTTTTTTCAGGAGATTTACAAAATAATTGAAAGAAAAATTAGATTAGGAAATTAATATTCACAACTAAAATTTCTGATCAAGAGGTTCTTCAAGTTTGAACAAACTCACAGTTATTAACTTTGTCGAATGTGGGGATATAGCTCAGGGGTAGAGCGCTCGCTTTGCATGCGAGAAGTCTGGGGTTCGATTCCCCATATCTCCAACAGTAGTTTTGGTTTTATTCTTCAAGTTCTTTACTTTTATAAATTTTTTTTCAGGAAATTTACAAAATGATTGAAAGAAAAATTAGATTAGGAAATTAATATTCACAACTAAAATTTTTGATCAAGAGGTTTTTCAGGTTTGAACAAACTCACAGTCATATATTCTGTCAAATGTGGGGATATAGCTCAGGGGTAGAGCGCTCGCTTTGCATGCGAGAAGTCTGGTGTTCGATTCCCCATATCTCCAACAGTAGTTTTGGTTTTATTCTTCAAGTTCTTTACTTTTCTATATTTTTTTTCAGGAGATTTACAAAATGATTGAAACAAAAATTAGATTAGGAGATTAATATTCACAACTAAAATTTTTGATCAAGAGGTTCTTCAAGTTTGAACAAACTCACAGTCATACATTCTGTCGAATGTGGGGATATAGCTCAGGGGTAGAGCGCTCGCTTTGCATGCGAGAAGTCTGGTGTTCGATTCCCCATATCTCCAACAGTAGTTTTGGTTTTATTCTTCAAGTTCTTTTCTTTTATAAATTTTTTTTCAGGAAATTTACAAAATGATTGAAAGAAAAATTAGATTAGGAAATTAATATTCACAACTAAAATTTTTGATCAAGAGGTTCTTCAAGTTTGAACAAACTCACAGTCATATATTCTGTCGAATGTGGGGATATAGCTCAGGGGTAGAGCGCTCGCTTTGCATGCGAGAAGTCTGGTGTTCGATTCCCCATATCTCCAACAGTAGTTTTGGTTTCATTCTTCAAGTTCTTTACTTTTATATATTTTTTTCAGGAGATTTACAAAATGATTGAAACAAAAATTAGATTAGGTAATTAATATTCACAACTAAAATTTCTGATCAAGAGGTTCTTCAAGTTTGAACAAACTCACAGTCATATATTCTGTCGAATGTGGGGATATAGCTCAGGGGTAGAGCGCTCGCTTTGCATGCGAGAAGTCTGGGGTTCGATTCCCCATATCTCCAACAGTAGTTTTGGTTTTATTCTTCAAGTTCTTTACTTTTATATATTTTTTTTCAGGAAATTCACAAAATGATTGAAAGAAAAATTAGATTAGAAAATTAATATTCACAACTAAAATTTTTGATCAAGAGGTTCTTCAAGTTTGAACAAACTCACAGTCATTAACTCTGTCGAATGTGCGGATATAGCTCAGGGGTAGAGCGCTCGCTTTGCATGCGAGAAGTCTGGGGTTCGATTCCCCATATCTCCAACAGTAGTTTTGGTTTTATTCTTCAAGTTCTTTACTTTTCTATATTTTTTTTCAGGAGATTTACAAAATGATTGAAAGAAAAATTAGATTAGGAAATTAATATTCACAACTAAAATTTTTGATCAAGAGGTTTTTCAGGTTTGAACAAACTCACAGTCATATATTCTGTCAAATGTGGGGATATAGCTCAGGGGTAGAGCGCTCGCTTTGCATGCGAGAAGTCTGGGGTTCGATTCCCCATATCTCCAACAGTAGTTTTGGTATTATTCTTCAAGTTCTTTACTTTTCTATATTTTTTTTCAGGAGATTTACAAAATGATTGAAACAAAAATTAGATTAGGAGATTAATATTCACAACTAAAATTTTTGATCAAGAGGTTCTTCAAGTTTGAACAAACTCACAGTCATATATTCTGTCGAATGTGGGGATATAGCTCAGGGGTAGAGCGCTCGCTTTGCATGCGAGAAGTCTGGTGTTCGATTCCCCATATCTCCAACAGTAGTTTTGGTTTTATTCTTCAAGTTCTTTACTTTTATAAATTTTTTTTCAGGAAATTTACAAAATGATTGAAAGAAAAATTAGATTAGGAAATTAATATTCACAACTAAAATTTTTGATCAAGAGGTTCTTCAAGTTTGAACAAACTCACAGTCATATATTCTGTCAAATGTGGGGATATAGCTCAGGGGTAGAGCGCTAGCTTTGCATGCGAGAAGTCTGGGGTTCGATTCCCCATATCTCCAACAGTAGTTTTGGTTTTATTCTTCAAGTTCTTTGCTTTTCTATATTTTTTTCAAGAGATTTACAAAATGATTGAAACAAAAATTAGATTAGGAGATTAATATTCACAACTAAAATTTTTGATCAAGAGGTTCTTCAAGTTTGAACAAACTCACAGTCATATATTCTGTCAAATGTGGGGATATAGCTCAGGGGTAGAGCGCTCGCTTTGCATGCGAGAAGTCTGGGGTTCGATTCCCCATATCTCCAACAGTAGTTTTGGTATTATTCTTCAAGTTCTTTACTTTTCTATATTTTTTTTCAGGAAATTTACAAAATGATTGAAAGAAAAATTAGATTAGGAAATTAATATTCACAACTAAAATTTTTGATCAAGAGGTTCTTCAAGTTTGAACAAACTCACAGTCATATATTCTGTCGAATGTGGGGATATAGCTCAGGGGTAGAGCGCTCGCTTTGCATGCGAGAAGTCTGGGGTTCGATTCCCCATATCTCTAACAGTAGTTTTGGTTTTATTCTTCGAGTTCTTAACTTTTCTATATTTTTTTTCAAGAGATTTACAAAATGATTGAAACAAAAATTAGATTAGGAGATTAATATTCACAACTAAAATTTTTGATCAAGAGGTTCTTCAAGTTTGAACAAACTCACAGTCATATATTCTGTCAAATGTGGGGATATAGCTCAGGGGTAGAGCGCTAGCTTTGCATGCGAGAAGTCTGGGGTTCGATTCCCCATATCTCCAACAGTAGTTTTGGTTTTATTCTTCAAGTTCTTTGCTTTTCTATATTTTTTTCAAGAGATTTACAAAATGATTGAAACAAAAATTAGATTAGGAGATTAATATTCACAACTAAAATTTTTGATCAAGAGGTTCTTCAAGTTTGAACAAACTCACAGTCATATATTCTGTCAAATGTGGGGATATAGCTCAGGGGTAGAGCGCTCGCTTTGCATGCGAGAAGTCTGGGGTTCGATTCCCCATATCTCCAACAGTAGTTTTGGTATTATTCTTCAAGTTCTTTACTTTTCTATATTTTTTTTCAGGAAATTTACAAAATGATTGAAAGAAAAATTAGATTAGGAAATTAATATTCACAACTAAAATTTTTGATCAAGAGGTTCTTCAAGTTTGAACAAACTCACAGTCATATATTCTGTCGAATGTGGGGATATAGCTCAGGGGTAGAGCGCTCGCTTTGCATGCGAGAAGTCTGGGGTTCGATTCCCCATATCTCTAACAGTAGTTTTGGTTTTATTCTTCGAGTTCTTAACTTTTCTATATTTTTTTTCAAGAGATTTACAAAATGATTGAAACAAAAATTAGATTAGGAGATTAATATTCACAACTAAAATTTTTGATCAAGAGGTTCTTCAAGTTTGAACAAACTCACAGTCATATATTCTGTCAAATGTGGGGATATAGCTCAGGGGTCGAGCGCTCGCTTTGCATGCGAGAAGTCTGGGGTTCGATTCCTCATATCTCCAACAGTAGTTTTGGTTTTATTCTTCAAGTTCTTTACTTTTCTATATTTTTTTTCAGGAGATTTACAAAATGATTGAAAGAAAAATTAGATTAGGAAATTAATATTCACAACTAAAATTTCTGATCAAGAGGTTCTTCAAGTTTGAACAAACTCACAGTTATTAACTTTGTCGAATGTGGGGATATAGCTCAGGGGTAGAGCGCTCGCTTTGCATGCGAGAAGTCTGGGGTTCGATTCCCCGTATCTCCAACAGTAGTTTTGGTTTTATTCTTCAAGTTCTTTACTTTTATAAATTTTTTTTCAGGAAATTTACAAAATGATTGAAAGAAAAATTAGATTAGGAAATTAATATTCACAACTAAAATTTTTGATCAAGAGGTTTTTCAGGTTTGAACAAACTCACAGTCATATATTCTGTCAAATGTGGGGATATAGCTCAGGGGTAGAGCGCTCGCTTTGCATGCGAGAAGTCTGGGGTTCGATTCCCCATATCTCCAACAGTAGTTTTGGTATTATTCTTCAAGTTCTTTACTTTTCTATATTTTTTTTCAGGAGATTTACAAAATGATTGAAACAAAAATTAGATTAGGAGATTAATATTCACAACTAAAATTTTTGATCAAGAGGTTCTTCAAGTTTGAACAAACTCACAGTCATATATTCTGTCGAATGTGGGGATATAGCTCAGGGGTAGAGCGCTCGCTTTGCATGCGAGAAGTCTGGTGTTCGATTCCCCATATCTCCAACAGTAGTTTTGGTTTTATTCTTCAAGTTCTTTACTTTTATAAATTTTTTTTCAGGAAATTTACAAAATGATTGAAAGAAAAATTAGATTAGGAAATTAATATTCACAACTAAAATTTTTGATCAAGAGGTTCTTCAAGTTTGAACAAACTCACAGTCATATATTCTGTCGAATGTGGGGATATAGCTCAGGGGTAGAGCGCTCGCTTTGCATGCGAGAAGTCTGGGGTTCGATTCCCCATATCTCCAACAGTAGTTTTGGTTTTATTCTTCGAGTTCTTAACTTTTCTATATTTTTTTTCAAGAGATTTACAAAATGATTGAAACAAAAATTAGATTAGGAGATTAATATTCACAACTAAAATTTTTGATCAAGAGGTTCTTCAAGTTTGAACAAACTCACAGTCATATATTCTGTCGAATGTGGGGATATAGCTCAGGGGTAGAGCGCTCGCTTTGCATGCGAGAAGTCTGGGGTTCGATTCCCCATATCTCCAACAGTAGTTTTGGTTTTATTCTTCAAGTTCTTTACTTTTATAAATTTTTTTTCAGGAAATTTACAAAATGATTGAAAGAAAAATTAGATTAGGAAATTAATATTCACAACTAAAATTTTTGATCAAGAGGTTTTTCAAGTTTGAACAAACTCACAGTCATATATTCTGTCAAATGTGAGAATATAGCTCAGGGGTAGAGCGCTCGCTTTGCATGCGAGAAGTCTGGGGTTCGATTCCCCATATCTCCCGTTCCATTCGGAAATCAATACGTAGCAGGCGGGTTAGAATCAGACGACATGAGGCTGAGAGAGGACGACACGCCCTTCATATGGAACACAGACTTCAGCTTTGCCTTATGGAATGACTATGGATGGTTGGTCTTCCTTTCTTAGCTCTCTTTCACTTTATATCTTTATGTAGACTTATATAACTTATTGTAATCATGTAGACATAATAAACCTTTCTTTCTCGAGTCTTATGTTTATCCATTATGCTCTTTATCTACCGCTACATCTGGAATACTATCACACTCATCTTGTAGGCTTTACTGGTCTATAGGATCGACGTGAGAGCATAACGGAACGTGGAGGTTCCACCTCGAACATTTTATCTTGATTTCTTGACTATTTGCTCTTATATTTCGTTATTTTCAATATTTCATTGAATCTGAGTTCTCTTATATCTCTAAACCATCTACTCCATGTCTTAACACAATACGGTGGGGCCAACAACGTTTAAAAGGGAACAGATGCAAGGACCACTCCTTTTGGAGATGAATATTTTATATTTTTTGAAACTGAAGTTATATTTTCCCGTTTGTTCACAATTTTCTGTCTGTCTGAACCCAACAATTTTTATATCCTTGCTGTTAACATCGAATACTCTGTTACCCGAACTCGAAGCATTTTTGAGGACCCTAGGATGAATTAGTGAACAAATTCACCGAAGGATAATTTTTATTGAGATTTATGCCCACACTTTCTCCTTTTAAGGATTGATTTTGGCTTCGAGGAAAGAATAGCCACGGTTATTTCTTTATTTTTGTGGATGAAACAATTTTGCGCACCAAATTGAGATTATTTCATATTTTGCGGACTATTTTATTTTGCGTTACCAACCTATTTGCCAACGCTGTAGGTCTGGTAATCCCGGAGAGATTAGCCCTTCTACCTTTGCTTCTTAAAAACGAAGCAGCGGAAGAAGCGTACAGGCAAGTACCTGAACAATTAAAAACCACCGGTTCATGGAATGACCTGTTAAGAGCTTTAACATCTAAGCTGTGTCCTGAATATAATCAGGACCCCGCGCTGATCAATCTCCAAAATACAACCCAAGGGGATCTGACAATTGACGCTTACGCTCAATCACTGAGAACGATTGCACTAAGCGCTTTTGCCACGGATGACCCTCACAAAGATCACATATTAAGATCAACTTTCCTCAGAGGACTAAAAAATACTCTGAAACCAGCTGTGATTCGAGCGAAGCCAAAATCCTTCACGGATGCGATTGAGGCCGCTCGCTGGGAAGAATCGATAATGAACCAGACAACAGACACGCAGTCCATGCTAGTCAATGCTGTAAACAAAGCACTAGCTCCTTTCGCGCGCACAAACGAGAGACGAGATAACCGAAATTTCGACCGTAATTATCCACGTGATAACCAAAACAATAAAAATTATCATAATTATCAAAATTATCAGAAAAATAAAAACTTTTCAAAATATAATAACAACCAAAATCGTAACGGCTCTTTTGCTAATTATCGCCGTAACAATAATTATGAACGAAATTCGGGACGATTTAATAACAACTGGCATTCAAACAATTTTAATCCTTCAAACAATGGTAGAAGAGGAAGGACTAATGAACATAACGGACAAAGAAGAGTCCATTTTAACAATCAAAAAGATCAATCAAGAGGACGAGATAGAAGCACACCACGAATTAACTCTGTGACCCTTTCACCGTTATCACTAACGGTTGTAATGGCAATCACAGTAGCAATTTTCCTGCCATGTGTAACTTCATATCAAATTTGCACAAAAGCAACTGGAGGAGCCTTATTAGTTCCACCAGTAGTAAAGAAATGTAAATTAACAGAAACAAATCATGTGCTACGTACACAAATCCATCTATACACGCGAAACCACACGGCACACGAGTGGGACGCGAGGCGCTGCTCGAAGGAAGTACACAAGCTGTGTGTACGCGATTTGTTATTCCTCCGCGACACAAACAGAACAATCGATAGGGTGCAGCCTATAGCGGCGCACGAGTGCAGGCAGGCGATTCGCGATCGCAAATGGAATAACATGGAGCTGGAGAGAATCGATAGTATAGCACAAGCAACCCCAGAGCCCTCCTATGATCCGGCGCGCGCGTTTAGCCGCGACGAGTGCGAGGAGCGGCCGCGTTTAGTACTAGAGCGCGGAGTCATAACCCGCATGCCCGATGATACAATATTATCCAATTTAATACTAAACACTGAAGGTTGTAGTGCTCATCATGGTAATTGCAAATCAAATACATCAATAATTATATGGGATCCCCAAACATCGGATTCCCGTTGTAATTATATCGATATGCATTACTACGATGCTATAATAAGCAAAGAAACTATTTTGATTCCAAGTACACAATCAGCGCTTATCCTTTCGAGTAAAATAACTCCAAAACCAATTGCATCCTGCTTTAGACAACCAGCATTCCATACAACATCAGGAAATTATATAACATTCCCCAAATATCCTAATGATAACAATATCACACTCCTAATTGAACGAGAATTTAAGAAATTGCCGTTCAAAAGACCTAAACGCGCAACTTCTACAAAATGCTCATTCCCATTCGATCAGGATAGAATAAATGATGTTGAAGATTTTGAAACGTACACGCTTCGAATTTGCCCATATCCATTTTTAAGACCACTTATGAGTAATCCAGGAATTACACAAATTATTCCTCTAATTAAAGGAAGACGTATGGTAGACCCTACATATTCCTTGAAAGAATGGATAATAGCCCATCGTGAAAATTTTGAATTTTTCTTTAAAACTCAAATTTATGAGAAATCTTTAAGACATTTTCTCAAACAATATGATTTCCGTGATAAAGACGAAGCCATTTTACAATATGTTGCTCAAAGAGAATTAGCTTTAGCTACTAAAGCTGGAATATCTTATTTAACATCCAGGCAACTTCTTCAACAAATATCAGATCGTTTGACCGTTATTGAATTTGATCGGTTAATTCGTACAAAAGAAGGCACTTATCGAGAGCGTGCTGAAACTATTGCTCTTGATTTAGCCAATACACCAGTTATAATTGAAGAAAAATTAACAGTTCCATCAAGACAAGAAATATTAAAAGCATTCGTAAAAATGCCACCAATAAGGAAACAATGCGTTAAATGCGGACAAAGGAAGAAAGATCCTTACGCTATGACCGTTCAGCCTATGGGTCAATTTGAAATACCATCAAAACCATTTGAGAGAATACATATGGATATTATGGGACCATTCCCTACTTCAAAAAGAAACAACAATTATGTCCTAACAATACAAGATTCATTCTCCAAATGGGCGACAACCATCGCTATACCAACAATTGTCACCGATGTCATCATTGATAGATTCCTCAGGAATTTCGTATATATTTTTGGACCACCAAATCGTTTAATAACCGATCGTGGATCTAATTTTGTATCAAAGAAATTTGAAGAAATGTGTGAAAAACTTGGCATTAAACACGAGCCAACACTCCCTCATCAGAAAAACTCTAATGGACAAGTCGAAAGACTACACAGAACGCTAGAAGAAGGATTAACACACTATCTCAACGAAGACGTAACTGATTGGGACATGTATTTACCAAAAGTTACTTTTGCGTTAAATACAATAACACACGCAACCACAGGAATCTCTCCATACATAGCATTATTCGGAAAAGAAAGTCGTATGAGATTAGACAAAGAATTATTCCCCGAGACATTACAACCAGCGATCTTGGAAGAAATTGAGAATACCGAATATATCAGAGGAGAAAGAAGAACCATCATTCAAGAAAATCTTGCAAAACATCAAGAAACCGCGAAGAGAAAACATGATGGACGACAACGAATAGAAGAAAGAGATATCCGAAAAGGAGACCAAGTTATGTAAGCAATTAAAGCGCATAAACCAGGTCAAAAGCTTCGCAAATCATATGATGGACCATTTGAAGTCATCAACGTTCAAGGAAACATGGTACAACTCAAGAATCCATTTGGAAAAATTCAAGACGTACACAAAGACAATCTTAAACTTTTTGAACGCAAAATGGACCATACAATCGCTCAAAACACGCGATCCAATACAACGACTTATGACACGGACGACGACAGCGATATTGAGATCATAAAAGTCATAAATGGTAACGATAATTATGACTCTACTGAAGAAACAGAACCAGAAGACCCATCGGACCAAAATTGGCTACCACCAAGAAGAAGACGATGAAAGAAATAATTTCGAGATTGATAAAATTATTGTAAAACTTTGTATCAACTCTCTTTTAAAAAACCAGAGCTATTAATATTATTATATCATTGAAAAACTTGAGTAAGACGAGATGTAAGCTAATAATCAAAAAGCATTTCAGTTTCAAAGCATATATGATTATAAAACTTCATCAATTTCAAATAATTTCCCGTAAATAATGAAGAAATGAAAGATAAGAGACATTATATTGCATATTCATCTGAGCAACAGTCCTTATCAAGTAGTTAATGATTCAATTCCGGAAATTATATGGGATTTAGTTTAATTTTTTTTATTATTACAATTCGCTTTGAATACGCTGAAGAAACATGCTAGCTCCATCGATAATATAGCATGACTCTCGTTTCTCTATACTCAAACAAGTTAGACATGCAGCGTCGTGCCTAAAAAGCTATTTTGCGCACTCTCGCTGACAAAATATAGCCCTGGTATTCTAAAAGATTGTTTTATTCCTTAATATTCATGTATTTTCAAATAATTGTTATTAAATTCTTTTCAGATAATATTGTTTAACATTATATTGTAATTTATCTTTACTATTTTTATGTTAACATTGTAATTTTTATTTTTTAAAACTAAACCTTCTGCTACGATTGAAACAAGCCACATATTTTGCTATTCGCGAGGACGCGACAAAAACTCGAAAAAATGGCACGTTCCATTCGGAAATCAATACGTAGCAGACGGGTTAGAATCAGACGACATGAGGCTGAGAGAGGACGACACGCCCTTCATATGGAACACAGACTTCAGCTTTGCCTTATGGAATGACTATGGATGGTTGGTCTTCCTTTCTTAGCTCTCTTTCACTTTATATCTTTATGTAGACTTATATAACTTATTGTAATCATGTAGACATAATAAACCTTTCTTTCTCGAGTCTTATGTTTATCCATTATGCTCTTTATCTACCGCTACATCTGGAATACTATCACACTCATCTTGTAGGCTTTATTGGTCTATAGGATCGACGTGAGAGCATAACGGAACGCTCCAACAGTAGTTTTGGTTTTATTCTTCAAGTTCTTTACTTTTCTATATTTTTTTTCAGGAGATTTACAAAATGATTGAAACAAAAATTAGATTAGGAGATTAATATTCACAACTAAAATTTTTGATCAAGAGGTTCTTCAAGTTTGAACAAACTCACAGTCATATATTCTGTCGAATGTGGGGATATAGCTCAGGGGTAGAGCGCTCGCTTTGCATGCGAGAAGTCTGGGGTTCGATTCCCCATATCTCCAACAGTAGTTTTGGTTTTATTCTTCAAGTTCTTTACTTTTCTATATTTTTTTTCAGGAGATTTACAAAATGATTGAGAGAAAAATTAGATTAGGAAATTAATATTCACAACTAAAATTTTTGATCAAGAGGTTCTTCAAGTTTGAACAAACTCACAGTCATATATTCTGTCGAATGTGGGGATATAGCTCAGGGGTAGAGCGCTCGCTTTGCATGCGAGAAGTCTGGTGTTCGATTTCCCATATCTCCAACAGTAGTTTTGGTTTTATTCTTCAAGTTCTTTACTTTTATAAATTTTTTTTCAGGAAATTTACAAAATGATTGAAAGAAAAATTAGATTAGGAAATTAATATTCACAACTAAAATTTTTGATCAAGAGGTTCTTCAAGTTTGAACAAACTCACAGTCATATATTCTGTCAAATGTGGGGATATAGCTCAGGGGTAGAGCGCTCGCTTTGCATGCGAGAAGTCTGGGGTTCGATTCCCCATATCTCCAACAGTAGTTTTGGTTTTATTCTTCGAGTTCTTAACTTTTCTATATTTTTTTTCAAGAGATTTACAAAATGATTGAAACAAAAATTAGATTAGGAGATTAATATTCACAACTAAAATTTTTGATCAAGAGGTTCTTCAAGTTTGAACAAACTCACAGTCATATATTCTGTCAAATGTGGAGATATAGCTCAGGGGTCGAGCGCTCGCTTTGCATGCGAGAAGTCTGGGGTTCGATTCCTCATATCTCCAACAGTAGTTTTGGTTTTATTCTTCAAGTTCTTTACTTTTATAAAATTTTTTTCAGGAAATTTACAAAATGATTGAAAGAAAAATTAGATTAGGAAATTAATATTCACAACTAAAATTTTTGATCAAGAGGTTCTTCAAGTTTGAACAAACTCACAGTCATTGACTTTGTCGAATGTGGGGATATAGCTCAGGGGTAGAGCGCTCGCTTTGCATGCGAGAAGTCTGGGGTTCGATTCCCCATATCTCCAACAGTAGTTTTGGTTTTATTCTTCAAGTTCTTTACTTTTATATATTTTTTTTCAGGAGATTTACAAAATGATTGAAAGAAAAATTAGATTAGAAAATTAATATTCACAACTAAAATTTCTGATCAAGAGGTTCTTCAAGTTTGAACAAACTCACAGTCATATATTCTGTCGAATGTGGGGATATAGCTCAGGGGTAGAGCGCTCGCTTTGCATGCGAGAAGTCTGGGGTTTGATTCCCCATATCTCCAACAGTAGTTTTGGTTTTATTCTTCAAGTTCTTAACTTTTCTATATTTTTTTTCAAGAGATTTACGAAATGATTGAAACCAAAATTAGATTAGGAGATTAATATTCACAACTAAAATTTTTGATCAAGAGGTTCTTCAAGTTTGAACAAACTCACAGTCATATATTCTGTCAAATGTGGAGATATAGCTCAGGGGTAGAGCGCTCGCTTTGCATGCGAGAAGTCTGGGGTTCGATTCTCCATATCTCCAACAGTAGTTTTGGTTTTATTCTTCAAGTTCTTTACTTTTATATATTTTTTTTCAAGAGATTTACAAAATGATTGAAAGAAAAATTAGATTAGAAAATTAATATTCACAACTAAAATTTCTGATCAAGAGGTTCTTCAAGTTTGAACAAACTCACAGTCATATATTCTGTCGAATGTGGGGATATAGCTCAGGGGTAGAGCGCTCGCTTTGCATGCGAGAAGTCTGGGGTTCGATTCCCCATATCTCCAACAGTAGTTTTGGTTTTATTCTTCAAGTTCTTTACTTTTATAAAATTTTTTTCAGGAAATTTACAAAATGATTGAAAGAAAAATTAGATTAGGAGATTAATATTCACAACTAAAATTTTTGATCAAGAGGTTCTTCAAGTTTGAACAAACTCACAGTCATATATTCTGTCGAATGTGGGGATATAGCTCAGGGGTAGAGCGCTCGCTTTGCATGCGAGAAGTCTGGGGTTCGATTCCCCATATCTCCAACAGTAGTTTTGGTTTTATTCTTCAAGTTCTTTACTTTTCTATATTTTTTTTCAGGAGATTTACAAAATGATTGAAACAAAAATTAGATTAGGAGATTAATATTCACAACTAAAATTTTTGATCAAGAGGTTCTTCAAGTTTGAACAAACTCACAGTCATATATTCTGTCGAATGTGGGGATATAGCTCAGGGGTAGAGCGCTCGCTTTGCATGCGAGAAGTCTGGGGTTCGATTCCCCATATCTCCAACAGTAGTTTTGGTTTTATTCTTCAAGTTCTTTACTTTTCTATATTTTTTTTCAGGAGATTTACAAAATGATTGAGAGAAAAATTAGATTAGGAAATTAATATTCACAACTAAAATTTTTGATCAAGAGGTTCTTCAAGTTTGAACAAACTCACAGTCATATATTCTGTCGAATGTGGGGATATAGCTCAGGGGTAGAGCGCTCGCTTTGCATGCGAGAAGTCTGGTGTTCGATTTCCCATATCTCCAACAGTAGTTTTGGTTTTATTCTTCAAGTTCTTTACTTTTATAAATTTTTTTTCAGGAAATTTACAAAATGATTGAAAGAAAAATTAGATTAGGAAATTAATATTCACAACTAAAATTTTTGATCAAGAGGTTCTTCAAGTTTGAACAAACTCACAGTCATATATTCTGTCAAATGTGGGGATATAGCTCAGGGGTAGAGCGCTCGCTTTGCATGCGAGAAGTCTGGGGTTCGATTCCCCATATCTCCAACAGTAGTTTTGGTTTTATTCTTCGAGTTCTTAACTTTTCTATATTTTTTTTCAAGAGATTTACAAAATGATTGAAACAAAAATTAGATTAGGAGAATAATATTCACAACTAAAATTTTTGATCAAGAGGTTCTTCAAGTTTGAACAAACTCACAGTCATATATTCTGTCAAATGTGGGGATATAGCTCAGGGGTCGAGCGCTCGCTTTGCATGCGAGAAGTCTGGGGTTCGATTCCTCATATCTCCAACAGTAGTTTTGGTTTTATTCTTCGAGTTCTTAACTTTTCTATATTTTTTTTCAGGAGATTTACAAAATGATTGAGAGAAAAATTAGATTAGGAAATTAATATTCACAACTAAAATTTTTGATCAAGAGGTTCTTCAAGTTTGAACAAACTCACAGTCATATATTCTGTCGAATGTGGGGATATAGCTCAGGGGTAGAGCGCTCGCTTTGCATGCGAGAAGTCTGGGGTTCGATTCCCCATATCTCCAACAGTAGTTTTGGTTTTATTCTTCAAGTTCTTTACTTTTCTATATTTTTTTTCAGGAGATTTACAAAATGATTGAAACAAAAATTAGATTAGGAGATTAATATTCACAACTAAAATTTTTGATCAAGAGGTTCTTCAAGTTTGAACAAACTCACAGTCATATATTCTGTCGAATGTGGGGATATAGCTCAGGGGTAGAGCGCTCGCTTTGCATGCGAGAAGTCTGGGGTTCGATTCCCCATATCTCCAACAGTAGTTTTGGTTTTATTCTTCAAGTTCTTTACTTTTCTATATTTTTTTTCAGGAGATTTACAAAATGATTGAGAGAAAAATTAGATTAGGAAATTAATATTCACAACTAAAATTTTTGATCAAGAGGTTCTTCAAGTTTGAACAAACTCACAGTCATATATTCTGTCGAATGTGGGGATATAGCTCAGGGGTAGAGCGCTCGCTTTGCATGCGAGAAGTCTGGTGTTCGATTTCCCATATCTCCAACAGTAGTTTTGGTTTTATTCTTCAAGTTCTTTACTTTTATAAATTTTTTTTCAGGAAATTTACAAAATGATTGAAAGAAAAATTAGATTAGGAAATTAATATTCACAACTAAAATTTTTGATCAAGAGGTTCTTCAAGTTTGAACAAACTCACAGTCATATATTCTGTCAAATGTGGGGATATAGCTCAGGGGTAGAGCGCTCGCTTTGCATGCGAGAAGTCTGGGGTTCGATTCCCCATATCTCCAACAGTAGTTTTGGTTTTATTCTTCGAGTTCTTAACTTTTCTATATTTTTTTTCAAGAGATTTACAAAATGATTGAAACAAAAATTAGATTAGGAGAATAATATTCACAACTAAAATTTTTGATCAAGAGGTTCTTCAAGTTTGAACAAACTCACAGTCATATATTCTGTCAAATGTGGGGATATAGCTCAGGGGTCGAGCGCTCGCTTTGCATGCGAGAAGTCTGGGGTTCGATTCCTCATATCTCCAACAGTAGTTTTGGTTTTATTCTTCGAGTTCTTAACTTTTCTATATTTTTTTTCAGGAGATTTACAAAATGATTGAGAGAAAAATTAGATTAGGAAATTAATATTCACAACTAAAATTTTTGATCAAGAGGTTCTTCAAGTTTGAACAAACTCACAGTCATTGACTTTGTCGAATGTGGGGATATAGCTCAGGGGTAGAGCGCTCGCTTTGCATGCGAGAAGTCTGGGGTTCGATTCCCCATATCTCCAACAGTAGTTTTGGTTTTATTCTTCAAGTTCTTTACTTTTATAAAATTTTTTTCAGGAAATTTACAAAATGATTGAAAGAAAAATTAGATTAGGAAATTAATATTCACAACTAAAATTTTTGATCAAGAGGTTCTTCAAGTTTGAACAAACTCACAGTCATATATTCTGTCGAATGTGGGGATATAGCTCAGGGGTAGAGCGCTCGCTTTGCATGCGAGAAGTCTGGGGTTCGATTCCCCATATCTCCAACAGTAGTTTTGGTTTTATTCTTCGAGTTCTTAACTTTTCTATATTTTTTTTCAAGAGATTTACAAAATGATTGAAACAAAAATTAGATTAGGAGATTAATATTCACAACTAAAATTTTTGATCAAGAGGTTCTTCAAGTTTGAACAAACTCACAGTCATATATTCTGTCAAATGTGGGGATATAGCTCAGGGGTAGAGCGCTCGCTTTGCATGCGAGAAGTCTGGGGTTCGATTCCCCATATCTCCAACAGTAGTTTTGGTTTTATTCTTCAAGTTCTTTACTTTTATATATTTTTTTTCAGGAGATTTACAAAATGATTGAAAGAAAAATTAGATTAAGAAATTAATATTCACAACTAAAATTTCTGATCAAGAGGTTCTTCAAGTTTGAACAAACTCACAGTCATATATTCTGTCGAATGTGGGGATATAGCTCAGGGGTAGAGCGCTCGCTTTGCATGCGAGAAGTCTGGGGTTCGATTCCCCATATCTCCAACAGTAGTTTTGGTTTTATTCTTCAAGTTCTTTACTTTTATAAATTTTTTTTCAGGAAATTTACAAAATGATTGAAAGAAAAATTAGATTAGGAAATTAATATTCACAACTAAAATTTTTGATCAAGAGGTTTTTCAGGTTTGAACAAACTCACAGTCATATATTCTGTCAAATGTGGGGATATAGCTCAGGGGTAGAGCGCTCGCTTTGCATGCGAGAAGTCTGGGGTTCGATTCCCCATATCTCCAACAGTAGTTTTGGTATTATTCTTCAAGTTCTTTACTTTTCTATATTTTTTTTCAGGAGATTTACAAAATGATTGAAACAAAAATTAGATTAGGAGATTAATATTCACAACTAAAATTTTTGATCAAGAGGTTCTTCAAGTTTGAACAAACTCACAGTCATATATTCTGTCGAATGTGGGGATATAGCTCAGGGGTAGAGCGCTCGCTTTGCATGCGAGAAGTCTGGTGTTCGATTCCCCATGTCTCCAACAGTAGTTTTGGTTTTATTCTTCAAGTTCTTTACTTTTATAAATTTTTTTCCAGGAAATTTACAAAATGATTGAAAGAAAAATTAGATTAGGAAATTAATATTCACAACTAAAATTTTTGATCAAGAGGTTCTTCAAGTTTGAACAAACTCACAGTCATATATTCTGTCAAATGTGGGAATATAGCTCAGGGGTAGAGCGCTAGCTTTGCATGCGAGAAGTCTGGGGTTCGATTCCCCATATCTCCAACAGTAGTTTTGGTTTTATTTTTCAAGTTCTTTACTTTTCTATATTTTTTTTCAGGAAATTTACAAAATGATTGAAAGAAAAATTAGATTAGGAAATTAATATTCACAACTAAAATTTTTGATCAAGAGGTTCTTCAAGTTTGAACAAACTCACAGTCATATATTCTGTCAAATGTGGGGATATAGCTCAGGGGTAGAGCGCTCGCTTTGCATGCGAGAAGTCTGGGGTTCGATTCCCCATATCTCCAACAGTAGTTTTGGTTTTATTCTTCAAGTTCTTTACTTTTCTATATTTTTTTTCAGGAGATTTACAAAATGATTGAAACAAAAATTAGATTAGGAAATTAATATTCACAACTAAAATTTTTGATCAAGAGGTTCTTCAAGTTTGAACAAACTCACAGTCATATATTCTGTCAAATGTGGGGATATAGCTCAGGGGTAGAGCGCTCGCTTTGCATGCGAGAAGTCTGGGGTTCGATTCCCCATATCTCCAACAGTAGTTTTGGTTTTATTCTTCAAGTTCTTTACTTTTATAAATTTTTTTTCAGGAAATTTACAAAATGATTGAAAGAAAAATTAGATTAGGAAATTAATATTCACAACTAAAATTTTTGATCAAGAGGTTTTTCAAGTTTGAACAAACTCACAGTCATATATTCTGTCAAATGTGAGGATATAGCTCAGGGGTAGAGCGCTCGCTTTGCATGCGAGAAGTCTGGGGTTCGATTCCCCATATCTCCAACAGTAGTTTTGGTTTTATTCTTCAAGTTCTTTACTTTTCTATATTTTTTTTCAGGAGATTTACAAAATGATTGAAACAAAAATTAGATTAGGAGATTAATATTCACAACTAAAATTTTTGATCAAGAGGTTCTTCAAGTTTGAACAAACTCACAGTCATATATTCTGTCGAATGTGGGGATATAGCTCAGGGGTAGAGCGCTCGCTTTGCATGCGAGAAGTCTGGGGTTCGATTCCCCATATCTCCAACAGTAGTTTTGGTTTTATTCTTCAAGTTCTTTACTTTTATAAATTTTTTTTCAGGAAATTTACAAAATGATTGAAAGAAAAATTAGATTAGGAAATTAATATTCACAACTAAAATTTTTGATCAAGAGGTTCTTCAAGTTTGAACAAACTCACAGTCATATATTCTGTCAAATGTGGGGATATAGCTCAGGGGTAGAGCGCTAGCTTTGCATGCGAGAAGTCTGGGGTTCGATTCCCCATATCTCCAACAGTAGTTTTGGTTTTATTTTTCAAGTTCTTTACTTTTCTATATTTTTTTTCAGGAAATTTACAAAATGATTGAAAGAAAAATTAGATTAGGAAATTAATATTCACAACTAAAATTTTTGATCAAGAGGTTCTTCAAGTTTGAACAAACTCACAGTCATTGACTTTGTCGAATGTGGGGATATAGCTCAGGGGTAGAGCGCTCGCTTTGCATGCGAGAAGTCTGGGGTTCGATTCCCCATATCTCCAACAGTAGTTTTGGTTTTATTCTTCAAGTTCTTTACTTTTATATATTTTTTTTCAGGAGATTTACAAAATGATTGAAAGAAAAATTAGATTAGAAAATTAATATTCACAACTAAAATTTCTGATCAAGAGGTTCTTCAAGTTTGAACAAACTCACAGTCATATATTCTGTCGAATGTGGGGATATAGCTCAGGGGTAGAGCGCTCGCTTTGCATGCGAGAAGTCTGGGGTTCGATTCCCCATATCTCCAACAGTAGTTTTGGTTTTATTCTTCAAGTTCTTTGCTTTTCTATATTTTTTTCAAGAGATTTACAAAATGATTGAAACAAAAATTAGATTAGGAGATTAATATTCACAACTAAAATTTTTGATCAAGAGGTTCTTCAAGTTTGAACAAACTCACAGTCATATATTCTGTCGAATGTGGGGATATAGCTCAGGGGTAGAGCGCTCGCTTTGCATGCGAGAAGTCTGGGGTTCGATTCCCCATATCTCCAACAGTAGTTTTGGTTTTATTCTTCAAGTTCTTTACTTTTCTATATTTTTTTTCAGGAGATTTACAAAATGATTGAAACAAAAATTAGATTAGGAGATTAATATTCACAACTAAAATTTTTGATCAAGAGGTTCTTCAAGTTTGAACAAACTCACAGTCATATATTCTGTCGAATGTGGGGATATAGCTCAGGGGTAGAGCGCTCGCTTTGCATGCGAGAAGTCTGGGGTTCGATTCCCCATATCTCCAACAGTAGTTTTGGTTTTATTCTTCAAGTTCTTTACTTTTCTATATTTTTTTTCAGGAGATTTACAAAATGATTGAGAGAAAAATTAGATTAGGAAATTAATATTCACAACTAAAATTTTTGATCAAGAGGTTCTTCAAGTTTGAACAAACTCACAGTCATATATTCTGTCAAATGTGAGGATATAGCTCAGGGGTAGAGCGCTCGCTTTGCATGCGAGAAGTCTGGTGTTCGATTCCCCATATCTCCAACAGTAGTTTTGGTTTTATTCTTCAAGTTCTTTACTTTTATAAATTTTTTTTCAGGAAATTTACAAAATGATTGAAAGAAAAATTAGATTAGGAAATTAATATTCACAACTAAAATTTTTGATCAAGAGGTTCTTCAAGTTTGAACAAACTCACAGTCATATATTCTGTCAAATGTGGGGATATAGCTCAGGGGTCGAGCGCTCGCTTTGCATGCGAGAAGTCTGGGGTTCGATCCCTCATATCTCCAACAGTAGTTTCGGTTTTATTCTTCAAGTTCTTTACTTTTCTATATTTTTTTTCAGGAGATTTACAAAATGATTGAGAGAAAAATTAGATTAGGAAATTAATATTCACAACTAAAATTTTTGATCAAGAGGTTCTTCAAGTTTGAACAAACTCACAGTCATATATTCTGTCAAATGTGAGGATATAGCTCAGGGGTAGAGCGCTCGCTTTGCATGCGAGAAGTCTGGGGTTCGATTCCCCATATCTCCAACAGTAGTTTTGGTTTTATTTTTCAAGTTCTTTACTTTTCTATATTTTTTTTCAGGAAATTTACAAAATGATTGAAAGAAAAATTAGATTAGGAAATTAATATTCACAACTAAAATTTTTGATCAAGAGGTTCTTCAAGTTTGAACAAACTCACAGTCATTGACTTTGTCGAATGTGGGGATATAGCTCAGGGGTAGAGCGCTCGCTTTGCATGCGAGAAGTCTGGGGTTCGATCCCTCATATCTCCAACAGTAGTTTCGGTTTTATTCTTCAAGTTCTTTACTTTTCTATATTTTTTTTCAGGAGATTTACAAAATGATTGAAACAAAAATTAGATTAGGAGATTAATATTCACAACTAAAATTTTTGATCAAGAGGTTCTTCAAGTTTGAACAAACTCACAGTCATATATTCTGTCGAATGTGGGGATATAGCTCAGGGGTAGAGCGCTCGCTTTGCATGCGAGAAGTCTGGGGTTCGATTCCCCATATCTCCAACAGTAGTTTTGGTTTTATTCTTCAAGTTCTTTACTTTTCTATATTTTTTTTCAGGAGATTTACAAAATGATTGAGAGAAAAATTAGATTAGGAAATTAAAATTCACAACTAAAATTTTTGATCAAGAGGTTCTTCAAGTTTGAACAAACTCACAGTCATATATTCTGTCAAATGTGAGGATATAGCTCAGGGGTAGAGCGCTCGCTTTGCATGCGAGAAGTCTGGGGTTCGATTCCCCATATCTCCAACAGTAGTTTTGGTTTTATTCTTCAAGTTCTTTACTTTTATAAATTTTTTTTCAGGAAATTTACAAAATGATTGAAACAAAAATTAGATTAGGAGATTAATATTCACAACTAAAATTTTTGATCAAGAGGTTCTTCAAGTTTGAACAAACTCACAGTCATATATTCTGTCGAATGTGGGGATATAGCTCAGGGGTAGAGCGCTCGCTTTGCATGCGAGAAGTCTGGTGTTCGATTCCCCATATCTCCAACAGTAGTTTTGGTTTTATTCTTCAAGTTCTTTACTTTTATAAATTTTTTTTCAGGAAATTTACAAAATGATTGAAAGAAAAATTAGATTAGGAAATTAATATTCACAACTAAAATTTTTGATCAAGAGGTTCTTCAAGTTTGAACAAACTCACAGTCATATATTCTGTCAAATGTGGGGATATAGCTCAGGGGTAGAGCGCTCGCTTTGCATGCGAGAAGTCTGGTGTTCGATTCCCCATATCTCCAACAGTAGTTTTGGTTTTATTCTTCAAGTTCTTTACTTTTATAAATTTTTTTTCAGGAAATTTACAAAATGATTGAAAGAAAAATTAGATTAGGAAATTAATATTCACAACTAAAATTTTTGATCAAGAGGTTCTTCAAGTTTGAACAAACTCACAGTCATATATTCTGTCAAATGTGGGGATATAGCTCAGGGGTCGAGCGCTCGCTTTGCATGCGAGAAGTCTGGGGTTCGATCCCTCATATCTCCAACAGTAGTTTCGGTTTTATTCTTCAAGTTCTTTACTTTTCTATATTTTTTTTCAGGAGATTTACAAAATGATTGAGAGAAAAATTAGATTAGGAAATTAATATTCACAACTAAAATTTTTGATCAAGAGGTTCTTCAAGTTTGAACAAACTCACAGTCATTGACTTTGTCGAATGTGGGGATATAGCTCAGGGGTAGAGCGCTCGCTTTGCATGCGAGAAGTCTGGGGTTCGATTCCCCATATCTCCAACAGTAGTTTTGGTTTTATTCTTCAAGTTCTTTACTTTTATAAAATTTTTTTCAGGAAATTTACAAAATGATTGAAAGAAAAATTAAATTAGGAAATTAATATTCACAACTAAAATTTTTGATCAAGAGGTTCTTCAAGTTTGAACAAACTCACAGTCATATATTCTGTCGAATGTGGGGATATAGCTCAGGGGTAGAGCGCTCGCTTTGCATGCGAGAAGTCTGGGGTTCGATTCCCCATATCTCCAACAGTAGTTTTGGTTTTATTCTTCGAGTTCTTAACTTTTCTATATTTTTTTTCAAGAGATTTACAAAATGATTGAAACAAAAATTAGATTAGGAGATTAATATTCACAACTAAAATTTTTGATCAAGAGGTTCTTCAAGTTTGAACAAACTCACAGTCATATACTCTGTCAAATGTGGGGATATAGCTCAGGGGTAGAGCGCTCGCTTTGCATGCGAGAAGTCTGGGGTTCGATTCCCCATATCTCCAACAGTAGTTTTGGTTTTATTCTTCAAGTTCTTTACTTTTATATATTTTTTTTCAGGAGATTTACAAAATGATTGAAAGAAAAATTAGATTAAGAAATTAATATTCACAACTAAAATTTCTGATCAAGAGGTTCTTCAAGTTTGAACAAACTCACAGTCATATATTCTGTTGAATGTGGGGATATAGCTCAGGGGTAGAGCGCTCGCTTTGCATGCGAGAAGTCTGGGGTTCGATTCCCCATATCTCCAACAGTAGTTTTGGTTTTATTCTTCAAGTTCTTTACTTTTATAATTTTTTTTTCAGGAAATTTACAAAATGATTGAAAGAAAAATTAGATTAGGAAATTAATATTCACAACTAAAATTTTTGATCAAGAGGTTTTTCAGGTTTGAACAAACTCACAGTCATATATTCTGTCAAATGTGGGGATATAGCTCAGGGGTAGAGCGCTCGCTTTGCATGCGAGAAGTCTGGTGTTCGATTCCCCATGTCTCCAACAGTAGTTTTGGTTCTATTCTTCAAGGTCTTTACTTTTATAAATTTTTTTTCAGGAAATTTACAAAATGATTGAAACAAAAATTAGATTAGGAGATTAATATTCACAACTAAAATTTTTGATCAAGAGGTTCTTCAAGTTTGAACAAACTCACAGTCATATATTCTGTCGAATGTGGGGATATAGCTCAGGGGTAGAGCGCTCGCTTTGCATGCGAGAAGTCTGGTGTTCGATTCCCCATATCTCCAACAGTAGTTTTGGTTTTATTCTTCAAGTTCTTTACTTTTATAAATTTTTTTTCAGGAAATTTACAAAATGATTGAAAGAAAAATTAGATTAGGAAATTAATATTCACAACTAAAATTTTTGATCAAGAGGTTCTTCAAGTTTGAACAAACTCACAGTCATATATTCTGTCAAATGTGGGGATATAGCTCAGGGGTAGAGCGCTCGCTTTGCATGCGAGAAGTCTGGTGTTCGATTCCCCATATCTCCAACAGTAGTTTTGGTTTTATTCTTCAAGTTCTTTACTTTTATAAATTTTTTTTCAGGAAATTTACAAAATGATTGAAAGAAAAATTAGATTAGGAAATTAATATTCACAACTAAAATTTTTGATCAAGAGGTTCTTCAAGTTTGAACAAACTCACAGTCATATATTCTGTCAAATGTGGGGATATAGCTCAGGGGTCGAGCGCTCGCTTTGCATGCGAGAAGTCTGGGGTTCGATCCCTCATATCTCCAACAGTAGTTTCGGTTTTATTCTTCAAGTTCTTTACTTTTCTATATTTTTTTTCAGGAGATTTACAAAATGATTGAGAGAAAAATTAGATTAGGAAATTAATATTCACAACTAAAATTTTTGATCAAGAGGTTCTTCAAGTTTGAACAAACTCACAGTCATTGACTTTGTCGAATGTGGGGATATAGCTCAGGGGTAGAGCGCTCGCTTTGCATGCGAGAAGTCTGGGGTTCGATTCCCCATATCTCCAACAGTAGTTTTGGTTTTATTCTTCAAGTTCTTTACTTTTATAAAATTTTTTTCAGGAAATTTACAAAATGATTGAAAGAAAAATTAAATTAGGAAATTAATATTCACAACTAAAATTTTTGATCAAGAGGTTCTTCAAGTTTGAACAAACTCACAGTCATATATTCTGTCGAATGTGGGGATATAGCTCAGGGGTAGAGCGCTCGCTTTGCATGCGAGAAGTCTGGGGTTCGATTCCCCATATCTCCAACAGTAGTTTTGGTTTTATTCTTCGAGTTCTTAACTTTTCTATATTTTTTTTCAAGAGATTTACAAAATGATTGAAACAAAAATTAGATTAGGAGATTAATATTCACAACTAAAATTTTTGATCAAGAGGTTCTTCAAGTTTGAACAAACTCACAGTCATATATTCTGTCGAATGTGGGGATATAGCTCAGGGGTAGAGCGCTCGCTTTGCATGCGAGAAGTCTGGTGTTCGATTCCCCATGTCTCCAACAGTAGTTTTGGTTCTATTCTTCAAGTTCTTTACTTTTATAAATTTTTTTTCAGGAAATTTACAAAATGATTGAAAGAAAAATTAGATTAGGAAATTAATATTCACAACTAAAATTTTTGATCAAGAGGTTCTTCAAGTTTGAACAAACTCACAGTCATATATTCTGTCAAATGTGGGGATATAGCTCAGGGGTAGAGCGCTAGCTTTGCATGCGAGAAGTCTGGGGTTCGATTCCCCATATCTCCAACAGTAGTTTTGGTTTTATTTTTCAAGTTCTTTACTTTTCTATATTTTTTTTCAGGAAATTTACAAAATGATTGAAAGAAAAATTAGATTAGGAAATTAATATTCACAACTAAAATTTTTGATCAAGAGGTTCTTCAAGTTTGAACAAACTCACAGTCATATATTCTGTCGAATGTGGGGATATAGCTCAGGGGTAGAGCGCTCGCTTTGCATGCGAGAAGTCTGGGGTTCGATTCCCCATATCTCCAACAGTAGTTTTGGTTTTATTCTTCGAGTTCTTAACTTTTCTATATTTTTTTCAAGAGATTTACAAAATGATTGAAACAAAAATTAGATTAGGAGATTAATATTCACAACTAAAATTTTTGATCAAGAGGTTCTTCAAGTTTGAACAAACTCACAGTCATATATTCTGTCAAATGTGGGGATATAGCTCAGGGGTAGAGCGCTCGCTTTGCATGCGAGAAGTCTGGGGTTCGATTCCCCATATCTCCAACAGTAGTTTTGGTTTTATTCTTCAAGTTCTTTACTTTTCTATATTTTTTTTCAGGAGATTTACAAAATGATTGAAACAAAAATTAGATTAGGAAATTAATATTCACAACTAAAATTTTTGATCAAGAGGTTCTTCAAGTTTGAACAAACTCACAGTCATATATTCTGTCAAATGTGGGGATATAGCTCAGGGGTAGAGCGCTCGCTTTGCATGCGAGAAGTCTGGGGTTCGATTCCCCATATCTCCAACAGTAGTTTTGGTTTTATTCTTCAAGTTCTTTACTTTTATAAATTTTTTTTCAGGAAATTTACAAAATGATTGAAAGAAAAATTAGATTAGGAAATTAATATTCACAACTAAAATTTTTGATCAAGAGGTTTTTCAAGTTTGAACAAACTCACAGTCATATATTCTGTCAAATGTGAGGATATAGCTCAGGGGTAGAGCGCTCGCTTTGCATGCGAGAAGTCTGGGGTTCGATTCCCCATATCTCCAACAGTAGTTTTGGTTTTATTCTTCAAGTTCTTTACTTTTCTATATTTTTTTTCAGGAGATTTACAAAATGATTGAAACAAAAATTAGATTAGGAGATTAATATTCACAACTAAAATTTTTGATCAAGAGGTTCTTCAAGTTTGAACAAACTCACAGTCATATATTCTGTCGAATGTGGGGATATAGCTCAGGGGTAGAGCGCTCGCTTTGCATGCGAGAAGTCTGGGGTTCGATCCCTCATATCTCCAACAGTAGTTTTGGTTTTATTCTTCAAGTTCTTTACTTTTCTATATTTTTTTTCAGGAGATTTACAAAATGATTGAGAGAAAAATTAGATTAGGAAATTAATATTCACAACTAAAATTTTTGATCAAGAGGTTCTTCAAGTTTGAACAAACTCACAGTCATTGACTTTGTCGAATGTGGGGATATAGCTCAGGGGTAGAGCGCTCGCTTTGCATGCGAGAAGTCTGGGGTTCGATCCCTCATATCTCCAACAGTAGTTTCGGTTTTATTCTTCAAGTTCTTTACTTTTCTATATTTTTTTTCAGGAGATTTACAAAATGATTGAGAGAAAAATTAGATTAGGAAATTAATATTCACAACTAAAATTTTTGATCAAGAGGTTCTTCAAGTTTGAACAAACTCACAGTCATTGACTTTGTCGAATGTGGGGATATAGCTCAGGGGTAGAGCGCTCGCTTTGCATGCGAGAAGTCTGGGGTTCGATTCCCCATATCTCCAACAGTAGTTTTGGTTTTATTCTTCAAGTTCTTTACTTTTATAAAATTTTTTTCAGGAAATTTACAAAATGATTGAAAGAAAAATTAGATTAGGAAATTAATATTCACAACTAAAATTTTTGATCAAGAGGTTCTTCAAGTTTGAACAAACTCACAGTCATATATTCTGTCGAATGTGGGGATATAGCTCAGGGGTAGAGCGCTCGCTTTGCATGCGAGAAGTCTGGGGTTCGATTCCCCATATCTCCAACAGTAGTTTTGGTTTTATTCTTCGAGTTCTTAACTTTTCTATATTTTTTTTAAAGAGATTTACAAAATGATTGAAACAAAAATTAGATTAGGAGATTAATATTCACAACTAAAATTTTTGATCAAGAGGTTCTTCAAGTTTGAACAAACTCACAGTCATATACTCTGTCAAATGTGGGGATATAGCTCAGGGGTAGAGCGCTCGCTTTGCATGCGAGAAGTCTGGGGTTCGATTCCCCATATCTCCAACAGTAGTTTTGGTTTTATTCTTCAAGTTCTTTACTTTTATATATTTTTTTTCAGGAGATTTACAAAATGATTGAAAGAAAAATTAGATTAAGAAATTAATATTCACAACTAAAATTTCTGATCAAGAGGTTCTTCAAGTTTGAACAAACTCACAGTCATATATTCTGTTGAATGTGGGGATATAGCTCAGGGGTAGAGCGCTCGCTTTGCATGCGAGAAGTCTGGGGTTCGATTCCCCATATCTCCAACAGTAGTTTTGGTTTTATTCTTCAAGTTCTTTACTTTTATAAATTTTTTTTCAGGAAATTTACAAAATGATTGAAAGAAAAATTAGATTAGGAAATTAATATTCACAACTAAAATTTTTGATCAAGAGGTTCTTCAAGTTTGAACAAACTCACAGTCATATATTCTGTCGAATGTGGGGATATAGCTCAGGGGTAGAGCGCTCGCTTTGCATGCGAGAAGTCTGGGGTTCGATTCCCCATATCTCCAACAGTAGTTTTGGTTTTATTCTTCGAGTTCTTAACTTTTCTATATTTTTTTTCAAGAGATTTACAAAATGATTGAAACAAAAATTAGATTAGGAGATTAATATTCACAACTAAAATTTTTGATCAAGAGGTTCTTCAAGTTTGAACAAACTCACAGTCATATACTCTGTCAAATGTGGGGATATAGCTCAGGGGTAGAGCGCTCGCTTTGCATGCGAGAAGTCTGGGGTTCGATTCCCCATATCTCCAACAGTAGTTTTGGTTTTATTCTTCAAGTTTTTTACTTTTATATATTTTTTTTCAGGAGATTTACAAAATGATTGAAAGAAAAATTAGATTAAGAAATTAATATTCACAACTAAAATTTCTGATCAAGAGGTTCTTCAAGTTTGAACAAACTCACAGTCATATATTCTGTTGAATGTGGGGATATAGCTCAGGGGTAGAGCGCTCGCTTTGCATGCGAGAAGTCTGGGGTTCGATTCCCCATATCTCCAACAGTAGTTTTGGTTTTATTCTTCAAGTTCTTTACTTTTATAAATTTTTTTTCAGGAAATTTACAAAATGATTGAAAGAAAAATTAGATTAGGAAATTAATATTCACAACTAAAATTTTTGATCAAGAGGTTTTTCAGGTTTGAACAAACTCACAGTCATATATTCTGTCAAATGTGGGGATATAGCTCAGGGGTAGAGCGCTCGCTTTGCATGCGAGAAGTCTGGGGTTCGATTCCCCATATCTCCAACAGTAGTTTTGGTATTATTCTTCAAGTTCTTTACTTTTCTATATTTTTTTTCAGGAGATTTACAAAATGATTGAAACAAAAATTAGATTAGGAGATTAATATTCACAACTAAAATTTTTGATCAAGAGGTTCTTCAAGTTTGAACAAACTCACAGTCATATATTCTGTCGAATGTGGGGATATAGCTCAGGGGTAGAGCGCTCGCTTTGCATGCGAGAAGTCTGGTGTTCGATTCCCCATGTCTCCAACAGTAGTTTTGGTTCTATTCTTCAAGTTCTTTACTTTTATAAATTTTTTTTCAGGAAATTTACAAAATGATTGAAAGAAAAATTAGATTAGGAAATTAATATTCACAACTAAAATTTTTGATCAAGAGGTTCTTCAAGTTTGAACAAACTCACAGTCATATATTCTGTCAAATGTGGGGATATAGCTCAGGGGTAGAGCGCTAGCTTTGCATGCGAGAAGTCTGGGGTTCGATTCCCCATATCTCCAACAGTAGTTTTGGTTTTATTTTTCAAGTTCTTTACTTTTCTATATTTTTTTTCAGGAAATTTACAAAATGATTGAAAGAAAAATTAGATTAGGAAATTAATATTCACAACTAAAATTTTTGATCAAGAGGTTCTTCAAGTTTGAACAAACTCACAGTCATATATTCTGGCGAATGTGGGGATATAGCTCAGGGGTAGAGCGCTCGCTTTGCATGCGAGAAGTCTGGGGTTCGATTCCCCATATCTCCAACAGTAGTTTTGGTTTTATTCTTCGAGTTCTTAACTTTTCTATATTTTTTTCAAGAGATTTACAAAATGATTGAAACAAAAATTAGATTAGGAGATTAATATTCACAACTAAAATTTTTGATCAAGAGGTTCTTCAAGTTTGAACAAACTCACAGTCATATATTCTGTCAAATGTGGGGATATAGCTCAGGGGTAGAGCGCTCGCTTTGCATGCGAGAAGTCTGGGGTTCGATTCCCCATATCTCCAACAGTAGTTTTGGTTTTATTCTTCAAGTTCTTTACTTTTCTATATTTTTTTTCAGGAGATTTACAAAATGATTGAAACAAAAATTAGATTAGGAAATTAATATTCACAACTAAAATTTTTGATCAAGAGGTTCTTCAAGTTTGAACAAACTCACAGTCATATATTCTGTCAAATGTGGGGATATAGCTCAGGGGTAGAGCGCTCGCTTTGCATGCGAGAAGTCTGGGGTTCGATTCCCCATATCTCCAACAGTAGTTTTGGTTTTATTCTTCAAGTTCTTTACTTTTATAAATTTTTTTTCAGGAAATTTACAAAATGATTGAAAGGAAAATTAGATTAGGAAATTAACATTCACAACTAAAATTTTTGATCAAGAGGTTTTTCAAGTTTGAACAAACTCACAGTCATTGACTTTGTCGAATGTGGGGATATAGCTCAGGGGTAGAGCGCTCGCTTTGCATGCGAGAAGTCTGGGGTTCGATCCCTCATATCTCCAACAGTAGTTTCGGTTTTATTCTTCAAGTTCTTTACTTTTCTATATTTTTTTTCAGGAGATTTACAAAATGATTGAGAGAAAAATTAGATTAGGAAATTAATATTCACAACTAAAATTTTTGATCAAGAGGTTCTTCAAGTTTGAACAAACTCACAGTCATTGACTTTGTCGAATGTGGGGATATAGCTCAGGGGTAGAGCGCTCGCTTTGCATGCGAGAAGTCTGGGGTTCGATTCCCCATATCTCCAACAGTAGTTTTGGTTTTATTCTTCAAGTTCTTTACTTTTATAAAATTTTTTTCAGGAAATTTACAAAATGATTGAAAGAAAAATTAGATTAGGAAATTAATATTCACAACTAAAATTTTTGATCAAGAGGTTCTTCAAGTTTGAACAAACTCACAGTCATATATTCTGTCGAATGTGGGGATATAGCTCAGGGGTAGAGCGCTCGCTTTGCATGCGAGAAGTCTGGGGTTCGATTCCCCATATCTCCAACAGTAGTTTTGGTTTTATTCTTCGAGTTCTTAACTTTTCTATATTTTTTTTAAAGAGATTTACAAAATGATTGAAACAAAAATTAGATTAGGAGATTAATATTCACAACTAAAATTTTTGATCAAGAGGTTCTTCAAGTTTGAACAAACTCACAGTCATATACTCTGTCAAATGTGGGGATATAGCTCAGGGGTAGAGCGCTCGCTTTGCATGCGAGAAGTCTGGGGTTCGATTCCCCATATCTCCAACAGTAGTTTTGGTTTTATTCTTCAAGTTCTTTACTTTTATATATTTTTTTTCAGGAGATTTACAAAATGATTGAAAGAAAAATTAGATTAAGAAATTAATATTCACAACTAAAATTTCTGATCAAGAGGTTCTTCAAGTTTGAACAAACTCACAGTCATATATTCTGTTGAATGTGGGGATATAGCTCAGGGGTAGAGCGCTCGCTTTGCATGCGAGAAGTCTGGGGTTCGATTCCCCATATCTCCAACAGTAGTTTTGGTATTATTCTTCAAGTTCTTTACTTTTCTATATTTTTTTTCAGGAGATTTACAAAATGATTGAAACAAAAATTAGATTAGGAGATTAATATTCACAACTAAAATTTTTGATCAAGAGGTTCTTCAAGTTTGAACAAACTCACAGTCATATATTCTGTCGAATGTGGGGATATAGCTCAGGGGTAGAGCGCTCGCTTTGCATGCGAGAAGTCTGGTGTTCGATTCCCCATGTCTCCAACAGTAGTTTTGGTTCTATTCTTCAAGTTCTTTACTTTTATAAATTTTTTTTCAGGAAATTTACAAAATGATTGAAAGAAAAATTAGATTAGGAAATTAATATTCACAACTAAAATTTTTGATCAAGAGGTTCTTCAAGTTTGAACAAACTCACAGTCATATATTCTGTCAAATGTGGGGATATAGCTCAGGGGTAGAGCGCTAGCTTTGCATGCGAGAAGTCTGGGGTTCGATTCCCCATATCTCCAACAGTAGTTTTGGTTTTATTTTTCAAGTTCTTTACTTTTCTATATTTTTTTTCAGGAAATTTACAAAATGATTGAAAGAAAAATTAGATTAGGAAATTAATATTCACAACTAAAATTTTTGATCAAGAGGTTCTTCAAGTTTGAACAAACTCACAGTCATATATTCTGTCGAATGTGGGGATATAGCTCAGGGGTAGAGCGCTCGCTTTGCATGCGAGAAGTCTGGGGTTCGATTCCCCATATCTCCAACAGTAGTTTTGGTTTTATTCTTCGAGTTCTTAACTTTTCTATATTTTTTTCAAGAGATTTACAAAATGATTGAAACAAAAATTAGATTAGGAGATTAATATTCACAACTAAAATTTTTGATCAAGAGGTTCTTCAAGTTTGAACAAACTCACAGTCATATATTCTGTCAAATGTGGGGATATAGCTCAGGGGTAGAGCGCTCGCTTTGCATGCGAGAAGTCTGGGGTTCGATTCCCCCATATCTCCAACAGTAGTTTTGGTTTTATTCTTCAAGTTCTTTACTTTTCTATATTTTTTTTCAGGAGATTTACAAAATGATTGAAACAAAAATTAGATTAGGAAATTAATATTCACAACTAAAATTTTTGATCAAGAGGTTCTTCAAGTTTGAACAAACTCACAGTCATATATTCTGTCAAATGTGGGGATATAGCTCAGGGGTAGAGCGCTCGCTTTGCATGCGAGAAGTCTGGGGTTCGATTCCCCATATCTCCAACAGTAGTTTTGGTTTTATTCTTCAAGTTCTTTACTTTTATAAATTTTTTTTCAGGAAATTTACAAAATGATTGAAAGAAAAATTAGATTAGGAAATTAATATTCACAACTAAAATTTTTGATCAAGAGGTTTTTCAAGTTTGAACAAACTCACAGTCATATATTCTGTCAAATGTGAGGATATAGCTCAGGGGTAGAGCGCTCGCTTTGCATGCGAGAAGTCTGGGGTTCGATTCCCCATATCTCCAACAGTAGTTTTGGTTTTATTCTTCAAGTTCTTTACTTTTCTATATTTTTTTTCAGGAGATTTACAAAATGATTGAAACAAAAATTAGATTAGGAGATTAATATTCACAACTAAAATTTTTGATCAAGAGGTTCTTCAAGTTTGAACAAACTCACAGTCATATATTCTGTCGAATGTGGGGATATAGCTCAGGGGTAGAGCGCTCGCTTTGCATGCGAGAAGTCTGGGGTTCGATTCCCCATATCTCCAACAGTAGTTTTGGTTTTATTCTTCAAGTTCTTTACTTTTATAAATTTTTTTTCAGGAAATTTACAAAATGATTGAAAGAAAAATTAGATTAGGAAATTAATATTCACAACTAAAATTTTTGATCAAGAGGTTCTTCAAGTTTGAACAAACTCACAGTCATATATTCTGTCAAATGTGGGGATATAGCTCAGGGGTAGAGCGCTAGCTTTGCATGCGAGAAGTCTGGGGTTCGATTCCCCATATCTCCAACAGTAGTTTTGGTTTTATTTTTCAAGTTCTTTACTTTTCTATATTTTTTTTCAGGAAATTTACAAAATGATTGAAAGAAAAATTAGATTAGGAAATTAATATTCACAACTAAAATTTTTGATCAAGAGGTTCTTCAAGTTTGAACAAACTCACAGTCATATATTCTGTCGAATGTGGGGATATAGCTCAGGGGTAGAGCGCTCGCTTTGCATGCGAGAAGTCTGGGGTTCGATTCCCCATATCTCCAACAGTAGTTTTGGTTTTATTCTTCGAGTTCTTAACTTTTCTATATTTTTTTCAAGAGATTTACAAAATGATTGAAACAAAAATTAGATTAGGAGATTAATATTCACAACTAAAATTTTTGATCAAGAGGTTCTTCAAGTTTGAACAAACTCACAGTCATATATTCTGTCAAATGTGGGGATATAGCTCAGGGGTAGAGCGCTCGCTTTGCATGCGAGAAGTCTGGGGTTCGATTCCCCATATCTCCAACAGTAGTTTTGGTTTTATTCTTCAAGTTCTTTACTTTTCTATATTTTTTTTCAGGAGATTTACAAAATGATTGAAACAAAAATTAGATTAGGAAATTAATATTCACAACTAAAATTTTTGATCAAGAGGTTCTTCAAGTTTGAACAAACTCACAGTCATATATTCTGTCAAATGTGGGGATATAGCTCAGGGGTAGAGCGCTCGCTTTGCATGCGAGAAGTCTGGGGTTCGATTCCCCATATCTCCAACAGTAGTTTTGGTTTTATTCTTCAAGTTCTTTACTTTTATAAATTTTTTTTCAGGAAATTTACAAAATGATTGAAAGAAAAATTAGATTAGGAAATTAATATTCACAACTAAAATTTTTGATCAAGAGGTTTTTCAAGTTTGAACAAACTCACAGTCATATATTCTGTCAAATGTGAGGATATAGCTCAGGGGTAGAGCGCTCGCTTTGCATGCGAGAAGTCTGGGGTTCGATTCCCCATATCTCCAACAGTAGTTTTGGTTTTATTCTTCAAGTTCTTTACTTTTCTATATTTTTTTTCAGGAGATTTACAAAATGATTGAAACAAAAATTAGATTAGGAGATTAATATTCACAACTAAAATTTTTGATCAAGAGGTTCTTCAAGTTTGAACAAACTCACAGTCATATATTCTGTCGAATGTGGGGATATAGCTCAGGGGTAGAGCGCTCGCTTTGCATGCGAGAAGTCTGGGGTTCGATTCCCCATATCTCCAACAGTAGTTTTGGTTTTATTCTTCAAGTTCTTTACTTTTATAAATTTTTTTTCAGGAAATTTACAAAATGATTGAAAGAAAAATTAGATTAGGAAATTAATATTCACAACTAAAATTTTTGATCAAGAGGTTCTTCAAGTTTGAACAAACTCACAGTCATATATTCTGTCAAATGTGGGGATATAGCTCAGGGGTAGAGCGCTAGCTTTGCATGCGAGAAGTCTGGGGTTCGATTCCCCATATCTCCAACAGTAGTTTTGGTTTTATTCTTCAAGTTCTTTACTTTTCTATATTTTTTTTCAGGAGATTTACAAAATGATTGAAACAAAAATTAGATTAGGAAATTAATATTCACAACTAAAATTTTTGATCAAGAGGTTCTTCAAGTTTGAACAAACTCACAGTCATATATTCTGTCAAATGTGGGGATATAGCTCAGGGGTAGAGCGCTCGCTTTGCATGCGAGAAGTCTGGGGTTCGATTCCCCATATCTCCAACAGTAGTTTTGGTTTTATTCTTCAAGTTCTTTACTTTTATAAATTTTTTTTCAGGAAATTTACAAAATGATTGAAAGAAAAATTAGATTAGGAAATTAATATTCACAACTAAAATTTTTGATCAAGAGGTTTTTCAAGTTTGAACAAACTCACAGTCATATATTCTGTCAAATGTGAGGATATAGCTCAGGGGTAGAGCGCTCGCTTTGCATGCGAGAAGTCTGGGGTTCGATTCCCCATATCTCCAACAGTAGTTTTGGTTTTATTCTTCAAGTTCTTTACTTTACTATATTTTTTTTCAGGAGATTTACAAAATGATTGAAACAAAAATTAGATTAGGAGATTAATATTCACAACTAAAATTTTTGATCAAGAGGTTCTTCAAGTTTGAACAAACTCACAGTCATATATTCTGTCGAATGTGGGGATATAGCTCAGGGGTAGAGCGCTCGCTTTGCATGCGAGAAGTCTGGGGTTCGATTCCCCATATCTCCAACAGTAGTTTTGGTTTTATTCTTCAAGTTCTTTACTTTTATAAATTTTTTTTCAGGAAATTTACAAAATGATTGAAAGAAAAATTAGATTAGGAAATTAATATTCACAACTAAAATTTTTGATCAAGAGGTTCTTCAAGTTTGAACAAACTCACAGTCATATATTCTGTCAAATGTGGGGATATAGCTCAGGGGTAGAGCGCTAGCTTTGCATGCGAGAAGTCTGGGGTTCGATTCCCCATATCTCCAACAGTAGTTTTGGTTTTATTTTTCAAGTTCTTTACTTTTCTATATTTTTTTTCAGGAAATTTACAAAATGATTGAAAGAAAAATTAGATTAGGAAATTAATATTCACAACTAAAATTTTTGATCAAGAGGTTCTTCAAGTTTGAACAAACTCACAGTCATTGACTTTGTCGAATGTGGGGATATAGCTCAGGGGTAGAGCGCTCGCTTTGCATGCCAGAAGTCTGGGGTTCGATTCCCCATATCTCCAACAGTAGTTTTGGTTTTATTCTTCAAGTTCTTTACTTTTATATATTTTTTTTCAGGAGATTTACAAAATGATTGAAAGAAAAATTAGATTAGAAAATTAATATTCACAACTAAAATTTCTGATCAAGAGGTTCTTCAAGTTTGAACAAACTCACAGTCATATATTCTGTCGAATGTGGGGATATAGCTCAGGGGTAGAGCGCTCGCTTTGCATGCGAGAAGTCTGGGGTTCGATTCCCCATATCTCCAACAGTAGTTTTGGTTTTATTCTTCAAGTTCTTTGCTTTTCTATATTTTTTTCAAGAGATTTACAAAATGATTGAAACAAAAATTAGATTAGGAGATTAATATTCACAACTAAAATTTTTGATCAAGAGGTTCTTCAAGTTTGAACAAACTCACAGTCATATATTCTGTCGAATGTGGGGATATAGCTCAGGGGTAGAGCGCTCGCTTTGCATGCGAGAAGTCTGGGGTTCGATTCCCCATATCTCCAACAGTAGTTTTGCTTTTATTCTTCAAGTTCTTTACTTTTCTATATTTTTTTTTCAGGAGATTTACAAAATGATTGAAACAAAAATTAGATTAGGAGATTAATATTCACAACTAAAATTTTTGATCAAGAGGTTCTTCAAGTTTGAACAAACTCACAGTCATATATTCTGTCAAATGTGAGGATATAGCTCAGGGGTAGAGCGCTCGCTTTGCATGCGAGAAGTCTGGGGTTCGATTCCCCATATCTCCAACAGTAGTTTTGGTTTTATTCTTCAAGTTCTTTACTTTTATAAATTTTTTTTCAGGAAATTTACAAAATGATTGAAATAAAAATTAGATTAGGAGATTAATATTCACAACTAAAATTTTTGATCAAGAGGTTCTTCAAGTTTGAACAAACTCACAGTCATATATTCTGTCGAATGTGGGGATATAGCTCAGGGGTAGAGCCCTCGCTTTGCATGCGAGAAGTCTGGTGTTCGATTCCCCATATCTCCAACAGTAGTTTTGGTTTTATTCTTCAAGTTCTTTACTTTTATAAATTTTTTTTCAGGAAATTTACAAAATGATTGAAAGAAAAATTAGATTAGGAAATTAATATTCACAACTAAAATTTTTGATCAAGAGGTTCTTCAAGTTTGAACAAACTCACAGTCATATATTCTGTCAAATGTGGGGATATAGCTCAGGGGTAGAGCGCTCGCTTTGCATGCGAGAAGTCTGGTGTTCGATTCCCCATATCTCCAACAGTAGTTTTGGTTTTATTCTTCAAGTTCTTTACTTTTATAAATTTTTTTTCAGGAAATTTACAAAATGATTGAAAGAAAAATTAGATTAGGAAATTAATATTCACAACTAAAATTTTTGATCAAGAGGTTCTTCAAGTTTGAACAAACTCACAGTCATATATTCTGTCAAATGTGGGGATATAGCTCAGGGGTAGAGCGCTAGCTTTGCATGCGAGAAGTCTGGGGTTCGATTCCCCATATCTCCAACAGTAGTTTTGGTTTTATTCTTCGAGTTCTTAACTTTTCTATATTTTTTTTCAAGAGATTTACAAAATGATTGAAACAAAAATTAGATTAGGAGATTAATATTCACAACTACGTTCCATTCGGATGATCAATGCATTACATTCATATGACGAAGCTGTAGCAGGCGGGTTAGAGTCAGAGAATGCGAGACTGAGAGAAGACGACCCGCCCTTTTCCATATTACAACACTTCAGCTTTGCCTCAGGGACGATCATGGATGGTTGGTCGTTCTCTCTCTGTTCTCTATTAGTTTAACCTTTACTTAGTTATATGTATCTTATTGTAATCACGTAGATATAATAAACCAATCTTTCTCGAGTCTTATGTTTATCCTTATGCTCCATGTTTAACCGCTACATCTGGAATACTACCACGCTCATCTTGTAGACTCCATTGGTCTGTAAGATCGACGCGGGAGCATAACGGAACGTGGAGGTTCCACCTCGAACTTATCACAATTTTTTTTTCCTTCTCTATAATGTTCGTGTTGTTAATTCCTTTTAAAATTTCTTTCATCTCTCTTTTTCTCATACCATCTACTCTATGTCTTAACACAATACGGAGGGGCCAACAACGTTAAATGGGAACAGAGGCAACGAATCCTTTTTTTTTTTTAAAGAAGGATTATACGTTTCGAGATTATTATTTTCCCGTTTGTTCACAAAAATTCTTTCGTCTGAACCTTTAAATTTCGTATCCTTGCTTATAACATCTGAAATGCTCTGTTACCCAACCTTGAAGCTTGATGAGGGCTTTAGGCTGAATTAGTGAACAAATTCACCTAAAGTAATTGTTATTTTGTATTTCCCACGCTTTCTCCTTTTTAAGGATTAATTTTGGCTTCAAGGAAAGAATAACTTCGGTTATATCTTTATATTTCGTGGATGAAGTTTGTTTTGCGATCAGGACTATTTTATTTTGCGTTACGATTTCGTTCAGACAAATTTTGCTTCTAACATCCTAAATTTATAATCAGTACGCATGAAAAAAATTACACGGGAAACCTCACCAAAAAGGGAGGATTGTTAATTTATAGATCGCTATAGTCCGAAAAATCCTGTTGAAAAAT
This sequence comes from Auanema rhodensis, assembly GCA_964057225.1. Lineage (NCBI taxonomy): Eukaryota > Metazoa > Nematoda > Chromadorea > Rhabditida > Rhabditidae > Auanema > Auanema rhodense. The sequence goes on along the minus strand of OZ059899.1, from coordinate 4,235,347 downwards.
GTTATCTCGAATTTGAATCATGATTAACACAGGTCGTGTTGGCTAAAGCATATCGGTTTGGATTTTCTCCCCTTACTGAATGTCACCTTCCTCATACCGTTATTGTTGTTCAGAAGCATAAGACTCACGCATTGAACCTTATTCCAACTTTAATACTAGTTCTTGTAATATTTAGCCATTTAACTCTGCTTTTATTTCAAAATTCGATTTCTGATCACGAAATACCTACATTCATCATTGCGAAACGCTCTTTTGTAAAACTAATATTACGAATCCCATGACTTTTGTTACAACGAAACATGCGAGCTACACCAAATGTATTTGAAAACCAGATTGTAAAGAAACAAAAATTATTTTTGGTCACAAAAGAGAAATTGGTGCACATTTATTGTTAAACTGCTCTTTTATCAAAAGCATGTTACGAATTACATCATAAGTTTTGTTGCAAGATGACACACCACATGGTCGAGAAACTAGTGTAACAAAACATAAGTTTAGTCAGCATGAGGAAAATGGTTGCATACAAATCAGTAAAATGTGCTGTAATTGAACGAATATTACGAATTACACTAAACGTTTTGTAAAATAACAGCTTGGTCACCCCAGATGTTTTGTGAATCAGATTTTCAACTACAGAGAAAATACGGAGAGCACCAGAGTCCCGATATCACACAGTAGAAGGCGGATCCATCGCCATTGGCCAAGGCATCGACCTCATTCTCACAAGTTGTCGATACGACACCGGTCGCTCTCCAAAGCCTTTCTCATTTTGCCTACATCCTCATCTTTATTCACCGCATTCTTTAACGTCTCAACATCCCACACGTTACCAAGCACTCAAGGTTTTTTCAAACCAAGAGTTCTAGCAAGGTGGCTAAGAGATTCCATTCAGCCGTACCTATAAGTACGCATTTCGATTCCCAAGACTCAGCTCCCTTTACCAGAAGTCGAGCTCGAGCTCAAGACGTCGCTATATTAGAAGAGGAGCAGAAAGTCGACAAGAAGCCGGATAATTTCCTTATTCCTACTACTGATTCTGTCTCACCTACTGAACAACTAGGCGACCCGGACTACGTACCTACTATAGAAGAAGAACTATCAATCATTGTGGAGGAACAAACACCGATCACTCCTAAAAAGGTACGCTCCTCTAATTCTAATAAAAATAAGAAAAATCAAAACATCAGCGACGCTTCTCTCTCTCTCTCACTAACCGAACCAACCGATTCCCCTTTACTTTCAAAAACTTCTAGCGCGGGTGGGCTTAGTTCTCTTAGAAACATTGTTACTGATCTTTTTAACCTTTCGCCTAAAGATAAAACTTTCAACACCAAGCGCAAAAGCAGATATTCGTCAGTCCCTAACATTAATATCTCACCAATTCAACCACCTGCACCAAATACCAGTATTCATCAAACTTCTACTCCCATCTTAACAACAACAGACTCACTTCCTAAGGCACCCAATAGACCTATTCCATCCACGCAAACAACCCCTATTTTGGAGACCCCACCAATAACAGGTAGAACGATCAAAATACCATCTACCCGTACGAATAACATCATGACGGAAGCTGTTTCCTCACTACCTGGGGCAGGGAAAACAACAATCGCGCAAGCCTTACTTTCGCCTTACTGTCCAACTTACGACGGCAGTCGTAACTTCCGTGATTTTACGGGTAAATTCAACTTGTTTGCTAATGCCATTGGCCTTGTTATCCCTGAAAGGTTAGCACTTCTTCCTTTGCTTCTCAAAAAAGAAGCAGCAGAAGAAGCTTACAGACAAGTTCCTGAACAACTTAAAACAACTGGTTCGTGGAATGATCTGATTAGAGCACTAACATCGAAGCTCTGCCCTGAATATAACCAAGACCCTGCACTTATTAACCTTCAAAACACCACGCAAGGGGAATTGACAATTGATGCATACGCCCAAGCATTAAGAACAATGGCATTGAGTGCATTTGCATCTGATGACCCACATAAAGATCAAATACTGAGATCAACATTCCTCAGAAGACTTAAAAATTCTCTAAAACCAGCTGTGATCCGAGCAAAGCCAAAATCCTTCACAGAAGCGATTGAAGCAGCTCGCTGGGAGGAATCGATAGTGAACCAAACAACAGACACGCAATCGATGTTGGTCAACGCTGTGAACAAAGCACTAGCACCCTTTGCGCGTAATGATGAGAGACGAGATAGCCAAACATTTAATCGCAATTATCAACGCGATAACCAAATGATAAGAAATAATCAAAATTATCAAAATAATCAAAATTATCAAAATTATCAAAAAAATAAAAACTTTTCTAATTTCAATAATAATCGAAACCGTTACGGTTCTTTCGCTAATAATAATCGCCGTACAAATTATAACGAACAAGATAATAGGCAATCGAGTTCTGATTGGCATCAAAGAAATTATAATTTTCGTCATAACAACCAACGAGGTAGATTCAATAACAACAACGGACAAAGAAGAGTTCAATTCAAAAATCCAAGAGACAACTCAAGAGGAAGAGATAGAAGCTCAACAAGAATAAACTCTGTCACCCTTTCGCCTTTGACGCTCACAGTTATCATGGCAATAACAGCAGCAATATTCTTGCCCTGTGCATCTACATATCAAATCTGTACAAGAGCAACAGGAGGCGCATTACTTATGCCACCAACAATCAGAAAATGCAGATTAACAGAAAAAAACCATGTGCTACGTACAGAAGTTCATCTGTACACAAGAAATCACACAGCACACGAATGGGATGCGTGGCGTTGTTCAGAGGAAGTACACAAGTTATGCGTACGAGACCTGCTATTCCTCCGCGATACGAACAGAACAATAAATAGAATACAGCCTATAGGAGAGCGCGAATGCAGACAGGCGATCCGCGATCGCAAGTGGAATAACATAGAACTGCAACGCATTGATAGTATCACCCAAGCAACTCCGGAGCCCTCCTATGACCCAGCGCGCGCGTTCAACCGCGACGCATGCGAGGAGCGGTCACGTCTAATATTAGAGCGCGGAGTCATGACCCGTATGCCTGACGATACAATATTGTCAAACTTAATATTAAACACGGAAGGATGCAATGCACATCATGGTAATTGTGAATCAAGTACATCAATAATAATATGGGACCCACAAACCACTGCTTCACGTTGTAATTACATAGATATGCATACATATGACGCTATCATTAGTCAAGATACTATTTTAATCCCTAGTACACAATCGGCACTTATTCTTTCGAGCAAACCAACTCCGAAACCTATTTCTTCTTGCTTCAGGCAGCCAGCGTTCCATACGACATCAGGAAATTATATCATTCTTCCTAAATTTCCAAACGACAACAATATAACCACCCTTATTGAAAGAGAGTTCAAAAAGCTGCCGTTTAAAAGACCAAAACGTGCAGTCACCGAAGGATGTTCTTTCCCACTGGATCAAGATCGGATCAACGAAGTTGAAGATTATGAAACAGTATTGCTTCACGTCTGTGATTATGAAACAGTATTGCTTCACGTCTGTCCATATTCTTTCCTAAGACCATTAATGAGTAATCCCGGTATTACTTCAATTATTCCTATAATCAAAGGAAGACGTTTAGTAGATCCAACATACTCTCTAAAGGCATGGATAACATCACATAAAGAAAAATTCGAATTTTTCTTCAGAATTCAAATAAATGAACATTCTGTTCGACATTTTCTCAAGCAATACGATTTCAGTGATAAAGAAGAAGCTCTGCTATATTATATAGCACAAAGAGAATTAGCCATTACTACAAAGGCAGCAATATCATACTTAACATCTGAACAGCTTCTCGAACAAATATCAGATCGTTTGACAGTAATCGAATTCGATGAAATCATAAGGAAGAAAGAAGGTTCATATCGCGAACGAATTGAAAGCATAGCTCTCAATTTAACCAATACACCAGTTATAATTGAAGAAGGATTGACAGTTCCATCACGACAAGAAGTCCTACAAACGTTCATACAAATGCCACCAATAAGGAAACGTATACTAACTGACGAGGAAGAGAAGAAAAGCGAATTCATTAAGGCAACGATCAATTTACTAAGAGAACTAAAAACCCTCACAACAGTACGATGGAATAAAACTGCAGCATTTATTGATGACAGAAAATTTATAAAATTGCCAGCATCACGACAATTCATGCCAAATACAGATAAACTATTTTATGACAGGAAGAATAATTATGGAATACCGATCGGTCCACACCCTAAGCTGATCAAGCCCAGCAATCTTTCAAAGAAATTATTATTGGAAATATTTTTAGTCAGTTACATAAGAATATCGACACTACACTACTTAGCTTTGAATGACTTTGTTAAGAAGAATACATTAAGAGCAACAACAGCGAACGGATCAGAATTTGTATTCATTGGTACTATCGACTTAACCGTCGAAATAGCCGGTTACGAAATCGACCATACATTCTTCATATCAGACGACAAAGACTGTCCATCGCCAGCGTTGATTGGATTAGATTTCATGAAAACACTTGACTGTCAAAACATTGGCATGAAACTAAGACCATACAAAAGAACACTGGAAATTGGAAATCATGTAGTACCTTTGGCTAGCGGAATTAACGGGGATATTAACAGGATATCAAAAACTGTTAATTTGATAACCTTGGAGCCGCGGAGTCTACTTCCTCGACAAGTTTTTAATTTCCAAGTCCAATTAGAGAACCCAATCGGAGAAGACTTAATCGCTATGATTAAACCAAACGACAATACTCCTCTCTCACCTCGATACGACACAGCATTTCGCGATGTTAACTCCATCAATATCCAATTCCGGAACAATTCTAAAGAATTCATAGAAATACTGGCCGGCACTGTGATTGCAGAAGCCGAAATAGGATCTATACCGGACTATGAAATCTTCTCAACAGAACAACAGTACGACTATATTCCACCAGAAGCAGACTGGGAAGGCAAATTACCTCACTTCCCTGGTGATTTCATGAAAGAACTTGACCTAAAAGAGGCTGATCTTACGCAACGACAAAAAGACGAACTACGAAACATCATTCGTCAGCGTAAGAAGGCATTCCTCAATGAAGATAAAAAGATAGGATTGTTCAAAGGACCAGTAGAACACAAGATACCACTACGAACGGATATGGATATGCCAAAGCCACGAATTTCACGTATACCTCTCGGGAAACAAGAAGAGGTAGAAAGACAAGTCCAAGAAATGCTCGAGCAAGGGATAATAGAACGATCGACATCTTTGTTCAACAGCCCTGTCGTTCTCGTTAAGAAAAAAGACGAAACATTCCGTTTCGTTACGGATTTCCGAGCCTTAAATAACGTTACAAGAAAACAAACATATGTGATTCCTAACATCTCTGATATCATTGACTTAGCGGCTGGATCACAATACTTTTCTAATTTTGATCTTGTTTCTGGCTTTTTCCAAATACCATTATTGAAGAAGGATAGACCACTCACATCCTTTACCACCAATAGTGGGACTTATCAATACAGGAGAATGCCTATGGGATTATGTGGTGCGCCACATACCTTTCAAACAGCCGTGAGATATCTCCAAAGTAAATGTAAATGCCGACTATTTGTCTATTTGGACGATTTACTAGTCATATCAGACAGCGCAGAACAACACCTCGAAGACATCAAAGAAGTATTACTCGCTGTAGAAAGACTAGGATTTAAGATTAAACTCAAGAAATGTTCATTTGCAAGACCAGAAGTGAAATTTCTCGGACTCATTGTCGGAAGAGACGGAGTTAAGCCCGATCAACAGAAAGTTTCCGCCATCCGCGATTACCCTGCTCCTCAAACACCCACAGGAGTAAGAGCATTCTTAGGAATGGTCGGATTCTTTAGAAAATTTATTAAAGATTTTGCACATATAGCAAGTCCGCTGTATGACCTTACTAAGCTAGACGCAGACTTCAATTGGACTAGCGAATGTCAACGTTCACTAGATAAGCTAAAGGAACGACTAATCGAAGCACCGGTACTGAAACCACCACGATCAGACCGAACTTTCATCATTGAAAGTGATGGCAGCAACATCGCCATAGGCGCAGTATTACTGCAGCGCGAAGATCCAAACGAACCATTCAAGAACTTACATCCAATTGCTTTCGCAAGTAGGAAATTAGTAAAAGCAGAACGTAACTATGCTCCCATAGAGATAGAAGCCTTAGGCTTAGTTTACGCTCTAGCACAGTTTCGAACATACATACTTGGATCACATTCAATTTGCATCACCGATCATCGCCCATTGACAAGCTTACTAACTAGAAGAGACCTATTTGGAAGACTAGCAAAGTTCCAATTGGTCATACAGGAATACGATATTGAGATCAAATATCGAGAAGGCAGATTAAACAAAGTCTGTGACGCACTCTCTAGATACATTGGAGATGAAGCTAACGATCCAAAGACGTCGAACAAGAAACAAAAGACGAATTCGAAAGAGAAAATTGAGACACAACAAGTAAATGTTGTGAAGTTACCAGAATTCAGCTCAATCCAACAAAATACTCCTTGGATCAAGAGAACAATAGCTGAGATTGAATACAGAACGAAGAAAAATATGATTCAAAATGATCGTTATTGTGTTATAAACAACTTACTCTACACAAAACCAAGCGTCAAAAGACCTCATCCAGCGTTAATATTGCCATCGGATAGTGATATAATTAACAAAATCATTGAAGAATTTCATGAAGACCCAACAATCGGGGCGCATCAAGGAATCAACAAAACAAAAGAAGCCATAGTACGAAGATTTTCCTGGACTAACATGCAGAACGACATAGCAAAATACGTAAAACAGTGCATCAAATGTGCACAACGAAAGAAAGATCCTCATGCTATGACCGTACAACCGATGGGTCAATTTAACATACCATCAAAACCATTTGAGAGAATACATATGGATATCATGGGACCATTCCCAACATCAAAAAGGAACAACAGCTATGTCCTCACAATACAAGACTCTTTCTCCAAATGGGCTACAACTATCGCCATACCAACAATTGTTAGTGAAGTTGTCATTGATAGATTCCTCAGAAACTTTGTATATGTCTATGGACCACCGAATCGCTTAATAACAGACCGCGGTTCCAACTTCCTATCAAGGAAATTTGAAGACATGTGCGAAAAACTCGGTATCAAACATGAATCAACACTCCCACATCAGAAGAATTCCAATGGACAAGTAGAAAGACTTCATAGAACGTTAGAAGAAGGACTCACACATTATCTCAACGAAGATGTCACTGATTGGGACATGTTTTTGCCAAAAATTACCTTTGCATTGAACACCACAACGCATGCAACCACAGGAATATCACCATACGTTGTACTATTCGGGAAAGAAAGCCGTTTGAGATTGGATAAAGATTTATACCCCGAAACAACTGAACCAAAGGAAATTTCAAAGGAGATTGAAAATATTGAGAAAATCCGAAGCAAACAGAAAACAATCATTCAAGAAAATTTGGAAAAGCATCAAGAATTAGCAAAAAAGAAACATGATGCTCGATTACGCACTCACGAAAGAGATATACAAGAAGGAGACTGCGTTATGTTAGCTGTGAAAATGCACAAGCCAGGACAAAAGCTTCGGAAAGCTTATGATGGACCATTTGAAGTTATAAATGTGAAGGGAAACATGGTTCAAATCAAAAACCTTTTCGGAAAGATTCAAGACGTTCACAAGGACAATCTCAAATTATTTAATCGAGAAACAGATGACGGAATCGCACATAAGCCCAGTACACGTACAGACAGCTCAGACGATGACAGCGATATTGAAATCATAGAGGTTATCAACGGAAACAACAACGAGGAAGACTCTTATGACGAACCAGAAGACCTTTCGGATACAAATTGGCTACCATCAAGAAAAAACCATTAACTCATGAGATTTTATTGTAAATTGTTTTGTAATAACTTTCTTTAAAGTAATACTAGAACACAAATTTTGTAACGACTCCTCTAAAACAAGTCACTCTTAAGTCAAAAAGTAAACTAGAGCATAATGAACACGGGAAATGTGAGAAGATAATTCTTTTATCATATAGTTCGAACCTTCCTAATTTCAACTAACTTCCCCATACTAGATGAGATGAAAAATGAAAGACATAGTTTGCAACAATATCTGAGCAACAGTCTTCACTTGAGTAATCAATGACTCAATTTGGAAGTTATTTGGTATTACGCAAAACTTTTCTTTTTTTTTCTAAACTCACACAAATTGAAACAAACAACCGAGCTCTAGCAAAAAAATAGTTAACTTTTTATCTACACTTGTTGGAGCGTTATGCTTAAAAACTTTTTTTTTTTTTATTATTTTATAAGCACGTTCGCCAATAAAACATAGTCTAGTATTCGTTAAAGAGGGTTAAAACTTTCATAATTTGGTTAAAAAATTTTTTTTAATTCTTTTCAGATACTGATGTTTTATATTGTATTATGTTCATATTATAAGAATTTTACGTAAAATATTGTATTGTAACATGTACTTTAATACACACATTAACCCTTCTGCTACAGTTAATCAAGTCAAAACTTTTGATTGTCGCGAGGACGCGACATAAACTTGAAAAAGGGCACGTTCCATTCGGATGATCAATGCATTACATTCATATGACGAAGCTGTAGCAGGCGGGTTAGAGTCAGAGAATGCGAGACTGAGAGAAGACGACCCGCCCTTTTCCATATTACAACACTTCAGCTTTGCCTCAGGGACGATCATGGATGGTTGGTCGTTCTCTCTCTGTTCTCTATTAGTTTAACCTTTACTTAGTTATATGTATCTTATTGTAATCACGTAGATATAATAAACCAATCTTTCTCGAGTCTTATGTTTATCCTTATGCTCCATGTTTAACCGCTACATCTGGAATACTACCACGCTCATCTTGTAGACTCCATTGGTCTGTAAGATCGACGCGGGAGCATAACGGAACGCGGATGATCAATGCATTACATTCATATGACGAAGCTGTAGCAGGCGGGTTAGAGTCAGAGAATGCGAGACTGAGAGAAGACGACCCGCCCTTTTCCATATTACAACACTTCAGCTTTGCCTCAGGGACGATCATGGATGGTTGGTCGTTCTCTCTCTGTTCTCTATTAGTTTAACCTTTACTTAGTTATATGTATCTTATTGTAATCACGTAGATATAATAAACCAATCTTTCTCGAGTCTTATGTTTATCCTTATGCTCCATGTTTAACCGCTACATCTGGAATACTACCACGCTCATCTTGTAGACTCTATTGGTCTGTAAGATCGACGCGGGAGCATAACGGAACGACTAAAATTTTTGATCAAGAGGTTCTTCAAGTTTGAACAAACTCACAGTCATATATTCTGTCAAATGTGGGGATATAGCTCAGGGGTCGAGCGCTCGCTTTGCATGCGAGAAGTCTGGGGTTCGATTCCTCATATCTCCAACAGTAGTTTTGGTTTTATTCTTCAAGTTCTTTACTTTTCTATATTTTTTTTCAGGAGATTTACAAAATGATTGTGAGAAAAATTAGATTAGGAAATTAATATTCACAACTAAAATTTTTGATCAAGAGGTTCTTCAAGTTTGAACAAACTCACAGTCATATATTCTGTCAAATGTGGGGATATGGCTCAGGGGTAGAGCGCTCGCTTTGCATGCGAGAAGTCTGGGGTTCGATTCCCCATATCTCCAACAGTAGTTTTGGTTTTATTCTTCAAGTTCTTTACTTTTCTATATTTTTTTTCAGGAGATTTACAAAATGATTGAAACAAAAATTAGATTAGGAGATTAATATTCACAACTAAAATTTTTGATCAAGAGGTTCTTCAAGTTTGAACAAACTCACAGTCATATATTCTGTCGAATGTGGGGATATAGCTCAGGGGTAGAGCGCTCGCTTTGCATGCGAGAAGTCTGGGGTTCGATTCCCCATATCTCCAACAGTAGTTTTGGTTTTATTCTTCAAGTTCTTTACTTTTATAAAATTTTTTTCAGGAAATTTACAAAATGATTGAAAGAAAAATTAGATTAGGAAATTAATATTCACAACTAAAATTTTTGATCAAGAGGTTCTTCAAGTTTGAACAAACTCACAGTCATTGACTTTGTCGAATGTGGGGATATAGCTCAGGGGTAGAGCGCTCGCTTTGCATGCGAGAAGTCTGGGGTTCGATTCCCCATATCCCAACAGTAGTTTTGGTTTTATTCTTCAAGTTCGTTACTTTTATATATTTTTTTTCAGGAGATTTACAAAATGATTGAAACAAAAATTAGATTAGGTAATTAATATTCACAACTAAAATTTCTGATCAAGAGGTTCTTCAAGTTTGAACAAACTCACAGTCATATATTCTGTCGAATGTGGGGATATAGCTCAGGGGTGGAGCGCTCGCTTTGCATGCGAGAAGTCTGGGGTTCGATTCCCCATATCTCCAACAGTAGTTTTGGTTTTATTCTTCGAGTTCTTAACTTTTCTATATTTTTTTTCAAGAGATTTACAAAATGATTGAAACAAAAATTACATTAGGAAATTAATATTCACAACTAAAATTTTTGATCAAGAGGTTTTTCAAGTTTGAACAAACTCACAGTCATATATTCTGTCAAATGTGGGGATATAGCTCAGGGGTAGAGCGCTCGCTTTGCATGCGAGAAGTCTGGGGTTCGATTCCCCATATCTCCAACAGTAGTTTTGGTTTTATTCTTCAAGTTCTTTACTTTTATAAATTTTTTTTCAGGAAATTTACAAAATGATTGAAAGAAAAATTAGATTAGGAAATTAATATTCACAACTAAAATTTTTGATCAAGAGGTTCTTCAAGTTTGAACAAACTCACAGTCATATATTCTGTCAAATGTGGGGATATAGCTCAGGGGTAGAGCGCTAGCTTTGCATGCGAGAAGTCTGGGGTTCGATTCCCCATATCTCCAACAGTAGTTTTGGTTTTATTCTTCGAGTTCTTAACTTTTCTATATTTTTTTTCAAGAGATTTACAAAATGATTGAAACAAAAATTAGATTAGGAAATTAATATTCACAACTAAAATTTTTGATCAAGAGGTTTTTCAAGTTTGAACAAACTCACAGTCATATATTCTGTCAAATGTGGATATATAGCTCAGGGGTAGAGCGCTCGCTTTGCATGCGAGAAGTCTGGGGTTCGATTCCCCATATCTCCAACAGTAGTTTTGGTTTTATTCTTCAAGTTCTTTACTTTTATAAATTTTTTTTCAGGAAATTTACAAAATGATTGAAAGAAAAATTAGATTAGGAAATTAATATTCACAACTAAAATTTTTGATCAAGAGGTTCTTCAAGTTTGAACAAACTCACAGTCATATATTCTGTCAAATGTGGGGATATAGCTCAGGGGTAGAGCGCTCGCTTTGCATGCGAGAAGTCTGGGGTTCGATTCCCCATATCTCCAACAGTAGTTTTGGTTTTATTCTTCAAGTTCTTTACTTTTCTATATTTTTTTTCAGGAGATTTACAAAATGATTGAAACAAAAATTAGATTAGGAGATTAATATTCACAACTAAAATTTTTGATCAAGAGGTTCTTCAAGTTTGAACAAACTCACAGTCATATATTCTGTCGAATGTGGGGATATAGCTCAGGGGTAGAGCGCTCGCTTTGCATGCGAGAAGTCTGGGGTTCGATTCCCCATATCTCCAACAGTAGTTTTGGTTTTATTCTTCAAGTTCTTTACTTTTATAAATTTTTTTTCAGGAAATTTACAAAATGATTGAAAGAAAAATTAGATTAGGAAATTAATATTCACAACTAAAATTTTTGATCAAGAGGTTCTTCAAGTTTGAACAAACTCACAGTCATTGACTTTGTCGAATGTGGGGATATAGCTCAGGGGTAGAGCGCTCGCTTTGCATGCGAGAAGTCTGGGGTTCGATTCCCCATATCTCCAACAGTAGTTTTGGTTTTATTCTTCAAGTTCTTTACTTTTATATATTTTTTTTCAGGAAATTTACAAAATGATTGAAACAAAAATTAGATTAGGTAATTAATATTCACAACTAAAATTTCTGATCAAGAGGTTCTTCAAGTTTGAACAAACTCACAGTCATATATTCTGTCGAATGTGGGGATATAGCTCAGGGGTAGAGCGCTCGCTTTGCATGCGAGAAGTCTGGGGTTCGATTCCCCATATCTCCAACAGTAGTTTTGGTTTTATTCTTCAAGTTCGTTACTTTTCTATATTTTTTTTCATGAGATTTACAAAATGATTGAAAGAAAAATTAGATTAGAAAATTAATATTCACAACTAAAATTTTTGATCAAGAGGTTTTTCAAGTTTGAACAAACTCACAGTCATATATTCTGTCAAATGTGGGGATATAGCTCAGGGGTAGAGCGCTCGCTTTGCATGCGAGAAGTCTGGGGTTCGATTCCCCATATCTCCAACAGTAGTTTTGGTTTTATTCTTCAAGTTCTTTACTTTTATAAATTTTTTTTCAGGAAATTTACAAAATGATTGAAAGAAAAATTAGATTAGGAAATTAATATTCACAACTAAAATTTTTGATCAAGAGGTTCTTCAAGTTTGAACAAACTCACAGTCATATATTCTGTCGAATGTGGGGATATAGCTCAGGGGTAGAGCGCTCGCTTTGCATGCGAGAAGTCTGGGGTTCGATTCCCCATATCTCCAACAGTAGTTTTGGTTTTATTCTTCAAGTTCTTTACTTTTATAAATTTTTTTCCAGGAAATTTACAAAATGATTGAAAGAAAACTTAGATTAGGAAATTAATATTCACAACTAAAATTTTTGATCAAGAGGTTTTTCAAGTTTGAACAAACTCACAGTCATATATTCTGTCAAATGTGGGGATATAGCTCAGGGGTAGAGCGCTCGCTTTGCATGCGAGAAGTCTGGGGTTCGATTCCCCATATCTCCAACAGTAGTTTTGGTTTTATTCTTCAAGTTCTTTACTTTTCTATATTTTTTTTCAGGAGATTTACAAAATGATTGAAAGAAAAATTAGATTAGAAAATTAATATTCACAACTAAAATTTTTGATCAAGAGGTTTTTCAAGTTTGAACAAACTCACAGTCATATATTCTGTCAAATGTGGGGATATAGCTCAGGGGTAGAGCGCTCGCTTTGCATGCGAGAAGTCTGGGGTTCGATTCCCCATATCTCCAACAGTAGTTTTGGTTTTATTCTTCAAGTTCTTTACTTTTATAAATTTTTTTTCAGGAAATTTACAAAATGATTGAAAGAAAAATTAGATTAGGAAATTAATATTCACAACTAAAATTTTTGATCAAGAGGTTCTTCAAGTTTGAACAAACTCACAGTCATATATTCTGTCGAATGTGGGGATATAGCTCAGGGGTAGAGCGCTCGCTTTGCATGCGAGAAGTCTGGGGTTCGATTCCCCATATCTCCAACAGTAGTTTTGGTTTTATTCTTCAAGTTCTTTACTTTTCTATATTTTTTTTCAGGAGATTTACAAAATGATTGAAACAAAAATTAGATTAGAAAATTAATATTCACAACTAAAATTTTTGATCAAGAGGTTTTTCAAGTTTGAACAAACTCACAGTCATATATTCTGTCAAATGTGGGGATATAGCTCAGGGGTAGAGCGCTCGCTTTGCATGCGAGAAGTCTGGGGTTCGATTCCCCATATCTCCAACAGTAGTTTTGCTTTTATTCTTCAAGTTCTTTACTTTTATAAATTTTTTTTCAGGAAATTTACAAAATGATTGAAAGAAAAATTAGATTAGGAAATTAATATTCACAACTAAAATTTTTGATCAAGAGGTTCTTCAAGTTTGAACAAACTCACAGTCATATATTCTGTCGAATGTGGGGATATAGCTCAGGGGTAGAGCGCTCGCTTTGCATGCGAGAAGTCTGGGGTTCGATTCCCCATATCTCCAACAGTAGTTTTGGTTTTATTCTTCAAGTTCTTTACTTTTATAAATTTTTTTTCAGGAAATTTACAAAATGATTGAAAGAAAACTTAGATTAGGAAATTAATATTCACAACTAAAATTTTTGATCAAGAGGTTTTTCAAGTTTGAACAAACTCACAGTCATATATTCTGTCAAATGTGGGGATATAGCTCAGGGGTAGAGCGCTCGCTTCGCATGCGAGAAGTCTGGGGTTCGATTCCCCATATCTCCAACAGTAGTTTTGGTTTTATTCTTCAAGTTCTTTACTTTTCTATATTTTTTTTCAGGAGATTTACAAAATGATTGAAACAAAAATTAGATTAGGAGATTAATATTCACAACTAAAATTTTTGATCAAGAGGTTCTTCAAGTTTGAACAAACTCACTTTTTTTTTCAGGAAATTTACAAAATGATTGAAAGAAAAATTAGACGTTCCATTCGGAAATCAATACGTAGCAGGCGGGTTAGAATCAGACGACATGAGGCTGAGAGAGGACGACACGCCCTTCATATGGAACACAGACTTCAGCTTTGCCTTATGGAATGACTATGGATGGTTGGTCTTCCTTTCTTAGGTCTCTTTCACTTTATATCTTTATGTAGACTTATATAACTTATTGTAATCATGTAGACATAATAAACCTTTCTTTCTCGAGTCTTATGTTTATCCACTATGCTCTTTAACTACCGCTTCATCTGGAATACTATCACACTCATCTTGTAGGCTTTATTGGTCTATAGGATCGACGTGAGAGCATAACGGAACGTAGATTAGGAAATTAATATTCACAACTAAAATTTTTGATCAAGCGGTTCTTCAAGTTTGAACAAACTCACAGTCATATATTCTGTCGAATGTGGGGATATAGCTCAGGGGTAGAGCGCTCGCTTTGCATGCGAGAAGTCTGGGGTTCGATTCCCCATATCTCCAACAGTAGTTTTGGTTTTATTCTTCGAGTTCTTAACTTTTCTATATTTTTTTTCAAGAGATTTACAAAATGATTGAAACAAAAATTAGATTAGGAAATTAATATTCACAACTAAAATTTTTGATCAAGAGGTTTTTCAAGTTTGAACAAACTCACAGTCATATATTCTGTCAAATGTGGGGATATAGCTCAGGGGTCGAGCGCTCGCTTTGCATGCGAGAAGTCTGGGGTTCGATTCCTCATATCTCCAACAGTAGTTTTGGTTTTATTCTTCAAGTTCTTTACTTTTCTATATTTTTTTTCAGGAGATTTACAAAATGATTGAAAGAAAAATTAGATTAGGAAATTAATATTCACAACTAAAATTTTTGATCAAGAGGTTCTTCAAGTTTGAACAAACTCACAGTCATATATTCTGTCAAATGTGGGGATATAGCTCAGGGGTAGAGCGCTCGCTTTGCATGCGAGAAGTCTGGGGTTCGATTCCCCATATCTCCAACAGTAGTTTTGGTTTCATTCTTCAAGTTCTTTACTTTTCTATATATTTTTTTTAAGAGATTTACAAAATGATTGAAACAAAAATTAGATTAGGAGATTAATATTCACAACTAAAATTTTTGATCAAGAGGTTCTTCAAGTTTGAACAAACTCACAGTCATATATTCTGTCAAATGTGGGGATATAGCTCAGGGGTAGAGCGCTCGCTTTGCATGCGAGAAGTCTGGGGTTCGATTCCTCATATCTCCAACAGTAGTTTTGGTTTTATTCTTCAAGTTCTTTACTTTTCTATATTTTTTTTCAGGAAATTTACAAAATGATTGGAAGAAAAATTAGATTAGGAAATTAATATTCACAACTAAAATTTTTGATCAAGAGGTTCTTCAAGTTTGAACAAACTCACAGTCATTAACTCTGTCGAATGTGGGGATATAGCTCAGGGGTAGAGCGCTCGCTTTGCATGCGAGAAGTCTGGGGTTCAATTCCCCATATCTTCAACAGTAGTTTTGGTTTTATTCTTCGAGTTCTTAACTTTTCTATATTTTTTTTCAGGAGATTTACAAAATGATTGAAACAAAAATTAGATTAGGAGATTAATATTCACAACTAAAATTTTTGATCAAGAGGTTCTTCAAGTTTGAACAAACTCACAGTCATATCGTTACATATCGTTTCTTCCCGTCTTTTCATGGTCGGAAGATATATGTACTTCTACCTTGTTCCTTAGGTAGGCAGACCCGAACGCCCCGATTTCCTTATTAAGACAAATACTTAAAGAGAAAAGGATTCATTATCAGATAACAAGAAAATACAATATATGAATTACATTAAGAAAGAATATAAAGAGATATAATAAAGTATTAAATAGAGTATATATATAGATGATATAGAGATGAGACTCACATGACTATAAGACAACCTATCTGGGTTAGGCCAGAAGCAAGAGTGCCATGTGTGTCCCATGTTGTAGGCGGGGCTTGTTCAGGCTCCCGCTATTTGAATAGCGCGCACATGTTTACCATGTGCTTGCAGATGTGACAATATATTCTGTCGAATGTGGGGATATAGCTCAGGGGTAGAGCGCTCGCTTTGCATGCGAGAAGTCTGGGGTTCGATTCCCCATATCTCCAACAGTAGTTTTGGTTTTATTCTTCAAGTTCTTTACTTTTCTATTTTTTTTTTCAGGAGATTTACAAAATGATTGAAACAAAAATTAGATTAGGAGATTAATATTCACAACTAAAATTTTTGATCAAGAGGTTCTTCAAGTTTGAACAAACTCACAGTCATATATTCTGTCGAATGTGGGGATATAGCTCAGGGGTAGAGCGCTCGCTTTGCATGCGAGAAGTCTGGGGTTCGATTCCCCATATCTCCAACAGTAGTTTTGGTTTTATTCTTCAAGTTCTTTACTTTTATATATTTTTTTTCAGGAGATTTACAAAATGATTGAAAGAAAAATTAGATTAGGAAATTAATATTCACAACTAAAATTTCTGATCAAGAGGTTCTTCAAGTTTGAACAAACTCACAGTCATATATTCTGTCGAATGTGGGGATATAGCTCAGGGGTAGAGCGCTCGCTTTGCATGCGAGAAGTCTGGGGTTCGATTCCCCATATCTCCAACAGTAGTTTTGGTTTTATTCTTCAAGTTCTTTACTTTTATATTTTTTTTTCAGGAGATTCACAAAATGATTGAAAGAAAAATTAGATTAGGAAATTAATAATCACAACTAAAATTTCTGATCAAGAGGTTCTTCAAGTTTGAACAAACTCACAGTCATTGACTTTGTCGAATGTGGGGATATAGCTCAGGGGTAGAGCGCTCGCTTTGCATGCGAGAAGTCTGGGGTTCGATTCCCCATATCTCCAACAGTAGTTTTGGTTTTATTCTTCAAGTTCTTTACTTTTCTATATTTTTTTCGAGAGATTTACAAAATGATTGAAACAAAAATTAGATTAGGAGATTAATATTCACAACTAAAATTTTTGATCAAGAGGTTCTTCAAGTTTGAACAAACTCACAGTCATATATTCTGTCGAATGTGGGGATATAGCTCAGGGGTAGAGCGCTCGCTTTGCATGCGAGAAGTCTGGGGTTCGATTCCCCATATCTCCAACAGTAGTTTTGGTTTTATTCTTCAAGTTCTTTACTTTTCTATATTTTTTTTCAGGAGATTTACAAAATGATTGAAAAAAAAATTAGATTAGGAAATTAATATTCACAACTAAAATTTTTGATCAAGAGGTTCTTCAAGTTTGAACAAACTCACAGTCATTAACTCTGTCGAATGTGCGGATATAGCTCAGGGGTAGAGCGCTCGCTTTGCATGCGAGAAGTCTGGGGTTCGATTCCCCATATCTCCAACAGTAGTTTTGGTTTTATTCTTCAAGTTCTTTACTTTTCTATATTTTTTTTCAGGAGATTTACAAAATGATTGAAACAAAAATTAGATTAGGAGATTAATATTCACAACTAAAATTTTTGATCAAGAGGTTCTTCAAGTTTGAACAAACTCACAGTCATATATTCTGTCGAATGTGGGGATATAGCTCAGGGGTAGAGCGCTCGCTTTGCATGCGAGAAGTCTGGGGTTCGATTCCCCATATCTCCAACAGTAGTTTTGGTTTTATTCTTCAAGTTCTTTACTTTTCTATATTTTTTTCGAGAGATTTACAAAATGATTGAAACAAAAATTAGATTACGAGATTAATATTCACAACTAAAATTTTTGATCAAGAGGTTCTTCAAGTTTGAACAAACTCACAGTCATATATTCTGTCGAATGTGGGGATATAGCTCAGGGGTAGAGCGCTCGCTTTGCATGCGAGAAGTCTGGGGTTCGATTCCCCATATCTCCAACAGTAGTTTTGGTTTTATTCTTCAAGTTCTTTACTTTTATATATTTTTTTTCAGGAGATTTACAAAATGATTGAAAGAAAAATTAGATTAGGAAATTAATATTCACAACTAAAATTTCTGATCAAGAGGTTCTTCAAGTTTGAACAAACTCACAGTCATATATTCTGTCGAATGTGGGGATATAGCTCAGGGGTAGAGCGCTCGCTTTGCATGCGAGAGGTCTGGGGTTCGATTCCCCATATCTCAAACAGTAGTTTTGGTTTTATTCTTCAAGTTCTTTACTTTTATATATTTTTTTTCAGGAGATTTACAAAATGACTGAAAGAAAAATTAGATTAGGAAATTAATATTCACAACTAAAATTTCTGATCAAGAGGTTCTTCTAGTTTGAACAAACTCACAGTCATTGACTTTGTCGAATGTGGGGATATAGCTCAGGGGTAGAGCGCTCGCTTTGCATGCGAGAAGTCTGGGGTTCGATTCCCCATATCTCCAACAGTAGTTTTGGTTTTATTCTTCAAGTTCTTTACTTTTATATATTTTTTTTCAGGAGATTTACAAAATGATTGAAAGAAAAATTAGATTAGGTAATTAATATTCACAACTAAAATTTCTGATCAAGAAGTTCTTCAAGTTTGAACAAACTCACAGTCATTGACTTTGTCGAATGTGGGGATATAGCTCAGGGGTAGAGCGCTCGCTTTGCATGCGAGAAGTCTGGGGTTCGATTCCCCATATCTCCAACAGTAGTTTTGGTTTTATTCTTCAAGTTCTTTACTTTTCTATATTTTTTTCAAGAGATTTACAAAATGATTGAAACAAAAATTAGATTAGGAGATTAATATTCACAACTAAAATTTTTGATCAAGAGGTTCTTCAAGTTTGAACAAACTCACAGTCATATATTCTGTCGAATGTGGGGATATAGCTCAGGGGTAGAGCGCTCGCTTTGCATGCGAGAAGTCTGGGGTTCGATTCCCCATATCACCAACAGTAGTTTTGGTTTTATTCTTCAAGTTCTTTACTTTTCTATATTTTTTTCAAGAGATTTACAAAATGATTGAAACAAAAATTAGATTAGGAGATTAATATTCACAACTAAAATTTTTGATCAAGAGGTTCTTCAAGTTTGAACAAACTCACAGTCATATATTCTGTCGAATGTGGGGATATAGCTCAGGGGTAGAGCGCTCGCTTTGCATGCGAGAAGTCTGGGGTTCGATTCCCCATATCACCAACAGTAGTTTTGGTTTTATTCTTCAAGTTCTTTACTTTTCTATATTTTTTTCAAGAGATTTACAAAATGATTGAAACAAAAATTAGATTAGGAGATTAATATTCACAACTAAAATTTTTGATCAAGAGGTTCTTCAAGTTTGAACAAACTCACAGTCATATATTCTGTCGAATGTGGGGATATAGCTCAGGGGTAGAGCGCTCGCTTTGCATGCGAGAAGTCTGGGGTTCGATTCCCCATATCACCAACAGTAGTTTTGGTTTTATTCTTCAAGTTCTTTACTTTTCTATATTTTTTTCAAGAGATTTACAAAATGATTGAAACAAAAATTAGATTAGGAGATTAATATTCACAACTAAAATTTTTGATCAAGAGGTTCTTCAAGTTTGAACAAACTCACAGTCATATATTCTGTCGAATGTGGGGATATAGCTCAGGGGTAGAGCGCTCGCTTTGCATGCGAGAAGTCTGGGGTTCGATTCCCCATATCTCCAACAGTAGTTTTGGTTTTATTCTTCAAGTTCTTTACTTTTCTATATTTTTTTTCAGGAGATTTACAAAATGATTGAAAAAAAAATTAGATTAGGAAATTAATATTCACAACTAAAATTTTTGATCAAGAGGTTCTTCAAGTTTGAACAAACTCACAGTCATATATTCTGTCGAATGTGGGGATATAGCTCAGGAGTAGAGCGCTCGCTTTGCATGCGAGAAGTCTGGGGTTCGATTCCCCATATCTCCAACAGTAGTTTTGGTTTTATTCTTCAAGTTCTTTACTTTTCTATATTTTTTTTCAGGAGATTTACAAAATAATTGAAAAAAAAATTAGATTAGGAAATTAATATTCACAACTAAAATTTTTGATCAAGAGGTTCTTCAAGTTTGAACAAACTCACAGTCATTAACTCTGTCGAATGTGCGGATATAGCTCAGGGGTAGAGCGCTCGCTTTGCATGCGAGAAGTCTGGGGTTCGATTCCCCATATCTCTAACAGTAGTTTTGGTTTTATTCTTCAAGTTCTTTACTTTTCTATATTTTTTTTCAGGAGATTTACAAAATGATTGAAACAAAAATTAGATTAGGAGATTAATATTCACAACTAAAATTTTTGATCAAGAGGTTTTTCAAGTTTGAACAAACTCACAGTCATATTTTCTGTCGAATGTGGGAATATAGCTCAGGGGTAGAGCGCTCGCTTTGCATGCGAGAAGTCTGGGGTTCGATTCCCCATATCTCCAACAGTAGTTTTGGTTTTATTCTTCAAGTTCTTTACTTTTATATATTTTTTTCCAGGCGATTTACAAAATGATTGAAAGAAAAATTAGATTAGGAAATTAATATTCACAACTAAAATTTCTGATCAAGAGGTTCTTCAAGTTTGAACAAACTCACAGTCATATATTCTGTCGAATGTGGGGATATAGCTCAGGGGTAGAGCGCTCGCTTTGCATGCGAGAAGTCTGGGGTTCGATTCCCCATATCTCCAACAGTAGTTTTGGTTTTATTCTTCAAGTTCTTTACTTTTATATATTTTTTTTCAGGAGATTCACAAAATGATTGAAAGAAAAATTAGATTAGGAAATTAATAATCACAACTAAAATTTCTGATCAAGAGGTTCTTCAAGTTTGAACAAACTCACAGTCATTGACTTTGTCGAATGTGGGGATATAGCTCAGGGGTAGAGCGCTCGCTTTGCATGCGAGAAGTCTGGGGTTCAATTCTCCATATCTTCAACAGTAGTTTTGGTTTTATTCTTCGAGTTCTTAACTTTTCTATATTTTTTTTCAGGAGATTTACAAAATGATTGAAACAAAAATTAGATTAGGAGATTAATATTCACAACTAAAATTTTTGATCAAGAGGTTCTTCAAGTTTGAACAAACTCACAGTCATTAACTCTGTCGAATGTGGGGATATAGCTCAGGGGTAGAGCGCTCGCTTTGCATGCGAGAAGTCTGGGGTTCGATTCCCCATATCTCCAACAGTAGTTTTGGTTTTATTCTTCAAGTTCTTTACTTTTATAAATTTTTTTTCAGGAAATTTACAAAATGATTGAAAGAAAAATTAGATTAGGAAATTAATATTCACAACTAAAATTTTTGATCAAGAGGTTTTTCAAGTTTGAACAAACTCACAGTCATTAACTCTGTCGAATGTGGGGATATAGCTCAGGGGTAGAGCGCTCGCTTTGCATGCGAGAAGTCTGGGGTTCGATTCCCCATATCTCCAACAGTAGTTTTGGTTTTATTCTTCAAGTTCTTTACTTTTCTATATTTTTTTTCAGGAAATTTACAAAATGATTGGAAGAAAAATTAGATTAGGAAATTAATATTCACAACTAAAATTTTTGATCAAGAGGTTCTTCAAGTTTGAACAAACTCACAGTCATTAACTCTGTCGAATGTGGGGATATAGCTCAGGGGTAGAGCGCTCGCTTCGCATGCGAGAAGTCTGGGGTTCAATTCCCCATATCTTCAACAGTAGTTTTGGTTTTATTCTTCGAGTTCTTAACTTTTCTATATTTTTTTCAGGAGATTTACAAAATGATTGAAACAAAAATTAGATTAGGAGATTAATATTCACAACTAAAATTTTTGATCAAGAGGTTCTTCAAGTTTGAACAAACTCACAGTCATATATTCTGTCGAATCTGGGGATATAGCTCAGGGGTAGAGCGCTTGCTTTGCATGCGAGAAGTCTGGGGTTCGATTCCCCATATCTCCAACAGTAGTTTTGGTTTTATTCTTCAAGTTCTTTACTTTTCTATTTTTTTTTTCAGGAGATTTACAAAATGATTGAAACAAAAATTAGATTAGGAGATTAATATTCACAACTAAAATTTTTGATCAAGAGGTTCTTCAAGTTTGAACAAACTCACAGTCATATATTCTGTCGAATGTGGGGATATAGCTCAGGGGTAGAGCGCTCGCTTTGCATGCGAGAAGTCTGGGGTTCGATTCCCCATATCTCCAACAGTAGTTTTGGTTTTATTCTTCAAGTTCTTTACTTTTATATATTTTTTTTCAGGAGATTCACAAAATGATTGAAAGAAAAATTAGATTAGGAAATTAATAATCACAACTAAAATTTCTGATCAAGAGGTTCTTCAAGTTTGAACAAACTCACAGTCATTGACTTTGTCGAATGTGGGGATATAGCTCAGGGGTAGAGCGCTCGCTTTGCATGCGAGAAGTCTGGGGTTCAATTCTCCATATCTTCAACAGTAGTTTTGGTTTTATTCTTCGAGTTCTTAACTTTTCTATATTTTTTTTCAGGAGATTTACAAAATGATTGAAACAAAAATTAGATTAGGAGATTAATATTCACAACTAAAATTTTTGATCAAGAGGTTCTTCAAGTTTGAACAAACTCACAGTCATTAACTCTGTCGAATGTGGGGATATAGCTCAGGGGTAGAGCGCTCGCTTTGCATGCGAGAAGTCTGGGGTTCGATTCCCCATATCTCCAACAGTAGTTTTGGTTTTATTCTTCAAGTTCTTTACTTTTATAAATTTTTTTTCAGGAAATTTACAAAATGATTGAAAGAAAAATTAGATTAGGAAATTAATATTCACAACTAAAATTTTTGATCAAGAGGTTTTTCAAGTTTGAACAAACTCACAGTCATTAACTCTGTCGAATGTGGGGATATAGCTCAGGGGTAGAGCGCTCGCTTTGCATGCGAGAAGTCTGGGGTTCGATTCCCCATATCTCCAACAGTAGTTTTGGTTTTATTCTTCAAGTTCTTTACTTTTCTATATTTTTTTTCAGGAAATTTACAAAATGATTGGAAGAAAAATTAGATTAGGAAATTAATATTCACAACTAAAATTTTTGATCAAGAGGTTCTTCAAGTTTGAACAAACTCACAGTCATTAACTCTGTCGAATGTGGGGATATAGCTCAGGGGTAGAGCGCTCGCTTCGCATGCGAGAAGTCTGGGGTTCAATTCCCCATATCTTCAACAGTAGTTTTGGTTTTATTCTTCGAGTTCTTAACTTTTCTATATTTTTTTTCAGGAGATTTACAAAATGATTGAAACAAAAATTAGATTAGGAGATTAATATTCACAACTAAAATTTTTGATCAAGAGGTTCTTCAAGTTTGAACAAACTCACAGTCATATATTCTGTCGAATGTGGGGATATAGCTCAGGGGTAGAGCGCTCGCTTTGCATGCGAGAAGTCTGGGGTTCGATTCCCCATATCTCCAACAGTAGTTTTGGTTTTATTCTTCAAGTTCTTTACTTTTCTATTTTTTTTTTCAGGAGATTTACAAAATGATTGAAACAAAAATTAGATTAGGAGATTAATATTCACAACTAAAATTTTTGATCAAGAGGTTCTTCAAGTTTGAACAAACTCACAGTCATATATTCTGTCGAATGTGGGGATATAGCTCAGGGGTAGAGCGCTCGCTTTGCATGCGAGAAGTCTGGGGTTCGATTCCCCATATCTCCAACAGTAGTTTTGGTTTTATTCTTCAAGTTCTTTACTTTTATATATTTTTTTTCAGGAGATTTACAAAATGATTGAAAGAAAAATTAGATTAGGAAATTAATATTCACAACTAAAATTTCTGATCAAGAGGTTCTTCAAGTTTGAACAAACTCACAGTCATATATTCTGTCGAATGTGGGGATATAGCTCAGGGGTAGAGCGCTCGCTTTGCATGCGAAAAGTCTGGGGTTCGATTCCCCATATCTCCAACAGTAGTTTTGGTTTTATTCTTCAAGTTCTTTACTTTTCTATATTTTTCTTCAGGAGATTTACAAAATGATTGAAAAAAAAATTAGATTAGGAAATTAATATTCACAACTAAAATTTTTGATCAAGAGGTTCTTCAAGTTTGAACAAACTCACAGTCATTAACTCTGTCGAATGTGCGGATATAGCTCAGGGGTAGAGCGCTCGCTTTGCATGCGAGAAGTCTGGGGTTCGATTCCCCATATCTCCAACAGTAGTTTTGGTTTTATTCTTCAAGTTCTTTACTTTTCTATATTTTTTTTCAGGAGATTTACAAAATGATTGAAACAAAAATTAGATTAGGAGATTAATATTCACAACTAAAATTTTTGATCAAGAGGTTCTTCAAGTTTGAACAAACTCACAGTCATATATTCTGTCGAATGTGGGGATATAGCTCAGGGGTAGAGCGCTCGCTTTGCATGCGAGAAGTCTGGGGTTCGATTCCCCATATCTCCAACAGTAGTTTTGGTTTTATTCTTCAAGTTCTTTACTTTTATATATTTTTTTTCAGGAGATTTACAAAATGATTGAAAGAAAAATTAGATTAGGAAATTAATATTCACAACTAAAATTTCTGATCAAGAGGTTCTTCAAGTTTGAACAAACTCACAGTCATATATTCTGTCGAATGTGGGGATATAGCTCAGGGGTAGAGCGCTCGCTTTGCATGCGAGAGGTCTGGGGTTCGATTCCCCATATCTCAAACAGTAGTTTTGGTTTTATTCTTCAAGTTCTTTACTTTTATATATTTTTTTTCAGGAGATTTACAAAATGATTGAAAGAAAAATTAGATTAGGAAATTAATATTCACAACTAAAATTTCTGATCAAGAGGTTCTTCTAGTTTGAACAAACTCACAGTCATTGACTTTGTCGAATGTGGGGATATAGCTCAGGGGTAGAGCGCTCGCTTTGCATGCGAGAAGTCTGGGGTTCGATTCCCCATATCTCCAACAGTAGTTTTGGTTTTATTCTTCAAGTTCTTTACTTTTATATATTTTTTTTCAGGAGATTTACAAAATGATTGAAAGAAAAATTAGATTAGGTAATTAATATTCACAACTAAAATTTCTGATCAAGAGGTTCTTCAAGTTTGAACAAACTCACAGTCATTGACTTTGTCGAATGTGGGGATATAGCTCAGGGGTAGAGCGCTCGCTTTGCATGCGAGAAGTCTGGGGTTCGATTCCCCATATCTCCAACAGTAGTTTTGGTTTTATTCTTCAAGTTCTTTACTTTTCTATATTTTTTTCAAGAGATTTACAAAATGATTGAAACAAAAATTAGATTAGGAGATTAATATTCACAACTAAAATTTTTGATCAAGAGGTTCTTCAAGTTTGAACAAACTCACAGTCATATATTCTGTCGAATGTAGGGATATAGCTCAGGGGTAGAGCGCTCGCTTTGCATGCGAGAAGTCTGGGGTTCGATTCCCCATATCACCAACAGTAGTTTTGGTTTTATTCTTCAAGTTCTTTACTTTTCTATATTTTTTTCAAGAGATTTACAAAATGATTGAAACAAAAATTAGATTAGGAGATTAATATTCACAACTAAAATTTTTGATCAAGAGGTTCTTCAAGTTTGAACAAACTCACAGTCATATATTCTGTCGAATGTGGGGATATAGCTCAGGGGTAGAGCGCTCGCTTTGCATGCGAGAAGTCTGGGGTTCGATTCCCCATATCTCCAACAGTAGTTTTGGTTTTATTCTTCAAGTTCTTTACTTTTCTATATTTTTTTTCAGGAGATTTACAAAATGATTGAAAAAAAAATTAGATTAGGAAATTAATATTCAGAACTAAAATTTTTGATCAAGAGGTTCTTCAAGCTTGAACAAACTCACAGTCATATATTATGTCGAATGTGGGGATATAGCTCAGGGGTAGAGCGCTCGCTTTGCATGCGAGAAGTCTGGGGTTCGATTCCCCATATCTCCAACAGTAGTTTTGGTTTTATTCTTCAAGTTCTTTACTTTTCTATATTTTTTTTCAGGAGATTTACAAAATGATTGAAAAAAATTAGATTAGGAAATTAATATTCACAACTAAAATTTTTGATCAAGAGGTTCTTCAAGTTTGAACAAACTCACAGTCATTAACTCTGTCGAATGTGCGGATATAGCTCAGGGGTAGAGCGCTCGCTTTGCATGCGAGAAGTCTGGGGTTCGATTCCCCATATCTCCAACAGTAGTTTTGGTTTTATTCTTCAAGTTCTTTACTTTTCTATATTTTTTTTCAGGAGATTTACAAAATGATTGAAACAAAAATTAGATTAGGAGATTAATATTCACAACTAAAATTTTTGATCAAGAGGTTTTTCAAGTTTGAACAAACTCACAGTCATATATTCTGTCGAATGTGGGGATATAGCTCAGGGGTAGAGCGCTCGCTTTGCATGCGAGAAGTCTGGGGTTCGATTCCCCATATCTCCAACAGTAGTTTTGGTTTTATTCTTCAAGTTCTTTACTTTTATATATTTTTTTTCAGGAGATTTACAAAATGATTGAAAGAAAAATTAGGTTAGGAAATTAATATTCACAACTAAAATTTCTGATCAAGAGGTTCTTCAAGTTTGAACAAACTCACAGTCATTAACTCTGTCGAATGTGGGGATATAGCTCAGGGGTAGAGCGCTCGCTTCGCATGCGAGAAGTCTGGGGTTCAATTCCCCATATCTTCAACAGTAGTTTTGGTTTTATTCTTCGAGTTCTTAACTTTTCTATATTTTTTTTCAGGAGATTTACAAAATGATTGAAACAAAAATTAGATTAGGAGATTAATATTCACAACTAAAATTTTTGATCAAGAGGTTCTTCAAGTTTGAACAAACTCACAGTCATATATTCTGTCGAATGTGGGGATATAGCTCAGGGGTAGAGCGCTCGCTTTGCATGCGAGAAGTCTGGGGTTCGATTCCCCATATCTCCAACAGTAGTTTTGGTTTTATTCTTCAAGTTCTTTACTTTTCTATTTTTTTTTTCAGGAGATTTACAAAATGATTGAAACAAAAATTAGATTAGGAGATTAATATTCACAACTAAAATTTTTGATCAAGAGGTTCTTCAAGTTTGAACAAACTCACAGTCATATATTCTGTCGAATGTGGGGATATAGCTCAGGGGTAGAGCGCTCGCTTTGCATGCGAGAAGTCTGGGGTTCGATTCCCCATATCTCCAACAGTAGTTTTGGTTTTATTCTTCAAGTTCTTTACTTTTATATATTTTTTTTCAGGAGATTTACAAAATGATTGAAAGAAAAATTAGATTAGGAAATTAATATTCACAACTAAAATTTCTGATCAAGAGGTTCTTCAAGTTTGAACAAACTCACAGTCATATATTCTGTCGAATGTGGGGATATAGCTCAGGGGTAGAGCGCTCGCTTTGCATGCGAGAAGTCTGGGGTTCGATTCCCCATATCTCCAACAGTAGTTTTGGTTTTATTCTTCAAGTTCTTTACTTTTCTATATTTTTTTTCAGGAGATTTACAAAATGATTGAAAAAAAAATTAGATTAGGAAATTAATATTCACAACTAAAATTTTTGATCAAGAGGTTCTTCAAGTTTGAACAAACTCACAGTCATATATTCTGTCGAATGTGGGGATATAGCTCAGGGGTAGAGCGCTCGCTTTGCATGCGAGAGGTCTGGGGTTCGATTCCCCATATCTCAAACAGTAGTTTTGGTTTTATTCTTCAAGTTCTTTACTTTATTATATTTTTTTTCAGGAGATTTACAAAATGATTGAAAGAAAAATTAGATTAGGAAATTAATATTCACAACTAAAATTTCTGATCAAGAGGTTCTTCTAGTTTGAACAAACTCACAGTCATTGACTTTGTCGAATGTGGGGATATAGCTCAGGGGTAGAGCGCTCGCTTTGCATGCGAGAAGTCTGGGGTTCGATTCCCCATATCTCCAACAGTAGTTTTGGTTTTATTCTTCAAGTTCTTTACTTTTATATATTTTTTTTCAGGAGATTTACAAAATGATTGAAAGAAAAATTAGATTAGGTAATTAATATTCACAACTAAAATTTCTGATCAAGAGGTTCTTCAAGTTTGAACAAACTCACAGTCATTGACTTTGTCGAATGTGGGGATATAGCTCAGGGGTAGAGCGCTCGCTTTGCATGCGAGAAGTCTGGGGTTCGATTCCCCATATCTCCAACAGTAGTTTTGGTTTTATTCTTCAAGTTCTTTACTTTTCTATATTTTTTTCAAGAGATTTACAAAATGATTGAAACAAAAATTAGATTAGGAGATTAATATTCACAACTAAAATTTTTGATCAAGAGGTTCTTCAAGTTTGAACAAACTCACAGTCATATATTCTGTCGAATGTAGGGATATAGCTCAGGGGTAGAGCGCTCGCTTTGCATGCGAGAAGTCTGGGGTTCGATTCCCCATATCACCAACAGTAGTTTTGGTTTTATTCTTCAAGTTCTTTACTTTTCTATATTTTTTTCAAGAGATTTACAAAATGATTGAAACAAAAATTAGATTAGGAGATTAATATTCACAACTAAAATTTTTGATCAAGAGGTTCTTCAAGTTTGAACAAACTCACAGTCATATATTCTGTCGAATGTGGGGATATAGCTCAGGGGTAGAGCGCTCGCTTTGCATGCGAGAAGTCTGGGGTTCGATTCCCCATATCTCCCACAGTAGTTTTGGTTTTATTCTTCAAGTTCTTTACTTTTCTATATTTTTTTTCAGGAGATTTACAAAATGATTGAAAAAAAAATTAGATTAGGAAATTAATATTCACAACTAAAATTTTTGATCAAGAGGTTCTTCAAGCTTGAACAAACTCACAGTCATATATTCTGTCGAATGTGGGGATATAGCTCAGGGGTAGAGCGCTCGCTTTGCATGCGAGAAGTCTGGGGTTCGATTCCCCATATCTCCAACAGTAGTTTTGGTTTTATTCTTCAAGTTCTTTACTTTTCTATATTTTTTTTCAGGAGATTTACAAAATGATTGAAAAAAATTAGATTAGGAAATTAATATTCACAACTAAAATTTTTGATCAAGAGGTTCTTCAAGTTTGAACAAACTCACAGTCATTAACTCTGTCGAATGTGCGGATATATCTCAGGGGTAGAGCGCTCGCTTTGCATGCGAGAAGTCTGGGGTTCGATTCCCCATATCTCCAACAGTAGTTTTGGTTTTATTCTTCAAGTTCTTTACTTTTCTATATTTTTTTTCAGGAGATTTACAAAATGATTGAAACAAAAATTAGATTAGGAGATTAATATTCACAACTAAAATTTTTGATCAAGAGGTTTTTCAAGTTTGAACAAACTCACAGTCATATATTCTGTCGAATGTGGGGATATAGCTCAGGGGTAGAGCGCTCGCTTTGCATGCGAGAAGTCTGGGGTTCGATTCCCTATATCTCCAACAGTAGTTTTGGTTTTATTCTTCAAGTTCTTTACTTTTATATATTTTTTTTCAGGAGATTTACAAAATGATTGAAAGAAAAATTAGATTAGGAAATTAATATTCACAACTAAAATTTCTGATCAAGAGGTTCTTCAAGTTTGAACAAACTCACAGTCATTAACTCTGTCGAATGTGGGGATATAGCTCAGGGGTAGAGCGCTCGCTTCGCATGCGAGAAGTCTGGGGTTCAATTCCCCATATCTTCAACAGTAGTTTTGGTTTTATTCTTCGAGTTCTTAACTTTTCTATATTTTTTTTCAGGAGATTTACAAAATGATTGAAACAAAAATTAGATTAGGAGATTAATATTCACAACTAAAATTTTTGATCAAGAGGTTCTTCAAGTTTGAACAAACTCACAGTCATATATTCTGTCGAATGTGGGGATATAGCTCAGGGGTAGAGCGCTCGCTTTGCATGCGAGAAGTCTGGGGTTCGATTCCCCATATCTCCAACAGTAGTTTTGGTTTTATTCTTCAAGTTCTTTACTTTTCTATTTTTTTTTTCAGGAGATTTACAAAATGATTGAAACAAAAATTAGATTAGGAGATTAATATTCACAACTAAAATTTTTGATCAAGAGGTTTTTCAAGTTTGAACAAACTCACAGTCATATATTCTGTCGAATGTGGGGATATAGCTCAGGGGTAGAGCGCTCGCTTTGCATGCGAGAAGTCTGGGGTTCGATTCCCCATATCTCCAACAGTAGTTTTGGTTTTATTCTTCAAGTTCTTTACTTTTATATATTTTTTTTCAGGAGATTTACAAAATGATTGAAAGAAAAATTAGATTAGGAAATTAATATTCACAACTAAAATTTCTGATCAAGAGGTTCTTCAAGTTTGAACAAACTCACAGTCATTAACTCTGTCGAATGTGGGGATATAGCTCAGGGGTAGAGCGCTCGCTTCGCATGCGAGAAGTCTGGGGTTCAATTCCCCATATCTTCAACAGTAGTTTTGGTTTTATTCTTCGAGTTCTTAACTTTTCTATATTTTTTTTCAGGAGATTTACAAAATGATTGAAACAAAAATTAGATTAGGAGATTAATATTCACAACTAAAATTTTTGATCAAGAGGTTCTTCAAGTTTGAACAAACTCACAGTCATATATTCTGTCGAATGTGGGGATATAGCTCAGGGGTAGAGCGCTCGCTTTGCATGCGAGAAGTCTGGGGTTCGATTCCCCATATCTCCAACAGTAGTTTTGGTTTTATTCTTCAAGTTCTTTACTTTTCTATTTTTTTTTTCAGGAGATTTACAAAATGATTGAAACAAAAATTAGATTAGGAGATTAATATTCACAACTAAAATTTTTGATCAAGAGGTTCTTCAAGTTTGAACAAACTCACAGTCATATATTCTGTCGAATGTGGGGATATAGCTCAGGGGTAGAGCGCTCGCTTTGCATGCGAGAAGTCTGGGGTTCGATTCCCCATATCTCCAACAGTAGTTTTGGTTTTATTCTTCAAGTTCTTTACTTTTATATATTTTTTTCAGGAGATTTACAAAATGATTGAAAGAAAAATTAGATTAGGAAATTAATATTCACAACTAAAATTTCTGATCAAGAGGTTCTTCAAGTTTGAACAAACTCACAGTCATATATTCTGTCGAATGTGGGGATATAGCTCAGGGGTAGAGCGCTCGCTTTGCATGCGAGAAGTCTGGGGTTCGATTCCCCATATCTCCAACAGTAGTTTTGGTTTTATTCTTCAAGTTCTTTACTTTTCTATATTTTTTTTCAGGAGATTTACAAAATGATTGAAAAAAAAATTAGATTAGGAAATTAATATTCACAACTAAAATTTTTGATCAAGAGGTTCTTCAAGTTTGAACAAACTCACAGTCATTAACTCTGTCGAATGTGCGGATATAGCTCAGGGGTAGAGCGCTCGCTTTGCATGCGAGAAGTCTGGGGTTCGATTCCCCATATCTCCAACAGTAGTTTTGGTTTTATTCTTCAAGTTCTTTACTTTTCTATATTTTTTTTCAGGAGATTTACAAAATGATTGAAACAAAAATTAGATTAGGAGATTAATATTCACAACTAAAATTTTTGATCAAGAGGTTCTTCAAGTTTGAACAAACTCACAGTCATATATTCTGTCGAATGTGGGGATATAGCTCAGGGGTAGAGCGCTCGCTTTGCATGCGAGAAGTCTGGGGTTCGATTCCCCATATCTCCAACAGTAGTTTTGGTTTTATTCTTCAAGTTCTTTACTTTTATATATTTTTTTTCAGGAGATTTACAAAATGATTGAAAGAAAAATTAGATTAGGAAATTAATATTCACAACTAAAATTTCTGATCAAGAGGTTCTTCAAGTTTGAACAAACTCACAGTCATATATTCTGTCGAATGTGGGGATATAGCTCAGGGGTAGAGCGCTCGCTTTGCATGCGAGAGGTCTGGGGTTCGATTCCCCATATCTCAAACAGTAGTTTTGGTTTTATTCTTCAAGTTCTTTACTTTTATATATTTTTTTTCAGGAGATTTACAAAATGATTGAAAGAAAAATTAGATTAGGAAATTAATATTCACAACTAAAATTTCTGATCAAGAGGTTCTTCTAGTTTGAACAAACTCACAGTCATTGACTTTGTCGAATGTGGGGATATAGCTCAGGGGTAGAGCGCTCGCTTTGCATGCGAGAAGTCTGGGGTTCGATTCCCCATATCTCCAACAGTAGTTTTGGTTTTATTCTTCAAGTTCTTTACTTTTATATATTTTTTTTCAGGAGATTTACAAAATGATTGAAAGAAAAATTAGATTAGGTAATTAATATTCACAACTAAAATTTCTGATCAAGAGGTTCTTCAAGTTTGAACAAACTCACAGTCATTGACTTTGTCGAATGTGGGGATATAGCTCAGGGGTAGAGCGCTCGCTTTGCATGCGAGAAGTCTGGGGTTCGATTCCCCATATCTCCAACAGTAGTTTTGGTTTTATTCTTCAAGTTCTTTACTTTTCTATATTTTTTTCAAGAGATTTACAAAATGATTGAAACAAAAATTAGATTAGGAGATTAATATTCACAACTAAAATTTTTGATCAAGAGGTTCTTCAAGTTTGAACAAACTCACAGTCATATATTCTGTCGAATGTAGGGATATAGCTCAGGGGTAGAGCGCTCGCTTTGCATGCGAGAAGTCTGGGGTTCGATTCCCCATATCACCAACAATAGTTTTGGTTTTATTCTTCAAGTTCTTTACTTTTCTATATTTTTTTCAAGAGATTTACAAAATGATTGAAACAAAAATTAGATTAGGAGATTAATATTCACAACTAAAATTTTTGATCAAGAGGTTCTTCAAGTTTGAACAAACTCACAGTCATATATTCTGTCGAATGTGGGGATATAGCTCAGGGGTAGAGCGCTCGCTTTGCATGCGAGAAGTCTGGGGTTCGATTCCCCATATCTCCAATAGTAGTTTTGGTTTTATTCTTCAAGTTCTTTACTTTTCTATATTTTTTTTCAGGAGATTTACAAAATGATTGAAACAAAAATTAGATTAGGAGATTAATATTCACAACTAAATATTTTGATCAAGAGGTTCTTCAAGTTTGAACAAACTCACAGTCATATATTCTGTCGAATGTGGGGATATAGCTCAGGGGTAGAGCGCTCGCTTTGCATGCGAGAAGTCTGGGGTTCGATTCCCCATATCTCCAACAGTAGTTTTGGTTTTATTCTTCAAGTTCTTTACTTTTCTATTTTTTTTTTCAGGAGATTTACAAAATGATTGAAACAAAAATTAGATTAGGAGATTAATATTCACAACTAAAATTTTTGATCAAGAGGTTCTTCAAGTTTGAACAAACTCACAGTCATATATTCTGTCGAATGTGGGGATATAGCTCAGGGGTAGAGCGCTCGCTTTGCATGCGAGAAGTCTGGGGTTCGATTCCCCATATCTCCAACAGTAGTTTTGGTTTTATTCTTCAAGTTCTTTACTTTTATATATTTTTTTTCAGGAGATTTACAAAATGATTGAAAGAAAAATTAGATTAGGAAATTAATATTCACAACTAAAATTTCTGATCAAGAGGTTCTTCAAGTTTGAACAAACTCACAGTCATATATTCTGTCGAATGTGGGGATATAGCTCAGGGGTAGAGCGCTCGCTTTGCATGCGAGAAGTCTGGGGTTCGATTCCCCATATCTCCAACAGTAGTTTTGGTTTTATTCTTCAAGTTCTTTACTTTTCTATATTTTTTTTCAGGAGATTTACAAAATGATTGAAAAAAAAATTAGATTAGGAAATTAATATTCACAACTAAAATTTTTGATCAAGAGGTTCTTCAAGTTTGAACAAACTCACAGTCATTAACTCTGTCGAATGTGCGGATATAGCTCAGGGGTAGAGCGCTCGCTTTGCATGCGAGAAGTCTGGGGTTCGATTCCCCATATCTCCAACAGTAGTTTTGGTTTTATTCTTCAAGTTCTTTACTTTTCTATATTTTTTTTCAGGAGATTTACAAAATGATTGAAACAAAAATTAGATTAGGAGATTAATATTCACAACTAAAATTTTTGATCAAGAGGTTCTTCAAGTTTGAACAAACTCACAGTCATATATTCTGTCGAATGTGGGGATATAGCTCAGGGGTAGAGCGCTCGCTTTGCATGCGAGAAGTCTGGGGTTCGATTCCCCATATCTCCAACAGTAGTTTTGGTTTTATTCTTCAAGTTCTTTACTTTTATATATTGTTTTTCAGGAGATTTACAAAATGATTGAAAGAAAAATTAGATTAGGAAATTAATATTCACAACTAAAATTTCTGATCAAGAGGTTCTTCAAGTTTGAACAAACTCACAGTCATATATTCTGTCGAATGTGGGGATATAGCTCAGGGGTAGAGCGCTCGCTTTGCATGCGAGAGGTCTGGGGTTCGATTCCCCATATCTCAAACAGTAGTTTTGGTTTTATTCTTCAAGTTCTTTACTTTTATATATTTTTTTTCAGGAGATTTACAAAATGATTGAAAGAAAAATTAGATTAGGAAATTAATATTCACAACTAAAATTTCTGATCAAGAGGTTCTTCTAGTTTGAACAAACTCACAGTCATTGACTTTGTCGAATGTGGGGATATAGCTCAGGGGTAGAGCGCTCGCTTTGCATGCGAGAAGTCTGGGGTTCGATTCCCCATATCTCCAACAGTAGTTTTGGTTTTATTCTTCAAGTTCTTTACTTTTATATATTTTTTTTCAGGAGATTTACAAAATGATTGAAAGAAAAATTAGATTAGGTAATTAATATTCACAACTAAAATTTCTGATCAAGAGGTTCTTCAAGTTTGAACAAACTCACAGTCATTGACTTTGTCGAATGTGGGGATATAGCTCAGGGGTAGAGCGCTCGCTTTGCATGCGAGAAGTCTGGGGTTCGATTCCCCATATCTCCAACAGTAGTTTTGGTTTTATTCTTCAAGTTCTTTACTTTTCTATATTTTTTTCAAGAGATTTACAAAATGATTGAAACAAAAATTAGATTAGGAGATTAATATTCACAACTAAAATTTTTGATCAAGAGGTTCTTCAAGTTTGAACAAACTCACAGTCATATATTCTGTCGAATGTAGGGATATAGCTCAGGGGTAGAGCGCTCGCTTTGCATGCGAGAAGTCTGGGGTTCGATTCCCCATATCACCAACAGTAGTTTTGGTTTTATTCTTCAAGTTCTTTACTTTTCTATATTTTTTTCAAGAGATTTACAAAATGATTGAAACAAAAATTAGATTAGGAGATTAATATTCATAACTAAAATTTTTGATCAAGAGGTTCTTCAAGTTTGAACAAACTCACAGTCATATATTCTGTCGAATGTGGGGATATAGCTCAGGGGTAGAGCGCTCGCTTTGCATGCGAGAAGTCTGGGGTTCGATTCCCCATATCTCCAACAGTAGTTTTGGTTTTATTCTTCAAGTTCTTTACTTTTCTATATTTTTTTTCAGGAGATTTACAAAATGATTGAAAAAAAAATTAGATTAGGAAATTAATATTCAGAACTAAAATTTTTGATCAAGAGGTTCTTCAAGCTTGAACAAACTCACAGTCATATATTCTGTCGAATGTGGGGATATAGCTCAGGGGTAGAGCGCTCGCTTTGCATGCGAGAAGTCTGGGGTTCGATTCCCCATATCTCCAACAGTAGTTTTGGTTTTATTCTTCAAGTTCTTTACTTTTCTATATTTTTTTTCAGGAGATTTACAAAATGATTGAAACAAAAATTAGATTAGGAGATTAATATTCACAACTAAAATTTTTGATCAAGAGGTTTTTCAAGTTTGAACAAACTCACAGTCATATATTCTGTCGAATGTGGGGATATAGCTCAGGGGTAGAGCGCTCGCTTTGCATGCGAGAAGTCTGGGGTTCGATTCCCCATATCTCCAACAGTAGTTTTGGTTTTATTCTTCAAGTTCTTTACTTTTATATATTTTTTTTCAGGAGATTTACAAAATGATTGAAAGAAAAATTAGATTAGGAAATTAATATTCACAACTAAAATTTCTGATCAAGAGGTTCTTCAAGTTTGAACAAACTCACAGTCATATATTCTGTCGAATGTGGGGATATAGCTCAGGGGTAGAGCGCTCGCTTTGCATGCGAGAAGTCTGGGGTTCGATTCTCCATATCTCCAACAGTAGTTTTGGTTTTATTCTTCAAGTTCTTTACTTTTATATATTTTTTTTCAGGAGATTCACAAAATGATTGAAAGAAAAATTAGATTAGGAAATTAATAATCACAACTAAAATTTCTGATCAAGAGGTTCTTCAAGTTTGAACAAACTCACAGTCATTGACTTTGTCGAATGTGGGGATATAGCTCAGGGGTAGAGCGCTCGCTTTGCATGCGAGAAGTCTGGGGTTCGATTCCCCATATCTCCAACAGTAGTTTTGGTTTTATTCTTCAAGTTCTTTACTTTTCTATATTTTTTTCAAGAGATTTACAAAATGATTGAAACAAAAATTAGATTAGGAGATTAATATTCACAACTAAAATTTTTGATCAAGAGGTTCTTCAAGTTTGAACAAACTCACAGTCATATATTCTGTCGAATGTGGGGATATAGCTCAGGGGTAGAGCGCTCGCTTTGCATGCGAGAAGTCTGGGGTTCGATTCCCCATATCTCCAACAGTAGTTTTGGTTTTATTCTTCAAGTTCTTTACTTTTCTATATTTTTTTCAAGAGATTTACAAAATGATTGAAACAAAAATTAGATTAGGAGATTAATATTCACAACTAAAATTTCTGATCAAGAGGTTCTTCAAGTTTGAACAAACTCACAGTCATATATTCTGTCGAATGTGGGGATATAGCTCAGGGGTAGAGCGCTCGCTTTGCATGCGAGAAGTCTGGGGTTCGATTCCCCATATCTCCAACAGTAGTTTTGGTTTTATTCTTCAAGTTCTTTACTTTTATATATTTTTTTTCAGGAGATTTACAAAATGATTGAAAGAAAAATTAGATTAGGAAATTAATAATCACAACTAAAATTTCTGATCAAGAGGTTCTTCAAGTTTGAACAAACTCACAGTCATTGACTTTGTCGAATGTGGGGATATAGCTCAGGGGTAGAGCGCTCGCTTTGCATGCGAGAAGTCTGGGGTTCGATTCCCCATATCTCCAACAGTAGTTTTGGTTTTATTCTTCAAGTTCTTTACTTTTCTATATTTTTTTCAAGAGATTTACAAAATGATTGAAACAAAAATTAGATTAGGAGATTAATATTCACAACTAAAATTTTTGATCAAGAGGTTCTTCAAGTTTGAACAAACTCACAGTCATATTTTCTGTCGAATGTGTGGATATAGCTCAGGGGTAGAGCGCTCGCTTTGCATGCGAGAAGTCTGGGGTTCGATTCCCCATATCTCCAACAGTAGTTTTGGTTTTATTCTTCAAGTTCTTTACTTTTCTATATTTTTTTTCAGGAGATTCACAAAATGATTGAAAGAAAAATTAGATTAGGAAATTAATAATCACAACTAAAATTTCTGATCAAGAGGTTCTTCAAGTTTGAACAAACTCACAGTCATTGACTTTGTCGAATGTGGGGATATAGCTCAGGGGTAGAGCGCTCGCTTTGCATGCGAGAAGTCTGGGGTTCGATTCCCCATATCTCCAACAGTAGTTTTGGTTTTATTCTTCAAGTTCTTTACTTTTCTATATTTTTTTTCAGGAGATTTACAAAATGATTGAAACAAAAATTAGATTAGGAGATTAATATTCACAACTAAAATTTTTGATCAAGAGGTTCTTCAAGTTTGAACAAACTCACAGTCATATATTCTGTCGAATGTGGGGATATAGCTCAGGGGTAGAGCGCTCGCTTTGCATGCGAGAAGTCTGGGGTTCGATTCCCCATATCTCCAACAGTAGTTTTGGTTTTATTCTTCAAGTTCTTTACTTTTATATATTTTTTTTCAGGAGATTTACAAAATGATTGAAAGAAAAATTAGATTAGGAAATTAATATTCACAACTAAAATTTCTGATCAAGAGGTTCTTCAAGTTTGAACAAACTCACAGTCATATATTCTGTCGAATGTGGGGATATAGCTCAGGGGTAGAGCGCTCGCTTTGCATGCGAGAGGTCTGGGGTTCGATTCCCCATATCTCAAACAGTAGTTTTGGTTTTATTCTTCAAGTTCTTTACTTTTATATATTTTTTTTCAGGAGATTTACAAAATGATTGAAAGAAAAATTAGATTAGGAAATTAATATTCACAACTAAAATTTCTGATCAAGAGGTTCTTCTAGTTTGAACAAACTCACAGTCATTGACTTTGTCGAATGTGGGGATATAGCTCAGGGGTAGAGCGCTCGCCTTGCATGCGAGAAGTCTGGGGTTCGATTCCCCATATCTCCAACAGTAGTTTTGGTTTTATTCTTCAAGTTCTTTACTTTTATATATTTTTTTTCAGGAGATTTACAAAATGATTGAAAGAAAAATTAGATTAGGTAATTAATATTCACAACTAAAATTTCTGATCAAGAGGTTCTTCAAGTTTGAACAAACTCACAGTCATTGACTTTGTCGAATGTGGGGATATAGCTCAGGGGTAGAGCGCTCGCTTTGCATGCGAGAAGTCTGGGGTTCGATTCCCCATATCTCCAACAGTAGTTTTGGTTTTATTCTTCAAGTTCTTTACTTTTCTATATTTTTTTCAAGAGATTTACAAAATGATTGAAACAAAAATTAGATTAGGAGATTAATATTCACAACTAAAATTTTTGATCAAGAGGTTCTTCAAGTTTGAACAAACTCACAGTCATATATTCTGTCGAATGTAGGGATATAGCTCAGGGGTAGAGCGCTCGCTTTGCATGCGAGAAGTCTGGGGTTCGATTCCCCATATCACCAAC
The DNA here is from genome assembly GCA_964057225.1 of Auanema rhodensis. NCBI lineage: Eukaryota > Metazoa > Nematoda > Chromadorea > Rhabditida > Rhabditidae > Auanema > Auanema rhodense. The sequence continues at coordinate 4,196,283 of OZ059899.1, read as the reverse complement.
AGTAGTTTTGGTTTTATTCTTCAAGTTCTTTACTTTTCTATATTTTTTTCAAGAGATTTACAAAATGATTGAAACAAAAATTAGATTAGGAGATTAATATTCACAACTAAAATTTTTGATCAAGAGGTTCCTCAAGTTTGAACAAACTCACAGTCATATATTCTGTCGAATGTGGGGATATAGCTCAGGGGTAGAGCGCTCGCTTTGCATGCGAGAAGTCTGGGGTTCGATCCCCCATATCTCCAACAGTAGTTTTGGTTTTATTCTTCAAGTTCTTTACTTTTCTATATTTTTTTTCAGGAGATTTACAAAATGATTGAAAAAAAAATTAGATTAGGAAATTAATATTCAGAACTAAAATTTTTGATCAAGAGGTTCTTCAAGCTTGAACAAACTCACAGTCATATATTCTGTCGAATGTGGGGATATAGCTCAGGGGTAGAGCGCTCGCTTTGCATGCGAGAAGTCTGGGGTTCGATTCCCCATATCTCCAACAGTAGTTTTGGTTTTATTCTTCAAGTTCTTTACTTTTCTATATTTTTTTTCAGGAGATTTACAAAATGATTGAAACAAAAATTAGATTAGGAGATTAATATTCACAACTAAAATTTTTGATCAAGAGGTTTTTCAAGTTTGAACAAACTCACAGTCATATATTCTGTCGAATGTGGGGATATAGCTCAGGGGTAGAGCGCTCGCTTTGCATGCGAGAAGTCTGGGGTTCGATTCCCCATATCTCCAACAGTAGTTTTGGTTTTATTCTTCAAGTTCTTTACTTTTATATATTTTTTTTCAGGAGATTTACAAAATGATTGAAAGAAAAATTAGATTAGGAAATTAATATTCACAACTAAAATTTCTGATCAAGAGGTTCTTCAAGTTTGAACAAACTCACAGTCATATATTCTGTCGAATGTGGGGATATAGCTCAGGGGTAGAGCGCTCGCTTTGCATGCGAGAAGTCTGGGGTTCGATTCCCCATATCTCCAACAGTAGTTTTGGTTTTATTCTTCAAGTTCTTTACTTTTCTATATTTTTTTCAAGAGATTTACAAAATGATTGAAACAAAAATTAGATTAGGAGATTAATATTCACAACTAAAATTTTTGATCAAGAGGTTCTTCAAGTTTGAACAAACTCACAGTCATATATTCTGTCGAATGTGGGGATATAGCTCAGGGGTAGAGCGCTCGCTTTGCATGCGAGAAGTCTGGGGTTCGATTCCCCATATCTCCAACAGTAGTTTTGGTTTTATTCTTCAAGTTCTTTACTTTTCTATATTTTTTTCAAGAGATTTACAAAATGATTGAATTAAAAATTAGATTAGGAGATTAATATTCACAACTAAAATTTCTGATCAAGAGGTTCTTCAAGTTTGAACAAACTCACAGTCATATATTCTGTCGAATGTGGGGATATAGCTCAGGGGTAGAGCGCTCGCTTTGCATGCGAGAAGTCTGGGGTTCGATTCCCCATATCTCCAACAGTAGTTTTGGTTTTATTCTTCAAGTTCTTTACTTTTATATATTTTTTTTCAGGAGATTTACAAAATGATTGAAAGAAAAATTAGATTAGGAAATTAATAATCACAACTAAAATTTCTGATCAAGAGGTTCTTCAAGTTTGAACAAACTCACAGTCATTGACTTTGTCGAATGTGGGGATATAGCTCAGGGGTAGAGCGCTCGCTTTGCATGCGAGAAGTCTGGGGTTCGATTCCCCATATCTCCAACAGTAGTTTTGGTTTTATTCTTCAAGTTCTTTACTTTTCTATATTTTTTTCAAGAGATTTACAAAATGATTGAAACAAAAATTAGATTAGGAGATTAATATTCACAACTAAAATTTTTGATCAAGAGGTTCGTCAAGTTTGAACAAACTCACAGTCATATTTTCTGTCGAATGTGTGGATATAGCTCAGGGGTAGAGCGCTCGCTTTGCATGCGAGAAGTCTGGGGTTCGATTCCCCATATCTCCAACAGTAGTTTTGGTTTTATTCTTCAAGTTCTTTACTTTTCTATATTTTTTTTCAGGAGATTCACAAAATGATTGAAAGAAAAATTAGATTAGGAAATTAATAATCACAACTAAAATTTCTGATCAAGAGGTTCTTCAAGTTTGAACAAACTCACAGTCATTGACTTTGTCGAATGTGGGGATATAGCTCAGGGGTAGAGCGCTCGCTTTGCATGCGAGAAGTCTGGGGTTCGATTCCCCATATCTCCAACAGTAGTTTTGGTTTTATTCTTCAAGTTCTTTACTTTTCTATATTTTTTTCAAGAGATTTACAAAATGATTGAAACAAAAATTAGATTAGGAGATTAATATTCACAACTAAAATTTTTGATCAAGAGGTTCTTCAAGTTTGAACAAACTCACAGTCATATATTCTGTCGAATGTGGGGATATAGCTCAGGGGTAGAGCGCTCGCTTTGCATGCGAGAAGTCTGGGGTTCGATTCCCCATATCTCCAACAGTAGTTTTGGTTTTATTCTTCAAGTTCTTTACTTTTCTATATTTTTTTTCAGGAGATTTACAAAATGATTGAAAAAAAATTAGATTAGGAAATTAATATTCACAACTAAAATTTCTGATCAAGAGGTTCTTCAAGTTTGAACAAACTCACAGTCATATATTCTGTCGAATGTGGGGATATAGCTCAGGGGTAGAGCGCTCGCTTTGCATGCGAGAGGTCTGGGGTTCGATTCCCCATATCTCAAACAGTAGTTTTGGTTTTATTCTTCAAGTTCTTTACTTTTATATATTTTTTTTCAGGAGATTTACAAAATGATTGAAAGAAAAATTAGATTAGGAAATTAATATTCACAACTAAAATTTCTGATCAAGAGGTTCTTCTAGTTTGAACAAACTCACAGTCATTGACTTTGTCGAATGTGGGGATATAGCTCAGGGGTAGAGCGCTCGCTTTGCATGCGAGAAGTCTGGGGTTCGATTCCCCATATCTCCAACAGTAGTTTTGGTTTTATTCTTCAAGTTCTTTACTTTTATATATTTTTTTTCAGGAGATTTACAAAATGATTGAAAGAAAAATTAGATTAGGTAATTAATATTCACAACTAAAATTTCTGATCAAGAGGTTCTTCAAGTTTGAACAAACTCACAGTCATTGACTTTGTCGAATGTGGGGATATAGCTCAGGGGTAGAGCGCTCGCTTTGCATGCGAGAAGTCTGGGGTTCGATTCCCCATATCTCCAACAGTAGTTTTGGTTTTATTCTTCAAGTTCTTTACTTTTCTATATTTTTTTTCAGGAGATTTACAAAATGATTGAAACAAAAATTAGATTAGGAGATTAATATTCACAACTAAAATTTTTGATCAAGAGGTTCTTCAAGTTTGAACAAACTCACAGTCATATATTCTGTCGAATGTGGGGATATAGCTCAGGGGTAGAGCGCTCGCTTTGCATGCGAGAAGTCTGGGGTTCGATTCCCCATATCTCCAACAGTAGTTTTGGTTTTATTCTTCAAGTTCTTTACTTTTATATATTTTTTTTCAGGAGATTTACAAAATGATTGAAAGAAAAATTAGATTAGGAAATTAATATTCACAACTAAAATTTCTGATCAAGAGGTTCTTCAAGTTTGAACAAACTCACAGTCATATATTCTGTCGAATGTGGGGATATAGCTCAGGGGTAGAGCGCTCGCTTTGCATGCGAGAGGTCTGGGGTTCGATTCCCCATATCTCCAACAGTAGTTTTGGTTTTATTCTTCAAGTTCTTTACTTTTATATATTTTTTTTCAGGAGATTTACAAAATGATTGAAAGAAAAATTAGATTAGGTAATTAATATTCACAACTAAAATTTCTGATCAAGAGGTTCTTCAAGTTTGAACAAACTCACAGTCATTGACTTTGTCGAATGTGGGGATATAGCTCAGGGGTAGAGCGCTCGCTTTGCATGCGAGAAGTCTGGGGTTCGATTCCCCATATCTCCAACAGTAGTTTTGGTTTTATTCTTCAAGTTCTTTACTTTTCTATATTTTTTTCAAGAGATTTACAAAATGATTGAAACAAAAATTAGATTAGGAGATTAATATTCACAACTAAAATTTTTGATCAAGAGGTTCTTCAAGTTTGAACAAACTCACAGTCATATATTCTGTCGAATGTAGGGATATAGCTCAGGGGTAGAGCGCTCGCTTTGCATGCGAGAAGTCTGGGGTTCGATTCCCCATATCACCAACAGTAGTTTTGGTTTTATTCTTCAAGTTCTTTACTTTTCTATATTTTTTTCAAGAGATTTACAAAATGATTGAAACAAAAATTAGATTTGTCACATCTGCAAGCACATGGTAAACATGTGCGCGCTATTCAAATAGCGGGAGCCTGAACAAGCCCCGCCCACAACATGGGACACACATGGCACTCTTGCTTCTGGCCTAACCCAGATAGGTTGTCTTATAGCCATGTGAGTCTCATCTCTATATCATCTATATATATATATACTCTATTTAATACTTTATTAGATCTCTTTATATTCTTTCTTAATGTAATTCTTATATTGTATTTTCTTGTTATCTGATAATGAATCTTTTTCTCTTTAAGTATTTGTCTTAATAAGGAAATCGGGGCGTTCGGGTCTGCCTACCTAAGGAACAAGGTAGAAGTACATATATCTTCCGACCATGAAAAGACGGGAAGAAACAATATGTAACGTGGAGGTTCCACCTTGCTTACTTTACTGTTAATTTATTGACATGAAGTTTACGAGACTTTTGGACTTAATTACCCAACAGTGAGGAGTAACCGAGCCGTGCACCATGATTTCCCCAAAAATTATTTTGGCTACCACTTCTCCTCCGCTCAACAAAAACTGGGAGGTGTCTGAGACGTTTGGGGAAACTATCAGACAATAGTTTTGACGAGCGTTACCTTTTTGTTATGCACGCGCGTGCTATTTTGATTCATTACTTTATGATGTGAATGTCCAGTGTGGCAACAGAGCTCACTTTTTAGCTGAGTTGTTTGGAAGCTGGAGGCTGTTGGGATAATTTTATTTACGATTTTTGATTTTGATTCACATCCAAGGGTTCATCAGGGTTCTACTCCTGTTAACTCTTTTCTTATTAGTTCAGAGATAATAAGAATATTTAAATTCCTACCCACCCAAGTCCACTCTACGTCTGCCAACGTTTCCTTTTTCCTATATTATTGACAGATTACTGAATTTGAATTCCTATATCAATCTTAAATTACCTTCTAAATCTTTTGAAATTAAATTAAAAATTATCTTAATTAAGATTTATTTTGAAATTCTTTCTACAAATCTTAATAAACTTTATAAAATTGAACTTAATATACGAGATGAGACATTTTTGTTTACTTTAAGCTTACTCACATTCAAATAGTTGGCCCACGCGTACCAGCTGTTCGACATGTGTAGTCAATAACAGCTGTTAAAATTCAAAAGTTTTCAAACAGGCTTAAGGCACCATCTGTGATTCCTTATTTGTCTCTAAGCTGACATAAGTGATTATAATATTCAAATATCACGACAGACGGTCAATGGTTGTTTACCATAAGCGCTAACATCTGGTGTCGTGACACATGGCTGGAGGCGGAGCTTGAAGCTTCAACGATCCTCCTTCATCAGACGCCATTGTCACAAACGTTTTTACTGGAGTCTAGTTGCTTCCAGTACGCGCTCTTATATTCATCTAACTGTATTCACCAGCCACCCTGTCGGACTCGGACATCAGCGAGGAAAACAAAGATCAGGAACAAGGATCACCAGAGGTACGCCAAGTTTTTGAATTTAATTCTAAAAACTTAAATACTCCATCCACCTACCTCTCTCCTTTTGAATTTTTGAGAGAAGAAGGTGATTCCTCTTCTTCTTCTCACTCTTCTTCTCTAACAATTAGAACGAGAAGTAAAAGCAGAAAGGCCATCACTGAGGAAACACCTCGGGCACCTACTATAGTACGAAATAGATCACCAAGTCGGTGGGCCGCTGCTATAACTAAAGCTTTTGAAAGAAAAATGACTCCTACCTCTCCATCTCCTAATTCTAATGTTGCTCCACCCTCTAGAAATATGGCAACTATTTTGAATTGCCATCTCTGTCCCAGGTATGACGGCTCTCGTAGCTTTCGTTCTTTTGTTGAATCTTTAAATAGATTTTTTAATGTTATGAATCTAAGCTTACCTGAGAGACTATTAATTTTGCCTCTTCTTTTGGAATCAAATGAAACAGCTCTCTCCTTGTATAATAGTATTCCTAGTGGCATAAGAACTAATGGCCCATGGATTGTTTTGATGGATCAGCTCACTGAGCTTTTAGCGCCTAAAACAGATAAAAATTTCACCATAGCGCTTATTCATCGAGTACAACAAGGAGATAAATCTGTTCTTGATTTTAGTATGGAATTAGAGAGAATGGCAAGCACCATAATGTCACCAATGGATCCCGAGCGGGAACCAATGTTGAAAACGGCATTTTTAAATGGTTTAAAAGAGGAACTGGGTATTGCGGTTTTAACTAAAAACCCCGCCACTTATGAACAAGCTAAGAAATTAGCTAGGTTTGAAGAAGGCGTTCGGAATAGCTTCATGAAAAGAAATGAAGACACCAGCACCTTGAAGGAGCTCATAAATGCTTTACAACATAAATTAAGCTTTAGTGAAGAAAGAGAAAGAAGTAGGAATAATAATAATAATAAAAATTATAAAAATAATAAAAATAATAAAAAAAAATAATAACTGGACTCAGCACAATAATGGCTCTAATGATTATGAGCGAGAGAGAGAGCGACCTTCTGCCGTACGTTATAAGAATAATAACTCGCAGAACGGGAATATGAATAGGCGTCCTAACCCGGGAAACCGCCCATTTGCGAATGGCAGAAATGCCAATAGCTCGTCTTGGAACCCTAGGCCTAGTTCCCCAAGAAGACAAAGACCATCAGCCAATGGGAATGGTAACTCAAGGGTATACAGCGTAGCGACCCCATTCATGCCACCGGTCACGTTGTGCCTGACTTTATTGGCACTCTCATGCCTTCCCTTTGGGTCGGCAAAATATCAGATTTGCGCTCAATCTGAAGGGGGTATATTAGTAACACCTCCTGTGGTCACAGGCTGCCATAAGGCAGAAATTGAAAAGGCTCACAGTGTTGAGGTAGAAATATATCTACCAAAGGCTGAGATAGAGTCATGGGAAGCATGGAAATGCTATGTGAAAAAGTATAAAAGCTGTGTGAGAGATTTCATGTTTTTGAGAGATCGTAACACCACATTCTCTCATATTGAAACAGTAGATAAGAAAGATTGTGTTCGAGCACATAGAAATCGTATGTGGAATGATAAAATCATAAATGCCCAACAGCATTCAGTTTTTGAAACACCATTAAACGAGCATAATCCAACTCGCTCTTGGTCCACTGAAGAATGTGTAGAAATTGAACAATTTGTATTGAAACGAGGGATAATAACTAGATTGAAAGAAGATCACATTGTATCAGACTTATTTATAAATACTGATAATTGTAAAGGAAATGAAGGGTTTTGTGCAACTGGTGAAGGTGCAGTTATCTGGCAACCACCTATCCCATCAGTTGTCTGTCACTATCAAAAACTTGGCCCCTTCTCCGCCATGTTGGGTGATCATATTCTTCTAGTTCACTCTATTGAAAGCGCTTTTGTTCTCCAAAATCATTCCACATCCGCTCACGTTCAATCTTGTTTCGAATTCGCTGTTTTTGAATCATCTTCTGAGGCAATTATCCGATTCACAGCACATCCCCGTGTTTATAATTTGCTTGATCTTTCCAATACTTTGCTTAATGCTGATAGACGCAGAAATAAACGTAATGCATTACCTCAAAAACATCGGTCTTTCAGTGATGATTATCTTTTTGTTAATGCGAAATCCCAACCATATGCGTTTCCATTTCTAAGACCTACTTTCATTTTTGGATCTGCATCTATCACTAAGTTTTACGCAAAATATATGAGATATGCAGCTACATCATCTTATGAGAGTTTGCTCCAATTCGCGATAGATAATCCACTGTTCATTGACACAATTGTTAGTTTAGGATTGACAAAAGATCACATAACTAACTGGGCGAAGTCTAATAATTTCAAAGATCCCAATCTTTTGATTTTACAATGTATGGGTATAGAGGAAATTAAACTGGCTACTAGACAGATGATTAATAGCATGAAATTGGATGATCTTATCACTCAAGTAGCTCGTCGTATAGAAGTTCCTCGGTTAAAAAGATCTTTGATGAAATCTACAACATCCATAGAAGATTTCTTTCGAGGAATGGCTCACGCAGTAGTATATCAAGCCACAATTCTTGATGGTACACAAACAGTTCCATCAATTGAACAGTTGGCAAGAGCCTTATATCCATCTATATTACCACGCAGTGGAAATATGAATCAATCTGAAATTATTGCAACTGCTCAAGGCATGTTATTCATGATCCAACAACAATCGGGAAAAGAACAAATATCTCGTGACATGCAAGTCAGTCGACAACAAAAAGCTGATGCTACTGTTAGAAACAACCAAGAGCAAGATTTAGCAATTATATCCAAGCTGCCTGACTATCACAACCTTTATACAAAGAATAGTACAGCATATTATGGATTTCCTCCACAGTCCATCGAATACCCACAGGAAAATCCTAAATTCAATAAAACAGAAGTTTTAGAATTTATAAGTTGGGTTAAAACTCAAATTACAACTGATAAAAATATGGTACATCATACTACTGTAACCCCAATAACTGCCACCAAAACTACAATTCGTAGTTTAACAACTCCTACCCCTAATGCGTACGAGAGAGGTCGAGAGTTGTATGTAGCAGAAGTATATGACAATGTTCTCCACAAATCAGAGCATAAAACTAAAACGATAATAGATAATAAGTTGAATTATGGGTTTGAGAAAGCGCGTCTCTCCATAATTGACGAATTTCATCAACAGTTTCATACCATCTGTAAATCTCAAATGGAAACTGTAAAAAGCTGGCAAGCTATATTACGTATACATCCTACAATAGGAGTAAGAGCTATGCTTCAGCGGGATGATATCGTTGCCCGATTTGTTGGAAGAAATGTTTTAAAAATAACAACTTGTCAGGAAATAGAACCACATTTCATTTATCGTAATCATTCTTACAATGATAAATGTTACGCAGAGACCCCTGTTTTAACACACGATAAACAATTATTCTTTGCTCCTATCGATAGCTACGATTTGAGCACTGAAGGACATGAGATCAATTGTGAACACAAAGAGACAGAGATTTGGTATGAAAATGGAACATGGAGAGATTATAAAGGTGACACACATAAAGTAGATAGTATTCATTCAGAAAAACATGATCATTATGCTGAATTGAGTAAACTTCGATTCACAGGGCGGAATTTGTTTGAAAATTCGACTGAAAAATCCTTAGCCCTATCTATTGGATTAACTTATGGTTATAGTTTATCTACTTCCCCTCACCATGATCTTCTCCGCGTAATTTCTCGTTCACATGATTGGCCTCAAATTTCCTCTTTCATCTTGAAAGGAAGTAAACTTATAAGAGATGCCAGGAAAATTGTTTTCTCCAATTGGGATCTGTTCATTGACTTTTGTATAGGTTCAATTGAACGAACACTCATTACCATCGGTTGTATAACTCTGATATTATGTCTAATGATAGCATTATATTTCACTATAAAATGTTATCTCTCCCCTACTTCTATGTTAAAAATAAACCATATCATGTTGAGCCCAACAGCTCCACCACTTGAGGGAGATGAGATTCATGAAACAGTTAGTGATGAATTGATGCGGAGCTATTTTCCCACCATCATAACTTACATTCCTTTAGCCATACCTTTTGTATGTCACACAACAACAAAGAAAAATGGACACTTGTTACCGTTTGTTCATATTGACATTGAAGGTAGAGGACTGTTAGCATTATGGGATTCTGGAGCTACTGTCTCATATATTCCGTTCTCCACATTGGCATATATTGGAAGACAATATTTTACAAAATATTCTAAATCTGCATCCACTGCAAATGGATCAGAGTTTCGCTTTGTGGGAAAATGCAAGTTAGATGTGGGTATAGCAGGTTACCAAGTGGAACACGAATTTTTAATATCTGAAGACAATGACTGTCCAGGACAAATGTTACTTGGTACTGATTTTATGCGTACGTTGGAAGAAAGAGAGATATTTACTACATTAAAACTATGTAAAGGAAAGTTGATTGTTGGTAATATGGAAACACCCTTAGTAAAACCTGGTTGTTTTGCATATAAAACCACAACTAAAACAGTAAATATCATAAGTTTGTCCACAGTAACAGTTCCACCACATAGTACCTCCCACATATCTTTGCAAACAGGACCAGAATTAGATTTTGATCAATATGCTCTTTTAAAATCTAGCACAGGTCCTATCTCAATTCCAGATGCCGCCATAGGACCTTTTCCTATTACTATGGTAGTATCAAACAATTCTTCAAAGCCAATTAAAATTAATAAAAATGACCACATTGGTTCAGGACTTATAGCATCTAAAGAAATTATGAACGATTATGTTCCACCTGAAGCTGATTGGGAAGATAAGTTACCAACTTTTCCTCAGCATCTTTTGGATGATTTGAACTTCAATTCTTGCACTCTGTCCCATAAAATGAAGAAAAATCTGATCACAATCATTAAGGAAAACCAAACGGCATTTTTCAACCATGATCATAATATTGGTCTCTTTTGCGGACCAGTTGAACATGCCATTCCTATAAGATCCGATATGGATTTTCCAAAAAGTAGATCTTACAGAGTACCATTGGGTAAGCAAGAAGAAGTAGAACGGCAAGTGAAAGAAATGTTGTCGCAAGGTATAATCGAAAATTCGACGGCTACTTTCACTAGTCCGGTTGTTCTTGTGAAAAAGAAAGATAATTCTTTCCGGTTCGTTACTGACTTTAGAGCATTGAATAGTGTTACTAAGAAACAAACATACAGCATCCCACACATTCCTGATATCATAGACGTAGCGGCTGGAGCTCAGTTCTTTTCGAATTTTGATCTCATTTCTGGTTTCTTCCAAATACCGTTGAAACGCTCAGATAGACACCTAACTGCTTTTACCACTCCATCAGGTACCTATCAGTATTGCCGAATGCCTATGGGATTGTGTGGAGCGCCACACACTTTTCAATCCGCAGTACGATACTTGCAATCTCTTGTTAGATGCAAACTGTTTGTATATCTAGATGATTTGCTAATAATTTCGAACTCAGCTGAAGAACATTTAAGAGATATACAAGAAGTGCTGAAAAAGGTCACTGAACTAGGGTTAAAAATTAAGTTATCTAAATGTTGCTTTGCAGCCACTGAAGTAAAGTTTTTGGGTTTTATAATAGGTAGAAATGGTGTTAAACCAGATCCTGCTAAAATACAGGCTGTTTCCGAATTTCCAAATCCAAGCACAGTTACGGCTGTCAGATCCTTTCTAGGTATGACTAACTATTTTCGACGGTTTATTCAAAATTATGCCGGAATAGCTGAGCCATTGTATAAGTTAACACATAAGGATACTCCTTTTGAGTGGAAATCGGAACATGCAGACGCATTTGAAACTTTAAAAACATTACTGTGTACTGCCCCTGTACTGAAACCTCCTAAAGCAGACCAACCTTTTGTTATAGAAAGTGATGGCAGTATGATCGCTGTGGGAGCAGTTTTATTGCAATCAGCAGAGAAAAATTCTCCATTACACCCGATTGCGTTCGCTAGTAGAAAGTTGACTCCAGCGGAACGGAAATATCCTCCTATTGAAGTTGAAGCACTCGGTTTAGTCTTTGCTCTTCAACAATTCCGTACCTATGTATTAGGAGTACCTACCATAGTTATCACAGATCACCGACCATTAACCAGTTTAATGTCGCGTAAAGATCTCATAGGTAGATTAGCCAAGTATCAACTAATGATACAAGATTTCAACATAAAGATTGAATATCGTCCTGGCAAATTAAACAGTGTCTGTGATGCTCTCTCCAGGTATATAGGAAACGAAGCAAATGACAGTCGTCCTACTAAACCAAAGGACAAAGTAAAACCTGTTGATGCTTTTATTGCTCATATCACAACTATTTCTTCTATTGACCAACTAAATTGTGAAGAAATACGGAAAGTTCAAGCTGGAGTTCCCTGGATTCGCGAAGCACTTTCTCAAATTAATAATGATAACTGTCCGGCTAATATATCAGACCGGTATGAAGAACGAGAAGGCATATTACATGCAAAACAAGCGAAAAATTATTTGAAACGATCTATTATTTTGCCTCGTAACGACAAAATAACTGATGTTGTTATCAAGTTTTTTCATGAAGATTCCAAAATTGGTGCACACCTAGGTATAAATAAAACTACTGATGCGATTCGACGACGATTCTTTTGGACTAATATGGTTCCACAAATAACTGAATTTATTAATCGTTGTACAAAATGTGCAAGTAGGAAATCTAACCCACACCAATCGTATATTCAACCTATGGGAAGATTTGTTATACCCGAAAAGCCATTTGATCGTATTCATGTAGATATACTAGGTCCTTTACCTCGCACTAATGATGGACATCGATACATCTTGAGTATTCAAGACGCTTTTAGTAAATGGGGAACAACTTGCCCATTAATAACACAAACAGCTACTGAAATCACAAAAGCGTTTGTGATTAGATTTGTTTTCATATATGGACCACCAATGAGTATGATAACCGATAATGGTAGTAGTTTTTTGTCATCTGAATTTCAAGCTATGTGTAAACAATTTGGAATTAAACACACTACTACGCTACCATATCATAAAAATGCTAATGGACAAGTTGAGAGACTTCATAGAACTTTAGAAGAAGCTCTCTCTTCATTCGTGAATGAACAACAAACTAACTGGGATATACACCTACCTAAAGTTATGTTTGCGATCAATACGTTACCAAACTCATCAACATCTATTAGTCCATATGTTGTATTATTTGGTCGGGATGCAAGACTTCCTATTGACCATCAATTGCCTGGAAATAATCTTCAAACTGAAGAACCAGCCAATCCTACAGAAGATTTTGTCAATAGATCGCTAATACAAAATGAAAGCACATCTAATATAGTAAAAGATAGAATTGAAACATGCACAAAGAAGAATGAACAACGGTACAATACACGAAATAGAACACAAAATAAAGAAATTCAGGTTAATGACTTAGTTATGATAAAAGTGAATTCTACTCGAAACAAACTAACACCTTCATTCGAAGGGCCTTATTTAGTTACAGCAGTTCAAAGATCTTTCGTCGTGGTTCAAACAGATAAAGGAAAAAGCAGAAGAGTACACAAGGACTTCGTCAAACCTTACCAACGGACAACATCTATTCCGGTTATCACAATTTCTTGAAGGTAGTTTTTTTTTAACAAAATCAAATTGTTGAAATTTTTTTATTTTTATTTTGTGCCATTTCTGATTGTACCACTTCTTTGTTGTTGATTGATTTTCTCTGAGAAGTCTGCTATTGTTTTACAAAAGTTTGTTTTATTACTCCAACTCTCATTGAGTAGATTTTTTTTTCAACATTCTCTTGTGAATTTTGCTATTTTTTATACTTAATCATTACTTGTATTCACCTTATGGACATTAGTCATACGGGTTAAACGAGTTTTCATTTTTTTGTACAGAACGGGCTCGACCTATTCTCAGGGTAACACCGTACCTGTACAACTCGAGAAAATGAACGACTATATCACAGTCGAATGGTTTAGAAGCAAAGCTCTCGTTTGCAAGCATTTCACTACTCAAGTGAATGGAATAGAATCTACTCGATACTACATTTCGAATTCAACAAACTTGAAGAGACAATAGCTAAACTTTCAAATCGTATTGTATACACTTTTTTTTTTTTTTATCCACTACACCATGATTTTTTTTTCCAACACCCAACTATCTTAAAAAGTGAATTAATTTATTTTGTTTTTGAACGAGGACGTTCAACTTTTTAAGGTGGGGGGATGTCACATCTGCAAGCACATGGTAAACATGTGCGCGCTATTCAAATAGCGGGAGCCTGAACAAGCCCCGCCCACAACATGGGACACACATGGCACTCTTGCTTCTGGCCTAACCCAGATAGGTTGTCTTATAGCCATGTGAGTCTCATCTCTATATCATCTATATATATATACTCTATTTAATACTTTATTAGATCTCTTTATATTCTTTCTTAATGTAATTCTTATATTGTATTTTCTTGTTATCTGATAATGAATCTTTTTCTCTTTAAGTATTTGTCTTAATAAGGAAATCGGGGCGTTCGGGTCTGCCTACCTAAGGAACAAGGTAGAAGTACATATATCTTCCGACCATGAAAAGACGGGAAGAAACAATATGTAACGGATTAGGAGATTAATATTCACAACTAAAATTTTTGATCAAGAGGTTCTTCAAGTTTGAACAAACTCACAGTCATATATTCTGTCGAATGTGGGGATATAGCTCAGGGGTAGAGCGCTCGCTTTGCATGCGAGAAGTCTGGGGTTCGATTCCCCATATCTCCAACAGTAGTTTTGGTTTTATTCTTCAAGTTCTTTACTTTTCTATATTTTTTTTCAGGAGATTTACAAAATGATTGAAACAAAAATTAGATTAGGAGATTAATATTCACAACTAAAATTTTTGATCAAGAGGTTCTTCAAGTTTGAACAAACTCACAGTCATATATTCTGTCGAATGTGGGGATATAGCTCAGGGGTAGAGCGCTCGCTTTGCATGCGAGAAGTCTGGGGTTCGATTCCCCATATCTCCAACAGTAGTTTTGGTTTTATTCTTCAAGTTCTTTACTTTTCTATTTTTTTTTTCAGGAGATTTACAAAATGATTGAAACAAAAATTAGATTAGGAGATTAATATTCACAACTAAAATTTTTGATCAAGAGGTTCTTCAAGTTTGAACAAACTCACAGTCATATATTCTGTCGAATGTGGGGATATAGCTCAGGGGTAGAGCGCTCGCTTTGCATGCGAGAAGTCTGGGGTTCGATTCCCCATATCTCCAACAGTAGTTTTGGTTTTATTCTTCAAGTTCTTTACTTTTATATATTTTTTTTCAGGAGATTTACAAAATGATTGAAAGAAAAATTAGATTAGGAAATTAATATTCACAACTAAAATTTCTGATCAAGAGGTTCTTCAAGTTTGAACAAACTCACAGTCATATATTCTGTCGAATGTGGGGATATAGCTCAGGGGTAGAGCGCTCGCTTTGCATGCGAGAAGTCTGGGGTTCGATTCCCCATATCTCCAACAGTAGTTTTGGTTTTATTCTTCAAGTTCTTTACTTTTCTATATTTTTTTTCAGGAGATTTACAAAATGATTGAAAAAAAAATTAGATTAGGAAATTAATATTCACAACTAAAATTTTTGATCAAGAGGTTCTTCAAGTTTGAACAAACTCACAGTCATTAACTCTGTCGAATGTGCGGATATAGCTCAGGGGTAGAGCGCTCGCTTTGCATGCGAGAAGTCTGGGGTTCGATTCCCCATATCTCCAACAGTAGTTTTGGTTTTATTCTTCAAGTTCTTTACTTTTCTATATTTTTTTTCAGGAGATTTACAAAATGATTGAAACAAAAATTAGATTAGGAGATTAATATTCACAACTAAAATTTTTGATCAAGAGGTTCTTCAAGTTTGAACAAACTCACAGTCATATATTCTGTCGAATGTGGGGATATAGCTCAGGGGTAGAGCGCTCGCTTTGCATGCGAGAAGTCTGGGGTTCGATTCCCCATATCTCCAACAGTAGTTTTGGTTTTATTCTTCAAGTTCTTTACTTTTATATATTTTTTTTCAGGAGATTTACAAAATGATTGAAAGAAAAATTAGATTAGGAAATTAATATTCACAACTAAAATTTCTGATCAAGAGGTTCTTCAAGTTTGAACAAACTCACAGTCATATATTCTGTCGAATGTGGGGATATAGCTCAGGGGTAGAGCGCTCGCTTTGCATGCGAGAGGTCTGGGGTTCGATTCCCCATATCTCAAACAGTAGTTTTGGTTTTATTCTTCAAGTTCTTTACTTTTATATATTTTTTTTCAGGAGATTTACAAAATGATTGAAAGAAAAATTAGATTAGGAAATTAATATTCACAACTAAAATTTCTGATCAAGAGGTTCTTCTAGTTTGAACAAACTCACAGTCATTGACTTTGTCGAATGTGGGGATATAGCTCAGGGGTAGAGCGCTCGCTTTGCATGCGAGAAGTCTGGGGTTCGATTCCCCATATCTCCAACAGTAGTTTTGGTTTTATTCTTCAAGTTCTTTACTTTTATATATTTTTTTTCAGGAGATTTACAAAATGATTGAAAGAAAAATTAGATTAGGTAATTAATATTCACAACTAAAATTTCTGATCAAGAGGTTCTTCAAGTTTGAACAAACTCACAGTCATTGACTTTGTCGAATGTGGGGATATAGCTCAGGGGTAGAGCGCTCGCTTTGCATGCGAGAAGTCTGGGGTTCGATTCCCCATATCTCCAACAGTAGTTTTGGTTTTATTCTTCAAGTTCTTTACTTTTCTATATTTTTTTTCAGGAGATTTACAAAATGATTGAAAAAAAAATTAGATTAGGAAATTAATATTCACAACTAAAATTTTTGATCAAGAGGTTCTTCAAGCTTGAACAAACTCACAGTCATATATTCTGTCGAATGTGGGGATATAGCTCAGGGGTAGAGCGCTCGCTTTGCATGCGAGAAGTCTGGGGTTCGATTCCCCATATCTCCAACAGTAGTTTTGGTTTTATTCTTCAAGTTCTTTACTTTTATAAATTTTTTTTCAGGAGATTTACAAAATGATTGAAAAAAAAATTAGATTAGGAAATTAATATTCACAACTAAAATTTTTGATCAAGAGGTTCTTCAAGTTTGAACAAACTCACAGTCATTAACTCTGTCGAATGTGCGGATATAGCTCAGGGGTAGAGCGCTCGCTTTGCATGCGAGAAGTCTGGGGTTCGATTCCCCATATCTCCAACAGTAGTTTTGGTTTTATTCTTCAAGTTCTTTACTTTTATAAATTTTTTTTCAGGAGATTTACAAAATGATTGATACAAAAATTAGATTAGGAGATTAATATTCACAACTAAAATTTTTGATCAAGAGGTTTTTCAAGTTTGAACAAACTCACAGTCATATATTCTGTCGAATGTGGGGATATAGCTCAGGGGTAGAGCGCTCGCTTTGCATGCGAGAAGTCTGGGGTTCGATTCCCCATATCTCCAACAGTAGTTTTGGTTTTATTCTTCAAGTTCTTTACTTTTATATATTTTTTTTCAGGAGATTTACAAAATGATTGAAACAAAAATTAGATTAGAAAATTAATATTCACAACTAAAATTTTTGATCAAGAGGTTTTTCAAGTTTGAACAAACTCACAGTCATATATTCTGTCAAATGTGGGGATATAGCTCAGGGGTAGAGCGCTCGCTTTGCATGCGAGAAGTCTGGGGTTCGATTCCCCATATCTCCAACAGTAGTTTTGGTTTTATTCTTCAAGTTCTTTACTTTTATAAATTTTTTTTCAGGAAATTTACAAAATGATTGAAAGAAAAATTAGATTAGGAAATTAATATTCACAACTAAAATTTCTGATCAAGAGGTTCTTCAAGTTTGAACAAACTCACAGTCATTGACTTTGTCGAATGTGGGGATATAGCTCAGGGGTAGAGCGCTCGCTTTGCATGCGAGAAGTCTGGGGTTCGATTCCCCATATCTCCAACAGTAGTTTTGGTTTTATTCTTCAAGTTCTTTACTTTTATAAATTTTTTTTCAGGAAATTTACAAAATGATTGAAAGAAAACTTAGATTAGGAAATTAATATTCACAACTAAAATTTTTGATCAAGAGGTTTTTCAAGTTTGAACAAACTCACAGTCATATATTCTGTCAAATGTGGGGATATAGCTCAGGGGTAGAGCGCTCGCTTCGCATGCGAGAAGTCTGGGGTTCGATTCCCCATATCTCCAACAGTAGTTTTGGTTTTATTCTTCAAGTTCTTTACTTTTCTATATTTTTTTTCAGGAGATTTACAAAATGATTGAAACAAAAATTAGATTAGGAGATTAATATTCACAACTAAAATTTTTGATCAAGAGGTTCTTCAAGTTTGAACAAACTCACTTTTTTTTTCAGGAAATTTACAAAATGATTGAGAGAAAAATTAGACGTTCCATTCGGAAATCAATACGTAGCAGGCGGGTTAGAATCAGACGACATGAGGCTGAGAGAGGACGACACGCCCTTCATATGGAACACAGACTTCAGCTTTGCCTTATGGAATGACTATGGATGGTTGGTCTTCCTTTCTTAGGTCTCTTTCACTTTATATCTTTATGTAGACTTATATAACTTATTGTAATCATGTAGACATAATAAACCTTTCTTTCTCGAGTCTTATGTTTATCCACTATGCTCTTTAACTACCGCTTCATCTGGAATACTATCACACTCATCTTGTAGGCTTTATTGGTCTATAGGATCGACGTGAGAGCATAACGGAACGTAGATTAGGAAATTAATATTCACAACTAAAATTTCTGATCAAGAGGTTCTTCAAGTTTGAACAAACTCACAGTCATTGACTTTGTCGAATGTGGGGATATAGCTCAGGGGTAGAGCGCTCGCTTTGCATGCGAGAAGTCTGGGGTTCGATTCCCCATATCTCCAACAGTAGTTTTGGTTTTATTCTTCAAGTTCTTTACTTTTCTATATTTTTTTTCAGGAGATTCACAAAATGATTGAAAGAAAAATTAGATTAGGAAATTAATAATCACAACTAAAATTTCTGATCAAGAGGTTCTTCAAGTTTGAACAAACTCACAGTCATTGACTTTGTCGAATGTGGGGATATAGCTCAGGGGTAGAGCGCTCGCTTTGCATGCGAGAAGTCTGGGGTTCGATTCCCCATATCTCCAACAGTAGTTTTGGTTTTATTCTTCAAGTTCTTTACTTTTCTATATTTTTTTCAAGAGATTTACAAAATGATTGAAACAAAAATTAGATTAGGAGATTAATATTCACAACTAAAATTTTTGATCAAGAGGTTCTTCAAGTTTGAACAAACTCACAGTCATATATTCTGTCGAATGTGGGGATATAGCTCAGGGGTAGAGCGCTCGCTTTGCATGCGAGAAGTCTGGGGTTCGATTCCCCATATCTCCAACAGTAGTTTTGGTTTTATTCTTCAAGTTCTTTACTTTTATATTTTTTTTTTCAGGAGATTTACAAAATGATTGAAAGAAAAATTAGATTAGGAAATTAATATTCACAACTAAAATTTCTGATCAAGAGGTTCTTCAAGTTTGAACAAACTCACAGTCATATATTCTGTCGAATGTGGGGATATAGCTCAGGGGTAGAGCGCTCGCTTTGCATGCGAGAAGTCTGGGGTTCTTTTTTTTTTAGCAAAAAGTAGATGTTTTAAGATTCCATTTTTCGAGGCAAAGACGATGGACAATGTTATTCAACGAAAAAATTATTTCTTCAGGGTGAAAATCGAGGATATAAGTGTGAACTTATATCAGTTGATATCTCGGTGCATTTTTAAGCTAGCGCAAATCTGATAACACAGATCGACGCAGCTTAAAAATCCGCATCGAATGCACTATACTACATTGAAGAACGCTTAATACAAAAATTAGTTATGATCGTTTGAAAAATGATGCATTAGTGTATGTTGAGTTTCCATGTACACTCAACATTGCTTCCAAAAACATTTTGACAAAAATTTTTTCGAAAAATTTCAAAAAAATTTAGCAAAAAGTAGATGTTTTTAGATTCCTTTTTTCAAGGCAAAGACGATGGACAATGTTATTCAACGAAAAAATTATTTCTTCAGGGTGAAAATCGAGGATATAAGTGTGAACATATATCAGTTGATATCTCGGTGCATTTTTAAGCTAGCGCAAATCTGATAACACAGATCGACGCAGCTTAAAAATCCGGATCGAATGCACTATACTACATTGAAGAACGCTTAATACAAAAATTAGTTATGATCGTTTGAAAAATGATGCATTAGTGTATGTTGAGTTTCCATGTACACTCAACATTGCTTCCAAAAACATTTTGACAAAAATTTTTTCGAAAAATTTCAAAAAAATTTAGCAAAAAGTAGATGTTTTTAGATTCCATTTTTCAAGGCAAAGACGATGGACAATGTTATTCAACGAAAAAATTAATTCTTCAGGGTGAAAATCGAGGATATAAGTGTGAACTTATATCAGTTGATATCTCGGTGCATTTTTAAGCTAGCGCAAATCTGATAACACAGATCGACGCAGCTTCAAAATCCGGATCGAATGCACTATACTACATTGAAGAACGCTTAATACAAAAATTAGTTATGATCGTTTGAAAAATGATGCATTAGTGTATGTTGAGTTTCCATGTACACTCAACATTGCTTCCAAGAACATTTTGACAAAAATTTTTTCGAAAAATTTCAAAATAATTTAGCAAAAAGTAGATGTTTTTAGATTCCATTTTTCAAGGCAAAGACGATGGACAATGTTATTCGACGAAAAAAATAATTCTTCAGGGTGAAAATCGAGGATATAAGTGTGAACTTATATCAGTTGATATCTCGGTGCATTTTCAAGCTAGCGCAAATCTGATAACACAGATCGACGCAGCTTAAAAATCCGCATCGAATGCACTATACTACATTGAGAAACGCTTAATACACAAATTAGTTATGATCGTTTGAAAAATGATGCATTAGTGTATGTTGAGTTTCCATGTACACTCAACATTGCTTCCAAAAACATTTTGACAAAAATTTTTTCGAAAAATTTCAAAATAATTTAGCAAAAAGTAGATGTTTTTAGATTTCTTTTTTCAAGGCAAAGACGATGGACAATGTTATTCAACGAAAAAATTAATTCTTCAGGGTGAAAATCGAGGATATAAGTGTGAACTTATATCAGTTGATATCTCGGTGCATTTTTAAGCTAGCGCAAATCTGATAACACAGATCGACGCAGCTTAAAAATCCGGATCGAATGCACTATACTACATTGAAGAACGCTTAATACAAAAATTAGTTATGATCGTTTGAAAAATGATGCATTAGTGTATGTTGAGTTTCCATGTACACTCAACATTGCTTCCAAAAACATTTTGACAAAAATTTTTTCGAAAAATTTCAAAAAAATTTAGCAAAAAGTAGATGTTTTTAGATTCCATTTTTCAAGGCAAAGACGATGGACAATGTTATTCAACGAAAAAATTAATTCTTCAGGGTGAAAATCGAGGATATAAGTGTGAACTTATATCAGTTGATATCTCGGTGCATTTTTAAGCTAGCGCAAATCTGATAACACAGATCGACGCAGCTTCAAAATCCGGATCGAATGCACTATACTACATTGAAGAACGCTTAATACAAAAATTAGTTATGATCGTTTGAAAAATGATGCATTAGTGTATGTTGAGTTTCCATGTACACTCAACATTGCTTCCAAGAACATTTTGACAAAAATTTTTTCGAAAAATTTCAAAATAATTTAGCAAAAAGTAGATGTTTTTAGATTCCATTTTTCAAGGCAAAGACGATGGACAATGTTATTCGACGAAAAAAATAATTCTTCAGGGTGAAAATCGAGGATATAAGTGTGAACTTATATCAGTTGATATCTCGGTGCATTTTCAAGCTAGCGCAAATCTGATAACACAGATCGACGCAGCTTAAAAATCCGCATCGAATGCACTATACTACATTGAGAAACGCTTAATACACAAATTAGTTATGATCGTTTGAAAAATGATGCATTAGTGTATGTTGAGTTTCCATGTACACTCAACATTGCTTCCAAAAACATTTTGACAAAAATTTTTTCGAAAAATTTCAAAATAATTTAGCAAAAAGTAGATGTTTTTAGATTTCTTTTTTCAAGGCAAAGACGATGGACAATGTTATTCAACGAAAAAATTAATTCTTCAGGGTGAAAATCGAGGATATAAGTGTGAACTTATATCAGTTGATATCTCGGTGCATTTTTAAGCTAGCGCAAATCTGATAACACAGATCGACGCAGCTTAAAAATCCGGATCGAATGCACTATACTACATTGAAGAACGCTTAATACAAAAATTAGTTATGATCGTTTGAAAAATGATGCATTAGTGTATGTTGAGTTTCCATGTACACTCAACATTGCTTCAAAAAACATTTTGACAAAAATTTTTTCGAAAAATTTCAAAATAATTTAGCAAAAAGTAGATGTTTTTAGATTCCATTTTTCAAGGCAAAGACGATGGACAATGTTATTCAACGAAAAAATTAATTCTTCAGGGTGAAAATCGAGGATATAAGTGTGAACTTATATCAGTTGATATCTCGGTGCATTTTTAAGCTAGCGCAAATCTGATAACACAGATCGACGCAGCTTCAAAATCCGGATCGAATGCACTATACTACATTAAGAAACGTTTGATACAAAAATTAGTTATGATCGTTTGAAAAATGATGCATTAGTGTATGTTGAGTTTCCATGTACACTCAACATTGCTTCCAAGAACATTTTGACAAAAATTTTTTCGAAAAATTTCAAAATAATTTAGCAGAAAGTAGATGTTTTTAGATTCCATTTTTCAAGGCAAAGACGATGGACAATGTTATTCGACGAAAAAAATAATTCTTCAGGGTGAAAATCGAGGATATAAGTGTGAACTTATATCAGTTGATATCTCGGTGCATTTTCAAGCTAGCGCAAATCTGATAACACAGATCGACGCAGCTTAAAAATCCGCATCGAATGCACTATACTACATTGAGAAACGCTTAATACACAAATTAGTTATGATCGTTTGAAAAATGATGCATTAGTGTATGTTGAGTTTCCATGTACACTCAACATTGCTTCCAAAAACATTTTGACAAAAATTTTTTCGAAAAATTTCAAAATAATTTAGCAAAAAGTAGATGTTTTTAGATTCCTTTTTTTAAGGCAAAGACGATGGACAATGTTATTCAACGAAAAAATTATTTCTTCAGGGTGAAAATCGAGGATATAAGTGTAAACTTATATCAGTTGATATCTCGGTGCATTTTTAAGCTAGCGCAAATCTGATAACACAGATCGACGCAGCTTAAAAATCCGCATCGAATGCACTATACTACATTGAGAAACGCTTAATACAAAAATTAGTTATGATCGTTTGAAAAATGATGCATTAGTGTATGTTGAGTTTCCATGTACACTCAACATTGCTTCCAAAAACATTTTGACAAAAATTTTTTCGAAAAATTTCAAAATAATTTAGCAAAAAGTAGATGTTTTTAGATTCCTTTTTTCAAGGCAAAGACGATGGACAATGTTATTCAACGAAAAAATTAATTCTTCAGGGTGAAAATCGAGGATATAAGTGTGAACTTATATCAGTTGATATCTCGGTGCATTTTTAAGCTAGCGCAAATCTGATAACACAGATCGACGCAGCTTAAAAATCCGCATCGAATGCACTATACTACATTGAAGAACGCTTAATACAAAAATTAGTTATGATCGTTTGAAAAATGATGCATTAGTGTATGTTGAGTTTCCATGTACACTCAACATTGCTTCCAAAAACATTTTGACAAAAATTTTTTCGAAAAATTTCAAAAAAATTTAGCAAAAAGTAGATGTTTTTAGATTCCTTTTTTCAAGGCAAAGACGATGGACAATGTTATTCAACGAAAAAATTATTTCTTCAGGGTGAAAATCGAGGATATAAGTGTGAACATATATCAGTTGATATCTCGGTGCATTTTTAAGCTAGCGCAAATCTGATAACACAGATCGACGCAGCTTAAAAATCCGGATCGAATGCACTATACTACATTGAAGAACGCTTAATACAAAAATTAGTTATGATCGTTTGAAAAATGATGCATTAGTGTATGTTGAGTTTCCATGTACACTCAACATTGCTTCCAAAAACATTTTGACAAAAATTTTTTCGAAAAATTTCAAAATAATTTAGCAAAAAGTAGATGTTTTTAGATTCCATTTTTCAAGGCAAAGACGATGGACAATGTTATTCAACGAAAAAATTAATTCTTCAGGGTGAAAATCGAGGATATAAGTGTGAACTTATATCAGTTGATATCTCGGTGCATTTTTAAGCTAGCGCAAATCTGATAACACAGATCGACGCAGCTTCAAAATCCGGATCGAATGCACTATACTACATTAAGAAACGCTTGATACAAAAATTAGTTATGATCGTTTGAAAAATGATGCATTAGTGTATGTTGAGTTTCCATGTACACTCAACATTGCTTCCAAGAACATTTTGACAAAAATTTTTTCGAAAAATTTCAAAATAATTTAGCAAAAAGTAGATGTTTTTAGATTCCATTTTTCAAGGCAAAGACGATGGACAATGTTATTCGACGAAAAAAATAATTCTTCAGGGTGAAAATCGAGGATATAAGTGTGAACTTATATCAGTTGATATCTCGGTGCATTTTCAAGCTAGCGCAAATCTGATAACACAGATCGACGCAGCTTAAAAATCCGCATCGAATGCACTATACTACATTGAGAAACGCTTAATACACAAATTAGTTATGATCGTTTGAAAAATGATGCATTAGTGTATGTTGAGTTTCCATGTACACTCAACATTGCTTCCAAAAACATTTTGACAAAAATTTTTTCGAAAAATTTCAAAATAATTTAGCAAAAAGTAGATGTTTTTAGATTTCTTTTTTCAAGGCAAAGACGATGGACAATGTTATTCAACGAAAAAATTAATTCTTCAGGGTGAAAATCGAGGATATAAGTGTGAACTTATATCAGTTGATATCTCGGTGCATTTTTAAGCTAGCGCAAATCTGATAACACAGATCGACGCAGCTTAAAAATCCAGATCGAATGCACTATACTACATTGAAGAACGCTTAATACAAAAATTAGTTATGATCGTTTGAAAAATGATGCATTAGTGTATGTTGAGTTTCCATGTACACTCAACATTGCTTCCAAAAACATTTTGACAAAAATTTTTTCGAAAAATTTCAAAAAAATTTAGCAAAAAGTAGATGTTTTTAGATTCCTTTTTTCAAGGCAAAGACGATGGACAATGTTATTCAACGAAAAAATTAATTCTTCAGGGTGAAAATCGAGGATATAAGTGTGAACTTATATCAGTTGATATCTCGGTGCATTTTTAAGCTAGCGCAAATCTGATAACACAGATCGACGCAGCTTAAAAATCCGGATCGAATGCACTATACTACATTGAAGAACGCTTAATACAAAAATTAGTTATGATCGTTTGAAAAATGATGCATTAGTGTATGTTGAGTTTCCATGTACACTCAACATTGCTTCCAAAAACATTTTGACAAAAATTTTTTCGAAAAATTTCAAAATAATTTAGCAAAAAGTAGATGTTTTTAGATTCCATTTTTCAAGGCAAAGACGATGGACAATGTTATTCAACGAAAAAATTAATTCTTCAGGGTGAAAATCGAGGATATAAGTGTGAACTTATATCAGTTGATATCTCGGTGCATTTTTAAGCTAGCGCAAATCTGATAACACAGATCGACGCAGCTTCAAAATCCGGATCGAATGCACTATACTACATTAAGAAACGCTTGATACAAAAATTAGTTATGATCGTTTGAAAAATGATGCATTAGTGTATGTTGAGTTTCCATGTACACTCAACATTGCTTCCAAGAACATTTTGACAAAAATTTTTTCGAAAAATTTCAAAATAATTTAGCAAAAAGTAGATGTTTTTAGATTCCATTTTTCAAGGCAAAGACGATGGACAATGTTATTCGACGAAAAAAATAATTCTTCAGGGTGAAAATCGAGGATATAAGTGTGAACTTATATCAGTTGATATCTCGGTGCATTTTCAAGCTAGCGCAAATCTGATAACACAGATCGACGCAGCTTAAAAATCCGCATCGAATGCACTATACTACATTGAGAAACGCTTAATACACAAATTAGTTATGATCGTTTGAAAAATGATGCATTAGTGTATGTTGAGTTTCCATGTACACTCAACATTGCTTCCAAAAACATTTTGACAAAAATTTTTTTGAAAAATTTCAAAATAATTTAGCAAAAAGTAGATGTTTTTAGATTCCTTTTTTCAAGGCAAAGACGATGGACAATGTTATTCAACGAAAAAATTAATTCTTCAGGGTGAAAATCGAGGATATAAGTGTGAACTTATATCAGTTGATATCTCGGTGCATTTTTAAGCTAGCGCAAATCTGATAACACAGATCGACGCAGCTTAAAAATCCGGATCGAATGCACTATACTACATTGAAGAACGCTTAATACAAAAATTAGTTATGATCGTTTGAAAAATGATGCATTAGTGTATGTTGAGTTTCCATGTACACTCAACATTGCTTCCAAAAACATTTTGACAAAAATTTTTTCGAAAAATTTCAAAATAATTTAGCAAAAAGTAGATGTTTTTAGATTCCATTTTTCAAGGCAAAGACGATGGACAATGTTATTCAACGAAAAAATTAATTCTTCAGGGTGAAAATCGAGGATATAAGTGTGAACTTATATCAGTTGATATCTCGGTGCATTTTTAAGCTAGCGCAAATCTGATAACACAGATCGACGCAGCTTCAAAATCCGGATCGAATGCACTATACTACATTAAGAAACGTTTGATACAAAAATTAGTTATGATCGTTTGAAAAATGATGCATTAGTGTATGTTGAGTTTCCATGTACACTCAACATTGCTTCCAAGAACATTTTGACAAAAATTTTTTCGAAAAATTTCAAAATAATTTAGCAGAAAGTAGATGTTTTTAGATTCCATTTTTCAAGGCAAAGACGATGGACAATGTTATTCGACGAAAAAAATAATTCTTCAGGGTGAAAATCGAGGATATAAGTGTGAACTTATATCAGTTGATATCTCGGTGCATTTTCAAGCTAGCGCAAATCTGATAACACAGATCGACGCAGCTTAAAAATCCGCATCGAATGCACTATACTACATTGAGAAACGCTTAATACACAAATTAGTTATGATCGTTTGAAAAATGATGCATTAGTGTATGTTGAGTTTCCATGTACACTCAACATTGCTTCCAAAAACATTTTGACAAAAATTTTTTCGAAAAATTTCAAAATAATTTAGCAAAAAGTAGATGTTTTTAGATTACTTTTTTTAAGGCAAAGACGATGGACAATGTTATTCAACGAAAAAATTATTTCTTCAGGGTGAAAATCGAGGATATAAGTGTAAACTTATATCAGTTGATATCTCGGTGCATTTTTAAGCTAGCGCAAATCTGATAACACAGATCGACGCAGCTTAAAAATCCGCATCGAATGCACTATACTACATTGAGAAACGCTTAATACAAAAATTAGTTATGATCGTTTGAAAAATGATGCATTAGTGTATGTTGAGTTTCCATGTACACTCAACATTGCTTCCAAAAACATTTTGACAAAAATTTTTTCGAAAAATTTCAAAATAATTTAGCAAAAAGTAGATGTTTTTAGATTCCTTTTTTCAAGGCAAAGACGATGGACAATGTTATTCAACGAAAAAATTAATTCTTCAGGGTGAAAATCGAGGATATAAGTGTGAACTTATATCAGTTGATATCTCGGTGCATTTTTAAGCTAGCGCAAATCTGATAACACAGATCGACGCAGCTTAAAAATCCGCATCGAATGCACTATACTACATTGAAGAACGCTTAATACAAAAATTAGTTATGATCGTTTGAAAAATGATGCATTAGTGTATGTTGAGTTTCCATGTACACTCAACATTGCTTCCAAAAACATTTTGACAAAAATTTTTTCGAAAAATTTCAAAAAAATTTAGCAAAAAGTAGATGTTTTTAGATTCCTTTTTTCAAGGCAAAGACGATGGACAATGTTATTCAACGAAAAAATTATTTCTTCAGGGTGAAAATCGAGGATATAAGTGTGAACATATATCAGTTGATATCTCGGTGCATTTTTAAGCTAGCGCAAATCTGATAACACAGATCGACGCAGCTTAAAAATCCGGATCGAATGCACTATACTACATTGAAGAACGCTTAATACAAAAATTAGTTATGATCGTTTGAAAAATGATGCATTAGTGTATGTTGAGTTTCCATGTACACTCAACATTGCTTCCAAAAACATTTTGACAAAAATTTTTTCGAAAAATTTCAATATAATTTAGCAAAAAGTAGATGTTTTTAGATTCCATTTTTCAAGGCAAAGACGATGGACAATGTTATTCAACGAAAAAATTAATTCTTCAGGGTGAAAATCGAGGATATAAGTGTGAACTTATATCAGTTGATATCTCGGTGCATTTTTAAGCTAGCGCAAATCTGATAACACAGATCGACGCAGCTTCAAAATCCGGATCGAATGCACTATACTACATTAAGAAACGCTTGATACAAAAATTAGTTATGATCGTTTGAAAAATGATGCATTAGTGTATGTTGAGTTTCCATGTACACTCAACATTGCTTCCAAGAACATTTTGACAAAAATTTTTTCGAAAAATTTCAAAATAATTTAGCAAAAAGTAGATGTTTTTAGATTCCATTTTTCAAGGCAAAGACGATGGACAATGTTATTCGACGAAAAAAATAATTCTTCAGGGTGAAAATCGAGGATATAAGTGTGAACTTATATCAGTTGATATCTCGGTGCATTTTCAAGCTAGCGCAAATCTGATAACACAGATCGACGCAGCTTAAAAATCCGCATCGAATGCACTATACTACATTGAGAAACGCTTAATACACAAATTAGTTATGATCGTTTGAAAAATGATGCATTAGTGTATGTTGAGTTTCCATGTACACTCAACATTGCTTCCAAAAACATTTTGACAAAAATTTTTTCGAAAAATTTCAAAATAATTTAGCAAAAAGTAGATGTTTTTAGATTTCTTTTTTCAAGGCAAAGACGATGGACAATGTTATTCAACGAAAAAATTAATTCTTCAGGGTGAAAATCGAGGATATAAGTGTGAACTTATATCAGTTGATATCTCGGTGCATTTTTAAGCTAGCGCAAATCTGATAACACAGATCGACGCAGCTTAAAAATCCGGATCGAATGCACTATACTACATTGAAGAACGCTTAATACAAAAATTAATTATGATCGTTTGAAAAATGATGCATTAGTGTATGTTGAGTTTCCATGTACACTCAACATTGCTTCCAAAAACATTTTGACAAAAATTTTTTCGAAAAATTTCAAAATAATTTAGCAAAAAGTAGATGTTTTTAGATTCCATTTTTCAAGGCAAAGACGATGGACAATGTTATTCAACGAAAAAATTAATTCTTCAGGGTGAAAATCGAGGATATAAGTGTGAACTTATATCAGTTGATATCTCGGTGCATTTTTAAGCTAGCGCAAATCTGATAACACAGATCGACGCAGCTTCAAAATCCGGATCGAATGCACTATACTACATTAAGAAACGTTTGATACAAAAATTAGTTATGATCGTTTGAAAAATGATGCATTAGTGTATGTTGAGTTTCCATGTACACTCAACATTGCTTCCAAGAACATTTTGACAAAAATTTTTTCGAAAAATTTCAAAATAATTTAGCAGAAAGTAGATGTTTTTAGATTCCATTTTTCAAGGCAAAGACGATGGACAATGTTATTCGACGAAAAAAATAATTCTTCAGGGTGAAAATCGAGGATATAAGTGTGAACTTATATCAGTTGATATCTCGGTGCATTTTCAAGCTAGCGCAAATCTGATAACACAGATCGACGCAGCTTAAAAATCCGCATCGAATGCACTATACTACATTGAGAAACGCTTAATACACAAATTAGTTATGATCGTTTGAAAAATGATGCATTAGTGTATGTTGAGTTTCCATGTACACTCAACATTGCTTCCAAAAACATTTTGACAAAAATTTTTTCGAAAAATTTCAAAATAATTTAGCAAAAAGTAGATGTTTTTAGATTCCTTTTTTTAAGGCAAAGACGATGGACAATGTTATTCAACGAAAAAATTATTTCTTCAGGGTGAAAATCGAGGATATAAGTGTAAACTTATATCAGTTGATATCTCGGTGCATTTTTAAGCTAGCGCAAATCTGATAACACAGATCGACGCAGCTTAAAAATCCGCATCGAATGCACTATACTACATTGAGAAACGCTTAATACAAAAATTAGTTATGATCGTTTGAAAAATGATGCATTAGTGTATGTTGAGTTTCCATGTACACTCAACATTGCTTCCAAAAACATTTTGACAAAAATTTTTTCGAAAAATTTCAAAATAATTTAGCAAAAAGTAGATGTTTTTAGATTCCTTTTTTTCAAGGCAAAGACGATGGACAATGTTATTCAACGAAAAAATTAATTCTTCAGGGTGAAAATCTAGGATATAAGTGTGAACTTATATCAGTTGATATCTCGGTACATTTTTAAGCTAGCGCAAATCTGATAACACAGATCGACGCAGCTTAAAAATCCGCATCGAATGCACTATACTACATGGAAGAACGCTTAATACAAAAATTAATTATGATCGTTTGAAAAATGATGCATTAGTGTATGTTGAGTTTCCATGTACACTCAACATTGCTTCCAAAAACATTTTGACAAAAATTTTTTCGAAAAATTTCAAAATAATTTAGCAAAAAGTAGATGTTTTTAGATTCCTTTTTTCAAGGCAAAGACGATGGACAATGTTATTCAACGAAAAAATTAATTCTTCAGGGTGAAAATCGAGGATATAAGTGTAAACTTATATCAGTTGATATCTCGGTGCATTTTTAAGCTAGCGCAAATCTGATAACACAGATCGACGCAGCTTAAAAATCCGCATCGAATGCACTATACTACATTGAGAAACGCTTAATACAAAAATTAGTTATGATCGTTTGAAAAATGATGCATTAGTGTATGTTGAGTTTCCATGTACACTCAACATTGCTTCCAAAAACATTTTGACAAAAATTTTTTCGAAAAATTTCAAAATAATTTAGCAAAAAGTAGATGTTTTTAGATTCCTTTTTTTCAAGGCAAAGACGATGGACAATGTTATTCAACGAAAAAATTAATTCTTCAGGGTGAAAATCTAGGATATAAGTGTGAACTTATATCAGTTGATATCTCGGTACATTTTTAAGCTAGCGCAAATCTGATAACACAGATCGACGCAGCTTAAAAATCCGCATCGAATGCACTATACTACATGGAAGAACGCTTAATACAAAAATTAATTATGATCGTTTGAAAAATGATGCATTAGTGTATGTTGAGTTTCCATGTACACTCAACATTGCTTCCAAAAACATTTTGACAAAAATTTTTTCGAAAAATTTCAAAATAATTTAGCAAAAAGTAGATGTTTTTAGATTCCTTTTTTCAAGGCAAAGACGATGGACAATGTTATTCAACGAAAAAATTAATTCTTCAGGGTGAAAATCGAGGATATAAGTGTAAACTTATATCAGTTGATATCTCGGTGCATTTTTAAGCTAGCGCAAATCTGATAACACAGATCGACGCAGCTTAAAAATCCGCATCGAATGCACTATACTACATTGAGAAACGCTTAATACAAAAATTAGTTATGATCGTTTGAAAAATGATGCATTAGTGTATGTTGAGTTTCCATGTACACTCAACATTGCTTCCAAAAACATTTTGACAAAAATTTTTTCGAAAAATTTCAAAATAATTTAGCAAAAAGTAGATGTTTTTAGATTCCTTTTTTTCAAGGCAAAGACGATGGACAATGTTATTCAACGAAAAAATTAATTCTTCAGGGTGAAAATCTAGGATATAAGTGTGAACTTATATCAGTTGATATCTCGGTACATTTTTAAGCTAGCGCAAATCTGATAACACAGATCGACGCAGCTTAAAAATCCGCATCGAATGCACTATACTACATGGAAGAACGCTTAATACAAAAATTAATTATGATCGTTTGAAAAATGATGCATTAGTGTATGTTGAGTTTCCATGTACACTCAACATTGCTTCCAAAAACATTTTGACAAAAATTTTTTCGAAAAATTTCAAAATAATTTAGCAAAAAGTAGATGTTTTTAGATTCCTTTTTTCAAGGCAAAGACGATGGACAATGTTATTCAACGAAAAAATTAATTCTTCAGGGTGAAAATCGAGGATATAAGTGTAAACTTATATCAGTTGATATCTCGGTGCATTTTCAAGCTAGCGCAAATCTGATAACACAGATCGACGCAGCTTAAAAATCCGCATCGAATGCACTATACTACATTGAGAAACGCTTAATACAAAAATTAGTTATGATCGTTTGAAAAATGATGCATTAGAGTATGTTGAGTTTCCATGTACACTCAACATTGCTTCCAAAAACATTTTGACAAAAATTTTTTCGAAAAATTTCAAAATAATTTAGCAGAAAGTAGATGTTTTTAGATTCCTTTTTTCAAGGCAAAGACGATGGACAATGTTATTTAACGAAAAAATTAATTCTTCAGGGTAAAAATCGAGGATATAAGTGTAAACTTATATCAGTTGATATCTCGGTGCATTTTTAAGCTAGCGCAAATCTGATAACACAGATCGACGCAGCTTAAAAATCCGCATCGAATGCACTATACTACATTGAGAAACGCTTAATACAAAAATTAGTTATGATCGTTTGAAAAATGATGCATTAGTGTATGTTGAGTTTCCATGTACACTCAACATTGCTTCCAAAAACATTTTGACAAAAATTTTTTCGAAAAATTTCAAAATAATTTAGCAAAAAGTAGATGTTTTTAGATTCCTTTTTTCAAGGCAAAGACGATGGACAATGTTATTCAACGAAAAAATTATTTCTTCAGGGTGAAAATCGAGGATATAAGTGTGAACTTATATCAGTTGATATATCGGTGCATTTTTAAGCTAGCGCAAATCTGATAAGACAGATCGACGCAGCTTAAAAATCCGCATCGAATGCACTATACTACATTGAGAAACGCTTAATACAAAAATTAGTTATGATCGTTTGAAAAATGATGCATTAGTGTATGTTGAGTTTCCATGTACACTCAACATTGCTTCCAAAAACATTTTGACAAAAATTTTTTCGAAAAATTTCAAAATAATTTAGCAAAAAGTAGATGTTTTTAGATTTCTTTTTTCAAGGCAAAGACGATGGACAATGTTATTCAACGAAAAAATTATTTCTTCAGGGTGAAAATCGAGGATATAAGTGTAAACTTATATCAGTTGATATCTCGGTGCATTTTTAAGCTAGCGCAAATCTGATAACACAGATCGACGCAGCTTAAAAATCCGCATCGAATGCACTATACTACATTGAGAAACGCTTAATACAAAAATTAGTTATGATCGTTTGAAAAATGATGCATTAGTGTATGTTGAGTTTCCATGTACACTCAACATTGCTTCCAAAAACATTTTGACAAAAATTTTTTCGAAAAATTTCAAAATAATTTAGCAAAAAGTAGATGTTTTTAGATTCCTTTTTTCAAGGCAAAGACGATGGACAATGTTATTTAACGAAAAAATTAATTCTTCAGGGTAAAAATCGAGGATATAAGTGTAAACTTATATCAGTTGATATCTCGGTGCATTTTTAAGCTAGCGCAAATCTGATAACACAGATCGACGCAGCTTAAAAATCCGCATCGAATGCACTATACTACATTGAGAAACGCTTAATACAAAAATTAGTTATGATCGTTTGAAAAATGATGCATTAGTGTATGTTGAGTTTCCATGTACACTCAACATTGCTTCCAAAAACATTTTGACAAAAATTTTTTCGAAAAATTTCGAAAAAATTTAGCAAAAAGTAGATGTTTTTAGATTTCATTTTTCAAGGCAAAGACGATGGACAATGTTATTCAACGAAAAAATCAATTCTTCAGGGTGAAAATCGAGGATATAAGTGTGAACTTATATCAGTTGATATCTCGGTGCATTTTTAAGCTAGCGCAAATCTGATAACACAGATCGACGCAGCTTAAAAATCCGCATCGAATGCACTATACTACATTGAGAAACGCTTAATACAGAAATTAGTTATGATCGTTTGAAAAATGATGCATTAGTGTATGTTGAGTTTCCATGTACACTCAACATTGCTTCCAAAAACATTTTGACAAAAATTTTTTCGAAAAATTTCGAAAAAATTTAGCAAAAAGTAGATGTTTTTAGATTTCATTTTTCAAGGCAAAGACGATGGACAATGTTATTCAACGAAAAAATTAATTCTTCAGGGTGAAAATCGAGGATATAAGTGTGAACTTATATCAGTTGATATATCGGTGCATTTTTAAGCTAGCGCAAATCTGATAAGACAGATCGACGCAGCTTAAAAATCCGCATCGAATGCACTATACTACATTGAGAAACGCTTAATACAAAAATTAGTTATGATCGTTTGAAAAATGATGCATTAGTGTATGTTGAGTTTCCATGTACACTCAACATTGCTTCCAAAAACATTTTGACAAAAATTTTTTCGAAAAATTTCAAAATAATTTAGCAAAAAGTAGATGTTTTTAGATTTCTTTTTTCAAGGCAAAGACGATGGACAATGTTATTCAACGAAAAAATTATTTCTTCAGGGTGAAAATCGAGGATATAAGTGTAAACTTATATCAGTTGATATCTCGGTGCATTTTTAAGCTAGCGCAAATCTGATAACACAGATCGACGCAGCTTAAAAATCCGCATCGAATGCACTATACTACATTGAGAAACGCTTAATACAAAAATTAGTTATGATCGTTTGAAAAATGATGCATTAGTGTATGTTGAGTTTCCATGTACACTCAACATTGCTTCCAAAAACATTTTGACAAAAATTTTTTCGAAAAATTTCAAAATAATTTAGCAAAAAGTAGATGTTTTTAGATTCCTTTTTTCAAGGCAAAGACGATGGACAATGTTATTTAACGAAAAAATTAATTCTTCAGGGTAAAAATCGAGGATATAAGTGTAAACTTATATCAGTTGATATCTCGGTGCATTTTTAAGCTAGCGCAAATCTGATAACACAGATCGACGCAGCTTAAAAATCCGCATCGAATGCACTATACTACATTGAGAAACGCTTAATACAAAAATTAGTTATGATCGTTTGAAAAATGATGCATTAGTGTATGTTGAGTTTCCATGTACACTCAACATTGCTTCCAAAAACATTTTGACAAAAATTTTTTCGAAAAATTTCGAAAAAATTTAGCAAAAAGTAGATGTTTTTAGATTTCATTTTTCAAGGCAAAGACGATGGACAATGTTATTCAACGAAAAAATCAATTCTTCAGGGTGAAAATCGAGGATATAAGTGTGAACTTATATCAGTTGATATCTCGGTGCATTTTTAAGCTAGCGCAAATCTGATAACACAGATCGACGCAGCTTAAAAATCCGCATCGAATGCACTATACTACATTGAGAAACGCTTAATACAGAAATTAGTTATGATCGTTTGAAAAATGATGCATTAGTGTATGTTGAGTTTCCATGTACACTCAACATTGCTTCCAAAAACATTTTGACAAAAATTTTTTCGAAAAATTTCAAAATAATTTAGCAAAAAGTAGATGTTTTTAGATTCCATTTTTCAAGGAAAAGACGATGGACAATGTTATTCAACGAAAAAATTAATTCTTCAGGGTGAAAATCGAGGATATAAGTGTGAACTTATATCAGTTGATATCTCGGTGCATTTTTAAGCTAGCGCAAATCTGATAACACAGATCGACGCAGCTTAAAAATCCGCATCGAATGCACTATACTACATTGAGAAACACTTGATACAAAAATTAGTTATGATCGTTTGAAAAATGATGCATTAGTGTATGTTGAGTTTCCATGTACACTCAACATTGCTTCCAAAAACATTTTGACAAAAATTTTTTCGAAAAATTTCAAAATAATTTAGCAAAAAGTAGATGTTTTTAGATTCCTTTTTTTCAAGGCAAAGACGATGGACAATGTTATTCAACGAAAAAATTAATTCTTCAGGGTGAAAATCTAGGATATAAGTGTGAACTTATATCAGTTGATATCTCGGTACATTTTTAAGCTAGCGCAAATCTGATAACACAGATCGACGCAGCTTAAAAATCCGCATCGAATGCACTATACTACATGGAAGAACGCTTAATACAAAAATTAATTATGATCGTTTGAAAAATGATGCATTAGTGTATGTTGAGTTTCCATGTACACTCAACATTGCTTCCAAAAACATTTTGACAAAAATTTTTTCGAAAAATTTCAAAATAATTTAGCAAAAAGTAGATGTTTTTAGATTCCTTTTTTCAAGGCAAAGACGATGGACAATGTTATTCAACGAAAAAATTAATTCTTCAGGGTGAAAATCGAGGATATAAGTGTGAACTTATATCAGTTGATATCTCGGTGCATTTTTAAGCTAGCGCAAATCTGATAACACAGATCGACGCAGCTTAAAAATCCGCATCGAATGCACTATACTACATTGAGAAACGCTTAATACAAAAATTAGTTATGATCGTTTGAAAAATGATGCATTAGTGTATGTTGAGTTTCCATGTACACTCAACATTGCTTCCAAAAACATTTTGACAAAAATTTTTTCGAAAAATTTCATAATAATTTAGCAAAAAGTAGATGTTTTTAGATTCCTTTTTTCAAGGCAAAGACGATGGACAATGTTATTCAACGAAAAAATTATTTCTTCAGGGTGAAAATCGAGGATATAAGTGTGAACTTATATCAGTTGATATCTCGGTGCATTTTTAAGCTAGCGCAAATCTGATAACACAGATCGACGCAGCTTAAAAATCCGCATCGAATGCACTATACTACATTGAGAAACGCTTAATACAAAAATTAGTTATGATCGTTTGAAAAATGATGCATTAGTGTATGTTGAGTTTCCATGTACACTCAACATTGCTTCCAAAAACATTTTGACAAAAATTTTTTCGAAAAATTTCAAAATAATTTAGCAAAAAGTAGATGTTTTTAGATTCCTTTTTTCAAGGCAAAGACGATGGACAATGTTATTCAACGAAAAAATTATTTCTTCAGGGTGAAAATCGAGGATATAAGTGTGAACTTATATCAGTTGATATCTCGGTGCATTTTTAAGCTAGCGCAAATCTGATAAGACAGATCGACGCAGCTTAAAAATCCGCATCGAATGCACTATACTACATTGAGAAACGCTTAATACAAAAATTAGTTATGATCGTTTGAAAAATGATGCATTAGTGTATGTTGAGTTTCCATGTACACTCAACATTGCTTCCAAAAACATTTTGACAAAAATTTTTTCGAAAAATTTCAAAATAATTTAGCAAAAAGTAGATGTTTTTAGATTTCTTTTTTCAAGGCAAAGACGATGGACAATGTTATTTAACGAAAAAATTAATTCTTCAGGGTAAAAATCGAGGATATAAGTGTAAACTTATATCAGTTGATATCTCGGTGCATTTTTAAGCTAGCGCAAATCTGATAACACAGATCGACGCAGCTTAAAAATCCGCATCGAATGCACTATACTACATTGAGAAACGCTTAATACAAAAATTAGTTATGATCGTTTGAAAAATGATGCATTAGTGTATGTTGAGTTTCCATGTACACTCAACATTGCTTCCAAAAACATTTTGACAAAAATTTTTTCGAAAAATTTCAAAATAATTTAGCAAAAAGTAGATGTTTTTAGATTTCTTTTTTCAAGGCAAAGACGATGGACAATGTTATTTAACGAAAAAATTAATTCTTCAGGGTAAAAATCGAGGATATAAGTGTAAACTTATATCAGTTGATATCTCGGTGCATTTTTAAGCTAGCGCAAATCTGATAACACAGATCGACGCAGCTTAAAAATCCGCATCGAATGCACTATACTACATTGAGAAACGCTTAATACAAAAATTAGTTATGATCGTTTGAAAAATGATGCATTAGTGTATGTTGAGTTTCCATGTACACTCAACATTGCTTCCAAAAACATTTTGACAAAAATTTTTTCGAAAAATTTCAAAATAATTTAGCAAAAAGTAGATGTTTTTAGATTCCTTTTTTCAAGGCAAAGACGATGGACAATGTTATTTAACGAAAAAATTAATTCTTCAGGGTAAAAATCGAGGATATAAGTGTAAACTTATATCAGTTGATATCTCGGTGCATTTTTAAGCTAGCGCAAATCTGATAACACAGATCGACGCAGCTTAAAAATCCGCATCGAATGCACTATACTACATTGAGAAACGCTTAATACAAAAATTAGTTATGATCGTTTGAAAAATGATGCATTAGTGTATGTTGAGTTTCCATGTACACTCAACATTGCTTCCAAAAACATTTTGACAAAAATTTTTTCGAAAAATTTCAAGAAAATTTAGCAAAAAGTAGATGTTTTTAGATTTCATTTTTCAAGGCAAAGACGATGGACAATGTTATTCAACGAAAAAATCAATTCTTCAGGGTGAAAATCGAGGATATAAGTGTGAACTTATATCAGTTGATATCTCGGTGCATTTTTAAGCTAGCGCGAATCTGATAACACAGATCGACGCAGCTTAAAAATCCGCATCGAATGCACTATACTACATTGAGAAACGCTTAATACAAAAATTAGTTATGATCGTTTGAAAAATGATGCATTAGTGTATGTTGAGTTTCCATGTACACTCAACATTGCTTCCAAAAACATTTTGACAAAAATTTTTTCGAAAAATTTCAAAATAATTTAGCAAAAAGTAGATGTTTTTAGATTCCATTTTTCAAGGCAAAGACGATGGACAATGTTATTCAACGAAAAAATTAATTCTTCAGGGTGAAAATCGAGGATATAAGTGTGAACTTATATCAGTTGATATCTCGGTGCATTTTTAAGCTAGCGCAAATCTGATAACACAGATCGACGCAGCTTAAAAATCCGCATCGAATGCACTATACTACATTGAGAAACGCTTAATACAAAAATTAGTTATGATCGTTTGAAAAATGATGCATTAGTGTATGTTGAGTTTCCATGTACACTCAACATTGCTTCCAAAAACATTTTGACAAAAATTTTTTCGAAAAATTTCAAAATAATTTAGCAAAAAGTAGATGTTTTAAGATTCCATTTTTCAAGGCAAAGACGATGGACAATGTTATTCAACGAAAAAATTAATTCTTCAGGGTGAAAATCGAGGATATAAGTGTGAACTTATATCAGTTGATATCTCGGTGCATTTTTAAGCTAGCGCAAATCTGATAACACAGATCGACGCAGCTTAAAAATCCGCATCGAATGCACTATACTACATTGAGAAACGCTTAATACAGAAATTAGTTATGATCGTTTGAAAAATGATGCATTAGTGTATGTTGAGTTTCCATGTACACTCAACATTGCTTCCAAAAACATTTTGACAAAAATTTTTTCGAAAAATTTCAAAATAATTTAGCAAAAAGTAGATGTTTTTAGATTCCATTTTTCAAGGAAAAGACGATGGACAATGTTATTCAACGAAAAAATTAATTCTTCAGGGTGAAAATCGAGGATATAAGTGTGAACTTATATCAGTTGATATCTCGGTGCATTTTTAAGCTAGCGCAAATCTGATAACACAGATCGACGCAGCTTAAAAATCCGCATCGAATGCACTATACTACATTGAGAAACACTTGATACAAAAATTAGTTATGATCGTTTGAAAAATGATGCATTAGTGTATGTTGAGTTTCCATGTACACTCAACATTGCTTCCAAAAACATTTTGACAAAAATTTTTTCGAAAAATTTCAAAATAATTTAGCAAAAAGTAGATGTTTTAAGATTCCATTTTTCAAGGCAAAGACGATGGACAATGTTATTCAACGAAAAAATTAATTCTTCAGGGTGAAAATCGAGGATATAAGTGTGAACTTATATCAGTTGATATCTCGGTGCATTTTTAAGCTAGCGCAAATCTGATAACACAGATCGACGCAGCTTAAAAATCCGCATCGAATGCACTATACTACATTGAGAAACGCTTAATACAAAAATTAGTTATGATCGTTTGAAAAATGATGCATTAGTGTATGTTGAGTTTCCATGTACACTCAACATTGCTTCCAAAAACATTTTGACAAAAATTTTTTCGAAAAATTTCAGAATAATTTAGCAAAAAGTAGATGTTTTTAGATTCCTTTTTTCAAGGCAAAGACGATGGACAATGTTATTCAACGAAAAAATTATTTCTTCAGGGTGAAAATCGAGGATATAAGTGTGAACTTATATCAGTTGATATCTCGGTGCATT
Source organism: Auanema rhodensis (assembly GCA_964057225.1). Lineage (NCBI taxonomy): Eukaryota > Metazoa > Nematoda > Chromadorea > Rhabditida > Rhabditidae > Auanema > Auanema rhodense. Next base: position 4,155,927 of record OZ059899.1, on the reverse strand, counting down.
TTTAAGCTAGCGCAAATCTGATAACACAGATCGACGCAGCTTAAAAATCCGCATCGAATGCACTATACTACATTGAGAAACGCTTAATACAAAAATTAGTTATGATCGTTTGAAAAATGATGCATTAGTGTATGTTGAGTTTCCATGTACACTCAACATTGCTTCCAAAAACATTTTGACAAAAATTTTTTCGAAAAATTTCAAAATAATTTAGCAAAAAGTAGATGTTTTAAGATTCCATTTTTCAAGGCAAAGACGATGGACAATGTTATTCAACGAAAAAATTATTTCTTCAGGGTGAAAATCGAGGATATAAGTGTGAACTTATATCAGTTGATATCTCGGTGCATTTTTAAGCTAGCGCAAATCTGATAACACAGATCGACGCAGCTTAAAAATCCGCATCGAATGCACTATACTACATTGAGAAACGCTTAATACAAAAATTAGTTATGATCGTTTGAAAAATGATGCATTAGTGTATGTTGAGTTTCCATGTACACTCAACATTGCTTCCAAAAACATTTTGACAAAAATTTTTTCGAAAAATTTCAGAATAATTTAGCAAAAAGTAGATGTTTTTAGATTCCTTTTTTCAAGGCAAAGACGATGGACAATGTTATTCAACGAAAAAATTATTTCTTCAGGGTGAAAATCGAGGATATAAGTGTGAACTTATATCAGTTGATATCTCGGTGCATTTTTAAGCTAGCGCAAATCTGATAACACAGATCGACGCAGCTTAAAAATCCGCATCGAATGCACTATACTACATTGAGAAACGCTTAATACAAAAATTAGTTATGATCGTTTGAAAAATGATGCATTAGTGTATGTTGAGTTTCCATGTACACTCAACATTGCTTCCAAAAACATTTTGACAAAAATTTTTTCGAAAAATTTCAAAATAATTTAGCAAAAAGTAGATGTTTTTAGATTCCTTTTTTCAAGGCAAAGACGATGGACAATGTTATTCAACGAAAAAATTATTTCTTCAGGGTGAAAATCGAGGATATAAGTGTGAACTTATATCAGTTGATATCTCGGTGCATTTTTAAGCTAGCGCAAATCTGATAACACAGATCGACGCAGCTTAAAAATCCGCATCGAATGCACTATACTACATTGAGAAACGCTTAATACAAAAATTAGTTATGATCGTTTGAAAAATGATGCATTAGTGTATGTTGAGTTTCCATGTACACTCAACATTGCTTCCAAAAACATTTTGACAAAAATTTTTTCGAAAAATTTCAAAATAATTTAGCAAAAAGTAGATGTTTTTAGATTCTATTTTTCAAGGCAAAGACGATGGACAATGTTATTCAACGAAAAAATTATTTCTTCAGGGTGAAAATCGAGGATATAAGTGTGAACTTATATCAGTTGATATCTCGGTGCATTTTTAAGCTAGCGCAAATCTGAAAACACAGATCGACGCAACTTAAAAATCCGCATCGAATGCACTATACTACATTTAGAAACGATTAATACAAAAATTAGTTATGATCGTTTGAAAAATGATGCATTAGTGTATGTTGAGTTTCCATGTACACTCAACATTGCTTCCAAAAACATTTTGACAAAAATTTTTTCGAAAAATTTCAAAATAATTTAGCAAAAAGTAGATGTTTTAAGATTCCATTTTTCGAGGCAAAGACGATGGACAATGTTATTCAACGAAAAAATTAATTCTTCAGGGTGAAAATCGAGGATATAAGTGTGAACTTATATCAGTTGATATCTCGGTGCATTTTTAAGCTAGCGCAAATCTGATAACACAGATCGACGCAGCTTAAAAATCCGCATCGAATGCACTATACTACATTGAGAAACGCTTAATACAAAAATTAGTTATGATCGTTTGAAAAATGATGCATTAGTGTATGTTGAGTTTCCATGTACACTCAACATTGCTTCCAAAAACATTTTGACAAAAATTTTTTCGAAAAATTTCAAAATAATTTAGCAAAAAGTAGATGTTTTTAGATTCCTTTTTTCAAGGCAAAGACGATGGACAATGTTATTCAACGAAAAAATTATTTCTTCAGGGTGAAAATCGAGGATATAAGTGTGAACTTATATCAGTTGATATCTCGGTGCATTTTTAAGCTAGCGCAAATCTGATAACACAGATCGACGCAGCTTAAAAATCCGCATCGAATGCACTATACTACATTGAGAAACGCTTAATACAAAAATTAGTTATGATCGTTTGAAAAATGATGCATTAGTGTATGTTGAGTTTCCATGTACACTCAACATTGCTTCCAAAAACATTTTGACAAAAATTTTTTCGAGAAATTTCAAAATAATTCAGCAAAAAGTAGATGTTTTTAGATTCCTTTTTTCAAGGCAAAGACGATGGACAATGTTATTCAACGAAAAAATTAATTCTTCAGGGTGAAAATCGAGGATATAAGTGTGAACTTATATCAGTTGATATCTCGGTGAATTTTTAAGCTAGCGCGAATCTGATAACACAGATCGACGCAGCTTAAAAATCCGCATCGAATGCACTATACTACATTGAGAAACGCTTAATACAAAAATTAGTTATGATCGTTTGAAAAATGATGCATTAGTGTATGTTGAGTTTCCATGTACACTCAACATTGCTTCCAAAAACATTTTGACAAAAATTTTTTCGAAAAATTTCAAAATAATTTAGCAAAAAGTAGATGTTTTTAGATTCCATTTTTCAAGGCAAAGACGATGGACAATGTTATTCAACGAAAAAATTAATTCTTCAGGGTGAAAATCGAGGATATAAGTGTGAACTTATATCAGTTGATATCTCGGTGCATTTTTAAGCTAGCGCAAATCTGATAACACAGATCGACGCAGCTTAAAAATCCGCATCGAATGCACTATACTACATTGAGAAACGCTTAATACAAAAATTAGTTATGATCGTTTGAAAAATGATGCATTAGTGTATGTTGAGTTTCCATGTACACTCAACATTGCTTCCAAAAACATTTTGACAAAAATTTTTTCGAAAAATTTCAGAATAATTTAGCAAAAAGTAGATGTTTTTAGATTCCTTTTTTCAAGGCAAAGACGATGGACAATGTTATTCAACGAAAAAATTATTTCTTCAGGGTGAAAATCGAGGATATAAGTGTGAACTTATATCAGTTGATATCTCGGTGCATTTTTAAGCTAGCGCAAATCTGAAAACACAGATCGACGCAACTTAAAAATCCGCATCGAATGCACTATACTACATTTAGAAACGATTAATACAAAAATTAGTTATGATCGTTTGAAAAATGATGCATTAGTGTATGTTGAGTTTCCATGTACACTCAACATTGCTTCCAAAAACATTTTGACAAAAATTTTTTCGAAAAATTTCAGAATAATTTAGCAAAAAGTAGATGTTTTTAGATTCCTTTTTTCAAGGCAAAGACGATGGACAATGTTATTCAACGAAAAAATTATTTCTTCAGGGTGAAAATCGAGGATATAAGTGTGAACTTATATCAGTTGATATCTCGGTGCATTTTTAAGCTAGCGCAAATCTGATAACACAGATCGACGCAGCTTAAAAATCCGCATCGAATGCACTATACTACATTGAGAAACGCTTAATACAAAAATTAGTTATGATCGTTTGAAAAATGATGCATTAGTGTATGTTGAGTTTCCATGTACACTCAACATTGCTTCCAAAAACATTTTGACAAAAATTTTTTCGAAAAATTTCAAAATAATTTAGCAAAAAGTAGATGTTTTTAGATTCCTTTTTTCAAGGCAAAGACGATGGACAATGTTATTCAACGAAAAAATTATTTCTTCAGGGTGAAAATCGAGGATATAAGTGTGAACTTATATCAGTTGATATCTCGGTGAATTTTTAAGCTAGCGCAAATCTGATAACACAGATCGACGCAGCTTAAAAATCCGCATCGAATGCACTATACTACATTGAGAAACGCTTAATACAAAAATTAGTTATGATCGTTTGAAAAATGATGCATTAGTGTATGTTGAGTTTCCATGTACACTCAACATTGCTTCCAAAAACATTTTGACAAAAATTTTTTCGAAAAATTTCAAAATAATTTAGCAAAAAGTAGATGTTTTTAGATTCTATTTTTCAAGGCAAAGACGATGGACAATGTTATTCAACGAAAAAATTATTTCTTCAGGGTGAAAATCGAGGATATAAGTGTGAACTTATATCAGTTGATATCTCGGTGCATTTTTAAGCTAGCGCAAATCTGAAAACACAGATCGACGCAACTTAAAAATCCGCATCGAATGCACTATACTACATTTAGAAACGATTAATACAAAAATTAGTTATGATCGTTTGAAAAATGATGCATTAGTGTATGTTGAGTTTCCATGTACACTCAACATTGCTTCCAAAAACATTTTGACAAAAATTTTTTCGAAAAATTTCAAAATAATTTAGCAAAAAGTAGATGTTTTAAGATTCCATTTTTCGAGGCAAAGACGATGGACAATGTTATTCAACGAAAAAATTAATTCTTCAGGGTGAAAATCGAGGATATAAGTGTGAACTTATATCAGTTGATATCTCGGTGCATTTTTAAGCTAGCGCAAATCTGATAACACAGATCGACGCAGCTTAAAAATCCGCATCGAATGCACTATACTACATTGAGAAACGCTTAATACAAAAATTAGTTATGATCGTTTGAAAAATGATGCATTAGTGTATGTTGAGTTTCCATGTACACTCAACATTGCTTCCAAAAACATTTTGACAAAAATTTTTTCGAAAAATTTCAAAATAATTTAGCAAAAAGTAGATGTTTTTAGATTCTATTTTTCAAGGCAAAGACGATGGACAATGTTATTCAACGAAAAAATTATTTCTTCAGGGTGAAAATCGAGGATATAAGTGTGAACTTATATCAGTTGATATCTCGGTGCATTTTTAAGCTAGCGCAAATCTGAAAACACAGATCGACGCAACTTAAAAATCCGCATCGAATGCACTATACTACATTTAGAAACGATTAATACAAAAATTAGTTATGATCGTTTGAAAAATGATGCATTAGTGTATGTTGAGTTTCCATGTACACTCAACATTGCTTCCAAAAACATTTTGACAAAAATTTTTTCGAAAAATTTCATAATAATTTAGCAAAAAGTAGATGTTTTTAGATTCCTTTTTTCAAGGCAAAGACGATGGACAATGTTATTCAACGAAAAAATTATTTCTTCAGGGTGAAAATCGAGGATATAAGTGTGAACTTATATCAGTTGATATCTCGGTGCATTTTTAAGCTAGCGCAAATCTGATAACACAGATCGACGCAGCTTAAAAATCCGCATCGAATGCACTATACTACATTGAGAAACGCTTAATACAAAAATTAGTTATGATCGTTTGAAAAATGATGCATTAGTGTATGTTGAGTTTCCATGTACACTCAACATTGCTTCCAAAAACATTTTGACAAAAATTTTTTCGAAAAATTTCAAAATAATTTAGCAAAAAGTAGATGTTTTTAGATTCCTTTTTTCAAGGCAAAGACGATGGACAATGTTATTCAACGAAAAAATTATTTCTTCAGGGTGAAAATCGAGGATATAAGTGTGAACTTATATCAGTTGATATCTCGGTGAATTTTTAAGCTAGCGCAAATCTGATAACACAGATCGACGCAGCTTAAAAATCCGCATCGAATGCACTATACTACATTGAGAAACGCTTAATACAAAAATTAGTTATGATCGTTTGAAAAATGATGCATTAGTGTATGTTGAGTTTCCATGTACACTCAACATTGCTTCCAAAAACATTTTGACAAAAATTTTTTCGAAAAATTTCAAAATAATTTAGCAAAAAGTAGATGTTTTTAGATTCTATTTTTCAAGGCAAAGACGATGGACAATGTTATTCAACGAAAAAATTATTTCTTCAGGGTGAAAATCGAGGATATAAGTGTGAACTTATATCAGTTGATATCTCGGTGCATTTTTAAGCTAGCGCAAATCTGAAAACACAGATCGACGCAACTTAAAAATCCGCATCGAATGCACTATACTACATTTAGAAACGATTAATACAAAAATTAGTTATGATCGTTTGAAAAATGATGCATTAGTGTATGTTGAGTTTCCATGTACACTCAACATTGCTTCCAAAAACATTTTGACAAAAATTTTTTCGAAAAATTTCAAAATAATTTAGCAAAAAGTAGATGTTTTAAGATTCCATTTTTCGAGGCAAAGACGATGGACAATGTTATTCAACGAAAAAATTAATTCTTCAGGGTGAAAATCGAGGATATAAGTGTGAACTTATATCAGTTGATATCTCGGTGCATTTTTAAGCTAGCGCAAATCTGATAACACAGATCGACGCAGCTTAAAAATCCGCATCGAATGCACTATACTACATTGAGAAACGCTTAATACAAAAATTAGTTATGATCGTTTGAAAAATGATGCATTAGTGTATGTTGAGTTTCCATGTACACTCAACATTGCTTCCAAAAACATTTTGACAAAAATTTTTTCGAAAAATTTCAAAATAATTTAGCAAAAAGTAGATGTTTTTAGATTCTATTTTTCAAGGCAAAGACGATGGACAATGTTATTCAACGAAAAAATTATTTCTTCAGGGTGAAAATCGAGGATATAAGTGTGAACTTATATCAGTTGATATCTCGGTGCATTTTTAAGCTAGCGCAAATCTGAAAACACAGATCGACGCAACTTAAAAATCCGCATCGAATGCACTATACTACATTTAGAAACGATTAATACAAAAATTAGTTATGATCGTTTGAAAAATGATGCATTAGTGTATGTTGAGTTTCCATGTACACTCAACATTGCTTCCAAAAACATTTTGACAAAAATTTTTTCGAAAAATTTCAAAATAATTTAGCAAAAAGTAGATGTTTTAAGATTCCATTTTTCGAGGCAAAGACGATGGACAATGTTATTCAACGAAAAAATTAATTCTTCAGGGTGAAAATCGAGGATATAAGTGTGAACTTATATCAGTTGATATCTCGGTGCATTTTTAAGCTAGCGCAAATCTGATAACACAGATCGACGCAGCTTAAAAATCCGCATCGAATGCACTATACTACATTGAGAAACGCTTAATACAAAAATTAGTTATGATCGTTTGAAAAATGATGCATTAGTGTATGTTGAGTTTCCATGTACACTCAACATTGCTTCCAAAAACATTTTGACAAAAATTTTTTCGAGAAATTTCAAAATAATTCAGCAAAAAGTAGATGTTTTTAGATTCCTTTTTTCAAGGCAAAGACGATGGACAATGTTATTCAACGAAAAAATTAATTCTTCAGGGTGAAAATCGAGGATATAAGTGTGAACTTATATCAGTTGATATCTCGGTGAATTTTTAAGCTAGCGCAAATCTGATAACACAGATCGACGCAGCTTAAAAATCCGCATCGAATGCACTATACTACATTGAGAAACGCTTAATACAAAAATTAGTTATGATCGTTTGAAAAATGATGCATTAGTGTATGTTGAGTTTCCATGTACACTCAACATTGCTTCCAAAAACATTTTGACAAAAATTTTTTCGAAAAATTTCAAAATAATTTAGCAAAAAGTAGATGTTTTTAGATTCCATTTTTCAAGGCAAAGACGATGGACAATGTTATTCAACGAAAAAATTAATTCTTCAGGGTGAAAATCGAGGATATAAGTGTGAACTTATATCAGTTGATATCTCGGTGCATTTTTAAGCTAGCGCAAATCTGATAACACAGATCGACGCAGCTTAAAAATCCGCATCGAATGCACTATACTACATTGAGAAACGCTTAATACAAAAATTAGTTATGATCGTTTGAAAAATGATGCATTAGTGTATGTTGAGTTTCCATGTACACTCAACATTGCTTCCAAAAACATTTTGACAAAAATTTTTTCGAAAAATTTCAAAATAATTTAGCAAAAAGTAGATGTTTTTAGATTCCATTTTTCAAGGCAAAGACGATGGACAATGTTATTCAACGAAAAAATTAATTCTTCAGGGTGAAAATCGAGGATATAAGTGAGAACTTATATCAGTTGATATCTCGGTGCATTTTTAAGCTAGCGCAAATCTGATAACACAGATCGACGCAGCTTGAAAATCCGCATCGAATGCACTATACTACATTGAGAAACGCTTAATGCAAAAATTAGTTATGATCGTTTGAAAAATGATGCATTAGTGTATGTTGAGTTTCCATGTACACTCAACATTGCTTCCAAAAACATTTTGACAAAAATTTTTTCGAAAAATTTCAAAATAATTTAGCAAAAAGTAGATGTTTTTAGATTCCTTTTTTCAAGGCAAAGACGATGGACAATGTTATTCAACGAAAAAAGTAATTCTTCAGGGTGAAAATCGAGGATATAAGTGTGAACTTATATCAGTTGATATCTCGGTGCATTTTTAAGCTAGCGCAAATCTGATAACACAGAACGACGCAGCTTAAAAATTCGCATCGAATGCACTATACTACATTGAGAAACGCTTAATACAAAAATTAGTTATGATCGTTTGAAAAATGATGCATTAGTGTATGTTGAGTTTCCATGTACACTCAACATTGCTTCCAAAAACATTTTGACAAAAATTTTTTCGAAAAATTTCAAAATAATTTAGCAAAAAGTAGATGTTTTTAGATTCCTTTTTTCAAGGCAAAGACGATGGACAATGTTATTCAACGAAAAAATTAATTCTTCAGGGTGAAAATCGAGGATATAAGTGTGAACTTATATCAGTTGATATCTCGGTGCATTTTTAAGCTAGCGCAAATCTGATAACACAGAACGACGCAGCTTAAAAATTCGCATCGAATGCACTATACTACATTGAGAAACGCTTAATACAAAAATTAGTTATGATCGTTTGAAAAATGATGCATTAGTGTATGTTGAGTTTCCATGTACACTCAACATTGCTTCCAAAAACATTTTGACAAAAATTTTTTCGAAAAATTTCAAAATAATTTAGCAAAAAGTAGATGTTTTTAGATTCCTTTTTTCAAGGCAAAGACGATGGACAATGTTATTCAACGAAAAAATTAATTCTTCAGGGTGAAAATCGAGGATATAAGTGTGAACTTATATCAGTTGATATCTCGGTGCATTTTTAAGCTAGCGCAAATCTGATAACACAGAACGACGCAGCTTAAAAATTCGCATCGAATGCACTATACTACATTGAGAAACGCTTAATACAAAAATTAGTTATGATCGTTTGAAAAATGATGCATTAGTGTATGTTGAGTTTCCATGTACACTCAACATTGCTTCCAAAAACATTTTGACAAAAATTTTTTCGAAAAATTTCAAAATAATTTAGCAAAAAGTAGATGTTTTTAGATTCCTTTTTTCAAGGCAAAGACGATGGACAATGTTATTCAACGAAAAAATTAATTCTTCAGGGTGAAAATCGAGGATATAAGTGTGAACTTATATCAGTTGATATCTCGGTGCATTTTTAAGCTAGCGCAAATCTGATAACACAGAACGACGCAGCTTAAAAATTCGCATCGAATGCACTATACTACATTGAGAAACGCTTAATACAAAAATTAGTTATGATCGTTTGAAAAATGATGCATTAGTGTATGTTGAGTTTCCATGTACACTCAACATTGCTTCCAAAAACATTTTGACAAAAATTTTTTCGAAAAATTTCAAAATAATTTAGCGAAAAGTAGATGTTTTTAGATTCCTTTTTTCAAGGCAAAGACGATGGACAAAGTTATTCAACGAAAAAATTAATTCTTCAGGGTGAAAATCGAGGATATAAGTGTAAACTTTTATCAGTTGATATCTCGGTGCATTTTTAAGCTAGCGCAAATCTGATAACACAGAACGACGCAGCTTAAAAATTCGCATCGAATGCACTATACTACATTGAGAAACGCTTAATACAAAAATTAGTTATGATCGTTTGAAAAATGATGCATTAGTGTATGTTGAGTTTCCATGTACACTCAACATTGCTTCCAAAAACATTTTGACAAAAATTTTTTCGAAAAATTTCAAAATAATTTAGCAAAAAGTAGATGTTTTAAGATTCCATTTTTCGAGGCAAAGACGATGGACAATGTTATTCAACGAAAAAATTAATTCTTCAGGGTGAAAATCGAGGATATAAGTGTGAACTTATATCAGTTGATATCTCGGTGCATTTTTAAGCTAGCGCAAATCTGATAACACAGATCGACGCAGCTTAAAAATCCGCATCGAATGCACTATACTACATTGAGAAACGCTTAATACAAAAATTAGTTATGATCGTTTGAAAAATGATGCATTAGTGTATGTTGAGTTTCCATGTACACTCAACATTGCTTCCAAAAACATTTTGACAAAAATTTTTTCGAAAAATTTCAAAATAATTTAGCAAAAAGTAGATGTTTTTAGATTCCATTTTTCAAGGCAAAGACGATGGACAATGTTATTCAACGAAAAAATTAATTCTTCAGGGTGAAAATCGAGGATATAAGTGTGAACTTATATCAGTTGATATCTCGGTGAATTTTTAAGCTAGCGCGAATCTGATAACACAGATCGACGCAGCTTAAAAATCCGCATCGAATGCACTATACTACATTGAGAAACGCTTAATACAAAAATTAGTTATGATCGTTTGAAAAATGATGCATTAGTGTATGTTGAGTTTCCATGTACACTCAACATTGCTTCCAAAAACATTTTGACAAAAATTTTTTCGAGAAATTTCAAAATAATTCAGCAAAAAGTAGATGTTTTTAGATTCCTTTTTTCAAGGCAAAGACGATGGACAATGTTATTCAACGAAAAAATTAATTCTTCAGGGTGAAAATCGAGGATATAAGTGTGAACTTATATCAGTTGATATCTCGGTGAATTTTTAAGCTAGCGCGAATCTGATAACACAGATCGACGCAGCTTAAAAATCCGCATCGAATGCACTATACTACATTGAGAAACGCTTAATACAAAAATTAGTTATGATCGTTTGAAAAATGATGCATTAGTGTATGTTGAGTTTCCATGTACACTCAACATTGCTTCCAAAAACATTTTGACAAAAATTTTTTCGAAAAATTTCAAGATAATTTAGCAAAAAGTAGATGTTTTTAGATTCCATTTTTCAAGGCAAAGACGATGGACAATGTTATTCAACGAAAAAATTAATTCTTCAGGGTGAAAATCGAGGATATAAGTGTGAACTTATATCAGTTGATATCTCGGTGCATGTTTAAGCTAGCGCAAATCTGATAACACAGATCGACGCAGCTTAAAAATCCGCATCGAATGCACTATACTACATTGAGAAACGCTTAATACAAAAATTAGTTATGATCGTTTGAAAAATGATGCATTAGTGTATGTTGAGTTTCCATGTACACTCAACATTGCTTCCAAAAACATTTTGACAAAAATTTTTTCGAAAAATTTCAAAATAATTTAGCAAAAAGTAGATGTTTTTAGATTCCATTTTTCAAGGCAAAGACGATGGACAATGTTATTCAACGAAAAAATTAATTCTTCAGGGTGAAAATCGAGGATATAAGTGTGAACTTATATCAGTTGATATCTCGGTGCATTTTTAAGCTAGCGCAAATCTGATAACACAGATCGACGCAGCTTAAAAATCCGCATCGAATGCACTATACTACATTGAGAAACGCTTAATACAAAAATTAGTTATGATCGTTTGAAAAATGATGCATTAGTGTATGTTGAGTTTCCATGTACACTCAACATTGCTTCCAAAAACATTTTGACAAAAATTTTTTCGAAAAATTTCAAAATAATTTAGCAAAAAGTAGATGTTTTTAGATTCCATTTTTCAAGGCAAAGACGATGGACAATGTTATTCAACGAAAAAATTAATTCTTCAGGGTGAAAATCGAGGGTATAAGTGTGAACTTATATCAGTTGATATCTCGGTGAATTTTTAAGCTAGCGCGAATCTGATAACACAGATCGACGCAGCTTAAAAATCCGCATCGAATGCACTATACTACATTGAGAAACGCTTAATACAAGAATTAGTTATGATCGTTTGAAAAATGATGCATTAGTGTATGTTGAGTTTCCATGTACACTCAACATTGCTTCCAAAAACATTTTGACAAAAATTTTTTCGAAAAATTTCAAAAAAATTTAGCAAAAAGTAGATGTTTTTAGATTCCATTTTTCAAGGCAAAGACGATGGACAATGTTATTCAACGAAAAAATCAAATCTTCAGGGTGAAAATCGAGGATATAAGTGTGAACTTATATCAGTTGATATCTCGGTGCATTTTTAAGCTAGCGCAAATCTGATAACACAGATCGACGCAGCTTAAAAATCCGCATCGAATGCACTATACTACATTGAGAAACGCTTAATACAAAAATTAGTTATGATCGTTTGAAAAATGATGCATTAGTGTATGTTGAGTTTCCATGTACACTCAACATTGCTTCCAAAAACATTTTGACAAAAATTTTTTCGAAAAATTTCAAAATAATTTAGCAAAAAGTAGATGTTTTTAGATTCCATTTTTCAAGGAAAAGACGATGGACAATGTTATTCAACGAAAAAATTAATTCTTCAGGGTGAAAATCGAGGATATAAGTGTGAACTTATATCAGTTGATATCTCGGTGCATTTTTAAGCTAGCGCAAATCTGATAACACAGATCGACGCAGCTTAAAAATCCGCATCGAATGCACTATACTACATTGAGAAACACTTGATACAAAAATTAGTTATGATCGTTTGAAAAATGATGCATTAGTGTATGTTGAGTTTCCATGTACACTCAACATTGCTTCCAAAAACATTTTGACAAAAATTTTTTCGAAAAATTTCAAAATAATTTAGCAAAAAGTAGATGTTTTAAGATTCCATTTTTCAAGGCAAAGACGATGGACAATGTTATTCAACGAAAAAATTAATTCTTCAGGGTGAAAATCGAGGATATAAGTGTGAACTTATATCAGTTGATATCTCGGTGCATTTTTAAGCTAGCGCAAATCTGATAACACAGATCGACGCAGCTTAAAAATCCGCATCGAATGCACTATACTACATTGAGAAACGCTTAATACAAAAATTAGTTATGATCGTTTGAAAAATGATGCATTAGTGTATGTTGAGTTTCCATGTACACTCAACATTGCTTCCAAAAACATTTTGACAAAAATTTTTTCGAAAAATTTCAAAATAATTTAGCAAAAAGTAGATGTTTTTAGATTCCATTTTTCAAGGAAAAGACGATGGACAATGTTATTCAACGAAAAAATTAATTCTTCAGGGTGAAAATCGAGGATATAAGTGTGAACTTATATCAGTTGATATCTCGGTGCATTTTTAAGCTAGCGCAAATCTGATAACACAGATCGACGCAGCTTAAAAATCCGCATCGAATGCACTATACTACATTGAGAAACACTTGATACAAAAATTAGTTATGATCGTTTGAAAAATGATGCATTAGTGTATGTTGAGTTTCCATGTACACTCAACATTGCTTCCAAAAACATTTTGACAAAAATTTTTTCGAAAAATTTCAAAATAATTTAGCAAAAAGTAGATGTTTTAAGATTCCATTTTTCAAGGCAAAGACGATGGACAATGTTATTCAACGAAAAAATTAATTCTTCAGGGTGAAAATCGAGGATATAAGTGTGAACTTATATCAGTTGATATCTCGGTGCATTTTTAAGCTAGCGCAAATCTGATAACACAGATCGACGCAGCTTAAAAATCCGCATCGAATGCACTATACTACATTGAGAAACGCTTAATACAAAAATTAGTTATGATCGTTTGAAAAATGATGCATTAGTGTATGTTGAGTTTCCATGTACACTCAACATTGCTTCCAAAAACATTTTGACAAAAATTTTTTCGAAAAATTTCAGAATAATTTAGCAAAAAGTAGATGTTTTTAGATTCCTTTTTTCAAGGCAAAGACGATGGACAATGTTATTCAACGAAAAAATTATTTCTTCAGGGTGAAAATCGAGGATATAAGTGTGAACTTATATCAGTTGATATCTCGGTGCATTTTTAAGCTAGCGCAAATCTGATAACACAGATCGACGCAGCTTAAAAATCCGCATCGAATGCACTATACTACATTGAGAAACGCTTAATACAAAAATTAGTTATGATCGTTTGAAAAATGATGCATTAGTGTATGTTGAGTTTCCATGTACACTCAACATTGCTTCCAAAAACATTTTGACAAAAATTTTTTCGAAAAATTTCAAAATAATTTAGCAAAAAGTAGATGTTTTTAGATTCCTTTTTTCAAGGCAAAGACGATGGACAATGTTATTCAACGAAAAAATTATTTCTTCAGGGTGAAAATCGAGGATATAAGTGTGAACTTATATCAGTTGATATCTCGGTGCATTTTTAAGCTAGCGCAAATCTGATAACACAGATCGACGCAGCTTAAAAATCCGCATCGAATGCACTATACTACATTGAGAAACGCTTAATACAAAAATTAGTTATGATCGTTTGAAAAATGATGCATTAGTGTATGTTGAGTTTCCATGTACACTCAACATTGCTTCCAAAAACATTTTGACAAAAATTTTTTCGAAAAATTTCAAAATAATTTAGCAAAAAGTAGATGTTTTTAGATTCTATTTTTCAAGGCAAAGACGATGGACAATGTTATTCAACGAAAAAATTATTTCTTCAGGGTGAAAATCGAGGATATAAGTGTGAACTTATATCAGTTGATATCTCGGTGCATTTTTAAGCTAGCGCAAATCTGATAACACAGATCGACGCAGCTTAAAAATCCGCATCGAATGCACTATACTACATTGAGAAACGCTTAATACAAAAATTAGTTATGATCGTTTGAAAAATGATGCATTAGTGTATGTTGAGTTTCCATGTACACTCAACATTGCTTCCAAAAACATTTTGACAAAAATTTTTTCGAAAAATTTCAAAATAATTTAGCAAAAAGTAGATGTTTTAAGATTCTATTTTTCAAGGCAAAGACGATGGACAAAGTTATTCAACGAAAAAATTATTTCTTCAGGGTGAAAATCGAGGATATAAGTGTGAACTTATATCAGTTGATATCTCGGTGCATTTTTAAGCTAGCGCAAATCTGATAACACAGATCGACGCAGCTTAAAAATCCGCATCGAATGCACTATACTACATTAAGAAACGCTTAATACAAAAATTAGTTATGATCGTTTGAAAAATGATGCATTAGTGTATGTTGAGTTTCCATGTACACTCAACATTGCTTCCAAAAACATTTTGACAAAAATTTTTTCGAAAAATTTCAAAATAATTTAGCAAAAAGTAGATGTTTTTAGATTCCTTTTTTCAAGGCAAAGACGATGGACAATGTTATTCAACGAAAAAATTAATTCTTCAGGGTGAAAATCGAGGATATAAGTGTGAACTTATATCAGTTGATATCTCGGTGCATTTTTAAGCTAGCGCAAATCTGATAACACAGAACGACGCAGCTTAAAAATTCGCATCGAATGCACTATACTACATTAAGAAACCCTTAATACAAAAATTAGTTATGATCGTTTGAAAAATGATGCATTAGTGTATGTTGAGTTTCCATGTACACTCAACATTGCTTCCAAAAACATTTTGACAAAAATTTTTTCGAAAAATTTCAGAATAATTTAGCAAAAAGTAGATGTTTTTAGATTCCATTTTTCAAGGAAAAGACGATGGACAATGTTATTCAACGAAAAAATTAATTCTTCAGGGTGAAAATCGAGGATATAAGTGTGAACTTATATCAGTTGATATCTCGGTGCATTTTTAAGCTAGCGCAAATCTGATAACACAGATCGACGCAGCTTAAAAATCCGCATCGAATGCACTATACTACATTGAGAAACACTTGATACAAAAATTAGTTATGATCGTTTGAAAAATGATGCATTAGTGTATGTTGAGTTTCCATGTACACTCAACATTGCTTCCAAAAACATTTTGACAAAAATTTTTTCGAAAAATTTCAAAATAATTTAGCAAAAAGTAGATGTTTTAAGATTCCATTTTTCAAGGCAAAGACGATGGACAATGTTATTCAACGAAAAAATTAATTCTTCAGGGTGAAAATCGAGGATATAAGTGTGAACTTATATCAGTTGATATCTCGGTGCATTTTTAAGCTAGCGCAAATCTGATAACACAGATCGACGCAGCTTAAAAATCCGCATCGAATGCACTATACTACATTGAGAAACGCTTAATACAAAAATTAGTTATGATCGTTTGAAAAATGATGCATTAGTGTATGTTGAGTTTCCATGTACACTCAACATTGCTTCCAAAAACATTTTGACAAAAATTTTTTCGAAAAATTTCAGAATAATTTAGCAAAAAGTAGATGTTTTTAGATTCCTTTTTTCAAGGCAAAGACGATGGACAATGTTATTCAACGAAAAAATTATTTCTTCAGGGTGAAAATCGAGGATATAAGTGTGAACTTATATCAGTTGATATCTCGGTGCATTTTTAAGCTAGCGCAAATCTGATAACACAGATCGACGCAGCTTAAAAATCCGCATCGAATGCACTATACTACATTGAGAAACGCTTAATACAAAAATAAGTTATGATCGTTTGAAAAATGATGCATTAGTGTATGTTGAGTTTCCATGTACACTCAACATTGCTTCCAAAAACATTTTGACAAAAATTTTTTCGAAAAATTTCAAAATAATTTAGCAAAAAGTAGATGTTTTTAGATTCCTTTTTTCAAGGCAAAGACGATGGACAATGTTATTCAACGAAAAAATTATTTCTTCAGGGTGAAAATCGAGGATATAAGTGTGAACTTATATCAGTTGATATCTCGGTGCATTTTTAAGCTAGCGCAAATCTGATAACACAGATCGACGCAGCTTAAAAATCCGCATCGAATGCACTATACTACATTGAGAAACGCTTAATACAAAAATAAGTTATGATCGTTTGAAAAATGATGCATTAGTGTATGTTGAGTTTCCATGTACACTCAACATTGCTTCCAAAAACATTTTGACAAAAATTTTTTCGAAAAATTTCAAAATAATTTAGCAAAAAGTAGATGTTTTTAGATTCTATTTTTCAAGGCAAAGACGATGGACAAAGTTATTCAACGAAAAAATTATTTCTTCAGGGTGAAAATCGAGGATATAAGTGTGAACTTATATCAGTTGATATCTCGGTGCATTTTTAAGCTAGCGCAAATCTGAAAACACAGATCGACGCAACTTAAAAATCCGCATCGAATGCACTATACTACATTTAGAAACGATTAATACAAAAATTAGTTATGATCGTTTGAAAAATGATGCATTAGTGTATGTTGAGTTTCCATGTACACTCAACATTGCTTCCAAAAACATTTTGACAAAAATTTTTTCGAAAAATTTCAAAATAATTTAGCAAAAAGTAGATGTTTTAAGATTCCATTTTTCGAGGCAAAGACGATGGACAATGTTATTCAACGAAAAAATTAATTCTTCAGGGTGAAAATCGAGGATATAAGTGTGAACTTATATCAGTTGATATCTCGGTGCATTTTCAAGCTAGCGCAAATCTGATAACACAGAACGACGCAGCTTAAAAATTCGCATCGAATGCACTATACTACATTGAGAAACGCTTAATACAAAAATTAGTTATGATCGTTTGAAAAATGATGCATTAGTGTATGTTGAGTTTCCATGTACACTCAACATTGCTTCCAAAAACATTTTGACAAAAATTTTTTCGAAAAATTTCAAAATAATTTAGCAAAAAGTAGATGTTTTTAGATTCCATTTTTCAAGGAAAAGACGATGGACAATGTTATTCAACGAAAAAATTAATTCTTCAGGGTGAAAATCGAGGATATAAGTGTGAACTTATATCAGTTGATATCTCGGTGCATTTTTAAGCTAGCGCAAATCTGATAACACAGATCGACGCAGCTTAAAAATCCGCATCGAATGCACTATACTACATTGAGAAACACTTGATACAAAAATTAGTTATGATCGTTTGAAAAATGATGCATTAGTGTATGTTGAGTTTCCATGTACACTCAACATTGCTTCCAAAAACATTTTGACAAAAATTTTTTCGAAAAATTTCAAAATAATTTAGCAAAAAGTAGATGTTTTAAGATTCCATTTTTCAAGGCAAAGACGATGGACAATGTTATTCAACGAAAAAATTAATTCTTCAGGGTGAAAATCGAGGATATAAGTGTGAACTTATATCAGTTGATATCTCGGTGCATTTTTAAGCTAGCGCAAATCTGATAACACAGATCGACGCAGCTTAAAAATCCGCATCGAATGCACTATACTACATTGAGAAACGCTTAATACAAAAATTAGTTATGATCGTTTGAAAAATGATGCATTAGTGTATGTTGAGTTTCCATGTACACTCAACATTGCTTCCAAAAACATTTTGACAAAAATTTTTTCGAAAAATTTCAGAATAATTTAGCAAAAAGTAGATGTTTTTAGATTCCTTTTTTCAAGGCAAAGACGATGGACAATGTTATTCAACGAAAAAATTATTTCTTCAGGGTGAAAATCGAGGATATAAGTGTGAACTTATATCAGTTGATATCTCGGTGCATTTTTAAGCTAGCGCAAATCTGATAACACAGATCGACGCAGCTTAAAAATCCGCATCGAATGCACTATACTACATTGAGAAACGCTTAATACAAAAATTAGTTATGATCGTTTGAAAAATGATGCATTAGTGTATGTTGAGTTTCCATGTACACTCAACATTGCTTCCAAAAACATTTTGACAAAAATTTTTTCGAAAAATTTCAAAATAATTTAGCAAAAAGTAGATGTTTTTAGATTCCTTTTTTCAAGGCAAAGACGATGGACAATGTTATTCAACGAAAAAATTATTTCTTCAGGGTGAAAATCGAGGATATATGTGTGAACTTATATCAGTTGATATCTCGGTGCATTTTTAAGCTAGCGCAAATCTGATAACACAGATCGACGCAGCTTAAAAATCCGCATCGAATGCACTATACTACATTGAGAAACGCTTAATACAAAAATTAGTTATGATCGTTTGAAAAATGATGCATTAGTGTATGTTGAGTTTCCATGTACACTCAACATTGCTTCCAAAAACATTTTGACAAAAATTTTTTCGAAAAATTTCAAAATAATTTAGCAAAAAGTAGATGTTTTTAGATTCTATTTTTCAAGGCAAAGACGATGGACAATGTTATTCAACGAAAAAATTAATTCTTCAGGGTGAAAATCGAGGATATAAGTGTGAACTTATATCAGTTGATATCTCGGTGCATTTTTAAGCTAGCGCAAATCTGAAAACACAGATCGACGCAACTTAAAAATCCGCATCGAATGCACTATACTACATTTAGAAACGATTAATACAAAAATTAGTTATGATCGTTTGAAAAATGATGCATTAGTGTATGTTGAGTTTCCATGTACACTCAACATTGCTTCCAAAAACATTTTGACAAAAATTTTTTCGAAAAATTTCAAAATAATTTAGCAAAAAGTAGATGTTTTAAGATTCCATTTTTCGAGGCAAAGACGATGGACAATGTTATTCAACGAAAAAATTAATTCTTCAGGGTGAAAATCGAGGATATAAGTGTGAACTTATATCAGTTGATATCTCGGTGCATTTTTAAGCTAGCGCAAATCTGATAACACAGATCGACGCAGCTTAAAAATCCGCATTGAATGCACTATACTACATTGAGAAACGCTTAATACAAAAATTAGTTATGATCGTTTGAAAAATGATGCATTAGTGTATGTTGAGTTTCCATGTACACTCAACATTGCTTCCAAAAACATTTTGACAAAAATTTTTTCGAAAAATTTCAAAATAATTTAGCAAAAAGTAGATGTTTTTAGATTCCATTTTTCAAGGCAAAGACGATGGACAATGTTATTCAACGAAAAAATTAATTCTTCAGGGTGAAAATCGAGGATATAAGTGTGAACTTATATCAGTTGATATCTCGGTGCATTTTTAAGCTAGCGCAAATCTGATAACACAGATCGACGCAGCTTAAAAATCCGCATCGAATGCACTATACTACATTGAGAAACGCTTAATACAAAAATTAGTTATGATCGTTTGAAAAATGATGCATTAGTGTATGTTGAGTTTCCATGTACACTCAACATTGCTTCCAAAAACATTTTGACAAAAATTTTTTCGAAAAATTTCAAAATAATTTAGCAAAAAGTAGATGTTTTTAGATTCCTTTTTTCAAGGCAAAGACGATGGACAATGTTATTCAACGAAAAAATTAATTCTTCAGGGTGAAAATCGAGGATATAAGTGTGAACTTATATCAGTTGATATCTCGGTGCATTTTTAAGCTAGCGCAAATCTGATAACACAGAACGACGCAGCTTAAAAATTCGCATCGAATGCACTATACTACATTGAGAAACGATTAATACAAAAATTAGTTATGATCGTTTGAAAAATGATGCATTAGTGTATGTTGAGTTTCCATGTACACTCAACATTGCTTCCAAAAACATTTTGACAAAAATTTTTTCGAAAAATTTCAAAATAATTTAGCAAAAAGTAGATGTTTTTAGATTCTATTTTTCAAGGCAAAGACGATGGACAATGTTATTCAACGAAAAAATTAATTCTTCAGGGTGAAAATCGAGGATATAAGTGTGAACTTATATCAGTTGATATCTCGGTGCATTTTTAAGCTAGCGCAAATCTGAAAACACAGATCGACGCAACTTAAAAATCCGCATCGAATGCACTATACTACATTTAGAAACGATTAATACAAAAATTAGTTATGATCGTTTGAAAAATGATGCATTAGTGTATGTTGAGTTTCCATGTACACTCAACATTGCTTCCAAAAACATTTTGACAAAAATTTTTTCGAAAAATTTCAAAATAATTTAGCAAAAAGTAGATGTTTTAAGATTCCATTTTTCAAGGCAAAGACGATGGACAATGTTATTCAACGAAAAAATTAATTCTTCAGGGTGAAAATCGAGGATATAAGTGTGAACTTATATCAGTTGATATCTCGGTGCATTTTTAAGCTAGCGCAAATCTGATAACACAGATCGACGCAGCTTAAAAATCCGCATCGAATGCACTATACTACATTGAGAAACGCTTAATACAAAAATTAGTTATGATCGTTTGAAAAATGATGCATTAGTGTATGTTGAGTTTCCATGTACACTCAACATTGCTTCCAAAAACATTTTGACAAAAATTTTTTCGAAAAATTTCAAAATAATTTAGCAAAAAGTAGATGTTTTTAGATTCCTTTTTTCAAGGCAAAGACGATGGACAATGTTATTCAACGAAAAAATTATTTCTTCAGGGTGAAAATCGAGGATATATGTGTGAACTTATATCAGTTGATATCTCGGTGCATTTTTAAGCTAGCGCAAATCTGATAACACAGATCGACGCAGCTTAAAAATCCGCATCGAATGCACTATACTACATTGAGAAACGCTTAATACAAAAATTAGTTATGATCGTTTGAAAAATGATGCATTAGTGTATGTTGAGTTTCCATGTACACTCAACATTGCTTCCAAAAACATTTTGACAAAAATTTTTTCGAAAAATTTCAAAATAATTTAGCAAAAAGTAGATGTTTTTAGATTCTATTTTTCAAGGCAAAGACGATGGACAATGTTATTCAACGAAAAAATTAATTCTTCAGGGTGAAAATCGAGGATATAAGTGTGAACTTATATCAGTTGATATCTCGGTGCATTTTTAAGCTAGCGCAAATCTGAAAACACAGATCGACGCAACTTAAAAATCCGCATCGAATGCACTATACTACATTTAGAAACGATTAATACAAAAATTAGTTATGATCGTTTGAAAAATGATGCATTAGTGTATGTTGAGTTTCCATGTACACTCAACATTGCTTCCAAAAACATTTTGACAAAAATTTTTTCGAAAAATTTCAAAATAATTTAGCAAAAAGTAGATGTTTTAAGATTCCATTTTTCGAGGCAAAGACGATGGACAATGTTATTCAACGAAAAAATTAATTCTTCAGGGTGAAAATCGAGGATATAAGTGTGAACTTATATCAGTTGATATCTCGGTGCATTTTTAAGCTAGCGCAAATCTGATAACACAGATCGACGCAGCTTAAAAATCCGCATTGAATGCACTATACTACATTGAGAAACGCTTAATACAAAAATTAGTTATGATCGTTTGAAAAATGATGCATTAGTGTATGTTGAGTTTCCATGTACACTCAACATTGCTTCCAAAAACATTTTGACAAAAATTTTTTCGAAAAATTTCAAAATAATTTAGCAAAAAGTAGATGTTTTTAGATTCCATTTTTCAAGGCAAAGACGATGGACAATGTTATTCAACGAAAAAATTAATTCTTCAGGGTGAAAATCGAGGATATAAGTGTGAACTTATATCAGTTGATATCTCGGTGCATTTTTAAGCTAGCGCAAATCTGATAACACAGATCGACGCAGCTTAAAAATCCGCATCGAATGCACTATACTACATTGAGAAACGCTTAATACAAAAATTAGTTATGATCGTTTGAAAAATGATGCATTAGTGTATGTTGAGTTTCCATGTACACTCAACATTGCTTCCAAAAACATTTTGACAAAAATTTTTTCGAAAAATTTCAAAATAATTTAGCAAAAAGTAGATGTTTTTAGATTCCTTTTTTCAAGGCAAAGACGATGGACAATGTTATTCAACGAAAAAATTAATTCTTCAGGGTGAAAATCGAGGATATAAGTGTGAACTTATATCAGTTGATATCTCGGTGCATTTTTAAGTTAGCGCAAATCTGATAACACAGAACGACGCAGCTTAAAAATTCGCATCGAATGCACTATACTACATTGAGAAACGCTTAATACAAAAATTAGTTATGATCGTTTGAAAAATGATGCATTAGTGTATGTTGAGTTTCCATGTACACTCAACATTGCTTCCAAAAACATTTTGACAAAAATTTTTTCGAAAAATTTCAAAATAATTTAGCAAAAAGTAGATGTTTTTAGATTCCTTTTTTCAAGGCAAAGACGATGGACAAAGTTATTCAACGAAAAAATTAATTCTTCAGGGTGAAAATCGAGGATATAAGTGTAAACTTATATCAGTTGATATCTCGGTGCATTTTTAAGCTAGCGCAAATCTGATAACACAGAACGACGCAGCTTAAAAATTCGCATCGAATGCACTATACTACATTGAGAAACGCTTAATACAAAAATTAGTTATGATCGTTTGAAAAATGATGCATTAGTGTATGTTGAGTTTCCATGTACACTCAACATTGCTTCCAAAAACATTTTGACAAAAATTTTTTCGAAAAATTTCAAAATAATTTAGCGAAAAGTAGATGTTTTTAGATTCCTTTTTTCAAGGCGAAGACGATGGACAAAGTTATTCAACGAAACAATTAATTCTTCAGGGTGAAAATCGAGGATATAAGTGTGAACTTATATCAGTTGATATCTCGGTGCATTTTTAAGCTAGCGCAAATCTGATAACACAGAACGACGCAGCTTAAAAATTCGCATCGAATGCACTATACTACATTGAGAAACGCTTAATACAAAAATTAGTTATGATCGTTTGAAAAATGATGCATTAGTGTATGTTGAGTTTCCATGTACACTCAACATTGCTTCCAAAAACATTTTGACAAAAATTTTTTCGAAAAATTTCAAAATAATTTAGCAAAAAGTAGATGTTTTTAGATTCCTTTTTTCAAGGCAAAGACGATGGACAAAGTTATTCAACGAAAAAATTAATTCTTCAGGGTGAAAATCGAGGATATAAGTGTAAACTTATATCAGTTGATATCTCGGTGCATTTTTAAGCTAGCGCAAATCTGATAACACAGAACGACGCAGCTTAAAAATTCGCATCGAATGCACTATACTACATTGAGAAACGCTTAATACAAAAATTAGTTATGATCGTTTGAAAAATGATGCATTAGTGTATGTTGAGTTTCCATGTACACTCAACATTGCTTCCAAAAACATTTTGACAAAAATTTTTTCGAAAAATTTCGAAATAATTTAGCAAAAAGTAGATGTTTTTAGATTCCATTTTTCAAGGCAAAGACGATGGACAATGTTATTCAACGAAAAAATTAATTCTTCAGGGTGAAAATCGAGGATATAAGTGTGAACTTATATCAGTTGATATCTCGGTGCATTTTTAAGCTAGCGCAAATCTGATAACACAGAACGACGCAGCTTAAAAATTCGCATCGAATGCACTATACTACATTGAGAAACGCTTAATACAAAAATTAGTTATGATCGTTTGAAAAATGATGCATTAGTGTATGTTGAGTTTCCATGTACACTCAACATTGCTTCCAAAAACATTTTGACAAAAATTTTTTCGAAAAATTTCAAAATAATTTAGCGAAAAGTAGATGTTTTTAGATTCCTTTTTTCAAGGCGAAGACGATGGACAAAGTTATTCAACGAAACAATTAATTCTTCAGGGTGAAAATCGAGGATATAAGTGTAAACTTATATCAGTTGATATCTCGGTGCATTTTTAAGCTAGCGCAAATCTGATAACACAGAACGACGCAGCTTAAAAATTCGCATCGAATGCACTATACTACATTGAGAAACGCTTAATACAAAAATTAGTTATGATCGTTTGAAAAATGATGCATTAGTGTATGTTGAGTTTCCATGTACACTCAACATTGCTTCCAAAAACATTTTGACAAAAATTTTTTCGAAAAATTTCAAAATAATTTAGCGAAAAGTAGATGTTTTTAGATTCCTTTTTTCAAGGCAAAGACGATGGACAAAGTTATTCAACGAAAAAATTAATTCTTCAGGGTGAAAATCGAGGATATAAGTGTAAACTTATATCAGTTGATATCTCGGTGCATTTTTAAGCTAGCGCAAATCTGATAACACAGAACGACGCAGCTTAAAAATTCGCATCGATTGCACTATACTACATTGAGAAACGCTTAATACAAAAATTAGTTATGATCGTTTGAAAAATGATGCATTAGTGTATGTTGAGTTTCCATGTACACTCAACATTGCTTCCAAAAACATTTTGACAAAAATTTTTTCGAAAAATTTCAAAATAATTTAGCGAAAAGTAGATGTTTTTAGATTCCTTTTTTCAAGGCAAAGACGATGGACAAAGTTATTCAACGAAAAAATTAATTCTTCAGGGTGAAAATCGAGGATATAAGTGTAAACTTATATCAGTTGATATCTCGGTGCATTTTTAAGCTAGCGCAAATCTGATAACACAGAACGACGCAGCTTAAAAATTCGCATCGAATGCACTATACTACATTGAGAAACGCTTAATACAAAAATTAGTTATGATCGTTTGAAAAATGATGCATTAGTGTATGTTGAGTTTCCATGTACACTCAACATTGCTTCCAAAAACATTTTGACAAAAATTTTTTCGAAAAATTTCGAAATAATTTAGCAAAAAGTAGATGTTTTTAGATTCCATTTTTCAAGGCAAAGACGATGGACAATGTTATTCAACGAAAAAATTAATTCTTCAGGGTGAAAATCGAGGATATAAGTGTGAACTTATATCAGTTGATATCTCGGTGCATTTTTAAGCTAGCGCAAATCTGATAACACAGATCGACGCAGCTTCAAAATCCGCATCGAATGCACTATACTACATTGAGAAACGCTTAATACAAAAATTAGTTATGATCGTTTGAAAAATGATGCATTAGTGTATGTTGAGTTTCCATGTACACTCAACATTGCTTCCAAAAACATTTTGACAAAAATTTTTTCGAGAAATTTCAAAATAATTTAGCAAAAAGTAGATGTTTTTAGATTCCTTTTTTCAAGGCAAAGACGATGGACAATGTTATTCAACGAAAAAATTAATTCTTCAGGGTGAAAATCGAGGATATAAGTGTGAACTTATATCAGTTGATATCTTGGTGCTTTTTTAAGCTAGCGCAAATCTGATAACACAGATCGACGCAGCTTAAAAATCCGCATCGAATGCACTATACTACATTGAGAAATGCTTAATACAAAAATTAGTTATGATCGTTTGAAAAATGATGCATTAGTGTATGTTGAGTTTCCATGTACACTCAACATTGCTTCCAAAAACATTTTGACAAAAATTTTTTCGAGAAATTTCAAAATAATTTAGCAAAAAGTAGATGTTTTTAGATTCCTTTTTTCAAGGCAAAGACGATGGACAATGTTATTCAACGAAAAAATTAATTCTTCAGGGTGAAAATCGAGGATATAAGTGTGAACTTATATCAGTTGATATCTTGGTGCATTTTTAAGCTAGCGCAAATCTGATAACACAGATCGACGCAGCTTAAAAATCCGCATCGAATGCACTATACTACATTGAGAAATGCTCAATACAAAAATTAGTTATGATCGTTTGAAAAATGATGCATTAGTGTATGTTGAGTTTCCATGTACACTCAACATTGCTTCCAAAAACAATTTGACAAAAATTTTTTCGAAAAATTTCAAAATAATTTAGCAAAAAGTAGATGTTTTTAGATTCCTTTTTTCAAGGCAAAGACGATGGACAATGTTATTCAACGAAAAAATTAATTCTTCAGGGTGAAAATCGAGGATATAAGTGTGAACTTATATCAGTTGATATCTCGGTGCATTTTTAAGCTAGCGCAAATCTGATAACACAGAACGACGCAGCTTAAAAATTCGCATCGAATGCACTATACTACATTGAGAAACGCTTAATACAAAAATTAGTTATGATCGTTTGAAAAATGATGCATTAGTGTATGTTGAGTTTCCATGTACACTCAACATTGCTTCCAAAAACATTTTGACAAAAATTTTTTCGAAAAATTTCAAAATAATTTAGCAAAAAGTAGATGTTTTTAGATTCCTTTTTTCAAGGCAAAGACGATGGACAAAGTTATTCAACGAAAAAATTAATTCTTCAGGGTGAAAATCGAGGATATAAGTGTAAACTTATATCAGTTGATATCTCGGTGCATTTTTAAGCTAGCGCAAATCTGATAACACAGAACGACGCAGCTTAAAAATTCGCATCGATTGCACTATACTACATTGAGAAACGCTTAATACAAAAATTAGTTATGATCGTTTGAAAAATGATGCATTAGTGTATGTTGAGTTTCCATGTACACTCAACATTGCTTCCAAAAACATTTTGACAAAAATTTTTTCGAAAAATTTCGAAATAATTTAGCAAAAAGTAGATGTTTTTAGATTCCATTTTTCAAGGCAAAGACGATGGACAATGTTATTCAACGAAAAAATTAATTCTTCAGGGTGAAAATCGAGGATATAAGTGTGAACTTATATCAGTTGATATCTCGGTGCATTTTTAAGCTAGCGCAAATCTGATAACACAGAACGACGCAGCTTAAAAATTCGCATCGAATGCACTATACTACATTGAGAAACGCTTAATACAAAAATTAGTTATGATCGTTTGAAAAATGATGCATTAGTGTATGTTGAGTTTCCATGTACACTCAACATTGCTTCCAAAAACATTTTGACAAAAATTTTTTCGAAAAATTTCAAAATAATTTAGCGAAAAGTAGATGTTTTTAGATTCCTTTTTTCAAGGCGAAGACGATGGACAAAGTTATTCAACGAAACAATTAATTCTTCAGGGTGAAAATCGAGGATATAAGTGTGAACTTATATCAGTTGATATCTCGGTGCATTTTTAAGCTAGCGCAAATCTGATAACACAGAACGACGCAGCTTAAAAATTCGCATCGAATGCACTATACTACATTGAGAAACGCTTAATACAAAAATTAGTTATGATCGTTTGAAAAATGATGCATTAGTGTATGTTGAGTTTCCATGTACACTCAACATTGCTTCCAAAAACATTTTGACAAAAATTTTTTCGAAAAATTTCAAAATAATTTAGCAAAAAGTAGATGTTTTTAGATTCCTTTTTTCAAGGCAAAGACGATGGACAAAGTTATTCAACGAAAAAATTAATTCTTCAGGGTGAAAATCGAGGATATAAGTGTAAACTTATATCAGTTGATATCTCGGTGCATTTTTAAGCTAGCGCAAATCTGATAACACAGAACGACGCAGCTTAAAAATTCGCATCGAATGCACTATACTACATTGAGAAACGCTTAATACAAAAATTAGTTATGATCGTTTGAAAAATGATGCATTAGTGTATGTTGAGTTTCCATGTACACTCAACATTGCTTCCAAAAACATTTTGACAAAAATTTTTTCGAAAAATTTCGAAATAATTTAGCAAAAAGTAGATGTTTTTAGATTCCATTTTTCAAGGCAAAGACGATGGACAATGTTATTCAACGAAAAAATTAATTCTTCAGGGTGAAAATCGAGGATATAAGTGTGAACTTATATCAGTTGATATCTCGGTGCATTTTTAAGCTAGCGCAAATCTGATAACACAGAACGACGCAGCTTAAAAATTCGCATCGAATGCACTATACTACATTGAGAAACGCTTAATACAAAAATTAGTTATGATCGTTTGAAAAATGATGCATTAGTGTATGTTGAGTTTCCATGTACACTCAACATTGCTTCCAAAAACATTTTGACAAAAATTTTTTCGAAAAATTTCAAAATAATTTAGCGAAAAGTAGATGTTTTTAGATTCCTTTTTTCAAGGCGAAGACGATGGACAAAGTTATTCAACGAAACAATTAATTCTTCAGGGTGAAAATCGAGGATATAAGTGTAAACTTATATCAGTTGATATCTCGGTGCATTTTTAAGCTAGCGCAAATCTGATAACACAGAACGACGCAGCTTAAAAATTCGCATCGAATGCACTATACTACATTGAGAAACGCTTAATACAAAAATTAGTTATGATCGTTTGAAAAATGATGCATTAGTGTATGTTGAGTTTCCATGTACACTCAACATTGCTTCCAAAAACATTTTGACAAAAATTTTTTCGAAAAATTTCAAAATAATTTAGCGAAAAGTAGATGTTTTTAGATTCCTTTTTTCAAGGCAAAGACGATGGACAAAGTTATTCAACGAAAAAATTAATTCTTCAGGGTGAAAATCGAGGATATAAGTGTAAACTTATATCAGTTGATATCTCGGTGCATTTTTAAGCTAGCGCAAATCTGATAACACAGAACGACGCAGCTTAAAAATTCGCATCGATTGCACTATACTACATTGAGAAACGCTTAATACAAAAATTAGTTATGATCGTTTGAAAAATGATGCATTAGTGTATGTTGAGTTTCCATGTACACTCAACATTGCTTCCAAAAACATTTTGACAAAAATTTTTTCGAAAAATTTCAAAATAATTTAGCGAAAAGTAAATGTTTTTAGATTCCTTTTTTCAAGGCAAAGACGATGGACAAAGTTATTCAACGAAAAAATTAATTCTTCAGGGTGAAAATCGAGGATATAAGTGTAAACTTATATCAGTTGATATCTCGGTGCATTTTTAAGCTAGCGCAAATCTGATAACACAGAACGACGCAGCTTAAAAATTCGCATCGAATGCACTATACTACATTGAGAAACGCTTAATACAAAAATTAGTTATGATCGTTTGAAAAATGATGCATTAGTGTATGTTGAGTTTCCATGTACACTCAACATTGCTTCCAAAAACATTTTGACAAAAATTTTTTCGAAAAATTTCGAAATAATTTAGCAAAAAGTAGATGTTTTTAGATTCCATTTTTCAAGGCAAAGACGATGGACAATGTTATTCAACGAAAAAATTAATTCTTCAGGGTGAAAATCGAGGATATAAGTGTGAACTTATATCAGTTGATATCTCGGTGCATTTTTAAGCTAGCGCAAATCTGATAACACAGATCGACGCAGCTTCAAAATCCGCATCGAATGCACTATACTACATTGAGAAACGCTTAATACAAAAATTAGTTATGATCGTTTGAAAAATGATGCATTAGTGTATGTTGAGTTTCCATGTACACTCAACATTGCTTCCAAAAACATTTTGACAAAAATTTTTTCGAGAAATTTCAAAATAATTTAGCAAAAAGTAGATGTTTTTAGATTCCTTTTTTCAAGGCAAAGACGATGGACAATGTTATTCAACGAAAAAATTAATTCTTCAGGGTGAAAATCGAGGATATAAGTGTGAACTTATATCAGTTGATATCTTGGTGCTTTTTTAAGCTAGCGCAAATCTGATAACACAGATCGACGCAGCTTAAAAATCCGCATCGAATGCACTATACTACATTGAGAAATGCTTAATACAAAAATTAGTTATGATCGTTTGAAAAATGATGCATTAGTGTATGTTGAGTTTCCATGTACACTCAACATTGCTTCCAAAAACATTTTGACAAAAATTTTTTCGAGAAATTTCAAAATAATTTAGCAAAAAGTAGATGTTTTTAGATTCCTTTTTTCAAGGCAAAGACGATGGACAATGTTATTCAACGAAAAAATTAATTCTTCAGGGTGAAAATCGAGGATATAAGTGTGAACTTATATCAGTTGATATCTTGGTGCATTTTTAAGCTAGCGCAAATCTGATAACACAGATCGACGCAGCTTAAAAATCCGCATCGAATGCACTATACTACATTGAGAAATGCTTAATACAAAAATTAGTTATGATCGTTTGAAAAATGATGCATTAGTGTATGTTGAGTTTCCATGTACACTCAACATTGCTTCCAAAAACATTTTGACAAAAATTTTTTCGAAAAATTTCAAAATAATTTAGCAAAAAGTAGATGTTTTTAGATTCCTTTTTTCAAGGCAAAGACGATGGACAATGTTATTCAACGAAAAAATTAATTCTTCAGGGTGAAAATCGAGGATATAAGTGTGAACTTATATCAGTTGATATCTCGGTGCATTTTTAAGCTAGCGCAAATCTGATAACACAGAACGACGCAGCTTAAAAATTCGCATCGAATGCACTATACTACATTGAGAAACGCTTAATACAAAAATTAGTTATGATCGTTTGAAAAATGATGCATTAGTGTATGTTGAGTTTCCATGTACACTCAACATTGCTTCCAAAAACATTTTGACAAAAATTTTTTCGAAAAATTTCAAAATAATTTAGCGAAAAGTAGATGTTTTTAGATTCCTTTTTTCAAGGCAAAGACGATGGACAAAGTTATTCAACGAAAAAATTAATTCTTCAGGGTGAAAATCGAGGATATAAGTGTAAACTTATATCAGTTGATATCTCGGTGCATTTTTAAGCTAGCGCAAATCTGATAACACAGAACGACGCAGCTTAAAAATTCGCATCGAATGCACTAT
The DNA here is from genome assembly GCA_964057225.1 of Auanema rhodensis. Taxonomy (NCBI): domain Eukaryota; kingdom Metazoa; phylum Nematoda; class Chromadorea; order Rhabditida; family Rhabditidae; genus Auanema; species Auanema rhodense. The sequence continues at coordinate 4,124,622 of OZ059899.1, read as the reverse complement.
ACTACATTGAGAAACGCTTAATACAAAAATTAGTTATGATCGTTTGAAAAATGATGCATTAGTGTATGTTGAGTTTCCATGTACACTCAACATTGCTTCCAAAAACATTTTGACAAAAATTTTTTCGAAAAATTTCGAAATAATTTATGAAAAGTAGATGTTTTTAGATTCCATTTTTCAAGGCAAAGACGATGGACAATGTTATTCAACGAAAAAATTAATTCTTCAGGGTGAAAATCGAGGATATAAGTGTGAACTTATATCAGTTGATATCTCGGTGCATTTTTAAGCTAGCGCAAATCTGATAACACAGAACGACGCAGCTTAAAAATTCGCATCGAATGCACTATACTACATTGAGAAACGCTTAATACAAAAATTAGTTATGATCGTTTGAAAAATGATGCATTAGTGTATGTTGAGTTTCCATGTACACTCAACATTGCTTCCAAAAACATTTTGACAAAAATTTTTTCGAAAAATTTCAAAATAATTTAGCGAAAAGTAGATGTTTTTAGATTCCTTTTTTCAAGGCAAAGACGATGGACAAAGTTATTCAACGAAAAAATTAATTCTTCAGGGTGAAAATCGAGGATATAAGTGTAAACTTATATCAGTTGATATCTCGGTGCATTTTTAAGCTAGCGCAAATCTGATAACACAGATCGACGCAGCTTAAAAATCCGCATCGAATGCACTATACTACATTGAGAAACGCTTAATACAAAAATTAGTTATGATCGTTTGAAAAATGATGCATTAGTGTATGTTGAGTTTCCATGTACACTCAACATTGCTTCCAAAAACATTTTGACAAAAATTTTTTCGAAAAATTTCAAAATAATTTAGCGAAAAGTAGATGTTTTTAGATTCCTTTTTTCAAGGCAAAGACGATGGACAATGTTATTCAACGAAAAAATTAATTCTTCAGGGTGAAAATCGAGGATATAAGTGTGAACTTATATCAGTTGATATCTTGGTGCATTTTTAAGCTAGCGCAAATCTGATAACACAGATCGACGCAGCTTAAAAATCCGCATCGAATGCACTATACTACATTGAGAAATGCTTAATACAAAAATTAGTTATGATCGTTTGAAAAATGATGCATTAGTGTATGTTGAGTTTCCATGTACACTCAACATTGCTTCCAAAAACATTTTGACAAAAATTTTTTCGAAAAATTTCAAAATAATTTAGCAAAAAGTAGATGTTTTTAGATTCCTTTTTTCAAGGCAAAGACGATGGACAATGTTATTCAACGAAAAAATTAATTCTTCAGGGTGATAATCGAGGATATAAGTGTGAACTTATATCAGTTGATATCTCGGTGCATTTTTAAGCTAGCGCAAATCTGATAACACAGAACGACGCAGCTTAAAAATTCGCATCGAATGCACTATACTACATTGAGAAACGCTTAATACAAAAATTAGTTATGATCGTTTGAAAAATGATGCATTAGTGTATGTTGAGTTTCCATGTACACTCAACATTGCTTCCAAAAACATTTTGACAAAAATTTTTTCGAAAAATTTCAAAATAATTTAGCGAAAAGTAGATGTTTTTAGATTCCTTTTTTCAAGGCAAAGACGATGGACAAAGTTATTCAACGAAAAAATTAATTCTTCAGGGTGAAAATCGAGGATATAAGTGTAAACTTATATCAGTTGATATCTCGGTGCATTTTTAAGCTAGCGCAAATCTGATAACACAGAACGACGCAGCTTAAAAATTCGCATCGAATGCACTATACTACATTGAGAAACGCTTAATACAAAAATTAGTTATGATCGTTTGAAAAATGATGCATTAGTGTATGTTGAGTTTCCATGTACACTCAACATTGCTTCCAAAAACATTTTGACAAAAATTTTTTCGAAAAATTTCGAAATAATTTAGCAAAAAGTAGATGTTTTTAGATTCCATTTTTCAAGGCAAAGACGATGGACAATGTTATTCAACGAAAAAATTAATTCTTCAGGGTGAAAATCGAGGATATAAGTGTGAACTTATATCAGTTGATATCTCGGTGCATTTTTAAGCTAGCGCAAATCTGATAACACAGAACGACGCAGCTTAAAAATTCGCATCGAATGCACTATACTACATTGAGAAACGCTTAATACAAAAATTAGTTATGATCGTTTGAAAAATGATGCATTAGTGTATGTTGAGTTTCCATGTACACTCAACATTGCTTCCAAAAACATTTTGACAAACATTTTTTCGAAAAATTTCAAAATAATTTAGCGAAAAGTAGATGTTTTTAGATTCCTTTTTTCAAGGCAAAGACGATGGACAAAGTTATTCAACGAAAAAATTAATTCTTCAGGGTGAAAATCGAGGATATAAGTGTAAACTTATATCAGTTGATATCTCGGTGCATTTTTAAGCTAGCGCAAATCTGATAACACAGATCGACGCAGCTTAAAAATCCGCATCGAATGCACTATACTACATTGAGAAACGCTTAATACAAAAATTAGTTATGATCGTTTGAAAAATGATGCATTAGTGTATGTTGAGTTTCCATGTACACTCAACATTGCTTCCAAAAACATTTTGACAAAAATTTTTTCGAAAAATTTCAAAATAATTTAGCAAAAAGTAGATGTTTTTAGATTCCTTTTTTCAAGGCAAAGACGATGGACAATGTTATTCAACGAAAAAATTAATTCTTCAGGGTGAAAATCGAGGATATAAGTGTGAACTTATATCAGTTGATATCTTGGTGCATTTTTAAGCTAGCGCAAATCTGATAACACAGATCGACGCAGCTTAAAAATCCGCATCGAATGCACTATACTACATTGAGAAACGCTTAATACAAAAATTAGTTATGATCGTTTGAAAAATGATGCATTAGTGTATGTTGAGTTTCCATGTACACTCAACATTGCTTCCAAAAACATTTTGACAAAAATTTTTTCGAAAAATTTCAAAATAATTTAGCGAAAAGTAGATGTTTTTAGATTCCTTTTTTCAAGGCAAAGACGATGGACAAAGTTATTCAACGAAAAAATTAATTCTTCAGGGTGAAAATCGAGGATATAAGTGTAAACTTATATCAGTTGATATCTCGGTGCATTTTTAAGCTAGCGCAAATCTGATAACACAGAACGACGCAGCTTAAAAATTCGCATCGAATGCACTATACTACATTGAGAAACGCTTAATACAAAAATTAGTTATGATCGTTTGAAAAATGATGCATTAGTGTATGTTGAGTTTCCATGTACACTCAACATTGCTTCCAAAAACATTTTGACAAAAATTTTTTCGAAAAATTTCGAAATAATTTAGCAAAAAGTAGATGTTTTTAGATTCCATTTTTCAAGGCAAAGACGATGGACAATGTTATTCAACGAAAAAATTAATTCTTCAGGGTGAAAATCGAGGATATAAGTGTGAACTTATATCAGTTGATATCTCGGTGCATTTTTAAGCTAGCGCAAATCTGATAACACAGATCGACGCAGCTTCAAAATCCGCATCGAATGCACTATACTACATTGAGAAACGCTTAATACAAAAATTAGTTATGATCGTTTGAAAAATGATGCATTAGTGTATGTTGAGTTTCCATGTACACTCAACATTGCTTCCAAAAACATTTTGACAAAAATTTTTTCGAGAAATTTCAAAATAATTTAGCAAAAAGTAGATGTTTTTAGATTCCTTTTTTCAAGGCAAAGACGATGGACAATGTTATTCAACGAAAAAATTAATTCTTCAGGGTGAAAATCGAGGATATAAGTGTGAACTTATATCAGTTGATATCTTGGTGCTTTTTTAAGCTAGCGCAAATCTGATAACACAGATCGACGCAGCTTAAAAATCCGCATCGAATGCACTATACTACATTGAGAAATGCTTAATACAAAAATTAGTTATGATCGTTTGAAAAATGATGCATTAGTGTATGTTGAGTTTCCATGTACACTCAACATTGCTTCCAAAAACATTTTGACAAAAATTTTTTCGAGAAATTTCAAAATAATTTAGCAAAAAGTAGATGTTTTTAGATTCCTTTTTTCAAGGCAAAGACGATGGACAATGTTATTCAACGAAAAAATTAATTCTTCAGGGTGAAAATCGAGGATATAAGTGTGAACTTATATCAGTTGATATCTTGGTGCATTTTTAAGCTAGCGCAAATCTGATAACACAGATCGACGCAGCTTAAAAATCCGCATCGAATGCACTATACTACATTGAGAAATGCTTAATACAAAAATTAGTTATGATCGTTTGAAAAATGATGCATTAGTGTATGTTGAGTTTCCATGTACACTCAACATTGCTTCCAAAAACATTTTGACAAAAATTTTTTCGAAAAATTTCAAAATAATTTAGCAAAAAGTAGATGTTTTTAGATTCCTTTTTTCAAGGCAAAGACGATGGACAATGTTATTCAACGAAAAAATTAATTCTTCAGGGTGAAAATCGAGGATATAAGTGTGAACTTATATCAGTTGATATCTCGGTGCATTTTTAAGCTAGCGCAAATCTGATAACACAGAACGACGCAGCTTAAAAATTCGCATCGAATGCACTATACTACATTGAGAAACGCTTAATACAAAAATTAGTTATGATCGTTTGAAAAATGATGCATTAGTGTATGTTGAGTTTCCATGTACACTCAACATTGCTTCCAAAAACATTTTGACAAAAATTTTTTCGAAAAATTTCAAAATAATTTAGCGAAAAGTAGATGTTTTTAGATTCCTTTTTTCAAGGCAAAGACGATGGACAAAGTTATTCAACGAAAAAATTAATTCTTCAGGGTGAAAATCGAGGATATAAGTGTAAACTTATATCAGTTGATATCTCGGTGCATTTTTAAGCTAGCGCAAATCTGATAACACAGAACGACGCAGCTTAAAAATTCGCATCGAATGCACTATACTACATTGAGAAACGCTTAATACAAAAATTAGTTATGATCGTTTGAAAAATGATGCATTAGTGTATGTTGAGTTTCCATGTACACTCAACATTGCTTCCAAAAACATTTTGACAAAAATTTTTTCGAAAAATTTCGAAATAATTTAGCAAAAAGTAGATGTTTTTAGATTCCATTTTTCAAGGCAAAGACGATGGACAATGTTATTCAACGAAAAAATTAATTCTTCAGGGTGAAAATCGAGGATATAAGTGTGAACTTATATCAGTTGATATCTCGGTGCATTTTTAAGCTAGCGCAAATCTGATAACACAGAACGACGCAGCTTAAAAATTCGCATCGAATGCACTATACTACATTGAGAAACGCTTAATACAAAAATTAGTTATGATCGTTTGAAAAATGATGCATTAGTGTATGTTGAGTTTCCATGTACACTCAACATTGCTTCCAAAAACATTTTGACAAAAATTTTTTCGAAAAATTTCAAAATAATTTAGCGAAAAGTAGATGTTTTTAGATTCCTTTTTTCAAGGCAAAGACGATGGACAAAGTTATTCAACGAAAAAATTAATTCTTCAGGGTGAAAATCGAGGATATAAGTGTAAACTTATATCAGTTGATATCTCGGTGCATTTTTAAGCTAGCGCAAATCTGATAACACAGATCGACGCAGCTTAAAAATCCGCATCGAATGCACTATACTACATTGAGAAACGCTTAATACAAAAATTAGTTATGATCGTTTGAAAAATGATGCATTAGTGTATGTTGAGTTTCCATGTACACTCAACATTGCTTCCAAAAACATTTTGACAAAAATTTTTTCGAAAAATTTCAAAATAATTTAGCAAAAAGTAGATGTTTTTAGATTCCTTTTTTCAAGGCAAAGACGATGGACAATGTTATTCAACGAAAAAATTAATTCTTCAGGGTGAAAATCGAGGATATAAGTGTGAACTTATATCAGTTGATATCTTGGTGCATTTTTAAGCTAGCGCAAATCTGATAACACAGATCGACGCAGCTTAAAAATCCGCATCGAATGCACTATACTACATTGAGAAATGCTTAATACAAAAATTAGTTATGATCGTTTGAAAAATGATGCATTAGTGTATGTTGAGTTTCCATGTACACTCAACATTGCTTCCAAAAACATTTTGACAAAAATTTTTTCGAAAAATTTCAAAATAATTTAGCAAAAAGTAGATGTTTTTAGATTCCTTTTTTCAAGGCAAAGACGATGGACAATGTTATTCAACGAAAAAATTAATTCTTCAGGGTGAAAATCGAGGATATAAGTGTGAACTTATATCAGTTGATATCTCGGTGCATTTTTAAGCTAGCGCAAATCTGATAACACAGAACGACGCAGCTTAAAAATTCGCATCGAATGCACTATACTACATTGAGAAACGCTTAATACAAAAATTAGTTATGATCGTTTGAAAAATGATGCATTAGTGTATGTTGAGTTTCCATGTACACTCAACATTGCTTCCAAAAACATTTTGACAAAAATTTTTTCGAAAAATTTCAAAATAATTTAGCGAAAAGTAGATGTTTTTAGATTCCTTTTTTCAAGGCAAAGACGATGGACAAAGTTATTCAACGAAAAAATTAATTCTTCAGGGTGAAAATCGAGGATATAAGTGTAAACTTATATCAGTTGATATCTCGGTGCATTTTTAAGCTAGCGCAAATCTGATAACACAGAACGACGCAGCTTAAAAATTCGCATCGAATGCACTATACTACATTGAGAAACGCTTAATACAAAAATTAGTTATGATCGTTTGAAAAATGATGCATTAGTGTATGTTGAGTTTCCATGTACACTCAACATTGCTTCCAAAAACATTTTGACAAAAATTTTTTCGAAAAATTTCGAAATAATTTAGCAAAAAGTAGATGTTTTTAGATTCCATTTTTCAAGGCAAAGACGATGGACAATGTTATTCAACGAAAAAATTAATTCTTCAGGGTGAAAATCGAGGATATAAGTGTGAACTTATATCAGTTGATATCTCGGTGCATTTTTAAGCTAGCGCAAATCTGATAACACAGAACGACGCAGCTTAAAAATTCGCATCGAATGCACTATACTACATTGAGAAATGCTTAATACAAAAATTAGTTATGATCGTTTGAAAAATGATGCATTAGTGTATGTTGAGTTTCCATGTACACTCAACATTGCTTCCAAAAACATTTTGACAAACATTTTTTCGAAAAATTTCAAAATAATTTAGCGAAAAGTAGATGTTTTTAGATTCCTTTTTTCAAGGCAAAGACGATGGACAAAGTTATTCAACGAAAAAATTAATTCTTCAGGGTGAAAATCGAGGATATAAGTGTAAACTTATATCAGTTGATATCTCGGTGCATTTTTAAGCTAGCGCAAATCTGATAACACAGATCGACGCAGCTTAAAAATCCGCATCGAATGCACTATACTACATTGAGAAACGCTTAATACAAAAATTAGTTATGATCGTTTGAAAAATGATGCATTAGTGTATGTTGAGTTTCCATGTACACTCAACATTGCTTCCAAAAACATTTTGACAAAAATTTTTTCGAAAAATTTCAAAATAATTTAGCAAAAAGTAGATGTTTTTAGATTCCTTTTTTCAAGGCAAAGACGATGGACAATGTTATTCAACGAAAAAATTAATTCTTCAGGGTGAAAATCGAGGATATAAGTGTGAACTTATATCAGTTGATATCTTGGTGCATTTTTAAGCTAGCGCAAATCTGATAACACAGATCGACGCAGCTTAAAAATCCGCATCGAATGCACTATACTACATTGAGAAACGCTTAATACAAAAATTAGTTATGATCGTTTGAAAAATGATGCATTAGTGTATGTTGAGTTTCCATGTACACTCAACATTGCTTCCAAAAACATTTTGACAAAAATTTTTTCGAAAAATTTCAAAATAATTTAGCAAAAAGTAGATGTTTTTAGATTCCTTTTTTCAAGGCAAAGACGATGGACAATGTTATTCAACGAAAAAATTAATTCTTCAGGGTGAAAATCGAGGATATAAGTGTGAACTTATATCAGTTGATATCTTGGTGCATTTTTAAGCTAGCGCAAATCTGATAACACAGATCGACGCAGCTTAAAAATCCGCATCGAATGCACTATACTACATTGAGAAACGCTTAATACAAAAATTAGTTATGATCGTTTGAAAAATGATGCATTAGTGTATGTTGAGTTTCCATGTACACTCAACATTGCTTCCAAAAACATTTTGACAAAAATTTTTTCGAAAAATTTCAAAATAATTTAGCGAAAAGTAGATGTTTTTAGATTCCTTTTTTCAAGGCAAAGACGATGGACAAAGTTATTCAACGAAAAAATTAATTCTTCAGGGTGAAAATCGAGGATATAAGTGTAAACTTATATCAGTTGATATCTCGGTGCATTTTTAAGCTAGCGCAAATCTGATAACACAGATCGACGCAGCTTAAAAATCCGCATCGAATGCACTATACTACATTGAGAAACGCTTAATACAAAAATTAGTTATGATCGTTTGAAAAATGATGCATTAGTGTATGTTGAGTTTCCATGTACACTCAACATTGCTTCCAAAAACATTTTGACAAAAATTTTTTCGAAAAATTTCAAAATAATTTAGCAAAAAGTAGATGTTTTTAGATTCCTTTTTTCAAGGCAAAGACGATGGACAAAGTTATTCAACGAAAAAATTAATTCTTCAGGGTGAAAATCGAGGATATAAGTGTAAACTTATATCAGTTGATATCTCGGTGCATTTTTAAGCTAGCGCAAATCTGATAACACAGATCGACGCAGCTTAAAAATCCGCATCGAATGCACTATACTACATTGAGAAACGCTTAATACAAAAATTAGTTATGATCGTTTGAAAAATGATGCATTAGTGTATGTTGAGTTTCCATGTACACTCAACATTGCTTCCAAAAACATTTTGACAAAAATTTTTTCGAAAAATTTCAAAATAATTTAGCAAAAAGTAGATGTTTTTAGATTCCTTTTTTCAAGGCAAAGACGATGGACAATGTTATTCAACGAAAAAATTAATTCTTCAGGGTGAAAATCGAGGATATAAGTGTGAACTTATATCAGTTGATATCTTGGTGCATTTTTAAGCTAGCGCAAATCTGATAACACAGATCGACGCAGCTTAAAAATCCGCATCGAATGCACTATACTACATTGAGAAACGCTTAATACAAAAATTAGTTATGATCGTTTGAAAAATGATGCATTAGTGTATGTTGAGTTTCCATGTACACTCAACATTGCTTCCAAAAACATTTTGACAAAAATTTTTTCGAAAAATTTCAAAATAATTTAGCAAAAAGTAGATGTTTTTAGATTCCTTTTTTCAAGGCAAAGACGATGGACAATGTTATTCAACGAAAAAATTAATTCTTCAGGGTGAAAATCGAGGATATAAGTGTGAACTTATATCAGTTGATATCTTGGTGCATTTTTAAGCTAGCGCAAATCTGATAACACAGATCGACGCAGCTTAAAAATCCGCATCGAATGCACTATACTACATTGAGAAACGCTTAATACAAAAATTAGTTATGATCGTTTGAAAAATGATGCATTAGTGTATGTTGAGTTTCCATGTACACTCAACATTGCTTCCAAAAACATTTTGACAAAAATTTTTTCGAAAAATTTCAAAATAATTTAGCGAAAAGTAGATGTTTTTAGATTCCTTTTTTCAAGGCAAAGACGATGGACAAAGTTATTCAACGAAAAAATTAATTCTTCAGGGTGAAAATCGAGGATATAAGTGTAAACTTATATCAGTTGATATCTCGGTGCATTTTTAAGCTAGCGCAAATCTGATAACACAGATCGACGCAGCTTAAAAATCCGCATCGAATGCACTATACTACATTGAGAAACGCTTAATACAAAAATTAGTTATGATCGTTTGAAAAATGATGCATTAGTGTATGTTGAGTTTCCATGTACACTCAACATTGCTTCCAAAAACATTTTGACAAAAATTTTTTCGAAAAATTTCAAAATAATTTAGCAAAAAGTAGATGTTTTTAGATTCCTTTTTTCAAGGCAAAGACGATGGACAAAGTTATTCAACGAAAAAATTAATTCTTCAGGGTGAAAATCGAGGATATAAGTGTAAACTTATATCAGTTGATATCTCGGTGCATTTTTAAGCTAGCGCAAATCTGATAACACAGAACGACGCAGCTTAAAAATTCGCATCGAATGCACTATACTACATTGAGAAACGCTTAATACAAAAATTAGTTATGATCGTTTGAAAAATGATGCATTAGTGTATGTTGAGTTTCCATGTACACTCAACATTGCTTCCAAAAACATTTTGACAAAAATTTTTTCGAAAAATTTCGAAATAATTTAGCAAAAAGTAGATGTTTTTAGATTCCATTTTTCAAGGCAAAGACGATGGACAATGTTATTCAACGAAAAAATTAATTCTTCAGGGTGAAAATCGAGGATATAAGTGTGAACTTATATCAGTTGATATCTCGGTGCATTTTTAAGCTAGCGCAAATCTGATAACACAGATCGACGCAGCTTCAAAATCCGCATCGAATGCACTATACTACATTGAGAAACGCTTAATACAAAAATTAGTTATGATCGTTTGAAAAATGATGCATTAGTGTATGTTGAGTTTCCATGTACACTCAACATTGCTTCCAAAAACATTTTGACAAAAATTTTTTCGAGAAATTTCAAAATAATTTAGCAAAAAGTAGATGTTTTTAGATTCCTTTTTTCAAGGCAAAGACGATGGACAATGTTATTCAACGAAAAAATTAATTCTTCAGGGTGAAAATCGAGGATATAAGTGTGAACTTATATCAGTTGATATCTTGGTGCTTTTTTAAGCTAGCGCAAATCTGATAACACAGATCGACGCAACTTAAAAATCCGCATCGAATGCACTATACTACATTGAGAAATGCTTAATACAAAAATTAGTTATGATCGTTTGAAAAATGATGCATTAGTGTATGTTGAGTTTCCATGTACACTCAACATTGCTTCCAAAAACATTTTGACAAAAATTTTTTCGAGAAATTTCAAAATAATTTAGCAAAAAGTAGATGTTTTTAGATTCCTTTTTTCAAGGCAAAGACGATGGACAATGTTATTCAACGAAAAAATTAATTCTTCAGGGTGAAAATCGAGGATATAAGTGTGAACTTATATCAGTTGATATCTTGGTGCATTTTTAAGCTAGCGCAAATCTGATAACACAGATCGACGCAGCTTAAAAATCCGCATCGAATGCACTATACTACATTGAGAAATGCTTAATACAAAAATTAGTTATGATCGTTTGAAAAATGATGCATTAGTGTATGTTGAGTTTCCATGTACACTCAACATTGCTTCCAAAAACATTTTGACAAAAATTTTTTCGAGAAATTTCAAAATAATTTAGCAAAAAGTAGATGTTTTTAGATTCATTTTTTCAAGGCAAAGACGATGGACAATGTTATTCAACGAAAAAATTAATTCTTCAGGGTGAAAATCGAGGATATAAGTGTGAACTTATATCAGTTGATATCTCGGTGCATTTTTAAGCTAGCGCAAATCTGATAACACAGATCGACGCAGCTTAAAAATCCGCATCGAATGCACTATACTACATTGAGAAACGCTTAATACAAAAATTAGTTATGATCGTTTGAAAAATGATGCATTAGTGTATGTTGAGTTTCCATGTACACTCAACATTGCTTCCAAAAACATTTTGACAAAAATTTTTTCGAAAAATTTCAAAATAATTTAGCGAAAAGTAGATGTTTTTAGATTCCTTTTTTCAAGGCAAAGACGATGGACAAAGTTATTCAACGAAAAAATTAATTCTTCAGGGTGAAAATCGAGGATATAAGTGTGAACTTATATCAGTTGATATCTTGGTGCTTTTTTAAGCTAGCGCAAATCTGATAACACAGATCGACGCAGCTTAAAAATCCGCATCGAATGCACTATACTACATTGAGAAATGCTTAATACAAAAATTAGTTATGATCGTTTGAAAAATGATGCATTAGTGTATGTTGAGTTTCCATGTACACTCAACATTGCTTCCAAAAACATTTTGACAAAAATTTTTTCGAAAAATTTCAAAATAATTTAGCAAAAAGTAGATGTTTTTAGATTCCTTTTTTCAAGGCAAAGACGATGGACAATGTTATTCAACGAAAAAATTAATTCTTCAGGGTGAAAATCGAGGATATATGTGTGAACTTATATCAGTTGATATCTCGGTGCATTTTTAAGCTAGCGCAAATCTGATAACACAGAACGACGCAGCTTAAAAATTCGCATCGAATGCACTATACTAAATTGAGAAACGCTTAATACAAAAATTAGTTATGATCGTTTGAAAAATGATGCATTAGTGTATGTTGAGTTTCCATGTACACTCAACATTGCTTCCAAAAACATTTTGACAAAAATTTTTTCGAAAAATTTCAAAATAATTTAGCGAAAAGTAGATGTTTTTAGATTCCTTTTTTCAAGGCAAAGACGATGGACAAAGTTATTCAACGAAAAAATTAATTCTTCAGGGTGAAAATCGAGGATATAAGTGTAAACTTATATCAGTTGATATCTCGGTGCATTTTTAAGCTAGCGCAAATCTGATAACACAGATCGACGCAGCTTAAAAATCCGCATCGAATGCACTATACTACATTGAGAAACGCTTAATACAAAAATTAGTTATGATCGTTTGAAAAATGATGCATTAGTGTATGTTGAGTTTCCATGTACACTCAACATTGCTTCCAAAAACATTTTGACAAAAATTTTTTCGAAAAATTTCGAAATAATTTAGCAAAAAGTAGATGTTTTTAGATTCCATTTTTCAAGGCAAAGACGATGGACAATGTTATTCAACGAAAAAATTAATTCTTCAGGGTGAAAATCGAGGATATAAGTGTGAACTTATATCAGTTGATATCTCGGTGCATTTTTAAGCTAGCGCAAATCTGATAACACAGATCGACGCAGCTTCAAAATCCGCATCGAATGCACTATACTACATTGAGAAACGCTTAATACAAAAATTAGTTATGATCGTTTGAAAAATGATGCATTAGTGTATGTTGAGTTTCCATGTACACTCAACATTGCTTCCAAAAACATTTTGACAAAAATTTTTTCGAGAAATTTCAAAATAATTTAGCAAAAAGTAGATGTTTTTAGATTCCTTTTTTCAAGGCAAAGACGATGGACAATGTTATTCAACGAAAAAATTAATTCTTCAGGGTGAAAATCGAGGATATAAGTGTGAACTTATATCAGTTGATATCTTGGTGCTTTTTTAAGCTAGCGCAAATCTGATAACACAGATCGACGCAGCTTAAAAATCCGCATCGAATGCACTATACTACATTGAGAAATGCTTAATACAAAAATTAGTTATGATCGTTTGAAAAATGATGCATTAGTGTATGTTGAGTTTCCATGTACACTCAACATTGCTTCCAAAAACATTTTGACAAAAATTTTTTCGAGAAATTTCAAAATAATTTAGCAAAAAGTAGATGTTTTTAGATTCCTTTTTTCAAGGCAAAGACGATGGACAATGTTATTCAACGAAAAAATTAATTCTTCAGGGTGAAAATCGAGGATATAAGTGTGAACTTATATCAGTTGATATCTTGGTGCTTTTTTAAGCTAGCGCAAATCTGATAACACAGATCGACGCAGCTTAAAAATCCGCATCGAATGCACTATACTACATTGAGAAATGCTTAATACAAAAATTAGTTATGATCGTTTGAAAAATGATGCATTAGTGTATGTTGAGTTTCCATGTACACTCAACATTGCTTCCAAAAACATTTTGACAAAAATTTTTTCGAGAAATTTCAAAATAATTTAGCAAAAAGTAGATGTTTTTAGATTCCTTTTTTCAAGGCAAAGACGATGGACAATGTTATTCAACGAAAAAATTAATTCTTCAGGGTGAAAATCGAGGATATAAGTGTGAACTTATATCAGTTGATATCTTGGTGCATTTTTAAGCTAGCGCAAATCTGATAACACAGATCGACGCAGCTTAAAAATCCGCATCGAATGCACTATACTACATTGAGAAATGCTTAATACAAAAATTAGTTATGATCGTTTGAAAAATGATGCATTAGTGTATGTTGAGTTTCCATGTACACTCAACATTGCTTCCAAAAACATTTTGACAAACATTTTTTCGAAAAATTTCAAAATAATTTAGCAAAAAGTAGATGTTTTTAGATTCCTTTTTTCAAGGCAAAGACGATGGACAATGTTATTCAACGAAAAAATTAATTCTTCAGGGTGAAAATCGAGGATATAAGTGTGAACTTATATCAGTTGATATCTCGGTGCATTTTTAAGCTAGCGCAAATCTGATAACACAGAACGACGCAGCTTAAAAATTCGCATCGAATGCACTATACTACATTGAGAAACGCTTAATACAAAAATTAGTTATGATCGTTTGAAAAATGATGCATTAGTGTATGTTGAGTTTCCATGTACACTCAACATTGCTTCCAAAAACATTTTGACAAAAATTTTTTCGAAAAATTTCAAAATAATTTAGCGAAAAGTAGATGTTTTTAGATTCCTTTTTTCAAGGCAAAGACGATGGACAAAGTTATTCAACGAAAAAATTAATTCTTCAGGGTGAAAATCGAGGATATAAGTGTAAACTTATATCAGTTGATATCTCGGTGCATTTTTAAGCTAGCGCAAATCTGATAACACAGAACGACGCAGCTTAAAAATTCGCATCGAATGCACTATACTACATTGAGAAACGCTTAATACAAAAATTAGTTATGATCGTTTGAAAAATGATGCATTAGTGTATGTTGAGTTTCCATGTACACTCAACATTGCTTCCAAAAACATTTTGACAAAAATTTTTTCGAAAAATTTCAAAATAATTTAGCGAAAAGTAGATGTTTTTAGATTCCTTTTTTCAAGGCAAAGACGATGGACAAAGTTATTCAACGAAAAAATTAATTCTTCAGGGTGAAAATCGAGGATATAAGTGTAAACTTATATCAGTTGATATCTCGGTGCATTTTTAAGCTAGCGCAAATCTGATAACACAGATCGACGCAGCTTAAAAATCCGCATCGAATGCACTATACTACATTGAGAAACGCTTAATACAAAAATTAGTTATGATCGTTTGAAAAATGATGCATTAGTGTATGTTGAGTTTCCATGTACACTCAACATTGCTTCCAAAAACATTTTGACAAAAATTTTTTCGAAAAATTTCAAAATAATTTAGCAAAAAGTAGATGTTTTTAGATTCCTTTTTTCAAAGCAAAGACGATGGACAATGTTATTCAACGAAAAAATTAATTCTTCAGGGTGAAAATCGAGGATATAAGTGTGAACTTATATCAGTTGATATCTTGGTGCATTTTTAAGCTAGCGCAAATCTGATAACACAGATCGACGCAGCTTAAAAATCCGCATCGAATGCACTATACTACATTGAGAAACGCTTAATACAAAAATTAGTTATGATCGTTTGAAAAATGATGCATTAGTGTATGTTGAGTTTCCATGTACACTCAACATTGCTTCCAAAAACATTTTGACAAAAATTTTTTCGAAAAATTTCAAAATAATTTAGCAAAAAGTAGATGTTTTTAGATTCCTTTTTTCAAGGCAAAGACGATGGACAATGTTATTCAACGAAAAAATTAATTCTTCAGGGTGAAAATCGAGGATATAAGTGTGAACTTATATCAGTTGATATCTCGGTGCATTTTTAAGCTAGCGCAAATCTGATAACACAGATCGACGCAGCTTAAAAATCCGCATCGAATGCACTATACTACATTGAGAAACGCTTAATACAAAAATTAGTTATGATCGTTTGAAAAATGATGCATTAGTGTATGTTGAGTTTCCATGTACACTCAACATTGCTTCCAAAAACATTTTGACAAAAATTTTTTCGAGAAATTTCAAAATAATTTAGCAAAAAGTAGATGTTTTTAGATTCCTTTTTTCAAGGCAAAGACGATGGACAATGTTATTCAACAAAAAAATTAATTCTTCAGGGTGAAAATCGAGGATATAAGTGTGAACTTATATCAGTTGATATCTTGGTGCATTTTTAAGCTAGCGCAAATCTGATAACACAGATCGACGCAGCTGAAAAATCCGCATCGAATGCACTATACTACATTGAGAAACGCTTAATACAAAAATTAGTTATGATCGTTTGAAAAATGATGCATTAGTGTATGTTGAGTTTCCATGTACACTCAACATTGCTTCCAAAAACATTTTGACAAAAATTTTTTCGAAAAATTTCAAAATAATTTAGCAAAAAGTAGATGTTTTTAGATTCCTTTTTTCAAGGCAAAGACGATGGACAATGTTATTCAACGAAAAAATTAATTCTTCAGGGTGAAAATCGAGGATATAAGTGTGAACTTATATCAGTTGATATCTTGGTGCATTTTTAAGCTAGCGCAAATCTGATAACACAGAACGACGCAGCTTAAAAATTCGCATCGAATGCACTATACTACATTGAGAAACGCTTAATACAAAAATTAGTTATGATCGTTTGAAAAATGATGCATTAGTGTATGTTGAGTTTCCATGTACACTCAACATTGCTTCCAAAAACATTTTGACAAAAATTTTTTCGAAAAATTTCAAAATAATTTAGCAAAAAGTAGATGTTTTTAGATTCCTTTTTTCAAGGCAAAGACGATGGACAATGTTATTCAACGAAAAAATTAATTCTTCAGGGTGAAAATCGAGGATATAAGTGTGAACTTATATCAGTTGATATCTTGGTGCATTTTTAAGCTAGCGCAAATCTGATAACACAGAACGACGCAGCTTAAAAATTCGCATCGAATGCACTATACTACATTGAGAAACGCTTAATACAAAAATTAGTTATGATCGTTTGAAAAATGATGCATTAGGGTATGTTGAGTTTCCATGTACACTCAACATTGCTTCCAAAAACATTTTGACAAAAATTTTTTCGAAAAATTTCAAAATAATTTAGCGAAAAGTAGATGTTTTTAGATTCCTTTTTTCAAGGCAAAGACGATGGACAATGTTATTCAACGAAAAAATTAATTCTTCAGGGTGAAAATCGAGGATATAAGTGTAAACTTATATCAGTTGATATCTCGGTGCATTTTTAAGCTAGCGCAAATCTGATAACACAGATCGACGCAGCTTAAAAATCCGCATCGAATGCACTATACTACATTGAGAAACGCTTAATACAAAAATTAGTTATGATCGTTTGAAAAATGATGCATTAGTGTATGTTGAGTTTCCATGTACACTCAACATTGCTTCCAAAAACATTTTGACAAAAATTTTTTCGAAAAATTTCAAAATAATTTAGCAAAAAGTAGATGTTTTTAGATTCCTTTTTTCAAGGCAAAGACGATGGACAATGTTATTCAACGAAAAAATTAATTCTTCAGGGTGAAAATCGAGGATATAAGTGTGAACTTATATCAGTTGATAACTCGGTGCATTTTTAAGCTAGCGCAAATCTGATAACACAGATCGACGCAGCTTAAAAATTCGCATCGAATGCACTATACTACATTGAGAAACGCTTAATACAAAAATTAGTTATGATCGTTTGAAAAATGATGCATTAGTGTATGTTGAGTTTCCATGTACACTCAACATTGCTTCCAAAAACATTTTGACAAAAATTTTTTCGAAAAATTTCAAAATAATTTAGCAAAAAGTAGATGTTTTTAGATTCCTTTTTTCAAGGCAAAGACGATGGACAATGTTATTCAACGAAAAAATTAATTCTTCAGGGTGAAAATCGAGGATATAAGTGTGAACTTATATCAGTTGATAACTCGGTGCATTTTTAAGCTAGCGCAAATCTGATAACACAGAACGACGCAGCTTAAAAATTCGCATCGAATGCACTATACTACATTGAGAAACGCTTAATACAAAAATTAGTTATGATCGTTTGAAAAATGATGCATTAGGGTATGTTGAGTTTCCATGTACACTCAACATTGCTTCCAAAAACATTTTGACAAAAATTTTTTCGAAAAATTTCAAAATAATTTAGCAAAAAGAAGATGTTTTTAGATTCCTTTTTTCAAGGCAAAGACGATGGACAATGTTATTCAACGAAAAAATTAATTCTTCAGGGTGAAAATCGAGGATATAAGTGTGAACTTATATCAGTTGATATCTCGGTGCATTTTTAAGCTAGCGCAAATCTGATAACACAGATCGACGCAGCTTAAAAATCCGCATCGAATGCACTATACTACATTGAGAAACGCTTAATACAAAAATTAGTTATGATCGTTTGAAAAATGATGCATTAGTGTATGTTGAGTTTCCATGTACACTCAACATTGCTTCCAAAAACATTTTGACAAAAATTTTTTCGAAAAATTTCAAAATAATTTAGCAAAAAGAAGATGTTTTTAGATTCCTTTTTTCAAGGCAAAGACGATGGACAATGTTATTCAACGAAAAAATTAATTCTTCAGGGTGAAAATCGAGGATATAAGTGTGAACTTATATCAGTTGATATCTTGGTGCATTTTTAAGCTAGCGCAAATCTGATAACACAGATCGACGCAGCTTAAAAATCCGCATCGAATGCACTATACTACATTGAGAAACGCTTAATACAAAAATTAGTTATGATCGTTTGAAAAATGATGCATTAGTGTATGTTGAGTTTCCATGTACACTCAACATTGCTTCCAAAAACATTTTGACAAAAATTTTTTCGAAAAATTTCAAAATAATTTAGCAAAAAGTAGATGTTTTTAGATTCCTTTTTTCAAGGCAAAGACGATGGACAATGTTATTCAACGAAAAAATTAATTCTTCAGGGTGAAAATCGAGGATATAAGTGTGAACTTATATCAGTTGATATCTCGGTGCATTTTTAAGCTAGCGCAAATCTGATAACACAGATCGACGCAGCTTAAAAATCCGCATCGAATGCACTATACTACATTGAGAAACGCTTAATACAAAAATTAGTTATGATCGTTTGAAAAATGATGCATTAGTGTATGTTGAGTTTCCATGTACACTCAACATTGCTTCCAAAAACATTTTGACAAAAATTTTTTCGAAAAATTTCAAAATAATTTAGCAAAAAGTAGATGTTTTTAGATTCCTTTTTTCAAGGCAAAGACGATGGACAATGTTATTCAACGAAAAAATTAATTCTTCAGGGTGAAAATCGAGGATATAAGTGTGAACTTATATCAGTTGATATCTCGGTGCATTTTTAAGCTAGCGCAAATCTGATAACACAGATCGACGCAGCTTAAAAATCCGCATCGAATGCACTATACTACATTGAGAAACGCTTAATACAAAAATTAGTTATGATCGTTTGAAAAATGATGCATTAGTGTATGTTGAGTTTCCATGTACACTCAACATTGCTTCCAAAAACATTTTGACAAAAATTTTTTCGAAAAATTTCAAAATAATTTAGCAAAAAGTAGATGTTTTTAGATTCCTTTTTTCAAGGCAAAGACGATGGACAATGTTATTCAACGAAAAAATTAATTCTTCAGGGTGAAAATCGAGGATATAAGTGTGAACTTATATCAGTTGATATCTCGGTGCATTTTTAAGCTAGCGCAAATCTGATAACACAGATCGACGCAGCTTAAAAATCCGCATCGAATGCACTTTACTACATTGAGAAACGCTTAATACAAAAATTAGTTATGATCGTTTGAAAAATGATGCATTAGTGTATGTTGAGTTTCCATGTACACTCAACATTGCTTCCAAAAACATTTTGACAAAAATTTTTTCGAAAAATTTCAAAATAATTTAGCAAAAAGTAGATGTTTTTAGATTCCTTTTTTCAAGGCAAAGACGATGGACAAAGTTATTCAACGAAAAAATTAATTCTTCAGGGTGAAAATCGAGGATATAAGTGTAAACTTATATCAGTTGATATCTCGGTGCATTTTTAAGCTAGCGCAAATCTGATAACACAGAACGACGCAGCTTAAAAATTCGCATCGAATGCACTATACTACATTGAGAAACGCTTAATACAAAAATTAGTTATGATCGTTTGAAAAATGATGCATTAGTGTATGTTGAGTTTCCATGTACACTCAACATTGCTTCCAAAAACATTTTGACAAAAATTTTTTCGAAAAATTTCGAAATAATTTAGCAAAAAGTAGATGTTTTTAGATTCCATTTTTCAAGGCAAAGACGATGGACAATGTTATTCAACGAAAAAATTAATTCTTCAGGGTGAAAATCGAGGATATAAGTGTGAACTTATATCAGTTGATATCTCGGTGCATTTTTAAGCTAGCGCAAATCTGATAACACAGATCGACGCAGCTTCAAAATCCGCATCGAATGCACTATACTACATTGAGAAACGCTTAATACAAAAATTAGTTATGATCGTTTGAAAAATGATGCATTAGTGTATGTTGAGTTTCCATGTACACTCAACATTGCTTCCAAAAACATTTTGACAAAAATTTTTTCGAGAAATTTCAAAATAATTTAGCAAAAAGTAGATGTTTTTAGATTCCTTTTTTCAAGGCAAAGACGATGGACAATGTTATTCAACGAAAAAATTAATTCTTCAGGGTGAAAATCGAGGATATAAGTGTGAACTTATATCAGTTGATATCTCGGTGCATTTTTAAGCTAGCGCAAATCTGATAACACAGAACGACGCAGCTTAAAAATTCGCATCGAATGCACTATACTACATTGAGAAACGCTTAATACAAAAATTAGTTATGATCGTTTGAAAAATGATGCATTAGGGTATGTTGAGTTTCCATGTACACTCAACATTGCTTCCAAAAACATTTTGACAAAAATTTTTTCGAAAAATTTCAAAATAATTTAGCGAAAAGTAGATGTTTTTAGATTCCTTTTTTCAAGGCAAAGACGATGGACAAAGTTATTCAACGAAAAAATTAATTCTTCAGGGTGAAAATCGAGGATATAAGTGTAAACTTATATCAGTTGATATCTCGGTGCATTTTTAAGCTAGCGCAAATCTGATAACACAGATCGACGCAGCTTAAAAATCCGCATCGAATGCACTATACTACATTGAGAAACGCTTAATACAAAAATTAGTTATGATCGTTTGAAAAATGATGCATTAGTGTATGTTGAGTTTCCATGTACACTCAACATTGCTTCCAAAAACATTTTGACAAAAATTTTTTCGAAAAATTTCAAAATAATTTAGCAAAAAGTAGATGTTTTTAGATTCCTTTTTTCAAGGCAAAGACGATGGACAATGTTATTCAACGAAAAAATTAATTCTTCAGGGTGAAAATCGAGGATATAAGTGTGAACTTATATCAGTTGATATCTCGGTGCATTTTTAAGCTAGCGCAAATCTGATAACACAGATCGACGCAGCTTAAAAATCCGCATCGAATGCACTATACTACATTGAGAAACGCTTAATACAAAAATTAGTTATGATCGTTTGAAAAATGATGCATTAGTGTATGTTGAGTTTCCATGTACACTCAACATTGCTTCCAAAAACATTTTGACAAAAATTTTTTCGAAAAATTTCAAAATAATTTAGCAAAAAGTAGATGTTTTTAGATTCCTTTTTTCAAGGCAAAGACGATGGACAAAGTTATTCAACGAAAAAATTAATTCTTCAGGGTGAAAATCGAGGATATAAGTGTAAACTTATATCAGTTGATATCTCGGTGCATTTTTAAGCTAGCGCAAATCTGATAACACAGAACGACGCAGCTTAAAAATTCGCATCGAATGCACTATACTACATTGAGAAACGCTTAATACAAAAATTAGTTATGATCGTTTGAAAAATGATGCATTAGTGTATGTTGAGTTTCCATGTACACTCAACATTGCTTCCAAAAACATTTTGACAAAAATTTTTTCGAGAAATTTCAAAATAATTTAGCAAAAAGTAGATGTTTTTAGATTCCTTTTTTCAAGGCAAAGACGATGGACAATGTTATTCAACGAAAAAATTAATTCTTCAGGGTGAAAATCGAGGATATAAGTGTGAACTTATATCAGTTGATATCTTGGTGCTTTTTTAAGCTAGCGCAAATCTGATAACACAGATCGACGCAGCTTAAAAATCCGCATCGAATGCACTATACTACATTGAGAAACGCTTAATACAAAAATTAGTTATGATCGTTTGAAAAATGATGCATTAGTGTATGTTGAGTTTCCATGTACACTCAACATTGCTTCCAAAAACATTTTGACAAAAATTTTTTCGAAAAATTTCAAAATAATTTAGCAAAAAGTAGATGTTTTTAGATTCCTTTTTTCAAGGCAAAGACGATGGACAATGTTATTCAACGAAAAAATTAATTCTTCAGGGTGAAAATCGAGGATATAAGTGTGAACTTATATCAGTTGATATCTCGGTGCATTTTTAAGCTAGCGCAAATCTGATAACACAGATCGACGCAGCTTAAAAATCCGCATCGAATGCACTATACTACATTGAGAAACGCTTAATACAAAAATTAGTTATGATCGTTTGAAAAATGATGCATTAGTGTATGTTGAGTTTCCATGTACACTCAACATTGCTTCCAAAAACATTTTGACAAAAATTTTTTCGAAAAATTTCAAAATAATTTAGCAAAAAGTAGATGTTTTTAGATTCCTTTTTTCAAGGCAAAGACGATGGACAATGTTATTCAACGAAAAAATTAATTCTTCAGGGTGAAAATCGAGGATATAAGTGTGAACTTATATCAGTTGATATCTCGGTGCATTTTTAAGCTAGCGCAAATCGGATAACACAGATCGACGCAGCTTAAAAATCCGCATCGAATGCACTATACTACATTGAGAAACGCTTAATACAAAAATTAGTTATGATCGTTTGAAAAATGATGCATTAGTGTATGTTGAGTTTCCATGTACACTCAACATTGCTTCCAAAAACATTTTGACAAAAATTTTTTCGAAAAATTTCAAAATAATTTAGCAAAAAGTAGATGTTTTTAGATTCCTTTTTTCAAGGCAAAGACGATGGACAAAGTTATTCAACGAAAAAATTAATTCTTCAGGGTGAAAATCGAGGATATAAGTGTAAACTTATATCAGTTGATATCTCGGTGCATTTTTAAGCTAGCGCAAATCGGATAACACAGATCGACGCAGCTTAAAAATCCGCATCGAATGCACTATACTACATTGAGAAACGCTTAATACAAAAATTAGTTATGATCGTTTGAAAAATGATGCATTAGTGTATGTTGAGTTTCCATGTACACTCAACATTGCTTCCAAAAACATTTTGACAAAAATTTTTTCGAAAAATTTCAAAATAATTTAGCAAAAAGTAGATGTTTTTAGATTCCTTTTTTCAAGGCAAAGACGATGGACAAAGTTATTCAACGAAAAAATTAATTCTTCAGGGTGAAAATCGAGGATATAAGTGTAAACTTATATCAGTTGATATCTCGGTGCATTTTTAAGCTAGCGCAAATCTGATAACACAGAACGACGCAGCTTAAAAATCCGCATCGAATGCACTATACTACATTGAGAAACGCTTAATACAAAAATTAGTTATGATCGTTTGAAAAATGATGCATTAGTGTATGTTGAGTTTCCATGTACACTCAACATTGCTTCCAAAAACATTTTGACAAAAATTTTTTCGAAAAATTTCAAAATAATTTAGCAAAAAGTAGATGTTTTTAGATTCCTTTTTTCAAGGCAAAGACGATGGACAATGTTATTCAACGAAAAAATTAATTCTTCAGGGTGAAAATCGAGGATATAAGTGTGAACTTATATCAGTTGATATCTCGGTGCATTTTTAAGCTAGCGCAAATCTGATAACACAGATCGACGCAGCTTAAAAATCCGCATCGAATGCACTATACTACATTGAGAAACGCTTAATACAAAAATTAGTTATGATCGTTTGAAAAATGATGCATTAGTGTATGTTGAGTTTCCATGTACACTCAACATTGCTTCCAAAAACATTTTGACAAAAATTTTTTCGAAAAATTTCAAAATAATTTAGCAAAAAGTAGATGTTTTTAGATTTCTTTTTTCAAGGCAAAGACGATGGACAAAGTTATTCAACGAAAAAATTAATTCTTCAGGGTGAAAATCGAGGATATAAGTGTAAACTTATATCAGTTGATATCTCGGTGCATTTTTAAGCTAGCGCAAATCTGATAACACAGAACGACGCAGCTTAAAAATTCGCATCGAATGCACTATACTACATTGAGAAACGCTCAATACAAAAATTAGTTATGATCGTTTGAAAAATGATGCATTAGTGTATGTTGAGTTTCCATGTACACTCAACATTGCTTCCAAAAACATTTTGACAAAAATTTTTTCGAAAAATTTCGAAATAATTTAGCAAAAAGTAGATGTTTTTAGATTCCATTTTTCAAGGCAAAGACGATGGACAATGTTATTCAACGAAAAAATTAATTCTTCAGGGTGAAAATCGAGGATATAAGTGTGAACTTATATCAGTTGATATCTCGGTGCATTTTTAAGCTAGCGCAAATCTGATAACACAGATCGACGCAGCTTCAAAATCCGCATCGAATGCACTATACTACATTGAGAAACGCTTAATACAAAAATTAGTTATGATCGTTTGAAAAATGATGCATTAGTGTATGTTGAGTTTCCATGTACACTCAACATTGCTTCCAAAAACATTTTGACAAAAATTTTTTCGAGAAATTTCAAAATAATTTAGCAAAAAGTAGATGTTTTTAGATTCCTTTTTTCAAGGCAAAGACGATGGACAATGTTATTCAACGAAAAAATTAATTCTTCAGGGTGAAAATCGAGGATATAAGTGTGAACTTATATCAGTTGATATCTTGGTGCTTTTTTAAGCTAGCGCAAATCTGATAACACAGATCGACGCAGCTTAAAAATCCGCATCGAATGCACTATACTACATTGAGAAACGCTTAATACAAAAATTAGTTATGATCGTTTGAAAAATGATGCATTAGTGTATGTTGAGTTTCCATGTACACTCAACATTGCTTCCAAAAACATTTTGACAAAAATTTTTTCGAAAAATTTCAAAATAATTTAGCAAAAAGTAGATGTTTTTAGATTCCTTTTTTCAAGGCAAAGACGATGGACAATGTTATTCAACGAAAAAATTAATTCTTCAGGGTGAAAATCGAGGATATAAGTGTGAACTTATATCAGTTGATATCTCGGTGCATTTTTAAGCTAGCGCAAATCTGATAACACAGATCGACGCAGCTTAAAAATCCGCATCGAATGCACTATACTACATTGAGAAACGCTTAATACAAAAATTAGTTATGATCGTTTGAAAAATGATGCATTAGTGTATGTTGAGTTTCCATGTACACTCAACATTGCTTCCAAAAACATTTTGACAAAAATTTTTTCGAAAAATTTCAAAATAATTTAGCAAAAAGTAGATGTTTTTAGATTCCTTTTTTCAAGGCAAAGACGATGGACAAAGTTATTCAACGAAAAAATTAATTCTTCAGGGTGAAAATCGAGGATATAAGTGTAAACTTATATCAGTTGATATCTCGGTGCATTTTTAAGCTAGCGCAAATCTGATAACACAGAACGACGCAGCTTAAAAATTCGCATCGAATGCACTATACTACATTGAGAAACGCTTAATACAAAAATTAGTTATGATCGTTTGAAAAATGATGCATTAGTGTATGTTGAGTTTCCATGTACACTCAACATTGCTTCCAAAAACATTTTGACAAAAATTTTTTCGAAAAATTTCGAAATAATTTAGCAAAAAGTAGATGTTTTTAGATTCCATTTTTCAAGGCAAAGACGATGGACAATGTTATTCAACGAAAAAATTAATTCTTCAGGGTGAAAATCGAGGATATAAGTGTGAACTTATATCAGTTGATATCTCGGTGCATTTTTAAGCTAGCGCAAATCTGATAACACAGATCGACGCAGCTTCAAAATCCGCATCGAATGCACTATACTACATTGAGAAACGCTTAATACAAAAATTAGTTATGATCGTTTGAAAAATGATGCATTAGTGTATGTTGAGTTTCCATGTACACTCAACATTGCTTCCAAAAACATTTTGACAAAAATTTTTTCGAGAAATTTCAAAATAATTTAGCAAAAAGTAGATGTTTTTAGATTCCTTTTTTCAAGGCAAAGACGATGGACAATGTTATTCAACGAAAAAATTAATTCTTCAGGGTGAAAATCGAGGATATAAGTGTGAACTTATATCAGTTGATATCTTGGTGCATTTTTAAGCTAGCGCAAATCTGATAACACAGAACGACGCAGCTTAAAAATTCGCATCGAATGCACTATACTACATTGAGAAATGCTTAATACAAAAATTAGTTATGATCGTTTGAAAAATGATGCATTAGTGTATGTTGAGTTTCCATGTACACTCAACATTGCTTCCAAAAACATTTTGACAAAAATTTTTTCGAGAAATTTCAAAATAATTTAGCAAAAAGTAGATGTTTTTAGATTCCTTTTTTCAAGGCAAAGACGATGGACAATGTTATTCAACGAAAAAATTAATTCTTCAGGGTGAAAATCGAGGATATAAGTGTGAACTTATATCAGTTGATATCTTGGTGCATTTTTAAGCTAGCGCAAATCTGATAACACAGATCGACGCAGCTTAAAAATCCGCATCGAATGCACTATACTACATTGAGTAATGCTTAATACAAAAATTAGTTATGATCGTTTGAAAAATGATGCATTAGTGTATGTTGAGTTTCCATGTACACTCAACATTGCTTCCAAAAACATTTTGACAAAAATTTTTTCGAAAAATTTCAAAATAATTTAGCAAAAAGTAGATGTTTTTAGATTCCTTTTTTCAAGGCAAAGACGATGGACAATGTTATTCAACGAAAAAATTAATTCTTCAGGGTGAAAATCGAGGATATAAGTGTGAACTTATATCAGTTGATATATCGGTGCATTTTTAAGCTAGCGCAAATCTGATAACACAGAACGACGCAGCTTAAAAATTCGCATCGAATGCACTATACTACATTGAGAAACGCTTAATACAAAAATTAGTTATGATCGTTTGAAAAATGATGCATTAGTGTATGTTGAGTTTCCATGTACACTCAACATTGCTTCCAAAAACATTTTGACAAAAATTTTTTCGAAAAATTTCAAAATAATTTAGCGAAAAGTAGATGTTTTTAGATTCCTTTTTTCAAGGCAAAGACGATGGACAAAGTTATTCAACGAAAAAATTAATTCTTCAGGGTGAAAATCCAGGATATAAGTGTAAACTTATATCAGTTGATATCTCGGTGCATTTTTAAGCTAGCGCAAATCTGATAACACAGATCGACGCAGCTTAAAAATCCGCATCGAATGCATTATACTACATTGAGAAACGCTTAATACAAAAATTAGTTATGATCGTTTGAAAAATGATGCATTAGTGTATGTTGAGTTTCCATGTACACTCAACATTGCTTCCAAAAACATTTTGACAAAAATTTTTTCGAAAAATTTCGAAATAATTTAGCGAAAAGTAGATGTTTTTAGATTCCATTTTTCAAGGCAAAGACGATGGACAATGTTATTCAACGAAAAAATTAATTCTTCAGGGTGAAAATCGAGGATATAAGTGTGAACTTATATCAGTTGATATCTCGGTGCATTTTTAAGCTAGCGCAAATCTGATAACACAGATCGACGCAGCTTCAAAATCCGCATCGAATGCACTATACTACATTGAGAAACGCTTAATACAAAAATTAGTTATGATCGTTTGAAAAATGATGCATTAGTGTATGTTGAGTTTCCATGTACACTCAACATTGCTTCCAAAAACATTTTGACAAAAATTTTTTCGAGAAATTTCAAAATAATTTAGCAAAAAGTAGATGTTTTTAGATTCCTTTTTTCAAGGCAAAGACGATGGACAATGTTATTCAACGAAAAAATTAATTCTTCAGGGTGAAAATCGAGGATATAAGTGTGAACTTATATCAGTTGATATCTTGGTGCTTTTTTAAGCTAGCGCAAATCTGATAACACAGATCGACGCAGCTTAAAAATCCGCATCGAATGCACTATACTACATTGAGAAATGCTTAATACAAAAATTAGTTATGATCGTTTGAAAAATGATGCATTAGTGTATGTTGAGTTTCCATGTACACTCAACATTGCTTCCAAAAACATTTTGACAAAAATTTTTTCGAGAAATTTCAAAATAATTTAGCAAAAAGTAGATGTTTTTAGATTCCTTTTTTCAAGGCAAAGACGATGGACAATGTTATTCAACGAAAAAATTAATTCTTCAGGGTGAAAATCGAGGATATAAGTGTGAACTTATATCAGTTGATATCTTGGTGCATTTTTAAGCTAGCGCAAATCTGATAACACAGATCGACGCAGCTTAAAAATCCGCATCGAATGCACTATACTACATTGAGAAATGCTTAATACAAAAATTAGTTATGATCGTTTGAAAAATGATGCATTAGTGTATGTTGAGTTTCCATGTACACTCAACATTGCTTCCAAAAACATTTTGACAAAAATTTTTTCGAAAAATTTCGAAATAATTTAGCAAAAAGTAGATGTTTTTAGATTCCTTTTTTCAAGGCAAAGACGATGGACAATGTTATTCAACGAAAAAATTAATTCTTCAGGGTGAAAATCGAGGATATAAGTGTGAACTTATATCAGTTGATATCTCGGTGCATTTTTAAGCTAGCGCAAATCTGATAACACAGAACGACGCAGCTTAAAAATTCGCATCGAATGCACTATACTACATTGAGAAACGCTTAATACAAAAATTAGTTATGATCGTTTGAAAAATGATGCATTAGTGTATGTTGAGTTTCCATGTACACTCAACATTGCTTCCAAAAACATTTTGACAAAAATTTTTTCGAAAAATTTCAAAATAATTTAGCGAAAAGTAGATGTTTTTAGATTCCTTTTTTCAAGGCAAAGACGATGGACAAAGTTATTCAACGAAAAAATTAATTCTTCAGGGTGAAAATCGAGGATATAAGTGTAAACTTATATCAGTTGATATCTCGGTGCATTTTTAAGCTAGCGCAAATCTGATAACACAGAACGACGCAGCTTAAAAATTCGCATCGAATGCACTATACTACATTGAGAAACGCTTAATACAAAAATTAGTTATGATCGTTTGAAAAATGATGCATTAGTGTATGTTGAGTTTCCATGTACACTCAACATTGCTTCCAAAAACATTTTGACAAAAATTTTTTCGAAAAATTTCGAAATAATTTAGCAAAAAGTAGATGTTTTTAGATTCCATTTTTCAAGGCAAAGACGATGGACAATGTTATTCAACGAAAAAATTAATTCTTCAGGGTGAAAATCGAGGATATAAGTGTGAACTTATATCAGTTGATATCTCGGTGCATTTTTAAGCTAGCGCAAATCTGATAACACAGAACGACGCAGCTTAAAAATTCGCATCGAATGCACTATACTACATTGAGAAACGCTTAATACAAAAATTAGTTATGATCGTTTGAAAAATGATGCATTAGTGTATGTTGAGTTTCCATGTACACTCAACATTGCTTCCAAAAACATTTTGACAAAAATTTTTTCGAAAAATTTCAAAATAATTTAGCAAAAAGTAGATGTTTTTAGATTCCTTTTTTCAAGGCAAAGACGATGGACAATGTTATTCAACGAAAAAATTAATTCTTCAGGGTGAAAATCGAGGATATAAGTGTGAACTTATATCAGTTGATATCTTGGTGCATTTTTAAGCTAGCGCAAATCTGATAACACAGATCGACGCAGCTTAAAAATCCGCATCGAATGCACTATACTACATTGAGAAACGCTTAATACAAAAATTAGTTATGATCGTTTGAAAAATGATGCATTAGTGTATGTTGAGTTTCCATGTACACTCAACATTGCTTCCAAAAACATTTTGACAAAAATTTTTTCGAAAAATTTCAAAATAATTTAGCAAAAAGTAGATGTTTTTAGATTCCTTTTTTCAAGGCAAAGACGATGGACAATGTTATTCAACGAAAAAATTAATTCTTCAGGGTGAAAATCGAGGATATAAGTGTGAACTTATATCAGTTGATATCTCGGTGCATTTTTAAGCTAGCGCAAATCTGATAACACAGATCGACGCAGCTTAAAAATCCGCATCGAATGCACTATACTACATTGAGAAACGCTTAATACAAAAATTAGTTATGATCGTTTGAAAAATGATGCATTAGTGTATGTTGAGTTTCCATGTACACTCAACATTGCTTCCAAAAACATTTTGACAAAAATTTTTTCGAAAAATTTCAAAATAATTTAGCAAAAAGTAGATGTTTTTAGATTCCTTTTTTCAAGGCAAAGACGATGGACAATGTTATTCAACGAAAAAATTAATTCTTCAGGGTGAAAATCGAGGATATAAGTGTGAACTTATATCAGTTGATATCTCGGTGCATTTTTAAGCTAGCGCAAATCTGATAACACAGAACGACGCAGCTTAAAAATTCGCATCGAATGCACTATACTACATTGAGAAACGCTTAATACAAAAATTAGTTATGATCGTTTGAAAAATGATGCATTAGTGTATGTTGAGTTTCCATGTACACTCAACATTGCTTCCAAAAACATTTTGACAAAAATTTTTTCGAAAAATTTCAAAATAATTTAGCGAAAAGTAGATGTTTTTAGATTCCTTTTTTCAAGGCAAAGACGATGGACAAAGTTATTCAACGAAAAAATTAATTCTTCAGGGTGAAAATCGAGGATATAAGTGTAAACTTATATCAGTTGATATCTCGGTGCATTTTTAAGCTAGCGCAAATCTGATAACACAGAACGACGCAGCTTAAAAATTCGCATCGAATGCACTATACTACATTGAGAAACGCTTAATACAAAAATTAGTTATGATCGTTTGAAAAATGATGCATTAGTGTATGTTGAGTTTCCATGTACACTCAACATTGCTTCCAAAAACATTTTGACAAAAATTTTTTCGAAAAATTTCGAAATAATTTAGCAAAAAGTAGATGTTTTTAGATTCCATTTTTCAAGGCAAAGACGATGGACAATGTTATTCAACGAAAAAATTAATTCTTCAGGGTGAAAATCGAGGATATAAGTGTGAACTTATATCAGTTGATATCTCGGTGCATTTTTAAGCTAGCGCAAATCTGATAACACAGAACGACGCAGCTTAAAAATTCGCATCGAATGCACTATACTACATTGAGAAACGCTTAATACAAAAATTAGTTATGATCGTTTGAAAAATGATGCATTAGTGTATGTTGAGTTTCCATGTACACTCAACATTGCTTCCAAAAACATTTTGACAAAAATTTTTTCGAAAAATTTCAAAATAATTTAGCAAAAAGTAGATGTTTTTAGATTCCTTTTTTCAAGGCAAAGACGATGGACAATGTTATTCAACGAAAAAATTAATTCTTCAGGGTGAAAATCGAGGATATAAGTGTGAACTTATATCAGTTGATATCTTGGTGCATTTTTAAGCTAGCGCAAATCTGATAACACAGATCGACGCAGCTTAAAAATCCGCATCGAATGCACTATACTACATTGAGAAACGCTTAATACAAAAATTAGTTATGATCGTTTGAAAAATGATGCATTAGTGTATGTTGAGTTTCCATGTACACTCAACATTGCTTCCAAAAACATTTTGACAAAAATTTTTTCGAAAAATTTCAAAATAATTTAGCAAAAAGTAGATGTTTTTAGATTCCTTTTTTCAAGGCAAAGACGATGGACAATGTTATTCAACGAAAAAATTAATTCTTCAGGGTGAAAATCGAGGATATAAGTGTGAACTTATATCAGTTGATATCTCGGTGCATTTTTAAGCTAGCGCAAATCTGATAACACAGATCGACGCAGCTTAAAAATCCGCATCGAATGCACTATACTACATTGAGAAACGCTTAATACAAAAATTAGTTATGATCGTTTGAAAAATGATGCATTAGTGTATGTTGAGTTTCCATGTACACTCAACATTGCTTCCAAAAACATTTTGACAAAAATTTTTTCGAAAAATTTCAAAATAATTTAGCAAAAAGTAGATGTTTTTAGATTCCTTTTTTCAAGGCAAAGACGATGGACAATGTTATTCAACGAAAAAATTAATTCTTCAGGGTGAAAATCGAGGATATAAGTGTGAACTTATATCAGTTGATATCTCGGTGCATTTTTAAGCTAGCGCAAATCTGATAACACAGATCGACGCAGCTTAAAAATCCGCATCGAATGCACTATACTACATTGAGAAACGCTTAATACAAAAATTAGTTATGATCGTTTGAAAAATGATGCATTAGTGTATGTTGAGTTTCCATGTACACTCAACATTGCTTCCAAAAACATTTTGACAAAAATTTTTTCGAAAAATTTCAAAATAATTTAGCAAAAAGTAGATGTTTTTAGATTCCTTTTTTCAAGGCAAAGACGATGGACAATGTTATTCAACGAAAAAATTAATTCTTCAGGGTGAAAATCGAGGATATAAGTGTGAACTTATATCAGTTGATATCTCGGTGCATTTTTAAGCTAGCGCAAATCTGATAACACAGATCGACGCAGCTTAAAAATCCGCATCGAATGCACTATACTACATTGAGAAACGCTTAATACAAAAATTAGTTATGATCGTTTGAAAAATGATGCATTAGTGTATGTTGAGTTTCCATGTACACTCAACATTGCTTCCAAAAACATTTTGACAAAAATTTTTTCGAAAAATTTCAAAATAATTTAGCAAAAAGTAGATGTTTTTAGATTCCTTTTTTCAAGGCAAAGACGATGGACAATGTTATTCAACGAAAAAATTAATTCTTCAGGGTGAAAATCGAGGATATAAGTGTGAACTTATATCAGTTGATATCTCGGTGCATTTTTAAGCTAGCGCAAATCTGATAACACAGAACGACGCAGCTTAAAAATTCGCATCGAATGCACTATACTACATTGAGAAACGCTTAATACAAAAATTAGTTATGATCGTTTGAAAAATGATGCATTAGTGTATGTTGAGTTTCCATGTACACTCAACATTGCTTCCAAAAACATTTTGACAAAAATTTTTTCGAAAAATTTCAAAATAATTTAGCGAAAAGTAGATGTTTTTAGATTCCTTTTTTCAAGGCAAAGACGATGGACAAAGTTATTCAACGAAAAAATTAATTCTTCAGGGTGAAAATCGAGGATATAAGTGTAAACTTATATCAGTTGATATCTCGGTGCATTTTTAAGCTAGCGCAAATCTGATAACACAGAACGACGCAGCTTAAAAATTCGCATCGAATGCACTATACTACATTGAGAAACGCTTAATACAAAAATTAGTTATGATCGTTTGAAAAATGATGCATTAGTGTATGTTGAGTTTCCATGTACACTCAACATTGCTTCCAAAAACATTTTGACAAAAATTTTTTCGAAAAATTTCGAAATAATTTAGCAAAAAGTAGATGTTTTTAGATTCCATTTTTCAAGGCAAAGACGATGGACAATGTTATTCAACGAAAAAATTAATTCTTCAGGGTGAAAATCGAGGATATAAGTGTGAACTTATATCAGTTGATATCTCGGTGCATTTTTAAGCTAGCGCAAATCTGATAACACAGAACGACGCAGCTTAAAAATTCGCATCGAATGCACTATACTACATTGAGAAACGCTTAATACAAAAATTAGTTATGATCGTTTGAAAAATGATGCATTAGTGTATGTTGAGTTTCCATGTACACTCAACATTGCTTCCAAAAACATTTTGACAAAAATTTTTTCGAAAAATTTCAAAATAATTTAGCAAAAAGTAGATGTTTTTAGATTCCTTTTTTCAAGGCAAAGACGATGGACAATGTTATTCAACGAAAAAATTAATTCTTCAGGGTGAAAATCGAGGATATAAGTGTGAACTTATATCAGTTGATATCTTGGTGCATTTTTAAGCTAGCGCAAATCTGATAACACAGATCGACGCAGCTTAAAAATCCGCATCGAATGCACTATACTACATTGAGAAACGCTTAATACAAAAATTAGTTATGATCGTTTGAAAAATGATGCATTAGTGTATGTTGAGTTTCCATGTACACTCAACATTGCTTCCAAAAACATTTTGACAAAAATTTTTTCGAAAAATTTCAAAATAATTTAGCAAAAAGTAGATGTTTTTAGATTCCTTTTTTCAAGGCAAAGACGATGGACAATGTTATTCAACGAAAAAATTAATTCTTCAGGGTGAAAATCGAGGATATAAGTGTGAACTTATATCAGTTGATATCTCGGTGCATTTTTAAGCTAGCGCAAATCTGATAACACAGATCGACGCAGCTTAAAAATCCGCATCGAATGCACTATACTACATTGAGAAACGCTTAATACAAAAATTAGTTATGATCGTTTGAAAAATGATGCATTAGTGTATGTTGAGTTTCCATGTACACTCAACATTGCTTCCAAAAACATTTTGACAAAAATTTTTTCGAAAAATTTCAAAATAATTTAGCAAAAAGTAGATGTTTTTAGATTCCTTTTTTCAAGGCAAAGACGATGGACAATGTTATTCAACGAAAAAATTAATTCTTCAGGGTGAAAATCGAGGATATAAGTGTGAACTTATATCAGTTGATATCTTGGTGCATTTTTAAGCTAGCGCAAATCTGATAACACAGATCGACGCAGCTGAAAAATCCGCATCGAATGCACTATACTACATTGAGAAACGCTTAATACAAAAATTAGTTATGATCGTTTGAAAAATGATGCATTAGTGTATGTTGAGTTTCCATGTACACTCAACATTGCTTCCAAAAACATTTTGACAAAAATTTTTTCGAAAAATTTCAAAATAATTTAGCAAAAAGTAGATGTTTTTAGATTCCTTTTTTCAAGGCAAAGACGATGGACAATGTTATTCAACGAAAAAATTAATTCTTCAGGGTGAAAATCGAGGATATAAGTGTGAACTTATATCAGTTGATATCTTGGTGCATTTTTAAGCTAGCGCAAATCTGATAACACAGATCGACGCAGCTTAAAAATCCGCATCGAATGCACTATACTACATTGAGAAATGCTTAATACAAAAATTAGTTATGATCGTTTGAAAAATGATGCATTAGTGTATGTTGAGTTTCCATGTACACTCAACATTGCTTCCAAAAACATTTTGACAAAAATTTTTTCGAAAAATTTCAAAATAATTTAGCAAAAAGTAGATGTTTTTAGATTCCTTTTTTCAAGGCAAAGACGATGGACAATGTTATTCAACGAAAAAATTAATTCTTCAGGGTGAAAATCGAGGATATAAGTGTGAACTTATATCAGTTGATATCTTGGTGCATTTTTAAGCTAGCGCAAATCTGATAACACAGATCGACGCAGCTTAAAAATCCGCATCGAATGCACTATACTACATTGAGAAACGCTTAATACAAAAATTAGTTATGATCGTTTGAAAAATGATGCATTAGTGTATGTTGAGTTTCCATGTACACTCAACATTGCTTCCAAAAACATTTTGACAAAAATTTTTTCGAAAAATTTCAAAATAATTTAGCAAAAAGTAGATGTTTTTAGATTCCTTTTTTCAAGGCAAAGACGATGGACAATGTTATTCAACGAAAAAATTAATTCTTCAGGGTGAAAATCGAGGATATAAGTGTGAACTTATATCAGTTGATATCTCGGTGCATTTTTAAGCTAGCGCAAATCTGATAACACAGATCGACGCAGCTTAAAAATCCGCATCGAATGCACTATACTACATTGAGAAACGCTTAATACAAAAATTAGTTATGATCGTTTGAAAAATGATGCATTAGTGTATGTTGAGTTTCCATGTACACTCAACATTGCTTCCAAAAACATTTTGACAAAAATTTTTTCGAAAAATTTCAAAATAATTTAGCAAAAAGTAGATGTTTTTAGATTCCTTTTTTCAAGGCAAAGACGATGGACAATGTTATTCAACGAAAAAATTAATTCTTCAGGGTGAAAATCGAGGATATAAGTGTGAACTTATATCAGTTGATATCTTGGTGCATTTTTAAGCTAGCGCAAATCTGATAACACAGATCGACGCAGCTTAAAAATCCGCATCGAATGCACTATACTACATTGAGAAACGCTTAATACAAAAATTAGTTATGATCGTTTGAAAAATGATGCATTAGTGTATGTTGAGTTTCCATGTACACTCAACATTGCTTCCAAAAACATTTTGACAAAAATTTTTTCGAAAAATTTCAAAATAATTTAGCGAAAAGTAGATGTTTTTAGATTCCTTTTTACAAGGCAAAGACGATGGACAAAGTTATTCAACGAAAAAATTAATTCTTCAGGGTGAAAATCGAGGATATAAGTGTAAACTTATATCAGTTGATATCTCGGTGCATTTTTAAGCTAGCGCAAATCTGATAACACAGATCGACGCAGCTTAAAAATCCGCATCGAATGCACTATACTACATTGAGAAACGCTTAATACAAAAATTAGTTATGATCGTTTGAAAAATGATGCATTAGTGTATGTTGAGTTTCCATGTACACTCAACATTGCTTCCAAAAACATTTTGACAAAAATTTTTTCGAAAAATTTCAAAATAATTTAGCGAAAAGTAGATGTTTTTAGATTCCTTTTTTCAAGGCAAAGACGATGGACAAAGTTATTCAACGAAAAAATTAATTCTTCAGGGTGAAAATCGAGGATATAAGTGTAAACTTATATCAGTTGATATCTCGGTGCATTTTTAAGCTAGCGCAAATCTGATAACACAGATCGACGCAGCTTAAAAATCCGCATCGAATGCACTATACCACATTGAGAAACGCTTAATACAAAAATTAGTTATGATCGTTTGAAAAATGATGCATTAGTGTATGTTGAGTTTCCATGTACACTCAACATTGCTTCCAAAAACATTTTGACAAAAATTTTTTCGAAAAATTTCAAAATAATTTAGCAAAAAGTAGATGTTTTTAGATTCCTTTTTTCAAGGCTAAGACGATGGACAATGTTATTCAACGAAAAAATTAATTCTTCAGGGTGAAAATCGAGGATATAAGTGTGAACTTATATCAGTTGATATCTTGGTGCATTTTTAAGCTAGCGCAAATCTGATAACACAGATCGACGCAGCTTAAAAATCCGCATCGAATGCACTATACTACATTGAGAAACGCTTAATACAAAAATTAGTTATGATCGTTTGAAAAATGATGCATTAGTGTATGTTGAGTTTCCATGTACACTCAACATTGCTTCCAAAAACATTTTGACAAAAATTTTTTCGAAAAATTTCAAAATAATTTAGCAAAAAGTAGATGTTTTTAGATTCCTTTTTTCAAGGCAAAGACGATGGACAATGTTATTCAACGAAAAAATTAATTCTTCAGGGTGAAAATCGAGGATATAAGTGTGAACTTATATCAGTTGATATCTCGGTGCATTTTTAAGCTAGCGCAAATCTGATAACACAGATCGACGCAGCTTAAAAATCCGCATCGAATGCACTATACTACATTGAGAAACGCTTAATACAAAAATTAGTTATGATCGTTTGAAAAATGATGCATTAGTGTATGTTGAGTTTCCATGTACACTCAACATTGCTTCCAAAAACATTTTGACAAAAATTTTTTCGAAAAATTTCAAAATAATTTAGCAAAAAGTAGATGTTTTTAGATTTCTTTTTTCAAGGCTAAGACGATGGACAATGTTATTCAACGAAAAAATTAATTCTTCAGGGTGAAAATCGAGGATATAAGTGTGAACTTATATCAGTTGATATCTTGGTGCATTTTTAAGCTAGCGCAAATCTGATAACACAGATCGACGCAGCTTAAAAATCCGCATCGAATGCACTATACTACATTGAGAAACGCTTAATACAAAAATTAGTTATGATCGTTTGAAAAATGATGCATTAGTGTATGTTGAGTTTCCATGTACACTCAACATTGCTTCCAAAAACATTTTGACAAAAATTTTTTCGAAAAATTTCAAAATAATTTAGCAAAAAGTAGATGTTTTTAGATTCCTTTTTTCAAGGCAAAGACGATGGACAATGTTATTCAACGAAAAAATTAATTCTTCAGGGTGAAAATCGAGGATATAAGTGTGAACTTATATCAGTTGATATCTCGGTGCATTTTTAAGCTAGCGCAAATCTGATAACACAGATCGACGCAGCTTAAAAATCCGCATCGAATGCACTATACTACATTGAGAAACGCTTAATACAAAAATTAGTTATGATCGTTTGAAAAATGATGCATTAGTGTATGTTGAGTTTCCATGTACACTCAACATTGCTTCCAAAAACATTTTGACAAAAATTTTTTCGGAAAATTTCAAAATAATTTAGCAAAAAGTAGATGTTTTTAGATTCCTTTTTTCAAGGCAAAGACGATGGACAATGTTATTCAACGAAAAAATTAATTCTTCAGGGTGAAAATCGAGGATATAAGTGTGAACTTATATCAGTTGATATCTTGGTGCATTTTTAAGCTAGCGCAAATCTGATAACACAGATCGAGGCAGCTGAAAAATCCGCATCGAATGCACTATACTACATTGAGAAACGCTTAATACAAAAATTAGTTATGATCGTTTGAAAAATGATGCATTAGTGTATGTTGAGTTTCCATGTACACTCAACATTGCTTCCAAAAACATTTTGACAAAAATTTTTTCGAAAAATTTCAAAATAATTTAGCAAAAAGTAGATGTTTTTAGATTCCTTTTTTCAAGGCAAAGACGATGGACAATGTTATTCAACGAAAAAATTAATTCTTCAGGGTGAAAATCGAGGATATAAGTGTGAACTTATATCAGTTGATATCTTGGTGCATTTTTAAGCTAGCGCAAATCTGATAACACAGATCGACGCAGCTTAAAAATCCGCATCGAATGCACTATACTACATTGAGAAATGCTTAATACAAAAATTAGTTATGATCGTTTGAAAAATGATGCATTAGTGTATGTTGAGTTTCCATGTACACTCAACATTGCTTCCAAAAACATTTTGACAAAAATTTTTTCGAAAAATTTCAGAATAATTTAGCAAAAAGTAGATGTTTTTAGATTCCTTTTCTCAAGGCAAAGACGATGGACAATGTTATTCAACGAAAAAATTAATTCTTCAGGGTGAAAATCGAGGATATAAGTGTGAACTTATATCAGTTGATATCTTGGTGCATTTTTAAGCTAGCGCAAATCTGATAACACAGATCGACGCAGCTTAAAAATCCGCATCGAATGCACTATACTACATTGAGAAACGCTTAATACAAAAATTAGTTATGATCGTTTGAAAAATGATGCATTAGTGTATGTTGAGTTTCCATGTACACTCAACATTGCTTCCAAAAACATTTTGACAAAAATTTTTTCGAAAAATTTCAAAATAATTTAGCAAAAAGTAGATGTTTTTAGATTCCTTTTTTCAAGGCAAAGACGATGGACAATGTTATTCAACGAAAAAATTAATTCTTCAGGGTGAAAATCGAGGATATAAGTGTGAACTTATATCAGTTGATATCTCGGTGCATTTTTAAGCTAGCGCAAATCTGATAACACAGATCGACGCAGCTTAAAAATCCGCATCGAATGCACTATACTACATTGAGAAACGCTTAATACAAAAATTAGTTATGATCGTTTGAAAAATGATGCATTAGTGTATGTTGAGTTTCCATGTACACTCAACATTGCTTCCAAAAACATTTTGACAAAAATTTTTTCGAAAAATTTCAAAATAATTTAGCAAAAAGTAGATGTTTTTAGATTCCTTTTTTCAAGGCAAAGACGATGGACAATGTTATTCAACGAAAAAATTAATTCTTCAGGGTGAAAATCGAGGATATAAGTGTGAACTTATATCAGTTGATATCTTGGTGCATTTTTAAGCTAGCGCAAATCTGATAACACAGATCGACGCAGCTTAAAAATCCGCATCGAATGCACTATACTACATTGAGAAACGCTTAATACAAAAATTAGTTATGATCGTTTGAAAAATGATGCATTAGTGTATGTTGAGTTTCCATGTACACTCAACATTGCTTCCAAAAACATTTTGACAAAAATTTTTTCGAAAAATTTCAAAATAATTTAGCAAAAAGTAGATGTTTTTAGATTCCTTTTTTCAAGGCAAAGACGATGGACAATGTTATTCAACGAAAAAATTAATTCTTCAGGGTGAAAATCGAGGATATAAGTGTGAACTTATATCAGTTGATATCTTGGTGCATTTTTAAGCTAGCGCAAATCTGATAACACAGATCGACGCAGCTTAAAAATCCGCATCGAATGCACTATACTACATTGAGAAATGCTTAATACAAAAATTAGTTATGATCGTTTGAAAAATGATGCATTAGTGTATGTTGAGTTTCCATGTACACTCAACATTGCTTCCAAAAACATTTTGACAAAAATTTTTTCGAAAAATTTCAAAATAATTTAGCAAAAAGTAGATGTTTTTAGATTCCTTTTTTCAAGGCAAAGACGATGGACAATGTTATTCAACGAAAAAATTAATTCTTCAGGGTGAAAATCGAGGATATAAGTGTGAACTTATATCAGTTGATATCTTGGTGCATTTTTAAGCTAGCGCAAATCTGATAACACAGATCGACGCAGCTTAAAAATCCGCATCGAATGCACTATACTACATTGAGAAATGCTTAATACAAAAATTAGTTATGATCGTTTGAAAAATGATGCATTAGTGTATGTTGAGTTTCCATGTACACTCAACATTGCTTCCAAAAACATTTTGACAAAAATTTTTTCGAAAAATTTCAAAATAATTTAGCAAAAAGTAGATGTTTTTAGATTCCTTTTTTCAAGGCAAAGACGATGGACAATGTTATTCAACGAAAAAATTAATTCTTCAGGGTGAAAATCGAGGATATAAGTGTGAACTTATATCAGTTGATATCTCGGTGCATTTTTAAGCTAGCGCAAATCTGATAACACAGATCGACGCAGCTTAAAAATCCGCATCGAATGCACTATACTACATTGAGAAACGCTTAATACAAAAATTAGTTATGATCGTTTGAAAAATGATGCATTAGTGTATGTTGAGTTTCCATGTACACTCAACATTGCTTCCAAAAACATTTTGACAAAAATTTTTTCGAAAAATTTCAAAATAATTTAGCGAAAAGTAGATGTTTTTAGATTCCTTTTTACAAGGCAAAGACGATGGACAAAGTTATTCAACGAAAAAATTAATTCTTCAGGGTGAAAATCGAGGATATAAGTGTAAACTTATATCAGTTGATATCTCGGTGCATTTTTAAGCTAGCGCAAATCTGATAACACAGATCGACGCAGCTTAAAAATCCGCATCGAATGCACTATACTACATTGAGAAACGCTTAATACAAAAATTAGTTATGATCGTTTGAAAAATGATGCATTAGTGTATGTTGAGTTTCCATGTACACTCAACATTGCTTCCAAAAACATTTTGACAAAAATTTTTTCGAAAAATTTCAAAATAATTTAGCGAAAAGTAGATGTTTTTAGATTCCTTTTTTCAAGGCAAAGACGATGGACAAAGTTATTCAACGAAAAAATTAATTCTTCAGGGTGAAAATCGAGGATATAAGTGTAAACTTATATCAGTT
Organism: Auanema rhodensis; assembly: GCA_964057225.1. Taxonomy (NCBI): domain Eukaryota; kingdom Metazoa; phylum Nematoda; class Chromadorea; order Rhabditida; family Rhabditidae; genus Auanema; species Auanema rhodense. The sequence continues at coordinate 4,082,936 of OZ059899.1, read as the reverse complement.
GATATCTCGGTGCATTTTTAAGCTAGCGCAAATCTGATAACACAGATCGACGCAGCTTAAAAATCCGCATCGAATGCACTATACTACATTGAGAAACGCTTAATACAAAAATTAGTTATGATCGTTTGAAAAATGATGCATTAGTGTATGTTGAGTTTCCATGTACACTCAACATTGCTTCCAAAAACATTTTGACAAAAATTTTTTCGAAAAATTTCAAAATAATTTAGCAAAAAGTAGATGTTTTTAGATTCCTTTTTTCAAGGCAAAGACGATGGACAATGTTATTCAACGAAAAAATTAATTCTTCAGGGTGAAAATCGAGGATATAAGTGTGAACTTATATCAGTTGATATCTTGGTGCATTTTTAAGCTAGCGCAAATCTGATAACACAGATCGACGCAGCTTAAAAATCCGCATCGAATGCACTATACTACATTGAGAAATGCTTAATACAAAAATTAGTTATGATCGTTTGAAAAATGATGCATTAGTGTATGTTGAGTTTCCATGTACACTCAACATTGCTTCCAAAAACATTTTGACAAAAATTTTTTCGAAAAATTTCAAAATAATTTAGCAAAAAGTAGATGTTTTTAGATTCCATTTTTCAAGGCAAAGACGATGGACAATGTTATTCAACGAAAAAATTAATTCTTCAGGGTGAAAATCGAGGATATAAGTGTGAACTTATATCAGTTGATATCTCGGTGCATTTTTAAGCTAGCGCAAATCTGATAACACAGATCGACGCAGCTTAAAAATTCGCATCGAATGCACTATACTACATTGAGAAACGCTTAATACAAAAATTAGTTATGATCGTTTGAAAAATGATGCATTAGTGTATGTTGAGTTTCCATGTACACTCAACATTGCTTCCAAAAACATTTTGACAAAAATTTTTTCGAGAAATTTCAAAATAATTTAGCAAAAAGTAGATGTTTTTAGATTCCTTTTTTCAAGGCAAAGACGATGGACAATGTTATTCAACGAAAAAATTAATTCTTCAGGGTGAAAATCGAGGATATAAGTGTGAACTTATATCAGTTGATATCTTGGTGCTTTTTTAAGCTAGCGCAAATCTGATAACACAGATCGACGCAGCTTAAAAATCCGCATCGAATGCACTATACTACATTGAGAAATGCTTAATACAAAAATTAGTTATGATCGTTTGATAAATGATGCATTAGTGTATGTTGACTTTCCATGTACACTCAACATTGCTTCCAAAAACATTTTGACAAAAATTTTTTCGAGAAATTTCAAAATAATTTAGCAAAAAGTAGATGTTTTTAGATTCCTTTTTTCAAGGCAAAGACGATGGACAATGTTATTCAACGAAAAAATTAATTCTTCAGGGTGAAAATCGAGGATATAAGTGTGAACTTATATCAGTTGATATCTTGGTGCATTTTTAAGCTAGCGCAAATTTGATAACACAGATCGACGCAGCTTAAAAATCCGCATCGAATGCACTATACTACATTGAGAAATGCTTGATACAAAAATTAGTTATGATCGTTTGAAAAATGATGCATTAGTGTATGTTGAGTTTCCATGTACACTCAACATTGCTTCCAAAAACATTTTGACAAAAATTTTTTCGAAAAATTTCAAAATAATTTAGCAAAAAGTAGATGTTTTTAGATTCCATTTTTCAAGGCAAAGACGATGGACAATGTTATTCAACGAAAAAATTAATTCTTCAGGGTGAAAATCGAGGATATAAGTGTGAACTTATATCAGTTGATATCTTGGTGCATTTTTAAGCTAGCGCAAATCTGATAACACAGATCGACGCAGCTTAAAAATCCGCATCGAATGCACTATACTACATTGAGAAACGCTTAATACAAAAATTAGTTATGATCGTTTGAAAAATGATGCATTAGTGTATGTTGAGTTTCCATGTACACTCAACATTGCTTCCAAAAACATTTTGACAAAAATTTTTTCGAAAAATTTCAAAATAATTTAGCAAAAAGTAGATGTTTTTAGATTCCTTTTTTCAAGGCAAAGACGATGGACAATGTTATTCAACGAAAAAATTAATTCTTCAGGGTGAAAATCGAGGATATAAGTGTGAACTTATATCAGTTGATATCTTGGTGCATTTTTAAGCTAGCGCAAATCTGATAACACAGATCGACGCAGCTTAAAAATCCGCATCGAATGCACTATACTACATTGAGAAATGCTTAATACAAAAATTAGTTATGATCGTTTGAAAAATGATGCATTAGTGTATGTTGAGTTTCCATGTACACTCAACATTGCTTCCAAAAACATTTTGACAAAAATTTTTTCGAAAAATTTCAAAATAATTTAGCAAAAAGTAGATGTTTTTAGATTCCTTTTTTCAAGGCAAAGACGATGGACAATGTTATTCAACGAAAAAATTAATTCTTCAGGGTGAAAATCGAGGATATAAGTGTGAACTTATATCAGTTGATATCTCGGTGCATTTTTAAGCTAGCGCAAATCTGATAACACAGATCGACGCAGCTTAAAAATCCGCATCGAATGCACTATACTACATTGAGAAACGCTTAATACAAAAATTAGTTATGATCGTTTGAAAAATGATGCATTAGTGTATGTTGAGTTTCCATGTACACTCAACATTGCTTCCAAAAACATTTTGACAAAAATTTTTTCGAAAAATTTTAAAATAATTTAGCAAAAAGTAGATGTTTTTAGATTCCTTTTTTCAAGGCAAAGACGATGGACAATGTTATTCAACGAAAAAATTAATTCTTCAGGGTGAAAATCGAGGATATAAGTGTGAACTTATATCAGTTGATATCTCGTTGCATTTTTAAGCTAGCGCAAATCTGATAACACAGAACGACGCAGCTTAAAAATCCGCATCGAATGCACTATACTACATTGAGAAACGCTTAATACAAAAATTAGTTATGATCGTTTGAAAAATGATGCATTAGTGTATGTTGAGTTTCCATGTACACTCAACATTGCTTCCAAAAACATTTTGACAAAACTTTTTTCGAAAAATTTCAAAATAATTTAGCAAAAAGTAGATGTTTTTAGATTCCATTTTTCAAGGCAAAGACGATGGACAATGTTATTCAACGAAAAAATCAATTCTTCAGGGTGAAAATCGAGGATATAAGTGTGAACTTATATCAGTTGATATCTCGGTGCATTTTTAAGCTAGCGCAAATCTGATAACACAGATCGACGCAGCTTAAAAATCCGCATCGAATGCACTATACTACATTGAGAAACGCTTAATACAAAAATTAGTTATGATCGTTTGAAAAATGATGCATTAGTGTATGTTGAGTTTCCATGTACACTCAACATTGCTTCCAAAAACATTTTGACAAAAATTTTTTCGAGAAATTTCGGAATAATTTAGCAAAAAGTAGATGTTTTTAGATTTCTTTTTTCAAGGCAAAGACGATGGACAATGTTATTCAACGAAAAAATTAATTCTTCAGGGTGAAAATCGAGGATATAAGTGTGAACTTATATCAGTTGATATCTTGGTGCATTTTTAAGCTAGCGCAAATCTGATAACACAGATCGACGCAGCTTAAAAATCCGCATCGAATGCACTATACTACATTGAGAAATGCTTAATACAAAAATTAGTTATGATCGTTTGAAAAATGATGCATTAGTGTATGTTGAGTTTCCATGTACACTCAACATTGCTTCCAAAAACATTTTGACAAAAATTTTTTCGAAAAATTTTAAAATAATTTAGCAAAAAGTAGATGTTTTTAGATTCCTTTTTTCAAGGCAAAGACGATGGACAATGTTATTCAACGAAAAAATTAATTCTTCAGGGTGAAAATCGAGGATATAAGTGTGAACTTATATCAGTTGATATCTCGTTGCATTTTTAAGCTAGCGCAAATCTGATAACACAGAACGACGCAGCTTAAAAATCCGCATCGAATGCACTATACTACATTGAGAAATGCTCAATACAAAAATTAGTTATGATCGTTTGAAAAATGATGCATTAGTGTATGTTGAGTTTTCATGTACACTCAACATTGCTTCCAAAAACATTTTGACAAAAATTTTTTCGAAAAATTTTAAAATAATTTAGCAAAAAGTAGATGTTTTTAGATTCCTTTTTTCAAGGCAAAGACGATGGACAATGTTATTCAACGAAAAAATTAATTCTTCAGGGTGAAAATCGAGGATATAAGTGTGAACTTATATCAGTTGATATCTCGTTGCATTTTTAAGCTAGCGCAAATCTGATAACACAGAACGACGCAGCTTAAAAATCCGCATCGAATGCACTATACTACATTGAGAAACGCTTAATACAAAAATTAGTTATGATCGTTTGAAAAATGATGCATTAGTGTATGTTGAGTTTCCATGTACACTCAACATTGCTTCCAAAAACATTTTGACAAAACTTTTTTCGAAAAATTTCAAAATAATTTAGCAAAAAGTAGATGTTTTTAGATTCCATTTTTCAAGGCAAAGACGATGGACAATGTTATTCAACGAAAAAATCAATTCTTCAGGGTGAAAATCGAGGATATAAGTGTGAACTTATATCAGTTGATATCTCGGTGCATTTTTAAGCTAGCGCAAATCTGATAACACAGATCGACGCAGCTTAAAAATCCGCATCGAATGCACTATACTACATTGAGAAACGCTTAATACAAAAATTAGTTATGATCGTTTGAAAAATGATGCATTAGTGTATGTTGAGTTTCCATGTACACTCAACATTGCTTCCAAAAACATTTTGACAAAAATTTTTTCGAGAAATTTCGGAATAATTTAGCAAAAAGTAGATGTTTTTAGATTCCTTTTTTCAAGGCAAAGACGATGGACAATGTTATTCAACGAAAAAATTAATTCTTCAGGGTGAAAATCGAGGATATAAGTGTGAACTTATATCAGTTGATATCTTGGTGCATTTTTAAGCTAGCGCAAATCTGATAACACAGATCGACGCAGCTTAAAAATCCGCATCGAATGCACTATACTACATTGAAAAATGCTTAATACAAAAATTAGTTATGATCGTTTGAAAAATGATGCATTAGTGTATGTTGAGTTTCCATGTACACTCAACATTGCTTCCAAAAACATTTTGACAAAAATTTTTTCGAAAAATTTTAAAATAATTTAGCAAAAAGTAGATGTTTTTAGATTCCTTTTTTCAAGGCAAAGACGATGGACAATGTTATTCAACGAAAAAATTAATTCTTCAGGGTGAAAATCGAGGATATAAGTGTGAACTTATATCAGTTGATATCTCGTTGCATTTTTAAGCTAGCGCAAATCTGATAACACAGAACGACGCAGCTTAAAAATCCGCATCGAATGCACTATACTACATTGAGAAACGCTTAATACAAAAATTAGTTATGATCGTTTGAAAAATGATGCATTAGTGTATGTTGAGTTTCCATGTACACTCAACATTGCTTCCAAAAACATTTTGACAAAACTTTTTTCGAAAAATTTCAAAATAATTTAGCAAAAAGTAGATATTTTTAAATTCCATTTTTCAAGGCAAAGACGATGGACAATGTTATTCAACGAAAAAATCAATTCTTCAGGGTGAAAATCGAGGATATAAGTGTGAACTTATATCAGTTGATATCTCGGTGCATTTTTAAGCTAGCGCAAATCTGATAACACAGATCGACGCAGCTTAAAAATCCGCATCGAATGCACTATACTACATTGAGAAACGCTTAATACAAAAATTAGTTATGATCGTTTGAAAAATGATGCATTAGTGTATGTTGAGTTTCCATGTACACTCAACATTGCTTCCAAAAACATTTTGACAAAAATTTTTTCGAGAAATTTCGAAATAATTTAGCAAAAAGTAGATGTTTTTAGATTCCTTTTTTCAAGGCAAAGACGATGGACAATGTTATTCAACGAAAAAATTAATTCTTCAGGGTGAAAATCGAGGATATAAGTGTGAACTTATATCAGTTGATATCTTGGTGCATTTTTAAGCTAGCGCAAATCTGATAACACAGATCGACGCAGCTTAAAAATCCGCATCGAATGCACTATACTACATTGAGAAATGCTTAATACAAAAATTAGTTATGATCGTTTGAAAAATGATGCATTAGTGTATGTTGAGTTTCCATGTACACTCAACATTGCTTCCAAAAACATTTTGACAAAAATTTTTTCGAAAAATTTTAAAATAATTTAGCAAAAAGTAGATGTTTTTAGATTCCTTTTTTCAAGGCAAAGACGATGGACAATGTTATTCAACGAAAAAATTAATTCTTCAGGGTGAAAATCGAGGATATAAGTGTGAACTTATATCAGTTGATATCTCGTTGCATTTTTAAGCTAGCGCAAATCTGATAACACAGAACGACGCAGCTTAAAAATCCGCATCGAATGCACTATACTACATTGAGAAATGCTCAATACAAAAATTAGTTATGATCGTTTGAAAAATGATGCATTAGTGTATGTTGAGTTTTCATGTACACTCAACATTGCTTCCAAAAACATTTTGACAAAAATTTTTTCGAAAAATTTTAAAATAATTTAGCAAAAAGTAGATGTTTTTAGATTCCTTTTTTCAAGGCAAAGACGATGGACAATGTTATTCAACGAAAAAATTAATTCTTCAGGGTGAAAATCGAGGATATAAGTGTGAACTTATATCAGTTGATATCTCGTTGCATTTTTAAGCTAGCGCAAATCTGATAACACAGAACGACGCAGCTTAAAAATCCGCATCGAATGCACTATACTACATTGAGAAACGCTTAATACAAAAATTAGTTATGATCGTTTGAAAAATGATGCATTAGTGTATGTTGAGTTTCCATGTACACTCAACATTGCTTCCAAAAACATTTTGACAAAACTTTTTTCGAAAAATTTCAAAATAATTTAGCAAAAAGTAGATGTTTTTAGATTCCTTTTTTCAAGGCAAAGACGATGGACAATGTTATTCAACGAAAAAATTAATTCTTCAGGGTGAAAATCGAGGATATAAGTGTGAACTTATATCAGTTGATATCTCGTTGCATTTTTAAGCTAGCGCAAATCTGATAACACAGAACGACGCAGCTTAAAAATCCGCATCGAATGCACTATACTACATTGAGAAACGCTTAATACAAAAATTAGTTATGATCGTTTGAAAAATGATGCATTAGTGTATGTTGAGTTTCCATGTACACTCAACATTGCTTCCAAAAACATTTTGACAAAACTTTTTTCGAAAAATTTCAAAATAATTTAGCAAAAAGTAGATATTTTTAAATTCCATTTTTCAAGGCAAAGACGATGGACAATGTTATTCAACGAAAAAATCAATTCTTCAGGGTGAAAATCGAGGATATAAGTGTGAACTTATATCAGTTGATATCTCGGTGCATTTTTAAGCTAGCGCAAATCTGATAACACAGATCGACGCAGCTTAAAAATCCGCATCGAATGCACTATACTACATTGAGAAACGCTTAATACAAAAATTAGTTATGATCGTTTGAAAAATGATGCATTAGTGTATGTTGAGTTTCCATGTACACTCAACATTGCTTCCAAAAACATTTTGACAAAAATTTTTTCGAGAAATTTCGAAATAATTTAGCAAAAAGTAGATGTTTTTAGATTCCTTTTTTCAAGGCAAAGACGATGGACAATGTTATTCAACGAAAAAATTAATTCTTCAGGGTGAAAATCGAGGATATAAGTGTGAACTTATATCAGTTGATATCTTGGTGCATTTTTAAGCTAGCGCAAATCTGATAACACAGATCGACGCAGCTTAAAAATCCGCATCGAATGCACTATACTACATTGAGAAATGCTTAATACAAAAATTAGTTATGATCGTTTGAAAAATGATGCATTAGTGTATGTTGAGTTTCCATGTACACTCAACATTGCTTCCAAAAACATTTTGACAAAAATTTTTTCGAAAAATTTTAAAATAATTTAGCAAAAAGTAGATGTTTTTAGATTCCTTTTTTCAAGGCAAAGACGATGGACAATGTTATTCAACGAAAAAATTAATTCTTCAGGGTGAAAATCGAGGATATAAGTGTGAACTTATATCAGTTGATATCTTGGTGCATTTTTAAGCTAGCGCAAATCTGATAACACAGATCGACGCAGCTAAAAAATCCGCATCGAATGCACTATACTACATTGAGAAATGCTTAATACAAAAATTAGTTATGATCGTTTGAAAAATGATGCATTAGTGTATGTTGAGTTTCCATGTACACTCAACATTGCTTCCAAAAACATTTTGACAAAAATTTTTTCGAAAAATTTTAAAATAATTTAGCAAAAAGTAGATGTTTTTAGATTCCTTTTTTCAAGGCAAAGACGATGGACAATGCTATTCAACGAAAAAATTAATTCTTCAGGGTGAAAATCGAGGATATAAGTGTGAACTTATATCAGTTGATATCTCGGTGCATTTTTAAGCTAGCGCAAATCTGATAACACAGATCGACGCAGCTTAAAAATCCGCATCGAATGCACTATACTACATTGAGAAACGCTTAATACAAAAATTAGTTATGATCGTTTGAAAAATGATGCATTAGTGTATGTTGAGTTTCCATGTACACTCAACATTGCTTCCAAAAACATTTTGACAAAAATTTTTTCGAGAAATTTCGAAATAATTTAGCAAAAAGTAGATGTTTTTAGATTCCTTTTTTCAAGGCAAAGACGATGGACAATGTTATTCAACGAAAAAAATTAATTCTTCAGGGTGAAAATCGAGGATATAAGTGTGAACTTATATCAGTTGATATCTCGTTGCATTTTTAAGCTAGCGCAAATCTGATAACACAGAACGACGCAGCTTAAAAATCCGCATCGAATGCACTATACTACATTGAGAAACGCTTAATACAAAAATTAGTTATGATCGTTTGAAAAATGATGCATTAGTGTATGTTGAGTTTCCATGTACACTCAACATTGCTTCCAAAAACATTTTGACAAAACTTTTTTCGAAAAATTTCAAAATAATTTAGCAAAAAGTAGATGTTTTTAGATTCCATTTTTCAAGGCAAAGACGATGGACAATGTTATTCAACGAAAAAATCAATTCTTCAGGGTGAAAATCGAGGATATAAGTGTGAACTTATATCAGTTGATATCTCGGTGCATTTTTAAGCTAGCGCAAATCTGATAACACAGATCGACGCAGCTTAAAAATCCGCATCGAATGCACTATACTACATTGAGAAACGCTTAATACAAAAATTAGTTATGATCGTTTGAAAAATGATGCATTAGTGTATGTTGAGTTTCCATGTACACTCAACATTGCTTCCAAAAACATTTTGACAAAAATTTTTTCGAGAAATTTCGGAATAATTTAGCAAAAAGTAGATGTTTTTAGATTCCTTTTTTCAAGGCAAAGACGATGGACAATGTTATTCAACGAAAAAATTAATTCTTCAGGGTGAAAATCGAGGATATAAGTGTGAACTTATATCAGTTGATATCTCGTTGCATTTTTAAGCTAGCGCAAATCTGATAACACAGATCGACGCAGCTTAAAAATCCGCATCGAATGCACTATACTGCATTGAGAAATGCTCAATACAAAAATTAGTTATGATCGTTTGAAAAATGATGCATTAGTGTATGTTGAGTTTCCATGTACACTCAACATTGCTTCCAAAAACATTTTGACAAAACTTTTTTCGAAAAATTTCAAAATAATTTAGCAAAAAGTAGATGTTTTTAGATTCCATTTTTCAAGGCAAAGACGATGGACAATGTTATTCAACGAAAAAATTAATTCTTCAGGGTGAAAATCGAGGATATAAGTGTGAACTTATATCAGTTGATATCTCGGTGCATTTTTAAGCTAGCGCAAATCTGATAACACAGAACGACGCAGCTTAAAAATCCGCATCGAATGCACTATACTACATTGAGAAACGCTTAATACAAAAATTAGTTATGATCGTTTGAAAAATGATGCATTAGTGTATGTTGAGTTTCCATGTACACTCAACATTGCTTCCAAAAACATTTTGACAAAACTTTTTTCGAAAAATTTCAAAATAATTTAGCAAAAAGTAGATGTTTTTAGATTCCATTTTTCAAGGCAAAGACGATGGACAATGTTATTCAACGAAAAAATCAATTCTTCAGGGTGAAAATCGAGGATATAAGTGTGAACTTATATCAGTTGATATCTCGGTGCATTTTTAAGCTAGCGCAAATCTGATAACACAGATCGACGCAGCTTAAAAATCCGCATCGAATGCACTATACTACATTGAGAAATGCTCAATACAAAAATTAGTTATGATCGTTTGAAAAATGATGCATTAGTGTATGTTGAGTTTCCATGTACACTCAACATTGCTTCCAAAAACATTTTGACAAAAATTTTTTCGAAAAATTTTAAAATAATTTAGCAAAAAGTAGATGTTTTTAGATTCCTTTTTTCAAGGCAAAGACGATGGACAATGTTATTCAACGAAAAAATTAATTCTTCAGGGTGAAAATCGAGGATATAAGTGTGAACTTATATCAGTTGATATCTCGTTGCATTTTTAAGCTAGCGCAAATCTGATAACACAGAACGACGCAGCTTAAAAATCCGCATCGAATGCACTATACTACATTGAGAAACGCTTAATACAAAAATTAGTTATGATCGTTTGAAAAATGATGCATTAGTGTATGTTGAGTTTCCATGTACACTCAACATTGCTTCCAAAAACATTTTGACAAAACTTTTTTCGAAAAATTTCAAAATAATTTAGCAAAAAGTAGATGTTTTTAGATTCCATTTTTCAAGGCAAAGACGATGGACAATGTTATTCAACGAAAAAATCAATTCTTCAGGGTGAAAATCGAGGATATAAGTGTGAACTTATATCAGTTGATATCTCGGTGCATTTTTAAGCTAGCGCAAATCTGATAACACAGATCGACGCAGCTTAAAAATCCGCATCGAATGCACTATACTACATTGAGAAACGCTTAATACAAAAATTAGTTATGATCGTTTGAAAAATGATGCATTAGTGTATGTTGAGTTTCCATGTACACTCAACATTGCTTCCAAAAACATTTTGACAAAAATTTTTTCGAGAAATTTCGGAATAATTTAGCAAAAAGTAGATGTTTTTAGATTCCTTTTTTCAAGGCAAAGACGATGGACAATGTTATTCAACGAAAAAATTAATTCTTCAGGGTGAAAATCGAGGATATAAGTGTGAACTTATATCAGTTGATATCTCGTTGCATTTTTAAGCTAGCGCAAATCTGATAACACAGATCGACGCAGCTTAAAAATCCGCATCGAATGCACTATACTACATTGAGAAATGCTCAATACAAAAATTAGTTATGATCGTTTGAAAAATGATGCATTAGTGTATGTTGAGTTTCCATGTACACTCAACATTGCTTCCAAAAACATTTTGACAAAAATTTTTTCGAAAACTTTTAAAATAATTTAGCAAAAAGTAGATGTTTTTAGATTCCTTTTTTCAAGGCAAAGACGATGGACAATGTTATTCAACGAAAAAATTAATTCTTCAGGGTGAAAATCGAGGATATAAGTGTGAACTTATATCAGTTGATATCTCGTTGCATTTTTAAGCTAGCGCAAATCTGATAACACAGAACGACGCAGCTTAAAAATCCGCATCGAATGCACTATACTACATTGAGAAACGCTTAATACAAAAATTAGTTATGATCGTTTGAAAAATGATGCATTAGTGTATGTTGAGTTTCCATGTACACTCAACATTGCTTCCAAAAACATTTTGACAAAACTTTTTTCGAAAAATTTCAAAATAATTTAGCAAAAAGTAGATGTTTTTAGATTCCATTTTTCAAGGCAAAGACGATGGACAATGTTATTCAACGAAAAAATCAATTCTTCAGGGTGAAAATCGAGGATATAAGTGTGAACTTATATCAGTTGATATCTCGGTGCATTTTTAAGCTAGCGCAAATCTGATAACACAGATCGACGCAGCTTAAAAATCCGCATCGAATGCACTATACTACATTGAGAAACGCTTAATACAAAAATTAGTTATGATCGTTTGAAAAATGATGCATTAGTGTATGTTGAGTTTCCATGTACACTCAACATTGCTTCCAAAAACATTTTGACAAAAATTTTTTCGAGAAATTTCGGAATAATTTAGCAAAAAGTAGATGTTTTTAGATTCCTTTTTTCAAGGCAAAGACGATGGACAATGTTATTCAACGAAAAAATTAATTCTTCAGGGTGAAAATCGAGGATATAAGTGTGAACTTATATCAGTTGATATCTCGTTGCATTTTTAAGCTAGCGCAAATCTGATAACACAGAACGACGCAGCTTAAAAATCCGCATCGAATGCACTATACTACATTGAGAAATGCTCAATACAAAAATTAGTTATGATCGTTTGAAAAATGATGCATTAGTGTATGTTGAGTTTCCATGTACACTCAACATTGCTTCCAAAAACATTTTGACAAAAATTTTTTCGAAAAATTTTAAAATAATTTAGCAAAAAGTAGATGTTTTTAGATTTCTTTTTTCAAGGCAAAGACGATGGACAATGTTATTCAACGAAAAAATTAATTCTTCAGGGTGAAAATCGAGGATATAAGTGTGAACTTATATCAGTTGATATCTCGTTGCATTTTTAAGCTAGCGCAAATCTGATAACACAGAACGACGCAGCTTAAAAATCCGCATCGAATGCACTATACTACATTGAGAAACGCTTAATACAAAAATTAGTTATGATCGTTTGAAAAATGATGCATTAGTGTATGTTGAGTTTCCATGTACACTCAACATTGCTTCCAAAAACATTTTGACAAAACTTTTTTCGAAAAATTTCAAAATAATTTAGCAAAAAGTAGATGTTTTTAGATTCCATTTTCCAAGGCAAAGACGATGGACAATGTTATTCAACGAAAAAATCAATTCTTCAGGGTGAAAATCGAGGATATAAGTGTGAACTTATATCAGTTGATATCTCGGTGCATTTTTAAGCTAGCGCAAATCTGATAACACAGATCGACGCAGCTTAAAAATCCGCATCGAATGCACTATACTACATTGAGAAAAGCTAAATACAAAAATTAGTTATGATCGTTTGAAAAATGATGCATTAGTGTATGTTGAGTTTCCATGTACACTCAACATTGCTTCCAAAAACATTTTGACAAAAATTTTTTCGAGAAATTTCGGAATAATTTAGCAAAAAGTAGATGTTTTTAGATTCCTTTTTTCAAGGCAAAGACGATGGACAATGTTATTCAACGAAAAAATTAATTCTTCAGGGTGAAAATCGAGGATATAAGTGTGAACTTATATCAGTTGATATCTCGGTGCATTTTTAAGCTAGCGCAAATCTGATAACACAGATCGACGCAGCTTAAAAATCCGCATCGAATGCACTATACTACATTGAGAAACGCTTAATACAAAAATTAGTTATGATCGTTTGAAAAATGATGCATTAGTGTATGTTGAGTTTCCATGTACACTCAACATTGCTTCCAAAAACATTTTGACAAAAATTTTTTCGAGAAATTTCGAAATAATTTAGCAAAAAGTAGATGTTTTTAGATTCCTTTTTTCAAGGCAAAGACGATGGACAATGTTATTCAACGAAAAAAATTAATTCTTCAGGGTGAAAATCGAGGATATAAGTGTGAACTTATATCAGTTGATATCTCGGCGCATTTTTAAGCTAGCGCAAATCTGATAACACAGATCGACGCAGCTTAAAAATCCGCATCGAATGCACTATACTACATTGAGAAATGCTCAATACAAAAATTAGTTATGATCGTTTGAAAAATGATGCATTAGTGTATGTTGAGTTTCCATGTACACTCAACATTGCTTCCAAAAACATTTTGACAAAAATTTTTTCGAAAAATTTTAAAATAATTTAGCAAAAAGTAGATGTTTTTAGATTCCTTTTTTCAAGGCAAAGACGATGGACAATGTTATTCAACGAAAAAATCAATTCTTCAGGGTGAAAATCGAGGATATAAGTGTGAACTTATATCAGTTGATATCTCGTTGCATTTTTAAGCTAGCGCAAATCTGATAACACAGAACGACGCAGCTTAAAAATCCGCATCGAATGCACTATACTACATTGAGAAACGCTTAATACAAAAATTAGTTATGATCGTTTGAAAAATGATGCATTAGTGTATGTTGAGTTTCCATGTACACTCAACATTGCTTCCAAAAACATTTTGACAAAACTTTTTTCGAAAAATTTCAAAATAATTTAGCAAAAAGTAGATGTTTTTAGATTCCATTTTTCAAGGCAAAGACGATGGACAATGTTATTCAACGAAAAAATCAATTCTTCAGGGTGAAAATCGAGGATATAAGTGTGAACTTATATCAGTTGATATCTCGGTGCATTTTTAAGCTAGCGCAAATCTGATAACACAGATCGACGCAGCTTAAAAATCCGCATCGAATGCACTATACTACATTGAGAAACGCTTAATACAAAAATTAGTTATGATCGTTTGAAAAATGATGCATTAGTGTATGTTGAGTTTCCATGTACACTCAACATTGCTTCCAAAAACATTTTGACAAAAATTTTTTCGAGAAATTTCGGAATAATTTAGCAAAAAGTAGATGTTTTTAGATTCCTTTTTTCAAGGCAAAGACGATGGACAATGTTATTCAACGAAAAAATTAATTCTTCAGGGTGAAAATCGAGGATATAAGTGTGAACTTATATCAGTTGATATCTTGGTGCATTTTTAAGCTAACGCAAATCTGATAACACAGATCGACGCAGCTTAAAAATCCGCATCGAATGCACTATACTACATTGAGAAATGCTTAATACAAAAATTAGTTATGATCGTTTGAAAAATGATGCATTAGTGTATGTTGAGTTTCCATGTACACTCAACATTGCTTCCAAAAACATTTTGACAAAAATTTTTTCGAAAAATTTTAAAATAATTTAGCAAAAAGTAGATGTTTTTAGATTCCTTTTTTCAAGGCAAAGACGATGGACAATGTTATTCAACGAAAAAATTAATTCTTCAGGGTGAAAATCGAGGATATAAGTGTGAACTTATATCAGTTGATATCTCGTTGCATTTTTAAGCTAGCGCAAATCTGATAACACAGAACGACGCAGCTTAAAAATCCGCATCGAATGCACTATACTACATTGAGAAATGCTCAATACAAAAATTAGTTATGATCGTTTGAAAAATGATGCATTAGTGTATGTTGAGTTTCCATGTACACTCAACATTGCTTCCAAAAACATTTTGACAAAAATTTTTTCGAAAAATTTTAAAATAATTTAGCAAAAAGTAGATGTTTTTAGATTTCTTTTTTCAAGGCAAAGACGATGGACAATGTTATTCAACGAAAAAATTAATTCTTCAGCGTGAAAATCGAGGATATAAGTGTGAACTTATATCAGTTGATATCTCGTTGCATTTTTAAGCTAGCGCAAATCTGATAACACAGAACGACGCAGCTTAAAAATCCGCATCGAATGCACTATACTACATTGAGAAACGCTTAATACAAAAATTAGTTATGATCGTTTGAAAAATGATGCATTAGTGTATGTTGAGTTTCCATGTACACTCAACATTGCTTCCAAAAACATTTTGACAAAACTTTTTTCGAAAAATTTCAAAATAATTTAGCAAAAAGTAGATGTTTTTAGATTCCATTTTCCAAGGCAAAGACGATGGACAATGTTATTCAACGAAAAAATCAATTCTTCAGGGTGAAAATCGAGGATATAAGTGTGAACTTATATCAGTTGATATCTCGGTGCATTTTTAAGCTAGCGCAAATCTGATAACACAGATCGACGCAGCTTAAAAATCCGCATCGAATGCACTATACTACATTGAGAAAAGCTAAATACAAAAATTAGTTATGATCGTTTGAAAAATGATGCATTAGTGTATGTTGAGTTTCCATGTACACTCAACATTGCTTCCAAAAACATTTTGACAAAAATTTTTTCGAGAAATTTCGGAATAATTTAGCAAAAAGTAGATGTTTTTAGATTTCTTTTTTCAAGGCAAAGACGATGGACAATGTTATTCAACGAAAAAATTAATTCTTCAGGGTGAAAATCGAGGATATAAGTGTGAACTTATATCAGTTGATATCTCGTTGCATTTTTAAGCTAGCGCAAATCTGATAACACAGAACGACGCAGCTTAAAAATCCGCATCGAATGCACTATACTACATTGAGAAACGCTTAATACAAAAATTAGTTATGATCGTTTGAAAAATGATGCATTAGTGTATGTTGAGTTTCCATGTACACTCAACATTGCTTCCAAAAACATTTTGACAAAACTTTTTTCGAAAAATTTCAAAATAATTTAGCAAAAAGTAGATGTTTTTAGATTCCATTTTCCAAGGCAAAGACGATGGACAATGTTATTCAACGAAAAAATCAATTCTTCAGGGTGAAAATCGAGGATATAAGTGTGAACTTATATCAGTTGATATCTCGGTGCATTTTTAAGCTAGCGCAAATCTGATAACACAGATCGACGCAGCTTAAAAATCCGCATCGAATGCACTATACTACATTGAGAAAAGCTAAATACAAAAATTAGTTATGATCGTTTGAAAAATGATGCATTAGTGTATGTTGAGTTTCCATGTACACTCAACATTGCTTCCAAAAACATTTTGACAAAAATTTTTTCGAGAAATTTCGGAATAATTTAGCAAAAAGTAGATGTTTTTAGATTCCTTTTTTCAAGGCAAAGACGATGGACAATGTTATTCAACGAAAAAATTAATTCTTCAGGGTGAAAATCGAGGATATAAGTGTGAACTTATATCAGTTGATATCTTGGTGCATTTTTAAGCTAGCGCAAATCTGATAACACAGATCGACGCAGCTTAAAAATCCGCATCGAATGCACTATACTACATTGAGAAATGCTTAATACAAAAATTAGTTATGATCGTTTGAAAAATGATGCATTAGTGTATGTTGAGTTTCCATGTACACTCAACATTGCTTCCAAAAACATTTTGACAAAACTTTTTTCGAAAAATTTCAAAATAATTTAGCAAAAAGTAGATGTTTTTAGATTCCATTTTTCAAGGCAAAGACGATGGACAATGTTATTCAACGAAAAAATCAATTCTTCAGGGTGAAAATCGAGGATATAAGTGTGAACTTATATCAGTTGATATCTCGGTGCATTTTTAAGCTAGCGCAAATCTGATAACACAGATCGACGCAGCTTAAAAATCCGCATCGAATGCACTATACTACATTGAGAAACGCTTGATACAAAAATTAGTTATGATCGTTTGAAAAATGATGCATTAGTGTATGTTGAGTTTCCATGTACACTCAACATTGCTTCCAAAAACATTTTGACAAAAATTTTTTCGAAAAATTTTAAAATAATTTAGCAAAAAGTAGATGTTTTTAGATTCCTTTTTTCAAGGCAAAGACGATGGACAATGCTATTCAACGAAAAAATTAATTCTTCAGGGTGAAAATCGAGGATATAAGTGTAAACTTATATCAGTTGATATCTCGGTGCATTTTTAAGCTAGCGCAAATCTGATAACACAGATCGACGCAGCTTAAAAATCCGCATCGAATGCACTATACTACATTGAGAAACGCTTAATACAAAAATTAGTTATGATCGTTTGAAAAATGATGCATTAGTGTATGTTGAGTTTCCATGTACACTCAACATTGCTTCCAAAAACATTTTGACAAAACTTTTTTCGAAAAATTTCAAAATAATTTAGCAAAAAGTAGATGTTTTTAGATTCCATTTTTCAAGGCAAAGACGATGGACAATGTTATTCAACGAAAAAATCAATTCTTCAGGGTGAAAATCGAGGATATAAGTGTGAACTTATATCAGTTGATATCTCGGTGCATTTTTAAGCTAGCGCAAATCTGATAACACAGATCGACGCAGCTTAAAAATCCGCATCGAATGCACTATACTACATTGAGAAACGCTTAATACAAAAATTAGTTATGATCGTTTGAAAAATGATGCATTAGTGTATGTTGAGTTTCCATGTACACTCAACATTGCTTCCAAAAACATTTTGACAAAAATTTTTTCGAGAAATTTCGAAATAATTTAGCAAAAAGTAGATGTTTTTAGATTCCTTTTTTCAAGGCAAAGACGATGGACAATGTTATTCAACGAAAAAATTAATTCTTCAGGGTGAAAATCGAGGATATAAGTGTGAACTTATATCAGTTGATATCTTGGTGCATTTTTAAGCTAGCGCAAATCTGATAACACAGATCGACGCAGCTTAAAAATCCGCATCGAATGCACTATACTACATTGAGAAATGCTTAATACAAAAATTAGTTATGATCGTTTGAAAAATGATGCATTAGTGTATGTTGAGTTTCCATGTACACTCAACATTGCTTCCAAAAACATTTTGACAAAAATTTTTTCGAAAAATTTTAAAATAATTTAGCAAAAAGTAGATGTTTTTAGATTCCTTTTTTCAAGGCAAAGACGATGGACAATGTTATTCAACGAAAAAATTAATTCTTCAGGGTGAAAATCGAGGATATAAGTGTGAACTTATATCAGTTGATATCTCGTTGCATTTTTAAGCTAGCGCAAATCTGATAACACAGAACGACGCAGCTTAAAAATCCGCATCGAATGCACTATACTACATTGAGAAACGCTTAATACAAAAATTAGTTATGATCGTTTGAAAAATGATGCATTAGTGTATGTTGAGTTTCCATGTACACTCAACATTGCTTCCAAAAACATTTTGACAAAAATTTTTTCGAGAAATTTCGGAATAATTTAGCAAAAAGTAGATGTTTTTAGATTCCTTTTTTCAAGGCAAAGACGATGGACAATGTTATTCAACGAAAAAATTAATTCTTCAGGGTGAAAATCGAGGATATAAGTGTGAACTTATATCAGTTGATATCTTGGTGCATTTTTAAGCTAGCGCAAATCTGATAACACAGATCGACGCAGCTTAAAAATCCGCATCGAATGCACTATACTACATTGAGAAATGCTTAATACAAAAATTAGTTATGATCGTTTGAAAAATGATGCATTAGTGTATGTTGAGTTTCCATGTACACTCAACATTGCTTCCAAAAACATTTTGACAAAACTTTTTTCGAAAAATTTCAAAATAATTTAGCAAAAAGTAGATGTTTTTAGATTCCATTTTTCAAGGCAAAGACGATGGACAATGTTATTCAACGAAAAAATCAATTCTTCAGGGTGAAAATCGAGGATATAAGTGTGAACTTATATCAGTTGATATCTCGGTGCATTTTTAAGCTAGCGCAAATCTGATAACACAGATCGACGCAGCTTAAAAATCCGCATCGAATGCACTATACTACATTGAGAAACGCTTGATACAAAAATTAGTTATGATCGTTTGAAAAATGATGCATTAGTGTATGTTGAGTTTCCATGTACACTCAACATTGCTTCCAAAAACATTTTGACAAAAATTTTTTCGAAAAATTTTAAAATAATTTAGCAAAAAGTAGATGTTTTTAGATTCCTTTTTTCAAGGCAAAGACGATGGACAATGCTATTCAACGAAAAAATTAATTCTTCAGGGTGAAAATCGAGGATATAAGTGTAAACTTATATCAGTTGATATCTCGGTGCATTTTTAAGCTAGCGCAAATCTGATAACACAGATCGACGCAGCTTAAAAATCCGCATCGAATGCACTATACTACATTGAGAAACGCTTAATACAAAAATTAGTTATGATCGTTTGAAAAATGATGCATTAGTGTATGTTGAGTTTCCATGTACACTCAACATTGCTTCCAAAAACATTTTGACAAAAATTTTCCCGAAAAATTTCGAAATAATTTAGCAAAAAGTAGATGTTTTTAGATTCCTTTTTTCAAGGCAAAGACGATGGACAATGTTATTCAACGAAAAAATTGATTCTTCAGGGTGAAAATCGAGGATATAAGTGTGAACTTATATCAGTTGATATCTCGGTGCATTTTTAAGCTAGCGCAAATCTGATAACACAGATCGACGCAGCTTAAAAATCCGCATCGAATGCACTATACTACATTGAGAAACGCTTAATACAAAAATTAGTTATGATCGTTTGAAAAATGATGCATTAGTGTATGTTGAGTTTCCATGTACACTCAACATTGCTTCCAAAAACATTTTGACAAAAATTTTTTCGAGAAATTTCGAAATAATTTAGCAAAAAGTAGATGTTTTTAGATTCCTTTTTTCAAGGCAAAGACGATGGACAATGTTATTCAACGAAAAAATTAATTCTTCAGGGTGAAAATCGAGGATATAAGTGTGAACTTATATCAGTTGATATCTTGGTGCATTTTTAAGCTAGCGCAAATCTGATAACACAGATCGACGCAGCTTAAAAATCCGCATCGAATGCACTATACTACATTGAGAAATGCTTAATACAAAAATTAGTTATGATCGTTTGAAAAATGATGCATTAGTGTATGTTGAGTTTCCATGTACACTCAACATTGCTTCCAAAAACATTTTGACAAAAATTTTTTCGAAAAATTTTAAAATAATTTAGCAAAAAGTAGATGTTTTTAGATTCCTTTTTTCAAGGCAAAGACGATGGACAATGTTATTCAACGAAAAAATTAATTCTTCAGGGTGAAAATCGAGGATATAAGTGTGAACTTATATCAGTTGATATCTCGTTGCATTTTTAAGCTAGCGCAAATCTGATAACACAGAACGACGCAGCTTAAAAATCCGAATCGAATGCACTATACTACATTGAGAAACGCTTAATACAAAAATTAGTTATGATCGTTTGAAAAATGATGCATTAGTGTATGTTGAGTTTCCATGTACACTCAACATTGCTTCCAAAAACATTTTGACAAAAATTTTTTCGAGAAATTTCGGAATAATTTAGCAAAAAGTAGATGTTTTTAGATTCCTTTTTTCAAGGCAAAGACGATGGACAATGTTATTCAACGAAAAAATTAATTCTTCAGGGTGAAAATCGAGGATATAAGTGTGAACTTATATCAGTTGATATCTTGGTGCATTTTTAAGCTAGCGCAAATCTGATAACACAGATCGACGCAGCTTAAAAATCCGCATCGAATGCACTATACTACATTGAGAAATGCTTAATACAAAAATTAGTTATGATCGTTTGAAAAATGATGCATTAGTGTATGTTGAGTTTCCATGTACACTCAACATTGCTTCCAAAAACATTTTGACAAAAATTTTTTCGAAAAATTTCAAAATAATTTAGCAAAAAGTAGATGTTTTTAGATTCCTTTTTTCAAGGCAAAGACGATGGACAATGTTATTCAACGAAAAAATTAATTCTTCAGGGTGAAAATCGAGGATATAAGTGTGAACTTATATCAGTTGATATCTCGTTGCATTTTTAAGCTAGCGCAAATCTGATAACACAGAACGACGCAGCTTAAAAATCCGCATCAAATGCACTATACTACATTGAGAAACGCTTAATACAAAAATTAGTTATGATCGTTTGAAAAATGATGCATTAGTGTATGTTGAGTTTCCATGTACACTCAACATTGCTTCCAAAAACATTTTGACAAAAATTTTTTCGAAAAATTTTAAAATAATTTAGCAAAAAGTAGATGTTTTTAGATTCCTTTTTTCAAGGCAAAGACGATGGACAATGTTATTCAACGAAAAAATTAATTCTTCAGGGTGAAAATCGAGGATATAAGTGTGAACTTATATCAGTTGATATCTCGTTGCATTTTTAAGCTAGCGCAAATCTGATAACACAGAACGACGCAGCTTAAAAATCCGCATCGAATGCACTATACTACATTGAGAAACGCTTAATACAAAAATTAGTTATGATCGTTTGAAAAATGATGCATTAGTGTATGTTGAGTTTCCATGTACACTCAACATTGCTTCCAAAAACATTTTGACAAAAATTTTTTCGAAAAATTTTAAAATAATTTAGCAAAAAGTAGATGTTTTTAGATTCCTTTTTTCAAGGCAAAGACGATGGACAATGTTATTCAACGAAAAAATCAATTCTTCAGGGTGAAAATCGAGGATATAAGTGTGAACTTATATCAGTTGATATCTCGTTGCATTTTTAAGCTAGCGCAAATATGATAACACAGAACGACGCAGCTTAAAAATCCGCATCGAATGCACTATACTACATTGAGAAACGCTTAATACAAAAATTAGTTATGATCGTTTGAAAAATGATGCATTAGTGTATGTTGAGTTTCCATGTACACTCAACATTGCTTCCAAAAACATTTTGACAAAACTTTTTTCGAAAAATTTCAAAATAATTTAGCAAAAAGTAGATGTTTTTAGATTCCATTTTTCAAGGCAAAGACGATGGACAATGTTATTCAACGAAAAAATCAATTCTTCAGGGTGAAAATCGAGGATATAAGTGTGAACTTATATCAGTTGATATCTCGGTGCATTTTTAAGCTAGCGCAAATCTGATAACACAGATCGACGCAGCTTAAAAATCCGCATCGAATGCACTATACTACATTGAGAAACGCTTGATACAAAAATTAGTTATGATCGTTTGAAAAATGATGCATTAGTGTATGTTGAGTTTCCATGTACACTCAACATTGCTTCCAAAAACATTTTGACAAAAATTTTTTCGAGAAATTTCGAAATAATTTAGCAAAAAGTAGATGTTTTTAGATTCCTTTTTTCAAGGCAAAGACGATGGACAATGTTATTCAACGAAAAAATTAATTCTTCAGGGTGAAAATCGAGGATATAAGTGTGAACTTATATCAGTTGATATCTCGGTGCATTTTTAAGCTAGCGCAAATCTGATAACACAGATCGACGCAGCTTAAAAATCCGCATCGAATGCACTATACTACATTGAGAAACGCTTAATACAAAAATTAGTTATGATCGTTTGAAAAATGATGCATTAGTGTATGTTGAGTTTCCATGTACACTCAACATTGCTTCCAAAAACATTTTGACAAAACTTTTTTCGAAAAATTTCAAAATAATTTAGCAAAAAGTAGATGTTTTTAGATTCCATTTTTCAAGGCAAAGACGATGGACAATGTTATTCAACGAAAAAATCAATTCTTCAGGGTGAAAATCGAGGATATAAGTGTGAACTTATATCAGTTGATATCTCGGTGCATTTTTAAGCTAGCGCAAATCTGATAACACAGATCGACGCAGCTTAAAAATCCGCATCGAATGCACTATACTACATTGAGAAACGCTTGATACAAAAATTAGTTATGATCGTTTGAAAAATGATGCATTAGTGTATGTTGAGTTTCCATGTACACTCAACATTGCTTCCAAAAACATTTTGACAAAAATTTTTTCGAGAAATTTCGAAATAATTTAGCAAAAAGTAGATGTTTTTAGATTCCTTTTTTCAAGGCAAAGACGATGGACAATGTTATTCAACGAAAAAATTAATTCTTCAGGGTGAAAATCGAGGATATAAGTGTGAACTTATATCAGTTGATATCTCGGTGCATTTTTAAGCTAGCGCAAATCTGATAACACAGATCGACGCAGCTTAAAAATCCGCATCGAATGCACTATACTACATTGAGAAACGCTTAATACAAAAATTAGTTATGATCGTTTGAAAAATGATGCATTAGTGTATGTTGAGTTTCCATGTACACTCAACATTGCTTCCAAAAACATTTTGACAAAACTTTTTTCGAAAAATTTCAAAATAATTTAGCAAAAAGTAGATGTTTTTAGATTCCATTTTTCAAGGCAAAGACGATGGACAATGTTATTCAACGAAAAAATCAATTCTTCAGGGTGAAAATCGAGGATATAAGTGTGAACTTATATCAGTTGATATCTTGGTGCATTTTTAAGCTAGCGCAAATCTGATAACACAGATCGACGCAGCTTAAAAATCCGCATCGAATGCACTATACTACATTGAGAAATGCTTAATACAAAAATTAGTTATGATCGTTTGAAAAATGATGCATTAGTGTATGTTGAGTTTCCATGTACACTCAACATTGCTTCCAAAAACATTTTGACAAAAATTTTTTGGAAAAATTTTAAAATAATTTAGCAAAAAGTAGATGTTTTTAGATTCCTTTTTTCAAGGCAAAGACGATGGACAATGTTATTCAACGAAAAAATCAATTCTTCAGGGTGAAAATCGAGGATATAAGTGTGAACTTATATCAGTTGATATCTTGGTGCATTTTTAAGCTAGCGCAAATCTGATAACACAGATCGACGCAGCTTAAAAATCCGCATCGAATGCACTATACTACATTGAGAAATGCTTAATACAAAAATTAGTTATGATCGTTTGAAAAATGATGCATTAGTGTATGTTGAGTTTCCATGTACACTCAACATTGCTTCCAAAAACATTTTGACAAAAATTTTTTCGAAAAATTTTAAAATAATTTAGCAAAAAGTAGATGTTTTTAGATTCCTTTTTTCAAGGCAAAGACGATGGACAATGTTATTCAACGAAAAAATTAATTCTTCAGGGTGAAAATCGAGGATATAAGTGTGAACTTATATCAGTTGATATCTTGGTGCATTTTTAAGCTAGCGCAAATCTGATAACACAGATCGACGCAGCTTAAAAATCCGCATCGAATGCACTATACTACATTGAGAAATGCTTAATACAAAAATTAGTTATGATCGTTTGAAAAATGATGCATTAGTGTATGTTGAGTTTCCATGTACACTCAACATTGCTTCCAAAAACATTTTGACAAAAATTTTTTGGAAAAATTTTAAAATAATTTAGCAAAAAGTAGATGTTTTTAGATTCCTTTTTTCAAGGCAAAGACGATGGACAATGTTATTCAACGAAAAAATCAATTCTTCAGGGTGAAAATCGAGGATATAAGTGTGAACTTATATCAGTTGATATCTTGGTGCATTTTTAAGCTAGCGCAAATCTGATAACACAGATCGACGCAGCTTAAAAATCCGCATCGAATGCACTATACTACATTGAGAAATGCTTAATACAAAAATTAGTTATGATCGTTTGAAAAATGATGCATTAGTGTATGTTGAGTTTCCATGTACACTCAACATTGCTTCCAAAAACATTTTGACAAAAATTTTTTCGAAAAATTTTAAAATAATTTAGCAAAAAGTAGATGTTTTTAGATTCCTTTTTTCAAGGCAAAGACGATGGACAATGTTATTCAACGAAAAAATTAATTCTTCAGGGTGAAAATCGAGGATATAAGTGTGAACTTATATCAGTTGATATCTTGGTGCATTTTTAAGCTAGCGCAAATCTGATAACACAGATCGACGCAGCTTAAAAATCCGCATCGAATGCACTATACTACATTGAGAAATGCTTAATACAAAAATTAGTTATGATCGTTTGAAAAATGATGCATTAGTGTATGTTGAGTTTCCATGTACACTCAACATTGCTTCCAAAAACATTTTGACAAAAATTTTTTCGAAAAATTTCAAAATAATTTAGCAAAAAGTAGATGTTTTTAGATTCCTTTTTTCAAGGCAAAGACGATGGACAATGTTATTCAACGAAAAAATCAATTCTTCAGGGTGAAAATCGAGGTTTTAAGTGTGAACTTATATCAGTTGATATCTCGGTGCATTTTTAAGCTAGCGCAAATCTGATAACACAGATCGACGCAGCTTAAAAATCCGCATCGAATGCACTATACTACATTGAGAAACGCTTAATACAAAAATTAGTTATGATCGTTTGAAAAATGATGCATTAGTGTATGTTGAGTTTCCATGTACACTCAACATTGCTTCCAAAAACATTTTGACAAAACTTTTTTCGAAAAATTTCAAAATAATTTAGCAAAAAGTAGATGTTTTAAGATTCCATTTTTCAAGGCAAAGACGATGGACAATGTTATTCAACGAAAAAATCAATTCTTCAGGGTGAAAATCGAGGATATAAGTGTGAACTTATATCAGTTGATATCTTGGTGCATTTTTAAGCTAGCGCAAATCTGATAACACAGATCGACGCAGCTTAAAAATCCGCATCGAATGCATTATACTACATTGAGAAATGCTTAATACAAAAATTAGTTATGATCGTTTGAAAAATGATGCATTAGTGTATGTTGAGTTTCCATGTACACTCAACATTGCTTCCAAAAACATTTTGACAAAAATTTTTTCGAAAAATTTTAAAATAATTTAGCAAAAAGTAGATGTTTTTAGATTCCTTTTTTCAAGGCAAAGACGATGGACAATGTTATTCAACGAAAAAATTAATTCTTCAGGGTGAAAATCGAGGATATAAGTGTGAACTTATATCAGTTGATATCTCGTTGCATTTTTAAGCTAGCGCAAATCTGATAACACAGAACGACGCAGCTTAAAAATCCGCATCGAATGCACTATACTACATTGAGAAACGCTTAATACAAAAATTAGTTATGATCGTTTGAAAAATGATGCATTAGTGTATGTTGAGTTTCCATGTACACTCAACATTGCTTCCAAAAACATTTTGACAAAACTTTTTTCGAAAAATTTCAAAATAATTTAGCAAAAAGTAGATGTTTTTAGATTTCATTTTTCAAGGCAAAGACGATGGACAATGTTATTCAACGAAAAAATCAATTCTTCAGGGTGAAAATCGAGGATATAAGTGTGAACTTATATCAGTTGATATCTCGGTGCATTTTTAAGCTAGCGCAAATCTGATAACACAGATCGACGCAGCTTAAAAATCCGCATCGAATGCACTATACTACATTGAGAAACGCTTGATACAAAAATTAGTTATGATCGTTTGAAAAATGATGCATTAGTGTATGTTGAGTTTCCATGTACACTCAACATTGCTTCCAAAAACATTTTGACAAAAATTTTTTGGAAAAATTTTAAAATAATTTAGCAAAAAGTAGATGTTTTTAGATTCCTTTTTTCAAGGCAAAGACGATGGACAATGTTATTCAACGAAAAAATCAATTCTTCAGGGTGAAAATCGAGGATATAAGTGTGAACTTATATCAGTTGATATCTCGGTGCATTTTTAAGCTAGCGCAAATCTGATAACACAGATCGACGCAGCTTAAAAATCCGCATCGAATGCACTATACTACATTGAGAAACGCTTGATACAAAAATTAGTTATGATCGTTTGAAAAATGATGCATTAGTGTATGTTGAGTTTCCATGTACACTCAACATTGCTTCCAAAAACATTTTGACAAAAATTTTTTCGAGAAATTTCGAAATAATTTAGCAAAAAGTAGATGTTTTTAGATTCCTTTTTTCAAGGCAAAGACGATGGACAATGTTATTCAACGAAAAAATTAATTCTTCAGGGTGAAAATCGAGGATATAAGTGTGAACTTATATCAGTTGATATCTCGGTGCATTTTTAAGCTAGCGCAAATCTGATAACACAGATCGACGCAGCTTAAAAATCCGCATCGAATGCACTATACTACATTGAGAAACGCTTAATACAAAAATTAGTTATGATCGTTTGAAAAATGATGCATTAGTGTATGTTGAGTTTCCATGTACACTCAACATTGCTTCCAAAAACATTTTGACAAAACTTTTTTCGAAAAATTTCAAAATAATTTAGCAAAAAGTAGATGTTTTTAGATTCCATTTTTCAAGGCAAAGACGATGGACAATGTTATTCAACGAAAAAATCAATTCTTCAGGGTGAAAATCGAGGATATAAGTGTGAACTTATATCAGTTGATATCTCGGTGCATTTTTAAGCTAGCGCAAATCTGATAACACAGATCGACGCAGCTTAAAAATCCGCATCGAATGCACTATACTACATTGAGAAACGCTTGATACAAAAATTAGTTATGATCGTTTGAAAAATGATGCATTAGTGTATGTTGAGTTTCCATGTACACTCAACATTGCTTCCAAAAACATTTTGACAAAAATTTTTTCGAGAAATTTCGAAATAATTTAGCAAAAAGTAGATGTTTTTAGATTCCTTTTTTCAAGGCAAAGACGATGGACAATGTTATTCAACGAAAAAATTAATTCTTCAGGGTGAAAATCGAGGATATAAGTGTGAACTTATATCAGTTGATATCTCGGTGCATTTTTAAGCTAGCGCAAATCTGATAACACAGATCGACGCAGCTTAAAAATCCGCATCGAATGCACTATACTACATTGAGAAACGCTTAATACAAAAATTAGTTATGATCGTTTGAAAAATGATGCATTAGTGTATGTTGAGTTTCCATGTACACTCAACATTGCTTCCAAAAACATTTTGACAAAACTTTTTTCGAAAAATTTCAAAATAATTTAGCAAAAAGTAGATGTTTTTAGATTCCATTTTTCAAGGCAAAGACGATGGACAATGTTATTCAACGAAAAAATCAATTCTTCAGGGTGAAAATCGAGGATATAAGTGTGAACTTATATCAGTTGATATCTTGGTGCATTTTTAAGCTAGCGCAAATCTGATAACACAGATCGACGCAGCTTAAAAATCCGCATCGAATGCACTATACTACATTGAGAAATGCTTAATACAAAAATTAGTTATGATCGTTTGAAAAATGATGCATTAGTGTATGTTGAGTTTCCATGTACACTCAACATTGCTTCCAAAAACATTTTGACAAAAATTTTTTGGAAAAATTTTAAAATAATTTAGCAAAAAGTAGATGTTTTTAGATTCCTTTTTTCAAGGCAAAGACGATGGACAATGTTATTCAACGAAAAAATCAATTCTTCAGGGTGAAAATCGAGGATATAAGTGTGAACTTATATCAGTTGATATCTTGGTGCATTTTTAAGCTAGCGCAAATCTGATAACACAGATCGACGCAGCTTAAAAATCCGCATCGAATGCACTATACTACATTGAGAAATGCTTAATACAAAAATTAGTTATGATCGTTTGAAAAATGATGCATTAGTGTATGTTGAGTTTCCATGTACACTCAACATTGCTTCCAAAAACATTTTGACAAAAATTTTTTCGAAAAATTTTAAAATAATTTAGCAAAAAGTAGATGTTTTTAGATTCCTTTTTTCAAGGCAAAGACGATGGACAATGTTATTCAACGAAAAAATTAATTCTTCAGGGTGAAAATCGAGGATATAAGTGTGAACTTATATCAGTTGATATCTTGGTGCATTTTTAAGCTAGCGCAAATCTGATAACACAGATCGACGCAGCTTAAAAATCCGCATCGAATGCACTATACTACATTGAGAAATGCTTAATACAAAAATTAGTTATGATCGTTTGAAAAATGATGCATTAGTGTATGTTGAGTTTCCATGTACACTCAACATTGCTTCCAAAAACATTTTGACAAAAATTTTTTGGAAAAATTTTAAAATAATTTAGCAAAAAGTAGATGTTTTTAGATTCCTTTTTTCAAGGCAAAGACGATGGACAATGTTATTCAACGAAAAAATCAATTCTTCAGGGTGAAAATCGAGGATATAAGTGTGAACTTATATCAGTTGATATCTTGGTGCATTTTTAAGCTAGCGCAAATCTGATAACACAGATCGACGCAGCTTAAAAATCCGCATCGAATGCACTATACTACATTGAGAAATGCTTAATACAAAAATTAGTTATGATCGTTTGAAAAATGATGCATTAGTGTATGTTGAGTTTCCATGTACACTCAACATTGCTTCCAAAAACATTTTGACAAAAATTTTTTCGAAAAATTTTAAAATAATTTAGCAAAAAGTAGATGTTTTTAGATTCCTTTTTTCAAGGCAAAGACGATGGACAATGTTATTCAACGAAAAAATTAATTCTTCAGGGTGAAAATCGAGGATATAAGTGTGAACTTATATCAGTTGATATCTTGGTGCATTTTTAAGCTAGCGCAAATCTGATAACACAGATCGACGCAGCTTAAAAATCCGCATCGAATGCACTATACTACATTGAGAAATGCTTAATACAAAAATTAGTTATGATCGTTTGAAAAATGATGCATTAGTGTATGTTGAGTTTCCATGTACACTCAACATTGCTTCCAAAAACATTTTGACAAAAATTTTTTCGAAAAATTTCAAAATAATTTAGCAAAAAGTAGATGTTTTTAGATTCCTTTTTTCAAGGCAAAGACGATGGACAATGTTATTCAACGAAAAAATCAATTCTTCAGGGTGAAAATCGAGGTTTTAAGTGTGAACTTATATCAGTTGATATCTCGGTGCATTTTTAAGCTAGCGCAAATCTGATAACACAGATCGACGCAGCTTAAAAATCCGCATCGAATGCACTATACTACATTGAGAAACGCTTAATACAAAAATTAGTTATGATCGTTTGAAAAATGATGCATTAGTGTATGTTGAGTTTCCATGTACACTCAACATTGCTTCCAAAAACATTTTGACAAAACTTTTTTCGAAAAATTTCAAAATAATTTAGCAAAAAGTAGATGTTTTAAGATTCCATTTTTCAAGGCAAAGACGATGGACAATGTTATTCAACGAAAAAATCAATTCTTCAGGGTGAAAATCGAGGATATAAGTGTGAACTTATATCAGTTGATATCTTGGTGCATTTTTAAGCTAGCGCAAATCTGATAACACAGATCGACGCAGCTTAAAAATCCGCATCGAATGCATTATACTACATTGAGAAATGCTTAATACAAAAATTAGTTATGATCGTTTGAAAAATGATGCATTAGTGTATGTTGAGTTTCCATGTACACTCAACATTGCTTCCAAAAACATTTTGACAAAAATTTTTTCGAAAAATTTTAAAATAATTTAGCAAAAAGTAGATGTTTTTAGATTCCTTTTTTCAAGGCAAAGACGATGGACAATGTTATTCAACGAAAAAATTAATTCTTCAGGGTGAAAATCGAGGATATAAGTGTGAACTTATATCAGTTGATATCTCGTTGCATTTTTAAGCTAGCGCAAATCTGATAACACAGAACGACGCAGCTTAAAAATCCGCATCGAATGCACTATACTACATTGAGAAACGCTTAATACAAAAATTAGTTATGATCGTTTGAAAAATGATGCATTAGTGTATGTTGAGTTTCCATGTACACTCAACATTGCTTCCAAAAACATTTTGACAAAACTTTTTTCGAAAAATTTCAAAATAATTTAGCAAAAAGTAGATGTTTTTAGATTTCATTTTTCAAGGCAAAGACGATGGACAATGTTATTCAACGAAAAAATCAATTCTTCAGGGTGAAAATCGAGGATATAAGTGTGAACTTATATCAGTTGATATCTCGGTGCATTTTTAAGCTAGCGCAAATCTGATAACACAGATCGACGCAGCTTAAAAATCCGCATCGAATGCACTATACTACATTGAGAAACGCTTGATACAAAAATTAGTTATGATCGTTTGAAAAATGATGCATTAGTGTATGTTGAGTTTCCATGTACACTCAACATTGCTTCCAAAAACATTTTGACAAAAATTTTTTGGAAAAATTTTAAAATAATTTAGCAAAAAGTAGATGTTTTTAGATTCCTTTTTTCAAGGCAAAGACGATGGACAATGTTATTCAACGAAAAAATCAATTCTTCAGGGTGAAAATCGAGGATATAAGTGTGAACTTATATCAGTTGATATCTTGGTGCATTTTTAAGCTAGCGTAAATCTGATAACACAGATCGACGCAGCTTAAAAATCCGCATCGAATGCACTATACTACATTGAGAAATGCTTAATACAAAAATTAGTTATGATCGTTTGAAAAATGATGCATTAGTGTATGTTGAGTTTCCATGTACACTCAACATTGCTTCCAAAAACATTTTGACAAAAATTTTTTCGAAAAATTTTAAAATAATTTAGCAAAAAGTAGATGTTTTTAGATTCCTTTTTTCAAGGCAAAGACGATGGACAATGTTATTCAACGAAAAAATTAATTCTTCAGGGTGAAAATCGAGGATATAAGTGTGAACTTATATCAGTTGATATCTTGGTGCATTTTTAAGCTAGCGCAAATCTGATAACACAGATCGACGCA
Organism: Auanema rhodensis; assembly: GCA_964057225.1. Lineage (NCBI taxonomy): Eukaryota > Metazoa > Nematoda > Chromadorea > Rhabditida > Rhabditidae > Auanema > Auanema rhodense. The sequence goes on along the minus strand of OZ059899.1, from coordinate 4,050,939 downwards.
GCTTAAAAATCCGCATCGAATGCACTATACTACATTGAGAAATGCTTAATACAAAAATTAGTTATGATCGTTTGAAAAATGATGCATTAGTGTATGTTGAGTTTCCATGTACACTCAACATTGCTTCCAAAAACATTTTGACAAAAATTTTTTCGAAAAATTTTAAAATAATTTAGCAAAAAGTAGATGTTTTTAGATTCCTTTTTTCAAGGCAAAGACGATGGACAATGTTATTCAACGAAAAAATCAATTCTTCAGGGTGAAAATCGAGGATATAAGTGTGAACTTATATCAGTTGATATCTCGGTGCATTTTTAAGCTAGCGCAAATCTGATAACACAGATCGACGCAGCTTAAAAATCCGCATCGAATGCACTATACTACATTGAGAAACGCTTAATACAAAAATTAGTTATGATCGTTTGAAAAATGATGCATTAGTGTATGTTGAGTTTCCATGTACACTCAACATTGCTTCCAAAAACATTTTGACAAAACTTTTTTCGAAAAATTTCAAAATAATTTAGCAAAAAGTAGATGTTTTAAGATTCCATTTTTCAAGGCAAAGACGATGGACAATGTTATTCAACGAAAAAATCAATTCTTCAGGGTGAAAATCGAGGATATAAGTGTGAACTTATATCAGTTGATATCTTGGTGCATTTTTAAGCTAGCGCAAATCTGATAACACAGATCGACGCAGCTTAAAAATCCGCATCGAATGCACTATACTACATTGAGAAATGCTTAATACAAAAATTAGTTATGATCGTTTGAAAAATGATGCATTAGTGTATGTTGAGTTTCCATGTACACTCAACATTGCTTCCAAAAACATTTTGACAAAAATTTTTTCGAAAAATTTTAAAATAATTTAGCAAAAAGTAGATGTTTTTAGATTCCTTTTTTCAAGGCAAAGACGATGGACAATGTTATTCAACGAAAAAATTAATTCTTCAGGGTGAAAATCGAGGATATAAGTGTGAACTTATATCAGTTGATATCTCGTTGCATTTTTAAGCTAGCGCAAATCTGATAACACAGAACGACGCAGCTTAAAAATCCGCATCGAATGCACTATACTACATTGAGAAACGCTTAATACAAAAATTAGTTATGATCGTTTGAAAAATGATGCATTAGTGTATGTTGAGTTTCCATGTACACTCAACATTGCTTCCAAAAACATTTTGACAAAACTTTTTTCGAAAAATTTCAAAATAATTTAGCAAAAAGTAGATGTTTTTAGATTTCATTTTTCAAGGCAAAGACGATGGACAATGTTATTCAACGAAAAAATCAATTCTTCAGGGTGAAAATCGAGGATATAAGTGTGAACTTATATCAGTTGATATCTCGGTGCATTTTTAAGCTAGCGCAAATCTGATAACACAGATCGACGCAGCTTAAAAATCCGCATCGAATGCACTATACTACATTGAGAAACGCTTGATACAAAAATTAGTTATGATCGTTTGAAAAATGATGCATTAGTGTATGTTGAGTTTCCATGTACACTCAACATTGCTTCCAAAAACATTTTGACAAAAATTTTTTCGAGAAATTTCGAAATAATTTAGCAAAAAGTAGATGTTTTTAGATTCCTTTTTTCAAGGCAAAGACGATGGACAATGTTATTCAACGAAAAAATTAATTCTTCAGGGTGAAAATCGAGGATATAAGTGTGAACTTATATCAGTTGATATCTCGGTGCATTTTTAAGCTAGCGCAAATCTGATAACACAGATCGACGCAGCTTAAAAATCCGCATCGAATGCACTATACTACATTGAGAAACGCTTAATGCAAAAATTAGTTATGATCGTTTGAAAAATGATGCATTAGTGTATGTTGAGTTTCCATGTACACTCAACATTGCTTCCAAAAACATTTTGACAAAACTTTTTTCGAAAAATTTCAAAATAATTTAGCAAAAAGTAGATGTTTTTAGATTCCATTTTTCAAGGCAAAGACGATGGACAATGTTATTCAACGAAAAAATCAATTCTTCAGGGTGAAAATCGAGGATATAAGTGTGAACTTATATCAGTTGATATCTCGGTGCATTTTTAAGCTAGCGCAAATCTGATAACACAGATCGACGCAGCTTAAAAATCCGCATCGAATGCACTATACTACATTGAGAAACGCTTGATACAAAAATTAGTTATGATCGTTTGAAAAATGATGCATTAGTGTATGTTGAGTTTCCATGTACACTCAACATTGCTTCCAAAAACATTTTGACAAAAATTTTTTCGAGAAATTTCGAAATAATTTAGCAAAAAGTAGATGTTTTTAGATTCCTTTTTTCAAGGCAAAGACGATGGACAATGTTATTCAACGAAAAAATTAATTCTTCAGGGTGAAAATCGAGGATATAAGTGTGAACTTATATCAGTTGATATCTTGGTGCATTTTTAAGCTAGCGCAAATCTGATAACACAGATCGACGCAGCTTAAAAATCCGCATCGAATGCACTATACTACATTGAGAAATGCTTAATACAAAAATTAGTTATGATCGTTTGAAAAATGATGCATTAGTGTATGTTGAGTTTCCATGTACACTCAACATTGCTTCCAAAAACATTTTGACAAAAATTTTTTCGAAAAATTTCAAAATAATTTAGCAAAAAGTAGATGTTTTTAGATTCCATTTTTCAAGGCAAAGACGATGGACAATGTTATTCAACGAAAAAATCAATTCTTCAGGGTGAAAATCGAGGATATAAGTGTGAACTTATATCAGTTGATATCTCGGTGCATTTTTAAGCTAGCGCAAATCTGATAACACAGATCGACGCAGCTTAAAAATCCGCATCGAATGCACTATACTACATTGAGAAACGCTTGATACAAAAATTAGTTATGATCGTTTGAAAAATGATGCATTAGTGTATGTTGAGTTTCCATGTACACTCAACATTGCTTCCAAAAACATTTTGACAAAAATTTTTTCGAGAAATTTCGAAATAATTTAGCAAAAAGTAGATGTTTTTAGATTCCTTTTTTCAAGGCAAAGACGATGGACAATGTTATTCAACGAAAAAATTAATTCTTCAGGGTGAAAATCGAGGATATAAGTGTGAACTTATATCAGTTGATATCTTGGTGCATTTTTAAGCTAGCGCAAATCTGATAACACAGATCGACGCAGCTTAAAAATCCGCATCGAATGCACTATACTACATTGAGAAATGCTTAATACAAAAATTAGTTATGATCGTTTGAAAAATGATGCATTAGTGTATGTTGAGTTTCCATGTACACTCAACATTGCTTCCAAAAACATTTTGACAAAAATTTTTTCGAAAAATTTCAAAATAATTTAGCAAAAAGTAGATGTTTTTAGATTCCTTTTTTCAAGGCAAAGACGATGGACAATGTTATTCAACGAAAAAATCAATTCTTCAGGGTGAAAATCGAGGATATAAGTGTGAACTTATATCAGTTGATATCTTGGTGCATTTTTAAGCTAGCGCAAATCTGATAACACAGATCGACGCAGCTTAAAAATCCGCATCGAATGCACTATACTACATTGAGAAATGCTTAATACAAAAATTAGTTATGATCGTTTGAAAAATGATGCATTAGTGTATGTTGAGTTTCCATGTACACTCAACATTGCTTCCAAAAACATTTTGACAAAAATTTTTTGGAAAAATTTTAAAATAATTTAGCAAAAAGTAGATGTTTTTAGATTCCTTTTTTCAAGGCAAAGACGATGGACAATGTTATTCAACGAAAAAATCAATTCTTCAGGGTGAAAATCGAGGATATAAGTGTGAACTTATATCAGTTGATATCTTGGTGCATTTTTAAGCTAGCGCAAATCTGATAACACAGATCGACGCAGCTTAAAAATCCGCATCGAATGCACTATACTACATTGAGAAATGCTTAATACAAAAATTAGTTATGATCGTTTGAAAAATGATGCATTAGTGTATGTTGAGTTTCCATGTACACTCAACATTGCTTCCAAAAACATTTTGACAAAAATTTTTTCGAAAAATTTTAAAATAATTTAGCAAAAAGTAGATGTTTTTAGATTCCTTTTTTCAAGGCAAAGACGATGGACAATGTTATTCAACGAAAAAATTAATTCTTCAGGGTGAAAATCGAGGATATAAGTGTGAACTTATATCAGTTGATATCTTGGTGCATTTTTAAGCTAGCGCAAATCTGATAACACAGATCGACGCAGCTTAAAAATCCGCATCGAATGCACTATACTACATTGAGAAATGCTTAATACAAAAATTAGTTATGATCGTTTGAAAAATGATGCATTAGTGTATGTTGAGTTTCCATGTACACTCAACATTGCTTCCAAAAACATTTTGACAAAAATTTTTTCGAAAAATTTTAAAATAATTTAGCAAAAAGTAGATGTTTTTAGATTCCTTTTTTCAAGGCAAAGACGATGGACAATGTTATTCAACGAAAAAATCAATTCTTCAGGGTGAAAATCGAGGATATAAGTGTGAACTTATATCAGTTGATATCTTGGTGCATTTTTAAGCTAGCGCAAATCTGATAACACAGATCGACGCAGCTTAAAAATCCGCATCGAATGCACTATACTACATTGAGAAATGCTTAATACAAAAATTAGTTATGATCGTTTGAAAAATGATGCATTAGTGTATGTTGAGTTTCCATGTACACTCAACATTGCTTCCAAAAACATTTTGACAAAAATTTTTTCGAGAAATTTCGAAATAATTTAGCAAAAAGTAGATGTTTTTAGATTCCTTTTTTCAAGGCAAAGACGATGGACAATGTTATTCAACGAAAAAATTAATTCTTCAGGGTGAAAATCGAGGATATAAGTGTGAACTTATATCAGTTGATATCTTGGTGCATTTTTAAGCTAGCGCAAATCTGATAACACAGATCGACGCAGCTTAAAAATCCGCATCGAATGCACTATACTACATTGAGAAATGCTTAATACAAAAATTAGTTATGATCGTTTGAAAAATGATGCATTAGTGTATGTTGAGTTTCCATGTACACTCAACATTGCTTCCAAAAACATTTTGACAAAAATTTTTTCGAAAAATTTCAAAATAATTTAGCAAAAAGTAGATGTTTTTAGATTCCTTTTTTCAAGGCAAAGACGATGGACAATGTTATTCAACGAAAAAATCAATTCTTCAGGGTGAAAATCGAGGTTTTAAGTGTGAACTTATATCAGTTGATATCTCGGTGCATTTTTAAGCTAGCGCAAATCTGATAACACAGATCGACGCAGCTTAAAAATCCGCATCGAATGCACTATACTACATTGAGAAACGCTTAATACAAAAATTAGTTATGATCGTTTGAAAAATGATGCATTAGTGTATGTTGAGTTTCCATGTACACTCAACATTGCTTCCAAAAACATTTTGACAAAACTTTTTTCGAAAAATTTCAAAATAATTTAGCAAAAAGTAGATGTTTTAAGATTCCATTTTTCAAGGCAAAGACGATGGACAATGTTATTCAACGAAAAAATCAATTCTTCAGGGTGAAAATCGAGGATATAAGTGTGAACTTATATCAGTTGATATCTTGGTGCATTTTTAAGCTAGCGCAAATCTGATAACACAGATCGACGCAGCTTAAAAATCCGCATCGAATGCATTATACTACATTGAGAAATGCTTAATACAAAAATTAGTTATGATCGTTTGAAAAATGATGCATTAGTGTATGTTGAGTTTCCATGTACACTCAACATTGCTTCCAAAAACATTTTGACAAAAATTTTTTCGAAAAATTTTAAAATAATTTAGCAAAAAGTAGATGTTTTTAGATTCCTTTTTTCAAGGCAAAGACGATGGACAATGTTATTCAACGAAAAAATTAATTCTTCAGGGTGAAAATCGAGGATATAAGTGTGAACTTTAATCAGTTGATATCTCGTTGCATTTTTAAGCTAGCGCAAATCTGATAACACAGAACGACGCAGCTTAAAAATCCGCATCGAATGCACTATACTACATTGAGAAACGCTTAATACAAAAATTAGTTATGATCGTTTGAAAAATGATGCATTAGTGTATGTTGAGTTTCCATGTACACTCAACATTGCTTCCAAAAACATTTTGACAAAACTTTTTTCGAAAAATTTCAAAATAATTTAGCAAAAAGTAGATGTTTTTAGATTTCATTTTTCAAGGCAAAGACGATGGACAATGTTATTCAACGAAAAAATCAATTCTTCAGGGTGAAAATCGAGGATATAAGTGTGAACTTATATCAGTTGATATCTCGGTGCATTTTTAAGCTAGCGCAAATCTGATAACACAGATCGACGCAGCTTAAAAATCCGCATCGAATGCACTATACTACATTGAGAAACGCTTGATACAAAAATTAGTTATGATCGTTTGAAAAATGATGCATTAGTGTATGTTGAGTTTCCATGTACACTCAACATTGCTTCCAAAAACATTTTGACAAAAATTTTTTGGAAAAATTTTAAAATAATTTAGCAAAAAGTAGATGTTTTTAGATTCCTTTTTTCAAGGCAAAGACGATGGACAATGTTATTCAACGAAAAAATCAATTCTTCAGGGTGAAAATCGAGGATATAAGTGTGAACTTATATCAGTTGATATCTTGGTGCATTTTTAAGCTAGCGCAAATCTGATAACACAGATCGACGCAGCTTAAAAATCCGCATCGAATGCACTATACTACATTGAGAAATGCTTAATACAAAAATTAGTTATGATCGTTTGAAAAATGATGCATTAGTGTATGTTGAGTTTCCATGTACACTCAACATTGCTTCCAAAAACATTTTGACAAAAATTTTTTCGAAAAATTTTAAAATAATTTAGCAAAAAGTAGATGTTTTTAGATTCCTTTTTTCAAGGCAAAGACGATGGACAATGTTATTCAACGAAAAAATTAATTCTTCAGGGTGAAAATCGAGGATATAAGTGTGAACTTATATCAGTTGATATCTTGGTGCATTTTTAAGCTAGCGCAAATCTGATAACACAGATCGACGCAGCTTAAAAATCCGCATCGAATGCACTATACTACATTGAGAAATGCTTAATACAAAAATTAGTTATGATCGTTTGAAAAATGATGCATTAGTGTATGTTGAGTTTCCATGTACACTCAACATTGCTTCCAAAAACATTTTGACAAAAATTTTTTCGAAAAATTTTAAAATGATTTAGCAAAAAGTAGATGTTTTTAGATTCCTTTTTTCAAGGCAAAGACGATGGACAATGTTATTCAACGAAAAAATTAATTCTTCAGGGTGAAAATCGAGGATATAAGTGTGAACTTATATCAGTTGATATCTCGTTGCATTTTTAAGCTAGCGGAAATCTGATAACACAGAACGACGCAGCTTAAAAATCCGCATCGAATGCACTATACTACATTGAGAAACGCTTAATACAAAAATTAGTTATGATCGTTTGAAAAATGATGCATTAGTGTATGTTGAGTTTCCATGTACACTCAACATTGCTTCCAAAAACATTTTGACAAAACTTTTTTCGAAAAATTTCAAAATAATTTAGCAAAAAGTAGATGTTTTTAGATTTCATTTTTCAAGGCAAAGACGATGGACAATGTTATTCAACGAAAAAATCAATTCTTCAGGGTGAAAATCGAGGATATAAGTGTGAACTTATATCAGTTGATATCTCGGTGCATTTTTAAGCTAGCGCAAATCTGATAACACAGATCGACGCAGCTTAAAAATCCGCATCGAATGCACTATACTACATTGAGAAACGCTTGATACAAAAATTAGTTATGATCGTTTGAAAAATGATGCATTAGTGTATGTTGAGTTTCCATGTACACTCAACATTGCTTCCAAAAACATTTTGACAAAAATTTTTTCGAGAAATTTCGAAATAATTTAGCAAAAAGTAGATGTTTTTAGATTCCTTTTTTCAAGGCAAAGACGATGGACAATGTTATTCAACGAAAAAATTAATTCTTCAGGGTGAAAATCGAGGATATAAGTGTGAACTTATATCAGTTGATATCTCGGTGCATTTTTAAGCTAGCGCAAATCTGATAACACAGATCGACGCAGCTTAAAAATCCGAATCGAATGCACTATACTACATTGAGAAACGCTTAATACAAAAATTAGTTATGATCGTTTGAAAAATGATGCATTAGTGTATGTTGAGTTTCCATGTACACTCAACATTGCTTCCAAAAACATTTTGACAAAACTTTTTTCGAAAAATTTCAAAATAATTTAGCAAAAAGTAGATGTTTTTAGATTCCATTTTTCAAGGCAAAGACGATGGACAATGTTATTCAACGAAAAAATCAATTCTTCAGGGTGAAAATCGAGGATATAAGTGTGAACTTATATCAGTTGATATCTTGGTGCATTTTTAAGCTAGCGCAAATCTGATAACACAGATCGACGCAGCTTAAAAATCCGCATCGAATGCACTATACTACATTGAGAAACGCTTAATACAAAAATTAGTTATGATCGTTTGAAAAATGATGCATTAGTGTATGTTGAGTTTCCATGTACACTCAACATTGCTTCCAAAAACATTTTGACAAAAATTTTTTCGAAAAATTTTAAAATAATTTAGCAAAAAGTAGATGTTTTTAGATTCCTTTTTTCAAGGCAAAGACGATGGACAATGTTATTCAACGAAAAAATTAATTCTTCAGGGTGAAAATCGAGGATATAAGTGTGAACTTATATCAGTTGATATCTCGTTGCATTTTTAAGCTAGCGCAAATCTGATAACACAGAACGACGCAGCTTAAAAATCCGCATCGAATGCACTATACTACATTGAGAAACGCTTAATACAAAAATTAGTTATGATCGTTTGAAAAATGATGCATTAGTGTATGTTGAGTTTCCATGTACACTCAACATTGCTTCCAAAAACATTTTGACAAAACTTTTTTCGAAAAATTTCAAAATAATTTAGCAAAAAGTAGATGTTTTTAGATTCCTTTTTTCAAGGCAAAGACGATGGACAATGTTATTCAACGAAAAAATTAATTCTTCAGGGTGAAAATCGAGGATATAAGTGTGAACTTATATCAGTTGATATCTCGTTGCATTTTTAAGCTAGCGCAAATCTGATAACACAGAACGACGCAGCTTAAAAATCCGCATCGAATGCACTATACTACATTGAGAAACGCTTAATACAAAAATTAGTTATGATCGTTTGAAAAATGATGCATTAGTGTATGTTGAGTTTCCATGTACACTCAACATTGCTTCCAAAAACATTTTGACAAAACTTTTTTCGAAAAATTTCAAAATAATTTAGCAAAAAGTAGATGTTTTTAGATTCCTTTTTTCAAGGCAAAGACGATGGACAATGTTATTCAACGAAAAAATTAATTCTTCAGGGTGAAAATCGAGGATATAAGTGTGAACTTATATCAGTTGATATCTCGTTGCATTTTTAAGCTAGCGCAAATCTGATAACACAGAACGACGCAGCTTAAAAATCCGCATCGAATGCACTATACTACATTGAGAAACGCTTAATACAAAAATTAGTTATGATCGTTTGAAAAATGATGCATTAGTGTATGTTGAGTTTCCATGTACACTCAACATTGCTTCCAAAAACATTTTGACAAAACTTTTTTCGAAAAATTTCAAAATAATTTAGCAAAAAGTAGATGTTTTTAGATTCCTTTTTTCAAGGCAAAGACGATGGACAATGTTATTCAACGAAAAAATTAATTCTTCAGGGTGAAAATCGAGGATATAAGTGTGAACTTATGTCGCAGTTGGCTATAGTTACCCACCTATGTTTCATGTGGTATATAACGTATAGTTATCCACAAACACTCTGTTGAGTACGTTAAACATTATATTATCTTGAGAAGTATGTAAAACATTGATAAAACCTATATCATATAAAATCACATACTTAACTACATATAGTTAACTACATGAATATAGTACAGTTGAATTCGTCTTGCAACGACAAGCACGAATATATCATTCTTATTTCATTTAGACAAGTTCTAACAAAGTTACAACTTTGGGCATGTTGCCAAGATCAACTACCGTAATCAGATTATCAAGCATGCACATCTAAGATTAGTGATAAGATCAATTGTTTACCTAAAATTGTTGATATAAGATAATTGTGATATATTTTAATCAGTTTAAGTCTGTCTTTTATTTTTCTAATTTTTTAATAAATTCTTTTATTTTTTTATTTTTTTTCCTTTTTTATTATACAGTCTTTTGACTTGGGGGCCGAACCGGTTCTCTGCTCGATTGATTGTTTTTTTGTTAAATAGGGAAACGTATAGTTTCTTAACCTATTTTTGAGCGTATAGCTCTTGGTGATTTAGTCACAACTCTCCCGTATAGGGTTTTTCCGATTTTTTCTGAATTTTTTTTTTTTCATAAAATTTTTTGTGAAAAAAAAAAAAAGAGGAAAAAAAAAAATTTTGCTAAACACTGATTAGGTGTTAACAGAATTTTTTTTTCGGAGAAACTTGAGAGAGTTGAAACTTTCACTTTTGATTTCGAGAAGAAATCAAAATTTTTTGTCATTGTTCGTATAGAATTTTTTTGACAATATTTTAAATTATTTTTTCGTATAGAAAACTAATAATTTTATTTCCAGTTGACAAACAGTCATTGCCTATATCTCCATCATGAGTGAGGAACTGGATATCGAAATGAACGAGGTAAGACTACCTTTTAATTTTGATAAATTTGAGAGTAATATAGATAACATTTTATCTTTTGCTCAAAGTTTGATTTTAAATCATACTAAAACCGGTTGTAGACCAAGAGTCGAAGCCGAGAAAAATCTAGCTAAAATAGCTAAGAATTTAAAAATCTCTAGTTCTGAAATAAAAAATTTTCAAAAAGAGATTGATTTGTTAAATCAGATCCACAACATCTGTGATTCTAACAATGATAATGTTTTGATTAAAATTGAAAATTTGATTAATCATAATATTAAACATGATTTTTTACAGGTTGAACAAGTAACCGATGAAAAATTTATGAATCTGTCAATTACAGATAGTGAAAAAGGTTCGTTAGTAAATTCTAAACTGAATAAATCCTTTTCTTCTTTACAGCTGAAGAGCTCAGCAAGAAAGAACAAACTTTACAGCCAGGAGTGCAGTTATCAGGGTAAGTCCTTTTACGATATTGCAAAACTCATGAAAACCCAGTTACTACCTGAGGTTGAGGCTTATAAGGGTGGATCGTATAGTGAATTCGTTGATTTCACAGAACGATTTAACTATAAATACCCAGATGATGTTTTTTCTCAACGTGAAAAAAAACTTTTATTCATCAATAAACTCCAAGGCGAGATCAGAAATCGCTATAGAGAGTTACCTGAAGCCATAAAGCAAAGTTCCTTAGATGTCATAGTGAACAGTTTACGTAGAGAGTCAACCGTTTCACAAAGACAGGGAAGAATGCAGGCTACTGAAAACTTGAAAAGTTTGAAATGGAATAGATCCCAGTCGTTAGTAAATTACTGCGATGAGTTAGAAAAACTGACTCAACTGGCTAATCCAGATTTAATTCCTGGTTTATTATCGTTCGAAAGAGCAAATAAACTGTACCAAGAACTTTGTAATTGTTCTTGTGGAGTTTCCATCCTTGAAAAAATAGAGGATGAGGAGGACGAAGAAATTTACGAAAAAGTAAAACAAATCGCCCTCAGATGTGAACGAAATAAGTTAACTCGTTCAATCAATCAATCCAATGAATCCGAGCAGAAACAAAACTTGAGCCGGAAACAATATCCACATATCTCCGATGAGAGAAGAGTGAGAAACACTAATAATAATGAAATTATTTGTGTGAACTGTAATAAAAAAGGACATACTGCAAACGTATGTTTTAAAAGACAAAATGAGAGAATAGAGAATGAAAGTAGACTTAATACTCCTCGAGAACCACCCAGCATTAACAGAAAAGCTGAGAGTTGGAATCGAGCAATCCAAATCACTTCAAGTGATTTGAGAAACCCCCCATTGTTTGGTAAACCAGCATTAGGGAGAATGACTTTATGTCAAGTCCATATGCATGATGCATTACTAGATACTGGATCGCAAATTTCGGTCATCAGTTCATCATTGCTAGTTCGAGTAATCGATTCGTTGAAACAAAAAAAAATCAACGCAGATGAAAGAATAGTGGAATTACCATGGACTAATAAAAAGTTCATAGTTAACGCATCAGGTGATCAAATGCATTTTGTTGGCGCCGTGCGAATGTCTGTTTTGTGTGATGAAAACCACAAAGAGGCAATTGTTGACTTTTTAGTCAGCAAAAACAAAGAAAATCAAATGATATTGGGTACAAATTGTTTGAATTCTTTAGACATATGCTTAAAGTTCAATAAAACTAAAGCAATGACTCTAAAAAGAGTGTATTTACCTCCTTTTTCGCAAAATCAAGTGTTAGTTTCTTGTGACGCGATTTCAATAAAAAGAGAAATGTTTTTTAACGCTCTAACTGCTGTTGCAGTTTCGGGAATATATCCCATCAAAGATAATATATCAACCGTGAATTTACATAATAACACGGACAACCCTGTGATGATTAAGGCAGGAGAATTTATAGGTCACTGGAGATTTGGTTTTGAAACAATAGAGCCAAATCCAGCGATAAAAAAGATCAGTTTGAGAGAAAAACCTGAACACGAATGCGAAATACAGCATCAGGACTCTTACCGATTGGATAAACGAACTTTTGAGAGTCAAAAGTTTAAAGCTCCCAATTTGGGGTTAGTTAAAAATAATGTGCAGGTTGCTCTAAATGAAGCCGACCTAACACATACTGATATGGTCACAAAACCAATCAGATTGAAAGTTCGACCTGTTCCTATTAGAGTCAGGAACGGATTTAAGAAGGTTTTCAAAAATCTTCTAAACAAGAGATTGAATGAACCTAGCAATAGTGCTATGGCTCTTCCTATTGTTTCAATAGAAAATAAAAATAGGAATGATAAAACCAAAAAAAGGTTTAAATCATACTCTGATAAAAAGAGTGAGAAAAAATCCGATTCACCAAAAATAAGTGATCGAGTTTTCATTAAAACACCTTTTGAAAAAAGAGGTGATCCGAATAAGAAACAAGCTTTCGATTTTCGAGGACCGTACAGAGTGATATCAAAATATAACACTTCTGCATTTATTAATGAACTAGAGGAAAATAATGAACCTCTAAAAGTTCAAACAGATCTACTACATAAAATCCCTGATAATTTGGGAGTAGTAACTGCTGAAACAAAACGTAACAGAAAAAAAAAGTGTAATCGTATTTGTTTCAGAAACCTGATCATAACTCCTGATCAAGCCTGCCACCCTTTGTATAAATGTTCGGGAAAAATACAAAGAAACGACGGATATGAAGAACAGTGCAGTTGGAAAACAGCAACTTATGGCTCCATTTTTGGAGAGAAATGTCCGATACCACTCAAAGGACTACAAATTTCAAATACATATCGTCTGGCCCAGTTTATCGAAGTTTTAGAGAATCCAAAAATATGGATTGATCAAAAACTCAATGTTATTAATCGTATGCAAGTCATGCCGCAAGCAACAAGCATGGCTGAAGCATTTTGTATTCAACGGAAAAATTGTTTACACGCTAAAATAGATTATCCATTGTTAGAGAATTATCATCTAACATTCACAGAATGCGCCCTTTTCGGAATGTCAGAAGACAACGCCTCAAAAGCTTTTCTTTTATCGTTAGGAAAAATTTCTCGGGAAGAAAAGAGAGTTAAAGAAGATATTTTCTTCTACCCTAAAAACTATAGCGGGTTAACAGAATTTGAATTTCCTTATGGTCGTTCAGTTGAATATTCTTCAATGAAAGAAGATATCCCACGATATTTACTGAACAAAGTAAATTTGAAATATGCTTTTGTAACACTACCAATGATTACAAATACTTCCGAAATTCAAGAAATTTTGAGAATTTTGTCACGTTTGGGGGTAGTGTTGCAAGCGCATATAGTATTACTGAGTCCTTTATGTCGCTACGACGATCATAAATTTTTTGACTCAATGGAAGTGTGGGAAAAAGAAACGGAGCTTTTGAAATTCCAGTTACATTCTCTTAATGAGTCTTGTTTCGTTCAGTATGTTGGTTGTCGTAAAAACGATTTACCTTTAATTACTCATTTTTGGCATTCGGGTGGCCCATTACCTTATAATAAATCAACTGACCGTATAAGAGTTGATGATTTGAAAAATTATACAACTATGCTCAAGAAAAACCTTTTAGGGCTTGGTATGGCCACTATGTTTAACAGGGTGGATCGCAAAAAACGCACTAGCGCTCAAAATGTTCCAAAGCGCGCAAATAATCAATTACACCACGTGAAACAAAATGTTTCTTTCAAATCCCGCCACACACCCTTTCATAAACATTGATTGATGTTAATTTTTTTCTTGTACAAGGTTGCTATGTCTTGTTTTATATGTCTATTACGTTAATAAAGAGAATTTATTTCTCGAGGACGAGAATTTTTTGTAGGACGGGGATGTCGCAGTTGGCTATAGTTACCCACCTATGTTTCATGTGGTATATAACGTATAGTTATCCACAAACACTCTGTTGAGTACGTTAAACATTATATTATCTTGAGAAGTATGTAAAACATTGATAAAACCTATATCATATAAAATCACATACTTAACTACATATAGTTAACTACATGAATATAGTACAGTTGAATTCGTCTTGCAACGACAAGCACGAATATATCATTCTTATTTCATTTAGACAAGTTCTAACAAAGTTACAACTTTGGGCATGTTGCCAAGATCAACTACCGTAATCAGATTATCAAGCATGCACATCTAAGATTAGTGATAAGATCAATTGTTTACCTAAAATTGTTGATATAAGATAATTGTGATATATTTTAATCAGTTTAAGTCTGTCTTTTATTTTTCTAATTTTTTAATAAATTCTTTTATTTTTTTATTTTTTTTCCTTTTTTATTATACAGTCTTTTGACTCTTATATCAGTTGATATCTCGTTGCATTTTTAAGCTAGCGCAAATCTGATAACACAGAACGACGCAGCTTAAAAATCCGCATCGAATGCACTATACTACATTGAGAAACGCTTAATACAAAAATTAGTTATGATCGTTTGAAAAATGATGCATTAGTGTATGTTGAGTTTCCATGTACACTCAACATTGCTTCCAAAAACATTTTGACAAAACTTTTTTCGAAAAATTTCAAAATAATTTAGCAAAAAGTAGATGTTTTTAGATTCCTTTTTTCAAGGCAAAGACGATGGACAATGTTATTCAACGAAAAAATTAATTCTTCAGGGTGAAAATCGAGGATATAAGTGTGAACTTATATCAGTTCATATCTCGGTGCATTTTTAAGCTAGCGCAAATCTGATAACACAGAACGACGCAGCTTAAAAATCCGCATCGAATGCACTATACTACATTGAGAAACGCTTAATACAAAAATTAGTTATGATCGTTTGAAAAATGATGCATTAGTGTATGTTGAGTTTCCATGTACACTCAACATTGCTTCCAAAAACATTTTGACAAAACTTTTTTCGAAAAATTTCAAAATAATTTAGCAAAAAGTAGATGTTTTTAGATTCCTTTTTTCAAGGCAAAGACGATGGACAATGTTATTCAACGAAAAAATTAATTCTTCAGGGTGAAAATCGAGGATATAAGTGTGAACTTATATCAGTTGATATCTCGGTGCATTTTTAAGCTAGCGCAAATCTGATAACACAGATCGACGCAGCTTAAAAATCCGCATCGAATGCACTATACTACATTGAGAAACGCTTAATACAAAAATTAGTTATGATCGTTTGAAAAATGATGCATTAGTGTATGTTGAGTTTCCATGTACACTCAACATTGCTTCCAAAAACATTTTGACAAAACTTTTTTCGAAAAATTTCAAAATAATTTAGCAAAAAGTAGATGTTTTTAGATTCCATTTTTCAAGGCAAAGACGATGGACAATGTTATTCAACGAAAAAATCAATGCTTCAGGGTGAAAATCGAGGATATAAGTGTGAACTTATATCAGTTGATATCTCGGTGCATTTTTAAGCTAGCGCAAATCTGATAACACAGATCGACGCAGCTTAAAAATCCGCATCGAATGCACTATACTACATTGAGAAACGCTTAATACAAAAATTAGTTATGATCGTTTGAAAAATGATGCATTAGTGTATGTTGAGTTTCCATGTACACTCAACATTGCTTCCAAAAACATTTTGACAAAACTTTTTTCGAAAAATTTCAAAATAATTTAGCAAAAAGTAGATGTTTTTAGATTCCATTTTTCAAGGCAAAGACGATGGACAATGTTATTCAACGAAAAAATCAATTCTTCAGGGTGAAAATCGAGGATATAAGTGTGAACTTATATCAGTTGATATCTCGGTGCATTTTTAAGCTAGCGCAAATCTGATAACACAGATCGACGCAGCTTAAAAATCCGCATCGAATGCACTATACTACATTGAGAAACGCTTAATACAAAAATTAGTTATGATCGTTTGAAAAATGATGCATTAGTGTATGTTGAGTTTCCATGTACACTCAACATTGCTTCCAAAAACATTTTGACAAAACTTTTTTCGAAAAATTTCAAAATAATTTAGCAAAAAGTAGATGTTTTTAGATTCCATTTTTCAAGGCAAAGACGATGGACAATGTTATTCAACGAAAAAATCAATGCTTCAGGGTGAAAATCGAGGATATAAGTGTGAACTTATATCAGTTGATATCTCGGTGCATTTTTAAGCTAGCGCAAATCTGATAACACAGATCGACGCAGCTTAAAAATCCGCATCGAATGCACTATACTACATTGAGAAACGCTTAATACAAAAATTAGTTATGATCGTTTGAAAAATGATGCATTAGTGTATGTTGAGTTTCCATGTACACTCAACATTGCTTCCAAAAACATTTTGACAAAACTTTTTTCGAAAAATTTCAAAATAATTTAGCAAAAAGTAGATGTTTTTAGATTCCATTTTTCAAGGCAAAGACGATGGACAATGTTATTCAACGAAAAAATCAATTCTTCAGGGTGAAAATCGAGGATATAAGTGTGAACTTATATCAGTTGATATCTCGGTGCATTTTTAAGCTAGCGCAAATCTGATAACACAGATCGACGCAGCTTAAAAATCCGCATCGAATGCACTATACTACATTGAGAAACGCTTAATACAAAAATTAGTTATGATCGTTTGAAAAATGATGCATTAGTGTATGTTGAGTTTCCATGTACACTCAACATTGCTTCCAAAAACATTTTGACAAAAATTTTTTCGAGAAATTTCGAAATAATTTAGCAAAAAGTAGATGTTTTTAGATTCCTTTTTTCAAGGCAAAGACGATGGACAATGTTATTCAACGAAAAAATTAATTCTTCAGGGTGAAAATCGAGGATATAAGTGTGAACTTATATCAGTTGATATCTCGTTGCATTTTTAAGCTAGCGCAAATCTGATAACACAGAACGACGCAGCTTAAAAATCCGCATCGAATGCACTATACTACATTGAGAAACGCTTAATACAAAAATTAGTTATGATCGTTTGAAAAATGATGCATTAGTGTATGTTGAGTTTCCATGTACACTCAACATTGCTTCCAAAAACATTTTGACAAAACTTTTTTCGAAAAATTTCAAAATAATTTAGCAAAAAGTAGATGTTTTTAGATTCCATTTTTCAAGGCAAAGACGATGGACAATGTTATTCAACGAAAAAATCAATTCTTCAGGGTGAAAATCGAGGATATAAGTGTGAACTTATATCAGTTGATATCTCGGTGCATTTTTAAGCTAGCGCAAATCTGATAACACAGATCGACGCAGCTTAAAAATCCGCATCGAATGCACTATACTACATTGAGAAACGCTTAATACAAAAATTAGTTATGATCGTTTGAAAAATGATGCATTAGTGTATGTTGAGTTTCCATGTACACTCAACATTGCTTCCAAAAACATTTTGACAAAACTTTTTTCGAAAAATTTCAAAATAATTTAGCAAAAAGTAGATGTTTTTAGATTCCATTTTTCAAGGCAAAGACGATGGACAATGTTATTCAACGAAAAAATCAATTCTTCAGGGTGAAAATCGAGGATATAAGTGTGAACTTATATCAGTTGATATCTCGGTGCATTTTTAAGCTAGCGCAAATCTGATAACACAGATCGACGCAGCTTAAAAATCCGCATCGAATGCACTATACTACATTGAGAAACGCTTAATACAAAAATTAGTTATGATCGTTTGAAAAATGATGCATTAGTGTATGTTGAGTTTCCATGTACACTCAACATTGCTTCCAAAAACATTTTGACAAAAATTTTTTCGAGAAATTTCGAAATAATTTAGCAAAAAGTAGATGTTTTTAGATTCCTTTTTTCAAGGCAAAGACGATGGACAATGTTATTCAACGAAAAAATTAATTCTTCAGGGTGAAAATCGAGGATATAAGTGTGAACTTATATCAGTTGATATCTCGTTGCATTTTTAAGCTAGCGCAAATCTGATATTACAGAACGACGCAGCTTAAAAATCCGCATCGAATGCACTATACTACATTGAGAAACGCTTAATACAAAAATTAGTTATGATCGTTTGAAAAATGATGCATTAGTGTATGTTGAGTTTCCATGTACACTCAACATTGCTTCCAAAAACATTTTGACAAAACTTTTTTCGAAAAATTTCAAAATAATTTAGCAAAAAGTAGATGTTTTTAGATTCCATTTTTCAAGGCAAAGACGATGGACAATGTTATTCAACGAAAAAATCAATTCTTCAGGGTGAAAATCGAGGATATAAGTGTGAACTTATATCAGTTGATATCTCGGTGCATTTTTAAGCTAGCGCAAATCTGATAACACAGATCGACGCAGCTTAAAAATCCGCATCGAATGCACTATACTACATTGAGAAACGCTTAATACAAAAATTAGTTATGATCGTTTGAAAAATGATGCATTAGTGTATGTTGAGTTTCCATGTACACTCAACATTGCTTCCAAAAACATTTTGACAAAAATTTTTTCGAGAAATTTCGGAATAATTTAGCAAAAAGTAGATGTTTTTAGATTCCTTTTTTCAAGGCAAAGACGATGGACAATGTTATTCAACGAAAAAATTAATTCTTCAGGGTGAAAATCGAGGATATAAGTGTGAACTTATATCAGTTGATATCTTGGTGCATTTTTAAGCTAGCGCAAATCTGATAACATAGATCGACGCAGCTTAAAAATCCGCATCGAATGCACTATACTACATTGAGAAATGCTTAATACAAAAATTAGTTATGATCGTTTGAAAAATGATGCATTAGTGTATGTTGAGTTTCCATGTACACTCAACATTGCTTCCAAAAACATTTTGACAAAAATTTTTTCGAAAAATTTCAAAATAATTTAGCAAAAAGTAGATGTTTTTAGATTCCATTTTTCAAGGCAAAGACGATGGACAATGTTATTCAACGAAAAAATCAATTCTTCAGGGTGAAAATCGAGGATATAAGTGTGAACTTATATCAGTTGATATCTCGGTGCATTTTTAAGCTAGCGCAAATCTGATAACACAGATCGACGCAGCTTAAAAATCCGCATCGAATGCACTATACTACATTGAGAAACGCTTAATACAAAAATTAGTTATGATCGTTTGAAAAATGATGCATTAGTGTATGTTGAGTTTCCATGTACACTCAACATTGCTTCCAAAAACATTTTGACAAAAATTTTTTCGAGAAATTTCGGAATAATTTAGCAAAAAGTAGATGTTTTTAGATTCCTTTTTTCAAGGCAAAGACGATGGACAATGTTATTCAACGAAAAAATTAATTCTTCAGGGTGAAAATCGAGGATATAAGTGTGAACTTATATCAGTTGATATCTCGTTGCATTTTTAAGCTAGCGCAAATCTAATAACACAGAACGACGCAGCTTAAAAATCCGCATCGAATGCACTATACTACATTGAGAAACGCTTAATACAAAAATTAGTTATGATCGTTTGAAAAATGATGCATTAGTGTATGTTGAGTTTCCATGTACACTCAACATTGCTTCCAAAAACATTTTGACAAAACTTTTTTCGAAAAATTTCAAAATAATTTAGCAAAAAGTAGATGTTTTTAGATTCCATTTTTCAAGGCAAAGACGATGGACAATGTTATTCAACGAAAAAATCAATTCTTCAGGGTGAAAATCGAGGATATAAGTGTGAACTTATATCAGTTGATATCTCGGTGCATTTTTAAGCTAGCGCAAATCTGATAACACAGATCGACGCAGCTTAAAAATCCGCATCGAATGCACTATACTACATTGAGAAACGCTTAATACAAAAATTAGTTATGATCGTTTGAAAAATGATGCATTAGTGTATGTTGAGTTTCCATGTACACTCAACATTGCTTCCAAAAACATTTTGACAAAAATTTTTTCGAAAAATTTTAAAATAATTTAGCAAAAAGTAGATGTTTTTAGATTCCTTTTTTCAAGGCAAAGACGATGGACAATGCTATTCAACGAAAAAATTAATTCTTCAGGGTGAAAATCGAGGATATAAGTGTAAACTTATATCAGTTGATATCTCGGTGCATTTTTAAGCTAGCGCAAATCTGATAACACAGATCGACGCAGCTTAAAAATCCGCATCGAATGCACTATACTACATTGAGAAACGCTTAATACAAAAATTAGTTATGATCGTTTGAAAAATGATGCATTAGTGTATGTTGAGTTTCCATGTACACTCAACATTGCTTCCAAAAACATTTTGACAAAAATTTTTTCGAGAAATTTCGGAATAATTTAGCAAAAAGTAGATGTTTTTAGATTCCTTTTTTCAAGGCAAAGACGATGGACAATGTTATTCAACGAAAAAATTAATTCTTCAGGGTGAAAATCGAGGATATAAGTGTGAACTTATATCAGTTGATATCTTGGTGCATTTTTAAGCTAGCGCAAATCTGATAACACAGATCGACGCAGCTTAAAAATCCGCATCGAATGCACTATACTACATTGAGAAATGCTTAATACAAAAATTAGTTATGATCGTTTGAAAAATGATGCATTAGTGTATGTTGAGTTTCCATGTACACTCAACATTGCTTCCAAAAACATTTTGACAAAAATTTTTTCGAAAAATTTTAAAATAATTTAGCAAAAAGTAGATGTTTTTAGATTCCTTTTTTCAAGGCAAAGACGATGGACAATGTTATTCAACGAAAAAATTAATTCTTCAGGGTGAAAATCGAGGATATAAGTGTGAACTTATATCAGTTGATATCTCGTTGCATTTTTAAGCTAGCGCAAATCTAATAACACAGAACGACGCAGCTTAAAAATCCGCATCGAATGCACTATACTACATTGAGAAACGCTTAATACAAAAATTAGTTATGATCGTTTGAAAAATGATGCATTAGTGTATGTTGAGTTTCCATGTACACTCAACATTGCTTCCAAAAACATTTTGACAAAACTTTTTTCGAAAAATTTCAAAATAATTTAGCAAAAAGTAGATGTTTTTAGATTCCATTTTTCAAGGCAAAGACGATGGACAATGTTATTCAACGAAAAAATCAATTCTTCAGGGTGAAAATCGAGGATATAAGTGTGAACTTATATCAGTTGATATCTCGGTGCATTTTTAAGCTAGCGCAAATCTGATAACACAGATCGACGCAGCTTAAAAATCCGCATCGAATGCACTATACTACATTGAGAAACGCTTAATACAAAAATTAGTTATGATCGTTTGAAAAATGATGCATTAGTGTATGTTGAGTTTCCATGTACACTCAACATTGCTTCCAAAAACATTTTGACAAAAATTTTTTCGAAAAATTTTAAAATAATTTAGCAAAAAGTAGATGTTTTTAGATTCCTTTTTTCAAGGCAAAGACGATGGACAATGCTATTCAACGAAAAAATTAATTCTTCAGGGTGAAAATCGAGGATATAAGTGTAAACTTATATCAGTTGATATCTCGGTGCATTTTTAAGCTAGCGCAAATCTGATAACACAGATCGACGCAGCTTAAAAATCCGCATCGAATGCACTATACCACATTGAGAAACGCTTAATACAAAAATTAGTTATGATCGTTTGAAAAATGATGCATTAGTGTATGTTGAGTTTCCATGTACACTCAACATTGCTTTCAAAAACATTTTGACAAAACTTTTTTCGAAAAATTTCAAAATAATTTAGCAAAAAGTAGATGTTTTTAGATTCCATTTTTCAAGGCAAAGACGATGGACAATGTTATTCAACGAAAAAATCAATTCTTCAGGGTGAAAATCGAGGATATAAGTGTGAACTTATATCAGTTGATATCTCGGTGCATTTTTAAGCTAGCGCAAATCTGATAACACAGATCGACGCAGCTTAAAAATCCGCATCGAATGCACTATACTACATTGAGAAACGCTTAATACAAAAATTAGTTATGATCGTTTGAAAAATGATGCATTAGTGTATGTTGAGTTTCCATGTACACTCAACATTGCTTCCAAAAACATTTTGACAAAAATTTTTTCGAGAAATTTCGAAATAATTTAGCAAAAAGTAGATGTTTTTAGATTCCTTTTTTCAAGGCAAAGACGATGGACAATGTTATTCAACGAAAAAATTAATTCTTCAGGGTGAAAATCGAGGATATAAGTGTGAACTTATATCAGTTGATATCTTGGTGCATTTTTCAGCTAGCGCAAATCTGATAACACAGATCGACGCAGCTTAAAAATCCGCATCGAATGCACTATACTACATTGAGAAATGCTTAATACAAAAATTAGTTATGATCGTTTGGAAAATGATGCATTAGTGTATGTTGAGTTTCCATGTACACTCAACATTGCTTCCAAAAACATTTTGACAAAAATTTTTTCGAAAAATTTTAAAATAATTTAGCAAAAAGTAGATGTTTTTAGATTCCTTTTTTCAAGGCAAAGACGAAGGACAATGTTATTCAACGAAAAAATCAATTCTTCAGGGTGAAAATCGAGGATATAAGTGTGAACTTATATCAGTTGATATCTCGTTGCATTTTTAAGCTAGCGCAAATCTGATAACACAGAACGACGCAGCTTAAAAATCCGCATCGAATGCACTATACTACATTGAGAAACGCTTAATACAAAAATTAGTTATGATCGTTTGAAAAATGATGCATTAGTGTATGTTGAGTTTCCATGTACACTCAACATTGCTTCCAAAAACATTTTGACAAAACTTTTTTCGAAAAATTTCAAAATAATTTAGCAAAAAGTAGATGTTTTTAGATTCCATTTTTCAAGGCAAAGACGATGGACAATGTTATTCAACGAAAAAATTAATTCTTCAGGGTGAAAATCGAGGATATAAGTGTGAACTTATATCAGTTGATATCTTGGTGCATTTTTAAGCTAGCGCAAATCTGATAACACAGATCGACGCAGCTTAAAAATCCGCATCGAATGCACTATACTACATTGAGAAATGCTTAATACAAAAATTAGTTATGATCGTTTGAAAAATGATGCATTAGTGTATGTTGAGTTTCCATGTACACTCAACATTGCTTCCAAAAACATTTTGACAAAAATTTTTTCGAAAAATTTTAAAATAATTTAGCAAAAAGTAGATGTTTTTAGATTCCTTTTTTCAAGGCAAAGACGATGGACAATGCTATTCAACGAAAAAATTAATTCTTCAGGGTGAAAATCGAGGATATAAGTGTGAACTTATATCAGTTGATATCTCGGTGCATTTTTAAGCTAGCGCAAATCTGATAACACAGATCGACGCAGCTTAAAAATCCGCATCGAATGCACTATACTACATTGAGAAACGCTTAATACAAAAATTAGTTATGATCGTTTGAAAAATGATGCATTAGTGTATGTTGAGTTTCCATGTACACTCAACATTGCTTCCAAAAACATTTTGACAAAAATTTTTTCGAAAAATTTTAAAATAATTTAGCAAAAAGTAGATGTTTTTAGATTCCTTTTTTCAAGGCAAAGACGATGGACAATGTTATTCAACGAAAAAATTAATTCTTCAGGGTGAAAATCGAGGATATAAGTGTGAACTTATATCAGTTGATATCTCGTTGCATTTTTAAGCTAGCGCAAATCTGATAACACAGAACGACGCAGCTTAAAAATCCGCATCGAATGCACTATACTACATTGAGAAACGCTTAATACAAAAATTAGTTATGATCGTTTGAAAAATGATGCATTAGTGTATGTTGAGTTTCCATGTACACTCAACATTGCTTCCAAAAACATTTTGACAAAACTTTTTTCGAAAAATTTCAAAATAATTTAGCAAAAAGTAGATGTTTTTAGATTCCTTTTTTCAAGGCAAAGACGATGGACAATGTTATTCAACGAAAAAAATTAATTCTTCAGGGTGAAAATCGAGGATATAAGTGTGAACTTATATCAGTTGATATCTCGGCGCATTTTTAAGCTAGCGCAAATCTGATAACACAGATCGACGCAGCTTAAAAATCCGCATCGAATGCACTATACTACATTGAGAAATGCTCAATACAAAAATTAGTTATGATCGTTTGAAAAATGATGCATTAGTGTATGTTGAGTTTCCATGTACACTCAACATTGCTTCCAAAAACATTTTGACAAAAATTTTTTCGAAAAATTTTAAAATAATTTAGCAAAAAGTAGATGTTTTTAGATTCCTTTTTTCAAGGCAAAGACGATGGACAATGTTATTCAACGAAAAAATTAATTCTTCAGGGTGAAAATCGAGGATATAAGTGTGAACTTATATCAGTTGATATCTCGTTGCATTTTTAAGCTAGCGCAAATCTGATAACACAGAACGACGCAGCTTAAAAATCCGCATCGAATGCACTATACTACATTGAGAAACGCTTAATACAAAAATTAGTTATGATCGTTTGAAAAATGATGCATTAGTGTATGTTGAGTTTCCATGTACACTCAACATTGCTTCCAAAAACATTTTGACAAAACTTTTTTCGAAAAATTTCAAAATAATTTAGCAAAAAGTAGATGTTTTTAGATTCCATTTTTCAAGGCAAAGACGATGGACAATGTTATTCAACGAAAAAATCAATTCTTCAGGGTGAAAATCGAGGATATAAGTGTGAACTTATATCAGTTGATATCTCGGTGCATGTTTAAGCTAGCGCAAATCTGATAACACAGATCGACGCAGCTTAAAAATCCGCATCGAATGCACTATACTACATTGAGAAACGCTTAATACAAAAATTAGTTATGATCGTTTGAAAAATGATGCATTAGTGTATGTTGAGTTTCCATGTACACTCAACATTGCTTCCAAAAACATTTTGACAAAAATTTTTTCGAGAAATTTCGGAATAATAAAGCAAAAAGTAGATGTTTTTAGATTCCTTTTTTCAAGGCAAAGACGATGGACAATGTTATTCAACGAAAAAATTAATTCTTCAGGGTGAAAATCGAGGATATAAGTGTGAACTTATATCAGTTGATATCTTGGTGCATTTTTAAGCTAGCGCAAATCTGATAACACAGATCGACGCAGCTTAAAAATCCGCATCGAATGCACTATACTACATTGAGAAATGCTTAATACAAAAATTAGTTATGATCGTTTGAAAAATGATGCATTAGTGTATGTTGAGTTTCCATGTACACTCAACATTGCTTCCAAAAACATTTTGACAAAAATTTTTTCGAAAAATTTTAAAATAATTTAGCAAAAAGTAGATGTTTTTAGATTCCTTTTTTCAAGGCAAAGACGATGGACAATGTTATTCAACGAAAAAATTAATTCTTCAGGGTGAAAATCGAGGATATAAGTGTGAACTTATATCAGTTGATATCTCGTTGCATTTTTAAGCTAGCGCAAATCTGATAACACAGAACGACGCAGCTTAAAAATCCGCATCGAATGCACTATACTACATTGAGAAACGCTTAATACAAAAATAAGTTATGATCGTTTGAAAAATGATGCATTAGTGTATGTTGAGTTTCCATGTACACTCAACATTGCTTCCAAAAACATTTTGACAAAACTTTTTTCGAAAAATTTCAAAATAATTTAGCAAAAAGTAGATGTTTTTAGATTCCATTTTCCAAGGCAAAGACGATGGACAATGTTATTCAACGAAAAAATCAATTCTTCAGGGTGAAAATCGAGGATATAAGTGTGAACTTATATCAGTTGATATCTCGGTGTATTTTTAAGCTAGCGCAAATCTGATAACACAGATCGACGCAGCTTAAAAATCCGCATCGAATGCACTATACTACATTGAGAAACGCTTAATACAAAAATTAGTTATGATCGTTTGAAAAATGATGCATTAGTGTATGTTGAGTTTCCATGTACACTCAACATTGCTTCCAAAAACATTTTGACAAAAATTTTTTCGAGAAATTTCGAAATAATTTAGCAAAAAGTAGATGTTTTTAGATTCCTTTTTTCAAGGCAAAGACGATGGACAATGTTATTCAACGAAAAAATTAATTCTTCAGGGTGAAAATCGAGGATATAAGTGTGAACTTATATCAGTTGATATCTTGGTGCATTTTTAAGCTAGCGCAAATCTGATAACACAGATCGACGCAGCTTAAAAATCCGCATCGAATGCACTATACTACATTGAGAAATGCTTAATACAAAAATTAGTTATGATCGTTTGAAAAATGATGCATTAGTGTATGTTGAGTTTCCATGTACACTCAACATTGCTTCCAAAAACATTTTGACAAAAATTTTTTCGAAAAATTTTAAAATAATTTAGCAAAAAGTAGATGTTTTTAGATTCCTTTTTTCAAGGCAAAGACGATGGACAATGCTATTCAACGAAAAAATTAATTCTTCAGGGTGAAAATCGAGGATATAAGTGTAAACTTATATCAGTTGATATCTCGGTGCATTTTTAAGCTAGCGCAAATCTGATAACACAGATCGACGCAGCTTAAAAATCCGCATCGAATGCACTATACTACATTGAGAAACGCTTAATACAAAAATTAGTTATGATCGTTTGAAAAATGATGCATTAGTGTATGTTGAGTTTCCATGTACACTGAACATTGCTTCCAAAAACATTTTGACAAAAATTTTTTCGAGAAATTTCGAAATAATTTAGCAAAAAGTAGATGTTTTTAGATTCCTTTTTTCAAGGCAAAGACGATGGACAATGTTATTCAACGAAAAAAATTAATTCTTCAGGGTGAAAATCGAGGATATAAGTGTGAACTTATATCAGTTGATATCTCGGCGCATTTTTAAGCTAGCGCAAATCTGATAACACAGATCGACGCAGCTTAAAAATCCGCATCGAATGCACTATACTACATTGAGAAATGCTCAATACAAAAATTAGTTATGATCGTTTGAAAAATGATGCATTAGTGTATGTTGAGTTTCCATGTACACTCAACATTGCTTCCAAAAACATTTTGACAAAAAGTTTTTCGAAAAATTTTAAAATAATTTAGCAAAAAGTAGATGTTTTTAGATTCCTTTTTTCAAGGCAAAGACGATGGACAATGTTATTCAACGAAAAAATTAATTCTTCAGGGTGAAAATCGAGGATATAAGTGTGAACTTATATCAGTTGATATCTCGTTGCATTTTTAAGCTAGCGCAAATCTGATAACACAGAACGACGCAGCTTAAAAATCCGCATCGAATGCACTATACTACATTGAGAAACGCTTAATACAAAAATTAGTTATGATCGTTTGAAAAATGATGCATTAGTGTATGTTGAGTTTCCATGTACACTCAACATTGCTTCCAAAAACATTTTGACAAAAATTTTTTCGAGAAATTTCGGAATAATTTAGCAAAAAGTAGATGTTTTTAGATTCCTTTTTTCAAGGCAAAGACGATGGACAATGTTATTCAACGAAAAAATTAATTCTTCAGGGTGAAAATCGAGGATATAAGTGTGAACTTATATCAGTTGATATCTTGGTGCATTTTTAAGCTAGCGCAAATCTGATAACACAGATCGACGCAGCTTAAAAATCCGCATCGAATGCACTATACTACATTGAGAAACGCTTAATACAAAAATTAGTTATGATCGTTTGAAAAATGATGCATTAGTGTATGTTGAGTTTCCATGTACACTCAACATTGCTTCCAAAAACATTTTGACAAAAATTTTTTCGAGAAATTTCGGAATAATTTAGCAAAAAGTAGATGTTTTTAGATTCCTTTTTTCAAGGCAAAGACGATGGACAATGTTATTCAACGAAAAAATTAATTCTTCAGGGTGAAAATCGAGGATATAAGTGTGAACTTATATCAGTTGATATCTTGGTGCATTTTTAAGCTAGCGCAAATCTGATAACACAGATCGACGCAGCTTAAAAATCCGCATCGAATGCAC
Organism: Auanema rhodensis; assembly: GCA_964057225.1. Classification (NCBI taxonomy): domain Eukaryota; kingdom Metazoa; phylum Nematoda; class Chromadorea; order Rhabditida; family Rhabditidae; genus Auanema; species Auanema rhodense. The sequence continues at coordinate 4,022,499 of OZ059899.1, read as the reverse complement.
TATACTACATTGAGAAATGCTTAATACAAAAATTAGTTATGATCGTTTGAAAAATGATGCATTAGTGTATGTTGAGTTTCCATGTACACTCAACATTGCTTCCAAAAACATTTTGACAAAAATTTTTTCGAAAAATTTTAAAATAATTTAGCAAAAAGTAGATGTTTTTAGATTCCTTTTTTCAAGGCAAAGACGATGGACAATGTTATTCAACGAAAAAATTAATTCTTCAGGGTGAAAATCGAGGATATAAGTGTGAACTTATATCAGTTGATATCTCGTTGCATTTTTAAGCTAGCGCAAATCTGATAACACAGAACGACGCAGCTTAAAAATCCGCATCGAATGCACTATACTACATTGAGAAACGCTTAATACAAAAATTAGTTATGATCGTTTGAAAAATGATGCATTAGTGTATGTTGAGTTTCCATGTACACTCAACATTGCTTCCAAAAACATTTTGACAAAACTTTTTTCGAAAAATTTCAAAATAATTTAGCAAAAAGTAGATGTTTTTAGATTCCATTTTTCAAGGCAAAGACGATGGACAATGTTATTCAACGAAAAAATCAATTCTTCAGGGTGAAAATCGAGGATATAAGTGTGAACTTATATCAGTTGATATCTCGTTGCATTTTTAAGCTAGCGCAAATCTGATAACACAGAACGACGCAGCTTAAAAATCCGCATCGAATGCACTAAACTACATTGAGAAACGCTTAATACAAAAATTAGTTATGATCGTTTGAAAAATGATGCATTAGTGTATGTTGAGTTTCCATGTACACTCAACATTGCTTCCAAAAACATTTTGACAAAACTTTTTTCGAAAAATTTCAAAATAATTTAGCAAAAAGTAGATGTTTTTAGATTCCTTTTTTCAAGGCAAAGACGATGGACAATGTTATTCAACGAAAAAATTAATTCTTCAGGGTGAAAATCGAGGATATAAGTGTGAACTTATATCAGTTGATATCTTGGTGCATTTTTAAGCTAGCGCAAATCTGATAACACAGATCGACGCAGCTTAAAAATCCGCATCGAATGCACTATACTACATTGAGAAATGCTTAATACAAAAATTAGTTATGATCGTTTGAAAAATGATGCATTAGTGTATGTTGAGTTTCCATGTACACTCAACATTGCTTCCAAAAACATTTTGACAAAAATTTTTTCGAAAAATTTTAAAATAATTTAGCAAAAAGTAGATGTTTTTAGATTCCTTTTTTCAAGGCAAAGACGATGGACAATGTTATTCAACGAAAAAATCAATTCTTCAGGGTGAAAATCGAGGATATAAGTGTGAACTTATATCAGTTGATATCTCGTTGCATTTTTAAGCTAGCGCAAATCTGATAACACAGAACGACGCAGCTTAAAAATCCGCATCGAATGCACTATACTACATTGAGAAACGCCTAATACAAAAATTAGTTATAATCGTTTGAAAAATGATGCATTAGTGTATGTTGAGTTTCCATGTACACTCAACATTGCTTCCAAAAACATTTTGACAAAACTTTTTTCGAAAAATTTCAAAATAATTTAGCAAAAAGTAGATGTTTTTAGATTCCATTTTTCAAGGCAAAGACGATGGACAATGTTATTCAACGAAAAAATCAATTCTTCAGGGTGAAAATCGAGGATATAAGTGTGAACTTATATCAGTTGATATCTCGGTGCATTTTTAAGCTAGCGCAAATCTGATAACACAGATCGACGCAGCTTAAAAATCCGCATCGAATGCACTATACTACATTGAGAAACGCTTAATACAAAAATTAGTTATGATCGTTTGAAAAATGATGCATTAGTGTATGTTGAGTTTCCATGTACACTCAACATTGCTTCCAAAAACATTTTGACAAAAATTTTTTCGAGAAATTTCGAAATAATTTAGCAAAAAGTAGATGTTTTTAGATTCCTTTTTTCAAGGCAAAGACGATGGACAATGTTATTCAACGAAAAAATTAATTCTTCAGGGTGAAAATCGAGGATATAAGTGTGAACTTATATCAGTTGATATCTTGGTGCATTTTTAAGCTAGCGCAAATCTGATAACACAGATCGACGCAGCTTAAAAATCCGCATCGAATGCACTATACTACATTGAGAAATGCTTAATACAAAAATTAGTTATGATCGTTTGAAAAATGATGCATTAGTGTATGTTGAGTTTCCATGTACACTCAACATTGCTTCCAAAAACATTTTGACAAAAATTTTTTCGAAAAATTTTAAAATAATTTAGCAAAAAGTAGATGTTTTTAGATTCCTTTTTTCAAGGCAAAGACGATGGACAATGTTATTCAACGAAAAAATTAATTCTTCAGGGTGAAAATCGAGGATATAAGTGTGAACTTATATCAGTTGATATCTCGTTGCATTTTTAAGCTAGCGCAAATCTGATAACACAGAACGACGCAGCTTAAAAATCCGCATCGAATGCACTATACTACATTGAGAAACGCTTAATACAAAAATTAGTTATGATCGTTTGAAAAATGATGCATTAGTGTATGTTGAGTTTCCATGTACACTCAACATTGCTTCCAAAAACATTTTGACAAAACTTTTTTCGAAAAATTTCAAAATAATTTAGCAAAAAGTAGATGTTTTTAGATTCCATTTTTCAAGGCAAAGACGATGGACAATGTTATTCAACGAAAAAATCAATTCTTCAGGGTGAAAATCGAGGATATAAGTGTGAACTTATATCAGTTGATATCTCGTTGCATTTTTAAGCTAGCGCAAATCTGATAACACAGAACGACGCAGCTTAAAAATCCGCATCGAATGCACTAAACTACATTGAGAAACGCTTAATACAAAAATTAGTTATGATCGTTTGAAAAATGATGCATTAGTGTATGTTGAGTTTCCATGTACACTCAACATTGCTTCCAAAAACATTTTGACAAAACTTTTTTCGAAAAATTTCAAAATAATTTAGCAAAAAGTAGATGTTTTTAGATTCCATTTTTCAAGGCAAAGACGATGGACAATGTTATTCAACGAAAAAATCAATTCTTCAGGGTGAAAATCGAGGATATAAGTGTGAACTTATATCAGTTGATATCTCGGTGCATTTTTAAGCTAGCGCAAATCTGATAACACAGATCGACGCAGCTTAAAAATCCGCATCGAATGCACTATACTACATTGAGAAACGCTTAATACAAAAATTAGTTATGATCGTTTGAAAAATGATGCATTAGTGTATGTTGAGTTTCCATGTACACTCAACATTGCTTCCAAAAACATTTTGACAAAAATTTTTTCGAGAAATTTCGAAATAATTTAGCAAAAAGTAGATGTTTTTAGATTCCTTTTTTCAAGGCAAAGACGATGGACAATGTTATTCAACGAAAAAATTAATTCTTCAGGGTGAAAATCGAGGATATAAGTGTGAACTTATATCAGTTGATATCTTGGTGCATTTTTAAGCTAGCGCAAATCTGATAACACAGATCGACGCAGCTTAAAAATCCGCATCGAATGCACTATACTACATTGAGAAATGCTTAATACAAAAATTAGTTATGATCGTTTGAAAAATGATGCATTAGTGTATGTTGAGTTTCCATGTACACTCAACATTGCTTCCAAAAACATTTTGACAAAAATTTTTTCGAAAAATTTTAAAATAATTTAGCAAAAAGTAGATGTTTTTAGATTCCTTTTTTCAAGGCAAAGACGATGGACAATGTTATTCAACGAAAAAATCAATTCTTCAGGGTGAAAATCGAGGATATAAGTGTGAACTTATATCAGTTGATATCTCGGTGCATTTTTAAGCTAGCGCAAATCTGATAACACAGATCGACGCAGCTTAAAAATCCGCATCGAATGCACTATACTACATTGAGAAACGCTTAATACAAAAATTAGTTATGATCGTTTGAAAAATGATGCATTAGTGTATGTTGAGTTTCCATGTACACTCAACATTGCTTCCAAAAACATTTTGACAAAAATTTTTTCGAGAAATTTCGAAATAATTTAGCAAAAAGTAGATGTTTTTAGATTCCTTTTTTCAAGGCAAAGACGATGGACAATGTTATTCAACGAAAAAATTAATTCTTCAGGGTGAAAATCGAGGATATAAGTGTGAACTTATATCAGTTGATATCTTGGTGCATTTTTAAGCTAGCGCAAATCTGATAACACAGATCGACGCAGCTTAAAAATCCGCATCGAATGCACTATACTACATTGAGAAATGCTTAATACAAAAATTAGTTATGATCGTTTGAAAAATGATGCATTAGTGTATGTTGAGTTTCCATGTACACTCAACATTGCTTCCAAAAACATTTTGACAAAAATTTTTTCGAAAAATTTTAAAATAATTTAGCAAAAAGTAGATGTTTTTAGATTCCTTTTTTCAAGGCAAAGACGATGGACAATGTTATTCAACGAAAAAATCAATTCTTCAGGGTGAAAATCGAGGATATAAGTGTGAACTTATATCAGTTGATATCTCGTTGCATTTTTAAGCTAGCGCAAATCTGATAACACAGAACGACGCAGCTTAAAAATCCGCATCGAATGCACTATACTACATTGAGAAACGCCTAATACAAAAATTAGTTATAATCGTTTGAAAAATGATGCATTAGTGTATGTTGAGTTTCCATGTACACTCAACATTGCTTCCAAAAACATTTTGACAAAACTTTTTTCGAAAAATTTCAAAATAATTTAGCAAAAAGTAGATGTTTTTAGATTCCATTTTTCAAGGCAAAGACGATGGACAATGTTATTCAACGAAAAAATCAATTCTTCAGGGTGAAAATCGAGGATATAAGTGTGAACTTATATCAGTTGATATCTCGGTGCATTTTTAAGCTAGCGCAAATCTGATAACACAGATCGACGCAGCTTAAAAATCCGCATCGAATGCACTATACTACATTGAGAAACGCTTAATACAAAAATTAGTTATGATCGTTTGAAAAATGATGCATTAGTGTATGTTGAGTTTCCATGTACACTCAACATTGCTTCCAAAAACATTTTGACAAAAATTTTTTCGAGAAATTTCGGAATAATTTAGCAAAAAGTAGATGTTTTTAGATTCCTTTTTTCAAGGCAAAGACGATGGACAATGTTATTCAACGAAAAAATTAATTCTTCAGGGTGAAAATCGAGGATATAAGTGTGAACTTATATCAGTTGATATCTTGGTGCATTTTTAAGCTAGCGCAAATCTGATAACACAGATCGACGCAGCTTAAAAATCCGCATCGAATGCACTATACTACATTGAGAAATGCTTAATACAAAAATTAGTTATGATCGTTTGAAAAATGATGCATTAGTGTATGTTGAGTTTCCATGTACACTCAACATTGCTTCCAAAAACATTTTGACAAAAATTTTTTCGAAAAATTTTAAAATAATTTAGCAAAAAGTAGATGTTTTTAGATTTCTTTTTTCAAGGCAAAGACGATGGACAATGTAATTCAACGAAAAAATTAATTCTTCAGGGTGAAAATCGAGGATATAAGTGTGAACTTATATCAGTTGATATCTCGTTGCATTTTTAAGCTAGCGCAAATCTGATAACACAGAACGACGCAGCTTAAAAATCCGCATCGAATGCACTATACTACATTGAGAAACGCTTAATACAAAAATTAGTTATGATCGTTTGAAAAATGATGCATTAGTGTATGTTGAGTTTCCATGTACACTCAACATTGCTTCCAAAAACATTTTGACAAAAATTTTTTCGAGAAATTTCGAAATAATTTAGCAAAAAGTAGATGTTTTTAGATTCCTTTTTTCAAGGCAAAGACGATGGACAATGTTATTCAACGAAAAAATTAATTCTTCAGGGTGAAAATCGAGGATATAAGTGTGAACTTATATCAGTTGATATCTTGGTGCATTTTTAAGCTAGCGCAAATCTGATAACACAGATCGACGCAGCTTAAAAATCCGCATCGAATGCACTATACTACATTGAGAAATGCTTAATACAAAAATTAGTTATGATCGTTTGAAAAATGATGCATTAGTGTATGTTGAGTTTCCATGTACACTCAACATTGCTTCCAAAAACATTTTGACAAAAATTTTTTCGAAAAATTTTAAAATAATTTAGCAAAAAGTAGATGTTTTTAGATTTCTTTTTTCAAGGCAAAGACGATGGACAATGTAATTCAACGAAAAAATTAATTCTTCAGGGTGAAAATCGAGGATATAAGTGTGAACTTATATCAGTTGATATCTCGTTGCATTTTTAAGCTAGCGCAAATCTGATAACACAGAACGACGCAGCTTAAAAATCCGCATCGAATGCACTATACTACATTGAGAAACGCTTAATACAAAAATTAGTTATGATCGTTTGAAAAATGATGCATTAGTGTATGTTGAGTTTCCATGTACACTCAACATTGCTTCCAAAAACATTTTGACAAAACTTTTTTCGAAAAATTTCAAAATAATTTAGCAAAAAGTAGATGTTTTTAGATTCCATTTTTCAAGGCAAAGACGATGGACAATGTTATTCAACGAAAAAATCAATTCTTCAGGGTGAAAATCGAGGATATAAGTGTGAACTTATATCAGTTGATATCTCGGTGCATTTTTAAGCTAGCGCAAATCTGATAACACAGATCGACGCAGCTTAAAAATCCGCATCGAATGCACTATACTACATTGAGAAACGCTTAATACAAAAATTAGTTATGATCGTTTGAAAAATGATGCATTAGTGTATGTTGAGTTTCCATGTACACTCAACATTGCTTCCAAAAACATTTTGACAAAAATTTTTTCGAGAAATTTCGGAATAATTTAGCAAAAAGTAGATGTTTTTAGATTCCTTTTTTCAAGGCAAAGACGATGGACAATGTTATTCAACGAAAAAATTAATTCTTCAGGGTGAAAATCGAGGATATAAGTGTGAACTTATATCAGTTGATATCTTGGTGCATTTTTAAGCTAGCGCAAATCTGATAACACAGATCGACGCAGCTTAAAAATCCGCATCGAATGCACTATACTACATTGAGAAATGCTTAATACAAAAATTAGTTATGATCGTTTGAAAAATGATGCATTAGTGTATGTTGAGTTTCCATGTACACTCAACATTGCTTCCAAAAACATTTTGACAAAAATTTTTTCGAAAAATTTTAAAATAATTTAGCAAAAAGTAGATGTTTTTAGATTCCTTTTTTCAAGGCAAAGACGATGGACAATGTTATTCAACGAAAAAATTAATTCTTCAGGGTGAAAATCGAGGATATAAGTGTGAACTTATATCAGTTGATATCTCGTTGCATTTTTAAGCTAGCGCAAATCTGATAACACAGAACGACGCAGCTTAAAAATCCGCATCGAATGCACTATACTACATTGAGAAACGCTTAATACAAAAATTAGTTATGATCGTTTGAAAAATGATGCATTAGTGTATGTTGAGTTTCCATGTACACTCAACATTGCTTCCAAAAACATTTTGACAAAACTTTTTTCGAAAAATTTCAAAATAATTTAGCAAAAAGTAGATGTTTTTAGATTCCATTTCTCAAGGCAAAGACGATGGACAATGTTATTCAACGAAAAAATCAATTCTTCAGGGTGAAAATCGAGGATATAAGTGTGAACTTATATCAGTTGATATCTCGGTGCATTTTTAAGCTAGCGCAAATCTGATAACACAGATCGACGCAGCTTAAAAATCCGCATCGAATGCACTATACTACATTGAGAAACGCTTAATACAAAAATTAGTTATGATCGTTTGAAAAATGATGCATTAGTGTATGTTGAGTTTCCATGTACACTCAACATTGCTTCCAAAAACATTTTGACAAAAATTTTTTCGAGAAATTTCGAAATAATTTAGCAAAAAGTAGATGTTTTTAGATTCCTTTTTTCAAGGCAAAGACGATGGACAATGTTATTCAACGAAAAAATTAATTCTTCAGGGTGAAAATCGAGGATATAAGTGTGAACTTATATCAGTTGATATCTTGGTGCATTTTTAAGCTAGCGCAAATCTGATAACACAGATCGACGCAGCTTAAAAATCCGCATCGAATGCACTATACTACATTGAGAAATGCTTAATACAAAAATTAGTTATGATCGTTTGAAAAATGATGCATTAGTGTATGTTGAGTTTCCATGTACACTCAACATTGCTTCCAAAAACATTTTGACAAAAATTTTTTCGAAAAATTTTAAAATAATTTAGCAAAAAGTAGATGTTTTTAGATTCCTTTTTTCAAGGCAAAGACGATGGACAATGTTATTCAACGAAAAAATCAATTCTTCAGGGTGAAAATTGAGGATATAAGTGTGAACTTATATCAGTTGATATCTCGTTGCATTTTTAAGCTAGCGCAAATCTGATAACACAGAACGACGCAGCTTAAAAATCCGCATCGAATGCACTATACTACATTGAGAAACGCTTAATACAAAAATTAGTTATAATCGTTTGAAAAATGATGCATTAGTGTATGTTGAGTTTCCATGTACACTCAACATTGCTTCCAAAAACATTTTGACAAAAATTTTTTCGAGAAATTTCGAAATAATTTAGCAAAAAGTAGATGTTTTTAGATTCCTTTTTTCAAGGCAAAGACGATGGACAATGTTATTCAACGAAAAAATTAATTCTTCAGGGTGAAAATCGAGGATATAAGTGTGAACTTATATCAGTTGATATCTCGTTGCATTTTTAAGCTAGCGCAAATCTGATAACACAGAACGACGCAGCTTAAAAATCCGCATCGAATGCACTATACTACATTGAGAAACGCTTAATACAAAAATTAGTTATGATCGTTTGAAAAATGATGCATTAGTGTATGTTGAGTTTCCATGTACACTCAACATTGCTTCCAAAAACATTTTGACAAAACTTTTTTCGAAAAATTTCAAAATAATTTAGCAAAAAGTAGATGTTTTTAGATTCCATTTCTCAAGGCAAAGACGATGGACAATGTTATTCAACGAAAAAATCAATTCTTCAGGGTGAAAATCGAGGATATAAGTGTGAACTTATATCAGTTGATATCTCGTTGCATTTTTAAGCTAGCGCAAATCTGATAACACAGAACGACGCAGCTTAAAAATCCGCATCGAATGCACTATACTACATTGAGAAACGCTTAATACAAAAATTAGTTATGATCGTTTGAAAAATGATGCATTAGTGTATGTTGAGTTTCCATGTACACTCAACATTGCTTCCAAAAACATTTTGACAAAACTTTTTTCGAAAAATTTCAAAATAATTTAGCAAAAAGTAGATGTTTTTAGATTCCATTTCTCAAGGCAAAGACGATGGACAATGTTATTCAACGAAAAAATCAATTCTTCAGGGTGAAAATCGAGGATATAAGTGTGAACTTATATCAGTTGATATCTCGGTGCATTTTTAAGCTAGCGCAAATCTGATAACACAGATCGACGCAGCTTAAAAATCCGCATCGAATGCACTATACTACATTGAGAAACGCTTAATACAAAAATTAGTTATGATCGTTTGAAAAATGATGCATTAGTGTATGTTGAGTTTCCATGTACACTCAACATTGCTTCCAAAAACATTTTGACAAAAATTTTTTCGAGAAATTTCGAAATAATTTAGCAAAAAGTAGATGTTTTTAGATTCCTTTTTTCAAGGCAAAGACGATGGACAATGTTATTCAACGAAAAAATTAATTCTTCAGGGTGAAAATCGAGGATATAAGTGTGAACTTATATCAGTTGATATCTTGGTGCATTTTTAAGCTAGCGCAAATCTGATAACACAGATCGACGCAGCTTAAAAATCCGCATCGAATGCACTATACTACATTGAGAAATGCTTAATACAAAAATTAGTTATGATCGTTTGAAAAATGATGCATTAGTGTATGTTGAGTTTCCATGTACACTCAACATTGCTTCCAAAAACATTTTGACAAAAATTTTTTCGAAAAATTTTAAAATAATTTAGCAAAAAGTAGATGTTTTTAGATTCCTTTTTTCAAGGCAAAGACGATGGACAATGTTATTCAACGAAAAAATCAATTCTTCAGGGTGAAAATTGAGGATATAAGTGTGAACTTATATCAGTTGATATCTCGTTGCATTTTTAAGCTAGCGCAAATCTGATAACACAGAACGACGCAGCTTAAAAATCCGCATCGAATGCACTATACTACATTGAGAAACGCTTAATACAAAAATTAGTTATAATCGTTTGAAAAATGATGCATTAGTGTATGTTGAGTTTCCATGTACACTCAACATTGCTTCCAAAAACATTTTGACAAAACTTTTTTCGAAAAATTTCAAAATAATTTAGCAAAAAGTAGATGTTTTTAGATTCCATTTTTCAAGGCAAAGACGATGGACAATGTTATTCAACGAAAAAATCAATTCTCCAGGGTGAAAATCGAGGATATAAGTGTGAACTTATATCAGTTGATATCTCGGTGCATTTTTAAGCTAGCGCAAATCTGATAACACAGATCGACGCAGCTTAAAAATCCGCATCGAATGCACTATACTACATTGAGAAACGCTTAATACAAAAATTAGTTATGATCGTTTGAAAAATGATGCATTAGTGTATGTTGAGTTTCCATGTACACTCAACATTGCTTCCAAAAACATTTTGACAAAAATTTTTTCGAGAAATTTCGAAATAATTTAGCAAAAAGTAGATGTTTTTAGATTCCTTTTTTCAAGGCGAAGACGATGGACAATGTTATTCAACGAAAAAATTAATTCTTCAGGGTGAAAATCGAGGATATAAGTGTGAACTTATATCAGTTGATATCTCGGTGCATTTTTAAGCTAGCGCAAATCTGATAACACAGATCGACGCAGCTTAAAAATCCGCATCGAATGCACTATACTACATTGAGAAACGCTTAATACAAAAATTAGTTATGATCGTTTGAAAAATGATGCATTAGTGTATGTTGAGTTTCCATGTACACTCAACATTGCTTCCAAAAACATTTTGACAAAAATTTTTTCGAAAAATTTCAAAATAATTTAGCAAAAAGTAGATGTTTTTAGATTCCATTTTTCAAGGCAAAGACGATGGACAATGTTATTCAACGAAAAAATTAATTCTTCAGGGTGAAAATCGAGGATATAAGTGTGAACTTATATCAGTTGATATCTCGGTGCATTTTTAAGCTAGCGCAAATCTGATAACACAGATCGACGCAGCTTAAAAATCCGCATCGAATGCACTATACTACATTGAGAAACGCTTAATACAAAAATTAGTTATGATCGTTTGAAAAATGATGCATTAGTGTATGTTGAGTTTCCATGTACACTCAACATTGCTTCCAAAAACATTTTGACAAAAATTTTTTCGAGAAATTTCAAAAAAATTTAGCAAAAAGTAGATGTTTTTAGATTCCTTTTTTCAAGGCAAAGACGATGGACAATGTTATTCAACGAAAAAATTAATTCTTCAGGGTGAAAATCGAGGATATAAGTGTGAACTTATATCAGTTGATATCTCGGTGCATTTTTAAGCTAGCGCAAATCTGATAACACAGATCGACGCAGCTTAAAAATCCGCATCGAATGCACTATACTACATTGAGAAACGCTTAATACAAAAATTAGTTATGATCGTTTGAAAAATGATGCATTAGTGTATGTTGAGTTTCCATGTACACTCAACATTGCTTCCAAAAACATTTTGACAAAACTTTTTTCGAAAAATTTCAAAATAATTTAGCAAAAAGTAGATGTTTTTAGATTCCATTTTTCAAGGCAAAGACGATGGACAATGTTATTCAACGAAAAAATCAATTCTTCAGGGTGAAAATCGAGGATATAAGTGTGAACTTATATCAGTTGATATCTCGGTGCATTTTTAAGCTAGCGCAAATCTGATAACACAGATCGACGCAGCTTAAAAATCCGCATCGAATGCACTATACTACATTGAGAAACGCTTAATACAAAAATTAGTTATGATCGTTTGAAAAATGATGCATTAGTGTATGTTGAGTTTCCATGTACACTCAACATTGCTTCCAAAAACATTTTGACAAAAATTTTTTCGAGAAATTTCGAAATAATTTAGCAAAAAGTAGATGTTTTTAGATTCCTTTTTTCAAGGCAAAGACGATGGACAATGTTATTCAACGAAAAAATTAATTCTTCAGGGTGAAAATCGAGGATATAAGTGTGAACTTATATCAGTTGATATCTTGGTGCATTTTTAAGCTAGCGCAAATCTGATAACACAGATCGACGCAGCTTAAAAATCCGCATCGAATGCACTATACTACATTGAGAAATGCTTAATACAAAAATTAGTTATGATCGTTTGAAAAATGATGCATTAGTGTATGTTGAGTTTCCATGTACACTCAACATTGCTTCCAAAAACATTTTGACAAAAATTTTTTCGAAAAATTTTAAAATAATTTAGCAAAAAGTAGATGTTTTTAGATTCCTTTTTTCAAGGCAAAGACGATGGACAATGTTATTCAACGAAAAAATCAATTCTTCAGGGTGAAAATTGAGGATATAAGTGTGAACTTATATCAGTTGATATCTCGTTGCATTTTTAAGCTAGCGCAAATCTGATAACACAGAACGACGCAGCTTAAAAATCCGCATCGAATGCACTATACTACATTGAGAAACGCTTAATACAAAAATTAGTTATAATCGTTTGAAAAATGATGCATTAGTGTATGTTGAGTTTCCATGTACACTCAACATTGCTTCCAAAAACATTTTGACAAAACTTTTTTCGAAAAATTTCAAAATAATTTAGCAAAAAGTAGATGTTTTTAGATTCCATTTTTCAAGGCAAAGACGATGGACAATGTTATTCAACGAAAAAATCAATTCTTCAGGGTGAAAATCGAGGATATAAGTGTGAACTTATATCAGTTGATATCTCGGTGCATTTTTAAGCTAGCGCAAATCTGATAACACAGATCGACGCAGCTTAAAAATCCGCATCGAATGCACTATACTACATTGAGAAACGCTTAATACAAAAATTAGTTATGATCGTTTGAAAAATGATGCATTAGTGTATGTTGAGTTTCCATGTACACTCAACATTGCTTCCAAAAACATTTTGACAAAACTTTTTTCGAAAAATTTCAAAATAATTTAGCAAAAAGTAGATGTTTTTAGATTCCATTTTTCAAGGCAAAGACGATGGACAATGTTATTCAACGAAAAAATCAATTCTTCAGGGTGAAAATCGAGGATATAAGTGTGAACTTATATCAGTTGATATCTCGGTGCATTTTTAAGCTAGCGCAAATCTGATAACACAGATCGACGCAGCTTAAAAATCCGCATCGAATGCACTATACTACATTGAGAAACGCTTAATACAAAAATTAGTTATGATCGTTTGAAAAATGATGCATTAGTGTATGTTGAGTTTCCATGTACACTCAACATTGCTTCCAAAAACATTTTGACAAAAATTTTTTCGAGAAATTTCGAAATAATTTAGCAAAAAGTAGATGTTTTTAGATTCCTTTTTTCAAGGCAAAGACGATGGACAATGTTATTCAACGAAAAAATTAATTCTTCAGGGTGAAAATCGAGGATATAAGTGTGAACTTATATCAGTTGATATCTTGGTGCATTTTTAAGCTAGCGCAAATCTGATAACACAGATCGACGCAGCTTAAAAATCCGCATCGAATGCACTATACTACATTGAGAAATGCTTAATACAAAAATTAGTTATGATCGTTTGAAAAATGATGCATTAGTGTATGTTGAGTTTCCATGTACACTCAACATTGCTTCCAAAAACATTTTGACAAAAATTTTTTCGAAAAATTTTAAAATAATTTAGCAAAAAGTAGATGTTTTTAGATTCCTTTTTTCAAGGCAAAGACGATGGACAATGTTATTCAACGAAAAAATCAATTCTTCAGGGTGAAAATTGAGGATATAAGTGTGAACTTATATCAGTTGATATCTCGTTGCATTTTTAAGCTAGCGCAAATCTGATAACACAGAACGACGCAGCTTAAAAATCCGCATCGAATGCACTATACTACATTGAGAAACGCTTAATACAAAAATTAGTTATAATCGTTTGAAAAATGATGCATTAGTGTATGTTGAGTTTCCATGTACACTCAACATTGCTTCCAAAAACATTTTGACAAAACTTTTTTCGAAAAATTTCAAAATAATTTAGCAAAAAGTAGATGTTTTTAGATTCCATTTTTCAAGGCAAAGACGATGGACAATGTTATTCAACGAAAAAATCAATTCTTCAGGGTGAAAATCGAGGATATAAGTGTGAACTTATATCAGTTGATATCTCGGTGCATTTTTAAGCTAGCGCAAATCTGATAACACAGATCGACGCAGCTTAAAAATCCGCATCGAATGCACTATACTACATTGAGAAACGCTTAATACAAAAATTAGTTATGATCGTTTGAAAAATGATGCATTAGTGTATGTTGAGTTTCCATGTACACTCAACATTGCTTCCAAAAACATTTTGACAAAAATTTTTTCGAGAAATTTCGAAATAATTTAGCAAAAAGTAGATGTTTTTAGATTCCTTTTTTCAAGGCGAAGACGATGGACAATGTTATTCAACGAAAAAATTAATTCTTCAGGGTGAAAATCGAGGATATAAGTGTGAACTTATATCAGTTGATATCTCGGTGCATTTTTAAGCTAGCGCAAATCTGATAACACAGATCGACGCAGCTTAAAAATCCGCATCGAATGCACTATACTACATTGAGAAACGCTTAATACAAAAATTAGTTATGATCGTTTGAAAAATGATGCATTAGTGTATGTTGAGTTTCCATGTACACTCAACATTGCTTCCAAAAACATTTTGACAAAAATTTTTTCGAAAAATTTCAAAATAATTTAGCAAAAAGTAGATGTTTTTAGATTCCATTTTTCAAGGCAAAGACGATGGACAATGTTATTCAACGAAAAAATTAATTCTTCAGGGTGAAAATCGAGGATATAAGTGTGAACTTATATCAGTTGATATCTCGGTGCATTTTTAAGCTAGCGCAAATCTGATAACACAGATCGACGCAGCTTAAAAATCCGCATCGAATGCACTATACTACATTGAGAAACGCTTAATACAAAAATTAGTTATGATCGTTTGAAAAATGATGCATTAGTGTATGTTGAGTTTCCATGTACACTCAACATTGCTTCCAAAAACATTTTGACAAAAATTTTTTCGAGAAATTTCAAAAAAATTTAGCAAAAAGTAGATGTTTTTAGATTCCTTTTTTCAAGGCAAAGACGATGGACAATGTTATTCAACGAAAAAATTAATTCTTCAGGGTGAAAATCGAGGATATAAGTGTGAACTTATATCAGTTGATATCTCGGTGCATTTTTAAGCTAGCGCAAATCTGATAACACAGATCGACGCAGCTTAAAAATCCGCATCGAATGCACTATACTACATTGAGAAACGCTTAATACAAAAATTAGTTATGATCGTTTGAAAAATGATGCATTAGTGTATGTTGAGTTTCCATGTACACTCAACATTGCTTCCAAAAACATTTTGACAAAACTTTTTTCGAAAAATTTCAAAATAATTTAGCAAAAAGTAGATGTTTTTAGATTCCATTTTTCAAGGCAAAGACGATGGACAATGTTATTCAACGAAAAAATCAATTCTTCAGGGTGAAAATCGAGGATATAAGTGTGAACTTATATCAGTTGATATCTCGGTGCATTTTTAAGCTAGCGCAAATCTGATAACACAGATCGACGCAGCTTAAAAATCCGCATCGAATGCACTATACTACATTGAGAAACGCTTAATACAAAAATTAGTTATGATCGTTTGAAAAATGATGCATTAGTGTATGTTGAGTTTCCATGTACACTCAACATTGCTTCCAAAAACATTTTGACAAAAATTTTTTCGAGAAATTTCAAAAAAATTTAGCAAAAAGTAGATGTTTTTAGATTCCTTTTTTCAAGGCAAAGACGATGGACAATGTTATTCAACGAAAAAATTAATTCTTCAGGGTGAAAATCGAGGATATAAGTGTGAACTTATATCAGTTGATATCTCGGTGCATTTTTAAGCTAGCGCAAATCTGATAACACAGATCGACGCAGCTTAAAAATCCGCATCGAATGCACTATACTACATTGAGAAATGCTTAATACAAAAATTAGTTATGATCGTTTGAAAAATGATGCATTAGTGTATGTTGAGTTTCCATGTACACTCAACATTGCTTCCAAAAACATTTTGACAAAAATTTTTTCGAAAAATTTTAAAATAATTTAGCAAAAAGTAGATGTTTTTAGATTTCTTTTTTCAAGGCAAAGACGATGGACAATGTAATTCAACGAAAAAATTAATTCTTCAGGGTGAAAATCGAGGATATAAGTGTGAACTTATATCAGTTGATATCTCGTTGCATTTTTAAGCTAGCGCAAATCTGATAACACAGAACGACGCAGCTTAAAAATCCGCATCGAATGCACTATACTACATTGAGAAACGCTTAATACAAAAATTAGTTATGATCGTTTGAAAAATGATGCATTAGTGTATGTTGAGTTTCCATGTACACTCAACATTGCTTCCAAAAACATTTTGACAAAACTTTTTTCGAAAAATTTCAAAATAATTTAGCAAAAAGTAGATGTTTTTAGATTCCATTTTTCAAGGCAAAGATGATGGACAATGTTATTCAACGAAAAAATCAATTCTTCAGGGTGAAAA
Source organism: Auanema rhodensis (assembly GCA_964057225.1). Taxonomy (NCBI): domain Eukaryota; kingdom Metazoa; phylum Nematoda; class Chromadorea; order Rhabditida; family Rhabditidae; genus Auanema; species Auanema rhodense. The sequence goes on along the minus strand of OZ059899.1, from coordinate 4,005,761 downwards.
TCGAGGATATAAGTGTGAACTTATATCAGTTGATATCTCGGTGCATTTTTAAGCTAGCGCAAATCTGATAACACAGATCTACGCAGCTTAAAAATCCGCATCGAATGCACTATACTACATTGAGAAACGCTTAATACAAAAATTAGTTATGATCGTTTGAAAAATGATGCATTAGTGTATGTTGAGTTTCCATGTACACTCAACATTGCTTCCAAAAACATTTTGACAAAAATTTTTTCGAGAAATTTCAAAATAATTTAGCAAAAAGTAGATGTTTTTAGATTCCTTTTTTCAAGGCAAAGACGATGGACAATGTTATTCAACGAAAAAATTAATTCTTCAGGGTGAAAATCGAGGATATAAGTGTGAACTTATATCAGTTGATATCTCGGTGCATTTTTAAGCTAGCGCAAATCTGATAACACAGATCGACGCAGCTTAAAAATCCGCATCGAATGCACTATACTACATTGAGAAATGCTCAATACAAAAATTAGTTATGATCGTTTGAAAAATGATGCATTAGTGTATGTTGAGTTTCCATGTACACTCAACATTGCTTCCAAAAACATTTTGACAAAAATTTTTTCGAAAAATTTTAAAATAATTTAGCAAAAAGTAGATGTTTTTAGATTCCATTTCTCAAGGCAAAGACGATGGACAATGTTATTCAACGAAAAAATCAATTCTTCAGGGTGAAAATCGAGGATATAAGTGTGAACTTATATCAGTTGATATCTCGTTGCATTTTTAAGCTAGCGCAAATCTGATAACACAGAACGACGCAGCTTAAAAATCCGCATCGAATGCACTATACTACATTGAGAAACGCTTAATACAAAAATTAGTTATGATCGTTTGAAAAATGATGCATTAGTGTATGTTGAGTTTCCATGTACACTCAACATTGCTTCCAAAAACATTTTGACAAAACTTTTTTCGAAAAATTTCAAAATAATTTAGCAAAAAGTAGATGTTTTTAGATTCCATTTTTCAAGGCAAAGACGATGGACAATGTTATTCAACGAAAAAATTAATTCTTCAGGGTGAAAATCGAGGATATAAGTGTGAACTTATATCAGTTGATATCTCGTTGCATTTTTAAGCTAGCGCAAATCTGATAACACAGAACGACGCAGCTTAAAAATCCGCATCGAATGCACTATACTACATTGAGAAACGCTTAATACAAAAATTAGTTATGATCGTTTGAAAAATGATGCATTAGTGTATGTTGAGTTTCCATGTACACTCAACATTGCTTCCAAAAACATTTTGACAAAACTTTTTTCGAAAAATTTCAAAATAATTTAGCAAAAAGTAGATGTTTTTAGATTCCATTTTTCAAGGCAAAGACGATGGACAATGTTATTCAACGAAAAAATCAATTCTTCAGGGTGAAAATCGAGGATATAAGTGTGAACTTATATCAGTTGATATCTAGGTGCATTTTTAAGCTAGCGCAAATCTGATAACACAGATCGACGCAGCTTAAAAATCCGCATCGAATGCACTATACTACATTGAGAAACGCTTAATACAAAAATTAGTTATGATCGTTTGAAAAATGATGCATTAGTGTATGTTGAGTTTCCATGTACACTCAACATTGCTTCCAAAAACATTTTGACAAAAATTTTTTCGAAAAATTTCAAAATAATTTAGCAAAAAGTAGATGTTTTTAGATTCCATTTTTCAAGGCAAAGACGATGGACAATGTTATTCAACGAAAAAATCAATTCTTCAGGGTGAAAATCGAGGATATAAGTTTGAACTTATATCAGTTGATATCTCGGTGCATTTTTAAGCTAGCGCAAATCTGATAACACAGATCGACGCAGCTTAAAAATCCGCATCGAATGCACTATACTACATTGAGAAACGCTTAATACAAAAATTAGTTATGATCGTTTGAAAAATGATGCATTAGTGTATGTTGAGTTTCCATGTACACTCAACATTGCTTCCAAAAACATTTTGACAAAAATTTTTTCGAGAAATTTCAAAATAATTTAGCAAAAAGTAGATGTTTTTAGATTCCTTTTTTCAAGGCAAAGACGATGGACAATGTTATTCCACGAAAAAATTAATTCTTCAGGGTGAAAATCGAGGATATAAGTGTGAACTTATATCAGTTGATATCTCGGTGCATTTTTAAGCTAGCGCAAATCTGATAACACAGATCGACGCAGCTTAAAAATCCGCATCGAATGCACTATACTACATTGAGAAACGCTTAATACAAAAATTAGTTATGATCGTTTGAAAAATGATGCATTAGTGTATGTTGAGTTTCCATGTACACTCAACATTGCTTCCAAAAACATTTTGACAAAAATTTTTTCGAAAAATTTCAAAATAATTTAGCAAAAAGTAGATGTTTTTAGATTCCATTTTTCAAGGCAAAGACGATGGACAATGTTATTCAACGAAAAAATTAATTCTTCAGGGTGAAAATCGAGGATATAAGTGTGAACTTATATCAGTTGATATCTCGGTGCATTTTTAAGCTAGCGCAAATCTGATAACACAGATCGACGCAGCTTAAAAATCCGCATCGAATGCACTATACTACATTGAGAAATGCTCAATACAAAAATTAGTTATGATCGTTTGAAAAATGATGCATTAGTGTATGTTGAGTTTCCATGTACACTCAACATTGCTTCCAAAAACATTTTGACAAAAATTTTTTCGAAAAATTTTAAAATAATTTAGCAAAAAGTAGATGTTTTTAGATTCCATTTCTCAAGGCAAAGACGATGGACAATGTTATTCAACGAAAAAATCAATTCTTCAGGGTGAAAATCGAGGATATAAGTGTGAACTTATATCAGTTGATATCTCGTTGCATTTTTAAGCTAGCGCAAATCTGATAACACAGAACGACGCAGCTTAAAAATCCGCATCGAATGCACTATACTACATTGAGAAACGCTTAATACAAAAATTAGTTATGATCGTTTGAAAAATGATGCATTAGTGTATGTTGAGTTTCCATGTACACTCAACATTGCTTCCAAAAACATTTTGACAAAACTTTTTTCGAAAAATTTCAAAATAATTTAGCAAAAAGTAGATGTTTTTAGATTCCATTTTTCAAGGCAAAGACGATGGACAATGTTATTCAACGAAAAAATTAATTCTTCAGGGTGAAAATCGAGGATATAAGTGTGAACTTATATCAGTTGATATCTCGTTGCATTTTTAAGCTAGCGCAAATCTGATAACACAGAACGACGCAGCTTAAAAATCCGCATCGAATGCACTATACTACATTGAGAAACGCTTAATACAAAAATTAGTTATGATCGTTTGAAAAATGATGCATTAGTGTATGTTGAGTTTCCATGTACACTCAACATTGCTTCCAAAAACATTTTGACAAAACTTTTTTCGAAAAATTTCAAAATAATTTAGCAAAAAGTAGATGTTTTTAGATTCCATTTTTCAAGGCAAAGACGATGGACAATGTTATTCAACGAAAAAATCAATTCTTCAGGGTGAAAATCGAGGATATAAGTGTGAACTTATATCAGTTGATATCTAGGTGCATTTTTAAGCTAGCGCAAATCTGATAACACAGATCGACGCAGCTTAAAAATCCGCATCGAATGCACTATACTACATTGAGAAACGCTTAATACAAAAATTAGTTATGATCGTTTGAAAAATGATGCATTAGTGTATGTTGAGTTTCCATGTACACTCAACATTGCTTCCAAAAACATTTTGACAAAAATTTTTTCGAAAAATTTCAAAATAATTTAGCAAAAAGTAGATGTTTTTAGATTCCATTTTTCAAGGCAAAGACGATGGACAATGTTATTCAACGAAAAAATCAATTCTTCAGGGTGAAAATCGAGGATATAAGTTTGAACTTATATCAGTTGATATCTCGGTGCATTTTTAAGCTAGCGCAAATCTGATAACACAGATCGACGCAGCTTAAAAATCCGCATCGAATGCACTATACTACATTGAGAAACGCTTAATACAAAAATTAGTTATGATCGTTTGAAAAATGATGCATTAGTGTATGTTGAGTTTCCATGTACACTCAACATTGCTTCCAAAAACATTTTGACAAAAATTTTTTCGAGAAATTTCAAAATAATTTAGCAAAAAGTAGATGTTTTTAGATTCCTTTTTTCAAGGCAAAGACGATGGACAATGTTATTCCACGAAAAAATTAATTCTTCAGGGTGAAAATCGAGGATATAAGTGTGAACTTATATCAGTTGATATCTCGGTGCATTTTTAAGCTAGCGCAAATCTGATAACACAGATCGACGCAGCTTAAAAATCCGCATCGAATGCACTATACTACATTGAGAAACGCTTAATACAAAAATTAGTTATGATCGTTTGAAAAATGATGCATTAGTGTATGTTGAGTTTCCATGTACACTCAACATTGCTTCCAAAAACATTTTGACAAAAATTTTTTCGAAAAATTTCAAAATAATTTAGCAAAAAGTAGATGTTTTTAGATTCCATTTTTCAAGGCAAAGACGATGGACAATGTTATTCAACGAAAAAATTAATTCTTCAGGGTGAAAATCGAGGATATAAGTGTGAACTTATATCAGTTGATATCTCGGTGCATTTTTAAGCTAGCGCAAATCTGATAACACAGATCGACGCAGCTTAAAAATCCGCATCGAATGCACTATACTACATTGAGAAATGCTCAATACAAAAATTAGTTATGATCGTTTGAAAAATGATGCATTAGTGTATGTTGAGTTTCCATGTACACTCAACATTGCTTCCAAAAACATTTTGACAAAAATTTTTTCGAAAAATTTTAAAATAATTTAGCAAAAAGTAGATGTTTTTAGATTCCTTTTTTCAAGGCAAAGACGATGGACAATGTTATTCAACGAAAAAATTAATTCTTCAGGGTGAAAATCGAGGATATAAGTGTGAACTTATATCAGTTGATATCTCGTTGCATTTTTAAGCTAGCGCAAATCTGATAACACAGAACGACGCAGCTTAAAAATCCGCATCGAATGCACTATACTACATTGAGAAACGCTTAATACAAAAATTAGTTATGATCGTTTGAAAAATGATGCATTAGTGTATGTTGAGTTTCCATGTACACTCAACATTGCTTCCAAAAACATTTTGACAAAACTTTTTTCGAAAAATTTCAAAATAATTTAGCAAAAAGTAGATGTTTTTAGATTCCATTTTTCAAGGCAAAGACGATGGACAATGTTATTCAACGAAAAAATCAATTCTTCAGGGTGAAAATCGAGGATATAAGTGTGAACTTATATCAGTTGATATCTCGGTGCATTTTTAAGCTAGCGCAAATCTGATAACACAGATCGACGCAGCTTAAAAATCCGCATCGAATGCACTATACTACATTGAGAAACGCTTAATACAAAAATTAGTTATGATCGTTTGAAAAATGATGCATTAGTGTATGTTGAGTTTCCATGTACACTCAACATTGCTTCCAAAAACATTTTGACAAAAATTTTTTCGAGAAATTTCAAAATAATTTAGCAAAAAGTAGATGTTTTTAGATTCCTTTTTTCAAGGCAAAGACGATGGACAATGTTATTCCACGAAAAAATTAATTCTTCAGGGTGAAAATCGAGGATATAAGTGTGAACTTATATCAGTTGATATCTCGGTGCATTTTTAAGCTAGCGCAAATCTGATAACACAGATCGACGCAGCTTAAAAATCCGCATCGAATGCACTATACTACATTGAGAAACGCTTAATACAAAAATTAGTTATGATCGTTTGAAAAATGATGCATTAGTGTATGTTGAGTTTCCATGTACACTCAACATTGCTTCCAAAAACATTTTGACAAAAATTTTTTCGAAAAATTTCAAAATAATTTAGCAAAAAGTAGATGTTTTTAGATTCCATTTTTCAAGGCAAAGACGATGGACAATGTTATTCAACGAAAAAATTAATTCTTCAGGGTGAAAATCGAGGATATAAGTGTGAACTTATATCAGTTGATATCTCGGTGCATTTTTAAGCTAGCGCAAATCTGATAACACAGAACGACGCAGCTTAAAAATCCGCATCGAATGCACTATACTACATTGAGAAACGCTCAATACAAAAATTAGTTATGATCGTTTGAAAAATGATGCATTAGTGTATGTTGAGTTTCCATGTACACTCAACATTGCTTCCAAAAACATTTTGACAAAAATTTTTTCGAGAAATTTCAAAATAATTTAGCAAAAAGTAGATGTTTTTAGATTCCTTTTTTCAAGGCAAAGACGATGGACAATGTTATTCCACGAAAAAATTAATTCTTCAGGGTGAAAATCGAGGATATAAGTGTGAACTTATATCAGTTGATATCTCGGTGCATTTTTAAGCTAGCGCAAATCTGATAACACAGATCGACGCAGCTTAAAAATCCGCATCGAATGCACCATACTACATTGAGAAACGCTTAATACAAAAATTAGTTATGATCGTTTGAAAAATGATGCATTAGTGTATGTTGAGTTTCCATGTACACTCAACATTGCTTCCAAAAACATTTTGACAAAAATTTTTTCGAAAAATTTCAAAATAATTTAGCAAAAAGTAGATGTTTTTAGATTCCATTTTTCAAGGCAAAGACGATGGACAATGTTATTCAACGAAAAAATTAATTCTTCAGGGTGAAAATCGAGGATATAAGTGTGAACTTATATCAGTTGATATCTCGGTGCATTTTTAAGCTAGCGCAAATCTGATAACACAGAACGACGCAGCTTAAAAATCCGCATCGAATGCACTATACTACATTGAGAAACGCTCAATACAAAAATTAGTTATGATCGTTTGAAAAATGATGCATTAGTGTATGTTGAGTTTCCATGTACACTCAACATTGCTTCCAAAAACATTTTGACAAAAATTTTTTCGAGAAATTTCAAAATAATTTAGCAAAAAGTAGATGTTTTTAGATTCCTTTTTTCAAGGCAAAGACGATGGACAATGTTATTCCACGAAAAAATTAATTCTTCAGGGTGAAAATCGAGGATATAAGTGTGAACTTATATCAGTTGATATCTCGGTGCATTTTTAAGCTAGCGCAAATCTGATAACACAGATCGACGCAGCTTAAAAATCCGCATCGAATGCACCATACTACATTGAGAAACGCTTAATACAAAAATTAGTTATGATCGTTTGAAAAATGATGCATTAGTGTATGTTGAGTTTCCATGTACACTCAACATTGCTTCCAAAAACATTTTGACAAAAATTTTTTCGAAAAATTTCAAAATAATTTAGCAAAAAGTAGATGTTTTTAGATTCCATTTTTCAAGGCAAAGACGATGGACAATGTTATTCAACGAAAAAATTAATTCTTCAGGGTGAAAATCGAGGATATAAGTGTGAACTTATATCAGTTGATATCTCGGTGCATTTTTAAGCTAGCGCAAATCTGATAACACAGAACGACGCAGCTTAAAAATCCGCATCGAATGCACTATACTACATTGAGAAACGCTCAATACAAAAATTAGTTATGATCGTTTGAAAAATGATGCATTAGTGTATGTTGAGTTTCCATGTACACTCAACATTGCTTCCAAAAACATTTTGACAAAAATTTTTTCGAAAAATTTCAAAATAATTTAGCAAAAAGTAGATGTTTTTAGATTCCTTTTTTCAAGGCAAAGACGATGGACAATGTTATTCAACGAAAAAATTAATTCTTCAGGGTGAAAATCGAGGATATAAGTGTGAACTTATATCAGTTGATATCTCGGTGCATTTTTAAGCTAGCGCAAATCTGATAACACAGAACGACGCAGCTTAAAAATCCGCATCGAATGCACTATACTACATTGAGAAACGCTCAATACAAAAATTAGTTATGATCGTTTGAAAAATGATGCATTAGTGTATATTGAGTTTCCATGTACACTCAACATTGCTTCCAAAAACATTTTGACAAAAATTTTTTCGAAAAATTTCAAAATAATTTAGCAAAAAGTAGATGTTTTTAGATTCCTTTTTTCAAGGCAAAGACGATGGACAATGTTATTCAACGAAAAAATTAATTCTTCAGGGTGAAAATCGAGGATATAAGTGTGAACTTATATCAGTTGATATCTCGGTGCATTTTTAAGCTAGCGCAAATCTGATAACACAGAACGACGCAGCTTAAAAATCCGCATCGAATGCACTATACTACATTGAGAAACGCTCAATACAAAAATTAGTTATGATCGTTTGAAAAATGATGCATTAGTGTATGTTGAGTTTCCATGTACACTCAACATTGCTTCCAAAAACATTTTGACAAAAATTTTTTCGAAAAATTTCAAAATAATTTAGCAAAAAGTAGATGTTTTTAGATTTCTTTTTTCAAGGCAAAGACGATGGACAATGTTATTCAACGAAAAAATTAATTCTTCAGGGTGAAAATCGAGGATATAAGTGTGAACTTATATCAGTTGATATCTCGGTGCATTTTTAAGCTAGCGCAAATCTGATAACACAGATCGACGCAGCTTAAAAATCCGCATCGAATGCACTATACTTCATTGAGAAACGCTTAATACAAAAATTAGTTATGATCGTTTGAAAAATGATGCATTAGTGTATGTTGAGTTTCCATGTACACTCAACATTGCTTCCAAAAACATTTTGACAAAAATTTTTTCAAAAAATTTCAAAATAATTTAGCAAAAAGTAGATGTTTTTAGATTCCTTTTTTCAAGGCAAAGACGATGGACAATGTTATTCAACGAAAAAATTAATTCTTCAGGGTGAAAATCGAGGATATAAGTGTGAACTTATATCAGTTGATATCTCGGTGCATTTTTAAGCTAGCGCAAATCTGATAACACAGATCGACGCAGCTTAAAAATCCGCATCGACTGCACTATACTACATTGAGAAACGCTTAATACAAAAATTAGTTATGATCGTTTGAAAAATGATGCATTAGTGTATGTTGAGTTTCCATGTACACTCAACATTGCTTCCAAAAACATTTTGACAAAAATTTTTTCAAAAAATTTCAAAATAATTTAGCAAAAAGTAGATGTTTTTAGATTCCTTTTTTCAAGGCAAAGACGATGGACAATGTTATTCAACGAAAAAATTAATTCTTCAGGGTGAAAATCGAGGATATAAGTGTGAACTTATATCAGTTGATATCTCGGTGCATTTTTAAGCTAGCGCAAATCTGATAACACAGATCGACGCAGCTTAAAAATCCGCATCGACTGCACTATACTACATTGAGAAACGCTTAATACAAAAATTAGTTATGATCGTTTGAAAAATGATGCATTAGTGTATGTTGAGTTTCCATGTACACTCAACATTGCTTCCAAAAACATTTTGACAAAAATTTTTTCAAAAAATTTCAAAATAATTTAGCAAAAAGTAGATGTTTTTAGATTCCATTTTTCAAGGCAAAGACGATGGACAATGTTATTCAACGAAAAAATTAATTCTTCAGGGTGAAAATCGAGGATATAAGTGTGAACTTATATCAGTTGATATCTCGGTGCATTTTTAAGCTAGCGCAAATCTGATAACACAGATCGACGCAGCTTAAAAATCCGCATCGAATGCACTATACTACATTGAGAAACGCTTAATACAAAAATTAGTTATGATCGTTTGAAAAATGATGCATTAGTGTATGTTGAGTTTCCATGTACACTCAACATTGCTTCCAAAAACATTTTGACAAAAATTTTTTCGAGAAATTTCAAAATAATTTAGCAAAAAGTAGATGTTTTTAGATTCCTTTTTTCAAGGCAAAGACGATGGACAATGTTATTCCACGAAAAAATTAATTCTTCAGGGTGAAAATCGAGGATATAAGTGTGAACTTATATCAGTTGATATCTCGGTGCATTTTTAAGCTAGCGCAAATCTGATAACACAGATCGACGCAGCTTAAAAATCCGCATCGAATGCACTATACTACATTGAGAAACGCTTAATACAAAAATTAGTTATGATCGTTTGAAAAATGATGCATTAGTGTATGTTGAGTTTCCATGTACACTCAACATTGCTTCCAAAAACATTTTGACAAAAATTTTTTCGAAAAATTTCAAAATAATTTAGCAAAAAGTAGATGTTTTTAGATTCCATTTTTCAAGGCAAAGACGATGGACAATGTTATTCAACGAAAAAATTAATTCTTCAGGGTGAAAATCGAGGTTATAAGTGTGAACTTATATCAGTTGATATCTCGGTGCATTTTTAAGCTAGCGCAAATCTGATAACACAGAACGACGCAGCTTAAAAATCCGCATCGAATGCACTATACTACATTGAGAAACGCTCAATACAAAAATTAGTTATGATCGTTTGAAAAATGATGCATTAGTGTATGTTGAGTTTCCATGTACACTCAACATTGCTTCCAAAAACATTTTGACAAAAATTTTTTCGAAAAATTTCAAAATAATTTAGCAAAAAGTAGATGTTTTTAGATTCCTTCTTTCAAGGCAAAGACGATGGACAATGTTATTCAACGAAAAAATTAATTCTTCAGGGTGAAAATCGAGGATATAAGTGTGAACTTATATCAGTTGATATCTTGGTGCATTTTTAAGCTAGCGCAAATCTGATAACACAGATCGACGCAGCTTAAAAATCCGCATCGAATGCACTATACTACATTGAGAAATGCTCAATACAAAAATTAGTTATGATCGTTTGAAAAATGATGCATTAGTGTATGTTGAGTTTCCATGTACACTCAACATTGCTTCCAAAAACATTTTGACAAAAATTTTTTCGAGAAATTTCAAAATAATTTAGCAAAAAGTAGATGTTTTTAGATTCCTTTTTTCAAGGCAAAGACGATGGACAATGTTATTCAACGAAAAAATTAATTCTTCAGGGTGAAAATCGAGGATATAAGTGTGAACTTATATCAGTTGATATCTTGGTGCATTTTTAAGCTAGCGCAAATCTGATAACACAAATCGACGCAGCTTAAAAATCCGCATCGAATGCACTATACTACATTGAGAAATGCTCAATACAAAAATTAGTTATGATCGTTTGAAAAATGATGCATTAGTGTATGTTGAGTTTCCATGTACACTCAACATTGCTTCCAAAAACATTTTGACAAAAATTTTTTCGAAAAATTTCAAAATAATTTAGCAAAAAGTAGATGTTTTTAGATTCCATTTTTCAAGGCAAAGACGATGGACAATGTTATTCAACGAAAAAATTAATTCTTCAGGGTGAAAATCGAGGATATAAGTGTGAACTTATATCAGTTGATATCTTGGTGCATTTTTAAGCTAGCGCAAATCTGATAACACAGAACGACGCAGCTTAAAAATCCGCATCGAATGCACTATACTACATTGAGAAACGCTCAATACAAAAATTAGTTATGATCGTTTGAAAAATGATGCATTAGTGTATGTTGAGTTTCCATGTACACTCAACATTGCTTCCAAAAACATTTTGACAAAAATTTTTTCGAAAAATTTCAAAATAATTTAGCAAAAAGTAGATGTTTTTAGATTCCTTCTTTCAAGGCAAAGACGATGGACAATGTTATTCAACGAAAAAATTAATTCTTCAGGGTGAAAATCGAGGATATAAGTGTGAACTTATATCAGTTGATATCTTGGTGCATTTTTAAGCTAGCGCAAATCTGATAACACAGATCGACGCAGCTTAAAAATCCGCATCGAATGCACTATACTACATTGAGAAATGCTCAATACAAAAATTAGTTATGATCGTTTGAAAAATGATGCATTAGTGTATGTTGAGTTTCCATGTACACTCAACATTGCTTCCAAAAACATTTTGACAAAAATTTTTTCGAGAAATTTCAAAATAATTTAGCAAAAAGTAGATGTTTTTAGATTCCTTTTTTCAAGGCAAAGACGATGGACAATGTTATTCAACGAAAAAATTAATTCTTCAGGGTGAAAATCGAGGATATAAGTGTGAACTTATATCAGTTGATATCTTGGTGCATTTTTAAGCTAGCGCAAATCTGATAACACAAATCGACGCAGCTTAAAAATCCGCATCGAATGCACTATACTACATTGAGAAATGCTCAATACAAAAATTAGTTATGATCGTTTGAAAAATGATGCATTAGTGTATGTTGAGTTTCCATGTACACTCAACATTGCTTCCAAAAACATTTTGACAAAAATTTTTTCGAAAAATTTCAAAATAATTTAGCAAAAAGTAGATGTTTTTAGATTCCATTTTTCAAGGCAAAGACGATGGACAATGTTATTCAACGAAAAAATTAATTCTTCAGGGTGAAAATCGAGGATATAAGTGTGAACTTATATCAGTTGATATCTCGGTGCATTTTTAAGCTAGCGCAAATCTGATAACACAGAACGACGCAGCTTAAAAATCCGCATCGAATGCACTATACTACATTGAGAAACGCTCAATACAAAAATTAGTTATGATCGTTTGAAAAATGATGCATTAGTGTATGTTGAGTTTCCATGTACACTCAACATTGCTTCCAAAAACATTTTGACAAAAATTTTTTCGAAAAATTTCAAAATAATTTAGCAAAAAGTAGATGTTTTTAGATTCCTTCTTTCAAGGCAAAGACGATGGACAATGTTATTCAACGAAAAAATTAATTCTTCAGGGTGAAAATCGAGGATATAAGTGTGAACTTATATCAGTTGATATCTTGGTGCATTTTTAAGCTAGCGCAAATCTGATAACACAGATCGACGCAGCTTAAAAATCCGCATCGAATGCACTATACTACATTGAGAAATGCTCAATACAAAAATTAGTTATGATCGTTTGAAAAATGATGCATTAGTGTATGTTGAGTTTCCATGTACACTCAACATTGCTTCCAAAAACATTTTGACAAAAATTTTTTCGAGAAATTTCAAAATAATTTAGCAAAAAGTAGATGTTTTTAGATTCCTTTTTTCAAGGCAAAGACGATGGACAATGTTATTCAACGAAAAAATTAATTCTTCAGGGTGAAAATCGAGGATATAAGTGTGAACTTATATCAGTTGATATCTTGGTGCATTTTTAAGCTAGCGCAAATCTGATAACACAAATCGACGCAGCTTAAAAATCCGCATCGAATGCACTATACTACATTGAGAAATGCTCAATACAAAAATTAGTTATGATCGTTTGAAAAATGATGCATTAGTGTATGTTGAGTTTCCATGTACACTCAACATTGCTTCCAAAAACATTTTGACAAAAATTTTTTCGAAAAATTTCAAAATAATTTAGCAAAAAGTAGATGTTTTTAGATTCCTTTTTTCAAGGCAAAGACGATGGACAATGTTATTCAACGAAAAAATTAATTCTTCAGGGTGAAAATCGAGGATATAAGTGTGAACTTATATCAGTTGATATCTCGGTGCATTTTTAAGCTAGCGCAAATCTGATAACACAGATCGACGCAGCTTAAAAATCCGCATCGACTGCACTATACTACATTGAGAAACGCTCAATACAAAAATTAGTTATGATCGTTTGAAAAATGATGCATTAGTGTATGTTGAGTTTCCATGTACACTCAACATTGCTTCCAAAAACATTTTGACAAAAATTTTTTCAAAAAATCTCAAAATAATTTAGCAAAAAGTAGATGTTTTTAGATTCCTTTTTTCAAGGCAAAGACGATGGACAATGTTATTCAACGAAAAAATTAATTCTTCAGGGTGAAAATCGAGGATATAAGTGTGAACTTATATCAGTTGATATCTCGGTGCATTTTTAAGCTAGCGCAAATCTGATAACACAGATCGACGCAGCTTAAAAATCCGCATCGACTGCACTATACTACATTGAGAAACGCTTAATACAAAAATTAGTTATGATCGTTTGAAAAATGATGCATTAGTGTATGTTGAGTTTCCATGTACATTCAACATTGCTTCCAAAAACATTTTGACAAAAATTTTTTCAAAAAATTTCAAAATAATTTAGCAAAAAGTAGATGTTTTTAGATTCCTTTTTTCAAGGCAAAGACGATGGACAATGTTATTCAACGAAAAAATTAATTCTTCAGGGTGAAAATCGAGGATATAAGTGTGAACTTATATCAGTTGATATCTCGGTGCATTTTTAAGCTAGCGCAAATCTGATAACACAGATCGACGCAGCTTAAAAATCCGCATCGACTGCACTATACTACATTGAGAAACGCTTAATACAAAAATTAGTTATGATCGTTTGAAAAATGATGCATTAGTGTATGTTGAGTTTCCATGTACACTCAACATTGCTTCCAAAAACATTTTGACAAAAATTTTTTCGAAAAATTTCAGAATAATTTAGCAAAAAGTAGATGTTTTTAGATTCCTTTTTTCAAGGCAAAGACGATGGACAATGTTATTCAACGAAAAAATTAATTCTTCAGGGTGAAAATCGAGGATATAAGTGTGAACTTATATCAGTTGATATCTCGGTGAATTTTTAAGCTAGCGCGAATCTGATAACACAGATCGACGCAGCTTAAAAATCCGCATCGAATGCACTATACTACATTGAGAAATGCTCAATACAAAAATTAGTTATGATCGTTTGAAAAATGATGCATTAGTGTATGTTGAGTTTCCATGTACACTCAACATTGCTTCCAAAAACATTTTGACAAAAATTTTTTCGAAAAATTTTAAAATAATTTAGCAAAAAGTAGATGTTTTTAGATTCCTTTTTTCAAGGCAAAGACGATGGACAATGTTATTCAACGAAAAAATTAATTCTTCAGGGTGAAAATCGAGGATATAAGTGTGAACTTATATCAGTTGATATCTTGGTGCATTTTTAAGCTAGCGCAAATCTGATAACACAAATCGACGCAGCTTAAAAATCCGCATCGAATGCACTATACTACATTGAGAAATGCTCAATACAAAAATTAGTTATGATCGTTTGAAAAATGATGCATTAGTGTATGTTGAGTTTCCATGTACACTCAACATTGCTTCCAAAAACATTTTGACAAAAATTTTTTCGAAAAATTTCAAAATAATTTAGCAAAAAGTAGATGTTTTTAGATTCCTTTTTTCAAGGCAAAGACGATGGACAATGTTATTCAACGAAAAAATTAATTCTTCAGGGTGAAAATCGAGGATATAAGTGTGAACTTATATCAGTTGATATCTCGGTGCATTTTTAAGCTAGCGCAAATCTGATAACACAGATCGACGCAGCTTAAAAATCCGCATCGACTGCACTATACTACATTGAGAAACGCTTAATACAAAAATTAGTTATGATCGTTTGAAAAATGATGCATTAGTGTATGTTGAGTTTCCATGTACACTCAACATTGCTTCCAAAAACATTTTGACAAAAATTTTTTCAAAAAATCTCAAAATAATTTAGCAAAAAGTAGATGTTTTTAGATTCCTTTTTTCAAGGCAAAGACGATGGACAATGTTATTCAACGAAAAAATTAATTCTTCAGGGTGAAAATCGAGGATATAAGTGTGAACTTATATCAGTTGATATCTCGGTGCATTTTTAAGCTAGCGCAAATCTGATAACACAGATCGACGCAGCTTAAAAATCCGCATCGACTGCACTATACTACATTGAGAAACGCTTAATACAAAAATTAGTTATGATCGTTTGAAAAATGATGCATTAGTGTATGTTGAGTTTCCATGTACATTCAACATTGCTTCCAAAAACATTTTGACAAAAATTTTTTCAAAAAATTTCAAAATAATTTAGCAAAAAGTAGATGTTTTTAGATTCCTTTTTTCAAGGCAAAGACGATGGACAATGTTATTCAACGAAAAAATTAATTCTTCAGGGTGAAAATCGAGGATATAAGTGTGAACTTATATCAG
The DNA here is from genome assembly GCA_964057225.1 of Auanema rhodensis. Taxonomy (NCBI): domain Eukaryota; kingdom Metazoa; phylum Nematoda; class Chromadorea; order Rhabditida; family Rhabditidae; genus Auanema; species Auanema rhodense. The sequence continues at coordinate 3,989,937 of OZ059899.1, read as the reverse complement.
TTGATATCTCGGTGCATTTTTAAGCTAGCGCAAATCTGATAACACAGATCGACGCAGCTTAAAAATCCGCATCGACTGCACTATACTACATTGAGAAACGCTTAATACAAAAATTAGTTATGATCGTTTGAAAAATGATGCATTAGTGTATGTTGAGTTTCCATGTACACTCAACATTGCTTCCAAAAACATTTTGACAAAAATTTTTTCGAAAAATTTCAGAATAATTTAGCAAAAAGTAGATGTTTTTAGATTCCTTTTTTCAAGGCAAAGACGATGGACAATGTTATTCAACGAAAAAATTAATTCTTCAGGGTGAAAATCGAGGATATAAGTGTGAACTTATATCAGTTGATATCTCGGTGAATTTTTAAGCTAGCGCGAATCTGATAACACAGATCGACGCAGCTTAAAAATCCGCATCGAATGCACTATACTACATTGAGAAATGCTTAATACAAAAATTAGTTATGATCGTTTGAAAAATGATGCATTAGTGTATGTTGAGTTTCCATGTACACTCAACATTGCTTCCAAAAACATTTTGACAAAAATTTTTTCGAGAAATTTCAAAATAATTTAGCAAAAAGTAGATGTTTTTAGATTTCTTTTTTCAAGGCAAAGACGATGGACAATGTTATTCCACGAAAAAATTAATTCTTCAGGGTGAAAATCGAGGATATAAGTGTGAACTTATATCAGTTGATATCTCGGTGCATTTTTAAGCTAGCGCAAATCTGATAATACAGATCGACGCAGCTTAAAAATCCGCATCGAATGCACTATACTACATTGAGAAATGCTCAATACAAAAATTAGTTATGATCGTTTGAAAAATGATGCATTAGTGTATGTTGAGTTTCCATGTACACTCAACATTGCTTCCAAAAACATTTTGACAAAAATTTTTTCGAAAAATTTCAAAATAATTTAGCAAAAAGTAGATGTTTTTAGATTCCTTTTTTCAAGGCAAAGACGATGGACAATGTTATTCAACGAAAAAATTAATTCTTCAGGGTGAAAATCGAGGATATAAGTGTGAACTTATATCAGTTGATATCTCGGTGCATTTTTAAGCTAGCGCAAATCTGATAACACAGATCGACGCAGCTTAAAAATCCGCATCGAATGCACTATACTACATTGAGAAATGCTTGATACAAAAATTAGTTATGATCGTTTGAAAAATGATGCATTAGTGTATGTTGAGTTTCCATGTACACTCAACATTGCTTCCAAAAACATTTTGACAAAAATTTTTTCGAAAAATTTTAAAATAATTTAGCAAAAAGTAGATGTTTTTAGATTTTTTTTTTCAAGGCAAAGACGATGGACAATGTAATTCAACGAAAAAATTAATTCTTCAGGGTGAAAATCGAGGATATAAGTGTGAACTTATATCAGTTGATATCTTGGTGCATTTTTAAGCTAGCGCTAATCTGATAACACAGATCGACGCAGCTTAAAAATCCGCATCGAATGCACTATACTACATTGAGAAATGCTCAATACAAAAATTAGTTATGATCGTTTGAAAAATGATGCATTAGTGTATGTTGAGTTTCCATGTACACTCAACATTGCTTCCAAAAACATTTTGACAAAAATTTTTTCGAAAAATTTTAAAATAATTTAGCAAAAAGTAGATGTTTTTAGATTCCATTTTTTAAGGCAAAGACGATGGACAATGTTATTCAACGAAAAAATTAATTCTTCAGGGTGAAAATCGAGGATATAAGTGTGAACTTATATCAGTTGATATCTCGGTGCATTTTTAAGCTAGCGCAAATCTGATAACACAGAACGACGCAGCTTAAAAATCCGCATCGAATGCACTATACTACATTGAGAAACGCTCAATACAAAAATTAGTTATGATCGTTTGAAAAATGATGCATTAGTGTATGTTGAGTTTCCATGTACACTCAACATTGCTTCCAAAAACATTTTGACAAAAATTTTTTCGAAAAATTTTAAAATAATTTAGCAAAAAGTAGATGTTTTTAGATTCCTTTTTTCAAGGCAAAGACGATGGACAATGTTATTCAACGAAAAAATCAATTCTTCAGGGTGAAAATCGAGGATATAAGTGTGAACTTATATCAGTTGATATCTCGTTGCATTTTTAAGCTAGCGCAAATCTGATAACACAGAACGACGCAGCTTAAAAATCCGCATCGAATGCACTATACTACATTGAGAAACGCTTAATACAAAAATTAGTTATAATCGTTTGAAAAATGATGCATTAGTGTATGTTGAGTTTCCATGTACACTCAACATTGCTTCCAAAAACATTTTAACAAAACTTTTTTCGAAAAATTTCAAAATAATTTAGCAAAAAGTAGATGTTTTTAGATTCCATTTTTCAAGGCAAAGACGATGGACAATGTTATTCAACGAAAAAATCAATTCTTCAGGGTGAAAATCGAGGATATAAGTGTGAACTTATATCAGTTGATATCTCGGTGCATTTTTAAGCTAGCGCTAATCTGATAACACAGATCGACGCAGCTTAAAAATCCGCATCGAATGCACTATACTACATTGAGAAATGCTCAATACAAAAATTAGTTATGATCGTTTGAAAAATGATGCATTAGTGTATGTTGAGTTTCCATGTACACTCAACATTGCTTCCAAAAACATTTTGACAAAAATTTTTTCGAAAAATTTTAAAATAATTTAGCAAAAAGTAGATGTTTTTAGATTCCTTTTTTCAAGGCAAAGACGATGGACAATGTTATTCAACGAAAAAATTAATTCTTCAGGGTGAAAATCGAGGATATAAGTGTGAACTTATATCAGTTGATATCTCGTTGCATTTTTAAGCTAGCGCAAATCTGATAACACAGAACGACGCAGCTTAAAAATCCGCATCGAATGCACTATACTACATTGAGAAACGCTCAATACAAAAATTAGTTATGATCGTTTGAAAAATGATGCATTAGTGTATGTTGAGTTTCCATGTACACTCAACATTGCTTCCAAAAACATTTTGACAAAAATTTTTTCGAAAAATTTTAAAATAATTTAGCAAAAAGTAGATGTTTTTAGATTCCTTTTTTCAAGGCAAAGACGATGGACAATGTTATTCAACGAAAAAATCAATTCTTCAGGGTGAAAATCGAGGATATAAGTGTGAACTTATATCAGTTGATATCTCGTTGCATTTTTAAGCTAGCGCAAATCTGATAACACAGAACGACGCAGCTTAAAAATCCGCATGGAATGCACTATACTACATTGAGAAACGCTTAATACAAAAATTAGTTATAATCGTTTGAAAAATGATGCATTAGTGTATGTTGAGTTTCCATGTACACTCAACATTGCTTCCAAAAACATTTTGACAAAACTTTTTTCGAAAAATTTCAAAATAATTTAGCAAAAAGTAGATGTTTTTAGATTCCATTTTTCAAGGCAAAGACGATGGACAATGTTATTCAACGAAAAAATCAATTCTTCAGGGTGAAAATCGAGGATATAAGTGTGAACTTATATCAGTTGATATCTCGGTGCATTTTTAAGCTAGCGCAAATCTGATAACACAGATCGACGCAGCTTAAAAATCCGCATCGAATGCACTATACTACATTGAGAAACGCTTAATACAAAAATTAGTTATGATCGTTTGAAAAATGATGCATTAGTGTATGTTGAGTTTCCATGTACACTCAACATTGCTTCCAAAAACATTTTGACAAAAATTTTTTCGAGAAATTTCGAAATAATTTAGCAAAAAGTAGATGTTTTTAGATTCCTTTTTTCAAGGCAAAGACGATGGACAATGTTATTCAACGAAAAAATTAATTCTTCAGGGTGAAAATCGAGGATATAAGTGTGAACTTATATCAGTTGATATCTCGGTGCATTTTTAAGCTAGCGCAAATCTGATAACACAGATCGACGCAGCTTAAAAATCCGCATCGAATGCACTATACTACATTGAGAAATGCTCAATACAAAAATTAGTTATGATCGTTTGAAAAATGATGCATTAGTGTATGTTGAGTTTCCATGTACACTCAACATTGCTTCCAAAAACATTTTGACAAAAATTTTTTCGAAAAATTTTAAAATAATTTAGCAAAAAGTAGATGTTTTTAGATTCCTTTTTTCAAGGCAAAGACGATGGACAATGTTATTCAACGAAAAAATTAATTCTTCAGGGTGAAAATCGAGGATATAAGTGTGAACTTATATCAGTTGATATCTCGTTGCATTTTTAAGCTAGCGCAAATCTGATAACACAGATCGACGCAGCTTAAAAATCCGCATCGAATGCACTATACTACATTGAGAAATGCTTAATACAAAAATTAGTTATGATCGTTTGAAAAATGATGCATTAGTGTATGTTGAGTTTCCATGTACACTCAACATTGCTTCCAAAAACATTTTGACAAAAATTTTTTCGAAAAATTTTAAAATAATTTAGCAAAAAGTAGATGTTTTTAGATTTCTTTTTTCAAGGCAAAGACGATGGACAATGTAATTCAACGAAAAAATTAATTCTTCAGGGTGAAAATCGAGGATATAAGTGTGAACTTATATCAGTTGATATCTCGTTGCATTTTTAAGCTAGCGCAAATCTGATAACACAGAACGACGCAGCTTAAAAATCCGCATCGAATGCACTATACTACATTGAGAAACGCTTAATACAAAAATTAGTTATGATCGTTTGAAAAATGATGCATTAGTGTATGTTGAGTTTCCATGTACACTCAACATTGCTTCCAAAAACATTTTGACAAAACTTTTTTCGAAAAATTTCAAAATAATTTAGCAAAAAGTAGATGTTTTTAGATTCCATTTTTCAAGGCAAAGACGATGGACAATGTTATTCAACGAAAAAATCAATTCTTCAGGGTGAAAATCGAGGATATAAGTGTGAACTTATATCAGTTGATATCTCGGTGCATTTTTAAGCTAGCGCAAATCTGATAACACAGATCGACGCAGCTTAAAAATCCGCATCGAATGCACTATACTACATTGAGAAACGCTTAATACAAAAATTAGTTATGATCGTTTGAAAAATGATGCATTAGTGTATGTTGAGTTTCCATGTACACTCAACATTGCTTCCAAAAACATTTTGACAAAAATTTTTTCGAGAAATTTCAAAATAATTTAGCGAAAAGTAGATGTTTTTAGATTCCTTTTTTCAAGGCAAAGACGATGGACAATGTTATTCAACGAAAAAATTAATTCTTCAGGGTGAAAATCGAGGATATAAGTGTGAACTTATATCAGTTGATATCTCGGTGCATTTTTAAGCTAGCGCAAATCTGATAACACAGATCGACGCAGCTTAAAAATCCGCATCGAATGCACTATACTACATTGAGAAACGCTTAATACAAAAATTAGTTATGATCGTTTGAAAAATGATGCATTAGTGTATGTTGAGTTTCCATGTACACTCAACATTGCTTCCAAAAACATTTTGACAAAACTTTTTTCGAAAAATTTCAAAATAATTTAGCAAAAAGTAGATGTTTTTAGATTCCATTTTTCAAGGCAAAGACGATGGACAATGTTATTCAACGAAAAAATCAATTCTTCAGGGTGAAAATCGAGGATATAAGTGTGAACTTATATCAGTTGATATCTCGGTGCATTTTTAAGCTAGCGCAAATCTGATAACACAGATCGACGCAGCTTAAAAATCCGCATCGAATGCACTATACTACATTGAGAAACGCTTAATACAAAAATTAGTTATGATCGTTTGAAAAATGATGCATTAGTGTATGTTGAGTTTCCATGTACACTCAACATTGCTTCCAAAAACATTTTGACAAAAATTTTTTCGAGAAATTTCAAAATAATTTAGCAAAAAGTAGATGTTTTTAGATTCCTTTTTTCAAGGCAAAGACGATGGACAATGTTATTCAACGAAAAAATTAATTCTTCAGGGTGAAAATCGAGGATATAAGTGTGAACTTATATCAGTTGATATCTCGGTGCATTTTTAAGCTAGCGCAAATCTGATAACACAGATCGACGCAGCTTAAAAATCCGCATCGAATGCACTATACTACATTGAGAAATGCTCAATACAAAAATTAGTTATGATCGTTTGAAAAATGATGCATTAGTGTATGTTGAGTTTCCATGTACACTCAACATTGCTTCCAAAAACATTTTGACAAAAATTTTTTCAAAAAATTTCAAAATAATTTAGCAAAAAGTAGATGTTTTTAGATTCCTTTTTTCAAGGCAAAGACGATGGACAATGTTATTCAACGAAAAAATTAATTCTTCAGGGTGAAAATCGAGGATATAAGTGTGAACTTATATCAGTTGATATCTCGGTGCATTTTTAAGCTAGCGCAAATCTGATAACACAGATCGACGCAGCTTACAAATCCGCATCGACTGCACTATACTACATTGAGAAACGCTTAATACAAAAATTAGTTATGATCGTTTGAAAAATGATGCATTAGTGTATGTTGAGTTTCCATGTACACTCAACATTGCTTCCAAAAACATTTTGACAAAAATTTTTTCGAAAAATTTCAAAATAATTTAGCAAAAAGTAGATGTTTTTAGATTCCTTTTTTCAAGGCAAAGACGATGGACAATGTTATTCAACGAAAAAATTAATTCTTCAGGGTGAAAATCGAGGATATAAGTGTGAACTTATATCAGTTGATATCTCGGTGAATTTTTAAGCTAGCGCGAATCTGATAACACAGATCGACGCAGCTTAAAAATCCGCATCGAATGCACTATACTACATTGAGAAATGCTTAATACAAAAATTAGTTATGATCGTTTGAATAATGATGCATTAGTGTATGTTGAGTTTCCATGTACACTCAACATTGCTTCCAAAAACATTTTGACAAAAATTTTTTCGAGAAATTTCAAAATAATTTAGCAAAAAGTAGATGTTTTTAGATTCCTTTTTTCAAGGCAAAGACGATGGACAATGTTATTCAACGAAAAAATTAATTCTTCAGGGTGAAAATCGAGGATATAAGTGTGAACTTATATCAGTTGATATCTTGGTGCATTTTTAAGCTAGCGCAAATCTGATAACACAGATCGACGCAGCTTAAAAATCCGCATCGAATGCACTATACTACATTGAGAAATGCTCAATACAAAAATTAGTTATGATCGTTTGAAAAATGATGCATTAGTGTATGTTGAGTTTCCATGTACACTCAACATTGCTTCCAAAAACATTTTGACAAAAATTTTTTCGAAAAATTTTAAAATAATTTAGCAAAAAGTAGATGTTTTTAGATTCCTTTTTTCAAGGCAAAGACGATGGACAATGTTATTCAACGAAAAAATTAATTCTTCAGGGTGAAAATCGAGGATATAAGTGTGAACTTATATCAGTTGATATCTCGTTGCATTTTTAAGCTAGCGCAAATCTGATAACACAGAACGACGCAGCTTAAAAATCCGCATCGAATGCACTATACTACATTGAGAAACGCTCAATACAAAAATTAGTTATGATCGTTTGAAAAATGATGCATTAGTGTATGTTGAGTTTCCATGTACACTCAACATTGCTTCCAAAAACATTTTGACAAAAATTTTTTCGAAAAATTTTAAAATAATTTAGCAAAAAGTAGATGTTTTTAGATTCCTTTTTTCAAGGCAAAGACGATGGACAATGTTATTCAACGAAAAAATTAATTCTTCAGGGTGAAAATCGAGGATATAAGTGTGAACTTATATCAGTTGATATCTCGGTGCATTTTTAAGCTAGCGCAAATCTGATAACACAGATCGACGCAGCTTAAAAATCCGCATCGAATGCACTATACTACATTGAGAAACGCTTAATACAAAAATTAGTTATGATCGTTTGAAAAATGATGCATTAGTGTATGTTGAGTTTCCATGTGCACTCAACATTGCTTCCAAAAACATTTTGACAAAAATTTTTTCGAGAAATTTCAAAATAATTTAGCAAAAAGTAGATGTTTTTAGATTCCTTTTTTCAAGGCAAAGACGATGGACAATGTTATTCAACGAAAAAATTAATTCTTCAGGGTGAAAATCGAGGATATAAGTGTGAACTTATATCAGTTGATATCTCGTTGCATTTTTAAGCTAGCGCAAATCTGATAACACAGAACGACGCAGCTTAAAAATCCGCATCGAATGCACTATACTACATTGAGAAACGCTCAATACAAAAATTAGTTATGATCGTTTGAAAAATTATGCATTAGTGTATGTTGAGTTTCCATGTACACTCAACATTGCTTCCAAAAACATTTTGACAAAACTTTTTTCGAAAAATTTCAAAATAATTTAGCAAAAAGTAGATGTTTTTAGATTCCTTTTTTCAAGGCAAAGACGATGGACAATGTTATTCAACGAAAAAATTAATTCTTCAGGGTGAAAATCGAGGATATAAGTGTGAACTTATATCAGTTGATATCTTGGTGCATTTTTAAGCTAGCGCTAATCTGATAACACAGATCGACGCAGCTTAAAAATCCGCATCGAATGCACTATACTACATTGAGAAATGCTTAATACAAAAATTAGTTATGATCGTTTGAAAAATGATGCATTAGTGTATGTTGAGTTTCCATGTACACTCAACATTGCTTCCAAAAACATTTTGACAAAAATTTTTTCGAAAAATTTTAAAATAATTTAGCAAAAAGTAGATGTTTTTAGATTCCTTTTTTCAAGGCAAAGACGATGGACAATGTTATTCAACGAAAAAATTAATTCTTCAGGGTGAAAATCGAGGATATAAGTGTGAACTTATATCAGTTGATATCTTGGTGCATTTTTAAGCTAGCGCTAATCTGATAACACAGATCGACGCAGCTTAAAAATCCGCATCGAATGCACTATACTACATTGAGAAATGCTTAATACAAAAATTAGTTATGATCGTTTGAAAAATGATGCATTAGTGTATGTTGAGTTTCCATGTACACTCAACATTGCTTCCAAAAACATTTTGACAAAAATTTTTTCGAAAAATTTTAAAATAATTTAGCAAAAAGTAGATGTTTTTAGATTCCTTTTTTCAAGGCAAAGACGATGGACAATGTTATTCAACGAAAAAATTAATTCTTCAGGGTGAAAATCGAGGATATAAGTGTGAACTTATATCAGTTGATATCTCGGTGCATTTTTAAGCTAGCGCAAATCTGATAACACAGATCGACGCAGCTTAAAAATCCGCATCGAATGCACTATACTACATTGAGAAACGCTTAATACAAAAATTAGTTATGATCGTTTGAAAAATGATGCATTAGTGTATGTTGAGTTTCCATGTACACTCAACATTGCTTCCAAAAACATTTTGACAAAAATTTTTTCGAAAAATTTCAAAATAATTTAGCAAAAAGTAGATGTTTTAAGATTCCATTTTTCAAGGCGAAGACGATGGACAATGTTATTCAACGAAAGAATTAATTCTTCAGGGTGAAAATCGAGGATATAAGTGTGAACTTATATCAGTTGATATCTCGGTGCATTTTTAAGCTAGCGCAAATCTGATAACACAGATCGACGCAGCTTAAAAATCCGCATCGAATGCACTATACTACATTGAGAAACGCTTAATACAAAAATTAGTTATGATCGTTTGAAAAATGATGCATTAGTGTATGTTGAGTTTCCATGTACACTCAACATTGCTTCCAAAAACATTTTGACAAAAATTTTTTCGAAAAATTTCGAAATAATTTAGCAAAAAGTAGATGTTTTTAGATTTCTTTTTTCAAGGCAAAGACGATGGACAATGTTATTCAACGAAAAAATTATTTCTTCAGGGTGAAAATCGAGGATATAAGTGTGAACTTATATCAGTTGATATCTCGGTGCATTTTTAAGCTAGCGCAAATCTGATAACACAGATCGACGCAGCTTAAAAATCCGCATCGAATGCACTATACTACATTAAGAAACGCTTGATACAAAAATTAGTTATGATCGTTTGAAAAATGATGCATTAGTGTATGTTGAGTTTCCATGTGCACTCAACATTGCTTCCAAAAACATTTTGACAAAAATTTTTTCGAAAAATTTCAAAATAATTTAGCAAAAAGTAGATGTTTTTAGATTCCATTTTTCAAGGCAAAGACGATGGACAATGTTATTCAACGAAAAAATTAATTCTTCAGGGTGAAAATCGAGGATATAAGTGTGAACTCATATCAGTTGATATCTCGGTGCATTTTTAAGCTAGCGCAAATCTGATAACACAGATCGACGCAGCTTAAAAATCCGCATCGAATGCACTATACTACATTGAGAAACGCTTAATACAAAAATTAGTTATGATCGTTTGAAAAATGATGCATTAGTGTATGTTGAGTTTCCATGTACACTCAACATTGCTTCCAAAAACATTTTGACAAAAATTTTTTCGAAAAATTTCAAAATAATTTAGCAAAAAGTAGATGTTTTTAGATTCCATTTTTCAAGGCAAAGACGATGGACAATGTTATTCAACGAAAAAATTAATTCTTCAGGGTGAAAATTGAGGATATAAGTGTGAACTTATATCAGTTGATATCTCGGTGCATTTTTAAGCTAGCGCAAATCTGATAACACAGATCGACGCAGCTTAAAAATCCGCATCGAATGCACTATACTACATTAAGAAACGCTTGATACAAAAATTAGTTATGATCGTTTGAAAAATGATGCATTAGTGTATGTTGAGTTTCCATGTGCACTCAACATTGCTTCCAAAAACATTTTGACAAAAATTTTTTCGAAAAATTTCGAAATAATTTAGCAAAAAGTAGATGTTTTTAGATTCCATTTTTCAAGGCAAAGACGATGGACAATGTTATTCAACGAAAAAATTAATTCTTCAGGGTGAAAATCGAGGATATAAGTGTGAACTTATATCAGTTGATATCTCGGTGCATTTTTAAGCTAGCGCAAATCTGATAACACAGATCGACGCAGCTTAAAAATCCGCATCGAATGCACTATACTACATTGAGAAACGCTTAATACAAAAATTAGTTATGATCGTTTGAAAAATGATGCATTAGTGTATGTTGAGTTTCCATGTACACTCAACATTGCTTCCAAAAACATTTTGACAAAAATTTTTTCGAAAAATTTCAAAATAATTTAGCAAAAAGTAGATGTTTTTAGATTTCTTTTTTCAAGGCAAAGACGATGGACAATGTTATTCAACGAAAAAATTATTTCTTCAGGGTGAAAATCGAGGATATAAGTGTGAACTTATATCAGTTGATATCTCGGTGCATTTTTAAGCTAGCGCAAATCTGATAACACAGATCGACGCAGCTTAAAAATCCGCATCGAATGCACTATACTACATTAAGAAACGCTTGATACAAAAATTAGTTATGATCGTTTGAAAAATGATGCATTAGTGTATGTTGAGTTTCCATGTGCACTCAACATTGCTTCCAAAAATATTTTGACAAAAATTTTTTCGAAAAATTTCAAAATAATTTAGCAAAAAGTAGATGTTTTTAGATTCCATTTTTCAAGGCAAAGACGATGGACGATGTTATTCAACGAAAAAATTAATTCTTCAGGGTGAAAATCGAGGATATAAGTGTGAACTTATATCAGTTGATATCTCGGTGCATTTTTAAGCTAGCGCAAATCTGATAACACAGATCGACGCAGCTTAAAAATCCGCATCGAATGCACTATACTACATTGAGAAACACTTGATACAAAAATTAGTTATGATCGTTTGAAAAATGATGCATTAGTGTATGTTGAGTTTCCATGTACACTCAACATTGCTTCCAAAAACATTTTGACAGAAATTTTTTCGAAAAATTTCAAAATAATTTAGCAAAAAGTAGATGTTTTTAGATTCCATTTTTCAAGGCAAAGACGATGGACAATGTTATTCAACGAAAAAATTAATTCTTCAGGGTGAAAATCGAGGATATAAGTGTGAACTTATATCAGTTGATATATCGGTGCATTTTTAAGCTAGCGCAAATCTGATAACACAGATCGACGCAGCTTAAAAATCCGCATCGAATGCACTATACTACATTGAGAAACACTTGATACAAAAATTAGTTATGATCGTTTGAAAAATGATGCATTAGTGTATGTTGAGTTTCCATGTACACTCAACATTGCTTCCAAAAACATTTTGACAAAAATTTTTTCGAAAAATTTCAAAATAATTTAGCAAAAAGTAGATGTTTTTAGATTTCTTTTTTCAAGGCAAAGACGATGGACAATGTTATTCAACGAAAAAATTATTTCTTCAGGGTGAAAATCGAGGATATAAGTGTGAACTTATATCAGTTGATATATCGGTGCATTTTTAAGCTAGCGCAAATCTGATAACACAGATCGACGCAGCTTAAAAATCCGCATCGAATGCACTATACTACATTGAGAAACACTTGATACAAAAATTAGTTATGATCGTTTGAAAAATGATGCATTAGTGTATGTTGAGTTTCCATGTGCACTCAACATTGCTTCCAAAAATATTTTGACAAAAATTTTTTCGAAAAATTTCAAAATAATTTAGCAAAAAGTAGATGTTTTTAGATTTCTTTTTACAAGGCAAAGACGATGGACAATGTTATTCAACGAAAAAATTAATTCTTCAGGGTGAAAATCGAGGATATAAGTGTGAACTTATATCAGTTGATATATCGGTGCATTTTTAAGCTAGCGCAAATCTGATAACACAGATCGACGCAGCTTAAAAATCCGCATCGAATGCACTATACTACATTGAGAAACACTTGATACAAAAATTAGTTATGATCGTTTGAAAAATGATGCATTAGTGTATGTTGAGTTTCCATGTGCACTCAACATTGCTTCCAAAAATATTTTGACAAAAATTTTTTCGAAAAATTTCAAAATAATTTAGCAAAAAGTAGATGTTTTTAGATTTCTTTTTTCAAGGCAAAGACGATGGACAATGTTATTCAACGAAAAAATTAATTCTTCAGGGTGAAAATCGAGGATATAAGTGTGAACTTATATCAGTTGATATATCGGTGCATTTTTAAGCTAGCGCAAATCTGATAACACAGATCGACGCAGCTTAAAAATCCGCATCGAATGCACTATACTACATTGAGAAACACTTGATACAAAAATTAGTTATGATCGTTTGAAAAATGATGCATTAGTGTATGTTGAGTTTCCATGTACACTCAACATTGCTTCCAAAAACATTTTGACAAAAATTTTTTCGAAAAATTTCAGAATAATTTAGCAAAAAGTAGATGTTTTAAGATTCCATTTTTCAAGGCAAAGACGATGGACAATGTTATTCAACGAAAAAATTAATTCTTCAGGGTGAAAATCGAGGATATAAGTGTGAACTTATATCAGTTGATATCTCGGTGCATTTTTAAGCTAGCGCAAATCTGATAACACAGATCGACGCAGCTTAAAAATCCGCATCGAATGCACTATACTACATTGAGAAACGCTTAATACAAAAATTAGTTATGATCGTTTGAAAAATGATGCATTAGTGTATGTTGAGTTTCCATGTACACTCAACATTGCTTCCAAAAACATTTTGACAAAAATTTTTTCGAAAAATTTCGAAATAATTTAGCAAAAAGTAGATGTTTTTAGATTTCTTTTTTCAAGGCAAAGACGATGGACAATGTTATTCAACGAAAAAATTATTTCTTCAGGGTGAAAATCGAGGATATAAGTGTGAACTTATATCAGTTGATATCTCGGTGCATTTTTAAGCTAGCGCAAATCTGATAACACAGATCGACGCAGCTTAAAAATCCGCATCGAATGCACTATACTACATTGAGAAACGCTTAATACAAAAATTAGTTATGATCGTTTGAAAAATGATGCATTAGTGTATGTTGAGTTTCCATGTACACTCAACATTGCTTCCAAAAACATTTTGACAAAAATTTTTTCGAAAAATTTCAAAATAATTTAGCAAAAAGTAGATGTTTTTAGATTCCTTTTTTCAAGGCAAAGACGATGGACAATGTTATTCAACGAAAAAATTATTTCTTCAGGGTGAAAATCGAGGATATAAGTGTGAACATATATCAGTTGATATCTCGGTGCATTTTTAAGCTAGCGCAAATCTGATAACACAGATCGACGCAGCTTAAAAATCCGCATCGAATGCACTATACTACATTAAGAAACGCTTGATACAAAAATTAGTTATGATCGTTTGAAAAATGATGCATTAGTGTATGTTGAGTTTCCATGTGCACTCAACATTGCTTCCAAAAACATTTTGACAAAAATTTTTTCGAAAAATTTCGAAATAATTTAGCAAAAAGTAGATGTTTTTAGATTCCATTTTTCAAGGCAAAGACGATGGACAATGTTATTCAACGAAAAAATTAATTCTTCAGGGTGAAAATTGAGGATATAAGTGTGAACTTATATCAGTTGATATCTCGGTGCATTTTTAAGCTAGCGCAAATCTGATAACACAGATCGACGCAGCTTAAAAATCCGCATCGAATGCACTATACTACATTGAGAAACACTTGATACAAAAATTAGTTATGATCGTTTGAAAAATGATGCATTAGTGTACGTTGAGTTTCCATGTACACTCAACATTGCTTCCAAAAACATTTTGACAAAAATTTTTTCGAAAAATTTCAAAATAATTTAGCAAAAAGTAGATGTTTTTAGATTCCATTTTTCAAGGCAAAGACGATGGACAATGTTATTCAACGAAAAAATTAATTCTTCAGGGTGAAAATCGAGGATATAAGTGTGAACTTATATCAGTTGATATCTCGGTGCATTTTTAAGCTAGCGCAAATCTGATAACACAGATCGACGCAGCTTAAAAATCCGCATCGAATGCACTATACTACATTAAGAAACGCTTGATACAAAAATTAGTTATGATCGTTTGAAAAATGATGCATTAGTGTATGTTGAGTTTCCATGTGCACTCAACATTGCTTCCAAAAATATTTTGACAAAAATTTTTTCGAAAAATTTCAAAATAATTTAGCAAAAAGTAGATGTTTTTAGATTCCATTTTTCAAGGCAAAGACGATGGACGATGTTATTCAACGAAAAAATTAATTCTTCAGGGTGAAAATCGAGGATATAAGTGTGAACTTATATCAGTTGATATCTCGGTGCATTTTTAAGCTAGCGCAAATCTGATAACACAGATCGACGCAGCTTAAAAATCCGCATCGAATTCACTATACTACATTGAGAAACACTTGATACAAAAATTAGTTATGATCGTTTGAAAAATGATGCATTAGTGTATGTTGAGTTTCCATGTACACTCAACATTGCTTCCAAAAACATTTTGACAGAAATTTTTTCGAAAAATTTCAAAATAATTTAGCAAAAAGTAGATGTTTTTAGATTCCATTTTTCAAGGCAAAGACGATGGACAATGTTATTCAACGAAAAAATTAATTCTTCAGGGTGAAAATCGAGGATATAAGTGTGAACTTATATCAGTTGATATATCGGTGCATTTTTAAGCTAGCGCAAATCTGATAACACAGATCGACGCAGCTTAAAAATCCGCATCGAATGCACTATACTACATTGAGAAACACTTGATACAAAAATTAGTTATGATCGTTTGAAAAATGATGCATTAGTGTATGTTGAGTTTCCATGTACACTCAACATTGCTTCCAAAAACATTTTGACAAAAATTTTTTCGAAAAATTTCAAAATAATTTAGCAAAAAGTAGATGTTTTTAGATTTCTTTTTTCAAGGCAAAGACGATGGACAATGTTATTCAACGAAAAAATTATTTCTTCAGGGTGAAAATCGAGGATATAAGTGTGAACTTATATCAGTTGATATCTCGGTGCATTTTTAAGCTAGCGCAAATCTGATAACACAGATCGACGCAGCTTAAAAATCCGCATCGAATGCACTATACTACATTAAGAAACGCTTGATACAAAAATTAGTTATGATCGTTTGAAAAATGATGCATTAGTGTATGTTGAGTTTCCATGTGCACTCAACATTGCTTCCAAAAACATTTTGACAAAAATTTTTTCGAAAAATTTCGAAATAATTTAGCAAAAAGTAGATGTTTTTAGATTTCTTTTTTCAAGGCAAAGACGATGGACAATGTTATTCAACGAAAAAATTATTTCTTCAGGGTGAAAATCGAGGATATAAGTGTGAACTTATATCAGTTGATATCTCGGTGCATTTTTAAGCTAGCGCAAATCTGATAACACAGATCGACGCAGCTTAAAAATCCGCATCGAATGCACTATACTACATTGAGAAACGCTTAATACAAAAATTAGTTATGATCGTTTGAAAAATGATGCATTAGTGTATGTTGAGTTTCCATGTACACTCAACATTGCTTCCAAAAACATTTTGACAAAAATTTTTTCGAAAAATTTCAAAATAATTTAGCAAAAAGTAGATGTTTTTAGATTCCTTTTTTCAAGGCAAAGACGATGGACAATGTTATTCAACGAAAAAATTATTTCTTCAGGGTGAAAATCGAGGATATAAGTGTGAACATATATCAGTTGATATCTCGGTGCATTTTTAAGCTAGCGCAAATCTGATAACACAGATCGACGCAGCTTAAAAATCCGCATCGAATGCACTATACTACATTAAGAAACGCTTGATACAAAAATTAGTTATGATCGTTTGAAAAATGATGCATTAGTGTATGTTGAGTTTCCATGTGCACTCAACATTGCTTCCAAAAACATTTTGACAAAAATTTTTTCGAAAAATTTCGAAATAATTTAGCAAAAAGTAGATGTTTTTAGATTCCATTTTTCAAGGCAAAGACGATGGACAATGTTATTCAACGAAAAAATTAATTCTTCAGGGTGAAAATTGAGGATATAAGTGTGAACTTATATCAGTTGATATCTCGGTGCATTTTTAAGCTAGCGCAAATCTGATAACACAGATCGACGCAGCTTAAAAATCCGCATCGAATGCACTATACTACATTGAGAAACACTTGATACAAAAATTAGTTATGATCGTTTGAAAAATGATGCATTAGTGTACGTTGAGTTTCCATGTACACTCAACATTGCTTCCAAAAACATTTTGACAAAAATTTTTTCGAAAAATTTCAAAATAATTTAGCAAAAAGTAGATGTTTTTAGATTCCATTTTTCAAGGCAAAGACGATGGACAATGTTATTCAACGAAAAAATTAATTCTTCAGGGTGAAAATCGAGGATATAAGTGTGAACTTATATCAGTTGATATCTCGGTGCATTTTTAAGCTAGCGCAAATCTGATAACACAGATCGACGCAGCTTAAAAATCCGCATCGAATGCACTATACTACATTAAGAAACGCTTGATACAAAAATTAGTTATGATCGTTTGAAAAATGATGCATTAGTGTATGTTGAGTTTCCATGTGCACTCAACATTGCTTCCAAAAATATTTTGACAAAAATTTTTTCGAAAAATTTCAAAATAATTTAGCAAAAAGTAGATGTTTTTAGATTCCATTTTTCAAGGCAAAGACGATGGACGATGTTATTCAACGAAAAAATTAATTCTTCAGGGTGAAAATCGAGGATATAAGTGTGAACTTATATCAGTTGATATCTCGGTGCATTTTTAAGCTAGCGCAAATCTGATAACACAGATCGACGCAGCTTAAAAATCCGCATCGAATGCACTATACTACATTGAGAAACACTTGATACAAAAATTAGTTATGATCGTTTGAAAAATGATGCATTAGTGTATGTTGAGTTTCCATGTACACTCAACATTGCTTCCAAAAACATTTTGACAGAAATTTTTTCGAAAAATTTCAAAATAATTTAGCAAAAAGTAGATGTTTTTAGATTCCATTTTTCAAGGCAAAGACGATGGACAATGTTATTCAACGAAAAAATTAATTCTTCAGGGTGAAAATCGAGGATATAAGTGTGAACTTATATCAGTTGATATATCGGTGCATTTTTAAGCTAGCGCAAATCTGATAACACAGATCGACGCAGCTTAAAAATCCGCATCGAATGCACTATACTACATTGAGAAACACTTGATACAAAAATTAGTTATGATCGTTTGAAAAATGATGCATTAGTGTATGTTGAGTTTCCATGTACACTCAACATTGCTTCCAAAAACATTTTGACAAAAATTTTTTCGAAAAATTTCAAAATAATTTAGCAAAAAGTAGATGTTTTTAGATTTCTTTTTTCAAGGCAAAGACGATGGACAATGTTATTCAACGAAAAAATTATTTCTTCAGGGTGAAAATCGAGGATATAAGTGTGAACTTATATCAGTTGATATCTCGGTGCATTTTTAAGCTAGCGCAAATCTGATAACACAGATCGACGCAGCTTAAAAATCCGCATCGAATGCACTATACTACATTAAGAAACGCTTGATACAAAAATTAGTTATGATCGTTTGAAAAATGATGCATTAGTGTATGTTGAGTTTCCATGTGCACTCAACATTGCTTCCAAAAATATTTTGACAAAAATTTTTTCGAAAAATTTCAAAATCATTTAGCAAAAAGTAGATGTTTTTAGATTCCATTTTTCAAGGCAAAGACGATGGACAATGTTATTCAACGAAAAAATTATTTCTTCAGGGTGAAAATCGAGGATATAAGTGTGAACTTATATCAGTTGATATCTCGGTGCATTTTTAAGCTAGCGCAAATCTGATAACACAGATCGACGCAGCTTAAAAATCCGCATCGAATGCACTATACTACATTGAGAAACACTTGATACAAAAATTAGTTATGATCGTTTGAAAAATGATGCATTAGTGTATGTTGAGTTTCCATGTACACTCAACATTGCTTCCAAAAACATTTTGACAGAAATTTTTTCGAAAAATTTCAAAATAATTTAGCAAAAAGTAGATGTTTTTAGATTCCATTTTTCAAGGCAAAGACGATGGACAATGTTATTCAACGAAAAAATTAATTCTTCAGGGTGAAAATCGAGGATATAAGTGTGAACTTATATCAGTTGATATATCGGTGCATTTTTAAGCTAGCGCAAATCTGATAACACAGATCGACGCAGCTTAAAAATCCGCATCGAATGCACTATACTACATTGAGAAACACTTGATACAAAAATTAGTTATGATCGTTTGAAAAATGATGCATTAGTGTATGTTGAGTTTCCATGTACACTCAACATTGCTTCCAAAAACATTTTGACAGAAATTTTTTCGAAAAATTTCAAAATACTTTAGCAAAAAGTAGATGTTTTTAGATTCCATTTTTCAAGGCAAAGACGATGGACAATGTTATTCAACGAAAAAATTAATTCTTCAGGGTGAAAATCGAGGATATAAGTGTGAACTTATATCAGTTGATATATCGGTGCATTTTTAAGCTAGCGCAAATCTGATAACACAGATCGACGCAGCTTAAAAATCCGCATCGAATGCACTATACTACATTGAGAAACACTTGATACAAAAATTAGTTATGATCGTTTGAAAAATGATGCATTAGTGTATGTTGAGTTTCCATGTACACTCAACATTGCTTCCAAAAACATTTTGACAGAAATTTTTTCGAAAAATTTCAAAATACTTTAGCAAAAAGTAGATGTTTTTAGATTCCATTTTTCAAGGCAAAGACGATGGACAATGTTATTCAACGAAAAAATTAATTCTTCAGGGTGAAAATCGAGGATATAAGTGTGAACTTATATCAGTTGATATATCGGTGCATTTTTAAGCTAGCGCAAATCTGATAACACAGATCGACGCAGCTTAAAAATCCGCATCGAATGCACTATACTACATTGAGAAACACTTGATACAAAAATTAGTTATGATCGTTTGAAAAATGATGCATTAGTGTATGTTGAGTTTCCATGTACACTCAACATTGCTTCCAAAAACATTTTGACAAAAATTTTTTCGAAAAATTTCAAAATAATTTAGCAAAAAGTAGATGTTTTTAGATTTCTTTTTTCAAGGCAAAGACGATGGACAATGTTATTCAACGAAAAAATTATTTCTTCAGGGTGAAAATCGAGGATATAAGTGTGAACTTATATCAGTTGATATCTCGGTGCATTTTTAAGCTAGCGCAAATCTGATAACACAGATCGACGCAGCTTAAAAATCCGCATCGAATGCACTATACTACATTAAGAAACGCTTGATACAAAAATTAGTTATGATCGTTTGAAAAATGATGCATTAGTGTATGTTGAGTTTCCATGTGCACTCAACATTGCTTCCAAAAATATTTTGACAAAAATTTTTTCGAAAAATTTCAAAATAATTTAGCAAAAAGTAGATGTTTTTAGATTCCATTTTTCAAGGCAAAGACGATGGACAATGTTATTCAACGAAAAAATTATTTCTTCAGGGTGAAAATCGAGGATATAAGTGTGAACTTATATCAGTTGATATCTCGGTGCATTTTTAAGCTAGCGCAAATCTGATAACACAGATCGACGCAGCTTAAAAATCCGCATCGAATGCACTATACTACATTGAGAAACACTTGATACAAAAATTAGTTATGATCGTTTGAAAAATGATGCATTAGTGTATGTTGAGTTTCCATGTGCACTCAACATTGCTTCCAAAAATATTTTGACAAAAATTTTTTCGAAAAATTTCAAAATAATTTAGCAAAAAGTAGATGTTTTTAGATTCCATTTTTCAAGGCAAAGACGATGGACGATGTTATTCAACGAAAAAATTAATTCTTCAGGGTGAAAATCGAGGATATAAGTGTGAACTTATATCAGTTGATATCTCGGTGCATTTTTAAGCTAGCGCAAATCTGATAACACAGATCGACGCAGCTTAAAAATCCGCATCGAATGCACTATACTACATTGAGAAACACTTGATACAAAAATTAGTTATGATCGTTTGAAAAATGATGCATTAGTGTATGTTGAGTTTCCATGTACACTCAACATTGCTTCCAAAAACATTTTGACAGAAATTTTTTCGAAAAATTTCAAAATAATTTAGCAAAAAGTAGATGTTTTTAGATTCCATTTTTAAAGGCAAAGACGATGGACAATGTTATTCAACGAAAAAATTAATTCTTCAGGGTGAAAATCGAGGATATAAGTGTGAACTTATATCAGTTGATATATCGGTGCATTTTTAAGCTAGCGCAAATCTGATAACACAGATCGACGCAGCTTAAAAATCCGCATCGAATGCACTATACTACATTAAGAAACGCTTGATACAAAAATTAGTTATGATCGTTTGAAAAATGATGCATTAGTGTATGTTGAGTTTCCATGTGCACTCAACATTGCTTCCAAAAATATTTTGACAAAAATTTTTTCGAAAAATTTCAAAATAATTTAGCAAAAAGTAGATGTTTTTAGATTCCATTTTTCAAGGCAAAGACGATGGACGATGTTATTCAACGAAAAAATTAATTCTTCAGGGTGAAAATCGAGGATATAAGTGTGAACTTATATCAGTTGATATCTCGGTGCATTTTTAAGCTAGCGCAAATCTGATAACACAGATCGACGCAGCTTAAAAATCCGCATCGAATGCACTATACTACATTGAGAAACACTTGATACAAAAATTAGTTATGATCGTTTGAAAAATGATGCATTAGTGTATGTTGAGTTTCCATGTACACTCAACATTGCTTCCAAAAACATTTTGACAGAAATTTTTTCGAAAAATTTCAAAATAATTTAGCAAAAAGTAGATGTTTTTAGATTCCATTTTTCAAAGCAAAGACGATGGACAATGTTATTCAACGAAAAAATTAATTCTTCAGGGTGAAAATCGAGGATATAAGTGTGAACTTATATCAGTTGATATATCGGTGCATTTTTAAGCTAGCGCAAATCTGATAACACAGATCGACGCAGCTTAAAAATCCGCATCGAATGCACTATACTACATTGAGAAACACTTGATACAAAAATTAGTTATGATCGTTTGAAAAATGATGCATTAGTGTATGTTGAGTTTCCATGTACACTCAACATTGCTTCCAAAAACATTTTGACAGAAATTTTTTCGAAAAATTTCAAAATAATTTAGCAAAAAGTAGATGTTTTTAGATTCCATTTTTCAAGGCAAAGACGATGGACAATGTTATTCAACGAAAAAATTAATTCTTCAGGGTGAAAATCGAGGATATAAGTGTGAACTTATATCAGTTGATATATCGGTGCATTTTTAAGCTAGCGCAAATCTGATAACACAGATCGACGCAGCTTAAAAATCCGCATCGAATGCACTATACTACATTGAGAAACACTTGATACAAAAATTAGTTATGATCGTTTGAAAAATGATGCATTAGTGTATGTTGAGTTTCCATGTACACTCAACATTGCTTCCAAAAACATTTTGACAGAAATTTTTTCGAAAAATTTCAAAATAATTTAGCAAAAAGTAGATGTTTTTAGATTCCATTTTTCAAGGCAAAGACGATGGACAATGTTATTCAACGAAAAAATTAATTCTTCAGGGTGAAAATCGGGTATATATGTGTGAACTTATATCAGTTGATATCTCGGTGCATTTTTAAGCTAGCGCAAATCTGATAACACAGATCGACGCAGCTTGAAAATCCGCATCGAATGCACTATACTACATTGAGAAACGCTTAATACAAAAATTAGTTATGATCGTTTGAAAAATGATGCATTAGTGTATGTTGAGTTTCCATGTACACTCAACATTGCTTCCAAAAACATTTTGACAAAAATTTTTTCGAAAAATTTCAAAATAATTAAGCAAAGAGTAGATGTTTTTAGATTCCATTTTTCAAGGCAAAGACGATGGACAATGTTATTCAACGAAAAAATTAATTCTTCAGGGTGAAAATCGAGGATATAAGTGTGAACTTATATCAGTTGATATCTCGGTGCATTTTTAAGCTAGCGCAAATCTGATAACACAGATCGACGCAGCTTAAAAATCCGCATCGAATGCACTATACTACATTGAGAAACACTTGATACAAAAATTAGTTATGATCGTTTGAAAAATGATGCATTAGTGTATGTTGAGTTTCCATGTACACTCAACATTGCTTCCAAAAACATTTTGACAAAAATTTTTTCGAAAAATTTCAAAATAATTTAGCAAAAAGTAGATGTTTTTAGATTCCATTTTTCAAGGCAAAGACGATGGACAATGTTATTCAACGAAAAAATTAATTCTTCAGGGTGAAAATCGGGTATATATGTGTGAACTTATATCAGTTGATATCTCGGTGCATTTTTAAGCTAGCGCAAATCTGATAACACAGATCGACGCAGCTTGAAAATCCGCATCGAATGCACTATACTACATTGAGAAACGCTTAATACAAAAATTAGTTATAATCGTTTGAAAAATGATGCATTAGTGTATGTTGAGTTTCCATGTACACTCAACATTGCTTCCAAAAACATTTTGACAAAAATTTTTTCGAAAAATTTCAAAATAAATTAGCAAAAAGTAGATGTTTTTAGATTCCTTTTTTCAAGGCAAAGACGATGGACAATGTTATTCAACGAAAAAATTAATTCTTCAGGGTGAAAATCGAGGATATAAGTGTAAACTTATATCAGTTGATATCTCGGTGCATTTTTAAGCTAGCGCAAATCTGATAACACAGATCGACGCAGCTTAAAAATCCGCATCGAATGCACTATACTACATTGAGAAACGCTTAATACAAAAATTAGTTATGATCGTTTGAAAAATGATGCATTAGTGTATGTTGAGTTTCCATGTGCACTCAACATTGCTTCCAAAAACATTTTGACAAAAATTTTTTCGAAAAATTTCAAAATAATTTAGCAGAAAGTAGATGTTTTTAGATTCCATTTTTCAAGGCAAAGACGATGGACAATGTTATTCAACGAAAAAATTAATTCTTCAGGGTGAAAATCGAGGATATAAGTGTGAACTTATATCAGTTGATATCTCGGTGCATTTTTAAGCTAGCGCAAATCTGATAACACAGATCGACGCAGCTTAAAAATCCGCATCGAATGCACTATACTACATTGAGAAACACTTGATACAAAAATTAGTTATGATCGTTTGAAAAATGATGCATTAGTGTATGTTGAGTTTCCATGTACACTCAACATTGCTTCCAAAAACATTTTGACAAAAATTTTTTCGAAAAATTTCAAAATAATTTAGCAAAAAGTAGATGTTTTTAGATTCCATTTTTCAAGGCAAAGACGATGGACAATGTTATTCAACGAAAAAATTAATTCTTCAGGGTGAAAATCGAGGATATAAGTGTGAACTTATATCAGTTGATATCTCGGTGCATTTTTAAGCTAGCGCAAATCTGATAACACAGATCGACGCAGCTTAAAAATCCGCTTCGAATGCACTATACTACATTGAGAAACACTTGATACAAAAATTAGTTATGATCGTTTGAAAAATGATGCATTAGTGTATGTTGAGTTTCCATGTACACTCAACATTGCTTCCAAAAACATTTTGACAACAATTTTTTCGAAAAATTTCAAAATAATTTAGCAAAAAGTAGATGTTTTTAGATTCCTTTTTTCAAGGCAAAGACGATGGACAATGTTATTCAACGAAAAAATTAATTCTTCAGGGTGAAAATCGAGGATATAAGTGTAAACTTATATCAGTTGATATCTCGGTGCATTTTTAAGCTAGCGCAAATCTGATAACACAGATCGACGCAGCTTAAAAATCCGCATCGAATGCACTATACTACATTGAGAAACGCTTAATACAAAAATTAGTTATGATCGTTTGAAAAATGATGCATTAGTGTATGTTGAGTTTCCATGTGCACTCAACATTGCTTCCAAAAACATTTTGACAAAAATTTTTTCGAAAAATTTCAAAATAATTTAGCAAAAAGTAGATGTTTTTAGATTCCTTTTTTCAAGGCAAAGACGATGGACAATGTTATTCAACGAAAAAATTAATTCTTCAGGGTGAAAATCGGGTATATATGTGTGAACTTATATCAGTTGATATCTCGGTGCATCTTTAAGCTAGCGCAAATCTGATAACACAGATCGACGCAGCTTGAAAATCCGCATCGAATGCACTATACTACATTGAGAAACACTTGATACAAAAATTAGTTATGATCGTTTGAAAAATGATGCATTAGTGTATGTTGAGTTTCCATGTACACTCAACATTGCTTCCAAAAACATTTTGACAAAAATTTTTTCGAAAAATTTCAAAATAATTTAGCAAAAAGTAGATGTTTTTAGATTCCATTTTTCAAGGCAAAGACGATGGACAATGTTATTCAACGAAAAAATTAATTCTTCAGGGTGAAAATCGGGTATATATGTGTGAACTTATATCAGTTGATATCTCGGTGCATTTTTAAGCTAGCGCAAATCTGATAACACAGATCGACGCAGCTTGAAAATCCGCATCGAATGCACTATACTACATTGAGAAACGCTTAATACAAAAATTAGTTATGATCGTTTGAAAAATGATGCATTAGTGTATGTTGAGTTTCCATGTACACTCAACATTGCTTCCAAAAACATTTTGACAAAAATTTTTTCGAAAAATTTCAAAATAAATTAGCAAAAAGTAAATGTTTTTAGATTCCTTTTTTCAAGGCAAAGACGATGGACAATGTTATTCAACGAAAAAATTAATTCTTCAGGGTGAAAATCGAGGATATAAGTGTAAACTTATATCAGTTGATATCTCGGTGCATTTTTAAGCTAGCGCAAATCTGATAACACAGATCGACGCAGCTTAAAAATCCGCATCGAATGCACTATACTACATTGAGAAACGCTTAATACAAAAATTAGTTATGATCGTTTGAAAAATGATGCATTAGTGTATGTTGAGTTTCCATGTGCACTCAACATTGCTTCCAAAAACATTTTGACAAAAATTTTTTCGAAAAATTTCAAAATAATTTAGCAGAAAGTAGATGTTTTTAGATTCCATTTTTCAAGGCAAAGACGATGGACAATGTTATTCAACGAAAAAATTAATTCTTCAGGGTGAAAATCGAGGATATAAGTGTGAACTTATATCAGTTGATATCTCGGTGCATTTTTAAGCTAGCGCAAATCTGATAACACAGATCGACGCAGCTTAAAAATCCGCATCGAATGCACTATACTACATTGAGAAACACTTGATACAAAAATTAGTTATGATCGTTTGAAAAATGATGCATTAGTGTATGTTGAGTTTCCATGTACACTCAACATTGCTTCCAAAAACATTTTGACAAAAATTTTTTCGAAAAATTTCAAAATAATTTAGCAAAAAGTAGATGTTTTTAGATTCCATTTTTCAAGGCAAAGACGATGGACAATGTTATTCAACGAAAAAATTAATTCTTCAGGGTGAAAATCGGGTATATATGTGTGAACTTATATCAGTTGATATCTCGGTGCATTTTTAAGCTAGCGCAAATCTGATAACACAGATCGACGCAGCTTGAAAATCCGCATCGAATGCACTATACTACATTGAGAAACGCTTAATACAAAAATTAGTTATAATCGTTTGAAAAATGATGCATTAGTGTATGTTGAGTTTCCATGTACACTCAACATTGCTTCCAAAAACATTTTGACAAAAATTTTTTCGAAAAATTTCAAAATAAATTAGCAAAAAGTAGATGTTTTTAGATTCCTTTTTTCAAGGCAAAGACGATGGACAATGTTATTCAACGAAAAAATTAATTCTTCAGGGTGAAAATCGAGGATATAAGTGTAAACTTATATCAGTTGATATCTCGGTGCATTTTTAAGCTAGCGCAAATCTGATAACACAGATCGACGCAGCTTAAAAATCCGCATCGAATGCACTATACTACATTGAGAAACGCTTAATACAAAAATTAGTTATGATCGTTTGAAAAATGATGCATTAGTGTATGTTGAGTTTCCATGTGCACTCAACATTGCTTCCAAAAACATTTTGACAAAAATTTTTTCGAAAAATTTCAAAATAATTTAGCAGAAAGTAGATGTTTTTAGATTCCATTTTTCAAGGCAAAGACGATGGACAATGTTATTCAACGAAAAAATTAATTCTTCAGGGTGAAAATCGAGGATATAAGTGTGAACTTATATCAGTTGATATCTCGGTGCATTTTTAAGCTAGCGCAAATCTGATAACACAGATCGACGCAGCTTAAAAATCCGCATCGAATGCACTATACTACATTGAGAAACACTTGATACAAAAATTAGTTATGATCGTTTGAAAAATGATGCATTAGTGTATGTTGAGTTTCCATGTACACTCAACATTGCTTCCAAAAACATTTTGACAAAAATTTTTTCGAAAAATTTCAAAATAATTTAGCAAAAAGTAGATGTTTTTAGATTCCATTTTTCAAGGCAAAGACGATGGACAATGTTATTCAACGAAAAAATTAATTCTTCAGGGTGAAAATCGAGGATATAAGTGTGAACTTATATCAGTTGATATCTCGGTGCATTTTTAAGCTAGCGCAAATCTGATAACACAGATCGACGCAGCTTAAAAATCCGCTTCGAATGCACTATACTACATTGAGAAACACTTGATACAAAAATTAGTTATGATCGTTTGAAAAATGATGCATTAGTGTATGTTGAGTTTCCATGTACACTCAACATTGCTTCCAAAAACATTTTGACAACAATTTTTTCGAAAAATTTCAAAATAATTTAGCAAAAAGTAGATGTTTTTAGATTCCTTTTTTCAAGGCAAAGACGATGGACAATGTTATTCAACGAAAAAATTAATTCTTCAGGGTGAAAATCGAGGATATAAGTGTAAACTTATATCAGTTGATATCTCGGTGCATTTTTAAGCTAGCGCAAATCTGATAACACAGATCGACGCAGCTTAAAAATCCGCATCGAATGCACTATACTACATTGAGAAACGCTTAATACAAAAATTAGTTATGATCGTTTGAAAAATGATGCATTAGTGTATGTTGAGTTTCCATGTGCACTCAACATTGCTTCCAAAAACATTTTGACAAAAATTTTTTCGAAAAATTTCAAAATAATTTAGCAAAAAGTAGATGTTTTTAGATTCCTTTTTTCAAGGCAAAGACGATGGACAATGTTATTCAACGAAAAAATTAATTCTTCAGGGTGAAAATCGGGTATATATGTGTGAACTTATATCAGTTGATATCTCGGTGCATCTTTAAGCTAGCGCAAATCTGATAACACAGATCGACGCAGCTTGAAAATCCGCATCGAATGCACTATACTACATTGAGAAACACTTGATACAAAAATTAGTTATGATCGTTTGAAAAATGATGCATTAGTGTATGTTGAGTTTCCATGTACACTCAACATTGCTTCCAAAAACATTTTGACAAAAATTTTTTCGAAAAATTTCAAAATAATTTAGCAAAAAGTAGATGTTTTTAGATTCCATTTTTCAAGGCAAAGACGATGGACAATGTTATTCAACGAAAAAATTAATTCTTCAGGGTGAAAATCGGGTATATATGTGTGAACTTATATCAGTTGATATCTCGGTGCATTTTTAAGCTAGCGCAAATCTGATAACACAGATCGACGCAGCTTGAAAATCCGCATCGAATGCACTATACTACATTGAGAAACGCTTAATACAAAAATTAGTTATGATCGTTTGAAAAATGATGCATTAGTGTATGTTGAGTTTCCATGTACACTCAACATTGCTTCCAAAAACATTTTGACAAAAATTTTTTCGAAAAATTTCAAAATAAATTAGCAAAAAGTAAATGTTTTTAGATTCCTTTTTTCAAGGCAAAGACGATGGACAATGTTATTCAACGAAAAAATTAATTCTTCAGGGTGAAAATCGAGGATATAAGTGTAAACTTATATCAGTTGATATCTCGGTGCATTTTTAAGCTAGCGCAAATCTGATAACACAGATCGACGCAGCTTAAAAATCCGCATCGAATGCACTATACTACATTGAGAAACGCTTAATACAAAAATTAGTTATGATCGTTTGAAAAATGATGCATTAGTGTATGTTGAGTTTCCATGTGCACTCAACATTGCTTCCAAAAACATTTTGACAAAAATTTTTTCGAAAAATTTCAAAATAATTTAGCAGAAAGTAGATGTTTTTAGATTCCATTTTTCAAGGCAAAGACGATGGACAATGTTATTCAACGAAAAAATTAATTCTTCAGGGTGAAAATCGAGGATATAAGTGTGAACTTATATCAGTTGATATCTCGGTGCATTTTTAAGCTAGCGCAAATCTGATAACACAGATCGACGCAGCTTAAAAATCCGCATCGAATGCACTATACTACATTGAGAAACACTTGATACAAAAATTAGTTATGATCGTTTGAAAAATGATGCATTAGTGTATGTTGAGTTTCCATGTACACTCAACATTGCTTCCAAAAACATTTTGACAAAAATTTTTTCGAAAAATTTCAAAATAATTTAGCAAAAAGTAGATGTTTTTAGATTCCATTTTTCAAGGCAAAGACGATGGACAATGTTATTCAACGAAAAAATTAATTCTTCAGGGTGAAAATCGAGGATATAAGTGTGAACTTATATCAGTTGATATCTCGGTGCATTTTTAAGCTAGCGCAAATCTGATAACACAGATCGACGCAGCTTAAAAATCCGCTTCGAATGCACTATACTACATTGAGAAACACTTGATACAAAAATTAGTTATGATCGTTTGAAAAATGATGCATTAGTGTATGTTGAGTTTCCATGTACACTCAACATTGCTTCCAAAAACATTTTGACAAAAATTTTTTCGAAAAATTTCAAAATAATTTAGCAAAAAGTAGATGTTTTTAGATTCCTTTTTTCAAGGCAAAGACGATGGACAATGTTATTCAACGAAAAAATTAATTCTTCAGGGTGAAAATCGAGGATATAAGTGTAAACTTATATCAGTTGATATCTCGGTGCATTTTTAAGCTAGCGCAAATCTGATAACACAGATCGACGCAGCTTAAAAATCCGCATCGAATGCACTATACTACATTGAGAAACGCTTAATACAAAAATTAGTTATGATCGTTTGAAAAATGATGCATTAGTGTATGTTGAGTTTCCATGTGCACTCAACATTGCTTCCAAAAACATTTTGACAAAAATTTTTTCGAAAAATTTCAAAATAATTTAGCAAAAAGTAGATGTTTTTAGATTCCTTTTTTCAAGGCAAAGACGATGGACAATGTTATTCAACGAAAAAATTAATTCTTCAGGGTGAAAATCGGGTATATATGTGTGAACTTATATCAGTTGATATCTCGGTGCATCTTTAAGCTAGCGCAAATCTGATAACACAGATCGACGCAGCTTGAAAATCCGCATCGAATGCACTATACTACATTGAGAAACACTTGATACAAAAATTAGTTATGATCGTTTGAAAAATGATGCATTAGTGTATGTTGAGTTTCCATGTACACTCAACATTGCTTCCAAAAACATTTTGACAAAAATTTTTTCGAAAAATTTCAAAATAATTTAGCAAAAAGTAGATGTTTTTAGATTCCATTTTTCAAGGCAAAGACGATGGACAATGTTATTCAACGAAAAAATTAATTCTTCAGGGTGAAAATCGGGTATATATGTGTGAACTTATATCAGTTGATATCTCGGTGCATTTTTAAGCTAGCGCAAATCTGATAACACAGATCGACGCAGCTTGAAAATCCGCATCGAATGCACTATACTACATTGAGAAACGCTTAATACAAAAATTAGTTATGATCGTTTGAAAAATGATGCATTAGTGTATGTTGAGTTTCCATGTACACTCAACATTGCTTCCAAAAACATTTTGACAAAAATTTTTTCGAAAAATTTCAAAATAATTTAGCAAAAAGTAGATGTTTTTAGATTCCATTTTTCAAGGCAAAGACGATGGACAATGTTATTCAACGAAAAAATTAATTCTTCAGGGTGAAAATCGAGGATATAAGTGTAAACTTATATCAGTTGATATCTCGGTGCATTTTTAAGCTAGCGCAAATCTGATAACACAGATCGACGCAGCTTAAAAATCCGCATCGAATGCACTATACTACATTGAGAAACGCTTAATACAAAAATTAGTTATGATCGTTTGAAAAATGATGCATTAGTGTATGTTGAGTTTCCATGTGCACTCAACATTGCTTCCAAAAACATTTTGACAAAAATTTTTTCGAAAAATTTCAAAATAATTTAGCAGAAAGTAGATGTTTTTAGATTCCATTTTTCAAGGCAAAGACGATGGACAATGTTATTCAACGAAAAAATTAATTCTTCAGGGTGAAAATCGAGGATATAAGTGTGAACTTATATCAGTTGATATCTCGGTGCATTTTTAAGCTAGCGCAAATCTGATAACACAGATCGACGCAGCTTAAAAATCCGCATCGAATGCACTATACTACATTGAGAAACACTTGATACAAAAATTAGTTATGATCGTTTGAAAAATGATGCATTAGTGTATGTTGAGTTTCCATGTACACTCAACATTGCTTCCAAAAACATTTTGACAAAAATTTTTTCGAAAAATTTCAAAATAATTTAGCAAAAAGTAGATGTTTTTAGATTCCATTTTTCAAGGCAAAGACGATGGACAATGTTATTCAACGAAAAAATTAATTCTTCAGGGTGAAAATCGAGGATATAAGTGTGAACTTATATCAGTTGATATCTCGGTGCATTTTTAAGCTAGCGCAAATCTGATAACACAGATCGACGCAGCTTAAAAATCCGCATCGAATGCACTATACTACATTGAGAAACACTTGATACAAAAATTAGTTATGATCGTTTGAAAAATGATGCATTAGTGTATGTTGAGTTTCCATGTACACTCAACATTGCTTCCAAAAACATTTTGACAAAAATTTTTTCGAAAAATTTCAGAATAATTTAGCAAAAAGTAGATGTTTTTAGATTCCTTTTTTCAAGGCAAAGACGATGGACAATGTTATTCAACGAAAAAATTAATTCTTCAGGGTGAAAATCGGGTATATATGTGTGAACTTATATCAGTTGATATCTCGGTGCATTTTTAAGCTAGCGCAAATCTGATAACACAGATCGACGCAGCTTGAAAATCCGCATCGAATGCACTATACTACATTGAGAAACGCTTAATACAAAAATTAGTTATGATCGTTTGAAAAATGATGCATTAGTGTATGTTGAGTTTCCATGTACACTCAACATTGCTTCCAAAAACATTTTGACAAAAATTTTTTCGAAAAATTTCAAAATAATTTAGCAAAAAGTAGATGTTTTTAGATTCCATTTTTCGAGGAAAAGACGATGGACAAGGTTATTCAACGAAAAAATTAATTCTTCAGGGTGAAAATCGAGGATATAAGTGTGAACTTATATCAGTTGATATCTCGGTGCATTTTTAAGCTAGCGCAAATCTGATAACACAGATCGACGCAGCTTAAAAATCCGCATCGAATGCACTATACTACATTGAGAAACGCTTAATACAAAAATTAGTTATGATCGTTTGAAAAATGATGCATTAGTGTATGTTGAGTTTCCATGTACACTCAACATTGCTTCCAAAAACATTTTGACAAAAATTTTTTCGAAAAATTTCAAAATAATTTAGCAAAAAGTAGATGTTTTTAGATTCCTTTTTTCAAGGCAAAGACGATGGACAATGTTATTCAACGAAAAAATTAATTCTTCAGGGTGAAAATCGGGTATATATGTGTGAACTTATATCAGTTGATATCTCGGTGCATCTTTAAGCTAGCGCAAATCTGATAACACAGATCGACGCAGCTTGAAAATCCGCATCGAATGCACTATACTACATTGAGAAACACTTGATACAAAAATTAGTTATGATCGTTTGAAAAATGATGCATTAGTGTATGTTGAGTTTCCATGTACACTCAACATTGCTTCCAAAAACATTTTGACAGAAATTTTTTCGAAAAATTTCAAAATAATTTAGCAAAAAGTAGATGTTTTTAGATTCCATTTTTCAAGGCAAAGACGATGGACAATGTTATTCAACGAAAAAATTAATTCTTCAGGGTGAAAATCGAGGATATAAGTGTGAACTTATATCAGTTGATATATCGGTGCATTTTTAAGCTAGCGCAAATCTGATAACACAGATCGACGCAGCTTAAAAATCCGCATCGAATGCACTATACTACATTGAGAAACACTTGATACAAAAATTAGTTATGATCGTTTGAAAAATGATGCATTAGTGTATGTTGAGTTTCCATGTACACTCAACATTGCTTCCAAAAACATTTTGACAGAAATTTTTTCGAAAAATTTCAAAATAATTTAGCAAAAAGTAGATGTTTTTAGATTCCATTTTTCAAGGCAAAGACGATGGACAATGTTATTCAATGAAAAAATTATCTCTTCAGGGTGAAAATCGAGGATATAAGTGTGAACTTATATCAGTTGATATATCGGTGCATTTTTAAGCTAGCGCAAATCTGATAACACAGATCGACGCAGCTTAAAAATTCGCATCGAATGCACTATACTACATTAAGAAACACTAGATACAAAAATTAGTTATGATCGTTTGAAAAATGATGCATTAGTGTATGTTGAGTTTCCATGTACACTCAACATTGCTTCCAAAAACATTTTGACAAAAATTTTTTCGAAAAATTTCAGAATAATTTAGCAAAAAGTAGATGTTTTTAGATTCCTTTTTTCAAGGCAAAGACGATGGACAATGTTATTCAACGAAAAAATTAATTCTTCAGGGTGAAAATCGGGTATATATGTGTGAACTTATATCAGTTGATATCTCGGTGCATTTTTAAGCTAGCGCAAATCTGATAACACAGATCGACGCAGCTTGAAAATCCGCATCGAATGCACTATACTACATTGAGAAACGCTTAATACAAAAATTAGTTATGATCGTTTGAAAAATGATGCATTAGTGTATGTTGAGTTTCCATGTACACTCAACATTGCTTCCAAAAACATTTTGACAAAAATTTTTTCGAAAAATTTCAAAATAAATTAGCAAAAAGTAGATGTTTTTAGATTCCTTTTTTCAAGGCAAAGACGATGGACAATGTTATTCAACGAAAAAATTAATTCTTCAGGGTGAAAATCGAGGATATAAGTGTAAACTTATATCAGTTGATATCTCGGTGCATCTTTAAGCTAGCGCAAATCTGATAACACAGATCGACGCAGCTTGAAAATCCGCATCGAATGCACTATACTACATTGAGAAACGCTTAATACAAAAATTAGTTATGATCGTTTGAAAAATGATGCATTAGTGTATGTTGAGTTTCCATGTACACTCAACATTGCTTCCAAAAACATTTTGACAAAAATTTTTTCGAAAAATTTCAAAATAAATTAGCAAAAAGTAGATGTTTTTAGATTCCTTTTTTCAAGGCAAAGACGATGGACAATGTTATTCAACGAAAAAATTAATTCTTCAGGGTGAAAATCGAGGATATAAGTGTAAACTTATATCAGTTGATATCTCGGTGCATCTTTAAGCTAGCGCAAATCTGATAACACAGATCGACGCAGCTTGAAAATCCGCATCGAATGCACTATACTACATTGAGAAACACTTGATACAAAAATTAGTTATGATCGTTTGAAAAATGATGCATTAGTGTATGTTGAGTTTCCATGTACACTCAACATTGCTTCCAAAAACATTTTGACAAAAATTTTTTCGAAAAATTTCAGAATAATTTAGCAAAAAGTAGATGTTTTTAGATTCCTTTTTTCAAGGCAAAGACGATGGACAATGTTATTCAACGAAAAAATTAATTCTTCAGGGTGAAAATCGGGTATATATGTGTGAACTTATATCAGTTGATATCTCGGTGCATTTTTAAGCTAGCGCAAATCTGATAACACAGATCGACGCAGCTTGAAAATCCGCATCGAATGCACTATACTACATTGAGAAACGCTTAATACAAAAATTAGTTATGATCGTTTGAAAAATGATGCATTAGTGTATGTTGAGTTTCCATGTACACTCAACATTGCTTCCAAAAACATTTTGACAAAAATTTTTTCGAAAAATTTCAAAATAAATTAGCAAAAAGTAGATGTTTTTAGATTCCTTTTTTCAAGGCAAAGACGATGGACAATGTTATTCAACGAAAAAATTAATTCTTCAGGGTGAAAATCGAGGATATAAGTGTAAACTTATATCAGTTGATATCTCGGTGCATCTTTAAGCTAGCGCAAATCTGATAACACAGATCGACGCAGCTTGAAAATCCGCATCGAATGCACTATACTACATTGAGAAACACTTGATACAAAAATTAGTTATGATCGTTTGAAAAATGATGCATTAGTGTATGTTGAGTTTCCATGTACACTCAACATTGCTTCCAAAAACATTTTGACAAAAATTTTTTCGAAAAATTTCAGAATAATTTAGCAAAAAGTAGATGTTTTTAGATTCCTTTTTTCAAGGCAAAGACGATGGACAATGTTATTCAACGAAAAAATTAATTCTTCAGGGTGAAAATCGAGGATATAAGTGTGAACTTATATCAGTTGATATATCGGTGCATTTTTAAGCTAGCGCAAATCTGATAACACAGATCGACGCAGCTTAAAAATTCGCATCGAATGCACTATACTACATTGAGAAACACTTGATACAAAAATTAGTTATGATCGTTTGAAAAATGATGCATTAGTGTATGTTGAGTTTCCATGTACACTCAACATTGCTTCCAAAAACATTTTGACAAAAATTTTTTCGAAAAATTTCAAAATAATTTAGCAAAAAGTAGATGTTTTTAGATTCCATTTTTCAAGGCAAAGACGATGGACAATGTTATTCAACGAAAAAATTAATTCTTCAGGGTGAAAATCGAGGATATAAGTGTGAACTTATATCAGTTGATATCTCGGTGCATTTTTAAGCTAGCGCAAATCTGATAACACAGATCGACGCAGCTTAAAAATCCGCATCGAATGCACTATACTACATTGAGAAACACTTGATACAAAAATTAGTTATGATCGTTTGAAAAATGATGCATTAGTGTATGTTGAGTTTCCATGTACACTCAACATTGCTTCCAAAAACATTTTGACAAAAATTTTTTCGAAAAATTTCAGAATAATTTAGCAAAAAGTAGATGTTTTTAGATTCCTTTTTTCAAGGCAAAGACGATGGACAATGTTATTCAACGAAAAAATTAATTCTTCAGGGTGAAAATCGGGTATATATGTGTGAACTTATATCAGTTGATATCTCGGTGCATTTTTAAGCTAGCGCAAATCTGATAACACAGATCGACGCAGCTTGAAAATCCGCATCGAATGCACTATACTACATTGAGAAACGCTTAATACAAAAATTAGTTATGATCGTTTGAAAAATGATGCATTAGTGTATGTTGAGTTTCCATGTACACTCAACATTGCTTCCAAAAACATTTTGACAAAAATTTTTTCGAAAAATTTCAAAATAAATTAGCAAAAAGTAGATGTTTTTAGATTCCTTTTTTCAAGGCAAAGACGATGGACAATGTTATTCAACGAAAAAATTAATTCTTCAGGGTGAAAATCGAGGATATAAGTGTAAACTTATATCAGTTGATATCTCGGTGCATCTTTAAGCTAGCGCAAATCTGATAACACAGATCGACGCAGCTTGAAAATCCGCATCGAATGCACTATACTACATTGAGAAACACTTGATACAAAAATTAGTTATGATCGTTTGAAAAATGATGCATTAGTGTATGTTGAGTTTCCATGTACACTCAACATTGCTTCCAAAAACATTTTGACAAAAATTTTTTCGAAAAATTTCAGAATAATTTAGCAAAAAGTAGATGTTTTTAGATTCCTTTTTTCAAGGCAAAGACGATGGACAATGTTATTCAACGAAAAAATTAATTCTTCAGGGTGAAAATCGAGGATATAAGTGTGAACTTATATCAGTTGATATATCGGTGCATTTTTAAGCTAGCGCAAATCTGATAACACAGATCGACGCAGCTTAAAAATTCGCATCGAATGCACTATACTACATTGAGAAACACTTGATACAAAAATTAGTTATGATCGTTTGAAAAATGATGCATTAGTGTATGTTGAGTTTCCATGTACACTCAACATTGCTTCCAAAAACATTTTGACAAAAATTTTTTCGAAAAATTTCAAAATAATTTAGCAAAAAGTAGATGTTTTTAGATTCCATTTTTCAAGGCAAAGACGATGGACAATGTTATTCAACGAAAAAATTAATTCTTC
This sequence comes from Auanema rhodensis, assembly GCA_964057225.1. Lineage (NCBI taxonomy): Eukaryota > Metazoa > Nematoda > Chromadorea > Rhabditida > Rhabditidae > Auanema > Auanema rhodense. Next base: position 3,952,770 of record OZ059899.1, on the reverse strand, counting down.
AGGGTGAAAATCGAGGATATAAGTGTGAACTTATATCAGTTGATATCTCGGTGCATTTTTAAGCTAGCGCAAATCTGATAACACAGATCGACGCAGCTTAAAAATCCGCATCGAATGCACTATACTACATTGAGAAACACTTGATACAAAAATTAGTTATGATCGTTTGAAAAATGATGCATTAGTGTATGTTGAGTTTCCATGTACACTCAACATTGCTTCCAAAAACATTTTGACAAAAATTTTTTCGAAAAATTTCAGAATAATTTAGCAAAAAGTAGATGTTTTTAGATTCCTTTTTTCAAGGCAAAGACGATGGACAATGTTATTCAACGAAAAAATTAATTCTTCAGGGTGAAAATCGGGTATATATGTGTGAACTTATATCAGTTGATATCTCGGTGCATTTTTAAGCTAGCGCAAATCTGATAACACAGATCGACGCAGCTTGAAAATCCGCATCGAATGCACTATACTACATTGAGAAACGCTTAATACAAAAATTAGTTATGATCGTTTGAAAAATGATGCATTAGTGTATGTTGAGTTTCCATGTACACTCAACATTGCTTCCAAAAACATTTTGACAAAAATTTTTTCGAAAAATTTCAAAATAATTTAGCAAAAAGTAGATGTTTTTAGATTCCATTTTTCAAGGAAAAGACGATGGACAAGGTTATTCAACGAAAAAATTAATTCTTCAGGGTGAAAATCGAGGATATAAGTGTGAACTTATATCAGTTGATATCTCGGTGCATTTTTAAGCTAGCGCAAATCTGATAACACAGATCGACGCAGCTTAAAAATCCGCATCGAATGCACTATACTACATTGAGAAACGCTTAATACAAAAATTAGTTATGATCGTTTGAAAAATGATGCATTAGTGTATGTTGAGTTTCCATGTACACTCAACATTGCTTCCAAAAACATTTTGACAAAAATTTTTTCGAAAAATTTCAAAATAATTTAGCAAAAAGTAGATGTTTTTAGATTCCATTTTTCAAGGAAAAGACGATGGACAAGGTTATTCAACGAAAAAATTAATTCTTCAGGGTGAAAATCGAGGATATAAGTGTGAACTTATATCAGTTGATATCTCGGTGCATTTTTAAGCTAGCGCAAATCTGATAACACAGATCGACGCAGCTTAAAAATCCGCATCGAATGCACTATACTACATTGAGAAACGCTTAATACAAAAATTAGTTATGATCGTTTGAAAAATGATGCATTAGTGTATGTTGAGTTTCCATGTACACTCAACATTGCTTCCAAAAACATTTTGACAAAAATTTTTTCGAAAAATTTCAAAATAATTTAGCAAAAAGTAGATGTTTTTAGATTCCTTTTTTCAAGGCAAAGACGATGGACAATGTTATTCAACGAAAAAATTAATTCTTCAGGGTGAAAATCGGGTATATATGTGTGAACTTATATCAGTTGATATCTCGGTGCATCTTTAAGCTAGCGCAAATCTGATAACACAGATCGACGCAGCTTGAAAATCCGCATCGAATGCACTATACTACATTGAGAAACACTTGATACAAAAATTAGTTATGATCGTTTGAAAAATGATGCATTAGTGTATGTTGAGTTTCCATGTACACTCAACATTGCTTCCAAAAACATTTTGACAGAAATTTTTTCGAAAAATTTCAAAATAATTTAGCAAAAAGTAGATGTTTTTAGATTCCATTTTTCAAGGCAAAGACGATGGACAATGTTATTCAACGAAAAAATTAATTCTTCAGGGTGAAAATCGAGGATATAAGTGTGAACTTATATCAGTTGATATATCGGTGCATTTTTAAGCTAGCGCAAATCTGATAACACAGATCGACGCAGCTTAAAAATCCGCATCGAATGCACTATACTACATTGAGAAACACTTGATACAAAAATTAGTTATGATCGTTTGAAAAATGATGCATTAGTGTATGTTGAGTTTCCATGTACACTCAACATTGCTTCCAAAAACATTTTGACAGAAATTTTTTCGAAAAATTTCAAAATAATTTAGCAAAAAGTAGATGTTTTTAGATTCCATTTTTCAAGGCAAAGACGATGGACAATGTTATTCAATGAAAAAATTATCTCTTCAGGGTGAAAATCGAGGATATAAGTGTGAACTTATATCAGTTGATATATCGGTGCATTTTTAAGCTAGCGCAAATCTGATAACACAGATCGACGCAGCTTAAAAATTCGCATCGAATGCACTATACTACATTAAGAAACACTAGATACAAAAATTAGTTATGATCGTTTGAAAAATGATGCATTAGTGTATGTTGAGTTTCCATGTACACTCAACATTGCTTCCAAAAACATTTTGACAAAAATTTTTTCGAAAAATTTCAGAATAATTTAGCAAAAAGTAGATGTTTTTAGATTCCTTTTTTCAAGGCAAAGACGATGGACAATGTTATTCAACGAAAAAATTAATTCTTCAGGGTGAAAATCGGGTATATATGTGTGAACTTATATCAGTTGATATCTCGGTGCATTTTTAAGCTAGCGCAAATCTGATAACACAGATCGACGCAGCTTGAAAATCCGCATCGAATGCACTATACTACATTGAGAAACGCTTAATACAAAAATTAGTTATGATCGTTTGAAAAATGATGCATTAGTGTATGTTGAGTTTCCATGTACACTCAACATTGCTTCCAAAAACATTTTGACAAAAATTTTTTCGAAAAATTTCAAAATAAATTAGCAAAAAGTAGATGTTTTTAGATTCCTTTTTTCAAGGCAAAGACGATGGACAATGTTATTCAACGAAAAAATTAATTCTTCAGGGTGAAAATCGAGGATATAAGTGTAAACTTATATCAGTTGATATCTCGGTGCATCTTTAAGCTAGCGCAAATCTGATAACACAGATCGACGCAGCTTGAAAATCCGCATCGAATGCACTATACTACATTGAGAAACACTTGATACAAAAATTAGTTATGATCGTTTGAAAAATGATGCATTAGTGTATGTTGAGTTTCCATGTACACTCAACATTGCTTCCAAAAACATTTTGACAAAAATTTTTTCGAAAAATTTCAGAATAATTTAGCAAAAAGTAGATGTTTTTAGATTCCTTTTTTCAAGGCAAAGACGATGGACAATGTTATTCAACGAAAAAATTAATTCTTCAGGGTGAAAATCGGTCATATATGTGTGAACTTATATCAGTTGATATCTCGGTGCATTTTTAAGCTAGCGCAAATCTGATAACACAGATCGACGCAACTTAAAAATCCGCATCGAATGCACTATACTTCATTGAGAAACACTTGATACAAAAATTAGTTATGATCGTTTGAAAAATGATGCATTAGTGTATGTTGAGTTTCCATGTACACTCAACATTGCTTCCAAAAACATTTTGACAAAAATTTTTTCGAAAACTTTCAGAATAATTTAGCAAAAAGTAGATGTTTTTAGATTCCTTTTTTCAAGGCAAAGACGATGGACAATGTTATTCAACGAAAAAATTAATTCTTCAGGGTGAAAATCGGGTATATATGTGTGAACTTATATCAGTTGATATCTCGGTGCATTTTTAAGCTAGCGCAAATCTGATAACACAGATCGACGCAGCTTGAAAATCCGCATCGAATGCACTATACTACATTCAGAAACGCTTAATACAAAAATTAGTTATGATCGTTTGAAAAATGATGCATTAGTGTATGTTGAGTTTCCATGTACACTCAACATTGCTTCCAAAAACATTTTGACAAAAATTTTTTCGAAAAATTTCAAAATAATTTAGCAAAAAGTAGATGTTTTTAGATTCCATTTTTCAAGGAAAAGACGATGGACAAGGTTATTCAACGAAAAAATTAATTCTTCAGGGTGAAAATCGAGGATATAAGTGTGAACTTATATCAGTTGATATCTCGGTGCATTTTTAAGCTAGCGCAAATCTGATAACACAGATCGACGCAGCTTAAAAATCCGCATCGAATGCACTATACTACATTGAGAAACGCTTAATACAAAAATTAGTTATGATCGTTTGAAAAATGATGCATTAGTGTATGTTGAGTTTCCATGTACACTCAACATTGCTTCCAAAAACATTTTGACAAAAATTTTTTCGAAAAATTTCAAAATAATTTAGCAAAAAGTAGATGTTTTTAGATTCCTTTTTTCAAGGCAAAGACGATGGACAATGTTATTCAACGAAAAAATTAATTCTTCAGGGTGAAAATCGAGGATATAAGTGTGAACTTATATCAGTTGATCTCTCGGTGCATTTTTAAGCTAGCGCAAATCTGATAACACAGATCGACGCAGCTTAAAAATCCGCATCGAATGCACTATACTACATTGAGAAACGCTTAATACAAAAATTAGTTATGATCGTTTGAAAAATGATGCATTAGTGTATGTTGAGTTTCCATGTACACTCAACATTGCTTCCAAAAACATTTTGACAGAAATTTTTTCGAAAAATTTCAAAATAATTTAGCAAAAAGTAGATGTTTTTAGATTCCATTTTTCAAGGAAAAGACGATGGACAAGGTTATTCAACGAAAAAATTAATTCTTCAGGGTGAAAATCGAGGATATAAGTGTGAACTTATATCAGTTGATATCTCGGTGCATTTTTAAGCTAGCGCAAATCTGATAACACAGATCGACGCAGCTTAAAAATCCGCATCGAATGCACTATACTACATTGAGAAACGCTTAATACAAAAATTAGTTATGATCGTTTGAAAAATGATGCATTAGTGTATGTTGAGTTTCCATGTACACTCAACATTGCTTCCAAAAACATTTTGACAGAAATTTTTTCGAAAAATTTCAAAATAATTTAGCAAAAAGTAGATGTTTTTAGATTCCATTTTTCAAGGCAAAGACGATGGACAATGTTATTCAACGAAAAAATTAATTCTTCAGGGTGAAAATCGAGGATATAAGTGTGAACTTATATCAGTTGATATCTCGGTGCATTTTTAAGCTAGCGCAAATCTGATAACACAGATCGACGCAGCTTAAAAATCCGCATCGAATGCACTATACTACATTGAGAAACGCTTAATACAAAAATTAGTTATGATCGTTTGAAAAATGATGCATTAGTGTATGTTGAGTTTCCATGTACACTCAACATTGCTTCCAAAAACATTTTGACAAAAATTTTTTCGAAAAATTTCAAAATAATTTAGCAAAAAGTAGATGTTTTTAGATTCCTTTTTTCAAGGCAAAGACGATGGACAATGTTATTCAACGAAAAAATTAATTCTTCAGGGTGAAAATCGGGTATATATGTGTGAACTTATATCAGTTGATATCTCGGTGCATCTTTAAGCTAGCGCAATTCTGATAACACAGATCGACGCAGCTTGAAAATCCGCATCGAATGCACTATACTACATTGAGAAACGCTTAATACAAAAATTAGTTATGATCGTTTGAAAAATGATGCATTAGTGTATGTTGAGTTTCCATGTACACTCAACATTGCTTCCAAAAACATTTTGACAGAAATTTTTTCGAAAAATTTCAAAATAATTTAGCAAAAAGTAGATGTTTTTAGATTCCATTTTTCAAGGCAAAGACGATGGACAATGTTATTCAACGAAAAAATTAATTCTTCAGGGTGAAAATCGAGGATATAAGTGTGAACTTATATCAGTTGATATATCGGTGCATTTTTAAGCTAGCGCAAATCTGATAACACAGATCGACGCAGCTTAAAAATCCGCATCGAATGCACTATACTACATTGAGAAACACTTGATACAAAAATTAGTTATGATCGTTTGAAAAATGATGCATTAGTGTATGTTGAGTTTCCATGTACACTCAACATTGCTTCCAAAAACATTTTGACAGAAATTTTTTCGAAAAATTTCAAAATAATTTAGCAAAAAGTAGATGTTTTTAGATTCCATTTTTCAAGGCAAAGACGATGGACAATGTTATTCAACGAAAAAATTAATTCTTCAGGGTGAAAATCGAGGATATAAGTGTGAACTTATATCAGTTGATATATCGGTGCATTTTTAAGCTAGCGCAAATCTGATAACACAGATCGACGCAGCTTAAAAATCCGCATCGAATGCACTATACTACATTGAGAAACACTTGATACAAAAATTAGTTATGATCGTTTGAAAAATGATGCATTAGTGTATGTTGAGTTTCCATGTACACTCAACATTGCTTCTAAAAACATTTTGACAAAAATTTTTTCGAAAAATTTCAAAATAATTTAGCAAAAAGTAGATGTTTTTAGATTCCATTTTTCAAGGCAAAGACGATGGACAATGTTATTCAACGAAAAAATTAATTCTTCAGGGTGAAAATCGAGGATATAAGTGTGAACTTATATCAGTTGATATCTCGGTGCATTTTTAAGCTAGCGCAAATCTGATAACACAGATCGACGCAGCTTAAAAATCCGCATCGAATGCACTATACTACATTGAGAAACACTTGATACAAAAATTAGTTATGATCGTTTGAAAAATGATGCATTAGTGTATGTTGAGTTTCCATGTACACTCAACATTGCTTCCAAAAACATTTTGACAAAAATTTTTTCAAAAAATTTCAGAATAATTTAGCAAAAAGTAGATGTTTTTAGATTCCTTTCTTCAAGGCAAAGACGATGGACAATGTTATTCAACGAAAAAATTAATTCTTCAGGGTGAAAATCGGGTATATATGTGTGAACTTATATCAGTTGATATCTCGGTGCATTTTTAAGCTAGCGCAAATCTGATAACACAGATCGACGCAGCTTGAAAATCCGCATCGAATGCACTATACTACATTGAGAAACGCTTAATACAAAAATTAGTTATGATCGTTTGAAAAATGATGCATTAGTGTATGTTGAGTTTCCATGTACACTCAACATTGCTTCCAAAAACATTTTGACAAAAATTTTTTCGAAAAATTTCAAAATAATTTAGCAAAAAGTAGATGTTTTTAGATTCCATTTTTCAAGGAAAAGACGATGGACAAGGTTATTCAACGAAAAAATTAATTCTTCAGGGTGAAAATCGAGGATATAAGTGTGAACTTATATCAGTTGATATCTCGGTGCATTTTTAAGCTAGCGCAAATCTGATAACACAGATCGACGCAGCTTAAAAATCCGCATCGAATGCACTATACTACATTGAGAAACGCTTAATACAAAAATTAGTTATGATCGTTTGAAAAATGATGCATTAGTGTATGTTGAGTTTCCATGTACACTCAACATTGCTTCCAAAAACATTTTGACAAAAATTTTTTCGAAAAATTTCAAAATAATTTAGCAAAAAGTAGATGTTTTTAGATTCCTTTTTTCAAGGCAAAGACGATGGACAATGTTATTCAACGAAAAAATTAATTCTTCAGGGTGAAAATCGAGGATATAAGTGTGAACTTATATCAGTTGATATCTCGGTGCATTTTTAAGCTAGCGCAAATCTGATAACACAGATCGACGCAGCTTAAAAATCCGCATCGAATGCACTATACTACATTGAGAAACGCTTAATACAAAAATTAGTTATGATCGTTTGAAAAATGATGCATTAGTGTATGTTGAGTTTCCATGTACACTCAACATTGCTTCCAAAAACATTTTGACAAAAATTTTTTCGAAAAATTTCAGAATAATTTAGCAAAAAGTAGATGTTTTTAGATTCCTTTTTTCAAGGCAAAGACGATGGACAATGTTATTCAACGAAAAAATTAATTCTTCAGGGTGAAAATCGGGTATATATGTGTGAACTTATATCAGTTGATATCTCGGTGCATTTTTAAGCTAGCGCAAATCTGATAACACAGATCGACGCAGCTTAAAAATCCGCATCGAATGCACTATACTACATTGAGAAACGCTTAATACAAAAATTAGTTATGATCGTTTGAAAAATGATGCATTAGTGTATGTTGAGTTTCCATGTGCACTCAACATTGCTTCCAAAAACATTTTGACAAAAATTTTTTCGAAAAATTTCAAAATAATTTAGCAAAAAGTAGATGTTTTTAGATTCCATTTTTCAAGGCAAAGACGATGGACAATGTTATTCAACGAAAAAATTAATTCTTCAGGGTGAAAATCGAGGATATAAGTGTGAACTTATATCAGTTGATATCTCGGTGCATTTTTAAGCTAGCGCAAATCTGATAACACAGATCGACGCAGCTTAAAAATCCGCATCGAATGCACTATACTACATTGAGAAACACTTGATACAAAAATTAGTTATGATCGTTTGAAAAATGATGCATTAGTGTATGTTGAGTTTCCATGTACACTCAACATTGCTTCCAAAAACATTTTGACAAAAATTTTTTCGAAAAATTTCAAAATAATTTAGCAAAAAGTAGATGTTTTTAGATTCCTTTTTTCAAGGCAAAGACGATGGACAATGTTATTCAACGAAAAAATTAATTCTTCAGGGTGAAAATCGAGGATATAAGTGTGAACTTATATCAGTTGATATCTCGGTGCATTTTTAAGCTAGCGCAAATCTGATAACACAGATCGACGCAGCTTAAAAATCCGCATCGAATGCACTATACTACATTGAGAAACACTTGATACAAAAATTAGTTATGATCGTTTGAAAAATGATGCATTAGTGTATGTTGAGTTTCCATGTACACTCAACATTGCTTCCAAAAACATTTTGACAAAAATTTTTTCGAAAAATTTCAAAATAATTTAGCAAAAAGTAGATGTTTTTAGATTCCTTTTTTCAAGGCAAAGACGATGGACAATGTTATTCAACGAAAAAATTAATTCTTCAGGGTGAAAATCGAGGATATAAGTGTGAACTTATATCAGTTGATATCTCGGTGCATTTTTAAGCTAGCGCAAATCTGATAACACAGATCGACGCAGCTTAAAAATCCGCATCGAATGCACTATACTACATTGAGAAACGCTTAATACAAAAATTAGTTATGATCGTTTGAAAAATGATGCATTAGTGTATGTTGAGTTTCCATGTACACTCAACATTGCTTCCAAAAACATTTTGACAAAAATTTTTTCGAAAAATTTCAGAATAATTTAGCAAAAAGTAGATGTTTTTAGATTCCTTTTTTCAAGGCAAAGACGATGGACAATGTTATTCAACGAAAAAATTAATTCTTCAGGGTGAAAATCGGGTATATATGTGTGAACTTATATCAGTTGATATCTCGGTGCATTTTTAAGCTAGCGCAAATCTGATAACACAGATCGACGCAGCTTAAAAATCCGCATCGAATGCACTATACTACATTGAGAAACGCTTAATACAAAAATTAGTTATGATCGTTTGAAAAATGATGCATTAGTGTATGTTGAGTTTCCATGTGCACTCAACATTGCTTCCAAAAACATTTTGACAAAAATTTTTTCGAAAAATTTCAAAATAATTTAGCAAAAAGTAGATGTTTTTAGATTCCATTTTTCAAGGCAAAGACGATGGACAATGTTATTCAACGAAAAAATTAATTCTTCAGGGTGAAAATCGAGGATATAAGTGTGAACTTATATCAGTTGATATCTCGGTGCATTTTTAAGCTAGCGCAAATCTGATAACACAGATCGACGCAGCTTAAAAATCCGCATCGAATGCACTATACTACATTGAGAAACACTTGATACAAAAATTAGTTATGATCGTTTGAAAAATGATGCATTAGTGTATGTTGAGTTTCCATGTACACTCAACATTGCTTCCAAAAACATTTTGACAAAAATTTTTTCGAAAAATTTCAAAATAATTTAGCAAAAAGTAGATGTTTTTAGATTCCATTTTTCAAGGCAAAGACGATGGACAATGTTATTCAACGAAAAAATTAATTCTTCAGGGTGAAAATCGAGGATATAAGTGTGAACTTATATCAGTTGATATCTCGGTGCATTTTTAAGCTAGCGCAAATCTGATAACACAGATCGACGCAGCTTAAAAATCCGCATCGAATGCACTATACTACATTGAGAAACACTTGATACAAAAATTAGTTATGATCGTTTGAAAAATGATGCATTAGTGTATGTTGAGTTTCCATGTACACTCAACATTGCTTCCAAAAACATTTTGACAAAAATTTTTTCGAAAAATTTCAGAATAATTTAGCAAAAAGTAGATGTTTTTAGATTCCTTTTTTCAAGGCAAAGACGATGGACAATGTTATTCAACGAAAAAATTAATTCTTCAGGGTGAAAATCGGGTATATATGTGTGAACTTATATCAGTTGATATCTCGGTGCATTTTTAAGCTAGCGCAAATCTGATAACACAGATCGACGCAGCTTGAAAATCCGCATCGAATGCACTATACTACATTGAGAAACGCTTAATACAAAAATTAGTTATGATCGTTTGAAAAATGATGCATTAGTGTATGTTGAGTTTCCATGTACACTCAACATTGCTTCCAAAAACATTTTGACAAAACTTTTTTCGAAAAATTTCAAAATAATTTAGCAAAAAGTAGATGTTTTTAGATTCCATTTTTCAAGGAAAAGACGATGGACAAGGTTATTCAACGAAAAAATTAATTCTTCAGGGTGAAAATCGAGGATATAAGTGTGAACTTATATCAGTTGATATCTCGGTGCATTTTTAAGCTAGCGCAAATCTGATAACACAGATCGACGCAGCTTAAAAATCCGCATCGAATGCACTATACTACATTGAGAAACGCTTAATACAAAAATCAGTTATGATCGTTTGAAAAATGATGCATTAGTGTATGTTGAGTTTCCATGTACACTCAACATTGCTTCCAAAAACATTTTGACAAAAATTTTTTCGAAAAATTTCAAAATAATTTAGCAAAAAGTAGATGTTTTTAGATTCCTTTTTTCAAGGCAAAGACGATGGACAATGTTATTCAACGAAAAAATTAATTCTTCAGGGTGAAAATCGGGTATATATGTGTGAACTTATATCAGTTGATATCTCGGTGCATCTTTAAGCTAGCGCAAATCTGATAACACAGATCGACGCAGCTTGAAAATCCGCATCGAATGCACTATACTACATTGAGAAACACTTGATACAAAAATTAGTTATGATCGTTTGAAAAATGATGCATTAGTGTATGTTGAGTTTCCATGTACACTCAACATTGCTTCCAAAAACATTTTGACAAAAATTTTTTCGAAAAATTTCAAAATAATTTAGCAAAAAGTAGATGTTTTTAGATTCCTTTTTTCAAGGCAAAGACGATGGACAATGTTATTCAACGAAAAAATTAATTCTTCAGGGTGAAAATCGAGGATATAAGTGTGAACTTATATCAGTTGATATCTCGGTGCATTTTCAAGCTAGCGCAAATCTGATAACACAGATCGACGCAGCTTAAAAATCCGCATCGAATGCACTATACTACATTGAGAAACGCTTAATACAAAAATTAGTTATGATCGTTTGAAAAATGATGCATTAGTGTATGTTGAGTTTCCATGTACACTCAACATTGCTTCCAAAAACATTTTGACAAAAATTTTTTCGAAAAATTTCGAAATAATTTAGCAAAAAATAGATGTTTTTAGATTCCTTTTTTCAAGGCAAAGACGATGGACAATGTTATTCAACGAAAAAATTAATTCTTCAGGGTGAAAATCGAGGATATAAGTGTGAACTTATATCAGTTGATATCTCGGTGCATTTTTAAGCTAGCGCAAATCTGATAACACAGATCGACGCAGCTTAAAAATCCGCATCGAATGCACTATACTACATTGAGAAACACTTGATACAAAAATTAGTTATGATCGTTTGAAAAATGATGCATTAGTGTATGTTGAGTTTCCATGTACACTCAACATTGCTTCTAAAAACATTTTGACAAAAATTTTTTCGAAAAATTTCAAAATAATTTAGCAAAAAGTAGATGTTTTTAGATTCCATTTTTCAAGGCAAAGACGATGGACAATGTTATTCAACGAAAAAATTAATTCTTCAGGGTGAAAATCGAGGATATAAGTGTGAACTTATATCAGTTGATATCTCGGTGCATTTTTAAGCTAGCGCAAATCTGATAACACAGATCGACGCAGCTTAAAAATCCGCATCGAATGCACTATACTACATTGAGAAACACTTGATACAAAAATTAGTTATGATCGTTTGAAAAATGATGCATTAGTGTATGTTGAGTTTCCATGTACACTCAACATTGCTTCCAAAAACATTTTGACAAAAATTTTTTCAAAAAATTTCAGAATAATTTAGCAAAAAGTAGATGTTTTTAGATTCCTTTCTTCAAGGCAAAGACGATGGACAATGTTATTCAACGAAAAAATTAATTCTTCAGGGTGAAAATCGGGTATATATGTGTGAACTTATATCAGTTGATATCTCGGTGCATTTTTAAGCTAGCGCAAATCTGATAACACAGATCGACGCAGCTTGAAAATCCGCATCGAATGCACTATACTACATTGAGAAACGCTTAATACAAAAATTAGTTATGATCGTTTGAAAAATGATGCATTAGTGTATGTTGAGTTTCCATGTACACTCAACATTGCTTCCAAAAACATTTTGACAAAAATTTTTTCGAAAAATTTCAAAATAATTTAGCAAAAAGTAGATGTTTTTAGATTCCATTTTTCAAGGAAAAGACGATGGACAAGGTTATTCAACGAAAAAATTAATTCTTCAGGGTGAAAATCGAGGATATAAGTGTGAACTTATATCAGTTGATATCTCGGTGCATTTTTAAGCTAGCGCAAATCTGATAACACAGATCGACGCAGCTTAAAAATCCGCATCGAATGCACTATACTACATTGAGAAACGCTTAATACAAAAATTAGTTATGATCGTTTGAAAAATGATGCATTAGTGTATGTTGAGTTTCCATGTACACTCAACATTGCTTCCAAAAACATTTTGACAAAAATTTTTTCGAAAAATTTCAAAATAATTTAGCAAAAAGTAGATGTTTTTAGATTCCTTTTTTCAAGGCAAAGACGATGGACAATGTTATTCAACGAAAAAATTAATTCTTCAGGGTGAAAATCGAGGATATAAGTGTGAACTTATATCAGTTGATATCTCGGTGCATTTTTAAGCTAGCGCAAATCTGATAACACAGATCGACGCAGCTTAAAAATCCGCATCGAATGCACTATACTACATTGAGAAACGCTTAATACAAAAATTAGTTATGATCGTTTGAAAAATGATGCATTAGTGTATGTTGAGTTTCCATGTACACTCAACATTGCTTCCAAAAACATTTTGACAAAAATTTTTTCGAAAAATTTCAAAATAATTTAGCAAAAAGTAGATGTTTTTAGATTCCTTTTTTCAAGGCAAAGACGATGGACAATGTTATTCAACGAAAAAATTAATTCTTCAGGGTGAAAATCGGGTATATATGTGTGAACTTATATCAGTTGATATCTCGGTGCATTTTTAAGCTAGCGCAAATCTGATAACACAGATCGACGCAGCTTGAAAATCCGCATCGAATGCACTATACTACATTGAGAAACGCTTAATACAAAAATTAGTTATGATCGTTTGAAAAATGATGCATTAGTGTATGTTGAGTTTCCATGTACACTCAACATTGCTTCCAAAAACATTTTGACAAAAATTTTTTCGAAAAATTTCAAAATAATTTAGCAAAAAGTAGATGTTTTTAGATTCCATTTTTCAAGGAAAAGACGATGGACAATGTTATTCAACGAAAAAATTAATTCTTCAGGGTGAAAATCGAGGATATAAGTGTGAACTTATATCAGTTGATATCTCGGTGCATTTTTAAGCTAGCGCAAATCTGATAACACAGATCGACGCAGCTTGAAAATCCGCATCGAATGCACTATACTACATTGAGAAACGCTTAATACAAAAATTAGTTATGATCGTTTGAAAAATGATGCATTAGTGTATGTTGAGTTTCCATGTACACTCAACATTGCTTCCAAAAACATTTTGACAAAAATTTTTTCGAAAAATTTCAAAATAATTTAGCAAAAAGTAGATGTTTTTAGATTCCATTTTTCAAGGAAAAGACGATGGACAAGGTTATTCAACGAAAAAATTAATTCTTCAGGGTGAAAATCGAGGATATAAGTGTGAACTTATATCAGTTGATATCTCGGTGCATTTTTAAGCTAGCGCAAATCTGATAACACAGATCGACGCAGCTTAAAAATCCGCATCGAATGCACTATACTACATTGAGAAACGCTTAATACAAAAATTAGTTATGATCGTTTGAAAAATGATGCATTAGTGTATGTTGAGTTTCCATGTACACTCAACATTGCTTCCAAAAACATTTTGACAAAAATTTTTTCGAAAAATTTCAAAATAATTTAGCAAAAAGTAGATGTTTTTAGATTCCTTTTTTCAAGGCAAAGACGATGGACAATGTTATTCAACGAAAAAATTAATTCTTCAGGGTGAAAATCGAGGATATAAGTGTGAACTTATATCAGTTGATATCTCGGTGCATTTTTAAGCTAGCGCAAATCTGATAACACAGATCGACGCAGCTTAAAAATCCGCATCGAATGCACTATACTACATTGAGAAACGCTTAATACAAAAATTAGTTATGATCGTTTGAAAAATGATGCATTAGTGTATGTTGAGTTTCCATGTACACTCAACATTGCTTCCAAAAACATTTTGACAAAAATTTTTTCGAAAAATTTCAAAATAATTTAGCAAAAAGTAGATGTTTTTAGATTCCTTTTTTCAAGGCAAAGACGATGGACAATGTTATTCAACGAAAAAATTAATTCTTCAGGGTGAAAATCGAGGATATAAGTGTGAACTTATATCAGTTGATATCTCGGTGCATTTTTAAGCTAGCGCAAATCTGATAACACAGATCGACGCAGCTTAAAAATCCGCATCGAATGCACTATACTACATTGAGAAACGCTTAATACAAAAATTAGTTATGATCGTTTGAAAAATGATGCATTAGTGTATGTTGAGTTTCCATGTACACTCAACATTGCTTCCAAAAACATTTTGACAAAAATTTTTTCGAAAAATTTCAAAATAATTTAGCAAAAAGTAGATGTTTTTAGATTCCTTTTTTCAAGGCAAAGACGATGGACAATGTTATTCAACGAAAAAATTAATTCTTCAGGGTGAAAATCGAGGATATAAGTGTGAACTTATATCAGTTGATATCTCGGTGCATTTTCAAGCTAGCGCAAATCTGATAACACAGATCGACGCAGCTTGAAAATCCGCATCGAATGCACTATACTACATTGAGAAACACTTGATACAAAAATTAGTTATGATCGTTTGAAAAATGATGCATTAGTGTATGTTGAGTTTCCATGTACACTCAACATTGCTTCCAAAAACATTTTGACAAAAATTTTTTCGAAAAATTTCAAAATAATTTAGCAAAAAGTAGATGTTTTTAGATTCCATTTTTCAAGGAAAAGACGATGGACAAGGTTATTCAACGAAAAAATTAATTCTTCAGGGTGAAAATCGAGGATATAAGTGTGAACTTATATCAGTTGATATCTCGGTGCATTTTCAAGCTAGCGCAAATCTGATAACACAGATCGACGCAGCTTAAAAATCCGCATCGAATGCACTATACTACATTGAGAAACGCTTAATACAAAAATTAGTTATGATCGTTTGAAAAATGATGCATTAGTGTATGTTGAGTTTCCATGTACACTCAACATTGCTTCCAAAAACATTTTGACAAAAATTTTTTCGAAAAATTTCAAAATAATTTAGCAAAAAGTAGATGTTTTTAGATTCCTTTTTTCAAGGCAAAGACGATGGACAATGTTATTCAACGAAAAAATTAATTCTTCAGGGTGAAAATCGGGTATATATGTGTGAACTTATATCAGTTGATATCTCGGTGCATTTTTAAGCTAGCGCAAATCTGATAACACAGATCGACGCAGCTTGAAAATCCGCATCGAATGCACTATACTACATTGAGAAACGCTTAATACAAAAATTAGTTATGATCGTTTGAAAAATGATGCATTAGTGTATGTTGAGTTTCCATGTACACTCAACATTGCTTCCAAAAACATTTTGACAAAAATTTTTTCGAAAAATTTCAAAATAATTTAGCAAAAAGTAGATGTTTTTAGATTCCTTTTTTCAAGGCAAAGACGATGGACAATGTTATTCAACGAAAAAATTAATTCTTCAGGGTGAAAATCGGGTATATATGTGTGAACTTATATCAGTTGATATCTCGGTGCATTTTTAAGCTAGCGCAAATCTGATAACACAGATCGACGCAGCTTGAAAATCCGCATCGAATGCACTATACTACATTGAGAAACGCTTAATACAAAAATTAGTTATGATCGTTTGAAAAATGATGCATTAGTGTATGTTGAGTTTCCATGTACACTCAACATTGCTTCCAAAAACATTTTGACAAAAATTTTTTCGAAAAATTTCAAAATAATTTAGCAAAAAGTAGATGTTTTTAGATTCCATTTTTCAAGGAAAAGACGATGGACAAGGTTATTCAACGAAAAAATTAATTCTTCAGGGTGAAAATCGAGGATATAAGTGTGAACTTATATCAGTTGATATCTCGGTGCATTTTTAAGCTAGCGCAAATCTGATAACACAGATCGACGCAGCTTAAAAATCCGCATCGAATGCACTATACTACATTGAGAAACGCTTAATACAAAAATTAGTTATGATCGTTTGAAAAATGATGCATTAGTGTATGTTGAGTTTCCATGTACACTCAACATTGCTTCCAAAAACATTTTGACAAAAATTTTTTCGAAAAATTTCAAAATAATTTAGCAAAAAGTAGATGTTTTTAGATTCCTTTTTTCAAGGCAAAGACGATGGACAATGTTATTCAACGAAAAAATTAATTCTTCAGGGTGAAAATCGAGGATATAAGTGTGAACTTATATCAGTTGATATCTCGGTGCATTTTTAAGCTAGCGCAAATCTGATAACACAGATCGACGCAGCTTAAAAATCCGCATCGAATGCACTATACTACATTGAGAAACACTTGATACAAAAATTAGTTATGATCGTTTGAAAAATGATGCATTAGTGTATGTTGAGTTTCCATGTACACTCAACATTGCTTCCAAAAACATTTTGACAAAAATTTTTTCAAAAAATTTCAGAATAATTTAGCAAAAAGTAGATGTTTTTAGATTCCTTTCTTCAAGGCAAAGACGATGGACAATGTTATTCAACGAAAAAATTAATTCTTCAGGGTGAAAATCGGGTATATATGTGTGAACTTATATCAGTTGATATCTCGGTGCATTTTTAAGCTAGCGCAAATCTGATAACACAGATCGACGCAGCTTGAAAATCCGCATCGAATGCACTATACTACATTGAGAAACGCTTAATACAAAAATTAGTTATGATCGTTTGAAAAATGATGCATTAGTGTATGTTGAGTTTCCATGTACACTCAACATTGCTTCCAAAAACATTTTGACAAAAATTTTTTCGAAAAATTTCAAAATAATTTAGCAAAAAGTAGATGTTTTTAGATTCCATTTTTCAAGGAAAAGACGATGGACAAGGTTATTCAACGAAAAAATTAATTCTTCAGGGTGAAAATCGAGGATATAAGTGTGAACTTATATCAGTTGATATCTCGGTGCATTTTTAAGCTAGCGCAAATCTGATAACACAGATCGACGCAGCTTAAAAATCCGCATCGAATGCACTATACTACATTGAGAAACGCTTAATACAAAAATTAGTTATGATCGTTTGAAAAATGATGCATTAGTGTATGTTGAGTTTCCATGTACACTCAACATTGCTTCCAAAAACATTTTGACAAAAATTTTTTCGAAAAATTTCAAAATAATTTAGCAAAAAGTAGATGTTTTTAGATTCCTTTTTTCAAGGCAAAGACGATGGACAATGTTATTCAACGAAAAAATTAATTCTTCAGGGTGAAAATCGAGGATATAAGTGTGAACTTATATCAGTTGATATCTCGGTGCATTTTTAAGCTAGCGCAAATCTGATAACACAGATCGACGCAGCTTAAAAATCCGCATCGAATGCACTATACTACATTGAGAAACGCTTAATACAAAAATTAGTTATGATCGTTTGAAAAATGATGCATTAGTGTATGTTGAGTTTCCATGTACACTCAACATTGCTTCCAAAAACATTTTGACAAAAATTTTTTCGAAAAATTTCAAAATAATTTAGCAAAAAGTAGATGTTTTTAGATTCCTTTTTTCAAGGCAAAGACGATGGACAATGTTATTCAACGAAAAAATTAATTCTTCAGGGTGAAAATCGGGTATATATGTGTGAACTTATATCAGTTGATATCTCGGTGCATTTTTAAGCTAGCGCAAATCTGATAACACAGATCGACGCAGCTTGAAAATCCGCATCGAATGCACTATACTACATTGAGAAACGCTTAATACAAAAATTAGTTATGATCGTTTGAAAAATGATGCATTAGTGTATGTTGAGTTTCCATGTACACTCAACATTGCTTCCAAAAACATTTTGACAAAAATTTTTTCGAAAAATTTCAAAATAATTTAGCAAAAAGTAGATGTTTTTAGATTCCATTTTTCAAGGAAAAGACGATGGACAAGGTTATTCAACGAAAAAATTAATTCTTCAGGGTGAAAATCGAGGATATAAGTGTGAACTTATATCAGTTGATATCTCGGTGCATTTTTAAGCTAGCGCAAATCTGATAACACAGATCGACGCAGCTTGAAAATCCGCATCGAATGCACTATACTACATTGAGAAACGCTTAATACAAAAATTAGTTATGATTGTTTGAAAAATGATGCATTAGTGTATGTTGAGTTTCCATGTACACTCAACATTGCTTCCAAAAACATTTTGACAAAAATTTTTTCGAAAAATTTCAAAATAATTTAGCAAAAAGTAGATGTTTTTAGATTCCTTTTTTCAAGGCAAAGACGATGGACAATGTTATTCAACGAAAAAATTAATTCTTCAGGGTGAAAATCGGGTATATATGTGTGAACTTATATCAGTTGATATCTCGGTGCATTTTTAAGCTAGCGCAAATCTGATAACACAGATCGACGCAGCTTAAAAATCCGCATCGAATGCACTATACTACATTGAGAAACACTTGATACAAAAATTAGTTATGATCGTTTGAAAAATGATGCATTAGTGTATGTTGAGTTTCCATGTACACTCAACATTGCTTCCAAAAACATTTTGACAAAAATTTTTTCGAAAAATTTCAAAATAATTTAGCAAAAAGTAGATGTTTTTAGATTCCATTTTTCAAGGCAAAGACGATGGACAATGTTATTCAACGAAAAAATTAATTCTTCAGGGTGAAAATCGAGGATATAAGTGTGAACATATATCAGTTGATATCTCGGTGCATTTTTAAGCTAGCGCAAATCTGATTACACAGATCGACGCAGCTTAAAAATCCGCATCGAATGCACTATACTACATTGAGAAACACTTGATACAAAAATTAGTTATGATCGTTTGAAAAATGATGCATTAGTGTATGTTGAGTTTCCATGTACACTCAACATTGCTTCCAAAAACATTTTGACAAAAATTTTTTCGAAAAATTTCAAAATAATTTAGCAAAAAGTAGATGTTTTTAGATTCCATTTTTCAAGGCAAAGACGATTGACAATGTTATTCAACGAAAAAATTAATTCTTCAGGGTGAAAATCGAGGATATAAGTGTGAACTTATATCAGTTGATATCTCGGTGCATTTTTAAGCTAGCGCAAATCTGATAACACAGATCGACGCAGCTTAAAAATCCGCATCGAATGCACTATACTACATTGAGAAACGCTTAATACAAAAATTAGTTATGATCGTTTGAAAAATGATGCATTAGTGTATGTTGAGTTTCCATGTACACTCAACATTGCTTCCAAAAACATTTTGACAAAAATTTTTTCGAAAAATTTCAAAATAATTTAGCAAAAAGTAGATGTTTTTAGATTCCATTTTTCAAGGAAAAGACGATGGACAAGGTTATTCAACGAAAAAATTAATTCTTCAGGGTGAAAATCGAGGATATAAGTGTGAACTTATATCAGTTGATATCTCGGTGCATTTTTAAGCTAGCGCAAATCTGATAACACAGATCGACGCAGCTTGAAAATCCGCATCGAATGCACTATACTACATTGAGAAACGCTTAATACAAAAATTAGTTATGATTGTTTGAAAAATGATGCATTAGTGTATGTTGAGTTTCCATGTACACTCAACATTGCTTCCAAAAACATTTTGACAAAAATTTTTTCGAAAAATTTCAAAATAATTTAGCAAAAAGTAGATGTTTTTAGATTCCTTTTTTCAAGGCAAAGACGATGGACAATGTTATTCAACGAAAAAATTAATTCTTCAGGGTGAAAATCGAGGATATAAGTGTGAACTTATATCAGTTGATATCTCGGTGCATTTTTAAGCTAGCGCAAATCTGATAACACAGATCGACGCAGCTTAAAAATCCGCATCGAATGCACTATACTACATTGAGAAACACTTGATACAAAAATTAGTTATGATCGTTTGAAAAATGATGCATTAGTGTATGTTGAGTTTCCATGTACACTCAACATTGCTTCCAAAAACATTTTGACAAAAATTTTTTCGAAAAATTTCAAAATAATTTAGCAAAAAGTAGATGTTTTTAGATTCCATTTTTCAAGGCAAAGACGATGGACAATGTTATTCAACGAAAAAATTAATTCTTCAGGGTGAAAATCGAGGATATAAGTGTGAACATATATCAGTTGATATCTCGGTGCATTTTTAAGCTAGCGCAAATCTGATTACACAGATCGACGCAGCTTAAAAATCCGCATCGAATGCACTATACTACATTGAGAAACACTTGATACAAAAATTAGTTATGATCGTTTGAAAAATGATGCATTAGTGTATGTTGAGTTTCCATGTACACTCAACATTGCTTCCAAAAACATTTTGACAAAAATTTTTTCGAAAAATTTCAAAATAATTTAGCAAAAAGTAGATGTTTTTAGATTCCATTTTTCAAGGCAAAGACGATTGACAATGTTATTCAACGAAAAAATTAATTCTTCAGGGTGAAAATCGAGGATATAAGTGTGAACTTATATCAGTTGATATCTCGGTGCATTTTTAAGCTAGCGCAAATCTGATAACACAGATCGACGCAGCTTAAAAATCCGCATCGAATGCACTATACTACATTGAGAAACACTTGATACAAAAATTAGTTATGATCGTTTGAAAAATGATGCATTAGTGTATGTTGAGTTTCCATGTACACTCAACATTGCTTCCAAAAACATTTTGACAAAAATTTTTTCAAAAAATTTCAGAATATTTTAGCAAAAAGTAGATGTTTTTGGATTCCTTTTTTCAAGGCAAAGACGATGGACAATGTTATTCAACGAAAAAATTAATTCTTCAGGGTGAAAATCGGGTATATATGTGTGAACTTATATCAGTTGATATCTCGGTGCATTTTTAAGCTAGCGCAAATCTGATAACACAGATCGACGCAGCTTGAAAATCCGCATCGAATGCACTATACTACATTGAGAAACGCTTAATACAAAAATTAGTTATGATCGTTTGAAAAATGATGCATTAGTGTATGTTGAGTTTCCATGTACACTCAACATTGCTTCCAAAAACATTTTGACAAAAATTTTTTCGAAAAATTTCAAAATAATTTAGCAAAAAGTAGATGTTTTTAGATTCCATTTTTCAAGGAAAAGACGATGGACAAGGTTATTCAACGAAAAAATTAATTCTTCAGGGTGAAAATCGAGGATATAAGTGTGAACTTATATCAGTTGATATCTCGGTGCATTTTTAAGCTAGCGCAAATCTGATAACACAGATCGACGCAGCTTGAAAATCCGCATCGAATGCACTATACTACATTGAGAAACGCTTAATACAAAAATTAGTTATGATTGTTTGAAAAATGATGCATTAGTGTATGTTGAGTTTCCATGTACACTCAACATTGCTTCCAAAAACATTTTGACAAAAATTTTTTCGAAAAATTTCAAAATAATTTAGCAAAAAGTAGATGTTTTTAGATTCCTTTTTTCAAGGCAAAGACGATGGACAATGTTATTCAACGAAAAAATTAATTCTTCAGGGTGAAAATCGAGGATATAAGTGTGAACTTATATCAGTTGATATCTCGGTGCATTTTTAAGCTAGCGCAAATCTGATAACACAGATCGACGCAGCTTAAAAATCCGCATCGAATGCACTATACTACATTGAGAAACACTTGATACAAAAATTAGTTATGATCGTTTGAAAAATGATGCATTAGTGTATGTTGAGTTTCCATGTACACTCAACATTGCTTCCAAAAACATTTTGACAAAAATTTTTTCGAAAAATTTCAAAATAATTTAGCAAAAAGTAGATGTTTTTAGATTCCATTTTTCAAGGCAAAGACGATGGACAATGTTATTCAACGAAAAAATTAATTCTTCAGGGTGAAAATCGAGGATATAAGTGTGAACATATATCAGTTGATATCTCGGTGCATTTTTAAGCTAGCGCAAATCTGATTACACAGATCGACGCAGCTTAAAAATCCGCATCGAATGCACTATACTACATTGAGAAACACTTGATACAAAAATTAGTTATGATCGTTTGAAAAATGATGCATTAGTGTATGTTGAGTTTCCATGTACACTCAACATTGCTTCCAAAAACATTTTGACAAAAATTTTTTCGAAAAATTTCAAAATAATTTAGCAAAAAGTAGATGTTTTTAGATTCCATTTTTCAAGGCAAAGACGATTGACAATGTTATTCAACGAAAAAATTAATTCTTCAGGGTGAAAATCGAGGATATAAGTGTGAACTTATATCAGTTGATATCTCGGTGCATTTTTAAGCTAGCGCAAATCTGATAACACAGATCGACGCAGCTTAAAAATCCGCATCGAATGCACTATACTACATTGAGAAACACTTGATACAAAAATTAGTTATGATCGTTTGAAAAATGATGCATTAGTGTATGTTGAGTTTCCATGTACACTCAACATTGCTTCCAAAAACATTTTGACAAAAATTTTTTCAAAAAATTTCAGAATATTTTAGCAAAAAGTAGATGTTTTTGGATTCCTTTTTTCAAGGCAAAGACGATGGACAATGTTATTCAACGAAAAAATTAATTCTTCAGGGTGAAAATCGGGTATATATGTGTGAACTTATATCAGTTGATATCTCGGTGCATTTTTAAGCTAGCGCAAATCTGATAACACAGATCGACGCAGCTTGAAAATCCGCATCGAATGCACTATACTACATTGAGAAACGCTTAATACAAAAATTAGTTATGATCGTTTGAAAAATGATGCATTAGTGTATGTTGAGTTTCCATGTACACTCAACATTGCTTCCAAAAACATTTTGACAAAAATTTTTTCGAAAAATTTCAAAATAATTTAGCAAAAAGTAGATGTTTTTAGATTCCATTTTTCAAGGAAAAGACGATGGACAAGGTTATTCAACGAAAAAATTAATTCTTCAGGGTGAAAATCGAGGATATAAGTGTGAACTTATATCAGTTGATATCTCGGTGCATTTTTAAGCTAGCGCAAATCTGATAACACAGATCGACGCAGCTTAAAAATCCGCATCGAATGCACTATACTACATTGAGAAACGCTTAATACAAAAATTAGTTATGATCGTTTGAAAAATGATGCATTAGTGTATGTTGAGTTTCCATGTACACTCAACATTGCTTCCAAAAACATTTTGACAAAAATTTTTTCGAAAAATTTCAAAATAATTTACAAAAAGTAGATGTTTTTAGATTCCTTTTTTCAAGGCAAAGACGATGGACAATGTTATTCAACGAAAAAATTAATTCTTCAGGGTGAAAATCGGGTATATATGTGTGAACTTATATCAGTTGATATCTCGGTGCATTTTTAAGCTAGCGCAAATCTGATAACACAGATCGACGCAGCTTGAAAATCCGCATCGAATGCACTATACTACATTGAGAAACGCTTAATACAAAAATTAGTTATGATTCTTTGAAAAATGATGCATTAGTGTATGTTGAGTTTCCATGTACACTCAACATTGCTTCCAAAAACATTTTGACAAAAATTTTTTCGAAAAATTTCAAAATAATTTAGCAAAAAGTAGATGTTTTTAGATTCCTTTTTTCAAGGCAAAGACGATGGACAATGTTATTCAACGAAAAAATTAATTCTTCAGGGTGAAAATCGAGGATATAAGTGTGAACTTATATCAGTTGATATCTCGGTGCATTTTTAAGCTAGCGCAAATCTGATAACACAGATCGACGCAGCTTAAAAATCCGCATCGAATGCACTATACTACATTGAGAAACACTTGATACAAAAATTAGTTATGATCGTTTGAAAAATGATGCATTAGTGTATGTTGAGTTTCCATGTACACTCAACATTGCTTCCAAAAACATTTTGACAAAAATTTTTTCGAAAAATTTCAAAATAATTCAGCAAAAAGTAGATGTTTTTAGATTCCATTTTTCAAGGCAAAGACGATGGACAATGTTATTCAACGAAAAAATTAATTCTTCAGGGTGAAAATCGAGGATATAAGTGTGAACATATAAAAGTTGATATCTCGGTGCATTTTTAAGCTAGCGCAAATCTGATAACACAGATCGACGCAGCTTAAAAATCCGCATCGAATGCACTATACTACATTGAGAAACGCTTGATACAAAAATTAGTTATAATCGTTTGAAAAATGATGCATTAGTGTATGTTGAGTTTCCATGTACACTCAACATTGCTTCCAAAAACATTTTGACAAAAATTTTTTCGAAAAATTTCAAAATAATTTACAAAAAGTAGATGTTTTTAGATTCCTTTTTTCAAGGCAAAGACGATGGACAATGTTATTCAACGAAAAAATTAATTCTTCAGGGTGAAAATCGGGTATATATGTGTGAACTTATATCAGTTGATATCTCGGTGCATTTTTAAGCTAGCGCAAATCTGATAACACAGATCGACGCAGCTTGAAAATCCGCATCGAATGCACTATACTACATTGAGAAACGCTTAATACAAAAATTAGTTATGATTCTTTGAAAAATGATGCATTAGTGTATGTTGAGTTTCCATGTACACTCAACATTGCTTCCAAAAACATTTTGACAAAAATTTTTTCGAAAAATTTCAAAATAATTTAGCAAAAAGTAGATGTTTTTAGATTCCTTTTTTCAAGGCAAAGACGATGGACAATGTTATTCAACGAAAAAATTAATTCTTCAGGGTGAAAATCGAGGATATAAGTGTGAACTTATATCAGTTGATATCTCGGTGCATTTTTAAGCTAGCGCAAATCTGATAACACAGATCGACGCAGCTTAAAAATCCGCATCGAATG
This sequence comes from Auanema rhodensis, assembly GCA_964057225.1. Lineage (NCBI taxonomy): Eukaryota > Metazoa > Nematoda > Chromadorea > Rhabditida > Rhabditidae > Auanema > Auanema rhodense. Next base: position 3,927,383 of record OZ059899.1, on the reverse strand, counting down.
CACTATACTACATTGAGAAACACTTGATACAAAAATTAGTTATGATCGTTTGAAAAATGATGCATTAGTGTATGTTGAGTTTCCATGTACACTCAACATTGCTTCCAAAAACATTTTGACAAAAATTTTTTCGAAAAATTTCAAAATAATTCAGCAAAAAGTAGATGTTTTTAGATTCCATTTTTCAAGGCAAAGACGATGGACAATGTTATTCAACGAAAAAATTAATTCTTCAGGGTGAAAATCGAGGATATAAGTGTGAACATATAAAAGTTGATATCTCGGTGCATTTTTAAGCTAGCGCAAATCTGATAACACAGATCGACGCAGCTTAAAAATCCGCATCGAATGCACTATACTACATTGAGAAACGCTTGATACAAAAATTAGTTATAATCGTTTGAAAAATGATGCATTAGTGTATGTTGAGTTTCCATGTACACTCAACATTGCTTCCAAAAACATTTTGACAAAAATTTTTTCGAAAAATTTCAGAATAATTTAGCAAAAAGTAGATGTTTTTAGATTCCATTTTCCAAGGCAAAGACGATGGACAATGTTATTCAACGAAAAAATTAATTCTTCAGGGTGAAAATCGAGGATATAAGTGTGAACTTATATCAGTTGATATCTCGGTGCATTTTTAAGCTAGCGCAAATCTGATAACACAGATCGACGCAGCTTAAAAATCCGGATCGAATGTACTATACTACATTGAAGAACGCTTAATACAAAAATTAGTTATGATCGTTTGAAAAATGATGCATTAGTGTATGTTGAGTTTCCATGTACACTCAACATTGCTTCCAAAAACATTTTGACAAAAATTTTTTCGAAAAATTTCAAAATAAATTAGCAAAAAGTAGATGTTTTTAGATTCCTTTTTTCAAGGCAAAGACGATGGACAATGTTATTCAACGAAAAAATTAATTCTTCAGGGTGAAAATCGAGGATATGAGTGTAAACTTATATCAGTTGATATCTCGGTGCATTTTTAAGCTAGCGCAAATCTGATAACACAGATCGACGCAGCTTAAAAATCCGCATCGAATGCACTATACTACATTGAGAAACGCTTAATACAAAAATTAGTTATGATTGTTTGAAAAATGATGCATTAGTGTATGTTGTGTTTCCATGTACACTCAACATTGCTTCCAAAAACATTTTGACAAAAATGTTTTCGAAAAATTTCAAAATAATTTAGCGAAAAGTAGATGTTTTTAGATTCCTTTTTTCAAGGCAAAGACGATGGACAATGTTATTTAACGAAAAAATTAATTCTTCAGGGTGAAAATCGAGGATATAAGTGTGAACTTATAAAAGTTGATATCTCGGTGCATTTTTAAGCTAGCGCAAATCTGATAACACAGATCGACGCAGCTTAAAAATCCGCATCGAATGCACTATACTACATTGAGAAACGCTTGATACAAAAATTAGTTATAATCGTTTGAAAAATGATGCATTAGTGTATGTTGAGTTTCCATGTACACTCAACATTGCTTCCAAAAACATTTTGACAAAAATTTTTTCGAAAAATTTCAAAATAATTTAGCAAAAAGTAGATGTTTTTAGATTTCATTTTTCAAGGCAAAGACGATGGACAATGTTATTCAACGAAAAAATTAATTCTTCAGGGTGAAAATCGAGGATATAAGTGTAAACTTATAAAAGTTGATATCTCGGTGCATTTTTAAGCTAGCGCAAATCTGATAACACAGATCGACGCAGCTTAAAAATCCGCATCGAATGCACTATACTACATTGAGAAACGCTTAATACAAAAATTAGTTATGATTGTTTGAAAAATGATGCATTAGTGTATGTTGTGTTTCCATGTACACTCAACATTGCTTCCAAAAACATTTTGACAAAAATGTTTTCGAAAAATTTCAAAATAATTTAGCAAAAAGTAGATGTTTTTAGATTCCTTTTTTCAAGGCAAAGACGATGGACAATGTTATTTAACGAAAAAATTAATTCTTCAGGGTGAAAATCGAGGATATAAGTGTGAACTTATAAAAGTTGATATCTCGGTGCATTTTTAAGCTAGCGCAAATCTGATAACACAGATCGACGCAGCTTAAAAATCCGCATCGAATGCACTATACTACATTGAGAAACGCTTGATACAAAAATTAGTTATAATCGTTTGAAAAATGATGCATTAGTGTATGTTGAGTTTCCATGTACACTCAACATTGCTTCCAAAAACATTTTGACAAAAATTTTTTCGAAAAATTTCAAAATAATTTAGCAAAAAGTAGATGTTTTTAGATTTCATTTTTCAAGGCAAAGACGATGGACAATGTTATTCAACGAAAAAATTAATTCTTCAGGGTGAAAATCGAGGATATAAGTGTAAACTTATAAAAGTTGATATCTCGGTGCATTTTTAAGCTAGCGCAAATCTGATAACACAGATCGACGCAGCTTAAAAATCCGCATCGAATGCACTATACTACATTGAGAAACACTTGATACAAAAATTAGTTATGATCGTTTGAAAAATGATGCATTAGTGTATGTTGAGTTTCCATGTACACTCAACATTGCTTCCAAAAACATTTTGACAAAAATTTTTTCGAAAAATTTCAAAATAATTTAGCAAAAAGTAGATGTTTTTAGATTCCATTTTTCAAGGCAAAGACGATGGACAATGTTATTCAACGAAAAAATTAATTCTTCAGGGTGAAAATCGAGGATATAAGTGTGAACTTATATCAGTTGATATCTCGGTGCATTTTTAAGCTAGCGCAAATCTGATAACACAGATCGACGCAGCTTAAAAATCCGCATCGAATGCACTATACTACATTGAGAAACACTTGATACAAAAATTAGTTATAATCGTTTGAAAAATGATGCATTAGTGTATGTTGAGTTTCCATGTACACTCAACATTGCTTCCAAAAACATTTTGACAAAAATTTTTTCGAAAAATTTCAAAATAATTTAGCAAAAAGTAGATGTTTTTAGATTTCATTTTTCAAGGCAAAGACGATGGACAATGTTATTCAACGAAAAAATTAATTCTTCAGGGTGAAAATCGAGGATATAAGTGTAAACTTATAAAAGTTGATATCTCGGTGCATTTTTAAGCTAGCGCAAATCTGATAACACAGATCGACGCAGCTTAAAAATCCGCATCGAATGCACTATACTACATTGAGAAACACTTGATACAAAAATTAGTTATGATCGTTTGAAAAATGATGCATTAGTGTATGTTGAGTTTCCATGTACACTCAACATTGCTTCCAAAAACATTTTGACAAAAATTTTTTCGAAAAATTTCAAAATAATTTAGCAAAAAGTAGATGTTTTTAGATTCCATTTTTCAAGGCAAAGACGATGGACAATGTTATTCAACGAAAAAATTAATTCTTCAGGGTGAAAATCGAGGATATAAGTGTGAACTTATATCAGTTGATATCTCGGTGCATTTTTAAGCTAGCGCAAATCTGATAACACAGATCGACGCAGCTTAAAAATCCGCATCGAATGCACTATACTACATTGAGAAACACTTGATACAAAAATTAGTTATGATCGTTTGAAAAATGATGCATTAGTGTATGTTGAGTTTCCATGTACACTCAACATTGCTTCCAAAAACATTTTGACAAAAATTTTTTCAAAAAATTTCAGAATAATTTAGCAAAAAGTAGATGTTTTTAGATTCCTTTTTTCAAGGCAAAGACGATGGACAATGTTATTCAACGAAAAAATTAATTCTTCAGGGTGAAAATCGGGTATATATGTGTGAACTTATATCAGTTGATATCTCGGTGCATTTTTAAGCTAGCGCAAATCTGATAACACAGATCGACGCAGCTTGAAAATCCGCATCGAATGCACTATAATACATTGAGAAACGCTTAATACAAAAATTAGTTATGATCGTTTGAAAAATGATGCATTAGTGTATGTTGAGTTTCCATGTACACTCAACATTGCTTCCAAAAACATTTTGACAAAAATTTTTTCGAAAAATTTCAAAATAATTTAGCAAAAAGTAGATGTTTTTAGATTCCATTTTTCAAGGAAAAGACGATGGACAAGGTTATTCAACGAAAAAATTAATTCTTCAGGGTGAAAATCGAGGATATAAGTGTGAACTTATAAAAGTTGATATCTCGGTGCATTTTTAAGCTAGCGCAAATCTGATAACACAGATCGACGCAGCTTAAAAATCCGCATCGAATGCACTATACTACATTGAGAAACGCTTGATACAAAAATTAGTTATAATCGTTTGAAAAATGATGCATTAGTGTATGTTGAGTTTCCATGTACACTCAACATTGCTTCCAAAAACATTTTGACAAAAATTTTTTCGAAAAATTTCAAAATAATTTAGCAAAAAGTAGATGTTTTTAGATTTCATTTTTCAAGGCAAAGACGATGGACAATGTTATTCAACGAAAAAATTAATTCTTCAGGGTGAAAATCGAGGATATAAGTGTAAACTTATAAAAGTTGATATCTCGGTGCATTTTTAAGCTAGCGCAAATCTGATAACACAGATCGACGCAGCTTAAAAATCCGCATCGAATGCACTATACTACATTGAGAAACACTTGATACAAAAATTAGTTATGATCGTTTGAAAAATGATGCATTAGTGTATGTTGAGTTTCCATGTACACTCAACATTGCTTCCAAAAACATTTTGACAAAAATTTTTTCGAAAAATTTCAGAATAATTTAGCAAAAAGTAGATGTTTTTAGATTCCATTTTTCAAGGCAAAGACGATGGACAATGTTATTCAACGAAAAAATTAATTCTTCAGGGTGAAAATCGAGGATATAAGTGTGAACTTATATCAGTTGATATCTCGGTGCATTTTTAAGCTAGCGCAAATCTGATAACACAGATCGACGCAGCTTAAAAATCCGCATCGAATGCACTATACTACATTGAGAAACACTTGATACAAAAATTAGTTATGATCGTTTGAAAAATGATGCATTAGTGTATGTTGAGTTTCCATGTACACTCAACATTGCTTCCAAAAACATTTTGACAAAAATTTTTTCAAAAAATTTCAGAATAATTTAGCAAAAAGTAGATGTTTTTAGATTCCTTTTTTCAAGGCAAAGACGATGGACAATGTTATTCAACGAAAAAATTAATTCTTCAGGGTGAAAATCGGGTATATATGTGTGAACTTATATCAGTTGATATCTCGGTGCATTTTTAAGCTAGCGCAAATCTGATAACACAGATCGACGCAGCTTGAAAATCCGCATCGAATGCACTATAATACATTGAGAAACGCTTAATACAAAAATTAGTTATGATCGTTTGAAAAATGATGCATTAGTGTATGTTGAGTTTCCATGTACACTCAACATTGCTTCCAAAAACATTTTGACAAAAATTTTTTCGAAAAATTTCAAAATAATTTAGCAAAAAGTAGATGTTTTTAGATTCCATTTTTCAAGGAAAAGACGATGGACAAGGTTATTCAACGAAAAAATTAATTCTTCAGGGTGAAAATCGAGGATATAAGTGTGAACTTATATCAGTTGATATCTCGGTGCATTTTTAAGCTAGCGCAAATCTGATAACACAGATCGACGCAGCTTAAAAATCCGCATCGAATGCACTATACTACATTGAGAAACGCTTAATACAAAAATTAGTTATGATCGATTGAAAAATGATGCATTAGTGTATGTTGAGTTTCCATGTACACTCAACATTGCTTCCAAAAACATTTTGACAAAAATTTTTTCGAAAAATTTCAAAATAATTTAGCAAAAAGTAGATGTTTTTAGATTCCATTTTTCAAGGCAAAGACGATGGACAATGTTATTCAACGAAAAAATTAATTCTTCAGGGTGAAAATCGAGGATATAAGTGTGAACTTATATCAGTTGATATCTCGGTGCATTTTTAAGCTAGCGCAAATCTGATAACACAGATCGACGCAGCTTAAAAATCCGCATCGAATGCACTATACTACATTGAGAAACACTTGATACAAAAATTAGTTATGATCGTTTGAAAAATGATGCATTAGTGTATGTTGAGTTTCCATGTACACTCAACATTGCTTCCAAAAACATTTTGACAAAAATTTTTTCAAAAAATTTCAGAATAATTTAGCAAAAAGTAGATGTTTTTAGATTCCTTTTTTCAAGGCAAAGACGATGGACAATGTTATTCAACGAAAAAATTAATTCTTCAGGGTGAAAATCGGGTATATATGTGTGAACTTATATCAGTTGATATCTCGGTGCATTTTTAAGCTAGCGCAAATCTGATAACACAGATCGACGCAGCTTGAAAATCCGCATCGAATGCACTATAATACATTGAGAAACGCTTAATACAAAAATTAGTTATGATCGTTTGAAAAATGATGCATTAGTGTATGTTGAGTTTCCATGTACACTCAACATTGCTTCCAAAAACATTTTGACAAAAATTTTTTCGAAAAATTTCAAAATAATTTAGCAAAAAGTAGATGTTTTTAGATTCCATTTTTCAAGGAAAAGACGATGGACAAGGTTATTCAACGAAAAAATTAATTCTTCAGGGTGAAAATCGAGGATATAAGTGTGAACTTATATCAGTTGATATCTCGGTGCATTTTTAAGCTAGCGCAAATCTGATAACACAGATCGACGCAGCTTAAAAATCCGCATCGAATGCACTATACTACATTGAGAAACGCTTAATACAAAAATTAGTTATGATCGTTTGAAAAATGATGCATTAGTGTATGTTGAGTTTCCATGTACACTCAACATTGCTTCCAAAAACATTTTGACAAAAATTTTTTCGAAAAATTTCAAAATAATTTAGCAAAAAGTAGATGTTTTTAGATTCCATTTTTCAAGGCAAAGACGATGGACAATGTTATTCAACGAAAAAATTAATTCTTCAGGGTGAAAATCGAGGATATAAGTGTGAACTTATATCAGTTGATATCTCGGTGCATTTTTAAGCTAGCGCAAATCTGATAACACAGATCGACGCAGCTTAAAAATCCGCATCGAATGCACTATACTACATTGAGAAACACTTGATACAAAAATTAGTTATGATCGTTTGAAAAATGATGCATTAGTGTATGTTGAGTTTCCATGTACACTCAACATTGCTTCCAAAAACATTTTGACAAAAATTTTTTCGAAAAATTTCAAAATAATTTAGCAAAAAGTAGATGTTTTTAGATTCCATTTTTCAAGGCAAAGACGATGGACAATGTTATTCAACGAAAAAATTAATTCTTCAGGGTGAAAATCGAGGATATAAGTGTGAACTTATATCAGTTGATATCTCGGTGCATTTTTAAGCTAGCGCAAATCTGATAACACAGATCGACGCAGCTTAAAAATCCGCATCGAATGCACTATACTACATTGAGAAACACTTGATACAAAAATTAGTTATGATCGTTTGAAAAATGATGCATTAGTGTATGTTGAGTTTCCATGTACACTCAACATTGCTTCCAAAAACATTTTGACAAAAATTTTTTCGAAAAATTTCAGAATAATTTAGCGAAAAGTAGATGTTTTTAGATTCCTTTTTTCAAGGCAAAGACGATGGACAATGTTATTCAACGAAAAAATTAATTCTTCAGGGTGAAAATCGGGTATATATGTGTGAACTTATATCAGTTGATATCTCGGTGCATTTTTAAGCTAGCGCAAATCTGATAACACAGATCGACGCAGCTTGAAAATCCGCATCGAATGCACTATACTACATTGAGAAACGCTTAATACAAAAATTAGTTATGATCGTTTGAAAAATGATGCATTAGTGTATGTTGAGTTTCCATGTACACTCAACATTGCTTCCAAAAACATTTTGACAAAAATTTTTTCGAAAAATTTCAAAATAATTTAGCAAAAAGTAGATGTTTTTAGATTCCTTATTTCAAGGCAAAGACGATGGACAATGTTATTCAACGAAAAAATTAATTCTTCAGGGTGAAAATCGAGGATATAAGTGTGAACTTATATCAGTTGATATCTCGGTGCATTTTTAAGCTAGCGCAAATCTGATAACACAGATCGACGCAGCTTAAAAATCCGCATCGAATGCACTATACTACATTGAGAAACACTTGATACAAAAATTAGTTATGATCGTTTGAAAAATGATGCATTAGTGTATGTTGAGTTTCCATGTACACTCAACATTGCTTCCAAAAACATTTTGACAAAAATTTTTTCGAAAAATTTCAAAATAATTTAGCAAAAAGTAGATGTTTTTAGATTCCATTTTTTAAGGCAAAGACGATGGACAATGTTATTCAACGAAAAAATTAATTCTTCAGGGTGAAAATCGAGGATATAAGTGTGAACTTATATCAGTTGATATCTCGGTGCATTTTTAAGCTAGCGCAAATCTGATAACACAGATCGACGCAGCTTAAAAATCCGCATCGAATGCACTATACTACATTGAGAAACACTTGATACAAAAATTAGTTATGATCGTTTGAAAAATGATGCATTAGTGTATGTTGAGTTTCCATGTACACTCAACATTGCTTCCAAAAACATTTTGACAAAAATTTTTTCGAAAAATTTCAAAATAATTTAGCAAAAAGTAGATGTTTTTAGATTCCATTTTTCAAGGCAAAGACGATTGACAATGTTATTCAACGAAAAAATTAATTCTTCAGGGTGAAAATCGAGGATATAAGTGTGAACTTATATCAGTTGATATCTCGGTGCATTTTTAAGCTAGCGCAAATCTGATAACACAGATCGACGCAGCTTAAAAATCCGCATCGAATGCACTATACTACATTGAGAAACACTTGATACAAAAATTAGTTATGATCGTTTGAAAAATGATGCATTAGTGTATGTTGAGTTTCCATGTACACTCAACATTGCTTCCAAAAACATTTTGACAAAAATTTTTTCAAAAAATTTCAGAATATTTTAGCAAAAAGTAGATGTTTTTGGATTCCTTTTTTCAAGGCAAAGACGATGGACAATGTTATTCAACGAAAAAATTAATTCTTCAGGGTGAAAATCGGGTATATATGTGTGAACTTATATCAGTTGATATCTCGGTGCATTTTTAAGCTAGCGCAAATCTGATAACACAGATCGACGCAGCTTGAAAATCCGCATCGAATGCACTTTACTACATTGAGAAACGCTTAATACAAAAATTAGTTATGATCGTTTGAAAAATGATGCATTAGTGTATGTTGAGTTTCCATGTACACTCAACATTGCTTCCAAAAACATTTTGACAAAAATTTTTTCGAAAAATTTCAAAATAATTTAGCAAAAAGTAGATGTTTTTAGATTCCTTTTTTCAAGGCAAAGACGATGGACAATGTTATTCAACGAAAAAATTAATTCTTCAGGGTGAAAATCGGGTATATATGTGTGAACTTATATCAGTTGATATCTCGGTGCATTTTTAAGCTAGCGCAAATCTGATAACACAGATCGACGCAGCTTGAAAATCCGCATCGAATGCACTATACTACATTGAGAAACGCTTAATACAAAAATTAGTTATGATTGTTTGAAAAATGATGCATTAGTGTATGTTGAGTTTCCATGTACACTCAACATTGCTTCCAAAAACATTTTGACAAAAATTTTTTCGAAAAATTTCAAAATAATTTAGCAAAAAGTAGATGTTTTTAGATTCCATTTTTCAAGGAAAAGACGATGGACAAGGTTATTCAACGAAAAAATTAATTCTTCAGGGTGAAAATCGAGGATATAAGTGTGAACTTATATCAGTTGATATCTCGGTGCATTTTTAAGCTAGCGCAAATCTGATAACACAGATCGACGCAGCTTAAAAATCCGCATCGAATGCACTATACTACATTGAGAAACGCTTAATACAAAAATTAGTTATGATCGTTTGAAAAATGATGCATTAGTGTATGTTGAGTTTCCATGTACACTCAACATTGCTTCCAAAAACATTTTGACAAAAATTTTTTCGAAAAATTTCAAAATAATTTAGCAAAAAGTAGATGTTTTTAGATTCCATTTTTCAAGGCAAAGACGATGGACAATGTTATTCAACGAAAAAATTAATTCTTCAGGGTGAAAATCGAGGATATAAGTGTGAACTTATATCAGTTGATATCTCGGTGCATTTTTAAGCTAGCGCAAATCTGATAACACAGATCGACGCAGCTTAAAAATCCGCATCGAATGCACTATACTACATTGAGAAACACTTGATACAAAAATTAGTTATGATCGTTTGAAAAATGATGCATTAGTGTATGTTGAGTTTCCATGTACACTCAACATTGCTTCCAAAAACATTTTGACAAAAATTTTTTCAAAAAATTTCAGAATAATTTAGCAAAAAGTAGATGTTTTTAGATTCCTTTTTTCAAGGCAAAGACGATGGACAATGTTATTCAACGAAAAAATTAATTCTTCAGGGTGAAAATCGGGTATATATGTGTGAACTTATATCAGTTGATATCTCGGTGCATTTTTAAGCTAGCGCAAATCTGATAACACAGATCGACGCAGCTTGAAAATCCGCATCGAATGCACTATAATACATTGAGAAACGCTTAATACAAAAATTAGTTATGATCGTTTGAAAAATGATGCATTAGTGTATGTTGAGTTTCCATGTACACTCAACATTGCTTCCAAAAACATTTTGACAAAAATTTTTTCGAAAAATTTCAAAATAATTTAGCAAAAAGTAGATGTTTTTAGATTCCATTTTTCAAGGAAAAGACGATGGACAAGGTTATTCAACGAAAAAATTAATTCTTCAGGGTGAAAATCGAGGATATAAGTGTGAACTTATATCAGTTGATATCTCGGTGCATTTTTAAGCTAGCGCAAATCTGATAACACAGATCGACGCAGCTTAAAAATCCGCATCGAATGCACTATACTACATTGAGAAACGCTTAATACAAAAATTAGTTATGATCGTTTGAAAAATGATGCATTAGTGTATGTTGAGTTTCCATGTACACTCAACATTGCTTCCAAAAACATTTTGACAAAAATTTTTTCGAAAAATTTCAAAATAATTTAGCAAAAAGTAGATGTTTTTAGATTCCATTTTTCAAGGCAAAGACGATGGACAATGTTATTCAACGAAAAAATTAATTCTTCAGGGTGAAAATCGAGGATATAAGTGTGAACTTATATCAGTTGATATCTCGGTGCATTTTTAAGCTAGCGCAAATCTGATAACACAGATCGACGCAGCTTAAAAATCCGCATCGAATGCACTATACTACATTGAGAAACACTTGATACAAAAATTAGTTATGATCGTTTGAAAAATGATGCATTAGTGTATGTTGAGTTTCCATGTACACTCAACATTGCTTCCAAAAACATTTTGACAAAAATTTTTTCGAAAAATTTCAAAATAATTTAGCAAAAAGTAGATGTTTTTAGATTCCATTTTTCAAGGCAAAGACGATGGACAATGTTATTCAACGAAAAAATTAATTCTTCAGGGTGAAAATCGAGGATATAAGTGTGAACTTATATCAGTTGATATCTCGGTGCATTTTTAAGCTAGCGCAAATCTGATAACACAGATCGACGCAGCTTAAAAATCCGCATCGAATGCACTATACTACATTGAGAAACACTTGATACAAAAATTAGTTATGATCGTTTGAAAAATGATGCATTAGTGTATGTTGAGTTTCCATGTACACTCAACATTGCTTCCAAAAACATTTTGACAAAAATTTTTTCGAAAAATTTCAGAATAATTTAGCGAAAAGTAGATGTTTTTAGATTCCTTTTTTCAAAGCAAAGACGATGGACAATGTTATTCAACGAAAAAATTAATTCTTCAGGGTGAAAATCGGGTATATATGTGTGAACTTATATCAGTTGATATCTCGGTGCATTTTTAAGCTAGCGCAAATCTGATAACACAGATCGACGCAGCTTGAAAATCCGCATCGAATGCACTATACTACATTGAGAAACGCTTAATACAAAAATTAGTTATGATCGTTTGAAAAATGATGCATTAGTGTATGTTGAGTTTCCATGTACACTCAACATTGCTTCCAAAAACATTTTGACAAAAATTTTTTCGAAAAATTTCAAAATAATTTAGCAAAAAGTAGATGTTTTTAGATTCCTTATTTCAAGGCAAAGACGATGGACAATGTTATTCAACGAAAAAATTAATTCTTCAGGGTGAAAATCGAGGATATAAGTGTGAACTTATATCAGTTGATATCTCGGTGCATTTTTAAGCTAGCGCAAATCTGATAACACAGATCGACGCAGCTTAAAAATCCGCATCGAATGCACTATACTACATTGAGAAACACTTGATACAAAAATTAGTTATGATCGTTTGAAAAATGATGCATTAGTGTATGTTGAGTTTCCATGTACACTCAACATTGCTTCCAAAAACATTTTGACAAAAATTTTTTCGAAAAATTTCAAAATAATTTAGCAAAAAGTAGATGTTTTTAGATTCCATTTTTTAAGGCAAAGACGATGGACAATGTTATTCAACGAAAAAATTAATTCTTCAGGGTGAAAATCGAGGATATAAGTGTGAACTTATATCAGTTGATATCTCGGTGCATTTTTAAGCTAGCGCAAATCTGATAACACAGATCGACGCAGCTTAAAAATCCGCATCGAATGCACTATACTACATTGAGAAACACTTGATACAAAAATTAGTTATGATCGTTTGAAAAATGATGCATTAGTGTATGTTGAGTTTCCATGTACACTCAACATTGCTTCCAAAAACATTTTGACAAAAATTTTTTCGAAAAATTTCAAAATAATTTAGCAAAAAGTAGATGTTTTTAGATTCCATTTTTCAAGGCAAAGACGATTGACAATGTTATTCAACGAAAAAATTAATTCTTCAGGGTGAAAATCGAGGATATAAGTGTGAACTTATATCAGTTGATATCTCGGTGCATTTTTAAGCTAGCGCAAATCTGATAACACAGATCGACGCAGCTTAAAAATCCGCATCGAATGCACTATACTACATTGAGAAACACTTGATACAAAAATTAGTTATGATCGTTTGAAAAATGATGCATTAGTGTATGTTGAGTTTCCATGTACACTCAACATTGCTTCCAAAAACATTTTGACAAAAATTTTTTCAAAAAATTTCAGAATATTTTAGCAAAAAGTAGATGTTTTTGGATTCCTTTTTTCAAGGCAAAGACGATGGACAATGTTATTCAACGAAAAAATTAATTCTTCAGGGTGAAAATCGGGTATATATGTGTGAACTTATATCAGTTGATATCTCGGTGCATTTTTAAGCTAGCGCAAATCTGATAACACAGATCGACGCAGCTTGAAAATCCGCATCGAATGCACTTTACTACATTGAGAAACGCTTAATACAAAAATTAGTTATGATCGTTTGAAAAATGATGCATTAGTGTATGTTGAGTTTCCATGTACACTCAACATTGCTTCCAAAAACATTTTGACAAAAATTTTTTCGAAAAATTTCAAAATAATTTAGCAAAAAGTAGATGTTTTTAGATTCCTTTTTTCAAGGCAAAGACGATGGACAATGTTATTCAACGAAAAAATTAATTCTTCAGGGTGAAAATCGGGTATATATGTGTGAACTTATATCAGTTGATATCTCGGTGCATTTTTAAGCTAGCGCAAATCTGATAACACAGATCGACGCAGCTTGAAAATCCGCATCGAATGCACTATACTACATTGAGAAACGCTTAATACAAAAATTAGTTATGATTGTTTGAAAAATGATGCATTAGTGTATGTTGAGTTTCCATGTACACTCAACATTGCTTCCAAAAACATTTTGACAAAAATTTTTTCGAAAAATTTCAAAATAATTTAGCAAAAAGTAGATGTTTTTAGATTCTTTTTTTCAAGGCAAAGACGATGGACAATGTTATTCAACGAAAAAATTAATTCTTCAGGGTGAAAATCGAGGATATGAGTGTAAACTTATATCAGTTGATATCTCGGTGCATTTTTAAGCTAGCGCAAATCTGATAACACAGATCGACGCAGCTTAAAAATCCGCATCGAATGCACTATACTACATTGAGAAACGCTTAATACAAAAATTAGTTATGATCGTTTGAAAAATGATGCATTAGTGTATGTTGAGTTTCCATGTACACTCAACATTGCTTCCAAAAACATTTTGACAAAAATTTTTTCGAAAAATTTCAAAATAATTTAGCAAAAAGTAGATGTTTTTAGATTTCATTTTTCAAGGCAAAGACGATGGACAATGTTATTCAACGAAAAAATTAATTCTTCAGGGTGAAAATCGAGGATATGAGTGTAAACTTATATCAGTTGATATCTCGGTGCATTTTTAAGCTAGCGCAAATCTGATAACACAGATCGACGCAGCTTGAAAATCCGCATCGAATGCACTTTACTACATTGAGAAACGCTTAATACAAAAATTAGTTATGATCGTTTGAAAAATGATGCATTAGTGTATGTTGAGTTTCCATGTACACTCAACATTGCTTCCAAAAACATTTTGACAAAAATTTTTTCGAAAAATTTCAAAATAATTTAGCAAAAAGTAGATGTTTTTAGATTCCTTTTTTCAAGGCAAAGACGATGGACAATGTTATTCAACGAAAAAATTAATTCTTCAGGGTGAAAATCGGGTATATATGTGTGAACTTATATCAGTTGATATCTCGGTGCATTTTTAAGCTAGCGCAAATCTGATAACACAGATCGACGCAGCTTGAAAATCCGCATCGAATGCACTATACTACATTGAGAAACGCTTAATACAAAAATTAGTTATGATTGTTTGAAAAATGATGCATTAGTGTATGTTGAGTTTCCATGTACACTCAACATTGCTTCCAAAAACATTTTGACAAAAATTTTTTCGAAAAATTTCAAAATAATTTAGCAAAAAGTAGATGTTTTTAGATTCTTTTTTTCAAGGCAAAGACGATGGACAATGTTATTCAACGAAAAAATTAATTCTTCAGGGTGAAAATCGAGGATATGAGTGTAAACTTATATCAGTTGATATCTCGGTGCATTTTTAAGCTAGCGCAAATCTGATAACACAGATCGACGCAGCTTAAAAATCCGCATCGAATGCACTATACTACATTGAGAAACGCTTAATACAAAAATTAGTTATGATCGTTTGAAAAATGATGCATTAGTGTATGTTGAGTTTCCATGTACACTCAACATTGCTTCCAAAAACATTTTGACAAAAATTTTTTCGAAAAATTTCAAAATAATTTAGCAAAAAGTAGATGTTTTTAGATTTCATTTTTCAAGGCAAAGACGATGGACAATGTTATTCAACGAAAAAATTAATTCTTCAGGGTGAAAATCGAGGATATGAGTGTAAACTTATATCAGTTGATATCTCGGTGCATTTTTAAGCTAGCGCAAATCTGATAACACAGATCGACGCAGCTTAAAAATCCGCATCGAATGCACTATACTACATTGAGAAACGCTTAATACAAAAATTAGTTATGATCGTTTGAAAAATGATGCATTAGTGTATGTTGAGTTTCCATGTACACTCAACATTGCTTCCAAAAACATTTTGACAAAAATTTTTTCGAAAAATTTCAAAATAATTTAGCAAAAAGTAGATGTTTTTAGATTTCATTTTTCAAGGCAAAGACGATGGACAATGTTATTCAACGAAAAAATTAATTCTTCAGGGTGAAAATCGAGGATATAAGTGTAAACTTATAAAAGTTGATATCTCGGTGCATTTTTAAGCTAGCGCAAATCTGATAACACAGATCGACGCAGCTTAAAAATCCGCATCGAATGCACTATACTACATTGAGAAACACTTGATACAAAAATTAGTTATGATCGTTTGAAAAATGATGCATTAGTGTATGTTGAGTTTCCATGTACACTCAACATTGCTTCCAAAAACATTTTGACAAAAATTTTTTCGAAAAATTTCAAAATAATTTAGCAAAAAGTAGATGTTTTTAGATTCCATTTTTCAAGGCAAAGACGATGGACAATGTTATTCAACGAAAAAATTAATTCTTCAGGGTGAAAATCGAGGATATAAGTGTGAACTTATATCAGTTGATATCTCGGTGCATTTTTAAGCTAGCGCAAATCTGATAACACAGATCGACGCAGCTTAAAAATCCGCATCGAATGCACTATACTACATTGAGAAACACTTGATACAAAAATTAGTTATGATCGTTTGAAAAATGATGCATTAGTGTATGTTGAGTTTCCATGTACACTCAACATTGCTTCCAAAAACATTTTGACAAAAATTTTTTCGAAAAATTTCAAAATAATTTAGCAAAAAGTAGATGTTTTTAGATTCCTTTTTTCAAGGCAAAGACGATGGACAATGTTATTCAACGAAAAAATTAATTCTTCAGGGTGAAAATCGGGTATATATGTGTGAACTTATATCAGTTGATATCTCGGTGCATTTTTAAGCTAGCGCAAATCTGATAACACAGATCGACGCAGCTTGAAAATCCGCATCGAATGCACTATACTACATTGAGAAACGCTTAATACAAAAATTAGTTATGATTGTTTGAAAAATGATGCATTAGTGTATGTTGAGTTTCCATGTACACTCAACATTGCTTCCAAAAACATTTTGACAAAAATTTTTTCGAAAAATTTCAAAATAATTTAGCAAAAAGTAGATGTTTTTAGATTCTTTTTTTCAAGGCAAAGACGATGGACAATGTTATTCAACGAAAAAATTAATTCTTCAGGGTGAAAATCGAGGATATGAGTGTAAACTTATATCAGTTGATATCTCGGTGCATTTTTAAGCTAGCGCAAATCTGATAACACAGATCGACGCAGCTTAAAAATCCGCATCGAATGCACTATACTACATTGAGAAACGCTTAATACAAAAATTAGTTATGATCGTTTGAAAAATGATGCATTAGTGTATGTTGAGTTTCCATGTACACTCAACATTGCTTCCAAAAACATTTTGACAAAAATTTTTTCGAAAAATTTCAAAATAATTTAGCAAAAAGTAGATGTTTTTAGATTTCATTTTTCAAGGCAAAGACGATGGACAATGTTATTCAACGAAAAAATTAATTCTTCAGGGTGAAAATCGAGGATATAAGTGTAAACTTATAAAAGTTGATATCTCGGTGCATTTTTAAGCTAGCGCAAATCTGATAACACAGATCGACGCAGCTTAAAAATCCGCATCGAATGCACTATACTACATTGAGAAACACTTGATACAAAAATTAGTTATGATCGTTTGAAAAATGATGCATTAGTGTATGTTGAGTTTCCATGTACACTCAACATTGCTTCCAAAAACATTTTGACAAAAATTTTTTCAAAAAATTTCAGAATATTTTAGCAAAAAGTAGATGTTTTTGGATTCCTTTTTTCAAGGTAAAGACGATGGACAATGTTATTCAACGAAAAAATTAATTCTTCAGGGTGAAAATCGGGTATATATGTGTGAACTTATATCAGTTGATATCTCGGTGCATTTTTAAGCTAACGCAAATCTGATAACACAGATCGACGCAGCTTGAAAATCCGCATCGAATGCACTTTACTACATTGAGAAACGCTTAATACAAAAATTAGTTATGATCGTTTGAAAAATGATGCATTAGTGTATGTTGAGTTTCCATGTACACTCAACATTGCTTCCAAAAACATTTTGACAAAAATTTTTTCGAAAAATTTCAAAATAATTTAGCAAAAAGTAGATGTTTTTAGATTCCTTTTTTCAAGGCAAAGACGATGGACAATGTTATTCAACGAAAAAATTAATTCTTCAGGGTGAAAATCGGGTATATATGTGTGAACTTATATCAGTTGATATCTCGGTGCATTTTTAAGCTAGCGCAAATCTGATAACACAGATCGACGCAGCTTGAAAATCCGCATCGAATGCACTATACTACATTGAGAAACGCTTAATACAAAAATTAGTTATGATTGTTTGAAAAATGATGCATTAGTGTATGTTGAGTTTCCATGTACACTCAACATTGCTTCCAAAAACATTTTGACAAAAATTTTTTCGAAAAATTTCAAAATAATTTAGCAAAAAGTAGATGTTTTTAGATTCTTTTTTTCAAGGCAAAGACGATGGACAATGTTATTCAACGAAAAAATTAATTCTTCAGGGTGAAAATCGAGGATATGAGTGTAAACTTATATCAGTTGATATCTCGGTGCATTTTTAAGCTAGCGCAAATCTGATAACACAGATCGACGCAGCTTAAAAATCCGCATCGAATGCACTATACTACATTGAGAAACGCTTAATACAAAAATTAGTTATGATCGTTTGAAAAATGATGCATTAGTGTATGTTGAGTTTCCATGTACACTCAACATTGCTTCCAAAAACATTTTGACAAAAATTTTTTCGAAAAATTTCAAAATAATTTAGCAAAAAGTAGATGTTTTTAGATTTCATTTTTCAAGGCAAAGACGATGGACAATGTTATTCAACGAAAAAATTAATTCTTCAGGGTGAAAATCGAGGATATAAGTGTAAACTTATAAAAGTTGATATCTCGGTGCATTTTTAAGCTAGCGCAAATCTGATAACACAGATCGACGCAGCTTAAAAATCCGCATCGAATGCACTATACTACATTGAGAAACACTTGATACAAAAATTAGTTATGATCGTTTGAAAAATGATGCATTAGTGTATGTTGAGTTTCCATGTACACTCAACATTGCTTCCAAAAACATTTTGACAAAAATTTTTTCGAAAAATTTCAAAATAATTTAGCAAAAAGTAGATGTTTTTAGATTCCATTTTTCAAGGCAAAGACGATGGACAATGTTATTCAACGAAAAAATTAATTCTTCAGGGTGAAAATCGAGGATATAAGTGTGAACTTATATCAGTTGATATCTCGGTGCATTTTTAAGCTAGCGCAAATCTGATAACACAGATCGACGCAGCTTAAAAATCCGCATCGAATGCACTATACTACATTGAGAAACACTTGATACAAAAATTAGTTATGATCGTTTGAAAAATGATGCATTAGTGTATGTTGAGTTTCCATGTACACTCAACATTGCTTCCAAAAACATTTTGACAAAAATTTTTTCGAAAAATTTCAAAATAATTTAGCAAAAAGTAGATGTTTTTAGATTCCTTTTTTCAAGGCAAAGACGATGGACAATGTTATTCAACGAAAAAATTAATTCTTCAGGGTGAAAATCGGGTATATATGTGTGAACTTATATCAGTTGATATCTCGGTGCATTTTTAAGCTAGCGCAAATCTGATAACACAGATCGACGCAGCTTGAAAATCCGCATCGAATGCACTATACTACATTGAGAAACGCTTAATACAAAAATTAGTTATGATTGTTTGAAAAATGATGCATTAGTGTATGTTGAGTTTCCATGTACACTCAACATTGCTTCCAAAAACATTTTGACAAAAATTTTTTCGAAAAATTTCAAAATAATTTAGCAAAAAGTAGATGTTTTTAGATTCTTTTTTTCAAGGCAAAGACGATGGACAATGTTATTCAACGAAAAAATTAATTCTTCAGGGTGAAAATCGAGGATATGAGTGTAAACTTATATCAGTTGATATCTCGGTGCATTTTTAAGCTAGCGCAAATCTGATAACACAGATCGACGCAGCTTAAAAATCCGCATCGAATGCACTATACTACATTGAGAAACGCTTAATACAAAAATTAGTTATGATCGTTTGAAAAATGATGCATTAGTGTATGTTGAGTTTCCATGTACACTCAACATTGCTTCCAAAAACATTTTGACAAAAATTTTTTCGAAAAATTTCAAAATAATTTAGCAAAAAGTAGATGTTTTTAGATTTCATTTTTCAAGGCAAAGACGATGGACAATGTTATTCAACGAAAAAATTAATTCTTCAGGGTGAAAATCGAGGATATAAGTGTAAACTTATAAAAGTTGATATCTCGGTGCATTTTTAAGCTAGCGCAAATCTGATAACACAGATCGACGCAGCTTAAAAATCCGCATCGAATGCACTATACTACATTGAGAAACACTTGATACAAAAATTAGTTATGATCGTTTGAAAAATGATGCATTAGTGTATGTTGAGTTTCCATGTACACTCAACATTGCTTCCAAAAACATTTTGACAAAAATTTTTTCAAAAAATTTCAGAATATTTTAGCAAAAAGTAGATGTTTTTGGATTCCTTTTTTCAAGGTAAAGACGATGGACAATGTTATTCAACGAAAAAATTAATTCTTCAGGGTGAAAATCGGGTATATATGTGTGAACTTATATCAGTTGATATCTCGGTGCATTTTTAAGCTAACGCAAATCTGATAACACAGATCGACGCAGCTTGAAAATCCGCATCGAATGCACTTTACTACATTGAGAAACGCTTAATACAAAAATTAGTTATGATCGTTTGAAAAATGATGCATTAGTGTATGTTGAGTTTCCATGTACACTCAACATTGCTTCCAAAAACATTTTGACAAAAATTTTTTCGAAAAATTTCAAAATAATTTAGCAAAAAGTAGATGTTTTTAGATTCCTTTTTTCAAGGCAAAGACGATGGACAATGTTATTCAACGAAAAAATTAATTCTTCAGGGTGAAAATCGGGTATATATGTGTGAACTTATATCAGTTGATATCTCGGTGCATTTTTAAGCTAGCGCAAATCTGATAACACAGATCGACGCAGCTTGAAAATCCGCATCGAATGCACTATACTACATTGAGAAACGCTTAATACAAAAATTAGTTATGATTGTTTGAAAAATGATGCATTAGTGTATGTTGAGTTTCCATGTACACTCAACATTGCTTCCAAAAACATTTTGACAAAAATTTTTTCGAAAAATTTCAAAATAATTTAGCAAAAAGTAGATGTTTTTAGATTCTTTTTTTCAAGGCAAAGACGATGGACAATGTTATTCAACGAAAAAATTAATTCTTCAGGGTGAAAATCGAGGATATGAGTGTAAACTTATATCAGTTGATATCTCGGTGCATTTTTAAGCTAGCGCAAATCTGATAACACAGATCGACGCAGCTTAAAAATCCGCATCGAATGCACTATACTACATTGAGAAACGCTTAATACAAAAATTAGTTATGATCGTTTGAAAAATGATGCATTAGTGTATGTTGAGTTTCCATGTACACTCAACATTGCTTCCAAAAACATTTTGACAAAAATTTTTTCGAAAAATTTCAAAATAATTTAGCAAAAAGTAGATGTTTTTAGATTCCATTTTTCAAGGCAAAGACGATGGACAATGTTATTCAACGAAAAAATTAATTCTTCAGGGTGAAAATCGAGGATATAAGTGTAAACTTATAAAAGTTGATATCTCGGTGCATTTTTAAGCTAGCGCAAATCTGATAACACAGATCGACGCAGCTTAAAAATCCGCATCGAATGCACTATACTACATTAAGAAACGCTTAATACAAAAATTAGTTATGATCGTTTGAAAAATGATGCATTAGTGTATGTTGAGTTTCCATGTACACTCAACATTGCTTCCAAAAACATTTTGACAAAAATTTTTTCGAAAAATTTCAAAATAATTTAGCAAAAAGTAGATGTTTTTAGATTTCATTTTTCAAGGCAAAGACGATGGACAATGTTATTCAACGAAAAAATTAATTCTTCAGGGTGAAAATCGAGGATATAAGTGTAAACTTATAAAAGTTGATATCTCGGTGCATTTTTAAGCTAGCGCAAATCTGATAACACAGATCGACGCAGCTTAAAAATCCGCATCGAATGCACTATACTACATTGAGAAACACTTGATACAAAAATTAGTTATGATCGTTTGAAAAATGATGCATTAGTGTATGTTGAGTTTCCATGTACACTCAACATTGCTTCCAAAAACATTTTGACAAAAATTTTTTCGAAAAATTTCAAAATAATTTAGCAAAAAGTAGATGTTTTTAGATTCCATTTTTCAAGGCAAAGACGATGGACAATGTTATTCAACGAAAAAATTAATTCTTCAGGGTGAAAATCGAGGATATAAGTGTGAACTTATATCAGTTGATATCTCGGTGCATTTTTAAGCTAGCGCAAATCTGATAACACAGATCGACGCAGCTTAAAAATCCGCATCGAATGCACTATACTACATTGAGAAACACTTGATACAAAAATTAGTTATGATCGTTTGAAAAATGATGCATTAGTGTATGTTGAGTTTCCATGTACACTCAACATTGCTTCCAAAAACATTTTGACAAAAATTTTTTCGAAAAATTTCAAAATAATTTAGCAAAAAGTAGATGTTTTTAGATTCCTTTTTTCAAGGCAAAGACGATGGACAATGTTATTCAACGAAAAAATTAATTCTTCAGGGTGAAAATCGGGTATATATGTGTGAACTTATATCAGTTGATATCTCGGTGCATTTTTAAGCTAGCGCAAATCTGATAACACAGATCGACGCAGCTTGAAAATCCGCATCGAATGCACTATACTACATTGAGAAACGCTTAATACAAAAATTAGTTATGATTGTTTGAAAAATGATGCATTAGTGTATGTTGAGTTTCCATGTACACTCAACATTGCTTCCAAAAACATTTTGACAAAAATTTTTTCGAAAAATTTCAAAATAATTTAGCAAAAAGTAGATGTTTTTAGATTCTTTTTTTCAAGGCAAAGACGATGGACAATGTTATTCAACGAAAAAATTAATTCTTCAGGGTGAAAATCGAGGATATGAGTGTAAACTTATATCAGTTGATATCTCGGTGCATTTTTAAGCTAGCGCAAATCTGATAACACAGATCGACGCAGCTTAAAAATCCGCATCGAATGCACTATACTACATTGAGAAACGCTTAATACAAAAATTAGTTATGATCGTTTGAAAAATGATGCATTAGTGTATGTTGAGTTTCCATGTACACTCAACATTGCTTCCAAAAACATTTTGACAAAAATTTTTTCGAAAAATTTCAAAATAATTTAGCAAAAAGTAGATGTTTTTAGATTTCATTTTTCAAGGCAAAGACGATGGACAATGTTATTCAACGAAAAAATTAATTCTTCAGGGTGAAAATCGAGGATATAAGTGTAAACTTATAAAAGTTGATATCTCGGTGCATTTTTAAGCTAGCGCAAATCTGATAACACAGATCGACGCAGCTTAAAAATCCGCATCGAATGCACTATACTACATTGAGAAACACTTGATACAAAAATTAGTTATGATCGTTTGAAAAATGATGCATTAGTGTATGTTGAGTTTCCATGTACACTCAACATTGCTTCCAAAAACATTTTGACAAAAATTTTTTCGAAAAATTTCAAAATAATTTAGCAAAAAGTAGATGTTTTTAGATTCTTTTTTTCAAGGCAAAGACGATGGACAATGTTATTCAACGAAAAAATTAATTCTTCAGGGTGAAAATCGAGGATATGAGTGTAAACTTATATCAGTTGATATCTCGGTGCATTTTTAAGCTAGCGCAAATCTGATAACACAGATCGACGCAGCTTAAAAATCCGCATCGAATGCACTATACTACATTGAGAAACGCTTAATACAAAAATTAGTTATGATCGTTTGAAAAATGATGCATTAGTGTATGTTGAGTTTCCATGTACACTCAACATTGCTTCCAAAAACATTTTGACAAAAATTTTTTCGAAAAATTTCAAAATAATTTAGCAAAAAGTAGATGTTTTTAGATTTCATTTTTCAAGGCAAAGACGATGGACAATGTTATTCAACGAAAAAATTAATTCTTCAGGGTGAAAATCGAGGATATAAGTGTAAACTTATAAAAGTTGATATCTCGGTGCATTTTTAAGCTAGCGCAAATCTGATAACACAGATCGACGCAGCTTAAAAATCCGCATCGAATGCACTATACTACATTGAGAAACACTTGATACAAAAATTAGTTATGATCGTTTGAAAAATGATGCATTAGTGTATGTTGAGTTTCCATGTACACTCAACATTGCTTCCAAAAACATTTTGACAAAAATTTTTTCGAAAAATTTCAAAATAATTTAGCAAAAAGTAGATGTTTTTAGATTCCATTTTTCAAGGCAAAGACGATGGACAATGTTATTCAACGAAAAAATTAATTCTTCAGGGTGAAAATCGAGGATATAAGTGTGAACTTATATCAGTTGATATCTCGGTGCATTTTTAAGCTAGCGCAAATCTGATAACACAGATCGACGCAGCTTAAAAATCCGCATCAAATGCACTATACTACATTGAGAAACGCTTAATACAAAAATTAGTTATGATCGTTTGAAAAATGATGCATTAGTGTATGTTGAGTTTCCATGTACACTCAACATTGTTTCCAAAAACATTTTGACAAAAATTTTTTCGAAAAATTTCAAAATAAATTAGCAAAAAGTAGATGTTTTTAGATTCCTTTTTTCAAAGCAAAGACGATGGACAATGTTATTCAACGAAAAAATTAATTCTTCAGGGTGAAAATCGAGGATATGAGTGTAAACTTATATCAGTTGATATCTCGGTGCATTTTTAAGCTAGCGCAAATCTGATAACACAGATCGACGCAGCTTAAAAATCCGCATCGAATGCACTATACTACATTGAGAAACGCTTAATACAAAAATTAGTTATGATCGTTTGAAAAATGATGCATTAGTGTATGTTGAGTTTCCATGTACACTCAACATTGCTTCCAAAAACATTTTGACAAAAATTTTTTCGAAAAATTTCAAAATAATTTAGCAAAAAGTAGATGTTTTTAGATTTCATTTTTCAAGGCAAAGACGATGGACAATGTTATTCAACGAAAAAATTAATTCTTCAGGGTGAAAATCGAGGATATAAGTATAAACTTATAAAAGTTGATATCTCGGTGCATTTTTAAGCTAGCGCAAATCTGATAACACAGATCGACGCAGCTTAAAAATCCGCATCGAATGCACTATACTACATTGAGAAACACTTGATACAAAAATTAGTTATGATCGTTTGAAA
Source organism: Auanema rhodensis (assembly GCA_964057225.1). Lineage (NCBI taxonomy): Eukaryota > Metazoa > Nematoda > Chromadorea > Rhabditida > Rhabditidae > Auanema > Auanema rhodense. Next base: position 3,902,407 of record OZ059899.1, on the reverse strand, counting down.
AATGATGCATTAGTGTATGTTGAGTTTCCATGTACACTCAACATTGCTTCCAAAAACATTTTGACAAAAATTTTTTCGAAAAATTTCAAAATAATTTAGCAAAAAGTAGATGTTTTTAGATTCCATTTTTCAAGGCAAAGACGATGGACAATGTTATTCAACGAAAAAATTAATTCTTCAGGGTGAAAATCGAGGATATAAGTGTGAACTTATATCAGTTGATATCTCGGTGCATTTTTAAGCTAGCGCAAATCTGATAACACAGATCGACGCAGCTTAAAAATCCGCATCGAATGCACTATACTACATTGAGAAACACTTGATACAAAAATTAGTTATGATCGTTTGAAAAATGATGCATTAGTGTATGTTGAGTTTCCATGTACACTCAACATTGTTTCCAAAAACATTTTGACAAAAATTTTTTCGAAAAATTTCAAAATAAATTAGCAAAAAGTAGATGTTTTTAGATTCCTTTTTTCAAGGCAAAGACGATGGACAATGTTATTCAACGAAAAAATTAATTCTTCAGGGTGAAAATCGAGGATATGAGTGTAAACTTATATCAGTTGATATCTCGGTGCATTTTTAAGCTAGCGCAAATCTGATAACACAGATCGACGCAGCTTAAAAATCCGCATCGAATGCACTATACTACATTGAGAAACGCTTAATACAAAAATTAGTTATGATCGTTTGAAAAATGATGCATTAGTGTATGTTGAGTTTCCATGTACACTCAACATTGCTTCCAAAAACATTTTGACAAAAATTTTTTCGAAAAATTTCAAAATAATTTAGCAAAAAGTAGATGTTTTTAGATTTCATTTTTCAAGGCAAAGACGATGGACAATGTTATTCAACGAAAAAATTAATTCTTCAGGGTGAAAATCGAGGATATAAGTGTAAACTTATAAAAGTTGATATCTCGGTGCATTTTTAAGCTAGCGCAAATCTGATAACACAGATCGACGCAGCTTAAAAATCCGCATCGAATGCACTATACTACATTGAGAAACACTTGATACAAAAATTAGTTATGATCGTTTGAAAAATGATGCATTAGTGTATGTTGAGTTTCCATGTACACTCAACATTGCTTCCAAAAACATTTTGACAAAAATTTTTTCGAAAAATTTCAAAATAATTTAGCAAAAAGTAGATGTTTTTAGATTCCATTTTTCAAGGCAAAGACGATGGACAATGTTATTCAACGAAAAAATTAATTCTTCAGGGTGAAAATCGAGGATATAAGTGTGAACTTATATCAGTTGATATCTCGGTGCATTTTTAAGCTAGCGCAAATCTGATAACACAGATCGACGCAGCTTAAAAATCCGCATCGAATGCACTATACTACATTGAGAAACGCTTAATACAAAAATTAGTTATAATCGTTTGAAAAATGATGCATTAGTGTATGTTGAGTTTCCATGTACACTCAACACTGCTTCCAAAAACATTTTGACAAAAATTTTTTCGAAAAATTTCAAAATAATTTAGCAAAAAGTAGATGTTTTTAGATTTCATTTTCCAAGGCAAAGACGATGGACAATGTTATTCAACGAAAAAATTAATTCTTCAGGGTGAAAATCGAGGATATAAGTGTAAACTTATAAAAGTTGATATCTCGGTGCATTTTTAAGCTAGCGCAAATCTGATAACACAGATCGACGCAGCTTAAAAATCCGCATCGAATGCACTATACTACATTGAGAAAAACTTGATACAAAAATTAGTTATGATCGTTTGAAAAATGATGCATTAGTGTATGTTGAGTTTCCATGTACACTCAACATTGCTTCCAAAAACATTTTGACAAAAATTTTTTCGAAAAATTTCAAAATAATTTAGCAAAAAGTAGATGTTTTTAGATTCCATTTTTCAAGGCAAAGACGATGGACAATGTTATTCAACGAAAAAATTAATTCTTCAGGGTGAAAATCGAGGATATAAGTGTGAACTTATATCAGTTGATATCTCGGTGCATTTTTAAGCTAGCGCAAATCTGATAACACAGATCGACGCAGCTTAAAAATCCGCATCGAATGCACTATACTACATTGAGAAACACTTGATACAAAAATTAGTTATGATCGTTTGAAAAATGATGCATTAGTGTATGTTGAGTTTCCATGTACACTCAACATTGCTTCCAAAAACATTTTGACAAAAATTTTTTCAAAAAATTTCAGAATAATTTAGCAAAAAGTAGATGTTTTTAGATTCCTTTTTTCAAGGCAAAGACGATGGACTATGTTATTCAACGAAAAAATTAATTCTTCAGGGTGAAAATCGGGTATATATGTGTGAACTTATATCAGTTGATATCTCGGTGCATTTTTAAGCTAGCGCAAATCTGATAACACAGATCGACGCAGCTTGAAAATCCGCATCGAATGCACTATACTACATTGAGAAACGCTTAATACAAAAATTAGTTATGATCGTTTGAAAAATGATGCATTAGTGTATGTTGAGTTTCCATGTACACTCAACATTGCTTCCAAAAACATTTTGACAAAAATTTTTTCGAAAAATTTCAGAATAATTTAGCAAAAAGTAGATGTTTTTAGATTTCATTTTTTAAGGCAAAGACGATGGACAATGTTATTCAACGAAAAAATTAATTCTTCAGGGTGAAAATCGAGGATATAAGTGTGAACTTATATCAGTTGATATCTCGGTGCATTTTTAAGCTAGCGCAAATCTGATAACACAGATCGACGCAGCTTGAAAATCCGCATCGAATGCACTATACTACATTGAGAAACGCTTAATACAAAAATTAGTTATGATCGTTTGAAAAATGATGCATTAGTGTATGTTGAGTTTCCATGTACACTCAACATTGCTTCCAAAAACATTTTGACAAAAATTTTTTCGAAAAATTTCAGAATAATTTAGCAAAAAGTAGATGTTTTTAGATTCCTTTTTTCAAGGCAAAGACGATGGACAATGTTATTTAACGAAAAAATTAATTCTTCAGGGTGAAAATCGAGGATATAAGTGTGAACTTATATCAGTTGATATCTCGGTGCATTTTTAAGCTAGCGCAAATCTGATAACACAGATCGACGCAGCTTAAAAATCCGGATCGAATGTACTATACTACATTGAAGAACGCTTAATACAAAAATTAGTTATGATCGTTTGAAAAATGATGCATTAGTGTATGTTGAGTTTCCATGTACACTCAACATTGTTTCCAAAAACATTTTGACAAAAATTTTTTCGAAAAATTTCAAAATAATTTAGCAAAAAGTAGATGTTTTTAGATTTCATTTTTCAAGGCAAAGACGATGGACAATGTTATTCAACGAAAAAATTAATTCTTCAGGGTGAAAATCGAGGATATAAGTGTGAACTTATATCAGTTGATATCTCGGTGCATTTTTAAGCTAGCGCAAATCTGATAACACAGATCGACGCAGCTTGAAAATCCGCATCGAATGCACTATACTACATTGAGAAACGCTTAATACAAAAATTAGTTATGATCGTTTGAAAAATGATGCATTAGTGTATGTTGAGTTTCCATGTACACTCAACATTGCTTCCAAAAACATTTTGACAAAAATTTTTTCGAAAAATTTCAGAATAATTTAGCAAAAAGTAGATGTTTTTAGATTCCTTTTTTCAAGGCAAAGACGATGGACAATGTTATTTAACGAAAAAATTAATTCTTCAGGGTGAAAATCGAGGATATAAGTGTGAACTTATATCAGTTGATATCTCGGTGCATTTTTAAGCTAGCGCAAATCTGATAACACAGATCGACGCAGCTTAAAAATCCGGATCGAATGTACTATACTACATTGAAGAACGCTTAATACAAAAATTAGTTATGATCGTTTGAAAAATGATGCATTAGTGTATGTTGAGTTTCCATGTACACTCAACATTGTTTCCAAAAACATTTTGACAAAAATTTTTTCGAAAAATTTCAAAATAAATTAGCAAAAAGTAGATGTTTTTAGATTCCTTTTTTCAAAGCAAAGACGATGGACAATGTTATTCAACGAAAAAATTAATTCTTCAGGGTGAAAATCGAGGATATGAGTGTAAACTTATATCAGTTGATATCTCGGTGCATTTTTAAGCTAGCGCAAATCTGATAACACAGATCGACGCAGCTTAAAAATCCGCATCGAATGCACTATACTACATTGAGAAACGCTTAATACAAAAATTAGTTATGATCGTTTGAAAAATGATGCATTAGTGTATGTTGAGTTTCCATGTACACTCAACATTGCTTCCAAAAACATTTTGACAAAAATTTTTTCGAAAAATTTCAAAATAATTTAGCAAAAAGTAGATGTTTTTAGATTTCATTTTTCAAGGCAAAGACGATGGACAATGTTATTCAACGAAAAAATTAATTCTTCAGGGTGAAAATCGAGGATATAAGTGTAAACTTATAAAAGTTGATATCTCGGTGCATTTTTAAGCTAGCGCAAATCTGATAACACAGATCGACGCAGCTTAAAAATCCGCATCGAATGCACTATACTACATTGAGAAACACTTGATACAAAAATTAGTTATGATCGTTTGAAAAATGATGCATTAGTGTATGTTGAGTTTCCATGTACACTCAACATTGCTTCCAAAAACATTTTGACAAAAATTTTTTCGAAAAATTTCAAAATAATTTAGCAAAAAGTAGATGTTTTTAGATTCCATTTTTCAAGGCAAAGACGATGGACAATGTTATTCAACGAAAAAATTAATTCTTCAGGGTGAAAATCGAGGATATAAGTGTGAACTTATATCAGTTGATATCTCGGTGCATTTTTAAGCTAGCGCAAATCTGATAACACAGATCGACGCAGCTTAAAAATCCGCATCGAATGCACTATACTACATTGAGAAACGCTTAATACAAAAATTAGTTATGATCGTTTGAAAAATGATGCATTAGTGTATGTTGAGTTTCCATGTACACTCAACATTGTTTCCAAAAACATTTTGACAAAAATTTTTTCGAAAAATTTCAAAATAAATTAGCAAAAAGTAGATGTTTTTAGATTCCTTTTTTCAAAGCAAAGACGATGGACAATGTTATTCAACGAAAAAATTAATTCTTCAGGGTGAAAATCGAGGATATGAGTGTAAACTTATATCAGTTGATATCTCGGTGCATTTTTAAGCTAGCGCAAATCTGATAACACAGATCGACGCAGCTTAAAAATCCGCATCGAATGCACTATACTACATTGAGAAACGCTTGATACAAAAATTAGTTATGATCGTTTGAAAAATGATGCATTAGTGTATGTTGAGTTTCCATGTACACTCAACATTGCTTCCAAAAACATTTTGACAAAAATTTTTTCGAAAAATTTCAAAATAATTTAGCAAAAAGTAGATGTTTTTAGATTTCATTTTTCAAGGCAAAGACGATGGACAATGTTATTCAACGAAAAAATTAATTCTTCAGGGTGAAAATCGAGGATATAAGTGTAAACTTATAAAAGTTGATATCTCGGTGCATTTTTAAGCTAGCGCAAATCTGATAACACAGATCGACGCAGCTTAAAAATCCGCATCGAATGCACTATACTACATTGAGAAACGCTTAATACAAAAATTAGTTATGATCGTTTGAAAAATGATGCATTAGTGTATGTTGAGTTTCCATGTACACTCAACATTGTTTCCAAAAACATTTTGACAAAAATTTTTTCGAAAAATTTCAAAATAAATTAGCAAAAAGTAGATGTTTTTAGATTCCTTTTTTCAAAGCAAAGACGATGGACAATGTTATTCAACGAAAAAATTAATTCTTCAGGGTGAAAATCGAGGATATGAGTGTAAACTTATATCAGTTGATATCTCGGTGCATTTTTAAGCTAGCGCAAATCTGATAACACAGATCGACGCAGCTTAAAAATCCGCATCGAATGCACTATACTACATTGAGAAACGCTTGATACAAAAATTAGTTATGATCGTTTGAAAAATGATGCATTAGTGTATGTTGAGTTTCCATGTACACTCAACATTGCTTCCAAAAACATTTTGACAAAAATTTTTTCGAAAAATTTCAAAATAATTTAGCAAAAAGTAGATGTTTTTAGATTTCATTTTTCAAGGCAAAGACGATGGACAATGTTATTCAACGAAAAAATTAATTCTTCAGGGTGAAAATCGAGGATATAAGTGTAAACTTATAAAAGTTGATATCTCGGTGCATTTTTAAGCTAGCGCAAATCTGATAACACAGATCGACGCAGCTTAAAAATCCGCATCGAATGCACTATACTACATTGAGAAACACTTGATACAAAAATTAGTTATGATCGTTTGAAAAATGATGCATTAGTGTATGTTGAGTTTCCATGTACACTCAACATTGCTTCCAAAAACATTTTGACAAAAATTTTTTCAAAAAATTTCAGAATAATTTAGCAAAAAGTAGATGTTTTTAGATTCCTTTTTTTCAAGGCAAAGACGATGGACAATGTTATTCAACGAAAAAATTAATTCTTCAGGGTGAAAATCGGGTATATATGTGTGAACTTATATCAGTTGATATCTCGGTGCATTTTTAAGCTAGCGCAAATCTGATAACACAGATCGACGCAGCTTGAAAATCCGCATCGAATGCACTATACTACATTGAGAAACGCTTAATACAAAAATTAGTTATGATCGTTTGAAAAATGATGCATTAGTGTATGTTGAGTTTCCATGTACACTCAACATTGTTTCCAAAAACATTTTGACAAAAATTTTTTCGAAAAATTTCAAAATAAATTAGCAAAAAGTAGATGTTTTTAGATTCCTTTTTTCAAAGCAAAGACGATGGACAATGTTATTCAACGAAAAAATTAATTCTTCAGGGTGAAAATCGAGGATATGAGTGTAAACTTATATCAGTTGATATCTCGGTGCATTTTTAAGCTAGCGCAAATCTGATAACACAGATCGACGCAGCTTAAAAATCCGCATCGAATGCACTATACTACATTGAGAAACGCTTAATACAAAAATTAGTTATAATCGTTTGAAAAATGATGCATTAGTGTATGTTGAGTTTCCATGTACACTCAACATTGCTTCCAAAAACATTTTGACAAAAATTTTTTCGAAAAATTTCAAAATAATTTAGCAAAAAGTAGATGTTTTTAGATTTCATTTTTCAAGGCAAAGACGATGGACAATGTTATTCAACGAAAAAATTAATTCTTCAGGGTGAAAATCGAGGATATAAGTGTGAACTTATATCAGTTGATATCTCGGTGCATTTTTAAGCTAGCGCAAATCTGATAACACAGATCGACGCAGCTTAAAAATCCGCATCGAATGCACTATACTACATTGAGAAACACTTGATACAAAAATTAGTTATGATCGTTTGAAAAATGATGCATTAGTGTATGTTGAGTTTCCATGTACACTCAACATTGCTTCCAAAAACATTTTGACAAAAATTTTTTCAAAAAATTTCAGAATAATTTAGCAAAAAGTAGATGTTTTTAGATTCCTTTTTTTCAAGGCAAAGACGATGGACAATGTTATTCAACGAAAAAATTAATTCTTCAGGGTGAAAATCGGGTATATATGTGTGAACTTATATCAGTTGATATCTCGGTGCATTTTTAAGCTAGCGCAAATCTGATAACACAGATCGACGCAGCTTGAAAATCCGCATCGAATGCACTATACTACATTGAGAAACGCTTGATACAAAAATTAGTTATGATCGTTTGAAAAATGATGCATTAGTGTATGTTGAGTTTCCATGTACACTCAACATTGCTTCCAAAAACATTTTGACAAAAATTTTTTCAAAAAATTTCAGAATAATTTAGCAAAAAGTAGATGTTTTTAGATTCCTTTTTTTCAAGGCAAAGACGATGGACAATGTTATTCAACGAAAAAATTAATTCTTCAGGGTGAAAATCGGGTATATATGTGTGAACTTATATCAGTTGATATCTCGGTGCATTTTTAAGCTAGCGCAAATCTGATAACACAGATCGACGCAGCTTGAAAATCCGCATCGAATGCACTATACTACATTGAGAAACGCTTAATACAAAAATTAGTTATGATCGTTTGAAAAATGATGCATTAGTGTATGTTGAGTTTCCATGTACACTCAACATTGCTTCCAAAAACATTTTGACAAAAATTTTTTTGAAAAATTTCAAAATAATTTAGCAAAAAGTAGATGTTTTTAGATTCCATTTTTCAAGGCAAAGACGATGGACAATGTTATTCAACGAAAAAATTAATTCTTCAGGGTGAAAATCGAGGATATAAGTGTGAACTTATATCAGTTGATATCTCGGTGCATTTTTAAGCTAGCGCAAATCTGATAACACAGATCGACGCAGCTTAAAAATCCGCATCGAATGCACTATACTACATTGAGAAACACTTGATACAAAAATTAGTTATGATCGTTTGAAAAATGATGCATTAGTGTATGTTGAGTTTCCATGTACACTCAACATTGCTTCCAAAAACATTTTGACAAAAATTTTTTCAAAAAATTTCAGAATAATTTAGCAAAAAGTAGATGTTTTTAGATTCCTTTTTTTCAAGGCAAAGACGATGGACAATGTTATTCAACGAAAAAATTAATTCTTCAGGGTGAAAATCGGGTATATATGTGTGAACTTATATCAGTTGATATCTCGGTGCATTTTTAAGCTAGCGCAAATCTGATAACACAGATCGACGCAGCTTGAAAATCCGCATCGAATGCACTATACTACATTGAGAAACGCTTAATACAAAAATTAGTTATGATCGTTTGAAAAATGATGCATTAGTGTATGTTGAGTTTCCATGTACACTCAACATTGCTTCCAAAAACATTTTGACAAAAATTTTTTCGAAAAATTTCAAAATAATTTAGCAAAAAGTAGATGTTTTTAGATTCCATTTTTCAAGGAAAAGACGATGGACAAGGTTATTCAACGAAAAAATTAATTCTTCAGGGTGAAAATCGAGGATATAAGTGTGAACTTATATCAGTTGATATCTCGGTGCATTTTTAAGCTAGCGCAAATCTGATAACACAGATCGACGCAGCTTAAAAATCCGCATCGAATGCACTATACTACATTGAGAAACGCTTAATACAAAAATTAGTTATGATCGTTTGAAAAATGATGCATTAGTGTATGTTGAGTTTCCATGTACACTCAACATTGTTTCCAAAAACATTTTGACAAAAATTTTTTCGAAAAATTTCAAAATAAATTAGCAAAAAGTAGATGTTTTTAGATTCCTTTTTTCAAAGCAAAGACGATGGACAATGTTATTCAACGAAAAAATTAATTCTTCAGGGTGAAAATCGAGGATATGAGTGTAAACTTATATCAGTTGATATCTCGGTGCATTTTTAAGCTAGCGCAAATCTGATAACACAGATCGACGCAGCTTAAAAATCCGCATCGAATGCACTATACTACATTGAGAAACGCTTGATACAAAAATTAGTTATGATCGTTTGAAAAATGATGCATTAGTGTATGTTGAGTTTCCATGTACACTCAACATTGCTTCCAAAAACATTTTGACAAAAATTTTTTCGAAAAATTTCAAAATAATTTAGCAAAAAGTAGATGTTTTTAGATTTCATTTTTCAAGGCAAAGACGATGGACAATGTTATTCAACGAAAAAATTAATTCTTCAGGGTGAAAATCGAGGATATAAGTGTAAACTTATAAAAGTTGATATCTCGGTGCATTTTTAAGCTAGCGCAAATCTGATAACACAGATCGACGCAGCTTAAAAATCCGCATCGAATGCACTATACTACATTGAGAAACACTTGATACAAAAATTAGTTATGATCGTTTGAAAAATGATGCATTAGTGTATGTTGAGTTTCCATGTACACTCAACATTGCTTCCAAAAACATTTTGACAAAAATTTTTTCAAAAAATTTCAGAATAATTTAGCAAAAAGTAGATGTTTTTAGATTCCTTTTTTTCAAGGCAAAGACGATGGACAATGTTATTCAACGAAAAAATTAATTCTTCAGGGTGAAAATCGGGTATATATGTGTGAACTTATATCAGTTGATATCTCGGTGCATTTTTAAGCTAGCGCAAATCTGATAACACAGATCGACGCAGCTTGAAAATCCGCATCGAATGCACTATACTACATTGAGAAACGCTTAATACAAAAATTAGTTATGATCGTTTGAAAAATGATGCATTAGTGTATGTTGAGTTTCCATGTACACTCAACATTGCTTCCAAAAACATTTTGACAAAAATTTTTTCGAAAAATTTCAAAATAATTTAGCAAAAAGTAGATGTTTTTAGATTCCATTTTTCAAGGCAAAGACGATGGACAATGTTATTCAACGAAAAAATTAATTCTTCAGGGTGAAAATCGAGGATATAAGTGTGAACTTATATCAGTTGATATCTCGGTGCATTTTTAAGCTAGCGCAAATCTGATAACACAGATCGACGCAGCTTAAAAATCCGCATCGAATGCACTATACTACATTGAGAAACGCTTAATACAAAAATTAGTTATGATCGTTTGAAAAATGATGCATTAGTGTATGTTGAGTTTCCATGTACACTCAACATTGTTTCCAAAAACATTTTGACAAAAATTTTTTCGAAAAATTTCAAAATAAATTAGCAAAAAGTAGATGTTTTTAGATTCCTTTTTTCAAAGCAAAGACGATGGACAATGTTATTCAACGAAAAAATTAATTCTTCAGGGTGAAAATCGAGGATATGAGTGTAAACTTATATCAGTTGATATCTCGGTGCATTTTTAAGCTAGCGCAAATCTGATAACACAGATCGACGCAGCTTAAAAATCCGCATCGAATGCACTATACTACATTGAGAAACGCTTAATACAAAAATTAGTTATAATCGTTTGAAAAATGATGCATTAGTGTATGTTGAGTTTCCATGTACACTCAACATTGCTTCCAAAAACATTTTGACAAAAATTTTTTCGAAAAATTTCAAAATAATTTAGCAAAAAGTAGATGTTTTTAGATTTCATTTTTCAAGGCAAAGACGATGGACAATGTTATTCAACGAAAAAATTAATTCTTCAGGGTGAAAATCGAGGATATAAGTGTGAACTTATATCAGTTGATATCTCGGTGCATTTTTAAGCTAGCGCAAATCTGATAACACAGATCGACGCAGCTTAAAAATCCGCATCGAATGCACTATACTACATTGAGAAACACTTGATACAAAAATTAGTTATGATCGTTTGAAAAATGATGCATTAGTGTATGTTGAGTTTCCATGTACACTCAACATTGCTTCCAAAAACATTTTGACAAAAATTTTTTCAAAAAATTTCAGAATAATTTAGCAAAAAGTAGATGTTTTTAGATTCCTTTTTTTCAAGGCAAAGACGATGGACAATGTTATTCAACGAAAAAATTAATTCTTCAGGGTGAAAATCGGGTATATATGTGTGAACTTATATCAGTTGATATCTCGGTGCATTTTTAAGCTAGCGCAAATCTGATAACACAGATCGACGCAGCTTGAAAATCCGCATCGAATGCACTATACTACATTGAGAAACGCTTAATACAAAAATTAGTTATGATCGTTTGAAAAATGATGCATTAGTGTATGTTGAGTTTCCATGTACACTCAACATTGCTTCCAAAAACATTTTGACAAAAATTTTTTCGAAAAATTTCAAAATAATTTAGCAAAAAGTAGATGTTTTTAGATTCCATTTTTCAAGGCAAAGACGATGGACAATGTTATTCAACGAAAAAATTAATTCTTCAGGGTGAAAATCGAGGATATAAGTGTGAACTTATATCAGTTGATATCTCGGTGCATTTTTAAGCTAGCGCAAATCTGATAACACAGATCGACGCAGCTTAAAAATCCGCATCGAATGCACTATACTACATTGAGAAACACTTGATACAAAAATTAGTTATGATCGTTTGAAAAATGATGCATTAGTGTATGTTGAGTTTCCATGTACACTCAACATTGCTTCCAAAAACATTTTGACAAAAATTTTTTCAAAAAATTTCAGAATAATTTAGCAAAAAGTAGATGTTTTTAGATTCCTTTTTTTCAAGGCAAAGACGATGGACAATGTTATTCAACGAAAAAATTAATTCTTCAGGGTGAAAATCGGGTATATATGTGTGAACTTATATCAGTTGATATCTCGGTGCATTTTTAAGCTAGCGCAAATCTGATAACACAGATCGACGCAGCTTGAAAATCCGCATCGAATGCACTATACTACATTGAGAAACGCTTAATACAAAAATTAGTTATGATCGTTTGAAAAATGATGCATTAGTGTATGTTGAGTTTCCATGTACACTCAACATTGCTTCCAAAAACATTTTGACAAAAATTTTTTCGAAAAATTTCAAAATAATTTAGCAAAAAGTAGATGTTTTTAGATTCCATTTTTCAAGGAAAAGACGATGGACAAGGTTATTCAACGAAAAAATTAATTCTTCAGGGTGAAAATCGAGGATATAAGTGTGAACTTATATCAGTTGATATCTCGGTGCATTTTTAAGCTAGCGCAAATCTGATAACACAGATCGACGCAGCTTAAAAATCCGCATCGAATGCACTATACTACATTGAGAAACGCTTAATACAAAAATTAGTTATGATCGTTTGAAAAATGATGCATTAGTGTATGTTGAGTTTCCATGTACACTCAACATTGCTTCCAAAAACATTTTGACAAAAATTTTTTCGAAAAATTTCAAAATAATTTAGCAAAAAGTAGATGTTTTTAGATTCCATTTTTCAAGGAAAAGACGATGGACAAGGTTATTCAACGAAAAAATTAATTCTTCAGGGTGAAAATCGAGGATATAAGTGTGAACTTATATCAGTTGATATCTCGGTGCATTTTTAAGCTAGCGCAAATCTGATAACACAGATCGACGCAGCTTAAAAATCCGCATCGAATGCACTATACTACATTGAGAAACGCTTAATACAAAAATTAGTTATGATCGTTTGAAAAATGATGCATTAGTGTATGTTGAGTTTCCATGTACACTCAACATTGCTTCCAAAAACATTTTGACAAAAATTTTTTCGAAAAATTTCAAAATAATTTAGCAAAAAGTAGATGTTTTTAGATTCCATTTTTCAAGGAAAAGACGATGGACAAGGTTATTCAACGAAAAAATTAATTCTTCAGGGTGAAAATCGAGGATATAAGTGTGAACTTATATCAGTTGATATCTCGGTGCATTTTTAAGCTAGCGCAAATCTGATAACACAGATCGACGCAGCTTAAAAATCCGCATCGAATGCACTATACTACATTGAGAAACGCTTAATACAAAAATTAGTTATGATCGTTTGAAAAATGATGCATTAGTGTATGTTGAGTTTCCATGTACACTCAACATTGCTTCCAAAAACATTTTGACAAAAATTTTTTCGAAAAATTTCAAAATAATTTAGCAAAAAGTAGATGTTTTTAGATTCCTTTTTTCAAGGCAAAGACGATGGACAATGTTATTCAACGAAAAAATTAATTCTTCAGGGTGAAAATCGGGTATATATGTGTGAACTTATATCAGTTGATATCTCGGTGCATTTTTAAGCTAGCGCAAATCTGATAACACAGATCGACGCAGCTTACAAATCCGCATCGAATGCACTATACTACATTGAGAAACGCTTAATACAAAAATTAGTTATGATCGTTTGAAAAATGATGCATTAGTGTATGTTGAGTTTCCATGTACACTCAACATTGCTTCCAAAAACATTTTGACAAAAATTTTTTCGAAAAATTTCAAAATAATTTAGCAAAAAGTAGATGTTTTTAGATTCCATTTTTCAAGGAAAAGACGATGGACAAGGTTATTCAACGAAAAAATTAATTCTTCAGGGTGAAAATCGAGGATATAAGTGTGAACTTATATCAGTTGATATCTCGGTGCATTTTTAAGCTAGCGCAAATCTGATAACACAGATCGACGCAGCTTAAAAATCCGCATCGAATGCACTATACTACATTGAGAAACGCTTAATACAAAAATTAGTTATGATCGTTTGAAAAATGATGCATTAGTGTATGTTGAGTTTCCATGTACACTCAACATTGCTTCCAAAAACATTTTGACAAAAATTTTTTCGAAAAATTTCAAAATAATTTAGCAAAAAGTAGATGTTTTTAGATTTCATTTTTCAAGGCAAAGACGATGGACAATGTTATTCAACGAAAAAATTAATTCTTCAGGGTGAAAATCGAGGATATAAGTGTAAACTTATAAAAGTTGATATCTCGGTGCATTTTTAAGCTAGCGCAAATCTGATAACACAGATCGACGCAGCTTAAAAATCCGCATCGAATGCACTATACTACATTGAGAAACACTTGATACAAAAATTAGTTATGATCGTTTGAAAAATGATGCATTAGTGTATGTTGAGTTTCCATGTACACTCAACATTGCTTCCAAAAACATTTTGACAAAAATTTTTTCAAAAAATTTCAGAATAATTTAGCAAAAAGTAGATGTTTTTAGATTCCTTTTTTCAAGGCAAAGACGATGGACAATGTTATTCAACGAAAAAATTAATTCTTCAGGGTGAAAATCGGGTATATATGTGTGAACTTATATCAGTTGATATCTCGGTGCATTTTTAAGCTAGCGCAAATCTGATAACACAGATCGACGCAGCTTGAAAATCCGCATCGAATGCACTATACTACATTGAGAAACGCTTAATACAAAAATTAGTTATGATCGTTTGAAAAATGATGCATTAGTGTATGTTGAGTTTCCATGTACACTCAACATTGCTTCCAAAAACATTTTGACAAAAATTTTTTCGAAAAATTTCAAAATAATTTAGCAAAAAGTAGATGTTTTTAGATTCCATTTTTCAAGGAAAAGACGATGGACAAGGTTATTCAACGAAAAAATTAATTCTTCAGGGTGAAAATCGAGGATATAAGTGTGAACTTATATCAGTTGATATCTCGGTGCATTTTTAAGCTAGCGCAAATCTGATAACACAGATCGACGCAGCTTAAAAATCCGCATCGAATGCACTATACTACATTGAGAAACGCTTAATACAAAAATTAGTTATGATCGTTTGAAAAATGATGCATTAGTGTATGTTGAGTTTCCATGTACACTCAACATTGCTTCCAAAAACATTTTGACAAAAATTTTTTCGAAAAATTTCAAAATAATTTAGCAAAAAGTAGATGTTTTTAGATTCCTTTTTTCAAGGCAAAGACGATGGACAATGTTATTCAACGAAAAAATTAATTCTTCAGGGTGAAAATCGGGTATATATGTGTGAACTTATATCAGTTGATATCTCGGTGCATTTTTAAGCTAGCGCAAATCTGATAACACAGATCGACGCAGCTTGAAAATCCGCATCGAATGCACTATACTACATTGAGAAACGCTTAATACAAAAATTAGTTACGATTGTTTGAAAAATGATGCATTAGTGTATGTTGAGTTTCCATGTACACTCAACATTGCTTCCAAAAACATTTTGACAAAAATTTTTTCGAAAAATTTCAAAATAATTTAGCAAAAAGTAGATGTTTTTAGATTTTATTTTTCAAGGCAAAGACGATGGACAATGTTATTCAACGAAAAAATTAATTCTTCAGGGTGAAAATCGAGGATATAAGTGTAAACTTATAAAAGTTGATATCTCGGTGCATTTTTAAGCTAGCGCAAATCTGATAACACAGATCGACGCAGCTTAAAAATCCGCATCGAATGCACTATACTACATTGAGAAACACTTGATACAAAAATTAGTTATGATCGTTTGAAAAATGATGCATTAGTGTATGTTGAGTTTCCATGTACACTCAACATTGCTTCCAAAAACATTTTGACAAAAATTTTTTCGAAAAATTTCAAAATAATTTAGCAAAAAGTAGATGTTTTTAGATTCCATTTTTCAAGGCAAAGACGATGGACAATGTTATTCAACGAAAAAATTAATTCTTCAGGGTGAAAATCGAGGATATAAGTGTGAACTTATATCAGTTGATATCTCGGTGCATTTTTAAGCTAGCGCAAATCTGATAACACAGATCGACGCAGCTTAAAAATCCGCATCGAATGCACTATACTACATTGAGAAACACTTGATACAAAAATTAGTTATGATCGTTTGAAAAATGATGCATTAGTGTATGTTGAGTTTCCATGTACACTCAACATTGCTTCCAAAAACATTTTGACAAAAATTTTTTCAAAAAATTTCAAAATAATTTAGCAAAAAGTAGATGTTTTTAGATTCCTTTTTTCAAGGCAAAGACGATGGACAATGTTATTCAACGAAAAAATTAATTCTTCAGGGTGAAAATCGGGTATATATGTGTGAACTTATATCAGTTGATATCTCGGTGCATTTTTAAGCTAGCGCAAATCTGATAACACAGATCGACGCAGCTTGAAAATCCGCATCGAATGCACTATACTACATTGAGAAACGCTTAATACAAAAATTAGTTATGATCGTTTGAAAAATGATGCATTAGTGTATGTTGAGTTTCCATGTACACTCAACATTGCTTCCAAAAACATTTTGACAAAAATTTTTTCGAAAAATTTCAAAATAATTTAGCAAAAAGTAGATGTTTTTAGATTCCATTTTTCAAGGAAAAGACGATGGACAAGGTTATTCAACGAAAAAATTAATTCTTCAGGGTGAAAATCGAGGATATAAGTGTGAACTTATATCAGTTGATATCTCGGTGCATTTTTAAGCTAGCGCAAATCTGATAACACAGATCGACGCAGCTTAAAAATCCGCATCGAATGCACTATATTACATTGAGAAACGCTTAATACAAAAATTAGTTATGATCGTTTGAAAAATGATGCATTAGTGTATGTTGAGTTTCCATGTACACTCAACATTGCTTCCAAAAACATTTTGACAAAAATTTTTTCGAAAAATTTCAAAATAATTCAGCAAAAAGTAGATGTTTTTAGATTCCTTTTTTCAAGGCAAAGACGATGGACAATGTTATTCAACGAAAAAATTAATTCTTCAGGGTGAAAATCGAGGATATAAGTGTGAACTTATATCAGTTGATATCTCGGTGCATTTTTAAGCTAGCGCAAATCTGATAACACAGATCGACGCAGCTTAAAAATCCGTATCGAATGCACTATACTACATTGAGAAACACTTGATACAAAAATTAGTTATGATCGTTTGAAAAATGATGCATTAGTGTATGTTGAGTTTCCATGTACACTCAACATTGCTTCCAAAAACATTTTGACAAAAATTTTTTCGAAAAATTTCAAAATAATTCAGCAAAAAGTAGATGTTTTTAGATTCCATTTTTCAAGGCAAAGACGATGGACAATGTTATTCAACGAAAAAATTAATTCTTCAGGGTGAAAATCGAGGATATAAGTGTGAACTTATAAAAGTTGATATCTCGGTGCATTTTTAAGCTAGCGCAAATCTGATAACACAGATCGACGCAGCTTAAAAATCCGCATCGAATGCACTATACTACATTGAGAAACGCTTGATACAAAAATTAGTTCTGATGGTTTGAAAAAAGATGCATTAGTGTATGTTGAGTTTCCATGTACACTCAACATTGCTTCCAAAAACATTTTGACAAAAATTTTTTCGAAAAATTTCAGAATAATTTAGCAAAAAGTAGATGTTTTTAGATTCCATTTTTCAAAGCAAAGACGATGGACAATGTTATTCAACGAAAAAATTAATTCTTCAGGGTGAAAATCGAGGATATAAATGTGAACTTATATCAGTTGATATCTCGGTGCATTTTTAAGCTAGCGCAAATCTGATAACACAGATCGACGCAGCTTAAAAATCCGCATCGAATGCACTATACTACATTGAGAAACACTTGATACAAAAATTAGTTATAATCGTTTGAAAAATGATGCATTAGTGTATGTTGAGTTTCCATGTACACTCAACATTGCTTCCAAAAACATTTTGACAAAAATTTTTTCGAAAAATTTCAGAATAATTCAGCAAAAAGTAGATGTTTTTAGATTCCATTTTTCAAGGCAAAGACGATGGACAATGTTATTCAACGAAAAAATTAATTCTTCAGGGTGAAAATCGAGGATATAAGTGTGAACTTATAAAAGTTGATATCTCGGTGCATTTTTAAGCTAGCGCAAATCTGATAACACAGATCGACGCAGCTTAAAAATCCGCATCGAATGCACTATACTACATTGAGAAACGCTTGATACAAAAATTAGTTATAATCGTTTGAAAAATGATGCATTAGTGTATGTTGAGTTTCCATGTACACTCAACATTGCTTCCAAAAACATTTTGACAAAAATTTTTTCGAAAAATTTCAAAATAATTTAGCAAAAAGTAGATGTTTTTAGATTTCATTTTTCAAGGCAAAGACGATGGACAATGTTATTCAACGAAAAAATTAATTCTTCAGGGTGAAAATCGAGGATATAAGTGTAAACTTATAAAAGTCGATATCTCGGTGCATTTTTAAGCTAGCGCAAATCTGATAACACAGATCGACGCAGCTTAAAAATCCGCATCGAATGCACTGTACTACATTGAGAAACGCTTGATACAAAAATTAGTTATAATCGTTTGAAAAATGATGCATTAGTGTATGTTGAGTTTCCATGTACACTCAACATTGCTTCCAAAAACATTTTGACAAAAATTTTTTCGAAAAATTTCAAAATAATTTAGCAAAAAGTAGATGTTTTTAGATTTCATTTTTCAAGGCAAAGACGATGGACAATGTTATTCAACGAAAAAATTAATTCTTCAGGGTGAAAATCGAGGATATAAGTGTAAACTTATAAAAGTTGATATCTCGGTGCATTTTTAAGCTAGCGCAAATCTGATAACACAGATCGACGCAGCTTAAAAATCCGCATCGAATGCACTGTACTACATTGAGAAACGCTTGATACAAAAATTAGTTATAATCGTTTGAAAAATGATGCATTAGTGTATGTTGAGTTTCCATGTACACTCAACATTGCTTCCAAAAACATTTTGACAAAAATTTTTTCGAAAAATTTCAAAATAATTCAGCAAAAAGTAGATGTTTTTAGATTTCATTTTTCAAGGCAAAGACGATGGACAATGTTATTCAACGAAAAAATTAATTCTTCAGGGTGAAAATCGAGGATATAAGTGTGAACTTAGATCAGTTGATATCTCGGTGCATTTTTAAGCTAGCGCAAATCTGATAACACAGATCGACGCAGCTTAAAAATCCGCATCGAATGCACTATACTACATTGAGAAACGCTTGATACAAAAATTAGTTCTGATGGTTTGAAAAAAGATGCATTAGTGTATGTTGAGTTTCCATGTACACTCAACATTGCTTCCAAAAACATTTTGACAAAAATTTTTTCGAAAAATTTCAGAATAATTTAGCAAAAAGTAGATGTTTTTAGATTCCATTTTTCAAAGCAAAGACGATGGACAATGTTATTCAACGAAAAAATTAATTCTTCAGGGTGAAAATCGAGGATATAAATGTGAACTTATATCAGTTGATATCTCGGTGCATTTTTAAGCTAGCGCAAATCTGATAACACAGATCGACGCAGCTTAAAAATCCGGATCGAATGTACTATACTACATTGAAGAACGCTTAATACAAAAATTAGTTATGATCGTTTGAAAAATGATGCATTAGTGTATGTTGAGTTTCCATGTACACTCAACATTGCTTCCAAAAACATTTTGACAAAAATTTTTTCGAAAAATTTCAAAATAAATTAGCAAAAAGTAGATGTTTTTAGATTCCATTTTTCAAGGCAAAGACGATGGACAATGTTATTCAACGAAAAAATTAATTCTTCAGGGTGAAAATCGAGGATATAAGTGTAAACTTATAAAAGTTGATATCTCGGTGCATTTTTAAGCTAGCGCAAATCTGATAACACAGATCGACGCAGCTTAAAAATCCGCATCGAATGCACTGTACTACATTGAGAAACGCTTGATACAAAAATTAGTTATAATCGTTTGAAAAATGATGCATTAGTGTATGTTGAGTTTCCATGTACACTCAACATTGCTTCCAAAAACATTTTGACAAAAATTTTTTCGAAAAATTTCAAAATAATTTAGCAAAAAGTAGATGTTTTTAGATTCCATTTTTCAAGGCAAAGACGATGGACAATGTTATTCAACGAAAAAATTAATTCTTCAGGGTGAAAATCGAGGATATAAGTGTGAACTTATATCAGTTGATATCTCGGTGCATTTTTAAGCTAGCGCAAATCTGATAACACAGATCGACGCAGCTTAAAAATCCGCATCGAATGCACTATACTACATTGAGAAACACTTGATACAAAAATTAGTTATGATCGTTTGAAAAATGATGCATTAGTGTATGTTGAGTTTCCATGTACACTCAACATTGCTTCCAAAAACATTTTGACAAAAATTTTTTCGAAAAATTTCAAAATAATTTAGCAAAAAGTAGATGTTTTTAGATTCCATTTTTCAAAGCAAAGACGATGGACAATGTTATTCAACGAAAAAATTAATTCTTCAGGGTGAAAATCGAGGATATAAATGTGAACTTATATCAGTTGATATCTCGGTGCATTTTTAAGCTAGCGCAAATCTGATAACACAGATCGACGCAGCTTAAAAATCCGCATCGAATGCACTATACTACATTGAGAAACACTTGATACAAAAATTAGTTATAATCGTTTGAAAAATGATGCATTAGTGTATGTTGAGTTTCCATGTACACTCAACATTGCTTCCAAAAACATTTTGACAAAAATTTTTTCGAAAAATTTCAGAATAATTCAGCAAAAAGTAGATGTTTTTAGATTCCATTTTTCAAGGCAAAGACGATGGACAATGTTATTCAACGAAAAAATTAATTCTTCAGGGTGAAAATCGAGGATATAAGTGTGAACTTATAAAAGTTGATATCTCGGTGCATTTTTAAGCTAGCGCAAATCTGATAACACAGATCGACGCAGCTTAAAAATCCGCATCGAATGCACTATACTACATTGAGAAACGCTTGATACAAAAATTAGTTATAATCGTTTGAAAAATGATGCATTAGTGTATGTTGAGTTTCCATGTACACTCAACATTGCTTCCAAAAACATTTTGACAAAAATTTTTTCGAAAAATTTCAAAATAATTTAGCAAAAAGTAGATGTTTTTAGATTTCATTTTTCAAGGCAAAGACGATGGACAATGTTATTCAACGAAAAAATTAATTCTTCAGGGTGAAAATCGAGGATATAAGTGTAAACTTATAAAAGTTGATATCTCGGTGCATTTTTAAGCTAGCGCAAATCTGATAACACAGATCGACGCAGCTTAAAAATCCGCATCGAATGCACTGTACTACATTGAGAAACGCTTGATACAAAAATTAGTTATAATCGTTTGAAAAATGATGCATTAGTGTATGTTGAGTTTCCATGTACACTCAACATTGCTTCCAAAAACATTTTGACAAAAATTTTTTCGAAAAATTTCAAAATAATTCAGCAAAAAGTAGATGTTTTTAGATTTCATTTTTCAAGGCAAAGACGATGGACAATGTTATTCAACGAAAAAATTAATTCTTCAGGGTGAAAATCGAGGATATAAGTGTGAACTTAGATCAGTTGATATCTCGGTGCATTTTTAAGCTAGCGCAAATCTGATAACACAGATCGACGCAGCTTAAAAATCCGCATCGAATGCACTATACTACATTGAGAAACGCTTGATACAAAAATTAGTTCTGATGGTTTGAAAAAAGATGCATTAGTGTATGTTGAGTTTCCATGTACACTCAACATTGCTTCCAAAAACATTTTGACAAAAATTTTTTCGAAAAATTTCAGAATAATTTAGCAAAAAGTAGATGTTTTTAGATTCCATTTTTCAAAGCAAAGACGATGGACAATGTTATTCAACGAAAAAATTAATTCTTCAGGGTGAAAATCGAGGATATAAATGTGAACTTATATCAGTTGATATCTCGGTGCATTTTTAAGCTAGCGCAAATCTGATAACACAGATCGACGCAGCTTAAAAATCCGGATCGAATGTACTATACTACATTGAAGAACGCTTAATACAAAAATTAGTTATGATCGTTTGAAAAATGATGCATTAGTGTATGTTGAGTTTCCATGTACACTCAACATTGCTTCCAAAAACATTTTGACAAAAATTTTTTCGAAAAATTTCAAAATAAATTAGCAAAAAGTAGATGTTTTTAGATTCCATTTTTCAAGGCAAAGACGATGGACAATGTTATTCAACGAAAAAATTAATTCTTCAGGGTGAAAATCGAGGATATAAGTGTGAACTTATAAAAGTTGATATCTCGGTGCATTTTTAAGCTAGCGCAAATCTGATAACACAGATCGACGCAGCTTAAAAATCCGCATCGAATGCACTATACTACATTGAGAAACGCTTGATACAAAAATTAGTTATAATCGTTTGAAAAATGATGCATTAGTGTATGTTGAGTTTCCATGTACACTCAACATTGCTTCCAAAAACATTTTGACAAAAATTTTTTCGAAAAATTTCAAAATAATTTAGCAAAAAGTAGATGTTTTCAGATTTCATTTTTCAAGGCAAAGACGATGGACAATGTTATTCAACGAAAAAATTAATTCTTCAGGGTGAAAATCGAGGATATAAGTGTAAACTTATAAAAGTTGATATCTCGGTGCATTTTTAAGCTAGCGCAAATCTGATAACACAGATCGACGCAGCTTAAAAATCCGCATCGAATGCACTGTACTACATTGAGAAACGCTTGATACAAAAATTAGTTATAATCGTTTGAAAAATGATGCATTAGTGTATGTTGAGTTTCCATGTACACTCAACATTGCTTCCAAAAACATTTTGACAAAAATTTTTTCGAAAAATTTCAAAATAATTTAGCAAAAAGTAGATGTTTTTAGATTCCATTTTTCAAGGCAAAGACGATGGACAATGTTATTCAACGAAAAAATTAATTCTTCAGGGTGAAAATCGAGGATATAAATGTGAACTTATATCAGTTGATATCTCGGTGCATTTTTAAGCTAGCGCAAATCTGATAACACAGATCGACGCAGCTTAAAAATCCGGATCGAATGTACTATACTACATTGAAGAACGCTTAATACAAAAATTAGTTATGATCGTTTGAAAAATGATGCATTAGTGTATGTTGAGTTTCCATGTACACTCAACATTGCTTCCAAAAACATTTTGACAAAAATTTTTTCGAAAAATTTCAAAATAAATTAGCAAAAAGTAGATGTTTTTAGATTCCATTTTTCAAGGCAAAGACGATGGACAATGTTATTCAACGAAAAAATTAATTCTTCAGGGTGAAAATCGAGGATATAAGTGTGAACTTATAAAAGTTGATATCTCGGTGCATTTTTAAGCTAGCGCAAATCTGATAACACAGATCGACGCAGCTTAAAAATCCGCATCGAATGCACTATACTACATTGAGAAACGCTTGATACAAAAATTAGTTATAATCGTTTGAAAAATGATGCATTAGTGTATGTTGAGTTTCCATGTACACTCAACATTGCTTCCAAAAACATTTTGACAAAAATTTTTTCGAAAAATTTCAAAATAATTTAGCAAAAAGTAGATGTTTTCAGATTTCATTTTTCAAGGCAAAGACGATGGACAATGTTATTCAACGAAAAAATTAATTCTTCAGGGTGAAAATCGAGGATATAAGTGTAAACTTATAAAAGTTGATATCTCGGTGCATTTTTAAGCTAGCGCAAATCTGATAACACAGATCGACGCAGCTTAAAAATCCGCATCGAATGCACTGTACTACATTGAGAAACGCTTGATACAAAAATTAGTTATAATCGTTTGAAAAATGATGCATTAGTGTATGTTGAGTTTCCATGTACACTCAACATTGCTTCCAAAAACATTTTGACAAAAATTTTTTCGAAAAATTTCAAAATAATTTAGCAAAAAGTAGATGTTTTTAGATTCCATTTTTCAAGGCAAAGACGATGGACAATGTTATTCAACGAAAAAATTAATTCTTCAGGGTGAAAATCGAGGATATAAGTGTGAACTTATATCAGTTGATATCTCGGTGCATTTTTAAGCTAGCGCAAATCTGATAACACAGATCGACGCAGCTTAAAAATCCGCATCGAATGCACTATACTACATTGAGAAACACTTGATACAAAAATTAGTTATGATCGTTTGAAAAATGATGCATTAGTGTATGTTGAGTTTCCATGTACACTCAACATTGCTTCCAAAAACATTTTGACAAAAATTTTTTCAAAAAATTTCAAAATAATTTAGCAAAAAGTAGATGTTTTTAGATTCCTTTTTTCAAGGCAAAGACGATGGACAATGTTATTCAACGAAAAAATTAATTCTTCAGGGTGAAAATCGGGTATATATGTGTGAACTTATATCAGTTGATATCTCGGTGCATTTTTAAGCTAGCGCAAATCTGATAACACAGATCGACGCAGCTTGAAAATCCGCATCGAATGCACTATACTACATTGAGAAACGCTTAATACAAAAATTAGTTATGATCGTTTGAAAAATGATGCATTAGTGTATGTTGAGTTTCCATGTACACTCAACATTGCTTCCAAAAACATTTTGACAAAAATTTTTTCGAAAAATTTCAAAATAATTTAGCAAAAAGTAGATGTTTTTAGATTCCATTTTTCAAGGAAAAGACGATGGACAAGGTTATTCAACGAAAAAATTAATTCTTCAGGGTGAAAATCGAGGATATAAGTGTGAACTTATATCAGTTGATATCTCGGTGCATTTTTAAGCTAGCGCAAATCTGATAACACAGATCGACGCAGCTTAAAAATCCGCATCGAATGCACTATACTACATTGAGAAACGCTTAATACAAAAATTAGTTATGATCGTTTGAAAAATGATGCATTAGTGTATGTTGAGTTTCCATGTACACTCAACATTGCTTCCAAAAACATTTTGACAAAAATTTTTTCGAAAAATTTCAAAATAATTTAGCAAAAAGTAGATGTTTTTAGATTCCTTTTTTCAAGGCAAAGACGATGGACAATGTTATTCAACGAAAAAATTAATTCTTCAGGGTGAAAATCGGGTATATATGTGTGAACTTATATCAGTTGATATCTCGGTGCATTTTTAAGCTAGCGCAAATCTGATAACACAGATCGACGCAGCTTAAAAATCCGTATCGAATGCACTATACTACATTGAGAAACACTTGATACAAAAATTAGTTATGATCGTTTGAAAAATGATGCATTAGTGTATGTTGAGTTTCCATGTACACTCAACATTGCTTCCAAAAACATTTTGACAAAAATTTTTTCGAAAAATTTCAAAATAATTTAGCAAAAAGTAGATGTTTTTAGATTCCATTTTTCAAGGCAAAGACGATGGACAATGTTATTCAACGAAAAAATTAATTCTTCAGGGTGAAAATCGAGGATATAAGTGTGAACTTATAAAAGTTGATATCTCGGTGCATTTTTAAGCTAGCGCAAATCTGATAACACAGATCGACGCAGCTTAAAAATCCGCATCGAATGCACTATACTACATTGAGAAACGCTTGATACAAAAATTAGTTATAATCGTTTGAAAAATGATGCATTAGTGTATGTTGAGTTTCCATGTACACTCAACATTGCTTCCAAAAACATTTTGACAAAAATTTTTTCGAAAAATTTCAAGATAATTTAGCAAAAAGTAGATGTTTTTAGATTCCATTTTTCAAGGCAAAGACGATGGACAATGTTATTCAACGAAAAAATTAATTCTTCAGGGTGAAAATCGAGGATATAAGTGTGAACTTATATCAGTTGATATCTCGGTGCATTTTTAAGCTAGCGCAAATCTGATAACACAGATCGACGCAGCTTAAAAATCCGCATCGAATGCACTATACTACATTGAGAAACACTTGATACAAAAATTAGTTATGATCGTTTGAAAAATGATGCATTAGTGTATGTTGAGTTTCCATGTACACTCAACATTGCTTCCAAAAACATTTTGACAAAAATTTTTTCAAAAAATTTCAAAATAATTTAGCAAAAAGTAGATGTTTTTAGATTCCTTTTTTCAAGGCAAAGACGATGGACAATGTTATTCAACGAAAAAATTAATTCTTCAGGGTGAAAATCGGGTATATATGTGTGAACTTATATCAGTTGATATCTCGGTGCATTTTTAAGCTAGCGCAAATCTGATAACACAGATCGACGCAGCTTGAAAATCCGCATCGAATGCACTATACTACATTGAGAAACGCTTAATACAAAAATTAGTTATGATCGTTTGAAAAATGATGCATTAGTGTATGTTGAGTTTCCATGTACACTCAACATTGCTTCCAAAAACATTTTGACAAAAATTTTTTCGAAAAATTTCAAAATAATTTAGCAAAAAGTAGATGTTTTTAGATTCCATTTTTCAAGGAAAAGACGATGGACAAGGTTATTCAACGAAAAAATTAATTCTTCAGGGTGAAAATCGAGGATATAAGTGTGAACTTATATCAGTTGATATCTCGGTGCATTTTTAAGCTAGCGCAAATCTGATAACACAGATCGACGCAGCTTAAAAATCCGCATCGAATGCACTATACTACATTGAGAAACGCTTAATACAAAAATTAGTTATGATCGTTTGAAAAATGATGCATTAGTGTATGTTGAGTTTCCATGTACACTCAACATTGCTTCCAAAAACATTTTGACAAAAATTTTTTCGAAAAATTTCAAAATAATTTAGCAAAAAGTAGATGTTTTTAGATTCCTTTTTTCAAGGCAAAGACGATGGACAATGTTATTCAACGAAAAAATTAATTCTTCAGGGTGAAAATCGGGTATATATGTGTGAACTTATATCAGTTGATATCTCGGTGCATTTTTAAGCTAGCGCAAATCTGATAACACAGATCGACGCAGCTTAAAAATCCGTATCGAATGCACTATACTACATTGAGAAACACTTGATACAAAAATTAGTTATGATCGTTTGAAAAATGATGCATTAGTGTATGTTGAGTTTCCATGTACACTCAACATTGCTTCCAAAAACATTTTGACAAAAATTTTTTCGAAAAATTTCAAAATAATTTAGCAAAAAGTAGATGTTTTTAGATTCCATTTTTCAAGGCAAAGACGATGGACAATGTTATTCAACGAAAAAATTAATTCTTCAGGGTGAAAATCGAGGATATAAGTGTGAACTTATAAAAGTTGATATCTCGGTGCATTTTTAAGCTAGCGCAAATCTGATAACACAGATCGACGCAGCTTAAAAATCCGCATCGAATGCACTATACTACATTGAGAAACGCTTGATACAAAAATTAGTTCTGATGGTTTGAAAAAAGATGCATTAGTGTATGTTGAGTTTCCATGTACACTCAACATTGCTTCCAAAAACATTTTGACAAAAATTTTTTCGAAAAATTTCAGAATAATTTAGCAAAAAGTAGATGTTTTTAGATTCCATTTTTCAAAGCAAAGACGATGGACAATGTTATTCAACGAAAAAATTAATTCTTCAGGGTGAAAATCGAGGATATAAATGTGAACTTATATCAGTTGATATCTCGGTGCATTTTTAAGCTAGCGCAAATCTGATAACACAGATCGACGCAGCTTAAAAATCCGGATCGAATGTACTATACTACATTGAAGAACGCTTAATACAAAAATTAGTTACGATTGTTTGAAAAATGATGCATTAGTGTATGTTGAGTTTCCATGTACACTCAACATTGCTTCCAAAAACATTTTGACAAAAATTTTTTCGAAAAATTTCAGAATAAATTAGCAAAAAGTAGATGTTTTTAGATTCCTTTTTTCAAGGCAAAGACGATGGACAATGTTATTCAACGAAAAAATTAATTCTTCAGGGTGAAAATCGAGGATATAAGTGTGAACTTATATCAGTTGATATCTCGGTGCATTTTTAAGCTAGCGCAAATCTGATAACACAGATCGACGCAGCTTAAAAATCCGTATCGAATGCACTATACTACATTGAGAAACACTTGATACAAAAATTAGTTATGATCGTTTGAAAAATGATGCATTAGTGTATGTTGAGTTTCCATGTACACTCAACATTGCTTCCAAAAACATTTTGACAAAAATTTTTTCGAAAAATTTCAAAATAATTCAGCAAAAAGTAGATGTTTTTAGATTCCATTTTTCAAGGCAAAGACGATGGACAATGTTATTCAACGAAAAAATTAATTCTTCAGGGTGAAAATCGAGGATATAAGTGTGAACTTATAAAAGTTGATATCTCGGTGCATTTTTAAGCTAGCGCAAATCTGATAACACAGATCGACGCAGCTTAAAAATCCGCATCGAATGCACTATACTACATTGAGAAACGCTTGATACAAAAATTAGTTCTGATGGTTTGAAAAAAGATGCATTAGTGTATGTTGAGTTTCCATGTACACTCAACATTGCTTCCAAAAACATTTTGACAAAAATTTTTTCGAAAAATTTCAGAATAATTTAGCAAAAAGTAGATGTTTTTAGATTCCATTTTTCAAAGCAAAGACGATGGACAATGTTATTCAACGAAAAAATTAATTCTTCAGGGTGAAAATCGAGGATATAAATGTGAACTTATATCAGTTGATATCTCGGTGCATTTTTAAGCTAGCGCAAATCTGATAACACAGATCGACGCAGCTTAAAAATCCGCATCGAATGCACTATACTACATTGAGAAACGCTTGATACAAAAATTAGTTATAATCGTTTGAAAAATGATGCATTAGTGTATGTTGAGTTTCCATGTACACTCAACATTGCTTCCAAAAACATTTTGACAAAAATTTTTTCGAAAAATTTCAAAATAATTTAGCAAAAAGTAGATGTTTTTAGATTTCATTTTTCAAGGCAAAGACGATGGACAATGTTATTCAACGAAAAAATTAATTCTTCAGGGTGAAAATCGAGGATATAAGTGTAAACTTATAAAAGTTGATATCTCGGTGCATTTTTAAGCTAGCGCAAATCTGATAACACAGATCGACGCAGCTTAAAAATCCGCATCGAATGCACTGTACTACATTGAGAAACGCTTGATACAAAAATTAGTTATAATCGTTTGAAAAATGATGCATTAGTGTATGTTGAGTTTCCATGTACACTCAACATTGCTTCCAAAAACATTTTGACAAAAATTTTTTCGAAAAATTTCAGAATAATTTAGCAAAAAGTAGATGTTTTTAGATTCCATTTTTCAAAGCAAAGACGATGGACAATGTTATTCAACGAAAAAATTAATTCTTCAGGGTGAAAATCGAGGATATAAATGTGAACTTATATCAGTTGATATCTCGGTGCATTTTTAAGCTAGCGCAAATCTGATAACACAGATCGACGCAGCTTAAAAATCCGGATCGAATGTACTATACTACATTGAAGAACGCTTAATACAAAAATTAGTTATGATCGTTTGAAAAATGATGCATTAGTGTATGTTGAGTTTCCATGTACACTCAACATTGCTTCCAAAAACATTTTGACAAAAATTTTTTCGAAAAATTTCAAAATAAATTAGCAAAAAGTAGATGTTTTTAGATTCCTTTTTTCAAGGCAAAGACGATGGACAATGTTATTCAACGAAAAAATTAATTCTTCAGGGTGAAAATCGAGGATATAAGTGTGAACTTATATCAGTTGATATCTCGGTGCAT
This sequence comes from Auanema rhodensis, assembly GCA_964057225.1. NCBI lineage: Eukaryota > Metazoa > Nematoda > Chromadorea > Rhabditida > Rhabditidae > Auanema > Auanema rhodense. The sequence goes on along the minus strand of OZ059899.1, from coordinate 3,872,681 downwards.
TTTTAAGCTAGCGCAAATCTGATAACACAGATCGACGCAGCTTAAAAATCCGCATCGAATGCACTATACTACATTGAGAAACGCTTGATACAAAAATTAGTTCTGATGGTTTGAAAAAAGATGCATTAGTGTATGTTGAGTTTCCATGTACACTCAACATTGCTTCCAAAAACATTTTGACAAAAATTTTTTCGAAAAATTTCAGAATAATTTAGCAAAAAGTAGATGTTTTTAGATTCCATTTTTCAAAGCAAAGACGATGGACAATGTTATTCAACGAAAAAATTAATTCTTCAGGGTGAAAATCGAGGATATAAATGTGAACTTATATCAGTTGATATCTCGGTGCATTTTTAAGCTAGCGCAAATCTGATAACACAGATCGACGCAGCTTAAAAATCCGCATCGAATGCACTATACTACATTGAGAAACGCTTGATACAAAAATTAGTTATAATCGTTTGAAAAATGATGCATTAGTGTATGTTGAGTTTCCATGTACACTCAACATTGCTTCCAAAAACATTTTGACAAAAATTTTTTCGAAAAATTTCAAAATAATTTAGCAAAAAGTAGATGTTTTTAGATTTCATTTTTCAAGGCAAAGACGATGGACAATGTTATTCAACGAAAAAATTAATTCTTCAGGGTGAAAATCGAGGATATAAGTGTAAACTTATAAAAGTTGATATCTCGGTGCATTTTTAAGCTAGCGCAAATCTGATAACACAGATCGACGCAGCTTAAAAATCCGCATCGAATGCACTGTACTACATTGAGAAACGCTTGATACAAAAATTAGTTATAATCGTTTGAAAAATGATGCATTAGTGTATGTTGAGTTTCCATGTACACTCAACATTGCTTCCAAAAACATTTTGACAAAAATTTTTTCGAAAAATTTCAAAATAATTCAGCAAAAAGTAGATGTTTTTAGATTTCATTTTTCAAGGCAAAGACGATGGACAATGTTATTCAACGAAAAAATTAATTCTTCAGGGTGAAAATCGAGGATATAAGTGTGAACTTAGATCAGTTGATATCTCGGTGCATTTTTAAGCTAGCGCAAATCTGATAACACAGATCGACGCAGCTTAAAAATCCGCATCGAATGCACTATACTACATTGAGAAACGCTTGATACAAAAATTAGTTCTGATGGTTTGAAAAAAGATGCATTAGTGTATGTTGAGTTTCCATGTACACTCAACATTGCTTCCAAAAACATTTTGACAAAAATTTTTTCGAAAAATTTCAGAATAATTTAGCAAAAAGTAGATGTTTTTAGATTCCATTTTTCAAAGCAAAGACGATGGACAATGTTATTCAACGAAAAAATTAATTCTTCAGGGTGAAAATCGAGGATATAAGTGTGAACTTATATCAGTTGATATCTCGGTGCATTTTTAAGCTAGCGCAAATCTGATAACACAGATCGACGCAGCTTAAAAATCCGCATCGAATGCACTATACTACATTGAGAAACGCTTGATACAAAAATTAGTTATAATCGTTTGAAAAATGATGCATTAGTGTATGTTGAGTTTCCATGTACACTCAACATTGCTTCCAAAAACATTTTGACAAAAATTTTTTCGAAAAATTTCAAAATAATTCAGCAAAAAGTAGATGTTTTTAGATTTCATTTTTCAAGGCAAAGATGATGGACAATGTTATTCAACGAAAAAATTAATTCTTCAGGGTGAAAATCGAGGATATAAGTGTGAACTTAGATCAGTTGATATCTCGGTGCATTTTTAAGCTAGCGCAAATCTGATAACACAGATCGACGCAGCTTAAAAATTCGCATCGAATGCACTATACTACATTGAGAAACACTTGATACAAAAATTAGTTATGATCGTTTGAAAAATGATGCATTAGTGTATGTTGAGTTTCCATGTACACTCAACATTGCTTCCAAAAACATTTTGACAAAAATTTTTTCGAAAAATTTCAGAATAATTTAGCAAAAAGTAGATGTTTTTAGATTCCTTTTTGCAAGGCAAAGACGATGGACAATGTTATTCAACGAAAAAATTAATTCTTCAGGGTGAAAATCGGGTATATATGTGTGAACTTATATCAGTTGATATCTCGGTGCATTTTTAAGCTAGCGCAAATCTGATAACACAGATCGACGCAGCTTGAAAATCCGCATCGAATGCACTATACTACATTGAGAAACGCTTGATACAAAAATTAGTTATAATCGTTTGAAAAATGATGCATTAGTGTATGTTGAGTTTCCATGTACACTCAACATTGCTTCCAAAAACATTTTGACAAAAATTTTTTCGAAAAATTTCAAAATAATTTAGCAAAAAGTAGATGTTTTTAGATTCCATTTTTCAAGGCAAAGACGATGGACAATGTTATTCAACGAAAAAATTAATTCTTCAGGGTGAAAATCGAGGATATAAGTGTGAACTTATATCAGTTGATATCTCGGTGCATTTTTAAGCTAGCGCAAATCTGATAACACAGATCGACGCAGCTTAAAAATCCGCATCGAATGCACTATACTACATTGAGAAACACTTGATACAAAAATTAGTTATGATCGTTTGAAAAATGATGCATTAGTGTATGTTGAGTTTCCATGTACACTCAACATTGCTTCCAAAAACATTTTGACAAAAATTTTTTCGAAAAATTTCAAAATAATTTAGCAAAAAGTAGATGTTTTTAGATTCCATTTTTCAAAGCAAAGACGATGGACAATGTTATTCAACGAAAAAATTAATTCTTCAGGGTGAAAATCGAGGATATAAATGTGAACTTATATCAGTTGATATCTCGGTGCATTTTTAAGCTAGCGCAAATCTGATAACACAGATCGACGCAGCTTAAAAATCCGGATCGAATGTACTATACTACATTGAAGAACGCTTAATACAAAAATTAGTTATGATCGTTTGAAAAATGATGCATTAGTGTATGTTGAGTTTCCATGTACACTCAACATTGCTTCCAAAAACATTTTGACAAAAATTTTTTCGAAAAATTTCAAAATAAATTAGCAAAAAGTAGATGTTTTTAGATTCCTTTTTTCAAGGCAAAGACGATGGACAATGTTATTCAACGAAAAAATTAATTCTTCAGGGTGAAAATCGAGGATATTAGTGTGAACTTATATCAGTTGATATCTCGGTGCATTTTTAAGCTAGCGCAAATCTGATAACACAGATCGACGCAGCTTGAAAATCCGCATCGAATGCACTATACTACATTGAGAAACGCTTAATACAAAAATTAGTTATGATCGTTTGAAAAATGATGCATTAGTGTATGTTGAGTTTCCATGTACACTCAACATTGCTTCCAAAAACATTTTGACAAAAATTTTTTCGAAAAATTTCAAAATAATTCAGCAAAAAGTAGATGTTTTTAGATTTCATTTTTCAAGGCAAAGACGATGGACAATGTTATTCAACGAAAAAATTAATTCTTCAGGGTGAAAATCGAGGATATAAGTGTGAACTTAGATCAGTTGATATCTCGGTGCATTTTTAAGCTAGCGCGAATCTGATAACACAGATCGACGCAGCTTAAAAATCCGCATCGAATGCACTATACTACATTGAGAAACGCTTAATACAAAAATTAGTTATGATCGTTTGAAAAATGATGCATTAGTGTATGTTGAGTTTCCATGTGCACTCAACATTGCTTCCAAAAACATTTTGACAAAAATTTTTTCGAAAAATTTCAAAATAATTTAGCAAAAAGTAGATGTTTTTAAATTCCATTTTTCAAGGCAAAGACGATGGACAATGTTATTCAACGAAAAAATTAATTCTTCATGGTGAAAATCGAGGATATAAATGTGAACTTATATCAGTTGATATCTCGGTGCATTTTTAAGCTAGCGCAAATCTGATAACACAGATCGACGCAGCTTAAAAATCCGGATCGAATGTACTATACTACATTGAAGAACGCTTAATACAAAAATTAGTTATGATCGTTTGAAAAATGATGCATTAGTGTATGTTGAGTTTCCATGTACACTCAACATTGCTTCCAAAAACATTTTGACAAAAATTTTTTCGAAAAATTTCAAAATAAATTAGCAAAAAGTAGATGTTTTTAGATTCCTTTTTTCAAGGCAAAGACGATGGACAATGTTATTCAACGAAAAAATTAATTCTTCAGGGTGAAAATCGAGGATATAAGTGTGAACTTATATCAGTTGATATCTCGGTGCATTTTTAAGCTAGCGCAAATCTGATAACACAGATCGACGCAGCTTAAAAATCCGCATCGAATGCACTATACTACATTGAGAAACGCTTGATACAAAAATTAGTTATAATCGTTTGAAAAATGATGCATTAGTGTATGTTGAGTTTCCATGTACACTCAACATTGCTTCCAAAAACATTTTGACAAAAATTTTTTCGAAAAATTTCAAAATAATTCAGCAAAAAGTAGATGTTTTTAGATTTCATTTTTCAAGGCAAAGATGATGGACAATGTTATTCAACGAAAAAATTAATTCTTCAGGGTGAAAATCGAGGATATAAGGGTGAACTTAGATCAGTTGATATCTCGGTGCATTTTTAAGCTAGCGCAAATCTGATAACACAGATCGACGCAGCTTAAAAATTCGCATCGAATGCACTATACTACATTGAGAAACACTTGATACAAAAATTAGTTATGATCGTTTGAAAAATGATGCATTAGTGTATGTTGAGTTTCCATGTACACTCAACATTGCTTCCAAAAACATTTTGACAAAAATTTTTTCGAAAAATTTCAAAATAATTCAGCAAAAAGTAGATGTTTTTAGATTTCATTTTTCAAGGCAAAGACGATGGACAATGTTATTCAACGAAAAAATTAATTCTTCAGGGTGAAAATCGAGGATATAAGTGTGAACTTAGATCAGTTGATATCTCGGTGCATTTTTAAGCTAGCGCAAATCTGATAACACAGATCGACGCAGCTTAAAAATCCGCATCGAATGCACTATACTACATTGAGAAACGCTTAATACAAAAATTAGTTATGATCGTTTGAAAAATGATGCATTAGTGTATGTTGAGTTTCCATGTGCACTCAACATTGCTTCCAAAAACATTTTGACAAAAATTTTTTCGAAAAATTTCAAAATAATTTAGCAAAAAGTAGATGTTTTTAAATTCCATTTTTCAAGGCAAAGACGATGGACAATGTTATTCAACGAAAAAATTAATTCTTCAGGGTGAAAATCGAGGATATAAATGTGAACTTATATCAGTTGATATCTCGGTGCATTTTTAAGCTAGCGCAAATCTGATAACACAGATCGACGCAGCTTAAAAATCCGGATCGAATGTACTATACTACATTGAAGAACGCTTAATACAAAAATCAGTTATGATCGTTTGAAAAATGATGCATTAGTGTATGTTGAGTTTCCATGTACACTCAACATTGCTTCCAAAAACATTTTGACAAAAATTTTTTCGAAAAATTTCAAAATAAATTAGCAAAAAGTAGATGTTTTTAGATTCCTTTTTTCAAGGCAAAGACGATGGACAATGTTATTCAACGAAAAAATTAATTCTTCAGGGTGAAAATCGAGGATATAAGTGTGAACTTATATCAGTTGATATCTCGGTGCATTTTTAAGCTAGCGCAAATCTGATAACACAGATCGACGCAGCTTAAAAATCCGCATCGAATGCACTATACTACATTGAGAAACGCTTGATACAAAAATTAGTTATAATCGTTTGAAAAATGATGCATTAGTGTATGTTGAGTTTCCATGTACACTCAACATTGCTTCCAAAAACATTTTGACAAAAATTTTTTCGAAAAATTTCAAAATAATTCAGCAAAAAGTAGATGTTTTTAGATTTCATTTTTCAAGGCAAAGATGATGGACAATGTTATTCAACGAAAAAATTAATTCTTCAGGGTGAAAATCGAGGATATAAGTGTGAACTTAGATCAGTTGATATCTCGGTGCATTTTTAAGCTAGCGCAAATCTGATAACACAGATCGACGCAGCTTAAAAATTCGCATCGAATGCACTATACTACATTGAGAAACACTTGATACAAAAATTAGTTATGATCGTTTGAAAAATGATGCATTAGTGTATGTTGAGTTTCCATGTACACTCAACATTGCTTCCAAAAACATTTTGACAAAAATTTTTTCGAAAAATTTCAGAATAATTTAGCAAAAAGTAGATGTTTTTAGATTCCTTTTTTCAAGGCAAAGACGATGGACAATGTTATTCAACGAAAAAATTAATTCTTCAGGGTGAAAATCGGGTATATATGTGTGAACTTATATCAGTTGATATCTCGGTGCATTTTTAAGCTAGCGCAAATCTGATAACACAGATCGACGCAGCTTGAAAATCCGCATCGAATGCACTATACTACATTGAGAAACGCTTAATACAAAAATTAGTTATGATCGTTTGAAAAATGATGCATTAGTGTATGTTGAGTTTCCATGTACACTCAACATTGCTTCCAAAAACATTTTGACAAAAATTTTTTCGAAAAATTTCAGAATAATTTAGCAAAAAGTAGATGTTTTTAGATTCCTTTTTTCAAGGCAAAGACGATGGACAATGTTATTCAACGAAAAAATTAATTCTTCAGGGTGAAAATCGGGTATATATGTGTGAACTTATATCAGTTGATATCTCGGTGCATTTTTAAGCTAGCGCAAATCTGATAACACAGATCGACGCAGCTTGAAAATCCGCATCGAATGCACTATACTACATTGAGAAACGCTTAATACAAAAATTAGTTATGATCGTTTGAAAAATGATGCATTAGTGTATGTTGAGTTTCCATGTACACTCAACATTGCTTCCAAAAACATTTTGACAAAAATTTTTTCGAAAAATTTCAAAATAATTCAGCGAAAAGTAGATGTTTTTAGATTTCATTTTTCAAGGCAAAGACGATGGACAATGTTATTCAACGAAAAAATTAATTCTTCAGGGTGAAAATCGAGGATATAAGTGTGAACTTAGATCAGTTGATATCTCGGTGCATTTTTAAGCTAGCGCAAATCTGATAACACAGATCGACGCAGCTTAAAAATCCGCATCGAATGCACTATACTACATTGAGAAACGCTTAATACAAAAATTAGTTATGATCGTTTGAAAAATGATGCATTAGTGTATGTTGAGTTTCCATGTGCACTCAACATTGCTTCCAAAAACATTTTGACAAAAATTTTTTCGAAAAATTTCAAAATAATTTAGCAAAAAGTAGATGTTTTTAAATTCCATTTTTCAAGGCAAAGACGATGGACAATGTTATTCAACGAAAAAATTAATTCTTCAGGGTGAAAATCGAGGATATAAGTGTGAACTTATATCAGTTGATATCTCGGTGCATTTTTAAGCTAGCGCAAATCTGATAACACAGATCGACGCAGCTTAAAAATCCGCATCGAATGCACTATACTACATTGAGAAACACTTGATACAAAAATTAGTTATGATCGTTTGAAAAATGATGCATTAGTGTATGTTGAGTTTCCATGTACACTCAACATTGCTTCCAAAAACATTTTGACAAAAATTTTTTCGAAAAATTTCAAAATAATTTAGCAAAAAGTAGATGTTTTTAGATTCCATTTTTCAAGGCAAAGACGATGGACAATGTTATTCAACGAAAAAATTAATTCTTCAGGGTGAAAATCGAGGATATAAGTGTGAACTTATATCAGTTGATATCTCGGTGCATTTTTAAGCTAGCGCAAATCTGATAACACAGATCGACGCAGCTTAAAAATCCGCATCGAATGCACTATACTACATTGAGAAACACTTGATACAAAAATTAGTTATGATCGTTTGAAAAATGATGCATTAGTGTATGTTGAGTTTCCATGTACACTCAACATTGCTTCCAAAAACATTTTGACAGAAATTTTTTCGAAAAATTTCAAAATAATTTAGCAAAAAGTAGATGTTTTTAGATTCCATTTTTCAAGGCAAAGACGATGGACAATGTTATTCAACGAAAAAATTAATTCTTCAGGGTGAAAATCGAGGATATAAGTGTGAACTTATATCAGTTGATATCTCGGTGCATTTTTAAGCTAGCGCAAATCTGATAACACAGATCGACGCAGCTTAAAAATCCGCATCGAATGCACTATACTACATTGAGAAACACTTGATACAAAAATTAGTTATGATCGTTTGAAAAATGATGCATTAGTGTATGTTGAGTTTCCATGTACACTCAACATTGCTTCCAAAAACATTTTGACAAAAATTTTTTCGAAAAATTTCAAAATAATTTAGCAAAAAGTAGATGTTTTTAGATTCCATTTTTCAAGGCAAAGACGATGGACAATGTTATTCAACGAAAAAATTAATTCTTCAGGGTGAAAATCGAGGATATAAGTGTGAACTTATATCAGTTGATATCTCGGTGCATTTTTAAGCTAGCGCAAATCTGATAACACAGATCGACGCAGCTTAAAAATCCGCATCGAATGCACTATACTACATTGAGAAACACTTGATACAAAAATTAGTTATGATCGTTTGAAAAATGATGCATTAGTGTATGTTGAGTTTCCATGTACACTCAACATTGCTTCCAAAAACATTTTGACAGAAATTTTTTCGAAAAATTTCAAAATAATTTAGCAAAAAGTAGATGTTTTTAGATTCCATTTTTCAAGGCAAAGACGATGGACAATGTTATTCAACGAAAAAATTAATTCTTCAGGGTGAAAATCGAGGATATAAGTGTGAACTTATATCAGTTGATATATCGGTGCATTTTTAAGCTAGCGCAAATCTGATAACACAGATCGACGCAGCTTAAAAATTCGCATCGAATGCACTATACTACATTGAGAAACACTTGATACAAAAATTAGTTATGATCGTTTGAAAAATGATGCATTAGTGTATGTTGAGTTTCCATGTACACTCAACATTGCTTCCAAAAACATTTTGACAAAAATTTTTTCGAAAAATTTCAGAATAATTTAGCAAAAAGTAGATGTTTTTAGATTCCTTTTTTCAAGGCAAAGACGATGGACAATGTTATTCAACGAAAAAATTAATTCTTCAGGGTGAAAATCGGGTATATATGTGTGAACTTATATCAGTTGATATCTCGGTGCATTTTTAAGCTAGCGCAAATCTGATAACACAGATCGACGCAGCTTGAAAATCCGCATCGAATGCACTATACTACATTGAGAAACGCTTAATACAAAAATTAGTTATGATCGTTTGAAAAATGATGCATTAGTGTATGTTGAGTTTCCATGTACACTCAACATTGCTTCCAAAAACATTTTGACAAAAATTTTTTCGAAAAATTTCAAAATAATTCAGCAAAAAGTAGATGTTTTTAGATTTCATTTTTCAAGGCAAAGACGATGGACAATGTTATTCAACGAAAAAATTAATTCTTCAGGGTGAAAATCGAGGATATAAGTGTGAACTTAGATCAGTTGATATCTCGGTGCATTTTTAAGCTAGCGCAAATCTGATAACACAGATCGACGCAGCTTAAAAATCCGCATCGAATGCACTATACTACATTGAGAAACGCTTAATACAAAAATTAGTTATGATCGTTTGAAAAATGATGCATTAGTGTATGTTGAGTTTCCATGTGCACTCAACATTGCTTCCAAAAACATTTTGACAAAAATTTTTTCGAAAAATTTCAAAATAATTTAGCAAAAAGTAGATGTTTTTAGATTCCATTTTTCAAGGCAAAGACGATGGACAATGTTATTCAACGAAAAAATTAATTCTTCAGGGTGAAAATCGAGGATATAAGTGTGAACTTATATCAGTTGATATCTCGGTGCATTTTTAAGCTAGCGCAAATCTGATAACACAGATCGACGCAGCTTAAAAATCCGCATCGAATGCACTATACTACATTGAGAAACACTTGATACAAAAATTAGTTATGATCGTTTGAAAAATGATGCATTAGTGTATGTTGAGTTTCCATGTACACTCAACATTGCTTCCAAAAACATTTTGACAGAAATTTTTTCGAAAAATTTCAAAATAATTTAGCAAAAAGTAGATGTTTTTAGATTCCATTTTTCAAGGCAAAGACGATGGACAATGTTATTCAACGAAAAAATTAATTCTTCAGGGTGAAAATCGAGGATATAAGTGTGAACTTATATCAGTTGATATATCGGTGCATTTTTAAGCTAGCGCAAATCTGATAACACAGATCGACGCAGCTTAAAAATTCGCATCGAATGCACTATACTACATTGAGAAACACTTGATACAAAAATTAGTTATGATCGTTTGAAAAATGATGCATTAGTGTATGTTGAGTTTCCATGTACACTCAACATTGCTTCCAAAAACATTTTGACAGAAATTTTTTCGAAAAATTTCAAAATAATTTAGCAAAAAGTAGATGTTTTTAGATTCCATTTTTCAAGGCAAAGACGATGGACAATGTTATTCAACGAAAAAATTAATTCTTCAGGGTGAAAATCGAGGATATAAGTGTGAACTTATATCAGTTGATATATCGGTGCATTTTTAAGCTAGCGCAAATCTGATAACACAGATCGACGCAGCTTAAAAATTCGCATCGAATGCACTATACTACATTGAGAAACACTTGATACAAAAATTAGTTATGATCGTTTGAAAAATGATGCATTAGTGTATGTTGAGTTTCCATGTACACTCAACATTGCTTCCAAAAACATTTTGACAAAAATTTTTTCGAAAAATTTCAGAATAATTTAGCAAAAAGTAGATGTTTTTAGATTCCTTTTTTCAAGGCAAAGACGATGGACAATGTTATTCAACGAAAAAATTAATTCTTCAGGGTGAAAATCGGGTATATATGTGTGAACTTATATCAGTTGATATCTCGGTGCATTTTTAAGCTAGCGCAAATCTGATAACACAGATCGACGCAGCTTGAAAATCCGCATCGAATGCACTATACTACATTGAGAAACGCTTAATACAAAAATTAGTTATGATCGTTCGAAAAATGATGCATTAGTGTATGTTGAGTTTCCATGTACACTCAACATTGCTTCCAAAAACATTTTGACAAAAATTTTTTCGAAAAATTTCAAAATAATTCAGCAAAAAGTAGATGTTTTTAGATTTCATTTTTCAAGGCAAAGACGATGGACAATGTTATTCAACGAAAAAATTAATTCTTCAGGGTGAAAATCGAGGATATAAGTGTGAACTTAGATCAGTTGATATCTCGGTGCATTTTTAAGCTAGCGCAAATCTGATAACACAGATCGACGCAGCTTAAAAATCCGCATCGAATGCACTATACTACATTGAGAAACACTTGATACAAAAAATAGTTATGATCGTTTGAAAAATGATGCATTAGTGTATGTTGAGTTTCCATGTACACTCAACATTGCTTCCAAAAACATTTTGACAGAAATTTTTTCGAAAAATTTCAAGATAATTTAGCAAAAAGTAGATGTTTTTAGATTCCAATTTTCAAGGCAAAGACGATGGACAATGTTATTCAACGAAAAAATTAATTCTTCAGGGTGAAAATCGAGGATATAAGTGTGAACTTATATCAGTTGATATATCGGTGCATTTTTAAGCTAGCGCAAATCTGATAACACAGATCGACGCAGCTTAAAAATTCGCATCGAATGCACTATACTACATCGAGAAACACTTGATACAAAAATTAGTTATGATCGTTTGAAAAATGATGCATTAGTGTATGTTGAGTTTCCATGTACACTCAACATTGCTTCCAAAAACATTTTGACAAAAATTTTTTCGAAAAATTTCAGAATAATTTAGCAAAAAGTAGATGTTTTTAGATTCCTTTTTTCAAGGCAAAGACGATGGACAATGTTATTCAACGAAAAAATTAATTCTTCAGGGTGAAAATCGGGTATATATGTGTGAACTTATATCAGTTGATATCTCGGTGCATTTTTAAGCTAGCGCAAATCTGATAACACAGATCGACGCAGCTTGAAAATCCGCATCGAATGCACTATACTACATTGAGAAACGCTTAATACAAAAATTAGTTATGATCGTTTGAAAAATGATGCATTAGTGTATGTTGAGTTTCCATGTACACTCAACATTGCTTCCAAAAACATTTTGACAAAAATTTTTTCGAAAAATTTCAAAATAATTCAGCAAAAAGTAGATGTTTTTAGATTTCATTTTTCAAGGCAAAGACGATGGACAATGTTATTCAACGAAAAAATTAATTCTTCAGGGTGAAAATCGAGGATATAAGTGTGAACTTAGATCAGTTGATATCTCGGTGCATTTTTAAGCTAGCGCAAATCTGATAACGCAGATCGACGCAGCTTAAAAATCCGCATCGAATGCACTATACTACATTGAGAAACGCTTAATACAAAAATTAGTTATGATCGTTTGAAAAATGATGCATTAGTGTATGTTGAGTTTCCATGTGCACTCAACATTGCTTCCAAAAACATTTTGACAAAAATTTTTTCGAAAAATTTCAAAATAATTTAGCAAAAAGTAGATGTTTTTAGATTCCATTTTTCAAGGCAAAGACGATGGACAATGTTATTCAACGAAAAAATTAATTCTTCAGGGTGAAAATCGGGTATATATGTGTGAACTTATATCAGTTGATATCTCGGTGCATTTTTAAGCTAGCGCAAATCTGATAACACAGATCGACGCAGCTTGAAAATCCGCATCGAATGCACTATACTACATTGAGAAACGCTTAATACAAAAATTAGTTATGATCGTTTGAAAAATGATGCATTAGTGTATGTTGAGTTTCCATGTACACTCAACATTGCTTCCAAAAACATTTTGACAAAAATTTTTTCGAAAAATTTCAAAATAATTCAGCAAAAAGTAGATGTTTTTAGTATTCATTTTTCAAGGCGAAGACGATGGACAATGTTATTCAACGAAAAAATTAATTCTTCAGGGTGAAAATCGGGTATATATGTGTGAACTTATATCAGTTGATATCTCGGTGCATTTTGAAGCTAGCGCAAATCTGATAACACAGATCGACGCAGCTTGAAAATCCGCATCGAATGCACTATACTACATTGAGAAACGCTTAATACAAAAATTAGTTATGATCGTTTGAAAAATGATGCATTAGTGTATGTTGAGTTTCCATGTACACTCAACATTGCTTCCAAAAACATTTTGACAAAAATTTTTTCAAAAATTTCAAAATAATTTAGCAAAAAGTAGATGTTTTTAGATTCCTTTTTTCAAGGCAAAGACGATGGACAATGTTATTCAACGAAAAAATTAATTCTTCAGGGTGAAAATCGGGTATATATGTGTGAACTTATATCAGTTGATATCTCGGTGCATTTTTAAGCTAGCGCAAATCTGATAACACAGATCGACGCAGCTTGAAAATCCGCATCGAATGCACTATACTACATTGAGAAACGCTTAATACAAAAATTAGTTATGATCGTTTGAAAAATGATGCATTAGTGTATGTTGAGTTTCCATGTACACTCAACATTGCTTCCAAAAACATATTGACAAAAATTTTTTCGAAAAATTTCAAAATAATTTAGCAAAAAGTAGATGTTTTTAGATTCCTTTTTTCAAGGCAAAGACGATGGACAATGTTATTCAACGAAAAAATTAATTCTTCAGGGTGAAAATCGGGTATATATGTGTGAACTTATATCAGTTGATATCTCGGTGCATTTTTAAGCTAGCGCAAATCTGATAACACAGATCGACGCAGCTTGAAAATCCGCATCGAATGCACTATACTACATTGAGAAACGCTTAATACAAAAATTAGTTATGATCGTTTGAAAAATGATGCATTAGTGTATGTTGAGTTTCCATGTACACTCAACATTGCTTCCAAAAACATTTTGACAAAAATTTTTTCGAAAAATTTCAAAATAATTTAGCAAAAAGTAGATGTTTTTAGATTCCATTTTTCAAGGCAAAGACGATGGACAAGGTTATTCAACGAAAAAATTAATTCTTCAGGGTGAAAATCGAGGATATAAGTGTGAACTTATATCAGTTGATATCTCGGTGCATTTTTAAGCTAGCGCAAATCTGATAACACAGATCGACGCAGCTTAAAAATCCGCATCGAATGCACTATACTACATTGAAGAACGCTTAATACAAAAATTAGTTACGATTGTTTGAAAAATGATGCATTAATGTATGTTGAGTTTCCATGTACACTCAACATTGCTTCCAAAAACATTTTGACAAAAATTTTTTCGAAAAATTTCAAAATAAATTAGCAAAAAGTAGATGTTTTTAGATTCCATTTTTCAAGGCAAAGACGATGGACAAGGTTATTCAACGAAAAAATTAATTCTTCAGGGTGAAAATCGAGGATATAAGTGTGAACTTATATCAGTTGATATCTCGGTGCATTTTTAAGCTAGCGCAAATCTGATAACACAGATCGACGCAGCTTAAAAATCCGCATCGAATGCACTATACTACATTGAGAAACGCTTGATACAAAAATTAGTTCTGATGGTTTGAAAAATGATGCATTAGTGTATGTTGAGTTTCCATGTACACTCAACATTGCTTCCAAAAACATTTTGACAAAAATTTTTTCGAAAAATTTCAGAATAATTTAGCAAAAAGTAGATGTTTTTAGATTCCATTTTTCAAGGCAAAGACGATGGACAATGTTATTCAACGAAAAAATTAATTCTTCAGGGTGAAAATCGAGGATATAAGTGTGAACTTATATCAGTTGATATCTCGGTGCATTTTTAAGCTAGCGCAAATCTGATAACACAGATCGACGCAGCTTAAAAATCCGGATCGAATGTACTATACTACATTGAAGAACGCTTAATACAAAAATTAGTTATGATCGTTTGAAAAATGATGCATTACTGTATGTTGAGTTTCCATGTACACTCAACATTGCTTCCAAAAACATTTTGACAAAAATTTTTTCGAAAAATTTCAAAATAATTTAGCAAAAAGTAGATGTTTTTAGATTCCTTTTTTCAAGGCAAAGACGATGGACAATGTTATTCAACGAAAAAATTAATTCTTCAGGGTGAAAATCGAGGATATAAGTGTAAACTTATATCAGTTGATATCTCGGTGCATTTTTAAGCTAGCGCAAATCTGATAACACAGATCGACGCAGCTTAAAAATCCGCATCGAATGCACTATACTACATTGAGAAACGCTTAATACAAAAATTAGTTATGATCGTTTGAAAAATGATGCATTAGTGTATGTTGTGTTTCCATGTACACTCAACATTGCTTCCAAAAACATTTTGACAAAAATTTTTTCGAAAAATTTCAAAATAATTCAGCAAAAAGTAGATGTTTTTAGATTTCATTTTTCAAGGCAAAGACGATGGACAATGTTATTCAACGAAAAAATTAATTCTTCAGGGTGAAAATCGAGGATATAAGTGTGAACTTAGATCAGTTGATATCTCGGTGCATTTTTAAGCTAGCGCAAATCTGATAACACAGATCGACGCAGCTTAAAAATCCGCATCGAATGCACTATACTACATTGAGAAACGCTTAATACAAAAATTAGTTATGATCGTTTGAAAAATGATGCATTAGTGTATGTTGAGTTTCCATGTGCACTCAACATTGCTTCCAAAAACATTTTGACAAAAATTTTTTCGAAAAATTTCAAAATAATTTAGCAAAAAGTAGATGTTTTTAGATTCCATTTTTCAAGGCAAAGACGATGGACAATGTTATTAAACGAAAAAATTAATTCTTCAGGGTGAAAATCGGGTATATATGTGTGAACTTATATCAGTTGATATCTCGGTGCATTTTTAAGCTAGCGCAAATCTGATAACACAGATCGACGCAGCTTGAAAATCCGCATCGAATGCACTATACTACATTGAGAAACGCTTAATACAAAAATTAGTTATGATCGTTTGAAAAATGATGCATTAGTGTATGTTGAGTTTCCATGTACACTCAACATTGCTTCCAAAAACATTTTGACAAAAATTTTTTCGAAAAATTTCAAAATAATTCAGCAAAAAGTAGATGTTTTTAGATTTCATTTTTCAAGGCAAAGACGATGGACAATGTTATTCAACGAAAAAATTAATTCTTCAGGGTGAAAATCGGGTATATATGTGTGAACTTATATCAGTTGATATCTCGGTGCATTTTTAAGCTAGCGCAAATCTGATAACACAGATCGACGCAGCTTGAAAATCCGCATCGAATGCACTATACTACATTGAGAAACGCTTAATACAAAAATTAGTTATGATCGTTTGAAAAATGATGCATTAGTGTATGTTGAGTTTCCATGTACACTCAACATTGCTTCCAAAAACATTTTGACAAAAATTTTTTCGAAAAATTTCAAAATAATTCAGCAAAAAGTAGATGTTTTTAGATTTCATTTTTCAAGGCAAAGACGATGGACAATGTTATTCAACGAAAAAATTAATTCTTCAGGGTGAAAATCGGGTATATATGTGTGAACTTATATCAGTTGATATCTCGGTGCATTTTGAAGCTAGCGCAAATCTGATAACACAGATCGACGCAGCTTGAAAATCCGCATCGAATGCACTATACTACATTGAGAAACGCTTAATACAAAAATTAGTTATGATCGTTTGAAAAATGATGCATTAGTGTATGTTGAGTTTCCATGTACACTCAACATTGCTTCCAAAAACATTTTGACAAAAATTTTTTCAAAAATTTCAAAATAATTTAGCAAAAAGTAGATGTTTTTAGATTCCTTTTTTCAAGGCAAAGACGATGGACAATGTTATTCAACGAAAAAATTAATTCTTCAGGGTGAAAATCGAGGATATAAGTGTGAACTTATATCAGTTGATATATCGTTGCATTTTTAAGCTAGCGCAAATCTGATAACACTGATCGACGCAGCTTAAAAATCCGCATCGAATGCACTATACTACATTGAGAAACGCTTAATACAAAAATTAGTTATGATCGTTTGAAAAATGATGCATTAGTGTATGTTGAGTTTCCATGTACACTCAACATTGCTTCCAAAAACATTTTGACAAAAATTTTTTCGAAAAATTTCAAAATAATTTAGCAAAAAGTAGATGTTTTTAGATTCCTTTTTTCAAGGCGAAGACGATGGACAATGTTATTCAACGAAAAAATTATTTCTTCAGGGTGAAAATCGAGGATATAAGTGTGAACTTATATCAGTTGATATATCGGTGCATTTTTAAGCTAGCGCAAATCTGATAACACAGATCAACGCAGCTTAAAAATCCGCATCGAATGCACTATACTACATTGAGAAACGCTTAATACAAAAATTAGTTATGATCGTTTGAAAAATGATGCATTAGTGTATGTTGAGTTTCCATGTACACTCAACATTGCTTCCAAAAACATTTTGACAAAAATTTTTTCGAAAAATTTCAAAATAATTTAGCAAAAAGTAGATGTTTTTAGATTCCTTTTTTCAAGGCAAAGACGATGGACAATGTTATTTAACGAAAAAATTAATTTTTCAGGGTGAAAATCGAGGATATAAGTGTGAACTTATATCAGTTGATATATCGTTGCATTTTTAAGCTAGCGCAAATCTGATAACACAGATCGACGCAGCTTAAAAATCCGCATCGAATGCACTATACTACATTGAGAAACGCTTAATACAAAAATTAGTTATGATCGTTTGAAAAATGATGCATTAGTGTATGTTGAGTTTCCATGTACACTCAACATTGCTTCCAAAAACATTTTGACAAAAATTTTTTCGAAAAATTTCAAAATAATTTAGCAAAAAGTAGATGTTTTTAGATTCCTTTTTTCAAGGCAAAGACGATGGACAATGTTATTCAACGAAAAAATTAATTCTTCAGGGTGAAAATCGAGGATATAAGTGTGAACTTATATCAGTTGATATCTCGGTACATTTTTAAGCTAGCGCAAATCTGATAACACAGATCGACGCAGCTTAAAAATCCGCATCGAATGCACTATACTACATTGAGAAACGCTTAATACAAAAATTAGTTATGATCGTTTGAAAAATGATGCATTAGTGTATGTTGAGTTTCCATGTACACTCAACATTGCTTCCAAAAACATTTTGACAAAAATTTTTTCGAAAAATTTCAAAATAATTTAGCAAAAAGTAGATGTTTTTAGATTCCTTTTTTCAAGGCAAAGACGATGGACAATGTTATTCAACGAAAAAATTATTTCTTCAGGGTGAAAATCGAGGATATAAGTGTAAACTTATATCAGTTGATATCTCGGTGCATTTTTAAGCTAGCGCAAATCTGATAACACAGATCGACGCAGCTTAAAAATCCGCATCGAATGCACTATACTACATGGAAGAACGCTTAATACAAAAATTAGTTATGATCGTTTGAAAAATGATGCATTAGTGTATGTTGAGTTTCCATGTACACTCAACATTGCTTCCAAAAACATTTTGACAAAAATTTTTTCGAAAAATTTCAAAATAATTTAGCAAAAAGTAGATGTTTTTAGATTCCTTTTTTCAAGGCAAAGACGATGGACAATGTTATTTAACGAAAAAATTAATTTTTCAGGGTGAAAATCGAGGATATAAGTGTGAACTTATATCAGTTGATATATCGTTGCATTTTTAAGCTAGCGCAAATCTGATAACACAGATCGACGCAGCTTAAAAATCCGCATCGAATGCACTATACTACATTGAGAAACGCTTAATACAAAAATTAGTTATGATCGTTTGAAAAATGATGCATTAGTGTATGTTGAGTTTCCATGTACACTCAACATTGCTTCCAAAAACATTTTGACAAAAATTTTTTCGAAAAATTTCAAAATAATTTAGCAAAAAGTAGATGTTTTTAGATTCCTTTTTTCAAGGCAAAGACGATGGACAATGTTATTCAACGAAAAAATTAATTCTTCAGGGTGAAAATCGAGGATATAAGTGTGAACTTATATCAGTTGATATCTCGGTACATTTTTAAGCTAGCGCAAATCTGATAACACAGATCGACGCAGCTTAAAAATCCGCATCGAATGCACTATACTACATGGAAGAACGCTTAATACAAAAATTAGTTATGATCGTTTGAAAAATGATGCATTAGTGTATGTTGAGTTTCCATGTACACTCAACATTGCTTCCAAAAACATTTTGACAAAAATTTTTTCGAAAAATTTCAAAATAATTTAGCAAAAAGTAGATGTTTCTAGATTCCTTTTTTCAAGGCAAAGACGATGGACAATGTTATTCAACGAAAAAATTAATTCTTCAGGGTGAAAATCGAGGATATAAGTGTGAACTTATATCAGTTGATATCTCGGTACATTTTTAAGCTAGCGCAAATCTGATAACACAGATCGACGCAGCTTAAAAATCCGCATCGAATGCACTATACTACATGGAAGAACGCTTAATACAAAAATTAGTTATGATCGTTTGAAAAATGATGCATTAGTGTATGTTGAGTTTCCATGTACACTCAACATTGCTTCCAAAAACATTTTGACAAAAATTTTTTCGAAAAATTTCAAAATAATTTAGCAAAAAGTAGATGTTTTTAGATTCCTTTTTTCAAGGCAAAGACGATGGACAATGTTATTCAACGAAAAAATTAATTCTTCAGGGTGAAAATCGAGGATATAAGTGTGAACTTATATCAGTTGATATCTCGGTACATTTTTAAGCTAGCGCAAATCTGATAACACAGATCGACGCAGCTTAAAAATCCTCATCGAATGCACTATACTACATGGAAGAACGCTTAATACAAAAATTAGTTATGATCGTTTGAAAAATGATGCATTAGTGTATGTTGAGTTTCCATGTACACTCAACATTGCTTCCAAAAACATTTTGACAAAAATTTTTTCGAAAAATTTCAAAATAATTTAGCAAAAAGTAGATGTTTTTAGATTCCTTTTTTCAAGGCGAAGACGATGGACAATGTTATTCAACGAAAAAATTATTTCTTCAGGGTGAAAATCGAGGATATAAGTGTGAACTTATATCAGTTGATATATCGGTGCATTTTTAAGCTAGCGCAAATCTGATAACACAGCTCAACGCAGCTTAAAAATCCGCATCGAATGCACTATACTACATTGAGAAACGCTTAATACAAAAATTAGTTATGATCGTTTGAAAAATGATGCATTAGTGTATGTTGAGTTTCCATGTACACTCAACATTGCTTCCAAAAACATTTTGACAAAAATTTTTTCGAAAAATTTCAAAATAATTTAGCAAAAAGTAGATGTTTTTAGATTCCTTTTTTCAAGGCAAAGACGATGGACAATGTTATTTAACGAAAAAATTAATTTTTCAGGGTGAAAATCGAGGATATAAGTGTGAACTTATATCAGTTGATATATCGTTGCATTTTTAAGCTAGCGCAAATCTGATAACACAGATCGACGCAGCTTAAAAATCCGCATCGAATGCACTATACTACATTGAGAAACGCTTAATACAAAAATTAGTTATGATCGTTTGAAAAATGATGCATTAGTGTATGTTGAGTTTCCATGTACACTCAACATTGCTTCCAAAAACATTTTGACAAAAATTTTTTCGAAAAATTTCAAAATAATTTAGCAAAAAGTAGATGTTTTTAGATTCCTTTTTTCAAGGCAAAGACGATGGACAATGTTATTCAACGAAAAAATTAATTCTTCAGGGTGAAAATCGAGGATATAAGTGTGAACTTATATCAGTTGATATCTCGGTACATTTTTAAGCTAGCGCAAATCTGATAACACAGATCGACGCAGCTTAAAAATCCGCATCGAATGCACTATACTACATGGAAGAACGCTTAATACAAAAATTAGTTATGATCGTTTGAAAAATGATGCATTAGTGTATGTTGAGTTTCCATGTACACTCAACATTGCTTCCAAAAACATTTTGACAAAAATTTTTTCGAAAAATTTCAAAATAATTTAGCAAAAAGTAGATGTTTTTAGATTCCTTTTTTCAAGGCAAAGACGATGGACAATGTTATTCAACGAAAAATTTATTTCTTCAGGGTGAAAATCGAGGATATAAGTGTGAACTTATATCAGTTGATATCTCGGTGCATTTTTAAGCTAGCGCAAATCTGATAACACAGATCGACGCAGCTTAAAAATCCGCATCGAATGCACTATACTACATTGAGAAACGCTTAATACAAAAATTAGTTATGATCGTTTGAAAAATGATGCATTAGTGTATGTTGAGTTTCCATGTACACTCAACATTGCTTCCAAAAACATTTTGACAAAAATTTTTTCGAAAATTTTCGGAATAATTTAGCAAAAAGTAGATGTTTTTAGATTCCTTTTTTCAAGGCAAAGACGATGGACAATGTTATTTAACGAAAAAATTAATTCTTCAGGGTGAAAATCGAGGATATAAGTGTAAACTTATATCAGTTGATATCTCGGTACATTTTTAAGCTAGCGCAAATCTGATAACACAGATCGACGCAGCTTAAAAATCCGCATCGAATGCACTATACTACATTGAGAAACGTTTAATACAAAAATTAGTTATGATCGTTTGAAAAATGATGCATTAGTGTATGTTGAGTTTCCATGTACACTCAACATTGCTTCCAAAAACATTTTGACAAAAATTTTTTCGAAAAATTTCAAAATAATTTGGCAAAAAGTAGATGTTTTTTGATTCCTTTTTTCAAGGCAAAGACGATGGACAATGTTATTTAACGAAAAAATTAATTCTTCAGGGTGAAAATCGAGGATATAAGTTTAAACTTATATCAGTTGATATCTCGGTACATTTTTAAGCTAGCGCAAATCTGATAACACAGATCGACGCAGCTTAAAAATCCTCATCGAATGCACTATACTACATGGAAGAACGCTTAATACAAAAATTAGTTATGATCGTTTGAAAAATGATGCATTAGTGTATGTTGAGTTTCCATGTACACTCAACATTGCTTCCAAAAACATTTCGACAAAAATTTTTTCGAAAAATTTCAAAATAATTTAGCAAAAAGTAGATGTTTTTAGATTCCTTTTTTCAAGGCGAAGACGATGGACAATGTTATTCAACGAAAAAATTATTTCTTCAGGGTGAAAATCGAGGATATAAGTGTGAACTTATATCAGTTGATATATCGGTGCATTTTTAAGCTAGCGCAAATCTGATAACACAGATCAACGCAGCTTAAAAATCCGCATCGAATGCACTATACTACATTGAGAAACGCTTAATACAAAAATTAGTTATGATCGTTTGAAAATTATGCATTAGTGTATGTTGAGTTTCCATGTACACTCAACATTGCTTCCAAAAACATTTTGACAAAAATTTTTTCGAAAAATTTCAAAATAATTTAGCAAAAAATAGATGTTTTTAGATTCTTTTTTTCAAGGCAAAGACGATGGACAATGTTATTTAACGAAAAAATTAATTCTTTAGGGTGAAAATCGAGGATATAAGTGTAAACTTATATCAGTTGATATCTCGGTGCATTTTTAAGCTAGCGCAAATCTGATAACACAGATCGACGCAGCTTAAAAATCCGCATCGAATGCACTATACTACATTGAGAAACGCTTAATACAAAAATTAGTTATGATCGTTTGAAAAATGATGCATTAGTGTATGTTGAGTTTCCATGTACACTCAACATTGCTTCCAAAAACATTTTGACAAAAATTTTTTCGAAAAATTTCAAAATAATTTAGCAAAAAGTAGATGTTTTTAGATTCCTTTTTTCAAGGCGAAGACGATGGACAATGTTATTCAACGAAAAAATTATTTCTTCAGGGTGAAAATCGAGGATATAAGTGTGAACTTATATCAGTTGATATATCGGTGCATTTTTAAGCTAGCGCAAATCTGATAACACAGATCAACGCAGCTTAAAAATCCGCATCGAATGCACTATACTACATTGAGAAACGCTTAATACAAAAATTAGTTATGATCGTTTGAAAATTATGCATTAGTGTATGTTGAGTTTCCATGTACACTCAACATTGCTTCCAAAAACATTTTGACAAAAATTTTTTCGAAAAATTTCAAAATAATTTAGCAAAAAGTAGATGTTTTTAGATTCCTTTTTTCAAGGCAAAGACGATGAACAATGTTATTCAACGAAAAAATTATTTCTTCAGGGTGAAAATCGAGGATATAAGTGTGAACTTATATCAGTTGATATCTCGGTGCATTTTTAAGCTAGCGCAAATCTGATAACACAGATCGACGCAGCTTAAAAATCCGCATCGAATGCACCATACTACATTGAGAAACGCTTAATACAAAAATTAGTTATGATCGTTTGAAAAATGATGCATTAGTGTATGTTGAGTTTCCATGTACACTCAACATTGCTTCCAAAAACATTTTGACAAAAATTTTTTCGAAAAATTTCAGAATAATTTAGCAAAAAGTAGATGTTTTAAGATTCCTTTTTTCAAGGCAAAGACGATGGACAATGTTATTCAACGAAAAAATTAATTCTTCAGGGTGAAAATCGAAGATATAAGTGTAAACTTATATCAGTTGATATCTCGGTGCATTTTTAAGCTAGCGCAAATCTGATAACACAGATCGACGCAGCTTAAAAATCCGCATCGAATGCACTATACTACATTGAGAAACGCTTAATACAAAAATTAGTTATGATCGTTTGAAAAATGATGCATTAGTGTATGTTGAGTTTCCATGTACACTCAACATTGCTTCCAAAAACATTTTGACAAAAATTTTTTCGAAAAATTTCAAAATAATTTAGCAAAAAGTAGATGTTTTTAGATTCCTTTTTTCAAGGCAAAGACGATGGACAATGTTATTCAACGAAAAAATTAATTCTTCAGGGTGAAAATCGAGGATATAAGTGTGAACTTATACCAGTTGATATCTCGGTACATTTTTAAGCTAGCGCAAATCTGATAACACAGATCGACGCAGCTTAAAAATCCGCATCGAATGCACTATACTACATGGAAGAACGCTTAATACAAAAATTAGTTATGATCGTTTGAAAAATGATGCATTAGTGTATGTTGAGTTTCCATGTACACTCAACATTGCTTCCAAAAACATTTTGACAAAAATTTTTTCGAAAAATTTCAAAATAATTTAGCAAAAAGTAGATGTTTTTAGATTCCTTTTTTCAAGGCAAAGACGATGGACAATGTTATTCAACGAAAAAATTATTTCTTCAGGGTGAAAATCGAGGATATAAGTGTGAACTTATATCAGTTGATATCTCGGTGCATTTTTAAGCTAGCGCAAATCTGATAACACAGATCGACGCAGCTTAAAAATCCGCATCGAATGCACTATACTACATTGAGAAACGCTTAATACAAAAATTAGTTATGATCGTTTGAAAAATGATGCATTAGTGTATGTTGAGTTTCCATGTACACTCAACATTGCTTCCAAAAACATTTTGACAAAAATTTTTTCGAAAAATTTCAAAATAATTTAGCAAAAAGTAGATGTTTTTAGATTCCTTTTTTCAAGGCAAAGACGATGGACAATGTAATTCAACGAAAAAATTAATTCTTCAGGGTGAAAATCGAGGATATAAGTGTAAACTTATATCAGTTGATATCTCGGTGCATTTTTAAGCTAGCGCAAATCTGATAACACAGATCGACGTAGGTTAAAAATCCGCATCGAATGCACTATACTACATTGAGAAACGCTTAATACAAAAATTAGTTATGATCGTTTGAAAAATGATGCATTAGTGTATGTTGAGTTTCCATGTACACTCAACATTGCTTCCAAAAACATTTTGACAAAAATTTTTTCGAAAAATTTCAAAATAATTTAGCAAAAAATAGATGTTTTTAGATTCCTTTTTTCAAGGCAAAGACGATGGACAATGTTATTTAACGAAAAAATTAATTCTTTAGGGTGAAAATCGAGGATATAAGTGTAAACTTATATCAGTTGATATCTCGGTGCATTTTTAAGCTAGCGCAAATCTGATAACACAGATCGACGCAGCTTAAAAATCCGCATCGAATGCACTATACTACATTGAGAAACGCTTAATACAAAAATTAGTTATGATCGTTTGAAAAATGATGCATTAGTGTATGTTGAGTTTCCATGTACACTCAACATTGCTTCCAAAAACATTTTGACAAAAATTTTTTCGAAAAATTTCAAAATAATTTAGCAAAAAGTAGATGTTTTTAGATTCCTTTTTTCAAGGCGAAGACGATGGACAATGTTATTCAACGAAAAAATTATTTCTTCAGGGTGAAAATCGAGGATATAAGTGTGAACTTATATCAGTTGATATATCGGTGCATTTTTAAGCTAGCGCAAATCTGATAACACAGATCAACGCAGCTTAAAAATCCGCATCGAATGCACTATACTACATTGAGAAACGCTTAATACAAAAATTAGTTATGATCGTTTGAAAATTATGCATTAGTGTATGTTGAGTTTCCATGTACACTCAACATTGCTTCCAAAAACATTTTGACAAAAATTTTTTCGAAAAATTTCAAAATAATTTAGCAAAAAGTAGATGTTTTTAGATTCCTTTTTTCAAGGCAAAGACGATGAACAATGTTATTCAACGAAAAAATTATTTCTTCAGGGTGAAAATCGAGGATATAAGTGTGAACTTATATCAGTTGATATCTCGGTGCATTTTTAAGCTAGCGCAAATCTGATAACACAGATCGACGCAGCTTAAAAATCCGCATCGAATGCACCATACTACATTGAGAAACGCTTAATACAAAAATTAGTTATGATCGTTTGAAAAATGATGCATTAGTGTATGTTGAGTTTCCATGTACACTCAACATTGCTTCCAAAAACATTTTGACAAAAATTTTTTCGAAAAATTTCAGAATAATTTAGCAAAAAGTAGATGTTTTAAGATTCCTTTTTTCAAGGCAAAGACGATGGACAATGTTATTCAACGAAAAAATTAATTCTTCAGGGTGAAAATCGAAGATATAAGTGTAAACTTATATCAGTTGATATCTCGGTGCATTTTTAAGCTAGCGCAAATCTGATAACACAGATCGACGCAGCTTAAAAATCCGCATCGAATGCACTATACTACATTGAGAAACGCTTAATACAAAAATTAGTTATGATCGTTTGAAAAATGATGCATTAGTGTATGTTGAGTTTCCATGTACACTCAACATTGCTTCCAAAAACATTTTGACAAAAATTTTTTCGAAAAATTTCAAAATAATTTAGCAAAAAGTAGATGTTTTTAGATTCCTTTTTTCAAGGCAAAGACGATGGACAATGTTATTCAACGAAAAAATTAATTCTTCAGGGTGAAAATCGAGGATATAAGTGTGAACTTATACCAGTTGATATCTCGGTACATTTTTAAGCTAGCGCAAATCTGATAACACAGATCGACGCAGCTTAAAAATCCGCATCGAATGCACTATACTACATGGAAGAACGCTTAATACAAAAATTAGTTATGATCGTTTGAAAAATGATGCATTAGTGTATGTTGAGTTTCCATGTACACTCAACATTGCTTCCAAAAACATTTTGACAAAAATTTTTTCGAAAAATTTCAAAATAATTTAGCAAAAAGTAGATGTTTTTAGATTCCTTTTTTCAAGGCAAAGACGATGGACAATGTTATTCAACGAAAAAATTATTTCTTCAGGGTGAAAATCGAGGATATAAGTGTGAACTTATATCAGTTGATATCTCGGTGCATTTTTAAGCTAGCGCAAATCTGATAACACAGATCGACGCAGCTTAAAAATCCGCATCGAATGCACTATACTACATTGAGAAACGCTTAATACAAAAATTAGTTATGATCGTTTGAAAAATGATGCATTAGTGTATGTTGAGTTTCCATGTACACTCAACATTGCTTCCAAAAACATTTTGACAAAAATTTTTTCGAAAAATTTCAAAATAATTTAGCAAAAAGTAGATGTTTTTAGATTCCTTTTTTCAAGGCAAAGACGATGGACAATGTAATTCAACGAAAAAATTAATTCTTCAGGGTGAAAATCGAGGATATAAGTGTAAACTTATATCAGTTGATATCTCGGTGCATTTTTAAGCTAGCGCAAATCTGATAACACAGATCGACGTAGGTTAAAAATCCGCATCGAATGCACTATACTACATTGAGAAACGCTTAATACAAAAATTAGTTATGATCGTTTGAAAAATGATGCATTAGTGTATGTTGAGTTTCCATGTACACTCAACATTGCTTCCAAAAACATTTTGACAAAAATTTTTTCGAAAAATTTCAAAATAATTTAGCAAAAAGTAGATGTTTTTAGATTCCTTTTTTCAAGGCAAAGACGATGGACAATGTTATTCAACGAAAAAATTAATTCTTCAGGGTGAAAATCGAGGATATAATTGTGAACTTATATCAGTTGATATCTCGGTGCATTTTTAAGCTAGCGCAAATCTGATAACACAGATCGACGTAGGTTAAAAATCCGCATCGAATGCACTATACTACATTGAGAAACGCTTAATACAAAAATTAGTTATGATCGTTTGAAAAATGATGCATTAGTGTATGTTGAGTTTCCATGTACACTCAACATTGCTTCCAAAAACATTTTGACAAAAATTTTTTCGAAAAATTTCAAAATAATTTAGCAAAAAGTAGATGTTTTTAGATTCCTTTTTTCAAGGCAAAGACGATGGACAATGTTATTCAACGAAAAAATTAATTCTTCAGGGTGAAAATCGAGGATATAATTGTGAACTTATATCAGTTGATATCTCGGTGCATTTTTAAGCTAGCGCAAATCTGATAACACAGATCGACGCAGCTTAAAAATCCGCATCGAATGCACTATACTACATTGAGAAACGCTTAATACAAAAATTAGTTATGATCGTTTGAAAAATGATGCATTAGTGTATGTTGAGTTTCCATGTACACTCAACATTGCTTCCAAAAACATTTTGACAAAAATTTTTTCGAAAAATTTCAAAATAATTTAGCAAAAAGTAGATGTTTTTAGATTCCTTTTTTCAAGGCAAAGACGATGGACAATGTTAATTAACGAAAAAATTAATTCTTCAGGGTGAAAATCGAGGATATAAGTGTAAACTTATATCAGTTGATATCTCGGTGCATTTTTAAGCTAGCGCAAATCTGATAACACAGATCGACGCAGCTTGAAAATCCGCATCGAATGCACTATACTACATTGAGAAACGCTTAATACAAAAATTAGTTATGATCGTTTGAAAAATGATGCATTAGTGTATGTTGAGTTTCCATGTACACTCAACATTGCTTCCAAAAACATTTTGACAAAAATTTTTTCGAAAAATTTCAAAATAATTTAGCAAAAAGTAGATGTTTTTAGATTCCTTTTTTCAAGGCAAAGACGATGGACAATGTTATTCAACGAAAAAATTATTTCTTCAGGGTGAAAATCGAGGATATAAGTGTGAACTTATATCAGTTGATATCTCGGTGCATTTTTAAGCTAGCGCAAATCTGATAACACAGATCGACGCAGCTTAAAAATCCGCATCGAATGCACTATACTACATTGAGAAACGCTTAATACAAAAATTAGTTATGATCGTTTGAAAAATGATGCATTAGTGTATGTTGAGTTTCCATGTACACTCAACATTGCTTCCAAAAACATTTTGACAAAAATTTTTTCGAAAAATTTCAAAATAATTTAGCAAAAAGTAGATGTTTTTAGATTCCTTTTTTCAAGGCAAAGACGATGGACAATGTTATTTAACGAAAAAATTAATTCTTCAGGATGAAAATCGAGGATATAAGTTTAAACTTATATCAGTTGATATCTCGGTGCATTTTTAAGCTAGCGCAAATCTGATAACACAGATCGACGCAGCTTAAAAATCCGCATCGAATGCACTATACTACATTGAGAAACGCTTAATACAAAAATTAGTTATGATCGTTTGAAAAATGATGCATTAGTGTATGTTGAGTTTCCATGTACACTCAACATTGCTTCCAAAAACATTTTGACAAAAATTTTTTCGAAAAATTTCAAAATAATTTAGCAAAAAGTAGATGTTTTTAGATTCCTTTTTTCAAGGCAAAGACGATGGACAATGTTATTCAACGAAAAAATTATTTCTTCAGGGTGAAAATCGAGGATATAAGTGTAAACTTATATCAGTTGATATCTCGGTGCATTTTTAAGCTAGCGCAAATCTGATAACACAGATCGACGCAGCTTAAAAATCCGCATCGAATGCACTATACTACATTGAGAAACGCTTAATACAAAAATTAGTTATGATCGTTTGAAAAATGATGCATTAGTGTATGTTGAGTTTCCATGTACACTCAACATTGCTTCCAAAAACATTTTGACAAAAATTTTTTCGAAAAATTTCAAAATAATTTAGCAAAAAGTAGATGTTTTTAGATTCCTTTTTTCAAGGCAAAGACGATGGACAATGTTATTCAACGAAAAAATTATTTCTTCAGGGTGAAAATCGAGGATATAAGTGTAAACTTATATCAGTTGATATCTCGGTGCATTTTTAAGCTAGCGCAAATCTGATAACACAGATCGACGCAGCTTAAAAATCCGCATCGAATGCACTATACTACATGGAAGAACGCTTAATACAAAAATTAGTTATGATTGTTTGAAAAATGATGCATTAGTGTATGTTGAGTTTCCATGTACACTCAACATTGCTTCCAAAAACATTTTGACAAAAATTTTTTCGAAAAATTTCAAAATAATTTAGCAAAAAGTAGAAGTTTTTGGATTCCTTTTTTTCAAGGCAAAGACGATGGACAATGTTATTCAACGAAAAAATTAATTCTTCAGGGTAAAATCGAGGATATAAGTGTAAACTTATATCAGTTGATATCTCGGTGCATTTTTAAGCTAGCGCAAATCTGATAACACAGATCGACGCAGCTTAAAAATCCGCATCGAATGCACTATACTACATTGAGAAACGCTTAATACAAAAATTAGTTATGATCGTTTGAAAAATGATGCATTAGTGTATGTTGAGTTTCCATGTACACTCAACATTGCTTCCAAAAACATTTTGACAAAAATTTTTTCGAAAAATTTCAAAATAATTTAGCAAAAAGTAGATGTTTTTAGATTCCTTTTTTCAAGGCAAAGACGATGGACAATGTTATTCAACGAAAAAATTAATTCTTCAGGGTGAAAATCGAGGATATAAGTGTAAACTTATATCAGTTGATATCTCGGTGCATTTTTAAGCTAGCGCAAATCTGATAACACAGATCGACGTAGCTTAAAAATCCGCATCGAATGCACTATACTACATTGAGAAACGCTTAATACAAAAATTAGTTATGATCGTTTGAAAAATGATGCATTAGTGTATGTTGAGTTTCCATGTACACTCAACATTGCTTCCAAAAACATTTTGACAAAAATTTTTTCGAAAAATTTCAAAATAATTTAGCAAAAAGTAGATGTTTTTAGATTCCTTTTTTCAAGGCAAAGACGATGAACAATGTTATTCAACGAAAAAATTAATTCTTCAGGGTGAAAATCGAGGATATAAGTGTAAACTTATATCAGTTGATATCTCGGTGCATTTTTAAGCTAGCGCAAATCTGATAACACAGATCGACGTAGCTTAAAAATCCGCATCGAATGCACTATACTACATTGAGAAACGCTTAATACAAAAATTAGTTATGATCGTTTGAAAAATGATGCATTAGTGTATGTTGAGTTTCCATGTACACTCAACATTGCTTCCAAAAACATTTTGACAAAAATTTTTTCGAAAAATTTCAAAATAATTTAGCAAAAAGTAGATGTTTTTAGATTCCTTTTTTCAAGGCAAAGACGATGAACAATGTTATTCAACGAAAAAATTAATTCTTCAGGGTGAAAATCGAGGATATAAGTGTAAACTTATATCAGTTGATATCTCGGTGCATTTTTAAGCTAGCGCAAATCTGATAACACAGATCGACGTAGCTTAAAAATCCGCATCGAATGCACTATACTACATTGAGAAACGCTTAATACAAAAATTAGTTATGATCGTTTGAAAAATGATGCATTAGTGTATATTGAGTTTCCATGTACACTCAACATTGCTTCCAAAAACATTTTGACAAAAATTTTTTCGAAAAATTTCAAAATAATTTAGCAAAAAGTAGATGTTTTTAGATTCCTTTTTTCAAGGCAAAGACGATGGACAATGTTATTCAACGAAAAAATTAATTCTTCAGGGTGAAAATCGAGGATATAAGTGTGAACTTATATCAGTTGATATCTCGGTACATTTTTAAGCTAGCGCAAATCTGATAACACAGATCGACGCAGCTTAAAAATCCGCATCGAATGCACTATACTACATGGAAGAACGCTTAATACAAAAATTAGTTATGATCGTTTGAAAAATGATGCATTAGTGTATGTTGAGTTTCCATGTACACTCAACATTGCTTCCAAAAACATTTTGACAAAAATTTTTTCGAAAAATTTCAAAATAATTTAGCAAAAAGTAGATGTTTTTAGATTCCTTTTTTCAAGGCAAAGACGATGGACAATGTTATTTAACGAAAAAATTAATTCTTCAGGATGAAAATCGAGGATATAAGTTTAAACTTATATCAGTTGATATCTCGGTGCATTTTTAAGCTAGCGCAAATCTGATAACACAGATCGACGCAGCTTAGAAATCCGCATCGAATGCACTATACTACATTGAGAAACGCTTAATACAAAAATTAGTTATGATCGTTTGAAAAATGATGCATTAGTGTATGTTGAGTTTCCATGTACACTCAACATTGCTTCCAAAAACATTTTGACAAAAATTTTTTCGAAAAATTTCAAAATAATTTAGCAAAAAGTAGATGTTTTTAGATTCCTTTTTTCAAGGCAAAGACGATGGACAATGTTATTCAACGAAAAAATTAATTCTTCAGGGTGAAAATCGAGGATATAAGTGTGAACTTATATCAGTTGATATCTCGGTACATTTTTAAGCTAGCGCAAATCTGATAACACAGATCGACGCAGCTTAAAAATCCGCATCGAATGCACTATACTACATGGAAGAACGCTTAATACAAAAATTAGTTATGATCGTTTGAAAAATGATGCATTAGTGTATGTTGAGTTTCCATGTACACTCAACATTGCTTCCAAAAACATTTTGACAAAAATTTTTTCGAAAAATTTCAAAATAATTTAGCAAAAAGTAGATGTTTTTAGATTCCTTTTTTCAAGGCAAAGACGATGGACAATGTTATTTAACGAAAAAATTAATTCTTCAGGATGAAAATCGAGGATATAAGTTTAAACTTATATCAGTTGATATCTCGGTGCATTTTTAAGCTAGCGCAAATCTGATAACACAGATCGACGCAGCTTAGAAATCCGCATCGAATGCACTATACTACATTGAGAAACGCTTAATACAAAAATTAGTTATGATCGTTTGAAAAATGATGCATTAGTGTATGTTGAGTTTCCATGTACACTCAACATTGCTTCCAAAAACATTTTGACAAAAATTTTTTCGAAAAATTTCAAAATAATTTAGCAAAAAGTAGATGTTTTTAGATTCCTTTTTTCAAGGCAAAGACGATGGACAATGTTATTCAACGAAAAAATTAATTCTTTAGGGTGAAAATCGAGGATATAAGTGTGAACTTATATCAGTTGATATCTCGGTGCATTTTTAAGCTAGCGCAAATCTGATAACACAGATCGACGCAGCTTAAAAATCCGCATCGAATGCACTATACTACATTGAGAAACGCTTAATACAAAAATTAGTTATGATCGTTTGAAAAATGATGCATTAGTGTATGTTGAGTTTCCATGTACACTCAACATTGCTTCCAAAAACATTTTGACAAAAATTTTTTCGAAAAATTTTAAAATAATTTAGCAAAAAGTAGAAGTTTTTGGATTCCTTTTTTCAAGGCAAAGACGATGGACAATGTTATTCAACGAAAAAATTAATTCTTCAGGGTGAAAATCGAGGATATAAGTGTAAACTTATATCAGTTGATATCTCGGTGCATTTTTAAGCTAGCGCAAATCTGATAACACAGATCGACGCAGCTTAAAAATCCGCATCGAATGCACTATACTACATTGAGAAACGCTTAATACAAAAATTAGTTATGATCGTTTGAAAAATGATGCATTAGTGTATGTTGAGTTTCCATGTACACTCAACATTGCTTCCAAAAACATTTTGACAAAAATTTTTTCGAAAAATTTCAAAATAATTTAGCAAAAAGTAGATGTTTTTAGATTCCTTTTTTCAAGGCAAAGACGATGGACAATGTTATTCAACGAAAAAATTAATTCTTCAGGGTGAAAATCGAGGATATAAGTGTAAACTTATATCAGTTGATATCTCGGTGCATTTTTAAGCTAGCGCAAATCTGATAACACAGATCGACGTAGCTTAAAAATCCGCATCGAATGCACTATACTACATTGAGAAACGCTTAATACAAAAATTAGTTATGATCGTTTGAAAAATGATGCATTAGTGTATGTTGAGTTTCCATGTACACTCAACATTGCTTCCAAAAACATTTTGACAAAAATTTTTTCGAAAAATTTCAAAATAATTTAGCAGAAAGTAGATGTTTTTAGATTCCTTTTTTCAAGGCAAAGACGATGGACAATGTTATTCAACGAAAAAATTAATTCTTCAGGGTGAAAATCGAGGATATAAGTGTAAACTTATATCAGTTGATATCTCAATGCATTTTTAAGCTAGCGCAAATCTGATAACACAGATCGACGTAGCTTAAAAATCCGCATCGAATGCACTATACTACATTGAGAAACGCTTAATACAAAAATTAGTTATGATCGTTTGAAAAATGATGCATTAGTGTATGTTGAGTTTCCATGTACACTCAACATTGCTTCCAAAAACATTTTGACAAAAATTTTTTCGAAAAATTTCAAAATAATTTAGCAAAAAGTAGATGTTTTTAGATTCCTTTTTTCAAGGCAAAGACGATGGACAATGTTATTTAACGAAAAAATTAATTCTTCAGGGTGAAAATCGAGGATATAAGTTTAAACTTATATCAGTTGATATCTCGGTGCATTTTTAAGCTAGCGCAAATCTGATAACACAGATCGACGCAGCTTAAAAATCCGCATCGAATGCACTATACTACATTGAGAAACGCTTAATACAAAAATTAGTTATGATCGTTTGAAAAATGATGCATTAGTGTATGTTGAGTTTCCATGTACACTCAACATTGCTTCCAAAAACATTTTGACAAAAATTTTTTCGAAAAATTTCAAAATAATTTAGCAAAAAGTAGATGTTTTTAGATTCCTTTTTTCAAGGCAAAGACGATGGACAATGTTATTCAACGAAAAAATTAATTCTTCAGGGTGAAAATCGAGGATATAAGTGTAAACTTATATCAGTTGATATCTCGGTGCATTTTTAAGCTAGCGCAAATCTGATAACACAGATCGACGTAGCTTAAAAATCCGCATCGAATGCACTATACTACATTGAGAAACGCTTAATACAAAAATTAGTTATGATCGTTTGAAAAATGATGCATTAGTGTATGTTGAGTTTCCATGTACACTCAACATTGCTTCCAAAAACATTTTGACAAAAATTTTTTCGAAAAATTTCAAAATAATTTAGCAAAAAGTAGATGTTTTTAGATTCCTTTTTTCAAGGCAATGACGATGGACAATGTTATTTAACGAAAAAATTAATTCTTCAGGGTGAAAATCGAGGATATAAGTTTAAACTTATATCAGTTGATATCTCGGTGCATTTTTAAGCTAGCGCAAATCTGATAACACAGATCGACGCAGCTTAAAAATCCGCATCGAATGCACTATACTACATTGAGAAACGCTTAATACAAAAATTAGTTATGATCGTTTGAAAAATGATGCATTAGTGTATGTTGAGTTTCCATGTACACTCAACATTGCTTCCAAAAACATTTTGACAAAAATTTTTTCGAAAAATTTCAAAATAATTTAGCAAAAAGTAGATGTTTTTAGATTCCTTTTTTCAAGGCAAAGACGATGGACAATGTTATTCAACGAAAAAATTAATTCTTCAGGGTGAAAATCGAGGATATAAGTGTGAACTTATATCAGTTGATATCTCGGTACATTTTCAAGCTAGCGCAAATCTGATAACACAGATCGACGCAGCTTAAAAATCCGCATCGAATGCACTATACTACATTGAAAAACGCTTAATACAAAAATTAGTTATGATCGTTTGAAAAATGATGCATTAGTGTATGTTGAGTTTCCATGTACACTCAACATTGCTTCCAAAAACATTTTGACAAAAATTTTTTCGAAAAATTTCAAAATAATTTAGCAAAAAGTAGATGTTTTTAGATTCCTTTTTTCAAGGCAAAGACGATGGACAATGTTATTCAACGAAAAAATTAATTCTTCAGGGTGAAAATCGAGGATATAAGTGTAAACTTATATCAGTTGATATCTCGGTGCATTTTTAAGCTAGCGCAAATCTGATAACACAGATCGACGTAGCTTAAAAATCCGCATCGAATGCACTATACTACATTGAGAAACGCTTAATACAAAAATTAGTTATGATCGTTTGAAAAATGATGCATTAGTGTATGTTGAGTTTCCATGTACACTCAACATTGCTTCCAAAAACATTTTGACAAAAATTTTTTCGAAAAATTTCAAAATAATTTAGCAAAAAGTAGATGTTTTTAGATTCCTTTTTTCAAGGCAAAGACGATGGACAATGTTATTTAACGAAAAAATTAATTCTTCAGGGTGAAAATCGAGGATATAAGTGTGAACTTATATCAGTTGATATCTCGGTACATTTTTAAGCTAGCGCAAATCTGATAACACAGATCGACGCAGCTTAAAAATCCGCATCGAATGCACTATACTACATTGAGAAACGCTTAATACAAAAATTAGTTATGATCGTTTGAAAAATGATGCATTAGTGTATGTTGAGTTTCCATGTACACTCAACATTGCTTCCAAAAACATTTTGACAAAAATTTTTTCGAAAAATTTCAAAATAATTTAGCAAAAAGTAGATGTTTTTAGATTCCTTTTTTCAAGGCAAAGACGATGGACAATGTTATTCAACGAAAAAATTAATTCTTCAGGGTGAAAATCGAGGATATAAGTGTAAACTTATATCAGTTGATATCTCGGTGCATTTTTAAGCTAGCGCA
Organism: Auanema rhodensis; assembly: GCA_964057225.1. Classification (NCBI taxonomy): domain Eukaryota; kingdom Metazoa; phylum Nematoda; class Chromadorea; order Rhabditida; family Rhabditidae; genus Auanema; species Auanema rhodense. Next base: position 3,836,518 of record OZ059899.1, on the reverse strand, counting down.
AATCTGATAACACAGATCGACGTAGCTTAAAAATCCGCATCGAATGCACTATACTACATTGAGAAACGCTTAATACAAAAATTAGTTATGATCGTTTGAAAAATGATGCATTAGTGTATGTTGAGTTTCCATGTACACTCAACATTGCTTCCAAAAACATTTTGACAAAAATTTTTTCGAAAAATTTCAAAATAATTTAGCAAAAAGTAGATGTTTTTAGATTCCTTTTTTCAAGGCAAAGACGATGGACAATGTTATTCAACGAAAAAATTAATTCTTCAGGGTGAAAATCGAGGATATAAGTGTGAACTTATATCAGTTGATATCTCGGTACATTTTTAAGCTAGCGCAAATCTGATAACACAGATCGACGCAGCTTAAAAATCCGCATCGAATGCACTATACTACATTGAGAAACGCTTAATACAAAAATTAGTTATGATCGTTTGAAAAATGATGCATTAGTGTATGTTGAGTTTCCATTTACACTCAACATTGCTTCCAAAAACATTTTGACAACAATTTTTTCGAAAAATTTCAAAATAATTTAGCAAAAAGTAGATGTTTTTAGATTCCTTTTTTCAAGGCAAAGACGATGGACAATGTTATTTAACGAAAAAATTAATTCTTCAGGGTGAAAATCGAGGATATAAGTGTGAACTTATATCAGTTGATATCTCGGTACATTTTTAAGCTAGCGCAAATCTGATAACACAGATCGACGCAGCTTAAAAATCCGCATCGAATGCACTATACTACATGGAAGAACGCTTAATACAAAAATTAGTTATGATCGTTTGAAAAATGATGCATTAGTGTATGTTGAGTTTCCATGTACACTCAACATTGCTTCCAAAAACATTTTGACAAAAATTTTTTCGAAAAATTTCAAAATAATTTAGCAAAAAGTAGATGTTTTTAGATTCCTTTTTTCAAGGCAAAGACGATGGACAATGTTATTTAACGAAAAAATTAATTCTTTAGGGTGAAAATCGAGGATATAAGTGTGAACTTATATCAGTTGATATCTCGGTGCATTTTTAAGCTAGCGCAAATCTGATAACACAGATCGACGCAGCTTAAAAATCCGCATCGAATGCACTATACTACATTGATAAACGCTTAATACAAAAATTAGTTATGATCGTTTGAAAAATGATGCATTAGTGTATGTTGAGTTTCCATGTACACTCAACATTGCTTCCAAAAACATTTTGACAAAAATTTTTTCGAAAAATTTCAAAATAATTTAGCAAAAAGTAGAAGTTTTTAGATTCCTTTTTTCAAGGCAAAGACGATGGACAATGTTATTCAACGAAAAAATTAATTCTTCAGGGTGAAAATCGAGGATATAAGTGTAAACTTATATCAGTTGATATCTCGGTGCATTTTTAAGCTAGCGCAAATCTGATAACACAGATCGACGCAGCTTAAAAATCCGCATCGAATGCACTATACTACATTGAGAAACGCTTAATACAAAAATTAGTTATGATCGTTTGAAAAATGATGCATTAGTGTATGTTGAGTTTCCATGTACACTCAACATTGCTTCCAAAAACATTTTGACAAAAATTTTTTCGAAAAATTTCAAAATAATTTAGCAAAAAGTAGATGTTTTTAGATTCCTTTTTTCAAGGCAAAGACGATGGACAATGTTATTCAACGAAAAAATTAATTCTTCAGGGTGAAAATCGAGGATATAAGTGTAAACTTATATCAGTTGATATCTCGGTGCATTTTTAAGCTAGCGCAAATCTGATAACACAGATCGACGTAGCTTAAAAATCCGCATCGAATGCACTATACTACATTGAGAAACGCTTAATACAAAAATTAGTTATGATCGTTTGAAAAATGATGCATTAGTGTATGTTGAGTTTCCATGTACACTCAACATTGCTTCCAAAAACATTTTGACAAAAATTTTTTCGAAAAATTTCGAAATAATTTAGCAAAAAGTAGATGTTTTTAGATTCCTTTTTTCAAGGCAAAGACGATGGACAATGTTATTTAACGAAAAAATTAATTCTTCAGGGTGAAAATCGAGGATATAAGTGTGAACTTATATCAGTTGATATCTCGGTACATTTTTAAGCTAGCGCAAATCTGATAACACAGATCGACGCAGCTTAAAAATCCGCATCGAATGCACTATACTACATTGAGAAACGCTTAATACAAAAATTAGTTATGATCGTTTGAAAAATGATGCATTAGTGTATGTTGAGTTTCCATGTACACTCAACATTGCTTCCAAAAACATTTTGACAAAAATTTTTTCGAAAAATTTCAAAATAATTTAGCAAAAAGTAGATGTTTTTAGATTCCTTTTTTCAAGGCAAAGACGATGGACAATGTTATTCAACGAAAAAATTAATTCTTCAGGGTGAAAATCGAGGATATAAGTGTAAACTTATATCAGTTGATATCTCGGTGCATTTTTAAGCTAGCGCAAATCTGATAACACAGATCGACGTAGCTTAAAAATCCGCATCGAATGCACTATACTACATTGAGAAACGCTTAATACAAAAATTAGTTATGATCGTTTGAAAAATGATGCATTAGTGTATGTTGAGTTTCCATGTACACTCAACATTGCTTCCAAAAACATTTTGACAAAAATTTTTTCGAAAAATTTCAAAATAATTTAGCAAAAAGTAGATGTTTTTAGATTCCTTTTTTCAAGGCAAAGACGATGGACAATGTTATTTAACGAAAAAATTAATTCTTCAGGGTGAAAATCGAGGATATAAGTGTGAACTTATATCAGTTGATATCTCGGTACATTTTTAAGCTAGCGCAAATCTGATAACACAGATCGACGCAGCTTAAAAATCCGCATCGAATGCACTATACTACATTGAGAAACGCTTAATACAAAAATTAGTTATGATCGTTTGAAAAATGATGCATTAGTGTATGTTGAGTTTCCATGTACACTCAACATTGCTTCCAAAAACATTTTGACAAAAATTTTTTCGAAAAATTTCAAAATAATTTAGCAAAAAGTAGATGTTTTTAGATTCCTTTTTTCAAGGCAAAGACGATGGACAATGTTATTCAACGAAAAAATTAATTCTTCAGGGTGAAAATCGAGGATATAAGTGTAAACTTATATCAGTTGATATCTCGGTGCATTTTTAAGCTAGCGCAAATCTGATAACACAGATCGACGTAGCTTAAAAATCCGCATCGAATGCACTATACTACATTGAGAAACGCTTAATACAAAAATTAGTTATGATCGTTTGAAAAATGATGCATTAGTGTATGTTGAGTTTCCATGTACACTCAACATTGCTTCCAAAAACATTTTGACAAAAATTTTTTCGAAAAATTTCAAAATAATTTAGCAAAAAGTAGATGTTTTTAGATTCCTTTTTTCAAGGCAAAGACGATGGACAATGTTATTCAACGAAAAAATTAATTCTTCAGGGTGAAAATCGAGGATATAAGTGTAAACTTATATCAGTTGATATCTCGGTGCATTTTTAAGCTAGCGCAAATCTGATAACACAGATCGACGTAGCTTAAAAATCCGCATCGAATGCACTATACTACATTGAGAAACGCTTAATACAAAAATTAGTTATGATCGTTTGAAAAATGATGCATTAGTGTATGTTGAGTTTCCATGTACACTCAACATTGCTTCCAAAAACATTTTGACAAAAATTTTTTCGAAAAATTTCGAAATAATTTAGCAAAAAGTAGATGTTTTTAGATTCCTTTTTTCAAGGCAAAGACGATGGACAATGTTATTTAACGAAAAAATTAATTCTTCAGGGTGAAAATCGAGGATATAAGTGTGAACTTATATCAGTTGATATCTCGGTACATTTTTAAGCTAGCGCAAATCTGATAACACAGATCGACGCAGCTTAAAAATCCGCATCGAATGCACTATACTACATTGAGAAACGCTTAATACAAAAATTAGTTATGATCGTTTGAAAAATGATGCATTAGTGTATGTTGAGTTTCCATGTACACTCAACATTGCTTCCAAAAACATTTTGACAAAAATTTTTTCGAAAAATTTCAAAATAATTTAGCAAAAAGTAGATGTTTTTAGATTCCTTTTTTCAAGGCAAAGACGATGGACAATGTTATTCAACGAAAAAATTAATTCTTCAGGGTGAAAATCGAGGATATAAGTGTAAACTTATATCAGTTGATATCTCGGTGCATTTTTAAGCTAGCGCAAATCTGATAACACAGATCGACGTAGCTTAAAAATCCGCATCGAATGCACTATACTACATTGAGAAACGCTTAATACAAAAATTAGTTATGATCGTTTGAAAAATGATGCATTAGTGTATGTTGAGTTTCCATGTACACTCAACATTGCTTCCAAAAACATTTTGACAAAAATTTTTTCGAAAAATTTCAAAATAATTTAGCAAAAAGTAGATGTTTTTAGATTCCTTTTTTCAAGGCAAAGACGATGGACAATGTTATTTAACGAAAAAATTAATTCTTCAGGGTGAAAATCGAGGATATAAGTGTGAACTTATATCAGTTGATATCTCGGTACATTTTTAAGCTAGCGCAAATCTGATAACACAGATCGACGCAGCTTAAAAATCCGCATCGAATGCACTATACTACATTGAGAAACGCTTAATACAAAAATTAGTTATGATCGTTTGAAAAATGATGCATTAGTGTATGTTGAGTTTCCATGTACACTCAACATTGCTTCCAAAAACATTTTGACAAAAATTTTTTCGAAAAATTTCAAAATAATTTAGCAAAAAGTAGATGTTTTTAGATTCCTTTTTTCAAGGCAAAGACGATGGACAATGTTATTCAACGAAAAAATTAATTCTTCAGGGTGAAAATCGAGGATATAAGTGTAAACTTATATCAGTTGATATCTCGGTGCATTTTTAAGCTAGCGCAAATCTGATAACACAGATCGACGTAGCTTAAAAATCCGCATCGAATGCACTATACTACATTGAGAAACGCTTAATACAAAAATTAGTTATGATCGTTTGAAAAATGATGCATTAGTGTATGTTGAGTTTCCATGTACACTCAACATTGCTTCCAAAAACATTTTGACAAAAATTTTTTCGAAAAATTTCAAAATAATTTAGCAAAAAGTAGATGTTTTTAGATTCCTTTTTTCAAGGCAAAGACGATGGACAATGTTATTTAACGAAAAAATTAATTCTTCAGGGTGAAAATCGAGGATATAAGTGTGAACTTATATCAGTTGATATCTCGGTACATTTTTAAGCTAGCGCAAATCTGATAACACAGATCGACGCAGCTTAAAAATTTGCATCGAATGCACTATACTACATGGAAGAACGCTTAATACAAAAATTAGTTAGGATCGTTTGAAAAATGATGCATTAGTGTATGTTGAGTTTCCATGTACACTCAACATTGCTTCCAAAAACATTTTGACAAAAATTTTTTCGAAAAATTTCAAAATAATTTAGCAAAAAGTAGATGTTTTTAGATTCCTTTTTTCAAGGCAAAGACGATGGACAATGTTATTCAACGAAAAAATTAATTCTTCAGGGTGAAAATCGAGGATATAAGTGTAAACTTATATCAGTTGATATCTCGGTGCATTTTTAAGCTAGCGCAAATCTGATAACACAGATCGACGTAGCTTAAAAATCCGCATCGAATGCACTATACTACATTGAGAAACGCTTAATACAAAAATTAGTTATGATCGTTTGAAAAATGATGCATTAGTGTATGTTGAGTTTCCATGTACACTCAACATTGCTTCCAAAAACATTTTGACAAAAATTTTTTCGAAAAATTTCAAAATAATTTAGCAAAAAGTAGATGTTTTTAGATTCCTTTTTTCAAGGCAAAGACGATGAACAATGTTATTCAACGAAAAAATTAATTCTTCAGGGTGAAAATCGAGGATATAAGTGTAAACTTATATCAGTTGATATCTCGGTGCATTTTTAAGCTAGCGCAAATCTGATAACACAGATCGACGTAGCTTAAAAATCCGCATCGAATGCACTATACTACATTGAGAAACGCTTAATACAAAAATTAGTTATGATCGTTTGAAAAATGATGCATTAGTGTATATTGAGTTTCCATGTACACTCAACATTGCTTCCAAAAACATTTTGACAAAAATTTTTTCGAAAAATTTCAAAATAATTTAGCAAAAAGTAGATGTTTTTAGATTCCTTTTTTTAAGGCAAAGACGATGGACAATGTTATTCAACGAAAAAATTAATTCTTCAGGGTGAAAATCGAGGATATAAGTGTGAACTTATATCAGTTGATATCTCGGTACATTTTTAAGCTAGCGCAAATCTGATAACACAGATCGACGTAGCTTAAAAATCCGCATCGAATGCACTATACTACATTGAGAAACGCTTAATACAAAAATTAGTTATGATCGTTTGAAAAATGATGCATTAGTGTATGTTGAGTTTTCATGTACACTCAACATTGCTTCCAAAAACATTTTGACAAAAATTTTTTCGAAAAATTTCAAAATAATTTAGCAAAAAGTAGATGTTTTTAGATTCCTTTTTTCAAGGCAAAGACGATGGACAATGTTATTTAACGAAAAAATTAATTCTTCAGGGTGAAAATCGAGGATATAAGTGTGAACTTATATCAGTTGATATCTCGGTACATTTTTAAGCTAGCGCAAATCTGATAACACAGATCGACGCAGCTTAAAAATCCGCATCGAATGCACTATACTACATGGAAGAACGCTTAATACAAAAATTAGTTATGATCGTTTGAAAAATGATGCATTAGTGTATGTTGAGTTTCCATGTACACTCAACATTGCTTCCAAAAACATTTTGACAAAAATTTTTTCGAAAAATTTCAAAATAATTTAGCAAAAAGTAGATGTTTTTAGATTCCTTTTTTCAAGGCAAAGACGATGGACAATGTTATTTAACGAAAAAATTAATTCTTTAGGGTGAAAATCGAGGATATAAGTGTGAACTTATATCAGTTGATATCTCGGTTCATTTTTAAGCTAGCGCAAATCTGATAACACAGATCGACGCAGCTTAAAAATCCGCATCGAATGCACTATACTACATTGAGAAACGCTTAATACAAAAATTAGTTATGATCGTTTGAAAAATGATGCATTAGTGTATGTTGAGTTTCCATGTACACTCAACATTGCTTCCAAAAACATTTTGACAAAAATTTTTTCGAAAAATTTCAAAATAATTTAGCAAAAAGTAGATGTTTTTAGATTCCTTTTTTCAAGGCAAAGACGATGGACAATGTTATTCAACGAAAAAATTAATTCTTCAGGGTGAAAATCGAGGATATAAGTGTAAACTTATATCAGTTGATATCTCGGTGCATTTTTAAGCTAGCGCAAATCTGATAACACAGATCGACGTAGCTTAAAAATCCGCATCGAATGCACTATACTACATTGAGAAACGCTTAATACAAAAATTAGTTATGATCGTTTGAAAAATGATGCATTAGTGTATGTTGAGTTTCCATGTACACTCAACATTGCTTCCAAAAACATTTTGACAAAAATTTTTTCGAAAAATTTCAAAATAATTTAGCAAAAAGTAGATGTTTTTAGATTCCTTTTTTCAAGGCAAAGACGATGGACAATGTTATTCAACGAAAAAATTAATTCTTCAGGGTGAAAATCGAGGATATAAGTGTAAACTTATATCAGTTGATATCTCGGTGCATTTTTAAGCTAGCGCAAATCTGATAACACAGATCGACGTAGCTTAAAAATCCGCATCGAATGCACTATACTACATTGAGAAACGCTTAATACAAAAATTAGTTATGATCGTTTGAAAAATGATGCATTAGTGTATGTTGAGTTTCCATGTACACTCAACATTGCTTCCAAAAACATTTTGACAAAAATTTTTTCGAAAAATTTCAAAATAATTTAGCAAAAAGTAGATGTTTTTAGATTCCTTTTTTCAAGGCAAAGACGATGGACAATGTTATTTAACGAAAAAATTAATTCTTCAGGGTGAAAATCGAGGATATAAGTGTGAACTTATATCAGTTGATATCTCGGTACATTTTTAAGCTAGCGCAAATCTGATAACACAGATCGACGCAGCTTAAAAATCCGCATCGAATGCACTATACTACATTGAGAAACGCTTAATACAAAAATTAGTTATGATCGTTTGAAAAATGATGCATTAGTGTATGTTGAGTTTCCATGTACACTCAACATTGCTTCCAAAAACATTTTGACAAAAATTTTTTCGAAAAATTTCAAAATAATTTAGCAAAAAGTAGATGTTTTTAGATTCCTTTTTTCAAGGCAAAGACGATGGACAATGTTATTCAACGAAAAAATTAATTCTTCAGGGTGAAAATCGAGGATATAAGTGTAAACTTATATCAGTTGATATCTCGGTGCATTTTTAAGCTAGCGCAAATCTGATAACACAGATCGACGTAGCTTAAAAATCCGCATCGAATGCACTATACTACATTGAGAAACGCTTAATACAAAAATTAGTTATGATCGTTTGAAAAATGATGCATTAGTGTATGTTGAGTTTCCATGTACACTCAACATTGCTTCCAAAAACATTTTGACAAAAATTTTTTCGAAAAATTTCAAAATAATTTAGCAAAAAGTAGATGTTTTTAGATTCCTTTTTTCAAGGCAAAGACGATGGACAATGTTATTTAACGAAAAAATTAATTCTTCAGGGTGAAAATCGAGGATATAAGTGTGAACTTATATCAGTTGATATCTCGGTACATTTTTAAGCTAGCGCAAATCTGATAACACAGATCGACGCAGCTTAAAAATCCGCATCAAATGCACTATACTACATGGAAGAACGCTTAATACAAAAATTAGTTATGATCGTTTGAAAAATGATGCATTAGTGTATGTTGAGTTTCCATGTACACTCAACATTGCTTCCAAAAACATTTTGACAAAAATTTTTTCGAAAAATTTCAAAATAATTTAGCAAAAAGTAGATGTTTTTAGATTCCTTTTTTCAAGGCAAAGACGATGGACAATGTTATTCAACGAAAAAATTAATTCTTCAGGGTGAAAATCGAGGATATAAGTGTAAACTTATATCAGTTGATATCTCGGTGCATTTTTAAGCTAGCGCAAATCTGATAACACAGATCGACGTAGCTTAAAAATCCGCATCGAATGCACTATACTACATTGAGAAACGCTTAATACAAAAATTAGTTATGATCGTTTGAAAAATGATGCATTAGTGTATGTTGAGTTTTCATGTACACTCAACATTGCTTCCAAAAACATTTTGACAAAAATTTTTTCGAAAAATTTCAAAATAATTTAGCAAAAAGTAGATGTTTTTAGATTCCTTTTTTCAAGGCAAAGACGATGGACAATGTTATTTAACGAAAAAATTAATTCTTCAGGGTGAAAATCGAGGATATAAGTGTGAACTTATATCAGTTGATATCTCGGTACATTTTTAAGCTAGCGCAAATCTGATAACACAGATCGACGCAGCTTAAAAATCCGCATCGAATGCACTATACTACATGGAAGAACGCTTAATACAAAAATTAGTTATGATCGTTTGAAAAATGATACATTAGTGTATGTTGAGTTTCCATGTACACTCAACATTGCTTCCAAAAACATTTTGACAAAAATTTTTTCGAAAAATTTCAAAATAATTTAGCAAAAAGTAGATGTTTTTAGATTCCTTTTTTCAAGGCAAAGACGATGGACAATGTTATTTAACGAAAAAATTAATTCTTTAGGGTGAAAATCGAGGATATAAGTGTGAACTTATATCAGTTGATATCTCGGTGCATTTTTAAGCTAGCGCAAATCTGATAACACAGATCGACGTAGCTTAAAAATCCGCATCGAATGCACTATACTACATTGAGAAACGCTTAATACAAAAATTAGTTATGATCGTTTGAAAAATGATGCATTAGTGTATGTTGAGTTTCCATGTACACTCAACATTGCTTCCAAAAACATTTTGACAAAAATTTTTTCGAAAAATTTCAAAATAATTTAGCAAAAAGTAGATGTTTTTAGATTCCTTTTTTCAAGGCAAAGACGATGGACAATGTTATTCAACGAAAAAATTAATTCTTCAGGGTGAAAATCGAGGATATAAGTGTAAACTTATATCAGTTGATATCTCGGTGCATTTTTAAGCTAGCGCAAATCTGATAACACAGATCGACGCAGCTTAAAAATCCGCATCGAATGCACTATACTACATTGAGAAACGCTTAATACAAAAATTAGTTATGATCGTTTGAAAAATGATGCATTAGTGTATGTTGAGTTTCCATGTACACTCAACATTGCTTCCAAAAACATTTTGACAAAAATTTTTTCGAAAAATTTCAAAAGACTTTAGCAAAAAGTAGATGTTTTTAGATTCCTTTTTTCAAGGCAAAGACGATGGACAATGTTATTCAACGAAAAAATTAATTCTTCAGGGTGAAAATCGAGGATATAAGTGTAAACTTATATCAGTTGATATCTCGGTGCATTTTTAAGCTAGCGCAAATCTGATAACACAGATCGACGTAGCTTAAAAATCCGCATCGAATGCACTATACTACATTGAGAAACGCTTAATACAAAAATTAGTTATGATCGTTCGAAAAATGATGCATTAGTGTATGTTGAGTTTCCATGTACACTCAACATTGCTTCCAAAAACATTTTGACAAAAATTTTTTCGAAAAATTTCAAAATAATTTAGCAAAAAGTAGATGTTTTTAGATTCCTTTTTTTAAGGCAAAGACGATGGACAATGTTATTCAACGAAAAAATTAATTCTTCAGGGTGAAAATCGAGGATATAAGTGTGAACTTATATCAGTTGATATCTCGGTACATTTTTAAGCTAGCGCAAATCTGATAACACAGATCGACGCAGCTTAAAAATCCGCATCGAATGCACTATACTACATGGAAGAACGCTTAATACAAAAATTAGTTATGATCGTTTGAAAAATGATGCATTAGTGTATGTTGAGTTTCCATGTACACTCAACATTGCTTCCAAAAACATTTTGACAAAAATTTTTTCGAAAAATTTCAAAATAATTTAGCAAAAAGTAGATGTTTTTAGATTCCTTTTTTCAAGGCAAAGACGATGGACAATGTTATTTAACGAAAAAATTAATTCTTCAGGGTGAAAATCGAGGATATAAGTGTGAACTTATATCAGTTGATATCTCGGTACATTTTTAAGCTAGCGCAAATCTGATAACACAGATCGACGCAGCTTAAAAATCCGCATCGAATGCACTATACTACATTGAGAAACGCTTAATACAAAAATTAGTTATGATCGTTTGAAAAATGATGCATTAGTGTATGTTGAGTTTCCATTTACACTCAACATTGCTTCCAAAAACATTTTGACAAAAATTTTTTCGAAAAATTTCAAAATAATTTAGCAAAAAGTAGATGTTTTTAGATTCCTTTTTTCAAGGCAAAGACGATGGACAATGTTATTCAACGAAAAAATTAATTCTTCAGGGTGAAAATCGAGGATATAAGTGTAAACTTATATCAGTTGATATCTCGGTGCGTTTTTAAGCTAGCGCAAATCTGATAACACAGATCGACGCAGCTTAAAAATCCGCATCGAATGCACTATACTACATGGAAGAACGCTTAATACAAAAATTAGTTATGATCGTTTGAAAAATGATACATTAGTGTATGTTGAGTTTCCATGTACACTCAACATTGCTTCCAAAAACATTTTGACAAAAATTTTTTCGAAAAATTTCAAAATAATTTAGCAAAAAGTAGATGTTTTTAGATTCCTTTTTTCAAGGCAAAGACGATGGACAATGTTATTTAACGAAAAAATTAATTCTTTAGGGTGAAAATCGAGGATATAAGTGTGAACTTATATCAGTTGATATCTCGGTTCATTTTTAAGCTAGCGCAAATCTGATAACACAGATCGACGCAGCTTAAAAATCCGCATCGAATGCACTATACTACATTGAGAAACGCTTAATACAAAAATTAGTTATGATCGTTTGAAAAATGATGCATTAGTGTATGTTGAGTTTCCATGTACACTCAACATTGCTTCCAAAAACATTTTGACAAAAATTTTTTCGAAAAATTTCAAAATAATTTAGCAAAAAGTAGATGTTTTTAGATTCCTTTTTTCAAGGCAAAGACGATGGACAATGTTATTCAACGAAAAAATTAATTCTTCAGGGTGAAAATCGAGGATATAAGTGTAAACTTATATCAGTTGATATCTCGGTGCATTTTTAAGCTAGCGCAAATCTGATAACACAGATCGACGCAGCTTAAAAATCCGCATCGAATGCACTATACTACATTGAGAAACGCTTAATACAAAAATTAGTTATGATCGTTTGAAAAATGATGCATTAGTGTATGTTGAGTTTCCATGTACACTCAACATTGCTTCCAAAAACATTTTGACAAAAATTTTTTCGAAAAATTTCAAAAGAATTTAGCAAAAAGTAGATGTTTTTAGATTCCTTTTTTCAAGGCAAAGACGATGGACAATGTTATTCAACGAAAAAATTAATTCTTCAGGGTGAAAATCGAGGATATAAGTGTAAACTTATATCAGTTGATATCTCGGTGCATTTTTAAGCTAGCGCAAATCTGATAACACAGATCGACGTAGCTTAAAAATCCGCATCGAATGCACTATACTACATTGAGAAACGCTTAATACAAAAATTAGTTATGATCGTTCGAAAAATGATGCATTAGTGTATGTTGAGTTTCCATGTACACTCAACATTGCTTCCAAAAACATTTTGACAAAAATTTTTTCGAAAAATTTCAAAATAATTTAGCAAAAAGTAGATGTTTTTAGATTCCTTTTTTTAAGGCAAAGACGATGGACAATGTTATTCAACGAAAAAATTAATTCTTCAGGGTGAAAATCGAGGATATAAGTGTGAACTTATATCAGTTGATATCTCGGTACATTTTTAAGCTAGCGCAAATCTGATAACACAGATCGACGCAGCTTAAAAATCCGCATCGAATGCACTATACTACATGGAAGAACGCTTAATACAAAAATTAGTTATGATCGTTTGAAAAATGATGCATTAGTGTATGTTGAGTTTCCATGTACACTCAACATTGCTTCCAAAAACATTTTGACAAAAATTTTTTCGAAAAATTTCAAAATAATTTAGCAAAAAGTAGATGTTTTTAGATTCCTTTTTTCAAGGCAAAGACGATGGACAATGTTATTTAACGAAAAAATTAATTCTTCAGGGTGAAAATCGAGGATATAAGTGTGAACTTATATCAGTTGATATCTCGGTACATTTTTAAGCTAGCGCAAATCTGATAACACAGATCGACGCAGCTTAAAAATCCGCATCGAATGCACTATACTACATTGAGAAACGCTTAATACAAAAATTAGTTATGATCGTTTGAAAAATGATGCATTAGTGTATGTTGAGTTTCCATTTACACTCAACATTGCTTCCAAAAACATTTTGACAAAAATTTTTTCGAAAAATTTCAAAATAATTTAGCAAAAAGTAGATGTTTTTAGATTCCTTTTTTCAAGGCAAAGACGATGGACAATGTTATTCAACGAAAAAATTAATTCTTCAGGGTGAAAATCGAGGATATAAGTGTAAACTTATATCAGTTGATATCTCGGTGCGTTTTTAAGCTAGCGCAAATCTGATAACACAGATCGACGCAGCTTAAAAATCCGCATCGAATGCACTATACTACATTGAGAAACGCTTAATACAAAAATTAGTTATGATCGTTTGAAAAATGATGCATTAGTGTATGTTGAGTTTCCATGTACACTCAACATTGCTTCCAAAAACATTTTGACAAAAATTTTTTCGAAAAATTTCAAAATAATTTAGCAAAAAGTAGATGTTTTTAGATTCCTTTTTTCAAGGCAAAGACGATGGACAATGTTATTTAACGAAAAAATTAATTCTTCAGGGTGAAAATCGAGGATATAAGTGTGAACTTATATCAGTTGATATCTCGGTACATTTTTAAGCTAGCGCAAATCTGATAACACAGATCGACGCAGCTTAAAAATCCGCATCGAATGCACTATACTACATTGAGAAACGCTTAATACAAAAATTAGTTATGATCGTTCGAAAAATGATGCATTAGTGTATGTTGAGTTTCCATGTACACTCAACATTGCTTCCAAAAACATTTTGACAAAAATTTTTTCGAAAAATTTCAAAATAATTTAGCAAAAAGTAGATGTTTTTAGATTCCTTTTTTTAAGGCAAAGACGATGGACAATGTTATTCAACGAAAAAATTAATTCTTCAGGGTGAAAATCGAGGATATAAGTGTGAACTTATATCAGTTGATATCTCGGTACATTTTTAAGCTAGCGCAAATCTGATAACACAGATCGACGCAGCTTAAAAATCCGCATCGAATGCACTATACTACATGGAAGAACGCTTAATACAAAAATTAGTTATGATCGTTTGAAAAATGATGCATTAGTGTATGTTGAGTTTCCATGTACACTCAACATTGCTTCCAAAAACATTTTGACAAAAATTTTTTCGAAAAATTTCAAAATAATTTAGCAAAAAGTAGATGTTTTTAGATTCCTTTTTTCAAGGCAAAGACGATGGACAATGTTATTTAACGAAAAAATTAATTCTTCAGGGTGAAAATCGAGGATATAAGTGTGAACTTATATCAGTTGATATCTCGGTACATTTTTAAGCTAGCGCAAATCTGATAACACAGATCGACGCAGCTTAAAAATCCGCATCGAATGCACTATACTACATTGAGAAACGCTTAATACAAAAATTAGTTATGATCGTTTGAAAAATGATGCATTAGTGTATGTTGAGTTTCCATTTACACTCAACATTGCTTCCAAAAACATTTTGACAAAAATTTTTTCGAAAAATTTCAAAATAATTTAGCAAAAAGTAGATGTTTTTAGATTCCTTTTTTCAAGGCAAAGACGATGGACAATGTTATTCAACGAAAAAATTAATTCTTCAGGGTGAAAATCGAGGATATAAGTGTAAACTTATATCAGTTGATATCTCGGTGCGTTTTTAAGCTAGCGCAAATCTGATAACACAGATCGACGCAGCTTAAAAATCCGCATCGAATGCACTATACTACATTGAGAAACGCTTAATACAAAAATTAGTTATGATCGTTTGAAAAATGATGCATTAGTGTATGTTGAGTTTCCATGTACACTCAACATTGCTTCCAAAAACATTTTGACAAAAATTTTTTCGAAAAATTTCAAAATAATTTAGCAAAAAGTAGATGTTTTTAGATTCCTTTTTTCAAGGCAAAGACGATGGACAATGTTATTTAACGAAAAAATTAATTCTTCAGGGTGAAAATCGAGGATATAAGTGTGAACTTATATCAGTTGATATCTCGGTACATTTTTAAGCTAGCGCAAATCTGATAACACAGATCGACGCAGCTTAAAAATCCGCATCGAATGCACTATACTACATTGAGAAACGCTTAATACAAAAATTAGTTATGATCGTTTGAAAAATGATGCATTAGTGTATGTTGAGTTTCCATGTACACTCAACATTGCTTCCAAAAACATTTTGACAAAAATTTTTTCGAAAAATTTCAAAATAATTTAGCAAAAAGTAGATGTTTTTAGATTCTTTTTTTTAAGGCAAAGACGATGGACAATGTTATTCAACGAAAAAATTAATTCTTCAGGGTGAAAATCGAGGATATAAGTGTAAACTTATATCAGTTGATATCTCGGTGCGTTTTTAAGCTAGCGCAAATCTGATAACACAGATCGACGCAGCTTAAAAATCCGCATCGAATGCACTATACTACATTGAGAAACGCTTAATACAAAAATTAGTTATGATCGTTTGAAAAATGATGCATTAGTGTATGTTGAGTTTCCATGTACACTCAACATTGCTTCCAAAAACATTTTGACAAAAATTTTTTCGAAAAATTTCAAAATAATTTAGCAAAAAGTAGATGTTTTTAGATTCTTTTTTTTAAGGCAAAGACGATGGACAATGTTATTCAACGAAAAAATTAATTCTTCAGGGTGAAAATCGAGGATATAAGTGTAAACTTATATCAGTTGATATCTCGGTGCATTTTTAAGCTAGCGCAAATCTGATAACACAGATCGACGCAGCTTAAAAATCCGCATCGAATGCACTATACTACATTGAGAAACGCTTAATACAAAAATTAGTTATGATCGTTTGAAAAATGATGCATTAGTGTATGTTGAGTTTCCATGTACACTCAACATTGCTTCCAAAAACATTTTGACAAAAATTTTTTCGAAAAATTTCAAAATAATTTAGCAAAAAGTAGATGTTTTTAGATTCCTTTTTTCAAGGCAAAGACGATGGACAATGTTATTCAACGAAAAAATTATTTCTTCAGGGTGAAAATCGAGGATATAAGTGTGAACTTATATCAGTTGATATCTCGGTACATTTTTAAGCTAGCGCAAATCTGATAACACAGATCGACGCAGCTTAAAAATCCGCATCGAATGCACTATACTACATTGAGAAACGCTTAATACAAAAATTAGTTATGATCGTTTGAAAAATGATGCATTAGTGTATGTTTAGTTTCCATGTACACTCAACATTGCTTCCAAAAACATTTTGACAAAAATTTTTTCGAAAAATTTCAAAATAATTTAGCAAAAAGTAGATGTTTTTAGATTCCTTTTTTCAAGGCGAAGACGATGGACAATGTTATTCAACGAAAAAATTAATTCTTCAGGGTGAAAATCGAGGATATAAGTGTAAACTTATATCAGTTGATATCTCGGTGCATTTTTAAGCTAGCGCAAATCTGATAACACAGATCGACGCAGCTTAAAAATCCGCATCGAATGCACTATACTACATTGAGAAACGCTTAATACAAAAATTAGTTATGATCGTTTGAAAAATGATGCATTAGTGTATGTTTAGTTTCCATGTACACTCAACATTGCTTCCAAAAACATTTTGACAAAAATTTTTTCGAAAAATTTCAAAATAATTTAGCAAAAAGTAGATGTTTTTAGATTCCTTTTTTCAAGGCGAAGACGATGGACAATGTTATTCAACGAAAAAATTAATTCTTCAGGGTGAAAATCGAGGATATAAGTGTAAACTTATATCAGTTGATATCTCGGTGCATTTTTAAGCTAGCGCAAATCTGATAACACAGATCGACGCAGCTTAAAAATCCGCATCGAATGCACTATACTACATTGAGAAACGCTTAATACAAAAATTAGTTATGATCGTTTGAAAAATGATGCATTAGTGTATGTTGAGTTTCCATGTACACTCAACATTGCTTCCAAAAACATTTTGACAAAAATTTTTTCGAAAAATTTCAAAATAATTTAGCAAAAAGTAGATGTTTTTAGATTCCTTTTTTCAAGGCAAAGACGATGGACAATGTTATTCAACGAAAAAATTAATTCTTCAGGGTGAAAATCGAGGATATAAGTGTGAACTTATATCAGTTGATATCTCGGTGCATTTTTAAGCTAGCGCAAATCTGATAACACAGATCGACGCAGCTTAAAAATCCGCATCGAATGCACTATACTACATTGAGAAACGCTTAATACAAAAATTAGTTATGATCGTTTGAAAAATGATGCATTAGTGTATGTTGAGTTTCCATGTACACTCAACATTGCTTCCAAAAACATTTTGACAAAAATTTTTTCGAAAAATTTCAAAATAATTTAGCAAAAAGTAGATGTTTTTAGATTCCTTTTTTCAAGGCAAAAACGATGGACAATGTTATTCAACGAAAAAATTAATTCTTCAGGGTGAAAATCGAGGATATAAGTGTGAACTTATATCAGTTGATATCTCGGTGCATTTTTAAGCTAGCGCAAATCTGATAACACAGATCGACGCAGCTTAAAAATCCGCATCGAATGCACTATACTACATTGAGAAACGCTTAATACAAAAATTAGTTATGATCGTTTGAAAAATGATGCATTAGTGTATGTTGAGTTTCCATGTACACTCAACATTGCTTCCAAAAACATTTTGACAAAAATTTTTTCGAAAAATTTCAAAATAATTTAGCAAAACGTAGATGTTTTTAGATTCCTTTTTTCAAGGCAAAAACGATGGACAATGTTATTCAACGAAAAAATTAATTCTTCAGGGTGAAATTCGAGGATATAAGTGTGAACTTATATCAGTTGATATCTCGGTGCATTTTTAAGCTAGCGCAAATCTGATAACACAGATCGACGCAGCTTAAAAATCCGCATCGAATGCACTATACTACATTGAGAAACGCTTAATACAAAAATTAGTTATGATCGTTTGAAAAATGATGCATTAGTGTATGTTGAGTTTCCATGTACACTCAACATTGCTTCCAAAAACATTTTGACAAAAATTTTTTCGAAAAATTTCAAAATAATTTAGCAAAAAGTAGATGTTTTTAGATTCCTTTTTTCAAGGCAAAGACGATGGACAATGTTATTTAACGAAAAAATTAATTCTTCAGGGTGAAAATCGAGGATATAAGTGTAAACTTATATCAGTTGATATCTCGGTGCATTTTTAAGCTAGCGCAAATCTGATAACACAGATCGACGTAGCTTAAAAATCCGCATCGAATGCACTATACTACATTGAGAAACGCTTAATACAAAAATTAGTTATGATCGTTTGAAAAATGATGCATTAGTGTATGTTGAGTTTCCATGTACACTCAACATTGCTTCCAAAAACATTTTGACAAAAATTTTTTCGAAAAATTTCAAAATAATTTAGCAAAAAGTAGATGTTTTTAGATTCCTTTTTTCAAGGCAAAGACGATGGACCATGTTATTCAACGAAAAAATTAATTCTTCAGGGTGAAAATCGAGGATATAAGTGTGAACTTATATCAGTTGATATCTCGGTGCATTTTTAAGCTAGCGCAAATCTGATAACACAGATCGACGCAGCTTAAAAATCCGCATCGAATGCACTATACTACATAGAAGAACGCTTAATACAAAAATTAGTTATGATCGTTTGAAAAATGATGCATTAGTGTATGTTGAGTTTCCATGTACACTCAACATTGCTTCCAAAAACATTTTGACAAAAATTTTTTCGAAAAATTTCAAAATAATTTAGCAAAAAGTAGATGTTTTTAGATTCCTTTTTTCAAGGCAAAGACGATGGACAATGTTATTCAACGAAAAAATTAATTCTTCAGGGTGAAAATCGAGGATATAAGTGTGAACTTATATCAGTTGATATCTCGGTACATTTTTAAGCTAGCGCAAATCTGATAACACAGATCGACGCAGCTTAAAAATCCGCATCGAATGCACTATACTACATGGAAGAACGCTTAATACAAAAATTAGTTATGATCGTTTGAAAAATGATGCATTAGTGTATGTTGAGTTTCCATGTACACTCAACATTGCTTCCAAAAACATTTTGACAAAAATTTTTTCGAAAAATTTCAAAATAATTTAGCAAAAAGTAGATGTTTTTAGATTCCTTTTTTCAAGGCAAAGACGATGGACAATGTTATTTAACGAAAAAATTAATTCTTCAGGGTGAAAATCGAGGATATAAGTTTAAACTTATATCAGTTGATATCTCGGTGCATTTTTAAGCTAGCGCAAATCTGATAACACAGATCGACGCAGCTTAAAAATCCGCATCGAATGCACTATACTACATTGAGAAACGCTTAATACAAAAATTAGTTATGATCGTTTGAAAAATGATGCATTAGTGTATGTTGAGTTTCCATGTACACTCAACATTGCTTCCAAAAACATTTTGACAAAAATTTTTTCGAAAAATTTCAAAATAATTTAGCAAAAAGTAGATGTTTTTAGATTCCTTTTTTCAAGGCAAAGACGATGGACAATGTTATTCAACGAAAAAATTAATTCTTCAGGGTGAAAATCGAGGATATAAGTGTAAACTTATATCAGTTGATATCTCGGTGCATTTTTAAGCTAGCGCAAATCTGATAACACAGATCGACGTAGCTTAAAAATCCGCATCGAATGCACTATACTACATTGAGAAACGCTCGATACACAAATTAGTTATGATCGTTTGAAAAATGATGCATTAGTGTATGTTGAGTTTCCATGTACACTCAACATTGCTTCCAAAAACATTTTGACAAAAATTTTTTCGAAAAATTTCAAAATAATTTAGCAAAAAGTAGATGTTTTTAGATTCCATTTTTCAAGGCAAAGACGATGGACAATGTTATTCAACGAAAAAATTAATTCTTCAGGGTGAAAATCGAGGATATAAGTGTGAACTTATATCAGTTGATATCTCGGTGCATTTTTAAGCTAGCGCAAATCTGATAACACAGATCGACGTAGCTTAAAAATCCGCATCGAATGCACTATACTACATTGAGAAACGCTTAATACAAAAATTAGTTATGATCGTTTGAAAAATGATGCATTAGTGTATGTTGAGTTTCCATGTACACTCAACATTGTTTCCAAAAACATTTTGACAAAAATTTTTTCGAAAAATTTCAGAATAATTTAGCAAAAAGTAGATGTTTTTAGATTCCTTTTTTCAAGGCAAAGACGATGGACAATGTTATTCAACGAAAAAATTATTTCTTCAGGGTGAAAATCGAGGATATAAGTGTGAACTTATATCAGTTGATATCTCGGTGCATTTTTAAGCTAGCGCAAATCTGATAACACAGATCGACGCAGCTTAAAAATCCGCATCGAATGCACTATACTACATTGAGAAACGCTTAATACAAAAATTAGTTATGATCGTTTGAAAAATGATGCATTAGTGTATGTTGAGTTTCCATGTACACTCAACATTGCTTCCAAAAACATTTTGACAAAAATTTTTTCGAAAAATTTCAAAATAATTTAGCAAAAAGTAGATGTTTTTAGATTCCATTTTTCAAGGCAAAGACGATGGACAATGTTATTCAACGAAAAAATTAATTCTTCAGGGTGAAAATCGAGGATATAAGTGTGAACTTATATCAGTTGATATCTCGGTGCATTTTTAAGCTAGCGCAAATCTGATAACACAGATCGACGTAGCTTAAAAATCCGCATCGAATGCACTATACTACATTGAGAAACGCTTAATACAAAAATTAGTTATGATCGTTTGAAAAATGATGCATTAGTGTATGTTGAGTTTCCATGTACACTCAATATTGTTTCCAAAAACATTTTGACAAAAATTTTTTCGAAAAATTTCAAAATAATTTAGCAAAAAGTAGATGTTTTTAGATTCCTTTTTTTAAGGCAAAGACGATGGACAATGTTATTCAACGAAAAAATTATTTCTTCAGGGTGAAAATCGAGGATATAAGTGTGAACTTATATCAGTTGATATCTCGGTGCATTTTTAAGCTAGCGCAAATCTGATAACACAGATCGACGCAGCTTAAAAATCCGCATCGAATGCACTATACTACATTGAGAAACGCTTAATACAAAAATTAGTTATGATCGTTTGAAAAATGATGCATTAGTGTATGTTGAGTTTCCATGTACACTCAACATTGCTTCCAAAAACATTTTGACAAAAATTTTTTCGAAAAATTTCAAAATAATTTAGCAAAAAGTAGATGTTTTTAGATTCCTTTTTTCAAGGCAAAGACGATGGACAATGTTATTCAACGAAAAAATCAATTCTTCAGGGTGAAAATCGAGGATATAAGTGTAAACTTATATCAGTTGATATCTCGGTGCATTTTTAAGCTAGCGCAAATCTGATAACACAGATCGACGCAGCTTAAAAATCCGCATCGAATGCACTATACTACATTGAGAAACGCTTAATACAAAAATTAGTTATGATCGTTTGAAAAATGATGCATTAGTGTATGTTGAGTTTCCATGTACACTCAACATTGCTTCCAAAAACATTTTGACAAAAATTTTTTCGAAAAATTTCAAAATAATTTAGCAAAAAGTAGATGTTTTAGATTCCTTTTTTCAAGGCAAAGACGATGGACCATGTTATTCAACGAAAAAATTAATTCTTCAGGGTGAAAGTCGAGGATATAAGTGTGAACTTATATCAGTTGATATCTCGGTGCATTTTTAAGCTAGCGCAAATCTGATAACACAGATCGACGTAGCTTAAAAATCCGCATCGAATGCACTATACTACATTGAGAAACGCTTAATACAAAAATTAGTTATGATCGTTTGAAAAATGATGCATTAGTGTATGTTGAGTTTCCATGTACACTCAACATTGCTTCCAAAAACATTTTGACAAAAATTTTTTCGAAAAATTTCAAAATAATTTAGCAAAAAGTAGATGTTTTTAGATTCCTTTTTTCAAGGCAAAAACGATGGACAATGTTATTCAACGAAAAAATTAATTCTTCAGGGTGAAAATCGAGGATATAAGTGTAAACTTATATCAGTTGATATCTCGGTGCATTTTTAAGCTAGCGCAAATCTGATAACACAGATCGACGTAGCTTAAAAATCCGCATCGAATGCACTATACTACATTGAGAAACGCTTGATACAAAAATTAGTTATGATCGTTTTAAAAATGATGCATTAGTGTATGTTGAGTTTCCATGTACACTCAACATTGCTTCCAAAAACATTTTGACAAAAATTTTTTCGAAAAATTTCAAAATAATTTAGCAAAAAGTAGATGTTTTTAGATTCCTTTTTTCAAGGCAAAGACGATGGACCATGTTATTCAACGAAAAAATTAATTCTTCAGGGTGAAAATCGAGGATATAAGTGTGAACTTATATCAGTTGATATCTCGGTGCATTTTTAAGCTAGCGCAAATCTGATAACACAGATCGACGTAGCTTAAAAATCCGCATCGAATGCACTATACTACATTGAGAAACGCTTAATACAAAAATTAGTTATGATCGTTTGAAAAATGATGCATTAGTGTATGTTGAGTTTCCATGTACACTCAACATTGCTTCCAAAAACATTTTGACAAAAATTTTTTCGAAAAATTTCAAAATAATTTAGCAAAAAGTAGATGTTTTTAGATTCCTTTTTTCAAGGCAAAGACGATGGACAATGTTATTCAACGAAAAAATTAATTCTTCAGGGTGAAAATCGAGGATATAAGTGTAAACTTATATCAGTTGATATCTCGGTGCATTTTTAAGCTAGCGCAAATCTGATAACACAGATCGACGTAGCTTAAAAATCCGCATCGAATGCACTATACTACATTGAGAAACGCTCGATACACAAATTAGTTATGATCGTTTGAAAAATGATGCATTAGTGTATGTTGAGTTTCCATGTACACTCAACATTGCTTCCAAAAACATTTTGACAAAAATTTTTTCGAAAAATTTCAAAATAATTTAGCAAAAAGTAGATGTTTTTAGATTCCATTTTTCAAGGCAAAGACGATGGACAATGTTATTCAACGAAAAAATTAATTCTTCAGGGTGAAAATCGAGGATATAAGTGTGAACTTATATCAGTTGATATCTCGGTGCATTTTTAAGCTAGCGCAAATCTGATAACACAGATCGACGCAGCTTAAAAATCCGCATCGAATGCACTATACTACATTGAGAAACGCTTAATACAAAAATTAGTTATGATCGTTTGAAAAATGATGCATTAGTGTATGTTGAGTTTCCATGTACACTCAACATTGCTTCCAAAAACATTTTGACAAAAATTTTTTCGAAAAATTTCAAAATAATTTAGCAAAAAGTAGATGTTTTTAGATTCCTTTTTTCAAGGCAAAGACGATGGACCATGTTATTCAACGAAAAAATTAATTCTTCAGGGTGAAAATCGAGGATATAAGTGTGAACTTATATCAGTTGATATCTCGGTGCATTTTTAAGCTAGCGCAAATCTGATAACACAGATCGACGCAGCTTAAAAATCCGCATCGAATGCACTATACTACATAGAAGAACGCTTAATACAAAAATTAGTTATGATCGTTTGAAAAATGATGCATTAGTGTATGTTGAGTTTCCATGTACACTCAACATTGCTTCCAAAAACATTTTGACAAAAATTTTTTCGAAAAATTTCAAAATAATTTAGCAAAAAGTAGATGTTTTTAGATTTCTTTTTTCAAGGCAAAGACGATGGACAATGTTATTCAACGAAAAAATTAATTCTTCAGGGTGAAAATCGAGGATATAAGTGTGAACTTATATCAGTTGATATCTCGGTACATTTTTAAGCTAGCGCAAATCTGATAACACAGATCGACGCAGCTTAAAAATCCGCATCGAATGCACTATACTACATGGAAGAACGCTTAATACAAAAATTAGTTATGATCGTTTGAAAAATGATGCATTAGTGTTTGTTGAGTTTCCATGTACACTCAACATTGCTTCCAAAAACATTTTGACAAAAATTTTTTCGAAAAATTTCAAAATAATTTAGCAAAAAGTAGATGTTTTTAGATTCCTTTTTTCAAGGCAAAGACGATAGACAATGTTATTTAACGAAAAAATTAATTCTTCAGGGTGAAAATCGAGGATATAAGTTTAAACTTATATCAGTTGATATCTCGGTGCATTTTTAAGCTAGCGCAAATCTGATAACACAGATCGACGCAGCTTAAAAATCCGCATCGAATGCACTATACTACATTGAGAAACGCTTAATACAAAAATTAGTTATGATCGTTTGAAAAATGATGCATTAGTGTATGTTGAGTTTCCATGTACACTCAACATTGCTTCCAAAAACATTTTGACAAAAATTTTTTCGAAAAATTTCAAAATAATTTAGCAAAAAGTAGATGTTTTTAGATTCCTTTTTTCAAGGCAAAGACGATGGACAATGTTATTCAACGAAAAAATTAATTCTTCAGGGTGAAAATCGAGGATATAAGTGTAAACTTATATCAGTTGATATCTCGGTGCATTTTTAAGCTAGCGCAAATCTGATAACACAGATCGACGTAGCTTAAAAATCCGCATCGAATGCACTATACTACATTGAGAAACGCTCGATACACAAATTAGTTATGATCGTTTGAAAAATGATGCATTAGTGTATGTTGAGTTTCCATGTACACTCAACATTGCTTCCAAAAACATTTTGACAAAAATTTTTTCGAAAAATTTCAAAATAATTTAGCAAAAAGTAGATGTTTTTAGATTCCATTTTTCAAGGCAAAGACGATGGACAATGTTATTCAACGAAAAAATTAATTCTTCAGGGTGAAAATCGAGGATATAAGTGTGAACTTATATCAGTTGATATCTCGGTGCATTTTTAAGCTAGCGCAAATCTGATAACACAGATCGACGTAGCTTAAAAATCCGCATCGAATGCACTATACTACATTGAGAAACGCTTAATACAAAAATTAGTTATGATCGTTTGAAAAATGATGCATTAGTGTATGTTGAGTTTCCATGTACACTCAACATTGTTTCCAAAAACATTTTGACAAAAATTTTTTCGAAAAATTTCAAAATAATTTAGCAAAAAGTAGATGTTTTTAGATTCCTTTTTTCAAGGCAAAGACGATGGACAATGTTATTCAACGAAAAAATTATTTCTTCAGGGTGAAAATCGAGGATATAAGTGTAAACTTATATCAGTTGATATCTCGGTGCATTTTTAAGCTAGCGCAAATCTGATAACACAGATCGACGTAGCTTAAAAATCCGCATCGAATGCACTATACTACATTGAGAAACGCTTAATACAAAAATTAGTTATGATCGTTTGAAAAATGATGCATTAGTGTATGTTGAGTTTCCATGTACACTCAACATTGTTTCCAAAAACATTTTGACAAAAATTTTTTCGAAAAATTTCAAGATAATTTAGCAAAAAGTAGATGTTTTTAGATTCCTTTTTTCAAGGCAAAGACGATGGACAATGTTATTCAACGAAAAAATTAGTTCTTCAGGGTGAAAATCGAGGATATAAGTGTGAACTTATATCAGTTGATATCTCGGTGCATTTTTAAGCTAGCGCAAATCTGATAACACAGATCGACGCAGCTTAAAAATCCGCATCGAATGCACTATACTACATTGAGAAACGCTTTATACAAAAATTAGTTATGATCGTTTGAAAAATGATGCATTAGTGTATGTTGAGTTTCCATGTACACTCAACATTGTTTCCAAAAACATTTTGACAAAAATTTTTTCGAAAAATTTCAAGATAATTTAGCAAAAAGTAGATGTTTTTAGATTCCTTTTTTCAAGGCAAAGACGATGGACAATGTTATTCAACGAAAAAATTAGTTCTTCAGGGTGAAAATCGAGGATATAAGTGTGAACTTATATCAGTTGATATCTCGGTGCATTTTTAAGCTAGCGCAAATCTGATAACACAGATCGACGCAGCTTAAAAATCCGCATCGAATGCACTATACTACATTGAGAAACGCTTTATACAAAAATTAGTTATGATCGTTTGAAAAATGATGCATTAGTGTATGTTGAGTTTCCATGTACACTCAACATTGTTTCCAAAAACATTTTGACAAAAATTTTTTCGAAAAATTTCAAGATAATTTAGCAAAAAGTAGATGTTTTTAGATTCCTTTTTTCAAGGCAAAGACGATGGACAATGTTATTCAACGAAAAAATTAGTTCTTCAGGGTGAAAATCGAGGATATAAGTGTGAACTTATATCAGTTGATATCTCGGTGCATTTTTAAGCTAGCGCAAATCTGATAACACAGATCGACGCAGCTTAAAAATCCGCATCGAATGCACTATACTACATTGAGAAACGCTTTATACAAAAATTAGTTATGATCGTTTGAAAAATGATGCATTAGTGTATGTTGAGTTTCCATGTACACTCAACATTGTTTCCAAAAACATTTTGACAAAAATTTTTTCGAAAAATTTCAAGATAATTTAGCAAAAAGTAGATGTTTTTAGATTCCTTTTTTCAAGGCAAAGACGATGGACAATGTTATTCAACGAAAAAATTAGTTCTTCAGGGTGAAAATCGAGGATATAAGTGTGAACTTATATCAGTTGATATCTCGGTGCATTTTTAAGCTAGCGCAAATCTGATAACACAGATCGACGCAGCTTAAAAATCCGCATCGAATGCACTATACTACATGGAAGAACGCTTAATACAAAAATTAGTTATGATCGTTTGAAAAATGATGCATTAGTGTTTGTTGAGTTTCCATGTACACTCAACATTGCTTCCAAAAACATTTTGACAAAAATTTTTTCGAAAAATTTCAAAATAATTTAGCAAAAAGTAGATGTTTTTAGATTCCTTTTTTCAAGGCAAAGACGATAGACAATGTTATTTAACGAAAAAATTAATTCTTCAGGGTGAAAATCGAGGATATAAGTTTAAACTTATATCAGTTGATATCTCGGTGCATTTTTAAGCTAGCGCAAATCTGATAACACAGATCGACGCAGCTTAAAAATCCGCATCGAATGCACTATACTACATTGAGAAACGCTTAATACAAAAATTAGTTATGATCGTTTGAAAAATGATGCATTAGTGTATGTTGAGTTTCCATGTACACTCAACATTGCTTCCAAAAACATTTTGACAAAAATTTTTTCGAAAAATTTCAAAATAATTTAGCAAAAAGTAGATGTTTTTAGATTCCTTTTTTCAAGGCAAAGACGATGGACAATGTTATTCAACGAAAAAATTAATTCTTCAGGGTGAAAATCGAGGATATAAGTGTAAACTTATATCAGTTGATATCTCGGTGCATTTTTAAGCTAGCGCAAATCTGATAACACAGATCGACGTAGCTTAAAAATCCGCATCGAATGCACTATACTACATTGAGAAACGCTCGATACACAAATTAGTTATGATCGTTTGAAAAATGATGCATTAGTGTATGTTGAGTTTCCATGTACACTCAACATTGCTTCCAAAAACATTTTGACAAAAATTTTTTCGAAAAATTTCAAAATAATTTAGCAAAAAGTAGATGTTTTTAGATTCCATTTTTCAAGGCAAAGACGATGGACAATGTTATTCAACGAAAAAATTAATTCTTCAGGGTGAAAATCGAGGATATAAGTGTGAACTTATATCAGTTGATATCTCGGTGCATTTTTAAGCTAGCGCAAATCTGATAACACAGATCGACGTAGCTTAAAAATCCGCATCGAATGCACTATACTACATTGAGAAACGCTTAATACAAAAATTAGTTATGATCGTTTGAAAAATGATGCATTAGTGTATGTTGAGTTTCCATGTACACTCAACATTGTTTCCAAAAACATTTTGACAAAAATTTTTTCGAAAAATTTCAAAATAATTTAGCAAAAAGTAGATGTTTTTAGATTCCTTTTTTCAAGGCAAAGACGATGGACAATGTTATTCAACGAAAAAATTATTTCTTCAGGGTGAAAATCGAGGATATAAGTGTAAACTTATATCAGTTGATATCTCGGTGCATTTTTAAGCTAGCGCAAATCTGATAACACAGATCGACGTAGCTTAAAAATCCGCATCGAATGCACTATACTACATTGAGAAACGCTTAATACAAAAATTAGTTATGATCGTTTGAAAAATGATGCATTAGTGTATGTTGAGTTTCCATGTACACTCAACATTGTTTCCAAAAACATTTTGACAAAAATTTTTTCGAAAAATTTCAAGATAATTTAGCAAAAAGTAGATGTTTTTAGATTCCTTTTTTCAAGGCAAAGACGATGGACAATGTTATTCAACGAAAAAATTAGTTCTTCAGGGTGAAAATCGAGGATATAAGTGTGAACTTATATCAGTTGATATCTCGGTGCATTTTTAAGCTAGCGCAAATCTGATAACACAGATCGACGCAGCTTAAAAATCCGCATCGAATGCACTATACTACATTGAGAAACGCTTTATACAAAAATTAGTTATGATCGTTTGAAAAATGATGCATTAGTGTATGTTGAGTTTCCATGTACACTCAACATTGTTTCCAAAAACATTTTGACAAAAATTTTTTCGAAAAATTTCAAGATAATTTAGCAAAAAGTAGATGTTTTTAGATTCCTTTTTTCAAGGCAAAGACGATGGACAATGTTATTCAACGAAAAAATTAGTTCTTCAGGGTGAAAATCGAGGATATAAGTGTGAACTTATATCAGTTGATATCTCGGTGCATTTTTAAGCTAGCGCAAATCTGATAACACAGATCGACGCAGCTTAAAAATCCGCATCGAATGCACTATACTACATTGAGAAACGCTTTATACAAAAATTAGTTATGATCGTTTGAAAAATGATGCATTAGTGTATGTTGAGTTTCCATGTACACTCAACATTGTTTCCAAAAACATTTTGACAAAAATTTTTTCGAAAAATTTCAAGATAATTTAGCAAAAAGTAGATGTTTTTAGATTCCTTTTTTCAAGGCAAAGACGATGGACAATGTTATTCAACGAAAAAATTAGTTCTTCAGGGTGAAAATCGAGGATATAAGTGTGAACTTATATCAGTTGATATCTCGGTGCATTTTTAAGCTAGCGCAAATCTGATAACACAGATCGACGCAGCTTAAAAATCCGCATCGAATGCACTATACTACATTGAGAAACGCTTTATACAAAAATTAGTTATGATCGTTTGAAAAATGATGCATTAGTGTATGTTGAGTTTCCATGTACACTCAACATTGTTTCCAAAAACATTTTGACAAAAATTTTTTCGAAAAATTTCAAGATAATTTAGCAAAAAGTAGATGTTTTTAGATTCCTTTTTTCAAGGCAAAGACGATGGACAATGTTATTCAACGAAAAAATTAGTTCTTCAGGGTGAAAATCGAGGATATAAGTGTGAACTTATATCAGTTGATATCTCGGTGCATTTTTAAGCTAGCGCAAATCTGATAACACAGATCGACGCAGCTTAAAAATCCGCATCGAATGCACTATACTACATTGAGAAACGCTTTATACAAAAATTAGTTATGATCGTTTGAAAAATGATGCATTAGTGTATGTTGAGTTTCCATGTACACTCAACATTGTTTCCAAAAACATTTTGACAAAAATTTTTTCGAAAAATTTCAGAATAATTTAGCAAAAAGTAGATGTTTTTAGATTCCTTTTTTCAAGGCAAAGACGATGGACAATGTTATTCAACGAAAAAATTATTTCTTCAGGGTGAAAATCGAGGATATAAGTGTGAACTTATATCAGTTGATATCTCGGTGCATTTTTAAGCTAGCGCAAATCTGATAACACAGATCGACGCAGCTTAAAAATCCGCATCGAATGCACTATACTACATTGAGAAACGCTTGATACAAAAATTAGTTATGATCGTTTGAAAAATGATGCATTAGTGTATGTTGAGTTTCCATGTACACTCAACATTGCTTCCAAAAACATTTTGACAAAAATTTTTTCGAAAAATTTCAAAATAATTTAGCAAAAAGTAGATGTTTTTAGATTCCATTTTTCAAGGCAAAGACGATGGACAATGTTATTCAACGAAAAAATTAATTCTTCAGGGTGAAAATCGAGGATATAAGTGTGAACTTATATCAGTTGATATCTCGGTGCATTTTTAAGCTAGCGCAAATCTGATAACACAGATCGACGCAGCTTAAAAATCCGCATCGAATGCATTATACTACATTGAGAAACGCTTTATACAAAAATTAGTTATGATCGTTTGAAAAATGATGCATTAGTGTATGTTGAGTTTCCATGTACACTCAACATTGCTTCCAAAAACATTTTGACAAAAATTTTTTCGAAAAATTTCAAAATAATTTAACAAAAAATAGATGTTTTTAGATTCCATTTTTCAAGGCAAAGACGATGGACAATGTTATTCAACGAAAAAATTAATTCTTCAGGGTGAAAATCGAGGATATAAGTGTGAACTTATATCAGTTGATATCTCGGTGCATTTTTAAGCTAGCGCAAATCTGATAACACTGATCGACGCAGCTTAAAAATCCGCATCGAATGCACTATACTACATTGAAAAACGCTTAATACAAAAATTAGTTATGATCGTTTGAAAAATGATGCATTAGTGTATGTTGAGTTTCCATGTACACTCAACATTGTTTCCAAAAACATTTTGACAAAAATTTTTTCGAAAAATTTCAGAATAATTTAGCAAAAAGTAGATGTTTTTAGATTCCTTTTTTCAAGGCAAAGACGATGGACAATGTTATTCAACGAAAAAATTATTTCTTCAGGGTGAAAATCGAGGATATAAGTGTGAACTTATATCAGTTGATATCTCGGTGCATTTTTAAGCTAGCGCAAATCTGATAACACAGATCGACGCAGCTTAAAAATCCGCATCGAATGCACTATACTACATTGAGAAACGCTTGATACAAAAATTAGTTATGATCGTTTTAAAAATGATGCATTAGTGTATGTTGAGTTTCCATGTACACTCAACATTGCTTCCAAAAACATTTTGACAAAAATTTTTTCGAAAAATTTCAAAATAATTTAACAAAAAATAGATGTTTTTAGATTCCATTTTTCAAGGCAAAGACGATGGACAATGTTATTCAACGAAAAAATTAATTCTTCAGGGTGAAAATCGAGGATATAAGTGTGAACTTATATCAGTTGATATCTCGGTGCATTTTTAAGCTAGCGCAAATCTGATAACACAGATCGACGCAGCTTAAAAATCCGCATCGAATGCACTATACTACATTGAGAAACGCTTAATACAAAAATTAGTTATGATCGTTTGAAAAATGATGCATTAGTGTATGTTGAGTTTCCATGTACACTCAACATTGCTTCCAAAAACATTTTGACAAAAATTTTTTCGAAAAATTTCAAAATAATTTAGCAAAAAGTAGATGTTTTTAGATTCCTTTTTTCAAGGCAAAAACGATGGACAATGTTATTCAACGAAAAAATTAATTCTTCAGGGTGAAAATCGAGGATATAAGTGTGAACTTATATCAGTTGATATCTCGGTGCATTTTTAAGCTAGCGCAAATCTGATAACACAGATCGACGCAGCTTAAAAATCCGCATCGAATGCACTATACTACATTGAGAAACGCTTTATACAAAAATTAGTTATGATCGTTTGAAAAATGATGCATTAGTGTATGTTGAGTTTCCATGTACACTCAACATTGTTTCCAAAAACATTTTGACAAAAATTTTTTCGAAAAATTTCAGAATAATTTAGCAAAAAGTAGATGTTTTTAGATTCCTTTTTTCAAGGCTAAGACGATGGACAATGTTATTCAACGAAAAAATTATTTCTTCAGGGTGAAAATCGAGGATATAAGTGTGAACTTATATCAGTTGATATCTCGGTGCATTTTTAAGCTAGCGCAAATCTGATAACACAGATCGACGCAGCTTAAAAATCCGCATCGAATGCACTATACTACATTGAGAAACGCTTGATACAAAAATTAGTTATGATCGTTTGAAAAATGATGCATTAGTGTATGTTGAGTTTCCATGTACACTCAACATTGCTTCCAAAAACATTTTGACAAAAATTTTTTCGAAAAATTTCAAAATAATTTAGCAAAAAGTAGATGTTTTTAGATTCCATTTTTCAAGGCAAAGACGATGGACAATGTTATTCAACGAAAAAATTAATTCTTCAGGGTGAAAATCGAGGATATAAGTGTGAACTTATATCAGTTGATATCTCGGTGCATTTTTAAGCTAGCGCAAATCTGATAACACAGATCGACGCAGCTTAAAAATCCGCATCGAATGCACTATACTACATTGAGAAACGCTTTATACAAAAATTAGTTATGATCGTTTGAAAAATGATGCATTAGTGTATGTTGAGTTTCCATGTACACTCAACATTGCTTCCAAAAACATTTTGACAAAAATTTTTTCGAAAAATTTCAAAATAATTTAACAAAAAATAGATGTTTTTAGATTCCATTTTTCAAGGCAAAGACGATGGACAATGTTATTCAACGAAAAAATTAATTCTTCAGGGTGAAAATCGAGGATATAAGTGTGAACTTATATCAGTTGATATCTCGGTGCATTTTTAAGCTAGCGCAAATCTGATAACACTGATCGACGCAGCTTAAAAATCCGCATCGAATGCACTATACTACATTGAAAAACGCTTAATACAAAAATTAGTTATGATCGTTTGAAAAATGATGCATTAGTGTATGTTGAGTTTCCATGTACACTCAACATTGTTTCCAAAAACATTTTGACAAAAATTTTTTCGAAAAATTTCAGAATAATTTAGCAAAAAGTAGATGTTTTTAGATTCCTTTTTTCAAGGCAAAGACGATGGACAATGTTATTCAACGAAAAAATTATTTCTTCAGGGTGAAAATCGAGGATATAAGTGTGAACTTATATCAGTTGATATCTCGGTGCATTTTTAAGCTAGCGCAAATCTGATAACACAGATCGACGCAGCTTAAAAATCCGCATCGAATGCACTATACTACATTGAGAAACGCTTGATACAAAAATTAGTTATGATCGTTTTAAAAATGATGCATTAGTGTATGTTGAGTTTCCATGTACACTCAACATTGCTTCCAAAAACATTTTGACAAAAATTTTTTCGAAAAATTTCAAAATAATTTAACAAAAAATAGATGTTTTTAGATTCCATTTTTCAAGGCAAAGACGATGGACAATGTTATTCAACGAAAAAATTAATTCTTCAGGGTGAAAATCGAGGATATAAGTGTGAACTTATATCAGTTGATATCTCGGTGCATTTTTAAGCTAGCGCAAATCTGATAACACAGATCGACGCAGCTTAAAAATCCGCATCGAATGCACTATACTACATTGAGAAACGCTTAATACAAAAATTAGTTATGATCGTTTGAAAAATGATGCATTAGTGTATGTTGAGTTTCCATGTACACTCAACATTGCTTCCAAAAACATTTTGACAAAAATTTTTTCGAAAAATTTCAAAATAATTTAGCAAAAAGTAGATGTTTTTAGATTCCTTTTTTCAAGGCAAAAACGATGGACAATGTTATTCAACGAAAAAATTAATTCTTCAGGGTGAAAATCGAGGATATAAGTGTGAACTTATATCAGTTGATATCTCGGTGCATTTTTAAGCTAGCGCAAATCTGATAACACGGATCGACGCAGCTTAAAAATCCGCATCGAATGCACTATACTACATTGAGAAACGCTTAATACAAAAATTAGTTATGATCGTTTGAAAAATGATGCATTAGTGTATGTTGAGTTTCCATGTACACTCAACATTGCTTCCAAAAACATTTTGACAAAAATTTTTTCGAAAAATTTCAAAATAATTTAGCAAAAAGTAGATGTTTTTAGATTCCTTTTTTCAAGGCAAAAACGATGGACAATGTTATTCAACGAAAAAATTAATTCTTCAGGGTGAAAATCGAGGATATAAGTGTGAACTTATATCAGTTGATATCTCGGTGCATTTTTAAGCTAGCGCAAATCTGATAACACAGATCGACGCAGCTTAAAAATCCGCATCGAATGCACTATACTACATTGAGAAACGCTTAATACAAAAATTAGTTATGATCGTTTGAAAAATGATGCATTAGTGTATGTTGAGTTTCCATGTACACTCAACATTGCTTCCAAAAACATTTTGACAAAAATTTTTTCGAAAAATTTCAGAATAATTTAGCAAAAAGTAGATGTTTTTAGATTCCTTTTTTCAAGGCAAAGACGATGGACAATGTTATTCAACGAAAAAATTAATTCTTCAGGGTGAAAATCGAGGATATAAGTGTGAACTTATATCAGTTGATATCTCGGTGCATTTTTAAGCTAGCGCAAATCTGATAACACAGATCGACGCAGCTTAAAAATCCGCATCGAATGCACTATACTACATTGAGAAACGCTTTATACAAAAATTAGTTATGATCGTTTGAAAAATGATGCATTAGTGTATGTTGAGTTTCCATGTACACTCAACATTGTTTCCAAAAACATTTTGACAAAAATTTTTTCGAAAAATTTCAGAATAATTTAGCAAAAAGTAGATGTTTTTAGATTCCTTTTTTCAAGGCTAAGACGATGGACAATGTTATTCAACGAAAAAATTATTTCTTCAGGGTGAAAATCGAGGATATAAGTGTGAACTTATATCAGTTGATATCTCGGTGCATTTTTAAGCTAGCGCAAATCTGATAACACAGATCGACGCAGCTTAAAAATCCGCATCGAATGCACTATACTACATTGAGAAACGCTTGATACAAAAATTAGTTATGATCGTTTGAAAAATGATGCATTAGTGTATGTTGAGTTTCCATGTACACTCAACATTGCTTCCAAAAACATTTTGACAAAAATTTTTTCGAAAAATTTCAAAATAATTTAGCAAAAAGTAGATGTTTTTAGATTCCATTTTTCAAGGCAAAGACGATGGACAATGTTATTCAACGAAAAAATTAATTCTTCAGGGTGAAAATCGAGGATATAAGTGTGAACTTATATCAGTTGATATCTCGGTGCATTTTTAAGCTAGCGCAAATCTGATAACACAGATCGACGCAGCTTAAAAATCCGCATCGAATGCACTATACTACATTGAGAAACGCTTTATACAAAAATTAGTTATGATCGTTTGAAAAATGATGCATTAGTGTATGTTGAGTTTCCATGTACACTCAACATTGCTTCCAAAAACATTTTGACAAAAATTTTTTCGAAAAATTTCAAAATAATTTAACAAAAAATAGATGTTTTTAGATTCCATTTTTCAAGGCAAAGACGATGGACAATGTTATTCAACGAAAAAATTAATTCTTCAGGGTGAAAATCGAGGATATAAGTGTGAACTTATATCAGTTGATATCTCGGTGCATTTTTAAGCTAGCGCAAATCTGATAACACTGATCGACGCAGCTTAAAAATCCGCATCGAATGCACTATACTACATTGAAAAACGCTTAATACAAAAATTAGTTATGATCGTTTGAAAAATGATGCATTAGTGTATGTTGAGTTTCCATGTACACTCAACATTGTTTCCAAAAACATTTTGACAAAAATTTTTTCGAAAAATTTCAGAATAATTTAGCAAAAAGTAGATGTTTTTAGATTCCTTTTTTCAAGGCAAAGACGATGGACAATGTTATTCAACGAAAAAATTATTTCTTCAGGGTGAAAATCGAGGATATAAGTGTGAACTTATATCAGTTGATATCTCGGTGCATTTTTAAGCTAGCGCAAATCTGATAACACAGATCGACGCAGCTTAAAAATCCGCATCGAATGCACTATACTACATTGAGAAACGCTTGATACAAAAATTAGTTATGATCGTTTTAAAAATGATGCATTAGTGTATGTTGAGTTTCCATGTACACTCAACATTGCTTCCAAAAACATTTTGACAAAAATTTTTTCGAAAAATTTCAAAATAATTTAACAAAAAATAGATGTTTTTAGATTCCATTTTTCAAGGCAAAGACGATGGACAATGTTATTCAACGAAAAAATTAATTCTTCAGGGTGAAAATCGAGGATATAAGTGTGAACTTATATCAGTTGATATCTCGGTGCATTTTTAAGCTAGCGCAAATCTGATAACACAGATCGACGCAGCTTAAAAATCCGCATCGAATGCACTATACTACATTGAGAAACGCTTAATACAAAAATTAGTTATGATCGTTTGAAAAATGATGCATTAGTGTATGTTGAGTTTCCATGTACACTCAACATTGCTTCCAAAAACATTTTGACAAAAATTTTTTC
Source organism: Auanema rhodensis (assembly GCA_964057225.1). NCBI lineage: Eukaryota > Metazoa > Nematoda > Chromadorea > Rhabditida > Rhabditidae > Auanema > Auanema rhodense. The sequence continues at coordinate 3,799,837 of OZ059899.1, read as the reverse complement.
GAAAAATTTCAAAATAATTTAGCAAAAAGTAGATGTTTTTAGATTCCTTTTTTCAAGGCAAAAACGATGGACAATGTTATTCAACGAAAAAATTAATTCTTCAGGGTGAAAATCGAGGATATAAGTGTGAACTTATATCAGTTGATATCTCGGTGCATTTTTAAGCTAGCGCAAATCTGATAACACAGATCGACGCAGCTTAAAAATCCGCATCGAATGCACTATACTACATTGAGAAACGCTTAATACAAAAATTAGTTATGATCGTTTGAAAAATGATGCATTAGTGTATGTTGAGTTTCCATGTACACTCAACATTGCTTCCAAAAACATTTTGACAAAAATTTTTTCGAAAAATTTCAAAATAATTTAGCAAAAAGTAGATGTTTTTAGATTCCTTTTTTCAAGGCAAAAACGATGGACAATGTTATTCAACGAAAAAATTAATTCTTCAGGGTGAAAATCGAGGATATAAGTGTGAACTTATATCAGTTGATATCTCGGTGCATTTTTAAGCTAGCGCAAATCTGATAACACAGATCGACGCAGCTTAAAAATCCGCATCGAATGCACTATACTACATTGAGAAACGCTTAATACAAAAATTAGTTATGATCGTTTGAAAAATGATGCATTAGTGTATGTTGAGTTTCCATGTACACTCAACATTGCTTCCAAAAACATTTTGACAAAAATTTTTTCGAAAAATTTCAGAATAATTTAGCAAAAAGTAGATGTTTTTAGATTCCTTTTTTCAAGGCAAAGACGATGGACAATGTTATTCAACGAAAAAATTATTTCTTCAGGGTGAAAATCGAGGATATAAGTGTGAACTTATATCAGTTGATATCTCGGTGCATTTTTAAGCTAGCGCAAATCTGATAACACAGATCTACGCAGCTTAAAAATCCGCATCGAATGCACTATACTACATTGAGAAACGCTTGATACAAAAATTAGTTATGATCGTTTTAAAAATGATGCATTAGTGTATGTTGAGTTTCCATGTACACTCAACATTGCTTCCAAAAACATTTTGACAAAAATTTTTTCGAAAAATTTCAAAATAATTTAACAAAAAATAGATGTTTTCAGATTCCATTTTTCAAGGCAAAGACGATGGACAATGTTATTCAACGAAAAAATTAATTCTTCAGGGTGAAAATCGAGGATATAAGTGTGAACTTATATCAGTTGATATCTCGGTGCATTTTTAAGCTAGCGCAAATCTGATAACACAGATCGACGCAGCTTAAAAATCCGCATCGAATGCACTATACTACATTGAGAAACGCTTAATACAAAAATTAGTTATGATCGTTTGAAAAATGATGCATTAGTGTATGTTGAGTTTCCATGTACACTCAACATTGCTTCCAAAAACATTTTGACAAAAATTTTTTCGAAAAATTTCAAAATAATTTAGCAAAAAGTAGATGTTTTTAGATTCCTTTTTTCAAGGCAAAAACGATGGACAATGTTATTCAACGAAAAAATTAATTCTTCAGGGTGAAAATCGAGGATATAAGTGTGAACTTATATCAGTTGATATATCGGTGCATTTTTAAGCTAGCGCAAATCTGATAACACAGATCGACGAAGCTTAAAAATCCGCATCGAATGCACTATACTACATTGAGAAACGCTTAATACAAAAATTAGTTATGATCGTTTGAAAAATGATGCATTAGTGTATGTTGAGTTTCCATGTACACTCAACATTGCTTCCAAAAACATTTTGACAAAAATTTTTTCGAAAAATTTCAAAATAATTTAGCAAAAAGTAGATGTTTTTAGATTCCTTTTTTCAAGGCAAAAACGATGGACAATGTTATTCAACGAAAAAATTAATTCTTCAGGGTGAAAATCGAGGATATAAGTGTGAACTTATATCAGTTGATATCTCGGTGCATTTTTAAGCTAGCGCAAATCTGATAACACAGATCGACGCAGCTTAAAAATCCGCATCAAATGCACTATACTACATTGAGAAACGCTTAATACAAAAATTAGTTATGATCGTTTGAAAAATGATGCATTAGTGTATGTTGAGTTTCCATGTACACTCAACATTGTTTCCAAAAACATTTTGACAAAAATTTTTTCGAAAAATTTCAAAATAATTTAGCAAAAAGTAGATGTTTTTAGATTCCTTTTTTCAAGGCAAAGACGATGGACAATGTTATTCAACAAAAAAATTATTTCTTCAGGGTGAAAATCGAGGATATAAGTGTGAACTTATATCAGTTGATATCTCGGTGCATTTTTAAGCTAGCGCAAATCTGATAACACAGATCGACGCAGCTTAAAAATCCGCATCGAATGCACTATACTACATTGAGAAACGCTTAATACAAAAATTAGTTATGATCGTTTGAAAAATGATGCATTAGTGTATGTTGAGTTTCCATGTACACTCAACATTGTTTCCAAAAACATTTTGACAAAAAGTTTTTCGAAAAATTTCGAAATAATTTAGCAAAAAGTAGATGTTTTTAGATTCCTTTTTTCAAGGCAAAGACGATGGACAATGTTATTCAACGAAAAAATTATTTCTTCAGGGTGAAAATCGAGGATATAAGTGTGAACTTATATCAGTTGATATCTCGGTGCATTTTTAAGCTAGCGCAAATCTGATAACACAGATCGACGCAGCTTAAAAATCCGCATCGAATGCACTATACTACATTGAGAAACGCTTGATACAAAAATTAGTTATGATCGTTTGAAAAATGATGCATTAGTGTATGTTGAGTTTCCATGTACACTCAACATTGCTTCCAAAAACATTTTGACAAAAATTTTTTCGAAAAATTTCGAAATAATTTAGCAAAAAGTAGATGTTATTAGATTCCTTTTTTCAAGGCAAAGACGATGGACAATGTAATTCAACGAAAAAATTAATTCTTCAGGGTGAAAATCGAGGATATAAGTGTGAACTTATATCAGTTGATATCTCGGTGCATTTTTAAGCTAGCGCAAATCTGATAACACAGATCGACGCAGCTTAAAAATCCGCATCGAATGCACTATACTACATTGAGAAACGCTTAATACAAAAATTAGTTATGATCGTTTGAAAAATGATGCATTAGTGTATGTTGAGTTTCCATGTACACTCAACATTGCTTCCAAAAACATTTTGACAAAAATTTTTTCGAAAAATTTCAAAATAATTTAGCAAAAAGTAGATGTTTTTAGATTCCTTTTTTCAAGGCAAAGACGATGGACAATGTTATTTAACGAAAAAATTAATTCTTCAGGGTAAAAATCGAGGATATAAGTGTAAACTTATATCAGTTGATATCTCGGTGCATTTTTAAGCTAGCGCAAATCTGATAACACAGATCGACGCAGCTTAAAAATCCGCATCGAATGCACTATACTACATTGAGAAACGCTTAATACAAAAATTAGTTATGATCGTTTGAAAAATGATGCATTAGTGTATGTTGAGTTTCCATGTACACTCAACATTGTTTCCAAAAACATTTTGACAAAAATTTTTTCGAAAAATTTCAAAATAATTTAGCAAAAAGTAGATGTTTTTAGATTTCTTTTTTCAAGGCAAAGACGATGGACAATGTTATTCAACAAAAAAATTATTTCTTCAGGGTGAAAATCGAGGATATAAGTGTGAACTTATATCAGTTGATATCTCGGTGCATTTTTAAGCTAGCGCAAATCTGATAACACAGATCGACGCAGCTTAAAAATCCGCATCGAATGCACTATACTACATTGAGAAACGCTTAATACAAAAATTAGTTATGATCGTTTGAAAAATGATGCATTAGTGTATGTTGAGTTTCCATGTACACTCAACATTGCTTCCAAAAACATTTTGACAAAAATTTTTTCGAAAAATTTCAAAATAATTTAGCAAAAAGTAGATGTTTTTAGATTCCTTTTTTCAAGGCAAAGACGATGGACAATGTTATTCAACGAAAAAATTATTTCTTCAGGGTGAAAATCGAGGATATAAGTGTGAACTTATATCAGTTGATATATCGGTGCATTTTTAAGCTAGCGCAAATCTGATAAGACAGATCGACGCAGCTTAAAAATCCGCATCGAATGCACTATACTACATTGAGAAACGCTTAATACAAAAATTAGTTATGATCGTTTGAAAAATGATGCATTAGTGTATGTTGAGTTTCCATGTACACTCAACATTGCTTCCAAAAACATTTTGACAAAAATTTTTTCGAAAACATTCAAAATAATTTAGCAAAAAGTAGATGTTTTTAGATTTCTTTTTTCAAGGCAAAGACGATGGACAATGTTATTCAACGAAAAAATTAATTCTTCAGGGTGAAAATCGAGGATATAAGTGTAAACTTATATCAGTTGATATCTCGGTGCATTTTTAAGCTAGCGCAAATCTGATAACACAGATCGACGCAGCTTAAAAATCCGCATCGAATGCACTATACTACATTGAGAAACGCTTAATACAAAAATTAGTTATGATCGTTTGAAAAATGATGCATTAGTGTATGTTGAGTTTCCATGTACACTCAACATTGCTTCCAAAAACATTTTGACAAAAATTTTTTCGAAAAATTTCAAAATAATTTAGCAAAAAGTAGATGTTTTAAGATTCCATTTTTCAAGGCAAAGACGATGGACAATGTTATTCAACGAAAAAATTAATTCTTCAGGGTGAAAATCGAGGATATAAGTGTGAACTTATATCAGTTGATATCTCGGTGCATTTTTAAGCTAGCGCAAATCTGATAACACAGATCGACGCAGCTTAAAAATCCGCATCGAATGCACTATACTACATTGAGAAACGCTTAATACAAAAATTAGTTATGATCGTTTGAAAAATGATGCATTAGTGTATGTTGAGTTTCCATGTACACTCAACATTGCTTCCAAAAACATTTTGACAAAAATTTTTTCGAAAAATTTCAAAATAATTTAGCAAAAAGTAGATGTTTTAAGATTCCATTTTTCAAGGCAAAGACGATGGACAATGTTATTCAACGAAAAAATTAATTCTTCAGGGTGAAAATCGAGGATATAAGTGTGAACTTATATCAGTTGATATCTCGGTGCATTTTTAAGCTAGCGCAAATCTGATAACACAGATCGACGCAGCTTAAAAATCCGCATCGAATGCACTATACTACATTAAGAAACACTTGATACAAAAATTAGTTATGATCGTTTGAAAAATGATGCAATAGTGTATGTTGAGTTTCCATGTACACTCAACATTGCTTCCAAAAACATTTTGACAAAAATTTTTTCGAAAAATTTCAAAATAATTTAGCAAAAAGTAGATGTTTTTAGATTCCTTTTTTCAAGGCAAAGACGATGGACAATGTTATTTAACGAAAAAATTAATTCTTCAGGGTGAAAATCGAGGATATAAGTGTAAACTTATATCAGTTGATATCTCGGTGCATTTTTGAGCTAGCGCAAATCTGATAACACAGATCGACGCAGCTTAAAATTCCGCATCGAATGCACTATACTACATTGAGAAACGCTTAATACAAAAATTAGTTTTGATCGTTTGAAAAATGATGCATTAGTGTATGTTGAGTTTCCATGTACACTCAACATTGCTTCCAAAAACATTTTGACAAAAATTTTTTCGAAAAATTTCAAAATAATTTAGCAAAAAGTAGATGTTTTTAGATTCCTTTTTTCAAGGCAAAGACGATGGACAATGTTATTCAACGAAAAAATTATTTCTTCAGGGTGAAAATCGAGGATATAAGTGTGAACTTATATCAGTTGATATATCGGTGCATTTTTAAGCTAGCGCAAATCTGATAAGACAGATCGACGCAGCTTAAAAATCCGCATCGAATGCACTATACTACATTGAGGAACGCTTAATACAAAAATTAGTTATGATCGTTTGAAAAATGATGCATTAGTGTATGTTGAGTTTCCATGTACACTCAACATTGCTTCCAAAAACATTTTGACAAAAATTTTTTCGAAAAATTTCAAAATAATTTAGCAAAAAGTAGATGTTTTTAGATTTCTTTTTTCAAGGCAAAGACGATGGACAATGTTATTCAACGAAAAAATTAATTCTTCAGGGTGAAAATCGAGGATATAAGTGTAAACTTATATCAGTTGATATCTCGGTGCATTTTTAAGCTAGCGCAAATCTGATAACACAGATCGACGCAGCTTAAAAATCCGCATCGAATGCACTATACTACATTGAGAAACGCTTAATACAAAAATTAGTTATGATCGTTTGAAAAATGATGCATTAGTGTATGTTGAGTTTCCATGTACACTCAACATTGCTTCCAAAAACATTTTGACAAAAATTTTTTCGAAAAATTTCAAAATAATTTAGCAAAAAGTAGATGTTTTAAGATTCCATTTTTCAAGGCAAAGACGATGGACAATGTTATTCAACAAAAAAATTAATTCTTCAGGGTGAAAATCGAGGATATAAGTGTGAACTTATATCAGTTGATATCTCGGTGCATTTTTAAGCTAGCGCAAATCTGATAACACAGATCGACGCAGCTTAAAAATCCGCATCGAATGCACTATACTACATTAAGAAACACTTGATACAAAAATTAGTTATGATCGTTTGAAAAATGATGCAATAGTGTATGTTGAGTTTCCATGTACACTCAACATTGCTTCCAAAAACATTTTGACAAAAATTTTTTCGAAAAATTTCAAGATAATTTAGCAAAAAGTAGATGTTTTTAGATTCCTTTTTTCAAGGCAAAGACGATGGATAATGTTATTCAACGAAAAAATTATTTCTTCAGGGTGAAAATCGAGGATATAAGTGTGAACTTATATCAGTTGATATCTCGGTGCATTTTTAAGCTAGCGCAAATCTGATAACACAGATCGACGCAGCTTAAAAATCCGCATCGAATGCACTATACTACATTGAAAAACGCTTGATACAAAAATTAGTTATGATCGTTTGAAAAATGATGCATTAGTGTATGTTGAGTTTCCATGTACACTCAACATTGCTTCCAAAAACATTTTGACAAAAATTTTATCGAAAAATTTCAAAATAATTTAGCAAAAAGTAGATGTTTTAAGATTCCATTTTTCAAGGCAAAGACGATGGACAATGTTATTCAACGAAAAAATTAATTCTTCAGGGTGAAAATCGAGGATATAAGTGTGAACTTATATCAGTTGATATCTCGGTGCATTTTTAAGCTAGCGCAAATCTGATAACACAGATCGACGCAGCTTAAAAATCCGCATCGAATGCACTATACTACATTGAGAAACGCTTAATACAAAAATTAGTTATAATCGTTTGAAAAATGATGCATTAGTGTATGTTGAGTTTCCATGTACACTCAACATTGCTTCCAAAAACATTTTGACAAAAATTTTTTCGAAAAATTTCAAAATAATTAAGCAAAAAGTAGATGTTTTTAGATTCCTTTTTTCAAGGCAAAGACGATGGACAATGTTATTCAACGAAAAAATTAATTCTTCAGGGTGAAAATCGAGGATATAAGTGTGAACTTATATCAGTTGATATCTCGGTGCATTTTTAAGCTAGCGCAAATCTGATAACACAGATCGACGCAGCTTAAAAATCCGCATCGAATGCACTATACTACATTGAGAAACGCTTAATACAAAAATTAGTTATGATCGTTTGAAAAATGATGCATTAGTGTATGTTGAGTTTCCATGTACACTCAACATTGCTTCCAAAAACATTTTGACAAAAATTTTTTCGAAAAATTTCAAAATAATTTAGCAAAAAGTAGTTGTTTTTAGATTCCTTTTTTCAAGGCAAAGACGATGGACAATGTTATTTAACGAAAAAATTAATTCTTCAGGGTAAAAATCGAGGATATAAGTGTAAACTTATATCAGTTGATATCTCGGTGCATTTTTAAGCTAGCGCAAATCTGATAACACAGATCGACGCAGCTTAAAAATCCGCATCGAATGCACTATACTACATTGAGAAACGCTTAATACAAAAATTAGTTATGATCGTTTGAAAAATGATGCATTAGTGTATGTTGAGTTTCCATGTACACTCAACATTGTTTCCAAAAACATTTTGACAAAAATTTTTTCGAAAAATTTCAAAATAATTTAGCAAAAAGTAGATGTTTTTAGATTCCTTTTTTCAAGGCAAAGACGATGGACAATGTTATTTAACTAAAAAATTAATTCTTCAGGGTGAAAATCGAGGATATAAGTGTAAACTTATATCAGTTGATATCTCGGTGCATTTTTGAGCTAGCGCAAATCTGATAACACAGATCGACGCAGCTTAAAAATCCGCATCGAATGCACTATACTACATTGAGAAACGCTTAATACAAAAATTAGTTTTGATCGTTTGAAAAATGATGCATTAGTGTATGTTGAGTTTCCATGTACACTCAACATTGCTTCCAAAAACATTTTGACAAAAATTTTTTCGAAAAATTTCAAAATAATTTAGCAAAAAGTAGATGTTTTTAGATTCCTTTTTTCAAGGCAAAGACGATGGACAATGTTATTCAACGAAAAAATTATTTCTTCAGGGTGAAAATCGAGGATATAAGTGTGAACTTATATCAGTTGATATATCGGTGCATTTTTAAGCTAGCGCAAATCTGATAAGACAGATCGACGCAGCTTAAAAATCCGCATCGAATGCACTATACTACATCGAGAAACGCTTAATACAAAAATTAGTTATGATCGTTTGAAAAATGATGCATTAGTGTATGTTGAGTTTCCATGTACACTCAACATTGCTTCCAAAAACATTTTGACAAAAATTTTTTCGAAAAATTTCAAAATAATTTAGCAAAAAGTAGATGTTTTTAGATTTTTTTTTTAAGGCAAAGACGATGGACAATGTTATTCAACGAAAAAATTAATTCTTCAGGGTGAAAATCGAGGATATAAGTGTAAACTTATATCAGTTGATATCTCGGTGCATTTTTAAGCTAGCGCAAATCTGATAACACAGATCGACGCAGCTTAAAAATCCGCATCGAATGCACTATACTACATTGAGAAACGCTTAATACAAAAATTAGTTATGATCGTTTGAAAAATGATGCATTAGTGTATGTTGAGTTTCCATGTACACTCAACATTGCTTCCAAAAACATTTTGACAAAAATTTTTTCGAAAAATTTCAAAATAATTTAGCAAAAAGTAGATGTTTTAAGATTCCATTTTTCAAGGCAAAGACGATGGACAATGTTATTCAACGAAAAAATTAATTCTTCAGGGTGAAAATCGAGGATATAAGTGTGAACTTATATCAGTTGATATCTCGGTGCATTTTTAAGCTAGCGCAAATCTGATAACACAGATCGACGCAGCTTAAAAATCCGCATCGAATGCACTATACTACATTAAGAAACACTTGATACAAAAATTAGTTATGATCGTTTGAAAAATGATGCAATAGTGTATGTTGAGTTTCCATGTACACTCAACATTGCTTCCAAAAACATTTTGACAAAAATTTTTTCGAAAAATTTCAAAATAATTTAGCAAAAAGTAGATGTTTTTAGATTCCTTTTTTCAAGGCAAAGACGATGGACAATGTTATTCAACGAAAAAATTATTTCTTCAGGGTGAAAATCGAGGATATAAGTGTGAACTTATATCAGTTGATATTTCGGTGCATTTTTAAGCTAGCGCAAATCTGATAACACAGATCGACGCAGCTTAAAAATCCGCATCGAATGCACTATACTACATTGAAAAACGCTTGATACAAAAATTAGTTATGATCGTTTGAAAAATGATGCATTAGTGTATGTTGAGTTTCCATGTACACTCAACATTGCTTCCAAAAACATTTTGACAAAAATTTTATCGAAAAATTTCAAAATAATTTAGCAAAAAGTAGATGTTTTAAGATTCCATTTTTCAAGGCAAAGACGATGGACAATGTTATTCAACGAAAAAATTAATTCTTCAGGGTGAAAATCGAGGATATAAGTGTGAACTTATATCAGTTGATATCTCGGTGCATTTTTAAGCTAGCGCAAATCTGATAACACAGATCGACGCAGCTTAAAAATCCGCATCGAATGCACTATACTACATTAAGAAACACTTGATACAAAAATTAGTTATGATCGTTTGAAAAATGATGCAATAGTGTATGTTGAGTTTCCATGTACACTCAACATTGCTTCCAAAAACATTTTGACAAAAATTTTTTCGAAAAATTTCAAAATAATTTAGCAAAAAGTAGATGTTTTTAGATTCCTTTTTTCAAGGTAAAGACGATGGACAATGTTATTCAACGAAAAAATTATTTCTTCAGGGTGAAAATCGAGGATATAAGTGTGAACTTATATCAGTTGATATCTCGGTGCATTTTTAAGCTAGCGCAAATCTGATAACACAGATCGACGCAGCTTAAAAATCCGCATCGAATGCACTATACTACATTGAAAAACGCTTGATACAAAAATTAGTTATGATCGTTTGAAAAATGATGCATTAGTGTATGTTGAGTTTCCATGTACACTCAACATTGCTTCCAAAAACATTTTGACAAAAATTTTATCGAAAAATTTCAAAATAATTTAGCAAAAAGTAGATGTTTTTAGATTCCTTTTTTCAAGGCAAAGATGATGGACAATGTTATTCAACGAAAAAACTATTTCTTCAGGGTGAAAATCGAGGATATAAGTGTGAACTTATATCAGTTGATATCTCGGTGCATTTTCAAGCTAGCGCAAATCTGATAACACAGATCGACGCAGCTTAAAAATCCGCATCGAATGCACTATACTACATTGAAAAACGCTTGATACAAAAATTAGTTATGATCGTTTGAAAAATGATGCATTAGTGTATGTTGAGTTTCCATGTACACTCAACATTGCTTCCAAAAACATTTTGACAAAAATTTTATCGAAAAATTTCAAAATAATTTAGCAAAAAGTAGATGTTTTAAGATTCCATTTTTCAAGGCAAAGACGATGGACAATGTTATTCAACGAAAAAATTAATTCTTCAGGGTGAAAATCGAGGATATAAGTGTGAACTTATATCAGTTGATATCTCGGTGCATTTTTAAGCTAGCGCAAATCTGATAACACAGATCGACGCAGCTTAAAAATCCGCATCGAATGCACTATACTACATTGAGAAACGCTTAATACAAAAATTAGTTATGATCGTTTGAAAAATGATGCATTAGTGTATGTTGAGTTTCCATGTACACTCAACATTGCTTCCAAAAACATTTTGACAAAAATTTTTTCGAAAAATTTCAAAATAATTTAGCAAAAAGTAGATGTTTTAAGATTCCATTTTTCAAGGCAAAGACGATGGACAATGTTATTCAACGAAAAAATTAATTCTTCAGGGTGAAAATCGAGGATATAAGTGTGAACTTATATCAGTTGATATCTCGGTGCATTTTTAAGCTAGCGCAAATCTGATAACACAGATCGACGCAGCTTAAAAATCCGCATCGAATGCATTATACTACATTGAGAAACGCTTAATACAAAAATTAGTTATGATCGTTTGAAAAATGATGCATTAGTGTATGTTGAGTTTCCATGTACACTCAACATTGCTTCCAAAAACATTTTGACAAAAATTTTTTCGAAAAATTTCAAAATAATTTAGCAAAAAGTAGATGTTTTAAGATTCCATTTTTCAAGGCAAAGACGATGGACAATGTTATTCAACGAAAAAATTAATTCTTCAGGGTGAAAATCGAGGATATAAGTGTGAACTTATATCAGTTGATATCTCGGTGCATTTTTAAGCTAGCGCAAATCTGATAACACAGATCGACGCAGCTTAAAAATCCGCATCGAATGCATTATACTACATTGAGAAACGCTTAATACAAAAATTAGTTATGATCGTTTGAAAAATGATGCATTAGTGTATGTTGAGTTTCCATGTACACTCAACATTGCTTCCAAAAACATTTTGACAAAAAATTTTTCGAAAATTTTCGGAATAATTTAGCAAAAAGTAGATGTTTTTAGATTCCTTTTTTCAAGGCAAAGACGATGGACAATGTTATTCAACGAAAAAATTATTTCTTCAGGGTGAAAATCGAGGATATAAGTGTGAACTTATATCAGTTGATATCTCGGTGCATTTTTAAGCTAGCGCAAATCTGATAACACAGATCGACGCAGCTTAAAAATCCGCATCGAATGCACTATACTACATTGAAAAACGCTTGATACAAAAATAAGTTATGATCGTTTGAAAAATGATGCATTAGTGTATGTTGAGTTTCCATGTACACTCAACATTGCTTCCAAAAACATTTTGACAAAAATTTTTTCGAAAAATTTCAAAATAATTTAGCAAAAAGTAGATGTTTTAAGATTCCATTTTTCAAGGCAAAGACGATGGACAATGTTATTCAACGAAAAAATTATTTCTTCAGGGTGAAAATCGAGGATATAAGTGTGAACTTATATCAGTTGATATCTCGGTGCATTTTTAAGCTAGCGCAAATCTGATAACACAGATCGACGCAGCTTAAAAATCCGCATCGAATGCACTATACTACATTGAGAAACGCTTAATACAAAAATTAGTTATGATCGTTTGAAAAATGATGCATTAGTGTATGTTGAGTTTCCATGTACACTCAACATTGCTTCCAAAAACATTTTGACAAAAATTTTTTCGAAAAATTTCAAAATAATTTAGCAAAAAGTAGATGTTTTAAGATTCCATTTTTCAAGGCAAAGACGATGGACAATGTTATTCAACGAAAAAATTAATTCTTCAGGGTGAAAATCGAGGATATAAGTGTGAACTTATATCAGTTGATATCTCGGTGCATTTTTAAGCTAGCGCAAATCTGATAACACAGATCGACGCAGCTTAAAAATCCGCATCGAATGCACTATACTACATTGAGAAACGCTTAATACAAAAATTAGTTATGATCGTTTGAAAAATGATGCATTAGTGTATGTTGAGTTTCCATGTACACTCAACATTGCTTCCAAAAACATTTTGACAAAAATTTTTTCGAAAAATTTCAAAATAATTTAGCAAAAAGTAGATGTTTTAAGATTCCATTTTTCAAGGCAAAGACGATGGACAATGTTATTCAACGAAAAAATTAATTCTTCAGGGTGAAAATCGAGGATAAAAGTGTGAACTTATATCAGTTGATATCTCGGTGCATTTTTAAGCTAGCGCAAATCTGATAACACAGATCGACGCAGCTTAAAAATCCGCATCGAATGCATTATACTACATTGAGAAACGCTTAATACAAAAATTAGTTATGATCGTTTGAAAAATGATGCATTAGTGTATGTTGAGTTTCCATGTACACTCAACATTGCTTCCAAAAACATTTTGACAAAAAATTTTTCGAAAATTTTCGGAATAATTTAGCAAAAAGTAGATGTTTTTAGATTCCTTTTTTCAAGGCAAAGACGATGGACAATGTTATTCAACGAAAAAATTATTTCTTCAGGGTGAAAATCGAGGATATAAGTGTGAACTTATATCAGTTGATATCTCGGTGCATTTTTAAGCTAGCGCAAATCTGATAACACAGATCGACGCAGCTTAAAAATCCGCATCGAATGCACTATACTACATTGAAAAACGCTTGATACAAAAATAAGTTATGATCGTTTGAAAAATGATGCATTAGTGTATGTTGAGTTTCCATGTACACTCAACATTGCTTCCAAAAACATTTTGACAAAAATTTTTTCGAAAAATTTCAAAATAATTTAGCAAAAAGTAGATGTTTTAAGATTCCATTTTTCAAGGCAAAGACGATGGACAATGTTATTCAACGAAAAAATTATTTCTTCAGGGTGAAAATCGAGGATATAAGTGTGAACTTATATCAGTTGATATCTCGGTGCATTTTTAAGCTAGCGCAAATCTGATAACACAGATCGACGCAGCTCAAAAATCCGCATCGAATGCACTATACTACATTGAGAAACGCTTAATACAAAAATTAGTTATGATCGTTTGAAAAATGATGCATTAGTGTATGTTGAGTTTCCATGTACACTCAACATTGCTTCCAAAAACATTTTGACAAAAATTTTTTCGAAAAATTTCAAAATAATTTAGCAAAAAGTAGATGTTTTAAGATTTCATTTTTCAAGGCAAAGACGATGGACAATGTTATTCAACGAAAAAATTATTTCTTCAGGGTGAAAATCGAGGATATAAGTGTGAACTTATATCAGTTGATATCTCGGTGCATTTTTAAGCTAGCGCAAATCTGATAACACAGATCGACGCAGCTTAAAAATCCGCATCGAATGCACTATACTACATTGAGAAACGCTTAATACAAAAATTAGTTATGATCGTTTGAAAAATGATGCATTAGTGTATGTTGAGTTTCCATGTACACTCAACATTGCTTCCAAAAACATTTTGACAAAAATTTTTTCGAAAAATTTCAAAATAATTTAGCAAAAAGTAGATGTTTTAAGATTTCATTTTTCAAGGCAAAGACAATGGACAATGTTATTCAACGAAAAAATTAATTCTTCAGGGTGAAAATCGAGGATATAAGTGTGAACTTATATCAGTTGATATCTCGGTGCATTTTCAAGCTAGCGCAAATCTGATAACACAGATCGACGCAGCTTAAAAATCCGCATCGAATGCACTATACTACATTGAGAAACGCTTAATACAAAAATTAGTTATGATCGTTTGAAAAATGATGCATTAGTGTATGTTGAGTTTCCATGTACACTCAACATTGCTTCCAAAAACATTTTGACAAAAATTTTTTCGAAAAATTTCAAAATAATTTAGCAAAAAGTAGATGTTTTAAGATTTCATTTTTCAAGGCAAAGACGATGGACAATGTTATTCAACGAAAAAATTATTTCTTCAGGGTGAAAATCGAGGATATAAGTGTGAACTTATATCAGTTGATATCTCGGTGCATTTTTAAGCTAGCGCAAATCTGATAACACAGATCGACGCAGCTTAAAAATCCGCATCGAATGCACTATACTACATTGAGAAACGCTTAATACAAAAATTAGTTATGATCGTTTGAAAAATGATGCATTAGTGTATGTTGAGTTTCCATGTACACTCAACATTGCTTCCAAAAACATTTTGACAAACATTTTTTCGAAAAATTTCAAAATAATTTAGCAAAAAGTAGATGTTTTTAGATTCCTTTTTTCAAGGCAAAGACGATGGACAATGTTATTCAACGAAAAAATTATTTCTTCAGGGTGAAAATCGAGGATATAAGTGTGAACTTATATCAGTTGATATCTCGGTGCATTTTTAAGCTAGCGCAAATCTGATAACACAGATCGACGCAGCTTAAAAATCCGGATCGAATGCACAATACTACATTAAGAAACGCTTGATACAAAAATTAGTTATGATCGTTTGAAAAATGATGCATTAGTGTATGTTGAGTTTCCATGTACACTCAACATTGCTTCCAAAAACATTTTGACAAAAATTTTTTCGAAAAATTTCAAAATAATTTAGCAAAAAGTAGATGTTTTAAGATTCCATTTTTCAAGGCAAAGACGATGGACAATGTTATTCAACGAAAAAATTAATTCTTCAGGGTGAAAATCGAGGATATAAGTGTGAACTTATATCAGTTGATATCTCGGTGCATTTTTAAGCTAGCGCAAATCTGATAACACAGATCGACGCAGCTTAAAAATCCGCATCGAATGCATTATACTACATTGAGAAACGCTTAATACAAAAATTAGTTATGATCGTTTGAAAAATGATGCATTAGTGTATGTTGAGTTTCCATGTACACTCAACATTGCTTCCAAAAACATTTTGACAAAAATTTTTTCGAAAATTTTCGGAATAATTTAGCAAAAAGTAGATGTTTTTAGATTCCTTTTTTCAAGGCAAAGACGATGGACAATGTTATTCAACGAAAAAATTAATTCTTCAGGGTGAAAATCGAGGATATAAGTGTGAACTTATATCAGTTGATATCTCGGTGCATTTTTGAGCTAGCGCAAATCTGATAACACAGATCGACGCAGCTTAAAAATCCGCATCGAATGCACTATACTACATTGAGAAACGCTTAATACAAAAATTAGTTTTGATCGTTTGAAAAATGATGCATTAGTGTATGTTGAGTTTCCATGTACACTCAACATTGCTTCCAAAAACATTTTGACAACAATTTTTTCGAAAAATTTCAAAATAATTTAGCAAAAAGTAGATGTTTTTAGATTTCATTTTTCAAGGCAAAGACGATGGACAATGTTATTTAACGAAAAAATTAATTCTTCAGGGTGAAAATCGAGGATATAAGTGTAAACTTATATCAGTTGATATCTCGGTGCATTTTTGAGCTAGCGCAAATCTGATAACACAGATCGACGCAGCTTAAAAATCCGCATCGAATGCACTATACTACATTGAGAAACGCTTAATACAAAAATTAGTTATGATCGTTTGAAAAATGATGCATTAGTGTATGTTGAGTTTCCATGTACACTCAACATTGCTTCCAAAAACATTTTGACAAAAATTTTTTCGAAAAATTTCAAAATAATTTAGCAAAAAGTAGATGTTTTAAGATTTCATTTTTCAAGGCAAAGACAATGGACAATGTTATTCAACGAAAAAATTAATTCTTCAGGGTGAAAATCGAGGATATAAGTGTGAACTTATATCAGTTGATATCTCGGTGCATTTTCAAGCTAGCGCAAATCTGATAACACAGATCGACGCAGCTTAAAAATCCGCATCGAATGCACTATACTACATTAAGAAACACTTGATACAAAAATTAGTTATGATCGTTTGAAAAATGATGCAATAGTGTATGTTGAGTTTCCATGTACACTCAACATTGCTTCCAAAAACATTTTGACAAAAATTTTTTCGAAAAATTTCAAAATAATTTAGCAAAAAGTAGATGTTTTTAGATTCCTTTTTTCAAGGTAAAGACGATGGACAATGTTATTCAACGAAAAAATTATTTCTTCAGGGTGAAAATCGAGGATATAAGTGTGAACTTATATCAGTTGATATCTCGGTGCATTTTTAAGCTAGCGCAAATCTGATAACACAGATCGACGCAGCTTAAAAATCCGCATCGAATGCACTATACTACATTGAAAAACGCTTGATACAAAAATTAGTTATGATCGTTTGAAAAATGATGCATTAGTGTATGTTGAGTTTCCATGTACACTCAACATTGCTTCCAAAAACATTTTGACAAAAATTTTATCGAAAAATTTCAAAATAATTTAGCAAAAAGTAGATGTTTTTAGATTCCTTTTTTCAAGGCAAAGATGATGGACAATGTTATTCAACGAAAAAACTATTTCTTCAGGGTGAAAATCGAGGATATAAGTGTGAACTTATATCAGTTGATATCTCGGTGCATTTTCAAGCTAGCGCAAATCTGATAACACAGATCGACGCAGCTTAAAAATCCGCATCGAATGCACTATACTACATTGAAAAACGCTTGATACAAAAATTAGTTATGATCGTTTGAAAAATGATGCATTAGTGTATGTTGAGTTTCCATGTACACTCAACATTGCTTCCAAAAACATTTTGACAAAAATTTTATCGAAAAATTTCAAAATAATTTAGCAAAAAGTAGATGTTTTAAGATTCCATTTTTCAAGGCAAAGACGATGGACAATGTTATTCAACGAAAAAATTAATTCTTCAGGGTGAAAATCGAGGATATAAGTGTGAACTTATATCAGTTGATATCTCGGTGCATTTTTAAGCTAGCGCAAATCTGATAACACAGATCGACGCAGCTTAAAAATCCGCATCGAATGCACTATACTACATTGAGAAACGCTTAATACAAAAATTAGTTATGATCGTTTGAAAAATGATGCATTAGTGTATGTTGAGTTTCCATGTACACTCAACATTGCTTCCAAAAACATTTTGACAAAAATTTTTTCGAAAAATTTCAAAATAATTTAGCAAAAAGTAGATGTTTTAAGATTCCATTTTTCAAGGCAAAGACGATGGACAATGTTATTCAACGAAAAAATTAATTCTTCAGGGTGAAAATCGAGGATATAAGTGTGAACTTATATCAGTTGATATCTCGGTGCATTTTTAAGCTAGCGCAAATCTGATAACACAGATCGACGCAGCTTAAAAATCCGCATCGAATGCATTATACTACATTGAGAAACGCTTAATACAAAAATTAGTTATGATCGTTTGAAAAATGATGCATTAGTGTATGTTGAGTTTCCATGTACACTCAACATTGCTTCCAAAAACATTTTGACAAAAATTTTTTCGAAAAATTTCAAAATAATTTAGCAAAAAGTAGATGTTTTAAGATTCCATTTTTCAAGGCAAAGACGATGGACAATGTTATTCAACGAAAAAATTAATTCTTCAGGGTGAAAATCGAGGATATAAGTGTGAACTTATATCAGTTGATATCTCGGTGCATTTTTAAGCTAGCGCAAATCTGATAACACAGATCGACGCAGCTTAAAAATCCGCATCGAATGCATTATACTACATTGAGAAACGCTTAATACAAAAATTAGTTATGATCGTTTGAAAAATGATGCATTAGTGTATGTTGAGTTTCCATGTACACTCAACATTGCTTCCAAAAACATTTTGACAAAAAATTTTTCGAAAATTTTCGGAATAATTTAGCAAAAAGTAGATGTTTTTAGATTCCTTTTTTCAAGGCAAAGACGATGGACAATGTTATTCAACGAAAAAATTATTTCTTCAGGGTGAAAATCGAGGATATAAGTGTGAACTTATATCAGTTGATATCTCGGTGCATTTTTAAGCTAGCGCAAATCTGATAACACAGATCGACGCAGCTTAAAAATCCGCATCGAATGCACTATACTACATTGAAAAACGCTTGATACAAAAATAAGTTATGATCGTTTGAAAAATGATGCATTAGTGTATGTTGAGTTTCCATGTACACTCAACATTGCTTCCAAAAACATTTTGACAAAAATTTTTTCGAAAAATTTCAAAATAATTTAGCAAAAAGTAGATGTTTTAAGATTCCATTTTTCAAGGCAAAGACGATGGACAATGTTATTCAACGAAAAAATTATTTCTTCAGGGTGAAAATCGAGGATATAAGTGTGAACTTATATCAGTTGATATCTCGGTGCATTTTTAAGCTAGCGCAAATCTGATAACACAGATCGACGCAGCTTAAAAATCCGCATCGAATGCACTATACTACATTGAGAAACGCTTAATACAAAAATTAGTTATGATCGTTTGAAAAATGATGCATTAGTGTATGTTGAGTTTCCATGTACACTCAACATTGCTTCCAAAAACATTTTGACAAAAATTTTTTCGAAAAATTTCAAAATAATTTAGCAAAAAGTAGATGTTTTAAGATTCCATTTTTCAAGGCAAAGACGATGGACAATGTTATTCAACGAAAAAATTAATTCTTCAGGGTGAAAATCGAGGATATAAGTGTGAACTTATATCAGTTGATATCTCGGTGCATTTTTAAGCTAGCGCAAATCTGATAACACAGATCGACGCAGCTTAAAAATCCGCATCGAATGCACTATACTACATTGAGAAACGCTTAATACAAAAATTAGTTATGATCGTTTGAAAAATGATGCATTAGTGTATGTTGAGTTTCCATGTACACTCAACATTGCTTCCAAAAACATTTTGACAAAAATTTTTTCGAAAAATTTCAAAATAATTTAGCAAAAAGTAGATGTTTTAAGATTCCATTTTTCAAGGCAAAGACGATGGACAATGTTATTCAACGAAAAAATTAATTCTTCAGGGTGAAAATCGAGGATATAAGTGTGAACTTATATCAGTTGATATCTCGGTGCATTTTTAAGCTAGCGCAAATCTGATAACACAGATCGACGCAGCTTAAAAATCCGCATCGAATGCACTATACTACATTGAAAAACGCTTGATACAAAAATAAGTTATGATCGTTTGAAAAATGATGCATTAGTGTATGTTGAGTTTCCATGTACACTCAACATTGCTTCCAAAAACATTTTGACAAAAATTTTTTCGAAAAATTTCAAAATAATTTAGCAAAAAGTAGATGTTTTAAGATTCCATTTTTCAAGGCAAAGACGATGGACAATGTTATTCAACGAAAAAATTATTTCTTCAGGGTGAAAATCGAGGATATAAGTGTGAACTTATATCAGTTGATATCTCGGTGCATTTTTAAGCTAGCGCAAATCTGATAACACAGATCGACGCAGCTTAAAAATCCGCATCGAATGCACTATACTACATTGAAAAACGCTTGATACAAAAATAAGTTATGATCGTTTGAAAAATGATGCATTAGTGTATGTTGAGTTTCCATGTACACTCAACATTGCTTCCAAAAACATTTTGACAAAAATTTTTTCGAAAAATTTCAAAATAATTTAGCAAAAAGTAGATGTTTTAAGATTCCATTTTTCAAGGCAAAGACGATGGACAATGTTATTCAACGAAAAAATTATTTCTTCAGGGTGAAAATCGAGGATATAAGTGTGAACTTATATCAGTTGATATCTCGGTGCATTTTTAAGCTAGCGCAAATCTGATAACACAGATCGACGCAGCTTAAAAATCCGCATCGAATGCACTATACTACATTGAGAAACGCTTAATACAAAAATTAGTTATGATCGTTTGAAAAATGATGCATTAGTGTATGTTGAGTTTCCATGTACACTCAACATTGCTTCCAAAAACATTTTGACAAAAATTTTTTCGAAAAATTTCAAAATAATTTAGCAAAAAGTAGATGTTTTAAGATTTCATTTTTCAAGGCAAAGACAATGGACAATGTTATTCAACGAAAAAATTAATTCTTCAGGGTGAAAATCGAGGATATAAGTGTGAACTTATATCAGTTGATATCTCGGTGCATTTTCAAGCTAGCGCAAATCTGATAACACAGATCGACGCAGCTTAAAAATCCGCATCGAATGCACTATACTACATTGAGAAACGCTTAATACAAAAATTAGTTATGATCGTTTGAAAAATGATGCATTAGTGTATGTTGAGTTTCCATGTACACTCAACATTGCTTCCAAAAACATTTTGACAAAAATTTTTTCGAAAAATTTCAAAATAATTTAGCAAAAAGTAGATGTTTTAAGATTTCATTTTTCAAGGCAAAGACGATGGACAATGTTATTCAACGAAAAAATTATTTCTTCAGGGTGAAAATCGAGGATATAAGTGTGAACTTATATCAGTTGATATCTCGGTGCATTTTTAAGCTAGCGCAAATCTGATAACACAGATCGACGCAGCTTAAAAATCCGCATCGAATGCACTATACTACATTGAGAAACGCTTAATACAAAAATTAGTTATGATCGTTTGAAAAATGATGCATTAGTGTATGTTGAGTTTCCATGTACACTCAACATTGCTTCCAAAAACATTTTGACAAACATTTTTTCGAAAAATTTCAAAATAATTTAGCAAAAAGTAGATGTTTTTAGATTCCTTTTTTCAAGGCAAAGACGATGGACAATGTTATTCAACGAAAAAATTATTTCTTCAGGGTGAAAATCGAGGATATAAGTGTGAACTTATATCAGTTGATATCTCGGTGCATTTTTAAGCTAGCGCAAATCTGATAACACAGATCGACGCAGCTTAAAAATCCGGATCGAATGCACAATACTACATTAAGAAACGCTTGATACAAAAATTAGTTATGATCGTTTGAAAAATGATGCATTAGTGTATGTTGAGTTTCCATGTACACTCAACATTGCTTCCAAAAACATTTTGACAAAAATTTTTTCGAAAAATTTCAAAATAATTTAGCAAAAAGTAGATGTTTTAAGATTCCATTTTTCAAGGCAAAGACGATGGACAATGTTATTCAACGAAAAAATTAATTCTTCAGGGTGAAAATCGAGGATATAAGTGTGAACTTATATCAGTTGATATCTCGGTGCATTTTTAAGCTAGCGCAAATCTGATAACACAGATCGACGCAGCTTAAAAATCCGCATCGAATGCATTATACTACATTGAGAAACGCTTAATACAAAAATTAGTTATGATCGTTTGAAAAATGATGCATTAGTGTATGTTGAGTTTCCATGTACACTCAACATTGCTTCCAAAAACATTTTGACAAAAATTTTTTCGAAAATTTTCGGAATAATTTAGCAAAAAGTAGATGTTTTTAAATTCCTTTTTTCAAGACAAAGACGATGGACAATGTTATTCAACGAAAAAATTAATTCTTCAGGGTGAAAATCGAGGATATAAGTGTGAACTTATATCAGTTGATATCTCGGTGCATTTTTGAGCTAGCGCAAATCTGATAACACAGATCGACGCAGCTTAAAAATCCGCATCGAATGCACTATACTACATTGAGAAACGCTTAATACAAAAATTAGTTTTGATCGTTTGAAAAATGATGCATTAGTGTATGTTGAGTTTCCATGTACACTCAACATTGCTTCCAAAAACATTTTGACAACAATTTTTTCGAAAAATTTCAAAATAATTTAGCAAAAAGTAGATGTTTTTAGATTTCATTTTTCAAGGCAAAGACGATGGACAATGTTATTTAACGAAAAAATTAATTCTTCAGGGTGAAAATCGAGGATATAAGTGTAAACTTATATCAGTTGATATCTCGGTGCATTTTTGAGCTAGCGCAAATCTGATAACACAGATCGACGCAGCTTAAAAATCCGCATCGAATGCACTATACTACATTGAGAAACGCTTGATACAAAAATAAGTTATGATCGTTTGAAAAATGATGCATTAGTGTATGTTGAGTTTCCATGTACACTCAACATTGCTTCCAAAAACATTTTGACAAAAATTTTTT
This sequence comes from Auanema rhodensis, assembly GCA_964057225.1. Taxonomy (NCBI): domain Eukaryota; kingdom Metazoa; phylum Nematoda; class Chromadorea; order Rhabditida; family Rhabditidae; genus Auanema; species Auanema rhodense. The sequence goes on along the minus strand of OZ059899.1, from coordinate 3,777,024 downwards.
CGAAAAATTTCAAAATAATTTAGCAAAAAGTAGATGTTTTAAGATTCCATTTTTCAAGGCAAAGACGATGGACAATGTTATTCAACGAAAAAATTATTTCTTCAGGGTGAAAATCGAGGATATAAGTGTGAACTTATATCAGTTGATATCTCGGTGCATTTTTAAGCTAGCGCAAATCTGATAACACAGATCGACGCAGCTTAAAAATCCGCATCGAATGCACTATACTACATTGAGAAACGCTTAATACAAAAATTAGTTATGATCGTTTGAAAAATGATGCATTAGTGTATGTTGAGTTTCCATGTACACTCAACATTGCTTCCAAAAACATTTTGACAAAAATTTTTTCGAAAAATTTCAAAATAATTTAGCAAAAAGTAGATGTTTTAAGATTTCATTTTTCAAGGCAAAGACAATGGACAATGTTATTCAACGAAAAAATTAATTCTTCAGGGTGAAAATCGAGGATATAAGTGTGAACTTATATCAGTTGATATCTCGGTGCATTTTCAAGCTAGCGCAAATCTGATAACACAGATCGACGCAGCTTAAAAATCCGCATCGAATGCACTATACTACATTGAGAAACGCTTAATACAAAAATTAGTTATGATCGTTTGAAAAATGATGCATTAGTGTATGTTGAGTTTCCATGTACACTCAACATTGCTTCCAAAAACATTTTGACAAAAATTTTTTCGAAAAATTTCAAAATAATTTAGCAAAAAGTAGATGTTTTAAGATTTCATTTTTCAAGGCAAAGACGATGGACAATGTTATTCAACGAAAAAATTATTTCTTCAGGGTGAAAATCGAGGATATAAGTGTGAACTTATATCAGTTGATATCTCGGTGCATTTTTAAGCTAGCGCAAATCTGATAACACAGATCGACGCAGCTTAAAAATCCGCATCGAATGCACTATACTACATTGAGAAACGCTTAATACAAAAATTAGTTATGATCGTTTGAAAAATGATGCATTAGTGTATGTTGAGTTTCCATGTACACTCAACATTGCTTCCAAAAACATTTTGACAAACATTTTTTCGAAAAATTTCAAAATAATTTAGCAAAAAGTAGATGTTTTTAGATTCCTTTTTTCAAGGCAAAGACGATGGACAATGTTATTCAACGAAAAAATTATTTCTTCAGGGTGAAAATCGAGGATATAAGTGTGAACTTATATCAGTTGATATCTCGGTGCATTTTTAAGCTAGCGCAAATCTGATAACACAGATCGACGCAGCTTAAAAATCCGGATCGAATGCACAATACTACATTAAGAAACGCTTGATACAAAAATTAGTTATGATCGTTTGAAAAATGATGCATTAGTGTATGTTGAGTTTCCATGTACACTCAACATTGCTTCCAAAAACATTTTGACAAAAATTTTTTCGAAAAATTTCAAAATAATTTAGCAAAAAGTAGATGTTTTAAGATTCCATTTTTCAAGGCAAAGACGATGGACAATGTTATTCAACGAAAAAATTAATTCTTCAGGGTGAAAATCGAGGATATAAGTGTGAACTTATATCAGTTGATATCTCGGTGCATTTTTAAGCTAGCGCAAATCTGATAACACAGATCGACGCAGCTTAAAAATCCGCATCGAATGCATTATACTACATTGAGAAACGCTTAATACAAAAATTAGTTATGATCGTTTGAAAAATGATGCATTAGTGTATGTTGAGTTTCCATGTACACTCAACATTGCTTCCAAAAACATTTTGACAAAAATTTTTTCGAAAATTTTCGGAATAATTTAGCAAAAAGTAGATGTTTTTAAATTCCTTTTTTCAAGACAAAGACGATGGACAATGTTATTCAACGAAAAAATTAATTCTTCAGGGTGAAAATCGAGGATATAAGTGTGAACTTATATCAGTTGATATCTCGGTGCATTTTTGAGCTAGCGCAAATCTGATAACACAGATCGACGCAGCTTAAAAATCCGCATCGAATGCACTATACTACATTGAGAAACGCTTAATACAAAAATTAGTTTTGATCGTTTGAAAAATGATGCATTAGTGTATGTTGAGTTTCCATGTACACTCAACATTGCTTCCAAAAACATTTTGACAACAATTTTTTCGAAAAATTTCAAAATAATTTAGCAAAAAGTAGATGTTTTTAGATTTCATTTTTCAAGGCAAAGACGATGGACAATGTTATTTAACGAAAAAATTAATTCTTCAGGGTGAAAATCGAGGATATAAGTGTAAACTTATATCAGTTGATATCTCGGTGCATTTTTGAGCTAGCGCAAATCTGATAACACAGATCGACGCAGCTTAAAAATCCGCATCGAATGCACTATACTACATTGAGAAACGCTTAATACAAAAATTAGTTATGATCGTTTGAAAAATGATGCATTAGTGTATGTTGAGTTTCCATGTACACTCAACATTGCTTCCAAAAACATTTTGACAAAAATTTTTTCGAAAAATTTCAAAATAATTTAGCAAAAAGTAGATGTTTTAAGATTTCATTTTTCAAGGCAAAGACAATGGACAATGTTATTCAACGAAAAAATTAATTCTTCAGGGTGAAAATCGAGGATATAAGTGTGAACTTATATCAGTTGATATCTCGGTGCATTTTCAAGCTAGCGCAAATCTGATAACACAGATCGACGCAGCTTAAAAATCCGCATCGAATGCACTATACTACATTGAGAAACGCTTAATACAAAAATTAGTTATGATCGTTTGAAAAATGATGCATTAGTGTATGTTGAGTTTCCATGTACACTCAACATTGCTTCCAAAAACATTTTGACAAAAATTTTTTCGAAAAATTTCAAAATAATTTAGCAAAAAGTAGATGTTTTAAGATTTCATTTTTCAAGGCAAAGACGATGGACAATGTTATTCAACGAAAAAATTATTTCTTCAGGGTGAAAATCGAGGATATAAGTGTGAACTTATATCAGTTGATATCTCGGTGCATTTTTAAGCTAGCGCAAATCTGATAACACAGATCGACGCAGCTTAAAAATCCGCATCGAATGCACTATACTACATTGAGAAACGCTTAATACAAAAATTAGTTATGATCGTTTGAAAAATGATGCATTAGTGTATGTTGAGTTTCCATGTACACTCAACATTGCTTCCAAAAACATTTTGACAAACATTTTTTCGAAAAATTTCAAAATAATTTAGCAAAAAGTAGATGTTTTTAGATTCCTTTTTTCAAGGCAAAGACGATGGACAATGTTATTCAACGAAAAAATTATTTCTTCAGGGTGAAAATCGAGGATATAAGTGTGAACTTATATCAGTTGATATCTCGGTGCATTTTTAAGCTAGCGCAAATCTGATAACACAGATCGACGCAGCTTAAAAATCCGGATCGAATGCACAATACTACATTAAGAAACGCTTGATACAAAAATTAGTTATGATCGTTTGAAAAATGATGCATTAGTGTATGTTGAGTTTCCATGTACACTCAACATTGCTTCCAAAAACATTTTGACAAAAATTTTTTCGAAAAATTTCAAAATAATTTAGCAAAAAGTAGATGTTTTAAGATTCCATTTTTCAAGGCAAAGACGATGGACAATGTTATTCAACGAAAAAATTAATTCTTCAGGGTGAAAATCGAGGATATAAGTGTGAACTTATATCAGTTGATATCTCGGTGCATTTTTAAGCTAGCGCAAATCTGATAACACAGATCGACGCAGCTTAAAAATCCGCATCGAATGCATTATACTACATTGAGAAACGCTTAATACAAAAATTAGTTATGATCGTTTGAAAAATGATGCATTAGTGTATGTTGAGTTTCCATGTACACTCAACATTGCTTCCAAAAACATTTTGACAAAAATTTTTTCGAAAATTTTCGGAATAATTTAGCAAAAAGTAGATGTTTTTAGATTCCTTTTTTCAAGGCAAAGACGATGGACAATGTTATTCAACGAAAAAATTAATTCTTCAGGGTGAAAATCGAGGATATAAGTGTGAACTTATATCAGTTGATATCTCGGTGCATTTTTGAGCTAGCGCAAATCTGATAACACAGATCGACGCAGCTTAAAAATCCGCATCGAATGCACTATACTACATTGAGAAACGCTTAATACAAAAATTAGTTTTGATCGTTTGAAAAATGATGCATTAGTGTATGTTGAGTTTCCATGTACACTCAACATTGCTTCCAAAAACATTTTGACAACAATTTTTTCGAAAAATTTCAAAATAATTTAGCAAAAAGTAGATGTTTTTAGATTTCATTTTTCAAGGCAAAGACGATGGACAATGTTATTTAACGAAAAAATTAATTCTTCAGGGTGAAAATCGAGGATATAAGTGTAAACTTATATCAGTTGATATCTCGGTGCATTTTTGAGCTAGCGCAAATCTGATAACACAGATCGACGCAGCTTAAAAATCCGCATCGAATGCACTATACTACATTGAGAAACGCTTAATACAAAAATTAGTTATGATCGTTTGAAAAATGATGCATTAGTGTATGTTGAGTTTCCATGTACACTCAACATTGTTTCCAAAAACATTTTGACAAAAATTTTTTCGAAAAATTTCAAAAAAATTTAGCAAAAAGTAGATGTTTTTAGATTTCATTTTTCAAGGCAAAGACGATGGACAATGTTATTTAACTAAAAAATTAATTCTTCAGGGTGAAAATCGAGGATATAAGTGTAAACTTATATCAGTTGATATCTCGGTGCATTTTTGAGCTAGCGCAAATCTGATAACACAGATCGACGCAGCTTAAAAATCCGCATCGAATGCACTATACTACATTGAGAAACGCTTAATACAAAAATTAGTTATGATCGTTTGAAAAATGATGCATTAGTGTATGTTGAGTTTCCATGTACACTCAACATTGCTTCCAAAAACATTTTGACAAAAATTTTTTCGAAAAATTTCAAAATAATTTAGCAAAAAGTAGATGTTTTTAGATTTCTTTTTTCAAGGCAAAGACGATGGACAATGTTATTCAACGAAAAAATTAATTCTTCAGGGTGAAAATCGAGGATATAAGTGTAAACTTATATCAGTTGATATCTCGGTGCATTTTTAAGCTAGCGCAAATCTGATAACACAGATCGACGCAGCTTAAAAATCCGCATCGAATGCACTATACTACATTGAGAAACGCTTAATACAAAAATTAGTTATGATCGTTTGAAAAATGATGCATTAGTGTATGTTGAGTTTCCATGTACACTCAACATTGCTTCCAAAAACATTTTGACAAAAATTTTTTCGAAAAATTTCAAAATAATTTAGCAAAAAGTAGATGTTTTAAGATTCCATTTTTCAAGGCAAAGACGATGGACAATGTTATTCAACGAAAAAATTAATTCTTCAGGGTGAAAATCGAGGATATAAGTGTGAACTTATATCAGTTGATATCTCGGTGCATTTTTAAGCTAGCGCAAATCTGATAACACAGATCGACGCAGCTTAAAAATCCGCATCGAATGCACTATACTACATTAAGAAACACTTGATACAAAAATTAGTTATGATCGTTTGAAAAATGATGCAATAGTGTATGTTGAGTTTCCATGTACACTCAACATTGCTTCCAAAAACATTTTGACAAAAATTTTTTCGAAAAATTTCAAAATAATTTAGCAAAAAGTAGATGTTTTTAGATTCCTTTTTTCAAGGCAAAGACGATGGACAATGTTATTCAACGAAAAAATTATTTCTTCAGGGTGAAAATCGAGGATATAAGTGTGAACTTATATCAGTTGATATCTCGGTGCATTTTTAAGCTAGCGCAAATCTGATAACACAGATCGACGCAGCTTAAAAATCCGCATCGAATGCACTATACTACATTGAGAAACGCTTAATACAAAAATTAGTTATGATCGTTTGAAAAATGATGCATTAGTGTATGTTGAGTTTCCATGTACACTCAACATTGCTTCCAAAAACATTTTGACAAAAATTTTTTCGAAAAATTTCAGAATAATTAAGCAAAAAGTAGATGTTTTTAGATTCCTTTTTTCAAGGCAAAGACGATGGACAATGTTATTCAACGAAAAAATTAATTCTTCAGGGTGAAAATCGAGGATATAAGTGTGAACTTATATCAGTTGATATCTCGGTGCATTTTTAAGCTAGCGCAAATCTGATAACACAGATCGACGCAGCTTAAAAATCCGCATCGAATGCATTATACTACATTGAGAAACGCTTAATACAAAAATTAGTTATGATCGTTTGAAAAATGATGCATTAGTGTATGTTGAGTTTCCATGTACACTCAACATTGCTTCCAAAAACATTTTGACAAAAATTTTTTCGAAAAATTTCAAAATAATTTAGCAAAAAGTAGATGTTTTAAGATTCCATTTTTCAAGGCAAAGACGATGGACAATGTTATTCAACAAAAAAATTAATTCTTCAGGGTGAAAATCGAGGATATAAGTGTGAACTTATATCAGTTGATATCTCGGTGCATTTTTAAGCTAGCGCAAATCTGATAACACAGATCGACGCAGCTTAAAAATCCGCATCGAATGCACTATACTACATTGAAAAACGCTTGATACAAAAATTAGTTATGATCGTTTGAAAAATGATGCATTAGTGTATGTTGAGTTTCCATGTACACTCAACATTGCTTCCAAAAACATTTTGACAAAAATTTTTTCGAAAAATTTCAAAATAATTTAGCAAAAAGTAGATGTTCTAAGATTCCATTTTTCAAGGCAAAGACGATGGACAATGTTATTCAACGAAAAAATTAATTCTTCAGGGTGAAAATCGAGGATATAAGTGTGAACTTATATCAGTTGATATCTCGGTGCATTTTTGAGCTAGCGCAAATCTGATAACACAGATCGACGCAGCTTAAAAATCCGCATCGAATGCACTATACTACATTGAGAAACGCTTAATACAAAAATTAGTTTTGATCGTTTGAAAAATGATGCATTAGTGTATGTTGAGTTTCCATGTACACTCAACATTGCTTCCAAAAACATTTTGACAACAATTTTTTCGAAAAATTTCAAAATAATTTAGCAAAAAGTAGATGTTTTTAGATTTCATTTTTCAAGGCAAAGACGATGGACAATGTTATTTAACGAAAAAATTAATTCTTCAGGGTGAAAATCGAGGATATAAGTGTAAACTTATATCAGTTGATATCTCGGTGCATTTTTGAGCTAGCGCAAATCTGATAACACAGATCGACGCAGCTTAAAAATCCGCATCGAATGCACTATACTACATTGAGAAACGCTTAATACAAAAATTAGTTATGATCGTTTGAAAAATGATGCATTAGTGTATGTTGAGTTTCCATGTACACTCAACATTGTTTCCAAAAACATTTTGACAAAAATTTTTTCGAAAAATTTCAAAAAAATTTAGCAAAAAGTAGATGTTTTTAGATTTCATTTTTCAAGGCAAAGACGATGGACAATGTTATTTAACTAAAAAATTAATTCTTCAGGGTGAAAATCGAGGATATAAGTGTAAACTTATATCAGTTGATATCTCGGTGCATTTTTGAGCTAGCGCAAATCTGATAACACAGATCGACGCAGCTTAAAAATCCGCATCGAATGCACTATACTACATTGAGAAACGCTTAATACAAAAATTAGTTATGATCGTTTGAAAAATGATGCATTAGTGTATGTTGAGTTTCCATGTACACTCAACATTGCTTCCAAAAACATTTTGACAAAAATTTTTTCGAAAAATTTCAAAATAATTTAGCAAAAAGTAGATGTTTTTAGATTTCTTTTTTCAAGGCAAAGACGATGGACAATGTTATTCAACGAAAAAATTAATTCTTCAGGGTGAAAATCGAGGATATAAGTGTAAACTTATATCAGTTGATATCTCGGTGCATTTTTAAGCTAGCGCAAATCTGATAACACAGATCGACGCAGCTTAAAAATCCGCATCGAATGCACTATACTACATTGAGAAACGCTTAATACAAAAATTAGTTATGATCGTTTGAAAAATGATGCATTAGTGTATGTTGAGTTTCCATGTACACTCAACATTGCTTCCAAAAACATTTTGACAAAAATTTTTTCGAAAAATTTCAAAATAATTTAGCAAAAAGTAGATGTTTTAAGATTCCATTTTTCAAGGCAAAGACGATGGACAATGTTATTCAACGAAAAAATTAATTCTTCAGGGTGAAAATCGAGGATATAAGTGTGAACTTATATCAGTTGATATCTCGGTGCATTTTTAAGCTAGCGCAAATCTGATAACACAGATCGACGCAGCTTAAAAATCCGCATCGAATGCACTATACTACATTAAGAAACACTTGATACAAAAATTAGTTATGATCGTTTGAAAAATGATGCAATAGTGTATGTTGAGTTTCCATGTACACTCAACATTGCTTCCAAAAACATTTTGACAAAAATTTTTTCGAAAAATTTCAAAATAATTTAGCAAAAAGTAGATGTTTTTAGATTCCTTTTTTCAAGGCAAAGACGATGGACAATGTTATTCAACGAAAAAATTATTTCTTCAGGGTGAAAATCGAGGATATAAGTGTGAACTTATATCAGTTGATATCTCGGTGCATTTTTAAGCTAGCGCAAATCTGATAACACAGATCGACGCAGCTTAAAAATCCGCATCGAATGCACTATACTACATTGAGAAACGCTTAATACAAAAATTAGTTATGATCGTTTGAAAAATGATGCATTAGTGTATGTTGAGTTTCCATGTACACTCAACATTGCTTCCAAAAACATTTTGACAAAAATTTTTTCGAAAAATTTCAGAATAATTAAGCAAAAAGTAGATGTTTTTAGATTCCTTTTTTCAAGGCAAAGACGATGGACAATGTTATTCAACGAAAAAATTAATTCTTCAGGGTGAAAATCGAGGATATAAGTGTGAACTTATATCAGTTGATATCTCGGTGCATTTTTAAGCTAGCGCAAATCTGATAACACAGATCGACGCAGCTTAAAAATCCGCATCGAATGCATTATACTACATTGAGAAACGCTTAATACAAAAATTAGTTATGATCGTTTGAAAAATGATGCATTAGTGTATGTTGAGTTTCCATGTACACTCAACATTGCTTCCAAAAACATTTTGACAAAAATTTTTTCGAAAAATTTCAAAATAATTTAGCAAAAAGTAGATGTTTTAAGATTCCATTTTTCAAGGCAAAGACGATGGACAATGTTATTCAACAAAAAAATTAATTCTTCAGGGTGAAAATCGAGGATATAAGTGTGAACTTATATCAGTTGATATCTCGGTGCATTTTTAAGCTAGCGCAAATCTGATAACACAGATCGACGCAGCTTAAAAATCCGCATCGAATGCACTATACTACATTGAAAAACGCTTGATACAAAAATTAGTTATGATCGTTTGAAAAATGATGCATTAGTGTATGTTGAGTTTCCATGTACACTCAACATTGCTTCCAAAAACATTTTGACAAAAATTTTTTCGAAAAATTTCAAAATAATTTAGCAAAAAGTAGATGTTCTAAGATTCCATTTTTCAAGGCAAAGACGATGGACAATGTTATTCAACGAAAAAATTATTTCTTCAGGGTGAAAATCGAGGATATAAGTGTGAACTTATATCAGTTGATATCTCGGTGCATTTTTAAGCTAGCGCAAATCTGATAACACAGATCGACGCAGCTTAAAAATCCGCATCGAATGCACTATACTACATTGAAAAACGCTTGATACAAAAATTAGTTATGATCGTTTGAAAAATGATGCATTAGTGTATGTTGAGTTTCCATGTACACTCAACATTGCTTCCAAAAACATTTTGACAAAAATTTTTTCGAAAATTTTCGGAATAATTTAGCAAAAAGTAGATGTTTTTAGATTCCTTTTTTCAAGGCAAAGACGATGGACAATGTTATTCAACGAAAAAATTATTTCTTCAGGGTGAAAATCGAAGATATAAGTGTGAACTTATATCAGTTGATATCTCGGTGCATTTTTAAGCTAGCGCAAATCTGATAACACAGATCGACGCAGCTTAAAAATCCGCATCGAATGCACTATACTACATTGAAAAACGCTTGATACAAAAATTAGTTATGATCGTTTGAAAAATGATGCATTAGTGTATGTTGAGTTTCCATGTACACTCAACATTGCTTCCAAAAACATTTTGACAAAAATTTTTTCGAAAATTTTCGGAATAATTTAGCAAAAAGTAGATGTTTTTAGATTCCTTTTTTCAAGGCAAAGACGATGGACAATGTTATTCAACGAAAAAATTATTTCTTCAGGGTGAAAATCGAAGATATAAGTGTGAACTTATATCAGTTGATATCTCGGTGCATTTTTAAGCTAGCGCAAATCTGATAACACAGATCGACGCAGCTTAAAAATCCGCATCGAATGCACTATACTACATTGAAAAACGCTTGATACAAAAATTAGTTATGATCGTTTGAAAAATGATGCATTAGTGTATGTTGAGTTTCCATGTACACTCAACATTGCTTCCAAAAACATTTTGACAAAAATTTTTTCGAAAAATTTCAAAATAATTTAGCAAAAAGTAGATGTTTTAAGATTCCATTTTTCAAGGCAAAGACGATGGACAATGTTATTCAACGAAAAAATTATTTCTTCAGGGTGAAAATCGAGGATATAAGTGTGAACTTATATCAGTTGATATCTCGGTGCATTTTTAAGCTAGCGCAAATCTGATAACACAGATCGACGCAGCTTAAAAATCCGCATCGAATGCACTATACTACATTGAGAAACGCTTAATACAAAAATTAGTTATGATCGTTTGAAAAATGATGCATTAGTGTATGTTGAGTTTCCATGTACACTCAACATTGCTTCCAAAAACATTTTGACAAAAATTTTTTCGAAAAATTTCAAAATAATTTAGCAAAAAGTAGATGTTTTAAGATTTCATTTTTCAAGGCAAAGACGATGGACAATGTTATTCAACGAAAAAATTAATTCTTCAGGGTGAAAATCGAGGATATAAGTGTGAACTTATATCAGTTGATATCTCGGTGCATTTTTAAGCTAGCGCAAATCTGATAACACAGATCGACGCAGCTTAAAAATCCGCATCGAATGCACTATACTACATCGAGAAACGCTTAATACAAAAATTAGTTATGATCGTTTGAAAAATGATGCATTAGTGTATGTTGAGTTTCCATGTACACTCAACATTGCTTCCAAAAACATTTTGACAAAAATTTTTTCGAAAAATTTCAGAATAATTAAGCAAAAAGTAGATGTTTTTAGATTCCTTTTTTCAAGGCAAAGACGATGGACAATGTTATTCAACGAAAAAATTAATTCTTCAGGGTGAAAATCGAGGATATAAGTGTGAACTTATATCAGTTGATATCTCGGTGCATTTTTAAGCTAGCGCAAATCTGATAACACAGATCGACGCAGCTTAAAAATCCGCATCGAATGCATTATACTACATTGAGAAACGCTTAATACAAAAATTAGTTATGATCGTTTGAAAAATGATGCATTAGTGTATGTTGAGTTTCCATGTACACTCAACATTGCTTCCAAAAACATTTTGACAAAAATTTTTTCGAAAAATTTCAAAATAATTTAGCAAAAAGTAGATGTTTTAAGATTCCATTTTTCAAGGCAAAGACGATGGACAATGTTATTCAACGAAAAAATTATCTCTTCAGGGTGAAAATCGAGGATATAAGTGTGAACTTATATCAGTTGATATCTCGGTGCATTTTTAAGCTAGCGCAAATCTGATAACACAGATCGACGCAGCTTAAAAATCCGCATCGAATGCATTATACTACATTGAGAAACGCTTAATACAAAAATTAGTTATGATCGTTTGAAAAATGATGCATTAGTGTATGTTGAGTTTCCATGTACACTCAACATTGCTTCCAAAAACATTTTGACAAAAATTTTTTCGAAAAATTTCAAAATAATTTAGCAAAAAGTAGATGTTTTAAGATTCCATTTTTCAAGGCAAAGACGATGGACAATGTTATTCAACGAAAAAATTAATTCTTCAGGGTGAAAATCGAGGATATAAGTGTGAACTTATATCAGTTGATATCTCGGTGCATTTTTAAGCTAGCGCAAATCTGATAACACAGATCGACGCAGCTTAAAAATCCGCATCGAATGCACTATACTACATTGAGAAACGCTTAATACAAAAATAAGTTATGATCGTTTGAAAAATGATGCATTAGTGTATGTTGAGTTTCCATGTACACTCAACATTGCATCCAAAAACATTTTGACAAAAATTTTTTCGAAAAATTTCAAAATAATTTAGCAAAAAGTAGATGTTTTAAGATTCCATTTTTCAAGGCAAAGACGATGGACAATGTTATTCAACGAAAAAATTATCTCTTCAGGGTGAAAATCGAGGATATAAGTGTGAACTTATATCAGTTGATATCTCGGTGCATTTTTAAGCTAGCGCAAATCTGATAACACAGATCGACGCAGCTTAAAAATCCGCATCGAATGCATTATACTACATTGAGAAACGCTTAATACAAAAATTAGTTATGATCGTTTGAAAAATGATGCATTAGTGTATGTTGAGTTTCCATGTACACTCAACATTGCTTCCAAAAACATTTTGACAAAAATTTTTTCGAAAAATTTCAAAATAATTTAGCAAAAAGTAGATGTTTTAAGATTCCATTTTTCAAGGCAAAGACGATGGACAATGTTATTCAACGAAAAAATTAATTCTTCAGGGTGAAAATCGAGGATATAAGTGTGAACTTATATCAGTTGATATCTCGGTGCATTTTTAAGCTAGCGCAAATCTGATAACACAGATCGACGCAGCTTAAAAATCCGCATCGAATGCACTATACTACATTGAAAAACGCTTGATACAAAAATTAGTTATGATCGTTTGAAAAATGATGCATTAGTGTATGTTGAGTTTCCATGTACACTCAACATTGCTTCCAAAAACATTTTGACAAAAATTTTTTCGAAAAATTTCAAAATAATTTAGCAAAAAGTAGATGTTCTAAGATTCCATTTTTCAAGGCAAAGACGATGGACAATGTTATTCAACGAAAAAATTATTTCTTCAGGGTGAAAATCGAGGATATAAGTGTGAACTTATATCAGTTGATATCTCGGTGCATTTTTAAGCTAGCGCAAATCTGATAACACAGATCGACGCAGCTTAAAAATCCGCATCGAATGCACTATACTACATTGAAAAACGCTTGATACAAAAATTAGTTATGATCGTTTGAAAAATGATGCATTAGTGTATGTTGAGTTTCCATGTACACTCAACATTGCTTCCAAAAACATTTTGACAAAAATTTTTTCGAAAATTTTCGGAATAATTTAGCAAAAAGTAGATGTTTTTAGATTCCTTTTTTCAAGGCAAAGACGATGGACAATGTTATTCAACGAAAAAATTATTTCTTCAGGGTGAAAATCGAAGATATAAGTGTGAACTTATATCAGTTGATATCTCGGTGCATTTTTAAGCTAGCGCAAATCTGATAACACAGATCGACGCAGCTTAAAAATCCGCATCGAATGCACTATACTACATTGAGAAACGCTTAATACAAAAATAAGTTATGATCGTTTGAAAAATGATGCATTAGTGTATGTTGAGTTTCCATGTACACTCAACATTGCTTCCAAAAACATTTTGACAAAAATTTTTTCGAAAAATTTCAAAATAATTTAGCAAAAAGTAGATGTTTTAAGATTCCATTTTTCAAGGCAAAGACGATGGACAATGTTATTCAACGAAAAAATTATCTCTTCAGGGTGAAAATCGAGGATATAAGTGTGAACTTATATCAGTTGATATCTCGGTGCATTTTTAAGCTAGCGCAAATCTGATAACACAGATCGACGCAGCTTAAAAATCCGCATCGAATGCATTATACTACATTGAGAAACGCTTAATACAAAAATTAGTTATGATCGTTTGAAAAATGATGCATTAGTGTATGTTGAGTTTCCATGTACACTCAACATTGCTTCCAAAAACATTTTGACAAAAATTTTTTCGAAAAATTTCAAAATAATTTAGCAAAAAGTAGATGTTTTAAGATTCCATTTTTCAAGGCAAAGACGATGGACAATGTTATTCAACGAAAAAATTAATTCTTCAGGGTGAAAATCGAGGATATAAGTGTGAACTTATATCAGTTGATATCTCGGTGCATTTTTAAGCTAGCGCAAATCTGATAACACAGATCGACGCAGCTTAAAAATCCGCATCGAATGCACTATACTACATTGAAAAACGCTTGATACAAAAATTAGTTATGATCGTTTGAAAAATGATGCATTAGTGTATGTTGAGTTTCCATGTACACTCAACATTGCTTCCAAAAACATTTTGACAAAAATTTTTTCGAAAAATTTCAAAATAATTTAGCAAAAAGTAGATGTTCTAAGATTCCATTTTTCAAGGCAAAGACGATGGACAATGTTATTCAACGAAAAAATTATTTCTTCAGGGTGAAAATCGAGGATATAAGTGTGAACATATATCAGTTGATATCTCGGTGCATTTTTAAGCTAGCGCAAATCTGATAACACAGATCGACGCAGCTTAAAAATCCGCATCGAATGCACTATACTACATTGAAAAACGCTTGATACAAAAATTAGTTATGATCGTTTGAAAAATGATGCATTAGTGTATGTTGAGTTTCCATGTACACTCAACATTGCTTCCAAAAACATTTTGACAAAAATTTTTTCGAAAATTTTCGGAATAATTTAGCAAAAAGTAGATGTTTTTAGATTCCTTTTTTCAAGGCAAAGACGATGGACAATGTTATTCAACGAAAAAATTATTTCTTCAGGGTGAAAATCGAAGATATAAGTGTGAACTTATATCAGTTGATATCTCGGTGCATTTTTAAGCTAGCGCAAATCTGATAACACAGATCGACGCAGCTTAAAAATCCGCATCGAATGCACTATACTACATTGAAAAACGCTTGATACAAAAATTAGTTATGATCGTTTGAAAAATGATGCATTAGTGTATGTTGAGTTTCCATGTACACTCAACATTGCTTCCAAAAACATTTTGACAAAAATTTTTTCGAAAAATTTCAAAATAATTTAGCAAAAAGTAGATGTTTTAAGATTCCATTTTTCAAGGCAAAGACGATGGACAATGTTATTCAACGAAAAAATTATTTCTTCAGGGTGAAAATCGAGGATATAAGTGTGAACTTATATCAGTTGATATCTCGGTGCATTTTTAAGCTAGCGCAAATCTGATAACACAGATCGACGCAGCTTAAAAATCCGCATCGAATGCACTATACTACATTGAGAAACGCTTAATACAAAAATTAGTTATGATCGTTTGAAAAATGATGCATTAGTGTATGTTGAGTTTCCATGTACACTCAACATTGCTTCCAAAAACATTTTGACAAAAATTTTTTCGAAAAATTTCAAAATAATTTAGCAAAAAGTAGATGTTTTAAGATTTCTTTTTTCAAGGCAAAGACGATGGACAATGTTATTCAACGAAAAAATTAATTCTTCAGGGTGAAAATCGAGGATATAAGTGTGAACTTATATCAGTTGATATCTCGGTGCATTTTTAAGCTAGCGCAAATCTGATAACACAGATCGACGCAGCTTAAAAATCCGCATCGAATGCACTATACTACATTGAGAAACGCTTAATACAAAAATTAGTTATGATCGTTTGAAAAATGATGCATTAGTGTATGTTGAGTTTCCATGTACACTCAACATTGCTTCCAAAAACATTTTGACAAAAATTTTTTCGAAAAATTTCAAAATAATTTAGCAAAAAGTAGATGTTTTAAGATTCCATTTTTCAAGGCAAAGACGATGGACAATGTTATTCAACGAAAAAATTAATTCTTCAGGGTGAAAATCGAGGATATAAGTGTGAACTTATATCAGTTGATATCTCGGTGCATTTTTAAGCTAGCGCAAATCTGATAACACAGATCGACGCAGCTTAAAAATCCGCATCGAATGCACTATACTACATTGAGAAACGCTTAATACAAAAATTAGTTATGATCGTTTGAAAAATGATGCATTAGTGTATGTTGAGTTTCCATGTACACTCAACATTGCTTCCAAAAACATTTTGACAAAAATTTTTTCGAAAAATTTCAAAATAATTTAGCAAAAAGTAGATGTTTTAAGATTCCATTTTTCAAGGCAAAGACGATGGACAATGTTATTCAACGAAAAAATTATCTCTTCAGGGTGAAAATCGAGGATATAAGTGTGAACTTATATCAGTTGATATCTCGGTGCATTTTTAAGCTAGCGCAAATCTGATAACACAGATCGACGCAGCTTAAAAATCCGCATCGAATGCATTATACTACATTGAGAAACGCTTAATACAAAAATTAGTTATGATCGTTTGAAAAATGATGCATTAGTGTATGTTGAGTTTCCATGTACACTCAACATTGCTTCCAAAAACATTTTGACAAAAATTTTTTCGAAAAATTTCAAAATAATTTAGCAAAAAGTAGATGTTTTGTAAGATTCCATTTTTCAAGGCAAAGACGATGGACAATGTTATTCAACGAAAAAATTAATTCTTCAGGGTGAAAATCGAGGATATAAGTGTGAACTTATATCAGTTGATATCTCGGTGCATTTTTAAGCTAGCGCAAATCTGATAACACAGATCGACGCAGCTTAAAAATCCGCATCGAATGCATTATACTACATTGAGAAACGCTTAATACAAAAATTAGTTATGATCGTTTGAAAAATGATGCATTAGTGTATGTTGAGTTTCCATGTACACTCAACATTGCTTCCAAAAACATTTTGACAAAAATTTTTTCGAAAATTTTCGGAATAATTTAGCAAAAAGTAGATGTTTTTAGATTCCTTTTTTCAAGGCAAAGACGATGGACAATGTTATTCAACGAAAAAATTATTTCTTCAGGGTGAAAATCGAGGATATAAGTGTGAACTTATATCAGTTGATATCTCGGTGCATTTTTAAGCTAGCGCAAATCTGATAACACAGATCGACGCAGCTTAAAAATCCGCATCGAATGCACTATACTACATTGAAAAACGCTTGATACAAAAATAAGTTATGATCGTTTGAAAAATGATGCATTAGTGTATGTTGAGTTTCCATGTACACTCAACATTGCTTCCAAAAACATTTTGACAAAAATTTTTTCGAAAAATTTCAAAATAATTTAGCAAAAAGTAGATGTTCTAAGATTCCATTTTTCAAGGCAAAGACGATGGACAATGTTATTCAACGAAAAAATTATTTCTTCAGGGTGAAAATCGAGGATATAAGTGTGAACTTATATCAGTTGATATCTCGGTGCATTTTTAAGCTAGCGCAAATCTGATAACACAGATCGACGCAGCTTAAAAATCCGCATCGAATGCACTATACTACATTGAGAAACGCTTGATACAAAAATTAGTTATGATCGTTTGAAAAATGATGCATTAGTGTATGTTGAGTTTCCATGTACACTCAACATTGCTTCCAAAAACATTTTGACAAAAATTTTTTCGAAAAATTTCAAAATAATTTAGCAAAAAGTAGATGTTTTAAGATTTCATTTTTCAAGGCAAAGACAATGGACAATGTTATTCAACGAAAAAATTAATTCTTCAGGGTGAAAATCGAGGATATAAGTGTGAACTTATATCAGTTGATATCTCGGTGCATTTTCAAGCTAGCGCAAATCTGATAACACAGATCGACGCAGCTTAAAAATCCGCATCGAATGCATTATACTACATTGAGAAACGCTTAATACAAAAATTAGTTATGATCGTTTGAAAAATGATGCATTAGTGTATGTTGAGTTTCCATGTACACTCAACATTGCTTCCAAAAACATTTTGACAAAAATTTTTTCGAAAATTTTCGGAATAATTTAGCAAAAAGTAGATGTTTTTAGATTCCTTTTTTCGAGGCAAAGACGATGGACAATGTTATTCAACGAAAAAATCATTTCTTCAGGGTGAAAATCGAGGATATAAGTGTGAACTTATATCAGTTGATATCTCGGTGCATTTTTAAGCTAGCGCAAATCTGATAACACAGATCGACGCAGCTTAAAAATCCGCATCGAATGCACTATACTACATTGAAAAACGCTTGATACAAAAATAAGTTATGATCGTTTGAAAAATGATGCATTAGTGTATGTTGAGTTTCCATGTACACTCAACATTGCTTCCAAAAACATTTTGACAAAAATTTTTTCGAAAAATTTCAAAATAATTTAGCAAAAAGTAGATGTTTTAAGATTCCATTTTTCAAGGCAAAGACGATGGACAATGTTATTCAACGAAAAAATTATTTCTTCAGGGTGAAAATCGAGGATATATGTGTGAACTTATATCAGTTGATATCTCGGTGCATTTTTAAGCTAGCGCAAATCTGATAACACAGATCGACGCAGCTTAAAAATCCGCATCGAATGCATTATACTACATTAAGAAACGCTTAATACAAAAATTAGTTATGATCGTTTGAAAAATGATGCATTAGTGTATGTTGAGTTTCCATGTACACTCAACATTGCTTCCAAAAACATTTTGACAAAAATTTTTTCGAAAAATTTCAAAATAATTTAGCAAAAAGTAGATGTTTTAAGATTCCATTTTTCAAGGCAAAGACGATGGACAATGTTATTCAACGAAAAAATTAATTCTTCAGGGTGAAAATCGAGGATATAAGTGTGAACTTATATCAGTTGATATCTCGGTGCATTTTTAAGCTAGCGCAAATCTGATAACACAGATCGACGCAGCTTAAAAATCCGCATCGAATGCATTATACTACATTGAGAAACGCTTAATACAAAAATTAGTTATGATCGTTTGAAAAATGATGCATTAGTGTATGTTGAGTTTCCATGTACACTCAACATTGCTTCCAAAAACATTTTGACAAAAATTTTTTCGAAAATTTTCGGAATAATTTAGCAAAAAGTAGATGTTTTTAGATTCCTTTTTTCAAGGCAAAGACGATGGACAATGTTATTCAACGAAAAAATTATTTCTTCAGGGTGAAAATCGAGGATATAAGTGTGAACTTATATCAGTTGATATCTCGGTGCATTTTTAAGCTAGCGCAAATCTGATAACACAGATCGACGCAGCTTAAAAATCCGCATCGAATGCACTATACTACATTGAAAAACGCTTGATACAAAAATTAGTTATGATCGTTTGAAAAATGATGCATTAGTGTATGTTGAGTTTCCATGTACACTCAACATTGCTTCCAAAAACATTTTGACAAAAATTTTTTCGAAAAATTTCAAAATAATTTAGCAAAAAGTAGATGTTTTAAGATTTCATTTTTCAAGGCAAAGACAATGGACAATGTTATTCAACGAAAAAATTAATTCTTCAGGGTGAAAATCGAGGATATAAGTGTGAACTTATATCAGTTGATATCTCGGTGCATTTTCAAGCTAGCGCAAATCTGATAACACAGATCGACGCAGCTTAAAAATCCGCATCGAATGCACTATACTACATTGAGAAACGCTTAATACAAAAATTAGTTATGATCGTTTGAAAAATGATGCATTAGTGTATGTTGAGTTTCCATGTACACTCAACATTGCTTCCAAAAACATTTTGACAAAAATTTTTTCGAAAAATTTCAAAATAATTTAGCAAAAAGTAGATGTTTTTAGATTCCTTTTTTCAAGGCAAAGACGATGGACAATGTTATTCAACGAAAAAATTATTTCTTCAGGGTGAAAATCGAGGATATAAGTGTGAACTTATATCAGTTGATATCTCGGTGCATTTTTAAGCTAGCGCAAATCTGATAACACAGATCGACGCAGCTTAAAAATCCGGATCGAATGCACAATACTACATTAAGAAACGCTTGATACAAAAATTAGTTATGATCGTTTGAAAAATGATGCATTAGTGTATGTTGAGTTTCCATGTACACTCAACATTGCTTCCAAAAACATTTTGACAAAAATTTTTTCGAAAAATTTCAAAATAATTTAGCAAAAAGTAGATGTTTTTAGATTTCTTTTTTCAAGGCAAAGACGATGGACAATGTTATTCAACGAAAAAATTAATTCTTCAGGGTGAAAATCGAGGATATAAGTGTAAACTTATATCAGTTGATATCTCGGTGCATTTTTAAGCTAGCGCAAATCTGATAACACAGATCGATGCAGCTTAAAAATCCGCATCGAATGCATTATACTACATTGAGAAACGCTTAATACAAAAATTAGTTATGATCGTTTGAAAAATGATGCATTAGTGTATGTTGAGTTTCCATGTACACTCAACATTGCTTCCAAAAACATTTTGACAAAAATTTTTTCGAAAATTTTCGGAATAATTTAGCAAAAAGTAGATGTTTTTAGATTCCTTTTTTCAAGGCAAAGACGATGGACAATGTTATTCAACGAAAAAATTAATTCTTCAGGGTGAAAATCGAGGATATAAGTGTGAACTTATATCAGTTGATATCTCGGTGCATTTTTGAGCTAGCGCAAATCTGATAACACAGATCGACGCAGCTTAAAAATCCGCATCGAATGCACTATACTACATTGAGAAACGCTTAATACAAAAATTAGTTTTGATCGTTTGAAAAATGATGCATTAGTGTATGTTGAGTTTCCATGTACACTCAACATTGCTTCCAAAAACATTTTGACAACAATTTTTTCGAAAAATTTCAAAATAATTTAGCAAAAAGTAGATGTTTTTAGATTTCATTTTTCAAGGCAAAGACGATGGACAATGTTATTTAACGAAAAAATTAATTCTTCAGGGTGAAAATCGAGGATATAAGTGTAAACTTATATCAGTTGATATCTCGGTGCATTTTTGAGCTAGCGCAAATCTGATAACACAGATCGACGCAGCTTAAAAATCCGCATCGAATGCACTATACTACATTGAGAAACGCTTAATACAAAAATTAGTTATGATCGTTTGAAAAATGATGCATTAGTGTATGTTGAGTTTCCATGTACACTCAACATTGTTTCCAAAAACATTTTGACAAAAATTTTTTCGAAAAATTTCAAAAAAATTTAGCAAAAAGTAGATGTTTTCAGATTTCATTTTTCAAGGCAAAGACGATGGACAATGTTATTTAACTAAAAAATTAATTCTTCAGGGTGAAAATCGAGGATATAAGTGTAAACTTATATCAGTTGATATCTCGGTGCATTTTTGAGCTAGCGCAAATCTGATAACACAGATCGACGCAGCTTAAAAATCCGCATCGAATGCACTATACTACATTGAGAAACGCTTAATACAAAAATTAGTTATGATCGTTTGAAAAATGATGCATTAGTGTATGTTGAGTTTCCATGTACACTCAACATTGCTTCCAAAAACATTTTGACAAAAATTTTTTCGAAAAATTTCAAAATAATTTAGCAAAAAGTAGATGTTTTAAGATTCCATTTTTCAAGGCAAAGACGATGGACAATGTTATTCAACGAAAAAATTAATTCTTCAGGGTGAAAATCGAGGATATAAGTGTGAACTTATATCAGTTGATATCTCGGTGCATTTTTAAGCTAGCGCAAATCTGATAACACAGATCGACGCAGCTTAAAAATCCGCATCGAATGCACTATACTACATTGAGAAACGCTTAATACAAAAATTAGTTATGATCGTTTGAAAAATGATGCATTAGTGTATGTTGAGTTTCCATGTACACTCAACATTGCTTCCAAAAACATTTTGACAAAAATTTTTTCGAAAAATTTCAAAATAATTAAGCAAAAAGTAGATGTTTTTAGATTCCTTTTTTCAAGGCAAAGACGATGGACAATGTTATTCAACGAAAAAATTAATTCTTCAGGGTGAAAATCGAGGATATAAGTGTGAACTTATATCAGTTGATATCTCGGTGCATTTTTAAGCTAGCGCAAATCTGATAACACAGATCGACGCAGCTTAAAAATCCGCATCGAATGCATTATACTACATTGAGAAACGCTTAATACAAAAATTAGTTATGATCGTTTGAAAAATGATGCATTAGTGTATGTTGAGTTTCCATGTACACTCAACATTGCTTCCAAAAACATTTTGACAAAAATTTTTTCGAAAAATTTCAAAATAATTTAGCAAAAAGTAGATGTTTTAAGATTCCATTTTTCAAGGCAAAGACGATGGACAATGTTATTCAACGAAAAAATTAATTCTTCAGGGTGAAAATCGAGGATATAAGTGTGAACTTATATCAGTTGATATCTCGGTGCATTTTTAAGCTAGCGCAAATCTGATAACACAGATCGACGCAGCTTAAAAATCCGCATCGAATGCACTATACTACATTGAGAAACGCTTAATACAAAAATTAGTTATGATCGTTTGAAAAATGATGCATTAGTGTATGTTGAGTTTCCATGTACACTCAACATTGCTTCCAAAAACATTTTGACAAAAATTTTTTCGAAAAATTTCAAAATAATTAAGCAAAAAGTAGATGTTTTTAGATTCCTTTTTTCAAGGCAAAGACGATGGACAATGTTATTCAACGAAAAAATTAATTCTTCAGGGTGAAAATCGAGGATATAAGTGTGAACTTATATCAGTTGATATCTCGGTGCATTTTTAAGCTAGCGCAAATCTGATAACACAGATCGACGCAGCTTAAAAATCCGCATCGAATGCATTATACTACATTGAGAAACGCTTAGTACAAAAATTAGTTATGATCGTTTGAAAAATGATGCATTAGTGTATGTTGAGTTTCCATGTACACTCAACATTGCTTCCAAAAACATTTTGACAAAAATTTTTTCGAAAAATTTCAAAATAATTTAGCAAAAAGTAGATGTTTTAAGATTCCATTTTTCAAGGCAAAGACGATGGACAATGTTATTCAACGAAAAAATTAATTCTTCAGGGTGAAAATCGAGGATATAAGTGTGAACTTATATCAGTTGATATCTCGGTGCATTTTTAAGCTAGCGCAAATCTGATAACACAGATCGACGCAGCTTAAAAATCCGCATCGAATGCATTATACTACATTGAGAAACGCTTAATACAAAAATTAGTTATGATCGTTTGAAAAATGATGCATTAGTGTATGTTGAGTTTCCATGTACACTCAACATTGCTTCCAAAAACATTTTGACAA
Organism: Auanema rhodensis; assembly: GCA_964057225.1. Lineage (NCBI taxonomy): Eukaryota > Metazoa > Nematoda > Chromadorea > Rhabditida > Rhabditidae > Auanema > Auanema rhodense. The sequence goes on along the minus strand of OZ059899.1, from coordinate 3,753,865 downwards.
AAATTTTTTCGAAAATTTTCGGAATAATTTAGCAAAAAGTAGATGTTTTTAGATTCCTTTTTTCAAGGCAAAGACGATGGACAATGTTATTCAACGAAAAAATTATTTCTTCAGGGTGAAAATCGAAGATATAAGTGTGAACTTATATCAGTTGATATCTCGGTGCATTTTTAAGCTAGCGCAAATCTGATAACACAGATCGACGCAGCTTAAAAATCCGCATCGAATGCACTATACTACATTGAAAAACGCTTGATACAAAAATTAGTTATGATCGTTTGAAAAATGATGCATTAGTGTATGTTGAGTTTCCATGTACACTCAACATTGCTTCCAAAAACATTTTGACAAAAATTTTTTCGAAAAATTTCAAAATAATTTAGCAAAAAGTAGATGTTTTAAGATTCCATTTTTCAAGGCAAAGACGATGGACAATGTTATTCAACGAAAAAATTATTTCTTCAGGGTGAAAATCGAGGATATAAGTGTGAACTTATATCAGTTGATATCTCGGTGCATTTTTAAGCTAGCGCAAATCTGATAACACAGATCGACGCAGCTTAAAAATCCGCATCGAATGCACTATACTACATTGAGAAACGCTTAATACAAAAATTAGTTATGATCGTTTGAAAAATGATGCATTAGTGTATGTTGAGTTTCCATGTACACTCAACATTGCTTCCAAAAACATTTTGACAAAAATTTTTTCGAAAAATTTCAAAATAATTTAGCAAAAAGTAGATGTTTTAAGATTCCATTTTTCAAGGCAAAGACGATGGACAATGTTATTCAACGAAAAAATTATTTCTTCAGGGTGAAAATCGAGGATATAAGTGTGAACTTATATCAGTTGATATCTCGGTGCATTTTTAAGCTAGCGCAAATCTGATAACACAGATCGACGCAGCTTAAAAATCCGCATCGAATGCACTATACTACATTGAAAAACGCTTGATACAAAAATTAGTTATGATCGTTTGAAAAATGATGCATTAGTGTATGTTGAGTTTCCATGTACACTCAACATTGCTTCCAAAAACATTTTGACAAAAATTTTTTCGAAAAATTTCAAAATAATTTAGCAAAAAGTAGATGTTTTAAGATTTCATTTTTCAAGGCAAAGACAATGGACAATGTTATTCAACGAAAAAATTAATTCTTCAGGGTGAAAATCGAGGATATAAGTGTGAACTTATATCAGTTGATATCTCGGTGCATTTTCAAGCTAGCGCAAATCTGATAACACAGATCGACGCAGCTTAAAAATCCGCATCGAATGCACTATACTACATTGAGAAACGCTTAATACAAAAATTAGTTATGATCGTTTGAAAAATGATGCATTAGTGTATGTTGAGTTTCCATGTACACTCAACATTGCTTCCAAAAACATTTTGACAAAAATTTTTTCGAAAAATTTCAAAATAATTTAGCAAAAAGTAGATGTTTTAAGATTCCATTTTTCAAGGCAAAGACGATGGACAATGTTATTCAACGAAAAAATTATTTCTTCAGGGTGAAAATCGAGGATATAAGTGTGAACTTATATCAGTTGATATCTCGGTGCATTTTTAAGCTAGCGCAAATCTGATAACACAGATCGACGCAGCTTAAAAATCCGCATCGAATGCACTATACTACATTGAAAAACGCTTGATACAAAAATTAGTTATGATCGTTTGAAAAATGATGCATTAGTGTATGTTGAGTTTCCATGTACACTCAACATTGCTTCCAAAAACATTTTGACAAAAATTTTTTCGAAAAATTTCAAAATAATTTAGCAAAAAGTAGATGTTTTAAGATTCCATTTTTCAAGGCAAAGACAATGGACAATGTTATTCAACGAAAAAATTAATTCTTCAGGGTGAAAATCGAGGATATAAGTGTGAACTTATATCAGTTGATATCTCGGTGCATTTTCAAGCTAGCGCAAATCTGATAACACAGATCGACGCAGCTTAAAAATCCGCATCGAATGCACTATACTACATTGAGAAACGCTTAATACAAAAATTAGTTATGATCGTTTGAAAAATGATGCATTAGTGTATGTTGAGTTTCCATGTACACTCAACATTGCTTCCAAAAACATTTTGACAAAAATTTTTTCGAAAAATTTCAAAATAATTTAGCAAAAAGTAGATGTGTTAAGATTCCATTTTTCAAGGCAAAGACGATGGACAATGTTATTCAACGAAAAAATTATTTCTTCAGGGTGAAAATCGAGGATATAAGTGTGAACTTATATCAGTTGATATCTCGGTGCATTTTTAAGCTAGCGCAAATCTGATAACACAGATCGACGCAGCTTAAAAATCCGCATCGAATGCACTATACTACATTGAGAAACGCTTAATACAAAAATTAGTTATGCTCGTTTGAAAAATGATGCATTAGTGTATGTTGAGTTTCCATGTACACTCAACATTGCTTCCAAAAACATTTTGACAAAAATTTTTTCGAAAAATTTCAAAATAATTTAGCAAAAAGTAGATGTTTTTAGATTCCTTTTTTCAAGGCAAAGACGATGGACAATGTTATTCAACGAAAAAATTATTTCTTCAGGGTGAAAATCGAGGATATAAGTGTGAACTTATATCAGTTGATATCTCGGTGCATTTTTAAGCTAGCGCAAATCTGATAACACAGATCGACGCAGCTTAAAAATCCGCATCTAATGCACTATACTACATTGAGAAACGCTTAATACAAAAATTAGTTATGATCGTTTGAAAAATGATGCATTAGTGTATGTTGAGTTTCCATGTACACTCAACATTGCTTCCAAAAACATTTTGACAAAAATTTTTTCGAAAAATTTCAAAATAATTTAGCAAAAAGTAGATGTGTTAAGATTCCATTTTTCAAGGCAAAGACGATGGACAATGTTATTCAACGAAAAAATTATTTCTTCAGGGTGAAAATCGAGGATATAAGTGTGAACTTATATCAGTTGATATCTCGGTGCATTTTTAAGCTAGCGCAAATCTGATAACACAGATCGACGCAGCTTAAAAATCCGCATCGAATGCACTATACTACATTGAGAAACGCTTAATACAAAAATTAGTTATGCTCGTTTGAAAAATGATGCATTAGTGTATGTTGAGTTTCCATGTACACTCAACATTGCTTCCAAAAACATTTTGACAAAAATTTTTTCGAAAAATTTCAAAATAATTTAGCAAAAAGTAGATGTTTTTAGATTCCTTTTTTCAAGGCAAAGACGATGGACAATGTTATTCAACGAAAAAATTATTTCTTCAGGGTGAAAATCGAGGATATAAGTGTGAACTTATATCAGTTGATATCTCGGTGCATTTTTAAGCTAGCGCAAATCTGATAACACAGATCGACGCAGCTTAAAAATCCGCATCTAATGCACTATACTACATTGAGAAACGCTTAATACAAAAATTAGTTATGATCGTTTGAAAAATGATGCATTAGTGTATGTTGAGTTTCCATGTACACTCAACATTGCTTCCAAAAACATTTTGACAAAAATTTTTTCGAAAAATTTCAAAATAATTTAGCAAAAAGTAGATGTTTTAAGATTCCATTTTTCAAGGCAAAGACGATGGACAATGTTATTCAACGAAAAAATTATTTCTTCAGGGTGAAAATCGAGGATATAAGTGTGAACTTATATCAGTTGATATCTCGGTGCATTTTTAAGCTAGCGCAAATCTGATAACACAGATCGACGCAGCTTAAAAATCCGCATCGAATGCACTATACTACATTGAGAAACGCTTAATACAAAAATTAGTTATGATCGTTTGAAAAATGATGCATTAGTGTATGTTGAGTTTCCATGTACACTCAACATTGCTTCCAAAAACATTTTGACAAAAATTGTTTCGAAAAATTTCAAAATAATTTAGCAAAAAGTAGATGTTTTTAGATTCCTTTTTTCAAGGCAAAGACGATGGACAATGTTATTCAACGAAAAAATTATTTCTTCAGGGTGAAAATCGAGGATATACGTGTGAACTTATATCAGTTGATATCTCGGTGCATTTTTAAGCTAGCGCAAATCTGATAACACAGATCGACGCAGCTTAAAAATCCGCATCGAATGCACTATACTACATTGAGAAACGCTTAATACAAAAATTAGTTATGATCGTTTGAAAAATGATGCATTAGTGTATGTTGAGTTTCCATGTACACTCAACATTGCTTCCAAAAACATTTTGACAAAAATTTTTTCGAAAAATTTCAAAATAATTTAGCAAAAAGTAGATGTTTTAAGATTCCATTTTTCAAGGCAAAGACGATGGACAATGTTATTCAACGAAAAAATTATTTCTTCAGGGTGAAAATCGAGGATATAAGTGTGAACTTATATCAGTTGATATCTCGGTGCATTTTTAAGCTAGCGCAAATCTGATAACACAGATCGACGCAGCTTAAAAATCCGCATCTAATGCACTATACTACATTGAGAAACGCTTAATACAAAAATTAGTTATGATCGTTTGAAAAATGATGCATTAGTGTATGTTGAGTTTCCATGTACACTCAACATTGCTTCCAAAAACATTTTGACAAAAATTTTTTCGAAAAATTTCAAAATAATTTAGCAAAAAGTAGATGTTTTAAGATTCCATTTTTCAAGGCAAAGACGATGGACAATGTTATTCAACGAAAAAATTATTTCTTCAGGGTGAAAATCGAGGATATAAGTGTGAACTTATATCAGTTGATATCTCGGTGCATTTTTAAGCTAGCGCAAATCTGATAACACAGATCGACGCAGCTTAAAAATCCGCATCGAATGCACTATACTACATTGAGAAACGCTTAATACAAAAATTAGTTATGATCGTTTGAAAAATGATGCATTAGTGTATGTTGAGTTTCCATGTACACTCAACATTGCTTCCAAAAACATTTTGACAAAAATTTTTTCGAAAAATTTCAAAATAATTTAGCAGAAAGTAGATGTTTTTAGATTCCTTTTTTCAAGGCAAAGACGATGGACAATGTTATTCAACGAAAAAATTATTTCTTCAGGGTGAAAATCGAGGATATAAGTGTGAACTTATATCAGTTGATATCTCGGTGCATTTTTAAGCTAGCGCAAATCTGATAACACAGATCGACGCAGCTTAAAAATCCGCATCGAATGCACTATACTACATTGAGAAACGCTTAATACAAAAATTAGTTATGATCGTTTGAAAAATGATGCATTAGTGTATGTTGAGTTTCCATGTACACTCAACATTGCTTCCAAAAACATTTTGACAAAAATTTTTTCGAAAAATTTCAAAATAATTTAGCAAAAAGTAGATGTTTTTAGATTCCTTTTTTCAAGGCAAAGACGATGGACAATGTTATTCAACGAAAAAATTATTTCTTCAGGGTGAAAATCGAGGATATAAGTGTGAACTTATATCAGTTGATATCTCGGTGCATTTTTAAGCTAGCGCAAATCTGATAACACAGATCGACGCAGCTTAAAAATCCGCATCGAATGCACAATACTACATTGAGAAACACTTGATACAAAAATTAGTTATGATCGTTTGAAAAATGATGCATTAGTGTATGTTGAGTTTCCATGTACACTCAACATTGCTTCCAAAAACATTTTGACAAAAATTTTTTCGAAAAATTTCAAAATAATTTAGCAAAAAGTAGATGTTTTAAGATTCCATTTTTCAAGGCAAAGACGATGGACAATGTTATTCAACAAAAAAATAAATTCTTCAGGGTGAAAATCGAGGATATAAGTGTGAACTTATATCAGTTGATATCTCGGTGCATTTTTAAGCTAGCGCAAATCTGATAACACAGATCGACGCAGCTTAAAAATCCGCATCGAATGCACTATACTACATTGAGAAACGCTTAATACAAAAATTAGTTATGATCGTTTGAAAAATGATGCATTAGTGTATGTTGAGTTTCCATGTACACTCAACATTGCTTCCAAAAATATTTTGACAAAAATTTTTTCGAAAAATTTCAAAATAATTTAGCAGAAAGTAGATGTTTTTAGATTCCATTTTTCAAAGCAAAGACGATGGACAATGTTATTCAACGAAAAAATTATTTCTTCAGGGTGAAAATCGAGGATATAAGTGTGAACTTATATCAGTTGATATCTCGGTGCATTTTTAAGCTAGCGCAAATCTGATAACACAGATCGACGCAGCTTAAAAATCCGCATCGAATGCATTATACTACATTGAGAAACGCTTAATACAAAAATTAGTTATGATCGTTTGAAAAATGATGCATTAGTGTATGTTGAGTTTCCATGTACACTCAACATTGCTTCCAAAAACATTTTGACAAAAATTTTTTCGAAAAATTTCAAAAAAATTTAGCAAAAAGTAGATGTTTTTAGATTCCATTTTTCAAGGCAAAGACGATGGACAAGGTTATTCAACGAAAAAATTAATTCTTCAGGGTGAAAATCGGGTATATATGTGTGAACATATATCAGTTGATATCTCGGTGCATTTTTAAGCTAGCGCAAATCTGATAACACAGATCGACGCAGCTTAAAAATCCGCATCGAATGCACTATACTACATTGAGAAACGCTTAATACAAAAATTAGTTATGATCGTTTGAAAAATGATGCATTAGTGTATGTTGAGTTTCCATGTACACTCAACATTGCTTCCAAAAACATTTTGACAAAAATTTTTTCGAAAAATTTCAAAATAATTTAGCAAAAAGTAGATGTTTTTAGATTCCATTTTTCAAGGCAAAGACGATGGACAAGGTTATTCAACGAAAAAATTAATTCTTCAGGGTGAAAATCGGGTATATATGTGTGAACATATATCAGTTGATATCTCGGTGCATTTTTAAGCTAGCGCAAATCTGATAACACAGATCGACGCAGCTTAAAAATCCGCATCGAATGCACTATACTACATTGAGAAACGCCTAATACAAAAATTAGTTATGATCGTTTGAAAAATGATGCATTAGTGTATGTTGAGTTTCCATGTACACTCAACATTGCTTCCAAAAACATTTTGACAAAAATTTTTTCGAAAAATTTCAAAAAAATTTAGCAAAAAGTAGATGTTTTTAGATTCCATTTTTCAAGGCAAAGACGATGGACAAGGTTATTCAACGAAAAAATTAATTCTTCAGGGTGAAAATCGGGTATATATGTGTGAACATATATCAGTTGATATCTCGGTGCATTTTTAAGCTAGCGCAAATCTGATAACACAGATCGACGCAGCTTAAAAATCCGCATCGAATGCACTATACTACATTGAGAAACGCTTAATACAAAAATTAGTTATGATCGTTTGAAAAATGATGCATTAGTGTATGTTGAGTTTCCATGTACACTCAACATTGCTTCCTAAAACATTTTGACAAAAATTTTTTCGAAAAATTTCAAAATAATTTAGCAAAAAGTAGATGTTTTTAGATTCCATTTTTCAAGGCAAAGACGATGGACAATGTTATTCAACGAAAAAATTAATTCTTCAGGGTGAAAATCGGGTATATGTATATGTGTGAACTTATATCAGTTGATATCTCGGTGCATTTTTAAGCTAGCGCAAATCTGATAACACAGATCGACGCAGCTTGAAAATCCGCATCGAATGCACTATACTACATTGAGAAACGCTTAATACAAAAATTAGTTATGATCGTTTGAAAAATGATGCATTAGTGTATGTTGAGTTTCCATGTACACTCAACATTGCTTCCAAAAACATTTTGACAAAAATTTTTTCGAAAAATTTCAAAATAATTTAGCAAAAAGTAGATGTTTTTAGATTCCTTTTTTCAAGGCAAAGACGATGGACAATGTTATTCAACGAAAAAATTAATTCTTCAGGGTGAAAATCGGGTATATATGTGTGAACTTATATCAGTTGATATCTCGGTGCATTTTTAAGCTAGCGCAAATCTGATAACACAGATCGACGCAGCTTGAAAATCCGCATCGAATGCACTATACTACATTGAGAAACGCTTAATACAAAAATTAGTTATGATCGTTTGAAAAATGATGCATTAGTGTATGTTGAGTTTCCATGTACACTCAACATTGCTTCCTAAAACATTTTGACAAAAATTTTTTCGAAAAATTTCAAAATAATTTAGCAAAAAGTAGATGTTTTTAGATTCCATTTTTCAAGGCAAAGACGATGGACAAGGTTATTCAACGAAAAAATTAATTCTTCAGGGTGAAAATCGGGTATATATGTGTGAACATATATCAGTTGATATCTCGGTGCATTTTTAAGCTAGCGCAAATCTGATAACACAGATCGACGCAGCTTAAAAATCCGCATCGAATGCATTATACTACATTGAGAAACGCTTAATACAAAAATCAGTTATGATCGTTTGAAAAATGATGCATTAGTGTATGTTGAGTTTCCATGTACACTCAACATTGCTTCCAAAAACATTTTGACAAAAATTTTTTCGAAAAATTTCAAAATAATTTAGCAAAAAGTAGATGTTTTTAGATTCCATTTTTCAAGGCAAAGACGATGGACAAGGTTATTCAACGAAAAAATTAATTCTTCAGGGTGAAAATCGGGTATATATGTGTTAACATATATCAGTTGATATCTCGGTGCATTTTTAAGCTAGCGCAACTCTGATAACACAGATCGACGCAGCTTAAAAATCCGCATCGAATGCACTATACTACATTGAGAAACGCTTAATACAAAAATTAGTTATGATCGTTTGAAAAATGATGCATTAGTGTATGTTGAGTTTCCATGTACACTCAACATTGCTTCCAAAAACATTTTGACAAAAATTTTTTCGAAAAATTTCAAAATAATTTAGCAAAAAGTAGATGTGTTAAGATTCCATTTTTCAAGGCAAAGACGATGGACAATGTTATTCAACGAAAAAATTATTTCTTCAGGGTGAAAATCGAGGATATAAGTGTGAACTTATATCAGTTGATATCTCGGTGCATTTTTAAGCTAGCGCAAATCTGATAACACAGATCGACGCAGCTTAAAAATCCGCATCGAATGCACTATACTACATTGAGAAACGCTTAATACAAAAATTAGTTATGCTCGTTTGAAAAATGATGCATTAGTGTATGTTGAGTTTCCATGTACACTCAACATTGCTTCCAAAAACATTTTGACAAAAATTTTTTCGAAAAATTTCAAAATAATTTAGCAAAAAGTAGATGTTTTTAGATTCCTTTTTTCAAGGCAAAGACGATGGACAATGTTATTCAACGAAAAAATTATTTCTTCAGGGTGAAAATCGAGGATATAAGTGTGAACTTATATCAGTTGATATCTCGGTGCATTTTTAAGCTAGCGCAAATCTGATAACACAGATCGACGCAGCTTAAAAATCCGCATCTAATGCACTATACTACATTGAGAAACGCTTAATACAAAAATTAGTTATGATCGTTTGAAAAATGATGCATTAGTGTATGTTGAGTTTCCATGTACACTCAACATTGCTTCCAAAAACATTTTGACAAAAATTTTTTCGAAAAATTTCAAAATAATTTAGCAAAAAGTAGATGTTTTAAGATTCCATTTTTCAAGGCAAAGACGATGGACAATGTTATTCAACGAAAAAATTATTTCTTCAGGGTGAAAATCGAGGATATAAGTGTGAACTTATATCAGTTGATATCTCGGTGCATTTTTAAGCTAGCGCAAATCTGATAACACAGATCGACGCAGCTTAAAAATCCGCATCGAATGCACTATACTACATTGAGAAACGCTTAATACAAAAATTAGTTATGATCGTTTGAAAAATGATGCATTAGTGTATGTTGAGTTTCCATGTACACTCAACATTGCTTCCAAAAACATTTTGACAAAAATTGTTTCGAAAAATTTCAAAATAATTTAGCAAAAAGTAGATGTTTTTAGATTCCTTTTTTCAAGGCAAAGACGATGGACAATGTTATTCAACGAAAAAATTATTTCTTCAGGGTGAAAATCGAGGATATACGTGTGAACTTATATCAGTTGATATCTCGGTGCATTTTTAAGCTAGCGCAAATCTGATAACACAGATCGACGCAGCTTAAAAATCCGCATCGAATGCACTATACTACATTGAGAAACGCTTAATACAAAAATTAGTTATGATCGTTTGAAAAATGATGCATTAGTGTATGTTGAGTTTCCATGTACACTCAACATTGCTTCCAAAAACATTTTGACAAAAATTTTTTCGAAAAATTTCAAAATAATTTAGCAAAAAGTAGATGTTTTAAGATTCCATTTTTCAAGGCAAAGACGATGGACAATGTTATTCAACGAAAAAATTATTTCTTCAGGGTGAAAATCGAGGATATAAGTGTGAACTTATATCAGTTGATATCTCGGTGCATTTTTAAGCTAGCGCAAATCTGATAACACAGATCGACGCAGCTTAAAAATCCGCATCTAATGCACTATACTACATTGAGAAACGCTTAATACAAAAATTAGTTATGATCGTTTGAAAAATGATGCATTAGTGTATGTTGAGTTTCCATGTACACTCAACATTGCTTCCAAAAACATTTTGACAAAAATTTTTTCGAAAAATTTCAAAATAATTTAGCAAAAAGTAGATGTTTTAAGATTCCATTTTTCAAGGCAAAGACGATGGACAATGTTATTCAACGAAAAAATTATTTCTTCAGGGTGAAAATCGAGGATATAAGTGTGAACTTATATCAGTTGATATCTCGGTGCATTTTTAAGCTAGCGCAAATCTGATAACACAGATCGACGCAGCTTAAAAATCCGCATCGAATGCACTATACTACATTGAGAAACGCTTAATACAAAAATTAGTTATGATCGTTTGAAAAATGATGCATTAGTGTATGTTGAGTTTCCATGTACACTCAACATTGCTTCCAAAAACATTTTGACAAAAATTTTTTCGAAAAATTTCAAAATAATTTAGCAGAAAGTAGATGTTTTTAGATTCCTTTTTTCAAGGCAAAGACGATGGACAATGTTATTCAACGAAAAAATTATTTCTTCAGGGTGAAAATCGAGGATATAAGTGTGAACTTATATCAGTTGATATCTCGGTGCATTTTTAAGCTAGCGCAAATCTGATAACACAGATCGACGCAGCTTAAAAATCCGCATCGAATGCACTATACTACATTGAGAAACGCTTAATACAAAAATTAGTTATGATCGTTTGAAAAATGATGCATTAGTGTATGTTGAGTTTCCATGTACACTCAACATTGCTTCCAAAAACATTTTGACAAAAATTGTTTCGAAAAATTTCAAAATAATTTAGCAAAAAGTAGATGTTTTTAGATTCCTTTTTTCAAGGCAAAGACGATGGACAATGTTATTCAACGAAAAAATTATTTCTTCAGGGTGAAAATCGAGGATATACGTGTGAACTTATATCAGTTGATATCTCGGTGCATTTTTAAGCTAGCGCAAATCTGATAACACAGATCGACGCAGCTTAAAAATCCGCATCGAATGCACTATACTACATTGAGAAACGCTTAATACAAAAATTAGTTATGATCGTTTGAAAAATGATGCATTAGTGTATGTTGAGTTTCCATGTACACTCAACATTGCTTCCAAAAACATTTTGACAAAAATTTTTTCGAAAAATTTCAAAATAATTTAGCAAAAAGTAGATGTTTTAAGATTCCATTTTTCAAGGCAAAGACGATGGACAATGTTATTCAACGAAAAAATTATTTCTTCAGGGTGAAAATCGAGGATATAAGTGTGAACTTATATCAGTTGATATCTCGGTGCATTTTTAAGCTAGCGCAAATCTGATAACACAGATCGACGCAGCTTAAAAATCCGCATCTAATGCACTATACTACATTGAGAAACGCTTAATACAAAAATTAGTTATGATCGTTTGAAAAATGATGCATTAGTGTATGTTGAGTTTCCATGTACACTCAACATTGCTTCCAAAAACATTTTGACAAAAATTTTTTCGAAAAATTTCAAAATAATTTAGCAAAAAGTAGATGTTTTAAGATTCCATTTTTCAAGGCAAAGACGATGGACAATGTTATTCAACGAAAAAATTATTTCTTCAGGGTGAAAATCGAGGATATAAGTGTGAACTTATATCAGTTGATATCTCGGTGCATTTTTAAGCTAGCGCAAATCTGATAACACAGATCGACGCAGCTTAAAAATCCGCATCGAATGCACTATACTACATTGAGAAACGCTTAATACAAAAATTAGTTATGATCGTTTGAAAAATGATGCATTAGTGTATGTTGAGTTTCCATGTACACTCAACATTGCTTCCAAAAACATTTTGACAAAAATTTTTTCGAAAAATTTCAAAATAATTTAGCAGAAAGTAGATGTTTTTAGATTCCTTTTTTCAAGGCAAAGACGATGGACAATGTTATTCAACGAAAAAATTATTTCTTCAGGGTGAAAATCGAGGATATAAGTGTGAACTTATATCAGTTGATATCTCGGTGCATTTTTAAGCTAGCGCAAATCTGATAACACAGATCGACGCAGCTTAAAAATCCGCATCGAATGCACTATACTACATTGAGAAACGCTTAATACAAAAATTAGTTATGATCGTTTGAAAAATGATGCATTAGTGTATGTTGAGTTTCCATGTACACTCAACATTGCTTCCAAAAACATTTTGACAAAAATTTTTTCGAAAAATTTCAAAATAATTTAGCAAAAAGTAGATGTTTTTAGATTCCTTTTTTCAAGGCAAAGACGATGGACAATGTTATTCAACGAAAAAATTATTTCTTCAGGGTGAAAATCGAGGATATAAGTGTGAACTTATATCAGTTGATATCTCGGTGCATTTTTAAGCTAGCGCAAATCTGATAACACAGATCGACGCAGCTTAAAAATCCGGATCGAATGCACAATACTACATTAAGAAACGCTTGATACAAAAATTAGTTATGATCGTTTGAAAAATGATGCATTAGTGTATGTTGAGTTTCCATGTACACTCAACATTGCTTCCAAAAACATTTTGACAAAAATTTTTTCGAAAAATTTCAAAATAATTTAGCAAAAAGTAGATGTTTTAAGATTCCATTTTTCAAGGCAAAGACGATGGACAATGTTATTCAACGAAAAAATTATTTCTTCAGGGTGAAAATCGAGGATATAAGTGTGAACTTATATCAGTTGATATCTCGGTGCATTTTTAAGCTAGCGCAAATCTGATAACACAGATCGACGCAGCTTAAAAATCCGCATCGAATGCACTATACTACATTGAGAAACGCTTAATACAAAAATTAGTTATGATCGTTTGAAAAATGATGCATTAGTGTATGTTGAGTTTCCATGTACACTCAACATTGCTTCCAAAAACATTTTGACAAAAATTTTTTCGAAAAATTTCAAAATAATTTAGCAAAAAGTAGATGTTTTAAGATTCCATTTTTCAAGGCAAAGACGATGGACAATGTTATTCAACGAAAAAATTATTTCTTCAGGGTGAAAATCGAGGATATAAGTGTGAACTTATATCAGTTGATATCTCGGTGCATTTTTAAGCTAGCGCAAATCTGATAACACAGATCGACGCAGCTTAAAAATCCGCATCGAATGCACTATACTACATTGAGAAACGCTTGATACAAAAATTAGTTATGATCGTTTGAAAAATGATGCATTAGTGTATGTTGAGTTTCCATGTACACTCAACATTGCTTCCAAAAACATTTTGACAAAAATTGTTTCGAAAAATTTCAAAATAATTTAGCAAAAAGTAGATGTTTTTAGATTCCTTTTTTCAAGGCAAAGACGATGGACAATGTTATTCAACGAAAAAATTATTTCTTCAGGGTGAAAATCGAGGATATAAGTGTGAACTTATATCAGTTGATATCTCGGTGCATTTTTAAGCTAGCGCAAATCTGATAACACAGATCGACGCAGCTTAAAAATCCGCATCGAATGCACTATACTACATTGAAAAACGCTTGATACAAAAATTAGTTATGATCGTTTGAAAAATGATGCATTAGTGTATGTTGAGTTTCCATGTACACTCAACATTGCTTCCAAAAACATTTTGACAAAAATTTTTTCGAAAAATTTCAAAATAATTTAGCAAAAAGTAGATGTTTTAAGATTCCATTTTTCAAGGCAAAGACGATGGACAATGTTATTCAACGAAAAAATTATTTCTTCAGGGTGAAAATCGAGGATATAAGTGTGAACTTATATCAGTTGATATCTCGGTGCATTTTTAAGCTAGCGCAAATCTGATAACACAGATCGACGCAGCTTAAAAATCCGCATCTAATGCACTATACTACATTGAGAAACGCTTAATACAAAAATTAGTTATGATCGTTTGAAAAATGATGCATTAGTGTATGTTGAGTTTCCATGTACACTCAACATTGCTTCCAAAAACATTTTGACAAAAATTTTTTCGAAAAATTTCAAAATAATTTAGCAAAAAGTAGATGTTTTAAGATTCCATTTTTCAAGGCAAAGACGATGGACAATGTTATTCAACGAAAAAATTATTTCTTCAGGGTGAAAATCGAGGATATAAGTGTGAACTTATATCAGTTGATATCTCGGTGCATTTTTAAGCTAGCGCAAATCTGATAACACAGATCGACGCAGCTTAAAAATCCGCATCGAATGCACTATACTACATTGAGAAACGCTTAATACAAAAATTAGTTATGATCGTTTGAAAAATGATGCATTAGTGTATGTTGAGTTTCCATGTACACTCAACATTGCTTCCAAAAACATTTTGACAAAAATTTTTTCGAAAAATTTCAAAATAATTTAGCAAAAAGTAGATGTTTTTAGATTCCTTTTTTCAAGGCAAAGACGATGGACAATGTTATTCAACGAAAAAATTATTTCTTCAGGGTGAAAATCGAGGATATAAGTGTGAACTTATATCAGTTGATATCTCGGTGCATTTTTAAGCTAGCGCAAATCTGATAACACAGATCGACGCAGCTTAAAAATCCGCATCTAATGCACTATACTACATTGAGAAACGCTTAATACAAAAATTAGTTATGATCGTTTGAAAAATGATGCATTAGTGTATGTTGAGTTTCCATGTACACTCAACATTGCTTCCAAAAACATTTTGACAAAAATTTTTTCGAAAAATTTCAAAATAATTTAGCAAAAAGTAGATGTTTTAAGATTCCATTTTTCAAGGCAAAGACGATGGACAATGTTATTCAACGAAAAAATTATTTCTTCAGTGTGAAAATCGAGGATATAAGTGTGAACTTATATCAGTTGATATCTCGGTGCATTTTTAAGCTAGCGCAAATCTGATAACACAGATCGACGCAGCTTAAAAATCCGCATCGAATGCACTATACTACATTGAGAAACGCTTAATACAAAAATTAGTTATGATCGTTTGAAAAATGATGCATTAGTGTATGTTGAGTTTCCATGTACACTCAACATTGCTTCCAAAAACATTTTGACAAAAATTTTTTCGAAAAATTTCAAAATAATTTAGCAAAAAGTAGATGTTTTAAGATTCCATTTTTCAAGGCAAAGACGATGGACAATGTTATTCAACGAAAAAATTATTTCTTCAGGGTGAAAATCGAGGATATAAGTGTGAACTTATATCAGTTGATATCTCGGTGCATTTTTAAGCTAGCGCAAATCTGATAACACAGATCGACGCAGCTTAAAAATCCGCATCGAATGCACTATACTACATTGAGAAACGCTTAATACAAAAATTAGTTATGATCGTTTGAAAAATGATGCATTAGTGTATGTTGAGTTTCCATGTACACTCAACATTGCTTCCAAAAACATTTTGACAAACATTTTTTCGAAAAATTTCAAAATAATTTAGCAAAAAGTAGATGTTTTTAGATTCCTTTTTTCAAGGCAAAGACGATGGACAATGTTATTCAACGAAAAAATTATTTCTTCAGGGTGAAAATCGAGGATATAAGTGTGAACTTATATCAGTTGATATCTCGGTGCATTTTTAAGCTAGCGCAAATCTGATAACACAGATCGACGCAGCTTAAAAATCCGGATCGAATGCACAATACTACATTAAGAAACGCTTGATACAAAAATTAGTTATGATCGTTTGAAAAATGATGCATTAGTGTATGTTGAGTTTCCATGTACACTCAACATTGCTTCCAAAAACATTTTGACAAAAATTTTTTCGAAAAATTTCAAAATAATTTAGCAAAAAGTAGATGTTTTAAGATTCCATTTTTCAAGGCAAAGACGATGGACAATGTTATTCAACGAAAAAATTAATTCTTCAGGGTGAAAATCGAGGATATAAGTGTGAACTTATATCAGTTGATATCTCGGTGCATTTTTAAGCTAGCGCAAATCTGATAACACAGATCGACGCAGCTTAAAAATCCGCATCGAATGCACTATACTACATTGAGAAACGCTTAATACAAAAATTAGTTATGATCGTTTGAAAAATGATGCATTAGTGTATGTTGAGTTTCCATGTACACTCAACATTGCTTCCAAAAACATTTTGACAAAAATTTTTTCGAAAAATTTCAAAATAATTTAGCAAAAAGTAGATGTTTTAAGATTCCATTTTTCAAGGCAAAGACGATGGACAATGTTATTCAACGAAAAAATTATTTCTTCAGGGTGAAAATCGAGGATATAAGTGTGAACTTATATCAGTTGATATCTCGGTGCATTTTTAAGCTAGCGCAAATCTGATAACACAGATCGACGCAGCTTAAAAATCCGCATCGAATGCACTATACTACATTGAGAAACGCTTAATACAAAAATTAGTTATGATCGTTTGAAAAATGATGCATTAGTGTATGTTGAGTTTCCATGTACACTCAACATTGCTTCCAAAAACATTTTGACAAACATTTTTTCGAAAAATTTCAAAATAATTTAGCAAAAAGTAGATGTTTTTAGATTCCTTTTTTCAAGGCAAAGACGATGGACAATGTTATTCAACGAAAAAATTATTTCTTCAGGGTGAAAATCGAGGATATAAGTGTGAACTTATATCAGTTGATATCTCGGTGCATTTTTAAGCTAGCGCAAATCTGATAACACAGATCGACGCAGCTTAAAAATCCGGATCGAATGCACAATACTACATTAAGAAACGCTTGATACAAAAATTAGTTATGATCGTTTGAAAAATGATGCATTAGTGTATGTTGAGTTTCCATGTACACTCAACATTGCTTCCAAAAACATTTTGACAAAAATTTTTTCGAAAAATTTCAAAATAATTTAGCAAAAAGTAGATGTTTTAAGATTCCATTTTTCAAGGCAAAGACGATGGACAATGTTATTCAACGAAAAAATTAATTCTTCAGGGTGAAAATCGAGGATATAAGTGTGAACTTATATCAGTTGATATCTCGGTGCATTTTCAAGCTAGCGCAAATCTGATAACACAGATCGACGCAGCTTAAAAATCCGCATCGAATGCATTATACTACATTGAGAAACGCTTAATACAAAAATTAGTTATGATCGTTTGAAAAATGATGCATTAGTGTATGTTGAGTTTCCATGTACACTCAACATTGCTTCCAAAAACATTTTGACAAAAATTTTTTCGAAAAATTTCAAAATAATTTAGCAAAAAGTAGATGTTTTAAGATTCCATTTTTCAAGGCAAAGACGATGGACAATGTTATTCAACGAAAAAATTATTTCTTCAGGGTGAAAATCGAGGATATAAGTGTGAACTTATATCAGTTGATATCTCGGTGCATTTTTAAGCTAGCGCAAATCTGATAACACAGATCGACGCAGCTTAAAAATCCGCATCGAATTCACTATACTACATTGAGAAACGCTTAATACAAAAATTAGTTATGATCGTTTGAAAAATGATGCATTAGGGTATGTTGAGTTTCCATGTACACTCAACATTGCTTCCAAAAACATTTTGACAAACATTTTTTCGAAAAATTTCAAAATAATTTAGCAAAAAGTAGATGTTTTTAGATTCCTTTTTTCAAGGCAAAGACGATGGACAATGTTATTCAACGAAAAAATTAATTCTTCAGGGTGAAAATCGAGGATATAAGTGTGAACTTATATCAGTTGATATCTCGGTGCATTTTCAAGCTAGCGCAAATCTGATAACACAGATCGACGCAGCTTAAAAATCCGCATCGAATGCACTATACTACATTGAGAAACGCTTAATACAAAAATTAGTTATGATCGTTTGAAAAATGATGCATTAGTGTATGTTGAGTTTCCATGTACACTCAACATTGCTTCCAAAAACATTTTGACAAAAATTTTTTCGAAAAATTTCAAAATAATTTAGCAAAAAGTAGATGTTTTAAGATTCCATTTTTCAAGGCAAAGACGATGGACAATGTTATTCAACGAAAAAATTATTTCTTCAGGGTGAAAATCGAGGATATAAGTGTGAACTTATATCAGTTGATATCTCGGTGCATTTTTAAGCTAGCGCAAATCTGATAACACAGATCGACGCAGCTTAAAAATCCGCATCGAATGCATTATACTACATTGAGAAACGCTTAATACAAAAATTAGTTATGATCGTTTGAAAAATGATGCATTAGTGTATGTTGAGTTTCCATGTACACTCAACATTGCTTCCAAAAACATTTTGACAAAAATTTTTTCGAAAAATTTCAAAATAATTTAGCAAAAAGTAGATGTTTTTAGATTCCTTCTTTCAAGGCAAAGACGATGGACAATGTTATTCAACGAAAAAATTATTTCTTCAGGGTGAAAATCGAGGATATAAGTGTGAACTTATATCAGTTGATATCTCGGTGCATTTTTAAGCTAGCGCAAATCTGATAACACAGATCGACGCAGCTTAAAAATCCGCATCGAATTCACTATACTACATTGAGAAACGCTTAATACAAAAATTAGTTATGATCGTTTGAAAAATGATGCATTAGGGTATGTTGAGTTTCCATGTACACTCAACATTGCTTCCAAAAACATTTTGACAAACATTTTTTCGAAAAATTTCAAAATAATTTAGCAAAAAGTAGATGTTTTTAGATTCCTTTTTTCAAGGCAAAGACGATGGACAATGTTATTCAACGAAAAAATTAATTCTTCAGGGTGAAAATCGAGGATATAAGTGTGAACTTATATCAGTTGATATCTCGGTGCATTTTCAAGCTAGCGCAAATCTGATAACACAGATCGACGCAGCTTAAAAATCCGCATCGAATGCACTATACTACATTGAGAAACGCTTAATACAAAAATTAGTTATGATCGTTTGAAAAATGATGCATTAGTGTATGTTGAGTTTCCATGTACACTCAACATTGCTTCCAAAAACATTTTGACAAAAATTTTTTCGAAAAATTTCAAAATAATTTAGCAAAAAGTAGATGTTTTAAGATTCCATTTTTCAAGGCAAAGACGATGGACAATGTTATTCAACGAAAAAATTATTTCTTCAGGGTGAAAATCGAGGATATAAGTGTGAACTTATATCAGTTGATATCTCGGTGCATTTTTAAGCTAGCGCAAATCTGATAACACAGATCGACGCAGCTTAAAAATCCGCATCGAATGCATTATACTACATTGAGAAACGCTTAATACAAAAATTAGTTATGATCGTTTGAAAAATGATGCATTAGTGTATGTTGAGTTTCCATGTACACTCAACATTGCTTCCAAAAACATTTTGACAAAAATTTTTTCGAAAAATTTCAAAATAATTTAGCAAAAAGTAGATGTTTTTAGATTCCTTCTTTCAAGGCAAAGACGATGGACAATGTTATTCAACGAAAAAATTATTTCTTCAGGGTGAAAATCGAGGATATAAGTGTGAACTTATATCAGTTGATATCTCGGTGCATTTTTAAGCTAGCGCAAATCTGATAACACAGATCGACGCAGCTTAAAAATCCGCATCGAATGCACTATACTACATTGAAAAACGCTTGATACAAAAATTAGTTATGATCGTTTGAAAAATGATGCATTAGTGTATGTTGAGTTTCCATGTACACTCAACATTGCTTCCAAAAACATTTTGACAAAAATTTTTTCGAAAAATTTCAAAATAATTTAGCAAAAAGTAGATGTTTTAAGATTCCATTTTTCAAGGCAAAGACGATGGACAATGTTATTCAACGAAAAAATTAATTCTTCAGGGTGAAAATCGAGGATATAAGTGTGAACTTATATCAGTTGATATCTCGGTGCATTTTCAAGCTAGCGCAAATCTGATAACACAGATCGACGCAGCTTAAAAATCCGCATCGAATGCACTATACTACATTGAGAAACGCTTAATACAAAAATTAGTTATGATCGTTTGAAAAATGATGCATTAGTGTATGTTGAGTTTCCATGTACACTCAACATTGCTTCCAAAAACATTTTGACAAAAATTTTTTCGAAAAATTTCAAAATAATTTAGCAAAAAGTAGATGTTTTAAGATTCCTTTTTTCAAGGCAAAGACGATGGACAATGTTATTCAACGAAAAAATTAATTCTTCAGGGTGAAAATCGAGGATATAAGTGTGAACTTATATCAGTTGATATCTCGGTGCATTTTCAAGCTAGCGCAAATCTGATAACACAGATCGACGCAGCTTAAAAATCCGCATCGAATGCACTATACTACATTGAGAAACGCTTAATACAAAAATTAGTTATGATCGTTTGAAAAATGATGCATTAGTGTATGTTGAGTTTCCATGTACACTCAACATTGCTTCCAAAAACATTTTGACAAAAATTTTTTCGAAAAATTTCAAAATAATTTAGCAAAAAGTAGATGTTTTAAGATTCCTTTTTTCAAGGCAAAGACGATGGACAATGTTATTCAACGAAAAAATTATTTCTTCAGGGTGAAAATCGAGGATATAAGTGTGAACTTATATCAGTTGATATCTCGGTGCATTTTTAAGCTAGCGCAAATCTGATAACACAGATCGACGCAGCTTAAAAATCCGCATCGAATGCATTATACTACATTGAGAAACGCTTAATACAAAAATTAGTTATGATCGTTTGAAAAATGATGCATTAGTGTATGTTGAGTTTCCATGTACACTCAACATTGCTTCCAAAAACATTTTGACAAAAATTTTTTCGAAAAATTTCAAAATAATTTAGCAAAAAGTAGATGTTTTTAGATTCCTTCTTTCAAGGCAAAGACGATGGACAATGTTATTCAACGAAAAAATTATTTCTTCAGGGTGAAAATCGAGGATATAAGTGTGAACTTATATCAGTTGATATCTCGGTGCATTTTTAAGCTAGCGCAAATCTGATAACACAGATCGACGCAGCTTAAAAATCCGCATCGAATGCACTATACTACATTGAAAAACGCTTGATACAAAAATTAGTTATGATCGTTTGAAAAATGATGCATTAGTGTATGTTGAGTTTCCATGTACACTCAACATTGCTTCCAAAAACATTTTGACAAAAATTTTTTCGAAAAATTTCAAAATAATTTAGCAAAAAGTAGATGTTTTAAGATTCCATTTTTCAAGGCAAAGACGATGGACAATGTTATTCAACGAAAAAATTAATTCTTCAGGGTGAAAATCGAGGATATAAGTGTGAACTTATATCAGTTGATATCTCGGTGCATTTTCAAGCTAGCGCAAATCTGATAACACAGATCGACGCAGCTTAAAAATCCGCATCGAATGCACTATACTACATTGAGAAACGCTTAATACAAAAATTAGTTATGATCGTTTGAAAAATGATGCATTAGTGTATGTTGAGTTTCCATGTACACTCAACATTGCTTCCAAAAACATTTTGACAAAAATTTTTTCGAAAAATTTCAAAATAATTTAGCAAAAAGTAGATGTTTTAAGATTCCTTTTTTCAAGGCAAAGACGATGGACAATGTTGTTCAACGAAAAAATTATTTCTTCAGGGTGAAAATCGAGGATATAAGTGTGAACTTATATCAGTTGATATCTCGGTGCATTTTTAAGCTAGCGCAAATCTGATAACACAGATCGACGCAGCTTAAAAATCCGCATCGAATGCACTATACTACATTGAGAAACGCTTAATACAAAAATTAGTTATGATCGTTTGAAAAATGATGCATTAGTGTATGTTGAGTTTCCATGTACACTCAACATTGCTTCCAAAAACATTTTGACAAAAATTTTTTCGAAAAATTTCAAAATAATTTAGCAAAAAGTAGATGTTTTTAGATTCCTTTTTTCAAGGCAAAGACGATGGACAATGTTATTCAACGAAAAAATTATTTCTTCAGGGTGAAAATCGAGGATATAAGTGTGAACTTATATCAGTTGATATCTCGGTGCATTTTTAAGCTAGCGCAAATCTGATAACACAGATCGACGCAGATTAAAAATCCGCATCTAATGCACTATACTACATTGAGAAACGCTTAATACAAAAATTAGTTATGATCGTTTGAAAAATGATGCATTAGTGTATGTTGAGTTTCCATGTACACTCAACATTGCTTCCAAAAACATTTTGACAAAAATTTTTTCGAAAAATTTCAAAATAATTTAGCAAAAAGTAGATGTTTTTAGATTCCTTTTTTCAAGGCAAAGACGATGGACAATGTTATTCAACGAAAAAATTATTTCTTCAGGGTGAAAATCGAGGATATAAGTGTGAACTTATATCAGTTGATATCTCGGTGCATTTTTAAGCTAGCGCAAATCTGATAACACAGATCGACGCAGCTTAAAAATCCGCATCGAATGCATTATACTACATTGAGAAACGCTTAATACAAAAATTAGTTATGATCGTTTGAAAAATGATGCATTAGTGTATGTTGAGTTTCCATGTACACTCAACATTGCTTCCAAAAACATTTTGACAAAAATTTTTTCGAAAAATTTCAAAATAATTTAGCAAAAAGTAGATGTTTTTAGATTCCTTTTTTCAAGGCAAAGACGATGGACAATGTTATTCAACGAAAAAATTATTTCTTCAGGGTGAAAATCGAGGATATAAGTGTGAACTTATATCAGTTGATATCTCGGTGCATTTTTAAGCTAGCGCAAATCTGATAACACAGATCGACGCAGCTTAAAAATCCGCATCGAATGCACTATACTACATTGAAAAACGCTTGATACAAAAATTAGTTATGATCGTTTGAAAAATGATGCATTAGTGTATGTTGAGTTTCCATGTACACTCAACATTGCTTCCAAAAACATTTTGACAAAAATTTTTTCGAAAAATTTCAAAATAATTTAGCAAAAAGTAGATGTTTTAAGATTCCATTTTTCAAGGCAAAGACGATGGACAATGTTATTCAACGAAAAAATTAATTCTTCAGGGTGAAAATCGAGGATATAAGTGTGAACTTATATCAGTTGATATCTCGGTGCATTTTCAAGCTAGCGCAAATCTGATAACACAGATCGACGCAGCTTAAAAATCCGCATCGAATGCACTATACTACATTGAGAAACGCTTAATACAAAAATTAGTTATGATCGTTTGAAAAATGATGCATTAGTGTATGTTGAGTTTCCATGTACACTCAACATTGCTTCCAAAAACATTTTGACAAAAATTTTTTCGAAAAATTTCAAAATAATTTAGCAAAAAGTAGATGTTTTAAGATTCCTTTTTTCAAGGCAAAGACGATGGACAATGTTATTCAACGAAAAAATTATTTCTTCAGGGTGAAAATCGAGGATATAAGTGTGAACTTATATCAGTTGATATCTCGGTGCATTTTTAAGCTAGCGCAAATCTGATAACACAGATCGACGCAGCTTAAAAATCCGCATCGAATGCACTATACTACATTGAGAAACGCTTAATACAAAAATTAGTTATGATCGTTTGAAAAATGATGCATTAGTGTATGTTGAGTTTCCATGTACACTCAACATTGCTTCCAAAAACATTTTGACAAAAATTTTTTCGAAAAATTTCAAAATAATTTAGCAAAAAGTAGATGTTTTAGATTCCTTTTTTCAAGGCAAAGACGATGGACAATGTTATTCAACGAAAAAATTATTTCTTCAGGGTGAAAATCGAGGATATAAGTGTGAACTTATATCAGTTGATATCTCGGTGCATTTTTAAGCTAGCGCAAATCTGATAACACAGATCGACGCAGATTAAAAATCCGCATCTAATGCACTATACTACATTGAGAAACGCTTAATACAAAAATTAGTTATGATCGTTTGAAAAATGATGCATTAGTGTATGTTGAGTTTCCATGTACACTCAACATTGCTTCCAAAAACATTTTGACAAAAATTTTTTCGAAAAATTTCAAAATAATTTAGCAAAAAGTAGATGTTTTAAGATTCCATTTTCCAAGGCAAAGACGATGGACAATGTTATTCAACGAAAAAATTATTTCTTCAGGGTGAAAATCGAGGATATAAGTGTGAACTTATATCAGTTGATATCTCGGTGCATTTTTAAGCTAGCGCAAATCTGATAACACAGATCGACGCAGCTTAAAAATCCGCATCGAATGCACTATACTACATTGAGAAACGCTTAATACAAAAATTAGTTATGATCGTTTGAAAAATGATGCATTAGTGTATGTTGAGTTTCCATGTACACTCAACATTGCTTCCAAAAACATTTTGACAAAAATTTTTTCGAAAAATTTCAAAATAATTTAGCAAAACGTAGATGTTTTTAGATTCCTTTTTTCAAGGCAAAGACGATGGACAATGTTATTCAACGAAAAAATTATTTCTTCAGGGTGAAAATCGAGGATATAAGTGTGAACTTATATCAGTTGATATCTCGGTGCATTTTTAAGCTAGCGCAAATCTGATAACACAGATCGACGCAGCTTAAAAATCCGCATCGAATGCACTATACTACATTGAGAAACGCTTAATACAAAAATTAGTTATGATCGTTTGAAAAATGATGCATTAGTGTATGTTGAGTTTCCATGTACACTCAACATTGCTTCCAAAAACATTTTGACAAAAATTTTTTCGAAAAATTTCAAAATAATTTAGCAAAACGTAGATGTTTTTAGATTCCTTTTTTCAAGGCAAAGACGATGGACAATGTTATTCAACGAAAAAATTATTTCTTCAGGGTGAAAATCGAGGATATAAGTGTGAACTTATATCAGTTGATATCTCGGTGCATTTTTAAGCTAGCGCAAATCTGATAACACAGATCGACGCAGCTTAAAAATCCGCATCGAATGCACTATACTACATTGAGAAACGCTTAATACAAAAATTAGTTATGATCGTTTGAAAAATGATGCATTAGTGTATGTTGAGTTTCCATGTACACTCAACATTGCTTCCAAAAACATTTTGACAAAAATTTTTTCGAAAAATTTCAAAATAATTTAGCAAAAAGTAGATGTTTTTAGATTCCTTTTTTCAAGGCAAAGACGATGGACAATGTTATTCAACGAAAAAATTATTTCTTCAGGGTGAAAATCGAGGATATAAGTGTGAACTTATATCAGTTGATATCTCGGTGCATTTTTAAGCTAGCGCAAATCTGATAACACAGATCGACGCAGATTAAAAATCCGGATCGAATGCACAATACTACATTAAGAAACGCTTGATACAAAAATTAGTTATGATCGTTTGAAAAATGATGCATTAGTGTATGTTGAGTTTCCATGTACACTCAACATTGCTTCCAAAAACATTTTGACAAAAATTTTTTCGAAAAATTTCAAAATAATTTAGCAAAAAGTAGATGTTTTAAGATTCCATTTTTCAAGGCAAAGACGATGGACAATGTTATTCAACGAAAAAATTAATTCTTCAGGGTGAAAATCGAGGATATAAGTGTGAACTTATATCAGTTGATATCTCGGTGCATTTTTAAGCTAGCGCAAATCTGATAACACAGATCGACGCAGCTTAAAAATCCGCATCGAATGCACTATACTACATTGAGAAACGCTTAATACAAAAATTAGTTATGATCGTTTGAAAAATGATGCATTAGTGTATGTTGAGTTTCCATGTACACTCAACATTGCTTCCAAAAACATTTTGACAAAAATTTTTTCGAAAAATTTCAAAATAATTTAGCAAAAAGTAGATGTTTTTAGATTCCATTTTTCAAGGCAAAGACGATGGACAATGTTATTCAACGAAAAAATTAATTCTTCAGGGTGAAAATCGAGGATATAAGTGTGAACTTATATCAGTTGATATCTCGGTGCTTTTTTAAGCTAGCGCAAATCTGATAACACAGATCGACGCAGCTTAAAAATCCGCATCGAATGCACTATACTACATTGAGAAACACTTGATACAAAAAATAGTTATGATCGTTTGAAAAATGATGCATTAGTGTATGTTGAGTTTCCATGTACACTCAACATTGCTTCCAAAAACATTTTGACAAAAATTTTTTCGAAAAATTTCAAAATAATTTAGCAAAAAGTAGATGTTTTAAGATTCCATTTTCCAAGGCAAAGACGATGGACAATGTTATTCAACGAAAAAATTATTTCTTCAGGGTGAAAATCGAGGATATAAGTGTGAACTTATATCAGTTGATATCTCGGTGCATTTTTAAGCTAGCGCAAATCTGATAACACAGATCGACGCAGCTTAAAAATCCGCATCGAATGCACTATACTACATTGAGAAACGCTTAATACAAAAATTAGTTATGATCGTTTGAAAAATGATGCATTAGTGTATGTTGAGTTTCCATGTACACTCAACATTGCTTCCAAAAACATTTTGACAAAAATTTTTTCGAAAAATTTCAAAATAATTTAGCAAAACGTAGATGTTTTTAGATTCCTTTTTTCAAGGCAAAGACGATGGACAATGTTATTCAACGAAAAAATTATTTCTTCAGGGTGAAAATCGAGGATATAAGTGTGAACTTATATCAGTTGATATCTCGGTGCATTTTTAAGCTAGCGCAAATCTGATAACACAGATCGACGCAGCTTAAAAATCCGCATCGAATGCACTATACTACATTGAGAAACGCTTAATACAAAAATTAGTTATGATCGTTTGAAAAATGATGCATTAGTGTATGTTGAGTTTCCATGTACACTCAACATTGCTTCCAAAAACATTTTGACAAAAATTTTTTCGAAAAATTTCAAAATAATTTAGCAAAACGTAGATGTTTTTAGATTCCTTTTTTCAAGGCAAAGACGATGGACAATGTTATTCAACGAAAAAATTATTTCTTCAGGGTGAAAATCGAGGATATAAGTGTGAACTTATATCAGTTGATATCTCGGTGCATTTTTAAGCTAGCGCAAATCTGATAACACAGATCGACGCAGCTTAAAAATCCGCATCGAATGCACTATACTACATTGAGAAACGCTTAATACAAAAATTAGTTATGATCGTTTGAAAAATGATGCATTAGTGTATGTTGAGTTTCCATGTACACTCAACATTGCTTCCAAAAACATTTTGACAAAAATTTTTTCGAAAAATTTCAAAATAATTTAGCAAAAAGTAGATGTTTTTAGATTCCTTTTTTCAAGGCAAAGACGATGGACAATGTTATTCAACGAAAAAATTATTTCTTCAGGGTGAAAATCGAGGATATAAGTGTGAACTTATATCAGTTGATATCTCGGTGCATTTTTAAGCTAGCGCAAATCTGATAACACAGATCGACGCAGATTAAAAATCCGGATCGAATGCACAATACTACATTAAGAAACGCTTGATACAAAAATTAGTTATGATCGTTTGAAAAATGATGCATTAGTGTATGTTGAGTTTCCATGTACACTCAACATTGCTTCCAAAAACATTTTGACAAAAATTTTTTCGAAAAATTTCAAAATAATTTAGCAAAAAGTAGATGTTTTAAGATTCCATTTTTCAAGGCAAAGACGATGGACAATGTTATTCAACGAAAAAATTAATTCTTCAGGGTGAAAATCGAGGATATAAGTGTGAACTTATATCAGTTGATATCTCGGTGCATTTTTAAGCTAGCGCAAATCTGATAACACAGATCGACGCAGCTTAAAAATCCGCATCGAATGCACTATACTACATTGAGAAACGCTTAATACAAAAATTAGTTATGATCGTTTGAAAAATGATGCATTAGTGTATGTTGAGTTTCCATGTACACTCAACATTGCTTCCAAAAACATTTTGACAAAAATTTTTTCGAAAAATTTCAAAATAATTTAGCAAAAAGTAGATGTTTTAAGATTCCATTTTTCAAGGCAAAGACGATGGACAATGTTATTCAACGAAAAAATTATTTCTTCAGGGTGAAAATCGAGGATATAAGTGTGAACTTATATCAGTTGATATCTCGGTGCATTTTTAAGCTAGCGCAAATCTGATAACACAGATCGACGCAGCTTAAAAATCCGCATCGAATGCACTATACTACATTGAGAAACGCTTAATACAAAAATTAGTTATGATCGTTTGAAAAATGATGCATTAGTGTATGTTGAGTTTCCATGTACACTCAACATTGCTTCCAAAAACATTTTGACAAAAATTTTTTCGAAAAATTTCAAAATAATTTAGCGAAAAGTAGATGTTTTAAGATTCCATTTTTCAAGGCAAAGACGATGGACAATGTTATTCAACGAAAAAATTATTTCTTCAGGGTGAAAATCGAGGATATAAGTGTGAACTTATATCAGTTGATATCTCGGTGCATTTTTAAGCTAGCGCAAATCTGATAACACAGATCGACGCAGCTTAAAAATCCGGATCGAATGCACAATACTACATTAAGAAACGCTTGATACAAAAATTAGTTATGATCGTTTGAAAAATGATGCATTAGTGTATGTTGAGTTTCCATGTACACTCAACATTGCTTCCAAAAACATTTTGACAAAAATTTTTTCGAAAAATTTCAAAATAATTTAGCAAAAAGTAGATGTTTTAAGATTCCATTTTTCAAGGCAAAGACGATGGACAATGTTATTCAACGAAAAAATTATTTCTTCAGGGTGAAAATCGAGGATATAAGTGTGAACTTATATCAGTTGATATCTCGGTGCATTTTTAAGCTAGCGCAAATCTGATAACACAGATCGACGCAGCTTAAAAATCCGCATCGAATGCACTATACTACATTGAGAAACGCTTAATACAAAAATTAGTTATGATCGTTTGAAAAATGATGCATTAGTGTATGTTGAGTTTCCATGTACACTCAACATTGCTTCCAAAAACATTTTGACAAAAATTTTTTCGAAAAATTTCAAAATAATTTAGCAAAACGTAGATGTTTTTAGATTCCTTTTTTCAAGGCAAAGACGATGGACAATGTTATTCAACGAAAAAATTATTTCTTCAGGGTGAAAATCGAGGATATAAGTGTGAACTTATATCAGTTGATATCTCGGTGCATTTTTAAGCTAGCGCAAATCTGATAACACAGATCGACGCAGCTTAAAAATCCGCATCGAATGCACTATACTACATTAAGAAACGCTTAATACAAAAATTAGTTATGATCGTTTGAAAAATGATGCATTAGTGTATGTTGAGTTTCCATGTACACTCAACATTGCTTCCAAAAACATTTTGACAAAAATTTTTTCGAAAAATTTCAAAATAATTTAGCAAAAAGTAGATGTTTTTAGATTCCTTTTTTCAAGGCAAAGACGATGGACAATGTTATTCAACGAAAAAATTATTTCTTCAGGGTGAAAATCGAGGATATAAGTGTGAACTTATATCAGTTGATATCTCGGTGCATTTTTAAGCTAGCGCAAATCTGATAACACAGATCGACGCAGATTAAAAATCCGGATCGAATGCACAATACTACATTAAGAAACGCTTGATACAAAAATTAGTTATGATCGTTTGAAAAATGATGCATTAGTGTATGTTGAGTTTCCATGTACACTCAACATTGCTTCCAAAAACATTTTGACAAAAATTTTTTCGAAAAATTTCAAAATAATTTAGCAAAAAGTAGATGTTTTAAGATTCCATTTTTCAAGGCAAAGACGATGGACAATGTTATTCAACGAAAAAATTAATTCTTCAGGGTGAAAATCGAGGATATAAGTGTGAACTTATATCAGTTGATATCTCGGTGCATTTTTAAGCTAGCGCAAATCTGATAACACAGATCGACGCAGCTTAAAAATCCGCATCGAATGCACTATACTACATTGAGAAACGCTTAATACAAAAATTAGTTATGATCGTTTGAAAAATGATGCATTAGTGTATGTTGAGTTTCCATGTACACTCAACATTGCTTCCAAAAACATTTTGACAAAAATTTTTTCGAAAAATTTCAAAATAATTTAGCAAAAAGTAGATGTTTTAAGATTCCATTTTTCAAGGCAAAGACGATGGACAATGTTATTCAACGAAAAAATTATTTCTTCAGGGTGAAAATCGAGGATATAAGTGTGAACTTATATCAGTTGATATCTCGGTGCATTTTTAAGCTAGCGCAAATCTGATAACACAGATCGACGCAGCTTAAAAATCCGCATCGAATGCACTATACTACATTGAGAAACGCTTAATACAAAAATTAGTTATGATCGTTTGAAAAATGATGCATTAGTGTATGTTGAGTTTCCATGTACACTCAACATTGCTTCCAAAAACATTTTGACAAAAATTTTTTCGAAAAATTTCAAAATAATTTAGCGAAAAGTAGATGTTTTAAGATTCCATTTTTCAAGGCAAAGACGATGGACAATGTTATTCAACGAAAAAATTATTTCTTCAGGGTGAAAATCGAGGATATATGTGTGAACTTATATCAGTTGATATCTCGGTGCATTTTTAAGCTAGCGCAAATCTGATAACACAGATCGACGCAGCTTAAAAATCCGGATCGAATGCACAATACTACATTAAGAAACGCTTGATACAAAAATTAGTTATGATCGTTTGAAAAATGATGCATTAGTGTATGTTGAGTTTCCATGTACACTCAACATTGCTTCCAAAAACATTTTGACAAAAATTTTTTCGAAAAATTTCAAAATAATTTAGCAAAAAGTAGATGTTTTAAGATTCCATTTTTCAAGGCAAAGACGATGGACAATGTTATTCAACGAAAAAATTATTTCTTCAGGGTGAAAATCGAGGATATAAGTGTGAACTTATATCAGTTGATATCTCGGTGCATTTTTAAGCTAGCGCAAATCTGATAACACAGATCGACGCAGCTTAAAAATCCGCATCGAATGCACTATACTACATTGAGAAACGCTTAATACAAAAATTAGTTATGATCGTTTGAAAAATGATGCATTAGTGTATGTTGAGTTTCCATGTACACTCAACATTGCTTCCAAAAACATTTTGACAAAAATTTTTTCGAAAAATTTCAAAATAATTTAGCAAAACGTAGATGTTTTTAGATTCCTTTTTTCAAGGCAAAGACGATGGACAATGTTATTCAACGAAAAAATTATTTCTTCAGGGTGAAAATCGAGGATATAAGTGTGAACTTATATCAGTTGATATCTCGGTGCATTTTTAAGCTAGCGCAAATCTGATAACACAGATCGACGCAGCTTAAAAATCCGCATCGAATGCACTATACTACATTGAGAAACGCTTAATACAAAAATTAGTTATGATCGTTTGAAAAATGATGCATTAGTGTATGTTGAGTTTCCATGTACACTCAACATTGCTTCCAAAAACATTTTGACAAAAATTTTTTCGAAAAATTTCAAAATAATTTAGCAAAAAGTAGATGTTTTTAGATTCCTTTTTTCAAGGCAAAGACGATGGACAATGTTATTCAACGAAAAAATTATTTCTTCAGGGTGAAAATCGAGGATATAAGTGTGAACTTATATCAGTTGATATCTCGGTGCATTTTTAAGCTAGCGCAAATCTGATAACACAGATCGACGCAGATTAAAAATCCGGATCGAATGCACAATACTACATTAAGAAACGCTTGATACAAAAATTAGTTATGATCGTTTGAAAAATGATGCATTAGTGTATGTTGAGTTTCCATGTACACTCAACATTGCTTCCAAAAACATTTTGACAAAAATTTTTTCGAAAAATTTCAAAATAATTTAGCAAAAAGTAGATGTTTTAAGATTCCATTTTTCAAGGCAAAGACGATGGACAATGTTATTCAACGAAAAAATTATTTCTTCAGGGTGAAAATCGAGGATATAAGTGTGAACTTATATCAGTTGATATCTCGGTGCATTTTTAAGCTAGCGCAAATCTGATAACACAGATCGACGCAGCTTAAAAATCCGCATCGAATGCACTATACTACATTGAGAAACGCTTAATACAAAAATTAGTTATGATCGTTTGAAAAATGATGCATTAGTGTATGTTGAGTTTCCATGTACACTCAACATTGCTTCCAAAAACATTTTGACAAAAATTTTTTCGAAAAATTTCAAAATAATTTAGCAAAACGTAGATGTTTTTAGATTCCTTTTTTCAAGGCAAAGACGATGGACAATGTTATTCAACGAAAAAATTATTTCTTCAGGGTGAAAATCGAGGATATAAGTGTGAACTTATATCAGTTGATATCTCGGTGCATTTTTAAGCTAGCGCAAATCTGATAACACAGATCGACGCAGCTTAAAAATCCGCATCGAATGCACTATACTACATTGAGAAACGCTTAATACAAAAATTAGTTATGATCGTTTGAAAAATGATGCATTAGTGTATGTTGAGTTTCCATGTACACTCAACATTGCTTCCAAAAACATTTTGACAAAAATTTTTTCGAAAAATTTCAAAATAATTTAGCAAAAAGTAGATGTTTTTAGATTCCTTTTTTCAAGGCAAAGACGATGGACAATGTTATTCAACGAAAAAATTATTTCTTCAGGGTGAAAATCGAGGATATAAGTGTGAACTTATATCAGTTGATATCTCGGTGCATTTTTAAGCTAGCGCAAATCTGATAACACAGATCGACGCAGATTAAAAATCCGGATCGAATGCACAATACTACATTAAGAAACGCTTGATACAAAAATTAGTTATGATCGTTTGAAAAATGATGCATTAGTGTATGTTGAGTTTCCATGTACACTCAACATTGCTTCCAAAAACATTTTGACAAAAATTTTTTCGAAAAATTTCAAAATAATTTAGCAAAAAGTAGATGTTTTAAGATTCCATTTTTCAAGGCAAAGACGATGGACAATGTTATTCAACGAAAAAATTAATTCTTCAGGGTGAAAATCGAGGATATAAGTGTGAACTTATATCAGTTGATATCTCGGTGCATTTTTAAGCTAGCGCAAATCTGATAACACAGATCGACGCAGCTTAAAAATCCGCATCGAATGCACTATACTACATTGAGAAACGCTTAATACAAAAATTAGTTATGATCGTTTGAAAAATGATGCATTAGTGTATGTTGAGTTTCCATGTACACTCAACATTGCTTCCAAAAACATTTTGACAAAAATTTTTTCGAAAAATTTCAAAATAATTTAGCAAAAAGTAGATGTTTTAAGATTCCATTTTTCAAGGCAAAGACGATGGACAATGTTATTCAACGAAAAAATTATTTCTTCAGGGTGAAAATCGAGGATATAAGTGTGAACTTATATCAGTTGATATCTCGGTGCATTTTTAAGCTAGCGCAAATCTGATAACACAGATCGACGCAGCTTAAAAATCCGCATCGAATGCACTATACTACATTGAGAAACGCTTAATACAAAAATTAGTTATGATCGTTTGAAAAATGATGCATTAGTGTATGTTGAGTTTCCATGTACACTCAACATTGCTTCCAAAAACATTTTGACAAAAATTTTTTCGAAAAATTTCAAAATAATTTAGCGAAAAGTAGATGTTTTAAGATTCCATTTTTCAAGGCAAAGACGATGGACAATGTTATTCAACGAAAAAATTATTTCTTCAGGGTGAAAATCGAGGATATAAGTGTGAACTTATATCAGTTGATATCTCGGTGCATTTTTAAGCTAGCGCAAATCTGATAACACAGATCGACGCAGCTTAAAAATCCGGATCGAATGCACAATACTACATTAAGAAACGCTTGATACAAAAATTAGTTATGATCGTTTGAAAAATGATGCATTAGTGTATGTTGAGTTTCCATGTACACTCAACATTGCTTCCAAAAACATTTTGACAAAAATTTTTTCGAAAAATTTCAAAATAATTTAGCAAAAAGTAGATGTTTTAAGATTCCATTTTTCAAGGCAAAGACGATGGACAATGTCATTCAACGAAAAAATTAATTCTTCAGGGTGAAAATCGAGGATATAAGTGTGAACTTATATCAGTTGATATCTCGGTGCATTTTCAAGCTAGCGCAAATCTGATAACACAGATCGACGCAGCTTAAAAATCCGCATCGAATGCACTATACTACATTGAGAAACGCTTGATACAAAAATTAGTTATGATCGTTTGAAAAATGATGCATTAGTGTATGTTGAGTTTCCATGTACACTCAACATTGCTTCCAAAAACATTTTGACAAAAATTTTTTCGAAAAATTTCAAAATAATTTAGCAAAAAGTAGATGTTTTTAGATTCCATTTTTCAAGGCAAAGACGATGGACAATGTTATTCAACGAAAAAATTATTTCTTCAGGGTGAAAATCGAGGATATAAGTGTGAACTTATATCAGTTGATATCTCGGTGCATTTTTAAGCTAGCGCAAATCTGATAACACAGATCGACGCAGCTTAAAAATCCGGATCGAATGCACAATACTACATTAAGAAAAGCTTGATACAAAAATTAGTTATGATCGTTTGAAAAATGATGCATTAGTGTATGTTGAGTTTCCATGTACACTCAACATTGCTTCCAAAAACATTTTGACAAAAATTTTTTCGAAAAATTTCAAAATAATTTAGCAAAAAGTAGATGTTTTTAGATTCCTTTTTTCAAGGCAAAGACGATGGACAATGTTATTTAACGAAAAAATTATTTCTTCAGGGTGAAAATCGAGGATATAAGTGTGAACTTATATCAGTTGATATCTCGGTGCATTTTTAAGCTAGCGCAAATCTGATAACACAGATCGACGCAGCTTAAAAATCCGGATCGAATGCACAATACTACATTAAGAAAAGCTTGATACAAAAATTAGTTATGATCGTTTGAAAAATGATGCATTAGTGTATGTTGAGTTTCCATGTACACTCAACATTGCTTCCAAAAACATTTTGACAAAAATTTTTTTGGAAAAATTTCAAAATAATTTAGCAAAAAGTAGATGTTTTTAGATTCCTTTTTTCAAGGCAAAGACGATGGACAATGTTATTCAACGAAAAAATTAATTCTTCAGGGTGAAAATCGAGGATATAAGTGTGAACTTATATCAGTTGATATCTCGGTGCATTTTTAAGCTAGCGCAAATCTGATAACACAGATCGACGCAGCTTAAAAATCCGCATCGAATGCACAATACTACATTGAGAAACACTTGATACAAAAATTAGTTATGATCGTTTGAAAAATGATGCATTAGTGTATGTTGAGTTTCCATGTACACTCAACATTGCTTCCAAAAACATTTTGACAAAAATTTTTTCGAAAAATTTCAAAATAATTTAGCAAAAAGTAGATGTTTTAAGATTCCATTTTTCAAGGCAAAGACGATGGACAATGTTATTCAACAAAAAAATAAATTCTTCAGGGTGAAAATCGAGGATATAAGTGTGAACTTATATCAGTTGATATCTCGGTGCATTTTTAAGCTAGCGCAAATCTGATAACACAGATCGACGCAGCTTAAAAATCCGCATCGAATGCACTATACTACATTGAGAAACGCTTAATACAAAAATTAGTTATGATCGTTTGAAAAATGATGCATTAGTGTATGTTGAGTTTCCATGTACACTCAACATTGCTTCCAAAAATATTTTGACAAAAATTTTTTCGAAAAATTTCAAAATAATTTAGCAGAAAGTAGATGTTTTTAGATTCCATTTTTCAAAGCAAAGACGATGGACAATGTTATTCAACGAAAAAATTATTTCTTCAGGGTGAAAATCGAGGATATAAGTGTGAACTTATATCAGTTGATATCTCGGTGCATTTTTAAGCTAGCGCAAATCTGATAACACAGATCGACGCAGCTTAAAAATCCGCATCGAATGCATTATACTACATTGAGAAACGCTTAATACAAAAATTAGTTATGATCGTTTGAAAAATGATGCATTAGTGTATGTTGAGTTTCCATGTACACTCAACATTGCTTCCAAAAACATTTTGACAAAAATTTTTTCGAAAAATTTCAAAATAATTTAGCAAAAAGTAGATGTTTTAAGATTCCATTTTTCAAGGCAAAGACGATGGACAATGTTATTCAACGAAAAAATTAATTCTTCAGGGTGAAAATCGAGGATATAAGTGTGAACTTATATCAGTTGATATCTCGGTGCATTTTTAAGCTAGCGCAAATCTGATAACACAGATCGACGCAGCTTAAAAATCCGCATCGAATGCACAATACTACATTGAGAAACACTTGATACAAAAATTAGTTATGATCGTTTGAAAAATGATGCATTAGTGTATGTTGAGTTTCCATGTACACTCAACATTGCTTCCAAAAACATTTTGACAAAAATTTTTTCGAAAAATTTCAAAATAATTTAGCAAAAAGTAGATGTTTTAAGATTCCATTTTTCAAGGCAAAGACGATGGACAATGTTATTCAACAAAAAAATAAATTCTTCAGGGTGAAAATCGAGGATATAAGTGTGAACTTATATCAGTTGATATCTCGGTGCATTTTTAAGCTAGCGCAAATCTGATAACACAGATCGACGCAGCTTAAAAATCCGCATCGAATGCACTATACTACATTGAGAAACGCTTAATACAAAAATTAGTTATGATCGTTTGAAAAATGATGCATTAGTGTATGTTGAGTTTCCATGTACACTCAACATTGCTTCCAAAAATATTTTGACAAAAATTTTTTCGAAAAATTTCAAAATAATTTAGCAGAAAGTAGATGTTTTTAGATTCCATTTTTCAAAGCAAAGACGATGGACAATGTTATTCAACGAAAAAATTATTTCTTCAGGGTGAAAATCGAGGATATAAGTGTGAACTTATATCAGTTGATATCTCGGTGCATTTTTAAGCTAGCGCAAATCTGATAACACAGATCGACGCAGCTTAAAAATCCGCATCGAATGCATTATACTACATTGAGAAACGCTTAATACAAAAATTAGTTATGATCGTTTGAAAAATGATGCATTAGTGTATGTTGAGTTTCCATGTACACTCAACATTGCTTCCAAAAACATTTTGACAAAAATTTTTTCGAAAAATTTCAAAATAATTTAGCAAAAAGTAGATGTTTTTAGATTCCATTTTTCAAGGCAAAGACGATGGACAAGGTTATTCAACGAAAAAATTAATTCTTCAGGGTGAAAATCGGGTATATATGTGTGAACATATATCAGTTGATATCTCGGTGCATTTTTAAGCTAGCGCAAATCTGATAACACAGATCGACGCAGCTTAAAAATCCGCATCGAATGCACTATACTACATTGAGAAACGCCTAATACAAAAATTAGTTATGATCGTTTGAAAAATGATGCATTAGTGTATGTTGAGTTTCCATGTACACTCAACATTGCTTCCAAAAACATTTTGACAAAAATTTTTTCGAAAAATTTCAAAAAAATTTAGCAAAAAGTAGATGTTTTTAGATTCCATTTTTCAAGGCAAAGACGATGGACAAGGTTATTCAACGAAAAAATTAATTCTTCAGGGTGAAAATCGGGTATATAAGTGTGAACTTATATCAGTTGATATCTCGGTGCATTTTTAAGCTAGCGCAAATCTGATAACACAGATCGACGCAGCTTAAAAATCCGCATCGAATGCACAATACTACATTGAGAAACACTTGATACAAAAATTAGTTATGATCGTTTGAAAAATGATGCATTAGTGTATGTTGAGTTTCCATGTACACTCAACATTGCTTCCAAAAACATTTTGACAAAAATTTTTTCGAAAAATTTCAAAATAATTTAGCAAAAAGTAGATGTTTTAAGATTCCATTTTTCAAGGCAAAGACGATGGACAATGTTATTCAACAAAAAAATAAATTCTTCAGGGTGAAAATCGAGGATATAAGTGTGAACTTATATCAGTTGATATCTCGGTGCATTTTTAAGCTAGCGCAAATCTGATAACACAGATCGACGCAGCTTAAAAATCCGCATCGAATGCACTATACTACATTGAGAAACGCTTAATACAAAAATTAGTTATGATCGTTTGAAAAATGATGCATTAGTGTATGTTGAGTTTCCATGTACACTCAACATTGCTTCCAAAAATATTTTGACAAAAATTTTTTCGAAAAATTTCAAAATAATTTAGCAGAAAGTAGATGTTTTTAGATTCCATTTTTCAAAGCAAAGACGATGGACAATGTTATTCAACGAAAAAATTATTTCTTCAGGGTGAAAATCGAGGATATAAGTGTGAACTTATATCAGTTGATATCTCGGTGCATTTTTAAGCTAGCGCAAATCTGATAACACAGATCGACGCAGCTTAAAAATCCGCATCGAATGCATTATACTACATTGAGAAACGCTTAATACAAAAATTAGTTATGATCGTTTGAAAAATGATGCATTAGTGTATGTTGAGTTTCCATGTACACTCAACATTGCTTCCAAAAACATTTTGACAAAAATTTTTTCGAAAAATTTCAAAATAATTTAGCAAAAAGTAGATGTTTTAAGATTCCATTTTTCAAGGCAAAGACGATGGACAATGTTATTCAACGAAAAAATTAATTCTTCAGGGTGAAAATCGAGGATATAAGTGTGAACTTATATCAGTTGATATCTCGGTGCATTTTTAAGCTAGCGCAAATCTGATAACACAGATCGACGCAGCTTAAAAATCCGCATCGAATGCACAATACTACATTGAGAAACACTTGATACAAAAATTAGTTATGATCGTTTGAAAAATGATGCATTAGTGTATGTTGAGTTTCCATGTACACTCAACATTGCTTCCAAAAACATTTTGACAAAAATTTTTTCGAAAAATTTCAAAATAATTTAGCAAAAAGTAGATGTTTTAAGATTCCATTTTTCAAGGCAAAGACGATGGACAATGTTATTCAACAAAAAAATAAATTCTTCAGGGTGAAAATCGAGGATATAAGTGTGAACTTATATCAGTTGATATCTCGGTGCATTTTTAAGCTAGCGCAAATCTGATAACACAGATCGACGCAGCTTAAAAATCCGCATCGAATGCACTATACTACATTGAGAAACGCTTAATACAAAAATTAGTTATGATCGTTTGAAAAATGATGCATTAGTGTATGTTGAGTTTCCATGTACACTCAACATTGCTTCCAAAAATATTTTGACAAAAATTTTTTCGAAAAATTTCAAAATAATTTAGCAGAAAGTAGATGTTTTTAGATTCCATTTTTCAAAGCAAAGACGATGGACAATGTTATTCAACGAAAAAATTATTTCTTCAGGGTGAAAATCGAGGATATAAGTGTGAACTTATATCAGTTGATATCTCGGTGCATTTTTAAGCTAGCGCAAATCTGATAACACAGATCGACGCAGCTTAAAAATCCGCATCGAATGCATTATACTACATTGAGAAACGCTTAATACAAAAATTAGTTATGATCGTTTGAAAAATGATGCATTAGTGTATGTTGAGTTTCCATGTACACTCAACATTGCTTCCAAAAACATTTTGACAAAAATTTTTTCGAAAAATTTCAAAATAATTTAGCAAAAAGTAGATGTTTTTAGATTCCATTTTTCAAGGCAAAGACGATGGACAAGGTTATTCAACGAAAAAATTAATTCTTCAGGGTGAAAATCGGGTATATATGTGTGAACATATATCAGTTGATATCTCGGTGCATTTTTAAGCTAGCGCAAATCTGATAACACAGATCGACGCAGCTTAAAAATCCGGATCGAATGCACAATACTACATTAAGAAAAGCTTGATACAAAAATTAGTTATGATCGTTTGAAAAATGATGCATTAGTGTATGTTGAGTTTCCATGTACACTCAACATTGCTTCCAAAAACATTTTGACAAAAATTTTTTCGAAAAATTTCAAAATAATTTAGCAAAAAGTAGTTGTTTTTAGATTC
This sequence comes from Auanema rhodensis, assembly GCA_964057225.1. Taxonomy (NCBI): domain Eukaryota; kingdom Metazoa; phylum Nematoda; class Chromadorea; order Rhabditida; family Rhabditidae; genus Auanema; species Auanema rhodense. The sequence continues at coordinate 3,713,791 of OZ059899.1, read as the reverse complement.
CTTTTTTCAAGGCAAAGACGATGGACAATGTTATTTAACGAAAAAATTATTTCTTCAGGGTGAAAATCGAGGATATAAGTGTGAACTTATATCAGTTGATATCTCGGTGCATTTTTAAGCTAGCGCAAATCTGATAACACAGATCGACGCAGCTTAAAAATCCGGATCGAATGCACAATACTACATTAAGAAAAGCTTGATACAAAAATTAGTTATGATCGTTTGAAAAATGATGCATTAGTGTATGTTGAGTTTCCATGTACACTCAACATTGCTTCCAAAAACATTTTGACAAAAATTTTTTTGGAAAAATTTCAAAATAATTTAGCAAAAAGTAGATGTTTTTAGATTCCTTTTTTCAAGGCAAAGACGATGGACAATGTTATTCAACGAAAAAATTAATTCTTCAGGGTGAAAATCGAGGATATAAGTGTGAACTTATATCAGTTGATATCTCGGTGCATTTTTAAGCTAGCGCAAATCTGATAACACAGATCGACGCAGCTTAAAAATCCGCATCGAATGCACTATACTACATTGAGAAACGCTTAATACAAAAATTAGTTATGATCGTTTGAAAAATGATGCATTAGTGTATGTTGAGTTTCCATGTACACTCAACATTGCTTCCAAAAATATTTTGACAAAAATTTTTTCGAAAAATTTCAAAATAATTTAGCAGAAAGTAGATGTTTTTAGATTCCATTTTTCAAAGCAAAGACGATGGACAATGTTATTCAACGAAAAAATTATTTCTTCAGGGTGAAAATCGAGGATATAAGTGTGAACTTATATCAGTTGATATCTCGGTGCATTTTTAAGCTAGCGCAAATCTGATAACACAGATCGACGCAGCTTAAAAATCCGCATCGAATGCATTATACTACATTGAGAAACGCTTAATACAAAAATTAGTTATGATCGTTTGAAAAATGATGCATTAGTGTATGTTGAGTTTCCATGTACACTCAACATTGCTTCCAAAAACATTTTGACAAAAATTTTTTCGAAAAATTTCAAAATAATTTAGCAAAAAGTAGATGTTTTAAGATTCCATTTTTCAAGGCAAAGACGATGGACAATGTTATTCAACGAAAAAATTAATTCTTCAGGGTGAAAATCGAGGATATAAGTGTGAACTTATATCAGTTGATATCTCGGTGCATTTTTAAGCTAGCGCAAATCTGATAACACAGATCGACGCAGCTTAAAAATCCGCATCGAATGCACAATACTACATTGAGAAACACTTGATACAAAAATTAGTTATGATCGTTTGAAAAATGATGCATTAGTGTATGTTGAGTTTCCATGTACACTCAACATTGCTTCCAAAAACATTTTGACAAAAATTTTTTCGAAAAATTTCAAAATAATTTAGCAAAAAGTAGATGTTTTAAGATTCCATTTTTCAAGGCAAAGACGATGGACAATGTTATTCAACAAAAAAATAAATTCTTCAGGGTGAAAATCGAGGATATAAGTGTGAACTTATATCAGTTGATATCTCGGTGCATTTTTAAGCTAGCGCAAATCTGATAACACAGATCGACGCAGCTTAAAAATCCGCATCGAATGCACTATACTACATTGAGAAACGCTTAATACAAAAATTAGTTATGATCGTTTGAAAAATGATGCATTAGTGTATGTTGAGTTTCCATGTACACTCAACATTGCTTCCAAAAATATTTTGACAAAAATTTTTTCGAAAAATTTCAAAATAATTTAGCAGAAAGTAGATGTTTTTAGATTCCATTTTTCAAAGCAAAGACGATGGACAATGTTATTCAACGAAAAAATTATTTCTTCAGGGTGAAAATCGAGGATATAAGTGTGAACTTATATCAGTTGATATCTCGGTGCATTTTTAAGCTAGCGCAAATCTGATAACACAGATCGACGCAGCTTAAAAATCCGCATCGAATGCATTATACTACATTGAGAAACGCTTAATACAAAAATTAGTTATGATCGTTTGAAAAATGATGCATTAGTGTATGTTGAGTTTCCATGTACACTCAACATTGCTTCCAAAAACATTTTGACAAAAATTTTTTCGAAAAATTTCAAAATAATTTAGCAAAAAGTAGATGTTTTTAGATTCCATTTTTCAAGGCAAAGACGATGGACAAGGTTATTCAACGAAAAAATTAATTCTTCAGGGTGAAAATCGGGTATATATGTGTGAACATATATCAGTTGATATCTCGGTGCATTTTTAAGCTAGCGCAAATCTGATAACACAGATCGACGCAGCTTAAAAATCCGCATCGAATGCACTATACTACATTGAGAAACGCCTAATACAAAAATTAGTTATGATCGTTTGAAAAATGATGCATTAGTGTATGTTGAGTTTCCATGTACACTCAACATTGCTTCCAAAAACATTTTGACAAAAATTTTTTCGAAAAATTTCAAAAAAATTTAGCAAAAAGTAGATGTTTTTAGATTCCATTTTTCAAGGCAAAGACGATGGACAAGGTTATTCAACGAAAAAATTAATTCTTCAGGGTGAAAATCGGGTATATAAGTGTGAACTTATATCAGTTGATATCTCGGTGCATTTTTAAGCTAGCGCAAATCTGATAACACAGATCGACGCAGCTTAAAAATCCGCATCGAATGCACAATACTACATTGAGAAACACTTGATACAAAAATTAGTTATGATCGTTTGAAAAATGATGCATTAGTGTATGTTGAGTTTCCATGTACACTCAACATTGCTTCCAAAAACATTTTGACAAAAATTTTTTCGAAAAATTTCAAAATAATTTAGCAAAAAGTAGATGTTTTAAGATTCCATTTTTCAAGGCAAAGACGATGGACAATGTTATTCAACAAAAAAATAAATTCTTCAGGGTGAAAATCGAGGATATAAGTGTGAACTTATATCAGTTGATATCTCGGTGCATTTTTAAGCTAGCGCAAATCTGATAACACAGATCGACGCAGCTTAAAAATCCGCATCGAATGCACTATACTACATTGAGAAACGCTTAATACAAAAATTAGTTATGATCGTTTGAAAAATGATGCATTAGTGTATGTTGAGTTTCCATGTACACTCAACATTGCTTCCAAAAATATTTTGACAAAAATTTTTTCGAAAAATTTCAAAATAATTTAGCAGAAAGTAGATGTTTTTAGATTCCATTTTTCAAAGCAAAGACGATGGACAATGTTATTCAACGAAAAAATTATTTCTTCAGGGTGAAAATCGAGGATATAAGTGTGAACTTATATCAGTTGATATCTCGGTGCATTTTTAAGCTAGCGCAAATCTGATAACACAGATCGACGCAGCTTAAAAATCCGCATCGAATGCATTATACTACATTGAGAAACGCTTAATACAAAAATTAGTTATGATCGTTTGAAAAATGATGCATTAGTGTATGTTGAGTTTCCATGTACACTCAACATTGCTTCCAAAAACATTTTGACAAAAATTTTTTCGAAAAATTTCAAAATAATTTAGCAAAAAGTAGATGTTTTAAGATTCCATTTTTCAAAGCAAAGACGATGGACAATGTTATTCAACGAAAAAATTAATTCTTCAGGGTGAAAATCGAGGATATAAGTGTGAACTTATATCAGTTGATATCTCGGTGCATTTTTAAGCTAGCGCAAATCTGATAACACAGATCGACGCAGCTTAAAAATCCGCATCGAATGCACAATACTACATTGAGAAACACTTGATACAAAAATTAGTTATGATCGTTTGAAAAATGATGCATTAGTGTATGTTGAGTTTCCATGTACACTCAACATTGCTTCCAAAAACATTTTGACAAAAATTTTTTCGAAAAATTTCAAAATAATTTAGCAAAAAGTAGATGTTTTAAGATTCCATTTTTCAAGGCAAAGACGATGGACAATGTTATTCAACAAAAAAATAAATTCTTCAGGGTGAAAATCGAGGATATAAGTGTGAACTTATATCAGTTGATATCTCGGTGCATTTTTAAGCTAGCGCAAATCTGATAACACAGATCGACGCAGCTTAAAAATCCGCATCGAATGCACTATACTACATTGAGAAACGCTTAATACAAAAATTAGTTATGATCGTTTGAAAAATGATGCATTAGTGTATGTTGAGTTTCCATGTACACTCAACATTGCTTCCAAAAATATTTTGACAAAAATTTTTTCGAAAAATTTCAAAATAATTTAGCAGAAAGTAGATGTTTTTAGATTCCATTTTTCAAAGCAAAGACGATGGACAATGTTATTCAACGAAAAAATTATTTCTTCAGGGTGAAAATCGAGGATATAAGTGTGAACTTATATCAGTTGATATCTCGGTGCATTTTTAAGCTAGCGCAAATCTGATAACACAGATCGACGCAGCTTAAAAATCCGCATCGAATGCATTATACTACATTGAGAAACGCTTAATACAAAAATTAGTTATGATCGTTTGAAAAATGATGCATTAGTGTATGTTGAGTTTCCATGTACACTCAACATTGCTTCCAAAAACATTTTGACAAAAATTTTTTCGAAAAATTTCAAAATAATTTAGCAAAAAGTAGATGTTTTTAGATTCCATTTTTCAAGGCAAAGACGATGGACAAGGTTATTCAACGAAAAAATTAATTCTTCAGGGTGAAAATCGGGTATATATGTGTGAACATATATCAGTTGATATCTCGGTGCATTTTTAAGCTAGCGCAAATCTGATAACACAGATCGACGCAGCTTAAAAATCCGCATCGAATGCACTATACTACATTGAGAAACGCCTAATACAAAAATTAGTTATGATCGTTTGAAAAATGATGCATTAGTGTATGTTGAGTTTCCATGTACACTCAACATTGCTTCCAAAAACATTTTGACAAAAATTTTTTCGAAAAATTTCAAAAAAATTTAGCAAAAAGTAGATGTTTTTAGATTCCATTTTTCAAGGCAAAGACGATGGACAAGGTTATTCAACGAAAAAATTAATTCTTCAGGGTGAAAATCGGGTATATATGTGTGAACATATATCAGTTGATATCTCGGTGCATTTTTAAGCTAGCGCAAATCTGATAACACAGATCGACGCAGCTTAAAAATCCGCATCGAATGCACTATACTACATTGAGAAACGCTTAATACAAAAATTAGTTATGATCGTTTGAAAAATGATGCATTAGTGTATGTTGAGTTTCCATGTACACTCAACATTGCTTCCAAAAACATTTTGACAAAAATTTTTTCGAAAAATTTCAAAATAATTTAGCAAAAAGTAGATGTTTTTAGATTCCATTTTTCAAGGCAAAGACGATGGACAAGGTTATTCAACGAAAAAATTAATTCTTCAGGGTGAAAATCGGGTATATATGTGTGAACATATATCAGTTGATATCTCGGTGCATTTTTAAGCTAGCGCAAATCTGATAACACAGATCGACGCAGCTTAAAAATCCGCATCGAATGCACTATACTACATTGAGAAACGCCTAATACAAAAATTAGTTATGATCGTTTGAAAAATGATGCATTAGTGTATGTTGAGTTTCCATGTACACTCAACATTGCTTCCAAAAACATTTTGACAAAAATTTTTTCGAAAAATTTCAAAAAAATTTAGCAAAAAGTAGATGTTTTTAGATTCCATTTTTCAAGGCAAAGACGATGGACAAGGTTATTCAACGAAAAAATTAATTCTTCAGGGTGAAAATCGGGTATATATGTGTGAACATATATCAGTTGATATCTCGGTGCATTTTTAAGCTAGCGCAAATCTGATAACACAGATCGACGCAGCTTAAAAATCCGCATCGAATGCACTATACTACATTGAGAAACGCTTAATACAAAAATTAGTTATGATCGTTTGAAAAATGATGCATTAGTGTATGTTGAGTTTCCATGTACACTCAACATTGCTTCCTAAAACATTTTGACAAAAATTTTTTCGAAAAATTTCAAAATAATTTAGCAAAAAGTAGATGTTTTTAGATTCCATTTTTCAAGGCAAAGACGATGGACAATGTTATTCAACGAAAAAATTAATTCTTCAGGGTGAAAATCGGGTATATGTATATGTGTGAACTTATATCAGTTGATATCTCGGTGCATTTTTAAGCTAGCGCAAATCTGATAACACAGATCGACGCAGCTTGAAAATCCGCATCGAATGCACTATACTACATTGAGAAACGCTTAATACAAAAATTAGTTATGATCGTTTGAAAAATGATGCATTAGTGTATGTTGAGTTTCCATGTACACTCAACATTGCTTCCAAAAACATTTTGACAAAAATTTTTTCGAAAAATTTCAAAATAATTTAGCAAAAAGTAGATGTTTTTAGATTCCTTTTTTCAAGGCAAAGACGATGGACAATGTTATTCAACGAAAAAATTAATTCTTCAGGGTGAAAATCGGGTATATATGTGTGAACTTATATCAGTTGATATCTCGGTGCATTTTTAAGCTAGCGCAAATCTGATAACACAGATCGACGCAGCTTGAAAATCCGCATCGAATGCACTATACTACATTGAGAAACGCTTAATACAAAAATTAGTTATGATCGTTTGAAAAATGATGCATTAGTGTATGTTGAGTTTCCATGTACACTCAACATTGCTTCCTAAAACATTTTGACAAAAATTTTTTCGAAAAATTTCAAAATAATTTAGCAAAAAGTAGATGTTTTTAGATTCCATTTTTCAAGGCAAAGACGATGGACAAGGTTATTCAACGAAAAAATTAATTCTTCAGGGTGAAAATCGGGTATATATGTGTGAACATATATCAGTTGATATCTCGGTGCATTTTTAAGCTAGCGCAAATCTGATAACACAGATCGACGCAGCTTAAAAATCCGCATCGAATGCATTATACTACATTGAGAAACGCTTAATACAAAAATCAGTTATGATCGTTTGAAAAATGATGCATTAGTGTATGTTGAGTTTCCATGTACACTCAACATTGCTTCCAAAAACATTTTGACAAAAATTTTTTCGAAAAATTTCAAAATAATTTAGCAAAAAGTAGATGTTTTTAGATTCCATTTTTCAAGGCAAAGACGATGGACAAGGTTATTCAACGAAAAAATTAATTCTTCAGGGTGAAAATCGGGTATATATGTGTGAACATATATCAGTTGATATCTCGGTGCATTTTTAAGCTAGCGCAACTCTGATAACACAGATCGACGCAGCTTAAAAATCCGCATCGAATGCACTATACTACATTGAGAAACGCTTAATACAAAAATTAGTTATGATCGTTTGAAAAATGATGCATTAGTGTATGTTGAGTTTCCATGTACACTCAACATTGCTTCCAAAAATATTTTGACAAAAATTTTTTCGAAAAATTTCAAAATAATTTAGCAGAAAGTAGATGTTTTTAGATTCCATTTCTCAAGGCAAAGACGATGGACAATGTTATTCAACGAAAAAATTATTTCTTCAGGGTGAAAATCGAGGATATAAGTGTGAACTTATATCAGTTGATATCTCGGTGCATTTTTAAGCTAGCGCAAATCTGATAACACAGATCGACGCAGCTTAAAAATCCGCATCGAATGCATTATACTACATTGAGAAACGCTTAATACAAAAATTAGTTATGATCGTTTGAAAAATGATGCATTAGTGTATGTTGAGTTTCCATGTACACTCAACATTGCTTCCAAAAACATTTTGACAAAAATTTTTTCGAAAAATTTCAAAATAATTTAGCAAAAAGTAGATGTTTTTAGATTCCTTTTTCCAAGGCAAAGACGATGGACAATGTTATTCAACGAAAAAATTAATTCTTCAGGGTGAAAATCGGGTATATATGTGTGAACTTATATCAGTTGATATCTCGGTGCATTTTTAAGCTAGCGCAAATCTGATAACACAGATCGACGCAGCTTGAAAATCCGCATCGAATGCACTATACTACATTGAGAAACGCTTAATACAAAAATTAGTTATGATCGTTTGAAAAATGATGCATTAGTGTATGTTGAGTTTCCATGTACACTCAACATTGCTTCCTAAAACATTTTGACAAAAATTTTTTCGAAAAATTTCAAAATAATTTAGCAAAAAGTAGATGTTTTTAGATTCCATTTTTCAAGGCAAAGACGATGGACAAGGTTATTCAACGAAAAAATTAATTCTTCAGGGTGAAAATCGGGTATATATGTGTGAACATATATCAGTTGATATCTCGGTGCATTTTAAGCTAGCGCAAATCTGATAACACAGATCGACGCAGCTTAAAAATCCGCATCGAATGCACTATACTACATTGAGAAACGCCTAATACAAAAATTAGTTATGATCGTTTGAAAAATGATGCATTAGTGTATGTTGAGTTTCCATGTACACTCAACATTGCTTCCAAAAACATTTTGACAAAAATTTTTTCGAAAAATTTCAAAAAAATTTAGCAAAAAGTAGATGTTTTTAGATTCCATTTTTCAAGGCAAAGACGATGGACAAGGTTATTCAACGAAAAAATTAATTCTTCAGGGTGAAAATCGGGTATATATGTGTGAACATATATCAGTTGATATCTCGGTGCATTTTTAAGCTAGCGCAAATCTGATAACACAGATCGACGCAGCTTAAAAATCCGCATCGAATGCACTATACTACATTGAGAAACGCTTAATACAAAAATTAGTTATGATCGTTTGAAAAATGATGCATTAGTGTATGTTGAGTTTCCATGTACACTCAACATTGCTTCCAAAAACATTTTGACAAAAATTTTTTCGAAAAATTTCAAAATAATTTAGCAAAAAGTAGATGTTTTTAGATTCCATTTTTCAAGGCAAAGACGATGGACAAGGTTATTCAACGAAAAAATTAATTCTTCAGGGTGAAAATCGGGTATATATGTGTGAACATATATCAGTTGATATCTCGGTGCATTTTTAAGCTAGCGCAAATCTGATAACACAGATCGACGCAGCTTAAAAATCCGCATCGAATGCACTATACTACATTGAGAAACGCTTAATACAAAAATTAGTTATGATCGTTTGAAAAATGATGCATTAGTGTATGTTGAGTTTCCATGTACACTCAACATTGCTTCCAAAAACATTTTGACAAAAATTTTTTCGAAAAATTTCAAAACAATTTAGCAAAAAGTAGATGTTTTTAGATTCCATTTTTCAAGGCAAAGACGATGGACAAGGTTATTCAACGAAAAAATTAATTCTTCAGGGTGAAAATCGGGTATATATGTGTGAACATATATCAGTTGATATCTCGGTGCATTTTTAAGCTAGCGCAAATCTGATAACACAGATCGACGCAGCTTAAAAATCCGCATCGAATGCATTATACTACATTGAGAAACGCTTAATACAAAAATCAGTTATGATCGTTTGAAAAATGATGCATTAGTGTATGTTGAGTTTCCATGTACACTCAACATTGCTTCCAAAAACATTTTGACAAAAATTTTTTCGAAAAATTTCAAAATAATTTAGCAAAAAGTAGATGTTTTTAGATTCCATTTTTCAAGGCAAAGACGATGGACAAGGTTATTCAACGAAAAAATTAATTCTTCAGGGTGAAAATCGGGTATATATGTGTGAACATATATCAGTTGATATCTCGGTGCATTTTTAAGCTAGCGCAAATCTGATAACACAGATCGACGCAGCTTAAAAATCTGCATCGAATGCACTATACTACATTGAGAAACGCTTAATACAAAAATTAGTTATGATCGTTTGAAAAATGATGCATTAGTGTATGTTGAGTTTCCATGTACACTCAACATTGCTTCCAAAAACATTTTGACAAAAATTTTTTCGAAAAATTTCAAAATAATTTAGCAGGAAGTAGATGTTTTTAGATTCCATTTTTCAAGGCAAAGACGATGGACAATGTCATTCAACGAAAAAATTATTTCTTCAGGGTGAAAATCGAGGATATAAGTGTGAACTTATATCAGTTGATATCTCGGTGCATTTTTAAGCTAGCGCAAATCTGATAACACAGATCGACGCAGCTTAAAAATCCGCATCGAATGCACTATACTACATTGAGAAACGCTTAATACAAAAATTAGTTATGATCGTTTGAAAAATGATGCATTAGTGTATGTTGAGTTTCCATGTACACTCAACATTGCTTCCAAAAACATTTTGACAAAAATTTTTTCGAAAAATTTCAAAATAATTTAGCAGAAAGTAGATGTTTTTAGAATCCATTTTTCAAGGCAAAGACGATGGACAATGTTATTCAACGAAAAAATTAATTCTTCAGGGTGAAAATCGGGTATATATGTGTGAACATATATCAGTTGATATCTCGGTGCATTTTTAAGCTAGCGCAAATCTGATAACACAGATCGACGCAGCTTAAAAATCCGCATCGAATGCATTATACTATATTGAGAAACGCTTAATACAAAAATCAGTTATGATCGTTTGAAAAATGATGCATTAGTGTATGTTGAGTTTCCATGTACACTCAACATTGCTTCCAAAAACATTTTGACAAAAATTTTTTCGAAAAATTTCAAAATAATTTAGCAAAAAGTAGATGTTTTTAGATTCCATTTTTCAAGGCAAAGACGATGGACAAGGTTATTCAACGAAAAAATTAATTCTTCAGGGTGAAAATCGGGTATATATGTGTGAACATATATCAGTTGATATCTCGGTGCATTTTTAAGCTAGCGCAACTCTGATAACACAGATCGACGCAGCTTAAAAATCCGCATCGAATGCACTATACTACATTGAGAAACGCTTAATACAAAAATTAGTTATGATTGTTTGAAAAATGATGCATTAGTGTATGTTGAGTTTCCATGTACACTCAACATTGCTTCCAAAAATATTTTGACAAAAATTTTTTCGAAAAATTTCAAAATAATTTAGCAGAAAGTAGATGTTTTTAGATTCCATTTTTCAAGGCAAAGACGATGGACAATGTTATTCAACGAAAAAATTATTTCTTCAGGGTGAAAATCGAGGATATAAGTGTGAACTTATATCAGTTGATATCTCGGTGCATTTTTAAGCTAGCGCAAATCTGATAACACAGATCGACGCAGCTTAAAAATCCGCATCGAATGCATTATACTACATTGAGAAACGCTTAATACAAAAATTAGTTATGATCGTTTGAAAAATGATGCATTAGTGTATGTTGAGTTTCCATGTACACTCAACATTGCTTCCAAAAACATTTTGACAAAAATTTTTTCGAAAAATTTCAAAATAATTTAGCAAAAAGTAGATGTTTTTAGATTTCTTTTTTCAAGGCAAAGACGATGGACAATGTTATTCAACGAAAAAATTAATTCTTCAGGGTGAAAATCGGGTATATATGTGTGAACTTATATCAGTTGATATCTCGGTGCATTTTTAAGCTAGCGCAAATCTGATAACACAGATCGACGCAGCTTGAAAATCCGCATCGAATGCACTATACTATATTGAGAAACGCTTAATACAAAAATTAGTTATGATCGTTTGAAAAATGATGCATTAGTGTATGTTGAGTTTCCATGTACACTCAACATTGCTTCCTAAAACATTTTGACAAAAATTTTTTCGAAAAATTTCAAAATAATTTAGCAAAAAGTAGATGTTTTTAGATTCCATTTTTCAAGGCAAAGACGATGGACAAGGTTATTCAACGAAAAAATTAATTCTTCAGGGTGAAAATCGGGTATATATGTGTGAACATATATCAGTTGATATCTCGGTGCATTTTAAGCTAGCGCAAATCTGATAACACAGATCGACGCAGCTTGAAAATCCGCATCGAATGCACTATACTACATTGAGAAACGCTTAATACAAAAATTAGTTATGATCGTTTGAAAAATGATGCATTAGTGTATGTTGAGTTTCCATGTACACTCAACATTGCTTCCTAAAACATTTTGACAAAAATTTTTTCGAAAAATTTCAAAATAATTTAGCAAAAAGTAGATGTTTTTAGATTCCATTTTTCAAAGCAAAGACGATGGACAAGGTTATTCAACGAAAAAATTAATTCTTCAGGGTGAAAATCGGGTATATATGTGTGAACATATATCAGTTGATATCTCGGTGCATTTTAAGCTAGCGCAAATCTGATAACACAGATCGACGCAGCTTAAAAATCCGCATCGAATGCACTATACTACATTGAGAAACGCCTAATACAAAAATTAGTTATGATCGTTTGAAAAATGATGCATTAGTGTATGTTGAGTTTCCATGTACACTCAACATTGCTTCCAAAAACATTTTGACAAAAATTTTTTCGAAAAATTTCAAAAAAATTTAGCAAAAAGTAGATGTTTTTAGATTCCATTTTTCAAGGCAAAGACGATGGACAAGGTTATTCAACGAAAAAATTAATTCTTCAGGGTGAAAATCGGGTATATATGTGTGAACATATATCAGTTGATATCTCGGTGCATTTTTAAGCTAGCGCAAATCTGATAACACAGATCGACGCAGCTTAAAAATCCGCATCGAATGCACTATACTACATTGAGAAACGCTTAATACAAAAATTAGTTATGATCGTTTGAAAAATGATGCATTAGTGTATGTTGAGTTTCCATGTACACTCAACATTGCTTCCAAAAACATTTTGACAAAAATTTTTTCGAAAAATTTCAAAATAATTTAGCAAAAAGTAGATGTTTTTAGATTCCATTTTTCAAGGCAAAGACGATGGACAAGGTTATTCAACGAAAAAATTAATTCTTCAGGGTGAAAATCGGGTATATATGTGTGAACATATATCAGTTGATATCTCGGTGCATTTTTAAGCTAGCGCAAATCTGATAACACAGATCGACGCAGCTTAAAAATCCGCATCGAATGCACTATACTACATTGAGAAACGCTTAATACAAAAATTAGTTATGATCGTTTGAAAAATGATGCATTAGTGTATGTTGAGTTTCCATGTACACTCAACATTGCTTCCAAAAACATTTTGACAAAAATTTTTTCGAAAAATTTCAAAATAATTTAGCAAAAAGTAGATGTTTTTAGATTCCATTTTTCAAGGCAAAGACGATGGACAAGGTTATTCAACGAAAAAATTAATTCTTCAGGGTGAAAATCGGGTATATATGTGTGAACATATATCAGTTGATATCTCGGTGCATTTTTAAGCTAGCGCAAATCTGATAACACAGATCGACGCAGCTTAAAAATCCGCATCGAATGCACTATACTACATTGAGAAACGCTTAATACAAAAATTAGTTATGATCGTTTGAAAAATGATGCATTAGTGTATGTTGAGTTTCCATGTACACTCAACATTGCTTCCAAAAACATTTTGACAAAAATTTTTTCGAAAAATTTCAAAAAAATTTAGCAAAAAGTAGATGTTTTTAGATTCCATTTTTCAAGGCAAAGACGATGGACAAGGTTATTCAACGAAAAAATTAATTCTTCAGGGTGAAAATCGGGTATATATGTGTGAACATATATCAGTTGATATCTCGGTGCATTTTTAAGCTAGCGCAAATCTGATAACACAGATCGACGCAGCTTAAAAATCCGCATCGAATGCATTATACTACATTGAGAAACGCTTAATACAAAAATCAGTTATGATCGTTTGAAAAATGATGCATTAGTGTATGTTGAGTTTCCATGTACACTCAACATTGCTTCCAAAAACATTTTGACAAAAATTTTTTCGAAAAATTTCAAAATAATTTAGCAAAAAGTAGATGTTTTTAGATTCCATTTTTCAAGGCAAAGACGATGGACAAGGTTATTCAACGAAAAAATTAATTCTTCAGGGTGAAAATCGGGTATATATGTGTGAACATATATCAGTTGATATCTCGGTGCATTTTTAAGCTAGCGCAAATCTGATAACACAGATCGACGCAGCTTAAAAATCTGCATCGAATGCACTATACTACATTGAGAAACGCTTAATACAAAAATTAGTTATGATCGTTTGAAAAATGATGCATTAGTGTATGTTGAGTTTCCATGTACACTCAACATTGCTTCCAAAAACATTTTGACAAAAATTTTTTCGAAAAATTTCAAAATAATTTAGCAGAAAGTAGATGTTTTTAGATTCCATTTTTCAAGGCAAAGACGATGGACAATGTCATTCAACGAAAAAATTATTTCTTCAGGGTGAAAATCGAGGATATAAGTGTGAACTTATATCAGTTGATATCTCGGTGCATTTTTAAGCTAGCGCAAATCTGATAACACAGATCGACGCAGCTTAAAAATCCGCATCGAATGCACTATACTACATTGAGAAACGCTTAATACAAAAATTAGTTATGATCGTTTGAAAAATGATGCATTAGTGTATGTTGAGTTTCCATGTACACTCAACATTGCTTCCAAAAACATTTTGACAAAAATTTTTTCGAAAAATTTCAAAATAATTTAGCAGAAAGTAGATGTTTTTAGAATCCATTTTTCAAGGCAAAGACGATGGACAATGTTATTCAACGAAAAAATTAATTCTTCAGGGTGAAAATCGGGTATATATGTGTGAACATATATCAGTTGATATCTCGGTGCATTTTTAAGCTAGCGCAAATCTGATAACACAGATCGACGCAGCTTAAAAATCCGCATCGAATGCATTATACTACATTGAGAAACGCTTAATACAAAAATCAGTTATGATCGTTTGAAAAATGATGCATTAGTGTATGTTGAGTTTCCATGTACACTCAACATTGCTTCCAAAAACATTTTGACAAAAATTTTTTCGAAAAATTTCAAAATAATTTAGCAAAAAGTAGATGTTTTTAGATTCCATTTTTCAAGGCAAAGACGATGGACAAGGTTATTCAACGAAAAAATTAATTCTTCAGGGTGAAAATCGGGTATATATGTGTGAACATATATCAGTTGATATCTCGGTGCATTTTTAAGCTAGCGCAAATCTGATAACACAGATCGACGCAGCTTAAAAATCTGCATCGAATGCACTATACTACATTGAGAAACGCTTAATACAAAAATTAGTTATGATCGTTTGAAAAATGATGCATTAGTGTATGTTGAGTTTCCATGTACACTCAACATTGCTTCCAAAAACATTTTGACAAAAATTTTTTCGAAAAATTTCAAAATAATTCAGCAGAAAGTAGATGTTTTTAGATTCCATTTTTCAAGGCAAAGACGATGGACAATGTCATTCAACGAAAAAATTATTTCTTCAGGGTGAAAATCGAGGATATAAGTGTGAACTTATATCAGTTGATATCTCGGTGCATTTTTAAGCTAGCGCAAATCTGATAACACAGATCGACGCAGCTTAAAAATCCGCATCGAATGCACTATACTACATTGAGAAACGCTTAATACAAAAATTAGTTATGATCGTTTGAAAAATGATGCATTAGTGTATGTTGAGTTTCCATGTACACTCAACATTGCTTCCAAAAACATTTTGACAAAAATTTTTTCGAAAAATTTCAAAATAATTTAGCAGAAAGTAGATGTTTTTAGAATCCATTTTTCAAGGCAAAGACGATGGACAATGTTATTCAACGAAAAAATTAATTCTTCAGGGTGAAAATCGAGGATATAAGTGTGAACTTATATCAGTTGATATCTCGGTGCATTTTTAAGCTAGCGCAAATCTGATAACACAGATCGACGCAGCTTAAAAATCCGCATCGAATGCACTATACTACATTGAGAAACGCTTAATACAAAAATTAGTTATGATCGTTTGAAAAATGGATGCATTAGTGTATGTTGAGTTTCCATGTACACTCAACATTGCTTCCAAAAACATTTTGACAAAAATTTTTCGAAAAATTTCAAAATAATTTAGCAGAAAGTAGATGTTTTTAGAATCCATTTTTCAAGGCAAAGACGATAGACAATGTTATTCAACGAAAAAATTAATTCTTCAGGGTGAAAATCGAGGATATAAGTGTGAACTTATATCAGTTGATATCTCGGTGCATTTTTAAGCTAGCGCAAATCTGATAACACAGATCGACGCAGCTTAAAAATCCGCATCGAATGCACTATACTACATTGAGAAACGCTTAATACAAAAATTAGTTATGATCGTTTGAAAAATGATGCATTAGTGTATGTTGAGTTTCCATGTACACTCAACATTGCTTCCAAAAACATTTTGACAAAAATTTTTTCGAAAAATTTCAAAATAATTTAGCAGAAAGTAGATGTTTTTAGAATCCATTTTTCAAGGCAAAGACGATAGACAATGTTATTCAACGAAAAAATTAATTGTTCAGGGTGAAAATCGAGGATATAAGTGTGAACTTATATCAGTTGATATCTCGGTGCATTTTTAAGCTAGCGCAAATCTGATAACACAGATCGACGCAGCTTAAAAATCCGCATCGAATGCACTATACTACATTGAGAAAAGCTTAATACAAAAATTAGTTATGATCGTTTGAAAAATGATGCATTAGTGTATGTTGAGTTTCCATGTACACTCAACATTGCTTCCAAAAACATTTTGACAAAAATTTTTTCGAAAAATTTCAAAATAATTTAGCAAAAAGTAGATGTTTTTAGATTCCATTTTTCAAGGCAAAGACGATAGACAATGTTATTCAACGAAAAAATTGATTCTTCAGGGTGAAAATCGAGGATATAAGTGTGAACTTATATCAGTTGATATCTCGGTGCATTTTTAAGCTAGCGCAAATCTGATAACACAGATCGACGCAGCTTAAAAATCCGCATCGAATGCACTATACTACATTGAGAAAAGCTTAATACAAAAATTAGTTATGATCGTTTGAAAAATGATGCATTAGTGTATGTTGAGTTTCCATGTACACTCAACATTGCTTCCAAAAACATTTTGACAAAAATTTTTTCGAAAAATTTCAAAATAATTTAGCAAAAAGTAGATGTTTTTAGATTCCATTTTTCAAGGCAAAGACGATGGACAAGGTTATTCAACGAAAAAATTAATTCTTCAGGGTGAAAATCGGGTATATATGTGTGAACATATATCAGTTGATATCTCGGTGCATTTTTAAGCTAGCGCAAATCTGATAACACAGATCGACGCAGCTTAAAAATCTGCATCGAATGCACTATACTACATTGAGAAACGCTTAATACAAAAATTAGTTATGATCGTTTGAAAAATGATGCATTAGTGTATGTTGAGTTTCCATGTACACTCAACATTGCTTCCAAAAACATTTTGACAAAAATTTTTTCGAAAAATTTCAAAATAATTCAGCAGAAAGTAGATGTTTTTAGATTCCATTTTTCAAGGCAAAGACGATGGACAATGTCATTCAACGAAAAAATTATTTCTTCAGGGTGAAAATCGAGGATATAAGTGTGAACTTATATCAGTTGATATCTCGGTGCATTTTTAAGCTAGCGCAAATCTGATAACACAGATCGACGCAGCTTAAAAATCCGCATCGAATGCACTATACTACATTGAGAAACGCTTAATACAAAAATTAGTTATGATCGTTTGAAAAATGATGCATTAGTGTATGTTGAGTTTCCATGTACACTCAACATTGCTTCCAAAAACATTTTGACAAAAATTTTTTCGAAAAATTTCAAAATAATTTAGCAGAAAGTAGATGTTTTTAGAATCCATTTTTCAAGGCAAAGACGATGGACAATGTTATTCAACGAAAAAATTAATTCTTCAGGGTGAAAATCGGGTATATATGTGTGAACATATATCAGTTGATATCTCGGTGCATTTTTAAGCTAGCGCAAATCTGATAACACAGATCGACGCAGCTTAAAAATCCGCATCGAATGCATTATACTATATTGAGAAACGCTTAATACAAAAATCAGTTATGATCGTTTGAAAAATGATGCATTAGTGTATGTTGAGTTTCCATGTACACTCAACATTGCTTCCAAAAACATTTTGACAAAAATTTTTTCGAAAAATTTCAAAATAATTTAGCAAAAAGTAGATGTTTTTAGATTCCATTTTTCAAGGCAAAGACGATGGACAAGGTTATTCAACGAAAAAATTAATTCTTCAGGGTGAAAATCGGGTATATATGTGTGAACATATATCAGTTGATATCTCGGTGCATTTTTAAGCTAGCGCAACTCTGATAACACAGATCGACGCAGCTTAAAAATCCGCATCGAATGCACTATACTACATTGAGAAACGCTTAATACAAAAATTAGTTATGATTGTTTGAAAAATGATGCATTAGTGTATGTTGAGTTTCCATGTACACTCAACATTGCTTCCAAAAATATTTTGACAAAAATTTTTTCGAAAAATTTCAAAATAATTTAGCAGAAAGTAGATGTTTTTAGAATCCATTTTTCAAGGCAAAGACGATGGACAAGGTTATTCAACGAAAAAATTAATTCTTCAGGGTGAAAATCGGGTATATATGTGTGAACATATATCAGTTGATATCTCGGTGCATTTTTAAGCTAGCGCAACTCTGATAACACAGATCGACGCAGCTTAAAAATCCGCATCGAATGCATTATACTATATTGAGAAACGCTTAATACAAAAATTAGTTATGATCGTTTGAAAAATGATGCATTAGTGTATGTTGAGTTTCCATGTACACTCAACATTGCTTCCAAAAACATTTTGACAAAAATTTTTTCGAAAAATTTCAAAATAATTTAGCAGAAAGTAGATGTTTTTAGAATCCATTTTTCAAGGCAAAGACGATGGACAATGTTATTCAACGAAAAAATTAATTCTTCAGGGTGAAAATCGGGTATATATGTGTGAACATATATCAGTTGATATCTCGGTGCATTTTTAAGCTAGCGCAAATCTGATAACACAGATCGACGCAGCTTAAAAATCCGCATCGAATGCATTATACTATATTGAGAAACGCTTAATACAAAAATCAGTTATGATCGTTTGAAAAATGATGCATTAGTGTATGTTGAGTTTCCATGTACACTCAACATTGCTTCCAAAAACATTTTGACAAAAATTTTTTCGAAAAATTTCAAAATAATTTAGCAAAAAGTAGATGTTTTTAGATTCCATTTTTCAAGGCAAAGACGATGGACAAGGTTATTCAACGAAAAAATTAATTCTTCAGGGTGAAAATCGGGTATATATGTGTGAACATATATCAGTTGATATCTCGGTGCATTTTTAAGCTAGCGCAACTCTGATAACACAGATCGACGCAGCTTAAAAATCCGCATCGAATGCACTATACTACATTGAGAAACGCTTAATACAAAAATTAGTTATGATTGTTTGAAAAATGATGCATTAGTGTATGTTGAGTTTCCATGTACACTCAACATTGCTTCCAAAAATATTTTGACAAAAATTTTTTCGAAAAATTTCAAAATAATTTAGCAGAAAGTAGATGTTTTTAGATCCCATTTTTCAAGGCAAAGACGATGGACAATGTTATTCAACGAAAAAATTATTTCTTCAGGGTGAAAATCGAGGATATAAGTGTGAACTTATATCAGTTGATATCTCGGTGCATTTTTAAGCTAGCGCAAATCTGATAACACAGATCGACGCAGCTTAAAAATCCGCATCGAATGCATTATACTACATTGAGAAACGCTTAATACAAAAATTAGTTATGATCGTTTGAAAAATGATGCATTAGTGTATGTTGAGTTTCCATGTACACTCAACATTGCTTCCAAAAACATTTTGACAAAAATTTTTTCGAAAAATTTCAAAATAATTTAGCAAAAAGTAGATGTTTTTAGATTTCTTTTTTCAAGGCAAAGACGATGGACAATGTTATTCAACGAAAAAATTAATTCTTCAGGGTGAAAATCGGGTATATATGTGTGAACTTATATCAGTTGATATCTCGGTGCATTTTTAAGCTAGCGCAAATCTGATAACACAGATCGACGCAGCTTGAAAATCCGCATCGAATGCACTATACTATATTGAGAAACGCTTAATACAAAAATTAGTTATGATCGTTTGAAAAATGATGCATTAGTGTATGTTGAGTTTCCATGTACACTCAACATTGCTTCCTAAAACATTTTGACAAAAATTTTTTCGAAAAATTTCAAAATAATTTAGCAAAAAGTAGATGTTTTTAGATTCCATTTTTCAAGGCAAAGACGATGGACAAGGTTATTCAACGAAAAAATTAATTCTTCAGGGTGAAAATCGGGTATATATGTGTGAACATATATCAGTTGATATCTCGGTGCATTTTAAGCTAGCGCAAATCTGATAACACAGATCGACGCAGCTTAAAAATCCGCATCGAATGCACTATACTACATTGAGAAACGCCTAATACAAAAATTAGTTATGATCGTTTGAAAAATGATGCATTAGTGTATGTTGAGTTTCCATGTACACTCAACATTGCTTCCAAAAACATTTTGACAAAAATTTTTTCGAAAAATTTCAAAATAATTTAGCAAAAAGTAGATGTTTTTAGATTCCTTTTTTCAAGGCAAAGACGATGGACAATGTTATTCAACGAAAAAATTAATTCTTCAGGGTGAAAATCGGGTATATATGTGTGAACATATATCAGTTGATATCTCGGTGCATTTTAAGCTAGCGCAAATCTGATAACACAGATCGACGCAGCTTGAAAATCCGCATCGAATGCACTATACTACATTGAGAAACGCTTAATACAAAAATTAGTTATGATCGTTTGAAAAATGATGCATTAGTGTATGTTGAGTTTCCATGTACACTCAACATTGCTTCCTAAAACATTTTGACAAAAATTTTTTCGAAAAATTTCAAAATAATTTAGCAAAAAGTAGATGTTTTTAGATTCCATTTTTCAAGGCAAAGACGATGGACAAGGTTATTCAACGAAAAAATTAATTCTTCAGGGTGAAAATCGGGTATATATGTGTGAACATATATCAGTTGATATCTCGGTGCATTTTTAAGCTAGCGCAAATCTGATAACACAGATCGACGCAGCTTAAAAATCCGCATCGAATGCATTATACTACATTGAGAAACGCTTAATACAAAAATCAGTTATGATCGTTTGAAAAATGATGCATTAGTGTATGTTGAGTTTCCATGTACACTCAACATTGCTTCCAAAAACATTTTGACAAAAATTTTTTCGAAAAATTTCAAAATAATTTAGCAAAAAGTAGATGTTTTTAGATTCCATTTTTCAAGGCAAAGACGATGGACAAGGTTATTCAACGAAAAAATTAATTCTTCAGGGTGAAAATCGGGTATATATGTGTGAACATATATCAGTTGATATCTCGGTGCATTTTTAAGCTAGCGCAACTCTGATAACACAGATCGACGCAGCTTAAAAATCCGCATCGAATGCACTATACTACATTGAGAAACGCTTAATACAAAAATTAGTTATGATCGTTTGAAAAATGATGCATTAGTGTATGTTGAGTTTCCATGTACACTCAACATTGCTTCCAAAAATATTTTGACAAAAATTTTTTCGAAAAATTTCAAAATAATTTAGCAGAAAGTAGATGTTTTTAGATTCCATTTCTCAAGGCAAAGACGATGGACAATGTTATTCAACGAAAAAATTATTTCTTCAGGGTGAAAATCGAGGATATAAGTGTGAACTTATATCAGTTGATATCTCGGTGCATTTTTAAGCTAGCGCAAATCTGATAACACAGATCGACGCAGCTTAAAAATCCGCATCGAATGCATTATACTACATTGAGAAACGCTTAATACAAAAATTAGTTATGATCGTTTGAAAAATGATGCATTAGTGTATGTTGAGTTTCCATGTACACTCAACATTGCTTCCAAAAACATTTTGACAAAAATTTTTTCGAAAAATTTCAAAATAATTTAGCAAAAAGTAGATGTTTTTAGATTCCTTTTTTCAAGGCAAAGACGATGGACAATGTTATTCAACGAAAAAATTAATTCTTCAGGGTGAAAATCGGGTATATATGTGTGAACTTATATCAGTTGATATCTCGGTGCATTTTTAAGCTAGCGCAAATCTGATAACACAGATCGACGCAGCTTGAAAATCCGCATCGAATGCACTATACTACATTGAGAAACGCTTAATACAAAAATTAGTTATGATCGTTTGAAAAATGATGCATTAGTGTATGTTGAGTTTCCATGTACACTCAACATTGCTTCCTAAAACATTTTGACAAAAATTTTTTCGAAAAATTTCAAAATAATTTAGCAAAAAGTAGATGTTTTTAGATTCCATTTTTCAAGGCAAAGACGATGGACAAGGTTATTCAACGAAAAAATTAATTCTTCAGGGTGAAAATCGGGTATATATGTGTGAACATATATCAGTTGATATCTCGGTGCATTTTTAAGCTAGCGCAAATCTGATAACACAGATCGACGCAGCTTAAAAATCCGCATCGAATGCATTATACTACATTGAGAAACGCTTAATACAAAAATCAGTTATGATCGTTTGAAAAATGATGCATTAGTGTATGTTGAGTTTCCATGTACACTCAACATTGCTTCCAAAAACATTTTGACAAAAATTTTTTCGAAAAATTTCAAAATAATTTAGCAAAAAGTAGATGTTTTTAGATTCCATTTTTCAAGGCAAAGACGATGGACAAGGTTATTCAACGAAAAAATTAATTCTTCAGGGTGAAAATCGGGTATATATGTGTGAACATATATCAGTTGATATCTCGGTGCATTTTTAAGCTAGCGCAACTCTGATAACACAGATCGACGCAGCTTAAAAATCCGCATCGAATGCACTATACTACATTGAGAAACGCTTAATACAAAAATTAGTTATGATCGTTTGAAAAATGATGCATTAGTGTATGTTGAGTTTCCATGTACACTCAACATTGCTTCCAAAAATATTTTGACAAAAATTTTTTCGAAAAATTTCAAAATAATTTAGCAGAAAGTAGATGTTTTTAGATTCCATTTCTCAAGGCAAAGACGATGGACAATGTTATTCAACGAAAAAATTATTTCTTCAGGGTGAAAATCGAGGATATAAGTGTGAACTTATATCAGTTGATATCTCGGTGCATTTTTAAGCTAGCGCAAATCTGATAACACAGATCGACGCAGCTTAAAAATCCGCATCGAATGCATTATACTACATTGAGAAACGCTTAATACAAAAATTAGTTATGATCGTTTGAAAAATGATGCATTAGTGTATGTTGAGTTTCCATGTACACTCAACATTGCTTCCAAAAACATTTTGACAAAAATTTTTTCGAAAAATTTCAAAATAATTTAGCAAAAAGTAGATGTTTTTAGATTTCTTTTTTCAAGGCAAAGACGATGGACAATGTTATTCAACGAAAAAATTAATTCTTCAGGGTGAAAATCGGGTATATATGTGTGAACTTATATCAGTTGATATCTCGGTGCATTTTTAAGCTAGCGCAAATCTGATAACACAGATCGACGCAGCTTGAAAATCCGCATCGAATGCACTATACTACATTGAGAAACGCTTAATACAAAAATTAGTTATGATCGTTTGAAAAATGATGCATTAGTGTATGTTGAGTTTCCATGTACACTCAACATTGCTTCCTAAAACATTTTGACAAAAATTTTTTCGAAAAATTTCAAAATAATTTAGCAAAAAGTAGATGTTTTTAGATTCCATTTTTCAAGGCAAAGACGATGGACAAGGTTATTCAACGAAAAAATTAATTCTTCAGGGTGAAAATCGGGTATATATGTGTGAACATATATCAGTTGATATCTCGGTGCATTTTAAGCTAGCGCAAATCTGATAACACAGATCGACGCAGCTTAAAAATCCGCATCGAATGCACTATACTACATTGAGAAACGCCTAATACAAAAATTAGTTATGATCGTTTGAAAAATGATGCATTAGTGTA
The DNA here is from genome assembly GCA_964057225.1 of Auanema rhodensis. Classification (NCBI taxonomy): domain Eukaryota; kingdom Metazoa; phylum Nematoda; class Chromadorea; order Rhabditida; family Rhabditidae; genus Auanema; species Auanema rhodense. Next base: position 3,690,030 of record OZ059899.1, on the reverse strand, counting down.
TGTTGAGTTTCCATGTACACTCAACATTGCTTCCAAAAACATTTTGACAAAAATTTTTTCGAAAAATTTCAAAAAAATTTAGCAAAAAGTAGATGTTTTTAGATTCCATTTTTCAAGGCAAAGACGATGGACAATGTTATTCAACGAAAAAATTATTTCTTCAGGGTGAAAATCGAGGATATAAGTGTGAACTTATATCAGTTGATATCTCGGTGCATTTTTAAGCTAGCGCAAATCTGATAACACAGATCGACGCAGCTTAAAAATCCGCATCGAATGCACTATACTACATTGAGAAACGCTTAATACAAAAATTAGTTATGATCGTTTGAAAAATGATGCATTAGTGTATGTTGAGTTTCCATGTACACTCAACATTGCTTCCAAAAACATTTTGACAAAAATTTTTTCGAAAAATTTCAAAATAATTTAGCAAAAAGTAGATGTTTTTAGATTCCATTTTTCAAGGCAAAGACGATGGACAAGGTTATTCAACGAAAAAATTGATTCTTCAGGGTGAAAATCGGGTATATATGTGTGAACATATATCAGTTGATATCTCGGTGCATTTTTAAGCTAGCGCAAATCTGATAACACAGATCGACGCAGCTTAAAAATCCGCATCGAATGCACTATACTACATTGAGAAACGCTTAATACAAAAATTAGTTATGATCGTTTGAAAAATGATGCATTAGTGTATGTTGAGTTTCCATGTACACTCAACATTGCTTCCAAAAACATTTTGACAAAAATTTTTTCGAAAAATTTCAAAAAAATTTAGCAAAAAGTAGATGTTTTTAGATTCCATTTTTCAAGGCAAAGACGATGGACAAGGTTATTCAACGAAAAAATTAATTCTTCAGGGTGAAAATCGGGTATATATGTGTGAACATATATCAGTTGATATCTCGGTGCATTTTTAAGCTAGCGCAAATCTGATAACACAGATCGACGCAGCTTAAAAATCCGCATCGAATGCATTATACTACATTGAGAAACGCTTAATACAAAAATCAGTTATGATCGTTTGAAAAATGATGCATTAGTGTATGTTGAGTTTCCATGTACACTCAACATTGCTTCCAAAAACATTTTGACAAAAATTTTTTCGAAAAATTTCAAAATAATTTAGCAAAAAGTAGATGTTTTTAGATTCCATTTTTCAAGGCAAAGACGATGGACAAGGTTATTCAACGAAAAAATTAATTCTTCAGGGTGAAAATCGGGTATATATGTGTGAACATATATCAGTTGATATCTCGGTGCATTTTTAAGCTAGCGCAAATCTGATAACACAGATCGACGCAGCTTAAAAATCTGCATCGAATGCACTATACTACATTGAGAAACGCTTAATACAAAAATTAGTTATGATCGTTTGAAAAATGATGCATTAGTGTATGTTGAGTTTCCATGTACACTCAACATTGCTTCCAAAAACATTTTGACAAAAATTTTTTCGAAAAATTTCAAAATAATTTAGCAGAAAGTAGATGTTTTTAGATTCCATTTTTCAAGGCAAAGACGATGGACAATGTTATTCAACGAAAAAATTATTTCTTCAGGGTGAAAATCGAGGATATAAGTGTGAACTTATATCAGTTGATATCTCGGTGCATTTTTAAGCTAGCGCAAATCTGATAACACAGATCGACGCAGCTTAAAAATCCGCATCGAATGCACTATACTACATTGAGAAACGCTTAATACAAAAATTAGTTATGATCGTTTGAAAAATGATGCATTAGTGTATGTTGAGTTTCCATGTACACTCAACATTGCTTCCAAAAACATTTTGACAAAAATTTTTTCGAAAAATTTCAAAATAATTTAGCAGAAAGTAGATGTTTTTAGAATCCATTTTTCAAGGCAAAGACGATGGACAATGTTATTCAACGAAAAAATTAATTCTTCAGGGTGAAAATCGGGTATATATGTGTGAACATATATCAGTTGATATCTCGGTGCATTTTTAAGCTAGCGCAAATCTGATAACACAGATCGACGCAGCTTAAAAATCCGCATCGAATGCATTATACTACATTGAGAAACGCTTAATACAAAAATCAGTTATGATCGTTTGAAAAATGATGCATTAGTGTATGTTGAGTTTCCATGTACACTCAACATTGCTTCCAAAAACATTTTGACAAAAATTTTTTCGAAAAATTTCAAAATAATTTAGCAAAAAGTAGATGTTTTTAGATTCCATTTTTCAAGGCAAAGACGATGGACAAGGTTATTCAACGAAAAAATTAATTCTTCAGGGTGAAAATCGGGTATATATGTGTGAACATATATCAGTTGATATCTCGGTGCATTTTTAAGCTAGCGCAACTCTGATAACACAGATCGACGCAGCTTAAAAATCCGCATCGAATGCACTATACTACATTGAGAAACGCTTAATACAAAAATTAGTTATGATTGTTTGAAAAATGATGCATTAGTGTATGTTGAGTTTCCATGTACACTCAACATTGCTTCCAAAAATATTTTGACAAAAATTTTTTCGAAAAATTTCAAAATAATTTAGCAGAAAGTAGATGTTTTTAGATTCCATTTTTCAAGGCAAAGACGATGGACAATGTTATTCAACGAAAAAATTATTTCTTCAGGGTGAAAATCGAGGATATAAGTGTGAACTTATATCAGTTGATATCTCGGTGCATTTTTAAGCTAGCGCAAATCTGATAACACAGATCGACGCAGCTTAAAAATCCGCATCGAATGCATTATACTACATTGAGAAACGCTTAATACAAAAATTAGTTATGATCGTTTGAAAAATGATGCATTAGTGTATGTTGAGTTTCCATGTACACTCAACATTGCTTCCAAAAACATTTTGACAAAAATTTTTTCGAAAAATTTCAAAATAATTTAGCAAAAAGTAGATGTTTTCAGATTTCTTTTTTCAAGGCAAAGACGATGGACAATGTTATTCAACGAAAAAATTAATTCTTCAGGGTGAAAATCGGGTATATATGTGTGAACTTATATCAGTTGATATCTCGGTGCATTTTTAAGCTAGCGCAAATCTGATAACACAGATCGACGCAGCTTGAAAATCCGCATCGAATGCACTATACTATATTGAGAAACGCTTAATACAAAAATTAGTTATGATCGTTTGAAAAATGATGCATTAGTGTATGTTGAGTTTCCATGTACACTCAACATTGCTTCCTAAAACATTTTGACAAAAATTTTTTCGAAAAATTTCAAAATAATTTAGCAAAAAGTAGATGTTTTTAGATTCCATTTTTCAAGGCAAAGACGATGGACAAGGTTATTCAACGAAAAAATTAATTCTTCAGGGTGAAAATCGGGTATATATGTGTGAACATATATCAGTTGATATCTCGGTGCATTTTAAGCTAGCGCAAATCTGATAACACAGATCGACGCAGCTTAAAAATCCGCATCGAATGCACTATACTACATTGAGAAACGCCTAATACAAAAATTAGTTATGATCGTTTGAAAAATGATGCATTAGTGTATGTTGAGTTTCCATGTACACTCAACATTGCTTCCAAAAACATTTTGACAAAAATTTTTTCGAAAAATTTCAAAAAAATTTAGCAAAAAGTAGATGTTTTTAGATTCCATTTTTCAAGGCAAAGACGATGGACAAGGTTATTCAACGAAAAAATTAATTCTTCAGGGTGAAAATCGGGTATATATGTGTGAACATATATCAGTTGATATCGCGGTGCATTTTTAAGCTAGCGCAAATCTGATAACACAGATCGACGCAGCTTGAAAATCCGCATCGAATGCACTATACTACATTGAGAAACGCTTAATACAAAAATTAGTTATGATCGTTTGAAAAATGATGCATTAGTGTATGTTGAGTTTCCATGTACACTCAACATTGCTTCCAAAAACATTTTGACAAAAATTTTTTCGAAAAATTTCAAAATAATTTAGCAAAAAGTAGATGTTTTTAGATTCCATTTTTCAAGGCAAAGACGATGGACAAGGTTATTCAACGAAAAAATTAATTCTTCAGGGTGAAAATCGGGTATATATGTGTGAACATATATCAGTTGATATCTCGGTGCATTTTTAAGCTAGCGCAAATCTGATAACACAGATCGACGCAGCTTAAAAATCTGCATCGAATGCACTATACTACATTGAGAAACGCTTAATACAAAAATTAGTTATGATCGTTTGAAAAATGATGCATTAGTGTATGTTGAGTTTCCATGTACACTCAACATTGCTTCCAAAAACATTTTGACAAAAATTTTTTCGAAAAATTTCAAAAAAATTTAGCAAAAAGTAGATGTTTTTAGATTCCATTTTTCAAGGCAAAGACGATGGACAAGGTTATTCAACGAAAAAATTAATTCTTCAGGGTGAAAATCGGGTATATATGTGTGAACATATATCAGTTGATATCTCGGTGCATTTTAAGCTAGCGCAAATCTGATAACACAGATCGACGCAGCTTAAAAATCCGCATCGAATGCACTATACTACATTGAGAAACGCTTAATACAAAAATTAGTTATGATCGTTTGAAAAATGATGCATTAGTGTATGTTGAGTTTCCATGTACACTCAACATTGCTTCCAAAAACATTTTGACAAAAATTTTTTCGAAAAATTTCAAAAAAATTTAGCAAAAAGTAGATGTTTTTAGATTCCATTTTTCAAGGCAAAGACGATGGACAAGGTTATTCAACGAAAAAATTAATTCTTCAGGGTGAAAATCGGGTATATATGTGTGAACATATATCAGTTGATATCTCGGTGCATTTTTAAGCTAGCGCAAATCCGATAACACAGATCGACGCAGCTTAAAAATCCGCATCGAATGCATTATACTACATTGAGAAACGCTTAATACAAAAATCAGTTATGATCGTTTGAAAAATGATGCATTAGTGTATGTTGAGTTTCCATGTACACTCAACATTGCTTCCAAAAACATTTTGACAAAAATTTTTTCGAAAAATTTCAAAATAATTTAGCAAAAAGTAGATGTTTTTAGATTCCATTTTTCAAGGCAAAGACGATGGACAAGGTTATTCAACGAAAAAATTAATTCTTCAGGGTGAAAATCGGGTATATATGTGTGAACATATATCAGTTGATATCTCGGTGCATTTTTAAGCTAGCGCAAATCTGATAACACAGATCGACGCAGCTTAAAAATCTGCATCGAATGCACTATACTACATTGAGAAACGCTTAATACAAAAATTAGTTATGATCGTTTGAAAAATGATGCATTAGTGTATGTTGAGTTTCCATGTACACTCAACATTGCTTCCAAAAACATTTTGACAAAAATTTTTTCGAAAAATTTCAAAATAATTTAGCAGAAAGTAGATGTTTTTAGATTCCATTTTTCAAGGCAAAGACGATGGACAATGTTATTCAACGAAAAAATTATTTCTTCAGGGTGAAAATCGAGGATATAAGTGTGAACTTATATCAGTTGATATCTCGGTGCATTTTTAAGCTAGCGCAAATCTGATAACACAGATCGACGCAGCTTAAAAATCCGCATCGAATGCATTATACTACATTGAGAAACGCTTAATACAAAAATTAGTTATGATCGTTTGAAAAATGATGCATTAGTGTATGTTGAGTTTCCATGTACACTCAACATTGCTTCCAAAAACATTTTGACAAAAATTTTTTCGAAAAATTTCAAAATAATTTAGCAAAAAGTAGATGTTTTTAGATTCCTTTTTTCAAGGCAAAGACGATGGACAATGTTATTCAACGAAAAAATTAATTCTTCAGGGTGAAAATCGGGTATATATGTGTGAACTTATATCAGTTGATATCTCGGTGCATTTTTAAGCTAGCGCAAATCTGATAACACAGATCGACGCAGCTTGAAAATCCGCATCGAATGCACTATACTACATTGAGAAACGCTTAATACAAAAATTAGTTATGATCGTTTGAAAAATGATGCATTAGTGTATGTTGAGTTTCCATGTACACTCAACATTGCTTCCTAAAACATTTTGACAAAAATTTTTTCAAAAAATTTCAAAATAATTTAGCAAAAAGTAGATGTTTTTAGATTCCATTTTTCAAGGCAAAGACGATGGACAATGTTATTCAACGAAAAAATTAATTCTTCAGGGTGAAAATCGGGTATATATGTGTGAACATATATCAGTTGATATCTCGGTGCATTTTTAAGCTAGCGCAAATCTGATAACACAGATCGACGCAGCTTAAAAATCCGCATCGAATGCACTATACTACATTGAGAAACGCTTAATACAAAAATTAGTTATGATCGTTTGAAAAATGATGCATTAGTGTATGTTGAGTTTCCATGTACACTCAACATTGCTTCCAAAAACATTTTGACAAAAATTTTTTCGAAAAATTTCAAAAAAATTTAGCAAAAAGTAGATGTTTTTAGATTCCATTTTTCAAGGCAAAGACGATGGACAAGGTTATTCAACGAAAAAATTAATTCTTCAGGGTGAAAATCGGGTATATATGTGTGAACATATATCAGTTGATATCTCGGTGCATTTTTAAGCTAGCGCAAATCTGATAACACAGATCGACGCAGCTTAAAAATCCGCATCGAATGCACTATACTACATTGAGAAACGCTTAATACAAAAATTAGTTATGATCGTTTGAAAAATGATGCATTAGTGTATGTTGAGTTTCCATGTACACTCAACATTGCTTCCAAAAACATTTTGACAAAAATTTTTTCGAAAAATTTCAAAATAATTTAGCAAAAAGTAGATGTTTTTAGATTCCATTTTTCAAGGCAAAGACGATGGACAATGTTATTCAACGAAAAAATTATTTCTTCAGGGTGAAAATCGAGGATATAAGTGTGAACTTATATCAGTTGATATCTCGGTGCATTTTTAAGCTAGCGCAAATCTGATAACACAGATCGACGCAGCTTAAAAATCCGCATCGAATGCACTATACTACATTGAGAAACGCTTAATACAAAAATTAGTTATGATCGTTTGAAAAATGATGCATTAGTGTATGTTGAGTTTCCATGTACACTCAACATTGCTTCCAAAAACATTTTGACAAAAATTTTTTCGAAAAATTTCAAAAAAATTTAGCAAAAAGTAGATGTTTTTAGATTCCATTTTTCAAGGCAAAGACGATGGACAAGGTTATTCAACGAAAAAATTAATTCTTCAGGGTGAAAATCGGGTATATATGTGTGAACATATATCAGTTGATATCTCGGTGCATTTTTAAGCTAGCGCAAATCTGATAACACAGATCGACGCAGCTTAAAAATCCGCATCGAATGCACTATACTACATTGAGAAACGCTTAATACAAAAATTAGTTATGATCGTTTGAAAAATGATGCATTAGTGTATGTTGAGTTTCCATGTACACTCAACATTGCTTCCAAAAACATTTTGACAAAAATTTTTTCGAAAAATTTCAAAATAATTTAGCAAAAAGTAGATGTTTTTAGATTCCATTTTTCAAGGCAAAGACGATGGACAAGGTTATTCAACGAAAAAATTAATTCTTCAGGGTGAAAATCGGGTATATATGTGTGAACATATATCAGTTGATATCTCGGTGCATTTTTAAGCTAGCGCAAATCTGATAACACAGATCGACGCAGCTTAAAAATCCGCATCGAATGCACTATACTACATTGAGAAACGCTTAATACAAAAATTAGTTATGATCGTTTGAAAAATGATGCATTAGTGTATGTTGAGTTTCCATGTACACTCAACATTGCTTCCAAAAACATTTTGACAAAAATTTTTTCGAAAAATTTCAAAAAAATTTAGCAAAAAGTAGATGTTTTTAGATTCCATTTTTCAAGGCAAAGACGATGGACAAGGTTATTCAACGAAAAAATTAATTCTTCAGGGTGAAAATCGGGTATATATGTGTGAACATATATCAGTTGATATCTCGGTGCATTTTTAAGCTAGCGCAAATCTGATAACACAGATCGACGCAGCTTAAAAATCCGCATCGAATGCATTATACTACATTGAGAAACGCTTAATACAAAAATCAGTTATGATCGTTTGAAAAATGATGCATTAGTGTATGTTGAGTTTCCATGTACACTCAACATTGCTTCCAAAAACATTTTGACAAAAATTTTTTCGAAAAATTTCAAAATAATTTAGCAAAAAGTAGATGTTTTTAGATTACTTTTTTCAAGGCAAAGACGATGGACAATGTTATTCAACGAAAAAATTAATTCTTCAGGGTGAAAATCGGGTATATATGTGTGAACTTATATCAGTTGATATCTCGGTGCATTTTTAAGCTAGCGCAAATCTGATAACACAGATCGACGCAGCTTGAAAATCCGCATCGAATGCACTATACTACATTGAAAAACGCTTAATACAAAAATCAGTTATGATCGTTTGAAAAATGATGCATTAGTGTATGTTGAGTTTCCATGTACACTCAACATTGCTTCCAAAAACATTTTGACAAAAATTTTTTCGAAAAATTTCAAAATAATTTAGCAAAAAGTAGATGTTTTTAGATTCCTTTTTTCAAGGCAAAGACGATGGACAATGTTATTCAACGAAAAAATTAATTCTTCAGGGTGAAAATCGGGTATATATGTGTGAACTTATATCAGTTGATATCTCGGTGCATTTTTAAGCTAGCGCAAATCTGATAACACAGATCGACGCAGCTTGAAAATCCGCATCGAATGCACTATACTACATTGAGAAACGCTTAATACAAAAATTAGTTATGATCGTTTGAAAAATGATGCATTAGTGTATGTTGTGTTTCCATGTACACTCAACATTGCTTCCAAAAACATTTTGACAAAAATTTTTTCGAAAAATTTCAAAATAATTTAGCAAAAAGTAGATGTTTTTAGATTCCATTTTTCAAGGCAAAGACGATGGACAAGGTTATTCAACGAAAAAATTAATTCTTCAGGGTGAAAATCGGGTATATATGTGTGAACATATATCAGTTGATATCTCGGTGCATTTTTAAGCTAGCGCAAATCTGATAACACAGATCGACGCAGCTTAAAAATCCGCATCGAATGCACTATACTACATTGAGAAACGCTTAATACAAAAATTAGTTATGATCGTTTGAAAAATGATGCATTAGTGTATGTTGAGTTTCCATGTACACTCAACATTGCTTCCAAAAACATTTTGACAAAAATTTTTTCGAAAAATTTCAAAATAATTTAGCAAAAAGTAGATGTTTTTAGATTCCATTTTTCAAGGCAAAGACGATGGACAAGGTTATTCAACGAAAAAATTAATTCTTCAGGGTGAAAATCGGGTATATATGTGTGAACATATATCAGTTGATATCTCGGTGCATTTTTAAGCTAGCGCAAATCTGATAACACAGATCGACGCAGCTTAAAAATCCGCATCGAATGCACTATACTACATTGAGAAACGCTTAATACAAAAATTAGTTATGATCGTTTGAAAAATGATGCATTAGTGTATGTTGAGTTTCCATGTACACTCAACATTGCTTCCAAAAACATTTTGACAAAAATTTTTTCGAAAAATTTCAAAATAATTTAGCAAAAAGTAGATGTTTTTAGATTCCATTTTTCAAGGCAAAGACGATGGACAAGGTTATTCAACGAAAAAATTAATTCTTCAGGGTGAAAATCGGGTATATATGTGTGAACATATATCAGTTGATATCTCGGTGCATTTTTAAGCTAGCGCAAATCTGATAACACAGATCGACGCAGCTTAAAAATCCGCATCGAATGCACTATACTACATTGAGAAACGCTTAATACAAAAATTAGTTATGATCGTTTGAAAAATGATGCATTAGTGTATGTTGAGTTTCCATGTACACTCAACATTGCTTCCAAAAACATTTTGACAAAAATTTTTTCGAAAAATTTCAAAAAAATTTAGCAAAAAGTAGATGTTTTTAGATTCCATTTTTCAAGGCAAAGACGATGGACAAGGTTATTCAACGAAAAAATTAATTCTTCAGGGTGAAAATCGGGTATATATGTGTGAACATATATCAGTTGATATCTCGGTGCATTTTTAAGCTAGCGCAAATCTGATAACACAGATCGACGCAGCTTAAAAATCCGCATCGAATGCATTATACTACATTGAGAAACGCTTAATACAAAAATCAGTTATGATCGTTTGAAAAATGATGCATTAGTGTATGTTGAGTTTCCATGTACACTCAACATTGCTTCCAAAAACATTTTGACAAAAATTTTTTCGAAAAATTTCAAAATAATTTAGCAAAAAGTAGATGTTTTTAGATTACTTTTTTCAAGGCAAAGACGATGGACAATGTTATTCAACGAAAAAATTAATTCTTCAGGGTGAAAATCGGGTATATATGTGTGAACTTATATCAGTTGATATCTCGGTGCATTTTTAAGCTAGCGCAAATCTGATAACACAGATCGACGCAGCTTGAAAATCCGCATCGAATGCACTATACTACATTGAAAAACGCTTAATACAAAAATCAGTTATGATCGTTTGAAAAATGATGCATTAGTGTATGTTGAGTTTCCATGTACACTCAACATTGCTTCCAAAAACATTTTGACAAAAATTTTTTCGAAAAATTTCAAAATAATTTAGCAAAAAGTAGATGTTTTTAGATTCCTTTTTTCAAGGCAAAGACGATGGACAATGTTATTCAACGAAAAAATTAATTCTTCAGGGTGAAAATCGGGTATATATGTGTGAACTTATATCAGTTGATATCTCGGTGCATTTTTAAGCTAGCGCAAATCTGATAACACAGATCGACGCAGCTTGAAAATCCGCATCGAATGCACTATACTACATTGAGAAACGCTTAATACAAAAATTAGTTATGATCGTTTGGAAAATGATGCATTAGTGTATGTTGTGTTTCCATGTACACTCAACATTGCTTCCAAAAACATTTTGACAAAAATTTTTTCGAAAAATTTCAAAATAATTTAGCAAAAAGTAGATGTTTTTAGATTCCATTTTTCAAGGCAAAGACGATGGACAAGGTTATTCAACGAAAAAATTAATTCTTCAGGGTGAAAATCGGGTATATATGTGTGAACATATATCAGTTGATATCTCGGTGCATTTTTAAGCTAGCGCAAATCTGATAACACAGATCGACGCAGCTTAAAAATCCGCATCGAATGCACTATACTACATTGAGAAACGCTTAATACAAAAATTAGTTATGATCGTTTGAAAAATGATGCATTAGTGTATGTTGAGTTTCCATGTACACTCAACATTGCTTCCAAAAACATTTTGACAAAAATTTTTTCGAAAAATTTCAAAATAATTTAGCAGAAAGTAGATGTTTTTAGATTCCATTTTTCAAGGCAAAGACGATGGACAATGTTATTCAACGAAAAAATTATTTCTTCAGGGTGAAAATCGAGGATATAAGTGTGAACTTATATCAGTTGATATCTCGGTGCATTTTTAAGCTAGCGCAAATCTGATAACACAGATCGACGCAGCTTGAAAATCCGCATCGAATGCACTATACTACATTGAGTAACGCTTAATAGAAAAATTAGTTATGATCGTTTGAAAAATGATGCATTAGTGTATGTTGAGTTTCCATGTACACTCAACATTGCTTCCAAAAACATTTTGACAAAAATTTTTTCGAAAAATTTCAAAAAAATTTAGCAAAAAGTAGATGTTTTTAGATTCCATTTTTCAAGGCAAAGACGATGGACAAGGTTATTCAACGAAAAAATTAATTCTTCAGGGTGAAAATCGGGTATATATGTGTGAACATATATCAGTTGATATCTCGGTGCATTTTTAAGCTAGCGCAAATCTGATAACACAGATCGACGCAGCTTAAAAATCCGCATCGAATGCACTATACTACATTGAGAAACGCTTAATACAAAAATTAGTTATGATCGTTTGAAAAATGATGCATTAGTGTATGTTGAGTTTCCATGTACACTCAACATTGCTTCCAAAAACATTTTGACAAAAATTTTTTCGAAAAATTTCAAAAAAATTTAGCAAAAAGTAGATGTTTTTAGATTCCATTTTTCAAGGCAAAGACGATGGACAAGGTTATTCAACGAAAAAATTAATTCTTCAGGGTGAAAATCGGGTATATATGTGTGAACATATATCAGTTGATATCTCGGTGCATTTTTAAGCTAGCGCAAATCTGATAACACAGATCGACGCAGCTTAAAAATCCGCATCGAATGCATTATACTACATTGAGAAACGCTTAATACAAAAATCAGTTATGATCGTTTGAAAAATGATGCATTAGTGTATGTTGAGTTTCCATGTACACTCAACATTGCTTCCAAAAACATTTTGACAAAAATTTTTTCGAAAAATTTCAAAATAATTTAGCAAAAAGTAGATGTTTTTAGATTCCTTTTTTCAAGGCAAAGACGATGGACAATGTTATTCAACGAAAAAATTAATTCTTCAGGGTGAAAATCGGGTATATATGTGTGAACTTATATCAGTTGATATCTCGGTGCATTTTTAAGCTAGCGCAAATCTGATAACACAGATCGACGCAGCTTGAAAATCCCCATCGAATGCACTATACTACATTGAGAAACGCTTAATACAAAAATAAGTTATGATCGTTTGAAAAATGATGCATTAGTGTATGTTGAGTTTCCATGTACACTCAACATTGCTTCCAAAAACATTTCGACAAAAATTTTTTCGAAAAATTTCAAAATAATTTAGCAAAAAGTAGATGTTTTTAGATTCCATTTTTCAAGGCAAAGACGATGGACAAGGTTATTCAACGAAAAAATTAATTCTTCAGGGTGAAAATCGGGTATATATGTGTGAACATATATCAGTTGATATCTCGGTGCATTTTTAAGCTAGCGCAAATCTGATAACACAGATCGACGCAGCTTAAAAATCCGCATCGAATGCATTATACTACATTGAGAAACGCTTAATACAAAAATCAGTTATGATCGTTTGAAAAATGATGCATTAGTGTATGTTGAGTTTCCATGTACACTCAACATTGCTTCCAAAAACATTTTGACAAAAATTTTTTCGAAAAATTTCAAAATAATTTAGCAAAAAGTAGATGTTTTTAGATTCCTTTTTTCAAGGCAAAGACGATGGACAATGTTATTCAACGAAAAAATTAATTCTTCAGGGTGAAAATCGGGTATATATGTGTGAACTTATATCAGTTGATATCTCGGTGCATTTTTAAGCTAGCGCAAATCTGATAACACAGATCGACGCAGCTTGAAAATCCCCATCGAATGCACTATACTACATTGAGAAACGCTTAATACAAAAATAAGTTATGATCGTTTGAAAAATGATGCATTAGTGTATGTTGAGTTTCCATGTACACTCAACATTGCTTCCAAAAACATTTTGACAAAAATTTTTTCGAAAAATTTCAAAAAAATTTAGCAAAAAGTAGATGTTTTTAGATTCCATTTTTCAAGGCAAAGACGATGGACAAGGTTATTCAACGAAAAAATTAATTCTTCAGGGTGAAAATCGGGTATATATGTGTGAACATATATCAGTTGATATCTCGGTGCATTTTTAAGCTAGCGCAAATCTGATAACACAGATCGACGCAGCTTAAAAATCCGCATCGAATGCACTATACTACATTGAGAAACGCTTAATACAAAAATTAGTTATGATCGTTTGAAAAATGATGCATTAGTGTATGTTGAGTTTCCATGTACACTCAACATTGCTTCCAAAAACATTTTGACAAAAATTTTTTCGAAAAATTTCAAAAAAATTTAGCAAAAAGTAGATGTTTTTAGATTCCATTTTTCAAGGCAAAGACGATGGACAAGGTTATTCAACGAAAAAATTAATTCTTCAGGGTGAAAATCGGGTATATATGTGTGAACATATATCAGTTGATATCTCGGTGCATTTTTAAGCTAGCGCAAATCTGATAACACAGATCGACGCAGCTTAAAAATCCGCATCGAATGCATTATACTACATTGAGAAACGCTTAATACAAAAATCAGTTATGATCGTTTGAAAAATGATGCATTAGTGTATGTTGAGTTTCCATGTACACTCAACATTGCTTCCAAAAACATTTTGACAAAAATTTTTTCGAAAAATTTCAAAATAATTTAGCAAAAAGTAGATGTTTTTAGATTCCTTTTTTCAAGGCAAAGACGATGGACAATGTTATTCAACGAAAAAATTAATTCTTCAGGGTGAAAATCGGGTATATATGTGTGAACATATATCAGTTGATATCTCGGTGCATTTTTAAGCTAGCGCAAATCTGATAACACAGATCGACGCAGCTTAAAAATCCGCATCGAATGCATTATACTACATTGAGAAACGCTTAATACAAAAATCAGTTATGATCGTTTGAAAAATGATGCATTAGTGTATGTTGAGTTTCCATGTACACTCAACATTGCTTCCAAAAACATTTTGACAAAAATTTTTTCGAAAAATTTCAAAATAATTTAGCAAAAAGTAGATGTTTTTAGATTCCTTTTTTCAAGGCAAAGACGATGGACAATGTTATTCAACGAAAAAATTAATTCTTCAGGGTGAAAATCGGGTATATATGTGTGAACTTATATCAGTTGATATCTCGGTGCATTTTTAAGCTAGCGCAAATCTGATAACACAGATCGACGCAGCTTGAAAATCCCCATCGAATGCACTATACTACATTGAGAAACGCTTAATACAAAAATAAGTTATGATCGTTTGAAAAATGATGCATTAGTGTATGTTGAGTTTCCATGTACACTCAACATTGCTTCCAAAAACATTTTGACAAAAATTTTTTCGAAAAATTTCAAAATAATTTAGCAAAAAGTAGATGTTTTTAGATTCCATTTTTCAAGGCAAAGACGATGGACAAGGTTATTCAACGAAAAAATTAATTCTTCAGGGTGAAAATCGGGTATATATGTGTGAACATATATCAGTTGATATCTCGGTGCATTTTTAAGCTAGCGCAAATCTGATAACACAGATCGACGCAGCTTAAAAATCCGCATCGAATGCACTATACTACATTGAGAAACGCTTAATACAAAAATTAGTTATGATCGTTTGAAAAATGATGCATTAGTGTATGTTGAGTTTCCATGTACACTCAACATTGCTTCCAAAAACATTTTGACAAAAATTTTTTCGAAAAATTTCAAAAAAATTTAGCAAAAAGTAGATGTTTTTAGATTCCATTTTTCAAGGCAAAGACGATGGACAAGGTTATTCAACGAAAAAATTAATTCTTCAGGGTGAAAATCGGGTATATATGTGTGAACTTATATCAGTTGATATCTCGGTGCATTTTTAAGCTAGCGCAAATCTGATAACACAGATCGACGCAGCTTGAAAATCCGCATCGAATGCACTATACTACATTGAAAAACGCTTAATACAAAAATCAGTTATGATCGTTTGAAAAATGATGCATTAGTGTATGTTGAGTTTCCATGTACACTCAACATTGCTTCCAAAAACATTTTGACAAAAATTTTTTCGAAAAATTTCAAAATAATTTAGCAAAAAGTAGATGTTTTTAGATTCCTTTTTTCAAGGCAAAGACGATGGACAATGTTATTCAACGAAAAAATTAATTCTTCAGGGTGAAAATCGGGTATATATGTGTGAACTTATATCAGTTGATATCTCGGTGCATTTTTAAGCTAGCGCAAATCTGATAACACAGATCGACGCAGCTTGAAAATCCCCATCGAATGCACTATACTACATTGAGAAACGCTTAATACAAAAATTAGTTATGATCGTTTGAAAAATGATGCATTAGTGTATGTTGTGTTTCCATGTACACTCAACATTGCTTCCAAAAACATTTTGACAAAAATTTTTTCGAAAAATTTCAAAATAATTTAGCAAAAAGTAGATGTTTTTAGATTCCATTTTTCAAGGCAAAGACGATGGACAAGGTTATTCAACGAAAAAATTAATTCTTCAGGGTGAAAATCGGGTATATATGTGTGAACATATATCAGTTGATATCTCGGTGCATTTTTAAGCTAGCGCAAATCTGATAACACAGATCGACGCAGCTTAAAAATCCGCATCGAATGCACTATACTACATTGAGAAACGCTTAATACAAAAATTAGTTATGATCGTTTGAAAAATGATGCATTAGTGTATGTTGAGTTTCCATGTACACTCAACATTGCTTCCAAAAACATTTTGACAAAAATTTTTTCGAAAAATTTCAAAATAATTTAGCAAAAAGTAGATGTTTTTAGATTCCTTTTTTCAAGGCAAAGACGATGGACAATGTTATTCAACAAAAAAATTAATTCTTCAGGGTGAAAATCGGGTATATATGTGTGAACTTATATCAGTTGATATCTCGGTGCATTTTTAAGCTAGCGCAAATCTGATAACACAGATCGACGCAGCTTGAAAACCCGCATCGAATGCACTATACTACATTGAGAAACGCTTAATACAAAAATTAGTTATGATCGTTTGAAAAATGATGCATTAGTGTATGTTGAGTTTCCATGTACACTCAACATTGCTTCCAAAAACATTTTGACAAAAATTTTTTCGAAAAATTTCAAAATAATTTAGCAAAAAGTAGATGTTTTTAGATTCCATTTTTCAAGGCAAAGACGATGGACAAGGTTATTCAACGAATTTTTCAAACGATCATAACTAATTTTTGTATTAAGCGTTTCTCAATGTAGTATAGTGCATTCGATGCGGATTTTCAAGCTGCGTCGATCTGTGTTATCAGATTTGCGCTAGCTTAAAAATGCACCGAGATATCAACTGATATAAGTTCACACATATATACCCGATTTTCACCCTGAAAAATTAATTTTTTCGTTGAATAACCTTGTCCATCGTCTTTGCCTTGAAAAATGGAATCTAAAAACATTTACTTTTTGCTAAATTATTTTGAAATTTTTCGAAAAAATTTTTGTCAAAATGTTTTTGGAAGCAATGTTGAGTGTACATGGAAACTCAACATACACTAATGCATCATTTTTCAAACGATCATAACTAATTTTTGTATTAAGCGTTTCTCAATGTAGTATAGTGCATTCGATGCGGATTTTCAAGCTGCGTCGATCTGTGTTATCAGATTTGCGCTAGCTTAAAAATGCACCGAGATATCAACTGATATAAGTTCACACATATATACCCGATTTTCACCCTGAAGAATTAATTTTTTCGTTGAATAACATTGTCCATCGTCTTTGCCTTGAAAAATGGAATCTAAAAACATCTACGTTTTGCTAAATTATTTTGAAATTTTTCGAAAAAATTTTTGTCAAAATGTTTTTGGAAGCAATGTTGAGTGTACATGGAAACTCAACATACACTAATGCATCATTTTTCAAACGATCATAACTAATTTTTGTATTAAGCGTTTCTCAATGTAGTATAGTGCATTCGATGCGGATTTTTAAGCTTCGTCGATCTGTGTTATCAGATTTGCGCTAGCTTAAAAATGCACCGAGATATCAACTGATATAAGTTCACACTTATATCCTCGATTTTCACCCTGAAGAATTAATTTTTTCGTTGAATAACATTGTCCATCGTCTTTGCCTTGAAAAATGGAATCTAAAAACATCTACGTTTTGCTAAATTATTTTGAAATTTTTCGAAAAAATTTTTGTCAAAATGTTTTTGGAAGCAATGTTGAGTGTACATGGAAACTCAACATACACTAATGCATCATTTTTCAAACGATCATAACTAATTTTTGTAATAAGCGTTTCTAAATGTAGTATAATGCATTCGATGCGGATTTTTAAGCTGCGTCGATCTGTGTTATCAGATTTGCGCTAGCTTAAAAATGCACCGAGATATCAACTGATATAAGTTCACACTTATATCCTCGATTTTCACCCTGAAGAATTTTTTTTTTTGTTGAATAACCTTGTCCATCGTCTTTGCCTTGAAAAATGGAATCTAAAAACATCTACTTTTTGCTAAATTATTTTGAAATTTTTCGAAAAAATTTTTGTCAAAATGTTTTTGGAAGCAATGTTGAGTGTACATGGAAACTCAACATACACTAATGCATCATTTTTCAAACGATCATAACTAATTTTTGTATTAAGCGTTTCTCAATGTAGTATAGTGCATTCGATGCGGATTTTCAAGCTGCGTCGATCTGTGTTATCAGATTTGCGCTAGCTTAAAAATGCACCGAGATATCAACTGATATAAGTTCACACATATATACCCGATTTTCACCCTGAAGAATTAATTTTTTCGTTGAATAACATTGTCCATCGTCTTTGCCTTGAAAAATGGAATCTAAAAACATCTACGTTTTGCTAAATTATTTTGAAATTTTTCGAAAAAATTTTTGTCAAAATGTTTTTGGAAGCAATGTTGAGTGTACATGGAAACTCAACATACACTAATGCATCATTTTTCAAACGATCATAACTAATTTTTGTATTAAGCGTTTCTCAATGTAGTATAGTGCATTCGATGCGGATTTTTAAGCTTCGTCGATCTGTGTTATCAGATTTGCGCTAGCTTAAAAATGCACCGAGATATCAACTGATATAAGTTCACACTTATATCCTCGATTTTCACCCTGAAGAATTAATTTTTTCGTTGAATAACATTGTCCATCGTCTTTGCCTTGAAAAATGGAATCTAAAAACATCTACGTTTTGCTAAATTATTTTGAAATTTTTCGAAAAAATTTTTGTCAAAATGTTTTTGGAAGCAATGTTGAGTGTACATGGAAACTCAACATACACTAATGCATCATTTTTCAAACGATCATAACTAATTTTTGTAATAAGCGTTTCTAAATGTAGTATAATGCATTCGATGCGGATTTTTAAGCTGCGTCGATCTGTGTTATCAGATTTGCGCTAGCTTAAAAATGCACCGAGATATCAACTGATATAAGTTCACACTTATATCCTCGATTTTCACCCTGAAGAATTTTTTTTTTTGTTGAATAACCTTGTCCATCGTCTTTGCCTTGAAAAATGGAATCTAAAAACATCTACTTTTTGCTAAATTATTTTGAAATTTTTCGAAAAAATTTTTGTCAAAATGTTTTTGGAAGCAATGTTGAGTGTACATGGAAACTCAACATACACTAATGCATCATTTTTCAAACGATCATAACTAATTTTTGTATTAAGCGTTTCTCAATGTAGTATAGTGCATTCGATGCGGATTTTCAAGCTGCGTCGATCTGTGTTATCAGATTTGTGCTAGCTTAAAAATGCACCGAGATATCAACTGATATAAGTTCACACATATATACCCGATTTTCACCCTGAAGAATTAATTTTTTCGTTGAATAACATTGTCCATCGTCTTTGCCTTGAAAAAAGGAATCTAAAAACATCTACTTTTTGTTAAATTATTTTGAAATTTTTCGAAAAAATTTTTGTCAAAATGTTTTTGGAAGCAATGTTGAGTGTACATGGAAACTCAACATACACTAATGCATCATTTTTCAAACGATCATAACTAATTTTTGTATTAAGCGTTTCTCAATGTAGTATAGTGCATTCGATGCGGATTTTTAAGCTGCGTCGATCTGTGTTATCAGATTTGCGCTAGCTTAAAAATGCACCGAGATATCAACTGATATAAGTTCACACATATATACCCGATTTTCACCCTGAAGAAATAATTTTTTCGTTGAATAACATTGTCTATCGTCTTTGCCTTGAAAAATGGAATCTTAAAACATCTACTTTTTGCTAAATTATTTTGAAATTTTTCGAAAAAATTTTTGTCAAAATGTTTTTGGAAGCAATGTTGAGTGTACATGGAAACTCAACATACACTAATGCATCATTTTTCAAACGATCATAACTAATTTTTGTATTAAGCGTTTCTCAATGTAGTATAGTGCATTCGATGCGGATTTTTAAGCTTCGTCGATCTGTGTTATCAGATTTGCGCTAGCTTAAAAATGCACCGAGATATCAACTGATATAAGTTCACACTTATATCCTCGATTTTCACCCTGAAGAATTAATTTTTTCGTTGAATAACATTGTCCATCGTCTTTGCCTTGAAAAATGGAATCTAAAAACATCTACGTTTTGCTAAATTATTTTGAAATTTTTCGAAAAAATTTTTGTCAAAATGTTTTTGGAAGCAATGTTGAGTGTACATGGAAACTCAACATACACTAATGCATCATTTTTCAAACGATCATAACTAATTTTTGTAATAAGCGTTTCTAAATGTAGTATAATGCATTCGATGCGGATTTTTAAGCTGCGTCGATCTGTGTTATCAGATTTGCGCTAGCTTAAAAATGCACCGAGATATCAACTGATATAAGTTCACACTTATATCCTCGATTTTCACCCTGAAGAATTTTTTTTTTTGTTGAATAACCTTGTCCATCGTCTTTGCCTTGAAAAATGGAATCTAAAAACATCTACTTTTTGCTAAATTATTTTGAAATTTTTCGAAAAAATTTTTGTCAAAATGTTTTTGGAAGCAATGTTGAGTGTACATGGAAACTCAACATACACTAATGCATCATTTTTCAAACGATCATAACTAATTTTTGTATTAAGCGTTTCTCAATGTAGTATAGTGCATTCGATGCGGATTTTCAAGCTGCGTCGATCTGTGTTATCAGATTTGCGCTAGCTTAAAAATGCACCGAGATATCAACTGATATAAGTTCACACATATATACCCGATTTTCACCCTGAAGAATTAATTTTTTCGTTGAATAACATTGTCCATCGTCTTTGCCTTGAAAAATGGAATCTAAAAACATCTACGTTTTGCTAAATTATTTTGAAATTTTTCGAAAAAATTTTTGTCAAAATGTTTTTGGAAGCAATGTTGAGTGTACATGGAAACTCAACATACACTAATGCATCATTTTTCAAACGATCATAACTAATTTTTGTATTAAGCGTTTCTCAATGTAGTATAGTGCATTCGATGCGGATTTTTAAGCTTCGTCGATCTGTGTTATCAGATTTGCGCTAGCTTAAAAATGCACCGAGATATCAACTGATATAAGTTCACACTTATATCCTCGATTTTCACCCTGAAGAATTAATTTTTTCGTTGAATAACATTGTCCATCGTCTTTGCCTTGAAAAATGGAATCTAAAAACATCTACGTTTTGCTAAATTATTTTGAAATTTTTCGAAAAAATTTTTGTCAAAATGTTTTTGGAAGCAATGTTGAGTGTACATGGAAACTCAACATACACTAATGCATCATTTTTCAAACGATCATAACTAATTTTTGTAATAAGCGTTTCTAAATGTAGTATAATGCATTCGATGCGGATTTTTAAGCTGCGTCGATCTGTGTTATCAGATTTGCGCTAGCTTAAAAATGCACCGAGATATCAACTGATATAAGTTCACACTTATATCCTCGATTTTCACCCTGAAGAATTTTTTTTTTTGTTGAATAACCTTGTCCATCGTCTTTGCCTTGAAAAATGGAATCTAAAAACATCTACTTTTTGCTAAATTATTTTGAAATTTTTCGAAAAAATTTTTGTCAAAATGTTTTTGGAAGCAATGTTGAGTGTACATGGAAACTCAACATACACTAATGCATCATTTTTCAAACGATCATAACTAATTTTTGTATTAAGCGTTTCTCAATGTAGTATAGTGCATTCGATGCGGATTTTCAAGCTGCGTCGATCTTTGTTATCAGATTTGTGCTAGCTTAAAAATGCACCGAGATATCAACTGATATAAGTTCACACATATATACCCGATTTTCACCCTGAAGAATTAATTTTTTCGTTGAATAACATTGTCCATCGTCTTTGCCTTGAAAAAAGGAATCTAAAAACATCTACTTTTTGTTAAATTATTTTGAAATTTTTCGAAAAAATTTTTGTCAAAATGTTTTTGGAAGCAATGTTGAGTGTACATGGAAACTCAACATACACTAATGCATCATTTTTCAAACGATCATAACTAATTTTTGTATTAAGCGTTTCTCAATGTAGTATAGTGCATTCGATGCGGATTTTTAAGCTGCGTCGATCTGTGTTATCAGATTTACGCTAGCTTAAAAATGCACCGAGATATCAACTGATATAAGTTCACACTTATATCCTCGATTTTCACCCTGAAGAAATAATTTTTTCGTTGAATAACATTGTCTATCGTCTTTGCCTTGAAAAATGGAATCTTAAAACATCTACTTTTTGCTAAATTATTTTGAAATTTTTCGAAAAAATTTTTGTCAAAATGTTTTTGGAAGCAATGTTGAGTGTACATGGAAACTCAACATACACTAATGCATCATTTTTCAAACGATCATAACTAATTTTTGTATCGAGTGTTTCTCAATGTAGTATAGTGCATTCGATGCGGATTTTTAAGCTGCGTCGATCTGTGTTATCAGATTTGCGCTAGCTTAAAAATGCACCGAGATATCAACTGATATAAGTTCACACTTATATCCTCGATTTTCACCCTGAAGAATTAATTTTTTCGTTGAATAACATTGTCCATCGTCTTTGCCTTGAAAAATGGAATCTAAAAACATCTACTTTTTGCTAAATTATTTTGAAATTTTTCGAAAAAATTTTTGTCAAAATGTTTTTGGAAGCAATGTTGAGTGTACATGGAAACTCAACATACACTAATGCATCATTTTTCAAACGATCATAACTAATTTTTGTATTAAGCGTTTCTCAATGTAGTATAGTGCATTCGATGCGGATTTTCAAGCTGCGTCGATCTGTGTTATCAGATTTGCGCTAGCTTAAAAATGCACCGAGATATCAACTGATATAAGTTCACACATATATACCCGATTTTCACCCTGAAGAATTAATTTTTTCGTTGAATAACCTTGTCCATCGTCTTTGCCTTGAAAAATGGAATCTAAAAACATCTACTTTTTGCTAAATTATTTTGAAATTTTTCGAAAAAATTTTTGTCAAAATGTTTTTGGAAGCAATGTTGAGTGTACATGGAAACTCAACATACACTAATGCATCATTTTTCAAACGATCATAACTAATTTTTGTATTAAGCGTTTCTCAATGTAGTATAGTGCATTCGATGCGGATTTTCAAGCTGCGTCGATCTGTGTTATCAGATTTGCGCTAGCTTAAAAATGCACCGAGATATTAACTGATATAAGTTCACACATATATACCCGATTTTCACCCTGAAGAATTAATTTTTTCGTTGAATAACATTGTCCATCGTCTTTGCCTTGAAAAAAGGAATCTAAAAACATCTACTTTTTGCTAAATTATTTTGAAATTTTTCGAAAAAATTTTTGTCAAAATGTTTTTGGAAGCAATGTTGAGTGTACATGGAAACTCAACATACATTAATGCATCATTTTTCAAACGATCATAACTAATTTTTGTATTACGCGTTTCTCAATGTAGTATAGTGCATTCGATGCGGATTTTCAAGCTGCGTCGATCTGTGTTATCAGATTTGCGCTAGCTTAAAAATGCACCGAGATATCAACTGATATAAGTTCACACATATATACCCGATTTTCACCCTGAAGAATTAATTTTTTCGTTGAATAACCTTGTCCATCGTCTTTGCCTTGAAAAATGGAATCTAAAAACATCTACTTTTCGCTAAATTATTTTGAAATTTTTCGAAAACATTTTTGTCAAAATGTTTTTGGAAGCAATGTTGAGTGTACATGGAAACTCAACATACACTAATGCATCATTTTTCAAACGATCATAACTAATTTTTGTATTAAGCGTTTCTCAATGTAGTATAGTGCATTCGATGCGGATTTTTAAGCTGCGTCGATCTGTGTTATCAGATTTGCGCTAGCTTAAAAATGCACCGAGATATCAACTGATATAAGTTCACACATATATACCCGATTTTCACCCTGAAGAATTAATTTTTTCGTTGAATAACCTTGTCCATCGTCTTTGCCTTGAAAAATGGAAACTAAAAACATCTACTTTTTGCTAAATTATCTTGAAATTTTTCGAAAAAATTTTTGTCAAAATGTTTTTGGAAGCAATGTTGAGTGTACATGGAAACTCAACATACACTAATGCATCATTTTTCAAACGATCATAACTAATTTTTGTATTAAGCGTTTCTCAATGTAGTATAGTGCATTCGATGCGGATTTTCAAGCTGCGTCGATCTGTGTTATCAGATTTGCGCTAGCTTAAAAATGCACCGAGATATCAACTGATATAAGTTCACACATATATACCCGATTTTCACCCTGAAGAATTAATTTTTTCGTTGAATAACCTTGTCCATCGTCTTTGCCTTGAAAAATGGAATCTAAAAACATCTACTTTTCGCTAAATTATTTTGAAATTTTTCGAAAAAATTTTTGTCAAAATGTTTTTGGAAGCAATGTTGAGTGTACATGGAAACTCAACATACACTAATGCATCATTTTTCAAACGATCATAACTAATTTTTGTATTAAGCGTTTCTCAATGTAGTATAGTGCATTCGATGCGGATTTTCAAGCTGCAAAGACGATGGACAAGGTTATTCAACGAAAAAATTAATTCTTCAGGGTGAAAATCGGGTATATATGTGTGAACTTATATCAGTTGATATCTCGGTGCATTTTTAAGCTAGCGCAAATCTGATAACACAGATCGACGCAGCTTAAAAATCCGCATCGAATGCACTATACTACATTGAGAAACACTTGATACAAAAATTAGTTATGATCGTTTGAAAAATGATGCATTAGTGTATGTTGAGTTTCCATGTACACTCAACATTGCTTCCAAAAACATTTTGACAAAAATTTTTTCGAAAAATTTCAAAATAATTTAGCAAAAAGTAGATGTTTTTAGATTCCATTTTTCAAGGCAAAGACGATGGACAAGGTTATTCAACGAAAAAATTAATTCTTCAGGGTGAAAATCGGGTATATATGTGTGAACTTATATCAGTTGATATCTCGGTGCATTTTTAAGCTAGCGCAAATCTGATAACACAGATCGACGCAGCTTGAAAATCCGCATCGAATGCACTATACTACATTGAGAAACGCTTAATACAAAAATTAGTTATGATCGTTTGAAAAATAATGCATTAGTGTATGTTGAGTTTCCATGTACACTCAACATTGCTTCCAAAAACATTTTGACAAAAATTTTTTCGAAAAATTTCAAAATAATTTAGCAAAAAGTAGATGTTTTTAGATTCCATTTTTCAAGGCAAAGACGATGGACAAGGTTATTCAACGAAAAAATTAATTCTTCAGGGTGAAAATCGGGTATATATGTGTGAACTTATATCAGTTGATATCTCGGTGCATTTTTAAGCTAGCGCAAATCTGATAACACAGATCGACGCAGCTTGAAAATCCGCATCGAATGCACTATACTACATTGAGAAACGCTTAATACAAAAATTAGTTATGATCGTTTGAAAAATGATGCATTAGTGTATGTTGAGTTTCCATGTACACTCAACATTGCTTCCAAAAACATTTTGACAAAAATGTTTTCGAAAAATTTCAAAATAATTTAGCAAAAAGTAGATGTTTTTAGATTCCATTTTTCAAGGCAAAGACGATGGACAAGGTTATTCAACGAAAAAATTAATTCTTCAGGGTGAAAATCGGGTATATATGTGTGAACTTATATCAGTTGATATCTCGGTGCATTTTCAAGCTAGCGCAAATCTGATAACACAGATCGACGCAGCTTGAAAATCCGCATCGAATGCACTATACTACATTGAGAAACACTTGATACAAAAATTAGTTATGATCGTTTGAAAAATGATGCATTAATGTATGTTGAGTTTCCATGTACACTCAACATTGCTTCCAAAAACATTTTGACAAAAATTTTTTCGAAAAATTTCAAAATAATTTAGCAAAAAGTAGATGTTTTTAGATTCCATTTTTCAAGGCAAAGACGATGGACAAGGTTATTCAACGAAAAAATTAATTCTTCAGGGTGAAAATCGGGTATATATGTGTGAACTTATATCAGTTGATATCTCGGTGCATTTTTAAGCTAGCGCAAATCTGATAACACAGATCGACGAAGCTTGAAAATCCGCATCGAATGCACTATACTACATTGAGAAACGCTTAATACAAAAATTAGTTATGATCGTTTGAAAAATGATGCATTAGTGTATGTTGAGTTTCCATGTACACTCAACATTGCTTCCAAAAACATTTTGACAAAAATGTTTTCGAAAAATTTCAAAATAATTTAGCAAAAAGTAGATGTTTTTAGATTCCATTTTTCAAGGCAAAGACGATGGACAAGGTTATTCAACGAAAAAATTAATTCTTCAGGGTGAAAATCGGGTATATATGTGTGAACTTATATCAGTTGATATCTCGGTGCATTTTTAAGCTAGCGCAAATCTGATAACACAGATCGACGCAGCTTGAAAATCCGCATCGAATGCACTATACTACATTGAGAAACGCGTAATACAAAAATTAGTTATGATCGTTTGAAAAATGATGCATTAATGTATGTTGAGTTTCCATGTACACTCAACATTGCTTCCAAAAACATTTTGACAAAAATTTTTTCGAAAAATTTCAAAATAATTTAGCAAAAAGTAGATGTTTTTAGATTCCTTTTTTCAAGGCAAAGACGATGGACAATGTTATTCAACGAAAAAATTAATTCTTCAGGGTGAAAATCGGGTATATATGTGTGAACTTATATCAGTTGATATCTCGGTGCATTTTTAAGCTAGCGCAAATCTGATAACACAGATCGACGCAGCTTGAAAATCCGCATCGAATGCACTATACTACATTGAGAAACGCTTAATACAAAAATTAGTTATGATCGTTTGAAAAATGATGCATTAGTGTATGTTGAGTTTCCATGTACACTCAACATTGCTTCCAAAAACATTTTGACAAAAATTTTTTCGAAAAATTTCAAAATAATTTAGCAAAAAGTAGATGTTTTTAGATTCCATTTTTCAAGGCAAAGACGATGGACAAGGTTATTCAACGAAAAAATTAATTCTTCAGGGTGAAAATCGGGTATATATGTGTGAACTTATATCAGTTGATATCTCGGTGCATTTTTAAGCTAGCGCAAATCTGATAACACAGATCGACGCAGCTTGAAAATCCGCATCGAATGCACTATACTACATTGAGAAACGCGTAATACAAAAATTAGTTATGATCGTTTGAAAAATGATGCATTAATGTATGTTGAGTTTCCATGTACACTCAACATTGCTTCCAAAAACATTTTGACAAAAATTTTTTCGAAAAATTTCAAAATAATTTAGCAAAAAGTAGATGTTTTTAGATTCCTTTTTTCAAGGCAAAGACGATGGACAATGTTATTCAACGAAAAAATTAATTCTTCAGGGTGAAAATCGGGTATATATGTGTGAACTTATATCAGTTGATATCTCGGTGCATTTTTAAGCTAGCGCAAATCTGATAACACAGATCGACGCAGCTTGAAAATCCGCATCGAATGCACTATACTACATTGAGAAACGCTTAATACAAAAATTAGTTATGATCGTTTGAAAAATGATGCATTAGTGTATGTTGAGTTTCCATGTACACTCAACATTGCTTCCAAAAACATTTTGACAAAAATTTTTTCGAAAAATTTCAAAATAATTTAGCAAAAAGTAGATGTTTTTAGATTCCATTTTTCAAGGCAAAGACGATGGACAAGGTTATTCAACGAAAAAATTAATTCTTCAGGGTGAAAATCGGGTATATATGTGTGAACTTATATCAGTTGATATCTCGGTGCATTTTTAAGCTAGCGCAAATCTGATAACACAGATCGACGCAGCTTGAAAATCCGCATCGAATGCACTATACTACATTGAGAAACGCTTAATACAAAAATTAGTTATGATCGTTTGAAAAATGATGCATTAGTGTATGTTGAGTTTCCATGTACACTCAACATTGCTTCCAAAAACATTTTGACAAAAATTTTTTCGAAAAATTTCAAAATAATTTAGCAAAAAGTAGATGTTTTTAGATTCCATTTTTCAAGGCAAAGACGATGGACAATGTTATTCAACGAAAAAATTAATTCTTCAGGGTGAAAATCGAGGATATAAGTGTGAACTTATATCAGTTGATATCTCGGTGCATTTTTAAGCTAGCGCAAATCTGATAACACAGATCGACGCAGCTTAAAAATCCGCATCGAATGCACTATACTACATTGAGAAACACTCGATACAAAAATTAGTTATGATCGTTTGAAAAATGATGCATTAGTGTATGTTGAGTTTCCATGTACACTCAACATTGCTTCCAAAAACATTTTGACAAAAATTTTTTCGAAAAATTTCAAAATAATTTAGCAAAAAGTAGATGTTTTAAGATTCCATTTTTCAAGGCAAAGACGATAGACAATGTTATTCAACGAAAAAATTATTTCTTCAGGGTGAAAATCGAGGATATAAGTGTGAACTTATATCAGTTGATATCTCGGTGCATTTTTAAGCTAGCGTAAATCTGATAACACAGATCGACGCAGCTTAAAAATCCGCATCGAATGCACTATACTACATTGAGAAACGCTTAATACAAAAATTAGTTATGATCGTTTGAAAAATGATGCATTAGTGTATGTTGAGTTTCCATGTACACTCAACATTGCTTCCAAAAACATTTTGACAAAAATTTTTTCGAAAAATTTCAAAATAATTTAACAAAAAGTAGATGTTTTTAGATTCCTTTTTTCAAGGCAAAGACGATGGACAATGTTATTCAACGAAAAAATTAATTCTTCAGGGTGAAAATCGGGTATATATGTGTGAACTTATATCAGTTGATATCTCGGTGCATTTTTAAGCTAGCACAAATCTGATAACACAGATCGACGCAGCTTGAAAATCCGCATCGAATGCACTATACTACATTGAGAAACGCTTAATACAAAAATTAGTTATGATCGTTTGAAAAATGATGCATTAGTGTATGTTGAGTTTCCATGTACACTCAACATTGCTTCCAAAAACATTTTGACAAAAATTTTTTCGAAAAATTTCAAAATAATTTAGCAAAAAGTAGATGTTTTTAGATTCCATTTTTCAAGGCAAAGACGATGGACAAGGTTATTCAACAAAAAAAAAAATTCTTCAGGGTGAAAATCGAGGATATAAGTGTGAACTTATATCAGTTGATATCTCGGTGCATTTTTAAGCTAGCGCAAATCTGATAACACAGATCGACGCAGCTTAAAAATCCGCATCGAATGCATTATACTACATTTAGAAACGCTTATTACAAAAATTAGTTATGATCGTTTGAAAAATGATGCATTAGTGTATGTTGAGTTTCCATGTACACTCAACATTGCTTCCAAAAACATTTTGACAAAAATTTTTTCGAAAAATTTCAAAATAATTTAGCAAAACGTAGATGTTTTTAGATTCCATTTTTCAAGGCAAAGACGATGGACAATGTTATTCAACGAAAAAATTAATTCTTCAGGGTGAAAATCGAGGATATAAGTGTGAACTTATATCAGTTGATATCTCGGTGCATTTTTAAGCTAGCGCAAATCTGATAACACAGATCGACGAAGCTTAAAAATCCGCATCGAATGCACTATACTACATTGAGAAACGCTTAATACAAAAATTAGTTATGATCGTTTGAAAAATGATGCATTAGTGTATGTTGAGTTTCCATGTACACTCAACATTGCTTCCAAAAACATTTTGACAAAAATGTTTTCGAAAAATTTCAAAATAATTTAGCAAAAAGTAGATGTTTTTAGATTCCATTTTTCAAGGCAAAGACGATGGACAAGGTTATTCAACGAAAAAATTAATTCTTCAGGGTGAAAATCGGGTATATATGTGTGAACTTATATCAGTTGATATCTCGGTGCATTTTCAAGCTAGCGCAAATCTGATAACACAGATCGACGCAGCTTGAAAATCCGCATCGAATGCACTATACTACATTGAGAAACACTTGATACAAAAATTAGTTATGATCGTTTGAAAAATGATGCATTAATGTATGTTGAGTTTCCATGTACACTCAACATTGCTTCCAAAAACATTTTGACAAAAATTTTTTCGAAAAATTTCAAAATAATTTAGCAAAAAGTAGATGTTTTTAGATTCCTTTTTTCAAGGCAAAGACGATGGACAATGTTATTCAACGAAAAAATTAATTCTTCAGGGTGAAAATCGGGTATATATGTGTGAACTTATATCAGTTGATATCTCGGTGCATTTTTAAGCTAGCGCAAATCTGATAACACAGATCGACGCAGCTTGAAAATCCGCATCGAATGCACTATACTACATTGAGAAACGCTTAATACAAAAATTAGTTATGATCGTTTGAAAAATGATGCATTAGTGTATGTTGAGTTTCCATGTACACTCAACATTGCTTCCAAAAACATTTTGACAAAAATTTTTTCGAAAAATTTCAAAATAATTTAGCAAAAAGTAGATGTTTTTAGATTCCATTTTTCAAGGCAAAGACGATGGACAAGGTTATTCAACGAAAAAATTAATTCTTCAGGGTGAAAATCGGGTATATATGTGTGAACTTATATCAGTTGATATCTCGGTGCATTTTTAAGCTAGCGCAAATCTGATAACACAGATCGACGCAGCTTGAAAATCCGCATCGAATGCACTATACTACATTGAGAAACGCTTAATACAAAAATTAGTTATGATCGTTTGAAAAATGATGCATTAGTGTATGTTGAGTTTCCATGTACACTCAACATTGCTTCCAAAAACATTTTGACAAAAATTTTTTCGAAAAATTTCAAAATAATTTAGCAAAAAGTAGATGTTTTTAGATTCCATTTTTCAAGGCAAAGACGATGGACAATGTTATTCAACGAAAAAATTAATTCTTCAGGGTGAAAATCGAGGATATAAGTGTGAACTTATATCAGTTGATATCTCGGTGCATTTTTAAGCTAGCGCAAATCTGATAACACAGATCGACGCAGCTTAAAAATCCGCATCGAATGCACTATACTACATTGAGAAACACTCGATACAAAAATTAGTTATGATCGTTTGAAAAATGATGCATTAGTGTATGTTGAGTTTCCATGTACACTCAACATTGCTTCCAAAAACATTTTGACAAAAATTTTTTCGAAAAATTTCAAAATAATTTAGCAAAAAGTAGATGTTTTAAGATTCCATTTTTCAAGGCAAAGACGATAGACAATGTTATTCAACGAAAAAATTATTTCTTCAGGGTGAAAATCGAGGATATAAGTGTGAACTTATATCAGTTGATATCTCGGTGCATTTTTAAGCTAGCGTAAATCTGATAACACAGATCGACGCAGCTTAAAAATCCGCATCGAATGCACTATACTACATTGAGAAACGCTTAATACAAAAATTAGTTATGATCGTTTGAAAAATGATGCATTAGTGTATGTTGAGTTTCCATGTACACTCAACATTGCTTCCAAAAACATTTTGACAAAAATTTTTTCGAAAAATTTCAAAATAATTTAACAAAAAGTAGATGTTTTTAGATTCCTTTTTTCAAGGCAAAGACGATGGACAATGTTATTCAACGAAAAAATTAATTCTTCAGGGTGAAAATCGGGTATATATGTGTGAACTTATATCAGTTGATATCTCGGTGCATTTTTAAGCTAGCACAAATCTGATAACACAGATCGACGCAGCTTGAAAATCCGCATCGAATGCACTATACTACATTGAGAAACGCTTAATACAAAAATTAGTTATGATCGTTTGAAAAATGATGCATTAGTGTATGTTGAGTTTCCATGTACACTCAACATTGCTTCCAAAAACATTTTGACAAAAATTTTTTCGAAAAATTTCAAAATAATTTAGCAAAAAGTAGATGTTTTTAGATTCCATTTTTCAAGGCAAAGACGATGGACAAGGTTATTCAACAAAAAAAAAAATTCTTCAGGGTGAAAATCGAGGATATAAGTGTGAACTTATATCAGTTGATATCTCGGTGCATTTTTAAGCTAGCGCAAATCTGATAACACAGATCGACGCAGCTTAAAAATCCGCATCGAATGCATTATACTACATTTAGAAACGCTTATTACAAAAATTAGTTATGATCGTTTGAAAAATGATGCATTAGTGTATGTTGAGTTTCCATGTACACTCAACATTGCTTCCAAAAACATTTTGACAAAAATTTTTTCGAAAAATTTCGAAATAATTTAGCAAAACGTAGATGTTTTTAGATTCCATTTTTCAAGGCAAAGACGATGGACAATGTTATTCAACGAAAAAATTAATTCTTCAGGGTGAAAATCGAGGATATAAGTGTGAACTTATATCAGTTGATATCTCGGTGCATTTTTAAGCTAGCGCAAATCTGATAACACAGATCGACGAAGCTTAAAAATCCGCATCGAATGCACTATACTACATTGAGAAACGCTTAATACAAAAATTAGTTATGATCGTTTGAAAAATGATGCATTAGTGTATGTTGAGTTTCCATGTACACTCAACATTGCTTCCAAAAACATTTTGACAAAAATTTTTTCGAAAAATTTCAAAATAATTTAGCAAAACGTAGATGTTTTTAGATTCCATTTTTCAAGGCAAAGACGATGGACAATGTTATTCAACGAAAAAATTAATTCTTCAGGGTGAAAATCGGGTATATATGTGTGAACTTATATCAGTTGATATCTCGGTGCATTTTTAAGCTAGCGCAAATCTGATAACACAGATCGACGCAGCTTGAAAATCCGCATCGAATGCACTATACTACATTGAGAAACGCTTAATACAAAAATTAGTTATGATCGTTTGAAAAATGATGCATTAGTGTATGTTGAGTTTCCATGTACACTCAACATTGCTTCCAAAAACATTTTGACAAAAATTTTTTCGAAAAATTTCAAAATAATTTAGCAAAAAGTAGATGTTTTTAGATTCCATTTTTCAAGGCAAAGACGATGGACAAGGTTATTCAACGAAAAAATTAATTTTTCAGGGTGAAAATCGGGTATATATGTGTGAACTTATATCAGTTGATATCTCGGTGCATTTTTAAGCTAGCGCAAATCTGATAACACAGATCGACGCAGCTTGAAAATCCGCATCGAATGCACTATACTACATTGAGAAACGCTTAATACAAAAATTAGTTATGATCGTTTGAAAAATGATGCATTAGTGTATGTTGAGTTTCCATGTACACTCAACATTTCTTCCAAAAACATTTTGACAAAAATTTTTTCGAAAAATTTCAAAATAATTTAGCAAAAAGTAGATGTTTTAAGATTCCATTTTTCAAGGCAAAGACGATGGACAATGTTATTCAACGAAAAAATTAATTCTTCAGGGTGAAAATCGAGGATATAAGTGTGAACTTATATCAGTTGATATCTCGGTGCATTTTTAAGCTAGCGCAAATCTGATAACACAGATCGACGAAGCTTAAAAATCCGCATCGAATGCACTATACTACATTGAGAAACGCTTAATACAAAAATTAGTTATGATCGTTTGAAAAATGATGCATTAGTGTATGTTGAGTTTCCATGTACACTCAACATTGCTTCCAAAAACATTTTGACAAAAATTTTTTCGAAAAATTTCAAAATAATTTAGCAAAAAGTAGATGTTTTTAGATTTCTTTTTTTAAGGCAAAGACGATGGACAATGTTATTAAACAAAAAAACTAATTCTTCAGGGTGAAAATCGGGTATATACGTGTGAACTTATATCAGTTGATATCTCGGTGCATTTTTAAGCTAGCGCAAATCTGATAACACAGATCGACGCAGCTTGAAAATCCGCATCGAATGCACTATACTACATTGAGAAACGCTTAATACAAAAATTAGTTATGATCGTTTGAAAAATGATGCATTAGTGTATGTTGAGTTTCCATGTACACTCAACATTGCTTCCAAAAACATTTTGACAAAAATTTTTTCGAAAAATTTCAAGATAATTTAGCAAAAAGTAGATGCTTTTAGATTCCATTTTTCAAGGCAAAGACGATGGACAAGGTTATTCAACGAAAAAATTAATTCTTCAGGGTGAAAATCGGGTATATATGTGTGAACTTATATCAGTTGATATCTCGGTGCATTTTTAAGCTAGCGCAAATCTGATAACACAGATCGACGCAGCTTGAAAATCCGCATCGAATGCACTATACTACATTGAGAAACGCTTAATACAAAAATTAGTTATGATCGTTTGAAAAATGATGCATTAGTGTATGTTGAGTTTCCATGTACACTCAACATTGCTTCCAAAAACATTTTGACAAAAATTTTTTCGAAAAATTTCAAAATAATTTAGCAAAAAGTAGATGTTTTTAGATTCCTTTTTTCGAGGCAAAGACGATGGACAATGTTATTCAACGAAAAAATTAATTCTTCAGGGTGAAAATCGGGTATATATGTGTGAACTTATATCAGTTGATATCTCGGTGCATTTTTAAGCTAGCGCAAATCTGATAACACAGATCGACGCAGCTTGAAAATCCGCATCGAATGCACTATACTACATTGAGAAACGCTTAATACAAAAATTAGTTATGATCGTTTGAAAAATGATGCATTAGTGTATGTTGAGTTTCCATGTACACTCAACATTGCTTCCAAAAACATTTTGACAAAAATTTTTTCGAAAAATTTCAAGATAATTTAGCAAAAAGTAGATGCTTTTAGATTCCATTTTTCAAGGCAAAGACGATGGACAAGGTTATTCAACGAAAAAATTAATTCTTCAGGGTGAAAATCGGGTATATATGTGTGAACTTATATCAGTTGATATCTCGGTGCATTTTTAAGCTAGCGCAAATCTGATAACACAGATCGACGCAGCTTAAAAATCCGGATCGAATGCACTATACTACATTGAGAAACGCTTAATACAAAAATTAGTTATGATCGTTTGAAAAATTATGCATTAGTGTATGTTGAGTTTCCATGTACACTCAACATTGCTTCCAAAAACATTTTGACAAAAATTTTTTCGAAAAATTTCAAAATAATTTAGCAAAAAGTAGATGTTTTTAGATTCCATTTTTCAAAGCAAAGACGATAGACAATGGTATTCAACGAAAAAATTAATTCTTCAGGGTGAAAATCGAGGATATAAGTGTGAACTTATATCAGTTGATATCTCGGTGCATTTTTAAGCTAGCGCAAATCTGATAACACAGATCGACGAAGCTTAAAAATCCGCATCGAATGCACTATACTACATTGAGAAACGCTTAATACAAAAATTAGTTATGATCGTTTGAAAAATTATGCATTAGTGTATGTTGAGTTTCCATGTACACTCAACATTGCTTCCAAAAATATTTTGACAAAAATTTTTTCGAAAAATTTCAAAATAATTTAGCAAAAAGTAGATGTTTTTAGATTCCATTTTTCAAGGCAAAGACGATAGACAATGTTATTCAACGAAAAAAGTATTTCTTCAGGGTGAAAATCGAGGATATATGTGTGAACTTATATCAGTTGATATCTCGGTGCATTTTTAAGCTAGCGCAAATCTGATAACACAGATCGACGAAGCTTAAAAATCCGCATCGAATGCACTATACTACATTGAGAAACGCTTAATACAAAAATTAGTTATGATCGTTTGAAAAATGATGCATTAGTGTATGTTGAGTTTCCATGTACACTCAACATTGCTTCCAAAAACATTTTGACAAAAATTTTTTCGAAAAATTTCAAAATAATTTAGCAAAAAGTAGATGTTTTTAGATTCCTTTTTTCAAGGCAAAGACGATGGACAATGTTATTAAACAAAAAAACTAGTTCTTCAGGGTGAAAATCGGGTATATATGTGTGAACTTATATCAGTTGATATCTCGGTGCATTTTTAAGCTAGCGCAAATCTGATAACACAGATCGACGCAGCTTGAAAATCCGCATCGAATGCACTATACTACATTGAGAAACGCTTAATACAAAAATTAGTTATGATCGTTTGAAAAATGATGCATTAGTGTATGTTGAGTTTCCATGTACACTCAACATTGCTTCCAAAAACATTTTGACAAAAATTTTTTCGAAAAATTTCAAGATAATTTAGCAAAAAGTAGATGCTTTTAGATTCCATTTTTCAAGGCAAAGACGATGGACAAGGTTATTCAACGAAAAAATTAATTCTTCAGGGTGAAAATCGGGTATATATGTGTGAACTTATATCAGTTGATATCTCGGTGCATTTTTAAGCTAGCGCAAATCTGATAACACAGATCGACGCAGCTTGAAAATCCGCATCGAATGCACTATACTACATTGAGAAACGCTTAATACAAAAATTAGTTATGATCGTTTGAAAAATGATGCATTAGTGTATGTTGAGTTTCCATGTACACTCAACATTGCTTCCAAAAACATTTTGACAAAAATTTTTTCGAAAAATTTCAAAATAATTTAGCAAAAAGTAGATGTTTTTAGATTCCTTTTTTCGAGGCAAAGACGATGGACAATGTTATTCAACGAAAAAATTAATTCTTCAGGGTGAAAATCGGGTATATATGTGTGAACTTATATCAGTTGATATCTCGGTGCATTTTTAAGCTAGCGCAAATCTGATAACACAGATCGACGCAGCTTGAAAATCCGCATCGAATGCACTATACTACATTGAGAAACGCTTAATACAAAAATTAGTTATGATCGTTTGAAAAATGATGCATTAGTGTATGTTGAGTTTCCATGTACACTCAACATTGCTTCCAAAAACATTTTGACAAAAATTTTTTCGAAAAATTTCAAGATAATTTAGCAAAAAGTAGATGCTTTTAGATTCCATTTTTCAAGGCAAAGACGATGGACAAGGTTATTCAACGAAAAAATTAATTCTTCAGGGTGAAAATCGGGTATATATGTGTGAACTTATATCAGTTGATATCTCGGTGCATTTTTAAGCTAGCGCAAATCTGATAACACAGATCGACGCAGCTTAAAAATCCGGATCGAATGCACTATACTACATTGAGAAACGCTTAATACAAAAATTAGTTATGATCGTTTGAAAAATTATGCATTAGTGTATGTTGAGTTTCCATGTACACTCAACATTGCTTCCAAAAACATTTTGACAAAAATTTTTTCGAAAAATTTCAAAATAATTTAGCAAAAAGTAGATGTTTTTAGATTCCATTTTTCAAAGCAAAGACGATAGACAATGGTATTCAACGAAAAAATTAATTCTTCAGGGTGAAAATCGAGGATATAAGTGTGAACTTATATCAGTTGATATCTCGGTGCATTTTTAAGCTAGCGCAAATCTGATAACACAGATCGACGAAGCTTAAAAATCCGCATCGAATGCACTATACTACATTGAGAAACGCTTAATACAAAAATTAGTTATGATCGTTTGAAAAATTATGCATTAGTGTATGTTGAGTTTCCATGTACACTCAACATTGCTTCCAAAAATATTTTGACAAAAATTTTTTCGAAAAATTTCAAAATAATTTAGCAAAAAGTAGATGTTTTTAGATTCCATTTTTCAAGGCAAAGACGATAGACAATGTTATTCAACGAAAAAAGTATTTCTTCAGGGTGAAAATCGAGGATATATGTGTGAACTTATATCAGTTGATATCTCGGTGCATTTTTAAGCTAGCGCAAATCTGATAACACAGATCGACGCAGCTTAAAAATCCGCATCGAATGCACTATACTACATTGAGAAACGCTTAATACAAAAATTAGTTATGATCGTTTGAAAAATGATGCATTAGTGTATGTTGAGTTTCCATGTACACTGAACATTGCTTCCAAAAACATTTTGACAAAAATTTTTTCGAAAAATTTCAAAATAATTTAGCAAAAAGTAGATGTTTTTAGATTCCTTTTTTCAAGGCAAAGACGATGGACAATGTTATTCAACGAAAAAATTAATTCTTCAGGGTGAAAATCGGGTATATATGTGTGAACTTATATCAGTTGATATCTCGGTGCATTTTTAAGCTAGCGCAAATCTGATAACACAGATCGACGCAGCTTGAAAATCCGCATCGAATGCACTATACTACATTGAGAAACGCTTAATACAAAAATTAGTTATGATCGTTTGAAAAATGATGCATTAGTGTATGTTGAGTTTCCATGTACACTCAACATTGCTTCCAAAAACATTTTGACAAAAATTTTTTCGAAAAATTTCAAGATAATTTAGCAAAAAGTAGATGCTTTTAGATTCCATTTTTCAAGGCAAAGACGATGGACAAGGTTATTCAACGAAAAAATTAATTCTTCAGGGTGAAAATCGGGTATATATGTGTGAACTTATATCAGTTGATATCTCGGTGCATTTTTAAGCTAGCGCAAATCTGATAACACAGATCGACGCAGCTTAAAAATCCGGATCGAATGCACTATACTACATTGAGAAACGCTTAATACAAAAATTAGTTATGATCGTTTGAAAAATTATGCATTAGTGTATGTTGAGTTTCCATGTACACTCAACATTGCTTCCAAAAACATTTTGACAAAAATTTTTTCGAAAAATTTCAAAATAATTTAGCAAAAAGTAGATGTTTTTAGATTCCATTTTTCAAAGCAAAGACGATAGACAATGGTATTCAACGAAAAAATTAATTCTTCAGGGTGAAAATCGAGGATATAAGTGTGAACTTATATCAGTTGATATCTCGGTGCATTTTTAAGCTAGCGCAAATCTGATAACACAGATCGACGAAGCTTAAAAATCCGCATCGAATGCACTATACTACATTGAGAAACGCTTAATACAAAAATTAGTTATGATCGTTTGAAAAATTATGCATTAGTGTATGTTGAGTTTCCATGTACACTCAACATTGCTTCCAAAAATATTTTGACAAAAATTTTTTCGAAAAATTTCAAAATAATTTAGCAAAAAGTAGATGTTTTTAGATTCCATTTTTCAAGGCAAAGACGATAGACAATGTTATTCAACGAAAAAAGTATTTCTTCAGGGTGAAAATCGAGGATATATGTGTGAACTTATATCAGTTGATATCTCGGTGCATTTTTAAGCTAGCGCAAATCTGATAACACAGATCGACGCAGCTTAAAAATCCGCATCGAATGCACTATACTACATTGAGAAACGCTTAATACAAAAATTAGTTATGATCGTTTGAAAAATGATGCATTAGTGTATGTTGAGTTTCCATGTACACTGAACATTGCTTCCAAAAACATTTTGACAAAAATTTTTTCGAAAAATTTCAAAATAATTTAGCAAAAAGTAGATGTTTTTAGATTCCTTTTTTCAAGGCAAAGACGATGGACAATGTTATTCAACGAAAAAATTAATTCTTCAGGGTGAAAATCGGGTATATATGTGTGAACTTATATCAGTTGATATCTCGGTGCATTTTTAAGCTAGCGCAAATCTGATAACACAGATCGACGCAGCTTGAAAATCCGCATCGAATGCACTATACTACATTGAGAAACGCTTAATACAAAAATTAGTTATGATCGTTTGAAAAATGATGCATTAGTGTATGTTGAGTTTCCATGTACACTCAACATTGCTTCCAAAAACATTTTGACAAAAATTTTTTCGAAAAATTTCAAGATAATTTAGCAAAAAGTAGAAGCTTTTAGATTCCATTTTTCAAGGCAAAGACGATGGACAAGGTTATTCAACGAAAAAATTAATTCTTCAGGGTGAAAATCGGGTATATATGTGTGAACTTATATCAGTTGATATCTCGGTGCATTTTTAAGCTAGCGCAAATCTGATAACACAGATCGACGCAGCTTGAAAATCCGCATCGAATGCACTATACTACATTGAGAAACGCTTAATACAAAAATTAGTTATGATCGTTTGAAAAATGATGCATTAGTGTATGTTGAGTTTCCATGTACACTCAACATTGCTTCCAAAAACATTTTGACAAAAATTTTTTCGAAAAATTTCAAAATAATTTAGCAAAAAGTAGATGTTTTTAGATTCCATTTTTCAAGGCAAAGACGATAGACAATGTTATTCAACGAAAAAATTAATTCTTCAGGGTGAAAATCGAGGATATAAGTGTGAACTTATATCAGTTGATATCTCGGTGCATTTTTAAGCTAGCGCAAATCTGATAACACAGATCGACGCAGCTTAAAAATCCGCATCGAATGCACTATACTACATTGAGAAACACTTGATACAAAAATTAGTTATGATCGTTTGAAAAATGATGCATTAGTGTATGGAGTTTCCATGTACACTCAACATTTCTTCCAAAAACATTTTGACAAAAATTTTTTCGAAAAATTTCAAAATAATTTAGCAAAAAGTAGATGTTTTAAGATTCCATTTTTCAAGGCAAAGACGATGGACAATGTTATTCAACGAAAAAATTAATTCTTCAGGGTGAAAATCGAGGATATAAGTGTGAACTTATATCAGTTGATATCTCGGTGCATTTTTAAGCTAGCGCAAATCTGATAACACAGATCGACGAAGCTTAAAAATCCGCATCGAATGCACTATACTACATTGAGAAACGCTTAATACAAAAATTAGTTATGATCGTTTGAAAAATTATGCATTAGTGTATGTTGAGTTTCCATGTACACTCAACATTGCTTCCAAAAACATTTTGACAAAAATTTTTTCGAAAAATTTCAAAATAATTTAGCAAAAAGTAGATGTTTTTAGATTCCTTTTTTCGAGGCAAAGACGATGGACAATGTTATTCAACGAAAAAATTAATTCTTCAGGGTGAAAATCGGGTATATATGTGTGAACTTATATCAGTTGATATCTCGGTGCATTTTTAAGCTAGC
Source organism: Auanema rhodensis (assembly GCA_964057225.1). Lineage (NCBI taxonomy): Eukaryota > Metazoa > Nematoda > Chromadorea > Rhabditida > Rhabditidae > Auanema > Auanema rhodense. The sequence goes on along the minus strand of OZ059899.1, from coordinate 3,649,328 downwards.
GCAAATCTGATAACACAGATCGACGCAGCTTGAAAATCCGCATCGAATGCACTATACTACATTGAGAAACGCTTAATACAAAAATTAGTTATGATCGTTTGAAAAATGATGCATTAGTGTATGTTGAGTTTCCATGTACACTCAACATTGCTTCCAAAAACATTTTGACAAAAATTTTTTCGAAAAATTTCAAGATAATTTAGCAAAAAGTAGATGCTTTTAGATTCCATTTTTCAAGGCAAAGACGATGGACAAGGTTATTCAACGAAAAAATTAATTCTTCAGGGTGAAAATCGGGTATATATGTGTGAACTTATATCAGTTGATATCTCGGTGCATTTTTAAGCTAGCGCAAATCTGATAACACAGATCGACGCAGCTTAAAAATCCGGATCGAATGCACTATACTACATTGAGAAACGCTTAATACAAAAATTAGTTATGATCGTTTGAAAAATTATGCATTAGTGTATGTTGAGTTTCCATGTACACTCAACATTGCTTCCAAAAACATTTTGACAAAAATTTTTTCGAAAAATTTCAAAATAATTTAGCAAAAAGTAGATGTTTTTAGATTCCATTTTTCAAAGCAAAGACGATAGACAATGGTATTCAACGAAAAAATTAATTCTTCAGGGTGAAAATCGAGGATATAAGTGTGAACTTATATCAGTTGATATCTCGGTGCATTTTTAAGCTAGCGCAAATCTGATAACACAGATCGACGAAGCTTAAAAATCCGCATCGAATGCACTATACTACATTGAGAAACGCTTAATACAAAAATTAGTTATGATCGTTTGAAAAATTATGCATTAGTGTATGTTGAGTTTCCATGTACACTCAACATTGCTTCCAAAAATATTTTGACAAAAATTTTTTCGAAAAATTTCAAAATAATTTAGCAAAAAGTAGATGTTTTTAGATTCCATTTTTCAAGGCAAAGACGATAGACAATGTTATTCAACGAAAAAAGTATTTCTTCAGGGTGAAAATCGAGGATATATGTGTGAACTTATATCAGTTGATATCTCGGTGCATTTTTAAGCTAGCGCAAATCTGATAACACAGATCGACGCAGCTTAAAAATCCGCATCGAATGCACTATACTACATTGAGAAACGCTTAATACAAAAATTAGTTATGATCGTTTGAAAAATGATGCATTAGTGTATGTTGAGTTTCCATGTACACTGAACATTGCTTCCAAAAACATTTTGACAAAAATTTTTTCGAAAAATTTCAAAATAATTTAGCAAAAAGTAGATGTTTTTAGATTCCTTTTTTCAAGGCAAAGACGATGGACAATGTTATTCAACGAAAAAATTAATTCTTCAGGGTGAAAATCGGGTATATATGTGTGAACTTATATCAGTTGATATCTCGGTGCATTTTTAAGCTAGCGCAAATCTGATAACACAGATCGACGCAGCTTGAAAATCCGCATCGAATGCACTATACTACATTGAGAAACGCTTAATACAAAAATTAGTTATGATCGTTTGAAAAATGATGCATTAGTGTATGTTGAGTTTCCATGTACACTCAACATTGCTTCCAAAAACATTTTGACAAAAATTTTTTCGAAAAATTTCAAGATAATTTAGCAAAAAGTAGATGCTTTTAGATTCCATTTTTCAAGGCAAAGACGATGGACAAGGTTATTCAACGAAAAAATTAATTCTTCAGGGTGAAAATCGGGTATATATGTGTGAACTTATATCAGTTGATATCTCGGTGCATTTTTAAGCTAGCGCAAATCTGATAACACAGATCGACGCAGCTTAAAAATCCGGATCGAATGCACTATACTACATTGAGAAACGCTTAATACAAAAATTAGTTATGATCGTTTGAAAAATTATGCATTAGTGTATGTTGAGTTTCCATGTACACTCAACATTGCTTCCAAAAACATTTTGACAAAAATTTTTTCGAAAAATTTCAAAATAATTTAGCAAAAAGTAGATGTTTTTAGATTCCATTTTTCAAAGCAAAGACGATAGACAATGGTATTCAACGAAAAAATTAATTCTTCAGGGTGAAAATCGAGGATATAAGTGTGAACTTATATCAGTTGATATCTCGGTGCATTTTTAAGCTAGCGCAAATCTGATAACACAGATCGACGAAGCTTAAAAATCCGCATCGAATGCACTATACTACATTGAGAAACGCTTAATACAAAAATTAGTTATGATCGTTTGAAAAATTATGCATTAGTGTATGTTGAGTTTCCATGTACACTCAACATTGCTTCCAAAAATATTTTGACAAAAATTTTTTCGAAAAATTTCAAAATAATTTAGCAAAAAGTAGATGTTTTTAGATTCCATTTTTCAAGGCAAAGACGATAGACAATGTTATTCAACGAAAAAAGTATTTCTTCAGGGTGAAAATCGAGGATATATGTGTGAACTTATATCAGTTGATATCTCGGTGCATTTTTAAGCTAGCGCAAATCTGATAACACAGATCGACGCAGCTTAAAAATCCGCATCGAATGCACTATACTACATTGAGAAACGCTTAATACAAAAATTAGTTATGATCGTTTGAAAAATGATGCATTAGTGTATGTTGAGTTTCCATGTACACTGAACATTGCTTCCAAAAACATTTTGACAAAAATTTTTTCGAAAAATTTCAAAATAATTTAGCAAAAAGTAGATGTTTTTAGATTCCTTTTTTCAAGGCAAAGACGATGGACAATGTTATTCAACGAAAAAATTAATTCTTCAGGGTGAAAATCGGGTATATATGTGTGAACTTATATCAGTTGATATCTCGGTGCATTTTTAAGCTAGCGCAAATCTGATAACACAGATCGACGCAGCTTGAAAATCCGCATCGAATGCACTATACTACATTGAGAAACGCTTAATACAAAAATTAGTTATGATCGTTTGAAAAATGATGCATTAGTGTATGTTGAGTTTCCATGTACACTCAACATTGCTTCCAAAAACATTTTGACAAAAATTTTTTCGAAAAATTTCAAGATAATTTAGCAAAAAGTAGAAGCTTTTAGATTCCATTTTTCAAGGCAAAGACGATGGACAAGGTTATTCAACGAAAAAATTAATTCTTCAGGGTGAAAATCGGGTATATATGTGTGAACTTATATCAGTTGATATCTCGGTGCATTTTTAAGCTAGCGCAAATCTGATAACACAGATCGACGCAGCTTGAAAATCCGCATCGAATGCACTATACTACATTGAGAAACGCTTAATACAAAAATTAGTTATGATCGTTTGAAAAATGATGCATTAGTGTATGTTGAGTTTCCATGTACACTCAACATTGCTTCCAAAAACATTTTGACAAAAATTTTTTCGAAAAATTTCAAAATAATTTAGCAAAAAGTAGATGTTTTTAGATTCCATTTTTCAAGGCAAAGACGATAGACAATGTTATTCAACGAAAAAATTAATTCTTCAGGGTGAAAATCGGGTATATATGTGTGAACTTATATCAGTTGATATCTCGGTGCATTTTTAAGCTAGCGCAAATCTGATAACACAGATCGACGCAGCTTAAAAATCCGCATCGAATGCACTATACTACATTGAGAAACGCTTAATACAAAAATTAGTTATGATCGTTTGAAAAATGATGCATTAGTGTATGTTGAGTTTCCATGTACACTGAACATTGCTTCCAAAAACATTTTGACAAAAATTTTTTCGAAAAATTTCAAGATAATTTAGCAAAAAGTAGATGTTTTTAGATTCCTTTTTTCAAGGCAAAGACGATGGACAATGTTATTCAACGAAAAAATTAATTCTTCAGGGTGAAAATCGGGTATATATGTGTGAACTTATATCAGTTGATATCTCGGTGCATTTTTAAGCTAGCGCAAATCTGATAACACAGATCGACGCAGCTTAAAAATCCGGATCGAATGCACTATACTACATTGAGAAACGCTTAATACAAAAATTAGTTATGATCGTTTGAAAAATTATGCATTAGTGTATGTTGAGTTTCCATGTACACTCAACATTGCTTCCAAAAACATTTTGACAAAAATTTTTTCGAAAAATTTCAAAATAATTTAGCAAAAAGTAGATGTTTTTAGATTCCATTTTTCAAAGCAAAGACGATAGACAATGGTATTCAACGAAAAAATTAATTCTTCAGGGTGAAAATCGAGGATATAAGTGTGAACTTATATCAGTTGATATCTCGGTGCATTTTTAAGCTAGCGCAAATCTGATAACACAGATCGACGAAGCTTAAAAATCCGCATCGAATGCACTATACTACATTGAGAAACGCTTAATACAAAAATTAGTTATGATCGTTTGAAAAATTATGCATTAGTGTATGTTGAGTTTCCATGTACACTCAACATTGCTTCCAAAAATATTTTGACAAAAATTTTTTCGAAAAATTTCAAAATAATTTAGCAAAAAGTAGATGTTTTTAGATTCCATTTTTCAAGGCAAAGACGATAGACAATGTTATTCAACGAAAAAAGTATTTCTTCAGGGTGAAAATCGAGGATATATGTGTGAACTTATATCAGTTGATATCTCGGTGCATTTTTAAGCTAGCGCAAATCTGATAACACAGATCGACGCAGCTTAAAAATCCGCATCGAATGCACTATACTACATTGAGAAACGCTTAATACAAAAATTAGTTATGATCGTTTGAAAAATGATGCATTAGTGTATGTTGAGTTTCCATGTACACTGAACATTGCTTCCAAAAACATTTTGACAAAAATTTTTTCGAAAAATTTCAAAATAATTTAGCAAAAAGTAGATGTTTTTAGATTCCTTTTTTCAAGGCAAAGACGATGGACAATGTTATTCAACGAAAAAATTAATTCTTCAGGGTGAAAATCGGGTATATATGTGTGAACTTATATCAGTTGATATCTCGGTGCATTTTTAAGCTAGCGCAAATCTGATAACACAGATCGACGCAGCTTGAAAATCCGCATCGAATGCACTATACTACATTGAGAAACGCTTAATACAAAAATTAGTTATGATCGTTTGAAAAATGATGCATTAGTGTATGTTGAGTTTCCATGTACACTCAACATTGCTTCCAAAAACATTTTGACAAAAATTTTTTCGAAAAATTTCAAGATAATTTAGCAAAAAGTAGAAGCTTTTAGATTCCATTTTTCAAGGCAAAGACGATGGACAAGGTTATTCAACGAAAAAATTAATTCTTCAGGGTGAAAATCGGGTATATATGTGTGAACTTATATCAGTTGATATCTCGGTGCATTTTTAAGCTAGCGCAAATCTGATAACACAGATCGACGCAGCTTGAAAATCCGCATCGAATGCACTATACTACATTGAGAAACGCTTAATACAAAAATTAGTTATGATCGTTTGAAAAATGATGCATTAGTGTATGTTGAGTTTCCATGTACACTCAACATTGCTTCCAAAAACATTTTGACAAAAATTTTTTCGAAAAATTTCAAAATAATTTAGCAAAAAGTAGATGTTTTTAGATTCCATTTTTCAAGGCAAAGACGATAGACAATGTTATTCAACGAAAAAATTAATTCTTCAGGGTGAAAATCGAGGATATAAGTGTGAACTTATATCAGTTGATATCTCGGTGCATTTTTAAGCTAGCGCAAATCTGATAACACAGATCGACGCAGCTTAAAAATCCGCATCGAATGCACTATACTACATTGAGAAACACTTGATACAAAAATTAGTTATGATCGTTTGAAAAATGATGCATTAGTGTATGGAGTTTCCATGTACACTCAACATTTCTTCCAAAAACATTTTGACAAAAATTTTTTCGAAAAATTTCAAAATAATTTAGCAAAAAGTAGATGTTTTAAGATTCCATTTTTCAAGGCAAAGACGATGGACAATGTTATTCAACGAAAAAATTAATTCTTCAGGGTGAAAATCGAGGATATAAGTGTGAACTTATATCAGTTGATATCTCGGTGCATTTTTAAGCTAGCGCAAATCTGATAACACAGATCGACGAAGCTTAAAAATCCGCATCGAATGCACTATACTACATTGAGAAACGCTTAATACAAAAATTAGTTATGATCGTTTGAAAAATGATGCATTAGTGTATGTTGAGTTTCCATGTACACTCAACATTGCTTCCAAAAACATTTTGACAAAAATTTTTTCGAAAAATTTCAAAATAATTTAGCAAAAAGTAGATGTTTTTAGATTCCTTTTTTCAAGGCAAAGACGATGGACAATGTTATTCAACGAAAAAATTAATTCTTCAGGGTGAAAATCGGGTATATATGTGTGAACTTATATCAGTTGATATCTCGGTGCATTTTTAAGCTAGCGCAAATCTGATAACACAGATCGACGCAGCTTGAAAATCCGCATCGAATGCACTATACTACATTGAGAAACGCTTAATACAAAAATTAGTTATGATCGTTTGAAAAATGATGCATTAGTGTATGTTGAGTTTCCATGTACACTCAACATTGCTTCCAAAAACATTTTGACAAAAATTTTTTCGAAAAATTTCAAGATAATTTAGCAAAAAGTAGAAGCTTTTAGATTCCATTTTTCAAGGCAAAGACGATGGACAAGGTTATTAAACGAAAAAATTAATTCTTCAGGGTGAAAATCGGGTATATATGTGTGAACTTATATCAGTTGATATCTCGGTGCATTTTTAAGCTAGCGCAAATCTGATAACACAGATCGACGCAGCTTAAAAATCCGCATCGAATGCACTATACTACATTGAGAAACGCTTAATACAAAAATTAGTTATGATCAATTGAAAAATGATGCATTAGTGTATGTTGAGTTTCCATGTACACTGAACATTGCTTCCAAAAACATTTTGACAAAAATTTTTTCGAAAAATTTCAAGATAATTTAGCAAAAAGTAGATGTTTTTAGATTCCTTTTTTCAAGGCAAAGACGATGGACAATGTTATTCAACGAAAAAATTAATTCTTCAGGGTGAAAATCGGGTATATATGTGTGAACTTATATCAGTTGATATCTCGGTGCATTTTTAAGCTAGCGCAAATCAGATAACACAGATCGACGCAGCTTGAAAATCCGCATCGAATGCACTATACTACATTGAGAAACGCTTAATACAAAAATTAGTTATGATCGTTTGAAAAATGATGCATTAGTGTATGTTGAGTTTCCATGTACACTCAACATTGCTTCCAAAAACATTTTGACAAAAATGTTTTCGAAAAATTTCAAGATAATTTAGCAAAAAGTAGATGTTTTTAGATTCCTTTTTTCAAGGCAAAGACGATGGACAAGGTTATTCAACGAAAAAATTAATTCTTCAGGGTGAAAATCGGGTATATATGTGTGAACTTATATCAGTTGATATCTCGGTGCATTTTTAAGCTACCGCAAATCTGATAACACAGATCGACGCAGCTTGAAAATCCGCATCGAATGCACTATACTATATTGAGAAACGCTTAATACAAAAATTAGTTATGATCGTTTGAAAAATGATGCATTAGTGTATGTTGAGTTTCCATGTACACTCAACATTGCTTCCAAAAACATTTTGACAAAAATTTTTTCGAAAAATTTCAAGATAATTTAGCAAAAAGTAGAAGCTTTTAGATTCCATTTTTCAAGGCAAAGACGATGGACAAGGTTATTAAACGAAAAAATTAATTCTTCAGGGTGAAAATCGGGTATATATGTGTGAACTTATATCAGTTGATATCTCGGTGCATTTTTAAGCTAGCGCAAATCTGATAACACAGATCGACGCAGCTTAAAAATCCGCATCGAATGCACTATACTACATTGAGAAACGCTTAATACAAAAATTAGTTATGATCGTTTGAAAAATGATGCATTAGTGTATGTTGAGTTTCCATGTACACTCAACATTGCTTCCAAAAACATTTTGACAAAAATTTTTTCGAAAAATTTCAAAATAATTTAGCAAAAAGTAGATGTTTTAAGATTCCATTTTTCAAGGCAAAGACGATGGACAATGTTATTCAACGAAAAAATTAATTCTTCAGGGTGAAAATCGGGTATATATGTGTGAACTTATATCAGTTGATATCTCGGTGCATTTTTAAGCTAGCGCAAATCAGATCACACAGATCGACGCAGCTTGAAAATCCGCATCGAATGCACTATACTACATTGAGAAACGCTTAATACAAAAATTAGTTATGATCGTTTGAAAAATGATGCATTAGTGTATGTTGAGTTTCCATGTACACTCAACATTGCTTCCAAAAACATTTTGACAAAAATTTTTTCGAAAAATTTCAAGATAATTTAGCAAAAAGTAGATGTTTTTAGATTCCTTTTTTCAAGGCAAAGACGATGGACAAGGTTATTCAACGAAAAAATTAATTCTTCAGGGTGAAAATCGGGTATATATGTGTGAACTTATATCAGTTGATATCTCGGTGCATTTTTAAGCTACCGCAAATCTGATAACACAGATCGACGCAGCTTGAAAATCCGCATCGAATGCACTATACTATATTGAGAAACGCTTAATACAAAAATTAGTTATGATCGTTTGAAAAATGATGCATTAGTGTATGTTGAGTTTCCATGTACACTCAACATTGCTTCCAAAAACATTTTGACAAAAATTTTTTCGAAAAATTTCAAGATAATTTAGCAAAAAGTAGAAGCTTTTAGATTCCATTTTTCAAGGCAAAGACGATGGACAAGGTTATTAAACGAAAAAATTAATTCTTCAGGGTGAAAATCGGGTATATATGTGTGAACTTATATCAGTTGATATCTCGGTGCATTTTTAAGCTAGCGCAAATCTGATAACACAGATCGACGCAGCTTAAAAATCCGCATCGAATGCACTATACTACATTGAGAAACGCTTAATACAAAAATTAGTTATGATCGTTTGAAAAATGATGCATTAGTGTATGTTGAGTTTCCATGTACACTCAACATTGCTTCCAAAAACATTTTGACAAAAATTTTTTCGAAAAATTTCGAAATAATTTAGCAAAAAGTAGATGTTTTAAGATTCCATTTTTCAAGGCAAAGACGATGGACAATGTTATTCAACGAAAAAATTAATTCTTCAGGGTGAAAATCGGGTATATATGTGTGAACTTATATCAGTTGATATCTCGGTGCATTTTTAAGCTAGCGCAAATCAGATAACACAGATCGACGCAGCTTGAAAATCCGCATCGAATGCACTATACTACATTGAGAAACGCTTAATACAAAAATTAGTTATGATCGTTTGAAAAATGATGCATTAGTGTATGTTGAGTTTCCATGTACACTCAACATTGCTTCCAAAAACATTTTGACAAAAATTTTTTCGAAAAATTTCAAGATAATTTAGCAAAAAGTAGATGTTTTTAGATTCCTTTTTTCAAGGCAAAGACGATGGACAAGGTTATTCAACGAAAAAATTAATTCTTCAGGGTGAAAATCGGGTATATATGTGTGAACTTATATCAGTTGATATCTCGGTGCATTTTTAAGCTACCGCAAATCTGATAACACAGATCGACGCAGCTTGAAAATCCGCATCGAATGCACTATACTATATTGAGAAACGCTTAATACAAAAATTAGTTATGATCGTTTGAAAAATGATGCATTAGTGTATGTTGAGTTTCCATGTACACTCAACATTGCTTCCAAAAACATTTTGACAAAAATTTTTTCGAAAAATTTCAAGATAATTTAGCAAAAAGTAGAAGCTTTTAGATTCCATTTTTCAAGGCAAAGACGATGGACAAGGTTATTAAACGAAAAAATTAATTCTTCAGGGTGAAAATCGGGTATATATGTGTGAACTTATATCAGTTGATATCTCGGTGCATTTTTAAGCTAGCGCAAATCTGATAACACAGATCGACGCAGCTTAAAAATCCGCATCGAATGCACTATACTACATTGAGAAACGCTTAATACAAAAATTAGTTATGATCGTTTGAAAAATGATGCATTAGTGTATGTTGAGTTTCCATGTACACTGAACATTGCTTCCAAAAACATTTTGACAAAAATTTTTTCGAAAAATTTCAAGATAATTTAGCAAAAAGTAGGTGTTTTTAGATTCCTTTTTTCAAGGCAAAGACGATGGACAATGTTATTCAACGAAAAAATTAATTCTTCAGGGTGAAAATCGGGTATATATGTGTGAACTTATATCAGTTGATATCTCGGTGCATTTTTAAGCTAGCGCAAATCAGATAACACAGATCGACGCAGCTTGAAAATCCGCATCGAATGCACTATACTACATTGAGAAACGCTTAATACAAAAATTAGTTATGATCGTTTGAAAAATGATGCATTAGTGTATGTTGAGTTTCCATGTACACTCAACATTGCTTCCAAAAACATTTTGACAAAAATTTTTTCGAAAAATTTCAAGATAATTTAGCAAAAAGTAGATGTTTTTAGATTCCTTTTTTCAAGGCAAAGACGATGGACAAGGTTATTCAACGAAAAAATTAATTCTTCAGGGTGAAAATCGGGTATATATGTGTGAACTTATATCAGTTGATATCTCGGTGCATTTTTAAGCTAGCGCAAATCTGATAACACAGATCGACGCAGCTTGAAAATCCGCATCGAATGCACTATACTACATTGAGAAACGCTTAATACAAAAATTAGTTATGATCGTTTGAAAAATGATGCATTAGTGTATGTTGAGTTTCCATGTACACTCAACATTGCTTCCAAAAACATTTTGACAAAAATTTTTTCGAAAAATTTCAAGATAATTTAGCAAAAAGTAGATGTTTTTAGATTCCTTTTTTCAAGGCAAAGACGATTGACAAGGTTATTCAACGAAAAAATTAATTCTTCAGGGTGAAAATCGGGTATATATGTGTGAACTTATATCAGTTGATATCTCGGTGCATTTTTAAGCTACCGCAAATCTGATAACACAGATCGACGCAGCTTGAAAATCCGCATCGAATGCACTATACTATATTGAGAAACGCTTAATACAAAAATTAGTTATGATCGTTTGAAAAATGATGCATTAGTGTATGTTGAGTTTCCATGTACACTCAACATTGCTTCCAAAAACATTTTGACAAAAATTTTTTCGAAAAATTTCAAGATAATTTAGCAAAAAGTAGATGTTTTTAGATTCCTTTTTTCAAGGCAAAGACGATGGACAAGGTTATTCAACGAAAAAATTAATTCTTCAGGGTGAAAATCGGGTATATATGTGTGAACTTATATCAGTTGATATCTCGGTGCATTTTTAAGCTACCGCAAATCTGATAACACAGATCGACGCAGCTTGAAAATCCGCATCGAATGCACTATACTATATTGAGAAACGCTTAATACAAAAATTAGTTATGATCGTTTGAAAAATGATGCATTAGTGTATGTTGAGTTTCCATGTACACTCAACATTGCTTCCAAAAACATTTTGACAAAAATTTTTTCGAAAAATTTCAAGATAATTTAGCAAAAAGTAGAAGCTTTTAGATTCCATTTTTCAAGGCAAAGACGATGGACAAGGTTATTAAACGAAAAAATTAATTCTTCAGGGTGAAAATCGGGTATATATGTGTGAACTTATATCAGTTGATATCTCGGTGCATTTTTAAGCTAGCGCAAATCTGATAACACAGATCGACGCAGCTTAAAAATCCGCATCGAATGCACTATACTACATTGAGAAACGCTTAATACAAAAATTAGTTATGATCGTTTGAAAAATGATGCATTAGTGTATGTTGAGTTTCCATGTACACTGAACATTGCTTCCAAAAACATTTTGACAAAAATTTTTTCGAAAAATTTCAAGATAATTTAGCAAAAAGTAGGTGTTTTTAGATTCCTTTTTTCAAGGCAAAGACGATGGACAATGTTATTCAACGAAAAAATTAATTCTTCAGGGTGAAAATCGGGTATATATGTGTGAACTTATATCAGTTGATATCTCGGTGCATTTTTAAGCTAGCGCAAATCAGATAACACAGATCGACGCAGCTTGAAAATCCGCATCGAATGCACTATACTACATTGAGAAACGCTTAATACAAAAATTAGTTATGATCGTTTGAAAAATGATGCATTAGTGTATGTTGAGTTTCCATGTACACTCAACATTGCTTCCAAAAACATTTTGACAAAAATTTTTTCGAAAAATTTCAAGATAATTTAGCAAAAAGTAGATGTTTTTAGATTCCTTTTTTCAAGGCAAAGACGATGGACAAGGTTATTCAACGAAAAAATTAATTCTTCAGGGTGAAAATCGGGTATATATGTGTGAACTTATATCAGTTGATATCTCGGTGCATTTTTAAGCTACCGCAAATCTGATAACACAGATCGACGCAGCTTGAAAATCCGCATCGAATGCACTATACTATATTGAGAAACGCTTAATACAAAAATTAGTTATGATCGTTTGAAAAATGATGCATTAGTGTATGTTGAGTTTCCATGTACACTCAACATTGCTTCCAAAAACATTTTGACAAAAATTTTTTCGAAAAATTTCAAAATAATTTAGCAAAAAGTAGATGTTTTAAGATTCCATTTTTCAAGGCAAAAACGCTGGACAAGGTTATTCAACGAAAAAATTAATTCTTCAGGGTGAAAATCGAGGATATAAGTGTGAACTTATATCAGTTGATATCTCGGTGCATTTTTAAGCTAGCGCAAATCTGATAACACAGATCGACGAAGCTTAAAAATCCGCATCGAATGCACTATACTACATTGAGAAACGCTTAATACAATAATTAGTTATGATCGTTTGAAAAATTATGCATTAGTGTATGTTGAGTTTCCATGTACACTCAACATTGCTTCCAAAAACATTTTGACAAAAATTTTTTCGAAAAATTTCAAAATAATTTAGCAAAAAGTAGATGTTTTAAGATTCCATTTTTCAAGGCAAAGACGATGGACAAGGTTATTCAACGAAAAAATTAATTCTTCAGGGTGAAAATCGGGTATATATGTGTGAACTTATATCAGTTGATATCTCGGTGCATTTTTAAGCTAGCGCAAATCTGATAACACAGATCGACGCAGCTTGAAAATCCGCATCGAATGCACTATACTACATTGAGAAACGCTTAATACAAAAATTAGTTATGATCGTTTGAAAAATGATGCATTAGTGTATGTTGAGTTTCCATGTACACTCAACATTGCTTCCAAAAACATTTTGACAAAAATTTTTTCGAAAAATTTCAAGATAATTTAGCAAAAAGTAGAAGCTTTTAGATTCCATTTTTCAAGGCAAAGACGATGGACAAGGTTATTCAACGAAAAAATTAATTCTTCAGGGTGAAAATCGGGTATATATGTGTGAACTTATATCAGTTGATATCTCGGTGCATTTTTAAGCTAGCGCAAATCTGATAACACAGATCGACGCAGCTTGAAAATCCGCATCGAATGCACTATACTACATTGAGAAACGCTTAATACAAAAATTAGTTATGATCGTTTGAAAAATGATGCATTAGTGTATGTTGAGTTTCCATGTACACTCAACATTGCTTCCAAAAACATTTTGACAAAAATTTTTTCGAAAAATTTCAAAATAATTTAGCAAAAAGTAGATGTTTTAAGATTCCATTTTTCAAGGCAAAAACGCTGGACAAGGTTATTCAACGAAAAAATTAATTCTTCAGGGTGAAAATCGAGGATATAAGTGTGAACTTATATCAGTTGATATCTCGGTGCATTTTTAAGCTAGCGCAAATCTGATAACACAGATCGACGAAGCTTAAAAATCCGCATCGAATGCACTATACTACATTGAGAAACGCTTAATACAATAATTAGTTATGATCGTTTGAAAAATTATGCATTAGTGTATGTTGAGTTTCCATGTACACTCAACATTGCTTCCAAAAACATTTTGACAAAAATTTTTTCGAAAAATTTCAAAATAATTTAGCAAAAAGTAGATGTTTTAAGATTCCATTTTTCAAGGCAAAGACGATGGACAAGGTTATTCAACGAAAAAATTAATTCTTCAGGGTGAAAATCGGGTATATATGTGTGAACTTATATCAGTTGATATCTCGGTGCATTTTTAAGCTAGCGCAAATCTGATAACACAGATCGACGCAGCTTGAAAATCCGCATCGAATGCACTATACTACATTGAGAAACGCTTAATACAAAAATTAGTTATGATCGTTTGAAAAATGATGCATTAGTGTATGTTGAGTTTCCATGTACACTCAACATTGCTTCCAAAAACATTTTGACAAAAATTTTTTCGAAAAATTTCAAGATAATTTAGCAAAAAGTAGAAGCTTTTAGATTCCATTTTTCAAGGCAAAGACGATGGACAAGGTTATTCAACGAAAAAATTAATTCTTCAGGGTGAAAATCGGGTATATATGTGTGAACTTATATCAGTTGATATCTCGGTGCATTTTTAAGCTAGCGCAAATCTGATAACACAGATCGACGCAGCTTGAATATCCGCATCGAATGCACTATACTACATTGAGAAACGCTTAATACAAAAATTAGTTATGATCGTTTGAAAAATGATGCATTAGTGTATGTTGAGTTTCCATGTACACTCAACATTGCTTCCAAAAACATTTTGACAAAAATTTTTTCGAAAAATTTCAAAATAATTTAGCAAAAAGTAGATGTTTTAAGATTCCATTTTTCAAGGCAAAAACGCTGGACAAGGTTATTCAACGAAAAAATTAATTCTTCAGGGTGAAAATCGAGGATATAAGTGTGAACTTATATCAGTTGATATCTCGGTGCATTTTTAAGCTAGCGCAAATCTGATAACACAGATCGACGAAGCTTAAAAATCCGCATCGAATGCACTATACTACATTGAGAAACGCTTAATACAATAATTAGTTATGATCGTTTGAAAAATTATGCATTAGTGTATGTTGAGTTTCCATGTACACTCAACATTGCTTCCAAAAACATTTTGACAAAAATTTTTTCGAAAAATTTCAAAATAATTTAGCAAAAAGTAGATGTTTTAAGATTCCATTTTTCAAGGCAAAGACGATGGACAAGGTTATTCAACGAAAAAATTAATTCTTCAGGGTGAAAATCGGGTATATATGTGTGAACTTATATCAGTTGATATCTCGGTGCATTTTTAAGCTAGCGCAAATCTGATAACACAGATCGACGCAGCTTAAAAATCCGCATCGAATGCACTATACTACATTGAGAAACGCTTAATACAAAAATTAGTTATGATCGTTTGAAAAATGATGCATTAGTGTATGTTGAGTTTCCATGTACACTGAACATTGCTTCCAAAAACATTTTGACAAAAATTTTTTCGAAAAATTTCAAAATAATTTAGCAAAAAGTAGATGTTTTTAGATTCCTTTTTTCAAGGCAAAGACGATGGACAATGTTATTCAACGAAAAAATTAATTCTTCAGGGTGAAAATCGCGTATATATGTGTGAACTTATATCAGTTGATATCTCGGTGCATTTTTAAGCTAGCGCAAATCTGATAACACAGATCGACGCAGCTTGAAAATCCGCATCGAATGCACTATACTACATTGAGAAACGCTTAATACAAAAATTAGTTATGATCGTTTGAAAAATGATGCATTAGTGTATGTTGAGTTTCCATGTACACTCAACATTGCTTCCAAAAACATTTTGACAAAAATTTTTTCGAAAAATTTCAAGATAATTTAGCAAAAAGTAGAAGCTTTTAGATTCCATTTTTCAAGGCAAAGACGATGGACAAGGTTATTCAACGAAAAAATTAATTCTTCAGGGTGAAAATCGGGTATATATGTGTGAACTTATATCAGTTGATATCTCGGTGCATTTTTAAGCTAGCGCAAATCTGATAACACAGATCGACGCAGCTTGAAAATCCGCATCGAATGCACTATACTACATTGAGAAACGCTTAATACAAAAATTAGTTATGATCGTTTGAAAAATGATGCATTAGTGTATGTTGAGTTTCCATGTACACTCAACATTGCTTCCAAAAACATTTTGACAAAAATTTTTTCGAAAAATTTCAAAATAATTTAGCAAAAAGTAGATGTTTTTAGATTCCATTTTTCAAGGCAAAGACGATAGACAATGTTATTCAACGAAAAAATTAATTCTTCAGGGTGAAAATCGAGGATATAAGTGTGAACTTATATCAGTTGATATCTCGGTGCATTTTTAAGCTAGCGCAAATCTGATAACACAGATCGACGCAGCTTAAAAATCCGCATCGAATGCACTATACTACATTGAGAAACACTTGATACAAAAATTAGTTATGATCGTTTGAAAAATGTTGCATTAGTGTATGTTGAGTTTCCATGTACACTCAACATTTCTTCCAAAAACATTTTGACAAAAATTTTTTCGAAAAATTTCAAAATAATTTAGCAAAAAGTAGATGTTTTAAGATTCCATTTTTCAAGGCAAAGACGATGGACAATGTTATTCAACGAAAAAATTAATTCTTCAGGGTGAAAATCGAGGATATAAGTGTGAACTTATATCAGTTGATATCTCGGTGCATTTTTAAGCTAGCGCAAATCTGATAACACAGATCGACGCAGCTTAAAAATCCGCATCGAATGCACTATACTACATTGAGAAACACTTGATACAAAAATTAGTTATGATCGTTTGAAAAATGATGCATTAGTGTATGTTGAGTTTCCATGTACACTCAACATTTCTTCCAAAAACATTTTGACAAAAATTTTTTCGAAAAATTTCAAAATAATTTAGCAAAAAGTAGATGTTTTAAGATTCCATTTTTCAAGGCAAAGACGATGGACAATGTTATTCAACGAAAAAATTAATTCTTCAGGGTGAAAATCGAGGATATAAGTGTGAACTTATATCAGTTGATATCTCGGTGCATTTTTAAGCTAGCGCAAATCTGATAACACAGATCGACGAAGCTTAAAAATCCGCATCGAATGCACTATACTACATTGAGAAACGCTTAATACAAAAATTAGTTATGATCGTTTGAAAAATGATGCATTAGTGTATGTTGAGTTTCCATGTACACTCAACATTGCTTCCAAAAACATTTTGACAAAAATTTTTTCGAAAAATTTCAAAATAATTTAGCAAAAAGTAGATGTTTTTAGATTCCTTTTTTCGAGGCAAAGACGATGGACAATGTTATTCAACGAAAAAATTAATTCTTCAGGGTGAAAATCGGGTATATATGTGTGAACTTATATCAGTTGATATCTCGGTGCATTTTTAAGCTAGCGCAAATCTGATAACACAGATCGACGCAGCTTGAAAATCCGCATCGAATGCACTATACTACATTGAGAAACGCTTAATACAAAAATTAGTTATGATCGTTTGAAAAATGATGCATTAGTGTATGTTGAGTTTCCATGTACACTCAACATTGCTTCCAAAAACATTTTGACAAAAATTTTTTCGAAAAATTTCAAGATAATTTAGCAAAAAGTAGATGCTTTTAGATTCCATTTTTCAAGGCAAAGACGATGGACAAGGTTATTCAACGAAAAAATTAATTCTTCAGGGTGAAAATCGGGTATATATGTGTGAACTTATATCAGTTGATATCTCGGTGCATTTTTAAGCTAGCGCAAATCTGATAACACAGATCGACGCAGCTTGAAAATCCGCATCGAATGCACTATACTACATTGAGAAACGCTTAATACAAAAATTAGTTATGATCGTTTGAAAAATGATGCATTAGTGTATGTTGAGTTTCCATGTACACTCAACATTGCTTCCAAAAACATTTTGACAAAAATTTTTTCGAAAAATTTCAAGATAATTTAGCAAAAAGTAGAAGCTTTTAGATTCCATTTTTCAAGGCAAAGACGATGGACAAGGTTATTCAACGAAAAAATTAATTCTTCAGGGTGAAAATCGGGTATATATGTGTGAACTTATATCAGTTGATATCTCGGTGCATTTTTAAGCTAGCGCAAATCTGATAACACAGATCGACGCAGCTTAAAAATCCGCATCGAATGCACTAAACTACATTGAGAAACGCTTAATACAAAAATTAGTTATGATCGTTTGAAAAATGATGCATTAGTGTATGTTGAGTTTCCATGTACACTGAAC
Organism: Auanema rhodensis; assembly: GCA_964057225.1. NCBI lineage: Eukaryota > Metazoa > Nematoda > Chromadorea > Rhabditida > Rhabditidae > Auanema > Auanema rhodense. The sequence continues at coordinate 3,631,283 of OZ059899.1, read as the reverse complement.
ATTGCTTCCAAAAACATTTTGACAAAAATTTTTTCGAAAAATTTCAAGATAATTTAGCAAAAAGTAGATGTTTTTAGATTCCTTTTTTCAAGGCAAAGACGATGGACAAGGTTATTCAACGAAAAAATTAATTCTTCAGGGTGAAAATCGAGGATATAAGTGTGAACTTATATCAGTTGATATCTCGGTGCATTTTTAAGCTAGCGCAAATCAGATAACACAGATCGACGCAGCTTGAAAATCCGCATCGAATGCACTATACTACATTGAGAAACGCTTAATACAAAAATTAGTTATGATCGTTTGAAAAATGATGCATTAGTGTATGTTGAGTTTCCATGTACACTCAACATTGCTTCCAAAAACATTTTGACAAAAATTTTTTCGAAAAATTTCAAGATAATTTAGCAAAAAGTAGATGTTTTTAGATTCCTTTTTTCAAGGCAAAGACGATGGACAAGGTTATTCAACGAAAAAATTAATTCTTCAGGGTGAAAATCGAGGATATAAGTGTGAACTTATATCAGTTGATATCTCGGTGCATTTTTAAGCTAGCGCAAATCTGATAACACAGATCGACGCAGCTTGAAAATCCGCATCGAATGCACTATACTACATTGAGAAACGCTTAATACAAAAATTAGTTATGATCGTTTGAAAAATGATGCATTAGTGTATGTTGAGTTTCCATGTACACTCAACATTGCTTCCAAAAACATTTTGACAAAAATTTTTTCGAAAAATTTCAAGATAATTTAGCAAAAAGTAGATGCTTTTAGATTCCATTTTTCAAGGCAAAGACGATGGACAAGGTTATTCAACGAAAAAATTAATTCTTCAGGGTGAAAATCGGGTATATATGTGTGAACTTATATCAGTTGATATCTCGGTGCATTTTTAAGCTAGCGCAAATCTGATAACACAGATCGACGCAGCTTGAAAATCCGCATCGAATGCACTATACTACATTGAGAAACGCTTAATACAAAAATTAGTTATGATCGTTTGAAAAATGATGCATTAGTGTATGTTGAGTTTCCATGTACACTCAACATTGCTTCCAAAAACATTTTGACAAAAATTTTTTCGAAAAATTTCAAAATAATTTAGCAAAAAGTAGATGTTTTTAGATTCCTTTTTTCGAGGCAAAGACGATGGACAATGTTATTCAACGAAAAAATTAATTCTTCAGGGTGAAAATCGGGTATATATGTGTGAACTTATATCAGTTGATATCTCGGTGCATTTTTAAGCTAGCGCAAATCTGATAACACAGATCGACGCAGCTTGAAAATCCGCATCGAATGCACTATACTACATTGAGAAACGCTTAATACAAAAATTAGTTATGATCGTTTGAAAAATGATGCATTAGTGTATGTTGAGTTTCCATGTACACTCAACATTGCTTCCAAAAACATTTTGACAAAAATTTTTTCGAAAAATTTCAAGATAATTTAGCAAAAAGTAGATGTTTTTAGATTCCATTTTTCAAGGCAAAGACGATGGACAATGTTATTCAACGAAAAAATTAATTCTTCAGGGTGAAAATCGGGTATATATGTGTGAACTTATATCAGTTGATATCTCGGTGCATTTTTAAGCTAGCGCAAATCTGATAACACAGATCGACGCAGCTTGAAAATCCGCATCGAATGCACTATACTACATTGAGAAACGCTTAATACAAAAATTAGTTATGATCGTTTGAAAAATGATGCATTAGTGTATGTTGAGTTTCCATGTACACTCAACATTGCTTCCAAAAACATTTTGACAAAAATTTTTTCGAAAAATTTCAAAATAATTTAGCAAAAAGTAGATGTTTTTAGATTCCTTTTTTCAAGGCAAAGACGATGGACAATGTTATTCAACGAAAAAATTAATTCTTCAGGGTGAAAATCGGGTATATATGTGTGAACTTATATCAGTTGATATCTCGGTGCATTTTTAAGCTAGCGCAAATCTGATAACACAGATCGACGCAGCTTGAAAATCCGCATCGAATGCACTATACTACATTGAGAAACGCTTAATACAATAATTAGTTATGATCGTTTGAAAAATTATGCATTAGTGTATGTTGAGTTTCCATGTACACTCAACATTGCTTCCAAAAACATTTTGACAAAAATTTTTTCGAAAAATTTCAAAATAATTTAGCAAAAAGTAGATGTTTTTAGATTCCAATTTACAAGGCAAAGACGATGGACAATGTTATTCAACGAAAAAATTAATTCTTCAGGGTGAAAATCGAGGATATAAGTGTGAACTTATATCAGTTGATATCTCGGTGCATTTTTAAGCTAGCGCAAATCTGATAACACAGATCGACGCAGCTTGAAAATCCGCATCGATTGCACTATACTACATTGAGAAACGCTTAATACAAAAATTAGTTATGAGCGTTTGAAAAATGATGCATTAGTGTATGTTGAGTTTCCATGTACACTCAACATTGCTTCCAAAAACATTTTGACAAAAATTTTTTCGAAAAATTTCAAAATAATTTAGCAAAAAGTAGATGTTTTTAGATTCCATTTTTCCAGGCAAAGACGATGGACAATGTTATTCAACGAAAAAATTAATTCTTCAGGGTGAAAATCGAGGATATAAGTGTGAACTTATATCAGTTGATATCTCGGTGCATTTTTAAGCTAGCGCAAATCTGATAACACAGATCGACGCAGCTTAAAAATCCGCATCGAATGCACTATACTACATTGAGAAACACTTGATACAAAAATTAGTTATGATCGTTTGAAAAATGATGCATTAGTGTATGTTGAGTTTTCATGTACACTCAACATTGCTTCCAAAAACATTTTGACAAAAATTTTTTCGAAAAATTTCAAAATAATTTAGCAAAAAGTAGATGTTTTTAGATTCCATTTTTCAAGGCAAAGACGATGGACAATGTTATTCAACGAAAAAATTAATTCTTCAGGGTGAAAATCGGGTATATATGTGTGAACTTATATCAGTTGATATCTCGGTGCATTTTTAAGCTAGCGCAAATCTGATAACACAGATCGACGCAGCTTAAAAATCCGCATCGAATGCACTATACTACATTGAGAAACACTTGATACAAAAATTAGTTATGATCGTTTGAAAAATGATGCATTAGTGTATGTTGAGTTTCCATGTACACTCAACATTGCTTCCAAAAACATTTTGACAAAAATTTTTTCGAAAAATTTCAGAATAATTTAGCAAAAAGTAGATGTTTTAAGATTCCATTTTTCAAGGCAAAGACGATGGACAATGTTTTTCAACGAAAAAATTAATTCTTCAGGGTGAAAATCGAGGATATAAGTGTGAACTTATATCAGTTGATATCTCGGTGCATTTTTAAGCTAGCGCAAATCTGATAACACAGATCGACGCAGCTTAAAAATCCGCATCGAATGCACTATACTACATTGAGAAACACTTGATACAAAAATTAGTTATGATCGTTTGAAAAATGATGCATTAGTGTATGTTGAGTTTCCATGTACACTCAACATTGCTTCCAAAAACATTTTGACAAAAATTTTTTCGAAAAATTTCAAAATAATTTAGCAAAAAGTAGATGTTTTAAGATTCCATTTTTCAAGGCAAAGACGATGGACAATGTTATTTAACGAAAAAAATAATTCTTCAGGGTGAAAATCGAGGATATAAGTGTGAACTTATATCAGTTGATATCTCGGTGCATTTTTAAGCTAGCGCAAATCTGATAACACAGATCGACGCAGCTTGAAAATCCGCATCGAATGCACTATACTACATTGAGAAACGCTTAATACAAAAATTAGTTATGATCGTTTGAAAAATGATGCATTAGTGTATGTTGAGTTTCCATGTACACTCAACATTGCTTCCAAAAACATTTTGACAAAAATTTTTTCGAAAAATTTCAGAATAATTTAGCAAAAAGTAGATGTTTTTAGATTCCTTTTTTCAAGGCAAAGACGATGGACAATGTTATTCAACGAAAAAATTAATTCTTCAGGGTGAAAATCGGGTATATATGTGTGAACTTATATCAGTTGATATCTCGGTGCATTTTTAAGCTAGCGCAAATCTGATAACACAGATCGACGCAGCTTGAAAATCCGCATCGAATGCACTATACTACATTGAGAAACGCTTAATACACAAATTAGTTATGATCGTTTGAAAAATGATGCATTAGTGTATGTTGAGTTTCCATGTACACTCAACATTGCTTCCAAAAACATTTTGACAAAAATTTTTTCGAAAAATTTCAAAATAATTTAGCAAAAAGTAGATGTTTTTAGATTCCTTTTTTCAAGGCAAAGACGATGGACAATGTTATTCAACGAAAAAATTAATTCTTCAGGGTGAAAATCGGGTATATATGTGTGAACTTATATCAGTTGATATCTCGGTGCATTTTTAAGCTAGCGCAAATCTGATAACACAGATCGACGCAGCTTGAAAATCCGCATCGAATGCACTATACTACATTGAGAAACGCTCAATACAAAAATTAGTTATGAGCGTTTGAAAAATGATGCATTAGTGTATGTTGAGTTTCCATGTACACTCAACATTGCTTCCAAAAACATTTTGACAAAAATTTTTTCGAAAAATTTCAAAATAATTTAGCAAAAAGTAGATGTTTTTAGATTCAATTTTTCCAGGCAAAGACGATGGACAATGTTATTCAACGAAAAAATTAATTCTTCAGGGTGAAAATCGAGGATATAAGTGTGAACTTATATCAGTTGATATCTCGGTGCATTTTTAAGCTAGCGCAAATCTGATAACACAGATCGACGCAGCTTGAAAATCCGCATCGAATGCACTATACTACATTGAGAAACGCTTAATACAAAAATTAGTTATGATCGTTTGAAAAATGATGCATTAGTGTATGTTGAGTTTCCATGTACACTCAACATTGCTTCCAAAAACATTTTGACAAAAATTTTTTCGAAAAATTTCGAAATAATTTAGCAAAAAGTAGATGTTTTCAGATTCCATTTTTCCAGGCAAAGACGATGGACAATGTTATTCAACGAAAAAATTAATTCTTCAGGGTGAAAATCGAGGATATAAGTGTGAACTTATATCAGTTGATATCTCGGTGCATTTTTAAGCTAGCGCAAATCTGATAACACAGATCGACGCAGCTTAAAAATCCGCATCGAATGCACTATACTACATTGAGAAACACTTGATACAAAAATTAGTTATGATCGTTTGAAAAATGATGCATTAGTGTATGTTGAGTTTCCATGTACACTCAACATTGCTTCCAAAAACATTTTGACAAAAATTTTTTCGAAAAATTTCAAAATAATTTAGCAAAAAGTAGATGTTTTTAGATTCCATTTTTCCAGGCAAAGACGATGGACAATGTTATTCAACGAAAAAATTAATTCTTCAGGGTGAAAATCGAGGATATAAGTGTGAACTTATATCAGTTGATATCTCGGTGCATTTTTAAGCTAGCGCAAATCTGATAACACAGATCGACGCAGCTTGAAAATCCGCATCGAATGCACTATACTACATTGAGAAACGCTTAATACAAAAATTAGTTATGATCGTTTGAAAAATGATGCATTAGTGTATGTTGAGTTTCCATGTACACTCAACATTGCTTCCAAAAACATTTTGACAAAAATTTTTTCGAAAAATTTCAAGATAATTTAGCAAAAAGTAGATGCTTTTAGATTCCATTTTTCAAGGCAAAGACGATGGACAAGGTTATTCAACGAAAAAATTAATTCTTCAGGGTGAAAATCGGGTATATAAGTGTGAACTTATATCAGTTGATATCTCGGTGCATTTTTAAGCTAGCGCAAATCTGATAACACAGATCGACGCAGCTTGAAAATCCGCATCGAATGCACTATACTACATTGAGAAACGCTTAATACAAAAATTAGTTATGATCGTTTGAAAAATGATGCATTAGTGTATGTTGAGTTTCCATGTACACTCAACATTGCTTCCAAAAACATTTTGACAAAAATTTTTTCGAAAAATTTCAAAATAATTTAGCAAAAAGTAGATGTTTTTAGATTCCATTTTTCCAGGCAAAGACGATGGACAATGTTATTCAACGAAAAAATTAATTCTTCAGGGTGAAAATCGAGGATATAAGTGTGAACTTATATCAGTTGATATCTCGGTGCATTTTTAAGCTAGCGCAAATCTGATAACACAGATCGACGCAGCTTGAAAATCCGCATCGAATGCACTATACTACATTGAGAAACGCTTAATACAAAAATTAGTTATGATCGTTTGAAAAATGATGCATTAGTGTATGTTGAGTTTCCATGTACTCAACATTGCTTCCAAAAACATTTTGACAAAAATTTTTTCGAAAAATTTCAAGATAATTTAGCAAAAAGTAGATGCTTTTAGATTCCATTTTTCAAGGCAAAGACGATGGACAAGGTTATTCAACGAAAAAATTAATTCTTCAGGGTGAAAATCGGGTATATATGTGTGAACTTATATCAGTTGATATCTCGGTGCATTTTTAAGCTAGCGCAAATCTGATAACACAGATCGACGCAGCTTGAAAATCCGCATCGAATGCACTATACTACATTGAGAAACGCTCAATACAAAAATTAGTTATGATCGTTTGAAAAATGATGCATTAGTGTATGTTGAGTTTCCATGTACACTCAACATTGCTTCCAAAAACATTTTGACAAAAATTTTTTCGAAAAATTTCAAAATAATTTAGCAAAAAGTAGATGTTTTTAGATTCCTTTTTTCAAGGCAAAGACGATGGACAATGTTATTCAACGAAAAAATTAATTCTTCAGGGTGAAAATCGGGTATATATGTGTGAACTTATATCAGTTGATATCTCGGTGCATTTTTAAGCTAGCGCAAATCTGATAACACAGATCGACGCAGCTTGAAAATCCGCATCGAATGCACTATACTACATTGAGAAACGCTTAATACAAAAATTAGTTATGATCGTTTGAAAAATGATGCATTAGTGTATGTTGAGTTTCCATGTACTCAACATTGCTTCCAAAAACATTTTGACAAAAATTTTTTCGAAAAATTTCAAAATAATTTAGCAAAAAGTAGATGTTTTTAGATTCCTTTTTTCAAGGCAAAGACGATGGACAATGTTATTCAACGAAAAAATTAATTCTTCAGGGTGAAAATCGGGTATATATGTGTGAACTTATATCAGTTGATATCTCGGTGCATTTTTAAGCTAGCGCAAATCTGATAACACAGATCGACGCAGCTTGAAAATCCGCATCGAATGCACTATACTACATTGAGAAACGCTTAATACAATAATTAGTTATGATCGTTTGAAAAATTATGCATTAGTGTATGTTGAGTTTCCATGTACACTCAACATTGCTTCCAAAAACATTTTGACAAAAATTTTTTCGAAAAATTTCAAAATAATTTAGCAAAAAGTAGATGTTTTTAGATTCCAATTTACAAGGCAAAGACGATGGACAATGTTATTCAACGAAAAAATTAATTCTTCAGGGTGAAAATCGAGGATATAAGTGTGAACTTATATCAGTTGATATCTCGGTGCATTTTTAAGCTAGCGCAAATCTGATAACACAGATCGACGCAGCTTGAAAATCCGCATCGATTGCACTATACTACATTGAGAAACGCTTAATACAAAAATTAGTTATGAGCGTTTGAAAAATGATGCATTAGTGTATGTTGAGTTTCCATGTACACTCAACATTGCTTCCAAAAACATTTTGACAAAAATTTTTTCGAAAAATTTCAAAATAATTTAGCAAAAAGTAGATGTTTTTAGATTCCATTTTTCCAGGCAAAGACGATGGACAATGTTATTCAACGAAAAAATTAATTCTTCAGGGTGAAAATCGAGGATATAAGTGTGAACTTATATCAGTTGATATCTCGGTGCATTTTTAAGCTAGCGCAAATCTGATAACACAGATCGACGCAGCTTAAAAATCCGCATCGAATGCACTATACTACATTGAGAAACACTTGATACAAAAATTAGTTATGATCGTTTGAAAAATGATGCATTAGTGTATGTTGAGTTTTCATGTACACTCAACATTGCTTCCAAAAACATTTTGACAAAAATTTTTTCGAAAAATTTCAAAATAATTTAGCAAAAAGTAGATGTTTTTAGATTCCATTTTTCAAGGCAAAGACGATGGACAATGTTATTCAACGAAAAAATTAATTCTTCAGGGTGAAAATCGGGTATATATGTGTGAACTTATATCAGTTGATATCTCGGTGCATTTTTAAGCTAGCGCAAATCTGATAACACAGATCGACGCAGCTTAAAAATCCGCATCGAATGCACTATACTACATTGAGAAACACTTGATACAAAAATTAGTTATGATCGTTTGAAAAATGATGCATTAGTGTATGTTGAGTTTCCATGTACACTCAACATTGCTTCCAAAAACATTTTGACAAAAATTTTTTCGAAAAATTTCAGAATAATTTAGCAAAAAGTAGATGTTTTAAGATTCCATTTTTCAAGGCAAAGACGATGGACAATGTTTTTCAACGAAAAAATTAATTCTTCAGGGTGAAAATCGAGGATATAAGTGTGAACTTATATCAGTTGATATCTCGGTGCATTTTTAAGCTAGCGCAAATCTGATAACACAGATCGACGCAGCTTAAAAATCCGCATCGAATGCACTATACTACATTGAGAAACACTTGATACAAAAATTAGTTATGATCGTTTGAAAAATGATGCATTAGTGTATGTTGAGTTTCCATGTACACTCAACATTGCTTCCAAAAACATTTTGACAAAAATTTTTTCGAAAAATTTCAAAATAATTTAGCAAAAAGTAGATGTTTTAAGATTCCATTTTTCAAGGCAAAGACGATGGACAATGTTATTTAACGAAAAAAATAATTCTTCAGGGTGAAAATCGAGGATATAAGTGTGAACTTATATCAGTTGATATCTCGGTGCATTTTTAAGCTAGCGCAAATCTGATAACACAGATCGACGCAGCTTGAAAATCCGCATCGAATGCACTATACTACATTGAGAAACGCTTAATACAAAAATTAGTTATGATCGTTTGAAAAATGATGCATTAGTGTATGTTGAGTTTCCATGTACACTCAACATTGCTTCCAAAAACATTTTGACAAAAATTTTTTCGAAAAATTTCAGAATAATTTAGCAAAAAGTAGATGTTTTTAGATTCCTTTTTTCAAGGCAAAGACGATGGACAATGTTATTCAACGAAAAAATTAATTCTTCAGGGTGAAAATCGGGTATATATGTGTGAACTTATATCAGTTGATATCTCGGTGCATTTTTAAGCTAGCGCAAATCTGATAACACAGATCGACGCAGCTTAAAAATCCGCATCGAATGCACTATACTACATTGAGAAACACTTGATACAAAAATTAGTTATGATCGTTTGAAAAATGATGCATTAGTGTATGTTGAGTTTCCATGTACACTCAACATTGCTTCCAAAAACATTTTGACAAAAATTTTTTCGAAAAATTTCAAAATAATTTAGCAAAAAGTAGATGTTTTAAGATTCCATTTTTCAAGGCAAAGACGATGGACAATGTTATTTAACGAAAAAAATAATTCTTCAGGGTGAAAATCGAGGATATAAGTGTGAACTTATATCAGTTGATATCTCGGTGCATTTTTAAGCTAGCGCAAATCTGATAACACAGATCGACGCAGCTTGAAAATCCGCATCGAATGCACTATACTACATTGAGAAACGCTTAATACAAAAATTAGTTATGATCGTTTGAAAAATGATGCATTAGTGTATGTTGAGTTTCCATGTACACTCAACATTGCTTCCAAAAACATTTTGACAAAAATTTTTTCGAAAAATTTCAGAATAATTTAGCAAAAAGTAGATGTTTTTAGATTCCTTTTTTCAAGGCAAAGACGATGGACAATGTTATTCAACGAAAAAATTAATTCTTCAGGGTGAAAATCGGGTATATATGTGTGAACTTATATCAGTTGATATCTCGGTGCATTTTTAAGCTAGCGCAAATCTGATAACACAGATCGACGCAGCTTGAAAATCCGCATCGAATGCACTATACTACATTGAGAAACGCTTAATACACAAATTAGTTATGATCGTTTGAAAAATGATGCATTAGTGTATGTTGAGTTTCCATGTACACTCAACATTGCTTCCAAAAACATTTTGACAAAAATTTTTTCGAAAAATTTCAAAATAATTTAGCAAAAAGTAGATGTTTTTAGATTCCTTTTTTCAAGGCAAAGACGATGGACAATGTTATTCAACGAAAAAATTAATTCTTCAGGGTGAAAATCGGGTATATATGTGTGAACTTATATCAGTTGATATCTCGGTGCATTTTTAAGCTAGCGCAAATCTGATAACACAGATCGACGCAGCTTGAAAATCCGCATCGAATGCACTATACTACATTGAGAAACGCTCAATACAAAAATTAGTTATGAGCGTTTGAAAAATGATGCATTAGTGTATGTTGAGTTTCCATGTACACTCAACATTGCTTCCAAAAACATTTTGACAAAAATTTTTTCGAAAAATTTCAAAATAATTTAGCAAAAAGTAGATGTTTTTAGATTCAATTTTTCCAGGCAAAGACGATGGACAATGTTATTCAACGAAAAAATTAATTCTTCAGGGTGAAAATCGAGGATATAAGTGTGAACTTATATCAGTTGATATCTCGGTGCATTTTTAAGCTAGCGCAAATCTGATAACACAGATCGACGCAGCTTGAAAATCCGCATCAAATGCACTATACTACATTGAGAAACGCTTAATACAAAAATTAGTTATGATCGTTTGAAAAATGATGCATTAGTGTATGTTGAGTTTCCATGTACACTCAACATTGCTTCCAAAAACATTTTGACAAAAATTTTTTCGAAAAATTTCGAAATAATTTAGCAAAAAGTAGATGTTTTCAGATTCCATTTTTCCAGGCAAAGACGATGGACAATGTTATTCAACGAAAAAATTAATTCTTCAGGGTGAAAATCGAGGATATAAGTGTGAACTTATATCAGTTGATATCTCGGTGCATTTTTAAGCTAGCGCAAATCTGATAACACAGATCGACGCAGCTTAAAAATCCGCATCGAATGCACTATACTACATTGAGAAACACTTGATACAAAAATTAGTTATGATCGTTTGAAAAATGATGCATTAGTGTATGTTGAGTTTCCATGTACACTCAACATTGCTTCCAAAAACATTTTGACAAAAATTTTTTCGAAAAATTTCAAAATAATTTAGCAAAAAGTAGATGTTTTTAGATTCCATTTTTCCAGGCAAAGACGATGGACAATGTTATTCAACGAAAAAATTAATTCTTCAGGGTGAAAATCGAGGATATAAGTGTGAACTTATATCAGTTGATATCTCGGTGCATTTTTAAGCTAGCGCAAATCTGATAACACAGATCGACGCAGCTTGAAAATCCGCATCGAATGCACTATACTACATTGAGAAACGCTTAATACAAAAATTAGTTATGATCGTTTGAAAAATGATGCATTAGTGTATGTTGAGTTTCCATGTACACTCAACATTGCTTCCAAAAACATTTTGACAAAAATTTTTTCGAAAAATTTCAAGATAATTTAGCAAAAAGTAGATGCTTTTAGATTCCATTTTTCAAGGCAAAGACGATGGACAAGGTTATTCAACGAAAAAATTAATTCTTCAGGGTGAAAATCGGGTATATAAGTGTGAACTTATATCAGTTGATATCTCGGTGCATTTTTAAGCTAGCGCAAATCTGATAACACAGATCGACGCAGCTTGAAAATCCGCATCGAATGCACTATACTACATTGAGAAACGCTTAATACAAAAATTAGTTATGATCGTTTGAAAAATGATGCATTAGTGTATGTTGAGTTTCCATGTACACTCAACATTGCTTCCAAAAACATTTTGACAAAAATTTTTTCGAAAAATTTCAAAATAATTTAGCAAAAAGTAGATGTTTTTAGATTCCATTTTTCCAGGCAAAGACGATGGACAATGTTATTCAACGAAAAAATTAATTCTTCAGGGTGAAAATCGAGGATATAAGTGTGAACTTATATCAGTTGATATCTCGGTGCATTTTTAAGCTAGCGCAAATCTGATAACACAGATCGACGCAGCTTGAAAATCCGCATCGAATGCACTATACTACATTGAGAAACGCTTAATACAAAAATTAGTTATGATCGTTTGAAAAATGATGCATTAGTGTATGTTGAGTTTCCATGTACTCAACATTGCTTCCAAAAACATTTTGACAAAAATTTTTTCGAAAAATTTCAAGATAATTTAGCAAAAAGTAGATGCTTTTAGATTCCATTTTTCAAGGCAAAGACGATGGACAAGGTTATTCAACGAAAAAATTAATTCTTCAGGGTGAAAATCGGGTATATATGTGTGAACTTATATCAGTTGATATCTCGGTGCATTTTTAAGCTAGCGCAAATCTGATAACACAGATCGACGCAGCTTGAAAATCCGCATCGAATGCACTATACTACATTGAGAAACGCTCAATACAAAAATTAGTTATGATCGTTTGAAAAATGATGCATTAGTGTATGTTGAGTTTCCATGTACACTCAACATTGCTTCCAAAAACATTTTGACAAAAATTTTTTCGAAAAATTTCAAAATAATTTAGCAAAAAGTAGATGTTTTTAGATTCCTTTTTTCAAGGCAAAGACGATGGACAATGTTATTCAACGAAAAAATTAATTCTTCAGGGTGAAAATCGGGTATATATGTGTGAACTTATATCAGTTGATATCTCTTTGCATTTTTAAGCTAGCGCAAATCTGATAACACAGATCGACGCAGCTTGAAAATCCGCATCGAATGCACTATACTACATTGAGAAACGCTTAATACAAAAATTAGTTATGATCGTTTGAAAAATGATGCATTAGTGTATGTTGAGTTTCCATGTACACTCAACATTGCTTCCAAAAACATTTTGACAAAAATTTTTTCGAAAAATTTCAAAATAATTTAGCAAAAAGTAGATGTTTTTAGATTCCATTTTTCCAGGCAAAGACGATGGACAATGTTATTCAACGAAAAAATTAATTCTTCAGGGTGAAAATCGAGGATATAAGTGTGAACTTATATCAGTTGATATCTCGGTGCATTTTTAAGCTAGCGCAAATCTGATAACACAGATCGACGCAGCTTGAAAATCCGCATCGAATGCACTATACTACATTGAGAAACGCTTAATACAAAAATTAGTTATGATCGTTTGAAAAATGATGCATTAGTGTATGTTGAGTTTCCATGTACACTCAACATTGCTTCCAAAAACATTTTGACAAAAATTTTTTCGAAAAATTTCAAGATAATTTAGCAAAAAGTAGATGCTTTTAGATTCCATTTTTCAAGGCAAAGACGATGGACAAGGTTATTCAACGAAAAAATTAATTCTTCAGGGTGAAAATCGGGTATATAAGTGTGAACTTATATCAGTTGATATCTCGGTGCATTTTTAAGCTAGCGCAAATCTGATAACACAGATCGACGCAGCTTGAAAATCCGCATCGAATGCACTATACTACATTGAGAAACGCTTAATACAAAAATTAGTTATGATCGTTTGAAAAATGATGCATTAGTGTATGTTGAGTTTCCATGTACACTCAACATTGCTTCCAAAAACATTTTGACAAAAATTTTTTCGAAAAATTTCAAAATAATTTAGCAAAAAGTAGATGTTTTTAGATTCCATTTTTCCAGGCAAAGACGATGGACAATGTTATTCAACGAAAAAATTAATTCTTCAGGGTGAAAATCGAGGATATAAGTGTGAACTTATATCAGTTGATATCTCGGTGCATTTTTAAGCTAGCGCAAATCTGATAACACAGATCGACGCAGCTTGAAAATCCGCATCGAATGCACTATACTACATTGAGAAACGCTTAATACAAAAATTAGTTATGATCGTTTGAAAAATGATGCATTAGTGTATGTTGAGTTTCCATGTACTCAACATTGCTTCCAAAAACATTTTGACAAAAATTTTTTCGAAAAATTTCAAGATAATTTAGCAAAAAGTAGATGCTTTTAGATTCCATTTTTCAAGGCAAAGACGATGGACAAGGTTATTCAACGAAAAAATTAATTCTTCAGGGTGAAAATCGGGTATATATGTGTGAACTTATATCAGTTGATATCTCGGTGCATTTTTAAGCTAGCGCAAATCTGATAACACAGATCGACGCAGCTTGAAAATCCGCATCGAATGCACTATACTACATTGAGAAACGCTCAATACAAAAATTAGTTATGATCGTTTGAAAAATGATGCATTAGTGTATGTTGAGTTTCCATGTACACTCAACATTGCTTCCAAAAACATTTTGACAAAAATTTTTTCGAAAAATTTCAAAATAATTTAGCAAAAAGTAGATGTTTTTAGATTCCTTTTTTCAAGGCAAAGACGATGGACAATGTTATTCAACGAAAAAATTAATTCTTCAGGGTGAAAATCGGGTATATATGTGTGAACTTATATCAGTTGATATCTCTTTGCATTTTTAAGCTAGCGCAAATCTGATAACACAGATCGACGCAGCTTGAAAATCCGCATCGAATGCACTATACTACATTGAGAAACGCTTAATACAAAAATTAGTTATGATCGTTTGAAAAATGATGCATTAGTGTATGTTGAGTTTCCATGTACACTCAACATTGCTTCCAAAAACATTTTGACAAAAATTTTTTCGAAAAATTTCAAAATAATTTAGCAAAAAGTAGATGTTTTTAGATTCCTTTTTTCAAGGCAAAGACGATGGACAATGTTATTCAACGAAAAAATTAATTTTTCAGGGTGAAAATCGGGTATATATGTGTGAACTTATATCAGTTGATATCTCGGTGCATTTTTAAGCTAGCGCAAATCTGATAACACAGATCGACGCAGCTTGAAAATCCGCATCGAATGCACTATACTACATTGAGAAACGCTTAATACACAAATTAGTTATGATCGTTTGAAAAATGATGCATTAGTGTATGTTGAGTTTCCATGTACACTCAACATTGCTTCCAAAAACATTTTGACAAAAATTTTTTCGAAAAATTTCAAAATAATTTAGCAAAAAGTAGATGTTTTTAGATTCCTTTTTTCAAGGCAAAGACGATGGACAATGTTATTCAACGAAAAAATTAATTCTTCAGGGTGAAAATCGGGTATATATGTGTGAACTTATATCAGTTGATATCTCGGTGCATTTTTAAGCTAGCGCAAATCTGATAACACAGATCGACGCAGCTTGAAAATCCGCATCGAATGCACTATACTACATTGAGAAACGCTTAATACAAAAATTAGTTATGATCGTTTGAAAAATGATGCATTAGTGTATGTTGAGTTTCCATGTACACTCAACATTGCTTCCAAAAACATTTTGACAAAAATTTTTTCGAAAAATTTCAAAATAATTTAGCAAAAAGTAGATGTTTTTAGATTCCTTTTTTCAAGGCAAAGACGATGGACAATGTTATTCAACGAAAAAATTAATTCTTCAGGGTGAAAATCGGGTATATATGTGTGAACTTATATCAGTTGATATCTCGGTGCATTTTTAAGCTAGCGCAAATCTGATAACACAGATCGACGCAGCTTGAAAATCCGCATCGAATGCACTATACTACATTGAGAAACGCTTAATACAAAAATTAGTTATGATCGTTTGAAAAATGATGCATTAGTGTATGTTGAGTTTCCATGTACACTCAACATTGCTTCCAAAAACATTTTGACAAAAATTTTTTCGAAAAATTTCAAAATAATTTAGCAAAAAGTAGATGTTTTTAGATTCCTTTTTTCAAGGCAAAGACGATGGACAATGTTATTCAACGAAAAAATTAATTCTTCAGGGTGAAAATCGGGTATATATGTGTGAACTTATATCAGTTGATATCTCGGTGCATTTTTAAGCTAGCGCAAATCTGATAACACAGATCGACGCAGCTTGAAAATCCGCATCGAATGCACTATACTACATTGAGAAACGCTTAATACAAAAATTAGTTATGATCGTTTGAAAAATGATGCATTAGTGTATGTTGAGTTTCCATGTACACTCAACATTGCTTCCAAAAACATTTTGACAAAAATTTTTTCGAAAAATTTCAAGATAATTTAGCAAAAAGTAGATGTTTTTAGATTCCTTTTTTCAAGGCAAAGACGATGGACAATGTTATTCAACGAAAAAATTAATTCTTCAGGGTGAAAATCGGGTATATATGTGTGAACTTATATCAGTTGATATCTCTTTGCATTTTTAAGCTAGCGCAAATCTGATAACACAGATCGACGCAGCTTGAAAATCCGCATCGAATGCACTATACTACATTGAGAAACGCTTAATACAAAAATTAGTTATGATCGTTTGAAAAATGATGCATTAGTGTATGTTGAGTTTCCATGTACACTCAACATTGCTTCCAAAAACATTTTGACAAAAATTTTTTCGAAAAATTTCAAAATAATTTAGCAAAAAGTAGATGTTTTTAGATTCCTTTTTTCAAGGCAAAGACGATGGACAATGTTATTCAACGAAAAAATTAATTTTTCAGGGTGAAAATCGGGTATATATGTGTGAACTTATATCAGTTGATATCTCGGTGCATTTTTAAGCTAGCGCAAATCTGATAACACAGATCGACGCAGCTTGAAAATCCGCATCGAATGCACTATACTACATTGAGAAACGCTTAATACACAAATTAGTTATGATCGTTTGAAAAATGATGCATTAGTGTATGTTGAGTTTCCATGTACACTCAACATTGCTTCCAAAAACATTTTGACAAAAATTTTTTCGAAAAATTTCAAAATAATTTAGCAAAAAGTAGATGTTTTTAGATTCCTTTTTTCAAGGCAAAGACGATGGACAATGTTATTCAACGAAAAAATTAATTCTTCAGGGTGAAAATCGGGTATATATGTGTGAACTTATATCAGTTGATATCTCGGTGCATTTTTAAGCTAGCGCAAATCTGATAACACAGATCGACGCAGCTTGAAAATCCGCATCGAATGCACTATACTACATTGAGAAACGCTTAATACAAAAATTAGTTATGATCGTTTGAAAAATGATGCATTAGTGTATGTTGAGTTTCCATGTACACTCAACATTGCTTCCAAAAACATTTTGACAAAAATTTTTTCGAAAAATTTCAAAATAATTTAGCAAAAAGTAGATGTTTTTAGATTCCTTTTTTCAAGGCAAAGACGATGGACAATGTTATTCAACGAAAAAATTAATTCTTCAGGGTGAAAATCGGGTATATATGTGTGAACTTATATCAGTTGATATCTCGGTGCATTTTTAAGCTAGCGCAAATCTGATAACACAGATCGACGCAGCTTGAAAATCCGCATCGAATGCACTATACTACATTGAGAAACGCTTAATACAAAAATTAGTTATGATCGTTTGAAAAATGATGCATTAGTGTATGTTGAGTTTCCATGTACACTCAACATTGCTTCCAAAAACATTTTGACAAAAATTTTTTCGAAAAATTTCAAAATAATTTAGCAAAAAGTAGATGTTTTTAGATTCCTTTTTTCAAGGCAAAGACGATGGACAATGTTATTCAACGAAAAAATTAATTCTTCAGGGTGAAAATCGGGTATATATGTGTGAACTTATATCAGTTGATATCTCGGTGCATTTTTAAGCTAGCGCAAATCTGATAACACAGATCGACGCAGCTTGAAAATCCGCATCGAATGCACTATACTACATTGAGAAACGCTTAATACAAAAATTAGTTATGATCGTTTGAAAAATGATGCATTAGTGTATGTTGAGTTTCCATGTACACTCAACATTGCTTCCAAAAACATTTTGACAAAAATTTTTTCGAAAAATTTCAAAATAATTTAGCAAAAAGTAGATGTTTTTAGATTCCATTTTTCCAGGCAAAGACGATGGACAATGTTATTCAACGAAAAAATTAATTCTTCAGGGTGAAAATCGAGGATATAAGTGTGAACTTATATCAGTTGATATCTCGGTGCATTTTTAAGCTAGCGCAAATCTGATAACACAGATCGACGCAGCTTAAAAATCCGCATCGAATGCACTATACTACATTGAGAAACACTTGATACAAAAATTAGTTATGATCGTTTGAAAAATGATGCATTAGTGTATGTTGAGTTTCCATGTACACTCAACATTGCTTCCAAAAACATTTTGACAAAAATTTTTTCGAAAAATTTCAAAATAATTTAGCAAAAAGTAGATGTTTTTAGATTCCTTTTCTCAAGGCAAAGACGATGGACAATGTTATTCAACGAAAAAATTAATTCTTCAGGGTGAAAATCGGGTATATATGTGTGAACTTATATCAGTTGATATCTCGGTGCATTTTTAAGCTAGCGCAAATCTGATAACACAGATCGACGCAGCTTGAAAATCCGCATCGAATGCACTATACTACATTGAGAAACGCTTAATACAAAAATTAGTTATGATCGTTTGAAAAATGATGCATTAGTGTATGTTGAGTTTCCATGTACACTCAACATTGCTTCCAAAAACATTTTGACAAAAATTTTTTCGAAAAATTTCAAAATAATTTAGCAAAAAGTAGATGTTTTTAGATTCCTTTTTTCAAGGCAAAGACGATGGACAATGTTATTCAACGAAAAAATTAATTCTTCAGGGTGAAAATCGGGTATATATGTGTGAACTTATATCAGTTGATATCTCGGTGCATTTTTAAGCTAGCGCAAATCTGATAACACAGATCGACGCAGCTTGAAAATCCGCATCGAATGCACTATACTACATTGAGAAACGCTTAATACAAAAATTAGTTATGATCGTTTGAAAAATGATGCATTAGTGTATGTTGAGTTTCCATGTACACTCAACATTGCTTCCAAAAACATTTTGACAAAAATTTTTTCGAAAAATTTCAAAATAATTTAGCAAAAAGTAGATGTTTTTAGATTTCTTTTTTCAAGGCAAAGACGATGGACAATGTTATTCAACGAAAAAATTAATTCTTCAGGGTGAAAATCGGGTATATATGTGTGAACTTATATCAGTTGATATCTCGGTGCATTTTTAAGCTAGCGCAAATCTGATAACACAGATCGACGCAGCTTGAAAATCCGCATCGAATGCACTATACTACATTGAGAAACGCTTAATACACAAATTAGTTATGATCGTTTGAAAAATGATGCATTAGTGTATGTTGAGTTTCCATGTACACTCAACATTGCTTCCAAAAACATTTTGACAAAAATTTTTTCGAAAAATTTCAAAATAATTTAGCAAAAAGTAGATGTTTTTAGATTCCTTTTTTCAAGGCAAAGACGATGGACAATGTTATTCAACGAAAAAATTAATTCTTCAGGGTGAAAATCGGGTATATATGTGTGAACTTATATCAGTTGATATCTCGGTGCATTTTTAAGCTAGCGCAAATCTGATAACACAGATCGACGCAGCTTGAAAATCCGCATCGAATGCACTATACTACATTGAGAAACGCTCAATACAAAAATTAGTTATGAGCGTTTGAAAAATGATGCATTAGTGTATGTTGAGTTTCCATGTACACTCAACATTGCTTCCAAAAACATTTTGACAAAAATTTTTTCGAAAAATTTCAAAATAATTTAGCAAAAAGTAGATGTTTTTAGATTCCATTTTTCCAGGCAAAGACGATGGACAATGTTATTCAACGAAAAAATTAATTCTTCAGGGTGAAAATCGAGGATATAAGTGTGAACTTATATCAGTTGATATCTCGGTGCATTTTCAAGCTAGCGCAAATCTGATAACACAGATCGACGCAGCTTGAAAATCCGCATCGAATGCACTATACTACATTGAGAAACGCTTAATACAAAAATTAGTTATGATCGTTTGAAAAATGATGCATTAGTGTATGTTGAGTTTCCATGTACACTCAACATTGCTTCCAAAAACATTTTGACAAAAATTTTTTCGAAAAATTTCAAAATAATTTAGCAAAAAGTAGATGTTTTTAGATTCCATTTTTCCAGGCAAAGACGATGGACAATGTTATTCAACGAAAAAATTAATTCTTCAGGGTGAAAATCGAGGATATAAGTGTGAACTTATATCAGTTGATATCTCGGTGCATTTTTAAGCTAGCGCAAATCTGATAACACAGATCGACGCAGCTTAAAAATCCGCATCGAATGCACTATACTACATTGAGAAACACTTGATACAAAAATTAGTTATGATCGTTTGAAAAATGATGCATTAGTGTATGTTGAGTTTCCATGTACACTCAACATTGCTTCCAAAAACATTTTGACAAAAATTTTTTCGAAAAATTTCAAAATAATTTAGCAAAAAGTAGATGTTTTTAGATTCCTTTTCTCAAGGCAAAGACGATGGACAATGTTATTCAACGAAAAAATTAATTCTTCAGGGTGAAAATCGGGTATATATGTGTGAACTTATATCAGTTGATATCTCGGTGCATTTTTAAGCTAGCGCAAATCTGATAACACAGATCGACGCAGCTTGAAAATCCGCATCGAATGCACTATACTACATTGAGAAACGCTTAATACAAAAATTAGTTATGATCGTTTGAAAAATGATGCATTAGTGTATGTTGAGTTTCCATGTACACTCAACATTGCTTCCAAAAACATTTTGACAAAAATTTTTTCGAAAAATTTCAAAATAATTTAGCAAAAAGTAGATGTTTTTAGATTCCTTTTTTCAAGGCAAAGACGATGGACAATGTTATTCAACGAAAAAATTAATTCTTCAGGGTGAAAATCGGGTATATATGTGTGAACTTATATCAGTTGATATCTCGGTGCATTTTTAAGCTAGCGCAAATCTGATAACACAGATCGACGCAGCTTGAAAATCCGCATCGAATGCACTATACTACATTGAGAAACGCTTAATACACAAATTAGTTATGATCGTTTGAAAAATGATGCATTAGTGTATGTTGAGTTTCCATGTACACTCAACATTGCTTCCAAAAACATTTTGACAAAAATTTTTTCGAAAAATTTCAAAATAATTTAGCAAAAAGTAGATGTTTTTAGATTCCTTTTTTCAAGGCAAAGACGATGGACAATGTTATTCAACGAAAAAATTAATTCTTCAGGGTGAAAATCGGGTATATATGTGTGAACTTATATCAGTTGATATCTCGGTGCATTTTTAAGCTAGCGCAAATCTGATAACACAGATCGACGCAGCTTGAAAATCCGCATCGAATGCACTATACTACATTGAGAAACGCTTAATACACAAATTAGTTATGATCGTTTGAAAAATGATGCATTAGTGTATGTTGAGTTTCCATGTACACTCAACATTGCTTCCAAAAACATTTTGACAAAAATTTTTTCGAAAAATTTCAAAATAATTTAGCAAAAAGTAGATGTTTTTAGATTCCATTTTTCCAGGCAAAGACGATGGACAATGTTATTCAACGAAAAAATTAATTCTTCAGGGTGAAAATCGAGGATATAAGTGTGAACTTATATCAGTTGATATCTCGGTGCATTTTCAAGCTAGCGCAAATCTGATAACACAGATCGACGCAGCTTGAAAATCCGCATCGAATGCACTATACTACATTGAGAAACGCTTAATACAAAAATTAGTTATGATCGTTTGAAAAATGATGCATTAGTGTATGTTGAGTTTCCATGTACACTCAACATTGCTTCCAAAAACATTTTGACAAAAATTTTTTCGAAAAATTTCAAAATAATTTAGCAAAAAGTAGATGTTTTTAGATTCCATTTTTCCAGGCAAAGACGATGGACAATGTTATTCAACGAAAAAATTAATTCTTCAGGGTGAAAATCGAGGATATAAGTGTGAACTTATATCAGTTGATATCTCGGTGCATTTTTAAGCTAGCGCAAATCTGATAACACAGATCGACGCAGCTTAAAAATCCGCATCGAATGCACTATACTACATTGAGAAACACTTGATACAAAAATTAGTTATGATCGTTTGAAAAATGATGCATTAGTGTATGTTGAGTTTCCATGTACACTCAACATTGCTTCCAAAAACATTTTGACAAAAATTTTTTCGAAAAATTTCAAAATAATTTAGCAAAAAGTAGATGTTTTTAGATTCCTTTTCTCAAGGCAAAGACGATGGACAATGTTATTCAACGAAAAAATTAATTCTTCAGGGTGAAAATCGGGTATATATGTGTGAACTTATATCAGTTGATATCTCGGTGCATTTTTAAGCTAGCGCAAATCTGATAACACAGATCGACGCAGCTTGAAAATCCGCATCGAATGCACTATACTACATTGAGAAACGCTTAATACAAAAATTAGTTATGATCGTTTGAAAAATGATGCATTAGTGTATGTTGAGTTTCCATGTACACTCAACATTGCTTCCAAAAACATTTTGACAAAAATTTTTTCGAAAAATTTCAAAATAATTTAGCAAAAAGTAGATGTTTTTAGATTCCTTTTTTCAAGGCAAAGACGATGGACAATGTTATTCAACGGAAAAATTAATTCTTCAGGGTGAAAATCGGGTATATATGTGTGAACTTATATCAGTTGATATCTCGGTGCATTTTTAAGCTAGCGCAAATCTGATAACACAGATCGACGCAGCTTGAAAATCCGCATCGAATGCACTATACTACATTGAGAAACGCTTAATACACAAATTAGTTATGATCGTTTGAAAAATGATGCATTAGTGTATGTTGAGTTTCCATGTACACTCAACATTGCTTCCAAAAACATTTTGACAAAAATTTTTTCGAAAAATTTCAAAATAATTTAGCAAAAAGTAGATGTTTTTAGATTCCTTTTTTCAAGGCAAAGACGATGGACAATGTTATTCAACGAAAAAATTAATTCTTCAGGGTGAAAATCGGGTATATATGTGTGAACTTATATCAGTTGATATCTCGGTGCATTTTTAAGCTAGCGCAAATCTGATAACACAGATCGACGCAGCTTGAAAATCCGCATCGAATGCACTATACTACATTGAGAAACGCTTAATACACAAATTAGTTATGATCGTTTGAAAAATGATGCATTAGTGTATGTTGAGTTTCCATGTACACTCAACATTGCTTCCAAAAACATTTTGACAAAAATTTTTTCGAAAAATTTCAAAATAATTTAGCAAAAAGTAGATGTTTTTAGATTCCTTTTTTCAAGGCAAAGACGATGGACAATGTTATTCAACGAAAAAATTAATTCTTCAGGGTGAAAATCGGGTATATATGTGTGAACTTATATCAGTTGATATCTCGGTGCATTTTTAAGCTAGCGCAAATCTGATAACACAGATCGACGCAGCTTGAAAATCCGCATCGAATGCACTAAACTACATTGAGAAACGCTTAATACAAAAATTAGTTATGATCGTTTGAAAAATGATGCATTAGTGTATGTTGAGTTTCCATGTACACTCAACATTGCTTCCAAAAACATTTTGACAAAAATTTTTTCGAAAAATTTCAAAATAATTTAGCAAAAAGTAGATGTTTTTAGATTCCATTTTTCCAGGCAAAGACGATGGACAATGTTATTCAACGAAAAAATTAATTCTTCAGGGTGAAAATCGAGGATATAAGTGTGAACTTATATCAGTTGATATCTCGGTGCATTTTTAAGCTAGCGCAAATCTGATAACACAGATCGACGCAGCTTAAAAATCCGCATCGAATGCACTATACTACATTGAGAAACACTTGATACAAAAATTAGTTATGATCGTTTGAAAAATGATGCATTAGTGTATGTTGAGTTTCCATGTACACTCAACATTGCTTCCAAAAACATTTTGACAAAAATTTTTTCGAAAAATTTCAAAATAATTTAGCAAAAAGTAGATGTTTTTAGATTCCTTTTCTCAAGGCAAAGACGATGGACAATGTTATTCAACGAAAAAATTAATTCTTCAGGGTGAAAATCGGGTATATATGTGTGAACTTATATCAGTTGATATCTCGGTGCATTTTTAAGCTAGCGCAAATCTGATAACACAGATCGACGCAGCTTGAAAATCCGCATCGAATGCACTATACTACATTGAGAAACGCTTAATACAAAAATTAGTTATGATCGTTTGAAAAATGATGCATTAGTGTATGTTGAGTTTCCATGTACACTCAACATTGCTTCCAAAAACATTTTGACAAAAATTTTTTCGAAAAATTTCAAAATAATTTAGCAAAAAGTAGATGTTTTTAGATTCCTTTTTTCAAGGCAAAGACGATGGACAATGTTATTCAACGAAAAAATTAATTCTTCAGGGTGAAAATCGGGTATATATGTGTGAACTTATATCAGTTGATATCTCGGTGCATTTTTAAGCTAGCGCAAATCTGATAACACAGATCGACGCAGCTTGAAAATCCGCATCGAATGCACTATACTACATTGAGAAACGCTTAATACACAAATTAGTTATGATCGTTTGAAAAATGATGCATTAGTGTATGTTGAGTTTCCATGTACACTCAACATTGCTTCCAAAAACATTTTGACAAAAATTTTTTCGAAAAATTTCAAAATAATTTAGCAAAAAGTAGATGTTTTTAGATTCCTTTTTTCAAGGCAAAGACGATGGACAATGTTATTCAACGAAAAAATTAATTCTTCAGGGTGAAAATCGGGTATATATGTGTGAACTTATATCAGTTGATATCTCGGTGCATTTTTAAGCTAGCGCAAATCTGATAACACAGATCGACGCAGCTTGAAAATCCGCATCGAATGCACTATACTACATTGAGAAACGCTTAATACACAAATTAGTTATGATCGTTTGAAAAATGATGCATTAGTGTATGTTGAGTTTCCATGTACACTCAACATTGCTTCCAAAAACATTTTGACAAAAATTTTTTCGAAAAATTTCAAAATAATTTAGCAAAAAGTAGATGTTTTTAGATTCCTTTTTTCAAGGCAAAGACGATGGACAATGTTATTCAACGAAAAAATTAATTCTTCAGGGTGAAAATCGGGTATATATGTGTGAACTTATATCAGTTGATATCTCGGTGCATTTTTAAGCTAGCGCAAATCTGATAACACAGATCGACGCAGCTTGAAAATCCGCATCGAATGCACTATACTACATTGAGAAACGCTTAATACACAAATTAGTTATGATCGTTTGAAAAATGATGCATTAGTGTATGTTGAGTTTCCATGTACACTCAACATTGCTTCCAAAAACATTTTGACAAAAATTTTTTCGAAAAATTTCAAAATAATTTAGCAAAAAGTAGATGTTTTTAGATTCCTTTTTTCAAGGCAAAGACGATGGACAATGTTATTCAACGAAAAAATTAATTCTTCAGGGTGAAAATCGGGTATATATGTGTGAACTTATATCAGTTGATATCTCGGTGCATTTTTAAGCTAGCGCAAATCTGATAACACAGATCGACGCAGCTTGAAAATCCGCATCGAATGCACTATACTACATTGAGAAACGCTTAATACACAAATTAGTTATGATCGTTTGAAAAATGATGCATTAGTGTATGTTGAGTTTCCATGTACACTCAACATTGCTTCCAAAAACATTTTGACAAAAATTTTTTCGAAAAATTTCAAAATAATTTAGCAAAAAGTAGATGTTTTTAGATTCCTTTTTTCAAGGCAAAGACGATGGACAATGTTATTCAACGAAAAAATTAATTCTTCAGGGTGAAAATCGGGTATATATGTGTGAACTTATATCAGTTGATATCTCGGTGCATTTTTAAGCTAGCGCAAATCTGATAACACAGATCGACGCAGCTTGAAAATCCGCATCGAATGCACTATACTACATTGAGAAACGCTCAATACAAAAATTAGTTATGAGCGTTTGAAAAATGATGCATTAGTGTATGTTGAGTTTCCATGTACACTCAACATTGCTTCCAAAAACATTTTGACAAAAATTTTTTCGAAAAATTTCAAAATAATTTAGCAAAAAGTAGATGTTTTTAGATTCCATTTTTCCAGGCAAAGACGATGGACAATGTTATTCAACGAAAAAATTAATTCTTCAGGGTGAAAATCGAGGATATAAGTGTGAACTTATATCAGTTGATATCTCGGTGCATTTTCAAGCTAGCGCAAATCTGATAACACAGATCGACGCAGCTTGAAAATCCGCATCGAATGCACTATACTACATTGAGAAACGCTTAATACAAAAATTAGTTATGATCGTTTGAAAAATGATGCATTAGTGTATGTTGAGTTTCCATGTACACTCAACATTGCTTCCAAAAACATTTTGACAAAAATTTTTTCGAAAAATTTCAAAATAATTTAGCAAAAAGTAGATGTTTTTAGATTCCATTTTTCCAGGCAAAGACGATGGACAATGTTATTCAACGAAAAAATTAATTCTTCAGGGTGAAAATCGAGGATATAAGTGTGAACTTATATCAGTTGATATCTCGGTGCATTTTTAAGCTAGCGCAAATCTGATAACACAGATCGACGCAGCTTAAAAATCCGCATCGAATGCACTATACTACATTGAGAAACACTTGATACAAAAATTAGTTATGATCGTTTGAAAAATGATGCATTAGTGTATGTTGAGTTTCCATGTACACTCAACATTGCTTCCAAAAACATTTTGACAAAAATTTTTTCGAAAAATTTCAAAATAATTTAGCAAAAAGTAGATGTTTTTAGATTCCTTTTCTCAAGGCAAAGACGATGGACAATGTTATTCAACGAAAAAATTAATTCTTCAGGGTGAAAATCGGGTATATATGTGTGAACTTATATCAGTTGATATCTCGGTGCATTTTTAAGCTAGCGCAAATCTGATAACACAGATCGACGCAGCTTGAAAATCCGCATCGAATGCACTATACTACATTGAGAAACGCTTAATACAAAAATTAGTTATGATCGTTTGAAAAATGATGCATTAGTGTATGTTGAGTTTCCATGTACACTCAACATTGCTTCCAAAAACATTTTGACAAAAATTTTTTCGAAAAATTTCAAAATAATTTAGCAAAAAGTAGATGTTTTTAGATTCCTTTTTTCAAGGCAAAGACGATGGACAATGTTATTCAACGAAAAAATTAATTCTTCAGGGTGAAAATCGGGTATATATGTGTGAACTTATATCAGTTGATATCTCGGTGCATTTTTAAGCTAGCGCAAATCTGATAACACAGATCGACGCAGCTTGAAAATCCGCATCGAATGCACTATACTACATTGAGAAACGCTTAATACACAAATTAGTTATGATCGTTTGAAAAATGATGCATTAGTGTATGTTGAGTTTCCATGTACACTCAACATTGCTTCCAAAAACATTTTGACAAAAATTTTTTCGAAAAATTTCAAAATAATTTAGCAAAAAGTAGATGTTTTTAGATTCCTTTTTTCAAGGCAAAGACGATGGACAATGTTATTCAACGAAAAAATTAATTCTTCAGGGTGAAAATCGGGTATATATGTGTGAACTTATATCAGTTGATATCTCGGTGCATTTTTAAGCTAGCGCAAATCTGATAACACAGATCGACGCAGCTTGAAAATCCGCATCGAATGCACTATACTACATTGAGAAACGCTTAATACAAAAATTAGTTATGATCGTTTGAAAAATGATGCATTAGTGTATGTTGAGTTTCCATGTACACTCAACATTGCTTCCAAAAACATTTTGACAAAAATTTTTTCGAAAAATTTCAAAATAATTTAGCAAAAAGTAGATGTTTTTAGATTCCTTTTTTCAAGGCAAAGACGATGGACAATGTTATTCAACGAAAAAATTAATTCTTCAGGGTGAAAATCGGGTATATATGTGTGAACTTATATCAGTTGATATCTCGGTGCATTTTTAAGCTAGCGCAAATCTGATAACACAGATCGACGCAGCTTGAAAATCCGCATCGAATGCACTATACTACATTGAGAAACGCTTAATACAAAAATTAGTTATGATCGTTTGAAAAATGATGCATTAGTGTATGTTGAGTTTCCATGTACACTCAACATTGCTTCCAAAAACATTTTGACAAAAATTTTTTCGAAAAATTTCAAAATAATTTAGCAAAAAGTAGATGTTTTTAGATTCCTTTTTTCAAGGCAAAGACGATGGACAATGTTATTCAACGAAAAAATTAATTCTTCAGGGTGAAAATCGGGTATATATGTGTGAACTTATATCAGTTGATATCTCGGTGCATTTTTAAGCTAGCGCAAATCTGATAACACAGATCGACGCAGCTTGAAAATCCGCATCGAATGCACTATACTACATTGAGAGACGCTCAATACAAAAATTAGTTATGAGCGTTTGAAAAATGATGCATTAGTGTATGTTGAGTTTCCATGTACACTCAACATTGCTTCCAAAAACATTTTGACAAAAATTTTTTCGAAAAATTTCAAAATAATTTAGCAAAAAGTAGATGTTTTTAGATTCCATTTTTCCAGGCAAAGACGATGGACAATGTTATTCAACGAAAAAATTAATTCTTCAGGGTGAAAATCGAGGATATAAGTGTGAACTTATATCAGTTGATATCTCGGTGCATTTTCAAGCTAGCGCAAATCTGATAACACAGATCGACGCAGCTTGAAAATCCGCATCGAATGCACTATACTACATTGAGAAACGCTTAATACAAAAATTAGTTATGATCGTTTGAAAAATGATGCATTAGTGTATGTTGAGTTTCCATGTACACTCAACATTGCTTCCAAAAACATTTTGACAAAAATTTTTTCGAAAAATTTCAAAATAATTTAGCAAAAAGTAGATGTTTTTAGATTCCTTTTTTCAAGGCAAAGACGATGGACAATGTTATTCAACGAAAAAATTAATTCTTCAGGGTGAAAATCGGGTATATATGTGTGAACTTATATCAGTTGATATCTCGGTGCATTTTTAAGCTAGCGCAAATCTGATAACACAGATCGACGCAGCTTGAAAATCCGCATCGAATGCACTATACTACATTGAGAAACGCTTAATACACAAATTAGTTATGATCGTTTGAAAAATGATGCATTAGTGTATGTTGAGTTTCCATGTACACTCAACATTGCTTCCAAAAACATTTTGACAAAAATTTTTTCGAAAAATTTCAAAATAATTTAGCAAAAAGTAGATGTTTTTAGATTCCTTTTTTCAAGGCAAAGACGATGGACAATGTTATTCAACGAAAAAATTAATTCTTCAGGGTGAAAATCGGGTATATATGTGTGAACTTATATCAGTTGATATCTCGGTGCATTTTTAAGCTAGCGCAAATCTGATAACACAGATCGACGCAGCTTGAAAATCCGCATCGAATGCACTATACTACATTGAGAAACGCTTAATACAAAAATTAGTTATGATCGTTTGAAAAATGATGCATTAGTGTATGTTGAGTTTCCATGTACACTCAACATTGCTTCCAAAAACATTTTGACAAAAATTTTTTCGAAAAATTTCAAAATAATTTAGCAAAAAGTAGATGTTTTTAGATTCCTTTTTTCAAGGCAAAGACGATGGACAATGTTATTCAACGAAAAAATTAATTCTTCAGGGTGAAAATCGGGTATATATGTGTGAACTTATATCAGTTGATATCTCGGTGCATTTTTAAGCTAGCGCAAATCTGATAACACAGATCGACGCAGCTTGAAAATCCGCATCGAATGCACTATACTACATTGAGAAACGCTTAATACAAAAATTAGTTATGATCGTTTGAAAAATGATGCATTAGTGTATGTTGAGTTTCCATGTACACTCAACATTGCTTCCAAAAACATTTTGACAAAAATTTTTTCGAAAAATTTCAAAATAATTTAGCAAAAAGTAGATGTTTTTAGATTCCTTTTTTCAAGGCAAAGACGATGGACAATGTTATTCAACGAAAAAATTAATTCTTCAGGGTGAAAATCGGGTATATATGTGTGAACTTATATCAGTTGATATCTCGGTGCATTTTTAAGCTAGCGCAAATCTGATAACACAGATCGACGCAGCTTGAAAATCCGCATCGAATGCACTATACTACATTGAGAGACGCTCAATACAAAAATTAGTTATGAGCGTTTGAAAAATGATGCATTAGTGTATGTTGAGTTTCCATGTACACTCAACATTGCTTCCAAAAACATTTTGACAAAAATTTTTTCGAAAAATTTCAAAATAATTTAGCAAAAAGTAGATGTTTTTAGATTCCATTTTTCCAGGCAAAGACGATGGACAATGTTATTCAACGAAAAAATTAATTCTTCAGGGTGAAAATCGAGGATATAAGTGTGAACTTATATCAGTTGATATCTCGGTGCATTTTCAAGCTAGCGCAAATCTGATAACACAGATCGACGCAGCTTGAAAATCCGCATCGAATGCACTATACTACATTGAGAAACGCTTAATACAAAAATTAGTTATGATCGTTTGAAAAATGATGCATTAGTGTATGTTGAGTTTCCATGTACACTCAACATTGCTTCCAAAAACATTTTGACAAAAATTTTTTCGAAAAATTTCAAAATAATTTAGCAAAAAGTAGATGTTTTTAGATTCCATTTTTCCAGGCAAAGACGATGGACAATGTTATTCAACGAAAAAATTAATTCTTCAGGGTGAAAATCGAGGATATAAGTGTGAACTTATATCAGTTGATATCTCGGTGCATTTTTAAGCTAGCGCAAATCTGATAACACAGATCGACGCAGCTTAAAAATCCGCATCGAATGCACTATACTACATTGAGAAACACTTGATACAAAAATTAGTTATGATCGTTTGAAAAATGATGCATTAGTGTATGTTGAGTTTCCATGTACACTCAACATTGCTTCCAAAAACATTTTGACAAAAATTTTTTCGAAAAATTTCAAAATAATTTAGCAAAAAGTAGATGTTTTTAGATTCCTTTTCTCAAGGCAAAGACGATGGACAATGTTATTCAACGAAAAAATTAATTCTTCAGGGTGAAAATCGGGTATATATGTGTGAACTTATATCAGTTGATATCTCGGTGCATTTTTAAGCTAGCGCAAATCTGATAACACAGATCGACGCAGCTTGAAAATCCGCATCGAATGCACTATATTACATTGAGAAACGCTTAATACAAAAATTAGTTATGATCGTTTGAAAAATGATGCATTAGTGTATGTTGAGTTTCCATGTACACTCAACATTGCTTCCAAAAACATTTTGACAAAAATTTTTTCGAAAAATTTCAAAATAATTTAGCAAAAAGTAGATGTTTTTAGATTCCTTTTTTCAAGGCAAAGACGATGGACAATGTTATTCAACGAAAAAATTAATTCTTCAGGGTGAAAATCGGGTATATATGTGTGAACTTATATCAGTTGATATCTCGGTGCATTTTTAAGCTAGCGCAAATCTGATAACACAGATCGACGCAGCTTGAAAATCCGCATCGAATGCACTATACTACATTGAGAAACGCTTAATACAAAAATTAGTTATGATCGTTTGAAAAATGATGCATTAGTGTATGTTGAGTTTCCATGTACACTCAACATTGCTTCCAAAAACATTTTGACAAAAATTTTTTCGAAAAATTTCAAAATAATTTAGCAAAAAGTAGATGTTTTTAGATTCCTTTTTTCAAGGCAAAGACGATGGACAATGTTATTCAACGAAAAAATTAATTCTTCAGGGTGAAAATCGGGTATATATGTGTGAACTTATATCAGTTGATATCTCGGTGCATTTTTAAGCTAGCGCAAATCTGATAACACAGATCGACGCAGCTTGAAAATCCGCATCGAATGCACTATACTACATTGAGAAACGCTTAATACAAAAATTAGTTATGATCGTTTGAAAAATGATGCATTAGTGTATGTTGAGTTTCCATGTACACTCAACATTGCTTCCAAAAACATTTTGACAAAAATTTTTTCGAAAAATTTCAAAATAATTTAGCAAAAAGTAGATGTTTTTAGATTCCTTTTTTCAAGGCAAAGACGATGGACAATGTTATTCAACGAAAAAATTAATTCTTCAGGGTGAAAATCGGGTATATATGTGTGAACTTATATCAGTTGATATCTCGGTGCATTTTTAAGCTAGCGCAAATCTGATAACACAGATCGACGCAGCTTGAAAATCCGCATCGAATGCACTATACTACATTGAGAAACGCTTAATACACAAATTAGTTATGATCGTTTGAAAAATGATGCATTAGTGTATGTTGAGTTTCCATGTACACTCAACATTGCTTCCAAAAACATTTTGACAAAAATTTTTTCGAAAAATTTCAAAATAATTTAGCAAAAAGTAGATGTTTTTAGATTCCTTTTTTCAAGGCAAAGACGATGGACAATGTTATTCAACGAAAAAATTAATTCTTCAGGGTGAAAATCGGGTATATATGTGTGAACTTATATCAGTTGATATCTCGGTGCATTTTTAAGCTAGCGCAAATCTGATAACACAGATCGACGCAGCTTGAAAATCCGCATCGAATGCACTATACTACATTGAGAAACGCTTAATACAAAAATTAGTTATGATCGTTTGAAAAATGATGCATTAGTGTATGTTGAGTTTCCATGTACACTCAACATTGCTTCCAAAAACATTTTGACAAAAATTTTTTCGAAAAATTTCAAAATAATTTAGCAAAAAGTAGATGTTTTTAGATTCCTTTTTTCAAGGCAAAGACGATGGACAATGTTATTCAACGAAAAAATTAATTCTTCAGGGTGAAAATCGGGTATATATGTGTGAACTTATATCAGTTGATATCTCGGTGCATTTTTAAGCTAGCGCAAATCTGATAACACAGATCGACGCAGCTTGAAAATCCGCATCGAATGCACTATACTACATTGAGAAACGCTTAATACACAAATTAGTTATGATCGTTTGAAAAATGATGCATTAGTGTATGTTGAGTTTCCATGTACACTCAACATTGCTTCCAAAAACATTTTGACAAAAATTTTTTCGAAAAATTTCAAAATAATTTAGCAAAAAGTAGATGTTTTTAGATTCCTTTTTTCAAGGCAAAGACGATGGACAATGTTATTCAACGAAAAAATTAATTCTTCAGGGTGAAAATCGGGTATATATGTGTGAACTTATATCAGTTGATATCTCGGTGCATTTTTAAGCTAGCGCAAATCTGATAACACAGATCGACGCAGCTTGAAAATCCGCATCGAATGCACTATACTACATTGAGAAACGCTTAATACACAAATTAGTTATGATCGTTTGAAAAATGATGCATTAGTGTATGTTGAGTTTCCATGTACACTCAACATTGCTTCCAAAAACATTTTGACAAAAATTTTTTCGAAAAATTTCAAAATAATTTAGCAAAAAGTAGATGTTTTTAGATTCCTTTTTTCAAGGCAAAGACGATGGACAATGTTATTCAACGAAAAAATTAATTCTTCAGGGTGAAAATCGGGTATATATGTGTGAACTTATATCAGTTGATATCTCGGTGCATTTTTAAGCTAGCGCAAATCTGATAACACAGATCGACGCAGCTTGAAAATCCGCATCGAATGCACTATACTACATTGAGAAACGCTCAATACAAAAATTAGTTATGAGCGTTTGAAAAATGATGCATTAGTGTATGTTGAGTTTCCATGTACACTCAACATTGCTTCCAAAAACATTTTGACAAAAATTTTTTCAAAAAATTTCAAAATAATTTAGCAAAAAGTAGATGTTTTTAGATTCCATTTTTCCAGGCAAAGACGATGGACAATGTTATTCAACGAAAAAATTAATTCTTCAGGGTGAAAATCGAGGATATAAGTGTGAACTTATATCAGTTGATATCTCGGTGCATTTTTAAGCTAGCGCAAATCTGATAACACAGATCGACGCAGCTTAAAAATCCGCATCGAATGCACTATACTACATTGAGAAACACTTGATACAAAAATTAGTTATGATCGTTTGAAAAATGATGCATTAGTGTATGTTGAGTTTCCATGTACACTCAACATTGCTTCCAAAAACATTTTGACAAAAATTTTTTCGAAAAATTTCAAAATAATTTAACGAAAAGTAGATGTTTTTAGATTCCATTTTTCCAGGCAAAGACGATGGACAATGTTATTCAACGAAAAAATTAATTCTTCAGGGTGAAAATCGAGGATATAAGTGTGAACTTATATCAGTTGATATCTCGGTGCATTTTTAAGCTAGCGCAAATCTGATAACACAGATCGACGCAGCTTGAAAATCCGCATCGAATGCACTATACTACATTGAGAAACGCTTAATACAAAAATTAGTTATGATCGTTTGAAAAATGATGCATTAGTGTATGTTGAGTTTCCATGTACACTCAACATTGCTTCCAAAAACATTTTGACAAAAATTTTTTCGAAAAATTTCAAAATAATTTAGCAAAAAGTAGATGTTTTTAGATTCCATTTTTCCAGGCAAAGACGATGGACAATGTTATTCAACGAAAAAATTAATTCTTCAGGGTGAAAATCGAGGATATAAGTGTGAACTTATATCAGTTGATATCTCGGTGCATTTTTAAGCTAGCGCAAATCTGATAACACAGATCGACGCAGCTTGAAAATCCGCATCGAATGCACTATACTACATTGAGAAACGCTTAATACAAAAATTAGTTATGATCGTTTGAAAAATGATGCATTAGTGTATGTTGAGTTTCCATGTACACTCAACATTGCTTCCAAAAACATTTTGACAAAAATTTTTTCGAAAAATTTCAAGATAATTTAGCAAAAAGTAGATGCTTTTAGATTCCATTTTTCAAGGCAAAGACGATGGACAAGGTTATTCAACGAAAAAATTAATTCTTCAGGGTGAAAATCGGGTATATATGTGTGAACTTATATCAGTTGATATCTCGGTGCATTTTTAAGCTAGCGCAAATCTGATAACACAGATCGACGCAGCTTGAAAATCCGCATCGAATGCACTATACTACATTGAGAAACGCTTAATACAAAAATTAGTTATGATCGTTTGAAAAATGATGCATTAGTGTATGTTGAGTTTCCATGTACACTCAACATTGCTTCCAAAAACATTTTGACAAAAATTTTTTCGAAAAATTTCAAAATAATTTAGCAAAAAGTAGATGTTTTTAGATTCCTTTTTTCAAGGCAAAGACGATGGACAATGTTATTCAACGAAAAAATTAATTCTTCAGGGTGAAAATCGGGTATATATGTGTGAACTTATATCAGTTGATATCTCGGTGCATTTTTAAGCTAGCGCAAATCTGATAACACAGATCGACGCAGCTTGAAAATCCGCATCGAATGCACTATACTACATTGAGAAACGCTTAATACAAAAATTAGTTATGATCGTTTGAAAAATGATGCATTAGTGTATGTTGAGTTTCCATGTACACTCAACATTGCTTCCAAAAACATTTTGACAAAAATTTTTTCGAAAAATTTCAAGATAATTTAGCAAAAAGTAGATGCTTTTAGATTCCATTTTTCAAGGCAAAGACGATGGACAAGGTTATTCAACGAAAAAATTAATTCTTCAGGGTGAAAATCGGGTATATATGTGTGAACTTATATCAGTTGATATCTCGGTGCATTTTTAAGCTAGCGCAAATCTGATAACACAGATCGACGCAGCTTGAAAATCCGCATCGAATGCACTATACTACATTGAGAAACGCTTAATACAAAAATTAGTTATGATCGTTTGAAAAATGATGCATTAGTGTATGTTGAGTTTCCATGTACACTCAACATTGCTTCCAAAAACATTTTGACAAAAATTTTTTCGAAAAATTTCAAAATAATTTAGCAAAAAGTAGATGTTTTTAGATTCCATTTTTCCAGGCAAAGACGATGGACAATGTTATTCAACGAAAAAATTAATTCTTCAGGGTGAAAATCGAGGATATAAGTGTGAACTTATATCAGTTGATATCTCGGTGCATTTTTAAGCTAGCGCAAATCTGATAACACAGATCGACGCAGCTTGAAAATCCGCATCGAATGCACTATACTACATTGAGAAACGCTTAATACAAAAATTAGTTATGATCGTTTGAAAAATGATGCATTAGTGTATGTTGAGTTTCCATGTACACTCAACATTGCTTCCAAAAACATTTTGACAAAAATTTTTTCGAAAAATTTCAAGATAATTTAGCAAAAAGTAGATGCTTTTAGATTCCATTTTTCAAGGCAAAGACGATGGACAAGGTTATTCAACGAAAAAATTAATTCTTCAGGGTGAAAATCGGGTATATATGTGTGAACTTATATCAGTTGATATCTCGGTGCATTTTTAAGCTAGCGCAAATCTGATAACACAGATCGACGCAGCTTGAAAATCCGCATCGAATGCACTATACTACATTGAGAAACGCTTAATACAAAAATTAGTTATGATCGTTTGAAAAATGATGCATTAGTGTATGTTGAGTTTCCATGTACACTCAACATTGCTTCCAAAAACATTTTGACAAAAATTTTTTCGAAAAATTTCAAGATAATTTAGCAAAAAGTAGATGCTTTTAGATTCCATTTTTCAAGGCAAAGACGATGGACAAGGTTATTCAACGAAAAAATTAATTCTTCAGGGTGAAAATCGGGTATATATGTGTGAACTTATATCAGTTGATATCTCGGTGCATTTTTAAGCTAGCGCAAATCTGATAACACAGATCGACGCAGCTTGAAAATCCGCATCGAATGCACTATACTACATTGAGAAACGCTTAATACAAAAATTAGTTATGATCGTTTGAAAAATGATGCATTAGTGTATGTTGAGTTTCCATGTACACTCAACATTGCTTCCAAAAACATTTTGACAAAAATTTTTTCGAAAAATTTCAAAATAATTTAGCAAAAAGTAGATGTTTTTAGATTCCTTTTTTCAAGGCAAAGACGATGGACAATGTTATTCAACGAAAAAATTAATTCTTCAGGGTGAAAATCGGGTATATATGTGTGAACTTATATCAGTTGATATCTCGGTGCATTTTTAAGCTAGCGCAAATCTGATAACACAGATCGACGCAGCTTGAAAATCCGCATCGAATGCACTATACTACATTGAGAAACGCTTAATACAAAAATTAGTTATGATCGTTTGAAAAATGATGCATTAGTGTATGTTGAGTTTCCATGTACACTCAACATTGCTTCCAAAAACATTTTGACAAAAATTTTTTCGAAAAATTTCAAGATAATTTAGCAAAAAGTAGATGCTTTTAGATTCCATTTTTCAAGGCAAAGACGATGGACAAGGTTATTCAACGAAAAAATTAATTCTTCAGGGTGAAAATCGGGTATATATGTGTGAACTTATATCAGTTGATATCTCGGTGCATTTTTAAGCTAGCGCAAATCTGATAACACAGATCGACGCAGCTTGAAAATCCGCATCGAATGCACTATACTACATTGAGAAACGCTTAATACAAAAATTAGTTATGATCGTTTGAAAAATGATGCATTAGTGTATGTTGAGTTTCCATGTACACTCAACATTGCTTCCAAAAACATTTTGACAAAAATTTTTTCGAAAAATTTCAAAATAATTTAGCAAAAAGTAGATGTTTTTAGATTCCATTTTTCCAGGCAAAGACGATGGACAATGTTATTCAACGAAAAAATTAATTCTTCAGGGTGAAAATCGAGGATATAAGTGTGAACTTATATCAGTTGATATCTCGGTGCATTTTTAAGCTAGCGCAAATCTGATAACACAGATCGACGCAGCTTGAAAATCCGCATCGAATGCACTATA
This sequence comes from Auanema rhodensis, assembly GCA_964057225.1. Classification (NCBI taxonomy): domain Eukaryota; kingdom Metazoa; phylum Nematoda; class Chromadorea; order Rhabditida; family Rhabditidae; genus Auanema; species Auanema rhodense. The sequence continues at coordinate 3,593,473 of OZ059899.1, read as the reverse complement.
CTACATTGAGAAACGCTTAATACAAAAATTAGTTATGATCGTTTGAAAAATGATGCATTAGTGTATGTTGAGTTTCCATGTACACTCAACATTGCTTCCAAAAACATTTTGACAAAAATTTTTTCGAAAAATTTCAAGATAATTTAGCAAAAAGTAGATGCTTTTAGATTCCATTTTTCAAGGCAAAGACGATGGACAAGGTTATTCAACGAAAAAATTAATTCTTCAGGGTGAAAATCGGGTATATATGTGTGAACTTATATCAGTTGATATCTCGGTGCATTTTTAAGCTAGCGCAAATCTGATAACACAGATCGACGCAGCTTGAAAATCCGCATCGAATGCACTATACTACATTGAGAAACGCTTAATACAAAAATTAGTTATGATCGTTTGAAAAATGATGCATTAGTGTATGTTGAGTTTCCATGTACACTCAACATTGCTTCCAAAAACATTTTGACAAAAATTTTTTCGAAAAATTTCAAGATAATTTAGCAAAAAGTAGATGCTTTTAGATTCCATTTTTCAAGGCAAAGACGATGGACAAGGTTATTCAACGAAAAAATTAATTCTTCAGGGTGAAAATCGGGTATATATGTGTGAACTTATATCAGTTGATATCTCGGTGCATTTTTAAGCTAGCGCAAATCTGATAACACAGATCGACGCAGCTTGAAAATCCGCATCGAATGCACTATACTACATTGAGAAACGCTTAATACAAAAATTAGTTATGATCGTTTGAAAAATGATGCATTAGTGTATGTTGAGTTTCCATGTACACTCAACATTGCTTCCAAAAACATTTTGACAAAAATTTTTTCGAAAAATTTCAAAATAATTTAGCAAAAAGTAGATGTTTTTAGATTCCTTTTTTCAAGGCAAAGACGATGGACAATGTTATTCAACGAAAAAATTAATTCTTCAGGGTGAAAATCGGGTATATATGTGTGAACTTATATCAGTTGATATCTCGGTGCATTTTTAAGCTAGCGCAAATCTGATAACACAGATCGACGCAGCTTGAAAATCCGCATCGAATGCACTATACTACATTGAGAAACGCTTAATACAAAAATTAGTTATGATCGTTTGAAAAATGATGCATTAGTGTATGTTGAGTTTCCATGTACACTCAACATTGCTTCCAAAAACATTTTGACAAAAATTTTTTCGAAAAATTTCAAAATAATTTAGCAAAAAGTAGATGTTTTTAGATTCCTTTTTTCAAGGCAAAGACGATGGACAATGTTATTCAACGAAAAAATTAATTCTTCAGGGTGAAAATCGGGTATATATGTGTGAACTTATATCAGTTGATATCTCGGTGCATTTTTAAGCTAGCGCAAATCTGATAACACAGATCGACGCAGCTTGAAAATCCGCATCGAATGCACTATACTACATTGAGAAACGCTTAATACAAAAATTAGTTATGATCGTTTGAAAAATGATGCATTAGTGTATGTTGAGTTTCCATGTACACTCAACATTGCTTCCAAAAACATTTTGACAAAAATTTTTTCGAAAAATTTCAAGATAATTTAGCAAAAAGTAGATGCTTTTAGATTCCATTTTTCAAGGCAAAGACGATGGACAAGGTTATTCAACGAAAAAATTAATTCTTCAGGGTGAAAATCGGGTATATATGTGTGAACTTATATCAGTTGATATCTCGGTGCATTTTTAAGCTAGCGCAAATCTGATAACACAGATCGACGCAGCTTGAAAATCCGCATCGAATGCACTATACTACATTGAGAAACGCTTAATACAAAAATTAGTTATGATCGTTTGAAAAATGATGCATTAGTGTATGTTGAGTTTCCATGTACACTCAACATTGCTTCCAAAAACATTTTGACAAAAATTTTTTCGAAAAATTTCAAAATAATTTAGCAAAAAGTAGATGTTTTTAGATTCCATTTTTCCAGGCAAAGACGATGGACAATGTTATTCAACGAAAAAATTAATTCTTCAGGGTGAAAATCGAGGATATAAGTGTGAACTTATATCAGTTGATATCTCGGTGCATTTTTAAGCTAGCGCAAATCTGATAACACAGATCGACGCAGCTTGAAAATCCGCATCGAATGCACTATACTACATTGAGAAACGCTTAATACAAAAATTAGTTATGATCGTTTGAAAAATGATGCATTAGTGTATGTTGAGTTTCCATGTACACTCAACATTGCTTCCAAAAACATTTTGACAAAAATTTTTTCGAAAAATTTCAAGATAATTTAGCAAAAAGTAGATGCTTTTAGATTCCATTTTTCAAGGCAAAGACGATGGACAAGGTTATTCAACGAAAAAATTAATTCTTCAGGGTGAAAATCGGGTATATATGTGTGAACTTATATCAGTTGATATCTCGGTGCATTTTTAAGCTAGCGCAAATCTGATAACACAGATCGACGCAGCTTGAAAATCCGCATCGAATGCACTATACTACATTGAGAAACGCTTAATACAAAAATTAGTTATGATCGTTTGAAAAATGATGCATTAGTGTATGTTGAGTTTCCATGTACACTCAACATTGCTTCCAAAAACATTTTGACAAAAATTTTTTCGAAAAATTTCAAGATAATTTAGCAAAAAGTAGATGCTTTTAGATTCCATTTTTCAAGGCAAAGACGATGGACAAGGTTATTCAACGAAAAAATTAATTCTTCAGGGTGAAAATCGGGTATATATGTGTGAACTTATATCAGTTGATATCTCGGTGCATTTTTAAGCTAGCGCAAATCTGATAACACAGATCGACGCAGCTTGAAAATCCGCATCGAATGCACTATACTACATTGAGAAACGCTTAATACAAAAATTAGTTATGATCGTTTGAAAAATGATGCATTAGTGTATGTTGAGTTTCCATGTACACTCAACATTGCTTCCAAAAACATTTTGACAAAAATTTTTTCGAAAAATTTCAAAATAATTTAGCAAAAAGTAGATGTTTTTAGATTCCTTTTTTCAAGGCAAAGACGATGGACAATGTTATTCAACGAAAAAATTAATTCTTCAGGGTGAAAATCGGGTATATATGTGTGAACTTATATCAGTTGATATCTCGGTGCATTTTTAAGCTAGCGCAAATCTGATAACACAGATCGACGCAGCTTGAAAATCCGCATCGAATGCACTATACTACATTGAGAAACGCTTAATACAAAAATTAGTTATGATCGTTTGAAAAATGATGCATTAGTGTATGTTGAGTTTCCATGCACACTCAACATTGCTTCCAAAAACATTTTGACAAAATTTTTTTCGAAAAATTTCAAGATAATTTAGCAAAAAGTAGATGCTTTTAGATTCCATTTTTCAAGGCAAAGACGATGGACAAGGTTATTCAACGAAAAAATTAATTCTTCAGGGTGAAAATCGGGTATATATGTGTGAACTTATATCAGTTGATATCTCGGTGCATTTTTAAGCTAGCGCAAATCTGATAACACAGATCGACGCAGCTTGAAAATCCGCATCGAATGCACTATACTACATTGAGAAACGCTTAATACAAAAATTAGTTATGATCGTTTGAAAAATGATGCATTAGTGTATGTTGAGTTTCCATGTACACTCAACATTGCTTCCAAAAACATTTTGACAAAAATTTTTTCGAAAAATTTCAAAATAATTTAGCGAAAAGTAGATGTTTTAAGATTCCATTTTTCAAGGCAAAAACGATGGACAAGGTTATTCAACGAAAAAATTAATTCTTCAGGGTGAAAATCGAGGATATAAGTGTGAACTTATATCAGTTGATATCTCGGTGCATTTTTAAGCTAGCGCAAATCTGATAACACAGATCGACGCAGCTTGAAAATCCGCATCGAATGCACTATACTACATTGAGAAACGCTTAATACAAAAATTAGTTATGATCGTTTGAAAAATGATGCATTAGTGTATGTTGAGTTTCCATGTACACTCAACATTGCTTCCAAAAACATTTTGACAAAAATTTTTTCGAAAAATTTCAAAATAATTTAGCAAAAAGTAGATGTTTTTAGATTCCTTTTTTCAAGGCAAAGACGATGGACAATGTTATTCAACGAAAAAATTAATTCTTCAGGGTGAAAATCGGGTATATATGTGTGAACTTATATCAGTTGATATCTCGGTGCATTTTTAAGCTAGCGCAAATCTGATAACACAGATCGACGCAGCTTGACAATCCGCATCGAATGCACTATACTACATTGAGAAACGCTTAATACAAAAATTAGTTATGATCGTTTGAAAAATGATGCATTAGTGTATGTTGAGTTTCCATGTACACTCAACATTGCTTCCAAAAACATTTTGACAAAAATTTTTTCGAAAAATTTCAAGATAATTTAGCAAAAAGTAGATGCTTTTAGATTCCATTTTTCAAGGCAAAGACGATGGACAAGGTTATTCAACGAAAAAATTAATTCTTCAGGGTGAAAATCGGGTATATATGTGTGAACTTATATCAGTTGATATCTCGGTGCATTTTTAAGCTAGCGCAAATCTGATAACACAGATCGACGCAGCTTGAAAATCCGCATCGAATGCACTATACTACATTGAGAAACGCTTAATACAAAAATTAGTTATGATCGTTTGAAAAATGATGCATTAGTGTATGTTGAGTTTCCATGTACACTCAACATTGCTTCCAAAAACATTTTGACAAAAATTTTTTCGAAAAATTTCAAAATAATTTAGCAAAAAGTAGATGTTTTAAGATTCCATTTTTCAAGGCAAAAACGATGGACAAGGTTATTCAACGAAAAAATTAATTCTTCAGGGTGAAAATCGAGGATATAAGTGTGAACTTATATCAGTTGATATCTCGGTGCATTTTTAAGCTAGCGCAAATCTGATAACACAGATCGACGCAGCTTGAAAATCCGCATCGAATGCACTATACTACATTGAGAAACGCTTAATACAAAAATTAGTTATGATCGTTTGAAAAATGATGCATTAGTGTATGTTGAGTTTCCATGTACACTCAACATTGCTTCCAAAAACATTTTGACAAAAATTTTTTCGAAAAATTTCAAAATAATTTAGCAAAAAGTAGATGTTTTTAGATTCCTTTTTTCAAGGCAAAGACGATGGACAATGTTATTCAACGAAAAAATTAATTCTTCAGGGTGAAAATCGGGTATATATGTGTGAACTTATATCAGTTGATATCTCGGTGCATTTTTAAGCTAGCGCAAATCTGATAACACAGATCGACGCAGCTGGACAATCCGCATCGAATGCACTATACTACATTGAGAAACGCTTAATACAAAAATTAGTTATGATCGTTTGAAAAATGATGCATTAGTGTATGTTGAGTTTCCATGTACACTCAACATTGCTTCCAAAAACATTTTGACAAAAATTTTTTCGAAAAATTTCAAGATAATTTAGCAAAAAGTAGATGCTTTTAGATTCCATTTTTCAAGGCAAAGACGATGGACAAGGTTATTCAACGAAAAAATTAATTCTTCAGAGTGAAAATCGGGTATATGTGTGTGAACTTATATCAGTTGATATCTCGGTGCATTTTTAAGCTAGCGCAAATCTGATAACACAGATCGACGCAGCTTGAAAATCCGCATCGAATGCACTATACTACATTGAGAAACGCTTAATACAAAAATTAGTTATGATCGTTTGAAAAATGATGCATTAGTGTATGTTGAGTTTCCATGTACACTCAACATTGCTTCCAAAAACATTTTGACAAAAATTTTTTCGAAAAATTTCAAAATAATTTAGCAAAAAGTAGATGTTTTAAGATTCCATTTTTCAAGGCAAAAACGATGGACAAGGTTATTCAACGAAAAAATTAATTCTTCAGGGTGAAAATCGAGGATATAAGTGTGAACTTATATCAGTTGATATCTCGGTGCATTTTTAAGCTAGCGCAAATCTGATAACACAGATCGACGCAGCTTGAAAATCCGCATCGAATGCACTATACTACATTGAGAAACGCTTAATACAAAAATTAGTTATGATCGTTTGAAAAATGATGCATTAGTGTATGTTGAGTTTCCATGTACACTCAACATTGCTTCCAAAAACATTTTGACAAAAATTTTTTCGAAAAATTTCAAAATAATTTAGCAAAAAGTAGATGTTTTTAGATTCCTTTTTTCAAGGCAAAGACGATGGACAATGTTATTCAACGAAAAAATTAATTCTTCAGGGTGAAAATCGGGTATATATGTGTGAACTTATATCAGTTGATATCTCGGTGCATTTTTAAGCTAGCGCAAATCTGATAACACAGATCGACGCAGCTGGACAATCCGCATCGAATGCACTATACTACATTGAGAAACGCTTAATACAAAAATTAGTTATGATCGTTTGAAAAATGATGCATTAGTGTATGTTGAGTTTCCATGTACACTCAACATTGCTTCCAAAAACATTTTGACAAAAATTTTTTCGAAAAATTTCAAGATAATTTAGCAAAAAGTAGATGCTTTTAGATTCCATTTTTCAAGGCAAAGACGATGGACAAGGTTATTCAACGAAAAAATTAATTCTTCAGAGTGAAAATCGGGTATATGTGTGTGAACTTATATCAGTTGATATCTCGGTGCATTTTTAAGCTAGCGCAAATCTGATAACACAGATCGACGCAGCTTGAAAATCCGCATCGAATGCACTATACTACATTGAGAAACGCTTAATACAAAAATTAGTTATGATCGTTTGAAAAATGATGCATTAGTGTATGTTGAGTTTCCATGTACACTCAACATTGCTTCCAAAAACATTTTGACAAAAATTTTTTCGAAAAATTTCAAAATAATTTAGCAAAAAGTAGATGTTTTAAGATTCCATTTTTCAAGGCAAAAACGATGGACAAGGTTATTCAACGAAAAAATTAATTCTTCAGGGTGAAAATCGAGGATATATATGTGTGAACTTATATCAGTTGATATCTCGGTGCATTTTTAAGCTAGCGCAAATCTGATAACACAGATCGACGAAGCTTAAAAATCCGCATCGAATGCACTATACTACATTGAGAAACGCTTAATACAATAATTAGTTATGATCGTTTGAAAAATTATGCATTAGTGTATGTTGAGTTTCCATGTACACTCAACATTGCTTCCAAAAACATTTTGACAAAAATTTTTTCGAAAAATTTCAAAATAATTTAGCAAAAAGTAGATGTTTTTAGATTCCTTTTTTCAAGGCAAAGACGATGGACAATGTTATTCAACGAAAAAATTAATTCTTCAGGGTGAAAATCGGGTATATATGTGTGAACTTATATCAGTTGATATCTCGGTGCATTTTTAAGCTAGCGCAAATCTGATAACACAGATCGACGCAGCTTGACAATCCGCATCGAATGCACTATACTACATTGAGAAACGCTTAATACAAAAATTAGTTATGATCGTTTGAAAAATGATGCATTAGTGTATGTTGAGTTTCCATGTACACTCAACATTGCTTCCAAAAACATTTTGACAAAAATTTTTTCGAAAAATTTCAAGATAATTTAGCAAAAAGTAGATGCTTTTAGATTCCATTTTTCAAGGCAAAGACGATGGACAAGGTTATTCAACGAAAAAATTAATTCTTCAGAGTGAAAATCGGGTATATGTGTGTGAACTTATATCAGTTGATATCTCGGTGCATTTTTAAGCTAGCGCAAATCTGATAACACAGATCGACGCAGCTTGAAAATCCGCATCGAATGCACTATACTACATTGAGAAACGCTTAATACAAAAATTAGTTATGATCGTTTGAAAAATGATGCATTAGTGTATGTTGAGTTTCCATGTACACTCAACATTGCTTCCAAAAACATTTTGACAAAAATTTTTTCGAAAAATTTCAAGATAATTTAGCAAAAAGTAGATGCTTTTAGATTCCATTTTTCAAGGCAAAGACGATGGACAAGGTTATTCAACGAAAAAATTAATTCTTCAGGGTGAAAATCGGGTATATATGTGTGAACTTATATCAGTTGATATCTCGGTGCATTTTTAAGCTAGCGCAAATCTGATAACACAGATCGACGCAGCTTGAAAATCCGCATCGAATGCACTATACTACATTGAGAAACGCTTAATACAAAAATTAGTTATGATCGTTTGAAAAATGATGCATTAGTGTATGTTGAGTTTCCATGTACACTCAACATTGCTTCCAAAAACATTTTGACAAAAATTTTTTCGAAAAATTTCAAAATAATTTAGCAAAAAGTAGATGTTTTAAGATTCCATTTTTCAAGGCAAAAACGATGGACAAGGTTATTCAACGAAAAAATTAATTCTTCAGGGTGAAAATCGAGGATATAAGTGTGAACTTATATCAGTTGATATCTCGGTGCATTTTTAAGCTAGCGCAAATCTGATAACACAGATCGACGCAGCTTGAAAATCCGCATCGAATGCACTATACTACATTGAGAAACGCTTAATACAAAAATTAGTTATGATCGTTTGAAAAATGATGCATTAGTGTATGTTGAGTTTCCATGTACACTCAACATTGCTTCCAAAAACATTTTGACAAAAATTTTTTCGAAAAATTTCAAAATAATTTAGCAAAAAGTAGATGTTTTTAGATTCCTTTTTTCAAGGCAAAGACGATGGACAATGTTATTCAACGAAAAAATTAATTCTTCAGGGTGAAAATCGGGTATATATGTGTGAACTTATATCAGTTGATATCTCGGTGCATTTTTAAGCTAGCGCAAATCTGATAACACAGATCGACGCAGCTTGACAATCCGCATCGAATGCACTATACTACATTGAGAAACGCTTAATACAAAAATTAGTTATGATCGTTTGAAAAATGATGCATTAGTGTATGTTGAGTTTCCATGTACACTCAACATTGCTTCCAAAAACATTTTGACAAAAATTTTTTTTTCAAGATAATTTAGCAAAAAGTAGATGCTTTTAGATTCCATTTTTCAAGGCAAAGACGATGGACAAGGTTATTCAACGAAAAAATTAATTCTTCAGAGTGAAAATCGGGTATATGTGTGTGAACTTATATCAGTTGATATCTCGGTGCATTTTTAAGCTAGCGCAAATCTGATAACACAGATCGACGCAGCTTGAAAATCCGCATCGAATGCACTATACTACATTGAGAAACGCTTAATACAAAAATTAGTTATGATCGTTTGAAAAATGATGCATTAGTGTATGTTGAGTTTCCATGTACACTCAACATTGCTTCCAAAAACATTTTGACAAAAATTTTTTCGAAAAATTTCAAAATAATTTAGCAAAAAGTAGATGTTTTAAGATTCCATTTTTCAAGGCAAAAACGATGGACAAGGTTATTCAACGAAAAAATTAATTCTTCAGGGTGAAAATCGAGGATATATATGTGTGAACTTATATCAGTTGATATCTCGGTGCATTTTTAAGCTAGCGCAAATCTGATAACACAGATCGACGAAGCTTAAAAATCCGCATCGAATGCACTATACTACATTGAGAAACGCTTAATACAATAATTAGTTATGATCGTTTGAAAAATTATGCATTAGTGTATGTTGAGTTTCCATGTACACTCAACATTGCTTCCAAAAACATTTTGACAAAAATTTTTTCGAAAAATTTCAAAATAATTTAGCAAAAAGTAGATGTTTTTAGATTCCAATTTACAAGGCAAAGACGATGGACAATGTTATTCAACGAAAAAATTAATTCTTCAGGGTGAAAGTCGAGGATATAAGTGTGAACTTATATCAGTTGATATCTCGGTGCATTTTTAAGCTAGCGCAAATCTGATAACACAGATCGACGCAGCTTGAAAATCCGCATCGAATGCACTATACTACATTGAGAAACGCTTAATACAAAAATTAGTTATGATCGTTTGAAAAATGATGCATTAGTGTATGTTGAGTTTCCATGTACACTCAACATTGCTTCCAAAAACATTTTGACAAAAATTTTTTCGAAAAATTTCAAAATAATTTAGCAAAAAGTAGATGTTTTTAGATTCCTTTTTTCAAGGCAAAGACGATGGACAATGTTATTCAACGAAAAAATTAATTCTTCAGGGTGAAAATCGGGTATATATGTGTGAACTTATATCAGTTGATATCTCGGTGCATTTTTAAGCTAGCGCAAATCTGATAACACAGATCGACGCAGCTTGAAAATCCGCATCGAATGCACTATACTACATTGAGAAACGCTTAATGCAAAAATTAGTTATGAGCGTTTGAAAAATGATGCATTAGTGTATGTTGAGTTTCCATGTACACTCAACATTGCTTCCAAAAACATTTTGACAAAAATTTTTTCGAAAAATTTCAAAATAATTTAGCAAAAAGTAGATGTTTTTAGATTCCAATTTACAAGGCAAAGACGATGGACAATGTTATTCAACGAAAAAATTAATTCTTCAGGGTGAAAATCGAGGATATAAGTGTGAACTTATATCAGTTGATATCTCGGTGCATTTTTAAGCTAGCGCAAATCTGATAACACAGATCGACGCAGCTTGAAAATCCGCATCGAATGCACTATACTACATTGAGAAACGCTTAATACAAAAATTAGTTATGATCGTTTGAAAAATGATGCATTAGTGTATGTTGAGTTTCCATGTACACTCAACATTGCTTCCAAAAACATTTTGACAAAAATTTTTTTTTCAAGATAATTTAGCAAAAAGTAGATGCTTTTAGATTCCATTTTTCAAGGCAAAGACGATGGACAAGGTTATTCAACGAAAAAATTAATTCTTCAGAGTGAAAATCGGGTATATGTGTGTGAACTTATATCAGTTGATATCTCGGTGCATTTTTAAGCTAGCGCAAATCTGATAACACAGATCGACGCAGCTTGAAAATCCGCATCGAATGCACTATACTACATTGAGAAACGCTTAATACAAAAATTAGTTATGATCGTTTGAAAAATGATGCATTAGTGTATGTTGAGTTTCCATGTACACTCAACATTGCTTCCAAAAACATTTTGACAAAAATTTTTTCGAAAAATTTCAAAATAATTTAGCAAAAAGTAGATGTTTTAAGATTCCATTTTTCAAGGCAAAAACGATGGACAAGGTTATTCAACGAAAAAATTAATTCTTCAGGGTGAAAATCGAGGATATATATGTGTGAACTTATATCAGTTGATATCTCGGTGCATTTTTAAGCTAGCGCAAATCTGATAACACAGATCGACGAAGCTTAAAAATCCGCATCGAATGCACTATACTACATTGAGAAACGCTTAATACAATAATTAGTTATGATCGTTTGAAAAATGATGCATTAGTGTATGTTGAGTTTCCATGTACACTCAACATTGCTTCCAAAAACATTTTGACAAAAATTTTTTCGAAAAATTTCAAAATAATTTAGCAAAAAGTAGATGTTTTTAGATTCCTTTTTTCAAGGCAAAGACGATGGACAATGTTATTCAACGAAAAAATTAATTCTTCAGGGTGAAAATCGGGTATATATGTGTGAACTTATATCAGTTGATATCTCGGTGCATTTTTAAGCTAGCGCAAATCTGATAACACAGATCGACGCAGCTTGAAAATCCGCATCGAATGCACTATACTACATTGAGAAACGCTTAATACAAAAATTAGTTATGAGCGTTTGAAAAATGATGCATTAGTGTATGTTGAGTTTCCATGTACACTCAACATTGCTTCCAAAAACATTTTGACAAAAATTTTTTCGAAAAATTTCAAAATAATTTAGCAAAAAGTAGATGTTTTTAGATTCCAATTTACAAGGCAAAGACGATGGACAATGTTATTCAACGAAAAAATTAATTCTTCAGGGTGAAAATCGAGGATATAAGTGTGAACTTATATCAGTTGATATCTCGGTGCATTTTTAAGCTAGCGCAAATCTGATAACACAGATCGACGCAGCTTGAAAATCCGCATCGAATGCACTATACTACATTGAGAAACGCTTAATACAAAAATTAGTTATGATCGTTTGAAAAATGATGCATTAGTGTATGTTGAGTTTCCATGTACACTCAACATTGCTTCCAAAAACATTTTGACAAAAATTTTTTCGAAAAATTTCAAAATAATTTAGCAAAAAGTAGATGTTTTTAGATTCCTTTTTTCAAGGCAAAGACGATGGACAATGTTATTCAACGAAAAAATTAATTCTTCAGGGTGAAAATCGGGTATATATGTGTGAACTTATATCAGTTGATATCTCGGTGCATTTTTAAGCTAGCGCAAATCTGATAACACAGATCGACGCAGCTTGAAAATCCGCATCGAATGCACTATACTACATTGAGAAACGCTTAATACAAAAATTAGTTATGAGCGTTTGAAAAATGATGCATTAGTGTATGTTGAGTTTCCATGTACACTCAACATTGCTTCCAAAAACATTTTGACAAAAATTTTTTCGAAAAATTTCAAAATAATTTAGCAAAAAGTAGATGTTTTTAGATTCCATTTTTCCAGGCAAAGACGATGGACAATGTTATTCAACGTAAAAATTAATTCTTCAGGGTGAAAATCGAGGATATAAGTGTGAACTTATATCAGTTGATATCTCGGTGCATTTTTAAGCTAGCGCAAATCTGATAACACAGATCGACGCAGCTTAAAAATCCGCATCGAATGCACTATACTACATTGAGAAACACTTGATACAAAAATTAGTTATGATCGTTTGAAAAATGATGCATTAGTGTATGTTGAGTTTCCATGTACACTCAACATTGCTTCCAAAAACATTTTGACAAAAATTTTTTCGAAAAATTTCAAAATAATTTAGCAAAAAGTAGATGTTTTTAGATTCCATTTTTCCAGGCAAAGACGATGGACAATGTTATTCAACGTAAAAATTAATTCTTCAGGGTGAAAATCGAGGATATAAGTGTGAACTTATATCAGTTGATATCTCGGTGCATTTTTAAGCTAGCGCAAATCTGATAACACAGATCGACGCAGCTTAAAAATCCGCATCGAATGCACTATACTACATTGAGAAACACTTGATACAAAAAATAGTTATGATCGTTTGAAAAATGATGCATTAGTGTATGTTGAGTTTCCATGTACACTCAACATTGCTTCCAAAAACATTTTGACAAAAATTTTTTCGAAAAATTTCAAAATAATTTAGCAAAAAGTAGATGTTTTTAGATTCCATTTTTCAAGGCAAAGACGATGGACAATGTTATTCAACGAAAAAATTAATTCTTCAGGGTGAAAATCGAGGATATAAGTGTGAACTTATATCAGTTGATATCTCGGTGCTTTTTTAAGCTAGCGCGAATCTGATAACACAGATCGACGCAGCTTAAAAATCCGCATCGAATGCACTATACTACATTGAGAAACACTTGATACAAAAATTAGTTATGATCGTTTGAAAAATGATGCATTAGTGTATGTTGAGTTTCCATGTACACTCAACATTGCTTCCAAAAACATTTTGACAAAAATTTTTTCGAAAAATTTCAAAATAATTTAGCAAAAAGTAGATGTTTTTAGATTCCATTTTTCCAGGCAAAGACGATGGACAATGTTATTCAACGTAAAAATTAATTCTTCAGGGTGAAAATCGAGGATATAAGTGTGAACTTATATCAGTTGATATCTCGGTGCATTTTTAAGCTAGCGCAAATCTGATAACACAGATCGACGCAGCTTAAAAATCCGCATCGAATGCACTATACTACATTGAGAAACACTTGATACAAAAAATAGTTATGATCGTTTGAAAAATGATGCATTAGTGTATGTTGAGTTTCCATGTACACTCAACATTGCTTCCAAAAACATTTTGACAAAAATTTTTTCGAAAAATTTCAAAATAATTTAGCAAAAAGTAGATGTTTTTAGATTCCATTTTTCAAGGCAAAGACGATGGACAATGTTATTCAACGAAAAAATTAATTCTTCAGGGTGAAAATCGAGGATATAAGTGTGAACTTATATCAGTTGATATCTCGGTGCTTTTTTAAGCTAGCGCAAATCTGATAACACAAATCGACGCAGCTTAAAAATCCGCATCGAATGCACTATACTACATTGAGAAACACTTGATACAAAAATTAGTTATGATCGTTTGAAAAATGATGCATTAGTGTATGTTGAGTTTCCATGTACACTCAACATTGCTTCCAAAAACATTTTGACAAAAATTTTTTCGAAAAATTTCAAAATAATTTAGCAAAAAGTAGATGTTTTAAGATTCCATTTTTCAAGGCAAAGACGATGGACAATGTTTTTCAACGAAAAAATTAATTCTTCAGGGTGAAAATCGAGGATATAAGTGTGAACTTATATCAGTTGATATCTCGGTGCATTTTTAAGCTAGCGCAAATCTGATAACACAGATCGACGCAGCTTAAAAATCCGCATCGAATGCACTATACTACATTGAGAAACACTTGATACAAAAATTAGTTATGATCGTTTGAAAAATGATGCATTAGTGTATGTTGAGTTTCCATGTACACTCAACATTGCTTCCAAAAACATTTTGACAAAAATTTTTTCGAAAAATTTCAAAATAATTTAGCAAAAAGTAGATGTTTTAAGATTCCATTTTTTAAGGCAAAGACGATGGACAATGTTATTCAACGAAAAAAATAATTCTTCAGGGTGAAAATCGAGGATATAAGTGTGAACTTATATCAGTTGATATCTCGGTGCATTTTTAAGCTAGCGCAAATCTGATAACACAGATCGACGCAGCTTGAAAATCCGCATCGAATGCACTATACTACATTGAGAAACACTTGATACAAAAATTAGTTATGATCGTTTGAAAAATGATGCATTAGTGTATGTTGAGTTTCCATGTACACTCAACATTGCTTCCAAAAACATTTTGACAAAAATTTTTTCGAAAAATTTCAAAATAATTTAGCAAAAAGTAGATGTTTTTAGATTCCATTTTTCAAGGCAAAGACGATGGACAATGTTATTCAACGAAAAAATTAATTCTTCAGGGTGAAAATCGAGGATATAAGTGTGAACTTATATCAGTTGATATCTCGGTGCTTTTTTAAGCTAGCGCGAATCTGATAACACAGATCGACGCAGCTTAAAAATCCGCATCGAATGCACTATACTACATTGAGAAACACTTGATACAAAAATTAGTTATGATCGTTTGAAAAATGATGCATTAGTGTATGTTGAGTTTCCATGTACACTCAACATTGCTTCCAAAAACATTTTGACAAAAATTTTTTCGAAAAATTTCAAAATAATTTAGCAAAAAGTAGATGTTTTAAGATTCCATTTTTTAAGGCAAAGACGATGGACAATGTTATTCAACGAAAAAAATAATTCTTCAGGGTGAAAATCGAGGATATAAGTGTGAACTTATATCAGTTGATATCTCGGTGCATTTTTAAGCTAGCGCAAATCTGATAACACAGATCGACGCAGCTTGAAAATCCGCATCGAATGCACTATACTACATTGAGAAACACTTGATACAAAAATTAGTTATGATCGTTTGAAAAATGATGCATTAGTGTATGTTGAGTTTCCATGTACACTCAACATTGCTTCCAAAAACATTTTGACAAAAATTTTTTCGAAAAATTTCAAAATAATTTAGCAAAAAGTAGATGTTTTTAGATTCCATTTTTCAAGGCAAAGACGATGGACAATGTTATTCAACGAAAAAATTAATTCTTCAGGGTGAAAATCGAGGATATAAGTGTGAACTTATATCAGTTGATATCTCGGTGCTTTTTTAAGCTAGCGCGAATCTGATAACACAGATCGACGCAGCTTAAAAATCCGCATCGAATGCACTATACTACATTGAGAAACACTTGATACAAAAATTAGTTATGATCGTTTGAAAAATGATGCATTAGTGTATGTTGAGTTTCCATGTACACTCAACATTGCTTCCAAAAACATTTTGACAAAAATTTTTTCGAAAAATTTCAAAATAATTTAGCAAAAAGTAGATGTTTTAAGATTCCATTTTTCAAGGCAAAGACGATGGACAATGTTTTTCAACGAAAAAATTAATTCTTCAGGGTGAAAATCGAGGATATAAGTGTGAACTTATATCAGTTGATATCTCGGTGCATTTTTAAGCTAGCGCAAATCTGATAACACAGATCGACGCAGCTTAAAAATCCGCATCGAATGCACTATACTACATTGAGAAACACTTGATACAAAAATTAGTTATGATCGTTTGAAAAATGATGCATTAGTGTATGTTGAGTTTCCATGTACACTCAACATTGCTTCCAAAAACATTTTGACAAAAATTTTTTCGAAAAATTTCAAAATAATTTAGCAAAAAGTAGATGTTTTAAGATTCCATTTTTCAAGGCAAAGACGATGGACAATGTTTTTCAACGAAAAAATTAATTCTTCAGGGTGAAAATCGAGGATATAAGTGTGAACTTATATCAGTTGATATCTCGGTGCATTTTTAAGCTAGCGCAAATCTGATAACACAGATCGACGCAGCTTAAAAATCCGCATCGAATGCACTATACTACATTGAGAAACACTTGATACAAAAATTAGTTATGATCGTTTGAAAAATGATGCATTAGTGTATGTTGAGTTTCCATGTACACTCAACATTGCTTCCAAAAACATTTTGACAAAAATTTTTTCGAAAAATTTCAAAATAATTTAGCAAAAAGTAGATGTTTTAAGATTCCATTTTTCAAGGCAAAGACGATGGACAATGTTATTCAACGAAAAAAATAATTCTTCAGGGTGAAAATCGAGGATATAAGTGTGAACTTATATCAGTTGATATCTCGGTGCATTTTTAAGCTAGCGCAAATCTGATAACACAGATCGACGCAGCTTGAAAATCCGCATCGAATGCACTATACTACATTGAGAAACGCTTAATACAAAAATTAGTTATGATCGTTTGAAAAATGATGCATTAGTGTATGTTGAGTTTCCATGTACACTCAACATTGCTTCCAAAAACATTTTGACAAAAATTTTTTCGAAAAATTCCAAAATAATTTAGCAAAAAGTAGATGTTTTTAGATTCCTTTTTTCAAGGCAAAGACGATGGACAATGTTATTCAACGAAAAAATTAATTCTTCAGGGTGAAAATCGGGTATATATGTGTGAACTTATATCAGTTGATATCTCGGTGCATTTTTAAGCTAGCGCAAATCTGATAACACAGATCGACGCAGCTTGAAAATCCGCATCGAATGCACTATACTACATTGAGAAACGCTTAATACACAAATTAGTTATGATCGTTTGAAAAATGATGCATTAGTGTATGTTGAGTTTCCATGTACACTCAACATTGCTTCCAAAAACATTTTGACAAAAATTTTTTCGAAAAATTTCAAAATAATTTAGCAAAAAGTAGATGTTTTTAGATTCCTTTTTTCAAGGCAAAGACGATGGACAATGTTATTCAACGAAAAAATTAATTCTTCAGGGTGAAAATCGAGGATATAAGTGTGAACTTATATCAGTTGATATCTCGGTGCATTTTTAAGCTAGCGCAAATCTGATAACACAGATCGACGCAGCTTAAAAATCCGCATCGAATGCACTATACTACATTGAGAAACACTTGATACAAAAATTAGTTATGATCGTTTGAAAAATGATGCATTAGTGTATGTTGAGTTTCCATGTACACTCAACATTGCTTCCAAAAACATTTTGACAAAAATTTTTTCGAAAAATTTCAAAATAATTTAGCAAAAAGTAGATGTTTTTAGATTCCATTTTTCAAGGCAAAGACGATGGACAATGTTATTCAACGAAAAAATTAATTCTTCAGGGTGAAAATCGAGGATATAAGTGTGAACTTATATCAGTTGATATCTCGGTGCATTTTTAAGCTAGCGCAAATCTGATAACACAGATCGACGCAGCTTAAAAATCCGCATCGAATGCACTATACTACATTGAGAAACACTTGATACAAAAATTAGTTATGATCGTTTGAAAAATGATGCATTAGTGTATGTTGAGTTTCCATGTACACTCAACATTGCTTCCAAAAACATTTTGACAAAAATTTTTTCGAAAAATTTCAAAATAATTTAGCAAAAAGTAGATGTTTTTAGATTCCATTTTTTAAGGCAAAGACGATGGACAATGTTATTCAACGAAAAAAATAATTCTTCAGGGTGAAAATCGAGGATATAAGTGTGAACTTATATCAGTTGATATCTCGGTGCATTTTTAAGCTAGCGCAAATCTGATAACACAGATCGACGCAGCTTGAAAATCCGCATCGAATGCACTATACTACATTGAGAAACACTTGATACAAAAATTAGTTATGATCGTTTGAAAAATGATGCATTAGTGTATGTTGAGTTTCCATGTACACTCAACATTGCTTCCAAAAACATTTTGACAAAAATTTTTTCGAAAAATTTCAAAATAATTTAGCAAAAAGTAGATGTTTTCAGATTCCATTTTTCAAGGCAAAGACGATGGACAATGTTATTCAACGAAAAAATTAATTCTTCAGGGTGAAAATCGAGGATATAAGTGTGAACTTATATCAGCTGATATCTCGGTGCTTTTTTAAGCTAGCGCAAATCTGATAACACAGATCGACGCAGCTTAAAAATCCGCATCGAATGCACTATACTACATTGAGAAACACTTGATACAAAAATTAGTTATGATCGTTTGAAAAATGATGCATTAGTGTATGTTGAGTTTCCATGTACACTCAACATTGCTTCCAAAAACATTTTGACAAAAATTTTTTCGAAAAATTTCAAAATAATTTAGCAAAAAGTAGATGTTTTAAGATTCCATTTTTCAAGGCAAAGACGATGGACAATGTTATTCAACGAAAAAAATAATTCTTCAGGGTGAAAATCGAGGATATAAGTGTGAACTTATATCAGTTGATATCTCGGTGCATTTTTAAGCTAGCGCAAATCTGATAACACAGATCGACGCAGCTTGAAAATCCGCATCGAATGCACTATACTACATTGAGAAACACTTGATACAAAAATTAGTTATGATCGTTTGAAAAATGATGCATTAGTGTATGTTGAGTTTCCATGTACACTCAACATTGCTTCCAAAAACATTTTGACAAAAATTTTTTCGAAAAATTTCAAAATAATTTAGCAAAAAGTAGATGTTTTCAGATTCCATTTTTCAAGGCAAAGACGATGGACAATGTTATTCAACGAAAAAATTAATTCTTCAGGGTGAAAATCGAGGATATAAGTGTGAACTTATATCAGCTGATATCTCGGTGCTTTTTTAAGCTAGCGCAAATCTGATAACACAGATCGACGCAGCTTAAAAATCCGCATCGAATGCACTATACTACATTGAGAAACACTTGATACAAAAATTAGTTATGATCGTTTGAAAAATGATGCATTAGTGTATGTTGAGTTTCCATGTACACTCAACATTGCTTCCAAAAACATTTTGACAAAAATTTTTTCGAAAAATTTCAAAATAATTTAGCAAAAAGTAGATGTTTTAAGATTCCATTTTTCAAGGCAAAGACGATGGACAATGTTTTTCAACGAAAAAATTAATTCTTCAGGGTGAAAATCGAGGATATAAGTGTGAACTTATATCAGTTGATATCTCGGTGCATTTTTAAGCTAGCGCAAATCTGATAACACAGATCGACGCAGCTTAAAAATCCGCATCGAATGCACTATACTACATTGAGAAACACTTGATACAAAAATTAGTTATGATCGTTTGAAAAATGATGCATTAGTGTATGTTGAGTTTCCATGTACACTCAACATTGCTTCCAAAAACATTTTGACAAAAATTTTTTCGAAAAATTTCAAAATAATTTAGCAAAAAGTAGATGTTTTAAGATTCCATTTTTCAAGGCAAAGACGATGGACAATGTTATTCAACGAAAAAAATAATTCTTCAGGGTGAAAATCGAGGATATAAGTGTGAACTTATATCAGTTGATATCTCGGTGCATTTTTAAGCTAGCGCAAATCTGATAACACAGATCGACGCAGCTTGAAAATCCGCATCGAATGCACTATACTACATTGAGAAACGCTTAATACAAAAATTAGTTATGATCGTTTGAAAAATGATGCATTAGTGTATGTTGAGTTTCCATGTACACTCAACATTGCTTCCAAAAACATTTTGACAAAAATTTTTTCGAAAAATTCCAAAATAATTTAGCAAAAAGTAGATGTTTTTAGATTTCTTTTTTCAAGGCAAAGACGATGGACAATGTTATTCAACGAAAAAATTAATTCTTCAGGGTGAAAATCGGGTATATATGTGTGAACTTATATCAGTTGATATCTCGGTGCATTTTTAAGCTAGCGCAAATCTGATAACACAGATCGACGCAGCTTGAAAATCCGCATCGAATGCACTATACTACATTGAGAAACGCTTAATACACAAATTAGTTATGATCGTTTGAAAAATGATGCATTAGTGTATGTTGAGTTTCCATGTACACTCAACATTGCTTCCAAAAACATTTTGACAAAAATTTTTTCGAAAAATTTCAAAATAATTTAGCAAAAAGTAGATGTTTTTAGATTCCTTTTTTCAAGGCAAAGACGATGGACAATGTTATTCAACGAAAAAATTAATTCTTCAGGGTGAAAATCGGGTATATATGTGTGAACTTATATCAGTTGATATCTCGGTGCATTTTTAAGCTAGCGCAAATCTGATAACACAGATCGACGCAGCTTGAAAATCCGCATCGAATGCACTATACTACATTGAGAAACGCTTAATACAAAAATTAGTTATGAGCGTTTGAAAAATGATGCATTAGTGTATGTTGAGTTTCCATGTACACTCAACATTGCTTCCAAAAACATTTTGACAAAAATTTTTTCGAAAAATTTCAAAATAATTTAGCAAAAAGTAGATGTTTTTAGATTCCATTTTTCCAGGCAAAGACGATGGACAATGTTATTCAACGAAAAAATTAATTCTTCAGGGTGAAAATTGAGGATATAAGTGTGAACTTATATCAGTTGATATCTCGGTGCATTTTTAAGCTAGCGCAAATCTGATAACACAGATCGACGCAGCTTAAAAATCCGCATCGAATGCACTATACTACATTGAGAAACACTTGATACAAAAATTAGTTATGAGCGTTTGAAAAATGATGCATTAGTGTATGTTGAGTTTCCATGTACACTCAACATTGCTTCCAAAAACATTTTGACAAAAATTTTTTCGAAAAATTTCAAAATAATTTAGCAAAAAGTAGATGTTTTTAGATTCGTTTTTTCAAGACAAAGACGATGGACAATGTTATTCAACGAAAAAATTAATTCTTCAGGGTGAAAATCGGGTATATATGTGTGAACTTATATCAGTTGATATCTCGGTGCATTTTTAAGCTAGCGCAAATCTGATAACACAGATCGACGCAGCTTGAAAATCCGCATCGAATGCACTATACTACATTGAGCAACACTTGATACAAAAATTAGTTATGAGCGTTTGAAAAATGATGCATTAGTGTATGTTGAGTTTCCATGTACACTCAACATTGCTTCCAAAAACATTTTGACAAAAATTTTTTCGAAAAATTTCAAAATAATTTAGCAAAAAGTAGATGTTTTTAGATTCCTTTTTTCAAGGCAAAGACGATGGACAATGTTATTCAACGAAAAAATTAATTCTTCAGGGTGAAAATCGGGTATATATGTGTGAACTTATATCAGTTGATATCTCGGTGCATTTTTAAGCTAGCGCAAATCTGATAACACAGATCGACGCAGCTTAAAAATCCGCATCGAATGCACTATACTACATTGAGAAACACTTGATACAAAAATTAGTTATGAGCGTTTGAAAAATGATGCATTAGTGTATGTTGAGTTTCCATGTACACTCAACATTGCTTCCAAAAACATTTTGACAAAAATTTTTTCGAAAAATTTCAAAATAATTTAGCAAAAAGTAGATGTTTTTAGATTCCTTTTTTCAAGGCAAAGACGATGGACAATGTTATTCAACGAAAAAATTAATTCTTCAGGGTGAAAATCGGGTATATATGTGTGAACTTATATCAGTTGATATCTCGGTGCATTTTTAAGCTAGCGCAAATCTGATAACACAGATCGACGCAGCTTGAAAATCCGCATCGAATGCACTATACTACATTGAGAAACGCTTAATACAAAAATTAGTTATGAGCGTTTGAAAAATGATGCATTAGTGTATGTTGAGTTTCCATGTACACTCAACATTGCTTCCAAAAACATTTTGACAAAAATTTTTTCGAAAAATTTCAAAATAATTTAGCAAAAAGTAGATGTTTTAAGATTCCATTTTTTAAGGCAAAGACGATGGACAATGTTATTCAACGAAAAAAATAATTCTTCAGGGTGAAAATCGAGGATATAAGTGTGAACTTATATCAGTTGATATCTCGGTGCATTTTTAAGCTAGCGCAAATCTGATAACACAGATCGACGCAGCTTGAAAATCCGCATCGAATGCACTATACTACATTGAGAAACACTTGATACAAAAATTAGTTATGATCGTTTGAAAAATGATGCATTAGTGTATGTTGAGTTTCCATGTACACTCAACATTGCTTCCAAAAACATTTTGACAAAAATTTTTTCGAAAAATTTCAAAATAATTTAGCAAAAAGTAGATGTTTTTAGATTCCATTTTTTAAGGCAAAGACGATGGACAATGTTATTCAACGAAAAAATTAATTCTTCAGGGTGAAAATCGAGGATATAAGTGTGAACTTATATCAGTTGATATCTCGGTGCTTTTTTAAGCTAGCGCAAATCTGATAACACAGATCGACGCAGCTTAAAAATCCGCATCGAATGCACTATACTACATTGAGAAACACTTGATACAAAAATTAGTTATGATCGTTTGAAAAATGATGCATTAGTGTATGTTGAGTTTCCATGTACACTCAACATTGCTTCCAAAAACATTTTGACAAAAATTTTTTCGAAAAATTTCAAAATAATTTAGCAAAAAGTAGATGTTTTAAGATTCCATTTTTCAAGGCAAAGACGATGGACAATGTTTTTCAACGAAAAAATTAATTCTTCAGGGTGAAAATCGAGGATATAAGTGTGAACTTATATCAGTTGATATCTCGGTGCATTTTTAAGCTAGCGCAAATCTGATAACACAGATCGACGCAGCTTAAAAATCCGCATCGAATGCACTATACTACATTGAGAAACACTTGATACAAAAATTAGTTATGATCGTTTGAAAAATGATGCATTAGTGTATGTTGAGTTTCCATGTACACTCAACATTGCTTCCAAAAACATTTTGACAAAAATTTTTTCGAAAAATTTCAAAATAATTTAGCAAAAAGTAGATGTTTTAAGATTCCATTTTTTAAGGCAAAGACGATGGACAATGTTATTCAACGAAAAAAATAATTCTTCAGGGTGAAAATCGAGGATATAAGTGTGAACTTATATCAGTTGATATCTCGGTGCTTTTTTAAGCTAGCGCAAATCTGATAACACAGATCGACGCAGCTTAAAAATCCGCATCGAATGCACTATACTACATTGAGAAACACTTGATACAAAAATTAGTTATGATCGTTTGAAAAATGATGCATTAGTGTATGTTGAGTTTCCATGTACACTCAACATTGCTTCCAAAAACATTTTGACAAAAATTTTTTCGAAAAATTTCAAAATAATTTAGCAAAAAGTAGATGTTTTTAGATTCGTTTTTTCAAGGCAAAGACGATGGACAATGTTATTCAACGAAAAAATTAATTCTTCAGGGTGAAAATCGGGTATATATGTGTGAACTTATATCAGTTGATATCTCGGTGCATTTTTAAGCTAGCGCAAATCTGATAACACAGATCGACGCAGCTTGAAAATCCGCATCGAATGCACTATACTACATTGAGAAACGCTTAATACAAAAATTAGTTATGAGCGTTTGAAAAATGATGCATTAGTGTATGTTGAGTTTCCATGTACACTCAACATTGCTTCCAAAAACATTTTGACAAAAATTTTTTCGAAAAATTTCAAAATAATTTAGCAAAAAGTAGATGTTTTTAGATTCCATTTTTCCAGGCAAAGACGATGGACAATGTTATTCAACGAAAAAATTAATTCTTCAGGGTGAAAATCGAGGATATAAGTGTGAACTTATATCAGTTGATATCTCGGTGCATTTTTAAGCTAGCGCAAATCTGATAACACAGATCGACGCAGCTTAAAAATCCGCATCGAATGCACTATACTACATTGAGAAACACTTGATACAAAAATTAGTTATGATCGTTTGAAAAATGATGCATTAGTGTATGTTGAGTTTCCATGTACACTCAACATTGCTTCCAAAAACATTTTGACAAAAATTTTTTCGAAAAATTTCAAAATAATTTAGCAAAAAGTAGATGTTTTAAGATTCCATTTTTTAAGGCAAAGACGATGGACAATGTTATTCAACGAAAAAAATAATTCTTCAGGGTGAAAATCGAGGATATAAGTGTGAACTTATATCAGTTGATATCTCGGTGCATTTTTAAGCTAGCGCAAATCTGATAACACAGATCGACGCAGCTTGAAAATCCGCATCGAATGCACTATACTACATTGAGAAACACTTGATACAAAAATTAGTTATGATCGTTTGAAAAATGATGCATTAGTGTATGTTGAGTTTCCATGTACACTCAACATTGCTTCCAAAAACATTTTGACAAAAATTTTTTCGAAAAATTTCAAAATAATTTAGCAAAAAGTAGATGTTTTTAGATTCCATTTTTTAAGGCAAAGACGATGGACAATGTTATTCAACGAAAAAATTAATTCTTCAGGGTGAAAATCGAGGATATAAGTGTGAACTTATATCAGTTGATATCTCGGTGCTTTTTTAAGCTAGCGCAAATCTGATAACACAGATCGACGCAGCTTAAAAATCCGCATCGAATGCACTATACTACATTGAGAAACACTTGATACAAAAATTAGTTATGATCGTTTGAAAAATGATGCATTAGTGTATGTTGAGTTTCCATGTACACTCAACATTGCTTCCAAAAACATTTTGACAAAAATTTTTTCGAAAAATTTCAAAATAATTTAGCAAAAAGTAGATGTTTTAAGATTCCATTTTTCAAGGCAAAGACGATGGACAATGTTTTTCAACGAAAAAATTAATTCTTCAGGGTGAAAATCGAGGATATAAGTGTGAACTTATATCAGTTGATATCTCGGTGCATTTTTAAGCTAGCGCAAATCTGATAACACAGATCGACGCAGCTTAAAAATCCGCATCGAATGCACTATACTACATTGAGAAACACTTGATACAAAAATTAGTTATGATCGTTTGAAAAATGATGCATTAGTGTATGTTGAGTTTCCATGTACACTCAACATTGCTTCCAAAAACATTTTGACAAAAATTTTTTCGAAAAATTTCAAAATAATTTAGCAAAAAGTAGATGTTTTAAGATTCCATTTTTTAAGGCAAAGACGATGGACAATGTTATTCAACGAAAAAAATAATTCTTCAGGGTGAAAATCGAGGATATAAGTGTGAACTTATATCAGTTGATATCTCGGTGCTTTTTTAAGCTAGCGCAAATCTGATAACACAGATCGACGCAGATTAAAAATCCGCATCGAATGCACTATACTACATTGAGAAACACTTGATACAAAAATTAGTTATGATCGTTTGAAAAATGATGCATTAGTGTATGTTGAGTTTCCATGTACACTCAACATTGCTTCCAAAAACATTTTGACAAAAATTTTTTCGAAAAATTTCAAAATAATTTAGCAAAAAGTAGATGTTTTAAGATTCCATTTTTCAAGGCAAAGACGATGGACAATGTTTTTCAACGAAAAAATTAATTCTTCAGGGTGAAAATCGAGGATATAAGTGTGAACTTATATCAGTTGATATCTCGGTGCATTTTTAAGCTAGCGCAAATCTGATAACACAGATCGACGCAGCTTAAAAATCCGCATCGAATGCACTATACTACATTGAGAAACACTTGATACAAAAATTAGTTATGATCGTTTGAAAAATGATGCATTAGTGTATGTTGAGTTTCCATGTACACTCAACATTGCTTCCAAAAACATTTTGACAAAAATTTTTTCGAAAAATTTCAAAAAAAATTTAGCAAAAAGTAGATGTTTTAAGATTCCATTTTTCAAGGCAAAGACGATGGACAATGTTATTCAACGAAAAAAATAATTCTTCAGGGTGAAAATCGAGGATATAAGTGTGAACTTATATCAGTTGATATCTCGGTGCATTTTTAAGCTAGCGCAAATCTGATAACACAGATCGACGCAGCTTGAAAATCCGCATCGAATGCACTATACTACATTGAGAAACGCTTAATACAAAAATTAGTTATGATCGTTTGAAAAATGATGCATTAGTGTATGTTGAGTTTCCATGTACACTCAACATTGCTTCCAAAAACATTTTGACAAAAATTTTTTCGAAAAATTCCAAAATAATTTAGCAAAAAGTAGATGTTTTTAGATTCCTTTTTTCAAGGCAAAGACGATGGACAATGTTATTCAACGAAAAAATTAATTCTTCAGGGTGAAAATCGGGTATATATGTGTGAACTTATATCAGTTGATATCTCGGTGCATTTTTAAGCTAGCGCAAATCTGATAACACAGATCGACGCAGCTTAAAAATCCGCATCGAATGCACTATACTACATTGAGAAACACTTGATACAAAAATTAGTTATGATCGTTTAAAAATGATGCATTAGTGTATGTTGAGTTTCCATGTACACTCAACATTGCTTCCAAAAACATTTTGACAAAAATTTTTTCGAAAAATTTCAAAAAAAATTTAGCAAAAAGTAGATGTTTTAAGATTCCATTTTTCAAGGCAAAGACGATGGACAATGTTATTCAACGAAAAAAATAATTCTTCAGGGTGAAAATCGAGGATATAAGTGTGAACTTATATCAGTTGATATCTCGGTGCATTTTTAAGCTAGCGCAAATCTGATAACACAGATCGACGCAGCTTGAAAATCCGCATCGAATGCACTATACTACATTGAGAAACGCTTAATACAAAAATTAGTTATGATCGTTTGAAAAATGATGCATTAGTGTATGTTGAGTTTCCATGTACACTCAACATTGCTTCCAAAAACATTTTGACAAAAATTTTTTCGAAAAATTCCAAAATAATTTAGCAAAAAGTAGATGTTTTTAGATTCCTTTTTTCAAGGCAAAGACGATGGACAATGTTATTCAACGAAAAAATTAATTCTTCAGGGTGAAAATCGGGTATATATGTGTGAACTTATATCAGTTGATATCTCGGTGCATTTTTAAGCTAGCGCAAATCTGATAACACAGATCGACGCAGCTTGAAAATCCGCATCGAATGCACTATACTACATTGAGAAACGCTTAATACACAAATTAGTTATGATCGTTTGA
Source organism: Auanema rhodensis (assembly GCA_964057225.1). Taxonomy (NCBI): domain Eukaryota; kingdom Metazoa; phylum Nematoda; class Chromadorea; order Rhabditida; family Rhabditidae; genus Auanema; species Auanema rhodense. The sequence continues at coordinate 3,566,056 of OZ059899.1, read as the reverse complement.
AAAATGATGCATTAGTGTATGTTGAGTTTCCATGTACACTCAACATTGCTTCCAAAAACATTTTGACAAAAATTTTTTCGAAAAATTTCAAAATAATTTAGCAAAAAGTAGATGTTTTTAGATTCCTTTTTTCAAGGCAAAGACGATGGACAATGTTATTCAACGAAAAAATTAATTCTTCAGGGTGAAAATCGGGTATATATGTGTGAACTTATATCAGTTGATATCTCGGTGCATTTTCAAGCTAGCGCAAATCTGATAACACAGATCGACGCAGCTTGAAAATCCGCATCGAATGCACTATACTACATTGAGAAACGCTTAATACAAAAATTAGTTATGAGCGTTTGAAAAATGATGCATTAGTGTATGTTGAGTTTCCATGTACACTCAACATTGCTTCCAAAAACATTTTGACAAAAATTTTTTCGAAAAATTTCAAAATAATTTAGCAAAAAGTAGATGTTTTTAGATTCCATTTTTCCAGGCAAAGACGATGGACAATGTTATTCAACGAAAAAATTAATTCTTCAGGGTGAAAATCGAGGATATAAGTGTGAACTTATATCAGTTGATATCTCGGTGCATTTTTAAGCTAGCGCAAATCTGATAACACAGATCGACGCAGCTTAAAAATCCGCATCGAATGCACTATACTACATTGAGAAACACTTGATACAAAAATTAGTTATGAGCGTTTGAAAAATGATGCATTAGTGTATGTTGAGTTTCCATGTACACTCAACATTGCTTCCAAAAACATTTTGACAAAAATTTTTTCGAAAAATTTCAAAATAATTTAGCAAAAAGTAGATGTTTTTAGATTCCTTTTTTCAAGGCAAATACGATGGACAATGTTATTCAACGAAAAAATTAATTCTTCAGGGTGAAAATCGGGTATATATGTGTGAACTTATATCAGTTGATATCTCGGTGCATTTTTAAGCTAGCGCAAATCTGATAACACAGATCGACGCAGCTTGAAAATCCGCATCGAATGCACTATACTACATTGAGAAACGCTTAATACAAAAATTAGTTATGAGCGTTTGAAAAATGATGCATTAGTGTATGTTGAGTTTCCATGTACACTCAACATTGCTTCCAAAAACATTTTGACAAAAATTTTTTCGAAAAATTTCAAAATAATTTAGCAAAAAGTAGATGTTTTTAGATTCCATTTTTCCAGGCAAAGACGATGGACAATGTTATTCAACGAAAAAATTAATTCTTCAGGGTGAAAATCGAGGATATAAGTGTGAACTTATATCAGTTGATATCTCGGTGCATTTTTAAGCTAGCGCAAATCTGATAACACAGATCGACGCAGCTTAAAAATCCGCATCGAATGCACTATACTACATTGAGAAACACTTGATACAAAAATTAGTTATGAGCGTTTGAAAAATGATGCATTAGTGTATGTTGAGTTTCCATGTACACTCAACATTGCTTCCAAAAACATTTTGACAAAAATTTTTTCGAAAAATTTCAAAATAATTTAGCAAAAAGTAGATGTTTTTAGATTCCATTTTTCCAGGCAAAGACGATGGACAATGTTATTCAACGAAAAAATTAATTCTTCAGGGTGAAAATCGGGTATATATGTGTGAACTTATATCAGTTGATATCTCGGTGCATTTTTAAGCTAGCGCAAATCTGATAACACAGATCGACGCAGCTTGAAAATCCGCATCGAATGCACTATACTACATTGAGAAACGCTTAATACAAAAATTAGTTATGAGCGTTTGAAAAATGATGCATTAGTGTATGTTGAGTTTCCATGTACACTCAACATTGCTTCCAAAAACATTTTGACAAAAATTTTTTCGAAAAATTTCAAAATAATTTAGCAAAAAGTAGATGTTTTTAGATTCCATTTTTCCAGGCAAAGACGATGGACAATGTTATTCAACGAAAAAATTAATTCTTCAGGGTGAAAATCGAGGATATAAGTGTGAACTTATATCAGTTGATATCTCGGTGCATTTTTAAGCTAGCGCAAATCTGATAACACAGATCGACGCAGCTTAAAAATCCGCATCGAATGCACTATACTACATTGAGAAACACTTGATACAAAAATTAGTTATGAGCGTTTGAAAAATGATGCATTAGTGTATGTTGAGTTTCCATGTACACTCAACATTGCTTCCAAAAACATTTTGACAAAAATTTTTTCGAAAAATTTCAAAATAATTTAGCAAAAAGTAGATGTTTTTAGATTCCTTTTTTCAAGGCAAAGACGATGGACAATGTTATTCAACGAAAAAATTAATTCTTCAGGGTGAAAATCGGGTATATATGTGTGAACTTATATCAGTTGATATCTCGGTGCATTTTTAAGCTAGCGCAAATCTGATAACACAGATCGACGCAGCTTGAAAATCCGCATCGAATGCACTATACTACATTGAGAAACGCTTAATACAAAAATTAGTTATGAGCGTTTGAAAAATGATGCATTAGTGTATGTTGAGTTTCCATGTACACTCAACATTGCTTCCAAAAACATTTTGACAAAAATTTTTTCGAAAAATTTCAAAATAATTTAGCAAAAAGTAGATGTTTTTAGATTCCATTTTTCCAGGCAAAGACGATGGACAATGTTATTCAACGAAAAAATTAATTCTTCAGGGTGAAAATCGAGGATATAAGTGTGAACTTATATCAGTTGATATCTCGGTGCATTTTTAAGCTAGCGCAAATCTGATAACACAGATCGACGCAGCTTAAAAATCCGCATCGAATGCACTATACTACATTGAGAAACACTTGATACAAAAATTAGTTATGAGCGTTTGAAAAATGATGCATTAGTGTATGTTGAGTTTCCATGTACACTCAACATTGCTTCCAAAAACATTTTGACAAAAATTTTTTCGAAAAATTTCAAAATAATTTAGCAAAAAGTAGATGTTTTTAGATTCCATTTTTCCAGGCAAAGACGATGGACAATGTTATTCAACGAAAAAATTAATTCTTCAGGGTGAAAATCGGGTATATATGTGTGAACTTATATCAGTTGATATCTCGGTGCATTTTTAAGCTAGCGCAAATCTGATAACACAGATCGACGCAGCTTGAAAATCCGCATCGAATGCACTATACTACATTGAGAAACGCTTAATACAAAAATTAGTTATGAGCGTTTGAAAAATGATGCATTAGTGTATGTTGAGTTTCCATGTACACTCAACATTGCTTCCAAAAACATTTTGACAAAAATTTTTTCGAAAAATTTCAAAATAATTTAGCAAAAAGTAGATGTTTTTAGATTCCATTTTTCCAGGCAAAGACGATGGACAATGTTATTCAACGAAAAAATTAATTCTTCAGGGTGAAAATCGAGGATATAAGTGTGAACTTATATCAGTTGATATCTCGGTGCATTTTTAAGCTAGCGCAAATCTGATAACACAGATCGACGCAGCTTAAAAATCCGCATCGAATGCATTATACTACATTGAGAAACACTTGATACAAAAATTAGTTATGAGCGTTTGAAAAATGATGCATTAGTGTATGTTGAGTTTCCATGTACACTCAACATTGCTTCCAAAAACATTTTGACAAAAATTTTTTCGAAAAATTTCAAAATAATTTAGCAAAAAGTAGATGTTTTTAGATTCCATTTTTCCAGGCAAAGACGATGGACAATGTTATTCAACGAAAAAATTAATTCTTCAGGGTGAAAATCGGGTATATATGTGTGAACTTATATCAGTTGATATCTCGGTGCATTTTTAAGCTAGCGCAAATCTGATAACACAGATCGACGCAGCTTGAAAATCCGCATCGAATGCACTATACTACATTGAGAAACACTTGATACAAAAATTAGTTATGAGCGTTTGAAAAATGATGCATTAGTGTATGTTGAGTTTCCATGTACACTCAACATTGCTTCCAAAAACATTTTGACAAAAATTTTTTCGAAAAATTTCAAAATAATTTAGCAAAAAGTAGATGTTTTTAGATTCCTTTTTTCAAGGCAAAGACGATGGACAATGTTATTCAACGAAAAAATTAATTCTTCAGGGTGAAAATCGGGTATATATGTGTGAACTTATATCAGTTGATATCTCGGTGCATTTTTAAGCTAGCGCAAATCTGATAACACAGATCGACGCAGCTTGAAAATCCGCATCGAATGCACTATACTACATTGAGAAACGCTTAATACACAAATTAGTTATGATCGTTTGAAAAATGATGCATTAGTGTATGTTGAGTTTCCATGTACACTCAACATTGCTTCCAAAAACATTTTGACAAAAATTTTTTCAAAAAATTTCAAAATAATTTAGCAAAAAGTAGATGTTTTTAGATTCGTTTTTTCAAGGCAAAGACGATGGACAATGTTATTCAACGAAAAAATTAATTCTTCAGGGTGAAAATCGGGTATATATGTGTGAACTTATATCAGTTGATATCTCGGTGCATTTTTAAGCTAGCGCAAATCTGATAACACAGATCGACGCAGCTTGAAAATCCGCATCGAATGCACTATACTACATTGAGAAACGCTTAATACAAAAATTAGTTATGAGCGTTTGAAAAATGATGCATTAGTGTATGTTGAGTTTCCATGTACACTCAACATTGCTTCCAAAAACATTTTGACAAAAATTTTTTCGAAAAATTTCAAAATAATTTAGCAAAAAGTAGATGTTTTTAGATTCCATTTTTCCAGGCAAAGACGATGGACAATGTTATTCAACGAAAAAATTAATTCTTCAGGGTGAAAATCGAGGATATAAGTGTGAACTTATATCAGTTGATATCTCGGTGCATTTTTAAGCTAGCGCAAATCTGATAACACAGATCGACGCAGCTTAAAAATCCGCATCGAATGCACTATACTACATTGAGAAACACTTGATACAAAAATTAGTTATGAGCGTTTGAAAAATGATGCATTAGTGTATGTTGAGTTTCCATGTACACTCAACATTGCTTCCAAAAACATTTTGACAAAAATTTTTTCGAAAAATTTCAAAATAATTTAGCAAAAAGTAGATGTTTTTAGATTCCATTTTTCCAGGCAAAGACGATGGACAATGTTATTCAACGAAAAAATTAATTCTTCAGGGTGAAAATCGAGGATATAAGTGTGAACTTATATCAGTTGATATCTCGGTGCATTTTTAAGCTAGCGCAAATCTGATAACACAGATCGACGCAGCTTAAAAATCCGCATCGAATGCACTATACTACATTGAGAAACACTTGATACAAAAATTAGTTATGATCGTTTGAAAAATGATGCATTAGTGTATGTTGAGTTTCCATGTACACTCAACATTGCTTCCAAAAACATTTTGACAAAAATTTTTTCGAAAAATTTCAAAATAATTTAGCAAAAAGTAGATGTTTTTAGATTTCATTTTTCCAGGCAAAGACGATGGACAATGTTATTCAACGAAAAAATTAATTCTTCAGGGTGAAAATCGAGGATATAAGTGTGAACTTATATCAGTTGATATCTCGGTGCATTTTTAAGCTAGCGCAAATCTGATAACACAGATCGACGCAGCTTAAAAATCCGCATCGAATGCACTATACTACATTGAGAAACACTTGATACAAAAATTAGTTATGAGCGTTTGAAAAATGATGCATTAGTGTATGTTGAGTTTCCATGTACACTCAACATTGCTTCCAAAAACATTTTGACAAAAATTTTTTCGAAAAATTTCAAAATAATTTAGCAAAAAGTAGATGTTTTTAGATTCCATTTTTCCAGGCAAAGACGATGGACAATGTTATTCAACGAAAAAATTAATTCTTCAGGGTGAAAATCGAGGATATAAGTGTGAACTTATATCAGTTGATATCTCGGTGCATTTTTAAGCTAGCGCAAATCTGATAACACAGATCGACGCAGCTTAAAAATCCGCATCGAATGCACTATACTACATTGAGAAACACTTGATACAAAAATTAGTTATGATCGTTTGAAAAATGATGCATTAGTGTATGTTGAGTTTCCATGTACACTCAACATTGCTTCCAAAAACATTTTGACAAAAATTTTTTCGAAAAATTTCAAAATAATTTAGCAAAAAGTAGATGTTTTTAGATTCCATTTTTCCAGGCAAAGACGATGGACAATGTTATTCAACGAAAAAATTAATTCTTCAGGGTGAAAATCGAGGATATAAGTGTGAACTTATATCAGTTGATATCTCGGTGCATTTTTAAGCTAGCGCAAATCTGATAACACAGATCGACGCAGCTTAAAAATCCGCATCGAATGCACTATACTACATTGAGAAACACTTGATACAAAAATTAGTTATGAGCGTTTGAAAAATGATGCATTAGTGTATGTTGAGTTTCCATGTACACTCAACATTGCTTCCAAAAACATTTTGACAAAAATTTTTTCGAAAAATTTCAAAATAATTTAGCAAAAAGTAGATGTTTTTAGATTCCATTTTTCCAGGCAAAGACGATGGACAATGTTATTCAACGAAAAAATTAATTCTTCAGGGTGAAAATCGAGGATATAAGTGTGAACTTATATCAGTTGATATCTCGGTGCATTTTTAAGCTAGCGCAAATCTGATAACACAGATCGACGCAGCTTAAAAATCCGCATCGAATGCACTATACTACATTGAGAAACACTTGATACAAAAATTAGTTATGATCGTTTGAAAAATGATGCATTAGTGTATGTTGAGTTTCCATGTACACTCAACATTGCTTCCAAAAACATTTTGACAAAAATTTTTTCGAAAAATTTCAAAATAATTTAGCAAAAAGTAGATGTTTTAAGATTCCATTTTTTAAGGCAAAGACGATGGACAATGTTATTCAACGAAAAAAATAATTCTTCAGGGTGAAAATCGAGGATATAAGTGTGAACTTATATCAGTTGATATCTCGGTGCATTTTTAAGCTAGCGCAAATCTGATAACACAGATCGACGCAGCTTGAAAATCCGCATCGAATGCACTATACTACATTGAGAGACACTTGATACAAAAATTAGTTATGATCGTTTGAAAAATGATGCATTAGTGTATGTTGAGTTTCCATGTACACTCAACATTGCTTCCAAAAACATTTTGACAAAAATTTTTTCGAAAAATTTCAAAATAATTTAGCAAAAAGTAGATGTTTTTAGATTCCATTTTTCAAGGCAAAGACGATGGACAATGTTATTCAACGAAAAAATTAATTCTTCAGGGTGAAAATCGAGGATATAAGTGTGAACTTATATCAGTTGATATCTCGGTGCTTTTTTAAGCTAGCGCAAATCTGATAACACAGATCGACGCAGCTTAAAAATCCGCATCGAATGCACTATACTACATTGAGAAACACTTGATACAAAAATTAGTTATGATCGTTTGAAAAATGATGCATTAGTGTATGTTGAGTTTCCATGTACACTCAACATTGCTTCCAAAAACATTTTGACAAAAATTTTTTCGAAAAATTTCAAAATAATTTAGCAAAAAGTAGATGTTTTTAGATTTCATTTTTCCAGGCAAAGACGATGGACAATGTTATTCAACGAAAAAATTAATTCTTCAGGGTGAAAATCGAGGATATAAGTGTGAACTTATATCAGTTGATATCTCGGTGCATTTTTAAGCTAGCGCAAATCTGATAACACAGATCGACGCAGCTTAAAAATCCGCATCGAATGCACTATACTACATTGAGAAACACTTGATACAAAAATTAGTTATGAGCGTTTGAAAAATGATGCATTAGTGTATGTTGAGTTTCCATGTACACTCAACATTGCTTCCAAAAACATTTTGACAAAAATTTTTTCGAAAAATTTCAAAATAATTTAGCAAAAAGTAGATGTTTTTAGATTCCATTTTTCCAGGCAAAGACGATGGACAATGTTATTCAACGAAAAAATTAATTCTTCAGGGTGAAAATCGAGGATATAAGTGTGAACTTATATCAGTTGATATCTCGGTGCATTTTTAAGCTAGCGCAAATCTGATAACACAGATCGACGCAGCTTAAAAATCCGCATCGAATGCACTATACTACATTGAGAAACACTTGATACAAAAATTAGTTATGATCGTTTGAAAAATGATGCATTAGTGTATGTTGAGTTTCCATGTACACTCAACATTGCTTCCAAAAACATTTTGACAAAAATTTTTTCGAAAAATTTCAAAATAATTTAGCAAAAAGTAGATGTTTTTAGATTCCATTTTTCCAGGCAAAGACGATGGACAATGTTATTCAACGAAAAAATTAATTCTTCAGGGTGAAAATCGAGGATATAAGTGTGAACTTATATCAGTTGATATCTCGGTGCATTTTTAAGCTAGCGCAAATCTGATAACACAGATCGACGCAGCTTAAAAATCCGCATCGAATGCACTATACTACATTGAGAAACACTTGATACAAAAATTAGTTATGAGCGTTTGAAAAATGATGCATTAGTGTATGTTGAGTTTCCATGTACACTCAACATTGCTTCCAAAAACATTTTGACAAAAATTTTTTCGAAAAATTTCAAAATAATTTAGCAAAAAGTAGATGTTTTTAGATTCCATTTTTCCAGGCAAAGACGATGGACAATGTTATTCAACGAAAAAATTAATTCTTCAGGGTGAAAATCGAGGATATAAGTGTGAACTTATATCAGTTGATATCTCGGTGCATTTTTAAGCTAGCGCAAATCTGATAACACAGATCGACGCAGCTTAAAAATCCGCATCGAATGCACTATACTACATTGAGAAACACTTGATACAAAAATTAGTTATGAGCGTTTGAAAAATGATGCATTAGTGTATGTTGAGTTTCCATGTACACTCAACATTGCTTCCAAAAACATTTTGACAAAAATTTTTTCGAAAAATTTCAAAATAATTTAGCAAAAAGTAGATGTTTTTAGATTCCATTTTTCCAGGCAAAGACGATGGACAATGTTATTCAACGAAAAAATTAATTCTTCAGGGTGAAAATCGAGGATATAAGTGTGAACTTATATCAGTTGATATCTCGGTGCATTTTTAAGCTAGCGCAAATCTGATAACACAGATCGACGCAGCTTAAAAATCCGCATCGAATGCACTATACTACATTGAGAAACACTTGATACAAAAATTAGTTATGATCGTTTGAAAAATGATGCATTAGTGTATGTTGAGTTTCCATGTACACTCAACATTGCTTCCAAAAACATTTTGACAAAAATTTTTTCGAAAAATTTCAAAATAATTTAGCAAAAAGTAGATGTTTTTAGATTCCATTTTTCCAGGCAAAGACGATGGACAATGTTATTCAACGAAAAAATTAATTCTTCAGGGTGAAAATCGAGGATATAAGTGTGAACTTATATCAGTTGATATCTCGGTGCATTTTTAAGCTAGCGCAAATCTGATAACACAGATCGACGCAGCTTAAAAATCCGCATCGAATGCACTATACTACATTGAGAAACACTTGATACAAAAATTAGTTATGAGCGTTTGAAAAATGATGCATTAGTGTATGTTGAGTTTCCATGTACACTCAACATTGCTTCCAAAAACATTTTGACAAAAATTTTTTCGAAAAATTTCAAAATAATTTAGCAAAAAGTAGATGTTTTTAGATTCCATTTTTCCAGGCAAAGACGATGGACAATGTTATTCAACGAAAAAATTAATTCTTCAGGGTGAAAATCGAGGATATAAGTGTGAACTTATATCAGTTGATATCTCGGTGCATTTTTAAGCTAGCGCAAATCTGATAACACAGATCGACGCAGCTTAAAAATCCGCATCGAATGCACTATACTACATTGAGAAACACTTGATACAAAAATTAGTTATGATCGTTTGAAAAATGATGCATTAGTGTATGTTGAGTTTCCATGTACACTCAACATTGCTTCCAAAAACATTTTGACAAAAATTTTTTCGAAAAATTTCAAAATAATTTAGCAAAAAGTAGATGTTTTTAGATTCCATTTTTCCAGGCAAAGACGATGGACAATGTTATTCAACGAAAAAATTAATTCTTCAGGGTGAAAATCGAGGATATAAGTGTGAACTTATATCAGTTGATATCTCGGTGCATTTTTAAGCTAGCGCAAATCTGATAACACAGATCGACGCAGCTTAAAAATCCGCATCGAATGCACTATACTACATTGAGAAACACTTGATACAAAAATTAGTTATGAGCGTTTGAAAAATGATGCATTAGTGTATGTTGAGTTTCCATGTACACTCAACATTGCTTCCAAAAACATTTTGACAAAAATTTTTTCGAAAAATTTCAAAATAATTTAGCAAAAAGTAGATGTTTTTAGATTCCATTTTTCCAGGCAAAGACGATGGACAATGTTATTCAACGAAAAAATTAATTCTTCAGGGTGAAAATCGAGGATATAAGTGTGAACTTATATCAGTTGATATCTCGGTGCATTTTTAAGCTAGCGCAAATCTGATAACACAGATCGACGCAGCTTAAAAATCCGCATCGAATGCACTATACTACATTGAGAAACACTTGATACAAAAATTAGTTATGATCGTTTGAAAAATGATGCATTAGTGTATGTTGAGTTTCCATGTACACTCAACATTGCTTCCAAAAACATTTTGACAAAAATTTTTTCGAAAAATTTCAAAATAATTTAGCAAAAAGTAGATGTTTTAAGATTCCATTTTTTAAGGCAAAGACGATGGACAATGTTATTCAACGAAAAAAATAATTCTTCAGGGTGAAAATCGAGGATATAAGTGTGAACTTATATCAGTTGATATCTCGGTGCATTTTTAAGCTAGCGCAAATCTGATAACACAGATCGACGCAGCTTGAAAATCCGCATCGAATGCACTATACTACATTGAGAGACACTTGATACAAAAATTAGTTATGATCGTTTGAAAAATGATGCATTAGTGTATGTTGAGTTTCCATGTACACTCAACATTGCTTCCAAAAACATTTTGACAAAAATTTTTTCGAAAAATTTCAAAATAATTTAGCAAAAAGTAGATGTTTTTAGATTCCATTTTTCAAGGCAAAGACGATGGACAATGTTATTCAACGAAAAAATTAATTCTTCAGGGTGAAAATCGAGGATATAAGTGTGAACTTATATCAGTTGATATCTCGGTGCTTTTTTAAGCTAGCGCAAATCTGATAACACAGATCGACGCAGCTTAAAAATCCGCATCGAATGCACTATACTACATTGAGAAACACTTGATACAAAAATTAGTTATGATCGTTTGAAAAATGATGCATTAGTGTATGTTGAGTTTCCATGTACACTCAACATTGCTTCCAAAAACATTTTGACAAAAATTTTTTCGAAAAATTTCAAAATAATTTAGCAAAAAGTAGATGTTTTTAGATTTCATTTTTCCAGGCAAAGACGATGGACAATGTTATTCAACGAAAAAATTAATTCTTCAGGGTGAAAATCGAGGATATAAGTGTGAACTTATATCAGTTGATATCTCGGTGCATTTTTAAGCTAGCGCAAATCTGATAACACAGATCGACGCAGCTTAAAAATCCGCATCGAATGCACTATACTACATTGAGAAACACTTGATACAAAAATTAGTTATGAGCGTTTGAAAAATGATGCATTAGTGTATGTTGAGTTTCCATGTACACTCAACATTGCTTCCAAAAACATTTTGACAAAAATTTTTTCGAAAAATTTCAAAATAATTTAGCAAAAAGTAGATGTTTTTAGATTCCATTTTTCCAGGCAAAGACGATGGACAATGTTATTCAACGAAAAAATTAATTCTTCAGGGTGAAAATCGAGGATATAAGTGTGAACTTATATCAGTTGATATCTCGGTGCATTTTTAAGCTAGCGCAAATCTGATAACACAGATCGACGCAGCTTAAAAATCCGCATCGAATGCACTATACTACATTGAGAAACACTTGATACAAAAATTAGTTATGATCGTTTGAAAAATGATGCATTAGTGTATGTTGAGTTTCCATGTACACTCAACATTGCTTCCAAAAACATTTTGACAAAAATTTTTTCGAAAAATTTCAAAATAATTTAGCAAAAAGTAGATGTTTTTAGATTCCATTTTTCCAGGCAAAGACGATGGACAATGTTATTCAACGAAAAAATTAATTCTTCAGGGTGAAAATCGAGGATATAAGTGTGAACTTATATCAGTTGATATCTCGGTGCATTTTTAAGCTAGCGCAAATCTGATAACACAGATCGACGCAGCTTAAAAATCCGCATCGAATGCACTATACTACATTGAGAAACACTTGATACAAAAATTAGTTATGAGCGTTTGAAAAATGATGCATTAGTGTATGTTGAGTTTCCATGTACACTCAACATTGCTTCCAAAAACATTTTGACAAAAATTTTTTCGAAAAATTTCAAAATAATTTAGCAAAAAGTAGATGTTTTTAGATTCCATTTTTCCAGGCAAAGACGATGGACAATGTTATTCAACGAAAAAATTAATTCTTCAGGGTGAAAATCGAGGATATAAGTGTGAACTTATATCAGTTGATATCTCGGTGCATTTTTAAGCTAGCGCAAATCTGATAACACAGATCGACGCAGCTTAAAAATCCGCATCGAATGCACTATACTACATTGAGAAACACTTGATACAAAAATTAGTTATGATCGTTTGAAAAATGATGCATTAGTGTATGTTGAGTTTCCATGTACACTCAACATTGCTTCCAAAAACATTTTGACAAAAATTTTTTCGAAAAATTTCAAAATAATTTAGCAAAAAGTAGATGTTTTAAGATTCCATTTTTTAAGGCAAAGACGATGGACAATGTTATTCAACGAAAAAAATAATTCTTCAGGGTGAAAATCGAGGATATAAGTGTGAACTTATATCAGTTGATATCTCGGTGCATTTTTAAGCTAGCGCAAATCTGATAACACAGATCGACGCAGCTTGAAAATCCGCATCGAATGCACTATACTACATTGAGAGACACTTGATACAAAAATTAGTTATGATCGTTTGAAAAATGATGCATTAGTGTATGTTGAGTTTCCATGTACACTCAACATTGCTTCCAAAAACATTTTGACAAAAATTTTTTCGAAAAATTTCAAAATAATTTAGCAAAAAGTAGATGTTTTTAGATTCCATTTTTCAAGGCAAAGACGATGGACAATGTTATTCAACGAAAAAATTAATTCTTCAGGGTGAAAATCGAGGATATAAGTGTGAACTTATATCAGTTGATATCTCGGTGCTTTTTTAAGCTAGCGCAAATCTGATAACACAGCTCGACGCAGCTTAAAAATCCGCATCGAATGCACTATACTACATTGAGAAACACTTGATACAAAAATTAGTTATGATCGTTTGAAAAATGATGCATTAGTGTATGTTGAGTTTCCATGTACACTCAACATTGCTTCCAAAAACATTTTGACAAAAATTTTTTCGAAAAATTTCAAAATAATTTAGCAAAAAGTAGATGTTTTAAGATTCCATTTTTCAAGGCAAAGACGATGGACAATGTTTTTCAACGAAAAAATTAATTCTTCAGGGTGAAAATCGAGGATATAAGTGTGAACTTATATCAGTTGATATCTCGGTGCATTTTTAAGCTAGCGCAAATCTGATAACACAGATCGACGCAGCTTAAAAATCCGCATCGAATGCACTATACTACATTGAGAAACACTTGATACAAAAATTAGTTATGATCGTTTGAAAAATGATGCATTAGTGTATGTTGAGTTTCCATGTACACTCAACATTGCTTCCAAAAACATTTTGACAAAAATTTTTTCGAAAAATTTCAAAATAATTTAGCAAAAAGTAGATGTTTTTAGATTCCATTTTTCAAGGCAAAGACGATGGACAATGTTATTCAACGAAAAAATTAATTCTTCAGGGTGAAAATCGAGGATATAAGTGTGAACTTATATCAGTTGATATCTCGGTGCTTTTTTAAGCTAGCGCAAATCTGATAACACAGATCGACGCAGCTTAAAAATCCGCATCGAATGCACTATACTACATTGAGAAACACTTGATACAAAAATTAGTTATGATCGTTTGAAAAATGATGCATTAGTGTATGTTGAGTTTCCATGTACACTCAACATTGCTTCCAAAAACATTTTGACAAAAATTTTTTCGAAAAATTTCAAAATAATTTAGCAAAAAGTAGATGTTTTAAGATTCCATTTTTCAAGGCAAAGACGATGGACAATGTTTTTCAACGAAAAAATTAATTCTTCAGGGTGAAAATCGAGGATATAAGTGTGAACTTATATCAGTTGATATCTCGGTGCATTTTTAAGCTAGCGCAAATCTGATAACACAGATCGACGCAGCTTGAAAATCCGCATCGAATGCACTATACTACATTGAGAAACGCTTAATACAAAAATTAGTTATGATCGTTTGAAAAATGATGCATTAGTGTATGTTGAGTTTCCATGTACACTCAACATTGCTTCCAAAAACATTTTGACAAAAATTTTTTCGAAAAATTCCAAAATAATTTAGCAAAAAGTAGATGTTTTTAGATTCCTTTTTTCAAGGCAAAGACGATGGACAATGTTATTCAACGAAAAAATTAATTCTTCAGGGTGAAAATCGGGTATATATGTGTGAACTTATATCAGTTGATATCTCGGTGCATTTTTAAGCTAGCGCAAATCTGATAACACAGATCGACGCAGCTTGAAAATCCGCATCGAATGCACTATACTACATTGAGAAACGCTTAATACACAAATTAGTTATGATCGTTTGAAAAATGATGCATTAGTGTATGTTGAGTTTCCATGTACACTCAACATTGCTTCCAAAAACATTTTGACAAAAATTTTTTCGAAAAATTTCAAAATAATTTAGCAAAAAGTAGATGTTTTAAGATTCCATTTTTCAAGGCAAAGACGATGGACAATGTTTTTCAACGAAAAAATTAATTCTTCAGGGTGAAAATCGAGGATATAAGTGTGAACTTATATCAGTTGATATCTCGGTGCATTTTTAAGCTAGCGCAAATCTGATAACACAGATCGACGCAGCTTAAAAATCCGCATCGAATGCACTATACTACATTGAGAAACACTTGATACAAAAATTAGTTATGATCGTTTGAAAAATGATGCATTAGTGTATGTTGAGTTTCCATGTACACTCAACATTGCTTCCAAAAACATTTTGACAAAAATTTTTTCGAAAAATTTCAAAATAATTTAGCAAAAAGTAGATGTTTTAAGATTCCATTTTTCAAGGCAAAGACGATGGACAATGTTATTCAACGAAAAAAATAATTCTTCAGGGTGAAAATCGAGGATATAAGTGTGAACTTATATCAGTTGATATCTCGGTGCATTTTTAAGCTAGCGCAAATCTGATAACACAGATCGACGCAGCTTGAAAATCCGCATCGAATGCACTATACTACATTGAGAAACGCTTAATACAAAAATTAGTTATGATCGTTTGAAAAATGATGCATTAGTGTATGTTGAGTTTCCATGTACACTCAACATTGCTTCCAAAAACATTTTGACAAAAATTTTTTCGAAAAATTCCAAAATAATTTAGCAAAAAGTAGATGTTTTTAGATTCCTTTTTTCAAGGCAAAGACGATGGACAATGTTATTCAACGAAAAAATTAATTCTTCAGGGTGAAAATCGGGTATATATGTGTGAACTTATATCAGTTGATATCTCGGTGCATTTTTAAGCTAGCGCAAATCTGATAACACAGATCGACGCAGCTTGAAAATCCGCATCGAATGCACTATACTACATTGAGAAACGCTTAATACACAAATTAGTTATGATCGTTTGAAAAATGATGCATTAGTGTATGTTGAGTTTCCATGTACACTCAACATTGCTTCCAAAAACATTTTGACAAAAATTTTTTCGAAAAATTTCAAAATAATTTAGCAAAAAGTAGATGTTTTTAGATTCCTTTTTTCAAGGCAAAGACGATGGACAATGTTATTCAACGAAAAAATTAATTCTTCAGGGTGAAAATCGGGTATATATGTGTGAACTTATATCAGTTGATATCTCGGTGCATTTTTAAGCTAGCGCAAATCTGATAACACAGATCGACGCAGCTTGAAAATCCGCATCGAATGCACTATACTACATTGAGAAACGCTTAATACAAAAATCAGTTATGAGCGTTTGAAAAATGATGCATTAGTGTATGTTGAGTTTCCATGTACACTCAACATTGCTTCCAAAAACATTTTGACAAAAATTTTTTCGAAAAATTTCAAAATAATTTAGCAAAAAGTAGATGTTTTTAGATTCCATTTTTCCAGGCAAAGACGATGGACAATGTTATTCAACGAAAAAATTAATTCTTCAGGGTGAAAATCGAGGATATAAGTGTGAACTTATATCAGTTGATATCTCGGTGCATTTTTAAGCTAGCGCAAATCTGATAACACAGATCGACGCAGCTTAAAAATCCGCATCGAATGCACTATACTACATTGAGAAACACTTGATACAAAAATTAGTTATGAGCGTTTAAAAAATGATGCATTAGTGTATGTTGAGTTTCCATGTACACTCAACATTGCTTCCAAAAACATTTTGACAAAAATTTTTTCGAAAAATTTCAAAATAATTTAGCAAAAAGTAGATGTTTTTAGATTCCATTTTTCCAGGCAAAGACGATGGACAATGTTATTCAACGAAAAAATTAATTCTTCAGGGTGAAAATCGGGTATATATGTGTGAACTTATATCAGTTGATATCTCGGTGCATTTTTAAGCTAGCGCAAATCTGATAACACAGATCGACGCAGCTTGAAAATCCGCATCGAATGCACTATACTACATTGAGAAACACTTGATACAAAAATTAGTTATGAGCGTTTGAAAAATGATGCATTAGTGTATGTTGAGTTTCCATGTACACTCAACATTGCTTCCAAAAACATTTTGACAAAAATTTTTTCGAAAAATTTCAAAATAATTTAGCAAAAAGTAGATGTTTTTAGATTCCTTTTTTCAAGGCAAAGACGATGGACAATGTTATTCAACGAAAAAATTAATTCTTCAGGGTGAAAATCGGGTATATATGTGTGAACTTATATCAGTTGATATCTCGGTGCATTTTTAAGCTAGCGCAAATCTGATAACACAGATCGACGCAGCTTGAAAATCCGCATCGAATGCACTATACTACATTGAGAAACGCTTAATACACAAATTAGTTATGATCGTTTGAAAAATGATGCATTAGTGTATGTTGAGTTTCCATGTACACTCAACATTGCTTCCAAAAACATTTTGACAAAAATTTTTTCGAAAAATTTCAAAATAATTTAGCAAAAAGTAGATGTTTTTAGATTCGTTTTTTCAAGGCAAAGACGATGGACAATGTTATTCAACGAAAAAATTAATTCTTCAGGGTGAAAATCGGGTATATATGTGTGAACTTATATCAGTTGATATCTCGGTGCATTTTTAAGCTAGCGCAAATCTGATAACACAGATCGACGCAGCTTGAAAATCCGCATCGAATGCACTATACTACATTGAGAAACGCTTAATACAAAAATTAGTTATGAGCGTTTGAAAAATGATGCATTAGTGTATGTTGAGTTTCCATGTACACTCAACATTGCTTCCAAAAACATTTTGACAAAAATTTTTTCGAAAAATTTCAAAATAATTTAGCAAAAAGTAGATGTTTTTAGATTCCATTTTTCCAGGCAAAGACGATGGACAATGTTATTCAACGAAAAAATTAATTCTTCAGGGTGAAAATCGAGGATATAAGTGTGAACTTATATCAGTTGATATCTCGGTGCATTTTTAAGCTAGCGCAAATCTGATAACACAGATCGACGCAGCTTAAAAATCCGCATCGAATGCACTATACTACATTGAAAAACACTTGATACAAAAATTAGTTATGAGCGTTTGAAAAATGATGCATTAGTGTATGTTGAGTTTCCATGTACACTCAACATTGCTTCCAAAAACATTTTGACAAAAATTTTTTCGAAAAATTTCAAAATAATTTAGCAAAAAGTAGATGTTTTTAGATTCCATTTTTCCAGGCAAAGACGATGGACAATGTTATTCAACGAAAAAATTAATTCTTCAGGGTGAAAATCGAGGATATAAGTGTGAACTTATATCAGTTGATATCTCGGTGCATTTTTAAGCTAGCGCAAATCTGATAACACAGATCGACGCAGCTTAAAAATCCGCATCGAATGCACTATACTACATTGAGAAACACTTGATACAAAAATTAGTTATGATCGTTTGAAAAATGATGCATTAGTGTATGTTGAGTTTCCATGTACACTCAACATTGCTTCCAAAAACATTTTGACAAAAATTTTTTCGAAAAATTTCAAAATAATTTAGCAAAAAGTAGATGTTTTTAGATTCCATTTTTCCAGGCAAAGACGATGGACAATGTTATTCAACGAAAAAATTAATTCTTCAGGGTGAAAATCGAGGATATAAGTGTGAACTTATATCAGTTGATATCTCGGTGCATTTTTAAGCTAGCGCAAATCTGATAACACAGATCGACGCAGCTTAAAAATCCGCATCGAATGCACTATACTACATTGAGAAACACTTGATACAAAAATTAGTTATGAGCGTTTGAAAAATGATGCATTAGTGTATGTTGAGTTTCCATGTACACTCAACATTGCTTCCAAAAACATTTTGACAAAAATTTTTTCGAAAAATTTCAAAATAATTTAGCAAAAAGTAGATGTTTTTAGATTCCATTTTTCCAGGCAAAGACGATGGACAATGTTATTCAACGAAAAAATTAATTCTTCAGGGTGAAAATCGAGGATATAAGTGTGAACTTATATCAGTTGATATCTCGGTGCATTTTTAAGCTAGCGCAAATCTGATAACACAGATCGACGCAGCTTAAAAATCCGCATCGAATGCACTATACTACATTGAGAAACACTTGATACAAAAATTAGTTATGATCGTTTGAAAAATGATGCATTAGTGTATGTTGAGTTTCCATGTACACTCAACATTGCTTCCAAAAACATTTTGACAAAAATTTTTTCGAAAAATTTCGAAATAATTTAGCAAAAAGTAGATGTTTTTAGATTCCATTTTTCCAGGCAAAGACGATGGACAATGTTATTCAACAAAAAAATTAATTCTTCAGGGTGAAAATCGAGGATATAAGTGTGAACTTATATCAGTTGATATCTCGGTGCATTTTTAAGCTAGCGCAAATCTGATAACACAGATCGACGAAGCTTAAAAATCCGCATCGAATGCACTATACTACATTGAGAAACACTTGATACAAAAATTAGTTATGAGCGTTTGAAAAATGATGCATTAGTGTATGTTGAGTTTCCATGTACACTCAACATTGCTTCCAAAAACATTTTGACAAAAATTTTTTCGAAAAATTTCAAAATAATTTAGCAAAAAGTAGATGTTTTTAGATTCCATTTTTCCAGGCAAAGACGATGGACAATGTTATTCAACGAAAAAATTAATTCTTCAGGGTGAAAATCGAGGATATAAGTGTGAACTTATATCAGTTGATATCTCGGTGCATTTTTAAGCTAGCGCAAATCTGATAACACAGATCGACGCAGCTTAAAAATCCGCATCGAATGCACTATACTACATTGAGAAACACTTGATACAAAAATTAGTTATGATCGTTTGAAAAATGATGCATTAGTGTATGTTGAGTTTCCATGTACACTCAACATTGCTTCCAAAAACATTTTGACAAAAATTTTTTCGAAAAATTTCAAAATAATTTAGCAAAAAGTAGATGTTTTTAGATTCCTTTTTTCAAGGCAAAGACGATGGACAATGTTATTCAACGAAAAAATTAATTCTTCAGGATGAAAATCGGGTATATATGTGTGAACTTATATCAGTTGATATCTCGGTGCATTTTTAAGCTAGCGCAAATCTGATAACACAGATCGACGCAGCTTGAAAATCCGCATCGAATGCACTATACTACATTGAGAAACGCTTAATACACAAATTAGTTATGGTCGTTTGAAAAATGATGCATTAGTGTATGTTGAGTTTCCATGTACACTCAACATTGCTTCCAAAAACATTTTGACAAAAATTTTTTCGAAAAATTTCAAAATAATTTAGCAAAAAGTAGATGTTTTTAGATTCCTTTTTTCAAGACAAAGACGATGGACAATGTTATTCAACGAAAAAATTAATTCTTCAGGGTGAAAATCGGGTATATATGTGTGAACTTATATCAGTTGATATCTCGGTGCATTTTTAAGCTAGCGCAAATCTGATAACACAGATCGACGCAGCTTAAAAATCCGCATCGAATGCACTATACTACATTGAGAAACACTTGATACAAAAATTAGTTATGATCGTTTGAAAAATGATGCATTAGTGTATGTTGAGTTTCCATGTACACTCAACATTGCTTCCAAAAACATTTTGACAAAAATTTTTTCGAAAAATTTCGAAATAATTTAGCAAAAAGTAGATGTTTTTAGATTCCTTTTTTCAAGACAAAGACGATGGACAATGTTATTCAACGAAAAAATTAATTCTTCAGGGTGAAAATCGAGGATATAAGTGTGAACTTATATCAGTTGATATCTCGGTGCATTTTTAAGCTAGCGCAAATCTGATAACACAGATCGACGAAGCTTAAAAATCCGCATCGAATGCACTATACTACATTGAGAAACACTTGATACAAAAATTA
Organism: Auanema rhodensis; assembly: GCA_964057225.1. Taxonomy (NCBI): domain Eukaryota; kingdom Metazoa; phylum Nematoda; class Chromadorea; order Rhabditida; family Rhabditidae; genus Auanema; species Auanema rhodense. Next base: position 3,545,362 of record OZ059899.1, on the reverse strand, counting down.
GTTATGATCGTTTGAAAAATGATGCATTAGTGTATGTTGAGTTTCCATGTACACTCAACATTGCTTCCAAAAACATTTTGACAAAAATTTTTTCGAAAAATTTCAAAATAATTTAGCAAAAAGTAGATGTTTTTAGATTCCATTTTTCCAGGCAAAGACGATGGACAATGTTATTCAACGAAAAAATTAATTCTTCAGGGTGAAAATCGAGGATATAAGTGTGAACTTATATCAGTTGATATCTCGGTGCATTTTTAAGCTAGCGCAAATCTGATAACACAGATCGACGCAGCTTAAAAATCCGCATCGAATGCACTATACTACATTGAGAAACACTTGATACAAAAATTAGTTATGAGCGTTTGAAAAATGATGCATTAGTGTATGTTGAGTTTCCATGTACACTCAACATTGCTTCCAAAAACATTTTGACAAAAATTTTTTCGAAAAATTTCAAAATAATTTAGCAAAAAGTAGATGTTTTTAGATTCCATTTTTCCAGGCAAAGACGATGGACAATGTTATTCAACGAAAAAATTAATTCTTCAGGGTGAAAATCGAGGATATAAGTGTGAACTTATATCAGTTGATATCTCGGTGCATTTTTAAGCTAGCGCAAATCTGATAACACAGATCGACGAAGCTTAAAAATCCGCATCGAATGCACTATACTACATTGAGAAACACTTGATACAAAAATTAGTTATGAGCGTTTGAAAAATGATGCATTAGTGTATGTTGAGTTTCCATGTACACTCAACATTGCTTCCAAAAACATTTTGACAAAAATTTTTTCGAAAAATTTCAAAATAATTTAGCAAAAAGTAGATGTTTTTAGATTCCATTTTTCCAGGCAAAGACGATGGACAATGTTATTCAACGAAAAAATTAATTCTTCAGGGTGAAAATCGAGGATATAAGTGTGAACTTATATCAGTTGATATCTCGGTGCATTTTTAAGCTAGCGCAAATCTGATAACACAGATCGACGCAGCTTAAAAATCCGCATCGAATGCACTATACTACATTGAGAAACACTTGATACAAAAATTAGTTATGATCGTTTGAAAAATGATGCATTAGTGTATGTTGAGTTTCCATGTACACTCAACATTGCTTCCAAAAACATTTTGACAAAAATTTTTTCGAAAAATTTCAAAATAATTTAGCAAAAAGTAGATGTTTTTAGATTCCTTTTTTCAAGGCAAAGACGATGGACAATGTTATTCAACGAAAAAATTAATTCTTCAGGGTGAAAATCGGGTATATATGTGTGAACTTATATCAGTTGATATCTCGGTGCATTTTTAAGCTAGCGCAAATCTGATAACACAGATCGACGCAGCTTGAAAATCCGCATCGAATGCACTATACTACATTGAGAAACGCTTAATACACAAATTAGTTATGGTCGTTTGAAAAATGATGCATTAGTGTATGTTGAGTTTCCATGTACACTCAACATTGCTTCCAAAAACATTTTGACAAAAATTTTTTCGAAAAATTTCAAAATAATTTAGCAAAAAGTAGATGTTTTTAGATTCCTTTTTTCAAGACAAAGACGATGGACAATGTTATTCAACGAAAAAATTAATTCTTCAGGGTGAAAATCGGGTATATATGTGTGAACTTATATCAGTTGATATCTCGGTGCATTTTTAAGCTAGCGCAAATCTGATAACACAGATCGACGCAGCTTGAAAATCCGCATCGAATGCACTATACTACATTGAGAAACGCTTAATACAAAAATTAGTTATGATCGTTTGAAAAATGATGCATTAGTGTATGTTGAGTTTCCATGTACACTCAACATTGCTTCCAAAAACATTTTGACAAAAATTTTTTCGAAAAATTTCAAAATAATTTAGCAAAAAGTAGATGTTTTTAGATTCCTTTTTTCAAGGCAAAGACGATGGACAATGTTATTCAACGAAAAAATTAATTCTTCAGGGTGAAAATCGGGTATATATGTGTGAACTTATATCAGTTGATATCTCGGTGCATTTTTAAGCTAGCGCAAATCTGATAACACAGATCGACGCAGCTTGAAAATCCACATCGAATGCACTATACTACATTGAGAAACGCTTAATACAAAAATTAGTTATGAGCGTTTGAAAAATGATGCATTAGTGTATGTTGAGTTTCCATGTACACTCAACATTGCTTCCAAAAACATTTTGACAAAAATTTTTTCGAAAAATTTCAAAATAATTTAGCAAAAAGTAGATGTTTTTAGATTCCATTTTTCCAGGCAAAGACGATGGACAATGTTATTCAACGAAAAAATTAATTCATCAGGGTGAAAATCGAGGATATAAGTGTGAACTTATATCAGTTGATATCTCGGTGCATTTTTAAGCTAGCGCAAATCTGATAACACAGATCGACGCAGCTTAAAAATCCGCATCGAATGCACTATACTACATTGAGAAACACTTGATACAAAAATTAGTTATGAGCGTTTGAAAAATGATGCATTAGTGTATGTTGAGTTTCCATGTACACTCAACATTGCTTCCAAAAACATTTTGACAAAAATTTTTTCGAAAAATTTCAAAATAATTTAGCAAAAAGTAGATGTTTTTAGATTCCATTTTTCCAGGCAAAGACGATGGACAATGTTATTCAACGAAAAAATTAATTCTTCAGGGTGAAAATCGAGGATATAAGTGTGAACTTATATCAGTTGATATCTCGGTGCATTTTTAAGCTAGCGCAAATCTGATAACACAGATCGACGCAGCTTAAAAATCCGCATCGAATGCACTATACTACATTGAGAAACACTTGATACAAAAATTAGTTATGAGCGTTTGAAAAATGATGCATTAGTGTATGTTGAGTTTCCATGTACACTCAACATTGCTTCCAAAAACATTTTGACAAAAATTTTTTCGAAAAATTTCAAAATAATTTAGCAAAAAGTAGATGTTTTTAGATTCCATTTTTCCAGGCAAAGACGATGGACAATGTTATTCAACGAAAAAATTAATTCTTCAGGGTGAAAATCGAGGATATAAGTGTGAACTTATATCAGTTGATATCTCGGTGCATTTTTAAGCTAGCGCAAATCTGATAACACAGATCGACGCAGCTTAAAAATCCGCATCGAATGCACTATACTACATTGAGAAACACTTGATACAAAAATTAGTTATGAGCGTTTGAAAAATGATGCATTAGTGTATGTTGAGTTTCCATGTACACTCAACATTGCTTCCAAAAACATTTTGACAAAAATTTTTTCGAAAAATTTCAGAATAATTTAGCAAAAAGTAGATGTTTTTAGATTCCATTTTTCCAGGCAAAGACGATGGACAATGTTATTCAACGAAAAAATTAATTCTTCAGGGTGAAAATCGAGGATATAAGTGTGAACTTATATCAGTTGATATCTCGGTGCATTTTTAAGCTAGCGCAAATCTGATAACACAGATCGACGCAGCTTAAAAATCCGCATCGAATGCACTATACTACATTGAGAAACACTTGATACAAAAATTAGTTATGATCGTTTGAAAAATGATGCATTAGTGTATGTTGAGTTTCCATGTACACTCAACATTGCTTCCAAAAACATTTTGACAAAAATTTTTTCGAAAAATTTCAAAATAATTTAGCAAAAAGTAGATGTTTTTAGATTCCATTTTTCAAGGCAAAGACGATGGACAATGTTATTCAACGAAAAAATTAATTCTTCAGGGTGAAAATCGAGGATATAAGTGTGAACTTATATCAGTTGATATCTCGGTGCTTTTTTAAGCTAGCGCAAATCTGATAACACAGATCGACGCAGCTTAAAAATCCGCATCGAATGCACTATACTACATTGAGAAACACTTGATACAAAAATTAGTTATGATCGTTTGAAAAATGATGCATTAGTGTATGTTGAGTTTCCATGTACACTCAACATTGCTTCCAAAAACATTTTGACAAAAATTTTTTCGAAAAATTTCAAAATAATTTAGCAAAAAGTAGATGTTTTAAGATTCCATTTTTCAAGGCAAAGACGATGGACAATGTTTTTCAACGAAAAAATTAATTCTTCAGGGTGAAAATCGAGGATATAAGTGTGAACTTATATCAGTTGATATCTCGGTGCATTTTTAAGCTAGCGCAAATCTGATAACACAGATCGACGCAGCTTAAAAATCCGCATCGAATGCACTATACTACATTGAGAAACACTTGATACAAAAATTAGTTATGATCGTTTGAAAAATGATGCATTAGTGTATGTTGAGTTTCCATGTACACTCAACATTGCTTCCAAAAACATTTTGACAAAACTTTTTTCGAAAAATTTCAAAATAATTTAGCAAAAAGTAGATGTTTTAAGATTCCATTTTTCAAGGCAAAGACGATGGACAATGTTATTCAACGAAAAAAATAATTCTTCAGGGTGAAAATCGAGGATATAAGTGTGAACTTATATCAGTTGATATCTCGGTGCATTTTTAAGCTAGCGCAAATCTGATAACACAGATCGACGCAGCTTAAAAATCCGCATCGAATGCACCATACTACATTGAAAAACGCTTAATACAAAAATTAGTTATGATCGTTTGAAAAATGATGCATTAGTGTATGTTGAGTTTCCATGTACACTCAACATTGCTTCCAAAAACATTTTGACAAAAATTTTTTCGAAAAATTTCAAAATAATTTAGCAAAAAGTAGATGTTTTTAGATTCCTTTTTTCAAGGCAAAGACGATGGACAATGTTATTCAACGAAAAAATTAATTCTTCAGGGTGAAAATCGGGTATATATGTGTGAACTTATATCAGTTGATATCTCGGTGCATTTTTAAGCTAGCGCAAATCTGATAACACAGATCGACGCAGCTTGAAAATCCGCATCGAATGCACTATACTACATTGAGAAACGCTTAATACACAAATTAGTTATGATCGTTTGAAAAATGATGCATTAGTGTATGTTGAGTTTCCATGTACACTCAACATTGCTTCCAAAAACATTTTGACAAAAATTTTTTCGAAAAATTTCAAAATAATTTAGCAAAAAGTAGATGTTTTTAGATTCCTTTTTTCAAGGCAAAGACGATGGACAATGTTATTCAACGAAAAAATTAATTCTTCAGGGTGAAAATCGGGTATATATGTGTGAACTTATATCAGTTGATATCTCGGTGCATTTTTAAGCTAGCGCAAATCTGATAACACAGATCGACGCAGCTTGAAAATCCGCATCGAATGCACTATACTACATTGAGAAACGCTTAATACAAAAATTAGTTATGAGCGTTTGAAAAATGATGCATTAGTGTATGTTGAGTTTCCATGTACACTCAACATTGCTTCCAAAAACATTTTGACAAAAATTTTTTCGAAAAATTTCAAAATAATTTAGCAAAAAGTAGATGTTTTTAGATTTCATTTTTCCAGGCAAAAACGATGGACAATGTTATTCAACGAAAAAATTAATTCTTCAGGGTGAAAATCGAGGATATAAGTGTGAACTTATATCAGTTGATATCTCGGTGCATTTTTAAGCTAGCGCAAATCTGATAACACAGATCGACGCAGCTTAAAAATCCGCATCGAATGCACTATACTACATTGAGAAACACTTGATACAAAAATTAGTTATGAGCGTTTGAAAAATGATGCATTAGTGTATGTTGAGTTTCCATGTACACTCAACATTGCTTCCAAAAACATTTTGACAAAAATTTTTTCGAAAAATTTCAAGATAATTTAGCAAAAAGTAGATGTTTTTAGATTCCATTTTTCAAAGCAAAGACGATGGACAATGTTATTCAACGAAAAAATTAATTCTTCAGGGTGAAAATCGAGGATATAAGTGTGAACTTATATCAGTTGATATCTCGGTGCATTTTTAAGCTAGCGCAAATCTGATAACACAGATCGACGAAGCTTAAAAATCCGCATCGAATGCACTATACTACATTGAGAAACGCTTAATACAAAAATTAGTTATGATCGTTTGAAAAATGATGCATTAGTGTATGTTGAGTTTCCATGTACACTCAACATTGCTTCCAAAAACATTTTGACAAAAATTTTTTCGAAAAATTTCAAAATAATTTAGCAAAAAGTAGATGTTTTTAGATTCCATTTTTCAAAGCAAAGACGATGGACAATGTTATTCAACGAAAAAATTAATTCTTCAGGGTGAAAATCGAGGATATAAGTGTGAACTTATATCAGTTGATATCTCGGTGCATTTTTAAGCTAGCGCAAATCTGATAACACAGATCGACGATGCTTAAAAATCCGCATCGAATGCACTATACTACATTGAGAAACACTTTATACAAAAATTAGTTATGAGCGTTTGAAAAATGATGCATTAGTGTATGTTGAGTTTCCATGTACACTCAACATTGCTTCCAAAAACATTTTGACAAAAATTTTTTCGAAAAATTTCAAAATAATTTAGCAAAAAGTAGATGTTTTTAGATTCCATTTTTCAAAGCAAAGACGATGGACAATGTTATTCAACGAAAAAATTAATTCTTCAGGGTGAAAATCGAGGATATAAGTGTGAACTTATATCAGTTGATATCTCGGTGCATTTTTAAGCTAGCGCAAATCTGATAACACAGATCGACGCAGCTTAAAAATCCGCATCGAATGCACTATACTACATTGAGAAACACTTGATACAAAAATTAGTTATGAGCGTTTGAAAAATGATGCATTAGTGTATGTTGAGTTTCCATGTACACTCAACATTGCTTCCAAAAACATTTTGACAAAAATTTTTTCGAAAAATTTCAAAATAATTTAGCAAAAAGTAGATGTTTTTAGATTCCATTTTTCCAGGCAAAGACGATGGACAATGTTATTCAACGAAAAAATTAATTCATCAGGGTGAAAATCGAGGATATAAGTGTGAACTTATATCAGTTGATATCTCGGTGCATTTTTAAGCTAGCGCAAATCTGATAACACAGATCGACGCAGCTTAAAAATCCGCATCGAATGCACTATACTACATTGAGAAACACTTGATACAAAAATTAGTTATGAGCGTTTGAAAAATGATGCATTAGTGTATGTTGAGTTTCCATGTACACTCAACATTGCTTCCAAAAACATTTTGACAAAAATTTTTTCGAAAAATTTCAAAATAATTTAGCAAAAAGTAGATGTTTTTAGATTCCATTTTTCCAGGCAAAGACGATGGACAATGTTATTCAACGAAAAAATTAATTCTTCAGGGTGAAAATCGAGGATATAAGTGTGAACTTATATCAGTTGATATCTCGGTGCATTTTTAAGCTAGCGCAAATCTGATAACACAGATCGACGAAGCTTAAAAATCCGCATCGAATGCACTATACTACATTGAGAAACACTTGATACAAAAATTAGTTATGAGCGTTTGAAAAATGATGCATTAGTGTATGTTGAGTTTCCATGTACACTCAACATTGCTTCCAAAAACATTTTGACAAAAATTTTTTCGAAAAATTTCAAAATAATTTAGCAAAAAGTAGATGTTTTTAGATTCCATTTTTCCAGGCAAAAACGATGGACAATGTTATTCAACGAAAAAATTAATTCTTCAGGGTGAAAATCGAGGATATAAGTGTGAACTTATATCAGTTGATATCTCGGTGCATTTTTAAGCTAGCGCAAATCTGATAACACAGATCGACGCAGCTTAAAAATCCGCATCGAATGCACTATACTACATTGAGAAACACTTGATACAAAAATTAGTTATGAGCGTTTGAAAAATGATGCAGTAGTGTATGTTGAGTTTCCATGTACACTCAACATTGCTTCCAAAAACATTTTGACAAAAATTTTTTCGAAAAATTTCAAGATAATTTAGCAAAAAGTAGATGTTTTTAGATTCCATTTTTCAAAGCAAAGACGATGGACAATGTTATTCAACGAAAAAATTAATTCTTCAGGGTGAAAATCGAGGATATAAGTGTGAACTTATATCAGTTGATATCTCGGTGCATTTTTAAGCTAGCGCAAATCTGATAACACAGATCGACGAAGCTTAAAAATCCGCATCGAATGCACTATACTACATTGAGAAACGCTTAATACAAAAATTAGTTATGATCGTTTGAAAAATGATGCATTAGTGTATGTTGAGTTTCCATGTACACTCAACATTGCTTCCAAAAACATTTTGACAAAAATTTTTTCGAAAAATTTCAAAATAATTTAGCAAAAAGTAGATGTTTTTAGATTCCATTTTTCAAAGCAAAGACGATGGACAATGTTATTCAACGAAAAAATTAATTCTTCAGGGTGAAAATCGAGGATATAAGTGTGAACTTATATCAGTTGATATCTCGGTGCATTTTTAAGCTAGCGCAAATCTGATAACACAGATCGACGATGCTTAAAAATCCGCATCGAATGCACTATACTACATTGAGAAACACTTGATACAAAAATTAGTTATGAGCGTTTGAAAAATGATGCATTAGTGTATGTTGAGTTTCCATGTACACTCAACATTGCTTCCAAAAACATTTTGACAAAAATTTTTTCGAAAAATTTCAAAATAATTTAGCAAAAAGTAGATGTTTTTAGATTCCATTTTTCAAAGCAAAGACGATGGACAATGTTATTCAACGAAAAAATTAATTCTTCAGGGTGAAAATCGAGGATATAAGTGTGAACTTATATCAGTTGATATCTCGGTGCATTTTTAAGCTAGCGCAAATCTGATAACACAGATCGACGCAGCTTAAAAATCCGCATCGAATGCACTATACTACATTGAGAAACACTTGATACAAAAATTAGTTATGAGCGTTTGAAAAATGATGCATTAGTGTATGTTGAGTTTCCATGTACACTCAACATTGCTTCCAAAAACATTTTGACAAAAATTTTTTCGAAAAATTTCAAAATAATTTAGCAAAAAGTAGATGTTTTTAGATTCCATTTTTCCAGGCAAAGACGATGGACAATGTTATTCAACGAAAAAATTAATTCATCAGGGTGAAAATCGAGGATATAAGTGTGAACTTATATCAGTTGATATCTCGGTGCATTTTTAAGCTAGCGCAAATCTGATAACACAGATCGACGCAGCTTAAAAATCCGCATCGAATGCACTATACTACATTGAGAAACACTTGATACAAAAATTAGTTATGAGCGTTTGAAAAATGATGCATTAGTGTATGTTGAGTTTCCATGTACACTCAACATTGCTTCCAAAAACATTTTGACAAAAATTTTTTCGAAAAATTTCAAAATAATTTAGCAAAAAGTAGATGTTTTTAGATTCCATTTTTCCAGGCAAAGACGATGGACAATGTTATTCAACGAAAAAATTAATTCTTCAGGGTGAAAATCGAGGATATAAGTGTGAACTTATATCAGTTGATATCTCGGTGCATTTTTAAGCTAGCGCAAATCTGATAACACAGATCGACGAAGCTTAAAAATCCGCATCGAATGCACTATACTACATTGAGAAACACTTGATACAAAAATTAGTTATGAGCGTTTGAAAAATGATGCATTAGTGTATGTTGAGTTTCCATGTACACTCAACATTGCTTCCAAAAACATTTTGACAAAAATTTTTTCGAAAAATTTCAAAATAATTTAGCAAAAAGTAGATGTTTTTAGATTCCATTTTTCAAAGCAAAGACGATGGACAATGTTATTCAACGAAAAAATTAATTCTTCAGGGTGAAAATCGAGGATATAAGTGTGAACTTATATCAGTTGATATCTCGGTGCTTTTTTAAGCTAGCGCAAATCTGATAACACAGATCGACGCAGCTTAAAAATCCGCATCGAATGCACTATACTACATTGAGAAACACTTGATACAAAAATTAGTTATGATCGTTTGAAAAATGATGCATTAGTGTATGTTGAGTTTCCATGTACACTCAACATTGCTTCCAAAAACATTTTGACAAAAATTTTTTCGAAAAATTTCAAAATAATTTAGCAAAAAGTAGATGTTTTAAGATTCCATTTTTCAAGGCAAAGACGATGGACAATGTTATTCAACGAAAAAAATAATTCTTCAGGGTGAAAATCGAGGATATAAGTGTGAACTTATATCAGTTGATATCTCGGTGCTTTTTTAAGCTAGCGCAAATCTGATAACACAGATCGACGCAGCTTAAAAATCCGCATCGAATGCACTATACTACATTGAGAAACACTTGATACAAAAATTAGTTATGATCGTTTGAAAAATGATGCATTAGTGTATGTTGAGTTTCCATGTACACTCAACATTGCTTCCAAAAACATTTTGACAAAAATTTTTTCGAAAAATTTCAAAATAATTTAGCAAAAAGTAGATGTTTTAAGATTCCATTTTTCAAGGCAAAGACGATGGACAATGTTATTCAACGAAAAAAATAATTCTTCAGGGTGAAAATCGAGGATATAAGTGTGAACTTATATCAGTTGATATCTCGGTGCATTTTTAAGCTAGCGCAAATCTGATAACACAGATCGACGCAGCTTGAAAATCCGCATCGAATGCACTATACTACATTGAGAAACGCTTAATACAAAAATTAGTTATGATCGTTTGAAAAATGATGCATTAGTGTATGTTGAGTTTCCATGTACACTCAACATTGCTTCCAAAAACATTTTGACAAAAATTTTTTCGAAAAATTTCAAAATAATTTAGCAAAAAGTAGATGTTTTTAGATTCCTTTTTTCAAGGCAAAGACGATGGACAATGTTATTCAACGAAAAAATTAATTCTTCAGGGTGAAAATCGGGTATATATGTGTGAACTTATATCAGTTGATATCTCGGTGCATTTTTAAGCTAGCGCAAATCTGATAACACAGATCGACGCAGCTTGAAAATCCGCATCGAATGCACTATACTACATTGAGAAACGCTTAATACACAAATTAGTTATGATCGTTTGAAAAATGATGCATTAGTGTATGTTGAGTTTCCATGTACACTCAACATTGCTTCCAAAAACATTTTGACAAAAATTTTTTCGAAAAATTTCAAAATAATTTAGCAAAAAGTAGATGTTTTTAGATTCCTTTTTTCAAGGCAAAGACGATGGACAATGTTATTCAACGAAAAAATTAATTCTTCAGGGTGAAAATCGGGTATATATGTGTGAACTTATATCAGTTGATATCTCGGTGCATTTTTAAGCTAGCGCAAATCTGATAACACAGATCGACGCAGCTTGAAAATCCGCATCGAATGCACTATACTACATTGAGAAACGCTTAATACACAAATTAGTTATGATCGTTTGAAAAATGATGCATTAGTGTATGTTGAGTTTCCATGTACACTCAACATTGCTTCCAAAAACATTTTGACAAAAATTTTTTCGAAAAATTTCAAAATAATTTAGCAAAAAGTAGATGTTTTTAGATTCCTTTTTTCAAGGCAAAGACGATGGACAATGTTATTCAACGAAAAAATTAATTCTTCAGGGTGAAAATCGGGTATATATGTGTGAACTTATATCAGTTGATATCTCGGTGCATTTTTAAGCTAGCGCAAATCTGATAACACAGATCGACGCAGCTTGAAAATCCGCATCGAATGCACTATACTACATTGAGAAACGCTTAATACAAAAATTAGTTATGAGCGTTTGAAAAATGATGCATTAGTGTATGTTGAGTTTCCATGTACACTCAACATTGCTTCCAAAAACATTTTGACAAAAATTTTTTCGAAAAATTTCAAAATAATTTAGCAAAAAGTAGATGTTTTTAGATTCCATTTTTCCAGGCAAAAACGATGGACAATGTTATTCAACGAAAAAATTAATTCTTCAGGGTGAAAATCGAGGATATAAGTGTGAACTCATATCAGTTGATATCTCGGTGCATTTTTAAGCTAGCGCAAATCTGATAACACAGATCGACGCAGCTTAAAAATCCGCATCGAATGCACTATACTACATTGAGAAACACTTGATACAAAAATTAGTTATGAGCGTTTGAAAAATGATGCATTAGTGTATGTTGAGTTTCCATGTACACTCAACATTGCTTCCAAAAACATTTTGACAAAAATTTTTTCGAAAAATTTCAAGATAATTTAGCAAAAAGTAGATGTTTTTAGATTCCATTTTTCAAAGCAAAGACGATGGACAATGTTATTCAACGAAAAAATTAATTCTTCAGGGTGAAAATCGAGGATATAAGTGTGAACTTATATCAGTTGATATCTCGGTGCATTTTTAAGCTAGCGCAAATCTGATAACACAGATCGACGAAGCTTAAAAATCCGCATCGAATGCACTATACTACATTGAGAAACGCTTAATACAAAAATTAGTTATGATCGTTTGAAAAATGATGCATTAGTGTATGTTGAGTTTCCATGTACACTCAACATTGCTTCCAAAAACATTTTGACAAAAATTTTTTCGAAAAATTTCAAAATAATTTAGCAAAAAGTAGATGTTTTTAGATTCCATTTTTCAAAGCAAAGACGATGGACAATGTTATTCAACGAAAAAATTAATTCTTCAGGGTGAAAATCGAGGATATAAGTGTGAACTTATATCAGTTGATATCTCGGTGCATTTTTAAGCTAGCGCAAATCTGATAACACAGATCGACGAAGCTTAAAAATCCGCCTCGAATGCACTATACTACATTGAGAAACACTTGATACAAAAATTAGTTATGAGCGTTTGAAAAATGATGCATTAGTGTATGTTGAGTTTCCATGTACACTCAACATTGCTTCCAAAAACATTTTGACAAAAATTTTTTCGAAAAATTTCAAAATAATTTAGCAAAAAGTAGATGTTTTTAGATTCCATTTTTCAAAGCAAAGACGATGGACAATGTTATTCAACGAAAAAATTAATTCTTCAGGGTGAAAATCGAGGATATAAGTGTGAACTTATATCAGTTGATATCTCGGTGCATTTTTAAGCTAGCGCAAATCTGATAACACAGATCGACGAAGCTTAAAAATCCGCATCGAATGCACTATACTACATTGAGAAACGCTTAATACAAAAATTAGTTATGATCGTTTGAAAAATCATGCATTAGTGTATGTTGAGTTTCCATGTACACTCAACATTGCTTCCAAAAACATTTTGACAAAAATTTTTTCGAAAAATTTCAAAATAATTTAGCAAAAAGTAGATGTTTTTAGATTCCATTTTTCAAAGCAAAGACGATGGACAATGTTATTCAACGAAAAAATTAATTCTTCAGGGTGAAAATCGAGGATATAAGTGTGAACTTATATCAGTTGATATCTCGGTGCATTTTTAAGCTAGCGCAAATCTGATAACACAGATCGACGAAGCTTAAAAATCCGCATCGAATGCACTATACTACATTGAGAAACGCTTAATACAAAAATTAGTTATGATCGTTTGAAAAATCAAGCATTAGTGTATGTTGAGTTTCCATGTACACTCAACATTGCTTCCAAAAACATTTTGACAAAAATTTTTTCGAAAAATTTCAAAATAATTTAGCAAAAAGTAGATGTTTTTAGATTCCATTTTTCAAGGCAAAGACGATGGACAATGTTATTCAACGAAAAAATTAATTCTTCAGGGTGAAAATCGAGGATATAAGTGTGAACTCATATCAGTTGATATCTCGGTGCATTTTTAAGCTAGCGCAAATCTGATAACACAGATCGACGCAGCTTAAAAATCCGCATCGAATGCACTATACTACATTGAGAAACACTTGATACAAAAATTAGTTATGAGCGTTTGAAAAATGATGCATTAGTGTATGTTGAGTTTCCATGTACACTCAACATTGCTTCCAAAAACATTTTGACAAAAATTTTTTCGAAAAATTTCAAGATAATTTAGCAAAAAGTAGATGTTTTTAGATTCCATTTTTCAAAGCAAAGACGATGGACAATGTTATTCAACGAAAAAATTAATTCTTCAGGGTGAAAATCGAGGATATAAGTGTGAACTTATATCAGTTGATATCTCGGTGCATTTTTAAGCTAGCGCAAATCTGATAACACAGATCGACGAAGCTTAAAAATCCGCATCGAATGCACTATACTACATTGAGAAACGCTTAATACAAAAATTAGTTATGATCGTTTGAAAAATGATGCATTAGTGTATGTTGAGTTTCCATGTACACTCAACATTGCTTCCAAAAACATTTTGACAAAAATTTTTTCGAAAAATTTCAAAATAATTTAGCAAAAAGTAGATGTTTTTAGATTCCATTTTTCAAAGCAAAGACGATGGACAATGTTATTCAACGAAAAAATTAATTCTTCAGGGTGAAAATCGAGGATATAAGTGTGAACTTATATCAGTTGATATCTCGGTGCATTTTTAAGCTAGCGCAAATCTGATAACACAGATCGACGAAGCTTAAAAATCCGCATCGAATGCACTATACTACATTGAGAAACACTTGATACAAAAATTAGTTATGAGCGTTTGAAAAATGATGCATTAGTGTATGTTGAGTTTCCATGTACACTCAACATTGCTTCCAAAAACATTTTGACAAAAATTTTTTCGAAAAATTTCAAAATAATTTAGCAAAAAGTAGATGTTTTTAGATTCCATTTTTCAAAGCAAAGACGATGGACAATGTTATTCAACGAAAAAATTAATTCTTCAGGGTGAAAATCGAGGATATAAGTGTGAACTTATATCAGTTGATATCTCGGTGCATTTTTAAGCTAGCGCAAATCTGATAACACAGATCGACGAAGCTTAAAAATCCGCATCGAATGCACTATACTACATTGAGAAACGCTTAATACAAAAATTAGTTATGATCGTTTGAAAAATCATGCATTAGTGTATGTTGAGTTTCCATGTACACTCAACATTGCTTCCAAAAACATTTTGACAAAAATTTTTTCGAAAAATTTCAAAATAATTTAGCAAAAAGTAGATGTTTTTAGATTCCATTTTTCAAAGCAAAGACGATGGACAATGTTATTCAACGAAAAAATTAATTCTTCAGGGTGAAAATCGAGGATATAAGTGTGAACTTATATCAGTTGATATCTCGGTGCATTTTTAAGCTAGCGCAAATCTGATAACACAGATCGACGAAGCTTAAAAATCCGCATCGAATGCACTATACTACATTGAGAAACGCTTAATACAAAAATTAGTTATGATCGTTTGAAAAATCAAGCATTAGTGTATGTTGAGTTTCCATGTACACTCAACATTGCTTCCAAAAACATTTTGACAAAAATTTTTTCGAAAAATTTCAAAATAATTTAGCAAAAAGTAGATGTTTTTAGATTCCATTTTTCAAAGCAAAGACGATGGACAATGTTATTCAACGAAAAAATTAATTCTTCAGGGTGAAAATCGAGGATATAAGTGTGAACTTATATCAGTTGATATCTCGGTGCATTTTTAAGCTAGCGCAAATCTGATAACACAGATCGACGAAGCTTAAAAATCCGCATCGAATGCACTATACTACATTGAGAAACGCTTAATACAAAAATTAGTTATGATCGTTTGAAAAATTATGCATTAGTGTATGTTGAGTTTCCATGTACACTCAACATTGCTTCCAAAAACATTTTGACAAAAATTTTTTCGAAAAATTTCAAAATAATTTAGCAAAAAGTAGATGTTTTTAGATTCCATTTTTCAAGGCAAAGACGATAGACAATGTTATTCAACGAAAAAATTAATTCTTCAGGGTGAAAATCGAGGATATAAGTGTGAACTTATATCAGTTGATATCTCGGTGCATTTTTAAGCTAGCGCAAATCTGATAACACAGATCGACGAAGCTTAAAAATCCGCATCGAATGCACTATACTACATTGAGAAACGCTTAATACAAAAATTAGTTATGATCGTTTGAAAAATGATGCATTAGTGTATGTTGAGTTTCCATGTACACTCAACATTGCTTCCAAAAACATTTTGACAAAAATTTTTTCGAAAAATTTCAAAATAATTTAGCAAAAAGTAGATGTTTTTAGATTCCATTTTTCAAAGCAAAGACGATGGACAATGTTATTCAACGAAAAAATTAATTCTTCAGGGTGAAAATCGAGGATATAAGTGTGAACTTATATCAGTTGATATCTCGGTGCATTTTTAAGCTAGCGCAAATCTGATAACACAGATCGACGAAGCTTAAAAATCCGCATCGAATGCACTACACTACATTGAGAAACACTTGATACAAAAATTAGTTATGAGCGTTTGAAAAATGATGCATTAGTGTATGTTGAGTTTCCATGTACACTCAACATTGCTTCCAAAAACATTTTGACAAAAATTTTTTCGAAAAATTTCAAAATAATTTAGCAAAAAGTAGATGTTTTTAGATTCCATTTTTCAAAGCAAAGACGATGGACAATGTTATTCAACGAAAAAATTAATTCTTCAGGGTGAAAATCGAGGATATAAGTGTGAACTTATATCAGTTGATATCTCGGTGCATTTTTAAGCTAGCGCAAATCTGATAACACAGATCGACGAAGCTTAAAAATCCGCATCGAATGCACTATACTACATTGAGAAACGCTTAATACAAAAATTAGTTATGATCGTTTGAAAAATCAAGCATTAGTGTATGTTGAGTTTCCATGTACACTCAACATTGCTTCCAAAAACATTTTGACAAAAATTTTTTCGAAAAATTTCAAAATAATTTAGCAAAAAGTAGATGTTTTTAGATTCCATTTTTCAAAGCAAAGACGATGGACAATGTTATTCAACGAAAAAATTAATTCTTCAGGGTGAAAATCGAGGATATAAGTGTGAACTTATATCAGTTGATATCTCGGTGCATTTTTAAGCTAGCGCAAATCTGATAACACAGATCGACGAAGCTTAAAAATCCGCATCGAATGCACTATACTACATTGAGAAACGCTTAATACAAAAATTAGTTATGATCGTTTGAAAAATTATGCATTAGTGTATGTTGAGTTTCCATGTACACTCAACATTGCTTCCAAAAACATTTTGACAAAAATTTTTTCGAAAAATTTCAAAATAATTTAGCAAAAAGTAGATGTTTTTAGATTCCATTTTTCAAGGCAAAGACGATAGACAATGTTATTCAACGAAAAAATTAATTCTTCAGGGTGAAAATCGAGGATATAAGTGTGAACTTATATCAGTTGATATCTCGGTGCATTTTTAAGCTAGCGCAAATCTGATAACACAGATCGACGAAGCTTAAAAATCCGCATCGAATGCACTATACTACATTGAGAAACGCTTAATACAAAAATTAGTTATGATCGTTTGAAAAATGATGCATTAGTGTATGTTGAGTTTCCATGTACACTCAACATTGCTTCCAAAAACATTTTGACAAAAATTTTTTCGAAAAATTTCAAAATAATTTAGCAAAAAGTAGATGTTTTTAGATTCCATTTTTCAAAGCAAAGACGATGGACAATGTTATTCAACGAAAAAATTAATTCTTCAGGGTGAAAATCGAGGATATAAGTGTGAACTTATATCAGTTGATATCTCGGTGCATTTTTAAGCTAGCGCAAATCTGATAACACAGATCGACGAAGCTTAAAAATCCGCATCGAATGCACTACACTACATTGAGAAACACTTGATACAAAAATTAGTTATGAGCGTTTGAAAAATGATGCATTAGTGTATGTTGAGTTTCCATGTACACTCAACATTGCTTCCAAAAACATTTTGACAAAAATTTTTTCGAAAAATTTCAAAATAATTTAGCAAAAAGTAGATGTTTTTAGATTCCATTTTTCAAAGCAAAGACGATGGACAATGTTATTCAACGAAAAAATTAATTCTTCAGGGTGAAAATCGAGGATATAAGTGTGAACTTATATCAGTTGATATCTCGGTGCATTTTTAAGCTAGCGCAAATCTGATAACACAGATCGACGAAGCTTAAAAATCCGCATCGAATGCACTATACTACATTGAGAAACGCTTAATACAAAAATTAGTTATGATCGTTTGAAAAATGATGCATTAGTGTATGTTGAGTTTCCATGTACACTCAACATTGCTTCCAAAAACATTTTGACAAAAATTTTTTCGAAAAATTTCAAAATAATTTAGCAAAAAGTAGATGTTTTTAGATTCCATTTTTCAAAGCAAAGACGATGGACAATGTTATTCAACGAAAAAATTAATTCTTCAGGGTGAAAATCGAGGATATAAGTGTGAACTTATATCAGTTGATATCTCGGTGCATTTTTAAGCTAGCGCAAATCTGATAACACAGATCGACGAAGCTTAAAAATCCGCATCGAATGCACTACACTACATTGAGAAACACTTGATACAAAAATTAGTTATGAGCGTTTGAAAAATGATGCATTAGTGTATGTTGAGTTTCCATGTACACTCAACATTGCTTCCAAAAACATTTTGACAAAAATTTTTTCGAAAAATTTCAAAATAATTTAGCAAAAAGTAGATGTTTTTAGATTCCATTTTTCAAAGCAAAGACGATGGACAATGTTATTCAACGAAAAAATTAATTCTTCAGGGTGAAAAAAGAGGATATAAGTGTGAACTTATATCAGTTGATATCTCGGTGCATTTTTAAGCTAGCGCAAATCTGATAACACAGATCGACGAAGCTTAAAAATCCGCATCGAATGCACTATACTACATTGAGAAACGCTTAATACAAAAATTAGTTATGATCGTTTGAAAAATTATGCATTAGTGTATGTTGAGTTTCCATGTACACTCAACATTGCTTCCAAAAACATTTTGACAAAAATTTTTTCGAAAAATTTCAAAATAATTTAGCAAAAAGTAGATGTTTTTAGATTCCATTTTTCAAAGCAAAGACGATGGACAATGTTATTCAACGAAAAAATTAATTCTTCAGGGTGAAAATCGAGGATATAAGTGTGAACTTATATCAGTTGATATCTCGGTGCATTTTTAAGCTAGCGCAAATCTGATAACACAGATCGACGAAGCTTAAAAATCCGCATCGAATGCACTATACTACATTGAGAAACACTTGATACAAAAATTAGTTATGATCGTTTGAAAAATGATGCATTAGTGTATGTTGAGTTTCCATGTACACTCAACATTGCTTCCAAAAACATTTTGACAAAAATTTTTTCGAAAAATTTCAAAATAATTTAGCAAAAAGTAGATGTTTTTAGATTCCATTTTTCAAAGCAAAGACGATGGACAATGTTATTCAACGAAAAAATTAATTCTTCAGGGTGAAAATCGAGGATATAAGTGTGAACTTATATCAGTTGATATCTCGGTGCATTTTTAAGCTAGCGCAAATCTGATAACACAGATCGACGCAGCTTAAAAATCCGCATCGAATGCACTATACTACATTGAGAAACACTTGATACAAAAATTAGTTATGATCGTTTGAAAAATGATGCATTAGTGTATGTTGAGTTTCCATGTACACTCAACATTGCTTCCAAAAACATTTTGACAAAAATTTTTTCGAAAAATTTCAAGATAATTTAGCAAAAAGTAGATGTTTTAAGATTCCATTTTTCAAGGCAAAGACGATGGACAATGTTATTCAACGAAAAAATTAATTCTTCAGGGTGAAAATCGAGGATATAAGTGTGAACTTATATCAGTTGATATCTCGGTGCATTTTTAAGCTAGCGCAAATCTGATAACACAGATCGACGAAGCTTAAAAATCCGCATCGAATGCACTATACTACATTGAGAAACGCTTAATACAAAAATTAGTTATGATCGTTTGAAAAATGATGCATTAGTGTATGTTGAGTTTCCATGTACACTCAACATTGCTTCCAAAAACATTTTGACAAAAATTTTTTCGAAAAATTTCAAAATAATTTAGCAAAAAGTAGATGTTTTAAGATTCCATTTTTCAAGGCAAAGACGATGGACAATGTTTTTCAACGAAAAAATTAATTCTTCAGGGTGAAAATCGAGGATATAAGTGTGAACTTATATCAGTTGATATCTCGGTGCATTTTTAAGCTAGCGCAAATCTGATAACACAGATCGACGCAGCTTAAAAATCCGCATCGAATGCACTATACTACATTGAGAAACACTTGATACAAAAATTAGTTATGATCGTTTGAAAAATGATGCATTAGTGTATGTTGAGTTTCCATGTACACTCAACATTGCTTCCAAAAACATTTTGACAAAAAATTTTTCGAAAAATTTCAAAATAATTTAGCAAAAAGTAGATGTTTTAAGATTCCATTTTTCAAGGCAAAGACGATGGACAATGTTATTCAACGAAAAAATTAATTCTTCAGGGTGAAAATCGAGGATATAAGTGTGAACTTATATCAGTTGATATCTCGGTGCATTTTTAAGCTAGCGCAAATCTGATAACACAGATCGACGAAGCTTAAAAATCCGCATCGAATGCACTATACTACATTGAGAAACGCTTAATACAAAAATTAGTTACGATCGTTTGAAAAATTATGCATTAGTGTATGTTGAGTTTCCATGTACACTCAACATTGCTTCCAAAAACATTTTGACAAAAATTTTTTCGAAAAATTTCAAGATAATTTAGCAAAAAGTAGATGCTTTTAGATTCCATTTTTCAAGGCGAAGACGATGGACAAGGTTATTCAACGAAAAAATTAATTCTTCAGGGTGAAAATCGGGTATATATGTGTGAACTTATATCAGTTGATATCTCGGTGCATTTTTAAGCTAGCGCAAATCTGATAACACAGATCGACGCAGCTTAAAAATCCGCATCGAATGCACTATACTACATTGAGAAACGCTTAATACAAAAATTAGTTATGATCGTTTGAAAAATTATGCATTAGTGTATGTTGAGTTTCCATGTACACTCAACATTGCTTCCAAAAACATTTTGACAAAAATTTTTTCGAAAAATTTCAAAATAATTTAGCAAAAAGTAGATGTTTTAAGATTCCATTTTTCAAGGCAAAGACGATAGACAATGTTATTCAACGAAAAAATCAGTTCTTCAGGGTGAAAATCGAGGATATAAGTGTGAACTTATATCAGTTGATATCTCGGTGCTTTTTTAAGCTAGCGCAAATCTGATAACACAGATCGACGCAGCTTAAAAATCCGCATCGAATGCACTATACTACATTGAGAAACACTTGATACAAAATTTAGTTATGATCGTTTGAAAAATGATGCATTAGTGTATGTTGAGTTTCCATGTACACTCAACATTGCTTCCAAAAACATTTTGACAAAAATTTTTTCGAAAAATTTCAAAATAATTTAGCAAAAAGTAGATGTTTTTAGATTCCATTTTTCAAGGCAAAGACGATGGACAATGTTATTCAACGAAAAAACTAATTCTTCAGGGTGAAAATCGAGGATATAAGTGTGAACTTATATCAGTTGATATCTCGGTGCATTTTTAAGCTAGCGCAAATCTGATAACACAGATCGACGAAGCTTAAAAATCCGCATCGAATGCACTATACTACATTGAGAAACGCTTAATACAAAAATTAGTTATGATCGTTTGAAAAATTATGCATTAGTGTATGTTGAGTTTCCATGTACACTCAACATTGCTTCCAAAAACATTTTGACAAAAATTTTTTCGAAAAATTTCAAAATAATTTAGCAAAAAGTAGATGTTTTAAGATTCCATTTTTCAAGGCAAAGACGATGGACATTGTTATTCAACGAAAAAATTAATTCTTCAGGGTGAAAATCGAGGATATAAGTGTGAACTTATATCAGTTGATATCTCGGTGCTTTTTTAAGCTAGCGCAAATCTGATAACACAGATCGACGCAGCTTAAAAATCCGCATCGAATGCACTATACTACATTGAGAAACACTTGATACAAAAATTAGTTATGATCGTTTGAAAAATGATGCATTAGTGTATGTTGAGTTTCCATGTACACTCAACATTGCTTCCAAAAACATTTTGACAAAAATTTTTTCGAAAAATTTCAAAATAATTTAGCAAAAAGTAGATGTTTTTAGATTCCATTTTTCAAGGCAAAGACGATGGACAATGTTATTCAACGAAAAAATTAATTCTTCAGGGTGAAAATCGAGGATATAAGTGTGAACTTATATCAGTTGATATCTCGGTGCATTTTTAAGCTAGCGCAAATCTGATAACACAGATCGACGCAGCTTAAAAATCCGCATCGAATGCACTATACTACATTGAAAAACGCTTGATACAAAAATAAGTTATGATCGTTTGAAAAATGATGCATTAGTGTATGTTGAGTTTCCATGTACACTCAACATTGCTTCCAAAAACATTTTGACAAAAATTTTTTCGAAAAATTTCAAAATAATTTAGCAAAAAGTAGATGTTTTTAGATTCCATTTTTCAAGGCAAAGACGATGGACAATGTTATTCAACGAAAAAATTAATTCTTCAGGGTGAAAATCGAGGATATAAGTGTGAACTTATATCAGTTGATATCTCGGTGCATTTTTAAGCTAGCGCAAATCTGATAACACAGATCGACGCAGCTTGAAAATCCGCATCGAATGCACTATACTACATTGAGAAACGCTTAATACAAAAATTAGTTATGATCGTTTGAAAAATGATGCATTAGTGTATGTTGAGTTTCCATGTACACTCAACATTGCTTCCAAAAACATTTTGACAAAAATTTTTTCGAAAAATTTCAAAATAATTTAGCAAAAAGTAGATGTTTTAAGATTCCATTTTTCAAGGCAAAGACGATGGACAATGTTATTCAACAAAAAAATAAATTCTTCAGGGTGAAAATCGAGGATATAAGTGTGAACTTATATCAGTTGATATCTCGGTGCATTTTTAAGCTAGCGCAAATCTGATAACACAGATCGACGAAGCTTAAAAATCCGCATCGAATGCACTATACTACATTGAGAAACGCTTAATACAAAAATTAGTTATGATCGTTTGAAAAATGATGCATTAGTGTATGTTGAGTTTCCATGTACACTCAACATTGCTTCCAAAAACATTTTGACAAAAATTTTTTCGAAAAATTTCAAAATAATTTAGCAAAAAGTAGATGTTTTTAGATTCCATTTTTCAAGGCAAAGACGATGGACAATGTTATTCAACGAAAAAATTAATTCTTCAGGGTGAAAATCGAGGATATAAGTGTGAACTTATATCAGTTGATATCTCGGTGCTTTTTTAAGCTAGCGCAAATCTGATAACACAGATCGACGCAGCTTAAAAATCCGCATCGAATGCACTATACTACATTGAGAAACACTTGATACAAAAATTAGTTATGATCGTTTGAAAAATGATGCATTAGTGTATGTTGAGTTTCCATGTACACTCAACATTGCTTCCAAAAACATTTTGACAAAAATTTTTTCGAAAAATTTCAAAATAATTTAGCAAAAAGTAGATGTTTTTAGATTCTTTTTTTCAAGGCAAAGACGATGGACAATGTTATTCAACGAAAAAATTAATTCTTCAGGGTGAAAATCGAGGATATAAGTGTGAACTTATATCAGTTGATATCTCGGTGCATTTTTAAGCTAGCGCAAATCTGATAACACAGATCGACGCAGCTTAAAAATCCGCATCGAATGCACTATACTACATTGAGAAACACTTGATACAAAAATTAGTTATGATCGTTTGAAAAATGATGCATTAGTGTATGTTGAGTTTCCATGTACACTCAACATTGCTTCCAAAAACATTTTGACAAAAATTTTTTCGAAAAATTTCAAAATAATTTAGCAAAAAGTAGATGTTTTTAGATTCTTTTTTTCAAGGCAAAGACGATGGACAATGTTATTCAACGAAAAAATTAATTCTTCAGGGTGAAAATCGAGGATATAAGTGTGAACTTATATCAGTTGATATCTCGGTGCATTTTTAAGCTAGCGCAAATCTGATAACACAGATCGACGCAGCTTAAAAATCCGCATCGAATGCACTATACTACATTGAGAAACACTTGATACAAAAATTAGTTATGATCGTTTGAAAAATGATGCATTAGTGTATGTTGAGTTTCCATGTACACTCAACATTGCTTCCAAAAACATTTTGACAAAAATTTTTTCGAAAAATTTCAAGATAATTTAGCAAAAAGTAGATGTTTTAAGATTCCATTTTTCAAGGCAAAGACGATGGACAATGTTTTTCAACGAAAAAATTAATTCTTCAGGGTGAAAATCGAGGATATAAGTGTGAACTTATATCAGTTGATATCTCGGTGCATTTTTAAGCTAGCGCAAATCTGATAACACAGATCGACGAAGCTTAAAAATCCGCATCGAATGCACTATACTACATTGAGAAACGCTTAATACGAAAATTAGTTATGATCGTTTGAAAAATTATGCATTAGTGTATGTTGAGTTTCCATGTACACTCAACATTGCTTCCAAAAACATTTTGACAAAAATTTTTTCGAAAAATTTCAAAATAATTTAGCAAAAAGTAGATGTTTTTAGATTCCATTTTTCAAGGCAAAGACGATGGACAATGTTATTCAACGAAAAAATTAATTCTTCAGGGTGAAAATCGAGGATATAAGTGTGAACTTATATCAGTTGATATCTCGGTGCTTTTTTAAGCTAGCGCAAATCTGATAACACAGATCGACGAAGCTTAAAAATCCGCATCGAATGCACTATACTACATTGAGAAACACTTGATACAAAAATTAGTTATGATCGTTTGAAAAATGATGCATTAGTGTATGTTGAGTTTCCATGTACACTCAACATTGCTTCCAAAAACATTTTGACAAAAATTTTTTCGAAAAATTTCAAAATAATTTAGCAAAAAGTAGATGTTTTTAGATTCTTTTTTTCAAGGCAAAGACGATGGACAATGTTATTCAACGAAAAAATTAATTCTTCAGGGTGAAAATCGAGGATATAAGTGTGAACTTATATCAGTTGATATCTCGGTGCATTTTTAAGCTAGCGCAAATCTGATAACACAGATCGACGCAGCTTAAAAATCCGCATCGAATGCACTATACTACATTGAGAAACACTTGATACAAAAATTAGTTATGATCGTTTGAAAAATGATGCATTAGTGTATGTTGAGTTTCCATGTACACTCAACATTGCTTCCAAAAACATTTTGACAAAAATTTTTTCGAAAAATTTCAAGATAATTTAGCAAAAAGTAGATGTTTTAAGATTCTTTTTTTCAAGGCAAAGACGATGGACAATGTTATTCAACGAAAAAATTAATTCTTCAGGGTGAAAATCGAGGATATAAGTGTGAACTTATATCAGTTGATATCTCGGTGCTTTTTTAAGCTAGCGCAAATCTGATAACACAGATCGACGCAGCTTAAAAATCCGCATCGAATGCACTATACTACATTGAGAAACACTTGATACAAAAATTAGTTATGATCGTTTGAAAAATGATGCATTAGTGTATGTTGAGTTTCCATGTACACTCAACATTGCTTCCAAAAACATTTTGACAAAAATTTTTTCGAAAAATTTCAAAATAATTTAGCAAAAAGTAGATGTTTTTAGATTCCATTTTTCAAGGCAAAGACGATGGACAATGTTATTCAACGAAAAAATTAATTCTTCAGGGTGAAAATCGAGGATATAAGTGTGAACTTATATCAGTTGATATCTCGGTGCATTTTTAAGCTAGCGCAAATCTGATAACACAGATCGACGCAGCTTAAAAATCCGCATCGAATGCACTATACTACATCGAAAAACGCTTGATACAAAAATAAGTTATGATCGTTTGAAAAATGATGCATTAGTGTATGTTGAGTTTCCATGTACACTCAACATTGCTTCCAAAAACATTTTGACAAAAATTTTTTCGAAAAATTTCAAAATAATTTAGCAAAAAGTAGATGTTTTTAGATTCCATTTTTCAAGGCAAAGACGATGGACAATGTTATTCAACGAAAAAATTAATTCTTCAGGGTGAAAATCGAGGATATAAGTGTGAACTTATATCAGTTGATATCTCGGTGCATTTTTAAGCTAGCGCAAATCTGATAACACAGATCGACGCAGCTTGAAAATCCGCATCGAATGCACTATACTACATTGAGAAACGCTTAATACAAAAATTAGTTATGATCGTTTGAAAAATGATGCATTAGTGTATGTTGAGTTTCCATGTACACTCAACATTGCTTCCAAAAACATTTTGACAAAAATTTTTTCGAAAAATTTCAAAATAATTTAGCAAAAAGTAGATGTTTTAAGATTCCATTTTTCAAGGCAAAGACGATGGACAATGTTATTCAACAAAAAAATAAATTCTTCAGGGTGAAAATCGAGGATATAAGTGTGAACTTATATCAGTTGATATCTCGGTGCATTTTTAAGCTAGCGCAAATCTGATAACACAGATCGACGAAGCTTAAAAATCCGCATCGAATGCACTATACTACATTGAGAAACGCTTAATACAAAAATTAGTTATGATCGTTTGAAAAATGATGCATTAGTGTATGTTGAGTTTCCATGTACACTCAACATTGCTTCCAAAAACATTTTGACAAAAATTTTTTCGAAAAATTTCAAAATAATTTAGCAAAAAGTAGATGTTTTTAGATTCCATTTTTCAAGGCAAAGACGATGGACAATGTTATTCAACGAAAAAATTAATTCTTCAGGGTGAAAATCGAGGATATAAGTGTGAACTTATATCAGTTGATATCTCGGTGCTTTTTTAAGCTAGCGCAAATCTGATAACACAGATCGACGCAGCTTAAAAATCCGCATCGAATGCACTATACTACATTGAGAAACACTTGATACAAAAATTAGTTATGATCGTTTGAAAAATGATGCATTAGTGTATGTTGAGTTTCCATGTACACTCAACATTGCTTCCAAAAACATTTTGACAAAAATTTTTTCGAAAAATTTCAAAATAATTTAGCAAAAAGTAGATGTTTTTAGATTCTTTTTTTCAAGGCAAAGACGATGGACAATGTTATTCAACGAAAAAATTAATTCTTCAGGGTGAAAATCGAGGATATAAGTGTGAACTTATATCAGTTGATATCTCGGTGCATTTTTAAGCTAGCGCAAATCTGATAACACAGATCGACGCAGCTTAAAAATCCGCATCGAATGCACTATACTACATTGAGAAACACTTGATACAAAAATTAGTTATGATCGTTTGAAAAATGATGCATTAGTGTATGTTGAGTTTCCATGTACACTCAACATTGCTTCCAAAAACATTTTGACAAAAATTTTTTCGAAAAATTTCAAAATAATTTAGCAAAAAGTAGATGTTTTTAGATTCTTTTTTTCAAGGCAAAGACGATGGACAATGTTATTCAACGAAAAAATTAATTCTTCAGGGTGAAAATCGAGGATATAAGTGTGAACTTATATCAGTTGATATCTCGGTGCATTTTTAAGCTAGCGCAAATCTGATAACACAGATCGACGCAGCTTAAAAATCCGCATCGAATGCACTATACTACATTGAGAAACGCTTAATACAAAAATTAGTTATGATCGTTTGAAAAATGATGCATTAGTGTATGTTGAGTTTCCATGTACACTCAACATTGCTTCCAAAAACATTTTGACAAAAATTTTTTCGAAAAATTTCAAGATAATTTAGCGAAAAGTAGATGCTTTTAGATTCCATTTTTCAAGGCAAAGACGATGGACAAGGTTATTCAACGAAAAAATTAATTCTTCAGGGTGAAAATCGGGTATATATGTGTGAACTTATATCAGTTGATATCTCGGTGCATTTTTAAGCTAGCGCAAATCTGATAACACAGATCGACGCAGCTTGAAAATCCGCATCGAATGCACTATACTACATTGAGAAACGCTTGATACAAAAATTAGTTATGATCGTTTGAAAAATGATGCATTAGTGTATGTTGAGTTTCCATGTACACTCAACATTGCTTCCAAAAACATTTTGACAAAAATTTTTTCGAAAAATTTCAAAATAATTTAGCAAAAAGTAGATGTTTTTAGATTCCATTTTTCAAGGCAAAGACGATGGACAAGGTTATTCAACGAAAAAATTAATTCTTCAGGTGAAAATCGAGGATATAAGTGTGAACTTATATCAGTTGATATCTCGGTGCATTTTTAAGCTAGCGCAAATCTGATAACACAGATCGACGAAGCTTAAAAATCCGCATCGAATGCACTATACTACATTGAGAAACGCTTAATACAAAAATTAGTTATGATCGTTTGAAAAATGATGCATTAGTGTATGTTGAGTTTCCATGTACACTCAACATTGCTTCCAAAAACATTTTGACAAAAATTTTTTCGAAAAATTTCAAGATAATTTAGCAAAAAGTAGATGCTTTTAGATTCCATTTTTCAAGGCAAAGACGATGGACAAGGTTATTCAACGAAAAAATTAATTCTTCAGGGTGAAAATCGGGTATATATGTGTGAACTTATATCAGTTGATATCTCGGTGCATTTTTAAGCTAGCGCAAATCTGATAACACAGATCGACGCAGCTTGAAAATCCGCATCGAATGCACTATACTACATTGAGAAACGCTTAATACAAAAATTAGTTATGATCGTTTGAAAAATGATGCATTAGTGTATGTTGAGTTTCCATGTACACTCAACATTGCTTCCAAAAACATTTTGACAAAAATTTTTTCGAAAAATTTCAAAATAATTTAGCAAAAAGTAGATGTTTTTAGATTCCATTTTTCAAGGCAAAGACGATGGACAAGGTTATTCAACGAAAAAATTAATTCTTCAGGGTGAAAATCGGGTATATATGTGTGAACTTATATCAGTTGATATCTCGGTGCATTTTTAAGCTAGCGCAAATCTGATAACACAGATCGACGCAGCTTGAAAATCCGCATCGAATGCACTATACTACATTGAGAAACGCTTAATACAAAAATTAGTTAAGATCGTTTGAAAAATGATGCATTAGTGTATGTTGAGTTTCCATGTACACTCAACATTGCTTCCAAAAACATTTTGACAAAAATTTTTTCGAAAAATTTCAAAATAATTTAGCAAAAAGTAGATGTTTTTAGATTCCATTTTTCAAGGCAAAGACGATGGACAATGTTATTCAACGAAAAAATTAATTCTTCAGGGTGAAAATCGAGGATATAAGTGTGAACTTATATCAGTTGATATCTCGGTGCATTTTTAAGCTAGCGCAAATCTGATAACACAGATCGACGCAGCTTAAAAATCCGCATCGAATGCACTATACTACATCGAAAAACGCTTGATACAAAAATAAGTTATGATCGTTTGAAAAATGATGCATTAGTGTATGTTGAGTTTCCATGTACACTCAACATTGCTTCCAAAAACATTTTGACAAAAATTTTTTCGAAAAATTTCAAAATAATTTAGCAAAAAGTAGATGTTTTTAGATTCCATTTTTCAAGGCAAAGACGATGGACAATGTTATTCAACGAAAAAATTAATTCTTCAGGGTGAAAATCGAGGATATAAGTGTGAACTTATATCAGTTGATATCTCGGTGCATTTTTAAGCTAGCGCAAATCTGATAACACAGATCGACGCAGCTTGAAAATCCGCATCGAATGCACTATACTACATTGAGAAACGCTTAATACAAAAATTAGTTATGATCGTTTGAAAAATGATGCATTAGTGTATGTTGAGTTTCCATGTACACTCAACATTGCTTCCAAAAACATTTTGACAAAAATTTTTTCGAAAAATTTCAAAATAATTTAGCAAAAAGTAGATGTTTTAAGATTCCATTTTTCAAGGCAAAGACGATGGACAATGTTATTCAACAAAAAAATAAATTCTTCAGGGTGAAAATCGAGGATATAAGTGTGAACTTATATCAGTTGATATCTCGGTGCATTTTTAAGCTAGCGCAAATCTGATAACACAGATCGACGAAGCTTAAAAATCCGCATCGAATGCACTATACTACATTGAGAAACGCTTAATACAAAAATTAGTTATGATCGTTTGAAAAATGATGCATTAGTGTATGTTGAGTTTCCATGTACACTCAACATTGCTTCCAAAAACATTTTGACAAAAATT
Source organism: Auanema rhodensis (assembly GCA_964057225.1). Lineage (NCBI taxonomy): Eukaryota > Metazoa > Nematoda > Chromadorea > Rhabditida > Rhabditidae > Auanema > Auanema rhodense. Next base: position 3,515,439 of record OZ059899.1, on the reverse strand, counting down.
TTTTCGAAAAATTTCAAAATAATTTAGCAAAAAGTAGATGTTTTTAGATTCCATTTTTCAAGGCAAAGACGATGGACAATGTTATTCAACGAAAAAATTAATTCTTCAGGGTGAAAATCGAGGATATAAGTGTGAACTTATATCAGTTGATATCTCGGTGCTTTTTTAAGCTAGCGCAAATCTGATAACACAGATCGACGCAGCTTAAAAATCCGCATCGAATGCACTATACTACATTGAGAAACACTTGATACAAAAATTAGTTATGATCGTTTGAAAAATGATGCATTAGTGTATGTTGAGTTTCCATGTACACTCAACATTGCTTCCAAAAACATTTTGACAAAAATTTTTTCGAAAAATTTCAAAATAATTTAGCAAAAAGTAGATGTTTTTAGATTCTTTTTTTCAAGGCAAAGACGATGGACAATGTTATTCAACGAAAAAATTAATTCTTCAGGGTGAAAATCGAGGATATAAGTGTGAACTTATATCAGTTGATATCTCGGTGCATTTTTAAGCTAGCGCAAATCTGATAACACAGATCGACGCAGCTTAAAAATCCGCATCGAATGCACTATACTACATTGAGAAACACTTGATACAAAAATTAGTTATGATCGTTTGAAAAATGATGCATTAGTGTATGTTGAGTTTCCATGTACACTCAACATTGCTTCCAAAAACATTTTGACAAAAATTTTTTCGAAAAATTTCAAAATAATTTAGCAAAAAGTAGATGTTTTTAGATTCTTTTTTTCAAGGCAAAGACGATGGACAATGTTATTCAACGAAAAAATTAATTCTTCAGGGTGAAAATCGAGGATATAAGTGTGAACTTATATCAGTTGATATCTCGGTGCATTTTTAAGCTAGCGCAAATCTGATAACACAGATCGACGCAGCTTAAAAATCCGCATCGAATGCACTATACTACATTGAGAAACGCTTAATACAAAAATTAGTTATGATCGTTTGAAAAATGATGCATTAGTGTATGTTGAGTTTCCATGTACACTCAACATTGCTTCCAAAAACATTTTGACAAAAATTTTTTCGAAAAATTTCAAGATAATTTAGCGAAAAGTAGATGCTTTTAGATTCCATTTTTCAAGGCAAAGACGATGGACAAGGTTATTCAACGAAAAAATTAATTCTTCAGGGTGAAAATCGGGTATATATGTGTGAACTTATATCAGTTGATATCTCGGTGCATTTTTAAGCTAGCGCAAATCTGATAACACAGATCGACGCAGCTTGAAAATCCGCATCGAATGCACTATACTACATTGAGAAACGCTTGATACAAAAATTAGTTATGATCGTTTGAAAAATGATGCATTAGTGTATGTTGAGTTTCCATGTACACTCAACATTGCTTCCAAAAACATTTTGACAAAAATTTTTTCGAAAAATTTCAAAATAATTTAGCAAAAAGTAGATGTTTTTAGATTCCATTTTTCAAGGCAAAGACGATGGACAAGGTTATTCAACGAAAAAATTAATTCTTCAGGTGAAAATCGAGGATATAAGTGTGAACTTATATCAGTTGATATCTCGGTGCATTTTTAAGCTAGCGCAAATCTGATAACACAGATCGACGAAGCTTAAAAATCCGCATCGAATGCACTATACTACATTGAGAAACGCTTAATACAAAAATTAGTTATGATCGTTTGAAAAATGATGCATTAGTGTATGTTGAGTTTCCATGTACACTCAACATTGCTTCCAAAAACATTTTGACAAAAATTTTTTCGAAAAATTTCAAAATAATTTAGCAAAAAGTAGATGTTTTTAGATTCCATTTTTCAAGGCAAAGACGATGGACAAGGTTATTCAACGAAAAAATTAATTCTTCAGGTGAAAATCGAGGATATAAGTGTGAACTTATATCAGTTGATATCTCGGTGCATTTTTAAGCTAGCGCAAATCTGATAACACAGATCGACGAAGCTTAAAAATCCGCATCGAATGCACTATACTACATTGAGAAACGCTTAATACAAAAATTAGTTATGATCGTTTGAAAAATGATGCATTAGTGTATGTTGAGTTTCCATGTACACTCAACATTGCTTCCAAAAACATTTTGACAAAAATTTTTTCGAAAAATTTCAAGATAATTTAGCAAAAAGTAGATGCTTTTAGATTCCATTTTTCAAGGCAAAGACGATGGACAAGGTTATTCAACGAAAAAATTAATTCTTCAGGGTGAAAATCGGGTATATATGTGTGAACTTATATCAGTTGATATCTCGGTGCATTTTTAAGCTAGCGCAAATCTGATAACACAGATCGACGCAGCTTGAAAATCCGCATCGAATGCACTATACTACATTGAGAAACGCTTAATACAAAAATTAGTTATGATCGTTTGAAAAATGATGCATTAGTGTATGTTGAGTTTCCATGTACACTCAACATTGCTTCCAAAAACATTTTGACAAAAATTTTTTCGAAAAATTTCAAAATAATTTAGCAAAAAGTAGATGTTTTTAGATTCCATTTTTCAAGGCAAAGACGATGGACAAGGTTATTCAACGAAAAAATTAATTCTTCAGGGTGAAAATCGGGTATATATGTGTGAACTTATATCAGTTGATATCTCGGTGCATTTTTAAGCTAGCGCAAATCTGATAACACAGATCGACGCAGCTTGAAAATCCGCATCGAATGCACTATACTACATTGAGAAACGCTTAATACAAAAATTAGTTAAGATCGTTTGAAAAATGATGCATTAGTGTATGTTGAGTTTCCATGTACACTCAACATTGCTTCCAAAAACATTTTGACAAAAATTTTTTCGAAAAATTTCAAAATAATTTAGCAAAAAGTAGATGTTTTTAGATTCCATTTTTCAAGGCAAAGACGATAGACAATGTTATTCAACGAAAAAATCAATTCTTCAGGGTGAAAATCGAGGATATAAGTGTGAACTTATATCAGTTGATATCTCGGTGCATTTTTAAGCTAGCGCAAATCTGATAACACAGATCGACGCAGCTTAAAAATCCGCATCGAATGCACTATACTACATTGAGAAACACTTGATACAAAAATTAGTTATGATCGTTTGAAAAATGATGCATTAGTGTATGTTGAGTTTCCATGTACACTCAACATTGCTTCCAAAAACATTTTGACAAAAATTTTTTCGAAAAATTTCAAAATAATTTAGCAAAAAGTAGATGTTTTAAGATTCCATTTTTCAAGGCAAAGACGATAGACAATGTTATTCAACGAAAAAATCAATTCTTCAGGGTGAAAATCGAGGATATAAGTGTGAACTTATATCAGTTGATATCTCGGTGCATTTTTAAGCTAGCGCAAATCTGATAACACAGATCGACGCAGCTTAAAAATCCGCATCGAATGCACTATACTACATTGAGAAACACTTGATACAAAAATTAGTTATGATCGTTTGAAAAATGATGCATTAGTGTATGTTGAGTTTCCATGTACACTCAACATTGCTTCCAAAAACATTTTGACAAAAATTTTTTCGAAAAATTTCAAAATAATTTAGCAAAAAGTAGATGTTTTTAGATTCCATTTTTCAAGGCAAAGACGATAGACAATGTTATTCAACGAAAAAATCAATTCTTCAGGGTGAAAATCGAGGATATAAGTGTGAACTTATATCAGTTGATATCTCGGTGCATTTTTAAGCTAGCGCAAATCTGATAACACAGATCGACGCAGCTTAAAAATCCGCATCGAATGCACTATACTACATTGAGAAACACTTGATACAAAAATTAGTTATGATCGTTTGAAAAATGATGCATTAGTGTATGTTGAGTTTCCATGTACACTCAACATTGCTTCCAAAAACATTTTGACAAAAATTTTTTCGAAAAATTTCAAAATAATTTAGCAAAAAGTAGATGTTTTAAGATTCCATTTTTCAAGGCAAAGACGATAGACAATGTTATTCAACGAAAAAATCAATTCTTCAGGGTGAAAATCGAGGATATAAGTGTGAACTTATATCAGTTGATATCTCGGTGCATTTTTAAGCTAGCGCAAATCTGATAACACAGATCGACGCAGCTTAAAAATCCGCATCGAATGCACTATACTACATTGAGAAACACTTGATACAAAAATTAGTTATGATCGTTTGAAAAATGATGCATTAGTGTATGTTGAGTTTCCATGTACACTCAACATTGCTTCCAAAAACATTTTGACAAAAATTTTTTCGAAAAATTTCAAAATAATTTAGCAAAAAGTAGATGTTTTTAGATTCCATTTTTCAAGGCAAAGACGATGGACAAGGTTATTCAACGAAAAAATTAATTCTTCAGGTGAAAATCGAGGATATAAGTGTGAACTTATATCAGTTGATATCTCGGTGCATTTTTAAGCTAGCGCAAATCTGATAACACAGATCGACGAAGCTTAAAAATCCGCATCGAATGCACTATACTACATTGAGAAACGCTTAATACAAAAATTAGTTATGATCGTTTGAAAAATGATGCATTAGTGTATGTTGAGTTTCCATGTACACTCAACATTGCTTCCAAAAACATTTTGACAAAAATTTTTTCGAAAAATTTCAAGATAATTTAGCAAAAAGTAGATGCTTTTAGATTCCATTTTTCAAGGCAAAGACGATGGACAAGGTTATTCAACGAAAAAATTAATTCTTCAGGGTGAAAATCGGGTATATATGTGTGAACTTATATCAGTTGATATCTCGGTGCATTTTTAAGCTAGCGCAAATCTGATAACACAGATCGACGCAGCTTGAAAATCCGCATCGAATGCACTATACTACATTGAGAAACGCTTAATACAAAAATTAGTTATGATCGTTTGAAAAATGATGCATTAGTGTATGTTGAGTTTCCATGTACACTCAACATTGCTTCCAAAAACATTTTGACAAAAATTTTTTCGAAAAATTTCAAAATAATTTAGCAAAAAGTAGATGTTTTTAGATTCCATTTTTCAAGGCAAAGACGATGGACAAGGTTATTCAACGAAAAAATTAATTCTTCAGGGTGAAAATCGGGTATATATGTGTGAACTTATATCAGTTGATATCTCGGTGCATTTTTAAGCTAGCGCAAATCTGATAACACAGATCGACGCAGCTTGAAAATCCGCATCGAATGCACTATACTACATTGAGAAACGCTTAATACAAAAATTAGTTAAGATCGTTTGAAAAATGATGCATTAGTGTATGTTGAGTTTCCATGTACACTCAACATTGCTTCCAAAAACATTTTGACAAAAATTTTTTCGAAAAATTTCAAAATAATTTAGCAAAAAGTAGATGTTTTTAGATTCCATTTTTCAAGGCAAAGACGATAGACAATGTTATTCAACGAAAAAATCAATTCTTCAGGGTGAAAATCGAGGATATAAGTGTGAACTTATATCAGTTGATATCTCGGTGCATTTTTAAGCTAGCGCAAATCTGATAACACAGATCGACGCAGCTTAAAAATCCGCATCGAATGCACTATACTACATTGAGAAACACTTGATACAAAAATTAGTTATGATCGTTTGAAAAATGATGCATTAGTGTATGTTGAGTTTCCATGTACACTCAACATTGCTTCCAAAAACATTTTGACAAAAATTTTTTCGAAAAATTTCAAAATAATTTAGCAAAAAGTAGATGTTTTAAGATTCCATTTTTCAAGGCAAAGACGATAGACAATGTTATTCAACGAAAAAATCAATTCTTCAGGGTGAAAATCGAGGATATAAGTGTGAACTTATATCAGTTGATATCTCGGTGCATTTTTAAGCTAGCGCAAATCTGATAACACAGATCGACGCAGCTTAAAAATCCGCATCGAATGCACTATACTACATTGAGAAACACTTGATACAAAAATTAGTTATGATCGTTTGAAAAATGATGCATTAGTGTATGTTGAGTTTCCATGTACACTCAACATTGCTTCCAAAAACATTTTGACAAAAATTTTTTCGAAAAATTTCAAAATAATTTAGCAAAAAGTAGATGTTTTAAGATTCCATTTTTCAAGGCAAAGACGATGGACAATGTTATTCAACGAAAAAATTAATTCTTCAGGGTGAAAATCGAGGATATAAGTGTGAACTTATATCAGTTGATATCTCGGTGCATTTTTAAGCTAGCGCAAATCTGATAACACAGATCGACGAAGCTTAAAAATCCGCATCGAATGCACTATACTACATTGAGAAACGCTTAATACAAAAATTAGTTATGATCGTTTGAAAAATTATGCATTAGTGTATGTTGAGTTTCCATGTACACTCAACATTGCTTCCAAAAACATTTTGACAAAAATTTTTTCGAAAAATTTCAAAATAATTTAGCAAAAAGTAGATGTTTTTAGATTCTATTTTTCAAGGCAAAGACGATGGACAATGTTATTCAACGAAAAAATTAATTCTTCAGGGTGAAAATCGAGGATATAAGTGTGAACTTATATCAGTTGATATCTCGGTGCATTTTTAAGCTAGCGCAAATCTGATAACACAGATCGACGCAGCTTGAAAATCCGCATCGAATGCACTATACTACATTGAGAAACGCTTAATACAAAAATTAGTTAAGATCGTTTGAAAAATGATGCATTAGTGTATGTTGAGTTTCCATGTACACTCAACATTGCTTCCAAAAACATTTTGACAAAAATTTTTTCGAAAAATTTCAAAATAATTTAGCAAAAAGTAGATGTTTTTAGATTCCATTTTTCAAGGCAAAGACGATAGACAATGTTATTCAACGAAAAAATCAATTCTTCAGGGTGAAAATCGAGGATATAAGTGTGAACTTATATCAGTTGATATCTCGGTGCATTTTTAAGCTAGCGCAAATCTGATAACACAGATCGACGCAGCTTAAAAATCCGCATCGAATGCACTATACTACATTGAGAAACACTTGATACAAAAATTAGTTATGATCGTTTGAAAAATGATGCATTAGTGTATGTTGAGTTTCCATGTACACTCAACATTGCTTCCAAAAACATTTTGACAAAAATTTTTTCGAAAAATTTCAAAATAATTTAGCAAAAAGTAGATGTTTTAAGATTCCATTTTTCAAGGCAAAGACGATAGACAATGTTATTCAACGAAAAAATCAATTCTTCAGGGTGAAAATCGAGGATATAAGTGTGAACTTATATCAGTTGATATCTCGGTGCATTTTTAAGCTAGCGCAAATCTGATAACACAGATCGACGCAGCTTAAAAATCCGCATCGAATGCACTATACTACATTGAGAAACACTTGATACAAAAATTAGTTATGATCGTTTGAAAAATGATGCATTAGTGTATGTTGAGTTTCCATGTACACTCAACATTGCTTCCAAAAACATTTTGACAAAAATTTTTTCGAAAAATTTCAAAATAATTTAGCAAAAAGTAGATGTTTTAAGATTCCATTTTTCAAGGCAAAGACGATGGACAATGTTATTCAACGAAAAAATTAATTCTTCAGGGTGAAAATCGAGGATATAAGTGTGAACTTATATCAGTTGATATCTCGGTGCATTTTTAAGCTAGCGCAAATCTGATAACACAGATCGACGAAGCTTAAAAATCCGCATCGAATGCACTATACTACATTGAGAAACGCTTAATACAAAAATTAGTTATGATCGTTTGAAAAATTATGCATTAGTGTATGTTGAGTTTCCATGTACACTCAACATTGCTTCCAAAAACATTTTGACAAAAATTTTTTCGAAAAATTTCAAAATAATTTAGCAAAAAGTAGATGTTTTTAGATTCTATTTTTCAAGGCAAAGACGATGGACAATGTTATTCAACGAAAAAATTAATTCTTCAGGTGAAAATCGAGGATATAAGTGTGAACTTATATCAGTTGATATCTCGGTGCATTTTTAAGCTAGCGCAAATCTGATAACACAGATCGACGCAGCCTGAAAATCCGCATCGAATGCACTATACTACATTGAGAAACGCTTAATACAAAAATTAGTTATGATCGTTTGAAAAATGATGCATTAGTGTATGTTGAGTTTCCATGTACACTCAACATTGCTTCCAAAAACATTTTGACAAAAATTTTTTCGAAAAATTTCAAAATAATTTAGCAAAAAGTAGATGTTTTTAGATTCCTTTTTTCAAGGCAAAGACGATGGACAATGTTATTCAACGAAAAAATTAATTCTTCAGGGTGAAAATCGGGTATATATGTGTGAACTTATATCAGTTGATATCTCGGTGCATTTTTAAGCTAGCGCAAATCTGATAACACAGATCGACGCAGCTTGAAAATCCGCATCGAATGCACTATACTACATTGAGAAACGCTTAATACAAAAATTAGTTATGATCGTTTGAAAAATGATGCATTAGTGTATGTTGAGTTTCCATGTACACTCAACATTGCTTCCAAAAACATTTTGACAAAAATTTTTTCGAAAAATTTCAAGATAATTTAGCAAAAAGTAGATGCTTTTAGATTCCATTTTTCAAGGCAAAGACGATGGACAAGGTTATTCAACGAAAAAATTAATTCTTCAGGGTGAAAATCGGGTATATATGTGTGAACTTATATCAGTTGATATCTCGGTGCATTTTTAAGCTAGCGCAAATCTGATAACACAGATCGACGCAGCTTGAAAATCCGCATCGAATGCACTATACTACATTGAGAAACGCTTAATACAAAAATTAGTTATGATCGTTTGAAAAATTATGCATTAGTGTATGTTGAGTTTCCATGTACACTCAACATTGCTTCCAAAAACATTTTGACAAAAATTTTTTCGAAAAATTTCAAAATAATTTAGCAAAAAGTAGATGTTTTTAGATTCTATTTTTCAAGGCAAAGACGATGGACAATGTTATTCAACGAAAAAATTAATTCTTCAGGTGAAAATCGAGGATATAAGTGTGAACTTATATCAGTTGATATCTCGGTGCATTTTTAAGCTAGCGCAAATCTGATAACACAGATCGACGCAGCCTGAAAATCCGCATCGAATGCACTATACTACATTGAGAAACGCTTAATACAAAAATTAGTTATGATCGTTTGAAAAATGATGCATTAGTGTATGTTGAGTTTCCATGTACACTCAACATTGCTTCCAAAAACATTTTGACAAAAATTTTTTCGAAAAATTTCAAAATAATTTAGCAAAAAGTAGATGTTTTTAGATTCCTTTTTTCAAGGCAAAGACGATGGACAATGTTATTCAACGAAAAAATTAATTCTTCAGGGTGAAAATCGGGTATATATGTGTGAACTTATATCAGTTGATATCTCGGTGCATTTTTAAGCTAGCGCAAATCTGATAACACAGATCGACGCAGCTTGAAAATCCGCATCGAATGCACTATACTACATTGAGAAACGCTTAATACAAAAATTAGTTATGATCGTTTGAAAAATGATGCATTAGTGTATGTTGAGTTTCCATGTACACTCAACATTGCTTCCAAAAACATTTTGACAAAAATTTTTTCGAAAAATTTCAAGATAATTTAGCAAAAAGTAGATGCTTTTAGATTCCATTTTTCAAGGCAAAGACGATGGACAAGGTTATTCAACGAAAAAATTAATTCTTCAGGGTGAAAATCGGGTATATATGTGTGAACTTATATCAGTTGATATCTCGGTGCATTTTTAAGCTAGCGCAAATCTGATAACACAGATCGACGCAGCTTGAAAATCCGCATCGAATGCACTATACTACATTGAGAAACGCTTAATACAAAAATTAGTTATGATCGTTTGAAAAATGATGCATTAGTGTATGTTGAGTTTCCATGTACACTCAACATTGCTTCCAAAAACATTTTGACAAAAATTTTTTCGAAAAATTTCAAGATAATTTAGCAAAAAGTAGATGCTTTTAGATTCCATTTTTCAAGGCAAAGACGATGGACAAGGTTATTCAACGAAAAAATTAATTCTTCAGGGTGAAAATCGGGTATATATGTGTGAACTTATATCAGTTGATATCTCGGTGCATTTTTAAGCTAGCGCAAATCTGATAACACAGATCGACGCAGCTTGAAAATCCGCATCGAATGCACTATACTACATTGAGAAACGCTTAATACAAAAATTAGTTATGATCGTTTGAAAAATGATGCATTAGTGTATGTTGAGTTTCCATGTACACTCAACATTGCTTCCAAAAACATTTTGACAAAAATTTTTTCGAAAAATTTCAAAATAATTTAGCAAAAAGTAGATGTTTTTAGATTCCATTTTTCAAGGCAAAGACGATGGACAAGGTTATTCAACGAAAAAATTAATTCTTCAGGTGAAAATCGAGGATATAAGTGTGAACTTATATCAGTTGATATCTCGGTGCATTTTTAAGCTAGCGCAAATCTGATAACACAGATCGACGAAGCTTAAAAATCCGCATCGAATGCACTATACTACATTGAGAAACGCTTAATACAAAAATTAGTTATGATCGTTTGAAAAATGATGCATTAGTGTATGTTGAGTTTCCATGTACACTCAACATTGCTTCCAAAAACATTTTGACAAAAATTTTTTCGAAAAATTTCAAGATAATTTAGCAAAAAGTAGATGCTTTTAGATTCCATTTTTCAAGGCAAAGACGATGGACAAGGTTATTCAACGAAAAAATTAATTCTTCAGGGTGAAAATCGGGTATATATGTGTGAACTTATATCAGTTGATATCTCGGTGCATTTTTAAGCTAGCGCAAATCTGATAACACAGATCGACGCAGCTTGAAAATCCGCATCGAATGCACTATACTACATTGAGAAACGCTTAATACAAAAATTAGTTATGATCGTTTGAAAAATGATGCATTAGTGTATGTTGAGTTTCCATGTACACTCAACATTGCTTCCAAAAACATTTTGACAAAAATTTTTTCGAAAAATTTCAAAATAATTTAGCAAAAAGTAGATGTTTTTAGATTCCATTTTTCAAGGCAAAGACGATGGACAAGGTTATTCAACGAAAAAATTAATTCTTCAGGGTGAAAATCGGGTATATATGTGTGAACTTATATCAGTTGATATCTCGGTGCATTTTTAAGCTAGCGCAAATCTGATAACACAGATCGACGCAGCTTGAAAATCCGCATCGAATGCACTATACTACATTGAGAAACGCTTAATACAAAAATTAGTTAAGATCGTTTGAAAAATGATGCATTAGTGTATGTTGAGTTTCCATGTACACTCAACATTGCTTCCAAAAACATTTTGACAAAAATTTTTTCGAAAAATTTCAAAATAATTTAGCAAAAAGTAGATGTTTTTAGATTCCATTTTTCAAGGCAAAGACGATAGACAATGTTATTCAACGAAAAAATCAATTCTTCAGGGTGAAAATCGAGGATATAAGTGTGAACTTATATCAGTTGATATCTCGGTGCATTTTTAAGCTAGCGCAAATCTGATAACACAGATCGACGCAGCTTAAAAATCCGCATCGAATGCACTATACTACATTGAGAAACACTTGATACAAAAATTAGTTATGATCGTTTGAAAAATGATGCATTAGTGTATGTTGAGTTTCCATGTACACTCAACATTGCTTCCAAAAACATTTTGACAAAAATTTTTTCGAAAAATTTCAAAATAATTTAGCAAAAAGTAGATGTTTTAAGATTCCATTTTTCAAGGCAAAGACGATAGACAATGTTATTCAACGAAAAAATCAATTCTTCAGGGTGAAAATCGAGGATATAAGTGTGAACTTATATCAGTTGATATCTCGGTGCATTTTTAAGCTAGCGCAAATCTGATAACACAGATCGACGCAGCTTAAAAATCCGCATCGAATGCACTATACTACATTGAGAAACACTTGATACAAAAATTAGTTATGATCGTTTGAAAAATGATGCATTAGTGTATGTTGAGTTTCCATGTACACTCAACATTGCTTCCAAAAACATTTTGACAAAAATTTTTTCGAAAAATTTCAAAATAATTTAGCAAAAAGTAGATGTTTTTAGATTCCATTTTTCAAGGCAAAGACGATGGACAAGGTTATTCAACGAAAAAATTAATTCTTCAGGTGAAAATCGAGGATATAAGTGTGAACTTATATCAGTTGATATCTCGGTGCATTTTTAAGCTAGCGCAAATCTGATAACACAGATCGACGAAGCTTAAAAATCCGCATCGAATGCACTATACTACATTGAGAAACGCTTAATACAAAAATTAGTTATGATCGTTTGAAAAATGATGCATTAGTGTATGTTGAGTTTCCATGTACACTCAACATTGCTTCCAAAAACATTTTGACAAAAATTTTTTCGAAAAATTTCAAGATAATTTAGCAAAAAGTAGATGCTTTTAGATTCCATTTTTCAAGGCAAAGACGATGGACAAGGTTATTCAACGAAAAAATTAATTCTTCAGGGTGAAAATCGGGTATATATGTGTGAACTTATATCAGTTGATATCTCGGTGCATTTTTAAGCTAGCGCAAATCTGATAACACAGATCGACGCAGCTTGAAAATCCGCATCGAATGCACTATACTACATTGAGAAACGCTTAATACAAAAATTAGTTATGATCGTTTGAAAAATGATGCATTAGTGTATGTTGAGTTTCCATGTACACTCAACATTGCTTCCAAAAACATTTTGACAAAAATTTTTTCGAAAAATTTCAAAATAATTTAGCAAAAAGTAGATGTTTTTAGATTCCATTTTTCAAGGCAAAGACGATGGACAAGGTTATTCAACGAAAAAATTAATTCTTCAGGGTGAAAATCGGGTATATATGTGTGAACTTATATCAGTTGATATCTCGGTGCATTTTTAAGCTAGCGCAAATCTGATAACACAGATCGACGCAGCTTGAAAATCCGCATCGAATGCACTATACTACATTGAGAAACGCTTAATACAAAAATTAGTTAAGATCGTTTGAAAAATGATGCATTAGTGTATGTTGAGTTTCCATGTACACTCAACATTGCTTCCAAAAACATTTTGACAAAAATTTTTTCGAAAAATTTCAAAATAATTTAGCAAAAAGTAGATGTTTTTAGATTCCATTTTTCAAGGCAAAGACGATAGACAATGTTATTCAACGAAAAAATCAATTCTTCAGGGTGAAAATCGAGGATATAAGTGTGAACTTATATCAGTTGATATCTCGGTGCATTTTTAAGCTAGCGCAAATCTGATAACACAGATCGACGCAGCTTAAAAATCCGCATCGAATGCACTATACTACATTGAGAAACACTTGATACAAAAATTAGTTATGATCGTTTGAAAAATGATGCATTAGTGTATGTTGAGTTTCCATGTACACTCAACATTGCTTCCAAAAACATTTTGACAAAAATTTTTTCGAAAAATTTCAAAATAATTTAGCAAAAAGTAGATGTTTTAAGATTCCATTTTTCAAGGCAAAGACGATAGACAATGTTATTCAACGAAAAAATCAATTCTTCAGGGTGAAAATCGAGGATATAAGTGTGAACTTATATCAGTTGATATCTCGGTGCATTTTTAAGCTAGCGCAAATCTGATAACACAGATCGACGCAGCTTAAAAATCCGCATCGAATGCACTATACTACATTGAGAAACACTTGATACAAAAATTAGTTATGATCGTTTGAAAAATGATGCATTAGTGTATGTTGAGTTTCCATGTACACTCAACATTGCTTCCAAAAACATTTTGACAAAAATTTTTTCGAAAAATTTCAAAATAATTTAGCAAAAAGTAGATGTTTTAAGATTCCATTTTTCAAGGCAAAGACGATAGACAATGTTATTCAACGAAAAAATCAATTCTTCAGGGTGAAAATCGAGGATATAAGTGTGAACTTATATCAGTTGATATCTCGGTGCATTTTTAAGCTAGCGCAAATCTGATAACACAGATCGACGCAGCTTAAAAATCCGCATCGAATGCACTATACTACATTGAGAAACACTTGATACAAAAATTAGTTATGATCGTTTGAAAAATGATGCATTAGTGTATGTTGAGTTTCCATGTACACTCAACATTGCTTCCAAAAACATTTTGACAAAAATTTTTTCGAAAAATTTCAAAATAATTTAGCAAAAAGTAGATGTTTTAAGATTCCATTTTTCAAGGCAAAGACGATGGACAATGTTATTCAACGAAAAAATTAATTCTTCAGGGTGAAAATCGAGGATATAAGTGTGAACTTATATCAGTTGATATCTCGGTGCATTTTTAAGCTAGCGCAAATCTGATAACACAGATCGACGAAGCTTAAAAATCCGCATCGAATGCACTATACTACATTGAGAAACGCTTAATACAAAAATTAGTTATGATCGTTTGAAAAATTATGCATTAGTGTATGTTGAGTTTCCATGTACACTCAACATTGCTTCCAAAAACATTTTGACAAAAATTTTTTCGAAAAATTTCAAAATAATTTAGCAAAAAGTAGATGTTTTTAGATTCTATTTTTCAAGGCAAAGACGATGGACAATGTTATTCAACGAAAAAATTAATTCTTCAGGGTGAAAATCGAGGATATAAGTGTGAACTTATATCAGTTGATATCTCGGTGCTTTTTTAAGCTAGCGCAAATCTGATAACACAGATCGACGCAGCTTAAAAATCCGCATCGAATGCACTATACTACATTGAGAAACACTTGATACAAAAATTAGTTATGATCGTTTGAAAAATGATGCATTAGTGTATGTTGAGTTTCCATGTACACTCAACATTGCTTCCAAAAACATTTTGACAAAAATTTTTTCGAAAAATTTCAAAATAATTTAGCAAAAAGTAGATGTTTTTAGATTCCATTTTTCAGGGCAAAGACGATGGACAATGTTATTCAACGAAAAAATTAATTCTTCAGGGTGAAAATCGAGGATATAAGTGTGAACTTATATCAGTTGATATCTCGGTGCATTTTTAAGCTAGCGCAAATCTGATAACACAGATCGACGCAGCTTAAAAATCCGCATCGAATGCACTATACTACATTGAAAAACGCTTGATACAAAAATAAGTTATGATCGTTTGAAAAATGATGCATTAGTGTATGTTGAGTTTCCATGTACACTCAACATTGCTTCCAAAAACATTTTGACAAAAATTTTTTCGAAAAATTTCAAAATAATTTAGCAAAAAGTAGATGTTTTTAGATTCCATTTTTCAAGGCAAAGACGATGGACAATGTTATTCAACGAAAAAATTAATTCTTCAGGGTGAAAATCGAGGATATAAGTGTGAACTTATATCAGTTGATATCTCGGTGCATTTTTAAGCTAGCGCAAATCTGATAACACAGATCGACGAAGCTTAAAAATCCGCATCGAATACACTATACTACATTGAGAAACGCTTAATACAAAAATTAGTTATGATCGTTTGAAAAATTATGCATTAGTGTATGTTGAGTTTCCATGTACACTCAACATTGCTTCCAAAAACATTTTGACAAAAATTTTTTCGAAAAATTTCAAAATAATTTAGCAAAAAGTAGATGTTTTTAGATTCCATTTTTCAAGGCAAAGACGATGGACAATGTTATTCAACGAAAAAATTAAATCTTCAGGGTGAAAATCGAGGATATAAGTGTGAACTTATATCAGTTGATATCTCGGTGCATTTTTAAGCTAGCGCAAATCTGATAACACAGATCGACGAAGCTTAAAAATCCGCATCGAATACACTATACTACATTGAGAAACGCTTAATACAAAAATTAGTTATGATCGTTTGAAAAATTATGCATTAGTGTATGTTGAGTTTCCATGTACACTCAACATTGCTTCCAAAAACATTTTGACAAAAATTTTTTCGAAAAATTTCAAAATAATTTAGCAAAAAGTAGATGTTTTTAGATTCCATTTTTCAAGGCAAAGACGATGGACAATGTTATTCAACGAAAAAATTAATTCTTCAGGGTGAAAATCGAGGATATAAGTGTGAACTTATATCAGTTGATATCTCGGTGCATTTTTAAGCTAGCGCAAATCTGATAACACAGATCGACGCAGCTTAAAAATCCGCATCGAATGCACTATACTACATTGAAAAACGCTTGATACAAAAATAAGTTATGATCGTTTGAAAAATGATGCATTAGTGTATGTTGAGTTTCCATGTACACTCAACATTGCTTCCAAAAACATTTTGACAAAAATTTTTTCGAAAAATTTCAAAATAATTTAGCAAAAAGTAGATGTTTTTAGATTCCATTTTTCAAGGCAAAGACGATGGACGATGTTATTCAACGAAAAAATTAATTCTTCAGGGTGAAAATCGAGGATATAAGTGTGAACTTATATCAGTTGATATCTCGGTGCATTTTTAAGCTAGCGCAAATCTGATAACACAGATCGACGAAGCTTAAAAATCCGCATCGAATACACTATACTACATTGAGAAACGCTTAATACAAAAATTAGTTATGATCGTTTGAAAAATTATGCATTAGTGTATGTTGAGTTTCCATGTACACTCAACATTGCTTCCAAAAACATTTTGACAAAAATTTTTTCGAAAAATTTCAAAATAATTTAGCAAAAAGTAGATGTTTTTAGATTCCATTTTTCAAGGCAAAGACGATGGACAATGTTATTCAACGAAAAAATTAATTCTTCAGGGTGAAAATCGAGGATATAAGTGTGAACTTATATCAGTTGATATCTCGGTGCTTTTTTAAGCTAGCGCAAATCTGATAACACAGATCGACGCAGCTTAAAAATCCGCATCGAATGCACTATACTACATTGAGAAACACTTGATACAAAAATTAGTTATGATCGTTTGAAAAATTATGCATTAGTGTATGTTGAGTTTCCATGTACACTCAACATTGCTTCCAAAAACATTTTGACAAAAATTTTTTCGAAAAATTTCAAAATAATTTAGCAAAAAGTAGATGTTTTTAGATTCCATTTTTCAAGGCAAAGACGATGGACAATGTTATTCAACGAAAAAATTAATTCTTCAGGGTGAAAATCGAGGATATAAGTGTGAACTTATATCAGTTGATATCTCGGTGCATTTTTAAGCTAGCGCAAATCTGATAACACAGATCGACGAAGCTTAAAAATCCGCATCGAATACACTATACTACATTGAGAAACGCTTAATACAAAAATTAGTTATGATCGTTTGAAAAATTATGCATTAGTGTATGTTGAGTTTCCATGTACACTCAACATTGCTTCCAAAAACATTTTGACAAAAATTTTTTCGAAAAATTTCAAAATAATTTAGCAAAAAGTAGATGTTTTTAGATTCCATTTTTCAAGGCAAAGACGATGGACAATGTTATTCAACGAAAAAATTAATTCTTCAGGGTGAAAATCGAGGATATAAGTGTGAACTTATATCAGTTGATATCTCGGTGCTTTTTTAAGCTAGCGCAAATCTGATAACACAGATCGACGCAGCTTAAAAATCCGCATCGAATGCACTATACTACATTGAGAAACACTTGATACAAAAATTAGTTATGATCGTTTGAAAAATGATGCATTAGTGTATGTTGAGTTTCCATGTACACTCAACATTGCTTCCAAAAACATTTTGACAAAAATTTTTTCGAAAAATTTCAAAATAATTTAGCAAAAAGTAGATGTTTTTAGATTCCATTTTTCAAGGCAAAGACGATGGACAATGTTATTCAACGAAAAAATTAATTCTTCAGGGTGAAAATCGAGGATATAAGTGTGAACTTATATCAGTTGATATCTCGGTGCATTTTTAAGCTAGCGCAAATCTGATAACACAGATCGACGCAGCTTAAAAATCCGCATCGAATGCACTATACTACATTGAAAAACGCTTGATACAAAAATAAGTTATGATCGTTTGAAAAATGATGCATTAGTGTATGTTGAGTTTCCATGTACACTCAACATTGCTTCCAAAAACATTTTGACAAAAATTTTTTCGAAAAATTTCAAAATAATTTAGCAAAAAGTAGATGTTTTTAGATTCCATTTTTCAAGGCAAAGACGATGGACAATGTTATTCAACGAAAAAATTAATTCTTCAGGGTGAAAATCGAGGATATAAGTGTGAACTTATATCAGTTGATATCTCGGTGCATTTTTAAGCTAGCGCAAATCTGATAACACAGATCGACGAAGCTTAAAAATCCGCATCGAATACACTATACTACATTGAGAAACGCTTAATACAAAAATTAGTTATGATCGTTTGAAAAATTATGCATTAGTGTATGTTGAGTTTCCATGTACACTCAACATTGCTTCCAAAAACATTTTGACAAAAATTTTTTCGAAAAATTTCAAAATAATTTAGCAAAAAGTAGATGTTTTTAGATTCCATTTTTCAAGGCAAAGACGATGGACAATGTTATTCAACGAAAAAATTAATTCTTCAGGGTGAAAATCGAGGATATAAGTGTGAACTTATATCAGTTGATATCTCGGTGCATTTTCAAGCTAGCGCAAATCTGATAACACAGATCGACGAAGCTTAAAAATCCGCATCGAATACACTATACTACATTGAGAAACGCTTAATACAAAAATTAGTTATGATCGTTTGAAAAATTATGCATTAGTGTATGTTGAGTTTCCATGTACACTCAACATTGCTTCCAAAAACATTTTGACAAAAATTTTTTCGAAAAATTTCAAAATAATTTAGCAAAAAGTAGATGTTTTTAGATTCCATTTTTCAAGGCAAAGACGATGGACAATGTTATTCAACGAAAAAATTAATTCTTCAGGGTGAAAATCGAGGATATAAGTGTGAACTTATATCAGTTGATATCTCGGTGCTTTTTTAAGCTAGCGCAAATCTGATAACACAGATCGACGCAGCTTAAAAATCCGCATCGAATGCACTATACTACATTGAGAAACACTTGATACAAAAATTAGTTATGATCGTTTGAAAAATGATGCATTAGTGTATGTTGAGTTTCCATGTACACTCAACATTGCTTCCAAAAACATTTTGACAAAAATTTTTTCGAAAAATTTCAAAATAATTTAGCAAAAAGTAGATGTTTTTAGATTCCATTTTTCAAGGCAAAGACGATGGACAATGTTATTCAACGAAAAAATTAATTCTTCAGGGTGAAAATCGAGGATATAAGTGTGAACTTATATCAGTTGATATCTCGGTGCATTTTTAAGCTAGCGCAAATCTGATAACACAGATCGACGCAGCTTAAAAATCCGCATCGAATGCACTATACTACATTGAAAAACACTCGATACAAAAATTAGTTATGATCGTTTGAAAAATGATGCATTAGTGTATGTTGAGTTTCCATGTACACTCAACATTGCTTCCAAAAACATTTTGACAAAAATTTTTTCGAAAAATTTCAAAATAATTTAGCAAAAAGTAGATGTTTTAAGATTCCATTTTTCAAGGCAAAGACGATGGACAATGTTATTCAACGAAAAAATTAATTCTTCAGGGTGAAAATCGAGGATATAAGTGTGAACTTATATCAGTTGATATCTCGGTGCATTTTTAAGCTAGCGCAAATCTGATAACACAGATCGACGAAGCTTAAAAATCCGCATCGAATGCACTATACTACATTGAGAAACGCTTAATACAAAAATTAGTTATGATCGTTTGAAAAATTATGCATTAGTGTATGTTGAGTTTCCATGTACACTCAACATTGCTTCCAAAAACATTTTGACAAAAATTTTTTCGAAAAATTTCAAAATAATTTAGCAAAAAGTAGATGTTTTTAGATTCCATTTTTCAAGGCAAAGACGATGGACAATGTTATTCAACGAAAAAATTAATTCTTCAGGGTGAAAATCGAGGATATAAGTGTGAACTTATATCAGTTGATATCTCGGTGCTTTTTTAAGCTAGCGCAAATCTGATAACACAGATCGACGCAGCTTAAAAATCCGCATCGAATGCACTATACTACATTGAGAAACACTTGATACAAAAATTAGTTATGATCGTTTGAAAAATGATGCATTAGTGTATGTTGAGTTTCCATGTACACTCAACATTGCTTCCAAAAACATTTTGACAAAAATTTTTTCGAAAAATTTCAAAATAATTTAGCAAAAAGTAGATGTTTTTAGATTCCATTTTTCAAGGCAAAGACGATGGACAATGTTATTCAACGAAAAAATTAATTCTTCAGGGTGAAAATCGAGGATATAAGTGTGAACTTATATCAGTTGATATCTCGGTGCATTTTTAAGCTAGCGCAAATCTGATAACACAGATCGACGCAGCTTAAAAATCCGCATCGAATGCACTATACTACATTGAAAAACGCTTGATACAAAAATAAGTTATGATCGTTTGAAAAATGATGCATTAGTGTATGTTGAGTTTCCATGTACACTCAACATTGCTTCCAAAAACATTTTGACAAAAATTTTTTCGAAAAATTTCAAAATAATTTAGCAAAAAGTAGATGTTTTTAGATTCCATTTTTCAAGGCAAAGACGATGGACAATGTTATTCAACGAAAAAATTAATTCTTCAGGGTGAAAATCGAGGATATAAGTGTGAACTTATATCAGTTGATATCTCGGTGCTTTTTTAAGCTAGCGCAAATCTGATAACACAGATCGACGCAGCTTAAAAATCCGCATCGAATGCACTATACTACATTGAGAAACACTTGATACAAAAATTAGTTATGATCGTTTGAAAAATGATGCATTAGTGTATGTTGAGTTTCCATGTACACTCAACATTGCTTCCAAAAACATTTTGACAAAAATTTTTTCGAAAAATTTCAAAATAATTTAGCAAAAAGTAGATGTTTTTAGATTCCATTTTTCAAGGCAAAGACGATGGACAATGTTATTCAACGAAAAAATTAATTCTTCAGGGTGAAAATCGAGGATATAAGTGTGAACTTATATCAGTTGATATCTCGGTGCATTTTTAAGCTAGCGCAAATCTGATAACACAGATCGACGCAGCTTAAAAATCCGCATCGAATGCACTATACTACATTGAAAAACGCTTGATACAAAAATAAGTTATGATCGTTTGAAAAATGATGCATTAGTGTATGTTGAGTTTCCATGTACACTCAACATTGCTTCCAAAAACATTTTGACAAAAATTTTTTCGAAAAATTTCAAAATAATTTAGCAAAAAGTAGATGTTTTTAGATTCCATTTTTCAAGGCAAAGACGATGGACAATGTTATTCAACGAAAAAATTAATTCTTCAGGGTGAAAATCGAGGATATAAGTGTGAACTTATATCAGTTGATATCTCGGTGCATTTTTAAGCTAGCGCAAATCTGATAACACAGATCGACGAAGCTTAAAAATCCGCATCGAATGCACTATACTACATTGAGAAACACTTGATACAAAAATTAGTTATGATCGTTTGAAAAATGATGCATTAGTGTATGTTGAGTTTCCATGTACACTCAACATTGCTTCCAAAAACATTTTGACAAAAATTTTTTCGAAAAATTTCAAAATAATTTAGCAAAAAGTAGATGTTTTTAGATTCCATTTTTCAAGGCAAAGACGATGGACAATGTTATTCAACGAAAAAATTAATTCTTCAGGGTGAAAATCGAGGATATAAGTGTGAACTTATATCAGTTGATATCTCGGTGCATTTTTAAGCTAGCGCAAATCTGATAACACAGATCGACGCAGCTTAAAAATCCGCATCGAATGCACTATACTACATTGAAAAACGCTTGATACAAAAATAAGTTATGATCGTTCGAAAAATGATGCATTAGTGTATGTTGAGTTTCCATGTACACTCAACATTGCTTCCAAAAACATTTTGACAAAAATTTTTTCGAAAAATTTCAAAATAATTTAGCAAAAAGTAGATGTTTTTAGATTCCATTTTTCAAGGCAAAGACGATGGACAATGTTATTCAACGAAAAAATTAATTCTTCAGGGTGAAAATCGAGGATATAAGTGTGAACTTATATCAGTTGATATCTCGGTGCTTTTTTAAGCTAGCGCAAATCTGATAACACAGATCGACGCAGCTTAAAAATCCGCATCGAATGCACTATACTACATTGAGAAACACTTGATACAAAAATTAGTTATGATCGTTTGAAAAATGATGCATTAGTGTATGTTGAGTTTCCATGTACACTCAACATTGCTTCCAAAAACATTTTGACAAAAATTTTTTCGAAAAATTTCAAAATAATTTAGCAAAAAGTAGATGTTTTTAGATTCTTTTTTTCAAGGCAAAGACGATGGACAATGTTATTCAACGAAAAAATTAATTCTTCAGGGTGAAAATCGAGGATATAAGTGTGAACTTATATCAGTTGATATCTCGGTGCATTTTTAAGCTAGCGCAAATCTGATAACACAGATCGACGCAGCTTAAAAATCCGCATCGAATGCACTATACTACATTGAGAAACACTTGATACAAAAATTAGTTATGATCGTTTGAAAAATGATGCATTAGTGTATGTTGAGTTTCCATGTACACTCAACATTGCTTCCAAAAACATTTTGACAAAAATTTTTTCGAAAAATTTCAAAATAATTTAGCAAAAAGTAGATGTTTTTAGATTCCATTTTTCAAGGCAAAGACGATGGACAATGTTATTCAACGAAAAAATTAATTCTTCAGGGTGAAAATCGAGGATATAAGTGTGAACTTATATCAGTTGATATCTCGGTGCTTTTTTAAGCTAGCGCAAATCTGATAACACAGATCGACGCAGCTTAAAAATCCGCATCGAATGCACTATACTACATTGAGAAACACTTGATACAAAAATTAGTTATGATCGTTTGAAAAATGATGCATTAGTGTATGTTGAGTTTCCATGTACACTCAACATTGCTTCCAAAAACATTTTGACAAAAATTTTTTCGAAAAATTTCAAAATAATTTAGCAAAAAATAGATGTTTTAAGATTCCATTTTTCAAGGCAAAGACGATGGACAATGTTTTTCAACGAAAAAATTAATTCTTCAGGGTGAAAATCGAGGATATAAGTGTGAACTTATATCAGTTGATATCTCGGTGCATTTTTAAGCTAGCGCAAATCTGATAACACAGATCGACGAAGCTTAAAAATCCGCATCGAATGCACTATACTACATTGAGAAACGCTTAATACAAAAATTAGTTATGATCGTTTGAAAAATTATGCATTAGTGTATGTTGAGTTTCCATGTACACTCAACATTGCTTCCAAAAACATTTTGACAAAAATTTTTTCGAAAAATTTCAAAATAATTTAGCAAAAAGTAGATGTTTTTAGATTCCATTTTTCAAGGCAAAGACGATGGACAATGTTATTCAACGAAAAAATTAATTCTTCAGGGTGAAAATCGAGGATATAAGTGTGAACTTATATCAGTTGATATCTCGGTGCTTTTTTAAGCTAGCGCAAATCTGATAACACAGATCGACGCAGCTTAAAAATCCGCATCGAATGCACTATACTACATTGAGAAACACTTGATACAAAAATTAGTTATGATCGTTTGAAAAATGATGCATTAGTGTATGTTGAGTTTCCATGTACACTCAACATTGCTTCCAAAAACATTTTGACAAAAATTTTTTCGAAAAATTTCAAAATAATTTAGCAAAAAGTAGATGTTTTTAGATTCTTTTTTTCAAGGCAAAGACGATGGACAATGTTATTCAACGAAAAAATTAATTCTTCAGGGTGAAAATCGAGGATATAAGTGTGAACTTATATCAGTTGATATCTCGGTGCATTTTTAAGCTAGCGCAAATCTGATAACACAGATCGACGCAGCTTAAAAATCCGCATCGAATGCACTATACTACATTGAGAAACACTTGATACAAAAATTAGTTATGATCGTTTGAAAAATGATGCATTAGTGTATGTTGAGTTTCCATGTACACTCAACATTGCTTCCAAAAACATTTTGACAAAAATTTTTTCGAAAAATTTCAAAATAATTTAGCAAAAAGTAGATGTTTTTAGATTCCATTTTTCAAGGCAAAGACGATGGACAATGTTATTCAACGAAAAAATTAATTCTTCAGGGTGAAAATCGAGGATATAAGTGTGAACTTATATCAGTTGATATCTCGGTGCTTTTTTAAGCTAGCGCAAATCTGATAACACAGATCGACGCAGCTTAAAAATCCGCATCGAATGCACTATACTACATTGAGAAACACTTGATACAAAAATTAGTTATGATCGTTTGAAAAATGATGCATTAGTGTATGTTGAGTTTCCATGTACACTCAACATTGCTTCCAAAAACATTTTGACAAAAATTTTTTCGAAAAATTTCAAAATAATTTAGCAAAAAATAGATGTTTTAAGATTCCATTTTTCAAGGCAAAGACGATGGACAATGTTTTTCAACGAAAAAATTAATTCTTCAGGGTGAAAATCGAGGATATAAGTGTGAACTTATATCAGTTGATATCTCGGTGCATTTTTAAGCTAGCGCAAATCTGATAACACAGATCGACGAAGCTTAAAAATCCGCATCGAATGCACTATACTACATTGAGAAACGCTTAATACAAAAATTAGTTATGATCGTTTGAAAAATTATGCATTAGTGTATGTTGAGTTTCCATGTACACTCAACATTGCTTCCAAAAACATTTTGACAAAAATTTTTTCGAAAAATTTCAAAATAATTTAGCAAAAAGTAAATGTTTTTAGATTTCATTTTTCAAGGCAAAGACGATGGACAATGTTATTCAACGAAAAAATTAATTCTTCAGGGTGAAAATCGAGGATATAAGTGTGAACTTATATCAGTTGATATCTCGGTGCTTTTTTAAGCTAGCGCAAATCTGATAACACAGATCGACGCAGCTTAAAAATCCGCATCGAATGCACTATACTACATTGAGAAACACTTGATACAAAAATTAGTTATGAGCGTTTGAAAAATGATGCATTAGTGTATGTTGAGTTTCCATGTACACTCAACATTGCTTCCAAAAACATTTTGACAAAAATTTTTTCGAAAAATTTCAAAATAATTTAGCAAAAAGTAGATGTTCTTAGATTCCATTTTTCAAGGCAAAGACGATGGACAATGTTATTCAACGAAAAAATTAATTCTTCAGGGTGAAAATCGGGTATATATGTGTGAACTTATATCAGTTGATATCTCGGTGCATTTTTAAGCTAGCGCAAATCTGATAACACAGATCGACGCAGCTTGAAAATCCGCATCGAATGCACTATACTACATTGAGAAAAGCTTAATACAAAAATTAGTTATGATCGTTTGAAAAATGATGCATTAGTGTATGTTGAGTTTCCATGTACACTCAACATTGCTTCCAAAAACATTTTGACAAAAATTTTTTCGAAAAATTTCAAAATAATTTAGCAAAAAGTAGATGTTTTTAGATTCCATTTTTCAAGGCAAAGACGATGGACAAGGTTATTCAACGAAAAAATTAATTCTTCAGGGTGAAAATCGGGTATATATGTGTGAACTTATATCAGTTGATATCTCGGTGCATTTTTAAGCTAGCGCAAATCTGATAACACAGATCGACGCAGCTTGAAAATCCGCATCGAATGCACTATACTACATTGAGAAACGCTTAATACAAAAATTAGTTATGATCGTTTGAAAAATGATGCATTAGTGTATGTTGAGTTTCCATGTACACTCAACATTGCTTCCAAAAACATTTTGACAAAAATTTTTTCGAAAAATTTCAAAATAATTTAGCAAAAAGTAGATGTTTTTAGATTCCATTTTTCAAGGCAAAGACGATGGACAAGGTTATTCAACGAAAAAATTAATTCTTCAGGGTGAAAATCGGGTATATATGTGTGAACTTATATCAGTTGATATCTCGGTGCATTTTTAAGCTAGCGCAAATCTGATAACACAGATCGACGCAGCTTGAAAATCCGCATCGAATGCACTATACTACATTGAGAAACGCTTAATACAAAAATTAGTTATGATCGTTTGAAAAATGATGCATTAGTGTATGTTGAGTTTCCATGTACACTCAACATTGCTTCCAAAAACATTTTGACAAAAATTTTTTCGAAAAATTTCAAAATAATTTAGCAAAAAGTAGATGTTTTTAGATTCCATTTTTCAAGGCAAAGACGATGGACAATGTTATTCAACGAAAAAATTAATTCTTCAGGGTGAAAATCGAGGATATAAGTGTGAACTTATATCAGTTGATAACTCGGTGCATTTTTAAGCTAGCGCAAATCTGATAACACAGATCGACGAAGCTTAAAAATCCGTATCGAATGCACTATACTACATTGAGAAACGCTTAATACAAAAATTAGTTATGATCGTTTGAAAAATTATGCATTAGTGTATGTTGAGTTTCCATGTACACTCAACATTGCTTCCAAAAACATTTTGACAAAAATTTTTTCGAAAAATTTCAAAATAATTTAGCAAAAAGTAGATGTTTTTAGATTCCATTTTTCAAGGCAAAGACGATAGACAATGTTATTCAACGAAAAAATCAATTCTTCAGGGTGAAAATCGAGGATATAAGTGTGAACTTATATCAGTTGATATCTCGGTGCATTTTTAAGCTAGCGCAAATCTGATAACACAGATCGACGCAGCTTAGAAATCCGCATCGAATGCACTTTACTACATTGAGAAACGCTTAATACAAAAATTAGTTATGATCGTTTGAAAAATGATGCATTAGTGTATGTTGAGTTTCCATGTACACTCAACATTGCTTCCAAAAACATTTTGACAAAAATTTTTTCGAAAAATTTCAAAATAATTTAGCAAAAAGTAGATGTTTTTAGATTCCTTTTTTCAAGGCAAAGACGATGGACAATGTTATTCAACGAAAAAATTAATTCTCCAGGGTGAAAATCGAGGATATAAGTGTGAACTTATATCAGTTGATATCTCGGTGCATTTTTAAGCTAGCGCAAATCTGATAACACAGATCGACGCAGCTTAAAAATCCGCATCGAATGCACTATACTACATTGAGAAACGCTTAATACAAAAATTAGTTATGATCGTTTGAAAAATGATGCATTAGTGTATGTTGAGTTTCCATGTACACTCAACATTGCTTCCAAAAACATTTTGACAAAAATTTTTTCGAAAAATTTCAAAATAATTTAGCAAAAAGTAGATGTTTTTAGATTCCTTTTTTCAAGGCAAAGACGATGGACAATGTTATTCAACGAAAAAATTAATTCTCCAGGGTGAAAATCGGGGATATAAGTGTGAACTTATATCAGTTGATATCTCGGTGCATTTTTAAGCTAGCGCAAATCTGATAACACAGATCGACGCAGCTTAAAAATCCGCATCGAATGCACTATACTACATTGAGAAACGCTTAATACAAAAATTAGTTATGATCGTTTGAAAAATGATGCATTAGTGTATGTTGAGTTTCCATGTACACTCAACATTGCTTCCAAAAACATTTTGACAAAAATTTTTTCGAAAAATTTCAAAATAATTTAGCAAAAAGTAAATGTTTTTAGATTCGTTTTTTTAAGGCAAAGACGATGGACAATGTTATTTAACGAAAAAATTAATTCTTCAGGGTGAAAATCGAGGATATAAGTGTGAACTTATATTAGTTGATATCTCGGTGCATTTTTAAGCTAGCGCAAATCTGATAACACAGATCGACGCAGCTTAGAAATCCGCATCGAATGCACTTTACTACATTGAGAAACGCTTAATACAAAAATTAGTTATGATCGTTTGAAAAATGATGCATTAGTGTATGTTGAGTTTCCATGTACACTCAACATTGCTTCCAAAAACATTTTGACAAAAATTTTTTCGAAAAATTTCAAAATAATTTAGCAAAAAGTAAATGTTTTTAGATTCGTTTTTTCAAGGCAAAGACGATGGACAATGTTATTCAACGAAAAAATTAATTCTTCAGGGTGAAAATCGAGGATATAAGTGTGAACTTATATTAGTTGATATCTCGGTGCATTTTTAAGCAAGCGCAAATCTGATAACACAGATCGACGCAGCTTGAAAATCCGCATCGAATGCACTATACTACATTGAGAAACGCTTAATACAAAAATTAGTTATGATCGTTTGAAAAATGATGCATTAGTGTATGTTGAGTTTCCATGTACACTCAACATTGCTTCCAAAAACATTTTGACAAAAATTTTTTCGAAAAATTTCAAAATAATTTAGCAAAAAGTAAATGTTTTTAGATTCGTTTTTTCAAGGCAAAGACGATGGACAATGTTATTCAACGAAAAAATTAATTCTTCAGGGTGAAAATCGAGGATATAAGTGTGAACTTATATTAGTTGATATCTCGGTGCATTTTTAAGCTAGCGCAAATCTGATAACACAGATCGACGCAGCTTAGAAATCCGCATCGAATGCACTTTACTACATTGAGAAACGCTTAATACAAAAATTAGTTATGATCGTTTGAAAAATGATGCATTAGTGTATGTTGAGTTTCCATGTACACTCAACATTGCTTCCAAAAACATTTTGACAAAAATTTTTTCGAAAAATTTCAGAATAATTTAGCAAAAAGTAGATGTTTTTAGATTCCTTTTTTCAAGGCAAAGACGATGGACAATGTTATTCAACGAAAAAAAAATTAATTCTCCAGGGTGAAGATCGAGGATATAAGTGTGAACTTATATCAGTTGATATCTCGGTGCATTTTTAAGCTAGCGCAAATCTGATAACACAGATCGACGCAGCTTAAAAATCCGCATCGAATGCACTATACTACATTGAGAAACGCTTAATACAAAAATTAGTTATGATCGTTTGAAAAATGATGCATTAGTGTATGTTGAGTTTCCATGTACACTCAACATTGCTTCCAAAAACATTTTGACAAAAATTTTTTCGAAAAATTTCAAAATAATTTAGCAAAAAGTAGATGTTTTTAGATTCCTTTTTTCAAGGCAAAGACGATGGACAATGTTATTCAACAAAAAAATTAATTCTTCAGGGTGAAAATCGGGTATATATGTGTGAACTTATATCAGTTGATATCTCGGTGCATTTTTAAGCTAGCGCAAATCTGATAACACAGATCGACGCAGCTTAGAAATCCGCATCGAATGCACTTTACTACATTGAGAAACGCTTAATACAAAAATTAGTTATGATCGTTTGAAAAATGATGCATTAGTGTATGTTGAGTTTCCATGTACACTCAACATTGCTTCCAAAAACATTTTGACAAAAATTTTTTCGAAAAATTTCAGAATAATTTAGCAAAAAGTAGATGTTTTTAGATTCCTTTTTTCAAGGCAAAGACGATGGACAATGTTATTCAACGAAAAAATTAATTCTCCAGGGTGAAAATCGAGGATATAAGTGTGAACTTATATCAGTTGATATCTCGGTGCATTTTTAAGCTAGCGCAAATCTGATAACACAGATCGACGCAGCTTAGAAATCCGCATCGAATGCACTTTACTACATTGAGAAACGCTTAATACAAAAATTAGTTATGATCGTTTGAAAAATGATGCATTAGTGTATGTTGAGTTTCCATGTACACTCAACATTGCTTCCAAAAACATTTTGACAAAAATTTTTTCGAAAAATTTCAGAATAATTTAGCAAAAAGTAGATGTTTTTAGATTCCTTTTTTCCAGGCAAAGACGATGGACAATGTTATTCAACGAAAAAATTAATTCTCCAGGGTGAAAATCGAGGATATAAGTGTGAACTTATATCAGTTGATATCTCGGTGCATTTTTAAGCTAGCGCAAATCTGATAACACAGATCGACGCAGCTTAAAAATCCGCATCGAATGCACTATACTACATTGAAAAACGCTTGATACAAAAATTAGTTATGATCGTTTGAAAAATGATGCATTAGTGTATGTTGAGTTTCCATGTACACTCAACATTGCTTCCAAAAACATTTTGACAAAAATTTTTTCGAAAAATTTCAGAATAATTTAGCAAAAAGTAGATGTTTTTAGATTCCTTTTTTCAAGGCAAAGACGATGGACAATGTTATTCAACGAAAAAAAAATTAATTCTCCAGGGTGAAGATCGAGGATATAAGTGTGAACTTATATCAGTTGATATCTCGGTGCATTTTTAAGCTAGCGCAAATCTGATAACACAGATCGACGCAGCTTAAAAATCCGCATCGAATGCACTATACTACATTGAGAAACGCTTAATACAAAAATTAGTTATGATCGTTTGAAAAATGATGCATTAGTGTATGTTGAGTTTCCATGTACACTCAACATTGCTTCCAAAAACATTTTGACAAAAATTTTTTCGAAAAATTTCAAAATAATTTAGCAAAAAGTAAATGTTTTTAGATTCGTTTTTTCAAGGCAAAGACGATGGACAATGTTATTCAACGAAAAAATTAATTCTTCAGGGTGAAAATCGAGGATATAAGTGTGAACTTATATTAGTTGATATCTCGGTGCATTTTTAAGCAAGCGCAAATCTGATAACACAGATCGACGCAGCTTGAAAATCCGCATCGAATGCACTTTACTACATTGAGAAACGCTTAATACAAAAATTAGTTATGATCGTTTGAAAAATGATGCATTAGTGTATGTTGAGTTTCCATGTACACTCAACATTGCTTCCAAAAACATTTTGACAAAAATTTTTTCGAAAAATTTCAGAATAATTTAGCAAAAAGTAGATGTTTTTAGATTCCTTTTTTCAAGGCAAAGACGATGGACAATGTTATTCAACGAAAAAAAAATTAATTCTCCAGGGTGAAGATCGAGGATATAAGTGTGAACTTATATCAGTTGATATCTCGGTGCATTTTTAAGCTAGCGCAAATCTGATAACACAGATCGACGCAGCTTAAAAATCCGCATCGAATGCACTATACTACATTGAGAAACGCTTAATACAAAAATTAGTTATGATCGTTTGAAAAATGATGCATTAGTGTATGTTGAGTTTCCATGTACACTCAACATTGCTTCCAAAAACATTTTGACAAAAATTTTTTCGAAAAATTTCAAAATAATTTAGCAAAAAGTAGATGTTTTTAGATTCCTTTTTTCAAGGCAAAGACGATGGACAATGTTATTCAACAAAAAAATTAATTCTTCAGGGTGAAAATCGGGTATATATGTGTGAACTTATATCAGTTGATATCTCGGTGCATTTTTAAGCTAGCGCAAATCTGATAACACAGATCGACGCAGCTTAGAAATCCGCATCGAATGCACTTTACTACATTGAGAAACGCTTAATACAAAAATTAGTTATGATCGTTTGAAAAATGATGCATTAGTGTATGTTGAGTTTCCATGTACACTCAACATTGCTTCCAAAAACATTTTGACAAAAATTTTTTCGAAAAATTTCAGAATAATTTAGCAAAAAGTAGATGTTTTTAGATTCCTTTTTTCAAGGCAAAGACGATGGACAATGTTATTCAACGAAAAAATTAATTCTCCAGGGTGAAAATCGAGGATATAAGTGTGAACTTATATCAGTTGATATCTCGGTGCATTTTTAAGCTAGCGCAAATCTGATAACACAGATCGACGCAGCTTAGAAATCCGCATCGAATGCACTTTACTACATTGAGAAACGCTTAATACAAAAATTAGTTATGATCGTTTGAAAAATGATGCATTAGTGTATGTTGAGTTTCCATGTACACTCAACATTGCTTCCAAAAACATTTTGACAAAAATTTTTTCGAAAAATTTCAGAATAATTTAGCAAAAAGTAGATGTTTTTAGATTCCTTTTTTCCAGGCAAAGACAATGGACAATGTTATTCAACGAAAAAATTAATTCTCCAGGGTGAAAATCGAGGATATAAGTGTGAACTTATATCAGTTGATATCTCGGTGCATTTTTAAGCTAGCGCAAATCTGATAACACAGATCGACGCAGCTTAAAAATCCGCATCGAATGCACTATACTACATTGAAAAACGCTTGATACAAAAATTAGTTATGATCGTTTGAAAAATGATGCATTAGTGTATGTTGAGTTTCCATGTACACTCAACATTGCTTCCAAAAACATTTTGACAAAAATTTTTTCGAAAAATTTCAGAATAATTTAGCAAAAAGTAGATGTTTTTAGATTCCTTTTTTCCAGGCAAAGACGATGGACAATGTTATTCAACGAAAAAATTAATTCTCCAGGGTGAAAATCGAGGATATAAGTGTGAACTTATATCAGTTGATATCTCGGTGCATTTTTAAGCTAGCGCAAATCTGATAACACAGATCGACGCAGCTTAAAAATCCGCATCGAATGCACTATACTACATTGAAAAACGCTTGATACAAAAATTAGTTATGATCGTTTGAAAAATGATGCATTAGTGTATGTTGAGTTTCCATGTACACTCAACATTGCTTCCAAAAACATTTTGACAAAAATTTTTTCGAAAAATTTCAGAATAATTTAGCAAAAAGTAGATGTTTTTAGATTCCTTTTTTCAAGGCAAAGACGATGGACAATGTTATTCAACGAAAAAAAAATTAATTCTCCAGGGTGAAGATCGAGGATATAAGTGTGAACTTATATCAGTTGATATCTCGGTGCATTTTTAAGCTAGCGCAAATCTGATAACACAGATCGACGCAGCTTAAAAATCCGCATCGAATGCACTATACTACATTGAGAAACGCTTAATACAAAAATTAGTTATGATCGTTTGAAAAATGATGCATTAGTGTATGTTGAGTTTCCATGTACACTCAACATTGCTTCCAAAAACATTTTGACAAAAATTTTTTCGAAAAATTTCAAAATAATTTAGCAAAAAGTAGATGTTTTTAGATTCCTTTTTTCAAGGCAAAGACGATGGACAATGTTATTCAACAAAAAAATTAATTCTTCAGGGTGAAAATCGGGTATATATGTGTGAACTTATATCAGTTGATATCTCGGTGCATTTTTAAGCTAGCGCAAATCTGATAACACAGATCGACGCAGCTTAGAAATCCGCATCGAATGCACTTTACTACATTGAGAAACGCTTAATACAAAAATTAGTTATGATCGTTTGAAAAATGATGCATTAGTGTATGTTGAGTTTCCATGTACACTCAACATTGCTTCCAAAAACATTTTGACAAAAATTTTTTCGAAAAATTTCAGAATAATTTAGCAAAAAGTAGATGTTTTTAGATTCGTTTTTTCAAGGCAAAGACGATGGACAATGTTATTCAACGAAAAAATTAATTCTCCAGGGTGAAAATCGAGGATATAAGTGTGAACTTATATCAGTTGATATCTCGGTGCATTTTTAAGCTAGCGCAAATCTGATAACACAGATCGACGCAGCTTAGAAATCCGCATCGAATGCACTTTACTACATTGAGAAACGCTTAATACAAAAATTAGTTATGATCGTTTGAAAAATGATGCATTAGTGTATGTTGAGTTTCCATGTACACTCAACATTGCTTCCAAAAACATTTTGACAAAAATTTTTTCGAAAAATTTCAGAATAATTTAGCAAAAAGTAGATGTTTTTAGATTCCTTTTTTCCAGGCAAAGACGATGGACAATGTTATTCAACGAAAAAATTAATTCTCCAGGGTGAAAATCGAGGATATAAGTGTGAACTTATATCAGTTGATATCTCGGTGCATTTTTAAGCTAGCGCAAATCTGATAACACAGATCGACGCAGCTTAAAAATCCGCATCGAATGCACTATACTACATTGAAAAACGCTTGATACAAAAATTAGTTATGATCGTTTGAAAAATGATGCATTAGTGTATGTTGAGTTTCCATGTACACTCAACATTGCTTCCAAAAACATTTTGACAAAAATTTTTTCGAAAAATTTCAGAATAATTTAGCAAAAAGTAGATGTTTTTAGATTCTTTTTTTCAAGGCAAAGACGATGGACAAGGTTATTCAACGAAAAAATTAATTCTTCAGGGTGAAAATCGGGTATATATGTGTGAACTTATATCAGTTGATATCTCGGTGCATTTTTAAGCTAGCGCAAATCTGATAACACAGATCGACGCAGCTTAGAAATCCGCATCGAATGCACTTTACTACATTGAGAAACGCTTAATACAAAAATTAGTTATGATCGTTTGAAAAATGATGCATTAGTGTATGTTGAGTTTCCATGTACACTCAACATTGCTTCCAAAAACATTTTGACAAAAATTTTTTCGAAAAATTTCAAAATAATTTAGCAAAAAGTAGATGTTTTTAGATTCCTTTTTTCAAGGCAAAGACGATGGACAATGTTATTCAACAAAAAAATTAATTCTTCAGGGTGAAAATCGGGTATATATGTGTGAACTTATATCAGTTGATATCTCGGTGCATTTTTAAGCTAGCGCAAATCTGATAACACAGATCGACGCAGCTTAGAAATCCGCATCGAATGCACTTTACTACATTGAGAAACGCTTAATACAAAAATTAGTTATGATCGTTTGAAAAATGATGCATTAGTGTATGTTGAGTTTCCATGTACACTCAACATTGCTTCCAAAAACATTTTGACAAAAATTTTTTCAAAAATTTCAGAATAATTTAGCAAAAAGTAGATGTTTTTAGATTCGTTTTTTCAAGGCAAAGACGATGGACAATGTTATTCAACGAAAAAATTAATTCTCCAGGGTGAAAATCGAGGATATAAGTGTGAACTTATATCAGTTGATATCTCGGTGCATTTTTAAGCTAGCGCAAATCTGATAACACAGATCGACGCAGCTTAGAAATCCGCATCGAATGCACTTTACTACATTGAGAAACGCTTAATACAAAAATTAGTTATGATCGTTTGAAAAATGATGCATTAGTGTATGTTGAGTTTCCATGTACACTCAACATTGCTTCCAAAAACATTTTGACAAAAATTTTTTCGAAAAATTTCAGAATAATTTAGCAAAAAGTAGATGTTTTTAGATTCCTTTTTTCCAGGCAAAGACGATGGACAATGTTATTCAACGAAAAAATTAATTCTCCAGGGTGAAAATCGAGGATATAAGTGTGAACTTATATCAGTTGATATCTCGGTGCATTTTTAAGCTAGCGCAAATCTGATAACACAGATCGACGCAGCTTAAAAATCCGCATCGAATGCACTATACTACATTGAAAAACGCTTGATACAAAAATTAGTTATGATCGTTTGAAAAATGATGCATTAGTGTATGTTGAGTTTCCATGTACACTCAACATTGCTTCCAAAAACATTTTGACAAAAATTTTTTCGAAAAATTTCAGAATAATTTAGCAAAAAGTAGATGTTTTTAGATTCCTTTTTTCAAGGCAAAGACGATGGACAAGGTTATTCAACGAAAAAATTAATTCTTCAGGGTGAAAATCGGGTATATATGTGTGAACTTATATCAGTTGATATCTCGGTGCATTTTTAAGCTAGCGCAAATCTGATAACACAGATCGACGCAGCTTAAAAATCCGCATCGAATGAACTATACTACATTGAAAAACGCTTGATACAAAAATTAGTTATGATCGTTTGAAAAATGATGCATTAGTGTATGTTGAGTTTCCATGTACACTCAACATTGCTTCCAAAAACATTTTGACAAAAATTTTTTCGAAAAATTTCAAAATAATTTAGCAAAAAGTAGATGTTTTAAGATTCCATTTTTCAAGGCAAAGACGATGGACAATGTTATTCAACGAAAAAATTATTTCTTCAGGGTGAAAATCGAGGATATAAGTGTGAACTTATATCAGTTGATATCTCGGTGCATTTTTAAGCTAGCGCAAATCTGATAACACAGATCGACGCAGCTTAAAAATCCGCATCGAATGCACTATACTACATTGAAAAACGCTTGATACAAAAATTAGTTATGATCGTTTGAAAAATGATGCATTAGTGTATGTTGAGTTTCCATGTACACTCAACATTGCTTCCAAAAACATTTTGACAAAAATTTTTTCGAAAAATTTCAAAATAATTTAGCAAAAAGTAGATGTTTTTAGATTCCATTTCTCAAGGCAAAGACGATAGACAATGTTATTCAATGAAAAAATTAATTCTTCAGGGTGAAAATCGAGGATATAAGTGTGAACTTATATCAGTTGATATCTCGGTGCATTTTTAAGCTAGCGCAAATCTGATAACACAGATCGACGCAGCTTAAAAATCCGCATCGAATGCACTATACTACATTGAAAAACGCTCGATACAAAAATTAGTTATGATCGTTTGAAAAATGATGCATTAGTGTATGTTGAGTTTCCATGTACACTCAACATTGCTTCCAAAAACATTTTGACAAAAATTTTTTCGAAAAATTTCAAAATAATTTAGCAAAAAGTAGATGTTTTTAGATTCCATTTTTCAAGGCAAAGACGATAGACAATGTTATTCAACGAAAAAATTAATTCTTCAGGGTGAAAATCGAGGATATAAGTGTGAACTTATATCAGTTGATATCTCGGTGCATTTTTAAGCTAGCGCAAATCTGATAACACAGATCGACGCAGCTTAAAAATCCGCATCGAATGCACTATACTACATTGAGAAACACTTGATACAAAAATTAGTTATGATCGTTTGAAAAATGATGCATTAGTGTATGTTGAGTTTCCATGTACACTCAACATTGCTTCCAAAAACATTTTGACAAAAATTTTTTCGAAAAATTTCAAAATAATTTAGCAAAAAGTAGATGTTTTAAGATTCCATTTTTCAAGGCAAAGACGATGGACAATGTTATTCAACGAAAAAATTAATTCTTCAGGGTGAAAATCGAGGATATAAGTGTGAACTTATATCAGTTGATATCTCGGTGCATTTTTAAGCTAGCGCAAATCTGATAACACAGATCGACGCAGCTTAAAAATCCGCATCGAATGCACTATACTACATTGAGAAACGCTTAATACAAAAATTAGTTATGATCGTTTGAAAAATGATGCATTAGTGTATGTTGAGTTTCCATGTACACTCAACATTGCTTCCAAAAACATTTTGACAAAAATTTTTTCGAAAAATTTCAAAATAATTTAGCAAAAAGTAGATGTTTTTAGATTCCATTTTTCAAGGCAAAGACGATGGACAATGTTATTCAACGAAAAAATTAATTCTTCAGGGTGAAAATCGAGGATATAAGTGTGAACTTATATCAGTTGATATCTCGGTGCATTTTTAAGCTAGCGCAAATCTGATAACACAGATCGACGCAGCTTAAAAATCCGCATCGAATGCACTATACTACATTGAGAAACGCTTAATACAAAATTTAGTTATGATCGTTTGAAAAATGATGCATTAGTGTATGTTGAGTTTCCATGTACACTCAACATTGCTTCCAAAAACATTTTGACAAAAATTTTTTCGAAAACTTTCAAAATAATTTAGCAAAAAGTAGATGTTTTAAGATTCCATTTCTCAAGGCAAAGACGATGGACAATGTTATTCAACGAAAAAATTATTTCTTCAGGGTGAAAATCGAGGATATAAGTGTGAACTTATATCAGTTGATATCTCGGTGCATTTTTAAGCTAGCGCAAATCTGATAACACAGATCGACGCAGCTTAAAAATCCGCATCGAATGCACTATACTACATTGAGAAACGCTTAATACAAAAATTAGTTATGATCGTTTGAAAAATGATGCATTAGTGTATGTTGAGTTTCCATGTACACTCAACATTGCTTCCAAAAACATTTTGACAAAAATTTTTTCGAAAAATTTCAAAATAATTTAGCAAAAAGTAGATGTTTTAAGATTCCATTTCTCAAGGCAAAGACGATGGACAATGTTATTCAACGAAAAAATTAATTCTTCAGGGTGAAAATCGAGGATATAAGTGTGAACTTATATCAGTTGATATCTCGGTGCATTTTTAAGCTAGCGCAAATCTGATAACACAGATCGACGCAGCTTAAAAATCCGCATGGAATGCACTATACTACATTGAGAAACGCTTAATACAAAAATTAGTTATGATCGTTTGAAAAATGATGCATTAGTGTATGTTGAGTTTCCATGTACACTCAACATTGCTTCCAAAAACATTTTGACAAAAATTTTTTCGAAAAATTTCAAAATAATTTAGCAAAAAGTAGATGTTTTTAGATTCCATTTTTCAAGGCAAAGACGATGGACAATGTTATTCAACGAAAAAATTAATTCTTCAGGGTGAAAATCGAGGATATAAGTGTGAACTTATATCAGTTGATATCTCGGTGCATTTTTAAGCTAGCGCAAATCTGATAACACAGATCGACGCAGCTTAAAAATCCGCATCGAATGCACTATACTACATTGAAAAACGCTTGATACAAAAATTAGTTATGATCGTTTGAAAAATGATGCATTAGTGTATGTTGAGTTTCCATGTACACTCAACATTGCTTCCAAAAACATTTTGACAAAAATTTTTTCGAAAAATTTCAGAATAATTTAGCAAAAAATAGATGTTTTTAGATTCCATTTTTCAAGGCAAAGACGATGGACAATGTTATTCAACGAAAAAATTAATTCTTCAGGGTGAAAATCGAGGATATAAGTGTGAACTTATATCAGTTGATATCTCGGTGCATTTTTAAGCTAGCGCAAATCTGATAACACAGATCGACGCAGCTTAAAAATCCGCATCGAATGCACTATACTACATTGAGAAACACTTGATACAAAAATTAGTTATGATCGTTTGAAAAATGATGCATTAGTGTATGTTGAGTTTCCATGTACACTCAACATTGCTTCCAAAAACATTTTGACAAAAATTTTTTCGAAAAATTTCAAAATAATTTAGCAAAAAGTAGATGTTTTAAGATTCCATTTTTCAAGGCAAAGACGATGGACAATGTTATTCAACGAAAAAATTAATTCTTCAGGGTGAAAATTGAGGATATAAGTGTGAACTTATATCAGTTGATATCTCGGTGCATTTTTAAGCTAGCGCAAATCTGATAACACAGATCGACGCAGCTTAAAAATCCGCATCGAATGCACTATACTACATTGAAAAACGCTTGATACAAAAATTAGTTATGATCGTTTGAAAAATGATGCATTAGTGTATGTTGAGTTTCCATGTACACTCAACATTGCTTCCAAAAACATTTTGACAAAAATTTTTTCGAAAAAATTCAGAATAATTTAGCAAAAAATAGATGTTTTTAGATTCCATTTTTCAAGGCAAAGACGATGGACAATGTTATTCAACGAAAAAATTAATTCTTCAGGGTGAAAATCGAGGATATAAGTGTGAACTTATATCAGTTGATATCTCGGTGCATTTTTAAGCTAGCGCAAATCTGATAACACAGATCGACGCAGCTTAAAAATCCGCATCGAATGCACTATACTACATTGAGAAACACTTGATACAAAAATTAGTTATGATCGTTTGAAAAATGATGCATTAGTATATGTTGAGTTTCCATGTACACTCAACATTGCTTCCAAAAACATTTTGACAAAACTTTTTCGAAAAATTTCAAAATAATTTAGCAAAAAGTAGATGTTTTTAGATTCCATTTCTCAAGGCAAAGACGATAGACAATGTTATTCAACGAAAAAATTAATTCTTCAGGGTGAAAATCGAGGATATAAGTGTGAACTTATATCAGTTGATATCTCGGTGCATTTTTAAGCTAGCGCAAATCTGATAACACAGATCGACGCAGCTTAAAAATCCGCATCGAATGCACTATACTACATTGAGAAACACTTGATACAAAAATTAGTTATGATCGTTTGAAAAATGATGCATTAGTGTATGTTGAGTTTCCATGTACACTCAACATTGCTTCCAAAAACATTTTGACAAAAATTTTTTCGAAAAATTTCAGAATAATTTAGCAAAAAGTAGATGTTTTAAGATTCCATTTTTCAAGGCAAAGACGATGGACAATGTTATTCAACGAAAAAATTAATTCTTCAGGGTGAAAATCGAGGATATAAGTGTGAACTTATATCAGTTGATATCTCGGTGCATTTTTAAGCTAGCGCAAATCTGATAACACAGATCGACGCAGCTTAAAAATCCGCATCGAATGCACTATACTACATTGAAAAACGCTTGATACAAAAATTAGTTATGATCGTTTGAAA
The DNA here is from genome assembly GCA_964057225.1 of Auanema rhodensis. Lineage (NCBI taxonomy): Eukaryota > Metazoa > Nematoda > Chromadorea > Rhabditida > Rhabditidae > Auanema > Auanema rhodense. Next base: position 3,475,494 of record OZ059899.1, on the reverse strand, counting down.
AATGATGCATTAGTGTATGTTGAGTTTCCATGTACACTCAACATTGCTTCCAAAAACATTTTGACAAAAATTTTTTCGAAAAATTTCAAAATAATTTAGCAAAAAGTAGATGTTTTTAGATTCCATTTTTCAAGGCAAAGACGATGGACAATGTTATTCAACGAAAAAATTAATTCTTCAGGGTGAAAATTGAGGATATAAGTGTGAACTTATATCAGTTGATATCTCGGTGCATTTTTAAGCTAGCGCAAATCTGATAACACAGATCGACGCAGCTTAAAAATCCGCATCGAATGCACTATACTACATTGAAAAACGCTTGATACAAAAATTAGTTATGATCGTTTGAAAAATGATGCATTAGTGTATGTTGAGTTTCCATGTACACTCAACATTGCTTCCAAAAACATTTTGACAAAAATTTTTTCGAAAAATTTCAGAATAATTTAGCAAAAAATAGATGTTTTTAGATTCCATTTTTCAAGGCAAAGACGATGGACAATGTTATTCAACGAAAAAATTAATTCTTCAGGGTGAAAATCGAGGATATAAGTGTGAACTTATATCAGTTGATATCTCGGTGCATTTTTAAGCTAGCGCAAATCTGATAACACAGATCGACGCAGCTTAAAAATCTGCATCGAATGCACTATACTACATTGAGAAACACTTGATACAAAAATTAGTTATGATCGTTTGAAAAATGATGCATTAGTATATGTTGAGTTTCCATGTACACTCAACATTGCTTCCAAAAACATTTTGACAAAACTTTTTCGAAAAATTTCAAAATAATTTAGCAAAAAGTAGATGTTTTTAGATTCCATTTCTCAAGGCAAAGACGATGGACAATGTTATTCAACGAAAAAATTAATTCTTCAGGGTGAAAATCGAGGATATAAGTGTGAACTTATATCAGTTGATATCTCGGTGCATTTTCAAGCTAGCGCAAATCTGATAACACAGATCGACGCAGCTTAAAAATCCGCATCGAATGCACTATACTACATTGAAAAACGCTTGATACAAAAATTAGTTATGATCGTTTGAAAAATGATGCATTAGTGTATGTTGAGTTTCCATGTACACTCAACATTGCTTCCAAAAACATTTTGACAAAAATTTTTTCGAAAAATTTCAGAATAATTTAGCAAAAAATAGATGTTTTTAGATTCCATTTTTCAAGGCAAAGACGATGGACAATGTTATTCAACGAAAAAATTAATTCTTCAGGGTGAAAATCGAGGATATAAGTGTGAACTTATATCAGTTGATATCTCGGTGCATTTTTAAGCTAGCGCAAATCTGATAACACAGATCGACGCAGCTTAAAAATCCGCATCGAATGCACTATACTACATTGAGAAACACTTGATACAAAAATTAGTTATGATCGTTTGAAAAATGATGCATTAGTGTATGTTGAGTTTCCATGTACACTCAACATTGCTTCCAAAAACATTTTGACAAAAATTTTTTCGAAAAATTTCAGAATAATTTAGCAAAAAGTAGATGTTTTAAGATTCCATTTTTCAAGGCAAAGACGATGGACAATGTTATTCAACGAAAAAATTAATTCTTCAGGGTGAAAATCGAGGATATAAGTGTGAACTTATATCAGTTGATATCTCGGTGCATTTTTAAGCTAGCGCAAATCTGATAACACAGATCGACGCAGCTTAAAAATCCGCATCGAATGCACTATACTACATTGAAAAACGCTTGATACAAAAATTAGTTATGATCGTTTGAAAAATGATGCATTAGTGTATGTTGAGTTTCCATGTACACTCAACATTGCTTCCAAAAACATTTTGACAAAAATTTTTTCGAAAAATTTCAAAATAATTTAGCAAAAAGTAGATGTTTTTAGATTCCATTTTTCAAGGCAAAGACGATGGACAATGTTATTCAACGAAAAAATTAATTCTTCAGGGTGAAAATTGAGGATATAAGTGTGAACTTATATCAGTTGATATCTCGGTGCATTTTCAAGCTAGCGCAAATCTGATAACACAGATCGACGCAGCTTAAAAATCCGCATCGAATGCACTATACTACATTGAAAAACGCTTGATACAAAAATTAGTTATGATCGTTTGAAAAATGATGCATTAGTGTATGTTGAGTTTCCATGTACACTCAACATTGCTTCCAAAAACATTTTGACAAAAATTTTTTCGAAAAATTTCAGAATAATTTAGCAAAAAATAGATGTTTTTAGATTCCATTTTTCAAGGCAAAAACGATGGACAATGTTATTCAACGAAAAAATTAATTCTTCAGGGTGAAAATCGAGGATATAAGTGTGAACTTATATCAGTTGATATCTCGGTGCATTTTTAAGCTAGCGCAAATCTGATAACACAGATCGACGCAGCTTAAAAATCCGCATCGAATGCACTATACTACATTGAGAAACACTTGATACAAAAATTAGTTATGATCGTTTGAAAAATGATGCATTAGTATATGTTGAGTTTCCATGTACACTCAACATTGCTTCCAAAAACATTTTGACAAAACTTTTTCGAAAAATTTCAAAATAATTTAGCAAAAAGTAGATGTTTTTAGATTCCATTTCTCAAGGCAAAGACGATAGACAATGTTATTCAACGAAAAAATTAATTCTTCAGGGTGAAAATCGAGGATATAAGTGTGAACTTATATCAGTTGATATCTCGGTGCATTTTTAAGCTAGCGCAAATCTGATAACACAGATCGACGCAGCTTAAAAGTCCGCATCGAATGCACTATACTACATTGAGAAACACTTGATACAAAAATTAGTTATGATCGTTTGAAAAATGATGCATTAGTGTATGTTGAGTTTCCATGTACACTCAACATTGCTTCCAAAAACATTTTGACAAAAATTTTTTCGAAAAATTTCGAAATAATTTAGCAAAAAATAGATGTTTTTAGATTCCATTTTTCAAGGCAAAGACGATGGACAATGTTATTCAACGAAAAAATTAATTCTTCAGGGTGAAAATCGAGGATATAAGTGTGAACTTATATCAGTTGATATCTCGGTGCATTTTTAAGCTAGCGCAAATCTGATAACACAGATCGACGCAGCTTAAAAATCCGCATCGAATGCACTATACTACATTGAGAAACACTTGATACAAAAATTAGTTATGATCGTTTGAAAAATGATGCATTAGTATATGTTGAGTTTCCATGTACACTCAACATTGCTTCCAAAAACATTTTGACAAAAATTTTTTCGAAAAATTTCAAAATAATTTAGCAAAAAGTAGATGTTTTAAGATTCCATTTTTCAAGGCAAAGACGATGGACAATGTTATTCAACGAAAAAATTAATTCTTCAGGGTGAAAATCGAGGATATAAGTGTGAACTTATATCAGTTGATATCTCGGTGCATTTTTAAGCTAGCGCAAATCTGATAACACAGATCGACGCAGCTTAAAAATCCGCATCGAATGCACTATACTACATTGAAAAACGCTTGATACAAAAATTAGTTATGATCGTTTGAAAAATGATGCATTAGTGTATGTTGAGTTTCCATGTACACTCAACATTGCTTCCAAAAACATTTTGACAAAAATTTTTTCGAAAAATTTCAGAATAATTTAGCAAAAAATAGATGTTTTTAGATTCCATTTTTCAAGGCAAAAACGATGGACAATGTTATTCAACGAAAAAATTAATTCTTCAGGGTGAAAATCGAGGATATAAGTGTGAACTTATATCAGTTGATATCTCGGTGCATTTTTAAGCTAGCGCAAATCTGATAACACAGATCGACGCAGCTTAAAAATCCGCATCGAATGCACTATACTACATTGAGAAACACTTGATACAAAAATTAGTTATGATCGTTTGAAAAATGATGCATTAGTATATGTTGAGTTTCCATGTACACTCAACATTGCTTCCAAAAACATTTTGACAAAACTTTTTCGAAAAATTTCAAAATAATTTAGCAAAAAGTAGATGTTTTTAGATTCCATTTCTCAAGGCAAAGACGATAGACAATGTTATTCAACGAAAAAATTAATTCTTCAGGGTGAAAATCGAGGATATAAGTGTGAACTTATATCAGTTGATATCTCGGTGCATTTTTAAGCTAGCGCAAATCTGATAACACAGATCGACGCAGCTTAAAAGTCCGCATCGAATGCACTATACTACATTGAGAAACACTTGATACAAAAATTAGTTATGATCGTTTGAAAAATGATGCATTAGTGTATGTTGAGTTTCCATGTACACTCAACATTGCTTCCAAAAACATTTTGACAAAAATTTTTTCGAAAAATTTCGAAATAATTTAGCAAAAAATAGATGTTTTTAGATTCCATTTTTCAAGGCAAAGACGATGGACAATGTTATTCAACGAAAAAATTAATTCTTCAGGGTGAAAATCGAGGATATAAGTGTGAACTTATATCAGTTGATATCTCGGTGCATTTTTAAGCTAGCGCAAATCTGATAACACAGATCGACGCAGCTTAAAAATCCGCATCGAATGCACTATACTACATTGAGAAACACTTGATACAAAAATTAGTTATGATCGTTTGAAAAATGATGCATTAGTATATGTTGAGTTTCCATGTACACTCAACATTGCTTCCAAAAACATTTTGACAAAAATTTTTTCGAAAAATTTCAAAATAATTTAGCAAAAAGTAGATGTTTTAAGATTCCATTTTTCAAGGCAAAGACGATGGACAATGTTATTCAACGAAAAAATTAATTCTTCAGGGTGAAAATCGAGGATATAAGTGTGAACTTATATCAGTTGATATCTCGGTGCATTTTTAAGCTAGCGCAAATCTGATAACACAGATCGACGCAGCTTAAAAATCCGCATCGAATGCACTATACTACATTGAAAAACGCTTGATACAAAAATTAGTTATGATCGTTTGAAAAATGATGCATTAGTGTATGTTGAGTTTCCATGTACACTCAACATTGCTTCCAAAAACATTTTGACAAAAATTTTTTCGAAAAATTTCAGAATAATTTAGCAAAAAGTAGATGTTTTAAGATTCCATTTTTCAAGGCAAAGACGATGGACAATGTTATTCAACGAAAAAATTAATTCTTCAGGGTGAAAATCGAGGATATAAGTGTGAACTTATATCAGTTGATATCTCGGTGCATTTTTAAGCTAGCGCAAATCTGATAACACAGATCGACGCAGCTTAAAAATCCGCATCGAATGCACTATACTACATTGAAAAACGCTTGATACAAAAATTAGTTATGATCGTTTGAAAAATGATGCATTAGTGTATGTTGAGTTTCCATGTACACTCAACATTGCTTCCAAAAACATTTTGACAAAAATTTTTTCGAAAAATTTCAAAATAATTTAGCAAAAAGTAGATGTTTTTAGATTCCATTTTTCAAGGCAAAGACGATGGACAATGTTATTCAACGAAAAAATTAATTCTTCAGGGTGAAAATTGAGGATATAAGTGTGAACTTATATCAGTTGATATCTGGGTGCATTTTCAAGCTAGCGCAAATCTGATAACACAGATCGACGCAGCTTAAAAATCCGCATCGAATGCACTATACTACATTGAAAAACGCTTGATACAAAAATTAGTTATGATCGTTTGAAAAATGATGCATTAGTGTATGTTGAGTTTCCATGTACACTCAACATTGCTTCCAAAAACATTTTGACAAAAATTTTTTCGAAAAATTTCAGAATAATTTAGCAAAAAATAGATGTTTTTAGATTCCATTTTTCAAGGCAAAGACGATGGACAATGTTATTCAACGAAAAAATTAATTCTTCAGGGTGAAAATCGAGGATATAAGTGTGAACTTATATCAGTTGATATCTCGGTGCATTTTTAAGCTAGCGCAAATCTGATAACACAGATCGACGCAGCTTAAAAATCCGCATCGAATGCACTATACTACATTGAGAAACACTTGATACAAAAATTAGTTATGATCGTTTGAAAAATGATGCATTAGTATATGTTGAGTTTCCATGTACACTCAACATTGCTTCCAAAAACATTTTGACAAAACTTTTTCGAAAAATTTCAAAATAATTTAGCAAAAAGTAGATGTTTTTAGATTCCATTTCTCAAGGCAAAGACGATAGACAATGTTATTCAACGAAAAAATTAATTCTTCAGGGTGAAAATCGAGGATATAAGTGTGAACTTATATCAGTTGATATCTCGGTGCATTTTTAAGCTAGCGCAAATCTGATAACACAGATCGACGCAGCTTAAAAGTCCGCATCGAATGCACTATACTACATTGAGAAACACTTGATACAAAAATTAGTTATGATCGTTTGAAAAATGATGCATTAGTGTATGTTGAGTTTCCATGTACACTCAACATTGCTTCCAAAAACATTTTGACAAAAATTTTTTCGAAAAATTTCAAAATAATTTAGCAAAAAATAGATGTTTTTAGATTCCATTTTTCAAGGCAAAGACGATGGACAATGTTATTCAACGAAAAAATTAATTCTTCAGGGTGAAAATCGAGGATATAAGTGTGAACTTATATCAGTTGATATCTCGGTGCATTTTTAAGCTAGCGCAAATCTGATAACACAGATCGACGCAGCTTAAAAATCCGCATCGAATGCACTATACTACATTGAGAAACACTTGATACAAAAATTAGTTATGATCGTTTGAAAAATGATGCATTAGTATATGTTGAGTTTCCATGTACACTCAACATTGCTTCCAAAAACATTTTGACAAAAATTTTTTCGAAAAATTTCAAAATAATTTAGCAAAAAGTAGATGTTTTTAGATTCCATTTCTCAAGGCAAAGACGATAGACAATGTTATTCAACGAAAAAATTAATTCTTCAGGGTGAAAATCGAGGATATAAGTGTGAACTTATATCAGTTGATATCTCGGTGCATTTTTAAGCTAGCGCAAATCTGATAACACAGATCGACGCAGCTTAAAAATCCGCATCGAATGCACTATACTACATTGAGAAACACTTGATACAAAAATTAGTTATGATCGTTTGAAAAATGATGCATTAGTGTATGTTGAGTTTCCATGTACACTCAACATTGCTTCCAAAAACATTTTGACAAAAATTTTTTCGAAAAATTTCAAAATAATTTAGCAAAAAGTAGATGTTTTAAGATTCCATTTTTCAAGGCAAAGACGATGGACAATGTTATTCAACGAAAAAATTAATTCTTCAGGGTGAAAATCGAGGATATAAGTGTGAACTTATATCAGTTGATATCTCGGTGCATTTTTAAGCTAGCGCAAATCTGATAACACAGATCGACGCAGCTTAAAAATCCGCATCGAATGCCCTATACTACATTGAGAAACACTTGATACAAAAATTAGTTATGATCGTTTGAAAAATGATGCATTAGTGTATGTTGAGTTTCCATGTACACTCAACATTGCTTCCAAAAACATTTTGACAAAAATTTTTTCAAAAAATTTCAAAATAATTTAGCAAAAAGTAGATGTTTTAAGATTCCATTTTTCAAGGCAAAGACGATGGACAATGTTATTCAACGAAAAAATTAATTCTTCAGGGTGAAAATCGAGGATATAAGTGTGAACTTATATCAGTTGATATCTCGGTGCATTTTTAAGCTAGCGCAAATCTGATAACACAGATCGACGCAGCTTAAAAATCCGCATCGAATGCACTATACTACATTGAGAAACACTTGATACAAAAATTAGTTATGATCGTTTGAAAAATGATGCATTAGTGTATGTTGAGTTTCCATGTACACTCAACATTGCTTCCAAAAACATTTTGACAAAAATTTTTTCGAAAAATTTCAAAATAATTTAGCAAAAAGTAGATGTTTTAAGATTCCATTTTTCAAGGCAAAGACGATGGACAATGTTATTCAACGAAAAAATTAATTCTTCAGGGTGAAAATCGAGGATATAAGTGTGAACTTATATCAGTTGATATCTCGGTGCATTTTTAAGCTAGCGCAAATCTGATAACACAGATCGACGCAGCTTAAAAATCCGCATCGAATGCCCTATACTACATTGAGAAACACTTGATACAAAAATTAGTTATGATCGTTTGAAAAATGATGCATTAGTGTATGTTGAGTTTCCATGTACACTCAACATTGCTTCCAAAAACATTTTGACAAAAATTTTTTCAAAAAATTTCAAAATAATTTAGCAAAAAGTAGATGTTTTAAGATTCCATTTTTCAAGGCAAAGACGATGGACAATGTTATTCAACGAAAAAATTAATTCTTCAGGGTGAAAATCGAGGATATAAGTGTGAACTTATATCAGTTGATATCTCGGTGCATTTTTAAGCTAGCGCAAATCTGATAACACAGATCGACGCAGCTTAAAAATCCGCATCGAATGCACTATACTACATTGAGAAACACTTGATACAAAAATTAGTTATGATCGTTTGAAAAATGATGCATTAGTGTATGTTGAGTTTCCATGTACACTCAACATTGCTTCCAAAAACATTTTGACAAAAATTTTTTCGAAAAATTTCAGAATAATTTAGCAAAAAGTAGATGTTTTAAGATTCCATTTTTCAAGGCAAAGACGATGGACAATGTTATTCAACGAAAAAATTAATTCTTCAGGGTGAAAATCGAGGATATAAGTGTGAACTTATATCAGTTGATATCTCGGTGCATTTTTAAGCTAGCGCAAATCTGATAACACAGATCGACGCAGCTTAAAAATCCGCATCGAATGCACTATACTACATTGAGAAACACTTGATACAAAAATTAGTTATGATCGTTTGAAAAATGATGCATTAGTGTATGTTGAGTTTCCATGTACACTCAACATTGCTTCCAAAAACATTTTGACAAAAATTTTTTCGAAAAATTTCAGAATAATTTAGCAAAAAGTAGATGTTTTTAGATTCCATTTTTCAAGGCAAAGACGATGGACAATGTTATTCAACGAAAAAATTAATTCTTCAGGGTGAAAATCGAGGATATAAGTGTGAACTTATATCAGTTGATATCTCGGTGCATTTTTAAGCTAGCGCAAATCTGATAACACAGATCGACGCAGCTTAAAAATCCGCATCGAATGCACTATACTACATTAAGAAACGCTTAATACAAAAATTAGTTATGATCGTTTGAAAAATGATGCATTAGTGTATGTTGAGTTTCCATGTACACTCAACATTGCTTCCAAAAACATTTTGACAAAAATTTTTTCGAAAAATTTCGAAATAATTTAGCAAAAAGTAGATGTTTTTAGATTCCATTTTTCAAGGCAAAGACGATGGACAATGTTATTCAACGAAAAAATTAATTCTTCAGGGTGAAAATCGAGGATATAAGTGTGAACTTATATCAGTTGATATCTCGGTGCATTTTTAAGCTAGCGCAAATCTGATAACACAGATCGACGCAGCTTAAAAATCCGCATCGAATGCACTATACTACATTGAGAAACGCTTAATACAAAAATTAGTTATGATCGTTTGAAAAATGATGCATTAGTGTATGTTGAGTTTCCATGTACACTCAACATTGCTTCCAAAAACATTTTGACAAAAATTTTTTCGAAAAATTTCGAAATAATTTAGCAAAAAGTAGATGTTTTTAGATTCCATTTTTCAAGGCAAAGACGATGGACAATGTTATTCAACGAAAAAATTAATTCTTCAGGGTGAAAATCGAGGATAAAAGTGTGAACTTATATCAGTTGATATCTCGGTGCATTTTTAAGCTAGCGCAAATCTGATAACACAGATCGACGCAGCTTAAAAATCCGCATCGAATGCACTATACTACATTGAGAAACGCTTAATACAAAAATTAGTTATGATCGTTTGAAAAATGATGCATTAGTGTATGTTGAGTTTCCATGTACACTCAACATTGCTTCCAAAAACATTTTGACAAAAATTTTTTCGAAAAATTTCAGAATAATTTAGCAAAAAGTAGATGTTTTTAAATTCCATTTTTCAAGGCAAAGACGATGGACAATGTTATTCAACGAAAAAATTAATTCTTCAGGGTGAAAATCGAGGATATAAGTGTGAACTTATATCAGTTGATATCTCGGTGCATTTTTAAGCTAGCGCAAATCTGATAACACAGATCGACGCAGCTTAAAAATCCGCATCGAATGCACTATACTACATTAAGAAACGCTTAATACAAAAATTAGTTATGATCGTTTGAAAAATGATGCATTAGTGTATGTTGAGTTTCCATGTACACTCAACATTGCTTCCAAAAACATTTTGACAAAAATTTTTTCGAAAAATTTCAAAATAATTTAGCAAAAAGTAGATGTTTTAAGATTCCATTTTTCAAGGCAAAGACGATGGACATTGTTATTCAACGAAAAAATTAATTCTTCAGGGTGAAAATCGAGGATATAAGTGTGAACTTATATCAGTTGATATCTCGGTGCATTTTTAAGCTAGCGCAAATCTGATAACACAGATCGACGCAGCTTAAAAATCCGCATCGAATGCACTATACTACATTGAGAAACACTTGATACAAAAATTAGTTATGATCGTTTGAAAAATGATGCATTAGTGTATCTTGAGTTTCCATGTACACTCAACATTGCTTCCAAAAACATTTTGACAAAAATTTTTTCGAAAAATTTCAGAATAATTTAGCAAAAAGTAGATGTTTTTAGATTCCATTTTTCAAGGCAAAGACGATGGACAATGTTATTCAACGAAAAAATTAATTCTTCAGGGTGAAAATCGAGGATATAAGTGTGAACTTATATCAGTTGATATCTCGGTGCATTTTTAAGCTAGCGCAAATCTGATAACACAGATCGACGCAGCTTAAAAATCCGCATCGAATGCACTATACTACATTAAGAAACGCTTAATACAAAAATTAGTTATGATCGTTTGAAAAATGATGCATTAGTGTATGTTGAGTTTCCATGTACACTCAACATTGCTTCCAAAAACATTTTGACAAAAATTTTTTCGAAAAATTTCAAAATAATTTAGCAAAAAGTAGATGTTTTTAGATTCCATTTTTCAAGGCAAAGACGATGGATAATGTTATTCAACGAAAAAATTAATTCTTCAGGGTGAAAATCGAGGATATAAGTGTGAACTTATATCAGTTGATATCTCGGTGCATTTTTAAGCTAGCGCAAATCTGATAACACAGATCGACGCAGCTTAAAAATCCGCATCGAATGCACTATACTACATTAAGAAACGCTTAATACAAAAATTAGTTATGATCGTTTGAAAAATGATGCATTAGTGTATGTTGAGTTTCCATGTACACTCAACATTGCTTCCAAAAACATTTTGACAAAAATTTTTTCGAAAAATTTCAAAATAATTTAGCAAAAAGTAGATGTTTTTAGATTCCTTTTTTCAAGGCAAAGACGATGGACAATGTTATTCAACGAAAAAATTATTTCTTCAGGGTGAAAATCGAGGATATAAGTGTGAACTTATATCAGTTGATATCTCGGTGCATTTTTAAGCTAGCGCAAATCTGATAACACAGATCGACGCAGCTTAAAAATCCGCATCGAATGCACTATACTACATTGAGAAACACCTGATACAAAAATTAGTTATGATCGTTTGAAAAATGATGCATTAGTGTATGTTGAGTTTCCATGTACACTCAACATTGCTTCCAAAAACATTTTGACAAAAATTTTTTCGAAAAATTTCAAAATAATTTAGCAAAAAGTAGATGTTTTTAGATTCCTTTTTTCAAGGCAAAGACGATGGACAATGTTATTCAACGAAAAAATTATTTCTTCAGGGTGAAAATCGAGGATATAAGTGTGAACTTATATTAGTTGATATCTCGGTGCATTTTTAAGCTAGCGCAAATCTGATAACACAGATCGACGCAGCTTAAAAATCCGCATCGAATGCACTATACTACATTAAGAAATGCTTAATACAAAAATTAGTTATGATCGTTTGAAAAATGATGCATTAGTGTATGTTGAGTTTCCATGTACACTCAACATTGCTTCCAAAAACATTTTGACAAAAATTTTTTCGAAAAATTTCAAAATAATTTAGCAAAAAGTAGATGTTTTTAGATTCCTTTTTTCAAGGCAAAGACGATGGACAATGTTATTCAACGAAAAAATTATTTCTTCAGGGTGAAAATCGAGGATATAAGTGTGAACTTATATCAGTTGATATCTCGGTGCATTTTTAAGCTAGCGCAAATCTGATAACACAGATCGACGCAGCTTAAAAATCCGCATCGAATGCACTATACTACATTGAGAAACACCTGATACAAAAATTAGTTATGATCGTTTGAAAAATGATGCATTAGTGTATGTTGAGTTTCCATGTACACTCAACATTGCTTCCAAAAACATTTTGACAAAAATTTTTTCGAAAAATTTCAAAATAATTTAGCAAAAAGTAGATGTTTTTAGATTCCTTTTTTCAAGGCAAAGACGATGGACAATGTTATTCAACGAAAAAATTATTTCTTCAGGGTGAAAATCGAGGATATAAGTGTGAACTTATATCAGTTGATATCTCGGTGCATTTTTAAGCTAGCGCAAATCTGATAACACAGATCGACGCAGCTTAAAAATCCGCATCGAATGCACTATACTACATTAAGAAACGCTTAATACAAAAATTAGTTATGATCGTTTGAAAAATGATGCATTAGTGTATGTTGAGTTTCCATGTACACTCAACATTGCTTCCAAAAACATTTTGACAAAAATTTTTTCGAAAAATTTCAAAATAATTTAGCAAAAAGTAGATGTTTTTAGATTCCTTTTTTCAAGGCAAAGACGATGGACAATGTTATTCAACGAAAAAATTATTTCTTCAGGGTGAAAATCGAGGATATAAGTGTGAACTTATATCAGTTGATATCTCGGTGCATTTTTAAGCTAGCGCAAATCTGATAACACAGATCGACGCAGCTTAAAAATCCGCATCGAATGCACTATACTACATTGAGAAACACCTGATACAAAAATTAGTTATGATCGTTTGAAAAATGATGCATTAGTGTATGTTGAGTTTCCATGTACACTCAACATTGCTTCCAAAAACATTTTGACAAAAATTTTTTCGAAAAATTTCAAAATAATTTAGCAAAAAGTAGATGTTTTTAGATTCCTTTTTTCAAGGCAAAGACGATGGACAATGTTATTCAACGAAAAAATTATTTCTTCAGGGTGAAAATCGAGGATATAAGTGTGAACTTATATCAGTTGATATCTCGGTGCATTTTTAAGCTAGCGCAAATCTGATAACACAGATCGACGCAGCTTAAAAATCCGCATCGAATGCACTATACTACATTGAGAAACACCTGATACAAAAATTAGTTATGATCGTTTGAAAAATGATGCATTAGTGTATGTTGAGTTTCCATGTACACTCAACATTGCTTCCAAAAACATTTTGACAAAAATTTTTTCGAAAAATTTCAAAATAATTTAGCAAAAAGTAGATGTTTTAAGATTCCATTTTTCAAGGCAAAGACGATGGACAATGTTATTCAACGAAAAAATTAATTCTTCAGGGTGAAAATCGAGGATATAAGTGTGAACTTATATCAGTTGATATCTCGGTGCATTTTTAAGCTAGCGCAAATCTGATAACACAGATCGACGCAGCTTAAAAATCCGCATCGAATGCACTATACTACATTGAGAAACACTTGATACAAAAATTAGTTATGATCGTTTGAAAAATGATGCATTAGTGTATGTTGAGTTTCCATGTACACTCAACATTGCTTCCAAAAACATTTTGACAAAAATTTTTTCGAAAAATTTCAAAATAATTTAGCAAAAAGTAGATGTTTTAAGATTCCATTTTTCAAGGCAAAGACGATGGACAATGTTATTCAACGAAAAAATTAATTCTTCAGGGTGAAAATCGAGGATATAAGTGTGAACTTATATCAGTTGATATCTCGGTGCATTTTTAAGCTAGCGCAAATCTGATAACACAGATCGACGCAGCTTAAAAATCCGCATCGAATGCACTATACTACATTGAGAAACGCTTAATACAAAAATTAGTTATGATCGTTTGAAAAATGATGCATTAGTGTATGTTGAGTTTCCATGTACACTCAACATTGCTTCCAAAAACATTTTGACAAAAATTTTTTCGAAAAATTTCAAAATAATTTAGCAAAAAGTAGATATTTTTAGATTCCTTTTTTCAAGGCAAAGACGATGGACAATGTTATTCAACGAAAAAATTAATTCTTCAGGGTGAAAATCGAGGATATAAGTGTGAACTTATATCAGTTGATATCTCGGTGCATTTTTAAGCTAGCGCAAATCTGATAACACAGATCGACGCAGCTAAAAAATCCGCATCGGATGCACTATACTACATTGAGAAACGCTTAATACAAAAATTAATTATGATCGTTTGAAAAATGATGCATTAGTGTATGTTGAGTTTCCATGTACACACAACATTGCTTCCAAAAACATTTTGACAAAAATTTTTTCGAAAAATTTCAAAATAATTTAGCAAAAAGTAGATGTTTTTAGATTCCTTTTTTCAAAGCAAAGACGATGGACAATGTTATTCAACGAAAAAATTATTTCTTCAGGGTGAAAATCGAGGATATAAGTGTGAACTTATATCAGTTGATATCTCGGTGCATTTTTAAGCTAGCGCAAATCTGATAACACAGATCGACGCAGCTTAAAAATCCGCATCGAATGCACTATACTACATTGAAAAACGCTTGATACAAAAATTAGTTATGATCGTTTGAAAAATGATTCATTAGTGTATGTTGAGTTTCCATGTACACTCAACATTGCTTCCAAAAACATTTTGACAAAAATTTTTTCGAAAAATTTCAAAATAATTTAGCAAAAAGTAGATGTTTTTAGATTCCATTTTTCAAGGCAAAGACGATGGACAATGTTATTCAACGAAAAAATTAATTCTTCAGGGTGAAAATCGAGGATATAAGTGTGAACTTATATCAGTTGATATCTCGGTGCATTTTTAAGCTAGCGCAAATCTGATAACACAGATCGACGCAGCTAAAAAATCCGCATCGAATGCACTATACTACATTGAGAAACGCTTAATACAAAAATTAGTTATGATCGTTTGAAAAATGATGCATTAGTGTATGTTGAGTTTCCATGTACACTCAACATTGCTTCCAAAAACATTTTGACAAAAATTTTTTCGAAAAATTTCAAAATAATTTAGCAAAAAGTAGATGTTTTTAGATTCCATTTTTCAAGGCAAAGACGATGGACAATGTTATTCAACGAAAAAATTAATTCTTCAGGGTGAAAATCGTGGATATAAGTGTGAACTTATATCAGTTGATATCTCGGTGCATTTTTAAGCTAGCGCAAATCTGATAACACAGATCGACGCAGCTTAAAAATCCGCATCGAATGCACTATACTACATTGAGAAACGCTTAATACAAAAATTAGTTATGATCGTTTGAAAAATGATGCATTAGTGTATGTTGAGTTTCCATGTACACACAACATTGCTTCCAAAAACATTTTGACAAAAATTTTTTCGAAAAATTTCAAAATAATTTAGCAAAAAGTAGATGTTTTTAGATTCCTTTTTTCAAAGCAAAGACGATGGACAATGTTATTCAACGAAAAAATTATTTCTTCAGGGTGAAAATCGAGGATATAAGTGTGAACTTATATCAGTTGATATCTCGGTGCATTTTTAAGCTAGCGCAAATCTGATAACACAGATCGACGCAGCTTAAAAATCCGCATCGAATGCACTATACTACATTGAAAAACGCTTGATACAAAAATTAGTTATGATCGTTTGAAAAATGATTCATTAGTGTATGTTGAGTTTCCATGTACACTCAACATTGCTTCCAAAAACATTTTGACAAAAATTTTTTCGAAAAATTTCAAAATAATTTAGCAAAAAGTAGATGTTTTTAGATTCCATTTTTCAAGGCAAAGACGATGGACAATGTTATTCAACGAAAAAATTAATTCTTCAGGGTGAAAATCGAGGATATAAGTGTGAACTTATATCAGTTGATATCTCGGTGCATTTTTAAGCTAGCGCAAATCTGATAACACAGATCGACGCAGCTTAAAAATCCGCATCGAATGCACTATACTACATTGAAAAACGCTTGATACAAAAATTAGTTATGATCGTTTGAAAAATGATGCATTAGTGTATGTTGAGTTTCCATGTACACTCAACATTGCTTCCAAAAACATTTTGACAAAAATTTTTTCGAAAAATTTCAAAATAATTTAGCAAAAAGTAGATGTTTTTAGATTCCATTTTTCAAGGCAAAGACGATGGACAATGTTATTCAACGAAAAAATTAATTCTTCAGGGTGAAAATCGTGGATATAAGTGTGAACTTATATCAGTTGATATCTCGGTGCATTTTTAAGCTAGCGCAAATCTGATAACACAGATCGACGCAGCTTAAAAATCCGCATCGAATGCACTATACTACATTGAGAAACGCTTAATACAAAAATTAGTTATGATCGTTTGAAAAATGATGCATTAGTGTATGTTGAGTTTCCATGTACACACAACATTGCTTCCAAAAACATTTTGACAAAAATTTTTTCGAAAAATTTCAAAATAATTTAGCAAAAAGTAGATGTTTTTAGATTCCTTTTTTCAAAGCAAAGACGATGGACAATGTTATTCAACGAAAAAATTATTTCTTCAGGGTGAAAATCGAGGATATAAGTGTGAACTTATATCAGTTGATATCTCGGTGCATTTTTAAGCTAGCGCAAATCTGATAACACAGATCGACGCAGCTTAAAAATCCGCATCGAATGCACTATACTACATTGAAAAACGCTTGATACAAAAATTAGTTATGATCGTTTGAAAAATGATTCATTAGTGTATGTTGAGTTTCCATGTACACTCAACATTGCTTCCAAAAACATTTTGACAAAAATTTTTTCGAAAAATTTCAAAATAATTTAGCAAAAAGTAGATGTTTTTAGATTCCATTTTTCAAGGCAAAGACGATGGACAATGTTATTCAACGAAAAAATTAATTCTTCAGGGTGAAAATCGAGGATATAAGTGTGAACTTATATCAGTTGATATCTCGGTGCATTTTTAAGCTAGCGCAAATCTGATAACACAGATCGACGCAGCTTAAAAATCCGCATCGAATGCACTATACTACATTGAGAAACGCTTAATACAAAAATTAGTTATGATCGTTTGAAAAATGATGCATTAGTGTATGTTGAGTTTCCATGTACACTCAACATTGCTTCCAAAAACATTTTGACAAAAATTTTTTCGAAAAATTTCAAAATAATTTAGCAAAAAGTAGATATTTTTAGATTCCTTTTTTCAAGGCAAAGACGATGGACAATGTTATTCAACGAAAAAATTAATTCTTCAGGGTGAAAATCGAGGATATAAGTGTGAACTTATATCAGTTGATATCTCGGTGCATTTTTAAGCTAGCGCAAATCTGATAACACAGATCGACGCAGCTAAAAAATCCGCATCGGATGCACTATACTACATTGAGAAACGCTTAATACAAAAATTAGTTATGATCGTTTGAAAAATGATGCATTAGTGTATGTTGAGTTTCCATGTACACACAACATTGCTTCCAAAAACATTTTGACAAAAATTTTTTCGAAAAATTTCAAAATAATTTAGCAAAAAGTAGATGTTTTTAGATTCCTTTTTTCAAAGCAAAGACGATGGACAATGTTATTCAACGAAAAAATTAATTCTTCAGGGTGAAAATCGAGGATATAAGTGTGAACTTATATCAGTTGATATCTCGGTGCATTTTTAAGCTAGCGCAAATCTGATAACACAGATCGACGCAGCTTAAAAATCCGCATCGAATGCACTATACTACATTGAGAAACGCTTAATACAAAAATTAGTTATGATCGTTTGAAAAATGATGCATTAGTGTATGTTGAGTTTCCATGTACACTCAACATTGCTTCCAAAAACATTTTGACAAAAATTTTTTCGAAAAATTTCAAAATAATTTAGCAAAAAGTAGATATTTTTAGATTCCTTTTTTCAAGGCAAAGACGATGGACAATGTTATTCAACGAAAAAATTAATTCTTCAGGGTGAAAATCGAGGATATAAGTGTGAACTTATATCAGTTGATATCTCGGTGCATTTTTAAGCTAGCGCAAATCTGATAACACAGATCGACGCAGCTAAAAAATCCGCATCGGATGCACTATACTACATTGAGAAACGCTTAATACAAAAATTAGTTATGATCGTTTGAAAAATGATGCATTAGTGTATGTTGAGTTTCCATGTACACACAACATTGCTTCCAAAAACATTTTGACAAAAATTTTTTCGAAAAATTTCAAAATAATTTAGCAAAAAGTAGATGTTTTTAGATTCCTTTTTTCAAAGCAAAGACGATGGACAATGTTATTCAACGAAAAAATTATTTCTTCAGGGTGAAAATCGAGGATATAAGTGTGAACTTATATCAGTTGATATCTCGGTGCATTTTTAAGCTAGCGCAAATCTGATAACACAGATCGACGCAGCTTAAAAATCCGCATCGAATGCACTATACTACATTGAAAAACGCTTGATACAAAAATTAGTTATGATCGTTTGAAAAATGATTCATTAGTGTATGTTGAGTTTCCATGTACACTCAACATTGCTTCCAAAAACATTTTGACAAAAATTTTTTCGAAAAATTTCAAAATAATTTAGCAAAAAGTAGATGTTTTTAGATTCCATTTTTCAAGGCAAAGACGATGGACAATGTTATTCAACGAAAAAATTAATTCTTCAGGGTGAAAATCGAGGATATAAGTGTGAACTTATATCAGTTGATATCTCGGTGCATTTTTAAGCTAGCGCAAATCTGATAACACAGATCGACGCAGCTAAAAAATCCGCATCGAATGCACTATACTACATTGAGAAACGCTTAATACAAAAATTAGTTATGATCGTTTGAAAAATGATGCATTAGTGTATGTTGAGTTTCCATGTACACTCAACATTGCTTCCAAAAACATTTTGACAAAAATTTTTTCGAAAAATTTCAAAATAATTTAGCAAAAAGTAGATGTTTTTAGATTCCATTTTTCAAGGCAAAGACGATGGACAATGTTATTCAACGAAAAAATTAATTCTTCAGGGTGAAAATCGTGGATATAAGTGTGAACTTATATCAGTTGATATCTCGGTGCATTTTTAAGCTAGCGCAAATCTGATAACACAGATCGACGCAGCTTAAAAATCCGCATCGAATGCACTATACTACATTGAGAAACGCTTAATACAAAAATTAGTTATGATCGTTTGAAAAATGATGCATTAGTGTATGTTGAGTTTCCATGTACACACAACATTGCTTCCAAAAACATTTTGACAAAAATTTTTTCGAAAAATTTCAAAATAATTTAGCAAAAAGTAGATGTTTTTAGATTCCTTTTTTCAAAGCAAAGACGATGGACAATGTTATTCAACGAAAAAATTATTTCTTCAGGGTGAAAATCGAGGATATAAGTGTGAACTTATATCAGTTGATATCTCGGTGCATTTTTAAGCTAGCGCAAATCTGATAACACAGATCGACGCAGCTTAAAAATCCGCATCGAATGCACTATACTACATTGAAAAACGCTTGATACAAAAATTAGTTATGATCGTTTGAAAAATGATTCATTAGTGTATGTTGAGTTTCCATGTACACTCAACATTGCTTCCAAAAACATTTTGACAAAAATTTTTTCGAAAAATTTCAAAATAATTTAGCAAAAAGTAGATGTTTTTAGATTCCATTTTTCAAGGCAAAGACGATGGACAATGTTATTCAACGAAAAAATTAATTCTTCAGGGTGAAAATCGAGGATATAAGTGTGAACTTATATCAGTTGATATCTCGGTGCATTTTTAAGCTAGCGCAAATCTGATAACACAGATCGACGCAGCTAAAAAATCCGCATCGAATGCACTATACTACATTGAGAAACGCTTAATACAAAAATTAGTTATGATCGTTTGAAAAATGATGCATTAGTGTATGTTGAGTTTCCATGTACACTCAACATTGCTTCCAAAAACATTTTGACAAAAATTTTTTCGAAAAATTTCAAAATAATTTAGCAAAAAGTAGATGTTTTTAGATTCCATTTTTCAAGGCAAAGACGATGGACAATGTTATTCAACGAAAAAATTAATTCTTCAGGGTGAAAATCGTGGATATAAGTGTGAACTTATATCAGTTGATATCTCGGTGCATTTTTAAGCTAGCGCAAATCTGATAACACAGATCGACGCAGCTTAAAAATCCGCATCGAATGCACTATACTACATTGAGAAACGCTTAATACAAAAATTAGTTATGATCGTTTGAAAAATGATGCATTAGTGTATGTTGAGTTTCCATGTACACTCAACATTGCTTCCAAAAACATTTTGACAAAAATTTTTTCGAAAAATTTCAAAATAATTCAGCAAAAAGTAGATGTTTTTAGATTCCTTTTTTCAAGGCAAAGACGATGGACAATGTTATTCAACGAAAAAATTATTTCTTCAGGGTGAAAATCGAGGATATAAGTGTGAACTTATATCAGTTGATATCTCGGTGCATTTTTAAGCTAGCCCAAATCTGATAACACAGATCGACGCAGCTTAAAAATCCGCATCGAATGCACTATACTACATTGAAAAACGCTTGATACAAAAATTAGTTATGATCGTTTGAAAAATGATTCATTAGTGTATGTTGAGTTTCCATGTACACTCAACATTGCTTCCAAAAACATTTTGACAAAAATTTTTTCGAAAAATTTCAAAATAATTTAGCAAAAAGTAGATGTTTTTAGATTCCATTTTTCAAGGCAAAGACGATGGACAATGTTATTCAACGAAAAAATTAATTCTTCAGGGTGAAAATCGAGGATATAAGTGTGAACTTATATCAGTTGATATCTCGGTGCATTTTTAAGCTAGCGCAAATCTGATAACACAGATCGACGCAGCTAAAACATCCGCATCGAATGCACTATACTACATTGAGAAACGCTTAATACAAAAATTAGTTATGATCGTTTGAAAAATGATGCAATAGTGTATGTTGAGTTTCCATGTACACTCAACATTGCTTCCAAAAACATTTTGACAAAAATTTTTTCGAAAAATTTCAAAATAATTTAGCAAAAAGTAGATGTTTTTAGATTCCTTTTTTCAAGGCAAAGACGATGGACAATGTTATTCAACGAAAAAATTATTTCTTCAGGGTGAAAATCGAGGATATAAATGTGAACTTATATCAGTTGATATCTTGGTGCATTTTTAAGCTAGCGCAAATCTGATAACACAGATCGACGCAGCTTAAAAATCCGCATCGAATGCACTATACTACATTGAAAAACGCTTGATACAAAAATTAGTTATGATCGTTTGAAAAATGATGCATTAGTGTATGTTGAGTTTCCATGTACACTCAACATTGCTTCCAAAAACATTTTGACAAAAATTTTTTCGAAAAATTTCAAAATAATTTAGCAAAAAGTAGATGTTTTTAGATTCCATTTTTCAAGGCAAAGACGATGGACAATGTTATTCAACGAAAAAATTAATTCTTCAGGGTGAAAATCGTGGATATAAGTGTGAACTTATATCAGTTGATATCTCGGTGCATTTTTAAGCTAGCGCAAATCTGATAACACAGATCGACGCAGCTTAAAAATCCGCATCGAATGCACTATACTACATTGAAAAACGCTTGATACAAAAATTAGTTATGATCGTTTGAAAAATGATGCATTAGTGTATGTTGAGTTTCCATGTACACTCAACATTGCTTCCAAAAACATTTTGACAAAAATTTTTTCGAAAAATTTCAAAATAATTTAGCAAAAAGTAGATGTTTTTAGATTCCATTTCTCAAGGCAAAGACGATAGACAATGTTATTCAACGAAAAAATTAATTCTTCAGGGTGAAAATCGAGGATATAAGTGTGAACTTATATCAGTTGATATCTCGGTGCATTTTTAAGCTAGCGCAAATCTGATAACACAGATCGACGCAGCTTAAAAATCCGCATCGAATGCACTATACTACATTGAGAAACACTTGATACAAAAATTAGTTATGATCGTTTGAAAAATGATGCATTAGTGTATGTTGAGTTTCCATGTACACTCAACATTGCTTCCAAAAACATTTTGACAAAAATTTTTTCGAAAAATTTCAAAATAATTTAGCAAAAAGTAGATGTTTTTAGATTCCTTTTTTCAAGGCAAAGACGATGGACAATGTTATTCAACGAAAAAATTATTTCTTCAGGGTGAAAATCGAGGATATAAATGTGAACTTATATCAGTTGATATCTTGGTGCATTTTTAAGCTAGCGCAAATCTGATAACACAGATCGACGCAGCTTAAAAATCCGCATCGAATGCACTATACTACATTGAAAAACGCTTGATACAAAAATTAGTTATGATCGTTTGAAAAATGATGCATTAGTGTATGTTGAGTTTCCATGTACACTCAACATTGCTTCCAAAAACATTTTGACAAAAATTTTTTCGAAAAATTTCAAAATAATTTAGCAAAAAGTAGATGTTTTTAGATTCCATTTTTCAAGGCAAAGACGATGGACAATGTTATTCAACGAAAAAATTAATTCTTCAGGGTGAAAATCGTGGATATAAGTGTGAACTTATATCAGTTGATATCTCGGTGCATTTTTAAGCTAGCGCAAATCTGATAACACAGATCGACGCAGCTTAAAAATCCGCATTGAATGCACTATACTACATTGAAAAACGCTTGATACAAAAATTAGTTATGATCGTTTGAAAAATGATGCATTAGTGTATGTTGAGTTTCCATGTACACTCAACATTGCTTCCAAAAACATTTTGACAAAAATTTTTTCGAAAAATTTCAAAATAATTTAGCAAAAAGTAGATGTTTTTAGATTCCATTTCTTAAGGCAAAGACGATAGACAATGTTATTCAACGAAAAAATTAATTCTTCAGGGTGAAAATCGAGGATATAAGTGTGAACTTATATCAGTTGATATCTCGGTGCATTTTTAAGCTAGCGCAAATCTGATAACACAGATCGACGCAGCTTAAAAATCCGCATCGAATGCACTATACTACATTGAGAAACACTTGATACAAAAATTAGTTATGATCGTTTGAAAAATGATGCATTAGTGTATGTTGAGTTTCCATGTACACTCAACATTGCTTCCAAAAACATTTTGACAAAAATTTTTTCGAAAAATTTCAAAATAATTTAGCAAAAAGTAGATGTTTTTAGATTCCTTTTTCCAAGGCAAAGACGATGGACAATGTTATTCAACGAAAAAATTAATTCTTCAGGGTGAAAATCGAGGATATAAGTGTGAACTTATATTAGTTGATATCTCGGTGCATTTTTAAGCTAGCGCAAATCTGATAACACAGATCGACGCAGCTTAAAAATCCGCATCGAATGCACTATACTACATTGAGAAACGCTTAATACAAAAATTAGTTATGATCGTTTGAAAAATGATGCATTAGTGTATGTTGAGTTTCCATGTACACTCAACATTGCTTCCAAAAACATTTTGACAAAAATTTTTTCGAAAAATTTCAAAATAATTCAGCAAAAAGTAGATGTTTTTAGATTCCTTTTTTCAAGGCAAAGACGATGGACAATGTTATTCAACGAAAAAATTATTTCTTCAGGGTGAAAATCGAGGATATAAGTGTGAACTTATATCAGTTGATATCTCGGTGCATTTTTAAGCTAGCGCAAATCTGATAACACAGATCGACGCAGCTTAAAAATCCGCATCGAATGCAATATACTACATTGAAAAACGCTTGATACAAAAATTAGTTATGATCGTTTGAAAAATGATGCATTAGTGTATGTTGAGTTTCCATGTACACTCAACATTGCTTCCAAAAACATTTTGACAAAAATTTTTTCGAAAAATTTCAAAATAATTTAGCAAAAAGTAGATGTTTTTAGATTCCATTTTTCAAGGCAAAGACGATGGACAATGTTATTCAACGAAAAAATTATTTCTTCAGGGTGAAAATCGAGGATATAAGTGTGAACTTATATCAGTTGATATCTCGGTGCATTTTTAAGCTAGCGCAAATCTGATAACACAGATCGACGCAGCTTAAAAATCCGCATCGAATGCACTATACTACATTGAGAAACACTTGATACAAAAATTAGTTATGATCGTTTGAAAAATGATGCATTAGTGTATGTTGAGTTTCCATGTACACTCAACATTGCTTCCAAAAACATTTTGACAAAAATTTTTTCGAAAAATTTCAAAATAATTTAGCAAAAAGTAGATGTTTTTAGATTCCATTTCTCAAGGCAAAGACGATAGACAATGTTATTCAACGAAAAAATTAATTCTTCAGGGTGAAAATCGAGGATATAAGTGTGAACTTATATCAGTTGATATCTCGGTGCATTTTTAAGCTAGCGCAAATCTGATAACACAGATCGACGCAGCTTAAAAATCCGCATCGAATGCACTATACTACATTGAGAAACACTTGATACAAAAATTAGTTATGATCGTTTGAAAAATGATGCATTAGTGTATGTTGAGTTTCCATGTACACTCAACATTGCTTCCAAAAACATTTTGACAAAAATTTTTTCGAAAAATTTCAAAATAATTTAGCAAAAAGTAGATGTTTTTAGATTCCATTTTTCAAGGCAAAGACGATGGACAATGTTATTCAACGAAAAAATTAATTCTTCAGGGTGAAAATCGTGGATATAAGTGTGAACTTATATCAGTTGATATCTCGGTGCATTTTTAAGCTAGCGCAAATCTGATAACACAGATCGACGCAGCTTAAAAATCCGCATCGAATGCACTATACTACATTGAGAAACGCTTAATACAAAAATTAGTTATGATCGTTTGAAAAATGATGCATTAGTGTATGTTGAGTTTCCATGTACACTCAACATTGCTTCCAAAAACATTTTGACAAAAATTTTTTCGAAAAATTTCAAAATAATTCAGCAAAAAGTAGATGTTTTTAGATTCCTTTTTTCAAGGCAAAGACGATGGACAATGTTATTCAACGAAAAAATTATTTCTTCAGGGTGAAAATCGAGGATATAAGTGTGAACTTATATCAGTTGATATCTCGGTGCATTTTTAAGCTAGCCCAAATCTGATAACACAGATCGACGCAGCTTAAAAATCCGCATCGAATGCACTATACTACATCGAAAAACGCTTGATACAAAAATTAGTTATGATCGTTTGAAAAATGATTCATTAGTGTATGTTGAGTTTCCATGTACACTCAACATTGCTTCCAAAAACATTTTGACAAAAATTTTTTCGAAAAATTTCAAAATAATTTAGCAAAAAGTAGATGTTTTTAGATTCCATTTTTCAAGGCAAAGACGATGGACAATGTTATTCAACGAAAAAATTAATTCTTCAGGGTGAAAATCGAGGATATAAGTGTGAACTTATATCAGTTGATATCTCGGTGCATTTTTAAGCTAGCGCAAATCTGATAACACAGATCGACGCAGCTAAAAAATCCGCATCGAATGCACTATACTACATTGAGAAACGCTTAATACAAAAATTAGTTATGATCGTTTGAAAAATGATGCAATAGTGTATGTTGAGTTTCCATGTACACTCAACATTGCTTCCAAAAACATTTTGACAAAAATTTTTTCGAAAAATTTCAAAATAATTTAGCAAAAAGTAGATGTTTTTAGATTCCTTTTTTCAAGGCAAAGACGATGGACAATGTTATTCAACGAAAAAATTATTTCTTCAGGGTGAAAATCGAGGATATAAATGTGAACTTATATCAGTTGATATCTCGGTGCATTTTTAAGCTAGCGCAAATCTGATAACACAGATCGACGCAGCTTAAAAATCCGCATCGAATGCACTATACTACATTGAAAAACGCTTGATACAAAAATTAGTTATGATCGTTTGAAAAATGATGCATTAGTGTATGTTGAGTTTCCATGTACACTCAACATTGCTTCCAAAAACATTTTGACAAAAATTTTTTCGAAAAATTTCAAAATAATTTAGCAAAAAGTAGATGTTTTTAGATTCCATTTCTCAAGGCAAAGACGATAGACAATGTTATTCAACGAAAAAATTAATTCTTCAGGGTGAAAATCGAGGATATAAGTGTGAACTTATATCAGTTGATATCTCGGTGCATTTTTAAGCTAGCGCAAATCTGATAACACAGATCGACGCAGCTTAAAAATCCGCATCGAATGCACTATACTACATTGAGAAACACTTGATACAAAAATTAGTTATGATCGTTTGAAAAATGATGCATTAGTGTATGTTGAGTTTCCATGTACACTCAACATTGCTTCCAAAAACATTTTGACAAAAATTTTTTCGAAAAATTTCAAAATAATTTAGCAAAAAGTAGATGTTTTTAGATTCCTTTTTTCAAGGCAAAGACGATGGACAATGTTATTCAACGAAAAAATTAATTCTTCAGGGTGAAAATCGAGGATATAAGTGTGAACTTATATTAGTTGATATCTCGGTGCATTTTTAAGCTAGCGCAAATCTGATAACACAGATCGACGCAGCTTAAAAATCCGCATCGAATGCACTATACTACATTGAGAAACGCTTAATACAAAAATTAGTTATGATCGTTTGAAAAATGATGCATTAGTGTATGTTGAGTTTCCATGTACACTCAACATTGCTTCCAAAAACATTTTGACAAAAATTTTTTCGAAAAATTTCAAAATAATTCAGCAAAAAGTAGATGTTTTTAGATTCCTTTTTTCAAGGCAAAGACGATGGACAATGTTATTCAACGAAAAAATTATTTCTTCAGGGTGAAAATCGAGGATATAAATGTGAACTTATATCAGTTGATATCTTGGTGCATTTTTAAGCTAGCGCAAATCTGATAACACAGATCGACGCAGCTTAAAAATCCGCATCGAATGCACTATACTACATTGAAAAACGCTTGATACAAAAATTAGTTATGATCGTTTGAAAAATGATGCATTAGTGTATGTTGAGTTTCCATGTACACTCAACATTGCTTCCAAAAACATTTTGACAAAAATTTTTTCGAAAAATTTCAAAATAATTTAGCAAAAAGTAGGTGTTTTTAAATTCCATTTTTCAAGGCAAAGACGATGGACAATGTTATTCAACGAAAAAATTAATTCTTCAGGGTGAAAATCGTGGATATAAGTGTGAACTTATATCAGTTGATATCTCGGTGCATTTTTAAGCTAGCGCAAATCTGATAACACAGATCGACGCAGCTTAAAAATCCGCATCGAATGCACTATACTACATTGAAAAACGCTTGATACAAAAATTAGTTATGATCGTTTGAAAAATGATGCATTAGTGTATGTTGAGTTTCCATGTACACTCAACATTGCTTCCAAAAACATTTTGACAAAAATTTTTTCGAAAAATTTCAAAATAATTTAGCAAAAAGTAGATGTTTTTAGATTCCATTTCTTAAGGCAAAGACGATAGACAATGTTATTCAACGAAAAAATTAATTCTTCAGGGTGAAAATCGAGGATATAAGTGTGAACTTATATCAGTTGATATCTCGGTGCATTTTTAAGCTAGCGCAAATCTGATAACACAGATCGACGCAGCTTAAAAATCCGCATCGAATGCACTATACTACATTGAGAAACACTTGATACAAAAATTAGTTATGATCGTTTGAAAAATGATGCATTAGTGTATGTTGAGTTTCCATGTACACTCAACATTGCTTCCAAAAACATTTTGACAAAAATTTTTTCGAAAAATTTCAAAATAATTTAGCAAAAAGTAGATGTTTTTAGATTCCTTTTTCCAAGGCAAAGACGATGGACAATGTTATTCAACGAAAAAATTAATTCTTCAGGGTGAAAATCGAGGATATAAGTGTGAACTTATATTAGTTGATATCTCGGTGCATTTTTAAGCTAGCGCAAATCTGATAACACAGATCGACGCAGCTTAAAAATCCGCATCGAATGCACTATACTACATTGAGAAACGCTTAATACAAAAATTAGTTATGATCGTTTGAAAAATGATGCATTAGTGTATGTTGAGTTTCCATGTACACTCAACATTGCTTCCAAAAACATTTTGACAAAAATTTTTTCGAAAAATTTCAAAATAATTCAGCAAAAAGTAGATGTTTTTAGATTCCTTTTTTCAAGGCAAAGACGATGGACAATGTTATTCAACGAAAAAATTATTTCTTCAGGGTGAAAATCGAGGATATAAGTGTGAACTTATATCAGTTGATATCTCGGTGCATTTTTAAGCTAGCGCAAATCTGATAACACAGATCGACGCAGCTTAAAAATCCGCATCGAATGCAATATACTACATTGAAAAACGCTTGATACAAAAATTAGTTATGATCGTTTGAAAAATGATGCATTAGTGTATGTTGAGTTTCCATGTACACTCAACATTGCTTCCAAAAACATTTTGACAAAAATTTTTTCGAAAAATTTCAAAATAATTTAGCAAAAAGTAGATGTTTTTAGATTCCATTTTTCAAGGCAAAGACGATGGACAATGTTATTCAACGAAAAAATTATTTCTTCAGGGTGAAAATCGAGGATATAAGTGTGAACTTATATCAGTTGATATCTCGGTGCATTTTTAAGCTAGCGCAAATCTGATAACACAGATCGACGCAGCTTAAAAATCCGCATCGAATGCACTATACTACATTGAGAAACACTTGATACAAAAATTAGTTATGATCGTTTGAAAAATGATGCATTAGTGTATGTTGAGTTTCCATGTACACTCAACATTGCTTCCAAAAACATTTTGACAAAAATTTTTTCGAAAATTTTCAAAATAATTTAGCAAAAAGTAGATGTTTTTAGATTCCATTTCTCAAGGCAAAGACGATAGACAATGTTATTCAACGAAAAAATTAATTCTTCAGGGTGAAAATCGAGGATATAAGTGTGAACTTATATCAGTTGATATCTCGGTGCATTTTTAAGCTAGCGCAAATCTGATAACACAGATCGACGCAGCTTAAAAATCCGCATCGAATGCACTATACTACATTGAGAAACACTTGATACAAAAATTAGTTATGATTGTTTGAAAAATGATGCATTAGTGTATGTTGAGTTTCCATGTACACTCAACATTGCTTCCAAAAACATTTTGACAAAAATTTTTTCGAAAAATTTCAAAATAATTTAGCAAAAAGTAGATGTTTTTAGATTCCATTTTTCAAGGCAAAGACGATTGACAATGTTATTCAACGAAAAAATTATTTCTTCAGGGTGAAAATCGAGGATATAAGTGTGAACTTATATCAGTTGATATCTCGGTGCATTTGTAAGCTAGCGCAAATCTGATAACACAGATCGACGCAGCTTAAAAATCCGCATCGAATGCACTATACTACATTGAGAAACACTTGATACAAAAATTAGTTATGATCGTTTGAAAAATGATGCATTAGTGTATGTTGAGTTTCCATGTACACTCAACATTGCTTCCAAAAACATTTTGACAAAAATTTTTTCGAAAAATTTCAAAATAATTTAGCAAAAAGTAGATGTTTTTAGATTCCATTTCTCAAGGCAAAGACGATAGACAATGTTATTCAACGAAAAAATTAATTCTTCAGGGTGAAAATCGAGGATATAAGTGTGAACTTATATCAGTTGATATCTCGGTGCATTTTTAAGCTAGCGCAAATCTGATAACACAGATCGACGCAGCTTAAAAATCCGCATCGAATGCACTATACTACATTGAGAAACACTTGATACAAAAATCAGTTATGATCGTTTGAAAAATGATGCATTAGTGTATGTTGAGTTTCCATGTACACTCAACATTGCTTCCAAAAACATTTTGACAAAAATTTTTTCGAAAAATTTCAAAATAATTTAGCAAAAAGTAGATGTTTTTAGATTCCATTTTTCAAGGCAAAGACGATGGACAATGTTATTCAACGAAAAAATTAATTCTTCAGGGTGAAAATCGTGGATATAAGTGTGAACTTATATCAGTTGATATCTCGGTGCATTTTTAAGCTAGCGCAAATCTGATAACACAGATCGACGCAGCTTAAAAATCCGCATCGAATGCACTATACTACATTGAGAAACGCTTAATACAAAAATTAGTTATGATCGTTTGAAAAATGATGCATTAGTGTATGTTGAGTTTCCATGTACACTCAACATTGCTTCCAAAAACATTTTGACAAAAATTTTTTCGAAAAATTTCAAAATAATTCAGCAAAAAGTAGATGTTTTTAGATTCCTTTTTTCAAGGCAAAGACGATGGACAATGTTATTCAACGAAAAAATTATTTCTTCAGGGTGAAAATCGAGGATATAAGTGTGAACTTATATCAGTTGATATCTCGGTGCATTTTTAAGCTAGCCCAAATCTGATAACACAGATCGACGCAGCTTAAAAATCCGCATCGAATGCACTATACTACATTGAAAAACGCTTGATACAAAAATTAGTTATGATCGTTTGAAAAATGATTCATTAGTGTATGTTGAGTTTCCATGTACACTCAACATTGCTTCCAAAAACATTTTGACAAAAATTTTTTCGAAAAATTTCAAAATAATTTAGCAAAAAGTAGATGTTTTTAGATTCCATTTTTCAAGGCAAAGACGATGGACAATGTTATTCAACGAAAAAATTAATTCTTCAGGGTGAAAATCGAGGATATAAGTGTGAACTTATATCAGTTGATATCTCGGTGCATTTTTAAGCTAGCGCAAATCTGATAACACAGATCGACGCAGCTAAAAAATCCGCATCGAATGCACTATACTACATTGAGAAACGCTTAATACAAAAATTAGTTATGATCGTTTGAAAAATGATGCAATAGTGTATGTTGAGTTTCCATGTACACTCAACATTGCTTCCAAAAACATTTTGACAAAAATTTTTTCGAAAAATTTCAAAATAATTTAGCAAAAAGTAGATGTTTTTAGATTCCTTTTTTCAAGGCAAAGACGATGGACAATGTTATTCAACGAAAAAATTATTTCTTCAGGGTGAAAATCGAGGATATAAATGTGAACTTATATCAGTTGATATCTTGGTGCATTTTTAAGCTAGCGCAAATCTGATAACACAGATCGACGCAGCTTAAAAATCCGCATCGAATGCACTATGCTACATTGAGAAACGCTTAATACAAAAATTAGTTATGATCGTTTGAAAAATGATGCATTAGTGTATGTTGAGTTTCCATGTACACTCAACATTGCTTCCAAAAACATTTTGACAAAAATTTTTTCGAAAAATTTCAAAATAATTTAGCAAAAAGTAGATGTTTTTAGATTCCATTTTTCAAGGCAAAGACGATGGACAATGTTATTCAACGAAAAAATTAATTCTTCAGGGTGAAAATCGTGGATATAAGTGTGAACTTATATCAGTTGATATCTCGGTGCATTTTTAAGCTAGCGCAAATCTGATAACACAGATCGACGCAGCTTAAAAATCCGCATCGAATGCACTATACTACATTGAGAAACGCTTAATACAGAAATTAGTTATGATCGTTTGAAAAATGATGCATTAGTGTATGTTGAGTTTCCATGTACACTCAACATTGCTTCCAAAAACATTTTGACAAAAATTTTTTCGAAAAATTTCAAAATAATTCAGCAAAAAGTAGATGTTTTTAGATTCCTTTTTTCAAGGCAAAGACGATGGACAATGTTATTCAACGAAAAAATTATTTCTTCAGGGTGAAAATCGAGGATATAAGTGTGAACTTATATCAGTTGATATCTCGGTGCATTTTTAAGCTAGCCCAAATCTGATAACACAGATCGACGCAGCTTAAAAATCCGCATCGAATGCACTATACTACATCGAAAAACGCTTGATACAAAAATTAGTTATGATCGTTTGAAAAATGATTCATTAGTGTATGTTGAGTTTCCATGTACACTCAACATTGCTTCCAAAAACATTTTGACAAAAATTTTTTCGAAAAATTTCAAAATAATTTAGCAAAAAGTAGATGTTTTTAGATTCCATTTTTCAAGGCAAAGACGATGGACAATGTTATTCAACGAAAAAATTAATTCTTCAGGGTGAAAATCGAGGATATAAGTGTGAACTTATATCAGTTGATATCTCGGTGCATTTTTAAGCTAGCGCAAATCTGATAACACAGATCGACGCAGCTAAAAAATCCGCATCGAATGCACTATACTACATTGAGAAACGCTTAATACAAAAATTAGTTATGATCGTTTGAAAAATGATGCAATAGTGTATGTTGAGTTTCCATGTACACTCAACATTGCTTCCAAAAACATTTTGACAAAAATTTTTTCGAAAAATTTCAAAATAATTTAGCAAAAAGTAGATGTTTTTAGATTCCTTTTTTCAAGGCAAAGACGATGGACAATGTTATTCAACGAAAAAATTATTTCTTCAGGGTGAAAATCGAGGATATAAATGTGAACTTATATCAGTTGATATCTTGGTGCATTTTTAAGCTAGCGCAAATCTGATAACACAGATCGACGCAGCTTGAAAATCCGCATCGAATGCACTATGCTACATTGAAAAACGCTTGATACAAAAATTAGTTATGATCGTTTGAAAAATGATGCATTAGTGTATGTTGAGTTTCCATGTACACTCAACATTGCTTCCAAAAACATTTTGACAAAAATTTTTTCGAAAAATTTCAGAATAATTTAGCAAAAAGTAGATGTTTTTAGATTCCATTTTTCAAGGCAAAGACGATGGACAATGTTATTCAACGAAAAAATTAATTCTTCAGGGTGAAAATCGTGGATATAAGTGTGAACTTATATCAGTTGATATCTCGGTGCATTTTTAAGCTAGCGCAAATCTGATAACACAGATCGACGCAGCTTAAAAATCCGCATCGAATGCACTATACTACATTGAAAAACGCTTGATACAAAAATTAGTTATGATCGTTTGAAAAATGATGCATTAGTGTATGTTGAGTTTCCATGTACACTCAACATTGCTTCCAAAAACATTTTGACAAAAATTTTTTCGAAAAATTTCAAAATAATTTAGCAAAAAGTAGATGTTTTTAGATTCCATTTCTCAAGGCAAAGACGATAGACAATGTTATTCAACGAAAAAATTAATTCTTCAGGGTGAAAATCGAGGATATAAGTGTGAACTTATATCAGTTGATATCTCGGTGCATTTTTAAGCTAGCGCAAATCTGATAACACAGATCGACGCAGCTTAAAAATCCGCATCGAATGCACTATACTACATTGAGAAACACTTGATACAAAAATTAGTTATGATCGTTTGAAAAATGATGCATTAGTGTATGTTGAGTTTCCATGTACACTCAACATTGCTTCCAAAAACATTTTGACAAAAATTTTTTCGAAAAATTTCAAAATAATTTAGCAAAAAGTAGATGTTTTTAGATTCCTTTTTTCAAGGCAAAGACGATGGACAATGTTATTCAACGAAAAAATTAATTCTTCAGGGTGAAAATCGAGGATATAAGTGTGAACTTATATTAGTTGATATCTCGGTGCATTTTTAAGCTAGCGCAAATCTAATAACACAGATCGACGCAGCTTAAAAATCCGCATCGAATGCACTATACTACATTGAGAAACGCTTAATACAAAAATTAGTTATGATCGTTTGAAAAATGATGCATTAGTGTATGTTGAGTTTCCATGTACACTCAACATTGCTTCCAAAAACATTTTGACAAAAATTTTTTCGAAAAATTTCAAAATAATTCAGCAAAAAGTAGATGTTTTTAGATTCCTTTTTTCAAGGCAAAGACGATGGACAATGTTATTCAACGAAAAAATTATTTCTTCAGGGTGAAAATCGAGGATATAAATGTGAACTTATATCAGTTGATATCTTGGTGCATTTTTAAGCTAGCGCAAATCTGATAACACAGATCGACGCAGCTTAAAAATCCGCATCGAATGCACTATACTACATTGAAAAACGCTTGATACAAAAATTAGTTATGATCGTTTGAAAAATGATGCATTAGTGTATGTTGAGTTTCCATGTACACTCAACATTGCTTCCAAAAACATTTTGACAAAAATTTTTTCGAAAAATTTCAAAATAATTTAGCAAAAAGTAGGTGTTTTTAGATTCCTTTTTTCAAGGCAAAGACGATGGACAATGTTATTCAACGAAAAAATTAATTCTTCAGGGTGAAAATCGTGGATATAAGTGTGAACTTATATCAGTTGATATCTCGGTGCATTTTTAAGCTAGCGCAAATCTGATAACACAGATCGACGCAGCTTAAAAATCCGCATCGAATGCACTATACTACATTGAAAAACGCTTGATACAAAAATTAGTTATGATCGTTTGAAAAATGATGCATTAGTGTATGTTGAGTTTCCATGTACACTCAACATTGCTTCCAAAAACATTTTGACAAAAATTTTTTCGAAAAATTTCAAAATAATTTAGCAAAAAGTAGATGTTTTTAGATTCCATTTCTTAAGGCAAAGACGATAGACAATGTTATTCAACGAAAAAATTAATTCTTCAGGGTGAAAATCGAGGATATAAGTGTGAACTTATATCAGTTGATATCTCGGTGCATTTTTAAGCTAGCGCAAATCTGATAACACAGATCGACGCAGCTTAAAAATCCGCATCGAATGCACTATACTACATTGAGAAACACTTGATACAAAAATTAGTTATGATCGTTTGAAAAATGATGCATTAGTGTATGTTGAGTTTCCATGTACACTCAACATTGCTTCCAAAAACATTTTGACAAAAATTTTTTCGAAAAATTTCAAAATAATTTAGCAAAAAGTAGATGTTTTTAGATTCCTTTTTCCAAGGCAAAGACGATGGACAATGTTATTCAACGAAAAAATTAATTCTTCAGGGTGAAAATCGAGGATATAAATGTGAACTTATATCAGTTGATATCTTGGTGCATTTTTAAGCTAGCGCAAATCTGATAACACAGATCGACGCAGCTTAAAAATCCGCATCGAATGCACTATACTACATTGAAAAACGCTTGATACAAAAATTAGTTATGATCGTTTGAAAAATGATGCATTAGTGTATGTTGAGTTTCCATGTACACTCAACATTGCTTCCAAAAACATTTTGACAAAAATTTTTTCGAAAAATTTCAAAATAATTTAGCAAAAAGTAGGTGTTTTTAGATTCCTTTTTTCAAGGCAAAGACGATGGACAATGTTATTCAACGAAAAAATTAATTCTTCAGGGTGAAAATCGTGGATATAAGTGTGAACTTATATCAGTTGATATCTCGGTGCATTTTTAAGCTAGCGCAAATCTGATAACACAGATCGACGCAGCTTAAAAATCCGCATCGAATGCACTATACTACATTGAAAAACGCTTGATACAAAAATTAGTTATGATCGTTTGAAAAATGATGCATTAGTGTATGTTGAGTTTCCATGTACACTCAACATTGCTTCCAAAAACATTTTGACAAAAATTTTTTCGAAAAATTTCAAAATAATTTAGCAAAAAGTAGATGTTTTTAGATTCCATTTCTTAAGGCAAAGACGATAGACAATGTTATTCAACGAAAAAATTAATTCTTCAGGGTGAAAATCGAGGATATAAGTGTGAACTTATATCAGTTGATATCTCGGTGCATTTTTAAGCTAGCGCAAATCTGATAACACAGATCGACGCAGCTTAAAAATCCGCATCGAATGCACTATACTACATTGAGAAACACTTGATACAAAAATTAGTTATGATCGTTTGAAAAATGATGCATTAGTGTATGTTGAGTTTCCATGTACACTCAACATTGCTTCCAAAAACATTTTGACAAAAATTTTTTCGAAAAATTTCAAAATAATTTAGCAAAAAGTAGATGTTTTTAGATTCCTTTTTCCAAGGCAAAGACGATGGACAATGTTATTCAACGAAAAAATTAATTCTTCAGGGTGAAAATCGAGGATATAAGTGTGAACTTATATTAGTTGATATCTCGGTGCATTTTTAAGCTAGCGCAAATCTGATAACACAGATCGACGCAGCTTAAAAATCCGCATCGAATGCACTATACTACATTGAGAAACGCTTAATACAAAAATTAGTTATGATCGTTTGAAAAATGATGCATTAGTGTATGTTGAGTTTCCATGTACACTCAACATTGCTTCCAAAAACATTTTGACAAAAATTTTTTCGAAAAATTTCAAAATAATTCAGCAAAAAGTAGATGTTTTTAGATTCCTTTTTTCAAGGCAAAGACGATGGACAATGTTATTCAACGAAAAAATTATTTCTTCAGGGTGAAAATCGAGGATATAAGTGTGAACTTATATCAGTTGATATCTCGGTGCATTTTTAAGCTAGCGCAAATCTGATAACACAGATCGACGCAGCTTAAAAATCCGCATCGAATGCAATATACTACATTGAAAAACGCTTGATACAAAAATTAGTTATGATCGTTTGAAAAATGATGCATTAGTGTATGTTGAGTTTCCATGTACACTCAACATTGCTTCCAAAAACATTTTGACAAAAATTTTTTCGAAAAATTTCAAAATAATTTAGCAAAAAGTAGATGTTTTTAGATTCCATTTTTCAAGGCAAAGACGATGGACAATGTTATTCAACGAAAAAATTATTTCTTCAGGGTGAAAATCGAGGATATAAGTGTGAACTTATATCAGTTGATATCTCGGTGCATTTTTAAGCTAGCGCAAATCTGATAACACAGATCGACGCAGCTTAAAAATCCGCATCGAATGCACTATACTACATTGAGAAACACTTGATACAAAAATTAGTTATGATCGTTTGAAAAATGATGCATTAGTGTATGTTGAGTTTCCATGTACACTCAACATTGCTTCCAAAAACATTTTGACAAAAATTTTTTCGAAAAATTTCAAAATAATTTAGCAAAAAGTAGATGTTTTTAGATTCCATTTCTCAAGGCAAAGACGATAGACAATGTTATTCAACGAAAAAATTAATTCTTCAGGGTGAAAATCGAGGATATAAGTGTGAACTTATATCAGTTGATATCTCGGTGCATTTTTAAGCTAGCGCAAATCTGATAACACAGATCGACGCAGCTTAAAAATCCGCATCGAATGCACTATACTACATTGAGAAACACTTGATACAAAAATTAGTTATGATTGTTTGAAAAATGATGCATTAGTGTATGTTGAGTTTCCATGTACACTCAACATTGCTTCCAAAAACATTTTGACAAAAATTTTTTCGAAAAATTTCAAAATAATTTAGCAAAAAGTAGATGTTTTTAGATTCCATTTTTCAAGGCAAAGACGATTGACAATGTTATTCAACGAAAAAATTATTTCTTCAGGGTGAAAATCGAGGATATAAGTGTGAACTTATATCAGTTGATATCTCGGTGCATTTTTAAGCTAGCGCAAATCTGATAACACAGATCGACGCAGCTTAAAAATCCGCATCGAATGCACTATACTACATTGAGAAACACTTGATACAAAAATTAGTTATGATCGTTTGAAAAATGATGCATTAGTGTATGTTGAGTTTCCATGTACACTCAACATTGCTTCCAAAAACATTTTGACAAAAATTTTTTCGAAAAATTTCAAAATAATTTAGCAAAAAGTAGATGTTTTTAGATTCCATTTCTCAAGGCAAAGACGATAGACAATGTTATTCAACGAAAAAATTAATTCTTCAGGGTGAAAATCGAGGATATAAGTGTGAACTTATATCAGTTGATATCTCGGTGCATTTTTAAGCTAGCGCAAATCTGATAACACAGATCGACGCAGCTTAAAAATCCGCATCGAATGCACTATACTACATTGAGAAACGCTTAATACAAAAATTAGTTATGATCGTTTGAAAAATGATGCATTAGTGTATGTTGAGTTTCCATGTACACTCAACATTGCTTCCAAAAACATTTTGACAAAAATTTTTTCGAAAAATTTCAAAATAATTCAGCAAAAAGTAGATGTTTTTAGATTCCTTTTTTCAAGGCAAAGACGATGGACAATGTTATTCAACGAAAAAATTATTTCTTCAGGGTGAAAATCGAGGATATAAGTGTGAACTTATATCAGTTGATATCTCGGTGCATTTTTAAGCTAGCCCAAATCTGATAACACAGATCGACGCAGCTTAAAAATCCGCATCGAATGCACTATACTACATTGAAAAACGCTTGATACAAAAATTAGTTATGATCGTTTGAAAAATGATTCATTAGTGTATGTTGAGTTTCCATGTACACTCAACATTGCTTCCAAAAACATTTTGACAAAAATTTTTTCGAAAAATTTCAAAATAATTTAGCAAAAAGTAGATGTTTTTAGATTCCATTTTTCAAGGCAAAGACGATGGACAATGTTATTCAACGAAAAAATTAATTCTTCAGGGTGAAAATCGAGGATATAAGTGTGAACTTATATCAGTTGATATCTCGGTGCATTTTTAAGCTAGCGCAAATCTGATAACACAGATCGACGCAGCTAAAAAATCCGCATCGAATGCACTATACTACATTGAGAAACGCTTAATACAAAAATTAGTTATGATCGTTTGAAAAATGATGCAATAGTGTATGTTGAGTTTCCATGTACACTCAACATTGCTTCCAAAAACATTTTGACAAAAATTTTTTCGAAAAATTTCAAAATAATTTAGCAAAAAGTAGATGTTTTTAGATTCCTTTTTTCAAGGCAAAGACGATGGACAATGTTATTCAACGAAAAAATTATTTCTTCAGGGTGAAAATCGAGGATATAAATGTGAACTTATATCAGTTGATATCTTGGTGCATTTTTAAGCTAGCGCAAATCTGATAACACAGATCGACGCAGCTTAAAAATCCGCATCGAATGCACTATGCTACATTGAAAAACGCTTGATACAAAAATTAGTTATGATCGTTTGAAAAATGATGCATTAGTGTATGTTGAGTTTCCATGTACACTCAACATTGCTTCCAAAAACATTTTGACAAAAATTTTTTCGAAAAATTTCAAAATAATTTAGCAAAAAGTAGATGTTTTTAGATTCCATTTTTCAAGGCAAAGACGATGGACAATGTTATTCAACGAAAAAATTAATTCTTCAGGGTGAAAATCGTGGATATAAGTGTGAACTTATATCAGTTGATATCTCGGTGCATTTTTAAGCTAGCGCAAATCTGATAACACAGATCGACGCAGCTTAAAAATCCGCATCGAATGCACTATACTACATTGAAAAACGCTTGATACAAAAATTAGTTATGATCGTTTGAAAAATGATGCATTAGTGTATGTTGAGTTTCCATGTACACTCAACATTGCTTCCAAAAACATTTTGACAAAAATTTTTTCGAAAAATTTCAAAATAATTTAGCAAAAAGTAGATGTTTTTAGATTCCATTTCTCAAGGCAAAGACGATAGACAATGTTATTCAACGAAAAAATTAATTCTTCAGGGTGAAAATCGAGGATATAAGTGTGAACTTATATCAGTTGATATCTCGGTGCATTTT
Organism: Auanema rhodensis; assembly: GCA_964057225.1. Classification (NCBI taxonomy): domain Eukaryota; kingdom Metazoa; phylum Nematoda; class Chromadorea; order Rhabditida; family Rhabditidae; genus Auanema; species Auanema rhodense. The sequence continues at coordinate 3,435,948 of OZ059899.1, read as the reverse complement.
TAAGCTAGCGCAAATCTGATAACACAGATCGACGCAGCTTAAAAATCCGCATCGAATGCACTATACTACATTGAGAAACACTTGATACAAAAATTAGTTATGATCGTTTGAAAAATGATGCATTAGTGTATGTTGAGTTTCCATGTACACTCAACATTGCTTCCAAAAACATTTTGACAAAAATTTTTTCGAAAAATTTCAAAATAATTTAGCAAAAAGTAGATGTTTTTAGATTCCTTTTTTCAAGGCAAAGACGATGGACAATGTTATTCAACGAAAAAATTAATTCTTCAGGGTGAAAATCGAGGATATAAGTGTGAACTTATATTAGTTGATATCTCGGTGCATTTTTAAGCTAGCGCAAATCTGATAACACAGATCGACGCAGCTTAAAAATCCGCATCGAATGCACTATACTACATTGAGAAACGCTTAATACAAAAATTAGTTATGATCGTTTGAAAAATGATGCATTAGTGTATGTTGAGTTTCCATGTACACTCAACATTGCTTCCAAAAACATTTTGACAAAAATTTTTTCGAAAAATTTCAAAATAATTCAGCAAAAAGTAGATGTTTTTAGATTCCTTTTTTCAAGGCAAAGACGATGGACAATGTTATTCAACGAAAAAATTATTTCTTCAGGGTGAAAATCGAGGATATAAATGTGAACTTATATCAGTTGATATCTTGGTGCATTTTTAAGCTAGCGCAAATCTGATAACACAGATCGACGCAGCTTAAAAATCCGCATCGAATGCACTATACTACATTGAAAAACGCTTGATACAAAAATTAGTTATGATCGTTTGAAAAATGATGCATTAGTGTATGTTGAGTTTCCATGTACACTCAACATTGCTTCCAAAAACATTTTGACAAAAATTTTTTCGAAAAATTTCAAAATAATTTAGCAAAAAGTAGATGTTTTTAGATTCCATTTTTCAAGGCAAAGACGATGGACAATGTTATTCAACGAAAAAATTAATTCTTCAGGGTGAAAATCGTGGATATAAGTGTGAACTTATATCAGTTGATATCTCGGTGCATTTTTAAGCTAGCGCAAATCTGATAACACAGATCGACGCAGCTTAAAAATCCGCATCGAATGCACTATACTACATTGAAAAACGCTTGATACAAAAATTAGTTATGATCGTTTGAAAAATGATGCATTAGTGTATGTTGAGTTTCCATGTACACTCAACATTGCTTCCAAAAACATTTTGACAAAAATTTTTTCGAAAAATTTCAAAATAATTTAGCAAAAAGTAGATGTTTTTAGATTCCATTTCTCAAGGCAAAGACGATAGACAATGTTATTCAACGAAAAAATTAATTCTTCAGGGTGAAAATCGAGGATATAAGTGTGAACTTATATCAGTTGATATCTCGGTGCATTTTTAAGCTAGCGCAAATCTGATAACACAGATCGACGCAGCTTAAAAATCCGCATCGAATGCACTATACTACATTGAGAAACACTTGATACAAAAATTAGTTATGATCGTTTGAAAAATGATGCATTAGTGTATGTTGAGTTTCCATGTACACTCAACATTGCTTCCAAAAACATTTTGACAAAAATTTTTTCGAAAAATTTCAAAATAATTTAGCAAAAAGTAGATGTTTTTAGATTCCTTTTTCCAAGGCAAAGACGATGGACAATGTTATTCAACGAAAAAATTAATTCTTCAGGGTGAAAATCGAGGATATAAGTGTGAACTTATATTAGTTGATATCTCGGTGCATTTTTAAGCTAGCGCAAATCTGATAACACAGATCGACGCAGCTTAAAAATCCGCATCGAATGCACTATACTACATTGAGAAACGCTTAATACAAAAATTAGTTATGATCGTTTGAAAAATGATGCATTAGTGTATGTTGAGTTTCCATGTACACTCAACATTGCTTCCAAAAACATTTTGACAAAAATTTTTTCGAAAAATTTCAAAATAATTCAGCAAAAAGTAGATGTTTTTAGATTCCTTTTTTCAAGGCAAAGACGATGGACAATGTTATTCAACGAAAAAATTATTTCTTCAGGGTGAAAATCGAGGATATAAGTGTGAACTTATATCAGTTGATATCTCGGTGCATTTTTAAGCTAGCGCAAATCTGATAACACAGATCGACGCAGCTTAAAAATCCGCATCGAATGCAATATACTACATTGAAAAACGCTTGATACAAAAATTAGTTATGATCGTTTGAAAAATGATGCATTAGTGTATGTTGAGTTTCCATGTACACTCAACATTGCTTCCAAAAACATTTTGACAAAAATTTTTTCGAAAAATTTCAAAATAATTTAGCAAAAAGTAGATGTTTTTAGATTCCATTTTTCAAGGCAAAGACGATGGACAATGTTATTCAACGAAAAAATTATTTCTTCAGGGTGAAAATCGAGGATATAAGTGTGAACTTATATCAGTTGATATCTCGGTGCATTTTTAAGCTAGCGCAAATCTGATAACACAGATCGACGCAGCTTAAAAATCCGCATCGAATGCACTATACTACATTGAGAAACACTTGATACAAAAATTAGTTATGATCGTTTGAAAAATGATGCATTAGTGTATGTTGAGTTTCCATGTACACTCAACATTGCTTCCAAAAACATTTTGACAAAAATTTTTTCGAAAAATTTCAAAATAATTTAGCAAAAAGTAGATGTTTTTAGATTCCATTTCTCAAGGCAAAGACGATAGACAATGTTATTCAACGAAAAAATTAATTCTTCAGGGTGAAAATCGAGGATATAAGTGTGAACTTATATCAGTTGATATCTCGGTGCATTTTTAAGCTAGCGCAAATCTGATAACACAGATCGACGCAGCTTAAAAATCCGCATCGAATGCACTATACTACATTGAGAAACGCTTAATACAAAAATTAGTTATGATCGTTTGAAAAATGATGCATTAGTGTATGTTGAGTTTCCATGTACACTCAACATTGCTTCCAAAAACATTTTGACAAAAATTTTTTCGAAAAATTTCAAAATAATTCAGCAAAAAGTAGATGTTTTTAGATTCCTTTTTTCAAGGCAAAGACGATGGACAATGTTATTCAACGAAAAAATTATTTCTTCAGGGTGAAAATCGAGGATATAAGTGTGAACTTATATCAGTTGATATCTCGGTGCATTTTTAAGCTAGCCCAAATCTGATAACACAGATCGACGCAGCTTAAAAATCCGCATCGAATGCACTATACTACATTGAAAAACGCTTGATACAAAAATTAGTTATGATCGTTTGAAAAATGATTCATTAGTGTATGTTGAGTTTCCATGTACACTCAACATTGCTTCCAAAAACATTTTGACAAAAATTTTTTCGAAAAATTTCAAAATAATTTAGCAAAAAGTAGATGTTTTTAGATTCCATTTTTCAAGGCAAAGACGATGGACAATGTTATTCAACGAAAAAATTAATTCTTCAGGGTGAAAATCGAGGATATAAGTGTGAACTTATATCAGTTGATATCTCGGTGCATTTTTAAGCTAGCGCAAATCTGATAACACAGATCGACGCAGCTTAAAAATCCGCATCGAATGCACTATACTACATTGAGAAACACTTGATACAAAAATTAGTTATGATCGTTTGAAAAATGATGCATTAGTGTATGTTGAGTTTCCATGTACACTCAACATTGCTTCCAAAAACATTTTGACAAAAATTTTTTCGAAAAATTTCAAAATAATTTAGCAAAAAGTAGATGTTTTTAGATTCTTTTTTCCAAGGCAAAGACGATGGACAATGTTATTCAACGAAAAAATTAATTCTTCAGGGTGAAAATCGAGGATATAAGTGTGAACTTATATTAGTTGATATCTCGGTGCATTTTTAAGCTAGCGCAAATCTGATAACACAGATCGACGCAGCTTAAAAATCCGCATCGAATGCACTATACTACATTGAGAAACGCTTAATACAAAAATTAGTTATGATCGTTTGAAAAATGATGCATTAGTGTATGTTGAGTTTCCATGTACACTCAACATTGCTTCCAAAAACATTTTGACAAAAATTTTTTCGAAAAATTTCAAAATAATTCAGCAAAAAGTAGATGTTTTTAGATTCCTTTTTTCAAGGCAAAGACGATGGACAATGTTATTCAACGAAAAAATTATTTCTTCAGGGTGAAAATCGAGGATATAAGTGTGAACTTATATCAGTTGATATCTCGGTGCATTTTTAAGCTAGCCCAAATCTGATAACACAGATCGACGCAGCTTAAAAATCCGCATCGAATGCACTATACTACATTGAAAAACGCTTGATACAAAAATTAGTTATGATCGTTTGAAAAATGATTCATTAGTGTATGTTGAGTTTCCATGTACACTCAACATTGCTTCCAAAAACATTTTGACAAAAATTTTTTCGAAAAATTTCAAAATAATTTAGCAAAAAGTAGATGTTTTTAGATTCCATTTTTCAAGGCAAAGACGATGGACAATGTTATTCAACGAAAAAATTAATTCTTCAGGGTGAAAATCGAGGATATAAGTGTGAACTTATATCAGTTGATATCTCGGTGCATTTTTAAGCTAGCGCAAATCTGATAACACAGATCGACGCAGCTTAAAAATCCGCATCGAATGCACTATACTACATTGAGAAACACTTGATACAAAAATTAGTTATGATCGTTTGAAAAATGATGCATTAGTGTATGTTGAGTTTCCATGTACACTCAACATTGCTTCCAAAAACATTTTGACAAAAATTTTTTCGAAAAATTTCAAAATAATTTAGCAAAAAGTAGATGTTTTTAGATTCCTTTTTCCAAGGCAAAGACGATGGACAATGTTATTCAACGAAAAAATTAATTCTTCAGGGTGAAAATCGAGGATATAAGTGTGAACTTATATTAGTTGATATCTCGGTGCATTTTTAAGCTAGCGCAAATCTGATAACACAGATCGACGCAGCTTAAAAATCCGCATCGAATGCACTATACTACATTGAGAAACGCTTAATACAAAAATTAGTTATGATCGTTTGAAAAATGATGCATTAGTGTATGTTGAGTTTCCATGTACACTCAACATTGCTTCCAAAAACATTTTGACAAAAATTTTTTCGAAAAATTTCAAAATAATTCAGCAAAAAGTAGATGTTTTTAGATTCCTTTTTTCAAGGCAAAGACGATGGACAATGTTATTCAACGAAAAAATTATTTCTTCAGGGTGAAAATCGAGGATATAAGTGTGAACTTATATCAGTTGATATCTCGGTGCATTTTTAAGCTAGCGCAAATCTGATAACACAGATCGACGCAGCTTAAAAATCCGCATCGAATGCAATATACTACATTGAAAAACGCTTGATACAAAAATTAGTTATGATCGTTTGAAAAATGATGCATTAGTGTATGTTGAGTTTCCATGTACACTCAACATTGCTTCCAAAAACATTTTGACAAAAATTTTTTCGAAAAATTTCAAAATAATTTAGCAAAAAGTAGATGTTTTTAGATTCCATTTTTCAAGGCAAAGACGATGGACAATGTTATTCAACGAAAAAATTATTTCTTCAGGGTGAAAATCGAGGATATAAGTGTGAACTTATATCAGTTGATATCTCGGTGCATTTTTAAGCTAGCGCAAATCTGATAACACAGATCGACGCAGCTTAAAAATCCGCATCGAATGCACTATACTACATTGAGAAACACTTGATACAAAAATTAGTTATGATCGTTTGAAAAATGATGCATTAGTGTATGTTGAGTTTCCATGTACACTCAACATTGCTTCCAAAAACATTTTGACAAAAATTTTTTCGAAAAATTTCAAAATAATTTAGCAAAAAGTAGATGTTTTTAGATTCCATTTCTCAAGGCAAAGACGATAGACAATGTTATTCAACGAAAAAATTAATTCTTCAGGGTGAAAATCGAGGATATAAGTGTGAACTTATATCAGTTGATATCTCGGTGCATTTTTAAGCTAGCGCAAATCTGATAACACAGATCGACGCAGCTTAAAAATCCGCATCGAATGCACTATACTACATTGAGAAACGCTTAATACAAAAATTAGTTATGATCGTTTGAAAAATGATGCATTAGTGTATGTTGAGTTTCCATGTACACTCAACATTGCTTCCAAAAACATTTTGACAAAAATTTTTTCGAAAAATTTCAAAATAATTCAGCAAAAAGTAGATGTTTTTAGATTCCTTTTTTCAAGGCAAAGACGATGGACAATGTTATTCAACGAAAAAATTATTTCTTCAGGGTGAAAATCGAGGATATAAGTGTGAACATATATCAGTTGATATCTCGGTGCATTTTTAAGCTAGCCCAAATCTGATAACACAGATCGACGCAGCTTAAAAATCCGCATCGAATGCACTATACTACATTGAAAAACGCTTGATACAAAAATTAGTTATGATCGTTTGAAAAATGATTCATTAGTGTATGTTGAGTTTCCATGTACACTCAACATTGCTTCCAAAAACATTTTGACAAAAATTTTTTCGAAAAATTTCAAAATAATTTAGCAAAAAGTAGATGTTTTTAGATTCCTTTTTTCAAGGCAAAGACGATGGACAATGTTATTCAACGAAAAAATTATTTCTTCAGGGTGAAAATCGAGGATATAAATGTGAACTTATATCAGTTGATATCTTGGTGCATTTTTAAGCTAGCGCAAATCTGATAACACAGATCGACGCAGCTTAAAAATCCGCATCGAATGCACTATGCTACATTGAAAAACGCTTGATACAAAAATTAGTTATGATCGTTTGAAAAATGATGCATTAGTGTATGTTGAGTTTCCATGTACACTCAACATTGCTTCCAAAAACATTTTGACAAAAATTTTTTCGAAAAATTTCAAAATAATTTAGCAAAAAGTAGATGTTTTTAGATTCCATTTTTCAAGGCAAAGACGATGGACAATGTTATTCAACGAAAAAATTAATTCTTCAGGGTGAAAATCGTGGATATAAGTGTGAACTTATATCAGTTGATATCTCGGTGCATTTTTAAGCTAGCGCAAATCTGATAACACAGATCGACGCAGCTTAAAAATCCGCATCGAATGCACTATACTACATTGAAAAACGCTTGATACAAAAATTAGTTATGATCGTTTGAAAAATGATTCATTAGTGTATGTTGAGTTTCCATGTACACTCAACATTGCTTCCAAAAACATTTTGACAAAAATTTTTTCGAAAAATTTCAAAATAATTTAGCAAAAAGTAGATGTTTTTAGATTCCATTTTTCAAGGCAAAGACGATGGACAATGTTATTCAACGAAAAAATTAATTCTTCAGGGTGAAAATCGAGGATATAAGTGTGAACTTATATCAGTTGATATCTCGGTGCATTTTTAAGCTAGCGCAAATCTGATAACACAGATCGACGCAGCTTAAAAATCCGCATCGAATGCACTATACTACATTGAGAAACACTTGATACAAAAATTAGTTATGATCGTTTGAAAAATGATGCATTAGTGTATGTTGAGTTTCCATGTACACTCAACATTGCTTCCAAAAACATTTTGACAAAAATTTTTTCGAAAAATTTCAAAATAATTTAGCAAAAAGTAGATGTTTTTAGATTCTTTTTTCCAAGGCAAAGACGATGGACAATGTTATTCAACGAAAAAATTAATTCTTCAGGGTGAAAATCGAGGATATAAGTGTGAACTTATATTAGTTGATATCTCGGTGCATTTTTAAGCTAGCGCAAATCTGATAACACAGATCGACGCAGCTTAAAAATCCGCATCGAATGCACTATACTACATTGAGAAACGCTTAATACAAAAATTAGTTATGATCGTTTGAAAAATGATGCATTAGTGTATGTTGAGTTTCCATGTACACTCAACATTGCTTCCAAAAACATTTTGACAAAAATTTTTTCGAAAAATTTCAAAATAATTCAGCAAAAAGTAGATGTTTTTAGATTCCTTTTTTCAAGGCAAAGACGATGGACAATGTTATTCAACGAAAAAATTATTTCTTCAGGGTGAAAATCGAGGATATAAGTGTGAACTTATATCAGTTGATATCTCGGTGCATTTTTAAGCTAGCCCAAATCTGATAACACAGATCGACGCAGCTTAAAAATCCGCATCGAATGCACTATACTACATTGAAAAACGCTTGATACAAAAATTAGTTATGATCGTTTGAAAAATGATTCATTAGTGTATGTTGAGTTTCCATGTACACTCAACATTGCTTCCAAAAACATTTTGACAAAAATTTTTTCGAAAAATTTCAAAATAATTTAGCAAAAAGTAGATGTTTTTAGATTCCATTTTTCAAGGCAAAGACGATGGACAATGTTATTCAACGAAAAAATTAATTCTTCAGGGTGAAAATCGAGGATATAAGTGTGAACTTATATCAGTTGATATCTCGGTGCATTTTTAAGCTAGCGCAAATCTGATAACACAGATCGACGCAGCTTAAAAATCCGCATCGAATGCACTATACTACATTGAGAAACACTTGATACAAAAATTAGTTATGATCGTTTGAAAAATGATGCATTAGTGTATGTTGAGTTTCCATGTACACTCAACATTGCTTCCAAAAACATTTTGACAAAAATTTTTTCGAAAAATTTCAAAATAATTTAGCAAAAAGTAGATGTTTTTAGATTCCTTTTTCCAAGGCAAAGACGATGGACAATGTTATTCAACGAAAAAATTAATTCTTCAGGGTGAAAATCGAGGATATAAGTGTGAACTTATATTAGTTGATATCTCGGTGCATTTTTAAGCTAGCGCAAATCTGATAACACAGATCGACGCAGCTTAAAAATCCGCATCGAATGCACTATACTACATTGAGAAACGCTTAATACAAAAATTAGTTATGATCGTTTGAAAAATGATGCATTAGTGTATGTTGAGTTTCCATGTACACTCAACATTGCTTCCAAAAACATTTTGACAAAAATTTTTTCGAAAAATTTCAAAATAATTCAGCAAAAAGTAGATGTTTTTAGATTCCTTTTTTCAAGGCAAAGACGATGGACAATGTTATTCAACGAAAAAATTATTTCTTCAGGGTGAAAATCGAGGATATAAGTGTGAACTTATATCAGTTGATATCTCGGTGCATTTTTAAGCTAGCGCAAATCTGATAACACAGATCGACGCAGCTTAAAAATCCGCATCGAATGCAATATACTACATTGAAAAACGCTTGATACAAAAATTAGTTATGATCGTTTGAAAAATGATGCATTAGTGTATGTTGAGTTTCCATGTACACTCAACATTGCTTCCAAAAACATTTTGACAAAAATTTTTTCGAAAAATTTCAAAATAATTTAGCAAAAAGTAGATGTTTTTAGATTCCATTTTTCAAGGCAAAGACGATGGACAATGTTATTCAACGAAAAAATTATTTCTTCAGGGTGAAAATCGAGGATATAAGTGTGAACTTATATCAGTTGATATCTCGGTGCATTTTTAAGCTAGCGCAAATCTGATAACACAGATCGACGCAGCTTAAAAATCCGCATCGAATGCACTATACTACATTGAGAAACACTTGATACAAAAATTAGTTATGATCGTTTGAAAAATGATGCATTAGTGTATGTTGAGTTTCCATGTACACTCAACATTGCTTCCAAAAACATTTTGACAAAAATTTTTTCGAAAAATTTCAAAATAATTTAGCAAAAAGTAGATGTTTTTAGATTCCATTTCTCAAGGCAAAGACGATAGACAATGTTATTCAACGAAAAAATTAATTCTTCAGGGTGAAAATCGAGGATATAAGTGTGAACTTATATCAGTTGATATCTCGGTGCATTTTTAAGCTAGCGCAAATCTGATAACACAGATCGACGCAGCTTAAAAATCCGCATCGAATGCACTATACTACATTGAGAAACGCTTAATACAAAAATTAGTTATGATCGTTTGAAAAATGATGCATTAGTGTATGTTGAGTTTCCATGTACACTCAACATTGCTTCCAAAAACATTTTGACAAAAATTTTTTCGAAAAATTTCAAAATAATTCAGCAAAAAGTAGATGTTTTTAGATTCCTTTTTTCAAGGCAAAGACGATGGACAATGTTATTCAACGAAAAAATTATTTCTTCAGGGTGAAAATCGAGGATATAAGTGTGAACTTATATCAGTTGATATCTCGGTGCATTTTTAAGCTAGCCCAAATCTGATAACACAGATCGACGCAGCTTAAAAATCCGCATCGAATGCACTATACTACATTGAAAAACGCTTGATACAAAAATTAGTTATGATCGTTTGAAAAATGATTCATTAGTGTATGTTGAGTTTCCATGTACACTCAACATTGCTTCCAAAAACATTTTGACAAAAATTTTTTCGAAAAATTTCAAAATAATTTAGCAAAAAGTAGATGTTTTTAGATTCCTTTTTTCAAGGCAAAGACGATGGACAATGTTATTCAACGAAAAAATTATTTCTTCAGGGTGAAAATCGAGGATATAAATGTGAACTTATATCAGTTGATATCTTGGTGCATTTTTAAGCTAGCGCAAATCTGATAACACAGATCGACGCAGCTTAAAAATCCGCATCGAATGCACTATGCTACATTGAAAAACGCTTGATACAAAAATTAGTTATGATCGTTTGAAAAATGATGCATTAGTGTATGTTGAGTTTCCATGTACACTCAACATTGCTTCCAAAAACATTTTGACAAAAATTTTTTCGAAAAATTTCAAAATAATTTAGCAAAAAGTAGATGTTTTTAGATTCCATTTTTCAAGGCAAAGACGATGGACAATGTTATTCAACGAAAAAATTAATTCTTCAGGGTGAAAATCGTGGATATAAGTGTGAACTTATATCAGTTGATATCTCGGTGCATTTTTAAGCTAGCGCAAATCTGATAACACAGATCGACGCAGCTTAAAAATCCGCATCGAATGCACTATACTACATTGAAAAACGCTTGATACAAAAATTAGTTATGATCGTTTGAAAAATGATGCATTAGTGTATGTTGAGTTTCCATGTACACTCAACATTGCTTCCAAAAACATTTTGACAAAAATTTTTTCGAAAAATTTCAAAATAATTTAGCAAAAAGTAGATGTTTTTAGATTCCATTTCTCAAGGCAAAGACGATAGACAATGTTATTCAACGAAAAAATTAATTCTTCAGGGTGAAAATCGAGGATATAAGTGTGAACTTATATCAGTTGATATCTCGGTGCATTTTTAAGCTAGCGCAAATCTGATAACACAGATCGACGCAGCTTAAAAATCCGCATCGAATGCACTATACTACATTGAGAAACACTTGATACAAAAATTAGTTATGATCGTTTGAAAAATGATGCATTAGTGTATGTTGAGTTTCCATGTACACTCAACATTGCTTCCAAAAACATTTTGACAAAAATTTTTTCGAAAAATTTCAAAATAATTTAGCAAAAAGTAGATGTTTTTAGATTCCTTTTTTCAAGGCAAAGACGATGGATAATGTGATTCAACGAAAAAATTAATTCTTCAGGGTGAAAATCGAGGATATAAGTGTGAACTTATATCAGTTGATATCTCGGTGCATTTTTAAGCTAGCGCAAATCTGATAACACAGATCGACGCAGCTTAAAAATCCGCATCGAATGCACTATACTACATTGAGAAACACTTGATACAAAAATTAGTTATGATCGTTTGAAAAATGATGCATTAGTGTATGTTGAGTTTCCATGTACACTCAACATTGCTTCCAAAAACATTTTGACAAAAATTTTTTCGAAAAATTTCAAAATAATTTAGCAAAAAGTAGATGTTTTTAGATTCCATTTCTCAAGGCAAAGACGATAGACAATGTTATTCAACGAAAAAATTAATTCTTCAGGGTGAAAATCGAGGATATAAGTGTGAACTTATATCAGTTGATATCTCGGTGCATTTTTAAGCTAGCGCAAATCTGATAACACAGATCGACGCAGCTTAAAAATCCGCATCGAATGCACTATACTACATTGAGAAACACTTGATACAAAAATTAGTTATGATCGTTTGAAAAATGATGCATTAGTGTATGTTGAGTTTCCATGTACACTCAACATTGCTTCCAAAAACATTTTGACAAAAATTTTTTCGAAAAATTTCAAAATAATTTAGCAAAAAGTAGATGTTTTTAGATTCCTTTTTTCAAGGCAAAGACGATGGACAATGTTATTCAACGAAAAAATTAATTCTTCAGGGTGAAAATCGAGGATATAAGTGTGAACTTATATTAGTTGATATCTCGGTGCATTTTTAAGCTAGCGCAAATCTGATAACACAGATCGACGCAGCTTAAAAATCCGCATCGAATGCACTATACTACATTGAGAAACGCTTAATACAAAAATTAGTTATGATCGTTTGAAAAATGATGCATTAGTGTATGTTGAGTTTCCATGTACACTCAACATTGCTTCCAAAAACATTTTGACAAAAATTTTTTCGAAAAATTTCAAAATAATTCAGCAAAAAGTAGATGTTTTTAGATTCCTTTTTTCAAGGCAAAGACGATGGACAATGTTATTCAACGAAAAAATTAATTCTTCAGGGTGAAAATCGAGGATATAAGTGTGAACTTATATTAGTTGATATCTCGGTGCATTTTTAAGCTAGCGCAAATCTGATAACACAGATCGACGCAGCTTAAAAATCCGCATCGAATGCACTATACTACATTGAGAAACGCTTAATACAAAAATTAGTTATGATCGTTTGAAAAATGATGCATTAGTGTATGTTGAGTTTCCATGTACACTCAACATTGCTTCCAAAAACATTTTGACAAAAATTTTTTCGAAAAATTTCAAAATAATTTAGCAAAAAGTAGATGTTTTTAGATTCCTTTTTTCAAGGCAAAGACGATAGACAATGTTATTCAACGAAAAAATTAATTCTTCAGGGTGAAAATCGAGGATATAAGTGTGAACTTATATCAGTTGATATCTCGGTGCATTTTTAAGCTAGCCCAAATCTGATAACACAGATCGACGCAGCTTAAAAATCCGCATCGAATGCACTATACTACATTGAAAAACGCTTGATACAAAAATTAGTTATGATCGTTTGAAAAATGATTCATTAGTGTATGTTGAGTTTCCATGTACACTCAACATTGCTTCCAAAAACATTTTGACAAAAATTTTTTCGAAAAATTTCAAAATAATTTAGCAAAAAGTAGATGTTTTTAGATTCCTTTTTTCAAGGCAAAGACGATGGACAATGTTATTCAACGAAAAAATTATTTCTTCAGGGTGAAAATCGAGGATATAAATGTGAACTTATATCAGTTGATATCTTGGTGCATTTTTAAGCTAGCGCAAATCTGATAACACAGATCGACGCAGCTTAAAAATCCGCATCGAATGCACTATGCTACATTGAAAAACGCTTGATACAAAAATTAGTTATGATCGTTTGAAAAATGATGCATTAGTGTATGTTGAGTTTCCATGTACACTCAACATTGCTTCCAAAAACATTTTGACAAAAATTTTTTCGAAAAATTTCAAAATAATTTAGCAAAAAGTAGATGTTTTTAGATTCCATTTTTCAAGGCAAAGACGATGGACAATGTTATTCAACGAAAAAATTAATTCTTCAGGGTGAAAATCGTGGATATAAGTGTGAACTTATATCAGTTGATATCTCGGTGCATTTTTAAGCTAGCGCAAATCTGATAACACAGATCGACGCAGCTTAAAAATCCGCATCGAATGCACTATACTACATTGAAAAACGCTTGATACAAAAATTAGTTATGATCGTTTGAAAAATGATGCATTAGTGTATGTTGAGTTTCCATGTACACTCAACATTGCTTCCAAAAACATTTTGACAAAAATTTTTTCGAAAAATTTCAAAATAATTTAGCAAAAAGTAGATGTTTTTAGATTCCATTTCTCAAGGCAAAGACGATAGACAATGTTATTCAACGAAAAAATTAATTCTTCAGGGTGAAAATCGAGGATATAAGTGTGAACTTATATCAGTTGATATCTCGGTGCATTTTTAAGCTAGCGCAAATCTGATAACACAGATCGACGCAGCTTAAAAATCCGCATCGAATGCACTATACTACATTGAGAAACACTTGATACAAAAATTAGTTATGATCGTTTGAAAAATGATGCATTAGTGTATGTTGAGTTTCCATGTACACTCAACATTGCTTCCAAAAACATTTTGACAAAAATTTTTTCGAAAAATTTCAAAATAATTTAGCAAAAAGTAGATGTTTTTAGATTCCTTTTTTCAAGGCAAAGACGATGGACAATGTTATTCAACGAAAAAATTAATTCTTCAGGGTGAAAATCGAGGATATAAGTGTGAACTTATATTAGTTGATATCTCGGTGCATTTTTAAGCTAGCGCAAATCTGATAACACAGATCGACGCAGCTTAAAAATCCGCATCGAATGCACTATACTACATTGAGAAACGCTTAATACAAAAATTAGTTATGATCGTTTGAAAAATGATGCATTAGTGTATGTTGAGTTTCCATGTACACTCAACATTGCTTCCAAAAACATTTTGACAAAAATTTTTTCGAAAAATTTCAAAATAATTCAGCAAAAAGTAGATGTTTTTAGATTCCTTTTTTCAAGGCAAAGACGATGGACAATGTTATTCAACGAAAAAATTAATTCTTCAGGGTGAAAATCGAGGATATAAGTGTGAACTTATATTAGTTGATATCTCGGTGCATTTTTAAGCTAGCGCAAATCTGATAACACAGATCGACGCAGCTTAAAAATCCGCATCGAATGCACTATACTACATTGAGAAACGCTTAATACAAAAATTAGTTATGATCGTTTGAAAAATGATGCATTAGTGTATGTTGAGTTTCCATGTACACTCAACATTGCTTCCAAAAACATTTTGACAAAAATTTTTTCGAAAAATTTCAAAATAATTCAGCAAAAAGTAGATGTTTTTAGATTCCTTTTTTCAAGGCAAAGACGATGGACAATGTTATTCAACGAAAAAATTATTTCTTCAGGGTGAAAATCGAGGATATAAGTGTGAACTTATATTAGTTGATATCTCGGTGCATTTTTAAGCTAGCGCAAATCTGATAACACAGATCGACGCAGCTTAAAAATCCGCATCGAATGCACTATACTACATTGAGAAACACTTGATACAAAAATTAGTTATGATCGTTTGAAAAATGATGCATTAGTGTATGTTGAGTTTCCATGTACACTCAACATTGCTTCCAAAAACATTTTGACAAAAATTTTTTCGAAAAATTTCAAAATAATTCAGCAAAAAGTAGATGTTTTTAGATTCCTTTTTTCAAGGCAAAGACGATGGACAATGTTATTCAACGAAAAAATTATTTCTTCAGGGTGAAAATCGAGGATATAAGTGTGAACTTGTATTAGTTGATATCTCGGTGCATTTTTAAGCTAGCGCAAATCTGATAACACAGATCGACGCAGCTTAAAAATCCGCATCGAATGCACTATACTACATTGAGAAACACTTGATACAAAAATTAGTTATGATCGTTTGAAAAATGATGCATTAGTGTATGTTGAGTTTCCATGTACACTCAACATTGCTTCCAAAAACATTTTGACAAAAATTTTTTCGAAAAATTTCAAAATAATTTAGCAAAAAGTAGATGTTTTTAGATTCCTTTTTCCAAGGCAAAGACGATGGACAATGTTATTCAACGAAAAAATTAATTCTTCAGGGTGAAAATCGAGGATATAAGTGTGAACTTATATTAGTTGATATCTCGGTGCATTTTTAAGCTAGCGCAAATCTGATAACACAGATCGACGCAGCTTAAAAATCCGCATCGAATGCACTATACTACATTGAGAAAAGCTTAATACAAAAATTAGTTATGATCGTTTGAAAAATGATGCATTAGTGTATGTTGAGTTTCCATGTACACTCAACATTGCTTCCAAAAACATTTTGACAAAAATTTTTTCGAAAAATTTCAAAATAATTCAGCAAAAAGTAGATGTTTTTAGATTCCTTTTTTTAAGGCAAAGACGATGGACAATGTTATTCAACGAAAAAATTATTTCTTCAGGGTGAAAATCGAGGATATAAGTGTGAACTTATATCAGTTGATATCTCGGTGCATTTTTAAGCTAGCGCAAATCTGATAACACAGATCGACGCAGCTTAAAAATCCGCATCGAATGCAATATACTACATTGAAAAACGCTTGATACAAAAATTAGTTATGATCGTTTGAAAAATGATGCATTAGTGTATGTTGAGTTTCCATGTACACTCAACATTGCTTCCAAAAACATTTTGACAAAAATTTTTTCGAAAAATTTCAAAATAATTTAGCAAAAAGTAGATGTTTTTAGATTCCATTTCTCAAGGCAAAGACGATAGACAATGTTATTCAACGAAAAAATTAATTCTTCAGGGTGAAAATCGAGGATATAAGTGTGAACTTATATCAGTTGATATCTCGGTGCATTTTTAAGCTAGCGCAAATCTGATAACACAGATCGACGCAGCTTAAAAATCCGCATCGAATGCACTATACTACATTGAGAAACACTTGATACAAAAATTAGTTATGATCGTTTGAAAAATGATGCATTAGTGTATGTTGAGTTTCCATGTACACTCAACATTGCTTCCAAAAACATTTTGACAAAAATTTTTTCGAAAAATTTCAAAATAATTTAGCAAAAAGTAGATGTTTTTAGATTCCTTTTTTCAAGGCAAAGACGATGGACAATGTGATTCAACGAAAAAATTAATTCTTCAGGGTGAAAATCGAGGATATAAGTGTGAACTTATATTAGTTGATATCTCGGTGCATTTTTAAGCTAGCGCAAATCTGATAACACAGATCGACGCAGCTTAGAAATCCGCATCGAATGCACTTTACTACATTGAGAAACGCTTAATACAAAAATTAGTTATGATCGTTTGAAAAATGATGCATTAGTGTATGTTGAGTTTCCATGTACACTCAACATTGCTTCCAAAAACATTTTGACAAAAATTTTTTCGAAAAATTTCAAAATAATTCAGCAAAAAGTAGATGTTTTTAGATTCCTTTTTTCAAGGCAAAGACGATGGACAATGTTATTCAACGAAAAAATTATTTCTTCAGGGTGAAAATCGAGGATATAAGTGTGAACTTATATCAGTTGATATCTCGGTGCATTTTTAAGCTAGCGCAAATCTGATAACACAGATCGACGCAGCTTAAAAATCCGCATCGAATGCACTATACTACATTGAGAAACACTTGATACAAAAATTAGTTATGATCGTTTGAAAAATGATGCATTAGTGTATGTTGAGTTTCCATGTACACTCAACATTGCTTCCAAAAACATTTTGACAAAAATTTTTTCGAAAAATTTCAAAATAATTTAGCAAAAAGTAGATGTTTTTAGATTCCATTTCTCAAGGCAAAGACGATAGACAATGTTATTCAACGAAAAAATTAATTCTTCAGGGTGAAAATCGAGGATATAAGTGTGAACTTATATCAGTTGATATCTCGGTGCATTTTTAAGCTAGCGCAAATCTGATAACACAGATCGACGCAGCTTAAAAATCCGCATCGAATGCACTATACTACATTGAGAAACACTTGATACAAAAATTAGTTATGATCGTTTGAAAAATGATGCATTAGTGTATGTTGAGTTTCCATGTACACTCAACATTGCTTCCAAAAACATTTTGACAAAAATTTTTTCGAAAAATTTCAAAATAATTTAGCAAAAAGTAGATGTTTTTAGATTCCTTTTTTCAAGGCAAAGACGATGGATAATGTGATTCAACGAAAAAATTAATTCTTCAGGGTGAAAATCGAGGATATAAGTGTGAACTTATATCAGTTGATATCTCGGTGCATTTTTAAGCTAGCGCAAATCTGATAACACAGATCGACGCAGCTTAAAAATCCGCATCGAATGCACTATACTACATTGAGAAACACTTGATACAAAAATTAGTTATGATCGTTTGAAAAATGATGCATTAGTGTATGTTGAGTTTCCATGTACACTCAACATTGCTTCCAAAAACATTTTGACAAAAATTTTTTCGAAAAATTTCAAAATAATTTAGCAAAAAGTAGATGTTTTTAGATTCCATTTCTCAAGGCAAAGACGATAGACAATGTTATTCAACGAAAAAATTAATTCTTCAGGGTGAAAATCGAGGATATAAGTGTGAACTTATATCAGTTGATATCTCGGTGCATTTTTAAGCTAGCGCAAATCTGATAACACAGATCGACGCAGCTTAAAAATCCGCATCGAATGCACTATACTACATTGAGAAACACTTGATACAAAAATTAGTTATGATCGTTTGAAAAATGATGCATTAGTGTATGTTGAGTTTCCATGTACACTCAACATTGCTTCCAAAAACATTTTGACAAAAATTTTTTCGAAAAATTTCAAAATAATTTAGCAAAAAGTAGATGTTTTTAGATTCCTTTTTTCAAGGCAAAGACGATGGACAATGTGATTCAACGAAAAAATTATTTCTTCAGGGTGAAAATCGAGGATATAAGTGTGAACTTATATCAGTTGATATCTCGGTGCATTTTTAAGCTAGCGCAAATCTGATAACACAGATCGACGCAGCTTAAAAATCCGCATCGAATGCACTATACTACATTGAGAAACACTTGATACAAAAATTAGTTATGATCGTTTGAAAAATGATGCATTAGTGTATGTTGAGTTTCCATGTACACTCAACATTGCTTCCAAAAACATTTTGACAAAAATTTTTTCGAAAAATTTCAAAATAATTCAGCAAAAAGTAGATGTTTTTAGATTCCTTTTTTCAAGGCAAAGACGATGGACAATGTTATTCAACGAAAAAATTATTTCTTCAGGGTGAAAATCGAGGATATAAGTGTGAACTTATATCAGTTGATATCTCGGTGCATTTTTAAGCTAGCGCAAATCTGATAACACAGATCGACGCAGCTTAAAAATCCGCATCGAATGCACTATACTACATTGAGAAACACTTGATACAAAAACTAGTTATGATCGTTTGAAAAATGATGCATTAGTGTATGTTGAGTTTCCATGTACACTCAACATTGCTTCCAAAAACATTTTGACAAAAATTTTTTCGAAAAATTTCAAAATAATTTAGCAAAAAGTAGATGTTTTTAGATTCCTTTTTTCAAGGCAAAGACGATGGACAATGTTATTCAACGAAAAAATTATTTCTTCAGGGTGAAAATCGAGGATATAAGTGTGAACTTATATCAGTTGATATCTCGGTGCATTTTTAAGCTAGCGCAAATCTGATAACACAGATCGACGCAGCTTAAAAATCCGCATCGAATGCACTATACTACATTGAAAAACGCTTGATACAAAAATTAGTTATGATCGTTTGAAAAATGATGCATTAGTGTATGTTGAGTTTCCATGTACACTCAACATTGCTTCCAAAAACATTTTGACAAAAATTTTTTCGAAAAATTTCAAAATAATTTAGCAAAAAGTAGATGTTTTTAGATTCCTTTTTTCAAGGCAAAGACGATGGATAATGTGATTCAACGAAAAAATTAATTCTTCAGGGTGAAAATCGAGGATATAAGTGTGAACTTATATCAGTTGATATCTCGGTGCATTTTTAAGCTAGCGCAAATCTGATAACACAGATCGACGCAGCTTAAAAATCCGCATCGAATGCACTATACTACATTGAGAAACACTTGATACAAAAATTAGTTATGATCGTTTGAAAAATGATGCATTAGTGTATGTTGAGTTTCCATGTACACTCAACATTGCTTCCAAAAACATTTTGACAAAAATTTTTTCGAAAAATTTCAAAATAATTTAGCAAAAAGTAGATGTTTTTAGATTCCATTTCTCAAGGCAAAGACGATAGACAATGTTATTCAACGAAAAAATTAATTCTTCAGGGTGAAAATCGAGGATATAAGTGTGAACTTATATCAGTTGATATCTCGGTGCATTTTTAAGCTAGCGCAAATCTGATAACACAGATCGACGCAGCTTAAAAATCCGCATCGAATGCACTATACTACATTGAGAAACACTTGATACAAAAATTAGTTATGATCGTTTGAAAAATGATGCATTAGTGTATGTTGAGTTTCCATGTACACTCAACATTGCTTCCAAAAACATTTTGACAAAAATTTTTTCGAAAAATTTCAAAATAATTTAGCAAAAAGTAGATGTTTTTAGATTCCTTTTTTCAAGGCAAAGACGATGGACAATGTGATTCAACGAAAAAATTATTTCTTCAGGGTGAAAATCGAGGATATAAGTGTGAACTTATATCAGTTGATATCTCGGTGCATTTTTAAGCTAGCGCAAATCTGATAACACAGATCGACGCAGCTTAAAAATCCGCATCGAATGCACTATACTACATTGAGAAACACTTGATACAAAAATTAGTTATGATCGTTTGAAAAATGATGCATTAGTGTATGTTGAGTTTCCATGTACACTCAACATTGCTTCCAAAAACATTTTGACAAAAATTTTTTCGAAAAATTTCAAAATAATTCAGCAAAAAGTAGATGTTTTTAGATTCCTTTTTTCAAGGCAAAGACGATGGACAATGTTATTCAACGAAAAAATTATTTCTTCAGGGTGAAAATCGAGGATATAAGTGTGAACTTATATCAGTTGATATCTCGGTGCATTTTTAAGCTAGCGCAAATCTGATAACACAGATCGACGCAGCTTAAAAATCCGCATCGAATGCACTATACTACATTGAGAAACACTTGATACAAAAACTAGTTATGATCGTTTGAAAAATGATGCATTAGTGTATGTTGAGTTTCCATGTACACTCAACATTGCTTCCAAAAACATTTTGACAAAAATTTTTTCGAAAAATTTCAAAATAATTTAGCAAAAAGTAGATGTTTTTAGATTCCTTTTTTCAAGGCAAAGACGATGGACAATGTTATTCAACGAAAAAATTATTTCTTCAGGGTGAAAATCGAGGATATAAGTGTGAACTTATATCAGTTGATATCTCGGTGCATTTTTAAGCTAGCGCAAATCTGATAACACAGATCGACGCAGCTTAAAAATCCGCATCGAATGCACTATACTACATTGAAAAACGCTTGATACAAAAATTAGTTATGATCGTTTGAAAAATGATGCATTAGTGTATGTTGAGTTTCCATGTACACTCAACATTGCTTCCAAAAACATTTTGACAAAAATTTTTTCGAAAAATTTCAAAATAATTTAGCAAAAAGTAGATGTTTTTAGATTCCTTTTTTCAAGGCAAAGACGATGGACAATGTTATTCAACGAAAAAATTAATTCTTCAGGGTGAAAATCGAGGATATAAGTGTGAACTTATATCAGTTGATATCTCGGTGCATTTTTAAGCTAGCGCAAATCTGATAACACAGATCGACGCAGCTTAAAAATCCGCATCGAATGCACTATACTACATTGAGAAACACTTGATACAAAAATTAGTTATGATCGTTTGAAAAATGATGCATTAGTGTATGTTGAGTTTCCATGTACACTCAACATTGCTTCCAAAAACATTTTGACAAAAATTTTTTCGAAAAATTTCAAGATAATTTAGCAAAAAGTAGATGTTTTTAGATTCCTTTTTTCAAGGCAAAGACGATGGACAATGTTATTCAACGAAAAAATTAATTCTTCAGGGTGAAAATCGAGGATATAAGTGTGAACTTATATCAGTTGATATCTCGGTGCATTTTTAAGCTAGCGCAAATCTGATAACACAGATCGACGCAGCTTAAAAATCCGCATCGAATGCACTATACTACATTGAAAAACGCTTGATACAAAAATTAGTTATGATCGTTTGAAAAATGATGCATTAGTGTATGTTGAGTTTCCATGTACACTCAACATTGCTTCCAAAAACATTTTGACAAAAATTTTTTCGAAAAATTTCAAAATAATTTAGCAAAAAGTAGATGTTTTTAAATTCCATTTCTCAAGGCAAAGACGATAGACAATGTTATTCAACGAAAAAATTAATTCTTCAGGGTGAAAATCGAGGATATAAGTGTGAACTTATATCAGTTGATATCTCGGTGCATTTTTAAGCTAGCGCAAATCTGATAACACAGATCGACGCAGCTTAAAAATCCGCATCGAATGCACTATACTACATTGAAAAACGCTTGATACAAAAATTAGTTATGATCGTTTGAAAAATGATGCATTAGTGTATGTTGAGTTTCCATGTACACTCAACATTGCTTCCAAAAACATTTTGACAAAAATTTTTTCGAAAAATTTCAAAATAATTTAGCAAAAAGTAGATGTTTTTAGATTCCTTTTTTCAAGGCAAAGACGATGGACAATGTTATTCAACGAAAAAATTATTTCTTCAGGGTGAAAATCGAGGATATAAGTGTGAACTTATATCAGTTGATATCTCGGTGCATTTTTAAGCTAGCGCAAATCTGATAACACAGATCGACGCAGCTTAAAAATCCGCATCGAATGCACTATACTACATTGAGAAACACTTGATACAAAAACTAGTTATGATCGTTTGAAAAATGATGCATTAGTGTATGTTGAGTTTCCATGTACACTCAACATTGCTTCCAAAAACATTTTGACAAAAATTTTTTCGAAAAATTTCAAAATAATTTAGCAAAAAGTAGATGTTTTTAGATTCCTTTTTTCAAGGCAAAGACGATGGACAATGTTATTCAACGAAAAAATTATTTCTTCAGGGTGAAAATCGAGGATATAAGTGTGAACTTATATCAGTTGATATCTCGGTGCATTTTTAAGCTAGCGCAAATCTGATAACACAGATCGACGCAGCTTAAAAATCCGCATCGAATGCACTATACTACATTGAAAAACGCTTGATACAAAAATTAGTTATGATCGTTTGAAAAATGATGCATTAGTGTATGTTGAGTTTCCATGTACACTCAACATTGCTTCCAAAAACATTTTGACAAAAATTTTTTCGAAAAATTTCAAAATAATTTAGCAAAAAGTAGATGTTTTTAAATTCCATTTCTCAAGGCGAAGACGATAGACAATGTTATTCAACGAAAAAATTAATTCTTCAGGGTGAAAATCGAGGATATAAGTGTGAACTTATATCAGTTGATATCTCGGTGCATTTTTAAGCTAGCGCAAATCTGATAACACAGATCGACGCAGCTTAAAAATCCGCATCGAATGCACTATACTACATTGAGAAACACTTGATACAAAAATTAGTTATGATCGTTTGAAAAATGATGCATTAGTGTATGTTGAGTTTCCATGTACACTCAACATTGCTTCCAAAAACATTTTGACAAAAATTTTTTCGAAAAATTTCAAAATAATTTAGCAAAAAGTAGATGTTTTTAGATTCCTTTTTTCAAGGCAAAGACGATGGACAATGTTATTCAACGAAAAAATTAATTCTTCAGGGTGAAAATCGAGGATATAAGTGTGAACTTATATTAGTTGATATCTCGGTGCATTTTTAAGCTAGCGCAAATCTGATAACACAGATCGACGCAGCTTAGAAATCCGCATCGAATGCACTTTACTACATTGAGAAACGCTTAATACAAAAATTAGTTATGATCGTTTGAAAAATGATGCATTACTGTATGTTGAGTTTCCATGTACACTCAACATTGCTTCCAAAAACATTTTGACAAAAATTTTTTCGAAAAATTTCAAAATAATTTAGCAAAAAGTAGATGTTTTTAGATTCCATTTTTCAAGGCAAAGACGATGGACAATGTTATTCAACGAAAAAATTAATTCTTCAGGGTGAAAATCGAGGATATAAGTGTGAACTTATATCAGTTGATATCTCGGTGCATTTTTAAGCTAGCGCAAATCTGATAACACAGATCGACGCAGCTAAAAAATCCGCATCGAATGCACTATACTACATTGAGAAACACTTAATACAAAAATTAGTTATGATCGTTTGAAAAATGATGCATTAGTGTATGTTGAGTTTCCATGTACACTCAACATTGCTTCCAAAAACATTTTGACAAAAATTTTTTCGAAAAATTTCAAAATAATTTAGCAAAAAGTAGATGTTTTTAGATTCCTTTTTTCAAGGCAAAGACGATGGACAATGTTATTCAACGAAAAAATTATTTCTTCAGGGTGAAAATCGAGGATATAAGTGTGAACTTATATCAGTTGATATCTCGGTGCATTTTTAAGCTAGCGCAAATCTGATAACACAGATCGACGCAGCTTAAAAATCCGCATCGAATGCACTATACTACATTGAAAAACGCTTGATACAAAAATTAGTTATGATCGTTTGAAAAATGATGCATTAGTGTATGTTGAGTTTCCATGTACACTCAACATTGCTTCCAAAAACATTTTGACAAAAATTTTTTCGAAAAATTTCAAAATAATTTAGCAAAAAGTAGATGTTTTTAGATTCCTTTTTTCAAGGTAAAGACGATGGACAATGTTATTCAACGAAAAAATTAATTCTTCAGGGTGAAAATCGAGGATATAAGTGTGAACTTATATAAGTTGATATCTCGGTGCATTTTTAAGCTAGCGCAAATCTGATAACACAGATCGACGCAGCTTAGAAATCCGCATCGAATGCACTTTACTACATTGAGAAACGCTTAATACAAAAATTAGTTATGATCGTTTGAAAAATGATGCATTAGTGTATGTTGAGTTTCCATGTACACTCAACATTGCTTCCAAACACATTTTGACAAAAATTTTTTCGAAAAATTTCAAAATAATTTAGCAAAAAGTAGATGTTTTTAGATTTCATTTTTCAAGGCAAAGACGATGGACAATGTTATTCAACGAAAAAATTAATTCTTCAGGGTGAAAATCGAGGATATAAGTGTGAACTTATATCAGTTGATATCTCGGTGCATTTTTAAGCTAGCGCAAATCTGATAACACAGATCGACGCAGCTAAAAAATCCGCATCGAATGCACTATACTACATTGAGAAACGCTTAATACAAAAATTAGTTATGATCGTTTGAAAAATGATGCATTAGTGTATGTTGAGTTTCCATGTACACTCAACATTGCTTCCAAACACATTTTGACAAAAATTTTTTCGAAAAATTTCAAAATAATTTAGCAAAAAGTAGATGTTTTTAGATTCCATTTTTCAAGGCAAAGACGATGGACAATGTTATTCAACGAAAAAATTAATTCTTCAGGGTGAAAATCGAGGATATAAGTGTGAACTTATATCAGTTGATATCTCGGTGCATTTTTAAGCTAGCGCAAATCTGATAACACAGATCGACGCAGCTAAAAAATCCGCATCGAATGCACTATACTACATTGAGAAACGCTTAATACAAAAATTAGTTATGATCGTTTGAAAAATGATGCATTAGTGTATGTTGAGTTTCCATGTACACTCAACATTGCTTCCAAAAACATTTTGACAAAAATTTTTTCGAAAAATTTCAAAATAATTTAGCAAAAAGTAGATGTTTTTAGATTCCATTTTTCAAGGCAAAGACGATGGACAATGTTATTCAACGAAAAAATTAATTCTTCAGGGTGAAAATCGAGGATATAAGTGTGAACTTATATCAGTTGATATCTCGGTGCATTTTTAAGCTAGCGCAAATCTGATAACACAGATCGACGCAGCTAAAAAATCCGCATCGAATGCACTATACTACATTGAGAAACGCTTAATACAAAAATTAGTTATGATCGTTTGAAAAATGATGCATTAGTGTATGTTGAGTTTCCATGTACACTCAACATTGCTTCCAAAAACATTTTGACAAAAATTTTTTCGAAAAATTTCAAAATAATTTAGCAAAAAGTAGATGTTTTTAGATTCCATTTTTCAAGGCAAAGACGATGGACAATGTTATTCAACGAAAAAATTATTTCTTCAGGGTGAAAATCGAGGATATAAGTGTGAACTTATATCAGTTGATATCTCGGTGCATTTTTAAGCTAGCGCAAATCTGATAACACAGATCGACGCAGCTAAAAAATCCGCATCGAATGCACTATACTACATTGAGAAACGCTTAATACAAAAATTAGTTATGATCGTTTGAAAAATGATGCATTAGTGTATGTTGAGTTTCCATGTACACTCAACATTGCTTCCAAAAACATTTTGACAAAAATTTTTTCGAAAAATTTCAAAATAATTTAGCAAAAAGTAGATGTTTTTAGATTCCATTTTTCAAGGCAAAGACGATGGACAATGTTATTCAACGAAAAAATTAATTCTTCAGGGTGAAAATCGAGGATATAAGTGTGAACTTATATCAGTTGATATCTCGGTGCATTTTTAAGCTAGCGCAAATCTGATAACACAGATCGACGCAGCTAAAAAATCCGCATCGAATGCACTATACTACATTGAGAAACGCTTAATACAAAAATTAGTTATGATCGTTTGAAAAATGATGCATTAGTGTATGTTGAGTTTCCATGTACACTCAACATTGCTTCCAAACACATTTTGACAAAAATTTTTTCGAAAAATTTCAAAATAATTTAGCAAAAAGTAGATGTTTTTAGATTCCATTTTTCAAGGCAAAGACGATGGACAATGTTATTCAACGAAAAAATTAATTCTTCAGGGTGAAAATCGAGGATATAAGTGTGAACTTATATCAGTTGATATCTCGGTGCATTTTTAAGCTAGCGCAAATCTGATAACACAGATCGACGCAGCTAAAAAATCCGCATCAAATGCACTATACTACATTGAGAAACGCTTAATACAAAAATTAGTTATGATCGTTTGAAAAATGATGCATTAGTGTATGTTGAGTTTCCATGTACACTCAACATTGCTTCCAAAAACATTTTGACAAAAATTTTTTCGAAAAATTTCAAAATAATTTAGCAAAAAGTAGATGTTTTTAGATTCCATTTTTTAAGGCAAAGACGATGGACAATGTTATTCAACGAAAAAATTAATTCTTCAGGGTGAAAATCGAGGATATAAGTGTGAACTTATATCAGTTGATATCTCGGTGCATTTTTAAGCTAGCGCAAATCTGATAACACAGATCGACGCAGCTAAAAAATCCGCATCGAATGCACTATACTACATTGAGAAACGCTTAATACAAAAATTAGTTATGATCGTTTGAAAAATGATGCATTAGTGTATGTTGAGTTTCCATGTACACTCAACATTGCTTCCAAAAACATTTTGACAAAAATTTTTTCGAAAAATTTCAAGATAATTTAGCAAAAAGTAGATGTTTTTAGATTCCTTTTTTCAAGGCAAAGACGATGGACAATGTTATTCAACGAAAAAATTATTTCTTCAGGGTGAAAATCGAGGATATAAGTGTGAACTTATATCAGTTGATATCTCGGTGCATTTTTAAGCTAGCGCAAATCTGATAACACAGATCGACGCAGCTTAAAAATCCGCATCGAATGCACTATACTACATTGAAAAACGCTTGATACAAAAATTAGTTATGATCGTTTGAAAAATGATGCATTAGTGTATGTTGAGTTTCCATGTACACTCAACATTGCTTCCAAAAACATTTTGACAAAAATTTTTTCGAAAAATTTCAAAATAATTTAGCAAAAAGTAGATGTTTTTAGATTCCATTTTTCAAGGCAAAGACGATGGACAATGTTATTCAACGAAAAAATTAATTCTTCAGGGTGAAAATCGTGGATATAAGTGTGAACTTATATCAGTTGATATCTCGGTGCATTTTTAAGCTAGCGCAAATCTGATAACACAGATCGACGCAGCTTAAAAATCCGCATCGAATGCACTATACTACATTGAGAAACGCTTAATACAAAAATTAGTTATGATCGTTTGAAAAATGATGCATTAGTGTATGTTGAGTTTCCATGTACACTCAACATTGCTTCCAAAAACATTTTGACAAAAATTTTTTCGAAAAATTTCAAAATAATTTAGCAAAAAGTAGATGTTTTTAGATTCCATTTTTCAAGGCAAAGACGATGGACAATGTTATTCAACGAAAAAATTAATTCTTCAGGGTGAAAATCGAGGATATAAGTGTGAACTTATATCAGTTGATATCTCGGTGCATTTTTAAGCTAGCGCAAATCTGATAACACAGATCGACGCAGCTAAAAAATCCGCATCGAATGCACTATACTACATTGAGAAACGCTCAATACAAAAATTAGTTATGATCGTTTGAAAAATGATGCATTAGTGTATGTTGAGTTTCCATGTACACTCAACATTGCTTCCAAACACATTTTGACAAAAATTTTTTCGAAAAATTTCAAGATAATTTAGCAAAAAGTAGATGTTTTTAGATTCCATTTTTCAAGGCAAAGACGATGGACAATGTTATACAACGAAAAAATTAATTCTTCAGGGTGAAAATCGAGGATATAAGTGTGAACTTATATCAGTTGATATCTCGGTGCATTTTTAAGCTAGCGCAAATCTGATAACACAGATCGACGCAGCTAAAAAATCCGCATCAAATGCACTATACTACATTGAGAAACGCTTAATACAAAAATTAGTTATGATCGTTTGAAAAATGATGCATTAGTGTATGTTGAGTTTCCATGTACACTCAACATTGCTTCCAAAAACATTTTGACAAAAATTTTTTCGAAAAATTTCAAAATATTTTAGCAAAAAGTAGATGTTTTTAGATTCCATTTTTCAAGGCAAAGACGATGGACAATGTTATTCAACGAAAAAATTAATTCTTCAGGGTGAAAATCGAGGATATAAGTGTGAACTTATATCAGTTGATATCTCGGTGCATTTTTAAGCTAGCGCAAATCTGATAACACAGATCGACGCAGCTTAAAAATCCGCATCGAATGCACTATACTACATTGAGAAACGCTTAATACAAAAATTAGTTATGATCGTTTGAAAAATGATGCATTAGTGTATGTTGAGTTTCCATGTACACTCAACATTGCTTCCAAAAACATTTTGACAAAAATTTTTTCGAAAAATTTCAAAATAATTTAGCAAAAAGTAGATGTTTTTAGATTCCTTTTTTCAAGGCAAAGACGATGGACAATGTTATTCAACGAAAAAATTAATTCTTCAGGGTGAAAATCGAGGATATAAGTGTGAACTTATATCAGTTGATATCTCGGTGCATTTTTAAGCTAGCGCAAATCTGATAACACAGATCGACGCAGCTTAAAACTCCGCATCGAATGCACTATACTACATTGAAAAACGCTTGATACAAAAATTAGTTATGATCGTTTGAAAAATGATGCATTAGTGTATGTTGAGTTTCCATGTACACTCAACATTGCTTCCAAAAACATTTTGACAAAAATTTTTTCGAAAAATTTCAAAATAATTTAGCGAAAAGTAGATGTTTTTAGATTCCATTTCTCAAGGCAAAGACGATAGACAATGTTATTCAACGAAAAAATTAATTCTTCAGGGTGAAAATCGAGGATATAAGTGTGAACTTATATCAGTTGATATCTCGGTGCATTTTTAAGCTAGCGCAAATCTGATAACACAGATCGACGCAGCTTAAAAATCCGCATCGAATGCACTATACTACATTGAGAAACATTTGATACAAAAATTAGTTATGATCGTTTGAAAAATGATGCATTAGTGTATGTTGAGTTTCCATGTACACTCAACATTGCTTCCAAAAACATTTTGACAAAAATTTTTTCGAAAAATTTCAAAATAATTTAGCAAAAAGTAGATGTTTTTAGATTCCATTTTTCAAGGCAAAGACGATGGACAATGTTATTCAACGAAAAAATTAATTCTTCAGGGTGAAAATCGAGGATATAAGTGTGAACTTATATCAGTTGATATCTCGGTGCATTTTTAAGCTAGCGCAAATCTGATAACACAGATCGACGCAGCTAAAAAATCCGCATCGAATGCACTATACTACATTGAGAAACGCTCAATACAAAAATTAGTTATGATCGTTTGAAAAATGATGCATTAGTGTATGTTGAGTTTCCATGTACACTCAACATTGCTTCCAAACACATTTTGACAAAAATTTTTTCGAAAAATTTCAAGATAATTTAGCAAAAAGTAGATGTTTTTAGATTCCATTTTTCAAGGCAAAGACGATGGACAATGTTATTCAACGAAAAAATTAATTCTTCAGGGTGAAAATCGAGGATATAAGTGTGAACTTATATCAGTTGATATCTCGGTGCATTTTTAAGCTAGCGCAAATCTGATAACACAGATCGACGCAGCTAAAAAATCCGCATCAAATGCACTATACTACATTGAGAAACGCTTAATACAAAAATTAGTTATGATCGTTTGAAAAATGATGCATTAGTGTATGTTGAGTTTCCATGTACACTCAACATTGCTTCCAAAAACATTTTGACAAAAATTTTTTCGAAAAATTTCAAAATAATTTAGCAAAAAGTAGATGTTTTTAGATTCCATTTTTCAAGGCAAAGACGATGGACAATGTTATTCAACGAAAAAATTAATTCTTCAGGGTGAAAATCGAGGATATAAGTGTGAACTTATATCAGTTGATATCTCGGTGCATTTTTAAGCTAGCGCAAATCTGATAACACAGATCGACGCAGCTTAAAAATCCGCATCGAATGCACTATACTACATTGAGAAACGCTTAATACAAAAATTAGTTATGATCGTTTGAAAAATGATGCATTAGTGTATGTTGAGTTTCCATGTACACTCAACATTGCTTCCAAAAACATTTTGACAAAAATTTTTTCGAAAAATTTCAAAATATTTTAGCAAAAAGTAGATGTTTTTAGATTCCATTTTTCAAGGCAAAGACGATGGACAATGTTATTCAACGAAAAAATTAATTCTTCAGGGTGAAAATCGAGGATATAAGTGTGAACTTATATCAGTTGATATCTCGGTGCATTTTTAAGCTAGCGCAAATCTGATAACACAGATCGACGCAGCTTAAAAATCCGCATCGAATGCACTATACTACATTGAGAAACGCTTAATACAAAAATTAGTTATGATCGTTTGAAAAATGATGCATTAGTGTATGTTGAGTTTCCATGTACACTCAACATTGCTTCCAAAAACATTTTGACAAAAATTTTTTCGAAAAATTTCAAAATAATTTAGCAAAAAGTAGATGTTTTTAGATTCCTTTTTTCAAGGCAAAGACGATGGACAATGTTATTCAACGAAAAAATTAATTCTTCAGGGTGAAAATCGAGGATATAAGTGTGAACTTATATCAGTTGATATCTCGGTGCATTTTTAAGCTAGCGCAAATCTGATAACACAGATCGACGCAGCTTAAAACTCCGCATCGAATGCACTATACTACATTGAAAAACGCTTGATACAAAAATTAGTTATGATCGTTTGAAAAATGATGCATTAGTGTATGTTGAGTTTCCATGTACACTCAACATTGCTTCCAAAAACATTTTGACAAAAATTTTTTCGAAAAATTTCAAAATAATTTAGCGAAAAGTAGATGTTTTTAGATTCCATTTCTCAAGGCAAAGACGATGGACAATGTTATTCAACGAAAAAATTAATTCTTCAGGGTGAAAATCGAGGATATAAGTGTGAACTTATATCAGTTGATATCTCGGTGCATTTTTAAGCTAGCGCAAATCTGATAACACAGATCGACGCAGCTTAAAAATCCGCATCGAATGCACTATACTACATTGAGAAACATTTGATACAAAAATTAGTTATGATCGTTTGAAAAATGATGCATTAGTGTATGTTGAGTTTCCATGTACACTCAACATTGCTTCCAAAAACATTTTGACAAAAATTTTTTCGAAAAATTTCAAAATAATTTAGCAAAAAGTAGATGTTTTAAGATTCCATTTTTCAAGGCAAAGACGATGGACAATGTTATTCAACGAAAAAATTAATTCTTCAGGGTGAAAATCGAGGATATAAGTGTGAACTTATATCAGTTGATATCTCGGTGCATTTTTAAGCTAGCGCAAATCTGATAACACAGATCGACGCAGCTTAAAAATCCGCATCGAATGCACTATACTACATTGAGAAACGCTTAATACAAAAATTAGTTATGATCGTTTGAAAAATGATGCATTAGTGTATGTTGAGTTTCCATGTACACTCAACATTGCTTCCAAAAACATTTTGACAAAAATTTTTTCGAAAAATTTCAAAATAATTTAGCAAAAAGTAGATGTTTTTAGATTCCTTTTTTCAAGGCAAAGACGATGGACAATGTTATTCAACGAAAAAATTAATTCTTCAGGGTGAAAATCGAGGATATAAGTGTGAACTTATATCAGTTGATATCTCGGTGCATTTTTAAGCTAGCGCAAATCTGAAAACACAGATCGACGCAGCTTAAAACTCCGCATCGAATGCACTATACTACATTGAAAAACGCTTGATACAAAAATTAGTTATGATCGTTTGAAAAATGATGCATTAGTGTATGTTGAGTTTCCATGTACACTCAACATTGCTTCCAAAAACATTTTGACAAAAATTTTTTCGAAAAATTTCAAAATAATTTAGCAAAAAGTAGATGTTTTTAGATTCCTTTTTTCAAGGCAAAGACGATGGACAATGTTATTCAACGAAAAAATTAATTCTTCAGGGTGAAAATCGAGGATATAAGTGTGAACTTATATCAGTTGATATCTCGGTGCATTTTTAAGCTAGCGCAAATCTGATAACACAGATCGACGCAGCTTAAAACTCCGCATCGAATGCACTATACTACATTGAAAAACGCTTGATACAAAAATTAGTTATGATCGTTTGAAAAATGATGCATTAGTGTATGTTGAGTTTCCATGTACACTCAACATTGCTTCCAAAAACATTTTGACAAAAATTTTTTCGAAAAATTTCAAAATAATTTAGCGAAAAGTAGATGTTTTTAGATTCCATTTCTCAAGGCAAAGACGATAGACAATGTTATTCAACGAAAAAATTAATTCTTCAGGGTGAAAATCGAGGATATAAGTGTGAACTTATATCAGTTGATATCTCGGTGCATTTTTAAGCTAGCGCAAATCTGATAACACAGATCGACGCAGCTTAAAAATCCGCATCGAATGCACTATACTACATTGAAAAACGCTTGATGAAAAAATAAGTTATGATCTTTTGAAAAATGATGCATTAGTGTATGTTGAGTTTCCATGTACACTCAACATTGCTTCCAAAAACATTTTGACAAAAATTTTTTCGAAAAATTTCAAAATAATTTAGCAAAAAGTAGATGTTTTTAGATTCCATTTCTCAAGGCAAAGACGATAGACAATGTTATTCAACGAAAAAATTAATTCTTCAGGGTGAAAATCGAGGATATAAGTGTGAACTTATATCAGTTGATATCTCGGTGCATTTTTAAGCTAGCGCAAATCTGATAACACAGATCGACGCAGCTTAAAAATCCGCATCGAATGCACTATACTACATTGAGAAACACTTGATACAAAAATTAGTTATGATCGTTTGAAAAATGATGCATTAGTATATGTTGAGTTTCCATGTATACTCAACATTGCTTCCAAAAACATTTTGACAAAAATTTTTTCGAAAAATTTCAAAATAATTTAGCAAAAAGTAGATGTTTTTAGATTTTATTTTTCAAGACAAAGACGATGGACAAGGTTATTTAACGAAAAAATTAATTCTTCAGGGTGAAAATCGGGTATATATGTGTGAACTTATATCAGTTGATATCTCGGTGCATTTTTAAGCTAGCGCAAATCTGATAACACAGATCGACGCAGCTTGAAAATCCGCATCGAATGCACTATACTACATTGAGAAACGCTTAATACAAAAATTGGTTATGATCGTTTGAAAAATGATGCATTAGTGTATGTTGAGTTTCCATGTACACTCAACATTGCTTCCAAAAACATTTTGACAAAAATTTTTTCGAAAAATTTCAAAATAATTTAGCAAAAAGTAGATGTTTTTAGATTCTATTTTTTAAGACAAAAACGATGGACAAGGTTATTTAACGAAAAAATTAATTCTTCAGGGTGAAAATCGGGTATATATGTGTGAACTTATATCAGTTGATATCTCGGTGCATTTTTAAGCTAGCGCAAATCTGATAACACAGATCGACGCAGCTTCAAAATCCGCATCGAATGCACTATACTACATTGAGAAACGCTTAATACAAAAATTAGTTATGATCGTTTGAAAAATGATGCATTAGTGTATGTTGAGTTTCCATGTACACTCAACATTGCTTCCAAAAACATTTTGACAAAAATTTTTTCGAAAAATTTCAAAATAATTTAGCAAAAAGTAGATGTTTTTAGATTCTATTTTTTGAGACAAAAACGATGGACAAGGTTATTTAACGAAAAAATTAATTCTTCAGGGTGAAAATCGGGTATATATGTGTGAACTTATATCAGTTGATATCTCGGTGCATTTTTAAGCTAGCGCAAATCTGATAACACAGATCGACGCAGCTTGAAAATCCGCATCGAATGCACTATACTACATTGAGAAACGCTTAATACAAAAATTAGTTATGATCGTTTGAAAAATGATGCATTAGTGTATGTTGAGTTTCCATGTACACTCAACATTGCTTCCAAAAACATTTTGACAAAAATTTTTTCGAAAAATTTCAAAATAATTTAGCAAAAAGTAGATGTTTTTAGATTCTATTTTTTAAGACAAAAACGATGGACAAGGTTATTTAACGAAAAAATTAATTCTTCAGGGTGAAAATCGGGTATATATGTGTGAACTTATATCAGTTGATATCTCGGTGCATTTTTAAGCTAGCGCAAATCTGATAACACAGATCGACGCAGCTTAAAAATCCGCATCGAATGCACTATACTACATTGAGAAACACTTGATACAAAAATTAGTTATGATCGTTTGAAAAATGATGCATTAGTGTATGTTGAGTTTCCATGTACACTCAACATTGCTTCCAAAAACATTTTGACAAAAATTTTTTCGAAAAATTTCAAAATAATTTAGCAAAAAGTAGATGTTTTTAGATTCTATTTTTTAAGACAAAAACGATGGACAAGGTTATTTAACGAAAAAATTAATTCTTCAGGGTGAAAATCGAGGATATAAGTGTGAACTTATATCAGTTGATATCTCGGTGCATTTTTAAGCTAGCGCAAATCTGATAACACAGATCGACGCAGCTTGAAAATCCGCATCGAATGCACTATACTACATTGAGAAACGCTTAATACAAAAATTAGTTATGATCGTTTGAAAAATGATGCATTAGTGTATGTTGAGTTTCCATGTACACTCAACATTGCTTCCAAAAACATTTTGACAAAAATTTTTTCGAAAAATTTCAAAATAATTTAGCAAAAAGTAGATGTTTTTAGATTCTATTTTTTAAGTCAAAAACGATGGACAAGGTTATTTAACGAAAAAATTAATTCTTCAGGGTGAAAATCGAGGATATAAGTGTGAACTTATATCAGTTGATATCTCGGTGCATTTTTAAGCTAGCGCAAATCTGATAACACAGATCGACGCAGCTTAAAAATCCGCATCGAATGCACTATACTACATTGAGAAACGCTTAATACAAAAATTAGTTATGATCGTTTGAAAAATGATGCATTAGTGTATGTTGAGTTTCCATGTACACTCAACATTGCTTCCAAAAACATTTTGACAAAAATTTTTTCGAAAAATTTCAAAATAATTTAGCAAAAAGTAGATGTTTTTAGATTCCTTTTCTCAAGGCAAAGACGATGGACAATGTTATTCAACGAAAAAATTAATTCTTCAGGGTGAAAATCGAGGATATAAGTGTGAACTTATATCAGTTGATATCTCGGTGCATTTTTAAGCTAGCGCAAATCTGATAACACAGATCGACGCAGCTTAAAACTCCGCATCGAATGCACTATACTACATTGAAAAACGCTTGATACAAAAATTAGTTATGATCGTTTGAAAAATGATGCTTTAGTGTATGTTGAGTTTCCATGTACACTCAACATTGCTTCCAAAAACATTTTGACAAAAATTTTTTCGAAAAATTTCAAAATAATTTAGCGAAAAGTAGATGTTTTTAGATTCCATTTCTCAAGGCAAAGACGATAGACAATGTTATTCAACGAAAAAATTAATTCTTCAGGGTGAAAATCGAGGATATAAGTGTGAACTTATATCAGTTGATATCTCGGTGCATTTTTAAGCTAGCGCAAATCTGATAACACAGATCGACGCAGCTTAAAAATCCGCATCGAATGCACTATACTACATTGAGAAACATTTGATACAAAAATTAGTTATGATCGTTTGAAAAATGATGCATTAGTGTATGTTGAGTTTCCATGTACACTCAACATTGCTTCCAAAAACATTTTGACAAAAATTTTTTCGAAAAATTTCAAAATAATTTAGCAAAAAGTAGATGTTTTAAGATTCCATTTTTCAAGGCAAAGACGATGGACAATGTTATTCAACGAAAAAATTAATTCTTCAGGGTGAAAATCGAGGATATAAGTGTGAACTTATATCAGTTGATATCTCGGTGCATTTTTAAGCTAGCGCAAATCTGATAACACAGATCGACGCAGCTTAAAAATCCGCATCGAATGCACTATACTACATTGAGAAACGCTTAATACAAAAATTAGTTATGATCGTTTGAAAAATGATGCATTAGTGTATGTTGAGTTTCCATGTACACTCAACATTGCTTCCAAAAACATTTTGACAAAAATTTTTTCGAAAAATTTCAAAATAATTTAGCAAAAAGTAGATGTTTTTAGATTCCTTTTTTCAAGGCAAAGACGATGGACAATGTTATTCAACGAAAAAATTAATTCTTCAGGGTGAAAATCGAGGATATAAGTGTGAACTTATATCAGTTGATATCTCGGTGCATTTTTAAGCTAGCGCAAATCTGATAACACAGATCGACGCAGCTTAAAACTCCGCATCGAATGCACTATACTACATTGAAAAACGCTTGATACAAAAATTAGTTATGATCGTTTGAAAAATGATGCATTAGTGTATGTTGAGTTTCCATGTACACTCAACATTGCTTCCAAAAACATTTTGACAAAAATTTTTTCGAAAAATTTCAAAATAATTTAGCAAAAAGTAGATGTTTTTAGATTCCTTTTTTCAAGGCAAAGACGATGGACAATGTTATTCAACGAAAAAATTAATTCTTCAGGGTGAAAATCGAGGATATAAGTGTGAACTTATATCAGTTGATATCTCGGTGCATTTTTAAGCTAGCGCAAATCTGATAACACAGATCGACGCAGCTTAAAACTCCGCATCGAATGCACTATACTACATTGAAAAACGCTTGATACAAAAATTAGTTATGATCGTTTGAAAAATGATGCATTAGTGTATGTTGAGTTTCCATGTACACTCAACATTGCTTCCAAAAACATTTTGACAAAAATTTTTTCGAAAAATTTCAAAATAATTTAGCGAAAAGTAGATGTTTTTAGATTCCATTTCTCAAGGCAAAGACGATAGACAATGTTATTCAACGAAAAAATTAATTCTTCAGGGTGAAAATCGAGGATATAAGTGTGAACTTATATCAGTTGATATCTCGGTGCATTTTTAAGCTACCGCAAATCTGATAACACAGATCGACGCAGCTTAAAAATCCGCATCGAATGCACTATACTACATTGAAAAACGCTTGATGAAAAAATAAGTTATGATCTTTTGAAAAATGATGCATTAGTGTATGTTGAGTTTCCATGTACACTCAACATTGCTTCCAAAAACATTTTGACAAAAATTTTTTCGAAAAATTTCAAAATAATTTAGCAAAAAGTAGATGTTTTTAGATTCCATTTCTCAAGGCAAAGACGATAGACAATGTTATTCAACGAAAAAATTAATTCTTCAGGGTGAAAATCGAGGATATAAGTGTGAACTTATATCAGTTGATATCTCGGTGCATTTTTAAGCTAGCGCAAATCTGATAACACAGATCGACGCAGCTTAAAAATCCGCATCGAATGCACTATACTACATTGAGAAACACTTGATACAAAAATTAGTTATGATCGTTTGAAAAATGATGCATTAGTATATGTTGAGTTTCCATGTATACTCAACATTGCTTCCAAAAACATTTTGACAAAAATTTTTTCGAAAAATTTCAAAATAATTTAGCAAAAAGTAGATGTTTTTAGATTTTATTTTTCAAGACAAAGACGATGGACAAGGTTATTTAACGAAAAAATTAATTCTTCAGGGTGAAAATCGGGTATATATGTGTGAACTTATATCAGTTGATATCTCGGTGCATTTTTAAGCTAGCGCAAATCTGATAACACAGATCGACGCAGCTTGAAAATCCGCATCGAATGCACTATACTACATTGAGAAACGCTTAATACAAAAATTAGTTATGATCGTTTGAAAAATGATGCATTAGTGTATGTTGAGTTTCCATGTACACTCAACATTGCTTCCAAAAACATTTTGACAAAAATTTTTTTGAAAAATTTCAAAATAATTTAGCAAAAAGTAGATGTTTTTAGATTCTATTTTTTAAGACAAAAACGATGGACAAGGTTATTTAACGAAAAAATTAATTCTTCAGGGTGAAAATCGGGTATATATGTGTGAACTTATATCAGTTGATATCTCGGTGCATTTTTAAGCTAGCGCAAATCTGATAACACAGATCGACGCAGCTTGAAAATCCGCATCGAATGCACTATACTACATTGAGAAACGCTTAATACAAAAATTAGTTATGATCGTTTGAAAAATGATGCATTAGTGTATGTTGAGTTTCCATGTACACTCAACATTGCTTCCAAAAACATTTTGACAAAAATTTTTTCGAAAAATTTCAAAATAATTTAGCAAAAAGTAGATGTTTTTAGATTCTATTTTTTAAGACAAAAACGATGGACAAGGTTATTTAACGAAAAAATTAACTCTTCAGGGTGAAAATCGGGTATATATGTGTGAACTTATATCAGTTGATATCTCGGTGCATTTTTAAGCTAGCGCAAATCTGATAACACAGATCGACGCAGCTTGAAAATCCGCATCGAATGCACTATACTACATTGAGAAACGCTTAATACAAAAATTAGTTATGATCGTTTGAAAAATGATGCATTAGTGTATGTTGAGTTTCCATGTACACTCAACATTGCTTCCAAAAACATTTTGACAAAAATTTTTTCGAAAAATTTCAAAATAATTTAGCAAAAAGTAGATGTTTTTAGATTCTATTTTTTAAGAGAAAAACGATGGACAAGGTTATTTAACGAAAAAATTAATTCTTCAGGGTGAAAATCGGGTATATATGTGTGAACTTATATCAGTTGATATCTCGGTGCATTTTTAAGCTAGCGCAAATCTGATAACACAGATCGACGCAGCTTAAAAATCCGCATCGAATGCACTATACTACATTGAGAAACACTTGATACAAAAATTAGTTATGATCGTTTGAAAAATGATGCATTAGTGTATGTTGAGTTTCCATGTACACTCAACATTGCTTCCAAAAACATTTTGACAAAAATTTTTTCGAAAAATTTCAAAATAATTTAGCAAAAAGTAGATGTTTTTAGATTCTATTTTTTAAGACAAAAACGATGGACAAGGTTATTTAACGAAAAAATTAATTCTTCAGGGTGAAAATCGGGTATATATGTGTGAACTTATATCAGTTGATATCTCGGTGCATTTTTAAGCTAGCGCAAATCTGATAACACAGATCGACGCAGCTTGAAAATCCGCATCGAATGCACTATACTACATTGAGAAACGCTTAATACAAAAATTAGTTATGATCGTTTGAAAAATGATGCATTAGTGTATGTTGAGTTTCCATGTACACTCAACATTGCTTCCAAAAACATTTTGACAAAAATTTTTTCGAAAAATTTCAAAATAATTTAGCAAAAAGTAGATGTTTTTAGATTCTATTTTTTAAGACAAAAACGATGGACAAGGTTATTTAACGAAAAAATTAATTCTTCAGGGTGAAAATCGGGTATATATGTGTGAACTTATATCAGTTGATATCTCGGTGCATTTTTAAGCTAGCGCAAATCTGATAACACAGATCGACGCAGCTTAAAAATCCGCATCGAATGCACTATACTACATTGAGAAACACTTGATACAAAAATTAGTTATGATCGTTTGAAAAATGATGCATTAGTGTATGTTGAGTTTCCATGTACACTCAACATTGCTTCCAAAAACATTTTGACAAAAATTTTTTCGAAAAATTTCAAAATAATTTAGCAAAAAGTAGATGTTTTTAGATTCTATTTTTTAAGACAAAAACGATGGACAAGGTTATTTAACGAAAAAATTAATTCTTCAGGGTGAAAATCGGGTATATATGTGTGAACTTATATCAGTTGATATCTCGGTGCATTTTTAAGCTAGCGCAAATCTGATAACACAGATCGACGCAGCTTGAAAATCCGCATCGAATGCACTATACTACATTGAGAAACGCTTAATACAAAAATTAGTTATGATCGTTTGAAAAATGATGCATTAGTGTATGTTGAGTTTCCATGTACACTCAACATTGCTTCCAAAAACATTTTGACAAAAATTTTTTCGAAAAATTTCAAAATAATTTAGCAAAAAGTAGATGTTTTTAGATTCTATTTTTTAAGTCAAAAACGATGGACAAGGTTATTTAACGAAAAAATTAATTCTTCAGGGTGAAAATCGGGTATATATGTGTGAACTTATATCAGTTGATATCTCGGTGCATTTTTAAGCTAGCGCAAATCTGATAACACAGATCGACGCAGCTTAAAAATCCGCATCGAATGCACTATACTACATTGAGAAACACTTGATACAAAAATTAGTTATGATCGTTTGAAAAATGATGCATTAGTGTATGTTGAGTTTCCATGTACACTCAACATTGCTTCCAAAAACATTTTGACAAAAATTTTTTCGAAAAATTTCAAAATAATTTAGCAAAAAGTAGATGTTTTTAGATTCTATTTTTTAAGACAAAAACGATGGACAAGGTTATTTAACGAAAAAATTAATTCTTCAGGGTGAAAATCGGGTATATATGTGTGAACTTATATCAGTTGATATCTCGGTGCATTTTTAAGCTAGCGCAAATCTGATAACACAGATCGACGCAGCTTGAAAATCCGCATCGAATGCACTATACTACATTGAGAAACGCTTAATACAAAAATTAGTTATGATCGTTTGAAAAATGATGCATTAGTGTATGTTGAGTTTCCATGTACACTCAACATTGCTTCCAAAAACATTTTGACAAAAATTTTTTCGAAAAATTTCAAAATAATTTAGCAAAAAGTAGATGTTTTTAGATTCTATTTTTTAAGACAAAAACGATGGACAAGGTTATTTAACGAAAAAATTAATTCTTCAGGGTGAAAATCGGGTATATATGTGTGAACTTATATCAGTTGATATCTCGGTGCATTTTTAAGCTAGCGCAAATCTGATAACACAGATCGACGCAGCTTGAAAATCCGCATCGAATGCACTATACTACATTGAGAAACGCTTAATACAAAAATTAGTTATGATCGTTTGAAAAATGATGCATTAGTGTATGTTGAGTTTCCATGTACACTCAACATTGCTTCCAAAAACATTTTGACAAAAATTTTTTCGAAAAATTTCAAAATAATTTAGCAAAAAGTAGATGTTTTTAGATTCTATTTTTTAAGAGAAAAACGATGGACAAGGTTATTTAACGAAAAAATTAATTCTTCAGGGTGAAAATCGGGTATATATGTGTGAACTTATATCAGTTGATATCTCGGTGCATTTTTAAGCTAGCGCAAATCTGATAACACAGATCGACGCAGCTTAAAAATCCGCATCGAATGCACTATACTACATTGAGAAACACTTGATACAAAAATTAGTTATGATCGTTTGAAAAATGATGCATTAGTGTATGTTGAGTTTCCATGTACACTCAACATTGCTTCCAAAAACATTTTGACAAAAATTTTTTCGAAAAATTTCAAAATAATTTAGCAAAAAGTAGATGTTTTTAGATTCTATTTTTTAAGACAAAAACGATGGACAAGGTTATTTAACGAAAAAATTAATTCTTCAGGGTGAAAATCGGGTATATATGTGTGAACTTATATCAGTTGATATCTCGGTGCATTTTTAAGCTAGCGCAAATCTGATAACACAGATCGACGCAGCTTGAAAATCCGCATCGAATGCACTATACTACATTGAGAAACGCTTAATACAAAAATTAGTTATGATCGTTTGAAAAATGATGCATTAGTGTATGTTGAGTTTCCATGTACACTCAACATTGCTTCCAAAAACATTTTGACAAAAATTTTTTCGAAAAATTTCAAAATAATTTAGCAAAAAGTAGATGTTTTTAGATTCTATTTTTTAAGACAAAAACGATGGACAAGGTTATTTAACGAAAAAATTAATTCTTCAGGGTGAAAATCGGGTATATATGTGTGAACTTATATCAGTTGATATCTCGGTGCATTTTTAAGCTAGCGCAAATCTGATAACACAGATCGACGCAGCTTAAAAATCCGCATCGAATGCACTATACTACATTGAGAAACA
The DNA here is from genome assembly GCA_964057225.1 of Auanema rhodensis. Classification (NCBI taxonomy): domain Eukaryota; kingdom Metazoa; phylum Nematoda; class Chromadorea; order Rhabditida; family Rhabditidae; genus Auanema; species Auanema rhodense. The sequence goes on along the minus strand of OZ059899.1, from coordinate 3,393,397 downwards.
CTTGATACAAAAATTAGTTATGATCGTTTGAAAAATGATGCATTAGTGTATGTTGAGTTTCCATGTACACTCAACATTGCTTCCAAAAACATTTTGACAAAAATTTTTTCGAAAAATTTCAAAATAATTTAGCAAAAAGTAGATGTTTTTAGATTCTATTTTTTAAGACAAAAACGATGGACAAGGTTATTTAACGAAAAAATTAATTCTTCAGGGTGAAAATCGGGTATATATGTGTGAACTTATATCAGTTGATATCTCGGTGCATTTTTAAGCTAGCGCAAATCTGATAACACAGATCGACGCAGCTTGAAAATCCGCATCGAATGCACTATACTACATTGAGAAACGCTTAATACAAAAATTAGTTATGATCGTTTGAAAAATGATGCATTAGTGTATGTTGAGTTTCCATGTACACTCAACATTGCTTCCAAAAACATTTTGACAAAAATTTTTTCGAAAAATTTCAAAATAATTTAGCAAAAAGTAGATGTTTTTAGATTCTATTTTTTAAGACAAAAACGATGGACAAGGTTATTTAACGAAAAAATTAATTCTTCAGGGTGAAAATCGGGTATATATGTGTGAACTTATATCAGTTGATATCTCGGTGCATTTTTAAGCTAGCGCAAATCTGATAACACAGATCGACGCAGCTTGAAAATCCGCATCGAATGCACTATACTACATTGAGAAACGCTTAATACAAAAATTAGTTATGATCGTTTGAAAAATGATGCATTAGTGTATGTTGAGTTTCCATGTACACTCAACATTGCTTCCAAAAACATTTTGACAAAAATTTTTTCGAAAAATTTCAAAATAATTTAGCAAAAAGTAGATGTTTTATGATTCTATTTTTTAAGACAAAAACGATGGACAAGGTTATTTAACGAAAAAATTAATTCTTCAGGGTGAAAATCGGGTATATATGTGTGAACTTATATCAGTTGATATCTCGGTGCATTTTTAAGCTAGCGCAAATCTGATAACACAGATCGACGCAGCTTAAAAATCCGCATCGAATGCACTATACTACATTGAGAAACACTTGATACAAAAATTAGTTATGATCGTTTGAAAAATGATGCATTAGTGTATGTTGAGTTTCCATGTACACTCAACATTGCTTCCAAAAACATTTTGACAAAAATTTTTTCGAAAAATTTCAAAATAATTTAGCAAAAAGTAGATGTTTTTAGATTCTATTTTTTAAGACAAAAACGATGGACAAGGTTATTTAACGAAAAAATTAATTCTTCAGGGTGAAAATCGGGTATATATGTGTGAACTTATATCAGTTGATATCTCGGTGCATTTTTAAGCTAGCGCAAATCTGATAACACAGATCGACGCAGCTTGAAAATCCGCATCGAATGCACTATACTACATTGAGAAACGCTTAATACAAAAATTAGTTATGATCGTTTGAAAAATGATGCATTAGTGTATGTTGAGTTTCCATGTACACTCAACATTGCTTCCAAAAACATTTTGACAAAAATTTTTTCGAAAAATTTCAAAATAATTTAGCAAAAAGTAGATGTTTTTAGATTCTATTTTTTAAGACAAAAACGATGGACAAGGTTATTTAACGAAAAAATTAATTCTTCAGGGTGAAAATCGGGTATATATGTGTGAACTTATATCAGTTGATATCTCGGTGCATTTTTAAGCTAGCGCAAATCTGATAACACAGATCGACGCAGCTTAAAAATCCGCATCGAATGCACTATACTACATTGAGAAACACTTGATACAAAAATTAGTTATGATCGTTTGAAAAATGATGCATTAGTGTATGTTGAGTTTCCATGTACACTCAACATTGCTTCCAAAAACATTTTGACAAAAATTTTTTCGAAAAATTTCAAAATAATTTAGCAAAAAGTAGATGTTTTTAGATTCTATTTTTTAAGACAAAAACGATGGACAAGGTTATTTAACGAAAAAATTAATTCTTCAGGGTGAAAATCGGGTATATATGTGTGAACTTATATCAGTTGATATCTCGGTGCATTTTTAAGCTAGCGCAAATCTGATAACACAGATCGACGCAGCTTGAAAATCCGCATCGAATGCACTATACTACATTGAGAAACGCTTAATACAAAAATTAGTTATGATCGTTTGAAAAATGATGCATTAGTGTATGTTGAGTTTCCATGTACACTCAACATTGCTTCCAAAAACATTTTGACAAAAATTTTTTCGAAAAATTTCAAAATAATTTAGCAAAAAGTAGATGTTTTTAGATTCTATTTTTTAAGACAAAAACGATGGACAAGGTTATTTAACGAAAAAATTAATTCTTCAGGGTGAAAATCGGGTATATATGTGTGAACTTATATCAGTTGATATCTCGGTGCATTTTTAAGCTAGCGCAAATCTGATAACACAGATCGACGCAGCTTGAAAATCCGCATCGAATGCACTATACTACATTGAGAAACGCTTAATACAAAAATTAGTTATGATCGTTTGAAAAATGATGCATTAGTGTATGTTGAGTTTCCATGTACACTCAACATTGCTTCCAAAAACATTTTGACAAAAATTTTTTCGAAAAATTTCAAAATAATTTAGCAAAAAGTAGATGTTTTTAGATTCTATTTTTTAAGACAAAAACGATGGACAAGGTTATTTAACGAAAAAATTAATTCTTCAGGGTGAAAATCGGGTATATATGTGTGAACTTATATCAGTTGATATCTCGGTGCATTTTTAAGCTAGCGCAAATCTGATAACACAGATCGACGCAGCTTGAAAATCCGCATCGAATGCACTATACTACATTGAGAAACACTTGATACAAAAATTAGTTATGATCGTTTGAAAAATGATGCATTAGTATATGTTGAGTTTCCATGTATACTCAACATTGCTTCCAAAAACATTTTGACAAAAATTTTTTCGAAAAATTTCAAAATAATTTAGCAAAAAGTAGATGTTTTTAGATTTTATTTTTCAAGACAAAGACGATGGACAAGGTTATTTAACGAAAAAATTAATTCTTCAGGGTGAAAATCGGGTATATATGTGTGAACTTATATCAGTTGATATCTCGGTGCATTTTTAAGCTAGCGCAAATCTGATAACACAGATCGACGCAGCTTGAAAATCCGCATCGAATGCACTATACTACATTGAGAAACGCTTAATACAAAAATTAGTTATGATCGTTTGAAAAATGATGCATTAGTGTATGTTGAGTTTCCATGTACACTCAACATTGCTTCCAAAAACATTTTGACAAAAATTTTTTCGAAAAATTTCAAAATAATTTAGCAAAAAGTAGATGTTTTTAGATTCTATTTTTTAAGACAAAAACGATGGACAAGGTTATTTAACGAAAAAATTAATTCTTCAGGGTGAAAATCGGGTATATATGTGTGAACTTATATCAGTTGATATCTCGGTGCATTTTTAAGCTAGCGCAAATCTGATAACACAGATCGACGCAGCTTGAAAATCCGCATCGAATGCACTATACTACATTGAGAAACGCTTAATACAAAAATTAGTTATGATCGTTTGAAAAATGATGCATTAGTGTATGTTGAGTTTCCATGTACACTCAACATTGCTTCCAAAAACATTTTGACAAAAATTTTTTCGAAAAATTTCAGAATAATTTAGCAAAAAGTAGATGTTTTATGATTCTATTTTTTAAGACAAAAACGATGGACAAGGTTATTTAACGAAAAAATTAATTCTTCAGGGTGAAAATCGGGTATATATGTGTGAACTTATATCAGTTGATATCTCGGTGCATTTTTAAGCTAGCGCAAATCTGATAACACAGATCGACGCAGCTTAAAAATCCGCATCGAATGCACTATACTACATTGAGAAACACTTGATACAAAAATTAGTTATGATCGTTTGAAAAATGATGCATTAGTGTATGTTGAGTTTCCATGTACACTCAACATTGCTTCCAAAAACATTTTGACAAAAATTTTTTCGAAAAATTTCAAAATAATTTAGCAAAAAGTAGATGTTTTTAGATTCTATTTTTCAAGACAAAGACGATGGACAAGGTTATTTAACGAAAAAATTAATTCTTCAGGGTGAAAATCGGGTATATATGTGTGAACTTATATCAGTTGATATCTCGGTGCATTTTTAAGCTAGCGCAAATCTGATAACACAGATCGACGCAGCTTGAAAATCCGCATCGAATGCACTATACTACATTGAGAAACGCTTAATACAAAAATTAGTTATGATCGTTTGAAAAATGATGCATTAGTGTATGTTGAGTTTCCATGTACACTCAACATTGCTTCCAAAAACATTTTGACAAAAATTTTTTCGAAAAATTTCAAAATAATTTAGCAAAAAGTAGATGTTTTTAGATTCTATTTTTTAAGACAAAAACGATGGACAAGGTTATTTAACGAAAAAATTAATTCTTCAGGGTGAAAATCGGGTATATATGTGTGAACTTATATCAGTTGATATCTCGGTGCATTTTTAAGCTAGCGCAAATCTGATAACACAGATCGACGCAGCTTGAAAATCCGCATCGAATGCACTATACTACATTGAGAAACGCTTAATACAAAAATTAGTTATGATCGTTTGAAAAATGATGCATTAGTGTATGTTGAGTTTCCATGTACACTCAACATTGCTTCCAAAAACATTTTGACAAAAATTTTTTCGAAAAATTTCAGAATAATTTAGCAAAAAGTAGATGTTTTTAGATTCCATTTTTCAAGGCAAAGACGATGGACAATGTTATTCAACGAAAAAATTAATTCTTCAGGGTGAAAATCGAGGATATAAGTGTGAACTTATATCAGTTGATATCTCGGTGCATTTTTAAGCTAGCGCAAATCTGATAACACAGATCGACGCAGCTTAAAAATCCGCATCGAATGCACTATACTACATTGAGAAACGCTTAATACAAAAATTAGTTATGATCGTTTGAAAAATGATGCATTAGTGTATGTTGAGTTTCCATGTACACTCAACATTGCTTCCAAAAACATTTTGACAAAAATTTTTTCGAAAAATTCAAAATAATTTAGCAAAAAGTAGATGTTTTTAGATTCCTTTTTTCAAGGCAAAGACGATGGACAATGTTATTCAACGAAAAAATTATTTCTTCAGGGTGAAAATCGAGGATATAAGTGTGAACTTATATCAGTTGATATCTCGGTGCATTTTTAAGCTAGCGCAAATCTGATAACACAGATCGAAGCAGCTTAAAAATCCGCATCGAATGCACTATACTACATTGAGAAACGCTTAATACAAAAATTAGTTATGATCGTTTGAAAAATGATGCATTAGTGTATGTTGAGTTTCCATGTACACTCAACATTGCTTCCAAAAACATTTTGACAAAAATTTATTCGAAAAATTTCAAAATAATTTAGCAAAAAGTAGATGTTTTTAGATTCCATTTCTCAAGGCAAAGACGATAGACAATGTTATTCAACGAAAAAATTAATTATTCAGGGTGAAAATCGAGGATATAAGTGTGAACTTATATCAGTTGATATCTCGGTGCATTTTTAAGCTAGCGCAAATCTGATAACACAGATCGACGCAGCTTAAAAATCCGCATCGAATGCACTATACTACATTGAGAAACGCTTAATACAAAAATTAGTTATCATCGTTTGAAAAATGATGCATTAGTGTATGTTGAGTTTCCATGTACACTCAACATTGCTTCCAAAAACATTTTGACAAAAATTTTTTCAAAAAATTTCAAAATAATTTAGCAAAAAGTAGATGTTTTTAGATTCCATTTCTCAAGGCAAAGACGATAGACAATGTTATTCAACGAAAAAATTAATTATTCAGGGTGAAAATCGAGGATATAAGTGTGAACTTATATCAGTTGATATCTCGGTGCATTTTTAAGCTAGCGCAAATCTGATAACACAGATCGACGCAGCTTAAAAATCCGCATCGAATGCACTATACTACATTGAGAAACACTTGATACAAAAATTAGTTATGATCGTTTGAAAAATGATGCATTAGTATATGTTGAGTTTCCATGTACACTCAACATTGCTTCCAAAAACATTTTGACAAAAATTTTTTCGAAAAATTTCAAAATAATTTAGCAAAAAGTAGATGTTTTAAGATTCTATTTTTCAAGACAAAAACGATGGACAAGGTTATTTAACGAAAAAATTAATTCTTCAGGGTGAAAATCGGGTATATATGTGTGAACTTATATCAGTTGATATCTCGGTGCATTTTTAAGCTAGCGCAAATCTGATAACACAGATCGACGCAGCTTGAAAATCCGCATCGAATGCACTATACTACATTGAGAAACGCTTAATACAAAAATTAGTTATGATCGTTTGAAAAATGATGCATTAGTGTATGTTGAGTTTCCATGTACACTCAACATTGCTTCCAAAAACATTTTGACAAAAATTTTTTCGAAAAATTTCAAAATAACTTAGCAAAAAGTAGATGTTTTTAGATTCTATTTTTTAAGACAAAAACGATGGACAAGGTTATTTAACGAAAAAATTAATTCTTCAGGGTGAAAATCGGGTATATATGTGTGAACTTATATCAGTTGATATCTCGGTGCATTTTTAAGCTAGCGCAAATCTGATAACACAGATCGACGCAGCTTGAAAATCCGCATCGAATGCACTATACTACATTGAGAAACGCTTAATACAAAAATTAGTTATGATCGTTTGAAAAATGATGCATTAGTGTATGTTGAGTTTCCATGTACACTCAACATTGCTTCCAAAAACATTTTGACAAAAATTTTTTCGAAAAATTTCAAAATAATTTAGCAAAAAGTAGATGTTTTATGATTCTATTTTTTAAGACAAAAACGATGGACAAGGTTATTTAACGAAAAAATTAATTCTTCAGGGTGAAAATCGGGTATATATGTGTGAACTTATATCAGTTGATATCTCGGTGCATTTTTAAGCTAGCGCAAATCTGATAACACAGATCGACGCAGCTTAAAAATCCGCATCGAATGCACTATACTACATTGAGAAACACTTGATACAAAAATTAGTTATGATCGTTTGAAAAATGATGCATTAGTGTATGTTGAGTTTCCATGTACACTCAACATTGCTTCCAAAAACATTTTGACAAAAATTTTTTCGAAAAATTTCAAAATAATTTAGCAAAAAGTAGATGTTTTTAGATTCTATTTTTCAAGACAAAGACGATGGACAAGGTTATTTAACGAAAAAATTAATTCTTCAGGGTGAAAATCGGGTATATATGTGTGAACTTATATCAGTTGATATCTCGGTGCATTTTTAAGCTAGCGCAAATCTGATAACACAGATCGACGCAGCTTGAAAATCCGCATCGAATGCACTATACTACATTGAGAAACGCTTAATACAAAAATTAGTTATGATCGTTTGAAAAATGATGCATTAGTGTATGTTGAGTTTCCATGTACACTCAACATTGCTTCCAAAAACATTTTGACAAAAATTTTTTCGAAAAATTTCAAAATAATTTAGCAAAAAGTAGATGTTTTTAGATTCTATTTTTTAAGACAAAAACGATGGACAAGGTTATTTAACGAAAAAATTAATTCTTCAGGGTGAAAATCGGGTATATATGTGTGAACTTATATCAGTTGATATCTCGGTGCATTTTTAAGCTAGCGCAAATCTGATAACACAGATCGACGCAGCTTGAAAATCCGCATCGAATGCACTATACTACATTGAGAAACGCTTAATACAAAAATTAGTTATGATCGTTTGAAAAATGATGCATTAGTGTATGTTGAGTTTCCATGTACACTCAACATTGCTTCCAAAAACATTTTGACAAAAATTTTTTCGAAAAATTTCAAAATAATTTAGCAAAAAGTAGATGTTTTTAGATTCCATTTTTCAAGGCAAAGACGATGGACAATGTTATTCAACGAAAAAATTAATTCTTCAGGGTGAAAATCGAGGATATAAGTGTGAACTTATATCAGTTGATATCTCGGTGCATTTTTAAGCTAGCGCAAATCTGATAACACAGATCGACGCAGCTTAAAAATCCGCATCGAATGCACTATACTACATTGAGAAACGCTTAATACAAAAATTAGTTATGATCGTTTGAAAAATGATGCATTAGTGTATGTTGAGTTTCCATGTACACTCAACATTGCTTCCAAAAACATTTTGACAAAAATTTTTTCGAAAAATTTCAAAATAATTTAGCAAAAAGTAGATGTTTTTAGATTCCTTTTTTCAAGGCAAAGACGATGGACAATGTTATTCAACGAAAAAATTATTTCTTCAGGGTGAAAATCGAGGATATAAGTGTGAACTTATATCAGTTGATATCTCGGTGCATTTTTAAGCTAGCGCAAATCTGATAACACAGATCGAAGCAGCTTAAAAATCCGCATCGAATGCACTATACTACATTGAGAAACACTTAATACAAAAATTAGTTATCATCGTTTGAAAAATGATGCATTAGTGTATGTTGAGTTTCCATGTACACTCAACATTGCTTCCAAAAACATTTTGACAAAAATTTTTTCAAAAAATTTCAAAATAATTTAGCAAAAAGTAGATGTTTTTAGATTCCATTTCTCAAGGCAAAGACGATAGACAATGTTATTCAACGAAAAAATTAATTATTCAGGGTGAAAATCGAGGATATAAGTGTGAACTTATATCAGTTGATATCTCGGTGCATTTTTAAGCTAGCGCAAATCTGATAACACAGATCGACGCAGCTTAAAAATCCGCATCGAATGCACTATACTACATTGAGAAACACTTGATACAAAAATTAGTTATGATCGTTTGAAAAATGATGCATTAGTATATGTTGAGTTTCCATGTACACTCAACATTGCTTCCAAAAACATTTTGACAAAAATTTTTTCGAAAAATTTCAAAATAATTTAGCAAAAAGTAGATGTTTTAAGATTCTATTTTTCAAGACAAAGACGATGGACAAGGTTATTTAACGAAAAAATTAATTCTTCAGGGTGAAAATCGGGTATATATGTGTGAACTTATATCAGTTGATATCTCGGTGCATTTTTAAGCTAGCGCAAATCTGATAACACAGATCGACGCAGCTTAAAAATCCGCATCGAATGCACTATACTACATTGAGAAACGCTTAATACAAAAATTAGTTATGATCGTTTGAAAAATGATGCATTAGTATATGTTGAGTTTCCATGTACACTCAACATTGCTTCCAAAAACATTTTGACAAAAATTTTTTCGAAAAATTTCAAAATAATTCAGCAAAAAGTAGATGTTTTTAGATTCCATTTTTCAAGGCAAAGACGATAGACAATGTTATTCAACGAAAAAATTAATTCTTCAGGGTGAAAATCGAGGATATAAGTGTGAACTTATATCAGTTGATATCTCGGTGCATTTTTAAGCTAGCGCAAATCTGATAACACAGATCGACGCAGCTTAAAAATCCGCATCGAATGCACTATACTACATTGAGAAACGCTTAATACAAAAATTAGTTATGATCGTTTGAAAAATGATGCATTAGTGTATGTTGAGTTTCCATGTACACTCAACATTGCTTCCAAAAACATTTTGACAAAAATTTTTTCGAAAAATTTCAAAATAATTTAGCAAAAAGTAGATGTTTTTAGATTCCTTTTTTCAAGGCAAAGACGATGGACAATGTTATTCAACGAAAAAATTATTTCTTCAGGGTGAAAATCGAGGATATAAGTGTGAACTTATATCAGTTGATATCTCGGTGCATTTTTAAGCTAGCGCAAATCTGATAACACAGATCGACGCAGCTTAAAAATCCGCATCGAATGCACTATACTACATTGAGAAACGTTTAATACAAAAATTAGTTATGATCGTTTGAAAAATGATGCATTAGTGTATGTTGAGTTTCCATGTACACTCAACATTGCTTCCAAAAACATTTTGACAAAAATTTTTTCGAAAAATTTCAAAATAATTTAGCAAAAAGTAGATGTTTTTAGATTCCTTTTTTCAAGGCAAAGACGATGGACAATGTTATTCAACGAAAAAATTATTTTTTCAGGGTGAAAATCGAGGATATAAGTGTGAACTTATATCAGTTGATATCTCGGTGCATTTTTAAGCTAGCGCAAATCTGATAACACAGATCGACGCAGCTTAAAAATCCGCATCGAATGCACTATACTACATTGAGAAACGCTTAATACAAAAATTGGTTATGATCGTTTGAAAAATGATGCATTAGTGTATGTTGAGTTTCCATGTACACTCAACATTGCTTCCAAAAACATTTTGACAAAAATTTTTTCGAAAAATTTCAAAATAATTTAGAAAAAGTAGATGTTTTTAGATTCCTTTTTTCAAGGCAAAGACGATGGACAATGTTATTCAACGAAAAAATTATTTCTTCAGGGTGAAAATCGAGGATATAAGTGTGAACTTATATCAGTTGATATCTCGGTGCATTTTTAAGCTAGCGCAAATCTGATAACACAGATCGACGCAGCTTAAAAATCCGCATCGAATGCACTATACTACATTGAGAAACGTTTAATACAAAAATTAGTTATGATCGTTTGAAAAATGATGCATTAGTGTATGTTGAGTTTCCATGTACACTCAACATTGCTTCCAAAAACATTTTGACAAAAATTTTTTCGAAAAATTTCAGAATAATTTAGCAAAAAGTAGATGTTTTTAGATTCCATTTCTCAAGGCAAAGACGATAGACAATGTTATTCAACGAAAAAATTAATTCTTCAGGGTGAAAATCGAGGATATAAGTGTGAACTTATATCAGTTGATATCTCGGTGCATTTTTAAGCTAGCGCAAATCTGATAACACAGATCGACGCAGCTTAAAAATCCGCATCGAATGCACTATACTACATTGAGAAACGCTTAATACAAAAATTGGTTATGATCGTTTGAAAAATGATGCATTAGTGTATGTTGAGTTTCCATGTACACTCAACATTGCTTCCAAAAACATTTTGACAAAAATTTTTTCGAAAAATTTCAAAATAATTTAGCAAAAAGTAGATGTTTTTAGATTCCTTTTTTCAAGGCAAAGACGATGGACAATGTTATTCAACGAAAAAATTATTTCTTCTGGGTGAAAATCGAGGATATAAGTGTGAACTTATATCAGTTGATATCTCGGTGCATTTTTAAGCTAGCGCAAATCTGATAACACAGATCGACGCAGCTTAAAAATCCGCATCGAATGCACTATACTACATTGAGAAACGTTTAATACAAAAATTAGTTATGATCGTTTGAAAAATGATGCATTAGTGTATGTTGAGTTTCCATGTACACTCAACATTGCTTCCAAAAACATTTTGACAAAAATTTTTTCGAAAAATTTCAAAATAATTTAGCAAAAAGTAGATGTTTTTAGATTCCATTTCTCAAGGCAAAAACGATAGACAATGTTATTCAACGAAAAAATTAATTCTTCAGGGTGAAAATCGAGGATATAAGTGTGAACTTATATCAGTTGATATCTCGGTGCATTTTTAAGCTAGCGCAAATCTGATAACACAGATCGACGCAGCTTAAAAATCCGCATCGAATGCACTATACTACATTGAGAAACGCTTAATACAAAAATTAGTTATGATCGTTTGAAAAATGATGCATTAGTGTATGTTGAGTTTCCATGTACACTCAACATTGCTTCCAAAAACATTTTGACAAAAATTTTTTCGAAAAATTTCAAAATAATTTAGCAAAAAGTAGATGTTTTTAGATTCCATTTTTCAAGGCAAAGACGATGGACAATGTTATTCAACGAAAAAATTAATTCTTCAGGGTGAAAATCGAGGATATAAGTGTGAACATATATCAGTTGATATCTCGGTGCATTTTTAAGCTAGCGCAAATCTGATAACACAGATCGACGCAGCTTAAAAATCCGCATCGAATGCACTATACTACATTGAGAAACGCTTAATACAAAAATTGGTTATGATCGTTTGAAAAATGATGCATTAGTGTATGTTGAGTTTCCATGTACACTCAACATTGCTTCCAAAAACATTTTGACAAAAATTTTTTCGAAAAATTTCAAAATAATTTAGCAAAAAGTAGATGTTTTTAGATTCCTTTTTTCAAGGCAAAGACGATGGACAATGTTATTCAACGAAAAAATTATTTCTTCAGGGTGAAAATCGAGGATATAAGTGTGAACTTATATCAGTTGATATCTCGGTGCATTTTTAAGCTAGCGCAAATCTGATAACACAGATCGACGCAGCTTAAAAATCCGCATCGAATGCACTATACTACATTGAGAAACGTTTAATACAAAAATTAGTTATGATCGTTTGAAAAATGATGCATTAGTGTATGTTGAGTTTCCATGTACACTCAACATTGCTTCCAAAAACATTTTGACAAAAATTTTTTCGAAAAATTTCAAAATAATTTAGCAAAAAGTAGATGTTTTTAGATTCCATTTCTCAAGGCAAAGACGATAGACAATGTTATTCAACGAAAAAATTAATTCTTCAGGGTGAAAATCGAGGATATAAGTGTGAACTTATATCAGTTGATATCTCGGTGCATTTTTAAGCTAGCGCAAATCTGATAACACAGATCGACGCAGCTTAAAAATCCGCATCGAATGCACTATACTACATTGAGAAACGCTTAATACAAAAATTAGTTATGATCGTTTGAAAAATGATGCATTAGTGTATGTTGAGTTTCCATGTACACTCAACATTGCTTCCAAAAACATTTTGACAAAAATTTTTTCGAAAAATTTCAAAATAATTTAGCAAAAAGTAGATGTTTTTAGATTCCATTTTTCAAGGCAAAGACGATGGACAATGTTATTCAACGAAAAAATTAATTCTTCAGGGTGAAAATCGAGGATATAAGTGTGAACATATATCAGTTGATATCTCGGTGCATTTTTAAGCTAGCGCAAATCTGAAAACACAGATCGACGCAGCTTAAAAATCCGCATCGAATGCACTATACTTCATTGAGAAACGCTTAATACAAAAATTAGTTATGATCGTTTGAAAAATGATGCATTAGTGTATGTTGAGTTTCCATGTACACTCAACATTGCTTCCAAAAACATTTTGACAAAAATTTTTTCGAAAAATTTCAAAATAATTTAGCAAAAAGTAGATGTTTTTAGATTCCTTTTTTCAAGGCAAAGACGATGGACAATGTTATTCAACGAAAAAATTATTTCTTCAGGGTGAAAATCGAGGATATAAGTGTGAACTTATATCAGTTGATATCTCGGTGCATTTTTAAGCTAGCGCAAATCTGATAACACAGATCGACGCAGCTTAAAAATCCGCATCGAATGCACTATACTACATTGAGAAACGCTTAATACAAAAATTAGTTATGATCGTTTGAAAAATGATGCATTAGTGTATGTTGAGTTTCCATGTACACTCAACATTGCTTCCAAAAACATTTTGACAAAAATTTTTTCGAAAAATTTCAAAATAATTTAGCAAAAAGTAGATGTTTTTAGATTCCATTTCTCAAGGCAAAGACGATAGACAATGTTATTCAACGAAAAAATTAATTCTTCAGGGTGAAAATCGAGGATATAAGTGTGAACTTATATCAGTTGATATCTCGGTGCATTTTTAAGCTAGCGCAAATCTGATAACACAGATCGACGCAGCTTAAAAATCCGCATCGAATGCACTATACTACATTGAGAAACGCTTAATACAAAAATTAGTTATGATCGTTTGAAAAATGATGCATTAGTGTATGTTGAGTTTCCATGTACACTCAACATTGCTTCCAAAAACATTTTGACAAAAATTTTTTCGAAAAATTTCAAAATAATTTAGCAAAAAGTAGATGTTTTTAGATTCCATTTTTCAAGGCAAAGACGATGGACAATGTTATTCAACGAAAAAATTAATTCTTCAGGGTGAAAATCGAGGATATAAGTGTGAACATATATCAGTTGATATCTCGGTGCATTTTTAAGCTAGCGCAAATCTGAAAACACAGATCGACGCAGCTTAAAAATCCGCATCGAATGCACTATACTTCATTGAGAAACGCTTAATACAAAAATTAGTTATGATCGTTTGAAAAATGATGCATTAGTGTATGTTGAGTTTCCATGTACACTCAACATTGCTTCCAAAAACATTTTGACAAAAATTTTTTCGAAAAATTTCAAAATAATTTAGCAAAAAGTAGATGTTTTTAGATTCCTTTTTTCAAGGCAAAGACGATGGACAATGTTATTCAACGAAAAAATTATTTCTTCAGGGTGAAAATCGAGGATATAAGTGTGAACTTATATCAGTTGATATCTCGGTGCATTTTTAAGCTAGCGCAAATCTGATAACACAGATCGACGCAGCTTAAAAATCCGCATCGAATGCACTATACTACATTGAGAAACGCTTAATACAAAAATTAGTTATGATCGTTTGAAAAATGATGCATTAGTGTATGTTGAGTTTCCATGTACACTCAACATTGCTTCCAAAAACATTTTGACAAAAATTTTTTCGAAAAATTTCAAAATAATTTAGCAAAAAGTAGATGTTTTTAGATTCCATTTCTCAAGGCAAAGACGATAGACAATGTTATTCAACGAAAAAATTAATTCTTCAGGGTGAAAATCGAGGATATAAGTGTGAACTTATATCAGTTGATATCTCGGTGCATTTTTAAGCTAGCGCAAATCTGATAACACAGATCGACGCAGCTTAAAAATCCGCATCGAATGCACTATACTACATTGAGAAACGCTTAATACAAAAATTAGTTATGATCGTTTGAAAAATGATGCATTAGTGTATGTTGAGTTTCCATGTACACTCAACATTGCTTCCAAAAACATTTTGACAAAAATTTTTTCGAAAAATTTCAAAATAATTTAGCAAAAAGTAGATGTTTTTAGATTCCATTTTTCAAGGCAAAGACGATGGACAATGTTATTCAACGAAAAAATTAATTCTTCAGGGTGAAAATCGAGGATATAAGTGTGAACATATATCAGTTGATATCTCGGTGCATTTTTAAGCTAGCGCAAATCTGAAAACACAGATCGACGCAGCTTAAAAATCCGCATCGAATGCACTATACTTCATTGAGAAACGCTTAATACAAAAATTAGTTATGATCGTTTGAAAAATGATGCATTAGTGTATGTTGAGTTTCCATGTACACTCAACATTGCTTCCAAAAACATTTTGACAAAAATTTTTTCGAAAAATTTCAAAATAATTTAGCAAAAAGTAGATGTTTTTAGATTCCTTTTTTCAAGGCAAAGACGATGGACAATGTTATTCAACGAAAAAATTATTTCTTCAGGGTGAAAATCGAGGATATAAGTGTGAACTTATATCAGTTGATATCTCGGTGCATTTTTAAGCTAGCGCAAATCTGATAACACAGATCGACGCAGCTTAAAAATCCGCATCGAATGCACTATACTACATTGAGAAACGCTTAATACAAAAATTAGTTATGATCGTTTGAAAAATGATGCATTAGTGTATGTTGAGTTTCCATGTACACTCAACATTGCTTCCAAACACATTTTGACAAAAATTTTTTCGAAAAATTTCAAAATAATTTAGCAAAAAGTAGATGTTTTTAGATTCCATTTCTCAAGGCAAAGACGATAGACAATGTTATTCAACGAAAAAATTAATTCTTCAGGGTGAAAATCGAGGATATAAGTGTGAACTTATATCAGTTGATATCTCGGTGCATTTTTAAGCTAGCGCAAATCTGATAACACAGATCGACGCAGCTTAAAAATCCGCATCGAATGCACTATACTACATTGAGAAACACTTGATACAAAAATTAGTTATGATCGTTTGAAAAATGATGCATTAGTATATGTTGAGTTTCCATGTACACTCAACATTGCTTCCAAAAACATTTTGACAAAAATTTTTTCGAAAAATTTCAAAATAATTTAGCAAAAAGTAGATGTTTTTAGATTTTATTTTTCAAGACAAAGACGATGGACAAGGTTATTTAACGAAAAAATTAATTCTTCAGGGTGAAAATCGGGTATATATGTGTGAACTTATATCAGTTGATATCTCGGTGCATTTTTAAGCTAGCGCAAATCTGATAACACAGATCGACGCAGCTTGAAAATCCGCATCGAATGCACTATACTACATTGAGAAACGCTTAATACAAAAATTAGTTATGATCGTTTGAAAAATGATGCATTAGTGTATGTTGAGTTTCCATGTACACTCAACATTGCTTCCAAAAACATTTTGACAAAAATTTTTTCGAAAAATTTCAAAATAATTTAGCAAAAATAAGATGTTTTTAGATTCCTTTTTTCAAGGCAAAGACGATGGACAATGTTATTCAACGAAAAAATTATTTCTTCAGGGTGAAAATCGAGGATATAAGTGTGAACTTATATCAGTTGATATCTCGGTGCATTTTTAAGCTAGCGCAAATCTGATAACACAGATCGACGCAGCTTAAAAATCCGCATCGAATGCACTATACTACATTGAGAAACGCTTAATACAAAAATTAGTTATGATCGTTTGAAAAATGATGCATTAGTGTATGTTGAGTTTCCATGTACACTCAACATTGCTTCCAAAAACATTTTGACAAAAATTTTTTCGAAAAATTTCAAAATAATTTAGCAAAAAGTAGATGTTTTTAGATTCCATTTCTCAAGGCAAAGACGATAGACAATGTTATTCAACGAAAAAATTAATTCTTCAGGGTGAAAATCGAGGATATAAGTGTGAACTTATATCAGTTGATATCTCGGTGCATTTTTAAGCTAGCGCAAATCTGATAACACAGATCGACGCAGCTTAAAAATCCGCATCGAATGCACTATACTACATTGAGAAACGCTTAATACAAAAATTAGTTATGATCGTTTGAAAAATGATGCATTAGTGTATGTTGAGTTTCCATGTACACTCAACATTGCTTCCAAAAACATTTTGACAAAAATTTTTTCGAAAAATTTCAAAATAATTTAGCAAAAAGTAGATGTTTTTAGATTCCATTTTTCAAGGCAAAGACGATGGACAATGTTATTCAACGAAAAAATTAATTCTTCAGGGTGAAAATCGAGGATATAAGTGTGAACATATATCAGTTGATATCTCGGTGCATTTTTAAGCTAGCGCAAATCTGAAAACACAGATCGACGCAGCTTAAAAATCCGCATCGAATGCACTATACTTCATTGAGAAACGCTTAATACAAAAATTAGTTATGATCGTTTGAAAAATGATGCATTAGTGTATGTTGAGTTTCCATGTACACTCAACATTGCTTCCAAAAACATTTTGACAAAAATTTTTTCGAAAAATTTCAAAATAATTTAGCAAAAAGTAGATGTTTTTAGATTCCTTTTTTCAAGGCAAAGACGATGGACAATGTTATTCAACGAAAAAATTATTTCTTCAGGGTGAAAATCGAGGATATAAGTGTGAACTTATATCAGTTGATATCTCGGTGCATTTTTAAGCTAGCGCAAATCTGATAACACAGATCGACGCAGCTTAAAAATCCGCATCGAATGCACTATACTACATTGAGAAACGCTTAATACAAAAATTAGTTATGATCGTTTGAAAAATGATGCATTAGTGTATGTTGAGTTTCCATGTACACTCAACATTGCTTCCAAAAACATTTTGACAAAAATTTTTTCGAAAAATTTCAAAATAATTTAGCAAAAAGTAGATGTTTTTAGATTCCATTTCTCAAGGCAAAGACGATAGACAATGTTATTCAACGAAAAAATTAATTCTTCAGGGTGAAAATCGAGGATATAAGTGTGAACTTATATCAGTTGATATCTCGGTGCATTTTTAAGCTAGCGCAAATCTGATAACACAGATCGACGCAGCTTAAAAATCCGCATCGAATGCACTATACTACATTGAGAAACACTTGATACAAAAATTAGTTATGATCGTTTGAAAAATGATGCATTAGTATATGTTGAGTTTCCATGTACACTCAACATTGCTTCCAAAAACATTTTGACAAAAATTTTTTCGAAAAATTTCAAAATAATTTAGCAAAAAGTAGATGTTTTTAGATTTTATTTTTCAAGACAAAGACGATGGACAAGGTTATTTAACGAAAAAATTAATTCTTCAGGGTGAAAATCGGGTATATATGTGTGAACTTATATCAGTTGATATCTCGGTGCATTTTTAAGCTAGCGCAAATCTGATAACACAGATCGACGCAGCTTGAAAATCCGCATCGAATGCACTATACTACATTGAGAAACGCTTAATACAAAAATTAGTTATGATCGTTTGAAAAATGATGCATTAGTGTATGTTGAGTTTCCATGTACACTCAACATTGCTTCCAAAAACATTTTGACAAAAATTTTTTCGAAAAATTTCAAAATAATTTAGCAAAAATAAGATGTTTTTAGATTCCTTTTTTCAAGGCAAAGACGATGGACAATGTTATTCAACGAAAAAATTATTTCTTCAGGGTGAAAATCGAGGATATAAGTGTGAACTTATATCAGTTGATATCTCGGTGCATTTTTAAGCTAGCGCAAATCTGATAACACAGATCGACGCAGCTTAAAAATCCGCATCGAATGCACTATACTACATTGAGAAACGCTTAATACAAAAATTAGTTATGATCGTTTGAAAAATGATGCATTAGTGTATGTTGAGTTTCCATGTACACTCAACATTGCTTCCAAAAACATTTTGACAAAAATTTTTTCGAAAAATTTCAAAATAATTTAGCAAAAAGTAGATGTTTTTAGATTCCATTTCTCAAGGCAAAGACGATAGACAATGTTATTCAACGAAAAAATTAATTCTTCAGGGTGAAAATCGAGGATATAAGTGTGAACTTATATCAGTTGATATCTCGGTGCATTTTTAAGCTAGCGCAAATCTGATAACACAGATCGACGCAGCTTAAAAATCCGCATCGAATGCACTATACTACATTGAGAAACGCTTAATACAAAAATTAGTTATGATCGTTTGAAAAATGATGCATTAGTGTATGTTGAGTTTCCATGTACACTCAACATTGCTTCCAAAAACATTTTGACAAAATTTTTTCGAAAAATTTCAAAATAATTTAGCAAAAAGTAGATGTTTTTAGATTCCATTTCTCAAGGCAAAGACGATAGACAATGTTATTCAACGAAAAAATTAATTCTTCAGGGTGAAAATCGAGGATATAAGTGTGAACTTATATCAGTTGATATCTCGGTGCATTTTTAAGCTAGCGCAAATCTGATAACACAGATCGACGCAGCTTAAAAATCCGCATCGAATGCACTATACTACATTGAGAAACACTTGATACAAAAATTAGTTATGATCGTTTGAAAAATGATGCATTAGTATATGTTGAGTTTCCATGTACACTCAACATTGCTTCCAAAAACATTTTGACAAAAATTTTTTCGAAAAATTTCAAAATAATTTAGCAAAAAGTAGATGTTTTTAGATTTTATTTTTCAAGACAAAGACGATGGACAAGGTTATTTAACGAAAAAATTAATTCTTCAGGGTGAAAATCGGGTATATATGTGTGAACTTATATCAGTTGATATCTCGGTGCATTTTTAAGCTAGCGCAAATCTGATAACACAGATCGACGCAGCTTGAAAATCCGCATCGAATGCACTATACTACATTGAGAAACGCTTAATACAAAAATTAGTTATGATCGTTTGAAAAATGATGCATTAGTGTATGTTGAGTTTCCATGTACACTCAACATTGCTTCCAAAAACATTTTGACAAAAATTTTTTCGAAAAATTTCAAAATAATTTAGCAAAAAGTAGATGTTTTTAGATTCCATTTCTCAAGGCAAAGACGATAGACAATGTTATTCAACGAAAAAATTAATTCTTCAGGGTGAAAATCGAGGATATAAGTGTGAACTTATATCAGTTGATATCTCGGTGCATTTTTAAGCTAGCGCAAATCTGATAACACAGATCGACGCAGCTTAAAAATCCGCATCGAATGCACTATACTACATTGAGAAACGCTTAATACAAAAATTAGTTATGATCGTTTGAAAAATGATGCATTAGTATATGTTGAGTTTCCATGTACACTCAACATTGCTTCCAAAAACATTTTGACAAAAATTTTTTCGAAAAATTTCAAAATAATTTAGCAAAAAGTAGATGTTTTTAGATTCTATTTTTCAAGACAAAGACGATGGACAAGGTTATTTAACGAAAAAATTAATTCTTCAGGGTGAAAATCGGGTATATATGTGTGAACTTATATCAGTTGATATCTCGGTGCATTTTTAAGCTAGCGCAAATCTGATAACACAGATGGACGCAGCTTGAAAATCCGCATCGAATGCACTATACTACATTGAGAAACGCTTAATACAAAAATTAGTTATGATCGTTTGAAAAATGATGCATTAGTGTATGTTGAGTTTCCTTGTACACTCAACATTGCTTCCAAAAACATTTTGACAAAAATTTTTTCGAAAAATTTCAAAATAATTTAGCAAAAAGTAGATGTTTTTAGATTCTATTTTTTAAGACAAAAACGATGGACAAGGTTATTTAACGAAAAAATTAATTCTTCAGGGTGAAAATCGGGTATATATGTGTGAACTTATATCAGTTGATATCTCGGTGCATTTTTAAGCTAGCGCAAATCTGATAACACAGATCGACGCAGCTTGAAAATCCGCATCGAATGCACTATACTACAATGAGAAACGCTTAATACAAAAATTAGTTATGATCGTTTGAAAAATGATGCATTAGTGTATGTTGAGTTTCCATGTACACTCAACATTGCTTCCAAAAACATTTTGACAAAAATTTTTTCGAAAAATTTCAAAATAATTTAGCAAAAAGTAGATGTTTTAAGATTCTATTTTTTAAGACAAAAACGATGGACAAGGTTATTTAACGAAAAAATTAATTCTTCAGGGTGAAAATCGGGTATATATGTGTGAACTTATATCAGTTGATATCTCGGTGCATTTTTAAGCTAGCGCAAATCTGATAACACAGATCGACGCAGCTTGAAAATCCGCATCGAATGCACTATACTACATTGAGAAACGCTTAATACAAAAATTAGTTATGATCGTTTGAAAAATGATGCATTAGTGTATGTTGAGTTTCCATGTACACTCAACATTGCTTCCAAAAACATTTTGACAAAAATTTTTTCGAAAAATTTCAAAATAATTTAGCAAAAAGTAGATGTTTTTAGATTCCATTTCTCAAGGCAAAGACGATAGACAATGTTATTCAACGAAAAAATTAATTCTTCAGGGTGAAAATCGAGGATATAAGTGTGAACTTATATCAGTTGATATCTCGGTGCATTTTTAAGCTAGCGCAAATCTGATAACACAGATCGACGCAGCTTAAAAATCCGCATCGAATGCACTATACTACATTGAGAAACACTTGATACAAAAATTAGTTATGATCGTTTGAAAAATGATGCATTAGTATATGTTGAGTTTCCATGTACACTCAACATTGCTTCCAAAAACATTTTGACAAAAATTTTTTCGAAAAATTTCAAAATAATTTAGCAAAAAGTAGATGTTTTTAGATTTTATTTTTCAAGACAAAGACGATGGACAAGGTTATTTAACGAAAAAATTAATTCTTCAGGGTGAAAATCGGGTATATATGTGTGAACTTATATCAGTTGATATCTCGGTGCATTTTTAAGCTAGCGCAAATCTGATAACACAGATCGACGCAGCTTGAAAATCCGCATCGAATGCACTATACTACATTGAGAAACGCTTAATACAAAAATTAGTTATGATCGTTTGAAAAATGATGCATTAGTGTATGTTGAGTTTCCATGTACACTCAACATTGCTTCCAAAAACATTTTGACAAAAATTTTTTCGAAAAATTTCAAAATAATTTAGCAAAAAGTAGATGTTTTTAGATTCTATCTTTTAAGACAAAAACGATGGACAAGGTTATTTAACGAAAAAATTAATTCTTCAGGGTGAAAATCGGGTATATATGTGTGAACTTATATCAGTTGATATCTCGGTGCATTTTTAAGCTAGCGCAAATCTGATAACACAGATCGACGCAGCTTGAAAATCCGCATCGAATGCACTATACTACATTGAGAAACGCTTAATACAAAAATTAGTTATGATCGTTTGAAAAATGATGCATTAGTGTATGTTGAGTTTCCATGTACACTCAACATTGCTTCCAAAAACATTTTGACAAAAATTTTTTCGAAAAATTTCAAAATAATTTAGCAAAAAGTAGATGTTTTTAGATTCTATTTTTTAAGACAAAAACGATGGACAAGGTTATTTAACGAAAAAATTAATTCTTCAGGGTGAAAATCGGGTATATATGTGTGAACTTATATCAGTTGATATCTCGGTGCATTTTTAAGCTAGCGCAAATCTGATAACACAGATCGACGCAGCTTAAAAATCCGCATCGAATGCACTATACTACATTGAGAAACACTTGATACAAAAATTAGTTATGATCGTTTGAAAAATGATGCATTAGTGTATGTTGAGTTTCCATGTACACTCAACATTGCTTCCAAAAACATTTTGACAAAAATTTTTTCGAAAAATTTCAAAATAATTTAGCAAAAAGTAGATGTTTTTAGATTCTATTTTTTAAGACAAAAACGATGGACAAGGTTATTTAACGAAAAAATTAATTCTTCAGGGTGAAAATCGGGTATATATGTGTGAACTTATATCAGTTGATATCTCGGTGCATTTTTAAGCTAGCGCAAATCTGATAACACAGATCGACGCAGCTTGAAAATCCGCATCGAATGCACTATACTACATTGAGAAACGCTTAATACAAAAATTAGTTATGATCGTTTGAAAAATGATGCATTAGTGTATGTTGAGTTTCCATGTACACTCAACATTGCTTCCAAAAACATTTTGACAAAAATTTTTTCGAAAAATTTCAAAATAATTTAGCAAAAAGTAGATGTTTTTAGATTCTATTTTTTAAGACAAAAACGATGGACAAGGTTATTTAACGAAAAAATTAATTCTTCAGGGTGAAAATCGGGTATATATGTGTGAACTTATATCAGTTGATATCTCGGTGCATTTTTAAGCTAGCGCAAATCTGATAACACAGATCGACGCAGCTTGAAAATCCGCATCGAATGCACTATACTACATTGAGAAACGCTTAATACAAAAATTAGTTATGATCGTTTGAAAAATGATGCATTAGTGTATGTTGAGTTTCCATGTACACTCAACATTGCTTCCAAAAACATTTTGACAAAAATTTTTTCGAAAAATTTCAAAATAATTTAGCAAAAAGTAGATGTTTTATGATTCTATTTTTTAAGACAAAAACGATGGACAAGGTTATTTAACGAAAAAATTAATTCTTCAGGGTGAAAATCGGGTATATATGTGTGAACTTATATCAGTTGATATCTCGGTGCATTTTTAAGCTAGCGCAAATCTGATAACACAGATCGACGCAGCTTAAAAATCCGCATCGAATGCACTATACTACATTGAGAAACACTTGATACAAAAATTAGTTATGATCGTTTGAAAAATGATGCATTAGTGTATGTTGAGTTTCCATGTACACTCAACATTGCTTCCAAAAACATTTTGACAAAAATTTTTTCGAAAAATTTCAAAATAATTTAGCAAAAAGTAGATGTTT
Source organism: Auanema rhodensis (assembly GCA_964057225.1). Taxonomy (NCBI): domain Eukaryota; kingdom Metazoa; phylum Nematoda; class Chromadorea; order Rhabditida; family Rhabditidae; genus Auanema; species Auanema rhodense. Next base: position 3,369,735 of record OZ059899.1, on the reverse strand, counting down.
TTAGATTCTATTTTTTAAGACAAAAACGATGGACAAGGTTATTTAACGAAAAAATTAATTCTTCAGGGTGAAAATCGGGTATATATGTGTGAACTTATATCAGTTGATATCTCGGTGCATTTTTAAGCTAGCGCAAATCTGATAACACAGATCGACGCAGCTTAAAAATCCGCATCGAATGCACTATACTACATTGAGAAACACTTGATACAAAAATTAGTTATGATCGTTTGAAAAATGATGCATTAGTGTATGTTGAGTTTCCATGTACACTCAACATTGCTTCCAAAAACATTTTGACAAAAATTTTTTCGAAAAATTTCAAAATAATTTAGCAAAAAGTAGATGTTTTTAGATTCTATTTTTTAAGACAAAAACGATGGACAAGGTTATTTAACGAAAAAATTAATTCTTCAGGGTGAAAATCGGGTATATATGTGTGAACTTATATCAGTTGATATCTCGGTGCATTTTTAAGCTAGCGCAAATCTGATAACACAGATCGACGCAGCTTGAAAATCCGCATCGAATGCACTATACTACATTGAGAAACGCTTAATACAAAAATTAGTTATGATCGTTTGAAAAATGATGCATTAGTGTATGTTGAGTTTCCATGTACACTCAACATTGCTTCCAAAAACATTTTGACAAAAATTTTTTCGAAAAATTTCAAAATAATTTAGCAAAAAGTAGATGTTTTATGATTCTATTTTTTAAGACAAAAACGATGGACAAGGTTATTTAACGAAAAAATTAATTCTTCAGGGTGAAAATCGGGTATATATGTGTGAACTTATATCAGTTGATATCTCGGTGCATTTTTAAGCTAGCGCAAATCTGATAACACAGATCGACGCAGCTTAAAAATCCGCATCGAATGCACTATACTACATTGAGAAACACTTGATACAAAAATTAGTTATGATCGTTTGAAAAATGATGCATTAGTGTATGTTGAGTTTCCATGTACACTCAACATTGCTTCCAAAAACATTTTGACAAAAATTTTTTCGAAAAATTTCAAAATAATTTAGCAAAAAGTAGATGTTTTTAGATTCTATTTTTTAAGACAAAAACGATGGACAAGGTTATTTAACGAAAAAATTAATTCTTCAGGGTGAAAATCGGGTATATATGTGTGAACTTATATCAGTTGATATCTCGGTGCATTTTTAAGCTAGCGCAAATCTGATAACACAGATCGACGCAGCTTGAAAATCCGCATCGAATGCACTATACTACATTGAGAAACGCTTAATACAAAAATTAGTTATGATCGTTTGAAAAATGATGCATTAGTGTATGTTGAGTTTCCATGTACACTCAACATTGCTTCCAAAAACATTTTGACAAAAATTTTTTCGAAAAATTTCAAAATAATTTAGCAAAAAGTAGATGTTTTTAGATTCTATTTTTTAAGACAAAAACGATGGACAAGGTTATTTAACGAAAAAATTAATTCTTCAGGGTGAAAATCGGGTATATATGTGTGAACTTATATCAGTTGATATCTCGGTGCATTTTTAAGCTAGCGCAAATCTGATAACACAGATCGACGCAGCTTAAAAATCCGCATCGAATGCACTATACTACATTGAGAAACACTTGATACAAAAATTAGTTATGATCGTTTGAAAAATGATGCATTAGTGTATGTTGAGTTTCCATGTACACTCAACATTGCTTCCAAAAACATTTTGACAAAAATTTTTTCGAAAAATTTCAAAATAATTTAGCAAAAAGTAGATGTTTTTAGATTCAATTTTTTAAGACAAAAACGATGGACAAGGTTATTTAACGAAAAAATTAATTCTTCAGGGTGAAAATCGGGTATATATGTGTGAACTTATATCAGTTGATATCTCGGTGCATTTTTAAGCTAGCGCAAATCTGATAACACAGATCGACGCAGCTTGAAAATCCGCATCGAATGCACTATACTACATTGAGAAACGCTTAATACAAAAATTAGTTATGATCGTTTGAAAAATGATGCATTAGTGTATGTTGAGTTTCCATGTACACTCAACATTGCTTCCAAAAACATTTTGACAAAAATTTTTTCGAAAAATTTCAAAATAATTTAGCAAAAAGTAGATGTTTTTAGATTCTATTTTTTAAGACAAAAACGATGGACAAGGTTATTTAACGAAAAAATTAATTCTTCAGGGTGAAAATCGGGTATATATGTGTGAACTTATATCAGTTGATATCTCGGTGCATTTTTAAGCTAGCGCAAATCTGATAACACAGATCGACGCAGCTTGAAAATCCGCATCGAATGCACTATACTACATTGAGAAACGCTTAATACAAAAATTAGTTATGATCGTTTGAAAAATGATGCATTAGTGTATGTTGAGTTTCCATGTACACTCAACATTGCTTCCAAAAACATTTTGACAAAAATTTTTTCGAAAAATTTCAAAATAATTTAGCAAAAAGTAGATGTTTTATGATTCTATTTTTTAAGACAAAAACGATGGACAAGGTTATTTAACGAAAAAATTAATTCTTCAGGGTGAAAATCGGGTATATATGTGTGAACTTATATCAGTTGATATCTCGGTGCATTTTTAAGCTAGCGCAAATCTGATAACACAGATCGACGCAGCTTAAAAATCCGCATCGAATGCACTATACTACATTGAGAAACACTTGATACAAAAATTAGTTATGATCGTTTGAAAAATGATGCATTAGTGTATGTTGAGTTTCCATGTACACTCAACATTGCTTCCAAAAACATTTTGACAAAAATTTTTTCGAAAAATTTCAGAATAATTTAGCAAAAAGTAGATGTTTTTAGATTCTATTTTTCAAGACAAAGACGATGGACAAGGTTATTTAACGAAAAAATTAATTCTTCAGGGTGAAAATCGGGTATATATGTGTGAACTTATATCAGTTGATATCTCGGTGCATTTTTAAGCTAGCGCAAATCTGATAACACAGATCGACGCAGCTTGAAAATCCGCATCGAATGCACTATACTACATTGAGAAACGCTTAATACAAAAATTAGTTATGATCGTTTGAAAAATGATGCATTAGTGTATGTTGAGTTTCCATGTACACTCAACATTGCTTCCAAAAACATTTTGACAAAAATTTTTTCGAAAAATTTCAAAATAATTTAGCAAAAAGTAGATGTTTTTAGATTCTATTTTTTAAGACAAAAACGATGGACAAGGTTATTTAACGAAAAAATTAATTCTTCAGGGTGAAAATCGGGTATATATGTGTGAACTTATATCAGTTGATATCTCGGTGCATTTTTAAGCTAGCGCAAATCTGATAACACAGATCGACGCAGCTTGAAAATCCGCATCGAATGCACTATACTACATTGAGAAACACTTGATACAAAAATTAGTTATGATCGTTTGAAAAATGATGCATTAGTATATGTTGAGTTTCCATGTATACTCAACATTGCTTCCAAAAACATTTTGACAAAAATTTTTTCGAAAAATTTCAAAATAATTTAGCAAAAAGTAGATGTTTTTAGATTTTATTTTTCAAGACAAAGACGATGGACAAGGTTATTTAACGAAAAAATTAATTCTTCAGGGTGAAAATCGGGTATATATGTGTGAACTTATATCAGTTGATATCTCGGTGCATTTTTAAGCTAGCGCAAATCTGATAACACAGATCGACGCAGCTTGAAAATCCGCATCGAATGCACTATACTACATTGAGAAACGCTTAATACAAAAATTAGTTATGATCGTTTGAAAAATGATGCATTAGTGTATGTTGAGTTTCCATGTACACTCAACATTGCTTCCAAAAACATTTTGACAAAAATTTTTTCGAAAAATTTCAAAATAATTTAGCAAAAAGTAGATGTTTTTAGATTCTATTTTTTAAGACAAAAACGATGGACAAGGTTATTTAACGAAAAAATTAATTCTTCAGGGTGAAAATCGGGTATATATGTGTGAACTTATATCAGTTGATATCTCGGTGCATTTTTAAGCTAGCGCAAATCTGATAACACAGATCGACGCAGCTTGAAAATCCGCATCGAATGCACTATACTACATTGAGAAACGCTTAATACAAAAATTAGTTATGATCGTTTGAAAAATGATGCATTAGTGTATGTTGAGTTTCCATGTACACTCAACATTGCTTCCAAAAACATTTTGACAAAAATTTTTTCGAAAAATTTCAGAATAATTTAGCAAAAAGTAGATGTTTTATGATTCTATTTTTTAAGACAAAAACGATGGACAAGGTTATTTAACGAAAAAATTAATTCTTCAGGGTGAAAATCGGGTATATATGTGTGAACTTATATCAGTTGATATCTCGGTGCATTTTTAAGCTAGCGCAAATCTGATAACACAGATCGACGCAGCTTAAAAATCCGCATCGAATGCACTATACTACATTGAGAAACACTTGATACAAAAATTAGTTATGATCGTTTGAAAAATGATGCATTAGTGTATGTTGAGTTTCCATGTACACTCAACATTGCTTCCAAAAACATTTTGACAAAAATTTTTTCGAAAAATTTCAAAATAATTTAGCAAAAAGTAGATGTTTTTAGATTCTATTTTTCAAGACAAAGACGATGGACAAGGTTATTTAACGAAAAAATTAATTCTTCAGGGTGAAAATCGGGTATATATGTGTGAACTTATATCAGTTGATATCTCGGTGCATTTTTAAGCTAGCGCAAATCTGATAACACAGATCGACGCAGCTTGAAAATCCGCATCGAATGCACTATACTACATTGAGAAACGCTTAATACAAAAATTAGTTATGATCGTTTGAAAAATGATGCATTAGTGTATGTTGAGTTTCCATGTACACTCAACATTGCTTCCAAAAACATTTTGACAAAAATTTTTTCGAAAAATTTCAAAATAATTTAGCAAAAAGTAGATGTTTTTAGATTCTATTTTTTAAGACAAAAACGATGGACAAGGTTATTTAACGAAAAAATTAATTCTTCAGGGTGAAAATCGGGTATATATGTGTGAACTTATATCAGTTGATATCTCGGTGCATTTTTAAGCTAGCGCAAATCTGATAACACAGATCGACGCAGCTTGAAAATCCGCATCGAATGCACTATACTACATTGAGAAACGCTTAATACAAAAATTAGTTATGATCGTTTGAAAAATGATGCATTAGTGTATGTTGAGTTTCCATGTACACTCAACATTGCTTCCAAAAACATTTTGACAAAAATTTTTTCGAAAAATTTAAAATAATTTAGCAAAAAGTAGATGTTTTTAGATTCCTTTTTTCAAGGCAAAGACGATGGACAATGTTATTCAACGAAAAAATTATTTCTTCAGGGTGAAAATCGAGGATATAAGTGTGAACTTATATCAGTTGATATCTCGGTGCATTTTTAAGCTAGCGCAAATCTGATAACACAGATCGAAGCAGCTTAAAAATCCGCATCGAATGCACTATACTACATTGAGAAACGCTTAATACAAAAATTAGTTATGATCGTTTGAAAAATGATGCATTAGTGTATGTTGAGTTTCCATGTACACTCAACATTGCTTCCAAAAACATTTTGACAAAAATTTATTCGAAAAATTTCAAAATAATTTAGCAAAAAGTAGATGTTTTTAGATTCCATTTCTCAAGGCAAAGACGATAGACAATGTTATTCAACGAAAAAATTAATTATTCAGGGTGAAAATCGAGGATATAAGTGTGAACTTATATCAGTTGATATCTCGGTGCATTTTTAAGCTAGCGCAAATCTGATAACACAGATCGACGCAGCTTAAAAATCCGCATCGAATGCACTATACTACATTGAGAAACGCTTAATACAAAAATTAGTTATCATCGTTTGAAAAATGATGCATTAGTGTATGTTGAGTTTCCATGTACACTCAACATTGCTTCCAAAAACATTTTGACAAAAATTTTTTCAAAAAATTTCAAAATAATTTAGCAAAAAGTAGATGTTTTTAGATTCCATTTCTCAAGGCAAAGACGATAGACAATGTTATTCAACGAAAAAATTAATTATTCAGGGTGAAAATCGAGGATATAAGTGTGAACTTATATCAGTTGATATCTCGGTGCATTTTTAAGCTAGCGCAAATCTGATAACACAGATCGACGCAGCTTAAAAATCCGCATCGAATGCACTATACTACATTGAGAAACACTTGATACAAAAATTAGTTATGATCGTTTGAAAAATGATGCATTAGTATATGTTGAGTTTCCATGTACACTCAACATTGCTTCCAAAAACATTTTGACAAAAATTTTTTCGAAAAATTTCAAAATAATTTAGCAAAAAGTAGATGTTTTAAGATTCTATTTTTCAAGACAAAAACGATGGACAAGGTTATTTAACGAAAAAATTAATTCTTCAGGGTGAAAATCGGGTATATATGTGTGAACTTATATCAGTTGATATCTCGGTGCATTTTTAAGCTAGCGCAAATCTGATAACACAGATCGACGCAGCTTGAAAATCCGCATCGAATGCACTATACTACATTGAGAAACGCTTAATACAAAAATTAGTTATGATCGTTTGAAAAATGATGCATTAGTGTATGTTGAGTTTCCATGTACACTCAACATTGCTTCCAAAAACATTTTGACAAAAATTTTTTCGAAAAATTTCAAAATAACTTAGCAAAAAGTAGATGTTTTTAGATTCTATTTTTTAAGACAAAAACGATGGACAAGGTTATTTAACGAAAAAATTAATTCTTCAGGGTGAAAATCGGGTATATATGTGTGAACTTATATCAGTTGATATCTCGGTGCATTTTTAAGCTAGCGCAAATCTGATAACACAGATCGACGCAGCTTGAAAATCCGCATCGAATGCACTATACTACATTGAGAAACGCTTAATACAAAAATTAGTTATGATCGTTTGAAAAATGATGCATTAGTGTATGTTGAGTTTCCATGTACACTCAACATTGCTTCCAAAAACATTTTGACAAAAATTTTTTCGAAAAATTTCAAAATAATTTAGCAAAAAGTAGATGTTTTATGATTCTATTTTTTAAGACAAAAACGATGGACAAGGTTATTTAACGAAAAAATTAATTCTTCAGGGTGAAAATCGGGTATATATGTGTGAACTTATATCAGTTGATATCTCGGTGCATTTTTAAGCTAGCGCAAATCTGATAACACAGATCGACGCAGCTTAAAAATCCGCATCGAATGCACTATACTACATTGAGAAACACTTGATACAAAAATTAGTTATGATCGTTTGAAAAATGATGCATTAGTGTATGTTGAGTTTCCATGTACACTCAACATTGCTTCCAAAAACATTTTGACAAAAATTTTTTCGAAAAATTTCAAAATAATTTAGCAAAAAGTAGATGTTTTTAGATTCTATTTTTCAAGACAAAGACGATGGACAAGGTTATTTAACGAAAAAATTAATTCTTCAGGGTGAAAATCGGGTATATATGTGTGAACTTATATCAGTTGATATCTCGGTGCATTTTTAAGCTAGCGCAAATCTGATAACACAGATCGACGCAGCTTGAAAATCCGCATCGAATGCACTATACTACATTGAGAAACGCTTAATACAAAAATTAGTTATGATCGTTTGAAAAATGATGCATTAGTGTATGTTGAGTTTCCATGTACACTCAACATTGCTTCCAAAAACATTTTGACAAAAATTTTTTCGAAAAATTTCAAAATAATTTAGCAAAAAGTAGATGTTTTTAGATTCTATTTTTTAAGACAAAAACGATGGACAAGGTTATTTAACGAAAAAATTAATTCTTCAGGGTGAAAATCGGGTATATATGTGTGAACTTATATCAGTTGATATCTCGGTGCATTTTTAAGCTAGCGCAAATCTGATAACACAGATCGACGCAGCTTGAAAATCCGCATCGAATGCACTATACTACATTGAGAAACGCTTAATACAAAAATTAGTTATGATCGTTTGAAAAATGATGCATTAGTGTATGTTGAGTTTCCATGTACACTCAACATTGCTTCCAAAAACATTTTGACAAAAATTTTTTCGAAAAATTTCAAAATAATTTAGCAAAAAGTAGATGTTTTTAGATTCCATTTTTCAAGGCAAAGACGATGGACAATGTTATTCAACGAAAAAATTAATTCTTCAGGGTGAAAATCGAGGATATAAGTGTGAACTTATATCAGTTGATATCTCGGTGCATTTTTAAGCTAGCGCAAATCTGATAACACAGATCGACGCAGCTTAAAAATCCGCATCGAATGCACTATACTACATTGAGAAACGCTTAATACAAAAATTAGTTATGATCGTTTGAAAAATGATGCATTAGTGTATGTTGAGTTTCCATGTACACTCAACATTGCTTCCAAAAACATTTTGACAAAAATTTTTTCGAAAAATTTCAAAATAATTTAGCAAAAAGTAGATGTTTTTAGATTCCTTTTTTCAAGGCAAAGACGATGGACAATGTTATTCAACGAAAAAATTATTTCTTCAGGGTGAAAATCGAGGATATAAGTGTGAACTTATATCAGTTGATATCTCGGTGCATTTTTAAGCTAGCGCAAATCTGATAACACAGATCGAAGCAGCTTAAAAATCCGCATCGAATGCACTATACTACATTGAGAAACACTTAATACAAAAATTAGTTATCATCGTTTGAAAAATGATGCATTAGTGTATGTTGAGTTTCCATGTACACTCAACATTGCTTCCAAAAACATTTTGACAAAAATTTTTTCAAAAAATTTCAAAATAATTTAGCAAAAAGTAGATGTTTTTAGATTCCATTTCTCAAGGCAAAGACGATAGACAATGTTATTCAACGAAAAAATTAATTATTCAGGGTGAAAATCGAGGATATAAGTGTGAACTTATATCAGTTGATATCTCGGTGCATTTTTAAGCTAGCGCAAATCTGATAACACAGATCGACGCAGCTTAAAAATCCGCATCGAATGCACTATACTACATTGAGAAACACTTGATACAAAAATTAGTTATGATCGTTTGAAAAATGATGCATTAGTGTATGTTGAGTTTCCATGTACACTCAACATTGCTTCCAAAAACATTTTGACAAAAATTTTTTCGAAAAATTTAAAATAATTTAGCAAAAAGTAGATGTTTTTAGATTCCTTTTTTCAAGGCAAAGACGATGGACAATGTTATTCAACGAAAAAATTATTTCTTCAGGGTGAAAATCGAGGATATAAGTGTGAACTTATATCAGTTGATATCTCGGTGCATTTTTAAGCTAGCGCAAATCTGATAACACAGATCGAAGCAGCTTAAAAATCCGCATCGAATGCACTATACTACATTGAGAAACGCTTAATACAAAAATTAGTTATGATCGTTTGAAAAATGATGCATTAGTGTATGTTGAGTTTCCATGTACACTCAACATTGCTTCCAAAAACATTTTGACAAAAATTTATTCGAAAAATTTCAAAATAATTTAGCAAAAAGTAGATGTTTTTAGATTCCATTTCTCAAGGCAAAGACGATAGACAATGTTATTCAACGAAAAAATTAATTATTCAGGGTGAAAATCGAGGATATAAGTGTGAACTTATATCAGTTGATATCTCGGTGCATTTTTAAGCTAGCGCAAATCTGATAACACAGATCGACGCAGCTTAAAAATCCGCATCGAATGCACTATACTACATTGAGAAACGCTTAATACAAAAATTAGTTATCATCGTTTGAAAAATGATGCATTAGTGTATGTTGAGTTTCCATGTACACTCAACATTGCTTCCAAAAACATTTTGACAAAAATTTTTTCAAAAAATTTCAAAATAATTTAGCAAAAAGTAGATGTTTTTAGATTCCATTTCTCAAGGCAAAGACGATAGACAATGTTATTCAACGAAAAAATTAATTATTCAGGGTGAAAATCGAGGATATAAGTGTGAACTTATATCAGTTGATATCTCGGTGCATTTTTAAGCTAGCGCAAATCTGATAACACAGATCGACGCAGCTTAAAAATCCGCATCGAATGCACTATACTACATTGAGAAACACTTGATACAAAAATTAGTTATGATCGTTTGAAAAATGATGCATTAGTATATGTTGAGTTTCCATGTACACTCAACATTGCTTCCAAAAACATTTTGACAAAAATTTTTTCGAAAAATTTCAAAATAATTTAGCAAAAAGTAGATGTTTTAAGATTCTATTTTTCAAGACAAAAACGATGGACAAGGTTATTTAACGAAAAAATTAATTCTTCAGGGTGAAAATCGGGTATATATGTGTGAACTTATATCAGTTGATATCTCGGTGCATTTTTAAGCTAGCGCAAATCTGATAACACAGATCGACGCAGCTTGAAAATCCGCATCGAATGCACTATACTACATTGAGAAACGCTTAATACAAAAATTAGTTATGATCGTTTGAAAAATGATGCATTAGTGTATGTTGAGTTTCCATGTACACTCAACATTGCTTCCAAAAACATTTTGACAAAAATTTTTTCGAAAAATTTCAAAATAACTTAGCAAAAAGTAGATGTTTTTAGATTCTATTTTTTAAGACAAAAACGATGGACAAGGTTATTTAACGAAAAAATTAATTCTTCAGGGTGAAAATCGGGTATATATGTGTGAACTTATATCAGTTGATATCTCGGTGCATTTTTAAGCTAGCGCAAATCTGATAACACAGATCGACGCAGCTTGAAAATCCGCATCGAATCCACTATACTACATTGAGAAACGCTTAATACAAAAATTAGTTATGATCGTTTGAAAAATGATGCATTAGTGTATGTTGAGTTTCCATGTACACTCAACATTGCTTCCAAAAACATTTTGACAAAAATTTTTTCGAAAAATTTCAAAATAATTTAGCAAAAAGTAGATGTTTTATGATTCTATTTTTTAAGACAAAAACGATGGACAAGGTTATTTAACGAAAAAATTAATTCTTCAGGGTGAAAATCGGGTATATATGTGTGAACTTATATCAGTTGATATCTCGGTGCATTTTTAAGCTAGCGCAAATCTGATAACACAGATCGACGCAGCTTAAAAATCCGCATCGAATGCACTATACTACATTGAGAAACACTTGATACAAAAATTAGTTATGATCGTTTGAAAAATGATGCATTAGTGTATGTTGAGTTTCCATGTACACTCAACATTGCTTCCAAAAACATTTTGACAAAAATTTTTTCGAAAAATTTCAAAATAATTTAGCAAAAAGTAGATGTTTTTAGATTCTATTTTTCAAGACAAAGACGATGGACAAGGTTATTTAACGAAAAAATTAATTCTTCAGGGTGAAAATCGGGTATATATGTGTGAACTTATATCAGTTGATATCTCGGTGCATTTTTAAGCTAGCGCAAATCTGATAACACAGATCGACGCAGCTTGAAAATCCGCATCGAATGCACTATACTACATTGAGAAACGCTTAATACAAAAATTAGTTATGATCGTTTGAAAAATGATGCATTAGTGTATGTTGAGTTTCCATGTACACTCAACATTGCTTCCAAAAACATTTTGACAAAAATTTTTTCGAAAAATTTCAAAATAACTTAGCAAAAAGTAGATGTTTTTAGATTCTATTTTTTAAGACAAAAACGATGGACAAGGTTATTTAACGAAAAAATTAATTCTTCAGGGTGAAAATCGGGTATATATGTGTGAACTTATATCAGTTGATATCTCGGTGCATTTTTAAGCTAGCGCAAATCTGATAACACAGATCGACGCAGCTTGAAAATCCGCATCGAATGCACTATACTACATTGAGAAACGCTTAATACAAAAATTAGTTATGATCGTTTGAAAAATGATGCATTAGTGTATGTTGAGTTTCCATGTACACTCAACATTGCTTCCAAAAACATTTTGACAAAAATTTTTTCGAAAAATTTCAAAATAATTTAGCAAAAAGTAGATGTTTTATGATTCTATTTTTTAAGACAAAAACGATGGACAAGGTTATTTAACGAAAAAATTAATTCTTCAGGGTGAAAATCGGGTATATATGTGTGAACTTATATCAGTTGATATCTCGGTGCATTTTTAAGCTAGCGCAAATCTGATAACACAGATCGACGCAGCTTAAAAATCCGCATCGAATGCACTATACTACATTGAGAAACACTTGATACAAAAATTAGTTATGATCGTTTGAAAAATGATGCATTAGTGTATGTTGAGTTTCCATGTACACTCAACATTGCTTCCAAAAACATTTTGACAAAAATTTTTTCGAAAAATTTCAAAATAATTTAGCAAAAAGTAGATGTTTTTAGATTCTATTTTTCAAGACAAAGACGATGGACAAGGTTATTTGACGAAAAAATTAATTCTTCAGGGTGAAAATCGGGTATATATGTGTGAACTTATATCAGTTGATATCTCGGTGCATTTTTAAGCTAGCGCAAATCTGATAACACAGATCGACGCAGCTTGAAAATCCGCATCGAATGCACTATACTACATTGAGAAACGCTTAATACAAAAATTAGTTATGATCGTTTGAAAAATGATGCATTAGTGTATGTTGAGTTTCCATGTACACTCAACATTGCTTCCAAAAACATTTTGACAAAAATTTTTTCGAAAAATTTCAAAATAATTTAGCAAAAAGTAGATGTTTTTAGATTCTATTTTTTAAGACAAAAACGATGGACAAGGTTATTTAACGAAAAAATTAATTCTTCAGGGTGAAAATCGGGTATATATGTGTGAACTTATATCAGTTGATATCTCGGTGCATTTTTAAGCTAGCGCAAATCTGATAACACAGATCGACGCAGCTTGAAAATCCGCATCGAATGCACTATACTACATTGAGAAACGCTTAATACAAAAATTAGTTATGATCGTTTGAAAAATGATGCATTAGTGTATGTTGAGTTTCCATGTACACTCAACATTGCTTCCAAAAACATTTTGACAAAAATTTTTTCGAAAAATTTCAAAATAATTTAGCAAAAAGTAGATGTTTTTAGATTCCATTTTTCAAGGCAAAGACGATGGACAATGTTATTCAACGAAAAAATTAATTCTTCAGGGTGAAAATCGAGGATATAAGTGTGAACTTATATCAGTTGATATCTCGGTGCATTTTTAAGCTAGCGCAAATCTGATAACACAGATCGACGCAGCTTAAAAATCCGCATCGAATGCACTATACTACATTGAGAAACGCTTAATACAAAAATTAGTTATGATCGTTTGAAAAATGATGCATTAGTGTATGTTGAGTTTCCATGTACACTCAACATTGCTTCCAAAAACATTTTGACAAAAATTTTTTCGAAAAATTTCAAAATAATTTAGCAAAAAGTAGATGTTTTTAGATTCCTTTTTTCAAGGCAAAGACGATGGACAATGTTATTCAACGAAAAAATTATTTCTTCAGGGTGAAAATCGAGGATATAAGTGTGAACTTATATCAGTTGATATCTCGGTGCATTTTTAAGCTAGCGCAAATCTGATAACACAGATCGAAGCAGCTTAAAAATCCGCATCGAATGCACTATACTACATTGAGAAACACTTAATACAAAAATTAGTTATCATCGTTTGAAAAATGATGCATTAGTGTATGTTGAGTTTCCATGTACACTCAACATTGCTTCCAAAAACATTTTGACAAAAATTTTTTCAAAAAATTTCAAAATAATTTAGCAAAAAGTAGATGTTTTTAGATTCCATTTCTCAAGGCAAAGACGATAGACAATGTTATTCAACGAAAAAATTAATTATTCAGGGTGAAAATCGAGGATATAAGTGTGAACTTATATCAGTTGATATCTCGGTGCATTTTTAAGCTAGCGCAAATCTGATAACACAGATCGACGCAGCTTAAAAATCCGCATCGAATGCACTATACTACATTGAGAAACACTTGATACAAAAATTAGTTATGATCGTTTGAAAAATGATGCATTAGTATATGTTGAGTTTCCATGTACACTCAACATTGCTTCCAAAAACATTTTGACAAAAATTTTTTCGAAAAATTTCAAAATAATTTAGCAAAAAGTAGATGTTTTAAGATTCTATTTTTCAAGACAAAGACGATGGACAAGGTTATTTAACGAAAAAATTAATTCTTCAGGGTGAAAATCGGGTATATATGTGTGAACTTATATCAGTTGATATCTCGGTGCATTTTTAAGCTAGCGCAAATCTGATAACACAGATCGACGCAGCTTAAAAATCCGCATCGAATGCACTATACTACATTGAGAAACGCTTAATACAAAAATTAGTTATGATCGTTTGAAAAATGATGCATTAGTATATGTTGAGTTTCCATGTACACTCAACATTGCTTCCAAAAACATTTTGACAAAAATTTTTTCGAAAAATTTCAAAATAATTCAGCAAAAAGTAGATGTTTTTAGATTCCATTTTTCAAGGCAAAGACGATAGACAATGTTATTCAACGAAAAAATTAATTCTTCAGGGTGAAAATCGAGGATATAAGTGTGAACTTATATCAGTTGATATCTCGGTGCATTTTTAAGCTAGCGCAAATCTGATAACACAGATCGACGCAGCTTAAAAATCCGCATCGAATGCACTATACTACATTGAGAAACGCTTAATACAAAAATTAGTTATGATCGTTTGAAAAATGATGCATTAGTGTATGTTGAGTTTCCATGTACACTCAACATTGCTTCCAAAAACATTTTGACAAAAATTTTTTCGAAAAATTTCAAAATAATTTAGCAAAAAGTAGATGTTTTTAGATTCCTTTTTTCAAGGCAAAGACGATGGACAATGTTATTCAACGAAAAAATTATTTCTTCAGGGTGAAAATCGAGGATATAAGTGTGAACTTATATCAGTTGATATCTCGGTGCATTTTTAAGCTAGCGCAAATCTGATAACACAGATCGACGCAGCTTAAAAATCCGCATCGAATGCACTATACTACATTGAGAAACACTTGATACAAAAATTAGTTATGATCGTTTGAAAAATGATGCATTAGTATATGTTGAGTTTCCATGTACACTCAACATTGCTTCCAAAAACATTTTGACAAAAATTTTTTCGAAAAATTTCAAAATAATTTAGCAAAAAGTAGATGTTTTAAGATTCTATTTTTCAAGACAAAAACGATGGACAAGGTTATTTAACGAAAAAATTAATTCTTCAGGGTGAAAATCGGGTATATATGTGTGAACTTATATCAGTTGATATCTCGGTGCATTTTTAAGCTAGCGCAAATCTGATAACACAGATCGACGCAGCTTGAAAATCCGCATCGAATGCACTATACTACATTGAGAAACGCTTAATACAAAAATTAGTTATGATCGTTTGAAAAATGATGCATTAGTGTATGTTGAGTTTCCATGTACACTCAACATTGCTTCCAAAAACATTTTGACAAAAATTTTTTCGAAAAATTTCAAAATAACTTAGCAAAAAGTAGATGTTTTTAGATTCTATTTTTTAAGACAAAAACGATGGACAAGGTTATTTAACGAAAAAATTAATTCTTCAGGGTGAAAATCGGGTATATATGTGTGAACTTATATCAGTTGATATCTCGGTGCATTTTTAAGCTAGCGCAAATCTGATAACACAGATCGACGCAGCTTGAAAATCCGCATCGAATGCACTATACTACATTGAGAAACGCTTAATACAAAAATTAGTTATGATCGTTTGAAAAATGATGCATTAGTGTATGTTGAGTTTCCATGTACACTCAACATTGCTTCCAAAAACATTTTGACAAAAATTTTTTCGAAAAATTTCAAAATAATTTAGCAAAAAGTAGATGTTTTATGATTCTATTTTTTAAGACAAAAACGATGGACAAGGTTATTTAACGAAAAAATTAATTCTTCAGGGTGAAAATCGGGTATATATGTGTGAACTTATATCAGTTGATATCTCGGTGCATTTTTAAGCTAGCGCAAATCTGATAACACAGATCGACGCAGCTTAAAAATCCGCATCGAATGCACTATACTACATTGAGAAACACTTGATACAAAAATTAGTTATGATCGTTTGAAAAATGATGCATTAGTGTATGTTGAGTTTCCATGTACACTCAACATTGCTTCCAAAAACATTTTGACAAAAATTTTTTCGAAAAATTTCAAAATAATTTAGCAAAAAGTAGATGTTTTTAGATTCTATTTTTCAAGACAAAGACGATGGACAAGGTTATTTAACGAAAAAATTAATTCTTCAGGGTGAAAATCGGGTATATATGTGTGAACTTATATCAGTTGATATCTCGGTGCATTTTTAAGCTAGCGCAAATCTGATAACACAGATCGACGCAGCTTGAAAATCCGCATCGAATGCACTATACTACATTGAGAAACGCTTAATACAAAAATTAGTTATGATCGTTTGAAAAATGATGCATTAGTGTATGTTGAGTTTCCATGTACACTCAACATTGCTTCCAAAAACATTTTGACAAAAATTTTTTCGAAAAATTTCAAAATAATTTAGCAAAAAGTAGATGTTTTTAGATTCTATTTTTTAAGACAAATACGATGGACAAGGTTATTTAACGAAAAAATTAATTCTTCAGGGTGAAAATCGGGTATATATGTGTGAACTTATATCAGTTGATATCTCGGTGCATTTTTAAGCTAGCGCAAATCTGATAACACAGATCGACGCAGCTTGAAAATCCGCATCGAATGCACTATACTACATTGAGAAACGCTTAATACAAAAATTAGTTATGATCGTTTGAAAAATGATGCATTAGTGTATGTTGAGTTTCCATGTACACTCAACATTGCTTCCAAAAACATTTTGACAAAAATTTTTTCGAAAAATTTCAAAATAATTTAGCAAAAAGTAGATGTTTTTAGATTCCATTTTTCAAGGCAAAGACGATGGACAATGTTATTCAACGAAAAAATTAATT
The DNA here is from genome assembly GCA_964057225.1 of Auanema rhodensis. Lineage (NCBI taxonomy): Eukaryota > Metazoa > Nematoda > Chromadorea > Rhabditida > Rhabditidae > Auanema > Auanema rhodense. The sequence continues at coordinate 3,352,829 of OZ059899.1, read as the reverse complement.
CTTCAGGGTGAAAATCGAGGATATAAGTGTGAACTTATATCAGTTGATATCTCGGTGCATTTTTAAGCTAGCGCAAATCTGATAACACAGATCGACGCAGCTTAAAAATCCGCATCGAATGCACTATACTACATTGAGAAACGCTTAATACAAAAATTAGTTATGATCGTTTGAAAAATGATGCATTAGTGTATGTTGAGTTTCCATGTACACTCAACATTGCTTCCAAAAACATTTTGACAAAAATTTTTTCGAAAAATTTCAAAATAATTTAGCAAAAAGTAGATGTTTTTAGATTCCTTTTTTCAAGGCAAAGACGATGGACAATGTTATTCAACGAAAAAATTATTTCTTCAGGGTGAAAATCGAGGATATAAGTGTGAACTTATATCAGTTGATATCTCGGTGCATTTTTAAGCTAGCGCAAATCTGATAACACAGATCGAAGCAGCTTAAAAATCTGCATCGAATGCACTATACTACATTGAGAAACACTTAATACAAAAATTAGTTATCATCGTTTGAAAAATGATGCATTAGTGTATGTTGAGTTTCCATGTACACTCAACATTGCTTCCAAAAACATTTTGACAAAAATTTTTTCAAAAAATTTCAAAATAATTTAGCAAAAAGTAGATGTTTTTAGATTCCATTTCTCAAGGCAAAGACGATAGACAATGTTATTCAACGAAAAAATTAATTATTCAGGGTGAAAATCGAGGATATAAGTGTGAACTTATATCAGTTGATATCTCGGTGCATTTTTAAGCTAGCGCAAATCTGATAACACAGATCGACGCAGCTTAAAAATCCGCATCGAATGCACTATACTACATTGAGAAACACTTGATACAAAAATTAGTTATGATCGTTTGAAAAATGATGCATTAGTATATGTTGAGTTTCCATGTACACTCAACATTGCTTCCAAAAACATTTTGACAAAAATTTTTTCGAAAAATTTCAAAATAATTTAGCAAAAAGTAGATGTTTTAAGATTCTATTTTTCAAGACAAAGACGATGGACAAGGTTATTTAACGAAAAAATTAATTCTTCAGGGTGAAAATCGGGTATATATGTGTGAACTTATATCAGTTGATATCTCGGTGCATTTTTAAGCTAGCGCAAATCTGATAACACAGATCGACGCAGCTTAAAAATCCGCATCGAATGCACTATACTACATTGAGAAACGCTTAATACAAAAATTAGTTATGATCGTTTGAAAAATGATGCATTAGTATATGTTGAGTTTCCATGTACACTCAACATTGCTTCCAAAAACATTTTGACAAAAATTTTTTCGAAAAATTTCAAAATAATTCAGCAAAAAGTAGATGTTTTTAGATTCCATTTTTCAAGGCAAAGACGATAGACAATGTTATTCAACGAAAAAATTAATTCTTCAGGGTGAAAATCGAGGATATAAGTGTGAACTTATATCAGTTGATATCTCGGTGCATTTTTAAGCTAGCGCAAATCTGATAACACAGATCGACGCAGCTTAAAAATCCGCATCGAATGCACTATACTACATTGAGAAACGCTTAATACAAAAATTAGTTATGATCGTTTGAAAAATGATGCATTAGTGTATGTTGAGTTTCCATGTACACTCAACATTGCTTCCAAAAACATTTTGACAAAAATTTTTTCGAAAAATTTCAAAATAATTTAGCAAAAAGTAGATGTTTTTAGATTCCTTTTTTCAAGGCAAAGACGATGGACAATGTTATTCAACGAAAAAATTATTTCTTCAGGGTGAAAATCGAGGATATAAGTGTGAACTTATATCAGTTGATATCTCGGTGCATTTTTAAGCTAGCGCAAATCTGATAACACAGATCGACGCAGCTTAAAAATCCGCATCGAATGCACTATACTACATTGAGAAACGTTTAATACAAAAATTAGTTATGATCGTTTGAAAAATGATGCATTAGTGTATGTTGAGTTTCCATGTACACTCAACATTGCTTCCAAAAACATTTTGACAAAAATTTTTTCGAAAAATTTCAAAATAATTTAGCAAAAAGTAGATGTTTTTAGATTCCTTTTTTCAAGGCAAAGACGATGGACAATGTTATTCAACGAAAAAATTATTTTTTCAGGGTGAAAATCGAGGATATAAGTGTGAACTTATATCAGTTGATATCTCGGTGCATTTTTAAGCTAGCGCAAATCTGATAACACAGATCGACGCAGCTTAAAAATCCGCATCGAATGCACTATACTACATTGAGAAACGCTTAATACAAAAATTGGTTATGATCGTTTGAAAAATGATGCATTAGTGTATGTTGAGTTTCCATGTACACTCAACATTGCTTCCAAAAACATTTTGACAAAAATTTTTTCGAAAAATTTCAAAATAATTTAGAAAAAGTAGATGTTTTTAGATTCCTTTTTTCAAGGCAAAGACGATGGACAATGTTATTCAACGAAAAAATTATTTCTTCAGGGTGAAAATCGAGGATATAAGTGTGAACTTATATCAGTTGATATCTCGGTGCATTTTTAAGCTAGCGCAAATCTGATAACACAGATCGACGCAGCTTAAAAATCCGCATCGAATGCACTATACTACATTGAGAAACGTTTAATACAAAAATTAGTTATGATCGTTTGAAAAATGATGCATTAGTGTATGTTGAGTTTCCATGTACACTCAACATTGCTTCCAAAAACATTTTGACAAAAATTTTTTCGAAAAATTTCAGAATAATTTAGCAAAAAGTAGATGTTTTTAGATTCCATTTCTCAAGGCAAAGACGATAGACAATGTTATTCAACGAAAAAATTAATTCTTCAGGGTGAAAATCGAGGATATAAGTGTGAACTTATATCAGTTGATATCTCGGTGCATTTTTAAGCTAGCGCAAATCTGATAACACAGATCGACGCAGCTTAAAAATCCGCATCGAATGCACTATACTACATTGAGAAACGCTTAATACAAAAATTGGTTATGATCGTTTGAAAAATGATGCATTAGTGTATGTTGAGTTTCCATGTACACTCAACATTGCTTCCAAAAACATTTTGACAAAAATTTTTTCGAAAAATTTCAAAATAATTTAGCAAAAAGTAGATGTTTTTAGATTCCTTTTTTCAAGGCAAAGACGATGGACAATGTTATTCAACGAAAAAATCATTTCTTCAGGGTGAAAATCGAGGATATAAGTGTGAACTTATATCAGTTGATATCTCGGTGCATTTTTAAGCTAGCGCAAATCTGATAACACAGATCGACGCAGCTTAAAAATCCGCATCGAATGCACTATACTACATTGAGAAACGTTTAATACAAAAATTAGTTATGATCGTTTGAAAAATGATGCATTAGTGTATGTTGAGTTTCCATGTACACTCAACATTGCTTCCAAAAACATTTTGACAAAAATTTTTTCGAAAAATTTCAAAATAATTTAGCAAAAAGTAGATGTTTTTAGATTCCATTTCTCAAGGCAAAAACGATAGACAATGTTATTCAACGAAAAAATTAATTCTTCAGGGTGAAAATCGAGGATATAAGTGTGAACTTATATCAGTTGATATCTCGGTGCATTTTTAAGCTAGCGCAAATCTGATAACACAGATCGACGCAGCTTAAAAATCCGCATCGAATGCACTATACTACATTGAGAAACGCTTAATACAAAAATTAGTTATGATCGTTTGAAAAATGATGCATTAGTGTATGTTGAGTTTCCATGTACACTCAACATTGCTTCCAAAAACATTTTGACAAAAATTTTTTCGAAAAATTTCAAAATAATTTAGCAAAAAGTAGATGTTTTTAGATTCCATTTTTCAAGGCAAAGACGATGGACAATGTTATTCAACGAAAAAATTAATTCTTCAGGGTGAAAATCGAGGATATAAGTGTGAACATATATCAGTTGATATCTCGGTGCATTTTTAAGCTAGCGCAAATCTGATAACACAGATCGACGCAGCTTAAAAATCCGCATCGAATGCACTATACTACATTGAGAAACGCTTAATACAAAAATTGGTTATGATCGTTTGAAAAATGATGCATTAGTGTATGTTGAGTTTCCATGTACACTCAACATTGCTTCCAAAAACATTTTGACAAAAATTTTTTCGAAAAATTTCAAAATAATTTAGCAAAAAGTAGATGTTTTTAGATTCCTTTTTTCAAGGCAAAGACGATGGACAATGTTATTCAACGAAAAAATTATTTCTTCAGGGTGAAAATCGAGGATATAAGTGTGAACTTATATCAGTTGATATCTCGGTGCATTTTTAAGCTAGCGCAAATCTGATAACACAGATCGACGCAGCTTAAAAATCCGCATCGAATGCACTATACTACATTGAGAAACGTTTAATACAAAAATTAGTTATGATCGTTTGAAAAATGATGCATTAGTGTATGTTGAGTTTCCATGTACACTCAACATTGCTTCCAAAAACATTTTGACAAAAATTTTTTCGAAAAATTTCAAAATAATTTAGCAAAAAGTAGATGTTTTTAGATTCCATTTCTCAAGGCAAAGACGATAGACAATGTTATTCAACGAAAAAATTAATTCTTCAGGGTGAAAATCGAGGATATAAGTGTGAACTTATATCAGTTGATATCTCGGTGCATTTTTAAGCTAGCGCAAATCTGATAACACAGATCGACGCAGCTTAAAAATCCGCATCGAATGCACTATACTACATTGAGAAACGCTTAATACAAAAATTAGTTATGATCGTTTGAAAAATGATGCATTAGTGTATGTTGAGTTTCCATGTACACTCAACATTGCTTCCAAAAACATTTTGACAAAAATTTTTTCGAAAAATTTCAAAATAATTTAGCAAAAAGTAGATGTTTTTAGATTCCATTTTTCAAGGCAAAGACGATGGACAATGTTATTCAACGAAAAAATTAATTCTTCAGGGTGAAAATCGAGGATATAAGTGTGAACATATATCAGTTGATATCTCGGTGCATTTTTAAGCTAGCGCAAATCTGAAAACACAGATCGACGCAGCTTAAAAATCCGCATCGAATGCACTATACTTCATTGAGAAACGCTTAATACAAAAATTAGTTATGATCGTTTGAAAAATGATGCATTAGTGTATGTTGAGTTTCCATGTACACTCAACATTGCTTCCAAAAACATTTTGACAAAAATTTTTTCGAAAAATTTCAAAATAATTTAGCAAAAAGTAGATGTTTTTAGATTCCTTTTTTCAAGGCAAAGACGATGGACAATGTTATTCAACGAAAAAATTATTTCTTCAGGGTGAAAATCGAGGATATAAGTGTGAACTTATATCAGTTGATATCTCGGTGCATTTTTAAGCTAGCGCAAATCTGATAACACAGATCGACGCAGCTTAAAAATCCGCATCGAATGCACTATACTACATTGAGAAACGCTTAATACAAAAATTAGTTATGATCGTTTGAAAAATGATGCATTAGTGTATGTTGAGTTTCCATGTACACTCAACATTGCTTCCAAAAACATTTTGACAAAAATTTTTTCGAAAAATTTCAAAATAATTTAGCAAAAAGTAGATGTTTTTAGATTCCATTTCTCAAGGCAAAGACGATAGACAATGTTATTCAACGAAAAAATTAATTCTTCAGGGTGAAAATCGAGGATATAAGTGTGAACTTATATCAGTTGATATCTCGGTGCATTTTTAAGCTAGCGCAAATCTGATAACACAGATCGACGCAGCTTAAAAATCCGCATCGAATGCACTATACTACATTGAGAAACGCTTAATACAAAAATTAGTTATGATCGTTTGAAAAATGATGCATTAGTGTATGTTGAGTTTCCATGTACACTCAACATTGCTTCCAAAAACATTTTGACAAAAATTTTTTCGAAAAATTTCAAAATAATTTAGCAAAAAGTAGATGTTTTTAGATTCCATTTTTCAAGGCAAAGACGATGGACAATGTTATTCAACGAAAAAATTAATTCTTCAGGGTGAAAATCGAGGATATAAGTGTGAACATATATCAGTTGATATCTCGGTGCATTTTTAAGCTAGCGCAAATCTGAAAACACAGATCGACGCAGCTTAAAAATCCGCATCGAATGCACTATACTTCATTGAGAAACGCTTAATACAAAAATTAGTTATGATCGTTTGAAAAATGATGCATTAGTGTATGTTGAGTTTCCATGTACACTCAACATTGCTTCCAAAAACATTTTGACAAAAATTTTTTCGAAAAATTTCAAAATAATTTAGCAAAAAGTAGATGTTTTTAGATTCCATTTTTCAAGGCAAAGACGATGGACAATGTTATTCAACGAAAAAATTAATTCTTCAGGGTGAAAATCGAGGATATAAGTGTGAACATATATCAGTTGATATCTCGGTGCATTTTTAAGCTAGCGCAAATCTGAAAACACAGATCGACGCAGCTTAAAAATCCGCATCGAATGCACTATACTTCATTGAGAAACGCTTAATACAAAAATTAGTTATGATCGTTTGAAAAATGATGCATTAGTGTATGTTGAGTTTCCATGTACACTCAACATTGCTTCCAAAAACATTTTGACAAAAATTTTTTCGAAAAATTTCAAAATAATTTAGCAAAAAGTAGATGTTTTTAGATTCCTTTTTTCAAGGCAAAGACGATGGACAATGTTATTCAACGAAAAAATTATTTCTTCAGGGTGAAAATCGAGGATATAAGTGTGAACTTATATCAGTTGATATCTCGGTGCATTTTTAAGCTAGCGCAAATCTGATAACACAGATCGACGCAGCTTAAAAATCCGCATCGAATGCACTATACTACATTGAGAAACGCTTAATACAAAAATTAGTTATGATCGTTTGAAAAATGATGCATTAGTGTATGTTGAGTTTCCATGTACACTCAACATTGCTTCCAAAAACATTTTGACAAAAATTTTTTCGAAAAATTTCAAAATAATTTAGCAAAAAGTAGATGTTTTTAGATTCCATTTCTCAAGGCAAAGACGATAGACAATGTTATTCAACGAAAAAATTAATTCTTCAGGGTGAAAATCGAGGATATAAGTGTGAACTTATATCAGTTGATATCTCGGTGCATTTTTAAGCTAGCGCAAATCTGATAACACAGATCGACGCAGCTTAAAAATCCGCATCGAATGCACTATACTACATTGAGAAACGCTTAATACAAAAATTAGTTATGATCGTTTGAAAAATGATGCATTAGTGTATGTTGAGTTTCCATGTACACTCAACATTGCTTCCAAAAACATTTTGACAAAAATTTTTTCGAAAAATTTCAAAATAATTTAGCAAAAAGTAGATGTTTTTAGATTCCATTTTTCAAGGCAAAGACGATGGACAATGTTATTCAACGAAAAAATTAATTCTTCAGGGTGAAAATCGAGGATATAAGTGTGAACATATATCAGTTGATATCTCGGTGCATTTTTAAGCTAGCGCAAATCTGAAAACACAGATCGACGCAGCTTAAAAATCCGCATCGAATGCACTATACTTCATTGAGAAACGCTTAATACAAAAATTAGTTATGATCGTTTGAAAAATGATGCATTAGTGTATGTTGAGTTTCCATGTACACTCAACATTGCTTCCAAAAACATTTTGACAAAAATTTTTTCGAAAAATTTCAAAATAATTTAGCAAAAAGTAGATGTTTTTAGATTCCTTTTTTCAAGGCAAAGACGATGGACAATGTTATTCAACGAAAAAATTATTTCTTCAGGGTGAAAATCGAGGATATAAGTGTGAACTTATATCAGTTGATATCTCGGTGCATTTTTAAGCTAGCGCAAATCTGATAACACAGATCGACGCAGCTTAAAAATCCGCATCGAATGCACTATACTACATTGAGAAACGCTTAATACAAAAATTAGTTATGATCGTTTGAAAAATGATGCATTAGTGTATGTTGAGTTTCCATGTACACTCAACATTGCTTCCAAAAACATTTTGACAAAAATTTTTTCGAAAAATTTCAAAATAATTTAGCAAAAAGTAGATGTTTTTAGATTCCATTTCTCAAGGCAAAGACGATAGACAATGTTATTCAACGAAAAAATTAATTCTTCAGGGTGAAAATCGAGGATATAAGTGTGAACTTATATCAGTTGATATCTCGGTGCATTTTTAAGCTAGCGCAAATCTGATAACACAGATCGACGCAGCTTAAAAATCCGCATCGAATGCACTATACTACATTGAGAAACACTTGATACAAAAATTAGTTATGATCGTTTGAAAAATGATGCATTAGTATATGTTGAGTTTCCATGTACACTCAACATTGCTTCCAAAAACATTTTGACAAAAATTTTTTCGAAAAATTTCAAAATAATTTAGCAAAAAGTAGATGTTTTTAGATTTTATTTTTCAAGACAAAGACGATGGACAAGGTTATTTAACGAAAAAATTAATTCTTCAGGGTGAAAATCGGGTATATATGTGTGAACTTATATCAGTTGATATCTCGGTGCATTTTTAAGCTAGCGCAAATCTGATAACACAGATCGACGCAGCTTGAAAATCCGCATCGAATGCACTATACTACATTGAGAAACGCTTAATACAAAAATTAGTTATGATCGTTTGAAAAATGATGCATTAGTGTATGTTGAGTTTCCATGTACACTCAACATTGCTTCCAAAAACATTTTGACAAAAATTTTTTCGAAAAATTTCAAAATAATTTAGCAAAAATAAGATGTTTTTAGATTCCTTTTTTCAAGGCAAAGACGATGGACAATGTTATTCAACGAAAAAATTATTTCTTCAGGGTGAAAATCGAGGATATAAGTGTGAACTTATATCAGTTGATATCTCGGTGCATTTTTAAGCTAGCGCAAATCTGATAACACAGATCGACGCAGCTTAAAAATCCGCATCGAATGCACTATACTACATTGAGAAACGCTTAATACAAAAATTAGTTATGATCGTTTGAAAAATGATGCATTAGTGTATGTTGAGTTTCCATGTACACTCAACATTGCTTCCAAAAACATTTTGACAAAAATTTTTTCGAAAAATTTCAAAATAATTTAGCAAAAAGTAGATGTTTTTAGATTCCATTTCTCAAGGCAAAGACGATAGACAATGTTATTCAACGAAAAAATTAATTCTTCAGGGTGAAAATCGAGGATATAAGTGTGAACTTATATCAGTTGATATCTCGGTGCATTTTTAAGCTAGCGCAAATCTGATAACACAGATCGACGCAGCTTAAAAATCCGCATCGAATGCACTATACTACATTGAGAAACGCTTAATACAAAAATTAGTTATGATCGTTTGAAAAATGATGCATTAGTGTATGTTGAGTTTCCATGTACACTCAACATTGCTTCCAAAAACATTTTGACAAAAATTTTTTCGAAAAATTTCAAAATAATTTAGCAAAAATAAGATGTTTTTAGATTCCTTTTTTCAAGGCAAAGACGATGGACAATGTTATTCAACGAAAAAATTATTTCTTCAGGGTGAAAATCGAGGATATAAGTGTGAACTTATATCAGTTGATATCTCGGTGCATTTTTAAGCTAGCGCAAATCTGATAACACAGATCGACGCAGCTTAAAAATCCGCATCGAATGCACTATACTACATTGAGAAACGCTTAATACAAAAATTAGTTATGATCGTTTGAAAAATGATGCATTAGTGTATGTTGAGTTTCCATGTACACTCAACATTGCTTCCAAAAACATTTTGACAAAAATTTTTTCGAAAAATTTCAAAATAATTTAGCAAAAAGTAGATGTTTTTAGATTCCATTTCTCAAGGCAAAGACGATAGACAATGTTATTCAACGAAAAAATTAATTCTTCAGGGTGAAAATCGAGGATATAAGTGTGAACTTATATCAGTTGATATCTCGGTGCATTTTTAAGCTAGCGCAAATCTGATAACACAGATCGACGCAGCTTAAAAATCCGCATCGAATGCACTATACTACATTGAGAAACGCTTAATACAAAAATTAGTTATGATCGTTTGAAAAATGATGCATTAGTGTATGTTGAGTTTCCATGTACACTCAACATTGCTTCCAAAAACATTTTGACAAAAATTTTTTCGAAAAATTTCAAAATAATTTAGCAAAAAGTAGATGTTTTTAGATTCCATTTCTCAAGGCAAAGACGATAGACAATGTTATTCAACGAAAAAATTAATTCTTCAGGGTGAAAATCGAGGATATAAGTGTGAACTTATATCAGTTGATATCTCGGTGCATTTTTAAGCTAGCGCAAATCTGATAACACAGATCGACGCAGCTTAAAAATCCGCATCGAATGCACTATACTACATTGAGAAACACTTGATACAAAAATTAGTTATGATCGTTTGAAAAATGATGCATTAGTATATGTTGAGTTTCCATGTACACTCAACATTGCTTCCAAAAACATTTTGACAAAAATTTTTTCGAAAAATTTCAAAATAATTTAGCAAAAAGTAGATGTTTTTAGATTTTATTTTTCAAGACAAAGACGATGGACAAGGTTATTTAACGAAAAAATTAATTCTTCAGGGTGAAAATCGGGTATATATGTGTGAACTTATATCAGTTGATATCTCGGTGCATTTTTAAGCTAGCGCAAATCTGATAACACAGATCGACGCAGCTTGAAAATCCGCATCGAATGCACTATACTACATTGAGAAACGCTTAATACAAAAATTAGTTATGATCGTTTGAAAAATGATGCATTAGTGTATGTTGAGTTTCCATGTACACTCAACATTGCTTCCAAAAACATTTTGACAAAAATTTTTTCGAAAAATTTCAAAATAATTTAGCAAAAAGTAGATGTTTTTAGATTCCATTTCTCAAGGCAAAGACGATAGACAATGTTATTCAACGAAAAAATTAATTCTTCAGGGTGAAAATCGAGGATATAAGTGTGAACTTATATCAGTTGATATCTCGGTGCATTTTTAAGCTAGCGCAAATCTGATAACACAGATCGACGCAGCTTAAAAATCCGCATCGAATGCACTATACTACATTGAGAAACGCTTAATACAAAAATTAGTTATGATCGTTTGAAAAATGATGCATTAGTATATGTTGAGTTTCCATGTACACTCAACATTGCTTCCAAAAACATTTTGACAAAAATTTTTTCGAAAAATTTCAAAATAATTTAGCAAAAAGTAGATGTTTTTAGATTCTATTTTTCAAGACAAAGACGATGGACAAGGTTATTTAACGAAAAAATTAATTCTTCAGGGTGAAAATCGGGTATATATGTGTGAACTTATATCAGTTGATATCTCGGTGCATTTTTAAGCTAGCGCAAATCTGATAACACAGATGGACGCAGCTTGAAAATCCGCATCGAATGCACTATACTACATTGAGAAACGCTTAATACAAAAATTAGTTATGATCGTTTGAAAAATGATGCATTAGTGTATGTTGAGTTTCCTTGTACACTCAACATTGCTTCCAAAAACATTTTGACAAAAATTTTTTCGAAAAATTTCAAAATAATTTAGCAAAAAGTAGATGTTTTTAGATTCTATTTTTTAAGACAAAAACGATGGACAAGGTTATTTAACGAAAAAATTAATTCTTCAGGGTGAAAATCGGGTATATATGTGTGAACTTATATCAGTTGATATCTCGGTGCATTTTTAAGCTAGCGCAAATCTGATAACACAGATCGACGCAGCTTGAAAATCCGCATCGAATGCACTATACTACAATGAGAAACGCTTAATACAAAAATTAGTTATGATCGTTTGAAAAATGATGCATTAGTGTATGTTGAGTTTCCATGTACACTCAACATTGCTTCCAAAAACATTTTGACAAAAATTTTTTCGAAAAATTTCAAAATAATTTAGCAAAAAGTAGATGTTTTAAGATTCTATTTTTTAAGACAAAAACGATGGACAAGGTTATTTAACGAAAAAATTAATTCTTCAGGGTGAAAATCGGGTATATATGTGTGAACTTATATCAGTTGATATCTCGGTGCATTTTTAAGCTAGCGCAAATCTGATAACACAGATCGACGCAGCTTGAAAATCCGCATCGAATGCACTATACTACATTGAGAAACGCTTAATACAAAAATTAGTTATGATCGTTTGAAAAATGATGCATTAGTGTATGTTGAGTTTCCATGTACACTCAACATTGCTTCCAAAAACATTTTGACAAAAATTTTTTCGAAAAATTTCAAAATAATTTAGCAAAAAGTAGATGTTTTTAGATTCCATTTCTCAAGGCAAAGACGATAGACAATGTTATTCAACGAAAAAATTAATTCTTCAGGGTGAAAATCGAGGATATAAGTGTGAACTTATATCAGTTGATATCTCGGTGCATTTTTAAGCTAGCGCAAATCTGATAACACAGATCGACGCAGCTTAAAAATCCGCATCGAATGCACTATACTACATTGAGAAACACTTGATACAAAAATTAGTTATGATCGTTTGAAAAATGATGCATTAGTATATGTTGAGTTTCCATGTACACTCAACATTGCTTCCAAAAACATTTTGACAAAAATTTTTTCGAAAAATTTCAAAATAATTTAGCAAAAAGTAGATGTTTTTAGATTTTATTTTTCAAGACAAAGACGATGGACAAGGTTATTTAACGAAAAAATTAATTCTTCAGGGTGAAAATCGGGTATATATGTGTGAACTTATATCAGTTGATATCTCGGTGCATTTTTAAGCTAGCGCAAATCTGATAACACAGATCGACGCAGCTTGAAAATCCGCATCGAATGCACTATACTACATTGAGAAACGCTTAATACAAAAATTAGTTATGATCGTTTGAAAAATGATGCATTAGTGTATGTTGAGTTTCCATGTACACTCAACATTGCTTCCAAAAACATTTTGACAAAAATTTTTTCGAAAAATTTCAAAATAATTTAGCAAAAAGTAGATGTTTTTAGATTCCATTACTCAAGGCAAAGACGATAGACAATGTTATTCAACGAAAAAATTAATTCTTCAGGGTGAAAATCGAGGATATAAGTGTGAACTTATATCAGTTGATATCTCGGTGCATTTTTAAGCTAGCGCAAATCTGATAACACAGATCGACGCAGCTTAAAAATCCGCATCGAATGCACTATACTACATTGAGAAACGCTTAATACAAAAATTAGTTATGATCGTTTGAAAAATGATGCATTAGTATATGTTGAGTTTCCATGTACACTCAACATTGCTTCCAAAAACATTTTGACAAAAATTTTTTCGAAAAATTTCATAATAATTTAGCAAAAAGTAGATGTTTTTAGATTCTATTTTTCAAGACAAAGACGATGGACAAGGTTATTTAACGAAAAAATTAATTCTTCAGGGTGAAAATCGGGTATATATGTGTGAACTTATATCAGTTGATATCTCGGTGCATTTTTAAGCTAGCGCAAATCTGATAACACAGATCGACGCAGCTTGAAAATCCGCATCGAATGCACTATACTACATTGAGAAACGCTTAATACAAAAATTAGTTATGATCGTTTGAAAAATGATGCATTAGTGTATGTTGAGTTTCCATGTACACTCAACATTGCTTCCAAAAACATTTTGACAAAAATTTTTTCGAAAAATTTCAAAATAATTTAGCAAAAAGTAGATGTTTTTAGATTCCATTTCTCAAGGCAAAGACGATAGACAATGTTATTCAACGAAAAAATTAATTCTTCAGGGTGAAAATCGAGGATATAAGTGTGAACTTATATCAGTTGATATCTCGGTGCATTTTTAAGCTAGCGCAAATCTGATAACACAGATCGACGCAGCTTAAAAATCCGCATCGAATGCACTATACTACATTGAGAAACACTTGATACAAAAATTAGTTATGATCGTTTGAAAAATGATGCATTAGTATATGTTGAGTTTCCATGTACACTCAACATTGCTTCCAAAAACATTTTGACAAAAATTTTTTCGAAAAATTTCAAAATAATTTAGCAAAAAGTAGATGTTTTTAGATTCCATTTCTCAAGGCAAAGACGATAGACAATGTTATTCAACGAAAAAATTAATTCTTCAGGGTGAAAATCGAGGATATAAGTGTGAACTTATATCAGTTGATATCTCGGTGCATTTTTAAGCTAGCGCAAATCTGATAACACAGATCGACGCAGCTTGAAAATCCGCATCGAATGCACTATACTACATTGAGAAACGCTTAATACAAAAATTAGTTATGATCGTTTGAAAAATGATGCATTAGTGTATGTTGAGTTTCCATGTACACTCAACATTGCTTCCAAAAACATTTTGACAAAAATTTTTTCGAAAAATTTCAAAATAATTTAGCAAAAAGTAGATGTTTTTAGATTCCATTTCTCAAGGCAAAGACGATAGACAATGTTATTCAACGAAAAAATTAATTCTTCAGGGTGAAAATCGAGGATATAAGTGTGAACTTATATCAGTTGATATCTCGGTGCATTTTTAAGCTAGCGCAAATCTGATAACACAGATCGACGCAGCTTAAAAATCCGCATCGAATGCACTATACTACATTGAGAAACACTTGATACAAAAATTAGTTATGATCGTTTGAAAAATGATGCATTAGTATATGTTGAGTTTCCATGTACACTCAACATTGCTTCCAAAAACATTTTGACAAAAATTTTTTCGAAAAATTTCAAAATAATTTAGCAAAAAGTAGATGTTTTTAGATTTTATTTTTCAAGACAAAGACGATGGACAAGGTTATTTAACGAAAAAATTAATTCTTCAGGGTGAAAATCGGGTATATATGTGTGAACTTATATCAGTTGATATCTCGGTGCATTTTTAAGCTAGCGCAAATCTGATAACACAGATCGACGCAGCTTGAAAATCCGCATCGAATGCACTATACTACATTGAGAAACGCTTAATACAAAAATTAGTTATGATCGTTTGAAAAATGATGCATTAGTATATGTTGAGTTTCCATGTACACTCAACATTGCTTCCAAAAACATTTTGACAAAAATTTTTTCGAAAAATTTCAAAATAATTTAGCAAAAAGTAGATGTTTTTAGATTCTATTTTTCAAGACAAAGACGATGGACAAGGTTATTTAACGAAAAAATTAATTCTTCAGGGTGAAAATCGGGTATATATGTGTGAACTTATATCAGTTGATATCTCGGTGCATTTTTAAGCTAGCGCAAATCTGATAACACAGATCGACGCAGCTTGAAAATCCGCATCGAATGCACTATACTACATTGAGAAACGCTTAATACAAAAATTAGTTATGATCGTTTGAAAAATGATGCATTAGTGTATGTTGAGTTTCCATGTACACTCAACATTGCTTCCAAAAACATTTTGACAAAAATTTTTTCGAAAAATTTCAAAATAATTTAGCAAAAAGTAGATGTTTTTAGATTCTATTTTTTAAGACAAAAACGATGGACAAGGTTATTTAACGAAAAAATTAATTCTTCAGGGTGAAAATCGGGTATATATGTGTGAACTTATATCAGTTGATATCTCGGTGCATTTTTAAGCTAGCGCAAATCTGATAACACAGATCGACGCAGCTTGAAAATCCGCATCGAATGCACTATACTACATTGAGAAACGCTTAATACAAAAATTAGTTATGATCGTTTGAAAAATGATGCATTAGTGTATGTTGAGTTTCCATGTACACTCAACATTGCTTCCAAAAACATTTTGACAAAAATTTTTTCGAAAAATTTCAAAATAATTTAGCAAAAAGTAGATGTTTTTTGATTCTATTTTTTAAGACAAAAACGATGGACAAGGTTATTTAACGAAAAAATTAATTCTTCAGGGTGAAAATCGGGTATATATGTGTGAACTTATATCAGTTGATATCTCGGTGCATTTTTAAGCTAGCGCAAATCTGATAACACAGATCGACGCAGCTTAAAAATCCGCATCGAATGCACTATACTACATTGAGAAACACTTGATACAAAAATTAGTTATGATCGTTTGAAAAATGATGCATTAGTATATGTTGAGTTTCCATGTACACTCAACATTGCTTCCAAAAACATTTTGACAAAAATTTTTTCGAAAAATTTCAAAATAATTTAGCAAAAAGTAGATGTTTTTAGATTCTATTTTTCAAGACAAAGACGATGGACAAGGTTATTTAACGAAAAAATTAATTCTTCAGGGTGAAAATCGGGTATATATGTGTGAACTTATATCAGTTGATATCTCGGTGCATTTTTAAGCTAGCGCAAATCTGATAACACAGATCGACGCAGCTTGAAAATCCGCATCGAATGCACTATACTACATTGAGAAACGCTTAATACAAAAATTAGTTATGATCGTTTGAAAAATGATGCATTAGTGTATGTTGAGTTTCCATGTACACTCAACATTGCTTCCAAAAACATTTTGACAAAAATTTTTTCGAAAAATTTCAAAATAATTTAGCAAAAAGTAGGTGTTTTTAGATTCCATTTTTCAAGGCAAAGACGATGGACAATGTTATTCAACGAAAAAATTAATTCTTCAGGGTGAAAATCGAGGATATAAGTGTGAACTTATATCAGTTGATATCTCGGTGCATTTTTAAGCTAGCGCAAATCTGATAACACAGATCGACGCAGCTTAAAAATCCGCATCGAATGCACTATACTACATTGAGAAACGCTTAATACAAAAATTAGTTATGATCGTTTGAAAAATGATGCATTAGTGTATGTTGAGTTTCCATGTACACTCAACATTGCTTCCAAAAACATTTTGACAAAAATTTTTTCGAAAAATTTCAAAATAATTTAGCAAAAAGTAGATGTTTTTAGATTCCATTTTTCAAGGCAAAGACGATGGACAATGTTATTCAACGAAAAAATTAATTCTTCAGGGTGAAAATCGAGGATATAAGTGTGAACATATATCAGTTGATATCTCGGTGCATTTTTAAGCTAGCGCAAATCTGAAAACACAGATCGACGCAGCTTAAAAATCCGCATCGAATGCACTATACTACATTGAGAAACACTTGATACAAAAATTAGTTATGATCGTTTGAAAAATGATGCATTAGTATATGTTGAGTTTCCATGTACACTCAACATTGCTTCCAAAAACATTTTGACAAAAATTTTTTCGAAAAATTTCAAAATAATTTAGCAAAAAGTAGATGTTTTAAGATTCTATTTTTCAAGACAAAGACGATGGACAAGGTTATTTAACGAAAAAATTAATTCTTCAGGGTGAAAATCGGGTATATATGTGTGAACTTATATCAGTTGATATCTCGGTGCATTTTTAAGCTAGCGCAAATCTGATAACACAGATCGACGCAGCTTGAAAATCCGCATCGAATGCACTATACTACAATGAGAAACACTTAATACAAAAATTAGTTATGATCGTTTGAAAAATGATGCATTAGTGTATGTTGAGTTTCCATGTACACTCAACATTGCTTCCAAAAACATTTTGACAAAAATTTTTTCGAAAAATTTCAAAATAATTTAGCAAAAAGTAGATGTTTTTAGATTCTATTTTTTAAGACAAAAACGATGGACAATGTTATTCAACGAAAAAATTAATTCTTCAGGGTGAAAATCGAGGATATAAGTGTGAACATATATCAGTTGATATCTCGGTGCATTTTTAAGCTAGCGCAAATCTGATAACACAGATCGACGCAGCTTGAAAATCCGCATCGAATGCACTATACTACATTGAGAAACGCTTAATACAAAAATTAGTTATGATCGTTTGAAAAATGATGCATTAGTGTATGTTGAGTTTCCATGTACACTCAACATTGCTTCCAAAAACATTTTGACAAAAATTTTTTCGAAAAATTTCAAAATAATTTAGCAAAAAGTAGGTGTTTTTAGATTCCATTTTTCAAGGCAAAGACGATGGACAATGTTATTCAACGAAAAAATTAATTCTTCAGGGTGAAAATCGAGGATATAAGTGTGAACTTATATCAGTTGATATCTCGGTGCATTTTTAAGCTAGCGCAAATCTGATAACACAGATCGACGCAGCTTAAAAATCCGCATCGAATGCACTATACTACATTGAGAAACGCTTAATACAAAAATTAGTTATGATCGTTTGAAAAATGATGCATTAGTGTATGTTGAGTTTCCATGTACACTCAACATTGCTTCCAAAAACATTTTGACAAAAATTTTTTCGAAAAATTTCAAAATAATTTAGCAAAAAGTAGATGTTTTTAGATTCCATTTTTCAAGGCAAAGACGATGGACAATGTTATTCAACGAAAAAATTAATTCTTCAGGGTGAAAATCGAGGATATAAGTGTGAACATATATCAGTTGATATCTCGGTGCATTTTTAAGCTAGCGCAAATCTGAAAACACAGATCGACGCAGCTTAAAAATCCGCATCGAATGCACTATACTACATTGAGAAACACTTGATACAAAAATTAGTTATGATCGTTTGAAAAATGATGCATTAGTATATGTTGAGTTTCCATGTACACTCAACATTGCTTCCAAAAACATTTTGACAAAAATTTTTTCGAAAAATTTCAAAATAATTTAGCAAAAAGTAGATGTTTTAAGATTCTATTTTTCAAGACAAAGACGATGGACAAGGTTATTTAACGAAAAAATTAATTCTTCAGGGTGAAAATCGGGTATATATGTGTGAACTTATATCAGTTGATATCTCGGTGCATTTTTAAGCTAGCGCAAATCTGATAACACAGATCGACGCAGCTTGAAAATCCGCATCGAATGCACTATACTACAATGAGAAACACTTAATACAAAAATTAGTTATGATCGTTTGAAAAATGATGCATTAGTGTATGTTGAGTTTCCATGTACACTCAACATTGCTTCCAAAAACATTTTGACAAAAATTTTTTCGAAAAATTTCAAAATAATTTAGCAAAAAGTAGATGTTTTTAGATTCTATTTTTTAAGACAAAAACGATGGACAATGTTATTCAACGAAAAAATTAATTCTTCAGGGTGAAAATCGAGGATATAAGTGTGAACATATATCAGTTGATATCTCGGTGCATTTTTAAGCTAGCGCAAATCTGATAACACAGATCGACGCAGCTTGAAAATCCGCATCGAATGCACTATACTACATTGAGAAACGCTTAATACAAAAATTAGTTATGATCGTTTGAAAAATGATGCATTAGTGTATGTTGAGTTTCCATGTACACTCAACATTGCTTCCAAAAACATTTTGACAAAAATTTTTTCGAAAAATTTCAAAATAATTTAGCAAAAAGTAGGTGTTTTTAGATTCCATTTTTCAAGGCAAAGACGATGGACAATGTTATTCAACGAAAAAATTAATTCTTCAGGGTGAAAATCGAGGATATAAGTGTGAACTTATATCAGTTGATATCTCGGTGCATTTTTAAGCTAGCGCAAATCTGATAACACAGATCGACGCAGCTTAAAAATCCGCATCGAATGCACTATACTACATTGAGAAACGCTTAATACAAAAATTAGTTATGATCGTTTGAAAAATGATGCATTAGTGTATGTTGAGTTTCCATGTACACTCAACATTGCTTCCAAAAACATTTTGACAAAAATTTTTTCGAAAAATTTCAAAATAATTTAGCAAAAAGTAGATGTTTTTAGATTCCATTTTTCAAGGCAAAGACGATGGACAATGTTATTCAACGAAAAAATTAATTCTTCAGGGTGAAAATCGAGGATATAAGTGTGAACATATATCAGTTGATATCTCGGTGCATTTTTAAGCTAGCGCAAATCTGAAAACACAGATCGACGCAGCTTAAAAATCCGCATCGAATGCACTATACTACATTGAGAAACACTTGATACAAAAATTAGTTATGATCGTTTGAAAAATGATGCATTAGTATATGTTGAGTTTCCATGTACACTCAACATTGCTTCCAAAAACATTTTGACAAAAATTTTTTCGAAAAATTTCAAAATAATTTAGCAAAAAGTAGATGTTTTAAGATTCTATTTTTCAAGACAAAGACGATGGACAAGGTTATTTAACGAAAAAATTAATTCTTCAGGGTGAAAATCGGGTATATATGTGTGAACTTATATCAGTTGATATCTCGGTGCATTTTTAAGCTAGCGCAAATCTGATAACACAGATCGACGCAGCTTGAAAATCCGCATCGAATGCACTATACTACAATGAGAAACGCTTAATACAAAAATTAGTTATGATCGTTTGAAAAATGATGCATTAGTGTATGTTGAGTTTCCATGTACACTCAACATTGCTTCCAAAAACATTTTGACAAAAATTTTTTCGAAAAATTTCAAAATAATTTAGCAAAAAGTAGATGTTTTTAGATTCTATTTTTTAAGACAAAAACGATGGACAAGGTTATTTAACGAAAAAATTAATTCTTCAGGGTGAAAATCGGGTATATATGTGTGAACTTATATCAGTTGATATCTCGGTGCATTTTTAAGCTAGCGCAAATCTGATAACACAGATCGACGCAGCTTGAAAATCCGCATCGAATGCACTATACTACATTGAGAAACGCTTAATACAAAAATTAGTTATGATCGTTTGAAAAATGATGCATTAGTGTATGTTGAGTTTCCATGTACACTCAACATTGCTTCCAAAAACATTTTGACAAAAATTTTTTCGAAAAATTTCAAAATAATTTAGCAAAAAGTAGATGTTTTTAGATTCCATTTTTCAAGGCAAAGACGATGGACAATGTTATTCAACGAAAAAATTAATTCTTCAGGGTGAAAATCGAGGATATATGTGTGAACTTATATCAGTTGATATCTCGGTGCATTTTTAAGCTAGCGCAAATCTGATAACACAGATCGACGCAGCTTGAAAATCCGCATCGAATGCACTATACTACATTAAGAAACGCTTAATACAAAAATTAGTTATGATCGTTTGAAAAATGATGCATTAGTGTATGTTGAGTTTCCATGTACACTCAACATTGCTTCCAAAAACATTTTGACAAAAATTTTTTCGAAAAATTTCAAAATAATTTAGCAAAAAGTAGATGTTTTTAGATTCTATTTTTTAAGACAAAAACGATGGACAAGGTTATTTAACGAAAAAATTAATTCTTCAGGGTGAAAATCGGGTATATATGTGTGAACTTATATCAGTTGATATCTCGGTGCATTTTTAAGCTAGCGCAAATCTGATAACACAGATCGACGCAGCTTAAAAATCCGCATCGAATGCACTATACTACATTGAGAAACACTTGATACAAAAATTAGTTATGATCGTTTGAAAAATGATGCATTAGTATATGTTGAGTTTCCATGTACACTCAACATTGCTTCCAAAAACATTTTGACAAAAATTTTTTCGAAAAATTTCAAAATAATTTAGCGAAAAGTAGATGTTTTTAGATTCTATTTTTCAAGACAAAGACGATGGACAAGGTTATTTAACGAAAAAATTAATTCTTCAGGGTGAAAATCGGGTATATATGTGTGAACTTATATCAGTTGATATCTCGGTGCATTTTTAAGCTAGCGCAAATCTGATAACACAGATCGACGCAGCTTAAAAATCCGCATCGAATGCACTATACTACATTGAGAAACACTTGATACAAAAATTAGTTATGATCGTTTGAAAAATGATGCATTAGTATATGTTGAGTTTCCATGTACACTCAACATTGCTTCCAAAAACATTTTGACAAAAATTTTTTCGAAAAATTTCAAAATAATTTAGCAAAAAGTAGATGTTTTAAGATTCTATTTTTCAAGACAAAGACGATGGACAAGGTTATTTAACGAAAAAATTAATTCTTCAGGGTGAAAATCGGGTATATATGTGTGAACTTATATCAGTTGATATCTCGGTGCATTTTTAAGCTAGCGCAAATCTGATAACACAGATCGACGCAGCTTGAAAATCCGCATCGAATGCACTATACTACAATGAGAAACGCTTAATACAAAAATTAGTTATGATCGTTTGAAAAATGATGCATTAGTGTATGTTGAGTTTCCATGTACACTCAACATTGCTTCCAAAAACATTTTGACAAAAATTTTTTCGAAAAATTTCAAAATAATTTAGCAAAAAGTAGATGTTTTAAGATTCTATTTTTTAAGACAAAAACGATGGACAAGGTTATTTAACGAAAAAATTAATTCTTCAGGGTGAAAATCGGGTATATATGTGTGAACTTATATCAGTTGATATCTCGGTGCATTTTTAAGCTAGCGCAAATCTGATAACACAGATCGACGCAGCTTGAAAATCCGCATCGAATGCACTATACTACATTGAGAAACGCTTAATACAAAAATTAGTTATGATCGTTTGAAAAATGATGCATTAGTGTATGTTGAGTTTCCATGTACACTCAACATTGCTTCCAAAAACATTTTGACAAAAATTTTTTCGAAAAATTTCAAAATAATTTAGCAAAAAGTAGATGTTTTTAGATTCCTTTTTTCAAGGCAAAGACGATGGACAATGTTATTCAACGAAAAAATTAATTCTTCAGGGTGAAAATCGGGTATATATGTGTGAACTTATATCAGTTGATATCTCGGTGCATTTTTAAGCTAGCGCAAATCTGATAACACAGATCGACGCAGCTTGAAAATCCGCATCGAATGCACTATACTACATTGAGAAACACTTGATACAAAAATTAGTTATGATCGTTTGAAAAATGATGCATTAGTATATGTTGAGTTTCCATGTACACTCAACATTGCTTCCAAAAACATTTTGACAAAAATTTTTTCGAAAAATTTCAAAATAATTTAGCAAAAAGTAGATGTTTTTAGATTCCATTTCTCAAGGCAAAGACGATAGACAATGTTATTCAACGAAAAAATTAATTCTTCAGGGTGAAAATCGGGTATATATGTGTGAACTTATATCAGTTGATATCTCGGTGCATTTTTAAGCTAGCGCAAATCTGATAACACAGATCGACGCAGCTTGAAAATATGCATCGAATGCACTATACTACAATGAGAAACGCTTAATACAAAAATTAGTTATGATCGTTTGAAAAATGATGCATTAGTGTATGTTGAGTTTCCATGTACACTCAACATTGCTTCCAAAAACATTTTGACAAAAATTTTTTCGAAAAATTTCAAAATAATTTAGCAAAAAGTAGATGTTTTTAGATTCTATTTTTCAAGACAAAGACGATGGACAAGGTTATTTAACGAAAAAATTAATTCTTCAGGGTGAAAATCGGGTATATATGTGTGAACTTATATCAGTTGATATCTCGGTGCATTTTTAAGCTAGCGCAAATCTGATAACACAGATCGACGCAGCTTGAAAATCCGCATCGAATGCACTATACTACATTGAGAAACGCTTAATACAAAAATTAGTTATGATCGTTTGAAAAATGATGCATTAGTGTATGTTGAGTTTCCTTGTACACTCAACATTGCTTCCAAAAACATTTTGACAAAAATTTTTTCGAAAAATTTCAAAATAATTTAGCAAAAAGTAGATGTTTTTAGATTCTATTTTTTGAGACAAAAACGATGGACAAGGTTATTTAACGAAAAAATTAATTCTTCAGGGTGAAAATCGGGTATATATGTGTGAACTTATATCAGTTGATATCTCGGTGCATTTTTAAGCTAGCGCAAATCTGATAACACAGATCGACGCAGCTTGAAAATCCGCATCGAATGCACTATACTACATTGAGAAACGCTTAATACAAAAATTAGTTATGATCGTTTGAAAAATGATGCATTAGTGTATGTTGAGTTTCCATGTACACTCAACATTGCTTCCAAAAACATTTTGACAAAAATTTTTTCGAAAAATTTCAAAATAATTTAGCAAAAAGTAGATGTTTTTAGATTCCATTTCTCAAGGCAAAGACGATAGACAATGTTATTCAACGAAAAAATTAATTCTTCAGGGTGAAAATCGAGGATATAAGTGTGAACTTATATCAGTTGATATCTCGGTGCATTTTTAAGCTAGCGCAAATCTGATAACACAGATCGACGCAGCTTAAAAATCCGCATCGAATGCACTATACTACATTGAGAAACACTTGATACAAAAATTAGTTATGATCGTTTGAAAAATGATGCATTAGTATATGTTGAGTTTCCATGTACACTCAACATTGCTTCCAAAAACATTTTGACAAAAATTTTTTCGAAAAATTTCAAAATAATTTAGCAAAAAGTAGATGTTTTTAGATTTTATTTTTCAAGACAAAGACGATGGACAAGGTTATTTAACGAAAAAATTAATTCTTCAGGGTGAAAATCGGGTATATATGTGTGAACTTATATCAGTTGATATCTCGGTGCATTTTTAAGCTAGCGCAAATCTGATAACACAGATCGACGCAGCTTGAAAATCCGCATCGAATGCACTATACTACAATGAGAAACGCTTAATACAAAAATTAGTTATGATCGTTTGAAAAATGATGCATTAGTGTATGTTGAGTTTCCATGTACACTCAACATTGCTTCCAAAAACATTTTGACAAAAATTTTTTCGAAAAATTTCAAAATAATTTAGCAAAAAGTAGATGTTTTAAGATTCTATTTTTTAAGACAAAAACGATGGACAAGGTTATTTAACGAAAAAATTAATTCTTCAGGGTGAAAATCGGGTATATATGTGTGAACTTATATCAGTTGATATCTCGGTGCATTTTTAAGCTAGCGCAAATCTGATAACACAGATCGACGCAGCTTGAAAATCCGCATCGAATGCACTATACTACATTGAGAAACGCTTAATACAAAAATTAGTTATGATCGTTTGAAAAATGATGCATTAGTGTATGTTGAGTTTCCATGTACACTCAACATTGCTTCCAAAAACATTTTGACAAAAATTTTTTCGAAAAATTTCAAAATAATTTAGCAAAAAGTAGATGTTTTTAGATTCCTTTTTTCAAGGCAAAGACGATGGACAATGTTATTCAACGAAAAAATTAATTCTTCAGGGTGAAAATCGGGTATATATGTGTGAACTTATATCAGTTGATATCTCGGTGCATTTTTAAGCTAGCGCAAATCTGATAACACAGATCGACGCAGCTTGAAAATCCGCATCGAATGCACTATACTACATTGAGAAACACTTGATACAAAAATTAGTTATGATCGTTTGAAAAATGATGCATTAGTATATGTTGAGTTTCCATGTACACTCAACATTGCTTCCAAAAACATTTTGACAAAAATTTTTTCGAAAAATTTCAAAATAATTTAGCAAAAAGTAGATGTTTTTAGATTCCATTTCTCAAGGCAAAGACGATAGACAATGTTATTCAACGAAAAAATTAATTCTTCAGGGTGAAAATCGGGTATATATGTGTGAACTTATATCAGTTGATATCTCGGTGCATTTTTAAGCTAGCGCAAATCTGATAACACAGATCGACGCAGCTTGAAAATCCGCATCGAATGCACTATACTACAATGAGAAACGCTTAATACAAAAATTAGTTATGATCGTTTGAAAAATGATGCATTAGTGTATGTTGAGTTTCCATGTACACTCAACATTGCTTCCAAAAACATTTTGACAAAAATTTTTTCGAAAAATTTCAAAATAATTTAGCAAAAAGTAGATGTTTTTAGATTCTATTTTTCAAGACAAAGACGATGGACAAGGTTATTTAACGAAAAAATTAATTCTTCAGGGTGAAAATCGGGTATATATGTGTGAACTTATATCAGTTGATATCTCGGTGCATTTTTAAGCTAGCGCAAATCTGATAACACAGATCGACGCAGCTTGAAAATCCGCATCGAATGCACTATACTACATTGAGAAACGCTTAATACAAAAATTAGTTATGATCGTTTGAAAAATGATGCATTAGTGTATGTTGAGTTTCCTTGTACACTCAACATTGCTTCCAAAAACATTTTGACAAAAATTTTTTCGAAAAATTTCAAAATAATTTAGCAAAAAGTAGATGTTTTTAGATTCTATTTTTTGAGACAAAAACGATGGACAAGGTTATTTAACGAAAAAATTAATTCTTCAGGGTGAAAATCGGGTATATATGTGTGAACTTATATCAGTTGATATCTCGGTGCATTTTTAAGCTAGCGCAAATCTGATAACACAGATCGACGCAGCTTGAAAATCCGCATCGAATGCACTATACTACATTGAGAAACGCTTAATACAAAAATTAGTTATGATCGTTTGAAAAATGATGCATTAGTGTATGTTGAGTTTCCATGTACACTCAACATTGCTTCCAAAAACATTTTGACAAAAATTTTTTCGAAAAATTTCAAAATAATTTAGCAAAAAGTAGATGTTTTTAGATTCCATTTCTCAAGGCAAAGACGATAGACAATGTTATTCAACGAAAAAATTAATTCTTCAGGGTGAAAATCGAGGATATAAGTGTGAACTTATATCAGTTGATATCTCGGTGCATTTTTAAGCTAGCGCAAATCTGATAACACAGATCGACGCAGCTTAAAAATCCGCATCGAATGCACTATACTACATTGAGAAACACTTGATACAAAAATTAGTTATGATCGTTTGAAAAATGATGCATTAGTATATGTTGAGTTTCCATGTACACTCAACATTGCTTCCAAAAACATTTTGACAAAAATTTTTTCGAAAAATTTCAAAATAATTTAGCAAAAAGTAGATGTTTTTAGATTTTATTTTTCAAGACAAAGACGATGGACAAGGTTATTTAACGAAAAAATTAATTCTTCAGGGTGAAAATCGGGTATATATGTGTGAACTTATATCAGTTGATATCTCGGTGCATTTTTAAGCTAGCGCAAATCTGATAACACAGATCGACGCAGCTTGAAAATCCGCATCGAATGCACTATACTACATTGAGAAACGCTTAATACAAAAATTAGTTATGATCGTTTGAAAAATGATGCATTAGTATATGTTGAGTTTCCATGTACACTCAACATTGCTTCCAAAAACATTTTGACAAAAATTTTTTCGAAAAATTTCAAAATAATTTAGCAAAAAGTAGATGTTTTTAGATTCTATTTTTCAAGACAAAGACGATGGACAAGGTTATTTAACGAAAAAATTAATTCTTCAGGGTGAAAATCGGGTATATATGTGTGAACTTATATCAGTTGATATCTCGGTGCATTTTTAAGCTAGCTCAAATCTGATAACACAGATCGACGCAGCTTGAAAATCCGCATCGAATGCACTATACTACATTGAGAAACGCTTAATACAAAAATTAGTTATGATCGTTTGAAAAATGATGCATTAGTGTATGTTGAGTTTCCATGTACACTCAACATTGCTTCCAAAAACATTTTGACAAAAATTTTTTCGAAAAATTTCAAAATAATTTAGCAAAAAGTAGATGTTTTTAGATTCTATTTTTTAAGACAAAAACGATGGACAAGGTTATTTAACGAAAAAATTAATTCTTCAGGGTGAAAATCGGGTATATATGTGTGAACTTATATCAGTTGATATCTCGGTGCATTTTTAAGCTAGCGCAAATCTGATAACACAGATCGACGCAGCTTGAAAATCCGCATCGAATGCACTATACTACATTGAGAAACGCTTAATACAAAAATTAGTTATGATCGTTTGAAAAATGATGCATTAGTGTATGTTGAGTTTCCATGTACACTCAACATTGCTTCCAAAAACATTTTGACAAAAATTTTTTCGAAAAATTTCAAAATAATTTAGCAAAAAGTAGATGTTTTTAGATTCTATTTTTTAAGACAAAAACGATGGACAAGGTTATTTAACGAAAAAATTAATTCTTCAGGGTGAAAATCGGGTATATATGTGTGAACTTATATCAGTTGATATCTCGGTGCATTTTTAAGCTAGCGCAAATCTGATAACACAGATCGACGCAGCTTAAGAATCCGCATCGAATGCACTATACTACATTGAGAAACACTTGATACAAAAATTAGTTATGATCGTTTGAAAAATGATGCATTAGTATATGTTGAGTTTCCATGTACACTCAACATTGCTTCCAAAAACATTTTGACAAAAATTTTTTCGAAAAATTTCAAAATAATTTAGCAAAAAGTAGATGTTTTTAGATTCTATTTTTCAAGACAAAGACGATGGACAAGGTTATTTAACGAAAAAATTAATTCTTCAGGGTGAAAATCGGGTATATATGTGTGAACTTATATCAGTTGATATCTCGGTGCATTTTTAAGCTAGCGCAAATCTGATAACACAGATCGACGCAGCTTGAAAATCCGCATCGAATGCACTATACTACAATGAGAAACGCTTAATACAAAAATTAGTTATGATCGTTTGAAAAATGATGCATTAGTGTATGTTGAGTTTCCATGTACACTCAACATTGCTTCCAAAAACATTTTGACAAAAATTTTTTCGAAAAATTTCAAAATAATTTAGCAAAAAGTAGATGTTTTTAGATTCTATTTTTTAAGACAAAAACGATGGACAAGGTTATTTAACGAAAAAATTAATTCTTCAGGGTGAAAATCGAGGATATAAGTGTGAACTTATATCAGTTGATATCTCGGTGCATTTTTAAGCTAGCGCAAATCTGATAACACAGATCGACGCAGCTTAAAAATCCGCATCGAATGCACTATACTACATTAAGAAACGCTTAATACAAAAATTAGTTATGATCGTTTGAAAAATGATGCATTAGTGTATGTTGAGTTTCCATGTACACTCAACATTGCTTCCAAAAACATTTTGACAAAAATTTTTTCGAAAAATTTCAAAATAATTTAGCAAAAAGTAGATGTTTTTAGATTCTATTTTTCAAGACAAAGACGATGGACAAGGTTATTTAACGAAAAAATTAATTCTTCAGGGTGAAAATCGGGTATATATGTGTGAACTTATATCAGTTGATATCTCGGTGCATTTTTAAGCTAGCGCAAATCTGATAACACAGATCGACGCAGCTTGAAAATCCGCATCGAATGCACTATACTACAATGAGAAACGCTTAATACAAAAATTAGTTATGATCGTTTGAAAAATGATGCATTAGTGTATGTTGAGTTTCCATGTACACTCAACATTGCTTCCAAAAACATTTTGACAAAAATTTTTTCGAAAAATTTCAAAATAATTTAGCAAAAAGTAGATGTTTTTAGATTCTATTTTTTAAGACAAAAACGATGGACAAGGTTATTTAACGAAAAAATTAATTCTTCAGGGTGAAAATCGGGTATATATGTGTGAACTTATATCAGTTGATATCTCGGTGCATTTTTAAGCTAGCGCAAATCTGATAACACAGATCGACGCAGCTTAAGAATCCGCATCGAATGCACTATACTACATTGAGAAACACTTGATACAAAAATTAGTTATGATCGTTTGAAAAATGATGCATTAGTATATGTTGAGTTTCCATGTACACTCAACATTGCTTCCAAAAACATTTTGACAAAAATTTTTTCGAAAAATTTCAAAATAATTTAGCAAAAAGTAGATGTTTTTAGATTCTATTTTTCAAGACAAAGACGATGGACAAGGTTATTTAACGAAAAAATTAATTCTTCAGGGTGAAAATCGGGTATATATGTGTGAACTTATATCAGTTGATATCTCGGTGCATTTTTAAGCTAGCGCAAATCTGATAACACAGATCGACGCAGCTTGAAAATCCGCATCGAATGCACTATACTACAATGAGAAACGCTTAATACAAAAATTAGTTATGATCGTTTGAAAAATGATGCATTAGTGTATGTTGAGTTTCCATGTACACTCAACATTGCTTCCAAAAACATTTTGACAAAAATTTTTTCGAAAAATTTCAAAATAATTTAGCAAAAAGTAGATGTTTTTAGATTCTATTTTTTAAGACAAAAACGATGGACAAGGTTATTTAACGAAAAAATTAATTCTTCAGGGTGAAAATCGAGGATATAAGTGTGAACTTATATCAGTTGATATCTCGGTGCATTTTTAAGCTAGCGCAAATCTGATAACACAGATCGACGCAGCTTAAAAATCCGCATCGAATGCACTATACTACATTAAGAAACGCTTAATACAAAAATTAGTTATGATCGTTTGAAAAATGATGCATTAGTGTATGTTGAGTTTCCATGTACACTCAACATTGCTTCCAAAAACATTTTGACAAAAATTTTTTCGAAAAATTTCAAAATAATTTAGCAAAAAGTAGATGTTTTTAGATTCTATTTTTCAAGACAAAGACGATGGACAAGGTTATTTAACGAAAAAATTAATTCTTCAGGGTGAAAATCGGGTATATATGTGTGAACTTATATCAGTTGATATCTCGGTGCATTTTTAAGCTAGCGCAAATCTGATAACACAGATCGACGCAGCTTGAAAATCCGCATCGAATGCACTATACTACAATGAGAAACGCTTAATACAAAAATTAGTTATGATCGTTTGAAAAATGATGCATTAGTGTATGTTGAGTTTCCATGTACACTCAACATTGCTTCCAAAAACATTTTGACAAAAATTTTTTCGAAAAATTTCAAAATAATTTAGCAAAAAGTAGATGTTTTTAGATTCTATTTTTTAAGACAAAAACGATGGACAAGGTTATTTAACGAAAAAATTAATTCTTCAGGGTGAAAATCGGGTATATATGTGTGAACTTATATCAGTTGATATCTCGGTGCATTTTTAAGCTAGCGCAAATCTGATAACACAGATCGACGCAGCTTGAAAATCCGCATCGAATGCACTATACTACATTGAGAAACGCTTAATACAAAAATTAGTTATGATCGTTTGAAAAATGATGCATTAGTGTATGTTGAGTTTCCATGTACACTCAACATTGCTTCCAAAAACATTTTGACAAAAATTTTTTCGAAAAATTTCAAAATAATTTAGCAAAAAGTAGGTGTTTTTAGATTCCATTTTTCGAGGCAAAGACGATGGACAATGTTATTCAACGAAAAAATTAATTCTTCAGGGTGAAAATCGAGGATATAAGTGTGAACTTATATCAGTTGATATCTCGGTGCATTTTTAAGCTAGCGCAAATCTGATAACACAGATCGACGCAGCTTAAAAATCCGCATCGAATGCACTATACTACATTAAGAAACGCTTGATACAAAAATTAGTTATGATCGTTTGAAAAATGATGCATTAGTGTATGTTGAGTTTCCATGTACACTCAACATTGCTTCCAAAAACATTTTGACAAAAATTTTTTCGAAAAATTTCAAAATAATTTAGCAAAAAGTAGATGTTTTTAGATTCCATTTTTCAAGGCAAAGACGATGGACAATGTTATTCAACGAAAAAATTAATTCTTCAGGGTGAAAATCGAGGATATAAGTGTGAACATATATCAGTTGATATCTCGGTGCATTTTTAAGCTAGCGCAAATCTGAAAACACAGATCGACGCAGCTTAAAAATCCGCATCGAATGCACTATACTTCATTGAGAAACGCTTAATACAAAAATTAGTTATGATCGTTTGAAAAATGATGCATTAGTGTATGTTGAGTTTCCATGTACACTCAACATTGCTTCCAAAAACATTTTGACAAAAATTTTTTCGAAAAATTTCAAAATAATTTAGCAAAAAGTAGATGTTTTTAGATTCCTTTTTTCAAGGCAAAGACGATGGACAATGTTATTCAACGAAAAAATTATTTCTTCAGGGTGAAAATCGAGGATATAAGTGTGAACTTATATCAGTTGATATCTCGGTGCATTTTTAAGCTAGCGCAAATCTGATAACACAGATCGACGCAGCTTAAAAATCCGCATCGAATGCACTATACTACATTGAGAAACACTTGATACAAAAATTAGTTATGATCGTTTGAAAAATGATGCATTAGTATATGTTGAGTTTCCATGTACACTCAACATTGCTTCCAAAAACATTTTGACAAAAATTTTTTCGAAAAATTTCAAAATAATTTAGCAAAAAGTAGATGTTTTAAGATTCTATTTTTCAAGACAAAGACGATGAACAAGGTTATTAAACGAAAAAATTAATTCTTCAGGGTGAAAATCGGGTATATATGTGTGAACTTATATCAGTTGATATCTCGGTGCATTTTTAAGCTAGCGCAAATCTGATAACACAGATCGACGCAGCTTGAAAATCCGCATCGAATGCACTATACTACATTGAGAAACACTTGATACAAAAATTAGTTATGATCGTTTGAAAAATGATGCATTAGTATATGTTGAGTTTCCATGTACACTCAACATTGCTTCCAAAAACATTTTGACAAAAATTTTTTCGAAAAATTTCAAAATAATTTAGCAAAAAGTAGATGTTTTAAGATTCTATTTTTCAAGACAAAGACGATGGACAAGGTTATTTAACGAAAAAATTAATTCTTCAGGGTGAAAATCGGGTATATATGTGTGAACTTATATCAGTTGATATCTCGGTGCATTTTTAAGCTAGCGCAAATCTGATAACACAGATCGACGCAGCTTGAAAATCCGCATCGAATGCACTATACTACAATGAGAAACGCTTAATACAAAAATTAGTTATGATCGTTTGAAAAATGATGCATTAGTGTATGTTGAGTTTCCATGTACACTCAACATTGCTTCCAAAAACATTTTGACAAAAATTTTTTCGAAAAATTTCAAAATAATTTAGCAAAAAGTAGATGTTTTTAGATTCTATTTTTTAAGACAAAAACGATGGACAAGGTTATTTAACGAAAAAATTAATTCTTCAGGGTGAAAATCGGGTATATATGTGTGAACTTATATCAGTTGATATCTCGGTGCATTTTTAAGCTAGCGCAAATCTGATAACACAGATCGACGCAGCTTGAAAATCCGCATCGAATGCACTATACTACATTGAGAAACGCTTAATACAAAAATTAGTTATGATCGTTTGAAAAATGATGCATTAGTGTATGTTGAGTTTCCATGTACACTCAACATTGCTTCCAAAAACATTTTGACAAAAATTTTTTCGAAAAATTTCAAAATAATTTAGCAAAAAGTAGGTGTTTTTAGATTCCATTTTTCAAGGCAAAGACGATGGACAATGTTATTCAACGAAAAAATTAATTCTTCAGGGTGAAAATCGAGGATATAAGTGTGAACTTATATCAGTTGATATCTCGGTGCATTTTTAAGCTAGCGCAAATCTGATAACACAGATCGACGCAGCTTAAAAATCCGCATCGAATGCACTATACTACATTAAGAAACGCTTAATACAAAAATTAGTTATGATCGTTTGAAAAATGATGCATTAGTGTATGTTGAGTTTCCATGTACACTCAACATTGCTTCCAAAAACATTTTGACAAAAATTTTTTCGAAAAATTTCAAAATAATTTAGCAAAAAGTAGATGTTTTTAGATTCCATTTTTCAAGGCAAAGACGATGGACAATGTTATTCAACGAAAAAATTAATTCTTCAGGGTGAAAATCGAGGATATAAGTGTGAACATATATCAGTTGATATCTCGGTGCATTTTTAAGCTAGCGCAAATCTGAAAACACAGATCGACGCAGCTTAAAAATCCGCATCGAATGCACTATACTTCATTGAGAAACGCTTAATACAAAAATTAGTTATGATCGTTTGAAAAATGATGCATTAGTGTATGTTGAGTTTCCATGTACACTCAACATTGCTTCCAAAAACATTTTGACAAAAATTTTTTCGAAAAATTTCAAAATAATTTAGCAAAAAGTAGATGTTTTTAGATTCCTTTTTTCAAGGCAAAGACGATGGACAATGTTATTCAACGAAAAAATTATTTCTTCAGGGTGAAAATCGAGGATATAAGTGTGAACTTATATCAGTTGATATCTCGGTGCATTTTTAAGCTAGCGCAAATCTGATAACACAGATCGACGCAGCTTAAAAATCCGCATCGAATGCACTATACTACATTGAGAAACACTTGATACAAAAATTAGTTATGATCGTTTGAAAAATGATGCATTAGTATATGTTGAGTTTCCATGTACACTCAACATTGCTTCCAAAAACATTTTGACAAAAATTTTTTCGAAAAATTTCAAAATAATTTAGCAAAAAGTAGATGTTTTAAGATTCTATTTTTCAAGACAAAGACGATGGACAAGGTTATTTAACGAAAAAATTAATTCTTCAGGGTGAAAATCGGGTATATATGTGTGAACTTATATCAGTTGATATCTCGGTGCATTTTTAAGCTAGCGCAAATCTGATAACACAGATCGACGCAGCTTGAAAATCCGCATCGAATGCACTATACTACA
This sequence comes from Auanema rhodensis, assembly GCA_964057225.1. Classification (NCBI taxonomy): domain Eukaryota; kingdom Metazoa; phylum Nematoda; class Chromadorea; order Rhabditida; family Rhabditidae; genus Auanema; species Auanema rhodense. The sequence continues at coordinate 3,318,650 of OZ059899.1, read as the reverse complement.
ATGAGAAACGCTTAATACAAAAATTAGTTATGATCGTTTGAAAAATGATGCATTAGTATATGTTGAGTTTCCATGTACACTCAACATTGCTTCCAAAAACATTTTGACAAAAATTTTTTCGAAAAATTTCAAAATAATTTAGCAAAAAGTAGATGTTTTAAGATTCTATTTTTCAAGACAAAGACGATGGACAAGGTTATTTAACGAAAAAATTAATTCTTCAGGGTGAAAATCGGGTATATATGTGTGAACTTATATCAGTTGATATCTCGGTGCATTTTTAAGCTAGCGCAAATCTGATAACACAGATCGACGCAGCTTGAAAATCCGCATCGAATGCACTATACTACATTGAGAAACACTTGATACAAAAATTAGTTATGATCGTTTGAAAAATGATGCATTAGTATATGTTGAGTTTCCATGTACACTCAACATTGCTTCCAAAAACATTTTGACAAAAATTTTTTCGAAAAATTTCAAAATAATTTAGCAAAAAGTAGATGTTTTAAGATTCTATTTTTCAAGACAAAGACGATGGACAAGGTTATTTAACGAAAAAATTAATTCTTCAGGGTGAAAATCGGGTATATATGTGTGAACTTATATCAGTTGATATCTCGGTGCATTTTTAAGCTAGCGCAAATCTGATAACACAGATCGACGCAGCTTGAAAATCCGCATCGAATGCACTATACTACAATGAGAAACGCTTAATACAAAAATTAGTTATGATCGTTTGAAAAATGATGCATTAGTGTATGTTGAGTTTCCATGTACACTCAACATTGCTTCCAAAAACATTTTGACAAAAATTTTTTCGAAAAATTTCAAAATAATTTAGCAAAAAGTAGATGTTTTTAGATTCTATTTTTTAAGACAAAAACGATGGACAAGGTTATTTAACGAAAAAATTAATTCTTCAGGGTGAAAATCGGGTATATATGTGTGAACTTATATCAGTTGATATCTCGGTGCATTTTTAAGCTAGCGCAAATCTGATAACACAGATCGACGCAGCTTGAAAATCCGCATCGAATGCACTATACTACATTGAAAAACGCTTAATACAAAAATTAGTTATGATCGTTTGAAAAATGATGCATTAGTGTATGTTGAGTTTCCATGTACACTCAACATTGCTTCCAAAAACATTTTGACAAAAATTTTTTCGAAAAATTTCAAAATAATTTAGCAAAAAGTAGATGTTTTTAGATTCTATTTTTTAAGACAAAAACGATGGACAAGGTTATTTAACGAAAAAATTAATTCTTCAGGGTGAAAATCGGGTATATATGTGTGAACTTATATCAGTTGATATCTCGGTGCATTTTTAAGCTAGCGCAAATCTGATAACACAGATCGACGCAGCTTAAGAATCCGCATCGAATGCACTATACTACATTGAGAAACACTTGATACAAAAATTAGTTATGATCGTTTGAAAAATGATGCATTAGTATATGTTGAGTTTCCATGTACACTCAACATTGCTTCCAAAAACATTTTGACAAAAATTTTTTCGAAAAATTTCAAAATAATTTAGCAAAAAGTAGATGTTTTTAGATTCTATTTTTCAAGACAAAGACGATGGACAAGGTTATTTAACGAAAAAATTAATTCTTCAGGGTGAAAATCGGGTATATATGTGTGAACTTATATCAGTTGATATCTCGGTGCATTTTTAAGCTAGCGCAAATCTGATAACACAGATCGACGCAGCTTGAAAATCCGCATCGAATGCACTATACTACAATGAGAAACGCTTAATACAAAAATTAGTTATGATCGTTTGAAAAATGATGCATTAGTGTATGTTGAGTTTCCATGTACACTCAACATTGCTTCCAAAAACATTTTGACAAAAATTTTTTCGAAAAATTTCAAAATAATTTAGCAAAAAGTAGATGTTTTTAGATTCTATTTTTTAAGACAAAAACGATGGACAAGGTTATTTAACGAAAAAATTAATTCTTCAGGGTGAAAATCGGGTATATATGTGTGAACTTATATCAGTTGATATCTCGGTGCATTTTTAAGCTAGCGCAAATCTGATAACACAGATCGACGCAGCTTGAAAATCCGCATCGAATGCACTATACTACATTGAGAAACGCTTAATACAAAAATTAGTTATGATCGTTTGAAAAATGATGCATTAGTGTATGTTGAGTTTCCATGTACACTCAACATTGCTTCCAAAAACATTTTGACAAAAATTTTTTCGAAAAATTTCAAAATAATTTAGCAAAAAGTAGGTGTTTTTAGATTCCATTTTTCAAGGCAAAGACGATGGACAATGTTATTCAACGAAAAAATTAATTCTTCAGGGTGAAAATCGAGGATATAAGTGTGAACTTATATCAGTTGATATCTCGGTGCATTTTTAAGCTAGCGCAAATCTGATAACACAGATCGACGCAGCTTGAAAATCCGCATCGAATGCACTATACTACATTGAGAAACGCTTAATACAAAAATTAGTTATGATCGTTTGAAAAATGATGCATTAGTGTATGTTGAGTTTCCATGTACACTCAACATTGCTTCCAAAAACATTTTGACAAAAATTTTTTCGAAAAATTTCAAAATAATTTAGCAAAAAGTAGATGTTTTTAGATTCTATTTTTTAAGACAAAAACGATGGACAAGGTTATTTAACGAAAAAATTAATTCTTCAGGGTGAAAATCGGGTATATATGTGTGAACTTATATCAGTTGATATCTCGGTGCATTTTTAAGCTAGCGCAAATCTGATAACACAGATCGACGCAGCTTGAAAATCCGCATCGAATGCACTATACTACATTGAGAAACGCTTAATACAAAAATTAGTTATGATCGTTTGAAAAATGATGCATTAGTGTATGTTGAGTTTCCATGTACACTCAACATTGCTTCCAAAAACATTTTGACAAAAATTTTTTCGAAAAATTTCAAAATAATTTAGCAAAAAGTAGGTGTTTTTAGATTCCATTTTTCAAGGCAAAGACGATGGACAATGTTATTCAACGAAAAAATTAATTCTTCAGGGTGAAAATCGAGGATATAAGTGTGAACTTATATCAGTTGATATCTCGGTGCATTTTTAAGCTAGCGCAAATCTGATAACACAGATCGACGCAGCTTAAAAATCCGCATCGAATGCACTATACTACATTAAGAAACGCTTAATACAAAAATTAGTTATGATCGTTTGAAAAATGATGCATTAGTGTATGTTGAGTTTCCATGTACACTCAACATTGCTTCCAAAAACATTTTGACAAAAATTTTTTCGAAAAATTTCAAAATAATTTAGCAAAAAGTAGATGTTTTTAGATTCTATTTTTCAAGACAAAGACGATGGACAAGGTTATTTAACGAAAAAATTAATTCTTCAGGGTGAAAATCGGGTATATATGTGTGAACTTATATCAGTTGATATCTCGGTGCATTTTTAAGCTAGCGCAAATCTGATAACACAGATCGACGCAGCTTGAAAATCCGCATCGAATGCACTATACTACAATGAGAAACGCTTAATACAAAAATTAGTTATGATCGTTTGAAAAATGATGCATTAGTGTATGTTGAGTTTCCATGTACACTCAACATTGCTTCCAAAAACATTTTGACAAAAATTTTTTCGAAAAATTTCAAAATAATTTAGCAAAAAGTAGATGTTTTTAGATTCTATTTTTTAAGACAAAAACGATGGACAAGGTTATTTAACGAAAAAATTAATTCTTCAGGGTGAAAATCGGGTATATATGTGTGAACTTATATCAGTTGATATCTCGGTGCATTTTTAAGCTAGCGCAAATCTGATAACACAGATCGACGCAGCTTGAAAATCCGCATCGAATGCACTATACTACATTGAGAAACGCTTAATACAAAAATTAGTTATGATCGTTTGAAAAATGATGCATTAGTGTATGTTGAGTTTCCATGTACACTCAACATTGCTTCCAAAAACATTTTGACAAAAATTTTTTCGAAAAATTTCAAAATAATTTAGCAAAAAGTAGGTGTTTTTAGATTCCATTTTTCAAGGCAAAGACGATGGACAATGTTATTCAACGAAAAAATTAATTCTTCAGGGTGAAAATCGAGGATATAAGTGTGAACTTATATCAGTTGATATCTCGGTGCATTTTTAAGCTAGCGCAAATCTGATAACACAGATCGACGCAGCTTAAAAATCCGCATCGAATGCACTATACTACATTAAGAAACGCTTAATACAAAAATTAGTTATGATCGTTTGAAAAATGATGCATTAGTGTATGTTGAGTTTCCATGTACACTCAACATTGCTTCCAAAAACATTTTGACAAAAATTTTTTCGAAAAATTTCAAAATAATTTAGCAAAAAGTAGATGTTTTTAGATTCCATTTTTCAAGGCAAAGACGATGGACAATGTTATTCAACGAAAAAATTAATTCTTCAGGGTGAAAATCGAGGATATAAGTGTGAACATATATCAGTTGATATCTCGGTGCATTTTTAAGCTAGCGCAAATCTGAAAACACAGATCGACGCAGCTTAAAAATCCGCATCGAATGCACTATACTTCATTGAGAAACGCTTAATACAAAAATTAGTTATGATCGTTTGAAAAATGATGCATTAGTGTATGTTGAGTTTCCATGTACACTCAACATTGCTTCCAAAAACATTTTGACAAAAATTTTTTCGAAAAATTTCAAAATAATTTAGCAAAAAGTAGATGTTTTTAGATTCCTTTTTTCAAGGCAAAGACGATGGACAATGTTATTCAACGAAAAAATTATTTCTTCAGGGTGAAAATCGAGGATATAAGTGTGAACTTATATCAGTTGATATCTCGGTGCATTTTTAAGCTAGCGCAAATCTGATAACACAGATCGACGCAGCTTAAAAATCCGCATCGAATGCACTATACTACATTGAGAAACACTTGATACAAAAATTAGTTATGATCGTTTGAAAAATGATGCATTAGTATATGTTGAGTTTCCATGTACACTCAACATTGCTTCCAAAAACATTTTGACAAAAATTTTTTCGAAAAATTTCAAAATAATTTAGCAAAAAGTAGATGTTTTAAGATTCTATTTTTCAAGACAAAGACGATGGACAAGGTTATTTAACGAAAAAATTAATTCTTCAGGGTGAAAATCGGGTATATATGTGTGAACTTATATCAGTTGATATCTCGGTGCATTTTTAAGCTAGCGCAAATCTGATAACACAGATCGACGCAGCTTGAAAATCCGCATCGAATGCACTATACTACATTGAGAAACGCTTAATACAAAAATTAGTTATGATCGTTTGAAAAATGATGCATTAGTGTATGTTGAGTTTCCATGTACACTCAACATTGCTTCCAAAAACATTTTGACAAAAATTTTTTCGAAAAATTTCAAAATAATTTAGCAAAAAGTAGATGTTTTTAGATTCTATTTTTTAAGACAAAAACGATGGACAAGGTTATTTAACGAAAAAATTAATTCTTCAGGGTGAAAATCGGGTATATATGTGTGAACTTATATCAGTTGATATCTCGGTGCATTTTTAAGCTAGCGCAAATCTGATAACACAGATCGACGCAGCTTAAAAATCCGCATCGAATGCACTATACTACATTGAAAAACACTTGATACAAAAATTAGTTATGATCGTTTGAAAAATGATGCATTAGTATATGTTGAGTTTCCATGTACACTCAACATTGCTTCCAAAAACATTTTGACAAAAATTTTTTCGAAAAATTTCAAAATAATTTAGCAAAAAGTAGATGTTTTTAGATTCTATTTTTCAAGACAAAGACGATGGACAAGGTTATTTAACGAAAAAATTAATTCTTCAGGGTGAAAATCGGGTATATATGTGTGAACTTATATCAGTTGATATCTCGGTGCATTTTTAAGCTAGCGCAAATCTGATAACACAGATCGACGCAGCTTGAAAATCCGCATCGAATGCACTATACTACATTGAGAAACGCTTAATACAAAAATTAGTTATGATCGTTTGAAAAATGATGCATTAGTGTATGTTGAGTTTCCATGTACACTCAACATTGCTTCCAAAAACATTTTGACAAAAATTTTTTCGAAAAATTTCAAAATAATTTAGCAAAAAGTAGATGTTTTTAGATTCTATTTTTCAAGACAAAGACGATGGACAAGGTTATTTAACGAAAAAATTAATTCTTCAGGGTGAAAATCGGGTATATATGTGTGAACTTATATCAGTTGATATCTCGGTGCATTTTTAAGCTAGCGCAAATCTGATAACACAGATCGACGCAGCTTGAAAATCCGCATCGAATGCACTATACTACATTGAGAAACGCTTAATACAAAAATTAGTTATGATCGTTTGAAAAATGATGCATTAGTGTATGTTGAGTTTCCATGTACACTCAACATTGCTTCCAAAAACATTTTGACAAAAATTTTTTCGAAAAATTTCAAAATAATTTAGCAAAAAGTAGATGTTTTTAGATTCCATTTTTCAAGGCAAAGACGATGGACAATGTTATTCAACGAAAAAATTAATTCTTCAGGGTGAAAATCGAGGATATAAGTGTGAACATATATCAGTTGATATCTCGGTGCATTTTTAAGCTAGCGCAAATCTGAAAACACAGATCGACGCAGCTTAAAAATCCGCATCGAATGCACTATACTTCATTGAGAAACGCTTAATACAAAAATTAGTTATGATCGTTTGAAAAATGATGCATTAGTGTATGTTGAGTTTCCATGTACACTCAACATTGCTTCCAAAAACATTTTGACAAAAATTTTTTCGAAAAATTTCAAAATAATTTAGCAAAAAGTAGATGTTTTTAGATTCCTTTTTTCAAGGCAAAGACGATGGACAATGTTATTCAACGAAAAAATTATTTCTTCAGGGTGAAAATCGAGGATATAAGTGTGAACTTATATCAGTTGATATCTCGGTGCATTTTTGAGCTAGCGCAAATCTGATAACACAGATCGACGCAGCTTAAAAATCCGCATCGAATGCACTATACTACATTGAGAAACACTTGATACAAAAATTAGTTATGATCGTTTGAAAAATGATGCATTAGTATATGTTGAGTTTCCATGTACACTCAACATTGCTTCCAAAAACATTTTGACAAAAATTTTTTCGAAAAATTTCAAAATAATTTAGCAAAAAGTAGATGTTTTAAGATTCTATTTTTCAAGACAAAGACGATGGACAAGGTTATTTAACGAAAAAATTAATTCTTCAGGGTGAAAATCGGGTATATATGTGTGAACTTATATCAGTTGATATCTCGGTGCATTTTTAAGCTAGCGCAAATCTGATAACACAGATCGACGCAGCTTGAAAATCCGCATCGAATGCACTATACTACATTGAGAAACACTTGATACAAAAATTAGTTATGATCGTTTGAAAAATGATGCATTAGTATATGTTGAGTTTCCATGTACACTCAACATTGCTTCCAAAAACATTTTGACAAAAATTTTTTCGAAAAATTTCAAAATAATTTAGCAAAAAGTAGATGTTTTAAGATTCTATTTTTCAAGACAAAGACGATGGACAATGTTATTCAACGAAAAAATTAATTCTTCAGGGTGAAAATCGAGGATATAAGTGTGAACATATATCAGTTGATATCTCGGTGCATTTTTAAGCTAGCGCAAATCTGAAAACACAGATCGACGCAGCTTAAAAATCCGCATCGAATGCACTATACTTCATTGAGAAACGCTTAATACAAAAATTAGTTATGATCGTTTGAAAAATGATGCATTAGTGTATGTTGAGTTTCCATGTACACTCAACATTGCTTCCAAAAACATTTTGACAAAAATTTTTTCGAAAAATTTCAAAATAATTTAGCAAAAAGTAGATGTTTTTAGATTCCTTTTTTCAAGGCAAAGACGATGGACAATGTTATTCAACGAAAAAATTATTTCTTCAGGGTGAAAATCGAGGATATAAGTGTGAACTTATATCAGTTGATATCTCGGTGCATTTTTAAGCTAGCGCAAATCTGATAACACAGATCGACGCAGCTTAAAAATCCGCATCGAATGCACTATACTACATTGAGAAACACTTGATACAAAAATTAGTTATGATCGTTTGAAAAATGATGCATTAGTATATGTTGAGTTTCCATGTACACTCAACATTGCTTCCAAAAACATTTTGACAAAAATTTTTTCGAAAAATTTCAAAATAATTTAGCAAAAAGTAGATGTTTTAAGATTCTATTTTTCAAGACAAAGACGATGGACAAGGTTATTTAACGAAAAAATTAATTCTTCAGGGTGAAAATCGGGTATATATGTGTGAACTTATATCAGTTGATATCTCGGTGAATTTTTAAGCTAGCGCAAATCTGATAACACAGATCGACGCAGCTTGAAAATCCGCATCGAATGCACTATACTACATTGAGAAACGCTTAATACAAAAATTAGTTATGATCGTTTGAAAAATGATGCATTAGTGTATGTTGAGTTTCCATGTACACTCAACATTGCTTCCAAAAACATTTTGACAAAAATTTTTTCGAAAAATTTCAAAATAATTTAGCAAAAAGTAGATGTTTTTAGATTCTATTTTTTAAGACAAAAACGATGGACAAGGTTATTTAACGAAAAAATTAATTCTTCAGGGTGAAAATCGGGTATATATGTGTGAACTTATATCAGTTGATATCTCGGTGCATTTTTAAGCTAGCGCAAATCTGATAACACAGATCGACGCAGCTTAAAAATCCGCATCGAATGCACTATACTACATTGAGAAACACTTGATACAAAAATTAGTTATGATCGTTTGAAAAATGATGCATTAGTATATGTTGAGTTTCCATGTACACTCAACATTGCTTCCAAAAACATTTTGACAAAAATTTTTTCGAAAAATTTCAAAATAATTTAGCAAAAAGTAGATGTTTTAAGATTCTATTTTTCAAGACAAAGACGATGGACAAGGTTATTTAACGAAAAAATTAATTCTTCAGGGTGAAAATCGGGTATATATGTGTGAACTTATATCAGTTGATATCTCGGTGCATTTTTAAGCTAGCGCAAATCTGATAACACAGATCGACGCAGCTTGAAAATCCGCATCGAATGCACTATACTACATTGAGAAACGCTTAATACAAAAATTAGTTATGATCGTTTGAAAAATGATGCATTAGTGTATGTTGAGTTTCCATGTACACTCAACATTGCTTCCAAAAACATTTTGACAAAAATTTTTTCGAAAAATTTCAAAATAATTTAGCAAAAAGTAGATGTTTTTAGATTCTATTTTTTAAGACAAAAACGATGGACAAGGTTATTTAACGAAAAAATTAATTCTTCAGGGTGAAAATCGGGTATATATGTGTGAACTTATATCAGTTGATATCTCGGTGCATTTTTAAGCTAGCGCAAATCTGATAACACAGATCGACGCAGCTTAAAAATCCGCATCGAATGCACTATACTACATTGAGAAACACTTGATACAAAAATTAGTTATGATCGTTTGAAAAATGATGCATTAGTATATGTTGAGTTTCCATGTACACTCAACATTGCTTCCAAAAACATTTTGACAAAAATTTTTTCGAAAAATTTCAAAATAATTTAGCAAAAAGTGGATGTTTTTAGATTCTATTTTTCAAGACAAAGACGATGGACAAGGTTATTTAACGAAAAAATTAATTCTTCAGGGTGAAAATCGGGTATATATGTGTGAACTTATATCAGTTGATATCTCGGTGCATTTTTAAGCTAGCGCAAATCTGATAACACAGATCGACGCAGCTTGAAAATCCGCATCGAATGCACTATACTACATTGAGAAACGCTTAATACAAAAATTAGTTATGATCGTTTGAAAAATGATGCATTAGTGTATGTTGAGTTTCCATGTACACTCAACATTGCTTCCAAAAACATTTTGACAAAAATTTTTTCGAAAAATTTCAAAATAATTTAGCAAAAAGTAGATGTTTTTAGATTCTATTTTTCAAGACAAAGACGATGGACAAGGTTATTTAACGAAAAAATTAATTCTTCAGGGTGAAAATCGGGTATATATGTGTGAACTTATATCAGTTGATATCTCGGTGCATTTTTAAGCTAGCGCAAATCTGATAACACAGATCGACGCAGCTTGAAAATCCGCATCGAATGCACTATACTACATTGAGAAACGCTTAATACAAAAATTAGTTATGATCGTTTGAAAAATGATGCATTAGTGTATGTTGAGTTTCCATGTACACTCAACATTGCTTCCAAAAACATTTTGACAAAAATTTTTTCGAAAAATTTCAAAATAATTTAGCAAAAAGTAGATGTTTTTAGATTCCATTTTTCAAGGCAAAGACGATGGACAATGTTATTCAACGAAAAAATTAATTCTTCAGGGTGAAAATCGAGGATATAAGTGTGAACATATATCAGTTGATATCTCGGTGCATTTTTAAGCTAGCGCAAATCTGAAAACACAGATCGACGCAGCTTAAAAATCCGCATCGAATGCACTATACTTCATTGAGAAACGCTTAATACAAAAATTAGTTATGATCGTTTGAAAAATGATGCATTAGTGTATGTTGAGTTTCCATGTACACTCAACATTGCTTCCAAAAACATTTTGACAAAAATTTTTTCGAAAAATTTCAAAATAATTTAGCAAAAAGTAGATGTTTTTAGATTCCTTTTTTCAAGGCAAAGACGATGGACAATGTTATTCAACGAAAAAATTATTTCTTCAGGGTGAAAATCGAGGATATAAGTGTGAACTTATATCAGTTGATATCTCGGTGCATTTTTGAGCTAGCGCAAATCTGATAACACAGATCGACGCAGCTTAAAAATCCGCATCGAATGCACTATACTACATTGAGAAACACTTGATACAAAAATTAGTTATGATCGTTTGAAAAATGATGCATTAGTATATGTTGAGTTTCCATGTACACTCAACATTGCTTCCAAAAACATTTTGACAAAAATTTTTTCGAAAAATTTCAAAATAATTTAGCAAAAAGTAGATGTTTTAAGATTCTATTTTTCAAGACAAAGACGATGGACAAGGTTATTTAACGAAAAAATTAATTCTTCAGGGTGAAAATCGGGTATATATGTGTGAACTTATATCAGTTGATATCTCGGTGCATTTTTAAGCTAGCGCAAATCTGATAACACAGATCGACGCAGCTTGAAAATCCGCATCGAATGCACTATACTACATTGAGAAACACTTGATACAAAAATTAGTTATGATCGTTTGAAAAATGATGCATTAGTATATGTTGAGTTTCCATGTACACTCAACATTGCTTCCAAAAACATTTTGACAAAAATTTTTTCGAAAAATTTCAAAATAATTTAGCAAAAAGTAGATGTTTTAAGATTCTATTTTTCAAGACAAAGACGATGGACAATGTTATTCAACGAAAAAATTAATTCTTCAGGGTGAAAATCGAGGATATAAGTGTGAACATATATCAGTTGATATCTCGGTGCATTTTTAAGCTAGCGCAAATCTGAAAACACAGATCGACGCAGCTTAAAAATCCGCATCGAATGCACTATACTTCATTGAGAAACGCTTAATACAAAAATTAGTTATGATCGTTTGAAAAATGATGCATTAGTGTATGTTGAGTTTCCATGTACACTCAACATTGCTTCCAAAAACATTTTGACAAAAATTTTTTCGAAAAATTTCAAAATAATTTAGCAAAAAGTAGATGTTTTTAGATTCCTTTTTTCAAGGCAAAGACGATGGACAATGTTATTCAACGAAAAAATTATTTCTTCAGGGTGAAAATCGAGGATATAAGTGTGAACTTATATCAGTTGATATCTCGGTGCATTTTTAAGCTAGTGCAAATCTGATAACACAGATCGACGCAGCTTAAAAATCCGCATCGAATGCACTATACTACATTGAGAAACACTTGATACAAAAATTAGTTATGATCGTTTGAAAAATGATGCATTAGTATATGTTGAGTTTCCATGTACACTCAACATTGCTTCCAAAAACATTTTGACAAAAATTTTTTCGAAAAATTTCAAAATAATTTAGCAAAAAGTAGATGTTTTAAGATTCTATTTTTCAAGACAAAGACGATGGACAAGGTTATTTAACGAAAAAATTAATTCTTCAGGGTGAAAATCGGGTATATATGTGTGAACTTATATCAGTTGATATCTCGGTGAATTTTTAAGCTAGCGCAAATCTGATAACACAGATCGACGCAGCTTGAAAATCCGCATCGAATGCACTATACTACATTGAGAAACGCTTAATACAAAAATTAGTTATGATCGTTTGAAAAATGATGCATTAGTGTATGTTGAGTTTCCATGTACACTCAACATTGCTTCCAAAAACATTTTGACAAAAATTTTTTCGAAAAATTTCAAAATAATTTAGCAAAAAGTAGATGTTTTTAGATTCTATTTTTTAAGACAAAAACGATGGACAAGGTTATTTAACGAAAAAATTAATTCTTCAGGGTGAAAATCGGGTATATATGTGTGAACTTATATCAGTTGATATCTCGGTGAATTTTTAAGCTAGCGCAAATCTGATAACACAGATCGACGCAGCTTAAAAATCCGCATCGAATGCACTATACTACATTGAGAAACACTTGATACAAAAATTAGTTATGATCGTTTGAAAAATGATGCATTAGTATATGTTGAGTTTCCATGTACACTCAACATTGCTTCCAAAAACATTTTGACAAAAATTTTTTCGAAAAATTTCAAAATAATTTAGCAAAAAGTAGATGTTTTTAGATTCTATTTTTCAAGACAAAGACGATGGACAAGGTTATTTAACGAAAAAATTAATTCTTCAGGGTGAAAATCGGGTATATATGTGTGAACTTATATCAGTTGATATCTCGGTGCATTTTTAAGCTAGCGCAAATCTGATAACACAGATCGACGCAGCTTGAAAATCCGCATCGAATGCACTATACTACATTGAGAAACGCTTAATACAAAAATTAGTTATGATCGTTTGAAAAATGATGCATTAGTGTATGTTGAGTTTCCATGTACACTCAACATTGCTTCCAAAAACATTTTGACAAAAATTTTTTCGAAAAATTTCAAAATAATTTAGCAAAAAGTAGATGTTTTTAGATTCTATTTTTCAAGACAAAGACGATGGACAAGGTTATTTAACGAAAAAATTAATTCTTCAGGGTGAAAATCGGGTATATATGTGTGAACTTATATCAGTTGATATCTCGGTGCATTTTTAAGCTAGCGCAAATCTGATAACACAGATCGACGCAGCTTGAAAATCCGCATCGAATGCACTATACTACATTGAGAAACGCTTAATACAAAAATTAGTTATGATCGTTTGAAAAATGATGCATTAGTGTATGTTGAGTTTCCATGTACACTCAACATTGCTTCCAAAAACATTTTGACAAAAATTTTTTCGAAAAATTTCAAAATAATTTAGCAAAAAGTAGATGTTTTTAGATTCCATTTTTCAAGGCAAAGACGATGGACAATGTTATTCAACGAAAAAATTAATTCTTCAGGGTGAAAATCGAGGATATAAGTGTGAACATATATCAGTTGATATCTCGGTGCATTTTTAAGCTAGCGCAAATCTGAAAACACAGATCGACGCAGCTTAAAAATCCGCATCGAATGCACTATACTTCATTGAGAAACGCTTAATACAAAAATTAGTTATGATCGTTTGAAAAATGATGCATTAGTGTATGTTGAGTTTCCATGTACACTCAACATTGCTTCCAAAAACATTTTGACAAAAATTTTTTCGAAAAATTTCAAAATAATTTAGCAAAAAGTAGATGTTTTTAGATTCCTTTTTTCAAGGCAAAGACGATGGACAATGTTATTCAACGAAAAAATTATTTCTTCAGGGTGAAAATCGAGGATATAAGTGTGAACTTATATCAGTTGATATCTCGGTGCATTTTTGAGCTAGCGCAAATCTGATAACACAGATCGACGCAGCCTAAAAATCCGCATCGAATGCACTATACTACATTGAGAAACACTTGATACAAAAATTAGTTATGATCGTTTGAAAAATCATGCATTAGTATATGTTGAGTTTCCATGTACACTCAACATTGCTTCCAAAAACATTTTGACAAAAATTTTTTCGAAAAATTTCAAAATAATTTAGCAAAAAGTAGATGTTTTAAGATTCTATTTTTCAAGACAAAGACGATGGACAAGGTTATTTAACGAAAAAATTAATTCTTCAGGGTGAAAATCGGGTATATATGTGTGAACTTATATCAGTTGATATCTCGGTGCATTTTTAAGCTAGCGCAAATCTGATAACACAGATCGACGCAGCTTGAAAATCCGCATCGAATGCACTATACTACATTGAGAAACGCTTAATACAAAAATTAGTTATGATCGTTTGAAAAATGATGCATTAGTGTATGTTGAGTTTCCATGTACACTCAACATTGCTTCCAAAAACATTTTGACAAAAATTTTTTCGAAAAATTTCAAAATAATTTAGCAAAAAGTAGATGTTTTTAGATTCCATTTTTCAAGGCAAAGACGATGGACAATGTTATTCAACGAAAAAATTAATTCTTCAGGGTGAAAATCGAGGATATAAGTGTGAACATATATCAGTTGATATCTCGGTGCATTTTTAAGCTAGCGCAAATCTGAAAACACAGATCGACGCAGCTTGAAAATCCGCATCGAATGCACTGTACTACATTGAGAAACGCTTAATACAAAAATTAGTTATGATCGTTTGAAAAATGATGCATTAGTGTATGTTGAGTTTCCATGTACACTCAACATTGCTTCCAAAAACATTTTGACAAAAATTTTTTCGAAAAATTTCAAAATAATTTAGCAAAAAGTAGATGTTTTTAGATTCCATTTTTCAAGGCAAAGACGATGGACAATGTTATTCAACGAAAAAATTAATTCTTCAGGGTGAAAATCGAGGATATAAGTGTGAACATATATCAGTTGATATCTCGGTGCATTTTTAAGCTAGCGCAAATCTGAAAACACAGATCGACGCAGCTTGAAAATCCGCATCGAATGCACTGTACTACATTGAGAAACGCTTAATACAAAAATTAGTTATGATCGTTTGAAAAATGATGCATTAGTGTATGTTGAGTTTCCATGTACACTCAACATTGCTTCCAAAAACATTTTGACAAAAATTTTTTCGAAAAATTTCAAAATAATTTAGCAAAAAGTAGATGTTTTTAGATTCCATTTTTCAAGGCAAAGACGATGGACAATGTTATTCAACGAAAAAATTAATTCTTCAGGGTGAAAATCGAGGATATAAGTGTGAACATATATCAGTTGATATCTCGGTGCATTTTTAAGCTAGCGCAAATCTGAAAACACAGATCGACGCAGCTTGAAAATCCGCATCGAATGCACTGTACTACATTGAGAAACGCTTAATACAAAAATTAGTTATGATCGTTTGAAAAATGATGCATTAGTGTATGTTGAGTTTCCATGTACACTCAACATTGCTTCCAAAAACATTTTGACAAAAATTTTTTCGAAAAATTTCAAAATAATTTAGCAAAAAGTAGATGTTTTTAGATTCCATTTTTCAAGGCAAAGACGATGGACAATGTTATTCAACGAAAAAATTAATTCTTCAGGGTGAAAATCGAGGATATAAGTGTGAACATATATCAGTTGATATCTCGGTGCATTTTTAAGCTAGCGCAAATCTGAAAACACAGATCGACGCAGCTTGAAAATCCGCATCGAATGCACTGTACTACATTGAGAAACGCTTAATACAAAAATTAGTTATGATCGTTTGAAAAATGATGCATTAGTGTATGTTGAGTTTCCATGTACACTCAACATTGCTTCCAAAAACATTTTGACAAAAATTTTTTCGAAAAATTTCAAAATAATTTAGCAAAAAGTAGATGTTTTTAGATTCCATTTTTCAAGACAAAGACGATGGACAAGGTTATTTAACGAAAAAATTAATTCTTCAGGGTGAAAATCGGGTATATATGTGTGAACTTATATCAGTTGATATCTCGGTGCATTTTTAAGCTAGCGCAAATCTGATAACACAGATCGACGCAGCTTGAAAATCCGCATCGAATGCACTATACTACATTGAGAAACGCTTAATACAAAAATTAGTTATGATCGTTTGAAAAATGATGCATTAGTGTATGTTGAGTTTCCATGTACACTCAACATTGCTTCCAAAAACATTTTGACAAAAATTTTTTCGAAAAATTTCAAAATAATTTAGCAAAAAGTAGATGTTTTAAGATTCCATTTTTCAAGGCAAAGACGATGGACAATGTTATTCAACGAAAAAATTAATTCTTCAGGGTGAAAATCGAGGATATAAGTGTGAACATATATCAGTTGATATCTCGGTGCATTTTTAAGCTAGCGCAAATCTGAAAACACAGATCGACGCAGCTTAAAAATCCGCATCGAATGCACTATACTTCATTGAGAAACGCTTAATACAAAAATTAGTTATGATCGTTTGAAAAATGATGCATTAGTGTATGTTGAGTTTCCATGTACACTCAACATTGCTTCCAAAAACATTTTGACAAAAATTTTTTCGAAAAATTTCAAAATAATTTAGCAAAAAGTAGATGTTTTTAGATTCCTTTTTTCAAGGCAAAGACGATGGACAATGTTATTCAACGAAAAAATTATTTCTTCAGGGTGAAAATCGAGGATATAAGTGTGAACTTATATCAAATGATATCTCGGTGCATTTTTAAGCTAGCGCAAATCTGATAACACAGATCGACGCAGCTTAAAAATCCGCATCGAATGCACTATACTACATTGAGAAACGCTTAATACAAAAATTAGTTATGATCGTTTGAAAAATGATGCATTAGTGTATGTTGAGTTTCCATGTACACTCAACATTGCTTCCAAAAACATTTTGACAAAAATTTTTTCGAAAAATTTCAAAATAATTTAGCAAAAAGTAGATGTTTTTAGATTCCATTTTTCAAGACAAAGACGATGGACAAGGTTATTTAACGAAAAAATTAATTCTTCAGGGTGAAAATCGGGTATATATGTGTGAACTTATATCAGTTGATATCTCGGTGCATTTTTAAGCTAGCGCAAATCTGATAACACAGATCGACGCAGCTTGAAAATCCGCATCGAATGCACTATACTACATTGAGAAACGCTTAATACAAAAATTAGTTATGATCGTTTGAAAAATGATGCATTAGTGTATGTTGAGTTTCCATGTACACTCAACATTGCTTCCAAAAACATTTTGACAAAAATTTTTTCGAAAAAATTCAAAATAATTTAGCAAAAAGTAGATGTTTGTAGATTCCATTTCTCAAGGCAAAGACGATAGACAATGTTATTCAACGAAAAAATTAATTCTTCAGGGTGAAAATCGAGGATATAAGTGTGAACTTATATCAGTTGATATCTCGGTGCATTTTTAAGCTAGCGCAAATCTGATAACACAGATCGACGCAACTTAAAAATCCGCATCGAATGCACTATACTACATTGAGAAACACTTGATACAAAAATTAGTTATGATCGTTTGAAAAATGATGCATTAGTATATGTTGAGTTTCCATGTACACTCAACATTGCTTCCAAAAACATTTTGACAAAAATTTTTTCGAAAAATTTCAAAATAATTTAGCAAAAAGTAGATGTTTTAAGATTCTATTTTTCAAGACAAAGACGATGGACAAGGTTATTTAACGAAAAAATTAATTCTTCAGGGTGAAAATCGAGGATATAAGTGTGAACTTATATCAGTTGATATCTCGGTGCATTTTTAAGCTAGCGCAAATCTGATAACACAGATCGACGCAACTTAAAAATCCGCATCGAATGCACTATACTACATTGAGAAACACTTGATACAAAAATTAGTTATGATCGTTTGAAAAATGATGCATTAGTATATGTTGAGTTTCCATGTACACTCAACATTGCTTCCAAAAACATTTTGACAAAAATTTTTTCGAAAAATTTCAAAATAATTTAGCAAAAAGTAGATGTTTTAAGATTCTATTTTTCAAGACAAAGACGATGGACAAGGTTATTTAACGAAAAAATTAATTCTTCAGGGTGAAAATCGGGTATATATGTGTGAACTTATATCAGTTGATATCTCGGTGCATTTTTAAGCTAGCGCAAATCTGATAACACAGATCGACGCAGCTTGAAAATCCGCATCGAATGCACTATACTACATTGAGAAACGCTTAATACAAAAATTAGTTATGATCGTTTGAAAAATGATGCATTAGTGTATGTTGAGTTTCCATGTACACTCAACATTGCTTCCAAAAACATTTTGACAAAAATTTTTTCGAAAAAATTCAAAATAATTTAGCAAAAAGTAGATGTTTGTAGATTCCATTTCTCAAGGCAAAGACGATAGACAATGTTATTCAACGAAAAAATTAATTCTTCAGGGTGAAAATCGAGGATATAAGTGTGAACTTATATCAGTTGATATCTCGGTGCATTTTTAAGCTAGCGCAAATCTGATAACACAGATCGACGCAACTTAAAAATCCGCATCGAATGCACTATACTACATTGAGAAACACTTGATACAAAAATTAGTTATGATCGTTTGAAAAATGATGCATTAGTATATGTTGAGTTTCCATGTACACTCAACATTGCTTCCAAAAACATTTTGACAAAAATTTTTTCGAAAAATTTCAAAATAATTTAGCAAAAAGTAGATGTTTTAAGATTCTATTTTTCAAGACAAAGACGATGGACAAGGTTATTTAACGAAAAAATTAATTCTTCAGGGTGAAAATCGGGTATATATGTGTGAACTTATATCAGTTGATATCTCGGTGCATTTTTAAGCTAGCGCAAATCTGATAACACAGATCGACGCAGCTTGAAAATCCGCATCGAATGCACTATACTACATTGAGAAACGCTTAATACAAAAATTAGTTATGATCGTTTGAAAAATGATGCATTAGTGTATGTTGAGTTTCCATGTACACTCAACATTGCTTCCAAAAACATTTTGACAAAAATTTTTTCGAAAAATTTCAAAATAATTTAGCAAAAAGTAGATGTTTTTAGATTCTATTTTTTAAGACAAAAACGATGGACAAGGTTATTTAACGAAAAAATTAATTCTTCAGGGTGAAAATCGGGTATATATGTGTGAACTTATATCAGTTGATATCTCGGTGCATTTTTAAGCTAGCGCAAATCTGATAACACAGATCGACGCAGCTTGAAAATCCGCATCGAATGCACTATACTACATTGAGAAACGCTTAATACAAAAATTAGTTATGATCGTTTGAAAAATGATGCATTAGTGTATGTTGAGTTTCCATGTACACTCAACATTGCTTCCAAAAACATTTTGACAAAAATTTTTTCGAAAAATTTCAAAATAATTTAGCAAAAAGTAGATGTTTTTAGATTCCATTTTTCAAGGCAAAGACGATGGACAATGTTATTCAACGAAAAAATTAATTCTTCAGGGTGAAAATCGAGGATATAAGTGTGAACTTATATCAGTTGATATCTCGGTGCATTTTTAAGCTAGCGCAAATCTGATAACACAGATCGACGCAGCTTAAAAATCCGCATTGAATGCACTATACTACATTGAGAAACACTTGATACAAAAATTAGTTATGATCGTTTGAAAAATGATGCATTAGTGTATGTTGAGTTTCCATGTACACTCAACATTGCTTCCAAAAACATTTTGACAAAAATTTTTTCGAAAAATTTCAAAATAATTTAGCAAAAAGTAGATGTTTTAAGATTCCATTTTTCAAGGCAAAGACGATGGACAATGTTATTCAACGAAAAAATTAATTCTTCAGGGTGAAAATCGAGGATATAAGTGTGAACATATATCAGTTGATATCTCGGTGCATTTTTAAGCTAGCGCAAATCTGAAAACACAGATCGACGCAGCTTAAAAATCCGCATCGAATGCACTATACTTCATTGAGAAACGCTTAATACAAAAATTAGTTATGATCGTTTGAAAAATGATGCATTAGTGTATGTTGAGTTTCCATGTACACTCAACATTGCTTCCAAAAACATTTTGACAAAAATTTTTTCGAAAAATTTCAAAATAATTTAGCAAAAAGTAGATGTTTTTAGATTCCTTTTTTCAAGGCAAAGACGATGGACAATGTTATTCAACGAAAAAATTATTTCTTCAGGGTGAAAATCGAGGATATAAGTGTGAACTTATATCAAATGATATCTCGGTGCATTTTTAAGCTAGCGCAAATCTGATAACACAGATCGACGCAGCTTAAAAATCCGCATCGAATGCACTATACTACATTGAGAAACGCTTAATACAAAAATTAGTTATGATCGTTTGAAAAATGATGCATTAGTGTATGTTGAGTTTCCATGTACACTCAACATTGGTTCCAAAAACATTTTGACAAAAATTTTTTCGAAAAAATTCAAAATAATTTAGCAAAAAGTAGATGTTTGTAGATTCCATTTCTCAAGGCAAAGACGATAGACAATGTTATTCAACGAAAAAATTAATTCTTCAGGGTGAAAATCGAGGATATAAGTGTGAACTTATATCAGTTGATATCTCGGTGCATTTTTAAGCCAGCGCAAATCTGATAACACAGATCGACGCAGCTTAAAAATCCGCATCGAATGCACTATACTACATTGAGAAACACTTGATACAAAAATTAGTTATGATCGTTTGAAAAATGATGCATTAGTATATGTTGAGTTTCCATGTACACTCAACATTGCTTCCAAAAACATTTTGACAAAAATTTTTTCGAAAAATTTCAAAATAATTTAGCAAAAAGTAGATGTTTTAAGATTCTATTTTTCAAGACAAAGACGATGGACAAGGTTATTTAACGAAAAAATTAATTCTTCAGGGTGAAAATCGGGTATATATGTGTGAACTTATATCAGTTGATATCTCGGTGCATTTTTAAGCTAGCGCAAATCTGATAACACAGATCGACGCAGCTTGAAAATCCGCATCGAATGCACTATACTACATTGAGAAACGCTTAATACAAAAATTAGTTATGATCGTTTGAAAAATGATGCATTAGTGTATGTTGAGTTTCCATGTACACTCAACATTGCTTCCAAAAACATTTTGACAAAAATTTTTTCGAAAAATTTCAAAATAATTTAGCAAAAAGTAGATGTTTTTAGATTCCATTTTTCAAGGCAAAGACGATGGACAATGTTATTCAACGAAAAAATTAATTCTTCAGGGTGAAAATCGAGGATATAAGTGTGAACATATATCAGTTGATATCTCGGTGCATTTTTAAGCTAGCGCAAATCTGAAAACACAGATCGACGCAGCTTAAAAATCCGCATCGAATGCACTATACTTCATTGAGAAACGCTTAATACAAAAATTAGTTATGATCGTTTGAAAAATGATGCATTAGTGTATGTTGAGTTTCCATGTACACTCAACATTGCTTCCAAAAACATTTTGACAAAAATTTTTTCGAAAAAATTCAAAATAATTTAGCAAAAAGTAGATGTTTGTAGATTCCATTTCTCAAGGCAAAGACGATAGACAATGTTATTCAACGAAAAAATTAATTCTTCAGGGTGAAAATCGAGGATATAAGTGTGAACTTATATCAGTTGATATCTCGGTGCATTTTTAAGCTAGCGCAAATCTGATAACACAGATCGACGCAACTTAAAAATCCGCATCGAATGCACTATACTACATTGAGAAACACTTGATACAAAAATTAGTTATGATCGTTTGAAAAATGATGCATTAGTATATGTTGAGTTTCCATGTACACTCAACATTGCTTCCAAAAACATTTTGACAAAAATTTTTTCGAAAAATTTCAAAATAATTTAGCAAAAAGTAGATGTTTTAAGATTCTATTTTTCAAGACAAAGACGATGGACAAGGTTATTTAACGAAAAAATTAATTCTTCAGGGTGAAAATCGGGTATATATGTGTGAACTTATATCAGTTGATATCTCGGTGCATTTTTAAGCTAGCGCAAATCTGATAACACAGATCGACGCAGCTTGAAAATCCGCATCGAATGCACTATACTACATTGAGAAACGCTTAATACAAAAATTAGTTATGATCGTTTGAAAAATGATGCATTAGTGTATGTTGAGTTTCCATGTACACTCAACATTGCTTCCAAAAACATTTTGACAAAAATTTTTTCGAAAAATTTCAAAATAATTTAGCAAAAAGTAGATGTTTTTAGATTCTATTTTTTAAGACAAAAACGATGGACAAGGTTATTTAACGAAAAAATTAATTCTTCAGGGTGAAAATCGGGTATATATGTGTGAACTTATATCAGTTGATATCTCGGTGCATTTTTAAGCTAGCGCAAATCTGATAACACAGATCGACGCAGCTTGAAAATCCGCATCGAATGCACTATACTACATTGAGAAACGCTTAATACAAAAATTAGTTATGATCGTTTGAAAAATGATGCATTAGTGTATGTTGAGTTTCCATGTACACTCAACATTGCTTCCAAAAACATTTTGACAAAAATTTTTTCGAAAAATTTCAAAATAATTTAGCAAAAAGTAGATGTTTTTAGATTCCATTTTTCAAGGCAAAGACGATGGACAATGTTATTCAACGAAAAAATTAATTCTTCAGGGTGAAAATCGAGGATATAAGTGTGAACTTATATCAGTTGATATCTCGGTGCATTTTTAAGCTAGCGCAAATCTGATAACACAGATCGACGCAGCTTAAAAATCCGCATTGAATGCACTATACTACATTGAGAAACACTTGATACAAAAATTAGTTATGATCGTTTGAAAAATGATGCATTAGTGTATGTTGAGTTTCCATGTACACTCAACATTGCTTCCAAAAACATTTTGACAAAAATTTTTTCGAAAAATTTCAAAATAATTTAGCAAAAAGTAGATGTTTTAAGATTCCATTTTTCAAGGCAAAGACGATGGACAATGTTATTCAACGAAAAAATTAATTCTTCAGGGTGAAAATCGAGGATATAAGTGTGAACATATATCAGTTGATATCTCGGTGCATTTTTAAGCTAGCGCAAATCTGAAAACACAGATCGACGCAGCTTAAAAATCCGCATCGAATGCACTATACTTCATTGAGAAACGCTTAATACAAAAATTAGTTATGATCGTTTGAAAAATGATGCATTAGTGTATGTTGAGTTTCCATGTACACTCAACATTGCTTCCAAAAACATTTTGACAAAAATTTTTTCGAAAAATTTCAAAATAATTTAGCAAAAAGTAGATGTTTTTAGATTCCTTTTTTCAAGGCAAAGACGATGGACAATGTTATTCAACGAAAAAATTATTTCTTCAGGGTGAAAATCGAGGATATAAGTGTGAACTTATATCAAATGATATCTCGGTGCATTTTTAAGCTAGCGCAAATCTGATAACACAGATCGACGCAGCTTAAAAATCCGCATCGAATGCACTATACTACATTGAGAAACGCTTAATACAAAAATTAGTTATGATCGTTTGAAAAATGATGCATTAGTGTATGTTGAGTTTCCATGTACACTCAACATTGCTTCCAAAAACATTTTGACAAAAATTTTTTCGAAAAAATTCAAAATAATTTAGCAAAAAGTAGATGTTTGTAGATTCCATTTCTCAAGGCAAAGACGATAGACAATGTTATTCAACGAAAAAATTAATTCTTCAGGGTGAAAATCGAGGATATAAGTGTGAACTTATATCAGTTGATATCTCGGTGCATTTTTAAGCTAGCGCAAATCTGATAACACAGATCGACGCAGCTTAAAAATCCGCATCGAATGCACTATACTACATTGAGAAACACTTGATACAAAAATTAGTTATGATCGTTTGAAAAATGATGCATTAGTATATGTTGAGTTTCCATGTACACTCAACATTGCTTCCAAAAACATTTTGACAAAAATTTTTTCGAAAAATTTCAAAATAATTTAGCAAAAAGTAGATGTTTTAAGATTCTATTTTTCAAGACAAAGACGATGGACAAGGTTATTTAACGAAAAAATTAATTCTTCAGGGTGAAAATCGGGTATATATGTGTGAACTTATATCAGTTGATATCTCGGTGCATTTTTAAGCTAGCGCAAATCTGATAACACAGATCGACGCAGCTTGAAAATCCGCATCGAATGCACTATACTACATTGAGAAACGCTTAATACAAAAATTAGTTATGATCGTTTGAAAAATGATGCATTAGTGTATGTTGAGTTTCCATGTACACTCAACATTGCTTCCAAAAACATTTTGACAAAAATTTTTTCGAAAAATTTCAAAATAATTTAGCAAAAAGTAGATGTTTTTAGATTCTATTTTTTAAGACAAAAACGATGGACAAGGTTATTTAACGAAAAAATTAATTCTTCAGGGTGAAAATCGGGTATATATGTGTGAACTTATATCAGTTGATATCTCGGTGCATTTTTAAGCTAGCGCAAATCTGATAACACAGATCGACGCAGCTTGAAAATCCGCATCGAATGCACTATACTACATTGAGAAACGCTTAATACAAAAATTAGTTATGATCGTTTGAAAAATGATGCATTAGTGTATGTTGAGTTTCCATGTACACTCAACATTGCTTCCAAAAACATTTTGACAAAAATTTTTTCGAAAAAATTCAAAATAATTTAGCAAAAAGTAGATGTTTTTAGATTCCTTTTTTCAAGGCAAAGACGATGGACAATGTTATTCAACGAAAAAATTATTTCTTCAGGGTGAAAATCGAGGATATAAGTGTGAACTTATATCAAATGATATCTCGGTGCATTTTTAAGCTAGCGCAAATCTGATAACACAGATCGACGCAGCTCAAAAATCCGCATCGAATGCACTATACTACATTGAGAAACGCTTAATACAAAAATTAGTTATGATCGTTTGAAAAATGATGCATTAGTGTATGTTGAGTTTCCATGTACACTCAACATTGCTTCCAAAAACATTTTGACAAAAATTTTTTCGAAAAAATTCAAAATAATTTAGCAAAAAGTAGATGTTTGTAGATTCCATTTCTCAAGGCAAAGACGATAGACAATGTTATTCAACGAAAAAATTAATTCTTCAGGGTGAAAATCGAGGATATAAGTGTGAACTTATATCAGTTGATATCTCGGTGCATTTTTAAGCTAGCGCAAATCTGATAACACAGATCGACGCAGCTTAAAAATCCGCATCGAATGCACTATACTACATTGAGAAACACTTGATACAAAAATTAGTTATGATCGTTTGAAAAATGATGCATTAGTATATGTTGAGTTTCCATGTACACTCAACATTGCTTCCAAAAACATTTTGACAAAAATTTTTTCGAAAAATTTCAAAATAATTTAGCAAAAAGTAGATGTTTTAAGATTCTATTTTTCAAGACAAAGACGATGGACAAGGTTATTTAACGAAAAAATTAATTCTTCAGGGTGAAAATCGGGTATATATGTGTGAACTTATATCAGTTGATATCTCGGTGCATTTTTAAGCTAGCGCAAATCTGATAACACAGATCGACGCAGCTTGAAAATCCGCATCGAATGCACTATACTACATTGAGAAACGCTTAATACAAAAATTAGTTATGATCGTTTGAAAAATGATGCATTAGTGTATGTTGAGTTTCCATGTACACTCAACATTGCTTCCAAAAACATTTTGACAAAAATTTTTTCGAAAAATTTCAAAATAATTTAGCAAAAAGTAGATGTTTTTAGATTCTATTTTTTAAGACAAAAACGATGGACAAGGTTATTTAACGAAAAAATTAATTCTTCAGGGTGAAAATCGGGTATATATGTGTGAACTTATATCAGTTGATATCTCGGTGCATTTTTAAGCTAGCGCAAATCTGATAACACAGATCGACGCAGCTTGAAAATCCGCATCGAATGCACTATACTACATTGAGAAACGCTTAATACAAAAATTAGTTATGATCGTTTGAAAAATGATGCATTAGTGTATGTTGAGTTTCCATGTACACTCAACATTGCTTCCAAAAACATTTTGACAAAAATTTTTTCGAAAAAATTCAAAATAATTTAGCAAAAAGTAGATGTTTGTAGATTCCATTTCTCAAGGCAAAGACGATAGACAATGTTATTCAACGAAAAAATTAATTCTTCAGGGTGAAAATCGAGGATATAAGTGTGAACTTATATCAGTTGATATCTCGGTGCATTTTTAAGCTAGCGCAAATCTGATAACACAGATCGACGCAGCTTAAAAATCCGCATCGAATGCACTATACTACATTGAGAAACACTTGATACAAAAATTAGTTATGATCGTTTGAAAAATGATGCATTAGTATATGTTGAGTTTCCATGTACACTCAACATTGCTTCCAAAAACATTTTGACAAAAATTTTTTCGAAAAATTTCAAAATAATTTAGCAAAAAGTAGATGTTTTAAGATTCTATTTTTCAAGACAAAGACGATGGACAAGGTTATTTAACGAAAAAATTAATTCTTCAGGGTGAAAATCGGGTATATATGTGTGAACTTATATCAGTTGATATCTCGGTGCATTTTTAAGCTAGCGCAAATCTGATAACACAGATCGACGCAGCTTGAAAATCCGCATCGAATGCACTATACTACATTGAGAAACGCTTAATACAAAAATTAGTTATGATCGTTTGAAAAATGATGCATTAGTGTATGTTGAGTTTCCATGTACACTCAACATTGCTTCCAAAAACATTTTGACAAAAATTTTTTCGAAAAATTTCAAAATAATTTAGCAAAAAGTAGATGTTTTTAGATTCTATTTTTTAAGACAAAAACGATGGACAAGGTTATTTAACGAAAAAATTAATTCTTCAGGGTGAAAATCGGGTATATATGTGTGAACTTATATCAGTTGATATCTCGGTGCATTTTTAAGCTAGCGCAAATCTGATAACACAGATCGACGCAGCTTGAAAATCCGCATCGAATGCACTATACTACATTGAGAAACGCTTAATACAAAAATTAGTTATGATCGTTTGAAAAATGATGCATTAGTGTATGTTGAGTTTCCATGTACACTCAACATTGCTTCCAAAAACATTTTGACAAAAATTTTTTCGAAAAATTTCAAAATAATTTAGCAAAAAGTAGATGTTTTTAGATTCTATTTTTTAAGACAAAAACGATGGACAAGGTTATTTAACGAAAAAATTAATTCTTCAGGGTGAAAATCGGGTATATATGTGTAAACTTATATCAGTTGATATCTCGGTGCATTTTTAAGCTAGCGCAAATCTGATAACACAGATCGACGCAGCTTAAAAATCCGCATCGAATGCACTATACTACATTGAGAAACACTTGATACAAAAATTAGTTATGATCGTTTGAAAAATGATGCATTAGTGTATGTTGAGTTTCCATGTACACTCAACATTGCTTCCAAAAACATTTTGACAAAAATTTTTTCGAAAAATTTCAAAATAATTTAGCAAAAAGTAGATGTTTTTAGATTCTATTTTTTAAGACAAAAACGATGGACAAGGTTATTTAACGAAAAAATTAATTCTTCAGGGTGAAAATCGGGTATATATGTGTGAACTTATATCAGTTGATATCTCGGTGCATTTTTAAGCCAGCGCAAATCTGATAACACAGATCGACGCAGCTTAAAAATCCGCATCGAATGCACTATACTACATTGAGAAACACTTGATACAAAAATTAGTTATGATCGTTTGAAAAATGATGCATTAGTATATGTTGAGTTTCCATGTACACTCAACATTGCTTCCAAAAACATTTTGACAAAAATTTTTTCGAAAAATTTCAAAATAATTTAGCAAAAAGTAGATGTTTTTAGATTCTATTTTTCAAGACAAAGACGATGGACAAGGTTATTTAACGAAAAAATTAATTCTTCAGGGTGAAAATCGAGGATATAAGTGTGAACTTATATCAGTTGATATCTCGGTGCATTTTTAAGCTAGCCTGATAACACAGATCGACGCAGCTTAAAAATCCGCATCGAATGCACTATACTACATTGAGAAACGCTTAATACAAAAATTAGTTATGATCGTTTGAAAAATGATGCATTAGTGTATGTTGAGTTTCCATGTACACTCAACATTGCTTCCAAAAACATTTTGACAAAAATTTTTTCGAAAAATTTCAAAATAATTTAGCAAAAAGTAGATGTTTTTAGATTCCATTTTTCAAGGCAAAGACGATGGACAATGTTATTCAACGAAAAAATTAATTCTTCAGGGTGAAAATCGAGGATATAAGTGTGAACATATATCAGTTGATATCTCGGTGCATTTTTAAGCTAGCGCAAATCTGAAAACACAGATCGACGCAGCTTAAAAATCCGCATCGAATGCACTATACTTCATTGAGAAACGCTTAATACAAAAATTAGTTATGATCGTTTGAAAAATGATGCATTAGTGTATGTTGAGTTTCCATGTACACTCAACATTGCTTCCAAAAACATTTTGACAAAAATTTTTTCGAAAAATTTCAAAATAATTTAGCAAAAAGTAGATGTTTTTAGATTCTATTTTTCAAGACAAAGACGATGGACAAGGTTATTTAACGAAAAAATTAATTCTTCAGGGTGAAAATCGAGGATATAAGTGTGAACTTATATCAGTTGATATCTCGGTGCATTTTTAAGCTAGCCTGATAACACAGATCGACGCAGCTTAAAAATCCGCATCGAATGCACTATACTACATTGAGAAACGCTTAATACAAAAATTAGTTATGATCGTTTGAAAAATGATGCATTAGTGTATGTTGAGTTTCCATGTACACTCAACATTGCTTCCAAAAACATTTTGACAAAAATTTTTTCGAAAAATTTCAAAATAATTTAGCAAAAAGTAGGTGTTTTTAGATTCCATTTTTCAAGGCAAAGACGATGGACAATGTTATTCAACGAAAAAATTAATTCTTCAGGGTGAAAATCGAGGATATAAGTGTGAACTTATATCAGTTGATATCTCGGTGCATTTTTAAGCTAGCGCAAATCTGATAACACAGATCGACGCAGCTTAAAAATCCGCATCGAATGCACTATACTACATTGAGAAACGCTTAATACAAAAATTAGTTATGATCGTTTGAAAAATGATGCATTAGTGTATGTTGAGTTTCCATGTACACTCAACATTGCTTCCAAAAACATTTTGACAAAAATTTTTTCGAAAAATTTCAAAATAATTTAGCAAAAAGTAGATGTTTTTAGATTCCATTTTTCAAGGCAAAGACGATGGACAATGTTATTCAACGAAAAAATTAATTCTTCAGGGTGAAAATCGAGGATATAAGTGTGAACATATATCAGTTGATATCTCGGTGCATTTTTAAGCTAGCGCAAATCTGAAAACACAGATCGACGCAGCTTAAAAATCCGCATCGAATGCACTATACTTCATTGAGAAACGCTTAATACAAAAATTAGTTATGATCGTTTGAAAAATGATGCAATAGTGTATGTTGAGTTTCCATGTACACTCAACATTGCTTCCAAAAACATTTTGACAAAAATTTTTTCGAAAAATTTCAAAATAATTTAGCAAAAAGTAGATGTTTTTAGATTCCTTTTTTCAAGGCAAAGACGATGGACAATGTTATTCAACGAAAAAATTATTTCTTCAGGGTGAAAATCGAGGATATAAGTGTGAACTTATATCAGTTGATATCTCGGTGCATTTTTAAGCTAGCGCAAATCTGATAACACAGATCGACGCAGCTTAAAAATCCGCATCGAATGCACTATACTACATTGAGAAACGCTTAATACAAAAATTAGTTATGATCGTTTGAAAAATGATGCATTAGTGTATGTTGAGTTTCCATGTACACTCAACATTGCTTCCAAAAACATTTTGACAAAAATTTTTTCGAAAAAATTCAAAATAATTTAGCAAAAAGTAGATGTTTGTAGATTCCATTTCTCAAGGCAAAGACGATAGACAATGTTATTCAACGAAAAAATTAATTCTTCAGGGTGAAAATCGAGGATATAAGTGTGAACTTATATCAGTTGATATCTCGGTGCATTTTTAAGCTAGCGCAAATCTGATAACACAGATCGACGCAGCTTAAAAATCCGCATCGAATGCACTATACTACATTGAGAAACACTTGATACAAAAATTAGTTATGATCGTTTGAAAAATGATGCATTAGTATATGTTGAGTTTCCATGTACACTCAACATTGCTTCCAAAAACATTTTGACAAAAATTTTTTCGAAAAATTTCAAAATAATTTAGCAAAAAGTAGATGTTTTTAGATTCTATTTTTCAAGACAAAGACGATGGACAAGGTTATTTAACGGAAAAATTAATTCTTCAGGGTGAAAATCGGGTATATATGTGTGAACTTATATCAGTTGATATCTCGGTGCATTTTTAAGCTAGCGCAAATCTGATAACACAGATCGACGCAGCTTGAAAATCCGCATCGAATGCACTATACTACATTGAGAAACGCTTAATACAAAAATTAGTTATGATCGTTTGAAAAATGATGCATTAGTGTATGTTGAGTTTCCATGTACACTCAACATTGCTTCCAAAAACATTTTGACAAAAATTTTTTCGAAAAATTTCAAAATAATTTAGCAAAAAGTAGGTGTTTTTAGATTCCATTTTTCAAGGCAAAGACGATGGACAATGTTATTCAACGAAAAAATTAATTCTTCAGGGTGAAAATCGAGGATATAAGTGTGAACTTATATCAGTTGATATCTCGGTGCATTTTTAAGCTAGCGCAAATCTGATAACACAGATCGACGCAGCTTAAAAATCCGCATCGAATGCACTATACTACATTGAGAAACGCTTAATACAAAAATTAGTTATGATCGTTTGAAAAATGATGCATTAGTGTATGTTGAGTTTCCATGTACACTCAACATTGCTTCCAAAAACATTTTGACAAAAATTTTTTCGAAAAATTTCAAAATAATTTAGCAAAAAGTAGAAGTTTTTAGATTCTATTTTTTAAGACAAAAACGATGGACAAGGTTATTTAACGAAAAAATTAATTCTTCAGGGTGAAAATCGGGTATATATGTGTGAACTTATATCAGTTGATATCTCGGTGCATTTTTAAGCTAGCGCAAATCTGATAACACAGATCGACGCAGCTTAAAAATCCGCATCGAATGCACTATACTACATTGAGAAACGCTTAATACAAAAATTAGTTATGATCGTTTGAAAAATGATGCATTAGTGTATGTTGAGTTTCCATGTACACTCAACATTGCTTCCAAAAACATTTTGACAAAAATTTTTTCGAAAAAATTCAAAATAATTTAGCAAAAAGTAGATGTTTGTAGATTCCATTTCTCAAGGCAAAGACGATAGACAATGTTATTCAACGAAAAAATTAATTCTTCAGGGTGAAAATCGAGGATATAAGTGTGAACTTATATCAGTTGATATCTCGGTGCATTTTTAAGCTAGCGCAAATCTGATAACACAGATCGACGCAGCTTAAAAATCCGCATCGAATGCACTATACTACATTGAGAAACACTTGATACAAAAATTAGTTATGATCGTTTGAAAAATGATGCATTAGTATATGTTGAGTTTCCATGTACACTCAACATTGCTTCCAAAAACATTTTGACAAAAATTTTTTCGAAAAATTTCAAAATAATTTAGCAAAAAGTAGATGTTTTTAGATTCTATTTTTTAAGACAAAAACGATGGACAAGGTTATTTAACGAAAAAATTAATTCTTCAGGGTGAAAATCGGGTATATATGTGTGAACTTATATCAGTTGATATCTCGGTGCATTTTTAAGCTAGCGCAAATCTGATAACACAGATCGACGCAGCTTGAAAATCCGCATCGAATGCACTATACTACATTGAGAAACGCTTAATACAAAAATTAGTTATGATCGTTTGAAAAATGATGCATTAGTGTATGTTGAGTTTCCATGTACACTCAACATTGCTTCCAAAAACATTTTGACAAAAATTTTTTCGAAAAATTTCAAAATAATTTAGCAAAAAGTAGGTGTTTTTAGATTCCATTTTTCAAGGCAAAGACGATGGACAATGTTATTCAACGAAAAAATTAATTCTTCAGGGTGAAAATCGAGGATATAAGTGTGAACTTATATCAGTTGATATCTCGGTGCATTTTTAAGCTAGCGCAAATCTGATAACACAGATCGACGCAGCTTAAAAATCCGCATCGAATGCACTATACTACATTGAGAAACGCTTAATACAAAAATTAGTTATGATCGTTTGAAAAATGATGCATTAGTGTATGTTGAGTTTCCATGTACACTCAACATTGCTTCCAAAAACATTTTGACAAAAATTTTTTCGAAAAATTTCAAAATAATTTAGCAAAAAGTAGATGTTTTTAGATTCTATTTTTTAAGACAAAAACGATGGACAAGGTTATTTAACGAAAAAATTAATTCTTCAGGGTGAAAATCGGGTATATATGTGTGAACTTATATCAGTTGATATCTCGGTGCATTTTTAAGCTAGCGCAAATCTGAAAACACAGATCGACGCAGCTTAAAAATCCGCATCGAATGCACTATACTTCATTGAGAAACGCTTAATACAAAAATTAGTTATGATCGTTTGAAAAATGATGCATTAGTGTATGTTGAGTTTCCATGTACACTCAACATTGCTTCCAAAAACATTTTGACAAAAATTTTTTCGAAAAATTTCAAAATAATTTAGCAAAAAGTAGATGTTTTTAGATTCCTTTTTTCAAGGCAAAGACGATGGACAATGTTATTCAACGAAAAAATTATTTCTTCAGGGTGAAAATCGAGGATATAAGTGTGAACTTATATCAGTTGATATCTCGGTGCATTTTTAAGCTAGCGCAAATCTGATAACACAGATCGACGCAGCTTAAAAATCCGCATCGAATGCACTATACTACATTGAGAAACGCTTGATACAAAAATTAGTTATGATCGTTTGAAAAATGATGCATTAGTGTATGTTGAGTTTCCATGTACACTCAACATTGCTTCCAAAAACATTTTGACAAAAATTTTTTCGAAAAAATTCAAAATAATTTAGCAAAAAGTAGATGTTTGTAGATTCCATTTCTCAAGGCAAAGACGATAGACAATGTTATTCAACGAAAAAATTAATTCTTCAGGGTGAAAATCGAGGATATAAGTGTGAACTTATATCAGTTGATATCTCGGTGCATTTTTAAGCTAGCGCAAATCTGATAACACAGATCGACGCAGCTTAAAAATCCGCATCGAATGCACTATACTACATTGAGAAACACTTGATACAAAAATTAGTTATGATCGTTTGAAAAATGATGCATTAGTATATGTTGAGTTTCCATGTACACTCAACATTGCTTCCAAAAACATTTTGACAAAAATTTTTTCGAAAAATTTCAAAATAATTTAGCAAAAAGTAGATGTTTTTAGATTCTATTTTTCAAGACAAAGACGATGGACAAGGTTATTTAACGAAAAAATTAATTCTTCAGGGTGAAAATCGGGTATATATGTGTGAACTTATATCAGTTGATATCTCGGTGCATTTTTAAGCTAGCGCAAATCTGATAACACAGATCGACGCAGCTTGAAAATCCGCATCGAATGCACTATACTACATTGAGAAACGCTTAATACAAAAATTAGTTATGATCGTTTGAAAAATGATGCATTAGTGTATGTTGAGTTTCCATGTACACTCAACATTGCTTTCAAAAACATTTTGACAAAACTTTTTTCGAAAAATTTCAAAATAATTTAGCAAAAAGTAGATGTTTTTAGATTCCTTTTTTCAAGGCAAAGACGATGGACAATGTTATTCAACGAAAAAATTATTTCTTCAGGGTGAAAATCGAGGATATAAGTGTGAACTTATATCAGTTGATATCTCGGTGCATTTTTAAGCTAGCGCAAATCTGATAACACAGATCGACGCAGCTTAAAAATCCGCATCGAATGCACTATACTACATTGAGAAACGCTTAATACAAAAATTAGTTATGATCGTTTGAAAAATGATGCATTAGTGTATGTTGAGTTTCCATGTACACTCAACATTGCTTCCAAAAACATTTTGACAAAAATTTTTTCGAAAAAATTCAAGATAATTTAGCAAAAAGTAGATGTTTGTAGATTCCATTTCTCAAGGCAAAGACGATAGACAATGTTATTCAACGAAAAAATTAATTCTTCAGGGTGAAAATCGAGGATATAAGTGTGAACTTATATCAGTTGATATCTCGGTGCATTTTTAAGCTAGCGCAAATCTGATAACACAGATCGACGCAGCTTAAAAATCCGCATCGAATGCACTATACTACATTGAGAAACACTTGATACAAAAATTAGTTATGATCGTTTGAAAAATGATGCATTAGTATATGTTGAGTTTCCATGTACACTCAACATTGCTTCCAAAAACATTTTGACAAAAATTTTTTCGAAAAAATTCAAAATAATTTAGCAAAAAGTAGATGTTTGTAGATTCCATTTCTCAAGGCAAAGACGATAGACAATGTTATTCAACGAAAAAATTAATTCTTCAGGGTGAAAATCGAGGATATAAGTGTGAACTTATATCAGTTGATATCTCGGTGCATTTTTAAGCTAGCGCAAATCTGATAACACAGATCGACGCAGCTTAAAAATCCGCATCGAATGCACTATACTACATTGAGAAACACTTGATACAAAAATTAGTTATGATCGTTTGAAAAATGATGCATTAGTATATGTTGAGTTTCCATGTACACTCAACATTGCTTCCAAAAACATTTTGACAAAAATTTTTTCGAAAAATTTCAAAATAATTTAGCAAAAAGTAGATGTTTTTAGATTCTATTTTTTAAGACAAAAACGATGGACAAGGTTATTTAACGAAAAAATTAATTCTTCAGGGTGAAAATCGGGTATATATGTGTGAACTTATATCAGTTGATATCTCGGTGCATTTTTAAGCTAGCGCAAATCTGAAAACACAGATCGACGCAGCTTAAAAATCCGCATCGAATGCACTATACTTCATTGAGAAACGCTTAATACAAAAATTAGTTATGATCGTTTGAAAAATGATGCATTAGTGTATGTTGAGTTTCCATGTACACTCAACATTGCTTCCAAAAACATTTTGACAAAAATTTTTTCGAAAAATTTCAAAATAATTTAGCAAAAAGTAGATGTTTTTAGATTCCTTTTTTCAAGGCAAAGACGATGGACAATGTTATTCAACGAAAAAATTATTTCTTCAGGGTGAAAATCGAGGATATAAGTGTGAACTTATATCAGTTGATATCTCGGTGCATTTTTAAGCTAGCGCAAATCTGATAACACAGATCGACGCAGCTTAAAAATCCGCATCGAATGCACTATACTACATTGAGAAACGCTTAATACAAAAATTAGTTATGATCGTTTGAAAAATGATGCATTAGTGTATGTTGAGTTTCCATGTACACTCAACATTGCTTCCAAAAACATTTTGACAAAAATTTTTTCGAAAAATTTCAAAATAATTTAGCAAAAAGTAGATGTTTTTAGATTCTATTTTTCAAGACAAAGACGATGGACAAGGTTATTTAACGAAAAAATTAATTCTTCAGGGTGAAAATCGGGTATATATGTGTGAACTTATATCAGTTGATATCTCGGTGCATTTTTAAGCTAGCGCAAATCTGATAACACAGATCGACGCAGCTTGAAAATCCGCATCGAATGCACTATACTACATTGAGAAACGCTTAATACAAAAATTAGTTATGATCGTTTGAAAAATGATGCATTAGTGTATGTTGAGTTTCCATGTACACTCAACATTGCTTCCAAAAACATTTTGACAAAAATTTTTTCGAAAAATTTCAAAATAATTTAGCAAAAAGTAGATGTTTGTAGATTCCATTCGATTCCACAAAATTAGTTATGATCGTTTGAAAAATGATGCATTAGTGTATGTTGAGTTTCCATGTACACTCAACATTGCTTCCAAAAACATTTTGACAAAACTTTTTTCGAAAAATTTCAAAATAATTTAGCAAAAAGTAGATGTTTTTAGATTCCTTTTTTCAAGGCAAAGACGATGGACAATGTTATTCAACGAAAAAATTATTTCTTCAGGGTGAAAATCGAGGATATAAGTGTGAACTTATATCAGTTGATATCTCGGTGCATTTTTAAGCTAGCGCAAATCTGATAACACAGATCGACGCAGCTTAAAAATCCGCATCGAATGCACTATACTACATTGAGAAACGCTTAATACAAAAATTAGTTATGATCGTTTGAAAAATGATGCATTAGTGTATGTTGAGTTTCCATGTACACTCAACATTGCTTCCAAAAACATTTTGACAAAAATTTTTTCGAAAAAATTCAAAATAATTTAGCAAAAAGTAGATGTTTGTAGATTCCATTTCTCAAGGCAAAGACGATAGACAATGTTATTCAACGAAAAAATTAATTCTTCAGGGTGAAAATCGAGGATATAAGTGTGAACTTATATCAGTTGATATCTCGGTGCATTTTTAAGCTAGCGCAAATCTGATAACACAGATCGACGCAGCTTAAAAATCCGCATCGAATGCACTATACTACATTGAGAAACACTTGATACAAAAATTAGTTATGATCGTTTGAAAAATGATGCATTAGTATATGTTGAGTTTCCATGTACACTCAACATTGCTTCCAAAAACATTTTGACAAAAATTTTTTCGAAAAATTTCAAAATAATTTAGCAAAAAGTAGATGTTTTTAGATTTCTTTTTTCAAGGCAAAGACGATGGACAATGTTATTCAACGAAAAAATTATTTCTTCAGGGTGAAAATCGAGGATATAAGTGTGAACTTATATCAGTTGATATCTCGGTGCATTTTTAAGCTAGCGCAAATCTGATAACACAGATCGACGCAGCTTAAAAATCCGCATCGAATGCACTATACTACATTGAGAAACGCTTAATACAAAAATTAGTTATGATCGTTTGAAAAATGATGCATTAGTGTATGTTGAGTTTCCATGTACACTCAACATTGCTTCCAAAAACATTTTGACAAAAATTTTTTCGAAAAAATTCAAAATAATTTAGCAAAAAGTAGATGTTTGTAGATTCCATTTCTCAAGGCAAAGACGATAGACAATGTTATTCAACGAAAAAATTAATTCTTCAGGGTGAAAATCGAGGATATAAGTGTGAACTTATATCAGTTGATATCTCGGTGCATTTTTAAGCTAGCGCAAATCTTATAACACAGATCGACGCAGCTTAAAAATCCGCATCGAATGCACTATACTACATTGAGAAACACTTGATACAAAAATTAGTTATGATCGTTTGAAAAATGATGCATTAGTATATGTTGAGTTTCCATGTACACTCAACATTGCTTCCAAAAACATTTTGACAAAAATTTTTTCGAAAAATTTCAAAATAATTTAGCAAAAAGTAGATGTTTTTAGATTCTATTTTTCAAGACAAAGACGATGGACAAGGTTATTTAACGAAAAAATTAATTCTTCAGGGTGAAAATCGGGTATATATGTGTGAACTTATATCAGTTGATATCTCGGTGCATTTTTAAGCTAGCGCAAATCTGATAACACAGATCGACGCAGCTTGAAAATCCGCATCGAATGCACTATACTACATTGAAAAACGCTTAATACAAAAATTAGTTATGATCGTTTGAAAAATGATGCATTAGTGTATGTTGAGTTTCCATGTACACTCAACATTGCTTCCAAAAACATTTTGACAAAACTTTTTTCGAAAAATTTCAAAATAATTTAGCAAAAAGTAGATGTTTTTAGATTCCTTTTTTCAAGGCAAAGACGATGGACAATGTTATTCAACGAAAAAATTATTTCTTCAGGGTGAAAATCGAGGATATAAGTGTGAACTTATATCAGTTGATATCTCGGTGCATTTTTAAGCTAGCGCAAATCTGATAACACAGATCGACGCAGCTTAAAAATCCGCATCGAATGCACTATACTACATTGAGAAACGCTTAATACAAAAATTAGTTATGATCGTTTGAAAAATGATGCATTAGTGTATGTTGAGTTTCCATGTACACTCAACATTGCTTCCAAAAACATTTTGACAAAAATTTTTTCGAAAAAATTCAAAATAATTTAGCAAAAAGTAGATGTTTGTAGATTCCATTTCTCAAGGCAAAGACGATAGACAATGTTATTCAACGAAAAAATTAATTCTTCAGGGTGAAAATCGAGGATATAAGTGTGAACTTATATCAGTTGATATCTCGGTGCATTTTTAAGCTAGCGCAAATCTTATAACACAGATCGACGCAGCTTAAAAATCCGCATCGAATGCACTATACTACATTGAGAAACACTTGATACAAAAATTAGTTATGATCGTTTGAAAAATGATGCATTAGTATATGTTGAGTTTCCATGTACACTCAACATTGCTTCCAAAAACATTTTGACAAAAATTTTTTCGAAAAATTTCAAAATAATTTAGCAAAAAGTAGATGTTTTTAGATTCTATTTTTCAAGACAAAGACGATGGACAAGGTTATTTAACGAAAAAATTAATTCTTCAGGGTGAAAATCGGGTATATATGTGTGAACTTATATCAGTTGATATCTCGGTGCATTTTTAAGCTAGCGCAAATCTGATAACACAGATCGACGCAGCTTGAAAATCCGCATCGAATGCACTATACTACATTGAGAAACGCTTAATACAAAAATTAGTTATGATCGTTTGAAAAATGATGCATTAGTGTATGTTGAGTTTCCATGTACACTCAACATTGCTTCCAAAAACATTTTGACAAAAATTTTTTCGAAAAATTTCAAAATAATTTAGCAAAAAGTAGATGTTTTTAGATTCTATTTTTTAAGACAAAAACGATGGACAAGGTTATTTAACGAAAAAATTAATTCTTCAGGGTGAAAATCGGGTATATATGTGTGAACTTATATCAGTTGATATCTCGGTGCATTTTTAAGCTAGCGCAAATCTGATAACACAGATCGACGCAGCTTGAAAATCCGCATCGAATGCACTATACTACATTGAGAAACGCTTAATACAAAAATTAGTTATGATCGTTTGAAAAATGATGCATTAGTGTATGTTGAGTTTCCATGTACACTCAACATTGCTTCCAAAAACATTTTGACAAAAATTTTTTCGAAAAATTTCAAAATAATTTAGCAAAAAGTAGGTGTTTTTAGATTCCATTTTTCAAGGCAAAGACGATGGACAATGTTATTCAACGAAAAAATTAATTCTTCAGGGTGAAAATCGAGGATATAAGTGTGAACTTATATCAGTTGATATCTCGGTGCATTTTTAAGCTAGCGCAAATCTGATAACACAGATCGACGCAGCTTAAAAATCCGCATCGAATGCACTATACTACATTGAGAAACGCTTAATACAAAAATTAGTTATGATCGTTTGAAAAATGATGCATTAGTGTATGTTGAGTTTCCATGTACACTCAACATTGCTTCCAAAAACATTTTGACAAAAATTTTTTCGAAAAATTTCAAAATAATTTAGCAAAAAGTAGATGTTTTTAGATTCTATTTTTTAAGACAAAAACGATGGACAAGGTTATTTAACGAAAAAGTTAATTCTTCAGGGTGAAAATCGGGTATATATGTGTGAACTTATATCAGTTGATATCTCGGTGCATTTTTAAGCTAGCGCAAATCTGATAACACAGATCGACGCAGCTTAAAAATCCGCATCGAATGCACTATACTACATTGAGAAACACTTAATACAAAAATTAGTTATGATCGTTTGAAAAATGATGCATTAGTGTATGTTGAGTTTCCATGTACACTCAACATTGCTTCCAAAAACATTTTGACAAAAATTTTTTCGAAAAATTTCAAAATAATTTAGCAAAAAGTAGATGTTTTTAGATTCCATTTTTCAAGGCAAAGACGATGGACAATGTTATTCAACGAAAAAATTAATTCTTCAGGGTGAAAATCGAGGATATAAGTGTGAACATATATCAGTTGATATCTCGGTGCATTTTTAAGCTAGCGCAAATCTGAAAACACAGATCGACGCAGCTTAAAAATCCGCATCGAATGCACTATACTTCATTGAGAAACGCTTAATACAAAAATTAGTTATGATCGTTTGAAAAATGATGCATTAGTGTATGTTGAGTTTCCATGTACACTCAACATTGCTTCCAAAAACATTTTGACAAAAATTTTTTCGAAAAATTTCAAAATAATTTAGCAAAAAGTAGATGTTTTTAGATTCCTTTTTTCAAGGCAAAGACGATGGACAATGTTATTCAACGAAAAAATTATTTCTTCAGGGTGAAAATCGAGGATATAAGTGTGAACTTATATCAGTTGATATCTCGGTGCATTTTTAAGCTAGCGCGAATCTGATAACACAGATCGACGCAGCTTAAAAATCCGCATCGAATGCACTATACTACATTGAGAAACGCTTAATACAAAAATTAGTTATGATCGTTTGAAAAATGATGCATTAGTGTATGTTGAGTTTCCATGTACACTCAACATTGCTTCCAAAAACATTTTGACAAAAATTTTTTCGAAAAATTTCAAAATAATTTAGCAAAAAGTAGATGTTTTTAGATTCCTTTTTTCAAGGCAAAGACGATGGACAATGTTATTCAACGAAAAAATTATTTCTTCAGGGTGAAAATCGAGGATATAAGTGTGAACTTATATCAGTTGATATCTCGGTGCATTTTTAAGCTAGCGCAAATCTGATAACACAGATCGACGCAGCTTGAAAATCCGCATCGAATGCACTATACTACATTGAGAAACGCTTAATACAAAAATTAGTTATGATCGTTTGAAAAATGATGCATTAGTGTATGTTGAGTTTCCATGTACACTCAACATTGCTTCCAAAAACATTTTGACAAAAATTTTTTCGAAAAATTTCAAAATAATTTAGCAAAAAGTAGGTGTTTTTAGATTCCATTTTTCAAGGCAAAGACGATGGACAATGTTATTCAACGAAAAAATTAATTCTTCAGGGTGAAAATCGAGGATATAAGTGTGAACTTATATCAGTTGATATCTCGGTGCATTTTTAAGCTAGCGCAAATCTGATAACACAGATCGACGCAGCTTAAAAATCCGCATCGAATGCACTATACTACATTGAGAAACGCTTAATACAAAAATTAGTTATGATCGTTTGAAAAATGATGCATTAGTGTATGTTGAGTTTCCATGTACACTCAACATTGCTTCCAAAAACATTTTGACAAAAATTTTTTCGAAAAATTTCAAAATAATTTAGCAAAAAGTAGATGTTTTTAGATTCCATTTTTCAAGGCAAAGACGATGGACAATGTTATTCAACGAAAAAATTAATTCTTCAGGGTGAAAATCGAGGATATAAGTGTGAACATATATCAGTTGATATCTCGGTGCATTTTTAAGCTAGCGCAAATCTGAAAACACAGATCGACGCAGCTTAAAAATCCGCATCGAATGCACTATACTTCATTGAGAAACGCTTAATACAAAAATTAGTTATGATCGTTTGAAAAATGATGCATTAGTGTATGTTGAGTTTCCATGTACACTCAACATTGCTTCCAAAAACATTTTGACAAAAATTTTTTCGAAAAATTTCAAAATAATTTAGCAAAAAGTAGATGTTTTTAGATTCCTTTTTTCAAGGCAAAGACGATGGACAATGTTATTCAACGAAAAAATTATTTCTTCAGGGTGAAAATCGAGGATATAAGTGTGAACTTATATCAGTTGATATCTCGGTGCATTTTTAAGCTAGCGCAAATCTGATAACACAGATCGACGCAGCTTAAAAATCCGCATCGAATGCACTATACTACATTGAGAAACGCTTAATACAAAAATTAGTTATGATCGTTTGAAAAATGATGCATTAGTGTATGTTGAGTTTCCATGTACACTCAACATTGCTTCCAAAAACATTTTGACAAAAATTTTTTCGAAAAAATTCAAAATAATTTAGCAAAAAGTAGATGTTTGTAGATTCCATTTCTCAAGGCAAAGACGATAGACAATGTTATTCAACGAAAAAATTAATTCTTCAGGGTGAAAATCGAGGATATAAGTGTGAACTTATATCAGTTGATATCTCGGTGCATTTTTAAGCTAGCGCAAATCTGATAACACAGATCGACGCAGCTTAAAAATCCGCATCGAATGCACTATACTACATTGAGAAACACTTGATACAAAAATTAGTTATGATCGTTTGAAAAATGATGCATTAGTATATGTTGAGTTTCCATGTACACTCAACATTGCTTCCAAAAACATTTTGACAAAAATTTTTTCGAAAAATTTCAAAATAATTTAGCAAAAAGTAGATGTTTTTAGATTCTATTTTTTAAGACAAAAACGATGGACAAGGTTATTTAACGAAAAAATTAATTCTTCAGGGTGAAAATCGGGTATATATGTGTGAACTTATATCAGTTGATATCTCGGTGCATTTTTAAGCTAGCGCAAATCTGATAACACAGATCGACGCAGCTTGAAAATCCGCATCGAATGCACTATACTACATTGAGAAACGCTTAATACAAAAATTAGTTATGATCGTTTGAAAAATGATGCATTAGTGTATGTTGAGTTTCCATGTACACTCAACATTGCTTCCAAAAACATTTTGACAAAAATTTTTTCGAAAAATTTCAAAATAATTTAGCAAAAAGTAGATGTTTTTAGATTCTATTTTTTAAGACAAAAACGATGGACAAGGTTATTTAACGAAAAAATTAATTCTTCAGGGTGAAAATCGGGTATATATGTGTGAACTTATATCAGTTGATATCTCGGTGCATTTTTAAGCTAGCGCAAATCTGATAACACAGATCGACGCAGCTTGAAAATCCGCATCGAATGCACTATACTACATTGAGAAACGCTTAATACAAAAATTAGTTATGATCGTTTGAAAAATGATGCATTAGTGTATGTTGAGTTTCCATGTACACTCAACATTGCTTCCAAAAACATTTTGACAAAAATTTTTTCGAAAAATTTCAAAATAATTTAGCAAAAAGTAGGTGTTTTTAGATTCCATTTTTCAAGGCAAAGACGATGGACAATGTTATTCAACGAAAAAATTAATTCTTCAGGGTGAAAATCGAGGATATAAGTGTGAACTTATATCAGTTGATATCTCGGTGCATTTTTAAGCTAGCGCAAATCGGATAACACAGATCGACGCAGCTTAAAAATCCGCATCGAATGCACTATACTACATTGAGAAACGCTTAATACAAAAATTAGTTATGATCGTTTGAAAAATGATGCATTAGTGTATGTTGAGTTTCCATGTACACTCAACATTGCTTCCAAAAACATTTTGACAAAAATTTTTTCGAAAAATTTCAAAATAATTTAGCAAAAAGTAGATGTTTTTAGATTCTATTTTTTAAGACAAAAACGATGGACAAGGTTATTTAACGAAAAAGTTAATTCTTCAGGGTGAAAATCGGGTATATATGTGTGAACTTATATCAGTTGATATCTCGGTGCATTTTTAAGCTAGCGCAAATCTGATAACACAGATCGACGCAGCTTAAAAATCCGCATCGAATGCACTATACTACATTGAGAAACACTTGATACAAAAATTAGTTATGATCGTTTGAAAAATGATGCATTAGTATATGTTGAGTTTCCATGTACACTCAACATTGCTTCCAAAAACATTTTGACAAAAATTTTTTCGAAAAATTTCAAAATAATTTAGCAAAAAGTAGATGTTTTAAGATTCTATTTTTCAAGACAAAGACGATGGACAAGGTTATTTAACGAAAAAATTAATTCTTCAGGGTGAAAATCGGGTATATATGTGTGAACTTATATCAGTTGATATCTCGGTGCATTTTTAAGCTAGCGCAAATCTGATAACACAGATCGACGCAGCTTGAAAATCCGCATCGAATGCACTATACTTCATTGAGAAACGCTTAATACAAAAATTAGTTATGATCGTTTGAAAAATGATGCATTAGTGTATGTTGAGTTTCCATGTACACTCAACATTGCTTCCAAAAACATTTTGACAAAAATTTTTTCGAAAAATTTCAAAATAATTTAGCAAAAAGTAGATGTTTTTAGATTCCTTTTTTCAAGGCAAAGACGATGGACAATGTTATTCAACGAAAAAATTATTTCTTCAGGGTGAAAATCGAGGATATAAGTGTGAACTTATATCAGTTGATATCTCGGTGCATTTTTAAGCTAGCGCAAATCTGATAACACAGATCGACGCAGCTTAAAAATCCGCATCGAATGCACTATACTACATTGAGAAACGCTTAATACAAAAATTAGTTATGATCGTTTGAAAAATGATGCATTAGTGTATGTTGAGTTTCCATGTACACTCAACATTGCTTCCAAAAACATTTTGACAAAAATTTTTTCGAAAAAATTCAAAATAATTTAGCAAAAAGTAGATGTTTGTAGATTCCATTTCTCAAGGCAAAGACGATAAACAATGTTATTCAACGAAAAAATTATTTCTTCAGGGTGAAAATCGAGGATATAAGTGTGAACTTATATCAGTTGATATCTCGGTGCATTTTTAAGCTAGCGCAAATCTGATAACACAGATCGACGCAGCTTGAAAATCCGCATCGAATGCACTATACTACATTGAGAAACGCTTAATACAAAAATTAGTTATGATCGTTTGAAAAATGATGCATTAGTGTATGTTGAGTTTCCATGTACACTCAACATTGCTTCCAAAAACATTTTGACAAAAATTTTTTCGA
This sequence comes from Auanema rhodensis, assembly GCA_964057225.1. Classification (NCBI taxonomy): domain Eukaryota; kingdom Metazoa; phylum Nematoda; class Chromadorea; order Rhabditida; family Rhabditidae; genus Auanema; species Auanema rhodense. The sequence continues at coordinate 3,273,803 of OZ059899.1, read as the reverse complement.
AAAATTTCAAAATAATTTAGCAAAAAGTAGGTGTTTTTAGATTCCATTTTTCAAGGCAAAGACGATGGACAATGTTATTCAACGAAAAAATTAATTCTTCAGGGTGAAAATCGAGGATATAAGTGTGAACTTATATCAGTTGATATCTCGGTGCATTTTTAAGCTAGCGCAAATCTGATAACACAGATCGACGCAGCTTAAAAATCCGCATCGAATGCACTATACTACATTGAGAAACGCTTAATACAAAAATTAGTTATGATCGTTTGAAAAATGATGCATTAGTGTATGTTGAGTTTCCATGTACACTCAACATTGCTTCCAAAAACATTTTGACAAAAATTTTTTCGAAAAATTTCAAAATAATTTAGCAAAAAGTAGATGTTTTTAGATTCCATTTTTCAAGGCAAAGACGATGGACAATGTTATTCAACGAAAAAATTAATTCTTCAGGGTGAAAATCGAGGATATAAGTGTGAACATATATCAGTTGATATCTCGGTGCATTTTTAAGCTAGCGCAAATCTGAAAACACAGATCGACGCAGCTTAAAAATCCGCATCGAATGCACTATATTTCATTGAGAAACGCTTAATACAAAAATTAGTTATGATCGTTTGAAAAATGATGCATTAGTGTATGTTGAGTTTCCATGTACACTCAACATTGCTTCCAAAAACATTTTGACAAAAATTTTTTCGAAAAATTTCAAAATAATTTAGCAAAAAGTAGATGTTTTTAGATTCCTTTTTTCAAGGCAAAGACGATGGACAATGTTATTCAACGAAAAAATTATTTCTTCAGGGTGAAAATCGAGGATATAAGTGTGAACTTATATCAGTTGATATCTCGGTGCATTTTTAAGCTAGCGCAAATCTGATAACACAGATCGACGCAGCTTAAAAATCCGCATCGAATGCACTATACTACATTGAGAAACGCTTAATACAAAAATTAGTTATGATCGTTTGAAAAATGATGCATTAGTGTATGTTGAGTTTCCATGTACACTCAACATTGCTTCCAAAAACATTTTGACAAAAATTTTTTCGAAAAAATTCAAAATAATTTAGCAAAAAGTAGATGTTTGTAGATTCCATTTCTCAAGGCAAAGACGATAGACAATGTTATTCAACGAAAAAATTAATTCTTCAGGGTGAAAATCGAGGATATAAGTGTGAACTTATATCAGTTGATATCTCGGTGCATTTTTAAGCTAGCGCAAATCTGAAAACACAGATCGACGCAGCTTAAAAATCCGCATCGAATGCACTATACTTCATTGAGAAACGCTTAATACAAAAATTAGTTATGATCGTTTGAAAAATGATGCATTAGTGTATGTTGAGTTTCCATGTACACTCAACATTGCTTCCAAAAACATTTTGACAAAAATTTTTTCGAAAAATTTCAAAATAATTTAGCAAAAAGTAGATGTTTTTAGATTCCTTTTTTCAAGGCAAAGACGATGGACAATGTTATTCAACGAAAAAATTATTTCTTCAGGGTGAAAATCGAGGATATAAGTGTGAACTTATATCAGTTGATATCTCGGTGCATTTTTAAGCTAGCGCAAATCTGATAACACAGATCGACGCAGCTTAAAAATCCGCATCGAATGCACTATACTACATTGAGAAACGCTTAATACAAAAATTAGTTATGATCGTTTGAAAAATGATGCATTAGTGTATGTTGAGTTTCCATGTACACTCAACATTGCTTCCAAAAACATTTTGACAAAAATTTTTTCGAAAAAATTCAAAATAATTTAGCAAAAAGTAGATGTTTGTAGATTCCATTTCTCAAGGCAAAGACGATAGACAATGTTATTCAACGAAAAAATTAATTCTTCAGGGTGAAAATCGAGGATATAAGTGTGAACTTATATCAGTTGATATCTCGGTGCATTTTTAAGCTAGCGCAAATCTGATAACACAGATCGACGCAGCTTAAAAATCCGCATCGAATGCACTATACTACATTGAGAAACACTTGATACAAAAATTAGTTATGATCGTTTGAAAAATGATGCATTAGTATATGTTGAGTTTCCATGTACACTCAACATTGCTTCCAAAAACATTTTGACAAAAATTTTTTCGAAAAATTTCAAAATAATTTAGCAAAAAGTAGATGTTTTTAGATTCTATTTTTTAAGACAAAAACGATGGACAAGGTTATTTAACGAAAAAATTAATTCTTCAGGGTGAAAATCGGGTATATATGTGTGAACTTATATCAGTTGATATCTCGGTGCATTTTTAAGCTAGCGCAAATCTGATAACACAGATCGACGCAGCTTGAAAATCCGCATCGAATGCACTATACTACATTGAGAAACGCTTAATACAAAAATTAGTTATGATCGTTTGAAAAATGATGCATTAGTGTATGTTGAGTTTCCATGTACACTCAACATTGCTTCCAAAAACATTTTGACAAAAATTTTTTCGAAAAATTTCAAAATAATTTAGCAAAAAGTAGATGTTTTTAGATTCCATTTTTCAAGGCAAAGACGATGGACAATGTTATTCAACGAAAAAATTAATTCTTCAGGGTGAAAATCGAGGATATAAGTGTGAACTTATATCAGTTGATATCTCGGTGCATTTTTAAGCTAGCGCAAATCTGATAACACAGATCGACGCAGCTTAAAAATCCGCATCGAATGCACTATACTACATTGAGAAACACTTGATACAAAAATTAGTTATGATCGTTTGAAAAATGATGCATTAGTATATGTTGAGTTTCCATGTACACTCAACATTGCTTCCAAAAACATTTTGACAAAAATTTTTTCGAAAAATTTCAAAATAATTTAGCAAAAAGTAGATGTTTTAAGATTCTATTTTTCAAGACAAAGACGATGGACAAGGTTATTTAACGAAAAAATTAATTCTTCAGGGTGAAAATCGGGTATATATGTGTGAACTTATATCAGTTGATATCTCGGTGCATTTTTAAGCTAGCGCAAATCTGATAACACAGATCGACGCAGCTTGAAAATCCGCATCGAATGCACTATACTTCATTGAGAAACGCTTAATACAAAAATTAGTTATGATCGTTTGAAAAATGATGCATTAGTGTATGTTGAGTTTCCATGTACACTCAACATTGCTTCCAAAAACATTTTGACAAAAATTTTTTCGAAAAAATTCAAAATAATTTAGCAAAAAGTAGATGTTTGTAGATTCCATTTCTCAAGGCAAAGACGATAGACAATGTTATTCAACGAAAAAATTAATTCTTCAGGGTGAAAATCGAGGATATAAGTGTGAACATATATCAGTTGATATCTCGGTGCATTTTTAAGCTAGCGCAAATCTGAAAACACAGATCGACGCAGCTTAAAAATCCGCATCGAATGCACTATACTTCATTGAGAAACGCTTAATACAAAAATTAGTTATGATCGTTTGAAAAATGATGCATTAGTGTATGTTGAGTTTCCATGTACACTCAACATTGCTTCCAAAAACATTTTGACAAAAATTTTTTCGAAAAATTTCAAAATAATTTAGCAAAAAGTAGATGTTTTTAGATTCCTTTTTTCAAGGCAAAGACGATGGACAATGTTATTCAACGAAAAAATTATTTCTTCAGGGTGAAAATCGAGGATGTAAGTGTGAACTTATATCAGTTGATATCTCGGTGCATTTTTAAGCTAGCGCAAATCTGATAACACAGATCGACGCAGCTTAAAAATCCGCATCGAATGCACTATACTACATTGAGAAACGCTTAATACAAAAATTAGTTATGATCGTTTGAAAAATGATGCATTAGTGTATGTTGAGTTTCCATGTACACTCAACATTGCTTCCAAAAACATTTTGACAAAAATTTTTTCGAAAAAATTCAAAATAATTTAGCAAAAAGTAGATGTTTGTAGATTCCATTTCTCAAGGCAAAGACGATAAACAATGTTATTCAACGAAAAAATTAATTCTTCAGGGTGAAAATCGAGGATATAAGTGTGAACTTATATCAGTTGATATCTCGGTGCATTTTTAAGCTAGCGCAAATCTGATAACACAGATCGACGCAGCTTAAAAATCCGCATCGAATGCACTATACTACATTGAGAAACACTTTATACAAAAATTAGTTATGATCGTTTGAAAAATGATGCATTAGTATATGTTGAGTTTCCATGTACACTCAACATTGCTTCCAAAAACATTTTGACAAAAATTTTTTCGAAAAATTTCAAAATAATTTAGCAAAAAGTAGATGTTTTTAGATTCTATTTTTTAAGACAAAAACGATGGACAAGGTTATTTAACGAAAAAATTAATTCTTCAGGGTGAAAATCGGGTATATATGTGTGAACTTATATCAGTTGATATCTCGGTGCATTTTTAAGCTAGCGCAAATCTGATAACACAGATCGACGCAGCTTGAAAATCCGCATCGAATGCACTATACTACATTGAGAAACGCTTAATACAAAAATTAGTTATGATCGTTTGAAAAATGATGCATTAGTGTATGTTGAGTTTCCATGTACACTCAACATTGCTTCCAAAAACATTTTGACAAAAATTTTTTCGAAAAATTTCAAAATAATTTAGCAAAAAGTAGATGTTTTTAGATTCCATTTTTCAAGGCAAAGACGATGGACAATGTTATTCAACGAAAAAATTAATTCTTCAGGGTGAAAATCGAGGATATAAGTGTGAACTTATATCAGTTGATATCTCGGTGCATTTTTAAGCTAGCGCAAATCTGATAACACAGATCGACGCAGCTTAAAAATCCGCATTGAATGCACTATACTACATTGAGAAACACTTGATACAAAAATTAGTTATGATCGTTTGAAAAATGATGCATTAGTGTATGTTGAGTTTCCATGTACACTCAACATTGCTTCCAAAAACATTTTGACAAAAATTTTTTCGAAAAATTTCAAAATAATTTAGCAAAAAGTAGATGTTTTAAGATTCCATTTTTCAAGGCAAAGACGATGGACAATGTTATTCAACGAAAAAATTATTTCTTCAGGGTGAAAATCGAGGATATAAGTGTGAACATATATCAGTTGATATCTCGGTGCATTTTTAAGCTAGCGCAAATCTGAAAACACAGATCGACGCAGCTTAAAAATCCGCATCGAATGCACTATACTTCATTGAGAAACGCTTAATACAAAAATTAGTTATGATCGTTTGAAAAATGATGCATTAGTGTATGTTGAGTTTCCATGTACACTCAACATTGCTTCCAAAAACATTTTGACAAAAATTTTTTCGAAAAATTTCAAAATAATTTAGCAAAAAGTAGATGTTTTAAGATTCCATTTTTCAAGGCAAAGACGATAGACAATGTTATTCAACGAAAAAATTAATTCTTCAGGGTGAAAATCGAGGATATAAGTGTGAACTTATATCAGTTGATATCTCGGTGCATTTTTAAGCTAGCGCAAATCTGATAACACAGATCGACGCAGCTTAAAAATCCGCATCGAATGCACTATACTACATTGAGAAACACTTGATACAAAAATTAGTTATGATCGTTTGAAAAATGATGCATTAGTATATGTTGAGTTTCCATGTACACTCAACATTGCTTCCAAAAACATTTTGACAAAAATTTTTTCGAAAAATTTCAAAATAATTTAGCAAAAAGTAGATGTTTCAAGATTCTATTTTTCAAGACAAAGACGATGGACAAGGTTATTTAACGAAAAAGTTAATTCTTCAGGGTGAAAATCGGGTATATATGTGTGAACTTATATCAGTTGATATCTCGGTGCATTTTTAAGCTAGCGCAAATCTGATAACACAGATCGACGCAGCTTGAAAATACGCATCGAATGCACTATACTACATTGAGAAACGCTTAATACAAAAATTAGTTATGATCGTTTGAAAAATGATGCATTAGTGTATGTTGAGTTTCCATGTACACTCAACATTGCTTCCAAAAACATTTTGACAAAAATTTTTTCGAAAAATTTCAAAATAATTTAGCAAAAAGTAGATGTTTTTAGATTCTATTTTTTAAGACAAAAACGATGGACAAGGTTATTTAACGAAAAAATTAATTCTTCAGGGTGAAAATCGGGTATATATGTGTGAACTTATATCAGTTGATATCTCGGTGCATTTTTAAGCTAGCGCAAATCTGATAACACAGATCGACGCAGCTTGAAAATCCGCATCGAATGCACTATACTACATTGAGAAACGCTTAATACAAAAATTAGTTATGATCGTTTGAAAAATGATGCATTAGTGTATGTTGAGTTTCCATGTACACTCAACATTGCTTCCAAAAACATTTTGACAAAAATTTTTTCGAAAAATTTCAAAATAATTTAGCAAAAAGTAGATGTTTTTAGATTCCATTTTTCAACGCAAAGACGATGGACAATGTTATTCAACGAAAAAATTAATTCTTCAGGGTGAAAATCGAGGATATAAGTGTGAACTTATATCAGTTGATATCTCGGTGCATTTTTAAGCTAGCGCAAATCTGATAACACAGATCGACGCAGCTTAAAAATCCGCATTGAATGCACTATACTACATTGAGAAACACTTGATACAAAAATTAGTTATGATCGTTTGAAAAATGATGCATTAGTGTATGTTGAGTTTCCATGTACACTCAACATTGCTTCCAAAAACATTTTGACAAAAATTTTTTCGAAAAATTTCAAAATAATTTAGCAAAAAGTAGATGTTTTAAGATTCCATTTTTCAAGGCAAAGACGATGGACAATGTTATTCAACGAAAAAATTATTTCTTCAGGGTGAAAATCGAGGATATAAGTGTGAACATATATCAGTTGATATCTCGGTGCATTTTTAAGCTAGCGCAAATCTGAAAACACAGATCGACGCAGCTTAAAAATCCGCATCGAATGCACTATACTTCATTGAGAAACGCTTAATACAAAAATTAGTTATGATCGTTTGAAAAATGATGCATTAGTGTATGTTGAGTTTCCATGTACACTCAACATTGCTTCCAAAAACATTTTGACAAAAATTTTTTCGAAAAATTTCAAAATAATTTAGCAAAAAGTAGATGTTTTAAGATTCCATTTTTCAAGGCAAAGACGATGGACAATGTTATTCAACGAAAAAATTATTTCTTCAGGGTGAAAATCGAGGATATAAGTGTGAACATATATCAGTTGATATCTCGGTGCATTTTTAAGCTAGCGCAAATCTGAAAACACAGATCGACGCAGCTTAAAAATCCGCATCGAATGCACTATACTTCCTTGAGAAACGCTTAATACAAAAATTAGTTATGATCGTTTGAAAAATGATGCATTAGTGTATGTTGAGTTTCCATGTACACTCAACATTGCTTCCAAAAACATTTTGACAAAAATTTTTTCGAAAAATTTCAAAATAATTTAGCAAAAAGTAGATGTTTTTAGATTCCTTTTTTCAAGGCAAAGACGATGGACAATGTTATTCAACGAAAAAATTATTTCTTCAGGGTGAAAATCGAGGATATAAGTGTGAACTTATATCAGTTGATATCTCGGTGCATTTTTAAGCTAGCGCAAATCTGATAACACAGATCGACGCAGCTTAAAAATCCGCATCGAATGCACTATACTACATTGAGAAACGCTTAATACAAAAATTAGTTATGATCGTTTGAAAAATGATGCATTAGTGTATGTTGAGTTTCCATGTACACTCAACATTGCTTCCAAAAACATTTTGACAAAAATTTTTTCGAAAAAATTCAAAATAATTTAGCAAAAAGTAGATGTTTGTAGATTCCATTTCTCAAGGCAAAGACGATAGACAATGTTATTCAACGAAAAAATTAATTCTTCAGGGTGAAAATCGAGGATATAAGTGTGAACTTATATCAGTTGATATCTCGGTGCATTTTTAAGCTAGCGCAAATCTGATAACACAGATCGACGCAGCTTAAAAATCCGCATCGAATGCACTATACTACATTGAGAAACACTTGATACAAAAATTAGTTATGATCGTTTGAAAAATGATGCATTAGTATATGTTGAGTTTCCATGTACACTCAACATTGCTTCCAAAAACATTTTGACAAAAATTTTTTCGAAAAATTTCAAAATAATTTAGCAAAAAGTAGATGTTTTTAGATTCTATTTTTTAAGACAAAAACGATGGACAAGGTTATTTAACGAAAAAATTAATTCTTCAGGGTGAAAATCGGGTATATATGTGTGAACTTATATCAGTTGATATCTCGGTGCATTTTTAAGCTAGCGCAAATCTGATAACACAGATCGACGCAGCTTGAAAATCCGCATCGAATGCACTATACTACATTGAGAAACGCTTAATACAAAAATTAGTTATGATCGTTTGAAAAATGATGCATTAGTGTATGTTGAGTTTCCATGTACACTCAACATTGCTTCCAAAAACATTTTGACAAAAATTTTTTCGAAAAATTTCAAAATAATTTAGCAAAAAGTAGATGTTTTTAGATTCCATTTTTCAAGGCAAAGACGATGGACAATGTTATTCAACGAAAAAATTAATTCTTCAGGGTGAAAATCGAGGATATAAGTGTGAACTTATATCAGTTGATATCTCGGTGCATTTTTAAGCTAGCGCAAATCTGATAACACAGATCGACGCAGCTTAAAAATCCGCATCGAATGCACTATACTACATTGAGAAACACTTGATACAAAAATTAGTTATGATCGTTTGAAAAATGATGCATTAGTATATGTTGAGTTTCCATGTACACTCAACATTGCTTCCAAAAACATTTTGACAAAAATTTTTTCGAAAAATTCCAAAATAATTTAGCAAAAAGTAGATGTTTTAAGATTCTATTTTTCAAGACAAAGACGATGGACAAGGTTATTTAACGAAAAAATTAATTCTTCAGGGTGAAAATCGGGTATATATGTGTGAACTTATATCAGTTGATATCTCGGTGCATTTTTAAGCTAGCGCAAATCTGATAACACAGATCGACGCAGCTTGAAAATCCGCATCGAATGCACTATACTACATTGAGAAACGCTTAATACAAAAATTAGTTATGATCGTTTGAAAAATGATGCATTAGTGTATGTTGAGTTTCCATGTACACTCAACATTGCTTCCAAAAACATTTTGACAAAAATTTTTTCGAAAAAATTCAAAATAATTTAGCAAAAAGTAGATGTTTGTAGATTCCATTTCTCAAGGCAAAGACGATAGACAATGTTATTCAACGAAAAAATTAATTCTTCAGGGTGAAAATCGAGGATATAAGTGTGAACATATATCAGTTGATATCTCGGTGCATTTTTAAGCTAGCGCAAATCTGAAAACACAGATCGACGCAGCTTAAAAATCCGCATCGAATGCACTATACTTCATTGAGAAACGCTTAATACAAAAATTAGTTATGATCGTTTGAAAAATGATGCATTAGTGTATGTTGAGTTTCCATGTACACTCAACATTGCTTCCAAAAACATTTTGACAAAAATTTTTTCGAAAAATTTCAAAATAATTTAGCAAAAAGTAGATGTTTTTAGATTCCTTTTTTCAAGGCAAAGACGATGGACAATGTTATTCAACGAAAAAATTATTTCTTCAGGGTGAAAATCGAGGATATAAGTGTGAACTTATATCAGTTGATATCTCGGTGCATTTTTAAGCTAGCGCAAATCTGATAACACAGATCGACGCAGCTTAAAAATCCGCATCGAATGCACTATACTACATTGAGAAACGCTTAATACAAAAATTAGTTATGATCGTTTGAAAAATGATGCATTAGTGTATGTTGAGTTTCCATGTACACTCAACATTGCTTCCAAAAACATTTTGACAAAAATTTTTTCGAAAAAATTCAAAATAATTTAGCAAAAAGTAGATGTTTGTAGATTCCATTTCTCAAGGCAAAGACGATAGACAATGTTATTCAACGAAAAAATTAATTCTTCAGGGTGAAAATCGAGGATATAAGTGTGAACTTATATCAGTTGATATCTCGGTGCATTTTTAAGCTAGCGCAAATCTGATAACACAGATCGACGCAGCTTAAAAATCCGCATCGAATGCACTATACTACATTGAGAAACACTTTATACAAAAATTAGTTATGATCGTTTGAAAAATGATGCATTAGTATATGTTGAGTTTCCATGTACACTCAACATTGCTTCCAAAAACATTTTGACAAAAATTTTTTCGAAAAATTTCAAAATAATTTAGCAAAAAGTAGATGTTTTAAGATTCTATTTTTCAAGACAAAGACGATGGACAAGGTTATTTAACGAAAAAATTAATTCTTCAGGGTGAAAATCGGGTATATATGTGTGAACTTATATCAGTTGATATCTCGGTGCATTTTTAAGCTAGCGCAAATCTGATAACACAGATCGACGCAGCTTGAAAATCCGCATCGAATGCACTATACTACATTGAGAAACGCTTAATACAAAAATTAGTTATGATCGTTTGAAAAATGATGCATTAGTGTATGTTGAGTTTCCATGTACACTCAACATTGCTTCCAAAAACATTTTGACAAAAATTTTTTCGAAAAATTTCAAAATAATTTAGCAAAAAGTAGATGTTTTTAGATTCTATTTTTTAAGACAAAAACGATGGACAAGGTTATTTAACGAAAAAATTAATTCTTCAGGGTGAAAATCGGGTATATATGTGTGAACTTATATCAGTTGATATCTCGGTGCATTTTTAAGCTAGCGCAAATCTGATAACACAGATCGACGCAGCTTGAAAATCCGCATCGAATGCACTATACTACATTGAGAAACGCTTAATACAAAAATTAGTTATGATTGTTTGAAAAATGATGCATTAGTGTATGTTGAGTTTCCATGTACACTCAACATTGCTTCCAAAAACATTTTGACAAAAATTTTTTCGAAAAATTTCAAAATAATTTAGCAAAAAGTAGATGTTTTTAGATTCCATTTTTCAAGGCAAAGACGATGGACAATGTTATTCAACGAAAAAATTAATTCTTCAGGGTGAAAATCGAGGATATAAGTGTGAACTTATATCAGTTGATATCTCGGTGCATTTTTAAGCTAGCGCAAATCTGATAACACAGATCGACGCAGCTTAAAAATCCGCATTGAATGCACTATACTACATTGAGAAACACTTGATACAAAAATTAGTTATGATCGTTTGAAAAATGATGCATTAGTGTATGTTGAGTTTCCATGTACACTCAACATTGCTTCCAAAAACATTTTGACAAAAATTTTTTCGAAAAATTTCAAAATAATTTAGCAAAAAGTAGATGTTTTAAGATTCCATTTTTCAAGGCAAAGACGATGGACAATGTTATTCAACGAAAAAATTATTTCTTCAGGGTGAAAATCGAGGATATAAGTGTGAACATATATCAGTTGATATCTCGGTGCATTTTTAAGCTAGCGCAAATCTGAAAACACAGATCGACGCAGCTTAAAAATCCGCATCGAATGCACTATACTTCATTGAGAAACGCTTAATACAAAAATTAGTTATGATCGTTTGAAAAATGATGCATTAGTGTATGTTGAGTTTCCATGTACACTCAACATTGCTTCCAAAAACATTTTGACAAAAATTTTTTCGAAAAATTTCAAAATAATTTAGCAAAAAGTAGATGTTTTAAGATTCCATTTTTCAAGGCAAAGACGATGGACAATGTTATTCAACGAAAAAATTATTTCTTCAGGGTGGAAATCGAGGATATAAGTGTGAACATATATCAGTTGATATCTCGGTGCATTTTTAAGCTAGCGCAAATCTGAAAACACAGATCGACGCAGCTTAAAAATCCGCATCGAATGCACTATACTTCATTGAGAAACGCTTAATACAAAAATTAGTTATGATCGTTTGAAAAATGATGCATTAGTGTATGTTGAGTTTCCATGTACACTCAACATTGCTTCCAAAAACATTTTGACAAAAATTTTTTCGAAAAATTTCAAAATAATTTAGCAAAAAGTAGATGTTTTTAGATTCCTTTTTTCAAGGCAAAGACGATGGACAATGTTATTCAACGAAAAAATTATTTCTTCAGGGTGAAAATCGAGGATATAAGTGTGAACTTATATCAGTTGATATCTCGGTGCATTTTTAAGCTAGCGCAAATCTGATAACACAGATCGACGCAGCTTAAAAATCCGCATCGAATGCACTATACTACATTGAGAAACGCTTAATACAAAAATTAGTTATGATCGTTTGAAAAATGATGCATTAGTGTATGTTGAGTTTCCATGTACACTCAACATTGCTTCCAAAAACATTTTGACAAAAATTTTTTCGAAAAAATTCAAAATAATTTAGCAAAAAGTAGATGTTTGTAGATTCCATTTCTCAAGGCAAAGACGATAGACAATGTTATTCAACGAAAAAATTAATTCTTCAGGGTGAAAATCGAGGATATATGTGTGAACTTATATCAGTTGATATCTCGGTGCATTTTTAAGCTAGCGCAAATCTGATAACACAGATCGACGCAGCTTAAAAATCCGCATCGAATGCACTATACTACATTGAGAAACACTTGATACAAAAATTAGTTATGATCGTTTGAAAAATGATGCATTAGTATATGTTGAGTTTCCATGTACACTCAACATTGCTTCCAAAAACATTTTGACAAAAATTTTTTCGAAAAATTTCAAAATAATTTAGCAAAAAGTAGATGTTTTAAGATTCTATTTTTCAAGACAAAGACGATGGACAAGGTTATTTAACGAAAAAGTTAATTCTTCAGGGTGAAAATCGGGTATATATGTGTGAACTTATATCAGTTGATATCTCGGTGCATTTTTAAGCTAGCGCAAATCTGATAACACAGATCGACGCAGCTTGAAAATCCGCATCGAATGCACTATACTACATTGAGAAACGCTTAATACAAAAATTAGTTATGATCGTTTGAAAAATGATGCATTAGTGTATGTTGAGTTTCCATGTACACTCAACATTGCTTCCAAAAACATTTTGACAAAAATTTTTTCGAAAAATTTCAAAATAATTTAGCAAAAAGTAGATGTTTTTAGATTCTATTTTTCAAGACAAAGACGATGGACAAGGTTATTTAACGAAAAAATTAATTCTTCAGGGTGAAAATCGAGGATATAAGTGTGAACTTATATCAGTTGATATCTCGGTGCATTTTTAAGCTAGCGCAAATCTGATAACACAGATCGACGCAGCTTAAAAATCCGCATCGAATGCACTATACTACATTGAGAAACGCTTAATACAAAAATTAGTTATGATCGTTTGAAAAATGATGCATTAGTGTATGTTGAGTTTCCATGTACACTCAACATTGCTTCCAAAAACATTTTGACAAAAATTTTTTCGAAAAATTTCAAAATAATTTAGCAAAAAGTAGATGTTTTAAGATTCTATTTTTCAAGACAAAGACGATGGACAAGGTTATTTAACGAAAAAATTAATTCTTCAGGGTGAAAATCGGGTATATATGTGTGAACTTATATCAGTTGATATCTCGGTGCATTTTTAAGCTAGCGCAAATCTGATAACACAGATCGACGCAGCTTGAAAATCCGCATCGAATGCACTATACTACATTGAGAAACGCTTAATACAAAAATTAGTTATGATCGTTTGAAAAATGATGCATTAGTGTATGTTGAGTTTCCATGTACACTCAACATTGCTTCCAAAAACATTTTGACAAAAATTTTTTCGAAAAATTTCAAAATAATTTAGCAAAAAGTAGATGTTTTTAGATTCTATTTTTTAAGACAAAAACGATGGACAAGGTTATTTAACGAAAAAATTAATTCTTCAGGGTGAAAATCGGGTATATATGTGTGAACTTATATCAGTTGATATCTCGGTGCATTTTTAAGCTAGCGCAAATCTGATAACACAGATCGACGCAGCTTGAAAATCCGCATCGAATGCACTATACTACATTGAGAAACGCTTAATACAAAAATTAGTTATGATTGTTTGAAAAATGATGCATTAGTGTATGTTGAGTTTCCATGTACACTCAACATTGCTTCCAAAAACATTTTGACAAAAATTTTTTCGAAAAATTTCAAAATAATTTAGCAAAAAGTAGATGTTTTTAGATTCCATTTTTCAAGGCAAAGACGATGGACAATGTTATTCAACGAAAAAATTAATTCTTCAGGGTGAAAATCGAGGATATAAGTGTGAACTTATATCAGTTGATATCTCGGTGCATTTTTAAGCTAGCGCAAATCTGATAACACAGATCGACGCAGCTTAAAAATCCGCATTGAATGCACTATACTACATTGAGAAACACTTGATACAAAAATTAGTTATGATCGTTTGAAAAATGATGCATTAGTGTATGTTGAGTTTCCATGTACACTCAACATTGCTTCCAAAAACATTTTGACAAAAATTTTTTCGAAAAATTTCAAAATAATTTAGCAAAAAGTAGATGTTTTAAGATTCCATTTTTCAAGGCAAAGACGATGGACAATGTTATTCAACGAAAAAATTATTTCTTCAGGGTGAAAATCGAGGATATAAGTGTGAACATATATCAGTTGATATCTCGGTGCATTTTTAAGCTAGCGCAAATCTGAAAACACAGATCGACGCAGCTTAAAAATCCGCATCGAATGCACTATACTTCATTGAGAAACGCTTAATACAAAAATTAGTTATGATCGTTTGAAAAATGATGCATTAGTGTATGTTGAGTTTCCATGTACACTCAACATTGCTTCCAAAAACATTTTGACAAAAATTTTTTCGAAAAATTTCAAAATAATTTAGCAAAAAGTAGATGTTTTAAGATTCCATTTTTCAAGGCAAAGACGATGGACAATGTTATTCAACGAAAAAATTATTTCTTCAGGGTGGAAATCGAGGATATAAGTGTGAACATATATCAGTTGATATCTCGGTGCATTTTTAAGCTAGCGCAAATCTGAAAACACAGATCGACGCAGCTTAAAAATCCGCATCGAATGCACTATACTTCATTGAGAAACGCTTAATACAAAAATTAGTTATGATCGTTTGAAAAATGATGCATTAGTGTATGTTGAGTTTCCATGTACACTCAACATTGCTTCCAAAAACATTTTGACAAAAATTTTTTCGAAAAATTTCAAAATAATTTAGCAAAAAGTAGATGTTTTTAGATTCCTTTTTTCAAGGCAAAGACGATGGACAATGTTATTCAACGAAAAAATTATTTCTTCAGGGTGAAAATCGAGGATATAAGTGTGAACTTATATCAGTTGATATCTCGGTGCATTTTTAAGCTAGCGCAAATCTGATAACACAGATCGACGCAGCTTAAAAATCCGCATCGAATGCACTATACTACATTGAGAAACGCTTAATACAAAAATTAGTTATGATCGTTTGAAAAATGATGCATTAGTGTATGTTGAGTTTCCATGTACACTCAACATTGCTTCCAAAAACATTTTGACAAAAATTTTTTCGAAAAAATTCAAAATAATTTAGCAAAAAGTAGATGTTTGTAGATTCCATTTCTCAAGGCAAAGACGATAGACAATGTTATTCAACGAAAAAATTAATTCTTCAGGGTGAAAATCGAGGATATATGTGTGAACTTATATCAGTTGATATCTCGGTGCATTTTTAAGCTAGCGCAAATCTGATAACACAGATCGACGCAGCTTAAAAATCCGCATCGAATGCACTATACTACATTGAGAAACACTTGATACAAAAATTAGTTATGATCGTTTGAAAAATGATGCATTAGTATATGTTGAGTTTCCATGTACACTCAACATTGCTTCCAAAAACATTTTGACAAAAATTTTTTCGAAAAATTTCAAAATAATTTAGCAAAAAGTAGATGTTTTAAGATTCTATTTTTCAAGACAAAGACGATGGACAAGGTTATTTAACGAAAAAGTTAATTCTTCAGGGTGAAAATCGGGTATATATGTGTGAACTTATATCAGTTGATATCTCGGTGCATTTTTAAGCTAGCGCAAATCTGATAACACAGATCGACGCAGCTTGAAAATCCGCATCGAATGCACTATACTACATTGAGAAACGCTTAATACAAAAATTAGTTATGATCGTTTGAAAAATGATGCATTAGTGTATGTTGAGTTTCCATGTACACTCAACATTGCTTCCAAAAACATTTTGACAAAAATTTTTTCGAAAAATTTCAAAATAATTTAGCAAAAAGTAGATGTTTTTAGATTCTATTTTTCAAGACAAAGACGATGGACAAGGTTATTTAACGAAAAAATTAATTCTTCAGGGTGAAAATCGAGGATATAAGTGTGAACTTATATCAGTTGATATCTCGGTGCATTTTTAAGCTAGCGCAAATCTGATAACACAGATCGACGCAGCTTAAAAATCCGCATCGAATGCACTATACTACATTGAGAAACGCTTAATACAAAAATTAGTTATGATCGTTTGAAAAATGATGCATTAGTGTATGTTGAGTTTCCATGTACACTCAACATTGCTTCCAAAAACATTTTGACAAAAATTTTTTCGAAAAAATTCAAAATAATTTAGCAAAAAGTAGATGTTTGTAGATTCCATTTCTCAAGGCAAAGACGATAAACAATGTTATTCAACGAAAAAATTAATTCTTCAGGGTGAAAATCGAGGATATAAGTGTGAACTTATATCAGTTGATATCTCGGTGCATTTTTAAGCTAGCGCAAATCTGATAACACAGATCGACGCAGCTTAAAAATCCGCATCGAATGCACTATACTACATTGAGAAACACTTTATACAAAAATTAGTTATGATCGTTTGAAAAATGATGCATTAGTATATGTTGAGTTTCCATGTACACTCAACATTGCTTCCAAAAACATTTTGACAAAAATTTTTTCGAAAAATTTCAAAATAATTTAGCAAAAAGTAGATGTTTTAAGATTCTATTTTTCAAGACAAAGACGATGGACAAGGTTATTTAACGAAAAAATTAATTCTTCAGGGTGAAAATCGGGTATATATGTGTGAACTTATATCAGTTGATATCTCGGTGCATTTTTAAGCTAGCGCAAATCTGATAACACAGATCGACGCAGCTTGAAAATCCGCATCGAATGCACTATACTTCATTGAGAAACGCTTAATACAAAAATTAGTTATGATCGTTTGAAAAATGATGCATTAGTGTATGTTGAGTTTCCATGTACACTCAACATTGCTTCCAAAAACATTTTGACAAAAATTTTTTCGAAAAATTTCAAAATAATTTAGCAAAAAGTAGATGTTTTAAGATTCCATTTTTCAAGGCAAAGACGATGGACAATGTTATTCAACGAAAAAATTATTTCTTCAGGGTGAAAATCGAGGATATAAGTGTGAACATATATCAGTTGATATCTCGGTGCATTTTTAAGCTAGCGCAAATCTGAAAACACAGATCGACGCAGCTTAAAAATCCGCATCGAATGCACTATACTTCATTGAGAAACGCTTAATACAAAAATTAGTTATGATCGTTTGAAAAATGATGCATTAGTGTATGTTGAGTTTCCATGTACACTCAACATTGCTTCCAAAAACATTTTGACAAAAATTTTTTCGAAAAATTTCAAAATAATTTAGCAAAAAGTAGATGTTTTTAGATTCCTTTTTTCAAGGCAAAGACGATGGACAATGTTATTCAACGAAAAAATTATTTCTTCAGGGTGAAAATCGAGGATATAAGTGTGAACTTATATCAGTTGATATCTCGGTGCATTTTTAAGCTAGCGCAAATCTGATAACACAGATCGACGCAGCTTAAAAATCCGCATCGAATGCACTATACTACATTGAGAAACGCTTAATACAAAAATTAGTTATGATCGTTTGAAAAATGATGCATTAGTGTATGTTGAGTTTCCATGTACACTCAACATTGCTTCCAAAAACATTTTGACAAAAATTTTTTCGAAAAAATTCAAAATAATTTAGCAAAAAGTAGATGTTTGTAGATTCCATTTCTCAAGGCAAAGACGATAGACAATGTTATTCAACGAAAAAATTAATTCTTCAGGGTGAAAATCGAGGATATAAGTGTGAACTTATATCAGTTGATATCTCGGTGCATTTTTAAGCTAGCGCAAATCTGATAACACAGATCGACGCAGCTTAAAAATCCGCATCGAATGCACTATACTACATTGAGAAACACTTGATACAAAAATTAGTTATGATCGTTTGAAAAATGATGCATTAGTATATGTTGAGTTTCCATGTACACTCAACATTGCTTCCAAAAACATTTTGACAAAAATTTTTTCGAAAAATTTCAAAATAATTTAGCGAAAAGTAGATGTTTGTAGATTCCATTTCTCAAGGCAAAGACGATAGACAATGTTATTCAACGAAAAAATTAATTCTTCAGGGTGAAAATCGAGGATATAAGTGTGAACTTATATCAGTTGATATCTCGGTGCATTTTTAAGCTAGCGCAAATCTGATAACACAGATCGACGCAGCTTGAAAATCCGCATCGAATGCACTATACTACATTGAGAAACGCTTAATACAAAAATTAGTTATGATCGTTTGAAAAATGATGCATTAGTGTATGTTGAGTTTCCATGTACACTCAACATTGCTTCCAAAAACATTTTGACAAAAATTTTTTCGAAAAATTTCAAAATAATTTAGCAAAAAGTAGATGTTTGTAGATTCCATTTCTCAAGGCAAAGACGATAGACAATGTTATTCAACGAAAAAATTAATTCTTCAGGGTGAAAATCGAGGATATAAGTGTGAACATATATCAGTTGATATCTCGGTGCATTTTTAAGCTAGCGCAAATCTGATAACACAGATCGACGCAGCTTGAAAATCCGCATCGAATGCACTATACTACATTGAGAAACGCTTAATACAAAAATTAGTTATGATCGTTTGAAAAATGATGCATTAGTGTATGTTGAGTTTCCATGTACACTCAACATTGCTTCCAAAAACATTTTGACAAAAATTTTTTCGAAAAATTTCAAAATAATTTAGCAAAAAGTAGATGTTTTTAGATTCTATTTTTTAAGACAAAAACGATGGACAAGGTTATTTAACGAAAAAGTTAATTCTTCAGGGTGAAAATCGGGTATATATGTGTGAACTTATATCAGTTGATATCTCGGTGCATTTTTAAGCTAGCGCAAATCTGATAACACAGATCGACGCAGCTTGAAAATCCGCATCGAATGCACTATACTACATTGAGAAACGCTTAATACAAAAATTAGTTATGATCGTTTGAAAAATGATGCATTAGTGTATGTTGAGTTTCCATGTACACTCAACATTGCTTCCAAAAACATTTTGACAAAAATTTTTTCGAAAAATTTCAAAATAATTTAGCAAAAAGTAGATGTTTGTAGATTCCATTTCTCAAGGCAAAGACGATAGACAATGTTATTCAACGAAAAAATTAATTCTTCAGGGTGAAAATCGAGGATATAAGTGTGAACATATATCAGTTGATATCTCGGTGCATTTTTAAGCTAGCGCAAATCTGAAAACACAGATCGACGCAGCTTAAAAATCCGCATCGAATGCACTATACTTCATTGAGAAACGCTTAATACAAAAATTAGTTATGATCGTTTGAAAAATGATGCATTAGTGTATGTTGAGTTTCCATGTACACTCAACATTGCTTCCAAAAACATTTTGACAAAAATTTTTTCGAAAAATTTCAAAATAATTTAGCAAAAAGTAGATGTTTTTAGATTCCTTTTTTCAAGGCAAAGACGATGGACAATGTTATTCAACGAAAAAATTATTTCTTCAGGGTGAAAATCGAGGATATAAGTGTGAACTTATATCAGTTGATATCTCGGTGCATTTTTAAGCTAGCGCAAATCTGATAACACAGATCGACGCAGCTTAAAAATCCGCATCGAATGCACTATACTACATTGAGAAACGCTTAATACAAAAATTAGTTATGATCGTTTGAAAAATGATGCATTAGTGTATGTTGAGTTTCCATGTACACTCAACATTGCTTCCAAAAACATTTTGACAAAAATTTTTTCGAAAAAATTCAAAATAATTTAGCAAAAAGTAGATGTTTGTAGATTCCATTTCTCAAGGCAAAGACGATAGACAATGTTATTCAACGAAAAAATTAATTCTTCAGGGTGAAAATCGAGGATATAAGTGTGAACTTATATCAGTTGATATCTCGGTGCATTTTTAAGCTAGCGCAAATCTGATAACACAGATCGACGCAGCTTAAAAATCCGCATCGAATGCACTATACTACATTGAGAAACACTTTATACAAAAATTAGTTATGATCGTTTGAAAAATGATGCATTAGTATATGTTGAGTTTCCATGTACACTCAACATTGCTTCCAAAAACATTTTGACAAAAATTTTTTCGAAAAATTTCAAAATAATTTAGCAAAAAGTAGATGTTTTAAGATTCTATTTTTCAAGACAAAGACGATGGACAAGGTTATTTAACGAAAAAATTAATTCTTCAGGGTGAAAATCGGGTATATATGTGTGAACTTATATCAGTTGATATCTCGGTGCATTTTTAAGCTAGCGCAAATCTGATAACACAGATCGACGCAGCTTAAAAATCCGCATCGAATGCACTATACTACATTGAGAAACACTTGATACAAAAATTAGTTATGATCGTTTGAAAAATGATGCATTAGTGTATGTTGAGTTTCCATGTACACTCAACATTGCTTCCAAAAACATTTTGACAAAAATTTTTTCGAAAAATTTCAAAATAATTTAGCAAAAAGTAGATGTTTTAAGATTCCATTTTTCAAGGCAAAGACGATGGACAATGTTATTCAACGAAAAAATTATTTCTTCAGGGTGAAAATCGAGGATATAAGTGTGAACATATATCAGTTGATATCTCGGTGCATTTTTAAGCTAGCGCAAATCTGAAAACACAGATCGACGCAGCTTAAAAATCCGCATCGAATGCACTATACTTCATTGAGAAACGCTTAATACAAAAATTAGTTATGATCGTTTGAAAAATGATGCATTAGTGTATGTTGAGTTTCCATGTACACTCAACATTGCTTCCAAAAACATTTTGACAAAAATTTTTTCGAAAAATTTCAAAATAATTTAGCAAAAAGTAGATGTTTTAAGATTCCATTTTTCAAGGCAAAGACGATGGACAATGTTATTCAACGAAAAAATTATTTCTTCAGGGTGAAAATCGAGGATATAAGTGTGAACATATATCAGTTGATATCTCGGTGCATTTTTAAGCTAGCGCAAATCTGAAAACACAGATCGACGCAGCTTAAAAATCCGCATCGAATGCACTATACTTCATTGAGAAACGCTTAATACAAAAATTAGTTATGATCGTTTGAAAAATGATGCATTAGTGTATGTTGAGTTTCCATGTACACTCAACATTGCTTCCAAAAACATTTTGACAAAAATTTTTTCGAAAAATTTCAAAATAATTTAGCAAAAAGTAGATGTTTTTAGATTCCATTTCTCAAGGCAAAGACGATAGACAATGTTATTCAACGAAAAAATTAATTCTTCAGGGTGAAAATCGAGGATATAAGTGTGAACTTATATCAGTTGATATCTCGGTGCATTTTTAAGCTAGCGCAAATCTGATAACACAGATCGACGCAGCTTAAAAATCCGCATCGAATGCACTATACTACATTGAGAAACACTTGATACAAAAATTAGTTATGATCGTTTGAAAAATGATGCATTAGTATATGTTGAGTTTCCATGTACACTCAACATTGCTTCCAAAAACATTTTGACAAAAATTTTTTCGAAAAATTTCAAAATAATTTAGCAAAAAGTAGATGTTTTAAGATTCTATTTTTCAAGACAAAGACGATGGACAAGGTTATTTAACGAAAAAGTTAATTCTTCAGGGTGAAAATCGGGTATATATGTGTGAACTTATATCAGTTGATATCTCGGTGCATTTTTAAGCTAGCGCAAATCTGATAACACAGATCGACGCAGCTTGAAAATCCGCATCGAATGCACTATACTACATTGAGAAACGCTTAATACAAAAATTAGTTATGATCGTTTGAAAAATGATGCATTAGTGTATGTTGAGTTTCCATGTACACTCAACATTGCTTCCAAAAACATTTTGACAAAAATTTTTTCGAAAAATTTCAAAATAATTTAGCAAAAAGTAGATGTTTTTAGATTCTATTTTTTAAGACAAAAACGATGGACAAGGTTATTTAACGAAAAAATTAATTCTTCAGGGTGAAAATCGGGTATATATGTGTGAACTTATATCAGTTGATATCTCGGTGCATTTTCAAGCTAGCGCAAATCTGATAACACAGATCGACGCAGCTTGAAAATCCGCATCGAATGCACTATACTACATTGAGAAACGCTTAATACAAAAATTAGTTATGATCGTTTGAAAAATGATGCATTAGTGTATGTTGAGTTTCCATGTACACTCAACATTGCTTCCAAAAACATTTTGACAAAAATTTTTTCGAAAAATTTCAAAATAATTTAGCAAAAAGTAGATGTTTTTAGATTCCATTTTTCAAGGCAAAGACGATGGACAATGTTATTCAACGAAAAAATTAATTCTTCAGGGTGAAAATCGAGGATATAAGTGTGAACTTATATCAGTTGATATCTCGGTGCATTTTTAAGCTAGCGCAAATCTGATAACACAGATCGACGCAGCTTAAAAATCCGCATTGAATGCACTATACTACATTGAGAAACACTTGATACAAAAATTAGTTATGATCGTTTGAAAAATGATGCATTAGTGTATGTTGAGTTTCCATGTACACTCAACATTGCTTCCAAAAACATTTTGACAAAAATTTTTTCGAAAAATTTCAAAATAATTTAGCAAAAAGTAGATGTTTTTAGATTCCTTTTTTCAAGGCAAAGACGATGGACAATGTTATTCAACGAAAAAATTAATTCTTCAGGGTGAAAATCGAGGATATAAGTGTGAACTTATATCAGTTGATATCTCGGTGCATTTTTAAGCTAGCGCAAATCTGATAACACAGATCGACGCAGCTTAAAAATCCGCATTGAATGCACTATACTACATTGAGAAACACTTGATACAAAAATTAGTTATGATCGTTTGAAAAATGATGCATTAGTGTATGTTGAGTTTCCATGTACACTCAACATTGCTTCCAAAAACATTTTGACAAAAATTTTTTCGAAAAATTTCAAAATAATTTAGCAAAAAGTAGATGTTTTAAGATTCCATTTTTCAAGGCAAAGACGATGGACAATGTTATTCAACGAAAAAATTATTTCTTCAGGGTGAAAATCGAGGATATAAGTGTGAACATATATCAGTTGATATCTCGGTGCATTTTTAAGCTAGCGCAAATCTGAAAACACAGATCGACGCAGCTTAAAAATCCGCATCGAATGCACTATACTTCATTGAGAAACGCTTAATACAAAAATTAGTTATGATCGTTTGAAAAATGATGCATTAGTGTATGTTGAGTTTCCATGTACACTCAACATTGCTTCCAAAAACATTTTGACAAAAATTTTTTCGAAAAATTTCAAAATAATTTAGCAAAAAGTAGATGTTTTTAGATTCCTTTTTTCAAGGCAAAGACGATGGACAATGTTATTCAACGAAAAAATTAATTCTTCAGGGTGAAAATCGAGGATATAAGTGTGAACTTATATCAGTTGATATCTCGGTGCATTTTTAAGCTAGCGCAAATCTGATAACACAGATCGACGCAGCTTAAAAATCCGCATCGAATGCACTATACTACATTGAGAAACGCTTAATACAAAAATTAGTTATGATCGTTTGAAAAATGATGCATTAGTGTATGTTGAGTTTCCATGTACACTCAACATTGCTTCCAAAAACATTTTGACAAAAATTTTTTCGAAAAATTTCAAAATAATTTAGCAAAAAGTAGATGTTTTTAGATTCCATTTCTCAAAGCAAAGACGATAGACAATGTTATTCAACGAAAAAATTATTTCTTCATGGTGAAAATCGAGGATATAAGTGTGAACTTATATCAGTTGATATCTCGGTGCATTTTTAAGCTAGCGCAAATCTGATAACACAGATCGACGCAGCTCAAAAATCCGGATCGAATGCACTATACTACATTAAGAAACGCTTGATACAAAAATTAGTTATGATCGTTTGAAAAATGATGCATTAGTGTATGTTGAGTTTCCATGTACACTCAACATTGCTTCCAAAAACATTTTGACAAAAATTTTTTTGAAAAATTTCAAAATAATTTAGCAAAAAGTAGATGTTTTAAGATTCCATTTTTCAAGGCAAAGACGATGGACAATGTTATTCAACGAAAAAATTAATTCTTCAGGGTGAAAATCGAGGATATAAGTGTGAACTTATATCAGTTGATATCTCGGTGCATTTTTAAGCTAGCGCAAATCTGATAACACAGATCGACGCAGCTTAAAAATCCGCATCGAATGCACTATACTACATTGAGAAACGTTTAATACAAAAATTAGTTATGATCGTTTGAAAAATGATGCATTAGTGTATGTTGAGTTTCCATGTACACTCAACATTGCTTCCAAAAACATTTTGACAAAAATTTTTTCGAAAAATTTCAAAATAATTTAGCAAAAAGTAGATGTTTTTAGATTCCTTTTTTCAAGGCAAAGACGATGGACAATGTTATTCAACGAAAAAATTATTTCTTCAGGGTGAAAATCGAGGATATAAGTGTGAACTTATATCAGTTGATATCTCGGTGCATTTTTAAGCTAGCGCAAATCTGATAACACAGATCGACGCAGCTTAAAAATCCGCATCGAATGCACTATACTACATTGAGAAACGTTTAATACAAAAATTAGTTATGATCGTTTGAAAAATGATGCATTAGTGTATGTTGAGTTTCCATGTACACTCAACATTGCTTCCAAAAACATTTTGACAAAAATTTTTTCGAAAAATTTCAAAATAATTTAGCAAAAAGTAGATGTTTTTAGATTCCTTTTTTCAAGGCAAAGACGATGGACAATGTTATTCAACGAAAAAATTATTTTTTCAGGGTGAAAATCGAGGATATAAGTGTGAACTTATATCAGTTGATATCTCGGTGCATTTTTAAGCTAGCGCAAATCTGATAACACAGATCGACGCAGCTTAAAAATCCGCATCGAATGCACTATACTACATTGAGAAACGTTTAATACAAAAATTAGTTATGATCGTTTGAAAAATGATGCATTAGTGTATGTTGAGTTTCCATGTACACTCAACATTGCTTCCAAAAACATTTTGACAAAACTTTTTTCGAAAAATTTCAAAATAATTTAGCAAAAAGTAGATGTTTTTAGATTTCTTTTTTCAAGGCAAAGACGATGGACAATGTTATTCAACGAAAAAATTATTTCTTCAGGGTGAAAATCGAGGATATAAGTGTGAACTTATATCAGTTGATATCTCGGTGCATTTTTAAGCTAGCGCAAATCTGATAACACAGATCGACGCAGCTCAAAACTCCGGATCGAATGCACTATACTACATTAAGAAACGCTTGATACAAAAATTAGTTATGATCGTTTGAAAAATGATGCATTAGTGTATGTTGAGTTTCCATGTACACTCAACATTGCTTCCAAAAACATTTTGACAAAAATTTTTTCGAAAAATTTCAAAATAATTTAGCAAAAAGTAGATGTTTTTAGATTCCATTTTTCAAGGCAAAGACGATGGACAATGTTATTCAACGAAAAAATTAATTCTTCAGGGTGAAAATCGAGGATATAAGTGTGAACTTATATCAGTTGATATCTCGGTGCATTTTTAAGCTAGCGCAAATCTGATAACACAGATCGACGCAGCTTAAAAATCCGCATCGAATGCACTATACTACATTGAGAAACGTTTAATACAAAAATTAGTTATGATCGTTTGAAAAATGATGCATTAGTGTATGTTGAGTTTCCATGTACACTCAACATTGCTTCCAAAAACATTTTGACAAAAATTTTTTCAAAAAATTTCAAAATAATTTAGCAAAAAGTAGATGTTTTTAGATTCCTTTTTTCAAGGCAAAGACGATGGACAATGTTATTCAACGAAAAAATTATTTTTTCAGGGTGAAAATCGAGGATATAAGTGTGAACTTATATCAGTTGATATCTCGGTGCATTTTTAAGCTAGCGCAAATCTGATAACACAGATCGACGCAGCTTAAAAATCCGCATCGAATGCACTATACTACATAGAGAAACGTTTAATACAAAAATTAGTTATGATCGTTTGAAAAATGATGCATTAGTGTATGTTGAGTTTCCATGTACACTCAACATTGCTTCCAAAAACATTTTGACAAAAATTTTTTCGAAAAATTTCAAAATAATTTAGCAAAAAGTAGATGTTTTTAGATTCCTTTTTTCAAGGCAAAGACGATGGACAATGTTATTCAACGAAAAAATTATTTTTTCAGGGTGAAAATCGAGGATATAAGTGTGAACTTATATCAGTTGATATCTCGGTGCATTTTTAAGCTAGCGCAAATCTGATAACACAGATCGACGCAGCTTAAAAATCCGCATCGAATGCACTATACTACATAGAGAAACGTTTAATACAAAAATTAGTTATGATCGTTTGAAAAATGATGCATTAGTGTATGTTGAGTTTCCATGTACACTCAACATTGCTTCCAAAAACATTTTGACAAAAATTTTTTCGAAAAATTTCAAAATAATTTAGCAAAAAGTAGATGTTTTTAGATTCCTTTTTTCAAGGCAAAGACGATGGACAATGTTATTCAACGAAAAAATTATTTTTTCAGGGTGAAAATCGAGGATATAAGTGTGAACTTATATCAGTTGATATCTCGGTGCATTTTTAAGCTAGCGCAAATCTGATAACACAGATCGACGCAGCTTTAAAATCCGCATCGAATGCACTATACTACATTGAAAAACGCTTGATGAAAAAATTAGTTATGATCTTTTGAAAAATGATGCATTAGTGTATGTTGAGTTTCCATGTACACTCAACATTGCTTCCAAAAACATTTTGACAAAAATTTTTTCGAAAAATTTCAAAATAATTTAGCAAAAAGTAGATGTTTTTAGATTCCATTTCTCAAAGCAAAGACGATAGACAATGTTATTCAACGAAAAAATTATTTCTTCATGGTGAAAATCGAGGATATAAGTGTGAACTTATATCAGTTGATATCTCGGTGCATTTTTAAGCTAGCGCAAATCTGATAACACAGATCGACGCAGCTCAAAAATCCGGATCGAATGCACTATACTACATTAAGAAACGCTTGATACAAAAATTAGTTATGATCGTTTGAAAAATGATGCATTAGTGTATGTTGAGTTTCCATGTACACTCAACATTGCTTCCAAAAACATTTTGACAAAAATTTTTTTGAAAAATTTCAAAATAATTTAGCAAAAAGTAGATGTTTTAAGATTCCATTTTTCAAGGCAAAGACGATGGACAATGTTATTCAACGAAAAAATTAATTCTTCAGGGTGAAAATCGAGGATATAAGTGTGAACTTATATCAGTTGATATCTCGGTGCATTTTTAAGCTAGCGCAAATCTGATAACACAGATCGACGCAGCTTAAAAATCCGCATCGAATGCACTATACTACATTGAGAAACGCTTAATACAAAAATTGGTTATGATCGTTTGAAAAATGATGCATTAGTGTATGTTGAGTTTCCATGTACACTCAACATTGCTTCCAAAAACATTTTGACAAAAATTTTTTCGAAAAATTTCAAAATAATTTAGCAAAAAGTAGATGTTTTCAGTATCCTTTTTTCAAGGCAAAGACGATGGACAATGTTATTCAACGAAAAAATTATTTCTTCAGGGTGAAAATCGAGGATATAAGTGTGAACTTATATCAGTTGATATCTCGGTGCATTTTTAAGCTAGCGCAAATCTGATAACACAGATCGACGCAGCTTAAAAATCCGCATCGAATGCACTATACTACATTGAAAAACGCTTGATACAAAAATTAGTTATGATCTTTTGAAAAATGATGCATTAGTGTATGTTGAGTTTCCATGTACACTCAACATTGCTTCCAAAAACATTTTGACAAAAATTTTTTCGAAAAATTTCAAAATAATTTAGCAAAAAGTAGATGTTTTTAGATTCCTTTTTTCAAGGCAAAGACGATGGACAATGATATTCAACGAAAAAATTATTTCTTCAGGGTGAAAATCGAGGATATAAGTGTGAACTTATATCAGTTGATATCTCGGTGCATTTTTAAGCTAGCGCAAATCTGATAACACAGATCGACGCAGCTCAAAAATCCGGATCGAATGCACTATACTACATTAAGAAACGCTTGATACAAAAATTAGTTATGATCGTTTGAAAAATGATGCATTAGTGTATGTTGAGTTTCCATGTACACTCAACATTGCTTCCAAAAACATTTTGACAAAAATTTTTTCGAAAAATTCCAAAATAATTTAGCAAAAAGTAGATGTTTTAAGATTCCATTTTTCAAGGCAAAGACGATGGACAATGTTATTCAACGAAAAAATTAATTCTTCAGGGTGAAAATCGAGGATATAAGTGTGAACTTATATCGGTTGATATCTCGGTGCATTTTTAAGCTAGCGCAAATCTGATAACACAGATCGACGCAGCTTAAAAATCCGCATCGAATGCACTATACTACATTGAGAAACGCTTAATACAAAAATTGGTTATGATCGTTTGAAAAATGATGCATTAGTGTATGTTGAGTTTCCATGTACACTCAACATTGCTTCCAAAAACATTTTGACAAAATTTTTTTCGAAAAATTTCAAAATAATTTAGCAAAAAGTAGATGTTTTTAGATTCCATTTTTCAAGGCAAAGACGATGGACAATGTTATTCAACGAAAAAATTATTTCTTCAGGGTGAAAATCGAGGATATAAGTGTGAACTTATATCAGTTGATATCTCGGTGCATTTTTAAGCTAGAGCGAATCTGATAACACAGATCGACGCAGCTTAAAAATCCGCATCGAATGCACTATACTACATTGAGAAACGCTTAATACAAAAATTAGTTATGATCGTTTGAAAAATGATGCATTAGTGTATGTTGAGTTTCCATGTACACTCAACATTGCTTCCAAAAACATTTTGACAAAAATTTTTTCGAAAAATTTCAAAATAATTTAGCAAAAAGTAGATGTTTTTAGATTCCTTTTTTCAAGGCAAAGACGATGGACAATGTTATTCAACGAAAAAATTATTTTTTCAGGGTGAAAATCGAGGATATAAGTGTGAACTTATATCAGTTGATATCTCGGTGCATTTTTAAGCTAGCGCAAATCTGATAACACAGATCGACGCAGCTTAAAAATCCGCATCGAATGCACTATACTACATTGAAAAACGCTTGATGAAAAAATTAGTTATGATCTTTTGAAAAATGATGCATTAGTGTATGTTGAGTTTCCATGTACACTCAACATTGCTTCCAAAAACATTTTGTCAAGAATATGGCTATAGATACTAAAATGAATAGTATAAATGAAGATAAATATATAATATAATTTATATAAAATATTAAGATAACAATTATTCATGAAAAAATTAAATAAAATGAATAATTTGAATAAAATGACCCATTGATAAAACAATCCATAGTAATCGCGCTCCATTTAGAGATTGTTGGTAAACAGTGAACTGTTGATAATCAACTACCGTAATCTGATTAAAACAATATTTAGTTGTTTTTGTCCTAAAATTATTGTGATAAGGAATTTTTTTATATTTTTTTCAGTTTGGAATTTTCTCTTGAATTTTTTTGTATTTTTTTTTTGTTTTTTTAAATAAATCTTTTTCTTTTTATTTTTCGTTCTTTGATTTGGGGGCCGAACCGGTCTTCACTATTTTATTGTTTGGGTTGAGCTAATTGTTCATATAACCCTGTTTGAAAGCTCGAATAGAGTTTGGTGAAAAAGTCACTGCTACCTGAATAGGGTTCTGTTTGTATTCATTCAATTTTGTTTGGTATTTGCCGAATAAAAGTGAAGTTTACAGAACAATTATCATTTGACAGTGTTGGTAACAACAGTGTCTCTTGGTTTATTGTTGTACGGTTGTTTTTGGTTGAAGTGTTTTCTTTTAAACACTTTTTCTGATTTCTTCCGCTGTGAACTACATTCAGAACTTGGGTAGTAGTAACTAATATCAAGTAAATTCCATTTTCTTGATATAAGTGCTTGTTTGATTCTTTCAAATAGCAATAAATTAGTAGAGGAAACTTCTAGTAATTTTTTTCATTGATAGGTGAAATGTCATTTGTGAATGAATTGCTCGATATGGACTTCGAGAGTGCATTCGAAGAGGTAATGTTGAATTCATTCATCTCTGAAATATTATCGGCTATTGAGCCGTTGAATGATTGTTTACGTAAAGATTTTACGAAAAAAATCAGAAATTCTGCTGAGAAAAGGAGAGCAGAGCAGAAAGTTGCTAATTTGATAAACTCAATGAAGCAAAATTTAGCTAGTGAATTGCGAAAAGGGCAAAATTGGAGATTTATCCAGTCCATTATTACAGTAATGAACAAGAGTGGGCTCAAAAAGCCTTCAGAGTTGGGTAATACTCTGAAGTTAGCTGATAAACGAGCGGAAACAACTAAATTCATTTGTGAGATTTTCCAACTCAATGAAAGTGAGATAGTGGACGAGATGAGGGCCATTAATAGTACTATGAAAGATTTATGCGATTTTTTCAAATGTGATAAGAAATCTTTGAAGCATGAAATATTTAATAGTTTTAATTTGCAGAGATCAGCAGCTATCGAGAGCCAAGCGCAATTAGCTATGGCGGATATGATGATTGATGACAAAGCAGCAGGTAAAATAGAAGAGGAAAATTCTGAAATTGAATATATTTTACAGTTGCATCGACAGAAGGAGTTAAGAACAACTCAGAAATGGTTGACGGATGTTCAACAGGAACAGAAAAAAGAGGGATTAGACTCCAAGGGTGAGTCATCTTTGCCTTTAAATGGACTCAGCGCGCAGAATGAAGCGTTTTTGGACATAATGCGAGCGCAATTGCTGCCTGATGTTCCAGATTTTTCTAGTGGGTCGTTCGAGAAATGGAACCATTTTGTAGAAGGGTTTCACCTGAAATACCCAAAAAGCACGTTGTCGGCAAGCGGCCGCAGAACGCTGTTTGTAGAAAAATTAAGAGGAGAGGCGAGAGATAGGTATGATGAGTTGCCTGAAATAATCAGAAACAGTTCGCTCGACAAAATAATAGAGGAACTGAATAAGCAACATGAGTATTCTAAGAGAGCAAGTAGGTTAGATGCCATAGCTGCTCTTAAATCTTCGAAGTTTGACAACAATAGCAATCTAATAAGCTTTTGTAAGAAACTAGAAGAAACTTCTAGGAAGGCTTACCCCGGATTGTCTATGTCAAAGTTATCGTTCACAAGAGCTCAAGTTTTGTATGAGGTACTCAGAGAATGTACTTGTGCATTACAAGTACTTGAGACAATAGAGACTAGTGAAGAAGGGGAGGTGTATGAGAAGGTGAAAGAGGTCGCTTTACGTTGTGAAAGAAATAAGCGCATTCACTACAATCAGCATAGAAAGGACAGAATACCTGAAGTAAACCTGCCCAGGCTGAGATTTTTGAAGCAGAATAATACTGCTAGTGGTCAACACATGACCAATCGTGACAGTTACGTAACTGAAAAGGTTCGTAATTTTCCACAGAGAAAAGAAGTTATTTGTTACATATGTAACAGAAGTGGTCATATAGCAACACATTGTGCTGAAAGAAAACGACCATCAGACAATTCTAAAAGAATTGAACAAGAACAGAACAATATGGGTTCTGTTATGAATGAGCAAGCTGTTGCATGGAACAAAACTATCAAAACATGCAACAATAGCTATGATGCAAAATTGATTGGTGAGCAGAGTTTACTACCTATGTTAATCTGCAGCATGAGAAATAAAAAAGTTCTTATTGACACGGGATCGCAAATATCAGTGATGTCGTCACAAGCTCTAGTTAATTTGATGAATGAAGGGGTTGACTTAAATAGAAGTGTAACTCAACTTCCTTGGAATGGAGATAAGTTCATAGCAAATGCCTCGGGTACGCGAATGAATTTTGTTGGAGCAATAAGCTGTGAAGTTTATTGCTCAGAAAGTAAAAAAACTGCACAAGTATGTTTTTTGGTGAGAAAAAGTAGAGATGATTCTATACTTATTGGTACGAATGCCCTGAAAGATTTGGGCATATCTTTGAAGTTTTATAGAAAAGAGGCCATAGCCTTACAGAGAGTTTATATACCTGCGAATAAAAGTAGAACGCTACAAATCTCATGTGACGAGCAGAAAGATAGCTTACTGGTATCCCATAGGAGTGATATACCCACGGGAATATGTAAAGTGGACACCAATAGTTCCACTACAGTGATTGTGGCTAACATGACATGCCAGCCAACCACGATAAAGAAAGGAGAGATTGTCGGTAAATGGGAGTCCGAGAATTGGACTGAAAAGCTGACTGCACTGAATGAGATGCACAAAACCCATAAGCCTCAACAACAGTTTAAAAAACAGCACCATAACTAATTTCTTGTTGAAATTTAAATTTTCTCATGTATGTTGTGAATGTTTATTTTTATTGTTGTTTTTAATGAAACTGTTAAACTATTGAATAAATAGTAATAAGAATTATTTTTTCTCGGGACGAGAAATTTGAGAGGCCGGGGATGTCAAGAATATGGCTATAGATACTAAAATGAATAGTATAAATGAAGATAAATATATAATATAATTTATATAAAATATTAAGATAACAATTATTCATGAAAAAATTAAATAAAATGAATAATTTGAATAAAATGACCAATTGATAAAACAATCCATAGTAATCGCGCTCCATTTAGAGATTGTTGGTAAACAGTGAACTGTTGATAATCAACTACCGTAATCTGATTAAAACAATATTTAGTTGTTTTTGTCCTAAAATTATTGTGATAAGGAATTTTTTTATATTTTTTTCAGTTTGGAATTTTCTCTTGAATTTTTTTGTATTTTTTTTTTGTTTTTTTAAATAAATCTTTTTCTTTTTATTTTTCGTTCTTTGATTCATTTTGACAAAAATTTTTTCGAAAAATTTCAAAATAATTTAGCAAAAAGTAGATGTTTTTAGATTCCATTTTTCAAGGCAAAGACGATGGACAATGTTATTCAACGAAAAAATTAATTCTTCAGGGTGAAAATCGAGGATATAAGTGTGAACTTATATCAGTTGATATCTCGGTGCATTTTTAAGCTAGCGCAAATCTGATAACACAGATCGACGCAGCTTAAAAATCCGCATCGAATGCACTATACTACATTGAGAAACACTTGATACAAAAATTAGTTATGATCGTTTGAAAAATGATGCATTAGTGTATGTTGAGTTTCCATGTACACTCAACATTGCTTCCAAAAACATTTTGACAAAAATTTTTTCGAAAAATTTCAAAATAATTTAGCAAAAAGTAGATGTTTTAAGATTTCATTTTTCAATTCAAAGACGATGGACAATGTTATTCAACGAAAAAATTAATTCTTCAGGGTGAAAATCGGGTATATATGTGCGAACTTATATCAGTTGATATCTCGGTGCATTTTTAAGCTAGCGCAAATCTGATAACACAGATCGACGCAGCTTAAAAATCCGCATCGAATGCACTATACTACATTGAGAAACGCTTAATACAAAAATTAGTTATGATCGTTTGAAAAATGATGCATTAGTGTATGTTGAGTTTCCATGTACACTCAACATTGCTTCCAAAAACATTTTGACAAAAATTTTTTCGAAAAATTTCAAAATAATTTAGCAAAAAGTAGATGTTTTTAGATTCCTTTTTTCAAGGCAAAGACGATGGACAATGTTATTCAACGAAAAAATTAATTCTTCAGGGTGAAAATCGAGGATATAAGTGTGAACTTATATCAGTTGATATCTCGGTGCATTTTTAAGCTTGCGCAAATCTGATAACACAGATCGACGCAGCTTAAAAATCCGCATCGAATGCACTATACTACATTGAGAAACGCTTAATACAAAAATTAGTTATGATCGTTTGAAAAATGATGCATTAGTGTATGTTGAGTTTCCATGTACACTCAACATTGCTTCCAAAAACATTTTGACAAAAATTTTTTCGAAAAATTTCAAAATAATTTAGCAAAAAGTAGATGTTTTAAGATTTCATTTTTCAATTCAAAGACGATGGACAATGTTATTCAACGAAAAAATTAATTCTTCAGGGTGAAAATCGGGTATATATGTGCGAACTTATATCAGTTGATATCTCGGTGCATTTTTAAGCTAGCGCAAATCTGATAACACAGATCGACGCAGCTTAAAAATCCGCATCGAATGCACTATACTACATTGAGAAACGCTTAATACAAAAATTAGTTATGATCGTTTGAAAAATGATGCATTAGTGTATGTTGAGTTTCCATGTACACTCAACATTGCTTCCAAAAACATTTTGACAAAAATTTTTTCGAAAAATTTCAAAATAATTTAGCAAAAAGTAGATGTTTTTAGATTCCTTTTTTCAAGGCAAAGACGATGGACAATGTTATTCAACGAAAAAATTAATTCTTCAGGGTGAAAATCGAGGATATAAGTGTGAACTTATATCAGTTGATATCTCGGTGCATTTTTAAGCTTGCGCAAATCTGATAACACAGATCGACGCAGCTTAAAAATCCGCATCGAATGCACTATACTACATTGAGAAACGCTTAATACAAAAATTAGTTATGATCGTTTGAAAAATGATGCATTAGTGTATGTTGAGTTTCCATGTACACTCAACATTGCTTCCAAAAACATTTTGACAAAAATTTTTTCGAAAAATTTCAAAATAATTTAGCAAAAAGTAGATGTTTTAAGATTCCATTTTTCAAGGCAAAGACGATGGACAATGTTATTCAACGAAAAAATTAATTCTTCAGGGTGAAAATCGAGGATATAAGTGTGAACTTATATCAGTTGATATCTCGGTGCATTTCTAAGCTAGCGCAAATCTGATAACACAGATCGACGCAGCTTAAAAATCCGCATCGAATGCACTATACTACATTGAGAAACGCTTAATACAAAAATTAGTTATGATCGTTTGAAAAATGATGCATTAGTGTATGTTGAGTTTCCATGTACACTCAACATTGCTTCCAAAAACATTTTGACAAAAATTTTTTCGAAAAATTTCAAAATAATTTAGCAAAAAGTAGATGTTTTTAGATTCCATTTTTCAAGGCAAAGACGATGGACAATGTTATTCAACGAAAAAATTATTTCTTCAGGGTGAAAATCGAGGATATAAGTGTGAACTTATATCAGTTGATATCTCGGTGCATTTTTAAGCTAGCGCGAATCTGATAACACAGATCGACGCAGCTTAAAAATCCGCATCGAATGCACTATACTACATTGAGAAACGCTTAATACAAAAATTAGTTATGATCGTTTGAAAAATGATGCATTAGTGTATGTTGAGTTTCCATGTACACTCAACATTGCTTCCAAAAACATTTTGACAAAAATTTTTTCGAAAAATTTCAAAATAATTTAGCAAAAAGTAGATGTTTTTAGATTCCTTTTTTCAAGGCAAAGACGATGGACAATGTTATTCAACGAAAAAATTATTTTTTCAGGGTGAAAATCGAGGATATAAGTGTGAACTTATATCAGTTGATATCTCGGTGTATTTTTAAGCTAGCGCAAATCTGATAACACAGATCGACGCAGCTTAAAAATCCGCATCGAATGCACTATACTACATTGAGAAACGCTTAATACAAAAATTAGTTATGATCGTTTGAAAAATGATGCATTAGTGTATGTTGAGTTTCCATGTACACTCAACATTGCTTCCAAAAACATTTTGACAAAAATTTTTTCGAAAAATTTCAGAATAATTTAGCAAAAAGTAGATGTTTTTAGATTCCTTTTTTCAAGGCAAAGACGATGGACAATGTTATTCAACGAAAAAATTATTTCTTCAGGGTGAAAATCGAGGATATAAGTGTGAACTTATATCAGTTGATATCTCGGTGCATTTTTAAGCTAGCGCAAATCTGATAACACAGATCGACGCAGCTTAAAAATCCGCATCGAATGCACTATACTACATTGAAAAACGCTTGATGAAAAAATTAGTTATGATCTTTTGAAAAATGATGCATTAGTGTATGTTGAGTTTCCATGTACACTCAACATTGCTTCCAAAAACATTTTGTCAAGAATATGGCTATAGATACTAAAATGAATAGTATAAATGAAGATAAATATATAATATAATTTATATAAAATATTAAGATAACAATTATTCATGAAAAAATTAAATAAAATGAATAATTTGAATAAAATGACCCATTGATAAAACAATCCATAGTAATCGCGCTCCATTTAGAGATTGTTGGTAAACAGTGAACTGTTGATAATCAACTACCGTAATCTGATTAAAACAATATTTAGTTGTTTTTGTCCTAAAATTATTGTGATAAGGAATTTTTTTATATTTTTTTCAGTTTGGAATTTTCTCTTGAATTTTTTTGTATTTTTTTTTTGTTTTTTTAAATAAATCTTTTTCTTTTTATTTTTCGTTCTTTGATTTGGGGGCCGAACCGGTCTTCACTATTTTATTGTTTGGGTTGAGCTAATTGCTCATATAACCCTGTTTGAAAGCTCGAATAGAGTTTGGTGAAAAAGTCACTGCTACCTGAATAGGGTTCTGTTTGTATTCATTCAATTTTGTTTGGTATTTGCCGAATAAAAGTGAAGTTTACAGAACAATTATCATTTGACAGTGTTGGTAACAACAGTGTCTCTTGGTTTATTGTTGTACGGTTGTTTTTGGTTGAAGTGTTTTCTTTTAAACACTTTTTCTGATTTCTTCCGCTGTGAACTACATTCAGAACTTGGGTAGTAGTAACTAATATCAAGTAAATTCCATTTTCTTGATATAAGTGCTTGTTTGATTCTTTCAAATAGCAATAAATTAGTAGAGGAAACTTCTAGTAATTTTTTTCATTGATAGGTGAAATGTCATTTGTGAATGAATTGCTCGATATGGACTTCGAGAGTGCATTCGAAGAGGTAATGTTGAATTCATTCATCTCTGAAATATTATCGGCTATTGAGCCGTTGAATGATTGTTTACGTAAAGATTTTACGAAAAAAATCAGAAATTCTGCTGAGAAAAGGAGAGCAGAGCAGAAAGTTGCTAATTTGATAAACTCAATGAAGCAAAATTTAGCTAGTGAATTGCGAAAAGGGCAAAATTGGAGATTTATCCAGTCCATTATTACAGTAATGAACAAGAGTGGGCTCAAAAAGCCTTCAGAGTTGGGTAATACTCTGAAGTTAGCTGATAAACGAGCGGAAACAACTAAATTCATTTGTGAGATTTTCCAACTCAATGAAAGTGAGATAGTGGACGAGATGAGGGCCATTAATAGTACTATGAAAGATTTATGCGATTTTTTCAAATGTGATAAGAAATCTTTGAAGCATGAAATATTTAATAGTTTTAATTTGCAGAGATCAGCAGCTATCGAGAGCCAAGCGCAATTAGCTATGGCGGATATGATGATTGATGACAAAGCAGCAGGTAAAATAGAAGAGGAAAATTCTGAAATTGAATATATTTTACAGTTGCATCGACAGAAGGAGTTAAGAACAACTCAGAAATGGTTGACGGATGTTCAACAGGAACAGAAAAAAGAGGGATTAGACTCCAAGGGTGAGTCATCTTTGCCTTTAAATGGACTCAGCGCGCAGAATGAAGCGTTTTTGGACATAATGCGAGCGCAATTGCTGCCTGATGTTCCAGATTTTTCTAGTGGGTCGTTCGAGAAATGGAACCATTTTGTAGAAGGGTTTCACCTGAAATACCCAAAAAGCACGTTGTCGGCAAGCGGCCGCAGAACGCTGTTTGTAGAAAAATTAAGAGGAGAGGCGAGAGATAGGTATGATGAGTTGCCTGAAATAATCAGAAACAGTTCGCTCGACAAAATAATAGAGGAACTGAATAAGCAACATGAGTATTCTAAGAGAGCAAGTAGGTTAGATGCCATAGCTGCTCTTAAATCTTCGAAGTTTGACAACAATAGCAATCTAATAAGCTTTTGTAAGAAACTAGAAGAAACTTCTAGGAAGGCTTACCCCGGATTGTCTATGTCAAAGTTATCGTTCACAAGAGCTCAAGTTTTGTATGAGGTACTCAGAGAATGTACTTGTGCATTACAAGTACTTGAGACAATAGAGACTAGTGAAGAAGGGGAGGTGTATGAGAAGGTGAAAGAGGTCGCTTTACGTTGTGAAAGAAATAAGCGCATTCACTACAATCAGCATAGAAAGGACAGAATACCTGAAGTAAACCTGCCCAGGCTGAGATTTTTGAAGCAGAATAATACTGCTAGTGGTCAACACATGACCAATCGTGACAGTTACGTAACTGAAAAGGTTCGTAATTTTCCACAGAGAAAAGAAGTTATTTGTTACATATGTAACAGAAGTGGTCATATAGCAACACATTGTGCTGAAAGAAAACGACCATCAGACAATTCTAAAAGAATTGAACAAGAACAGAACAATATGGGTTCTGTTATGAATGAGCAAGCTGTTGCATGGAACAAAACTATCAAAACATGCAACAATAGCTATGATGCAAAATTGATTGGTGAGCAGAGTTTACTACCTATGTTAATCTGCAGCATGAGAAATAAAAAAGTTCTTATTGACACGGGATCGCAAATATCAGTGATGTCGTCACAAGCTCTAGTTAATTTGATGAATGAAGGGGTTGACTTAAATAGAAGTGTAACTCAACTTCCTTGGAATGGAGATAAGTTCATAGCAAATGCCTCGGGTACGCGAATGAATTTTGTTGGAGCAATAAGCTGTGAAGTTTATTGCTCAGAAAGTAAAAAAACTGCACAAGTATGTTTTTTGGTGAGAAAAAGTAGAGATGATTCTATACTTATTGGTACGAATGCCCTGAAAGATTTGGGCATATCTTTGAAGTTTTATAGAAAAGAGGCCATAGCCTTACAGAGAGTTTATATACCTGCGAATAAAAGTAGAACGCTACAAATCTCATGTGACGAGCAGAAAGATAGCTTACTGGTATCCCATAGGAGTGATATACCCACGGGAATATGTAAAGTGGACACCAATAGTTCCACTACAGTGATTGTGGCTAACATGACATGCCAGCCAACCACGATAAAGAAAGGAGAGATTGTCGGTAAATGGGAGTCCGAGAATTGGACTGAAAAGCTGACTGCACTGAATGAGATGCACAAAACCCATAAGCCTCAACAACAGTTTAAAAAACAGCACCATAACTAATTTCTTGTTGAAATTTAAATTTTCTCATGTATGTTGTGAATGTTTATTTTTATTGTTGTTTTTAATGAAACTGTTAAACTATTGAATAAATAGTAATAAGAATTATTTTTTCTCGGGACGAGAAATTTGAGAGGCCGGGGATGTCAAGAATATGGCTATAGATACTAAAATGAATAGTATAAATGAAGATAAATATATAATATAATTTATATAAAATATTAAGATAACAATTATTCATGAAAAAATTAAATAAAATGAATAATTTGAATAAAATGACCAATTGATAAAACAATCCATAGTAATCGCGCTCCATTTAGAGATTGTTGGTAAACAGTGAACTGTTGATAATCAACTACCGTAATCTGATTAAAACAATATTTAGTTGTTTTTGTCCTAAAATTATTGTGATAAGGAATTTTTTTATATTTTTTTCAGTTTGGAATTTTCTCTTGAATTTTTTTGTATTTTTTTTTGTTTTTTTAAATAAATCTTTTTCTTTTTATTTTTCGTTCTTTGATTCATTTTGACAAAAATTTTTTCGAAAAATTTCAAAATAATTTAGCAAAAAGTAGATGTTTTTAGATTCCATTTTTCAAGGCAAAGACGATGGACAATGTTATTCAACGAAAAAATTAATTCTTCAGGGTGAAAATCGAGGATATAAGTGTGAACTTATATCAGTTGATATCTCGGTGCATTTTTAAGCTAGCGCAAATCTGATAACACAGATCGACGCAGCTTAAAAATCCGCATCGAATGCACTATACTACATTGAGAAACACTTGATACAAAAATTAGTTATGATCGTTTGAAAAATGATGCATTAGTGTATGTTGAGTTTCCATGTACACTCAACATTGCTTCCAAAAACATTTTGACAAAAATTTTTTCGAAAAATTTCAAAATAATTTAGCAAAAAGTAGATGTTTTAAGATTTCATTTTTCAATTCAAAGACGATGGACAATGTTATTCAACGAAAAAATTAATTCTTCAGGGTGAAAATCGGGTATATATGTGCGAACTTATATCAGTTGATATCTCGGTGCATTTTTAAGCTAGCGCAAATCTGATAACACAGATCGACGCAGCTTAAAAATCCGCATCGAATGCACTATACTACATTGAGAAACGCTTAATACAAAAATTAGTTATGATCGTTTGAAAAATGATGCATTAGTGTATGTTGAGTTTCCATGTACACTCAACATTGCTTCCAAAAACATTTTGACAAAAATTTTTTCGAAAAATTTCAAAATAATTTAGCAAAAAGTAGATGTTTTAAGATTCCATTTTTCAAGGCAAAGACGATGGACAATGTTATTCAACGAAAAAATTAATTCTTCAGGGTGAAAATCGAGGATATAAGTGTGAACTTATATCAGTTGATATCTCGGTGCATTTCTAAGCTAGCGCAAATCTGATAACACAGATCGACGCAGCTTAAAAATCCGCATCGAATGCACTATACTACATTGAGAAACGCTTAATACAAAAATTAGTTATGATCGTTTGAAAAATGATGCATTAGTGTATGTTGAGTTTCCATGTACACTCAACATTGCTTCCAAAAACATTTTGACAAAAATTTTTTCGAAAAATTTCAAAATAATTTAGCAAAAAGTAGATGTTTTTAGATTCCATTTTTCAAGGCAAAGACGATGGACAATGTTATTCAACGAAAAAATTATTTCTTCAGGGTGAAAATCGAGGATATAAGTGTGAACTTATATCAGTTGATATCTCGGTGCATTTTTAAGCTAGCGCTAATCTGATAACACAGATCGACGCAGCTTAAAAATCCGCATCGAATGCACTATACTACATTGAGAAACGCTTAATACAAAAATTAGTTATGATCGTTTGAAAAATGATGCATTAGTGTATGTTGAGTTTCCATGTACACTCAACATTGCTTCCAAAAACATTTTGACAAAAATTTTTTCGAAAAATTTCAAAATAATTTAGCAAAAAGTAGATGTTTTTAGATTCCTTTTTTCAAGGCAAAGACGATGGACAATGTTATTCAACGAAAAAATTATTTTTTCAGGGTGAAAATCGAGGATATAAGTGTGAACTTATATCAGTTGATATCTCGGTGTATTTTTAAGCTAGCGCAAATCTGATAACACAGATCGACGCAGCTTAAAAATCCGCATCGAATGCACTATACTACATTGAGAAACGCTTAATACAAAAATTAGTTATGATCGTTTGAAAAATGATGCATTAGTGTATGTTGAGTTTCCATGTACACTCAACATTGCTTCCAAAAACATTTTGACAAAAATTTTTTCGAAAAATTTCAGAATAATTTAGCAAAAAGTAGATGTTTTTAGATTCCTTTTTTCAAGGCAAAGACGATGGACAATGTTATTCAACGAAAAAATTATTTCTTCAGGGTGAAAATCGAGGATATAAGTGTGAACTTATATCAGTTGATATCTCGGTGCATTTTTAAGCTAGCGCAAATCTGATAACACAGATCGACGCAGCTTAAAAATCCGCATCGAATGCACTATACTACATTGAAAAACGCTTGATGAAAAAATTAGTTATGATCTTTTGAAAAATGATGCATTAGTGTATGTTGAGTTTCCATGTACACTCAACATTGCTTCCAAAAACATTTTGTCAAGAATATGGCTATAGATACTAAAATGAATAGTATAAATGAAGATA
Source organism: Auanema rhodensis (assembly GCA_964057225.1). NCBI lineage: Eukaryota > Metazoa > Nematoda > Chromadorea > Rhabditida > Rhabditidae > Auanema > Auanema rhodense. The sequence continues at coordinate 3,231,737 of OZ059899.1, read as the reverse complement.
AATATATAATATAATTTATATAAAATATTAAGATAACAATTATTCATGAAAAAATTAAATAAAATGAATAATTTGAATAAAATGACCCATTGATAAAACAATCCATAGTAATCGCGCTCCATTTAGAGATTGTTGGTAAACAGTGAACTGTTGATAATCAACTACCGTAATCTGATTAAAACAATATTTAGTTGTTTTTGTCCTAAAATTATTGTGATAAGGAATTTTTTTATATTTTTTTCAGTTTGGAATTTTCTCTTGAATTTTTTTGTATTTTTTTTTTGTTTTTTTAAATAAATCTTTTTCTTTTTATTTTTCGTTCTTTGATTTGGGGGCCGAACCGGTCTTCACTATTTTATTGTTTGGGTTGAGCTAATTGCTCATATAACCCTGTTTGAAAGCTCGAATAGAGTTTGGTGAAAAAGTCACTGCTACCTGAATAGGGTTCTGTTTGTATTCATTCAATTTTGTTTGGTATTTGCCGAATAAAAGTGAAGTTTACAGAACAATTATCATTTGACAGTGTTGGTAACAACAGTGTCTCTTGGTTTATTGTTGTACGGTTGTTTTTGGTTGAAGTGTTTTCTTTTAAACACTTTTTCTGATTTCTTCCGCTGTGAACTACATTCAGAACTTGGGTAGTAGTAACTAATATCAAGTAAATTCCATTTTCTTGATATAAGTGCTTGTTTGATTCTTTCAAATAGCAATAAATTAGTAGAGGAAACTTCTAGTAATTTTTTTCATTGATAGGTGAAATGTCATTTGTGAATGAATTGCTCGATATGGACTTCGAGAGTGCATTCGAAGAGGTAATGTTGAATTCATTCATCTCTGAAATATTATCGGCTATTGAGCCGTTGAATGATTGTTTACGTAAAGATTTTACGAAAAAAATCAGAAATTCTGCTGAGAAAAGGAGAGCAGAGCAGAAAGTTGCTAATTTGATAAACTCAATGAAGCAAAATTTAGCTAGTGAATTGCGAAAAGGGCAAAATTGGAGATTTATCCAGTCCATTATTACAGTAATGAACAAGAGTGGGCTCAAAAAGCCTTCAGAGTTGGGTAATACTCTGAAGTTAGCTGATAAACGAGCGGAAACAACTAAATTCATTTGTGAGATTTTCCAACTCAATGAAAGTGAGATAGTGGACGAGATGAGGGCCATTAATAGTACTATGAAAGATTTATGCGATTTTTTCAAATGTGATAAGAAATCTTTGAAGCATGAAATATTTAATAGTTTTAATTTGCAGAGATCAGCAGCTATCGAGAGCCAAGCGCAATTAGCTATGGCGGATATGATGATTGATGACAAAGCAGCAGGTAAAATAGAAGAGGAAAATTCTGAAATTGAATATATTTTACAGTTGCATCGACAGAAGGAGTTAAGAACAACTCAGAAATGGTTGACGGATGTTCAACAGGAACAGAAAAAAGAGGGATTAGACTCCAAGGGTGAGTCATCTTTGCCTTTAAATGGACTCAGCGCGCAGAATGAAGCGTTTTTGGACATAATGCGAGCGCAATTGCTGCCTGATGTTCCAGATTTTTCTAGTGGGTCGTTCGAGAAATGGAACCATTTTGTAGAAGGGTTTCACCTGAAATACCCAAAAAGCACGTTGTCGGCAAGCGGCCGCAGAACGCTGTTTGTAGAAAAATTAAGAGGAGAGGCGAGAGATAGGTATGATGAGTTGCCTGAAATAATCAGAAACAGTTCGCTCGACAAAATAATAGAGGAACTGAATAAGCAACATGAGTATTCTAAGAGAGCAAGTAGGTTAGATGCCATAGCTGCTCTTAAATCTTCGAAGTTTGACAACAATAGCAATCTAATAAGCTTTTGTAAGAAACTAGAAGAAACTTCTAGGAAGGCTTACCCCGGATTGTCTATGTCAAAGTTATCGTTCACAAGAGCTCAAGTTTTGTATGAGGTACTCAGAGAATGTACTTGTGCATTACAAGTACTTGAGACAATAGAGACTAGTGAAGAAGGGGAGGTGTATGAGAAGGTGAAAGAGGTCGCTTTACGTTGTGAAAGAAATAAGCGCATTCACTACAATCAGCATAGAAAGGACAGAATACCTGAAGTAAACCTGCCCAGGCTGAGATTTTTGAAGCAGAATAATACTGCTAGTGGTCAACACATGACCAATCGTGACAGTTACGTAACTGAAAAGGTTCGTAATTTTCCACAGAGAAAAGAAGTTATTTGTTACATATGTAACAGAAGTGGTCATATAGCAACACATTGTGCTGAAAGAAAACGACCATCAGACAATTCTAAAAGAATTGAACAAGAACAGAACAATATGGGTTCTGTTATGAATGAGCAAGCTGTTGCATGGAACAAAACTATCAAAACATGCAACAATAGCTATGATGCAAAATTGATTGGTGAGCAGAGTTTACTACCTATGTTAATCTGCAGCATGAGAAATAAAAAAGTTCTTATTGACACGGGATCGCAAATATCAGTGATGTCGTCACAAGCTCTAGTTAATTTGATGAATGAAGGGGTTGACTTAAATAGAAGTGTAACTCAACTTCCTTGGAATGGAGATAAGTTCATAGCAAATGCCTCGGGTACGCGAATGAATTTTGTTGGAGCAATAAGCTGTGAAGTTTATTGCTCAGAAAGTAAAAAAACTGCACAAGTATGTTTTTTGGTGAGAAAAAGTAGAGATGATTCTATACTTATTGGTACGAATGCCCTGAAAGATTTGGGCATATCTTTGAAGTTTTATAGAAAAGAGGCCATAGCCTTACAGAGAGTTTATATACCTGCGAATAAAAGTAGAACGCTACAAATCTCATGTGACGAGCAGAAAGATAGCTTACTGGTATCCCATAGGAGTGATATACCCACGGGAATATGTAAAGTGGACACCAATAGTTCCACTACAGTGATTGTGGCTAACATGACATGCCAGCCAACCACGATAAAGAAAGGAGAGATTGTCGGTAAATGGGAGTCCGAGAATTGGACTGAAAAGCTGACTGCACTGAATGAGATGCACAAAACCCATAAGCCTCAACAACAGTTTAAAAAACAGCACCATAACTAATTTCTTGTTGAAATTTAAATTTTCTCATGTATGTTGTGAATGTTTATTTTTATTGTTGTTTTTAATGAAACTGTTAAACTATTGAATAAATAGTAATAAGAATTATTTTTTCTCGGGACGAGAAATTTGAGAGGCCGGGGATGTCAAGAATATGGCTATAGATACTAAAATGAATAGTATAAATGAAGATAAATATATAATATAATTTATATAAAATATTAAGATAACAATTATTCATGAAAAAATTAAATAAAATGAATAATTTGAATAAAATGACCAATTGATAAAACAATCCATAGTAATCGCGCTCCATTTAGAGATTGTTGGTAAACAGTGAACTGTTGATAATCAACTACCGTAATCTGATTAAAACAATATTTAGTTGTTTTTGTCCTAAAATTATTGTGATAAGGAATTTTTTTATATTTTTTTCAGTTTGGAATTTTCTCTTGAATTTTTTTGTATTTTTTTTTTGTTTTTTTAAATAAATCTTTTTCTTTTTATTTTTCGTTCTTTGATTCATTTTGACAAAAATTTTTTCGAAAAATTTCAAAATAATTTAGCAAAAAGTAGATGTTTTTAGATTCCATTTTTCAAGGCAAAGACGATGGACAATGTTATTCAACGAAAAAATTAATTCTTCAGGGTGAAAATCGAGGATATAAGTGTGAACTTATATCAGTTGATATCTCGGTGCATTTTTAAGCTAGCGCAAATCTGATAACACAGATCGACGCAGCTTAAAAATCCGCATCGAATGCACTATACTACATTGAGAAACACTTGATACAAAAATTAGTTATGATCGTTTGAAAAATGATGCATTAGTGTATGTTGAGTTTCCATGTACACTCAACATTGCTTCCAAAAACATTTTGACAAAAATTTTTTCGAAAAATTTCAAAATAATTTAGCAAAAAGTAGATGTTTTAAGATTTCATTTTTCAATTCAAAGACGATGGACAATGTTATTCAACGAAAAAATTAATTCTTCAGGGTGAAAATCGGGTATATATGTGCGAACTTATATCAGTTGATATCTCGGTGCATTTTTAAGCTAGCGCAAATCTGATAACACAGATCGACGCAGCTTAAAAATCCGCATCGAATGCACTATACTACATTGAGAAACGCTTAATACAAAAATTAGTTATGATCGTTTGAAAAATGATGCATTAGTGTATGTTGAGTTTCCATGTACACTCAACATTGCTTCCAAAAACATTTTGACAAAAATTTTTTCGAAAAATTTCAAAATAATTTAGCAAAAAGTAGATGTTTTTAGATTTCTTTTTTCAAGGCAAAGACGATGGACAATGTTATTCAACGAAAAAATTAATTCTTCAGGGTGAAAATCGAGGATATAAGTGTGAACTTATATCAGTTGATATCTCGGTGCATTTTTAAGCTTGCGCAAATCTGATAACACAGATCGACGCAGCTTAAAAATCCGCATCGAATGCACTATACTACATTGAGAAACGCTTAATACAAAAATTAGTTATGATCGTTTGAAAAATGATGCATTAGTGTATGTTGAGTTTCCATGTACACTCAACATTGCTTCCAAAAACATTTTGACAAAAATTTTTTCGAAAAATTTCAAAATAATTTAGCAAAAAGTAGATGTTTTAAGATTCCATTTTTCAAGGCAAAGACGATGGACAATGTTATTCAACGAAAAAATTAATTCTTCAGGGTGAAAATCGAGGATATAAGTGTGAACTTATATCAGTTGATATCTCGGTGCATTTCTAAGCTAGCGCAAATCTGATAACACAGATCGACGCAGCTTAAAAATCCGCATCGAATGCACTATACTACATTGAGAAACGCTTAATACAAAAATTAGTTATGATCGTTTGAAAAATGATGCATTAGTGTATGTTGAGTTTCCATGTACACTCAACATTGCTTCCAAAAACATTTTGACAAAAATTTTTTCGAAAAATTTCAAAATAATTTAGCAAAAAGTAGATGTTTTTAGATTCCATTTTTCAAGGCAAAGACGATGGACAATGTTATTCAACGAAAAAATTATTTCTTCAGGGTGAAAATCGAGGATATAAGTGTGAACTTATATCAGTTGATATCTCGGTGCATTTTTAAGCTAGCGCGAATCTGATAACACAGATCGACGCAGCTTAAAAATCCGCATCGAATGCACTATACTACATTGAGAAACGCTTAATACAAAAATTAGTTATGATCGTTTGAAAAATGATGCATTAGTGTATGTTGAGTTTCCATGTACACTCAACATTGCTTCCAAAAACATTTTGACAAAAATTTTTTCGAAAAATTTCAAAATAATTTAGCAAAAAGTAGATGTTTTTAGATTCCATTTTTCAAGGCAAAGACGATGGACAATGTTATTCAACGAAAAAATTATTTTTTCAGGGTGAAAATCGAGGATATAAGTGTGAACTTATATCAGTTGATATCTCGGTGTATTTTTAAGCTAGCGCAAATCTGATAACACAGATCGACGCAGCTTAAAAATCCGCATCGAATGCACTATATTACATTGAGAAACGCTTAATACAAAAATTAGTTATGATCGTTTGAAAAATGATGCATTAGTGTATGTTGAGTTTCCATGTACACTCAACATTGCTTCCAAAAACATTTTGTCAAGAATATGGCTATAGATACTAAAATGAATAGTATAAATGAAGATAAATATATAATATAATTTATATAAAATATTAAGATAACAATTATTCATGAAAAAATTAAATAAAATGAATAATTTGAATAAAATGACCCATTGATAAAACAATCCATAGTAATCGCGCTCCATTTAGAGATTGTTGGTAAACAGTGAACTGTTGATAATCAACTACCGTAATCTGATTAAAACAATATTTAGTTGTTTTTGTCCTAAAATTATTGTGATAAGGAATTTTTTTATATTTTTTTCAGTTTGGAATTTTCTCTTGAATTTTTTTGTATTTTTTTTTTGTTTTTTTAAATAAATCTTTTTCTTTTTATTTTTCGTTCTTTGATTTGGGGGCCGAACCGGTCTTCACTATTTTATTGTTTGGGTTGAGCTAATTGCTCATATAACCCTGTTTGAAAGCTCGAATAGAGTTTGGTGAAAAAGTCACTGCTACCTGAATAGGGTTCTGTTTGTATTCATTCAATTTTGTTTGGTATTTGCCGAATAAAAGTGAAGTTTACAGAACAATTATCATTTGACAGTGTTGGTAACAACAGTGTCTCTTGGTTTATTGTTGTACGGTTGTTTTTGGTTGAAGTGTTTTCTTTTAAACACTTTTTCTGATTTCTTCCGCTGTGAACTACATTCAGAACTTGGGTAGTAGTAACTAATATCAAGTAAATTCCATTTTCTTGATATAAGTGCTTGTTTGATTCTTTCAAATAGCAATAAATTAGTAGAGGAAACTTCTAGTAATTTTTTTCATTGATAGGTGAAATGTCATTTGTGAATGAATTGCTCGATATGGACTTCGAGAGTGCATTCGAAGAGGTAATGTTGAATTCATTCATCTCTGAAATATTATCGGCTATTGAGCCGTTGAATGATTGTTTACGTAAAGATTTTACGGAAAAAATCAGAAATTCTGCTGAGAAAAGGAGAGCAGAGCAGAAAGTTGCTAATTTGATAAACTCAATGAAGCAAAATTTAGCTAGTGAATTGCGAAAAGGGCAAAATTGGAGATTTATCCAGTCCATTATTACAGTAATGAACAAGAGTGGGCTCAAAAAGCCTTCAGAGTTGGGTAATACTCTGAAGTTAGCTGATAAACGAGCGGAAACAACTAAATTCATTTGTGAGATTTTCCAACTCAATGAAAGTGAGATAGTGGACGAGATGAGGGCCATTAATAGTACTATGAAAGATTTATGCGATTTTTTTAAATGTGATAAGAAATCTTTGAAGCATGAAATATTTAATAGTTTTAATTTGCAGAGATCAGCAGCTATCGAGAGCCAAGCGCAATTAGCTATGGCGGATATGATGATTGATGACAAAGCAGCAGGTAAAATAGAAGAGGAAAATTCTGAAATTGAATATATTTTACAGTTGCATCGACAGAAGGAGTTAAGAACAACTCAGAAATGGTTGACGGATGTTCAACAGGAACAGAAAAAAGAGGGATTAGACTCCAAGGGTGAGTCATCTTTGCCTTTAAATGGACTCAGCGCGCAGAATGAAGCGTTTTTGGACATAATGCGAGCGCAATTGCTGCCTGATGTTCCAGATTTTTCTAGTGGGTCGTTCGAGAAATGGAACTATTTTGTAGAAGGGTTTCACCTGAAATACCCAAAAAGCACGTTGTCGGCAAGCGGCCGCAGAACGCTGTTTGTAGAAAAATTAAGAGGAGAGGCGAGAGATAGGTATGATGAGTTGCCTGAAATAATCAGAAACAGTTCGCTCGACAAAATAATAGAGGAACTGAATAAGCAACATGAGTATTCTAAGAGAGCAAGTAGGTTAGATGCCATAGCTGCTCTTAAATCTTTGAAGTTTGACAACAATAGCAATCTAATAAGCTTTTGTAAGAAACTAGAAGAAACTTCTAGGAAGGCTTACCCCGGATTGTCTATGTCAAAGTTATCGTTCACAAGAGCTCAAGTTTTGTATGAGGTACTCAGAGAATGTACTTGTGCATTACAAGTACTTGAGACAATAGAGACTAGTGAAGAAGGGGAGGTGTATGAGAAGGTGAAAGAGGTCGCTTTACGTTGTGAAAGAAATAAGCGCATTCACTACAATCAGCATAGAAAGGACAGAATACCTGAAGTAAACCTGCCCAGGCTGAGATTTTTGAAGCAGAATAATACTGCTAGTGGTCAACACATGACCAATCGTGACAGTTACGTAACTGAAAAGGTTCGTAATTTTCCACAGAGAAAAGAAGTTATTTGTTACATATGTAACAGAAGTGGTCATATAGCAACACATTGTGCTGAAAGAAAACGACCATCAGACAATTCTAAAAGAATTGAACAAGAACAGAACAATATGGGTTCTGTTATGAATGAGCAAGCTGTTGCATGGAACAAAACTATCAAAACATGCAACAATAGCTATGATGCAAAATTGATTGGTGAGCAGAGTTTACTACCTATGTTAATCTGCAGCATGAGAAATAAAAAAGTTCTTATTGACACGGGATCGCAAATATCAGTGATGTCGTCACAAGCTCTAGTTAATTTGATGAATGAAGGGGTTGACTTAAATAGAAGTGTAACTCAACTTCCTTGGAATGGAGATAAGTTCATAGCAAATGCCTCGGGTACGCGAATGAATTTTGTTGGAGCAATAAGCTGTGAAGTTTATTGCTCAGAAAGTAAAAAAACTGCACAAGTATGTTTTTTGGTGAGAAAAAGTAGAGATGATTCTATACTTATTGGTACGAATGCCCTGAAAGATTTGGGCATATCTTTGAAGTTTTATAGAAAAGAGGCCATAGCCTTACAGAGAGTTTATATACCTGCGAATAAAAGTAGAACGCTACAAATCTCATGTGACGAGCAGAAAGATAGCTTACTGGTATCCCATAGGAGTGATATACCCACGGGAATATGTAAAGTGGACACCAATAGTTCCACTACAGTGATTGTGGCTAACATGACATGCCAGCCAACCACGATAAAGAAAGGAGAGATTGTCGGTAAATGGGAGTCCGAGAATTGGACTGAAAAGCTGACTGCACTGAATGAGATGCACAAAACCCATAAGCCTCAACAACAGTTTAAAAAACAGCACCATAACTAATTTCTTGTTGAAATTTAAATTTTCTCATGTATGTTGTGAATGTTTATTTTTATTGTTGTTTTTAATGAAACTGTTAAACTATTGAATAAATAGTAATAAGAATTATTTTTTCTCGGGACGAGAAATTTGAGAGGCCGGGGATGTCAAGAATATGGCTATAGATACTAAAATGAATAGTATAAATGAAGATAAATATATAATATAATTTATATAAAATATTAAGATAACAATTATTCATGAAAAAATTAAATAAAATGAATAATTTGAATAAAATGACCAATTGATAAAACAATCCATAGTAATCGCGCTCCATTTAGAGATTGTTGGTAAACAGTGAACTGTTGATAATCAACTACCGTAATCTGATTAAAACAATATTTAGTTGTTTTTGTCCTAAAATTATTGTGATAAGGAATTTTTTTATATTTTTTTCAGTTTGGAATTTTCTCTTGAATTTTTTTGTATTTTTTTTTTGTTTTTTTAAATAAATCATTTTCTTTTTATTTTTCGTTCTTTGATTCATTTTGACAAAAATTTTTTCGAAAAATTTCAAAATAATTTAGCAAAAAGTAGATGTTTTTAGATTCCATTTTTCAAGGCAAAGACGATGGACAATGTTATTCAACGAAAAAATTAATTCTTCAGGGTGAAAATCGAGGATATAAGTGTGAACTTATATCAGTTGATATCTCGGTGCATTTTTAAGCTAGCGCAAATCTGATAACACAGATCGACGCAGCTTAAAAATCCGCAACGAATGCACTATACTACATTGAGAAACACTTGATACAAAAATTAGTTATGATCGTTTGAAAAATGATGCATTAGTGTATGTTGAGTTTCCATGTACACTCAACATTGCTTCCAAAAACATTTTGACAAAAATTTTTTCGAAAAATTTCAAAATAATTTAGCAAAAAGTAGATGTTTTAAGATTTCATTTTTCAATTCAAAGACGATGGACAATGTTATTCAACGAAAAAATTATTTCTTCAGGGTGAAAATCGAGGATATAAGTGTGAACTTATATCAGTTGATATCTCGGTGCATTTTTAAGCTAGCGCAAATCTGATAACACAGATCGACGCAGCTTAAAAATCCGCATCGAATGCACTATACTACATTGAGAAACGCTTAATACAAAAATTAGTTATGATCGTTTGAAAAATGATGCATTAGTGTATGTTGAGTTTCCATGTACACTCAACATTGCTTCCAAAAACATTTTGACAAAAATTTTTTCGAAAAATTTCAAAATAATTTAGCAAAAAGTAGATGTTTTTAGATTCCTTTTTTCAAGGCAAAGACGATGGACAATGTTATTCAACGAAAAAATTATTTCTTCAGGGTGAAAATCGAGGATATAAGTGTGAACTTATATCAGTTGATATCTCGGTGCATTTTTAAGCTAGCGCAAATCTGATAACACAGATCGACGCAGCTTAAAAATCCGCATCGAATGCACTATACTACATTGAGAAACGCTTAATACAAAAATTAGTTATGATCGTTTGAAAAATGATGCATTAGTGTATGTTGAGTTTCCATGTACACTCAACATTGCTTCCAAAAACATTTTGACAAAAATTTTTTCGAAAAATTTCAAAATAATTTAGCAAAAAGTAGATGTTTTTAGATTCCTTTTTTCAAGGCAAAGACGATGGACAATGTTATTCAACGAAAAAATTATTTCTTCAGGGTGAAAATCGAGGATATAAGTGTGAACTTATATCAGTTGATATCTCGGTGTATTTTTAAGCTAGCGCAAATCTGATAACACAGATCGACGCAGCTTAAAAATCCGCATCGAATGCACTATACTACATTGAGAAACGCTTAATACAAAAATTAGTTATGATCGTTTGAAAAATGATGCATTAGTGTATGTTGAGTTTCCATGTACACTCAACATTGCTTCCAAAAACATTTTGACAAAAATTTTTTCGAAAAATTTCAAAATAATTTAGCAAAAAGTAGATGTTTTTAGATTCCTTTTTTCAAGGCAAAGACGATGGACAATGTTATTCAACGAAAAAATTATTTCTTCAGGGTGAAAATCGAGGATATAAGTGTGAACTTATATCAGTTGATATCTCGGTGCATTTTTAAGCTAGCGCAAATCTGATAACACAGATCGACGCAGCTTAAAAATCCGCATCGAATGCACTATACTACATTGAGAAACGCTTAATACAAAAATTAGTTATGATCGTTTGAAAAATGATGCATTAGTGTATGTTGAGTTTCCATGTACACTCAACATTGCTTCCAAAAACATTTTGACAAAAATTTTTTCGAAAAATTTCAAAATAATTTAGCAAAAAGTAGATGTTTTTAGATTCCTTTTTTCAAGGCAAAGACGATGGACAATGTTATTCAACGAAAAAATTATTTCTTCAGGGTGAAAATCGAGGATATAAGTGTGAACTTATATCAGTTGATATCTCGGTGCATTTTTAAGCTAGCGCAAATCTGATAACACAGATCGACGCAGCTTAAAAATCCGCATCGAATGCACTATACTACATTGAGAAACGCTTAATACAAAAATTAGTTATGATCGTTTGAAAAATGATGCATTAGTGTATGTTGAGTTTCCATGTACACTCAACATTGCTTCCAAAAACATTTTGACAAAAATTTTTTCGAAAAATTTCAAAATAATTTAGCAAAAAGTAGATGTTTTTAGATTCCTTTTTTCAAGGCAAAGACGATGGACAATGTTATTCAACGAAAAAATTATTTCTTCAGGGTGAAAATCGAGGATATAAGTGTGAACTTATATCAGTTGATATCTCGGTGCATTTTTAAGCTAGCGCGAATCTGATAACACAGATCGACGCAGCTTAAAAATCCGCATCGAATGCACTATACTACATTGAGAAACGCTTAATACAAAAATTAGTTATGATCGTTTGAAAAATGATGCATTAGTGTATGTTGAGTTTCCATGTACACTCAACATTGCTTCCAAAAACATTTTGACAAAAATTTTTTCGAAAAATTTCAAAATAATTTAGCAAAAAGTAGATGTTTTTAGATTCCTTTTTTCAAGGCAAAGACGATGGACAATGTTATTCAACGAAAAAATTAATTCTTCAGGGTGAAAATCGGGTATATATGTGTGAACTTATATCAGTTGATATCTCGTTGCATTTTTAAGCTAGCGCAAATCTGATAACACAGATCGACGCAGCTTAAAAATCCGCATCGAATGCACTATACTACATTGAGAAACGCTTAATACAAAAATTAGTTATGATCGTTTGAAAAATGATGCATTAGTGTATGTTGAGTTTCCATGTACACTCAACATTGCTTCCAAAAACATTTTGACAAAAATTTTTTCGAAAAATTTCAAAATAATTTAGCAAAAAGTAGATGTTTTTAGATTCCTTTTTTCAAGGCAAAGACGATGGACAATGTTATTCAACGAAAAAATTAATTCTTCAGGGTGAAAATCGGGTATATATGTGTGAACTTATATCAGTTGATATCTCGGTGCATTTTTAAGCTAGCGCAAATCTGATAACACAGATCGACGCAGCTTAAAAATCCGCATCGAATGCACTATACTACATCGAGAAACGCTTAATACAAAAATTAGTTATGATCGTTTGAAAAATGATGCATTAGTGTATGTTGAGTTTCCATGTACACTCAACATTGCTTCCAAAAACATTTTGACAAAAATTTTTTCGAAAAATTTCAAAATAATTTAGCAAAAAGTAGATGTTTTTAGATTCCATTTTTCAAGGCAAAGACGATGGACAATGTTATTCAACGAAAAAATTAATTCTTCAGGGTGAAAATCGAGGATATAAGTGTGAACTTATATCGGTTGATATCTCGGTGCATTTTTAAGCTAGCGCAAATCTGATAACACAGATCGACGCAGCGTAAAAATCCGCATCGAATGCACTATACTACATTGAAAAACGCTTGATACAAAAATTAGTTATGATCTTTTGAAAAATGATGCATTAGTGTATGTTGAGTTTCCATGTACACTCAACATTGCTTCCAAAAACATTTTGACAAAAATTTTTTCGAAAAATTTCAAAATAATTTAGCAAAAAGTAGATGTTTTTAGATTCCATTTCTCAAGGCAAAGACGATAGACAATGTTATTCAACGAAAAAATTAATTCTTCAGGGTGAAAATCGAGGATATAAGTGTGAACTTATATCAGTTGATATCTCGGTGCATTTTTAAGCTAGCGCAAATCTGATAACACAGATCGACGCAGCTTAAAAATCCGCATCGAATGCACTATACTACATTGAAAAACGCTTGATACAAAAATTAGTTATGATCTTTTGAAAAATGATGCATTAGTGTATGTTGAGTTTCCATGTACACTCAACATTGCTTCCAAAAACATTTTGACAAAAATTTTTTCGAAAAATTTCAAAATAATTTAGCAAAAAGTAGATGTTTTTAGATTCCATTTCTCAAGGCAAAGACGATAGACAATGTTATTCAACGAAAAAATTAATTCTTCAGGGTGAAAATCGAGGATATAAGTGTGAACTTATATCAGTTGATATCTCGGTGCATTTTTAAGCTAGCGCAAATCTGATAACACAGATCGACGCAGCTTAAAAATCCGCATCGAATGCACTATACTACATTGAGAAACGCTTAATACAAAAATTAGTTATGATCGTTTGAAAAATGATGCATTAGTGTATGTTGAGTTTCCATGTACACTCAACATTGCTTCCAAAAACATTTTGACAAAAATTTTTTCGAAAAATTTCAAAATAATTTAGCAAAAAGTAGATGTTTTTAGATTCCTTTTTTCAAGGCAAAGACGATGGACAATGTTATTCAACGAAAAAATTAATTCTTCAGGGTGAAAATCGGGTATATATGTGTGAACTTATATCAGTTGATATCTCGGTGCATTTTTAAGCTAGCGCAAATCTGATAACACAGATCGACGCAGCTTAAAAATCCGCATCGAATGCACTATACTACATTGAGAAACGCTAAATACAAAAATTAGTTATGATCGTTTGAAAAATGATGCATTAGTGTATGTTGAGTTTCCATGTACACTCAACATTGCTTCCAAAAACATTTTGACAAAAATTTTTTCGAAAAATTTCAAAATAATTTAGCAAAAAGTAGATGTTTTTAGATTCCATTTCTCAAGGCAAAGACGATAGACAATGTTATTCAACGAAAAAATTAATTCTTCAGGGTGAAAATCGAGGATATAAGTGTGAACTTATATCAGTTGATATCTCGGTGCATTTTTAAGCTAGCGCAAATCTGATAACACAGATCGACGCAGCTTAAAAATCCGCATCGAATGCACTATACTACATTGAAAAACGCTTGATACAAAAATTAGTTATGATCTTTTGAAAAATGATGCATTAGTGTATGTTGAGTTTCCATGTACACTCAACATTGCTTCCAAAAACATTTTGACAAAAATTTTTTCGAAAAATTTCAAAATAATTTAGCAAAAAGTAGATGTTTTTAGATTCCATTTCTCAAGGCAAAGACGATAGACAATGTTATTCAACGAAAAAATTAATTCTTCAGGGTGAAAATCGAGGATATAAGTGTGAACTTATATCAGTTGATATCTCGGTGCATTTTTAAGCTAGCGCAAATCTGATAACACAGATCGACGCAGCTTAAAAATCCGCATCGAATGCACTATACTACATTGAGAAACGCTTAATACAAAAATTAGTTATGATCGTTTGAAAAATGATGCATTAGTGTATGTTGAGTTTCCATGTACACTCAACATTGCTTCCAAAAACATTTTGACAAAAATTTTTTCGAAAAATTTCAAAATAATTTAGCAAAAAGTAGATGTTTTTAGATTCCTTTTTTCAAGGCAAAGACGATGGACAATGTTATTCAACGAAAAAATTAATTCTTCAGGGTGAAAATCGGGTATATATGTGTGAACTTATATCAGTTGATATCTCGGTGCATTTTTAAGCTAGCGCAAATCTGATAACACAGATCGACGCAGCTTAAAAATCCGCATCGAATGCACTATACTACATCGAGAAACGCTTAATACAAAAATTAGTTATGATCGTTTGAAAAATGATGCATTAGTGTATGTTGAGTTTCCATGTACACTCAACATTGCTTCCAAAAACATTTTGACAAAAATTTTTTCGAAAAATTTCAAAATAATTTAGCAAAAAGTAGATGTTTTTAGATTCCATTTTTCAAGGCAAAGACGATGGACAATGTTATTCAACGAAAAAATTAATTCTTCAGGGTGAAAATCGAGGATATAAGTGTGAACTTATATCGGTTGATATCTCGGTGCATTTTTAAGCTAGCGCAAATCTGATAACACAGATCGACGCAGCGTAAAAATCCGCATCGAATGCACTATACTACATTGAAAAACGCTTGATACAAAAATTAGTTATGATCTTTTGAAAAATGATGCATTAGTGTATGTTGAGTTTCCATGTACACTCAACATTGCTTCCAAAAACATTTTGACAAAAATTTTTTCGAAAAATTTCAAAATAATTTAGCAAAAAGTAGATGTTTTTAGATTCCATTTCTCAAGGCAAAGACGATAGACAATGTTATTCAACGAAAAAATTAATTCTTCAGGGTGAAAATCGAGGATATAAGTGTGAACTTATATCAGTTGATATCTCGGTGCATTTTTAAGCTAGCGCAAATCTGATAACACAGATCGACGCAGCTTAAAAATCCGCATCGAATGCACTATACTACATTAAAAAACGCTTGATACAAAAATTAGTTATGATCTTTTGAAAAATGATGCATTAGTGTATGTTGAGTTTCCATGTACACTCAACATTGCTTCCAAAAACATTTTGACAAAAATTTTTTCGAAAAATTTCAAAATAATTTAGCAAAAAGTAGATGTTTTTAGATTCCATTTCTCAAGGCAAAGACGATGGACAATGTTATTCAACGAAAAAATTAATTCTTCAGGGTGAAAATCGGGTATATATGTGTGAACTTATATCAGTTGATATCTCGGTGCATTTTTAAGCTAGCGCAAATCTGATAACACAGATCGACGCAGCTTAAAAATCCGCATCGAATGCACTATACTACATTGAGAAACGCTTAATACAAAAATTAGTTATGATCGTTTGAAAAATGATGCATTAGTGTATGTTGAGTTTCCATGTACACTCAACATTGCTTCCAAAAACATTTTGACAAAAATTTTTTCGAAAAATTTCAAAATAATTTAGCAAAAAGTAGATGTTTTTAGATTCCATTTTTCAAGGCAAAGACGATGGACAATGTTATTCAACGAAAAAATTAATTCTTCAGGGTGAAAATCGAGGATATAAGTGTGAACTTATATCAGTTGATATCTCGGTGCATTTTTAAGCTAGCGCAAATCTGATAACACAGATCGACGCAGCTTAAAAATCCGCATCGAATGCACTATACTACATTGAGAAACGCTTAATACAAAAATAAGTTATGATCGTTTGAAAAATGATGCATTAGTGTATGTTGAGTTTCCATGTACACTCAACATTGCTTCCAAAAACATTTTGACAAAAATTTTTTCGAAAAATTTCAAAATAATTTAGCAAAAAGTAGATGTTTTTAGATTCCTTTTTTCAAGGCAAAGACGATGGACAATGTTATTCAACGAAAAAATTATTTCTTCAGGGTGAAAATCGAGGATATAAGTGTGAACTTATATCAGTTGATATCTCGGTGCATTTTTAAGCTAGCGCAAATCTGATAACACAGATCGACGCAGCTTAAAAATCCGCATCGAATGCACTATACTACATTGAGAAACACTTGATACAAAAATTAGTTATGATCGTTTGAAAAATGATGCATTAGTGTATGTTGAGTTTCCATGTACACTCAACATTGCTTCCAAAAACATTTTGACAAAAATTTTTTCGAAAAATTTCAAAATAATTTAGCAAAAAGTAGATGTTTTTAGATTCCTTTTTTCAAGGCAAAGACGATGGACAATGTTATTCAACGAAAAAATTATTTCTTCAGGGTGAAAATCGAGGATATAAGTGTGAACTTATATCAGTTGATATCTCGGTGCATTTTTAAGCTAGCGCAAATCTGATAACACAGATCGACGCAGCTTAAAAATCCGCATCGAATGCACTATACTACATTGAGAAACACTTGATACAAAAATTAGTTATGATCGTTTGAAAAATGATGCATTAGTGTATGTTGAGTTTCCATGTACACTCAACATTGCTTCCAAAAACATTTTGACAAAAATTTTTTCGAAAAATTTCAAAATAATTTAGCAAAAAGTAGATGTTTTTAGATTCCATTTTTCAAGGCAAAGACGATGGACAGTGTTATTCAACGAAAAAATTAATTCTTCAGGGTGAAAATCGAGGATATAAGTGTGAACTTATATCAGTTGATATCTCGGTGCATTTTTAAGCTAGCGCAAATCTGATAACACAGATCGACGCAGCTTAAAAATCCGCATCGAATGCACTATACTACATTGAGAAACGCTTAATACAAAAATTAGTTATGATCGTTTGAAAAATGATGCATTAGTGTATGTTGAGTTTCCATGTACACTCAACATTGCTTCCAAAAACATTTTGACAAAAATTTTTTCGAAAAATTTCAAAATAATTTAGCAAAAAGTAGATGTTTTTAGATTCCATTTCTCAAGGCAAAGACGATAGACAATGTTATTCAACGAAAAAATTAATTCTTCAGGGTGAAAATCGAGGATATAAGTGTGAACTTATATCAGTTGATATCTCGGTGCATTTTTAAGCTAGCGCAAATCTGATAACACAGATCGACGCAGCTTAAAAATCCGCATCGAATGCACTATACTACATTGAAAAACGCTTGATACAAAAATTAGTTATGATCTTTTGAAAAATGATGCATTAGTGTATGTTGAGTTTCCATGTACACTCAACATTGCTTCCAAAAACATTTTGACAAAAATTTTTTCGAAAAATTTCAAAATAATTTAGCAAAAAGTAGATGTTTTTAGATTCCATTTCTCAAGGCAAAGACGATAGACAATGTTATTCAACGAAAAAATTAATTCTTCAGGGTGAAAATCGAGGATATAAGTGTGAACTTATATCAGTTGATATCTCGGTGCATTTTTAAGCTAGCGCAAATCTGATAACACAGATCGACGCAGCTTAAAAATCCGCATCGAATGCACTATACTACATTGAAAAACGCTTGATACAAAAATTAGTTATGATCTTTTGAAAAATGATGCATTAGTGTATGTTGAGTTTCCATGTACACTCAACATTGCTTCCAAAAACATTTTGACAAAAATTTTTTCGAAAAATTTCAAAATAATTTAGCAAAAAGTAGATGTTTTTAGATTCCATTTCTCAAGGCAAAGACGATAGACAATGTTATTCAACGAAAAAATTAATTCTTCAGGGTGAAAATCGAGGATATAAGTGTGAACTTATATCGGTTGATATCTCGGTGCATTTTTAAGCTAGCGCAAATCTGATAACACAGATCGACGCAGCGTAAAAATCCGCATCGAATGCACTATACTACATTGAAAAACGCTTGATACAAAAATTAGTTATGATCTTTTGAAAAATGATGCATTAGTGTATGTTGAGTTTCCATGTACACTCAACATTGCTTCCAAAAACATTTTGACAAAAATTTTTTCGAAAAATTTCAAAATAATTTAGCAAAAAGTAGATGTTTTTAGATTCCATTTCTCAAGGCAAAGACGATAGACAATGTTATTCAACGAAAAAATTAATTCTTCAGGGTGAAAATCGAGGATATAAGTGTGAACTTATATCGGTTGATATCTCGGTGCATTTTTAAGCTAGCGCAAATCTGATAACACAGATCGACGCAGCTTAAAAATCCGCATCGAATGCACTATACTACATTGAGAAACGCTTAATACAAAAATTAGTTATGATCGTTTGAAAAATGATGCATTAGTGTATGTTGAGTTTCCATGTACACTCAACATTGCTTCCAAAAACATTTTGACAAAAATTTTTTCGAAAAATTTCAAAATAATTTAGCAAAAAGTAGATGTTTTTAGATTCCATTTTTCAAGGCAAAGACGATGGACAATGTTATTCAACGAAAAAATTAATTCTTCAGGGTGAAAATCGAGGATATAAGTGTGAACTTATATCAGTTGATATCTCGGTGCATTTTTAAGCTAGCGCAAATCTGATAACACAGATCGACGCAGCTTAAAAATCCGCATCGAATGCACTATACTACATTGAGAAACACTTGATACAAAAATTAGTTATGATCGTTTGAAAAATGATGCATTAGTGTATGTTGAGTTTCCATGTACACTCAACATTGCTTCCAAAAACATTTTGACAAAAATTTTTTCGAAAAATTTCAAAATAATTTAGCAAAAAGTAGATGTTTTTAGATTCCATTTTTCAAGGCAAAGACGATGGACAGTGTTATTCAACGAAAAAATTAATTCTTCAGGGTGAAAATCGAGGATATAAGTGTGAACTTATATCAGTTGATATCTCGGTGCATTTTTAAGCTAGCGCAAATCTGATAACACAGATCGACGCAGCTTAAAAATCCGCATCGAATGCACTATACTACATTGAGAAACGCTTAATACAAAAATTAGTTATGATCGTTTGAAAAATGATGCATTAGTGTATGTTGAGTTTCCATGTACACTCAACATTGCTTCCAAAAACATTTTGACAAAAATTTTTTCGAAAAATTTCAAAATAATTTAGCAAAAAGTAGATGTTTTTAGATTCCATTTCTCAAGGCAAAGACGATAGACAATGTTATTCAACGAAAAAATTAATTCTTCAGGGTGAAAATCGAGGATATAAGTGTGAACTTATATCAGTTGATATCTCGGTGCATTTTTAAGCTAGCGCAAATCTGATAACACAGATCGACGCAGCTTAAAAATCCGCATCGAATGCACTATACTACATTGAAAAACGCTTGATACAAAAATTAGTTATGATCTTTTGAAAAATGATGCATTAGTGTATGTTGAGTTTCCATGTACACTCAACATTGCTTCCAAAAACATTTTGACAAAAATTTTTTCGAAAAATTTCAAAATAATTTAGCAAAAAGTAGATGTTTTTAGATTCCATTTCTCAAGGCAAAGACGATAGACAATGTTATTCAACGAAAAAATTAATTCTTCAGGGTGAAAATCGAGGATATAAGTGGGAACTTATATCGGTTGATATCTCGGTGCATTTTTAAGCTAGCGCAAATCTGATAACACAGATCGACGCAGCGTAAAAATCCGCATCGAATGCACTATACTACATTGAAAAACGCTTGATACAAAAATTAGTTATGATCTTTTGAAAAATGATGCATTAGTGTATGTTGAGTTTCCATGTACACTCAACATTGCTTCCAAAAACATTTTGACAAAAATTTTTTCGAAAAATTTCAAAATAATTTAGCAAAAAGTAGATGTTTTTAGATTCCATTTCTCAAGGCAAAGACGATAGACAATGTTATTCAACGAAAAAATTAATTCTTCAGGGTGAAAATCGAGGATATAAGTGTGAACTTATATCGGTTGATATCTCGGTGCATTTTTAAGCTAGCGCAAATCTGATAACACAGATCGACGCAGCTTAAAAATCCGCATCGAATGCACTATACTACATTGAGAAACGCTTAATACAAAAATTAGTTATGATCGTTTGAAAAATGATGCATTAGTGTATGTTGAGTTTCCATGTACACTCAACATTGCTTCCAAAAACATTTTGACAAAAATTTTTTCGAAAAATTTCAAAATAATTTAGCAAAAAGTAGATGTTTTTAGATTCCATTTCTCAAGGCAAAGACGATAGACAATGTTATTCAACGAAAAAATTAATTCTTCAGGGTGAAAATCGAGGATATAAGTGTGAACTTATATCAGTTGATATCTCGGTGCATTTTTAAGCTAGCGCAAATCTGATAACACAGATCGACGCAGCTTAAAAATCCGCATCGAATGCACTATACTACATTGAAAAACGCTTGATACAAAAATTAGTTATGATCTTTTGAAAAATGATGCATTAGTGTATGTTGAGTTTCCATGTACACTCAACATTGCTTCCAAAAACATTTTGACAAAAATTTTTTCGAAAAATTTCAAAATAATTTAGCAAAAAGTAGATGTTTTTAGATTCCATTTCTCAAGGCAAAGACGATAGACAATGTTATTCAACGAAAAAATTAATTCTTCAGGGTGAAAATCGAGGATATAAGTGTGAACTTATATCGGTTGATATCTCGGTGCATTTTTAAGCTAGCGCAAATCTGATAACACAGATCGACGCAGCGTAAAAGTCCGCATCGAATG
Organism: Auanema rhodensis; assembly: GCA_964057225.1. Classification (NCBI taxonomy): domain Eukaryota; kingdom Metazoa; phylum Nematoda; class Chromadorea; order Rhabditida; family Rhabditidae; genus Auanema; species Auanema rhodense. Next base: position 3,210,577 of record OZ059899.1, on the reverse strand, counting down.
CACTATACTACATTGAAAAACGCTTGATACAAAAATTAGTTATGATCTTTTGAAAAATGATGCATTAGTGTATGTTGAGTTTCCATGTACACTCAACATTGCTTCCAAAAACATTTTGACAAAAATTTTTTCGAAAAATTTCAAAATAATTTAGCAAAAAGTAGATGTTTTTAGATTCCATTTCTCAAGGCAAAGACGATAGACAATGTTATTCAACGAAAAAATTAATTCTTCAGGGTGAAAATCGAGGATATAAGTGTGAACTTATATCGGTTGATATCTCGGTGCATTTTTAAGCTAGCGCAAATCTGATAACACAGATCGACGCAGCGTAAAAATCCGCATCGAATGCACTATACTACATTGAAAAACGCTTGATACAAAAATTAGTTATGATCTTTTGAAAAATGATGCATTAGTGTATGTTGAGTTTCCATGTACACTCAACATTGCTTCCAAAAACATTTTGACAAAAATTTTTTCGAAAAATTTCAAAATAATTTAGCAAAAAGTAGATGTTTTTAGATTCCATTTCTCAAGGCAAAGACGATAGACAATGTTATTCAACGAAAAAATTAATTCTTCAGGGTGAAAATCGAGGATATAAGTGTGAACTTATATCAGTTGATATCTCGGTGCATTTTTAAGCTAGCGCAAATCTGATAACACAGATCGACGCAGCTTAAAAATCCGCATCGAATGCACTATACTACATTGAAAAACGCTTGATACAAAAATTAGTTATGATCTTTTGAAAAATGATGCATTAGTGTATGTTGAGTTTCCATGTACACTCAACATTGCTTCCAAAAACATTTTGACAAAAATTTTTTCGAAAAATTTCAAAATAATTTAGCAAAAAGTAGATGTTTTTAGATTCCATTTCTCAAGGCAAAGACGATAGACAATGTTATTCAACGAAAAAATTAATTCTTCAGGGTGAAAATCGAGGATATAAGTGTGAACTTATATCAGTTGATATCTCGGTGCATTTTTAAGCTAGCGCAAATCTGATAACACAGATCGACGCAGCTTAAAAATCCGCATCGAATGCACTATACTACATTGAAAAACGCTTGATACAAAAATTAGTTATGATCTTTTGAAAAATGATGCATTAGTGTATGTTGAGTTTCCATGTACACTCAACATTGCTTCCAAAAACATTTTGACAAAAATTTTTTCAAAAAATTTCAAAATAATTTAGCAAAAAGTAGATGTTTTTAGATTCCATTTCTCAAAGCAAAGACGATAGACAATGTTATTCAACGAAAAAATTAATTCTTCAGGGTGAAAATCGAGGATATAAGTGTGAACTTATATCAGTTGATATCTCGGTGCATTTTTAAGCTAGCGCAAATCTGATAACACAGATCGACGCAGCTTAAAAATCCGCATCGAATGCACTATACTACATTGAAAAACGCTTGATACAAAAATTAGTTATGATCGTTTGAAAAATGATGCATTAGTGTATGTTGAGTTTCCATGTACACTCAACATTGCTTCCAAAAACATTTTGACAAAAATTTTTTCGAAAAATTTCAAAATAATTTAGCAAAAAGTAGATGTTTTTAGATTCCTTTTTTCAAGGCAAAGACGATGGACAATGTTATTCAACGAAAAAATTATTTCTTCAGAGTGAAAATCGAGGATATAAGTGTGAACTTATATCAGTTGATATCTCGGTGCATTTTTAAGCTAGCGCAAATCTGATAACACAGATCGACGCAGCTTAAAAATCCGTATCGAATGCACTATACTACATTGAGAAACGCTTAATACAAAAATTAGTTATGATCGTTTGAAAAATGATGCATTAGTGTATGTTGAGTTTCCATGTACACTCAACATTGCTTCCAAAAACATTTTGACAAAAATTTTTTCGAAAAATTTCAAAATAATTTAGCAAAAAGTAGATGTTTTAAGATTCCATTTTTCAAGGCAAAGACGATGGACAATGTTATTCAACGAAAAAATTAATTCTTCAGGGTGAAAATCGAGGATATAAGTGTGAACTTATATCAGTTGATATCTCGGTGCATTTCTAAGCTAGCGCAAATCTGATAACACAGATCGACGCAGCTTAAAAATCCGCATCGAATGCACTATACTACATTGAGAAACGCTTAATACAAAAATTAGTTATGATCGTTTGAAAAATGATGCATTAGTGTATGTTGAGTTTCCATGTACACTCAACATTGCTTCCAAAAACATTTTGACAAAAATTTTTTCGAAAAATTTCAGAATAATTTAGCAAAAAGTAGATGTTTTTAGATTCCATTTTTCAAGGCAAAGACGATGGACAATGTTATTCAACGAAAAAATTAATTCTTCAGGGTGAAAATCGAGGATATAAGTGTGAACTTATATCAGTTGATATCTCGGTGCATTTTTAAGCTAGCGCAAATCTGATAACACAGATCGACGCAGCTTAAAAATCCGCATCGAATGCACTATACTACATTGAGAAACGCTTAATACAAAAATTAGTTATGATCGTTTGAAAAATGATGCATTACTGTATGTTGAGTTTCCATGTACACTCAACATTGCTTCCAAAAACATTTTGACAAAAATTTTTTCGAAAAATTTCAAAATAATTTAGCAAAAAGTAGATGTTTTTAGATTCCATTTCTCAAGGCAAAGACGATAGACAAAGTTATTCAACGAAAAAATTAATTCTTCAGGGTGAAAATCGAGGATATAAGTGTGAACTTATATCAGTTGATATCTCGGTGCATTTTTAAGCTAGCGCAAATCTGATAACACAGATCGACGCAGCTTAAAAATCCGCATCGAATGCACTATACTACATTGAAAAACGCTTGATACAAAAATTAGTTATGATCGTTTGAAAAATGATGCATTAGTGTATGTTGAGTTTCCATGTACACTCAACATTGCTTCCAAAAACATTTTGACAAAAATTTTTTCGAAAAATTTCAAAATAATTTAGCAAAAAGTAGATGTTTTTAGATTCCTTTTTTCAAGGCAAAGACGATGGACAATGTTATTCAACGAAAAAATTATTTCTTCAGGGTGAAAATCGAGGATATAAGTGTGAACTTATATCAGTTGATATCTCGGTGCATTTTTAAGCTAGCGCAAATCTGATAACACAGATCGACGCAGCTTAAAAATCCGCATCGAATGCACTATACTACATTGAGAAACACTTGATACAAAAATTAGTTATGATCGTTTGAAAAATGATGCATTAGTGTATGTTGAGTTTCCATGTACACTCAACATTGCTTCCAAAAACATTTTGACAAAAATTTTTTCGAAAAATTTCAAAATAATTTAGCAAAAAGTAGATGTTTTTAGATTCCTTTTTTCAAGGCAAAGACGATGGACAATGTTATTCAACGAAAAAATTATTTCTTCAGGGTGAAAATCGAGGATATAAGTGTGAACTTATATCAGTTGATATCTCGGTGCATTTTTAAGCTAGCGCAAATCTGATAACACAGATCGACGCAGCTTAAAAATCCGCATCGAATGCACTATACTACATTGAGAAACACTTGATACAAAAATTAGTTATGATCGTTTGAAAAATGATGCATTAGTGTATGTTGAGTTTCCATGTACACTCAACATTGCTTCCAAAAACATTTTGACAAAAATTTTTTCGAAAAATTTCAAAATAATTTAGCAAAAAGTAGATGTTTTTAGATTCCATTTTTCAAGGCAAAGACGATGGACAGTGTTATTCAACGAAAAAATTAATTCTTCAGGGTGAAAATCGAGGATATAAGTGTGAACTTATATCAGTTGATATCTCGGTGCATTTTTAAGCTAGCGCAAATCTGATAACACAGATCGACGCAGCTTAAAAATCCGCATCGAATGCACTATACTACATTGAGAAACGCTTAATACAAAAATTAGTTATGATCGTTTGAAAAATGATGCATTAGTGTATGTTGAGTTTCCATGTACACTCAACATTGCTTCCAAAAACATTTTGACAAAAATTTTTTCGAAAAATTTCAAAATAATTTAGCAAAAAGTAGATGTTTTTAGATTCCATTTCTCAAGGCAAAGACGATAGACAATGTTATTCAACGAAAAAATTAATTCTTCAGGGTGAAAATCGAGGATATAAGTGTGAACTTATATCAGTTGATATCTCGGTGCATTTTTAAGCTAGCGCAAATCTGATAACACAGATCGACGCAGCTTAAAAATCCGCATCGAATGCACTATACTACATTGAAAAACGCTTGATACAAAAATTAGTTATGATCTTTTGAAAAATGATGCATTAGTGTATGTTGAGTTTCCATGTACACTCAACATTGCTTCCAAAAACATTTTGACAAAAATTTTTTCGAAAAATTTCAAAATAATTTAGCAAAAAGTAGATGTTTTTAGATTCCATTTCTCAAGGCAAAGACGATAGACAATGTTATTCAACGAAAAAATTAATTCTTCAGGGTGAAAATCGAGGATATAAGTGTGAACTTATATCGGTTGATATCTCGGTGCATTTTTAAGCTAGCGCAAATCTGATAACACAGATCGACGCAGCGTAAAAATCCGCATCGAATGCACTATACTACATTGAAAAACGCTTGATACAAAAATTAGTTATGATCTTTTGAAAAATGATGCATTAGTGTATGTTGAGTTTCCATGTACACTCAACATTGCTTCCAAAAACATTTTGACAAAAATTTTTTCGAAAAATTTCAAAATAATTTAGCAAAAAGTAGATGTTTTTAGATTCCATTTCTCAAGGCAAAGACGATAGACAATGTTATTCAACGAAAAAATTAATTCTTCAGGGTGAAAATCGAGGATATAAGTGTGAACTTATATCGGTTGATATCTCGGTGCATTTTTAAGCTAGCGCAAATCTGATAACACAGATCGACGCAGCTTAAAAATCCGCATCGAATGCACTATACTACATTGAGAAACGCTTAATACAAAAATTAGTTATGATCGTTTGAAAAATGATGCATTACTGTATGTTGAGTTTCCATGTACACTCAACATTGCTTCCAAAAACATTTTGACAAAAATTTTTTCGAAAAATTTCAAAATAATTTAGCAAAAAGTAGATGTTTTTAGATTCCATTTCTCAAGGCAAAGACGATAGACAAAGTTATTCAACGAAAAAATTAATTCTTCAGGGTGAAAATCGAGGATATAAGTGTGAACTTATATCAGTTGATATCTCGGTGCATTTTTAAGCTAGCGCAAATCTGATAACACAGATCGACGCAGCTTAAAAATCCGCATCGAATGCACTATACTACATTGAAAAACGCTTGATACAAAAATTAGTTATGATCGTTTGAAAAATGATGCATTAGTGTATGTTGAGTTTCCATGTACACTCAACATTGCTTCCAAAAACATTTTGACAAAAATTTTTTCGAAAAATTTCAAAATAATTTAGCAAAAAGTAGATGTTTTTAGATTCCTTTTTTCAAGGCAAAGACGATGGACAATGTTATTCAACGAAAAAATTATTTCTTCAGGGTGAAAATCGAGGATATAAGTGTGAACTTATATCAGTTGATATCTCGGTGCATTTTTAAGCTAGCGCAAATCTGATAACACAGATCGACGCAGCTTAAAAATCCGCATCGAATGCACTATACTACATTGAGAAACACTTGATACAAAAATTAGTTATGATCGTTTGAAAAATGATGCATTAGTGTATGTTGAGTTTCCATGTACACTCAACATTGCTTCCAAAAACATTTTGACAAAAATTTTTTCGAAAAATTTCAAAATAATTTAGCAAAAAGTAGATGTTTTTAGATTCCTTTTTTCAAGGCAAAGACGATGGACAATGTTATTCAACGAAAAAATTATTTCTTCAGGGTGAAAATCGAGGATATAAGTGTGAACTTATATCAGTTGATATCTCGGTGCATTTTTAAGCTAGCGCAAATCTGATAACACAGATCGACGCAGCTTAAAAATCCGCATCGAATGCACTATACTACATTGAGAAACACTTGATACAAAAATTAGTTATGATCGTTTGAAAAATGATGCATTAGTGTATGTTGAGTTTCCATGTACACTCAACATTGCTTCCAAAAACATTTTGACAAAAATTTTTTCGAAAAATTTCAAAATAATTTAGCAAAAAGTAGATGTTTTTAGATTCCATTTTTCAAGGCAAAGACGATGGACAGTGTTATTCAACGAAAAAAATTAATTCTTCAGGGTGAAAATCGAGGATATAAGTGTGAACTTATATCAGTTGATATCTCGGTGCATTTTTAAGCTAGCGCAAATCTGATAACACAGATCGACGCAGCTTAAAAATCCGCATCGAATGCACTATACTACATTGAGAAACGCTTAATACAAAAATTAGTTATGATCGTTTGAAAAATGATGCATTAGTGTATGTTGAGTTTCCATGTACACTCAACATTGCTTCCAAAAACATTTTGACAAAAATTTTTTCGAAAAATTTCAAAATAATTTAGCAAAAAGTAGATGTTTTTAGATTCCATTTCTCAAGGCAAAGACGATAGACAATGTTATTCAACGAAAAAATTAATTCTTCAGGGTGAAAATCGAGGATATAAGTGTGAACTTATATCAGTTGATATCTCGGTGCATTTTTAAGCTAGCGCAAATCTGATAACACAGATCGACGCAGCTTAAAAATCCGCATCGAATGCACTATACTACATTGAAAAACGCTTGATACAAAAATTAGTTATGATCTTTTGAAAAATGATGCATTAGTGTATGTTGAGTTTCCATGTACACTCAACATTGCTTCCAAAAACATTTTGACAAAAATTTTTTCGAAAAATTTCAAAATAATTTAGCAAAAAGTAGATGTTTTTAGATTCCATTTCTCAAGGCAAAGACGATAGACAATGTTATTCAACGAAAAAATTAATTCTTCAGGGTGAAAATCGAGGATATAAGTGTGAACTTATATCGGTTGATATCTCGGTGCATTTTTAAGCTAGCGCAAATCTGATAACACAGATCGACGCAGCGTAAAAATCCGCATCGAATGCACTATACTACATTGAAAAACGCTTGATACAAAAATTAGTTATGATCTTTTGAAAAATGATGCATTAGTGTATGTTGAGTTTCCATGTACACTCAACATTGCTTCCAAAAACATTTTGACAAAAATTTTTTCGAAAAATTTCAAAATAATTTAGCAAAAAGTAGATGTTTTTAGATTCCATTTCTCAAGGCAAAGACGATAGACAATGTTATTCAACGAAAAAATTAATTCTTCAGGGTGAAAATCGAGGATATAAGTGTGAACTTATATCGGTTGATATCTCGGTGCATTTTTAAGCTAGCGCAAATCTGATAACACAGATCGACGCAGCGTAAAAATCCGCATCGAATGCACTATACTACATTGAAAAACGCTTGATACAAAAATTAGTTATGATCTTTTGAAAAATGATGCATTAGTGTATGTTGAGTTTCCATGTACACTCAACATTGCTTCCAAAAACATTTTGACAAAAATTTTTTCGAAAAATTTCAAAATAATTTAGCAAAAAGTAGATGTTTTTAGATTCCATTTCTCAAGGCAAAGACGATAGACAATGTTATTCAACGAAAAAATTAATTCTTCAGGGTGAAAATCGAGGATATAAGTGTGAACTTATATCGGTTGATATCTCGGTGCATTTTTAAGCTAGCGCAAATCTGATAACACAGATCGACGCAGCGTAAAAATCCGCATCGAATGCACTATACTACATTGAAAAACGCTTGATACAAAAATTAGTTATGATCTTTTGAAAAATGATGCATTAGTGTATGTTGAGTTTCCATGTACACTCAACATTGCTTCCAAAAACATTTTGACAAAAATTTTTTCGAAAAATTTCAAAATAATTTAGCAAAAAGTAGATGTTTTTAGATTCCATTTCTCAAGGCAAAGACGATAGACAATGTTATTCAACGAAAAAATTAATTCTTCAGGGTGAAAATCGAGGATATAAGTGTGAACTTATATCAGTTGATATCTCGGTGCATTTTTAAGCTAGCGCAAATCTGATAACACAGATCGACGCAGCTTAAAAATCCGCATCGAATGCACTATACTACATTGAAAAACGCTTGATACAAAAATTAGTTATGATCTTTTGAAAAATGATGCATTAGTGTATGTTGAGTTTCCATGTACACTCAACATTGCTTCCAAAAACATTTTGACAAAAATTTTTTCGAAAAATTTCAAAATAATTTAGCAAAAAGTAGATGTTTTTAGATTCCATTTCTCAAGGCAAAGACGATAGACAATGTTATTCAACGAAAAAATTAATTCTTCAGGGTGAAAATCGAGGATATAAGTGTGAACTTATATCAGTTGATATCTCGGTGCATTTTTAAGCTAGCGCAAATCTGATAACACAGATCGACGCAGCTTAAAAATCCGCATCGAATGCACTATACTACATTGAAAAACGCTTGATACAAAAATTAGTTATGATCTTTTGAAAAATGATGCATTAGTGTATGTTGAGTTTCCATGTACACTCAACATTGCTTCCAAAAACATTTTGACAAAAATTTTTTCAAAAAATTTCAAAATAATTTAGCAAAAAGTAGATGTTTTTAGATTCCATTTCTCAAAGCAAAGACGATAGACAATGTTATTCAACGAAAAAATTAATTCTTCAGGGTGAAAATCGAGGATATAAGTGTGAACTTATATCAGTTGATATCTCGGTGCATTTTTAAGCTAGCGCAAATCTGATAACACAGATCGACGCAGCTTAAAAATCCGCATCGAATGCACTATACTACATTGAAAAACGCTTGATACAAAAATTAGTTATGATCGTTTGAAAAATGATGCATTAGTGTATGTTGAGTTTCCATGTACACTCAACATTGCTTCCAAAAACATTTTGACAAAAATTTTTTCGAAAAATTTCAAAATAATTTAGCAAAAAGTAGATGTTTTTAGATTCCTTTTTTCAAGGCAAAGACGATGGACAATGTTATTCAACGAAAAAATTATTTCTTCAGGGTGAAAATCGAGGATATAAGTGTGAACTTATATCAGTTGATATCTCGGTGCATTTTTAAGCTAGCGCAAATCTGATAACACAGATCGACGCAGCTTAAAAATCCGCATCGAATGCACTATACTACATTGAAAAACGCTTGATACAAAAATTAGTTATGATCGTTTGAAAAATGATGCATTAGTGTATGTTGAGTTTCCATGTACACTCAACATTGCTTCCAAAAACATTTTGACAAAAATTTTTTCGAAAAATTTCAAAATAATTTAGCAAAAAGTAGATGTTTTTAGATTCCTTTTTTCAAGGCAAAGACGATGGACAATGTTATTCAACGAAAAAATTATTTCTTCAGGGTGAAAATCGAGGATATAAGTGTGAACTTATATCAGTTGATATCTCGGTGCATTTTTAAGCTAGCGCAAATCTGATAACACAGATCGACGCAGCTTAAAAATCCGTATCGAATGCACTATACTACATTGAGAAACGCTTAATACAAAAATTAGTTATGATCGTTTGAAAAATGATGCATTAGTGTATGTTGAGTTTCCATGTACACTCAACATTGCTTCCAAAAACATTTTGACAAAAATTTTTTCGAAAAATTTCAAAATAATTTAGCAAAAAGTAGATGTTTTAAGATTCCATTTTTCAAGGCAAAGACGATGGACAATGTTATTCAACGAAAAAATTAATTCTTCAGGGTGAAAATCGAGGATATAAGTGTGAACTTATATCAGTTGATATCTCGGTGCATTTCTAAGCTAGCGCAAATCTGATAACACAGATCGACGCAGCTTAAAAATCCGCATCGAATGCACTATACTACATTGAGAAACGCTTAATACAAAAATTAGTTATGATCGTTTGAAAAATGATGCATTAGTGTATGTTGAGTTTCCATGTACACTCAACATTGCTTCCAAAAACATTTTGACAAAAATTTTTTCGAAAAATTTCAGAATAATTTAGCAAAAAGTAGATGTTTTTAGATTCCATTTTTCAAGGCAAAGACGATGGACAATGTTATTCAACGAAAAAATTAATTCTTCAGGGTGAAAATCGAGGATATAAGTGTGAACTTATATCAGTTGATATCTCGGTGCATTTTTAAGCTAGCGCAAATCTGATAACACAGATCGACGCAGCTTAAAAATCCGCATCGAATGCACTATACTACATTGAGAAACGCTTAATACAAAAATTAGTTATGATCGTTTGAAAAATGATGCATTAGTGTATGTTGAGTTTCCATGTACACTCAACATTGCTTCCAAAAACATTTTGACAAAAATTTTTTCGAAAAATTTCAAAATAATTTAGCAAAAAGTAGATGTTTTTAGATTCCATTTCTCAAGGCAAAGACGATAGACAATGTTATTCAACGAAAAAATTAATTCTTCAGGGTGAAAATCGAGGATATAAGTGTGAACTTATATCAGTTGATATCTCGGTGCATTTTTAAGCTAGCGCAAATCTGATAACACAGATCGACGCAGCTTAAAAATCCGCATCGAATGCACTATACTACATTGAAAAACGCTTGATACAAAAATTAGTTATGATCGTTTGAAAAATGATGCATTAGTGTATGTTGAGTTTCCATGTACACTCAACATTGCTTCCAAAAACATTTTGACAAAAATTTTTTCGAAAAATTTCAAAATAATTTAGCAAAAAGTAGATGTTTTTAGATTCCTTTTTTCAAGGCAAAGACGATGGACAATGTTATTCAACGAAAAAATTATTTCTTCAGGGTGAAAATCGAGGATATAAGTGTGAACTTATATCAGTTGATATCTCGGTGCATTTTTAAGCTAGCGCAAATCTGATAACACAGATCGACGCAGCGTAAAAATCCGCATCGAATGCACTATACTACATTGAGAAACGCTTGATACAAAAATTAGTTATTATCTTTTGAAAAATGATGCATTAGTGTATGTTGAGTTTCCATGTACACTCAACATTGCTTCCAAAAACATTTTGACAAAAATTTTTTCGAAAAATTTCAAAATAATTTAGCAAAAAGTAGATGTTTTTAGATTCCTTTTTTCAAGGCAAAGACGATGGACAATGTTATTCAACGAAAAAATTATTTCTTCAGGGTGAAAATCGAGGATATAAGTGTGAACTTATATCAGTTGATATCTCGGTGCATTTTTAAGCTAGCGCAAATCTGATAACACAGATCGACGCAGCTTAAAAATCCGCATCGAATGCACTATACTACATTGAAAAACGCTTGATACAAAAATTAGTTATGATCTTTTGAAAAATGATGCATTAGTGTATGTTGAGTTTCCATGTACACTCAACATTGCTTCCAAAAACATTTTGACAAAAATTTTTTCGAAAAATTTCAAAATAATTTAGCAAAAAGTAGATGTTTTTAGATTCCTTTTTTCAAGGCAAAGACGATGGACAATGTTATTCAACGAAAAAATTATTTCTTCAGGGTGAAAATCGAGGATATAAGTGTGAACTTATATCAGTTGATATCTCGGTGCATTTTTAAGCTAGCGCAAATCTGATAACACAGATCGACGCAGCTTAAAAATCCGCATCGAATGCACTATACTACATTGAGAAACGCTTAATACAAAAATTAGTTATGATCGTTTGAAAAATGATGCATTAGTGTATGTTGAGTTTCCATGTACACTCAACATTGCTTCCAAAAACATTTTGACAAAAATTTTTTCGAAAAATTTCAAAATAATTTAGCAAAAAGTAGATGTTTTAAGATTCCATTTTTCAAGGCAAAGACGATGGACAATGTTATTCAACGAAAAAATTAATTCTTCAGGGTGAAAATCGAGGATATAAGTGTGAACTTATATCAGTTGATATCTCGGTGCATTTCTAAGCTAGCGCAAATCTGATAACACAGATCGACGCAGCTTAAAAATCCGCATCGAATGCACTATACTACATTGAGAAACGCTTAATACAAAAATTAGTTATGATCGTTTGAAAAATGATGCATTAGTGTATGTTGAGTTTCCATGTACACTCAACATTGCTTCCAAAAACATTTTGACAAAAATTTTTTCGAAAAATTTCAGAATAATTTAGCAAAAAGTAGATGTTTTTAGATTCCATTTTTCAAGGCAAAGACGATGGACAATGTTATTCAACGAAAAAATTAATTCTTCAGGGTGAAAATCGAGGATATAAGTGTGAACTTATATCAGTTGATATCTCGGTGCATTTTTAAGCTAGCGCAAATCTGATAACACAGATCGACGCAGCTTAAAAATCCGCATCGAATGCACTATACTACATTGAGAAACGCTTAATACAAAAATTAGTTATGATCGTTTGAAAAATGATGCATTAGTGTATGTTGAGTTTCCATGTACACTCAACATTGCTTCCAAAAACATTTTGACAAAAATTTTTTCGAAAAATTTCAAAATAATTTAGCAAAAAGTAGATGTTTTTAGATTCCATTTCTCAAGGCAAAGACGATAGACAATGTTATTCAACGAAAAAATTAATTCTTCAGGGTGAAAATCGAGAATATAAGTGTGAACTTATATCAGTTGATATCTCGGTGCATTTTTAAGCTAGCGCAAATCTGATAACACAGATCGACGCAGCTTAAAAATCCGCATCGAATGCACTATACTACATTGAAAAACGCTTGATACAAAAATTAGTTATGATCGTTTGAAAAATGATGCATTAGTGTATGTTGAGTTTCCATGTACACTCAACATTGCTTCCAAAAACATTTTGACAAAAATTTTTTCGAAAAAGTTCAAAATAATTTAGCAAAAAGTAGATGTTTTTAGATTCCTTTTTCAAGGCAAAGACGATGGACAATGTTATTCAACGAAAAAATTATTTCTTCAGGGTGAAAATCGAGGATATAAGTGTGAACTTATATCAGTTGATATCTCGGTGCATTTTTAAGCTAGCGCAAATCTGATAACACAGATCGACGCAGCTTAAAAATCCGGATCGAATGCACTATACTACATTGAAAAACGCTTGATACAAAAATTAGTTATGATTGTTTGAAAAATGATGCATTAGTGTATGTTGAGTTTCCATGTACACTCAACATTGCTTCCAAAAACATTTTGACAAAAATTTTTTCGAAAAATTTCAAAATAATTTAGCAAAAAGTAGATGTTTTTAGATTCCTTTTTTCAAGGCAAAGACGATGGACAATGTTATTCAACGAAAAAATTATTTCTTCAGGGTGAAAATCGAGGATATAAGTGTGAACTTATATCAGTTGATATCTCGGTGCATTTTTAAGCTAGCGCAAATCTGATAACACAGATCGACGCAGCTTAAAAATCCAGATCGAATGCACTATACTACATTGAAAAACGCTTGATACAAAAATTAGTTATGATCTTTTGAAAAATGATGCATTAGTGTATGTTGAGTTTCCATGTACACTCAACATTGCTTCCAAAAACATTTTGACAAAAATTTTTTCGAAAAATTTCAAAATAATTTAGCAAAAAGTAGATGTTTTTAGATTCCATTTCTCAAGGCAAAGACGATAGACAATGTTATTCAACGAAAAAATTAATTCTTCAGGGTGAAAATCGAGGATATAAGTGTGAACTTATATCAGTTGATATCTCGGTGCATTTTTAAGCTAGCGCAAATCTGCTTACACAGATCGACGCAGCTTAAAAATCCGCATCGAATGCACTATACTACATTGAAAAACGCTTGATACAAAAATTAGTTATGATCGTTTGAAAAATGATGCATTAGTGTATGTTGAGTTTCCATGTACACTCAACATTGCTTCCAAAAACATTTTGACAAAAATTTTTTCGAAAAATTTCAAAATAATTTAGCAAAAAGTAGATGTTTTTAGATTCCTTTTTTCAAGGCAAAGACGATGGACAATGTTATTCAACGAAAAAATTATTTCTTCAGGGTGAAAATCGAGGATATAAGTGTGAACTTATATCAGTTGATATCTCGGTGCATTTTTAAGCTAGCGCAAATCTGATAACACAGATCGACGCAGCGTAAAAATCCGCATCGAATGCACTATACTACATTGAAAAACGCTTGATACAAAAATTAGTTATGATCTTTTGAAAAATGATGCATTAGTGTATGTTGAGTTTCCATGTACACTCAACATTGCTTCCAAAAACATTTTGACAAAAATTTTTTCGAAAAATTTCAAAATAATTTAGCAAAAAGTAGATGTTTTTAGATTCCTTTTTTCAAGGCAAAGACGATGGACAATGTTATTCAACGAAAAAATTATTTCTTCAGGGTGAAAATCGAGGATATAAGTGTGAACTTATATCAGTTGATATCTCGGTGCATTTTTAAGCTAGCGCAAATCTGATAACACAGATCGACGCAGCTTAAAAATCCGCATCGAATGCACTATACTACATTGAAAAACGCTTGATACAAAAATTAGTTATGATCGTTTGAAAAATGATGCATTAGTGTATGTTGAGTTTCCATGTACACTCAACATTGCTTCCAAAAACATTTTGACAAAAATTTTTTCGAAAAATTTCAAAATAATTTAGCAAAAAGTAGATGTTTTTAGATTCCTTTTTTCAAGGCAAAGACGATGGACAATGTTATTCAACGAAAAAATTATTTCTTCAGGGTGAAAATCGAGGATATAAGTGTGAACTTATATCAGTTGATATATCGGTGCATTTTTAAGCTAGCGCAAATCTGATAACACAGATCGACGCAGCGTAAAAATCCGCATCGAATGCACTATACTACATTGAAAAACGCTTGATACAAAAATTAGTTATGATCTTTTGAAAAATGATGCATTAGTGTATGTTGAGTTTCCATGTACACTCAACATTGCTTCCAAAAACATTTTGACAAAAATTTTTTCGAAAAATTTCAAAATAATTTAGCAAAAAGTAGATGTTTTTAGATTCCATTTCTCAAGGCAAAGACGATAGACAATGTTATTCAACGAAAAAATTAATTCTTCAGGGTGAAAATCGAGGATATAAGTGTGAACTTATATCAGTTGATATCTCGGTGCATTTTTAAGCTAGCGCAAATCTGATAACACAGATCGACGCAGCTTAAAAATCCGCATCGAATGCACTATACTACATTGAAAAACGCTTGATACAAAAATTAGTTATGATCGTTTGAAAAATGATGCATTAGTGTATGTTGAGTTTCCATGTACACTCAACATTGCTTCCAAAAACATTTTGACAAAAATTTTTTCGAAAAATTTCAAAATAATTTAGCAAAAAGTAGATGTTTTTAGATTCCTTTTTTCAAGGCAAAGACGATGGACAATGTTATTCAACGAAAAAATTATTTCTTCAGGGTGAAAATCGAGGATATAAGTGTGAACTTATATCAGTTGATATCTCGGTGCATTTTTAAGCTAGCGCAAATCTGATAACACAGATCGACGCAGCTTAAAAATCCGCATCGAATGCACTATACTACATTGAAAAACGCTTGATACAAAAATTAGTTATGATCGTTTGAAAAATGATGCATTAGTGTATGTTGAGTTTCCATGTACACTCAACATTGCTTCCAAAAACATTTTGACGAAAATTTTTTCGAAAAATTTCAAAATAATTTAGCAAAAAGTAGATGTTTTTAGATTCCTTTTTTCAAGGCAAAGACGATGGACAATGTTATTCAACGAAAAAATTATTTCTTCAGGGTGAAAATCGAGGATATAAGTGTGAACTTATATCAGTTGATATATCGGTGCATTTTTAAGCTAGCGCAAATCTGATAACACAGATCGACGCAGCGTAAAAATCCGCATCGAATGCACTATACTACATTGAAAAACGCTTGATACAAAAATTAGTTATGATCTTTTGAAAAATGATGCATTAGTGTATGTTGAGTTTCCATGTACACTCAACATTGCTTCCAAAAACATTTTGACAAAAATTTTTTCGAAAAATTTCAAAATAATTTAGCAAAAAGTAGATGTTTTTAGATTCCATTTCTCAAGGCAAAGACGATAGACAATGTTATTCAACGAAAAAATTAATTCTTCAGGGTGAAAATCGAGGATATAAGTGTGAACTTATATCAGTTGATATCTCGGTGCATTTTTAAGCTAGCGCAAATCTGATAACACAGATCGACGCAGCTTAAAAATCCGCATCGAATGCACTATACTACATTGAAAAACGCTTGATACAAAAATTAGTTATGATCTTTTGAAAAATGATGCATTAGTGTATGTTGAGTTTCCATGTACACTCAACATTGCTTCCAAAAACATTTTGACAAAAATTTTTTCAAAAAATTTCAAAATAATTTAGCAAAAAGTAGATGTTTTTAGATTCCATTTCTCAAAGCAAAGACGATAGACAATGTTATTCAACGAAAAAATTAATTCTTCAGGGTGAAAATCGAGGATATAAGTGTGAACTTATATCAGTTGATATCTCGGTGCATTTTTAAGCTAGCGCAAATCTGATAACACAGATCGACGCAGCTTAAAAATCCGCATCGAATGCACTATACTACATTGAAAAACGCTTGATACAAAAATTAGTTATGATCGTTTGAAAAATGATGCATTAGTGTATGTTGAGTTTCCATGTACACTCAACATTGCTTCCAAAAACATTTTGACAAAAATTTTTTCGAAAAATTTCAAAATAATTTAGCAAAAAGTAGATGTTTTTAGATTCCTTTTTCCAAGGCAAAGACGATGGACAATGTTATTCAACGAAAAAATTAATTCTTCAGGGTGAAAATCGAGGATATAAGTGTGAACTTATATTAGTTGATATCTCGGTGCATTTTTAAGCTAGCGCAAATTTGATAACACAGATCGACGCAGCTTAAAAATCCGCATCGAATGCACTATACTACATTGAGAAACGCTTAATACAAAAATTAGTTATGATCGTTTGAAAAATGATGCATTAGTGTATGTTGAGTTTCCATGTACACTCAACATTGCTTCCAAAAACATTTTGACAAAAATTTTTTCGAAAAATTTCAAAATAATTTAGCAAAAAGTAGATGTTTTAAGATTCCATTTTTCAAGGCAAAGACGATGGACAATGTTATTCAACGAAAAAATTAATTCTTCAGGGTGAAAATCGAGGATATAAGTGTGAACTTATATCAGTTGATATCTCGGTGCATTTTTAAGCTAGCGCAAATCTGATAACACAGATCGACGCAGCGTAAAAATCCGCATCGAATGCACTATACTACATTGAGAAACGCTTAATACAAAAATTAGTTATGATCGTTTGAAAAATGATGCATTAGTGTATGTTGAGTTTCCATGTACACTCAACATTGCTTCCAAAAACATTTTGACAAAAATTTTTTCGAAAAATTTCAAAATAATTTAGCAAAAAGTAGATGTTTTTAGATTCCTTTTTTCAAGGCAAAGACGATGGACAATGTTATTCAACGAAAAAATTATTTCTTCAGGGTGAAAATCGAGGATATAAGTGTGAACTTATATCAGTTGATATCTCGGTGCATTTTTAAGCTAGCGCAAATTTGATAACACAGATCGACGCAGCTTAAAAATCCGCATCGAATGCACTATACTACATTGAGAAACGCTTAATACAAAAATTAGTTATGATCGTTTGAAAAATGATGCATTAGTGTATGTTGAGTTTCCATGTACACTCAACATTGCTTCCAAAAACATTTTGACAAAAATTTTTTCGAAAAATTTCAAAATAATTTAGCAAAAAGTAGATGTTTTAAGATTCCATTTTTCAAGGCAAAGACGATGGACAATGTTATTCAACGAAAAAATTAATTCTTCAGGGTGAAAATCGAGGATATAAGTGTGAACTTATATCAGTTGATATCTCGGTGCATTTTTAAGCTAGCGCAAATCTGATAACACAGATCGACGCAGCGTAAAAATCCGCATCGAATGCACTATACTACATTGAAAAACGCTTGATACAAAAATTAGTTATAATCTTTTGAAAAATGATGCATTAGTGTATGTTGAGTTTCCATGTACACTCAACATTGCTTCCAAAAACATTTTGACAAAAATTTTTTCGAAAAATTTCAAAATAATTTAGCAAAAAGTAGATGTTTTTAGATTCCTTTTTTCAAGGCAAAGACGATGGACAATGTTATTCAACGAAAAAATTATTTCTTCAGGGTGAAAATCGAGGATATAAGTGTGAACTTATATCAGTTGATATCTCGGTGCATTTTTAAGCTAGCGCAAATCTGATAACACAGATCGACGCAGCGTAAAAATCCGCATCGAATGCACTATACTACATTGAAAAACGCTTGAGTCAAAAATTAGTTATGATCTTTTGAAAAATGATGCATTAGTGTATGTTGAGTTTCCATGTACACTCAACATTGCTTCCAAAAACATTTTGACAAAAATTTTTTCGAAAAATTTCAAAATAATTTAGCAAAAAGTAGATGTTTTTAGATTCCTTTTTTCAAGGCAAAGACGATGGACAATGTTATTCAACGAAAAAATTATTTCTTCAGGGTGAAAATCGAGGATATAAGTGTGAACTTATATCAGTTGATATCTCGGTGCATTTTTAAGCTAGCGCAAATCTGATAACACAGATCGACGCAGCTTAAAAATCCGGATCGAATGCACTATACTACATTGAAAAACGCTTGATACAAAAATTAGTTATGATCTTTTGAAAAATGATGCATTAGTGTATGTTGAGTTTCCATGTACACTCAACATTGCTTCCAAAAACATTTTGACAAAAATTTTTTCGAAAAATTTCAAAAT
This sequence comes from Auanema rhodensis, assembly GCA_964057225.1. Lineage (NCBI taxonomy): Eukaryota > Metazoa > Nematoda > Chromadorea > Rhabditida > Rhabditidae > Auanema > Auanema rhodense. The sequence continues at coordinate 3,191,827 of OZ059899.1, read as the reverse complement.
AATTTAGCAAAAAGTAGATGTTTTTAGATTCCTTTTTTCAAGGCAAAGACGATGGACAATGTTATTCAACGAAAAAATTATTTCTTCAGGGTGAAAATCGAGGATATAAGTGTGAACTTATATCAGTTGATATATCGGTGCATTTTTAAGCTAGCGCAAATCTGATAACACAGATCGACGCAGCGTAAAAATCCGCATCGAATGCACTATACTACATTGAAAAACGCTTGATACAAAAATTAGTTATGATCTTTTGAAAAATGATGCATTAGTGTATGTTGAGTTTCCATGTACACTCAACATTGCTTCCAAAAACATTTTGACAAAAATTTTTTCGAAAAATTTCAAAATAATTTAGCAAAAAGTAGATGTTTTTAGATTCCTTTTTTCAAGGCAAAGACGATGGACAATGTTATTCAACGAAAAAATTATTTCTTCAGGGTGAAAATCGAGGATATAAGTGTGAACTTATATCAGTTGATATCTCGGTGCATTTTTAAGCTAGCGCAAATCTGATAACACAGATCGACGCAGCTTAAAAATCCGCATCGAATGCACTATACTACATTGAGAAACGCTTAATACAAAAATTAGTTATGATCGTTTGAAAAATGATGCATTAGTGTATGTTGAGTTTCCATGTACACTCAACATTGCTTCCAAAAACATTTTGACAAAAATTTTTTCGAAAAATTTCAAAATAATTTAGCAAAAAGTAGATGTTTTTAGATTCCTTTTTTCAAGGCAAAGACGATGGACAATGTTATTCAACGAAAAAATTATTTCTTCAGGGTGAAAATCGAGGATATAAGTGTGAACTTATATCAGTTGATATATCGGTGCATTTTTAAGCTAGCGCAAATCTGATAACACAGATCGACGCAGCGTAAAAATCCGCATCGAATGCACTATACTACATTGAAAAACGCTTGATACAAAAATTAGTTATGATCTTTTGAAAAATGATGCATTAGTGTATGTTGAGTTTCCATGTACACTCAACATTGCTTCCAAAAACATTTTGACAAAAATTTTTTCGAAAAATTTCAAAATAATTTAGCAAAAAGTAGATGTTTTTAGATTCCTTTTTTCAAGGCAAAGACGATGGACAATGTTATTCAACGAAAAAATTATTTCTTCAGGGTGAAAATCGAGGATATAAGTGTGAACTTATATCAGTTGATATCTCGGTGCATTTTTAAGCTAGCGCAAATCTGATAACACAGATCGACGCAGCTTAAAAATCCGCATCGAATGCACTATACTACATTGAGAAACGCTTAATACAAAAATTAGTTATGATCGTTTGAAAAATGATGCATTAGTGTATGTTGAGTTTCCATGTACACTCAACATTGCTTCCAAAAACATTTTGACAAAAATTTTTTCGAAAAATTTCAAAATAATTTAGCAAAAAGTAGATGTTTTTAGATTCCTTTTTTTCAAGGCAAAGACGATGGACAATGTTATTCAACGAAAAAATTATTTCTTCAGGGTGAAAATCGAGGATATAAGTGTGAACTTATATCAGTTGATATCTCGGTGCATTTTTAAGCTAGCGCAAATCTGATAACACAGATCGACGCAGCGTAAAAATCCGCATCGAATGCACTATACTACATTGAAAAACGCTTGAGTCAAAAATTAGTTATGATCTTTTGAAAAATGATGCATTAGTGTATGTTGAGTTTCCATGTACACTCAACATTGCTTCCAAAAACATTTTGACAAAAATTTTTTCGAAAAATTTCAAAATAATTTAGCAAAAAGTAGATGTTTTTAGATTCCTTTTTTCAAGGCAAAGACGATGGACAATGTTATTCAACGAAAAAATTATTTCTTCAGGGTGAAAATCGAGGATATAAGTGTGAACTTATATCAGTTGATATCTCGGTGCATTTTTAAGCTAGCGCAAATCTGATAACACAGATCGACGCAGCTTAAAAATCCGGATCGAATGCACTATACTACATTGAAAAACGCTTGATACAAAAATTAGTTATGATCTTTTGAAAAATGATGCATTAGTGTATGTTGAGTTTCCATGTACACTCAACATTGCTTCCAAAAACATTTTGACAAAAATTTTTTCGAAAAATTTCAAAATAATTTAGCAAAAAGTAGATGTTTTTAGATTCCTTTTTTCAAGGCAAAGACGATGGACAATGTTATTCAACGAAAAAATTATTTCTTCAGGGTGAAAATCGAGGATATAAGTGTGAACTTATATCAGTTGATATCTCGGTGCATTTTTAAGCTAGCGCAAATCTGATAACACAGATCGACGCAGCTTAAAAATCCGCATCGCATGCACTATACTACATTGAAAAACGCTTGAGTCAAAAATTAGTTATGATCTTTTGAAAAATGATGCATTAGTGTATGTTGAGTTTCCATGTACACTCAACATTGCTTCCAAAAACATTTTGACAAAAATTTTTTCGAAAAATTTCAAAATAATTTAGCAAAAAGTAGATGTTTTTAGATTCCTTTTTTCAAGGCAAAGACGATGGACAATGTTATTCAACGAAAAAATTATTTCTTCAGGGTGAAAATCGAGGATATAAGTGTGAACTTATATCAGTTGATATCTCGGTGCATTTTTAAGCTAGCGCAAATCTGATAACACAGATCGACGCAGCTTAAAAATCCGGATCGAATGCACTATACTACATTGAAAAACGCTTGATACAAAAATTAGTTATGATCTTTTGAAAAATGATGCATTAGTGTATGTTGAGTTTCCATGTACACTCAACATTGCTTCCAAAAACATTTTGACAAAAATTTTTTCGAAAAATTTCAAAATAATTTAGCAAAAAGTAGATGTTTTTAGATTCCTTTTTTCAAGGCAAAGACGATGGACAATGTTATTCAACGAAAAAATTATTTCTTCAGGGTGAAAATCGAGGATATAAGTGTGAACTTATATCAGTTGATATCTCGGTGCATTTTTAAGCTAGCGCAAATCTGATAACACAGATCGACGCAGCTTAAAAATCCGCATCGCATGCACTATACTACATTGAAAAACGCTTGATACAAAAATTAGTTATGATCGTTTGAAAAATGATGCATTAGTGTATGTTGAGTTTCCATGTACACTCAACATTGCTTCCAAAAACATTTTGACAAAAATTTTTTCGAAAAATTTCAAAATAATTTAGCAAAAAGTAGATGTTTTTAGATTCCTTTTTTCAAGGCAAAGACGATGGACAATGTTATTCAACGAAAAAATTATTTCTTCAGGGTGAAAATCGAGGATATAAGTGTGAACTTATATCAGTTGATATCTCGGTGCATTTTTAAGCTAGCGCAAATCTGATAACACAGATCGACGCAGCTTAAAAATCCGGATCGAATGCACTATACTACATTGAAAAACGCTTGATACAAAAATTAGTTATGATCTTTTGAAAAATGATGCATTAGTGTATGTTGAGTTTCCATGTACACTCAACATTGCTTCCAAAAACATTTTGACAAAAATTTTTTCGAAAAATTTCAAAATAATTTAGCAAAAAGTAGATGTTTTTAGATTCCTTTTTTCAAGGCAAAGACGATGGACAATGTTATTCAACGAAAAAATTATTTCTTCAGGGTGAAAATCGAGGATATAAGTGTGAACTTATATCAGTTGATATCTCGGTGCATTTTTAAGCTAGCGCAAATCTGATAACACAGATCGACGCAGCTTAAAAATCCGCATCGCATGCACTATACTACATTGAAAAACGCTTGAGTCAAAAATTAGTTATGATCTTTTGAAAAATGATGCATTAGTGTATGTTGAGTTTCCATGTACACTCAACATTGCTTCCAAAAACATTTTGACAAAAATTTTTTCGAAAAATTTCAAAATAATTTAGCAAAAAGTAGATGTTTTTAGATTCCTTTTTTCAAGGCAAAGACGATGGACAATGTTATTCAACGAAAAAATTATTTCTTCAGGGTGAAAATCGAGGATATAAGTGTGAACTTATATCAGTTGATATCTCGGTGCATTTTTAAGCTAGCGCAAATCTGATAACACAGATCGACGCAGCTTAAAAATCCGGATCGAATGCACTATACTACATTGAAAAACGCTTGATACAAAAATTAGTTATGATCTTTTGAAAAATGATGCATTAGTGTATGTTGAGTTTCCATGTACACTCAACATTGCTTCCAAAAACATTTTGACAAAAATTTTTTCGAAAAATTTCAAAATAATTTAGCAAAAAGTAGATGTTTTTAGATTCCTTTTTTCAAGGCAAAGACGATGGACAATGTTATTCAACGAAAAAATTATTTCTTCAGGGTGAAAATCGAGGATATAAGTGTGAACTTATATCAGTTGATATCTCGGTGCATTTTTAAGCTAGCGCAAATCTGATAACACAGATCGACGCAGCTTAAAAATCCGCATCGCATGCACTATACTACATTGAAAAACGCTTGATACAAAAATTAGTTATGATCGTTTGAAAAATGATGCATTAGTGTATGTTGAGTTTCCATGTACACTCAACATTGCTTCCAAAAACATTTTGACAAAAATTTTTTCGAAAAATTTCAAAATAATTTAGCAAAAAGTAGATGTTTTTAGATTCCTTTTTTCAAGGCAAAGACGATGGACAATGTTATTCAACGAAAAAATTATTTCTTCAGGGTGAAAATCGAGGATATAAGTGTGAACTTATATCAGTTGATATCTCGGTGCATTTTTAAGCTAGCGCAAATCTGATAACACAGATCGACGCAGCGTAAAAATCCGCATCGAATGCACTATACTACATTGAAAAACGCTTGAGTCAAAAATTAGTTATGATCTTTTGAAAAATGATGCATTAGTGTATGTTGAGTTTCCATGTACACTCAACATTGCTTCCAAAAACATTTTGACAAAAATTTTTTCGAAAAATTTCAAAATAATTTAGCAAAAAGTAGATGTTTTTAGATTCCTTTTTTCAAGGCAAAGACGATGGACAATGTTATTCAACGAAAAAATTATTTCTTCAGGGTGAAAATCGAGGATATAAGTGTGAACTTATATCAGTTGATATCTCGGTGCATTTTTAAGCTAGCGCAAATCTGATAACACAGATCGACGCAGCTTAAAAATCCGCATCGAATGCACTATACTACATTGAAAAACGCTTGATACAAAAATTAGTTATGATCGTTTGAAAAATGATGCATTAGTGTATGTTGAGTTTCCATGTACACTCAACATTGCTTCCAAAAACATTTTGACAAAAATTTTTTCGAAAAATTTCAAAATAATTTAGCAAAAAGTAGATGTTTTTAGATTCCTTTTTTCAAGGCAAAGACGATGGACAATGTTATTCAACGAAAAAATTATTTCTTCAGGGTGAAAATCGAGGATATAAGTGTGAACTTATATCAGTTGATATATCGGTGCATTTTTAAGCTAGCGCAAATCTGATAACACAGATCGACGCAGCTTAAAAATCCGCATCGAATGCACTATACTACATTGAAAAACGCTTGATACAAAAATTAGTTATGATCTTTTGAAAAATGATGCATTAGTGTATGTTGAGTTTCCATGTACACTCAACATTGCTTCCAAAAACATTTTGACAAAAATTTTTTCAAAAAATTTCAAAATAATTTAGCAAAAAGTAGATGTTTTTAGATTCCATTTCTCAAAGCAAAGACGATAGACAATGTTATTCAACGAAAAAATTAATTCTTCAGGGTGAAAATCGAGGATATAAGTGTGAACTTATATCAGTTGATATCTCGGTGCATTTTTAAGCTAGCGCAAATCTGATAACACAGATCGACGCAGCGTAAAAATCCGCATCGAATGCACTATACTACATTGAAAAACGCTTGAGTCAAAAATTAGTTATGATCTTTTGAAAAATGATGCATTAGTGTATGTTGAGTTTCCATGTACACTCAACATTGCTTCCAAAAACATTTTGACAAAAATTTTTTCGAAAAATTTCAAAATAATTTAGCAAAAAGTAGATGTTTTTAGATTCCTTTTTTCAAGGCAAAGACGATGGACAATGTTATTCAACGAAAAAATTATTTCTTCAGGGTGAAAATCGAGGATATAAGTGTGAACTTATATCAGTTGATATCTCGGTGCATTTTTAAGCTAGCGCAAATCTGATAACACAGATCGACGCAGCTTAAAAATCCGCATCGAATGCACTATACTACATTGAAAAACGCTTGATACAAAAATTAGTTATGATCGTTTGAAAAATGATGCATTAGTGTATGTTGAGTTTCCATGTACACTCAACATTGCTTCCAAAAACATTTTGACAAAAATTTTTTCGAAAAATTTCAAAATAATTTAGCAAAAAGTAGATGTTTTTAGATTCCTTTTTTCAAGGCAAAGACGATGGACAATGTTATTCAACGAAAAAATTATTTCTTCAGGGTGAAAATCGAGGATATAAGTGTGAACTTATATCAGTTGATATATCGGTGCATTTTTAAGCTAGCGCAAATCTGATAACACAGATCGACGCAGCGTAAAAATCCGCATCGAATGCACTATACTACATTGAAAAACGCTTGATACAAAAATTAGTTATGATCTTTTGAAAAATGATGCATTAGTGTATGTTGAGTTTCCATGTACACTCAACATTGCTTCCAAAAACATTTTGACAAAAATTTTTTCGAAAAATTTCAAAATAATTTAGCAAAAAGTAGATGTTTTTAGATTCCATTTCTCAAGGCAAAGACGATAGACAATGTTATTCAACGAAAAAATTAATTCTTCAGGGTGAAAATCGAGGATATAAGTGTGAACTTATATCAGTTGATATCTCGGTGCATTTTTAAGCTAGCGCAAATCTGATAACACAGATCGACGCAGCTTAAAAATCCGCATCGAATGCACTATACTACATTGAAAAACGCTTGATACAAAAATTAGTTATGATCTTTTGAAAAATGATGCATTAGTGTATGTTGAGTTTCCATGTACACTCAACATTGCTTCCAAAAACATTTTGACAAAAATTTTTTCAAAAAATTTCAAAATAATTTAGCAAAAAGTAGATGTTTTTAGATTCCATTTCTCAAAGCAAAGACGATAGACAATGTTATTCAACGAAAAAATTAATTCTTCAGGGTGAAAATCGAGGATATAAGTGTGAACTTATATCAGTTGATATCTCGGTGCATTTTTAAGCTAGCGCAAATCTGATAACACAGATCGACGCAGCTTAAAAATTCGCATCGAATGCACTATACTACATTGAAAAACGCTTGATACAAAAATTAGTTATGATCGTTTGAAAAATGATGCATTAGTGTATGTTGAGTTTCCATGTACACTCAACATTGCTTCCAAAAACATTTTGACAAAAATTTTTTCGAAAAATTTCAAAATAATTTAGCAAAAAGTAGATGTTTTTAGATTCCTTTTTTCAAGGCAAAGACGATGGACAATGTTATTCAACAAAAAAATTATTTCTTCAGGGTGAAAATCGAGGATATAAGTGTGAACTTATATCAGTTGATATCTCGGTGCATTTTTAAGCTAGCGCAAATTTGATAACACAGATCGACGCAGCTTAAAAATCCGCATCGAATGCACTATACTACATTGAGAAACGCTTAATACAAAAATTAGTTATGATCGTTTGAAAAATGATGCATTAGTGTATGTTGAGTTTCCATGTATACTCAACATTGCTTCCAAAAACATTTTGACAAAAATTTTTTCGAAAAATTTCAAAATAATTTAGCAAAAAGTAGATGTTTTAAGATTCCATTTTTCAAGGCAAAGACGATGGACAATGTTATTCAACGAAAAAATTAATTCTTCAGGGTGAAAATCGAGGATATAAGTGTGAACTTATATCAGTTGATATCTCGGTGCATTTTTAAGCTAGCGCAAATCTGATAACACAGATCGACGCAGCGTAAAAATCCGCATCGAATGCACTATACTACATTGAAAAACGCTTGATACAAAAATTAGTTATAATCTTTTGAAAAATGATGCATTAGTGTATGTTGAGTTTCCATGTACACTCAACATTGCTTCCAAAAACATTTTGACAAAAATTTTTTCGAAAAATTTCAAAATAATTTAGCAAAAAGTAGATGTTTTTAGATTCCTTTTTTCAAGGCAAAGACGATGGACAATGTTATTCAACGAAAAAATTATTTCTTCAGGGTGAAAATCGAGGATATAAGTGTGAACTTATATCAGTTGATATCTCGGTGCATTTTTAAGCTAGCGCAAATCTGATAACACAGATCGACGCAGCGTAAAAATCCGCATCGAATGCACTATACTACATTGAAAAACGCTTGAGTCAAAAATTAGTTATGATCTTTTGAAAAATGATGCATTAGTGTATGTTGAGTTTCCATGTACACTCAACATTGCTTCCAAAAACATTTTGACAAAAATTTTTTCGAAAAATTTCAAAATAATTTAGCAAAAAGTAGATGTTTTTAGATTCCTTTTTTCAAGGCAAAGACGATGGACAATGTTATTCAACGAAAAAATTATTTCTTCAGGGTGAAAATCGAGGATATAAGTGTGAACTTATATCAGTTGATATCTCGGTGCATTTTTAAGCTAGCGCAAATCTGATAACACAGATCGACGCAGCTTAAAAATCCGGATCGAATGCACTATACTACATTGAAAAACGCTTGATACAAAAATTAGTTATGATCTTTTGAAAAATGATGCATTAGTGTATGTTGAGTTTCCATGTACACTCAACATTGCTTCCAAAAACATTTTGACAAAAATTTTTTCGAAAAATTTCAAAATAATTTAGCAAAAAGTAGATGTTTTTAGATTCCTTTTTTCAAGGCAAAGACGATGGACAATGTTATTCAACGAAAAAATTATTTCTTCAGGGTGAAAATCGAGGATATAAGTGTGAACTTATATCAGTTGATATATCGGTGCATTTTTAAGCTAGCGCAAATCTGATAACACAGATCGACGCAGCGTAAAAATCCGCATCGAATGCACTATACTACATTGAAAAACGCTTGATACAAAAATTAGTTATGATCGTTTGAAAAATGATGCATTAGTGTATGTTGAGTTTCCATGTACACTCAACATTGCTTCCAAAAACATTTTGACAAAAATTTTTTCGAAAAATTTCAAAATAATTTAGCAAAAAGTAGATGTTTTTAGATTCCTTTTTTTAAGGCAAAGACGATGGACAATGTTATTCAACGAAAAAATTATTTCTTCAGGGTGAAAATCGAGGATATAAGTGTGAACTTATATCAGTTGATATCTCGGTGCATTTTTAAGCTAGCGCAAATTTGATAACACAGATCGACGCAGCTTAAAAATCCGCATCGAATGCACTATACTACATTGAGAAACGCTTAATACAAAAATTAGTTATGATCGTTTGAAAAATGATGCATTAGTGTATGTTGAGTTTCCATGTACACTCAACATTGCTTCCAAAAACATTTTGACAAAAATTTTTTCAAAAAATTTCAAAATAATTTAGCAAAAAGTAGATGTTTTTAGATTCCATTTCTCAAAGCAAAGACGATAGACAATGTTATTCAACGAAAAAATTAATTCTTCAGGGTGAAAATCGAGGATATAAGTGTGAACTTATATCAGTTGATATCTCGGTGCATTTTTAAGCTAGCGCAAATCTGATAACACAGATCGACGCAGCGTAAAAATCCGCATCGAATGCACTATACTACATTGAAAAACGCTTGAGTCAAAAATTAGTTATGATCTTTTGAAAAATGATGCATTAGTGTATGTTGAGTTTCCATGTACACTCAACATTGCTTCCAAAAACATTTTGACAAAAATTTTTTCGAAAAATTTCAAAATAATTTAGCAAAAAGTAGATGTTTTTAGATTCCTTTTTTCAAGGCAAAGACGATGGACAATGTTATTCAACGAAAAAATTATTTCTTCAGGGTGAAAATCGAGGATATAAGTGTGAACTTATATCAGTTGATATCTCGGTGCATTTTTAAGCTAGCGCAAATCTGATAACACAGATCGACGCAGCTTAAAAATCCGCATCGAATGCACTATACTACATTGAAAAACGCTTGATACAAAAATTAGTTATGATCGTTTGAAAAATGATGCATTAGTGTATGTTGAGTTTCCATGTACACTCAACATTGCTTCCAAAAACATTTTGACAAAAATTTTTTCGAAAAATTTCAAAATAATTTAGCAAAAAGTAGATGTTTTTAGATTCCTTTTTTCAAGGCAAAGACGATGGACAATGTTATTCAACGAAAAAATTATTTCTTCAGGGTGAAAATCGAGGATATAAGTGTGAACTTATATCAGTTGATATATCGGTGCATTTTTAAGCTAGCGCAAATCTGATAACACAGATCGACGCAGCGTAAAAATCCGCATCGAATGCACTATACTACATTGAAAAACGCTTGATACAAAAATTAGTTATGATCTTTTGAAAAATGATGCATTAGTGTATGTTGAGTTTCCATGTACACTCAACATTGCTTCCAAAAACATTTTGACAAAAATTTTTTCGAAAAATTTCAAAATAATTTAGCAAAAAGTAGATGTTTTTAGATTCCTTTTTTCAAGGCAAAGACGATGGACAATGTTATTCAACGAAAAAATTATTTCTTCAGGGTGAAAATCGAGGATATAAGTGTGAACTTATATCAGTTGATATATCGGTGCATTTTTAAGCTAGCGCAAATCTGATAACACAGATCGACGCAGCGTAAAAATCCGCATCGAATGCACTATACTACATTGAAAAACGCTTGATACAAAAATTAGTTATGATCGTTTGAAAAATGATGCATTAGTGTATGTTGAGTTTCCATGTACACTCAACATTGCTTCCAAAAACATTTTGACAAAAATTTTTTCGAAAAATTTCAAAATAATTTAGCAAAAAGTAGATGTTTTTAGATTCCTTTTTTCAAGGCAAAGACGATGGACAATGTTATTCAACGAAAAAATTATTTCTTCAGGGTGAAAATCGAGGATATAAGTGTGAACTTATATCAGTTGATATCTCGGTGCATTTTTAAGCTAGCGCAAATTTGATAACACAGATCGACGCAGCTTAAAAATCCGCATCGAATGCACTATACTACATTGAGAAACGCTTAATACAAAAATTAGTTATGATCGTTTGAAAAATGATGCATTAGTGTATGTTGAGTTTCCATGTACACTCAACATTGCTTCCAAAAACATTTTGACAAAAATTTTTTCAAAAAATTTCAAAATAATTTAGCAAAAAGTAGATGTTTTTAGATTCCATTTCTCAAAGCAAAGACGATAGACAATGTTATTCAACGAAAAAATTAATTCTTCAGGGTGAAAATCGAGGATATAAGTGTGAACTTATATCAGTTGATATCTCGGTGCATTTTTAAGCTAGCGCAAATCTGATAACACAGATCGACGCAGCGTAAAAATCCGCATCGAATGCACTATACTACATTGAAAAACGCTTGAGTCAAAAATTAGTTATGATCTTTTGAAAAATGATGCATTAGTGTATGTTGAGTTTCCATGTACACTCAACATTGCTTCCAAAAACATTTTGACAAAAATTTTTTCGAAAAATTTCAAAATAATTTAGCAAAAAGTAGATGTTTTTAGATTCCTTTTTTCAAGGCAAAGACGATGGACAATGTTATTCAACGAAAAAATTATTTCTTCAGGGTGAAAATCGAGGATATAAGTGTGAACTTATATCAGTTGATATCTCGGTGCATTTTTAAGCTAGCGCAAATCTGATAACACAGATCGACGCAGCTTAAAAATCCGCATCGAATGCACTATACTACATTGAAAAACGCTTGATACAAAAATTAGTTATGATCGTTTGAAAAATGATGCATTAGTGTATGTTGAGTTTCCATGTACACTCAACATTGCTTCCAAAAACATTTTGACAAAAATTTTTTCGAAAAATTTCAAAATAATTTAGCAAAAAGTAGATGTTTTTAGATTCCTTTTTTCAAGGCAAAGACGATGGACAATGTTATTCAACGAAAAAATTATTTCTTCAGGGTGAAAATCGAGGATATAAGTGTGAACTTATATCAGTTGATATATCGGTGCATTTTTAAGCTAGCGCAAATCTGATAACACAGATCGACGCAGCGTAAAAATCCGCATCGAATGCACTATACTACATTGAAAAACGCTTGATACAAAAATTAGTTATGATCTTTTGAAAAATGATGCATTAGTGTATGTTGAGTTTCCATGTACACTCAACATTGCTTCCAAAAACATTTTGACAAAAATTTTTTCGAAAAATTTCAAAATAATTTAGCAAAAAGTAGATGTTTTTAGATTCCATTTCTCAAGGCAAAGACGATAGACAATGTTATTCAACGAAAAAATTAATTCTTCAGGGTGAAAATCGAGGATATAAGTGTGAACTTATATCAGTTGATATCTCGGTGCATTTTTAAGCTAGCGCAAATCTGATAACACAGATCGACGCAGCTTAAAAATCCGCATCGAATGCACTATACTACATTGAAAAACGCTTGATACAAAAATTAGTTATGATCTTTTGAAAAATGATGCATTAGTGTATGTTGAGTTTCCATGTACACTCAACATTGCTTCCAAAAACATTTTGACAAAAATTTTTTCAAAAAATTTCAAAATAATTTAGCAAAAAGTAGATGTTTTTAGATTCCATTTCTCAAAGCAAAGACGATAGACAATGTTATTCAACGAAAAAATTAATTCTTCAGGGTGAAAATCGAGGATATAAGTGTGAACTTATATCAGTTGATATCTCGGTGCATTTTTAAGCTAGCGCAAATCTGATAACACAGATCGACGCAGCTTAAAAATTCGCATCGAATGCACTATACTACATTGAAAAACGCTTGATACAAAAATTAGTTATGATCGTTTGAAAAATGATGCATTAGTGTATGTTGAGTTTCCATGTACACTCAACATTGCTTCCAAAAACATTTTGACAAAAATTTTTTCGAAAAATTTCAAAATAATTTAGCAAAAAGTAGATGTTTTTAGATTCCTTTTTTCAAGGCAAAGACGATGGACAATGTTATTCAACAAAAAAATTATTTCTTCAGGGTGAAAATCGAGGATATAAGTGTGAACTTATATCAGTTGATATCTCGGTGCATTTTTAAGCTAGCGCAAATTTGATAACACAGATCGACGCAGCTTAAAAATCCGCATCGAATGCACTATACTACATTGAGAAACGCTTAATACAAAAATTAGTTATGATCGTTTGAAAAATGATGCATTAGTGTATGTTGAGTTTCCATGTATACTCAACATTGCTTCCAAAAACATTTTGACAAAAATTTTTTCGAAAAATTTCAAAATAATTTAGCAAAAAGTAGATGTTTTAAGATTCCATTTTTCAAGGCAAAGACGATGGACAATGTTATTCAACGAAAAAATTAATTCTTCAGGGTGAAAATCGAGGATATAAGTGTGAACTTATATCAGTTGATATCTCGGTGCATTTTTAAGCTAGCGCAAATCTGATAACACAGATCGACGCAGCGTAAAAATCCGCATCGAATGCACTATACTACATTGAAAAACGCTTGATACAAAAATTAGTTATAATCTTTTGAAAAATGATGCATTAGTGTATGTTGAGTTTCCATGTACACTCAACATTGCTTCCAAAAACATTTTGACAAAAATTTTTTCGAAAAATTTCAAAATAATTTAGCAAAAAGTAGATGTTTTTAGATTCCTTTTTTCAAGGCAAAGACGATGGACAATGTTATTCAACGAAAAAATTATTTCTTCAGGGTGAAAATCGAGGATATAAGTGTGAACTTATATCAGTTGATATCTCGGTGCATTTTTAAGCTAGCGCAAATCTGATAACACAGATCGACGCAGCGTAAAAATCCGCATCGAATGCACTATACTACATTGAAAAACGCTTGAGTCAAAAATTAGTTATGATCTTTTGAAAAATGATGCATTAGTGTATGTTGAGTTTCCATGTACACTCAACATTGCTTCCAAAAACATTTTGACAAAAATTTTTTCGAAAAATTTCAAAATAATTTAGCAAAAAGTAGATGTTTTTAGATTCCTTTTTTCAAGGCAAAGACGATGGACAATGTTATTCAACGAAAAAATTATTTCTTCAGGGTGAAAATCGAGGATATAAGTGTGAACTTATATCAGTTGATATCTCGGTGCATTTTTAAGCTAGCGCAAATCTGATAACACAGATCGACGCAGCTTAAAAATCCGGATCGAATGCACTATACTACATTGAAAAACGCTTGATACAAAAATTAGTTATGATCTTTTGAAAAATGATGCATTAGTGTATGTTGAGTTTCCATGTACACTCAACATTGCTTCCAAAAACATTTTGACAAAAATTTTTTCGAAAAATTTCAAAATAATTTAGCAAAAAGTAGATGTTTTTAGATTCCTTTTTTCAAGGCAAAGACGATGGACAATGTTATTCAACGAAAAAATTATTTCTTCAGGGTGAAAATCGAGGATATAAGTGTGAACTTATATCAGTTGATATATCGGTGCATTTTTAAGCTAGCGCAAATCTGATAACACAGATCGACGCAGCGTAAAAATCCGCATCGAATGCACTATACTACATTGAAAAACGCTTGATACAAAAATTAGTTATGATCGTTTGAAAAATGATGCATTAGTGTATGTTGAGTTTCCATGTACACTCAACATTGCTTCCAAAAACATTTTGACAAAAATTTTTTCGAAAAATTTCAAAATAATTTAGCAAAAAGTAGATGTTTTTAGATTCCTTTTTTCAAGGCAAAGACGATGGACAATGTTATTCAACGAAAAAATTATTTCTTCAGGGTGAAAATCGAGGATATAAGTGTGAACTTATATCAGTTGATATCTCGGTGCATTTTTAAGCTAGCGCAAATTTGATAACACAGATCGACGCAGCTTAAAAATCCGCATCGAATGCACTATACTACATTGAGAAACGCTTAATACAAAAATTAGTTATGATCGTTTGAAAAATGATGCATTAGTGTATGTTGAGTTTCCATGTACACTCAACATTGCTTCCAAAAACATTTTGACAAAAATTTTTTCGAAAAATTTCAAAATAATTTAGCAAAAAGTAGATGTTTTAAGATTCCATTTTTCAAGGCAAAGACGATGGACAATGTTATTCAACGAAAAAATTAATTCTTCAGGGTGAAAATCGAGGATATAAGTGTGAACTTATATCAGTTGATATCTCGGTGCATTTTTAAGCTAGCGCAAATCTGATAACACAGATCGACGCAGCGTAAAAATCCGCATCGAATGCACTATACTACATTGAGAAACGCTTAATACAAAAATTAGTTATGATCGTTTGAAAAATGATGCATTAGTGTATGTTGAGTTTCCATGTACACTCAACATTGCTTCCAAAAACATTTTGACAAAAATTTTTTCGAAAAATTTCAAAATAATTTAGCAAAAAGTAGATGTTTTTAGATTCCTTTTTTCAAGGCAAAGACGATGGACAATGTTATTCAACGAAAAAATTATTTCTTCAGGGTGAAAATCGAGGATATAAGTGTGAACTTATATCAGTTGATATCTCGGTGCATTTTTAAGCTAGCGCAAATTTGATAACACAGATCGACGCAGCTTAAAAATCCGCATCGAATGCACTATACTACATTGAGAAACGCTTAATACAAAAATTAGTTATGATCGTTTGAAAAATGATGCATTAGTGTATGTTGAGTTTCCATGTACACTCAACATTGCTTCCAAAAACATTTTGACAAAAATTTTTTCGAAAAATTTCAAAATAATTTAGCAAAAAGTAGATGTTTTAAGATTCCATTTTTCAAGGCAAAGACGATGGACAATGTTATTCAACGAAAAAATTAATTCTTCAGGGTGAAAATCGAGGATATAAGTGTGAACTTATATCAGTTGATATCTCGGTGCATTTTTAAGCTAGCGCAAATCTGATAACACAGATCGACGCAGCGTAAAAATCCGCATCGAATGCACTATACTACATTGAAAAACGCTTGATACAAAAATTAGTTATAATCTTTTGAAAAATGATGCATTAGTGTATGTTGAGTTTCCATGTACACTCAACATTGCTTCCAAAAACATTTTGACAAAAATTTTTTCGAAAAATTTCAAAATAATTTAGCAAAAAGTAGATGTTTTTAGATTCCTTTTTTCAAGGCAAAGACGATGGACAATGTTATTCAACGAAAAAATTATTTCTTCAGGGTGAAAATCGAGGATATAAGTGTGAACTTATATCAGTTGATATCTCGGTGCATTTTTAAGCTAGCGCAAATCTGATAACACAGATCGACGCAGCGTAAAAATCCGCATCGAATGCACTATACTACATTGAAAAACGCTTGAGTCAAAAATTAGTTATGATCTTTTGAAAAATGATGCATTAGTGTATGTTGAGTTTCCATGTACACTCAACATTGCTTCCAAAAACATTTTGACAAAAATTTTTTCGAAAAATTTCAAAATAATTTAGCAAAAAGTAGATGTTTTTAGATTCCTTTTTTCAAGGCAAAGACGATGGACAATGTTATTCAACGAAAAAATTATTTCTTCAGGGTGAAAATCGAGGATATAAGTGTGAACTTATATCAGTTGATATCTCGGTGCATTTTTAAGCTAGCGCAAATCTGATAACACAGATCGACGCAGCTTAAAAATCCGGATCGAATGCACTATACTACATTGAAAAACGCTTGATACAAAAATTAGTTATGATCTTTTGAAAAATGATGCATTAGTGTATGTTGAGTTTCCATGTACACTCAACATTGCTTCCAAAAACATTTTGACAAAAATTTTTTCGAAAAATTTTAAAATAATTTAGCAAAAAGTAGATGTTTTTAGATTCCTTTTTTCAAGGCAAAGACGATGGACAATGTTATTCAACGAAAAAATTATTTCTTCAGGGTGAAAATCGAGGATATAAGTGTGAACTTATATCAGTTGATATATCGGTGCATTTTTAAGCTAGCGCAAATCTGATAACACAGATCGACGCAGCGTAAAAATCCGCATCGAATGCACTATACTACATTGAAAAACGCTTGATACAAAAATTAGTTATGATCTTTTGAAAAATGATGCATTAGTGTATGTTGAGTTTCCATGTACACTCAACATTGCTTCCAAAAACATTTTGACAAAAATTTTTTCGAAAAATTTCAAAATAATTTAGCAAAAAGTAGATGTTTTTAGATTCCTTTTTTCAAGGCAAAGACGATGGACAATGTTATTCAACGAAAAAATTATTTCTTCAGGGTGAAAATCGAGGATATAAGTGTGAACTTATATCAGTTGATATCTCGGTGCATTTTTAAGCTAGCGCAAATCTGATAACACAGATCGACGCAGCTTAAAAATCCGCATCGAATGCACTATACTACATTGAGAAACGCTTAATACAAAAATTAGTTATGATCGTTTGAAAAATGATGCATTAGTGTATGTTGAGTTTCCATGTACACTCAACATTGCTTCCAAAAACATTTTGACAAAAATTTTTTCGAAAAATTTCAAAATAATTTAGCAAAAAGTAGATGTTTTTAGATTCCTTTTTTTCAAGGCAAAGACGATGGACAATGTTATTCAACGAAAAAATTATTTCTTCAGGGTGAAAATCGAGGATATAAGTGTGAACTTATATCAGTTGATATCTCGGTGCATTTTTAAGCTAGCGCAAATCTGATAACACAGATCGACGCAGCGTAAAAATCCGCATCGAATGCACTATACTACATTGAAAAACGCTTGAGTCAAAAATTAGTTATGATCTTTTGAAAAATGATGCATTAGTGTATGTTGAGTTTCCATGTACACTCAACATTGCTTCCAAAAACATTTTGACAAAAATTTTTTCGAAAAATTTCAAAATAATTTAGCAAAAAGTAGATGTTTTTAGATTCCTTTTTTCAAGGCAAAGACGATGGACAATGTTATTCAACGAAAAAATTATTTCTTCAGGGTGAAAATCGAGGATATAAGTGTGAACTTATATCAGTTGATATCTCGGTGCATTTTTAAGCTAGCGCAAATCTGATAACACAGATCGACGCAGCTTAAAAATCCGGATCGAATGCACTATACTACATTGAAAAACGCTTGATACAAAAATTAGTTATGATCTTTTGAAAAATGATGCATTAGTGTATGTTGAGTTTCCATGTACACTCAACATTGCTTCCAAAAACATTTTGACAAAAATTTTTTCGAAAAATTTCAAAATAATTTAGCAAAAAGTAGATGTTTTTAGATTCCTTTTTTCAAGGCAAAGACGATGGACAATGTTATTCAACGAAAAAATTATTTCTTCAGGGTGAAAATCGAGGATATAAGTGTGAACTTATATCAGTTGATATCTCGGTGCATTTTTAAGCTAGCGCAAATCTGATAACACAGATCGACGCAGCTTAAAAATCCGCATCGCATGCACTATACTACATTGAAAAACGCTTGAGTCAAAAATTAGTTATGATCTTTTGAAAAATGATGCATTAGTGTATGTTGAGTTTCCATGTACACTCAACATTGCTTCCAAAAACATTTTGACAAAAATTTTTTCGAAAAATTTCAAAATAATTTAGCAAAAAGTAGATGTTTTTAGATTCCTTTTTTCAAGGCAAAGACGATGGACAATGTTATTCAACGAAAAAATTATTTCTTCAGGGTGAAAATCGAGGATATAAGTGTGAACTTATATCAGTTGATATCTCGGTGCATTTTTAAGCTAGCGCAAATCTGATAACACAGATCGACGCAGCTTAAAAATCCGGATCGAATGCACTATACTACATTGAAAAACGCTTGATACAAAAATTAGTTATGATCTTTTGAAAAATGATGCATTAGTGTATGTTGAGTTTCCATGTACACTCAACATTGCTTCCAAAAACATTTTGACAAAAATTTTTTCGAAAAATTTCAAAATAATTTAGCAAAAAGTAGATGTTTTTAGATTCCTTTTTTCAAGGCAAAGACGATGGACAATGTTATTCAACGAAAAAATTATTTCTTCAGGGTGAAAATCGAGGATATAAGTGTGAACTTATATCAGTTGATATCTCGGTGCATTTTTAAGCTAGCGCAAATCTGATAACACAGATCGACGCAGCTTAAAAATCCGCATCGCATGCACTATACTACATTGAAAAACGCTTGATACAAAAATTAGTTATGATCGTTTGAAAAATGATGCATTAGTGTATGTTGAGTTTCCATGTACACTCAACATTGCTTCCAAAAACATTTTGACAAAAATTTTTTCGAAAAATTTCAAAATAATTTAGCAAAAAGTAGATGTTTTTAGATTCCTTTTTTCAAGGCAAAGACGATGGACAATGTTATTCAACGAAAAAATTATTTCTTCAGGGTGAAAATCGAGGATATAAGTGTGAACTTATATCAGTTGATATCTCGGTGCATTTTTAAGCTAGCGCAAATCTGATAACACAGATCGACGCAGCTTAAAAATCCGGATCGAATGCACTATACTACATTGAAAAACGCTTGATACAAAAATTAGTTATGATCTTTTGAAAAATGATGCATTAGTGTATGTTGAGTTTCCATGTACACTCAACATTGCTTCCAAAAACATTTTGACAAAAATTTTTTCGAAAAATTTCAAAATAATTTAGCAAAAAGTAGATGTTTTTAGATTCCTTTTTTCAAGGCAAAGACGATGGACAATGTTATTCAACGAAAAAATTATTTCTTCAGGGTGAAAATCGAGGATATAAGTGTGAACTTATATCAGTTGATATCTCGGTGCATTTTTAAGCTAGCGCAAATCTGATAACACAGATCGACGCAGCTTAAAAATCCGCATCGCATGCACTATACTACATTGAAAAACGCTTGAGTCAAAAATTAGTTATGATCTTTTGAAAAATGATGCATTAGTGTATGTTGAGTTTCCATGTACACTCAACATTGCTTCCAAAAACATTTTGACAAAAATTTTTTCGAAAAATTTCAAAATAATTTAGCAAAAAGTAGATGTTTTTAGATTCCTTTTTTCAAGGCAAAGACGATGGACAATGTTATTCAACGAAAAAATTATTTCTTCAGGGTGAAAATCGAGGATATAAGTGTGAACTTATATCAGTTGATATCTCGGTGCATTTTTAAGCTAGCGCAAATCTGATAACACAGATCGACGCAGCTTAAAAATCCGGATCGAATGCACTATACTACATTGAAAAACGCTTGATACAAAAATTAGTTATGATCTTTTGAAAAATGATGCATTAGTGTATGTTGAGTTTCCATGTACACTCAACATTGCTTCCAAAAACATTTTGACAAAAATTTTTTCGAAAAATTTCAAAATAATTTAGCAAAAAGTAGATGTTTTTAGATTCCTTTTTTCAAGGCAAAGACGATGGACAATGTTATTCAACGAAAAAATTATTTCTTCAGGGTGAAAATCGAGGATATAAGTGTGAACTTATATCAGTTGATATCTCGGTGCATTTTTAAGCTAGCGCAAATCTGATAACACAGATCGACGCAGCTTAAAAATCCGCATCGCATGCACTATACTACATTGAAAAACGCTTGATACAAAAATTAGTTATGATCGTTTGAAAAATGATGCATTAGTGTATGTTGAGTTTCCATGTACACTCAACATTGCTTCCAAAAACATTTTGACAAAAATTTTTTCGAAAAATTTCAAAATAATTTAGCAAAAAGTAGATGTTTTTAGATTCCTTTTTTCAAGGCAAAGACGATGGACAATGTTATTCAACGAAAAAATTATTTCTTCAGGGTGAAAATCGAGGATATAAGTGTGAACTTATATCAGTTGATATCTCGGTGCATTTTTAAGCTAGCGCAAATCTGATAACACAGATCGACGCAGCGTAAAAATCCGCATCGAATGCACTATACTACATTGAAAAACGCTTGATACAAAAATTAGTTATGATCTTTTGAAAAATGATGCATTAGTGTATGTTGAGTTTCCATGTACACTCAACATTGCTTCCAAAAACATTTTGACAAAAATTTTTTCGAAAAATTTCGAAATAATTTAGCAAAAAGTAGATGTTTTTAGATTCCTTTTTTCAAGGCAAAGACGATGGACAATGTTATTCAACGAAAAAATTATTTCTTCAGGGTGAAAATCGAGGATATAAGTGTGAACTTATATCAGTTGATATCTCGGTGCATTTTTAAGCTAGCGCAAATCTGATAACACAGATCGACGCAGCGTAAAAATCCGCATCGAATGCACTATACTACATTGAAAAACGCTTGAGTCAAAAATTAGTTATGATCTTTTGAAAAATGATGCATTAGTGTATGTTGAGTTTCCATGTACACTCAACATTGCTTCCAAAAACATTTTGACAAAAATTTTTTCGAAAAATTTCAAAATAATTTAGCAAAAAGTAGATGTTTTTAGATTCCTTTTTTCAAGGCAAAGACGATGGACAATGTTATTCAACGAAAAAATTATTTCTTCAGGGTGAAAATCGAGGATATAAGTGTGAACTTATATCAGTTGATATCTCGGTGCATTTTTAAGCTAGCGCAAATCTGATAACACAGATCGACGCAGCTTAAAAATCCGCATCGAATGCACTATACTACATTGAAAAACGCTTGATACAAAAATTAGTTATGATCGTTTGAAAAATGATGCATTAGTGTATGTTGAGTTTCCATGTACACTCAACATTGCTTCCAAAAACATTTTGACAAAAATTTTTTCGAAAAATTTCAAAATAATTTAGCAAAAAGTAGATGTTTTTAGATTCCTTTTTTCAAGGCAAAGACGATGGACAATGTTATTCAACGAAAAAATTATTTCTTCAGGGTGAAAATCGAGGATATAAGTGTGAACTTATATCAGTTGATATATCGGTGCATTTTTAAGCTAGCGCAAATCTGATAACACAGATCGACGCAGCTTAAAAATCCGCATCGAATGCACTATACTACATTGAAAAACGCTTGATACAAAAATTAGTTATGATCTTTTGAAAAATGATGCATTAGTGTATGTTGAGTTTCCATGTACACTCAACATTGCTTCCAAAAACATTTTGACAAAAATTTTTTCAAAAAATTTCAAAATAATTTAGCAAAAAGTAGATGTTTTTAGATTCCATTTCTCAAAGCAAAGACGATAGACAATGTTATTCAACGAAAAAATTAATTCTTCAGGGTGAAAATCGAGGATATAAGTGTGAACTTATATCAGTTGATATCTCGGTGCATTTTTAAGCTAGCGCAAATCTGATAACACAGATCGACGCAGCGTAAAAATCCGCATCGAATGCACTATACTACATTGAAAAACGCTTGAGTCAAAAATTAGTTATGATCTTTTGAAAAATGATGCATTAGTGTATGTTGAGTTTCCATGTACACTCAACATTGCTTCCAAAAACATTTTGACAAAAATTTTTTCGAAAAATTTCAAAATAATTTAGCAAAAAGTAGATGTTTTTAGATTCCTTTTTTCAAGGCAAAGACGATGGACAATGTTATTCAACGAAAAAATTATTTCTTCAGGGTGAAAATCGAGGATATAAGTGTGAACTTATATCAGTTGATATCTCGGTGCATTTTTAAGCTAGCGCAAATCTGATAACACAGATCGACGCAGCTTAAAAATCCGCATCGAATGCACTATACTACATTGAAAAACGCTGATATACAAATTAGTTATGATCGTTTGAAAAATGATGCATTAGTGTATGTTGAGTTTCCATGTACACTCAACATTGCTTCCAAAAACATTTTGACAAAAATTTTTTCGAAAAATTTCAAAATAATTTAGCAAAAAGTAGATGTTTTTAGATTCCTTTTTTCAAGGCAAAGACGATGGACAATGTTATTCAACGAAAAAATTATTTCTTCAGGGTGAAAATCGAGGATATAAGTGTGAACTCATATCAGTTGATATATCGGTGCATTTTTAAGCTAGCGCAAATCTGATAAGACAGATCGACGCAGCGTAAAAATCCGCATCGAATGCACTATACTACATTGAAAAACGCTTGATACAAAAATTAGTTATGATCTTTTGAAAAATGATGCATTAGTGTATGTTGAGTTTCCATGTACACTCAACATTGCTTCCAAAAACATTTTGACAAAAATTTTTTCGAAAAATTTCAAAATAATTTAGCAAAAAGTAGATGTTTTTAGATTCCATTTCTCAAGGCAAAGACGATAGACAATGTTATTCAACGAAAAAATTAATTCTTCAGGGTGAAAATCGAGGATATAAGTGTGAACTTATATCAGTTGATATCTCGGTGCATTTTTAAGCTAGCGCAAATCTGATAACACAGATCGACGCAGCTTAAAAATCCGCATCGAATGCACTATACTACATTGAAAAACGCTTGATACAAAAATTAGTTATGATCTTTTGAAAAATGATGCATTAGTGTATGTTGAGTTTCCATGTACACTCAACATTGCTTCCAAAAACATTTTGACAAAAATTTTTTCAAAAAATTTCAAAATAATTTAGCAAAAAGTAGATGTTTTTAGATTCCATTTCTCAAAGCAAAGACGATAGACAATGTTATTCAACGAAAAAATTAATTCTTCAGGGTGAAAATCGAGGATATAAGTGTGAACTTATATCAGTTGATATCTCGGTGCATTTTTAAGCTAGCGCAAATCTGATAACACAGATCGACGCAGCTTAAAAATTCGCATCGAATGCACTATACTACATTGAAAAACGCTTGATACAAAAATTAGTTATGATCGTTTGAAAAATGATGCATTAGTGTATGTTGAGTTTCCATGTACACTCAACATTGCTTCCAAAAACATTTTGACAAAAATTTTTTCGAAAAATTTCAAAATAATTTAGCAAAAAGTAGATGTTTTTAGATTCCTTTTTTCAAGGCAAAGACGATGGACAATGTTATTCAACAAAAAAATTATTTCTTCAGGGTGAAAATCGAGGATATAAGTGTGAACTTATATCAGTTGATATCTCGGTGCATTTTTAAGCTAGCGCAAATTTGATAACACAGATCGACGCAGCTTAAAAATCCGCATCGAATGCACTATACTACATTGAGAAACGCTTAATACAAAAATTAGTTATGATCGTTTGAAAAATGATGCATTAGTGTATGTTGAGTTTCCATGTACACTCAACATTGCTTCCAAAAACATTTTGACAAAAATTTTTTCGAAAAATTTCAAAATAATTTAGCAAAAAGTAGATGTTTTAAGATTCCATTTTTCAAGGCAAAGACGATGGACAATGTTATTCAACGAAAAAATTAATTCTTCAGGGTGAAAATCGAGGATATAAGTGTGAACTTATATCAGTTGATATCTCGGTGCATTTTTAAGCTAGCGCAAATCTGATAACACAGATCGACGCAGCGTAAAAATCCGCATCGAATGCACTATACTACATTGAAAAACGCTTGATACAAAAATTAGTTATAATCTTTTGAAAAATGATGCATTAGTGTATGTTGAGTTTCCATGTACACTCAACATTGCTTCCAAAAACATTTTGACAAAAATTTTTTCGAAAAATTTCAAAATAATTTAGCAAAAAGTAGATGTTTTTAGATTCCTTTTTTCAAGGCAAAGACGATGGACAATGTTATTCAACGAAAAAATTATTTCTTCAGGGTGAAAATCGAGGATATAAGTGTGAACTTATATCAGTTGATATCTCGGTGCATTTTTAAGCTAGCGCAAATCTGATAACACAGATCGACGCAGCGTAAAAATCCGCATCGAATGCACTATACTACATTGAAAAACGCTTGAGTCAAAAATTAGTTATGATCTTTTGAAAAATGATGCATTAGTGTATGTTGAGTTTCCATGTACACTCAACATTGCTTCCAAAAACATTTTGACAAAAATTTTTTCGAAAAATTTCAAAATAATTTAGCAAAAAGTAGATGTTTTTAGATTCCTTTTTTCAAGGCAAAGACGATGGACAATGTTATTCAACGAAAAAATTATTTCTTCAGGGTGAAAATCGAGGATATAAGTGTGAACTTATATCAGTTGATATCTCGGTGCATTTTTAAGCTAGCGCAAATCTGATAACACAGATCGACGCAGCTTAAAAATCCGGATCGAATGCACTATACTACATTGAAAAACGCTTGATACAAAAATTAGTTATGATCTTTTGAAAAATGATGCATTAGTGTATGTTGAGTTTCCATGTACACTCAACATTGCTTCCAAAAACATTTTGACAAAAATTTTTTCGAAAAATTTCAAAATAATTTAGCAAAAAGTAGATGTTTTTAGATTCCTTTTTTCAAGGCAAAGACGATGGACAATGTTATTCAACGAAAAAATTATTTCTTCAGGGTGAAAATCGAGGATATAAGTGTGAACTTATATCAGTTGATATATCGGTGCATTTTTAAGCTAGCGCAAATCTGATAACACAGATCGACGCAGCGTAAAAATCCGCATCGAATGCACTATACTACATTGAAAAACGCTTGATACAAAAATTAGTTATGATCTTTTGAAAAATGATGCATTAGTGTATGTTGAGTTTCCATGTACACTCAACATTGCTTCCAAAAACATTTTGACAAAAATTTTTTCGAAAAATTTCAAAATAATTTAGCAAAAAGTAGATGTTTTTAGATTCCTTTTTTCAAGGCAAAGACGATGGACAATGTTATTCAACGAAAAAATTATTTCTTCAGGGTGAAAATCGAGGATATAAGTGTGAACTTATATCAGTTGATATCTCGGTGCATTTTTAAGCTAGCGCAAATCTGATAACACAGATCGACGCAGCTTAAAAATCCGCATCGAATGCACTATACTACATTGAGAAACGCTTAATACAAAAATTAGTTATGATCGTTTGAAAAATGATGCATTAGTGTATGTTGAGTTTCCATGTACACTCAACATTGCTTCCAAAAACATTTTGACAAAAATTTTTTCGAAAAATTTCAAAATAATTTAGCAAAAAGTAGATGTTTTTAGATTCCTTTTTTCAAGGCAAAGACGATGGACAATGTTATTCAACGAAAAAATTATTTCTTCAGGGTGAAAATCGAGGATATAAGTGTGAACTTATATCAGTTGATATCTCGGTGCATTTTTAAGCTAGCGCAAATCTGATAACACAGATCGACGCAGCGTAAAAATCCGCATCGAATGCACTATACTACATTGAAAAACGCTTGAGTCAAAAATTAGTTATGATCTTTTGAAAAATGATGCATTAGTGTATGTTGAGTTTCCATGTACACTCAACATTGCTTCCAAAAACATTTTGACAAAAATTTTTTCGAAAAATTTCAAAATAATTTAGCAAAAAGTAGATGTTTTTAGATTCCTTTTTTCAAGGCAAAGACGATGGACAATGTTATTCAACGAAAAAATTATTTCTTCAGGGTGAAAATCGAGGATATAAGTGTGAACTTATATCAGTTGATATCTCGGTGCATTTTTAAGCTAGCGCAAATCTGATAACACAGATCGACGCAGCTTAAAAATCCGCATCGAATGCACTATACTACATTGAGAAACGCTTAATACAAAAATTAGTTATGATCGTTTGAAAAATGATGCATTAGTGTATGTTGAGTTTCCATGTACACTCAACATTGCTTCCAAAAACATTTTGACAAAAATTTTTTCGAAAAATTTCAAAATAATTTAGCAAAAAGTAGATGTTTTTAGATTCCTTTTCTCAAGGCAAAGACGATGGACAATGTTATTCAACGAAAAAATTATTTCTTCAGGGTGAAAATCGAGGATATAAGTGTGAACTTATATCAGTTGATATCTCGGTGCATTTTTAAGCTAGCGCAAATCTGATAACACAGATCGACGCAGCGTAAAAATCCGCATCGAATGCACTATACTACATTGAAAAACGCTTGAGTCAAAAATTAGTTATGATCTTTTGAAAAATGATGCATTAGTGTATGTTGAGTTTCCATGTACACTCAACATTGCTTCCAAAAACATTTTGACAAAAATTTTTTCGAAAAATTTCAAAATAATTTAGCAAAAAGTAGATGTTTTTAGATTCCTTTTTTCAAGGCAAAGACGATGGACAATGTTATTCAACGAAAAAATTATTTCTTCAGGGTGAAAATCGAGGATATAAGTGTGAACTTATATCAGTTGATATCTCGGTGCATTTTTAAGCTAGCGCAAATCTGATAACACAGATCGACGCAGCTTAAAAATCCGGATCGAATGCACTATACTACATTGAAAAACGCTTGATACAAAAATTAGTTATGATCTTTTGAAAAATGATGCATTAGTGTATGTTGAGTTTCCATGTACACTCAACATTGCTTCCAAAAACATTTTGACAAAAATTTTTTCGAAAAATTTCAAAATAATTTAGCAAAAAAGAGATGTTTTTAGATTCCTTTTTTCAAGGCAAAGACGATGGACAATGTTATTCAACGAAAAAATTATTTCTTCAGGGTGAAAATCGAGGATATAAGTGTGAACTTATATCAGTTGATATCTCGGTGCATTTTTAAGCTAGCGCAAATCTGATAACACAGATCGACGCAGCTTAAAAATCCGCATCGCATGCACTATACTACATTGAAAAACGCTTGATACAAAAATTAGTTATGATCGTTTGAAAAATGATGCATTAGTGTATGTTGAGTTTCCATGTACACTCAACATTGCTTCCAAAAACATTTTGACAAAAATTTTTTCGAAAAATTTCAAAATAATTTAGCAAAAAGTAGATGTTTTTAGATTCCTTTTTTCAAGGCAAAGACGATGGACAATGTTATTCAACGAAAAAATTATTTCTTCAGGGTGAAAATCGAGGATATAAGTGTGAACTTATATCAGTTGATATCTCGGTGCATTTTTAAGCTAGCGCAAATCTGATAACACAGATCGACGCAGCGTAAAAATCCGCATCGAATGCACTATACTACATTGAAAAACGCTTGAGTCAAAAATTAGTTATGATCTTTTGAAAAATGATGCATTAGTGTATGTTGAGTTTCCATGTACACTCAACATTGCTTCCAAAAACATTTTGACAAAAATTTTTTCGAAAAATTTCAAAATAATTTAGCAAAAAGTAGATGTTTTTAGATTCCTTTTTTCAAGGCAAAGACGATGGACAATGTTATTCAACGAAAAAATTATTTCTTCAGGGTGAAAATCGAGGATATAAGTGTGAACTTATATCAGTTGATATCTCGGTGCATTTTTAAGCTAGCGCAAATCTGATAACACAGATCGACGCAGCTTAAAAATCCGCATCGAATGCACTATACTACATTGAAAAACGCTTGATACAAAAATTAGTTATGATCGTTTGAAAAATGATGCATTAGTGTATGTTGAGTTTCCATGTACACTCAACATTGCTTCCAAAAACATTTTGACAAAAATTTTTTCGAAAAATTTCAAAATAATTTAGCAAAAAGTAGATGTTTTTAGATTCCTTTTTTCAAGGCAAAGACGATGGACAATGTTATTCAACGAAAAAATTATTTCTTCAGGGTGAAAATCGAGGATATAAGTGTGAACTTATATCAGTTGATATCTCGGTGCATTTTTAAGCTAGCGCAAATCTGATAACACAGATCGACGCAGCTTAAAAATCCGCATCGAATGCACTATACTACATTGAAAAACGCTTGATACAAAAATTAGTTATGATCTTTTGAAAAATGATGCATTAGTGTATGTTGAGTTTCCATGTACACTCAACATTGCTTCCAAAAACATTTTGACAAAAATTTTTTCAAAAAATTTCAAAATAATTTAGCAAAAAGTAGATGTTTTTAGATTCCTTTTTTCAAGGCAAAGACGATGGACAATGTTATTCAACGAAAAAATTATTTCTTCAGGGTGAAAATCGAGGATATAAGTGTGAACTTATATCAGTTGATATATCGGTGCATTTTTAAGCTAGCGCAAATCTGATAACACAGATCGACGCAGCTTAAAAATCCGCATCGAATGCACTATACTACATTGAAAAACGCTTGATACAAAAATTAGTTATGATCTTTTGAAAAATGATGCATTAGTGTATGTTGAGTTTCCATGTACACTCAACATTGCTTCCAAAAACATTTTGACAAAAATTTTTTCAAAAAATTTCAAAATAATTTAGCAAAAAGTAGATGTTTTTAGATTCCATTTCTCAAAGCAAAGACGATAGACAATGTTATTCAACGAAAAAATTAATTCTTCAGGGTGAAAATCGAGGATATAAGTGTGAACTTATATCAGTTGATATCTCGGTGCATTTTTAAGCTAGCGCAAATCTGATAACACAGATCGACGCAGCGTAAAAATCCGCATCGAATGCACTATACTACATTGAAAAACGCTTGAGTCAAAAATTAGTTATGATCTTTTGAAAAATGATGCATTAGTGTATGTTGAGTTTCCATGTACACTCAACATTGCTTCCAAAAACATTTTGACAAAAATTTTTTCGAAAAATTTCAAAATAATTTAGCAAAAAGTAGATGTTTTTAGATTCCTTTTTTCAAGGCAAAGACGATGGACAATGTTATTCAACGAAAAAATTATTTCTTCAGGGTGAAAATCGAGGATATAAGTGTGAACTTATATCAGTTGATATCTCGGTGCATTTTTAAGCTAGCGCAAATCTGATAACACAGATCGACGCAGCTTAAAAATCCGCATCGAATGCACTATACTACATTGAAAAACGCTTGATACAAAAATTAGTTATGATCGTTTGAAAAATGATGCATTAGTGTATGTTGAGTTTCCATGTACACTCAACATTGCTTCCAAAAACATTTTGACAAAAATTTTTTCGAAAAATTTCAAAATAATTTAGCAAAAAGTAGATGTTTTTAGATTCCTTTTTTCAAGGCAAAGACGATGGACAATGTTATTCAACGAAAAAATTATTTCTTCAGGGTGAAAATCGAGGATATAAGTGTGAACTTATATCAGTTGATATCTCGGTGCATTTTTAAGCTAGCGCAAATCTGATAACACAGATCGACGCAGCTTAAAAATCCGCATCGCATGCACTATACTACATTGAAAAACGCTTGAGTCAAAAATTAGTTATGATCTTTTGAAAAATGATGCATTAGTGTATGTTGAGTTTCCATGTACACTCAACATTGCTTCCAAAAACATTTTGACAAAAATTTTTTCGAAAAATTTCAAAATAATTTAGCAAAAAGTAGATGTTTTTAGATTCCTTTTTTCAAGGCAAAGACGATGGACAATGTTATTCAACGAAAAAATTATTTCTTCAGGGTGAAAATCGAGGATATAAGTGTGAACTTATATCAGTTGATATCTCGGTGCATTTTTAAGCTAGCGCAAATCTGATAACACAGATCGACGCAGCTTAAAAATCCGCATCGAATGCACTATACTACATTGAAAAACGCTTGATACAAAAATTAGTTATGATCGTTTGAAAAATGATGCATTAGTGTATGTTGAGTTTCCATGTACACTCAACATTGCTTCCAAAAACATTTTGACAAAAATTTTTTCGAAAAATTTCAAAATAATTTAGCAAAAAGTAGATGTTTTTAGATTCCTTTTTTCAAGGCAAAGACGATGGACAATGTTATTCAACGAAAAAATTATTTCTTCAGGGTGAAAATCGAGGATATAAGTGTGAACTTATATCAGTTGATATATCGGTGCATTTTTAAGCTAGCGCAAATCTGATAACACAGATCGACGCAGCTTAAAAATCCGCATCGAATGCACTATACTACATTGAAAAACGCTTGATACAAAAATTAGTTATGATCTTTTGAAAAATGATGCATTAGTGTATGTTGAGTTTCCATGTACACTCAACATTGCTTCCAAAAACATTTTGACAAAAATTTTTTCAAAAAATTTCAAAATAATTTAGCAAAAAGTAGATGTTTTTAGATTCCATTTCTCAAAGCAAAGACGATAGACAATGTTATTCAACGAAAAAATTAATTCTTCAGGGTGAAAATCGAGGATATAAGTGTGAACTTATATCAGTTGATATCTCGGTGCATTTTTAAGCTAGCGCAAATCTGATAACACAGATCGACGCAGCGTAAAAATCCGCATCGAATGCACTATACTACATTGAAAAACGCTTGAGTCAAAAATTAGTTATGATCTTTTGAAAAATGATGCATTAGTGTATGTTGAGTTTCCATGTACACTCAACATTGCTTCCAAAAACATTTTGACAAAAATTTTTTCGAAAAATTTCAAAATAATTTAGCAAAAAGTAGATGTTTTTAGATTCCTTTTTTCAAGGCAAAGACGATGGACAATGTTATTCAACGAAAAAATTATTTCTTCAGGGTGAAAATCGAGGATATAAGTGTGAACTTATATCAGTTGATATCTCGGTGCATTTTTAAGCTAGCGCAAATCTGATAACACAGATCGACGCAGCTTAAAAATCCGCATCGAATGCACTATACTACATTGAAAAACGCTTGATACAAAAATTAGTTATGATCGTTTGAAAAATGATGCATTAGTGTATGTTGAGTTTCCATGTACACTCAACATTGCTTCCAAAAACATTTTGACAAAAATTTTTTCGAAAAATTTCAAAATAATTTAGCAAAAAGTAGATGTTTTTAGATTCCTTTTTTCAAGGCAAAGACGATGGACAATGTTATTCAACGAAAAAATTATTTCTTCAGGGTGAAAATCGAGGATATAAGTGTGAACTTATATCAGTTGATATATCGGTGCATTTTTAAGCTAGCGCAAATCTGATAACACAGATCGACGCAGCGTAAAAATCCGCATCGAATGCACTATACTACATTGAAAAACGCTTGATACAAAAATTAGTTATGATCTTTTGAAAAATGATGCATTAGTGTATGTTGAGTTTCCATGTACACTCAACATTGCTTCCAAAAACATTTTGACAAAAATTTTTTCGAAAAATTTCAAAATAATTTAGCAAAAAGTAGATGTTTTTAGATTCCATTTCTCAAGGCAAAGACGATAGACAATGTTATTCAACGAAAAAATTAATTCTTCAGGGTGAAAATCGAGGATATAAGTGTGAACTTATATCAGTTGATATCTCGGTGCATTTTTAAGCTAGCGCAAATCTGATAACACAGATCGACGCAGCTTAAAAATCCGCATCGAATGCACTATACTACATTGAAAAACGCTTGATACAAAAATTAGTTATGATCTTTTGAAAAATGATGCATTAGTGTATGTTGAGTTTCCATGTACACTCAACATTGCTTCCAAAAACATTTTGACAAAAATTTTTTCAAAAAATTTCAAAATAATTTAGCAAAAAGTAGATGTTTTTAGATTCCATTTCTCAAAGCAAAGACGATAGACAATGTTATTCAACGAAAAAATTAATTCTTCAGGGTGAAAATCGAGGATATAAGTGTGAACTTATATCAGTTGATATCTCGGTGCATTTTTAAGCTAGCGCAAATCTGATAACACAGATCGACGCAGCTTAAAAATTCGCATCGAATGCACTATACTACATTGAAAAACGCTTGATACAAAAATTAGTTATGATCGTTTGAAAAATGATGCATTAGTGTATGTTGAGTTTCCATGTACACTCAACATTGCTTCCAAAAACATTTTGACAAAAATTTTTTCGAAAAATTTCAAAATAATTTAGCAAAAAGTAGATGTTTTTAGATTCCTTTTTTCAAGGCAAAGACGATGGACAATGTTATTCAACGAAAAAATTATTTCTTCAGGGTGAAAATCGAGGATATAAGTGTGAACTTATATCAGTTGATATCTCGGTGCATTTTTAAGCTAGCGCAAATTTGATAACACAGATCGACGCAGCTTAAAAATCCGCATCGAATGCACTATACTACATTGAGAAACGCTTAATACAAAAATTAGTTATGATCGTTTGAAAAATGATGCATTAGTGTATGTTGAGTTTCCATGTACACTCAACATTGCTTCCAAAAACATTTTGACAAAAATTTTTTCGAAAAATTTCAAAATAATTTAGCAAAAAGTAGATGTTTTAAGATTCCATTTTTCAAGGCAAAGACGATGGACAATGTTATTCAACGAAAAAATTAATTCTTCAGGGTGAAAATCGAGGATATAAGTGTGAACTTATATCAGTTGATATCTCGGTGCATTTTTAAGCTAGCGCAAATCTGATAACACAGATCGACGCAGCGTAAAAATCCGCATCGAATGCACTATACTACATTGAAAAACGCTTGATACAAAAATTAGTTATAATCTTTTGAAAAATGATGCATTAGTGTATGTTGAGTTTCCATGTACACTCAACATTGCTTCCAAAAACATTTTGACAAAAATTTTTTCGAAAAATTTCAAAATAATTTAGCAAAAAGTAGATGTTTTTAGATTCCTTTTTTCAAGGCAAAGACGATGGACAATGTTATTCAACGAAAAAATTATTTCTTCAGGGTGAAAATCGAGGATATAAGTGTGAACTTATATCAGTTGATATCTCGGTGCATTTTTAAGCTAGCGCAAATCTGATAACACAGATCGACGCAGCGTAAAAATCCGCATCGAATGCACTATACTACATTGAAAAACGCTTGAGTCAAAAATTAGTTATGATCTTTTGAAAAATGATGCATTAGTGTATGTTGAGTTTCCATGTACACTCAACATTGCTTCCAAAAACATTTTGACAAAAATTTTTTCGAAAAATTTCAAAATAATTTAGCAAAAAGTAGATGTTTTTAGATTCCTTTTTTCAAGGCAAAGACGATGGACAATGTTATTCAACGAAAAAATTATTTCTTCAGGGTGAAAATCGAGGATATAAGTGTGAACTTATATCAGTTGATATCTCGGTGCATTTTTAAGCTAGCGCAAATCTGATAACACAGATCGACGCAGCTTAAAAATCCGGATCGAATGCACTATACTACATTGAAAAACGCTTGATACAAAAATTAGTTATGATCTTTTGAAAAATGATGCATTAGTGTATGTTGAGTTTCCATGTACACTCAACATTGCTTCCAAAAACATTTTGACAAAAATTTTTTCGAAAAATTTCAAAATAATTTAGCAAAAAGTAGATGTTTTTAGATTCCTTTTTTCAAGGCAAAGACGATGGACAATGTTATTCAACGAAAAAATTATTTCTTCAGGGTGAAAATCGAGGATATAAGTGTGAACTTATATCAGTTGATATATCGGTGCATTTTTAAGCTAGCGCAAATCTGATAACACAGATCGACGCAGCGTAAAAATCCGCATCGAATGCACTATACTACATTGAAAAACGCTTGATACAAAAATTAGTTATGATCTTTTGAAAAATGATGCATTAGTGTATGTTGAGTTTCCATGTACACTCAACATTGCTTCCAAAAACATTTTGACAAAAATTTTTTCGAAAAATTTCAAAATAATTTAGCAAAAAGTAGATGTTTTTAGATTCCTTTTTTCAAGGCAAAGACGATGGACAATGTTATTCAACGAAAAAATTATTTCTTCAGGGTGAAAATCGAGGATATAAGTGTGAACTTATATCAGTTGATATCTCGGTGCATTTTTAAGCTAGCGCAAATCTGATAACACAGATCGACGCAGCTTAAAAATCCGCATCGAATGCACTATACTACATTGAGAAACGCTTAATACAAAAATTAGTTATGATCGTTTGAAAAATGATGCATTAGTGTATGTTGAGTTTCCATGTACACTCAACATTGCTTCCAAAAACATTTTGACAAAAATTTTTTCGAAAAATTTCAAAATAATTTAGCAAAAAGTAGATGTTTTTAGATTCCTTTTTTCAAGGCAAAGACGATGGACAATGTTATTCAACGAAAAAATTATTTCTTCAGGGTGAAAATCGAGGATATAAGTGTGAACTTATATCAGTTGATATCTCGGTGCATTTTTAAGCTAGCGCAAATCTGATAACACAGATCGACGCAGCGTAAAAATCCGCATCGAATGCACTATACTACATTGAAAAACGCTTGAGTCAAAAATTAGTTATGATCTTTTGAAAAATGATGCATTAGTGTATGTTGAGTTTCCATGTACACTCAACATTGCTTCCAAAAACATTTTGACAAAAATTTTTTCGAAAAATTTCAAAATAATTTAGCAAAAAGTAGATGTTTTTAGATTCCTTTTTTCAAGGCAAAGACGATGGACAATGTTATTCAACGAAAAAATTATTTCTTCAGGGTGAAAATCGAGGATATAAGTGTGAACTTATATCAGTTGATATCTCGGTGCATTTTTAAGCTAGCGCAAATCTGATAACACAGATCGACGCAGCTTAAAAATCCGGATCGAATGCACCATACTACATTGAAAAACGCTTGATACAAAAATTAGTTATGATCTTTTGAAAAATGATGCATTAGTGTATGTTGAGTTTCCATGTACACTCAACATTGCTTCCAAAAACATTTTGACAAAAATTTTTTCGAAAAATTTCAAAATAATTTAGCAAAAAGTAGATGTTTTTAGATTCCTTTTTTCAAGGCAAAGACGATGGACAATGTTATTCAACGAAAAAATTATTTCTTCAGGGTGAAAATCGAGGATATAAGTGTGAACTTATATCAGTTGATATCTCGGTGCATTTTTAAGCTAGCGCAAATCTGATAACACAGATCGACGCAGCTTAAAAATCCGCATCGCATGCACTATACTACATTGAAAAACGCTTGATACAAAAATTAGTTATGATCGTTTGAAAAATGATGCATTAGTGTATGTTGAGTTTCCATGTACACTCAACATTGCTTCCAAAAACATTTTGACAAAAATTTTTTCGAAAAATTTCAAAATAATTTAGCAAAAAGTAGATGTTTTTAGATTCCCTTTTTCAAGGCAAAGACGATGGACAATGTTATTCAACGAAAAAATTATTTCTTCAGGGTGAAAATCGAGGATATAAGTGTGAACTTATATCAGTTGATATCTCGGTGCATTTTTAAGCTAGCGCAAATCTGATAACACAGATCGACGCAGCGTAAAAATCCGCATCGAATGCACTATACTACATTGAAAAACGCTTGATACAAAAATTAGTTATGATCTTTTGAAAAATGATGCATTAGTGTATGTTGAGTTTCCATGTACACTCAACATTGCTTCCAAAAACATTTTGACAAAAATTTTTTCGAAAAATTTCAAAATAATTTAGCAAAAAGTAGATGTTTTTAGATTCCATTTCTCAAGGCAAAGACGATAGACAATGTTATTCAACGAAAAAATTAATTCTTCAGGGTGAAAATCGAGGATATAAGTGTGAACTTATATCAGTTGATATCTCGGTGCATTTTTAAGCTAGCGCAAATCTGATAACACAGATCGACGCAGCTTAAAAATCCGCATCGAATGCACTATACTACATTGAAAAACGCTTGATACAAAAATTAGTTATGATCTTTTGAAAAATGATGCATTAGTGTATGTTGAGTTTCCATGTACACTCAACATTGCTTCCAAAAACATTTTGACAAAAATTTTTTCAAAAAATTTCAAAATAATTTAGCAAAAAGTAGATGTTTTTAGATTCCATTTCTCAAAGCAAAGACGATAGACAATGTTATTCAACGAAAAAATTAATTCTTCAGGGTGAAAATCGAGGATATAAGTGTGAACTTATATCAGTTGATATCTCGGTGCATTTTTAAGCTAGCGCAAATCTGATAACACAGATCGACGCAGCTTAAAAATCCGCATCGAATGCACTATACTACATTGAAAAACGCTTGATACAAAAATTAGTTATGATCGTTTGAAAAATGATGCATTAGTGTATGTTGAGTTTCCATGTACACTCAACATTGCTTCCAAAAACATTTTGACAAAAATTTTTTCGAAAAATTTCAAAATAATTTAGCAAAAAGTAGATGTTTTTAGATTCCTTTTTTCAAGGCAAAGACGATGGACAATGTTATTCAACGAAAAAATTATTTCTTCAGGGTGAAAATCGAGGATATAAGTGTGAACTTATATCAGTTGATATCTCGGTGCATTTCTAAGCTAGCGCAAATCTGATAACACAGATCGACGCAGCTTAAAAATCCGCATCGAATGCACTATACTACATTGAAAAACGCTTGATACAAAAATTAGTTATGATCGTTTGAAAAATGATGCATTAGTGTATGTTGAGTTTCCATGTACACTCAACATTGCTTCCAAAAACATTTTGACAAAAATTTTTTCGAAAAATTTCAAAATAATTTAGCAAAAAGTAGATGTTTTTAGATTCCTTTTTTCAAGGCAAAGACGATGGACAATGTTATTCAACGAAAAAATTATTTCTTCAGGGTGAAAATCGAGGATATAAGTGTGAACTTATATCAGTTGATATCTCGGTGCATTTTTAAGCTAGCGCAAATCTGATAACACAGATCGACGCAGCTTAAAAATCCGCATCGAATGCACTATACTACATTGAAAAACGCTTGATACAAAAATTAGTTATGATCTTTTGAAAAATGATGCATTAGTGTATGTTGAGTTTCCATGTACACTCAACATTGCTTCCAAAAACATTTTGACAAAAATTTTTTCGAAAAATTTCAAAATAATTTAGCAAAAAGTAGATGTTTTTAGATTCCATTTCTCAAGGCAAAGACGATAGACAATGTTATTCAACGAAAAAATTAATTCTTCAGGGTGAAAATCGAGGATATAAGTGTGAACTTATATCAGTTGATATCTCGGTGCATTTTTAAGCTAGCGCAAATCTGATAACACAGATCGACGCAGCTTAAAAATCCGCATCGAATGCACTATACTACATTGAAAAACGCTTGATACAAAAATTAGTTATGATCTTTTGAAAAATGATGCATTAGTGTATGTTGAGTTTCCATGTACACTCAACATTGCTTCCAAAAACATTTTGACAAAAATTTTTTCAAAAAATTTCAAAATAATTTAGCAAAAAGTAGATGTTTTTAGATTCCATTTCTCAAAGCAAAGACGATAGACAATGTTATTCAACGAAAAAATTAATTCTTCAGGGTGAAAATCGAGGATATAAGTGTGAACTTATATCAGTTGATATCTCGGTGCATTTTTAAGCTAGCGCAAATCTGATAACACAGATCGACGCAGCGTAAAAATCCGCATCGAATGCACTATACTACATTGAAAAACGCTTGATACAAAAATTAGTTATGATCTTTTGAAAAATGATGCATTAGTGTATGTTGAGTTTCCATGTACACTCAACATTGCTTCCAAAAACATTTTGACAAAAATTTTTTCGAAAAATTTCAGAATAATTTAGCAAAAAGTAGATGTTTTTAGATTCCATTTCTCAAGGCAAAGACGATAGACAATGTTATTCAACGAAAAAATTAATTCTTCAGGGTGAAAATCGAGGATATAAGTGTGAACTTATATCAGTTGATATCTCGGTGCATTTTTAAGCTAGCGCAAATCTGATAACACAGATCGACGCAGCTTAAAAATCCGCATCGAATGCACTATACTACATTGAAAAACGCTTGATACAAAAATTAGTTATGATCTTTTGAAAAATGATGCATTAGTGTATGTTGAGTTTCCATGTACACTCAACATTGCTTCCAAAAACATTTTGACAAAAATTTTTTCAAAAAATTTCAAAATAATTTAGCAAAAAGTAGATGTTTTTAGATTCCATTTCTCAAAGCAAAGACGATAGACAATGTTATTCAACGAAAAAATTAATTCTTCAGGGTGAAAATCGAGGATATAAGTGTGAACTTATATCAGTTGATATCTCGGTGCATTTTTAAGCTAGCGCAAATCTGATAACACAGATCGACGCAGCTTAAAAATCCGCATCGAATGCACTATACTACATTGAAAAACGCTTGATACAAAAATTAGTTATGATCTTTTGAAAAATGATGCATTAGTGTATGTTGAGTTTCCATGTACACTCAACATTGCTTCCAAAAACATTTTGACAAAAATTTTTTCGAAAAATTTCAAAATAATTTAGCAAAAAGTAGATGTTTTTAGATTCCATTTCTCAAGGCAAAGACGATAGACAATGTTATTCAACGAAAAAATTAATTCTTCAGGGTGAAAATCGAGGATATAAGTGTGAACTTATATCAGTTGATATCTCGGTGCATTTTTAAGCTAGCGCAAATCTGATAACACAGATCGACGCAGCTTAAAAATCCGCATCGAATGCACTATACTACATTGAAAAACGCTTGATACAAAAATTAGTTATGATCTTTTGAAAAATGATGCATTAGTGTATGTTGAGTTTCCATGTACACTCAACATTGCTTCCAAAAACATTTTGACAAAAATTTTTTCAAAAAATTTCAAAATAATTTAGCAAAAAGTAGATGTTTTTAGATTCCATTTCTCAAAGCAAAGACGATAGACAATGTTATTCAACGAAAAAATTAATTCTTCAGGGTGAAAATCGAGGATATAAGTGTGAACTTATATCAGTTGATATCTCGGTGCATTTTTAAGCTAGCGCAAATCTGATAACACAGATCGACGCAGCTTAAAAATCCGCATCGAATGCACTATACTACATTGAAAAACGCTTGATACAAAAATTAGTTATGATCTTTTGAAAAATGATGCATTAGTGTATG
The DNA here is from genome assembly GCA_964057225.1 of Auanema rhodensis. NCBI lineage: Eukaryota > Metazoa > Nematoda > Chromadorea > Rhabditida > Rhabditidae > Auanema > Auanema rhodense. The sequence goes on along the minus strand of OZ059899.1, from coordinate 3,152,236 downwards.
TTGAGTTTCCATGTACACTCAACATTGCTTCCAAAAACATTTTGACAAAAATTTTTTCGAAAAATTTCAAAATAATTTAGCAAAAAGTAGATGTTTTTAGATTCCATTTCTCAAGGCAAAGACGATAGACAATGTTATTCAACGAAAAAATTAATTCTTCAGGGTGAAAATCGAGGATATAAGTGTGAACTTATATCAGTTGATATCTCGGTGCATTTTTAAGCTAGCGCAAATCTGATAACACAGATCGACGCAGCTTAAAAATCCGCATCGAATGCACTATACTACATTGAAAAACGCTTGATACAAAAATTAGTTATGATCTTTTGAAAAATGATGCATTAGTGTATGTTGAGTTTCCATGTACACTCAACATTGCTTCCAAAAACATTTTGACAAAAATTTTTTCGAAAAATTTCAAAATAATTTAGCAAAAAGTAGATGTTTTTAGATTCCATTTCTCAAAGCAAAGACGATAGACAATGTTATTCAACGAAAAAAATTAATTCTTCAGGGTGAAAATCGGGTATATATGTGTGAACTTATATCAGTTGATATCTCGGTGCATTTTTAAGCTAGCGCAAATCTGATAACACAGATCGACGCAGCTTAAAAATCCGCATCGAATGCACTATACTACATTGAAAAACGCTTGATACAAAAATTAGTTATGATCGTTTGAAAAATGATGCATTAGTGTATGTTGAGTTTCCATGTACACTCAACATTGCTTCCAAAAACATTTTGACAAAAATTTTTTCGAAAAATTTCAAAATAATTTAGCAAAAAGTAGATGTTTTTAGATTCCATTTTTCAAGGCAAAGACGATGGACAATGTTATTCAACGAAAAAATTAATTCTTCAGGGTGAAAATCGGGTATATAAGTGTGAACTTATATCAGTTGATATCCCGGTGCATTTTTAAGCTAGCGCAAATCTGATAACACAGATCGACGCAGCTTAAAAATCCGCATCGAATGCACTATACTACATTGAAAAACGCTTGATACAAAAATTAGTTATGATCTTTTGAAAAATGATGCATTAGTGTATGTTGAGTTTCCATGTACACTCAACATTGCTTCCAAAAACATTTTGACAAAAATTTTTTCGAAAAATTTCAAAATAATTTAGCAAAAAGTAGATGTTTTTAGATTCCATTTCTCAAGGCAAAGACGATAGACAATGTTATTCAACGAAAAAATTAATTCTTCAGGGTGAAAATCGAGGATATAAGTGTGAACTTATATCAGTTGATATCTCGGTGCATTTTTAAGCTAGCGCAAATCTGATAACACAGATCGACGCAGCTTAACAATCCGCATCGAATGCACTATACTACATTGAAAAACGCTTGATACAAAAATTAGTTATGATCGTTTGAAAAATGATGCATTAGTGTATGTTGAGTTTCCATGTACACTCAACATTGCTTCCAAAAACATTTTGACAAAAATTTTTTCGAAAAATTTCAAAATAATTTAGCAAAAAGTAGATGTTTTTAGATTCCTTTTTTCAAGGCAAAGACGATGGACAATGTTATTCAACGAAAAAATTATTTCTTCAGGGTGAAAATCGAGGATATAAGTGTGAACTTATATCAGTTGATATCTCGGTGCATTTTTAAGCTAGCGCAAATCTGATAACACAGATCGACGCAGCGTAAAAATCCGCATCGAATGCACTATACTACATTGAAAAACGCTTGATACAAAAATTAGTTATGATCTTTTGAAAAATGATGCATTAGTGTATGTTGAGTTTCCATGTACACTCAACATTGCTTCCAAAAACATTTTGACAAAAATTTTTTCGAAAAATTTCAGAATAATTTAGCAAAAAGTAGATGTTTTTAGATTCCATTTCTCAAGGCAAAGACGATAGACAATGTTATTCAACGAAAAAATTAATTCTTCAGGGTGAAAATCGAGGATATAAGTGTGAACTTATATCAGTTGATATCTCGGTGCATTTTTAAGCTAGCGCAAATCTGATAACACAGATCGACGCAGCTTAAAAATCCGCATCGAATGCACTATACTACATTGAAAAACGCTTGATACAAAAATTAGTTATGATCTTTTGAAAAATGATGCATTAGTGTATGTTGAGTTTCCATGTACACTCAACATTGCTTCCAAAAACATTTTGACAAAAATTTTTTCAAAAAATTTCAAAATAATTTAGCAAAAAGTAGATGTTTTTAGATTCCATTTCTCAAAGCAAAGACGATAGACAATGTTATTCAACGAAAAAATTAATTCTTCAGGGTGAAAATCGAGGATATAAGTGTGAACTTATATCAGTTGATATCTCGGTGCATTTTTAAGCTAGCGCAAATCTGATAACACAGATCGACGCAGCTTAAAAATCCGCATCGAATGCACTATACTACATTGAAAAACGCTTGATACAAAAATTAGTTATGATCTTTTGAAAAATGATGCATTAGTGTATGTTGAGTTTCCATGTACACTCAACATTGCTTCCAAAAACATTTTGACAAAAATTTTTTCGAAAAATTTCAAAATAATTTAGCAAAAAGTAGATGTTTTTAGATTCCATTTCTCAAGGCAAAGACGATAGACAATGTTATTCAACGAGAAAATTAATTCTTCAGGGTGAAAATCGAGGATATAAGTGTGAACTTATATCAGTTGATATCTCGGTGCATTTTTAAGCTAGCGCAAATCTGATAACACAGATCGACGCAGCTTAAAAATCCGCATCGAATGCACTATACTACATTGAAAAACGCTTGATACAAAAATTAGTTATGATCTTTTGAAAAATGATGCATTAGTGTATGTTGAGTTTCCATGTACACTCAACATTGCTTCCAAAAACATTTTGACAAAAATTTTTTCGAAAAATTTCAAAATAATTTAGCAAAAAGTAGATGTTTTTAGATTCCATTTCTCAAAGCAAAGACGATAGACAATGTTATTCAACGAAAAAAATTAATTCTTCAGGGTGAAAATCGGGTATATATGTGTGAACTTATATCAGTTGATATCTCGGTGCATTTTTAAGCTAGCGCAAATCTGATAACACAGATCGACGCAGCTTAAAAATCCGCATCGAATGCACTATACTACATTGAGAAATGCTTAATACAAAAATTAGTTATGATCGTTTGAAAAATGATGCATTAGTGTATGTTGAGTTTCCATGTACACTCAACATTGCTTCCAAAAACATTTTGACAAAAATTTTTTCGAAAAATTTCAAAATAATTTAGCAAAAAGTAGATGTTTTTAGATTTCTTTTTTCAAGGCAAAGACGATGGACAATGTTATTCAACGAAAAAATTATTTCTTCAGGGTGAAAATCGAGGATATAAGTGTGAACATATATCAGTTGATATCTCGGTGCATTTTTAAGCTAGCGCAAATCTGAAAACACAGATCGACGCAGCTTAAAAATCCGCATCGAATGCACTATACTACATTAAAAAACGCTTGATACAAAAATTAGTTATGATCTTTTGAAAAATGATGCATTAGTGTATGTTGAGTTTCCATGTACACTCAACATTGCTTCCAAAAACATTTTGACAAAAATTTTTTCGAAAAATTTCAAAATAATTTAGCAAAAAGTAGATGTTTTTAGATTCCATTTCTCAAAGCAAAGACGATAGACAATGTTATTCAACGAAAAAAATTAATTCTTCAGGGTGAAAATCGAGGATATAAGTGTGAACTTATATCAGTTGATATCTCGGTGCATTTTTAAGCTAGCGCAAATCTGATAACACAGATCGACGCAGCTTAACAATCCGCATCGAATGCACTATACTACATTGAAAAACGCTTGATACAAAAATTAGTTATGATCGTTTGAAAAATGATGCATTAGTGTATGTTGAGTTTCCATGTACACTCAACATTGCTTCCAAAAACATTTTGACAAAAATTTTTTCGAAAAATTTCAAAATAATTTAGCAAAAAGTAGATGTTTTTAGATTCCTTTTTTCAAGGCAAAGACGATGGACAATGTTATTCAACGAAAAAATTATTTCTTCAGGGTGAAAATCGAGGATATAAGTGTGAACTTATATCAGTTGATATCTCGGTGCATTTTTAAGCTAGCGCAAATCTGATAACACAGATCGACGCAGCTTAAAAATCCGCATCGAATGCACTATACTACATTGAAAAACGCTTGATACAAAAATTAGTTATGATCTTTTGAAAAATGATGCATTAGTGTATGTTGAGTTTCCATGTACACTCAACATTGCTTCCAAAAACATTTTGACAAAAATTTTTTCGAAAAATTTCAAAATAATTTAGCAAAAAGTAGATGTTTTTAGATTCCATTTCTCAAGGCAAAGACGATAGACAATGTTATTCAACGAAAAAATTAATTCTTCAGGGTGAATATCGAGGATATAAGTGTGAACTTATATCAGTTGATATCTCGGTGCATTTTTAAGCTAGCGCAAATCTGATAACACAGATCGACGCAGCTTAAAAATCCGCATCGAATGCACTATACTACATTGAAAAACGCTTGATACAAAAATTAGTTATGATCTTTTGAAAAATGATGCATTAGTGTATGTTGAGTTTCCATGTACACTCAACATTGCTTCCAAAAACATTTTGACAAAAATTTTTTCGAAAAATTTCAGAATAATTTAGCAAAAAGTAGATGTTTTTAGATTCCATTTCTCAAGGCAAAGACGATAGACAATGTTATTCAACGAAAAAATTAATTCTTCAGGGTGAATATCGAGGATATAAGTGTGAACTTATATCAGTTGATATCTCGGTGCATTTTTAAGCTAGCGCAAATCTGATAACACAGATCGACGCAGCTTAAAAATCCGCATCGAATGCACTATACTACATTGAAAAAACGCTTGATACAAAAATTAGTTATGATCTTTTGAAAAATGATGCATTAGTGTATGTTGAGTTTCCATGTACACTCAACATTGCTTCCAAAAACATTTTGACAAAAATTTTTTCGAAAAATTTCAAAATAATTTAGCAAAAAGTAGATGTTTTTAGATTCCATTTCTCAAGGCAAAGACGATAGACAATGTTATTCAACGAAAAAATTAATTCTTCAGGGTGAAAATCGAGGATATAAGTGTGAACTTATATCAGTTGATATCTCGGTGCATTTTTAAGCTAGCGCAAATCTGATAACACAAATCGACGCAGCTTAAAAATCCGCATCGAATGCACTATACTACATTGAAAAACGCTTGATACAAAAATTAGTTATGATCTTTTGAAAAATGATGCATTAGTGTATGTTGAGTTTCCATGTACACTCAACATTGCTTCCAAAAACATTTTGACAAAAATTTTTTCGAAAAATTTCAAAATAATTTAGCAAAAACTAGATGTTTTTAGATTCCATTTCTCAAAGCAAAGACGATAGACAATGTTATTCAACGAAAAAAATTAATTCTTCAGGGTGAAAATCGGGTATATATGTGTGAACTTATATCAGTTGATATCTCGGTGCATTTTTAAGCTAGCGCAAATCTGATAACACAGATCGACGCAGCTTAAAAATCCGCATCGAATGCACTATACTACATTGAGAAACGCTTAATACAAAAATTAGTTATGATCGTTTGAAAAATGATGCATTAGTGTATGTTGAGTTTCCATGTACACTCAACATTGCTTCCAAAAACATTTTGACAAAAATTTTTTCGAAAAATTTCAAAATAATTTAGCAAAAAGTAGATGTTTTTAGATTTCTTTTTTCAAGGCAAAGACGATGGACAATGTTATTCAACGAAAAAATTATTTCTTCAGGGTGAAAATCGAGGATATAAGTGTGAACATATATCAGTTGATATCTCGGTGCATTTTTAAGCTAGCGCAAATCTGAAAACACAGATCGACGCAGCTTAAAAATCCGCATCGAATGCACTATACTACATTAAAAAACGCTTGATACAAAAATTAGTTATGATCTTTTGAAAAATGATGCATTAGTGTATGTTGAGTTTCCATGTACACTCAACATTGCTTCCAAAAACATTTTGACAAAAATTTTTTCGAAAAATTTCAAAATAATTTAGCAAAAAGTAGATGTTTTTAGATTCCATTTCTCAAAGCAAAGACGATAGACAATGTTATTCAACGAAAAAAATTAATTCTTCAGGGTGAAAATCGGGTATATATGTGTGAACTTATATCAGTTGATATCTCGGTGCATTTTTAAGCTAGCGCAAATCTGATAACACAGATCGACGCAGCTTAACAATCCGCATCGAATGCACTATACTACATTGAAAAACGCTTGATACAAAAATTAGTTATGATCGTTTGAAAAATGATGCATTAGTGTATGTTGAGTTTCCATGTACACTCAACATTGCTTCCAAAAACATTTTGACAAAAATTTTTTCGAAAAATTTCAAAATAATTTAGCAAAAAGTAGATGTTTTTAGATTCCTTTTTTCAAGGCAAAGACGATGGACAATGTTATTCAACGAAAAAATTATTTCTTCAGGGTGAAAATCGAGGATATAAGTGTGAACTTATATCAGTTGATATCTCGGTGCATTTTTAAGCTAGCGCAAATCTGATAACACAGATCGACGCAGCTTAAAAATCCGCATCGAATGCACTATACTACATTGAAAAACGCTTGATACAAAAATTAGTTATGATCTTTTGAAAAATGATGCATTAGTGTATGTTGAGTTTCCATGTACACTCAACATTGCTTCCAAAAACATTTTGACAAAAATTTTTTCGAAAAATTTCAAAATAATTTAGCAAAAAGTAGATGTTTTTAGATTCCATTTCTCAAGGCAAAGACGATAGACAATGTTATTCAACGAAAAAATTAATTCTTCAGGGTGAATATCGAGGATATAAGTGTGAACTTATATCAGTTGATATCTCGGTGCATTTTTAAGCTAGCGCAAATCTGATAACACAGATCGACGCAGCTTAAAAATCCGCATCGAATGCACTATACTACATTGAAAAACGCTTGATACAAAAATTAGTTATGATCTTTTGAAAAATGATGCATTAGTGTATGTTGAGTTTCCATGTACACTCAACATTGCTTCCAAAAACATTTTGACAAAAATTTTTTCGAAAAATTTCAGAATAATTTAGCAAAAAGTAGATGTTTTTAGATTCCATTTCTCAAGGCAAAGACGATAGACAATGTTATTCAACGAAAAAATTAATTCTTCAGGGTGAATATCGAGGATATAAGTGTGAACTTATATCAGTTGATATCTCGGTGCATTTTTAAGCTAGCGCAAATCTGATAACACAGATCGACGCAGCTTAAAAATCCGCATCGAATGCACTATACTACATTGAAAAAACGCTTGATACAAAAATTAGTTATGATCTTTTGAAAAATGATGCATTAGTGTATGTTGAGTTTCCATGTACACTCAACATTGCTTCCAAAAACATTTTGACAAAAATTTTTTCGAAAAATTTCAAAATAATTTAGCAAAAAGTAGATGTTTTTAGATTCCATTTCTCAAGGCAAAGACGATAGACAATGTTATTCAACGAAAAAATTAATTCTTCAGGGTGAAAATCGAGGATATAAGTGTGAACTTATATCAGTTGATATCTCGGTGCATTTTTAAGCTAGCGCAAATCTGATAACACAAATCGACGCAGCTTAAAAATCCGCATCGAATGCACTATACTACATTGAAAAACGCTTGATACAAAAATTAGTTATGATCTTTTGAAAAATGATGCATTAGTGTATGTTGAGTTTCCATGTACACTCAACATTGCTTCCAAAAACATTTTGACAAAAATTTTTTCGAAAAATTTCAAAATAATTTAGCAAAAACTAGATGTTTTTAGATTCCATTTCTCAAAGCAAAGACGATAGACAATGTTATTCAACGAAAAAAATTAATTCTTCAGGGTGAAAATCGGGTATATATGTGTGAACTTATATCAGTTGATATCTCGGTGCATTTTTAAGCTAGCGCAAATCTGATAACACAGATCGACGCAGCTTAAAAATCCGCATCGAATGCACTATACTACATTGAGAAACGCTTAATACAAAAATTAGTTATGATCGTTTGAAAAATGATGCATTAGTGTATGTTGAGTTTCCATGTACACTCAACATTGCTTCCAAAAACATTTTGACAAAAATTTTTTCGAAAAATTTCAAAATAATTTAGCAAAAAGTAGATGTTTTTAGATTTCTTTTTTCAAGGCAAAGACGATGGACAATGTTATTCAACGAAAAAATTATTTCTTCAGGGTGAAAATCGAGGATATAAGTGTGAACATATATCAGTTGATATCTCGGTGCATTTTTAAGCTAGCGCAAATCTGAAAACACAGATCGACGCAGCTTAAAAATCCGCATCGAATGCACTATACTACATTAAAAAACGCTTGATACAAAAATTAGTTATGATCTTTTGAAAAATGATGCATTAGTGTATGTTGAGTTTCCATGTACACTCAACATTGCTTCCAAAAACATTTTGACAAAAATTTTTTCGAAAAATTTCAAAATAATTTAGCAAAAAGTAGATGTTTTTAGATTCCATTTCTCAAAGCAAAGACGATAGACAATGTTATTCAACGAAAAAAATTAATTCTTCAGGGTGAAAATCGGGTATATATGTGTGAACTTATATCAGTTGATATCTCGGTGCATTTTTAAGCTAGCGCAAATCTGATAACACAGATCGACGCAGCTTAAAAATCCGCATCGAATGCACTATACTACATTGAAAAACGCTTGATACAAAAATTAGTTATGATCGTTTGAAAAATGATGCATTAGTGTATGTTGAGTTTCCATGTACACTCAACATTGCTTCCAAAAACATTTTGACAAAAATTTTTTCGAAAAATTTCAAAATAATTTAGCAAAAAGTAGATGTTTTTAGATTCCATTTTTCAAGGCAAAGACGATGGACAATGTTATTCAACGAAAAAATTAATTCTTCAGGGTGAAAATCGAGGATATAAGTGTGAACTTATATCAGTTGATATCTCGGTGCATTTTTAAGCTAGCGCAAATCTGATAGCACAGATCGACGCAGCTTAAAAATCCGCATCGAATGCACTATACTACATTGAGAAACGCTTAATACAAAAATTAGTTATGATCGTTTGAAAAATGATGCATTAGTGTATGTTGAGTTTCCATGTACACTCAACATTGCTTCCAAAAACATTTTGACAAAAATTTTTTCGAAAAATTTCAAAATAATTTAGCAAAAAGTAGATGTTTTTAGATTCCATTTCTCAAGGCAAAGACGATAGACAATGTTATTCAACGAAAAAATTAATTCTTCAGGGTGAAAATCGAGGATATAAGTGTGAACTTATATCAGTTGATATCTCGGTGCATTTTTAAGCTAGCGCAAATCTGATAACACAGATCGACGCAGCTTAAAAATCCGCATCGAATGCACTATACTACATTAAAAAACGCTTGATACAAAAATTAGTTATGATCTTTTGAAAAATGATGCATTAGTGTATGTTGAGTTTCCATGTACACTCAACATTGCTTCCAAAAACATTTTGACAAAAATTTTTTCGAAAAATTTCAAAATAATTTAGCAAAAAGTAGATGTTTTTAGATTCCATTTCTCAAAGCAAAGACGATAGACAATGTTATTCAACGAAAAAAATTAATTCTTCAGGGTGAAAATCGGGTATATATGTGTGAACTTATATCAGTTGATATCTCGGTGCATTTTTAAGCTAGCGCAAATCTGATAACACAGATCGACGCAGCTTAACAATCCGCATCGAATGCACTATACTACATTGAAAAACGCTTGATACAAAAATTAGTTATGATCGTTTGAAAAATGATGCATTAGTGTATGTTGAGTTTCCATGTACACTCAACATTGCTTCCAAAAACATTTTGACAAAAATTTTTTCGAAAAATTTCAAAATAATTTAGCAAAAAGTAGATGTTTTTAGATTCCTTTTTTCAAGGCAAAGACGATGGACAATGTTATTCAACGAAAAAATTATTTCTTCAGGGTGAAAATCGAGGATATAAGTGTGAACTTATATCAGTTGATATCTCGGTGCATTTTTAAGCTAGCGCAAATCTGATAACACAGATCGACGCAGCTTAAAAATCCGCATCGAATGCACTATACTACATTGAAAAACGCTTGATACAAAAATTAGTTATGATCTTTTGAAAAATGATGCATTAGTGTATGTTGAGTTTCCATGTACACTCAACATTGCTTCCAAAAACATTTTGACAAAAATTTTTTCGAAAAATTTCAAAATAATTTAGCAAAAAGTAGATGTTTTTAGATTCCATTTCTCAAGGCAAAGACGATAGACAATGTTATTCAACGAAAAAATTAATTCTTCAGGGTGAATATCGAGGATATAAGTGTGAACTTATATCAGTTGATATCTCGGTGCATTTTTAAGCTAGCGCAAATCTGATAACACAGATCGACGCAGCTTAAAAATCCGCATCGAATGCACTATACTACATTGAAAAACGCTTGATACAAAAATTAGTTATGATCTTTTGAAAAATGATGCATTAGTGTATGTTGAGTTTCCATGTACACTCAACATTGCTTCCAAAAACATTTTGACAAAAATTTTTTCGAAAAATTTCAGAATAATTTAGCAAAAAGTAGATGTTTTTAGATTCCATTTCTCAAGGCAAAGACGATAGACAATGTTATTCAACGAAAAAATTAATTCTTCAGGGTGAATATCGAGGATATAAGTGTGAACTTATATCAGTTGATATCTCGGTGCATTTTTAAGCTAGCGCAAATCTGATAACACAGATCGACGCAGCTTAAAAATCCGCATCGAATGCACTATACTACATTGAAAAAACGCTTGATACAAAAATTAGTTATGATCTTTTGAAAAATGATGCATTAGTGTATGTTGAGTTTCCATGTACACTCAACATTGCTTCCAAAAACATTTTGACAAAAATTTTTTCGAAAAATTTCAAAATAATTTAGCAAAAAGTAGATGTTTTTAGATTCCATTTCTCAAGGCAAAGACGATAGACAATGTTATTCAACGAAAAAATTAATTCTTCAGGGTGAAAATCGAGGATATAAGTGTGAACTTATATCAGTTGATATCTCGGTGCATTTTTAAGCTAGCGCAAATCTGATAACACAAATCGACGCAGCTTAAAAATCCGCATCGAATGCACTATACTACATTGAAAAACGCTTGATACAAAAATTAGTTATGATCTTTTGAAAAATGATGCATTAGTGTATGTTGAGTTTCCATGTACACTCAACATTGCTTCCAAAAACATTTTGACAAAAATTTTTTCGAAAAATTTCAAAATAATTTAGCAAAAACTAGATGTTTTTAGATTCCATTTCTCAAAGCAAAGACGATAGACAATGTTATTCAACGAAAAAAATTAATTCTTCAGGGTGAAAATCGGGTATATATGTGTGAACTTATATCAGTTGATATCTCGGTGCATTTTTAAGCTAGCGCAAATCTGATAACACAGATCGACGCAGCTTAAAAATCCGCATCGAATGCACTATACTACATTGAGAAACGCTTAATACAAAAATTAGTTATGATCGTTTGAAAAATGATGCATTAGTGTATGTTGAGTTTCCATGTACACTCAACATTGCTTCCAAAAACATTTTGACAAAAATTTTTTCGAAAAATTTCAAAATAATTTAGCAAAAAGTAGATGTTTTTAGATTTCTTTTTTCAAGGCAAAGACGATGGACAATGTTATTCAACGAAAAAATTATTTCTTCAGGGTGAAAATCGAGGATATAAGTGTGAACATATATCAGTTGATATCTCGGTGCATTTTTAAGCTAGCGCAAATCTGAAAACACAGATCGACGCAGCTTAAAAATCCGCATCGAATGCACTATACTACATTAAAAAACGCTTGATACAAAAATTAGTTATGATCTTTTGAAAAATGATGCATTAGTGTATGTTGAGTTTCCATGTACACTCAACATTGCTTCCAAAAACATTTTGACAAAAATTTTTTCGAAAAATTTCAAAATAATTTAGCAAAAAGTAGATGTTTTTAGATTCCATTTCTCAAATCAAAGACGATAGACAATGTTATTCAACGAAAAAAATTAATTCTTCAGGGTGAAAATCGGGTATATATGTGTGAACTTATATCAGTTGATATCTCGGTGCATTTTTAAGCTAGCGCAAATCTGATAACACAGATCGACGCAGCTTAAAAATCCGCATCGAATGCACTATACTACATTGAAAAACGCTTGATACAAAAATTAGTTATGATCGTTTGAAAAATGATGCATTAGTGTATGTTGAGTTTCCATGTACACTCAACATTGCTTCCAAAAACATTTTGACAAAAATTTTTTCGAAAAATTTCAAAATAATTTAGCAAAAAGTAGATGTTTTTAGATTCCATTTTTCAAGGCAAAGACGATGGACAATGTTATTCAACGAAAAAATTAATTCTTCAGGGTGAAAATCGAGGATATAAGTGTGAACTTATATCAGTTGATATCTCGGTGCATTTTTAAGCTAGCGCAAATCTGATAGCACAGATCGACGCAGCTTAAAAATCCGCATCGAATGCACTATACTACATTGAGAAACGCTTAATACAAAAATTAGTTATGATCGTTTGAAAAATGATGCATTAGTGTATGTTGAGTTTCCATGTACACTCAACATTGCTTCCAAAAACATTTTGACAAAAATTTTTTCGAAAAATTTCAAAATAATTTAGCAAAAAGTAGATGTTTTTAGATTCCATTTCTCAAGGCAAAGACGATAGACAATGTTATTCAACGAAAAAATTAATTCTTCAGGGTGAAAATCGAGGATATAAGTGTGAACTTATATCAGTTGATATCTCGGTGCATTTTTAAGCTAGCGCAAATCTGATAACACAGATCGACGCAGCTTAAAAATCCGCATCGAATGCACTATACTACATTGAAAAACGCTTGATACAAAAATTAGTTATGATCTTTTGAAAAATGATGCATTAGTGTATGTTGAGTTTCCATGTACACTCAACATTGCTTCCAAAAACATTTTGACAAAAATTTTTTCGAAAAATTTCAAAATAATTTAGCAAAAAGTAGATGTTTTTAGATTCCATTTCTCAAGGCAAAGACGATAGACAATGTTATTCAACGAAAAAATTAATTCTTCAGGGTGAAAATCGAGGATATAAGTGTGAACTTATATCAGTTGATATCTCGGTGCATTTTTAAGCTAGCGCAAATCTGATAACACAGATCGACGCAGCTTAACAATCCGCATCGAATGCACTATACTACATTGAAAAACGCTTGATACAAAAATTAGTTATGATCGTTTGAAAAATGATGCATTAGTGTATGTTGAGTTTCCATGTACACTCAACATTGCTTCCAAAAACATTTTGACAAAAATTTTTTCGAAAAATTTCAAAATAATTTAGCAAAAAGTAGATGTTTTTAGATTCCTTTTTTCAAGGCAAAGACGATGGACAATGTTATTCAACGAAAAAATTATTTCTTCAGGGTGAAAATCGAGGATATAAGTGTGAACTTATATCAGTTGATATCTCGCTGCATTTTTAAGCTAGCGCAAATCTGATAGCACAGATCGACGCAGCTTAAAAATCCGCATCGAATGCACTATACTACATTGAGAAACGCTTAATACAAAAATTAGTTATGATCGTTTGAAAAATGATGCATTAGTGTATGTTGAGTTTCCATGTACACTCAACATTGCTTCCAAAAACATTTTGACAAAAATTTTTTCGAAAAATTTCAAAATAATTTAGCAAAAAGTAGATGTTTTTAGATTCCATTTCTCAAGGCAAAGACGATAGACAATGTTATTCAACGAAAAAATTAATTCTTCAGGGTGAAAATCGAGGATATAAGTGTGAACTTATATCAGTTGATATCTCGGTGCATTTTTAAGCTAGCGCAAATCTGATAACACAGATCGACGCAGCTTAAAAATCCGCATCGAATGCACTATACTACATTGAAAAACGCTTGATACAAAAATTAGTTATGATCTTTTGAAAAATGATGCATTAGTGTATGTTGAGTTTCCATGTACACTCAACATTGCTTCCAAAAACATTTTGACAAAAATTTTTTCGAAAAATTTCAAAATAATTTAGCAAAAAGTAGATGTTTTTAGATTCCATTTCTCAAGGCAAAGACGATAGACAATGTTATTCAACGAAAAAATTAATTCTTCAGGGTGAAAATCGAGGATATAAGTGTGAACTTATATCAGTTGATATCTCGGTGCATTTTTAAGCTAGCGCAAATCTGATAACACAGATCGACGCAGCTTAACAATCCGCATCGAATGCACTATACTACATTGAAAAACGCTTGATACAAAAATTAGTTATGATCGTTTGAAAAATGATGCATTAGTGTATGTTGAGTTTCCATGTACACTCAACATTGCTTCCAAAAACATTTTGACAAAAATTTTTTCGAAAAATTTCAAAATAATTTAGCAAAAAGTAGATGTTTTTAGATTCCTTTTTTCAAGGCAAAGACGATGGACAATGTTATTCAACGAAAAAATTATTTCTTCAGGGTGAAAATCGAGGATATAAGTGTGAACTTATATCAGTTGATATCTCGGTGCATTTTTAAGCTAGCGCAAATCTGATAACACAGATCGACGCAGCTTAAAAATCCGCATCAAATGCACTATACTACATTGAAAAACGCTTGATACAAAAATTAGTTATGATCTTTTGAAAAATGATGCATTAGTGTATGTTGAGTTTCCATGTACACTCAACATTGCTTCCAAAAACATTTTGACAAAAATTTTTTCGAAAAATTTCAAAATAATTTAGCAAAAAGTAGATGTTTTTAGATTCCATTTCTCAAGGCAAAGACGATAGACAATGTTATTCAACGAAAAAATTAATTCTTCAGGGTGAAAATCGAGGATATAAGTGTGAACTTATATCAGTTGATATCTCGGTGCATTTTTAAGCTAGCGCAAATCTGATAACACAGATCGACGCAGCTTAAAAATCCGCATCGAATGCACTATACTACATTGAAAAACGCTTGATACAAAAATTAGTTATGATCTTTTGAAAAATGATGCATTAGTGTATGTTGAGTTTCCATGTACACTCAACATTGCTTCCAAAAACATTTTGACAAAAATTTTTTCGAAAAATTTCAAAATAATTTAGCAAAAAGTAGATGTTTTTAGATTCCTTTTTTCAAGGCAAAGACGATGGACAATGTTATTCAACGAAAAAATTATTTCTTCAGGGTGAAAATCGAGGATATAAGTGTGAACTTATATCAGTTGATATCTCGGTGTATTTTTAAGCTAGCGCAAATCTGATAACACAGATCGACGCAGCTTAAAAATCCGCATCGAATGCACTATACTACATTGAAAAACGCTTGATACAAAAATTAGTTATGATCTTTTGAAAAATGATGCATTAGTGTATGTTGAGTTTCCATGTACACTCAACATTGCTTCCAAAAACATTTTGACAAAAATTTTTTCGAAAAATTTCAAAATAATTTAGCAAAAAGTAGATGTTTTTAGATTCCATTTCTCAAGGCAAAGACGATAGACAATGTTATTCAACGAAAAAATTAATTCTTCAGGGTGAAATTCGAGGATATAAGTGTGAACTTATATCAGTTGATATCTCGGTGCATTTTTAAGCTAGCGCAAATCTGATAACACAGATCGACGCAGCTTAAAAATCCGCATCGAATGCACTATACTACATTAAAAAACGCTTGATACAAAAATTAGTTATGATCTTTTGAAAAATGATGCATTAGTGTATGTTGAGTTTCCATGTACACTCAACATTGCTTCCAAAAACATTTTGACAAAAATTTTTTCGAAAAATTTCAAAATAATTTAGCAAAAAGTAGATGTTTTTAGATTCCATTTCTCAAGGCAAAGACGATAGACAATGTTATTCAACGAAAAAATTAATTCTTCAGGGTGAAAATCGAGGATATAAGTGTGAACTTATATCAGTTGATATCTCGGTGCATTTTTAAGCTAGCGCAAATCTGATAACACAGATCGACGCAGCTTAAAAATCCGCATCGAATGCACTATACTACATTGAAAAACGCTTGATACAAAAATTAGTTATGATCTTTTGAAAAATGATGCATTAGTGTATGTTGAGTTTCCATGTACACTCAACATTGCTTCCAAAAACATTTTGACAAAAATTTTTTCGAAAAATTTCAAAATAATTTAGCAAAAAGTAGATGTTTTTAGATTCCTTTTTTCAAGGCAAAGACGATGGACAATGTTATTCAACGAAAAAATTATTTCTTCAGGGTGAAAATCGAGGATATAAGTGTGAACTTATATCAGTTGACATCTCGGTGCATTTTTAAGCTAGCGCAAATCTGATAACACAGATCGACGCAGCTTAAAAATCCGCATCGAATGCACTATACTACATTGAAAAACGCTTGATACAAAAATTAGTTATGATCTTTTGAAAAATGATGCATTAGTGTATGTTGAGTTTCCATGTACACTCAACATTGCTTCCAAAAACATTTTGACAAAAATTTTTTCGAAAAATTTCAAAATAATTTAGCAAAAAGTAGATGTTTTTAGATTCCATTTCTCAAGGCAAAGACGATAGACAATGTTATTCAACGAAAAAATTAATTCTTCAGGGTGAAAATCGAGGATATAAGTGTGAACTTATATCAGTTGATATCTCGGTGCATTTTTAAGCTAGCGCAAATCTGATAACACAGATCGACGCAGCTTAACAATCCGCATCGAATGCACTATACTACATTGAAAAACGCTTGATACAAAAATTAGTTATGATCGTTTGAAAAATGATGCATTAGTGTATGTTGAGTTTCCATGTACACTCAACATTGCTTCCAAAAACATTTTGACAAAAATTTTTTCGAAAAATTTCAAAATAATTTAGCAAAAAGTAGATGTTTTTAGATTCCTTTTTTCAAGGCAAAGACGATGGACAATGTTATTCAACGAAAAAATTATTTCTTCAGGGTGAAAATCGAGGATATAAGTGTGAACTTATATCAGTTGATATCTCGGTGCATTTTTAAGCTAGCGCAAATCTGATAACACAGATCGACGCAGCTTAAAAATCCGCATCAAATGCACTATACTACATTGAAAAACGCTTGATACAAAAATTAGTTATGATCTTTTGAAAAATGATGCATTAGTGTATGTTGAGTTTCCATGTACACTCAACATTGCTTCCAAAAACATTTTGACAAAAATTTTTTCGAAAAATTTCAAAATAATTTAGCAAAAAGTAGATGTTTTTAGATTCCATTTCTCAAGGCAAAGACGATAGACAATGTTATTCAACGAAAAAATTAATTCTTCAGGGTGAAAATCGAGGATATAAGTGTGAACTTATATCAGTTGATATCTCGGTGCATTTTTAAGCTAGCGCAAATCTGATAACACAGATCGACGCAGCTTAAAAATCCGCATCGAATGCACTATACTACATTGAAAAACGCTTGATACAAAAATTAGTTATGATCTTTTGAAAAATGATGCATTAGTGTATGTTGAGTTTCCATGTACACTCAACATTGCTTCCAAAAACATTTTGACAAAAATTTTTTCGAAAAATTTCAAAATAATTTAGCAAAAAGTAGATGTTTTTAGATTCCTTTTTTCAAGGCAAAGACGATGGACAATGTTATTCAACGAAAAAATTATTTCTTCAGGGTGAAAATCGAGGATATAAGTGTGAACTTATATCAGTTGATATCTCGGTGTATTTTTAAGCTAGCGCAAATCTGATAACACAGATCGACGCAGCTTAAAAATCCGCATCGAATGCACTATACTACATTGAAAAACGCTTGATACAAAAATTAGTTATGATCTTTTGAAAAATGATGCATTAGTGTATGTTGAGTTTCCATGTACACTCAACATTGCTTCCAAAAACATTTTGACAAAAATTTTTTCGAAAAATTTCAAAATAATTTAGCAAAAAGTAGATGTTTTTAGATTCCATTTCTCAAGGCAAAGACGATAGACAATGTTATTCAACGAAAAAATTAATTCTTCAGGGTGAAATTCGAGGATATAAGTGTGAACTTATATCAGTTGATATCTCGGTGCATTTTTAAGCTAGCGCAAATCTGATAACACAGATCGACGCAGCTTAAAAATCCGCATCGAATGCACTATACTACATTAAAAAACGCTTGATACAAAAATTAGTTATGATCTTTTGAAAAATGATGCATTAGTGTATGTTGAGTTTCCATGTACACTCAACATTGCTTCCAAAAACATTTTGACAAAAATTTTTTCGAAAAATTTCAAAATAATTTAGCAAAAAGTAGATGTTTTTAGATTCCATTTCTCAAGGCAAAGACGATAGACAATGTTATTCAACGAAAAAATTAATTCTTCAGGGTGAAAATCGAGGATATAAGTGTGAACTTATATCAGTTGATATCTCGGTGCATTTTTAAGCTAGCGCAAATCTGATAACACAGATCGACGCAGCTTAAAAATCCGCATCGAATGCACTATACTACATTGAAAAACGCTTGATACAAAAATTAGTTATGATCTTTTGAAAAATGATGCATTAGTGTATGTTGAGTTTCCATGTACACTCAACATTGCTTCCAAAAACATTTTGACAAAAATTTTTTCGAAAAATTTCAAAATAATTTAGCAAAAAGTAGATGTTTTTAGATTCCTTTTTTCAAGGCAAAGACGATGGACAATGTTATTCAACGAAAAAATTATTTCTTCAGGGTGAAAATCGAGGATATAAGTGTGAACTTATATCAGTTGACATCTCGGTGCATTTTTAAGCTAGCGCAAATCTGATAACACAGATCGACGCAGCTTAAAAATCCGCATCGAATGCACTATACTACATTGAAAAACGCTTGATACAAAAATTAGTTATGATCTTTTGAAAAATGATGCATTAGTGTATGTTGAGTTTCCATGTACACTCAACATTGCTTCCAAAAACATTTTGACAAAAATTTTTTCGAAAAATTTCAAAATAATTTAGCAAAAAGTAGATGTTTTTAGATTCCATTTCTCAAGGCAAAGACGATAGACAATGTTATTCAACGAAAAAATTAATTCTTCAGGGTGAAAATCGAGGATATAAGTGTGAACTTATATCAGTTGATATCTCGGTGCATTTTTAAGCTAGCGCAAATCTGATAACACAGATCGACGCAGCTTAACAATCCGCATCGAATGCACTATACTACATTGAAAAACGCTTGATACAAAAATTAGTTATGATCGTTTGAAAAATGATGCATTAGTGTATGTTGAGTTTCCATGTACACTCAACATTGCTTCCAAAAACATTTTGACAAAAATTTTTTCGAAAAATTTCAAAATAATTTAGCAAAAAGTAGATGTTTTTAGATTCCTTTTTTCAAGGCAAAGACGATGGACAATGTTATTCAACGAAAAAATTATTTCTTCAGGGTGAAAATCGAGGATATAAGTGTGAACTTATATCAGTTGATATCTCGGTGCATTTTTAAGCTAGCGCAAATCTGATAACACAGATCGACGCAGCTTAAAAATCCGCATCAAATGCACTATACTACATTGAAAAACGCTTGATACAAAAATTAGTTATGATCTTTTGAAAAATGATGCATTAGTGTATGTTGAGTTTCCATGTACACTCAACATTGCTTCCAAAAACATTTTGACAAAAATTTTTTCGAAAAATTTCAAAATAATTTAGCAAAAAGTAGATGTTTTTAGATTCCATTTCTCAAGGCAAAGACGATAGACAATGTTATTCAACGAAAAAATTAATTCTTCAGGGTGAAAATCGAGGATATAAGTGTGAACTTATATCAGTTGATATCTCGGTGCATTTTTAAGCTAGCGCAAATCTGATAACACAGATCGACGCAGCTTAAAAATCCGCATCGAATGCACTATACTACATTGAAAAACGCTTGATACAAAAATTAGTTATGATCTTTTGAAAAATGATGCATTAGTGTATGTTGAGTTTCCATGTACACTCAACATTGCTTCCAAAAACATTTTGACAAAAATTTTTTCGAAAAATTTCAAAATAATTTAGCAAAAAGTAGATGTTTTTAGATTCCTTTTTTCAAGGCAAAGACGATGGACAATGTTATTCAACGAAAAAATTATTTCTTCAGGGTGAAAATCGAGGATATAAGTGTGAACTTATATCAGTTGATATCTCGGTGTATTTTTAAGCTAGCGCAAATCTGATAACACAGATCGACGCAGCTTAAAAATCCGCATCGAATGCACTATACTACATTGAAAAACGCTTGATACAAAAATTAGTTATGATCTTTTGAAAAATGATGCATTAGTGTATGTTGAGTTTCCATGTACACTCAACATTGCTTCCAAAAACATTTTGACAAAAATTTTTTCGAAAAATTTCAAAATAATTTAGCAAAAAGTAGATGTTTTTAGATTCCATTTCTCAAGGCAAAGACGATAGACAATGTTATTCAACGAAAAAATTAATTCTTCAGGGTGAAATTCGAGGATATAAGTGTGAACTTATATCAGTTGATATCTCGGTGCATTTTTAAGCTAGCGCAAATCTGATAACACAGATCGACGCAGCTTAAAAATCCGCATCGAATGCACTATACTACATTAAAAAACGCTTGATACAAAAATTAGTTATGATCTTTTGAAAAATGATGCATTAGTGTATGTTGAGTTTCCATGTACACTCAACATTGCTTCCAAAAACATTTTGACAAAAATTTTTTCGAAAAATTTCAAAATAATTTAGCAAAAAGTAGATGTTTTTAGATTCCATTTCTCAAGGCAAAGACGATAGACAATGTTATTCAACGAAAAAATTAATTCTTCAGGGTGAAAATCGAGGATATAAGTGTGAACTTATATCAGTTGATATCTCGGTGCATTTTTAAGCTAGCGCAAATCTGATAACACAGATCGACGCAGCTTAAAAATCCGCATCGAATGCACTATACTACATTGAAAAACGCTTGATACAAAAATTAGTTATGATCTTTTGAAAAATGATGCATTAGTGTATGTTGAGTTTCCATGTACACTCAACATTGCTTCCAAAAACATTTTGACAAAAATTTTTTCGAAAAATTTCAAAATAATTTAGCAAAAAGTAGATGTTTTTAGATTCCTTTTTTCAAGGCAAAGACGATGGACAATGTTATTCAACGAAAAAATTATTTCTTCAGGGTGAAAATCGAGGATATAAGTGTGAACTTATATCAGTTGACATCTCGGTGCATTTTTAAGCTAGCGCAAATCTGATAACACAGATCGACGCAGCTTAAAAATCCGCATCGAATGCACTATACTACATTGAAAAACGCTTGATACAAAAATTAGTTATGATCTTTTGAAAAATGATGCATTAGTGTATGTTGAGTTTCCATGTACACTCAACATTGCTTCCAAAAACATTTTGACAAAAATTTTTTCGAAAAATTTCAAAATAATTTAGCAAAAAGTAGATGTTTTTAGATTCCATTTCTCAAGGCAAAGACGATAGACAATGTTATTCAACGAAAAAATTAATTCTTCAGGGTGAAATTCGAGGATATAAGTGTGAACTTATATCAGTTGATATCTCGGTGCATTTTTAAGCTAGCGCAAATCTGATAACACAGATCGACGCAGCTTAAAAATCCGCATCGAATGCACTATACTACATTAAAAAACGCTTGATACAAAAATTAGTTATGATCTTTTGAAAAATGATGCATTAGTGTATGTTGAGTTTCCATGTACACTCAACATTGCTTCCAAAAACATTTTGACAAAAATTTTTTCGAAAAATTTCAAAATAATTTAGCAAAAAGTAGATGTTTTTAGATTCCATTTCTCAAGGCAAAGACGATAGACAATGTTATTCAACGAAAAAATTAATTCTTCAGGGTGAAAATCGAGGATATAAGTGTGAACTTATATCAGTTGATATCTCGGTGCATTTTTAAGCTAGCGCAAATCTGATAACACAGATCGACGCAGCTTAAAAATCCGCATCGAATGCACTATACTACATTGAAAAACGCTTGATACAAAAATTAGTTATGATCTTTTGAAAAATGATGCATTAGTGTATGTTGAGTTTCCATGTACACTCAACATTGCTTCCAAAAACATTTTGACAAAAATTTTTTCGAAAAATTTCAAAATAATTTAGCAAAAAGTAGATGTTTTTAGATTCCTTTTTTCAAGGCAAAGACGATGGACAATGTTATTCAACGAAAAAATTATTTCTTCAGGGTGAAAATCGAGGATATAAGTGTGAACTTATATCAGTTGATATCTCGGTGCATTTTTAAGCTAGCGCAAATCTGATAACACAGATCGACGCAGCTTAAAAATCCGCATCGAATGCACTATACTACATTGAAAAACGCTTGATACAAAAATTAGTTATGATCTTTTGAAAAATGATGCATTAGTGTATGTTGAGTTTCCATGTACACTCAACATTGCTTCCAAAAACATTTTGACAAAAATTTTTTCGAAAAATTTCAAAATAATTTAGCAAAAAGTAGATGTTTTTAGATTCCATTTCTTAAGGCAAAGACGATAGACAATGTTATTCAACGAAAAAATTAATTCTTCAGGGTGAAATTCGAGGATATAAGTGTGAACTTATATCAGTTGATATCTCGGTGCATTTTTAAGCTAGCGCAAATCTGATAACACAGATCGACGCAGCTTAAAAATCCGCATCGAATGCACTATACTACATTAAAAAACGCTTGATACAAAAATTAGTTATGATCTTTTGAAAAATGATGCATTAGTGTATGTTGAGTTTCCATGTACACTCAACATTGCTTCCAAAAACATTTTGACAAAAATTTTTTCGAAAAATTTCAAAATAATTTAGCAAACAGTAGATGTTTTTAGATTCCTTTTTTCAAGGCAAAGACGATGGACAATGTTATTTAACGAAAAAATTAATTCTTCAGGGTGAAAATCGAGGATATAAGTTTAAACTTATATCAGTTGATATCTCAGTGCATTTTTAAGCTAGCGCAAATCTGATAACACAGATCGACGCAGCTTAAAAATCCGCATCGAATGCACTATACTACATTGAGAAACGCTTAATACAAAAATTAGTTATGATCGTTTGAAAAATGATGCATTAGTGTATGTTGAGTTTCCATGTACACTCAACATTGCTTCCAAAAACATTTTGACAAAAATTTTTTCGAAAAATTTCAAAATAATTTAGCAAAAAGTAGATGTTTTTAGATTCCTTTTTTCAAGGCAAAGACGATGGACAATGTTATTTAACGAAAAAATTAATTCTTCAGGGTGAAAATCGAGGATATAAGTTTAAACTTATATCAGTTGATATCTCGGTGCATTTTTAAGCTAGCGCAAATCTGATAACACAGATCGACGCAGCTTAAAAATCCGCATCGAATGCACTATACTACATTGAGAAACGCTTAATACAAAAATTAGTTATGATCGTTTGAAAAATGATGCATTAGTGTATGTTGAGTTTCCATGTACACTCAACATTGCTTCCAAAAACATTTTGACAAAAATTTTTTCGAAAAATTTCAAAATAATTTAGCAAAAAGTAGATGTTTTTAGATTCCTTTTTACAAGGCAAAGACGATGGACAATGTTATTTAACGAAAAAATTAATTCTTCAGGGTGAAAATCGAGGATATAAGTGTGAACTTATATCAGTTGATATCTCGGTACATTTTTAAGCTAGCGCAAATCTGATAACACAGATCGACGCAGCTTAAAAATCCGCATCGAATGCACTGTACTACATGGAAGAACGCTTAATACAAAAATTAGTTATGATCGTTTGAAAAATGATGCATTAGTGTATGTTGAGTTTCCATGTACACTCAACATTGCTTCGAAAAACATTTTGACAAAAATTTTTTCGAAAAATTTCAAAATAATTTAGCAAAAAGTAGATGTTTTTAGATTCCTTTTTTCAAGGCAAAGACGATGGACAATGTTATTTAACGAAAAAATTAATTCTTCAGGGTGAAAATCGAGGATATAAGTGTGAACTTATATCAGTTGATATCTCGGTACATTTTTAAGCTAGCGCAAATCTGATAACACAGATCGACGCAGCTTAAAAATCCGCATTGAATGCACTATACTACATTGAGAAACGCTTAATACAAAAATTAGTTATGATCGTTTGAAAAATGATGCATTAGTGTATGTTGAGTTTCCATGTACACTCAACATTGCTTCCAAAAACATTTTGACAAAAATTTTTTCGAAAAATTTCAAAATAATTTAGCAAAAAGTAGATGTTTTTAGATTCCTTTTTTCAAGGCAAAGACGATGGACAATGTTATTCAACGAAAAAATTAATTCTTCAGGGTGAAAATCGAGGATATAAGTGTAAACTTATATCAGTTGATATCTCGGTGCATTTTTAAGCTAGCGCAAATCTGATAACACAGATCGACGTAGCTTAAAAATCCGCATCGAATGCACTATACTACATTGAGAAACGCTTAATACAAAAATTAGTTTCGATCGTTTGAAAAATGATGCATTAGTGTATGTTGAGTTTCCATGTACACTCAACATTGCTTCCAAAAACATTTTGACAAAAATTTTTTCGAAAAATTTCAAAATAATTTAGCAAAAAGTAGATGTTTTTAGATTCCTTTTTTCAAGGCAAAGACGATGGACAATGTTATTTAACGAAAAAATTAATTCTTCAGGGTGAAAATCGAGGATATAAGTTTAAACTTATATCAGTTGATATCTCGGTGCATTTTTAAGCTAGCGCAAATCTGATAACACAGATCGACGCAGCTTAAAAATCCGCATCGAATGCACTATACTACATTGAGAAACGCTTAATACAAAAATTAGTTATGATCGTTTGAAAAATGATGCATTAGTGTATGTTGAGTTTCCATGTACACTCAACATTGCTTCCAAAAACATTTTGACAAAAATTTTTTCGAAAAATTTCAAAATAATTTAGCAAAAAGTAGATGTTTTTAGATTCCTTTTTTCAAGGCAAAGACGATGGACAATGTTATTCAACGAAAAAATTAATTCTTCAGGGTGAAAATCGAGGATATAAGTGTGAACTTATATCAGTTGATATCTCGGTACATTTTTAAGCTAGCGCAAATCTGATAACACAGATCGACGCAGCTTAAAAATCCGCATCGAATGCACTATACTACATTGAGAAACGCTTAATACAAAAATTAGTTATGATCGTTTGAAAAATGATGCATTAGTGTATGTTGAGTTTCCATTTACACTCAACATTGCTTCCAAAAACATTTTGACAAAAATTTTTTCGAAAAATTTCAAAATAATTTAGCAAAAAGTAGATGTTTTTAGATTCCTTTTTTCAAGGCAAAGACGATGGACAATGTTATTTAACGAAAAAATTAATTCTTCAGGGTGAAAATCGAGGATATAAGTGTGAACTTATATCAGTTGATATCTCGGTACATTTTTAAGCTAGCGCAAATCTGATAACACAGATCGACGCAGCTTAAAAATCCGCATCGAATGCACTATACTACATGGAAGAACGCTTAATACAAAAATTAGTTATGATCGTTTGAAAAATGATGCATTAGTGTATGTTGAGTTTCCATGTACACTCAACATTGCTTCCAAAAACATTTTGACAAAAATTTTTTCGAAAAATTTCAAAATAATTTAGCAAAAAGTAGATGTTTTTAGATTCCTTTTTTCAAGGCAAAGACGATGGACAATGTTATTTAACGAAAAAATTAATTCTTTAGGGTGAAAATCGAGGATATAAGTGTGAACTTATATCAGTTGATATCTCGGTGCATTTTTAAGCTAGCGCAAATCTGATAACACAGATCGACGCAGCTTAAAAATCCGCATCGAATGCACTATACTACATTGAGAAACGCTTAATACAAAAATTAGTTATGATCGTTTGAAAAATGATGCATTAGTGTATGTTGAGTTTCCATGTACACTCAACATTGCTTCCAAAAACATTTTGACAAAAATTTTTCGAAAAATTTCAAAATAATTTAGCAAAAAGTAGAAGTTTTTAGATTCCTTTTTTCAAGGCAAAGACGATGGACAATGTTATTCAACGAAAAAATTAATTCTTCAGGGTGAAAATCGAGGATATAAGTGTAAACTTATATCAGTTGATATCTCGGTGCATTTTTAAGCTAGCGCAAATCTGATAACACAGATCGACGCAGCTTAAAAATCCGCATCGAATGCACTATACTACATTGAGAAACGCTTAATACAAAAATTAGTTATGATCGTTTGAAAAATGATGCATTAGTGTATGTTGAGTTTCCATGTACACTCAACATTGCTTCCAAAAACATTTTGACAAAAATTTTTTCGAAAAATTTCAAAATAATTTAGCAAAAAGTAGATGTTTTTAGATTCCTTTTTTCAAGGCAAAGACGATGGACAATGTTATTCAACGAAAAAATTAATTCTTCAGGGTGAAAATCGAGGATATAAGTGTAAACTTATATCAGTTGATATCTCGGTGCATTTTTAAGCTAGCGCAAATCTGATAACACAGATCGACGTAGCTTAAAAATCCGCATCGAATGCACTATACTACATTGAGAAACGCTTAATACAAAAATTAGTTATGATCGTTTGAAAAATGATGCATTAGTGTATGTTGAGTTTCCATGTACACTCAACATTGCTTCCAAAAACATTTTGACAAAAATTTTTTCGAAAAATTTCAAAATAATTTAGCAAAAAGTAGATGTTTTTAGATTCCTTTTTTCAAGGCAAAGACGATGGACAATGTTATTTAACGAAAAAATTAATTCTTCAGGGTGAAAATCGAGGATATAAGTGTGAACTTATATCAGTTGATATCTCGGTACATTTTTAAGCTAGCGCAAATCTGATAACACAGATCGACGCAGCTTAAAAATCCGCATCGAATGCACTATACTACATTGAGAAACGCTTAATACAAAAATTAGTTATGATCGTTTGAAAAATGATGCATTAGTGTATGTTGAGTTTCCATGTACACTTAACATTGCTTCCAAAAACATTTTGACAAAAATTTTTTCGAAAAATTTCAAAATAATTTAGCAAAAAGTAGATGTTTTTAGATTTCTTTTTTCAAGGCAAAGACGATGGACAATGTTATTCAAAGAAAAAATTAATTCTTCAGGGTGAAAATCGAGGATATAAGTGTAAACTTATATCAGTTGATATCTCGGTGCATTTTTAAGCTAGCGCAAATCTGATAACACAGATCGACGTAGCTTAAAAATCCGCATCGAATGCACTATACTACATTGAGAAACGCTTAATACAAAAATTAGTTATGATCGTTTGAAAAATGATGCATTAGTGTATGTTGAGTTTCCATGTACACTCAACATTGCTTCCAAAAACATTTTGACAAAAATTTTTTCGAAAAATTTCAAAATAATTTAGCAAAAAGTAGATGTTTTTAGATTCCTTTTTTCAAGGCAAAGACGATGGACAATGTTATTTAACGAAAAAATTAATTCTTCAGGGTGAAAATCGAGGATATAAGTGTGAACTTATATCAGTTGATATCTCGGTACATTTTTAAGCTAGCGCAAATCTGATAACACAGATCGACGCAGCTTAAAAATCTGCATCGAATGCACTATACTACATGGAAGAACGCTTAATACAAAAATTAGTTATGATCGTTTGAAAAATGATGCATTAGTGTATGTTGAGTTTCCATGTACACTCAACATTGCTTCCAAAAACATTTTGACAAAAATTTTTTCGAAAAATTTCAAAATAATTTAGCAAAAAGTAGATGTTTTTAGATTCCTTTTTTCAAGGCAAAGACGATGGACAATGTTATTTAACGAAAAAATTAATTCTTCAGGGTGAAAATCGAGGATATAAGTGTGAACTTATATCAGTTGATATCTCGGTACATTTTTAAGCTAGCGCAAATCTGATAACACAGATCGACGCAGCTTAAAAATCCGCATCGAATGCACTATACTACATGGAAGAACGCTTAATACAAAAATTAGTTATGATCGTTTGAAAAATGATGCATTAGTGTATGTTGAGTTTCCATGTACACTCAACATTGCTTCCAAAAACATTTTGACAAAAATTTTTTCGAAAAATTTCAAAATAATTTAGCAAAAAGTAGATGTTTTTAGATTCCTTTTTTCAAGGCAAAGACGATGGACAATGTTATTCAACGAAAAAATTAATTCTTCAGGGTGAAAATCGAGGATATAAGTGTAAACTTATATCAGTTGATATCTCGGTGCATTTTTAAGCTAGCGCAAATCTGATAACACAGATCGACGTAGCTTAAAAATCCGCATCGAATGCACTATACTACATTGAGAAACGCTTAATACAAAAATTAGTTATGATCGTTTGAAAAATGATGCATTAGTGTATGTTGAGTTTCCATGTACACTCAACATTGCTTCCAAAAACATTTTGACAAAAATTTTTTCGAAAAATTTCAAAATAATTTAGCAAAAAGTAGATGTTTTTAGATTCCTTTTTTCAAGGCAAAGACGATGGACAATGTTATTTAACGAAAAAATTAATTCTTCAGGGTGAAAATCGAGGATATAAGTTTAAACTTATATCAGTTGATATCTCGGTGCATTTTTAAGCTAGCGCAAATCTGATAACACAGATCGACGCAACTTAAAAATCCGCATCGAATGCACTATACTACATTGAGAAACGCTTAATACAAAAATTAGTTATGATCGTTTGAAAAATGATGCATTAGTGTATGTTGAGTTTCCATGTACACTCAACATTGCTTCCAAAAACATTTTGACAAAAATTTTTTCGAAAAATTTCAAAATAATTTAGCAAAAAGTAGATGTTTTTAGATTCCTTTTTTCAAGGCAAAGACGATGGACAATGTTATTCAACGAAAAAATTAATTCTTCAGGGTGAAAATCGAGGATATAAGTGTGAACTTATATCAGTTGATATCTCGGTACATTTTTAAGCTAGCGCAAATCTGATAACACAGATCGACGCAGCTTAAAAATCCGCATCGAATGCACTATACTACATTGAAAAACGCTTAATACAAAAATTAGTTATGATCGTTTGAAAAATGATGCATTAGTGTATGTTGAGTTTCCATTTACACTCAACATTGCTTCCAAAAACATTTTGACAAAAATTTTTTCGAAAAATTTCAAAATAATTTAGCAAAAAGTAGATGTTTTTAGATTCCTTTTTACAAGGCAAAGACGATGGACAATGTTATTTAACGAAAAAATTAATTCTTCAGGGTGAAAATCGAGGATATAAGTGTGAACTTATATCAGTTGATATCTCGGTACATTTTTAAGCTAGCGCAAATCTGATAACACAGATCGACGCAGCTTAAAAATCCGCATCGAATGCACTATACTACATGGAAGAACGCTTAATACAAAAATTAGTTATGATCGTTTGAAAAATGATGCATTAGTGTATGTTGAGTTTCCATGTACACTCAACATTGCTTCCAAAAACATTTTGACAAAAATTTTTTCGAAAAATTTCAAAATAATTTAGCAAAAAGTAGATGTTTTTAGATTCCTTTTTTCAAGGCAAAGACGATGGACAATGTTATTTAACGAAAAAATTAATTCTTCAGGGTGAAAATCGAGGATATAAGTGTGAACTTATATCAGTTGATATCTCGGTACATTTTTAAGCTAGCGCAAATCTGATAACACAGATCGACGCAGCTTAAAAATCCGCATCGAATGCACTATACTACATTGAGAAACGCTTAATACAAAAATTAGTTATGATCGTTTGAAAAATGATGCATTAGTGTATGTTGAGTTTCCATGTACACTCAACATTGCTTCCAAAAACATTTTGACAAAAATTTTTTCGAAAAATTTCAAAATAATTTAGCAAAAAGTAGATGTTTTTAGATTCCTTTTTTCAAGGCAAAGACGATGGACAATGTTATTCAACGAAAAAATTAATTCTTCAGGGTGAAAATCGAGGATATAAGTGTAAACTTATATCAGTTGATATCTCGGTGCATTTTTAAGTTAGCGCAAATCTGATAACACAGATCGACGTAGCTTAAAAATCCGCATCGAATGCACTATACTACATTGAGAAACGCTTAATACAAAAATTAGTTATGATCGTTTGAAAAATGATGCATTAGTGTATGTTGAGTTTCCATGTACACTCAACATTGCTTCCAAAAACATTTTGACAAAAATTTTTTCGAAAAATTTCAAAATAATTTAGCAAAAAGTAGATGTTTTTAGATTCCTTTTTTCAAGGCAAAGACGATGGACAATGTTATTTAACGAAAAAATTAATTCTTCAGGGTGAAAATCGAGGATATAAGTTTAAACTTATATCAGTTGATATCTCGGTGCATTTTTAAGCTAGCGCAAATCTGATAACACAGATCGACGCAGCTTAAAAATCCGCATCGAATGCACTATACTACATTGAGAAACGCTTAATACAAAAATTAGTTATGATCGTTTGAAAAATGATGCATTAGTGTATGTTGAGTTTCCATGTACACTCAACATTGCTTCCAAAAACATTTTGACAAAAATTTTTTCGAAAAATTTCAAAATAATTTAGCAAAAAGTAGATGTTTTTAGATTCCTTTTTTCAAGGCAAAGACGATGGACAATGTTATTCAACGAAAAAATTAATTCTTCAGGGTGAAAATCGAGGATATAAGTGTGAACTTATATCAGTTGATATCTCGGTACATTTTTAAGCTAGCGCAAATCTGATAACACAGATCGACGCAGCTTAAAAATCCGCATCGAATGCACTATACTACATTGAGAAACGCTTAATACAAAAATTAGTTATGATCGTTTGAAAAATGATGCATTAGTGTATGTTGAGTGTCCATTTACACTCAACATTGCTTCCAAAAACATTTTGACAAAAATTTTTTCGAAAAATTTCAAAATAATTTAGCAAAAAGTAGATGTTTTTAGATTCCTTTTTTCGAGGCAAAGACGATGGACAATGTTATTTAACGAAAAAATTAATTCTTCAGGGTGAAAATCGAGGATATAAGTGTAAACTTATATCAGTTGATATCTCGGTGCATTTTTAAGCTAGCGCAAATCTGATAACACAGATCGACGCAGCTTAAAAATCCGCATCGAATGCACTATACTACATGGAAGAACGCTTAATACAAAAATTAGTTATGATCGTTTGAAAAATGATGCATTAGTGTATGTTGAGTTTCCATGTACACTCAACATTGCTTCCAAAAACATTTTGACAAAAATTTTTTCGAAAAATTTCAAAATAATTTAGCAAAAAGTAGATGTTTTTAGATTCCTTTTTTCAAGGCAAAGACGATGGACAATGTTATTCAACGAAAAAATTAATTCTTCAGGGTGAAAATCGAGGATATAAGTGTAAACTTATATCAGTTGATATCTCGGTGCATTTTTAAGCTAGCGCAAATCTGATAACACAGATCGACGTAGCTTAAAAATCCGCATCGAATGCACTATACTACATTGAGAAACGCTTAATACAAAAATTAGTTATGATCGTTTGAAAAATGATGCATTAGTGTATGTTGAGTTTCCATGTACACTCAACATTGCTTCCAAAAACATTTTGACAAAAATTTTTTCGAAAAATTTCAAAATAATTTAGCAAAAAGTAGATGTTTTTAGATTCCTTTTTTCAAGGCAAAGACGATGGACAATGTTATTTAACGAAAAAATTAATTCTTCAGGGTGAAAATCGAGGATATAAGTGTGAACTTATATCAGTTGATATCTCGGTACATTTTTAAGCTAGCGCAAATCTGATAACACAGATCGACGCAGCTTAAAAATCCGCATCGAATGCACTATACTACATTGAGAAACGCTTAATACAAAAATTAGTTATGATCGTTTGAAAAATGATGCATTAGTGTATGTTGAGTTTCCATGTACACTCAACATTGCTTCCAAAAACATTTTGACAAAAATTTTTTCGAAAAATTTCAAAATAATTTAGCAAAAAGTAGATGTTTTTAGATTTCTTTTTTCAAGGCAAAGACGATGGACAATGTTATTCAAAGAAAAAATTAATTCTTCAGGGTGAAAATCGAGGATATAAGTGTAAACTTATATCAGTTGATATCTCGGTGCATTTTTAAGCTAGCGCAAATCTGATAACACAGATCGACGTAGCTTAGAAATCCGCATCGAATGCACTATACTACATTGAGAAACGCTTAATACAAAAATTAGTTATGATCGTTTGAAAAATGATGCATTAGTGTATGTTGAGTTTCCATGTACACTCAACATTGCTTCCAAAAACATTTTGACAAAAATTTTTTCGAAAAATTTCAAAATAATTTAGCAAAAAGTAGATGTTTTTAGATTCCTTTTTTCAAGGCAAAGACGATGGACAATGTTATTTAACGAAAAAATTAATTCTTCAGGGTGAAAATCGAGGATATAAGTGTGAACTTATATCAGTTGATATCTCGGTACATTTTTAAGCTAGCGCAAATCTGATAACACAGATCGACGCAGCTTAAAAATCCGCATCGAATGCACTATACTACATGGAAGAACGCTTAATACAAAAATTAGTTATGATCGTTTGAAAAATGATGCATTAGTGTATGTTGAGTTTCCATGTACACTCAACATTGCTTCCAAAAACATTTTGACAAAAATTTTTTCGAAAAATTTCAAAATAATTTAGCAAAAAGTAGATGTTTTTAGATTCCTTTTTTCAAGGCAAAGACGATGGACAATGTTATTCAACGAAAAAATTAATTCTTCAGGGTGAAAATCGAGGATATAAGTGTAAACTTATATCAGTTGATATCTCGGTGCATTTTTAAGCTAGCGCAAATCTGATAACACAGATCGACGTAGCTTAAAAATCCGCATCGAATGCACTATACTACATTGAGAAACGCTTAATACAAAAATTAGTTATGATCGTTTGAAAAATGATGCATTAGTGTATGTTGAGTTTTCATGTACACTCAACATTGCTTCCAAAAACATTTTGACAAAAATTTTTTCGAAAAATTTCAAAATAATTTAGCAAAAAGTAGATGTTTTTAGATTCCTTTTTTCAAGGCAAAGACGATGGACAATGTTATTTAACGAAAAAATTAATTCTTCAGGGTGAAAATCGAGGATATAAGTGTGAACTTATATCAGTTGATATCTCGGTACATTTTTAAGCTAGCGCAAATCTGATAACACAGATCGACGCAGCTTAAAAATCCGCATCGAATGCACTATACTACATGGAAGAACGCTTAATACAAAAATTAGTTATGATCGTTTGAAAAATGATGCATTAGTGTATGTTGAGTTTCCATGTACACTCAACATTGCTTCCAAAAACATTTTGACAAAAATTTTTTCGAAAAATTTCAAAATAATTTAGCAAAAAGTAGATGTTTTTAGATTCCTTTTTTCAAGGCAAAGACGATGGACAATGTTATTCAACGAAAAAATTAATTCTTCAGGGTGAAAATCGAGGATATAAGTGTAAACTTATATCAGTTGATATCTCGGTGCATTTTTAAGCTAGCGCAAATCTGATAACACAGATCGACGCAGCTTAAAAATCCGCATCGAATGCACTATACTACATTGAGAAACGCTTAATACAAAAATTAGTTATGATCGTTTGAAAAATGATGCATTAGTGTATGTTGAGTTTCCATGTACACTCAACATTGCTTCCAAAAACATTTTGACAAAAATTTTTTCGAAAAATTTCAAAATAATTTAGCAAAAAGTAGATGTTTTTAGATTCCTTTTTTCAAGGCAAAGACGATGGACAATGTTATTCAACGAAAAAATTAATTCTTCAGGGTGAAAATCGAGGATATAAGTGTAAACTTATATCAGTTGATATCTCGGTGCATTTTTAAGCTAGCGCAAATCTGATAACACAGATCGACGTAGCTTACAAATCCGCATCGAATGCACTATACTACATTGAGAAACGCTTAATACAAAAATTAGTTATGATCGTTCGAAAAATGATGCATTAGTGTATGTTGAGTTTCCATGTACACTCAACATTGCTTCCAAAAACATTTTGACAAAAATTTTTTCGAAAAATTTCAAAATAATTTAGCAAAAAGTAGATGTTTTTAGATTCCTTTTTTCAAGGCAAAGACGATGGACAATGTTATTTAACGAAAAAATTAATTCTTCAGGGTGAAAATCGAGGATATAAGTGTGAACTTATATCAGTTGATATCTCGGTACATTTTTAAGCTAGCGCAAATCTGATAACACAGATCGACGCAGCTTAAAAATCCGCATCGAATGCACTATACTACATGGAAGAACGCTTAATACAAAAATTAGTTATGATCGTTTGAAAAATGATGCATTAGTGTATGTTGAGTTTCCATGTACACTCAACATTGCTTCCAAAAACATTTTGACAAAAACTTTTTCGAAAAATTTCAAAATAATTTAGCAAAAAGTAGATGTTTTTAGATTCCTTTTTTCAAGGCAAAGACGATGGACAATGTTATTCAACGAAAAAATTAATTCTTCAGGGTGAAAATCGAGGATATAAGTGTAAACTTATATCAGTTGATATCTCGGTGCATTTTTAAGCTAGCGCAAATCTGATAACACAGATCGACGTAGCTTAAAAATCCGCATCGAATGCACTATACTACATTGAGAAACGCTTAATACAAAAATTAGTTATGATCGTTTGAAAAATGATGCATTAGTGTATGTTGAGTTTTCATGTACACTCAACATTGCTTCCAAAAACATTTTGACAAAAATTTTTTCGAAAAATTTCAAAATAATTTAGCAAAAAGTAGATGTTTTTAGATTCCTTTTTTCAAGGCAAAGACGATGGACAATGTTATTTAACGAAAAAATTAATTCTTCAGGGTGAAAATCGAGGATATAAGTGTGAACTTATATCAGTTGATATCTCGGTACATTTTTAAGCTAGCGCAAATCTGATAACACAGATCGACGCAGCTTAAAAATCCGCATCGAATGCACTATACTACATGGAAGAACGCTTAATACAAAAATTAGTTATGATCGTTTGAAAAATGATGCATTAGTGTATGTTGAGTTTCCATGTACACTCAACATTGCTTCCAAAAACATTTTGACAAAAATTTTTTCGAAAAATTTCAAAATAATTTAGCAAAAAGTAGATGTTTTTAGATTCCTTTTTTCAAGGCAAAGACGATGGACAATGTTATTCAACGAAAAAATTAATTCTTCAGGGTGAAAATCGAGGATATAAGTGTGAACTTATATCAGTTGATATCTCGGTGCATTTTTAAGCTAGCGCAAATCTGATAACACAGATCGACGCAGCTTAAAAATCCGCATCGAATGCACTATACTACATTGAGAAACGCTTAATACAAAAATTAGTTATGATCGTTTGAAAAATGATGCATTAGTGTATGTTGAGTTTCCATGTACACTCAACATTGCTTCCAAAAACATTTTGACAAAAATTTTTTCGAAAAATTTCAAAATAATTTAGCAAAAAGTAGATGTTTTTAGATTCTTTTTTTTAAGGCAAAGACGATGGACAATGTTATTCAACGAAAAAATTAATTCTTCAGGGTGAAAATCGAGGATATAAGTGTGAACTTATATCAGTTGATATCTCGGTACATTTTTAAGCTAGCGCAAATCTGATAACACAGATCGATGCAACTTAAAAATCCGCATCGAATGCACTATACTACATGGAAGAACGCTTAATACAAAAATTAGTTATGATCGTTTGAAAAATGATGCATTAGTGTATGTTGAGTTTCCATGTACACTCAACATTGCTTCCAAAAACATTTTGACAAAAATTTTTTCGAAAAATTTCAAAATAATTTAGCAAAAAGTAGATGTTTTTAGATTCCTTTTTTCAAGGCAAAGACGATGGACAATGTTATTTAACGAAAAAATTAATTCTTCAGGGTGAAAATCGAGGATATAAGTGTAAACTTATATCAGTTGATATCTCGGTGCATTTTTAAGCTAGCGCAAATCTGATAACACAGATCGACGCAGCTTAAAAATCCGCATCGAATGCACTATACTACATTGAGAAACGCTTAATACAAAAATTAGTTATGATCGTTTGAAAAATGATGCATTAGTGTATGTTGAGTTTCCATGTACACTCAACATTGCTTCCAAAAACATTTTGACAAAAATTTTTTCGAAAAATTTCAAAATAATTTAGCAAAAAGTAGATGTTTTTAGATTCCTTTTTTCAAGGCAAAGACGATGGACAATGTTATTCAACGAAAAAATTAATTCTTCAGGGTGAAAATCGAGGATATAAGTGTAAACTTATATCAGTTGATATCTCGGTGCATTTTTAAACTAGCGCAAATCTGATAACACAGATCGACGCAGCTTAAAAATCCGCATCGAATGCACTATACTACATTGAGAAACGCTTAATACAAAAGTTAGTTATGATCGTTTGAAAAATGATGCATTAGTGTATGTTGAGTTTCCATGTACACTCAACATTGCTTCCAAAAACATTTTGACAAAAATTTTTTCGAAAAATTTCAAAATAATTTAGCAAAAAGTAGATGTTTTTAGATTCCTTTTTTCAAGGCAAAGACGATGGACAATGTTATTCAACGAAAAAATTATTTCTTCAGGGTGAAAATCAAGGATATAAGTGTGAACTTATATCAGTTGATATCTCGGTGCATTTTTAAGCTAGCGCAAATCTGATAACACAGATCGACGCAGCTTAAAAATCCGCATCGAATGCACTATACTACATTGAGAAACGCTTAATACAAAAATTAGTTATGATCGTTTGAAAAATGATGCATTAGTGTATGTTGAGTTTCCATGTACACTCAACATTGCTTCCAAAAACATTTTGACAAAAATTTTTTCGAAAAATTTCAAAATAATTTAGCAAAAAGTAGATGTTTTTAGATTCCTTTTTTCAAGGCAAAGACGATGGACAATGTTATTTAACGAAAAAATTAATTCTTCAGGGTGAAAATCGAGGATATAAGTGTGAACTTATATCAGTTGATATCTCGGTACATTTTTAAGCTAGCGCAAATCTGATAACACAGATCGACGCAGCTTAAAAATCCGCATCGAATGCACTATACTACATTGAGAAACGCTTAATACAAAAATTAGTTATGATCGTTTGAAAAATGATGCATTAGTGTATGTTGAGTTTCCATGTACACTCAACATTGCTTCCAAAAACATTTTGACAAAAATTTTTTCGAAAAATTTCAAAATAATTTAGCAAAAAGTAGATGTTTTTAGATTCTTTTTTTTAAGGCAAAGACGATGGACAATGTTATTCAACGAAAAAATTAATTCTTCAGGGTGAAAATCGAGGATATAAGTGTGAACTTATATCAGTTGATATCTCGGTACATTTTTAAGCTAGCGCAAATCTGATAACACAGATCGATGCAGCTTAAAAATCCGCATCGAATGCACTATACTACATGGAAGAACGCTTAATACAAAAATTAGTTATGATCGTTTGAAAAATGATGCATTAGTGTATGTTGAGTTTCCATGTACACTCAACATTGCTTCCAAAAACATTTTGACAAAAATTTTTTCGAAAAATTTCAAAATAATTTAGCAAAAAGTAGATGTTTTTAGATTCCTTTTTTCAAGGCAAAGACGATGGACAATGTTATTCAACGAAAAAATTAATTCTTCAGGGTGAAAATCGAGGATATAAGTGTAAACTTATATCAGTTGATATCTCGGTGCATTTTTAAGCTAGCGCAAATCTGATAACACAGATCGACGCAGCTTAAAAATCCGCATCGAATGCACTATACTACATTGAGAAACGCTTAATACAAAAATTAGTTATGATCGTTTGAAAAATGATGCATTAGTGTATGTTGAGTTTCCATGTACACTCAACATTGCTTCCAAAAACATTTTGACAAAAATTTTTTCGAAAAATTTCAAAATAATTTAGCAAAAAGTAGATGTTTTTAGATTCCTTTTTTCAAGGCAAAGACGATGGACAATGTTATTCAACGAAAAAATTAATTCTTCAGGGTGAAAATCGAGGATATAAGTGTAAACTTATATCAGTTGATATCTCGGTGCATTTTTAAGCTAGCGCAAATCTGATAACACAGATCGACGCAGCTTAAAAATCCGCATCGAATGCACTATACTACATTGAGAAACGCTTAATACAAAAGTTAGTTATGATCGTTTGAAAAATGATGCATTAGTGTATGTTGAGTTTCCATGTACACTCAACATTGCTTCCAAAAACATTTTGACAAAAATTTTTTCGAAAAATTTCAAAATAATTTAGCAAAAAGTAGATGTTTTTAGATTCCTTTTTTCAAGGCAAAGACGATGGACAATGTTATTCAACGAAAAAATTATTTCTTCAGGGTGAAAATCAAGGATATAAGTGTGAACTTATATCAGTTGATATCTCGGTGCATTTTTAAGCTAGCGCAAATCTGATAACACAGATCGACGCAGCTTAAAAATCCGCATCGAATGCACTATACTACATTGAGAAACGCTTAATACAAAAATTAGTTATGATCGTTTGAAAAATGATGCATTAGTGTATGTTGAGTTTCCATGTACACTCAACATTGCTTCCAAAAACATTTTGACAAAAATTTTTTCGAAAAATTTCAAAATAATTTAGCAAAAAGTAGATGTTTTTAGATTCCTTTTTTCAAGGCAAAAACGATGGACAATGTTATTCAACGAAAAAATTAATTCTTCAGGGTGAAAATCGAGGATATAAGTGTAAACTTATATCAGTTGATATCTCGGTGCATTTTTAAGCTAGCGCAAATCTTATAACACAGATCGACGCAGCTTAAAAATCCGCATCGAATGCACTATACTACATGGAAGAACGCTTAATACAAAAATTAGTTATGATCGTTTGAAAAATGATGCATTAGTGTATGTTGAGTTTCCATGTACACTCAACATTGCTTCCAAAAACATTTTGACAAAAATTTTTTCGAAAAATTTCAAAATAATTTAGCAAAAAGTAGATGTTTTTAGATTCCTTTTTTCAAGGCAAAGACGATGGACAATGTTATTTAACGAAAAAATTAATTCTTCAGGGTGAAAATCGAGGATATAAGTGTGAACTTATATCAGTTGATATCTCGGTACATTTTTAAGCTAGCGCAAATCTGATAACACAGATCGACGCAGCTTAAAAATCCGCATCGAATGCACTATACTACATTGAGAAACGCTTAATACAAAAATTAGTTATG
This sequence comes from Auanema rhodensis, assembly GCA_964057225.1. Lineage (NCBI taxonomy): Eukaryota > Metazoa > Nematoda > Chromadorea > Rhabditida > Rhabditidae > Auanema > Auanema rhodense. The sequence goes on along the minus strand of OZ059899.1, from coordinate 3,112,942 downwards.
ATCGTTTGAAAAATGATGCATTAGTGTATGTTGAGTTTCCATGTACACTCAACATTGCTTCCAAAAACATTTTGACAAAAATTTTTTCGAAAAATTTCAAAATAATTTAGCAAAAAGTAGATGTTTTTAGATTCTTTTTTTTAAGGCAAAGACGATGGACAATGTTATTCAACGAAAAAATTAATTCTTCAGGGTGAAAATCGAGGATATAAGTGTGAACTTATATCAGTTGATATCTCGGTACATTTTTAAGCTAGCGCAAATCTGATAACACAGATCGATGCAGCTTAAAAATCCGCATCGAATGCACTATACTACATGGAAGAACGCTTAATACAAAAATTAGTTATGATCGTTTGAAAAATGATGCATTAGTGTATGTTGAGTTTCCATGTACACTCAACATTGCTTCCAAAAACATTTTGACAAAAATTTTTTCGAAAAATTTCAAAATAATTTAGCAAAAAGTAGATGTTTTTAGATTCCTTTTTTCAAGGCAAAGACGATGGACAATGTTATTTAACGAAAAAATTAATTCTTCAGGGTGAAAATCGAGGATATAAGTGTGAACTTATATCAGTTGATATCTCGGTACATTTTTAAGCTAGCGCAAATCTGATAACACAGATCGACGCAGCTTAAAAATCCGCATCGAATGCACGATACTACATTGAGAAACGCTTAATACAAAAATTAGTTATGATCGTTTGAAAAATGATGCATTAGTGTATGTTTAGTTTCCATGTACACTCAACATTGCTTCCAAAAACATTTTGACAAAAATTTTTTCGAAAAATTTCAAAATAATTTAGCAAAAAGTAGATGTTTTTAGATTCCTTTTTTCAAGGCAAAGACGATGGACAATGTTATTCAACGAAAAAATTAATTCTTCAGGGTGAAAATCGAGGATATAAGTGTAAACTTATATCAGTTGATATCTCGGTGCATTTTTAAGCTAGCGCAAATCTGATAACACAGATCGACGCAGCTTAAAAATCCGCATCGAATGCACTATACTACATTGAGAAACGCTTAATACAAAAGTTAGTTATGATCGTTTGAAAAATGATGCATTAGTGTATGTTGAGTTTCCATGTACACTCAACATTGCTTCCAAAAACATTTTGACAAAAATTTTTTCGAAAAATTTCAAAATAATTTAGCAAAAAGTAGATGTTTTTAGATTCCTTTTTTCAAGGCAAAGACGATGGACAATGTTATTCAACGAAAAAATTATTTCTTCAGGGTGAAAATCAAGGATATAAGTGTGAACTTATATCAGTTGATATCTCGGTGCATTTTTAAGCTAGCGCAAATCTGATAACACAGATCGACGCAGCTTAAAAATCCGCATCGAAAGCACTATACTACATTGAGAAACGCTTAATACAAAAATTAGTTATGATCGTTTGAAAAATGATGCATTAGTGTATGTTGAGTTTCCATGTACACTCAACATTGCTTCCAAAAACATTTTGACAAAAATTTTTTCGAAAAATTTCAAAATAATTTAGCAAAAAGTAGATGTTTTTAGATTCCTTTTTTCAAGGCAAAAACGATGGACAATGTTATTCAACGAAAAAATTAATTCTTCAGGGTGAAAATCGAGGATATAAGTGTGAACTTATATCAGTTGATATCTCGGTGCATTTTTAAGCTAGCGCAAATCTGATAACACAGATCGACGCAGCTTAAAAATCCGCATCGAATGCACTATACTACATTGAGAAACGCTTAATACAAAAATTAGTTATGATCGTTTGAAAAATGATGCATTAGTGTATGTTGAGTTTCCATGTACACTCAACATTGCTTCCAAAAACATTTTGACAAAAATTTTTTCGAAAAATTTCAAAATAATTTAGCAAAAAGTAGATGTTTTTAGATTCCTTTTTTCAAGGCAAAAACGATGGACAATGTTATTCAACGAAAAAATTAATTCTTCAGGGTGAAAATCGAGGATATAAGTGTGAACTTATATCAGTTGATATCTCGGTGCATTTTTAAGCTAGCGCAAATCTGATAACACAGATCGACGCAGCTTAAAAATCCGCATCGAATGCACTATACTACATTGAGAAAAGCTTAATACAAAAATTAGTTATGATCGTTTGAAAAATGATGCATTAGTGTATGTTGAGTTTTCATGTACACTCAACATTGCTTCCAAAAACATTTTGACAAAAATTTTTTCGAAAAATTTCAAAATAATTTAGCAAAAAGTAGATGTTTTTAGATTCCTTTTTTCAAGGCAAAGACGATGGACAATGTTATTTAACGAAAAAATTAATTCTTCAGGGTGAAAATCGAGGATATAAGTGTGAACTTATATCAGTTGATATCTCGGTACATTTTTAAGCTAGCGCAAATCTGATAACACAGATCGACGCAGCTTAAAAATCCGCATCGAATGCACTATACTACATGGAAGAACGCTTAATACAAAAGTTAGTTATGATCGTTTGAAAAATGATGCATTAGTGTATGTTGAGTTTCCATGTACACTCAACATTGCTTCCAAAAACATTTTGACAAAAATTTTTTCGAAAAATTTCAAAATAATTTAGCAAAAAGTAGATGTTTTTAGATTCCTTTTTTCAAGGCAAAGACGATGGACAATGTTATTCAACGAAAAAATTATTTCTTCAGGGTGAAAATCAAGGATATAAGTGTGAACTTATATCAGTTGATATCTCGGTGCATTTTTAAGCTAGCGCAAATCTGATAACACAGATCGACGCAGCTTAAAAATCCGCATCGAATGCACTATACTACATTGAGAAACGCTTAATACAAAAATTAGTTATGATCGTTTGAAAAATGATGCATTAGTGTATGTTGAGTTTCCATGTACACTCAACATTGCTTCCAAAAACATTTTGACAAAAATTTTTTCGAAAAATTTCAAAATAATTTAGCAAAAAGTAGATGTTTTTAGATTCCTTTTTTCAAGGCAAAAACGATGGACAATGTTATTCAACGAAAAAATTAATTCTTCAGGGTGAAAATCGAGGATATAAGTGTGAACTTATATCAGTTGATATCTCGGTGCATTTTTAAGCTAGCGCAAATCTGATAACACAGATCGACGCAGCTTAAAAATCCGCATCGAATGCACTATACTACATTGAGAAACGCTTAATACAAAAATTAGTTATGATCGTTTGAAAAATGATGCATTAGTGTATGTTGAGTTTCCATGTACACTCAACATTGCTTCCAAAAACATTTTGACAAAAATTTTTTCGAAAAATTTCAAAATAATTTAGCAAAAAGTAGATGTTTTTAGATTCCTTTTTTCAAGGCAAAAACGATGGACAATGTTATTCAACGAAAAAATTAATTCTTCAGGGTGAAAATCGAGGATATAAGTGTGAACTTATATCAGTTGATATCTCGGTGCATTTTTAAGCTAGCGCAAATCTGATAACACAGATCGACGCAGCTTAAAAATCCGCATCGAATGCACTATACTACATTGAGAAACGCTTAATACAAAAATTAGTTATGATCGTTTGAAAAATGATGCATTAGTGTATGTTGAGTTTTCATGTACACTCAACATTGCTTCCAAAAACATTTTGACAAAAATTTTTTCGAAAAATTTCAAAATAATTTAGCAAAAAGTAGATGTTTTTAGATTCCTTTTTTCAAGGCAAAGACGATGGACAATGTTATTTAACGAAAAAATTAATTCTTCAGGGTGAAAATCGAGGATATAAGTGTGAACTTATATCAGTTGATATCTCGGTACATTTTTAAGCTAGCGCAAATCTGATAACACAGATCGACGCAGCTTAAAAATCCGCATCGAATGCACTATACTACATGGAAGAACGCTTAATACAAAAATTAGTTATGATCGTTTGAAAAATGATGCATTAGTGTATGTTGAGTTTCCATGTACACTCAACATTGCTTCCAAAAACATTTTGACAAAAATTTTTTCGAAAAATTTCAAAATAATTTAGCAAAAAGTAGATGTTTTTAGATTTCTTTTTTCAAGGCAAAGACGATGGACAATGTTATTTAACGAAAAAATTAATTCTTTAGGGTGAAAATCGAGGATATAAGTGTGAACTTATATCAGTTGATATCTCGGTGCATTTTTAAGCTAGCGCAAATCTGATAACACAGATCGACGCAGCTTAAAAATCCGCATCGAATGCACTATACTACATTGAGAAACGCTTAATACAAAAATTAGTTATGATCGTTTGAAAAATGATGCATTAGTGTATGTTGAGTTTCCATGTACACTCAACATTGCTTCCAAAAACATTTTGACAAAAATTTTTTCGAAAAATTTCAAAATAATTTAGCAAAAAGTAGATGTTTTTAGATTCCTTTTTTCAAGGCAAAGACGATGGACAATGTTATTCAACGAAAAAATTAATTCTTCAGGGTGAAAATCGAGGATATAAGTGTAAACTTATATCAGTTGATATCTCGGTGCATTTTTAAGCTAGCGCAAATCTGATAACACAGATCGACGCAGCTTAAAAATCCGCATCGAATGCACTATACTACATTGAGAAACGCTTAATACAAAAATTAGTTATGATCGTTTGAAAAATGATGCATTAGTGTATGTTGAGTTTCCATGTACACTCAACATTGCTTCCAAAAACATTTTGACAAAAATTTTTTCGAAAAATTTCAAAATAATTTAGCAAAAAGTAGATGTTTTTAGATTCCTTTTTTCAAGGCAAAGACGATGGACAATGTTATTCAACGAAAAAATTAATTCTTCAGGGTGAAAATCGAGGATATAAGTGTAAACTTATATCAGTTGATATCTCGGTGCATTTTTAAGCTAGCGCAAATCTGATAACACAGATCGACGCAGCTTAAAAATCCGCATCGAATGCACTATACTACATTGAGAAACGCTTAATACAAAAATTAGTTATGATCGTTTGAAAAATGATGCATTAGTGTATGTTGAGTTTCCATGTACACTCAACATTGCTTCCAAAAACATTTTGACAAAAATTTTTTCAAAAAATTTCAAAATAATTTAGCAAAAAGTAGATGTTTTTAGATTCCTTTTTTCAAGGCAAAGACGATGGACAATGTTATTCAACGAAAAAATTAATTCTTCAGGGTGAAAATCGAGGATATAAGTGTAAACTTATATCAGTTGATATCTCGGTGCATTTTTAAGCTAGCGCAAATCTGATAACACAGATCGACGTAGCTTAAAAATCCGCATCGAATGCACTATACTACATTGAGAAACGCTTAATACAAAAATTAGTTATGATCGTTCGAAAAATGATGCATTAGTGTATGTTGAGTTTCCATGTACACTCAACATTGCTTCCAAAAACATTTTGACAAAAATTTTTTCGAAAAATTTCAAAATAATTTAGCAAAAAGTAGATGTTTTTAGATTCCTTTTTTTAAGGCAAAGACGATGGACAATGTTATTCAACGAAAAAATTAATTCTTCAGGGTGAAAATCGAGGATATAAGTGTGAACTTATATCAGTTGATATCTCGGTACATTTTTAAGCTAGCGCAAATCTGATAACACAGATCGACGCAGCTTAAAAATCCGCATCGAATGCACTATACTACATGGAAGAACGCTTAATACAAAAATTAGTTATGATCGTTTGAAAAATGATGCATTAGTGTATGTTGAGTTTCCATGTACACTCAACATTGCTTCCAAAAACATTTTGACAAAAATTTTTTCGAAAAATTTCAAAATAATTTAGCAAAAAGTAGATGTTTTTAGATTTCTTTTTTCAAGGCAAAGACGATGGACAATGTTATTTAACGAAAAATTTAATTCTTTAGGGTGAAAATCGAGGATATAAGTGTGAACTTATATCAGTTGATATCTCGGTGCATTTTTAAGCTAGCGCAAATCTGATAACACAGATCGACGCAGCTTAAAAATCCGCATCGAATGCACTATACTACATTGAGAAAAGCTTAATACAAAAATTAGTTATGATCGTTTGAAAAATGATGCATTAGTGTATGTTGAGTTTTCATGTACACTCAACATTGCTTCCAAAAACATTTTGACAAAAATTTTTTCGAAAAATTTCAAAATAATTTAGCAAAAAGTAGATGTTTTTAGATTCCTTTTTTCAAGGCAAAGACGATGGACAATGTTATTTAACGAAAAAATTAATTCTTCAGGGTGAAAATCGAGGATATAAGTGTGAACTTATATCAGTTGATATCTCGGTACATTTTTAAGCTAGCGCAAATCTGATAACACAGATCGACGCAGCTTAAAAATCCGCATCGAATGCACTATACTACATGGAAGAACGCTTAATACAAAAGTTAGTTATGATCGTTTGAAAAATGATGCATTAGTGTATGTTGAGTTTCCATGTACACTCAACATTGCTTCCAAAAACATTTTGACAAAAATTTTTTCGAAAAATTTCAAAATAATTTAGCAAAAAGTAGATGTTTTTAGATTCCTTTTTTCAAGGCAAAGACGATGGACAATGTTATTCAACGAAAAAATTATTTCTTCAGGGTGAAAATCAAGGATATAAGTGTGAACTTATATCAGTTGATATCTCGGTGCATTTTTAAGCTAGCGCAAATCTGATAACACAGATCGACGCAGCTTAAAAATCCGCATCGAATGCACTATACTACATTGAGAAACGCTTAATACAAAAATTAGTTATGATCGTTTGAAAAATGATGCATTAGTGTATGTTGAGTTTCCATGTACACTCAACATTGCTTCCAAAAACATTTTGACAAAAATTTTTTCGAAAAATTTCAAAATAATTTAGCAAAAAGTAGATGTTTTTAGATTCCTTTTTTCAAGGCAAAAACGATGGACAATGTTATTCAACGAAAAAATTAATTCTTCAGGGTGAAAATCGAGGATATAAGTGTGAACTTATATCAGTTGATATCTCGGTGCATTTTTAAGCTAGCGCAAATCTGATAACACAGATCGACGCAGCTTAAAAATCCGCATCGAATGCACTATACTACATTGAGAAACGCTTAATACAAAAATTAGTTATGATCGTTTGAAAAATGATGCATTAGTGTATGTTGAGTTTCCATGTACACTCAACATTGCTTCCAAAAACATTTTGACAAAAATTTTTTCGAAAAATTTCAAAATAATTTAGCAAAAAGTAGATGTTTTTAGATTCCTTTTTTCAAGGCAAAAACGATGGACAATGTTATTCAACGAAAAAATTAATTCTTCAGGGTGAAAATCGAGGATATAAGTGTGAACTTATATCAGTTGATATCTCGGTGCATTTTTAAGCTAGCGCAAATCTGATAACACAGATCGACGCAGCTTAAAAATCCGCATCGAATGCACTATACTACATTGAGAAACGCTTAATACAAAAATTAGTTATGATCGTTTGAAAAATGATGCATTAGTGTATGTTGAGTTTTCATGTACACTCAACATTGCTTCCAAAAACATTTTGACAAAAATTTTTTCGAAAAATTTCAAAATAATTTAGCAAAAAGTAGATGTTTTTAGATTCCTTTTTTCAAGGCAAAGACGATGGACAATGTTATTTAACGAAAAAATTAATTCTTCAGGGTGAAAATCGAGGATATAAGTGTGAACTTATATCAGTTGATATCTCGGTACATTTTTAAGCTAGCGCAAATCTGATAACACAGATCGACGCAGCTTAAAAATCCGCATCGAATGCACTATACTACATGGAAGAACGCTTAATACAAAAATTAGTTATGATCGTTTGAAAAATGATGCATTAGTGTATGTTGAGTTTCCATGTACACTCAACATTGCTTCCAAAAACATTTTGACAAAAATTTTTTCGAAAAATTTCAAAATAATTTAGCAAAAAGTAGATGTTTTTAGATTTCTTTTTTCAAGGCAAAGACGATGGACAATGTTATTTAACGAAAAAATTAATTCTTTAGGGTGAAAATCGAGGATATAAGTGTGAACTTATATCAGTTGATATCTCGGTGCATTTTTAAGCTAGCGCAAATCTGATAACACAGATCGACGCAGCTTAAAAATCCGCATCGAATGCACTATACTACATTGAGAAACGCTTAATACAAAAATTAGTTATGATCGTTTGAAAAATGATGCATTAGTGTATGTTGAGTTTCCATGTACACTCAACATTGCTTCCAAAAACATTTTGACAAAAATTTTTTCGAAAAATTTCAAAATAATTTAGCAAAAAGTAGATGTTTTTAGATTCCTTTTTTCAAGGCAAAGACGATGGACAATGTTATTCAACGAAAAAATTAATTCTTCAGGGTGAAAATCGAGGATATAAGTGTAAACTTATATCAGTTGATATCTCGGTGCATTTTTAAGCTAGCGCAAATCTGATAACACAGATCGACGCAGCTTAAAAATCCGCATCGAATGCACTATACTACATTGAGAAACGCTTAATACAAAAATTAGTTATGATCGTTTGAAAAATGATGCATTAGTGTATGTTGAGTTTCCATGTACACTCAACATTGCTTCCAAAAACATTTTGACAAAAATTTTTTCGAAAAATTTCAAAATAATTTAGCAAAAAGTAGATGTTTTTAGATTCCTTTTTTCAAGGCAAAGACGATGGACAATGTTATTCAACGAAAAAATTAATTCTTCAGGGTGAAAATCGAGGATATAAGTGTAAACTTATATCAGTTGATATCTCGGTGCATTTTTAAGCTAGCGCAAATCTGATAACACAGATCGACGCAGCTTAAAAATCCGCATCGAATGCACTATACTACATTGAGAAACGCTTAATACAAAAATTAGTTATGATCGTTTGAAAAATGATGCATTAGTGTATGTTGAGTTTCCATGTACACTCAACATTGCTTCCAAAAACATTTTGACAAAAATTTTTTCAAAAAATTTCAAAATAATTTAGCAAAAAGTAGATGTTTTTAGATTCCTTTTTTCAAGGCAAAGACGATGGACAATGTTATTCAACGAAAAAATTAATTCTTCAGGGTGAAAATCGAGGATATAAGTGTAAACTTATATCAGTTGATATCTCGGTGCATTTTTAAGCTAGCGCAAATCTGATAACACAGATCGACGTAGCTTAAAAATCCGCATCGAATGCACTATACTACATTGAGAAACGCTTAATACAAAAATTAGTTATGATCGTTCGAAAAATGATGCATTAGTGTATGTTGAGTTTCCATGTACACTCAACATTGCTTCCAAAAACATTTTGACAAAAATTTTTTCGAAAAATTTCAAAATAATTTAGCAAAAAGTAGATGTTTTTAGATTCCTTTTTTTAAGGCAAAGACGATGGACAATGTTATTCAACGAAAAAATTAATTCTTCAGGGTGAAAATCGAGGATATAAGTGTGAACTTATATCAGTTGATATCTCGGTACATTTTTAAGCTAGCGCAAATCTGATAACACAGATCGACGCAGCTTAAAAATCCGCATCGAATGCACTATACTACATGGAAGAACGCTTAATACAAAAATTAGTTATGATCGTTTGAAAAATGATGCATTAGTGTATGTTGAGTTTCCATGTACACTCAACATTGCTTCCAAAAACATTTTGACAAAAATTTTTTCGAAAAATTTCAAAATAATTTAGCAAAAAGTAGATGTTTTTAGATTTCTTTTTTCAAGGCAAAGACGATGGACAATGTTATTTAACGAAAAATTTAATTCTTTAGGGTGAAAATCGAGGATATAAGTGTGAACTTATATCAGTTGATATCTCGGTGCATTTTTAAGCTAGCGCAAATCTGATAACACAGATCGACGCAGCTTAAAAATCCGCATCGAATGCACTATACTACATTGAGAAACGCTTAATACAAAAATTAGTTATGATCGTTTGAAAAATGATGCATTAGTGTATGTTGAGTTTCCATGTACACTCAACATTGCTTCCAAAAACATTTTGACAAAAATTTTTTCGAAAAATTTCAAAATAATTTAGCAAAAAGTAGATGTTTTTAGATTCCTTTTTTCAAGGCAAAGACGATGGACAATGTTATTCAACGAAAAAATTAATTCTTCAGGGTGAAAATCGAGGATATAAGTGTAAACTTATATCAGTTGATATCTCGGTGCATTTTTAAGCTAGCGCAAATCTGATAACACAGATCGACACAGCTTAAAAATCCGCATCGAATGCACTATACTACATTGAGAAACGCTTAATACAAAAATTAGTTATGATCGTTTGAAAAATGATGCATTAGTGTATGTTGAGTTTCCATGTACACTCAACATTGCTTCCAAAAACATTTTGACAAAAATTTTTTCGAAAAATTTCAAAATAATTTAGCAAAAAGTAGATGTTTTTAGATTCCTTTTTTCAAGGCAAAGACGATGGACAATGTTATTCAACGAAAAAATTAATTCTTCAGGGTGAAAATCGAGGATATAAGTGTAAACTTATATCAGTTGATATCTCGGTGCATTTTTAAGCTAGCGCAAATCTGATAACACAGATCGACGCAGCTTAAAAATCCGCATCGAATGCACTATACTACATTGAGAAACGCTTAATACAAAAATTAGTTATGATCGTTTGAAAAATGATGCATTAGTGTATGTTGAGTTTCCATGTACACTCAACATTGCTTCCAAAAACATTTTGACAAAAATTTTTTCAAAAAATTTCAAAATAATTTAGCAAAAAGTAGATGTTTTTAGATTCCTTTTTTCAAGGCAAAGACGATGGACAATGTTATTCAACGAAAAAATTAATTCTTCAGGGTGAAAATCGAGGATATAAGTGTAAACTTATATCAGTTGATATCTCGGTGCATTTTTAAGCTAGCGCAAATCTGATAACACAGATCGACGTAGCTTAAAAATCCGCATCGAATGCACTATACTACATTGAGAAACGCTTAATACAAAAATTAGTTATGATCGTTCGAAAAATGATGCATTAGTGTATGTTGAGTTTCCATGTACACTCAACATTGCTTCCAAAAACATTTTGACAAAAATTTTTTCGAAAAATTTCAAAATAATTTAGCAAAAAGTAGATGTTTTTAGATTCCTTTTTTTAAGGCAAAGACGATGGACAATGTTATTCAACGAAAAAATTAATTCTTCAGGGTGAAAATCGAGGATATAAGTGTGAACTTATATCAGTTGATATCTCGGTACATTTTTAAGCTAGCGCAAATCTGATAACACAGATCGACGCAGCTTAAAAATCCGCATCGAATGCACTATACTACATGGAAGAACGCTTAATACAAAAATTAGTTATGATCGTTTGAAAAATGATGCATTAGTGTATGTTGAGTTTCCATGTACACTCAACATTGCTTCCAAAAACATTTTGACAAAAATTTTTTCGAAAAATTTCAAAATAATTTAGCAAAAAGTAGATGTTTTTAGATTCCTTTTTTCAAGGCAAAGACGATGGACAATGTTATTTAACGAAAAAATTAATTCTTCAGGGTGAAAATCGAGGATATAAGTGTGAACTTATATCAGTTGATATCTCGGTACATTTTTAAGCTAGCGCAAATTTGATAACACAGATCGACGCAGCTTAAAAATCCGCATCGAATGCACTATACTACATTGAGAAACGCTTAATACAAAAATTAGTTATGATCGTTTGAAAAATGATGCATTAGTGTATGTTGAGTTTCCATTTACACTCAACATTGCTTCCAAAAACATTTTGACAAAAATTTTTTCGAAAAATTTCAAAATAATTTAGCAAAAAGTAGATGTTTTTAGATTCCTTTTTTCAAGGCAAAGACGATGGACAATGTTATTCAACGAAAAAATTAATTCTTCAGGGTGAAAATCGAGGATATAAGTGTAAACTTATATCAGTTGATATCTCGGTGCATTTTTAAGCTAGCGCAAATCTGATAACACAGATCGACGCAGCTTAAAAATCCGCATCGAATGCACTATACTACATTGAAAAACGCTTGATACAAAAATTAGTTATGATCGTTTGAAAAATGATGCATTAGTGTATGTTGAGTTTCCATGTACACTCAACATTGCTTCCAAAAACATTTTGACAAAAATTTTTTCGAAAAATTTCAAAATAATTTAGCAAAAAGTAGATGTTTTTAGATTCCTTTTTTCAAGGCAAAGACGATGGACAATGTTATTCAACGAAAAAATTAATTCTTCAGGGTGAAAATCGAGGATATAAGTGTAAACTTATATCAGTTGATATCTCGGTGCATTTTTAAGCTAGCGCAAATATGATAACACAGATCGACGTAGCTTAAAAATCCGCATCGAATGCACTATACTACATTGAGAAACGCTTAATACAAAAATTAGTTATGATCGTTCGAAAAATGATGCATTAGTGTATGTTGAGTTTCCATGTACACTCAACATTGCTTCCAAAAACATTTTGACAAAAATTTTTTCGAAAAATTTCAAAATAATTTAGCAAAAAGTAGATGTTTTTAGATTCCTTTTTTTAAGGCAAAGACGATGGACAATGTTATTCAACGAAAAAATTAATTCTTCAGGGTGAAAATCGAGGATATAAGTGTGAACTTATATCAGTTGATATCTCGGTACATTTTTAAGCTAGCGCAAATCTGATAACACAGATCGACGCAGCTTAAAAATCCGCATCGAATGCACTATACTACATGGAAGAACGCTTAATACAAAAATTAGTTATGATCGTTTGAAAAATGATGCATTAGTGTATGTTGAGTTTCCATGTACACTCAACATTGCTTCCAAAAACATTTTGACAAAAATTTTTTCGAAAAATTTCAAAATAATTTAGCAAAAAGTAGATGTTTTTAGATTCCTTTTTTCAAGGCAAAGACGATGGACAATGTTATTCAACGAAAAAATTAATTCTTCAGGGTGAAAATCGAGGATATAAGTGTAAACTTATATCAGTTGATATCTCGGTGCATTTTTAAGCTAGCGCAAATCTGATAACACAGATCGACGCAGCTTAAAAATCCGCATCGAATGCACTATACTACATTGAGAAACGCTTAATACAAAAATTAGTTATGATCGTTTGAAAAATGATGCATTAGTGTATGTTGAGTTTCCATGTACACTCAACATTGCTTCCAAAAACATTTTGACAAAAATTTTTTCGAAAAATTTCAAAATAATTTAGCAAAAAGTAGATGTTTTTAGATTCCTTTTTTCAAGGCAAAGACGATGGACAATGTTATTTAACGAAAAAATTAATTCTTCAGGGTGAAAATCGAGGATATAAGTGTGAACTTATATCAGTTGATATCTCGGTACATTTTTAAGCTAGCGCAAATCTGATAACACAGATCGACGCAGCTTAAAAATCCGCATCGAATGCACTATACTACATTGAGAAACGCTTAATACAAAAATTAGTTATGATCGTTTGAAAAATGATGCATTAGTGTATGTTGAGTTTCCATGTACACTCAACATTGCTTCCAAAAACATTTTGACAAAAATTTTTTCGAAAAATTTCAAAATAATTTAGCAAAAAGTAGATGTTTTTAGATTCTTTTTTTTAAGGCAAAGACGATGGACAATGTTATTCAACGAAAAAATTAATTCTTCAGGGTGAAAATCGAGGATATAAGTGTGAACTTATATCAGTTGATATCTCGGTACATTTTTAAGCTAGCGCAAATCTGATAACACAGATCGATGCAGCTTAAAAATCCGCATCGAATGCACTATACTACATAGAAGAACGCTTAATACAAAAATTAGTTATGATCGTTTGAAAAATGATGCATTAGTGTATGTTGAGTTTCCATGTACACTCAACATTGCTTCCAAAAACATTTTGACAAAAATTTTTTCGAAAAATTTCAAAATAATTTAGCAAAAAGTAGATGTTTTTAGATTCCTTTTTTCAAGGCAAAGACGATGGACAATGTTATTTAACGAAAAAATTAATTCTTCAGGGTGAAAATCGAGGATATAAGTGTGAACTTATATCAGTTGATATCTCGGTACATTTTTAAGCTAGCGCAAATCTGATAACACAGATCGACGCAGCTTAAAAATCCGCATCGAATGCACTATACTACATTGAGAAACGCTTAATACAAAAATTAGTTATGATCGTTTGAAAAATGATGCATTAGTGTATGTTTAGTTTCCATGTACACTCAACATTGCTTCCAAAAACATTTTGACAAAAATTTTTTCGAAAAATTTCAAAATAATTTAGCAAAAAGTAGATGTTTTTAGATTCCTTTTTTCAAGGCAAAGACGATGGACAATGTTATTCAACGAAAAAATTATTTCTTCAGGGTGAAAATCGAGGATATAAGTGTAAACTTATATCAGTTGATATCTCGGTGCATTTTTAAGCTAGCGCAAATCTGATAACACAGATCGACGCAGCTTAAAAATCCGCATCGAATGCACTATACTACATTGAGAAACGCTTAATACAAAAATTAGTTATGATCGTTTGAAAAATGATGCATTAGTGTATGTTGAGTTTCCATGTACACTCAACATTGCTTCCAAAAACATTTTGACAAAAATTTTTTCGAAAAATTTCAAAATAATTTAGCAAAAAGTAGATGTTTTTAGATTCCTTTTTTCAAGGCAAAGACGATGGACAATGTTATTCAACGAAAAAATTAATTCTTCAGGGTGAAAATCGAGGATATAAGTGTGAACTTATATCAGTTGATATCTCGGTACATTTTTAAGCTAACGCAAATTTGATAACACAGATCGACGCAGCTTAAAAATCCGCATCGAATGCACTATACTACATTGAGAAACACTTGATACAAAAATTAGTTATGATCGTTTGAAAAATGATGCATTAGTGTATGTTGAGTTTCCATGTACACTCAACATTGCTTCCAAAAACATTTTGACAAAAATTTTTTCGAAAAATTTCAAAATAACTTAGCAAAAAGTAGATGTTTTTAGATTCTATTTTTTAAGACAAAAACGATGGACAAGGTTATTTAACGAAAAAATTAATTCTTCAGGGTGAAAATCGGGTATATATGTGTGAACTTATATCAGTTGATATCTCGGTGCATTTTTAAGCTAGCGCAAATCTGATAACACAGATCGACGCAGCTTGAAAATCCGCATCGAATGCACTATACTACATTGAGAAACGCTTAATACAAAAATTAGTTATGATCGTTTGAAAAATGATGCATTAGTGTATGTTGAGTTTCCATGTACACTCAACATTGCTTCCAAAAACATTTTGACAAAAATTTTTTCGAAAAATTTCAAAATAATTTAGCAAAAAGTAGATGTTTTATGATTCTATTTTTTAAGACAAAAACGATGGACAAGGTTATTTAACGAAAAAATTAATTCTTCAGGGTGAAAATCGGGTATATATGTGTGAACTTATATCAGTTGATATCTCGGTGCATTTTTAAGCTAGCGCAAATCTGATAACACAGATCGACGCAGCTTAAAAATCCGCATCGAATGCACTATACTACATTGAGAAACACTTGATACAAAAATTAGTTATGATCGTTTGAAAAATGATGCATTAGTGTATGTTGAGTTTCCATGTACACTCAACATTGCTTCCAAAAACATTTTGACAAAAATTTTTTCGAAAAATTTCAAAATAATTTAGCAAAAAGTAGATGTTTTTAGATTCTTTTTTTTAAGGCAAAGACGATGGACAATGTTATTCAACGAAAAAATTAATTCTTCAGGGTGAAAATCGAGGATATAAGTGTGAACTTATATCAGTTGATATCTCGGTACATTTTTAAGCTAGCGCAAATCTGATAACACAGATCGATGCAGCTTAAAAATCCGCATCGAATGCACTATACTACATGGAAGAACGCTTAATACAAAAATTAGTTATGATCGTTTGAAAAATGATGCATTAGTGTATGTTGAGTTTCCATGTACACTCAACATTGCTTCCAAAAACATTTTGACAAAAATTTTTTCGAAAAATTTCAAAATAATTTAGCAAAAAGTAGATGTTTTTAGATTCCTTTTTTCAAGGCAAAGACGATGGACAATGTTATTTAACGAAAAAATTAATTCTTCAGGGTGAAAATCGAGGATATAAGTGTGAACTTATATCAGTTGATATCTCGGTACATTTTTAAGCTAGCGCAAATCTGATAACACAGATCGACGCAGCTTAAAAATCCGCATCGAATGCACTATACTACATTGAGAAACGCTTAATACAAAAATTAGTTATGATCGTTTGAAAAATGATGCATTAGTGTATGTTGAGTTTCCATGTACACTCAACATTGCTTCCAAAAACATTTTGACAAAAATTTTTTCGAAAAATTTCAAAATAATTTAGCAAAAAGTAGATGTTTTTAGATTCCTTTTTTCAAGGCAAAGACGATGGACAATGTTATTCAACGAAAAAATTAATTCTTCAGGGTGAAAATCGAGGATATAAGTGTGAACTTATATCAGTTGATATCTCGGTACATTTTTAAGCTAACGCAAATTTGATAACACAGATCGACGCAGCTTAAAAATCCGCATCGAATGCACTATACTACATTGAGAAACGCTTAATACAAAAATTAGTTATGATCGTTTGAAAAATGATGCATTAGTGTATGTTGAGTTTCCATTTACACTCAACATTGCTTCCAAAAACATTTTGACAAAAATTTTTTCGAAAAATTTCAAAATAATTTAGCAAAAAGTAGATGTTTTTAGATTCCTTTTTTCAAGGCAAAGACGATGGACAATGTTATTCAACGAAAAAATTAATTCTTCAGGGTGAAAATCGAGGATATAAGTGTAAACTTATATCAGTTGATATCTCGGTGCATTTTTAAGCTAGCGCAAATCTGATAACACAGATCGACGCAGCTTAAAAATCCGCATCGAATGCACTATACTACATTGAGAAACGCTTAATACAAAAATTAGTTATGATCGTTTGAAAAATGATGCATTAGTGTATGTTGAGTTTCCATGTACACTCAACATTGCTTCCAAAAACATTTTGACAAAAATTTTTTCGAAAAATTTCAAAATAATTTAGCAAAAAGTAGATGTTTTTAGATTCTTTTTTTTAAGGCAAAGACGATGGACAATGTTATTCAACGAAAAAATTAATTCTTCAGGGTGAAAATCGAGGATATAAGTGTGAACTTATATCAGTTGATATCTCGGTACATTTTTAAGCTAGCGCAAATCTGATAACACAGATCGATGCAGCTTAAAAATCCGCATCGAATGCACTATACTACATGGAAGAACGCTTAATACAAAAATTAGTTATGATCGTTTGAAAAATGATGCATTAGTGTATGTTGAGTTTCCATGTACACTCAACATTGCTTCCAAAAACATTTTGACAAAAATTTTTTCGAAAAATTTCAAAATAATTTAGCAAAAAGTAGATGTTTTTAGATTCCTTTTTTCAAGGCAAAGACGATGGACAATGTTATTTAACGAAAAAATTAATTCTTCAGGGTGAAAATCGAGGATATAAGTGTGAACTTATATCAGTTGATATCTCGGTACATTTTTAAGCTAGCGCAAATCTGATAACACAGATCGACGCAGCTTAAAAATCCGCATCGAATGCACTATACTACATTGAGAAACGCTTAATACAAAAATTAGTTATGATCGTTTGAAAAATGATGCATTAGTGTATGTTTAGTTTCCATGTACACTCAACATTGCTTCCAAAAACATTTTGACAAAAATTTTTTCGAAAAATTTCAAAATAATTTAGCAAAAAGTAGATGTTTTTAGATTCCTTTTTTCAAGGCAAAGACGATGGACAATGTTATTCAACGAAAAAATTATTTCTTCAGGGTGAAAATCGAGGATATAAGTGTAAACTTATATCAGTTGATATCTCGGTGCATTTTTAAGCTAGCGCAAATCTGATAACACAGATCGACGCAGCTTAAAAATCCGCATCGAATGCACTATACTACATTGAGAAACGCTTAATACAAAAATTAGTTATGATCGTTTGAAAAATGATGCATTAGTGTATGTTGAGTTTCCATGTACACTCAACATTGCTTCCAAAAACATTTTGACAAAAATTTTTTCGAAAAATTTCAAAATAATTTAGCAAAAAGTAGATGTTTTTAGATTCCTTTTTTCAAGGCAAAGACGATGGACAATGTTATTCAACGAAAAAATTAATTCTTCAGGGTGAAAATCGAGGATATAAGTGTGAACTTATATCAGTTGATATCTCGGTACATTTTTAAGCTAGCGCAAATTTGATAACACAGATCGACGCAGCTTAAAAATCCGCATCGAATGCACTATACTACATTGAGAAACGCTTAATACAAAAATTAGTTATGATCGTTTGAAAAATGATGCATTAGTGTATGTTGAGTTTCCATTTACACTCAACATTGCTTCCAAAAACATTTTGACAAAAATTTTTTCGAAAAATTTCAAAATAATTTAGCAAAAAGTAGATGTTTTTAGATTCCTTTTTTCAAGGCAAAGACGATGGACAATGTTATTCAACGAAAAAATTAATTCTTCAGGGTGAAAATCGAGGATATAAGTGTAAACTTATATCAGTTGATATCTCGGTGCATTTTTAAGCTAGCGCAAATCTGATAACACAGATCGACGCAGCTTAAAAATCCGCATCGAATGCACTATACTACATTGAGAAACGCTTAATACAAAAATTAGTTATGATCGTTTGAAAAATGATGCATTAGTGTATGTTGAGTTTCCATGTACACTCAACATTGCTTCCAAAAACATTTTGACAAAAATTTTTTCGAAAAATTTCAAGATAATTTAGCAAAAAGTAGATGTTTTTAGATTCCTTTTTTCAAGGCAAAGACGATGGACAATGTTATTTAACGAAAAAATTAATTCTTCAGGGTGAAAATCGAGGATATAAGTGTGAACTTATATCAGTTGATATCTCGGTACATTTTTAAGCTAGCGCAAATCTGATAACACAGATCGACGCAGCTTAAAAATCCGCATCGAATGCACTATACTACATTGAGAAACGCTTAATACAAAAATTAGTTATGATCGTTTGAAAAATGATGCATTAGTGTATGTTGAGTTTCCATGTACACTCAACATTGCTTCCAAAAACATTTTGACAAAAATTTTTTCGAAAAATTTCAAAATAATTTAGCAAAAAGTAGATGTTTTTAGATTCCATTTTTCAAGGCAAAGACGATGGACAATGTTATTCAACGAAAAAATTAATTCTTCAGGGTGAAAATCGAGGATATAAGTGTGAACTTATATCAGTTGATATCTCGGTGCATTTTTAAGCTAGCGCAAATCTGATAACACTGATCGACGCAGCTTAAAAATCCGCATCGAATGCACTATACTACATTGAGAAACGCTTAATACAAAAATTAGTTATGATCGTTTGAAAAATGATGCATTAGTGTATGTTGAGTTTCCATTTACACTCAACATTGCTTCCAAAAACATTTTGACAAAAATTTTTTCGAAAAATTTCAAAATAATTTAGCAAAAAGTAGATGTTTTTAGATTCCTTTTTTCAAGGCAAAGACGATGGACAATGTTATTCAACGAAAAAATTAATTCTTCAGGGTGAAAATCGAGGATATAAGTGTAAACTTATATCAGTTGATATCTCGGTGCATTTTTAAGCTAGCGCAAATCTGATAACACAGATCGACGCAGCTTAAAAATCCGCATCGAATGCACTATACTACATTGAGAAACGCTTAATACAAAAATTAGTTATGATCGTTTGAAAAATGATGCATTAGTGTATGTTGAGTTTCCATGTACACTCAACATTGCTTCCAAAAACATTTTGACAAAAATTTTTTCGAAAAATTTCAAGATAATTTAGCAAAAAGTAGATGTTTTTAGATTCCTTTTTTCAAGGCAAAGACGATGGACAATGTTATTTAACGAAAAAATTAATTCTTCAGGGTGAAAATCGAGGATATAAGTGTGAACTTATATCAGTTGATATCTCGGTACATTTTTAAGCTAGCGCAAATCTGATAACACAGATCGACGCAGCTTAAAAATCCGCATCGAATGCACTATACTACATTGAGAAACGCTTAATACAAAAATTAGTTATGATCGTTTGAAAAATGATGCATTAGTGTATGTTGAGTTTCCATGTACACTCAACATTGCTTCCAAAAACATTTTGACAAAAATTTTTTCGAAAAATTTCAAAATAATTTAGCAAAAAGTAGATGTTTTTAGATTCTTTTTTTTAAGGCAAAGACGATGGACAATGTTATTCAACGAAAAAATTAATTCTTCAGGGTGAAAATCGAGGATATAAGTGTGAACTTATATCAGTTGATATCTCGGTACATTTTTAAGCTAGCGCAAATCTGATAACACAGATCGACGCAGCTTAAAAATCCGCATCGAATGCACTATACTACATGGAAGAACGCTTAATACAAAAATTAGTTATGATCGTTTGAAAAATGATGCATTAGTGTATGTTGAGTTTCCATGTACACTCAACATTGCTTCCAAAAACATTTTGACAAAAATTTTTTCGAAAAATTTCAAAATAATTTAGCAAAAAGTAGATGTTTTTAGATTCCTTTTTTCAAGGCAAAGACGATGGACAATGTTATTCAACGAAAAAATTAATTCTTCAGGGTGAAAATCGAGGATATAAGTGTAAACTTATATCAGTTGATATCTCGGTGCATTTTTAAGCTAGCGCAAATCTGATAACACAGATCGACGCAGCTTAAAAATCCGCATCGAATGCACTATACTACATTGAGAAACGCTTAATACAAAAATTAGTTATGATCGTTTGAAAAATGATGCATTAGTGTATGTTGAGTTTCCATGTACACTCAACATTGCTTCCAAAAACATTTTGACAAAAATTTTTTCGAAAAATTTCAAAATAATTTAGCAAAAAGTAGATGTTTTTAGATTCCTTTTTTCAAGGCAAAGACGATGGACAATGTTATTTAACGAAAAAATTAATTCTTCAGGGTGAAAATCGAGGATATAAGTGTGAACTTATATCAGTTGATATCTCGGTACATTTTTAAGCTAGCGCAAATCTGATAACACAGATCGACGCAGCTTAAAAATCCGCATCGAATGCACTATACTACATTGAGAAACGCTTAATACAAAAATTAGTTATGATCGTTTGAAAAATGATGCATTAGTGTATGTTGAGTTTCCATGTACACTCAACATTGCTTCCAAAAACATTTTGACAAAAATTTTTTCGAAAAATTTCAAAATAATTTAGCAAAAAGTAGATGTTTTTAGATTCTTTTTTTTAAGGCAAAGACGATGGACAATGTTATTCAACGAAAAAATTAATTCTTCAGGGTGAAAATCGAGGATATAAGTGTGAACTTATATCAGTTGATATCTCGGTACATTTTTAAGCTAGCGCAAATCTGATAACACAGATCGATGCAGCTTAAAAATCCGCATCGAATGCACTATACTACATGGAAGAACGCTTAATACAAAAATTAGTTATGATCGTTTGAAAAATGATGCATTAGTGTATGTTGAGTTTCCATGTACACTCAACATTGCTTCCAAAAACATTTTGACAAAAATTTTTTCGAAAAATTTCAAAATAATTTAGCAAAAAGTAGATGTTTTTAGATTCCTTTTTTCAAGGCAAAGACGATGGACAATGTTATTTAACGAAAAAATTAATTCTTCAGGGTGAAAATCGAGGATATAAGTGTGAACTTATATCAGTTGATATCTCGGTACATTTTTAAGCTTGCGCAAATCTGATAACACAGATCGACGCAGCTTAAAAATCCGCATCGAATGCACTATACTACATTGAGAAACGCTTAATACAAAAATTAGTTATGATCGTTTGAAAAATGATGCATTAGTGTATGTTTAGTTTCCATGTACACTCAACATTGCTTCCAAAAACATTTTGACAAAAATTTTTTCGAAAAATTTCAAGATAATTTAGCAAAAAGTAGATGTTTTTAGATTCCTTTTTTCAAGGCAAAGACGATGGACAATGTTATTCAACGAAAAAATTATTTCTTCAGGGTGAAAATCGAGGATATAAGTGTAAACTTATATCAGTTGATATCTCGGTGCATTTTTAAGCTAGCGCAAATCTGATAACACAGATCGATGCAGCTTAAAAATCCGCATCGAATGCACTATACTACATGGAAGAACGCTTAATACAAAAATTAGTTATGATCGTTTGAAAAATGATGCATTAGTGTATGTTGAGTTTCCATGTACACTCAACATTG
Organism: Auanema rhodensis; assembly: GCA_964057225.1. NCBI lineage: Eukaryota > Metazoa > Nematoda > Chromadorea > Rhabditida > Rhabditidae > Auanema > Auanema rhodense. Next base: position 3,090,772 of record OZ059899.1, on the reverse strand, counting down.
CTTCCAAAAACATTTTGACAAAAATTTTTTCGAAAAATTTCAAAATAATTTAGCAAAAAGTAGATGTTTTTAGATTCCTTTTTTCAAGGCAAAGACGATGGACAATGTTATTTAACGAAAAAATTAATTCTTCAGGGTGAAAATCGAGGATATAAGTGTGAACTTATATCAGTTGATATCTCGGTACATTTTTAAGCTTGCGCAAATCTGATAACACAGATCGACGCAGCTTAAAAATCCGCATCGAATGCACTATACTACATTGAGAAACGCTTAATACAAAAATTAGTTATGATCGTTTGAAAAATGATGCATTAGTGTATGTTTAGTTTCCATGTACACTCAACATTGCTTCCAAAAACATTTTGACAAAAATTTTTTCGAAAAATTTCAAGATAATTTAGCAAAAAGTAGATGTTTTTAGATTCCTTTTTTCAAGGCAAAGACGATGGACAATGTTATTCAACGAAAAAATTATTTCTTCAGGGTGAAAATCGAGGATATAAGTGTAAACTTATATCAGTTGATATCTCGGTGCATTTTTAAGCTAGCGCAAATCTGATAACACAGATCGACGCAGCTTAAAAATCCGCATCGAATGCACTATACTACATTGAGAAACGCTTAATACAAAAATTAGTTATGATCGTTTGAAAAATGATGCATTAGTGTATGTTGAGTTTCCATGTACACTCAACATTGCTTCCAAAAACATTTTGACAAAAATTTTTTCGAAAAATTTCAAAATAATTTAGCAAAAAGTAGATGTTTTTAGATTCCTTTTTTCAAGGCAAAGACGATGGACAATGTTATTCAACGAAAAAATTAATTCTTCAGGGTGAAAATCGAGGATATAAGTGTGAACTTATATCAGTTGATATCTCGGTACATTTTTAAGCTAGCGCAAATTTGATAACACAGATCGACGCAGCTTAAAAATCCGCATCGAATGCACTATACTACATTGAGAAACGCTTAATACAAAAATTAGTTATGATCGTTTGAAAAATGATGCATTAGTGTATGTTGAGTTTCCATTTACACTCAACATTGCTTCCAAAAACATTTTGACAAAAATTTTTTCGAAAAATTTCAAAATAATTTAGCAAAAAGTAGATGTTTTTAGATTCCTTTTTTCAAGGCAAAGACGATGGACAATGTTATTCAACGAAAAAATAAATTCTTCAGGGTGAAAATCGAGGATATAAGTGTAAACTTATATCAGTTGATATCTCGGTGCATTTTTAAGCTAGCGCAAATCTGATAACACAGATCGACGCAGCTTAAAAATCCGCATCGAATGCACTATACTACATTGAGAAACGCTTAATACAAAAATTAGTTATGATCCTTTGAAAAATGATGCATTAGTGTATGTTGAGTTTCCATGTACACTCAACATTGCTTCCAAAAACATTTTGACAAAAATTTTTTCGAAAAATTTCAAGATAATTTAGCAAAAAGTAGATGTTTTTAGATTCCTTTTTTCAAGGCAAAGACGATGGACAATGTTATTTAACGAAAAAATTAATTCTTCAGGGTGAAAATCGAGGATATAAGTGTGAACTTATATCAGTTGATATCTCGGTACATTTTTAAGCTAGCGCAAATCTGATAACACAGATCGACGCAGCTTAAAAATCCGCATCGAATGCACTATACTACATTGAGAAACGCTTAATACAAAAATTAGTTATGATCGTTTGAAAAATGATGCATTAGTGTATGTTGAGTTTCCATGTACACTCAACATTGCTTCCAAAAACATTTTGACAAAAATTTTTTCGAAAAATTTCAAAATAATTTAGCAAAAAGTAGATGTTTTTAGATTCTTTTTTTTAAGGCAAAGACGATGGACAATGTTATTCAACGAAAAAATTAATTCTTCAGGGTGAAAATCGAGGATATAAGTGTGAACTTATATCAGTTGATATCTCGGTACATTTTTAAGCTAGCGCAAATCTGATAACACAGATCGATGCAGCTTGAAAATCCGCATCGAATGCACTATACTACATGGAAGAACGCTTAATACAAAAATTAGTTATGATCGTTTGAAAAATGATGCATTAGTGTATGTTGAGTTTCCATGTACACTCAACATTGCTTCCAAAAACATTTTGACAAAAATTTTTTCGAAAAATTTCAAAATAATTTAGCAAAAAGTAGATGTTTTTAGATTCCTTTTTTCAAGGCAAAGACGATGGACAATGTTATTTAACGAAAAAATTAATTCTTCAGGGTGAAAATCGAGGATATAAGTGTGAACTTATATCAGTTGATATCTCGGTACATTTTTAAGCTAGCGCAAATCTGATAACACAGATCGACGCAGCTTAAAAATCCGCATCGAATGCACTATACTACATTGAGAAACGCTTAATACAAAAATTAGTTATGATCGTTTGAAAAATGATGCATTAGTGTATGTTTAGTTTCCATGTACACTCAACATTGCTTCCAAAAACATTTTGACAAAAATTTTTTCGAAAAATTTCAAAATAATTTAGCAAAAAGTAGATGTTTTTAGATTCCTTTTTTCAAGGCAAAGACGATGGACAATGTTATTCAACGAAAAAATTAATTCTTCAGGGTGAAAATCGAGGATATAAGTGTAAACTTATATCAGTTGATATCTCGGTGCATTTTTAAGCTAGCGCAAATCTGATAACACAGATCGACGCAGCTTAAAAATCCGCATCGAATGCACTATACTACATTGAGAAACGCTTAATACAAAAATTAGTTATGATCGTTTGAAAAATGATGCATTAGTGTATGTTGAGTTTCCATGTACACTCAACATTGCTTCCAAAAACATTTTGACAAAAATTTTTTCGAAAAATTTCAAAATAATTTAGCAAAAAGTAGATGTTTTTAGATTCTTTTTTTCAAGGCAAAGACGATGGACAATGTTATTCAACGAAAAAATTAATTCTTCAGGGTGAAAATCGAGGATATAAGTGTAAACTTATATCAGTTGATATCTCGGTGCATTTTTAAGCTAGCGCAAATCTGATAACACAGATCGACGCAGCTTAAAAATCCGCATCGAATGCACTATACTACATTGAGAAACGCTTAATACAAAAGTTAGTTATGATCGTTTGAAAAATGATGCATTAGTGTATGTTGAGTTTCCATGTACACTCAACATTGCTTCCAAAAACATTTTGACAAAAATTTTTTCGAAAAATTTCAAAATAATTTAGCAAAAAGTAGATGTTTTTAGATTCCTTTTTTCAAGGCAAAGACGATGGACAATGTTATTCAACGAAAAAATTATTTCTTCAGGGTGAAAATCGAGGATATAAGTGTGAACTTATATCAGTTGATATCTCGGTGCATTTTTAAGCTAGCGCAAATCTGATAACACAGATCGACGCAGCTTAAAAATCCGCATCGAATGCACTATACTACATTGAGAAACGCTTAATACAAAAATTAGTTATGATCGTTTGAAAAATGATGCATTAGTGTATGTTGAGTTTCCATGTACACTCAACATTGCTTCCAAAAACATTTTGACAAAAATTTTTTCGAAAAATTTCAAAATAATTTAGCAAACAGTAGATGTTTTTAGATTCCTTTTTTCAAGGCAAAAACGATGGACAATGTTATTCAACGAAAAAATTAATTCTTCAGGGTGAAAATCGAGGATATAAGTGTGAACTTATATCAGTTGATATCTCGGTGCATTTTTAAGCTAGCGCAAATCTGATAACACAGATCGACGCAGCTTAAAAATCCGCATCGAATGCACTATACTACATTGAGAAACGCTTAATACAAAAATTAGTTATGATCGTTTGAAAAATGATGCATTAGTGTATGTTGAGTTTCCATGTACACTCAACATTGCTTCCAAAAACATTTTGACAAAAATTTTTTCGAAAAATTTCAAAATAATTTAGCAAAAAGTAGATGTTTTTAGATTCCTTTTTTCAAGGCAAAGACGATGGACAATGTTATTTAACGAAAAAATTAATTCTTCAGGGTGAAAATCGAGGATATAAGTGTAAACTTATATCAGTTGATATCTCGGTGCATTTTTAAGCTAGCGCAAATCTGATAACACAGATCGACGCAGCTTAAAAATCCGCATCGAATGCACTATACTACATTGAGAAACGCTTAATACAAAAATTAGTTATGATCGTTTGAAAAATGATGCATTAGTGTATGTTGAGTTTCCATTTACACTCAACATTGCTTCCAAAAACATTTTGACAAAAATTTTTTCGAAAAATTTCAAAATAATTTAGCAAAAAGTAGATGTTTTTAGATTCCTTTTTTCAAGGCAAAGACGATGGACAATGTTATTCAACGAAAAAATTAATTCTTCAGGGTGAAAATCGAGGATATAAGTGTGAACTTATATCAGTTGATATCTCGGTGCATTTTTAAGCTAGCGCAAATCTGATAACACAGATCGACGCAGCTTAAAAATCCGCATCGAATGCACTATACTACATTGAGAAACGCTTAATACAAAAATTAGTTATGATCGTTTGAAAAATGATGCATTAGTGTATGTTGAGTTTCCATGTACACTCAACATTGCTTCCAAAAACATTTTGACAAAAATTTTTTCGAAAAATTTCAAAATAATTTAGCAAAAAGTAGATGTTTTTAGATTCCTTTTTTCAAGGCAAAGACGATGGACCATGTTATTCAACGAAAAAATTAATTCTTCAGGGTGAAAATCGAGGATATAAGTGTGAACTTATATCAGTTGATATCTCGGTGCATTTTTAAGCTAGCGCAAATCTGATAACACAGATCGACGCAGCTTAAAAATCCGCATCGAATGCACTATACTACATAGAAGAACGCTTAATACAAAAATTAGTTATGATCGTTTGAAAAATGATGCATTAGTGTATGTTGAGTTTCCATGTACACTCAACATTGCTTCCAAAAACATTTTGACAAAAATTTTTTCGAAAAATTTCAAAATAATTTAGCAAAAAGTAGATGTTTTTAAATTCCTTTTTTCAAGGCAAAGACGATGGACAATGTTATTTAACGAAAAAATTAATTCTTCAGGGTGAAAATCGAGGATATAAGTTTAAACTTATATCAGTTGATATCTCGGTGCATTTTTAAGCTAGCGCAAATCTGATAACACAGATCGACGCAGCTTAAAAATCCGCATCGAATGCACTATACTACATTGAGAAACGCTTAATACAAAAATTAGTTATGATCGTTTGAAAAATGATGCATTAGTGTATGTTGAGTTTCCATGTACACTCAACATTGCTTCCAAAAACATTTTGACAAAAATTTTTTCGAAAAATTTCAAAATAATTTAGCAAAAAGTAGATGTTTTTAGATTCCTTTTTTCAAGGCAAAGACGATGGACAATGTTATTTAACGAAAAAATTAATTCTTCAGGGTGAAAATCGAGGATATAAGTGTAAACTTATATCAGTTGATATCTCGGTGCATTTTTAAGCTAGCGCAAATCTGATAACACAGATCGACGCAGCTTAAAAATCCGCATCGAATGCACTATACTACATTGAGAAACGCTTAATACAAAAATTAGTTATGATCGTTTGAAAAATGATGCATTAGTGTATGTTGAGTTTCCATGTACACTCAACATTGCTTCCAAAAACATTTTGACAAAAATTTTTTCGAAAAATTTCAAAATAATTTAGCAAAAAGTAGATGTTTTTAGATTCCTTTTTTCAAGGCAAAGACGATGGACCATGTTATTCAACGAAAAAATTAATTCTTCAGGGTGAAAATCGAGGATATAAGTGTGAACTTATATCAGTTGATATCTCGGTGCATTTTTAAGCTAGCGCAAATCTGATAACACAGATCGACGCAGCTTAAAAATCCGCATCGAATGCACTATACTACATAGAAGAACGCTTAATACAAAAATTAGTTATGATCGTTTGAAAAATGATGCATTAGTGTATGTTGAGTTTCCATGTACACTCAACATTGCTTCCAAAAACATTTTGACAAAAATTTTTTCGAAAAATTTCAAAATAATTTAGCAAAAAGTAGATGTTTTTAAATTCCTTTTTTCAAGGCAAAGACGATGGACAATGTTATTTAACGAAAAAATTAATTCTTCAGGGTGAAAATCGAGGATATAAGTTTAAACTTATATCAGTTGATATCTCGGTGCATTTTTAAGCTAGCGCAAATCTGATAACACAGATCGACGCAGCTTAAAAATCCGCATCGAATGCACTATACTACATTGAGAAACGCTTAATACAAAAATTAGTTATGATCGTTTGAAAAATGATGCATTAGTGTATGTTGAGTTTCCATGTACACTCAACATTGCTTCCAAAAACATTTTGACAAAAATTTTTTCGAAAAATTTCAAAATAATTTAGCAAAAAGTAGATGTTTTTAGATTCCTTTTTTCAAGGCAAAGACGATGGACAATGTTATTCAACGAAAAAATTAATTCTTCAGGGTGAAAATCGAGGATATAAGTGTAAACTTATATCAGTTGATATCTCGGTGCATTTTTAAGCTAGCGCAAATCTGATAACACAGATCGACGTAGCTTAAAAATCCGCATCGAATGCACTATACTACATTGAGAAACGCTCGATACACAAATTAGTTATGATCGTTTGAAAAATGATGCATTAGTGTATGTTGAGTTTCCATGTACACTCAACATTGCTTCCAAAAACATTTTGACAAAAATTTTTTCGAAAAATTTCAAAATAATTTAGCAAAAAGTAGATGTTTTTAGATTCCATTTTTCAAGGCAAAGACGATGGACAATGTTATTCAACGAAAAAATTAATTCTTCAGGGTGAAAATCGAGGATATAAGTGTGAACTTATATCAGTTGATATCTCGGTGCATTTTTAAGCTAGCGCAAATCTGATAACACAGATCGACGTAGCTTAAAAATCCGCATCGAATGCACTATACTACATTGAGAAACGCTTAATACAAAAATTAGTTATGATCGTTTGAAAAATGATGCATTAGTGTATGTTGAGTTTCCATGTACACTCAACATTGTTTCCAAAAACATTTTGACAAAAATTTTTTCGAAAAATTTCAAAATAATTTAGCAAAAAGTAGATGTTTTTAGATTCCTTTTTTCAAGGCAAAGACGATGGACAATGTTATTCAACGAAAAAATTATTTCTTCAGGGTGAAAATCGAGGATATAAGTGTGAACTTATATCAGTTGATATCTCGGTGCATTTTTAAGCTAGCGCAAATCTGATAACACAGATCGACGCAGCTTAAAAATCCGCATCGAATGCACTATACTACATTGAGAAACGCTTAATACAAAAATTAGTTATGATCGTTTGAAAAATGATGCATTAGTGTATGTTGAGTTTCCATGTACACTCAACATTGTTTCCAAAAACATTTTGACAAAAATTTTTTCGAAAAATTTCAAGATAATTTAGCAAAAAGTAGATGTTTTTAGATTCCTTTTTTCAAGGCAAAGACGATGGACAATGTTATTCAACGAAAAAATTAGTTCTTCAGGGTGAAAATCGAGGATATAAGTGTGAACTTATATCAGTTGATATCTCGGTGCATTTTTAAGCTAGCGCAAATCTGATAACACAGATCGACGCAGCTTAAAAATCCGCATCGAATGCACTATACTACATTGAGAAACGCTTTATACAAAAATTAGTTATGATCGTTTGAAAAATGATGCATTAGTGTATGTTGAGTTTCCATGTACACTCAACATTGTTTCCAAAAACATTTTGACAAAAATTTTTTCGAAAAATTTCAGAATAATTTAGCAAAAAGTAGATGTTTTTAGATTCCTTTTTTCAAGGCAAAGACGATGGACAATGTTATTCAACGAAAAAATTATTTCTTCAGGGTGAAAATCGAGGATATAAGTGTGAACTTATATCAGTTGATATCTCGGTGCATTTTTAAGCTAGCGCAAATCTGATAACACAGATCGACGCAGTTTAAAAATCCGCATCGAATGCACTATACTACATTGAGAAACGCTTGATACAAAAATTAGTTATGATCGTTTGAAAAATGATGCATTAGTGTATGTTGAGTTTCCATGTACACTCAACATTGCTTCCAAAAACATTTTGACAAAAATTTTTTCGAAAAATTTCAAAATAATTTAGCAAAAAGTAGATGTTTTTAGATTCCATTTTTCAAGGCAAAGACGATGGACAATGTTATTCAACGAAAAAATTAATTCTTCAGGGTGAAAATCGAGGATATAAGTGTGAACTTATATCAGTTGATATCTCGGTGCATTTTTAAGCTAGCGCAAATCTGATAACACAGATCGACGCAGCTTAAAAATCCGCATCGAATGCACTATACTACATTGAGAAACGCTTTATACAAAAATTAGTTATGATCGTTTGAAAAATGATGCATTAGTGTATGTTGAGTTTCCATGTACACTCAACATTGCTTCCAAAAACATTTTGACAAAAATTTTTTCGAAAAATTTCAAAATAATTTAACAAAAAATAGATGTTTTTAGATTCCATTTTTCAAGGCAAAGACGATGGACAATGTTATTCAACGAAAAAATTAATTCTTCAGGGTGAAAATCGAGGATATAAGTGTGAACTTATATCAGTTGATATCTCGGTGCATTTTTAAGCTAGCGCAAATCTGATAACACTGATCGACGCAGCTTAAAAATCCGCATCGAATGCACTATACTACATTGAAAAACGCTTAATACAAAAATTAGTTATGATCGTTTGAAAAATGATGCATTAGTGTATGTTGAGTTTCCATGTACACTCAACATTGCTTCCAAAAACATTTTGACAAAAATTTCAAAATAATTTAACAAAAAATAGATGTTTTTAGATTCCATTTTTCAAGGCAAAGACGATGGACAATGTTATTCAACGAAAAAATTATTTCTTCAGGGTGAAAATCGAGGATATAAGTGTGAACTTATATCAGTTGATATCTCGGTGCATTTTTAAGCTAGCGCAAATCTGATAACACAGATCGACGCAGCTTAAAAATCCGCATCGAATGCACTATACTACATTGAGAAACGCTTGATACAAAAATTAGTTATGATCGTTTGAAAAATGATGCATTAGTGTATGTTGAGTTTCCATGTACACTCAACATTGCTTCCAAAAACATTTTGACAAAAATTTTTTCGAAAAATTTCAAAATAATTTAGCAAAAAGTAGATGTTTTTAGATTCCATTTTTCAAGGCAAAGACGATGGACAATGTTATTCAACGAAAAAATTAATTCTTCAGGGTGAAAATCGAGGATATAAGTGTGAACTTATATCAGTTGATATCTCGGTGCATTTTTAAGCTAGCGCAAATCTGATAACACAGATCGACGCAGCTTAAAAATCCGCATCGAATGCACTATACTACATTGAGAAACGCTTTATACAAAAATTAGTTATGATCGTTTGAAAAATGATGCATTAGTGTATGTTGAGTTTCCATGTACACTCAACATTGTTTCCAAAAACATTTTGACAAAAATTTTTTCGAAAAATTTCAGAATAATTTAGCAAAAAGTAGATGTTTTTAGATTCCTTTTTTCAAGGCAAAGACGATGGACAATGTTATTCAACGAAAAAATTATTTCTTCAGGGTGAAAATCGAGGATATAAGTGTGAACTTATATCAGTTGATATCTCGGTGCATTTTTAAGCTAGCGCAAATCTGATAACACAGATCGACGCAGCTTAAAAATCCGCATCGAATGCACTATACTACATTGAGAAACGCTTGATACAAAAATTAGTTATGATCGTTTGAAAAATGATGCATTAGTGTATGTTGAGTTTCCATGTACACTCAACATTGCTTCCAAAAACATTTTGACAAAAATTTTTTCGAAAAATTTCAAAATAATTTAGCAAAAAGTAGATGTTTTTAGATTCCATTTTTCAAGGCAAAGACGATGGACAATGTTATTCAACGAAAAAATTAATTCTTCAGGGTGAAAATCGAGGATATAAGTGTGAACTTATATCAGTTGATATCTCGGTGCATTTTTAAGCTAGCGCAAATCTGATAACACAGATCGACGCAGCTTAAAAATCCGCATCGAATGCACTATACTACATTGAGAAACGCTTTATACAAAAATTAGTTATGATCGTTTGAAAAATGATGCATTAGTGTATGTTGAGTTTCCATGTACACTCAACATTGCTTCCAAAAACATTTTGACAAAAATTTTTTCGAAAAATTTCAAAATAATTTAACAAAAAATAGATGTTTTTAGATTCCATTTTTCAAGGCAAAGACGATGGACAATGTTATTCAACGAAAAAATTAATTCTTCAGGGTGAAAATCGAGGATATAAGTGTGAACTTATATCAGTTGATATCTCGGTGCATTTTTAAGCTAGCGCAAATCGGATAACACTGATCGACGCAGCTTAAAAATCCGCATCGAATGCACTATACTACATTGAAAAACGCTTAATACAAAAATTAGTTATGATCGTTTGAAAAATGATGCATTAGTGTATGTTGAGTTTCCATGTACACTCAACATTGTTTCCAAAAACATTTTGACAAAAATTTTTTCGAAAAATTTCAGAATAATTTAGCAAAAAGTAGATGTTTTTAGATTCCTTTTTTCAAGGCAAAGACGATGGACAATGTTATTCAACGAAAAAATTATTTCTTCAGGGTGAAAATCGAGGATATAAGTGTGAACTTATATCAGTTGATATCTCGGTGCATTTTTAAGCTAGCGCAAATCTGATAACACAGATCGACGCAGCTTAAAAATCCGCATCGAATGCACTATACTACATTGAGAAACGCTTGATACAAAAATTAGTTATGATCGTTTGAAAAATGATGCATTAGTGTATGTTGAGTTTCCATGTACACTCAACATTGCTTCCAAAAACATTTTGACAAAAATTTTTTCGAAAAATTTCAAAATAATTTAGCAAAAAGTAGATGTTTTTAGATTCCATTTTTCAAGGCAAAGACGATGGACAATGTTATTCAACGAAAAAATTAATTCTTCAGGGTGAAAATCGAGGATATAAGTGTGAACTTATATCAGTTGATATCTCGGTGCATTTTTAAGCTAGCGCAAATCTGATAACACTGATCGACGCAGCTTAAAAATCCGCATCGAATGCACTATACTACATTGAGAAACGCTTGATACAAAAATTAGTTATGATCGTTTTAAAAATGATGCATTAGTGTATGTTGAGTTTCCATGTACACTCAACATTGCTTCCAAAAACATTTTGACAAAAATTTTTTCGAAAAATTTCAAAATAATTTAACAAAAAATAGATGTTTTTAGATTCCATTTTTCAAGGCAAAGACGATGGACAATGTTATTCAACGAAAAAATTAATTCTTCAGGGTGAAAATCGAGGATATAAGTGTGAACTTATATCAGTTGATATCTCGGTGCATTTTTAAGCTAGCGCAAATCGGATAACACTGATCGACGCAGCTTAAAAATCCGCATCGAATGCACTATACTACATTGAAAAACGCTTAATACAAAAATTAGTTATGATCGTTTGAAAAATGATGCATTAGTGTATGTTGAGTTTCCATGTACACTCAACATTGTTTCCAAAAACATTTTGACAAAAATTTTTTCGAAAAATTTCAGAATAATTTAGCAAAAAGTAGATGTTTTTAGATTCCTTTTTTCAAGGCAAAGACGATGGACAATGTTATTCAACGAAAAAATTATTTCTTCAGGGTGAAAATCGAGGATATAAGTGTGAACTTATATCAGTTGATATCTCGGTGCATTTTTAAGCTAGCGCAAATCTGATAACACAGATCGACGCAGCTTAAAAATCCGCATCGAATGCACTATACTACATTGAGAAACGCTTGATACAAAAATTAGTTATGATCGTTTGAAAAATGATGCATTAGTGTATGTTGAGTTTCCATGTACACTCAACATTGCTTCCAAAAACATTTTGACAAAAATTTTTTCGAAAAATTTCAAAATAATTTAGCAAAAAGTAGATGTTTTTAGATTCCATTTTTCAAGGCAAAGACGATGGACAATGTTATTCAACGAAAAAATTAATTCTTCAGGGTGAAAATCGAGGATATAAGTGTGAACTTATATCAGTTGATATCTCGGTGCATTTTTAAGCTAGCGCAAATCTGATAACACAGATCGACGCAGCTTAAAAATCCGCATCGAATGCACTATACTACATTGAGAAACGCTTGATACAAAAATTAGTTATGATCGTTTTAAAAATGATGCATTAGTGTATGTTGAGTTTCCATGTACACTCAACATTGCTTCCAAAAACATTTTGACAAAAATTTTTTCGAAAAATTTCAAAATAATTTAACAAAAAATAGATGTTTTTAGATTCCATTTTTCAAGGCAAAGACGATGGACAATGTTATTCAACGAAAAAATTAATTCTTCAGGGTGAAAATCGAGGATATAAGTGTGAACTTATATCAGTTGATATCTCGGTGCATTTTTAAGCTAGCGCAAATCTGATAACACAGATCGACGCAGCTTAAAAATCCGCATCGAATGCACTATACTACATTGAGAAACGCTTGATACAAAAATTAGTTATGATCGTTTTAAAAATGATGCATTAGTGTATGTTGAGTTTCCATGTACACTCAACATTGCTTCCAAAAACATTTTGACAAAAATTTTTTCGAAAAATTTCAAAATAATTTAACAAAAAATAGATGTTTTTAGATTCCATTTTTCAAGGCAAAGACGATGGACAATGTTATTCAACGAAAAAATTAATTCTTCAGGGTGAAAATCGAGGATATAAGTGTGAACTTATATCAGTTGATATCTCGGTGCATTTTTAAGCTAGCGCAAATCTGATAACACAGATCGACGCAGCTTAAAAATCCGCATCGAATGCACTATACTACATTGAGAAACGCTTAATACAAAAATTAGTTATGATCGTTTGAAAAATGATGCATTAGTGTATGTTGAGTTTCCATGTACACTCAACATTGCTTCCAAAAACATTTTGACAAAAATTTTTTCGAAAAATTTCAAAATAATTTAGCAAAAAGTAGATGTTTTTAGATTCTTTTTTTCAAGGCAAAGACGATGGACAATGTTATTCAACGAAAAAATTAATTCTTCAGGGTGAAAATCGAGGATATAAGTGTAAACTTATATCAGTTGATATCTCGGTGCATTTTTAAGCTAGCGCAAATCTGATAACACAGATCGACGCAGCTTAAAAATCCGCATCGAATGCACTATACTACATTGAGAAACGCTTGATACAAAAATTAGTTATGATCGTTTTAAAAATGATGCATTAGTGTATGTTGAGTTTCCATGTACACTCAACATTGCTTCCAAAAACATTTTGACAAAAATTTTTTCGAAAAATTTCAAAATAATTTAACAAAAAATAGATGTTTTTAGATTCCATTTTTCAAGGCAAAGACGATGGACAATGTTATTCAACGAAAAAATTAATTCTTCAGGGTGAAAATCGAGGATATAAGTGTGAACTTATATCAGTTGATATCTCGGTGCATTTTTAAGCTAGCGCAAATCTGATAACACAGATCGACGCAGCTTAAAAATCCGCATCGAATGCACTATACTACATTGAGAAACGCTTAATACAAAAATTAGTTATGATCGTTTGAAAAATGATGCATTAGTGTATGTTGAGTTTCCATGTACACTCAACATTGCTTCCAAAAACATTTTGACAAAAATTTTTTCGAAAAATTTCAAAATAATTTAGCAAAAAGTAGATGTTTTTAGATTCTTTTTTTCAAGGCAAAAACGATGGACAATGTTATTCAACGAAAAAATTAATTCTTCAGGGTGAAAATCGAGGATATAAGTGTAAACTTATATCAGTTGATATCTCGGTGCATTTTTAAGCTAGCGCAAATCTGATAACACAGATCGACGCAGCTTAAAAATCCGCATCGAATGCACTATACTACATTGAGAAACGCTTAATACAAAAGTTAGTTATGATCGTTTGAAAAATGATGCATTAGTGTATGTTGAGTTTCCATGTACACTCAACATTGCTTCCAAAAACATTTTGACAAAAATTTTTTCGAAAAATTTCAAAATAATTTAGCAAAAAGTAGATGTTTTTAGATTCCTTTTTTCAAGGCAAAGACGATGGACAATGTTATTCAACGAAAAAATTATTTCTTCAGGGTGAAAATCGAGGATATAAGTGTGAACTTATATCAGTTGATATCTCGGTGCATTTTTAAGCTAGCGCAAATCTGATAACACAGATCGACGCAGCTTAAAAATCCGCATCGAATGCACTATACTACATTGAGAAACGCTTAATACAAAAATTAGTTATGATCGTTTGAAAAATGATGCATTAGTGTATGTTGAGTTTCCATGTACACTCAACATTGCTTCCAAAAACATTTTGACAAAAATTTTTTCGAAAAATTTCAAAATAATTTAGCAAAAAGTAGATGTTTTTAGATTCCTTTTTTCAAGGCAAAAACGATGGACAATGTTATTCAACGAAAAAATTAATTCTTCAGGGTGAAAATCGAGGATATAAGTGTGAACTTATATCAGTTGATATCTCGGTGCATTTTTAAGCTAGCGCAAATCTGATAACACAGATCGACGCAGCTTAAAAATCCGCATCGAATGCACTATACTACATTGAGAAACGCTTAATACAAAAATTAGTTATGATCGTTTGAAAAATGATGCATTAGTGTATGTTGAGTTTCCATGTACACTCAACATTGCTTCCAAAAACATTTTGACAAAAATTTTTTCGAAAAATTTCAAAATAATTTAACAAAAAATAGATGTTTTTAGATTCCATTTTTCAAGGCAAAGACGATGGACAATGTTATTCAACGAAAAAATTAATTCTTCAGGGTGAAAATCGAGGATATAAGTGTGAACTTATATCAGTTGATATCTCGGTGCATTTTTAAGCTAGCGCAAATCTGATAACACAGATCGACGCAGCTTAAAAATCCGCATCGAATGCACTATACTACATTGAGAAACGCTTAATACAAAAATTAGTTATGATCGTTTGAAAAATGATGCATTAGTGTATGTTGAGTTTCCATGTACACTCAACATTGCTTCCAAAAACATTTTGACAAAAATTTTTTCGAAAAATTTCAAAATAATTTAGCAAAAAGTAGATGTTTTTAGATTCTTTTTTTCAAGGCAAAGACGATGGACAATGTTATTCAACGAAAAAATTAATTCTTCAGGGTGAAAATCGAGGATATAAGTGTAAACTTATATCAGTTGATATCTCGGTGCATTTTTAAGCTAGCGCAAATCTGATAACACAGATCGACGCAGCTTAAAAATCCGCATCGAATGCACTATACTACATTGAGAAACGCTTGATACAAAAATTAGTTATGATCGTTTTAAAAATGATGCATTAGTGTATGTTGAGTTTCCATGTACACTCAACATTGCTTCCAAAAACATTTTGACAAAAATTTTTTCGAAAAATTTCAAAATAATTTAACAAAAAATAGATGTTTTTAGATTCCATTTTTCAAGGCAAAGACGATGGACAATGTTATTCAACGAAAAAATTAATTCTTCAGGGTGAAAATCGAGGATATAAGTGTGAACTTATATCAGTTGATATCTCGGTGCATTTTTAAGCTAGCGCAAATCTGATAACACAGATCGACGCAGCTTAAAAATCCGCATCGAATGCACTATACTACATTGAGAAACGCTTAATACAAAAATTAGTTATGATCGTTTGAAAAATGATGCATTAGTGTATGTTGAGTTTCCATGTACACTCAACATTGCTTCCAAAAACATTTTGACAAAAATTTTTTCGAAAAATTTCAAAATAATTTAGCAAAAAGTAGATGTTTTTAGATTCTTTTTTTCAAGGCAAAAACGATGGACAATGTTATTCAACGAAAAAATTAATTCTTCAGGGTGAAAATCGAGGATATAAGTGTAAACTTATATCAGTTGATATCTCGGTGCATTTTTAAGCTAGCGCAAATCTGATAACACAGATCGACGCAGCTTAAAAATCCGCATCGAATGCACTATACTACATTGAGAAACGCTTAATACAAAAGTTAGTTATGATCGTTTGAAAAATGATGCATTAGTGTATGTTGAGTTTCCATGTACACTCAACATTGCTTCCAAAAACATTTTGACAAAAATTTTTTCGAAAAATTTCAAAATAATTTAGCAAAAAGTAGATGTTTTTAGATTCCTTTTTTCAAGGCAAAGACGATGGACAATGTTATTCAACGAAAAAATTATTTCTTCAGGGTGAAAATCGAGGATATAAGTGTGAACTTATATCAGTTGATATCTCGGTGCATTTTTAAGCTAGCGCAAATCTGATAACACAGATCGACGCAGCTTAAAAATCCGCATCGAATGCACTATACTACATTGAGAAACGCTTAATACAAAAATTAGTTATGATCGTTTGAAAAATGATGCATTAGTGTATGTTGAGTTTCCATGTACACTCAACATTGCTTCCAAAAACATTTTGACAAAAATTTTTTCGAAAAATTTCAAAATAATTTAGCAAAAAGTAGATGTTTTTAGATTCCTTTTTTCAAGGCAAAAACGATGGACAATGTTATTCAACGAAAAAATTAATTCTTCAGGGTGAAAATCGAGGATATAAGTGTGAACTTATATCAGTTGATATCTCGGTGCATTTTTAAGCTAGCGCAAATCTGATAACACAGATCGACGCAGCTTAAAAATCCGCATCGAATGCACTATACTACATTGAGAAACGCTTAATACAAAAATTAGTTATGATCGTTTGAAAAATGATGCATTAGTGTATGTTGAGTTTCCATGTACACTCAACATTGTTTCCAAAAACATTTTGACAAAAATTTTTTCGAAAAATTTCAGAATAATTTAGCAAAAAGTAGATGTTTTTAGATTCCTTTTTTCAAGGCAAAGACGATGGACAATGTTATTCAACGAAAAAATTATTTCTTCAGGGTGAAAATCGAGGATATAAGTGTGAACTTATATCAGTTGATATCTCGGTGCATTTTTAAGCTAGCGCAAATCTGATAACACAGATCGACGCAGCTTAAAAATCCGCATCGAATGCACTATACTACATTGAGAAACGCTTGATACAAAAATTAGTTATGATCGTTTGAAAAATGATGCATTAGTGTATGTTGAGTTTCCATGTACACTCAACATTGCTTCCAAAAACATTTTGACAAAAATGTTTTCGAAAAATTTCAAAATAATTTAGCAAAAAGTAGATGTTTTTAGATTCCATTTTTCAAGGCAAAGACGATGGACAATGTTATTCAACGAAAAAATTAATTCTTCAGGGTGAAAATCGAGGATATAAGTGTGAACTTATATCAGTTGATATCTCGGTGCATTTTTAAGCTAGCGCAAATCTGATAACACAGATCGACGCAGCTTAAAAATCCGCATCGAATGCACTATACTACATTGAGAAACGCTTTATACAAAAATTAGTTATGATCGTTTGAAAAATGATGCATTAGTGTATGTTGAGTTTCCATGTACACTCAACATTGCTTCCAAAAACATTTTGACAAAAATTTTTTCGAAAAATTTCAAAATAATTTAACAAAAAATAGATGTTTTTAGATTCCATTTTTCAAGGCAAAGACGATGGACAATGTTATTCAACGAAAAAATTAATTCTTCAGGGTGAAAATCGAGGATATAAGTGTGAACTTATATCAGTTGATATCTCGGTGCATTTTTAAGCTAGCGCAAATCTGATAACACTGATCGACGCAGCTTAAAAATCCGCATCGAATGCACTATACTACATTGAAAAACGCTTAATACAAAAATTAGTTATGATCGTTTGAAAAATGATGCATTAGTGTATGTTGAGTTTCCATGTACACTCAACATTGTTTCCAAAAACATTTTGACAAAAATTTTTTCGAAAAATTTCAGAATAATTTAGCAAAAAGTAGATGTTTTTAGATTCCTTTTTTCAAGGCAAAGACGATGGACAATGTTATTCAACGAAAAAATTATTTCTTCAGGGTGAAAATCGAGGATATAAGTGTGAACTTATATCAGTTGATATCTCGGTGCATTTTTAAGCTAGCGCAAATCTGATAACACAGATCGACGCAGCTTAAAAATCCGCATCGAATGCACTATACTACATTGAGAAACGCTTGATACAAAAATTAGTTATGATCGTTTTAAAAATGATGCATTAGTGTATGTTGAGTTTCCATGTACACTCAACATTGCTTCCAAAAACATTTTGACAAAAATTTTTTCGAAAAATTTCAAAATAATTTAACAAAAAATAGATGTTTTTAGATTCCATTTTTCAAGGCAAAGATGATGGACAATGTTATTCAACGAAAAAATTAATTCTTCAGGGTGAAAATCGAGGATATAAGTGTGAACTTATATCAGTTGATATCTCGGTGCATTTTTAAGCTAGCGCAAATCTGATAACACAGATCGACGCAGCTTAAAAATCCGCATCGAATGCACTATACTACATTGAGAAACGCTTAATACAAAAATTAGTTATGATCGTTTGAAAAATGATGCATTAGTGTATGTTGAGTTTCCATGTACACTCAACATTGTTTCCAAAAACATTTTGACAAAAATTTTTTCGAAAAATTTCAGAATAATTTAGCAAAAAG
The DNA here is from genome assembly GCA_964057225.1 of Auanema rhodensis. Classification (NCBI taxonomy): domain Eukaryota; kingdom Metazoa; phylum Nematoda; class Chromadorea; order Rhabditida; family Rhabditidae; genus Auanema; species Auanema rhodense. Next base: position 3,072,122 of record OZ059899.1, on the reverse strand, counting down.
TAGATGTTTTTAGATTCCTTTTTTCAAGGCAAAGATGATGGACAATGTTATTCAACGAAAAAATTATTTCTTCAGGGTGAAAATCGAGGATATAAGTGTGAACTTATATCAGTTGATATCTCGGTGCATTTTTAAGCTAGCGCAAATCTGATAACACAGATCGACGCAGCTTAAAAATCCGCATCGAATGCACTATACTACATTGAGAAACGCTTAATACAAAAATTAGTTATGATCGTTTGAAAAATGATGCATTAGTGTATGTTGAGTTTCCATGTACACTCAACATTGTTTCCAAAAACATTTTGACAAAAATTTTTTCGAAAAATTTCAGAATAATTTAGCAAAAAGTAGATGTTTTTAGATTCCTTTTTTCAAGGCAAAGACGATGGACAATGTTATTCAACGAAAAAATTATTTCTTCAGGGTGAAAATCGAGGATATAAGTGTGAACTTATATCAGTTGATATCTCGGTGCATTTTTAAGCTAGCGCAAATCTGATAACACAGATCGACGCAGCTTAAAAATCCGCATCGAATGCACTATACTACATTGAGAAACGCTTGATACAAAAATTAGTTATGAACGTTTGAAAAATGATGCATTAGTGTATGTTGAGTTTCCATGTACACTCAACATTGCTTCCAAAAACATTTTGACAAAAATGTTTTCGAAAAATTTCAAAATAATTTAGCAAAAAGTAGATGTTTTTAGATTCCATTTTTCAAGGCAAAGACGATGGACAATGTTATTCAACGAAAAAATTAATTCTTCAGGGTGAAAATCGAGGATATAAGTGTGAACTTATATCAGTTGATATCTCGGTGCATTTTTAAGCTAGCGCAAATCTGATAACACAGATCGACGCAGCTTAAAAATCCGCATCGAATGCACTATACTACATTGAGAAACGCTTAATACAAAAATTAGTTATGATCGTTTGAAAAATGATGCATTAGTGTATGTTGAGTTTCCATGTACACTCAACATTGTTTCCAAAAACATTTTGACAAAAATTTTTTCGAAAAATTTCAAAATAATTTAGCAAAAAGTAGATGTTTTTAGATTCCTTTTTTCAAGGCAAAGACGATGGACAATGTTATTCAACAAAAAAATTATTTCTTCAGGGTGAAAATCGAGGATATAAGTGTGAACTTATATCAGTTGATATCTCGGTGCATTTTTAAGCTAGCGCAAATCTGATAACACAGATCGACGCAGCTTAAAAATCCGCATCGAATGCACTATACTACATTGAGAAACGCTTAATACAAAAATTAGTTATGATCGTTTGAAAAATGATGCATTAGTGTATGTTGAGTTTCCATGTACACTCAACATTGTTTCCAAAAACATTTTGACAAAAAGTTTTTCGTAAAATTTCAAAATAATTTAGCAAAAAGTAGATGTTTTTAGATTCCTTTTTTCAAGGCAAAGACGATGGACAATGTTATTCAACGAAAAAATTATTTCTTCAGGGTGAAAATCGAGGATATAAGTGTGAACTTATATCAGTTGATATCTCGGTGCATTTTTAAGCTAGCGCAAATCTGATAACACAGATCGACGCAGCTTAAAAATCCGCATCGAATGCACTATACTACATTGAGAAACGCTTGATACAAAAATTAGTTATGATCGTTTGAAAAATGATGCATTAGTGTATGTTGAGTTTCCATGTACACTCAACATTGCTTCCAAAAACATTTTGACAAAAATTTTTTCGAAAAATTTCAAAATAATTTAGCAAAAAGTAGATGTTATTAGATTCCTTTTTTCAAGGCAAAGACGATGGACAATGTTATTCAACGAAAAAATTAATTCTTCAGGGTGAAAATCGAGGATATAAGTGTGAACTTATATCAGTTGATATCTCGGTGCATTTTTAAGCTAGCGCAAATCTGATAACACAGATCGACGCAGCTTAAAAATCCGCATCGAATGCACTATACTACATTGAGAAATGCTTAATACAAAAATTAGTTATGATCGTTTGAAAAATGATGCATTAGTGTATGTTGAGTTTCCATGTACACTCAACATTGTTTCCAAAAACATTTTGACAAAAATTTTTTCGAAAAATTTCAGAATAATTTAGCAAAAAGTAGATGTTTTTAGATTCCTTTTTTCAAGGCAAAGACGATGGACAATGTTATTCAACGAAAAAATTATTTCTTCAGGGTGAAAATCGAGGATATAAGTGTGAACTTATATCAGTTGATATCTCGGTGCATTTTTAAGCTAGCGCAAATCTGATAACACAGATCGACGCAGCTTAAAAATCCGCATCGAATGCACAAATACTACATTGAGAAACGCTTAATACAAAAATTAGTTATGATCGTTTGAAAAATGATGCATTAGTGTATGTTGAGTTTCCATGTACACTCAACATTGTTTCCAAAAACATTTTGACAAAAAGTTTATCGAAAAATTTCAAAATAATTTAGCAAAAAGTAGATGTTATTAGATTCCTTTTTTCAAGGCAAAGACGATGGACAATGTTATTCAACGAAAAAATTAATTCTTCAGGGTGAAAATCGAGGATATAAGTGTGAACTTATATCAGTTGATATCTCGGTGCATTTTTAAGCTAGCGCAAATCTGATAACACAGATCGACGCAGCTTAAAAATCCGCATCGAATGCACTATACTACATTGAGAAACGCTTAATACAAAAATTAGTTATGATCGTTTGAAAAATGATGCATTAGTGTATGTTGAGTTTCCATGTACACTCAACATTGCTTCCAAAAACATTTTGACAAAAATTTTTTCGAAAAATTTCAAAATAATTTAACAAAAAATAGATGTTTTTAGATTCCATTTTTCAAGGCAAAGACGATGGACAATGTTATTCAACGAAAAAATTAATTCTTCAGGGTGAAAATCGAGGATATAAGTGTGAACTTATATCAGTTGATATCTCGGTGCATTTTTAAGCTAGCGCAAATCTGATAACACTGATCGACGCAGCTTAAAAATCCGCATCGAATGCACTATACTACATTGAAAAACGCTTAATACAAAAATTAGTTATGATCGTTTGAAAAATGATGCATTAGTGTATGTTGAGTTTCCATGTACACTCAACATTGTTTCCAAAAACATTTTGACAAAAATTTTTTCGAAAAATTTCAGAATAATTTAGCAAAAAGTAGATGTTTTTAGATTCCTTTTTTCAAGGCAAAGACGATGGACAATGTTATTCAACGAAAAAATTATTTCTTCAGGGTGAAAATCGAGGATATAAGTGTGAACTTATATCAGTTGATATCTCGGTGCATTTTTAAGCTAGCGCAAATCTGATAACACAGATCGACGCAGCTTAAAAATCCGCATCGAATGCACTATACTACATTGAGAAACGCTTGATACAAAAATTAGTTATGATCGTTTGAAAAATGATGCATTAGTGTATGTTGAGTTTCCATGTACACTCAACATTGCTTCCAAAAACATTTTGACAAAAATGTTTTCGAAAAATTTCAAAATAATTTAGCAAAAAGTAGATGTTTTTAGATTCCATTTTTCAAGGCAAAGACGATGGACAATGTTATTCAACGAAAAAATTAATTCTTCAGGGTGAAAATCGAGGATATAAGTGTGAACTTATATCAGTTGATATCTCGGTGCATTTTTAAGCTAGCGCAAATCTGATAACACAGATCGACGCAGCTTAAAAATCCGCATCGAATGCACTATACTACATTGAGAAACGCTTTATACAAAAATTAGTTATGATCGTTTGAAAAATGATGCATTAGTGTATGTTGAGTTTCCATGTACACTCAACATTGCTTCCAAAAACATTTTGACAAAAATTTTTTCGAAAAATTTCAAAATAATTTAACAAAAAATAGATGTTTTTAGATTCCATTTTTCAAGGCAAAGACGATGGACAATGTTATTCAACGAAAAAATTAATTCTTCAGGGTGAAAATCGAGGATATAAGTGTGAACTTATATCAGTTGATATCTCGGTGCATTTTTAAGCTAGCGCAAATCTGATAACACTGATCGACGCAGCTTAAAAATCCGCATCGAATGCACTATACTACATTGAAAAACGCTTAATACAAAAATTAGTTATGATCGTTTGAAAAATGATGCATTAGTGTATGTTGAGTTTCCATGTACACTCAACATTGTTTCCAAAAACATTTTGACAAAAATTTTTTCGAAAAATTTCAGAATAATTTAGCAAAAAGTAGATGTTTTTAGATTCCTTTTTTCAAGGCAAAGACGATGGACAATGTTATTCAACGAAAAAATTATTTCTTCAGGGTGAAAATCGAGGATATAAGTGTGAACTTATATCAGTTGATATCTCGGTGCATTTTTAAGCTAGCGCAAATCTGATAACACAGATCGACGCAGCTTAAAAATCCGCATCGAATGCACTATACTACATTGAGAAACGCTTGATACAAAAATTAGTTATGATCGTTTTAAAAATGATGCATTAGTGTATGTTGAGTTTCCATGTACACTCAACATTGCTTCCAAAAACATTTTGACAAAAATTTTTTCGAAAAATTTCAAAATAATTTAACAAAAAATAGATGTTTTTAGATTCCATTTTTCAAGGCAAAGACGATGGACAATGTTATTCAACGAAAAAATTAATTCTTCAGGGTGAAAATCGAGGATATAAGTGTGAACTTATATCAGTTGATATCTCGGTGCATTTTTAAGCTAGCGCAAATCTGATAACACAGATCGACGCAGCTTAAAAATCCGCATCGAATGCACTATACTACATTGAGAAACGCTTAATACAAAAATTAGTTATGATCGTTTGAAAAATGATGCATTAGTGTATGTTGAGTTTCCATGTACACTCAACATTGTTTCCAAAAACATTTTGACAAAAATTTTTTCGAAAAATTTCAGAATAATTTAGCAAAAAGTAGATGTTTTTAGATTCCTTTTTTCAAGGCAAAGACGATGGACAATGTTATTCAACGAAAAAATTATTTCTTCAGGGTGAAAATCGAGGATATAAGTGTGAACTTATATCAGTTGATATCTCGGTGCATTTTTAAGCTAGCGCAAATCTGATAACACAGATCGACGCAGCTTAAAAATCCGCATCGAATGCACTATACTACATTGAGAAACGCTTGATACAAAAATTAGTTATGAACGTTTGAAAAATGATGCATTAGTGTATGTTGAGTTTCCATGTACACTCAACATTGCTTCCAAAAACATTTTGACAAAAATGTTTTCGAAAAATTTCAAAATAATTTAGCAAAAAGTAGATGTTTTTAGATTCCATTTTTCAAGGCAAAGACGATGGACAATGTTATTCAACGAAAAAATTAATTCTTCAGGGTGAAAATCGAGGATATAAGTGTGAACTTATATCAGTTGATATCTCGGTGCATTTTTAAGCTAGCGCAAATCTGATAACACAGATCGACGCAGCTTAAAAATCCGCATCGAATGCACTATACTACATTGAGAAACACTTAATACAAAAATTAGTTATGATCGTTTGAAAAATGATGCATTAGTGTATGTTGAGTTTCCATGTACACTCAACATTGTTTCCAAAAACATTTTGACAAAAATTTTTTCGAAAAATTTCAAAATAATTTAGCAAAAAGTAGATGTTTTTAGATTCCTTTTTTCAAGGCAAAGACGATGGACAATGTTATTCAACAAAAAAATTATTTCTTCAGGGTGAAAATCGAGGATATAAGTGTGAACTTATATCAGTTGATATCTCGGTGCATTTTTAAGCTAGCGCAAATCTGATAACACAGATCGACGCAGCTTAAAAATCCGCATCGAATGCACTATACTACATTGAGAAACGCTTAATACAAAAATTAGTTATGATCGTTTGAAAAATGATGCATTAGTGTATGTTGAGTTTCCATGTACACTCAACATTGTTTCCAAAAACATTTTGACAAAAAGTTTTTCGAAAAATTTCAAAATAATTTAGCAAAAAGTAGATGTTATTAGATTCCTTTTTTCAAGGCAAAGACGATGGACAATGTTATTCAACGAAAAAATTAATTCTTCAGGGTGAAAATCGAGGATATAAGTGTGAACTTATATCAGTTGATATCTCGGTGCATTTTTAAGCTAGCGCAAATCTGATAACACAGATCGACGCAGCTTAAAAATCCGCATCGAATGCACTATACTACATTGAGAAACGCTTAATACAAAAATTAGTTATGATCGTTTGAAAAATGATGCATTAGTGTATGTTGAGTTTCCATGTACACTCAACATTGCTTCCAAAAACATTTTGACAAAAATTTTTTCGAAAAATTTCAAAATAATTTAACAAAAAATAGATGTTTTTAGATTCCATTTTTCAAGGCAAAGACGATGGACAATGTTATTCAACGAAAAAATTAATTCTTCAGGGTGAAAATCGAGGATATAAGTGTGAACTTATATCAGTTGATATCTCGGTGCATTTTTAAGCTAGCGCAAATCTGATAACACTGATCGACGCAGCTTAAAAATCCGCATCGAATGCACTATACTACATTGAAAAACGCTTAATACAAAAATTAGTTATGATCGTTTGAAAAATGATGCATTAGTGTATGTTGAGTTTCCATGTACACTCAACATTGTTTCCAAAAACATTTTGACAAAAAGTTTTTCGAAAAATTTCAAAATAATTTAGCAAAAAGTAGATGTTTTTAGATTCCTTTTTTCAAGGCAAAGACGATGGACAATGTTATTCAACGAAAAAATTATTTCTTCAGGGTGAAAATCGAGGATATAAGTGTGAACTTATATCAGTTGATATCTCGGTGCATTTTTAAGCTAGCGCAAATCTGATAACACAGATCGACGCAGCTTAAAAATCCGCATCGAATGCACTATACTACATTGAGAAACGCTTGATACAAAAATTAGTTATGATCGTTTGAAAAATGATGCATTAGTGTATGTTGAGTTTCCATGTACACTCAACATTGCTTCCAAAAACATTTTGACAAAAATTTTTTCGAAAAATTTCAAAATAATTTAGCAAAAAGTAGATGTTATTAGATTCCTTTTTTCAAGGCAAAGACGATGGACAATGTTATTCAACGAAAAAATTAATTCTTCAGGGTGAAAATCGAGGATATAAGTGTGAACTTATATCAGTTGATATCTCGGTGCATTTTTAAGCTAGCGCAAATCTGATAACACAGATCGACGCAGCTTAAAAATCCGCATCGAATGCACTATACTACATTGAGAAATGCTTAATACAAAAATTAGTTATGATCGTTTGAAAAATGATGCATTAGTGTATGTTGAGTTTCCATGTACACTCAACATTGTTTCCAAAAACATTTTGACAAAAATTTTTTCGAAAAATTTCAGAATAATTTAGCAAAAAGTAGATGTTTTTAGATTCCTTTTTTCAAGGCAAAGACGATGGACAATGTTATTCAACGAAAAAATTATTTCTTCAGGGTGAAAATCGAGGATATAAGTGTGAACTTATATCAGTTGATATCTCGGTGCATTTTTAAGCTAGCGCAAATCTGATAACACAGATCGACGCAGCTTAAAAATCCGCATCGAATGCACAAATACTACATTGAGAAACGCTTAATACAAAAATTAGTTATGATCGTTTGAAAAATGATGCATTAGTGTATGTTGAGTTTCCATGTACACTCAACATTGTTTCCAAAAACATTTTGACAAAAAGTTTATCGAAAAATTTCAAAATAATTTAGCAAAAAGTAGATGTTATTAGATTCCTTTTTTCAAGGCAAAGACGATGGACAATGTTATTCAACGAAAAAATTATTTCTTCAGGGTGAAAATCGAGGATATAAGTGTGAACTTATATCAGTTGATATCTCGGTGCATTTTTAAGCTAGCGCAAATCTGATAACACAGATCGACGCAGCTTAAAAATCCGCATCGAATGCACTATACTACATTGAGAAACGCTTGATACAAAAATTAGTTATGATCGTTTTAAAAATGATGCATTAGTGTATGTTGAGTTTCCATGTACACTCAACATTGCTTCCAAAAACATTTTGACAAAAATTTTTTCGAAAAATTTCAAAATAATTTAACAAAAAATAGATGTTTTTAGATTCCATTTTTCAAGGCAAAGACGATGGACAATGTTATTCAACGAAAAAATTAATTCTTCAGGGTGAAAATCGAGGATATAAGTGTGAACTTATATCAGTTGATATCTCGGTGCATTTTTAAGCTAGCGCAAATCTGATAACACAGATCGACGCAGCTTAAAAATCCGCATCGAATGCACTATATTACATTGAGAAACGCTTAATACAAAAATTAGTTATGATCGTTTGAAAAATGATGCATTAGTGTATGTTGAGTTTCCATGTACACTCAACATTGTTTCCAAAAACATTTTGACAAAAATTTTTTCGAAAAATTTCAGAATAATTTAGCAAAAAGTAGATGTTTTTAGATTCCTTTTTTCAAGGCAAAGACGATGGACAATGTTATTCAACGAAAAAATTATTTCTTCAGGGTGAAAATCGAGGATATAAGTGTGAACTTATATCAGTTGATATCTCGGTGCATTTTTAAGCTAGCGCAAATCTGATAACACAGATCGACGCAGCTTAAAAATCCGCATCGAATGCACTATACTACATTGAGAAACGCTTGATACAAAAATTAGTTATGAACGTTTGAAAAATGATGCATTAGTGTATGTTGAGTTTCCATGTACACTCAACATTGCTTCCAAAAACATTTTGACAAAAATGTTTTCGAAAAATTTCAAAATAATTTAGCAAAAAGTAGATGTTTTTAGATTCCATTTTTCAAGGCAAAGACGATGGACAATGTTATTCAACGAAAAAATTAATTCTTCAGGGTGAAAATCGAGGATATAAGTGTGAACTTATATCAGTTGATATCTCGGTGCATTTTTAAGCTAGCGCAAATCTGATAACACAGATCGACGCAGCTTAAAAATCCGCATCGAATGCACTATACTACATTGAGAAACACTTAATACAAAAATTAGTTATGATCGTTTGAAAAATGATGCATTAGTGTATGTTGAGTTTCCATGTACACTCAACATTGTTTCCAAAAACATTTTGACAAAAATTTTTTCGAAAAATTTCAAAATAATTTAGCAAAAAGTAGATGTTTTTAGATTCCTTTTTTCAAGGCAAAGACGATGGACAATGTTATTCAACAAAAAAATTATTTCTTCAGGGTGAAAATCGAGGATATAAGTGTGAACTTATATCAGTTGATATCTCGGTGCATTTTTAAGCTAGCGCAAATCTGATAACACAGATCGACGCAGCTTAAAAATCCGCATCGAATGCACTATACTACATTGAGAAACGCTTAATACAAAAATTAGTTATGATCGTTTGAAAAATGATGCATTAGTGTATGTTGAGTTTCCATGTACACTCAACATTGTTTCCAAAAACATTTTGACAAAAAGTTTTTCGAAAAATTTCAAAATAATTTAGCAAAAAGTAGATGTTATTAGATTCCTTTTTTCAAGGCAAAGACGATGGACAATGTTATTCAACGAAAAAATTAATTCTTCAGGGTGAAAATCGAGGATATAAGTGTGAACTTATATCAGTTGATATCTCGGTGCATTTTTAAGCTAGCGCAAATCTGATAACACAGATCGACGCAGCTTAAAAATCCGCATCGAATGCACTATACTACATTGAGAAACGCTTAATACAAAAATTAGTTATGATCGTTTGAAAAATGATGCATTAGTGTATGTTGAGTTTCCATGTACACTCAACATTGCTTCCAAAAACATTTTGACAAAAATTTTTTCGAAAAATTTCAAAATAATTTAACAAAAAATAGATGTTTTTAGATTCCATTTTTCAAGGCAAAGACGATGGACAATGTTATTCAACGAAAAAATTAATTCTTCAGGGTGAAAATCGAGGATATAAGTGTGAACTTATATCAGTTGATATCTCGGTGCATTTTTAAGCTAGCGCAAATCTGATAACACTGATCGACGCAGCTTAAAAATCCGCATCGAATGCACTATACTACATTGAAAAACGCTTAATACAAAAATTAGTTATGATCGTTTGAAAAATGATGCATTAGTGTATGTTGAGTTTCCATGTACACTCAACATTGTTTCCAAAAACATTTTGACAAAAAGTTTTTCGAAAAATTTCAAAATAATTTAGCAAAAAGTAGATGTTTTTAGATTCCTTTTTTCAAGGCAAAGACGATGGACAATGTTATTCAACGAAAAAATTATTTCTTCAGGGTGAAAATCGAGGATATAAGTGTGAACTTATATCAGTTGATATCTCGGTGCATTTTTAAGCTAGCGCAAATCTGATAACACAGATCGACGCAGCTTAAAAATCCGCATCGAATGCACTATACTACATTGAGAAACGCTTGATACAAAAATTAGTTATGATCGTTTGAAAAATGATGCATTAGTGTATGTTGAGTTTCCATGTACACTCAACATTGCTTCCAAAAACATTTTGACAAAAATTTTTTCGAAAAATTTCAAAATAATTTAGCAAAAAGTAGATGTTATTAGATTCCTTTTTTCAAGGCAAAGACGATGGACAATGTTATTCAACGAAAAAATTAATTCTTCAGGGTGAAAATCGAGGATATAAGTGTGAACTTATATCAGTTGATATCTCGGTGCATTTTTAAGCTAGCGCAAATCTGATAACACAGATCGACGCAGCTTAAAAATCCGCATCGAATGCACTATACTACATTGAGAAATGCTTAATACAAAAATTAGTTATGATCGTTTGAAAAATGATGCATTAGTGTATGTTGAGTTTCCATGTACACTCAACATTGTTTCCAAAAACATTTTGACAAAAATTTTTTCGAAAAATTTCAGAATAATTTAGCAAAAAGTAGATGTTTTTAGATTCCTTTTTTCAAGGCAAAGACGATGGACAATGTTATTCAACGAAAAAATTATTTCTTCAGGGTGAAAATCGAGGATATAAGTGTGAACTTATATCAGTTGATATCTCGGTGCATTTTTAAGCTAGCGCAAATCTGATAACACAGATCGACGCAGCTTAAAAATCCGCATCGAATGCACAAATACTACATTGAGAAACGCTTAATACAAAAATTAGTTATGATCGTTTGAAAAATGATGCATTAGTGTATGTTGAGTTTCCATGTACACTCAACATTGTTTCCAAAAACATTTTGACAAAAAGTTTATCGAAAAATTTCAAAATAATTTAGCAAAAAGTAGATGTTATTAGATTCCTTTTTTCAAGGCAAAGACGATGGACAATGTTATTCAACGAAAAAATTAATTCTTCAGGGTGAAAATCGAGGATATAAGTGTGAACTTATATCAGTTGATATCTCGGTGCATTTTTAAGCTAGCGCAAATCTGATAACACAGATCGACGCAGCTTAAAAATCCGCATCGAATGCACTATACTACATTGAGAAACGCTTAATACAAAAATTAGTTATGATCGTTTGAAAAATGATGCATTAGTGTATGTTGAGTTTCCATGTACACTCAACATTGCTTCCAAAAACATTTTGACAAAAATTTTTTCGAAAAATTTCAAAATAATTTAACAAAAAATAGATGTTTTTAGATTCCATTTTTCAAGGCAAAGACGATGGACAATGTTATTCAACGAAAAAATTAATTCTTCAGGGTGAAAATCGAGGATATAAGTGTGAACTTATATCAGTTGATATCTCGGTGCATTTTTAAGCTAGCGCAAATCTGATAACACTGATCGACGCAGCTTAAAAATCCGCATCGAATGCACTATACTACATTGAAAAACGCTTAATACAAAAATTAGTTATGATCGTTTGAAAAATGATGCATTAGTGTATGTTGAGTTTCCATGTACACTCAACATTGTTTCCAAAAACATTTTGACAAAAATTTTTTCGAAAAATTTCAGAATAATTTAGCAAAAAGTAGATGTTTTTAGATTCCTTTTTTCAAGGCAAAGACGATGGACAATGTTATTCAACGAAAAAATTATTTCTTCAGGGTGAAAATCGAGGATATAAGTGTGAACTTATATCAGTTGATATCTCGGTGCATTTTTAAGCTAGCGCAAATCTGATAACACAGATCGACGCAGCTTAAAAATCCGCATCGAATGCACTATACTACATTGAGAAACGCTTGATACAAAAATTAGTTATGATCGTTTGAAAAATGATGCATTAGTGTATGTTGAGTTTCCATGTACACTCAACATTGCTTCCAAAAACATTTTGACAAAAATGTTTTCGAAAAATTTCAAAATAATTTAGCAAAAAGTAGATGTTTTTAGATTCCATTTTTCAAGGCAAAGACGATGGACAATGTTATTCAACGAAAAAATTAATTCTTCAGGGTGAAAATCGAGGATATAAGTGTGAACTTATATCAGTTGATATCTCGGTGCATTTTTAAGCTAGCGCAAATCTGATAACACAGATCGACGCAGCTTAAAAATCCGCATCGAATGCACTATACTACATTGAGAAACGCTTTATACAAAAATTAGTTATGATCGTTTGAAAAATGATGCATTAGTGTATGTTGAGTTTCCATGTACACTCAACATTGCTTCCAAAAACATTTTGACAAAAATTTTTTCGAAAAATTTCAAAATAATTTAACAAAAAATAGATGTTTTTAGATTCCATTTTTCAAGGCAAAGACGATGGACAATGTTATTCAACGAAAAAATTAATTCTTCAGGGTGAAAATCGAGGATATAAGTGTGAACTTATATCAGTTGATATCTCGGTGCATTTTTAAGCTAGCGCAAATCTGATAACACTGATCGACGCAGCTTAAAAATCCGCATCGAATGCACTATACTACATTGAAAAACGCTTAATACAAAAATTAGTTATGATCGTTTGAAAAATGATGCATTAGTGTATGTTGAGTTTCCATGTACACTCAACATTGTTTCCAAAAACATTTTGACAAAAATTTTTTCGAAAAATTTCAGAATAATTTAGCAAAAAGTAGATGTTTTTAGATTCCTTTTTTCAAGGCAAAGACGATGGACAATGTTATTCAACGAAAAAATTATTTCTTCAGGGTGAAAATCGAGGATATAAGTGTGAACTTATATCAGTTGATATCTCGGTGCATTTTTAAGCTAGCGCAAATCTGATAACACAGATCGACGCAGCTTAAAAATCCGCATCGAATGCACTATACTACATTGAGAAACGCTTGATACAAAAATTAGTTATGATCGTTTTAAAAATGATGCATTAGTGTATGTTGAGTTTCCATGTACACTCAACATTGCTTCCAAAAACATTTTGACAAAAATTTTTTCGAAAAATTTCAAAATAATTTAACAAAAAATAGATGTTTTTAGATTCCATTTTTCAAGGCAAAGACGATGGACAATGTTATTCAACGAAAAAATTAATTCTTCAGGGTGAAAATCGAGGATATAAGTGTGAACTTATATCAGTTGATATCTCGGTGCATTTTTAAGCTAGCGCAAATCTGATAACACAGATCGACGCAGCTTAAAAATCCGCATCGAATGCACTATACTACATTGAGAAACGCTTAATACAAAAATTAGTTATGATCGTTTGAAAAATGATGCATTAGTGTATGTTGAGTTTCCATGTACACTCAACATTGTTTCCAAAAACATTTTGACAAAAATTTTTTCGAAAAATTTCAGAATAATTTAGCAAAAAGTAGATGTTTTTAGATTCCTTTTTTCAAGGCAAAGACGATGGACAATGTTATTCAACGAAAAAATTATTTCTTCAGGGTGAAAATCGAGGATATAAGTGTGAACTTATATCAGTTGATGTCTCGGTGCATTTTTAAGCTAGCGCAAATCTGATAACACAGATCGACGCAGCTTAAAAATCCGCATCGAATGCACTATACTACATTGAGAAACGCTTGATACAAAAATTAGTTATGAACGTTTGAAAAATGATGCATTAGTGTATGTTGAGTTTCCATGTACACTCAACATTGCTTCCAAAAACATTTTGACAAAAATGTTTTCGAAAAATTTCAAAATAATTTAGCAAAAAGTAGATGTTTTTAGATTCCATTTTTCAAGGCAAAGACGATGGACAATGTTATTCAACGAAAAAATTAATTCTTCAGGGTGAAAATCGAGGATATAAGTGTGAACTTATATCAGTTGATATCTCGGTGCATTTTTAAGCTAGCGCAAATCTGATAACACAGATCGACGCAGCTTAAAAATCCGCATCGAATGCACTATACTACATTGAGAAACACTTAATACAAAAATTAGTTATGATCGTTTGAAAAATGATGCATTAGTGTATGTTGAGTTTCCATGTACACTCAACATTGTTTCCAAAAACATTTTGACAAAAATTTTTTCGAAAAATTTCAAAATAATTTAGCAAAAAGTAGATGTTTTTAGATTCCTTTTTTCAAGGCAAAGACGATGGACAATGTTATTCAACAAAAAAATTATTTCTTCAGGGTGAAAATCGAGGATATAAGTGTGAACTTATATCAGTTGATATCTCGGTGCATTTTTAAGCTAGCGCAAATCTGATAACACAGATCGACGCAGCTTAAAAATCCGCATCGAATGCACTATACTACATTGAGAAACGCTTAATACAAAAATTAGTTATGATCGTTTGAAAAATGATGCATTAGTGTATGTTGAGTTTCCATGTACACTCAACATTGTTTCCAAAAACATTTTGACAAAAAGTTTTTCGAAAAATTTCAAAATAATTTAGCAAAAAGTAGATGTTTTTAGATTCCTTTTTTCAAGGCAAAGACGATGGACAATGTTATTCAACGAAAAAATTATTTCTTCAGGGTGAAAATCGAGGATATAAGTGTGAACTTATATCAGTTGATATCTCGGTGCATTTTTAAGCTAGCGCAAATCTGATAACACAGATCGACGCAGCTTAAAAATCCGCATCGAATGCACTATACTACATTGAGAAACACTTGATACAAAAATTAGTTATGATCGTTTGAAAAATGATGCATTAGTGTATGTTGAGTTTCCATGTACACTCAACATTGCTTCCAAAAACATTTTGACAAAAATTTTTTCGAAAAATTTCAAAATAATTTAGCAAAAAGTAGATGTTTTAAGATTCCATTTTTCAAGGCAAAGACGATGGACAATGTTATTCAACGAAAAAATTAATTCTTCAGGGTGAAAATCGAGGATATAAGTGTGAACTTATATCAGTTGATATCTCGGTGCATTTTTAAGCTAGCGCAAATCTGATAACACAGATCGACGCAGCTTAAAAATCCGCATCGAATGCACTATACTACATTGAGAAACGCTTAATACAAAAATTAGTTATGATCGTTTGAAAAATGATGCATTAGTGTATGTTGAGTTTCCATGTACACTCAACATTGCTTCCAAAAACATTTTGACAAAAATTTTTTCGAAAAATTTCAAAATAATTTAGCAAAAAGTAGATGTTTTTAGATTCTATTTTTCAAGGCAAAGACGATGGACAATGTTATTCAACGGAAAAATTATTTCTTCAGGGTGAAAATCGAGGATATAAGTGTGAACTTATATCAGTTGATATCTCGGTGCATTTTTAAGCTAGCGCAAATCTGATAACACAGATCGACGCAGCTTAAAAATCCGCATCGAATGCACTATACTACATTGAGAAACGCTTAATACAAAAATTAGTTATGATCGTTTGAAAAATGATGCATTAGTGTATGTTGAGTTTCCATGTACACTCAACATTGCTTCCAAAAACATTTTGACAAAAATTTTTTCGAAAAATTTCAAAATAATTTAGCAAAAAGTAGATGTTTTGAGATTCCATTTTTCAAGGCAAAGACGATGGACAATGTTATTCAACGAAAAAATTAATTCTTCAGGGTGAAAATCGAGGATATAAGTGTGAACTTATATCAGTTGATATCTCGGTGCATTTTTAAGCTAGCGCAAATCTGATTACACAGATCGACGCAGCTTAAAAATCCGCATCGAATGCACTATACTACATTGAGAAACGCTTAATACAAAAATTAGTTATGATCGTTTGAAAAATGATGCATTAGTGTGTGTTGAGTTTCCATGTACACTCAACATTGCTTCCAAAAACATTTTGACAAAAATTTTTTCGAAAAATTTCAAAATAATTTAGCAAAAAGTAGATGTTTTTAGATTCCTTTTTTCAAGGCAAAGACGATGGACAATGTTATTCAACGAAAAAATTATTTCTTCAGGGTGAAAATCGAGGATATAAGTGTGAACTTATATCAGTTGATATCTCGGTGCATTTTTAAGCTAGCGCAAATCTGATAACACAGATCGACGCAGCTTAAAAATCCGCATCGAATGCACTATACTACATTGAGAAACACTTGATACAAAAATTAGTTATGATCGTTTGAAAAATGATGCATTAGTGTATGTTGAGTTTCCATGTACACTCAACATTGCTTCCAAAAACATTTTGACAAAAATTTTTTCGAAAAATTTCAAAATAATTTAGCAAAAAGTAGATGTTTTAAGATTCCATTTTTCGAGGCAAAGACGATGGACAATGTTATTCAACGAAAAAATTAATTCTTCAGGGTGAAAATCGAGGATATAAGTGTGAACTTATATCAGTTGATATCTCGGTGCATTTTTAAGCTAGCGCAAATCTGATAACACAGATCGACGCAGCTTAAAAATCCGCATCGAATGCACTATACTACATTGAGAAACGCTTAATACAAAAATTAGTTATGATCGTTTGAAAAATGATGCATTAGTGTATGTTGAGTTTCCATGTACACTCAACATTGCTTCCAAAAACATTTTGACAAAAATTTTTTCGAAAAATTTCAAAATAATTTAGCAAAAAGTAGATGTTTTTAGATTCCTTTTTTCAAGGCAAAGACGATGGACAATGTTATTCAACGAAAAAATTATTTCTTCAGGGTGAAAATCGAGGATATAAGTGTGAACTTATATCAGTTGATATCTCGGTGCATTTTTAAGCTAGCGCAAATCTGATAACACAGATCGACGCAGCTTAAAAATCCGCATCGAATGCACTATACTACATTGAGAAACACTTGATACAAAAATTAGTTATGATCGTTTGAAAAATGATGCATTAGTGTATGTTGAGTTTCCATGTACACTCAACATTGCTTCCAAAAACATTTTGACAAAAATTTTTTCGAAAAATTTCAAAATAATTTAGCAAAAAGTAGATGTTTTTAGATTCCTTTTTTCAAGGCAAAGACGATGGACAATGTTATTCAACGAAAAAATTATTTCTTCAGGGTGAAAATCGAGGATATAAGTGTGAACTTATATCAGTTGATATCTCGGTGCATTTTTAAGCTAGCGCAAATCTGATAACACAGATCGACGCAGCTTAAAAATCCGCATCGAATGCACTATACTACATTGAGAAACACTTGATACAAAAATTAGTTATGATCGTTTGAAAAATGATGCATTAGTGTATGTTGAGTTTCCATGTACACTCAACATTGCTTCCAAAAACATTTTGACAAAAATTTTTTCGAAAAATTTCAAAATAATTTAGCAAAAAGTAGATGTTTTAAGATTCCATTTTTCAAGGCAAAGACGATGGACAATGTTATTCAACGAAAAAATTAATTCTTCAGGGTGAAAATCGAGGATATAAGTGTGAACTTATATCAGTTGATATCTCGGTGCATTTTTAAGCTAGCGCAAATCTGATAACACAGATCGACGCAGCTTAAAAATCCGCATCGAATGCACTATACTACATTGAGAAACGCTTAATACAAAAATTAGTTATGATCGTTTGAAAAATGATGCATTAGTGTATGTTGAGTTTCCATGTACACTCAACATTGCTTCCAAAAACATTTTGACAAAAATTTTTTCGAAAAATTTCAAAATAATTTAGCAAAAAGTAGATGTTTTTAGATTCCTTTTTTCAAGGCAAAGACGATGGACAATGTTATTCAACGAAAAAATTATTTCTTCAGGGTGAAAATCGAGGATATAAGTGTGAACTTATATCAGTTGATATCTCGGTGCATTTTTAAGCTAGCGCAAATCTGATAACACAGATCGACGCAGCTTAAAAATCCGCATCGAATGCACTATACTACATTGAGAAACACTTGATACAAAAATTAGTTATGATCGTTTGAAAAATGATGCATTAGTGTATGTTGAGTTTCCATGTACACTCAACATTGCTTCCAAAAACATTTTGACAAAAATTTTTTCGAAAAATTTCAAAATAATTTAGCAAAAAGTAGATGTTTTAAGATTCCATTTTTCAAGGCAAAGACGATGGACAATGTTATTCAACGAAAAAATTAATTCTTCAGGGTGAAAATCGAGGATATAAGTGTGAACTTATATCAGTTGATATCTCGGTGCATTTTTAAGCTAGCGCAAATCTGATAACACAGATCGACGCAGCTTAAAAATCCGCATCGAATGCACTATACTACATTGAGAAACGCTTAATACAAAAATTAGTTATGATCGTTTGAAAAATGATGCATTAGTGTATGTTGAGTTTCCATGTACACTCAACATTGCTTCCAAAAACATTTTGACAAAAATTTTTTCGAAAAATTTCAAAATAATTTAGCAAAAAGTAGATGTTTTTAGATTCTATTTTTCAAGGCAAAGACGATGGACAATGTTATTCAACGGAAAAATTATTTCTTCAGGGTGAAAATCGAGGATATAAGTGTGAACTTATATCAGTTGATATCTCGGTGCATTTTTAAGCTAGCGCAAATCTGATAACACAGATCGACGCAGCTTAAAAATCCGCATCGAATGCACTATACTACATTGAGAAACACTTGATACAAAAATTAGTTATGATCGTTTGAAAAATGATGCATTAGTGTATGTTGAGTTTCCATGTACACTCAACATTGCTTCCAAAAACATTTTGACAAAAATTTTTTCGAAAAATTTCAAAATAATTTAGCAAAAAGTAGATGTTTTAAGATTCCATTTTTCAAGGCAAAGACGATGGACAATGTTATTCAACGAAAAAATTAATTCTTCAGGGTGAAAATCGAGGATATAAGTGTGAACTTATATCAGTTGATATCTCGGTGCATTTTTAAGCTAGCGCAAATCTGATAACACAGATCGACGCAGCTTAAAAATCCGCATCGAATGCACTATACTACATTGAGAAACGCTTAATACAAAAATTAGTTATGATCGTTTGAAAAATGATGCATTAGTGTATGTTGAGTTTCCATGTACACTCAACATTGCTTCCAAAAACATTTTGACAAAAATTTTTTCGAAAAATTTCAAAATAATTTAGCAAAAAGTAGATGTTTTTAGATTCCTTTTTTCAAGGCAAAGACGATGGACAATGTTATTCAACGAAAAAATTATTTCTTCAGGGTGAAAATCGAGGATATAAGTGTGAACTTATATCAGTTGATATCTCGGTGCATTTTTAAGCTAGCGCAAATCTGATAACACAGATCGACGCAGCTTAAAAATCCGCATCGAATGCACTATACTACATTGAGAAACACTTGATACGAAAATTAGTTATGATCGTTTGAAAAATGATGCATTAGTGTATGTTGAGTTTCCATGTACACTCAACATTGCTTCCAAAAACATTTTGACAAAAATTTTTTCGAAAAATTTCAAAATAATTTAGCAAAAAGTAGATGTTTTAAGATTCCATTTTTCAAGGCAAAGACGATGGACAATGTTATTCAACGAAAAAATTAATTCTTCAGGGTGAAAATCGAGGATATAAGTGTGAACTTATATCAGTTGATATCTCGGTGCATTTTTAAGCTAGCGCAAATCTGATAACACAGATCGACGCAGCTTAAAAATCCGCATCGAATGCACTATACTACATTGAGAAACGCTTAATACAAAAATTAGTTATGATCGTTTGAAAAATGATGCATTAGTGTATGTTGAGTTTCCATGTACACTCAACATTGCTTCCAAAAACATTTTGACAAAAATTTTTTCGAAAAATTTCAAAATAATTTAGCAAAAAGTAGATGTTTTAAGATTCCATTTTTCGAGGCAAAGACGATGGACAATGTTATTCAACGAAAAAATTAATTCTTCAGGGTGAAAATCGAGGATATAAGTGTGAACTTATATCAGTTGATATCTCGGTGCATTTTTAAGCTAGCGCAAATCTGATAACACAGATCGACGCAGCTTAAAAATCCGCATCGAATGCACTATACTACATTGAGAAACGCTTAATACAAAAATTAGTTATGATCGTTTGAAAAATGATGCATTAGTGTATGTTGAGTTTCCATGTACACTCAACATTGCTTCCAAAAACATTTTGACAAAAATTTTTTCGAAAAATTTCAGAATAATTTAGCAAAAAGTAGATGTTTTTAGATTCCTTTTTTCAAGGCAAAGACGATGGACAATGTTATTCAACGAAAAAATTATTTCTTCAGGGTGAAAATCGAGGATATAAGTGTGAACTTATATCAGTTGATATCTCGGTGCATTTTTAAGCTAGCGCAAATCTGATAACACAGATCGACGCAGCTTAAAAATCCGCATCGAATGCACTATACTACATTGAGAAACGCTTAATACAAAAATTAGTTATGATCGTTTGAAAAATGATGCATTAGTGTATGTTGAGTTTCCATGTACACTCAACATTGCTTCCAAAAACATTTTGACAAAAATTTTTTCGAAACATTTCAAAATAATTTAGCAAAAAGTAGATGTTTTTAGATTCCTTTTTTCAAGGCAAAAACGATGGACAATGTTATTCAACGAAAAAATTAATTCTTCAGGGTGAAAATCGGGTATATATGTGTGAACTTATATCAGTTGATATCTCGGTGCATTTTTAAGCTAGCGTAAATCTGATAACACAGATCGACGCAGCTTAAAAATCCGCATCGAATGCACTATACTACATTGAGAAACGCTTAATACAAAAATTAGTTATGATCGTTTGAAAAATGATGCATTAGTGTATGTTGAGTTTCCATGTACACTCAACATTGCTTCCAAAAACATTTTGACAAAAATTTTTTCGAAAAATTTCAGAATAATTTAGCAAAAAGTAGATGTTTTTAGATTCCTTTTTTCAAGGCAAAGACGATGGACAATGTTATTCAACGAAAAAATTATTTCTTTAGGGTGAAAATCGAGGATATAAGTGTGAACTTATATCAGTTGATATCTCGGTGCATTTTTTAGCTAGCGCAAATCTGATAACACAGATCGACGCAGCTTAAAAATCCGCATCGAATGCACTATACTACATTGAGAAACGCTTAATACAAAAATTAGTTATGATCGTTTGAAAAATGATGCATTAGTGTATGTTGAGTTTCCATGTACACTCAACATTGCTTCCAAAAACATTTTGACAAAAATTTTTTCGAAAAATTTCAAAATAATTTAGCAAAAAGTAGATGTTTTTAGATTCCTTTTTTCAAGGCAAAGACGATGGACAATGTTATTCAACGAAAAAATTATTTCTTCAGGGTGAAAATCGAGGACATAAGTGTGAACTTATATCAGTTGATATCTCGGTGCATTTTTAAGCTAGCGCAAATCTGATAACACAGATCGACGCAGCTTAAAAATCCGCATCGAATGCACTATACTACATTGAGAAACGCTTAATACAAAAATTAGTTATGATCGTTTGAAAAATGATGCATTAGTGTATGTTGAGTTTCCATGTACACTCAACATTGCTTCCAAAAACATTTTGACAAAAATTTTTTCGAAAAATTTCAAAATAATTTAGCAAAAAGTAGATGTTTTTAGATTCCATTTTTCAAGGCAAAGACGATGGACAATGTTATTCAACGAAAAAATTATTTCTTCAGGGTGAAAATCGAGGATATAAGTGTGAACTTATATCAGTTGATATCTCGGTGCATTTTTAAGCTAGCGCAAATCTGATTACACAGATCGACGCAGCTTAAAAATCCGCATCGAATGCACTATACTACATTGAGAAACGCTTAATACAAAAATTAGTTATGATCGTTTGAAAAATGATGCATTAGTGTATGTTGAGTTTCCATGTACACTCAACATTGCTTCCAAAAACATTTTGACAAAAATTTTTTCGAAACATTTCAAAATAATTTAGCAAAAAGTAGATGTTTTTAGATTCCTTTTTTCAAGGCAAAAACGATGGACAATGTTATTCAACGAAAAAATTAATTCTTCAGGGTGAAAATCGGGTATATATGTGTGAACTTATATCAGTTGATATCTCGGTGCATTTTTAAGCTAGCGCAAATCTGATAACACAGATCGACGCAGCTTAAAAATCCGCATCGAATGCACTATACTACATTGAGAAACGCTTAATACAAAAATTAGTTATGATCGTTTGAAAAATGATGCATTAGTGTATGTTGAGTTTCCATGTACACTCAACATTGCTTCCAAAAACATTTTGACAAAAATTTTTTCGAAAAATTTCAGAATAATTTAGCAAAAAGTAGATGTTTTTAGATTCCTTTTTTCAAGGCAAAGACGATGGACAATGTTATTCAACGAAAAAATTATTTCTTCAGGGTGAAAATCGAGGATATAAGTGTGAACTTATATCAGTTGATATCTCGGTGCATTTTTAAGCTAGCGCAAATCTGATAACACAGATCGACGCAGCTTACAAATCCGCATCGAATGCACTATACTACATTGAGAAACGCTTAATACAAAAATTAGTTATGATCGTTTGAAAAATGATGCATTAGTGTGTGTTGAGTTTCCATGTACACTCAACATTGCTTCCAAAAACATTTTGACAAAAATTTTTTCGAAAAATTTCAAAATAATTTAGCAAAAAGTAGATGTTTTTAGATTCCTTTTTTCAAGGCAAAGACGATGGACAATGTTATTCAACGAAAAAATTATTTCTTCAGGGTGAAAATCGAGGATATAAGTGTGAACTTATATCAGTTGATATCTCGGTGCATTTTTAAGCTAGCGCAAATCTGATAACACAGATCGACGCAGCTTAAAAATCCGCATCGAATGCACTATACTACATTGAGAAACGCTTAATACAAAAATTAGTTATGATCGTTTGAAAAATGATGCATTAGTGTATGTTGAGTTTCCATGTACACTCAACATTGCTTCCAAAAACATTTTGACAAAAATTTTTTCGAAAAATTTCAAAATAATTTAGCAAAAAGTAGATGTTTTTAGATTCCATTTTTCAAGGCAAAGACGATGGACAATGTTATTCAACGAAAAAATTATTTCTTCAGGGTGAAAATCGAGGATATAAGTGTGAACTTATATCAGTTGATATCTCGGTGCATTTTTAAGCTAGCGCAAATCTGATTACACAGATCGACGCAGCTTAAAAATCCGCATCGAATGCACTATACTACATTGAGAAACGCTTAATACAAAAATTAGTTATGATCGTTTGAAAAATGATGCATTAGTGTATGTTGAGTTTCCATGTACACTCAACATTGCTTCCAAAAACATTTTGACAAAAATTTTTTCGAAACATTTCAAAATAATTTAGCAAAAAGTAGATGTTTTTAGATTCCTTTTTTCAAGGCAAAAACGATGGACAATGTTATTCAACGAAAAAATTAATTCTTCAGGGTGAAAATCGGGTATATATGTGTGAACTTATATCAGTTGATATCTCGGTGCATTTTTAAGCTAGCGCAAATCTGATAACACAGATCGACGCAGCTTAAAAATCCGCATCGAATGCACTATACTACATTGAGAAACGCTTAATACAAAAATTAGTTATGATCGTTTGAAAAATGATGCATTAGTGTATGTTGAGTTTCCATGTACACTCAACATTGCTTCCAAAAACATTTTGACAAAAATTTTTTCGAAAAATTTCAGAATAATTTAGCAAAAAGTAGATGTTTTTAGATTCCTTTTTTCAAGGCAAAGACGATGGACAATGTTATTCAACGAAAAAATTATTTCTTCAGGGTGAAAATCGAGGATATAAGTGTGAACTTATATCAGTTGATATCTCGGTGCATTTTTAAGCTAGCGCAAATCTGATAACACAGATCGACGCAGCTTACAAATCCGCATCGAATGTACTATACTACATTGAGAAACGCTTAATACAAAAATTAGTTATGATCGTTTGAAAAATGATGCATTAGTGTGTGTTGAGTTTCCATGTACACTCAACATTGCTTCCAAAAACATTTTGACAAAAATTTTTTCGAAAAATTTCAAAATAATTTAGCAAAAAGTAGATGTTTTTAGATTCCTTTTTTCAAGGCAAAGACGATGGACAATGTTATTCAACGAAAAAATTATTTCTTCAGGGTGAAAATCGAGGATATAAGTGTGAACTTATATCAGTTGATATCTCGGTGCATTTTTAAGCTAGCGCAAATCTGATAACACAGATCGACGCAGCTTAAAAATCCGCATCGAATGCACTATACTACATTGAGAAACGCTTAATACAAAAATTAGTTATGATCGTTTGAAAAATGATGCATTAGTGTATGTTGAGTTTCCATGTACACTCAACATTGCTTCCAAAAACATTTTGACAAAAATTTTTTCGAAAAATTTCAAAATAATTTAGCAAAACGTAGATGTTTTTAGATTCCATTTTTCAAGGCAAAGACGATGGACAATGTTATTCAACGAAAAAATTATTTCTTCAGGGTGAAAATCGAGGATATAAGTGTGAACTTATATCAGTTGATATCTCGGTGCATTTTTAAGCTAGCGCAAATCTGATAACACAGATCGACGCAGCTTAAAAATCCGCATCGAATGCACTATACTACATTGAGAAACGCTTAATACAAAAATTAGTTATGATCGTTTGAAAAATGATGCATTAGTGTATGTTGAGTTTCCATGTACACTCAACATTGCTTCCAAAAACATTTTGACAAAAATTTTTTCGAAAAATTTCAAAATAATTTAGCAAAACGTAGATGTTTTTAGATTCCATTTTTCAAGGCAAAGACGATGGACAATGTTATTCAACGAAAAAATTATTTCTTCAGGGTGAAAATCGAGGATATAAGTGTGAACTTATATCAGTTGATATCTCGGTGCATTTTTAAGCTAGCGCAAATCTGATAACACAGATCGACGCAGCTTAAAAATCCGCATCGAATGCACTATACTACATTGAGAAACGCTTAATACAAAAATTAGTTATGATCGTTTGAAAAATGATGCATTAGTGTATGTTGAGTTTCCATGTACACTCAACATTGCTTCCAAAAACATTTTGACAAAAATTTTTTCGAAAAATTTCAAAATAATTTAGCAAAAAGTAGATGTTTTTAGATTCCTTTTTTCAAGGCAAAGACGATGGACAATGTTATTCAACGAAAAAATTATTTCTTCAGGGTGAAAATCGAGGATATAAGTGTGAACTTATATCAGTTGATATCTCGGTGCATTTTTAAGCTAGCGCAAATCTGATAACACAGATCGACGCAGCTTAAAAATCCGCATCGAATGCACTATACTACATTGAGGAACGCTTAATACAAAAATTAGTTATGATCGTTTGAAAAATGATGCATTAGTGTATGTTGAGTTTCCATGTACACTCAACATTGCTTCCAAAAACATTTTGACAAAAATTTTTTCGAAAAATTTCAAAATAATTTAGCAAAAAGTAGATGTTTTTAGATTCCATTTTTCAAGGCAAAGACGATGGACAATGTTATTCAACGAAAAAATTATTTCTTCAGGGTGAAAATCGAGGATATAAGTGTGAACTTATATCAGTTGATATCTCGGTGCATTTTTAAGCTAGCGCAAATCTGATTACACAGATCGACGCAGCTTAAAAATCCGCATCGAATGCACTATACTACATTGAGAAACGCTTAATACAAAAATTAGTTATGATCGTTTGAAAAATGATGCATTAGTGTATGTTGAGTTTCCATGTACACTCAACATTGCTTCCAAAAACATTTTGACAAAAATTTTTTCGAAACATTTCAAAATAATTTAGCAAAAAGTAGATGTTTTTAGATTCCTTTTTTCAAGGCAAAAACGATGGACAATGTTATTCAACGAAAAAATTAATTCTTCAGGGTGAAAATCGGGTATATATGTGTGAACTTATATCAGTTGATATCTCGGTGCATTTTTAAGCTAGCGCAAATCTGATAACACAGATCGACGCAGCTTAAAAATCCGCATCGAATGCACTATACTACATTGAGAAACGCTTAATACAAAAATTAGTTATGATCGTTTGAAAAATGATGCATTAGTGTATGTTGAGTTTCCATGTACACTCAACATTGCTTCCAAAAACATTTTGACAAAAATTTTTTCGAAAAATTTCAAAATAATTTAGCAAAAAGTAGATGTTTTAAGATTCCATTTTTCAAGGCAAAGACGATGGACAATGTTATTCAACGAAAAAATTAATTCTTCAGGGTGAAAATCGAGGATATAAGTGTGAACTTATATCAGTTGATATCTCGGTGCATTTTTAAGCTAGCGCAAATCTGATAACACAGATCGACGCAGCTTAAGAATCCGCATCGAATGCACTATACTACATTGAGAAACGCTTAATACAAAAATTAGTTATGATCGTTTGAAAAATGATGCATTAGTGTATGTTGAGTTTCCATGTACACTCAACATTGCTTCCAAAAACATTTTGACAAAAATTTTTTCGAAAAATTTCAAAATAATTTAGCAAAAAGTAGATGTTTTTAGATTCTATTTTTCAAGGCAAAGACGATGGACAATGTTATTCAACGGAAAAATTATTTCTTCAGGGTGAAAATCGAGGATATAAGTGTGAACTTATATCAGTTGATATCTCGGTGCATTTTTAAGCTAGCGCAAATCTGATAACACAGATCGACGCAGCTTAAAAATCCGCATCGAATGCACTATACTACATTGAGAAACGCTTAATACAAAAATTAGTTATGATCGTTTGAAAAATGATGCATTAGTGTATGTTGAGTTTCCATGTACACTCAACATTGCTTCCAAAAACATTTTGACAAAAATTTTTTCGAAAAATTTCAAAATAATTTAGCAAAAAGTAGATGTTTTGAGATTCCATTTTTCAAGGCAAAGACGATGGACAATGTTATTCAACGAAAAAATTAATTCTTCAGGGTGAAAATCGAGGATATAAGTGTGAACTTATATCAGTTGATATCTCGGTGCATTTTTAAGCTAGCGCAAATCTGATAACACAGATCGACGCAGCTTAAAAATCCGCATCGAATGCACTATACTACATTGAGAAACGCTTAATACAAAAATTAGTTATGATCGTTTGAAAAATGATGCATTAGTGTATGTTGAGTTTCCATGTACACTCAACATTGCTTCCAAAAACATTTTGACAAAAATTTTTTCGAAAAATTTCAAAATAATTTAGCAAAAAGTAGATGTTTTTAGATTCTATTTTTCAAGGCAAAGACGATGGACAATGTTATTCAACAGAAAAATTATTTCTTCAGGGTGAAAATCGAGGATATAAGTGTGAACTTATATCAGTTGATATCTCGGTGCATTTTTAAGCTAGCGCAAATCTGATAACACAGATCGACGCAGCTTAAAAATCCGCATCGAATGCACTATACTACATTGAGAAACGCTTAATACAAAAATTAGTTATGATCGTTTGAAAAATGATGCATTAGTGTATGTTGAGTTTCCATGTACACTCAACATTGCTTCCAAAAACATTTTGACAAAAATTTTTTCGAAAAATTTCAAAATAATTTAGCAAAAAGTAGATGTTTTAAGATTCCATTTTTCGAGGCAAAGACGATGGACAATGTTATTCAACGGAAAAATTATTTCTTCAGGGTGAAAATCGAGGATATAAGTGTGAACTTATATCAGTTGATATCTCGGTGCATTTTTAAGCTAGCGCAAATCTGATAACACAGATCGACGCAGCTTAAAAATCCGCATCGAATGCACTATACTACATTGAGAAACACTTGATACAAAAATTAGTTATGATCGTTTGAAAATTGATGCATTAGTGTATGTTGAGTTTCCATGTACACTCAACATTGCTTCCAAAAACATTTTGACAAAAATTTTTTCGAAAAATTTCAAAATAATTTAGCAAAAAGTAGATGTTTTTAGATTCCTTTTTTCAAGGCAAAGACGATGGACAATGTTATTCAACGAAAAAATTATTTCTTCAGGGTGAAAATCGAGGATATAAGTGTGAACTTATATCAGTTGATATCTCGGTGCATTTTTAAGCTAGCGCAAATCTGATAACACAGATCGACGCAGCTTAAAAATCCGCATCGAATGCACTATACTACATTGAGAAACACTTGATACAAAAATTAGTTATGATCGTTTGAAAAATGATGCATTAGTGTATGTTGAGTTTCCATGTACACTCAACATTGCTTCCAAAAACATTTTGACAAAAATTTTTTCGAAAAATTTCAAAATAATTTAGCAAAAAGTAGATGTTTTTAGATTCCTTTTTTCAAGGCAAAGACGATGGACAATGTTATTCAACGAAAAAATTATTTCTTCAGGGTGAAAATCGAGGATATAAGTGTGAACTTATATCAGTTGATATCTCGGTGCATTTTTAAGCTAGCGCAAATCTGATAACACAGATCGACGCAGCTTAAAAATCCGCATCGAATGCACTATACTACATTGAGAAACACTTGATACAAAAATTAGTTATGATCGTTTGAAAAATGATGCATTAGTGTATGTTGAGTTTCCATGTACACTCAACATTGCTTCCAAAAACATTTTGACAAAAATTTTTTCGAAAAATTTCAAAATAATTTAGCAAAAAGTAGATGTTTTAAGATTCCATTTTTCAAGGCAAAGACGATGGACAATGTTATTCAACGAAAAAATTAATTCTTCAGGGTGAAAATCGAGGATATAAGTGTGAACTTATATCAGTTGATATCTCGGTGCATTTTTAAGCTAGCGCAAATCTGATAACACAGATCGACGCAGCTTAAAAATCCGCATCGAATGCACTATACTACATTGAGAAACACTTGATACAAAAATTAGTTATGATCGTTTGAAAAATGATGCATTAGTGTATGTTGAGTTTCCATGTACACTCAACATTGCTTCCAAAAACATTTTGACAAAAATTTTTTCGAAAAATTTCAAAATAATTTAGCAAAAAGTAGATGTTTTTAGATTCCTTTTTTCAAGGCAAAGACGATGGACAATGTTATTCAACGAAAAAATTATTTCTTCAGGGTGAAAATCGAGGATATAAGTGTGAACTTATATCAGTTGATATCTCGGTGCATTTTTAAGCTAGCGCAAATCTGATAACACAGATCGACGCAGCTTAAAAATCCGCATCGAATGCACTATACTACATTGAGAAACACTTGATACAAAAATTAGTTATGATCGTTTGAAAAATGATGCATTAGTGTATGTTGAGTTTCCATGTACACTCAACATTGCTTCCAAAAACATTTTGACAAAAATTTTTTCGAAAAATTTCAAAATAATTTAGCAAAAAGTAGATGTTTTAAGATTCCATTTTTCAAGGCAAAGACGATGGACAATGTTATTCAACGAAAAAATTAATTCTTCAGGGTGAAAATCGAGGATATAAGTGTGAACTTATATCAGTTGATATCTCGGTGCATTTTTAAGCTAGCGCAAATCTGATAACACAGATCGACGCAGCTTAAAAATCCGCATCGAATGCATTATACTACATTGAGAAACGCTTAATACAAAAATTAGTTATGATCGTTTGAAAAATGATGCATTAGTGTATGTTGAGTTTCCATGTACACTCAACATTGCTTCCAAAAACATTTTGACAAAAATTTTTTCGAAAAATTTCAAAATAATTTAGCAAAAAGTAGATGTTTTTAGATTCCTTTTTTCAAGGCAAAGACGATGGACAATGTTATTCAACGAAAAAATTATTTCTTCAGGGTGAAAATCGAGGATATAAGTGTGAACTTATATCAGTTGATATCTCGGTGCATTTTTAAGCTAGCGCAAATCTGATAACACAGATCGACGCAGCTTAAAAATCCGCATCGAATGCACTATACTACATTGAGAAACACTTGATACAAAAATTAGTTATGATCGTTTGAAAAATGATGCATTAGTGTATGTTGAGTTTCCATGTACACTCAACATTGCTTCCAAAAACATTTTGACAAAAATTTTTTCGAAAAATTTCAAAATAATTTAGCAAAAAGTAGATGTTTTTAGATTCCTTTTTTCAAGGCAAAGACGATGGACAATGTTATTCAACGAAAAAATTATTTCTTCAGGGTGAAAATCGAGGATATAAGTGTGAACTTATATCAGTTGATATCTCGGTGCATTTTTAAGCTAGCGCAAATCTGATAACACAGATCGACGCAGCTTAAAAATCCGCATCGAATGCACTATACTACATTGAGAAACACTTGATACAAAAATTAGTTATGATCGTTTGAAAAATGATGCATTAGTGTATGTTGAGTTTCCATGTACACTCAACATTGCTTCCAAAAACATTTTGACAAAAATTTTTTCGAAAAATTTCAAAATAATTTAGCAAAAAGTAGATGTTTTTAGATTCCTTTTTTCAAGGCAAAGACGATGGACAATGTTATTCAACGAAAAAATTATTTCTTCAGGGTGAAAATCGAGGATATAAGTGTGAACTTATATCAGTTGATATCTCGGTGCATTTTTAAGCTAGCGCAAATCTGATAACACAGATCGACGCAGCTTAAAAATCCGCATCGAATGCACTATACTACATTGAGAAACACTTGATACAAAAATTAGTTATGATCGTTTGAAAAATGATGCATTAGTGTATGTTGAGTTTCCATGTACACTCAACATTGCTTCCAAAAACATTTTGACAAAAATTTTTTCGAAAAATTTCAAAATAATTTAGCAAAAAGTAGATGTTTTAAGATTCCATTTTTCAAGGCAAAGACGATGGACAATGTTATTCAACGAAAAAATTAATTCTTCAGGGTGAAAATCGAGGATATAAGTGTGAACTTATATCAGTTGATATCTCGGTGCATTTTTAAGCTAGCGCAAATCTGATAACACAGATCGACGCAGCTTAAAAATCCGCATCGAATGCATTATACTACATTGAGAAACGCTTAATACAAAAATTAGTTATGATCGTTTGAAAAATGATGCATTAGTGTATGTTGAGTTTCCATGTACACTCAACATTGCTTCCAAAAACATTTTGACAAAAATTTTTTCGAAAAATTTCAAAATAATTTAGCAAAAAGTAGATGTTTTTAGATTCCTTTTTTCAAGGCAAAGACGATGGACAATGTTATTCAACGAAAAAATTATTTCTTCAGGGTGAAAATCGAGGATATAAGTGTGAACTTATATCAGTTGATATCTCGGTGCATTTTTAAGCTAGCGCAAATCTGATAACACAGATCGACGCAGCTTAAAAATCCGCATCGAATGCACTATACTACATTGAGAAACACTTGATACAAAAATTAGTTATGATCGTTTGAAAAATGATGCATTAGTGTATGTTGAGTTTCCATGTACACTCAACATTGCTTCCAAAAACATTTTGACAAAAATTTTTTCGAAAAATTTCAAAATAATTTAGCAAAAAGTAGATGTTTTAAGATTCCATTTTTCAAGGCAAAGACGATGGACAATGTTATTCAACGAAAAAATTAATTCTTCAGGGTGAAAATCGAGGATATAAGTGTGAACTTATATCAGTTGATATCTCGGTGCATTTTTAAGCTAGCGCAAATCTGATAACACAGATCGACGCAGCTTAAAAATCCGCATCGAATGCACTATACTACATTGAGAAACGCTTAATACAAAAATTAGTTATGATCGTTTGAAAAATGATGCATTAGTGTATGTTGAGTTTCCATGTACACTCAACATTGCTTCCAAAAACATTTTGACAAAAATTTTTTCGAAAAATTTCAAAATAATTTAGCAAAAAGTAGATGTTTTTAGATTCCTTTTTTCAAGGCAAAGACGATGGACAATGTTATTCAACGAAAAAATTATTTCTTCAGGGTGAAAATCGAGGATATAAGTGTGAACTTATATCAGTTGATATCTCGGTGCATTTTTAAGCTAGCGCAAATCTGATAACACAGATCGACGCAGCTTAAAAATCCGCATCGAATGCACTATACTACATTGAGAAACACTTGATACAAAAATTAGTTATGATCGTTTGAAAAATGATGCATTAGTGTATGTTGAGTTTCCATGTACACTCAACATTGCTTCCAAAAACATTTTGACAAAAATTTTTTCGAAAAATTTCAAATAATTTAGCAAAAAGTAGATGTTTTAAGATTCCATTTTTCAAGGCAAAGACGATGGACAATGTTATTCAACGAAAAAATTAATTCTTCAGGGTGAAAATCGAGGATATAAGTGTGAACTTATATCAGTTGATATCTCGGTGCATTTTTAAGCTAGCGCAAATCTGATAACACAGATCGACGCAGCTTAAAAATCCGCATCGAATGCTTTATACTACATTGAGAAACGCTTAATACAAAAATTAGTTATGATCGTTTGAAAAATGATGCATTAGTGTAAGTTGAGTTTCCATGTACACTCAACATTGCTTCCAAAAACATTTTGACAAAAATGTTTTCGAAAAATTTCAAAATAATTTAGCAAAAAGTAGATGTTTTTAGATTCTATTTTTCAAGGCAAAGACGATGGACAATGTTATTCAACGGAAAAATTATTTCTTCAGGGTGAAAATCGAGGATATAAGTGTGAACTTATATCAGTTGATATCTCGGTGCATTTTTAAGCTAGCGCAAATCTGATAACACAGATCGACGCAGCTTAAAAATCCGCATCGAATGCACTATACTACATTGAGGAACGCTTAATACAAAAATTAGTTATGATCGTTTGAAAAATGATGCATTAGTGTATGTTGAGTTTCCATGTACACTCAACATTGCTTCCAAAAACATTTTGACAAAAATTTTTTCGAAAAATTTCAAAATAATTTAGCAAAAAGTAGATGTTTTAAGATTCCATTTTTCAAGGCAAAGACGATGGACAATGTTATTCAACGAAAAAATTAATTCTTCAGGGTGAAAATCGAGGATATAAGTGTGAACTTATATCAGTTGATATCTCGGTGCATTTTTAAGCTAGCGCAAATCTGATAACACAGATCGACGCAGCTTAAAAATCCGCATCGAATGCTTTATACTACATTGAGAAACGCTTAATACAAAAATTAGTTATGATCGTTTGAAAAATGATGCATTAGTGTATGTTGAGTTTCCATGTACACTCAACATTGCTTCCAAAAACATTTTGACAAAAATTTTTTCGAAAAATTTCAAAATAATTTAGCAAAAAGTAGATGTTTTTAGATTCTATTTTTCAAGGCAAAGACGATGGACAATGTTATTCAACGGAAAAATTATTTCTTCAGGGTGAAAATCGAGGATATAAGTGTGAACTTATATCAGTTGATATCTCGGTGCATTTTTAAGCTAGCGCAAATCTGATAACACAGATCGACGCAGCTTAAAAATCCGCATCGAATGCACTATACTACATTGAGGAACGCTTAATACAAAAATTAGTTATGATCGTTTGAAAAATGATGCATTAGTGTATGTTGAGTTTCCATGTACACTCAACATTGCTTCCAAAAACATTTTGACAAAAATTTTTTCGAAAAATTTCAAAATAATTTAGCAAAAAGTAGATGTTTTTAGATTCCATTTTTCAAGGCAAAGACGATGGACAATGTTATTCAACGAAAAAATTATTTCTTCAGGGTGAAAATCGAGGATATAAGTGTGAACTTATATCAGTTGATATCTCGGTGCATTTTTAAGCTAGCGCAAATCTGATTACACAGATCGACGCAGCTTAAAAATCCGCATCGAATGCACTATACTACATTGAGAAACGCTTAATACAAAAATTAGTTATGATCGTTTGAAAAATGATGCATTAGTGTATGTTGAGTTTCCATGTACACTCAACATTGCTTCCAAAAACATTTTGACAAAAATTTTTTCGAAAAATTTCAGAATAATTTAGCAAAAAGTAGATGTTTTTAGATTCCATTTTTCAAGGCAAAGACGATGGACAATGTTATTCAACGAAAAAATTATTTCTTCAGGGTGAAAATCGAGGATATAAGTGTGAACTTATATCAGTTGATATCTCGGTGCATTTTTAAGCTAGCGCAAATCTGATTACACAGATCGACGCAGCTTAAAAATCCGCATCGAATGCACTATACTACATTGAGAAACGCTTAATACAAAAATTAGTTATGATCGTTTGAAAAATGATGCATTAGTGTATGTTGAGTTTCCATGTACACTCAACATTGCTTCCAAAAACATTTTGACAAAAATTTTTTCGAAAAATTTCAAAATAATTTAGCAAAAAGTAGATGTTTTTAGATTCCATTTCTCAAGGCAAAGACGATAGACAATGTTATTCAACGAAAAAATTAATTCTTCAGGGTGAAAATCGAGGATATAAGTGTGAACTTATATCAGTTGATATCTCGGTGCATTTTTAAGCTAGCGCAAATCTGATAACACAGATCGACGCAGCTTAAAAATCCGCATCGAATGCACTATACTACATTGAGAAACACTTGATACAAAAATTAGTTATGATCGTTTGAAAAATGATGCATTAGTGTATGTTGAGTTTCCATGTACACTCAACATTGCTTCCAAAAACATTTTGACAAAAATTTTTTCGAAAAATTTCAAAATAATTTAGCAAAAAGTAGATGTTTTAAGATTCCATTTTTCGAGGCAAAGACGATGGACAATGTTATTCAACGAAAAAATTAATTCTTCAGGGTGAAAATCGAGGATATAAGTGTGAACTTATATCAGTTGATATCTCGGTGCATTTTTAAGCTAGCGCAAATCTGATAACACAGATCGACGCAGCTTAAAAATCCGCATCGAATGCACTATACTACATTGAGAAACGCTTAATACAAAAATTAGTTATGATCGTTTGAAAAATGATGCATTAGTGTATGTTGAGTTTCCATGTACACTCAACATTGCTTCCAAAAACATTTTGACAAAAATTTTTTCGAAAAATTTCAGAATAATTTAGCAAAAAGTAGATGTTTTTAGATTCCTTTTTTCAAGGCAAAGACGATGGACAATGTTATTCAACGAAAAAATTATTTCTTCAGGGTGAAAATCGAGGATATAAGTGTGAACTTATATCAGTTGATATCTCGGTGCATTTTTAAGCTAGCGCAAATCTGATAACACAGATCGACGCAGCTTAAAAATCCGCATCGAATGCACTATACTACATTGAGAAACGCTTAATACAAAAATTAGTTATGATCGTTTGAAAAATGATGCATTAGTGTATGTTGAGTTTCCATGTACACTCAACATTGCTTCCAAAAACATTTTGACAAAAATTTTTTCGAAACATTTCAAAATAATTTAGCAAAAAGTAGATGTTTTTAGATTCCTTTTTTCAAGGCAAAAACGATGGACAATGTTATTCAACGAAAAAATTAATTCTTCAGGGTGAAAATCGGGTATATATGTGTGAACTTATATCAATTGATATCTCGGTGCATTTTTAAGCTAGCGTAAATCTGATAACACAGATCGACGCAGCTTAAAAATCCGCATCGAATGCACTATACTACATTGAGAAACGCTTAATACAAAAATTAGTTATGATCGTTTGAAAAATGATGCATTAGTGTATGTTGAGTTTCCATGTACACTCAACATTGCTTCCAAAAACATTTTGACAAAAATTTTTTCGAAAAATTTCAGAATAATTTAGCAAAAAGTAGATGTTTTTAGATTCCTTTTTTCAAGGCAAAGACGATGGACAATGTTATTCAACGAAAAAATTATTTCTTTAGGGTGAAAATCGAGGATATAAGTGTGAACTTATATCAGTTGATATCTCGGTGCATTTTTAAGCTAGCGCAAATCTGATAACACAGATCGACGCAGCTTAAAAATCCGCATCGAATGCACTATACTACATTGAGAAACGCTTAATACAAAAATTAGTTATGATCGTTTGAAAAATGATGCATTAGTGTATGTTGAGTTTCCATGTACACTCAACATTGCTTCCAAAAACATTTTGACAAAAATTTTTTCGAAAAATTTCAAAATAATTTAGCAAAAAGTAGATGTTTTTAGATTCCTTTTTTCAAGGCAAAGACGATGGACAATGTTATTCAACGAAAAAATTATTTCTTCAGGGTGAAAATCGAGGATATAAGTGTGAACTTATATCAGTTGATATCTCGGTGCATTTTTAAGCTAGCGCAAATCTGATAACACAGATCGACGCAGCTTAAAAATCCGCATCGAATGCACTATACTACATTGAGAAACGCTTAATACAAAAATTAGTTATGATCGTTTGAAAAATGATGCATTAGTGTATGTTGAGTTTCCATGTACACTCAACATTGCTTCCAAAAACATTTTGACAAAAATTTTTTCGAAAAATTTCAAAATAATTTAGCAAAAAGTAGATGTTTTTAGATTCCATTTTTCAAGGCAAAGACGATGGACAATGTTATTCAACGAAAAAATTATTTCTTCAGGGTGAAAATCGAGGATATAAGTGTGAACTTATATCAGTTGATATCTCGGTGCATTTTTAAGCTAGCGCAAATCTGATTACACAGATCGACGCAGCTTAAAAATCCGCATCGAATGCACTATACTACATTGAGAAACGCTTAATACAAAAATTAGTTATGATCGTTTGAAAAATGATGCATTAGTGTATGTTGAGTTTCCATGTACACTCAACATTGCTTCCAAAAACATTTTGACAAAAATTTTTTCGAAACATTTCAAAATAATTTAGCAAAAAGTAGATGTTTTTAGATTCCTTTTTTCAAGGCAAAAACGATGGACAATGTTATTCAACGAAAAAATTAATTCTTCAGGGTGAAAATCGGGTATATATGTGTGAACTTATATCAGTTGATATCTCGGTGCATTTTTAAGCTAGCGCAAATCTGATAACACAGATCGACGCAGCTTAAAAATCCGCATCGAATGCACTATACTACATTGAGAAACGCTTAATACAAAAATTAGTTATGATCGTTTGAAAAATGATGCATTAGTGTATGTTGAGTTTCCATGTACACTCAACATTGCTTCCAAAAACATTTTGACAAAAATTTTTTCGAAACATTTCAAAATAATTTAGCAAAAAGTAGATGTTTTTAGATTCCTTTTTTCAAGGCAAAAACGATGGACAATGTTATTCAACGAAAAAATTAATTCTTCAGGGTGAAAATCGGGTATATATGTGTGAACTTATATCAATTGATATCTCGGTGCATTTTTAAGCTAGCGTAAATCTGATAACACAGATCGACGCAGCTTAACAATCCGCATCGAATGCACTATACTACATTGAGAAACGCTTAATACAAAAATTAGTTATGATCGTTTGAAAAATGATGCATTAGTGTATGTTGAGTTTCCATGTACACTCAACATTGCTTCCAAAAACATTTTGACAAAAATTTTTTCGAAAAATTTCAGAATAATTTAGCAAAAAGTAGATGTTTTTAGATTCTATTTTTCAAGGCAAAGACGATGGACAATGTTATTCAACGGAAAAATTATTTCTTCAGGGTGAAAATCGAGGATATAAGTGTGAACTTATATCAGTTGATATCTCGGTGCATTTTTAAGCTAGCGCAAATCTGATAACACAGATCGACGCAGCTTAAAAATCCGCATCGAATGCACTATACTACATTGAGAAACGCTTAATACAAAAATTAGTTATGATCGTTTGAAAAATGATGCATTAGTGTATGTTGAGTTTCCATGTACACTCAACATTGCTTCCAAAAACATTTTGACAAAAATTTTTTCGAAAAATTTCAGAATAATTTAGCAAAAAGTAGATGTTTTTAGATTCTATTTTTCAAGGCAAAGACGATGGACAATGTTATTCAACGGAAAAATTATTTCTTCAGGGTGAAAATCGAGGATATAAGTGTGAACTTATATCAGTTGATATCTCGGTGCATTTTTAAGCTAGCGCAAATCTGATAACACAGATCGACGCAGCTTAAAAATCCGCATCGAATGCACTATACTACATTGAGAAACGCTTAATACAAAAATTAGTTATGATCGTTTGAAAAATGATGCATTAGTGTATGTTGAGTTTCCATGTACACTCAACATTGCTTCCAAAAACATTTTGACAAAAATTTTTTCGAAAAATTTCAAAATAATTTAGCAAAAAGTAGATGTTTTGAGATTCCTTTTTTCAAGGCAAAAACGATGGACAATGTTATTCAACGAAAAAATTAATTCTTCAGGGTGAAAATCGAGGATATAAGTGTGAACTTATATCAGTTGATATCTCGGTGCATTTTTAAGCTAGCGCAAATCTGATAACACAGATCGACGCAGCTTAAAAATCCGCATCGAATGCACTATACTACATTGAGAAACGCTTAATACAAAAATTAGTTATGATCGTTTGAAAAATGATGCATTAGTGTATGTTGAGTTTCCATGTACACTCAACATTGCTTCCAAAAACATTTTGACAAAAATTTTTTCGAAAAATTTCAAAATAATTTAGCAAAAAGTAGATGTTTTTAGATTCTATTTTTCAAGGCAAAGACGATGGACAATGTTATTCAACGGAAAAATTATTTCTTCAGGGTGAAAATCGAGGATATAAGTGTGAACTTATATCAGTTGATATCTCGGTGCATTTTTAAGCTAGCGCAAATCTGATAACACAGATCGACGCAGCTTAAAAATCCGCATCGAATGCACTATACTACATTGAGAAACGCTTAATACAAAAATTAGTTATGATCGTTTGAAAAATGATGCATTAGTGTATGTTGAGTTTCCATGTACACTCAACATTGCTTCCAAAAACATTTTGACAAAAATTTTTTCGAAAAATTTCAAAATAATTTAGCAAAAAGTAGATGTTTTTAGATTCCATTTCTCAAGGCAAAGACGATAGACAATGTTATTCAACGAAAAAATTAATTCTTCAGGGTGAAAATCGAGGATATAAGTGTGAACTTATATCAGTTGATATCTCGGTGCATTTTTAAGCTAGCGCAAATCTGATAACACAGATCGACGCAGCTTAAAAATCCGCATCGAATGCACTATACTACATTGAGAAACACTTGATACAAAAATTAGTTATGATCGTTTGAAAATTGATGCATTAGTGTATGTTGAGTTTCCATGTACACTCAACATTGCTTCCAAAAACATTTTGACAAAAATTTTTTCGAAAAATTTCAAAATAATTTAGCAAAAAGTAGATGTTTTTAGATTCCTTTTTTCAAGGCAAAGACGATGGACAATGTTATTCAACGAAAAAATTATTTCTTCAGGGTGAAAATCGAGGATATAAGTGTGAACATATATCAGTTGATATCTCGGTGCATTTTTAAGCTAGCGCAAATCTGATAACACAGATCGACGCAGCTTAAAAATCCGCATCGAATGCACTATACTACATTGAGAAACACTTGATACAAAAATTAGTTATGATCGTTTGAAAAATGATGCATTAGTGTATGTTGAGTTTCCATGTACACTCAACATTGCTTCCAAAAACATTTTGACAAAAATTTTTTCGAAACATTTCAAAATAATTTAGCAAAAAGTAGATGTTTTTAGATTCCTTTTTTCAAGGCAAAAACGATGGACAATGTTATTCAACGAAAAAATTAATTCTTCAGGGTGAAAATCGGGTATATATGTGTGAACTTATATCAATTGATATCTCGGTGCATTTTTAAGCTAGCGTAAATCTGATAACACAGATCGACGCAGCTTAAAAATCCGCATCGAATGCACTATACTACATTGAGAAACGCTTAATACAAAAATTAGTTATGATCGTTTGAAAAATGATGCATTAGTGTATGTTGAGTTTCCATGTACACTCAACATTGCTTCCAAAAACATTTTGACAAAAATTTTTTCGAAAAATTTCAGAATAATTTAGCAAAAAGTAGATGTTTTTAGATTCTATTTTTCAAGGCAAAGACGATGGACAATGTTATTCAACGGAAAAATTATTTCTTCAGGGTGAAAATCGAGGATATAAGTGTGAACTTATATCAGTTGATATCTCGGTGCATTTTTAAGCTAGCGCAAATCTGATAACACAGATCGACGCAGCTTAAAAATCCGCATCGAATGCACTATACTACATTGAGAAACGCTTAATACAAAAATTAGTTATGATCGTTTGAAAAATGATGCATTAGTGTATGTTGAGTTTCCATGTACACTCAACATTGCTTCCAAAAACATTTTGACAAAAATTTTTTCGAAAAATTTCAGAATAATTTAGCAAAAAGTAGATGTTTTTAGATTCTATTTTTCAAGGCAAAGACGATGGACAATGTTATTCAACGGAAAAATTATTTCTTCAGGGTGAAAATCGAGGATATAAGTGTGAACTTATATCAGTTGATATCTCGGTGCATTTTTAAGCTAGCGCAAATCTGATAACACAGATCGACGCAGCTTAAAAATCCGCATCGAATGCACTATACTACATTGAGAAACGCTTAATACAAAAATTAGTTATGATCGTTTGAAAAATGATGCATTAGTGTATGTTGAGTTTCCATGTACACTCAACATTGCTTCCAAAAACATTTTGACAAAAATTTTTTCGAAAAATTTCAAAATAATTTAGCAAAAAGTAGATGTTTTGAGATTCCATTTTTCAAGGCAAAGACGATGGACAATGTTATTCAACGAAAAAATTAATTCTTCAGGGTGAAAATCGAGGATATAAGTGTGAACTTATATCAGTTGATATCTCGGTGCATTTTTAAGCTAGCGCAAATCTGATAACACAGATCGACGCAGCTTAAAAATCCGCATCGAATGCACTATACTACATTGAGAAACGCTTAATACAAAAATTAGTTATGATCGTTTGAAAAATGATGCATTAGTGTATGTTGAGTTTCCATGTACACTCAACATTGCTTCCAAAAACATTTTGACAAAAATTTTTTCGAAAAATTTCAAAATAATTTAGCAAAAAGTAGATGTTTTTAGATTCTATTTTTCAAGGCAAAGACGATGGACAATGTTATTCAACGGAAAAATTATTTCTTCAGGGTGAAAATCGAGGATATAAGTGTGAACTTATATCAGTTGATATCTCGGTGCATTTTTAAGCTAGCGCAAATCTGATAACACAGATCGACGCAGCTTAAAAATCCGCATCGAATGCACTATACTACATTGAGAAACGCTTAATACAAAAATTAGTTATGATCGTTTGAAAAATGATGCATTAGTGTATGTTGAGTTTCCATGTACACTCAACATTGCTTCCAAAAACATTTTGACAAAAATTTTTTCGAAAAATTTCAAAATAATTTAGCAAAAAGTAGATGTTTTTAGATTCCATTTCTCAAGGCAAAGACGATAGACAATGTTATTCAACGAAAAAATTAATTCTTCAGGGTGAAAATCGAGGATATAAGTGTGAACTTATATCAGTTGATATCTCGGTGCATTTTTAAGCTAGCGCAAATCTGATAACACAGATCGACGCAGCTTAAAAATCCGCATCGAATGCACTATACTACATTGAGAAACACTTGATACAAAAATTAGTTATGATCGTTTGAAAATTGATGCATTAGTGTATGTTGAGTTTCCATGTACACTCAACATTGCTTCCAAAAACATTTTGACAAAAATTTTTTCGAAAAATTTCAAAATAATTTAGCAAAAAGTAGATGTTTTTAGATTCCTTTTTTCAAGGCAAAGACGATGGACAATGTTATTCAACGAAAAAATTATTTCTTCAGGGTGAAAATCGAGGATATAAGTGTGAACTTATATCAGTTGATATCTCGGTGCATTTTTAAGCTAGCGCAAATCTGATAACACAGATCGACGCAGCTTAAAAATCCGCATCGAATGCACTATACTACATTGAGAAACACTTGATACAAAAATTAGTTATGATCGTTTGAAAAATGATGCATTAGTGTATGTTGAGTTTCCATGTACACTCAACATTGCTTCCAAAAACATTTTGACAAAAATTTTTTCGAAAAATTTCAAAATAATTTAGCAAAAAGTAGATGTTTTTAGATTCCTTTTTTCAAGGCAAAGACGATGGACAATGTTATTCAACGAAAAAATTATTTCTTCAGGGTGAAAATCGAGGATATAAGTGTGAACTTATATCAGTTGATATCTCGGTGCATTTTTAAGCTAGCGCAAATCTGATAACACAGATCGACGCAGCTTAAAAATCCGCATCGAATGCACTATACTACATTGAGAAACACTTGATACAAAAATTAGTTATGATCGTTTGAAAAATGATGCATTAGTGTATGTTGAGTTTCCATGTACACTCAACATTGCTTCCAAAAACATTTTGACAAAAATTTTTTCGAAAAATTTCAAAATAATTTAGCAAAAAGTAGATGTTTTAAGATTCCATTTTTCAAGGCAAAGACGATGGACAATGTTATTCAACGAAAAAATTAATTCTTCAGGGTGAAAATCGAGGATATAAGTGTGAACTTATATCAGTTGATATCTCGGTGCATTTTTAAGCTAGCGCAAATCTGATAACACAGATCGACGCAGCTTAAGAATCCGCATCGAATGCACTATACTACATTGAGAAACGCTTAATACAAAAATTAGTTATGATCGTTTGAAAAATGATGCATTAGTGTATGTTGAGTTTCCATGTACACTCAACATTGCTTCCAAAAACATTTTGACAAAAATTTTTTCGAAAAATTTCAAAATAATTTAGCAAAAAGTAGATGTTTTTAGATTCTATTTTTCAAGGCAAAGACGATGGACAATGTTATTCAACGGAAAAATTATTTCTTCAGGGTGAAAATCG
This sequence comes from Auanema rhodensis, assembly GCA_964057225.1. Taxonomy (NCBI): domain Eukaryota; kingdom Metazoa; phylum Nematoda; class Chromadorea; order Rhabditida; family Rhabditidae; genus Auanema; species Auanema rhodense. The sequence goes on along the minus strand of OZ059899.1, from coordinate 3,029,212 downwards.
AGGATATAAGTGTGAACTTATATCAGTTGATATCTCGGTGCATTTTTAAGCTAGCGCAAATCTGATAACACAGATCGACGCAGCTTAAAAATCCGCATCGAATGCACTATACTACATTGAGAAACGCTTAATACAAAAATTAGTTATGATCGTTTGAAAAATGATGCATTAGTGTATGTTGAGTTTCCATGTACACTCAACATTGCTTCCAAAAACATTTTGACAAAAATTTTTTCGAAAAATTTCAAAATAATTTAGCAAAAAGTAGATGTTTTGAGATTCCATTTTTCAAGGCAAAGACGATGGACAATGTTATTCAACGAAAAAATTAATTCTTCAGGGTGAAAATCGAGGATATAAGTGTGAACTTATATCAGTTGATATCTCGGTGCATTTTTAAGCTAGCGCAAATCTGATAACACAGATCGACGCAGCTTAAAAATCCGCATCGAATGCACTATACTACATTGAGAAACGCTTAATACAAAAATTAGTTATGATCGTTTGAAAAATGATGCATTAGTGTATGTTGAGTTTCCATGTACACTCAACATTGCTTCCAAAAACATTTTGACAAAAATTTTTTCGAAAAATTTCAAAATAATTTAGCAAAAAGTAGATGTTTTTAGATTCTATTTTTCAAGGCAAAGACGATGGACAATGTTATTCAACGGAAAAATTATTTCTTCAGGGTGAAAATCGAGGATATAAGTGTGAACTTATATCAGTTGATATCTCGGTGCATTTTTAAGCTAGCGCAAATCTGATAACACAGATCGACGCAGCTTAAAAATCCGCATCGAATGCACTATACTACATTGAGAAACGCTTAATACAAAAATTAGTTATGATCGTTTGAAAAATGATGCATTAGTGTATGTTGAGTTTCCATGTACACTCAACATTGCTTCCAAAAACATTTTGACAAAAATTTTTTCGAAAAATTTCAAAATAATTTAGCAAAAAGTAGATGTTTTTAGATTCCATTTCTCAAGGCAAAGACGATAGACAATGTTATTCAACGAAAAAATTAATTCTTCAGGGTGAAAATCGAGGATATAAGTGTGAACTTATATCAGTTGATATCTCGGTGCATTTTTAAGCTAGCGCAAATCTGATAACACAGATCGACGCAGCTTAAAAATCCGCATCGAATGCACTATACTACATTGAGAAACACTTGATACAAAAATTAGTTATGATCGTTTGAAAAATGATGCATTAGTGTATGTTGAGTTTCCATGTACACTCAACATTGCTTCCAAAAACATTTTGACAAAAATTTTTTCGAAAAATTTCAAAATAATTTAGCAAAAAGTAGATGTTTTAAGATTCCATTTTTCAAGGCAAAGACGATGGACAATGTTATTCAACGAAAAAATTATTTCTTCAGGGTGAAAATCGAGGATATAAGTGTGAACTTATATCAGTTGATATCTCGGTGCATTTTTAAGCTAGCGCAAATCTGATAACACAGATCGACGCAGCTTAAAAATCCGCATCGAATGCACTATACTACATTGAGAAACGCTTAATACAAAAATTAGTTATGATCGTTTGAAAAATGATGCATTAGTGTATGTTGAGTTTCCATGTACACTCAACATTGCTTCCAAAAACATTTTGACAAAAATTTTTTCGAAAAATTTCAAAATAATTTAGCAAAAAGTAGATGTTTTTAGATTCCTTTTTTCAAGGCAAAGACGATGGACAATGTTATTCAACGAAAAAATTATTTCTTCAGGGTGAAAATCGAGGATATAAGTGTGAACTTATATCAGTTGATATCTCGGTGCATTTTTAAGCTAGCGCAAATCTGATAACACAGATCGACGCAGCTTAAAAATCCGCATCGAATGCACTATACTACATTGAGAAACACTTGATACAAAAATTAGTTATGATCGTTTGAAAAATGATGCATTAGTGTATGTTGAGTTTCCATGTACACTCAACATTGCTTCCAAAAACATTTTGACAAAAATTTTTTCGAAAAATTTCAAATAATTTAGCAAAAAGTAGATGTTTTAAGATTCCATTTTTCAAGGCAAAGACGATGGACAATGTTATTCAACGAAAAAATTAATTCTTCAGGGTGAAAATCGAGGATATAAGTGTGAACTTATATCAGTTGATATCTCGGTGCATTTTTAAGCTAGCGCAAATCTGATAACACAGATCGACGCAGCTTAAAAATCCGCATCGAATGCTTTATACTACATTGAGAAACGCTTAATACAAAAATTAGTTATGATCGTTTGAAAAATGATGCATTAGTGTATGTTGAGTTTCCATGTACACTCAACATTGCTTCCAAAAACATTTTGACAAAAATTTTTTCGAAAAATTTCAAAATAATTTAGCAAAAAGTAGATGTTTTTAGATTCTATTTTTCAAGGCAAAGACGATGGACAATGTTATTCAACGGAAAAATTATTTCTTCAGGGTGAAAATCGGGGATATAAGTGTGAACTTATATCAGTTGATATCTCGGTGCATTTTTAAGCTAGCGCAAATCTGATAACACAGATCGACGCAGCTTAAAAATCCGCATCGAATGCACTATACTACATTGAGGAACGCTTAATACAAAAATTAGTTATGATCGTTTGAAAAATGATGCATTAGTGTATGTTGAGTTTCCATGTACACTCAACATTGCTTCCAAAAACATTTTGACAAAAATTTTTTCGAAAAATTTCAAAATAATTTAGCAAAAAGTAGATGTTTTTAGATTCCATTTTTCAAGGCAAAGACGATGGACAATGTTATTCAACGAAAAAATTATTTCTTCAGGGTGAAAATCGAGGATATAAGTGTGAACTTATATCAGTTGATATCTCGGTGCATTTTTAAGCTAGCGCAAATCTGATTACACAGATCGACGCAGCTTAAAAATCCGCATCGAATGCACTATACTACATTGAGAAACGCTTAATACAAAAATTAGTTATGATCGTTTGAAAAATGATGCATTAGTGTATGTTGAGTTTCCATGTACACTCAACATTGCTTCCAAAAACATTTTGACAAAAATTTTTTCGAAAAATTTCAGAATAATTTAGCAAAAAGTAGATGTTTTTAGATTCCATTTTTCAAGGCAAAGACGATGGACAATGTTATTCAACGAAAAAATTATTTCTTCAGGGTGAAAATCGAGGATATAAGTGTGAACTTATATCAGTTGATATCTCGGTGCATTTTTAAGCTAGCGCAAATCTGATAACACAGATCGACGCAGCTTAAAAATCCGCATCGAATGCACTATACTACATTGAGAAACGCTTAATACAAAAATTAGTTATGATCGTTTGAAAAATGATGCATTAGTGTATGTTGAGTTTCCATGTACACTCAACATTGCTTCCAAAAACATTTTGACAAAAATTTTTTCGAAAAATTTCAAAATAATTTAGCAAAAAGTAGATGTTTTAAGATTCCATTTTTCGAGGCAAAGACGATGGACAATGTTATTCAACGAAAAAATTAATTCTTCAGGGTGAAAATCGAGGATATAAGTGTGAACTTATATCAGTTGATATCTCGGTGCATTTTTAAGCTAGCGCAAATCTGATAACACAGATCGACGCAGCTTAAAAATCCGCATCGAATGCACTATACTACATTGAGAAACGCTTAATACAAAAATTAGTTATGATCGTTTGAAAAATGATGCATTAGTGTATGTTGAGTTTCCATGTACACTCAACATTGCTTCCAAAAACATTTTGACAAAAATTTTTTCGAAAAATTTCAAAATAATTTAGCAAAAAGTAGATGTTTTTAGATTCTATTTTTCAAGGCAAAGACGATGGACAATGTTATTCAACGGAAAAATTATTTCTTCAGGGTGAAAATCGAGGATATAAGTGTGAACTTATATCAGTTGATATCTCGGTGCATTTTTAAGCTAGCGCAAATCTGATAACACAGATCGACGCAGCTTAAAAATCCGCATCGAATGCACTATACTACATTGAGGAACGCTTAATACAAAAATTAGTTATGATCGTTTGAAAAATGATGCATTAGTGTATGTTGAGTTTCCATGTACACTCAACATTGCTTCCAAAAACATTTTGACAAAAATTTTTTCGAAAAATTTCAAAATAATTTAGCAAAAAGTAGATGTTTTTAGATTCCATTTTTCAAGGCAAAGACGATGGACAATGTTATTCAACGAAAAAATTATTTCTTCAGGGTGAAAATCGAGGATATAAGTGTGAACTTATATCAGTTGATATCTCGGTGCATTTTTAAGCTAGCGCAAATCTGATTACACAGATCGACGCAGCTTAAAAATCCGCATCGAATGCACTATACTACATTGAGAAACGCTTAATACAAAAATTAGTTATGATCGTTTGAAAAATGATGCATTAGTGTATGTTGAGTTTCCATGTACACTCAACATTGCTTCCAAAAACATTTTGACAAAAATTTTTTCGAAAAATTTCAGAATAATTTAGCAAAAAGTAGATGTTTTTAGATTCCATTTTTCAAGGCAAAGACGATGGACAATGTTATTCAACGAAAAAATTATTTCTTCAGGGTGAAAATCGAGGATATAAGTGTGAACTTATATCAGTTGATATCTCGGTGCATTTTTAAGCTAGCGCAAATCTGATAACACAGATCGACGCAGCTTAAAAATCCGCATCGAATGCACTATACTACATTGAGAAACACTTGATACAAAAATTAGTTATGATCGTTTGAAAAATGATGCATTAGTGTATGTTGAGTTTCCATGTACACTCAACATTGCTTCCAAAAACATTTTGACAAAAATTTTTTCGAAAAATTTCAAAATAATTTAGCAAAAAGTAGATGTTTTAAGATTCCATTTTTCGAGGCAAAGACGATGGACAATGTTATTCAACGAAAAAATTAATTCTTCAGGGTGAAAATCGAGGATATAAGTGTGAACTTATATCAGTTGATATCTCGGTGCATTTTTAAGCTAGCGCAAATCTGATAACACAGATCGACGCAGCTTAAAAATCCGCATCGAATGCACTATACTACATTGAGAAACGCTTAATACAAAAATTAGTTATGATCGTTTGAAAAATGATGCATTAGTGTATGTTGAGTTTCCATGTACACTCAACATTGCTTCCAAAAACATTTTGACAAAAATTTTTTCGAAAAATTTCAGAATAATTTAGCAAAAAGTAGATGTTTTTAGATTCCTTTTTTCAAGGCAAAGACGATGGACAATGTTATTCAACGAAAAAATTATTTCTTCAGGGTGAAAATCGAGGATATAAGTGTGAACTTATATCAGTTGATATCTCGGTGCATTTTTAAGCTAGCGCAAATCTGATAACACAGATCGACGCAGCTTAAAAATCCGCATCGAATGCACTATACTACATTGAGAAACGCTTAATACAAAAATTAGTTATGATCGTTTGAAAAATGATGCATTAGTGTATGTTGAGTTTCCATGTACACTCAACATTGCTTCCAAAAACATTTTGACAAAAATTTTTTCGAAACATTTCAAAATAATTTAGCAAAAAGTAGATGTTTTTAGATTCCTTTTTTCAAGGCAAAAACGATGGACAATGTTATTCAACGAAAAAATTAATTCTTCAGGGTGAAAATCGGGTATATATGTGTGAACTTATATCAATTGATATCTCGGTGCATTTTTAAGCTAGCGTAAATCTGATAACACAGATCGACGCAGCTTAAAAATCCGCATCGAATGCACTATACTACATTGAGAAACGCTTAATACAAAAATTAGTTATGATCGTTTGAAAAATGATGCATTAGTGTATGTTGAGTTTCCATGTACACTCAACATTGCTTCCAAAAACATTTTGACAAAAATTTTTTCGAAAAATTTCAGAATAATTTAGCAAAAAGTAGATGTTTTTAGATTCCTTTTTTCAAGGCAAAGACGATGGACAATGTTATTCAACGAAAAAATTATTTCTTTAGGGTGAAAATCGAGGATATAAGTGTGAACTTATATCAGTTGATATCTCGGTGCATTTTTAAGCTAGCGCAAATCTGATAACACAGATCGACGCAGCTTAAAAATCCGCATCGAATGCACTATACTACATTGAGAAACGCTTAATACAAAAATTAGTTATGATCGTTTGAAAAATGATGCATTAGTGTATGTTGAGTTTCCATGTACACTCAACATTGCTTCCAAAAACATTTTGACAAAAATTTTTTCGAAAAATTTCAAAATAATTTAGCAAAAAGTAGATGTTTTTAGATTCCTTTTTTCAAGGCAAAGACGATGGACAATGTTATTCAACGAAAAAATTATTTCTTCAGGGTGAAAATCGAGGATATAAGTGTGAACTTATATCAGTTGATATCTCGGTGCATTTTTAAGCTAGCGCAAATCTGATAACACAGATCGACGCAGCTTAAAAATCCGCATCGAATGCACTATACTACATTGAGAAACGCTTAATACAAAAATTAGTTATGATCGTTTGAAAAATGATGCATTAGTGTATGTTGAGTTTCCATGTACACTCAACATTGCTTCCAAAAACATTTTGACAAAAATTTTTTCGAAAAATTTCAAAATAATTTAGCAAAAAGTAGATGTTTTTAGATTCCATTTTTCAAGGCAAAGACGATGGACAATGTTATTCAACGAAAAAATTATTTCTTCAGGGTGAAAATCGAGGATATAAGTGTGAACTTATATCAGTTGATATCTCGGTGCATTTTTAAGCTAGCGCAAATCTGATTACACAGATCGACGCAGCTTAAAAATCCGCATCGAATGCACTATACTACATTGAGAAACGCTTAATACAAAAATTAGTTATGATCGTTTGAAAAATGATGCATTAGTGTATGTTGAGTTTCCATGTACACTCAACATTGCTTCCAAAAACATTTTGACAAAAATTTTTTCGAAACATTTCAAAATAATTTAGCAAAAAGTAGATGTTTTTAGATTCCTTTTTTCAAGGCAAAAACGATGGACAATGTTATTCAACGAAAAAATTAATTCTTCAGGGTGAAAATCGGGTATATATGTGTGAACTTATATCAGTTGATATCTCGGTGCATTTTTAAGCTAGCGCAAATCTGATAACACAGATCGACGCAGCTTAAAAATCCGCATCGAATGCACTATACTACATTGAGAAACGCTTAATACAAAAATTAGTTATGATCGTTTGAAAAATGATGCATTAGTGTATGTTGAGTTTCCATGTACACTCAACATTGCTTCCAAAAACATTTTGACAAAAATTTTTTCGAAACATTTCAAAATAATTTAGCAAAAAGTAGATGTTTTTAGATTCCTTTTTTCAAGGCAAAAACGATGGACAATGTTATTCAACGAAAAAATTAATTCTTCAGGGTGAAAATCGGGTATATATGTGTGAACTTATATCAATTGATATCTCGGTGCATTTTTAAGCTAGCGTAAATCTGATAACACAGATCGACGCAGCTTAAAAATCCGCATCGAATGCACTATACTACATTGAGAAACGCTTAATACAAAAATTAGTTATGATCGTTTGAAAAATGATGCATTAGTGTATGTTGAGTTTCCATGTACACTCAACATTGCTTCCAAAAACATTTTGACAAAAATTTTTTCGAAAAATTTCAGAATAATTTAGCAAAAAGTAGATGTTTTTAGATTCCTTTTTTCAAGGCAAAGACGATGGACAATGTTATTCAACGAAAAAATTATTTCTTTAGGGTGAAAATCGAGGATATAAGTGTGAACTTATATCAGTTGATATCTCGGTGCATTTTTAAGCTAGCGCAAATCTGATAACACAGATCGACGCAGCTTAAAAATCCGCATCGAATGCACTATACTACATTGAGAAACGCTTAATACAAAAATTAGTTATGATCGTTTGAAAAATGATGCATTAGTGTATGTTGAGTTTCCATGTACACTCAACATTGCTTCCAAAAACATTTTGACAAAAATTTTTTCGAAAAATTTCAAAATAATTTAGCAAAAAGTAGATGTTTTTAGATTCCTTTTTTCAAGGCAAAGACGATGGACAATGTTATTCAACGAAAAAATTATTTCTTCAGGGTGAAAATCGAGGATATAAGTGTGAACTTATATCAGTTGATATCTCGGTGCATTTTCAAGCTAGCGCAAATCTGATAACACAGATCGACGCAGCTTAAAAATCCGCATCGAATGCACTATACTACATTGAGAAACGCTTAATACAAAAATTAGTTATGATCGTTTGAAAAATGATGCATTAGTGTATGTTGAGTTTCCATGTACACTCAACATTGCTTCCAAAAACATTTTGACAAAAATTTTTTCGAAAAATTTCAAAATAATTTAGCAAAAAGTAGATGTTATTAGATTCCATTTTTCAAGGCAAAGACGATGGACAATGTTATTCAACGAAAAAATTATTTCTTCAGGGTGAAAATCGAGGATATAAGTGTGAACTTATATCAGTTGATATCTCGGTGCATTTTTAAGCTAGCGCAAATCTGATTACACAGATCGACGCAGCTTAAAAATCCGCATCGAATGCACTATACTACATTAAGAAACGCTTATTACAAAAATTAGTTATGATCGTTTGAAAAATGATGCATTAGTGTATGTTGAGTTTCCATGTACACTCAACATTGCTTCCAAAAACATTTTGACAAAAATTTTTTCGAAAAATTTCAGAATAATTTAGCAAAAAGTAGATGTTTTTAGATTCCTTTTTTCAAGGCAAAGACGATGGACAATGTTATTCAACGAAAAAATTATTTCTTTAGGGTGAAAATCGAGGATATAAGTGTGAACTTATATCAGTTGATATCTCGGTGCATTTTTAAGCTAGCGCAAATCTGATAACACAGATCGACGCAGCTTAAAAATCCGCATCGAATGCACTATACTACATTGAGAAACGCTTAATACAAAAATTAGTTATGATCGTTTGAAAAATGATGCATTAGTGTATGTTGAGTTTCCATGTACACTCAACATTGCTTCCAAAAACATTTTGACAAAAATTTTTTCGAAAAATTTCAAAATAATTTAGCAAAAAGTAGATGTTTTTAGATTCCTTTTTTCAAGGCAAAGACGATGGACAATGTTATTCAACGAAAAAATTATTTCTTCAGGGTGAAAATCGAGGATATAAGTGTGAACTTATATCAGTTGATATCTCGGTGCATTTTCAAGCTAGCGCAAATCTGATAACACAGATCGACGCAGCTTAAAAATCCGCATCGAATGCACTATACTACATTGAGAAACGCTTAATACAAAAATTAGTTATGATCGTTTGAAAAATGATGCATTAGTGTATGTTGAGTTTCCATGTACACTCAACATTGCTTCCAAAAACATTTTGACAAAAATTTTTTCGAAAAATTTCAAAATAATTTAGCAAAAAGTAGATGTTATTAGATTCCATTTTTCAAGGCAAAGACGATGGACAATGTTATTCAACGAAAAAATTATTTCTTCAGGGTGAAAATCGAGGATATAAGTGTGAACTTATATCAGTTGATATCTCGGTGCATTTTTAAGCTAGCGCAAATCTGATTACACAGATCGACGCAGCTTAAAAATCCGCATCGAATGCACTATACTACATTGAGAAACGCTTATTACAAAAATTAGTTATGATCGTTTGAAAAATGATGCATTAGTGTATGTTGAGTTTCCATGTACACTCAACATTGCTTCCAAAAACATTTTGACAAAAATTTTTTCGAAACATTTCAAAATAATTTAGCAAAAAGTAGATGTTTTTAGATTCCTTTTTTCAAGGCAAAAACGATGGACAATGTTATTCAACGAAAAAATTAATTCTTCAGGGTGAAAATCGGGTATATATGTGTGAACTTATATCAGTTGATATCTCGGTGCATTTTTAAGCTAGCGCAAATCTGATAACACAGATCGACGCAGCTTAAAAATCCGCATCGAATGCACTATACTACATTGAGAAACGCTTAATACAAAAATTAGTTATGATCGTTTGAAAAATGATGCATTAGTGTATGTTGAGTTTCCATGTACACTCAACATTGCTTCCAAAAACATTTTGACAAAAATTTTTTCGAAAAATTTCAGAATAATTTAGCAAAAAGTAGATGTTTTTAGATTCCTTTTTTCAAGGCAAAGACGATGGACAATGTTATTCAACGAAAAAATTATTTCTTCAGGGTGAAAATCGAGGATATAAGTGTGAACTTATATCAGTTGATATCTCGGTGCATTTTTAAGCTAGCGCAAATCTGATAACACAGATCGACGCAGCTTACAAATCCGCATCGAATGCACTATACTACATTGAGAAACGCTTAATACAAAAATTAGTTATGATCGTTTGAAAAATGATGCATTAGTGTGTGTTGAGTTTCCATGTACACTCAACATTGCTTCCAAAAACATTTTGACAAAAATTTTTTCGAAAAATTTCAAAATAATTTAGCAAAAAGTAGATGTTTTTAGATTCCTTTTTTCAAGGCAAAGACGATGGACAATGTTATTCAACGAAAAAATTATTTCTTCAGGGTGAAAATCGAGGATATAAGTGTGAACTTATATCAGTTGATATCTCGGTGCATTTTTAAGCTAGCGCAAATCTGATAACACAGATCGACGCAGCTTAAAAATCCGCATTGAATGCACTATACTACATTGAGAAACGCTTAATACAAAAATTAGTTATGATCGTTTGAAAAATGATGCATTAGTGTATGTTGAGTTTCCATGTACACTCAACATTGCTTCCAAAAACATTTTGACAAAAATTTTTTCGAAAAATTTCAAAATAATTTAGCAAAACGTAGATGTTTTTAGATTCCATTTTTCAAGGCAAAGACGATGGACAATGTTATTCAACGAAAAAATTATTTCTTCAGGGTGAAAATCGAGGATATAAGTGTGAACTTATATCAGTTGATATCTCGGTGCATTTTTAAGCTAGCGCAAATCTGATAACACAGATCGACGCAGCTTAAAAATCCGCATCGAATGCACTATACTACATTGAGAAACGCTTAATACAAAAATTAGTTATGATCGTTTGAAAAATGATGCATTAGTGTATGTTGAGTTTCCATGTACACTCAACATTGCTTCCAAAAACATTTTGACAAAAATTTTTTCGAAAAATTTCAAAATAATTTAGCAAAACGTAGATGTTTTTAGATTCCATTTTTCAAGGCAAAGACGATGGACAATGTTATTCAACGAAAAAATTATTTCTTCAGGGTGAAAATCGAGGATATAAGTGTGAACTTATATCAGTTGATATCTCGGTGCATTTTTAAGCTAGCGCAAATCTGATAACACAGATCGACGCAGCTTAAAAATCCGCATCGAATGCACTATACTACATTGAGAAACGCTTAATACAAAAATTAGTTATGATCGTTTGAAAAATGATGCATTAGTGTATGTTGAGTTTCCATGTACACTCAACATTGCTTCCAAAAACATTTTGACAAAAATTTTTTCGAAAAATTTCAGAATAATTTAGCAAAAAGTAGATGTTTTTAGATTCCTTTTTTCAAGGCAAAGACGATGGACAATGTTATTCAACGAAAAAATTATTTCTTCAGGGTGAAAATCGAGGATATAAGTGTGAACTTATATCAGTTGATATCTCGGTGCATTTTTAAGCTAGCGCAAATCTGATAACACAGATCGACGCAGCTTAAAAATCCGCATCGAATGCACTATACTACATTGAGAAACGCTTAATACAAAAATTAGTTATGATCGTTTGAAAAATGATGCATTAGTGTATGTTGAGTTTCCATGTACACTCAACATTGCTTCCAAAAACATTTTGACAAAAATTTTTTCGAAAAATTTCAAAATAATTTAGCAAAAAGTAGATGTTTTTAGATTCCTTTTTTCAAGGCAAAGACGATGGACAATGTTATTCAACGAAAAAATTATTTCTTCAGGGTGAAAATCGAGGATATAAGTGTGAACTTATATCAGTTGATATCTCGGTGCATTTTTAAGCTAGCGCAAATCTGATAACACAGATCGACGCAGCTTAAAAATCCGCATCGAATGCACTATACTACATTGAGGAACGCTTAATACAAAAATTAGTTATGATCGTTTGAAAAATGATGCATTAGTGTATGTTGAGTTTCCATGTACACTCAACATTGCTTCCAAAAACATTTTGACAAAAATTTTTTCGAAAAATTTCAAAATAATTTAGCAAAAAGTAGATGTTTTTAGATTCCATTTTTCAAGGCAAAGACGATGGACAATGTTATTCAACGAAAAAATTATTTCTTCAGGGTGAAAATCGAGGATATAAGTGTGAACTTATATCAGTTGATATCTCGGTGCATTTTTAAGCTAGCGCAAATCTGATTACACAGATCGACGCAGCTTAAAAATCCGCATCGAATGCACTATACTACATTGAGAAACGCTTAATACAAAAATTAGTTATGATCGTTTGAAAAATGATGCATTAGTGTATGTTGAGTTTCCATGTACACTCAACATTGCTTCCAAAAACATTTTGACAAAAATTTTTTCGAAACATTTCAAAATAATTTAGCAAAAAGTAGATGTTTTTAGATTCCTTTTTTCAAGGCAAAAACGATGGACAATGTTATTCAACGAAAAAATTAATTCTTCAGGGTGAAAATCGGGTATATATGTGTGAACTTATATCAGTTGATATCTCGGTGCATTTTTAAGCTAGCGCAAATCTGATAACACAGATCGACGCAGCTTAAAAATCCGCATCGAATGCACTATACTACATTGAGAAACGCTTAATACAAAAATTAGTTATGATCGTTTGAAAAATGATGCATTAGTGTATGTTGAGTTTCCATGTACACTCAACATTGCTTCCAAAAACATTTTGACAAAAATTTTTTCGAAAAATTTCAGAATAATTTAGCAAAAAGTAGATGTTTTTAGATTCCTTTTTTCAAGGCAAAGACGATGGACAATGTTATTCAACGAAAAAATTATTTCTTCAGGGTGAAAATCGAGGATATAAGTGTGAACTTATATCAGTTGATATCTCGGTGCATTTTTAAGCTAGCGCAAATCTGATTACACAGATCGACGCAGCTTAAAAATCCGCATCGAATGCACTATACTACATTGAGAAACGCTTAATACAAAAATTAGTTATGATCGTTTGAAAAATGATGCATTAGTGTATGTTGAGTTTCCATGTACACTCAACATTGCTTCCAAAAACATTTTGACAAAAATTTTTTCGAAACATTTCAAAATAATTTAGCAAAAAGTAGATGTTTTTAGATTCCTTTTTTCAAGGCAAAAACGATGGACAATGTTATTCAACGAAAAAATTAATTCTTCAGGGTGAAAATCGGGTATATATGTGTGAACTTATATCAGTTGATATCTCGGTGCATTTTTAAGCTAGCGCAAATCTGATAACACAGATCGACGCAGCTTAAAAATCCGCATCGAATGCACTATACTACATTGAGAAACGCTTAATACAAAAATTAGTTATGATCGTTTGAAAAATGATGCATTAGTGTATGTTGAGTTTCCATGTACACTCAACATTGCTTCCAAAAACATTTTGACAAAAATTTTTTCGAAAAATTTCAGAATAATTTAGCAAAAAGTAGATGTTTTTAGATTCCTTTTTTCAAGGCAAAGACGATGGACAATGTTATTCAACGAAAAAATTATTTCTTCAGGGTGAAAATCGAGGATATAAGTGTGAACTTATATCAGTTGATATCTCGGTGCATTTTTAAGCTAGCGCAAATCTGATAACACAGATCGACGCAGCTTAAAAATCCGCATCGAATGCACTATACTACATTGAGAAACGCTTAATACAAAAATTAGTTATGATCGTTTGAAAAATGATGCATTAGTGTGTGTTGAGTTTCCATGTACACTCAACATTGCTTCCAAAAACATTTTGACAAAAATTTTTTCGAAAAATTTCAAAATAATTTAGCAAAAAGTAGATGTTTTTAGATTCCTTTTTTCAAGGCAAAGACGATGGACAATGTTATTCAACGAAAAAATTATTTCTTCAGGGTGAAAATCGAGGATATAAGTGTGAACTTATATCAGTTGATATCTCGGTGCATTTTTAAGCTAGCGCAAATCTGATAACACAGATCGACGCAGCTTAAAAATCCGCATCGAATGCACTATATTACATTGAGAAACGCTTAATACAAAAATTAGTTATGATCGTTTGAAAAATGATGCATTAGTGTATGTTGAGTTTCCATGTACACTCAACATTGCTTCCAAAAACATTTTGACAAAAATTTTTTCGAAAATTTTCAAAATAATTTAGCAAAAAGTAGATGTTTTTAGATTCCATTTTTCAAGGCAAAGACGATGAACAATGTTATTCAACGAAAAAATTATTTCTTCAGGGTGAAAATCGAGGATATAAGTGTGAACTTATATCAGTTGATATCTCGGTGCATTTTTAAGCTAGCGCAAATCTGATTACACAGATCGACGCAGCTTAAAAATCCGCATCGAATGCACTATACTACATTGAGAAACGCTTAATACAAAAATTAGTTATGATCGTTTGAAAAATGATGCATTAGTGTATGTTGAGTTTCCATGTACACTCAACATTGCTTCCAAAAACATTTTGACAAAAATTTTTTCGAAACATTTCAAAATAATTTAGCAAAAAGTAGATGTTTTTAGATTCCTTTTTTCAAGGCAAAAACGATGGACAATGTTATTCAACGAAAAAATTAATTCTTCAGGGTGAAAATCGGGTATATATGTGTGAACTTATATCAGTTGATATCTCGGTGCATTTTTAAGCTAGCGCAAATCTGATAACACAGATCGACGCAGCTTGAAAATCCGCATCGAATGCACTATACTACATTGAGAAACGCTTAATACAAAAATTAGTTATGATTGTTTGAAAAATGATGCATTAGTGTATGTTGAGTTTCCATGTACACTCAACATTGTTTCCAAAAACATTTTGACAAAAATTTTTTTGAAAAATTTCAGAATAATTTAGCAAAAAGTAGCTGTTTTTAGTTTCCATTTTTCAAGGCAAAGACGATGGACAATGTTATTCAACGAAAAAATTATTTCTTCAGGGTGAAAATCGAGGATATAAGTGTGAACTTATATCAGTTGATATCTCGGTGCATTTTTAAGCTAGCGCAAATCTGATAACACAGATCGACGCAGCTTAAAAATCCGCATCGGATGCACTATACTACATTGAGAAACGCTTAATACAAAAATTAGTTATGATCGTTTGAAAAATGATGCATTAGTGTATGTTGAGTTTCCATGTACACTCAACATTGTTTCCAAAAACATTTTGACAAAAATTTTTTTGAAAAATTTCAGAATAATTTAGCAAAAAGTAGCTGTTTTTAGATTCCATTTTTCGAGGCAAAGACGATAGACAATGTTATTCAACAAGAAAATTAATTCTTCAGGGTGAAAATCGAGGATATAAGTGTGAACTTATATCAGTTGATATCTCGGTGCATTTTTAAGCTAGCGCAAATCTGATAACACAGATCGACGCAGCTTAAAAATCCGCATCGAATGCACTATACTACATTGAGAAACGCTTAATACAAAAATTAGTTATGATCGTTTGAAAAATGATGCATTAGTGTATGTTGAGTTTCCATGTACACTCAACATTGCTTCCAAAAACATTTTGACAAAAATTTTTTCGAAAAATTTCAAAATAATTTAGCAAAAAGTAGATGTTTTTAGATTCCATTTCTCAAGGCAAAGACGATAGACAATGTTATTCAACGAAAAAATTAATTCTTCAGGGTGAAAATCGAGGATATAAGTGTGAACTTATATCAGTTGATATCTCGGTGCATTTTTAAGCTAGCGCAAATCTGATAACACAGATCGACGCAGCTTAAAAATCCGCATCGAATGCACTATACTACATTGAGAAACACTTGATACAAAAATTAGTTATGATCGTTTGAAAAATGATGCATTAGTGTATGTTGAGTTTCCATGTACACTCAACATTGCTTCCAAAAACATTTTGACAAAAATTTTTTCGAAAAATTTCAAAATAATTTAGCAAAAAGTAGATGTTTTTAGATTCCTTTTTTCAAGGCAAAAACGATGGACAATGTTATTCAACGAAAAAATTAATTCTTCAGGGTGAAAATCGGGTATATATGTGTGAACTTATATCAGTTGATATCTCGGTGCATTTTTAAGCTAGCGCAAATCTGATAACACAGATCGACGCAGCTTGAAAATCCGCATCGAATGCACTATACTACATTGAGAAACGCTTAATACAAAAATTAGTTATGATTGTTTGAAAAATGATGCATTAGTGTATGTTGAGTTTCCATGTACACTCAACATTGTTTCCAAAAACATTTTGACAAAAATTTTTTTGAAAAATTTCAGAATAATTTAGCAAAAAGTAGCTGTTTTTAGATTCCATTTTTCAAGGCAAAGACGATGGACAATGTTATTCAACGAAAAAATTATTTCTTCAGGGTGAAAATCGAGGATATAAGTGTGAACTTATATCAGTTGATATCTCGGTGCATTTTTAAGCTAGCGCAAATCTGATAACACAGATCGACGCAGCTTAAAAATCCGCATCGAATGCACTATACTACATTGAGAAACGCTTAATACAAAAATTAGTTATGATCGTTTGAAAAATGATGCATTAGTGTATGTTGAGTTTCCATGTACACTCAACATTGTTTCCAAAAACATTTTGACAAAAATTTTTTTGAAAAATTTCAGAATAATTTAGCAAAAAGTAGCTGTTTTTAGATTCCATTTTTCGAGGCAAAGACGATAGACAATGTTATTCAACAAGAAAATTAATTCTTCAGGGTGAAAATCGAGGATATAAGTGTGAACTTATATCAGTTGATATCTCGGTGCATTTTTAAGCTAGCGCAAATCTGATAACACAGATCGACGCAGCTTAAAAATCCGCATCGAATGCACTATACTACATTGAGAAACGCTTAATACAAAAATTAGTTATGATCGTTTGAAAAATGATGCATTAGTGTATGTTGAGTTTCCATGTACACTCAACATTGCTTCCAAAAACATTTTGACAAAAATTTTTTCGAAAAATTTCAAAATAATTTAGCAAAAAGTAGATGTTTTTAGATTCCATTTCTCAAGGCAAAGACGATAGACAATGTTATTCAACGAAAAAATTAATTCTTCAGGGTGAAAATCGAGGATATAAGTGTGAACTTATATCAGTTGATATCTCGGTGCATTTTTAAGCTAGCGCAAATCTGATAACACAGATCGACGCAGCTTAAAAATCCGCATCGAATGCACTATACTACATTGAGAAACACTTGATACAAAAATTAGTTATGATCGTTTGAAAAATGATGCATTAGTGTATGTTGAGTTTCCATGTACACTCAACATTGCTTCCAAAAACATTTTGACAAAAATTTTTTCGAAAAATTTCAAAATAATTTAGCAAAAAGTAGATGTTTTTAGATTCCTTTTTTCAAGGCAAAGACGATGGACAAAGTTATTCAACGAAAAAATTATTTCTTCAGGGTGAAAATCGAGGATATAAGTGTGAACTTATATCAGTTGATATCTCGGTGCATTTTTAAGCTAGCGCAAATCTGATAACACAGATCGACGCAGCTTAAAAATCCGCATCGAATGCACTATACTACATTGAGAAACGCTTAATACAAAAATTAGTTATGATTGTTTGAAAAATGATGCATTAGTGTATGTTGAGTTTCCATGTACACTCAACATTGCTTCCAAAAACATTTTGACAAAAATTTTTTCGAAAAATTTCAAAATAATTTAGCAAAAAGTAGATGTTTTTAGATTCCATTTTTCAAGGCAAAGACGATGGACAATGTTATTCAACGAAAAAATTATTTCTTCAGGGTGAAAATCGAGGATATAAGTGTGAACTTATATCAGTTGATATCTCGGTGCATTTTTAAGCTAGCGCAAATCTGATAACACAGATCGACGCAGCTTAAAAATCCGCATCGAATGCACTATACTACATTGAGAAACGCTTAATACAAAAATTAGTTATGATCGTTTGAAAAATGATGCATTAGTGTATGTTGAGTTTCCATGTACACTCAACATTGCTTCCAAAAACATTTTGACAAAAATTTTTTCGAAAAATTTCAAAATAATTTAGCAAAAAGTAGATGTTTTTAGATTCCATTTCTCAAGGCAAAGACGATAGACAATGTTATTCAACGAAAAAATTAATTCTTCAGGGTGAAAATCGAGGATATAAGTGTGAACTTATATCAGTTGATATCTCGGTGCATTTTTAAGCTAGCGCAAATCTGATAACACAGATCGACGCAGCTTAAAAATCCGCATCGAATGCACTATACTACATTGAGAAACACTTGATACAAAAATTAGTTATGATCGTTTGAAAAATGATGCATTAGTGTATGTTGAGTTTCCATGTACACTCAACATTGCTTCCAAAAACATTTTGACAAAAATTTTTTCGAAAAATTTCAAAATAATTTAGCAAAAAGTAGATGTTTTTAGATTCCTTTTTTCAAGGCAAAGACGATGGACAAAGTTATTCAACGAAAAAATTATTTCTTCAGGGTGAAAATCGAGGATATAAGTGTGAACTTATATCAGTTGATATCTCGGTGCATTTTTAAGCTAGCGCAAATCTGATAACACAGATCGACGCAGCTTAAAAATCCGCATCGAATGCACTATACTACATTGAGAAACGCTTAATACAAAAATTAGTTATGATCGTTTGAAAAATGATGCATTAGTGTATGTTGAGTTTCCATGTACACTCAACATTGCTTCCAAAAACATTTTGACAAAAATTTTTTCGAAAAATTTCAAAATAATTTAGCAAAAAGTAGATGTTTTTAGATTCCATTTTTCAAGGCAAAGACGATGGACAATGTTATTCAACGAAAAAATTATTTCTTCAGGGTGAAAATCGAGGATATAAGTGTGAACTTATATCAGTTGATATCTCGGTGCATTTTTAAGCTAGCGCAAATCTGATAACACAGATCGACGCAGCTTAAAAATCCGCATCGAATGCACTATACTACATTGAGAAACGCTTAATACAAAAATTAGTTATGATCGTTTGAAAAATGATGCATTAGTGTATGTTGAGTTTCCATGTACACTCAACATTGCTTCCAAAAACATTTTGACAAAAATTTTTTCGAAAAATTTCAAAATAATTTAGCAAAAAGTAGATGTTTTTAGATTCCATTTTTCAAGGCAAAGACGATGGACAATGTTATTCAACGAAAAAATTATTTCTTCAGGGTGAAAATCGAGGATATAAGTGTGATCTTATATCAGTTGATATCTCGGTGCATTTTTAAGCTAGCGCAAATCTGATAACACAGATCGACGCAGCTTAAAAATCCGCATCGAATGCACTATACTACATTGAGAAACGCTTAATACAAAAATTAGTTATGATCGTTTGAAAAATGATGCATTAGTGTATGTTGAGTTTCCATGTACACTCAACATTGCTTCCAAAAACATTTTGACAAAAATTTTTTCGAAAAATTTCAAAATAATTTAGCAAAAAATAGATGTTTTTAGATTCCATTTCTCAAGGCAAAGACGATAGACAATGTTATTCAACGAAAAAATTAATTCTTCAGGGTGAAAATCGAGGATATAAGTGTGAACTTATATCAGTTGATATCTCGGTGCATTTTTAAGCTAGCGCAAATCTGATAACAGAGATCGACGCAGCTTAAAAATCCGCATCGAATGCACTATACTACATTGAGAAACACTTGATACAAAAATTAGTTATGATCGTTTGAAAAATGATGCATTAGTGTATGTTGAGTTTCCATGTACACTCAACATTGCTTCCAAAAACATTTTGACAAAAATTTTTTCGAAAAATTTCAAAATAATTTAGCAAAAAGTAGATGTTTTTAGATTCCTTTTTTCAAGGCAAAGACGATGGACAATGTTATTCAACGAAAAAATTATTTCTTCAGGGTGAAAATCGAGGATATAAGTGTGAACTTATATCAGTTGATATCTCGGTGCATTTTTAAGCTAGCGCAAATCTGATAACACAGATCGACGCAGCTTAAAAATCCGCATCGAATGCACTATACTACATTGAGAAACGCTTAATACAAAAATTAGTTATGATCGTTTGAAAAATGATGCATTAGTGTATGTTGAGTTTCCATGTACACTCAACATTGCTTCCAAAAACATTTTGACAAAAATTTTTTCGAAACATTTCAAAATAATTTAGCAAAAAGTAGATGTTTTTAGATTCCTTTTTTCAAGGCAAAAACGATGGACAATGTTATTCAACGAAAAAATTAATTCTTCAGGGTGAAAATCGGGTATATATGTGTGAACTTATATCAGTTGATATCTCGGTGCATTTTTAAGCTAGCGCAAATCTGATAACACAGATCGACGCAGCTTAAAAATCCGCATCGAATGCACTATACTACATTGAGAAACGCTTAATACAAAAATTAGTTATGATCGTTTGAAAAATGATGCATTAGTGTATGTTGAGTTTCCATGTACACTCAACATTGCTTCCAAAAACATTTTGACAAAAATTTTTTCGAAAAATTTCAAAATAATTTAGCAAAAAGTAGATGTTTTAAGATTCCATTTTTCGAGGCAAAGACGATGGACAATGTTATTCAACGAAAAAATTAATTCTTCAGGGTGAAAATCGAGGATATAAGTGTGAACTTATATCAGTTGATATCTCGGTGCATTTTTAAGCTAGCGCAAATCTGATAACACAGATCGACGCAGCTTAAAAATCCGCATCGAATGCACTATACTACATTGAGAAACGCTTAATACAAAAATTAGTTATGATCGTTTGAAAAATGATGCATTAGTGTGTGTTGAGTTTCCATGTACACTCAACATTGCTTCCAAAAACATTTTGACAAAAATTTTTTCGAAAAATTTCAAAATAATTTAGCAAAAAGTAGATGTTTTAAGATTCCATTTTTCGAGGCAAAGACGATGGACAATGTTATTCAACGAAAAAATTAATTCTTCAGGGTGAAAATCGAGGATATAAGTGTGAACTTATATCAGTTGATATCTCGGTGCATTTTTAAGCTAGCGCAAATCTGATAACACAGATCGACGCAGCTTAAAAATCCGCATCGAATGCACTATACTACATTGAGAAACGCTTAATACAAAAATTAGTTATGATCGTTTGAAAAATGATGCATTAGTGTATGTTGAGTTTCCATGTACACTCAACATTGCTTCCAAAAACATTTTGACAAAAATTTTTTCGAAAAATTTCAGAATAATTTAGCAAAAAGTAGATGTTTTTAGATTCCTTTTTTCAAGGCAAAGACGATGGACAATGTTATTCAACGAAAAAATTATTTCTTCAGGGTGAAAATCGAGGATATAAGTGTGAACTTATATCAGTTGATATCTCGGTGCATTTTTAAGCTAGCGCAAATCTGATAACACAGATCGACGCAGCTTAAAAATCCGCATCGAATGCACTATACTACATTGAGAAACGCTTAATACAAAAATTAGTTATGATCGTTTGAAAAATGATGCATTAGTGTATGTTGAGTTTCCATGTACACTCAACATTGCTTCCAAAAACATTTTGACAAAAATTTTTTCGAAAAATTTCAAAATAATTTAGCAAAAAGTAGATGTTTTTAGATTCCTTTTTTCAAGGCAAAGACGATGGACAATGTTATTCAACGAAAAAATTATTTCTTCAGGGTGAAAATCGAGGATATAAGTGTGAACTTATATCAGTTGATATCTCGGTGCATTTTTAAGCTAGCGCAAATCTGATAACACAGATCGACGCAGCTTAAAAATCCGCATCGAATGCACTATACTACATTGAGAAACGCTTAATACAAAAATTAGTTATGATCGTTTGAAAAATGATGCATTAGTGTATGTTGAGTTTCCATGTACACTCAACATTGCTTCCAAAAACATTTTGACAAAAATTTTTTCGAAACATTTCAAAATAATTTAGCAAAAAGTAGATGTTTTTAGATTCCTTTTTTCAAGGCAAAAACGATGGACAATGTTATTCAACGAAAAAATTAATTCTTCAGGGTGAAAATCGGGTATATATGTGTGAACTTATATCAGTTGATATCTCGGTGCATTTTTAAGCTAGCGCAAATCTGATAACACAGATCGACGCAGCTTGAAAATCCGCATCGAATGCACTATACTACATTGAGAAACGCTTAATACAAAAATTAGTTATGATTGTTTGAAAAATGATGCATTAGTGTATGTTGAGTTTCCATGTACACTCAACATTGTTTCCAAAAACATTTTGACAAAAATTTTTTTGAAAAATTTCAGAATAATTTAGCAAAAAGTAGCTGTTTTTAGATTCCATTTTTCAAGGCAAAGACGATGGACAATGTTATTCAACGAAAAAATTATTTCTTCAGGGTGAAAATCGAGGATATAAGTGTGAACTTATATCAGTTGATATCTCGGTGCATTTTTAAGCTAGCGCAAATCTGATAACACAGATCGACGCAGCTTAAAAATCCGCATCGAATGCACTATACTACATTGAGAAACGCTTAATACAAAAATTAGTTATGATCGTTTGAAAAATGATGCATTAGTGTATGTTGAGTTTCCATGTACACTCAACATTGCTTCCAAAAACATTTTGACAAAAATTTTTTCGAAAAATTTCAAAATAATTTAGCAAAAAGTAGATGTTTTTAGATTCCTTTTTTCAAGGCAAAGACGATGGACAATGTTATTCAACGAAAAAATTATTTCTTCAGGGTGAAAATCGAGGATATAAGTGTGAACTTATATCAGTTGATATCTCGGTGCATTTTTAAGCTAGCGCAAATCTGATAACACAGATCGACGCAGCTTAAAAATCCGCATCGAATGCACTATACTACATTGAGAAACGCTTAATACAAAAATTAGTTATGATCGTTTGAAAAATGATGCATTAGTGTATGTTGAGTTTCCATGTACACTCAACATTGCTTCCAAAAACATTTTGACAAAAATTTTTTCGAAACATTTCAAAATAATTTAGCAAAAAGTAGATGTTTTTAGATTCCTTTTTTCAAGGCAAAAACGATGGACAATGTTATTCAACGAAAAAATTAATTCTTCAGGGTGAAAATCGGGTATATATGTGTGAACTTATATCAGTTGATATCTCGGTGCATTTTTAAGCTAGCGCAAATCTGATAACACAGATCGACGCAGCTTAAAAATCCGCATCGAATGCACTATACTACATTGAGAAACGCTTAATACAAAAATTAGTTATGATCGTTTGAAAAATGATGCATTAGTGTATGTTGAGTTTCCATGTACACTCAACATTGCTTCCAAAAACATTTTGACAAAAATTTTTTCGAAAAATTTCAAAATAATTTAGCAAAAAGTAGATGTTTTTAGATTCCTTTTTTCAAGGCAAAGACGATGGACAATGTTATTCAACGAAAAAATTATTTCTTCAGGGTGAAAATCGAGGATATAAGTGTGAACTTATATCAGTTGATATCTCGGTGCATTTTTAAGCTAGCGCAAATCTGATAACACAGATCGACGCAGCTTAAAAATCCGCATCGAATGCACTATACTACATTGAGAAACGCTTAATACAAAAATTAGTTATGATCGTTTGAAAAATGATGCATTAGTGTATGTTGAGTTTCCATGTACACTCAACATTGCTTCCAAAAACATTTTGACAAAAATTTTTTCGAAACATTTCAAAATAATTTAGCAAAAAGTAGATGTTTTTAGATTCCTTTTTTCAAGGCAAAAACGATGGACAATGTTATTCAACGAAAAAATTAATTCTTCAGGGTGAAAATCGGGTATATATGTGTGAACTTATATCAGTTGATATCTCGGTGCATTTTTAAGCTAGCGCAAATCTGATAACACAGATCGACGCAGCTTAAAAATCCGCATCGAATGCACTATACTACATTGAGAAACGCTTAATACAAAAATTAGTTATGATCGTTTGAAAAATGATGCATTAGTGTATGTTGAGTTTCCATGTACACTCAACATTGCTTCCAAAAACATTTTGACAAAAATTTTTTCGAAACATTTCAAAATAATTTAGCAAAAAGTAGATGTTTTTAGATTCCTTTTTTCAAGGCAAAAACGATGGACAATGTTATTCAACGAAAAAATTAATTCTTCAGGGTGAAAATCGGGTATATATGTGTGAACTTATATCAGTTGATATCTCGGTGCATTTTTAAGCTAGCGCAAATCTGATAACACAGATCGACGCAGCTTAAAAATCCGCATCGAATGCACTATACTACATTGAGAAACGCTTAATACAAAAATTAGTTATGATCGTTTGAAAAATGATGCATTAGTGTATGTTGAGTTTCCATGTACACTCAACATTGCTTCCAAAAACATTTTGACAAAAATTTTTTCGAAAAATTTCAGAATAATTTAGCAAAAAGTAGATGTTTTTAGATTCCTTTTTTCAAGGCAAAGACGATGGACAATGTTATTCAACGAAAAAATTATTTCTTCAGGGTGAAAATCGAGGATATAAGTGTGAACTTATATCAGTTGATATCTCGGTGCATTTTTAAGCTAGCGCAAATCTGATAACACAGATCGACGCAGCTTAAAAATCCGCATCGAATGCACTATACTACATTGAGAAACGCTTAATACAAAAATTAGTTATGATCATTTGAAAAATGATGCATTAGTGTATGTTGAGTTTCCATGTACACTCAACATTGCTTCCAAAAACATTTTGACAAAAATTTTTTCGAAAAATTTCAGAATAATTTAGCAAAAAGTAGATGTTTTTAGATTCCTTTTTTCAAGGCAAAGACGATGGACAATGTTATTCAACGAAAAAATTATTTCTTCAGGGTGAAAATCGAGGATATAAGTGTGAACTTATATCAGTTGATATCTCGGTGCATTTTTAAGCTAGCGCAAATCTGATAACACAGATCGACGCAGCTTAAAAATCCGCATCGAATGCACTATACTACATTGAGAAACGCTTAATACAAAAATTAGTTATGATCGTTTGAAAAATGATGCATTAGTGTATGTTGAGTTTCCATGTACACTCAACATTGCTTCCAAAAACATTTTGACAAAAATTTTTTCGAAACATTTCAAAATAATTTAGCAAAAAGTAGATGTTTTTAGATTCCTTTTTTCAAGGCAAAAACGATGGACAATGTTATTCAACGAAAAAATTAATTCTTCAGGGTGAAAATCGGGTATATATGTGTGAACTTATATCAGTTGATATCTCGGTGCATTTTTAAGCTAGCGCAAATCTGATAACACAGATCGACGCAGCTTAAAAATCCGCATCGAATGCACTATACTACATTGAGAAACGCTTAATACAAAAATTAGTTATGATCGTTTGAAAAATGATGCATTAGTGTATGTTGAGTTTCCATGTACACTCAACATTGCTTCCAAAAACATTTTGACAAAAATTTTTTCGAAAAATTTCAGAATAATTTAGCAAAAAGTAGATGTTTTTAGATTCCTTTTTTCAAGGCAAAGACGATGGACAATGTTATTCAACGAAAAAATTATTTCTTCAGGGTGAAAATCGAGGATATAAGTGTGAACTTATATCAGTTGATATCTCGGTGCATTTTTAAGCTAGCGCAAATCTGATAACACAGATCGACGCAGCTTAAAAATCCGCATCGAATGCACTATACTACATTGAGAAACGCTTAATACAAAAATTAGTTATGATCGTTTGAAAAATGATGCATTAGTGTATGTTGAGTTTCCATGTACACTCAACATTGCTTCCAAAAACATTTTGACAAAAATTTTTTCGAAAAATTTCAAAATAATTTAGCAAAAAGTAGATGTTTTTAGATTCCATTTTTCAAGGCAAAGACGATGGACAATGTTATTCAACGAAAAAATTATTTCTTCAGGGTGAAAATCGAGGATATAAGTGTGAACTTATATCAGTTGATATCTCGGTGCA
Organism: Auanema rhodensis; assembly: GCA_964057225.1. Classification (NCBI taxonomy): domain Eukaryota; kingdom Metazoa; phylum Nematoda; class Chromadorea; order Rhabditida; family Rhabditidae; genus Auanema; species Auanema rhodense. Next base: position 3,003,197 of record OZ059899.1, on the reverse strand, counting down.
TTTTTAAGCTAGCGCAAATCTGATAACACAGATCGACGCAGCTTAAAAATCCGCATCGAATGCACTATACTACATTGAGAAACGCTTAATACAAAAATTAGTTATGATCGTTTGAAAAATGATGCATTAGTGTATGTTGAGTTTCCATGTACACTCAACATTGCTTCCAAAAACATTTTGACAAAAATTTTTTCGAAAAATTTCAAAATAATTTAGCAAAAAGTAGATGTTTTTAGATTCCTTTTTTCAAGGCAAAAACGATGGACAATGTTATTCAACGAAAAAATTAATTCTTCAGGGTGAAAATCGGGTATATATGTGTGAACTTATATCAGTTGATATCTCGGTGCATTTTTAAGCTAGCGCAAATCTGATAACACAGATCGACGCAGCTTAAAAATCCGCATCGAATGCACTATACTACATTGAGAAACGCTTAATACAAAAATTAGTTATGATCGTTTGAAAAATGATGCATTAGTGTATGTTGAGTTTCCATGTACACTCAACATTGCTTCCAAAAACATTTTGACAAAAATTTTTTCGAAACATTTCAAAATAATTTAGCAAAAAGTAGATGTTTTTAGATTCCTTTTTTCAAGGCAAAAACGATGGACAATGTTATTCAACGAAAAAATTAATTCTTCAGGGTGAAAATCGGGTATATATGTGTGAACTTATATCAGTTGATATCTCGGTGCATTTTTAAGCTAGCGCAAATCTGATAACACAGATCGACGCAGCTTAAAAATCCGCATCGAATGCACTATACTACATTGAGAAACGCTTAATACAAAAATTAGTTATGATCGTTTGAAAAATGATGCATTAGTGTATGTTGAGTTTCCATGTACACTCAACATTGCTTCCAAAAACATTTTGACAAAAATTTTTTCGAAACATTTCAAAATAATTTAGCAAAAAGTAGATGTTTTTAGATTCCTTTTTTCAAGGCAAAAACGATGGACAATGTTATTCAACGAAAAAATTAATTCTTCAGGGTGAAAATCGGGTATATATGTGTGAACTTATATCAGTTGATATCTCGGTGCATTTTTAAGCTAGCGCAAATCTGATAACACAGATCGACGCAGCTTAAAAATCCGCATCGAATGCACTATACTACATTGAGAAACGCTTAATACAAAAATTAGTTATGATCGTTTGAAAAATGATGCATTAGTGTATGTTGAGTTTCCATGTACACTCAACATTGCTTCCAAAAACATTTTGACAAAAATTTTTTCGAAAAATTTCAAAATAATTTAGCAAAAAGTAGATGTTTTTAGATTCCATTTTTCAAGGCAAAGACGATGGACAATGTTATTCGACGAAAAAAACAATTCTTCAGGGTGAAAATCGAGGATATAAGTGTGAACTTATATCAGTTGATATCTCGGTGCATTTTTAAGCTAGCGCAAATCTGATAACACAGATCGACGCAGCTTAAAAATCCGCATCGAATGCACTATACTATATTGAGAAACGCTTAATACAAAAATTAGTTATGATCGTTTGAAAAATGATGCATTAGTGTATGTTGAGTTTCCATGTACACTCAACATTGCTTCCAAAAACATTTTGACAAAAATTTTTTCGAAAAATTTCAAAAAAATTTAGCAAAAAGTAGATGTTTTTAGATTCCATTTTTCAAGGCAAAGACGATGGACAATGTTATTCGACGAAAAAAACAATTCTTCAGGGTGAAAATCGAGGATATAAGTGTGAACTTATATCAGTTGATATCTCGGTGCATTTTTAAGCTAGCGCAAATCTGATAACACAGATCGACGCAGCTTAAAAATCCGCATCGAATGCACTATACTATATTGAGAAACGCTCAATACAAAAATTAGTTATGATTGTTTGAAAAATGATGCATTAGTGTATGTTGAGTTTCCATGTACACTCAACATTGCTTCCAAAAACATTTTGACAAAAATTTTTTCGAAAAATTTCAAAATAATTTAGCAAAAAGTAGATGTTTTTAGATTCCTTTTTTCAAGGCAAAGACGATGGACAATGTTATTCAACGAAAAAATCAATTCTTCAGGGTGAAAATCGAGGATATAAGTGTGAACTTATATCAGTTGATATCTCGGTGCATTTTTAAGCTAGAGCAAATCTGATAACACAGATCGACGCAGCTTAAAAATCCGCATCGAATGCACTATACTATATTGAGAAACGCTTAATACAAAAATTAGTTATGATCGTTTGAAAAATGATGCATTAGTGTATGTTGAGTTTCCATGTACACTCAACATTGCTTCCAAAAACATTTTGACAAAAATTTTTTCGAAAAATTTCAAGATAATTTAGCAAAAAGTAGATGTTTTTAGATTTCTTTTCTCAAGGCAAAGACGATGGACAATGTTATTCAACTAAAAAATCAATTCTTCAGGATGAAAATCGAGGATATAAGTGTGAACTTATATCAGTTGATATCTCGGTGCATTTTTAAGCTAGCGCAAATCTGATAACACAGATCGACGCAGCTTAAAAATCCGCATAGAATGCACTATACTACATTGAGAAACGCTTAATACAAAAATAAGTTATGATCGTTTGAAAAATGATGCATTAGTGTATGTTGAGTTTCCATGTACACTCAACATTGCTTCCAAAAACATTTTGACAAAAATTTTCTCGAAAAATTTCAAAATAATTATGCAAAAAGTAGATGTTTTTAGATTCCTTTTTTTAAGGCAAAGACGATGGACAATGTTATTCAACGAAAAAATTAATTCTTCAGGGTGAAAATCGAGGATATAAGTGTGAACTTATATCAGTTGATATCTCGGTGCATTTTTAAGCTAGCGCAAATCTGATAACACAGATCGACGCAGCTTAAAAATCCGCATCGAATGCACTACACTACATTGAGAAACGCTTAATACAAAAATTAGTTATGATCGTTTGAAAAATGATGCATTAGTGTATGTTGAGTTTCCATGTACACTCAACATTGCTTCCAAAAACATTTTGACAAAAATTTTTTCGAAAAATTTCAAAATAATTTAGCAAAAAGTAGATGTTTTTAGATTCCTTTTTTCAAGGCAAAGACGATGGACAATGTTATTCAACGAAAAAATTAATTCTTCAGGGTGAAAATCGAGGATATAAGTGTGAACTTATATCAGTTGATATCTCGGTGCATTTTTAAGCTAGAGCAAATCTGATAACACAGATCGACGCAGCTTAAAAATCCGCATCGAATGCACTATACTACATTGAGAAACGCTTAATACAAAAATTAGTTATGATCGTTTGAAAAATGATGCATTAGTGTATGTTGAGTTTCCATGTACACTCAACATTGCTTCCAAAAACATTTTGACAAAAATTTTTTCGAAAAATTTCAAGATAATTTAGCAAAAAGTAGATGTTTTTAGATTTCTTTTCTCAAGGCAAAGACGATGGACAATGTTATTCAACTAAAAAATTAATTCTTCAGGATGAAAATCGAGGATATAAGTGTGAACTTATATCAGTTGATATCTCGGTGCATTTTTAAGCTAGCGCAAATCTGATAACACAGATCGACGCAGCTTAAAAATCCGCATCGAATGCACTATACTACATTGAGAAACGCTTAATACAAAAATAAGTTATGATCGTTTGAAAAATGATGCATTAGTGTATGTTGAGTTTCCATGTACACTCAACATTGCTTCCAAAAACATTTTGACAAAAATTTTCTCGAAAAATTTCAAAATAATTATGCAAAAAGTAGATGTTTTTAGATTCCTTTTTTTAAGGCAAAGACGATGGACAATGTTATTCAACGAAAAAATTAATTCTTCAGGGCGAAAATCGAGGATATAAGTGTGAACTTATATCAGTTGATATCTCGGTTCATTTTTAAGCTAGCGCAAATCTGATAACACAGATCGACGCAGCTTAAAAATCCGCATCGAATGCACTATACTACATTGAGAAACGCTTAATACAAAAATTAGTTATGATCGTTTGAAAAATGATGCATTAGTGTATGTTGAGTTTCCATGTACACTCAACATTGCTTCCAAAAACATTTTGACAAAAATTTTCTCGAAAAATTTCAAAATAATTATGCAAAAAGTAGATGTTTTTAGATTCCTTTTTTTAAGGCAAAGACGATGGACAATGTTATTCAACGAAAAAATTAATTCTTCAGGGTGAAAATCGAAGATATAAGTGTGAACTTATATCAGTTGATATCTCGGTGCATTTTTAAGCTAGCGCAAATCTGATAACACAGATCGACGCAGCTTAAAAATCCGCATCGAATGCACTATACTATATTGAGTAACGCTTAATACAAAAATTAGTTATGATCGTTTGAAAAATGATGCATTAGTGTATGTTGAGTTTCCATGTACACTCAACATTGCTTCCAAAAACATTTTGACAAAAATTTTTTCGAAAAATTTCAAGATAATTTAGCAAAAAGTAGATGTTTTTAGATTTCTTTTCTCAAGGCAAAGACGATGGACAATGTTATTCAACTAAAAAATTAATTCTTCAGGATGAAAATCGAGGATATAAGTGTGAACTTATATCAGTTGATATCTCGGTGCATTTTTAAGCTAGCGCAAATCTGATAACACAGATCGACGCAGCTTAATAATCCGCATCGAATGCACTATACTACATTGAGAAACGCTTAATACAAAAATAAGTTATGATCGTTTGAAAAATGATGCATTAGTGTATGTTGAGTTTCCATGTACACTCAACATTGCTTCCAAAAACATTTTGACAAAAATTTTCTCGAAAAATTTCAAAATAATTATGCAAAAAGTAGATGTTTTTAGATTCCTTTTTTTAAGGCAAAGACGATGGACAATGTTATTCAACGAAAAAATTAATTCTTCAGGGCGAAAATCGAGGATATAAGTGTGAACTTATATCAGTTGATATCTCGGTTCATTTTTAAGCTAGCGCAAATCTGATAACACAGATCGACGCAGCTTAAAAATCCGCATCGAATGCACTATACTACATTGAGAAACGCTTAATACAAAAATAAGTTATGATCGTTTGAAAAATGATGCATTAGTGTATGTTGAGTTACCATGTACACTCAACATTGCTTCCAAAAACATTTTGACAAAAATTTTTTCTAAAAATTTCAAAATAATTTAGCAAAAAGTAGATGTTTTTAGATTTCTTTTTTCAAGGCAAAGACGATGGACAATGTTATTCAACGAAAAAATTAATTCTTCAGGGTGAAAATCGAGGATATAAGTGTGAACTTATATCAGTTGATATCTCGGTGCATTTTTAAGCTAGCGCAAATCTGATAACACAGATCGACGCAGCTTAAAAATCCGCATCGAATGCACTATACTATATTGAGAAACGCTTAATACAAAAATTAGTTATGATCGTTTGAAAAATGATGCATTAGTGTATGTTGAGTTTCCATGTACACTCAACATTGCTTCCAAAAACATTTTGACAAAAATTTTCTTGAAAAATTTCAAAATAATTTAGCAAAAAGTAGATGTTTTTAGATTCCTTTTTTTAAGGCAAAGACGATGGACAATGTTATTCAACGAAAAAATTAATTCTTCAGGGTGAAAATCGAGGATATAAGTGTGAACTTATATCAGTTGATATCTCGGTGCATTTTTAAGCTAGCGCGGACAATGTTATTCAACGAGAAAATTATTCCTTCAGGGTGAAAATCGAGGATATAAGTGTGAACTTATATCAGTTGATATCTCGGTGCATTTTTAAGCTAGCGCAAATCTGATAACACAGATCGACGCAGCTTAAAAATCCGCATCGAATGCACTAAACTACATTGAGAAACGCTTGATACAAAAATTAGTTATGATCGTTTGAAAAATGATGCATTAGTGTATGTTGAGTTTCCATGTACACTCAACATTGCTTCCAAAAACATTTTGACAAAAATTTTTTCGAAAAATTTCAAAATAATTTAGCAAAAAGTAGATGTTTTTAGATTCCATTTTTCAAGGCAAAGACGATGTACAATGTTATTTTTGCTTCCAAAAACATTTTGACAAAAATTTTCTCGAAAAATTTCAAAATAATTTAGCAAAAAGTAGATGTTTTTAGATTCCTTTTTTTAAGGCAAAGACGATGGACAATGTTATTCAACGAAAAAATTAATTCTTCAGGGTGAAAATCGAGGATATAAGTGTGAACTTATATCAGTTGATATCTCGGTGCATTTTTAAGCTAGCGCGGACAATGTTATTCAACGAGAAAATTATTCCTTCAGGGTGAAAATCGAGGATATAAGTGTGAACTTATATCAGTTGATATCTCGGTGCATTTTTAAGCTAGCGCAAATCTGATAACACAGATCGACGCAGCTTAAAAATCCGCATCGAATGCACTAAACTACATTGAGAAACGCTTGATACAAAAATTAGTTATGATCGTTTGAAAAATGATGCATTAGTGTATGTTGAGTTTCCATGTACACTCAACATTGCTTCCAAAAACATTTTGACAAAAATTTTTTCGAAAAATTTCAAAATAATTTAGCAAAAAGTAGATGTTTTTAGATTCCATTTTTCAAGGCAAAGACGATGTACAATGTTATTTTTGCTTCCAAAAACATTTTGACAAAAATTTTCTCGAAAAATTTCAAAATAATTTAGCAAAAAGTAGATGTTTTTAGATTCCTTTTTTTAAGGCAAAGACGATGGACAATGTTATTCAACGAAAAAATTAATTCTTCAGGGTGAAAATCGAGGATATAAGTGTGAACTTATATCAGTTGATATCTCGGTGCATTTTCAAGCTAGCGCGGACAATGTTATTCAACGAGAAAATTATTCCTTCAGGGTGAAAATCGAGGATATAAGTGTGAACTTATATCAGTTGATATCTCGGTGCATTTTTAAGCTAGCGCAAATCTGATAACACAGATCGACGCAGCTTAAAAATCCGCATCGAATGCACTAAACTACATTGAGAAACGCTTGATACAAAAATTAGTTATGATCGTTTGAAAAATGATGCATTAGTGTATGTTGAGTTTCCATGTACACTCAACATTGCTTCCAAAAACATTTTGACAAAAATTTTTTCGAAAAATTTCAAAATAATTTAGCAAAAAGTAGATGTTTTTAGATTCCATTTTTCAAGGCAAAGACGATGTACAATGTTATTTTTGCTTCCAAAAACATTTTGACAAAAATTTTCTCGAAAAATTTCAAAATAATTTAGCAAAAAGTAGATGTTTTTAGATTCCTTTTTTTAAGGCAAAGACGATGGACAATGTTATTCAACGAAAAAATTAAATCTTCAGGGTGAAAATCGAGGATATAAGTGTGAACTTATATCAGTTGATATCTCGGTGCATTTTTAAGCTAGCGCGGACAATGTTATTCAACGAGAAAATTATTCCTTCAGGGTGAAAATCGAGGATATAAGTGTGAACTTATATCAGTTGATATCTCGGTGCATTTTTAAGCTAGCGCAAATCTGATAACACAGATCGACGCAGCTTAAAAATCCGCATCGAATGCACTAAACTACATTGAGAAACGCTTGATACAAAAATTAGTTATGATCGTTTGAAAAATGATGCATTAGTGTATGTTGAGTTTCCATGTACACTCAACATTGCTTCCAAAAACATTTTGACAAAAATTTTTTCGAAAAATTTCAAAATAATTTAGCAAAAAGTAGATGTTTTTAGATTCCATTTTTCAAGGCAAAGAAAAATTTCAAAATAATTTAGCAAAAAGTAGATGTTTTTAGATTCCTTTTTTTAAGGCAAAGACGATGGACAATGTTATTCAACGAAAAAATTAATTCTTCAGGGTGAAAATCGAGGATATAAGTGTGAACTTATATCAGTTGATATCTCGGTGCATTTTTAAGCTAGCGCGGACAATGTTATTCAACGAGAAAATTATTCCTTCAGGGTGAAAATCGAGGATATAAGTGTGAACTTATATCAGTTGATATCTCGGTGCATTTTTAAGCTAGCGCAAATCTGATAACACAGATCGACGCAGCTTAAAAATCCGCATCGAATGCACTAAACTACATTGAGAAACGCTTGATACAAAAATTAGTTATGATCGTTTGAAAAATGATGCATTAGTGTATGTTGAGTTTCCATGTACACTCAACATTGCTTCCAAAAACATTTTGACAAAAATTTTTTCGAAAAATTTCAAAATAATTTAGCAAAAAGTAGATGTTTTTAGATTCCATTTTTCAAGGCAAAGACGATGTACAATGTTATTTTTGCTTCCAAAAACATTTTGACAAAAATTTTCTCGAAAAATTTCAAAATACACTAATGATCACTAATCAACATACACTAATGCATCATTTTTCAAACGATCATAACTTATTTTTGTATTAAGCGTTTCTCAATGTAGTATAGTGCATTCGATGCGGATTTTTAAGCTGCGTCGATCTGTGTTATCAGATTTGCGCTAGCTTAAAAATGCACCGAGATATCAACTGATATAAGTTCACACTTATATCCTCGATTTTCATCCTGAAGAATTAATTTTTTAGTTGAATAACATTGTCCATCGTCTTTGCCTTGAGAAAAGAAATCTAAAAACATCTACTTTTTGCTAAATTATCTTGAAATTTTTCGAAAAAATTTTTGTCAAAATGTTTTTGGAAGCAATGTTGAGTGTACATGGAAACTCAACATACACTAATGCATCATTTTTCAAACGATCATAACTAATTTTTGTATTAAGCGTTTCTCAATGTAGTATAGTGCATTCGATGCGGATTTTTAAGCTGCGTCGATCTGTGTTATCAGATTTGCGCTAGCTTAAAAATGAACCGAGATATCAACTGATATAAGTTCACACTTATATCCTCGATTTTCGCCCTGAAGAATTAATTTTTTCATTGAATAACATTGTCCATCGTCTTTGCCTTAAAAAAAGGAATCTAAAAACATCTACTTTTTGCATAATTATTTTGAAATTTTTCGAGAAAATTTTTGTCAAAATGTTTTTGGAAGCAATGTTGAGTGTACATGGAAACTCAACATACACTAATGCATCATTTTTCAAACGATCATAACTTATTTTTGTATTAAGCGTTTCTCAATGTAGTATAGTGCATTCGATGCGGATTTTTAAGCTGCGTCGATCTGTGTTATCAGATTTGCGCTAGCTTAAAAATGCACCGAGATATCAACTGATATAAGTTCACACTTATATCCTCGATTTTCACCCTGAAGGAATAATTTTCTCGTTGAATAACATTGTCCGCGCTAGCTTAAAAATGCACCGAGATATCAACTGATATAAGTTCACACTTATATCCTCGATTTTCACCCTGAAGAATTAATTTTTTCGTTGAATAACATTGTCCATCGTCTTTGCCTTAAAAAAAGGAATCTAAAAACATCTACTTTTTGCTAAATTATTTTGAAATTTTTCGAGAAAATTTTTGTCAAAATGTTTTTGGAAGCAAAAATAACATTGTACATCGTCTTTGCCTTGAAAAATGGAATCTAAAAACATCTACTTTTTGCTAAATTATTTTGAAATTTTTCGAAAAAATTTTTGTCAAAATGTTTTTGGAAGCAATGTTGAGTGTACATGGAAACTCAACATACACTAATGCATCATTTTTCAAACGATCATAACTAATTTTTGTATCAAGCGTTTCTCAATGTAGTTTAGTGCATTCGATGCGGATTTTTAAGCTGCGTCGATCTGTGTTATCAGATTTGCGCTAGCTTAAAAATGCACCGAGATATCAACTGATATAAGTTCACACTTATATCCTCGATTTTCACCCTGAAGGAATAATTTTCTCGTTGAATAACATTGTCCGCGCTAGCTTAAAAATGCACCGAGATATCAACTGATATAAGTTCACACTTATATCCTCGATTTTCACCCTGAAGAATTAGTTTTTTCGTTGAATAACATTGTCCATCGTCTTTGCCTTAAAAAAAGGAATCTAAAAACATCTACTTTTTGCTAAATTATTTTGAAATTTTTCGAGAAAATTTTTGTCAAAATGTTTTTGGAAGCAATGTTGAGTGTACATGGAAACTCAACATACACTAATGCATCATTTTTCAAACGATCATAACTAATTTTTGTATCAAGCGTTTCTCAATGTAGTTTAGTGCATTCGATGCGGATTTTTAAGCTGCGTCGATCTGTGTTATCAGATTTGCGCTAGCTTAAAAATGCACCGAGATATCAACTGATATAAGTTCACACTTATATCCTCGATTTTCACCCTGAAGGAATAATTTTCTCGTTGAATAACATTGTCCGCGCTAGCTTAAAAATGCACCGAGATATCAACTGATATAAGTTCACACTTATATCCTCGATTTTCACCCTGAAGAATTAGTTTTTTCGTTGAATAACATTGTCCATCGTCTTTGCCTTAAAAAAAGGAATCTAAAAACATCTACTTTTTGCTAAATTATTTTGAAATTTTTCGAGAAAATTTTTGTCAAAATGTTTTTGGAAGCAATGTTGAGTGTACATGGAAACTCAACATACACTAATGCATCATTTTTCAAACGATCATAACTAATTTTTGTATTAAGCGTTTCTCAATATAGTATAGTGCATTCGATGCGGATTTTTAAGCTGCGTCGATCTGTGTTATCAGATTTGCGCTAGCTTAAAAATGCACCGAGATATCAACTGATATAAGTTCACACTTATATCCTCGATTTTCACCCTGAAGAATTAATTTTTTCGTTGAATAACATTGTCCATCGTCTTTGCCTTGAAAAAAGAAATCTAAAAACATCTACTTTTTGCTAAATTATTTTGAAATTTTTAGAAAAAATTTTTGTCAAAATGTTTTTGGAAGCAATGTTGAGTGTACATGGTAACTCAACATACACTAATGCATCATTTTTCAAACGATCATAACTTATTTTTGTATTAAGCGTTTCTCAATGTAGTATAGTGCATTCGATGCGGATTTTTAAGCTGCGTCGATCTGTGTTATCAGATTTGCGCTAGCTTAAAAATGAACCGAGATATCAACTGATATAAGTTCACACTTATATCCTCGATTTTCGCCCTGAAGAATTAATTTTTTCGTTGAATAACATTGTCCATCGTCTTTGCCTTAAAATAAGGAATCTAAAAACATCTACTTTTTGCATAATTATTTTGAAATTTTTCGAGAAAATTTTTGTCAAAATGTTTTTGGAAGCAATGTTGAGTGTACATGGAAACTCAACATACACTAATGCATCATTTTTCAAACGATCATAACTTATTTTTGTATTAAGCGTTTCTCAATGTAGTATAGTGCATTCGATGCGGATTTTTAAGCTGCGTCGATCTGTGTTATCAGATTTGCGCTAGCTTAAAAATGCACCGAGATATCAACTGATATAAGTTCACACTTATATCCTCGATTTTCATCCTGAAGAATTAATTTTTTAGTTGAATAACATTGTCCATCGTCTTTGCCTTGAGAAAAGAAATCTAAAAACATCTACTTTTTGCTAAATTATCTTGAAATTTTTCGAAAAAATTTTTGTCAAAATGTTTTTGGAAGCAATGTTGAGTGTACATGGAAACTCAACATACACTAATGCATCATTTTTCAAACGATCATAACTAATTTTTGTATTAAGCGTTACTCAATATAGTATAGTGCATTCGATGCGGATTTTTAAGCTGCGTCGATCTGTGTTATCAGATTTGCGCTAGCTTAAAAATGCACCGAGATATCAACTGATATAAGTTCACACTTATATCTTCGATTTTCACCCTGAAGAATTAATTTTTTCGTTGAATAACATTGTCCATCGTCTTTGCCTTAAAAAAAGGAATCTAAAAACATCTACTTTTTGCATAATTATTTTGAAATTTTTCGAGAAAATTTTTGTCAAAATGTTTTTGGAAGCAATGTTGAGTGTACATGGAAACTCAACATACACTAATGCATCATTTTTCAAACGATCATAACTAATTTTTGTATTAAGCGTTTCTCAATGAAGTATAGTGCATTCGATGCGGATTTTTAAGCTGCGTCGATCTGTGTTATCAGATTTGCGTTAGCTTAAAAATGCACCGAGATATCAACTGATATAAGTTCACACTTATATCCTCGATTTTCACCCTGAAGAATTAATTTTTTTGTTGAATAACATTGTCTATCGTCTTCGCCTTGAAAAATGGAATCTAAAAACATCTACTTTTTGCTAAATTATTTTGAAATTTTTCGAAAAAATTTTTGTCAAAATGTTTTTGGAAGCAATGTTGAGTGTACATGGAAACTCAACATACACTAATGCATCATTTTTCAAACGATCATAACTAATTTTTGTATCAGGCGTTTCTCAATGTAGTATAGTGCATTCGATGCGGATTTTTAAGCTGCGTCGATCTGTGTTATCAGATTTGCGCTAGCTTAAAAATGCACCGAGATATCAACTGATATAAGTTCACACTTATATCCTCGATTTTCATCCTGAAGAATTAATTTTTTAGTTGAATAACATTGTCCATCGTCTTTGCCTTGAGAAAAGAAATCTAAAAACATCTACTTTTTGCTAAATTATCTTGAAATTTTTCGAAAAAATTTTTGTCAAAATGTTTTTGGAAGCAATGTTGAGTGTACATGGAAACTCAACATACACTAATGCATCATTTTTCAAACGATCATAACTAATTTTTGTATTAAGCGTTACTCAATATAGTATAGTGCATTCGATGCGGATTTTTAAGCTGCGTCGATCTGTGTTATCAGATTTGCGCTAGCTTAAAAATGCACCGAGATATCAACTGATATAAGTTCACACTTATATCTTCGATTTTCACCCTGAAGAATTAATTTTTTCGTTGAATAACATTGTCCATCGTCTTTGCCTTAAAAAAAGGAATCTAAAAACATCTACTTTTTGCATAATTATTTTGAAATTTTTCGAGAAAATTTTTGTCAAAATGTTTTTGGAAGCAATGTTGAGTGTACATGGAAACTCAACATACACTAATGCATCATTTTTCAAACGATCATAACTAATTTTTGTATTAAGCGTTTCTCAATGTAGTATAGTGCATTCGATGCGGATTTTTAAGCTGCGTCGATCTGTGTTATCAGATTTGCGCTAGCTTAAAAATGAACCGAGATATCAACTGATATAAGTTCACACTTATATCCTCGATTTTCGCCCTGAAGAATTAATTTTTTCGTTGAATAACATTGTCCATCGTCTTTGCCTTAAAAAAAGGAAAATGCATCATTTTTCAAACGATCATAACTAATTTTTGTATCAAGCGTTTCTCAATGTAGTATAGTGCATTCGATGCGGATTTTTAAGCTGCGTCGATCTGTGTTATCAGATTTGCGTTAGCTTAAAAATGCACCGAGATATCAACTGATATAAGTTCACACTTATATCCTCGATTTTCACCCTGAAGAATTAATTTTTTTGTTGAATAACATTGTCTATCGTCTTCGCCTTGAAAAATGGAATCTAAAAACATCTACTTTTTGCTAAATTATTTTGAAATTTTTCGAAAAAATTTTTGTCAAAATGTTTTTGGAAGCAATGTTGAGTGTACATGGAAACTCAACATACACTAATGCATCATTTTTCAAACGATCATAACTAATTTTTGTATCAGGCGTTTCTCAATGTAGTATAGTGCATTCGATGCGGATTTTTAAGCTGCGTCGATCTGTGTTATCAGATTTGCGCTAGCTTAAAAATGCACCGAGATATCAACTGATATAAGTTCACACTTATATCCTCGATTTTCACCCTGAAGAATTATTTTTTTCGTTGAATAACATTGTCCATCGTCTTTGCCTTGAAAAAAGAAATCTAAAAACATCTACTTTTTGCTAAATTATTTTGAAATTTTTAGAAAAAATTTTTGTCAAAATGTTTTTGGAAGCAATGTTGAGTGTACATGGTAACTCAACATACACTAATGCATCATTTTTCAAACGATCATAACTTATTTTTGTATTAAGCGTTTCTCAATGTAGTATAGTGCATTCGATGCGGATTTTTAAGCTGCGTCGATCTGTGTTATCAGATTTGCGCTAGCTTAAAAATGAACCGAGATATCAACTGATATAAGTTCACACTTATATCCTCGATTTTCGCCCTGAAGAATTAATTTTTTCGTTGAATAACATTGTCCATCGTCTTTGCCTTAAAAAAAGGAATCTAAAAACATCTACTTTTTGCATAATTATTTCGAAATTTTTCGAGAAAATTTTTGTCAAAATGTTTTTGGAAGCAATGTTGAGTGTACATGGAAACTCAACATACACTAATGCATCATTTTTCAAACGATCATAACTTATTTTTGTATTAAGCGTTTCTCAATGTAGTATAGTGCATTCGATGCGGATTTTTAAGCTGCGTCGATCTGTGTTATCAGATTTGCGCTAGCTTAAAAATGCACCGAGATATCAACTGATATAAGTTCACACTTATATCCTCGATTTTCATCCTGAAGAATTAATTTTTTAGTTGAATAACATTGTCCATCGTCTTTGCCTTGAGAAAAGAAATCTAAAAACATCTACTTTTTGCTAAATTATCTTGAAATTTTTCGAAAAAATTTTTGTCAAAATGTTTTTGGAAGCAATGTTGAGTGTACATGGAAACTCAACATACACTAATGCATCATTTTTCAAACGATCATAACTAATTTTTGTATTAAGCGTTACTCAATATAGTATAGTGCATTCGATGCGGATTTTTAAGCTGCGTCGATCTGTGTTATCAGATTTGCGCTAGCTTAAAAATGCACCGAGATATCAACTGATATAAGTTCACACTTATATCTTCGATTTTCACCCTGAAGAATTAATTTTTTCGTTGAATAACATTGTCCATCGTCTTTGCCTTAAAAAAAGGAATCTAAAAACATCTACTTTTTGCATAATTATTTTGAAATTTTTCGAGAAAATTTTTGTCAAAATGTTTTTGGAAGCAATGTTGAGTGTACATGGAAACTCAACATACACTAATGCATCATTTTTCAAACGATCATAACTAATTTTTGTATTAAGCGTTTCTCAATGTAGTATAGTGCATTCGATGCGGATTTTTAAGCTGCGTCGATCTGTGTTATCAGATTTGCGCTAGCTTAAAAATGAACCGAGATATCAACTGATATAAGTTCACACTTATATCCTCGATTTTCGCCCTGAAGAATTAATTTTTTCGTTGAATAACATTGTCCATCGTCTTTGCCTTAAAAAAAGGAAAATGCATCATTTTTCAAACGATCATAACTAATTTTTGTATCAAGCGTTTCTCAATGTAGTATAGTGCATTCGATGCGGATTTTTAAGCTGCGTCGATCTGTGTTATCAGATTTGCGTTAGCTTAAAAATGCACCGAGATATCAACTGATATAAGTTCACACTTATATCCTCGATTTTCACCCTGAAGAATTAATTTTTTTGTTGAATAACATTGTCTATCGTCTTCGCCTTGAAAAATGGAATCTAAAAACATCTACTTTTTGCTAAATTATTTTGAAATTTTTCGAAAAAATTTTTGTCAAAATGTTTTTGGAAGCAATGTTGAGTGTACATGGAAACTCAACATACACTAATGCATCATTTTTCAAACGATCATAACTAATTTTTGTATCAGGCGTTTCTCAATGTAGTATAGTGCATTCGATGCGGATTTTTAAGCTGCGTCGATCTGTGTTATCAGATTTGCGCTAGCTTAAAAATGCACCGAGATATCAACTGATATAAGTTCACACTTATATCCTCGATTTTCACCCTGAAGAATTATTTTTTTCGTTGAATAACATTGTCCATCGTCTTTGCCTTGAAAAAAGAAATCTAAAAACCTCTACTTTTTGCTAAATTATTCTGAAATTTTTCGAAAAAATTTTTGTCAAAATGTTTTTGGAAGCAATGTTGAGTGTACATGGAAACTCAACATACACTAATGCATCATTTTTCAAACGATCATAACTAATTTGTGTATTAAGCGTTTCTCAATGTAGTATAGTGCATTCGATGCGGATTTTTAAGCTGCGTCGATCTGTGTTATCAGATTTGCGCTAGCTTAAAAATGCACCGAGATATCAACTGATATAAGTTCACACTTATATCCTCGATTTTCACCCTGAAGAATTAATTTTCTTGTTGAATAACATTGTCTATCGTCTTTGCCTTAAAAAATGGAATCTAAAAACATCTACTTTTTGCTAAATTATTCTGAAATTTTTCAAAAAAAGTTTTGTCAAAATGTTTTTGGAAGCAATGTTGAGTGTACATGGAAACTCAACATACACTAATGCATCATTTTTCAAACGATCATAACTAATTTGTGTATTAAGCGTTTCTCAATGTAGTATAGTGCATTCGATGCGGATTTTTAAGCTGCGTCGATCTGTGTTATCAGATTTGCGCTAGCTTAAAAATGCACCGAGATATCAACTGATATAAGTTCACACTTATATCCTTGATTTTCACCCTGAAGAATTAATTTTCTTGTTGAATAACATTGTCTATCGTCTTTGCCTTGAAAAATGGAATCTAAAAACATCTACTTTTTGCTAAATTATTTTGAAATTTTTCGAAAAAAGTTTTGTCAAAATGTTTTTGGAAGCAATGTTGAGTGTACATGGAAACTCAACATACACTAATGCATCATTTTTCAAACGATCATACCTAATTTGTGTATTAAGCGTTTCTCAATGTAGTATAGTGCATTCGATGCGGATTTTTAAGCTGCGTCGATCTGTGTTATCAGATTTGCGTTAGCTTAAAAATGCACCGAGATATCAACTGATATAAGTTCACACTTATATCCTCGATTTTCACCCTGAAGAATTAATTTTTTCGTTGAATAACATTGTCCATCGTCTTTGCCTTAAAAAAAGGAATCTAAAAACATCTACTTTTTGCTAAATTATTTTGAAATTTTTCGAAAAAATTTTTGTCAAATTGTTTTTGGAAGCAATGTTGAGTGTACATGGAAACTCAACATACACTAATGCATCATTTTTCAAACGATCATAACTAATTTTTGTATCAAGCGTTTCTCAATGTAGTATAGTGCATTCGATGCGGATTTTTAAGCTGCGTCGATCTGTGTTATCAGATTTGCGTTAGCTTAAAAATGCACCGAGATATCAACTGATATAAGTTCACACTTATATCCTCGATTTTCACCCTGAAGAATTAATTTTTTTGTTGAATAACATTGTCTATCGTCTTCGCCTTGAAAAATGGAATCTAAAAACATCTACTTTTTGCTAAATTATTTTGAAATTTTTCGAAAAAATTTTTGTCAAAATGTTTTTGGAAGCAATGTTGAGTGTACATGGAAACTCAACATACACTAATGCATCATTTTTCAAACGATCATAACTAATTTTTGTATCAGGCGTTTCTCAATGTAGTATAGTGCATTCGATGCGGATTTTTAAGCTGCGTCGATCTGTGTTATCAGATTTGCGCTAGCTTAAAAATGCACCGAGATATCAACTGATATAAGTTCACACTTATATCCTCGATTTTCACCCTGAAGAATTAATTTTTTCGTTGAATAACATTGTCCATCGTCTTTGCCTTAAAAAAAGGAATCTAAAAACATCTACTTTTTGCTAAATTATTTTGAAATTTTTCGAAAAAATTTTTGTCAAATTGTTTCTGGAAGCAATGTTGAGTGTACATGGAAACTCAACATACACTAATGCATCATTTTTCAAACGATCATAACTAATTTTTGTATCAAGCGTTTCTCAATGTAGTATAGTGCATTCGATGCGGATTTTTAAGCTGCGTCGATCTGTGTTATCAGATTTGCGTTAGCTTAAAAATGCACCGAGATATCAACTGATATAAGTTCACACTTATATCCTCGATTTTCACCCTGAAGAATTAATTTTTTTGTTGAATAACATTGTCTATCGTCTTCGCCTTGAAAAATGGAATCTAAAAACATCTACTTTTTGCTAAATTATTTTGAAATTTTTCGAAAAAATTTTTGTCAAAATGTTTTTGGAAGCAATGTTGAGTGTACATGGAAACTCAACATACACTAATGCATCATTTTTCAAACGATCATAACTAATTTTTGTATCAGGCGTTTCTCAATGTAGTATAGTGCATTCGATGCGGATTTTTAAGCTGCGTCGATCTGTGTTATCAGATTTGCGCTAGCTTAAAAATGCACCGAGATATCAACTGATATAAGTTCACACTTATATCCTCGATTTTCACCCTGAAGAATTAATTTTTTCGTTGAATAACATTGTCCATCGTTTTTGCCTTGAAAAAAGGAATCTAAAAACATCTACTTTTTGCTAAATTATTTTGAAATTTTTCGAAAAAATTTTTGTCAAATTGTTTCTGGAAGCAATGTTGAGTGTACATGGAAACTCAACATACACTAATGCATCATTTTTCAAACGATCATAACTAATTTTTGTATCAAGCGTTTCTCAATGTAGTATAGTGCATTCGATGCGGATTTTTAAGCTGCGTCGATCTGTGTTATCAGATTTGCGTTAGCTTAAAAATGCACCGAGATATCAACTGATATAAGTTCACACTTATATCCTCGATTTTCACCCTGAAGAATTAATTTTTTCGTTGAATAACATTGTCCATCGTCTTTGCCTTAAAAAAAGGAATCTAAAAACATCTACTTTTTGCATAATTATTTTGAAATTTTTCGAGAAAATTTTTGTCAAAATGTTTTTGGAAGCAATGTTGAGTGTACATGGAAACTCAACATACACTAATGCATCATTTTTCAAACGATCATAACTAATTTTTGTATTAAGCGTTTCTCAATGTAGTATAGTGCATTCGATGCGGATTTTTAAGCTGCGTCGATCTGTGTTATCAGATTTGCGCTAGCTTAAAAATGAACCGAGATATCAACTGATATAAGTTCACACTTATATCCTCGATTTTCGCCCTGAAGAATTAATTTTTTCGTTGAATAACATTGTCCATCGTCTTTGCCTTAAAAAAAGGAAAATGCATCATTTTTCAAACGATCATAACTAATTTTTGTATCAAGCGTTTCTCAATGTAGTATAGTGCATTCGATGCGGATTTTTAAGCTGCGTCGATCTGTGTTATCAGATTTGCGTTAGCTTAAAAATGCACCGAGATATCAACTGATATAAGTTCACACTTATATCCTCGATTTTCACCCTGAAGAATTAATTTTTTTGTTGAATAACATTGTCTATCGTCTTCGCCTTGAAAAATGGAATCTAAAAACATCTACTTTTTGCTAAATTATTTTGAAATTTTTCGAAAAAATTTTTGTCAAAATGTTTTTGGAAGCAATGTTGAGTGTACATGGAAACTCAACATACACTAATGCATCATTTTTCAAACGATCATAACTAATTTTTGTATCAGGCGTTTCTCAATGTAGTATAGTGCATTCGATGCGGATTTTTAAGCTGCGTCGATCTGTGTTATCAGATTTGCGCTAGCTTAAAAATGCACCGAGATATCAACTGATATAAGTTCACACTTATATCCTCGATTTTCACCCTGAAGAATTATTTTTTTCGTTGAATAACATTGTCCATCGTCTTTGCCTTGAAAAAAGAAATCTAAAAACCTCTACTTTTTGCTAAATTATTCTGAAATTTTTCGAAAAAATTTTTGTCAAAATGTTTTTGGAAGCAATGTTGAGTGTACATGGAAACTCAACATACACTAATGCATCATTTTTCAAACGATCATAACTAATTTGTGTATTAAGCGTTTCTCAATGTAGTATAGTGCATTCGATGCGGATTTTTAAGCTGCGTCGATCTGTGTTATCAGATTTGCGCTAGCTTAAAAATGCACCGAGATATCAACTGATATAAGTTCACACTTATATCCTCGATTTTCACCCTGAAGAATTAATTTTCTTGTTGAATAACATTGTCTATCGTCTTTGCCTTGAAAAATGGAATCTAAAAACATCTACTTTTTGCTAAATTATTCTGAAATTTTTCAAAAAAAGTTTTGTCAAAATGTTTTTGGAAGCAATGTTGAGTGTACATGGAAACTCAACATACACTAATGCATCATTTTTCAAACGATCATAACTAATTTGTGTATTAAGCGTTTCTCAATGTAGTATAGTGCATTCGATGCGGATTTTTAAGCTGCGTCGATCTGTGTTATCAGATTTGCGCTAGCTTAAAAATGCACCGAGATATCAACTGATATAAGTTCACACTTATATCCTTGATTTTCACCCTGAAGAATTAATTTTCTTGTTGAATAACATTGTCTATCGTCTTTGCCTTGAAAAATGGAATCTAAAAACATCTACTTTTTGCTAAATTATTTTGAAATTTTTCGAAAAAAGTTTTGTCAAAATGTTTTTGGAAGCAATGTTGAGTGTACATGGAAACTCAACATACACTAATGCATCATTTTTCAAACGATCATACCTAATTTGTGTATTAAGCGTTTCTCAATGTAGTATAGTGCATTCGATGCGGATTTTTAAGCTGCGTCGATCTGTGTTATCAGATTTGCGTTAGCTTAAAAATGCACCGAGATATCAACTGATATAAGTTCACACTTATATCCTCGATTTTCACCCTGAAGAATTAATTTTTTCGTTGAATAACATTGTCCATCGTCTTTGCCTTAAAAAAAGGAATCTAAAAACATCTACTTTTTGCTAAATTATTTTGAAATTTTTCGAAAAAATTTTTGTCAAATTGTTTTTGGAAGCAATGTTGAGTGTACATGGAAACTCAACATACACTAATGCATCATTTTTCAAACGATCATAACTAATTTTTGTATCAAGCGTTTCTCAATGTAGTATAGTGCATTCGATGCGGATTTTTAAGCTGCGTCGATCTGTGTTATCAGATTTGCGTTAGCTTAAAAATGCACCGAGATATCAACTGATATAAGTTCACACTTATATCCTCGATTTTCACCCTGAAGAATTAATTTTTTTGTTGAATAACATTGTCTATCGTCTTCGCCTTGAAAAATGGAATCTAAAAACATCTACTTTTTGCTAAATTATTTTGAAATTTTTCGAAAAAATTTTTGTCAAAATGTTTTTGGAAGCAATGTTGAGTGTACATGGAAACTCAACATACACTAATGCATCATTTTTCAAACGATCATAACTAATTTTTGTATCAGGCGTTTCTCAATGTAGTATAGTGCATTCGATGCGGATTTTTAAGCTGCGTCGATCTGTGTTATCAGATTTGCGCTAGCTTAAAAATGCACCGAGATATCAACTGATATAAGTTCACACTTATATCCTCGATTTTCACCCTGAAGAATTAATTTTTTCGTTGAATAACATTGTCCATCGTCTTTGCCTTACAAAAAGGAATCTAAAAACATCTACTTTTTGCTAAATTATTTTGAAATTTTTCGAAAAAATTTTTGTCAAATTGTTTCTGGAAGCAATGTTGAGTGTACATGGAAACTCAACATACACTAATGCATCATTTTTCAAACGATCATAACTAATTTTTGTATCAAGCGTTTCTCAATGTAGTATAGTGCATTCGATGCGGATTTTTAAGCTGCGTCGATCTGTGTTATCAGATTTGCGTTAGCTTAAAAATGCACCGAGATATCAACTGATATAAGTTCACACTTATATCCTCGATTTTCACCCTGAAGAATTAATTTTTTCGTTGAATAACATTGTCTATCGTCTTCGCCTTGAAAAATGGAATCTAAAAACATCTACTTTTTGCTAAATTATTTTGAAATTTTTCGAAAAAATTTTTGTCAAAATGTTTTTGGAAGCAATGTTGAGTGTACATGGAAACTCAACATACACTAATGCATCATTTTTCAAACGATCATAACTAATTTTTGTATCAGGCGTTTCTCAATGTAGTATAGTGCATTCGATGCGGATTTTTAAGCTGCGTCGATCTGTGTTATCAGATTTGCGCTAGCTTAAAAATGCACCGAGATATCAACTGATATAAGTTCACACTTATATCCTCGATTTTCACCCTGAAGAAATAATTTTTTCGTTGAATAACATTGTCCATCGTCTTTGCCTTGAAAAAAGAAATCTAAAAACATCTACTTTTTGCTAAATTATTTTGAAATTTTTCGAAAAAATTTTTGTCAAAATGTTTTTGGAAGCAATGTAGAGTGTACATGGAAACTCAACATACACTAATGCATCATTTTTCAAACGATCATTACTAATTTTTGTATTAAGCGTTTCTCAATGTAGTATAGTGCATTCGATGCGGATTTTTAAGCTGCGTCGATCTGTGTTATCAGATTTGCGCTAGCTTAAAAATGCACCGAGATATCAACTGATATAAGTTCACACTTATATCCTCGATTTTCACCCTGAAGAATTATTTTTTTCGTTGAATAACATTGTCCATCGTCTTTGCCTTGGAAAAAGAAATCTAAAAACCTCTACTTTTTGCTAAATTATTTTGAAATTTTTCGAAAAAATTTTTGTCAAAATGTTTTTGGAAGCAATGTTGAGTGTACATGGAAACTCAACATACACTAATGCATCATTTTTCAAACGATCATAACTAATTTGTGTATTGAGCGTTTCTCAATGTAGTATAGTGCATTCGATGCGGATTTTTAAGCTGCGTCGATCTGTGTTATCAGATTTGCGCTAGCTTAAAAATGCACCGAGATATCAACTGATATAAGTTCACACTTATATCCTCGATTTTCACCCTGAAGAATTAATTTTTTCGTTGAATAACATTGTCCATCGTCTTTGCCTTAAAAAAAGGAATCTAAAAACATCTACTTTTTGCTAAATTATTTTGAAATTTTTCGAAAAAATTTTTGTCAAATTGTTTCTGGAAGCAATGTTGAGTGTACATGGAAACTCAACATACACTAATGCATCATTTTTCAAACGATCATAACTAATTTTTGTATCAAGCGTTTCTCAATGTAGTATAGTGCATTCGATGCGGATTTTTAAGCTGCGTCGATCTGTGTTATCAGATTTGCGTTAGCTTAAAAATGCACCGAGATATCAACTGATATAAGTTCACACTTATATCCTCGATTTTCACCCTGAAGAATTAATTTTTTCGTTGAATAACATTGTCTATCGTCTTCGCCTTGAAAAATGGAATCTAAAAACATCTACTTTTTGCTAAATTATTTTGAAATTTTTCGAAAAAATTTTTGTCAAAATGTTTTTGGAAGCAATGTTGAGTGTACATGGAAACTCAACATACACTAATGCATCATTTTTCAAACGATCATAACTAATTTGTGTATTGAGCGTTTCTCAATGTAGTATAGTGCATTCGATGCGGATTTTTAAGCTGCGTCGATCTGTGTTATCAGATTTGCGCTAGCTTAAAAATGCACCGAGATATCAACTGATATAAGTTCACACTTATATCCTCGATTTTCACCCTGAAGAATTAATTTTTTCGTTGAATAACATTGTCCATCGTCTTTGCCTTAAAAAAAGGAATCTAAAAACATCTACTTTTTGCTAAATTATTTTGAAATTTTTCGAAAAAATTTTTGTCAAATTGTTTCTGGAAGCAATGTTGAGTGTACATGGAAACTCAACATACACTAATGCATCATTTTTCAAACGATCATAACTAATTTTTGTATCAAGCGTTTCTCAATGTAGTATAGTGCATTCGATGCGGATTTTTAAGCTGCGTCGATCTGTGTTATCAGATTTGCGTTAGCTTAAAAATGCACCGAGATATCAACTGATATAAGTTCACACTTATATCCTCGATTTTCACCCTGAAGAATTAATTTTTTCGTTGAATAACATTGTCTATCGTCTTCGCCTTGAAAAATGGAATCTAAAAACATCTACTTTTTGCTAAATTATTTTGAAATTTTTCGAAAAAATTTTTGTCAAAATGTTTTTGGAAGCAATGTTGAGTGTACATGGAAACTCAACATACACTAATGCATCATTTTTCAAACGATCATAACTAATTTTTGTATCAGGCGTTTCTCAATGTAGTATAGTGCATTCGATGCGGATTTTTAAGCTGCGTCGATCTGTGTTATCAGATTTGCGCTAGCTTAAAAATGCACCGAGATATCAACTGATATAAGTTCACACTTATATCCTCGATTTTCACCCTGAAGAAATAATTTTTTCGTTGAATAACATTGTCCATCGTCTTTGCCTTGAAAAAAGAAATCTAAAAACATCTACTTTTTGCTAAATTATTTTGAAATTTTTCGAAAAAATTTTTGTCAAAATGTTTTTGGAAGCAATGTTGAGTGTACATGGAAACTCAACATACACTAATGCATCATTTTTCAAACGATCATTACTAATTTTTGTATTAAGCGTTTCTCAATGTAGTATAGTGCATTCGATGCGGATTTTTAAGCTGCGTCGATCTGTGTTATCAGATTTGCGCTAGCTTAAAAATGCACCGAAATATCAACTGATATAAGTTCACACTTATATCCTCGATTTTCACCCTGAAGAAATAATTTTCGCTGAATAACATTGTCCATCGTCTTTGCCTTGAAAAAAGGAATCTAAAAACATCTACTTTTTGCTAAATTATCTTGAAATTTTTCGAAAAAATTTTTGTCAAAATGTTTTTGGAAGCAATGTTGAGTGTACATGGAAACTCAACATACACTAATGCATCATTTTTCAAACGATCATAACTAATTTTTGTATCAAGCGTTTCTCAATGTAGTATAGTGCATTCGATGCGGATTTTTAAGTTGCGTCGATCTGTGTTATCAGATTTGCGCTAGCTTAAAAATGCACCGAGATATCAACTGATATAAGTTCACACTTATATCCTCGATTTTCACCCTGAAGAATTATTTTTTTCGTTGAATAACATTGTCCATCGTCTTTGCCTTGTAAAATGGAATCTAAAAACATCTACTTTTTGCTAAATTATTTTGAAATTTTTGGAAAAAGATCGACGCAGCTTAAAAATCCATATCAAATGCACTATACTACATTGAGAAACGCTTGATACAAAAATTAGTTATGATCGTTTGAAAAATGATGCATTAGTGTATGTTGAGTTTCCATGTACACTCAACATTGCTTCCAAAAACATTTTGACAAAAATTTTTTCGAAAAATTTCAGAATAATTTAGCAAAAAGTAGATGTTTTTAGATTCCTTTTTTCAAGGCAAAGACGATGGACAATGTTATTCAACGAAAAAATTATTTCTTCAGGGTGAAAATCGAGGATATAAGTGTGAACTTATATCAGTTGATATCTCGGTGCATTTTTAAGCTAGCGCAAATCTGATAACACAGATCGACGCAGCTTAAAAATCCGCATCGAATGCACTATACTACATTGAGAAACGCTTAATACAAAAATTAGTTATGATCGTTTGAAAAATGATGCATTAGTGTATGTTGAGTTTCCATGTACACTCAACATTGCTTCCAAAAACATTTTGACAAAAATTTTTTCGAAAAATTTCAAAATAATTTAGCAAAAAGTAGATGTTTTTAGATTCCATTTTTCAAGGCAAAGACGATGGACAATGTTATTCAACAAAAAAATTATTTCTTCAGGGTGAAAATCGAGGATATAAGTGTGAACTTATATCAGTTGATATCTCGGTGCATTTTTAAGCTAGCGCAAATCTGATAACACAGATCGACGCAGCTTAAAAATCCGCATCGAATGCACTATACTACATTGAGAAACGCTTAATACAAAAATTAGTTATGATCGTTTGAAAAATGATGCATTAGTGTATGTTGAGTTTCCATGTACACTCAACATTGCTTCCAAAAACATTTTGACAAAAATTTTTTCGAAAAATTTCAGAATAATTTAGCAAAAAGTAGATGTTTTTAGATTCCTTTTTTCAAGGCAAAGACGATGGACAATGTTATTCAACGAAAAAATTATTTCTTCAGGGTGAAAATCGAGGATATAAGTGTGAACTTATATCAGTTGATATCTCGGTGCATTTTTAAGCTAGCGCAAATCTGATAACACAGATCGACGCAGCTTAAAAATCCGCATCGAATGCACTATACTACATTGAGAAACGCTTAATACAAAAATTAGTTATGATCGTTTGAAAAATGATGCATTAGTGTATGTTGAGTTTCCATGTACACTCAACATTGCTTCCAAAAACATTTTGACAAAAATTTTTTCGAAAAATTTCAAAATAATTTAGCAAAAAGTAGATGTTTTTAGATTTCTTTTTTCAAGGCAAAGACGATGGACAATGTTATTCAACGAAAAAATTATTTCTTCAGGGTGAAAATCGAGGATATAAGTGTGAACTTATATCAGTTGATATCTCGGTGCATTTTTAAGCTAGCGCAAATCTGATAACACAGATCGACGCAGCTTAAAAATCCGCATCGAATGCACTATACTACATTGAGAAACGCTTAATACAAAAATTAGTTATGATCGTTTGAAAAATGATGCATTAGTGTATGTTGAGTTTCCATGTACACTCAACATTGCTTCCAAAAACATTTTGACAAAAATTTTTTCGAAAAATTTCAAAATAATTTAGCAAAAAGTAGATGTTTTTAGATTCCATTTTTCAAGGCAAAGACGATGGACAATGTTATTCAACGAAAAAATTATTTCTTCAGGGTGAAAATCGAGGATATAAGTGTGAACTTATATCAGTTGATATCTCGGTGCATTTTTAAGCTAGCGCAAATCTGATTACACAGATCGACGCAGCTTAAAAATCCGCATCGAATGCACTATACTACATTGAGAAACGCTTAATACAAAAATTAGTTATGATCGTTTGAAAAATGATGCATTAGTGTATGTTGAGTTTCCATGTACACTCAACATTGCTTCCAAAAACATTTTGACAAAAATTTTTTCGAAACATTTCAAAATAATTTAGCAAAAAGTAGATGTTTTTAGATTCCTTTTTTCAAGGCAAAAACGATGGACAATGTTATTCAACGAAAAAATTAATTCTTCAGGGTGAAAATCGGGTATATATGTGTGAACTTATATCAGTTGATATCTCGGTGCATTTTTAAGCTAGCGCAAATCTGATAACACAGATCGACGCAGCTTAAAAATCCGCATCGAATGCACTATACTACATTGAGAAACGCTTAATACAAAAATTAGTTATGATCGTTTGAAAAATGATGCATTAGTGTATGTTGAGTTTCCATGTACACTCAACATTGCTTCCAAAAACATTTTGACAAAAATTTTTTCGAAAAATTTCAGAATAATTTAGCAAAAAGTAGATGTTTTTAGATTCCTTTTTTCAAGGCAAAGACGATGGACAATGTTATTCAACGAAAAAATAATTTCTTCAGGGTGAAAATCGAGGATATAAGTGTGAACTTATATCAGTTGATATCTCGGTGCATTTTTAAGCTAGCGCAAATCTGATAACACAGATCGACGCAGCTTAAAAATCCGCATCGAATGCACTATACTACATTGAGAAACGCTTAATACAAAAATTAGTTATGATCGTTTGAAAAATGATGCATTAGTGTGTGTTGAGTTTCCATGTACACTCAACATTGCTTCCAAAAACATTTTGACAAAAATTTTTTCGAAAAATTTCAAAATAATTTAGCAAAAAGTAGATGTTTTTAGATTCCTTTTTTCAAGGCAAAGACGATGGACAATGTTATTCAACGAAAAAATTATTTCTTCAGGGTGAAAATCGAGGATATAAGTGTGAACTTATATCAGTTGATATCTCGGTGCATTTTTAAGCTAGCGCAAATCTGATAACACAGATCGACGCAGCTTAAAAATCCGCATCGAATGCACTATATTACATTGAGAAACGCTTAATACAAAAATTAGTTATGATCGTTTGAAAAATGATGCATTAGTGTATGTTGAGTTTCCATGTACACTCAACATTGCTTCCAAAAACATTTTGACAAAAATTTTTTCGAAACATTTCAAAATAATTTAGCAAAAAGTAGATGTTTTTAGATTCCTTTTTTCAAGGCAAAAACGATGGACAATGTTATTCAACGAAAAAATTAATTCTTCAGGGTGAAAATCGGGTATATATGTGTGAACTTATATCAGTTGATATCTCGGTGCATTTTTAAGCTAGCGCAAATCTGATAACACAGATCGACGCAGCTTAAAAATCCGCATCGAATGCACTATACTACATTGAGAAACGCTTAATACAAAAATTTAGTTATGATCGTTTGAAAAATGATGCATTAGTGTATGTTGAGTTTCCATGTACACTCAACATTGCTTCCAAAAACATTTTGACAAAAATTTTTTCGAAAAATTTCAGAATAATTTAGCAAAAAGTAGATGTTTTTAGATTCCTTTTTTCAAGGCAGAGACGATGGACAATGTTATTCAACGAAAAAATTATTTCTTCAGGGTGAAAATCGAGGATATAAGTGTGAACTTATATCAGTTGATATCTCGGTGCATTTTTAAGCTAGCGCAAATCTGATAACACAGATCGACGCAGCTTAAAAATCCGCATCGAATGCACTATACTACATTGAGAAACGCTTAATACAAAAATTAGTTATGATCGTTTGAAAAATGATGCATTAGTGTGTGTTGAGTTTCCATGTACACTCAACATTGCTTCCAAAAACATTTTGACAAAAATTTTTTCGAAAAATTTCAAAATAATTTAGCAAAAAGTAGATGTTTTTAGATTCCTTTTTTCAAGGCAAAGACGATGGACAATGTTATTCAACGAAAAAATTATTTCTTCAGGGTGAAAATCGAGGATATAAGTGTGAACTTATATCAGTTGATATCTCGGTGCATTTTTAAGCTAGCGCAAATCTGATAACACAGATCGACGCAGCTTAAAAATCCGCATCGAATGCACTATATTACATTGAGAAACGCTTAATACAAAAATTAGTTATGATCGTTTGAAAAATGATGCATTAGTGTATGTTGAGTTTCCATGTACACTCAACATTGCTTCCAAAAACATTTTGACAAAAATTTTTTCGAAAATTTTCAAAATAATTTAGCAAAAAGTAGATGTTTTTAGATTCCATTTTTCAAGGCAAAGACGATGGACAATGTTATTCAACGAAAAAATTATTTCTTCAGGGTGAAAATCGAGGATATAAGTGTGAACTTATATCAGTTGATATCTCGGTGCATTTTTAAGCTAGCGCAAATCTGATTACACAGATCGACGCAGCTTAAAAATCCGCATCGAATGCACTATACTACATTGAGAAACGCTTAATACAAAAATTAGTTATGATCGTTTGAAAAATGATGCATTAGTGTATGTTGAGTTTCCATGTACACTCAACATTGCTTCCAAAAACATTTTGACAAAAATTTTTTCGAAACATTTCAAAATAATTTAGCAAAAAGTAGATGTTTTTAGATTCCTTTTTTCAAGGCAAAAACGATGGACAATGTTATTCAACGAAAAAATTAATTCTTCAGGGTGAAAATCGGGTATATATGTGTGAACTTATATCAGTTGATATCTCGGTGCATTTTTAAGCTAGCGCAAATCTGATAACACAGATCGACGCAGCTTGAAAATCCGCATCGAATGCACTATACTACATTGAGAAACGCTTAATACAAAAATTAGTTATGATTGTTTGAAAAATGATGCATTAGTGTATGTTGAGTTTCCATGTACACTCAACATTGTTTCCAAAAACATTTTGACAAAAATTTTTTTGAAAAATTTCAGAATAATTTAGCAAAAAGTAGCTGTTTTTAGATTCCATTTTTCAAGGCAAAGACGATGGACAATGTTATTCAACGAAAAAATTATTTCTTCAGGGTGAAAATCGAGGATATAAGTGTGAACTTATATCAGTTGATATCTCGGTGCATTTTTAAGCTAGCGCAAATCTGATAACACAGATCGACGCAGCTTAAAAATCCGCATCGAATGCACTATACTACATTGAGAAACGCTTAATACAAAAATTAGTTATGATCGTTTGAAAAATGATGCATTAGTGTATGTTGAGTTTCCATGTACACTCAACATTGTTTCCAAAAACATTTTGACAAAAATTTTTTTGAAAAATTTCAGAATAATTTAGCAAAAAGTAGCTGTTTTTAGATTCCATTTTTCGAGGCAAAGACGATAGACAATGTTATTCAACAAGAAAATTAATTCTTCAGGGTGAAAATCGAGGATATAAGTGTGAACTTATATCAGTTGATATCTCGGTGCATTTTTAAGCTAGCGCAAATCTGATAACACAGATCGACGCAGCTTAAAAATCCGCATCGAATGCACTATACTACATTGAGAAACGCTTAATACAAAAATTAGTTATGATCGTTTGAAAAATGATGCATTAGTGTATGTTGAGTTTCCATGTACACTCAACATTGCTTCCAAAAACATTTTGACAAAAATTTTTTCGAAAAATTTCAAAATAATTTAGCAAAAAGTAGATGTTTTTAGATTCCATTTCTCAAGGCAAAGACGATAGACAATGTTATTCAACGAAAAAATTAATTCTTCAGGGTGAAAATCGAGGATATAAGTGTGAACTTATATCAGTTGATATCTCGGTGCATTTTTAAGCTAGCGCAAATCTGATAACACAGATCGACGCAGCTTAAAAATCCGCATCGAATGCACTATACTACATTGAGAAACACTTGATACAAAAATTAGTTATGATCGTTTGAAAAATGATGCATTAGTGTATGTTGAGTTTCCATGTACACTCAACATTGCTTCCAAAAACATTTTGACAAAAATTTTTTCGAAAAATTTCAAAATAATTTAGCAAAAAGTAGATGTTTTTAGATTCCTTTTTTCAAGGCAAAGACGATGGACAAAGTTATTCAACGAAAAAATTATTTCTTCAGGGTGAAAATCGAGGATATAAGTGTGAACTTATATCAGTTGATATCTCGGTGCATTTTTAAGCTAGCGCAAATCTGATAACACAGATCGACGCAGCTTAAAAATCCGCATCGAATGCACTATACTACATTGAGAAACGCTTAATACAAAAATTAGTTATGATCGTTTGAAAAATGATGCATTAGTGTATGTTGAGTTTCCATGTACACTCAACATTGCTTCCAAAAACATTTTGACAAAAATTTTTTCGAAAAATTTCAAAATAATTTAGCAAAAAGTAGATGTTTTTAGATTCCATTTTTCAAGGCAAAGACGATGGACAATGTTATTCAACGAAAAAATTATTTCTTCAGGGTGAAAATCGAGGATATAAGTGTGAACTTATATCAGTTGATATCTCGGTGCATTTTTAAGCTAGCGCAAATCTGATAACACAGATCGACGCAGCTTAAAAATCCGCATCGAATGCACTATACTACATTGAGAAACGCTTAATACAAAAATTAGTTATGATCGTTTGAAAAATGATGCATTAGTGTATGTTGAGTTTCCATGTACACTCAACATTGCTTCCAAAAACATTTTGACAAAAATTTTTTCGAAAAATTTCAAAATAATTTAGCAAAAAGTAGATGTTTTTAGATTCCATTTCTCAAGGCAAAGACGATAGACAATGTTATTCAACGAAAAAATTAATTCTTCAGGGTGAAAATCGAGGATATAAGTGTGAACTTATATCAGTTGATATCTCGGTGCATTTTTAAGCTAGCGCAAATCTGATAACACAGATCGACGCAGCTTAAAAATCCGCATCGAATGCACTATACTACATTGAGAAACACTTGATACAAAAATTAGTTATGATCGTTTGAAAAATGATGCATTAGTGTATGTTGAGTTTCCATGTACACTCAACATTGCTTCCAAAAACATTTTGACAAAAATTTTTTCGAAAAATTTCAAAATAATTTAGCAAAAAGTAGATGTTTTTAGATTCCTTTTTTCAAGGCAAAGACGATGGACAAAGTTATTCAACGAAAAAATTATTTCTTCAGGGTGAAAATCGAGGATATAAGTGTGAACTTATATCAGTTGATATCTCGGTGCATTTTTAAGCTAGCGCAAATCTGATAACACAGATCGACGCAGCTTAAAAATCCGCATCGAATGCACTATACTACATTGAGAAACGCTTAATACAAAAATTAGTTATGATCGTTTGAAAAATGATGCATTAGTGTATGTTGAGTTTCCATGTACACTCAACATTGCTTCCAAAAACATTTTGACAAAAATTTTTTCGAAAAATTTCAAAATAATTTAGCAAAAAGTAGATGTTTTTAGATTCCATTTTTCAAGGCAAAGACGATGGACAATGTTATTCAACGAAAAAATTAATTCTTCAGGGTGAAAATCGAGGATATAAGTGTGAACTTATATCAGTTGATATCTCGGTGCATTTTTAAGCTAGCGCAAATCTGATAACACAGATCGACGCAGCTTAAAAATCCGCATCGAATGCACTATATTACATTGAGAAACGCTTAATACAAAAATTAGTTATGATCGTTTGAAAAATGATGCATTAGTGTATGTTGAGTTTCCATGTACACTCAACATTGCTTCCAAAAACATTTTGACAAAAATTTTTTCGAAAAATTTCAAAATAATTTAGCAAAAAGTAGATGTTTTTAGATTCCTTTTTTCAAGGCAAAGACGATGGACAATGTTATTCAACGAAAAAATTATTTCTTCAGGGTGAAAATCGAGGATATAAGTGTGAACTTATATCAGTTGATATCTCGGTGCATTTTTAAGCTAGCGCAAATCTGATAACACAGATCGACGCAGCTTAAAAATCCGCATCGAATGCACTATACTACATTGAGAAACGCTTAATACAAAAATTAGTTATGATCGTTTGAAAAATGATGCATTAGTGTATGTTGAGTTTCCATGTACACTCAACATTGCTTCCAAAAACATTTTGACAAAAATTTTTTCGAAACATTTCAAAATAATTTAGCAAAAAGTAGATGTTTTTAGATTCCTTTTTTCAAGGCAAAAACGATGGACAATGTTATTCAACGAAAAAATTAATTCTTCAGGGTGAAAATCGGGTATATATGTGTGAACTTATATCAGTTGATATCTCGGTGCATTTTTAAGCTAGCGCAAATCTGATAACACAGATCGACGCAGCTTAAAAATCCGCATCGAATGCACTATACTACATTGAGAAACGCTTAATACAAAAATTAGTTATGATCGTTTGAAAAATGATGCATTAGTGTATGTTGAGTTTCCATGTACACTCAACATTGCTTCCAAAAACATTTTGACAAAAATTTTTTCGAAAAATTTCAAAATAATTTAGCAAAAAGTAGATGTTTTAAGATTCCATTTTTCGAGGCAAAGACGATGGACAATGTTATTCAACGAAAAAATTAATTCTTCAGGGTGAAAATCGAGGATATAAGTGTGAACTTATATCAGTTGATATCTCGGTGCATTTTTAAGCTAGCGCAAATCTGATAACACAGATCGACGCAGCTTAAAAATCCGCATCGAATGCACTATACTACATTGAGAAACGCTTAATACAAAAATTAGTTATGATCGTTTGAAAAATGATGCATTAGTGTGTGTTGAGTTTCCATGTACACTCAACATTGCTTCCAAAAACATTTTGACAAAAATTTTTTCGAAAAATTTCAAAATAATTTAGCAAAAAGTAGATGTTTTAAGATTCCATTTTTCGAGGCAAAGACGATGGACAATGTTATTCAACGAAAAAATTAATTCTTCAGGGTGAAAATCGAGGATATAAGTGTGAACTTATATCAGTTGATATCTCGGTGCATTTTTAAGCTAGCGCAAATCTGATAACACAGATCGACGCAGCTTAAAAATCCGCATCGAATGCACTATACTACATTGAGAAACGCTTAATACAAAAATTAGTTATGATCGTTTGAAAAATGATGCATTAGTGTATGTTGAGTTTCCATGTACACTCAACATTGCTTCCAAAAACATTTTGACAAAAATTTTTTCGAAAAATTTCAGAATAATTTAGCAAAAAGTAGATGTTTTTAGATTCCTTTTTTCAAGGCAAAGACGATGGACAATGTTATTCAACGAAAAAATTATTTCTTCAGGGTGAAAATCGAGGATATAAGTGTGAACTTATATCAGTTGATATCTCGGTGCATTTTTAAGCTAGCGCAAATCTGATAACACAGATCGACGCAGCTTAAAAATCCGCATCGAATGCACTATACTACATTGAGAAACGCTTAATACAAAAATTAGTTATGATCGTTTGAAAAATGATGCATTAGTGTATGTTGAGTTTCCATGTACACTCAACATTGCTTCCAAAAACATTTTGACAAAAATTTTTTCGAAAAATTTCAAAATAATTTAGCAAAAAGTAGATGTTTTTAGATTCCTTTTTTCAAGGCAAAGACGATGGACAATGTTATTCAACGAAAAAATTATTTCTTCAGGGTGAAAATCGAGGATATAAGTGTGAACTTATATCAGTTGATATCTCGGTGCATTTTTAAGCTAGCGCAAATCTGATAACACAGATCGACGCAGCTTAAAAATCCGCATCGAATGCACTATACTACATTGAGAAACGCTTAATACAAAAATTAGTTATGATCGTTTGAAAAATGATGCATTAGTGTATGTTGAGTTTCCATGTACACTCAACATTGCTTCCAAAAACATTTTGACAAAAATTTTTTCGAAACATTTCAAAATAATTTAGCAAAAAGTAGATGTTTTTAGATTCCTTTTTTCAAGGCAAAAACGATGGACAATGTTATTCAACGAAAAAATTAATTCTTCAGGGTGAAAATCGGGTATATATGTGTGAACTTATATCAGTTGATATCTCGGTGCATTTTTAAGCTAGCGCAAATCTGATAACACAGATCGACGCAGCTTAAAAATCCGCATCGAATGCACTATACTACATTGAGAAACGCTTAATACAAAAATTAGTTATGATCGTTTGAAAAATGATGCATTAGTGTATGTTGAGTTTCCATGTACACTCAACATTGCTTCCAAAAACATTTTGACAAAAATTTTTTCGAAAAATTTCAAAATAATTTAGCAAAAAGTAGATGTTTTTAGATTCCTTTTTTCAAGGCAAAGACGATGGACAATGTTATTCAACGAAAAAATTATTTCTTCAGGGTGAAAATCGAGGATATAAGTGTGAACTTATATCAGTTGATATCTCGGTGCATTTTTAAGCTAGCGCAAATCTGATAACACAGATCGACGCAGCTTAAAAATCCGCATCGAATGCACTATACTACATTGAGAAACGCTTAATACAAAAATTAGTTATGATCGTTTGAAAAATGATGCATTAGTGTATGTTGAGTTTCCATGTACACTCAACATTGCTTCCAAAAACATTTTGACAAAAATTTTTTCGAAACATTTCAAAATAATTTAGCAAAAAGTAGATGTTTTTAGATTCCTTTTTTCAAGGCAAAAACGATGGACAATGTTATTCAACGAAAAAATTAATTCTTCAGGGTGAAAATCGGGTATATATGTGTGAACTTATATCAGTTGATATCTCGGTGCATTTTTAAGCTAGCGCAAATCTGATAACACAGATCGACGCAGCTTAAAAATCCGCATCGAATGCACTATACTACATTGAGAAACGCTTAATACAAAAATTAGTTATGATCGTTTGAAAAATGATGCATTAGTGTATGTTGAGTTTCCATGTACACTCAACATTGCTTCCAAAAACATTTTGACAAAAATTTTTTCGAAAAATTTCAAAATAATTTAGCAAAAAGTAGATGTTTTTAGATTCCTTTTTTCAAGGCAAAGACGATGGACAATGTTATTCAACGAAAAAATTATTTCTTCAGGGTGAAAATCGAGGATATAAGTGTGAACTTATATCAGTTGATATCTCGGTGCATTTTTAAGCTAGCGCAAATCTGATAACACAGATCGACGCAGCTTAAAAATCCGCATCGAATGCACTATACTACATTGAGAAACGCTTAATACAAAAATTAGTTATGATCGTTTGAAAAATGATGCATTAGTGTATGTTGAGTTTCCATGTACACTCAACATTGCTTCCAAAAACATTTTGACAAAAATTTTTTCGAAACATTTCAAAATAATTTAGCAAAAAGTAGATGTTTTTAGATTCCTTTTTTCAAGGCAAAAACGATGGACAATGTTATTCAACGAAAAAATTAATTCTTCAGGGTGAAAATCGGGTATATATGTGTGAACTTATATCAGTTGATATCTCGGTGCATTTTTAAGCTAGCGCAAATCTGATAACACAGATCGACGCAGCTTAAAAATCCGCATCGAATGCACTATACTACATTGAGAAACGCTTAATACAAAAATTAGTTATGATCGTTTGAAAAATGATGCATTAGTGTATGTTGAGTTTCCATGTACACTCAACATTGCTTCCAAAAACATTTTGACAAAAATTTTTTCGAAAAATTTCAAAATAATTTAGCAAAAAGTAGATGTTTTAAGATTCCATTTTTCGAGGCAAAGACGATGGACAATGTTATTCAACGAAAAAATTAATTCTTCAGGGTGAAAATCGAGGATATAAGTGTGAACTTATATCAGTTGATATCTCGGTGCATTTTTAAGCTAGCGCAAATCTGATAACACAGATCGACGCAGCTTAAAAATCCGCATCGAATGCACTATACTACATTGAGAAACGCTTAATACAAAAATTAGTTATGATCGTTTGAAAAATGATGCATTAGTGTGTGTTGAGTTTCCATGTACACTCAACATTGCTTCCAAAAACATTTTGACAAAAATTTTTTCGAAAAATTTCAAAATAATTTAGCAAAAAGTAGATGTTTTAAGATTCCATTTTTCGAGGCAAAGACGATGGACAATGTTATTCAACGAAAAAATTAATTCTTCAGGGTGAAAATCGAGGATATAAGTGTGAACTTATATCAGTTGATATCTCGGTGCATTTTTAAGCTAGCGCAAATCTGATAACACAGATCGACGCAGCTTAAAAATCCGCATCGAATGCACTATACTACATTGAGAAACGCTTAATACAAAAATTAGTTATGATCGTTTGAAAAATGATGCATTAGTGTATGTTGAGTTTCCATGTACACTCAACATTGCTTCCAAAAACATTTTGACAAAAATTTTTTCGAAAAATTTCAGAATAATTTAGCAAAAAGTAGATGTTTTTAGATTCCTTTTTTCAAGGCAAAGACGATGGACAATGTTATTCAACGAAAAAATTATTTCTTCAGGGTGAAAATCGAGGATATAAGTGTGAACTTATATCAGTTGATATCTCGGTGCATTTTTAAGCTAGCGCAAATCTGATAACACAGATCGACGCAGCTTAAAAATCCGCATCGAATGCACTATACTACATTGAGAAACGCTTAATACAAAAATTAGTTATGATCGTTTGAAAAATGATGCATTAGTGTATGTTGAGTTTCCATGTACACTCAACATTGCTTCCAAAAACATTTTGACAAAAATTTTTTCGAAAAATTTCAAAATAATTTAGCAAAAAGTAGATGTTTTTAGATTCCTTTTTTCAAGGCAAAGACGATGGACAATGTTATTCAACGAAAAAATTATTTCTTCAGGGTGAAAATCGAGGATATAAGTGTGAACTTATATCAGTTGATATCTCGGTGCATTTTTAAGCTAGCGCAAATCTGATAACACAGATCGACGCAGCTTAAAAATCCGCATCGAATGCACTATACTACATTGAGAAACGCTTAATACAAAAATTAGTTATGATCGTTTGAAAAATGATGCATTAGTGTATGTTGAGTTTCCATGTACACTCAACATTGCTTCCAAAAACATTTTGACAAAAATTTTTTCGAAACATTTCAAAATAATTTAGCAAAAAGTAGATGTTTTTAGATTCCTTTTTTCAAGGCAAAAACGATGGACAATGTTATTCAACGAAAAAATTAATTCTTCAGGGTGAAAATCGGGTATATATGTGTGAACTTATATCAGTTGATATCTCGGTGCATTTTTAAGCTAGCGCAAATCTGATAACACAGATCGACGCAGCTTAAAAATCCGCATCGAATGCACTATACTACATTGAGAAACGCTTAATACAAAAATTAGTTATGATCGTTTGAAAAATGATGCATTAGTGTATGTTGAGTTTCCATGTACACTCAACATTGCTTCCAAAAACATTTTGACAAAAATTTTTTCGAAAAATTTCAAAATAATTTAGCAAAAAGTAGATGTTTTTAGATTCCTTTTTTCAAGGCAAAGACGATGGACAATGTTATTCAACGAAAAAATTATTTCTTCAGGGTGAAAATCGAGGATATAAGTGTGAACTTATATCAGTTGATATCTCGGTGCATTTTTAAGCTAGCGCAAATCTGATAACACAGATCGACGCAGCTTAAAAATCCGCATCGAATGCACTATACTACATTGAGAAACGCTTAATACAAAAATTAGTTATGATCGTTTGAAAAATGATGCATTAGTGTATGTTGAGTTTCCATGTACACTCAACATTGCTTCCAAAAACATTTTGACAAAAATTTTTTCGAAACATTTCAAAATAATTTAGCAAAAAGTAGATGTTTTTAGATTCCTTTTTTCAAGGCAAAAACGATGGACAATGTTATTCAACGAAAAAATTAATTCTTCAGGGTGAAAATCGGGTATATATGTGTGAACTTATATCAGTTGATATCTCGGTGCATTTTTAAGCTAGCGCAAATCTGATAACACAGATCGACGCAGCTTAAAAATCCGCATCGAATGCACTATACTACATTGAGAAACGCTTAATACAAAAATTAGTTATGATCGTTTGAAAAATGATGCATTAGTGTATGTTGAGTTTCCATGTACACTCAACATTGCTTCCAAAAACATTTTGACAAAAATTTTTTCGAAACATTTCAAAATAATTTAGCAAAAAGTAGATGTTTTTAGATTCCTTTTTTCAAGGCAAAAACGATGGACAATGTTATTCAACGAAAAAATTAATTCTTCAGGGTGAAAATCGGGTATATATGTGTGAACTTATATCAGTTGATATCTCGGTGCATTTTTAAGCTAGCGCAAATCTGATAACACAGATCGACGCAGCTTAAAAATCCGCATCGAATGCACTATACTACATTGAGAAACGCTTAATACAAAAATTAGTTATGATCGTTTGAAAAATGATGCATTAGTGTATGTTGAGTTTCCATGTACACTCAACATTGCTTCCAAAAACATTTTGACAAAAATTTTTTCGAAAAATTTCAGAATAATTTAGCAAAAAGTAGATGTTTTTAGATTCCCTTTTTCAAGGCAAAGACGATGGACAATGTTATTCAACGAAAAAATTATTTCTTCAGGGTGAAAATCGAGGATATAAGTGTGAACTTATATCAGTTGATATCTCGGTGCATTTTTAAGCTAGCGCAAATCTGATAACACAGATCGACGCAGCTTAAAAATCCGCATCGAATGCACTATACTACATTGAGAAACGCTTAATACAAAAATTAGTTATGATCGTTTGAAAAATGATGCATTAGTGTATGTTGAGTTTCCATGTACACTCAACATTGCTTCCAAAAACATTTTGACAAAAATTTTTTCGAAAAATTTCAGAATAATTTAGCAAAAAGTAGATGTTTTTAGATTCCTTTTTTCAAGGCAAAGACGATGGACAATGTTATTCAACGAAAAAATTATTTCTTCAGGGTGAAAATCGAGGATATAAGTGTGAACTTATATCAGTTGATATCTCGGTGCATTTTTAAGCTAGCGCAAATCTGATAACACAGATCGACGCAGCTTAAAAATCCGCATCGAATGCACTATACTACATTGAGAAACGCTTAATACAAAAATTAGTTATGATCGTTTGAAAAATGATGCATTAGTGTATGTTGAGTTTCCATGTACACTCAACATTGCTTCCAAAAACATTTTGACAAAAATTTTTTCGAAACATTTCAAAATAATTTAGCAAAAAGTAGATGTTTTTAGATTCCTTTTTTCAAGGCAAAAACGATGGACAATGTTATTCAACGAAAAAATTAATTCTTCAGGGTGAAAATCGGGTATATATGTGTGAACTTATATCAGTTGATATCTCGGTGCATTTTTAAGCTAGCGCAAATCTGATAACACAGATCGACGCAGCTTAAAAATCCGCATCGAATGCAC
This sequence comes from Auanema rhodensis, assembly GCA_964057225.1. Classification (NCBI taxonomy): domain Eukaryota; kingdom Metazoa; phylum Nematoda; class Chromadorea; order Rhabditida; family Rhabditidae; genus Auanema; species Auanema rhodense. The sequence goes on along the minus strand of OZ059899.1, from coordinate 2,963,228 downwards.
TATACTACATTGAGAAACGCTTAATACAAAAATTAGTTATGATCGTTTGAAAAATGATGCATTAGTGTATGTTGAGTTTCCATGTACACTCAACATTGCTTCCAAAAACATTTTGACAAAAATTTTTTCGAAAAATTTCAGAATAATTTAGCAAAAAGTAGATGTTTTTAGATTCCTTTTTTCAAGGCAAAGACGATGGACAATGTTATTCAACGAAAAAATTATTTCTTCAGGGTGAAAATCGAGGATATAAGTGTGAACTTATATCAGTTGATATCTCGGTGCATTTTTAAGCTAGCGCAAATCTGATAACACAGATCGACGCAGCTTAAAAATCCGCATCGAATGCACTATACTACATTGAGAAACGCTTAATACAAAAATTAGTTATGATCGTTTGAAAAATGATGCATTAGTGTATGTTGAGTTTCCATGTACACTCAACATTGCTTCCAAAAACATTTTGACAAAAATGTTTTCGAAAAATTTCAAAATAATTTAGCAAAAAGTAGATGTTTTTAGATTCCATTTTTCAAGGCAAAGACGATGGACAATGTTATTCAACGAAAAAATTATTTCTTCAGGGTGAAAATCGAGGATATAAGTGTGAACTTATATCAGTTGATATCTCGGTGCATTTTTAAGCTAGCGCAAATCTGATAACACAGATCGACGCAGCTTAAAAATCCGCATCGAATGCACTATACTACATTGAGAAACGCTTAATACAAAAATTAGTTATGATCGTTTGAAAAATGATGCATTAGTGTATGTTGAGTTTCCATGTACACTCAACATTGCTTCCAAAAACATTTTGACAAAAATTTTTTCGAAAAATTTCAAAATAATTTAGCAAAAAGTAGATGTTTTTAGATTCCTTTTTTCAAGGCAAAAACGATGGACAATGTTATTCAACGAAAAAATTAATTCTTCAGGGTGAAAATCGGGTATATATGTGTGAACTTATATCAGTTGATATCTCGGTGCATTTTTAAGCTAGCGCAAATCTGATAACACAGATCGACGCAGCTTAAAAATCCGCATCGAATGCACTATACTACATTGAGAAACGCTTAATACAAAAATTAGTTATGATCGTTTGAAAAATGATGCATTAGTGTATGTTGAGTTTCCATGTACACTCAACATTGCTTCCAAAAACATTTTGACAAAAATTTTTTCGAAACATTTCAAAATAATTTAGCAAAAAGTAGATGTTTTTAGATTCCTTTTTTCAAGGCAAAAACGATGGACAATGTTATTCAACGAAAAAATTAATTCTTCAGGGTGAAAATCGGGTATATATGTGTGAACTTATATCAGTTGATATCTCGGTGCATTTTTAAGCTAGCGCAAATCTGATAACACAGATCGACGCAGCTTAAAAATCCGCATCGAATGCACTATACTACATTGAGAAACGCTTAATACAAAAATTAGTTATGATCGTTTGAAAAATGATGCATTAGTGTATGTTGAGTTTCCATGTACACTCAACATTGCTTCCAAAAACATTTTGACAAAAATTTTTTCGAAACATTTCAAAATAATTTAGCAAAAAGTAGATGTTTTTAGATTCCTTTTTTCAAGGCAAAAACGATGGACAATGTTATTCAACGAAAAAATTAATTCTTCAGGGTGAAAATCGGGTATATATGTGTGAACTTATATCAGTTGATATCTCGGTGCATTTTTAAGCTAGCGCAAATCTGATAACACAGATCGACGCAGCTTAAAAATCCGCATCGAATGCACTATACTACATTGAGAAACGCTTAATACAAAAATTAGTTATGATCGTTTGAAAAATGATGCATTAGTGTATGTTGAGTTTCCATGTACACTCAACATTGCTTCCAAAAACATTTTGACAAAAATTTTTTCGAAAAATTTCAAAATAATTTAGCAAAAAGTAGATGTTTTTAGATTCCATTTTTCAAGGCAAAGACGATGGACAATGTTATTCGACGAAAAAAACAATTCTTCAGGGTGAAAATCGAGGATATAAGTGTGAACTTATATCAGTTGATATCTCGGTGCATTTTTAAGCTAGCGCAAATCTGATAACACAGATCGACGCAGCTTAAAAATCCGCATCGAATGCACTATACTATATTGAGAAACGCTTAATACAAAAATTAGTTATGATCGTTTGAAAAATGATGCATTAGTGTATGTTGAGTTTCCATGTACACTCAACATTGCTTCCAAAAACATTTTGACAAAAATTTTTTCGAAAAATTTCAAAATAATTTAGCAAAAAGTAGATGTTTTTAGATTCCATTTTTCAAGGCAAAGACGATGGACAATGTTATTCGACGAAAAAAACAATTCTTCAGGGTGAAAATCGAGGATATAAGTGTGAACTTATATCAGTTGATATCTCGGTGCATTTTTAAGCTAGCGCAAATCTGATAACACAGATCGACGCAGCTTAAAAATCCGCATCGAATGCACTATACTATATTGAGAAACGCTTAATACAAAAATTAGTTATGATCGTTTGAAAAATGATGCATTAGTGTATGTTGAGTTTCCATGTACACTCAACATTGCTTCCAAAAACATTTTGACAAAAATTTTTTCGAAAAATTTCAAAATAATTTAGCAAAAAGTAGATGTTTTTAGATTCCTTTTTTCAAGGCAAAGACGATGGACAATGTTATTCAACGAAAAAATCAATTCTTCAGGGTGAAAATCGAGGATATAAGTGTGAACTTATATCAGTTGATATCTCGGTGCATTTTTAAGCTAGAGCAAATCTGATAACACAGATCGACGCAGCTTAAAAATCCGCATCGAATGCACTATACTATATTGAGAAACGCTTAATACAAAAATTAGTTATGATCGTTTGAAAAATGATGCATTAGTGTATGTTGAGTTTCCATGTACACTCAACATTGCTTCCAAAAACATTTTGACAAAAATTTTTTCGAAAAATTTCAAGATAATTTAGCAAAAAGTAGATGTTTTTAGATTTCTTTTCTCAAGGCAAAGACGATGGACAATGTTATTCAACTAAAAAATCAATTCTTCAGGATGAAAATCGAGGATATAAGTGTGAACTTATATCAGTTGATATCTCGGTGCATTTTTAAGCTAGCGCAAATCTGATAACACAGATCGACGCAGCTTAAAAATCCGCATAGAATGCACTATACTACATTGAGAAACGCTTAATACAAAAATAAGTTATGATCGTTTGAAAAATGATGCATTAGTGTATGTTGAGTTTCCATGTACACTCAACATTGCTTCCAAAAACATTTTGACAAAAATTTTCTCGAAAAATTTCAAAATAATTATGCAAAAAGTAGATGTTTTTAGATTCCTTTTTTTAAGGCAAAGACGATGGACAATGTTATTCAACGAAAAAATTAATTCTTCAGGGTGAAAATCGAGGATATAAGTGTGAACTTATATCAGTTGATATCTCGGTGCATTTTTAAGCTAGCGCAAATCTGATAACACAGATCGACGCAGCTTAAAAATCCGCATCGAATGCACTACACTACATTGAGAAACGCTTAATACAAAAATTAGTTATGATCGTTTGAAAAATGATGCATTAGTGTATGTTGAGTTTCCATGTACACTCAACATTGCTTCCAAAAACATTTTGACAAAAATTTTTTCGAAAAATTTCAAAATAATTTAGCAAAAAGTAGATGTTTTTAGATTCCTTTTTTCAAGGCAAAGACGATGGACAATGTTATTCAACGAAAAAATTAATTCTTCAGGGTGAAAATCGAGGATATAAGTGTGAACTTATATCAGTTGATATCTCGGTGCATTTTTAAGCTAGAGCAAATCTGATAACACAGATCGACGCAGCTTAAAAATCCGCATCGAATGCACTATACTACATTGAGAAACGCTTAATACAAAAATTAGTTATGATCGTTTGAAAAATGATGCATTAGTGTATGTTGAGTTTCCATGTACACTCAACATTGCTTCCAAAAACATTTTGACAAAAATTTTTTCGAAAAATTTCAAGATAATTTAGCAAAAAGTAGATGTTTTTAGATTTCTTTTCTTAAGGCAAAGACGATGGACAATGTTATTCAACTAAAAAATTAATTCTTCAGGATGAAAATCGAGGATATAAGTGTGAACTTATATCAGTTGATATCTCGGTGCATTTTTAAGCTAGCGCAAATCTGATAACACAGATCGACGCAGCTTAAAAATCCGCATCGAATGCACTATACTACATTGAGAAACGCTTAATACAAAAATAAGTTATGATCGTTTGAAAAATGATGCATTAGTGTATGTTGAGTTTCCATGTACACTCAACATTGCTTCCAAAAACATTTTGACAAAAATTTTCTCGAAAAATTTCAAAATAATTATGCAAAAAGTAGATGTTTTTAGATTCCTTTTTTTAAGGCAAAGACGATGGACAATGTTATTCAACGAAAAAATTAATTCTTCAGGGCGAAAATCGAGGATATAAGTGTGAACTTATATCAGTTGATATCTCGGTTCATTTTTAAGCTAGCGCAAATCTGATAACACAGATCGACGCAGCTTAAAAATCCGCATCGAATGCACTATACTACATTGAGAAACGCTTAATACAAAAATTAGTTATGATCGTTTGAAAAATGATGCATTAGTGTATGTTGAGTTTCCATGTACACTCAACATTGCTTCCAAAAACATTTTGACAAAAATTTTCTCGAAAAATTTCAAAATAATTATGCAAAAAGTAGATGTTTTTAGATTCCTTTTTTTAAGGCAAAGACGATGGACAATGTTATTCAACGAAAAAATTAATTCTTCAGGGTGAAAATCGAAGATATAAGTGTGAACTTATATCAGTTGATATCTCGGTGCATTTTTAAGCTAGCGCAAATCTGATAACACAGATCGACGCAGCTTAAAAATCCGCATCGAATGCACTATACTATATTGAGTAACGCTTAATACAAAAATTAGTTATGATCGTTTGAAAAATGATGCATTAGTGTATGTTGAGTTTCCATGTACACTCAACATTGCTTCCAAAAACATTTTGACAAAAATTTTTTCGAAAAATTTCAAGATAATTTAGCAAAAAGTAGATGTTTTTAGATTTCTTTTCTCAAGGCAAAGACGATGGACAATGTTATTCAACTAAAAAATTAATTCTTCAGGATGAAAATCGAGGATATAAGTGTGAACTTATATCAGTTGATATCTCGGTGCATTTTTAAGCTAGCGCAAATCTGATAACACAGATCGACGCAGCTTAAAAATCCGCATCGAATGCACTATACTACATTGAGAAACGCTTAATACAAAAATAAGTTATGATCGTTTGAAAAATGATGCATTAGTGTATGTTGAGTTTCCATGTACACTCAACATTGCTTCCAAAAACATTTTGACAAAAATTTTCTCGAAAAATTTCAAAATAATTATGCAAAAAGTAGATGTTTTTAGATTCCTTTTTTTAAGGCAAAGACGATGGACAATGTTATTCAACGAAAAAATTAATTCTTCAGGGCGAAAATCGAGGATATAAGTGTGAACTTATATCAGTTGATATCTCGGTTCATTTTTAAGCTAGCGCAAATCTGATAACACAGATCGACGCAGCTTAAAAATCCGCATCGAATGCACTATACTACATTGAGAAACGCTTAATACAAAAATAAGTTATGATCGTTTGAAAAATGATGCATTAGTGTATGTTGAGTTACCATGTACACTCAACATTGCTTCCAAAAACATTTTGACAAAAATTTTTTCTAAAAATTTCAAAATAATTTAGCAAAAAGTAGATGTTTTTAGATTTCTTTTTTCAAGGCAAAGACGATGGACAATGTTATTCAACGAAAAAATTAATTCTTCAGGGTGAAAATCGAGGATATAAGTGTGAACTTATATCAGTTGATATCTCGGTGCATTTTTAAGCTAGCGCAAATCTGATAACACAGATCGACGCAGCTTAAAAATCCGCATCGAATGCACTATACTATATTGAGAAACGCTTAATACAAAAATTAGTTATGATCGTTTGAAAAATGATGCATTAGTGTATGTTGAGTTTCCATGTACACTCAACATTGCTTCCAAAAACATTTTGACAAAAATTTTCTTGAAAAATTTCAAAATAATTTAGCAAAAAGTAGATGTTTTTAGATTCCTTTTTTTAAGGCAAAGACGATGGACAATGTTATTCAACGAAAAAATTAATTCTTCAGGGTGAAAATCGAGGATATAAGTGTGAACTTATATCAGTTGATATCTCGGTGCATTTTTAAGCTAGCGCGGACAATGTTATTCAACGAGAAAATTATTCCTTCAGGGTGAAAATCGAGGATATAAGTGTGAACTTATATCAGTTGATATCTCGGTGCATTTTTAAGCTAGCGCAAATCTGATAACACAGATCGACGCAGCTTAAAAATCCGCATCGAATGCACTAAACTACATTGAGAAACGCTTGATACAAAAATTAGTTATGATCGCTTGAAAAATGATGCATTAGTGTATGTTGAGTTTCCATGTACACTCAACATTGCTTCCAAAAACATTTTGACAAAAATTTTTTCGAAAAATTTCAAAATAATTTAGCAAAAAGTAGATGTTTTTAGATTCCATTTTTCAAGGCAAAGACGATGTACAATGTTATTTTTGCTTCCAAAAACATTTTGACAAAAATTTTCTCGAAAAATTTCAAAATAATTTAGCAAAAAGTAGATGTTTTTAGATTCCTTTTTTTAAGGCAAAGACGATGGACAATGTTATTCAACGAAAAAATTAATTCTTCAGGGTGAAAATCGAGGATATAAGTGTGAACTTATATCAGTTGATATCTCGGTGCATTTTTAAGCTAGCGCGGACAATGTTATTCAACGAGAAAATTATTCCTTCAGGGTGAAAATCGAGGATATAAGTGTGAACTTATATCAGTTGATATCTCGGTGCATTTTTAAGCTAGCGCAAATCTGATAACACAGATCGACGCAGCTTAAAAATCCGCATCGAATGCACTAAACTACATTGAGAAACGCTTGATACAAAAATTAGTTATGATCGTTTGAAAAATGATGCATTAGTGTATGTTGAGTTTCCATGTACACTCAACATTGCTTCCAAAAACATTTTGACAAAAATTTTTTCGAAAAATTTCAAAATAATTTAGCAAAAAGTAGATGTTTTTAGATTCCATTTTTCAAGGCAAAGACGATGTACAATGTTATTTTTGCTTCCAAAAACATTTTGACAAAAATTTTCTCGAAAAATTTCAAAATAATTTAGCAAAAAGTAGATGTTTTTAGATTCCTTTTTTTAAGGCAAAGACGATGGACAATGTTATTCAACGAAAAAATTAATTCTTCAGGGTGAAAATCGAGGATATAAGTGTGAACTTATATCAGTTGATATCTCGGTGCATTTTTAAGCTAGCGCGGACAATGTTATTCAACGAGAAAATTATTCCTTCAGGGTGAAAATCGAGGATATAAGTGTGAACTTATATCAGTTGATATCTCGGTGCATTTTTAAGCTAGCGCAAATCTGATAACACAGATCGACGCAGCTTAAAAATCCGCATCGAATGCACTAAACTACATTGAGAAACGCTTGATACAAAAATTAGTTATGATCGTTTGAAAAATGATGCATTAGTGTATGTTGAGTTTCCATGTACACTCAACATTGCTTCCAAAAACATTTTGACAAAAATTTTTTCGAAAAATTTCAAAATAATTTAGCAAAAAGTAGATGTTTTTAGATTCCATTCTTCAAGGCAAAGACGATGTACAATGTTATTTTTGCTTCCAAAAACATTTTGACAAAAATTTTCTCGAAAAATTTCAAAATAATTTAGCAAAAAGTAGATGTTTTTAGATTCCTTTTTTTAAGGCAAAGACGATGGACAATGTTATTCAACGAAAAAATTAATTCTTCAGGGCGAAAATCGAGGATATAAGTGTGAACTTATATCAGTTGATATCTCGGTTCATTTTTAAGCTAGCGCAAATCTGATAACACAGATCGACGCAGCTTAAAAATCCGCATCGAATGCACTATACTACATTGAGAAACGCTTAATACAAAAATTAGTTATGATCGTTTGAAAAATGATGCATTAGTGTATGTTGAGTTTCCATGTACACTCAACATTGCTTCCAAAAACATTTTGACAAAAATTTTCTCGAAAAATTTCAAAATAATTATGCAAAAAGTAGATGTTTTTAGATTCCTTTTTTTAAGGCAAAGACGATGGACAATGTTATTCAACGAAAAAATTAATTCTTCAGGGTGAAAATCGAAGATATAAGTGTGAACTTATATCAGTTGATATCTCGGTGCATTTTTAAGCTAGCGCAAATCTGATAACACAGATCGACGCAGCTTAAAAATCCGCATCGAATGCACTATACTATATTGAGTAACGCTTAATACAAAAATTAGTTATGATCGTTTGAAAAATGATGCATTAGTGTATGTTGAGTTTCCATGTACACTCAACATTGCTTCCAAAAACATTTTGACAAAAATTTTTTCGAAAAATTTCAAGATAATTTAGCAAAAAGTAGATGTTTTTAGATTTCTTTTCTCAAGGCAAAGACGATGGACAATGTTATTCAACTAAAAAATTAATTCTTCAGGATGAAAATCGAGGATATAAGTGTGAACTTATATCAGTTGATATCTCGGTGCATTTTTAAGCTAGCGCAAATCTGATAACACAGATCGACGCAACTTAAAAATCCGCATCGAATGCACTATACTACATTGAGAAACGCTTAATACAAAAATAAGTTATGATCGTTTGAAAAATGATGCATTAGTGTATGTTGAGTTTCCATGTACACTCAACATTGCTTCCAAAAACATTTTGACAAAAATTTTCTCGAAAAATTTCAAAATAATTATGCAAAAAGTAGATGTTTTTAGATTCCTTTTTTTAAGGCAAAGACGATGGACAATGTTATTCAACGAAAAAATTAATTCTTCAGGGCGAAAATCGAGGATATAAGTGTGAACTTATATCAGTTGATATCTCGGTTCATTTTTAAGCTAGCGCAAATCTGATAACACAGATCGACGCAGCTTAAAAATCCGCATCGAATGCACTATACTACATTGAGAAACGCTTAATACAAAAATAAGTTATGATCGTTTGAAAAATGATGCATTAGTGTATGTTGAGTTACCATGTACACTCAACATTGCTTCCAAAAACATTTTGACAAAAATTTTTTCTAAAAATTTCAAAATAATTTAGCAAAAAGTAGATGTTTTTAGATTTCTTTTTTCAAGGCAAAGACGATGGACAATGTTATTCAACGAAAAAATTAATTCTTCAGGGTGAAAATCGAGGATATAAGTGTGAACTTATATCAGTTGATATCTCGGTGCATTTTTAAGCTAGCGCAAATCTGATAACACAGATCGACGCAGCTTAAAAATCCGCATCGAATGCACTATACTATATTGAGAAACGCTTAATACAAAAATTAGTTATGATCGTTTGAAAAATGATGCATTAGTGTATGTTGAGTTTCCATGTACACTCAACATTGCTTCCAAAAACATTTTGACAAAAATTTTCTTGAAAAATTTCAAAATAATTTAGCAAAAAGTAGATGTTTTTAGATTCCTTTTTTTAAGGCAAAGACGATGGACAATGTTATTCAACGAAAAAATTAATTCTTCAGGGTGAAAATCGAGGATATAAGTGTGAACTTATATCAGTTGATATCTCGGTGCATTTTTAAGCTAGCGCGGACAATGTTATTCAACGAGAAAATTATTCCTTCAGGGTGAAAATCGAGGATATAAGTGTGAACTTATATCAGTTGATATCTCGGTGCATTTTTAAGCTAGCGCAAATCTGATAACACAGATCGACGCAGCTTAAAAATCCGCATCGAATGCACTAAACTACATTGAGAAACGCTTGATACAAAAATTAGTTATGATCGCTTGAAAAATGATGCATTAGTGTATGTTGAGTTTCCATGTACACTCAACATTGCTTCCAAAAACATTTTGACAAAAATTTTTTCGAAAAATTTCAAAATAATTTAGCAAAAAGTAGATGTTTTTAGATTCCATTTTTCAAGGCAAAGACGATGTACAATGTTATTTTTGCTTCCAAAAACATTTTGACAAAAATTTTCTCGAAAAATTTCAAAATAATTTAGCAAAAAGTAGATGTTTTTAGATTCCTTTTTTTAAGGCAAAGACGATGGACAATGTTATTCAACGAAAAAATTAATTCTTCAGGGTGAAAATCGAGGATATAAGTGTGAACTTATATCAGTTGATATCTCGGTGCATTTTTAAGCTAGCGCGGACAATGTTATTCAACGAGAAAATTATTCCTTCAGGGTGAAAATCGAGGATATAAGTGTGAACTTATATCAGTTGATATCTCGGTGCATTTTTAAGCTAGCGCAAATCTGATAACACAGATCGACGCAGCTTAAAAATCCGCATCGAATGCACTAAACTACATTGAGAAACGCTTGATACAAAAATTAGTTATGATCGTTTGAAAAATGATGCATTAGTGTATGTTGAGTTTCCATGTACACTCAACATTGCTTCCAAAAACATTTTGACAAAAATTTTTTCGAAAAATTTCAAAATAATTTAGCAAAAAGTAGATGTTTTTAGATTCCATTTTTCAAGGCAAAGACGATGTACAATGTTATTTTTGCTTCCAAAAACATTTTGACAAAAATTTTCTCGAAAAATTTCAAAATAATTTAGCAAAAAGTAGATGTTTTTAGATTCCTTTTTTTAAGGCAAAGACGATGGACAATGTTATTCAACGAAAAAATTAATTCTTCAGGGTGAAAATCGAGGATATAAGTGTGAACTTATATCAGTTGATATCTCGGTGCATTTTTAAGCTAGCGCGGACAATGTTATTCAACGAGAAAATTATTCCTTCAGGGTGAAAATCGAGGATATAAGTGTGAACTTATATCAGTTGATATCTCGGTGCATTTTTAAGCTAGCGCAAATCTGATAACACAGATCGACGCAGCTTAAAAATCCGCATCGAATGCACTAAACTACATTGAGAAACGCTTGATACAAAAATTAGTTATGATCGTTTGAAAAATGATGCATTAGTGTATGTTGAGTTTCCATGTACACTCAACATTGCTTCCAAAAACATTTTGACAAAAATTTTTTCGAAAAATTTCAAAATAATTTAGCAAAAAGTAGATGTTTTTAGATTCCATTCTTCAAGGCAAAGACGATGTACAATGTTATTTTTGCTTCCAAAAACATTTTGACAAAAATTTTCTCGAAAAATTTCAAAATAATTTAGCAAAAAGTAGATGTTTTTAGATTCCTTTTTTTAAGGCAAAGACGATGGACAATGTTATTCAACGAAAAAATTAATTCTTCAGGGTGAAAATCGAGGATATAAGTGTGAACTTATATCAGTTGATATCTCGGTGCATTTTTAAGCTAGCGCGGACAATGTTATTCAACGAGAAAATTATTCCTTCAGGGTGAAAATCGAGGATATAAGTGTGAACTTATATCAGTTGATATCTCGGTGCATTTTTAAGCTAGCGCAAATCTGATAACACAGATCGACGCAGCTTAAAAATCCGCATCGAATGCACTAAACTACATTGAGAAACGCTTGATACAAAAATTAGTTATGATCGTTTGAAAAATGATGCATTAGTGTATGTTGAGTTTCCATGTACACTCAACATTGCTTCCAAAAACATTTTGACAAAAATTTTTTCGAAAAATTTCAAAATAATTTAGCAAAAAGTAGATGTTTTTAGATTCCATTTTTCAAGGCAAAGACGATGTACAATGTTATTTTTGCTTCCAAAAACATTTTGACAAAAATTTTCTCGAAAAATTTCAAAATACACTAATGATCACTAATCAACATACACTAATGCATCATTTTTCAAACGATCATAACTTATTTTTGTATTAAGCGTTTCTCAATGTAGTATAGTGCATTCGATGCGGATTTTTAAGCTGCGTCGATCTGTGTTATCAGATTTGCGCTAGCTTAAAAATGCACCGAGATATCAACTGATATAAGTTCACACTTATATCCTCGATTTTCATCCTGAAGAATTAATTTTTTAGTTGAATAACATTGTCCATCGTCTTTGCCTTGAGAAAAGAAATCTAAAAACATCTACTTTTTGCTAAATTATCTTGAAATTTTTCGAAAAAATTTTTGTCAAAATGTTTTTGGAAGCAATGTTGAGTGTACATGGAAACTCAACATACACTAATGCATCATTTTTCAAACGATCATAACTAATTTTTGTATTAAGCGTTACTCAATATAGTATAGTGCATTCGATGCGGATTTTTAAGCTGCGTCGATCTGTGTTATCAGATTTGCGCTAGCTTAAAAATGCACCGAGATATCAACTGATATAAGTTCACACTTATATCTTCGATTTTCACCCTGAAGAATTAATTTTTTCGTTGAATAACATTGTCCATCGTCTTTGCCTTAAAAAAAGGAATCTAAAAACATCTACTTTTTGCATAATTATTTTGAAATTTTTCGAGAAAATTTTTGTCAAAATGTTTTTGGAAGCAATGTTGAGTGTACATGGAAACTCAACATACACTAATGCATCATTTTTCAAACGATCATAACTAATTTTTGTATTAAGCGTTTCTCAATGTAGTATAGTGCATTCGATGCGGATTTTTAAGCTGCGTCGATCTGTGTTATCAGATTTGCGCTAGCTTAAAAATGAACCGAGATATCAACTGATATAAGTTCACACTTATATCCTCGATTTTCGCCCTGAAGAATTAATTTTTTCGTTGAATAACATTGTCCATCGTCTTTGCCTTAAAAAAAGGAATCTAAAAACATCTACTTTTTGCATAATTATTTTGAAATTTTTCGAGAAAATTTTTGTCAAAATGTTTTTGGAAGCAATGTTGAGTGTACATGGAAACTCAACATACACTAATGCATCATTTTTCAAACGATCATAACTTATTTTTGTATTAAGCGTTTCTCAATGTAGTATAGTGCATTCGATGCGGATTTTTAAGCTGCGTCGATCTGTGTTATCAGATTTGCGCTAGCTTAAAAATGCACCGAGATATCAACTGATATAAATTCACACTTATATCCTCGATTTTCATCCTGAAGAATTAATTTTTTAGTTGAATAACATTGTCCATCGTCTTTGCCTTGAGAAAAGAAATCTAAAAACATCTACTTTTTGCTAAATTATCTTGAAATTTTTCGAAAAAATTTTTGTCAAAATGTTTTTGGAAGCAATGTTGAGTGTACATGGAAACTCAACATACACTAATGCATCATTTTTCAAACGATCATAACTAATTTTTGTATTAAGCGTTTCTCAATGTAGTATAGTGCATTCGATGCGGATTTTTAAGCTGCGTCGATCTGTGTTATCAGATTTGCTCTAGCTTAAAAATGCACCGAGATATCAACTGATATAAGTTCACACTTATATCCTCGATTTTCACCCTGAAGAATTAATTTTTTCGTTGAATAACATTGTCCATCGTCTTTGCCTTAAAAAAAGGAATCTAAAAACATCTACTTTTTGCTAAATTATTTTGAAATTTTTCGAGAAAATTTTTGTCAAAATGTTTTTGGAAGCAAAAATAACATTGTACATCGTCTTTGCCTTGAAAAATGGAATCTAAAAACATCTACTTTTTGCTAAATTATTTTGAAATTTTTCGAAAAAATTTTTGTCAAAATGTTTTTGGAAGCAATGTTGAGTGTACATGGAAACTCAACATACACTAATGCATCATTTTTCAAACGATCATAACTAACTTTTGTATCAAGCGTTTCTCAGTGTAGTTTAGTGCATTCGATGCGGATTTTTAAGCTGCGTCGATCTGTGTTATCAGATTTGCGCTAGCTTAAAAATGCACCGAGATATCAACTGATATAAGTTCACACTTATATCCTCGATTTTCACCCTGAAGGAATAATTTTCTCGTTGAATAACATTGTCCGCGCTAGCTTAAAAATGCACCGAGATATCAACTGATATAAGTTCACACTTATATCCTCGATTTTCACCCTGAAGAATTAATTTTTTCGTTGAATAACATTGTCCATCGTCTTTGCCTTAAAAAAAGGAATCTAAAAACATCTACTTTTTGCTAAATTATTTTGAAATTTTTCGAGAAAATTTTTGTCAAAATGTTTTTGGAAGCAAAAATAACATTGTACATCGTCTTTGCCTTGAAAAATGGAATCTAAAAACATCTACTTTTTGCTAAATTATTTTGAAATTTTTCGAAAAAATTTTTGTCAAAATGTTTTTGGAAGCAATGTTGAGTGTACATGGAAACTCAACATACACTAATGCATCATTTTTCAAACGATCATAACTAATTTTTGTATCAAGCGTTTCTCAATGTAGTTTAGTGCATTCGATGCGGATTTTTAAGCTGCGTCGATCTGTGTTATCAGATTTGCGCTAGCTTAAAAATGCACCGAGATATCAACTGATATAAGTTCACACTTATATCCTCGATTTTCACCCTGAAGGAATAATTTTCTCGTTAAATAACATTGTCCGCGCTAGCTTAAAAATGCACCGAGATATCAACTGATATAAGTTCACACTTATATCCTCGATTTTCACCCTGAAGAATTAGTTTTTTCGTTGAATAACATTGTCCATCGTCTTTGCCTTAAAAAAAGGAATCTAAAAACATCTACTTTTTGCTAAATTATTTTGAAATTTTTCGAGAAAATTTTTGTCAAAATGTTTTTGGAAGCAATGTTGAGTGTACATGGAAACTCAACATACACTAATGCATCATTTTTCAAACGATCATAACTAATTTTTGTATCAAGCGTTTCTCAATGTAGTTTAGTGCATTCGATGCGGATTTTTAAGCTGCGTCGATCTGTGTTATCAGATTTGCGCTAGCTTAAAAATGCACCGAGATATCAACTGATATAAGTTCACACTTATATCCTCGATTTTCACCCTGAAGGAATAATTTTCTCGTTGAATAACATTGTCCGCGCTAGCTTAAAAATGCACCGAGATATCAACTGATATAAGTTCACACTTATATCCTCGATTTTCACCCTGAAGAATTAGTTTTTTCGTTGAATAACATTGTCCATCGTCTTTGCCTTAAAAAAAGGAATCTAAAAACATCTACTTTTTGCTAAATTATTTTGAAATTTTTCGAGAAAATTTTTGTCAAAATGTTTTTGGAAGCAATGTTGAGTGTACATGGAAACTCAACATACACTAATGCATCATTTTTCAAACGATCATAACTAATTTTTGTATTAAGCGTTTCTCAATATAGTATAGTGCATTCGATGCGGATTTTTAAGCTGCGTCGATCTGTGTTATCAGATTTGCGCTAGCTTAAAAATGCACCGAGATATCAACTGATATAAGTTCACACTTATATCCTCGATTTTCACCCTGAAGAATTAATTTTTTCGTTGAATAACATTGTCCATCGTCTTTGCCTTGAAAAAAGAAATCTAAAAACATCTACTTTTTGCTAAATTATTTTGAAATTTTTAGAAAAAATTTTTGTCAAAATGTTTTTGGAAGCAATGTTGAGTGTACATGGTAACTCAACATACACTAATGCATCATTTTTCAAACGATCATAACTTATTTTTGTATTAAGCGTTTCTCAATGTAGTATAGTGCATTCGATGCGGATTTTTAAGCTGCGTCGATCTGTGTTATCAGATTTGCGCTAGCTTAAAAATGAACCGAGATATCAACTGATATAAGTTCACACTTATATCCTCGATTTTCGCCCTGAAGAATTAATTTTTTCGTTGAATAACATTGTCCATCGTCTTTGCCTTAAAAAAAGGAATCTAAAAACATCTACTTTTTGCATAATTATTTTGAAATTTTTCGAGAAAATTTTTGTCAAAATGTTTTTGGAAGCAATGTTGAGTGTACATGGAAACTCAACATACACTAATGCATCATTTTTCAAACGATCATAACTTATTTTTGTATTAAGCGTTTCTCAATGTAGTATAGTGCATTCGATGCGGATTTTTAAGCTGCGTCGATCTGTGTTATCAGATTTGCGCTAGCTTAAAAATGCACCGAGATATCAACTGATATAAGTTCACACTTATATCCTCGATTTTCATCCTGAAGAATTAATTTTTTAGTTGAATAACATTGTCCATCGTCTTTGCCTTGAGAAAAGAAATCTAAAAACATCTACTTTTTGCTAAATTATCTTGAAATTTTTCGAAAACATTTTTGTCAAAATGTTTTTGGAAGCAATGTTGAGTGTACATGGAAACTCAACATACACTAATGCATCATTTTTCAAACGATCATAACTAATTTTTGTATTAAGCGTTACTCAATATAGTATAGTGCATTCGATGCGGATTTTTAAGCTGCGTCGATCTGTGTTATCAGATTTGCGCTAGCTTAAAAATGCACCGAGATATCAACTGATATAAGTTCACACTTATATCTTCGATTTTCACCCTGAAGAATTAATTTTTTCGTTGAATAACATTGTCCATCGTCTTTGCCTTAAAAAAAAAAATCTAAAAACATCTACTTTTTGCATAATTATTTTGAAATTTTTCGAGAAAATTTTTGTCAAAATGTTTTTGGAAGCAATGTTGAGTGTACATGGAAACTCAACATACACTAATGCATCATTTTTCAAACGATCATAACTAATTTTTGTATTAAGCGTTTCTCAATGTAGTATAGTGCATTCGATGCGGATTTTTAAGCTGCGTCGATCTGTGTTATCAGATTTGCGCTAGCTTAAAAATGAACCGAGATATCAACTGATATAAGTTCACACTTATATCCTCGATTTTCGCCCTGAAGAATTAATTTTTTCGTTGAATAACATTGTCCATCGTCTTTGCCTTAAAAAAAGGAAAATGCATCATTTTTCAAACGATCATAACTAATTTTTGTATCAAGCGTTTCTCAATGTAGTATAGTGCATTCGATGCGGATTTTTAAGCTGCGTCGATCTGTGTTATCAGATTTGCGTTAGCTTAAAAATGCACCGAGATATCAACTGATATAAGTTCACACTTATATCCTCGATTTTCACCCTGAAGAATTAATTTTTTTGTTGAATAACATTGTCTATCGTCTTCGCCTTGAAAAATGGAATCTAAAAACATCTACTTTTTGCTAAATTATTTTGAAATTTTTCGAAAAAATTTTTGTCAAAATGTTTTTGGAAGCAATGTTGAGTGTACATGGAAACTCAACATACACTAATGCATCATTTTTCAAACGATCATAACTAATTTTTGTATCAGGCGTTTCTCAATGTAGTATAGTGCATTCGATGCGGATTTTTAAGCTGCGTCGATCTGTGTTATCAGATTTGCGCTAGCTTAAAAATGCACCGAGATATCAACTGATATAAGTTCACACTTATATCCTCGATTTTCACCCTGAAGAATTATTTTTTTCGTTGAATAACATTGTCCATCGTCTTTGCCTTGAAAAAAGAAATCTAAAAACATCTACTTTTTGCTAAATTATTTTGAAATTTTTAGAAAAAATTTTTGTCAAAATGTTTTTGGAAGCAATGTTGAGTGTACATGGTAACTCAACATACACTAATGCATCATTTTTCAAACGATCATAACTTATTTTTGTATTAAGCGTTTCTCAATGTAGTATAGTGCATTCGATGCGGATTTTCAAGCTGCGTCGATCTGTGTTATCAGATTTGCGCTAGCTTAAAAATGAACCGAGATATCAACTGATATAAGTTCACACTTATATCCTCGATTTTCGCCCTGAAGAATTAATTTTTTCGTTGAATAACATTGTCCATCGTCTTTGCCTTAAAAAAAGGAATCTAAAAACATCTACTTTTTGCATAATTATTTTGAAATTTTTCGAGAAAATTTTTGTCAAAATGTTTTTGGAAGCAATGTTGAGTGTACATGGAAACTCAACATACACTAATGCATCATTTTTCAAACGATCATAACTTATTTTTGTATTAAGCGTTTCTCAATGTAGTATAGTGCATTCGATGCGGATTTTTAAGCTGCGTCGATCTGTGTTATCAGATTTGCGCTAGCTTAAAAATGCACCGAGATATCAACTGATATAAGTTCACACTTATATCCTCGATTTTCATCCTGAAGAATTAATTTTTTAGTTGAATAACATTGTCCATCGTCTTTGCCTTGAGAAAAGAAATCTAAAAACATCTACTTTTTGCTAAATTATCTTGAAATTTTTCGAAAAAATTTTTGTCAAAATGTTTTTGGAAGCAATGTTGAGTGTACATGGAAACTCAACATACACTAATGCATCATTTTTCAAACGATCATAACTAATTTTTGTATTAAGCGTTACTCAATATAGTATAGTGCATTCGATGCGGATTTTTAAGCTGCGTCGATCTGTGTTATCAGATTTGCGCTAGCTTAAAAATGCACCGAGATATCAACTGATATAAGTTCACACTTATATCTTCGATTTTCACCCTGAAGAATTAATTTTTTCGTTGAATAACATTGTCCATCGTCTTTGCCTTAAAAAAAGGAATCTAAAAACATCTACTTTTTGCATAATTATTTTGAAATTTTTCGAGAAAATTTTTGTCAAAATGTTTTTGGAAGCAATGTTGAGTGTACATGGAAACTCAACATACACTAATGCATCATTTTTCAAACGATCATAACTAATTTTTGTATTAAGCGTTTCTCAATGTAGTATAGTGCATTCGATGCGGATTTTTAAGCTGCGTCGATCTGTGTTATCAGATTTGCGCTAGCTTAAAAATGAACCGAGATATCAACTGATATAAGTTCACACTTATATCCTCGATTTTCGCCCTGAAGAATTAATTTTTTCGTTGAATAACATTGTCCATCGTCTTTGCCTTAAAAAAAGGAAAATGCATCATTTTTCAAACGATCATAACTAATTTTTGTATCAAGCGTTTCTCAATGTAGTATAGTGCATTCGATGCGGATTTTTAAGCTGCGTCGATCTGTGTTATCAGATTTGCGTTAGCTTAAAAATGCACCGAGATATCAACTGATATAAGTTCACACTTATATCCTCGATTTTCACCCTGAAGAATTAATTTTTTTGTTGAATAACATTGTCTATCGTCTTCGCCTTGAAAAATGGAATCTAAAAACATCTACTTTTTGCTAAATTATTTTGAAATTTTTCGAAAAAATTTTTGTCAAAATGTTTTTGGAAGCAATGTTGAGTGTACATGGAAACTCAACATACACTAATGCATCATTTTTCAAACGATCATAACTAATTTTTGTATCAGGCGTTTCTCAATGTAGTATAGTGCATTCGATGCGGATTTTTAAGCTGCGTCGATCTGTGTTATCAGATTTGCGCTAGCTTAAAAATGCACCGAGATATCAACTGATATAAGTTCACACTTATATCCTCGATTTTCACCCTGAAGAATTATTTTTTTCGTTGAATAACATTGTCCATCGTCTTTGCCTTGAAAAAAGAAATCTAAAAACATCTACTTTTTGCTAAATTATTTTGAAATTTTTAGAAAAAATTTTTGTCAAAATGTTTTTGGAAGCAATGTTGAGTGTACATGGTAACTCAACATACACTAATGCATCATTTTTCGAACGATCATAACTTATTTTTGTATTAAGCGTTTCTCAATGTAGTATAGTGCATTCGATGCGGATTTTTAAGCTGCGTCGATCTGTGTTATCAGATTTGCGCTAGCTTAAAAATGAACCGAGATATCAACTGATATAAGTTCACACTTATATCCTCGATTTTCGCCCTGAAGAATTAATTTTTTCGTTGAATAACATTGTCCATCGTCTTTGCCTTAAAAAAAGGAATCTAAAAACATCTACTTTTTGCATAATTATTTCGAAATTTTTCGAGAAAATTTTTGTCAAAATGTTTTTGGAAGCAATGTTGAGTGTACATGGAAACTCAACATACACTAATGCATCATTTTTCAAACGATCATAACTTATTTTTGTATTAAGCGTTTCTCAATGTAGTATAGTGCATTCGATGCGGATTTTTAAGCTGCGTCGATCTGTGTTATCAGATTTGCGCTAGCTTAAAAATGCACCGAGATATCAACTGATATAAGTTCACACTTATATCCTCGATTTTCATCCTGAAGAATTAATTTTTTAGTTGAATAACATTGTCCATCGTCTTTGCCTTGAGAAAAGAAATCTAAAAACATCTACTTTTTGCTAAATTATTTTGAAATTTTTAGAAAAAATTTTTGTCAAAATGTTTTTGGAAGCAATGTTGAGTGTACATGGTAACTCAACATACACTAATGCATCATTTTTCAAACGATCATAACTTATTTTTGTATTAAGCGTTTCTCAATGTAGTATAGTGCATTCGATGCGGATTTTTAAGCTGCGTCGATCTGTGTTATCAGATTTGCGCTAGCTTAAAAATGCACCGAGATATCAACTGATATAAGTTCACACTTATATCTTCGATTTTCACCCTGAAGAATTAATTTTTTCGTTGAATAACATTGTCCATCGTCTTTGCCTTAAAAAAAGGAATCTAAAAACATCTACTTTTTGCATAATTATTTTGAAATTTTTCGAGAAAATTTTTGTCAAAATGTTTTTGGAAGCAATGTTGAGTGTACATGGAAACTCAACATACACTAATGCATCATTTTTCAAACGATCATAACTAATTTTTGTATCAGGCGTTTCTCAATGTAGTATAGTGCATTCGATGCGGATTTTTAAGCTGCGTCGATCTGTGTTATCAGATTTGCGCTAGCTTAAAAATGAACCGAGATATCAACTGATATAAGTTCACACTTATATCCTCGATTTTCGCCCTGAAGAATTAATTTTTTCGTTGAATAACATTGTCCATCGTCTTTGCCTTAAAAAAAGGAAAATGCATCATTTTTCAAACGATCATAACTAATTTTTGTATCAAGCGTTTCTCAATGTAGTATAGTGCATTCGATGCGGATTTTTAAGCTGCGTCGATCTGTGTTATCAGATTTGCGTTAGCTTAAAAATGCACCGAGATATCAACTGATATAAGTTCACACTTATATCCTCGATTTTCACCCTGAAGAATTAATTTTTTTGTTGAATAACATTGTCTATCGTCTTCGCCTTGAAAAATGGAATCTAAAAACATCTACTTTTTGCTAAATTATTTTGAAATTTTTCGAAAAAATTTTTGTCAAAATGTTTTTGGAAGCAATGTTGAGTGTACATGGAAACTCAACATACACTAATGCATCATTTTTCAAACGATCATAACTAATTTTTGTATCAGGCGTTTCTCAATGTAGTATAGTGCATTCGATGCGGATTTTTAAGCTGCGTCGATCTGTGTTATCAGATTTGCGCTAGCTTAAAAATGCACCGAGATATCAACTGATATAAGTTCACACTTATATCCTCGATTTTCACCCTGAAGAATTATTTTTTTCGTTGAATAACATTGTCCATCGTCTTTGCCTTGAAAAAAGAAATCTAAAAACCTCTACTTTTTGCTAAATTATTCTGAAATTTTTCGAAAAAATTTTTGTCAAAATGTTTTTGGAAGCAATGTTGAGTGTACATGGAAACTCAACATACACTAATGCATCATTTTTCAAACGATCATAACTAATTTGTGTATTAAGCGTTTCTCAATGTAGTATAGTGCATTCGATGCGGATTTTTAAGCTGCGTCGATCTGTGTTATCAGATTTGCGCTAGCTTAAAAATGCACCGAGATATCAACTGATATAAGTTCACACTTATATCCTCGATTTTCACCCTGAAGAATTAATTTTCTTGTTGAATAACATTGTCTATCGTCTTTGCCTTGAAAAATGGAATCTAAAAACATCTACTTTTTGCTAAATTATTCTGAAATTTTTCAAAAAAAGTTTTGTCAAAATGTTTTTGGAAGCAATGTTGAGTGTACATGGAAACTCAACATACACTAATGCATCATTTTTCAAACGATCATAACTAATTTGTGTATTAAGCGTTTCTCAATGTAGTATAGTGCATTCGATGCGGATTTTTAAGCTGCGTCGATCTGTGTTATCAGATTTGCGCTAGCTTAAAAATGCACCGAGATATCAACTGATATAAGTTCACACTTATATCCTTGATTTTCACCCTGAAGAATTAATTTTCTTGTTGAATAACATTGTCTATCGTCTTTGCCTTGAAAAATGGAATCTAAAAACATCTACTTTTTGCTAAATTATTTTGAAATTTTTCGAAAAAAGTTTTGTCAAAATGTTTTTGGAAGCAATGTTGAGTGTACATGGAAACTCAACATACACTAATGCATCATTTTTCAAACGATCATACCTAATTTGTGTATTAAGCGTTTCTCAATGTAGTATAGTGCATTCGATGCGGATTTTTAAGCTGCGTCGATCTGTGTTATCAGATTTGCGCTAGCTTAAAAATGCACCGAGATATCAACTGATATAAGTTCACACTTATATCCTTGATTTTCACCCTGAAGAATTAATTTTCTTGTTGAATAACATTGTCTATCGTCTTTGCCTTGAAAAATGGAATCTAAAAACATCTACTTTTTGCTAAATTATTTTGAAATTTTTCGAAAAAAGTTTTGTCAAAATGTTTTTGGAAGCAATGTTGAGTGTACATGGAAACTCAACATACACTAATGCATCATTTTTCAAACGATCATACCTAATTTGTGTATTAAGCGTTTCTCAATGTAGTATAGTGCATTCGATGCGGATTTTTAAGCTGCGTCGATCTGTGTTATCAGATTTGCGTTAGCTTAAAAATGCACCGAGATATCAACTGATATAAGTTCACACTTATATCCTCGATTTTCACCCTGAAGAATTAATTTTTTCGTTGAATAACATTGTCCATCGTCTTTGCCTTAAAAAAAGGAATCTAAAAACATCTACTTTTTGCTAAATTATTTTGAAATTTTTCGAAAAAATTTTTGTCAAATTGTTTTTGGAAGCAATGTTGAGTGTACATGGAAACTCAACATACACTAATGCATCATTTTTCAAACGATCATAACTAATTTTTGTATCAAGCGTTTCTCAATGTAGTATAGTGCATTCGATGCGGATTTTTAAGCTGCGTCGATCTGTGTTATCAGATTTGCGTTAGCTTAAAAATGCACCGAGATATCAACTGATATAAGTTCACACTTATATCCTCGATTTTCACCCTGAAGAATTAATTTTTTTGTTGAATAACATTGTCTATCGTCTTCGCCTTGAAAAATGGAATCTAAAAACATCTACTTTTTGCTAAATTATTTTGAAATTTTTCGAAAAAATTTTTGTCAAAATGTTTTTGGAAGCAATGTTGAGTGTACATGGAAACTCAACATACACTAATGCATCATTTTTCAAACGATCATAACTAATTTTTGTATCAGGCGTTTCTCAATGTAGTATAGTGCATTCGATGCGGATTTTTAAGCTGCGTCGATCTGTGTTATCAGATTTGCGCTAGCTTAAAAATGCACCGAGATATCAACTGATATAAGTTCACACTTATATCCTCGATTTTCACCCTGAAGAATTAATTTTTTCGTTGAATAACATTGTCCATCGTCTTTGCCTTAAAAAAAGGAATCTAAAAACATCTACTTTTTGCTAAATTATTTTGAAATTTTTCGAAAAAATTTTTGTCAAATTGTTTCTGGAAGCAATGTTGAGTGTACATGGAAACTCAACATACACTAATGCATCATTTTTCAAACGATCATAACTAATTTTTGTATCAAGCGTTTCTCAATGTAGTATAGTGCATTCGATGCGGATTTTTAAGCTGCGTCGATCTGTGTTATCAGATTTGCGTTAGCTTAAAAATGCACCGAGATATCAACTGATATAAGTTCACACTTATATCCTCGATTTTCACCCTGAAGAATTAATTTTTTCGTTGAATAACATTGTCTATCGTCTTCGCCTTGAAAAATGGAATCTAAAAACATCTACTTTTTGCTAAATTATTTTGAAATTTTTCGAAAAAATTTTTGTCAAAATGTTTTTGGAAGCAATGTTGAGTGTACATGGAAACTCAACATACACTAATGCATCATTTTTCAAACGATCATAACTAATTTTTGTATCAGGCGTTTCTCAATGTAGTATAGTGCATTCGATGCGGATTTTTAAGCTGCGTCGATCTGTGTTATCAGATTTGCGCTAGCTTAAAAATGCACCGAGATATCAACTGATATAAGTTCACACTTATATCCTCGATTTTCACCCTGAAGAAATAATTTTTTCGTTGAATAACATTGTCCATCGTCTTTGCCTTGAAAAAAGAAATCTAAAAACATCTACTTTTTGCTAAATTATTTTGAAATTTTTCGAAAAAATTTTTGTCAAAATGTTTTTGGAAGCAATGTAGAGTGTACATGGAAACTCAACATACACTAATGCATCATTTTTCAAACGATCATTACTAATTTTTGTATTAAGCGTTTCTCAATGTAGTATAGTGCATTCGATGCGGATTTTTAAGCTGCGTCGATCTGTGTTATCAGATTTGCGCTAGCTTAAAAATGCACCGAGATATCAACTGATATAAGTTCACACTTATATCCTCGATTTTCACCCTGAAGAATTATTTTTTTCGTTGAATAACATTGTCCATCGTCTTTGCCTTGGAAAAAGAAATCTAAAAACCTCTACTTTTTGCTAAATTATTTTGAAATTTTTCGAAAAAATTTTTGTCAAAATGTTTTTGGAAGCAATGTTGAGTGTACATGGAAACTCAACATACACTAATGCATCATTTTTCAAACGATCATAACTAATTTGTGTATTGAGCGTTTCTCAATGTAGTATAGTGCATTCGATGCGGATTTTTAAGCTGCGTCGATCTGTGTTATCAGATTTGCGCTAGCTTAAAAATGCACCGAGATATCAACTGATATAAGTTCACACTTATATCCTCGATTTTCACCCTGAAGAATTAATTTTTTCGTTGAATAACATTGTCCATCGTCTTTGCCTTAAAAAAAGGAATCTAAAAACATCTACTTTTTGCTAAATTATTTTGAAATTTTTCGAAAAAATTTTTGTCAAATTGTTTCTGGAAGCAATGTTGAGTGTACATGGAAACTCAACATACACTAATGCATCATTTTTCAAACGATCATAACTAATTTTTGTATCAAGCGTTTCTCAATGTAGTATAGTGCATTCGATGCGGATTTTTAAGCTGCGTCGATCTGTGTTATCAGATTTGCGTTAGCTTAAAAATGCACCGAGATATCAACTGATATAAGTTCACACTTATATCCTCGATTTTCACCCTGAAGAATTAATTTTTTCGTTGAATAACATTGTCTATCGTCTTCGCCTTGAAAAATGGAATCTAAAAACATCTACTTTTTGCTAAATTATTTTGAAATTTTTCGAAAAAATTTTTGTCAAAATGTTTTTGGAAGCAATGTTGAGTGTACATGGAAACTCAACATACACTAATGCATCATTTTTCAAACGATCATAACTAATTTTTGTATCAGGCGTTTCTCAATGTAGTATAGTGCATTCGATGCGGATTTTTAAGCTGCGTCGATCTGTGTTATCAGATTTGCGCTAGCTTAAAAATGCACCGAGATATCAACTGATATAAGTTCACACTTATATCCTCGATTTTCACCCTGAAGAAATAATTTTTTCGTTGAATAACATTGTCCATCGTCTTTGCCTTGAAAAAAGAAATCTAAAAACATCTACTTTTTGCTAAATTATTTTGAAATTTTTCGAAAAAATTTTTGTCAAAATGTTTTTGGAAGCAATGTTGAGTGTACATGGAAACTCAACATACACTAATGCATCATTTTTCAAACGATCATTACTAATTTTTGTATTAAGCGTTTCTCAATGTAGTATAGTGCATTCGATGCGGATTTTTAAGCTGCGTCGATCTGTGTTATCAGATTTGCGCTAGCTTAAAAATGCACCGAAATATCAACTGATATAAGTTCACACTTATATCCTCGATTTTCACCCTGAAGAAATAATTTTCGCTGAATAACATTGTCCATCGTCTTTGCCTTGAAAAAAGGAATCTAAAAACATCTACTTTTTGCTAAATTATCTTGAAATTTTTCGAAAAAATTTTTGTCAAAATGTTTTTGGAAGCAATGTTGAGTGTACATGGAAACTCAACATACACTAATGCATCATTTTTCAAACGATCATAACTAATTTTTGTATCAAGCGTTTCTCAATGTAGTATAGTGCATTCGATGCGGATTTTTAAGTTGCGTCGATCTGTGTTATCAGATTTGCGCTAGCTTAAAAATGCACCGAGATATCAACTGATATAAGTTCACACTTATATCCTCGATTTTCACCCTGAAGAATTATTTTTTTCGTTGAATAACATTGTCCATCGTCTTTGCCTTGTAAAATGGAATCTAAAAACATCTACTTTTTGCTAAATTATTTTGAAATTTTTGGAAAAAGATCGACGCAGCTTAAAAATCCATATCAAATGCACTATACTACATTGAGAAACGCTTGATACAAAAATTAGTTATGATCGTTTGAAAAATGATGCATTAGTGTATGTTGAGTTTCCATGTACACTCAACATTGCTTCCAAAAACATTTTGACAAAAATTTTTTCCAAAAATTTCAAAATAATTTAGCAAAAAGTAGATGTTTTTAGATTCCATTTTACAAGGCAAAGACGATGGACAATGTTATTCAACGAAAAAAATAATTCTTCAGGGTGAAAATCGAGGATATAAGTGTGAACTTATATCAGTTGATATCTCGGTGCATTTTTAAGCTAGCGCAAATCTGATAACACAGATCGACGCAACTTAAAAATCCGCATCGAATGCACTATACTACATTGAGAAACGCTTGATACAAAAATTAGTTATGATCGTTTGAAAAATGATGCATTAGTGTATGTTGAGTTTCCATGTACACTCAACATTGCTTCCAAAAACATTTTGACAAAAATTTTTTCGAAAAATTTCAAGATAATTTAGCAAAAAGTAGATGTTTTTAGATTCCTTTTTTCAAGGCAAAGACGATGGACAATGTTATTCAGCGAAAATTATTTCTTCAGGGTGAAAATCGAGGATATAAGTGTGAACTTATATCAGTTGATATTTCGGTGCACTTTTAAGCTAGCGCAAATCTGATAACACAGATCGACGCAGCTTAAAAATCCGCATCGAATGCACTATACTACATTGAGAAACGCTTAATACAAAAATTAGTAATGATCGTTTGAAAAATGATGCATTAGTGTATGTTGAGTTTCCATGTACACTCAACATTGCTTCCAAAAACATTTTGACAAAAATTTTTTCGAAAAATTTCAAAATAATTTAGCAAAAAGTAGATGTTTTTAGATTTCTTTTTTCAAGGCAAAGACGATGGACAATGTTATTCAACGAAAAAATTATTTCTTCAGGGTGAAAATCGAGGATATAAGTGTGAACTTATATCAGTTGATATCTCGGTGCATTTTTAAGCTAGCGCAAATCTGATAACACAGATCGACGCAGCTTAAAAATCCGCATCGAATGCACTATACTACATTGAGAAACGCCTGATACAAAAATTAGTTATGATCGTTTGAAAAATGATGCATTAGTGTATGTTGAGTTTCCATGTACACTCAACATTGCTTCCAAAAACATTTTGACAAAAATTTTTTCGAAAAATTTCAAAATAATTTAGCAAAAAGTAGATGTTTTTAGATTCCATTTTTCAAGGCGAAGACGATAGACAATGTTATTCAACGAAAAAATTAATTCTTCAGGGTGAAAATCGAGGATATAAGTGTGAACTTATATCAGTTGATATCTCGGTGCATTTTTAAGCTAACGCAAATCTGATAACACAGATCGACGCAGCTTAAAAATCCGCATCGAATGCACTATACTACATTGAGAAACGCTTGATACAAAAATTAGTTATGATCGTTTGAAAAATGATGCATTAGTGTATGTTGAGTTTCCATGTACACTCAACATTGCTTCCAGAAACAATTTGACAAAAATTTTTTCGAAAAATTTCAAAATAATTTAGCAAAAAGTAGATGTTTTTAGATTCCTTTTTTTAAGGCAAAGACGATGGACAATGTTATTCAACGAAAAAATTAATTCTTCAGGGTGAAAATCGAGGATATAAGTGTGAACTTATATCAGTTGATATCTCGGTGCATTTTTAAGCTAGCGCAAATCTGATAACACAGATCGACGCAGCTTAAAAATCCGCATCGAATGCACTATACTACATTGAGAAACGCTCAATACACAAATTAGTTATGATCGTTTGAAAAATGATGCATTAGTGTATGTTGAGTTTCCATGTACACTCAACATTGCTTCCAAAAACATTTTGACAAAAATTTTTTCGAAAAATTTCAAAATAATTTAGCAAAAAGTAGAGGTTTTTAGATTTCTTTTTTCAAGGCAAAGACGATGGACAATGTTATTCAACGAAAAAAATAATTCTTCAGGGTGAAAATCGAGGATATAAGTGTGAACTTATATCAGTTGATATCTCGGTGCATTTTTAAGCTAGCGCAAATCTGATAACACAGATCGACGCAGCTTAAAAATCCGCATCGAATGCACTATACTACATTGAGAAACGCTTAATACAAAAATTAGTAATGATCGTTTGAAAAATGATGCATTAGTGTATGTTGAGTTTCCATGTACACTCAACATTGCTTCCAAAAACATTTTGACAAAAATTTTTTCGAAAAATTTCAAAATAATTTAGCAAAAAGTAGATGTTTTTAGATTTCTTTTTTCAAGGCAAAGACGATGGACAATGTTATTCAACGAAAAAATTATTTCTTCAGGGTGAAAATCGAGGATATGAGTGTGAACTTATATCAGTTGATATCTCGGTGCATTTTTAAGCTAGCGCAAATCTGATAACACAGATCGACGCAGCTTAAAAATCCGCATCGAATGCACTATACTACATTGAGAAACGCCTGATACAAAAATTAGTTATGATCGTTTGAAAAATGATGCATTAGTGTATGTTGAGTTTCCATGTACACTCAACATTGCTTCCAAAAACATTTTGACAAAAATTTTTTCGAAAAATTTCAAAATAATTTAGCAAAAAGTAGATGTTTTTAGATTCCATTTTTTAAGGCGAAGACGATAGACAATGTTATTCAACGAAAAAATTAATTCTTCAGGGTGAAAATCGAGGATATAAGTGTGAACTTATATCAGTTGATATCTCGGTGCATTTTTAAGCTAACGCAAATCTGATAACACAGATCGACGCAGCTTAAAAATCCGCATCGAATGCACTATACTACATTGAGAAACGCTTGATACAAAAATTAGTTATGATCGTTTGAAAAATGATGCATTAGTGTATGTTGAGTTTCCATGTACACTCAACATTGCTTCCAGAAACAATTTGACAAAAATTTTTTCGAAAAATTTCGAAATAATTTAGCAAAAAGTAGATGTTTTTAGATTCCTTTTTTTAAGGCAAAGACGATGGACAATGTTATTCAACGAAAAAATTAATTCTTCAGGGTGAAAATCGAGGATATAAGTGTGAACTTATATCAGTTGATATCTCGGTGCATTTTTAAGCTAGCGCAAATCTGATAACACAGATCGACGCAGCTTAAAAATCCGCATCGAATGCACTATACTACATTGAGAAACGCTCAATACACAAATTAGTTATGATCGTTTCTAAAATGATGCATTAGTGTATGTTGAGTTTCCATGTACACTCAACATTGCTTCCAAAAACATTTTGACAAAAATTTTTTCGAAAAATTTCAAAATAATTTAGCAAAAAGTAGAGGTTTTTAGATTTCTTTTTTCAAGGCAAAGACGATGGACAATGTTATTCAACGAAAAAAATAATTCTTCAGGGTGAAAATCGAGGATATAAGTGTGAACTTATATCAGTTGATATCTCGGTGCATTTTTAAGCTAGCGCAAATCTGATAACACAGATCGACGCAGCTTAAAAATCCGCATCGAATGCACTATACTACATTGAAAAACGCCTGATACAAAAATTAGTTATGATCGTTTGAAAAATGATGCATTAGTGTATGTTGAGTTTCCATGTACACTCAACATTGCTTCCAAAAACATTTTGACAAAAATTTTTTCGAAAAATTTCAAAATAATTTAGCAAAAAGTAGATGTTTTTAGATTCCATTTTTCAAGGCGAAGACGATAGACAATGTTATTCAACAAAAAAATTAATTCTTCAGGGTGAAAATCGAGGATATAAGTGTGAACTTATATCAGTTGATATCTCGGTGCATTTTTAAGCTAACGCAAATCTGATAACACAGATCGACGCAGCTTAAAAATCCGCATCGAATGCACTATACTACATTGAGAAACGCTTGATACAAAAATTAGTTATGATCGTTTGAAAAATGATGCATTAGTGTATGTTGAGTTTCCATGTACACTCAACATTGCTTCCAAAAACAATTTGACAAAAATTTTTTCGAAAAATTTCAAAATAATTTAGCAAAAAGTAGATGTTTTTAGATTCCTTTTTTTAAGGCAAAGACGATGGACAATGTTATTCAACGAAAAAATTAATTCTTCAGGGTGAAAATCGAGGATATAAGTGTGAACTTATATCAGTTGATATCTCGGTGCATTTTTAAGCTAGCGCAAATCTGATAACACAGATCGACGCAGCTTAAAAATCCGCATCGAATGCACTATACTACATTGAAAAACGCCTGATACAAAAATTAGTTATGATCGTTTGAAAAATGATGCATTAGTGTATGTTGAGTTTCCATGTACACTCAACATTGCTTCCAAAAACATTTTGACAAAAATTTTTTCGAAAAATTTCAAAATAATTTAGCAAAAAGTAGATGTTTTTAGATTCCATTTTTCAAGGCGAAGACGATAGACAATGTTATTCAACAAAAAAATTAATTCTTCAGGGTGAAAATCGAGGATATAAGTGTGAACTTATATCAGTTGATATCTCGGTGCATTTTTAAGCTAACGCAAATCTGATAACACAGATCGACGCAGCTTAAAAATCCGCATCGAATGCACTATACTACATTGAGAAACGCTTGATACAAAAATTAGTTATGATCGTTTGAAAAATGATGCATTAGTGTATGTTGAGTTTCCATGTACACTCAACATTGCTTCCAAAAACAATTTGACAAAAATTTTTTCGAAAAATTTCAAAATAATTTAGCAAAAAGTAGATGTTTTTAGATTCCTTTTTTTAAGGCAAAGACGATGGACAATGTTATTCAACGAAAAAATTAATTCTTCAGGGTGAAAATCGAGGATATAAGTGTGAACTTATATCAGTTGATATCTCGGTGCATTTTTAAGCTAACGCAAATCTGATAACACAGATCGACGCAGCTTAAAAATCCGCATCGAATGCACTATACTACATTGAGAAACGCTTAATACACAAATTAGGTATGATCGTTTGAAAAATGATGCATTAGTGTATGTTGAGTTTCCATGTACACTCAACATTGCTTCCAAAAACATTTTGACAAAACTTATTTCGAAAAATTTCAAAATAATTTAGCAAAAAGTAGATGTTTTTAGATTCCATTTTTCAAGGCGGAGACGATAGACAATGTTATTCAACAAGAAAATTAATTCTTCAGGGTGAAAATCGAGGATATAAGTGTGAACTTATATCAGTTGATATCTCGGTGCATTTTTAAGCTAGCGCAAATCTGATAACACAGATCGACGCAGCTTAAAAATCCGCATCGAATGCACTATACTACATTGAGAAACGCTTAATACACAAATTAGTTATGATCGTTTGAAAAATGATGCATTAGTGTATGTTGAGTTTCCATGTACACTCAACATTGCTTCCAAAAACATTTTGACAAAAATTTTTTCGAAAAATTTCAAAATAATTTAGCAAAAAGTAGAGGTTTTTAGATTTCTTTTTTCAAGGCAAAGACGATGGACAATGTTATTCAACGAAAAAAATAATTCTTCAGGGTGAAAATCGAGGATATAAGTGTGAACTTATATCAGTTGATATCTCGGTGCATTTTTAAGCTAGCGCAAATCTGATAACACAGATCGACGCAGCTTAAAAATCCGCATCGAATGCACTATACTACATTGAGAAACGCCTGATACAAAAATTAGTTATGATCGTTTGAAAAATGATGCATTAGTGTATGTTGAGTTTCCATGTACACTCAACATTGCTTCCAAAAACATTTTGACAAAAATTTTTTCGAAAAATTTCAAAATAATTTAGCAAAAAGTAGATGTTTTTAGATTCCATTTTTCAAGGCGGAGACGATAGACAATGTTATTCAACAAAAAAATTAATTCTTCAGGGTGAAAATCGAGGATATAAGTGTGAACTTATATCAGTTGATATCTCGGTGCATTTTTAAGCTAACGCAAATCTGATAACACAGATCGACGCAGCTTAAAAATCCGCATCGAATGCACTATACTACATTGAGAAACGCTTGATACAAAAATTAGTTATGATCGTTTGAAAAATGATGCATTAGTGTATGTTGAGTTTCCATGTACACTCAACATTGCTTCCAAAAACAATTTGACAAAAATTTTTTCGAAAAATTTCAAAATAATTTAGCAAAAAGTAGATGTTTTTAGATTCCTTTTTTTAAGGCAAAGACGATGGACAATGTTATTCAACGAAAAAATTAATTCTTCAGGGTGAAAATCGAGGATATAAGTGTGAACTTATATCAGTTGATATCTCGGTGCATTTTTAAGCTAGCGCAAATCTGATAACACGGATCGACGCAGCTTAAAAATCCGCATCGAATGCACTATACTACATTGAGAAACGCTTAATACACAAATTAGGTATGATCGTTTGAAAAATGATGCATTAGTGTATGTTGAGTTTCCATGTACACTCAACATTGCTTCCAAAAACATTTTGACAAAACTTTTTTCGAAAAATTTCAGAATAATTTAGCAAAAAGTAGAGGTTTTTAGATTCCATTTTTCAAGGCAAAGACGATGGACAATGTTATTCAACGAAAAAAATAATTCTTCAGGGTGAAAATCGAGGATATAAGTGTGAACTTATATCAGTTGATATCTCGGTGCATTTTTAAGCTAGCGCAAATCTGATAACACAGATCGACGCAGCTTGAAAATCCGCATCGAATGCACTATACTACATTGAGAAACGCTTAATACAAAAATTAGTTATGATCGTTTGAAAAATGATGCATTAGTGTATGTTGAGTTTCCATGTACACTCAACATTGCTTCCAAAAACATTTTGACAAAAATTTTTTCGAAAAATTTCAAAATAATTTAGCAAAAAGTAGTTGTTTTCAGATTCCATTTTTCAAGGCAAAGACGATGGACAATGTTATTCAGCGAAAAAATTAATTCTTCAGGGTGAAAATCGAGGATATAAGTGTGAACTTATATCAGTTGATATCTCGGTGCATTTTTAAGCTAACGCAAATCTGATAACACAGATCGACGCAGCTTAAAAATCCGCATCGAATGCACTATACTACATTGAGAAACGCTTGATACAAAAATTAGTTATGATCGTTTGAAAAATGATGCATTAGTGTATGTTGAGTTTCCATGTACACTCAACATTGCTTCCAAAAACAATTTGACAAAAATTTTTTCGAAAAATTTCAAAATAATTTAGCAAAAAGTAGATGTTTTTAGATTCCTTTTTTTAAGGCAAAGACGATGGACAATGTTATTCAACGAAAAAATTAATTCTTCAGGGTGAAAATCGAGGATATAAGTGTGAACTTATATCAGTTGATATCTCGGTGCATTTTTAAGCTAGCGCAAATCTGATAACACGGATCGACGCAGCTTAAAAATCCGCATCGAATGCACTATACTACATTGAGAAACGCTTAATACACAAATTAGGTATGATCGTTTGAAAAATGATGCATTAGTGTATGTTGAGTTTCCATGTACACTCAACATTGCTTCCAAAAACATTTTGACAAAACTTTTTTCGAAAAATTTCAAAATAATTTAGCAAAAAGTAGAGGTTTTTAGATTCCATTTTTCAAGGCAAAGACGATGGACAATGTTATTCAACGAAAAAAATAATTCTTCAGGGTGAAAATCGAGGATATAAGTGTGAACTTATATCAGTTGATATCTCGGTGCATTTTTAAGCTAGCGCAAATCTGATAACACAGATCGACGCAGCTTGAAAATCCGCATCGAATGCACTATACTACATTGAGAAACGCTTAATACAAAAATTAGTTATGATCGTTTGAAAAATGATGCATTAGTGTATGTTGAGTTTCCATGTACACTCAACATTGCTTCCAAAAACATTTTGACAAAAATTTTTTCGAAAAATTTCAAAATAATTTAGCAAAAAGTAGTTGTTTTCAGATTCCATTTTTCAAGGCAAAGACGATGGACAATGTTATTCAGCGAAAAAATTAATTCTTCAGGGTGAAAATCGAGGATATAAGTGTGAACTTATATCAGTTGATATCTCGGTGCATTTTTAAGCTAGCGCAAATCTGATAACACAGATCGACGCAGCTTAAAAATCCGCATCGAATGCACTATACTACATTGAGAAACGCTTGATACAAAAATTAGTTATGATCGTTTGAAAAATGATGCATTAGTGTATGTTGAGTTTCCATGTACACTCAACATTGCTTCCAAAAACAATTTGACAAAAATTTTTTCGAAAAATTTCAAAATAATTTAGCAAAAAGTAGATGTTTTTAGATTCCTTTTTTTAAGGCAAAGACGATGGACAATGTTATTCAACGAAAAAATTAATTCTTCAGGGTGAAAATCGAGGATATAAGTGTGAACTTATATCAGTTGATATCTCGGTGCATTTTTAAGCTAGCGCAAATCTGATAACACAGATCGACGCAGCTTAAAATTCCGCATCGAATGCACTATACTACATTGAGAAACGCTTAATACACAAATTAGGTATGATCGTTTGAAAAATGATGCATTAGTGTATGTTGAGTTTCCATGTACACTCAACATTGCTTCCAAAAACATTTTGACAAAACTTTTTTCGAAAAATTTCAAAATAATTTAGCAAAAAGTAGAGGTTTTTAGATTCCATTTTTCAAGGCAAAGACGATGGACAATGTTATTCAACGAAAAAAATAATTCTTCAGGGTGAAAATCGAGGATATAAGTGTGAACTTATATCAGTTGATATCTCGGTGCATTTTTAAGCTAGCGCAAATCTGATAACACAGATCGACGCAGCTTGAAAATCCGCATCGAATGCACTATACTACATTGAGAAACGCTTAATACAAAAATTAGTTATGATCGTTTGAAAAATGATGCATTAGTGTATGTTGAGTTTCCATGTACACTCAACATTGCTTCCAAAAACATTTTGACAAAAATTTTTTCGAAAAATTTCAAAATAATTCAGCAAAAAGTAGATGTTTTTAGATTCCTTTATTCAAGGCAAAGACGATGGACAATGTTATTCAGCGAAAAAATTAATTCTTCAGGGTGAAAATCGAGGATATAAGTGTGAACTTATATCAGTTGATATCTCGGTGCATTTTTAAGCTAGCGCAAATCTGATAACACAGATCGACGCAGCTTAAAAATCCGCATCGAATGCACTATACTACATTGAGAAACGCTTAATACAAAAATTAGTTATGATCGTTTGAAAAATGATGCATTAGTGTATGTTGAGTTTCCATGTACACTCAACATTGCTTCCAAAAACATTTTGACAAAAATTTTTTTGAAAAATTTCAGAATAATTTAGCAAAAAGTAGATGTTTTTAGATTCCATTTTTCAAGGCAAAGACGATAGACAATGTTATTCAACAAGAAAAATAATTCTTCAGGGTGAAAATCGAGGATATAAGTGTGAACTTATATCAGTTGATATCTCGGTGCATTTTTAAGCTAGCGCAAATCTGATAACACAGATCGACGCAGCTTAAAAATCCGCATCGAATGCACTATACTACATTGAGAAAGGCTTAATACAAAAATTAGTTATGATCGTTTGAAAAATGATGCATTAGTGTATGTTGAGTTTCCATGTACACTCAACATTGCTTCCAAAAACATTTTGACAAAAATTTTTTCGAAAAATTTCAAAATAATTTAGCAAAAAGTAGTTGTTTTTAGATTCCATTTTTCAAGGCAAAGACGATGGACAATGTTATTCAACGAAAAAAATAATTCTTCAGGGTGAAAATCGAGGATATAAGTGTGAACTTATATCAGTTGATATCTCGGTGCATTTTTAAGCTAGCGCAAATCTGATAACACAGATCGACGCAGCTTAAAAATCCGCATCGAATGCACTATACTACATTGAGAAAGGCTTAATACAAAAATTAGTTATGATCGTTTGAAAAATGATGCATTAGTGTATGTTGAGTTTCCATGTACACTCAACATTGCTTCCAAAAACAATTTGACAAAAATTTTTTCGAAAAATTTCAAAATAATTTAGCAAAAAGTAGATGTTTTTAGATTCCTTTTTTTAAGGCAAAGACGATGGACAATGTTATTCAACGAAAAAATTAATTCTTCAGGGTGAAAATCGAGGATATAAGTGTGAACTTATATCAGTTGATATCTCGGTGCATTTTTAAGCTAACGCAAATCTGATAACACAGATCGACGCAGCTTAAAAATCCGCATCGAATGCACTATACTACATTGAGAAACGCTTAATACACAAATTAGGTATGATCGTTTGAAAAATGATGCATTAGTGTATGTTGAGTTTCCATGTACACTCAACATTGCTTCCAAAAACATTTTGACAAAAATTTTTTCGAAAAATTTCAAAATAATTTAGCAAAAAGTAGATGTTTTTAGATTCCATTTTTCAAGGCAAAGACGATGGACAATGTTAATCAACGAAAAAAATAATTCTTCAGGGTGAAAATCGAGGATATAAGTGTGAACTTATATCAGTTGATATCTCGGTGCATTTTTAAGCTAGCGCAAATCTGATAACACAGATCGACGCAGCTTAAAAATCCGCATCGAATGCACTATACTACATTGAGAAAAACTTAATACAAAAATTAGTTATGATCGTTTGAAAAATGATGCATTAGTGTATGTTGAGTTTCCATGTACACTCAACATTGCTTCCAAAAACATTTTGACAAAAATTTTTTTGAAAAATTTCAGAATAATTTAGCAAAAAGTAGATGTTTTTAGATTCCATTTTTCAAGGCAAAGACGATAGACAATGTTATTCAACAAGAAAATTAATTCTTCAGGGTGAAAATCGAGGATATAAGTGTGAACTTATATCAGTTGATATCTCGGTGCATTTTTAAGCTAGCGCAAATCTGATAACACAGATCGACGCAGCTTGAAAATCCGCATCGAATGCACTATACTACATTGAGAAACGCTTAATACAAAAATTAGTTATGATCGTTTGAAAAATGATGCATTAGTGTATGTTGAGTTTCCATGTACACTCAACATTGCTTCCAAAAACATTTTGACAAAAATTTTTTCGAAAAATTTCAAAATAATTCAGCAAAAAGTAGATGTTTTTAGATTCCTTTATTCAAGGCAAAGACGATGGACAATGTTATTCAGCGAAAAAATTAATTCTTCAGGGTGAAAATCAAGGATATAAGTGTGAACTTATATCAGTTGATATCTCGGTGCATTTTTAAGCTAGCGCAAATCTGATAACACAGATCGACGCAGCTTAAAAATCCGCATCGAATGCACTATACTACATTGAGAAACGCTTAATACAAAAATTAGTTATGATCGTTTGAAAAATGATGCATTAGTGTATGTTGAGTTTCCATGTACACTCAACATTGCTTCCAAAAACATTTTGACAAAAATTTTTTTGAAAAATTTCAGAATAATTTAGCAAAAAGTAGATGTTTTTAGATTCCATTTTTCAAGGCAAAGACGATAGACAATGTTATTCAACAAGAAAATTAATTCTTCAGGGTGAAAATCGAGGATATAAGTGTGAACTTATATCAGTTGATATCTCGGTGCATTTTTAAGCTAGCGCAAATCTGATAACACAGATCGACGCAGCTTGAAAATCCGCATCGAATGCACTATACTACATTGAGAAACGCTTAATACAAAAATTAGTTATGATCGTTTGAAAAATGATGCATTAGTGTATGTTGAGTTTCCATGTACACTCAACATTGCTTCCAAAAACATTTTGACAAAAATTTTTTCCAAAAATTTCAAAATAATTTAGCAAAAAGTAGATGTTTTTAGATTCCATTTTACAAGGCAAAGACGATGGACAATGTTATTCAACGAAAAAAATAATTCTTCAGGGTGAAAATCGAGGATATAAGTGTGAACTTATATCAATTGATATCTCGGTGCATTTTTAAGCTAGCGCAAATCTGATAACACAGATCGACGCAGCTTAAAAATCCGCATCGAATGCACTATACTACATTGAGAAACGCTTAATACAAAAATTAGTTATGATCGTTTGAAAAATGATGCATTAGTGTATGTTGAGTTTCCATGTACACTCAACATTGCTTCCAAAAACATTTTGACAAAAATTTTTTTGAAAAATTTCAGAATAATTTAGCAAGAAGTAGATGTTTTTAGATTCCATTTTTCAAGGCAAAGACGATAGACAATGTTATTCAACAAGAAAATTAATTCTTCAGGGTGAAAATCGAGGATATAAGTGTGAACTTATATCAGTTGATATCTCGGTGCATTTTTAAGCTAGCGCAAATCTGATAACACAGATCGACGCAGCTTAAAAATCCGCATCGAATGCACTATACTACATTGAGAAAGGCTTAATACAAAAATTAGTTATGATCGTTTGAAAAATGGTGCATTAGTGTATGTTGAGTTTCCATGTACACTCAACATTGCTTCCAAAAACATTTTGACAAAAATTTTTTCGAAAAATTTCAAAATAATTTAGCAAAAAGTAGTTGTTTTTAGATTCCATTTTTCAAGGCAAAGACGATGGACAATGTTATTCAACGAAAAAAATAATTCTTCAGGGTGAAAATCGAGGATATAAGTGTGAACTTATATCAGTTGATATCTCGGTGCATTTTTAAGCTAGCGCAAATCTGATAACACAGATCGACGCAGCTTAAAAATCCGCATCGAATGCACTATACTACATTGAGAAAAACTTAATACAAAAATTAGTTATGATCGTTTGAAAAATGATGCATTAGTGTATGTTGAGTTTCCATGTACACTCAACATTGCTTCCAAAAACATTTTGACAAAAATTTTTTCGAAAAATTTCAAAATAATTTAGCAAAAAGTAGATGTTTTTATATTCCATTTTTCAAGGCAAAGACGATGGACAATGTTATTCAACGAAAAAAATAATTCTTCAGGGTGAAAATCGAGGATATAAGTGTGAACTTATATCAGTTGATATCTCGGTGCATTTTTAAGCTAGCGCAAATCTGATAACACAGATCGACGCAGCATAAAAATCCGCATCGAATGCACTATACTACATTGAGAAAGGCTTAATACAAAAATTAGTTATGATCGTTTGAAAAATGATGCATTAGTGTATGTTGAGTTTCCATGTACACTCAACATTGCTTCCAAAAACATTTTGACAAAAATTTTTTCGAAAAATTTCAAAATAATTTAGCAAAAAGTAGATGTTTTTAGATTCCATTTTTCAAGGCAAAGACGATGGACAATGTTATTCAACGAAAAAAATAATTCTTCAGGGTGAAAATCGAGGATATAAGTGTGAACTTATATCAGTTGATATCTCGGTGCATTTTTAAGCTAGCGCAAATCTGATAACACAGATCGACGCAGCTTAAAAATCCGCATCGAATGCACTATACTACATTGAGAAAAACTTAATACAAAAATTAGTTATGATCGTTTGAAAAATGATGCATTAGTGTATGTTGAGTTTCCATGTACACTCAACATTGCTTCCAAAAACATTTTGACAAAAATTTTTTCGAAAAATTTCAAAATAATTTAGCAAAAAGTAGATGTTTTTAGATTCCATTTTTCAAGGCAAAGACGATGGACAATGTTATTCAACGAAAAAAATAATTCTTCAGGGTGAAAATCGAGGATATAAGTGTGAACTTATATCAGTTGATATCTCGGTGCATTTTTAAGCTAGCGCAAATCTGATAACACAGATCGACGCAGCTTAAAAATCCGCATCGAATGCACTATACTACATTGAAAAAGGCTTAATACAAAAATTAGTTATGATCGTTTGAAAAATGATGCATTAGTGTATGTTGAGTTTCCATGTACACTCAACATTGCTTCCAAAAACATTTTGACAAAAATTTTTTCGAAAAATTTCAAAATAATTTAGCAAAAAGTAGATGTTTTTAGATTCCATTTTTCAAGGCAAAGACGATGGACAATGTTATTCAACGAAAAAAATAATTCTTCAGGGTGAAAATCGAGGATATAAGTGTGAACTTATATCAGTTGATATCTCGGTGCATTTTTAAGCTAGCGCAAATCTGATAACACAGATCGACGCAGCTTAAAAATCCGCATCGAATGCACTATACTACATTGAGAAAAACTTAATACAAAAATTAGTTATGATCGTTTGAAAAATGATGCATTAGTGTATGTTGAGTTTCCATGTACACTCAACATTGCTTCCAAAAACATTTTGACAAAAATTTTTTCGAAAAATTTCAAAATAATTTAGCAAAAAGTAGATGTTTTTAGATTCCATTTTTCAAGGCAAATACGATGGACAATGTTAATCAACGAAAAAAATAATTCTTCAGGGTGAAAATCGAGGATATAAGTGTGAACTTATATCAGTTGATATCTCGGTGCATTTTTAAGCTAGCGCAAATCTGATAACACAGATCGACGCAGCTTAAAAATCCGCATCGAATGCACTATACTACATTGAGAAAGGCTTAATACAAAAATTAGTTATGATCGTTTGAAAAATGATGCATTAGTGTATGTTGAGTTTCCATGTACACTCAACATTGCTTCCAAAAACATTTTGACAAAAATTTTTTCGAAAAATTTCAAAATAATTTAGCAAAAAGTAGTTGTTTTTAGATTCCATTTTTTAAGGCAAAGACGATAGACAATGTTATTCAACAAGAAAATTAATTCTTCAGGGTGAAAATCGAGGATATAAGTGTGAACTTATATCAGTTGATATCTCGGTGCATTTTTAAGCTAGCGCAAATCTGATAACACAGATCGACGCAGCTTAAAAATCCGCATCGAATGCACTATACTACATTGAGAAAGGCTTAATACAAAAATTAGTTATGATCGTTTGAAAAATGATGCATTAGTGTATGTTGAGTTTCCATGTACACTCAACATTGCTTCCAAAAACATTTTGACAAAAATTTTTTCGAAAAATTTCAAAATAATTTAGCAAAAAGTAGTTGTTTTTAGATTCCATTTTTCAAGGCAAAGACGATGGACAATGTTATTCAACGAAAAAAATAATTCTTCAGGGTGAAAATCGAGGATATAAGTGTGAACTTATATCAGTTGATATCTCGGTGCATTTTTAAGCTAGCGCAAATCTGATAACACAGATCGACGCAGCTTAAAAATCCGCATCGAATGCACTATACTACATTGAGAAAAACTTAATACAAAAATTAGTTATGATCGTTTGAAAAATGATGCATTAGTGTATGTTGAGTTTCCATGTACACTCAACATTGCTTCCAAAAACATTTTGACAAAAATTTTTTCGAAAAATTTCAAAATAATTTAGCAAAAAGTAGATGTTTTTAGATTCCATTTTTCAAGGCAAAGACGATGGACAATGTTATTCAACGAAAAAAATAATTCTTCAGGGTGAAAATCGAGGATATAAGTGTGAACTTATATCAGTTGATATCTCGGTGCATTTTTAAGCTAGCGCAAATCTGATAACACAGATCGACGCAGCATAAAAATCCGCATCGAATGCACTATACTACATTGAGAAAGGCTTAATACAAAAATTAGTTATGATCGTTTGAAAAATGATGCATTAGTGTATGTTGAGTTTCCATGTACACTCAACATTGCTTCCAAAAACATTTTGACAAAAATTTTTTCGAAAAATTTCAAAATAATTTAGCAAAAAGTAGATGTTTTTAGATTCCATTTTTCAAGGCAAAGACGATGGACAATGTTATTCAACGAAAAAAATAATTCTTCAGGGTGAAAATCGAGGATATAAGTGTGAACTTATATCAGTTGATATCTCGGTGCATTTTTAAGCTAGCGCAAATCTGATAACACAGATCGACGCAGCTTAAAAATCCGCATCGAATGCACTATACTACATTGAGAAAAACTTAATACAAAAATTAGTTATGATCGTTTGAAAAATGATGCATTAGTGTATGTTGAGTTTCCATGTACACTCAACATTGCTTCCAAAAACATTTTGACAAAAATTTTTTCGAAAAATTTCAAAATAATTTAGCAAAAAGTAGATGTTTTTAGATTCCATTTTTCAAGGCAAAGACGATGGACAATGTTATTCAACGAAAAAAATAATTCTTCAGGGTGAAAATCGAGGATATAAGTGTGAACTTATATCAGTTGATATCTCGGTGCATTTTTAAGCTAGCGCAAATCTGATAACACAGATCGACGCAGCTTAAAAATCCGCATCGAATGCACTATACTACATTGAGAAAGGCTTAATACAAAAATTAGTTATGATCGTTTGAAAAATGATGCATTAGTGTATGTTGAGTTTCCATGTACACTCAACATTGCTTCCAAAAACATTTTGACAAAAATTTTTTCGAAAAATTTCAAAATAATTTAGCAAAAAGTAGATGTTTTTAGATTCCATTTTTCAAGGCAAAGACGATGGACAATGTTATTCAACGAAAAAAATAATTCTTCAGGGTGAAAATCGAGGATATAAGTGTGAACTTATATCAGTTGATATCTCGGTGCATTTTTAAGCTAGCGCAAATCTGATAACACAGATCGACGCAGCTTAAAAATCCGCATCGAATGCACTATACTACATTGAGAAAAACTTAATACAAAAATTAGTTATGATCGTTTGAAAAATGATGCATTAGTGTATGTTGAGTTTCCATGTACACTCAACATTGCTTCCAAAAACATTTTGACAAAAATTTT
Source organism: Auanema rhodensis (assembly GCA_964057225.1). Taxonomy (NCBI): domain Eukaryota; kingdom Metazoa; phylum Nematoda; class Chromadorea; order Rhabditida; family Rhabditidae; genus Auanema; species Auanema rhodense. The sequence continues at coordinate 2,920,134 of OZ059899.1, read as the reverse complement.
TTCGAAAAATTTCAAAATAATTTAGCAAAAAGTAGATGTTTTTAGATTCCATTTTTCAAGGCAAAGACGATGGACAATGTTATTCAACGAAAAAAATAATTCTTCAGGGTGAAAATCGAGGATATAAGTGTGAACTTATATCAGTTGATATCTCGGTGCATTTTTAAGCTAGCGCAAATCTGATAACACAGATCGACGCAGCTTAAAAATCCGCATCGAATGCACTATACTACATTGAGAAAAACTTAATACAAAAATTAGTTATGATCGTTTGAAAAATGATGCATTAGTGTATGTTGAGTTTCCATGTACACTCAACATTGCTTCCAAAAACATTTTGACAAAAATTTTTTCGAAAAATTTCAAAATAATTTAGCAAAAAGTAGATGTTTTTAGATTTCATTTTTCAAGGCAAATACGATGGACAATGTTAATCAACGAAAAAAATAATTCTTCAGGGTGAAAATCGAGGATATAAGTGTGAACTTATATCAGTTGATATCTCGGTGCATTTTTAAGCTAGCGCAAATCTGATAACACAGATCGACGCAGCTTAAAAATCCGCATCGAATGCACTATACTACATTGAGAAACGCTTAATACAAAAATTAGTTATGATCGTTTGAAAAATGATGCATTAGTGTATGTTGAGTTTCCATGTACACTCAACATTGCTTCCAAAAACATTTTGACAAAAATTTTTTTGAAAAATTTCAGAATAATTTAGCAAAAAGTAGATGTTTTTAGATTCCATTTTTCAAGGCAAAGACGATAGACAATGTTATTCAACAAGAAAATTAATTCTTCAGGGTGAAAATCGAGGATATAAGTGTGAACTTATATCAGTTGATATCTCGGTGCATTTTTAAGCTAGCGCAAATCTGATAACACAGATCGACGCAGCTTGAAAATCCGCATCGAATGCACTATACTACATTGAGAAAGGCTTAATACAAAAATTAGTTATGATCGTTTGAAAAATGATGCATTAGTGTATGTTGAGTTTCCATGTACACTCAACATTGCTTCCAAAAACATTTTGACAAAAATTTTTTCCAAAAAGTTCAAAATAATTTAGCAAAAAGTAGATGTTTTTAGATTCCATTTTACAAGGCAAAGACGATGGACAATGTTATTCAACGAAAAAAATAATTCTTCAGGGTGAAAATCGAGGATATAAGTGTGAACTTATATCAATTGATATCTCGGTGCATTTTTAAGCTAGCGCAAATCTGATAACACAGATCGACGCAGCTTAAAAATCCGCATCGAATGCACTATACTACATTGAGAAAGGCTTAATACAAAAATTAGTTATGATCGTTTGAAAAATGATGCATTAGTGTATGTTGAGTTTCCATGTACACTCAACATTGCTTCCAAAAACATTTTGACAAAAATTTTTTCGAAAAATTTCAAAATAATTTAGCAAAAAGTAGATGTTTTTAGATTCCATTTTTCAAGGCAAATACGATGGACAATGTTAATCAACGAAAAAAATAATTCTTCAGGGTGAAAATCGAGGATATAAGTGTGAACTTATATCAGTTGATATCTCGGTGCATTTTTAAGCTAGCGCAAATCTGATAACACAGATCGACGCAGCTTAAAAATCCGCATCGAATGCACTATACTACATTGAGAAAAACTTAATACAAAAATTAGTTATGATCGTTTGAAAAATGATGCATTAGTGTATGTTGAGTTTCCATGTACACTCAACATTGCTTCCAAAAACATTTTGACAAAAATTTTTTCGAAAAATTTCAAAATAATTTAGCAAAAAGTAGATGTTTTTAGATTCCATTTTTCAAGGCAAAGACGATGGACAATGTTATTCAACGAAAAAAATAATTCTTCAGAGTGAAAATCGAGGATATAAGTGTGAACTTATATCAGTTGATATCTCGGTGCATTTTTAAGCTAGCGCAAATCTGATAACACAGATCGACGCAGCTTAAAAATCCGCATCGAATGCACTATACTACATTGAGAAACGCTTAATACAAAAATTAGTTATGATCGTTTGAAAAATGATGCATTAGTGTATGTTGAGTTTCCATGTACACTCAACATTGCTTCCAAAAACATTTTGACAAAAATTTTTTTGAAAAATTTCAGAATAATTTAGCAAAAAGTAGATGTTTTTAAATTCCATTTTTCAAGGCAAAGACGATAGACAATGTTATTCAACAAGAAAATTAATTCTTCAGGGTGAAAATCGAGGATATAAGTGTGAACTTATATCAGTTGATATCTCGGTGCATTTTTAAGCTAGCGCAAATCTGATAACACAGATCGACGCAGCTTGAAAATCCGCATCGAATGCACTATACTACATTGAGAAAGGCTTAATACAAAAATTAGTTATGATCGTTTGAAAAATGATGCATTAGTGTATGTTGAGTTTCCATGTACACTCAACATTGCTTCCAAAAACATTTTGACAAAAATTTTTTCCAAAAATTTCAAAATAATTTAGCAAAAAGTAGATGTTTTTAGATTCCATTTTACAAGGCAAAGACGATGGACAATGTTATTCAACGAAAAAAATAATTCTTCAGGGTGAAAATCGAGGATATAAGTGTGAACTTATATCAATTGATATCTCGGTGCATTTTTAAGCTAGCGCAAATCTGATAACACAGATCGACGCAGCTTAAAAATCCGCATCGAATGCACTATACTACATTGAGAAAGGCTTAATACAAAAATTAGTTATGATCGTTTGAAAAATGATGCATTAGTGTATGTTGAGTTTCCATGTACACTCAACATTGCTTCCAAAAACATTTTGACAAAAATTTTTTCGAAAAATTTCAAAATAATTTAGCAAAAAGTAGATGTTTTTAGATTCCATTTTTCAAGGCAAATACGATGGACAATGTTAATCAACGAAAAAAATAATTCTTCAGGGTGAAAATCGAGGATATAAGTGTGAACTTATATCAGTTGATATCTCGGTGCATTTTTAAGCTAGCGCAAATCTGATAACACAGATCGACGCAGCTTAAAAATCCGCATCGAATGCACTATACTACATTGAGAAAAACTTAATACAAAAATTAGTTATGATCGTTTGAAAAATGATGCATTAGTGTATGTTGAGTTTCCATGTACACTCAACATTGCTTCCAAAAACATTTTGACAAAAATTTTTTCGAAAAATTTCAAAATAATTTAGCAAAAAGTAGATGTTTTTAGATTCCATTTTTCAAGGCAAAGACGATGGACAATGTTATTCAACGAAAAAAATAATTCTTCAGAGTGAAAATCGAGGATATAAGTGTGAACTTATATCAGTTGATATCTCGGTGCATTTTTAAGCTAGCGCAAATCTGATAACACAGATCGACGCAGCTTAAAAATCCGCATCGAATGCACTATACTACATTGAGAAACGCTTAATACAAAAATTAGTTATGATCGTTTGAAAAATGATGCATTAGTGTATGTTGAGTTTCCATGTACACTCAACATTGCTTCCAAAAACATTTTGACAAAAATTTTTTTGAAAAATTTCAGAATAATTTAGCAAAAAGTAGATGTTTTTAGATTCCATTTTTCAAGGCAAAGACGATAGACAATGTTATTCAACAAGAAAATTAATTCTTCAGGGTGAAAATCGAGGATATAAGTGTGAACTTATATCAGTTGATATCTCGGTGCATTTTTAAGCTAGCGCAAATCTGATAACACAGATCGACGCAGCTTGAAAATCCGCATCGAATGCACTATACTACATTGAGAAAGGCTTAATACAAAAATTAGTTATGATCGTTTGAAAAATGATGCATTAGTGTATGTTGAGTTTCCATGTACACTCAACATTGCTTCCAAAAACATTTTGACAAAAATTTTTTCCAAAAATTTCAAAATAATTTAGCAAAAAGTAGATGTTTTTAGATTCCATTTTACAAGGCAAAGACGATGGACAATGTTATTCAACGAAAAAAATAATTCTTCAGGGTGAAAATCGAGGATATAAGTGTGAACTTATATCAATTGATATCTCGGTGCATTTTTAAGCTAGCGCAAATCTGATAACACAGATCGACGCAGCTTAAAAATCCGCATCGAATGCACTATACTACATTGAGAAACGCTTAATACAAAAATTAGTTATGATCGTTTGAAAAATGATGCATTAGTGTATGTTGAGTTTCCATGTACACTCAACATTGCTTCCAAAAACATTTTGACAAAAATTTTTTTGAAAAATTTCAGAATAATTTAGCAAAAAGTAGATGTTTTTAGATTCCATTTTTCAAGGCAAAGACGATAGACAATGTTATTCAACAAGAAAATAAATTCTTCAGGGTGAAAATCGAGGATATAAGTGTGAACTTATATCAGTTGATATCTCGGTGCATTTTTAAGCTAGCGCAAATCTGATAACACAGATCGACGCAGCTTGAAAATCCGCATCGAATGCACTATACTACATTGAGAAAGGCTTAATACAAAAATTAGTTATGATCGTTTGAAAAATGATGCATTAGTGTATGTTGAGTTTCCATGTACACTCAACATTGCTTCCAAAAACATTTTGACAAAAATTTTTTCCAAAAATTTCAAAATAATTTAGCAAAAAGTAGATGTTTTTAGATTCCATTTTACAAGGCAAAGACGATGGACAATGTTATTCAACGAAAAAAATAATTCTTCAGGGTGAAAATCGAGGATATAAGTGTGAACTTATATCAATTGATATCTCGGTGCATTTTTAAGCTAGCGCAAATCTGATAACACAGATCGACGCAGCTTAAAAATCCGCATCGAATGCACTATACTACATTGAGAAACGCTTAATACAAAAATTAGTTATGATCGTTTGAAAAATGATGCATTAGTGTATGTTGAGTTTCCATGTACACTCAACATTGCTTCCAAAAACATTTTGACAAAAATTTTTTTGAAAAATTTCAGAATAATTTAGCAAAAAGTAGATGTTTTTAGATTCCATTTTTCAAGGCAAAGACGATAGACAATGTTATTCAACAAGAAAATAAATTCTTCAGGGTGAAAATCGAGGATATAAGTGTGAACTTATATCAGTTGATATCTCGGTGCATTTTTAAGCTAGCGCAAATCTGATAACACAGATCGACGCAGCTTGAAAATCCGCATCGAATGCACTATACTACATTGAGAAAGGCTTAATACAAAAATTAGTTATGATCGTTTGAAAAATGATGCATTAGTGTATGTTGAGTTTCCATGTACACTCAACATTGCTTCCAAAAACATTTTGACAAAAATTTTTTCCAAAAATTTCAAAATAATTTAGCAAAAAGTAGATGTTTTTAGATTCCATTTTACAAGGCAAAGACGATGGACAATGTTATTCAACGAAAAAAATAATTCTTCAGGGTGAAAATCGAGGATATAAGTGTGAACTTATATCAATTGATATCTCGGTGCATTTTTAAGCTAGCGCAAATCTGATAACACAGATCGACGCAGCTTAAAAATCCGCATCGAATGCACTATACTACATGGAGAAACGCTTAATACAAAAATTAGTTATGATCGTTTGAAAAATGATGCATTAGTGTATGTTGAGTTTCCATGTACACTCAACATTGCTACCAAAAACATTTTGACAAAAATTTTTTTGAAAAATTTCAGAATAATTTAGCAAAAAGTAGATGTTTTTAGATTCCATTTTTCAAGGCAAAGACGATGGACAATGTTATTCAACGAAAAAAATAATTCTTCAGGGTGAAAATCGAGGATATAAGTGTGAACTTATATCAGTTGATATCTCGGTGCATTTTTAAGCTAGCGCAAATCTGATAACACAGATCGACGCAGCTTAAAAATCCGCATCGAATGCACTATACTACATTGAGAAAAACTTAATACAAAAATTAGTTATGATCGTTTGAAAAATGATGCATTAGTGTATGTTGAGTTTCCATGTACACTCAACATTGCTTCCAAAAACATTTTGACAAAAATTTTTTCGAAAAATTTCGAAATAATTTAGCAAAAAGTAGATGTTTTTAGATTCCATTTTTCAAGGCAAAGACGATGGACAATGTTATTCAACGAAAAAAATAATTCTTCAGAGTGAAAATCGAGGATATAAGTGTGAACTTATATCAGTTGATATCTCGGTGCATTTTTAAGCTAGCGCAAATCTGATAACACAGATCGACGCAGCTTAAAAATCCGCATCGAATGCACTATACTACATTGAGAAACGCTTAATACAAAAATTAGTTATGATCGTTTGAAAAATGATGCATTAGTGTATGTTGAGTTTCCATGTACACTCAACATTGCTTCCAAAAACATTTTGACAAAAATTTTTTTGAAAAATTTCAGAATAATTTAGCAAAAAGTAGATGTTTTTAGATTCCATTTTTCAAGGCAAAGACGATAGACAATGTTATTCAACAAGAAAATTAATTCTTCAGGGTGAAAATCGAGGATATAAGTGTGAACTTATATCAGTTGATATCTCGGTGCATTTTTAAGCTAGCGCAAATCTGATAACACAGATCGACGCAGCTTGAAAATCCGCATCGAATGCACTACACTACATTGAGAAAGGCTTAATACAAAAATTAGTTATGATCGTTTGAAAAATGATGCATTAGTGTATGTTGAGTTTCCATGTACACTCAACATTGCTTCCAAAAACATTTTGACAAAAATTTTTTCCAAAAATTTCAAAATAATTTAGCAAAAAGTAGATGTTTTTAGATTCCATTTTACAAGGCAAAGACGATGGACAATGTTAATCAACGAAAAAAATAATTCTTCAGGGTGAAAATCGAGGATATAAGTGTGAACTTATATCAATTGATATCTCGGTGCATTTTTAAGCTAGCGCAAATCTGATAACACAGATCGACGCAGCTTAAAAATCCGCATCGAATGCACTATACTACATTGAGAAACGCTTAATACAAAAATTAGTTATGATCGTTTGAAAAATGATGCATTAGTGTATGTTGAGTTTCCATGTACACTCAACATTGCTTCCAAAAACATTTTGACAAAAATTTTTTTGAAAAATTTCAGAATAATTTAGCAAAAAGTAGATGTTTTTAGATTCCATTTTTCAAGGCAAAGACGATAGACAATGTTATTCAACAAGAAAATTAATTCTTCAGGGTGAAAATCGAGGATATAAGTGTGAACTTATATCAGTTGATATCTCGGTGCATTTTTAAGCTAGCGCAAATCTGATAACACAGATCGACGCAGCTTGAAAATCCGCATCGAATGCACTATACTACATTGAGAAAGGCTTAATACAAAAATTAGTTATGATCGTTTGAAAAATGATGCATTAGTGTATGTTGAGTTTCCATGTACACTCAACATTGCTTCCAAAAACATTTTGACAAAAATTTTTTCCAAAAAGTTCAAAATAATTTAGCAAAAAGTAGATGTTTTTAGATTCCATTTTACAAGGCAAAGACGATGGACAATGTTATTCAACGAAAAAAATAATTCTTCAGGGTGAAAATCGAGGATATAAGTGTGAACTTATATCAATTGATATCTCGGTGCATTTTTAAGCTAGCGCAAATCTGATAACACAGATCGACGCAGCTTAAAAATCCGCATCGAATGCACTATACTACATTGAGAAAGGCTTAATACAAAAATTAGTTATGATCGTTTGAAAAATGATGCATTAGTGTATGTTGAGTTTCCATGTACACTCAACATTGCTTCCAAAAACATTTTGACAAAAATTTTTTTGAAAAATTTCAGAATAATTTAGCAAAAAGTAGATGTTTTTAGATTCCATTTTTCAAGGCAAAGACGATAGACAATGTTATTCAACAAGAAAATTAATTCTTCAGGGTGAAAATCGAGGATATAAGTGTGAACTTATATCAGTTGATATCTCGGTGCATTTTTAAGCTAGCGCAAATCTGATAACACAGATCGACGCAGCTTGAAAATCCGCATCGAATGCACTATACTACATTGAGAAAGGCTTAATACAAAAATTAGTTATGATCGTTTGAAAAATGATGCATTAGTGTATGTTGAGTTTCCATGTACACTCAACATTGCTTCCAAAAACATTTTGACAAAAATTTTTTCCAAAAAGTTCAAAATAATTTAGCAAAAAGTAGATGTTTTTAGATTCCATTTTACAAGGCAAAGACGATGGACAATGTTATTCAACGAAAAAAATAATTCTTCAGGGTGAAAATCGAGGATATAAGTGTGAACTTATATCAATTGATATCTCGGTGCATTTTTAAGCTAGCGCAAATCTGATAACACAGATCGACGCAGCTTAAAAATCCGCATCGAATGCACTATACTACATTGAGAAAGGCTTAATACAAAAATTAGTTATGATCGTTTGAAAAATGATGCATTAGTGTATGTTGAGTTTCCATGTACACTCAACATTGCTTCCAAAAACATTTTGACAAAAATTTTTTCGAAAAATTTCAAAATAATTTAGCAAAAAGTAGATGTTTTTAGATTCCATTTTTTAAGGCAAATACGATGGACAATGTTAATCAACGAAAAAAATAATTCTTCAGGGTGAAAATCGAGGATATAATTGTGAACTTATATCAGTTGATATCTCGGTGCATTTTTAAGCTAGCGCAAATCTGATAACACAGATCGACGCAGCTTAAAAATCCGCATCGAATGCACTATACTACATTGAGAAAAACTTAATACAAAAATTAGTTATGATCGTTTGAAAAATGATGCATTAGTGTATGTTGAGTTTCCATGTACACTCAACATTGCTTCCAAAAACATTTTGACAAAAATTTTTTCGAAAAATTTCAAAATAATTTAGCAAAAAGTAGATGTTTTTAGATTCCATTTTACAAGGCAAAGACGATGGACAATGTTATTCAACAAAAAAAATAATTCTTCAGAGTGAAAATCGAGGATATAAGTGTGAACTTATATCAGTTGATATCTCGGTGCATTTTTAAGCTAGCGCAAATCTGATAACACAGATCGACGCAGCTTAAAAATCCGCATCGAATGCACTATACTACATTGAGAAACGCTTAATACAAAAATTAGTTATGATCGTTTGAAAAATGATGCATTAGTGTATGTTGAGTTTCCATGTACACTCAACATTGCTTCCAAAAACATTTTGACAAAAATTTTTTTGAAAAATTTCAGAATAATTTAGCAAAAAGTAGATGTTTTTAAATTCCATTTTTCAAGGCAAAGACGATAGACAATGTTATTCAACGAAAAAAATAATTCTTCAGAGTGAAAATCGAGGATATAAGTGTGAACTTATATCAGTTGATATCTCGGTGCATTTTTAAGCTAGCGCAAATCTGATAACACAGATCGACGCAGCTTGAAAATCCGCATCGAATGCACTACACTACATTGAGAAAGGCTTAATACAAAAATTAGTTATGATCGTTTGAAAAATGATGCATTAGTGTATGTTGAGTTTCCATGTACACTCAACATTGCTTCCAAAAACATTTTGACAAAAATTTTTTCCAAAAATTTCAAAATAATTTAGCAAAAAGTAGATGTTTTTAGATTTCATTTTACAAGGCAAAGACGATAGACAATGTTATTCAACGAAAAAAATAATTCTTCAGGGTGAAAATCGAGGATATAAGTGTGAACTTATATCAATTGATATCTCGGTGCATTTTTAAGCTAGCGCAAATCTGATAACACAGATCGACGCAGCTTAAAAATCCGCATCGAATGCACTATACTACATTGAGAAAGGCTTAATACAAAAATTAGTTATGATCGTTTGAAAAATGATGCATTAGTGTATGTTGAGTTTCCATGTACACTCAACATTGCTTCCAAAAACATTTTGACAAAAATTTTTTCCAAAAATTTCAAAATAATTTAGCAAAAAGTAGATGTTTTTAGATTCCATTTTTCAAGGCAAAGACGATAGACAATGTTATTCAACAAGAAAATTAATTCTTCAGGGTGAAAATCGAGGATATAAGTGTGAACTTATATCAGTTGATATCTCGGTGCATTTTTAAGCTAGCGCAAATCTGATAACACAGATCGACGCAGCTTAAAAATCCGCATCGAATGCACTATACTACACTGAGAAACGCTTAATACAAAAATTAGTTATGATCGTTTGAAAAATGATGCATTAGTGTATGTTGAGTTTCCATGTACACTCAACATTGCTACCAAAAACATTTTGACAAAAATTTTTTCCAAAAATTTCAAAATAATTTAGCAAAAAGTAGATGTTTTTAGATTCCATTTTACAAGGCAAAGACGATGGACAATGTTATTCAACGAAAAAAATAATTCTTCAGGGTGAAAATCGAGGATATAAGTGTGAACTTATATCAGTTGATATCTCGGTGCATTTTTAAGCTAGCGCAAATCTGATAACACAGATCGACGCAGCTTAAAAATCCGCATCGAATGCACTATACTACATTGAGAAACGCTTAATACAAAAATTAGTTATGATCGTTTGAAAAATGATGCATTAGTGTATGTTGAGTTTCCATGTACACTCAACATTGCTTCCAAAAACATTTTGACAAAAATTTTTTTGAAAAATTTCAGAATAATTTAGCAAAAAGTAGATGTTTTTAAATTCCATTTTTCAAGGCAAAGACGATAGACAATGTTATTCAACGAAAAAAATAATTCTTCAGAGTGAAAATCGAGGATATAAGTGTGAACTTATATCAGTTGATATCTCGGTGCATTTTTAAGCTAGCGCAAATCTGATAACACAGATCGACGCAGCTTGAAAATCCGCATCGAATGCACTACACTACATTGAGAAAGGCTTAATACAAAAATTAGTTATGATCGTTTGAAAAATGATGCATTAGTGTATGTTGAGTTTCCATGTACACTCAACATTGCTTCCAAAAACATTTTGACAAAAATTTTTTCCAAAAATTTCAAAATAATTTAGCAAAAAGTAGATGTTTTTAGATTTCATTTTACAAGGCAAAGACGATAGACAATGTTATTCAACGAAAAAAATAATTCTTCAGGGTGAAAATCGAGGATATAAGTGTGAACTTATATCAATTGATATCTCGGTGCATTTTTAAGCTAGCGCAAATCTGATAACACAGATCGACGCAGCTTAAAAATCCGCATCGAATGCACTATACTACATTGAGAAAGGCTTAATACAAAAATTAGTTATGATCGTTTGAAAAATGATGCATTAGTGTATGTTGAGTTTCCATGTACACTCAACATTGCTTCCAAAAACATTTTGACAAAAATTTTTTCCAAAAATTTCAAAATAATTTAGCAAAAAGTAGATGTTTTTAGATTCCATTTTTCAAGGCAAAGACGATAGACAATGTTATTCAACAAGAAAATTAATTCTTCAGGGTGAAAATCGAGGATATAAGTGTGAACTTATATCAGTTGATATCTCGGTGCATTTTTAAGCTAGCGCAAATCTGATAACACAGATCGACGCAGCTTAAAAATCCGCATCGAATGCACTATACTACACTGAGAAACGCTTAATACAAAAATTAGTTATGATCGTTTGAAAAATGATGCATTAGTGTATGTTGAGTTTCCATGTACACTCAACATTGCTACCAAAAACATTTTGACAAAAATTTTTTCCAAAAATTTCAAAATAATTTAGCAAAAAGTAGATGTTTTTAGATTCCATTTTACAAGGCAAAGACGATGGACAATGTTATTCAACGAAAAAAATAATTCTTCAGGGTGAAAATCGAGGATATAAGTGTGAACTTATATCAGTTGATATCTCGGTGCATTTTTAAGCTAGCGCAAATCTGATAACACAGATCGACGCAGCTTAAAAATCCGCATCGAATGCACTATACTACATTGAGAAACGCTTAATACAAAAATTAGTTATGATCGTTTGAAAAATGATGCATTAGTGTATGTTGAGTTTCCATGTACACTCAACATTGCTTCCAAAAACATTTTGACAAAAATTTTTTTGAAAAATTTCAGAATAATTTAGCAAAAAGTAGATGTTTTTAGATTCCATTTTTCAAGGCAAAGACGATGGACAATGTTATTCAACGAAAAAAATAATTCTTCAGAGTGAAAATCGAGGATATAAGTGTGAACTTATATCAGTTGATATCTCGGTGCATTTTTGAGCTAGCGCAAATCTGATAACACAGATCGACGCAGCTTGAAAATCCGCATCGAATGCACTACACTACATTGAGAAACGCTTAATACAAAAATTAGTTATGATCGTTTGAAAAATGATGCATTAGTGTATGTTGAGTTTCCATGTACACTCAACATTGCTTCCAAAAACATTTTGACAAAAATTTTTTTGAAAAATTTCAGAATAATTTAGCAAAAAGTAGATGTTTTTAGATTCCATTTTACAAGGCAAAGACGATGGACAATGTTATTCAACGAAAAAATTAATTCTTCAGGGTGAAAATCGAGGATATAAGTGTGAACTTATATCAATTGATATCTCGGTGCATTTTTAAGCTAGCGCAAATCTGATAACACAGATCGACGCAGCTTAAAAATCCGCATCGAATGCACTATACTACATTGAGAAACGCTTAATACAAAAATTAGTTATGATCGTTTGAAAAATGATGCATTAGTGTATGTTGAGTTTCCATGTACACTCAACATTGCTTCCAAAAACATTTTGACAAAAATTTTTTCCAAAAATTTCAAAATAATTTAGCAAAAAGTAGATGTTTTTAGATTCCATTTTTCAAGGCAAAGACGATAGACAATGTTATTCAACAAGAAAATTAATTCTTCAGGGTGAAAATCGAGGATATAAGTGTGAACTTATATCAGTTGATATCTCGGTGCATTTTTAAGCTAGCGCAAATCTGATAACACAGATCGACGCAGCTTAAAAATCCGCATCGAATGCACTATACTACATTGAGAAACGCTTAATACAAAAATTAGTTATGATCGTTTGAAAAATGATGCATTAGTGTATGTTGAGTTTCCATGTACACTCAACATTGCTACCAAAAACATTTTGACAAAAATTTTTTTGAAAAATTTCAGAATAATTTAGCAAAAAGTAGATGTTTTTAGATTCCATTTTTCAAGGCAAAGACGATGGACAATGTTATTCAACGAAAAAAATAATTCTTCAGGGTGAAAATCGAGGATATAAGTGTGAACTTATATCAGTTGATATCTCGGTGCATTTTTAAGCTAGCGCAAATCTGATAACACAGATCGACGCAGCTTGAAAATCCGCATCGAATGCACTATACTACATTGAGAAAAACTTAATACAAAAATTAGTTATGATCGTTTGAAAAATGATGCATTAGTGTATGTTGAGTTTCCATGTACACTCAACATTGCTTCCAAAAACATTTTGACAAAAATTTTTTCGAAAAATTTCAAAATAATTTAGCAAAAAGTAGATGTTTTTAGATTCCATTTTTCAAGGCAAAGACGATGGACAATGTTATTCAACGAAAAAAATAATTCTTCAGGGTGAAAATCGAGGATATAAGTGTGAACTTATATCAATTGATATCTCGGTGCATTTTTAAGCTAGCGCAAATCTGATAACACAGATCGACGAAACTTAAAAATCCGCATCGAAAGCACTATACTACATTGAGAAACGCTTAATACAAAAATTAGTTATGATCGTTTGAAAAATGATGCATTAGTGTATGTTGAGTTTCCATGTACACTCAACATTGCTACCAAAAACATTTTGACAAAAATTTTTTTGAAAAATTTCAAAATAATTTAGCAAAAAGTAGATGTTTTTAGATTCCATTTTTCAAGGCAAAGACGATGGACAATGTTATTCAACGAAAAAAATAATTCTTCAGGGTGAAAATCGAGGATATAAGTGTGAACTTATATCAGTTGATATCTCGGTGCATTTTTAAGTTAGCGCAAATCTGATAACACAGATCGACGCAGCTTGAAAATCCGCATCGAATGCACTATACTACATTGAGAAAGGCTTAATACAAAAATTAGTTATGATCGTTTGAAAAATGATGCATTAGTGTATGTTGAGTTTCCATGTACACTCAACATTGCTTCCAAAAACATTTTGACAAAAATTTTTTCCAAAAATTTCAGAATAATTTAGCAAAAAGTAGATGTTTTTAGATTCCATTTTACAAGGCAAAGACGATAGACAATGTTATTCAACGAAAAAAATAATTCTTCAGGGTGAAAATCGAGGATATAAGTGTGAACTTATATCAATTGATATCTCGGTGCATTTTCAAGCTAGCGCAAATCTGATAGCACAGATCGACGCAGCTTAAAAATCCGCATCGAATGCACTATACTACATTGAGAAACGCTTAATACAAAAATTAGTTATGATCGTTTGAAAAATGATGCATTAGTGTATGTTGAGTTTCCATGTACACTCAACATTGCTTCCAAAAACATTTTGACAAAAATTTTTTCCAAAAATTTCAAAATAATTTAGCAAAAAGTAGATGTTTTTAGATTCCATTTTTCAAGGCAAAGACGATGGACAATGTTATTCAACGAAAAAAATAATTCTTCAGGGTGAAAATCGAGGATATAAGTGTGAACTTATATCAATTGATATCTCGGTGCATTTTTAAGCTAGCGCAAATCTGATAACACAGATCGACGAAACTTAAAAATCCGCATCGAAAGCACTATACTACATTGAGAAACGCTTAATACAAAAATTAGTTATGATCGTTTGAAAAATGATGCATTAGTGTATGTTGAGTTTCCATGTACACTCAACATTGCTACCAAAAACATTTTGACAAAAATTTTTTTGAAAAATTTCAAAATAATTTAGCAAAAAGTAGATGTTTTTAGATTCCATTTTTCAAGGCAAAGACGATGGACAATGTTATTCAACGAAAAAAATAATTCTTCAGGGTGAAAATCGAGGATATAAGTGTGAACTTATATCAGTTGATATCTCGGTGCATTTTTAAGTTAGCGCAAATCTGATAACACAGATCGACGCAGCTTGAAAATCCGCATCGAATGCACTATACTACATTGAGAAAGGCTTAATACAAAAATTAGTTATGATCGTTTGAAAAATGATGCATTAGTGTATGTTGAGTTTCCATGTACACTCAACATTGCTTCCAAAAACATTTTGACAAAAATTTTTTCCAAAAATTTCAGAATAATTTAGCAAAAAGTAGATGTTTTTAGATTCCATTTTACAAGGCAAAGACGATAGACAATGTTATTCAACGAAAAAAATAATTCTTCAGGGTGAAAATCGAGGATATAAGTGTGAACTTATATCAATTGATATCTCGGTGCATTTTTAAGCTAGCGCAAATCTGATAACACAGATCGACGCAGCTTAAAAATCCGCATCGAATGCACTATACTACATTGAGAAACGCTTAATACAAAAATTAGTTATGATCGTTTGAAAAATGATGCATTAGTGTATGTTGAGTTTCCATGTACACTCAACATTGCTTCCAAAAACATTTTGACAAAAATTTTTTCCAAAAATTTCAAAATAATTTAGCAAAAAGTAGATGTTTTTAGATTCCATTTTTCAAGGCAAAGACGATGGACAATGTTATTCAACAAGAAAAATAATTCTTCAGGGTGAAAATCGAGGATATAAGTGTGAACTTATATCAATTGATATCTCGGTGCATTTTTAAGCTAGCGCAAATCTGATAACACAGATCGACGCAGCTTGAAAATCCGCATCGAATGCACTATACTACATTGAGAAACGCTTAATACAAAAATTAGTTATGATCGTTTGAAAAATGATGCATTAGTGTATGTTGAGTTTCCATGTACACTCAACATTGCTACCAAAAACATTTTGACAAAAATTTTTTTGAAAAATTTCAGAATAATTTAGCAAAAAGTAGATGTTTTTAGATTCCATTTTTCAAGGCAAAGACGATAGACAATGTTATTCAACGAAAAAAATAATTCTTCAGGGTGAAAATCGAGGATATAAGTGTGAACTTATATCAGTTGATATCTCGGTGCATTTTTAAGCTAGCGCAAATCTGATAACACAGATCGACGCAGCTTAAAAATCCGCATCGAATGCACTATACTACATTGAGAAAAACTTAATACAAAAATTAGTTATGATCGTTTGAAAAATGATGCATTAGTGTATGTTGAGTTTCCATGTACACTCAACATTGCTTCCAAAAACATTTTGACAAAAATTTTTTCGAAAAATTTCGAAATAATTTAGCAAAAAGTAGATGTTTTTAGATTCCATTTTTCAAGGCAAAGACGATGGACAATGTTATTCAACGAAAAAAATAATTCTTCAGGGTGAAAATCGAGGATATAAGTGTGAACTTATATCAGTTGATATCTCGGTGCATTTTTAAGCTAGCGCAAATCTGATAACACAGATCGACGAAACTTAAAAATCCGCATCGAAAGCACTATACTACATTGAGAAACGCTTAATACAAAAATTAGTTATGATCGTTTGAAAAATGATGCATTAGTGTATGTTGAGTTTCCATGTACACTCAACATTGCTTCCAAAAACATTTTGACAAAAATTTTTTCGAAAAATTTCAAAATAATTTAGCAAAAAGTAGATGTTTTTAGATTCCATTTTTCAAGGCAAAGACGATGGACAATGTTATTCAACGAAAAAAATAATTCTTCAGGGTGAAAATCGAGGATATAAGTGTGAACTTATATCAGTTGATATCTCGGTGCATTTTTAAGCTAGCGCAAATCTGATAACACAGATCGACGCAGCTTAAAAATCCGCATCGAATGCACTATACTACATTGAGAAACGCTTAATACAAAAATTAGTTATGATCGTTTGAAAAATGATGCATTAGTGTATGTTGAGTTTCCATGTACACTCAACATTGCTTCCAAAAACATTTTGACAAAAATTTTTTCCAAAAATTTCAAAATAATTTAGCAAAAAGTAGATGTTTTTAGATTCCATTTTTCAAGGCAAAGACGATGGACAATGTTATTCAACAAGAAAAATAATTCTTCAGGGTGAAAATCGAGGATATAAGTGTGAACTTATATCAATTGATATCTCGGTGCATTTTTAAGCTAGCGCAAATCTGATAACACAGATCGACGCAGCTTGAAAATCCGCATCGAATGCACTATACTACATTGAGAAACGCTTAATACAAAAATTAGTTATGATCGTTTGAAAAATGATGCATTAGTGTATGTTGAGTTTCCATGTACACTCAACATTGCTACCAAAAACATTTTGACAAAAATTTTTTTGAAAAATTTCAGAATAATTTAGCAAAAAGTAGATGTTTTTAGATTCCATTTTTCAAGGCAAAGACGATAGACAATGTTATTCAACGAAAAAAATAATTCTTCAGGGTGAAAATCGAGGATATAAGTGTGAACTTATATCAGTTGATATCTCGGTGCATTTTTAAGCTAGCGCAAATCTGATAACACAGATCGACGCAGCTTAAAAATCCGCATCGAATGCACTATACTACATTGAGAAAAACTTAATACAAAAATTAGTTATGATCGTTTGAAAAATGATGCATTAGTGTATGTTGAGTTTCCATGTACACTCAACATTGCTTCCAAAAACATTTTGACAAAAATTTTTTCGAAAAATTTCGAAATAATTTAGCAAAAAGTAGATGTTTTTAGATTCCATTTTTCAAGGCAAAGACGATGGACAATGTTATTCAACGAAAAAAATAATTCTTCAGGGTGAAAATCGAGGATATAAGTGTGAACTTATATCAGTTGATATCTCGGTGCATTTTTAAGCTAGCGCAAATCTGATAACACAGATCGACGAAACTTAAAAATCCGCATCGAAAGCACTATACTACATTGAGAAACGCTTAATACAAAAATTAGTTATGATCGTTTGAAAAATGATGCATTAGTGTATGTTGAGTTTCCATGTACACTCAACATTGCTTCCAAAAACATTTTGACAAAAATTTTTTCGAAAAATTTCAAAATAATTTAGCAAAAAGTAGATGTTTTTAGATTCCATTTTTCAAGGCAAAGACGATGGACAATGTTATTCAACGAAAAAAATAATTCTTCAGGGTGAAAATCGAGGATATAAGTGTGAACTTATATCAGTTGATATCTCGGTGCATTTTTAAGCTAGCGCAAATCTGATAACACAGATCGACGCAGCTTAAAAATCCGCATCGAATGCACTATACTACATTGAGAAAAACTTAATACAAAAATTAGTTATGATCGTTTGAAAAATGATGCATTAGTGTATGTTGAGTTTCCATGTACACTCAACATTGCTTCCAAAAACATTTTGACAAAAATTTTTTCGAAAAATTTCGAAATAATTTAGCAAAAAGTAGATGTTTTTAGATTCCATTTTTCAAGGCAAAGACGATGGACAATGTTATTCAACGAAAAAAATAATTCTTCAGGGTGAAAATCGAGGATATAAGTGTGAACTTATATCAGTTGATATCTCGGTGCATTTTTAAGCTAGCGCAAATCTGATAACACAGATCGACGAAACTTAAAAATCCGCATCGAATGCACTATACTACATTGAGAAAGGCTTAATACAAAAATTAGTTATGATCGTTTGAAAAATGATGCATTAGTGTATGTTGAGTTTCCATGTACACTCAACATTGCTTCCAAAAACATTTTGACAAAAATTTTTTCCAAAAATTTCAAAATAATTTAGCAAAAAGTAGATGTTTTTAAATTCTTTTTTTCAAGGCAAAGACGATGGACAATGTTATTCAACGAAAAAATCAATTCTTCAGGGTGAAAATCGAGGATATAAGTGTGAACTTATATCAATTGATATCTCGGTGCATTTTTAAGCTAGCGCAAATCTGATAACACAGATCGACGCAGCTTAAAAATCCGCATCGAATGCACTATACTACATTGAGAAACGCTTAATACAAAAATTAGTTATGATCGTTTGAAAAATGATGCATTAGTGTATGTTGAGTTTCCATGTACACTCAACATTGCTTCCAAAAACATTTTGACAAAAATTTTTTTGAAAAATTTCAGAATAATTTAGCAAAAAGTAGATGTTTTTAGATTCCATTTTTCAAGGCAAAGACGATAGACAATGTTATTCAACAAGAAAATTAATTCTTCAGGGTGAAAATCGAGGATATAAGTGTGAACTTATATCAGTTGATATCTCGGTGCATTTTTAAGCTAGCGCAAATCTGATAACACAGATCGACGCAGCTTGAAAATCCGCATCGAATGCACTATACTACATTGAGAAAGGCTTAATACAAAAATTAGTTATGATCGTTTGAAAAATGATGCATTAGTGTATGTTGAGTTTCCATGTACACTCAACATTGCTTCCAAAAACATTTTGACAAAAATTTTTTCCAAAAATTTCAAAATAATTTAGCAAAAAGTAGATGTTTTTAGATTCCATTTTACAAGGCAAAGACGATGGACAATGTTATTCAACGAAAAAAATAATTCTTCAGGGTGAAAATCGAGGATATAAGTGTGAACTTATATCAATTGATATCTCGGTGCATTTTTAAGCTAGCGCAAATCTGATAACACAGATCGACGCAGCTTAAAAATCCGCATCGAATGCACTATACTACATTGAGAAACGCTTAATACAAAAATTAGTTATGATCGTTTGAAAAATGATGCATTAGTGTATGTTGAGTTTCCATGTACACTCAACATTGCTACCAAAAACATTTTGACAAAAATTTTTTTGAAAAATTTCAGAATAATTTAGCAAAAAGTAGATGTTTTTAGATTCCATTTTTCAAGGCAAAGACGATGGACAATGTTATTCAACGAAAAAAATAATTCTTCAGGGTGAAAATCGAGGATATAAGTGTGAACTTATATCAGTTGATATCTCGGTGCATTTTTAAGCTAGCGCAAATCTGATAACACAGATCGACGCAGCTTAAAAATCCGCATCGAATGCACTATACTACATTGAGAAAAACTTAATACAAAAATTAGTTATGATCGTTTGAAAAATGATGCATTAGTGTATGTTGAGTTTCCATGTACACTCAACATTGCTTCCAAAAACATTTTGACAAAAATTTTTTCGAAAAATTTCGAAATAATTTAGCAAAAAGTAGATGTTTTTAGATTCCATTTTTCAAGGCAAAGACGATGGACAATGTTATTCAACGAAAAAAATAATTCTTCAGGGTGAAAATCGAGGATATAAGTGTGAACTTATATCAGTTGATATCTCGGTGCATTTTTAAGCTAGCGCAAATCTGATAACACAGATCGACGAAACTTAAAAATCCGCATCGAATGCACTATACTACATTGAGAAACGCTTGATACAAAAATTAGTTATGATCGTTTGAAAAATGATGCATTAGTGTATGTTGAGTTTCCATGTACACTCAACATTGCTTCCAAAAACATTTTGACAAAAATTTTTTCGAAAAATTTCAAAATAATTTAGCAAAAAGTAGATGTTTTTAAATTCTTTTTTTCAAGGCAAAGACGATGAACAATGTTATTCAACGAAAAAATCAATTCTTCAGGGTGAAAATCGAGGATATAAGTGTGAACTTATATCAGTTGATATCTCGGTGCATTTTTAAGCTAGCGCAAATCTGATAACACAGATCGACGCAGCTTAAAAATCCGCATCAAATGCACTATACTACATTGAGAAACGCTTGATACAAAAATTAGTTATGATCGTTTGAAAAATGATGCATTAGTGTATGTTGAGTTTCCATGTACACTCAACATTGCTTCCAAAAACATTTTGACAAAAATTTTTTCGAAAAATTTCAAATAAATTTAGCAAAAAGTAGATGTTTTTAGATTCCATTTCTCAAGGCAAAGACGATGGACAATGTTATTCAACGAAAAAATTAATTCTTCAGGGTGAAAATTGAGGATATAAGTGTGAACTTATATCAGTTGATATCTCGGTGCATTTTTATGCTAGCGCAAATCTGATAACACAGATCGACGCAGCTTAAAAATCCGCATCGAATGCACTATACTACATTGAGAAACGCTTAATACAAAAATTAGTTATGATCGTTTGAAAAATGATGCATTAGTGTATGTTGAGTTTCCATGTACACTCAACATTGCTTCCAAAAACATTTTGACAAAACTTTTTTTGAAAAATTTCAAAATAATTTAGCAAAAAGTAGATGTTTTTAGATTCCGTTTTTCAAGGCAAAGACGATGGACAATGTTATTCAACGAAAAAAATAATTCTTCAGGGTGAAAATCGAGGATATAAGTGTGAACTTATATCAGTTGATATCTCGGTGCATTTTTAAGCTAACGCAAATCTGATAACACAGATCGACGCAGCTTAAAAATCCGCATCAAATGCACTATACTACATTGAGAAACGCTTGATACAAAAATTAGTTATGATCGTTTGAAAAATGATGCATTAGTGTATGTTGAGTTTCCATGTACACTCAACATTGCTTCCAAAAACATTTTGACAAAAATTTTTTCGAAAAATTTCAAATAAATTTAGCAAAAAGTAGATGTTTTTAGATTCCATTTCTCAAGGCAAAGACGATGGACAATGTTATTCAACGAAAAAATTAATTCTTCAGGGTGAAAATTGAGGATATAAGTGTGAACTTATATCAGTTGATATCTCGGTGCATTTTTAAGCTAGCGCAAATCTGATAACACAGATTGACGCAGCTTAAAAATCCGCATCGAATGCACTATACTACATTGAGAAACGCTTAATACAAAAATTAGTTATGATCGTTTGAAAAATGATGCATTAGTGTATGTTGAGTTTCCATGTACACTCAACATTGCTTCCAAAAACATTTTGACAAAACTTTTTTTGAAAAATTTCAAAATAATTTAGCAAAAAGTAGATGTTTTTAGATTCCGTTTTTCAAGGCAAAGACGATGGACAATGTTATTCAACGAAAAAATTAATTCTTCAGGGTGAAAATCGAGGATATAAGTGTGAACTTATATCAGTTGATATCTCGGTGCATTTTTAAGCTACCGCAAATCTGATAACACAGATCGACGCAGCTTAAAAATCCGCATCAAATGCACTATACTACATTGAGAAACGCTTGATACAAAAATTAGTTATGATCGTTTGAAAAATGATGCATTAGTGTATGTTGAGTTTCCATGTACACTCAACATTGCTTCCAAAAACATTTTGACAAAAATTTTTTCCAAAAATTTCAAAATAATTTAGCAAAAAGTAGATGTTTTTAGATTCCATTTTACAAGGCAAAGACGATGGACAATGTTATTCAACGAAAAAAATAATTCTTCAGGGTGAAAATCGAGGATATAAGTGTGAACTTATATCAATTGATATCTCGGTGCATTTTTAAGCTAGCGCAAATCTGATAACACAGATCGACGCAGCTTAAAAATCCGCATCGAATGCACTATACTACATTGAGAAACGCTTAATACAAAAATTAGTTATGATAGTTTGAAAAATGATGCATTAGTGTATGTTGAGTTTCCATGTACACTCAACATTGCTTCCAAAAACATTTTGACAAAACTTTTTTTGAAAAATTTCAAAATAATTTAGCAAAAAGTAGATGTTTTTAGATTCCGTTTTTCAAGGCAAAGACGATGGACAATGTTATTCAACGAAAAAAATAATTCTTCAGGGTGAAAATCGAGGATATAAGTGTGAACTTATATCAGTTGATATCTCGGTGCATTTTCAAGCTAGCGCAAATCTGATAACACAGATCGACGCAGCTTAAAAATCCGCATCAAATGCACTATACTACATTGAGAAACGCTTGATACAAAAATTAGTTATGATCGTTTGAAAAATGATGCATTAGTGTATGTTGAGTTTCCATGTACACTCAACAGTGCTTCCAAAAACATTTTGACAAAAATTTTTTCGAAAAATTTCAAATAAATTTAGCAAAAAGTAGATGTTTTTAGATTCCATTTCTCAAGGCAAAGACGATGGACAATGTTATTCAACGAAAAAATTAATTCTTCAGGGTGAAAATTGAGGATATAAGTGTGAACTTATATCAGTTGATATCTCGGTGCATTTTTAAGCTAGCGCAAATCTGATAACACAGATCGACGCAGCTTAAAAATCCGCATCGAATGCACTATACTACATTGAGAAACGCTTAATTTAAAAATTAGTTATGATCGTTTGAAAAATGATGCATTAGTGTATGTTGAGTTTCCATGTACACTCAACATTGCTTCCAAAAACATTTTGACAAAACTTTTTTTGAAAAATTTCAAAATAATTTAGCAAAAAGTAGATGTTTTTAGATTCCGTTTTTCAAGGCAAAGACGATGGACAATGTTATTCAACGAAAAAATTAATTCTTCAGGGTGAAAATCGAGGATATAAGTGTGAACTTATATCAGTTGATATCTCGGTGCATTTTTAAGCTACCGCAAATCTGATAACACAGATCGACGCAGCTTAAAAATCCGCATCGAATGCACTATACTACATTGAGAAACGCTTAATACAAAAATTAGTTATGATCGTTTGAAAAATGATGCATTAGTGTATGTTGAGTTTCCATGTACACTCAACATTGCTTCCAAAAACATTTTGACAAAACTTTTTTTGAAAAATTTCAAAATAATTTAGCAAAAAGTAGATGTTTTTAGATTCCGTTTTTCAAGGCAAAGACGATGGACAATGTTATTCAACGAAAAAAATAATTCTTCAGGGTGAAAATCGAGGATATAAGTGTGAACTTATATCAGTTGATATCTCGGTGCATTTTTAAGCTAGCGCAAATCTGATAACACAGATCGACGCAGCTTAAAAATCCGCATCAAATGCACTATACTACATTGAGAAACGCTTGATACAAAAATTAGTTATGATCGTTTGAAAAATGATGCATTAGTGTATGTTGAGTTTCCATGTACACTCAACATTGCTTCCAAAAACATTTTGACAAAAATTTTTTCGAAAAATTTCAAATAAATTTAGCAAAAAGTAGATGTTTTTAGATTCCATTTCTCAAGGCAAAGACGATGGACAATGTTATTCAACGAAAAAATTAATTCTTCAGGGTGAAAATTGAGGATATAAGTGTGAACTTATATCAGTTGATATCTCGGTGCATTTTTAAGCTAGCGCAAATCTGATAACACAGATCGACGCAGCTTAAAAATCCGCATCGAATGCACTATACTACATTGAGAAACGCTTAATACAAAAATTAGTTATGATCGTTTGAAAAATGATGCATTAGTGTATGTTGAGTTTCCATGTACACTCAACATTGCTTCCAAAAACATTTTGACAAAACTTTTTTTGAAAAATTTCAAAATAATTTAGCAAAAAGTAGATGTTTTTAGATTCCGTTTTTCAAGGCAAAGACGATGGACAATGTTATTCAACGAAAAAATTAATTCTTCAGGGTGAAAATCGAGGATATAAGTGTGAACTTATATCAGTTGATATCTCGGTGCATTTTTAAGCTACCGCAAATCTGATAACACAGATCGACGCAGCTTAAAAATCCGCATCAAATGCACTATACTACATTGAGAAACGCTTGATACAAAAATTAGTTATGATCGTTTGAAAAATGATGCATTAGTGTATGTTGAGTTTCCATGTACACTCAACATTGCTTCCAAAAACATTTTGACAAAAATTTTTTCCAAAAATTTCAAAATAATTTAGCAAAAAGTAGATGTTTTTAGATTCCATTTTACAAGGCAAAGACGATGGACAATGTTATTCAACGAAAAAAATAATTCTTCAGGGTGAAAATCGAGGATATAAGTGTGAACTTATATCAATTGATATCTCGGTGCATTTTTAAGCTAGCGCAAATCTGATAACACAGATCGACGCAGCTTAAAAATCCGCATCGAATGCACTATACTACATTGAGAAACGCTTAATACAAAAATTAGTTATGATCGTTTGAAAAATGATGCATTAGTGTATGTTGAGTTTCCATGTACACTCAACATTGCTACCAAAAACATTTTGACAAAAATTTTTTTGAAAAATTTCAGAATAATTTAGCAAAAAGTAGATGTTTTTAGATTCCATTTTTCAAGGCAAAGACGATGGACAATGTTATTCAACGAAAAAAATAATTCTTCAGGGTGAAAATCGAGGATATAAGTGTGAACTTATATCAGTTGATATCTCGGTGCATTTTTAAGCTAGCGCAAATCTGATAACACAGATCGACGCAGCTTAAAAATCCGCATCGAATGCACTATACTACATTGAGAAAAACTTAATACAAAAATTAGTTATGATCGTTTGAGAAATGATGCATTAGTGTATGTTGAGTTTCCATGTACACTCAACATTGCTTCCAAAAACATTTTGACAAAAATTTTTTCGAAAAATTTCGAAATAATTTAGCAAAAAGTAGATGTTTTTAGATTCCATTTTTCAAGGCAAAGACGATGGACAATGTTATTCAACGAAAAAAATAATTCTTCAGGGTGAAAATCGAGGATATAAGTGTGAACTTATATCAGTTGATATCTCGGTGCATTTTTAAGCTAGCGCAAATCTGATAACACAGATCGACGCAACTTAAAAATCCGCATCGAATGCACTATACTACATTGAGAAACGCTTGATACAAAAATTAGTTATGATCGTTTGAAAAATGATGCATTAGTGTATGTTGAGTTTCCATGTACACTCAACATTGCTTCCAAAAACATTTTGACAAAAATTTTTTCGAAAAATTTCAAAATAATTTAGCAAAAAGTAGATGTTTTTAAATTCTTTTTTTCAAGGCAAAGACGATGAACAATGTTATTCAACGAAAAAATCAATTCTTCAGGGTGAAAATCGAGGATATAAGTGTGAACTTATATCAGTTGATATCTCGGTGCATTTTTAAGCTAGCGTAAATCTGATAACACAGATCGACGCAGCTTAAAAATCCGCATCAAATGCACTATACTACATTGAGAAACGCTTGATACAAAAATTAGTTATGATCGTTTGAAAAATGATGCATTAGTGTATGTTGAGTTTCCATGTACACTCAACATTGCTACCAAAAACATTTTGACAAAAATTTTTTTGAAAAATTTCAGAATAATTTAGCAAAAAGTAGATGTTTTTAGATTCCATTTTTCAAGGCAAAGACGATGGACAATGTTATTCAACGAAAAAAATAATTCTTCAGGGTGAAAATCGAGGATATAAGTGTGAACTTATATCAGTTGATATCTCGGTGCATTTTTAAGCTAGCGCAAATCTGATAACACAGATCGACGCAGCTTAAAAATCCGCATCGAATGCACTATACTACATTGAGAAAAACTTAATACAAAAATTAGTTATGATCGTTTGAGAAATGATGCATTAGTGTATGTTGAGTTTCCATGTACACTCAACATTGCTTCCAAAAACATTTTGACAAAAATTTTTTCGAAAAATTTCGAAATAATTTAGCAAAAAGTAGATGTTTTTAGATTCCATTTTTCAAGGCAAAGACGATGGACAATGTTATTCAACGAAAAAAATAATTCTTCAGGGTGAAAATCGAGGATATAAGTGTGAACTTATATCAGTTGATATCTCGGTGCATTTTTAAGCTAGCGCAAATCTGATAACACAGATTGACGCAGCTTAAAAATCCGCATCGAATGCACTATACTACATTGAGAAAAACTTAATACAAAAATTAGTTATGATCGTTTGAGAAATGATGCATTAGTGTATGTTGAGTTTCCATGTACACTCAACATTGCTTCCAAAAACATTTTGACAAAAATTTTTTCGAAAAATTTCGAAATAATTTAGCAAAAAGTAGATGTTTTTAGATTCCATTTTTCAAGGCAAAGACGATGGACAATGTTATTCAACGAAAAAAATAATTCTTCAGGGTGAAAATCGAGGATATAAGTGTGAACTTATATCAGTTGATATCTCGGTGCATTTTTAAGCTAGCGCAAATCTGATAACACAGATCGACGCAACTTAAAAATCCGCATCGAATGCACTATACTACATTGAGAAACGCTTGATACAAAAATTAGTTATGATCGTTTGAAAAATGATGCATTAGTGTATGTTGAGTTTCCATGTACACTCAACATTGCTTCCAAAAACATTTTGACAAAAATTTTTTCGAAAAATTTCAAAATAATTTAGCAAAAAGTAGATGTTTTTAAATTCTTTTTTTCAAGGCAAAGACGATGAACAATGTTATTCAACGAAAAAATCAATTCTTCAGGGTGAAAATCGAGGATATAAGTGTGAACTTATATCAGTTGATATCTCGGTGCATTTTTAAGCTAGCGTAAATCTGATAACACAGATCGACGCAGCTTAAAAATCCGCATCAAATGCACTATACTACATTGAGAAACGCTTGATACAAAAATTAGTTATGATCGTTTGAAAAATGATGCATTAGTGTATGTTGAGTTTCCATGTACACTCAACATTGCTACCAAAAACATTTTGACAAAAATTTTTTTGAAAAATTTCAGAATAATTTAGCAAAAAGTAGATGTTTTTAGATTCCATTTTTCAAGGCAAAGACGATGGACAATGTTATTCAACGAAAAAAATAATTCTTCAGGGTGAAAATCGAGGATATAAGTGTGAACTTATATCAGTTGATATCTCGGTGCATTTTTAAGCTAGCGCAAATCTGATAACACAGATCGACGCAGCTTAAAAATCCGCATCGAATGCACTATACTACATTGAGAAAAACTTAATACAAAAATTAGTTATGATCGTTTGAGAAATGATGCATTAGTGTATGTTGAGTTTCCATGTACACTCAACATTGCTTCCAAAAACATTTTGACAAAAATTTTTTCGAAAAATTTCGAAATAATTTAGCAAAAAGTAGATGTTTTTAGATTCCATTTTTCAAGGCAAAGACGATGGACAATGTTATTCAACGAAAAAAATAATTCTTCAGGGTGAAAATCGAGGATATAAGTGTGAACTTATATCAGTTGATATCTCGGTGCATTTTTAAGCTAGCGCAAATCTGATAACACAGATCGACGCAGCTTAAAAATCCGCATCGAATGCACTATACTACATTGAGAAAAACTTAATACAAAAATTAGTTATGATCGTTTGAGAAATGATGCATTAGTGTATGTTGAGTTTCCATGTACACTCAACATTGCTTCCAAAAACATTTTGACAAAAATTTTTTCGAAAAATTTCGAAATAATTTAGCAAAAAGTAGATGTTTTTAGATTCCATTTTTCAAGGCAAAGACGATGGACAATGTTATTCAACGAAAAAAATAATTCTTCAGGGTGAAAATCGAGGATATAAGTGTGAACTTATATCAGTTGATATCTCGGTGCATTTTTAAGCTAGCGCAAATCTGATAACACAGATCGACGCAACTTAAAAATCCGCATCGAATGCACTATACTACATTGAGAAACGCTTGATACAAAAATTAGTTATGATCGTTTGAAAAATGATGCATTAGTGTATGTTGAGTTTCCATGTACACTCAACATTGCTTCCAAAAACATTTTGACAAAAATTTTTTCGAAAAATTTCAAAATAATTTAGCAAAAAGTAGATGTTTTTAAATTCTTTTTTTCAAGGCAAAGACGATGAACAATGTTATTCAACGAAAAAATCAATTCTTCAGGGTGAAAATCGAGGATATAAGTGTGAACTTATATCAGTTGATATCTCGGTGCATTTTTAAGCTAGCGCAAATCTGATAACACAGATCGACGCAGCTTAAAAATCCGCATCAAATGCACTATACTACATTGAGAAACGCTTGATACAAAAATTAGTTATGATCGTTTGAAAAATGATGCATTAGTGTATGTTGAGTTTCCATGTACACTCAACATTGCTTCCAAAAACATTTTGACAAAAATTTTTTCGAAAAATTTCAAATAAATTTAGCAAAAAGTAGATGTTTTTAGATTCCATTTCTCAAGGCAAAGACGATGGACAATGTTATTCAACGAAAAAATTAATTCTTCAGGGTGAAAATTGAGGATATAAGTGTGAACTTATATCAGTTGATATCTCGGTGCATTTTTAAGCTAGCGCAAATCTGATAACACAGATCGACGCAGCTTAAAAATCCGCATCGAATGCACTATACTACATTGAGAAACGCTTGATACAAAAATTAGTTATGATCGTTTGAAAAATGATGCATTAGTGTATGTTGAGTTTCCATGTACACTCAACATTGCTTCCAAAAACATTTTGACAAAACTTTTTTTGAAAAATTTCAAAATAATTTAGCAAAAAGTAGATGTTTTTAGATTCCATTTTACAAGGCAAAGACGATGGACAATGTTATTCAACGAAAAAAATAATTCTTCAGGGTGAAAATCGAGGATATAAGTGTGAACTTATATCAATTGATATCTCGGTGCATTTTTAAGCTAGCGCAAATCTGATAACACAGATCGACGCAGCTTAAAAATCCGCATTGAATGCACTATACTACATTGAGAAACGCTTAATACAAAAATTAGTTATGATCGTTTGAAAAATGATGCATTAGTGTATGTTGAGTTTCCATGTACACTCAACATTGCTTCCAAAAACATTTTGACAAAAATTTTTTCGAAAAATTTCAAAATAATTTAGCAAAAAGTAGATGTTTTTAGATTCCATTTTTCAAGGCAAAGACGATGGACAATGTTATTCAACGAAAAAAATAATTCTTCAGGGTGAAAATCGAGGATATAAGTGTGAACTTATATCAATTGATATCTCGGTGCATTTTTAAGCTAGCGCAAATCTGATAACACAGATCGACGCAGCTTAAAAATCCGCATCGAATGCACTATACTACATTGAGAAACGCTTAATACAAAAATTAGTTATGATCGTTTGAAAAATGATGCATTAGTGTATGTTGAGTTTCCATGTACACTCAACATTGCTACCAAAAACATTTTGACAAAAATTTTTTTGAAAAATTTCAGAATAATTTAGCAAAAAGTAGATGTTTTTAGATTCCATTTTTCAAGGCAAAGACGATGGACAATGTTATTCAACGAAAAAAATAATTCTTCAGGGTGAAAATCGAGGATATAAGTGTGAACTTATATCAGTTGATATCTCGGTGCATTTTTAAGCTAGCGCAAATCTGATAACACAGATCGACGCAGCTTAAAAATCCGCATCGAATGCACTATACTACATTGAGAAAAACTTAATACAAAAATTAGTTATGATCGTTTGAGAAATGATGCATTAGTGTATGTTGAGTTTCCATGTACACTCAACATTGCTTCCAAAAACATTTTGACAAAAATTTTTTCGAAAAATTTCGAAATAATTTAGCAAAAAGTAGATGTTTTTAGATTCCATTTTTCAAGGCAAAGACGATGGACAATGTTATTCAACGAAAAAAATAATTCTTCAGGGTGAAAATCGAGGATATAAGTGTGAACTTATATCAGTTGATATCTCGGTGCATTTTTAAGCTAGCGCAAATCTGATAACACAGATCGACGCAACTTAAAAATCCGCATCGAATGCACTATACTACATTGAGAAACGCTTGATACAAAAATTAGTTATGATCGTTTGAAAAATGATGCATTAGTGTATGTTGAGTTTCCATGTACACTCAACATTGCTTCCAAAAACATTTTGACAAAAATTTTTTCGAAAAATTTCAAAATAATTTAGCAAAAAGTAGATGTTTTTAGATTCCATTTTACAAGGCAAAGACGATGGACAATGTTATTCAACGAAAAAAATAATTCTTCAGGGTGAAAATCGAGGATATAAGTGTGAACTTATATCAATTGATATCTCGGTGCATTTTTAAGCTAGCGCAAATCTGATAACACAGATCGACGCAGCTTAAAAATCCGCATTGAATGCACTATACTACATTGAGAAACGCTTAATACAAAAATTAGTTATGATCGTTTGAAAAATGATGCATTAGTGTATGTTGAGTTTCCATGTACACTCAACATTGCTTCCAAAAACATTTTGACAAAAATTTTTTCGAAAAATTTCAAAATAATTTAGCAAAAAGTAGATGTTTTTAGATTCCATTTTTCAAGGCAAAGACGATGGACAATGTTATTCAACGAAAAAAATAATTCTTCAGAGTGAAAATCGAGGATATAAGTGTGAACTTATATCAGTTGATATCTCGGTGCATTTTTAAGTTAGCGCAAATCTGATAACACAGATCGACGCAGCTTAAAAATCCGCATCGAATGCACTATACTACATTGAGAAACGCTTAATACAAAAATTAGTTATGATCGTTTGAAAAATGATGCATTAG
Source organism: Auanema rhodensis (assembly GCA_964057225.1). NCBI lineage: Eukaryota > Metazoa > Nematoda > Chromadorea > Rhabditida > Rhabditidae > Auanema > Auanema rhodense. The sequence goes on along the minus strand of OZ059899.1, from coordinate 2,888,956 downwards.
TGTATGTTGAGTTTCCATGTACACTCAACATTGCTTCCAAAAACATTTTGACAAAAATTTTTTTGAAAAATTTCAGAATAATTTAGCAAAAAGTAGATGTTTTTAGATTCCATTTTTCAAGGCAAAGACGATAGACAATGTTATTCAACAAGAAAATTAATTCTTCAGGGTGAAAATCGAGGATATAAGTGTGAACTTATATCAGTTGATATCTCGGTGCATTTTTAAGCTAGCGCAAATCTGATAACACAGATCGACGCAGCTTGAAAATCCGCATCGAATGCACTATACTACATTGAGAAAGGCTTAATACAAAAATTAGTTATGATCGTTTGAAAAATGATGCATTAGTGTATGTTGAGTTTCCATGTACACTCAACATTGCTTCCAAAAACATTTTGACAAAAATTTTTTCCAAAAATTTCAAAATAATTTAGCAAAAAGTAGATGTTTTTAGATTCCATTTTACAAGGCAAAGACGATGGACAATGTTATTCAACGAAAAAAATAATTCTTCAGGGTGAAAATCGAGGATATAAGTGTGAACTTATATCAATTGATATCTCGGTGCATTTTTAAGCTAGCGCAAATCTGATAACACAGATCGACGCAGCTTAAAAATCCGCATCGAATGCACTATACTACATTGAGAAACGCTTAATACAAAAATTAGTTATGATCGTTTGAAAAATGATGCATTAGTGTATGTTGAGTTTCCATGTACACTCAACATTGCTTCCAAAAACATTTTGACAAAAATTTTTTTGAAAAATTTCAGAATAATTTAGCAAAAAGTAGATGTTTTTAGATTCCATTTTTCAAGGCAAAGACGATAGACAATGTTATTCAACAAGAAAATTAATTCTTCAGGGTGAAAATCGAGGATATAAGTGTGAACTTATATCAGTTGATATCTCGGTGCATTTTTAAGCTAGCGCAAATCTGATAACACAGATCGACGCAGCTTGAAAATCCGCATCGAATGCACTATACTACATTGAGAAAGGCTTAATACAAAAATTAGTTATGATCGTTTGAAAAATGATGCATTAGTGTATGTTGAGTTTCCATGTACACTCAACATTGCTTCCAAAAACATTTTGACAAAAATTTTTTCCAAAAATTTCAAAATAATTTAGCAAAAAGTAGATGTTTTTAGATTCCATTTTACAAGGCAAAGACGATGGACAATGTTATTCAACGAAAAAAATAATTCTTCAGGGTGAAAATCGAGGATATAAGTGTGAACTTATATCAATTGATATCTCGGTGCATTTTTAAGCTAGCGCAAATCTGATAACACAGATCGACGCAGCTTAAAAATCCGCATCGAATGCACTATACTACATTGAGAAACGCTTAATACAAAAATTAGTTATGATCGTTTGAAAAATGATGCATTAGTGTATGTTGAGTTTCCATGTACACTCAACATTGCTACCAAAAACATTTTGACAAAAATTTTTTTGAAAAATTTCAGAATAATTTAGCAAAAAGTAGATGTTTTTAGATTCCATTTTTCAAGGCAAAGACGATGGACAATGTTATTCAACGAAAAAAATAATTCTTCAGGGTGAAAATCGAGGATATAAGTGTGAACTTATATCAGTTGATATCTCGGTGCATTTTTAAGCTAGCGCAAATCTGATAACACAGATCGACGCAGCTTAAAAATCCGCATCGAATGCACTATACTACATTGAGAAAAACTTAATACAAAAATTAGTTATGATCGTTTGAAAAATGATGCATTAGTGTATGTTGAGTTTCCATGTACACTCAACATTGCTTCCAAAAACATTTTGACAAAAATTTTTTTGAAAAATTTCAGAATAATTTAGCAAAAAGTAGATGTTTTTAGATTCCATTTTTCAAGGCAAAGACGATAGACAATGTTATTCAACAAGAAAATTAATTCTTCAGGGTGAAAATCGAGGATATAAGTGTGAACTTATATCAGTTGATATCTCGGTGCATTTTTAAGCTAGCGCAAATCTGATAACACAGATCGACGCAGCTTGAAAATCCGCATCGAATGCACTATACTACATTGAGAAAGGCTTAATACAAAAATTAGTTATGATCGTTTGAAAAATGATGCATTAGTGTATGTTGAGTTTCCATGTACACTCAACATTGCTTCCAAAAACATTTTGACAAAAATTTTTTCCAAAAATTTCAAAATAATTTAGCAAAAAGTAGATGTTTTTAGATTCCATTTTACAAGGCAAAGACGATGGACAATGTTATTCAACGAAAAAAATAATTCTTCAGGGTGAAAATCGAGGATATAAGTGTGAACTTATATCAATTGATATCTCGGTGCATTTTTAAGCTAGCGCAAATCTGATAACACAGATCGACGCAGCTTAAAAATCCGCATCGAATGCACTATACTACATTGAGAAACGCTTAATACAAAAATTAGTTATGATCGTTTGAAAAATGATGCATTAGTGTATGTTGAGTTTCCATGTACACTCAACATTGCTACCAAAAACATTTTGACAAAAATTTTTTTGAAAAATTTCAGAATAATTTAGCAAAAAGTAGATGTTTTTAGATTCCATTTTTCAAGGCAAAGACGATGGACAATGTTATTCAACGAAAAAAATAATTCTTCAGGGTGAAAATCGAGGATATAAGTGTGAACTTATATCAGTTGATATCTCGGTGCATTTTTAAGCTAGCGCAAATCTGATAACACAGATCGACGCAGCTTAAAAATCCGCATCGAATGCACTATACTACATTGAGAAAAACTTAATACAAAAATTAGTTATGATCGTTTGAAAAATGATGCATTAGTGTATGTTGAGTTTCCATGTACACTCAACATTGCTTCCAAAAACATTTTGACAAAAATTTTTTCGAAAAATTTCGAAATAATTTAGCAAAAAGTAGATGTTTTTAGATTCCATTTTTCAAGGCAAAGACGATGGACAATGTTATTCAACGAAAAAAATAATTCTTCAGGGTGAAAATCGAGGATATAAGTGTGAACTTATATCAGTTGATATCTCGGTGCATTTTTAAGCTAGCGCAAATCTGATAACACAGATCGACGAAACTTAAAAATCCGCATCGAATGCACTATACTACATTGAGAAACGCTTAATACAAAAATTAGTTATGATCGTTTGAAAAATGATGCATTAGTGTATGTTGAGTTTCCATGTACACTCAACATTGCTTCCAAAAACATTTTGACAAAAATTTTTTCGAAAAATTTCAAAATAATTTAGCAAAAAGTAGATGTTTTTAGATTCCATTTTTCAAGGCAAAGACGATGGACAATGTTATTCAACGAAAAAAATAATTCTTCAGAGTGAAAATCGAGGATATAAGTGTGAACTTATATCAGTTGATATCTCGGTGCATTTTTAAGTTAGCGCAAATCTGATAACACAGATCGACGCAGCTTAAAAATCCGCATCGAATGCACTATACTACATTGAGAAACGCTTAATACAAAAATTAGTTATGATCGTTTGAAAAATGATGCATTAGTGTATGTTGAGTTTCCATGTACACTCAACATTGCTTCCAAAAACATTTTGACAAAAATTTTTTTGAAAAATTTCAGAATAATTTAGCAAAAAGTAGATGTTTTTAGATTCCATTTTTCAAGGCAAAGACGATAGACAATGTTATTCAACAAGAAAATTAATTCTTCAGGGTGAAAATCGAGGATATAAGTGTGAACTTATATCAGTTGATATCTCGGTGCATTTTTAAGCTAGCGCAAATCTGATAACACAGATCGACGCAGCTTGAAAATCCGCATCGAATGCACTATACTACATTGAGAAAGGCTTAATACAAAAATTAGTTATGATCGTTTGAAAAATGATGCATTAGTGTATGTTGAGTTTCCATGTACACTCAACATTGCTTCCAAAAACATTTTGACAAAAATTTTTTCCAAAAATTTCAAAATAATTTAGCAAAAAGTAGATGTTTTTAGATTCCATTTTACAAGGCAAAGACGATGGACAATGTTATTCAACGAAAAAAATAATTCTTCAGGGTGAAAATCGAGGATATAAGTGTGAACTTATATCAATTGATATCTCGGTGCATTTTTAAGCTAGCGCAAATCTGATAACACAGATCGACGCAGCTTAAAAATCCGCATCGAATGCACTTTACTACATTGAGAAAGGCTTAATACAAAAATTAGTTATGATCGTTTGAAAAATGATGCATTAGTGTATGTTGAGTTTCCATGTACACTCAACATTGCTTCCAAAAACATTTTGACAAAAATTTTTTTGAAAAATTTCAGAATAATTTAGCAAAAAGTAGATGTTTTTAGATTCCATTTTTCAAGGCAAAGACGATAGACAATGTTATTCAACAAGAAAATTAATTCTTCAGGGTGAAAATCGAGGATATAAGTGTGAACTTATATCAGTTGATATCTCGGTGCATTTTTAAGCTAGCGCAAATCTGATAACACAGATCGACGCAGCTTGAAAATCCGCATCGAATGCACTATACTACATTGAGAAAGGCTTAATACAAAAATTAGTTATGATCGTTTGAAAAATGATGCATTAGTGTATGTTGAGTTTCCATGTACACTCAACATTGCTTCCAAAAACATTTTGACAAAAATTTTTTCCAAAAATTTCAAAATAATTTAGCAAAAAGTAGATGTTTTTAGATTCCATTTTACAAGGCAAAGACGATGGACAATGTTATTCAACGAAAAAAATAATTCTTCAGGGTGAAAATCGAGGATATAAGTGTGAACTTATATCAATTGATATCTCGGTGCATTTTTAAGCTAGCGCAAATCTGATAACACAGATCGACGCAGCTTAAAAATCCGCATCGAATGCACTATACTACATTGAGAAACGCTTAATACAAAAATTAGTTATGATCGTTTGAAAAATGATGCATTAGTGTATGTTGAGTTTCCATGTACACTCAACATTGCTACCAAAAACATTTTGACAAAAATTTTTTTGAAAAATTTCAGAATAATTTAGCAAAAAGTAGATGTTTTTAGATTCCATTTTTCAAGGCAAAGACGATGGACAATGTTATTCAACGAAAAAAATAATTCTTCAGGGTGAAAATCGAGGATATAAGTGTGAACTTATATCAGTTGATATCTCGGTGCATTTTTAAGCTAGCGCAAATCTGATAACACAGATCGACGCAGCTTAAAAATCCGCATCGAATGCACTATACTACATTGAGAAAAACTTAATACAAAAATTAGTTATGATCGTTTGAAAAATGATGCATTAGTGTATGTTGAGTTTCCATGTACACTCAACATTGCTTCCAAAAACATTTTGACAAAAATTTTTTCGAAAAATTTCGAAATAATTTAGCAAAAAGTAGATGTTTTTAGATTCCATTTTTCAAGGCAAAGACGATGGACAATGTTATTCAACGAAAAAAATAATTCTTCAGGGTGAAAATCGAGGATATAAGTGTGAACTTATATCAGTTGATATGTCGGTGCATTTTTAAGCTAGCGCAAATCTGATAACACAGATCGACGAAACTTAAAAATCCGCATCGAATGCACTATACTACATTGAGAAACGCTTGATACAAAAATTAGTTATGATCGTTTGAAAAATGATGCATTAGTGTATGTTGAGTTTCCATGTACACTCAACATTGCTTCCAAAAACATTTTGACAAAAATTTTTTCGAAAAATTTCAAAATAATTTAGCAAAAAGTAGATGTTTTTAAATTCTTTTTTTCAAGGCAAAGACGATGAACAATGTTATTCAACGAAAAAATCAATTCTTCAGGGTGAAAATCGAGGATATAAGTGTGAACTTATATCAGTTGATATCTCGGTGCATTTTTAAGCTAGCGCAAATCTGATAACACAGTTCGACGCAGCTTAAAAATCCGCATCAAATGCACTATACTACATTGAGAAACGCTTGATACAAAAATTAGTTATGATCGTTTGAAAAATGATGCATTAGTGTATGTTGAGTTTCCATGTACACTCAACATTGCTTCCAAAAACATTTTGACAAAACTTTTTTTGAAAAATTTCAAAATAATTTAGCAAAAAGTAGATGTTTTTAGATTCCGTTTTTCAAGGCAAAGACGATGGACAATGTTATTCAACGAAAAAATTAATTCTTCAGGGTGAAAATCGAGGATATAAGTGTGAACTTATATCAGTTGATATCTCGGTGCATTTTTAAGCTACCGCAAATCTGATAACACAGATCGACGCAGCTTAAAAATCCGCATCAAATGCACTATACTACATTGAGAAACGCTTGATACAAAAATTAGTTATGATCGTTTGAAAAATGATGCATTAGTGTATGTTGAGTTTCCATGTACACTCAACATTGCTTCCAAAAACATTTTGACAAAAATTTTTTCCAAAAATTTCAAAATAATTTAGCAAAAAGTAGATGTTTTTAGATTCCGTTTTTCAAGGCAAAGACGATGGACAATGTTATTCAACGAAAAAATTAATTCTTCAGGGTGAAAATCGAGGATATAAGTGTGAACTTATATCAGTTGATATCTCGGTGCATTTTTAAGCTAACGCAAATCTGATAACACAGATCGACGCAGCTTAAAAATCCGCATCGAATGCACTATACTACATTGAGAAACGCTTAATACAAAAATTAGTTATGATCGTTTGAAAAATGATGCATTAGTGTATGTTGAGTTTCCATGTACACTCAACATTGCTTCCAAAAACATTTTGACAAAACTTTTTTTGAAAAATTTCAAAATAATTTAGCAAAAAGTAGATGTTTTTAGATTCCGTTTTTCAAGGCAAAGACGATGGACAATGTTATTCAACGAAAAAATTAATTCTTCAGGGTGAAAATCGAGGATATAAGTGTGAACTTATATCAGTTGATATCTCGGTGCATTTTTAAGCTACCGCAAATCTGATAACACAGATCGACGCAGCTTAAAAATCCGCATCAAATGCACTATACTACATTGAGAAACGCTTGATACAAAAATTAGTTATGATCGTTTGAAAAATGATGCATTAGTGTATGTTGAGTTTCCATGTACACTCAACATTGCTTCCAAAAACATTTTGACAAAAATTTTTTCCAAAAATTTCAAAATAATTTAGCAAAAAGTAGATGTTTTTAGATTCCATTTGACAAGGCAAAGACGATGGACAATGTTATTCAACGAAAAAAATAATTCTTCAGGGTGAAAATCGAGGATATAAGTGTGAACTTATATCAATTGATATCTCGGTGCATTTTTAAGCTAGCGCAAATCTGATAACACAGATCGACGCAGCTTAAAAATCCGCATCGAATGCACTATACTACATTGAGAAACGCTTAATACAAAAATTAGTTATGATCGTTTGAAAAATGATGCATTAGTGTATGTTGAGTTTCCATGTACACTCAACATTGCTTCCAAAAACATTTTGACAAAACTTTTTTTGAAAAATTTCAAAATAATTTAGCAAAAAGTAGATGTTTTTAGATTCCGTTTTTCAAGGCAAAGACGATGGACAATGTTATTCAACGAAAAAATTAATTCTTCAGGGTGAAAATCGAGGATATAAGTGTGAACTTATATCAGTTGATATCTCGGTGCATTTTTAAGCTACCGCAAATCTGATAACACAGATCGACGCAGCTTAAAAATCCGCATCAAATGCACTATACTACATTGAGAAACGCTTGATACAAAAATTAGTTATGATCGTTTGAAAAATGATGCATTAGTGTATGTTGAGTTTCCATGTACACTCAACATTGCTTCCAAAAACATTTTGACAAAAATTTTTTCCAAAAATTTCAAAATAATTTAGCAAAAAGTAGATGTTTTTAGATTCCATTTTACAAGGCAAAGACGATGGACAATGTTATTCAACGAAAAAAATAATTCTTCAGGGTGAAAATCGAGGATATAAGTGTGAACTTATATCAATTGATATCTCGGTGCATTTTTAAGCTAGCGCAAATCTGATAACACAGATCGACGCAGCTTAAAAATCCGCATCGAATGCACTATACTACATTGAGAAACGCTTAATACAAAAATTAGTTATGATCGTTTGAAAAATGATGCATTAGTGTATGTTGAGTTTCCATGTACACTCAACATTGCTTCCAAAAACATTTTGACAAAACTTTTTTTGAAAAATTTCAAAATAATTTAGCAAAAAGTAGATGTTTTTAGATTCCGTTTTTCAAGGCAAAGACGATGGACAATGTTATTCAACGAAAAAAATAATTCTTCAGGGTGAAAATCGAGGATATAAGTGTGAACTTATATCAGTTGATATCTCGGTGCATTTTTAAGCTAGCGCAAATCTGATAACACAGATCGACGCAGCTTAAAAATCCGCATCAAATGCACTATACTACATTGAGAAACGCTTGATACAAAAATTAGTTATGATCGTTTGAAAAATGATGCATTAGTGTATGTTGAGTTTCCATGTACACTCAACATTGCTTCCAAAAACATTTTGACAAAAATTTTTTCGAAAAATTTCAAATAAATTTAGCAAAAAGTAGATGTTTTTAGATCCCATTTCTCAAGGCAAAGACGATGGACAATGTTATTCAACGAAAAAATTAATTCTTCAGGGTGAAAATTGAGGATATAAGTGTGAACTTATATCAGTTGATATCTCGGTGCATTTTTAAGCTAGCGCAAATCTGATAACACAGATCGACGCAGCTTAAAAATCCGCATCGAATGCACTATACTACATTGAGAAACGCTAAATACAAAAATTAGTTATGATCGTTTGAAAAATGATGCATTAGTGTATGTTGAGTTTCCATGTACACTCAACATTGCTTCCAAAAACATTTTGACAAAAATTTTTTCGAAAAATTTCAAATAAATTTAGCAAAAAGTAGATGTTTTTAGATTCCATTTCTCAAGGCAAAGACGATGGACAATGTTATTCAACGAAAAAATTAATTCTTCAGGGTGAAAATCGAGGATATAAGTGTGAACTTATATCAGTTGATATCTCGGTGCATTTTTAAGTTAGCGCAAATCTGATAACACAGATCGACGCAGCTTAAAAATCCGCATCGAATGCACTATACTACATTGAGAAACGCTTAATACAAAAATTAGTTATGATCGTTTGAAAAATGATGCATTAGTGTATGTTGAGTTTCCATGTACACTCAACATTGCTTCCAAAAACATTTTGACAAAACTTTTTTTGAAAAATTTCAAAATAATTTAGCAAAAAGTAGATGTTTTTAGATTCCGTTTTTCAAGGCAAAGACGATGGACAATGTTATTCAACGAAAAAATTAATTCTTCAGGGTGAAAATTGAGGATATAAGTGTGAACTTATATCAGTTGATATCTCGGTGCATTTTTAAGCTAGCGCAAATCTGATAACACAGATCGACGCAGCTTAAAAATCCGCATCGAATGCACTATACTACATTGAGAAACGCTTAATACAAAAATTAGTTATGATCGTTTGAAAAATGATGCATTAGTGTATGTTGAGTTTCCATGTACACTCAACATTGCTTCCAAAAACATTTTGACAAAAATTTTTTCGAAAAATTTCAAAAAAATTTAGCAAAAAGTAGATGTTTTTAGATTCCATTTCTCAAGGCAAAGACGATGGACAATGTTATTCAACGAAAAAATTAATTCTTCAGGGTGAAAATCGAGGATATAAGTGTGAACTTATATCAGTTGATATCTCGGTGCATTTTTAAGTTAGCGCAAATCTGATAACACAGATCGACGCAGCTTAAAAATCCGCATCGAATGCACTATACTACATTGAGAAACGCTCAATACAAAAATTAGTTATGATCGTTTGAAAAATGATGCATTAGTGTATGTTGAGTTTCCATGTACACTCAACATTGCTTCCAAAAACATTTTGACAAAACTTTTTTTGAAAAATTTCAAAATAATTTAGCAAAAAGTAGATGTTTTTAGATTCCGTTTTTCAAGGCAAAGACGATGGACAATGTTATTCAACGAAAAAATTAATTCTTCAGGGTGAAAATCGAGGATATAAGTGTGAACTTATATCAGTTGATATCTCGGTGCATTTTTAAGCTACCGCAAATCTGATAACACAGATCGACGCAGCTTAAAAATCCGCATCAAATGCACTATACTACATTGAGAAACGCTTGATACAAAAATTAGTTATGATCGTTTGAAAAATGATGCATTAGTGTATGTTGAGTTTCCATGTACACTCAACATTGCTTCCAAAAACATTTTGACAAAAATTTTTTCCAAAAATTTCAAAATAATTTAGCAAAAAGTAGATGTTTTTAGATTCCATTTTACAAGGCAAAGACGATGGACAATGTTATTCAACGAAAAAAATAATTCTTCAGGGTGAAAATCGAGGATATAAGTGTGAACTTATATCAATTGATATCTCGGTGCATTTTTAAGCTAGCGCAAATCTGATAACACAGATCGACGCAGCTTAAAAATCCGCATCGAATGCACTATACTACATTGAGAAACGCTTAATACAAAAATTAGTTATGATCGTTTGAAAAATGATGCATTAGTGTATGTTGAGTTTCCATGTACACTCAACATTGCTTCCAAAAACATTTTGACAAAAATTTTTTCGAAAAATTTCAAAAAAATTTAGCAAAAAGTAGATGTTTTTAGATTCCATTTCTCAAGGCAAAGACGATGGACAATGTTATTCAACGAAAAAATTAATTCTTCAGGGTGAAAATCGAGGATATAAGTGTGAACTTATATCAGTTGATATCTCGGTGCATTTTTAAGCTACCGCAAATCTGATAACACAGATCGACGCAGCTTAAAAATCCGCATCAAATGCACTATACTACATTGAGAAACGCTTGATACAAAAATTAGTTATGATCGTTTGAAAAATGATGCATTAGTGTATGTTGAGTTTCCATGTACACTCAACATTGCTTCCAAAAACATTTTGACAAAAATTTTTTCCAAAAATTTCAAAATAATTTAGCAAAAAGTAGATGTTTTTAGATTCCATTTTACAAGGCAAAGACGATGGACAATGTTATTCAACGAAAAAAATAATTCTTCAGGGTGAAAATCGAGGATATAAGTGTGAACTTATATCAATTGATATCTCGGTGCATTTTTAAGCTAGCGCAAATCTGATAACACAGATCGACGCAGCTTAAAAATCCGCATCGCATGCACTATACTACATTGAGAAACGCTTAATACAAAAATTAGTTATGATCGTTTGAAAAATGATGCATTAGTGTATGTTGAGTTTCCATGTACACTCAACATTGCTACCAAAAACATTTTGACAAAAATTTTTTTGAAAAATTTCAGAATAATTTAGCAAAAAGTAGATGTTTTAAGATTCCATTTTTCAAGGCAAAGACGATGGACAATGTTATTCAACGAAAAAAATAATTCTTCAGGGTGAAAATCGAGGATATAAGTGTGAACTTATATCAGTTGATATCTCGGTGCATTTTTAAGCTAGCGCAAATCTGATAACACAGATCGACGCAGCTTAAAAATCCGCATCGAATGCACTATACTACATTGAGAAAAACTTAATACAAAAATTAGTTATGATCGTTTGAAAAATGATGCATTAGTGTATGTTGAGTTTCCATGTACACTCAACATTGCTTCCAAAAACATTTTGACAAAACTTTTTTTGAAAAATTTCAAAATAATTTAGCAAAAAGTAGATGTTTTTAGATTCCGTTTTTCAAGGCAAAGACGATGGACAATGTTATTCAACGAAAAAATTAATTCTTCAGGGTGAAAATCGAGGATATAAGTGTGAACTTATATCAGTTGATATCTCGGTGCATTTTTAAGCTACCGCAAATCTGATAACACAGATCGACGCAGCTTAAAAATCCGCATCAAATGCACTATACTACATTGAGAAACGCTTGATACAAAAATTAGTTATGATCGTTTGAAAAATGATGCATTAGTGTATGTTGAGTTTCCATGTACACTCAACATTGCTTCCAAAAACATTTTGACAAAAATTTTTTCCAAAAATTTCAAAATAATTTAGCAAAAAGTAGATGTTTTTAGATTCCATTTTACAAGGCAAAGACGATGGACAATGTTATTCAACGAAAAAAATAATTCTTCAGGGTGAAAATCGAGGATATAAGTGTGAACTTATATCAATTGATATCTCGGTGCATTTTTAAGCTAGCGCAAATCTGATAACACAGATCGACGCAGCTTAAAAATCCGCATCGAATGCACTATACTACATTGAGAAACGCTTAATACAAAAATTAGTTATGATCGTTTGAAAAATGATGCATTAGTGTATGTTGAGTTTCCATGTACACTCAACATTGCTTCCAAAAACATTTTGACAAAACTTTTTTTGAAAAATTTCAAAATAATTTAGCAAAAAGTAGATGTTTTTAGATTCCGTTTTTCAAGGCAAAGACGATGGACAATGTTATTCAACGAAAAAATTAATTCTTCAGGGTGAAAATCGAGGATATAAGTGTGAACTTATATCAGTTGATATCTCGGTGCATTTTTAAGCTACCGCAAATCTGATAACACAGATCGACGCAGCTTAAAAATCCGCATCAAATGCACTATACTACATTGAGAAACGCTTGATACAAAAATTAGTTATGATCGTTTGAAAAATGATGCATTAGTGTATGTTGAGTTTCCATGTACACTCAACATTGCTTCCAAAAACATTTTGACAAAAATTTTTTCCAAAAATTTCAAAATAATTTAGCAAAAAGTAGATGTTTTTAGATTCCATTTTACAAGGCAAAGACGATGGACAATGTTATTCAACGAAAAAAATAATTCTTCAGGGTGAAAATCGAGGATATAAGTGTGAACTTATATCAATTGATATCTCGGTGCATTTTTAAGCTAGCGCAAATCTGATAACACAGATCGACGCAGCTTAAAAATCCGCATCGCATGCACTATACTACATTGAGAAACGCTTAATACAAAAATTAGTTATGATCGTTTGAAAAATGATGCATTAGTGTATGTTGAGTTTCCATGTACACTCAACATTGCTACCAAAAACATTTTGACAAAAATTTTTTTGAAAAATTTCAGAATAATTTAGCAAAAAGTAGATGTTTTAAGATTCCATTTTTCAAGGCAAAGACGATGGACAATGTTATTCAACGAAAAAAATAATTCTTCAGGGTGAAAATCGAGGATATAAGTGTGAACTTATATCAGTTGATATCTCGGTGCATTTTTAAGCTAGCGCAAATCTGATAACACAGATCGACGCAGCTTAAAAATCCGCATCGAATGCACTATACTACATTGAGAAACGCTTAATACAAAAATTAGTTATGATCGTTTGAAAAATGATGCATTAGTGTATGTTGAGTTTCCATGTACACTCAACATTGCTACCAAAAACATTTTGACAAAAATTTTTTTGAAAAATTTCAGAATAATTTAGCAAAAAGTAGATGTTTTAAGATTCCATTTTTCAAGGCAAAGACGATGGACAATGTTATTCAACGAAAAAAATAATTCTTCAGGGTGAAAATCGAGGATATAAGTGTGAACTTATATCAGTTGATATCTCGGTGCATTTTTAAGCTAGCGCAAATCTGATAACACAGATCGACGCAGCTTAAAAATCCGCATCGAATGCACTATACTACATTGAGAAAAACTTAATACAAAAATTAGTTATGATCGTTTGAAAAATGATGCATTAGTGTATGTTGAGTTTCCATGTACACTCAACATTGCTTCCAAAAACATTTTGACAAAAATTTTTTCGAAAAATTTCGAAATAATTTAGCAAAAAGTAGATGTTTTTAGATTCCATTTTTCAAGGCAAAGACGATGGACAATGTTATTCAACGAAAAAAATAATTCTTCAGGGTGAAAATCGAGGATATAAGTGTGAACTTATATCAGTTGATATCTCGGTGCATTTTTAAGCTACCGCAAATCTGATAACACAGATCGACGCAGCTTAAAAATCCGCATCAAATGCACTATACTACATTGAGAAACGCTTGATACAAAAATTAGTTATGATCGTTTGAAAAATGATGCATTAGTGTATGTTGAGTTTCCATGTACACTCAACATTGCTTCCAAAAACATTTTGACAAAAATTTTTTCCAAAAATTTCAAAATAATTTAGCAAAAAGTAGATGTTTTTAGATTCCATTTTACAAGGCAAAGACGATGGACAATGTTATTCAACGAAAAAAATAATTCTTCAGGGTGAAAATCGAGGATATAAGTGTGAACTTATATCAATTGATATCTCGGTGCATTTTTAAGCTAGCGCAAATCTGATAACACAGATCGACGCAGCTTAAAAATCCGCATCGCATGCACTATACTACATTGAGAAACGCTTAATACAAAAATTAGTTATGATCGTTTGAAAAATGATGCATTAGTGTATGTTGAGTTTCCATGTACACTCAACATTGCTACCAAAAACATTTTGACAAAAATTTTTTTGAAAAATTTCAGAATAATTTAGCAAAAAGTAGATGTTTTAAGATTCCATTTTTCAAGGCAAAGACGATGGACAATGTTATTCAACGAAAAAAATAATTCTTCAGGGTGAAAATCGAGGATATAAGTGTGAACTTATATCAGTTGATATCTCGGTGCATTTTTAAGCTAGCGCAAATCTGATAACACAGATCGACGCAGCTTAAAAATCCGCATCGAATGCACTATACTACATTGAGAAACGCTTAATACAAAAATTAGTTATGATCGTTTGAAAAATGATGCATTAGTGTATGTTGAGTTTCCATGTACACTCAACATTGCTACCAAAAACATTTTGACAAAAATTTTTTTGAAAAATTTCAGAATAATTTAGCAAAAAGTAGATGTTTTAAGATTCCATTTTTCAAGGCAAAGACGATGGACAATGTTATTCAACGAAAAAAATAATTCTTCAGGGTGAAAATCGAGGATATAAGTGTGAACTTATATCAGTTGATATCTCGGTGCATTTTTAAGCTAGCGCAAATCTGATAACACAGATCGACGCAGCTTAAAAATCCGCATCGAATGCACTATACTACATTGAGAAAAACTTAATACAAAAATTAGTTATGATCGTTTGAAAAATGATGCATTAGTGTATGTTGAGTTTCCATGTACACTCAACATTGCTTCCAAAAACATTTTGACAAAAATTTTTTCGAAAAATTTCGAAATAATTTAGCAAAAAGTAGATGTTTTTAGATTCCATTTTTCAAGGCAAAGACGATGGACAATGTTATTCAACGAAAAAAATAATTCTTCAGGGTGAAAATCGAGGATATAAGTGTGAACTTATATCAGTTGATATCTCGGTGCATTTTTAAGCTAGCGCAAATCTGATAACACAGATCGACGCAACTTAAAAATCCGCATCGAATGCACTATACTACATTGAGAAACGCTTGATACAAAAATTAGTTATGATCGTTTGAAAAATGATGCATTAGTGTATGTTGAGTTTCCATGTACACTCAACATTGCTTCCAAAAACATTTTGACAAAAATTTTTTCGAAAAATTTCAAAATAATTTAGCAAAAAGTAGATGTTTTTAAATTCTTTTTTTCAAGGCAAAGACGATGAACAATGTTATTCAACGAAAAAATCAATTCTTCAGGGTGAAAATCGAGGATATAAGTGTGAACTTATATCAGTTGATATCTCGGTGCATTTTTAAGCTAGCGCAAATCTGATAACACAGATCGACGCAGCTTAAAAATCCGCATCAAATGCACTATACTACATTGAGAAACGCTTGATACAAAAATTAGTTATGATCGTTTGAAAAATGATGCATTAGTGTATGTTGAGTTTCCATGTACACTCAACATTGCTTCCAAAAACATTTTGACAAAAATTTTTTCGAAAAATTTCGAATAAATTTAGCAAAAAGTAGATGTTTTTAGATTCCATTTCTCAAGGCAAAGACGATGGACAATGTTATTCAACGAAAAAATTAATTCTTCAGGGTGAAAATTGAGGATATAAGTGTGAACTTATATCAGTTGATATCTCGGTGCATTTTTAAGCTAGCGCAAATCAGATAACACAGATCGACGCAGCTTAAAAATCCGCATCGAATGCACTATACTACATTGAGAAACGCTTGATACAAAAATTAGTTATGATCGTTTGAAAAATGATGCATTAGTGTATGTTGAGTTTCCATGTACACTCAACATTGCTTCCAAAAACATTTTGACAAAACTTTTTTTGAAAAATTTCAAAATAATTTAGCAAAAAGTAGATGTTTTTAGATTCCATTTTACAAGGCAAAGACGATGGACAATGTTATTCAACGAAAAAAATAATTCTTCAGGGTGAAAATCGAGGATATAAGTGTGAACTTATATCAATTGATATCTCGGTGCATTTTTAAGCTAGCGCAAATCTGATAACACAGATCGACGCAGCTTAAAAATTCGCATTGAATGCACTATACTACATTGAGAAACGCTTAATACAAAAATTAGTTATGATCGTTTGAAAAATGATGCATTAGTGTATGTTGAGTTTCCATGTACACTCAACATTGCTACCAAAAACATTTTGACAAAAATTTTTTTGAAAAATTTCAGAATAATTTAGCAAAAAGTAGATGTTTTTAGATTCCATTTTTCAAGGCAAAGACGATGGACAATGTTTTTCAACGAAAAAAATAATTCTTCAGGGTGAAAATCGAGGATATAAGTGTGAACTTATATCAGTTGATATCTCGGTGCATTTTTAAGCTAGCGCAAATCTGATAACACAGATCGACGCAGCTTAAAAATCCGCATCGAATGCACTATACTACATTGAGAAAAACTTAATACAAAAATTAGTTATGATCGTTTGAAAAATGATGCATTAGTGTATGTTGAGTTTCCATGTACACTCAACATTGCTTCCAAAAACATTTTGACAAAAATTTTTTCGAAAAATTTCGAAATAATTTAGCAAAAAGTAGATGTTTTTAGATTCCATTTTTCAAGGCAAAGACGATGGACAATGTTATTCAACGAAAAAAATAATTCTTCAGGGTGAAAATCGAGGATATAAGTGTGAACTTATATCAGTTGATATCTCGGTGCATTTTTAAGCTAGCGCAAATCTGATAACACAGATCGACGCAACTTGAAAATCCGCATCGAATGCACTATACTACATTGAGAAACGCTTGATACAAAAATTAGTTATGATCGTTTGAAAAATGATGCATTAGTGTATGTTGAGTTTCCATGTACACTCAACATTGCTTCCAAAAACATTTTGACAAAAATTTTTTCGAAAAATTTCAAAATAATTTAGCAAAAAGTAGATGTTTTTAAATTCTTTTTTTCAAGGCAAAGACGATGAACAATGTTATTCAACGAAAAAATCAATTCTTCAGGGTGAAAATCGAGGATATAAGTGTGAACTTATATCAGTTGATATCTCGGTGCATTTTTAAGCTAGCGCAAATCTGATAACACAGATCGACGCAGCTTAAAAATCCGCATCAAATGCACTATACTACATTGAGAAACGCTTGATACAAAAATTAGTTATGATCGTTTGAAAAATGATGCATTAGTGTATGTTGAGTTTCCATGTACACTCAACATTGCTTCCAAAAACATTTTGACAAAAATTTTTTCGAAAAATTTCAAAATAATTTAGCAAGAAGTAGATGTTTTTAAATTCTTTTTTTCAAGGCAAAGACGATGAACAATGTTATTCAACGAAAAAATCAATTCTTCAGGGTGAAAATCGAGGATATAAGTGTGAACTTATATCAGTTGATATCTCGGTGCATTTTTAAGCTAGCGCAAATCTGATAACACAGATCGACGCAGCTTAAAAATCCGCATCAAATGCACTATACTACATTGAGAAACGCTTGATACAAAAATTAGTTATGATCGTTTGAAAAATGATGCATTAGTGTATGTTGAGTTTCCATGTACACTCAACATTGCTTCCAAAAACATTTTGACAAAACTTTTTTTGAAAAATTTCAAAATAATTTAGCAAAAAGTAGATGTTTTTAGATTCCATTTTACAAGGCAAAGACGATGGACAATGTTATTCAACGAAAAAAATAATTCTTCAGGGTGAAAATCGAGGATATAAGTGTGAACTTATATCAATTGATATCTCGGTGCATTTTTAAGCTAGCGCAAATCTGATAACACAGATCGACGCAGCTTAAAAATTCGCATTGAATGCACTATACTACATTGAGAAACGCTTAATACAAAAATTAGTTATGATCGTTTGAAAAATGATGCATTAGTGTATGTTGAGTTTCCATGTACACTCAACATTGCTACCAAAAACATTTTGACAAAAATTTTTTTGAAAAATTTCAGAATAATTTAGCAAAAAGTAGATGTTTTTAGATTCCATTTTTCAAGGCAAAGACGATGGACAATGTTTTTCAACGAAAAAAATAATTCTTCAGGGTGAAAATCGAGGATATAAGTGTGAACTTATATCAGTTGATATCTCGGTGCATTTTTAAGCTAGCGCAAATCTGATAACACAGATCGACGCAGCTTAAAAATCCGCATCGAATGCACTATACTACATTGAGAAAAACTTAATACAAAAATTAGTTATGATCGTTTGAAAAATGATGCATTAGTGTATGTTGAGTTTCCATGTACACTCAACATTGCTTCCAAAAACATTTTGACAAAAATTTTTTCGAAAAATTTCGAAATAATTTAGCAAAAAGTAGATGTTTTTAGATTCCATTTTTCAAGGCAAAGACGATGGACAATGTTATTCAACGAAAAAAATAATTCTTCAGGGTGAAAATCGAGGATATAAGTGTGAACTTATATCAGTTGATATCTCGGTGCATTTTTAAGCTAGCGCAAATCTGATAACACAGATCGACGCAACTTGAAAATCCGCATCGAATGCACTATACTACATTGAGAAACGCTTGATACAAAAATTAGTTATGATCGTTTGAAAAATGATGCATTAGTGTATGTTGAGTTTCCATGTACACTCAACATTGCTTCCAAAAACATTTTGACAAAAATTTTTTCGAAAAATTTCAAAATAATTTAGCAAAAAGTAGATGTTTTTAAATTCTTTTTTTCAAGGCAAAGACGATGAACAATGTTATTCAACGAAAAAATCAATTCTTCAGGGTGAAAATCGAGGATATAAGTGTGAACTTATATCAGTTGATATCTCGGTGCATTTTTAAGCTAGCGCAAATCTGATAACACAGATCGACGCAGCTTAAAAATCCGCATCAAATGCACTATACTACATTGAGAAACGCTTGATACAAAAATTAGTTATGATCGTTTGAAAAATGATGCATTAGTGTATGTTGAGTTTCCATGTACACTCAACATTGCTTCCAAAAACATTTTGACAAAAATTTTTTCGAAAAATTTCAAAATAATTTAGCAAAAAGTAGATGTTTTTAAATTCTTTTTTTCAAGGCAAAGACGATGAACAATGTTATTCAACGAAAAAATCAATTCTTCAGGGTGAAAATCGAGGATATAAGTGTGAACTTATATCAGTTGATATCTCGGTGCATTTTTAAGCTAGCGCAAATCTGATAACACAGATCGACGCAGCTTAAAAATCCGCATCAAATGCACTATACTACATTGAGAAACGCTTGATACAAAAATTAGTTATGATCGTTTGAAAAATGATGCATTAGTGTATGTTGAGTTTCCATGTACACTCAACATTGCTTCCAAAAACATTTTGACAAAAATTTTTTCGAAAAATTTCAAATAAATTTAGCAAAAAGTAGATGTTTTTAGATTCCATTTCTCAAGGCAAAGACGATGGACAATGTTATTCAACGAAAAAATTAATTCTTCAGGGTGAAAATTGAGGATATAAGTGTGAACTTATATCAGTTGATATCTCGGTGCATTTTTAAGCTAGCGCAAATCTGATAACACAGATCGACGCAGCTTAAAAATCCGCATCGAATGCACTATACTACATTGAGAAACGCTTAATACAAAAATTAGTTATGATCGTTTGAAAAATGATGCATTAGTGTATGTTGAGTTTCCATGTACACTCAACATTGCTTCCAAAAACATTTTGACAAAACTTTTTTTGAAAAATTTCAAAATAATTTAGCAAAAAGTAGATGTTTTTAGATTCCGTTTTTCAAGGCAAAGACGATGGACAATGTTATTCAACGAAAAAATTAATTCTTCAGGGTGAAAATCGAGGATATAAGTGTGAACTTATATCAGTTGATATCTCGGTGCATTTTTAAGCTACCGCAAATCTGATAACACAGATCGACGCAGCTTAAAAATCCATATCAAATGCACTATACTACATTGAGAAACGCTTGATACAAAAATTAGTTATGATCGTTCGAAAAATGATGCATTAGTGTATGTTGAGTTTCCATGTACACTCAACATTGCTTCCAAAAACATTTTGACAAAAATTTTTTCCAAAAATTTCAAAATAATTTAGCAAAAAGTAGATGTTTTTAGATTCCATTTTACAAGGCAAAGACGATGGACAATGTTATTCAACGAAAAAAATAATTCTTCAGGGTGAAAATCGAGGATATAAGTGTGAACTTATATCAGTTGATATCTCGGTGCATTTTTAAGCTAGCGCAAATCTGATAACACAGATCGACGCAACTTAAAAATCCGCATCGAATGCACTATACTACATTGAGAAACGCTTGATACAAAAATTAGTTATGATCGTTTGAAAAATGATGCATTAGTGTATGTTGAGTTTCCATGTACACTCAACATTGCTTCCAAAAACATTTTGACAAAAATTTTTTCGAAAAATTTCAAATAAATTTAGCAAAAAGTAGATGTTTTTAGATTCCATTTCTCAAGGCAAAGACGATGGACAATGTTATTCAACGAAAAAATTAATTCTTCAGAGTGAAAATTGAGGATATAAGTGTGAACTTATATCAGTTGATATCTCGGTGCATTTTTAAGCTAGCGCAAATCTGATAACACAGATCGACGCAGCTTAAAAATCCGCATCGAATGCACTATACTACATTGAGAAACGCTTAATACAAAAATTAGTTATGATCGTTTGAAAAATGATGCATTAGTGTATGTTGAGTTTCCATGTACACTCAACATTGCTTCCAAAAACATTTTGACAAAACTTTTTTTGAAAAATTTCAAAATAATTTAGCAAAAAGTAGATGTTTTTAGATTCCGTTTTTCAAGGCAAAGACGATGGACAATGTTATTCAACGAAAAAATTAATTCTTCAGGGTGAAAATCGAGGATATAAGTGTGAACTTATATCAGTTGATATCTCGGTGCATTTTTAAGCTACCGCAAATCTGATAACACAGATCGACGCAGCTTAAAAATCCATATCAAATGCACTATACTACATTGAGAAACGCTTGATACAAAAATTAGTTATGATCGTTCGAAAAATGATGCATTAGTGTATGTTGAGTTTCCATGTACACTCAACATTGCTTCCAAAAACATTTTGACAAAAATTTTTTCCAAAAATTTCAAAATAATTTAGCAAAAAGTAGATGTTTTTAGATTCCATTTTACAAGGCAAAGACGATGGACAATGTTATTCAACGAAAAAAATAATTCTTCAGGGTGAAAATCGAGGATATAAGTGTGAACTTATATCAGTTGATATCTCGGTGCATTTTTAAGCTAGCGCAAATCTGATAACACAGATCGACGCAACTTAAAAATCCGCATCGAATGCACTATACTACATTGA
Organism: Auanema rhodensis; assembly: GCA_964057225.1. Taxonomy (NCBI): domain Eukaryota; kingdom Metazoa; phylum Nematoda; class Chromadorea; order Rhabditida; family Rhabditidae; genus Auanema; species Auanema rhodense. The sequence continues at coordinate 2,867,246 of OZ059899.1, read as the reverse complement.
GAAACGCTTGATACAAAAATTAGTTATGATCGTTTGAAAAATGATGCATTAGTGTATGTTGAGTTTCCATGTACACTCAACATTGCTTCCAAAAACATTTTGACAAAAATTTTTTCGAAAAATTTCAAAATAATTTAGCAAAAAGTAGATGTTTTTAAATTCTTTTTTTCAAGGCAAAGACGATGAACAATGTTATTCAACGAAAAAATCAATTCTTCAGGGTGAAAATCGAGGATATAAGTGTGAACTTATATCAGTTGATATCTCGGTGCATTTTTAAGCTAGCGCAAATCTGATAACACAGATCGACGCAGCTTAAAAATCCGCATCAAATGCACTATACTACATTGAGAAACGCTTGATACAAAAATTAGTTATGATCGTTTGAAAAATGATGCATTAGTGTATGTTGAGTTTCCATGTACACTCAACATTGCTTCCAAAAACATTTTGACAAAAATTTTTTCGAAAAATTTCAAATAAATTTAGCAAAAAGTAGATGTTTTTAGATTCCATTTCTCAAGGCAAAGACGATGGACAATGTTATTCAACGAAAAAATTAATTCTTCAGGGTGAAAATTGAGGATATAAGTGTGAACTTATATCAGTTGATATCTCGGTGCATTTTTAAGCTAGCGCAAATCTGATAACACAGATCGACGCAGCTTAAAAATCCGCATCGAATGCACTATACTACATTGAGAAACGCTTAATACAAAAATTAGTTATGATCGTTTGAAAAATGATGCATTAGTGTATGTTGAGTTTCCATGTACACTCAACATTGCTTCCAAAAACATTTTGACAAAACTTTTTTTGAAAAATTTCAAAATAATTTAGCAAAAAGTAGATGTTTTTAGATTCCGTTTTTCAAGGCAAAGACGATGGACAATGTTATTCAACGAAAAAATTAATTCTTCAGGGTGAAAATCGAGGATATAAGTGTGAACTTATATCAGTTGATATCTCGGTGCATTTTTAAGCTACCGCAAATCTGATAACACAGATCGACGCAGCTTAAAAATCCGCATCAAATGCACTATACTACATTGAGAAACGCTTGATACAAAAATTAGTTATGATCGTTTGAAAAATGATGCATTAGTGTATGTTGAGTTTCCATGTACACTCAACATTGCTTCCAAAAACATTTTGACAAAAATTTTTTCGAAAAATTTCAAATAAATTTAGCAAAAAGTAGATGTTTTTAGATTCCATTTTTCAAGGCAAAGACGATGGACAATGTTGTTCAACGAAAAAATTAATTCTTCAGGGTGAAAATCGAGGATATAAGTGTGAACTTATATCAGTTGATATCTCGGTGCATTTTTAAGCTAGCGCAAATCTGATAACACAGATCGACGCAGCTTAAAAATCCGCATCGAATGCACTATACTACATTGAGAAACGCTTAATACAAAAATTAGTTATGATCGTTTGAAAAATGATGCATTAGTGTATGTTGAGTTTCCATGTACACTCAACATTGCTTCCAAAAACATTTTGACAAAACTTTTTTTGAAAAATTTCAAAATAATTTAGCAAAAAGTAGATGTTTTTAAATTCCGTTTTTCAAGGCAAAGACGATGGACAATGTTATTCAACGAAAAAATTAATTCTTCAGGGTGAAAATCGAGGATATAGGTGTGAACTTATATCAGTTGATATCTCGGTGCATTTTTAAGCTAGCGCAAATCTGATAACACAGATCGACGCCGCTTAAAAATCCGCATCGAATGCACTATACTACATTGAGAAACGCTTAATACACAAATTAGTTATGATCGTTTGAAAAATGATGCATTAGTGTATGTTGAGTTTCCATGTACACTCAACATTGCTTCCAAAAACATTTTGACAAAAATTTTTTCGAAAAATTTCAAAATAATTTAGCAAAAAGTAGATGTTTTTAGATTCCATTTTTCAAGGCAAAGACGATAGACACTGTTATTCAACGAAAAAATTAATTCTTCAGGGTGAAAATCGAGGATATAAGTGTGAACTTATATCAGTTGATATCTCGGTGCATTTTTAAGCTAGCGCAAATCTGATAACACAGATCGACGCAGCTCAACAATCCGCATCGAATGCACTATACTACATCAAGAAACGCTTGATACAAAAATTAGTTATGATCGTTTGAAAAATGATGCATTAGTGTATGTTGAGTTTCCATGTACACACAACATTGCTTCCAAAAACATTTTGACAAAAATTTTTTCGAAAAATTTCAAAATAATTTAGCAAAAAGTAGATGTTTTCAGATTCCTTTTCTTAAGGCAAAGACGATGGACAATGTTATTCAACGAAAAAATTAATTCTTCAGGGTGAAACTCGAGGATATAAGTGTGAACTTATATCAGTTGATATCTCGGTGCATTTTTAAGCTAGCGCAAATCTGATAACACAGATCGACGCAGCTTAAAAATCCGCATCGAATGCACTATACTACATTGAGAAACGCTTAATACACAAATTAGTTATGATCGTTTGAAAAATGATGCATTAGTGTATGTTGAGTTTCCATGTACACTCAACATTGCTTCCAAAAACATTTTGACAAAAATTTTTTCGAAAAATTTCAAAATAATTTAGCAAAAAGTAGATGTTTTTAGATTCCATTTTTCAAGGCAAAGACGATAGACAATGTTATTCAACGAAAAAATTAATTCTTCAGGGTGAAAATCGAGGATATAAGTGTGAACTTATATCAGTTGATATCTCGGTGCATTTTTAAGCTAGCGCAAATCTGATAACACAGATCGACGCAGCTTAAAAATCCGCATCGAATGCACTATACTACATTGAGAAACGCTTAATACACAAATTAGTTATGATCGTTTGAAAAATGATGCATTAGTGTATGTTGAGTTTCCATGTACACTCAACATTGCTTCCAAAAACATTTTGACAAAAATTTTTTCGAAAAATTTCAAAATAATTTAGCAAAAAGTAGATGTTTTTAGATTCCTTTTCTTAAGGCAAAGACGATGGACAATGTTATTCAACGAAAAAATTAATTCTTCAGGGTGAAAATCGAGGATATAGGTGTGAACTTATATCAGTTGATATCTCGGTGCATTTTTAAGCTAGCGCAAATCTGATAACACAGATCGACGCAGCTTAAAAATCCGCATCGAATGCACTATACTACATCAAGAAACGCTTGATACAAAAATTAGTTATGATCGTTTGAAAAATGATGCATTAGTGTATGTTGAGTTTCCATGTACACACAACATTGCTTCCAAAAACATTTTGACAAAAATTTTTTCGAAAAATTTCAAAATAATTTAGCAAAAAGTAGATGTTTTCAGATTCCTTTTCTTAAGGCAAAGACGATGGACAATGTTATTCAACGAAAAAATTAATTCTTCAGGGTGAAACTCGAGGATATAAGTGTGAACTTATATCAGTTGATATCTCGGTGCATTTTTAAGCTAGCGCAAATCTGATAACACAGATCGACGCAGCTTAAAAATCCGCATCGAATGCACTATACTACATTGAGAAACGCTTAATACACAAATTAGTTATGATCGTTTGAAAAATGATGCATTAGTGTATGTTGAGTTTCCATGTACACTCAACATTGCTTCCAAAAACATTTTGACAAAAATTTTTTCGAAAAATTTCAAAATAATTTAGCAAAAAGTAGATGTTTTTAGATTCCTTTTCTTAAGGCAAAGACGATGGACAATGTTATTCAACGAAAAAATTAATTCTTCAGGGTGAAAATCGAGGATATAGGTGTGAACTTATATCAGTTGATATCTCGGTGCATTTTTAAGCTAGCGCAAATCTGATAACACAGATCGACGCAGCTTAAAAATCCGCATCGAATGCACTATACTACATCAAGAAACGCTTGATACAAAAATTAGTTATGATCGTTTGAAAAATGATGCATTAGTGTATGTTGAGTTTCCATGTACACACAACATTGCTTCCAAAAACATTTTGACAAAAATTTTTTCGAAAAATTTCAAAATAATTTAGCAAAAAGTAGATGTTTTCAGATTCCTTTTCTTAAGGCAAAGACGATGGACAATGTTATTCAACGAAAAAATTAATTCTTCAGGGTGAAACTCGAGGATATAAGTGTGAACTTATATCAGTTGATATCTCGGTGCATTTTTAAGCTAGCGCAAATCTGATAACACAGATCGACGCAGCTTAAAAATCCGCATCGAATGCACTATACTACATTAGAAACGCTTAATACACAAATTAGTTATGATCGTTTGAAAAATGATGCATTAGTGTATGTTGAGTTTCCATGTACACTCAACATTGCTTCCAAAAACATTTTGACAAAAATTTTTTCGAAAAATTTCAAAATAATTTAGCAAAAAGTAGATGTTTTTAGATTCCATTTTTCAAGGCAAAGACGATAGACAATGTTATTCAACGAAAAAATTAATTCTTCAGGGTGAAAATCGAGGATATAAGTGTGAACTTATATCAGTTGATATCTCGGTGCATTTTTAAGCTAGCGCAAATCTGATAACACAGATCGACGCAGCTTAAAAATCCGCATCGAATGCACTATACTACATTGAGAAACGCTTAATACACAAATTAGTTATGATCGTTTGAAAAATGATGCATTAGTGTATGTTGAGTTTCCATGTACACTCAACATTGCTTCCAAAAACATTTTGACAAAAATTTTTTCGAAAAATTTCAAAATAATTTAGCAAAAAGTAGATGTTTTTAGATTCCTTTTCTTAAAGCAAAGACGATGGACAATGTTATTCAACGAAAAAATTAATTCTTCAGGGTGAAAATCGAGGATATAGGTGTGAACTTATATCAGTTGATATCTCGGTGCATTTTTAAGCTAGCGCAAATCTGATAACACAGATCGACGCAGCTTAAAAATCCGCATCGAATGCACTATACTACATCAAGAAACGCTTGATACAAAAATTAGTTATGATCGTTTGAAAAATGATGCATTAGTGTATGTTGAGTTTCCATGTACACACAACATTGCTTCCAAAAACATTTTGACAAAAATTTTTTCGAAAAATTTCAAAATAATTTAGCAAAAAGTAGATGTTTTCAGATTCCTTTTCTTAAGGCAAAGACGATGGACAATGTTATTCAACGAAAAAATTAATTCTTCAGGGTGAAACTCGAGGATATAAGTGTGAACTTATATCAGTTGATATCTCGGTGCATTTTTAAGCTAGCGCAAATCTGATAACACAGATCGACGCAGCTTAAAAATCCGCATCGAATGCACTATACTACATCAAGAAACGCTTGATACAAAAATTAGTTATGATCGTTTGAAAAATGATGCATTAGTGTATGTTGAGTTTCCATGTACACACAACATTGCTTCCAAAAACATTTTGACAAAAATTTTTTCGAAAAATTTCAAAATAATTTAGCAAAAAGTAGATGTTTTCAGATTCCTTTTCTTAAGGCAAAGACGATGGACAATGTTATTCAACGAAAAAATTAATTCTTCAGGGTGAAACTCGAGGATATAAGTGTGAACTTATATCAGTTGATATCTCGGTGCATTTTTAAGCTAGCGCAAATCTGATAACACAGATCGACGCAGCTTAAAAATCCGCATCGAATGCACTATACTACATTGAGAAACGCTTAATACACAAATTAGTTATGATCGTTTGAAAAATGATGCATTAGTGTATGTTGAGTTTCCATGTACACTCAACATTGCTTCCAAAAACATTTTGACAAAAATTTTTTCGAAAAATTTCAAAATAATTTAGCAAAAAGTAGATGTTTTTAGATTCCATTTTTCAAGGCAAAGACGATAGACAATGTTATTCAACGAAAAAATTAATTCTTCAGGGTGAAAATCGAGGATATAAGTGTGAACTTATATCAGTTGATATCTCGGTGCATTTTTAAGCTAGCGCAAATCTGATAACACAGATCGACGCAGCTTAAAAATCCGCATCGAATGCACTATACTACATCAAGAAACGCTTGATACAAAAATTAGTTATGATCGTTTGAAAAATGATGCATTAGTGTATGTTGAGTTTCCATGTACACACAACATTGCTTCCAAAAACATTTTGACAAAAATTTTTTCGAAAAATTTCAAAATAATTTAGCAAAAAGTAGATGTTTTTAAATTCCTTTTTTCAAGGCAAAGACGATGGACAATGTTATTCAACGAAAAAATTAATTCTTCAGGGTGAAACTCGAGGATATAAGTGTGAACTTATATCAGTTGATATCTCGGTGCATTTTCAAGCTAGCGCAAATCTGATAACACAGATCGACGCAGCTTAAAAATCCGCATCGAATGCACTATACTACATCAAGAAACGCTTGATACAAAAATTAGTTATGATCGTTTGAAAAATGATGCATTAGTGTATGTTGAGTTTCCATGTACACACAACATTGCTTCCAAAAACATTTTGACAAAAATTTTTTCGAAAAATTTCAAAATAATTTAGCAAAAAGTAGATGTTTCTAGATTCCTTTTCTTAAGGCAAAGACGATGGACAATGTTATTCAACGAAAAAATTAATTCTTCAGGGTGAAAATCGAGGATATAGGTGTGAACTTATATCAGTTGATATCTCAGTGCATTTTTAAGCTAGCGCAAATCTGATAACACAGATCGACGCAGCTTAAAAATCCGCATCGAATGCACTATACTACATCAAGAAACGCTTGATACAAAAATTAGTTATGATCGTTTGAAAAATGATGCATTAGTGTATGTTGAGTTTCCATGTACACACAACATTGCTTCCAAAAACATTTTGACAAAATTTTTTTCGAAAAATTTCAAAATAATTTAGCAAAAAGTAGATGTTTTTAGATTCCTTTTCTTAAGGCAAAGACGATGGACAATGTTATTCAACGAAAAAATTAATTCTTCAGGGTGAAAATCGAGGATATAGGTGTGAACTTATATCAGTTGATATCTCGGTGCATTTTTAAGCTAGCGCAAATCTGATAACACAGATCGACGCAGCTTAAAAATCCGCATCGAATGCACTATACTACATTGAGAAACGCTTAATACACAAATTAGTTATGATCGTTTGAAAAATGATGCATTAGTGTATGTTGAGTTTCCATGTACACTCAACATTGCTTCCAAAAACATTTTGACAAAAATTTTTTCGAAAAATTTCAAAATAATTTAGCAAAAAGTAGATGTTTTTAGATTCCTTTTCTTAAGGCAAAGACGATGGACAATGTTATTCAACGAAAAAATTAATTCTTCAGGGTGAAAATCGAGGATATAGGTGTGAACTTATATCAGTTGATATCTCGGTGCATTTTTAAGCTAGCGCAAATCTGATAACACAGATCGACGCAGCTTAAAAATCCGCATCGAATGCACTATACTACATCAAGAAACGCTTGATACAAAAATTAGTTATGATCGTTTGAAAAATGATGCATTAGTGTATGTTGAGTTTCCATGTACACACAACATTGCTTCCAAAAACATTTTGACAAAAATTTTTTCGAAAAATTTCAAAATAATTTAGCAAAAAGTAGATGTTTTCAGATTCCTTTTCTTAAGGCAAAGACGATGGACAATGTTATTCAACGAAAAAATTAATTCTTCAGGGTGAAACTCGAGGATATAAGTGTGAACTTATATCAGTTGATATCTCGGTGCATTTTTAAGCTAGCGCAAATCTGATAACACAGATCGACGCAGCTTAAAAATCCGCATCGAATGCACTATACTACATTGAGAAACGCTTAATACACAAATTAGTTATGATCGTTTGAAAAATGATGCATTAGTGTATGTTGAGTTTCCATGTACACTCAACATTGCTTCCAAAAACATTTTGACAAAAATTTTTTCGAAAAATTTCAAAATAATTTAGCAAAAAGTAGATGTTTTTAGATTCCATTTTTCAAGGCAAAGACGATAGACAATGTTATTCAACGAAAAAATTAATTCTTCAGGGTGAAAATCGAGGATATAAGTGTGAACTTATATCAGTTGATATCTCGGTGCATTTTTAAGCTAGCGCAAATCTGATAACACAGATCGACGCAGCTTAAAAATCCGCATCGAATGCACTATACTACATTGAGAAACGCTTAATACACAAATTAGTTATGATCGTTTGAAAAATGATGCATTAGTGTATGTTGAGTTTCCATGTACACTCAACATTGCTTCCAAAAACATTTTGACAAAAATTTTTTCGAAAAATTTCAAAATAATTTAGCAAAAAGTAGATGTTTTTAGATTCCTTTTCTTAAGGCAAAGACGATGGACAATGTTATTCAACGAAAAAATTAATTCTTCAGGGTGAAAATCGAGGATATAGGTGTGAACTTATATCAGTTGATATCTCGGTGCATTTTTAAGCTAGCGCAAATCTGATAACACAGATCGACGCAGCTTAAAAATCCGCATCGAATGCACTATACTACATCAAGAAACGCTTGATACAAAAATTAGTTATGATCGTTTGAAAAATGATGCATTAGTGTATGTTGAGTTTCCATGTACACACAACATTGCTTCCAAAAACATTTTGACAAAAATTTTTTCGAAAAATTTCAAAATAATTTAGCAAAAAGTAGATGTTTTCAGATTCCTTTTCTTAAGGCAAAGACGATGGACAATGTTATTCAACGAAAAAATTAATTCTTCAGGGTGAAACTCGAGGATATAAGTGTGAACTTATATCAGTTGATATCTCGGTGCATTTTTAAGCTAGCGCAAATCTGATAACACAGATCGACGCAGCTTAAAAATCCGCATCGAATGCACTATACTACATTGAGAAACGCTTAATACACAAATTAGTTATGATCGTTTGAAAAATGATGCATTAGTGTATGTTGAGTTTCCATGTACACTCAACATTGCTTCCAAAAACATTTTGACAAAAATTTTTTCGAAAAATTTCAAAATAATTTAGCAAAAAGTAGATGTTTTTAGATTCCTTTTCTTAAGGCAAAGACGATGGACAATGTTATTCAACGAAAAAATTAATTCTTCAGGGTGAAAATCGAGGATATAGGTGTGAACTTATATCAGTTGATATCTCGGTGCATTTTTAAGCTAGCGCAAATCTGATAACACAGATCGACGCAGCTTAAAAATCCGCATCGAATGCACTATACTACATCAAGAAACGCTTGATACAAAAATTAGTTATGATCGTTTGAAAAATGATGCATTAGTGTATGTTGAGTTTCCATGTACACACAACATTGCTTCCAAAAACATTTTGACAAAAATTTTTTCGAAAAATTTCAAAATAATTTAGCAAAAAGTAGATGTTTTCAGATTCCTTTTCTTAAGGCAAAGACGATGGACAATGTTATTCAACGAAAAAATTAATTCTTCAGGGTGAAACTCGAGGATATAAGTGTGAACTTATATCAGTTGATATCTCGGTGCATTTTTAAGCTAGCGCAAATCTGATAACACAGATCGACGCAGCTTAAAAATCCGCATCGAATGCACTATACTACATTAGAAACGCTTAATACACAAATTAGTTATGATCGTTTGAAAAATGATGCATTAGTGTATGTTGAGTTTCCATGTACACTCAACATTGCTTCCAAAAACATTTTGACAAAAATTTTTTCGAAAAATTTCAAAATAATTTAGCAAAAAGTAGATGTTTTTAGATTCCATTTTTCAAGGCAAAGACGATAGACAATGTTATTCAACGAAAAAATTAATTCTTCAGGGTGAAAATCGAGGATATAAGTGTGAACTTATATCAGTTGATATCTCGGTGCATTTTTAAGCTAGCGCAAATCTGATAACACAGATCGACGCAGCTTAAAAATCCGCATCGAATGCACTATACTACATTGAGAAACGCTTAATACACAAATTAGTTATGATCGTTTGAAAAATGATGCATTAGTGTATGTTGAGTTTCCATGTACACTCAACATTGCTTCCAAAAACATTTTGACAAAAATTTTTTCGAAAAATTTCAAAATAATTTAGCAAAAAGTAGATGTTTTTAGATTCCTTTTCTTAAAGCAAAGACGATGGACAATGTTATTCAACGAAAAAATTAATTCTTCAGGGTGAAAATCGAGGATATAGGTGTGAACTTATATCAGTTGATATCTCGGTGCATTTTTAAGCTAGCGCAAATCTGATAACACAGATCGACGCAGCTTAAAAATCCGCATCGAATGCACTATACTACATCAAGAAACGCTTGATACAAAAATTAGTTATGATCGTTTGAAAAATGATGCATTAGTGTATGTTGAGTTTCCATGTACACACAACATTGCTTCCAAAAACATTTTGACAAAAATTTTTTCGAAAAATTTCAAAATAATTTAGCAAAAAGTAGATGTTTTCAGATTCCTTTTCTTAAGGCAAAGACGATGGACAATGTTATTCAACGAAAAAATTAATTCTTCAGGGTGAAACTCGAGGATATAAGTGTGAACTTATATCAGTTGATATCTCGGTGCATTTTTAAGCTAGCGCAAATCTGATAACACAGATCGACGCAGCTTAAAAATCCGCATCGAATGCACTATACTACATCAAGAAACGCTTGATACAAAAATTAGTTATGATCGTTTGAAAAATGATGCATTAGTGTATGTTGAGTTTCCATGTACACACAACATTGCTTCCAAAAACATTTTGACAAAAATTTTTTCGAAAAATTTCAAAATAATTTAGCAAAAAGTAGATGTTTTCAGATTCCTTTTCTTAAGGCAAAGACGATGGACAATGTTATTCAACGAAAAAATTAATTCTTCAGGGTGAAACTCGAGGATATAAGTGTGAACTTATATCAGTTGATATCTCGGTGCATTTTTAAGCTAGCGCAAATCTGATAACACAGATCGACGCAGCTTAAAAATCCGCATCGAATGCACTATACTACATTGAGAAACGCTTAATACACAAATTAGTTATGATCGTTTGAAAAATGATGCATTAGTGTATGTTGAGTTTCCATGTACACTCAACATTGCTTCCAAAAACATTTTGACAAAAATTTTTTCGAAAAATTTCAAAATAATTTAGCAAAAAGTAGATGTTTTTAGATTCCATTTTTCAAGGCAAAGACGATAGACAATGTTATTCAACGAAAAAATTAATTCTTCAGGGTGAAAATCGAGGATATAAGTGTGAACTTATATCAGTTGATATCTCGGTGCATTTTTAAGCTAGCGCAAATCTGATAACACAGATCGACGCAGCTTAAAAATCCGCATCGAATGCACTATACTACATTGAGAAACGCTTAATACACAAATTAGTTATGATCGTTTGAAAAATGATGCATTAGTGTATGTTGAGTTTCCATGTACACTCAACATTGCTTCCAAAAACATTTTGACAAAAATTTTTTCGAAAAATTTCAAAATAATTTAGCAAAAAGTAGATGTTTTTAGATTCCTTTTCTTAAAGCAAAGACGATGGACAATGTTATTCAACGAAAAAATTAATTCTTCAGGGTGAAAATCGAGGATATAGGTGTGAACTTATATCAGTTGATATCTCGGTGCATTTTTAAGCTAGCGCAAATCTGATAACACAGATCGACGCAGCTTAAAAATCCGCATCGAATGCACTATACTACATCAAGAAACGCTTGATACAAAAATTAGTTATGATCGTTTGAAAAATGATGCATTAGTGTATGTTGAGTTTCCATGTACACACAACATTGCTTCCAAAAACATTTTGACAAAAATTTTTTCGAAAAATTTCAAAATAATTTAGCAAAAAGTAGATGTTTTCAGATTCCTTTTCTTAAGGCAAAGACGATGGACAATGTTATTCAACGAAAAAATTAATTCTTCAGGGTGAAACTCGAGGATATAAGTGTGAACTTATATCAGTTGATATCTCGGTGCATTTTTAAGCTAGCGCAAATCTGATAACACAGATCGACGCAGCTTAAAAATCCGCATCGAATGCACTATACTACATTGAGAAACGCTTAATACACAAATTAGTTATGATCGTTTGAAAAATGATGCATTAGTGTATGTTGAGTTTCCATGTACACTCAACATTGCTTCCAAAAACATTTTGACAAAAATTTTTTCGAAAAATTTCAAAATAATTTAGCAAAAAGTAGATGTTTTTAGATTCCTTTTCTTAAAGCAAAGACGATGGACAATGTTATTCAACGAAAAAATTAATTCTTCAGGGTGAAAATCGAGGATATAAGTGTGAACTTATATCAGTTGATATCTCGGTGCATTTTTAAGCTAGCGCAAATCTGATAACACAGATCGACGCAGCTTAAAAATCCGCATCGAATGCACTATACTACATCAAGAAACGCTTGATACAAAAATTAGTTATGATCGTTTGAAAAATGATGCATTAGTGTATGTTGAGTTTCCATGTACACACAACATTGCTTCCAAAAACATTTTGACAAAAATTTTTTCGAAAAATTTCAAAATAATTTAGCAAAAAGTAGATGTTTTCAGATTCCTTTTCTTAAGGCAAAGACGATGGACAATGTTATTCAACGAAAAAATTAATTCTTCAGGGTGAAACTCGAGGATATAAGTGTGAACTTATATCAGTTGATATCTCGGTGCATTTTTAAGCTAGCGCAAATCTGATAACACAGATCGACGCAGCTTAAAAATCCGCATCGAATGCACTATACTACATTGAGAAACGCTTAATACACAAATTAGTTATGATCGTTTGAAAAATGATGCATTAGTGTATGTTGAGTTTCCATGTACACTCAACATTGCTTCCAAAAACATTTTGACAAAAATTTTTTCGAAAAATTTCAAAATAATTTAGCAAAAAGTAGATGTTTTTAGATTCCATTTTTCAAGGCAAAGACGATAGACACTGTTATTCAACGAAAAAATTAATTCTTCAGGGTGAAAATCGAGGATATAAGTGTGAACTTATATCAGTTGATATCTCGGTGCATTTTTAAGCTAGCGCAAATCTGATAACACAGATCGACGCAGCTCAACAATCCGCATCGAATGCACTATACTACATTGAGAAACGCTTAATACAAAAATTAGTTATGATCGTTTGAAAAATGATGCATTAGTGTATGTTGAGTTTCCATGTACACACAACATTGCTTCCAAAAACATTTTGACAAAAATTTTTTCGAAAAATTTCAAAATAATTTAGCAAAAAGTAGATGTTTTCAGATTCCTTTTCTTAAGGCAAAGACGATGGACAATGTTATTCAACGAAAAAATTAATTCTTCAGGGTGAAACTCGAGGATATAAGTGTGAACTTATATCAGTTGATATCTCGGTGCATTTTTAAGCTAGCGCAAATCTGATAACACAGATCGACGCAGCTTAAAAATCCGCATCGAATGCACTATACTACATTGAGAAACGCTTAATACACAAATTAGTTATGATCGTTTGAAAAATGATGCATTAGTGTATGTTGAGTTTCCATGTACACTCAACATTGCTTCCAAAAACATTTTGACAAAAATTTTTTCGAAAAATTTCAAAATAATTTAGCAAAAAGTAGATGTTTTTAGATTCCATTTTTCAAGGCAAAGACGATAGACAATGTTATTCAACGAAAAAATTAATACTTCAGGGTGAAAATCGAGGATATAAGTGTGAACTTATATCAGTTGATATCTCGGTGCATTGTTAAGCTAGCGCAAATCTGATAACACAGATCGACGCCGCTTAAAAATCCGCATCGAATGCACTATACTACATTGAGAAACGCTTAATACACAAATTAGTTATGATCGTTTGAAAAATGATGCATTAGTGTATGTTGAGTTTCCATGTACACTCAACATTGCTTCCAAAAACATTTTGACAAAAATTTTTTCGAAAAATTTCAAAATAATTTAGCAAAAAGTAGATGTTTTTAGATTCCTTTTCTTAAAGCAAAGACGATGGACAATGTTATTCAACGAAAAAATTAATTCTTCAGGGTGAAAATCGAGGATATAGGTGTGAACTTATATCAGTTGATATCTCGGTGCATTTTTAAGCTAGCGCAAATCTGATAACACAGATCGACGCAGCTTAAAAATCCGCATCGAATGCACTATACTACATCAAGAAACGCTTGATACAAAAATTAGTTATGATCGTTTGAAAAATGATGCATTAGTGTATGTTGAGTTTCCATGTACACTCAACATTGCTTCCAAAAACATTTTGACAAAAATTTTTTCGAAAAATTTCAAAATAATTTAGCAAAAAGTAGATGTTTTTAGATTCCATTTTTCAAGGCAAAGACGATAGACAATGTTATTCAACGAAAAAATTAATTCTTCAGGGTGAAAATCGAGGATATAGGTGTGAACTTATATCAGTTGATATCTCGGTGCATTTTTAAGCTAGCGCAAATCTGATAACACAGATCGACGCAGCTTAAAAATCCGCATCGAATGCACTATACTACATTGAGAAACGCTTAATACACAAATTAGTTATGATCGTTTGAAAAATGATGCATTAGTGTATGTTGAGTTTCCATGTACACTCAACATTGCTTCCAAAAACATTTTGACAAAAATTTTTTCGAAAAATTTCAAAATAATTTAGCAAAAAGTAGATGTTTTTAGATTCCATTTTTCAAGGCAAAGACGATAGACAATGTTATTCAACGAAAAAATTAATACTTCAGGGTGAAAATCGAGGATATAAGTGTGAACTTATATCAGTTGATATCTCGGTGCATTGTTAAGCTAGCGCAAATCTGATAACACAGATCGACGCCGCTTAAAAATCCGCATCGAATGCACTATACTACATTGAGAAACGCTTAATACACAAATTAGTTATGATCGTTTGAAAAATGATGCATTAGTGTATGTTGAGTTTCCATGTACACTCAACATTGCTTCCAAAAACATTTTGACAAAAATTTTTTCGAAAAATTTCAAAATAATTTAGCAAAAAGTAGATGTTTTTAGATTCCTTTTCTTAAAGCAAAGACGATGGACAATGTTATTCAACGAAAAAATTAATTCTTCAGGGTGAAAATCGAGGATATAGGTGTGAACTTATATCAGTTGATATCTCGGTGCATTTTTAAGCTAGCGCAAATCTGATAACACAGATCGACGCAGCTTAAAAATCCGCATCGAATGCACTATACTACATCAAGAAACGCTTGATACAAAAATTAGTTATGATCGTTTGAAAAATGATGCATTAGTGTATGTTGAGTTTCCATGTACACTCAACATTGCTTCCAAAAACATTTTGACAAAAATTTTTTCGAAAAATTTCAAAATAATTTAGCAAAAAGTAGATGTTTTTAGATTCCATTTTTCAAGGCAAAGACGATAGACAATGTTATTCAACGAAAAAATTAATTCTTCAGGGTGAAAATCGAGGATATAGGTGTGAACTTATATCAGTTGATATCTCGGTGCATTTTTAAGCTAGCGCAAATCTGATAACACAGATCGACGCAGCTTAAAAATCCGCATCGAATGCACTATACTACATTGAGAAACGCTTAATACACAAATTAGTTATGATCGTTTGAAAAATGATGCATTAGTGTATGTTGAGTTTCCATGTACACTCAACATTGCTTCCAAAAACATTTTGACAAAAATTTTTTCGAAAAATTTCAAAATAATTTAGCAAAAAGTAGATGTTTTTAGATTCCATTTTTCAAGGCAAAGACGATAGACACTGTTATTCAACGAAAAAATTAATTCTTCAGGGTGAAAATCGAGGATATAAGTGTGAACTTATATCAGTTGATATCTCGGTGCATTTTTAAGCTAGCGCAAATCTGATAACACAGATCGACGCAGCTCAACAATCCGCATCGAATGCACTATACTACATTGAGAAACGCTTAATACAAAAATTAGTTATGATCGTTTGAAAAATGATGCATTAGTGTATGTTGAGTTTCCATGTACACACAACATTGCTTCCAAAAACATTTTGACAAAAATTTTTTCGAAAAATTTCAAAATAATTTAGCAAAAAGTAGATGTTTTCAGATTCCTTTTCTTAAGGCAAAGACGATGGACAATGTTATTCAACGAAAAAATTAATTCTTCAGGGTGAAACTCGAGGATATAAGTGTGAACTTATATCAGTTGATATCTCGGTGCATTTTTAAGCTAGCGCAAATCTGATAACACAGATCGACGCAGCTTAAAAATCCGCATCGAATGCACTATACTACATTGAGAAACGCTTAATACACAAATTAGTTATGATCGTTTGAAAAATGATGCATTAGTGTATGTTGAGTTTCCATGTACACTCAACATTGCTTCCAAAAACATTTTGACAAAAATTTTTTCGAAAAATTTCAAAATAATTTAGCGAAAAGTAGATGTTTTTAGATTCCATTTTTCAAGGCAAAGACGATAGACAATGTTATTCAACGAAAAAATTAATTCTTCAGGGTGAAAATCGAGGATATAAGTGTGAACTTATATCAGTTGATATCTCGGTGCATTTTTAAGCTAGCGCAAATCTGATAACACAGATCGACGCAGCTTAAAAATCCGCATCGAATGCACTATACTACATTGAGAAACGCTTAATACACAAATTAGTTATGATCGTTTGAAAAATGATGCATTAGTGTATGTTGAGTTTCCATGTACACTCAACATTGCTTCCAAAAACATTTTGACAAAAATTTTTTCGAAAAATTTCAAAATAATTTAGCAAAAAGTAGATGTTTTTAGATTCCTTTTCTTAAAGCAAAGACGATGGACAATGTTATTCAACGAAAAAATTAATTCTTCAGGGTGAAAATCGAGGATATAGGTGTGAACTTATATCAGTTGATATCTCGGTGCATTTTTAAGCTAGCGCAAATCTGATAACACAGATCGACGCAGCTTAAAAATCCGCATCGAATGCACTATACTACATTGAGAAACGCTTAATACACAAATTAGTTATGATCGTTTGAAAAATGATGCATTAGTGTATGTTGAGTTTCCATGTACACTCAACATTGCTTCCAAAAACATTTTGACAAAAATTTTTTCGAAAAATTTCAAAATAATTTAGCAAAAAGTAGATGTTTTTAGATTCCATTTTTCAAGGCAAAGACGATAGACACTGTTATTCAACGAAAAAATTAATTCTTCAGGGTGAAAATCGAGGATACAAGTGTGAACTTATATCAGTTGATATCTCGGTGCATTTTTAAGCTAGCGCAAATCTGATAACACAGATCGACGCAGCTCAACAATCCGCATCGAATGCACTATACTACATTGAGAAACGCTTAATACAAAAATTAGTTATGATCGTTTGAAAAATGATGCATTAGTGTATGTTGAGTTTCCATGTACACACAACATTGCTTCCAAAAACATTTTGACAAAAATTTTTTCGAAAAATTTCAAAATAATTTAGCAAAAAGTAGATGTTTTCAGATTCCTTTTCTTAAGGCAAAGACGATGGACAATGTTATTCAACGAAAAAATTAATTCTTCAGGGTGAAACTCGAGGATATAAGTGTGAACTTATATCAGTTGATATCTCGGTGCATTTTTAAGCTAGCGCAAATCTGATAACACAGATCGACGCAGCTTAAAAATCCGCATCGAATGCACTATACTACATTGAGAAACGCTTAATACACAAATTAGTTATGATCGTTTGAAAAATGATGCATTAGTGTATGTTGAGTTTCCATGTACACTCAACATTGCTTCCAAAAACATTTTGACAAAAATTTTTTCGAAAAATTTCAAAATAATTTAGCAAAAAGTAGATGTTTTTAGATTCCATTTTTCAAGGCAAAGACGATAGACAATGTTATTCAACGAAAAAATTAATTCTTCAGGGTGAAAATCGAGGATATAAGTGTGAACTTATATCAGTTGATATCTCGGTGCATTTTTAAGCTAGCGCAAATCTGATAACACAGATCGACGCAGCTTAAAAATCCGCATCGAATGCACTATACTACATTGAGAAACGCTTAATACACAAATTAGTTATGATCGTTTGAAAAATGATGCATTAGTGTATGTTGAGTTTCCATGTACACTCAACATTGCTTCCAAAAACATTTTGACAAAAATTTTTTCGAAAAATTTCAAAATAATTTAGCAAAAAGTAGATGTTTTTAGATTCCTTTTCTTAAAGCAAAGACGATGGACAATGTTATTCAACGAAAAAATTAATTCTTCAGGGTGAAAATCGAGGATATAGGTGTGAACTTATATCAGTTGATATCTCGGTGCATTTTTAAGCTAGCGCAAATCTGATAACACAGATCGACGCAGCTTAAAAATCCGCATCGAATGCACTATACTACATCAAGAAACGCTTGATACAAAAATTAGTTATGATCGTTTGAAAAATGATGCATTAGTGTATGTTGAGTTTCCATGTACACTCAACATTGCTTCCAAAAACATTTTGACAAAAATTTTTTCGAAAAATTTCAAAATAATTTAGCAAAAAGTAGATGTTTTTAGATTCCATTTTTCAAGGCAAAGACGATAGACAATGTTATTCAACGAAAAAATTAATTCTTCAGGGTGAAAATCGAGGATATAGGTGTGAACTTATATCAGTTGATATCTCGGTGCATTTTTAAGCTAGCGCAAATCTGATAACACAGATCGACGCAGCTTAAAAATCCGCATCGAATGCACTATACTACATCAAGAAACGCTTGATACAAAAATTAGTTATGATCGTTTGAAAAATGATGCATTAGTGTATGTTGAGTTTCCATGTACACACAACATTGCTTCCAAAAACATTTTGACAAAAATTTTTTCGAAAAATTTCAAAATAATTTAGCAAAAAGTAGATGTTTTTAGATTCCTTTTCTTAAGGCAAAGACGATGGACAATGTTATTCAACGAAAAAATTAATTCTTCAGGGTGAAAATCGAGGATATAGGTGTGAACTTATATCAGTTGATATCTCGGTGCATTTTTAAGCTAGCGCAAATCTGATAACACAGATCGACGCAGCTTAAAAATCCGCATCGAATGCACTATACTACATCAAGAAACGCTTGATACAAAAATTAGTTATGATCGTTTGAAAAATGATGCATTAGTGTATGTTGAGTTTCCATGTACACACAACATTGCTTCCAAAAACATTTTGACAAAAATTTTTTCGAAAAATTTCAAAATAATTTAGCAAAAAGTAGATGTTTTTAGATTCCTTTTCTTAAGGCAAAGACGATGGACAATGTTATTCAACGAAAAAATTAATTCTTCAGGGTGAAACTCGAGGATATAAGTGTGAACTTATATCAGTTGATATCTCGGTGCATTTTTAAGCTAGCGCAAATCTGATAACACAGATCGACGCAGCTTAAAAATCCGCATCGAATGCACTATACTACATCAAGAAACGTTTGATACAAAAATTAGTTATGATCGTTTGAAAAATGATGCATTAGTGTATGTTGAGTTTCCATGTACACTCAACATTGCTTCCAAAAACATTTTGACAAAAATTTTTTCGAAAAATTTCAAAATAATTTAGCAAAAAGTAGATGTTTTTAGATTCCATTTTTCAAGGCAAAGACGATAGACAATGTTATTCAACGAAAAAATTAATTCTTCAGGGTGAAAATCGAGGATATAGGTGTGAACTTATATCAGTTGATATCTCGGTGCATTTTTAAGCTAGCGCAAATCTGATAACACAGATCGACGCAGCTTAAAAATCCGCATCGAATGCACTATATTACATCAAGAAACGCTTGATACAAAAATTAGTTATGATCGTTTGAAAAATGATGCATTAGTGTATGTTGAGTTTCCATGTACACACAACATTGCTTCCAAAAACATTTTGACAAAAATTTTTTCGAAAAATTTCTAAATAATTTAGCAAAAAGTAGATGTTTTTAGATTCCTTTTCTTAAGGCAAAGACGATGGACAATGTTATTCAACGAAAAAATTAATTCTTCAGGGTGAAACTCGAGGATATAAGTGTGAACTTATATCAGTTGATATCTCGGTGCATTTTTAAGCTAGCGCAAATCTGATAACACAGATCGACGCAGCTTAAAAATCCGCATCGAATGCACTATACTACATTGAGAAACGCTTAATACACAAATTAGTTATGATCGTTTGAAAAATGATGCATTAGTGTATGTTGAGTTTCCATGTACACTCAACATTGCTTCCAAAAACATTTTGACAAAAATTTTTTCGAAAAATTTCAAAATAATTTAGCAAAAAGTAGATGTTTTTAGATTCCATTTTTCAAGGCAAAGACGATAGACAATGTTATTCAACGAAAAAATTAATTCTTCAGGGTGAAAATCGAGGATATAAGTGTGAACTTATATCAGTTGATATCTCGGTGCATTTTTAAGCTAGCGCAAATCTGATAACACAGATCGACGCAGCTTAAAAATCCGCATCGAATGCACTATACTACATTGAGAAACGCTTAATACACAAATTAGTTATGATCGTTTGAAAAATGATGCATTAGTGTATGTTGAGTTTCCATGTACACACAACATTGCTTCCAAAAACATTTTGACAAAAATTTTTTCGAAAAATTTCAAAATAATTTAGCAAAAAGTAGATGTTTTCAGATTCCTTTTCTTAAGGCAAAGACGATGGACAATGTTATTCAACGAAAAAATTAATTCTTCAGGGTGAAACTCGAGGATATAAGTGTGAACTTATATCAGTTGATATCTCGGTGCATTTTTAAGCTAGCGCAAATCTGATAACACAGATCGACGCAGCTTAAAAATCCGCATCGAATGCACTATACTACATTGAGAAACGCTTAATACACAAATTAGTTATGATCGTTTGAAAAATGATGCATTAGTGTATGTTGAGTTTCCATGTACACTCAACATTGCTTCCAAAAACATTTTGACAAAAATTTTTTCGAAAAATTTCAAAATAATTTAGCAAAAAGTAGATGTTTTTAGATTCCATTTTTCAAGGCAAAGACGATAGACACTGTTATTCAACGAAAAAATTAATTCTTCAGGGTGAAAATCGAGGATATAAGTGTGAACTTATATCAGTTGATATCTCGGTGCATTTTTAAGCTAGCGCAAATCTGATAACACAGATCGACGCAGCTCAACAATCCGCATCGAATGCACTATACTACATTGAGAAACGCTTAATACAAAAATTAGTTATGATCGTTTGAAAAATGATGCATTAGTGTATGTTGAGTTTCCATGTACACACAACATTGCTTCCAAAAACATTTTGACAAAAATTTTTTCGAAAAATTTCAAAATAATTTAGCAAAAAGTAGATGTTTTCAGATTCCTTTTCTTAAGGCAAAGACGATGGACAATGTTATTCAACGAAAAAATTAATTCTTCAGGGTGAAACTCGAGGATATAAGTGTGAACTTATATCAGTTGATATCTCGGTGCATTTTTAAGCTAGCGCAAATCTGATAACACAGATCGACGCAGCTTAAAAATCCGCATCGAATGCACTATACTACATTGAGAAACGCTTAATACACAAATTAGTTATGATCGTTTGAAAAATGATGCATTAGTGTATGTTGAGTTTCCATGTACACTCAACATTGCTTCCAAAAACATTTTGACAAAAATTTTTTCGAAAAATTTCAAAATAATTTAGCAAAAAGTAGATGTTTTTAGATTCCATTTTTCAAGGCAAAGACGATAGACACTGTTATTCAACGAAAAAATTAATTCTTCAGGGTGAAAATCGAGGATATAAGTGTGAACTTATATCAGTTGATATCTCGGTGCATTTTTAAGCTAGCGCAAATCTGATAACACAGATCGACGCAGCTCAACAATCCGCATCGAATGCACTATACTACATTGAGAAACGCTTAATACAAAAATTAGTTATGATCGTTTGAAAAATGATGCATTAGTGTATGTTGAGTTTCCATGTACACACAACATTGCTTCCAAAAACATTTTGACAAAAATTTTTTCGAAAAATTTCAAAATAATTTAGCAAAAAGTAGATGTTTTCAGATTCCTTTTCTTAAGGCAAAGACGATGGACAATGTTATTCAACGAAAAAATTAATTCTTCAGGGTGAAACTCGAGGATATAAGTGTGAACTTATATCAGTTGATATCTCGGTGCATTTTTAAGCTAGCGCAAATCTGATAACACAGATCGACGCAGCTTAAAAATCCGCATCGAATGCACTATACTACATTGAGAAACGCTTAATACACAAATTAGTTATGATCGTTTGAAAAATGATGCATTAGTGTATGTTGAGTTTCCATGTACACTCAACATTGCTTCCAAAAACATTTTGACAAAAATTTTTTCGAAAAATTTCAAAATAATTTAGCAAAAAGTAGATGTTTTTAGATTCCATTTTTCAAGGCAAAGACGATAGACAATGTTATTCAACGAAAAAATTAATTCTTCAGGGTGAAAATCGAGGATATAAGTGTGAACTTATATCAGTTGATATCTCGGTGCATTTTTAAGCTAGCGCAAATCTGATAACACAGATCGACGCAGCTTAAAAATCCGCATCGAATGCACTATACTACATTGAGAAACGCTTAATACACAAATTAGTTATGATCGTTTGAAAAATGATGCATTAGTGTATGTTGAGTTTCCATGTACACTCAACATTGCTTCCAAAAACATTTTGACAAAAATTTTTTCGAAAAATTTCAAAATAATTTAGCAAAAAGTAGATGTTTTTAGATTCCTTTTCTTAAAGCAAAGACGATGGACAATGTTATTCAACGAAAAAATTAATTCTTCAGGGTGAAAATCGAGGATATAGGTGTGAACTTATATCAGTTGATATCTCGGTGCATTTTTAAGCTAGCGCAAATCTGATAACACAGATCGACGCAGCTTAAAAATCCGCATCGAATGCACTATACTACATCAAGAAACGCTTGATACAAAAATTAGTTATGATCGTTTGAAAAATGATGCATTAGTGTATGTTGAGTTTCCATGTACACTCAACATTGCTTCCAAAAACATTTTGACAAAAATTTTTTCGAAAAATTTCAAAATAATTTAGCAAAAAGTAGATGTTTTTAGATTCCATTTTTCAAGGCAAAGACGATAGACAATGTTATTCAACGAAAAAATTAATTCTTCAGGGTGAAAATCGAGGATATAGGTGTGAACTTATATCAGTTGATATCTCGGTGCATTTTTAAGCTAGCGCAAATCTGATAACACAGATCGACGCAGCTTAAAAATCCGCATCGAATGCACTATACTACATCAAGAAACGCTTGATACAAAAATTAGTTATGATCGTTTGAAAAATGATGCATTAGTGTATGTTGAGTTTCCATGTACACACAACATTGCTTCCAAAAACATTTTGACAAAAATTTTTTCGAAAAATTTCAAAATAATTTAGCAAAAAGTAGATGTTTTTAGATTCCTTTTCTTAAGGCAAAGACGATGGACAATGTTATTCAACGAAAAAATTAATTCTTCAGGGTGAAAATCGAGGATATAGGTGTGAACTTATATCAGTTGATATCTCGGTGCATTTTTAAGCTAGCGCAAATCTGATAACACAGATCGACGCAGCTTAAAAATCCGCATCGAATGCACTATACTACATCAAGAAACGCTTGATACAAAAATTAGTTATGATCGTTTGAAAAATGATGCATTAGTGTATGTTGAGTTTCCATGTACACTCAACATTGCTTCCAAAAACATTTTGACAAAAATTTTTTCGAAAAATTTCAAAATAATTTAGCAAAAAGTAGATGTTTTTAGATTCCATTTTTCAAGGCAAAGACGATAGACAATGTTATTCAACGAAAAAATTAATTCTTCAGGGTGAAAATCGAGGATATAGGTGTGAACTTATATCAGTTGATATCTCGGTGCATTTTTAAGCTAGCGCAAATCTGATAACACAGATCGACGCAGCTTAAAAATCCGCATCGAATGCACTATACTACATCAAGAAACGCTTGATACAAAAATTAGTTATGATCGTTTGAAAAATGATGCATTAGTGTATGTTGAGTTTCCATGTACACACAACATTGCTTCCAAAAACATTTTGACAAAAATTTTTTCGAAAAATTTCAAAATAATTTAGCAAAAAGTAGATGTTTTTAGATTCCTTTTCTTAAGGCAAAGACGATGGACAATGTTATTCAACGAAAAAATTAATTCTTCAGGGTGAAAATCGAGGATATAGGTGTGAACTTATATCAGTTGATATCTCGGTGCATTTTTAAGCTAGCGCAAATCTGATAACACAGATCGACGCAGCTTAAAAATCCGCATCGAATGCACTATACTACATCAAGAAACGCTTGATACAAAAATTAGTTATGATCGTTTGAAAAATGATGCATTAGTGTATGTTGAGTTTCCATGTACACACAACATTGCTTCCAAAAACATTTTGACAAAAATTTTTTCGAAAAATTTCAAAATAATTTAGCAAAAAGTAGATGTTTTTAGATTCCTTTTCTTAAGGCAAAGACGATGGACAATGTTATTCAACGAAAAAATTAATTCTTCAGGGTGAAACTCGAGGATATAAGTGTGAACTTATATCAGTTGATATCTCGGTGCATTTTTAAGCTAGCGCAAATCTGATAACACAGATCGACGCAGCTTAAAAATCCGCATCGAATGCACTATACTACATCAAGAAACGTTTGATACAAAAATTAGTTATGATCGTTTGAAAAATGATGCATTAGTGTATGTTGAGTTTCCATGTACACTCAACATTGCTTCCAAAAACATTTTGACAAAAATTTTTTCGAAAAATTTCAAAATAATTTAGCAAAAAGTAGATGTTTTTAGATTCCATTTTTCAAGGCAAAGACGATAGACAATGTTATTCAACGAAAAAATTAATTCTTCAGGGTGAAAATCGAGGATATAGGTGTGAACTTATATCAGTTGATATCTCGGTGCATTTTTAAGCTAGCGCAAATCTGATAACACAGATCGACGCAGCTTAAAAATCCGCATCGAATGCACTATACTACATCAAGAAACGCTTGATACAAAAATTAGTTATGATCGTTTGAAAAATGATGCATTAGTGTATGTTGAGTTTCCATGTACACTCAACATTGCTTCCAAAAACATTTTGACAAAAATTTTTTCGAAAAATTTCAAAATAATTTAGCAAAAAGTAGATGTTTTTAGATTCCATTTTTCAAGGCAAAGACGATAGACAATGTTATTCAACGAAAAAATTAATTCTTCAGGGTGAAAATCGAGGATATAAGTGTGAACTTATATCAGTTGATATCTCGGTGCATTTTTAAGCTAGCGCAAATCTGATAACACAGCTCGTCGCAGCTTAAAAATCCGCATCGAATGCACTATACTACATCAAGAAACGCTTGATACACAAATTAGTTATGATCGTTTGAAAAATGATGCATTAGTGTATGTTGAGTTTCCATGTACACTCAACATTGCTTCCAAAAACATTTTGACAAAAATTTTTTCGAAAAATTTCAAAATAATTTAGCAAAAAGTAGATGTTTTTAGATTCCATTTTTCAAGGCAAAGACGATAGACAATGTTATTCAACGAAAAAATTAATTCTTCAGGGTGAAAATCGAGGATATAAGTGTGAACTTATATCAGTTGATATCTCGGTGCATTTTTAAGCTAGCGCAAATCTGATAACACAGATCGACGCAGCTTAAAAATCCGCATCGAATGCATTATACTACATTGAGAAACGCTTAATACACAAATTAGTTATGATCGTTTGAAAAATGATGCATTAGTGTATGTTGAGTTTCCATGTACACTCAACATTGCTTCCAAAAACATTTTGACAAAAATTTTTTCGAAAAATTTCAAAATAATTTAGCAAAAAGTAGATGTTTTTAGATTCCATTTTTCAAGGCAAAGACGATGGACAATGTTATTCAACAAAAAAATTAATTCTTCAGGGTGAAAATCGAGAATATAAGTGTGAACTTATATCAGTTGATATCTCGGTGCATTTTTAAGCTAGCGCAAATCTGATAACACAGATCGACGCAGCTTAAAAATCCGCATCGAATGCACTATACTACATTAAGAAACGCTTAATACAAAAATTAGTTATGATCGTTTGAAAAATGATGCATTAGTGTATGTTAAGTTTCCATGTACACTCAACATTGCTTCCAAAAACATTTTGACAAAAATTTTTTCGAAAAATTTCAAAATAATTTAGCAAAAAGTAGATGTTTTTAGATTCCATTTTTCAAGGCAAAGACGATAGACAATGTTATTCAACGAAAAAATTAATTCTTCAGGGTGAAAATCGAGGATATAAGTGTGAACTTATATCAGTTGATATCTCGGTGCATTTTTAAGCTAGCGCAAATCTGATAACACAGATCGACGCAGCTTAAAAATCCGCATCGAATGCACTATACTACATTGAGAAACGCTTAATACACAAATTAGTTATGATCGTTTGAAAAATGATGCATTAGTGTATGTTGAGTTTCCATGTACACTCAACATTGCTTCCAAAAACATTTTGACAAAACTTTTTTCGAAAAATTTCAAAATAATTTAGCAAAAAGTAGATGTTTTTAGATTCCATTTTTCAAGGCAAAGACGATGGACAATGTTATTCAACGAAAAAATTAATTCTTCAGGGTGAAAATCGAGGATATAAGTGTGAACTTATATCAGTTGATATCTCGATGCATTTTTAAGCTAGCGCAAATCTGATAACACAGATCGACGCAGCTTAAAAATCCGCATCGAATGCACTATACTACATAGAGAAACGCTTGATACAAAAATTAGTTATGATCGTTTGAAAAATGATGCATTAGTGTATGTTGAGTTTCCATGTACACTCAACATTGCTTCCAAAAACATTTTGACAAAAATTTTTTCGAAAAATTTCAAAATAATTTAGCAAAAAGTAGATGTTTTTAGATTCCATTTTTCAAGGCAAAAACGATGGACAATGTTATTCAACGAAAAAATTAATTCTTCAGGGTGAAAATCGAGGATATAAGTGTGAACTTATATCAGTTGATATCTCGGTGCATTTTTAAGCTAGCGCAAATCTGATAACACAGATCGACGCAGCTTAAAAATCCGCATCGAATGCACTATACTACATTGAGAAACGTTTAATACAAAAATTAGTTATGATCGTTTGAAAAATGATGCATTAGTGTATGTTGAGTTTCCATGTACACTCAACATTGCTTCCAAAAACATTTTGACAAAAATTTTATTGAAAAATTTCAAAATAATTTAGCAAAAAGTAGATGTTTTTAGATTCCATTTTTCAAGGCAAAGACGATGGACAATGTTATTCAACGAAAAAATTAATTCTTCAGGGTGAAAATCGAGGATATAAGTGTGAACTTATATCAGTTGATATCTCGGTGCATTTTTAAGCTAGCGCAAATCTGATAACACAGATCGACGCAGCTTAAAAATCCGCATCGAATGCACTATACTACATTGAGAAACGCTTAATACAAAAATTAGTTATGATCGTTTGAAAAATGATGCATTAGTGTATGTTAAGTTTCCATGTACACTCAACATTGCTTCCAAAAACATTTTGACAAAAATTTTTTCGAAAAATTTCAAAATAATTTAGCAAAAAGTAGATGTTTTTAGATTCCATTTTTCAAGGCAAAGACGATAGACAATGTTATTCAACGAAAAAATTAATTCTTCAGGGTGAAAATCGAGGATATAAGTGTGAACTTATATCAGTTGATATCTCGGTGCATTTTTAAGCTAGCGCAAATCTGATAACACAGATCGACGCAGCTTAAAAATCCGCATCGAATGCACTATACTACATTGAGAAACGCTTAATACACAAATTAGTTATGATCGTTTGAAAAATGATGCATTAGTGTATGTTGAGTTTCCATGTACACTCAACATTGCTTCCAAAAACATTTTGACAAAACTTTTTTCGAAAAATTTCAGAATAATTTAGCAAAAAGTAGATGTTTTTAGATTTCATTTTTCAAGGCAAAGACGATGGACAATGTTATTCAACGAAAAAATTAATTCTTCAGGGTGAAAATCGAGGATATAAGTGTGAACTTATATCAGTTGATATCTCGATGCATTTTTAAGCTAGCGCAAATCTGATAACACAGATCGACGCAGCTTAAAAATCCGCATCGAATGCACTATACTACATAGAGAAACGCTTGATAAAAAAATTAGTTATGATCGTTTGAAAAATGATGCATTAGTGTATGTTGAGTTTCCATGTACACTCAACATTGCTTCCAAAAACATTTTGACAAAAATTTTTTCGAAAAATTTCAAAATAATTTAGCAAAAAGTAGATGTTTTTAGATTCCTTTTTTCAAGGCAAAGACGATGGACAATGTTATTCAACGAAAAAATTAATTCTTCAGGGTGAAAATCGAGGATATAAGTGTGAACTTATATCAGTTGATATCTCGGTGCATTTTTAAGCTAGCGCAAATCTGATAACACAGATCGACGCAGCTTAAAAATCCGCATCGAATGCACTATACTACATTCAGAAACGCTTGATACAAAAATTAGTTATGATCGTTTGAAAAATGATGCATTAGTGTATGTTGAGTTTCCATGTACACTCAACATTGCTTCCAAAAACATTTTGACAAAAATTTTTTCGAAAAATTTCAAAATAATTTAGCAAAAAGTAGATGTTTTTAGATTCCATTTTTCAAGGCAAAGACGATGGACAATGTTATTCAACGAAAAAATTAATTCTTCAGGGTGAAAATCGAGGATATAAGTGTGAACTTATATCAGTTGATATCTCGGTGCATTTTTAAGCTAGCGCAATTCTGATAACACAGATCGACGCAGCTTAAAAATCCGCATCGAATGCACTATACTACATTGAGAAACGCTTAATACAAAAATTAGTTATGATCGTTTGAAAAATGATGCATTAGTGTATGTTGAGTTTCCATGTACACTCAACATTGCTTCCAAAAACATTTTGACAAAAATTTTTTCGAAAAATTTCAAAATAATTTAGCAAAAAGTAGATGTTTTTAGATTCCATTTTTCAAGGCAAAGACGATGGACAATGTTATTCAACGAAAAAATTAATTCTTCAGGGTGAAAATCGAGGATATAAGTGTGAACTTATATCAGTTGATATCTCGGTGCATTTTTAAGCTAGCGCAATTCTGATAACACAGATCGACGCAGCTTAAAAATCCGCATCGAATGCACTATACTACATTGAGAAACGCTTAATACAAAAATTAGTTATGATCGTTTGAAAAATGATGCATTAGTGTATGTTGAGTTTCCATGTACACTCAACATTGCTTCCAAAAACATTTTGACAAAAATTTTTTCAAAAAATTTCAGAATAATGTAGCAAAAAGTAGATGTTTTTAGATTCCTATTTTCAAGGCGAAGACGATGGACAATGTTATTCAACGAAAAAATTAATTCTTCAGGGTGAAAATCGAGGATATAAGTGTGAACTTATATCAGTTGATATCTCGGTGCATTTTTAAGCTAGCGCAATTCTGATAACACAGATCGACGCAGCTTAAAAATCCGCATCGAATGCACTATACTACATTGAGAAACGCTTAATACAAAAATTAGTTATGATCGTTTGAAAAATGATGCATTAGTGTATGTTGAGTTTCCATGTACACTCAACATTGCTTCCAAAAACATTTTGACAAAAATTTTTTCGAAAAATTTCAAAATAATTTAGCAAAAAGTAGATGTTTTTAGATTCCTTTTTTCAAGGCAAAGACGATGGACAATGTTATTCAACGAAAAAATCAATTCTTCAGGGTGAAAATCGAGGATATAAGTGTGAACTTATATCAGTTGATATCTCGGTGCATTTTTAAGCTAGCGCAAATCTGATAACACAGATCGACGCAGCTTAAAAATCCGCATCGAATGCACTATACTACATTAAGAAACGCTTAGTACACAAATTAGTTATGATCGTTTGAAAAATGTTGCATTAGTGTATGTTGAGTTTCCATGTACACTCAACATTGCTTCCAAAAACATTTTGACAAAAATTTTTTCGAAAAATTTCAAAATAATTTAGCAAAAAGTAGATGTTTTTAGATTCCCTTTTTCAATGCAAAGACGATGGACAATGTTATTCAACGAAAAAATTAATTCTTCAGGGTGAAAATCGAGGATATAAGTGTGAACTTATATCAGTTGATATCTCGGTGCATTTTTAAGCTAGCGCAAATCTGATAACACAGATCGACGCAGCTTAAAAATCCGCATCGAATGCACTATACTACATTCAGAAACGCTTGATACAAAAATTAGTTATGATCGTTTGAAAAATGATGCATTAGTGTATGTTGAGTTTCCATGTACACTCAACATTGCTTCCAAAAACATTTTGACAAAAATTTTTTCGAAAAATTTCAAAATAATTTAGCAAAAAGTAGATGTTTTTAGATTCCATTTTTCAAGGCAAAGACGATGGACAATGTTATTCAACGAAAAAATTAATTCTTCAGGGTGAAAATCGAGGATATAAGTGTGAACTTATATCAGTTGATATCTCGGTGCATTTTTAAGCTAGCGCAAATCTGATAACACAGATCGACGCAGCTTAAAAATCCGCATCGAATGCACTATACTACATTGAGAAACGCTTAATACAAAAATTAGTTATGATCGTTTGAAAAATGATGCATTAGTGTATGTTGAGTTTCCATGTACACTCAACATTGCTTCCAAAAACATTTTGACAAAAATTTTTTCAAAAAATTTCAAAATAATGTAGCAAAAAGTAGATGTTTTTAGATTCCTTTTTTCAAGGCGAAGACGATGGACAATGTTATTCAACGAAAAAATTAATTCTTCAGGGTGAAAATCGAGGATATAAGTGTGAACTTATATCAGTTGATATCTCGGTGCATTTTTAAGCTAGCGCAATTCTGATAACACAGATCGACGCAGCTTAAAAATCCGCATCGAATGCACTATACTACATTGAGAAACGCTTAATACAAAAATTAGTTATGATCGTTTGAAAAATGATGCATTAGTGTATGTTGAGTTTCCATGTACACTCAACATTGCTTCCAAAAACATTTTGACAAAAATTTTTTCGAAAAATTTCAAAATAATTTAGCAAAAAGTAGATGTTTTTAGATTCCTTTTTTCAAGGCAAAGACGATGGACAATGTTATTCAACGAAAAAATCAATTCTTCAGGGTGAAAATCGAGGATATAAGTGTGAACTTATATCAGTTGATATCTCGGTGCATTTTTAAGCTAGCGCAAATCTGATAACACAGATCGACGCAGCTTAAAAATCCGCATCGAATGCACTATACTACATTAAGAAACGCTTAGTACACAAATTAGTTATGATCGTTTGAAAAATGTTGCATTAGTGTATGTTGAGTTTCCATGTACACTCAACATTGCTTCCAAAAACATTTTGACAAAAATTTTTTCGAAAAATTTCAAAATAATTTAGCAAAAAGTAGATGTTTTTAGATTCCCTTTTTCAATGCAAAGACGATGGACAATGTTATTCAACGAAAAAATTAATTCTTCAGGGTGAAAATCGAGGATATAAGTGTGAACTTATATCAGTTGATATCTCGGTGCATTTTTAAGCTAGCGCAAATCTGATAACACAGATCGACGCAGCTTAAAAATCCGCATCGAATGCACTATACTACATTCAGAAACGCTTGATACAAAAATTAGTTATGATCGTTTGAAAAATGATGCATTAGTGTATGTTGAGTTTCCATGTACACTCAACATTGCTTCCAAAAACATTTTGACAAAAATTTTTTCGAAAAATTTCAAAATAATTTAGCAAAAAGTAGATGTTTTTAGATTCCATTTTTCAAGGCAAAGACGATGGACAATGTTATTCAACGAAAAAATTAATTCTTCAGGGTGAAAATCGAGGATATAAGTGTGAACTTATATCAGTTGATATCTCGGTGCATTTTTAAGCTAGCGCAAATCTGATAACACAGATCGACGCAGCTTAAAAATCCGCATCGAATGCACTATACTACATTGAGAAACGCTTAATACAAAAATTAGTTATGATCGTTTGAAAAATGATGCATTAGTGTATGTTGAGTTTCCATGTACACTCAACATTGCTTCCAAAAACATTTTGACAAAAATTTTTTCAAAAAATTTCAAAATAATGTAGCAAAAAGTAGATGTTTTTAGATTCCTTTTTTCAAGGCGAAGACGATGGACAATGTTATTCAACGAAAAAATTAATTCTTCAGGGTGAAAATCGAGGATATAAGTGTGAACTTATATCAGTTGATATCTCGGTGCATTTTTAAGCTAGCGCAATTCTGATAACACAGATCGACGCAGCTTAAAAATCCGCATCGAATGCACTATACTACATTGAGAAACGCTTAATACAAAAATTAGTTATGATCGTTTGAAAAATGATGCATTAGTGTATGTTGAGTTTCCATGTACACTCAACATTGCTTCCAAAAACATTTTGACAAAAATTTTTTCGAAAAATTTCAAAATAATTTAGCAAAAAGTAGATGTTTTTAGATTCCTTTTTTCAAGGCAAAGACGATGGACAATGTTATTCAACGAAAAAATCAATTCTTCAGGGTGAAAATCGAGGATATAAGTGTGAACTTATATCAGTTGATATCTCGGTGCATTTTTAAGCTAGCGCAAATCTGATAACACAGATCGACGCAGCTTAAAAATCCGCATCGAATGCACTATACTACATTAAGAAACGCTTAGTACACAAATTAGTTATGATCGTTTGAAAAATGTTGCATTAGTGTATGTTGAGTTTCCATGTACACTCAACATTGCTTCCAAAAACATTTTGACAAAAATTTTTTCGAAAAATTTCAAAATAATTTAGCAAAAAGTAGATGTTTTTAGATTCCCTTTTTCAATGCAAAGACGATGGACAATGTTATTCAACGAAAAAATTAATTCTTCAGGGTGAAAATCGAGGATATAAGTGTGAACTTATATCAGTTGATATCTCGGTGCATTTTTAAGCTAGCGCAAATCTGATAACACAGATCGACGCAGCTTAAAAATCCGCATCGAATGCACTATACTACATTCAGAAACGCTTGATACAAAAATTAGTTATGATCGTTTGAAAAATGATGCATTAGTGTATGTTGAGTTTCCATGTACACTCAACATTGCTTCCAAAAACATTTTGACAAAAATTTTTTCGAAAAATTTCAAAATAATTTAGCAAAAAGTAGATGTTTTTAGATTCCATTTTTCAAGGCAAAGACGATGGACAATGTTATTCAACGAAAAAATTAATTCTTCAGGGTGAAAATCGAGGATATAAGTGTGAACTTATATCAGTTGATATCTCGGTGCATTTTTAAGCTAGCGCAAATCTGATAACACAGATCGACGCAGCTTAAAAATCCGCATCGAATGCACTATACTACATTGAGAAACGCTTGATACAAAAATTAGTTATGATCGTTTGAAAAATGATGCATTAGTGTATGTTGAGTTTCCATGTACACTCAACATTGCTTCCAAAAACATTTTGACAAAAATTTTTTCGAAAAATTTCAAAATAATTTAGCAAAAAGTAGATGTTTTTAGATTCCTTTTTTCAAGGCAAAGACGATGGACAATGTTATTCAACGAAAAAATTAATTCTTCAGGGTGAAAATCGAGGATATAAGTGTGAACTTATATCAGTTGATATCTCGGTGCATTTTTAAGCTAGCGCAAATCTGATAACACAGATCGACGCAGCTTAAAAATCCGCATCGAATGCACTATACTACATTCAGAAACGCTTGATACAAAAATTAGTTATGATCGTTTGAAAAATGATGCATTAGTGTATGTTGAGTTTCCATGTACACTCAACATTGCTTCCAAAAACATTTTGACAAAAATTTTTTCGAAAAATTTCAAAATAATTTAGCAAAAAGTAGATGTTTTTAGATTCCATTTTTCAAGGCAAAGACGATGGACAATGTTATTCAACGAAAAAATTAATTCTTCAGGGTGAAAATCGAGGATATAAGTGTGAACTTATATCAGTTGATATCTCGGTGCATTTTTAAGCTAGCGCAATTCTGATAACACAGATCGACGCAGCTTAAAAATCCGCATCGAATGCACTATACTACATTGAGAAACGCTTAATACAAAAATTAGTTATGATCGTTTGAAAAATGATGCATTAGTGTATGTTGAGTTTCCATGTACACTCAACATTGCTTCCAAAAACATTTTGACAAAAATTTTTTCGAAAAATTTCAAAATAATTTAGCAAAAAGTAGATGTTTTTAGATTCCATTTTTCAAGGCAAAGACGATGGACAATGTTATTCAACGAAAAAATTAATTCTTCAGGGTGAAAATCGAGGATATAAGTGTGAACTTATATCAGTTGATATCTCGGTGCATTTTTAAGCTAGCGCAATTCTGATAACACAGATCGACGCAGCTTAAAAATCCGCATCGAATGCACTATACTACATTGAGAAACGCTTAATACAAAAATTAGTTATGATCGTTTGAAAAATGATGCATTAGTGTATGTTGAGTTTCCATGTACACTCAACATTGCTTCCAAAAACATTTTGACAAAAATTTTTTCAAAAAATTTCAAAATAATGTAGCAAAAAGTAGATGTTTTTAGATTCCTTTTTTCAAGGCGAAGACGATGGACAATGTTATTCAACGAAAAAATTAATTCTTCAGGGTGAAAATCGAGGATATAAGTGTGAACTTATATCAGTTGATATCTCGGTGCATTTTTAAGCTAGCGCAATTCTGATAACACAGATCGACGCAGCTTAAAAATCCGCATCGAATGCACTATACTACATTGAGAAACGCTTAATACAAAAATTAGTTATGATCGTTTGAAAAATGATGCATTAGTGTATGTTGAGTTTCCATGTACACTCAACATTGCTTCCAAAAACATTTTGACAAAAATTTTTTCGAAAAATTTCAAAATAATTTAGCAAAAAGTAGATGTTTTTAGATTCCTTTTTTCAAGGCAAAGACGATGGACAATGTTATTCAACGAAAAAATCAATTCTTCAGGGTGAAAATCGAGGATATAAGTGTGAACTTATATCAGTTGATATCTCGGTGCATTTTTAAGCTAGCGCAAATCTGATAACACAGATCGACGCAGCTTAAAAATCCGCATCGAATGCACTATACTACATTGAGAAACGCTTGATACAAAAATTAGTTATGATCGTTTGAAAAATGATGCATTAGTGTATGTTGAGTTTCCATGTACACTCAACATTGCTTCCAAAAACATTTTGACAAAAATTTTTTCGAAAAATTTCAAAATAATTTAGCAAAAAGTAGATGTTTTTAGATTCCCTTTTTCAATGCAAAGACGATGGACAATGTTATTCAACGAAAAAATTAATTCTTCAGGGTGAAAATCGAGGATATAAGTGTGAACTTATATCAGTTGATATCTCGGTGCATTTTTAAGCTAGCGCAAATCTGATAACACAGATCGACGCAGCTTAAAAATCCGCATCGAATGCACTATACTACATTCAGAAACGCTTGATACAAAAATTAGTTATGATCGTTTGAAAAATGATGCATTAGTGTATGTTGAGTTTCCATGTACACTCAACATTGCTTCCAAAAACATTTTGACAAAAATTTTTTCGAAAAATTTCAAAATAATTTAGCGAAAAGTAGATGTTTTTAGATTCCATTTTTCAAGGCAAAGACGATGGACAATGTTATTCAACGAAAAAATTAATTCTTCAGGGTGAAAATCGAGGATATAAGTGTGAACTTATATCAGTTGATATCTCGGTGCATTTTTAAGCTAGCGCAAATCTGATAACACAGATCGACGCAGCTTAAAAATCCGCATCGAATGCACTATACTACATTGAGAAACGTTTAATACAAAAATTAGTTATGATCGTTTGAAAAATGATGCATTAGTGTATGTTGAGTTTCCATGTACACTCAACATTGCTTCCAAAAACATTTTGACAAAAATTTTTTCGAAAAATTTCAAAATAATTTAGCAAAAAGTAGATGTTTTTAGATTCCATTTTTCAAGGCAAAGACGATGGACAATGTTATTCAACGAAAAAATTAATTCTTCAGGGTGAAAATTGAGGATATAAGTGTGAACTTATATCAGTTGATATCTCGGTGCATTTTTAAGCTAGCGCAAATCTGATAACACAGATCGACGCAGCTTAAAAATCCGCATCGAATGCACTATACTACATTGAGAAACGCTTGATACAAAAATTAGTTATGATCGTTTGAAAAATGATGCATTAGTGTATGTTGAGTTTCCATGTACACTCAACATTGCTTCCAAAAACATTTTGACAAAAATTTTTTCGAAAAATTTCAAAATAATTTAGCAAAAAGTAGATGTTTTTAGATTCCTTTTTTCAAGGCAAAGACGATGGACGATGTTATTCAACGAAAAAATTAATTCTTCAGGGTGAAAATCGAGGATATAAGTGTGAACTTATATCAGTTGATATCTCGGTGCATTTTTAAGCTAGCGCAAATCTGATAACACAGATCGACGCAGCTTAAAAATCCGCATCGAATGCACTATACTACATTCAGAAACGCTTGATACAAAAATTAGTTATGATCGTTTGAAAAATGATGCATTAGTGTATGTTGAGTTTCCATGTACACTCAACATTGCTTCCAAAAACATTTTGACAAAAATTTTTTCGAAAAATTTCAAAATAATTTAGCAAAAAGTAGATGTTTTTAGATTCCATTTTTCAAGGCAAAGACGATGGACAATGTTATTCAACGAAAAAATTAATTCTTCAGGGTGAAAATCGAGGATATAAGTGTGAACTTATATCAGTTGATATCTCGGTGCATTTTTAAGCTAGCGCAAATCTGATAACACAGATCGACGCAGCTTAAAAATCCGCATCGAATGCACTATACTACATTGAGAAACGCTTGATACAAAAATTAGTTATGATCGTTTGAAAAATGATGCATTAGTGTATGTTGAGTTTCCATGTACACTCAACATTGCTTCCAAAAACATTTTGACAAAAATTTTTTCGAAAAATTTCAAAATAATTTAGCAAAAAGTAGATGTTTTTAGATTCCATTTTTCAAGGCAAAGACGATGGACAATGTTATTCAACGAAAAAATTAATTCTTCAGGGTGAAAATTGAGGATATAAGTGTGAACTTATATCAGTTGATATCTCGGTGCATTTTTAAGCTAGCGCAAATCTGATAACACAGATCGACGCAGCTTAAAAATCCGCATCGAATGCACTATACTACATTGAGAAACGCTTGATACAAAAATTAGTTATGATCGTTTGAAAAA
The DNA here is from genome assembly GCA_964057225.1 of Auanema rhodensis. Taxonomy (NCBI): domain Eukaryota; kingdom Metazoa; phylum Nematoda; class Chromadorea; order Rhabditida; family Rhabditidae; genus Auanema; species Auanema rhodense. The sequence goes on along the minus strand of OZ059899.1, from coordinate 2,830,001 downwards.
TGATGCATTAGTGTATGTTGAGTTTCCATGTACACTCAACATTGCTTCCAAAAACATTTTGACAAAAATTTTTTCGAAAAATTTCAAAATAATTTAGCAAAAAGTAGATGTTTTTAGATTCCATTTTTCAAGGCAAAGACGATGGACAATGTTATTCAACGAAAAAATTAATTCTTCAGGGTGAAAATCGGGTATATATGTGTGAACTTATATCAGTTGATATCTCGGTGCATTTTTAAGCTAGCGCAAATCTGATAACACAGATCGACGCAGCTTAAAAATCCGCATCGAATGCACTATACTACATTGAGAAACGCTTGATACAAAAATTAGTTATGATCGTTTGAAAAATGATGCATTAGTGTATGTTGAGTTTCCATGTACACTCAACATTGCTTCCAAAAACATTTTGACAAAAATTTTTTCGAAAAATTTCAAAATAATTTAGCAAAAAGTAGATGTTTTTAGATTCCATTTTTCAAGGCAAAGACGATGGACAATGTTATTCAACGAAAAAATTAATTCTTCAGGGTGAAAATTGAGGATATAAGTGTGAACTTATATCAGTTGATATCTCGGTGCATTTTTAAGCTAGCGCAAATCTGATAACACAGATCGACGCAGCTTAAAAATCCGCATCGAATGCACTATACTACATTGAGAAACGCTTGATACAAAAATTAGTTATGATCGTTTGAAAAATGATGCATTAGTGTATGTTGAGTTTCCATGTACACTCAACATTGCTTCCAAAAACATTTTGACAAAAATTTTTTCGAAAAATTTCAAAATAATTTAGCAAAAAGTAGATGTTTTTAGATTCCTTTTTTCAAGGCAAAGACGATGGACAATGTTATTCAACGAAAAAATTAATTCTTCAGGGTGAAAATCGAGGATATAAGTGTGAACTTATATCAGTTGATATCTCGGTGCATTTTTAAGCTAGCGCAAATCTGATAACACAGATCGACGCAGCTTAAAAATCCGCATCGAATGCACTATACTACATTCAGAAACGCTTGATACAAAAATTAGTTATGATCGTTTGAAAAATGATGCATTAGTGTATGTTGAGTTTCCATGTACACTCAACATTGCTTCCAAAAACATTTTGACAAAAATTTTTTCGAAAAATTTCAAAATAATTTAGCAAAAAGTAGATGTTTTTAGATTCCATTTTTCAAGGCAAAGACGATGGACAATGTTATTCAACGAAAAAATTAATTCTTCAGGGTGAAAATCGAGGATATAAGTGTGAACTTATATCAGTTGATATCTCGGTGCATTTTTAAGCTAGCGCAATTCTGATAACACAGATCGACGCAGCTTAAAAATCCGCATCGAATGCACTATACTACATTGAGAAACGCTTAATACAAAAATTAGTTATGATCGTTTGAAAAATGATGCATTAGTGTATGTTGAGTTTCCATGTACACTCAACATTGCTTCCAAAAACATTTTGACAAAAATTTTTTCGAAAAATTTCAAAATAATTTAGCAAAAAGTAGATGTTTTTAGATTCCATTTTTCAAGGCAAAGACGATGGACAATGTTATTCAACGAAAAAATTAATTCTTCAGGGTGAAAATCGAGGATATAAGTGTGAACTTATATCAGTTGATATCTCGGTGCATTTTTAAGCTAGCGCAATTCTGATAACACAGATCGACGCAGCTTAAAAATCCGCATCGAATGCACTATACTACATTGAGAAACGCTTAATACAAAAATTAGTTATGATCGTTTGAAAAATGATGCATTAGTGTATGTTGAGTTTCCATGTACACTCAACATTGCTTCCAAAAACATTTTGACAAAAATTTTTTCAAAAAATTTCAAAATAATGTAGCAAAAAGTAGATGTTTTTAGATTCCTTTTTTCAAGGCGAAGACGATGGACAATGTTATTCAACGAAAAAATTAATTCTTCAGGGTGAAAATCGAGGATATAAGTGTGAACTTATATCAGTTGATATCTCGGTGCATTTTTAAGCTAGCGCAATTCTGATAACACAGATCGACGCAGCTTAAAAATCCGCATCGAATGCACTATACTACATTGAGAAACGCTTAATACAAAAATTAGTTATGATCGTTTGAAAAATGATGCATTAGTGTATGTTGAGTTTCCATGTACACTCAACATTGCTTCCAAAAACATTTTGACAAAAATTTTTTCGAAAAATTTCAAAATAATTTAGCAAAAAGTAGATGTTTTTAGATTCCTTTTTTCAAGGCAAAGACGATGGACAATGTTATTCAACGAAAAAATCAATTCTTCAGGGTGAAAATCGAGGATATAAGTGTGAACTTATATCAGTTGATATCTCGGTGCATTTTTAAGCTAGCGCAAATCTGATAACACAGATCGACGCAGCTGAAAAATCCGCATCGAATGCACTATACTACATTCAGAAACGCTTGATACAAAAATTAGTTATGATCGTTTGAAAAATGATGCATTAGTGTATGTTGAGTTTCCATGTACACTCAACATTGCTTCCAAAAACATTTTGACAAAAATTTTTTCGAAAAATTTCAAAATAATTTAGCAAAAAGTAGATGTTTTTAGATTCCATTTTTCAAGGCAAAGACGATGGACAATGTTATTCAACGAAAAAATTAATTCTTCAGGGTGAAAATCGAGGATATAAGTGTGAACTTATATCAGTTGATATCTCGGTGCATTTTTAAGCTAGCGCAATTCTGATAACACAGATCGACGCAGCTTAAAAATCCGCATCGAATGCACTATACTACATTGAGAAACGCTTAATACAAAAATTAGTTATGATCGTTTGAAAAATGATGCATTAGTGTATGTTGAGTTTCCATGTACACTCAACATTGCTTCCAAAAACATTTTGACAAAAATTTTTTCAAAAAATTTCAAAATAATGTAGCAAAAAGTAGATGTTTTTAGATTCCTTTTTTCAAGGCAAAGACGATGGACAATGTTATTCAACGAAAAAATCAATTCTTCAGGGTGAAAATCGAGGATATAAGTGTGAACTTATATCAGTTGATATCTCGGTGCATTTTTAAGCTAGCGCAAATCTGATAACACAGATCGACGCAGCTTAAAAATCCGCATCGAATGCACTATAATACATTGAGAAACGCTTGATACAAAAATTAGTTATGATCGTTTGAAAAATGATGCATTAGTGTATGTTGAGTTTCCATGTACACTCAACATTGCTTCCAAAAACATTTTGACAAAAATTTTTTCGAAAAATTTCAAAATAATTTAGCAAAAAGTAGATGTTTTTAGATTCCTTTTTTCAAGGCAAAGACGATGGACAATGTTATTCAACGAAAAAATTAATTCTTCAGGGTGAAAATCGAGGATATAAGTGTGAACTTATATCAGTTGATATCTCGGTGCATTTTTAAGCTAGCGCAAATCTGATAACACAGATCGACGCAGCTTAAAAATCCGCATCGAATGCACTATACTACATTGAGAAACGCTTAGTACACAAATTAGTTATGATCGTTTGAAAAATGATGCATTAGTGTATGTTGAGTTTCCATGTACACTCAACATTGCTTCCAAAAACATTTTGACAAAAATTTTTTCGAAAAATTTCAAAATAATTTAGCAAAAAGTAGATGTTTTTAGATTCCTTTTTTCAAGGCAAAGACGATGGACAATGTTATTCAACGAAAAAATTAATTCTTCAGGGTGAAAATCGAGGATATAAGTGTGAACTTATATCAGTTGATATCTCGGTGCATTTTCAAGCTAGCGCAAATCTGATAACACAGATCGACGCAGCTTAAAAATCCGCATCGAATGCACTATACTACATTGAGAAACGCTTGATACAAAAATTAGTTATGATCGTTTGAAAAATGATGCATTAGTGTATGTTGAGTTTCCATGTACACTCAACATTGCTTCCAAAAACATTTTGACAAAAATTTTTTCGAAAAATTTCAAAATAATTTAGCAAAAAGTAGATGTTTTTAGATTCCATTTTTCAAGGCAAAGACGATGGACAATGTTATTCAACGAAAAAATTAATTCTTCAGGGTGAAAATCGAGGATATAAGTGTGAACTTATATCAGTTGATATCTCGGTGCATTTTTAAGCTAGCGCAAATCTGAGAACACAGATCGACGCAGCTTAAAAATCCGCATCGAGTGCACTATACTACATTGAGAAACGCTTAATACAAAAATTAGTTATGATCGTTTGAAAAATGATGCATTAGTGTATGTTGAGTTTCCATGTACACTCAACATTGCTTCCAAAAACATTTTGACAAAAATTTTTTCGAAAAATTTCAAAATAATTTAGCAAAAAGTAGATGTTTTTAGATTCCATTTTTCAAGGCAAAGACGATGGACAATGTTATTCAACGAAAAAATTAATTCTTCAGGGTGAAAATCGAGGATATAAGTGTGAACTTATATCAGTTGATATCTCGGTGCATTTTTAAGCTAGCGCAAATCTGATAACACAGATCGACGCAGCTTAAAAATCCGCATCGAATGCACTATACTACATTGAGAAACGCTTAGTACACAAATTAGTTATGATCGTTTGAAAAATGATGCATTAGTGTATGTTGAGTTTCCATGTACACTCAACATTGCTTCCAAAAACATTTTGACAAAAATTTTTTCGAAAAATTTCAAAATAATTTAGCAAAAAGTAGATGTTTTTAGATTCCATTTTTCAAGGCAAAGACGATAGACAATGTTATTCAACGAAAAAATTAATTCTTCAGGGTGAAAATCGAGGATATAAGTGTGAACTTATATCAGTTGATATCTCGGTGCATTTTTAAGCTAGCGCAAATCTGATAACACAGATCGACGCAGCTTAAAAATCCGCATCGAATGCACTATACTACATTGAGAAACGCTTAGTACACAAATTAGTTATGATCGTTTGAAAAATGATGCATTAGTGTATGTTGAGTTTCCATGTACACTCAACATTGCTTCCAAAAACATTTTGACAAAAATTTTTTCGAAAAATTTCAAAATAATTTAGCGAAAAGTAGATGTTTTTAGATTCCATTTTTCAAGGCAAAGACGATAGACAATGTTATTCAACGAAAAAATTAATTCTTCAGGGTGAAAATCGAGGATATAAGTGTGAACTTATATCAGTTGATATCTCGGTGCATTTTTAAGCTAGCGCAAATCTGATAACACAGATCGACGCAGCTTAAAAATCCGCATCGAATGCACTATACTACATTAAGAAACGCTTAGTACACAAATTAGTTATGATCGTTTGAAAAATGTTGCATTAGTGTATGTTGAGTTTCCATGTACACTCAACATTGCTTCCAAAAACATTTTGACAAAAATTTTTTCGAAAAATTTCAAAATAATTTAGCAAAAAGTAGATGTTTTTAGATTCCTTTTTTCAAGGCAAAGACGATGGACAATGTTATTCAACGAAAAAATCAATTCTTCAGGGTGAAAATCGAGGATATAAGTGTGAACTTATATCAGTTGATATCTCGGTGCATTTTTAAGCTAGCGCAAATCTGATAACACAGATCGACGCAGCTTAAAAATCCGCATCGAATGCACTATACTACATTGAGAAACGCTTGATACAAAAATTAGTTATGATCGTTTGATAAATGATGCATTAGTGTATGTTGAGTTTCCATGTACACTCAACATTGCTTCCAAAAACATTTTGACAAAAATTTTTTCGAAAAATTTCAAAATAATTTAGCAAAAAGTAGATGTTTTTAGATTCCTTTTTTCAAGGCAAAGACGATGGACAATGTTATTCAACGAAAAAATTAATTCTTCAGGGTGAAAATCGAGGATATAAGTGTGAACTTATATCAGTTGATATCTCGGTGCATTTTCAAGCTAGCGCAAATCTGATAACACAGATCGACGCAGCTTAAAAATCCGCATCGAATGCACTATACTACATTGAGAAACGCTTGATACAAAAATTAGTTATGATCGTTTGAAAAATGATGCATTAGTGTATGTTGAGTTTCCATGTACACTTAACATTGCTTCCAAAAACATTTTGACAAAAATTTTTTCGAAAAATTTCAAAATAATTTAGCAAAAAGTAGATGTTTTTAGATTCCTTTTTTCAAGGCAAAGACGATGGACAATGTTATTCAACGAAAAAATTAATTCTTCAGGGTGAAAATCGAGGATATAAGTGTGAACTTATATCAGTTGATATCTCGGTGCATTTTCAAGCTAGCGCAAATCTGATAACACAGATCGACGCAGCTTAAAAATCCGCATCGAATGCACTATACTACATTGAGAAACGCTTGATACAAAAATTAGTTATGATCGTTTGAAAAATGATGCATTAGTGTATGTTGAGTTTCCATGTACACTTAACATTGCTTCCAAAAACATTTTGACAAAAATTTTTTCGAAAAATTTCAAAATAATTTAGCAAAAAGTAGATGTTTTTAGATTCCATTTTTCAAGGCAAAGACGATGGACAATGTTATTCAACGAAAAAATTAATTCTTCAGGGTGAAAATCGAGGATATAAGTGTGAACTTATATCAGTTGATATCTCGGTGCATTTTTAAGCTAGCGCAAATCTGAGAACACAGATCGACGCAGCTTAAAAATCCGCATCGAGTGCACTATACTACATTGAGAAACGCTTAATACAAAAATTAGTTATGATCGTTTGAAAAATGATGCATTAGTGTATGTTGAGTTTCCATGTACACTCAACATTGCTTCCAAAAACATTTTGACAAAAATTTTTTCGAAAAATTTCAAAATAATTTAGCAAAAAGTAGATGTTTTTAGATTCCATTTTTCAAGGCAAAGACGATGGACAATGTTATTCAACGAAAAAATTAATTCTTCAGGGTGAAAATCGAGGATATAAGTGTGAACTTATATCAGTTGATATCTCGGTGCATTTTTAAGCTAGCGCAAATCTGATAACACAGATCGACGCAGCTTAAAAATCCGCATCGAATGCACTATACTACATTGAGAAACGCTTAGTACACAAATTAGTTATGATCGTTTGAAAAATGATGCATTAGTGTATGTTGAGTTTCCATGTACACTCAACATTGCTTCCAAAAACATTTTGACAAAAATTTTTTCGAAAAATTTCAAAATAATTTAGCAAAAAGTAGATGTTTTTAGATTCCATTTTTCAAGGCAAAGACGATAGACAATGTTATTCAACGAAAAAATTAATTCTTCAGGGTGAAAATCGAGGATATAAGTGTGAACTTATATCAGTTGATATCTCGGTGCATTTTTAAGCTAGCGCAAATCTGATAACACAGATCGACGCAGCTTAAAAATCCGCATCGAATGCACTATACTACATTGAGAAACGCTTAGTACACAAATTAGTTATGATCGTTTGAAAAATGATGCATTAGTGTATGTTGAGTTTCCATGTACACTCAACATTGCTTCCAAAAACATTTTGACAAAAATTTTTTCGAAAAATTTCAAAATAATTTAGCAAAAAGTAGATGTTTTTAGATTCCATTTTTCAAGGCAAAGACGATGGACAATGTTATTCAACGAAAAAATCAATTCTTCAGGGTGAAAATCGAGGATATAAGTGTGAACTTATATCAGTTGATATCTCGGTGCATTTTTAAGCTAGCGCAAATCTGATAACACAGATCGACGCAGCTTACAAATCCGCATCGAATGCACTATACTACATTGAGAAACGCTTGATACAAAAATTAGTTATGATCGTTTGATAAATGATGCATTAGTGTATGTTGAGTTTCCATGTACACTCAACATTGCTTCCAAAAACATTTTGACAAAAATTTTTTCGAAAAATTTCAAAATAATTTAGCAAAAAGTAGATGTTTTTAGATTCCTTTTTTCAAGGCAAAGACGATGGACAATGTTATTCAACGAAAAAATTAATTCTTCAGGGTGAAAATCGAGGATATAAGTGTGAACTTATATCAGTTGATATCTCGGTGCATTTTCAAGCTAGCGCAAATCTGATAACACAGATCGACGCAGCTTAAAAATCCGCATCGAATGCACTATACTACATTGAGAAACGCTTAGTACACAAATTAGTTATGATCGTTTGAAAAATGATGCATTAGTGTATGTTGAGTTTCCATGTACACTCAACATTGCTTCCAAAAACATTTTGACAAAAATTTTTTCGAAAAATTTCAAAATAATTTAGCAAAAAGTAGATGTTTTTAGATTCCTTTTTTCAAGGCAAAGACGATGGACAATGTTATTCAACGAAAAAATTAATTCTTCAGGGTGAAAATCGAGGATATAAGTGTGAACTTATATCAGTTGATATCTCGGTGCATTTTCAAGCTAGCGCAAATCTGATAACACAGATCGACGCAGCTTAAAAATCCGCATCGAATGCACTATACTACATTGAGAAACGCTTGATACAAAAATTAGTTATGATCGTTTGAAAAATGATGCATTAGTGTATGTTGAGTTTCCATGTACACTCAACATTGCTTCCAAAAACATTTTGACAAAAATTTTTTCGAAAAATTTCAAAATAATTTAGCAAAAAGTAGATGTTTTTAGATTCCTTTTTTCAAGGCAAAGACGATGGACAATGTTATTCAACGAAAAAATCAATTCTTCAGGGTGAAAATCGAGGATATAAGTGTGAACTTATATCAGTTGATATCTCGGTGCATTTTTAAGCTAGCGCAAATCTGAGAACACAGATCGACGCAGCTTAAAAATCCGCATCGAGTGCACTATACTACATTGAGAAACGCTTAATACAAAAATTAGTTATGATCGTTTGAAAAATGATGCATTAGTGTATGTTGAGTTTCCATGTACACTCAACATTGCTTCCAAAAACATTTTGACAAAAATTTTTTCGAAAAATTTCAAAATAATTTAGCAAAAAGTAGATGTTTTTAGATTCCATTTTTCAAGGCAAAGACGATGGACAATGTTATTCAACGAAAAAATTAATTCTTCAGGGTGAAAATCGAGGATATAAGTGTGAACTTATATCAGTTGATATCTCGGTGCATTTTTAAGCTAGCGCAAATCTGATAACACAGATCGACGCAGCTTAAAAATCCGCATCGAATGCACTATACTACATTGAGAAACGCTTAGTACACAAATTAGTTATGATCGTTTGAAAAATGATGCATTAGTGTATGTTGAGTTTCCATGTACACTCAACATTGCTTCCAAAAACATTTTGACAAAAATTTTTTCGAAAAATTTCAAAATAATTTAGCAAAAAGTAGATGTTTTTAGATTCCATTTTTCAAGGCAAAGACGATAGACAATGTTATTCAACGAAAAAATTAATTCTTCAGGGTGAAAATCGAGGATATAAGTGTGAACTTATATCAGTTGATATCTCGGTGCATTTTTAAGCTAGCGCAAATCTGATAACACAGATCGACGCAGCTTAAAAATCCGCATCGAATGCACTATACTACATTGAGAAACGCTTAGTACACAAATTAGTTATGATCGTTTGAAAAATGATGCATTAGTGTATGTTGAGTTTCCATGTACACTCAACATTGCTTCCAAAAACATTTTGACAAAAATTTTTTCGAAAAATTTCAAAATAATTTAGCAAAAAGTAGATGTTTTTAGATTCCATTTTTCAAGGCAAAGACGATGGACAATGTTATTCAACGAAAAAATCAATTCTTCAGGGTGAAAATCGAGGATATAAGTGTGAACTTATATCAGTTGATATCTCGGTGCATTTTTAAGCTAGCGCAAATCTGATAACACAGATCGACGCAGCTTACAAATCCGCATCGAATGCACTATACTACATTGAGAAACGCTTGATACAAAAATTAGTTATGATCGTTTGATAAATGATGCATTAGTGTATGTTGAGTTTCCATGTACACTCAACATTGCTTCCAAAAACATTTTGACAAAAATTTTTTCGAAAAATTTCAAAATAATTTAGCAAAAAGTAGATGTTTTTAGATTCCTTTTTTCAAGGCAAAGACGATGGACAATGTTATTCAACGAAAAAATTAATTCTTCAGGGTGAAAATCGAGGATATAAGTGTGAACTTATATCAGTTGATATCTCGGTGCATTTTCAAGCTAGCGCAAATCTGATAACACAGATCGACGCAGCTTAAAAATCCGCATCGAATGCACTATACTACATTGAGAAACGCTTAGTACACAAATTAGTTATGATCGTTTGAAAAATGATGCATTAGTGTATGTTGAGTTTCCATGTACACTCAACATTGCTTCCAAAAACATTTTGACAAAAATTTTTTCGAAAAATTTCAAAATAATTTAGCAAAAAGTAGATGTTTTTAGATTCCTTTTTTCAAGGCAAAGACGATGGACAATGTTATTCAACGAAAAAATTAATTCTTCAGGGTGAAAATCGAGGATATAAGTGTGAACTTATATCAGTTGATATCTCGGTGCATTTTCAAGCTAGCGCAAATCTGATAACACAGATCGACGCAGCTTAAAAATCCGCATCGAATGCACTATACTACATTGAGAAACGCTTGATACAAAAATTAGTTATGATCGTTTGAAAAATGATGCATTAGTGTATGTTGAGTTTCCATGTACACTCAACATTGCTTCCAAAAACATTTTGACAAAAATTTTTTCGAAAAATTTCAAAATAATTTAGCAAAAAGTAGATGTTTTTAGATTCCTTTTTTCAAGGCAAAGACGATGGACAATGTTATTCAACGAAAAAATTAATTCTTCAGGGTGAAAATCGAGGATATAAGTGTGAACTTATATCAGTTGATATCTCGGTGCATTTTTAAGCTAGCGCAAATCTGATAACACAGATCGACGCAACTTAAAAATCCGCATCGAATGCACTATACTACATTGAGAAACGCTTAGTACACAAATTAGTTATGATCATTTGAAAAATGATGCATTAGTGTATGTTGAGTTTCCATGTACACTCAACATTGCTTCCAAAAACATTTTGACAAAAATTTTTTCGAAAAATTTCAAAATAATTTAGCAAAAAGTAGATGGTTTTAGATTCCTTTTTTCAAGGCAAAGACGATGGACAATGTTATTCAACGAAAAAATTAATTCTTCAGGGTGAAAATCGAGGATATAAGTGTGAACTTATATCAGTTGATATCTCGGTGCATTTTTAAGCTAGCGCAAATCTGAGAACACAGATCGACGCAGCTTAAAAATCCGCATCGAGTGCACTATACTACATTGAGAAACGCTTAATACAAAAATTAGTTATGATCGTTTGAAAAATGATGCATTAGTGTATGTTGAGTTTCCATGTACACTCAACATTGCTTCCAAAAACATTTTGACAAAAATTTTTTCGAAAAATTTCAAAATAATTTAGCAAAAAGTAGATGTTTTTAGATTCCATTTTTCAAGGCAAAGACGATGGACAATGTTATTCAACGAAAAAATTAATTCTTCAGGGTGAAAATCGAGGATATAAGTGTGAACTTATATCAGTTGATATCTCGGTGCATTTTTAAGCTAGCGCAAATCTGATAACACAGATCGACGCAGCTTAAAAATCCGCATCGAATGCACTATACTACATTGAGAAACGCTTAGTACACAAATTAGTTATGATCGTTTGAAAAATGATGCATTAGTGTATGTTGAGTTTCCATGTACACTCAACATTGCTTCCAAAAACATTTTGACAAAAATTTTTTCGAAAAATTTCAAAATAATTTAGCAAAAAGTAGATGTTTTTAGATTCCATTTTTCAAGGCAAAGACGATAGACAATGTTATTCAACGAAAAAATTAATTCTTCAGGGTGAAAATCGAGGATATAAGTGTGAACTTATATCAGTTGATATCTCGGTGCATTTTTAAGCTAGCGCAAATCTGATAACACAGATCGACGCAGCTTAAAAATCCGCATCGAATGCACTATACTACATTGAGAAACGCTTAGTACACAAATTAGTTATGATCGTTTGAAAAATGATGCATTAGTGTATGTTGAGTTTCCATGTACACTCAACATTGCTTCCAAAAACATTTTGACAAAAATTTTTTCGAAAAATTTCAAAATAATTTAGCGAAAAGTAGATGTTTTTAGATTCCATTTTTCAAGGCAAAGACGATAGACAATGTTATTCAACGAAAAAATTAATTCTTCAGGGTGAAAATCGAGGATATAAGTGTGAACTTATATCAGTTGATATCTCGGTGCATTTTTAAGCTAGCGCAAATCTGATAACACAGATCGACGCAGCTTAAAAATCCGCATCGAATGCACTATACTACATTAAGAAACGCTTAGTACACAAATTAGTTATGATCGTTTGAAAAATGTTGCATTAGTGTATGTTGAGTTTCCATGTACACTCAACATTGCTTCCAAAAACATTTTGACAAAAATTTTTTCGAAAAATTTCAAAATAATTTAGCAAAAAGTAGATGTTTTTAGATTCCTTTTTTCAAGGCAAAGACGATGGACAATGTTATTCAACGAAAAAATCAATTCTTCAGGGTGAAAATCGAGGATATAAGTGTGAACTTATATCAGTTGATATCTCGGTGCATTTTTAAGCTAGCGCAAATCTGATAACACAGATCGACGCAGCTTAAAAATCCGCATCGAATGCACTATACTACATTGAGAAACGCTTGATACAAAAATTAGTTATGATCGTTTGATAAATGATGCATTAGTGTATGTTGAGTTTCCATGTACACTCAACATTGCTTCCAAAAACATTTTGACAAAAATTTTTTCGAAAAATTTCAAAATAATTTAGCAAAAAGTAGATGTTTTTAGATTCCTTTTTTCAAGGCAAAGACGATGGACAATGTTATTCAACGAAAAAATTAATTCTTCAGGGTGAAAATCGAGGATATAAGTGTGAACTTATATCAGTTGATATCTCGGTGCATTTTCAAGCTAGCGCAAATCTGATAACACAGATCGACGCAGCTTAAAAATCCGCATCGAATGCACTATACTACATTGAGAAACGCTTGATACAAAAATTAGTTATGATCGTTTGAAAAATGATGCATTAGTGTATGTTGAGTTTCCATGTACACTTAACATTGCTTCCAAAAACATTTTGACAAAAATTTTTTCGAAAAATTTCAAAATAATTTAGCAAAAAGTAGATGTTTTTAGATTCCATTTTTCAAGGCAAAGACGATGGACAATGTTATTCAACGAAAAAATTAATTCTTCAGGGTGAAAATCGAGGATATAAGTGTGAACTTATATCAGTTGATATCTCGGTGCATTTTTAAGCTAGCGCAAATCTGAGAACACAGATCGACGCAGCTTAAAAATCCGCATCGAGTGCACTATACTACATTGAGAAACGCTTAATACAAAAATTAGTTATGATCGTTTGAAAAATGATGCATTAGTGTATGTTGAGTTTCCATGTACACTCAACATTGCTTCCAAAAACATTTTGACAAAAATTTTTTCGAAAAATTTCAAAATAATTTAGCAAAAAGTAGATGTTTTTAGATTCCATTTTTCAAGGCAAAGACGATGGACAATGTTATTCAACGAAAAAATTAATTCTTCAGGGTGAAAATCGAGGATATAAGTGTGAACTTATATCAGTTGATATCTCGGTGCATTTTTAAGCTAGCGCAAATCTGATAACACAGATCGACGCAGCTTAAAAATCCGCATCGAATGCACTATACTACATTGAGAAACGCTTAGTACACAAATTAGTTATGATCGTTTGAAAAATGATGCATTAGTGTATGTTGAGTTTCCATGTACACTCAACATTGCTTCCAAAAACATTTTGACAAAAATTTTTTCGAAAAATTTCAAAATAATTTAGCAAAAAGTAGATGTTTTTAGATTCCATTTTTCAAGGCAAAGACGATAGACAATGTTATTCAACGAAAAAATTAATTCTTCAGGGTGAAAATCGAGGATATAAGTGTGAACTTATATCAGTTGATATCTCGGTGCATTTTTAAGCTAGCGCAAATCTGATAACACAGATCGACGCAGCTTAAAAATCCGCATCGAATGCACTATACTACATTGAGAAACGCTTAGTACACAAATTAGTTATGATCGTTTGAAAAATGATGCATTAGTGTATGTTGAGTTTCCATGTACACTCAACATTGCTTCCAAAAACATTTTGACAAAAATTTTTTCGAAAAATTTCAAAATAATTTAGCAAAAAGTAGATGTTTTTAGATTCCATTTTTCAAGGCAAAGACGATGGACAATGTTATTCAACGAAAAAATCAATTCTTCAGGGTGAAAATCGAGGATATAAGTGTGAACTTATATCAGTTGATATCTCGGTGCATTTTTAAGCTAGCGCAAATCTGATAACACAGATCGACGCAGCTTACAAATCCGCATCGAATGCACTATACTACATTGAGAAACGCTTGATACAAAAATTAGTTATGATCGTTTGATAAATGATGCATTAGTGTATGTTGAGTTTCCATGTACACTCAACATTGCTTCCAAAAACATTTTGACAAAAATTTTTTCGAAAAATTTCAAAATAATTTAGCAAAAAGTAGATGTTTTTAGATTCCTTTTTTCAAGGCAAAGACGATGGACAATGTTATTCAACGAAAAAATTAATTCTTCAGGGTGAAAATCGAGGATATAAGTGTGAACTTATATCAGTTGATATCTCGGTGCATTTTCAAGCTAGCGCAAATCTGATAACACAGATCGACGCAGCTTAAAAATCCGCATCGAATGCACTATACTACATTGAGAAACGCTTAGTACACAAATTAGTTATGATCGTTTGAAAAATGATGCATTAGTGTATGTTGAGTTTCCATGTACACTCAACATTGCTTCCAAAAACATTTTGACAAAAATTTTTTCGAAAAATTTCAAAATAATTTAGCAAAAAGTAGATGTTTTTAGATTCCTTTTTTCAAGGCAAAGACGATGGACAATGTTATTCAACGAAAAAATTAATTCTTCAGGGTGAAAATCGAGGATATAAGTGTGAACTTATATCAGTTGATATCTCGGTGCATTTTCAAGCTAGCGCAAATCTGATAACACAGATCGACGCAGCTTAAAAATCCGCATCGAATGCACTATACTACATTGAGAAACGCTTGATACAAAAATTAGTTATGATCGTTTGAAAAATGATGCATTAGTGTATGTTGAGTTTCCATGTACACTCAACATTGCTTCCAAAAACATTTTGACAAAAATTTTTTCGAAAAATTTCAAAATAATTTAGCAAAAAGTAGATGTTTTTAGATTCCTTTTTTCAAGGCAAAGACGATGGACAATGTTATTCAACGAAAAAATCAATTCTTCAGGGTGAAAATCGAGGATATAAGTGTGAACTTATATCAGTTGATATCTCGGTGCATTTTTAAGCTAGCGCAAATCTGATAACACAGATCGACGCAGCTTAAAAATCCGCATCGAATGCACTATACTACATTGAGAAACGCTTGATACAAAAATTAGTTATGATCGTTTGAAAAATGATGCATTAGTGTATGTTGAGTTTCCATGTACACTCAACATTGCTTCCAAAAACATTTTGACAAAAATTTTTTCGAAAAATTTCAAAATAATTTAGCAAAAAGTAGATGTTTTTAGATTCCTTTTTTCAAGGCAAAGACGATGGACAATGTTATTCAACGAAAAAATTAATTCTTCAGGGTGAAAATCGAGGATATAAGTGTGAACTTATATCAGTTGATATCTCGGTGCATTTTTAAGCTAGCGCAAATCTGATAACACAGATCGACGCAACTTAAAAATCCGCATCGAATGCACTATACTACATTGAGAAACGCTTAGTACACAAATTAGTTATGATCATTTGAAAAATGATGCATTAGTGTATGTTGAGTTTCCATGTACACTCAACATTGCTTCCAAAAACATTTTGACAAAAATTTTTTCGAAAAATTTCAAAATAATTTAGCAAAAAGTAGATGGTTTTAGATTCCTTTTTTCAAGGCAAAGACGATGGACAATGTTATTCAACGAAAAAATTAATTCTTCAGGGTGAAAATCGAGGATATAAGTGTGAACTTATATCAGTTGATATCTCGGTGCATTTTCAAGCTAGCGCAAATCTGATAACACAGATCGACGCAGCTTAAAAATCCGCATCGAATGCACTATACTACATTGAGAAACGCTTGATACAAAAATTAGTTATGATCGTTTGAAAAATGATGCATTAGTGTATGTTGAGTTTCCATGTACACTCAACATTGCTTCCAAAAACATTTTGACAAAAATTTTTTCGAAAAATTTCAAAATAATTTAGCAAAAAGTAGATGTTTTTAGATTCCTTTTTTCAAGGCAAAGACGATGGACAATGTTATTCAACGAAAAAATTAATTCTTCAGGGTGAAAATCGAGGATATAAGTGTGAACTTATATCAGTTGATATCTCGGTGCATTTTCAAGCTAGCGCAAATCTGATAACACAGATCGACGCAGCTTAAAAATCCGCATCGAATGCACTATACTACATTGAGAAACGCTTGATACAAAAATTAGTTATGATCGTTTGAAAAATGATGCATTAGTGTATGTTGAGTTTCCATGTACACTCAACATTGCTTCCAAAAACATTTTGACAAAAATTTTTTCGAAAAATTTCAAAATAATTTAGCAAAAAGTAGATGTTTTTAGATTCCATTTTTCAAGGCAAAGACGATGGACAATGTTATTCAACGAAAAAATTAATTCTTCAGGGTGAAAATCGAGGATATAAGTGTGAACTTATATCAGTTGATATCTCGGTGCATTTTTAAGCTAGCGCAAATCTGAGAACACAGATCGACGCAGCTTAAAAATCCGCATCGAGTGCACTATACTACATTGAGAAACGCTTAATACAAAAATTAGTTATGATCGTTTGAAAAATGATGCATTAGTGTATGTTGAGTTTCCATGTACACTCAACATTGCTTCCAAAAACATTTTGACAAAAATTTTTTCGAAAAATTTCAAAATAATTTAGCAAAAAGTAGATGTTTTTAGATTCCATTTTTCAAGGCAAAGACGATGGACAATGTTATTCAACGAAAAAATTAATTCTTCAGGGTGAAAATCGAGGATATAAGTGTGAACTTATATCAGTTGATATCTCGGTGCATTTTTAAGCTAGCGCAAATCTGATAACACAGATCGACGCAGCTTAAAAATCCGCATCGAATGCACTATACTACATTGAGAAACGCTTAGTACACAAATTAGTTATGATCGTTTGAAAAATGATGCATTAGTGTATGTTGAGTTTCCATGTACACTCAACATTGCTTCCAAAAACATTTTGACAAAAATTTTTTCGAAAAATTTCAAAATAATTTAGCAAAAAGTAGATGTTTTTAGATTCCTTTTTTCAAGGCAAAGACGATGGACAATGTTATTCAACGAAAAAATTAATTCTTCAGGGTGAAAATCGAGGATATAAGTGTGAACTTATATCAGTTGATATCTCGGTGCATTTTCAAGCTAGCGCAAATCTGATAACACAGATCGACGCAGCTTAAAAATCCGCATCGAATGCACTATACTACATTGAGAAACGCTTGATACAAAAATTAGTTATGATCGTTTGAAAAATGATGCATTAGTGTATGTTGAGTTTCCATGTACACTCAACATTGCTTCCAAAAACATTTTGACAAAAATTTTTTCGAAAAATTTCAAAATAATTTAGCAAAAAGTAGATGTTTTTAGATTCCATTTTTCAAGGCAAAGACGATGGACAATGTTATTCAACGAAAAAATTAATTCTTCAGGGTGAAAATCGAGGATATAAGTGTGAACTTATATCAGTTGATATCTCGGTGCATTTTTAAGCTAGCGCAAATCTGAGAACACAGATCGACGCAGCTTAAAAATCCGCATCGAGTGCACTATACTACATTGAGAAACGCTTAATACAAAAATTAGTTATGATCGTTTGAAAAATGATGCATTAGTGTATGTTGAGTTTCCATGTACACTCAACATTGCTTCCAAAAACATTTTGACAAAAATTTTTTCGAAAAATTTCAAAATAATTTAGCAAAAAGTAGATGTTTTTAGATTCCATTTTTCAAGGCAAAGACGATGGACAATGTTATTCAACGAAAAAATTAATTCTTCAGGGTGAAAATCGAGGATATAAGTGTGAACTTATATCAGTTGATATCTCGGTGCATTTTTAAGCTAGCGCAAATCTGATAACACAGATCGACGCAGCTTAAAAATCCGCATCGAATGCACTATACTACATTGAGAAACGCTTAGTACACAAATTAGTTATGATCGTTTGAAAAATGATGCATTAGTGTATGTTGAGTTTCCATGTACACTCAACATTGCTTCCAAAAACATTTTGACAAAAATTTTTTCGAAAAATTTCAAAATAATTTAGCAAAAAGTAGATGTTTTTAGATTCCATTTTTCAAGGCAAAGACGATAGACAATGTTATTCAACGAAAAAATTAATTCTTCAGGGTGAAAATCGAGGATATAAGTGTGAACTTATATCAGTTGATATCTCGGTGCATTTTTAAGCTAGCGCAAATCTGATAACACAGATCGACGCAGCTTAAAAATCCGCATCGAATGCACTATACTACATTGAGAAACGCTTAGTACACAAATTAGTTATGATCGTTTGAAAAATGATGCATTAGTGTATGTTGAGTTTCCATGTACACTCAACATTGCTTCCAAAAACATTTTGACAAAAATTTTTTCGAAAAATTTCAAAATAATTTAGCGAAAAGTAGATGTTTTTAGATTCCATTTTTCAAGGCAAAGACGATAGACAATGTTATTCAACGAAAAAATTAATTCTTCAGGGTGAAAATCGAGGATATAAGTGTGAACTTATATCAGTTGATATCTCGGTGCATTTTCAAGCTAGCGCAAATCTGATAACACAGATCGACGCAGCTTAAAAATCCGCATCGAATGCACTATACTACATTGAGAAACGCTTAGTACACAAATTAGTTATGATCGTTTGAAAAATGATGCATTAGTGTATGTTGAGTTTCCATGTACACTCAACATTGCTTCCAAAAACATTTTGACAAAAATTTTTTCGAAAAATTTCAAAATAATTTAGCGAAAAGTAGATGTTTTTAGATTCCATTTTTCAAGGCAAAGACGATAGACAATGTTATTCAACGAAAAAATTAATTCTTCAGGGTGAAAATCGAGGATATAAGTGTGAACTTATATCAGTTGATATCTCGGTGCATCTTTAAGCTAGCGCAAATCTGATAACACAGATCGACGCAGCTTAAAAATCCGCATCGAATGCACTATACTACATTGAGAAACGCTTAGTACACAAATTAGTTATGATCGTTTGAAAAATGATTCATTAGTGTATGTTGAGTTTCCATGTACACTCAAAATTGCTTCCAAAAACATTTTGACAAAACTTTTTTCGAAAAATTTCAAAATAATTTAGCAAAAAGTAGATGTTTTTAGATTCCTTTTTTCAAGGCAAAGACGATGGACAATGTTATTCAACGAAAAAATCAATTCTTCAGGGTGAAAATCGAGGATATAAGTGTGAACTTATATCAGTTGATATCTCGGTGCATTTTTAAGCTAGCGCAAATCTGATAACACAGATCGACGCAGCGTAAAAATCCGCATCGAATGCACTATACTACATTGAGAAACGCTTGATACAAAAATTAGTTATGATCGTTTGAAAAATGATGCATTAGTGTATGTTGAGTTTCCATGTACACTCAACATTGCTTCCAAAAACATTTTGACAAAAATTTTTTCGAAAAATTTCAAAATAATTTAGCAAAAAGTAGATGTTTTTAGATTCCTTTTTTCAAGGCAAAGACGATGGACAATGTTATTCAACGAAAAAATTAATTCTTCAGGGTGAAAATCGAGGATATAAGTGTGAACTTATATCAGTTGATATCTCGGTGCATTTTCAAGCTAGCGCAAATCTGATAACACAGATCGACGCAGCTTAAAAATCCGCATCGAATGCACTATACTACATTGAGAAACGTTTAGTACACAAATTAGTTATGATCGTTTGAAAAATGATGCATTAGTGTATGTTGAGTTTCCATGTACACTCAACATTGCTTCCAAAAACATTTTGACAAAAATTTTTTCGAAAAATTTCAAAATAATTTAGCAAAAAGTAGATGTTTTTAGATTCCTTTTTTCAAGGCAAAGACGATGGACAATGTTATTCAACGAAAAAATTAATTCTTCAGGGTGAAAATCGAGGATATAAGTGTGAACTTATATCAGTTGATATCTCGGTGCATTTTTAAGCTAGCGCAAATCTGATAACACAGATCGACGCAGCTTAAAAATCCGCATCGAATGCACTATACTACATTGAGAAACGCTTGATACAAAAATTAGTTATGATCGTTTGAAAAATGATGCATTAGTGTATGTTGAGTTTCCATGTACACTCAACATTGCTTCCAAAAACATTTTGACAAAAATTTTTTCGAAAAATTTCAAAATAATTTAGCAAAAAGTAGATGTTTTTAGATTTCATTTTTCAAGGCAAAGACGATGGACAATGTTATTCAACGAAAAAATTAATTCTTCAGGGTGAAAATCGAGGATATAAGTGTGAACTTATATCAGTTGATATCTCGGTGCATTTTTAAGCTAGCGCAAATCTGAGAACACAGATCGACGCAGCTTAAAAATCCGCATCGAGTGCACTATACTACATTGAGAAACGCTTAATACAAAAATTAGTTATGATCGTTTGAAAAATGATGCATTAGTGTATGTTGAGTTTCCATGTACACTCAACATTGCTTCCAAAAACATTTTGACAAAAATTTTTTCGAAAAATTTCAAAATAATTTAGCGAAAAGTAGATCTTTTTAGATTCCATTTTTCAAGGCAAAGACGATAGACAATGTTATTCAACGAAAAAATTAATTCTTCAGGGTGAAAATCGAGGATATAAGTGTGAACTTATATCAGTTGATATCTCGGTGCATTTTTAAGCTAGCGCAAATCTGATAACACAGATCGACGCAGCTTAAAAATCCGCATCGAATGCACTATACTACATTGAGAAACGCTTAGTACACAAATTAGTTATGATCGTTTGAAAAATGATGCATTAGTGTATGTTGAGTTTCCATGTACACTCAACATTGCTTCCAAAAACATTTTGACAAAAATTTTTTCGAAAAATTTCAAAATAATTTAGCAAAAAGTAGATGTTTTTAGATTCCTTTTTTCAAGGCAAAGACGATGGACAATGTTATTCAACGAAAAAATCAATTCTTCAGGGTGAAAATCGAGGATATAAGTGTGAACATATATCAGTTGATATCTCGGTGCATTTTTAAGCTAGCGCAAATCTGATAACACAGATCGACGCAGCTTAAAAATCCGCATCGAATGCACTATACTACATTGAGAAACGCTTGATACAAAAATTAGTTATGATCGTTTGAAAAATGATGCATTAGTGTATGTTGAGTTTCCATGTACACTCAACATTGCTTCCAAAAACATTTTGACAAAAATTTTTTCGAAAAATTTCAAAATAATTTAGCAAAAAGTAGATGTTTTTAGATTCCTTTTTTCAAGGCAAAGACGATGGACAATGTTATTCAACGAAAAAATTAATTCTTCAGGGTGAAAATCGAGGATATAAGTGTGAACTTATATCAGTTGATATCTCGGTGCATTTTTAAGCTAGCGCAAATCTGATAACACAGATCGACGCAACTTAAAAATCCGCATCGAATGCACTATACTACATTGAGAAACGCTTAGTACACAAATTAGTTATGATCGTTTGAAAAATGATGCATTAGTGTATGTTGAGTTTCCATGTACACTCAACATTGCTTCCAAAAACATTTTGACAAAAATTTTTTCGAAAAATTTCAAAATAATTTAGCAAAAAGTAGATGTTTTTAGATTCCTTTTTTCAAGGCAAAGACGATGGACAATGTTATTCAACGAAAAAATTAATTCTTCAGGGTGAAAATCGAGGATATAAGTGTGAACTTATATCAGTTGATATCTCGGTGCATTTTCAAGCTAGCGCAAATCTGATAACACAGATCGACGCAGCTTAAAAATCCGCATCGAATGCACTATACTACATTGAGAAACGCTTGATACAAAAATTAGTTATGATCGTTTGAAAAATGATGCATTAGTGTATGTTGAGTTTCCATGTACACTCAACATTGCTTCCAAAAACATTTTGACAAAAATTTTTTCGAAAAATTTCAAAATAATTTAGCAAAAAGTAGATGTTTTTAGATTCCATTTTTCAAGGCAAAGACGATGGACAATGTTATTCAACGAAAAAATTAATTCTTCAGGGTGAAAATCGAGGATATAAGTGTGAACTTATATCAGTTGATATCTCGGTGCATTTTTAAGCTAGCGCAAATCTGAGAACACAGATCGACGCAGCTTAAAAATCCGCATCGAGTGCACTATACTACATTGAGAAACGCTTAATACAAAAATTAGTTATGATCGTTTGAAAAATGATGCATTAGTGTATGTTGAGTTTCCATGTACACTCAACATTGCTTCCAAAAACATTTTGACAAAAATTTTTTCGAAAAATTTCAAAATAATTTAGCAAAAAGTAGATGTTTTTAGATTCCATTTTTCAAGGCAAAGACGATGGACAATGTTATTCAACGAAAAAATTAATTCTTCAGGGTGAAAATCGAGGATATAAGTGTGAACTTATATCAGTTGATATCTCGGTGCATTTTTAAGCTAGCGCAAATCTGATAACACAGATCGACGCAGCTTAAAAATCCGCATCGAATGCACTATACTACATTGAGAAACGCTTAGTACACAAATTAGTTATGATCGTTTGAAAAATGATGCATTAGTGTATGTTGAGTTTCCATGTACACTCAACATTGCTTCCAAAAACATTTTGACAAAAATTTTTTCGAAAAATTTCAAAATAATTTAGCAAAAAGTAGATGTTTTTAGATTCCATTTTTCAAGGCAAAGACGATAGACAATGTTATTCAACGAAAAAATTAATTCTTCAGGGTGAAAATCGAGGATATAAGTGTGAACTTATATCAGTTGATATCTCGGTGCATTTTCAAGCTAGCGCAAATCTGATAACACAGATCGACGCAGCTTAAAAATCCGCATCGAATGCACTATACTACATTGAGAAACGCTTGATACAAAAATTAGTTATGATCGTTTGAAAAATGATGCATTAGTGTATGTTGAGTTTCCATGTACACTCAACATTGCTTCCAAAAACATTTTGACAAAAATTTTTTCGAAAAATTTCAAAATAATTTAGCAAAAAGTAGATGTTTTTAGATTCCATTTTTCAAGGCAAAGACGATGGACAATGTTATTCAACGAAAAAATTAATTCTTCAGGGTGAAAATCGAGGATATAAGTGTGAACTTATATCAGTTGATATCTCGGTGCATTTTTAAGCTAGCGCAAATCTGAGAACACAGATCGACGCAGCTTAAAAATCCGCATCGAGTGCACTATACTACATTGAGAAACGCTTAATACAAAAATTAGTTATGATCGTTTGAAAAATGATGCATTAGTGTATGTTGAGTTTCCATGTACACTCAACATTGCTTCCAAAAACATTTTGACAAAAATTTTTTCGAAAAATTTCAAAATAATTTAGCAAAAAGTAGATGTTTTTAGATTCCATTTTTCAAGGCAAAGACGATGGACAATGTTATTCAACGAAAAAATTAATTCTTCAGGGTGAAAATCGAGGATATAAGTGTGAACTTATATCAGTTGATATCTCGGTGCATTTTTAAGCTAGCGCAAATCTGATAACACAGATCGACGCAGCTTAAAAATCCGCATCGAATGCACTATACTACATTGAGAAACGCTTAGTACACAAATTAGTTATGATCGTTTGAAAAATGATGCATTAGTGTATGTTGAGTTTCCATGTACACTCAACATTGCTTCCAAAAACATTTTGACAAAAATTTTTTCGAAAAATTTCAAAATAATTTAGCAAAAAGTAGATGTTTTTAGATTTTATTTTTCAAGGCAAAGACGATAGACAATGTTATTCAACGAAAAAATTAATTCTTCAGGGTGAAAATCGAGGATATAAGTGTGAACTTATATCAGTTGATATCTCGGTGCATTTTTAAGCTAGCGCAAATCTGATAACACAGATCGACGCAGCTTAAAAATCCGCATCGAATGCACTATACTACATTGAGAAACGCTTAGTACACAAATTAGTTATGATCGTTTGAAAAATGATGCATTAGTGTATGTTGAGTTTCCATGTACACTCAACATTGCTTCCAAAAACATTTTGACAAAAATTTTTTCGAAAAATTTCAAAATAATTTAGCAAAAAGTAGATGTTTTTAGATTCCATTTTTCAAGGCAAAGACGATAGACAATGTTATTCAACGAAAAAATTAATTCTTCAGGGTGAAAATCGAGGATATAAGTGTGAACTTATATCAGTTGATATCTCGGTGCATTTTTAAGCTAGCGCAAATCTGATAACACAGATCGACGCAGCTTAAAAATCCGCATCGAATGCACTATACTACATTAAGAAACGCTTAGTACACAAATTAGTTATGATCGTTTGAAAAATGATGCATTAGTGTATGTTGAGTTTCCATGTACACTCAACATTGCTTCCAAAAACATTTTGACAAAAATTTTTTCGAAAAATTTCAAAATAATTTAGCAAAAAGTAGATGTTTTTAGATTCCTTTTTTCAAGGCAAAGACGATGGACAATGTTATTCAACGAAAAAATCAATTCTTCAGGGTGAAAATCGAGGATATAAGTGTGAACTTATATCAGTTGATATCTCGGTGCATTTTTAAGCTAGCGCAAATCTGATAACACAGATCGACGCAGCTAAAAAATCCGCATCGAATGCACTATACTACATTGAGAAACGCTTGATACAAAAATTAGTTATGATCGTTTGAAAAATGATGCATTAGTGTATGTTGAGTTTCCATGTACACTCAACATTGCTTCCAAAAACATTTTGACAAAAATTTTTTCGAAAAATTTCAAAATAATTTAGCAAAAAGTAGATGTTTCTAGATTCCTTTTTTCAAGGCAAAGACGATGGACAATGTTATTCAACGAAAAAATTAATTCTTCAGGGTGAAAATCGAGGATATAAGTGTGAACTTATATCAGTTGATATCTCGGTGCATTTTCAAGCTAGCGCAAATCTGATAACACAGATCGACGCAGCTTAAAAATCCGCATCGAATGCACTATACTACATTGAGAAACGCTTAGTACACAAATTAGTTATGATCGTTTGAAAAATGATGCATTAGTGTATGTTGAGTTTCCATGTACACTCAACATTGCTTCCAAAAACATTTTGACAAAAATTTTTTCGAAAAATTTCAAAATAATTTAGCAAAAAGTAGATGTTTTTAGATTCCTTTTTTCAAGGCAAAGACGATGGACAATGTTATTCAACGAAAAAATTAATTCTTCAGGGTGAAAATCGAGGATATAAGTGTGAACTTATATCAGTTGATATCTCGGTGCATTTTTAAGCTAGCGCAAATCTGATAACACAGATCGACGCAGCTTAAAAATCCGCATCGAATGCACTATACTACATTGAGAAACGCTTGATACAAAAATTAGTTATGATCGTTTGAAAAATGATGCATTAGTGTATGTTGAGTTTCCATGTACACTCAACATTGCTTCCAAAAACATTTTGACAAAAATTTTTTCGAAAAATTTCAAAATAATTTAGCAAAAAGTAGATGTTTTTAGATTCCATTTTTCAAGGCAAAGACGATGGACAATGTTATTCAACGAAAAAATTAATTCTTCAGGGTGAAAATCGAGGATATAAGTGTGAACTTATATCAGTTGATATCTCGGTGCATTTTTAAGCTAGCGCAAATCTGATAACACAGATCGACGCAGCTTAAAAATCCGCATCGAATGCACTATACTACATTGAGAAACGCTTAGTACACAAATTAGTTATGATCGTTTGAAAAATGATGCATTAGTGTATGTTGAGTTTCCATGTACACTCAACATTGCTTCCAAAAACATTTTGACAAAAATTTTTTCGAAAAATTTCAAAATAATTTAGCAAAAAGTAGATGTTTTTAGATTTTATTTTTCAAGGCAAAGACGATAGACAATGTTATTCAACGAAAAAATTAATTCTTCAGGGTGAAAATCGAGGATATAAGTGTGAACTTATATCAGTTGATATCTCGGTGCATTTTTAAGCTAGCGCAAATCTGATAACACAGATCGACGCAGCTTAAAAATCCGCATCGAATGCACTATACTACATTGAGAAACGCTTAGTACACAAATTAGTTATGATCGTTTGAAAAATGATGCATTAGTGTATGTTGAGTTTCCATGTACACTCAACATTGCTTCCAAAAACATTTTGACAAAAATTTTTTCGAAAAATTTCAAAATAATTTAGCAAAAAGTAGATGTTTTTAGATTCCATTTTTCAAGGCAAAGACGATAGACAATGTTATTCAACGAAAAAATTAATTCTTCAGGGTGAAAATCGAGGATATAAGTGTGAACTTATATCAGTTGATATCTCGGTGCATTTTTAAGCTAGCGCAAATCTGATAACACAGATCGACGCAGCTTAAAAATCCGCATCGAATGCACTATACTACATTAAGAAACGCTTAGTACACAAATTAGTTATGATCGTTTGAAAAATGATGCATTAGTGTATGTTGAGTTTCCATGTACACTCAACATTGCTTCCAAAAACATTTTGACAAAAATTTTTTCGAAAAATTTCAAAATAATTTAGCAAAAAGTAGATGTTTTTAGATTCCTTTTTTCAAGGCAAAGACGATGGACAATGTTATTCAACGAAAAAATCAATTCTTCAGGGTGAAAATCGAGGATATAAGTGTGAACTTATATCAGTTGATATCTCGGTGCATTTTTAAGCTAGCGCAAATCTGATAACACAGATCGACGCAGCTAAAAAATCCGCATCGAATGCACTATACTACATTGAGAAACGCTTGATACAAAAATTAGTTATGATCGTTTGAAAAATGATGCATTAGTGTATGTTGAGTTTCCATGTACACTCAACATTGCTTCCAAAAACATTTTGACAAAAATTTTTTCGAAAAATTTCAAAATAATTTAGCAAAAAGTAGATGTTTCTAGATTCCTTTTTTCAAGGCAAAGACGATGGACAATGTTATTCAACGAAAAAATTAATTCTTCAGGGTGAAAATCGAGGATATAAGTGTGAACTTATATCAGTTGATATCTCGGTGCATTTTCAAGCTAGCGCAAATCTGATAACACAGATCGACGCAGCTTAAAAATCCGCATCGAATGCACTATACTACATTGAGAAACGCTTAGTACACAAATTAGTTATGATCGTTTGAAAAATGATGCATTAGTGTATGTTGAGTTTCCATGTACACTCAACATTGCTTCCAAAAACATTTTGACAAAAATTTTTTCGAAAAATTTCAAAATAATTTAGCAAAAAGTAGATGTTTTTAGATTCCTTTTTTCAAGGCAAAGACGATGGACAATGTTATTCAACGAAAAAATTAATTCTTCAGGGTGAAAATCGAGGATATAAGTGTGAACTTATATCAGTTGATATCTCGGTGCATTTTTAAGCTAGCGCAAATCTGATAACACAGATCGACGCAGCTTAAAAATCCGCATCGAATGCACTATACTACATTGAGAAACGCTTGATACAAAAATTAGTTATGATCGTTTGAAAAATGATGCATTAGTGTATGTTGAGTTTCCATGTACACTCAACATTGCTTCCAAAAACATTTTGACAAAAATTTTTTCGAAAAATTTCAAAATAATTTAGCAAAAAGTAGATGTTTTTAGATTCCATTTTTCAACGCAAAGACGATGGACAATGTTATTCAACGAAAAAATTAATTCTTCAGGGTGAAAATCGAGGATATAAGTGTGAACTTATATCAGTTGATATCTCGGTGCATTTTTAAGCTAGCGCAAATCTGAGAACACAGATCGACGCAGCTTAAAAATCCGCATCGAGTGCACTATACTACATTGAGAAACGCTTAATACAAAAATTAGTTATGATCGTTTGAAAAATGATGCATTAGTGTATGTTGAGTTTCCATGTACACTCAACATTGCTTCCAAAAACATTTTGACAAAAATTTTTTCGAAAAATTTCAAAATAATTTAGCAAAAAGTAGATGTTTTTAGATTCCATTTTTCAAGGCAAAGACGATGGACAATGTTGTTCAACGAAAAAAATAATTCTTCAGGGTGAAAATCGAGGATATAAGTGTGAACTTATATCAGTTGATATCTCGGTGCATTTTTAAGCTAGCGCAAATATGATAACACAGATCGACGCAGCTTAAAAATCCGCATCGAATGCACTATACTACATTGAAAAACGCTTGATACAAAAATTAGTTATGATCGTTTGAAAAATGATGCATTAGTGTATGTTGAGTTTCCATGTACACTCAACATTGCTTCCAAAAACATTTTGACAAAAATTTTTTCGAAAAATTTCAAAATAATTTAGCAAAAAGTAGATGTTTTTAGATTCCATTTTTCAAGGCAAAGACGATGGACAATGTTATTCAACGAAAAAATTAATTCTTCAGGGTGAAAATCGAGGATATAAGTGTGAACTTATATCAGTTGATATCTCGGTGCATTTTTAAGCTAGCGCAATTCTGATAACACAGATCGACGCAGCTTAAAAATCCGCATCGAATGCACTATACTACATTGAGAAACGCTTAATACAAAAATTAGTTATGATCGTTTGAAAAATGATGCATTAGTGTATGTTGAGTTTCCATGTACACTCAACATTGCTTCCAAAAACATTTTGACAAAAATTTTTTCGAAAAATTTCAAAATAATTTAGCAAAAAGTAGATGTTTTTAGATTCCATTTTTCAAGGCAAAGACGATAGACAATGTTATTCAACGAAAAAATTAATTCTTCAGGGTGAAAATCGAGGATATAAGTGTGAACTTATATCAGTTGATATCTCGGTGCATTTTTAAGCTAGCGCAAATCTGATAACACAAATCGACGCAGCTTAAAAATCCGCATAGAATGCACTATACTACATTGAAAAACGCTTGATACAAAAATTAGTTATGATCGTTTGAAAAATGATGCATTAGTGTATGTTGAGTTTCCATGTACACTCAACATTGCTTCCAAAAACATTTTGACAAAAATTTTTTCGAAAAATTTCAAAATAATTTAGCAAAAAGTAGATGTTTTTAGATTCCATTTTTCAAGGCAAAGACGATGGACAATGTTATTCAACGAAAAAATTAATTCTTCAGGGTGAAAATCGAGGATATAAGAATGAACTTATATCAGTTGATATCTCGGTGCATTTTTAAGCTAGCGCAAATCTGATAACACAGATCGACGCAGCTTAAAAATCCGCATCGAATGCACTATACTACATTGAGAAACGCTTAATACAAAAATTAGTTATGATCGTTTGAAAAATGATGCATTAGTGTATGTTGAGTTTCCATGTACACTCAACATTGCTTCCAAAAACATTTTGACAAAAATTTTTTCGAAAAATTTCAAAATAATTTAGCAAAAAGTAGATGTTTTTAGATTCCATTTTTCAAGGCAAAGACGATAGACAATGTTATTCAACGAAAAAATTAATTCTTCAGGGTGAAAATCGAGGATATAAGTGTGAACTTATATCAGTTGATATCTCGGTGCATTTTTAAGCTAGCGCAAATCTGATAACACAAATCGACGCAGCTTAAAAATCCGCATAGAATGCACTATACTACATTGAGAAACGCTTGATTCAAAAATTAGTTATGATCGTTTGAAAAATGATGCATTAGTGTATGTTGAGTTTCCATGTACACTCAACATTGCTTCCAAAAACATTTTGACAAAAATTTTTTCGAAAAATTTCAAAATAATTTAGCAAAAAGTAGATGTTTTTAGATTCCATTTTTCAAGGCAAAGACGATGGACAATGTTATTCAACGAAAAAATTAATTCTTCAGGGTGAAAATCGAGGATATAAGTGTGAACTTATATCAGTTGATATCTCGGTGCATTTTTAAGCTAGCGCAAATCTGAGAACACAGATCGACGCAGCTTAAAAATCCGCATCGAATGCACTATACTACATTGAGAAACGCTTAATACAAAAGTTAGTTATGATCGTTTGAAAAATGATGCATTAGTGTATGTTGAGTTTCCATGTACACTCAACATTGCTTCCAAAAACATTTTGACAAAAATTTTTTCGAAAAATTTCAAAATAAGTTAGCAAAAAGTAGATGTTTTTAGATTCCATTTTTCAAGGCAAAGACGATAGACAATGTTATTCAACGAAAAAATTAATTCTTCAGGGTGAAAATCGAGGATATAAGTGTGAACTTATATCAGTTGATATCTCGGTGCATTTTTAAGCTAGCGCAAATCTGATAACACAAATCGACGCAGCTTAAAAATCCGCATAGAATGCACTATACTACATTGAAAAACGCTTGATACAAAAATTAGTTATGATCGTTTGAAAAATGATGCATTAGTGTATGTTGAGTTTCCATGTACACTCAACATTGCTTCCAAAAACATTTTGACAAAAATTTTTTCGAAAAATTTCAAAATAATTTAGCAAAAAGTAGATGTTTTTAGATTCCATTTTTCAAGGCAAAGACGATAGACAATGTTATTCAACGAAAAAATTAATTCTTCAGGGTGAAAATCGAGGATATAAGTGTGAACTTATATCAGTTGATATCTCGGTGCATTTTTAAGCTAGCGCAAATCTGATAACACAAATCGACGCAGCTTAAAAATCCGCATAGAATGCACTATACTACATTGAAAAACGCTTGATACAAAAATTAGTTATGATCGTTTGAAAAATGATGCATTAGTGTATGTTGAGTTTCCATGTACACTCAACATTGCTTCCAAAAACATTTTGACAAAAATTTTTTCGAAAAATTTCAAAATAATTTAGCAAAAAGTAGATGTTTTTAGATTCCATTTTTCAAGGCAAAGACGATGGACAATGTTATTCAACGAAAAAATTAATTCTTCAGGGTGAAAATCGAGGATATAAGTATGAACTTATATCAGTTGATATCTCGGTGCATTTTTAAGCTAGCGCAAATCTGATAACACAGATCGACGCAGCTTAAAAATCCGCATCGAATGCACTATACTACATTGAGAAACGCTTAATACAAAAATTAGTTATGATCGTTTGAAAAATGATGCATTAGTGTATGTTGAGTTTCCATGTACACTCAACATTGCTTCCAAAAACATTTTGACAAAAATTTTTTCGAAAAATTTCAAAATAATTTAGCAAAAAGTAGATGTTTTTAGATTCCATTTTTCAAGGCAAAGACGATAGACAATGTTATTCAACGAAAAAATTAATTCTTCAGGGTGAAAATCGAGGATATAAGTGTGAACTTATATCAGTTGATATCTCGGTGCATTTTTAAGCTAGCGCAAATCTGATAACACAAATCGACGCAGCTTAAAAATCCGCATAGAATGCACTATACTACATTGAGAAACGCTTGATACAAAAATTAGTTATGATCGTTTGAAAAATGATGCATTAGTGTATGTTGAGTTTCCATGTACACTCAACATTGCTTCCAAAAACATTTTGACAAAAATTTTTTCGAAAAATTTCAAAATAATTTAGCAAAAAGTAGATGTTTTTAGATTCCATTTTTCAAGGCAAAGACGATGGACAATGTTATTCAACGAAAAAATTAATTCTTCAGGGTGAAAATCGAGGATATAAGTGTGAACTTATATCAGTTGATATCTCGGTGCATTTTTAAGCTAGCGCAAATCTGAGAACACAGATCGACGCAGCTTAAAAATCCGCATCGAGTGCACTATACTACATTGAGAAACGCTTAATACAAAAATTAGTTATGATCGTTTGAAAAATGATGCATTAGTGTATGTTGAGTTTCCATGTACACTCAACATTGCTTCCAAAAACATTTTGACAAAAATTTTTTCGAAAAATTTCAAAATAATTTAGCAAAAAGTAGATGTTTTTAGATTCCATTTTTCAAGGCAAAGACGATGGACAATGTTATTCAACGAAAAAATTAATTCTTCAGGGTGAAAATCGAGGATATAAGTATGAACTTATATCAGTTGATATCTCGGTGCATTTTTAAGCTAGCGCAAATCTGATAACACAGATCGACGCAGCTTAAAAATCCGCATCGAATGCACTATACTACATTGAGAAACGCTTAATACAAAAATTAGTTATGATCGTTTGAAAAATGATGCATTAGTGTATGTTGAGTTTCCATGTACACTCAACATTGCTTCCAAAAACATTTTGACAAAAATTTTTTCGAAAAATTTCAAAATAATTTAGCAAAAAGTAGATGTTTTTAGATTCCATTTTTCAAGGCAAAGACGATAGACAATGTTATTCAACGAAAAAATTAATTCTTCAGGGTGAAAATCGAGGATATAAGTGTGAACTTATATCAGTTGATATCTCGGTGCATTTTTAAGCTAGCGCAAATCTGATAACACAAATCGACGCAGCTTAAAAATCCGCATAGAATGCACTATACTACATTGAGAAACGCTTGATACAAAAATTAGTTATGATCGTTTGAAAAATGATGCATTAGTGTATGTTGAGGGTGAAAATCGAGGATATAAGTATGAACTTATATCAGTTGATATCTCGGTGCATTTTTAAGCTAGCGCTTTCTTATTTCGAAAAAACAACAATAGTTATATTAGAGGAAACAAAAAGATCAAATAAGCAAACGATTTATTATAAAAAAAATAGAAATAATCAAACAAAAAATGAAAACAGAATCCCAAACTGCCTTTTTCTTATTTCGAAAAAACAACAATACAATTTTTAGGCCAAAATTATGAATTTGGTTGCAAAAGATGATTACGGTAGTTTCGTTGTCAAGGGAGCATTCTTTTGAAGACCAATTTTATCTTCTTTTTCTTTCATCGTAATTGAATCCAATCGTTTCTAAATGTTATTTTCAATGATATTTTGTTGTTATAAATATCATTCATAATATTCTATAATCAATCTATTTAACAATATTCTCATTTCTTAACATCCCCTCCCTTCGAAACTTCGCGTCCCGAGATGTTCAACAATTATTTATTCAAAAAAATAAAAAACACAAAAAAACACATATATATAACTCATGATAGAACATCGCTTTTCTCTTAAGAAGACAATTCAGTACTGTTTTTTGAATTGGCTATATGGTTTGAACGTTTTGTGTAGAGTTCTGTTTGTGTTCTTTTCAAAGGTTTTGTTCATTATATGAGTTTGTTTTCGTTTCTCCATTCTATTTAACATAGACGAAACTCCTAACGATAGTAGTTTTTTCTGTAGCATGGTTAAAAAACTCTTAACATGTTCGTACAAAATACGATCAGATGTTTTCTGATAAGGCAGTGGCCCACCAGCAAACCAATAGTGCGTTACTAAAGCAACGTCATCACCTCGACAGCCTATATATTGTATCCATAACTTATCATTACGTGTTGTGCATTCTGCGGCAAAACATTCATGTACTTTTTGCCATGTTCGCATGCTATCAAAGAATGTGTTGTCATCAAATCTTGCAATAGGACTTATCAATATTATTTGTGCATTCAGGGCACAACCTAATCTTCCCAGTTGTTTAATCAGTTTGTCTGCTTCGTTTTCTTCGGAGATCAGCGGTAATACAATTAGTACATAACGTACGTTACAATAAGTCAACAATTTTGAAATAACATCATTTGATAAATTTTCATAGGTGATACAATTTCCGAAAGGAAAATTGAAATCTTTTGCCGCATTCATCCTTTTTGGAACAAACAAAAGATCTTTATCGGAAGGTTTTGCAGAACGATTTAATTTTTCAGACGCAATCAAAAACGCTTTAGAAATGTCATCGCTTGACATGTTGAATTCCACTGGGTTTTCGCAGGTGATGTGAAAATTCTCAAATAACGAAAAGTTGATCTTAGAGTGCAAACAATTTTGTTTTTGTAATATTATTGCATCAGCCATACTCTCAACATCAGGGTGGACGTTCATACGATTTATATGAGCCAACTTCTCATTGATCCAAATCCTTGGATCCTTCATTACTTGTAGGAATTGAGCTAACCTGAAGGTATTCCTAACTCTAATTCCTTTCAACGGTGTAGGACATTTATTGTTCAACAGATCTCCATAAGTAACCGTTTTGAACGAGCATATTTGTCTTTTTCCTTCCGGTAGTTGTATCAGACCATCGCATTCATACAGTGGATGACAAGCATCTTTGGGTTTTATCGTGAGGTTTCTATAAAAAATAATTTTATTACTATAACTACTATCCTCTCCAATATTTTTGTAGTGTATCCTTTTAACTATGATTTCTCTGCGTCTTCTAACCGTTTCAACTGGTTTATCATCTATCGTAGATGGAATTCTTATCAGAAGATCGTATTGTATCTTCAAAGGTTCGCCTTTTCCCGAAATTTCGGTGATTAATGCCGACGTCTTATAAGACTCTATTATACGATATGGTCCCTTCAAATCATTTATCAATTTTTTATTGACATGTTTACTTTTTTCGTTTATCATTTTCAGATATACTCTGTCTCCTACTTTGAATTCTTGTATGTTTTTACAATTTTTCTTATCGTAATACATTTTGAATTTTTCACGCTCTTTATCGTTCCGTTCTATTGCTATATTTCGTGATAGTCTAAATCCCTCCAACAAATCAACTTTATATTCATCTAATTCATACTCTACTAAACTTGGTTTAGTTGGTTCTACAATATTAGATACCAAATATGGTTCGAACCCATGTAAAATAAAAAACGGGGATTCACCAGTTGCTTCGTGTGGTGTTGTATTATACGCATATGTTACAAACGGAAGTAACTTGTCCCACTCAGACGGACTGTTTCCTGCCTTTTTCAGAGCTCTTTGAATTGTTAAATTCACTCTCTCTGTTATACCGTTTTGTCTTGGATTATATCCCATGGTGGTGATCCATTCGATCTTGGTTATCTTTTTTATTTCTTCCACTATTTTGTTAACAAATTCGCTTCCTTTATCAGACAGGAACTGTTTAGGCCATTTGGCGCCTTCACATATCCATTTTTTAACTATTATATCAGCTATTGTTGCTGCAGATTTATCTGGTACTGCGTATGCACCTAACCATTTACTAAAATGGTCTATTACGGCTACTACATAACGATTGTTGGATGTGGTTCTACCTAGATCCATGACATCAATTCCAACTAGCTCATAAGGTTTTTCTGTTCGATATGGCTGTAATAATGGCTTACTTTTTGTTTTATTGTTTGCTAAAAAGCACTTTTTACACTCACTGTGCCATTTTCTCACATCTGAGTCTAAGCCTTCCCAAAAAAATTGTCTCTTCAGAGAACGTATAATTTTTTTCGGTCCAAAATGAGCTCCAAATAATCCTTCATGAGCTTCTTTATATATATCATATCTTTTTGACGGAGGAATGACTAATAATTTCTCACCCTTCTCGTTGATATAATACAAGTTTTCTTTTGCAATTAGAAAATCACCGACAAATAGTTTATGTGCCAGTTTTGGCAAAAAAATTCTCTCTGTGAGTTTTTCATCCCTTCTGAGATTGATAATATTTTTGTAATTTTCATTCATCATTAATTCAGCTATATTATCTCTCATTTGTAACGAACAAATATATTTTATATCTGAGTCACTTTCAAGATCAAAATTATCTTGAACTGGAACACCTCGCGATAATGCGTCCGCTATAACATTTCCTTTTCCTTTGACATATTCAATAGTTATTCTGTATCGCTGTACCATGAGGCTCCATCTCAACATTCTCCCACTTGCTGTCTTCTTGAACAGACATGTCAATGGTTGATGATCAGTTTTCACAACTGTTTTTTCAGTATTATAAATGTAATATTGAAATTTCTCTAGCGCAAATACAATAGCCAGAGCTTCTAAATCTGTTACATGATAATTTTTTTCCGCTTTTGACAAACCTTTAGAAACAAAGGCAATCGGGTGTAGAAAATTATCTTTTGCTTTTTGACATAACACCGCTCCTACACCAGATGCACACGCATCAGTGTATATAATATATGGGTTTTTACCGCTATTTGCACCTTCCCAGTCAGGCTGTATTAGTACAGGAGCTTGAGTAAGCTTTTTCTTTAGAATTTCAAAAGCATCTTTTCTCTCTCGGGTCCATTCCCATTTACTTTTTTCACTTGTCATTTCGTGCATTGGTTTAGCAATTGCTGCAAAATTTAGCACAAATTTTCTGTAATACGACGCCATTCCCAAGAATGTTCTTAATTCAGCAATTGTATTTGGTAAGGGATACTTTAAAATTGCCTCAATTTTATTTGGATCGGCGTGAATACCTTCTCCGTTTACTTTGTGGCCCAAATAATCCACTTCGTTTTGTAAAAGTTTACATTTAACCGCTTTCAACGATAAATTTGCTTGTTTCAGCGCTTCAAAAACTTTCTTCATAACTTCAAAATGTCTTTCGAAAGTATCTGTTGCAATCATTATATCGTCTATATAAACAAAAACTTCATTGCTTTTGAGTAAATCTCCCAGAGCTTTGTCCATCATTCTTTGGAATGTTGGTGGACTAGTTGCTAAGCCAAAAGGACATACTACAAATTGAAAAGATCCTTCGCTGGTCACGAAAGATGTTTTTTCTTTATCTTCTTCGGAAAGTTTTATTTGCCAAAACCCCGACGATAGATCAAATGTGGAAAATATTTTCTTCCCGTTCATCGATCTAAGAATGATATCTATCGTTGGTATTGGATAAGCATCTAGTTTTAAGACCTTATTCAGTTCTCTATAATCTATACAGAGTCTGATGGATTTGTCTTTTTTCTCTACTAAGACTACAGGGCTTGCCCATGCGCTTTGGCTAGGTTCTATAATCCCTCTTTGTAATAGGTCTTTTATAATACCTCTAAACTCATTTTTTATACCAAACGGCACTGGTCGTACTTTTTGACGAATAGGACTCGCATCTCCCGTATCAATATTCATAGTGACAATATTTGTTTGCTGCAGATCAGCATCAACCAACGCAAATATCGCTGAATAATTTTCTAAAAGGTCTTTGACCTTTGGATCAAAGGTTACACCACTTTTCTCTTCTAAGACTGCAATGACTTTTTCTGCTCTTCCAACCGGATCTGTTGGTTTAGCGTATTGATCTAACATACGCATTTCTAACACATCAATTGATTCGGTTTTCAATTCGTCATTCAGTGCAGTCAGCTTTTCAGTCCAATTCTCGGACTCCCATTCACCGACAATCTCTCCTTTCTTTATTGTGGTTGGCTGGCATGTCATGTTAGCAACGATTACTGTAGTGGAATTATTGTTGTCCACTTTACAGATTCCCGTAAGTACATCATGCCTATGCGACACTAGTAAACTATCTTTCTGTTCATCACACGAAATTTTTAGCGTTCTACTTTTATTCGCAGGTATAAAAACTCTCTGTAAGGCTACGGCCTCTTTTGTATAAAATTTCAAAATTATACCCAAATTTTCTAAGGCATTTGTTCCTAACAAAATAGATTCTTCTCTACTTTTTTGTACTAAAAAGCTTACATTACTAGTTTTCTTGCTTTCTAAACACGTAACTTTGCAACTTATTGCTCCTACAAAATTCATTTTTGTGCCCGAAGCATTGGCAATATATTTATCACCTTTCCACGGTATTTGAGTAACCGATCGATCCAGATCAACCCCGTCACTCATCAAATTTACCAGTGCTTGTGATGACATCACCGATATTTGAGATCCTGTATCGATAAGGACTCTTTTTTTGGATTTCTCACAAATTATCATAGATAATAAACTTTGTTCGCCAATTAACTCTGAATTGGTTATGGAATTGCATGTTTGAATAGTTTTATTCCAAACTTCTGCTTGATTTCTCATTCCGGGCTCATTATGCTTTTCAACATTCTCTATTCGTTTAGGATAGTTGTTGGAAGGTTTCTTCCTCTCAAAGCATTGTGCTGCTGAATGGCCTTTTTTGTTACATATGTAGCAAATTATTTCTCTCCTACTTGGAGGTTCTCTAATTCCGCCCACGTACCTATTCCGATCATTTGTGTAATAATTATTCGTATCGATATGGTTTTTTTCATATCTGAGCTTAGGTAAAATTCTGTTTGAATTTCTCCCTTTCTCTCGCTGTTCATCATAAACACGTTTATTTCTTTCGCAGCGTAACGCTATCTCTTTAACTTTTTCATAGACCAAATCTTCTTCGCTTTTCTCTATGGTTTCTAATAGATGAATAGCGCATGAACAATCTCTGAGTGCTTCATAGAGCATCTGGGCTCTTAAAAACGATAATTTCCTTGTAGGAAATTCTGGGTACGCTTTTCTTGAGGTCTCTTCCAGTTTTTTACAGAAAACAATCAGTGTTTTGTTACTATTGTACTGTAAAGTTTTGAGCGAAGAAATAGCATCTAATCTGCTCGTTCGTTTAACACACACTCTCTGTTTATGAAGTTCTTCAATGATAACTTCTA
Organism: Auanema rhodensis; assembly: GCA_964057225.1. Lineage (NCBI taxonomy): Eukaryota > Metazoa > Nematoda > Chromadorea > Rhabditida > Rhabditidae > Auanema > Auanema rhodense. Next base: position 2,791,412 of record OZ059899.1, on the reverse strand, counting down.
ACGAACTCTCTCTAATTGTTTCTGGCAGTTCGTCGTATCTGTCTCGTGCTTCTCCTTTTAGCTTATCAACGAACAGCATCTTCCGACTACTGGCCGTCAGAGTACCTTTTGGATACTTGAGATTGAAACTTTCAATGAACTGATTCCATTTTTCCAACGAGTCGTTAGAAAAATAAGGAACATCAGGTAACATTTGTGCTCTTATCATCTCTAACAACGCGTCGTTTTGCGCATTTAATCCAGCATAATGTAAAGGTGACGTACCCCTGAAGTTGTATGGATAGTGTTGGTCCTGTTGATTTGGTTCCATTTCCACTATTTCCTTGGAGTGTGTTCTCACTGTTCGCTCCTTAATTTTTGTTTTGAGTTCAGCACTCTCAACAGAATTACCTCTAGTTCGCTCATCCAAAATCATTTCTGCCATGGCTGTTTCAGTATCTTCTTGATTCAAGCTTGATTTCTGAAATTGCCAACTGTTACTTATTCTCTGTTGCAATTCTTTTAGATTACAATCGAAAGTATCACATAAAGTTTTCACAGTTTCATGAATAACAAGTAACTCTTGCACTATATTATTCTCATTGAGTTGGAAGTTATCTGTTATGTCTTTAATTATTTCCGCTCGTTTCTTACTGATCTTTAAAACATCACTAAGATCTGAAGGTTTTTTCAGACCTTCGTTGTTCATCACTAATAGCATTGAATGAACAAATTCCCAAGTTTTTCCTTTTCTAATCTCGCTTTTTAGGTTACTTTTCACTAAATTGCGGGTTTTTAGTATTCTTTGTTCAGTTCTTTTTTTTCAGTAGCGTTTCTGATTTTTTCTAGGAACTCTTTATATATCATTTCATTATAAGGCTCCAAAGCCTTAAATGTTTGATTCACTAATGAATTAAGGATTACCTCAGAAAACACATTTTCGAAATCCATTTCACAGAGTTGTTCTGTTTCAAACGTTTCGTTCTCAATCGACATCTCGAATAGGCACTGCTATACGAATCTCTACAAACAAAATAATTTTGCTAATGCAGGAATTTTATGATCGAATTCTAGTATTTAGAATTAATAATCAGAACAATCTGATAAGCAAATTGTATCAATCTAATAGATCTGTGTTCAGTAATCTTACTACTACTCAAGTTCTGTTTACAATGATGAGATGTCTCTGGTAGAAAATTCCGAAAAAAATTTTTCTACCTAAACACTAGCACCAGATCTTATCAATTCCAATAACTCGTAAATATACTCGGATACAATGCGTAACCACAGTACAAAACTTTGATGAGCTATTGAAACCAATAACAATCTATAATTTTCCTTTCTTATTTAGTTAGACTAAATAAAATTGGCAAACTATAAACAGAACCCGATTTGGGTAGCAGTGACTAAACCACCAGAATCTATTCGATTAAGGGTTGTATAAGCTATTCGCTTAACCCAGACTAATACGAAAAAAAAACTGAACAACCAGTTCGGCCCCCAAGTTATATTAGAGGAAACAAAAAGATCAAATAAGCAAACGATTTATTATAAAAAAAATAGAAATAATCAAACAAAAAATGAAAACAGAATCCCAAACTGCCTTTTTCTTATTTCGAAAAAACAACAATACAATTTTTAGGCCAAAATTATGAATTTGGTTGCAAAAGATGATTACGGTAGTTTCGTTGTCAAGGGAGCATTCTTTTGAAGACCAATTTTATCTTCTTTTTCTTTCATCGTAATTGAATCCAATCGTTTCTAAATGTTATTTTCAATGATATTTTGTTGTTATAAATATCATTCATAATATTCTATAATCAATCTATTTAACAATATTCTCATTTCTTAACAGTTTCCATGTACACTCAACATTGCTTCCAAAAACATTTTGACAAAAATTTTTTCGAAAAATTTCAAAATAATTTAGCAAAAAGTAGATGTTTTTAGATTCCATTTTTCAAGGCAAAGACGATGGACAATGTTATTCAACGAAAAAATTAATTCTTCAGGGTGAAAATCGAGGATATAAGTGTGAACTTATATCAGTTGATATCTCGGTGCATTTTTAAGCTAGCGCAAATCTGAGAACACAGATCGACGCAGCTTAAAAATCCGCATCGAGTGCACTATACTACATTGAGAAACGCTTAATACAAAAATTAGTTATGATCGTTTGAAAAATGATGCATTAGTGTATGTTGAGTTTCCATGTACACTCAACATTGCTTCCAAAAACATTTTGACAAAAATTTTTTCGAAAAATTTCAAAATAATTTAGCAAAAAGTAGATGTTTTTAGATTCCATTTTTCAAGGCAAAGACGATGGACAATGTTGTTCAACGAAAAAAATAATTCTTCAGGGTGAAAATCGAGGATATAAGTGTGAACTTATATCAGTTGATATCTCGGTGCAATTTTAAGCTAGCGCAAATCTGATAACACAGATCGACGCAGCTTAAAAATCCGCATCGAATGCACTATACTACATTGAGAAACGCTTGATACAAAAATTAGTTATGATCGTTTGAAAAATGATGCATTAGTGTATGTTGAGTTTCCATGTACACTCAACTCAACATTGCTTCCAAAAACATTTTGACAAAAATTTTTTCGAAAAATTTCAAAATAATTTAGCAAAAAGTAGATGTTTTTAGATTCCTTTTTTCAAGGCAAAGACGATGGACAATGTTATTCAACGAAAAAATTAATTCTTCAGGGTGAAAATCGAGGATATAAGTGTGAACTTATATCAGTTGATATCTCGGTGCATTTTTAAGCTAGCGCAAATCTGATAACACAGATCGACGCAGCTTAAAAATCCGCATCGAATGCACTATACTACATTGAGAAACGCTTGATACAAAAATTAGTTATGATCGTTTGAAAAATGATGCATTAGTGTATGTTGAGTTTCCATGTACACTCAACATTGCTTCCAAAAACATTTTGACAAAAATTTTTTCGAAAAATTTCAAAATAATTTAGCAAAAAGTAGATGTTTTTAGATTCCATTTTTCAAGGCAAAGACGATAGACAATGTTATTCAACGAAAAAATTAATTCTTCAGGGTGAAAATCGAGGATATAAGTGTGAACTTATATCAGTTGATATCTCGGTGCATTTTTAAGCTAGCGCAAATCTGATAACACAAATCGACGCAGCTTAAAAATCCGCATAGAATGCACTATACTACATTGAGAAACGCTTGATACAAAAATTAGTTATGATCGTTTGAAAAATGATGCATTAGTGTATGTTGAGTTTCCATGTACACTCAACATTGCTTCCAAAAACATTTTGACAAAAATTTTTTCGAAAAATTTCAAAATAATTTAGCAAAAAGTAGATGTTTTTAGATTCCATTTTACAAGGCAAAGACGATGGACAATGTTATTCAACGAAAAAATTAATTCTTCAGGGTGAAAATCGAGGATATAAGTGTGAACTTATATCAGTTGATATCTCGGTGCATTTTTAAGCTAGCGCAAATCTGATAACACAGATCGACGCAGCTTAAAAATCCGCATCGAATGCACTATACTACATTGAGAAACGCTTGATACAAAAATTAGTTATGATCGTTTGAAAAATGATGCATTAGTGTATGTTGAGTTTCCATGTACACTCAACTCAACATTGCTTCCAAAAACATTTTGACAAAAATTTTTTCGAAAAATTTCAAAATAATTTAGCAAAAAGTAGATGTTTTTAGATTCCTTTTTTCAAGGCAAAGACGATGGACAATGTTATTCAACGAAAAAATTAATTCTTCAGGGTGAAAATCGAGGATATAAGTGTGAACTTATATCAGTTGATATCTCGGTGCATTTTTAAGCTAGCGCAAATCTGATAACACAGATCGACGCAGCTTAAAAATCCGCATCGAATGCACTATACTACATTGAAAAACGCTTGATACAAAAATTAGTTATGATCGTTTGAAAAATGATGCATTAGTGTATGTTGAGTTTCCATGTACACTCAACATTGCTTCCAAAAACATTTTGACAAAAATTTTTTCGAAAAATTTCAAAATAATTTAGCAAAAAGTAGATGTTTTTAGATTCCATTTTTCAAGGCAAAGACGATGGACAATGTTGTTCAACGAAAAAAATAATTCTTCAGGGTGAAAATCGAGGATATAAGTGTGAACTTATATCAGTTGATATCTCGGTGCATTTTTAAGCTAGCGCAAATCTGATAACACAGATCGACGCAGCTTAAAAATCCGCATCGAATGCACTATACTACATTGAGAAACGCTTGATACAAAAATTAGTTATGATCGTTTGAAAAATGATGCATTAGTGTATGTTGAGTTTCCATGTACACTCAACTCAACATTGCTTCCAAAAACATTTTGACAAAAATTTTTTCGAAAAATTTCAAAATAATTTAGCAAAAAGTAGATGTTTTTAGATTCCTTTTTTCAAGGCAAAGACGATGGACAATGTTATTCAACGAAAAAATTAATTCTTCAGGGTGAAAATCGAGGATATAAGTGTGAACTTATATCAGTTGATATCTCGGTGCATTTTTAAGCTAGCGCAAATCTGATAACACAGATCGACGCAGCTTAAAAATCCGCATCGAATGCACTATACTACATTGAGAAACGCTTGATACAAAAATTAGTTATGATCGTTTGAAAAATGATGCATTAGTGTATGTTGAGTTTCCATGTACACTCAACATTGCTTCCAAAAACATTTTGACAAAAATTTTTTCGAAAAATTTCAAAATAATTTAGCAAAAAGTAGATGGTTTTAGATTCCATTTTTCAAGGCAAAGACGATGGACAATGTTGTTCAACGAAAAAAATAATTCTTCAGGGTGAAAATCGAGGATATAAGTGTGAACTTATATCAGTTGATATCTCGGTGCATTTTTAAGCTAGCGCAAATCTGATAACACAGATCGACGCAGCTTAAAAATCCGCATCGAATGCACTATACTACATTGAGAAACGCTTGATACAAAAATTAGTTATGATCGTTTGAAAAATGATGCATTAGTGTATGTTGAGTTTCCATGTACACTCAACTCAACATTGCTTCCAAAAACATTTTGACAAAAATTTTTTCGAAAAATTTCAAAATAATTTAGCAAAAAGTAGATGTTTTTAGATTCCTTTTTTCAAGGCAAAGACGATGGACAATGTTATTCAACGAAAAAATTAATTCTTCAGGGTGAAAATCGAGGATATAAGTGTGAACTTATATCAGTTGATATCTCGGTGCATTTTTAAGCTAGCGCAAATCTGATAACACAGATCGACGCAGCTTAAAAATCCGCATCGAATGCACTATACTACATTGAAAAACGCTTGATACAAAAATTAGTTATGATCGTTTGAAAAATGATGCATTAGTGTATGTTGAGTTTCCATGTACACTCAACATTGCTTCCAAAAACATTTTGACAAAAATTTTTTCGAAAAATTTCAAAATAATTTAGCAAAAAGTAGATGTTTTTAGATTCCTTTTTTCAAGGCAAAGACGATGGACAATGTTATTCAACGAAAAAATTAATTCTTCAGGGTGAAAATCGAGGATATAAGTGTGAACTTATATCAGTTGATATCTCGGTGCATTTTTAAGCTAGCGCAAATCTGATAACACAGATCGACGCAGCTTAAAAATCCGCATCGAATGCACTATACTACATTGAAAAACGCTTGATACAAAAATTAGTTATGATCGTTTGAAAAATGATGCATTAGTGTATGTTGAGTTTCCATGTACACTCAACATTGCTTCCAAAAACATTTTGACAAAAATTTTTTCGAAAAATTTCAAAATAATTTAGCAAAAAGTAGATGTTTTTAGATTCCATTTTTCAAGGCAAAGACGATGGACAATGTTGTTCAACGAAAAAAATAATTCTTCAGGGTGAAAATCGAGGATATAAGTGTGAACTTATATCAGTTGATATCTCGGTGCATTTTTAAGCTAGCGCAAATCTGATAACACAGATCGACGCAGCTTAAAAATCCGCATCGAATGCACTATACTACATTGAGAAACGCTTGATACAAAAATTAGTTATGATCGTTTGAAAAATGATGCATTAGTGTATGTTGAGTTTCCATGTACACTCAACTCAACATTGCTTCCAAAAACATTTTGACAAAAATTTTTTCGAAAAATTTCAAAATAATTTAGCAAAAAGTAGATGTTTTTAGATTCCTTTTTTCAAGGCAAAGACGATGGACAATGTTATTCAACGAAAAAATTAATTCTTCAGGGTGAAAATCGAGGATATAAGTGTGAACTTATATCAGTTGATATCTCGGTGCATTTTTAAGCTAGCGCAAATCTGATAACACAGATCGACGCAGCTTAAAAATCCGCATCGAATGCACTATACTACATTGAGAAACGCTTGATACAAAAATTAGTTATGATCGTTTGAAAAATGATGCATTAGTGTATGTTGAGTTTCCATGTACACTCAACATTGCTTCCAAAAACATTTTGACAAAAATTTTTTCGAAAAATTTCAAAATAATTTAGCAAAAAGTAGATGGTTTTAGATTCCATTTTTCAAGGCAAAGACGATGGACAATGTTGTTCAACGAAAAAAATAATTCTTCAGGGTGAAAATCGAGGATATAAGTGTGAACTTATATCAGTTGATATCTCGGTGCATTTTTAAGCTAGCGCAAATCTGATAACACAGATCGACGCAGCTTAAAAATCCGCATCGAATGCACTATACTACATTGAGAAACGCTTGATACAAAAATTAGTTATGATCGTTTGAAAAATGATGCATTAGTGTATGTTGAGTTTCCATGTACACTCAACTCAACATTGCTTCCAAAAACATTTTGACAAAAATTTTTTCGAAAAATTTCAAAATAATTTAGCAAAAAGTAGATGTTTTTAGATTCCTTTTTTCAAGGCAAAGACGATGGACAATGTTATTCAACGAAAAAATTAATTCTTCAGGGTGAAAATCGAGGATATAAGTGTGAACTTATATCAGTTGATATCTCGGTGCATTTTTAAGCTAGCGCAAATCTGATAACACAGATCGACGCAGCTTAAAAATCCGCATCGAATGCACTATACTACATTGAAAAACGCTTGATACAAAAATTAGTTATGATCGTTTGAAAAATGATGCATTAGTGTATGTTGAGTTTCCATGTACACTCAACATTGCTTCCAAAAACATTTTGACAAAAATTTTTTCGAAAAATTTCAAAATAATTTAGCAAAAAGTAGATGTTTTTAGATTCCATTTTTCAAGGCAAAGACGATGGACAATGTTATTCAACGAAAAAATTAATTCTTCAGGGTGAAAATCGAGGATATAAGTGTGAACTTATATCAGTTGATATCTCGGTGCATTTTTAAGCTAGCGCAAATCTGATAACACAAATCGACGCAGCTTAAAAATCCGCATAGAATGCACTATACTACATTGAGAAACGCTTGATACAAAAATTAGTTATGATCGTTTGAAAAATGATGCATTAGTGTATGTTGAGTTTCCATGTACACTCAACATTGCTTCCAAAAACATTTTGACAAAAATTTTTTCGAAAAATTTCAAAATAATTTAGCAAAAAGTAGATGTTTTTAGATTCCATTTTTCAAGGCAAAGACGATGGACAATGTTATTCAACGAAAAAATTAATTCTTCAGGGTGAAAATCGAGGATATAAGTGTGAACTTATATCAGTTGATATCTCGGTGCATTTTTAAGCTAGCGCAATTCTGATAACACAGATCGACGCAGCTTAAAAATCCGCATCGAATGCACTATACTACATTGAGAAACGCTTAATACAAAAATTAGTTATGATCGTTTGAAAAATGATGCATTAGTGTATGTTGAGTTTCCATGTACACTCAACATTGCTTCCAAAAACATTTTGACAAAAATTTTTTCGAAAAATTTCAAAATAATTTAGCAAAAAGTAGATGTTTTTAGATTCCATTTTTCAAGGCAAAGACGATAGACAATGTTATTCAACGAAAAAATTAATTCTTCAGGGTGAAAATCGAGGATATAAGTGTGAACTTATATCAGTTGATATCTCGGTGCATTTTTAAGCTAGCGCAAATCTGATAACACAAATCGACGCAGCTTAAAAATCCGCATAGAATGCACTATACTACATTGAAAAACGCTTGATACAAAAATTAGTTATGATCGTTTGAAAAATGATGCATTAGTGTATGTTGAGTTTCCATGTACACTCAACATTGCTTCCAAAAACATTTTGACAAAAATTTTTTCGAAAAATTTCAAAATAATTTAGCAAAAAGTAGATGTTTTTAGATTCCATTTTTCAAGGCAAAGACGATAGACAATGTTATTCAACGAAAAAATTAATTCTTCAGGGTGAAAATCGAGGATATAAGTGTGAACTTATATCAGTTGATATCTCGGTGCATTTTTAAGCTAGCGCAAATCTGATAACACAAATCGACGCAGCTTAAAAATCCGCATCGAATGCACTATACTACATTGAAAAACGCTTGATACAAAAATTAGTTATGATCGTTTGAAAAATGATGCATTAGTGTATGTTGAGTTTCCATGTACACTCAACATTGCTTCCAAAAACATTTTGACAAAAATTTTTTCGAAAAATTTCAAAATAATTTAGCAAAAAGTAGATGTTTTTAGATTCCATTTTTCAAGGCAAAGACGATGGACAATGTTGTTCAACAAAAAAAATAATTCTTCAGGGTGAAAATCGAGGATATAAGTGTGAACTTATATCAGTTGATATCTCGGTGCATTTTTAAGCTAGCGCAAATCTGATAACACAGATCGACGCAGCTTAAAAATCCGCATCGAATGCACTATACTACATTGAAAAACGCTTGATACAAAAATTAGTTATGATCGTTTGAAAAATGATGCATTAGTGTATGTTGAGTTTCCATGTACACTCAACATTGCTTCCAAAAACATTTTGACAAAAATTTTTTCGAAAAATTTCAAAATAATTTAGCAAAAAGTAGATGTTTTTAGATTCCATTTTTCAAGGCAAAGACGATGGACAATGTTATTCAACGAAAAAAGTAATTCTTCAGGGTGAAAATCGAGGATATAAGTGTGAACTTATATCAGTTGATATCTCGGTGCATTTTTAAGCTAGCGCAATTCTGATAACACAGATCGACGCAGCTTAAAAATCCGCATCGAATGCACTATACTACATTGAGAAACGCTTAATACAAAAATTAGTTATGATCGTTTGAAAAATGATGCATTAGTGTATGTTGAGTTTCCATGTACACTCAACATTGCTTCCAAAAACATTTTGACAAAAATTTTTTCGAAAAATTTCAAAATAATTTAGCAAAAAGTAGATGTTTTTAGATTCCATTTTTCAAGGCAAAGACGATAGACAATGTTATTCAACGAAAAAATTAATTCTTCAGGGTGAAAATCGAGGATATAAGTGTGAACTTATATCAGTTGATATCTCGGTGCATTTTTAAGCTAGCGCAAATCTGATAACACAAATCGACGCAGCTTAAAAATCCGCATAGAATGCACTATACTACATTGAGAAACGCTTGATACAAAAATTAGTTATGATCGTTTGAAAAATGATGCATTAGTGTATGTTGAGTTTCCATGTACACTCAACATTGCTTCCAAAAACATTTTGACAAAAATTTTTTCGAAAAATTTCAAAATAATTTAGCAAAAAGTAGATGTTTTTAGATTCCATTTTTCAAGGCAAAGACGATGGACAATGTTATTCAACGAAAAAATTAATTCTTCAGGGTGAAAATCGAGGATATAAGTGTGAACTTATATCAGTTGATATCTCGGTGCATTTTTAAGCTAGCGCAATTCTGATAACACAGATCGACGCAGCTTAAAAATCCGCATCGAATGCACTATACTACATTGAGAAACGCTTAATACAAAAATTAGTTATGATCGTTTGAAAAATGATGCATTAGTGTATGTTGAGTTTCCATGTACACTCAACATTGCTTCCAAAAACATTTTGACAAAAATTTTTTCGAAAAATTTCAAAATAATTTAGCAAAAAGTAGATGTTTTTAGATTCCATTTTTCAAGGCAAAGACGATGGACAATGTTATTCAACGAAAAAATTAATTCTTCAGGGTGAAAATCGAGGATATAAGTGTGAACTTATATCAGTTGATATCTCGGTGCATTTTTAAGCTAGCGCAAATCTGATAACACAAATCGACGCAGCTTAAAAATCCGCATAGAATGCACTATACTACATTGAAAAACGCTTGATACAAAAATTAGTTATGATCGTTTGAAAAATGATGCATTAGTGTATGTTGAGTTTCCATGTACACTCAACATTGCTTCCAAAAACATTTTGACAAAAATTTTTTCGAAAAATTTCAAAATAATTTAGCAAAAAGTAGATGTTTTTAGATTCCATTTTTCAAGGCAAAGACGATAGACAATGTTATTCAACGAAAAAATTAATTCTTCAGGGTGAAAATCGAGGATATAAGTGTGAACTTATATCAGTTGATATCTCGGTGCATTTTTAAGCTAGCGCAAATCTGATAACACAAATCGACGCAGCTTAAAAATCCGCATCGAATGCACTATACTACAATGAAAAACGCTTGATACAAAAATTAGTTATGATCGTTTGAAAAATGATGCATTAGTGTATGTTGAGTTTCCATGTACACTCAACATTGCTTCCAAAAACATTTTGACAAAAATTTTTTCGAAAAATTTCAAAATAATTTAGCAAAAAGTAGATGTTTTTAGATTCCATTTTTCAAGGCAAAGACGATGGACAATGTTGTTCAACAAAAAAAATAATTCTTCAGGGTGAAAATCGAGGATATAAGTGTGAACTTATATCAGTTGATATCTCGGTGCATTTTTAAGCTAGCGCAAATCTGATAACACAGATCGACGCAGCTTAAAAATCCGCATCGAATGCACTATACTACAATGAAAAACGCTTGATACAAAAATTAGTTATGATCGTTTGAAAAATGATGCATTAGTGTATGTTGAGTTTCCATGTACACTCAACATTGCTTCCAAAAACATTTTGACAAAAATTTTTTCGAAAAATTTCAAAATAATTTAGCAAAAAGTAGATGTTTTTAGATTCCATTTTTCAAGGCAAAGACGATGGACAATGTTGTTCAACAAAAAAAATAATTCTTCAGGGTGAAAATCGAGGATATAAGTGTGAACTTATATCAGTTGATATCTCGGTGCATTTTTAAGCTAGCGCAAATCTGATAACACAGATCGACGCAGCTTAAAAATCCGCATCGAATGCACTATACTACATTGAAAAACGCTTGATACAAAAATTAGTTATGATCGTTTGAAAAATGATGCATTAGTGTATGTTGAGTTTCCATGTACACTCAACATTGCTTCCAAAAACATTTTGACAAAAATTTTTTCGAAAAATTTCAAAATAATTTAGCAAAAAGTAGATGTTTTTAGATTCCATTTTTCAAGGCAAAGACGATGGACAATGTTATTCAACGAAAAAATTAATTCTTCAGGGTGAAAATCGAGGATATAAGTGTGAACTTATATCAGTTGATATCTCGGTGCATTTTTAAGCTAGCGCAATTCTGATAACACAGATCGACGCAGCTTAAAAATCCGCATCGAATGCACTATACTACATTGAGAAACGCTTAATACAAAAATTAGTTATGATCGTTTGAAAAATGATGCATTAGTGTATGTTGAGTTTCCATGTACACTCAACATTGCTTCCAAAAACATTTTGACAAAAATTTTTTCGAAAAATTTCAAAATAATTTAGCAAAAAGTAGATGTTTTTAGATTCCATTTTTCAAGGCAAAGACGATAGACAATGTTATTCAACGAAAAAATTAATTCTTCAGGGTGAAAATCGAGGATATAAGTGTGAACTTATATCAGTTGATATCTCGGTGCATTTTTAAGCTAGCGCAAATCTGATAACACAAATCGACGCAGCTTAAAAATCCGCATCGAATGCACTATACTACATTGAAAAACGCTTGATACAAAAATTAGTTATGATCGTTTGAAAAATGATGCATTAGTGTATGTTGAGTTTCCATGTACACTCAACATTGCTTCCAAAAACATTTTGACAAAAATTTTTTCGAAAAATTTCAAAATAATTTAGCAAAAAGTAGATGTTTTTAGATTCCATTTTTCAAGGCAAAGACGATGGACAATGTTGTTCAACAAAAAAAATAATTCTTCAGGGTGAAAATCGAGGATATAAGTGTGAACTTATATCAGTTGATATCTCGGTGCATTTTTAAGCTAGCGCAAATCTGATAACACAGATCGACGCAGCTTAAAAATCCGCATCGAATGCACTATACTACATTGAAAAACGCTTGATACAAAAATTAGTTATGATCGTTTGAAAAATGATGCATTAGTGTATGTTGAGTTTCCATGTACACTCAACATTGCTTCCAAAAACATTTTGACAAAAATTTTTTCGAAAAATTTCAAAATAATTTAGCAAAAAGTAGATGTTTTTAGATTCCATTTTTCAAGGCAAAGACGATGGACAATGTTATTCAACGAAAAAATTAATTCTTCAGGGTGAAAATCGAGGATATAAGTGTGAACTTATATCAGTTGATATCTCGGTGCATTTTTAAGCTAGCGCAATTCTGATAACACAGATCGACGCAGCTTAAAAATCCGCATCGAATGCACTATACTACATTGAGAAACGCTTAATACAAAAATTAGTTATGATCGTTTGAAAAATGATGCATTAGTGTATGTTGAGTTTCCATGTACACTCAACATTGCTTCCAAAAACATTTTGACAAAAATTTTTTCGAAAAATTTCAATATAATTTAGCAAAAAGTAGATGTTTTTAGATTCCATTTTTCAAGGCAAAGACGATAGACAATGTTATTCAACGAAAAAATTAATTCTTCAGGGTGAAAATCGAGGATATAAGTGTGAACTTATATCAGTTGATATCTCGGTGCATTTTTAAGCTAGCGCAAATCTGATAACACAAATCGACGCAGCTTAAAAATCCGCATAGAATGCACTATACTACATTGAGAAACGCTTGATACAAAAATTAGTTATGATCGTTTGAAAAATGATGCATTAGTGTATGTTGAGTTTCCATGTACACTCAACATTGCTTCCAAAAACATTTTGACAAAAATTTTTTCGAAAAATTTCAAAATAATTTAGCAAAAAGTAGATGTTTTTAGATTCCATTTTTCAAGGCAAAGACGATGGACAATGTTATTCAACGAAAAAATTAATTCTTCAGGGTGAAAATCGAGGATATAAGTGTGAACTTATATCAGTTGATATCTCGGTGCATTTTTAAGCTAGCGCAATTCTGATAACACAGATCGACGCAGCTTAAAAATCCGCATCGAATGCACTATACTACATTGAGAAACGCTTAATACAAAAATTAGTTATGATCGTTTGAAAAATGATGCATTAGTGTATGTTGAGTTTCCATGTACACTCAACATTGCTTCCAAAAACATTTTGACAAAAATTTTTTCGAAAAATTTCAAAATAATTTAGCAAAAAGTAGATGTTTTTAGATTCCATTTTTCAAGGCAAAGACGATGGACAATGTTATTCAACGAAAAAATTAATTCTTCAGGGTGAAAATCGAGGATATAAGTGTGAACTTATATCAGTTGATATCTCGGTGCATTTTTAAGCTAGCGCAAATCTGATAACACAAATCGACGCAGCTTAAAAATCCGCATAGAATGCACTATACTACATTGAAAAACGCTTGATACAAAAATTAGTTATGATCGTTTGAAAAATGATGCATTAGTGTATGTTGAGTTTCCATGTACACTCAACATTGCTTCCAAAAACATTTTGACAAAAATTTTTTCGAAAAATTTCAAAATAATTTAGCAAAAAGTAGATGTTTTTAGATTCCATTTTTCAAGGCAAAGACGATAGACAATGTTATTCAACGAAAAAATTAATTCTTCAGGGTGAAAATCGAGGATATAAGTGTGAACTTATATCAGTTGATATCTCGGTGCATTTTTAAGCTAGCGCAAATCTGATAACACAAATCGACGCAGCTTAAAAATCCGCATCGAATGCACTATACTACAATGAAAAACGCTTGATACAAAAATTAGTTATGATCGTTTGAAAAATGATGCATTAGTGTATGTTGAGTTTCCATGTACACTCAACATTGCTTCCAAAAACATTTTGACAAAAATTTTTTCGAAAAATTTCAAAATAATTTAGCAAAAAGTAGATGTTTTTAGATTCCATTTTTCAAGGCAAAGACGATGGACAATGTTGTTCAACAAAAAAAATAATTCTTCAGGGTGAAAATCGAGGATATAAGTGTGAACTTATATCAGTTGATATCTCGGTGCATTTTTAAGCTAGCGCAAATCTGATAACACAGATCGACGCAGCTTAAAAATCCGCATCGAATGCACTATACTACATTGAAAAACGCTTGATACAAAAATTAGTTATGATCGTTTGAAAAATGATGCATTAGTGTATGTTGAGTTTCCATGTACACTCAACATTGCTTCCAAAAACATTTTGACAAAAATTTTTTCGAAAAATTTCAAAATAATTTAGCAAAAAGTAGATGTTTTTAGATTCCATTTTTCAAGGCAAAGACGATGGACAATGTTATTCAACGAAAAAATTAATTCTTCAGGGTGAAAATCGAGGATATAAGTGTGAACTTATATCAGTTGATATCTCGGTGCATTTTTAAGCTAGCGCAATTCTGATAACACAGATCGACGCAGCTTAAAAATCCGCATCAAATGCACTATACTACATTGAGAAACGCTTAATACAAAAATTAGTTATGATCGTTTGAAAAATGATGCATTAGTGTATGTTGAGTTTCCATGTACACTCAACATTGCTTCCAAAAACATTTTGACAAAAATTTTTTCGAAAAATTTCAATATAATTTAGCAAAAAGTAGATGTTTTTAGATTCCATTTTTCAAGGCAAAGACGATAGACAATGTTATTCAACGAAAAAATTAATTCTTCAGGGTGAAAATCGAGGATATAAGTGTGAACTTATATCAGTTGATATCTCGGTGCATTTTTAAGCTAGCGCAAATCTGATAACACAAATCGACGCAGCTTAAAAATCCGCATAGAATGCACTATACTACATTGAGAAACGCTTGATACAAAAATTAGTTATGATCGTTTGAAAAATGATGCATTAGTGTATGTTGAGTTTCCATGTACACTCAACATTGCTTCCAAAAACATTTTGACAAAAATTTTTTCGAAAAATTTCAAAATAATTTAGCAAAAAGTAGATGTTTTTAGATTCCATTTTTCAAGGCAAAGACGATGGACAATGTTATTCAACGAAAAAATTAATTCTTCAGGGTGAAAATCGAGGATATAAGTGTGAACTTATATCAGTTGATATCTCGGTGCATTTTTAAGCTAGCGCAATTCTGATAACACAGATCGACGCAGCTTAAAAATCCGCATCGAATGCACTATACTACATTGAGAAACGCTTAATACAAAAATTAGTTATGATCGTTTGAAAAATGATGCATTAGTGTATGTTGAGTTTCCATGTACACTCAACATTGCTTCCAAAAACATTTTGACAAAAATTTTTTCGAAAAATTTCAAAATAATTTAGCAAAAAGTAGATGTTTTTAGATTCCATTTTTCAAGGCAAAGACGATGGACAATGTTATTCAACGAAAAAATTAATTCTTCAGGGTGAAAATCGAGGATATAAGTGTGAACTTATATCAGTTGATATCTCGGTGCATTTTTAAGCTAGCGCAAATCTGATAACACAAATCGACGCAGCTTAAAAATCCGCATAGAATGCACTATACTACATTGAAAAACGCTTGATACAAAAATTAGTTATGATCGTTTGAAAAATGATGCATTAGTGTATGTTGAGTTTCCATGTACACTCAACATTGCTTCCAAAAACATTTTGACAAAAATTTTTTCGAAAAATTTCAAAATAATTTAGCAAAAAGTAGATGTTTTTAGATTCCATTTTTCAAGGCAAAGACGATAGACAATGTTATTCAACGAAAAAATTAATTCTTCAGGGTGAAAATCGAGGATATAAGTGTGAACTTATATCAGTTGATATCTCGGTGCATTTTTAAGCTAGCGCAAATCTGATAACACAAATCGACGCAGCTTAAAAATCCGCATCGAATGCACTATACTACATTGAAAAACGCTTGATACAAAAATTAGTTATGATCGTTTGAAAAATGATGCATTAGTGTATGTTGAGTTTCCATGTACACTCAACATTGCTTCCAAAAACATTTTGACAAAAATTTTTTCGAAAAATTTCAAAATAATTTAGCAAAAAGTAGATGTTTTTAGATTCCATTTTTCAAGGCAAAGACGATGGACAATGTTGTTCAACAAAAAAAATAATTCTTCAGGGTGAAAATCGAGGATATAAGTGTGAACTTATATCAGTTGATATCTCGGTGCATTTTTAAGCTAGCGCAAATCTGATAACACAGATCGACGCAGCTTAAAAATCCGCATCGAATGCACTATACTACATTGAAAAACGCTTGATACAAAAATTAGTTATGATCGTTTGAAAAATGATGCATTAGTGTATGTTGAGTTTCCATGTACACTCAACATTGCTTCCAAAAACATTTTGACAAAAATTTTTTCGAAAAATTTCAAAATAATTTAGCAAAAAGTAGATGTTTTTAGATTCCATTTTTCAAGGCAAAGACGATGGACAATGTTATTCAACGAAAAAATTAATTCTTCAGGGTGAAAATCGAGGATATAAGTGTGAACTTATATCAGTTGATATCTCGGTGCATTTTTAAGCTAGCGCAATTCTGATAACACAGATCGACGCAGCTTAAAAATCCGCATCGAATGCACTATACTACATTGAGAAACGCTTAATACAAAAATTAGTTATGATCGTTTGAAAAATGATGCATTAGTGTATGTTGAGTTTCCATGTACACTCAACATTGCTTCCAAAAACATTTTGACAAAAATTTTTTCGAAAAATTTCAAAATAATTTAGCAAAAAGTAGATGTTTTTAGATTCCATTTTTCAAGGCAAAGACGATAGACAATGTTATTCAACGAAAAAATTAATTCTTCAGGGTGAAAATCGAGGATATAAGTGTGAACTTATATCAGTTGATATCTCGGTGCATTTTTAAGCTAGCGCAAATCTGATAACACAAATCGACGCAGCTTAAAAATCCGCATAGAATGCACTATACTACATTGAGAAACGCTTGATACAAAAATTAGTTAGGATCGTTTGAAAAATGATGCATTAGTGTATGTTGAGTTTCCATGTACACTCAACATTGCTTCCAAAAACATTTTGACAAAAATTTTTTCGAAAAATTTCAAAATAATTTAGCAAAAAGTAGATGTTTTTAGATTCCATTTTTCAAGGCAAAGACGATGGACAATGTTATTCAACGAAAAAATTAATTCTTCAGGGTGAAAATCGAGGATATAAGTGTGAACTTATATCAGTTGATATCTCGGTGCATTTTTAAGCTAGCGCAATTCTGATAACACAGATCGACGCAGCTTAAAAATCCGCATCGAATGCACTATACTACATTGAGAAACGCTTAATACAAAAATTAGTTATGATCGTTTGAAAAATGATGCATTAGTGTATGTTGAGTTTCCATGTACACTCAACATTGCTTCCAAAAACATTTTGACAAAAATTTTTTCGAAAAATTTCAAAATAATTTAGCAAAAAGTAGATGTTTTTAGATTCCATTTTTCAAGGCAAAGACGATGGACAATGTTATTCAACGAAAAAATTAATTCTTCAGGGTGAAAATCGAGGATATAAGTGTGAACTTATATCAGTTGATATCTCGGTGCATTTTTAAGCTAGCGCAATTCTGATAACACAGATCGACGCAGCTTAAAAATCCGCATCGAATGCACTATACTACATTGAGAAACGCTTAATACAAAAATTAGTTATGATCGTTTGAAAAATGATGCATTAGTGTATGTTGAGTTTCCATGTACACTCAACATTGCTTCCAAAAACATTTTGACAAAAATTTTTTCGAAAAATTTCAAAATAATTTAGCAAAAAGTAGATGTTTTTAGATTCCATTTTTCAAGGCAAAGACGATAGACAATGTTATTCAACGAAAAAATTAATTCTTCAGGGTGAAAATCGAGGATATAAGTGTGAACTTATATCAGTTGATATCTCGGTGCATTTTTAAGCTAGCGCAAATCTGATAACACAAATCGACGCAGCTTAAAAATCCGCATAGAATGCACTATACTACATTGAGAAACGCTTGATACAAAAATTAGTTATGATCGTTTGAAAAATGATGCATTAGTGTATGTTGAGTTTCCATGTACACTCAACATTGCTTCCAAAAACATTTTGACAAAAATTTTTTCGAAAAATTTCAAAATAATTTAGCAAAAAGTAGATGTTTTTAGATTCCATTTTTCAAGGCAAAGACGATGGACAATGTTATTCAACGAAAAAATTAATTCTTCAGGGTGAAAATCGAGGATATAAGTGTGAACTTATATCAGTTGATATCTCGGTGCATTTTTAAGCTAGCGCAATTCTGATAACACAGATCGACGCAGCTTAAAAATCCGCATCGAATGCACTATACTACATTGAGAAACGCTTAATACAAAAATTAGTTATGATCGTTTGAAAAATGATGCATTAGTGTATGTTGAGTTTCCATGTACACTCAACATTGCTTCCAAAAACATTTTGACAAAAATTTTTTCGAAAAATTTCAAAATAATTTAGCAAAAAGTAGATGTTTTTAGATTCCATTTTTCAAGGCAAAGACGATGGACAATGTTATTCAACGAAAAAATTAATTCTTCAGGGTGAAAATCGAGGATATAAGTGTGAACTTATATCAGTTGATATCTCGGTGCATTTTTAAGCTAGCGCAAATCTGATAACACAGATCGACGCAGCTTAAAAATCCGCATCGAATGCACTATACTACATTGAAAAACGCTTGATACAAAAATTAGTTATGATCGTTTGAAAAATGATGCATTAGTGTATGTTGAGTTTCCATGTACACTCAACATTGCTTCCAAAAACATTTTGACAAAAATTTTTTCGAAAAATTTCAAAATAATTTAGCAAAAAGTAGATGTTTTTAGATTCCATTTTTCAAGGCAAAGACGATGGACAATGTTATTCAACGAAAAAATTAATTCTTCAGGGTGAAAATCGAGGATATAAGTGTGAACTTATATCAGTTGATATCTCGGTGCATTTTTAAGCTAGCGCAATTCTGATAACACAGATCGACGCAGCTTAAAAATCCGCATCGAATACACTATACTACATTGAGAAACGCTTAATACAAAAATTAGTTATGATCGTTTGAAAAATGATGCATTAGTGTATGTTGAGTTTCCATGTACACTCAACATTGCTTCCAAAAACATTTTGACAAAAATTTTTTCGAAAAATTTCAAAATAATTTAGCAAAAAGTAGATGTTTTTAGATTCCATTTTTCAAGGCAAAGACGATAGACAATGTTATTCAACGAAAAAATTAATTCTTCAGGGTGAAAATCGAGGATATAAGTGTGAACTTATATCAGTTGATATCTCGGTGCATTTTTAAGCTAGCGCAAATCTGATAACACAAATCGACGCAGCTTAAAAATCCGCATAGAATGCACTATACTACATTGAGAAACGCTTGATACAAAAATTAGTTATGATCGTTTGAAAAATGATGCATTAGTGTATGTTGAGTTTCCATGTACACTCAACATTGCTTCCAAAAACATTTTGACAAAAATTTTTTCGAAAAATTTCAAAATAATTTAGCAAAAAGTAGATGTTTTTAGATTCCATTTTTCAAGGCAAAGACGATGGACAATGTTATTCAACGAAAAAATTAATTCTTCAGGGTGAAAATCGAGGATATAAGTGTGAACTTATATCAGTTGATATCTCGGTGCATTTTTAAGCTAGCGCAATTCTGATAACACAGATCGACGCAGCTTAAAAATCCGCATCGAATGCACTATACTACATTGAGAAACGCTTAATACAAAAATTAGTTATGATCGTTTGAAAAATGATGCATTAGTGTATGTTGAGTTTCCATGTACACTCAACATTGCTTCCAAAAACATTTTGACAAAAATTTTTTCGAAAAATTTCAAAATAATTTAGCAAAAAGTAGATGTTTTTGGATTCCATTTTTCAAGGCAAAGACGATAGACAATGTTATTCAACGAAAAAATTAATTCTTCAGGGTGAAAATCGAGGATATAAGTGTGAACTTATATCAGTTGATATCTCGGTGCATTTTTAAGCTAGCGCAAATCTGATAACACAAATCGACGCAGCTTAAAAATCCGCATAGAATGCACTATACTACATTGAGAAACGCTTGATACAAAAATTAGTTATGATCGTTTGAAAAATGATGCGTTAGTGTATGTTGAGTTTCCATGTACACTCAACATTGCTTCCAAAAACATTTTGACAAAAATTTTTTCGAAAAATTTCAAAATAATTTAGCAAAAAGTAGATGTTTTTAGATTCCATTTTTCAAGGCAAAGACGATAGACAATGTTATTCAACGAAAAAATTAATTCTTCAGGGTGAAAATCGAGGATATAAGTGTGAACTTATATCAGTTGATATCTCGGTGCATTTTTAAGCTAGCGCAAATCTGATAACACAGATCGACGCAGCTTAAAAATCCGCATCGAATGCACTATACTACATTGAGAAACGCTTAATACAAAAATTAGTTATGATCGTTTGAAAAATGATGCATTAGTGTATGTTGAGTTTCCATGTACACTCAACATTGCTTCCAAAAACATTTTGACAAAAATTTTTTCGAAAAATTTCAAAATAATTTAGCAAAAAGTAAATGTTTTTAGATTCCTTTTTTCAAGGCAAAGACGATGGACAATGTTATTCAACGAAAAAATTAATTCTTCAGGTTGAAAATCGAGGATATAAGTGTGAACTTATATCAGTTGATATCTCGGTGCATTTTTAAGCTAGCGCAAATCTGATAACACAGATCGACGCAGCTTAAAAATCCGCATCGAATGCACTATACTACATTGAGAAACGCTTAATACAAAAATTAGTTATGATCGTTTGAAAAATGATGCATTAGTGTATGTTGAGTTTCCATGTACACTCAACATTGCTTCCAAAAACATTTTGACAAAAATTTTTTCGAAAAATTTCAAAATAATTTAGCAAAAAGTAGATGTTTTTAGATTCCATTTTTCAAGGCAAAGACGATAGACAATGTTATTCAACGAAAAAATTAATTCTTCAGGGTGAAAATCGAGGATATAAGTGTGAACTTATATCAGTTGATATCTCGGTGCATTTTTAAGCTAGCGCAAATCTGATAACACAAATCGACGCAGCTTAAAAATCCGCATAGAATGCACTATACTACATTGAGAAACGCTTGATACAAAAATTAGTTATGATCGTTTGAAAAATGATGCATTAGTGTATGTTGAGTTTCCATGTACACTCAACATTGCTTCCAAAAACATTTTGACAAAAATTTTTTCGAAAAATTTCAAAATAATTTAGCAAAAAGTAGATGTTTTTAGATTCCATTTTTCAAGGCAAAGACGATGGACAATGTTATTCAACGAAAAAATTAATTCTTCAGGGTGAAAATCGAGGATATAAGTGTGAACTTATATCAGTTGATATCTCGGTGCATTTTTAAGCTAGCGCAATTCTGATAACACAGATCGACGCAGCTTAAAAATCCGCATCGAATGCACTATACTACATTGAGAAACGCTTAATACAAAAATTAGTTATGATCGTTTGAAAAATGATGCATTAGTGTATGTTGAGTTTCCATGTACACTCAACATTGCTTCCAAAAACATTTTGACAAAAATTTTTTCGAAAAATTTCAAAATAATTTAGCAAAAAGTAGATGTTTTTGGATTCCATTTTTCAAGGCAAAGACGATAGACAATGTTATTCAACGAAAAAATTAATTCTTCAGGGTGAAAATCGAGGATATAAGTGTGAACTTATATCAGTTGATATCTCGGTGCATTTTTAAGCTAGCGCAAATCTGATAACACAAATCGACGCAGCTTAAAAATCCGCATAGAATGCACTATACTACATTGAGAAACGCTTGATACAAAAATTAGTTATGATCGTTTGAAAAATGATGCGTTAGTGTATGTTGAGTTTCCATGTACACTCAACATTGCTTCCAAAAACATTTTGACAAAAATTTTTTCGAAAAATTTCAAAATAATTTAGCAAAAAGTAGATGTTTTTAGATTCCATTTTTCAAGGCAAAGACGATAGACAATGTTATTCAACGAAAAAATTAATTCTTCAGGGTGAAAATCGAGGATATAAGTGTGAACTTATATCAGTTGATATCTCGGTGCATTTTTAAGCTAGCGCAAATCTGATAACACAGATCGACGCAGCTTAAAAATCCGCATCGAATGCACTATACTACATTGAGAAACGCTTAATACAAAAATTAGTTATGATCGTTTGAAAAATGATGCATTAGTGTATGTTGAGTTTCCATGTACACTCAACATTGCTTCCAAAAACATTTTGACAAAAATTTTTTCGAAAAATTTCAAAATAATTTAGCAAAAAGTAAATGTTTTTAGATTCCTTTTTTCAAGGCAAAGACGATGGACAATGTTATTCAACGAAAAAATTAATTCTTCAGGTTGAAAATCGAGGATATAAGTGTGAACTTATATCAGTTGATATCTCGGTGCATTTTTAAGCTAGCGCAAATCTGATAACACAGATCGACGCAGCTTAAAAATCCGCATCGAATGCACTATACTACATTGAGAAACGCTTAATACAAAAATTAGTTATGATCGTTTGAAAAATGATGCATTAGTGTATGTTGAGTTTCCATGTACACTCAACATTGCTTCCAAAAACATTTTGACAAAAATTTTTTCGAAAAATTTCAAAATAATTTAGCAAAAAGTAGATGTTTTTAGATTCCATTTTTCAAGGCAAAGACGATAGACAATGTTATTCAACGAAAAAATTAATTCTTCAGGGTGAAAATCGAGGATATAAGTGTGAACTTATATCAGTTGATATCTCGGTGCATTTTTAAGCTAGCGCAAATCTGATAACACAGATCGACGCAGCTTAAAAATCCGCATCGAATGCACTATACTACATTGAAAAACGCTTGATACAAAAATTAGTTATGATCGTTTGAAAAATGATGCATTAGTGTATGTTGATTTTGCATGTACACTCAACATTGCTTCCAAAAACATTTTGACAAAAATTTTTTCGAAAAATTTCAAAATAATTTAGCAAAAAGTAGATGTTTTTAGATTCCATTTTTCAAGGCAAAGACGATGGACAATGTTATTCAACGAAAAAATTAATTCTTCAGGGTGAAAATCGAGGATATAAGTGTGAACTTATATCAGTTGATATCTCGGTGCATTTTTAAGCTAGCGCAAATCTGATAACACAGATCGACGCAGCTTAAAAATCCGCATCGAATGCACTATACTACATTGAGAAACGCTTAATACAAAAATTAGTTATGATCGTTTGAAAAATGATGCATTAGTGTATGTTGAGTTTCCATGTACACTCAACATTGCTTCCAAAAACATTTTGACAAAAATTTTTTCGAAAAATTTCAAAATAATTTAGCAAAAAGTAGATGTTTTTAGATTCCATTTTTCAAGGCAAAGACGATGGACAATGTTATTCAACGAAAAAATTAATTCTTCAGGGTGAAAATCGAGGATATAAGTGTGAACTTATATCAGTTGATATCTCGGTGCATTTTTAAGCTAGCGCAAATCTGATAACACAGATCGACGCAGCTTAAAAATCCGCATCGAATGCACTATACTACATTGAGAAACGCTTAATACAAAAATTAGTTATGATCGTTTGAAAAATGATGCATTAGTGTATGTTGAGTTTCCATGTACACTCAACATTGCTTCCAAAAACATTTTGACAAAAATTTTTTCGAAAAATTTCAAAATAATTTAGCAAAAAGTAAATGTTTTTAGATTCCTTTTTTCAAGGCAAAGACGATGGACAATGTTATTCAACGAAAAAATTAATTCTTCAGGTTGAAAATCGAGGATATAAGTGTGAACTTATATCAGTTGATATCTCGGTGCATTTTTAAGCTAGCGCAAATCTGATAACACAGATCGACGCAGCTTAAAAATCCGCATCGAATGCACTATACTACATTGAGAAACGCTTAATACAAAAATTAGTTATGATCGTTTGAAAAATGATGCATTAGTGTATGTTGAGTTTCCATGTACACTCAACATTGCTTCCAAAAACATTTTGACAAAAATTTTTTCGAAAAATTTCAAAATAATTTAGCAAAAAGTAGATGTTTTTAGATTCCATTTTTCAAGGCAAAGACGATAGACAATGTTATTCAACGAAAAAATTAATTCTTCAGGGTGAAAATCGAGGATATAAGTGTGAACTTATATCAGTTGATATCTCGGTGCATTTTTAAGCTAGCGCAAATCTGATAACACAAATCGACGCAGCTTAAAAATCCGCATAGAATGCACTATACTACATTGAGAAACGCTTGATACAAAAATTAGTTATGATCGTTTGAAAAATGATGCATTAGTGTATGTTGAGTTTCCATGTACACTCAACATTGCTTCCAAAAACATTTTGACAAAAATTTTTTCGAAAAATTTCAAAATAATTTAGCAAAAAGTAGATGTTTTTAGATTCCATTTTTCAAGGCAAAGACGATGGACAATGTTATTCAACGAAAAAATTAATTCTTCAGGGTGAAAATCGAGGATATAAGTGTGAACTTATATCAGTTGATATCTCGGTGCATTTTTAAGCTAGCGCAATTCTGATAACACAGATCGACGCAGCTTAAAAATCCGCATCGAATGCACTATACTACATTGAGAAACGCTTAATACAAAAATTAGTTATGATCGTTTGAAAAATGATGCATTAGTGTATGTTGAGTTTCCATGTACACTCAACATTGCTTCCAAAAACATTTTGACAAAAATTTTTTCGAAAAATTTCAAAATAATTTAGCAAAAAGTAGATGTTTTTGGATTCCATTTTTCAAGGCAAAGACGATAGACAATGTTATTCAACGAAAAAATTAATTCTTCAGGGTGAAAATCGAGGATATAAGTGTGAACTTATATCAGTTGATATCTCGGTGCATTTTTAAGCTAGCGCAAATCTGATAACACAAATCGACGCAGCTTAAAAATCCGCATAGAATGCACTATACTACATTGAGAAACGCTTGATACAAAAATTAGTTATGATCGTTTGAAAAATGATGCGTTAGTGTATGTTGAGTTTCCATGTACACTCAACATTGCTTCCAAAAACATTTTGACAAAAATTTTTTCGAAAAATTTCAAAATAATTTAGCAAAAAGTAGATGTTTTTAGATTCCATTTTTCAAGGCAAAGACGATAGACAATGTTATTCAACGAAAAAATTAATTCTTCAGGGTGAAAATCGAGGATATAAGTGTGAACTTATATCAGTTGATATCTCGGTGCATTTTTAAGCTAGCGCAAATCTGATAACACAGATCGACGCAGCTTAAAAATCCGCATCGAATGCACTATACTACATTGAGAAACGCTTAATACAAAAATTAGTTATGATCGTTTGAAAAATGATGCATTAGTGTATGTTGAGTTTCCATGTACACTCAACATTGCTTCCAAAAACATTTTGACAAAAATTTTTTCGAAAAATTTCAAAATAATTTAGCAAAAAGTAAATGTTTTTAGATTCCTTTTTTCAAGGCAAAGACGATGGACAATGTTATTCAACGAAAAAATTAATTCTTCAGGTTGAAAATCGAGGATATAAGTGTGAACTTATATCAGTTGATATCTCGGTGCATTTTTAAGCTAGCGCAAATCTGATAACACAGATCGACGCAGCTTAAAAATCCGCATCGAATGCACTATACTACATTGAGAAACGCTTAATACAAAAATTAGTTATGATCGTTTGAAAAATGATGCATTAGTGTATGTTGAGTTTCCATGTACACTCAACATTGCTTCCAAAAACATTTTGACAAAAATTTTTTCGAAAAATTTCAAAATAATTTAGCAAAAAGTAGATGTTTTTAGATTCCATTTTTCAAGGCAAAGACGATAGACAATGTTATTCAACGAAAAAATTAATTCTTCAGGGTGAAAATCGAGGATATAAGTGTGAACTTATATCAGTTGATATCTCGGTGCATTTTTAAGCTAGCGCAAATCTGATAACACAGATCGACGCAGCTTAAAAATCCGCATCGAATGCACTATACTACATTGAAAAACGCTTGATACAAAAATTAGTTATGATCGTTTGAAAAATGATGCATTAGTGTATGTTGATTTTGCATGTACACTCAACATTGCTTCCAAAAACATTTTGACAAAAATTTTTTCGAAAAATTTCAAAATAATTTAGCAAAAAGTAGATGTTTTTAGATTCCATTTTTCAAGGCAAAGACGATGGACAATGTTATTCAACGAAAAAATTAATTCTTCAGGGTGAAAATCGAGGATATAAGTGTGAACTTATATCAGTTGATATCTCGGTGCATTTTTAAGCTAGCGCAAATCTGATAACACAGATCGACGCAGCTTAAAAATCCGCATCGAATGCACTATACTACATTGAGAAACGCTTAATACAAAAATTAGTTATGATCGTTTGAAAAATGATGCATTAGTGTATGTTGAGTTTCCATGTACACTCAACATTGCTTCCAAAAACATTTTGACAAAAATTTTTTCGAAAAATTTCAAAATAATTTAGCAAAAAGTAGATGTTTTTAGATTCCATTTTTCAAGGCAAAGACGATGGACAATGTTATTCAACGAAAAAATTAATTCTTCAGGGTGAAAATCGAGGATATAAGTGTGAACTTATATCAGTTGATATCTCGGTGCATTTTTAAGCTAGCGCAATTCTGATAACACAGATCGACGCAGCTTAAAAATCCGCATCGAATGCACTATACTACATTGAGAAACGCTTAATACAAAAATTAGTTATGATCGTTTGAAAAATGATGCATTAGTGTATGTTGAGTTTCCATGTACACTCAACATTGCTTCCAAAAACATTTTGACAAAAATTTTTTCGAAAAATTTCAAAATAATTTAGCAAAAAGTAGATGTTTTTAGATTCCATTTTTCAAGGCAAAGACGATGGACAATGTTATTCAACGAAAAAATTAATTCTTCAGGGTGAAAATCGAGGATATAAGTGTGAACTTATATCAGTTGATATCTCGGTGCATTTTTAAGCTAGCGCAATTCTGATAACACAGATCGACGCAGCTTAAAAATCCGCATCGAATACACTATACTACATTGAGAAACGCTTAATACAAAAATTAGTTATGATCGTTTGAAAAATGATGCATTAGTGTATGTTGAGTTTCCATGTACACTCAACATTGCTTCCAAAAACATTTTGACAAAAATTTTTTCGAAAAATTTCAAAATAATTTAGCAAAAAGTAGATGTTTTTAGATTCCATTTTTCAAGGCAAAGACGATAGACAATGTTATTCAACGAAAAAATTAATTCTTCAGGGTGAAAATCGAGGATATAAGTGTGAACTTATATCAGTTGATATCTCGGTGCATTTTTAAGCTAGCGCAAATCTGATAACACAAATCGACGCAGCTTAAAAATCCGCATAGAATGCACTATACTACATTGAGAAACGCTTGATACAAAAATTAGTTATGATCGTTTGAAAAATGATGCATTAGTGTATGTTGAGTTTCCATGTACACTCAACATTGCTTCCAAAAACATTTTGACAAAAATTTTTTCGAAAAATTTCAAAATAATTTAGCAAAAAGTAGATGTTTTTAGATTCCATTTTTCAAGGCAAAGACGATGGACAATGTTATTCAACGAAAAAATTAATTCTTCAGGGTGAAAATCGAGGATATAAGTGTGAACTTATATCAGTTGATATCTCGGTGCATTTTTAAGCTAGCGCAATTCTGATAACACAGATCGACGCAGCTTAAAAATCCGCATCGAATGCACTATACTACATTGAGAAACGCTTAATACAAAAATTAGTTATGATCGTTTGAAAAATGATGCATTAGTGTATGTTGAGTTTCCATGTACACTCAACATTGCTTCCAAAAACATTTTGACAAAAATTTTTTCGAAAAATTTCAAAATAATTTAGCAAAAAGTAGATGTTTTTGGATTCCATTTTTCAAGGCAAAGACGATAGACAATGTTATTCAACGAAAAAATTAATTCTTCAGGGTGAAAATCGAGGATATAAGTGTGAACTTATATCAGTTGATATCTCGGTGCATTTTTAAGCTAGCGCAAATCTGATAACACAAATCGACGCAGCTTAAAAATCCGCATAGAATGCACTATACTACATTGAGAAACGCTCGATACAAAAATTAGTTATGATCGTTTGAAAAATGATGCGTTAGTGTATGTTGAGTTTCCATGTACACTCAACATTGCTTCCAAAAACATTTTGACAAAAATTTTTTCGAAAAATTTCAAAATAATTTAGCAAAAAGTAGATGTTTTTAGATTCCATTTTTCAAGGCAAAGACGATGGACAATGTTATTCAACGAAAAAATTAATTCTTCAGGGTGAAAATCGAGGATATAAGTGTGAACTTATATCAGTTGATATCTCGGTGCATTTTTAAGCTAGCGCAATTCTGATAACACAGATCGACGCAGCTTAAAAATCCGCATCGAATGCACTATACTACATTGAGAAACGCTTAATACAAAAATTAGTTATGATCGTTTGAAAAATGATGCATTAGTGTATGTTGAGTTTCCATGTACACTCAACATTGCTTCCAAAAACATTTTGACAAAAATTTTTTCGAAAAATTTCAAAATAATTTAGCAAAAAGTAAATGTTTTTAGATTCCTTTTTTCAAGGCAAAGACGATGGACAATGTTATTCAACGAAAAAATTAATTCTTCAGGGTGAAAATCGAGGATATAAGTGTGAACTTATATCAGTTGATATCTCGGTGCATTTTTAAGCTAGCGCAAATCTGATAACACAGATCGACGCAGCTTAAAAATCCGCATCGAATGCACTATACTACATTGAGAAACGCTTAATACAAAAATTAGTTATGATCGTTTGAAAAATGATGCATTAGTGTATGTTGAGTTTCCATGTACACTCAACATTGCTTCCAAAAACATTTTGACAAAAATTTTTTCGAAAAATTTCAAAATAATTTAGCAAAAAGTAGATGTTTTTAGATTCCATTTTTCAAGGCAAAGACGATGGACAATGTTATTCAACGAAAAAATTAATTCTTCAGGGTGAAAATCGAGGATATAAGTGTGAACTTATATCAGTTGATATCTCGGTGCATTTTTAAGCTAGCGCAATTCTGATAACACAGATCGACGCAGCTTAAAAATCCGCATCGAATGCACTATACTACATTGAGAAACGCTTAATACAAAAATTAGTTATGATCGTTTGAAAAATGATGCATTAGTGTATGTTGAGTTTCCATGTACACTCAACATTGCTTCCAAAAACATTTTGACAAAAATTTTTTCGAAAAATTTCAAAATAATTTAGCAAAAAGTAGATGTTTTTAGATTCCTTTTTTCAAGGCAAAGACGATGGACAATGTTATTCAACGAAAAAATTAATTCTTCAGGTTGAAAATCGAGGATATAAGTGTGAACTTATATCAGTTGATATCTCGGTGCATTTTTAAGCTAGCGCAAATCTGATAACACAGATCGACGCAGCTTAAAAATCCGCATCGAATGCACTATACTACATTGAGAAACGCTTAATACAAAAATTAGTTATGATCGTTTGAAAAATGATGCATTAGTGTATGTTGAGTTTCCATGTACACTCAACATTGCTTCCAAAAACATTTTGACAAAAATTTTTTCGAAAAATTTCAAAATAATTTAGCAAAAAGTAGATGTTTTTAGATTCCATTTTTCAAGGCAAAGACGATGGACAATGTTATTCAACGAAAAAATTAATTCTTCAGGGTGAAAATCGAGGATATAAGTGTGAACTTATATCAGTTGATATCTCGGTGCATTTTTAAGCTAGCGCAATTCTGATAACACAGATCGACGCAGCTTAAAAATCCGCATCGAATGCACTATACTACATTGAGAAACGCTTAATACAAAAATTAGTTATGATCGTTTGAAAAATGATGCATTAGTGTATGTTGAGTTTCCATGTACACTCAACATTGCTTCCAAAAACATTTTGACAAAAATTTTTTCGAAAAATTTCAAAATAATTTAGCAAAAAGTAGATGTTTTTGGATTCCATTTTTCAAGGCAAAGACGATAGACAATGTTATTCAACGAAAAAATTAATTCTTCAGGGTGAAAATCGAGGATATAAGTGTGAACTTATATCAGTTGATATCTCGGTGCATTTTTAAGCTAGCGCAAATCTGATAACACAAATCGACGCAGCTTAAAAATCCGCATAGAATGCACTATACTACATTGAGAAACGCTTGATACAAAAATTAGTTATGATCGTTTGAAAAATGATGCGTTAGTGTATGTTGAGTTTCCATGTACACTCAACATTGCTTCCAAAAACATTTTGACAAAAATTTTTTCGAAAAATTTCAAAATAATTTAGCAAAAAGTAGATGTTTTTAGATTCCATTTTTCAAGGCAAAGACGATAGACAATGTTATTCAACGAAAAAATTAATTCTTCAGGGTGAAAATCGAGGATATAAGTGTGAACTTATATCAGTTGATATCTCGGTGCATTTTTAAGCTAGCGCAAATCTGATAACACAGATCGACGCAGCTTAAAAATCCGCATCGAATGCACTATACTACATTGAGAAACGCTTAATACAAAAATTAGTTATGATCGTTTGAAAAATGATGCATTAGTGTATGTTGAGTTTCCATGTACACTCAACATTGCTTCCAAAAACATTTTGACAAAAATTTTTTCGAAAAATTTCAAAATAATTTAGCAAAAAGTAAATGTTTTTAGATTCCTTTTTTCAAGGCAAAGACGATGGACAATGTTATTCAACGAAAAAATTAATTCTTCAGGTTGAAAATCGAGGATATAAGTGTGAACTTATATCAGTTGATATCTCGGTGCATTTTTAAGCTAGCGCAAATCTGATAACACAGATCGACGCAGCTTAAAAATCCGCATCGAATGCACTATACTACATTGAGAAACGCTTAATACAAAAATTAGTTATGATCGTTTGAAAAATGATGCATTAGTGTATGTTGAGTTTCCATGTACACTCAACATTGCTTCCAAAAACATTTTGACAAAAATTTTTTCGAAAAATTTCAAAATAATTTAGCAAAAAGTAGATGTTTTTAGATTCCATTTTTCAAGGCAAAGACGATAGACAATGTTATTCAACGAAAAAATTAATTCTTCAGGGTGAAAATCGAGGATATAAGTGTGAACTTATATCAGTTGATATCTCGGTGCATTTTTAAGCTAGCGCAAATCTGATAACACAGATCGACGCAGCTTAAAAATCCGCATCGAATGCACTATACTACATTGAAAAACGCTTGATACAAAAATTAGTTATGATCGTTTGAAAAATGATGCATTAGTGTATGTTGATTTTGCATGTACACTCAACATTGCTTCCAAAAACATTTTGACAAAAATTTTTTCGAAAAATTTCAAAATAATTTAGCAAAAAGTAGATGTTTTTAGATTCCATTTTTCAAGGCAAAGACGATGGACAATGTTATTCAACGAAAAAATTAATTCTTCAGGGTGAAAATCGAGGATATAAGTGTGAACTTATATCAGTTGATATCTCGGTGCATTTTTAAGCTAGCGCAAATCTGATAACACAGATCGACGCAGCTTAAAAATCCGCATCGAATGCACTATACTACATTGAGAAACGCTTAATACAAAAATTAGTTATGATCGTTTGAAAAATGATGCATTAGTGTATGTTGAGTTTCCATGTACACTCAACATTGCTTCCAAAAACATTTTGACAAAAATTTTTTCGAAAAATTTCAAAATAATTTAGCAAAAAGTAGATGTTTTTAGATTCCATTTTTCAAGGCAAAGACGATGGACAATGTTATTCAACGAAAAAATTAATTCTTCAGGGTGAAAATCGAGGATATAAGTGTGAACTTATATCAGTTGATATCTCGGTGCATTTTTAAGCTAGCGCAATTCTGATAACACAGATCGACGCAGCTTAAAAATCCGCATCGAATGCACTATACTACATTGAGAAACGCTTAATACAAAAATTAGTTATGATCGTTTGAAAAATGATGCATTAGTGTATGTTGAGTTTCCATGTACACTCAACATTGCTTCCAAAAACATTTTGACAAAAATTTTTTCGAAAAATTTCAAAATAATTTAGCAAAAAGTAGATGTTTTTAGATTCCATTTTTCAAGGCAAAGACGATGGACAATGTTATTCAACGAAAAAATTAATTCTTCAGGGTGAAAATCGAGGATATAAGTGTGAACTTATATCAGTTGATATCTCGGTGCATTTTTAAGCTAGCGCAATTCTGATAACACAGATCGACGCAGCTTAAAAATCCGCATCGAATACACTATACTACATTGAGAAACGCTTAATACAAAAATTAGTTATGATCGTTTGAAAAATGATGCATTAGTGTATGTTGAGTTTCCATGTACACTCAACATTGCTTCCAAAAACATTTTGACAAAAATTTTTTCGAAAAATTTCAAAATAATTTAGCAAAAAGTAGATGTTTTTAGATTCCATTTTTCAAGGCAAAGACGATAGACAATGTTATTCAACGAAAAAATTAATTCTTCAGGGTGAAAATCGAGGATATAAGTGTGAACTTATATCAGTTGATATCTCGGTGCATTTTTAAGCTAGCGCAAATCTGATAACACAAATCGACGCAGCTTAAAAATCCGCATAGAATGCACTATACTACATTGAGAAACGCTTGATACAAAAATTAGTTATGATCGTTTGAAAAATGATGCATTAGTGTATGTTGAGTTTCCATGTACACTCAACATTGCTTCCAAAAACATTTTGACAAAAATTTTTTCGAAAAATTTCAAAATAATTTAGCAAAAAGTAGATGTTTTTAGATTCCATTTTTCAAGGCAAAGACGATGGACAATGTTATTCAACGAAAAAATTAATTCTTCAGGGTGAAAATCGAGGATATAAGTGTGAACTTATATCAGTTGATATCTCGGTGCATTTTTAAGCTAGCGCAATTCTGATAACACAGATCGACGCAGCTTAAAAATCCGCATCGAATGCACTATACTACATTGAGAAACGCTTAATACAAAAATTAGTTATGATCGTTTGAAAAATGATGCATTAGTGTATGTTGAGTTTCCATGTACACTCAACATTGCTTCCAAAAACATTTTGACAAAAATTTTTTCGAAAAATTTCAAAATAATTTAGCAAAAAGTAGATGTTTTTGGATTCCATTTTTCAAGGCAAAGACGATAGACAATGTTATTCAACGAAAAAATTAATTCTTCAGGGTGAAAATCGAGGATATAAGTGTGAACTTATATCAGTTGATATCTCGGTGCATTTTTAAGCTAGCGCAAATCTGATAACACAAATCGACGCAGCTTAAAAATCCGCATAGAATGCACTATACTACATTGAGAAACGCTCGATACAAAAATTAGTTATGATCGTTTGAAAAATGATGCGTTAGTGTATGTTGAGTTTCCATGTACACTCAACATTGCTTCCAAAAACATTTTGACAAAAATTTTTTCGAAAAATTTCAAAATAATTTAGCAAAAAGTAGATGTTTTTAGATTCCATTTTTCAAGGCAAAGACGATGGACAATGTTATTCAACGAAAAAATTAATTCTTCAGGGTGAAAATCGAGGATATAAGTGTGAACTTATATCAGTTGATATCTCGGTGCATTTTTAAGCTAGCGCAATTCTGATAACACAGATCGACGCAGCTTAAAAATCCGCATCGAATGCACTATACTACATTGAGAAACGCTTAATACAAAAATTAGTTATGATCGTTTGAAAAATGATGCATTAGTGTATGTTGAGTTTCCATGTACACTCAACATTGCTTCCAAAAACATTTTGACAAAAATTTTTTCGAAAAATTTCAAAATAATTTAGCAAAAAGTAAATGTTTTTAGATTCCTTTTTTCAAGGCAAAGACGATGGACAATGTTATTCAACGAAAAAATTAATTCTTCAGGGTGAAAATCGAGGATATAAGTGTGAACTTATATCAGTTGATATCTCGGTGCATTTTTAAGCTAGCGCAAATCTGATAACACAAATCGACGCAGCTTAAAAATCCGCATAGAATGCACTATACTACATTGAGAAACGCTCGATACAAAAATTAGTTATGATCGTTTGAAAAATGATGCATTAGTGTATGTTGAGTTTCCATGTACACTCAACATTGCTTCCAAAAACATTTTGACAAAAATTTTTTCGAAAAATTTCAAAATAATTTAGCAAAAAGTAGATGTTTTTAGATTCCATTTTTCAAGGCAAAGACGATAGACAATGTTATTCAACGAAAAAATTAATTCTTCAGGGTGAAAATCGAGGATATAAGTGTGAACTTATATCAGTTGATATCTCGGTGCATTTTTAAGCTAGCGCAAATCTGATAACACAGATCGACGCAGCTTAAAAATCCGCATCGAATGCACTATACTACATTGAGAAACGCTTAATACAAAAATTAGTTATGATCGTTTGAAAAATGATGCATTAGTGTATGTTGAGTTTCCATGTACACTCAACATTGCTTCCAAAAACATTTTGACAAAAATTTTTTCGAAAAATTTCAAAATAATTTAGCAAAAAGTAAATGTTTTTAGATTCCTTTTTTCAAGGCAAAGACGATGGACAATGTTATTCAACGAAAAAATTAATTCTTCAGGTTGAAAATCGAGGATATAAGTGTGAACTTATATCAGTTGATATCTCGGTGCATTTTTAAGCTAGCGCAAATCTGATAACACAGATCGACGCAGCTTAAAAATCCGCATCGAATGCACTATACTACATTGAGAAACGCTTAATACAAAAATTAGTTATGATCGTTTGAAAAATGATGCATTAGTGTATGTTGAGTTTCCATGTACACTCAACATTGCTTCCAAAAACATTTTGACAAAAATTTTTTCGAAAAATTTCAAAATAATTTAGCAAAAAGTAGATGTTTTTAGATTCCATTTTTCAAGGCAAAGACGATAGACAATGTTATTCAACGAAAAAATTAATTCTTCAGGGTGAAAATCGAGGATATAAGTGTGAACTTATATCAGTTGATATCTCGGTGCATTTTTAAGCTAGCGCAAATCTGATAACACAGATCGACGCAGCTTAAAAATCCGCATCGAATGCACTATACTACATTGAAAAACGCTTGATACAAAAATTAGTTATGATCGTTTGAAAAATGATGCATTAGTGTATGTTGAGTTTCCATGTACACTCAACATTGCTTCCAAAAACATTTTGACAAAAATTTTTTCGAAAAATTTCAAAATAATTTAGCAAAAAGTAGATGTTTTTAGATTCCATTTTTCAAGGCAAAGACGATGGACAATGTTATTCAACGAAAAAATTAATTCTTCAGGGTGAAAATCGAGGATATAAGTGTGAACTTATATCAGTTGATATCTCGGTGCATTTTTAAGCTAGCGCAAATCTGATAACACAGATCGACGCAGCTTAAAAATCCGCATCGAATGCACTATACTACATTGAGAAACGCTTAATACAAAAATTAGTTATGATCGTTTGAAAAATGATGCATTAGTGTATGTTGAGTTTCCATGTACACTCAACATTGCTTCCAAAAACATTTTGACAAAAATTTTTTCGAAAAATTTCAAAATAATTTAGCAAAAAGTAGATGTTTTTAGATTCCATTTTTCAAGGCAAAGACGATAGACAATGTTATTCAACGAAAAAATTAATTCTTCAGGGTGAAAATCGAGGATATAAGTGTGAACTTATATCAGTTGATATCTCGGTGCATTTTTAAGCTAGCGCAAATCTGATAACACAAATCGACGCAGCTTAAAAATCCGCATAGAATGCACTATACTACATTGAGAAACGCTTAATACAAAAATTAGTTATGATCGTTTGAAAAATGATGCATTAGTGTATGTTGAGTTTCCATGTACACTCAACATTGCTTCCAAAAACATTTTGACAAAAATTTTTTCGAAAAATTTCAAAATAATTTAGCAAAAAGTAGATGTTTTTAGATTCCATTTTTCAAGGCAAAGACGATAGACAATGTTATTCAACGAAAAAATTAATTCTTCAGGGTGAAAATCGAGGATATAAGTGTGAACTTATATCAGTTGATATCTCGGTGCATTTTTAAGCTAGCGCAAATCTGATAACACAAATCGACGCAGCTTAAAAATCCGCATAGAATGCACTATACTACATTGAGAAACGCTTGATACAAAAATTAGTTATGATCGTTTGAAAAATGATGCATTAGTGTATGTTGAGTTTCCATGTACACTCAACATTGCTTCCAAAAACATTTTGACAAAAATTTTTTCGAAAAATTTCAAAATAATTTAGCAAAAAGTAGATGTTTTTAGATTCCATTTTTCAAGGCAAAGACGATAGACAATGTTATTCAACGAAAAAATTAATTCTTCAGGGTGAAAATCGAGGATATAAGTGTGAACTTATATCAGTTGATATCTCGGTGCATTTTTAAGCTAGCGCAAATCTGATAACACAGATCGACGCAGCTTAAAAATCCGCATCGAATGCACTATACTACATTGAAAAACGCTTGATACAAAAATTAGTTATGATCGTTTGAAAAATGATGCATTAGTGTATGTTGAGTTTCCATGTACACTCAACATTGCTTCCAAAAACATTTTGACAAAAATTTTTTCGAAAAATTTCAAAATAATTTAGCAAAAAGTAGATGTTTTTAGATTCCATTTTTCAAGGCAAAGACGATGGACAATGTTATTCAACGAAAAAATTAATTCTTCAGGGTGAAAATCGAGGATATAAGTGTGAACTTATATCAGTTGATATCTCGGTGCATTTTTAAGCTAGCGCAAATCTGATAACACAGATCGACGCAGCTTAAAAATCCGCATCGAATGCACTATACTACATTGAGAAACGCTTAATACAAAAATTAGTTATGATCGTTTGAAAAATGATGCATTAGTGTATGTTGAGTTTCCATGTACACTCAACATTGCTTCCAAAAACATTTTGACAAAAATTTTTTCGAAAAATTTCAAAATAATTTAGCAAAAAGTAGATGTTTTTAGATTCCATTTTTCAAGGCAAAGACGATAGACAATGTTATTCAACGAAAAAATTAATTCTTCAGGGTGAAAATCGAGGATATAAGTGTGAACTTATATCAGTTGATATCTCGGTGCATTTTTAAGCTAGCGCAAATCTGATAACACAAATCGACGCAGCTTAAAAATCCGCATAGAATGCACTATACTACATTGAGAAACGCTTGATACAAAAATTAGTTATGATCGTTTGAAAAATGATGCATTAGTGTATGTTGAGTTTCCATGTACACTCAACATTGCTTCCAAAAACATTTTGACAAAAATTTTTTCGAAAAATTTCAAAATAATTTAGCAAAAAGTAGATGTTTTTAGATTTCATTTTTTAAGGCAAAGACGATAGACAATGTTATTCAACGAAAAAATTAATTCTTCAGGGTGAAAATCGAGGATATAAGTGTGAACTTATATCAGTTGATATCTCGGTGCATTTTTAAGCTAGCGCAAATCTGATAACACAGATCGACGCAGCTTAAAAATCCGCATAGAATGCACTATACTACATTGAGAAACGCTCGATACAAAAATTAGTTATGATCGTTTGAAAAATGATGCGTTAGTGTATGTTGAGTTTCCATGTACACTCAACATTGCTTCCAAAAACATTTTGACAAAAATTTTTTCGAAAAATTTCAAAATAATTTAGCAAAAAGTAGATG
Source organism: Auanema rhodensis (assembly GCA_964057225.1). NCBI lineage: Eukaryota > Metazoa > Nematoda > Chromadorea > Rhabditida > Rhabditidae > Auanema > Auanema rhodense. Next base: position 2,753,307 of record OZ059899.1, on the reverse strand, counting down.
TTTTTAGATTCCATTTTTCAAGGCAAAGACGATAGACAATGTTATTCAACGAAAAAATTAATTCTTCAGGGTGAAAATCGAGGATATAAGTGTGAACTTATATCAGTTGATATCTCGGTGCATTTTTAAGCTAGCGCAAATCTGATAACACAGATCGACGCAGCTTAAAAATCCGCATCGAATGCACTATACTACATTGAGAAACGCTTAATACAAAAATTAGTTATGATCGTTTGAAAAATGATGCATTAGTGTATGTTGAGTTTCCATGTACACTCAACATTGCTTCCAAAAACATTTTGACAAAAATTTTTTCGAAAAATTTCAAAATAATTTAGCAAAAAGTAAATGTTTTTAGATTCCTTTTTTCAAGGCAAAGACGATGGACAATGTTATTCAACGAAAAAATTAATTCTTCAGGTTGAAAATCGAGGATATAAGTGTGAACTTATATCAGTTGATATCTCGGTGCATTTTTAAGCTAGCGCAAATCTGATAACACAGATCGACGCAGCTTAAAAATCCGCATCGAATGCACTATACTACATTGAGAAACGCTTAATACAAAAATTAGTTATGATCGTTTGAAAAATGATGCATTAGTGTATGTTGAGTTTCCATGTACACTCAACATTGCTTCCAAAAACATTTTGACAAAAATTTTTTCGAAAAATTTCAAAATAATTTAGCAAAAAGTAGATGTTTTTAGATTCCATTTTTCAAGGCAAAGACGATAGACAATGTTATTCAACGAAAAAATTAATTCTTCAGGGTGAAAATCGAGGATATAAGTGTGAACTTATATCAGTTGATATCTCGGTGCATTTTTAAGCTAGCGCAAATCTGATAACACAGATCGACGCAGCTTAAAAATCCGCATCGAATGCACTATACTACATTGAAAAACGCTTGATACAAAAATTAGTTATGATCGTTTGAAAAATGATGCATTAGTGTATGTTGAGTTTCCATGTACACTCAACATTGCTTCCAAAAACATTTTGACAAAAATTTTTTCGAAAAATTTCAAAATAATTTAGCAAAAAGTAGATGTTTTTAGATTCCATTTTTCAAGGCAAAGACGATGGACAATGTTATTCAACGAAAAAATTAATTCTTCAGGGTGAAAATCGAGGATATAAGTGTGAACTTATATCAGTTGATATCTCGGTGCATTTTTAAGCTAGCGCAAATCTGATAACACAGATCGACGCAGCTTAAAAATCCGCATCGAATGCACTATACTACATTGAGAAACGCTTAATACAAAAATTAGTTATGATCGTTTGAAAAATGATGCATTAGTGTATGTTGAGTTTCCATGTACACTCAACATTGCTTCCAAAAACATTTTGACAAAAATTTTTTCGAAAAATTTCAAAATAATTTAGCAAAAAGTAGATGTTTTTAGATTCCATTTTTCAAGGCAAAGACGATAGACAATGTTATTCAACGAAAAAATTAATTCTTCAGGGTGAAAATCGAGGATATAAGTGTGAACTTATATCAGTTGATATCTCGGTGCATTTTTAAGCTAGCGCAAATCTGATAACACAAATCGACGCAGCTTAAAAATCCGCATAGAATGCACTATACTACATTGAGAAACGCTTGATACAAAAATTAGTTATGATCGTTTGAAAAATGATGCATTAGTGTATGTTGAGTTTCCATGTACACTCAACATTGCTTCCAAAAACATTTTGACAAAAATTTTTTCGAAAAATTTCAAAATAATTTAGCAAAAAGTAGATGTTTTTAGATTTCATTTTTTAAGGCAAAGACGATAGACAATGTTATTCAACGAAAAAATTAATTCTTCAGGGTGAAAATCGAGGATATAAGTGTGAACTTATATCAGTTGATATCTCGGTGCATTTTTAAGCTAGCGCAAATCTGATAACACAGATCGACGCAGCTTAAAAATCCGCATCGAATGCACTATACTACATTGAGAAACGCTTAATACACAAATTAGTTATGATCGTTTGAAAAATGATGCATTGGTGTATGTTGAGTTTCCATGTACACTCAACATTGCTTCCAAAAACATTTTGACAAAACTTTTTTCGAAAAATTTCAAAATAATTTAGCAAAAAATAGATGTTTTTAGATTCCATTTTTCAAGGCAAAGACGATGAACAATGTTATTCAACGAAAAAAATAATTCTTCAGGGTGAAAATCGAGGATATAAGTGTGAACTTATATCAGTTGATATCTCGGTGCATTTTTAAGCTAGCGCAAATCTGATAACACAGATCGACGCAGCTTAAAAATCCGCATCGAATGCACTATACTACATTGAGAAACGCTTAATACAAAAATTAGTTATGATCGTTTGAAAAATGATGCATTGGTGTATGTTGAGTTTCCATGTACACTCAACATTGCTTCCAAAAACATTTTGACAAAACTTTTTTCGAAAAATTTCAAAATAATTTAGCAAAAAGTAGATGTTTTTAGATTTCATTTTTTAAGGCAAAGACGATAGACAATGTTATTCAACGAAAAAATTAATTCTTCAGGGTGAAAATCGAGGATATAAGTGTGAACTTATATCAGTTGATATCTCGGTGCATTTTTAAGCTAGCGCAAATCTGATAACACAGATCGACGCAGCTTAAAAATCCGCATCGAATGCACTATACTACATTGAGAAACGCTTAATACACAAATTAGTTATGATCGTTTGAAAAATGATGCATTGGTGTATGTTGAGTTTCCATGTACACTCAACATTGCTTCCAAAAACATTTTGACAAAACTTTTTTCGAAAAATTTCAAAATAATTTAGCAAAAAGTAGATGTTTTTAGATTCCATTTTTCAAGGCAAAGACGATGGACAATGTTATTCAACGAAAAAATTAATTCTTCAGGGTGAAAATCGAGGATATAAGTGTGAACTTATATCAGTTGATATCTCGGTGCATTTTTAAGCTAGCGCAAATCTGATAACACAGATCGACGCAGCTTAAAAATCCGCATCGAATGCACTATACTACATTGAGAAACGCTTAATACAAAAATTAGTTATGATCGTTTGAAAAATGATGCATTAGTGTATGTTGAGTTTCCATGTACACTCAACATTGCTTCCAAAAACATTTTGACAAAAATTTTTTCGAAAAATTTCAAAATAATTTAGCAAAAAGTAGATGTTTTTAGATTCCATTTTTCAAGGCAAAGACGATAGACAATGTTATTCAACGAAAAAATTAATTCTTCAGGGTGAAAATCGAGGATATAAGTGTGAACTTATATCAGTTGATATCTCGGTGCATTTTTAAGCTAGCGCAAATCTGATAACACAAATCGACGCAGCTTAAAAATCCGCATAGAATGCACTATACTACATTGAGAAACGCTTGATACAAAAATTAGTTATGATCGTTTGAAAAATGATGCATTAGTGTATGTTGAGTTTCCATGTACACTCAACATTGCTTCCAAAAACATTTTGACAAAAATTTTTTCGAAAAATTTCAAAATAATTTAGCAAAAAGTAGATGTTTTTAGATTTCATTTTTTAAGGCAAAGACGATAGACAATGTTATTCAACGAAAAAATTAATTCTTCAGGGTGAAAATCGAGGATATAAGTGTGAACTTATATCAGTTGATATCTCGGTGCATTTTTAAGCTAGCGCAAATCTGATAACACAGATCGACGCAGCTTAAAAATCCGCATCGAATGCACTATACTACATTGAGAAACGCTTAATACACAAATTAGTTATGATCGTTTGAAAAATGATGCATTGGTGTATGTTGAGTTTCCATGTACACTCAACATTGCTTCCAAAAACATTTTGACAAAACTTTTTTCGAAAAATTTCAAAATAATTTAGCAAAAAATAGATGTTTTTAGATTCCATTTTTCAAGGCAAAGACGATGAACAATGTTATTCAACGAAAAAAATAATTCTTCAGGGTGAAAATCGAGGATATAAGTGTGAACTTATATCAGTTGATATCTCGGTGCATTTTTAAGCTAGCGCAATTCTGATAACACAGATCGACGCAGCTTAAAAATCCGCATCGAATGCACTATACTACATTGAGAAACGCTTAATACCAAAATTAGTTATGATCGTTTGAAAAATGATGCATTAGTGTATGTTGAGTTTCCATGTACACTCAACATTGCTTCCAAAAACATTTTGACAAAAATTTTTTCGAAAAATTTCAAAATAATTTAGCAAAAAGTAGATGTTTTTAGATTCCTTTTTTCAAGGCAAAGACGATGGACAATGTTATTCAACGAAAAAATTAATTCTTCAGGTTGAAAATCGAGGATATAAGTGTGAACTTATATCAGTTGATATCTCGGTGCATTTTTAAGCTAGCGCAAATCTGATAACACAGATCGACGCAGCTTAAAAATCCGCATCGAATGCACTATACTACATTGAGAAACGCTTAATACAAAAATTAGTTATGATCGTTTGAAAAATGATGCATTAGTGTATGTTGAGTTTCCATGTACACTCAACATTGCTTCCAAAAACATTTTGACAAAAATTTTTTCGAAAAATTTCAAAATAATTTAGCAAAAAGTAGATGTTTTTAGATTCCATTTTTCAAGGCAAAGACGATAGACAATGTTATTCAACGAAAAAATTAATTCTTCAGGGTGAAAATCGAGGATATAAGTGTGAACTTATATCAGTTGATATCTCGGTGCATTTTTAAGCTAGCGCAAATCTGATAACACAGATCGACGCAGCTTAAAAATCCGCATCGAATGCACTATACTACATTGAAAAACGCTTGATACAAAAATTAGTTATGATCGTTTGAAAAATGATGCATTAGTGTATGTTGAGTTTCCATGTACACTCAACATTGCTTCCAAAAACATTTTGACAAAAATTTTTTCGAAAAATTTCAAAATAATTTAGCAAAAAGTAGATGTTTTTAGATTCCATTTTTCAAGGCAAAGACGATGGACAATGTTATTCAACGAAAAAATTAATTCTTCAGGGTGAAAATCGAGGATATAAGTGTGAACTTATATCAGTTGATATCTCGGTGCATTTTTAAGCTAGCGCAAATCTGATAACACAGATCGACGCAGCTTAAAAATCCGCATCGAATGCACTATACTACATTGAGAAACGCTTAATACAAAAATTAGTTATGATCGTTTGAAAAATGATGCATTAGTGTATGTTGAGTTTCCATGTACACTCAACATTGCTTCCAAAAACATTTTGACAAAAATTTTTTCGAAAAATTTCAAAATAATTTAGCAAAAAGTAGATGTTTTTAGATTCCATTTTTCAAGGCAAAGACGATAGACAATGTTATTCAACGAAAAAATTAATTCTTCAGGGTGAAAATCGAGGATATAAGTGTGAACTTATATCAGTTGATATCTCGGTGCATTTTTAAGCTAGCGCAAATCTGATAACACAAATCGACGCAGCTTAAAAATCCGCATAGAATGCACTATACTACATTGAGAAACGCTTGATACAAAAATTAGTTATGATCGTTTGAAAAATGATGCATTAGTGTATGTTGAGTTTCCATGTACACTCAACATTGCTTCCAAAAACATTTTGACAAAAATTTTTTCGAAAAATTTCAAAATAATTTAGCAAAAAGTAGATGTTTTTAGATTTCATTTTTTAAGGCAAAGACGATAGACAATGTTATTCAACGAAAAAATTAATTCTTCAGGGTGAAAATCGAGGATATAAGTGTGAACTTATATCAGTTGATATCTCGGTGCATTTTTAAGCTAGCGCAAATCTGATAACACAGATCGACGCAGCTTAAAAATCCGCATCGAATGCACTATACTACATTGAGAAACGCTTAATACAAAAATTAGTTATGATCGTTTGAAAAATGATGCATTAGTGTATGTTGAGTTTCCATGTACACTCAACATTGCTTCCAAAAACATTTTGACAAAACTTTTTTCGAAAAATTTCAAAATAATTTAGCAAAAAATAGATGTTTTTAGATTCCATTTTTCAAGGCAAAGACGATGAACAATGTTATTCAACGAAAAAAATAATTCTTCAGGGTGAAACTCGAGGATATAAGTGTGAACTTATATCAGTTGATATCTTGGTGCATTTTTAAGCTAGCGCAAATCTGATAACACAGATCGACGCAGCTTAAAAATCCGCATCGAATGCACTATACTACATTGAGAAACGCTTAATACAAAAATTAGTTATGATCGTTTTAAAAATGATGCATTAGTGTATGTTGAGTTTCCATGTACACTCAACATTGCTTCCAAAAACATTTTGACAAAAATTTTTTCGAAAAATTTCAAAATAATTTAGCAAAAAGTAGATGTTTTTAGATTCCTTTTTCCGAGGCAAAGACGATGGACAATGTTATTCAACGAAAAAATTAATTCTTCAGGGTGAAAATCGAGGATATAAGTGTGAACTTATATCAGTTGATATCTCGGTGCATTTTTAAGCTAGCGCAAATCTGATAACACAGATCGACGCAGCTTAAAAATCCGCATCGAATGCACTATACTACATTGAGAAACGCTTAATACAAAAATTAGTTATGATCGTTTGAAAAATGATGCATTAGTGTATGTTGAGTTTCCATGTACACTCAACATTGCTTCCAAAAACATTTTGACAAAAATTTTTTCGAAAAATTTCAAAATAATTTAGCGAAAAGTAGATGTTTTTAGATTCCATTTTTCAAGGCAAAGACGATGGACAATGTTATTCAACGAAAAAATTAATTCTTCAGGTTGAAAATCGAGGATATAAGTGTGAACTTATATCAGTTGATATCTCGGTGCATTTTTAAGCTAGCGCAAATCTGATAACACAGATCGACGCAGCTTAAAAATCCGCATCGAATGCACTCTACTACATTGAGAAACGCTTAATACAAAAATTAGTTATGATCGTTTGAAAAATGATGCATTAGTGTATGTTGAGTTTCCATGTACACTCAACATTGCTTCCAAAAACATTTTGACAAAAATTTTTTCGAAAAATTTCAAAATAATTTAGCAAAAAGTAGATGTTTTTAGATTCCTTTTTTCAAGGCAAAGACGATGGACAATGTTATTCAACGAAAAAATTAATTCTTCAGGGTGAAAATCGAGGATATAAGTGTGAACTTATATCAGTTGATATCTCGGTGCATTTTTAAGCTAGCGCAAATCTGATAACACAGATCGACGCAGCTTAAAAATCCGCATCGAATGCACTTTACTACATTGAAAAACGCTTGATACAAAAATTAGTTATGATCGTTTGAAAAATGATGCATTAGTGTATGTTGAGTTTCCATGTACACTCAACATTGCTTCCAAAAACATTTTGACAAAAATTTTTTCGAAAAATTTCAAAATAATTTAGCGAAAAGTAGATGTTTTTAGATTCCATTTTCCAAGGCAAAGACGATGGACAATGTTATTCAACGAAAAAATTAATTCTTCAGGGTGAAAATTGAGGATATAAGTGTGAACTTATATCAGTTGATATCTCGGTGCATTTTTAAGCTAGCGCAAATCTGATAACACAGATCGACGCAGCTTAAAAATCCGCATCGAATGCACTATACTACATTGAGAAACGCTTGATACAAAAATTAGTTATGATCGTTTGAAAAATGATGCATTAGTGTATGTTGAGTTTCCATGTACACTCAACATTGCTTCCAAAAACATTTTGACAAAAATTTTTTCGAACAATTTCAAAATAATTTAGCAAAAAGTAGATGTTTTTAGATTCCATTTTTCAAGGCAAAGACGATAGACAATGTTATTCAACGAAAAAATTATTTCTTCAGGGTGAAAATCGAGGATATAAGTGTGAACTTATATCAGTTGATATCTCGGTGCATTTTTAAGCTAGCGCAAATCTGATAACACAGATCGACGCAGCTTAAAAATCCGCATCGAATGCACTATACTACATTGAGAAACGCTTAATACAAAAATTAGTTATGATCGTTTGAAAAATGATGCATTAGTGTATGTTGAGTTTCCATGTACACTCAACATTGCTTCCAAAAACATTTTGACAAAAATTTTTTCGAAAAATTTCAAAATAATTTAGCAAAAAGTAGATGTTTTTAGATTCCATTTTTCAAGGCAAAGACGATAGACAATGTTATTCAACGAAAAAATTAATTCTTCAGGGTGAAAATCGAGGATATAAGTGTGAACTTATATCAGTTGATATCTCGGTGCATTTTTAAGCTAGCGCAAATCTGATAACACAAATCGACGCAGCTTAAAAATCCGCATAGAATGCACTATACTACATTGAGAAACGCTCGATACAAAAATTAGTTATGATCGTTTGAAAAATGATGCATTAGTGTATGTTGAGTTTCCATGTACACTCAACATTGCTTCCAAAAACATTTTGACAAAAATTTTTTCGAAAAATTTCAAAATAATTTAGCAAAAAGTAGATGTTTTTAGATTTCATTTTTTAAGGCAAAGACGATAGACAATGTTATTCAACGAAAAAATTAATTCTTCAGGGTGAAAATCGAGGATATAAGTGTGAACTTATATCAGTTGATATCTCGGTGCATTTTTACGCTAGCGCAAATCTGATAACACAGATCGACGCAGCTTAAAAATCCGCATCGAATGCACTATACTACATTGAGAAACGCTTAATACACAAATTAGTTATGATCGTTTGAAAAATGATGCATTAGTGTATGTTGAGTTTCCATGTACACTCAACATTGCTTCCAAAAACATTTTGACAAAACTTTTTTCGAAAAATTTCAAAATAATTTAGCAAAAAATAGATGTTTTTAGATTCCATTTTTCAAGGCAAAGACGATGAACAATGTTATTCAACGAAAAAAATAATTCTTCAGGGTGAAAATCGAGGATATAAGTGTGAACTTATATCAGTTGATATCTCGGTGCATTTTTAAGCTAGCGCAAATCTGATAACACAGATCGACGCAGCTTAAAAATCCGCATCGAATGCACTATACTACATTGAGAAACGCTTAATACAAAAATTAGTTATGATCGTTTGAAAAATGATGCATTAGTGTATGTTGAGTTTCCATGTACACTCAACATTGCTTCCAAAAACATTTTGACAAAACTTTTTTCGAAAAATTTCAAAATAATTTAGCAAAAAATAGATGTTTTTAGATTCCATTTTTCAAGGCAAAGACGATGAACAATGTTATTCAACGAAAAAAATAATTCTTCAGGGTGAAAATCGAGGATATAAGTGTGAACTTATATCAGTTGATATCTCGGTGCATTTTTAAGCTAGCGCAAATCTGATAACACAGATCGACGCAGCTTAAAAATCCGCATCGAATGCACTATACTACATTGAGAAACGCTTAATACAAAAATTAGTTATGATCGTTTGAAAAATGATGCATTAGTGTATGTTGAGTTTCCATGTACACTCAACATTGCTTCCAAAAACATTTTGACAAAAATTTTTTCGAAAAATTTCAAAATAATTTAGCAAAAAGTAGATGTTTTTAGATTCCATTTTTCAAGGCAAAGACGATAGACAATGTTATTCAACGAAAAAATTAATTCTTCAGGGTGAAAATCGAGGATATAAGTGTGAACTTATATCAGTTGATATCTCGGTGCATTTTTAAGCTAGCGCAAATCTGATAACACAGATCGACGCAGCTTAAAAATCCGCATCGAATGCACTATACTACATTGAGAAACGCTTGATACAAAAATTAGTTATGATCGTTTGAAAAATGATGCATTAGTGTATGTTGAGTTTCCATGTACACTCAACATTGCTTCCAAAAACATTTTGACAAAAATTTTTTCGAAAAATTTCAAAATAATTTAGCGAAAAGTAGATGTTTTTAGATTCCATTTTCCAAGGCAAAGACGATGGACAATGTTATTCAACGAAAAAATTAATTCTTCAGGGTGAAAATTGAGGATATAAGTGTGAACTTATATCAGTTGATATCTCGGTGCATTTTTAAGCTAGCGCAAATCTGATAACACAGATCGACGCAGCTTAAAAATCCGCATCGAATGCACTATACTACATTGAGAAACGCTTAATACAAAAATTAGTTATGATCGTTTGAAAAATGATGCATTAGTGTATGTTGAGTTTCCATGTACACTCAACATTGCTTCCAAAAACATTTTGACAAAACTTTTTTCGAAAAATTTCAAAATAATTTAGCAAAAAATAGATGTTTTTAGATTCCATTTTTCAAGGCAAAGACGATGAACAATGTTATTCAACGAAAAAAATAATTCTTCAGGGTGAAAATCGAGGATATAAGTGTGAACTTATATCAGTTGATATCTCGGTGCATTTTTAAGCTAGCGCAAATCTGATAACACAGATCGACGCAGCTTAAAAATCCGCATCGAATGCACTATACTACATTGAGAAACGCTTAATACAAAAATTAGTTATGATCGTTTGAAAAATGATGCATTAGTGTATGTTGAGTTTCCATGTACACTCAACATTGCTTCCAAAAACATTTTGACAAAAATTTTTTCGAAAAATTTCAAAATAATTTAGCAAAAAGTAGATGTTTTTAGATTCCATTTTTCAAGGCAAAGACGATAGACAATGTTATTCAACGAAAAAATTAATTCTTCAGGGTGAAAATCGAGGATATAAGTGTGAACTTATATCAGTTGATATCTCGGTGCATTTTTAAGCTAGCGCAAATCTGATAACACAGATCGACGCAGCTTAAAAATCCGCATCGAATGCACTATACTACATTGAGAAACGCTTAATACAAAAATTAGTTATGATCGTTTGAAAAATGATGCATTAGTGTATGTTGAGTTTCCATGTACACTCAACATTGCTTCCAAAAACATTTTGACAAAAATTTTTTCGAAAAATTTCAAAATAATTTAGCGAAAAGTAGATGTTTTTAGATTCCATTTTCCAAGGCAAAGACGATGGACAATGTTATTCAACGAAAAAATTAATTCTTCAGGGTGAAAATTGAGGATATAAGTGTGAACTTATATCAGTTGATATCTCGGTGCATTTTTAAGCTAGCGCAAATCTGATAACACAGATCGACGCAGCTTAAAAATCCGCATCGAATGCACTATACTACATTGAGAAACGCTTAATACAAAAATTAGTTATGATCGTTTGAAAAATGATGCATTAGTGTATGTTGAGTTTCCATGTACACTCAACATTGCTTCCAAAAACATTTTGACAAAACTTTTTTCGAAAAATTTCAAAATAATTTAGCAAAAAATAGATGTTTTTAGATTCCATTTTTCAAGGCAAAGACGATGAACAATGTTATTCAACGAAAAAAATAATTCTTCAGGGTGAAAATCGAGGATATAAGTGTGAACTTATATCAGTTGATATCTCGGTGCATTTTTAAGCTAGCGCAAATCTGATAACACAGATCGACGCAGCTTAAAAATCCGCATCGAATGCACTATACTACATTGAGAAACGCTTAATACAAAAATTAGTTATGATCGTTTGAAAAATGATGCATTAGTGTATGTTGAGTTTCCATGTACACTCAACATTGCTTCCAAAAACATTTTGACAAAAATTTTTTCGAAAAATTTCAAAATAATTTAGCAAAAAGTAGATGTTTTTAGATTCCATTTTTCAAGGCAAAGACGATAGACAATGTTATTCAACGAAAAAATTAATTCTTCAGGGTGAAAATCGAGGATATAAGTGTGAACTTATATCAGTTGATATCTCGGTGCATTTTTAAGCTAGCGCAAATCTGATAACACAGATCGACGCAGCTTAAAAATCCGCATCGAATGCACTATACTACATTGAGAAACGCTTGATACAAAAATTAGTTATGATCGTTTGAAAAATGATGCATTAGTGTATGTTGAGTTTCCATGTACACTCAACATTGCTTCCAAAAACATTTTGACAAAAATTTTTTCGAAAAATTTCAAAATAATTTAGCGAAAAGTAGATGTTTTTAGATTCCATTTTCCAAGGCAAAGACGATGGACAATGTTATTCAACGAAAAAATTAATTCTTCAGGGTGAAAATCGAGGATATAAGTGTGAACTTATATCAGTTGATATCTCGGTGCATTTTTAAGCTAGCGCAAATCTGATAACACAGATCGACGCAGCTTAAAAATCCGCATCGAATGCACTATACTACATTGAGAAACGCTTGATACAAAAATTAGTTATGATCGTTTGAAAAATGATGCATTAGTGTATGTTGAGTTTCCATGTACACTCAACATTGCTTCCAAAAACATTTTGACAAAAATTTTTTCGAAAAATTTCAAAATAATTTAGCGAAAAGTAGATGTTTTTAGATTCCATTTTCCAAGGCAAAGACGATGGACAATGTTATTCAACGAAAAAATTAATTCTTCAGGGTGAAAATTGAGGATATAAGTGTGAACTTATATCAGTTGATATCTCGGTGCATTTTTAAGCTAGCGCAAATCTGATAACACAGATCGACGCAGCTTAAAAATCCGCATCGAATGCACTATACTACATTGAGAAACGCTTAATACAAAAATTAGTTATGATCGTTTGAAAAATGATGCATTAGTGTATGTTGAGTTTCCATGTACACTCAACATTGCTTCCAAAAACATTTTGACAAAACTTTTTTCGAAAAATTTCAAAATAATTTAGCAAAAAATAGATGTTTTTAGATTCCATTTTTCAAGGCAAAGACGATGAACAATGTTATTCAACGAAAAAAATAATTCTTCAGGGTGAAAATCGAGGATATAAGTGTGAACTTATATCAGTTGATATCTCGGTGCATTTTTAAGCTAGCGCAAATCTGATAACACAGATCGACGCAGCTTAAAAATCCGCATCGAATGCACTATACTACATTGAGAAACGCTTAATACAAAAATTAGTTATGATCGTTTGAAAAATGATGCATTAGTGTATGTTGAGTTTCCATGTACACTCAACATTGCTTCCAAAAACATTTTGACAAAAATTTTTTCGAAAAATTTCAAAATAATTTAGCAAAAAGTAGATGTTTTTAGATTCCATTTTTCAAGGCAAAGACGATAGACAATGTTATTCAACGAAAAAATTAATTCTTCAGGGTGAAAATCGAGGATATAAGTGTGAACTTATATCAGTTGATATCTCGGTGCATTTTTAAGCTAGCGCAAATCTGATAACACAGATCGACGCAGCTTAAAAATCCGCATCGAATGCACTATACTACATTGAGAAACGCTTAATACAAAAATTAGTTATGATCGTTTGAAAAATGATGCATTAGTGTATGTTGAGTTTCCATGTACACTCAACATTGCTTCCAAAAACATTTTGACAAAAATTTTTTCGAAAAATTTCAAAATAATTTAGCGAAAAGTAGATGTTTTTAGATTCCATTTTCCAAGGCAAAGACGATGGACAATGTTATTCAACGAAAAAATTAATTCTTCAGGGTGAAAATTGAGGATATAAGTGTGAACTTATATCAGTTGATATCTCGGTGCATTTTTAAGCTAGCGCAAATCTGATAACACAGATCGACGCAGCTTAAAAATCCGCATCGAATGCACTATACTACATTGAGAAACGCTTAATACAAAAATTAGTTATGATCGTTTGAAAAATGATGCATTAGTGTATGTTGAGTTTCCATGTACACTCAACATTGCTTCCAAAAACATTTTGACAAAACTTTTTTCGAAAAATTTCAAAATAATTTAGCAAAAAATAGATGTTTTTAGATTCCATTTTTCAAGGCAAAGACGATGAACAATGTTATTCAACGAAAAAAATAATTCTTCAGGGTGAAAATCGAGGATATAAGTGTGAACTTATATCAGTTGATATCTCGGTGCATTTTTAAGCTAGCGCAAATCTGATAACACAGATCGACGCAGCTTAAAAATCCGCATCGAATGCACTATACTACATTGAGAAACGCTTAATACAAAAATTAGTTATGATCGTTTGAAAAATGATGCATTAGTGTATGTTGAGTTTCCATGTACACTCAACATTGCTTCCAAAAACATTTTGACAAAAATTTTTTCGAAAAATTTCAAAATAATTTAGCAAAAAGTAGATGTTTTTAGATTCCATTTTTCAAGGCAAAGACGATAGACAATGTTATTCAACGAAAAAATTAATTCTTCAGGGTGAAAATCGAGGATATAAGTGTGAACTTATATCAGTTGATATCTCGGTGCATTTTTAAGCTAGCGCAAATCTGATAACACAGATCGACGCAGCTTAAAAATCCGCATCGAATGCACTATACTACATTGAGAAACGCTTGATACAAAAATTAGTTATGATCGTTTGAAAAATGATGCATTAGTGTATGTTGAGTTTCCATGTACACTCAACATTGCTTCCAAAAACATTTTGACAAAAATTTTTTCGAAAAATTTCAAAATAATTTAGCGAAAAGTAGATGTTTTTAGATTCCATTTTCCAAGGCAAAGACGATGGACAATGTTATTCAACGAAAAAATTAATTCTTCAGGGTGAAAATTGAGGATATAAGTGTGAACTTATATCAGTTGATATCTCGGTGCATTTTTAAGCTAGCGCAAATCTGATAACACAGATCGACGCAGCTTAAAAATCCGCATCGAATGCACTATACTACATTGAGAAACGCTTGATACAAAAATTAGTTATGATCGTTTGAAAAATGATGCATTAGTGTATGTTGAGTTTCCATGTACACTCAACATTGCTTCCAAAAACATTTTGACAAAAATTTTTTCGAACAATTTCAAAATAATTTAGCAAAAAGTAGATGTTTTTAGATTCCATTTTTCAAGGCAAAGACGATAGACAATGTTATTCAACGAAAAAATTATTTCTTCAGGGTGAAAATCGAGGATATAAGTGTGAACTTATATCAGTTGATATCTCGGTGCATTTTTAAGCTAGCGCAAATCTGATAACACAGATCGACGCAGCTTAAAAATCCGCATCGAATGCACTATACTACATTGAGAAACGCTTAATACAAAAATTAGTTATGATCGTTTGAAAAATGATGCATTAGTGTATGTTGAGTTTCCATGTACACTCAACATTGCTTCCAAAAACATTTTGACAAAAATTTTTTCGAAAAATTTCAAAATAATTTAGCAAAAAGTAGATGTTTTTAGATTCCATTTTTCAAGGCAAAGACGATAGACAATGTTATTCAACGAAAAAATTAATTCTTCAGGGTGAAAATCGAGGATATAAGTGTGAACTTATATCAGTTGATATCTCGGTGCATTTTTAAGCTAGCGCAAATCTGATAACACAAATCGACGCAGCTTAAAAATCCGCATAGAATGCACTATACTACATTGAGAAACGCTCGATACAAAAATTAGTTATGATCGTTTGAAAAATGATGCATTAGTGTATGTTGAGTTTCCATGTACACTCAACATTGCTTCCAAAAACATTTTGACAAAAATTTTTTCGAAAAATTTCAAAATAATTTAGCAAAAAGTAGATGTTTTTAGATTTCATTTTTTAAGGCAAAGACGATAGACAATGTTATTCAACGAAAAAATTAATTCTTCAGGGTGAAAATCGAGGATATAAGTGTGAACTTATATCAGTTGATATCTCGGTGCATTTTTACGCTAGCGCAAATCTGATAACACAGATCGACGCAGCTTAAAAATCCGCATCGAATGCACTATACTACATTGAGAAACGCTTAATACACAAATTAGTTATGATCGTTTGAAAAATGATGCATTAGTGTATGTTGAGTTTCCATGTACACTCAACATTGCTTCCAAAAACATTTTGACAAAACTTTTTTCGAAAAATTTCAAAATAATTTAGCAAAAAATAGATGTTTTTAGATTCCATTTTTCAAGGCAAAGACGATGAACAATGTTATTCAACGAAAAAAATAATTCTTCAGGGTGAAAATCGAGGATATAAGTGTGAACTTATATCAGTTGATATCTCGGTGCATTTTTAAGCTAGCGCAAATCTGATAACACAGATCGACGCAGCTTAAAAATCCGCATCGAATGCACTATACTACATTGAGAAACGCTTAATACAAAAATTAGTTATGATCGTTTGAAAAATGATGCATTAGTGTATGTTGAGTTTCCATGTACACTCAACATTGCTTCCAAAAACATTTTGACAAAACTTTTTTCGAAAAATTTCAAAATAATTTAGCAAAAAATAGATGTTTTTAGATTCCATTTTTCAAGGCAAAGACGATGAACAATGTTATTCAACGAAAAAAATAATTCTTCAGGGTGAAAATCGAGGATATAAGTGTGAACTTATATCAGTTGATATCTCGGTGCATTTTTAAGCTAGCGCAAATCTGATAACACAGATCGACGCAGCTTAAAAATCCGCATCGAATGCACTATACTACATTGAGAAACGCTTAATACAAAAATTAGTTATGATCGTTTGAAAAATGATGCATTAGTGTATGTTGAGTTTCCATGTACACTCAACATTGCTTCCAAAAACATTTTGACAAAAATTTTTTCGAAAAATTTCAAAATAATTTAGCAAAAAGTAGATGTTTTTAGATTCCATTTTTCAAGGCAAAGACGATAGACAATGTTATTCAACGAAAAAATTAATTCTTCAGGGTGAAAATCGAGGATATAAGTGTGAACTTATATCAGTTGATATCTCGGTGCATTTTTAAGCTAGCGCAAATCTGATAACACAGATCGACGCAGCTTAAAAATCCGCATCGAATGCACTATACTACATTGAGAAACGCTTGATACAAAAATTAGTTATGATCGTTTGAAAAATGATGCATTAGTGTATGTTGAGTTTCCATGTACACTCAACATTGCTTCCAAAAACATTTTGACAAAAATTTTTTCGAAAAATTTCAAAATAATTTAGCGAAAAGTAGATGTTTTTAGATTCCATTTTTCAAGGCAAAGACGATGGACAATGTTATTCAACGAAAAAATTAATTCTTCAGGGTGAAAATTGAGGATATAAGTGTGAACTTATATCAGTTGATATCTCGGTGCATTTTTAAGCTAGCGCAAATCTGATAACACAGATCGACGCAGCTTAAAAATCCGCATCGAATGCACTATACTACATTGAGAAACGCTTGATACAAAAATTAGTTATGATCGTTTGAAAAATGATGCATTAGTGTATGTTGAGTTTCCATGTACACTCAACATTGCTTCCAAAAACATTTTGACAAAAATTTTTTCGAACAATTTCAAAATAATTTAGCAAAAAGTAGATGTTTTTAGATTCCATTTTTCAAGGCAAAGACGATAGACAATGTTATTCAACGAAAAAATTAATTCTTCAGGGTGAAAATCGAGGATATAAGTGTGAACTTATATCAGTTGATATCTCGGTGCATTTTTAAGCTAGCGCAAATCTGATAACACAGATCGACGCAGCTTAAAAATCCGCATCGAATGCACTATACTACATTGAGAAACGCTTAATACACAAATTAGTTATGATCGTTTGAAAAATGATGCATTAGTGTATGTTGAGTTTCCATGTACACTCAACATTGCTTCCAAAAACATTTTGACAAAAATTTTTTCGAAAAATTTCAAAATAATTTAGCGAAAAGTAGATGTTTTTAGATTCCATTTTTCAAGGCAAAGACGATGGACAATGTTATTCAACGAAAAAATTAATTCTTCAGGGTGAAAATCGAGGATATAAGTGTGAACTTATATCAGTTGATATCTCGGTGCATTTTTAAGCTAGCGCAAATCTGATAACACAGATCGACGCAGCTTAAAAATCCGCATCGAATGCACTATACTACATTGAGAAACGCTTAATACAAAAATTAGTTATGATCGTTTGAAAAATGATGCATTAGTGTATGTTGAGTTTCCATGTACACTCAACATTGCTTCCAAAAACATTTTGACAAAAATTTTTTCGAAAAATTTCAAAATAATTTAGCAAAAAGTAGATGTTTTTAGATTCCTTTTTTCAAGGCAAAGACGATGGACAATGTTATTCAACGAAAAAATTAATTCTTCAGGGTGAAAATCGAGGATATAAGTGTGAACTTATATCAGTTGATATCTCGGTGCATTTTTAAGCTAGCGCAAATCTGATAACACAGATCGACGCAGCTTAAAAATCCGCATCGAATGCACTATACTACATTGAGAAACGCTTGATACAAAAATTAGTTATGATCGTTTGAAAAATGATGCATTAGTGTATGTTGAGTTTCCATGTACACTCAACATTGCTTCCAAAAACATTTTGACAAAAATTTTTTCGAAAAATTTCAAAATAATTTAGCGAAAAGTAGATGTTTTTAGATTCCATTTTTCAAGGCAAAGACGATGGACAATGTTATTCAACGAAAAAATTAATTCTTCAGGGTGAAAATCGAGGATATAAGTGTGAACTTATATCAGTTGATATCTCGGTGCATTTTTAAGCTAGCGCAAATCTGATAACACAGATCGACGCAGCTTAAAAATCCGCATCGAATGCACTATACTACATTGAGAAACGCTTAATACAAAAATTAGTTATGATCGTTTGAAAAATGATGCATTAGTGTATGTTGAGTTTCCATGTACACTCAACATTGCTTCCAAAAACATTTTGACAAAAATTTTTTCGAAAAATTTCAAAATAATTTAGCAAAAAGTAGATGTTTTTAGATTCCTTTTTTCAAGGCAAAGACGATGGACAATGTTATTCAACGAAAAAATTAATTCTTCAGGGTGAAAATCGAGGATATAAGTGTGAACTTATATCAGTTGATATCTCGGTGCATTTTTAAGCTAGCGCAAATCTGATAACACAGATCGACGCAGCTTAAAAATCCGCATCGAATGCACTATACTACATTGAGAAACGCTTAATACAAAAATTAGTTATGATCGTTTGAAAAATGATGCATTAGTGTATGTTGAGTTTCCATGTACACTCAACATTGCTTCCAAAAACATTTTGACAAAAATTTTTTCGAAAAATTTCAAAATAATTTAGCAAAAAGTAGATGTTTTTAGATTCCTTTTTTCAAGGCAAAGACGATGGACAATGTTATTCAACGAAAAAATTAATTCTTCAGGGTGAAAATCGAGGATATAAGTGTGAACTTATATCAGTTGATATCTCGGTGCATTTTTAAGCTAGCGCAAATCTGATAACACAGATCGACGCAGCTTAAAAATCCGCATCGAATGCACTATACTACATTGAGAAACGCTTGATACAAAAATTAGTTATGATCGTTTGAAAAATGATGCATTAGTGTATGTTGAGTTTCCATGTACACTCAACATTGCTTCCAAAAACATTTTGACAAAAATTTTTTCGAAAAATTTCAAAATAATTTAGCGAAAAGTAGATGTTTTTAGATTCCATTTTTCAAGGCAAAGACGATGGACAATGTTATTCAACAAAAAAATTAATTCTTCAGGGTGAAAATTGAGGATATAAGTGTGAACTTATATCAGTTGATATCTCGGTGCATTTTTAAGCTAGCGCAAATCTGATAACACAGATCGACGCAGCTTAAAAATCCGCATCGAATGCACTATACTACATTGAGAAACGCTTGATACAAAAATTAGTTATGATCGTTTGAAAAATGATGCATTAGTGTATGTTGAGTTTCCATGTACACTCAACATTGCTTCCAAAAACATTTTGACAAAAATTTTTTCGAACAATTTCAAAATAATTTAGCAAAAAGTAGATGTTTTTAGATTCCATTTTTCAAGGCAAAGACGATAGACAATGTTATTCAACGAAAAAATTAATTCTTCAGGGTGAAAATCGAGGATATAAGTGTGAACTTATATCAGTTGATATCTCGGTGCATTTTTAAGCTAGCGCAAATCTGATAACACAGATCGACGCAGCTTAAAAATCCGCATCGAATGCACTATACTACATTGAGAAACGCTTAATACACAAATTAGTTATGATCGTTTGAAAAATGATGCATTAGTGTATGTTGAGTTTCCATGTACACTCAACATTGCTTCCAAAAACATTTTGACAAAACTTTTTTCGAAAAAATTCAAAATAATTTAGCAAAAAGTAGATGTTTTTAGATTCCATTTTTCAAGGCAAAGACGATGAACAATGTTATTCAACGAAAAAATTAATTCTTCAGGGTGAAAATCGAGGATATAAGTGTGAACTTATATCAGTTGATATCTCGGTGCATTTTTAAGCTAGCGCAAATCTGATAACACAGATCGACGCAGCTTAAAAATCCGCATCGAATGCACTATACTACATTGAGAAACGCTTAATACAAAAATTAGTTATGATCGTTTGAAAAATGATGCATTAGTGTATGTTGAGTTTCCATGTACACTCAACATTGCTTCCAAAAACATTTTGACAAAAATTTTTTCGAAAAATTTCAAAATAATTTAGCAAAAAGTAGATGTTTTTAGATTCCTTTTTTCAAGGCAAAGACGATGGACAATGTTATTCAACGAAAAAATTAATTCTTCAGGGTGAAAATCGAGGATATAAGTGTGAACTTATATCAGTTGATATCTCGGTGCATTTTTAAGCTAGCGCAAATCTGATAACACAGATCGACGCAGCTTAAAAATCCGCATCGAATGCACTATACTACATTGAGAAACGCTTAATACAAAAATTAGTTATGATCGTTTGAAAAATGATGCATTAGTGTATGTTGAGTTTCCATGTACACTCAACATTGCTTCCAAAAACATTTTGACAAAAATTTTTTCGAAAAATTTCAAAATAATTTAGCAAAAAGTAGATGTTTTTAGATTCCTTTTTTCAAGGCAAAGACGATGGACAATGTTATTCAACGAAAAAATTAATTCTTCAGGGTGAAAATCGAGGATATAAGTGTGAACTTATATCAGTTGATATCTCGGTGCATTTTTAAGCTAGCGCAAATCTGATAACACAGATCGACGCAGCTTAAAAATCCGCATCGAATGCACTATACTACATTGAGAAACGCTTGATACAAAAATTAGTTATGATCGTTTGAAAAATGATGCATTAGTGTATGTTGAGTTTCCATGTACACTCAACATTGCTTGACAAAAATTTTTTCGAAAAATTTCAAAATAATTTAGCGAAAAGTAGATGTTTTTAGATTCCATTTTTCAAGGCAAAGACGATGGACAATGTTATTCAACGAAAAAATTAATTCTTCAGGGTGAAAATCGAGGATATAAGTGTGAACTTATATCAGTTGATATCTCGGTGCATTTTTAAGCTAGCGTAAATCTGATAACACAGATCGACGCAGCTTAAAAATCCGCATCGAATGCACTATACTACATTGAGAAACGCTTAATACAAAAATTAGTTATGATCGTTTGAAAAATGATGCATTAGTGTATGTTGAGTTTCCATGTACACTCAACATTGCTTCCAAAAACATTTTGGCAAAAATTTTTTCGAAAAATTTCAAGATAATTTAGCGAAAAGTAGATGTTTTTAGATTCCGTTTTTCAAGGCAAAGACGATGGACAATGTTATTCAACGAAAAAATTAATTCTTCAGGGTGAAAATCGAGGATATAAGTGTGAACTTATATCAGTTGATATCTCGGTGCTTTTTTAAGCTAGCGCAAATCTGATAACACAGATCGACGCAGCTCAAAAATCCGCATCGAATGCACTATACTACATTAAGAAACGCTTAATACAAAAATTAGTTATGATCGTTTGGAAAATGATGCATTAGTGTATGTTGAGTTTCCATGTACACTCAACATTGCTTCCAAAAACATTTTGACAAAAATTTTTTCGAAAAATTTCAAAATAATTTAGCAAAAAGTAGATGTTTTTAGATTCCTTTTTTCAAGGCAAAGACGATGGACAATGTTATTCAACGAAAAAATTAATTCTTCAGGGTGAAAATCGAGGATATAAGTGTGAACTTATATCAGTTGATATCTCGGTGCTTTTTTAAGCTAGCGCAAATCTGATAACACAGATCGACGCAGCTTAAAAATCCGCATCGAATGCACTATACTACATTGAGAAACGCTTAATACAAAAATTAGTTATGATCGTTTGAAAAATGATGCATTAGTGTATGTTGAGTTTCCATGTACACTCAACATTGCTTCCAAAAACATTTTGACAAAAATTTTTTCGAAAAATTTCAAAATAATTTAGCAAAAAGTAGATGTTTTTAGATTCCGTTTTTCAAAGCAAAGACGATGGACAATGTTATTCAACGAAAAAAATAATTCTTCAGGGTGAAAATCGAGGATATAAGTGTGAACTTATATCAGTTGATATCTCGGTGCATTTTTAAGCTTGCGCAAATCTGATGACACAGATCGACGCAGCTCTAAAATCCGCATCGAATGCACTATACTACATTGAGAAACGCTTAATACAAAAATTAGTTATGATCGTTTGAAAAATGATGCATTAGTGTATGTTGAGTTTCCATGTACACTCAACATTGCTTCCAAAAACATTTTGACAAAAATTTTTTCGAAAAATTTCAAAATAATTTAGCAAAAAGTAGATGTTTTTAGATTTCGTTTTTCAAGGCAAAGACGATGGACAATGTTATTCAACGAAAAAAATAATTCTTCAGGGTGAAAATCGAAGATATAAGTGTGAACTTATATCAGTTGATATCTCGGTGCTTTTTTAAGCTAGCGCAAATCTGATAACACAGATCGACGCAGCTTAAAAATCCGCATCGAATGCACTATACTACATTGAGAAACGCTCAATACAAAAATTAGTTATGATCGTTTGAAAAATGATGCATTAGTGTATGTTGAGTTTCCATGTACACACAACATTGCTTCCAAAAACATTTTGACAAAAATTTTTTCGAAAAATTTCAAGATAATTTAGCGAAAAGTAGATGTTTTTAGATTCCGTTTTTCAAGGCAAAGACGATGGACAATGTTATTCAACGAAAAAATTAATTCTTCAGGGTGAAAATCGAGGATATAAGTGTGAACTTATATCAGTTGATATCTCGGTGCATTTTCAAGCTAGCGCAAATCTGATAACACAGATCGACGCAGCTTAAAAATCCGCATCGAATGCACTATACTACATTGAGAAACGCTTAATACAAAAATTAGTTATGATCGTTTGAAAAATGATGCATTAGTGTATGTTGAGTTTCCATGTACACACAACATTGCTTCCAAAAACATTTTGACAAAAATTTTTTCGAAAAATTTCAAAATAATTTAGCAAAAAGTAGATGTTTTTAGATTCCGTTTTTCAAAGCAAAGACGATGGACAATGTTATTCAACGAAAAAAATAATTCTTCAGGGTGAAAATCGAGGATATAAGTGTGAACTTATATCAGTTGATATCTCGGTGCATTTTTAAGCTAGCGCAAATCTGATGACACAGATCGACGCAGCTCTAAAATCCGCATCGAATGCACTATACTACATTGAGAAACGCTTAATACAAAAATTAGTTATGATCGTTTGAAAAATGATGCATTAGTGTATGTTGAGTTTCCATGTACACTCAACATTGCTTCCAAAAACATTTTGACAAAAATTTTTTCGAAAAATTTCAAATTAATTTAGCAAAAAGTAGATGTTTTTAGATTCCGTTTTTCAAGGCAAAGACGATGGACAATGTTATTCAACGAAAAAAATAATTCTTCAGGGTGAAAATCGAGGATATAAGTGTGAACTTATATCAATTGATATCTCGGTGCTTTTTTAAGCTAGCGCAAATCTGATAACACAGATCGACGCAGCTCAAAAATCCGCATCGAATGCACTATACTACATTGAGAAACGCTTAATACAAAAATTAGTTATGATTGTTTGAAAAATGATGCATTAGTGTATGTTGAGTTTCCATGTACACTCAACATTGCTTCCAAAAACATTTTGACAAAAATTTTTTCGAAAAATTTCAAGATAATTTAGCGAAAAGTAGATGTTTTTAGATTCCGTTTTTCAAGGCAAAGACGATGGACAATGTTATTCAACGAAAAAAATAATTCTTCAGGGTGAAAATCGAGGATATAAGTGTGAACTTATATCAATTGATATCTCGGTGCTTTTTTAAGCTAGCGCAAATCTGATAACACAGATCGACGCAGCTCAAAAATCCGCATCGAATGCACTATACTACATTGAGAAACGCTTAATACAAAAATTAGTTATGATCGTTTGAAAAATGATGCATTAGTGTATGTTGAGTTTCCATGTACACTCAACATTGCTTCCAAAAACATTTTGACAAAAATTTTTTCGAAAAATTTCAAATTAATTTAGCAAAAAGTAGATGTTTTTAGATTCCGTTTTTCAAGGCAAAGACGATGGACAATGTTATTCAACGAAAAAAATAATTCTTCAGGGTGAAAATCGAGGATATAAGTGTGAACTTATATCAATTGATATCTCGGTGCTTTTTTAAGCTAGCGCAAATCTGATAACACAGATCGACGCAGCTCAAAAATCCGCATCGAATGCACTATAATACATTGAGAAACGCTTAATACAAAAATTAGTTATGATTGTTTGAAAAATGATGCATTAGTGTATGTTGAGTTTCCATGTACACTCAACATTGCTTCCAAAAACATTTTGACAAAAATTTTTTCGAAAAATTTCAAGATAATTTAGCGAAAAGTAGATGTTTTTAGATTCCGTTTTTTAAGGCAAAGACGATGGACAATGTTATTCAACGAAAAAATTAATTCTTCAGGGTGAAAATCGAGGATATAAGTGTGAACTTATATCAGTTGATATCTCGGTGCATTTTCAAGCTAGCGCAAATCTGATAACACAGATCGACGCTGCTCAAAAATCCGCATCGAATGCACTATACTACATTGAGAAACGCTTAATACAAAAATTAGTTATGATCGTTTGAAAAATGATGCATTAGTGTATGTTGAGTTTCCATGTACACTCAACATTGCTTCCAAAAACATTTTGACAAAAATTTTTTCGAAAAATTTCAAAATAATTTAGCGAAAAGTAGATGTTTTTAGATTCCGTTTTTCAAGGCAAAGACGATGGACAATGTTATTCATCGAAAAAATTAATTCTTCAGGGTGAAAATCGAGGATATAAGTGTGAACTTATATCAGTTGATATCTCGGTGCATTTTTAAGCTAGCGCAAATCTGATAACACAGATCGACGCAGCTCAAAAATCCGCATCGAATGCACTATACTACATTGAGAAACGCTTAATACAAAAATTAGTTATGATCGTTTGAAAAATGATGCATTAGTGTATGTTGAGTTTCCATGTACACTCAACATTGCTTCCAAAAACATTTTGACAAAAATTTTTTCGAAAAATTTCAAATTAATTTAGCAAAAAGTAGATGTTTTTAGATTCCGTTTTTCAAGGCAAAGACGATGGACAATGTTATTCAACGAAAAAAATAATTCTTCAGGGTGAAAATCGAGGATATAAGTGTGAACTTATATCAATTGATATATCGGTGCTTTTTTAAGTTAGCGCAAATCTGATAACACAGATCGACGCAGCTCAAAAATCCGCATCGAATGCACTATACTACATTGAGAAACGCTTAATACAAAAATTAGTTATGATTGTTTGAAAAATGATGCATTAGTGTATGTTGAGTTTCCATGTACACTCAACATTGCTTCCAAAAACATTTTGACAAAAATTTTTTCGAAAAATTTCAAGATAATTTAGCGAAAAGTAGATGTTTTTAGATTCCGTTTTTCAAGGCAAAGACGATGGACAATGTTATTCAACGAAAAAATTAATTCTTCAGGGTGAAAATCGAGGATATAAGTGTGAACTTATATCAGTTGATATCTCGGTGCATTTTCAAGCTAGCGCAAATCTGATAACACAGATCGACGCAGCTCAAAAATCCGCATCGAATGCACTATACTACATTAATAAACGCTTAATACAAAAATTAGTTATGATCGTTTGAAAAATGATGCATTAGTGTATGTTGAGTTTCCATGTACACTCAACATTGCTTCCAAAAACATTTTGACAAAAATTTTTTCGAAAAATTTCAGAATAATTTAGCAAAAAGTAGATGTTTTTAGATTCCGTTTTTCAAGGCAAAGACGATGGACAATGTTATTCAACGAAAAAAATAATTCTTCAGGGTGAAAATCGAGGATATAAGTGTGAACTTATATCAGTTGATATCTCGGTGCATTTTCAAGCTAGCGCAAATCTGATAACACAGATCGACGCAGCTCAAAAATCCGCATCGAATGCACTATACTACATTAAGAAACGCTTAATACAAAAATTAGTTATGATCGTTTGAAAAATGATGCATTAGTGTATGTTGAGTTTCCATGTACACTCAACATTGCTTCCAAAAACATTTTGACAAAAATTTTTTCGAAAAATTTCAAAATAATTTAGCAAAAAGTAGATGTTTTTAGATTCCTTTTTTCAAGGCAAAGACGATGGACAATGTTATTCAACGAAAAAATTAATTCTTCAGGGTGAAAATCGAGGATATATGTGTGAACTCATATCAGTTGATATCTCGGTGCATTTTTAAGCTAGCGCAAATCTGATAACACAGATCGACGCAGCTCAACAATCCGCATCGAATGCACTATACTACATTGAGAAACGCTTAATACAAAAATTAGTTATGATCGTTTGAAAAATGATGCATTAGTGTATGTTGAGTTTCCATGTACACTCAACATTGCTTCCAAAAACATTTTGACAAAAATTTTTTCGAAAAATTTCAAATTAATTTAGCAAAAAGTAGATGTTTTTAGATTCCGTTTTTCAAGGCAAAGACGATGGACAATGTTATTCAACGAAAAAAATAATTCTTCAGGGTGAAAATCGAGGATATAAGTGTGAACTTATATCAGTTGATATCTCGGTGCTTTTTTAAGCTAGCGCAAATCTGATAACACAGATCGACGCAGCTTAAAAATCCGCATCGAATGCACTATACTACATTGAGAAACGCTTAATACAAAATTTAGTTATGATCGTTTGAAAAATGATGCATTAGTGTATGTTGAGTTTCCATGTACACTCAACATTGCTTCCAAAAACATTTTGACAAAAATTTTTTCGAAAAATTTCAAAATAATTTAGCAAAAAGTAGATGTTTTTAGATTCCTTTTTTCAAGGCAAAGACGATGGACAATGTTATTCAACGAAAAAATTAATTCTTCAGGGTGAAAATCGAGGATATATGTGTGAACTCATATCAGTTGATATCTCGGTGCATTTTTAAGCTAGCGCAAATCTGATAACACAGATCGACGCAGCTCAACAATCCGCATCGAATGCACTATACTACATTGAGAAACGCTTAATACAAAAATTAGTTATGATCGTTTGAAAAATGATGCATTAGTGTATGTTGAGTTTCCATGTACACTCAACATTGCTTCCAAAAACATTTTGACAAAAATTTTTTCGAAAAATTTCAAGATAATTTAGCGAAAAGTAGATGTGTTTAGATTCCGTTTTTCAAGGCAAAGACGATGGACAATGTTATTCAACGAAAAAATTAATTCTTCAGGGTGAAAATCGAGGATATAAGTGTGAACTTATATCAGTTGATATCTCGGTGCATTTTCAAGCTAGCGCAAATCTGATAACACAGATCGACGCAGCTCAAAAATCCGCATCGAATGCACTATACTACATTGAGAAACGCTTAATACAAAAATTAGTTATGATCGTTTGAAAAATGATGCATTAGTGTATGTTGAGTTTCCATGTACACTCAACATTGCTTCCAAAAACATTTTGACAAAAATTTTTTCGAAAAATTTCAAATTAATTTAGCAAAAAGTAGATGTTTTTAGATTCCGTTTTTCAAGGCAAAGACGATGGACAATGTTATTCAACGAAAAAAATAATTCTTCAGGGTGAAAATCGAGGATATAAGTGTGAACTTATATCAGTTGATATCTCGGTGCTTTTTTAAGCTAGCGCAAATCTGATAACACAGATCGACGCAGCTTAAAAATCCGCATCGAATGCACTATACTACATTGAGAAACGCTTAATACAAAATTTAGTTATGATCGTTTGAAAAATGATGCATTAGTGTATGTTGAGTTTCCATGTACACTCAACATTGCTTCCAAAAACATTTTGACAAAAATTTTTTCGAAAAATTTCAAAATAATTTAGCAAAAAGTAGATGTTTTTAGATTCCGTTTTTCAAAGCAAAGACGATGGACAATGTTATTCAACGAAAAAAATAATTCTTCAGGGTGAAAATCGAGGATATAAGTGTGAACTTATATCAGTTGATATCTCGGTGCATTTTTAAGCTAGCGCAAATCTGATAACACAGATCGACGCAGCTCAAAAATCCGCATTGAATGCACTATACTACATTGAGAAACGCTCAATACAAAAATTAGTTATGATCGTTTGAAAAATGATGCATTAGTGTATGTTGAGTTTCCATGTACACTCAACATTGCTTCCAAAAACATTTTGACAAAAATTTTTTCGAAAAATTTCAAGATAATTTAGCGAAAAGTAGATGTGTTTAGATTCCGTTTTTCAAGGCAAAGACGATGGACAATGTTATTCAACGAAAAATTTAATTCTTCAGGGTGAAAATCGAGGATATAAGTGTGAACTTATATCAGTTGATATCTCGGTGCATTTTCAAGCTAGCGCAAATCTGATAACACAGATCGACGCAGCTCAAAAATCCGCATCGAATGCACTATACTACATTGAGAAACGCTTAATACAAAAATTAGTTATGATCGTTTGAAAAATGATGCATTAGTGTATGTTGAGTTTCCATGTACACTCAACATTGCTTCCAAAAACATTTTGACAAAAATTTTTTCGAAAAATTTCAAATTAATTTAGCAAAAAGTAGATGTTTTTAGATTCCGTTTTTCAAGGCAAAGACGATGGACAATGTTATTCAACGAAAAAAATAATTCTTCAGGGTGAAAATCGAGGATATAAGTGTGAACTTATATCAATTGATATCTCGGTGCTTTTTTAAGCTAGCGCAAATCTGATAACACAGATCGACGCAGCTCAAAAATCCGCATCGAATGCACTATACTACATTGAGAAACGCTTAATACAAAAATTAGTTATGATTGTTTGAAAAATGATGCATTAGTGTATGTTGAGTTTCCATGTACACTCAACATTGCTTCCAAAAACATTTTGACAAAAATTTTTTCGAAAAATTTCAAGATAATTTAGCGAAAAGTAGATGTTTTTAGATTCCGTTTTTCAAGGCAAAGACGATGGACAATGTTATTCAACGAAAAAATTAATTCTTCAGGGTGAAAATCGAGGATATAAGTGTGAACTTATATCAGTTGATATCTCGGTGCATTTTCAAGCTAGCGCAAATCTGATAACACAGATCGACGCAGCTCAAAAATCCGCATCGAATGCACTATACTACATTAAGAAACGCTTAATACAAAAATTAGTTATGATCGTTTGAAAAATGATGCATTAGTGTATGTTGAGTTTCCATGTACACTCAACATTGCTTCCAAAAACATTTTGACAAAAATTTTTTCGAAAAATTTCAAAATAATTTAGCAAAAAGTAGATGTTTTTAGATTTCTTTTTTCAAGGCAAAGACGATGGACAATGTTATTCAACGAAAAAATTAATTCTTCAGGGTGAAAATCGAGGATATATGTGTGAACTCATATCAGTTGATATCTCGGTGCATTTTTAAGCTAGCGCAAATCTGATAACACAGATCGACGCAGCTCAACAATCCGCATCGAATGCACTATACTACATTGAGAAACGCTTAATACAAAAATTAGTTATGATCGTTTGAAAAATGATGCATTAGTGTATGTTGAGTTTCCATGTACACTCAACATTGCTTCCAAAAACATTTTGACAAAAATTTTTTCGAAAAATTTCAAGATAATTTAGCGAAAAGTAGATGTGTTTAGATTCCGTTTTTCAAGGCAAAGACGATGGACAATGTTATTCAACGAAAAAATTAATTCTTCAGGGTGAAAATCGAGGATATAAGTGTGAACTTATATCAGTTGATATCTCGGTGCATTTTCAAGCTAGCGCAAATCTGATAACACAGATCGACGCAGCTCAAAAATCCGCATCGAATGCACTATACTACATTGAGAAACGCTTAATACAAAAATTAGTTATGATCGTTTGAAAAATGATGCATTAGTGTATGTTGAGTTTCCATGTACACTCAACATTGCTTCCAAAAACATTTTGACAAAAATTTTTTCGAAAAATTTCAAATTAATTTAGCAAAAAGTAGATGTTTTTAGATTCCGTTTTTCAAGGCAAAGACGATGGACAATGTTATTCAACGAAAAAAATAATTCTTCAGGGTGAAAATCGAGGATATAAGTGTGAACTTATATCAGTTGATATCTCGGTGCTTTTTTAAGCTAGCGCAAATCTGATAACACAGATCGACGCAGCTTAAAAATCCGCATCGAATGCACTATACTACATTGAGAAACGCTTAATACAAAATTTAGTTATGATCGTTTGAAAAATGATGCATTAGTGTATGTTGAGTTTCCATGTACACTCAACATTGCTTCCAAAAACATTTTGACAAAAATTTTTTCGAAAAATTTCAAAATAATTTAGCAAAAAGTAGATGTTTTTAGATTCCGTTTTTCAAAGCAAAGACGATGGACAATGTTATTCAACGAAAAAAATAATTCTTCAGGGTGAAAATCGAGGATATAAGTGTGAACTTATATCAGTTGATATCTCGGTGCATTTTTAAGCTAGCGCAAATCTGATAACACAGATCGACGCAGCTCAAAAATCCGCATTGAATGCACTATACTACATTGAGAAACGCTCAATACAAAAATTAGTTATGATCGTTTGAAAAATGATGCATTAGTGTATGTTGAGTTTCCATGTACACTCAACATTGCTTCCAAAAACATTTTGACAAAAATTTTTTCGAAAAATTTCAAGATAATTTAGCGAAAAGTAGATGTGTTTAGATTCCGTTTTTCAAGGCAAAGACGATGGACAATGTTATTCAACGAAAAATTTAATTCTTCAGGGTGAAAATCGAGGATATAAGTGTGAACTTATATCAGTTGATATCTCGGTGCATTTTCAAGCTAGCGCAAATCTGATAACACAGATCGACGCAGCTCAAAAATCCGCATCGAATGCACTATACTACATTGAGAAACGCTTAATACAAAAATTAGTTATGATCGTTTGAAAAATGATGCATTAGTGTATGTTGAGTTTCCATGTACACTCAACATTGCTTCCAAAAACATTTTGACAAAAATTTTTTCGAAAAATTTCAAATTAATTTAGCAAAAAGTAGATGTTTTTAGATTCCGTTTTTCAAGGCAAAGACGATGGACAATGTTATTCAACGAAAAAAATAATTCTTCAGGGTGAAAATCGAGGATATAAGTGTGAACTTATATCAATTGATATCTCGGTGCTTTTTTAAGCTAGCGCAAATCTGATAACACAGATCGACGCAGCTCAAAAATCCGCATCGAATGCACTATACTACATTGAGAAACGCTTAATACAAAAATTAGTTATGATTGTTTGAAAAATGATGCATTAGTGTATGTTGAGTTTCCATGTACACTCAACATTGCTTCCAAAAACATTTTGACAAAAATTTTTTCGAAAAATTTCAAAATAATTTAGCAAAAAGTAGATGTTTTTAGATTCCGTTTTTCAAAGCAAAGACGATGGACAATGTTATTCAACGAAAAAAATAATTCTTCAGGGTGAAAATCGAGGATATAAGTGTGAACTTATATCAGTTGATATCTCGGTGCTTTTTTAAGCTAGCGCAAATCTGATAACACAGATCGACGCAGCTTAAAAATCCGCATCGAATGCACTATACTACATTGAGAAACGCTTAATACAAAATTTAGTTATGATCGTTTGAAAAATGATGCATTAGTGTATGTTGAGTTTCCATGTACACTCAACATTGCTTCCAAAAACATTTTGACAAAAATTTTTTCGAAAAATTTCAAAATAATTTAGCAAAAAGTAGATGTTTTTAGATTCCTTTTTTCAAGGCAAAGACGATGGACAATGTTATTCAACGAAAAAATTAATTCTTCAGGGTGAAAATCGAGGATATATGTGTGAACTCATATCAGTTGATATCTCGGTGCATTTTTAAGCTAGCGCAAATCTGATAACACAGATCGACGCAGCTCAACAATCCGCATCGAATGCACTATACTACATTGAGAAACGCTTAATACAAAAATTAGTTATGATCGTTTGAAAAATGATGCATTAGTGTATGTTGAGTTTCCATGTACACTCAACATTGCTTCCAAAAACATTTTGACAAAAATTTTTTCGAAAAATTTCAAGATAATTTAGCGAAAAGTAGATGTGTTTAGATTCCGTTTTTCAAGGCAAAGACGATGGACAATGTTATTCAACGAAAAAATTAATTCTTCAGGGTGAAAATCGAGGATATAAGTGTGAACTTATATCAGTTGATATCTCGGTGCATTTTCAAGCTAGCGCAAATCTGATAACACAGATCGACGCAGCTCAAAAATCCGCATCGAATGCACTATACTACATTGAGAAACGCTTAATACAAAAATTAGTTATGATCGTTTGAAAAATGATGCATTAGTGTATGTTGAGTTTCCATGTACACTCAACATTGCTTCCAAAAACATTTTGACAAAAATTTTTTCGAAAAATTTCAAATTAATTTAGCAAAAAGTAGATGTTTTTAGATTCCGTTTTTCAAGGCAAAGACGATGGACAATGTTATTCAACGAAAAAAATAATTCTTCAGGGTGAAAATCGAGGATATAAGTGTGAACTTATATCAGTTGATATCTCGGTGCTTTTTTAAGCTAGCGCAAATCTGATAACACAGATCGACGCAGCTTAAAAATCCGCATCGAATGCACTATACTACATTGAGAAACGCTTAATACAAAATTTAGTTATGATCGTTTGAAAAATGATGCATTAGTGTATGTTGAGTTTCCATGTACACTCAACATTGCTTCCAAAAACATTTTGACAAAAATTTTTTCGAAAAATTTCAAAATAATTTAGCAAAAAGTAGATGTTTTTAGATTCCGTTTTTCAAAGCAAAGACGATGGACAATGTTATTCAACGAAAAAAATAATTCTTCAGGGTGAAAATCGAGGATATAAGTGTGAACTTATATCAGTTGATATCTCGGTGCATTTTTAAGCTAGCGCAAATCTGATAACACAGATCGACGCAGCTCAAAAATCCGCATTGAATGCACTATACTACATTGAGAAACGCTCAATACAAAAATTAGTTATGATCGTTTGAAAAATGATGCATTAGTGTATGTTGAGTTTCCATGTACACTCAACATTGCTTCCAAAAACATTTTGACAAAAATTTTTTCGAAAAATTTCAAGATAATTTAGCGAAAAGTAGATGTGTTTAGATTCCGTTTTTCAAGGCAAAGACGATGGACAATGTTATTCAACGAAAAATTTAATTCTTCAGGGTGAAAATCGAGGATATAAGTGTGAACTTATATCAGTTGATATCTCGGTGCATTTTCAAGCTAGCGCAAATCTGATAACACAGATCGACGCAGCTCAAAAATCCGCATCGAATGCACTATACTACATTGAGAAACGCTTAATACAAAAATTAGTTATGATCGTTTGAAAAATGATGCATTAGTGTATGTTGAGTTTCCATGTACACTCAACATTGCTTCCAAAAACATTTTGACAAAAATTTTTTCGAAAAATTTCAAATTAATTTAGCAAAAAGTAGATGTTTTTAGATTCCGTTTTTCAAGGCAAAGACGATGGACAATGTTATTCAACGAAAAAAATAATTCTTCAGGGTGAAAATCGAGGATATAAGTGTGAACTTATATCAATTGATATCTCGGTGCTTTTTTAAGCTAGCGCAAATCTGATAACACAGATCGACGCAGCTCAAAAATCCGCATCGAATGCACTATACTACATTGAGAAACGCTTAATACAAAAATTAGTTATGATTGTTTGAAAAATGATGCATTAGTGTATGTTGAGTTTCCATGTACACTCAACATTGCTTCCAAAAACATTTTGACAAAAATTTTTTCGAAAAATTTCAAGATAATTTAGCGAAAAGTAGATGTTTTTAGATTCCGTTTTTCAAGGCAAAGACGATGGACAATGTTATTCAACGAAAAAATTAATTCTTCAGGGTGAAAATCAAGGATATAAGTGTGAACTTATATCAGTTGATATCTCGGTGCATTTTCAAGCTAGCGCAAATCTGATAACACAGATCGACGCAGCTCAAAAATCCGCATCGAATGCACTATACTACATTAAGAAACGCTTAATACAAAAATTAGTTATGATCGTTTGAAAAATGATGCATTAGTGTATGTTGAGTTTCCATGTACACTCAACATTGCTTCCAAAAACATTTTGACAAAAATTTTTTCGAAAAATTTCAAAATAATTTAGCAAAAAGTAGATGTTTTTAGATTTCTTTTTTCAAGGCAAAGACGATGGACAATGTTATTCAACGAAAAAATTAATTCTTCAGGGTGAAAATCGAGGATATATGTGTGAACTCATATCAGTTGATATCTCGGTGCATTTTTAAGCTAGCGCAAATCTGATAACACAGATCGACGCAGCTCAACAATCCGCATCGAATGCACTATACTACATTGAGAAACGCTTAATACAAAAATTAGTTATGATCGTTTGAAAAATGATGCATTAGTGTATGTTGAGTTTCCATGTACACTCAACATTGCTTCCAAAAACATTTTGACAAAAATTTTTTCGAAAAATTTCAAGATAATTTAGCGAAAAGTAGATGTGTTTAGATTCCGTTTTTCAAGGCAAAGACGATGGACAATGTTATTCAACGAAAAAATTAATTCTTCAGGGTGAAAATCGAGGATATAAGTGTGAACTTATATCAGTTGATATCTCGGTGCATTTTCAAGCTAGCGCAAATCTGATAACACAGATCGACGCAGCTCAAAAATCCGCATCGAATGCACTATACTACATTGAGAAACGCTTAATACAAAAATTAGTTATGATCGTTTGAAAAATGATGCATTAGTGTATGTTGAGTTTCCATGTACACTCAACATTGCTTCCAAAAACATTTTGACAAAAATTTTTTCGAAAAATTTCAAATTAATTTAGCAAAAAGTAGATGTTTTTAGATTCCGTTTTTCAAGGCAAAGACGATGGACAATGTTATTCAACGAAAAAAATAATTCTTCAGGGTGAAAATCGAGGATATAAGTGTGAACTTATATCAGTTGATATCTCGGTGCTTTTTTAAGCTAGCGCAAATCTGATAACACAGATCGACGCAGCTTAAAAATCCGCATCGAATGCACTATACTACATTGAGAAACGCTTAATACAAAATTTAGTTATGATCGTTTGAAAAATGATGCATTAGTGTATGTTGAGTTTCCATGTACACTCAACATTGCTTCCAAAAACATTTTGACAAAAATTTTTTCGAAAAATTTCAAGATAATTTAGCGAAAAGTAGATGTGTTTAGATTCCGTTTTTCAAGGCAAAGACGATGGACAATGTTATTCAACGAAAAAATTAATTCTTCAGGGTGAAAATCGAGGATATAAGTGTGAACTTATATCAGTTGATATCTCGGTGCATTTTCAAGCTAGCGCAAATCTGATAACACAGATCGACGCAGCTCAAAAATCCGCATCGAATGCACTATACTACATTGAGAAACGCTTAATACAAAAATTAGTTATGATCGTTTGAAAAATGATGCATTAGTGTATGTTGAGTTTCCATGTACACTCAACATTGCTTCCAAAAACATTTTGACAAAAATTTTTTCGAAAAATTTCAAATTAATTTAGCAAAAAGTAGATGTTTTTAGATTCCGTTTTTCAAGGCAAAGACGATGGACAATGTTATTCAACGAAAAAAATAATTCTTCAGGGTGAAAATCGAGGATATAAGTGTGAACTTATATCAGTTGATATCTCGGTGCTTTTTTAAGCTAGCGCAAATCTGATAACACAGATCGACGCAGCTTAAAAATCCGCATCGAATGCACTATACTACATTGAGAAACGCTTAATACAAAATTTAGTTATGATCGTTTGAAAAATGATGCATTAGTGTATGTTGAGTTTCCATGTACACTCAACATTGCTTCCAAAAACATTTTGACAAAAATTTTTTCGAAAAATTTCAAAATAATTTAGCAAAAAGTAGATGTTTTTAGATTCCGTTTTTCAAAGCAAAGACGATGGACAATGTTATTCAACGAAAAAAATAATTCTTCAGGGTGAAAATCGAGGATATAAGTGTGAACTTATATCAGTTGATATCTCGGTGCATTTTTAAGCTAGCGCAAATCTGATAACACAGATCGACGCAGCTCAAAAATCCGCATTGAATGCACTATACTACATTGAGAAACGCTCAATACAAAAATTAGTTATGATCGTTTGAAAAATGATGCATTAGTGTATGTTGAGTTTCCATGTACACTCAACATTGCTTCCAAAAACATTTTGACAAAAATTTTTTCGAAAAATTTCAAGATAATTTAGCGAAAAGTAGATGTGTTTAGATTCCGTTTTTCAAGGCAAAGACGATGGACAATGTTATTCAACGAAAAATTTAATTCTTCAGGGTGAAAATCGAGGATATAAGTGTGAACTTATATCAGTTGATATCTCGGTGCATTTTCAAGCTAGCGCAAATCTGATAACACAGATCGACGCAGCTCAAAAATCCGCATCGAATGCACTATACTACATTGAGAAACGCTTAATACAAAAATTAGTTATGATCGTTTGAAAAATGATGCATTAGTGTATGTTGAGTTTCCATGTACACTCAACATTGCTTCCAAAAACATTTTGACAAAAATTTTTTCGAAAAATTTCAAATTAATTTAGCAAAAAGTAGATGTTTTTAGATTCCGTTTTTCAAGGCAAAGACGATGGACAATGTTATTCAACGAAAAAAATAATTCTTCAGGGTGAAAATCGAGGATATAAGTGTGAACTTATATCAATTGATATCTCGGTGCTTTTTTAAGCTAGCGCAAATCTGATAACACAGATCGACGCAGCTCAAAAATCCGCATCGAATGCACTATACTACATTGAGAAACGCTTAATACAAAAATTAGTTATGATTGTTTGAAAAATGATGCATTAGTGTATGTTGAGTTTCCATGTACACTCAACATTGCTTCCAAAAACATTTTGACAAAAATTTTTTCGAAAAATTTCAAGATAATTTAGCGAAAAGTAGATGTTTTTAGATTCCGTTTTTCAAGGCAAAGACGATGGACAATGTTATTCAACGAAAAAAATAATTCTTCAGGGTGAAAATCGAGGATATAAGTGTGAACTTATATCAGTTGATATCTCGGTGCATTTTTAAGCTAGCGCAAATCTGATAACACAGATCGACGCAGCTTAAAAATCCGCATCGAATGCATTATACTACATTGAGAAACGCTTAATACAAAATTTAGTTATGATCGTTTGAAAAATGATGCATTAGTGTATGTTGAGTTTCCATGTACACTCAACATTGCTTCCAAAAACATTTTGACAAAAATTTTTTCGAAAAATTTCAAAATAATTTAGCAAAAAGTAGATGTTTTTAGATTCCGTTTTTCAAAGCAAAGACGATGGACAATGTTATTCAACGAAAAAAATAATTCTTCAGGGTGAAAATCGAGGATATAAGTGTGAACTTATATCAGTTGATATCTCGGTGCATTTTTAAGCTAGCGCAAATCTGATAACACAGATCGACGCAGCTCAAAAATCCGCATTGAATGCACTATACTACATTGAGAAACGCTCAATACAAAAATTAGTTATGATCGTTTGAAAAATGATGCATTAGTGTATGTTGAGTTTCCATGTACACTCAACATTGCTTCCAAAAACATTTTGACAAAAATTTTTTCGAAAAATTTCAAGATAATTTAGCGAAAAGTAGATGTGTTTAGATTCCGTTTTTCAAGGCAAAGACGATGGACAATGTTATTCAACGAAAAATTTAATTCTTCAGGGTGAAAATCGAGGATATAAGTGTGAACTTATATCAGTTGATATCTCGGTGCATTTTCAAGCTAGCGCAAATCTGATAACACAGATCGACGCAGCTCAAAAATCCGCATCGAATGCACTATACTACATTGAGAAACGCTTAATACAAAAATTAGTTATGATCGTTTGAAAAATGATGCATTAGTGTATGTTGAGTTTCCATGTACGCTCAACATTGCTTCCAAAAACATTTTGACAAAAATTTTTTCGAAAAATTTCAAATTAATTTAGCAAAAAGTAGATGTTTTTAGATTCCGTTTTTCAAGGCAAAGACGATGGACAATGTTATTCAACGAAAAAAATAATTCTTCAGGGTGAAAATCGAGGATATAAGTGTGAACTTATATCAATTGATATCTCGGTGCTTTTTTAAGCTAGCGCAAATCTGATAACACAGATCGACGCAGCTCAAAAATCCGCATCGAATGCACTATACTACATTGAGAAACGCTTAATACAAAAATTAGTTATGATTGTTTGAAAAATGATGCATTAGTGTATGTTGAGTTTCCATGTACACTCAACATTGCTTCCAAAAACATTTTGACAAAAATTTTTTCGAAAAATTTCAAGATAATTTAGCGAAAAGTAGATGTTTTTAGATTCCGTTTTTCAAGGCAAAGACGATGGACAATGTTATTCAACGAAAAAATTAATTCTTCAGGGTGAAAATCGAGGATATAAGTGTGAACTTATATCAGTTGATATCTCGGTGCATTTTCAAGCTAGCGCAAATCTGATAACACAGATCGACGCAGCTCAAAAATCCGCATCGAATGCACTATACTACATTAAGAAACGCTTAATACAAAAATTAGTTATGATCGTTTGAAAAATGATGCATTAGTGTATGTTGAGTTTCCATGTACACTCAACATTGCTTCCAAAAACATTTTGACAAAAATTTTTTCGAAAAATTTCAAAATAATTTAGCAAAAAGTAGATGTTTTTAGATTCCTTTTTTCAAGGCAAAGACGATGGACAATGTTATTCAACGAAAAAATTAATTCTTCAGGGTGAAAATCGAGGATATATGTGTGAACTCATATCAGTTGATATCTCGGTGCATTTTTAAGCTAGCGCAAATCTGATAACACAGATCGACGCAGCTCAACAATCCGCATCGAATGCACTATACTACATTGAGAAACGCTTAATACAAAAATTAGTTATGATCGTTTGAAAAATGATGCATTAGTGTATGTTGAGTTTCCATGTACACTCAACATTGCTTCCAAAAACATTTTGACAAAAATTTTTTCGAAAAATTTCAAGATAATTTAGCGAAAAGTAGATGTGTTTAGATTCCGTTTTTCAAGGCAAAGACGATGGACAATGTTATTCAACGAAAAAATTAATTCTTCAGGGTGAAAATCGAGGATATAAGTGTGAACTTATATCAGTTGATATCTCGGTGCATTTTCAAGCTAGCGCAAATCTGATAACACAGATCGACGCAGCTCAAAAATCCGCATCGAATGCACTATACTACATTGAGAAACGCTTAATACAAAAATTAGTTATGATCGTTTGAAAAATGATGCATTAGTGTATGTTGAGTTTCCATGTACACTCAACATTGCTTCCAAAAACATTTTGACAAAAATTTTTTCGAAAAATTTCAAGATAATTTAGCGAAAAGTAGATGTGTTTAGATTCCGTTTTTCAAGGCAAAGACGATGGACAATGTTATTCAACGAAAAAATTAATTCTTCAGGGTGAAAATCGAGGATATAAGTGTGAACTTATATCAGTTGATATCTCGGTGCATTTTCAAGCTAGCGCAAATCTGATAACACAGATCGACGCAGCTCAAAAATCCGCATCGAATGCACTATACTACATTGAGAAACGCTTAATACAAAAATTAGTTATGATCGTTTGAAAAATGATGCATTAGTGTATGTTGAGTTTCCATGTACACTCAACATTGCTTCCAAAAACATTTTGACAAAAATTTTTTCGAAAAATTTCAAATTAATTTAGCAAAAAGTAGATGTTTTTAGATTCCGTTTTTCAAGGCAAAGACGATGGACAATGTTATTCAACGAAAAAAATAATTCTTCAGGGTGAAAATCGAGGATATAAGTGTGAACTTATATCAATTGATATCTCGGTGCTTTTTTAAGCTAGCGCAAATCTGATAACACAGATCGACGCAGCTCAAAAATCCGCATCGAATGCACTATACTACATTGAGAAACGCTTAATACAAAAATTAGTTATGATTGTTTGAAAAATGATGCATTAGTGTATGTTGAGTTTCCATGTACACTCAACATTGCTTCCAAAAACATTTTGACAAAAATTTTTTCGAAAAATTTCAAGATAATTTAGCGAAAAGTAGATGTTTTTAGATTCCGTTTTTCAAGGCAAAGACGATGGACAATGTTATTCAACGAAAAAATTAATTCTTCAGGGTGAAAATCGAGGATATAAGTGTGAACTTATATCAGTTGATATCTCGGTGCATTTTCAAGCTAGCGCACATCTGATAACACAGATCGACGCAGCTCAAAAATCCGCATCGAATGCACTATACTACATTAAGAAACGCTTAATACAAAAATTAGTTATGATCGTTTGAAAAATGATGCATTAGTGTATGTTGAGTTTCCATGTACACTCAACATTGCTTCCAAAAACATTTTGACAAAAATTTTTTCGAAAAATTTCAAAATAATTTAGCAAAAAGTAGATGTTTTTAGATTCCTTTTTTCAAGGCAAAGACGATGGACAATGTTATTCAACGAAAAAATTAATTCTTCAGGGTGAAAATCGAGGATATATGTGTGAACTCATATCAGTTGATATCTCGGTGCATTTTTAAGCTAGCGCAAATCTGATAACACAGATCGACGCAGCTCAACAATCCGCATCGAATGCACTATACTACATTGAGAAACGCTTAATACAAAAATTAGTTATGATCGTTTGAAAAATGATGCATTAGTGTATGTTGAGTTTCCATGTACACTCAACATTGCTTCCAAAAACATTTTGACAAAAATTTTTTCGAAAAATTTCAAGATAATTTAGCGAAAAGTAGATGTGTTTAGATTCCGTTTTTCAAGGCAAAGACGATGGACAATGTTATTCAACGAAAAAATTAATTCTTCAGGGTGAAAATCGAGGATATAAGTGTGAACTTATATCAGTTGATATCTCGGTGCATTTTCAAGCTAGCGCAAATCTGATAACACAGATCGACGCAGCTCAAAAATCCGCATCGAATGCACTATACTACATTGAGAAACGCTTAATACAAAAATTAGTTATGATCGTTTGAAAAATGATGCATTAGTGTATGTTGAGTTTCCATGTACACTCAACATTGCTTCCAAAAACATTTTGACAAAAATTTTTTCGAAAAATTTCAAATTAATTTAGCAAAAAGTAGATGTTTTTAGATTCCGTTTTTCAAGGCAAAGACGATGGACAATGTTATTCAACGAAAAAAATAATTCTTCAGGGTGAAAATCGAGGATATAAGTGTGAACTTATATCAGTTGATATCTCGGTGCTTTTTTAAGCTAGCGCAAATCTGATAACACAGATCGACGCAGCTTAAAAATCCGCATCGAATGCACTATACTACATTGAGAAACGCTTAATACAAAATTTAGTTATGATCGTTTGAAAAATGATGCATTAGTGTATGTTGAGTTTCCATGTACACTCAACATTGCTTCCAAAAACATTTTGACAAAAATTTTTTCGAAAAATTTCAAAATAATTTAGCAAAAAGTAGATGTTTTTAGATTCCGTTTTTTAAAGCAAAGACGATGGACAATGTTATTCAACGAAAAAAATAATTCTTCAGGGTGAAAATCGAGGATATAAGTGTGAACTTATATCAGTTGATATCTCGGTGCATTTTTAAGCTAGCGCAAATCTGATAACACAGATCGACGCAGCTCAAAAATCCGCATTGAATGCACTATACTACATTGAGAAACGCTCAATACAAAAATTAGTTATGATCGTTTGAAAAATGATGCATTAGTGTATGTTGAGTTTCCATGTACACTCAACATTGCTTCCAAAAACATTTTGACAAAAATTTTTTCGAAAAATTTCAAGATAATTTAGCGAAAAGTAGATGTGTTTAGATTCCGTTTTTCAAGGCAAAGACGATGGACAATGTTATTCAACGAAAAAATTAATTCTTCAGGGTGAAAATCGAGGATATAAGTGTGAACTTATATCAGTTGATATCTCGGTGCATTTTCAAGCTAGCGCAAATCTGATAACACAGATCGACGCAGCTCAAAAATCCGCATCGAATGCACTATACTACATTGAGAAACGCTTAATACAAAAATTAGTTATGATCGTTTGAAAAATGATGCATTAGTGTATGTTGAGTTTCCATGTACACTCAACATTGCTTCCAAAAACATTTTGACAAAAATTTTTTCGAAAAATTTCAAATTAATTTAGCAAAAAGTAGATGTTTTTAGATTCCGTTTTTCAAGGCAAAGACGATGGACAATGTTATTCAACGAAAAAAATAATTCTTCAGGGTGAAAATCGAGGATATAAGTGTGAACTTATATCAATTGATATCTCGGTGCTTTTTTAAGCTAGCGCAAATCTGATAACACAGATCGACGCAGCTCAAAAATCCGCATCGAATGCACTATACTACATTGAGAAACGCTTAATACAAAAATTAGTTATGATTGTTTGAAAAATGATGCATTAGTGTATGTTGAGTTTCCATGTACACTCAACATTGCTTCCAAAAACATTTTGACAAAAATTTTTTCGAAAAATTTCAAAATAATTTAGCGAAAAGTAGATGTTTTTAGGTTCCGTTTTTCAAAGCAAAGACGATGGACGATGTTATTCAACGAATAAATTAATTCTTCAGGGTGAAAATCGAGGATATAAGTGTGAACTTATATCAGTTGATATCTCGGTGCATTTTTAAGCTAGCGCAAATCTGATAACACAGATCGACGCAGCTCAAAAATCCGCATCGAATGCACTATACTACATTGAGAAACGCTTAATACAAAAATTAGTTATGATCGTTTGAAAAATGATGCATTAGTGTATGTTGAGTTTCCATGTACACTCAACATTGCTTCCAAAAACATTTTGACAAAAATTTTTTCGAAAAATTTCAAATTAATTTAGCAAAAAGTAGATGTTTTTAGATTCCGTTTTTCAAGGCAAAGACGATGGACAATGTTATTCATCGAAAAAATTAATTCTTCAGGGTGAAAATCGAGGATATAAGTGTGAACTTATATCAATTGATATCTCGGTGCTTTTTTAAGCTAGCGCAAATCTGATAACACAGATCGACGCAGCTCAAAAATCCGCATCGAATGCACTATACTACATTGAGAAACGCTTAATACAAAAATTAGTTATGATTGTTTGAAAAATGATGCATTAGTGTATGTTGAGTTTCCATGTACACTCAACATTGCTTCCAAAAACATTTTGACAA
This sequence comes from Auanema rhodensis, assembly GCA_964057225.1. Lineage (NCBI taxonomy): Eukaryota > Metazoa > Nematoda > Chromadorea > Rhabditida > Rhabditidae > Auanema > Auanema rhodense. The sequence goes on along the minus strand of OZ059899.1, from coordinate 2,709,841 downwards.
AAATGTTTTCGAAAAATTTCAAGATAATTTAGCAAAAAGTAGATGTTTTTAGATTCCGTTTTTCAAGGCAAAGACGATGGACAATGTTATTCAACGAAAAAAATAATTCTTCAGGGTGAAAATCGAGGATATAAGTGTGAACTTATATCAGTTGATATCTCGGTGCATTTTTAAGCTAGCGCAAATCTGATAACACAGATCGACGCAGCTCAAAAATCCGCATCGAATGCACTATACTACATTGAGAAACGTTTAATACAAAAATTAGTTATGATCGTTTGAAAAATGATGCATTAGTGTATGTTGAGTTTCCATGTACACTCAACATTGCTTCCAAAAACATTTTGACAAAAATTTTTTCGAAAAATTTCAAAATAATTTAGCGAAAAGTAGATGTTTTTAGATTCCGTTTTTCAAGGCAAAGACGATGGACAATGTTATTCATCGAAAAAATTAATTCTTCAGGGTGAAAATCGAGGATATAAGTGTGAACTTATATCAGTTGATATCTCGGTGCATTTTTAAGCTAGCGCAAATCTGATAACACAGATCGACGCAGCTCAAAAATCCGCATCGAATGCACTATACTACATTGAGAAACGCTTAATACAAAAATTAGTTATGATTGTTTGAAAAATGATGCATTAGTGTATGTTGAGTTTCCATGTACACTCAACATTGCTTCCAAAAACATTTTGACAAAAATTTTTTCGAAAAATTTCAAGATAATTTAGCGAAAAGTAGATGTTTTTAGATTCCGTTTTTCAAGGCAAAGACGATGGACAATGTTATTCAACGAAAAAATTAATTCTTCAGGGTGAAAATCGAGGATATAAGTGTGAACTTATATCAGTTGATATCTCGGTGCATTTTCAAGCTAGCGCAAATCTGATAACACAGATCGACGCAGCTCAAAAATCCGCATCGAATGCACTATACTACATTAAGAAACGCTTAATACAAAAATTAGTTATGATCGTTTGAAAAATGATGCATTAGTGTATGTTGAGTTTCCATGTACACTCAACATTGCTTCCAAAAACATTTTGACAAAAATTTTTTCGAAAAATTTCAAAATAATTTAGCGAAAAGTAGATGTTTTAAGATTCCGTTTTTCAAGGCAAAGACGATGGACAATGTTATTCATCGAAAAAATTAATTCTTCAGGGTGAAAATCGAGGATATAAGTGTGAACTTATATCAGTTGATATCTCGGTGCATTTTCAAGCTAGCGCAAATCTGATAACACAGATCGACGCAGCTCAAAAATCCGCATCGAATGCACTATACTACATTGAGAAACGCTTAATACAAAAATTAGTTATGATCGTTTGAAAAATGATGCATTAGTGTATGTTGAGTTTCCATGTACACTCAACATTGCTTCCAAAAACATTTTGACAAAAATTTTTTCGAAAAATTTCAAATTAATTTAGCAAAAAGTAGATGTTTTTAGATTCCGTTTTTCAAGGCAAAGACGATGGACAATGTTATTCAACGAAAAAAATAATTCTTCAGGGTGAAAATCGAGGATATAAGTGTGAACTTATATCAGTTGATATCTCGGTGCTTTTTTAAGCTAGCGCAAATCTGATAACACAGATCGACGCAGCTTAAAAATCCGCATCGAATGCACTATACTACATTGAGAAACGCTTAATACAAAATTTAGTTATGATCGTTTGAAAAATGATGCATTAGTGTATGTTGAGTTTCCATGTACACTCAACATTGCTTCCAAAAACATTTTGACAAAAATTTTTTCGAAAAATTTCAAAATAATTTAGCAAAAAGTAGATGTTTTTAGATTCCGTTTTTTAAAGCAAAGACGATGGACAATGTTATTCAACGAAAAAAATAATTCTTCAGGGTGAAAATCGAGGATATAAGTGTGAACTTATATCAGTTGATATCTCGGTGCATTTTTAAGCTAGCGCAAATCTGATAACACAGATCGACGCAGCTCAAAAATCCGCATTGAATGCACTATACTACATTGAGAAACGCTCAATACAAAAATTAGTTATGATCGTTTGAAAAATGATGCATTAGTGTATGTTGAGTTTCCATGTACACTCAACATTGCTTCCAAAAACATTTTGACAAAAATTTTTTCGAAAAATTTCAAGATAATTTAGCGAAAAGTAGATGTGTTTAGATTCCGTTTTTCAAGGCAAAGACGATGGACAATGTTATTCAACGAAAAAATTAATTCTTCAGGGTGAAAATCGAGGATATAAGTGTGAACTTATATCAGTTGATATCTCGGTGCATTTTCAAGCTAGCGCAAATCTGATAACACAGATCGACGCAGCTCAAAAATCCGCATCGAATGCACTATACTACATTGAGAAACGCTTAATACAAAAATTAGTTATGATCGTTTGAAAAATGATGCATTAGTGTATGTTGAGTTTCCATGTACACTCAACATTGCTTCCAAAAACATTTTGACAAAAATTTTTTCGAAAAATTTCAAATTAATTTAGCAAAAAGTAGATGTTTTTAGATTCCGTTTTTCAAGGCAAAGACGATGGACAATGTTATTCAACGAAAAAAATAATTCTTCAGGGTGAAAATCGAGGATATAAGTGTGAACTTATATCAATTGATATCTCGGTGCTTTTTTAAGCTAGCGCAAATCTGATAACACAGATCGACGCAGCTCAAAAATCCGCATCGAATGCACTATACTACATTGAGAAACGCTTAATACAAAAATTAGTTATGATTGTTTGAAAAATGATGCATTAGTGTATGTTGAGTTTCCATGTACACTCAACATTGCTTCCAAAAACATTTTGACAAAAATTTTTTCGAAAAATTTCAAAATAATTTAGCGAAAAGTAGATGTTTTTAGGTTCCGTTTTTCAAAGCAAAGACGATGGACGATGTTATTCAACGAATAAATTAATTCTTCAGGGTGAAAATCGAGGATATAAGTGTGAACTTATATCAGTTGATATCTCGGTGCATTTTTAAGCTAGCGCAAATCTGATAACACAGATCGACGCAGCTCAAAAATCCGCATCGAATGCACTATACTACATTGAGAAACGCTTAATACAAAAATTAGTTATGATCGTTTGAAAAATGATGCATTAGTGTATGTTGAGTTTCCATGTACACTCAACATTGCTTCCAAAAACATTTTGACAAAAATTTTTTCGAAAAATTTCAAATTAATTTAGCAAAAAGTAGATGTTTTTAGATTCCGTTTTTCAAGGCAAAGACGATGGACAATGTTATTCATCGAAAAAATTAATTCTTCAGGGTGAAAATCGAGGATATAAGTGTGAACTTATATCAATTGATATCTCGGTGCTTTTTTAAGCTAGCGCAAATCTGATAACACAGATCGACGCAGCTCAAAAATCCGCATCGAATGCACTATACTACATTGAGAAACGCTTAATACAAAAATTAGTTATGATTGTTTGAAAAATGATGCATTAGTGTATGTTGAGTTTCCATGTACACTCAACATTGCTTCCAAAAACATTTTGACAAAAATGTTTTCGAAAAATTTCAAGATAATTTAGCAAAAAGTAGATGTTTTTAGATTCCGTTTTTCAAGGCAAAGACGATGGACAATGTTATTCAACGAAAAAAATAATTCTTCAGGGTGAAAATCGAGGATATAAGTGTGAACTTATATCAGTTGATATCTCGGTGCATTTTTAAGCTAGCGCAAATCTGATAACACAGATCGACGCAGCTCAAAAATCCGCATCGAATGCACTATACTACATTGAGAAACGTTTAATACAAAAATTAGTTATGATCGTTTGAAAAATGATGCATTAGTGTATGTTGAGTTTCCATGTACACTCAACATTGCTTCCAAAAACATTTTGACAAAAATTTTTTCGAAAAATTTCAAAATAATTTAGCGAAAAGTAGATGTTTTTAGATTCCGTTTTTCAAGGCAAAGACGATGGACAATGTTATTCATCGAAAAAATTAATTCTTCAGGGTGAAAATCGAGGATATAAGTGTGAACTTATATCAGTTGATATCTCGGTGCATTTTTAAGCTAGCGCAAATCTGATAACACAGATCGACGCAGCTCAAAAATCCGCATCGAATGCACTATACTACATTGAGAAACGCTTAATACAAAAATTAGTTATGATTGTTTGAAAAATGATGCATTAGTGTATGTTGAGTTTCCATGTACACTCAACATTGCTTCCAAAAACATTTTGACAAAAATTTTTTCGAAAAATTTCAAGATAATTTAGCGAAAAGTAGATGTTTTTAGATTCCGTTTTTCAAGGCAAAGACGATGGACAATGTTATTCAACGAAAAAATTAATTCTTCAGGGTGAAAATCGAGGATATAAGTGTGAACTTATATCAGTTGATATCTCGGTGCATTTTCAAGCTAGCGCAAATCTGATAACACAGATCGACGCAGCTCAAAAATCCGCATCGAATGCACTATACTACATTGAGAAACGCTTAATACAAAATTTAGTTATGATCGTTTGAAAAATGATGCATTAGTGTATGTTGAGTTTCCATGTACACTCAACATTGCTTCCAAAAACATTTTGACAAAAATTTTTTCGAAAAATTTCAAAATAATTTAGCAAAAAGTAGAAGTTTTTAGATTCCGTTTTTCAAAGCAAAGACGATGGACAATGTTATTCAACGAAAAAAATAATTCTTCAGGGTGAAAATCGAGGATATAAGTGTGAACTTATATCAGTTGATATCTCGGTGCATTTTTAAGCTAGCGCAAATCTGATAACACAGATCGACGCAGCTCAAAAATCCGCATTGAATGCACTATACTACATTGAGAAACGCTCAATACAAAAATTAGTTATGATCGTTTGAAAAATGATGCATTAGTGTATGTTGAGTTTCCATGTACACTCAACATTGCTTCCAAAAACATTTTGACAAAAATTTTTTCGAAAAATTTCAAGATAATTTAGCGAAAAGTAGATGTTTTCAGATTCCGTTTTTCAAGGCAAAGACGATGGACAATGTTATTCAACGAAAAAATTAATTCTTCAGGGTGAAAATCGAGGATATAAGTGTGAACTTATATCAGTTGATATCTCGGTGCATTTTCAAGCTAGCGCAAATCTGATAACACAGATCGACGCAGCTCAAAAATCCGCATCGAATGCACTATACTACATTAAGAAACGCTTAATACAAAAATTAGTTATGATCGTTTGAAAAATGATGCATTAGTGTATGTTGAGTTTCCATGTACACTCAACATTGCTTCCAAAAACATTTTGACAAAAATTTTTTCGAAAAATTTCAAAATAATTTAGCGAAAAGTAGATGTTTTAAGATTCCGTTTTTCAAGGCAAAGACGATGGACAATGTTATTCATCGAAAAAATTAATTCTTCAGGGTGAAAATCGAGGTTATAAGTGTGAACTTATATCAGTTGATATCTCGGTGCATTTTCAAGCTAGCGCAAATCTGATAACACAGATCGACGCAGCTCAAAAATCCGCATCGAATGCACTATACTACATTGAGAAACGCTTAATACAAAAATTAGTTATGATTGTTTGAAAAATGATGCATTAGTGTATGTTGAGTTTCCATGTACACTCAACATTGCTTCCAAAAACATTTTGACAAAAATTTTTTCGAAAAATTTCAAAATAATTTAGCGAAAAGTAGATGTTTTAAGATTCCGTTTTTCAAGGCAAAGACGATGGACAATGTTATTCATCGAAAAAATTAATTCTTCAGGGTGAAAATCGAGGTTATAAGTGTGAACTTATATCAGTTGATATCTCGGTGCATTTTCAAGCTAGCGCAAATCTGATAACACAGATCGACGCAGCTCAAAAATCCGCATCGAATGCACTATACTACATTGAGAAACGCTTAATACAAAAATTAGTTATGATCGTTTGAAAAATGATGCATTAGTGTATGTTGAGTTTCCATGTACACTCAACATTGCTTCCAAAAACATTTTGACAAAAATTTTTTCGAAAAATTTCAAATTAATTTAGCAAAAAGTAGATGTTCTTAGATTCCGTTTTTCAAGGCAAAGACGATGGACAATGTTATTCAACGAAAAAAATAATTCTTCAGGGTGAAAATCGAGGATATAAGTGTGAACTTATATCAGTTGATATCTCGGTGCTTTTTTAAGCTAGCGCAAATCTGATAACACAGATCGACGCAGCTCAAAAATCCGCATCGAATGCACTATACTACATTGAGAAACGATTAATACAAAAATTAGTTATGATTGTTTGAAAAATGATGCATTAGTGTATGTTGAGTTTCCATGTACACTCAACATTGCTTCCAAAAACATTTTGACAAAAATTTTTTCGAAAAATTTCAAGATAATTTAGCGAAAAGTAGATGTTTTTAGATTCCGTTTTTCAAGGCAAAGACGATGGACAATGTTATTCAACGAAAAAATTAATTCTTCAGGGTGAAAATCGAGGATATAAGTGTGAACTTATATCAGTTGATATCTCGGTGCATTTTCAAGCTAGCGCAAATCTGATAACACAGATCGACGCAGCTCAAAAATCCGCATCGAATGCACTATACTACATTGAGAAACGCTTAATACAAAATTTAGTTATGATCGTTTGAAAAATGATGCATTAGTGTATGTTGAGTTTCCATGTACACTCAACATTGCTTCCAAAAACATTTTGACAAAAATTTTTTCGAAAAATTTCAAAATATTTTAGCAAAAAGTAGATGTTTTTAGATTCCGTTTTTCAAAGCAAAGACGATGGACAATGTTATTCAACGAAAAAAATAATTCTTCAGGGTGAAAATCGAGGATATAAGTGTGAACTTATATCAGTTGATATCTCGGTGCTTTTTTAAGCTAGCGCAAATCTGATAACACAGATCGACGCAGCTTAAAAATCCGCATCGAATGCACTATACTACATTGAGAAACGCTTAATACAAAATTTAGTTATGATCGTTTGAAAAATGATGCATTAGTGTATGTTGAGTTTCCATGTACACTCAACATTGCTTCCAAAAACATTTTGACAAAAATTTTTTCGAAAAATTTCAAAATAATTTAGCAAAAAGTAGATGTTTTTAGATTCCGTTTTTCAAAGCAAAGACGATGGACAATGTTATTCAACGAAAAAAATAATTCTTCAGGGTGAAAATCGAGGATATAAGTGTGAACTTATATCAGTTGATATCTCGGTGCATTTTTAAGCTAGCGCAAATCTGATAACACAGATCGACGCAGCTCAAAAATCCGCATTGAATGCACTATACTACATTGAGAAACGCTCAATACAAAAATTAGTTATGATCGTTTGAAAAATGATGCATTAGTGTATGTTGAGTTTCCATGTACACTCAACATTGCTTCCAAAAACATTTTGACAAAAATTTTTTCGAAAAATTTCAAGATAATTTAGCGAAAAGTAGATGTTTTCAGATTCCGTTTTTCAAGGCAAAGACGATGGACAATGTTATTCAACGAAAAAATTAATTCTTCAGGGTGAAAATCGAGGATATAAGTGTGAACTTATATCAGTTGATATCTCGGTGCATTTTCAAGCTAGCGCAAATCTGATAACACAGATCGACGCAGCTCAAAAATCCGCATCGAATGCACTATACTACATTAAGAAACGCTTAATACAAAAATTAGTTATGATCGTTTGAAAAATGATGCATTAGTGTATGTTGAGTTTCCATGTACACTCAACATTGCTTCCAAAAACATTTTGACAAAAATTTTTTCGAAAAATTTCAAAATAATTTAGCGAAAAGTAGATGTTTTAAGATTCCGTTTTTCAAGGCAAAGACGATGGACAATGTTATTCATCGAAAAAATTAATTCTTCAGGGTGAAAATCGAGGTTATAAGTGTGAACTTATATCAGTTGATATCTCGGTGCATTTTCAAGCTAGCGCAAATCTGATAACACAGATCGACGCAGCTCAAAAATCCGCATCGAATGCACTATACTACATTGAGAAACGCTTAATACAAAAATTAGTTATGATTGTTTGAAAAATGATGCATTAGTGTATGTTGAGTTTCCATGTACACTCAACATTGCTTCCAAAAACATTTTGACAAAAATTTTTTCGAAAAATTTCAAAATAATTTAGCGAAAAGTAGATGTTTTAAGATTCCGTTTTTCAAGGCAAAGACGATGGACAATGTTATTCATCGAAAAAATTAATTCTTCAGGGTGAAAATCGAGGTTATAAGTGTGAACTTATATCAGTTGATATCTCGGTGCATTTTCAAGCTAGCGCAAATCTGATAACACAGATCGACGCAGCTCAAAAATCCGCATCGAATGCACTATACTACATTGAGAAACGCTTAATACAAAAATTAGTTATGATCGTTTGAAAAATGATGCATTAGTGTATGTTGAGTTTCCATGTACACTCAACATTGCTTCCAAAAACATTTTGACAAAAATTTTTTCGAAAAATTTCAAATTAATTTAGCAAAAAGTAGATGTTCTTAGATTCCGTTTTTCAAGGCAAAGACGATGGACAATGTTATTCAACGAAAAAAATAATTCTTCAGGGTGAAAATCGAGGATATAAGTGTGAACTTATATCAGTTGATATCTCGGTGCTTTTTTAAGCTAGCGCAAATCTGATAACACAGATCGACGCAGCTCAAAAATCCGCATCGAATGCACTATACTACATTGAGAAACGATTAATACAAAAATTAGTTATGATTGTTTGAAAAATGATGCATTAGTGTATGTTGAGTTTCCATGTACACTCAACATTGCTTCCAAAAACATTTTGACAAAAATTTTTTCGAAAAATTTCAAGATAATTTAGCGAAAAGTAGATGTTTTTAGATTCCGTTTTTCAAGGCAAAGACGATGGACAATGTTATTCAACGAAAAAATTAATTCTTCAGGGTGAAAATCGAGGATATAAGTGTGAACTTATATCAGTTGATATCTCGGTGCATTTTCAAGCTAGCGCAAATCTGATAACACAGATCGACGCAGCTCAAAAATCCGCATCGAATGCACTATACTACATTGAGAAACGCTTAATACAAAATTTAGTTATGATCGTTTGAAAAATGATGCATTAGTGTATGTTGAGTTTCCATGTACACTCAACATTGCTTCCAAAAACATTTTGACAAAAATTTTTTCGAAAAATTTCAAAATATTTTAGCAAAAAGTAGATGTTTTTAGATTCCGTTTTTCAAGGCAAAGACGATGGACAATGTTATTCAACGAAAAAAATAATTCTTCAGGGTGAAAATCGAGGATATAAGTGTGAACTTATATCAGTTGATATCTCGGTGCTTTTTTAAGCTAGCGCAAATCTGATAACACAGATCGACGCAGCTCAAAAATCCGCATCGAATGCACTATACTACATTGAGAAACGCTTAATACAAAAATTAGTTATGATCGTTTGAAAAATGATGCATTAGTGTATGTTGAGTTTCCATGTACACTCAACATTGCTTCCAAAAACATTTTGACAAAAATTTTTTCGAAAAATTTCAAAATAATTTAGCAAAAAGTAGATGTTTTTAGATTTCGTTTTTCAAGGCAAAGACGATGGACAATGTTATTCAACGAAAAAAATAATTCTTCAGGGTGAAAATCGAGGATATAAGTGTGAACTTATATCAGTTGATATCTCGGTGCTTTTTTAAGCTAGCGCAAATCTGATAACACAGATCGACGCAGCTTAAAAATCCGCATCGAATGCACTATACTACATTGAGAAACGCTTAATACAAAATTTAGTTATGATCGTTTGAAAAATGATGCATTAGTGTATGTTGAGTTTCCATGTACACTCAACATTGCTTCCAAAAACATTTTGACAAAAATTTTTTCGAAAAATTTCAAAATAATTTAGCAAAAAGTAGATGTTTTTAGATTCCGTTTTTCAAGGCAAAGACGATGGACAATGTTATTCAACGAAAAAAATAATTCTTCAGGGTGAAAATCGAGGATATAAGTGTGAACTTATATCAGTTGATATCTCGGTGCATTTTTAAGCTAGCGCAAATCTGATAACACAGATCGACGCAGCTCAAAAATCCGCATCGAATGCACTATACTACATTAAGAAACGCTTAATACAAAAATTAGTTATGATCGTTTGAAAAATGATGCATTAGTGTATGTTGAGTTTCCATGTACACTCAACATTGCTTCCAAAAACATTTTGACAAAAATTTTTTCGAAAAATTTCAAAATAATTTAGCGAAAAGTAGATGTTTTAAGATTCCGTTTTTCAAGGCAAAGACGATGGACAATGTTATTCATCGAAAAAATTAATTCTTCAGGGTGAAAATCGAGGTTATAAGTGTGAACTTATATCAGTTGATATCTCGGTGCATTTTCAAGCTAGCGCAAATCTGATAACACAGATCGACGCAGCTCAAAAATCCGCATCGAATGCACTATACTACATTGAGAAACGCTTAATACAAAAATTAGTTATGATTGTTTGAAAAATGATGCATTAGTGTATGTTGAGTTTCCATGTACACTCAACATTGCTTCCAAAAACATTTTGACAAAAATTTTTTCGAAAAATTTCAAGATAATTTAGCGAAAAGTAGATGTTTTTAGATTCCGTTTTTCAAGGCAAAGACGATGGACAATGTTATTCAACGAAAAAATTAATTCTTCAGGGTGAAAATCGAGGATATAAGTGTGAACTTATATCAGTTGATATCTCGGTGCTTTTTTAAGCTAGCGCAAATCTGATAACACAGATCGACGCAGCTTAAAAATCCGCATCGAATGCACTATACTACATTGAGAAACGTGTAATACAAAATTTAGTTATGATCGTTTGAAAAATGATGCATTAGTGTATGTTGAGTTTCCATGTACACTCAACATTGCTTCCAAAAACATTTTGACAAAAATTTTTTCGAAAAATTTCAAGATAATTTAGCGAAAAGTAGATGTTTTTAGATTCCGTTTTTCAAGGCAAAGACGATGGACAATGTTATTCAACGAAAAAAATAATTCTTCAGGGTGAAAATCGAGGATATAAGTGTGAACTTATATCAGTTGATATCTCGGTGCTTTTTTAAGCTAGCGCAAATCTGATAACACAGATCGACGCAGCTCAAAAATCCGCATCGAATGCACTATACTACATTGAGAAACGCTTAATACAAAAATTAGTTATGATTGTTTGAAAAATGATGCATTAGTGTATGTTGAGTTTCCATGTACACTCAACATTGCTTCCAAAAACATTTTGACAAAAATTTTTTCGAAAAATTTCAAGATAATTTAGCGAAAAGTAGATGTTTTTAAATTCCGTTTTTCAAGGCAAAGACGATGGACATTGTTATTCGACGAAAAAATTAATTCTTCAGGGTGAAAATCGAGGATATAAGTGTGAACTTATATCAGTTGATATCTCGGTGCATTTTCAAGCTAGCGCAAATCTGATAACACAGATCGACGCAGCTCAAAAATCCGCATCGAATGCACTATACTACATTGAGAAACGCTTAATACAAAAATTAGTTATGATCGTTTGAAAAATGATGCATTAGTGTATGTTGAGTTTCCATGTACACTCAACATTGCTTCCAAAAACATTTTGACAAAAATTTTTTCGAAAAATTTCAAAATAATTTAGCAAAAAGTAGATGTTTTTAGATTCCGTTTTTCAAGGCAAAGACGATGGACAATGTTATTCAACGAAAAAAATAATTCTTCAGGGTGAAAATCGAGGATATAAGTGTGAACTTATATCAGTTGATATCTCGGTGCTTTTTTAAGCTAGCGCAAATCTGATAACACAGATCGACGCAGCTCAAAAATCCGCATCGAATGCACTATACTACATTGAGAAACGCTTAATACAAAAATTAGTTATGATCGTTTGAAAAATGATGCATTAGTGTATGTTGAGTTTCCATGTACACTCAACATTGCTTCCAAAAACATTTTGACAAAAATTTTTTCGAAAAATTTCAAAATAATTTAGCAAAAAGTAGATGTTTTTAGATTTCGTTTTTCAAGGCAAAGACGATGGACAATGTTATTCAACGAAAAAAATAATTCTTCAGGGTGAAAATCGAGGATATAAGTGTGAACATATATCAGTTGATATCTCGGTGCTTTTTTAAGCTAGCGCAAATCTGATAACACAGATCGACGCAGCTTAAAAATCCGCATCGAATGCACTATACTACATTGAGAAACGCTTAATACAAAATTTAGTTATGATCGTTTGAAAAATGATGCATTAGTGTATGTTGAGTTTCCATGTACACTCAACATTGCTTCCAAAAACATTTTGACAAAAATTTTTTCGAAAAATTTCAAAATAATTTAGCAAAAAGTAGATGTTTTTAGATTCCGTTTTTCAAAGCAAAGACGATGGACAATGTTATTCAACGAAAAAAATAATTCTTCAGGGTGAAAATCGAGGATATAAGTGTGAACTTATATCAGTTGATATCTCGGTGCTTTTTTAAGCTAGCGCAAATCTGATAACACAGATCGACGCAGCTCAAAAATCCGCATCGAATGCACTATACTACATTGAGAAACGCTTAATACAAAAATTAGTTATGATTGTTTGAAAAATGATGCATTAGTGTATGTTGAGTTTCCATGTACACTCAACATTGCTTCCAAAAACATTTTGACAAAAATTTTTTCGAAAAATTTCAAGATAATTTAGCGAAAAGTAGATGTTTTTAAATTCCGTTTTTCAAGGCAAAGACGATGGACATTGTTATTCGACGAAAAAATTAATTCTTCAGGGTGAAAATCGAGGATATAAGTGTGAACTTATATCAGTTGATATCTCGGTGCATTTTCAAGCTAGCGCAAATCTGATAACACAGATCGACGCAGCTCAAAAATCCGCATCGAATGCACTATACTACATTGAGAAACGCTTAATACAAAAATTAGTTATGATCGTTTGAAAAATGATGCATTAGTGTATGTTGAGTTTCCATGTACACTCAACATTGCTTCCAAAAACATTTTGACAAAAATTTTTTCGAAAAATTTCAAAATAATTTAGCAAAAAGTAGATGTTTTTAGATTCCGTTTTTCAAGGCAAAGACGATGGACAATGTTATTCAACGAAAAAAATAATTCTTCAGGGTGAAAATCGAGGATATAAGTGTGAACTTATATCAGTTGATATCTCGGTGCTTTTTTAAGCTAGCGCAAATCTGATAACACAGATCGACGCAGCTCAAAAATCCGCATCGAATGCACTATACTACATTGAGAAACGCTTAATACAAAAATTAGTTATGATCGTTTGAAAAATGATGCATTAGTGTATGTTGAGTTTCCATGTACACTCAACATTGCTTCCAAAAACATTTTGACAAAAATTTTTTCGAAAAATTTCAAAATAATTTAGCAAAAAGTAGATGTTTTTAGATTTCGTTTTTCAAGGCAAAGACGATGGACAATGTTATTCAACGAAAAAAATAATTCTTCAGGGTGAAAATCGAGGATATAAGTGTGAACTTATATCAGTTGATATCTCGGTGCTTTTTTAAGCTAGCGCAAATCTGATAACACAGATCGACGCAGCTTAAAAATCCGCATCGAATGCACTATACTACATTGAGAAACGCTTAATACAAAATTTAGTTATGATCGTTTGAAAAATGATGCATTAGTGTATGTTGAGTTTCCATGTACACTCAACATTGCTTCCAAAAACATTTTGACAAAAATTTTTTCGAAAAATTTCAAAATAATTTAGCAAAAAGTAGATGTTTTTAGATTCCGTTTTTCAAAGCAAAGACGATGGACAATGTTATTCAACGAAAAAAATAATTCTTCAGGGTGAAAATCGAGGATATAAGTGTGAACTTATATCAGTTGATATCTCGGTGCTTTTTTAAGCTAGCGCAAATCTGATAACACAGATCGACGCAGCTCAAAAATCCGCATCGAATGCACTATACTACATTGAGAAACGCTCAATACAAAAATTAGTTATGATCGTTTGAAAAATGATGCATTAGTGTATGTTGAGTTTCCATGTACACTCAACATTGCTTCCAAAAACATTTTGACAAAAATTTTTTCGAAAAATTTCAAGATAATTTAGCAAAAAGTAGATGTTTTTAGATTCCGTTTTTCAAAGCAAAGACGATGGACAATGTTATTCAACGAAAAAAATGATTCTTCAGGGTGAAAATCGAGGATATAAGTGTGAACTTATATCAGTTGATATCTCGGTGCATTTTTAAGCTAGCGCAAATCTGATAACACAGATCGACGCAGCTCAAAAATCCGCATTGAATGCACTATACTACATTGAGAAACGCTCAATACAAAAATTAGTTATGATCGTTTGAAAAATGATGCATTAGTGTATGTTGAGTTTCCATGTACACTCAACATTGCTTCCAAAAACATTTTGACAAAAATTTTTTCGAAAAATTTAAAAATAATTTAGCAAAAAGTAGATGTTTTTAGATTCCTTTTTTCAAGGCGAAGACGATGGACAATGTTATTCAACGAAAAAAATAATTCTTCAGGGTGAAAATCGAGGATATAAGTGTGAACTTATATCAGTTGATATCTCGGTGCATTTTTAAGCTAGCGCAAATCTGATAACACAGATCGACGCAGCTTAAAAATCCGCATCGAATGCACTATACTACATTGAGAAACGCTTAATACAAAAATTAGTTATGATCGTTTGAAAAATGATGCATTAGTGTATGTCGAGTTTCCATGTACACTCAACATTGCTTCCAAAAACATTTTGACAAAAATTTTTTCGAAAAATTTCAAGATAATTTAGCGAAAAGTAGATGTTTTCAGATTCTTTTTTTTAAGGCAAAGACGATGGACAATGTTATTCAACGAAAAAATTAAATCTTCAGGGTAAAAATCGAGGATATAAGTGTGAACTTATATCAGTTGATATCTCGGTGCATTTTCAAGCTAGCGCAAATCTGATAACACAGATCGACGCAGCTCAAAAATCCGCATCGAATGCACTATACTACATTGAGAAACGCTTAATACAAAAATTAGTTATGATCGTTTGAAAAATGATGCATTAGTGTATGTTGAGTTTCCATGTACACTCAACATTGCTTCCAAAAACATTTTGACAAAAATTTTTTCGAAAAATTTCAAAATAATTTAGCAAAAAGTAGATGTTTTTAGATTCCGTTTTTCAAGGCAAAGACGATGGACAATGTTATTCAACGAAAAAAATAATTCTTCAGGGTGAAAATCGAGGATATAAGTGTGAACTTATATCAGTTGATATCTCGGTGCTTTTTTAAGCTAGCGCAAATCTGATAACACAGATCGACGCAGCTTAAAATTCCGCATCGAATGCACTATACTACATTGAGAAACGCTTAATACAAAAATTAGTTATGATCGTTTGAAAAATGATGCATTAGTGTATGTTGAGTTTCCATGTACACTCAACATTGCTTCCAAAAACATTTTGACAAAAATTTTTTCGAAAAATTTCAAGATAATTTAGCGAAAAGTAGATGTTTTTAGATTCCGTTTTTCAAGGCAAAGACGATGGACAATGTTATTCAACGAAAAAAATAATTCTTCAGGGTGAAAATCGAGGATATAAGTGTGAACTTATATCAGTTGATATCTCGGTGCATTTTCAAGCTAGCGCAAATCTGATAACACAGATCGACGCAGCTCAAAAATCCGCATCGAATGCACTATACTACATTGAGAAACGCTTAATACAAAAATTAGTTATGATCGTTTGAAAAATGATGCATTAGTGTATGTTGAGTTTCCATGTACACTCAACATTGCTTCCAAAAACATTTTGACAAAAATTTTTTCGAAAAATTTCAAAATAATTTAGCAAAAAGTAGATGTTTTTAGATTCCGTTTTTCAAGGCAAAGACGATGGACAATGTTATTCAACGAAAAAAATAATTCTTCAGGGTGAAAATCGAGGATATAAGTGTGAACTTATATCAGTTGATATCTCGGTGCTTTTTTAAGCTAGCGCAAATCTGATAACACAGATCGACGCAGCTTAAAATTCCGCATCGAATGCACTATACTACATTGAGAAACGCTTAATACAAAAATTAGTTATGATCGTTTGAAAAATGATGCATTAGTGTATGTTGAGTTTCCATGTACACTCAACATTGCTTCCAAAAACATTTTGACAAAAATTTTTTCGAAAAATTTCAAGATAATTTAGCGAAAAGTAGATGTTTTTAGATTCCGTTTTTCAAGGCAAAGACGATGGACAATGTTATTCAACGAAAAAAATAATTCTTCAGGGTGAAAATCGAGGATATAAGTGTGAACTTATATCAGTTGATATCTCGGTGCATTTTCAAGCTAGCGCAAATCTGATAACACAGATCGACGCAGCTCAAAAATCCGCATCGAATGCACTATACTACATTGAGAAACGCTTAATACAAAAATTAGTTATGATCGTTTGAAAAATGATGCATTAGTGTATGTTGAGTTTCCATGTACACTCAACATTGCTTCCAAAAACATTTTGACAAAAATTTTTTCGAAAAATTTCAAAATAATTTAGCAAAAAGTAGATGTTTTTAGATTCCGTTTTTCAAGGCAAAGACGATGGACAATGTTATTCAACGAAAAAAATAATTCTTCAGGGTGAAAATCGAGGATATAAGTGTGAACTTATATCAGTTGATATCTCGGTGCTTTTTTAAGCTAGCGCAAATCTGATAACACAGATCGACGCAGCTCAAAAATCCGCATCGAATGCACTATACTACATTGAGAAACGCTTAATACAAAAATTAGTTATGATCGTTTGAAAAATGATGCATTAGTGTATGTTGAGTTTCCATGTACACTCAACATTGCTTCCAAAAACATTTTGACAAAAATTTTTTCGAAAAATTTCAAGATAATTTAGCGAAAAGTAGATGTTTTTAGATTCCGTTTTTCAAGGCAAAGACGATGGACAATGTTATTCAACGAAAAAATTAATTCTTCAGGGTGAAAATCGAAGATATAAGTGTGAACTTATATCAGTTGATATCTCGGTGCATTTTCAAGCTAGCGCAAATCTGATAACACAGATCGACGCAGCTCAAAAATCCGCATCGAATGCACTATACTACATTAAGAAACGCTTAATACAAAAATTAGTTATGATCGTTTGAAAAATGATGCATTAGTGTATGTTGAGTTTCCATGTACACTCAACATTGCTTCCAAAAACATTTTGACAAAAATTTTTTCGAAAAATTTCAAAATAATTTAGCGAAAAGTAGATGTTTTTAGATTCCGTTTTTCAAGGCAAAGACGATGGACAATGTTATTCAACGAAAAAAATAATTCTTCAGGGTGAAAATCGAGGATATAAGTGTGAACTTATATCAGTTGATATCTCGGTGCTTTTTTAAGCTAGCGCAAATCTGATAACACAGATCGACGCAGCTTAAAAATCCGCATCGAATGCACTATACTACATTGAGAAACGCTTAATACAAAATTTAGTTATGATCGTTTGAAAAATGATGCATTAGTGTATGTTGAGTTTCCATGTACACTCAACATTGCTTCCAAAAACATTTTGACAAAAATTTTTTCGAAAAATTTCAAAATAATTTAGCAAAAAGTAGATGTTTTTAGATTCCGTTTTTCAAAGCAAAGACGATGGACAATGTTATTCAACGAAAAAAATAATTCTTCAGGGTGAAAATCGAGGATATAAGTGTGAACTTATATCAGTTGATATCTCGGTGCTTTTTTAAGCTAGCGCAAATCTGATAACACAGATCGACGCAGCTCAAAAATCCGCATCGAATGCACTATACTACATTGAGAAACGCTCAATACAAAAATTAGTTATGATCGTTTGAAAAATGATGCATTAGTGTATGTTGAGTTTCCATGTACACTCAACATTGCTTCCAAAAACATTTTGACAAAAATTTTTTCGAAAAATTTCAAAATAATTTAGCAAAAAGTAGATGTTTTTAGATTCCGTTTTTCAAAGCAAAGACGATGGACAATGTTATTCAACGAAAAAAATAATTCTTCAGGGTGAAAATCGAGGATATAAGTGTGAACTTATATCAGTTGATATCTCGGTGCATTTTTAAGCTAGCGCAAATCTGATAACACAGATCGACGCAGCTCAAAAATCCGCATTGAATGCACTATACTACATTGAGAAACGCTCAATACAAAAATTAGTTATGATCGTTTGAAAAATGATGCATTAGTGTATGTTGAGTTTCCATGTACACTCAACATTGCTTCCAAAAACATTTTGACAAAAATTTTTTCGAAAAATTTAAAAATAATTTAGCAGAAAGTAGATGTTTTTAGATTCCTTTTTTCAAGGCGAAGACGATGGACAATGTTATTCAACGAAAAAAATAATTCTTCAGGGTGAAAATCGAGGATATAAGTGTGAACTTATATCAGTTGATATCTCGGTGCATTTTTAAGCTAGCGCAAATCTGATAACACAGATCGACGCAGCTTAAAAATCCGCATCGAATGCACTATACTACATTGAGAAACGCTTAATACAAAATTTAGTTATGATCGTTTGAAAAATGATGCATTAGTGTATGTTGAGTTTCCATGTACACTCAACATTGCTTCCAAAAACATTTTGACAAAAATTTTTTCGAAAAATTTCAAAATAATTTAGCGAAAAGTAGATATTTTTAGATTCCGTTTTTCAAGGCAAAGACGATGGACAATGTTATTCAACGAAAAAAATAATTCTTCAGGGTGAAAATCGAGGATATAAGTGTGAACTTATATCAGTTGATATCTCGGTGCTTTTTTAAGCTAGCGCAAATCTGATAACACAGATCGACGCAGCTTAAAAATCCGCATCGAATGCACTATACTACATTGAGAAACGCTTAATACAAAATTTAGTTATGATCGTTTGAAAAATGATGCATTAGTGTATGTTGAGTTTCCATGTACACTCAACATTGCTTCCAAAAACATTTTGACAAAAATTTTTTCGAAAAATTTCAAAATAATTTAGCAAAAAGTAGATGTTTTTAGATTCCGTTTTTCAAAGCAAAGACGATGGACAATGTTATTCAACGAAAAAAATAATTCTTCAGGGTGAAAATCGAGGATATAAGTGTGAACTTATATCAGTTGATATCTCGGTGCTTTTTTAAGCTAGCGCAAATCTGATAACACAGATCGACGCAGCTCAAAAATCCGCATCGAATGCACTATACTACATTGAGAAACGATCAATACAAAAATTAGTTATGATCGTTTGAAAAATGATGCATTAGTGTATGTTGAGTTTCCATGTACACTCAACATTGCTTCCAAAAACATTTTGACAAAAATTTTTTCGAAAAATTTCAAAATAATTTAGCAAAAAGTAGATGTTTTTAGATTCCGTTTTTCAAAGCAAAGACGATGGACAATGTTATTCAACGAAAAAAATAATTCTTCAGGGTGAAAATCGAGGATATAAGTGTGAACTTATATCAGTTGATATCTCGGTGCATTTTTAAGCTAGCGCAAATCTGATAACACAGATCGACGCAGCTCAAAAATCCGCATTGAATGCACTATACTACATTGAGAAACGCTCAATACAAAAATTAGTTATGATCGTTTGAAAAATGATGCATTAGTGTATGTTGAGTTTCCATGTACACTCAACATTGCTTCCAAAAACATTTTGACAAAAATTTTTTCGAAAAATTTCAAAATAATTTAGCAAAAAGTAGATGTTTTTAGATTCCGTTTTTCAAAGCAAAGACGATGGACAATGTTATTCAACGAAAAAAATAATTCTTCAGGGTGAAAATCGAGGATATAAGTGTGAACTTATATCAGTTGATATCTCGGTGCATTTTTAAGCTAGCGCAAATCTGATAACACAGATCGACGCAGCTCAAAAATCCGCATTGAATGCACTATACTACATTGAGAAACGCTCAATACAAAAATTAGTTATGATCGTTTGAAAAATGATGCATTAGTGTATGTTGAGTTTCCATGTACACTCAACATTGCTTCCAAAAACATTTTGACAAAAATTTTTTCGAAAAATTTAAAAATAATTTAGCAAAAAGTAGATGTTTTTAGATTCCTTTTTTCAAGGCGAAGACGATGGACAATGTTATTCAACGAAAAAAATAATTCTTCAGGGTGAAAATCGAGGATATAAGTGTGAACTTATATCAGTTGATATCTCGGTGCATTTTTAAGCTAGCGCAAATCTGATAACACAGATCGACGCAGCTTAAAAATCCGCATCGAATGCACTATACTACATTGAGAAACGCTTAATACAAAATTTAGTTATGATCGTTTGAAAAATGATGCATTAGTGTATGTTGAGTTTCCATGTACACTCAACATTGCTTCCAAAAACATTTTGACAAAAATTTTTTCGAAAAATTTCAAAATAATTTAGCGAAAAGTAGATATTTTTAGATTCCGTTTTTCAAGGCAAAGACGATGGACAATGTTATTCAACGAAAAAAATAATTCTTCAGGGTGAAAATCGAGGATATAAGTGTGAACTTATATCAGTTGATATCTCGGTGCTTTTTTAAGCTAGCGCAAATCTGATAACACAGATCGACGCAGCTTAAAAATCCGCATCGAATGCACTATACTACATTGAGAAACGCTTAATACAAAATTTAGTTATGATCGTTTGAAAAATGATGCATTAGTGTATGTTGAGTTTCCATGTACACTCAACATTGCTTCCAAAAACATTTTGACAAAAATTTTTTCGAAAAATTTCAAAATAATTTAGCAAAAAGTAGATGTTTTTAGATTCCGTTTTTCAAAGCAAAGACGATGGACAATGTTATTCAACGAAAAAAATAATTCTTCAGGGTGAAAATCGAGGATATAAGTGTGAACTTATATCAGTTGATATCTCGGTGCTTTTTTAAGCTAGCGCAAATCTGATAACACAGATCGACGCAGCTCAAAAATCCGCATCGAATGCACTATACTACATTGAGAAACGCTCAATACAAAAATTAGTTATGATCGTTTGAAAAATGATGCATTAGTGTATGTTGAGTTTCCATGTACACTCAACATTGCTTCCAAAAACATTTTGACAAAAATTTTTTCGAAAAATTTCAAAATAATTTAGCAAAAAGTAGATGTTTTTAGATTCCGTTTTTCAAAGCAAAGACGATGGACAATGTTATTCAACGAAAAAAATAATTCTTCAGGGTGAAAATCGAGGATATAAGTGTGAACTTATATCAGTTGATATCTCGGTGCATTTTTAAGCTAGCGCAAATCTGATAACACAGATCGACGCAGCTCAAAAATCCGCATTGAATGCACTATACTACATTGAGAAACGCTCAATACAAAAATTAGTTATGATCGTTTGAAAAATGATGCATTAGTGTATGTTGAGTTTCCATGTACACTCAACATTGCTTCCAAAAACATTTTGACAAAAATTTTTTCGAAAAATTTAAAAATAATTTAGCAAAAAGTAGATGTTTTTAGATTCCTTTTTTCAAGGCGAAGACGATGGACAATGTTATTCAACGAAAAAAATAATTCTTCAGGGTGAAAATCGAGGATATAAGTGTGAACTTATATCAGTTGATATCTCGGTGCATTTTTAAGCTAGCGCAAATCTGATAACACAGATCGACGCAGCTTAAAAATCCGCATCGAATGCACTATACTACATTGAGAAACGCTTAATACAAAATTTAGTTATGATCGTTTGAAAAATGATGCATTAGTGTATGTTGAGTTTCCATGTACACTCAACATTGCTTCCAAAAACATTTTGACAAAAATTTTTTCGAAAAATTTCAAAATAATTTAGCAAAAAGTAGATGTTTTTAGATTCCGTTTTTCAAAGCAAAGACGATGGACAATGTTATTCAACGAAAAAAATAATTCTTCAGGGTGAAAATCGAGGATATAAGTGTGAACTTATATCAGTTGATATCTCGGTGCATTTTCAAGCTAGCGCAAATCTGATAACACAGATCGACGCAGCTCAAAAATCCGCATCGAATGCACTATACTACATTGAGAAACGCTCAATACAAAAATTAGTTATGATCGTTTGAAAAATGATGCATTAGTGTATGTTGAGTTTCCATGTACACTCAACATTGCTTCCAAAAACATTTTGACAAAAATTTTTTCGAAAAATTTCAAAATAATTTAGCAAAAAGTAGATGTTTTTAGATTCCGTTTTTCAAAGCAAAGACGATGGACAATGTTATTCAACGAAAAAAATAATTCTTCAGGGTGAAAATCGAGGATATAAGTGTGAACTTATATCAGTTGATATCTCGGTGCATTTTTAAGCTAGCGCAAATCTGATAACACAGATCGACGCAGCTCAAAAATCCGCATTGAATGCACTATACTACATTGAGAAACGCTCAATACAAAAATTAGTTATGATCGTTTGAAAAATGATGCATTAGTGTATGTTGAGTTTCCATGTACACTCAACATTGCTTCCAAAAACATTTTGACAAAAATTTTTTCGAAAAATTTCAAAATAATTTAGCAAAAAGTAGATGTTTTTAGATTCCTTTTTTCAAGGCGAAGACGATGGACAATGTTATTCAACGAAAAAAATAATTCTTCAGGATGAAAATCGAGGATATAAGTGTGAACTTATATCAGTTGATATCTCGGTGCATTTTTAAGCTAGCGCAAATCTGATAACACAGATCGACGCAGCTTAAAAATCCGCATCGAATGCACTATACTACATTGAGAAACGCTTAATACAAAATTTAGTTATGATCGTTTGAAAAATGATGCATTAGTGTATGTTGAGTTTCCATGTACACTCAACATTGCTTCCAAAAACATTTTGACAAAAATTTTTTCGAAAAATTTCAAAATAATTTAGCAAAAAGTAGATGTTTTTAGATTCCGTTTTTCAAAGCAAAGACGATGGACAATGTTATTCAACGAAAAAAATAATTCTTCAGGGTGAAAATCGAGGATATAAGTGTGAACTTATATCAGTTGATATCTCGGTGCTTTTTTAAGCTAGCGCAAATCTGATAACACAGATCGACGCAGCTCAAAAATCCGCATCGAATGCACTATACTACATTGAGAAACGCTCAATACAAAAATTAGTTATGATCGTTTGAAAAATGATGCATTAGTGTATGTTGAGTTTCCATGTACACTCAACATTGCTTCCAAAAACATTTTGACAAAAATTTTTTCGAAAAATTTCAAGATAATTTAGCGAAAAGTAGATGTTTTTAGATTCCGTTTTTCAAAGCAAAGACGATGGACAATGTTATTCAACGAAAAAATTAAATCTTCAGGGTAAAAATCGAGGATATAAGTGTGAACTTATATCAGTTGATATCTCGGTGCATTTTCAAGCTAGCGCAAATCTGATAACACAGATCGACGCAGCTCAAAAATCCGCATCGAATGCACTATACTACATTGAGAAACGCTTAATACAAAAATTAGTTATGATCGTTTGAAAAATGATGCATTAGTGTATGTTGAGTTTCCATGTACACTCAACATTGCTTCCAAAAACATTTTGACAAAAATTTTTTCGAAAAATTTCAAGATAATTTAGCGAAAAGTAGATGTTTTTAGATTCCGTTTTTCAAGGCAAAGACGATGGACAATGTTATTCAACGAAAAAATTAATTCTTCAGGGTGAAAATCGAGGATATAAGTGTGAACTTATATCAGTTGATATCTCGGTGCATTTTCAAGCTAGCGCAAATCTGATAACACAGATCGACGCAGCTCAAAAATCCGCATCGAATGCACTATACTACATTGAGAAACGCTTAATACAAAAATTAGTTATGATCGTTTGAAAAATGATGCATTAGTGTATGTTGAGTTTCCATGTACACTCAACATTGCTTCCAAAAACATTTTGACAAAAATTTTTTCGAAAAATTTCAAAATAATTTAGCAGAAAGTAGATGTTTTTAGATTCCGTTTTTCAAGGCAAAGACGATGGACAATGTTATTCAACGAAAAAAATAATTCTTCAGGGTGAAAATCGAGGATATAAGTGTGAACTTATATCAGTTGATATCTCGGTGCTTTTTTAAGCTAGCGCAAATCTGATAACACAGATCGACGCAGCTCAAAAATCCGCATCGAATGCACTATACTACATTAAGAAACGCTTAATACAAAAATTAGTTATGATCGTTTGAAAAATGATGCATTAGTGTATGTTGAGTTTCCATGTACACTCAACATTGCTTCCAAAAACATTTTGACAAAAATTTTTTCGAAAAATTTCAAAATAATTTAGCGAAAAGTAGATGTTTTAAGATTCCGTTTTTCAAGGCAAAGACGATGGACAATGTTATTCATCGAAAAAATTAATTCTTCAGGGTGAAAATCGAGGTTATAAGTGTGAACTTATATCAGTTGATATCTCGGTGCATTTTCAAGCTAGCGCAAATCTGATAACACAGATCGACGCAGCTCAAAAATCCGCATCGAATGCACTATACTACATTGAGAAACGCTTAATACAAAATTTAGTTATGATCGTTTGAAAAATGATGCATTAGTGTATGTTGAGTTTCCATGTACACTCAACATTGCTTCCAAAAACATTTTGACAAAAATTTTTTCGAAAAATTTCAAAATAATTTAGCAAAAAGTAGATGTTTTTAGATTCCGTTTTTCAAAGCAAAGACGATGGACAATGTTATTCAACGAAAAAAATAATTCTTCAGGGTGAAAATCGAGGATATAAGTGTGAACTTATATCAGTTGATATCTCGGTGCATTTTTAAGCTAGCGCAAATCTGATAACACAGATCGACGCAGCTCAAAAATCCGCATTGAATGCACTATACTACATTGAGAAACGCTCAATACAAAAATTAGTTATGATCGTTTGAAAAATGATGCATTAGTGTATGTTGAGTTTCCATGTACACTCAACATTGCTTCCAAAAACATTTTGACAAAAATTTTTTCGAAAAATTTCAAGATAATTTAGCGAAAAGTAGATGTTTTCAGATTCCGTTTTTCAAGGCAAAGACGATGGACAATGTTATTCAACGAAAAAATTAATTCTTCAGGGTGAAAATCGAGGATATAAGTGTGAACTTATATCAGTTGATATCTCGGTGCATTTTCAAGCTAGCGCAAATCTGATAACACAGATCGACGCAGCTCAAAAATCCGCATCGAATGCACTATACTACATTAAGAAACGCTTAATACAAAAATTAGTTATGATCGTTTGAAAAATGATGCATTAGTGTATGTTGAGTTTCCATGTACACTCAACATTGCTTCCAAAAACATTTTGACAAAAATTTTTTCGAAAAATTTCAAAATAATTTAGCGAAAAGTAGATGTTTTAAGATTCCGTTTTTCAAGGCAAAGACGATGGACAATGTTATTCATCGAAAAAATTAATTCTTCAGGGTGAAAATCGAGGTTATAAGTGTGAACTTATATCAGTTGATATCTCGGTGCATTTTCAAGCTAGCGCAAATCTGATAACACAGATCGACGCAGCTCAAAAATCCGCATCGAATGCACTATACTACATTGAGAAACGCTTAATACAAAAATTAGTTATGATTGTTTGAAAAATGATGCATTAGTGTATGTTGAGTTTCCATGTACACTCAACATTGCTTCCAAAAACATTTTGACAAAAATTTTTTCGAAAAATTTCAAAATAATTTAGCGAAAAGTAGATGTTTTAAGATTCCGTTTTTCAAGGCAAAGACGATGGACAATGTTATTCATCGAAAAAATTAATTCTTCAGGGTGAAAATCGAGGTTATAAGTGTGAACTTATATCAGTTGATATCTCGGTGCATTTTCAAGCTAGCGCAAATCTGATAACACAGATCGACGCAGCTCAAAAATCCGCATCGAATGCACTATACTACATTGAGAAACGCTTAATACAAAAATTAGTTATGATCGTTTGAAAAATGATGCATTAGTGTATGTTGAGTTTCCATGTACACTCAACATTGCTTCCAAAAACATTTTGACAAAAATTTTTTCGAAAAATTTCAAATTAATTTAGCAAAAAGTAGATGTTCTTAGATTCCGTTTTTCAAGGCAAAGACGATGGACAATGTTATTCAACGAAAAAAATAATTCTTCAGGGTGAAAATCGAGGATATAAGTGTGAACTTATATCAGTTGATATCTCGGTGCTTTTTTAAGCTAGCGCAAATCTGATAACACAGATCGACGCAGCTCAAAAATCCGCATCGAATGCACTATACTACATTGAGAAACGATTAATACAAAAATTAGTTATGATTGTTTGAAAAATGATGCATTAGTGTATGTTGAGTTTCCATGTACACTCAACATTGCTTCCAAAAACATTTTGACAAAAATTTTTTCG
This sequence comes from Auanema rhodensis, assembly GCA_964057225.1. Classification (NCBI taxonomy): domain Eukaryota; kingdom Metazoa; phylum Nematoda; class Chromadorea; order Rhabditida; family Rhabditidae; genus Auanema; species Auanema rhodense. Next base: position 2,683,505 of record OZ059899.1, on the reverse strand, counting down.
AAAAATTTCAAGATAATTTAGCGAAAAGTAGATGTTTTTAGATTCCGTTTTTCAAGGCAAAGACGATGGACAATGTTATTCAACGAAAAAATTAATTCTTCAGGGTGAAAATCGAGGATATAAGTGTGAACTTATATCAGTTGATATCTCGGTGCATTTTCAAGCTAGCGCAAATCTGATAACACAGATCGACGCAGCTCAAAAATCCGCATCGAATGCACTATACTACATTGAGAAACGCTTAATACAAAATTTAGTTATGATCGTTTGAAAAATGATGCATTAGTGTATGTTGAGTTTCCATGTACACTCAACATTGCTTCCAAAAACATTTTGACAAAAATTTTTTCGAAAAATTTCAAAATATTTTAGCAAAAAGTAGATGTTTTTAGATTCCGTTTTTCAAAGCAAAGACGATGGACAATGTTATTCAACGAAAAAAATAATTCTTCAGGGTGAAAATCGAGGATATAAGTGTGAACTTATATCAGTTGATATCTCGGTGCTTTTTTAAGCTAGCGCAAATCTGATAACACAGATCGACGCAGCTTAAAAATCCGCATCGAATGCACTATACTACATTGAGAAACGCTTAATACAAAATTTAGTTATGATCGTTTGAAAAATGATGCATTAGTGTATGTTGAGTTTCCATGTACACTCAACATTGCTTCCAAAAACATTTTGACAAAAATTTTTTCGAAAAATTTCAAAATAATTTAGCAAAAAGTAGATGTTTTTAGATTCCGTTTTTCAAAGCAAAGACGATGGACAATGTTATTCAACGAAAAAAATAATTCTTCAGGGTGAAAATCGAGGATATAAGTGTGAACTTATATCAGTTGATATCTCGGTGCATTTTTAAGCTAGCGCAAATCTGATAACACAGATCGACGCAGCTCAAAAATCCGCATTGAATGCACTATACTACATTGAGAAACGCTCAATACAAAAATTAGTTATGATCGTTTGAAAAATGATGCATTAGTGTATGTTGAGTTTCCATGTACACTCAACATTGCTTCCAAAAACATTTTGACAAAAATTTTTTCGAAAAATTTCAAGATAATTTAGCGAAAAGTAGATGTTTTCAGATTCCGTTTTTCAAGGCAAAGACGATGGACAATGTTATTCAACGAAAAAAATAATTCTTCAGGGTGAAAATCGAGGATATAAGTGTGAACTTATATCAGTTGATATCTCGGTGCATTTTTAAGCTAGCGCAAATCTGATAACACAGATCGATGCAGCTCAAAAATCCGCATTGAATGCACTATACTACATTGAGAAACGCTCAATACAAAAATTAGTTATGATCGTTTGAAAAATGATGCATTAGTGTATGTTGAGTTTCCATGTACACTCAACATTGCTTCCAAAAACATTTTGACAAAAATTTTTTCGAAAAATTTCAAGATAATTTAGCGAAAAGTAGATGTTTTCAGATTCCGTTTTTCAAGGCAAAGACGATGGACAATGTTATTCAACGAAAAAATTAATTCTTCAGGGTGAAAATCGAGGATATAAGTGTGAACTTATATCAGTTGATATCTCGGTGCATTTTCAAGCTAGCGCAAATCTGATAACACAGATCGACGCAGCTCAAAAATCCGCATCGAATGCACTATACTACATTAAGAAACGCTTAATACAAAAATTAGTTATGATCGTTTGAAAAATGATGCATTAGTGTATGTTGAGTTTCCATGTACACTCAACATTGCTTCCAAAAACATTTTGACAAAAATTTTTTCGAAAAATTTCAAAATAATTTAGCGAAAAGTAGATGTTTTAAGATTCCGTTTTTCAAGGCAAAGACGATGGACAATGTTATTCATCGAAAAAATTAATTCTTCAGGGTGAAAATCGAGGTTATAAGTGTGAACTTATATCAGTTGATATCTCGGTGCATTTTCAAGCTAGCGCAAATCTGATAACACAGATCGACGCAGCTCAAAAATCCGCATCGAATGCACTATACTACATTGAGAAACGCTTAATACAAAAATTAGTTATGATTGTTTGAAAAATGATGCATTAGTGTATGTTGAGTTTCCATGTACACTCAACATTGCTTCCAAAAACATTTTGACAAAAATTTTTTCGAAAAATTTCAAGATAATTTAGCGAAAAGTAGATGTTTTTAGATTCCGTTTTTCAAGGCAAAGACGATGGACAATGTTATTCAACGAAAAAATTAATTCTTCAGGGTGAAAATCGAGGATATAAGTGTGAACTTATATCAGTTGATATCTCGGTGCTTTTTTAAGCTAGCGCAAATCTGATAACACAGATCGACGCAGCTTAAAAATCCGCATCGAATGCACTATACTACATTGAGAAACGTGTAATACAAAATTTAGTTATGATCGTTTGAAAAATGATGCATTAGTGTATGTTGAGTTTCCATGTACACTCAACATTGCTTCCAAAAACATTTTGACAAAAATTTTTTCGAAAAATTTCAAAATAATTTAGCGAAAAGTAGATGTTTTAAGATTCCGTTTTTCAAGGCAAAGACGATGGACAATGTTATTCATCGAAAAAATTAATTCTTCAGGGTGAAAATCGAGGTTATAAGTGTGAACTTATATCAGTTGATATCTCGGTGCATTTTCAAGCTAGCGCAAATCTGATAACACAGATCGACGCAGCTCAAAAATCCGCATCGAATGCACTATACTACATTGAGAAACGCTTAATACAAAAATTAGTTATGATTGTTTGAAAAATGATGCATTAGTGTATGTTGAGTTTCCATGTACACTCAACATTGCTTCCAAAAACATTTTGACAAAAATTTTTTCGAAAAATTTCAAGATAATTTAGCGAAAAGTAGATGTTTTTAGATTCCGTTTTTCAAGGCAAAGACGATGGACAATGTTATTCAACGAAAAAATTAATTCTTCAGGGTGAAAATCGAGGATATAAGTGTGAACTTATATCAGTTGATATCTCGGTGCTTTTTTAAGCTAGCGCAAATCTGATAACACAGATCGACGCAGCTTAAAAATCCGCATCGAATGCACTATACTACATTGAGAAACGTGTAATACAAAATTTAGTTATGATCGTTTGAAAAATGATGCATTAGTGTATGTTGAGTTTCCATGTACACTCAACATTGCTTCCAAAAACATTTTGACAAAAATTTTTTCGAAAAATTTCAAGATAATTTAGCGAAAAGTAGATGTTTTTAGATTCCGTTTTTCAAGGCAAAGACGATGGACAATGTTATTCAACGAAAAAAATAATTCTTCAGGGTGAAAATCGAGGATATAAGTGTGAACTTATATCAGTTGATATCTCGGTGCTTTTTTAAGCTAGCGCAAATCTGATAACACAGATCGACGCAGCTCAAAAATCCGCATCGAATGCACTATACTACATTGAGAAACGCTTAATACAAAAATTAGTTATGATTGTTTGAAAAATGATGCATTAGTGTATGTTGAGTTTCCATGTACACTCAACATTGCTTCCAAAAACATTTTGACAAAAATTTTTTCGAAAAATTTCAAGATAATTTAGCGAAAAGTAGATGTTTTTAAATTCCGTTTTTCAAGGCAAAGACGATGGACATTGTTATTCGACGAAAAAATTATTTCTTCAGGGTGAAAATCGAGGATATAAGTGTGAACTTATATCAGTTGATATCTCGGTGCATTTTCAAGCTAGCGCAAATCTGATAACACAGATCGACGCAGCTCAAAAATCCGCATCGAATGCACTATACTACATTGAGAAACGCTTAATACAAAAATTAGTTATGATCGTTTGAAAAATGATGCATTAGTGTATGTTGAGTTTCCATGTACACTCAACATTGCTTCCAAAAACATTTTGACAAAAATTTTTTCGAAAAATTTCAAAATAATTTAGCAAAAAGTAGATGTTTTTAGATTCCGTTTTTCAAGGCAAAGACGATGGACAATGTTATTCAACGAAAAAAATAATTCTTCAGGGTGAAAATCGAGGATATAAGTGTGAACTTATATCAGTTGATATCTCGGTGCTTTTTTAAGCTAGCGCAAATCTGATAACACAGATCGACGCAGCTCAAAAATCCGCATCGAATGCACTATACTACATTGAGAAACGCTTAATACAAAAATTAGTTATGATCGTTTGAAAAATGATGCATTAGTGTATGTTGAGTTTCCATGTACACTCAACATTGCTTCCAAAAACATTTTGACAAAAATTTTTTCGAAAAATTTCAAAATAATTTAGCAAAAAGTAGATGTTTTTAGATTTCGTTTTTCAAGGCAAAGACGATGGACAATGTTATTCAACGAAAAAAATAATTCTTCAGGGTGAAAATCGAGGATATAAGTGTGAACTTATATCAGTTGATATCTCGGTGCTTTTTTAAGCTAGCGCAAATCTGATAACACAGATCGACGCAGCTCAAAAATCCGCATCGAATGCACTATACTACATTGAGAAACGCTCAATACAAAAATTAGTTATGATCGTTTGAAAAATGATGCATTAGTGTATGTTGAGTTTCCATGTACACTCAACATTGCTTCCAAAAACATTTTGACAAAAATTTTTTCGAAAAATTTCAAGATAATTTAGCAAAAAGTAGATGTTTTTAGATTCCGTTTTTCAAAGCAAAGACGATGGACAATGTTATTCAACGAAAAAAATAATTCTTCAGGGTGAAAATCGAGGATATAAGTGTGAACTTATATCAGTTGATATCTCGGTGCATTTTTAAGCTAGCGCAAATCTGATAACACAGATCGACGCAGCTCAAAAATCCGCATTGAATGCACTATACTACATTGAGAAACGCTCAATACAAAAATTAGTTATGATCGTTTGAAAAATGATGCATTAGTGTATGTTGAGTTTCCATGTACACTCAACATTGCTTCCAAAAACATTTTGACAAAAATTTTTTCGAAAAATTTAAAAATAATTTAGCAAAAAGTAGATGTTTTTAGATTCCTTTTTTCAAGGCGAAGACGATGGACAATGTTATTCAACGAAAAAAATAATTCTTCAGGGTGAAAATCGAGGATATAAGTGTGAACTTATATCAGTTGATATCTCGGTGCATTTTTAAGCTAGCGCAAATCTGAAAACACAGATCGACGCAGCTTAAAAATCCGCATCGAATGCACTATACTACATTGAGAAACGCTTAATACAAAAATTAGTTATGATCGTTTGAAAAATGATGCATTAGTGTATGTTGAGTTTCCATGTACACTCAACATTGCTTCCAAAAACATTTTGACAAAAATTTTTTCGAAAAATTTCAAAATAATTTAGCAAAAAGTAGATGTTTTTAGATTCCGTTTTTCAAGGCAAAGACGATGGACAATGTTATTCAACGAAAAAAATAATTCTTCAGGGTGAAAATCGAGGATATAAGTGTGAACTTATATCAGTTGATATCTCGGTGCTTTTTTAAGCTAGCGCAAATCTGATAACACAGATCGACGCAGCTCAAAAATCCGCATCGAATGCACTATACTACATTGAGAAACGCTCAATACAAAAATTAGTTATGATCGTTTGAAAAATGATGCATTAGTGTATGTTGAGTTTCCATGTACACTCAACATTGCTTCCAAAAACATTTTGACAAAAATTTTTTCGAAAAATTTCAAGATAATTTAGCAAAAAGTAGATGTTTTTAGATTCCGTTTTTCAAAGCAAAGACGATGGACAATGTTATTCAACGAAAAAAATAATTCTTCAGGGTGAAAATCGAGGATATAAGTGTGAACTTATATCAGTTGATATCTCGGTGCATTTTTAAGCTAGCGCAAATCTGATAACACAGATCGACGCAGCTCAAAAATCCGCATTGAATGCACTATACTACATTGAGAAACGCTCAATACAAAAATTAGTTATGATCGTTTGAAAAATGATGCATTAGTGTATGTTGAGTTTCCATGTACACTCAACATTGCTTCCAAAAACATTTTGACAAAAATTTTTTCGAAAAATTTAAAAATAATTTAGCAAAAAGTAGATGTTTTTAGATTCCTTTTTTCAAGGCGAAGACGATGGACAATGTTATTCAACGAAAAAAATAATTCTTCAGGGTGAAAATCGAGGATATAAGTGTGAACTTATATCAGTTGATATCTCGGTGCATTTTTAAGCTAGCGCAAATCTGATAACACAGATCGACGCAGCTTAAAAATCCGCATCGACTGCACTATACTACATTGAGAAACGCTTAATACAAAAATTAGTTATGATCGTTTGAAAAATGATGCATTAGTGTATGTCGAGTTTCCATGTACACTCAACATTGCTTCCAAAAACATTTTGACAAAAATTTTTTCGAAAAATTTCAAGATAATTTAGCGAAAAGTAGATGTTTTCAGATTCTTTTTTTTAAGGCAAAGACGATGGACAATGTTATTCAACGAAAAAATTAAATCTTCAGGGTAAAAATCGAGGATATAAGTGTGAACTTATATCAGTTGATATCTCGGTGCATTTTCAAGCTAGCGCAAATCTGATAACACAGATCGACGCAGCTCAAAAATCCGCATCGAATGCACTATACTACATTGAGAAACGCTCAATACAAAAATTAGTTATGATCGTTTGAAAAATGATGCATTAGTGTATGTTGAGTTTCCATGTACACTCAACATTGCTTCCAAAAACATTTTGACAAAAATTTTTTCGAAAAATTTCAAAATAATTTAGCAAAAAGTAGATGTTTTTAGATTCCGTTTTTCAAGGCAAAGACGATGGACAATGTTATTCAACGAAAAAAATAATTCTTCAGGGTGAAAATCGAGGATATAAGTGTGAACTTATATCAGTTGATATCTCGGTGCTTTTTTAAGCTAGCGCAAATCTGATAACACAGATCGACGCAGCTTAAAATTCCGCATCGAATGCACTATACTACATTGAGAAACGCTTAATACAAAAATTAGTTATGATCGTTTGAAAAATGATGCATTAGTGTATGTTGAGTTTCCATGTACACTCAACATTGCTTCCAAAAACATTTTGACAAAAATTTTTTCGAAAAATTTCAAGATAATTTAGCGAAAAGTAGATGTTTTTAGATTCCGTTTTTCAAGGCAAAGACGATGGACAATGTTATTCAACGAAAAAAATAATTCTTCAGGGTGAAAATCGAGGATATAAGTGTGAACTTATATCAGTTGATATCTCGGTGCATTTTCAAGCTAGCGCAAATCTGATAACACAGATCGACGCAGCTCAAAAATCCGCATCGAATGCACTATACTACATTGAGAAACGCTTAATACAAAAATTAGTTATGATCGTTTGAAAAATGATGCATTAGTGTATGTTGAGTTTCCATGTACACTCAACATTGCTTCCAAAAACATTTTGACAAAAATTTTTTCGAAAAATTTCAAAATAATTTAGCAAAAAGTAGATGTTTTTAGATTCCGTTTTTCAAGGCAAAGACGATGGACAATGTTATTCAACGAAAAAAATAATTCTTCAGGGTGAAAATCGAGGATATAAGTGTGAACTTATATCAGTTGATATCTCGGTGCTTTTTTAAGCTAGCGCAAATCTGATAACACAGATCGACGCAGCTCAAAAATCCGCATCGAATGCACTATACTACATTGAGAAACGCTTAATACAAAAATTAGTTATGATCGTTTGAAAAATGATGCATTAGTGTATGTTGAGTTTCCATGTACACTCAACATTGCTTCCAAAAACATTTTGACAAAAATTTTTTCGAAAAATTTCAAGATAATTTAGCGAAAAGTAGATGTTTTTAGATTCCGTTTTTCAAGGCAAAGACGATGGACAATGTTATTCAACGAAAAAATTAATTCTTCAGGGTGAAAATCGAAGATATAAGTGTGAACTTATATCAGTTGATATCTCGGTGCATTTTCAAGCTAGCGCAAATCTGATAACACAGATCGACGCAGCTCAAAAATCCGCATCGAATGCACTATACTACATTAAGAAACGCTTAATACAAAAATTAGTTATGATCGTTTGAAAAATGATGCATTAGTGTATGTTGAGTTTCCATGTACACTCAACATTGCTTCCAAAAACATTTTGACAAAAATTTTTTCGAAAAATTTCAAAATAATTTAGCAAAAAGTAGATGTTTTTAGATTCCGTTTTTCAAAGCAAAGACGATGGACAATGTTATTCAACGAAAAAAATAATTCTTCAGGGTGAAAATCGAGGATATAAGTGTGAACTTATATCAGTTGATATCTCGGTGCTTTTTTAAGCTAGCGCAAATCTGATAACACAGATCGACGCAGCTCAAAAATCCGCATCGAATGCACTATACTACATTGAGAAACGCTCAATACAAAAATTAGTTATGATCGTTTGAAAAATGATGCATTAGTGTATGTTGAGTTTCCATGTACACTCAACATTGCTTCCAAAAACATTTTGACAAAAATTTTTTCGAAAAATTTCAAAATAATTTAGCAAAAAGTAGATGTTTTTAGATTCCGTTTTTCAAAGCAAAGACGATGGACAATGTTATTCAACGAAAAAAATAATTCTTCAGGGTGAAAATCGAGGATATAAGTGTGAACTTATATCAGTTGATATCTCGGTGCATTTTTAAGCTAGCGCAAATCTGATAACACAGATCGACGCAGCTCAAAAATCCGCATTGAATGCACTATACTACATTGAGAAACGCTCAATACAAAAATTAGTTATGATCGTTTGAAAAATGATGCATTAGTGTATGTTGAGTTTCCATGTACACTCAACATTGCTTCCAAAAACATTTTGACAAAAATTTTTTCGAAAAATTTAAAAATAATTTAGCAAAAAGTAGATGTTTTTAGATTCCTTTTTTCAAGGCGAAGACGATGGACAATGTTATTCAACGAAAAAAATAATTCTTCAGGGTGAAAATCGAGGATATAAGTGTGAACTTATATCAGTTGATATCTCGGTGCATTTTTAAGCTAGCGCAAATCTGATAACACAGATCGACGCAGCTTAAAAATCCGCATCGAATGCACTATACTACATTGAGAAACGCTTAATACAAAATTTAGTTATGATCGTTTGAAAAATGATGCATTAGTGTATGTTGAGTTTCCATGTACACTCAACATTGCTTCCAAAAACATTTTGACAAAAATTTTTTCAAAAAATTTCAAAATAATTTAGCAAAAAGTAGATGTTTTTAGATTCCGTTTTTCAAAGCAAAGACGATGGACAATGTTATTCAACGAAAAAAATAATTCTTCAGGGTGAAAATCGAGGATATAAGTGTGAACTTATATCAGTTGATATCTCGGTGCTTTTTTAAGCTAGCGCAAATCTGATAACACAGATCGACGCAGCTCAAAAATCCGCATCGAATGCACTATACTACATTGAGAAACACTCAATACAAAAATTAGTTATGATCGTTTGAAAAATGATGCATTAGTGTATGTTGAGTTTCCATGTACACTCAACATTGCTTCCAAAAACATTTTGACAAAAATTTTTTCGAAAAATTTCAAAATAATTTAGCAAAAAGTAGATGTTTTTAGATTCCGTTTTTCAAAGCAAAGACGATGGACAATGTTATTCAACGAAAAAAATAATTCTTCAGGGTGAAAATCGAGGATATAAGTGTGAACTTATATCAGTTGATATCTCGGTGCATTTTCAAGCTAGCGCAAATCTGATAACACAGATCGACGCAGCTCAAAAATCCGCATCGAATGCACTATACTACATTGAGAAACGCTCAATACAAAAATTAGTTATGATCGTTTGAAAAATGATGCATTAGTGTATGTTGAGTTTCCATGTACACTCAACATTGCTTCCAAAAACATTTTGACAAAAATTTTTTCGAAAAATTTCAAAATAATTTAGCAAAAAGTAGATGTTTTTAGATTCCGTTTTTCAAAGCAAAGACGATGGACAATGTTATTCAACGAAAAAAATAATTCTTCAGGGTGAAAATCGAGGATATAAGTGTGAACTTATATCAGTTGATATCTCGGTGCATTTTTAAGCTAGCGCAAATCTGATAACACAGATCGACGCAGCTCAAAAATCCGCATTGAATGCACTATACTACATTGAGAAACGCTCAATACAAAAATTAGTTATGATCGTTTGAAAAATGATGCATTAGTGTATGTTGAGTTTCCATGTACACTCAACATTGCTTCCAAAAACATTTTGACAAAAATTTTTTCGAAAAATTTCAAAATAATTTAGCAAAAAGTAGATGTTTTTAGATTCCTTTTTTCAAGGCGAAGACGATGGACAATGTTATTCAACGAAAAAAATAATTCTTCAGGATGAAAATCGAGGATATAAGTGTGAACTTATATCAGTTGATATCTCGGTGCATTTTTAAGCTAGCGCAAATCTGATAACACAGATCGACGCAGCTCGAAAATCCGCATCGAATGCACTATACTACATTGAGAAACGCTCAATACAAAAATTAGTTATGATCGTTTGAAAAATGATGCATTAGTGTATGTTGAGTTTCCATGTACACTCAACATTGCTTCCAAAAACATTTTGACAAAAATTTTTTCGAAAAATTTCAAAATAATTTAGCAAAAAGTAGATGTTTTTAGATTCCGTTTTTCAAAGCAAAGACGATGGACAATGTTATTCAACGAAAAAAATAATTCTTCAGGGTGAAAATCGAGGATATAAGTGTGAACTTATATCAGTTGATATCTCGGTGCATTTTCAAGCTAGCGCAAATCTGATAACACAGATCGACGCAGCTCAAAAATCCGCATCGAATGCACTATACTACATTGAGAAACGCTCAATACAAAAATTAGTTATGATCGTTTGAAAAATGATGCATTAGTGTATGTTGAGTTTCCATGTACACTCAACATTGCTTCCAAAAACATTTTGACAAAAATTTTTTCGAAAAATTTCAAAATAATTTAGCAAAAAGTAGATGTTTTTAAATTCCGTTTTTCAAAGCAAAGACGATGGACAATGTTATTCAACGAAAAAAATAATTCTTCAGGGTGAAAATCGAGGATATAAGTGTGAACTTATATCAGTTGATATCTCGGTGCATTTTTAAGCTAGCGCAAATCTGATAACACAGATCGACGCAGCTCAAAAATCCGCATTGAATGCACTATACTACATTGAGAAACGCTCAATACAAAAATTAGTTATGATCGTTTGAAAAATGATGCATTAGTGTATGTTGAGTTTCCATGTACACTCAACATTGCTTCCAAAAACATTTTGACAAAAATTTTTTCGAAAAATTTCAAAATAATTTAGCAAAAAGTAGATGTTTTTAGATTCCTTTTTTCAAGGCGAAGACGATGGACAATGTTATTCAACGAAAAAAATAATTCTTCAGGGTGAAAATCGAGGATATAAGTGTGAACTTATATCAGTTGATATCTCGGTGCATTTTTAAGCTAGCGCAAATCTGATAACACAGATCGACGCAGCTCAAAAATCCGCATTGAATGCACTATACTACATTGAGAAACGCTCAATACAAAAATTAGTTATGATCGTTTGAAAAATGATGCATTAGTGTATGTTGAGTTTCCATGTACACTCAACATTGCTTCCAAAAACATTTTGACAAAAATTTTTTCGAAAAATTTCAAAATAATTTAGCAAAAAGTAGATGTTTTTAGATTCCTTTTTTCAAGGCGAAGACGATGGACAATGTTATTCAACGAAAAAAATAATTCTTCAGGATGAAAATCGAGGATATAAGTGTGAACTTATATCAGTTGATATCTCGGTGCATTTTTAAGCTAGCGCAAATCTGATAACACAGATCGACGCAGCTTAAAAATCCGCATCGAATGCACTATACTACATTGAGAAACGCTTAATACAAAATTTAGTTATGATCGTTTGAAAAATGATGCATTAGTGTATGTTGAGTTTCCATGTACACTCAACATTGCTTCCAAAAACATTTAGACAAAAATTTTTTCGAAAAATTTCAAAATAATTTAGCAAAAAGTAGATGTTTTTAGATTCCGTTTCTCAAAGCAAAGACGATGGACAATGTTATTCAACGAAAAAAATAATTCTTCAGGGTGAAAATCGAGGATATAAGTGTGAACTTATATCAGTTGATATCTCGGTGCTTTTTTAAGCTAGCGCAAATCTGATAACACAGATCGACGCAGCTCAAAAATCCGCATCGAATGCACTATACTACATTGAGAAACGCTCAATACAAAAATTAGTTATGATCGTTTGAAAAATGATGCATTAGTGTATGTTGAGTTTCCATGTACACTCAACATTGCTTCCAAAAACATTTTGACAAAAATTTTTTCGAAAAATTTCAAGATAATTTAGCGAAAAGTAGATGTTTTTAGATTCCGTTTTTCAAAGCAAAGACGATGGACAATGTTATTCAACGAAAAAATTAAATCTTCAGGGTAAAAATCGAGGATATAAGTGTGAACTTATATCAGTTGATATCTCGGTGCATTTTCAAGCTAGCGCAAATCTGATAACACAGATCGACGCAGCTCAAAAATCCGCATCGAATGCACTATACTACATTGAGAAACGCTTAATACAAAAATTAGTTATGATCGTTTGAAAAATGATGCATTAGTGTATGTTGAGTTTCCATGTACACTCAACATTGCTTCCAAAAACATTTTGACAAAAATTTTTTCGAAAAATTTCAAGATAATTTAGCGAAAAGTAGATGTTTTTAGATTCCGTTTTTCAAGGCAAAGACGATGGACAATGTTATTCAACGAAAAAATTAATTCTTCAGGGTGAAAATCGAGGATATAAGTGTGAACTTATATCAGTTGATATCTCGGTGCATTTTCAAGCTAGCGCAAATCTGATAACACAGATCGACGCAGCTCAAAAATCCGCATCGAATGCACTATACTACATTGAGAAACGCTTAATACAAAAATTAGTTATGATCGTTTGAAAAATGATGCATTAGTGTATGTTGAGTTTCCATGTACACTCAACATTGCTTCCAAAAACATTTTGACAAAATTTTTTTCGAAAAATTTCAAAATAATTTAGCAGAAAGTAGATGTTTTTAGATTCCGTTTTTCAAGGCAAAGACGATGGACAATGTTATTCAACGAAAAAAATAATTCTTCAGGGTGAAAATCGAGGATATAAGTGTGAACTTATATCAGTTGATATCTCGGTGCTTTTTTAAGCTAGCGCAAATCTGATAACACAGATCGACGCAGCTCAAAAATCCGCATCGAATGCACTATACTACATTGAGAAACGCTTAATACAAAAATTAGTTATGATCGTTTGAAAAATGATGCATTAGTGTATGTTGAGTTTCCATGTACACTCAACATTGCTTCCAAAAACATTTTGACAAAAATTTTTTCGAAAAATTTCAAGATAATTTAGCGAAAAGTAGATGTTTTTAGATTCCGTTTTTCAAAGCAAAGACGATGGACAATGTTATTCGACGAAAAAAATAATTCTTCAGGGTGAAAATCGAGGATATAAGTGTGAACTTATATCAGTTGATATCTCGGTGCATTTTCAAGCTAGCGCAAATCTGATAACACAGATCGACGCAGCTTAAAAATCCGCATTGAATGCACTATACTACATTGAGAAACGCTTAATACAAAAATTAGTTATGATCGTTTGAAAAATGATGCATTAGTGTATGTTGAGTTTCCATGTACACTCAACATTGCTTCCAAAAACATTTTGACAAAAATTTTTTCGAAAAATTTCAAAATAATTTAGCAAAAAGTAGATGTTTTTAGATTCCGTTTTTCAAGGCAAAGACGATGGACAATGTTATTCAACGAAAAAATTAATTCTTCAGGGTGAAAATCGAGGATATAAGTGTGAACTTATATCAGTTGATATCTCGGTGCATTTTCAAGCTAGCTCAAATCTGATAACACAGATCGACGCAGCTCAAAAATCCGCATCGAATGCACTATACTACTTTGAGAAACGCTTAATACAAAAATTAGTTATGATCGTTTGAAAAATGATGCATTAGTGTATGTTGAGTTTCCATGTACACTCAACATTGCTTCCAAAAACATTTTGACAAAAATTTTTTCGAAAAATTTCAAAATAATTTAGCAAAAAGTAGATGTTTTTAGATTCCGTTTTTCAAGGCAAAGACGATGGACAATGTTATTCAACGAAAAAAATAATTCTTCAGGGTGAAAATCGAGGATATAAGTGTGAACTTATATCAGTTGATATCTCGGTGCTTTTTTAAGCTAGCGCAAATCTGATAACACAGATCGACGCAGCTTAAAAATCCGCATCGAATGCACTATACTACATTGAGAAACGCTTAATACAAAAATTAGTTATGATCGTTTGAAAAATGATGCATTAGTGTATGTTGAGTTTCCATGTACACTCAACATTGCTTCCAAAAACATTTTGACAAAAATTTTTTCGAAAAATTTCAAAATAATTTAGCAAAAAGTAGATGTTTTTAGATTCCGTTTTTCAAGGCAAAGACGATGGACAATGTTATTCAACGAAAAAAATAATTCTTCAGGGTGAAAATCGAGGATATAAGTGTGAACTTATATCAGTTGATATCTCGGTGCATTTTTAAGCTAGCGCAAATCTGATAACACAGATCGACGCAGCTCAAAAATCCGCATCGAATGCACTATACTACATTGAGAAACGCTTAATACAAAAATTAGTTATGATCGTTTGAAAAATGATGCATTAGTGTATGTTGAGTTTCCATGTACACTCAACATTGCTTCCAAAAACATTTTGACAAAAATTTTTTCGAAAAATTTCAAGATAATTTAGCGAAAAGTAGATGTTTTTAGATTCCGTTTTTCAAAGCAAAGACGATGGACAATGTTATTCGACGAAAAAAATAATTCTTCAGGGTGAAAATCGAGGATATAAGTGTGAACTTATATCAGTTGATATCTCGGTGCATTTTCAAGCTAGCGCAAATCTGATAACACAGATCGACGCAGCTTAAAAATCCGCATTGAATGCACTATACTACATTGAGAAACGCTTAATACAAAAATTAGTTATGATCGTTTGAAAAATGATGCATTAGTGTATGTTGAGTTTCCATGTACACTCAACATTGCTTCCAAAAACATTTTGACAAAAATTTTTTCGAAAAATTTCAAAATAATTTAGCAAAAAGTAGATGTTTTTAGATTCCGTTTTTCAAGGCAAAGACGATGGACAATGTTATTCAACGAAAAAAATAATTCTTCAGGGTGAAAATCGAGGATATAAGTGTGAACTTATATCAGTTGATATCTCGGTGCTTTTTTAAGCTAGCGCAAATCTGATAACACAGATCGACGCAGCTTAAAAATCCGCATTGAATGCACTATACTACATTGAGAAACGCTTAATACAAAAATTAGTTATGATCGTTTGAAAAATGATGCATTAGTGTATGTTGAGTTTCCATGTACACTCAACATTGCTTCCAAAAACATTTTGACAAAAATTTTTTCGAAAAATTTCAGAATAATTTAGCAAAAAGTAGATGTTTTTAGATTCCTTTTTTCAAGGCAAAGACGATGGACAATGTTATTCAACGAAAAAATTAATTCTTCAGGGTGAAAATCGAGGATATAAGTGTGAACTCATATCAGTTGATATCTCGGTGCATTTTTAAGCTAGCGCAAATCTGATAACACAGATCGACGCAGCTCAACAATCCGCATCGAATGCACTATACTACATTGAGAAACGCTTAATAATAAAATTAGTTATGATCGTTTGAAAAACGATGCATTAGTGTATGTTGAGTTTCCATGTACACTCAACATTGCTTCCAAAAACATTTTGACAAAAATTTTTTCGAAAAATTTCAAGATAATTTAGCGAAAAGTAGATGTTTTTAGATTCCGTTTTTCAAGGCAAAGACGATGGACAATGTTATTCAACGAAAAAATTAATTCTTCAGGGTGAAAATCGAGGATATAAGTGTGAACTTATATCAGTTGATATCTCGGTGCATTTTCAAGCTAGCGCAAATCTGATAACACAGATCGACGCAGCTCAAAAATCCGCATCGAATGCACTATACTACATTGAGAAACGCTTAATACAAAAATTAGTTATGATCGTTTGAAAAATGATGCATTAGTGTATGTTGAGTTTCCATGTACACTCAACATTGCTTCCAAAAACATTTTGACAAAAATTTTTTCGAAAAATTTCAAAATAATTTAGCAAAAAGTAGATGTTTTTAGATTCCGTTTTTCAAGGCGAAGACGATGGACAATGTTATTCAACGAAAAAATTAATTCTTCAGGGTGAAAATCGAGGATATAAGTGTGAACTTATATCAGTTGATATCTCGGTGCATTTTCAAGCTAGCGCAAATCTGATAACACAGATCGACGCAGCTCAAAAATCCGCA
The DNA here is from genome assembly GCA_964057225.1 of Auanema rhodensis. Lineage (NCBI taxonomy): Eukaryota > Metazoa > Nematoda > Chromadorea > Rhabditida > Rhabditidae > Auanema > Auanema rhodense. Next base: position 2,667,148 of record OZ059899.1, on the reverse strand, counting down.
TCGAATGCACTATACTACATTGAGAAACGCTTAATACAAAAATTAGTTATGATCGTTTGAAAAATGATGCATTAGTGTATGTTGAGTTTCCATGTACACTCAACATTGCTTCCAAAAACATTTTGACAAAAATTTTTTCGAAAAATTTCAAAATAATTTAGCAAAAAGTAGATGTTTTTAGATTCCGTTTTTCAAGGCGAAGACGATGGACAATGTTATTCAACGAAAAAAATAATTCTTCAGGGTGAAAATCGAGGATATAAGTGTGAACTTATATCAGTTGATATCTCGGTGCTTTTTTAAGCTAGCGCAAATCTGATAACACAGATCGACGCAGCTTAAAAATCCGCATCGAATGCACTATACTACATTGAGAAACGCTTAATACAAAAATTAGTTATGATCGTTTGAAAAATGATGCATTAGTGTATGTTGAGTTTCCATGTACACTCAACATTGCTTCCAAAAACATTTTGACAAAAATTTTTTCGAAAAATTTCAAAATAATTTAGCAAAAAGTAGATGTTTTTAGATTCCTTTTTTCAAGGCAAAGACGATGGACAATGTTATTCAACGAAAAAATTAATTCTTCAGGGTGAAAATCGAGGATATATGTGTGAACTCATATCAGTTGATATCTCGGTGCATTTTTAAGCTAGCGCAAATCTGATAACACAGATCGACGCAGCTCAACAATCCGCATCGAATGCACTATACTACATTGAGAAACGCTTAATACAAAAATTAGTTATGATCGTTTGAAAAATGATGCATTAGTGTATGTTGAGTTTCCATGTACACTCAACATTGCTTCCAAAAACATTTTGACAAAAATTTTTTCGAAAAATTTCAAGATAATTTAGCGAAAAGTAGATGTTTTTAGATTCCGTTTTTCAAGGCAAAGACGATGGACAATGTTATTCAACGAAAAAATTAATTCTTCAGGGTGAAAATCGAGGAAATAAGTGTGAACTTATATCAGTTGATATCTCGGTGCTTTTTTAAGCTAGCGCAAATCTGATAACACAGATCGACGCAGCTTAAAAATCCGCATCGAATGCACTATACTACATTGAGAAACGCTTAATACAAAAATTAGTTATGATCGTTTGAAAAATGATGCATTAGTGTATGTTGAGTTTCCATGTACACTCAACATTGCTTCCAAAAACATTTTGACAAAAATTTTTTCGAAAAATTTCAAAATAATTTAGCAAAAAGTAGATGTTTTTAGATTCCTTTTTTCAAGGCAAAGACGATGGACAATGTTATTCAACGAAAAAATTAATTCTTCAGGGTGAAAATCGAGGATATATGTGTGAACTCATATCAGTTGATATCTCGGTGCATTTTTAAGCTAGCGCAAATCTGATAACACAGATCGACGCAGCTCAGAAATCCGCATCGAATGCACTATACTACATTGAGAAACGCTTAATACAAAAATTAGTTATGATCGTTTGAAAAATGATGCATTAGTGTATGTTGAGTTTCCATGTACACTCAACATTGCTTCCAAAAACATTTTGACAAAAATTTTTTCGAAAAATTTCAAAATAATTTAGCAAAAAGTAGATGTTTTTAGATTCCGTTTTTCAAGGCGAAGACGATGGACAATGTTATTCAACGAAAAAATTAATTCTTCAGGGTTAAAATCGAGGATATAAGTGTGAACTTATATCAGTTGATATCTCGGTGCATTTTCAAGCTAGCGCAAATCTGATAACACAGATCGACGCAGCTCAAAAATCCGCATCGAATGCACTATACTACATTGAGAAACGCTTAATACAAAAATTAGTTATGATCGTTTGAAAAATGATGCATTAGTGTATGTTGAGTTTCCATGTACACTCAACATTGCTTCCAAAAACATTTTGACAAAAATTTTTTCGAAAAATTTCAAAATAATTTAGCAAAAAGTAGATGTTTTTAGATTCCGTTTTTCAAGGCGAAGACGATGGACAATGTTATTCAACGAAAAAAATAATTCTTCAGGGTGAAAATCGAGGATATAAGTGTGAACTTATATCAGTTGATATCTCGGTGCTTTTTTAAGCTAGCGCAAATCTGATAACACAGATCGACGCAGCTTAAAAATCCGCATCGAATGCACTATACTACATTGAGAAACGCTTAATACAAAAATTAGTTATGATCGTTTGAAAAATGATGCATTAGTGTATGTTGAGTTTCCATGTACACTCAACATTGCTTCCAAAAACATTTTGACAAAAATTTTTTCGAAAAATTTCAAAATAATTTAGCAAAAAGTAGATGTTTTTAGATTCCTTTTTTCAAGGCAAAGACGATGGACAATGTTATTCAACGAAAAAATTAATTCTTCAGGGTGAAAATCGAGGATATATGTGTGAACTCATATCAGTTGATATCTCGGTGCATTTTTAAGCTAGCGCAAATCTGATAACACAGATCGACGCAGCTCAACAATCCGCATCGAATGCACTATACTACATTGAGAAACGCTTAATACAAAAATTAGTTATGATCGTTTGAAAAATGATGCATTAGTGTATGTTGAGTTTCCATGTACACTCAACATTGCTTCCAAAAACATTTTGACAAAAATTTTTTCGAAAAATTTCAAGATAATTTAGCGAAAAGTAGATGTTTTTAGATTCCGTTTTTCAAGGCAAAGACGATGGACAATGTTATTCAACGAAAAAATTAATTCTTCAGGGTGAAAATCGAGGATATAAGTGTGAACTTATATCAGTTGATATCTCGGTGCTTTTTTAAGCTAGCGCAAATCTGATAACACAGATCGACGCAGCTTAAAAATCCGCATCGAATGCACTATACTACATTGAGAAACGCTTAATACAAAAATTAGTTATGATCGTTTGAAAAATGATGCATTAGTGTATGTTGAGTTTCCATGTACACTCAACATTGCTTCCAAAAACATTTTGACAAAAATTTTTTCGAAAAATTTCAAAATAATTTAGCAAAAAGTAGATGTTTTTAGATTCCTTTTTTCAAGGCAAAGACGATGGACAATGTTATTCAACGAAAAAATTAATTCTTCAGGGTGAAAATCGAGGATATATGTGTGAACTCATATCAGTTGATATCTCGGTGCATTTTTAAGCTAGCGCAAATCTGATAACACAGATCGACGCAGCTCAACAATCCGCATCGAATGCACTATACTACATTGAGAAACGCTTAATACAAAAATTAGTTATGATCGTTTGAAAAATGATGCATTAGTGTATGTTGACTTTTCCATGTACACTCAACATTGCTTCCAAAAACATTTTGACAAAAATTTTTTCGAAAAATTTCAAAATAATTTAGCAAAAAGTAGATGTTTTTAGATTCCGTTTTTCAAGGCGAAGACGATGGACAATGTTATTCAACGAAAAAAATAATTCTTCAGGGTGAAAATCGAGGATATAAGTGTGAACTTATATCAGTTGATATCTCGGTGCTTTTTTAAGCTAGCGCAAATCTGATAACACAGATCGACGCAGCTTAAAAATCCGCATCGAATGCACTATACTACATTGAGAAACGCTTAATACAAAAATTAGTTATGATCGTTTGAAAAATGATGCATTAGTGTATGTTGAGTTTCCATGTACACTCAACATTGCTTCCAAAAACATTTTGACAAAAATTTTTTCGAAAAATTTCAAAATAATTTAGCAAAAAGTAGATGTTTTTAGATTCCTTTTTTCAAGGCAAAGACGATGGACAATGTTATTCAACGAAAAAATTAATTCTTCAGGGTGAAAATCGAGGATATATGTGTGAACTCATATCAGTTGATATCTCGGTGCATTTTTAAGCTAGCGCAAATCTGATAACACAGATCGACGCAGCTCAACAATCCGCATCGAATGCACTATACTACATTGAGAAACGCTTAATACAAAAATTAGTTATGATCGTTTGAAAAATGATGCATTAGTGTATGTTGAGTTTCCATGTACACTCAACATTGCTTCCAAAAACATTTTGACAAAAATTTTTTCGAAAAATTTCAAGATAATTTAGCGAAAAGTAGATGTTTTTAGATTCCGTTTTTCAAGGCAAAGACGATGGACAATGTTATTCAACGAAAAAATTAATTCTTCAGGGTGAAAATCGAGGATATAAGTGTGAACTTATATCAGTTGATATCTCGGTGCTTTTTTAAGCTAGCGCAAATCTGATAACACAGATCGACGCAGCTTAAAAATCCGCATCGAATGCACTATACTACATTGAGAAACGCTTAATACAAAAATTAGTTATGATCGTTTGAAAAATGATGCATTAGTGTATGTTGAGTTTCCATGTACACTCAACATTGCTTCCAAAAACATTTTGACAAAAATTTTTTCGAAAAATTTCAAAATAATTTAGCAAAAAGTAGATGTTTTTAGATTCCTTTTTTCAAGGCAAAGACGATGGACAATGTTATTCAACGAAAAAATTAATTCTTCAGGGTGAAAATCGAGGATATATGTGTGAACTCATATCAGTTGATATCTCGGTGCATTTTTAAGCTAGCGCAAATCTGATAACACAGATCGACGCAGCTCAACAATCCGCATCGAATGCACTATACTACATTGAGAAACGCTTAATACAAAAATTAGTTATGATCGTTTGAAAAATGATGCATTAGTGTATGTTGAGTTTCCATGTACACTCAACATTGCTTCCAAAAACATTTTGACAAAAATTTTTTCGAAAAATTTCAAGATAATTTAGCGAAAAGTAGATGTTTTTAGATTCCGTTTTTCAAGGCAAAGACGATGGACAATGTTATTCAACGAAAAAATTAATTCTTCAGGGTGAAAATCGAGGATATAAGTGTGAACTTATATCAGTTGATATCTCGGTGCTTTTTTAAGCTAGCGCAAATCTGATAACACAGATCGACGCAGCTTAAAAATCCGCATCGAATGCACTATACTACATTGAGAAACGCTTAATACAAAAATTAGTTATGATCGTTTGAAAAATGATGCATTAGTGTATGTTGAGTTTCCATGTACACTCAACATTGCTTCCAAAAACATTTTGACAAAAATTTTTTCGAAAAATTTCAAAATAATTTAGCAAAAAGTAGATGTTTTTAGATTCCTTTTTTCAAGGCAAAGACGATGGACAATGTTATTCAACGAAAAAATTAATTCTTCAGGGTGAAAATCGAGGATATATGTGTGAACTCATATCAGTTGATATCTCGGTGCATTTTTAAGCTAGCGCAAATCTGATAACACAGATCGACGCAGCTCAAAAATCCGCATCGAATGCACTATACTACATTGAGAAACGCTTAATACAAAAATTAGTTATGATCGTTTGAAAAATGATGCATTAGTGTATGTTGAGTTTCCATGTACACTCAACATTGCTTCCAAAAACATTTTGACAAAAATTTTTTCGAAAAATTTCAAAATAATTTAGCAAAAAGTAGATGTTTTTAGATTCCGTTTTTCAAGGCAAAGACGATGGACAATGTTATTCAACGAAAAAAATAATTCTTCAGGGTGAAAATCGAGGATATAAGTGTGAACTTATATCAGTTGATATCTCGGTGCTTTTTTAAGCTAGCGCAAATCTGATAACACAGATCGACGCAGCTTAAAAATCCGCATCGAATGCACTATACTACATTGAGAAACGCTTAATACAAAAATTAGTTATGATCGTTTGAAAAATGATGCATTAGTGTATGTTGAGTTTCCATGTACACTCAACATTGCTTCCAAAAACATTTTGACAAAAATTTTTTCGAAAAATTTCAAAATAATTTAGCGAAAAGTAGATGTTTTTAGATTCCGTTTTTCAAGGCAAAGACGATGGACAATGTTATTCAACGAAAAAATTAATTCTTCAGGGTGAAAATCGAGGATATAAGTGTGAACTTATATCAGTTGATATCTCGGTGCATTTTTAAGCTAGCGCAAATCTGATAACACAGATCGACGCAGCTCAAAAATCCGCATCGAATGCACTATACTACATTGAGAAACGCTTAATACAAAAATTAGTTATGATCGTTTGAAAAATGATGCATTAGTGTATGTTGAGTTTCCATGTACACTCAACATTGCTTCCAAAAACATTTTGACAAAAATTTTTTCGAAAAATTTCAAGATAATTTAGCGAAAAGTAGATGTTTTTAGATTCCGTTTTTCAAAGCAAAGACGATGGACAATGTTATTCGACGAAAAAAATAATTCTTCAGGGTGAAAATCGAGGATATAAGTGTGAACTTATATCAGTTGATATCTCGGTGCATTTTCAAGCTAGCGCAAATCTGATAACACAGATCGACGCAGCTTAAAAATCCGCATTGAATGCACTATACTACATTGAGAAACGCTTAATACAAAAATTAGTTATGATCGTTTGAAAAATGATGCATTAGTGTATGTTGAGTTTCCATGTACACTCAACATTGCTTCCAAAAACATTTTGACAAAAATTTTTTCGAAAAATTTCAAAATAATTTAGCAAAAAGTAGATGTTTTTAGATTCCGTTTTTCAAGGCAAAGACGATGGACAATGTTATTCAACGAAAAAAATAATTCTTCAGGGTGAAAATCGAGGATATAAGTGTGAACTTATATCAGTTGATATCTCGGTGCTTTTTTAAGCTAGCGCAAATCTGATAACACAGATCGACGCAGCTTAAAAATCCGCATTGAATGCACTATACTACATTGAGAAACGCTTAATACAAAAATTAGTTATGATCGTTTGAAAAATGATGCATTAGTGTATGTTGAGTTTCCATGTACACTCAACATTGCTTCCAAAAACATTTTGACAAAAATTTTTTCGAAAAATTTCAGAATAATTTAGCAAAAAGTAGATGTTTTTAGATTCCTTTTTTCAAGGCAAAGACGATGGACAATGTTATTCAACGAAAAAATTAATTCTTCAGGGTGAAAATCGAGGATATAAGTGTGAACTCATATCAGTTGATATCTCGGTGCATTTTTAAGCTAGCGCAAATCTGATAACACAGATCGACGCAGCTCAACAATCCGCATCGAATGCACTATACTACATTGAGAAACGCTTAATAATAAAATTAGTTATGATCGTTTGAAAAACGATGCATTAGTGTATGTTGAGTTTCCATGTACACTCAACATTGCTTCCAAGAACATTTTGACAAAAATTTTTTCGAAAAATTTCAAAATAATTTAGCAGAAAGTAGATGTTTTTAGATTCCATTTTTCAAGGCAAAGACGATGGACAATGTTATTCGACGAAAAAAATAATTCTTCAGGGTGAAAATCGAGGATATAAGTGTGAACTTATATCAGTTGATATCTCGGTGCATTTTCAAGCTAGCGCAAATCTGATAACACAGATCGACGCAGCTCAACAATCCGCATCGAATGCACTATACTACATTGAGAAACGCTTAATAATAAAATTAGTTATGATCGTTTGAAAAACGATGCATTAGTGTATGTTGAGTTTCCATGTACACTCAACATTGCTTCCAAGAACATTTTGACAAAAATTTTTTCGAAAAATTTCAAAATAATTTAGCAAAAAGTAGATGTTTTTAGATTCCGTTTTTCAAGGCGAAGACGATGGACAATGTTATTCAACGAAAAAATTAATTCTTCAGGGTGAAAATCGAGGATATAAGTGTGAACTTATATCAGTTGATATCTCGGTGCATTTTCAAGCTAGCGCAAATCTGATAACACAGATCGACGCAGCTCAAAAATCCGCATCGAATGCACTATACTACATTGAGAAACGCTTAATACAAAAATTAGTTATGATCGTTTGAAAAATGATGCATTAGTGTATGTTGAGTTTCCATGTACACTCAACATTGCTTCCAAAAACATTTTGACAAAAATTTTTTCGAAAAATTTCAAAATAATTTAGCAAAAAGTAGATGTTTTTAGATTCCGTTTTTCAAGGCGAAGACGATGGACAATGTTATTCAACGAAAAAAATAATTCTTCAGGGTGAAAATCGAGGATATAAGTGTGAACTTATATCAGTTGATATCTCGGTGCTTTTTTAAGCTAGCGCAAATCTGATAACACAGATCGACGCAGCTTAAAAATCCGCATCGAATGCACTATACTACATTGAGAAACGCTTAATACAAAAATTAGTTATGATCGTTTGAAAAATGATGCATTAGTGTATGTTGAGTTTCCATGTACACTCAACATTGCTTCCAAAAACATTTTGACAAAAATTTTTTCGAAAAATTTCAAAATAATTTAGCAAAAAGTAGATGTTTTTAGATTCCTTTTTTCAAGGCAAAGACGATGGACAATGTTATTCAACGAAAAAATTAATTCTTCAGGGTGAAAATCGAGGATATATGTGTGAACTCATATCAGTTGATATCTCGGTGCATTTTTAAGCTAGCGCAAATCTGATAACACAGATCGACGCAGCTCAACAATCCGCATCGAATGCACTATACTACATTGAGAAACGCTTAATACAAAAATTAGTTATGATCGTTTGAAAAATGATGCATTAGTGTATGTTGAGTTTCCATGTACACTCAACATTGCTTCCAAAAACATTTTGACAAAAATTTTTTCGAAAAATTTCAAGATAATTTAGCGAAAAGTAGATGTTTTTAGATTCCGTTTTTCAAGGCAAAGACGATGGACAATGTTATTCAACGAAAAAATTAATTCTTCAGGGTGAAAATCGAGGATATAAGTGTGAACTTATATCAGTTGATATCTCGGTGCTTTTTTAAGCTAGCGCAAATCTGATAACACAGATCGACGCAGCTTAAAAATCCGCATCGAATGCACTATACTACATTGAGAAACGCTTAATACAAAAATTAGTTATGATCGTTTGAAAAATGATGCATTAGTGTATGTTGAGTTTCCATGTACACTCAACATTGCTTCCAAAAACATTTTGACAAAAATTTTTTCGAAAAATTTCAAAATAATTTAGCAAAAAGTAGATGTTTTTAGATTCCTTTTTTCAAGGCAAAGACGATGGACAATGTTATTCAACGAAAAAATTAATTCTTCAGGGTGAAAATCGAGGATATATGTGTGAACTCATATCAGTTGATATCTCGGTGCATTTTTAAGCTAGCGCAAATCTGATAACACAGATCGACGCAGCTCAGAAATCCGCATCGAATGCACTATACTACATTGAGAAACGCTTAATACAAAAATTAGTTATGATCGTTTGAAAAATGATGCATTAGTGTATGTTGAGTTTCCATGTACACTCAACATTGCTTCCAAAAACATTTTGACAAAAATTTTTTCGAAAAATTTCAAAATAATTTAGCAAAAAGTAGATGTTTTTAGATTCCGTTTTTCAAGGCGAAGACGATGGACAATGTTATTCAACGAAAAAATTAATTCTTCAGGGTGAAAATCGAGGATATAAGTGTGAACTTATATCAGTTGATATCTCGGTGCATTTTCAAGCTAGCGCAAATCTGATAACACAGATCGACGCAGCTCAAAAATCCGCATCGAATGCACTATACTACATTGAGAAACGCTTAATACAAAAATTAGTTATGATCGTTTGAAAAATGATGCATTAGTGTATGTTGACTTTTCCATGTACACTCAACATTGCTTCCAAAAACATTTTGACAAAAATTTTTTCGAAAAATTTCAAAATAATTTAGCAAAAAGTAGATGTTTTTAGATTCCGTTTTTCAAGGCGAAGACGATGGACAATGTTATTCAACGAAAAAAATAATTCTTCAGGGTGAAAATCGAGGATATAAGTGTGAACTTATATCAGTTGATATCTCGGTGCTTTTTTAAGCTAGCGCAAATCTGATAACACAGATCGACGCAGCTTAAAAATCCGCATCGAATGCACTATACTACATTGAGAAACGCTTAATACAAAAATTAGTTATGATCGTTTGAAAAATGATGCATTAGTGTATGTTGAGTTTCCATGTACACTCAACATTGCTTCCAAAAACATTTTGACAAAAATTTTTTCGAAAAATTTCAAAATAATTTAGCAAAAAGTAGATGTTTTTAGATTCCTTTTTTCAAGGCAAAGACGATGGACAATGTTATTCAACGAAAAAATTAATTCTTCAGGGTGAAAATCGAGGATATATGTGTGAACTCATATCAGTTGATATCTCGGTGCATTTTTAAGCTAGCGCAAATCTGATAACACAGATCGACGCAGCTCAACAATCCGCATCGAATGCACTATACTACATTGAGAAACGCTTAATACAAAAATTAGTTATGATCGTTTGAAAAATGATGCATTAGTGTATGTTGAGTTTCCATGTACACTCAACATTGCTTCCAAAAACATTTTGACAAAAATTTTTTCGAAAAATTTCAAGATAATTTAGCGAAAAGTAGATGTTTTTAGATTCCGTTTTTCAAGGCAAAGACGATGGACAATGTTATTCAACGAAAAAATTAATTCTTCAGGGTGAAAATCGAGGATATAAGTGTGAACTTATATCAGTTGATATCTCGGTGCTTTTTTAAGCTAGCGCAAATCTGATAACACAGATCGACGCAGCTTAAAAATCCGCATCGAATGCACTATACTACATTGAGAAACGCTTAATACAAAAATTAGTTATGATCGTTTGAAAAATGATGCATTAGTGTATGTTGAGTTTCCATGTACACTCAACATTGCTTCCAAAAACATTTTGACAAAAATTTTTTCGAAAAATTTCAAAATAATTTAGCAAAAAGTAGATGTTTTTAGATTCCTTTTTTCAAGGCAAAGACGATGGACAATGTTATTCAACGAAAAAATTAATTCTTCAGGGTGAAAATCGAGGATATATGTGTGAACTCATATCAGTTGATATCTCGGTGCATTTTTAAGCTAGCGCAAATCTGATAACACAGATCGACGCAGCTCAACAATCCGCATCGAATGCACTATACTACATTGAGAAACGCTTAATACAAAAATTAGTTATGATCGTTTGAAAAATGATGCATTAGTGTATGTTGAGTTTCCATGTACACTCAACATTGCTTCCAAAAACATTTTGACAAAAATTTTTTCGAAAAATTTCAAGATAATTTAGCGAAAAGTAGATGTTTTTAGATTCCGTTTTTCAAGGCAAAGACGATGGACAATGTTATTCAACGAAAAAATTAATTCTTCAGGGTGAAAATCGAGGATATAAGTGTGAACTTATATCAGTTGATATCTCGGTGCTTTTTTAAGCTAGCGCAAATCTGATAACACAGATCGACGCAGCTTAAAAATCCGCATCGAATGCACTATACTACATTGAGAAACGCTTAATACAAAAATTAGTTATGATCGTTTGAAAAATGATGCATTAGTGTATGTTGAGTTTCCATGTACACTCAACATTGCTTCCAAAAACATTTTGACAAAAATTTTTTCGAAAAATTTCAAAATAATTTAGCAAAAAGTAGATGTTTTTAGATTCCTTTTTTCAAGGCAAAGACGATGGACAATGTTATTCAACGAAAAAATTAATTCTTCAGGGTGAAAATCGAGGATATATGTGTGAACTCATATCAGTTGATATCTCGGTGCATTTTTAAGCTAGCGCAAATCTGATAACACAGATCGACGCAGCTCAAAAATCCGCATCGAATGCACTATACTACATTGAGAAACGCTTAATACAAAAATTAGTTATGATCGTTTGAAAAATGATGCATTAGTGTATGTTGAGTTTCCATGTACACTCAACATTGCTTCCAAAAACATTTTGACAAAAATTTTTTCGAAAAATTTCAAAATAATTTAGCAAAAAGTAGATGTTTTTAGATTCCGTTTTTCAAGGCGAAGACGATGGACAATGTTATTCAACGAAAAAATTAATTCTTCAGGGTGAAAATCGAGGATATAAGTGTGAACTTATATCAGTTGATATCTCGGTGCATTTTCAAGCTAGCGCAAATCTGATAACACAGATCGACGCAGCTCAAAAATCCGCATCGAATGCACTATACTACATTGAGAAACGCTTAATACAAAAATTAGTTATGATCGTTTGAAAAATGATGCATTAGTGTATGTTGAGTTTCCATGTACACTCAACATTGCTTCCAAAAACATTTTGACAAAAATTTTTTCGAAAAATTTCAAAATAATTTAGCAAAAAGTAGATGTTTTTAGATTCCGTTTTTCAAGGCGAAGACGATGGACAATGTTATTCAACGAAAAAAATAATTCTTCAGGGTGAAAATCGAGGATATAAGTGTGAACTTATATCAGTTGATATCTCGGTGCTTTTTTAAGCTAGCGCAAATCTGATAACACAGATCGACGCAGCTTAAAAATCCGCATCGAATGCACTATACTACATTGAGAAACGCTTAATACAAAAATTAGTTATGATCGTTTGAAAAATGATGCATTAGTGTATGTTGAGTTTCCATGTACACTCAACATTGCTTCCAAAAACATTTTGACAAAAATTTTTTCGAAAAATTTCAAAATAATTTAGCAAAAAGTAGATGTTTTTAGATTCCTTTTTTCAAGGCAAAGACGATGGACAATGTTATTCAACGAAAAAATTAATTCTTCAGGGTGAAAATCGAGGATATATGTGTGAACTCATATCAGTTGATATCTCGGTGCATTTTTAAGCTAGCGCAAATCTGATAACACAGATCGACGCAGCTCAACAATCCGCATCGAATGCACTATACTACATTGAGAAACGCTTAATACAAAAATTAGTTATGATCGTTTGAAAAATGATGCATTAGTGTATGTTGAGTTTCCATGTACACTCAACATTGCTTCCAAAAACATTTTGACAAAAATTTTTTCGAAAAATTTCAAGATAATTTAGCGAAAAGTAGATGTTTTTAGATTTCGTTTTTCAAGGCAAAGACGATGGACAATGTTATTCAACGAAAAAATTAATTCTTCAGGGTGAAAATCGAGGATATATGTGTGAACTCATATCAGTTGATATCTCGGTGCATTTTTAAGCTAGCGCAAATCTGATAACACAGATCGACGCCGCTCAACAATCCGCATCGAATGCACTATACTACATTGAGAAACGCTTAATACAAAAATTAGTTATGATCGTTTGAAAAATGATGCATTAGTGTATGTTGAGTTTCCATGTACACTCAACATTGCTTCCAAAAACATTTTGACAAAAATTTTTTCGAAAAATTTCAAGATAATTTAGCGAAAAATAGATGTTTTTAGATTCCGTTTTTCAAGGCAAAGACGATGGACAATGTTATTCAACGAAAAAATTAATTCTTCAGGGTGAAAATCGAGGATATAAGTGTGAACTTATATCAGTTGATATCTCGGTGCATTTTCAAGCTAGCGCAAATCTGATAACACAGATCGACGCAGCTCAAAAATCCGCATCGAATGCACTATACTACATTGAGAAACGCTTAATACAAAAATTAGTTATGATCGTTTGAAAAATGATGCATTAGTGTATGTTGAGTTTCCATGTACACTCAACATTGCTTCCAAAAACATTTTGACAAAAATTTTTTCGAAAAATTTCAGAATAATTTAGCAAAAAGTAGATGTTTTTAGATTCCGTTTTTCAAGGCGAAGACGATGGACAATGTTATTCAACGAAAAAAATAATTCTTCAGGGTGAAAATCGAGGATATAAGTGTGAACTTATATCAGTTGATATCTCGGTGCTTTTTTAAGCTAGCGCAAATCTGATAACACAGATCGACGCAGCTTAAAAATCCGCATCGAATGCACTATACTACATTGAGAAACGCTTAATACAAAAATTAGTTATGATCGTTTGAAAAATGATGCATTAGTGTATGTTGAGTTTCCATGTACACTCAACATTGCTTCCAAAAACATTTTGACAAAAATTTTTTCGAAAAATTTCAAAATAATTTAGCGAAAAGTAGATGTTTTTAGATTCCGTTTTTCAAGGCAAAGACGATGGACAATGTTATTCAACGAAAAAAATAATTCTTCAGGGTGAAAATCGAGGATATAAGTGTGAACTTATATCAGTTGATATCTCGGTGCATTTTTAAGCTAGCGCAAATCTGATAACACAGATCGACGCAGCTCAAAAATCCGCATCGAATGCACTATACTACATTGAGAAACGCTTAATACAAAAATTAGTTATGATCGTTTGAAAAATGATGCATTAGTGTATGTTGAGTTTCCATGTACACTCAACATTGCTTCCAAAAACATTTTGACAAAAATTTTTTCGAAAAATTTCAAAATAATTTAGCAAAAAGTAGATGTTTTTAGATTCCGTTTTTCAAGGCGAAGACGATGGACAATGTTATTCAACGAAAAAAATAATTCTTCAGGGTGAAAATCGAGGATATAAGTGTGAACTTATATCAGTTGATATCTCGGTGCTTTTTTAAGCTAGCGCAAATCTGATAACACAGATCGACGCAGCTTAAAAATCCGCATCGAATGCACTATACTACATTGAGAAACGCTTAATACAAAAATTAGTTATGATCGTTTGAAAAATGATGCATTAGTGTATGTTGAGTTTCCATGTACACTCAACATTGCTTCCAAAAACATTTTGACAAAAATTTTTTCGAAAAATTTCAAAATAATTTAGCGAAAAGTAGATGTTTTTAGATTCCGTTTTTTAAGGCAAAGACGATGGACAATGTTATTCAACGAAAAAAATAATTCTTCAGGGTGAAAATCGAGGATATAAGTGTGAACTTATATCAGTTGATATCTCGGTGCATTTTTAAGCTAGCGCAAATCTGATAACACAGATCGACGCAGCTCAAAAATCCGCATCGAATGCACTATACTACATTGAGAAACGCTTAATACAAAAATTAGTTATGATCGTTTGAAAAATGATGCATTAGTGTATGTTGAGTTTCCATGTACACTCAACATTGCTTCCAAAAACATTTTGACAAAACTTTTTTCGAAAAATTTCAAAATAATTTAGCAAAAAGTAGATGTTTTTAGATTCTGTTTTTCAAAGCAAAGACGATGGACAATGTTATTCAACGAAAAAAATAATTCTTCAGGGTGAAAATCGAGGATATAAGTGTGAACTTATATCAGTTGATATCTCGGTGCATTTTTAAGCTAGCGCAAATCTGATAACACAGATCGACGCAGCTCAAAAATCCGCATTGAATGCACTATACTACATTGAGAAACGCTCAATACAAAAATTAGTTATGATCGTTTGAAAAATGATGCATTAGTGTATGTTGAGTTTCCATGTACACTCAACATTGCTTCCAAAAACATTTTGACAAAAATTTTTTCGAAAAATTTCAAAATAATTTAGCAAAAAGTAGATGTTTTTAGATTCCTTTTTTCAAGGCGAAGACGATGGACAACGTTATTCAACGAAAAAAATAATTCTTCAGGGTGAAAATCGAGGATATAAGTGTGAACTTATATCAGTTGATATCTTGGTGCATTTTTAAGCTAGCGCAAATCTGATAACACAGATCGACGCAGCTTAAAAATCCGCATCGAATGCACTATACTACATTGAGAAACGCTTAATACAAAAATTAGTTATGATCGTTTGAAAAATGATGCATTAGTGTATGTTGAGTTTCCATGTACACTCAACATTGCTTCCAAAAACATTTTGACAAAAATTTTTTCGAAAAATTTCAAAATAATTTAGCAAAAAGTAGATGTTTTTAGATTCCTTTTTTCAAGGCAAAGACGATGGATAATGTTATTCAACGAAAAAATTAATTCTTCAGGGTGAAAATCGAGGATATATGTGTGAACTCATATCAGTTGATATCTCGGTGCATTTTTAAGCTAGCGCAAATCTGATAACACAGATCGACGCAGCTCAACAATCCGCATCGAATGCACTATACTACATTGAGAAACGCTTAATACAAAAATTAGTTATGATCGTTTGAAAAATGATGCATTAGTGTATGTTGAGTTTCCATGTACACTCAACATTGCTTCCAAAAACATTTTGACAAAAATTTTTTCGAAAAATTTCAAGATAATTTAGCGAAAAGTAGATGTTTTTAGATTCCGTTTTTCAAGGCAAAGACGATGGACAATGTTATTCAACGAAAAAATTAATTCTTCAGGGTGAAAATCGAGGATATAAGTGTGAACTTATATCAGTTGATATCTCGGTGCTTTTTTAAGCTAGCGCAAATCTGATAACACAGATCGACGCAGCTCAAAAATCCGCATCGAATGCACTATACTACATTGAGAAACGCTTAATACAAAAATTAGTTATGATCGTTTGAAAAATGATGCATTAGTGTATGTTGAGTTTCCATGTACACTCAACATTGCTTCCAAAAACATTTTGACAAAAATTTTTTCGAAAAATTTCAAAATAATTTAGCAAAAAGTAGATGTTTTTAGATTCCGTTTTTCAAGGCGAAGACGATGGACAATGTTATTCAACGAAAAAATTAATTCTTCAGGGTGAAAATCGAGGATATAAGTGTGAACTTATATCAGTTGATATCTCGGTGCATTTTCAAGCTAGCGCAAATCTGATAACACAGATCGACGCAGCTCAAAAATCCGCATCGAATGCACTATACTACATTGAGAAACGCTTAATACAAAAATTAGTTATGATCGTTTGAAAAATGATGCATTAGTGTATGTTGAGTTTCCATGTACACTCAACATTGCTTCCAAAAACATTTTGACAAAAATTTTTTCGAAAAATTTCAAAATAATTTAGCAAAAAGTAGATGTTTTTAGATTCCGTTTTTCAAGGCGAAGACGATGGACAATGTTATTCAACGAAAAAAATAATTCTTCAGGGTGAAAATCGAGGATATAAGTGTGAACTTATATCAGTTGATATCTCGGTGCTTTTTTAAGCTAGCGCAAATCTGATAACACAGATCGACGCAGCTTAAAAATCCGCATCGAATGCACTATACTACATTGAGAAACGCTTAATACAAAAATTAGTTATGATCGTTTGAAAAATGATGCATTAGTGTATGTTGAGTTTCCATGTACACTCAACATTGCTTCCAAAAACATTTTGACAAAAATTTTTTCGAAAAATTTCAAAATAATTTAGCAAAAAGTAGATGTTTTTAGATTCCTTTTTTCAAGGCAAAGACGATGGACAATGTTATTCAACGAAAAAATTAATTCTTCAGGGTGAAAATCGAGGATATATGTGTGAACTCATATCAGTTGATATCTCGGTGCATTTTTAAGCTAGCGCAAATCTGATAACACAGATCGACGCAGCTCAACAATCCGCATCGAATGCACTATACTACATTGAGAAACGCTTAATACAAAAATTAGTTATGATCGTTTGAAAAATGATGCATTAGTGTATGTTGAGTTTCCATGTACACTCAACATTGCTTCCAAAAACATTTTGACAAAAATTTTTTCGAAAAATTTCAAGATAATTTAGCGAAAAGTAGATGTTTTTAGATTTCGTTTTTCAAGGCAAAGACGATGGACAATGTTATTCAACGAAAAAATTAATTCTTCAGGGTGAAAATCGAGGATATATGTGTGAACTCATATCAGTTGATATCTCGGTGCATTTTTAAGCTAGCGCAAATCTGATAACACAGATCGACGCCGCTCAACAATCCGCATCGAATGCACTATACTACATTGAGAAACGCTTAATACAAAAATTAGTTATGATCGTTTGAAAAATGATGCATTAGTGTATGTTGAGTTTCCATGTACACTCAACATTGCTTCCAAAAACATTTTGACAAAAATTTTTTCGAAAAATTTCAAGATAATTTAGCGAAAAATAGATGTTTTTAGATTCCGTTTTTCAAGGCAAAGACGATGGACAATGTTATTCAACGAAAAAATTAATTCTTCAGGGTGAAAATCGAGGATATAAGTGTGAACTTATATCAGTTGATATCTCGGTGCATTTTCAAGCTAGCGCAAATCTGATAACACAGATCGACGCAGCTCAAAAATCCGCATCGAATGCACTATACTACATTGAGAAACGCTTAATACAAAAATTAGTTATGATCGTTTGAAAAATGATGCATTAGTGTATGTTGAGTTTCCATGTACACTCAACATTGCTTCCAAAAACATTTTGACAAAAATTTTTTCGAAAAATTTCAGAATAATTTAGCAAAAAGTAGATGTTTTTAGATTCCGTTTTTCAAGGCGAAGACGATGGACAATGTTATTCAACGAAAAAAATAATTCTTCAGGGTGAAAATCGAGGATATAAGTGTGAACTTATATCAGTTGATATCTCGGTGCTTTTTTAAGCTAGCGCAAATCTGATAACACAGATCGACGCAGCTTAAAAATCCGCATCGAATGCACTATACTACATTGAGAAACGCTTAATACAAAAATTAGTTATGATCGTTTGAAAAATGATGCATTAGTGTATGTTGAGTTTCCATGTACACTCAACATTGCTTCCAAAAACATTTTGACAAAAATTTTTTCGAAAAATTTCAAAATAATTTAGCGAAAAGTAGATGTTTTTAGATTCCGTTTTTCAAGGCAAAGACGATGGACAATGTTATTCAACGAAAAAAATAATTCTTCAGGGTGAAAATCGAGGATATAAGTGTGAACTTATATCAGTTGATATCTCGGTGCATTTTTAAGCTAGCGCAAATCTGATAACACAGATCGACGCAGCTCAAAAATCCGCATCGAATGCACTATACTACATTGAGAAACGCTTAATACAAAAATTAGTTATGATCGTTTGAAAAATGATGCATTAGTGTATGTTGAGTTTCCATGTACACTCAACATTGCTTCCAAAAACATTTTGACAAAAATTTTTTCGAAAAATTTCAAAATAATTTAGCAAAAAGTAGATGTTTTTAGATTCCGTTTTTCAAGGCGAAGACGATGGACAATGTTATTCAACGAAAAAAATAATTCTTCAGGGTGAAAATCGAGGATATAAGTGTGAACTTATATCAGTTGATATCTCGGTGCTTTTTTAAGCTAGCGCAAATCTGATAACACAGATCGACGCAGCTTAAAAATCCGCATCGAATGCACTATACTACATTGAGAAACGCTTAATACAAAAATTAGTTATGATCGTTTGAAAAATGATGCATTAGTGTATGTTGAGTTTCCATGTACACTCAACATTGCTTCCAAAAACATTTTGACAAAAATTTTTTCGAAAAATTTCAAAATAATTTAGCGAAAAGTAGATGTTTTTAGATTCCGTTTTTTAAGGCAAAGACGATGGACAATGTTATTCAACGAAAAAAATAATTCTTCAGGGTGAAAATCGAGGATATAAGTGTGAACTTATATCAGTTGATATCTCGGTGCATTTTTAAGCTAGCGCAAATCTGATAACACAGATCGACGCAGCTTAAAAATCCGCATCGAATGCACTATACTACATTGAGAAACGCTTAATACAAAAATTAGTTATGATCGTTTGAAAAATGATGCATTAGTGTATGTTGAGTTTCCATGTACACTCAACATTGCTTCCAAAAACATTTTGACAAAAATTTTTTCGAAAAATTTCAAAATAATTTAGCGAAAAGTAGATGTTTTTAGATTCCGTTTTTTAAGGCAAAGACGATGGACAATGTTATTCAACGAAAAAAATAATTCTTCAGGGTGAAAATCGAGGATATAAGTGTGAACTTATATCAGTTGATATCTCGGTGCATTTTTAAGCTAGCGCAAATCTGATAACACAGATCGACGCAGCTCAAAAATCCGCATCGAATGCACTATACTACATTGAGAAACGCTTAATACAAAAATTAGTTATGATCGTTTGAAAAATGATGCATTAGTGTATGTTGAGTTTCCATGTACACTCAACATTGCTTCCAAAAACATTTTGACAAAACTTTTTTCGAAAAATTTCAAAATAATTTAGCAAAAAGTAGATGTTTTTAGATTCTGTTTTTCAAAGCAAAGACGATGGACAATGTTATTCAACGAAAAAAATAATTCTTCAGGGTGAAAATCGAGGATATAAGTGTGAACTTATATCAGTTGATATCTCGGTGCATTTTTAAGCTAGCGCAAATCTGATAACACAGATCGACGCAGCTCAAAAATCCGCATTGAATGCACTATACTACATTGAGAAACGCTCAATACAAAAATTAGTTATGATCGTTTGAAAAATGATGCATTAGTGTATGTTGAGTTTCCATGTACACTCAACATTGCTTCCAAAAACATTTTGACAAAAATTTTTTCGAAAAATTTCAAAATAATTTAGCAAAAAGTAGATGTTTTTAGATTCCTTTTTTCAAGGCGAAGACGATGGACAACGTTATTCAACGAAAAAAATAATTCTTCAGGGTGAAAATCGAGGATATAAGTGTGAACTTATATCAGTTGATATCTTGGTGCATTTTTAAGCTAGCGCAAATCTGATAACACAGATCGACGCAGCTTAAAAATCCGCATCGAATGCACTATACTACATTGAGAAACGCTTAATACAAAAATTAGTTATGATCGTTTGAAAAATGATGCATTAGTGTATGTTGAGTTTCCATGTACACTCAACATTGCTTCCAAAAACATTTTGACAAAAATTTTTTCGAAAAATTTCAAAATAATTTAGCAAAAAGTAGATGTTTTTAGATTCCTTTTTTCAAGGCAAAGACGATGGACAATGTTATTCAACGAAAAAATTAATTCTTCAGGGTGAAAATCGAGGATATATGTGTGAACTCATATCAGTTGATATCTCGGTGCATTTTTAAGCTAGCGCAAATCTGATAACACAGATCGACGCAGCTCAACAATCCGCATCGAATGCACTATACTACATTGAGAAACGCTTAATACAAAAATTAGTTATGATCGTTTGAAAAATGATGCATTAGTGTATGTTGAGTTTCCATGTACACTCAACATTGCTTCCAAAAACATTTTGACAAAAATTTTTTCGAAAAATTTCAAGATAATTTAGCGAAAAGTAGATGTTTTTAGATTTCGTTTTTCAAGGCAAAGACGATGGACAATGTTATTCAACGAAAAAATTAATTCTTCAGGGTGAAAATCGAGGATATATGTGTGAACTCATATCAGTTGATATCTCGGTGCATTTTTAAGCTAGCGCAAATCTGATAACACAGATCGACGCCGCTCAACAATCCGCATCGAATGCACTATACTACATTGAGAAACGCTTAATACAAAAATTAGTTATGATCGTTTGAAAAATGATGCATTAGTGTATGTTGAGTTTCCATGTACACTCAACATTGCTTCCAAAAACATTTTGACAAAAATTTTTTCGAAAAATTTCAAGATAATTTAGCGAAAAATAGATGTTTTTAGATTCCGTTTTTCAAGGCAAAGACGATGGACAATGTTATTCAACGAAAAAATTAATTCTTCAGGGTGAAAATCGAGGATATAAGTGTGAACTTATATCAGTTGATATCTCGGTGCATTTTCAAGCTAGCGCAAATCTGATAACACAGATCGACGCAGCTCAAAAATCCGCATCGAATGCACTATACTACATTGAGAAACGCTTAATACAAAAATTAGTTATGATCGTTTGAAAAATGATGCATTAGTGTATGTTGAGTTTCCATGTACACTCAACATTGCTTCCAAAAACATTTTGACAAAAATTTTTTCGAAAAATTTCAGAATAATTTAGCAAAAAGTAGATGTTTTTAGATTCCGTTTTTCAAGGCGAAGACGATGGACAATGTTATTCAACGAAAAAAATAATTCTTCAGGGTGAAAATCGAGGATATAAGTGTGAACTTATATCAGTTGATATCTCGGTGCTTTTTTAAGCTAGCGCAAATCTGATAACACAGATCGACGCAGCTTAAAAATCCGCATCGAATGCACTATACTACATTGAGAAACGCTTAATACAAAAATTAGTTATGATCGTTTGAAAAATGATGCATTAGTGTATGTTGAGTTTCCATGTACACTCAACATTGCTTCCAAAAACATTTTGACAAAAATTTTTTCGAAAAATTTCAAAATAATTTAGCGAAAAGTAGATGTTTTTAGATTCCGTTTTTCAAGGCAAAGACGATGGACAATGTTATTCAACGAAAAAAATAATTCTTCAGGGTGAAAATCGAGGATATAAGTGTGAACTTATATCAGTTGATATCTCGGTGCATTTTTAAGCTAGCGCAAATCTGATAACACAGATCGACGCAGCTCAAAAATCCGCATCGAATGCACTATACTACATTGAGAAACGCTTAATACAAAAATTAGTTATGATCGTTTGAAAAATGATGCATTAGTGTATGTTGAGTTTCCATGTACACTCAACATTGCTTCCAAAAACATTTTGACAAAAATTTTTTCGAAAAATTTCAAAATAATTTAGCAAAAAGTAGATGTTTTTAGATTCCTTTTTTCAAGGCAAAGACGATGGACAATGTTATTCAACGAAAAAATTAATTCTTCAGGGTGAAAATCGAGGATATATGTGTGAACTCATATCAGTTGATATCTCGGTGCATTTTTAAGCTAGCGCAAATCTGATAACACAGATCGACGCAGCTCAACAATCCGCATCGAATGCACTATACTACATTGAGAAACGCTTAATACAAAAATTAGTTATGATCGTTTGAAAAATGATGCATTAGTGTATGTTGAGTTTCCATGTACACTCAACATTGCTTCCAAAAACATTTTGACAAAAATTTTTTCGAAAAATTTCAAGATAATTTAGCGAAAAGTAGATGTTTTTAGATTTCGTTTTTCAAGGCAAAGACGATGGACAATGTTATTCAACGAAAAAATTAATTCTTCAGGGTGAAAATCGAGGATATATGTGTGAACTCATATCAGTTGATATCTCGGTGCATTTTTAAGCTAGCGCAAATCTGATAACACAGATCGACGCCGCTCAACAATCCGCATCGAATGCACTATACTACATTGAGAAACGCTTAATACAAAAATTAGTTATGATCGTTTGAAAAATGATGCATTAGTGTATGTTGAGTTTCCATGTACACTCAACATTGCTTCCAAAAACATTTTGACAAAAATTTTTTCGAAAAATTTCAAGATAATTTAGCGAAAAATAGATGTTTTTAGATTCCGTTTTTCAAGGCAAAGACGATGGACAATGTTATTCAACGAAAAAATTAATTCTTCAGGGTGAAAATCGAGGATATAAGTGTGAACTTATATCAGTTGATATCTCGGTGCATTTTCAAGCTAGCGCAAATCTGATAACACAGATCGACGCAGCTCAAAAATCCGCATCGAATGCACTATACTACATTGAGAAACGCTTAATACAAAAATTAGTTATGATCGTTTGAAAAATGATGCATTAGTGTATGTTGAGTTTCCATGTACACTCAACATTGCTTCCAAAAACATTTTGACAAAAATTTTTTCGAAAAATTTCAGAATAATTTAGCAAAAAGTAGATGTTTTTAGATTCCGTTTTTCAAGGCGAAGACGATGGACAATGTTATTCAACGAAAAAAATAATTCTTCAGGGTGAAAATCGAGGATATAAGTGTGAACTTATATCAGTTGATATCTCGGTGCTTTTTTAAGCTAGCGCAAATCTGATAACACAGATCGACGCAGCTTAAAAATCCGCATCGAATGCACTATACTACATTGAGAAACGCTTAATACAAAAATTAGTTATGATCGTTTGAAAAATGATGCATTAGTGTATGTTGAGTTTCCATGTACACTCAACATTGCTTCCAAAAACATTTTGACAAAAATTTTTTCGAAAAATTTCAAAATAATTTAGCGAAAAGTAGATGTTTTTAGATTCCGTTTTTCAAGGCAAAGACGATGGACAATGTTATTCAACGAAAAAAATAATTCTTCAGGGTGAAAATCGAGGATATAAGTGTGAACTTATATCAGTTGATATCTCGGTGCATTTTTAAGCTAGCGCAAATCTGATAACACAGATCGACGCAGCTCAAAAATCCGCATCGAATGCACTATACTACATTGAGAAACGCTTAATACAAAAATTAGTTATGATCGTTTGAAAAATGATGCATTAGTGTATGTTGAGTTTCCATGTACACTCAACATTGCTTCCAAAAACATTTTGACAAAAATTTTTTCGAAAAATTTCAAAATAATTTAGCAAAAAGTAGATGTTTTTAGATTCCGTTTTTCAAGGCGAAGACGATGGACAATGTTATTCAACGAAAAAAATAATTCTTCAGGGTGAAAATCGAGGATATAAGTGTGAACTTATATCAGTTGATATCTCGGTGCTTTTTTAAGCTAGCGCAAATCTGATAACACAGATCGACGCAGCTTAAAAATCCGCATCGAATGCACTATACTACATTGAGAAACGCTTAATACAAAAATTAGTTATGATCGTTTGAAAAATGATGCATTAGTGTATGTTGAGTTTCCATGTACACTCAACATTGCTTCCAAAAACATTTTGACAAAAATTTTTTCGAAAAATTTCAAAATAATTTAGCGAAAAGTAGATGTTTTTAGATTCCGTTTTTTAAGGCAAAGACGATGGACAATGTTATTCAACGAAAAAAATAATTCTTCAGGGTGAAAATCGAGGATATAAGTGTGAACTTATATCAGTTGATATCTCGGTGCATTTTTAAGCTAGCGCAAATCTGATAACACAGATCGACGCAGCTCAAAAATCCGCATCGAATGCACTATACTACATTGAGAAACGCTTAATAAAAAAATTAGTTATGATCGTTTGAAAAATGATGCATTAGTGTATGTTGAGTTTCCATGTACACTCAACATTGCTTCCAAAAACATTTTGACAAAACTTTTTTCGAAAAATTTCAAAATAATTTAGCAAAAAGTAGATGTTTTTAGATTCTGTTTTTCAAAGCAAAGACGATGGACAATGTTATTCAACGAAAAAAATAATTCTTCAGGGTGAAAATCGAGGATATAAGTGTGAACTTATATCAGTTGATATCTCGGTGCATTTTTAAGCTAGCGCAAATCTGATAACACAGATCGACGCAGCTCAAAAATCCGCATTGAATGCACTATACTACATTGAGAAACGCTCAATACAAAAATTAGTTATGATCGTTTGAAAAATGATGCATTAGTGTATGTTGAGTTTCCATGTACACTCAACATTGCTTCCAAAAACATTTTGACAAAAATTTTTTCGAAAAATTTCAAAATAATTTAGCAAAAAGTAGATGTTTTTAGATTCCTTTTTTCAAGGCGAAGACGATGGACAACGTTATTCAACGAAAAAAATAATTCTTCAGGGTGAAAATCGAGGATATAAGTGTGAACTTATATCAGTTGATATCTTGGTGCATTTTTAAGCTAGCGCAAATCTGATAACACAGATCGACGCAGCTTAAAAATCCGCATCGAATGCACTATACTACATTGAGAAACGCTTAATACAAAAATTAGTTATGATCGTTTGAAAAATGATGCATTAGTGTATGTTGAGTTTCCATGTACACTCAACATTGCTTCCAAAAACATTTTGACAAAAATTTTTTCGAAAAATTTCAAGATAATTTAGCGAAAAGTAGATGTTTTCAGATTCCTTTTTTCAAGGCAAAGACGATGGACAATGTTATTCAACGAAAAAATTAATTCTTCAGGGTGAAAATCGAGGATATAAGTGTGAACTTATATCAGTTGATATCTCGGTGCATTTTCAAGCTAGCGCAAATCTGATAACACAGATCGACGCAGCTCAAAAATCCGCATCGAATGCACTATACTACATTGAGAAACGCTTAATACAAAAATTAGTTATGATCGTTTGAAAAATGATGCATTAGTGTATGTTGAGTTTCCATGTACACTCAACATTGCTTCCAAAAACATTTTGACAAAAATTTTTTCGAAAAATTTCAAAATAATTTAGCAAAAAGTAGATGTTTTTAGATTTCTTTTTTCAAGGCGAAGACGATGGACAACGTTATTCAACGAAAAAAAAAAATCTTCAGGGTGAAAATCGAGGATATAAGTGTGAACTTATATCAGTTGATATCTTGGTGCATTTTTAAGCTAGCGCAAATCTGATAACACAGATCGACGCAGCTTAAAAATCCGCATCGAATGCACTATACTACATTGAGAAACGCTTAATACAAAAATTAGTTATGATCGTTTGAAAAATGATGCATTAGTGTATGTTGAGTTTCCATGTACACTCAACATTGCTTCCAAAAACATTTTGACAAAAATTTTTTCGAAAAATTTCAAGATAATTTAGCGAAAAGTAGATGTTTTCAGATTCCTTTTTTCAAGGCAAAGACGATGGACAATGTTATTCAACGAAAAAATTAATTCTTCAGGGTGAAAATCGAGGATATAAGTGTGAACTTATATCAGTTGATATCTCGGTGCATTTTCAAGCTAGCGCAAATCTGATAACACAGATCGACGCAGCTCAAAAATCCGCATCGAATGCACTATACTACATTGAGAAACGCTTAATACAAAAATTAGTTATGATCGTTTGAAAAATGATGCATTAGTGTATGTTGAGTTTCCATGTACACTCAACATTGCTTCCAAAAACATTTTGACAAAAATTTTTTCGAAAAATTTCAAAATAATTTAGCAAAAAGTAGATGTTTTTAGATTCCGTTTTTCAAGGCGAAGACGATGGACAATGTTATTCAACGAAAAAAATAATTCTTCAGGGTGAAAATCGAGGATATAAGTGTGAACTTATATCAGTTGATATCTCGGTGCTTTTTTAAGCTAGCGCAAATCTGATAACACAGATCGACGCAGCTTAAAAATCCGCATCGAATGCACTATACTACATTGAGAAACGCTCAATACAAAAATTAGTTATGATCGTTTGAAAAATGATGCATTAGTGTATGTTGAGTTTCCATGTACACTCAACATTGCTTCCAAAAACATTTTGACAAAAATTTTTTCGAAAAATTTCAAAATAATTTAGCAAAAAGTAGATGTTTTTAGATTCCTTTTTTCAAGGCGAAGACGATGGACAACGTTATTCAACGAAAAAAATAATTCTTCAGGGTGAAAATCGAGGATATAAGTGTGAACTTATATCAGTTGATATCTTGGTGCATTTTTAAGCTAGCGCAAATCTGATAACACAGATCGACGCAGCTTAAAAATCCGCATCGAATGCACTATACTACATTGAGAAACGCTTAATACAAAAATTAGTTATGATCGTTTGAAAAATGATGCATTAGTGTATGTTGAGTTTCCATGTACACTCAACATTGCTTCCAAAAACATTTTGACAAAAATTTTTTCGAAAAATTTCAAAATAATTTAGCAAAAAGTAGATGTTTTTAGATTCCTTTTTTCAAGGCGAAGACGATGGACAACGTTATTCAACGAAAAAAATAATTCTTCAGGGTGAAAATCGAGGATATAAGTGTGAACTTATATCAGTTGATATCTTGGTGCATTTTTAAGCTAGCGCAAATCTGATAACACAGATCGACGCAGCTTAAAAATCCGCATCGAATGCACTATACTACATTGAGAAACGCTTAATACAAAAATTAGTTATGATCGTTTGAAAAATGATGCATTAGTGTATGTTGAGTTTCCATGTACACTCAACATTGCTTCCAAAAACATTTTGACAAAAATTTTTTCGAAAAATTTCAAGATAATTTAGCGAAAAGTAGATGTTTTCAGATTCCTTTTTTCAAGGCAAAGACGATGGACAATGTTATTCAACGAAAAAATTAATTCTTCAGGGTGAAAATCGAGGATATAAGTGTGAACTTATATCAGTTGATATCTCGGTGCATTTTCAAGCTAGCGCAAATCTGATAACACAGATCGACGCAGCTCAAAAATCCGCATCGAATGCACTATACTACATTGAGAAACGCTTAATACAAAAATTAGTTATGATCGTTTGAAAAATGATGCATTAGTGTATGTTGAGTTTCCATGTACACTCAACATTGCTTCCAAAAACATTTTGACAAAAATTTTTTCGAAAAATTTCAAAATAATTTAGCAAAAAGTAGATGTTTTTAGATTCCTTTTTTCAAGGCGAAGACGATGGACAACGTTATTCAACGAAAAAAATAATTCTTCAGGGTGAAAATCGAGGATATAAGTGTGAACTTATATCAGTTGATATCTTGGTGCATTTTTAAGCTAGCGCAAATCTGATAACACAGATCGACGCAGCTTAAAAATCCGCATCGAATGCACTATACTACATTGAGAAACGCTTAATACAAAAATTAGTTATGATCGTTTGAAAAATGATGCATTAGTGTATGTTGAGTTTCCATGTACACTCAACATTGCTTCCAAAAACATTTTGACAAAAATTTTTTCGAAAAATTTCAAGATAATTTAGCGAAAAGTAGATGTTTTCAGATTCCTTTTTTCAAGGCAAAGACGATGGACAATGTTATTCAACGAAAAAATTAATTCTTCAGGGTGAAAATCGAGGATATAAGTGTGAACTTATATCAGTTGATATCTCGGTGCATTTTCAAGCTAGCGCAAATCTGATAACACAGATCGACGCAGCTCAAAAATCCGCATCGAATGCACTATACTACATTGAGAAACGCTTAATACAAAAATTAGTTATGATCGTTTGAAAAATGATGCATTAGTGTATGTTGAGTTTCCATGTACACTCAACATTGCTTCCAAAAACATTTTGACAAAAATTTTTTCGAAAAATTTCAAAATAATTTAGCAAAAAGTAGATGTTTTTAGATTCCGTTTTTCAAGGCGAAGACGATGGACAATGTTATTCAACGAAAAAAATAATTCTTCAGGGTGAAAATCGAGGATATAAGTGTGAACTTATATCAGTTGATATCTCGGTGCTTTTTTAAGCTAGCGCAAATCTGATAACACAGATCGACGCAGCTTAAAAATCCGCATCGAATGCACTATACTACATTGAGAAACGCTCAATACAAAAATTAGTTATGATCGTTTGAAAAATGATGCATTAGTGTATGTTGAGTTTCCATGTACACTCAACATTGCTTCCAAAAACATTTTGACAAAAATTTTTTCGAAAAATTTCAAGATAATTTAGCAAAAAGTAGATGTTTTTAGATTCCGTTTTTTAAGGCAAAGACGATGGACAATGTTATTCAACGAAAAAAATAATTCTTCAGGGTGAAAATCGAGGATATAAGTGTGAACTTATATCAGTTGATATCTCGGTGCATTTTTAAGCTAGCGCAAATCTGATAACACAGATCGACGTAGCTTAAAAATCCGCATCGAATGCACTATACTACATTGAGAAACGCTCAATACAAAAATTAGTTATGATCGTTTGAAAAATGATGCATTAGTGTATGTTGAGTTTCCATGTACACTCAACATTGCTTCCAAAAACATTTTGACAAAAATTTTTTCGAAAAATTTCAAGATAATTTAGCGAAAAGTAGATGTTTTTAGATTCCGTTTTTCAAGGCAAAGACGATGGACAATGTTATTCAACGAAAAAATTAATTCTTCAGGGTGAAAATCGAGGATATATGTGTGAACTCATATCAGTTGATATCTCGGTGCATTTTTAAGCTAGCGCAAATCTGATAACACAGATCGACGCAGCTCAACAATCCGCATCGAATGCACTATACTACATTGAGAAACGCTTAATACAAAAATTAGTTATGATCGTTTGAAAAATGATGCATTAGTGTATGTTGAGTTTCCATGTACACTCAACATTGCTTCCAAAAACATTTTGACAAAAATTTTTTCGAAAAATTTCAAAATAATTTAGCAAAAAGTAGATGTTTTTAGATTCCTTTTTTCAAGGCGAAGACGATGGACAACGTTATTCAACGAAAAAAATAATTCTTCAGGGTGAAAATCGAGGATATAAGTGTGAACTTATATCAGTTGATATCTTGGTGCATTTTTAAGCTAGCGCAAATCTGATAACACAGATCGACGCAGCTTAAAAATCCGCATCGAATGCACTATACTACATTGAGAAACGCTTAATACAAAAATTAGTTATGATCGTTTGAAAAATGATGCATTAGTGTATGTTGAGTTTCCATGTACACTCAACATTGCTTCCAAAAACATTTTGACAAAAATTTTTTCGAAAAATTTCAAGATAATTTAGCGAAAAGTAGATGTTTTCAGATTCCTTTTTTCAAGGCAAAGACGATGGACAATGTTATTCAACGAAAAAATTAATTCTTCAGGGTGAAAATCGAGGATATAAGTGTGAACTTATATCAGTTGATATCTCGGTGCTTTTTTAAGCTAGCGCAAATCTGATAACACAGATCGACGCAGCTTAAAAATCCGCATCGAATGCACTATACTACATTGAGAAACGCTTAATACAAAAATTAGTTATGATCGTTTGAAAAATGATGCATTAGTGTATGTTGAGTTTCCATGTACACTCAACATTGCTTCCAAAAACATTTTGACAAAAATTTTTTCGAAAAATTTCAAAATAATTTAGCAAAAAGTAGATGTTTTTAGATTCCGTTTTTCAAGGCGAAGACGATGGACAATGTTATTCAACGAAAAAAATAATTCTTCAGGGTGAAAATCGAGGATATAAGTGTGAACTTATATCAGTTGATATCTCGGTGCTTTTTTAAGCTAGCGCAAATCTGATAACACAGATCGACGCAGCTTAAAAATCCGCATCGAATGCACTATACTACATTGAGAAACGCTTAATACAAAAATTAGTTATGATCGTTTGAAAAATGATGCATTAGTGTATGTTGAGTTTCCATGTACACTCAACATTGCTTCCAAAAACATTTTGACAAAAATTTTTTCGAAAAATTTCAAAATAATTTAGCAAAAAGTAGATGTTTTTAGATTCCGTTTTTCAAGGCGAAGACGATGGACAATGTTATTCAACGAAAAAATTAATTCTTCAGGGTGAAAATCGAGGATATATGTGTGAACTCATATCAGTTGATATCTCGGTGCATTTTTAAGCTAGCGCAAATCTGATAACACAGATCGACGTAGCTTAAAAATCCGCATCGAATGCACTATACTACATTGAGAAACGCTCAATACAAAAATTAGTTATGATCGTTTGAAAAATGATGCATTAGTGTATGTTGAGTTTCCATGTACACTCAACATTGCTTCCAAAAACATTTTGACAAAAATTTTTTCGAAAAATTTCAAGATAATTTAGCGAAAAGTAGATGTTTTTAGATTCCGTTTTTCAAGGCAAAGACGATGGACAATGTTATTCAACGAAAAAATTAATTCTTCAGGGTGAAAATCGAGGATATATGTGTGAACTCATATCAGTTGATATCTCGGTGCATTTTTAAGCTAGCGCAAATCTGATAACACAGATCGACGCAGCTCAACAATCCGCATCGAATGCACTATACTACATTGAGAAACGCTTAATACAAAAATTAGTTATGATCGTTTGAAAAATGATGCATTAGTGTATGTTGAGTTTCCATGTACACTCAACATTGCTTCCAAAAACATTTTGACAAAAATTTTTTCGAAAAATTTCAAAATAATTTAGCAAAAAGTAGATGTTTTTAGATTCCTTTTTTCAAGGCGAAGACGATGGACAACGTTATTCAACGAAAAAAATAATTCTTCAGGGTGAAAATCGAGGATATAAGTGTGAACTTATATCAGTTGATATCTTGGTGCATTTTTAAGCTAGCGCAAATCTGATAACACAGATCGACGCAGCTTAAAAATCCGCATCGAATGCACTATACTACATTGAGAAACGCTTAATACAAAAATTAGTTATGATCGTTTGAAAAATGATGCATTAGTGTATGTTGAGTTTCCATGTACACTCAACATTGCTTCCAAAAACATTTTGACAAAAATTTTTTCGAAAAATTTCAAGATAATTTAGCGAAAAGTAGATGTTTTCAGATTCCTTTTTTCAAGGCAAAGACGATGGACAATGTTATTCAACGAAAAAATTAATTCTTCAGGGTGAAAATCGAGGATATAAGTGTGAACTTATATCAGTTGATATCTCGGTGCTTTTTTAAGCTAGCGCAAATCTGATAACACAGATCGACGCAGCTTAAAAATCCGCATCGAATGCACTATACTACATTGAGAAACGCTTAATACAAAAATTAGTTATGATCGTTTGAAAAATGATGCATTAGTGTATGTTGAGTTTCCATGTACACTCAACATTGCTTCCAAAAACATTTTGACAAAAATTTTTTCGAAAAATTTCAAAATAATTTAGCAAAAAGTAGATGTTTTTAGATTCCGTTTTTCAAGGCGAAGACGATGGACAATGTTATTCAACGAAAAAAATAATTCTTCAGGGTGAAAATCGAGGATATAAGTGTGAACTTATATCAGTTGATATCTCGGTGCTTTTTTAAGCTAGCGCAAATCTGATAACACAGATCGACGCAGCTTAAAAATCCGCATCGAATGCACTATACTACATTGAGAAACGCTTAATACAAAAATTAGTTATGATCGTTTGAAAAATGATGCATTAGTGTATGTTGAGTTTCCATGTACACTCAACATTGCTTCCAAAAACATTTTGACAAAAATTTTTTCGAAAAATTTCAAAATAATTTAGCAAAAAGTAGATGTTTTTAGATTCCGTTTTTCAAGGCGAAGACGATGGACAATGTTATTCAACGAAAAAATTAATTCTTCAGGGTGAAAATCGAGGATATATGTGTGAACTCATATCAGTTGATATCTCGGTGCATTTTTAAGCTAGCGCAAATCTGATAACACAGATCGACGCAGCTCAACAATCCGCATCG
This sequence comes from Auanema rhodensis, assembly GCA_964057225.1. Lineage (NCBI taxonomy): Eukaryota > Metazoa > Nematoda > Chromadorea > Rhabditida > Rhabditidae > Auanema > Auanema rhodense. The sequence continues at coordinate 2,634,500 of OZ059899.1, read as the reverse complement.
AATGCACTATACTACATTGAGAAACGCTTAATACAAAAATTAGTTATGATCGTTTGAAAAATGATGCATTAGTGTATGTTGAGTTTCCATGTACACTCAACATTGCTTCCAAAAACATTTTGACAAAAATTTTTTCGAAAAATTTCAAGATAATTTAGCAAAAAGTAGATGTTTTTAGATTCCGTTTTTTAAGGCAAAGACGATGGACAATGTTATTCAACGAAAAAAATAATTCTTCAGGGTGAAAATCGAGGATATAAGTGTGAACTTATATCAGTTGATATCTCGGTGCATTTTTAAGCTAGCGCAAATCTGATAACACAGATCGACGCAGCTCAACAATCCGCATCGAATGCACTATACTACATTGAGAAACGCTTAATACAAAAATTAGTTATGATCGTTTGAAAAATGATGCATTAGTGTATGTTGAGTTTCCATGTACACTCAACATTGCTTCCAAAAACATTTTGACAAAAATTTTTTCGAAAAATTTCAAGATAATTTAACAAAAAGTAGATGTTTTTAGATTCCGTTTTTTAAGGCAAAGACGATGGACAATGTTATTCAACGAAAAAAATAATTCTTCAGGGTGAAAATCGAGGATATAAGTGTGAACTTATATCAGTTGATATCTCGGTGCATTTTTAAGCTAGCGCAAATCTGATAACACAGATCGACGTAGCTTAAAAATCCGCATCGAATGCACTATACTACATTGAGAAACGCTCAATACAAAAATTAGTTATGATCGTTTGAAAAATGATGCATTAGTGTATGTTGAGTTTCCATGTACACTCAACATTGCTTCCAAAAACATTTTGACAAAAATTTTTTCGAAAAATTTCAAGATAATTTAGCGAAAAGTAGATGTTTTTAGATTCCGTTTTTCAAGGCAAAGACGATGGACAATGTTATTCAACGAAAAAATTAATTCTTCAGGGTGAAAATCGAGGATATATGTGTGAACTCATATCAGTTGATATCTCGGTGCATTTTTAAGCTAGCGCAAATCTGATAACACAGATCGACGCAGCTCAACAATCCGCATCGAATGCACTATACTACATTGAGAAACGCTTAATACAAAACTTAGTTATGATCGTTTGAAAAATGATGCATTAGTGTATGTTGAGTTTCCATGTACACTCAACATTGCTTCCAAAAACATTTTGACAAAAATTTTTTCGAAAAATTTCAAAATAATTTAGCAAAAAGTAGATGTTTTTAGATTCCTTTTTTCAAGGCGAAGACGATGGACAACGTTATTCAACGAAAAAAATAATTCTTCAGGGTGAAAATCGAGGATATAAGTGTGAACTTATATCAGTTGATATCTTGGTGCATTTTTAAGCTAGCGCAAATCTGATAACACAGATCGACGCAGCTTAAAAATCCGCATCGAATGCACTATACTACATTGAGAAACGCTTAATACAAAAATTAGTTATGATCGTTTGAAAAATGATGCATTAGTGTATGTTGAGTTTCCATGTACACTCAACATTGCTTCCAAAAACATTTTGACAAAAATTTTTTCGAAAAATTTCAAGATAATTTAGCGAAAAGTAGATGTTTTCAGATTCCTTTTTTCAAGGCAAAGACGATGGACAATGTTATTCAACGAAAAAATTAATTCTTCAGGGTGAAAATCGAGGATATAAGTGTGAACTTATATCAGTTGATATCTCGGTGCTTTTTTAAGCTAGCGCAAATCTGATAACACAGATCGACGCAGCTTAAAAATCCGCATCGAATGCACTATACTACATTGAGAAACGCTTAATACAAAAATTAGTTATGATCGTTTGAAAAATGATGCATTAGTGTATGTTGAGTTTCCATGTACACTCAACATTGCTTCCAAAAACATTTTGACAAAAATTTTTTCGAAAAATTTCAAAATAATTTAGCAAAAAGTAGATGTTTTTAGATTCCGTTTTTCAAGGCGAAGACGATGGACAATGTTATTCAACGAAAAAAATAATTCTTCAGGGTGAAAATCGAGGATATAAGTGTGAACTTATATCAGTTGATATCTCGGTGCTTTTTTAAGCTAGCGCAAATCTGATAACACAGATCGACGCAGCTTAAAAATCCGCATCGAATGCACTATACTACATTGAGAAACGCTCAATACAAAAATTAGTTATGATCGTTTGAAAAATGATGCATTAGTGTATGTTGAGTTTCCATGTACACTCAACATTGCTTCCAAAAACATTTTGACAAAAATTTTTTCGAAAAATTTCAAAATAATTTAGCAAAAAGTAGATGTTTTTAGATTCCTTTTTTCAAGGCGAAGACGATGGACAACGTTATTCAACGAAAAAAATAATTCTTCAGGGTGAAAATCGAGGATATAAGTGTGAACTTATATCAGTTGATATCTTGGTGCATTTTTAAGCTAGCGCAAATCTGATAACACAGATCGACGCAGCTTAAAAATCCGCATCGAATGCACTATACTACATTGAGAAACGCTTAATACAAAAATTAGTTATGATCGTTTGAAAAATGATGCATTAGTGTATGTTGAGTTTCCATGTACACTCAACATTGCTTCCAAAAACATTTTGACAAAAATTTTTTCGAAAAATTTCAAGATAATTTAGCAAAAAGTAGATGTTTTTAGATTCCGTTTTTTAAGGCAAAGACGATGGACAATGTTATTCAACGAAAAAAATAATTCTTCAGGGTGAAAATCGAGGATATAAGTGTGAACTTATATCAGTTGATATCTCGGTGCATTTTTAAGCTAGCGCAAATCTGATAACACAGATCGACGTAGCTTAAAAATCCGCATCGAATGCACTATACTACATTGAGAAACGCTCAATACAAAAATTAGTTATGATCGTTTGAAAAATGATGCATTAGTGTATGTTGAGTTTCCATGTACACTCAACATTGCTTCCAAAAACATTTTGACAAAAATTTTTTCGAAAAATTTCAAGATAATTTAGCGAAAAGTAGATGTTTTTAGATTCCGTTTTTCAAGGCAAAGACGATGGACAATGTTATTCAACGAAAAAATTAATTCTTCAGGGTGAAAATCGAGGATATAAGTGTGAACTTATATCAGTTGATATCTCGGTGCATTTTTAAGCTAGCGCAGATCTGATAACACAGATCGACGCAGCTCAAAAATCCGCATCGAATGCACTATACTACATTGAGAAACGCTTAATACAAAAATTAGTTATGATCGTTTGAAAAATGATGCATTAGTGTATGTTGAGTTTCCATGTACACTCAACATTGCTTCCAAAAACATTTTGACAAAAATTTTTTCGAAAAATTTCAAAATAATTTAGCAAAAAGTAGATGTTTTTAGATTCCTTTTTTCAAGGCGAAGACGATGGACAACGTTATTCAACGAAAAAAATAATTCTTCAGGGTGAAAATCGAGGATATAAGTGTGAACTTATATCAGTTGATATCTTGGTGCATTTTTAAGCTAGCGCAAATCTGATAACACAGATCGACGCAGCTTAAAAATCCGCATCGAATGCACTATACTACATTGAGAAACGCTTAATACAAAAATTAGTTATGATCGTTTGAAAAATGATGCATTAGTGTATGTTGAGTTTCCATGTACACTCAACATTGCTTCCAAAAACATTTTGACAAAAATTTTTTCGAAAAATTTCAAGATAATTTAGCGAAAAGTAGATGTTTTCAGATTCCTTTTTTCAAGGCAAAGACGATGGACAATGTTATTCAACGAAAAAATTAATTCTTCAGGGTGAAAATCGAGGATATAAGTGTGAACTTATATCAGTTGATATCTCGGTGCATTTTCAAGCTAGCGCAAATCTGATAACACAGATCGACGCAGCTCAAAAATCCGCATCGAATGCACTATACTACATTGAGAAACGCTTAATACAAAAATTAGTTATGATCGTTTGAAAAATGATGCATTAGTGTATGTTGAGTTTCCATGTACACTCAACATTGCTTCCAAAAACATTTTGACAAAAATTTTTTCGAAAAATTTCAAAATAATTTAGCAAAAAGTAGATGTTTTTAGATTCCTTTTTTCAAGGCGAAGACGATGGACAACGTTATTCAACGAAAAAAATAATTCTTCAGGGTGAAAATCGAGGATATAAGTGTGAACTTATATCAGTTGATATCTTGGTGCATTTTTAAGCTAGCGCAAATCTGATAACACAGATCGACGCAGCTTAAAAATCCGCATCGAATGCACTATACTACATTGAGAAACGCTCAATACAAAAATTAGTTATGATCGTTTGAAAAATGATGCATTAGTGTATGTTGAGTTTCCATGTACACTCAACATTGCTTCCAAAAACATTTTGACAAAAATTTTTTCGAAAAATTTCAAAATAATTTAGCAAAAAGTAGATGTTTTTAGATTCCTTTTTTCAAGGCGAAGACGATGGACAACGTTATTCAACGAAAAAAATAATTCTTCAGGGTGAAAATCGAGGATATAAGTGTGAACTTATATCAGTTGATATCTTGGTGCATTTTTAAGCTAGCGCAAATCTGATAACACAGATCGACGCAGCTTAAAAATCCGCATCGAATGCACTATACTACATTGAGAAACGCTTAATACAAAAATTAGTTATGATCGTTTGAAAAATGATGCATTAGTGTATGTTGAGTTTCCATGTACACTCAACATTGCTTCCAAAAACATTTTGACAAAAATTTTTTCGAAAAATTTCAAGATAATTTAGCAAAAAGTAGATGTTTTTAGATTCCGTTTTTTAAGGCAAAGACGATGGACAATGTTATTCAACGAAAAAAATAATTCTTCAGGGTGAAAATCGAGGATATAAGTGTGAACTTATATCAGTTGATATCTCGGTGCATTTTTAAGCTAGCGCAAATCTGATAACACAGATCGACGTAGCTTAAAAATCCGCATCGAATGCACTATACTACATTGAGAAACGCTCAATACAAAAATTAGTTATGATCGTTTGAAAAATGATGCATTAGTGTATGTTGAGTTTCCATGTACACTCAACATTGCTTCCAAAAACATTTTGACAAAAATTTTTTCGAAAAATTTCAAGATAATTTAGCGAAAAGTAGATGTTTTTAGATTCCGTTTTTCAAGGCAAAGACGATGGACAATGTTATTCAACGAAAAAATTAATTCTTCAGGGTGAAAATCGAGGATATAAGTGTGAACTTATATCAGTTGATATCTCGGTGCATTTTTAAGCTAGCGCAGATCTGATAACACAGATCGACGCAGCTCAAAAATCCGCATCGAATGCACTATACTACATTGAGAAACGCTTAATACAAAAATTAGTTATGATCGTTTGAAAAATGATGCATTAGTGTATGTTGAGTTTCCATGTACACTCAACATTGCTTCCAAAAACATTTTGACAAAAATTTTTTCGAAAAATTTCAAAATAATTTAGCAAAAAGTAGATGTTTTTAGATTCCTTTTTTCAAGGCGAAGACGATGGACAACGTTATTCAACGAAAAAAATAATTCTTCAGGGTGAAAATCGAGGATATAAGTGTGAACTTATATCAGTTGATATCTTGGTGCATTTTTAAGCTAGCGCAAATCTGATAACACAGATCGACGCAGCTTAAAAATCCGCATCGAATGCACTATACTACATTGAGAAACGCTTAATACAAAAATTAGTTATGATCGTTTGAAAAATGATGCATTAGTGTATGTTGAGTTTCCATGTACACTCAACATTGCTTCCAAAAACATTTTGACAAAAATTTTTTCGAAAAATTTCAAGATAATTTAGCGAAAAGTAGATGTTTTCAGATTCCTTTTTTCAAGGCAAAGACGATGGACAATGTTATTCAACGAAAAAATTAATTCTTCAGGGTGAAAATCGAGGATATAAGTGTGAACTTATATCAGTTGATATCTCGGTGCATTTTCAAGCTAGCGCAAATCTGATAACACAGATCGACGCAGCTCAAAAATCCGCATCGAATGCACTATACTACATTGAGAAACGCTTAATACAAAAATTAGTTATGATCGTTTGAAAAATGATGCATTAGTGTATGTTGAGTTTCCATGTACACTCAACATTGCTTCCAAAAACATTTTGACAAAAATTTTTTCTAAAAATTTCAAGATAATTCAGCGAAAAGTAGACGTTTTTAGATTCCGTTTTTCAAGGCAAAGACGATGGACAATGTTATTCAACGAAAAAATTAATTCTTCAGGGTGAAAATCGAGGATATAAGTGTGAACTTATATCAGTTGATATCTCGGTGCATTTTTAAGCTAGCGCAAATCTGATAACACAGATCGACGCAGCTTAAAAATCCGCATCGAATGCACTATACTACATTGAGAAACGCTTAATACAAAAATTAGTTATGATCGTTTGAAAAATGATGCATTAGTGTATGTTGAGTTTCCATGTACACTCAACATTGCTTCCAAAAACATTTTGACAAAAATTTTTTCGAAAAATTTCAAAATAATTTAGCAAAAAGTAGATGTTTTTAGATTCCGTTTTTCAAGGCGAAGACGATGGACAATGTTATTCAACGAAAAAAATAATTCTTCAGGGTGAAAATCGAGGATATAAGTGTGAACTTATATCAGTTGATATCTCGGTGCTTTTTTAAGCTAGCGCAAATCTGATAACACAGATCGACGCAGCTTAAAAATCCGCATCGAATGCACTATACTACATTGAGAAACGCTCAATACAAAAATTAGTTATGATCGTTTGAAAAATGATGCATTAGTGTATGTTGAGTTTCCATGTACACTCAACATTGCTTCCAAAAACATTTTGACAAAAATTTTTTCGAAAAATTTCAAAATAATTTAGCAAAAAGTAGATGTTTTTAGATTCCTTTTTTCAAGGCGAAGACGATGGACAACGTTATTCAACGAAAAAAATAATTCTTCAGGGTGAAAATCGAGGATATAAGTGTGAACTTATATCAGTTGATATCTTGGTGCATTTTTAAGCTAGCGCAAATCTGATAACACAGATCGACGCAGCTTAAAAATCCGCATCGAATGCACTATACTACATTGAGAAACGCTTAATACAAAAATTAGTTATGATCGTTTGAAAAATGATGCATTAGTGTATGTTGAGTTTCCATGTACACTCAACATTGCTTCCAAAAACATTTTGACAAAAATTTTTTCGAAAAATTTCAAGATAATTTAGCAAAAAGTAGATGTTTTTAGATTCCGTTTTTTAAGGCAAAGACGATGGACAATGTTATTCAACGAAAAAAATAATTCTTCAGGGTGAAAATCGAGGATATAAGTGTGAACTTATATCAGTTGATATCTCGGTGCATTTTTAAGCTAGCGCAAATCTGATAACACAGATCGACGTAGCTTAAAAATCCGCATCGAATGCACTATACTACATTGAGAAACGCTCAATACAAAAATTAGTTATGATCGTTTGAAAAATGATGCATTAGTGTATGTTGAGTTTCCATGTACACTCAACATTGCTTCCAAAAACATTTTGACAAAAATTTTTTCGAAAAATTTCAAGATAATTTAGCGAAAAGTAGATGTTTTTAGATTCCGTTTTTCAAGGCAAAGACGATGGACAATGTTATTCAACGAAAAAATTAATTCTTCAGGGTGAAAATCGAGGATATAAGTGTGAACTTATATCAGTTGATATCTCGGTGCATTTTTAAGCTAGCGCAGATCTGATAACACAGATCGACGCAGCTCAAAAATCCGCATCGAATGCACTATACTACATTGAGAAACGCTTAATACAAAAATTAGTTATGATCGTTTGAAAAATGATGCATTAGTGTATGTTGAGTTTCCATGTACACTCAACATTGCTTCCAAAAACATTTTGACAAAAATTTTTTCGAAAAATTTCAAAATAATTTAGCAAAAAGTAGATGTTTTTAGATTCCTTTTTTCAAGGCGAAGACGATGGACAACGTTATTCAACGAAAAAAATAATTCTTCAGGGTGAAAATCGAGGATATAAGTGTGAACTTATATCAGTTGATATCTTGGTGCATTTTTAAGCTAGCGCAAATCTGATAACACAGATCGACGCAGCTTAAAAATCCGCATCGAATGCACTATACTACATTGAGAAACGCTTAATACAAAAATTAGTTATGATCGTTTGAAAAATGATGCATTAGTGTATGTTGAGTTTCCATGTACACTCAACATTGCTTCCAAAAACATTTTGACAAAAATTTTTTCGAAAAATTTCAAGATAATTTAGCGAAAAGTAGATGTTTTCAGATTCCTTTTTTCAAGGCAAAGACGATGGACAATGTTATTCAACGAAAAAATTAATTCTTCAGGGTGAAAATCGAGGATATAAGTGTGAACTTATATCAGTTGATATCTCGGTGCATTTTCAAGCTAGCGCAAATCTGATAACACAGATCGACGCAGCTCAAAAATCCGCATCGAATGCACTATACTACATTGAGAAACGCTTAATACAAAAATTAGTTATGATCGTTTGAAAAATGATGCATTAGTGTATGTTGAGTTTCCATGTACACTCAACATTGCTTCCAAAAACATTTTGACAAAAATTTTTTCTAAAAATTTCAAGATAATTCAGCGAAAAGTAGATGTTTTTAGATTCCGTTTTTCAAGGCAAAGACGATGGACAATGTTATTCAACGAAAAAATTAATTCTTCAGGGTGAAAATCGAGGATATAAGTGTGAACTTATATCAGTTGATATCTCGGTGCATTTTTAAGCTAGCGCAAATCTGATAACACAGATCGACGCAGCTTAAAAATCCGCATCGATTGCACTATACTACATTGAGAAAGGCTTAATACAAAAATTAGTTATGATCGTTTGAAAAATGATGCATTAGTGTATGTTGAGTTTCCATGTACACTCAACATTGCTTCCAAAAACATTTTGACAAAAATTTTTTCGAAAAATTTCAAAATAATTTAGCAAAAAGTAGATGTTTTTAGATTCCGTTTTTCAAGGCAAAGACGATGGACAATGTTATTCAACGAAAAAAATAATTCTTCAGGGTGAAAATCGAGGTTATAAGTGTGAACTTATATCAGTTGATATCTCGGTGCTTTTTTAAGCTAGCGCAAATCTGATAACACAGATCGACGCAGCTTAAAAATCCGCATCGAATGCACTATACTACATTGAGAAACGCTTAATACAAAAATTAGTTATGATCGTTTGAAAAATGATGCATTAGTGTATGTTGAGTTTCCATGTACACTCAACATTGCTTCCAAAAACATTTTGACAAAAATTTTTTCGAAAAATTTCAAAATAATTTAGCAAAAAGTAGATGTTTTTAGATTCCGTTTTTCAAAACAAAAAAGATGGACAATGTTATTCAACGAAAAAATTAATTCTTCAGGGTGAAAATCGAGGATATAAGTGTGAACTTATATCAGTTGATATCTCGGTGCATTTTCAAGCTAGCGCAAATCTGATAACACAGATCGACGCAGCTCAAAAATCCGCATCGAATGCACTATACTACATTGAGAAACGCTTAATACAAAAATTAGTTATGATCGTTTGAAAAATGATGCATTAGTGTATGTTGAGTTTCCATGTACACTCAACATTGCTTCCAAAAACATTTTGACAAAAATTTTTTCGAAAAATTTCAAAATAATTTAGCAAAAAGTAGATGTTTTTAGATTCCGTTTTTCAAGGCAAAGACGATGGACAATGTTATTCAACGAAAAAAATAATTCTTCAGGGTGAAAATCGAGGATATAAGTGGGAATTTATATCAGTTGATATCTCGGTGCTTTTTTAAGCTAGCGCAAATCTGATAACACAGATCGACGCAGCTTAAAAATCCGCATCGAATGCACTATACTACATTGAGAAACGCTTAATACAAAAAATAGTTATGATCGTTTGAAAAATGATGCATTAGTGTATGTTGAGTTTCCATGTACACTCAACATTGCTTCCAAAAACATTTTGACAAAAATTTTTTCGAAAAATTTCAAAATAATTTAGCAAAAAGTAGATGTTTTTAGATTCCTTTTTTCAAGGCAAAGACGATGGACAATGTTATTCAACGAAAAAATTAATTCTTCAGGGTGAAAATCGAGGATATATGTGTGAACTCATATCAGTTGATATCTCGGTGCATTTTTAAGCTAGCGCAAATCTGATAACACAGATCGACGCAGCTCAAAAATCCGCATCGAATGCACTATACTACATTGAGAAACGCTTAATACAAAAATTAGTTATGATCGTTTGAAAAATGATGCATTAGTGTATGTTGAGTTTCCATGTACACTCAACATTGCTTCCAAAAACATTTTGACAAAAATTTTTTCGAAAAATTTCAGAATAATTTAGCAAAAAGTAGATGTTTTTAGATTCCTTTTTTCAAGGCAAAGACGATGGACAATGTTATTCAACGAAAAAATTAATTCTTCAGGGTGAAAATCGAGGATATATGTGTGAACTCATATCAGTTGATATCTCGGTGCATTTTTAAGCTAGCGCAAATCTGATAACACAGATCGACGCAGCTTAAAAATCCGCATCGAATGCACTATACTACATTGAGAAACGCTTAATACAAAAATTAGTTATGATCGTTTGAAAAATGATGCATTAGTGTATGTTGAGTTTCCATGTACACTCAACATTGCTTCCAAAAACATTTTGACAAAAATTTTTTCGAAAAATTTCAAAATAATTGAGCGAAAAGTAAATGTTTTTAGATTCCGTTTTTCAAGGCAAAGACGATGGACAATGTTATTCAACGAAAAAATTAATTCTTCAGGGTGAAAATCGAGGATATAAGTGTGAACTTATATCAGTTGATATCTCGGTGCATTTTTAAGCTAGCGCAAATCTGATAACACAGATCGACGCAGCTTAAAAATCCGCATCGAATGCACTATACTACATTGAGAAACGCTTAATACAAAAATTAGTTATGATCGTTTGAAAAATGATGCATTAGTGTATGTTGAGTTTCCATGTACACTCAACATTGCTTCCAAAAACATTTTGACAAAAATTTTTTCGAAAAATTTCAAAATAATTTAGCAAAAAGTAGATGTTTTTAGATTCCGTTTTTCAAGACAAAGACGATGGACAATGTTATTCAACGAAAAAAATAATTCTTCAGGGTGAAAATCGAGGATATAAGTGGGAATTTATATCAGTTGATATCTCGGTGCTTTTTTAAGCTAGCGCAAATCTGATAACACAGATCGACGCAGCTTAAAAATCCGCATCGAATGCACTATACTACATTGAGAAACGCTTAATACAAAAATTAGTTATGATCGTTTGAAAAATGATGCATTAGTGTATGTTGAGTTTCCATGTACACTCAACATTGCTTCCAAAAACATTTTGACAAAAATTTTTTCGAAAAATTTCAAAATAATTTAGCAAAAAGTAGATGTTTTTAGATTCCGTTTTTCAAGGCAAAGACGATGGACAATGTTATTCAACGAAAAAAATAATTCTTCAGGGTGAAAATCGAGGATATAAGTGGGAATTTATATCAGTTGATATCTCGGTGCTTTTTTAAGCTAGCGCAAATCTGATAACACAGATCGACGCAGCTTAAAAATCCGCATCGAATGCACTATACTACATTGAGAATCGCTTAATACAAAAATTAGTTATGATCGTTTGAAAAATGATGCATTATTGTATGTTGAGTTTCCATGTACACTCAACATTGCTTCCAAAAACATTTTGACAAAAATTTTTTCGAAAATTTTCAAAATAATTTAGCAAAAAGTAGATGTTTTTAGATTCCTTTTTTCAAGGCAAAGACGATGGACAATGTTATTCAACGAAAAAATTAATTCTTCAGGGTGAAAATCGAGGATATATGTGTGAACTCATATCAGTTGATATCTCGGTGCATTTTTAAGCTAGCGCAAATCTGATAACACAGATCGACGCAGCTCAAAAATCCGCATCGAATGCACTATACTACATTGAGAAACGCTTAATACAAAAATTAGTTATGATCGTTTGAAAAATGATGCATTATTGTATGTTGAGTTTCCATGTACACTCAACATTGCTTCCAAAAACATTTTGACAAAAATTTTTTCGAAAATTTTCAAAATAATTTAGCAAAAAGTAGATGTTTTTAGATTCCTTTTTTCAAGGCAAAGACGATGGACAATGTTATTCAACGAAAAAATTAATTCTTCAGGGTGAAAATCGAGGATATATGTGTGAACTCATATCAGTTGATATCTCGGTGCATTTTTAAGCTAGCGCAAATCTGATAACACAGATCGACGCAGCTCAAAAATCCGCATCGAATGCACTATACTACATTGAGAAACGCTTAATACAAAAATTAGTTATGATCGTTTGAAAAATGATGCATTAGTGTATGTTGAGTTTCCATGTACACTCAACATTGCTTCCAAAAACATTTTGACAAAAATTTTTTCGAAAAATTTCAAAATAATTTAGCAAAAAGTAGATGTTTTTAGATTCCTTTTTTCAAGGCAAAGACGATGGACAATGTTATTCAACGAAAAAATTAATTCTTCAGGGTGAAAATCGAGGATATATGTGTGAACTCATATCAGTTGATATCTCGGTGCATTTTTAAGCTAGCGCAAATCTGATAACACAGATCGACGCAGCTTAAAAATCCGCATCGAATGCACTATACTACATTGAGAAACGCTTAATACAAAAATTAGTTATGATCGTTTGAAAAATGATGCATTAGTGTATGTTGAGTTTCCATGTACACTCAACATTGCTTCCAAAAACATTTTGACAAAAATTTTTTCGAAAAATTTCAAAATAATTTAGCGAAAAGTAAATGTTTTTAGATTCCGTTTTTCAAGGCAAAGACGATGGACAATGTTATTCAACGAAAAAATTAATTCTTCAGGGTGAAAATCGAGGATATAAGTGTGAACTTATATCAGTTGATATCTCGGTGCATTTTTAAGCTAGCGCAAATCTGATAACACAGATCGACGCAGCTTAAAAATCCGCATCGAATGCACTATACTACATTGAGAAACGCTTAATACAAAAATTAGTTATGATCGTTTGAAAAATGATGCATTAGTGTATGTTGAGTTTCCATGTACACTCAACATTGCTTCCAAAAACATTTTGACAAAAATTTTTTCGAAAAATTTTAAAATAATTTAGCAAAAAGTAGATGTTTTTAGATTCCGTTTTTCAAGACAAAGACGATGGACAATGTTATTCAACGAAAAAAATAATTCTTCAGGGTGAAAATCGAGGATATAAGTGGGAATTTATATCAGTTGATATCTCGGTGCTTTTTTAAGCTAGCGCAAATCTGATAACACAGATCGACGCAGCTTAAAAATCCGCATCGAATGCACTATACTACATTGAGAAACGCTTAATAAAAAAATTAGTTATGATCGTTTGAAAAATGATGCATTAGTGTATGTTGAGTTTCCATGTACACTCAACATTGCTTCCAAAAACATTTTGACAAAAATTTTTTCGAAAAATTTCAAAATAATTTAGCAAAAAGTAGATGTTTTTAGATTCCGTTTTTCAAGGCAAAGACGATGGACAATGTTATTCAACGAAAAAAATAATTCTTCAGGGTGAAAATCGAGGATATAAGTGGGAATTTATATCAGTTGATATCTCGGTGCTTTTTTAAGCTAGCGCAAATCTGATAACACAGATCGACGCAGCTTAAAAATCCGCATCGAATGCACTATACTACATTGAGAATCGCTTAATACAAAAATTAGTTATGATCGTTTGAAAAATGATGCATTATTGTATGTTGAGTTTCCATGTACACTCAACATTGCTTCCAAAAACATTTTGACAAAAATTTTTTCGAAAATTTTCAAAATAATTTAGCAAAAAGTAGATGTTTTTAGATTCCTTTTTTCAAGGCAAAGACGATGGACAATGTTATTCAACGAAAAAATTAATTCTTCAGGGTGAAAATCGAGGATATATGTGTGAACTCATATCAGTTGATATCTCGGTGCATTTTTAAGCTAGCGCAAATCTGATAACACAGATCGACGCAGCTCAAAAATCCGCATCGAATGCACTATACTACATTGAGAAACGCTTAATACAAAAATTAGTTATGATCGTTTGAAAAATGATGCATTATTGTATGTTGAGTTTCCATGTACACTCAACATTGCTTCCAAAAACATTTTGACAAAAATTTTTTCGAAAATTTTCAAAATAATTTAGCAAAAAGTAGATGTTTTTAGATTCCTTTTTTCAAGGCAAAGACGATGGACAATGTTATTCAACGAAAAAATTAATTCTTCAGGGTGAAAATCGAGGATATATGTGTGAACTCATATCAGTTGATATCTCGGTGCATTTTTAAGCTAGCGCAAATCTGATAACACAGATCGACGCAGCTCAAAAATCCGCATCGAATGCACTATACTACATTGAGAAACGCTTAATACAAAAATTAGTTATGATCGTTTGAAAAATGATGCATTAGTGTATGTTGAGTTTCCATGTACACTCAACATTGCTTCCAAAAACATTTTGACAAAAATTTTTTCGAAAAATTTCAAAATAATTTAGCAAAAAGTAGATGTTTTTAGATTCCTTTTTTCAAGGCAAAGACGATGGACAATGTTATTCAACGAAAAAATTAATTCTTCAGGGTGAAAATCGAGGATATATGTGTGAACTCATATCAGTTGATATCTCGGTGCATTTTTAAGCTAGCGCAAATCTGATAACACAGATCGACGCAGCTTAAAAATCCGCATCGAATGCACTATACTACATTGAGAAACGCTTAATACAAAAATTAGTTATGATCGTTTGAAAAATGATGCATTAGTGTATGTTGAGTTTCCATGTACACTCAACATTGCTTCCAAAAACATTTTGACAAAAATTTTTTCGAAAAATTTCAAAATAATTTAGCGAAAAGTAAATGTTTTTAGATTCCGTTTTTCAAGGCAAAGACGATGGACAATGTTATTCAACGAAAAAATTAATTCTTCAGGGTGAAAATCGAGGATATAAGTGTGAACTTATATCAGTTGATATCTCGGTGCATTTTTAAGCTAGCGCAAATCTGATAACACAGATCGACGCAGCTCAAAAATCCGCATCGAAAGCACTATACTACATTGAGAAACGCTTAATACAAAAATTAGTTATGATCGTTTGAAAAATGATGCATTAGTGTATGTTGAGTTTCCATGTACACTCAACATTGCTTCCAAAAACATTTTGACAAAACTTTTTTCGAAAAATTTCAAAATAATTTAGCAAAAAGTAGATGTTTTTAGATTCTGTTTTTCAAAGCAAAGACGATGGACAATGTTATTCAACGAAAAAAATAATTCTTCAGGGTGAAAATCGAGGATATAAGTGTGAACTTATATCAGTTGATATCTCGGTGCATTTTCAAGCTAGCGCAAATCTGATAACACAGATCGACGCAGCTCAAAAATCCGCATTGAATGCACTATACTACATTGAGAAACGCTCAATACAAAAATTAGTTATGATCGTTTGAAAAATGATGCATTAGTGTATGTTGAGTTTCCATGTACACTCAACATTGCTTCCAAAAACATTTTGACAAAAATTTTTTCGAAAAATTTAAAAATAATTTAGCAAAAAGTAGATGTTTTTAGATTCCTTTTTTCAAGGCGAAGACGATGGACAACGTTATTCAACGAAAAAAATAATTCTTCAGGGTGAAAATCGAGGATATAAGTGTGAACTTATATCAGTTGATATCTCGGTGCATTTTCAAGCTAGCGCAAATCTGATAACACAGATCGACGCAGCTCAAAAATCCGCATCGAATGCACTATACTACATTGAGAAACGCTCAATACAAAAATTAGTTATGATCGTTTGAAAAATGATGCATTAGTGTATGTTGAGTTTCCATGTACACTCAACATTGCTTCCAAAAACATTTTGACAAAAATTTTTTCGAAAAATTTAAAAATAATTTAGCAAAAAGTAGATGTTTTTAGATTCCTTTTTTCAAGGCGAAGACGATGGACAACGTTATTCAACGAAAAAAATAATTCTTCAGGGTGAAAATCGAGGATATAAGTGTGAACTTATATCAGTTGATATCTCGGTGCATTTTCAAGCTAGCGCAAATCTGATAACACAGATCGACGCAGCTCAAAAATCCGCATTGAATGCACTATACTACATTGAGAAACGCTCAATACAAAAATTAGTTATGATCGTTTGAAAAATGATGCATTAGTGTATGTTGAGTTTCCATGTACACTCAACATTGCTTCCAAAAACATTTTGACAAAAATTTTTTCGAAAAATTTAAAAATAATTTAGCAAAAAGTAGATGTTTTTAGATTCCTTTTTTCAAGGCGAAGACGATGGACAACGTTATTCAACGAAAAAAATAATTCTTCAGGGTGAAAATCGAGGATATAAGTGTGAACTTATATCAGTTGATATCTTGGTGCATTTTTAAGCTAGCGCAAATCAGATAACACAGATCGACGCAGCTTAAAAATCCGCATCGAATGCACTATACTACATTGAGAAACGCTCAATACAAAAATTAGTTATGATCGTTTGAAAAATGATGCATTAGTGTATGTTGAGTTTCCATGTACACTCAACATTGCTTCCAAAAACATTTTGACAAAAATTTTTTCGAAAAATTTCAAAATAATTTAGCGAAAAGTAAATGTTTTTAGATTCCGTTTTTCAAGGCAAAGACGATGGACAATGTTATTCAACGAAAAAATTAATTCTTCAGGGTGAAAATCGAGGATATAAGTGTGAACTTATATCAGTTGATATCTCGGTGCATTTTTAAGCTAGCGCAAATCTGATAACACAGATCGACGCAGCTCAAAAATCCGCATCGAAAGCACTATACTACATTGAGAAACGCTTAATACAAAAATTAGTTATGATCGTTTGAAAAATGATGCATTAGTGTATGTTGAGTTTCCATGTACACTCAACATTGCTTCCAAAAACATTTTGACAAAACTTTTTTCGAAAAATTTCAAAATAATTTAGCAAAAAGTAGATGTTTTTAGATTCTGTTTTTCAAAGCAAAGACGATGGACAATGTTATTCAACGAAAAAAATAATTCTTCAGGGTGAAAATCGAGGATATAAGTGTGAACTTATATCAGTTGATATCTCGGTGCATTTTCAAGCTAGCGCAAATCTGATAACACAGATCGACGCAGCTCAAAAATCCGCATTGAATGCACTATACTACATTGAGAAACGCTCAATACAAAAATTAGTTATGATCGTTTGAAAAATGATGCATTAGTGTATGTTGAGTTTCCATGTACACTCAACATTGCTTCCAAAAACATTTTGACAAAAATTTTTTCGAAAAATTTAAAAATAATTTAGCAAAAAGTAGATGTTTTTAGATTCCTTTTTTCAAGGCGAAGACGATGGACAACGTTATTCAACGAAAAAAATAATTCTTCAGGGTGAAAATCGAGGATATAAGTGTGAACTTATATCAGTTGATATCTCGGTGCATTTTCAAGCTAGCGCAAATCTGATAACACAGATCGACGCAGCTCAAAAATCCGCATCGAATGCACTATACTACATTGAGAAACGCTCAATACAAAAATTAGTTATGATCGTTTCAAAAATGATGCATTAGTGTATGTTGAGTTTCCATGTACACTCAACATTGCTTCCAAAAACATTTTGACAAAAATTTTTTCGAAAAATTTAAAAATAATTTAGCAAAAAGTAGATGTTTTTAGATTCCTTTTTTCAAGGCGAAGACGATGGACAACGTTATTCAACGAAAAAAATAATTCTTCAGGGTGAAAATCGAGGATATAAGTGTGAACTTATATCAGTTGATATCTCGGTGCATTTTCAAGCTAGCGCAAATCTGATAACACAGATCGACGCAGCTCAAAAATCCGCATTGAATGCACTATACTACATTGAGAAACGCTCAATACAAAAATTAGTTATGATCGTTTGAAAAATGATGCATTAGTGTATGTTGAGTTTCCATGTACACTCAACATTGCTTCCAAAAACATTTTGACAAAAATTTTTTCGAAAAATTTAAAAATAATTTAGCAAAAAGTAGATGTTTTTAGATTCCTTTTTTCAAGGCGAAGACGATGGACAACGTTATTCAACGAAAAAAATAATTCTTCAGGGTGAAAATCGAGGATATAAGTGTGAACTTATATCAGTTGATATCTTGGTGCATTTTTAAGCTAGCGCAAATCTGATAACACAGATCGACGCAGCTTAAAAATCCGCATCGAATGCACTATACTACATTGAGAAACGCTCAATACAAAAATTAGTTATGATCGTTTGAAAAATGATGCATTAGTGTATGTTGAGTTTCCATGTACACTCAACATTGCTTCCAAAAACATTTTGACAAAAATTTTTTCGAAAAATTTAAAAATAATTTAGCAAAAAGTAGATGTTTTTAGATTCCTTTTTTCAAGGCGAAGACGATGGACAACGTTATTCAACGAAAAAAATAATTCTTCAGGGTGAAAATCGAGGATATAAGTGTGAACTTATATCAGTTGATATCTCGGTGCATTTTCAAGCTAGCGCAAATCTGATAACACAGATCGACGCAGCTCAAAAATCCGCATTGAATGCACTATACTACATTGAGAAACGCTCAATACAAAAATTAGTTATGATCGTTTGAAAAATGATGCATTAGTGTATGTTGAGTTTCCATGTACACTCAACATTGCTTCCAAAAACATTTTGACAAAAATTTTTTCGAAAAATTTAAAAATAATTTAGCAAAAAGTAGATGTTTTTAGATTCCTTTTTTCAAGGCGAAGACGATGGACAACGTTATTCAACGAAAAAAATAATTCTTCAGGGTGAAAATCGAGGATATAAGTGTGAACTTATATCAGTTGATATCTTGGTGCATTTTTAAGCTAGCGCAAATCAGATAACACAGATCGACGCAGCTTAAAAATCCGCATCGAATGCACTATACTACATTGAGAAACGCTCAATACAAAAATTAGTTATGATCGTTTGAAAAATGATGCATTAGTGTATGTTGAGTTTCCATGTACACTCAACATTGCTTCCAAAAACATTTTGACAAAAATTTTTTCGAAAAATTTCAAAATAATTTAGCGAAAAGTAAATGTTTTTAGATTCCGTTTTTCAAGGCAAAGACGATGGACAATGTTATTCAACGAAAAAATTAATTCTTCAGGGTGAAAATCGAGGATATAAGTGTGAACTTATATCAGTTGATATCTCGGTGCATTTTTAAGCTAGCGCAAATCTGATAACACAGATCGACGCAGCTCAAAAGTCCGCATCGAAAGCACTATACTACATTGAGAAACGCTTAATACAAAAATTAGTTATGATCGTTTGAAAAATGATGCATTAGTGTATGTTGAGTTTCCATGTACACTCAACATTGCTTCCAAAAACATTTTGACAAAACTTTTTTCGAAAAATTTCAAAATAATTTAGCAAAAAGTAGATGTTTTTAGATTCTGTTTTTCAAAGCAAAGACGATGGACAATGTTATTCAACGAAAAAAATAATTCTTCAGGGTGAAAATCGAGGATATAAGTGTGAACTTATATCAGTTGATATCTCGGTGCATTTTCAAGCTAGCGCAAATCTGATAACACAGATCGACGCAGCTCAAAAATCCGCATTGAATGCACTATACTACATTGAGAAACGCTCAATACAAAAATTAGTTATGATCGTTTGAAAAATGATGCATTAGTGTATGTTGAGTTTCCATGTACACTCAACATTGCTTCCAAAAACATTTTGACAAAAATTTTTTCGAAAAATTTAAAAATAATTTAGCAAAAAGTAGATGTTTTTAGATTCCTTTTTTCAAGGCGAAGACGATGGACAACGTTATTCAACGAAAAAAATAATTCTTCAGGGTGAAAATCGAGGATATAAGTGTGAACTTATATCAGTTGATATCTCGGTGCATTTTCAAGCTAGCGCAAATCTGATAACACAGATCGACGCAGCTCAAAAATCCGCATCGAATGCACTATACTACATTGAGAAACGCTCAATACAAAAATTAGTTATGATCGTTTCAAAAATGATGCATTAGTGTATGTTGAGTTTCCATGTACACTCAACATTGCTTCCAAAAACATTTTGACAAAAATTTTTTCGAAAAATTTAAAAATAATTTAGCAAAAAGTAGATGTTTTTAGATTCCTTTTTTCAAGGCGAAGACGATGGACAACGTTATTCAACGAAAAAAATAATTCTTCAGGGTGAAAATCGAGGATATAAGTGTGAACTTATATCAGTTGATATCTCGGTGCATTTTCAAGCTAGCGCAAATCTGATAACACAGATCGACGCAGCTCAAAAATCCGCATTGAATGCACTATACTACATTGAGAAACGCTCAATACAAAAATTAGTTATGATCGTTTGAAAAATGATGCATTAGTGTATGTTGAGTTTCCATGTACACTCAACATTGCTTCCAAAAACATTTTGACAAAAATTTTTTCGAAAAATTTAAAAATAATTTAGCAAAAAGTAGATGTTTTTAGATTCCTTTTTTCAAGGCGAAGACGATGGACAACGTTATTCAACGAAAAAAATAATTCTTCAGGGTGAAAATCGAGGATATAAGTGTGAACTTATATCAGTTGATATCTTGGTGCATTTTTAAGCTAGCGCAAATCTGATAACACAGATCGACGCAGCTTAAAAATCCGCATCGAATGCACTATACTACATTGAGAAACGCTCAATACAAAAATTAGTTATGATCGTTTGAAAAATGATGCATTAGTGTATGTTGAGTTTCCATGTACACTCAACATTGCTTCCAAAAACATTTTGACAAAAATTTTTTCGAAAAATTTCAAGATAATTTAGCGAAAAGTAGATGTTTTCAGATTCCTTTTTTCAAGGCAAAGACGATGGACAATGTTATTCAACGAAAAAATTAATTCTTCAGGGTGAAAATCGAGGATATAAGTGTGAACTTATATCAGTTGATATCTCGGTGCATTTTCAAGCTAGCGCAAATCTGATAACACAGATCGACGCAGCTCAAAAATCCGCATCGAATGCACTATACTACATTGAGAAACGCTTAATACAAAAATTAGTTATGATCGTTTGAAAAATGATGCATTAGTGTATGTTGAGTTTCCATGTACACTCAACATTGCTTCCAAAAACATTTTGACAAAAATTTTTTCGAAAAATTTCAAGATAATTCAGCGAAAAGTAGATGTTTTTAGATTCCGTTTTTCAAGGCAAAGACGATGGACAATGTTATTCAACGAAAAAATTAATTCTTCAGGGTGAAAATCGAGGATATAAGTGTGAACTTATATCAGTTGATATCTCGGTGCATTTTTAAGCTAGCGCAAATCTGATAACACAGATCGACGCAGCTTAAAAATCCGCATCGAATGCACTATACTACATTGAGAAAGGCTTAATACAAAAATTAGTTATGATCGTTTGAAAAATGATGCATTAGTGTATGTTGAGTTTCCATGTACACTCAACATTGCTTCCAAAAACATTTTGACAAAAATTTTTTCGAAAAAATTCAAAATAATTTAGCAAAAAGTAGATGTTTTTAGATTCTGTTTTTCAAGGCAAAGACGATGGACAATGTTATTCAACGAAAAAATTAATTCTTCAGGGTGAAAATCGAGGATATAAGTGTGAACTTATATCAGTTGATATCTCGGTGCATTTTTAAGCTAGCGCAAATCTGATAACACAGATCGACGCAGCTTAAAAATCCGCATCGAATGCACTATACTACATTGAGAAAGGCTTAATACAAAAATTAGTTATGATCGTTTGAAAAATGATGCATTAGTGTATGTTGAGTTTCCATGTACACTCAACATTGCTTCCAAAAACATTTTGACAAAAATTTTTTCGAAAAATTTCAAAATAATTTAGCAAAAAGTAGATGTTTTTAGATTCCGTTTTTCAAGGCAAAGACGATGGACAATGTTATTCAACGAAAAAAATAATTCTTCAGGGTGAAAATCGAGGATATAAGTGT
Organism: Auanema rhodensis; assembly: GCA_964057225.1. Classification (NCBI taxonomy): domain Eukaryota; kingdom Metazoa; phylum Nematoda; class Chromadorea; order Rhabditida; family Rhabditidae; genus Auanema; species Auanema rhodense. Next base: position 2,612,474 of record OZ059899.1, on the reverse strand, counting down.
GAACTTATATCAGTTGATATCTCGGTGCTTTTTTAAGCTAGCGCAAATCTGATAACACAGATCGACGCACCTTAAAAATCCGCATCGAATGCACTATACTACATTGAGAAACGCTTAATACAAAAATTAGTTATGATCGTTTGAAAAATGATGCATTAGTGTATGTTGAGTTTCCATGTACACTCAACATTGCTTCCAAAAACATTTTGACAAAAATTTTTTCGAAAAATTTCAAAATAATTCAGCGAAAAGTAGATGTTTTTAGATTCTGTTTTTCAAAGCAAAGACGATGGACAATGTTATTCAACGAAAAAAATAATTCTTCAGGGTGAAAATCGAGGATATAAGTGTGAACTTATATCAGTTGATATCTTGGTGCATTTTTAAGCTAGCGCAAATCTGATAACACAGATCGACGCAGCTTAAAAATCCGCATCGAATGCACTATACTACATTGAGAAACGCTTAATACAAAAATTAGTTATGATCGTTTGAAAAATGATGCATTAGTGTATGTTGAGTTTCCATGTACACTCAACATTGCTTCCAAAAACATTTTGACAAAAATTTTTTCGAAAAATTTCAAGATAATTCAGCGAAAAGTAGATGTTTTTAGATTCCGTTTTTCAAGGCAAAGACGATGGACAATGTTATTCAACGAAAAAATTAATTCTTCAGGGTGAAAATCGAGGATATAAGTGTGAACTTATATCAGTTGATATCTCGGTGCATTTTTAAGCTAGCGCAAATCTGATAACACAGATCGACGCAGCTTAAAAATCCGCATCGAATGCACTATACTACATTGAGAAAGGCTTAATACAAAAATTAGTTATGATCGTTTGAAAAATGATGCATTAGTGTATGTTGAGTTTCCATGTACACTCAACATTGCTTCCAAAAACATTTTGACAAAAATTTTTTCGAAAAATTTCAAAATAATTTAGCAAAAAGTAGATGTTTTTAGATTCCGTTTTTCAAGGCAAAGACGATGGACAATGTTATTCAACGAAAAAAATAATTCTTCAGGGTGAAAATCGAGGATATAAGTGTGAACTTATATCAGTTGATATCTCGGTGCTTTTTTAAGCTAGCGCAAATCTGATAACACAGATCGACGCAGCTTAAAAATCCGCATCGAATGCACTATACTACATTGAGAAACGCTTAATACAAAAATTAGTTATGATCGTTTGAAAAATGATGCATTAGTGTATGTTGAGTTTCCATGTACACTCAACATTGCTTCCAAAAACATTTTGACAAAAATTTTTTCGAAAAATTTCAAAATAATTTAGCGAAAAGTAGATGTTTTTAGATTCCGTTTTTCAAGGCAAAGACGATGGACAATGTTATTCAACGAAAAAATTAATTCTTCAGGGTGAAAATCGAGGATATAAGTGTGAACTTATATCAGTTGATATCTCGGTGCATTTTTAAGCTAGCGCAAATCTGATAACACAGATCGACGCAGCTCAAAAATCCGCATCGAATGCACTATACTACATTGAGAAACGCTTAATACAAAAATTAGTTATGATCGTTTGAAAAATGATGCATTAGTGTATGTTGAGTTTCCATGTACACTCAACATTGCTTCCAAAAACATTTTGACAAAACTTTTTTCGAAAAATTTCAAAATAATTTAGCAAAAAGTAGATGTTTTTAGATTCTGTTTTTCAAAGCAAAGACGATGGACAATGTTATTCAACGAAAAAAATAATTCTTCAGGGTGAAAATCGAGGATATAAGTGTGAACTTATATCAGTTGATATCTCGGTGCATTTTTAAGCTAGCGCAAATCTGATAACACAGATCGACGCAGCTCAAAAATCCGCATTGAATGCACTATACTACATTGAGAAACGCTCAATACAAAAATTAGTTATGATCGTTTGAAAAATGATGCATTAGTGTATGTTGAGTTTCCATGTACACTCAACATTGCTTCCAAAAACATTTTGACAAAAATTTTTTCGAAAAATTTAAAAATAATTTAGCAAAAAGTAGATGTTTTTAGATTCCTTTTTTCAAGGCGAAGACGATGGACAACGTTATTCAACGAAAAAAATAATTCTTCAGGGTGAAAATCGAGGATATAAGTGTGAACTTATATCAGTTGATATCTTGGTGCATTTTTAAGCTAGCGCAAATCTGATAACACAGATCGACGCAGCTTAAAAATCCGCATCGAATGCACTATACTACATTGAGAAACGCTTAATACAAAAATTAGTTATGATCGTTTGAAAAATGATGCATTAGTGTATGTTGAGTTTCCATGTACACTCAACATTGCTTCCAAAAACATTTTGACAAAAATTTTTTCGAAAAATTTCAAGATAATTTAGCGAAAAGTAGATGTTTTCAGATTCCTTTTTTCAAGGCAAAGACGATGGACAATGTTATTCAACGAAAAAATTAATTCTTCAGGGTGAAAATCGAGGATATAAGTGTGAACTTATATCAGTTGATATCTCGGTGCATTTTTAAGCTAGCGCAAATCTGATAACACAGATCGACGCAGCTCAAAAATCCGCATCGAATGCACTATACTACATTGAGAAACGCTTAATACAAAAATTAGTTATGATCGTTTGAAAAATGATGCATTAGTGTATGTTGAGTTTCCATGTACACTCAACATTGCTTCCAAAAACATTTTGACAAAAATTTTTTCGAAAAATTTAAAAATAATTTAGCAAAAAGTAGATGTTTTTAGATTCCTTTTTTCAAGGCGAAGACGATGGACAACGTTATTCAACGAAAAAAATAATTCTTCAGGGTGAAAATCGAGGATATAAGTGTGAACTTATATCAGTTGATATCTTGGTGCATTTTTAAGCTAGCGCAAATCTGATAACACAGATCGACGCAGCTTAAAAATCCGCATCGAATGCACTATACTACATTGAGAAACGCTTAATACAAAAATTAGTTATGATCGTTTGAAAAATGATGCATTAGTGTATGTTGAGTTTCCATGTACACTCAACATTGCTTCCAAAAACATTTTGACAAAAATTTTTTCAAAAAATTTCAAGATAATTTAGCGAAAAGTAGATGTTTTCAGATTCCTTTTTTCAAGGCAAAGACGATGGACAATGTTATTCAACGAAAAAATTAATTCTTCAGGGTGAAAATCGAGGATATAAGTGTGAACTTATATCAGTTGATATCTCGGTGCATTTTCAAGCTAGCGCAAATCTGATAACACAGATCGACGCAGCTCAAAAATCCGCATCGAATGCACTATACTACATTGAGAAACGCTTAATACAAAAATTAGTTATGATCGTTTGAAAAATGATGCATTAGTGTATGTTGAGTTTCCATGTACACTCAACATTGCTTCCAAAAACATTTTGACAAAAATTTTTTCGAAAAATTTCAAGATAATTCAGCGAAAAGTAGATGTTTTTAGATTCCGTTTTTCAAGGCAAAGACGATGGACAATGTTATTCAACGAAAAAATTAATTCTTCAGGGTGAAAATCGAGGATATAAGTGTGAACTTATATCAGTTGATATCTCGGTGCATTTTTAAGCTAGCGCAAATCTGATAACACAGATCGACGCAGCTTAAAAATCCGCATCGAATGCACTATACTACATTGAGAAAGGCTTAATACAAAAATTAGTTATGATCGTTTGAAAAATGATGCATTAGTGTATGTTGAGTTTCCATGTACACTCAACATTGCTTCCAAAAACATTTTGACAAAAATTTTTTCGAAAAATTTCAAAATAATTTAGCAAAAAGTAGATGTTTTTAGATTCCGTTTTTCAAGGCAAAGACGATGGACAATGTTAATCAACGAAAAAAATAATTCTTCAGGGTGAAAATCGAGGATATAAGTGTGAACTTATATCAGTTGATATCTCGGTGCTTTTTTAAGCTAGCGCAAATCTGATAACACAGATCGACGCACCTTAAAAATCCGCATCGAATGCACTATACTACATTGAGAAACGCTTAATACAAAAATTAGTTATGATCGTTTGAAAAATGATGCATTAGTGTATGTTGAGTTTCCATGTACACTCAACATTGCTTCCAAAAACATTTTGACAAAAATTTTTTCGAAAAATTTCAAAATAATTCAGCGAAAAGTAGATGTTTTTAGATTCTGTTTTTCAAAGCAAAGACGATGGACAATGTTATTCAACGAAAAAAATAATTCTTCAGGGTGAAAATCGAGGATATAAGTGTGAACTTATATCAGTTGATATCTTGGTGCATTTTTAAGCTAGCGCAAATCTGATAACACAGATCGACGCAGCTTAAAAATCCGCATCGAATGCACTATACTACATTGAGAAACGCTTAATACAAAAATTAGTTATGATCGTTTGAAAAATGATGCATTAGTGTATGTTGAGTTTCCATGTACACTCAACATTGCTTCCAAAAACATTTTGACAAAAATTTTTTCGAAAAATTTCAAGATAATTCAGCGAAAAGTAGATGTTTTTAGATTCCGTTTTTCAAGGCAAAGACGATGGACAATGTTATTCAACGAAAAAATTAATTCTTCAGGGTGAAAATCGAGGATATAAGTGTGAACTTATATCAGTTGATATCTCGGTGCATTTTTAAGCTAGCGCAAATCTGATAACACAGATCGACGCAGCTTAAAAATCCGCATCGAATGCACTATACTACATTGAGAAAGGCTTAATACAAAAATTAGTTATGATCGTTTGAAAAATGATGCATTAGTGTATGTTGAGTTTCCATGTACACTCAACATTGCTTCCAAAAACATTTTGACAAAAATTTTTTCGAAAAATTTCAAAATAATTTAGCAAAAAGTAGATGTTTTTAGATTCCGTTTTTCAAGGCAAAGACGATGGACAATGTTATTCAACGAAAAAAATAATTCTTCAGGGTGAAAATCGAGGATATAAGTGTGAACTTATATCAGTTGATATCTCGGTGCTTTTTTAAGCTAGCGCAAATCTGATAACACAGATCGACGCAGCTTAAAAATCCGCATCGAATGCACTATACTACATTGAGAAACGCTTAATACAAAAATTAGTTATGATCGTTTGAAAAATGATGCATTAGTGTATGTTGAGTTTCCATGTACACTCAACATTGCTTCCAAAAACATTTTGACAAAAATTTTTTCGAAAAATTTCAAAATAATTTAGCGAAAAGTAGATGTTTTTAGATTCCGTTTTTCAAGGCAAAGACGATGGACAATGTTATTCAACGAAAAAATTAATTCTTCAGGGTGAAAATCGAGGATATAAGTGTGAACTTATATCAGTTGATATCTCGGTGCATTTTTAAGCTAGCGCAAATCTGATAACACAGATCGACGCAGCTCAAAAATCCGCATCGAATGCACTATACTACATTGAGAAACGCTTAATACAAAAATTAGTTATGATCGTTTGAAAAATGATGCATTAGTGTATGTTGAGTTTCCATGTACACTCAACATTGCTTCCAAAAACATTTTGACAAAACTTTTTTCGAAAAATTTCAAAATAATTTAGCAAAAAGTAGATGTTTTTAGATTCTGTTTTTCAAAGCAAAGACGATGGACAATGTTATTCAACGAAAAAAATAATTCTTCAGGGTGAAAATCGAGGATATAAGTGTGAACTTATATCAGTTGATATCTCGGTGCATTTTTAAGCTAGCGCAAATCTGATAACACAGATCGACGCAGCTCAAAAATCCGCATTGAATGCACTATACTACATTGAGAAACGCTCAATACAAAAATTAGTTATGATCGTTTGAAAAATGATGCATTAGTGTATGTTGAGTTTCCATGTACACTCAACATTGCTTCCAAAAACATTTTGACAAAAATTTTTTCGAAAAATTTCAAAATAATTTAGCAAAAAGTAGATGTTTTTAGATTCCGTTTTTCAAGGCAAAGACGATGGACAATGTTATTCAACGAAAAAAATAATTCTTCAGGGTGAAAATCGAGGATATAAGTGTGAACTTATATCAGTTGATATCTCGGTGCTTTTTTAAGCTAGCGCAAATCTGATAACACAGATCGACGCACCTTAAAAATCCGCATCGAATGCACTATACTACATTGAGAAACGCTTAATACAAAAATTAGTTATGATCGTTTGAAAAATGATGCATTAGTGTATGTTGAGTTTCCATGTACACTCAACATTGCTTCCAAAAACATTTTGACAAAAATTTTTTCGAAAAATTTCAAAATAATTCAGCGAAAAGTAGATGTTTTTAGATTCTGTTTTTCAAAGCAAAGACGATGGACAATGTTATTCAACGAAAAAAATAATTCTTCAGGGTGAAAATCGAGGATATAAGTGTGAACTTATATCAGTTGATATCTTGGTGCATTTTTAAGCTAGCGCAAATCTGATAACACAGATCGACGCAGCTTAAAAATCCGCATCGAATGCACTATACTACATTGAGAAACGCTTAATACAAAAATTAGTTATGATCGTTTGAAAAATGATGCATTAGTGTATGTTGAGTTTCCATGTACACTCAACATTGCTTCCAAAAACATTTTGACAAAAATTTTTTCGAAAAATTTCAAGATAATTCAGCGAAAAGTAGATGTTTTTAGATTCCGTTTTTCAAGGCAAAGACGATGGACAATGTTATTCAACGAAAAAATTAATTCTTCAGGGTGAAAATCGAGGATATAAGTGTGAACTTATATCAGTTGATATCTCGGTGCATTTTTAAGCTAGCGCAAATCTGATAACACAGATCGACGCAGCTTAAAAATCCGCATCGAATGCACTATACTACATTGAGAAAGGCTTAATACAAAAATTAGTTATGATCGTTTGAAAAATGATGCATTAGTGTATGTTGAGTTTCCATGTACACTCAACATTGCTTCCAAAAACATTTTGACAAAAATTTTTTCGAAAAATTTCAAAATAATTTAGCAAAAAGTAGATGTTTTTAGATTCCGTTTTTCAAGGCAAAGACGATGGACAATGTTATTCAACGAAAAAAATAATTCTTCAGGGTGAAAATCGAGGATATAAGTGTGAACTTATATCAGTTGATATCTCGGTGCTTTTTTAAGCTAGCGCAAATCTGATAACACAGATCGACGCAGCTTAAAAATCCGCATCGAATGCACTATACTACATTGAGAAACGCTTAATACAAAAATTAGTTATGATCGTTTGAAAAATGATGCATTAGTGTATGTTGAGTTTCCATGTACACTCAACATTGCTTCCAAAAACATTTTGACAAAAATTTTTTCGAAAAATTTCAAAATAATTTAGCGAAAAGTAGATGTTTTTAGATTCCGTTTTTCAAGGCAAAGACGATGGACAATGTTATTCAACGAAAAAATTAATTCTTCAGGGTGAAAATCGAGGATATAAGTGTGAACTTATATCAGTTGATATCTCGGTGCATTTTTAAGCTAGCGCAAATCTGATAACACAGATCGACGCAGCTCAAAAATCCGCATCGAATGCACTATACTACATTGAGAAACGCTTAATACAAAAATTAGTTATGATCGTTTGAAAAATGATGCATTAGTGTATGTTGAGTTTCCATGTACACTCAACATTGCTTCCAAAAACATTTTGACAAAACTTTTTTCGAAAAATTTCAAAATAATTTAGCAAAAAGTAGATGTTTTTAGATTCTGTTTTTCAAAGCAAAGACGATGGACAATGTTATTCAACGAAAAAAATAATTCTTCAGGGTGAAAATCGAGGATATAAGTGTGAACTTATATCAGTTGATATCTCGGTGCATTTTTAAGCTAGCGCAAATCTGATAACACAGATCGACGCAGCTCAAAAATCCGCATTGAATGCACTATACTACATTGAGAAACGCTCAATACAAAAATTAGTTATGATCGTTTGAAAAATGATGCATTAGTGTATGTTGAGTTTCCATGTACACTCAACATTGCTTCCAAAAACATTTTGACAAAAATTTTTTCGAAAAATTTAAAAATAATTTAGCAAAAAGTAGATGTTTTTAGATTCCTTTTTTCAAGGCGAAGACGATGGACAACGTTATTCAACGAAAAAAATAATTCTTCAGGGTGAAAATCGAGGATATAAGTGTGAACTTATATCAGTTGATATCTTGGTGCATTTTTAAGCTAGCGCAAATCTGATAACACAGATCGACGCAGCTTAAAAATCCGCATCGAATGCACTATACTACATTGAGAAACGCTTAATACAAAAATTAGTTATGATCGTTTGAAAAATGATGCATTAGTGTATGTTGAGTTTCCATGTACACTCAACATTGCTTCCAAAAACATTTTGACAAAAATTTTTTCGAAAAATTTCAAGATAATTTAGCGAAAAGTAGATGTTTTCAGATTCCTTTTTTCAAGGCAAAGACGATGGACAATGTTATTCAACGAAAAAATTAATTCTTCAGGGTGAAAATCGAGGATATAAGTGTGAACTTATATCAGTTGATATCTCGGTGCATTTTTAAGCTAGCGCAAATCTGATAACACAGATCGACGCAGCTCAAAAATCCGCATCGAATGCACTATACTACATTGAGAAACGCTTAATACAAAAATTAGTTATGATCGTTTGAAAAATGATGCATTAGTGTATGTTGAGTTTCCATGTACACTCAACATTGCTTCCAAAAACATTTTGACAAAAATTTTTTCGAAAAATTTAAAAATAATTTAGCAAAAAGTAGATGTTTTTAGATTCCTTTTTTCAAGGCGAAGACGATGGACAACGTTATTCAACGAAAAAAATAATTCTTCAGGGTGAAAATCGAGGATATAAGTGTGAACTTATATCAGTTGATATCTTGGTGCATTTTTAAGCTAGCGCAAATCTGATAACACAGATCGACGCAGCTTAAAAATCCGCATCGAATGCACTATACTACATTGAGAAACGCTTAATACAAAAATTAGTTATGATCGTTTGAAAAATGATGCATTAGTGTATGTTGAGTTTCCATGTACACTCAACATTGCTTCCAAAAACATTTTGACAAAAATTTTTTCGAAAAATTTCAAGATAATTTAGCGAAAAGTAGATGTTTTCAGATTCCTTTTTTCAAGGCAAAGACGATGGACAATGTTATTCAACGAAAAAATTAATTCTTCAGGGTGAAAATCGAGGATATAAGTGTGAACTTATATCAGTTGATATCTCGGTGCATTTTCAAGCTAGCGCAAATCTGATAACACAGATCGACGCAGCTCAAAAATCCGCATCGAATGCACTATACTACATTGAGAAACGCTTAATACAAAAATTAGTTATGATCGTTTGAAAAATGATGCATTAGTGTATGTTGAGTTTCCATGTACACTCAACATTGCTTCCAAAAACATTTTGACAAAAATTTTTTCGAAAAATTTCAAGATAATTCAGCGAAAAGTAGATGTTTTTAGATTCCGTTTTTCAAGGCAAAGACGATGGACAATGTTATTCAACGAAAAAATTAATTCTTCAGGGTGAAAATCGAGGATATAAGTGTGAACTTATATCAGTTGATATCTCGGTGCATTTTTAAGCTAGCGCAAATCTGATAACACAGATCGACGCAGCTTAAAAATCCGCATCGAATGCACTATACTACATTGAGAAAGGCTTAATACAAAAATTAGTTATGATCGTTTGAAAAATGATGCATTAGTGTATGTTGAGTTTCCATGTACACTCAACATTGCTTCCAAAAACATTTTGACAAAAATTTTTTCGAAAAATTTCAAAATAATTTAGCAAAAAGTAGATGTTTTTAGATTCCGTTTTTCAAGGCAAAGACGATGGACAATGTTATTCAACGAAAAAAATAATTCTTCAGGGTGAAAATCGAGGATATAAGTGTGAACTTATATCAGTTGATATCTCGGTGCTTTTTTAAGCTAGCGCAAATCTGATAACACAGATCGACGCACCTTAAAAATCCGCATCGAATGCACTATACTACATTGAGAAACGCTTAATACAAAAATTAGTTATGATCGTTTGAAAAATGATGCATTAGTGTATGTTGAGTTTCCATGTACACTCAACATTGCTTCCAAAAACATTTTGACAAAAATTTTTTCGAAAAATTTCAAAATAATTTAGCGAAAAGTAGATGTTTTTAGATTCCGTTTTTCAAGGCAAAGACGATGGACAATGTTATTCAACGAAAAAATTAATTCTTCAGGGTGAAAATCGAGGATATAAGTGTGAACTTATATCAGTTGATATCTCGGTGCATTTTTAAGCTAGCGCAAATCTGATAACACAGATCGACGCAGCTCAAAAATCCGCATCGAATGCACTATACTACATTGAGAAACGCTTAATACAAAAATTAGTTATGATCGTTTGAAAAATGATGCATTAGTGTATGTTGAGTTTCCATGTACACTCAACATTGCTTCCAAAAACATTTTGACAAAACTTTTTTCGAAAAATTTCAAAATAATTTAGCAAAAAGTAGATGTTTTTAGATTCTGTTTTTCAAAGCAAAGACGATGGACAATGTTATTCAACGAAAAAAATAATTCTTCAGGGTGAAAATCGAGGATATAAGTGTGAACTTATATCAGTTGATATCTCGGTGCATTTTTAAGCTAGCGCAAATCTGATAACACAGATCGACGCAGCTCAAAAATCCGCATTGAATGCACTATACTACATTGAGAAACGCTCAATACAAAAATTAGTTATGATCGTTTGAAAAATGATGCATTAGTGTATGTTGAGTTTCCATGTACACTCAACATTGCTTCCAAAAACATTTTGACAAAAATTTTTTCGAAAAATTTCAAGATAATTCAGCGAAAAGTAGATGTTTTTAGATTCCTTTTTTCAAGGCAAAGACGATGGACAATGTTATTCAACGAAAAAATTAATTCTTCAGGGTGAAAATCGAGGATATAAGTGTGAACTTATATCAGTTGATATCTCGGTGCATTTTTAAGCTAGCGCAAATCTGATAACACAGATCGACGCAGCTTAAAAATCCGCATCGAATGCACTATACTACATTGAGAAAGGCTTAATACAAAAATTAGTTATGATCGTTTGAAAAATGATGCATTAGTGTATGTTGAGTTTCCATGTACACTCAACATTGCTTCCAAAAACATTTTGACAAAAATTTTTTCGAAAAATTTCAAAATAATTTAGCAAAAAGTAGATGTTTTTAGATTCCGTTTTTCAAGGCAAAGACGATGGACAATGTTATTCAACGAAAAAAATAATTCTTCAGGGTGAAAATCGAGGATATAAGTGTGAACTTATATCAGTTGATATCTCGGTGCTTTTTTAAGCTAGCGCAAATCTGATAACACAGATCGACGCACCTTAAAAATCCGCATCGAATGCACTATACTACATTGAGAAACGCTTAATACAAAAATTAGTTATGATCGTTTGAAAAATGATGCATTAGTGTATGTTGAGTTTCCATGTACACTCAACATTGCTTCCAAAAACATTTTGACAAAAATTTTTTCGAAAAATTTCAAAATAATTTAGCGAAAAGTAGATGTTTTTAGATTCCGTTTTTCAAGGCAAAGACGATGGACAATGTTATTCAACGAAAAAATTAATTCTTCAGGGTGAAAATCGAGGATATAAGTGTGAACTTATATCAGTTGATATCTCGGTGCATTTTTAAGCTAGCGCAAATCTGATAACACAGATCGACGCAGCTCAAAAATCCGCATCGAATGCACTATACTACATTGAGAAACGCTTAATACAAAAATTAGTTATGATCGTTTGAAAAATGATGCATTAGTGTATGTTGAGTTTCCATGTACACTCAACATTGCTTCCAAAAACATTTTGACAAAACTTTTTTCGAAAAATTTCAAAATAATTTAGCAAAAAGTAGATGTTTTTAGATTCTGTTTTTCAAAGCAAAGACGATGGACAATGTTATTCAACGAAAAAAATAATTCTTCAGGGTGAAAATCGAGGATATAAGTGTGAACTTATATCAGTTGATATCTCGGTGCATTTTTAAGCTAGCGCAAATCTGATAACACAGATCGACGCAGCTCAAAAATCCGCATTGAATGCACTATACTACATTGAGAAACGCTCAATACAAAAATTAGTTATGATCGTTTGAAAAATGATGCATTAGTGTATGTTGAGTTTCCATGTACACTCAACATTGCTTCCAAAAACATTTTGACAAAAATTTTTTCGAAAAATTTAAAAATAATTTAGCAAAAAGTAGATGTTTTTAGATTCCTTTTTTCAAGGCGAAGACGATGGACAACGTTATTCAACGAAAAAAATAATTCTTCAGGGTGAAAATCGAGGATATAAGTGTGAACTTATATCAGTTGATATCTTGGTGCATTTTTAAGCTAGCGCAAATCTGATAACACAGATCGACGCAGCTTAAAAATCCGCATCGAATGCACTATACTACATTGAGAAACGCTTAATACAAAAATTAGTTATGATCGTTTGAAAAATGATGCATTAGTGTATGTTGAGTTTCCATGTACACTCAACATTGCTTCCAAAAACATTTTGACAAAAATTTTTTCGAAAAATTTCAAGATAATTTAGCGAAAAGTAGATGTTTTCAGATTCCTTTTTTCAAGGCAAAGACGATGGACAATGTTATTCAACGAAAAAATTAATTCTTCAGGGTGAAAATCGAGGATATAAGTGTGAACTTATATCAGTTGATATCTCGGTGCATTTTTAAGCTAGCGCAAATCTGATAACACAGATCGACGCAGCTCAAAAATCCGCATCGAATGCACTATACTACATTGAGAAACGCTTAATACAAAAATTAGTTATGATCGTTTGAAAAATGATGCATTAGTGTATGTTGAGTTTCCATGTACACTCAACATTGCTTCCAAAAACATTTTGACAAAAATTTTTTCGAAAAATTTCAAGATAATTCAGCGAAAAGTAGATGTTTTTAGATTCCGTTTTTCAAGGCAAAGACGATGGACAATGTTATTCAACGAAAAAATTAATTCTTCAGGGTGAAAATCGAGGATATAAGTGTGAACTTATATCAGTTGATATCTCGGTGCATTTTTAAGCTAGCGCAAATCTGATAACACAGATCGACGCAGCTCAAAAATCCGCATCGAATGCACTATACTACATTGAGAAACGCTTAATACAAAAATTAGTTATGATCGTTTGAAAAATGATGCATTAGTGTATGTTGAGTTTCCATGTACACTCAACATTGCTTCCAAAAACATTTTGACAAAACTTTTTTCGAAAAATTTCAAAATAATTTAGCAAAAAGTAGATGTTTTTAGATTCTGTTTTTCAAAGCAAAGACGATGGACAATGTTATTCAACGAAAAAAATAATTCTTCAGGGTGAAAATCGAGGATATAAGTGTGAACTTATATCAGTTGATATCTTGGTGCATTTTTAAGCTAGCGCAAATCTGATAACACAGATCGACGCAGCTTAAAAATCCGCATCGAATGCACTATACTACATTGAGAAACGCTTAATACAAAAATTAGTTATGATCGTTTGAAAAATGATGCATTAGTGTATGTTGAGTTTCCATGTACACTCAACATTGCTTCCAAAAACATTTTGACAAAAATTTTTTCGAAAAATTTCAAGATAATTTAGCGAAAAGTAGATGTTTTCAGATTCCTTTTTTCAAGGCAAAGACGATGGACAATGTTATTCAACGAAAAAATTAATTCTTCAGGGTGAAAATCGAGGATATAAGTGTGAACTTATATCAGTTGATATCTCGGTGCATTTTCAAGCTAGCGCAAATCTGATAACACAGATCGACGCAGCTCAAAAATCCGCATCGAATGCACTATACTACATTGAGAAACGCTTAATACAAAAATTAGTTATGATCGTTTGAAAAATGATGCATTAGTGTATGTTGAGTTTCCATGTACACTCAACATTGCTTCCAAAAACATTTTGACAAAAATTTTTTCGAAAAATTTCAAGATAATTCAGCGAAAAGTAGATGTTTTTAGATTCCGTTTTTCAAGGCAAAGACGATGGACAATGTTATTCAACGAAAAAATTAATTCTTCAGGGTGAAAATCGAGGATATAAGTGTGAACTTATATCAGTTGATATCTCGGTGCATTTTTAAGCTAGCGCAAATCTGATAACACAGATCGACGCAGCTTAAAAATCCGCATCGAATGCACTATACTACATTGAGAAAGGCTTAATACAAAAATTAGTTATGATCGTTTGAAAAATGATGCATTAGTGTATGTTGAGTTTCCATGTACACTCAACATTGCTTCCAAAAACATTTTGACAAAAATTTTTTCGAAAAATTTCAAAATAATTTAGCAAAAAGTAGATGTTTTTAGATTCCGTTTTTCAAGGCAAAGACGATGGACGATGTTATTCAACGAAAAAATTAATTCTTCAGGGTGAAAATCGAGGATATAAGTGTGAACTTATATCAGTTGATATCTCGGTGCATTTTTAAGCTAGCGCAAATCTGATAACACAGATCGACGCAGCTTAAAAATCCGCATCGAATGCACTATACTACATTGAGAAACGCTTAATACAAAAATTAGTTATGATCGTTTGAAAAATGATGCATTAGTGTATGTTGAGTTTCCATGTACACTCAACATTGCTTCCAAAAACATTTTGACAAAAATTTTTTCGAAAAATTTCAAAATAATTTAGCAAAAAGTAGATGTTTTTAGATTCCATTTTTCAAGGCAAAGACGATGGACGATGTTATTCAACGAAAAAATTAATTCTTCAGGGTGAAAATCGAGGATATAAGTGTGAACTTATATCAGTTGATATCTCGGTGCATTTTTAATCTAGCGCAAATCTGATAACACAGATCGACGCAGCTTAAAAATCCGCATCGAATGCACTATACTACATCGAGAAACGCTTAATACAAAAATTAGTTATGATCGTTTGAAAAATGATGCATTAGTGTATGTTGAGTTTCCATGTACACTCAACATTGCTTCCAAAAACATTTTGACAAAAATTTTTTCGAAAAATTTCAAAATAATTCAGCAAAAAGTAGATGTTTTTAGATTCCATTTTTCAAGGCAAAGACGATGGACGATGTTATTCAACGAAAAAATTAATTCTTCAGGGTGAAAATCGAGGATATAAGTGTGAACTTATATCAGTTGATATCTCGGTGCATTTTTAAGCTAGCGCAAATCTGATAACACAGATCGACGCAGCTTAAAAATCCGCATCGAATGCACTATACTACATTGAGAAACGCTTAATACAAAAATTAGTTATGATCGTTTGAAAAATGATGCATTAGTGTATGTTGAGTTTCCATGTACACTCAACATTGCTTCCAAAAACATTTTGACAAAAATTTTTTCGAAAAATTTCAAAATAATTTAGCAAAAAGTAGATGTTTTTAGATTCCATTTTTTAAGGCAAAGACGATGGACAATGTTATTCAACGAAAAAATTAATTCTTCAGGGTGAAAATCGAGGATATAAGTGTGAACTTATATCAGTTGATATCTCGGTGCATTTTTAAGCTAGCGCAAATCTGATAACACAGATCGACGCAGCTCAAAAATCCGCATCGAATGCACTATACTACATTGAGAAACGCTTAATACAAAAATTAGTTATGATCGTTTGAAAAATGATGCATTAGTGTATGTTGAGTTTCCATGTACACTCAACATTGCTTCCAAAAACATTTTGACAAAAATTTTTTCGAAAAATTTCAAGATAATTCAGCGAAAAGTAGATGTTTTTAGATTCCGTTTTTCAAGGCAAAGACGATGGACAATGTTATTCAACGAAAAAATTAATTCTTCAGGGTGAAAATCGAGGATATAAGTGTGAACTTATATCAGTTGATATCTCGGTGCATTTTTAAGCTAGCGCAAATCTGATAACACAGATCGACGCAGCTCAAAAATCCGCATCGAATGCACTATACTACATTGAGAAACGCTTAATACAAAAATTAGTTATGATCGTTTGAAAAATGATGCATTAGTGTATGTTGAGTTTCCATGTACACTCAACATTGCTTCCAAAAACATTTTGACAAAACTTTTTTCGAAAAATTTCAAAATAATTTAGCAAAAAGTAGATGTTTTTAGATTCTGTTTTTCAAAGCAAAGACGATGGACAATGTTATTCAACGAAAAAAATAATTCTTCAGGGTGAAAATCGAGGATATAAGTGTGAACTTATATCAGTTGATATCTTGGTGCATTTTTAAGCTAGCGCAAATCTGATAACACAGATCGACGCAGCTTAAAAATCCGCATCGAATGCACTATACTACATTGAGAAACGCTTAATACAAAAATTAGTTATGATCGTTTGAAAAATGATGCATTAGTGTATGTTGAGTTTCCATGTACACTCAACATTGCTTCCAAAAACATTTTGACAAAAATTTTTTCGAAAAATTTCAAGATAATTTAGCGAAAAGTAGATGTTTTCAGATTCCTTTTTTCAAGGCAAAGACGATGGACAATGTTATTCAACGAAAAAATTAATTCTTCAGGGTGAAAATCGAGGATATAAGTGTGAACTTATATCAGTTGATATCTCGGTGCATTTTCAAGCTAGCGCAAATCTGATAACACAGATCGACGCAGCTCAAAAATCCGCATCAAATGCACTATACTACATTGAGAAACGCTTAATACAAAAATTAGTTATGATCGTTTGAAAAATGATGCATTAGTGTATGTTGAGTTTCCATGTACACTCAACATTGCTTCCAAAAACATTTTGACAAAAATTTTTTCGAAAAATTTCAAGATAATTCAGCGAAAAGTAGATGTTTTTAGATTCCGTTTTTCAAGGCAAAGACGATGGACAATGTTATTCAACGAAAAAATTAATTCTTCAGGGTGAAAATCGAGGATATAAGTGTGAACTTATATCAGTTGATATCTCGGTGCATTTTTAAGCTAGCGCAAATCTGATAACACAGATCGACGCAGCTTAAAAATCCGCATCGAATGCACTATACTACATTGAGAAAGGCTTAATACAAAAATTAGTTATGATCGTTTGAAAAATGATGCATTAGTGTATGTTGAGTTTCCATGTACACTCAACATTGCTTCCAAAAACATTTTGACAAAAATTTTTTCGAAAAATTTCAAAATAATTTAGCAAAAAGTAGATGTTTTTAGATTCCGTTTTTCAAGGCAAAGACGATGGACGATGTTATTCAACGAAAAAATTAATTCTTCAGGGTGAAAATCGAGGATATAAGTGTGAACTTATATCAGTTGATATCTCGGTGCATTTTTAAGCTAGCGCAAATCTGATAACACAGATCGACGCAGCTTAAAAATCCGCATCGAATGCACTATACTACATTGAGAAACGCTTAATACAAAAATTAGTTATGATCGTTTGAAAAATGATGCATTAGTGTATGTTGAGTTTCCATGTACACTCAACATTGCTTCCAAAAACATTTTGACAAAAATTTTTTCGAAAAATTTCAAAATAATTTAGCAAAAAGTAGATGTTTTTAGATTCCATTTTTTAAGGCAAAGACGATGGACGATGTTATTCAACGAAAAAATTAATTCTTCAGGGTGAAAATCGAGGATATAAGTGTGAACTTATATCAGTTGATATCTCGGTGCATTTTTAATCTAGCGCAAATCTGATAACACAGATCGACGCAGCTTAAAAATCCGCATCGAATGCACTATACTACATCGAGAAACGCTTAATACAAAAATTAGTTATGATCGTTTGAAAAATGATGCATTAGTGTATGTTGAGTTTCCATGTACACTCAACATTGCTTCCAAAAACATTTTGACAAAAATTTTTTCGAAAAATTTCAAAATAATTCAGCAAAAAGTAGATGTTTTTAGATTCCATTTTTCAAGGCAAAGACGATGGACGATGTTATTCAACGAAAAAATTAATTCTTCAGGGTGAAAATCGAGGATATAAGTGTGAACTTATATCAGTTGATATCTCGGTGCATTTTTAAGCTAGCGCAAATCTGATAACACAGATCGACGCAGCTTAAAAATCCGCATCGAATGCACTATACTACATTGAGAAACGCTCAATACAAAAATTAGTTATGATCGTTTGAAAAATGATGCATTAGTGTATGTTGAGTTTCCATGTACACTCAACATTGCTTCCAAAAACATTTTGACAAAAATTTTTTCGAAAAATTTAAAAATAATTTAGCAAAAAGTAGATGTTTTTAGATTCCTTTTTTCAAGGCGAAGACGATGGACAACGTTATTCAACGAAAAAAATAATTCTTCAGGGTGAAAATCGAGGATATAAGTGTGAACTTATATCAGTTGATATCTTGGTGCATTTTTAAGCTAGCGCAAATCTGATAACACAGATCGACGCAGCTTAAAAATCCGCATCGAATGCACTATACTACATTGAGAAACGCTTAATACAAAAATTAGTTATGATCGTTTGAAAAATGATGCATTAGTGTATGTTGAGTTTCCATGTACACTCAACATTGCTTCCAAAAACATTTTGACAAAAATTTTTTCGAAAAATTTCAAGATAATTTAGCGAAAAGTAGATGTTTTCAGATTCCTTTTTTCAAGGCAAAGACGATGGACAATGTTATTCAACGAAAAAATTAATTCTTCAGGGTGAAAATCGAGGATATAAGTGTGAACTTATATCAGTTGATATCTCGGTGCATTTTTAAGCTAGCGCAAATCTGATAACACAGATCGACGCAGCTCAAAAATCCGCATCGAATGCACTATACTACATTGAGAAACGCTTAATACAAAAATTAGTTATGATCGTTTGAAAAATGATGCATTAGTGTATGTTGAGTTTCCATGTACACTCAACATTGCTTCCAAAAACATTTTGACAAAAATTTTTTCGAAAAATTTAAAAATAATTTAGCAAAAAGTAGATGTTTTTAGATTCCTTTTTTCAAGGCGAAGACGATGGACAACGTTATTCAACGAAAAAAATAATTCTTCAGGGTGAAAATCGAGGATATAAGTGTGAACTTATATCAGTTGATATCTTGGTGCATTTTTAAGCTAGCGCAAATCTGATAACACAGATCGACGCAGCTTAAAAATCCGCATCGAATGCACTATACTACATTGAGAAACGCTTAATACAAAAATTAGTTATGATCGTTTGAAAAATGATGCATTAGTGTATGTTGAGTTTCCATGTACACTCAACATTGCTTCCAAAAACATTTTGACAAAAATTTTTTCGAAAAATTTCAAGATAATTTAGCGAAAAGTAGATGTTTTCAGATTCCTTTTTTCAAGGCAAAGACGATGGACAATGTTATTCAACGAAAAAATTAATTCTTCAGGGTGAAAATCGAGGATATAAGTGTGAACTTATATCAGTTGATATCTCGGTGCATTTTCAAGCTAGCGCAAATCTGATAACACAGATCGACGCAGCTCAAAAATCCGCATCGAATGCACTATACTACATTGAGAAACGCTTAATACAAAAATTAGTTATGATCGTTTGAAAAATGATGCATTAGTGTATGTTGAGTTTCCATGTACACTCAACATTGCTTCCAAAAACATTTTGACAAAAATTTTTTCGAAAAATTTCAAGATAATTCAGCGAAAAGTAGATGTTTTTAGATTCCGTTTTTCAAGGCAAAGACGATGGACAATGTTATTCAACGAAAAAATTAATTCTTCAGGGTGAAAATCGAGGATATAAGTGTGAACTTATATCAGTTGATATCTCGGTGCATTTTTAAGCTAGCGCAAATCTGATAACACAGATCGACGCAGCTTAAAAATCCGCATCGAATGCACTATACTACATTGAGAAAGGCTTAATACAAAAATTAGTTATGATCGTTTGAAAAATGATGCATTAGTGTATGTTGAGTTTCCATGTACACTCAACATTGCTTCCAAAAACATTTTGACAAAAATTTTTTCGAAAAATTTCAAAATAATTTAGCAAAAAGTAGATGTTTTTAGATTCCGTTTTTCAAGGCAAAGACGATGGACAATGTTATTCAACGAAAAAAATAATTCTTCAGGGTGAAAATCGAGGATATAAGTGTGAACTTATATCAGTTGATATCTCGGTGCTTTTTTAAGCTAGCGCAAATCTGATAACACAGATCGACGCACCTTAAAAATCCGCATCGAATGCACTATACTACATTGAGAAACGCTTAATACAAAAATTAGTTATGATCGTTTGAAAAATGATGCATTAGTGTATGTTGAGTTTCCATGTACACTCAACATTGCTTCCAAAAACATTTTGACAAAAATTTTTTCGAAAAATTTCAAAATAATTCAGCGAAAAGTAGATGTTTTTAGATTCTGTTTTTCAAAGCAAAGACGATGGACAATGTTATTCAACGAAAAAAATAATTCTTCAGGGTGAAAATCGAGGATATAAGTGTGAACTTATATCAGTTGATATCTCGGTGCATTTTTCAGCTAGCGCAAATCTGATAACACAGATCGACGCAGCTTAAAAATCCGCATCGAATGCACTATACTACATTGAGAAAGGCTTAATACAAAAATTAGTTATGATCGTTTGAAAAATGATGCATTAGTGTATGTTGAGTTTCCATGTACACTCAACATTGCTTCCAAAAACATTTTGACAAAAATTTTTTCGAAAAATTTCAAAATAATTTAGCAAAAAGTAGATGTTTTTAGATTCCGTTTTTCAAGGCAAAGACGATGGACAATGTTATTCAACGAAAAAAATAATTCTTCAGGGTGAAAATCGAGGATATAAGTGTGAACTTATATCAGTTGATATCTCGGTGCTTTTTTAAGCTAGCGCAAATCTGATAACACAGATCGACGCAGCTTAAAAATCCGCATCGAATGCACTATACTACATTGAGAAACGCTTGATACAAAAATTAGTTATGATCGTTTGAAAAATGATGCATTAGTGTATGTTGAGTTTCCATGTACACTCAACATTGCTTCCAAAAACATTTTGACAAAAATTTTTTCGAAAAATTTCAAAATAATTTAGCGAAAAGTAGATGTTTTTAGATTCCGTTTTTCAAGGCAAAGACGATGGACAATGTTATTCAACGAAAAAATTAATTCTTCAGGGTGAAAATCGAGGATATAAGTGTGAACTTATATCAGTTGATATCTCGGTGCATTTTTAAGCTAGCGCAAATCTGATAACACAGATCGACGCAGCTCAAAAATCCGCATCGAATGCACTATACTACATTGAGAAACGCTTAATACAAAAATTAGTTATGATCGTTTGAAAAATGATGCATTAGTGTATGTTGAGTTTCCATGTACACTCAACATTGCTTCCAAAAACATTTTGACAAAACTTTTTTCGAAAAATTTCAAAATAATTTAGCAAAAAGTAGATGTTTTTAGATTCTGTTTTTCAAAGCAAAGACGATGGACAATGTTATTCAACGAAAAAAATAATTCTTCAGGGTGAAAATCGAGGATATAAGTGTGAACTTATATCAGTTGATATCTCGGTGCATTTTTAAGCTAGCGCAAATCTGATAACACAGATCGACGCAGCTCAAAAATCCGCATTGAATGCACTATACTACATTGAGAAACGCTTAATACAAAAATTAGTTATGATCGTTTGAAAAATGATGCATTAGTGTATGTTGAGTTTCCATGTACACTCAACATTGCTTCCAAAAACATTTTGACAAAAATTTTTTCGAAAAATTTCAAAATAATTCAGCGAAAAGTAGATGTTTTTAGATTCTGTTTTTCAAAGCAAAGACGATGGACAATGTTATTCAACGAAAAAAATAATTCTTCAGGGTGAAAATCGAGGATATAAGTGTGAACTTATATCAGTTGATATCTCGGTGCATTTTTCAGCTAGCGCAAATCTGATAACACAGATCGACGCAGCTTAAAAATCCGCATCGAATGCACTATACTACATTGAGAAAGGCTTAATACAAAAATTAGTTATGATCGTTTGAAAAATGATGCATTAGTGTATGTTGAGTTTCCATGTACACTCAACATTGCTTCCAAAAACATTTTGACAAAAATTTTTTCGAAAAATTTCAAAATAATTTAGCAAAAAGTAGATGTTTTTAGATTCCGTTTTTCAAGGCAAAGACGATGGACAATGTTATTCAACGAAAAAAATAATTCTTCAGGGTGAAAATCGAGGATATAAGTGTGAACTTATATCAGTTGATATCTCGGTGCTTTTTTAAGCTAGCGCAAATCTGATAACACAGATCGACGCAGCTTAAAAATCCGCATCGAATGCACTATACTACATTGAGAAACGCTTGATACAAAAATTAGTTATGATCGTTTGAAAAATGATGCATTAGTGTATGTTGAGTTTCCATGTACACTCAACATTGCTTCCAAAAACATTTTGACAAAAATTTTTTCGAAAAATTTCAAAATAATTTAGCGAAAAGTAGATGTTTTTAGATTCCGTTTTTCAAGGCAAAGACGATGGACAATGTTATTCAACGAAAAAATTAATTCTTCAGGGTGAAAATCGAGGATATAAGTGTGAACTTATATCAGTTGATATCTCGGTGCATTTTTAAGCTAGCGCAAATCTGATAACACAGATCGACGCAGCTCAAAAATCCGCATCGAATGCACTATACTACATTGAGAAACGCTTAATACAAAAATTAGTTATGATCGTTTGAAAAATGATGCATTAGTGTATGTTGAGTTTCCATGTACACTCAACATTGCTTCCAAAAACATTTTGACAAAACTTTTTTCGAAAAATTTCAAAATAATTTAGCAAAAAGTAGATGTTTTTAGATTCTGTTTTTCAAAGCAAAGACGATGGACAATGTTATTCAACGAAAAAAATAATTCTTCAGGGTGAAAATCGAGGATATAAGTGTGAACTTATATCAGTTGATATCTCGGTGCATTTTTAAGCTAGCGCAAATCTGATAACACAGATCGACGCAGCTCAAAAATCCGCATTGAATGCACTATACTACATTGAGAAACGCTCAATACAAAAATTAGTTATGATCGTTTGAAAAATGATGCATTAGTGTATGTTGAGTTTCCATGTACACTCAACATTGCTTCCAAAAACATTTTGACAAAAATTTTTTCGAAAAATTTAAAAATAATTTAGCAAAAAGTAGATGTTTTTAGATTCCTTTTTTCAAGGCGAAGACGATGGACAACGTTATTCAACGAAAAAAATAATTCTTCAGGGTGAAAATCGAGGATATAAGTGTGAACTTATATCAGTTGATATCTTGGTGCATTTTTAAGCTAGCGCAAATCTGATAACACAGATCGACGCAGCTTAAAAATCCGCATCGAATGCACTATACTACATTGAGAAACGCTTAATACAAAAATTAGTTATGATCGTTTGAAAAATGATGCATTAGTGTATGTTGAGTTTCCATGTACACTCAACATTGCTTCCAAAAACATTTTGACAAAAATTTTTTCGAAAAATTTCAAGATAATTTAGCGAAAAGTAGATGTTTTCAGATTCCTTTTTTCAAGGCAAAGACGATGGACAATGTTATTCAACGAAAAAATTAATTCTTCAGGGTGAAAATCGAGGATATAAGTGTGAACTTATATCAGTTGATATCTCGGTGCATTTTTAAGCTAGCGCAAATCTGATAACACAGATCGACGCAGCTCAAAAATCCGCATCGAATGCACTATACTACATTGAGAAACGCTTAATACAAAAATTAGTTATGATCGTTTGAAAAATGATGCATTAGTGTATGTTGAGTTTCCATGTACACTCAACATTGCTTCCAAAAACATTTTGACAAAAATTTTTTCGAAAAATTTCAAGATAATTCAGCGAAAAGTAGATGTTTTTAGATTCCGTTTTTCAAGGCAAAGACGATGGACAATGTTATTCAACGAAAAAATTAATTCTTCAGGGTGAAAATCGAGGATATAAGTGTGAACTTATATCAGTTGATATCTCGGTGCATTTTTAAGCTAGCGCAAATCTGATAACACAGATCGACGCAGCTCAAAAATCCGCATCGAATGCACTATACTACATTGAGAAACGCTTAATACAAAAATTAGTTATGATCGTTTGAAAAATGATGCATTAGTGTATGTTGAGTTTCCATGTACACTCAACATTGCTTCCAAAAACATTTTGACAAAACTTTTTTCGAAAAATTTCAAAATAATTTAGCAAAAAGTAGATGTTTTTAGATTCTGTTTTTCAAAGCAAAGACGATGGACAATGTTATTCAACGAAAAAAATAATTCTTCAGGGTGAAAATCGAGGATATAAGTGTGAACTTATATCAGTTGATATCTTGGTGCATTTTTAAGCTAGCGCAAATCTGATAACACAGATCGACGCAGCTTAAAAATCCGCATCGAATGCACTATACTACATTGAGAAACGCTTAATACAAAAATTAGTTATGATCGTTTGAAAAATGATGCATTAGTGTATGTTGAGTTTCCATGTACACTCAACATTGCTTCCAAAAACATTTTGACAAAAATTTTTTCGAAAAATTTCAAGATAATTTAGCGAAAAGTAGATGTTTTCAGATTCCTTTTTTCAAGGCAAAGACGATGGACAATGTTATTCAACGAAAAAATTAATTCTTCAGGGTGAAAATCGAGGATATAAGTGTGAACTTATATCAGTTGATATCTCGGTGCATTTTCAAGCTAGCGCAAATCTGATAACACAGATCGACGCAGCTCAAAAATCCGCATCGAATGCACTATACTACATTGAGAAACGCTTAATACAAAAATTAGTTATGATCGTTTGAAAAATGATGCATTAGTGTATGTTGAGTTTCCATGTACACTCAACATTGCTTCCAAAAACATTTTGACAAAAATTTTTTCGAAAAATTTCAAGATAATTCAGCGAAAAGTAGATGTTTTTAGATTCCGTTTTTCAAGGCAAAGACGATGGACAATGTTATTCAACGAAAAAATTAATTCTTCAGGGTGAAAATCGAGGATATAAGTGTGAACTTATATCAGTTGATATCTCGGTGCATTTTTAAGCTAGCGCAAATCTGATAACACAGATCGACGCAGCTTAAAAATCCGCATCGAATGCACTATACTACATTGAGAAAGGCTTAATACAAAAATTAGTTATGATCGTTTGAAAAATGATGCATTAGTGTATGTTGAGTTTCCATGTACACTCAACATTGCTTCCAAAAACATTTTGACAAAAATTTTTTCGAAAAATTTCAAAATAATTTAGCAAAAAGTAGATGTTTTTAGATTCCGTTTTTCAAGGCAAAGACGATGGACGATGTTATTCAACGAAAAAATTAATTCTTCAGGGTGAAAATCGAGGATATAAGTGTGAACTTATATCAGTTGATATCTCGGTGCATTTTTAAGCTAGCGCAAATCTGATAACACAGATCGACGCAGCTTAAAAATCCGCATCGAATGCACTATACTACATTGAGAAACGCTTAATACAAAAATTAGTTATGATCGTTTGAAAAATGATGCATTAGTGTATGTTGAGTTTCCATGTACACTCAACATTGCTTCCAAAAACATTTTGACAAAAATTTTTTCGAAAAATTTCAAAATAATTTAGCAAAAAGTAGATGTTTTTAGATTCCATTTTTCAAGGCAAAGACGATGGACGATGTTATTCAACGAAAAAATTAATTCTTCAGGGTGAAAATCGAGGATATAAGTGTGAACTTATATCAGTTGATATCTCGGTGCATTTTTAATCTAGCGCAAATCTGATAACACAGATCGACGCAGCTTAAAAATCCGCATCGAATGCACTATACTACATCGAGAAACGCTTAATACAAAAATTAGTTATGATCGTTTGAAAAATGATGCATTAGTGTATGTTGAGTTTCCATGTACACTCAACATTGCTTCCAAAAACATTTTGACAAAAATTTTTTCGAAAAATTTCAAAATAATTCAGCAAAAAGTAGATGTTTTTAGATTCCATTTTTCAAGGCAAAGACGATGGACGATGTTATTCAACGAAAAAATTAATTCTTCAGGGTGAAAATCGAGGATATAAGTGTGAACTTATATCAGTTGATATCTCGGTGCATTTTTAAGCTAGCGCAAATCTGATAACACAGATCGACGCAGCTTAAAAATCCGCATCGAATGCACTATACTACATTGAGAAACGCTTAATACAAAAATTAGTTATGATCGTTTGAAAAATGATGCATTAGTGTATGTTGAGTTTCCATGTACACTCAACATTGCTTCCAAAAACATTTTGACAAAAATTTTTTCGAAAAATTTCAAAATAATTTAGCAAAAAGTAGATGTTTTTAGATTCCATTTTTTAAGGCAAAGACGATGGACAATGTTATTCAACGAAAAAATTAATTCTTCAGGGTGAAAATCGAGGATATAAGTGTGAACTTATATCAGTTGATATCTCGGTGCATTTTTAAGCTAGCGCAAATCTGATAACACAGATCGACGCAGCTCAAAAATCCGCATCGAATGCACTATACTACATTGAGAAACGCTTAATACAAAAATTAGTTATGATCGTTTGAAAAATGATGCATTAGTGTATGTTGAGTTTCCATGTACACTCAACATTGCTTCCAAAAACATTTTGACAAAAATTTTTTCGAAAAATTTCAAGATAATTCAGCGAAAAGTAGATGTTTTTAGATTCCGTTTTTCAAGGCAAAGACGATGGACAATGTTATTCAACGAAAAAATTAATTCTTCAGGGTGAAAATCGAGGATATAAGTGTGAACTTATATCAGTTGATATCTCGGTGCATTTTTAAGCTAGCGCAAATCTGATAACACAGATCGACGCAGCTCAAAAATCCGCATCGAATGCACTATACTATATTGAGAAACGCTTAATACAAAAATTAGTTATGATCGTTTGAAAAATGATGCATTAGTGTATGTTGAGTTTCCATGTACACTCAACATTGCTTCCAAAAACATTTTGACAAAACTTTTTTCGAAAAATTTCAAAATAATTTAGCAAAAAGTAGATGTTTTTAGATTCTGTTTTTCAAAGCAAAGACGATGGACAATGTTATTCAACGAAAAAAATAATTCTTCAGGGTGAAAATCGAGGATATAAGTGTGAACTTATATCAGTTGATATCTTGGTGCATTTTTAAGCTAGCGCAAATCTGATAACACAGATCGACGCAGCTTAAAAATCCGCATCGAATGCACTATACTACATTGAGAAACGCTTAATACAAAAATTAGTTATGATCGTTTGAAAAATGATGCATTAGTGTATGTTGAGTTTCCATGTACACTCAACATTGCTTCCAAAAACATTTTGACAAAAATTTTTTCGAAAAATTTCAAGATAATTTAGCGAAAAGTAGATGTTTTCAGATTCCTTTTTTCAAGGCAAAGACGATGGACAATGTTATTCAACGAAAAAATTAATTCTTCAGGGTGAAAATCGAGGATATAAGTGTGAACTTATATCAGTTGATATCTCGGTGCATTTTCAAGCTAGCGCAAATCTGATAACACAGATCGACGCAGCTCAAAAATCCGCATCAAATGCACTATACTACATTGAGAAACGCTTAATACAAAAATTAGTTATGATCGTTTGAAAAATGATGCATTAGTGTATGTTGAGTTTCCATGTACACTCAACATTGCTTCCAAAAACATTTTGACAAAAATTTTTTCGAAAAATTTCAAGATAATTCAGCGAAAAGTAGATGTTTTTAGATTCCGTTTTTCAAGGCAAAGACGATGGACAATGTTATTCAACGAAAAAATTAATTCTTCAGGGTGAAAATCGAGGATATAAGTGTGAACTTATATCAGTTGATATCTCGGTGCATTTTTAAGCTAGCGCAAATCTGATAACACAGATCGACGCAGCTTAAAAATCCGCATCGAATGCACTATACTACATTGAGAAAGGCTTAATACAAAAATTAGTTATGATCGTTTGAAAAATGATGCATTAGTGTATGTTGAGTTTCCATGTACACTCAACATTGCTTCCAAAAACATTTTGACAAAAATTTTTTCGAAAAATTTCAAAATAATTTAGCAAAAAGTAGATGTTTTTAGATTCCGTTTTTCAAGGCAAAGACGATGGACGATGTTATTCAACGAAAAAATTAATTCTTCAGGGTGAAAATCGAGGATATAAGTGTGAACTTATATCAGTTGATATCTCGGTGCATTTTTAAGCTAGCGCAAATCTGATAACACAGATCGACGCAGCTTAAAAATCCGCATCGAATGCACTATACTACATTGAGAAACGCTTAATACAAAAATTAGTTATGATCGTTTGAAAAATGATGCATTAGTGTATGTTGAGTTTCCATGTACACTCAACATTGCTTCCAAAAACATTTTGACAAAAATTTTTTCGAAAAATTTCAAAATAATTTAGCAAAAAGTAGATGTTTTTAGATTCCATTTTTTAAGGCAAAGACGATGGACGATGTTATTCAACGAAAAAATTAATTCTTCAGGGTGAAAATCGAGGATATAAGTGTGAACTTATATCAGTTGATATCTCGGTGCATTTTTAATCTAGCGCAAATCTGATAACACAGATCGACGCAGCTTAAAAATCCGCATCGAATGCACTATACTACATCGAGAAACGCTTAATACAAAAATTAGTTATGATCGTTTGAAAAATGATGCATTAGTGTATGTTGAGTTTCCATGTACACTCAACATTGCTTCCAAAAACATTTTGACAAAAATTTTTTCGAAAAATTTCAAAATAATTCAGCAAAAAGTAGATGTTTTTAGATTCCATTTTTCAAGGCAAAGACGATGGACGATGTTATTCAACGAAAAAATTAATTCTTCAGGGTGAAAATCGAGGATATAAGTGTGAACTTATATCAGTTGATATCTCGGTGCATTTTTAAGCTAGCGCAAATCTGATAACACAGATCGACGCAGCTTAAAAATCCGCATCGAATGCACTATACTACATTGAGAAACGCTTAATACAAAAATTAGTTATGATCGTTTGAAAAATGATGCATTAGTGTATGTTGAGTTTCCATGTACACTCAACATTGCTTCCAAAAACATTTTGACAAAAATTTTTTCGAAAAATTTCAAAATAATTTAGCAAAAAGTAGATGTTTTTAGATTCCATTTTTTAAGGCAAAGACGATGGACAATGTTATTCAACGAAAAAATTAATTCTTCAGGGTGAAAATCGAGGATATAAGTGTGAACTTATATCAGTTGATATCTCGGTGCATTTTTAAGCTAGCGCAAATCTGATAACACAGATCGACGCAGCTTAAAAATCCGCATCGAATGCACTATACTACATCGAGAAACGCTTAATACAAAAATTAGTTATGATCGTTTGAAAAATGATGCATTAGTGTATGTTGAGTTTCTATGTACACTCAACATTGCTTCCAAAAACATTTTGACAAAAATTTTTTCGAAAAATTTCAAAATAATTTAGCAAAAAGTAGATGTTTTTAGATTCCATTTTTCAAGGCAAAGACGATGGACGATGTTATTCAACGAAAAAATTAATTCTTCAGGGTGAAAATCGAGGATATAAGTGTGAACTTATATCAGTTGATATCTCGGTGCATTTTTAATCTAGCGCAAATCTGATAACACAGATCGACGCAGCTTAAAAATCCGCATCGAATGCACTATACTACATCGAGAAACGCTTAATACAAAAATTAGTTATGATCGTTTGAAAAATGATGCATTAGTGTATGTTGAGTTTCCATGTACACTCAACATTGCTTCCAAAAACATTTTGACAAAAATTTTTTCGAAAAATTTCAAAATAATTTAGCAAAAAGTAGATGTTTTTAGATTCCATTTTTCAAGGCAAAGACGATGGACGATGTTATTCAACGAAAAAATTAATTCTTCAGGGTGAAAATCGAGGATATAAGTGTGAACTTATATCAGTTGATATCTCGGTGCTTTTTTAAGCTAGCGCAAATCTGATAACACAGATCGACGCACCTTAAAAATCCGCATCGAATGCACTATACTACATTGAGAAACGCTTAATACAAAAATTAGTTATGATCGTTTGAAAAATGATGCATTAGTGTATGTTGAGTTTCCATGTACACTCAACATTGCTTCCAAAAACATTTTGACAAAAATTTTTTCGAAAAATTTCAAAATAATTCAGCGAAAAGTAGATGTTTTTAGATTCTGTTTTTCAAAGCAAAGACGATGGACAATGTTATTCAACGAAAAAAATAATTCTTCAGGGTGAAAATCGAGGATATAAGTGTGAACTTATATCAGTTGATATCTTGGTGCATTTTTAAGCTAGCGCAAATCTGATAACACAGATCGACGCAGCTTAAAAATCCGCATCGAATGCACTATACTACATTGAGAAACGCTTAATACAAAAATTAGTTATGATCGTTTGAAAAATGATGCATTAGTGTATGTTGAGTTTCCATGTACACTCAACATTGCTTCCAAAAACATTTTGACAAAAATTTTTTCGAAAAATTTCAAGATAATTCAGCGAAAAGTAGATGTTTTTAGATTCCGTTTTTCAAGGCAAAGACGATGGACAATGTTATTCAACGAAAAAATTAATTCTTCAGGGTGAAAATCGAGGATATAAGTGTGAACTTATATCAGTTGATATCTCGGTGCATTTTTAAGCTAGCGCAAATCTGATAACACAGATCGACGCAGCTTAAAAATCCGCATCGAATGCACTATACTACATTGAGAAACGTTTGATACAAAAATTAGTTATGATCGTTTGAAAAATGATGCATTAGTGTATGTTGAGTTTCCATGTACACTCAACATTGCTTCCAAAAACATTTTGACAAAAATTTTTTCGAAAAATTTCAAAATAATTTAGCAAAAAGTAGATGTTTTTAGATTCCATTTTTCAAGGCAAAGACGATGGACGATGTTATTCAACGAAAAAATTAATTCTTCAGGGTGAAAATCGAGGATATAAGTGTGAACTTATATCAGTTGATATCTCGGTGCTTTTTTAAGCTAGCGCAAATCTGATAACACAGATCGACGCACCTTAAAAATCCGCATCGAATGCACTATACTACATTGAGAAACGCTTAATACAAAAATTAGTTATGATCGTTTGAAAAATGATGCATTAGTGTATGTTGAGTTTCCATGTACACTCAACATTGCTTCCAAAAACATTTTGACAAAAATTTTTTCGAAAAATTTCAAAATAATTCAGCGAAAAGTAGATGTTTTTAGATTCTGTTTTTCAAAGCAAAGACGATGGACAATGTTATTCAACGAAAAAAATAATTCTTCAGGGTGAAAATCGAGGATATAAGTGTGAACTTATATCAGTTGATATCTTGGTGCATTTTTAAGCTAGCGCAAATCTGATAACACAGATCGACGCAGCTTAAAAATCCGCATCGAATGCACTATACTACATTGAGAAACGCTTAATACAAAAATTAGTTATGATCGTTTGAAAAATGATGCATTAGTGTATGTTGAGTTTCCATGTACACTCAACATTGCTTCCAAAAACATTTTGACAAAAATTTTTTCGAAAAATTTCAAGATAATTCAGCGAAAAGTAGATGTTTTTAGATTCCGTTTTTCAAGGCAAAGACGATGGACAATGTTATTCAACGAAAAAATTAATTCTTCAGGGTGAAAATCGAGGATATAAGTGTGAACTTATATCAGTTGATATCTCGGTGCATTTTTAAGCTAGCGCAAATCTGATAACACAGATCGACGCAGCTTAAAAATCCGCATCGAATGCACTATACTACATTGAGAAAGGCTTAATACAAAAATTAGTTATGATCGTTTGAAAAATGATGCATTAGTGTATGTTGAGTTTCCATGTACACTCAACATTGCTTCCAAAAACATTTTGACAAAAATTTTTTCGAAAAATTTCAAAATAATTTAGCAAAAAGTAGATGTTTTTAGATTCCGTTTTTCAAGGCAAAGACGATGGACGATGTTATTCAACGAAAAAATTAATTCTTCAGGGTGAAAATCGAGGATATAAGTGTGAACTTATATCAGTTGATATCTCGGTGCATTTTTAAGCTAGCGCAAATCTGATAACACAGATCGACGCAGCTTAAAAATCCGCATCGAATGCACTATACTACATTGAGAAACGCTTAATACAAAAATTAGTTATGATCGTTTGAAAAATGATGCATTAGTGTATGTTGAGTTTCCATGTACACTCAACATTGCTTCCAAAAACATTTTGACAAAAATTTTTTCGAAAAATTTCAAAATAATTTAGCAAAAAGTAGATGTTTTTAGATTCCATTTTTCAAGGCAAAGACGATGGACGATGTTATTCAACGAAAAAATTAATTCTTCAGGGTGAAAATCGAGGATATAAGTGTGAACTTATATCAGTTGATATCTCGGTGCATTTTTAATCTAGCGCAAATCTGATAACACAGATCGACGCAGCTTAAAAATCCGCATCGAATGCACTATACTACATCGAGAAACGCTTAATACAAAAATTAGTTATGATCGTTTGAAAAATGATGCATTAGTGTATGTTGAGTTTCCATGTACACTCAACATTGCTTCCAAAAACATTTTGACAAAAATTTTTTCGAAAAATTTCAAAATAATTTAGCAAAAAGTAGATGTTTTTAGATTCCATTTTTCAAGGCAAAGACGATGGACGATGTTATTCAACGAAAAAATTAATTCTTCAGGGTGAAAATCGAGGATATAAGTGTGAACTTATATCAGTTGATATCTCGGTGCATTTTTAAGCTAGCGCAAATCTGATAACACAGATCGACGCAGCTTAAAAATCCGCATCGAATGCACTATACTACATTGAGAAACGCTTAATACAAAAATTAGTTATGATCGTTTGAAAAATGATGCATTAGTGTATGTTGAGTTTCCATGTACACTCAACATTGCTTCCAAAAACATTTTGACAAAAATTTTTTCGAAAAATTTCAAAATAATTTAGCAAAAAGTAGATGTTTTTAGATTCCATTTTTTAAGGCAAAGACGATGGACAATGTTATTCAACGAAAAAATTAATTCTTCAGGGTGAAAATCGAGGATATAAGTGTGAACTTATATCAGTTGATATCTCGGTGCATTTTTAAGCTAGCGCAAATCTGATAACACAGATCGACGCAGCTTAAAAATCCGCATCGAATGCACTATACTACATCGAGAAACGCTTAATACAAAAATTAGTTATGATCGTTTGAAAAATGATGCATTAGTGTATGTTGAGTTTCTATGTACACTCAACATTGCTTCCAAAAACATTTTGACAAAAATTTTTTCGAAAAATTTCAAAATAATTTAGCAAAAAGTAGATGTTTTTAGATTCCATTTTTCAAGGCAAAGACGATGGACGATGTTATTCAACGAAAAAATTAATTCTTCAGGGTGAAAATCGAGGATATAAGTGTGAACTTATATCAGTTGATATCTCGGTGCATTTTTAAGCTAGCGCAAATCTGATAACACAGATCGACGCAGCTTAAAAATCCGCATCGAATGCACTATACTACATTGAGAAACGCTTAATACAAAAATTAGTTATGATCGTTTGAAAAATGATGCATTAGTGTATGTTGAGTTTCCATGTACACTCAACATTGCTTCCAAAAACATTTTGACAAAAATTTTTTCGAAAAATTTCAAAATAATTTAGCAAAAAGTAGATGTTTTTAGATTCCATTTTTTAAGGCAAAGACGATGGACGATGTTATTCAACGAAAAAATTAATTCTTCAGGGTGAAAATCGAGGATATAAGTGTGAACTTATATCAGTTGATATCTCGGTGCATTTTTAATCTAGCGCAAATCTGATAACACAGATCGACGCAGCTTAAAAATCCGCATCGAATGCACTATACTACATCGAGAAACGCTTAATACAAAAATTAGTTATGATCGTTTGAAAAATGATGCATTAGTGTATGTTGAGTTTCCATGTACACTCAACATTGCTTCCAAAAACATTTTGACAAAAATTTTTTCGAAAAATTTCAAAATAATTCAGCAAAAAGTAGATGTTTTTAGATTCCATTTTTCAAGGCAAAGACGATGGACGATGTTATTCAACGAAAAAATTAATTCTTCAGGGTGAAAATCGAGGATATAAGTGTGAACTTATATCAGTTGATATCTCGGTGCATTTTTAAGCTAGCGCAAATCTGATAACACAGATCGACGCAGCTTAAAAATCCGCATCGAATGCACTATACTACATTGAGAAACGCTTAATACAAAAATTAGTTATGATCGTTTGAAAAATGATGCATTAGTGTATGTTGAGTTTCCATGTACACTCAACATTGCTTCCAAAAACATTTTGACAAAAATTTTTTCGAAAAATTTCAAAATAATTTAGCAAAAAGTAGATGTTTTTAGATTCCATTTTTTAAGGCAAAGACGATGGACAATGTTATTCAACGAAAAAATTAATTCTTCAGGGTGAAAATCGAGGATATAAGTGTGAACTTATATCAGTTGATATCTCGGTGCATTTTTAAGCTAGCGCAAATCTGATAACACAGATCGACGCAGCTTAAAAATCCGCATCGAATGCACTATACTACATCGAGAAACGCTTAATACAAAAATTAGTTATGATCGTTTGAAAAATGATGCATTAGTGTATGTTGAGTTTCTATGTACACTCAACATTGCTTCCAAAAACATTTTGACAAAAATTTTTTCGAAAAATTTCAAAATAATTTAGCAAAAAGTAGATGTTTTTAGATTCCATTTTTCAAGGCAAAGACGATGGACGATGTTATTCAACGAAAAAATTAATTCTTCAGGGTGAAAATCGAGGATATAAGTGTGAACTTATATCAGTTGATATCTCGGTGCATTTTTAATCTAGCGCAAATCTGATAACACAGATCGACGCAGCTTAAAAATCCGCATCGAATGCACTATACTACATCGAGAAACGCTTAATACAAAAATTAGTTATGATCGTTTGAAAAATGATGCATTAGTGTATGTTGAGTTTCCATGTACACTCAACATTGCTTCCAAAAACATTTTGACAAAAATTTTTTCGAAAAATTTCAAAATAATTTAGCAAAAAGTAGATGTTTTTAGATTCCATTTTTCAAGGCAAAGACGATGGACGATGTTATTCAACGAAAAAATTAATTCTTCAGGGTGAAAATCGAGGATATAAGTGTGAACTTATATCAGTTGATATCTCGGTGCTTTTTTAAGCTAGCGCAAATCTGATAACACAGATCGACGCACCTTAAAAATCCGCATCGAATGCACTATACTACATTGAGAAACGCTTAATACAAAAATTAGTTATGATCGTTTGAAAAATGATGCATTAGTGTATGTTGAGTTTCCATGTACACTCAACATTGCTTCCAAAAACATTTTGACAAAAATTTTTTCGAAAAATTTCAAAATAATTCAGCGAAAAGTAGATGTTTTTAGATTCTGTTTTTCAAAGCAAAGACGATGGACAATGTTATTCAACGAAAAAAATAATTCTTCAGGGTGAAAATCGAGGATATAAGTGTGAACTTATATCAGTTGATATCTTGGTGCATTTTTAAGCTAGCGCAAATCTGATAACACAGATCGACGCAGCTTAAAAATCCGCATCGAATGCACTATACTACATTGAGAAACGCTTAATACAAAAATTAGTTATGATCGTTTGAAAAATGATGCATTAGTGTATGTTGAGTTTCCATGTACACTCAACATTGCTTCCAAAAACATTTTGACAAAAATTTTTTCGAAAAATTTCAAGATAATTCAGCGAAAAGTAGATGTTTTTAGATTCCGTTTTTCAAGGCAAAGACGATGGACAATGTTATTCAACGAAAAAATTAATTCTTCAGGGTGAAAATCGAGGATATAAGTGTGAACTTATATCAGTTGATATCTCGGTGCATTTTTAAGCTAGCGCAAATCTGATAACACAGATCGACGCAGCTTAAAAATCCGCATCGAATGCACTATACTACATTGAGAAACGTTTGATACAAAAATTAGTTATGATCGTTTGAAAAATGATGCATTAGTGTATGTTGAGTTTCCATGTACACTCAACATTGCTTCCAAAAACATTTTGACAAAAATTTTTTCGAAAAATTTCAAAATAATTTAGCAAAAAGTAGATGTTTTTAGATTCCATTTTTCAAGGCAAAGACGATGGACGATGTTATTCAACGAAAAAATTAATTCTTCAGGGTGAAAATCGAGGATATAAGTGTGAACTTATATCAGTTGATATCTCGGTGCTTTTTTAAGCTAGCGCAAATCTGATAACACAGATCGACGCACCTTAAAAATCCGCATCGAATGCACTATACTACATTGAGAAACGCTTAATACAAAAATTAGTTATGATCGTTTGAAAAATGATGCATTAGTGTATGTTGAGTTTCCATGTACACTCAACATTGCTTCCAAAAACATTTTGACAAAAATTTTTTCGAAAAATTTCAAAATAATTCAGCGAAAAGTAGATGTTTTTAGATTCTGTTTTTCAAAGCAAAGACGATGGACAATGTTATTCAACGAAAAAAATAATTCTTCAGGGTGAAAATCGAGGATATAAGTGTGAACTTATATCAGTTGATATCTTGGTGCATTTTTAAGCTAGCGCAAATCTGATAACACAGATCGACGCAGCTTAAAAATCCGCATCGAATGCACTATACTACATTGAGAAACGCTTAATACAAAAATTAGTTATGATCGTTTGAAAAATGATGCATTAGTGTATGTTGAGTTTCCATGTACACTCAACATTGCTTCCAAAAACATTTTGACAAAAATTTTTTCGAAAAATTTCAAGATAATTCAGCGAAAAGTAGATGTTTTTAGATTCCGTTTTTCAAGGCAAAGACGATGGACAATGTTATTCAACGAAAAAATTAATTCTTCAGGGTGAAAATCGAGGATATAAGTGTGAACTTATATCAGTTGATATCTCGGTGCATTTTTAAGCTAGCGCAAATCTGATAACACAGATCGACGCAGCTTAAAAATCCGCATCGAATGCACTATACTACATTGAGAAAGGCTTAATACAAAAATTAGTTATGATCGTTTGAAAAATGATGCATTAGTGTATGTTGAGTTTCCATGTACACTCAACATTGCTTCCAAAAACATTTTGACAAAAATTTTTTCGAAAAATTTCAAAATAATTTAGCAAAAAGTAGATGTTTTTAGATTCCGTTTTTCAAGGCAAAGACGATGGACGATGTTATTCAACGAAAAAATTAATTCTTCAGGGTGAAAATCGAGGATATAAGTGTGAACTTATATCAGTTGATATCTCGGTGCATTTTTAAGCTAGCGCAAATCTGATAACACAGATCGACGCAGCTTAAAAATCCGCATCGAATGCACTATACTACATTGAGAAACGCTTAATACAAAAATTAGTTATGATCGTTTGAAAAATGATGCATTAGTGTATGTTGAGTTTCCATGTACACTCAACATTGCTTCCAAAAACATTTTGACAAAAATTTTTTCGAAAAATTTCAAAATAATTTAGCAAAAAGTAGATGTTTTTAGATTCCATTTTTCAAGGCAAAGACGATGGACGATGTTATTCAACGAAAAAATTAATTCTTCAGGGTGAAAATCGAGGATATAAGTGTGAACTTATATCAGTTGATATCTCGGTGCATTTTTAATCTAGCGCAAATCTGATAACACAGATCGACGCAGCTTAAAAATCCGCATCGAATGCACTATACTACATCGAGAAACGCTTAATACAAAAATTAGTTATGATCGTTTGAAAAATGATGCATTAGTGTATGTTGAGTTTCCATGTACACTCAACATTGCTTCCAAAAACATTTTGACAAAAATTTTTTCGAAAAATTTCAAAATAATTTAGCAAAAAGTAGATGTTTTTAGATTCCATTTTTCAAGGCAAAGACGATGGACGATGTTATTCAACGAAAAAATTAATTCTTCAGGGTGAAAATCGAGGATATAAGTGTGAACTTATATCAGTTGATATCTCGGTGCATTTTTAAGCTAGCGCAAATCTGATAACACAGATCGACGCAGCTTAAAAATCCGCATCGAATGCACTATACTACATTGAGAAACGCTTAATACAAAAATTAGTTATGATCGTTTGAAAAATGATGCATTAGTGTATGTTGAGTTTCCATGTACACTCAACATTGCTTCCAAAAACATTTTGACAAAAATTTTTTCGAAAAATTTCAAAATAATTTAGCAAAAAGTAGATGTTTTTAGATTCCATTTTTTAAGGCAAAGACGATGGACAATGTTATTCAACGAAAAAATTAATTCTTCAGGGTGAAAATCGAGGATATAAGTGTGAACTTATATCAGTTGATATCTCGGTGCATTTTTAAGCTAGCGCAAATCTGATAACACAGATCGACGCAGCTTAAAAATCCGCATCGAATGCACTATACTACATCGAGAAACGCTTAATACAAAAATTAGTTATGATCGTTTGAAAAATGATGCATTAGTGTATGTTGAGTTTCTATGTACACTCAACATTGCTTCCAAAAACATTTTGACAAAAATTTTTTCGAAAAATTTCAAAATAATTTAGCAAAAAGTAGATGTTTTTAGATTCCATTTTTCAAGGCAAAGACGATGGACGATGTTATTCAACGAAAAAATTAATTCTTCAGGGTGAAAATCGAGGATATAAGTGTGAACTTATATCAGTTGATATCTCGGTGCATTTTTAATCTAGCGCAAATCTGATAACACAGATCGACGCAGCTTAAAAATCCGCATCGAATGCACTATACTACATCGAGAAACGCTTAATACAAAAATTAGTTATGATCGTTTGAAAAATGATGCATTAGTGTATGTTGAGTTTCCATGTACACTCAACATTGCTTCCAAAAACATTTGGACAAAAATTTTTTCGAAAAATTTCAAAATAATTTAGCAAAAAGTAGATGTTTTTAGATTCCATTTTTCAAGGCAAAGACGATGGACGATGTTATTCAACGAAAAAATTAATTCTTCAGGGTGAAAATCGAGGATATAAGTGTGAACTTATATCAGTTGATATCTCGGTGCATTTTTAATCTAGCGCAAATCTGATAACACAGATCGACGCAGCTTAAAAATCCGCATCGAATGCACTATACTACATCGAGAAACGCTTAATACAAAAATTAGTTATGATCGTTTGAAAAATGATGCATTAGTGTATGTTGAGTTTCCATGTACACTCAACATTGCTTCCAAAAACATTTGGACAAAAATTTTTTCGAAAAATTTCAAAATAATTTAGCAAAAAGTAGATGTTTTTAGATTCCATTTTTCAAGGCAAAGACGATGGACGATGTTATTCAACGAAAAAATTAATTCTTCAGGGTGAAAATCGAGGATATAAGTGTGAACTTATATCAGTTGATATCTCGGTGCTTTTTTAAGCTAGCGCAAATCTGATAACACAGATCGACGCACCTTAAAAATCCGCATCGAATGCACTATACTACATTGAGAAACGCTTAATACAAAAATTAGTTATGATCGTTTGAAAAATGATGCATTAGTGTATGTTGAGTTTCCATGTACACTCAACATTGCTTCCAAAAACATTTTGACAAAAATTTTTTCGAAAAATTTCAAAATAATTCAGCGAAAAGTAGATGTTTTTAGATTCTGTTTTTCAAAGCAAAGACGATGGACAATGTTATTCAACGAAAAAAATAATTCTTCAGGGTGAAAATCGAGGATATAAGTGTGAACTTATATCAGTTGATATCTTGGTGCATTTTTAAGCTAGCGCAAATCTGATAACACAGATCGACGCAGCTTAAAAATCCGCATCGAATGCACTATACTGCATTGAGAAACGCTTAATACAAAAATTAGTTATGATCGTTTGAAAAATGATGCATTAGTGTATGTTGAGTTTCCATGTACACTCAACATTGCTTCCAAAAACATTTTGACAAAAATTTTTTCGAAAAATTTCAAGATAATTCAGCGAAAAGTAGATGTTTTTAGATTCCGTTTTTCAAGGCAAAGACGATGGACAATGTTATTCAACGAAAAAATTAATTCTTCAGGGTGAAAATCGAGGATATAAGTGTGAACTTATATCAGTTGATATCTCGGTGCATTTTTAAGCTAGCGCAAATCTGATAACACAGATCGACGCAGCTTAAAAATCCGCATCGAATGCACTATACTACATTGAGAAAGGCTTAATACAAAAATTAGTTATGATCGTTTGAAAAATGATGCATTAGTGTATGTTGAGTTTCCATGTACACTCAACATTGCTTCCAAAAACATTTTGACAAAAATTTTTTCGAAAAATTTCAAAATAATTTAGCAAAAAGTAGATGTTTTTAGATTCCGTTTTTCAAGGCAAAGACGATGGACGATGTTATTCAACGAAAAAATTAATTCTTCAGGGTGAAAATCGAGGATATAAGTGTGAACTTATATCAGTTGATATCTCGGTGCATTTTTAAGCTAGCGCAAATCTGATAACACAGATCGACGCAGCTTAAAAATCCGCATCGAATGCACTATACTACATTGAGAAACGCTTAATACAAAAATTAGTTATGATCGTTTGAAAAATGATGCATTAGTGTATGTTGAGTTTCCATGTACACTCAACATTGCTTCCAAAAACATTTTGACAAAAATTTTTTCGAAAAATTTCAAAATAATTTAGCAAAAAGTAGATGTTTTTAGATTCCATTTTTCAAGGCAAAGACGATGGACGATGTTATTCAACGAAAAAATTAATTCTTCAGGGTGAAAATCGAGGATATAAGTGTGAACTTATATCAGTTGATATCTCGGTGCATTTTTAATCTAGCGCAAATCTGATAACACAGATCGACGCAGCTTAAAAATCCGCATCGAATGCACTATACTACATCGAGAAACGCTTAATACAAAAATTAGTTATGATCGTTTGAAAAATGATGCATTAGTGTATGTTGAGTTTCCATGTACACTCAACATTGCTTCCAAAAACATTTTGACAAAAATTTTTTCGAAAAATTTCAAAATAATTTAGCAAAAAGTAGATGTTTTTAGATTCCATTTTTCAAGGCAAAGACGATGGACGATGTTATTCAACGAAAAAATTAATTCTTCAGGGTGAAAATCGAGGATATAAGTGTGAACTTATATCAGTTGATATCTCGGTGCATTTTTAAGCTAGCGCAAATCTGATAACACAGATCGACGCAGCTTAAAAATCCGCATCGAATGCACTATACTACATTGAGAAACGCTTAATACAAAAATTAGTTATGATCGTTTGAAAAATGATGCATTAGTGTATGTTGAGTTTCCATGTACACTCAACATTGCTTCCAAAAACATTTTGACAAAAATTTTTTCGAAAAATTTCAAAATAATTTAGCAAAAAGTAGATGTTTTTAGATTCCATTTTTTAAGGCAAAGACGATGGACAATGTTATTCAACGAAAAAATTAATTCTTCAGGGTGAAAATCGAGGATATAAGTGTGAACTTATATCAGTTGATATCTCGGTGCATTTTTAAGCTAGCGCAAATCTGATAACACAGATCGACGCAGCTTAAAAATCCGCATCGAATGCACTATACTACATCGAGAAACGCTTAATACAAAAATTAGTTATGATCGTTTGAAAAATGATGCATTAGTGTATGTTGAGTTTCTATGTACACTCAACATTGCTTCCAAAAACATTTTGACAAAAATTTTTTCGAAAAATTTCAAAATAATTTAGCAAAAAGTAGATGTTTTTAGATTCCATTTTTCAAGGCAAAGACGATGGACGATGTTATTCAACGAAAAAATTAATTCTTCAGGGTGAAAATCGAGGATATAAGTGTGAACTTATATCAGTTGATATCTCGGTGCATTTTTAATCTAGCGCAAATCTGATAACACAGATCGACGCAGCTTAAAAATCCGCATCGAATGCACTATACTACATCGAGAAACGCTTAATACAAAAATTAGTTATGATCGTTTGAAAAATGATGCATTAGTGTATGTTGAGTTTCCATGTACACTCAACATTGCTTCCAAAAACATTTGGACAAAAATTTTTTCGAAAAATTTCAAAATAATTTAGCAAAAAGTAGATGTTTTTAGATTCCATTTTTCAAGGCAAAGACGATGGACGATGTTATTCAACGAAAAAATTAATTCTTCAGGGTGAAAATCGAGGATATAAGTGTGAACTTATATCAGTTGATATCTCGGTGCATTTTTAATCTAGCGCAAATCTGATAACACAGATCGACGCAGCTTAAAAATCCGCATCGAATGCACTATACTACATCGAGAAACGCTTAATACAAAAATTAGTTATGATCGTTTGAAAAATGATGCATTAGTGTATGTTGAGTTTCCATGTACACTCAACATTGCTTCCAAAAACATTTGGACAAAAATTTTTTCGAAAAATTTCAAAATAATTTAGCAAAAAGTAGATGTTTTTAGATTCCATTTTTCAAGGCAAAGACGATGGACGATGTTATTCAACGAAAAAATTAATTCTTCAGGGTGAAAATCGAGGATATAAGTGTGAACTTATATCAGTTGATATCTCGGTGCTTTTTTAAGCTAGCGCAAATCTGATAACACAGATCGACGCACCTTAAAAATCCGCATCGAATGCACTATACTACATTGAGAAACGCTTAATACAAAAATTAGTTATGATCGTTTGAAAAATGATGCATTAGTGTATGTTGAGTTTCCATGTACACTCAACATTGCTTCCAAAAACATTTTGACAAAAATTTTTTCGAAAAATTTCAAAATAATTCAGCGAAAAGTAGATGTTTTTAGATTCTGTTTTTCAAAGCAAAGACGATGGACAATGTTATTCAACGAAAAAAATAATTCTTCAGGGTGAAAATCGAGGATATAAGTGTGAACTTATATCAGTTGATATCTTGGTGCATTTTTAAGCTAGCGCAAATCTGATAACACAGATCGACGCAGCTTAAAAATCCGCATCGAATGCACTATACTACATTGAGAAACGCTTAATACAAAAATTAGTTATGATCGTTTGAAAAATGATGCATTAGTGTATGTTGAGTTTCCATGTACACTCAACATTGCTTCCAAAAACATTTTGACAAAAATTTTTTCGAAAAATTTCAAGATAATTCAGCGAAAAGTAGATGTTTTTAGATTCCGTTTTTCAAGGCAAAGACGATGGACAATGTTATTCAACGAAAAAATTAATTCTTCAGGGTGAAAATCGAGGATATAAGTGTGAACTTATATCAGTTGATATCTCGGTGCATTTTTAAGCTAGCGCAAATCTGATAACACAGATCGACGCAGCTTAAAAATCCGCATCGAATGCACTATACTACATTGAGAAAGGCTTAATACAAAAATTAGTTATGATCGTTTGAAAAATGATGCATTAGTGTATGTTGAGTTTCCATGTACACTCAACATTGCTTCCAAAAACATTTTGACAAAAATTTTTTCGAAAAATTTCAAAATAATTTAGCAAAAAGTAGATGTTTTTAGATTCCGTTTTTCAAGGCAAAGACGATGGACGATGTTATTCAACGAAAAAATTAA
This sequence comes from Auanema rhodensis, assembly GCA_964057225.1. Lineage (NCBI taxonomy): Eukaryota > Metazoa > Nematoda > Chromadorea > Rhabditida > Rhabditidae > Auanema > Auanema rhodense. The sequence goes on along the minus strand of OZ059899.1, from coordinate 2,568,982 downwards.
TTCTTCAGGGTGAAAATCGAGGATATAAGTGTGAACTTATATCAGTTGATATCTCGGTGCATTTTTAAGCTAGCGCAAATCTGATAACACAGATCGACGCAGCTTAAAAATCCGCATCGAATGCACTATACTACATTGAGAAACGCTTAATACAAAAATTAGTTATGATCGTTTGAAAAATGATGCATTAGTGTATGTTGAGTTTCCATGTACACTCAACATTGCTTCCAAAAACATTTTGACAAAAATTTTTTCGAAAAATTTCAAAATAATTTAGCAAAAAGTAGATGTTTTTAGATTCCATTTTTCAAGGCAAAGACGATGGACGATGTTATTCAACGAAAAAATTAATTCTTCAGGGTGAAAATCGAGGATATAAGTGTGAACTTATATCAGTTGATATCTCGGTGCATTTTTAATCTAGCGCAAATCTGATAACACAGATCGACGCAGCTTAAAAATCCGCATCGAATGCACTATACTACATCGAGAAACGCTTAATACAAAAATTAGTTATGATCGTTTGAAAAATGATGCATTAGTGTATGTTGAGTTTCCATGTACACTCAACATTGCTTCCAAAAACATTTTGACAAAAATTTTTTCGAAAAATTTCAAAATAATTTAGCAAAAAGTAGATGTTTTTAGATTCCATTTTTCAAGGCAAAGACGATGGACGATGTTATTCAACGAAAAAATTAATTCTTCAGGGTGAAAATCGAGGATATAAGTGTGAACTTATATCAGTTGATATCTCGGTGCATTTTTAAGCTAGCGCAAATCTGATAACACAGATCGACGCAGCTTAAAAATCCGCATCGAATGCACTATACTACATTGAGAAACGCTTAATACAAAAATTAGTTATGATCGTTTGAAAAATGATGCATTAGTGTATGTTGAGTTTCCATGTACACTCAACATTGCTTCCAAAAACATTTTGACAAAAATTTTTTCGAAAAATTTCAAAATAATTTAGCAAAAAGTAGATGTTTTTAGATTCCATTTTTTAAGGCAAAGACGATGGACAATGTTATTCAACGAAAAAATTAATTCTTCAGGGTGAAAATCGAGGATATAAGTGTGAACTTATATCAGTTGATATCTCGGTGCATTTTTAAGCTAGCGCAAATCTGATAACACAGATCGACGCAGCTTAAAAATCCGCATCGAATGCACTATACTACATCGAGAAACGCTTAATACAAAAATTAGTTATGATCGTTTGAAAAATGATGCATTAGTGTATGTTGAGTTTCTATGTACACTCAACATTGCTTCCAAAAACATTTTGACAAAAATTTTTTCGAAAAATTTCAAAATAATTTAGCAAAAAGTAGATGTTTTTAGATTCCATTTTTCAAGGCAAAGACGATGGACGATGTTATTCAACGAAAAAATTAATTCTTCAGGGTGAAAATCGAGGATATAAGTGTGAACTTATATCAGTTGATATCTCGGTGCATTTTTAATCTAGCGCAAATCTGATAACACAGATCGACGCAGCTTAAAAATCCGCATCGAATGCACTATACTACATTGAGAAACGCTTAATACAAAAATTAGTTATGATCGTTTGAAAAATGATGCATTAGTGTATGTTGAGTTTCCATGTACACTCAACATTGCTTCCAAAAACATTTTGACAAAAATTTTTTCGAAAAATTTCAAAATAATTTAGCAAAAAGTAGATGTTTTTAGATTCCATTTTTCAAGGCAAAGACGATGGACGATGTTATTCAACGAAAAAATTAATTCTTCAGGGTGAAAATCGAGGATATAAGTGTGAACTTATATCAGTTGATATCTCGGTGCATTTTTAATCTAGCGCAAATCTGATAACACATATCGACGCAGCTTAAAAATCCGCATCGAATGCACTATACTACATCGAGAAACGCTTAATACAAAAATTAGTTATGATCGTTTGAAAAATGATGCATTAGTGTATGTTGAGTTTCCATGTACACTCAACATTGCTTCCAAAAACATTTTGACAAAAATTTTTTCGAAAAATTTCAAAATAATTTAGCAAAAAGTAGATGTTTTTAGATTCCATTTTTCAAGGCAAAGACGATGGACAATGTTATTCAACGAAAAAATCAATTCTTCAGGGTGAAAATCGAGGATATAAGTGTGAACTTATATCAGTTGATATCTCAGTGCATTTTTAAGCTAGCGCAAATCTGATAACACATATCGACGCAGCTTAAAAATCCGCATCGAATGCACTATACTACATTGAGAAACGCTTAATACAAAAATTAGTTATGATCGTTTGAAAAATGATGCATTAGTGTATGTTGAGTTTCCATGTACACTCAACATTGCTTCCAAAAACATTTTGACAAAAATTTTTTCGAAAAATTTCAAAATAATTTAGCAAAAAGTAGATGTTTTTAGATTCCATTTTCCAAGGCAAAGACGATGGACAATGTTATTCAACGAAAAAATTAATTCTTCAGGGTGAAATTCGAGGATATAAGTGTGAACTTATATCAGTTGATATCTCGGTGCATTTTTAAGCTAGCGCAAATCTGATAACACAGATCGACGCAGCTTAAAAATCCGCATCGAATGCACTATACTACATTGAGAAAAGCTTAATACAAAAATTAGTTATGATCGTTTGAAAAATGATGCATTAGTGTATGTTGAGTTTCCATGTACACTCAACATTGCTTCCAAAAACATTTTGACAAAAATTTTTTCGAAAAATTTCAAAATAATTTAGCAAAAAGTAGATGTTTTTAGATTCCATTTTTTAAGGCAAAGACGATGGACAATGTTATTCAACGAAAAAATTAATTCTTCAGGGTGAAAATCGAGGATATAAGTGTGAACTTATATCAGTTGATATCTCGGTGCATTTTTAAGCTAGCGCAAATCTGATAACACAGATCGACGCAGCTTAAAAATCCGCATCGAATGCACTATACTACATCGAGAAACGCTTAATACAAAAATTAGTTATGATCGTTTGAAAAATGATGCATTAGTGTATGTTGAGTTTCCATGTACACTCAATATTGCTTCCAAAAACATTTTGACAAAAATTTTTTCGAAAAATTTCAAAATAATTTAGCAAAAAGTAGATGTTTTTAGATTCCATTTTTCAAGGCAAAGACGATGGACGATGTTATTCAACGAAAAAATTAATTCTTCAGGGTGAAAATCGAGGATATAAGTGTGAACTTATATCAGTTGATATCTCGGTGCATTTTTAATCTAGCGCAAATCTGATAACACAGATCGACGCAGCTTAAAAATCCGCATCGAATGCACTATACTACATCGAGAAACGCTTAATACAAAAATTAGTTATGATCGTTTGAAAAATGATGCATTAGTGTATGTTGAGTTTCCATGTACACTCAACATTGCTTCCAAAAACATTTTGACAAAAATTTTTTCGAAAAATTTCAAAATAATTTAGCAAAAAGTAGATGTTTTTAGATTCCATTTTTTAAGGCAAAGACGATGGACAATGTTATTCAACGAAAAAATTAATTCTTCAGGGTGAAAATCGAGGATATAAGTGTGAACTTATATCAGTTGATATCTCGGTGCATTTTTAAGCTAGCGCAAATCTGATAACACAGATCGACGCAGCTTAAAAATCCGCATCGAATGCACTATACTACATCGAGAAACGCTTAATACAAAAATTAGTTATGATCGTTTGGAAAATGATGCATTAGTGTATGTTGAGTTTCCATGTACACTCAACATTGCTTCCAAAAACATTTTGACAAAAATTTTTTCGAAAAATTTCAAAATAATTTAGCAAAAAGTAGATGTTTTTAGATTCCATTTTTCAAGGCAAAGACGATGGACGATGTTATTCAACGAAAAAATTAATTCTTCAGGGTGAAAATCGAGGATATAAGTGTGAACTTATATCAGTTAATATCTCGGTGCATTTTTAATCTAGCGCAAATCTGATAACACAGATCGACGCAGCTTAAAAATCCGCATCGAATGCACTATACTACATCGAGAAACGCTTAATACAAAAATTAGTTATGATCGTTTGAAAAATGATGCATTAGTGTATGTTGAGTTTCCATGTACACTCAACATTGCTTCCAAAAACATTTTGACAAAAATTTTTTCGAAAAATTTCAAAATAATTTAGCAAAAAGTAGATGTTTTTAGATTCCATTTTCCAAGGCAAAGACGATGGACAATGTTATTCAACGAAAAAATTAATTCTTCAGGGTGAAAATCGAGGATATAAGTGTGAACTTATATCAGTTAAAATCTCGGTGCATTTTTAAGCTAGCGCAAATCTGATAACACAGATCGACGCAGCTTAAAAATCCGCATCGAATGCACTATACTACATTGAGAAACGTTTGATACAAAAATTAGTTATGATCGTTTGAAAAATGATGCATTAGTGTATGTTGAGTTTCCATGTACACTCAACATTGCTTCCAAAAACATTTTGACAAAAATTTTTTCGAAAAATTTCAAAATAATTTAGCAAAAAGTAGATGTTTTTAGATTCCATTTTCCAAGGCAAAGACGATGGACAATGTTATTCAACGAAAAAATTAATTCTTCAGGGTGAAAATCGAGGATATAAGTGTGAACTTATATCAGTTAAAATCTCGGTGCATTTTTAAGCTAGCGCAAATCTGATAACACAGATCGACGCAGCTTAAAAATCCGCATCGAATGCACTATACTACATTGAGAAACGTTTGATACAAAAATTAGTTATGATCGTTTGAAAAATGATGCATTAGTGTATGTTGAGTTTCCATGTACACTCAACATTGCTTCCAAAAACATTTTGACAAAAATTTTTTCGAAAAATTTCAAAATAATTTAGCAGAAAGTAGATGTTTTTAGATTCCATTTTTCAAGGCAAAGACGATGGACAATGTTATTCAACGAAAAAATCAATTCTTCAGGGTGAAAATCGAGGATATAAGTGTGAACTTATATCAGTTGATATCTCGGTGCATTTTTAAGCTAGCGCAAATCTGATAACACAGATCGACGCAGCTTAAAAATCCGCATCGAATGCACTATACTACATTGAGAAACGCTTAATACAAAAATTAGTTATGATCGTTTGAAAAATGATGCATTAGTGTATGTTGAGTTTCCATGTACACTCAACATTGCTTCCAAAAACATTTTGACAAAAATTTTTTCGAAAAATTTCAAAATAATTTAGCAAAAAGTAGATGTTTTTAGATTCCATTTTTCAAGGCAAAGACGATGGACAATGTTATTCAACGAAAAAATCAATTCTTCAGGGTGAAAATCGAGGATATAAGTGTGAACTTATATCAGTTGATATCTCAGTGCATTTTTAAGCTAGCGCATATCTGATAACACAGATCGACGCAGCTTAAAAATCCGCATCGAATGCACTATACTACATTGAGAAAAGCTTAATACAAAAATTAGTTATGATCGTTTGAAAAATGATGCATTAGTGTATGTTGAGTTTCCATGTACACTCAACATTGCTTCCAAAAACATTTTGAAAAAAATTTTTTCGAAAAATTTCAAAATAATTTAGCAAAATGTAGATGTTATTAGATTCCTTTTTTTAAGGCAAAGACGATGGACAATGTTATTCAACGAAAAAATTAATTCTTCAGGGTGAAAATCGAGGATATAAGTGTGAACTTATATCAGTTGATATCTCGGTGCATTTTTAAGCTAGCGCAAATCTGATAACACAGATCGACGCAGCTTAAAAATCCGCATCGAATGCACTATACTACATTGAGAAACGTTTGATACAAAAATTAGTTATGATCGTTTGAAAAATGATGCATTAGTGTATGTTGAGTTTCCATGTACACTCAACATTGCTTCCAAAAACATTTTGACAAAAATTTTTTCGAAAAATTTCAAAATAATTTAGCAAAAAGTAGATGTTTTTAGATTCCATTTTTCAAGGCAAAGACGATGGACAATGTTATTCAACGAAAAAATTAATTCTTCAGGGTGAAAATCGAGGATATAAGTGTGAACTTATATCAGTTGATATCTCGGTGCATTTTTAAGCTAGCGCAAATCTGATAACACAGATCGACGCAGCTTAAAAATCCGCATCGAATGCATTATACTACATTGAGAAAAGCTTAATACAAAAATTAGTTATGATCGTTTGAAAAATGATGCATTAGTGTATGTTGAGTTTCCATGTACACTCAACATTGCTTCCAAAAACATTTTGAAAAAAATTTTTTCGAAAAATTTCAAAATAATTTAGCAAAATGTAGATGTTATTAGATTCCTTTTTTTAAGGCAAAGACGATGGACAATGTTATTCAACGAAAAAATTAATTCTTCAGGGTGAAAATCGAGGATATAAGTGTGAACTTATATCAGTTGATATCTCGGTGCATTTTTAAGCTAGCGCAAATCTGATAACACAGATCGACGCAGCTTAAAAATCCGCATCGAATGCACTATACTACATTGAGAAACGTTTGATACAAAAATTAGTTATGATCGTTTGAAAAATGATGCATTAGTGTATGTTGAGTTTCCATGTACACTCAACATTGCTTCCAAAAACATTTTGACAAAAATTTTTTCGAAAAATTTCAAAATAATTTAGCAAAAAGTAGATGTTTTTAGATTCCATTTTTCAAGGCAAAGACGATGGACAATGTTATTCAACGAAAAAATCAATTCTTCAGGGTGAAAATCGAGGATATAAGTGTGAACTTATATCAGTTGATATCTCGGTGCATTTTTAAGCTAGCGCAAATCTGATAACACAGATCGACGCAGCTTAAAAATCCGCATCGAATGCACTATACTACATTGAGAAACGCTTAATACAAAAATTAGTTATGATCGTTTGAAAAATGATGCATTAGTGTATGTTGAGTTTCCATGTACACTCAACATTGCTTCCAAAAACATTTTGACAAAAATTTTTTCGAAAAATTTCAAAATAATTTAGCAAAAAGTAGATGTTTTTAGATTCCATTTTTCAAGGCAAAGACGATGGACAATGTTATTCAACGAAAAAATCAATTCTTCAGTTTGAAAATCGAGGATATAAGTGTGAACTTATATCAGTTGATATCTCAGTGCATTTTTAAGCTAGCGCAAATCTGATAACACAGATCGACGCAGCTTAAAAATCCGCATCAAATGCACTATACTACATTGAGAAAAACTTAATACATAAATTAGTTATGATCGTTTGAAAAATGATGCATTAGTGTATGTTGAGTTTCCATGTACACTCAACATTGCTTCCAAAAACATTTTGACAAAAATTTTTTCGAAAAATTTCAAAATAATTTAGCAAAAAGTAGATGTTTTTAGATTCCATTTTTCAAGGCAAAGACGATGGACAATGTTATTCAACGAAAAAATCAATTCTTCAGGGTGAAAATCGAGGATATAAGTGTGAACTTATATCAGTTGATATCTCAGTGCATTTTTAAGCTAGCGCAAATCTGATAACACAGATCGACGCAGCTTAAAAATCCGCATCGAATGCACTATACTACATTGAGAAAAGCTTAATACAAAAATTAGTTATGATCGTTTGAAAAATGATGCATTAGTGTATGTTGAGTTTCCATGTACACTCAACATTGCTTCCAAAAACATTTTGACAAAAATTTTTTCGAAAAATTTCAAAATAATTTAGCAAAAAGTAGATGTTTTTAGATTCCATTTTTCAAGGCAAAGACGATGGACAATGTTATTCAACGAAAAAATTAATTCTTCAGGGTGAAAATCGAGGATATAAGTGTGAACTTATATCAGTTGATATCTCGGTGCATTTTTAAGCTAGCGCAAATCTGATAACACAGATCGACGCAGCTTAAAAATCCGCATCGAATGCATTATACTACATTGAGAAAAGCTTAATACAAAAATTAGTTATGATCGTTTGAAAAATGATGCATTAGTGTATGTTGAGTTTCCATGTACACTCAACATTGCTTCCAAAAACATTTTGAAAAAAATTTTTTCGAAAAATTTCAAAATAATTTAGCAAAATGTAGATGTTATTAGATTCCTTTTTTTAAGGCAAAGACGATGGACAATGTTATTCAACGAAAAAATTAATTCTTCAGGGTAAAAATCGAGGATATAAGTGTGAACTTATATCAGTTGATATCTCGGTGCATTTTTAAGCTAGCGCAAATCTGATAACACAGATCGACGCAGCTTAAAAATCCGCATCGAATGCACTATACTACATTGAGAAACGTTTGATACAAAAATTAGTTATGATCGTTTGAAAAATGATGCATTAGTGTATGTTGAGTTTCCATGTACACTCAACATTGCTTCCAAAAACATTTTGACAAAAATTTTTTCGAAAAATTTCAAAATAATTTAGCAAAAAGTAGATGTTTTTAGATTCCATTTTTCAAGGCAAAGACGATGGACAATGTTATTCAACGAAAAAATCAATTCTTCAGGGTGAAAATCGAGGATATAAGTGTGAACTTATATCAGTTGATATCTCGGTGCATTTTTAAGCTAGCGCAAATCTGATAACACAGATCGACGCAGCTTAAAAATCCGCATCGAATGCACTTTACTACATTGAGAAACGCTTAATACAAAAATTAGTTATGATCGTTTGAAAAATGATGCATTAGTGTATGTTGAGTTTCCATGTACACTCAACATTGCTTCCAAAAACATTTTGACAAAAATTTTTTCGAAAAATTTCAAAATAATTTAGCAAAAAGTAGATGTTTTTAGATTCCATTTTTCAAGGCAAAGACGATGGACAATGTTATTCAACGAAAAAATCAATTCTTCAGTTTGAAAATCGAGGATATAAGTGTGAACTTATATCAGTTGATATCTCAGTGCATTTTTAAGCTAGCGCAAATCTGATAACACAGATCGACGCAGCTTAAAAATCCGCATCGAATGCACTATACTACATTGAGAAAAACTTAATACATAAATTAGTTATGATCGTTTGAAAAATGATGCATTAGTGTATGTTGAGTTTCCATGTACACTCAACATTGCTTCCAAAAACATTTTGACAAAAATTTTTTCGAAAAATTTCAAAATAATTTAGCAAAAAGTAGATGTTTTTAGATTCCATTTTTCAAGGCAAAGACGATGGACAATGTTATTCAACGAAAAAATCAATTCTTCAGGGTGAAAATCGAGGATATAAGTGTGAACTTATATCAGTTGATATCTCAGTGCATTTTTAAGCTAGCGCAAATCTGATAACACAGATCGACGCAGCTTAAAAATCCGCATCGAATGCACTATACTACATTGAGAAAAGCTTAATACAAAAATTAGTTATGATCGTTTGAAAAATGATGCATTAGTGTATGTTGAGTTTCCATGTACACTCAACATTGCTTCCAAAAACATTTTGACAAAAATTTTTTCGAAAAATTTCAAAATAATTTAGCAAAAAGTAGATGTTTTTAGATTCCATTTTTCAAGGCAAAGACGATGGACAATGTTATTCAACGAAAAAATTAATTCTTCAGGGTGAAAATCGAGGATATAAGTGTGAACTTATATCAGTTGATATCTCGGTGCATTTTTAAGCTAGCGCAAATCTGATAACACAGATCGACGCAGCTTAAAAATCCGCATCGAATGCACTATACTACATTGAGAAACGCTTAATACAAAAATTAGTTATGATCGTTTGAAAAATGATGCATTAGTGTATGTTGAGTTTCCATGTACACTCAACATTGCTTCCAAAAACATTTTGACAAAAATTTTTTCGAAAAATTTCAAAATAATTTAGCAAAAAGTAGATGTTTTTAGATTCCATTTTTCAAGGCAAAGACGATGGACAATGTTATTCAACGAAAAAATCAATTCTTCAGTTTGAAAATCGAGGATATAAGTGTGAACTTATATCAGTTGATATCTCAGTGCATTTTTAAGCTAGCGCAAATCTGATAACACAGATCGACGCAGCTTAAAAATCCGCATCGAATGCACTATACTACATTGAGAAAAACTTAATACATAAATTAGTTATGATCGTTTGAAAAATGATGCATTAGTGTATGTTGAGTTTCCATGTACACTCAACATTGCTTCCAAAAACATTTTGACAAAAATTTTTTCGAAAAATTTCAAAATAATTTAGCAAAAAGTAGATGTTTTTAGATTCCATTTTTCAAGGCAAAGACGATGGACAATGTTATTCAACGAAAAAATCAATTCTTCAGGGTGAAAATCGAGGATATAAGTGTGAACTTATATCAGTTGATATCTCAGTGCATTTTTAAGCTAGCGCAAATCTGATAACACATATCGACGCAGCTTAAAAATCCGCATCGAATGCACTATACTACATCGAGAAAAGCTTAATACAAAAATTAGTTATGATCGTTTGAAAAATGATGCATTAGTGTATGTTGAGTTTCCATGTACACTCAACATTGCTTCCAAAAACATTTTGACAAAAATTTTTTCGAAAAATTTCAAAATAATTTAGCAAAAAGTAGATGTTTTTAGATTCCATTTTTTAAGGCAAAGACGATGGACATTGTTATTCAACGAAAAAATTAATTCTTCAGGGTGAAAATCGAGGATATAAGTGTGAACTTATATCAGTTGATATCTCGGTGCATTTTTAAGCTAGCGCAAATCTGATAACACAGATCGACGCAGCTTAAAAATCCGCATCGAATGCACTATACTACATTGAGAAACGCTTAATACAAAAATTAGTTATGATCGTTTGAAAAATGATGCATTAGTGTATGTTTAGTTTCCATGTGCACTCAACATTGCTTCCAAAAACATTTTGACAAAAATTTTTTCGAAAAATTTCAAAATAATTTAGCAAAAAGTAGATGTTTTTAGATTCCATTTTTCAAGGCAAAGACGATGGACAATGTTATTCAACGAAAAAATCAATTCTTCAGTTTGAAAATCGAGGATATAAGTGTGAACTTATATCAGTTGATATCTCAGTGCATTTTTAAGCTAGCGCAAATCTGATAACACAGATCGACGCAGCTTAAAAATCCGCATCGAATGCACTATACTACATTGAGAAAAGCTTAATACAAAAATTAGTTATGATCGTTTGAAAAATGATGCATTAGTGTATGTTGAGTTTCCATGTACACTCAACATTGCTTCCAAAAACATTTTGACAAAAATTTTTTCGAAAAATTTCAAAATAATTTAGCAAAAAGTAGATGTTTTTAGATTCCATTTTTCAAGGCAAAGACGATGGACAATGTTATTCAACGAAAAAATCAATTCTTCAGGGTGAAAATCGAGGATATAAGTGTGAACTTATATCAGTTGATATCTCAGTGCATTTTTAAGCTAGCGCAAATCTGATAACACATATCGACGCAGCTTAAAAATCCGCATCGAATGCACTATACTACATCGAGAAAAGCTTAATACAAAAATTAGTTATGATCGTTTGAAAAATGATGCATTAGTGTATGTTAAGTTTCCATGTACACTCAACATTGCTTCCAAAAACATTTTGACAAAAATTTTTTCGAAAAATTTCAAAATAATTTAGCAAAAAGTAGATGTTTTTAGATTCCATTTTTTAAGGCAAAGACGATGGACATTGTTATTCAACGAAAAAATTAATTCTTCAGGGTGAAAATCGAGGATATAAGTGTGAACTTATATCAGTTGATATCTCGGTGCATTTTTAAGCTAGCGCAAATCTGATAACACAGATCGACGCAGCTTAAAAATCCGCATCGAATGCACTATACTACATTGAGAAACGCTTAATACAAAAATTAGTTATGATCGTTTGAAAAATGATGCATTAGTGTATGTTGAGTTTCCATGTACACTCAACATTGCTTCCAAAAACATTTTGACAAAAATTTTTTCGAAAAATTTCAAAATAATTTAGCAAAAAGTAGATGTTTTTAGATTCCATTTTTCAAGGCAAAGACGATGGACAATGTTATTCAACGAAAAAATCAATTCTTCAGGGTGAAAATCGAGGATATAAGTGTGAACTTATATCAGTTGATATCTCAGTGCATTTTTAAGCTAGCGCAAATCTGATAACACAGATCGACGCAGCTTAAAAATCCGCATCGAATGCACTATACTACATTGAAAAAAGCTTAATACAAAAATTAGTTATGATCGTTTGAAAAATGATGCATTAGTGTATGTTGAGTTTCCATGTACACTCAACATTGCTTCCAAAAACATTTTGACAAAAATTTTTTCGAAAAATTTCAAAATAATTTAGCAAAAAGTAGATGTTTTTAGATTCCATTTTTCAAGGCAAAGACGATGGACAATGTTATTCAACGAAAAAATCAATTCTTCAGGGTGAAAATCGAGGATATAAGTGTGAACTTATATCAGTTGATATCTCAGTGCATTTTTAAGCTAGCGCAAATCTGATAACACATATCGACGCAGCTTAAAAATCCGCATCGAATGCACTATACTACATTGAGAAAAGCTTAATACAAAAATTAGTTATGATCGTTTGAAAAATGATGCATTAGTGTATGTTGAGTTTCCATGTACACTCAACATTGCTTCCAAAAACATTTTGACAAAAATTTTTTCGAAAAATTTCAAAATAATTTAGCAAAAAGTAGATGTTTTTAGATTCCATTTTTTAAGGCAAAGACGATGGACAATGTTATTCAACGAAAAAATTAATTCTTCAGGGTGAAAATCGAGGATATAAGTGTGAACTTATATCAGTTGATATCTCGGTGCATTTTTAAGCTAGCGCAAATCTGATAACACAGATCGACGCAGCTTAAAAATCCGCATCGAATGCACTATACTACATTGAGAAACGCTTAATACAAAAATTAGTTATGATCGTTTGAAAAATGATGCATTAGTGTATGTTGAGTTTCCATGTACACTCAACATTGCTTCCAAAAACATTTTGACAAAAATTTTTTCGAAAAATTTCAAAATAATTTAGCAAAAAGTAGATGTTTTTAGATTCCATTTTTCAAGGCAAAGACGATGGACAATGTTATTCAACGAAAAAATCAATTCTTCAGGGTGAAAATCGAGGATATAAGTGTGAACTTATATCAGTTGATATCTCAGTGCATTTTTAAGCTAGCGCAAATCTGATAACACAGATCGACGCAGCTTAAAAATCCGCATCGAATGCACTATACTACATTGAGAAAAGCTTAATACAAAAATTAGTTATGATCGTTTGAAAAATGATGCATTAGTGTATGTTGAGTTTCCATGTACACTCAACATTGCTTCCAAAAACATTTTGACAAAAATTTTTTCGAAAAATTTCAAAATAATTTAGCAAAAAGTAGATGTTTTTAGATTCCATTTTTTAAGGCAAAGACGATGGACAATGTTATTCAACGAAAAAATTAATTCTTCAGGGTGAAAATCGAGGATATAAGTGTGAACTTATATCAGTTGATATCTCGGTGCATTTTTAAGCTAGCGCAAATCTGATAACACAGATCGACGCAGCTTAAAAATCCGCATCGAATGCACTATACTACATTGAGAAACGCTTAATACAAAAATTAGTTATGATCGTTTGAAAAATGATGCATTAGTGTATGTTGAGTTTCCATGTACACTCAACATTGCTTCCAAAAACATTTTGAAAAAAATTTTTTCGAAAAATTTCAAAATAATTTAGCAAAATGTAGATGTTATTAGATTCCTTTTTTTAAGGCAAAGACAATGGACAATGTTATTCAACGAAAAAATTAATTCTTCAGGGTGAAAATCGAGGATATAAGTGTGAACTTATATCAGTTGATATCTCGGTGCATTTTTAAGCTAGCGCAAATCTGATAACACAGATCGACGCAGCTTAAAAATCCGCATCGAATGCACTATACTACATTGAGAAACGTTTGATACAAAAATTAGTTATGATCGTTTGAAAAATGATGCATTAGTGTATGTTGAGTTTCCATGTACACTCAACATTGCTTCCAAAAACATTTTGACAAAAATTTTTTCGAAAAATTTCAAAATAATTTAGCAAAAAGTAGATGTTTTTAGATTCCATTTTTCAAGGCAAAGACGATGGACAATGTTATTCAACGAAAAAATTAATTCTTCAGGGTGAAAATCGAGGATATAAGTGTGAACTTATATCAGTTGATATCTCGGTGCATTTTTAAGCTAGCGCAAATCTGATAACACAGATCGACGCAGCTTAAAAATCCGCATCGAATGCACTATACTACATTGAGAAAAGCTTAATACAAAAATTAGTTATGATCGTTTGAAAAATGATGCATTAGTGTATGTTGAGTTTCCATGTACACTCAACATTGCTTCCAAAAACATTTTGACAAAAATTTTTTCGAAAAATTTCAAAATAATTTAGCAAAAAGTAGATGTTTTTAGATTCCATTTTTCAAGGCAAAGACGATGGACAATGTTATTCAACGAAAAAATCAATTCTTCAGGGTGAAAATCGAGGATATAAGTGTGAACTTATATCAGTTGATATCTCAGTGCATTTTTAAGCTAGCGCAAATCTGATAACACATATCGACGCAGCTTAAAAATCCGCATCGAATGCACTATACTACATCGAGAAAAGCTTAATACAAAAATTAGTTATGATCGTTTGAAAAATGATGCATTAGTGTATGTTGAGTTTCCATGTACACTCAACATTGCTTCCAAAAACATTTTGACAAAAATTTTTTCGAAAAATTTCAAAATAATTTAGCGAAAAGTAGATGTTTTTAGATTCCATTTTTTAAGGCAAAGACGATGGACATTGTTATTCAACGAAAAAATTAATTCTTCAGGGTGAAAATCGAGGATATAAGTGTGAACTTATATCAGTTGATATCTCGGTGCATTTTTAAGCTAGCGCAAATCTGATAACACAGATCGACGCAGCTTAAAAATCCGCATCGAATGCACTATACTAGATTGAGAAACGCTTAATACAAAAATTAGTTATGATCGTTTGAAAAATGATGCATTAGTGTATGTTGAGTTTCCATGTACACTCAACATTGCTTCCAAAAACATTTTGACAAAAATTTTTTCGAAAAATTTCAAAATAATTTAGCAAAAAGTAGATGTTTTTAGATTCCATTTTTCAAGGCAAAGACGATGGACAATGTTATTCAACGAAAAAATCAATTCTTCAGGGTGAAAATCGAGGATATAAGTGTGAACTTATATCAGTTGATATCTCAGTGCATTTTTAAGCTAGCGCAAATCTGATAACACAGATCGACGCAGCTTAAAAATCCGCATCGAATGCACTATACTACATTGAGAAACGCTTAATACAAAAATTAGTTATGATCGTTTGAAAAATGATGCATTAGTGTATGTTGAGTTTCCATGTACACTCAACATTGCTTCCAAAAACATTTTGACAAAAATTTTTTCGAAAAATTTCAAAATAATTTAGCAAAAAGTAGATGTTTTTAGATTCCATTTTTCAAGGCAAAGACGATGGACAATGTTATTCAACGAAAAAATCAATTCTTCAGGGTGAAAATCGAGGATATAAGTGTGAACTTATATCAGTTGATATCTCAGTGCATTTTTAAGCTAGCGCAAATCTGATAACACATATCGACGCAGCTTAAAAATCCGCATCGAATGCACTATACTACATTGAGAAAAGCTTAATACAAAAATTAGTTATGATCGTTTGAAAAATGATGCATTAGTGTATGTTGAGTTTCCATGTACACTCAACATTGCTTCCAAAAACATTTTGACAAAAATTTTTTCGAAAAATTTCAAAATAATTTAGCAAAAAGTAGATGTTTTTAGATTCCATTTTTTAAGGCAAAGACGATGGACAATGTTATTCAACGAAAAAATTAATTCTTCAGGGTGAAAATCGAGGATATAAGTGTGAACTTATATCAGTTGATATCTCGGTGCATTTTTAAGCTAGCGCAAATCTGATAACACAGATCGACGCAGCTTAAAAATCCGCATCGAATGCACTATACTACATTGAGAAACGCTTAATACAAAAATTAGTTATGATCGTTTGAAAAATGATGCATTAGTGTATGTTGAGTTTCCATGTACACTCAACATTGCTTCCAAAAACATTTTGACAAAAATTTTTTCGAAAAATTTCAAAATAATTTAGCAAAAAGTAGATGTTTTTAGATTCCATTTTTTAAGGCAAAGACGATGGACAATGTTATTCAACGAAAAAATTAATTCTTCAGGGTGAAAATCGAGGATATAAGTGTGAACTTATATCAGTTGATATCTCGGTGCATTTTTAAGCTAGCGCAAATCTGATAACACAGATCGACGCAGCTTAAAAATCCGCATCGAATGCACTATACTACATTGAGAAACGTTCAATACAAAAATTAGTTATGATCGTTTGAAAAATGATGCATTAGTGTATGTTGAGTTTCCATGTACACTCAACATTGCTTCCAAAAACATTTTGACAAAAATTTTTTCGAAAAATTTCAAAATAATTTAGCAAAAAGTAGATGTTTTTAGATTCCATTTTTCAAGGCAAAGACGATGGACGATGTTATTCAACGAAAAAATTAATTCTTCAGGGTGAAAATCGAGGATATAAGTGTGAACTTATATCAGTTAAAATCTCGGTGCATTTTTAAGCTAGCGCAAATCTGATAACACAGATCGACGCAGCTTAAAAATCCGCATCGAATGCACTATACTACATCGAGAAACGCTTAATACAAAAATTAGTTATGATCGTTTGAAAAATGATGCATTAGTGTATGTTGAGTTTCCATGTACACTCAACATTGCTTCCAAAAACATTTTGACAAAAATTTTTTCGAAAAATTTCAAAATAATTTAGCAAAAAGTAGATGTTTTTAGATTCCATTTTCCAAGGCAAAGACGATGGACGATGTTATTCAACGAAAAAATTAATTCTTCAGGGTGAAAATCGAGGATATAAGTGTGAACTTATATCAGTTAAAATCTCGGTGCATTTTTAAGCTAGCGCAAATCTGATAACACAGATCGACGCAGCTTAAAAATCCGCATCGAATGCACTATACTACATCGAGAAACGCTTAATACAAAAATTAGTTATGATCGTTTGAAAAATGATGCATTAGTGTATGTTGAGTTTCCATGTACACTCAACATTGCTTCCAAAAACATTTTGACAAAAATTTTTTCGAAAAATTTCAAAATAATTTAGCAAAAAGTAGATGTTTTTAGATTCCATTTTCCAAGGCAAAGACGATGGACGATGTTATTCAACGAAAAAATTAATTCTTCAGGGTGAAAATCGAGGATATAAGTGTGAACTTATATCAGTTGATATCTCGGTGCATTTTTAAGCTAGCGCAAATCTGATAACACAGATCGACGCAGCTCAAAAATCCGCATCGAATGCACTATACTACATTGAGAAAAGCTAATACAAAAATTAGTTATGATCGTTTGAAAAATGATGCATTAGTGTATGTTGAGTTTCCATGTACACTCAACATTGCTTCCAAAAACATTTTGACAAAAATTTTTTCGAAAAATTTCAAAATAATTTAGCAAAAAGTAGATGTTTTTAGATTCCATTTTTCAAGGCAAAGACGATGGACGATGTTATTCAACGAAAAAATCAATTCTTCAGGGTGAAAATCGAGGATATAAGTGTGAACTTATATCAGTTGATATCTCAGTGCATTTTTAAGCTAGCGCAAATCTGATAACACATATCGACGCAGCTTAAAAATCCGCATCGAATGCACTATACTACATTGAGAAAAGCTTAATACAAAAATTAGTTATGATCGTTTGAAAAATGATGCATTAGTGTATGTTGAGTTTCCATGTACACTCAACATTGCTTCCAAAAACATTTTGACAAAAATTTTTTCGAAAAATTTCAAAATAATTTAGCAAAAAGTAGATGTTTTTAGATTCCATTTTTTAAGGCAAAGACGATGGACAATGTTATTCAACGAAAAAATTAATTCTTCAGGGTGAAAATCGAGGATATAAGTGTGAACTTATATCAGTTGATATCTCGGTGCATTTTTAAGCTAGCGTAAATCTGATAACACAGATCGACGCAGCTTAAAAATCCGCATCGAATGCACTATACTACATTGAGAAACGTTCAATACAAAAATTAGTTATGATCGTTTGAAAAATGATGCATTAGTGTATGTTGAGTTTCCATGTACACTCAACATTGCTTCCAAAAACATTTTGACAAAAATTTTTTCGAAAAATTTCAAAATAATTTAGCAAAAAGTAGATGTTTTTAGATTCCATTTTTTAAGGCAAAGACGATGGACAATGTTATTCAACGAAAAAATTAATTCTTCAGGGTGAAAATCGAGGATATAAGTGTGAACTTATATCAGTTAAAATCTCGGTGCATTTTTAAGCTAGCGCAAATCTGATAACACAGATCGACGCAGCTTAAAAATCCGCATCGAATGCACTATACTACATCGAGAAACGCTTAATACAAAAATTAGTTATGATCGTTTGAAAAATGATGCATTAGTGTATGTTGAGTTTCCATGTACACTCAACATTGCTTCCAAAAACATTTTGACAAAAATTTTTTCGAAAAATTTCAAAATAATTTAGCAAAAAGTAGATGTTTTTAGATTCCATTTTTCAAGGCAAAGACGATGGACAATGTTATTCAACGAAAAAATCAATTCTTCAGGGTGAAAATCGAGGATATAAGTGTGAACTTATATCAGTTGATATCTCGGTGCATTTTTAAGCTAGCGCAAATCTGATAACACAGATCGACGCAGCTTAAAAATCCGCATCGAATGCACTATACTACATTGAGAAAAGCTTAATACAAAAATTAGTTATGATCGTTTGAAAAATGATGCATTAGTGTATGTTGAGTTTCCATGTACACTCAACATTGCTTCCAAAAACATTTTGACAAAAATTTTTTCGAAAAATTTCAAAATAATTTAGCAAAAAGTAGATGTTTTTAGATTCCATTTTTTAAGGCAAAGACGATGGACAATGTTATTCAACGAAAAAATTAATTCTTCAGGGTGAAAATCGAGGATATAAGTGTGAACTTATATCAGTTGATATCTCGGTGCATTTTTAAGCTAGCGCAAATCTGATAACACAGATCGACGCAGCTTAAATATCCGCATCGAATGCACTATACTACATTGAGAAACGCTTAATACAAAAATTAGTTATGATCGTTTGAAAAATGATGCATTACTGTATGTTGAGTTTCCATGTACACTCAACATTGCTTCCAAAAACATTTTGACAAAAATTTTTTCGAAAAATTTCAAAATAATTTAGCAAAAAGTAGATGTTTTTAGATTCCATTTTTCAAGGCAAAGACGATGGACAATGTTATTCAACGAAAAAATCAATTCTTCAGGGTGAAAATCGAGGATATAAGTGTGAACTTATATCAGTTGATATCTCGGTGCATTTTTAAGCTAGCGCAAATCTGATAACACAGATCGACGCAGCTTAAAAATCCGCATCGAATGCACTATACTACATTGAGAAAAGCTTAATACAAAAATTAGTTATGATCGTTTGAAAAATGATGCATTAGTGTATGTTGAGTTTCCATGTACACTCAACATTGCTTCCAAAAACATTTTGACAAAAATTTTTTCGAAAAATTTCAAAATAATTTAGCAAAAAGTAGATGTTTTTAGATTCCATTTTTTAAGGCAAAGACGATGGACAATGTTATTCAACGAAAAAATTAATTCTTCAGGGTGAAAATCGAGGATATAAGTGTGAACTTATATCAGTTGATATCTCGGTGCATTTTTAAGCTAGCGCAAATCTGATAACACAGATCGACGCAGCTTAAAAATCCGCATCGAATGCACTATATTACATTGAGAAAAGCTAATACAAAAATTAGTTATGATCGTTTGAAAAATGATGCATTAGTGTATGTTGAGTTTCCATGTACACTCAACATTGCTTCCAAAAACATTTTGACAAAAATTTTTTCGAAAAATTTCAAAATAATTTAGCAAAAAGTAGATGTTTTTAGATTCCATTTTTCAAGGCAAAGACGATGGACGATGTTATTCAACGAAAAAATCAATTCTTCAGGGTGAAAATCGAGGATATAAGTGTGAACTTATATCAGTTAAAATCTCGGTGCATTTTTAAGCTAGCGCAAATCTGATAACACAGATCGACGCAGCTTAAAAATCCGCATCGAATGCACTATACTACATCGAGAAACGCTTAATACAAAAATTAGTTATGATCGTTTGAAAAATGATGCATTAGTGTATGTTGAGTTTCCATGTACACTCAACATTGCTTCCAAAAACATTTTGACAAAAATTTTTTCGAAAAATTTCAAAATAATTTAGCAGAAAGTAGATGTTTTTAGATTCCATTTTTCAAGGCGAAGACGATGGACAATGTTATTCAACGAAAAAATCAATTCTTCAGGGTGAAAATCGAGGATATAAGTGTGAACTTATATCAGTTGATATCTCGGTGCATTTTTAAGCTAGCGCAAATCTGATAACACAGATCGACGCAGCTTAAAATTCCGCATCGAATGCACTATACTACATTGAGAAACGCTTAATACAAAAATTAGTTATGATCGTTTGAAAAATGATGCATTAGTGTATGTTGAGTTTCCATGTACACTCAACATTGCTTCCAAAAACATTTTGACAAAAATTTTTTCGAAAAATTTCAAAATAATTTAGCAAAAAGTAGATGTTTTTAGATTCCATTTTTCAAGGCAAAGACGATGGACAATGTTATTCAACGAAAAAATCAATTCTTCAGGGTGAAAATCGAGGATATAAGTGTGAACTTATATCAGTTGATATCTCAGTGCATTTTTAAGCTAGCGCAAATCTGATAACACAGATCGACGCAGCTTAAAAATCCGCATCGAATGCACTATACTACATTGAGAAAAGCTTAATACAAAAATTAGTTATGATCGTTTGAAAAATGATGCATTAGTGTATGTTGAGTTTCCATGTACACTCAACATTGCTTCCAAAAACATTTTGACAAAAATTTTTTCGAAAAATTTCAAAATAATTTAGCAAAAAGTAGATGTTTTTAGATTCCATTTTTTAAGGCAAAGACGATGGACAATGTTATTCAACGAAAAAATTAATTCTTCAGGGTGAAAATCGAGGATATAAGTGTGAACTTATATCAGTTGATATCTCGGTGCATTTTTAAGCTAGCGCAAATCTGATAACACAGATCGACGCAGCTTAAATATCCGCATCGAATGCACTATACTACATTGAGAAACGCTTAATACAAAAATTAGTTATGATCGTTTGAAAAATGATGCATTACTGTATGTTGAGTTTCCATGTACACTCAACATTGCTTCCAAAAACATTTTGACAAAAATTTTTTCGAAAAATTTCAAAATAATTTAGCAAAAAGTAGATGTTTTTAGATTCCATTTTTCAAGGCAAAGACGATGGACAATGTTATTCAACGAAAAAATCAATTCTTCAGGGTGAAAATCGAGGATATAAGTGTGAACTTATATCAGTTGATATCTCGGTGCATTTTTAAGCTAGCGCAAATCTGATAACACAGATCGACGCAGCTTAAAAATCCGCATCGAATGCACTATACTACATTGAGAAAAGCTTAATACAAAAATTAGTTATGATCGTTTGAAAAATGATGCATTAGTGTATGTTGAGTTTCCATGTACACTCAACATTGCTTCCAAAAACATTTTGACAAAAATTTTTTCGAAAAATTTCAAAATAATTTAGCAAAAAGTAGATGTTTTTAGATTCCATTTTTTAAGGCAAAGACGATGGACAATGTTATTCAACGAAAAAATTAATTCTTCAGGGTGAAAATCGAGGATATAAGTGTGAACTTATATCAGTTGATATCTCGGTGCATTTTTAAGCTAGCGCAAATCTGATAACACAGATCGACGCAGCTTAAAAATCCGCATCGAATGCACTATATTACATTGAGAAAAGCTAATACAAAAATTAGTTATGATCGTTTGAAAAATGATGCATTAGTGTATGTTGAGTTTCCATGTACACTCAACATTGCTTCCAAAAACATTTTGACAAAAATTTTTTCGAAAAATTTCAAAATAATTTAGCAAAAAGTAGATGTTTTTAGATTCCATTTTTCAAGGCAAAGACGATGGACGATGTTATTCAACGAAAAAATCAATTCTTCAGGGTGAAAATCGAGGATATAAGTGTGAACTTATATCAGTTAAAATCTCGGTGCATTTTTAAGCTAGCGCAAATCTGATAACACAGATCGACGCAGCTTAAAAATCCGCATCGAATGCACTATACTACATCGAGAAACGCTTAATACAAAAATTAGTTATGATCGTTTGAAAAATGATGCATTAGTGTATGTTGAGTTTCCATGTACACTCAACATTGCTTCCAAAAACATTTTGACAAAAATTTTTTCGAAAAATTTCAAAATAATTTAGCAGAAAGTAGATGTTTTTAGATTCCATTTTTCAAGGCGAAGACGATGGACAATGTTATTCAACGAAAAAATCAATTCTTCAGGGTGAAAATCGAGGATATAAGTGTGAACTTATATCAGTTGATATCTCGGTGCATTTTTAAGCTAGCGCAAATCTGATAACACAGATCGACGCAGCTTAAAATTCCGCATCGAATGCACTATACTACATTGAGAAACGCTTAATACAAAAATTAGTTATGATCGTTTGAAAAATGATGCATTAGTGTATGTTGAGTTTCCATGTACACTCAACATTGCTTCCAAAAACATTTTGACAAAAATTTTTTCGAAAAATTTCAAAATAATTTAGCAAAAAGTAGATGTTTTTAGATTCCATTTTTCAAGGCAAAGACGATGGACAATGTTATTCAACGAAAAAATCAATTCTTCAGGGTGAAAATCGAGGATATAAGTGTGAACTTATATCAGTTGATATCTCAGTGCATTTTTAAGCTAGCGCAAATCTGATAACACAGATCGACGCAGCTTAAAAATCCGCATCGAATGCACTATACTACATTGAGAAAAGCTTAATACAAAAATTAGTTATGATCGTTTGAAAAATGATGCATTAGTGTATGTTGAGTTTCCATGTACACTCAACATTGCTTCCAAAAACATTTTGAAAAAAATTTTTTCGAAAAATTTCAAAATAATTTAGCAAAATGTAGATGTTATTAGATTCCTTTTTTTAAGGCAAAGACGATGGACAATGTTATTCAACGAAAAAATTAATTCTTCAGGGTGAAAATCGAGGATATAAGTGTGAACTTATATCAGTTGATATCTCGGTGCATTTTTAAGCTAGCGCAAATCTGATAACACAGATCGACGCAGCTTAAAAATCCGCATCGAATGCACTATACTACATTGAGAAACGTTTGATACAAAAATTAGTTATGATCGTTTGAAAAATGATGCATTAGTGTATGTTGAGTTTCCATGTACACTCAACATTGCTTCCAAAAACATTTTGACAAAAATTTTTTCGAAAAATTTCAAAATAATTTAGCAAAATGTAGATGTTATTAGATTCCTTTTTTTAAGGCAAAGACGATGGACAATGTTATTCAACGAAAAAATTAATTCTTCAGGGTGAAAATCGAGGATATAAGTGTGAACTTATATCAGTTGATATCTCGGTGCATTTTTAAGCTAGCGCAAATCTGATAACACAGATCGACGCAGCTAAAAAATCCGCATCGAATGCACTATACTACATTGAGAAACGTTTGATACAAAAATTAGTTATGATCGTTTGAAAAATGATGCATTAGTGTATGTTGAGTTTCCATGTACACTCAACATTGCTTCCAAAAACATTTTGACAAAAATTTTTTCGAAAAATTTCAAAATAATTTAGCAAAAAGTAGATGTTTTTAGATTCCATTTTTCAAGGCAAAGACGATGGACAATGTTATTCAACGAAAAAATTAATTCTTCAGGGTGAAAATCGAGGATATAAGTGTGAACTTATATCAGTTGATATCTCGGTGCATTTTTAAGCTAGCGCAAATCTGATAACACAGATCGACGCAGCTTAAATATCCGCATCGAATGCACTATACTACATTGAGAAACGCTTAATACAAAAATTAGTTATGATCGTTTGAAAAATGATGCATTAGTGTATGTTGAGTTTCCATGTACACTCAACATTGCTTCCAAAAACATTTTGACAAAAATTTTTTCGAAAAATTTCAAAATAATTTAGCAAAAAGTAGATGTTTTTAGATTCCATTTTTCAAGGCAAAGACGATGGACAATGTTATTCAACGAAAAAATCAATTCTTCAGGGTGAAAATCGAGGATATAAGTGTGAACTTATATCAGTTGATATCTCGGTGCATTTTTAAGCTAGCGCAAATCTGATAACACAGATCGACGCAGCTTAAAAATCCGCATCGAATGCACTATACTACATTGAGAAAAGCTTAATACAAAAATTAGTTATGATCGTTTGAAAAATGATGCATTAGTGTATGTTGAGTTTCCATGTACACTCAACATTGCTTCCAAAAACATTTTGAAAAAAATTTTTTCGAAAAATTTCAAAATAATTTAGCAAAATGTAGATGTTATTAGATTCCTTTTTTTAAGGCAAAGACGATGGACAATGTTATTCAACGAAAAAATTAATTCTTCAGGGTGAAAATCGAGGATATAAGTGTGAACTTATATCAGTTGATATCTCGGTGCATTTTTAAGCTAGCGCAAATCTGATAACACAGATCGACGCAGCTTAAAAATCCGCATCGAATGCACTATACTACATTGAGAAACGTTTGATACAAAAATTAGTTATGATCGTTTGAAAAATGATGCATTAGTGTATGTTGAGTTTCCATGTACACTCAACATTGCTTCCAAAAACATTTTGACAAAAATTTTTTCGAAAAATTTCAAAATAATTTAGCAAAATGTAGATGTTATTAGATTCCTTTTTTTAAGGCAAAGACGATGGACAATGTTATTCAACGAAAAAATTAATTCTTCAGGGTGAAAATCGAGGATATAAGTGTGAACTTATATCAGTTGATATCTCGGTGCATTTTTAAGCTAGCGCAAATCTGATAACACAGATCGACGCAGCTAAAAAATCCGCATCGAATGCACTATACTACATTGAGAAACGTTTGATACAAAAATTAGTTATGATCGTTTGAAAAATGATGCATTAGTGTATGTTGAGTTTCCATGTACACTCAACATTGCTTCCAAAAACATTTTGACAAAAATTTTTTCGAAAAATTTCAAAATAATTTAGCAAAAAGTAGATGTTTTTAGATTCCATTTTTCAAGGCAAAGACGATGGACAATGTTATTCAACGAAAAAATTAATTCTTCAGGGTGAAAATCGAGGATATAAGTGTGAACTTATATCAGTTGATATCTCGGTGCATTTTTAAGCTAGCGCAAATCTGATAACACAGATCGACGCAGCTTAAATATCCGCATCGAATGCACTATACTACATTGAGAAACGCTTAATACAAAAATTAGTTATGATCGTTTGAAAAATGATGCATTAGTGTATGTTGAGTTTCCATGTACACTCAACATTGCTTCCAAAAACATTTTGACAAAAATTTTTTCGAAAAATTTCAAAATAATTTAGCAAAAAGTAGATGTTTTTAGATTCCATTTTTCAAGGCAAAGACGATGGACAATGTTATTCAACGAAAAAATCAATTCTTCAGGGTGAAAATCGAGGATATAAGTGTGAACTTATATCAGTTGATATCTCGGTGCATTTTTAAGCTAGCGCAAATCTGATAACACAGATCGACGCAGCTTAAAAATCCGCATCGAATGCACTATACTACATTGAGAAAAGCTTAATACAAAAATTAGTTATGATCGTTTGAAAAATGATGCATTAGTGTATGTTGAGTTTCCATGTACACTCAACATTGCTTCCAAAAACATTTTGACAAAAATTTTTTCGAAAAATTTCAAAATAATTTAGCAAAAAGTAGATGTTTTTAGATTCCATTTTTTAAGGCAAAGACGATGGACAATGTTATTCAACGAAAAAATTAATTCTTCAGGGTGAAAATCGAGGATATAAGTGTGAACTTATATCAGTTGATATCTCGGTGCATTTTTAAGCTAGCGCAAATCTGATAACACAGATCGACGCAGCTTAAAAATCCGCATCGAATGCACTATACTACATTGAGAAAAGCTAATACAAAAATTAGTTATGATCGTTTGAAAAATGATGCATTAGTGTATGTTGAGTTTCCATGTACACTCAACATTGCTTCCAAAAACATTTTGACAAAAATGTTTTCGAAAAATTTCAAAATAATTTAGCAAAAAGTAGATGTTTTTAGATTCCATTTTTCAAGGCAAAGACGATGGACAATGTTATTCAACGAAAAAATCAATTCTTCAGGGTGAAAATCGAGGATATAAGTGTGAACTTATATCAGTTGATATCTCGGTGCATTTTTAAGCTAGCGCAAATCTGATAACACAGATCGACGCAGCTTAAAAATCCGCATCGAATGCACTATACTACATTGAGAAAAGCTAATACAAAAATTAGTTATGATCGTTTGAAAAATGATGCATTAGTGTATGTTGAGTTTCCATGTACACTCAACATTGCTTCCAAAAACATTTTGACAAAAATGTTTTCGAAAAATTTCAAAATAATTTAGCAAAAAGTAGATGTTTTTAGATTCCATTTTTCAAGGCAAAGACGATGGACAATGTTATTCAACGAAAAAATCAATTCTTCAGGGTGAAAATCGAGGATATAAGTGTGAACTTATATCAGTTGATATCTCGGTGCATTTTTAAGCTAGCGCAAATCTGATAACACAGATCGACGCAGCTTAAAAATCCGCATCGAATGCACTATACTACATTGAGAAAAGCTTAATACAAAAATTAGTTATGATCGTTTGAAAAATGATGCATTAGTGTATGTTGAGTTTCCATGTACACTCAACATTGCTTCCAAAAACATTTTGACAAAAATTTTTTCGAAAAATTTCAAAATAATTTAGCAAAAAGTAGATGTTTTTAGATTCCATTTTTTAAGGCAAAGACGATGGACAATGTTATTCAACGAAAAAATTAATTCTTCAGGGTGAAAATCGAGGATATAAGTGTGAACTTATATCAGTTGATATCTCGGTGCATTTTTAAGCTAGCGCAAATCTGATAACACAGATCGACGCAGCTTAAAAATCCGCATCGAATGCACTATACTACATTGAGAAAAGCTAATACAAAAATTAGTTATGATCGTTTGAAAAATGATGCATTAGTGTATGTTGAGTTTCCATGTACACTCAACATTGCTTCCAAAAACATTTTGACAAAAATTTTTTCGAAAAATTTCAAAATAATTTAGCAAAAAGTAGATGTTTTTAGATTCCATTTTTCAAGGCAAAGACGATGGACGATGTTATTCAACGAAAAAATCAATTCTTCAGGGTGAAAATCGAGGATATAAGTGTGAACTTATATCAGTTAAAATCTCGGTGCATTTTTAAGCTAGCGCAAATCTGATAACACAGATCGACGCAGCTTAAAAATCCGCATCGAATGCACTATACTACATCGAGAAACGCTTAATACAAAAATTAGTTATGATCGTTTGAAAAATGATGCATTAGTGTATGTTGAGTTTCCATGTACACTCAACATTGCTTCCAAAAACATTTTGACAAAAATTTTTTCGAAAAATTTCAAAATAATTTAGCAGAAAGTAGATGTTTTTAGATTCCATTTTTCAAGGCGAAGACGATGGACAATGTTATTCAACGAAAAAATCAATTCTTCAGGGTGAAAATCGAGGATATAAGTGTGAACTTATATCAGTTGATATCTCGGTGCATTTTTAAGCTAGCGCAAATCTGATAACACAGATCGACGCAGCTTAAAATTCCGCATCGAATGCACTATACTACATTGAGAAACGCTTAATACAAAAATTAGTTATGATCGTTTGAAAAATGATGCATTAGTGTATGTTGAGTTTCCATGTACACTCAACATTGCTTCCAAAAACATTTTGACAAAAATTTTTTCGAAAAATTTCAAAATAATTTAGCAAAAAGTAGATGTTTTTAGATTCCATTTTTCAAGGCAAAGACGATGGACAATGTTATTCAACGAAAAAATCAATTCTTCAGGGTGAAAATCGAGGATATAAGTGTGAACTTATATCAGTTGATATCTCAGTGCATTTTTAAGCTAGCGCAAATCTGATAACACAGATCGACGCAGCTTAAAAATCCGCATCGAATGCACTATACTACATTGAGAAAAGCTTAATACAAAAATTAGTTATGATCGTTTGAAAAATGATGCATTAGTGTATGTTGAGTTTCCATGTACACTCAACATTGCTTCCAAAAACATTTTGAAAAAAATTTTTTCGAAAAATTTCAAAATAATTTAGCAAAATGTAGATGTTATTAGATTCCTTTTTTTAAGGCAAAGACGATGGACAATGTTATTCAACGAAAAAATTAATTCTTCAGGGTGAAAATCGAGGATATAAGTGTGAACTTATATCAGTTGATATCTCGGTGCATTTTTAAGCTAGCGCAAATCTGATAACACAGATCGACGCAGCTTAAAAATCCGCATCGAATGCACTATACTACATTGAGAAACGTTTGATACAAAAATTAGTTATGATCGTTTGAAAAATGATGCATTAGTGTATGTTGAGTTTCCATGTACACTCAACATTGCTTCCAAAAACATTTTGACAAAAATTTTTTCGAAAAATTTCAAAATAATTTAGCAAAATGTAGATGTTATTAGATTCCTTTTTTTAAGGCAAAGACGATGGACAATGTTATTCAACGAAAAAATTAATTCTTCAGGGTGAAAATCGAGGATATAAGTGTGAACTTATATCAGTTGATATCTCGGTGCATTTTTAAGCTAGCGCAAATCTGATAACACAGATCGACGCAGCTTAAAAATCCGCATCGAATGCACTATACTACATCGAGAAACGCTTAATACAAAAATTAGTTATGATCGTTTGAAAAATGATGCATTAGTGTATGTTGAGTTTCCATGTACACTCAACATTGCTTCCAAAAACATTTTGACAAAAATTTTTTCGAAAAATTTCAAAATAATTTAGCAAAAAGTAGATGTTTTTAGATTCCATTTTTCAAGGCAAAGACGATGGACAATGTTATTCAACGAAAAAATTAATTCTTCAGGGTGAAAATCGAGGATATAAGTGTGAACTTATATCAGTTGATATCTCGGTGCATTTTTAAGCTAGCGCAAATCTGATAACACAGATCGACGCAGCTTAAAAATCCGCATCGAATGCACTATACTACATTGAGAAACGTTTGATACAAAAATTAGTTATGATCGTTTGAAAAATGATGCATTAGTGTATGTTGAGTTTCCATGTACACTCAACATTGCTTCCAAAAACATTTTGACAAAAATTTTTTCGAAAAATTTCAAAATAATTTAGCAAAATGTAGATGTTATTAGATTCCTTTTTTTAAGGCAAAGACGATGGACAATGTTATTCAACGAAAAAATTAATTCTTCAGGGTGAAAATCGAGGATATAAGTGTGAACTTATATCAGTTGATATCTCGGTGCATTTTTAAGCTAGCGCAAATCTGATAACACAGATCGACGCAGCTTAAAAATCCGCATCGAATGCACTATACTACATCGAGAAACGCTTAATACAAAAATTAGTTATGATCGTTTGAAAAATGATGCATTAGTGTATGTTGAGTTTCCATGTACACTCAACATTGCTTCCAAAAACATTTTGACAAAAATTTTTTCGAAAAATTTCAAAATAATTTAGCAAAAAGTAGATGTTTTTAGATTCCATTTTTCAAGGCAAAGACGATGGACAATGTTATTCAACGAAAAAATCAATTCTTCAGGGTGAAAATCGAGGATATAAGTGTGAACTTATATCAGTTGATATCTCAGTGCATTTTTAAGCTAGCGCAAATCTGATAACACAGATCGACGCAGCTTAAAAATCCGCATCGAATGCACTATACTACATTGAGAAAAGCTTAATACAGAAATTAGTTATGATCGTTTGAAAAATGATGCATTAGTGTATGTTGAGTTTCCATGTACACTCAACATTGCTTCCAAAAACATTTTGACAAAAATTTTTTCGAAAAATTTCAAAATAATTTAGCAAAAAGTAGATGTTTTTAGATTCCATTTTTCAAGGCAAAGACGATGGACAATGTTATTCAACGAAAAAATCAATTCTTCAGGGTGAAAATCGAGGATATAAGTGTGAACTTATATCAGTTGATATCTCGGTGCATTTTTAAGCTAGCGCAAATCTGATAACACAGATCGACGAAGCTTAAAAATCCGCATCGAATGCACTATACTACATTGAGAAAAGCTTAATACAAAAATTAGTTATGATCGTTTGAAAAATGATGCATTAGTGTATGTTGAGTTTCCATGTACACTCAACATTGCTTCCAAAAACATTTTGACAAAAATGTTTTCGAAAAATTTCAAAATAATTTAGCAAAAAGTAGATGTTTTTAGATTCCATTTTTCAAGGCAAAGACGATGGACGATGTTATTCAACGAAAAAATCAATTCTTCAGGGTGAAAATCGAGGATATAAGTGTGAACTTATATCAGTTAAAATCTCGGTGCATTTTTAAGCTAGCGCAAATCTGATAACACAGATCGACGCAGCTTAAAAATCCGCATCGAATGCACTATACTACATCGAGAAACGCTTAATACAAAAATTAGTTATGATCGTTTGAAAAATGATGCATTAGTGTATGTTGAGTTTCCATGTACACTCAACATTGCTTCCAAAAACATTTTGACAAAAATTTTTTCGAAAAATTTCAAAATAATTTAGCAGAAAGTAGATGTTTTTAGATTCCATTTTTCAAGGCAAAGACGATGGACAATGTTATTCAACGAAAAAATCAATTCTTCAGGGTGAAAATCGAGGATATAAGTGTGAACTTATATCAGTTGATATCTCGGTGCATTTTTAAGCTAGCGCAAATCTGATAACACAGATCGACGCAGCTTAAAAATCCGCATCGAATGCACTATACTACATTGAGAAAAGCTTAATACAAAAATTAGTTATGATCGTTTGAAAAATGATGCATTAGTGTATGTTGAGTTTCCATGTACACTCAACATTGCTTCCAAAAACATTTTGACAAAAATTTTTTCGAAAAATTTCAAAATAATTTAGCAAAAAGTAGATGTTTTTAGATTCCATTTTTTAAGGCAAAGACGATGGACAATGTTATTCAACGAAAAAATTAATTCTTCAGGGTGAAAATCGAGGATATAAGTGTGAACTTATATCAGTTGATATCTCGGTGCATTTTTAAGCTAGCGCAAATCTGATAACACAGATCGACGCAGCTTAAAAATCCGCATCGAATGCACTATACTACATTGAGAAAAGCTAATACAAAAATTAGTTATGATCGTTTGAAAAATGATGCATTAGTGTATGTTGAGTTTCCATGTACACTCAACATTGCTTCCAAAAACATTTTGACAAAAATGTTTTCGAAAAATTTCAAAATAATTTAGCAAAAAGTAGATGTTTTTAGATTCCATTTTTCAAGGCAAAGACGATGGACGATGTTATTCAACGAAAAAATCAATTCTTCAGGGTGAAAATCGAGGATATAAGTGTGAACTTATATCAGTTGATATCTCGGTGCATTTTTAAGCTAGCGCAAATCTGATAACACAGATCGACGCAGCTTAAAAATCCGCATCGAATGCACTATACTACATTGAGAAAAGCTTAATACAAAAATTAGTTATGATCGTTTGAAAAATGATGCATTAGTGTATGTTGAGTTTCCATGTACACTCAACATTGCTTCCAAAAACATTTTGACAAAAATTTTTTCGAAAAATTTCAAAATAATTTAGCAAAAAGTAGATGTTTTTAGATTCCATTTTTTAAGGCAAAGACGATGGACAATGTTATTCAACGAAAAAATTAATTCTTCAGGGTGAAAATCGAGGATATAAGTGTGAACTTATATCAGTTGATATCTCGGTGCATTTTTAAGCTAGCGCAAATCTGATAACACAGATCGACGCAGCTTAAAAATCCGCATCGAATGCACTATACTACATTGAGAAAAGCTAATACAAAAATTAGTTATGATCGTTTGAAAAATGATGCATTAGTGTATGTTGAGTTTCCATGTACACTCAACATTGCTTCCAAAAACATTTTGACAAAAATGTTTTCGAAAAATTTCAAAATAATTTAGCAAAAAGTAGATGTTTTTAGATTCCATTTTTCAAGGCAAAGACGATGGACGATGTTATTCAACGAAAAAATCAATTCTTCAGGGTGAAAATCGAGGATATAAGTGTGAACTTATATCAGTTAAAATCTCGGTGCATTTTTAAGCTAGCGCAAATCTGATAACACAGATCGACGCAGCTTAAAAATCCGCATCGAATGCACTATACTACATTGAGAAAAGCTTAATACAAAAATTAGTTATGATCGTTTGAAAAATGATGCATTAGTGTATGTTGAGTTTCCATGTACACTCAACATTGCTTCCAAAAACATTTTGACAAAAATTTTTTCGAAAAATTTCAAAATAATTTAGCAAAAAGTAGATGTTTTTAGATTCCATTTTTTAAGGCAAAGACGATGGACAATGTTATTCAACGAAAAAATTAATTCTTCAGGGTGAAAATCGAGGATATAAGTGTGAACTTATATCAGTTGATATCTCGGTGCATTTTTAAGCTAGCGCAAATCTGATAACACAGATCGACGCAGCTTAAAAATCCGCATCGAATGCACTATACTACATTGAGAAAAGCTAATACAAAAATTAGTTATGATCGTTTGAAAAATGATGCATTAGTGTATGTTGAGTTTCCATGTACACTCAACATTGCTTCCAAAAACATTTTGACAAAAATGTTTTCGAAAAATTTCGAAATAATTTAGCAAAAAGTAGATGTTTTTAGATTCCATTTTTCAAGGCAAAGACGATGGACGATGTTATTCAACGAAAAAATCAATTCTTCAGGGTGAAAATCGAGGATATAAGTGTGAACTTATATCAGTTAAAATCTCGGTGCATTTTTAAGCTAGCGCAAATCTGATAACACAGATCGACGCAGCTTAAAAATCCGCATCGAATGCACTATACTACATCGAGAAACGCTTAATACAAAAATTAGTTATGATCGTTTGAAAAATGATGCATTAGTGTATGTTGAGTTTCCATGTACACTCAACATTGCTTCCAAAAACATTTTGACAAAAATTTTTTCGAAAAATTTCAAAATAATTTAGCAGAAAGTAGATGTTTTTAGATTCCATTTTTCAAGGCAAAGACGATGGACAATGTTATTCAACGAAAAAATCAATTCTTCAGGGTGAAAATCGAGGATATAAGTGTGAACTTATATCAGTTGATATCTCGGTGCATTTTTAAGCTAGCGCAAATCTGATAACACAGATCGACGCAGCTTAAAATTCCGCATCGAATGCACTATACTACATTGAGAAACGCTTAATACAAAAATTAGTTATGATCGTTTGAAAAATGATGCATTAGTATATGTTGAGTTTCCATGTACACTCAACATTGCTTCCAAAAACATTTTGACAAAAATTTTTTCGAAAAATTTCAAAATAATTTAGCAAAAAGTAGATGTTTTTAGATTCCATTTTTCAAGGCAAAGACGATGGACAATGTTATTCAACGAAAAAATCAATTCTTCAGGGTGAAAATCGAGGATATAAGTGTGAACTTATATCAGTTGATATCTCAGTGCATTTTTAAGCTAGCGCAAATCTGATAACACAGATCGACGCAGCTTAAAAATCCACATCGAATGCACTATACTACATTGAGAAAAGCTTAATACAAAAATTAGTTATGATCGTTTGAAAAATGATGCATTAGTGTATGTTGAGTTTCCATGTACACTCAACATTGCTTCCAAAAACATTTTGAAAAAAATTTTTTCGAAAAATTTCAAAATAATTTAGCAAAATGTAGATGTTATTAGATTCCTTTTTTTAAGGCAAAGACGATGGACAATGTTATTCAACGAAAAAATTAATTCTTCAGGGTGAAAATCGAGGATATAAGTGTGAACTTATATCAGTTGATATCTCGGTGCATTTTTAAGCTAGCGCAAATCTGATAACACAGATCGACGCAGCTTAAAAATCCGCATCGAATGCACTATACTACATTGAGAAACGTTTGATACAAAAATTAGTTATGATCGTTTGAAAAATGATGCATTAGTGTATGTTGAGTTTCCATGTACACTCAACATTGCTTCCAAAAACATTTTGACAAAAATTTTTTCGAAAAATTTCAAAATAATTTAGCAAAAAGTAGATGTTTTTAGATTCCATTTTTCAAGGCAAAGACGATGGACAATGTTATTCAACGAAAAAATTAATTCTTCAGGGTGAAAATCGAGGATATAAGTGTGAACTTATATCAGTTGATATCTCGGTGCATTTTTAAGCTAGCGCAAATCTGATAACACAGATCGACGCAGCTTAAAAATCCGCATCGAATGCACTATACTACATTGAGAAACGCTTAATACAAAAATTAGTTATGATCGTTTGAAAAATGATGCATTAGTGTATGTTGAGTTTCCATGTACACTCAACATTGCTTCCAAAAACATTTTGACAAAAATTTTTTCGAAAAATTTCAAAATAATTTAGCAAAAAGTAGATGTTTTTAGATTCCATTTTTCAAGGCAAAGACGATGGACAATGTTATTCAACGAAAAAATCAATTCTTCAGGGTGAAAATCGAGGATATAAGTGTGAACTTATATCAGTTGATATCTCAGTGCATTTTTAAGCTAGCGCAAATCTGATAACACAGATCGACGCAGCTTGAAAATCCGCATCGAATGCACTATACTACATTGAGAAAAGCTTAATACAAAAATTAGTTATGATCGTTTGAAAAATGATGCATTAGTGTATGTTGAGTTTCCATGTACACTCAACATTGCTTCCAAAAACATTTTGAAAAAAATTTTTTCGAAAAATTTCAAAATAATTTAGCAAAATGTAGATGTTATTAGATTCCTTTTTTTAAGGCAAAGACGATGGACAATGTTATTCAACGAAAAAATTAATTCTTCAGGGTGAAAATCGAGGATATAAGTGTGAACTTATATCAGTTGATATCTCGGTGCATTTTTAAGCTAGCGCAAATCTGATAACACAGATCGACGCAGCTTAAAAATCCGCATCGAATGCACTATACTACATTGAGAAACGTTTGATACAAAAATTAGTTATGATCGTTTGAAAAATGATGCATTAGTGTATGTTGAGTTTCCATGTACACTCAACATTGCTTCCAAAAACATTTTGACAAAAATTTTTTCGAAAAATTTCAAAATAATTTAGCAAAAAGTAGATGTTTTTAGATTCCATTTTTCAAGGCAAAGACGATGGACAATGTTATTCAACGAAAAAATTAATTCTTCAGGGTGAAAATCGAGGATATAAGTGTGAACTTATATCAGTTGATATCTCGGTGCATTTTTAAGCTAGCGCAAATCTGATAACACAGATCGACGCAGCTTAAAAATCCGCATCGAATGCACTATACTACATTGAGAAACGCTTAATACAAAAATTAGTTATGATCTTTTGAAAAATGATGCATTAGTGTATGTTGAGTTTCCATGTACACTCAAAATTGCTTCCAAAAACATTTTGAAAAAAATTTTTTCGAAAAATTTCAAAATAATTTAGCAAAATGTAGATGTTATTAGATTCCTTTTTTTAAGGCAAAGACGATGGACAATGTTATTCAACGAAAAAATTAATTCTTCAGGGTGAAAATCGAGGATATAAGTGTGAACTTATATCAGTTGATATCTCGGTGCATTTTTAAGCTAGCGCAAATCTGATAACACAGATCGACGCAGCTTAAAAATCCGCATCGAATGCACTATACTACATTGAGAAAAGCTTAATACAAAAATTAGTTATGATCGTTTGAAAAATGATGCATTAGTGTATGTTGAGTTTCCATGTACACTCAACATTGCTTCCAAAAACATTTTGACAAAAATTTTTTCGAAAAATTTCAAAATAATTTAGCAAAAAGTAGATGTTTTTAGATTCCATTTTTCAAGGCAAAGACGATGGACAATGTTATTCAACGAAAAAATTAATTCTTCAGGGTGAAAATCGAGGATATAAGTGTGAACTTATATCAGTTGATATCTCGGTGCATTTTTAAGCTAGCGCAAATCTGATAACACAGATCGACGCAGCTTAAAAATCCGCATCGAATGCACTATACTACATTGAGAAACGCTTAATACAAAAATTAGTTATGATCTTTTGAAAAATGATGCATTAGTGTATGTTGAGTTTCCATGTACACTCAAAATTGCTTCCAAAAACATTTTGAAAAAAATTTTTTCGAAAAATTTCAAAATAATTTAGCAAAATGTAGATGTTATTAGATTCCTTTTTTTAAGGCAAAGACGATGGACAATGTTATTCAACGAAAAAATTAATTCTTCAGGGTGAAAATCGAGGATATAAGTGTGAACTTATATCAGTTGATATCTCGGTGCATTTTTAAGCTAGCGCAAATCTGATAACACAGATCGACGCAGCTTAAAAATCCGCATCGAATGCACTATACTACATTGAGAAAAGCTTAATACAAAAATTAGTTATGATCGTTTGAAAAATGATGCATTAGTGTATGTTGAGTTTCCATGTACACTCAACATTGCTTCCAAAAACATTTTGACAAAAATTTTTTCGAAAAATTTCAAAATAATTTAGCAAAAAGTAGATGTTTTTAGATTCCATTTTTTAAGGCAAAGACAATGGACAATGTTATTCAACGAAAAAATTAATTCTTCAGGGTGAAAATCGAGGATATAAGTGTGAACTTATATCAGTTGATATCTCGGTGCATTTTTAAGCTAGCGCAAATCTGATAACACAGATCGACGCAG
This sequence comes from Auanema rhodensis, assembly GCA_964057225.1. Classification (NCBI taxonomy): domain Eukaryota; kingdom Metazoa; phylum Nematoda; class Chromadorea; order Rhabditida; family Rhabditidae; genus Auanema; species Auanema rhodense. The sequence goes on along the minus strand of OZ059899.1, from coordinate 2,532,034 downwards.
CTTAAAAATCCGCATCGAATGCACTATACTACATTGAGAAAAACTAATACAAAAATTAGTTATGATCGTTTGAAAAATGATGCATTAGTGTATGTTGAGTTTCCATGTACACTCAACATTGCTTCCAAAAACATTTTGACAAAAATTTTTTCGAAAAATTACAAAATAATTTAGCAAAAAGTAGATGTTTTTAGATTCCATTTTTCAAGTCAAAGACGATGGACAATGTTATTCAACGAAAAAATTAATTCTTCAGGGTGAAAATCGAGGATATAAGTGTGAACTTATATCAGTTGATATCTCGGTGCATTTTTAAGCTAGCGCAAATCTGATAACACAGATCGACGCAGCTTAAAAATCCGCATCGAATGCACTATACTACATTGAGAAAAGCTAATACAAAAATTAGTTATGATCGTTTGAAAAATGATGCATTAGTGTATGTTGAGTTTCCATGTACACTCAACATTGCTTCCAAAAACATTTTGACAAAAATTTTTTCGAAAAATTACAAAATAATTTAGCAAAAAGTAGATGTTTTTAGATTCCATTTTTCAAGTCAAAGACGATGGACAATGTTATTCAACGAAAAAATTAATTCTTCAGGGTGAAAATCGAGGATATAAGTGTGAACTTATATCAGTTGATATCTCGGTGCATTTTTAAGCTAGCGCAAATCTGATAACACAGATCGACGCAGCTTAAAAATCCGCATCGAATGCACTATACTACATTGAGAAAAGCTAATACAAAAATTAGTTATGATCGTTTGAAAAATGATGCATTAGTGTATGTTGAGTTTCCATGTACACTCAACATTGCTTCCAAAAACATTTTGAAAAAAATTTTTTCGAAAAATTTCAAAATAATTTAGCAAAATGTAGATGTTATTAGATTCCTTTTTTTAAGGCAAAGACGATGGACAATGTTATTCAACGAAAAAATTAATTCTTCAGGGTGAAAATCGAGGATATAAGTGTGAACTTATATCAGTTGATATCTCGGTGCATTTTTAAGCTAGCGCAAATCTGATAACACAGATCGACGCAGCTTAAAAATCCGCATCGAATGCACTATACTACATTGAGAAAAGCTAATACAAAAATTAGTTATGATCGTTTGAAAAATGATGCATTAGTGTATGTTGAGTTTCCATGTACACTCAACATTGCTTCCAAAAACATTTTGACAAAAATTTTTTCGAAAAATTACAAAATAATTTAGCAAAAAGTAGATGTTTTTAGATTCCATTTTTCAAGTCAAAGACGATGGACAATGTTATTCAACGAAAAAATTAATTCTTCAGGGTGAAAATCGAGGATATAAGTGTGAACTTATATCAGTTGATATCTCGGTGCATTTTTAAGCTAGCGCAAATCTGATAACACAGATCGACGCAGCTTAAAAATCCGCATCGAATGCACTATACTACATTGAGAAAAGCTAATACAAAAATTAGTTATGATCGTTTGAAAAATGATGCATTAGTGTATGTTGAGTTTCCATGTACACTCAACATTGCTTCCAAAAACATTTTGAAAAAAATTTTTTCGAAAAATTTCAAAATAATTTAGCAAAATGTAGATGTTATTAGATTCCTTTTTTTAAGGCAAAGACGATGGACAATGTTATTCAACGAAAAAATTAATTCTTCAGGGTGAAAATCGAGGATATAAGTGTGAACTTATATCAGTTGATATCTCGGTGCATTTTTAAGCTAGCGCAAATCTGATAACACAGATCGACGCAGCTTAAAAATCCGCATCGAATGCACTATACTACATTGAGAAACGTTTGATACAAAAATTAGTTATGATCGTTTGAAAAATGATGCATTAGTGTATGTTGAGTTTCCATGTACACTCAACATTGCTTCCAAAAACATTTTGACAAAAATTTTTTCGAAAAATTTCAAAATAATTTAGCAAAAAGTAGATGTTTTTAGATTCCATTTTTCAAGGCAAAGACGATGGACAATGTTATTCAACGAAAAAATCAATTCTTCAGGGTGAAAATCGAGGATATAAGTGTGAACTTATATCAGTTGATATCTCAGTGCATTTTTAAGCTAGCGCAAATCTGATAACACAGATCGACGCAGCTTAAAAATCCGCATCGAATGCACTATTCTACATTGAGAAAAGCTTAATACAAAAATTAGTTATGATCGTTTGAAAAATGATGCATTAGTGTATGTTGAGTTTCCATGTACACTCAACATTGCTTCCAAAAACATTTTGACAAAAATTTTTTCGAAAAATTTCAAAATAATTTAGCAAAAAGTAGATGTTTTTAGATTCCATTTTTCAAGGCAAAGACGATGGACAATGTTATTCAACGAAAAAATCAATTCTTCAGGGTGAAAATCGAGGATATAAGTGTGAACTTATATCAGTTGATATCTCGGTGCATTTTTAAGCTAGCGCAAATCTGATAACACAGATCGACGCAGCTTAAAAATCCGCATCGAATGCACTATACTACATTGAGAAAAGCTAATACAAAAATTAGTTATGATCGTTTGAAAAATGATGCATTAGTGTATGTTGAGTTTCCATGTACACTCAACATTGCTTCCAAAAACATTTTGACAAAAATTTTTTCGAAAAATTACAAAATAATTTAGCAAAAAGTAGATGTTTTTAGATTCCATTTTTCAAGGCAAAGACGATGGACAATGTTATTCAACGAAAAAATTAATTCTTCAGGGTGAAAATCGAGGATATAAGTGTGAACTTATATCAGTTGATATCTCGGTGCATTTTTAAGCTAGCGCAAATCTGATAACACAGATCGACGCAGCTTAAAAATCCGCATCGAATGCACTATACTACATTGAGAAAAGCTAATACAAAAATTAGTTATGATCGTTTGAAAAATGATGCATTAGTGTATGTTGAGTTTCCATGTACACTCAACATTGCTTCCAAAAACATTTTGACAAAAATTTTTTCGAAAAATTACAAAATAATTTAGCAAAAAGTAGATGTTTTTAGATTCCATTTTTCAAGGCAAAGACGATGGACAATGTTATTCAACGAAAAAATCAATTCTTCAGGGTGAAAATCGAGGATATAAGTGTGAACTTATATCAGTTGATATCTCAGTGCATTTTTAAGCTAGCGCAAATCTGATAACACAGATCGACGCAGCTTAAAAATCCGCATCGAATGCACTATTCTACATTGAGAAAAGCTTAATACAAAAATTAGTTATGATCGTTTGAAAAATGATGCATTAGTGTATGTTGAGTTTCCATGTACACTCAACATTGCTTCCAAAAACATTTTGACAAAAATTTTTTCGAAAAATTTCAAAATAATTTAGCAAAAAGTAGATGTTTTTAGATTCCATTTTTCAAGGCAAAGACGATGGACAATGTTATTCAACGAAAAAATCAATTCTTCAGGGTGAAAATCGAGGATATAAGTGTGAACTTATATCAGTTGATATCTCGGTGCATTTTTAAGCTAGCGCAAATCTGATAACACAGATCGACGCAGCTTAAAAATCCGCATCGAATGCACTATACTACATTGAGAAAAGCTAATACAAAAATTAGTTATGATCGTTTGAAAAATGATGCATTAGTGTATGTTGAGTTTCCATGTACACTCAACATTGCTTCCAAAAACATTTTGACAAAAATTTTTTCGAAAAATTACAAAATAATTTAGCAAAAAGTAGATGTTTTTAGATTCCATTTTTCAAGGCAAAGACGATGGACAATGTTATTCAACGAAAAAATTAATTCTTCAGGGTGAAAATCGAGGATATAAGTGTGAACTTATATCAGTTGATATCTCGGTGCATTTTTAAGCTAGCGCAAATCTGATAACACAGATCGACGCAGCTTAAAAATCCGCATCGAATGCACTATACTACATTGAGAAAAGCTAATACAAAAATTAGTTATGATCGTTTGAAAAATGATGCATTAGTGTATGTTGAGTTTCCATGTACACTCAACATTGCTTCCAAAAACATTTTGACAAAAATTTTTTCGAAAAATTACAAAATAATTTAGCAAAAAGTAGATGTTTTTAGATTCCATTTTTCAAGGCAAAGACGATGGACAATGTTATTCAACGAAAAAATTAATTCTTCAGGGTGAAAATCGAGGATATAAGTGTGAACTTATATCAGTTGATATCTCAGTGCATTTTTAAGCTAGCGCAAATCTGATAACACAGATCGACGCAGCTCAAAAATCCGCATCGAATGCACTATACTACATTGAGAAAAGCTAATACAAAAATTAGTTATGATCGTTTGAAAAATGATGCATTAGTGTATGTTGAGTTTCCATGTACACTCAACATTGCTTCCAAAAACATTTTGACAAAAATTTTTTCGAAAAATTTCAAAATAATTTAGCAAAAAGTAGATGTTTTTAGATTCTATTTTTCAAGGCAAAGACGATGGACGATGTTATTCAACGAAAAAATTAATTCTTCAGGGTGAAAATCGAGGATATAAGTGTGAACTTATATCAGTTAAAATCTCGGTGCATTTTTAAGCTAGCGCAAATCTGATAACACAGATCGACGCAGCTTAAAAATCCGCATCGAATGCACTATACTACATCGAGAAACGCTTAATACAAAAATTAGTTATGATCGTTTGGAAAATGATGCATTAGTGTATGTTGAGTTTCCATGTACACTCAACATTGCTTCCAAAAACATTTTGACAAAAATTTTTTCGAAAAATTTCAAAATAATTTAGCAAAAAGTAGATGTTTTTAGATTCCATTTTCCAAGGCAAAGACGATGGACGATGTTATTCAACGAAAAAATCAATTCTTCAGGGTGAAAATCGAGGATATAAGTGTGAACTTATATCAGTTGATATCTCGGTGCATTTTTAAGCTAGCGCAAATCTGATAACACAGATCGACGCAGCTTAAAAATCCGCATCGAATGCACTATACTACATTGAGAAAAGCTAATACAAAAATTAGTTATGATCGTTTGAAAAATGATGCATTAGTGTATGTTGAGTTTCCATGTACACTCAACATTGCTTCCAAAAACATTTTGACAAAAATTTTTTCGAAAAATTTCAAAATAATTTAGCAAAAAGTAGATGTTTTTAGATTCCATTTTTCAAGGCAAAGACGATGGACAATGTTATTCAACAAAAAAATTAATTCTTCAGGGTGAAAATCGAGGATATAAGTGTGAACTTATATCAGTTGATATCTCGGTGCATTTTTAAGCTAGCGCAAATCTGATAACACAGATCGACTCAGCTCAAAAATCCGCATCGAATGCACTATACTACATTGAGAAAAGCTAATACAAAAATTAGTTATGATCGTTTGAAAAATGATGCATTAGTGTATGTTGAGTTTCCATGTACACTCAACATTGCTTCCAAAAACATTTTGACAAAAATTTTTTCGAAAAATTTCAAAATAATTTAGCAAAAAGTAGATGTTTTTAGATTCCATTTTTCAAGGCAAAGACGATGGACGATGTTATTCAACGAAAAAATTAATTCTTCAGGGTGAAAATCGAGGATATAAGTGTGAACTTATATCAGTTAAAATCTCGGTGCATTTTTAAGCTAGCGCAAATCTGATAACACAGATCGACGCAGCTTAAAAATCCGCATCGAATGCACTATACTACATCGAGAAATGCTTAATACAAAAATTAGTTATGATCGTTTGAAAAATGATGCATTAGTGTATGTTGAGTTTCCATGTACACTCAACATTGCTTCCAAAAACATTTTGACAAAAATTTTTTCGAAAAATTTCAAAATAATTTAGCAAAAAGTAGATGTTTTTAGATTCCATTTTCCAAGGCAAAGACGATGGACGATGTTATTCAACGAAAAAATTAATTCTTCAGGGTGAAAATCGAGGATATAAGTGTGAACTTATATCAGTTGATATCTCGGTGCATTTTTAAGCTAGCGCAAATCTGATAACACAGATCGACGCAGCTCAAAAATCCGCATCGAATGCACTATACTACATTGAGAAAAGCTAATACAAAAATTAGTTATGATCGTTTGAAAAATGATGCATTAGTGTATGTTGAGTTTCCATGTACACTCAACATTGCTTCCAAAAACATTTTGACAAAAATTTTTTCGAAAAATTTCAAAATAATTTAGCAAAAAGTAGATGTTTTTAGATTCCATTTTTCAAGGCAAAGACGATGGACGATGTTATTCAACGAAAAAATCAATTCTTCAGGGTGAAAATCGAGGATATAAGTGTGAACTTATATCAGTTAAAATCTCGGTGCATTTTTAAGCTAGCGCAAATCTGATAACACAGATCGACGCAGCTTAAAAATCCGCATCGAATGCACTATACTACATCGAGAAACGCTTAATACAAAAATTAGTTATGATCGTTTGAAAAATGATGCATTAGTGTATGTTGAGTTTCCATGTACACTCAACATTGCTTCCAAAAACATTTTGACAAAATTTTTTTCGAAAAATTTCAAAATAATTTAGCAAAAAGTAGATGTTTTTAGATTCCATTTTCCAAGGCAAAGACGATGGACGATGTTATTCAACAAAAAAATTAATTCTTCAGGGTGAAAATCGAGGATATAAGTGTGAACTTATATCAGTTGATATCTCGGTGCATTTTTAAGCTAGCGCAAATCTGATAACACAGATCGACGCAGCTTAAAAATCCGCATCGAATGCACTATACTACATTGAGAAAAGCTTAATACAAAAATTAGTTATGATCGTTTGAAAAATGATGCATTAGTGTATGTTGAGTTTCCATGTACACTCAACATTGCTTCCAAAAACATTTTGAAAAAAATTTTTTCGAAAAATTTCAAAATAATTTAGCAAAAAGTAGATGTTTTTAGATTCCTTTTTTTAAGGCAAAGACGATGGACAATGTTATTCAACGAAAAAATTAATTCTTCAGGGTGAAAATCGAGGATATAAGTGTGAACTTATATCAGTTAAAATCTCGGTGCATTTTTAAGCTAGCGCAAATCTGATAACACAGATCGACGCAGCTTAAAAATCCGCATCGAATGCACTATACTACATTGAGAAACGTTTGATACAAAAATTAGTTATGATCGTTTGAAAAATGATGCATTAGTGTATGTTGAGTTTCCATGTACACTCAACATTGCTTCCAAAAACATTTTGACAAAAATTTTTTCGAAAAATTTCAAAATAATTTAGCAAAAAGTAGATGTTTTTAGATTCCATTTTTCAAGGCAAAGACGATGGACAATGTTATTCAACGAAAAAATTAATTCTTCAGGGTGAAAATCGAGGATATAAGTGTGAACTTATATCAGTTGATATCTCGGTGCATTTTTAAGCTAGCGCAAATCTGATAACACAGATCAACGCAGCTCAAAAATCCGCATCGAATGCACTATACTACATTGAGAAAAGCTAATACAAAAATTAGTTATGATCGTTTGAAAAATGATGCATTAGTGTATGTTGAGTTTCCATGTACACTCAACATTGCTTCCAAAAACATTTTGAAAAAAATTTTTTTGAAAAATTTCAAAATAATTTAGCAAAAAGTAGATGTTTTTAGATTCCTTTTTTTAAGGCAAAGACGATGGACAATGTTATTCAACGAAAAAATTAATTCTTCAGGGTGAAAATCGAGGATATAAGTGTGAACTTATATCAGTTAAAATCTCGGTGCATTTTTAAGCTAGCGCAAATCTGATAACACAGATCGACGCAGCTTAAAAATCCGCATCGAATGCACTATACTACATTGAGAAACGTTTGATACAAAAATTAGTTATGATCGTTTGAAAAATGATGCATTAGTGTATGTTGAGTTTCCATGTACACTCAACATTGCTTCCAAAAACATTTTGACAAAAATTTTTTCGAAAAATTTCAAAATAATTTAGCAAAAAGTAGATGTTTTTAGATTCCATTTTTCAAGGCAAAGACGATGGACAATGTCATTCAACGAAAAAATTAATTCTTCAGGGTGAAAATCGAGGATATAAGTGTGAACTTATATCAGTTGATATCTCGGTGCATTTTTAAGCTAGCGCAAATCTGATAACACAGATCGACGCAGCTTAAAAATCCGCATCGAATGCACTATACTACATTGAGAAAAGCTTAATACAAAAATTAGTTATGATCGTTTGAAAAATGATGCATTAGTGTATGTTGAGTTTCCATGTACACTCAACATTGCTTCCAAAAACATTTTGACAAAAATTTTTTCGAAAAATTTCAGAATAATTTAGCAAAAAGTAGATGTTTTTAGATTCCATTTTTCAAGGCAAAGACGATGGACGATGTTATTCAACGAAAAAATTAATTCTTCAGGGTGAAAATCGAGGATATATGTGTGAACTTATATCAGTTGATATCTCGGTGCATTTTTAATCTAGCGCAAATCTGATAACACAGATCGACGCAGCTTAAAAATCCGCATCGAATGCACTATACTACATCGAGAAACGCTTGATACAAAAATTAGTTATGATCGTTTGAAAAATGATGCATTAGTGTATGTTGAGTTTCCATGTACACTCAACATTGCTTCCAAAAACATTTTGACAAAAATTTTTTCGAAAAATTTCAAAATAATTTAGCAAAAAATAGATGTTTTTAGATTCCATTTTTCAGGGCAAAGACGATAGACAATGTTATTCAACGAAAAAATTAATTCTTCAGGGTGAAAATCGAGGATATAAGTGTGAACTTATATCAGTTGATATCTCGGTGCATTTTTAAGCTAGCGCAATTCTGATAACACAGATCGACGCAGCTTAAAAATCCGCATCGAATGCACTATACTACATTGAGAAACGCTTAATACACAAATAAGTTATGATTGTTTGAAAAATGATGCATTAGTGTATGTTGAGTTTCCATTTACACTCAACATTGCTTCCAAAAACATTTTGACAAAAATTTTTTCGAAAAATTTCAAAATAATTTAGCAAAAAGTAGATGTTTTTAGAATCCATTTTTCAAGGCAAAGACGATGGACAATGTTATTCAACGAAAAAATTAATTCTTCAGGGTGAAAATCGAGGATATAAGTGTGAACTTATATAAGTTGATATCTTGGTGCATTTTTAAGCTAGCGCAAATCTGATAACACAGATCGACGCAGCTTAAAAATCCGCATCGAATGCACTATACTACATCGAGAAACGCTTGATACAAAAATTAGTTATGATCGTTTGAAAAATGATGCATTAGTGTATGTTGAGTTTCCATGTACACTCAACATTGCTTCCAAAAACATTTTGACAAAAATTTTTTCGAAAAATTTCGAAATAATTCAGCAAAAAGTAGATGTTTTTAGATTCCATTTTTCAAGGCAAAGACGATAGACAATGTTATTCAACGAAAAAATCAATTCTTCAGGGTGAAAATCGAGGATATAAGTGTGAACTTATATCAGTTGATATCTCGGTGCATTTTTAAGCTAGCGCAAATCTGATAACACAGATCAACGCAGCTTAAAAATCCGCATCGAATGCACTATACTACATTGAGAAACGTTTGATACAAAAATTAGTTATGATCGTTTGAAAAATGATGCATTAGTGTATGTTGAGTTTCCATGTACACTCAACATTGCTTCCAAAAACATTTTGACAAAAATTTTTTCGAAAAATTTCAAAATAATTTAGCAAAAAGTAGATGTTTTTAGATTCCTTTTTTCAAGGCAAAGACGATGGACAATGTTATTCAACGAAAAAATTAATTCTTCAGGGTGAAAATCGAGGATATAAGTGTGAACTTATATCAGTTGATATCTCGGTGCATTTTTAAGCTAGCGCAAATCTGATAACACAGATCGACGCAGCTTAACAATCCGCATCGAATGCACTATACTACATTGAGAAACGCTTGATACAAAAATTAGTTATGATCGTTTGAAAAATGATGCATTAGTGTATGTTGAGTTTCCATGTACACTCAACATTGCTTCCAAAAACATTTTGACAAAAATTTTTTCGAAAAATTTCAAAATAATTTAGCAAAAAGTAGATGTTTTTAGATTTCATTTTTCAGGGCAAAGACGATAGACAATGTTATTCAACGAAAAAATTAATTCTTCAGGGTGAAAATCGAGGATATAAGTGTGAACTTATATCAGTTGATATCTCGGTGCATTTTTAAGCTAGCGCAAATCTGATAACACAGATCGACGCAGCTTAAAAATCCGCATCGAATGCACTATACTACATTGAGAAAAGCTTAATACAAAAATTAGTTATGATCGTTTGAAAAATGATGCATTAGTGTATGTTGAGTTTCCATTTACACTCAACATTGCTTCCAAAAACATTTTGACAAAAATTTTTTCGAAAAATTTCAAAATAATTTAGCAAAAAGTAGATGTTTTTAGAATCCATTTTTCAAGGCAAAGACGATGGACAATGTTATTCAACGAAAAAATTAATTCTTCAGGGTGAAAATCGAGGATATAAGTGTGAACTTATATAAGTTGATATCTTGGTGCATTTTTAAGCTAGCGCAAATCTGATAACACAGATCGACGCAGCTTAAAAATCCGCATCGAATGCACTATACTACATCGAGAAACGCTTGATACAAAAATTAGTTATGATCGTTTGAAAAATGATGCATTAGTGTATGTTGAGTTTCCATGTACACTCAACATTGCTTCCAAAAACATTTTGACAAAAATTTTTTCGAAAAATTTCAAAATAATTCAGCAAAAAGTAGATGTTTTTAGATTCCATTTTTCAAGGCAAAGACGATAGACAATGTTATTCAACGAAAAAATCAATTCTTCAGGGTGAAAATCGAGGATATAAGTGTGAACTTATATCAGTTGATATCTCGGTGCATTTTTAAGCTAGCGCAAATCTGATAACACAGATCAACGCAGCTTAAAAATCCGCATCGAATGCACTATACTACATTGAGAAACGTTTGATACAAAAATTAGTTATGATCGTTTGAAAAATGATGCATTAGTGTATGTTGAGTTTCCATGTACACTCAACATTGCTTCCAAAAACATTTTGACAAAAATTTTTTCGAAAAATTTCAAAATAATTTAGCAAAAAGTAGATGTTTTTAGATTCCTTTTTTCAAGGCAAAGACGATGGACAATGTTATTCAACGAAAAAATTAATTCTTCAGGGTGAAAATCGAGGATATAAGTGTGAACTTATATCAGTTGATATCTCGGTGCATTTTTAAGCTAGCGCAAATCTGATAACACAGATCGACGCAGCTTAACAATCCGCATCGAATGCACTATACTACATTGAGAAACGCTTGATACAAAAATTAGTTATGATCGTTTGAAAAATGATGCATTAGTGTATGTTGAGTTTCCATGTACACTCAACATTGCTTCCAAAAACATTTTGACAAAAATTTTTTCGAAAAATTTCGAAATAATTTAGCAAAAAGTAGATGTTTTTAGATTCCATTTTTTAAGGCAAAGACGATAGACAATGTTATTCAACGAAAAAATCAATTCTTCAGGGTGAAAATCGAGGATATAAGTGTGAACTTATATCAGTTGATATCTCGGTGCATTTTTAAGCTAGCGCAAATCTGATAACACAGATCGACGCAGCTTAAAAATCCGCATCGAATGCACTATACTACATTGAGAAACGTTTGATACAGAAATTAGTTATGATCGTTTGAAAAATAATGCATTAGTGTATGTTGAGTTTCCATGTACACTCAACATTGCTTCCAAAAACATTTTGACAAAAATTTTTTCGAGAAATTTCAAAATAATTTAGCAAAAAGTAGATGTTTTTAGATTCCATTTTTCAAGGCAAAGACGATGGACAATGTTATTCAACGAAAAAATTAATTCTTCAGGGTGAAAATCGAGGATATAAGTGTGAACTTATATCAGTTGATATCTCGGTGCATTTTTAAGCTAGCGCAAATCTGATAACACAGATCGACGCAGCTTAAAAATCCGCATCGAATGCACTATATTACATTGAGAAACGCTTGATACAAAAATTAGTTATGATCGTTTGAAAAATGATGCATTAGTGTATGTTGAGTTTCCATGTACACTCAACATTGCTTCCAAAAACATTTTGACAAAAATTTTTTCGAAAAATTTCAAAATAATTTAGCAAAAAGTAGATGTTTTTAGATTCCTTTTTTTAAAGCAAAGACGATGGACAATGTAATTCAACGAAAAAATTAATTCTTCAGGGTGAAAATCGAGGATATAAGTGTGAACTTATATCAGTTGATATCTCGGTGCATCTTTAAGCTAGCGCAAATCTGATAACACAGATCGACGCAGCTTAAAAATCCGCATCGAATGCACTATACTACATCGAGAAACGCTTGATACAAAAATTAGTTATGATCGTTTGAAAAATGATGCATTAGTGTATGTTGAGTTTCCATGTACACTCAACATTGCTTCCAAAAACATTTTGACAAAAATTTTTTCGAAAAATTTCAAAATAATTTAGCAAAAAGTAGATGTTTTTAGATTCCATTTTTCAAGGCAAAGACGATAGACAATGTTATTCAACGAAAAAATCAATTCTTCAGGGTGAAAATCGAGGATATAAGTGTGAACTTATATCAGTTGATATCTCGGTGCATTTTTAAGCTAGCGCAAATCTGATAACACAGATCGACGCAGCTTAAAAATCCGCATCGAATGCACTATACTACATTGAGAAACGCTTAATACACAAATTAGTTATGATTGTTTGAAAAATGATGCAGTAGTGTATGTTGAGTTTCCATGTACACTCAACATTGCTTCCAAAAACATTTTGACAAAAATTTTTTCGAAAAATTTCAAAATAATTTAGCAAAAAGTAGATGTTTTTAGATTCCTTTTTTTAAAGCAAAGACGATGGACAATGTAATTCAACGAAAAAATTAATTCTTCAGGGTGAAAATCGAGGATATAAGTGTGAACTTATATCAGTTGATATCTCGGTGCATCTTTAAGCTAGCGCAAATCTGATAACACAGATCGACGCAGCTTAAAAATCCGCATCGAATGCACTATACTACATCGAGAAACGCTTGATACAAAAATTAGTTATGATCGTTTGAAAAATGATGCATTAGTGTATGTTGAGTTTCCATGTACACTCAACATTGCTTCCAAAAACATTTTGACAAAAATTTTTTCGAAAAATTTCAAAATAATTTAGCAAAAAGTAGATGTTTTTAGATTCCATTTTTCAAGGCAAAGACGATAGACAATGTTATTCAACGAAAAAATCAATTCTTCAGGGTGAAAATCGAGGATATAAGTGTGAACTTATATCAGTTGATATCTCGGTGCATTTTTAAGCTAGCGCAAATCTGATAACACAGATCGACGCAGCTTAAAAATCCGCATCGAATGCACTATACTACATTGAGAAACGCTTAATACACAAATTAGTTATGATTGTTTGAAAAATGATGCAGTAGTGTATGTTGAGTTTCCATGTACACTCAACATTGCTTCCAAAAACATTTTGACAAAAATTTTTTCGAAAAATTTCAAAATAATTTAGCAAAAAGTAGATGTTTTTAGATTCCTTTTTTTAAGGCAAAGACGATGGACAATGTTATTCAACGAAAAAATAAATTCTTCAGGGTGAAAATCGAGGATATAAGTGTGAACTTATATCAGTTAAAATCTCGGTGCATTTTTAAGCTAGCGCAAATCTGATAACACAGATCGACGCAGCTTAAAAATCCGCATCGAATGCACTATACTACATTGAGAAACGCTTGATACACAAATTAGTTATGATTGTTTGAAAAATGATGCATTAGTGTATGTTGAGTTTCCATGTACACTCAACATTGCTTCCAAAAACATTTTGACAAAAATTTTTTCGAAAAATTTCAAAATAATTTAGCAAAAAGTAGATGTTTTTAGATTCCTTTTTTTAAGGCAAAGACGATGGACAATGTTATTCAACGAAAAAATTAATTCTTCAGGGTGAAAATCGAGGATATAAGTGTGAACTTATATCAGTTGATATCTCGGTGCATTTTTAAGCTAGCGCAAATCTGATAACACAGATCGACGCAGCTTAGAAATCCGCATCGAATGCACTATACTACATTGAGAAACGCTTAATACACAAATTAGTTATGATTGTTTGAAAAATGATGCAGTAGTGTATGTTGAGTTTCCATGTACACTCAACATTGCTTCCAAAAACATTTTGACAAAAATTTTTTCGAAAAATTTCAAAATAATTTAGCAAAAAGTAGATGTTTTTAGATTCCTTTTTTTAAGGCAAAGACGATGGACAATGTTATTCAACGAAAAAATAAATTCTTCAGGGTGAAAATCGAGGATATAAGTGTGAACTTATATCAGTTAAAATCTCGGTGCATTTTTAAGCTAGCGCAAATCTGATAACACAGATCGACGCAGCTTAAAAATCCGCATCGAATGCACTATACTACATTGAGAAACGCTTAATACACAAATTAGTTATGATTGTTTGAAAAATGATGCAGTAGTGTATGTTGAGTTTCCATGTACACTCAACATTGCTTCCAAAAACATTTTGACAAAAATTTTTTCGAAAAATTTCAAAATAATTTAGCAAAAAGTAGATGTTTTTAGATTCCTTTTTTTAAAGCAAAGACGATGGACAATGTTATTCAACGAAAAAATTGATTCTTCAGGGTGAAAAACGAGGATATAAGTGTGAACTTATATCAGTTGATATCTCGGTGCATTTTTAAGCTAGCGCAAATCTGATAACACAGATCGACGCAGCTTAAAAATCCGCATCGAATGCACTATACTACATCGAGAAACGCTTGATACAAAAATTAGTTATGATCGTTTGAAAAATGATGCATTAGTGTATGTTGAGTTTCCATGTACACTCAACATTGCTTCCAAAAACATTTTGACAAAAATTTTTTCGAAAAATTTCAAAATAATTTAGCAAAAAGTAGATGTTTTTAGATTCCATTTTTCAAGGCAAAGACGATAGACAATGTTATTCAACGAAAAAATCAATTCTTCAGGGTGAAAATCGAGGATATAAGTGTGAACTTATATCAGTTGATATCTCGGTGCATTTTTAAGCTAGCGCAAATCTGATAACACAGATCGACGCAGCTTAAAAATCCGCATCGAATGCACTATACTACATTGAGAAACGCTTAATACACAAATTAGTTATGATTGTTTGAAAAATGATGCATTAGTGTATGTTGAGTTTCCATGTACACTCAACATTGCTTCCAAAAACATTTTGACAAAAATTTTTTCGAAAAATTTCAAAATAATTTAGCAAAAAGTAGATGTTTTTAGATTCCATTTTTCAAGGCAAAGACGATAGACAATGTTATTCAACGAAAAAATCAATTCTTCAGGGTGAAAATCGAGGATATAAGTGTGAACTTATATCAGTTGATATCTCGGTGCATTTTTAAGCTAGCGCAAATCTGATAACACAGATCGACGCAGCTTGAAAATCCGCATCGAATGCACTATACTACATTGAGAAACGCTTAATACACAAATTAGTTATGATTGTTTGAAAAATGATGCATTAGTGTATGTTGAGTTTCCATGTACACTCAACATTGCTTCCAAAAACATTTTGACAAAAATTTTTTCGAAAAATTTCAAAATAATTTAGCAAAAAGTAGATGTTTTTAGATTCCTTTTTTTAAGGCAAAGACGATGGACAATGTTATTCAACGAAAAAATTAATTCTTCAGGGTGAAAATCGAGGATATAAGTGTGAACTTATATCAGTTGATATCTCGGTGCATTTTTAAGCTAGCGCAAATCTGATAACACAGATCGACGCAGCTTAAAAATCCGCATCGAATGCACTATACTACATTGAGAAACGCTTGATACAAAAATTAGTTATGATCGTTTGAAAAATGATGCATTAGTGTATGTTGAGTTTCCATGTACACTCAACATTGCTTCCAAAAACATTTTGACGAAAATTTTTTCGAAAAATTTCAAAATAATTTAGCAAAAAGTAGATGTTTTTTGATTCCTTTTTTTAAGGCAAAGACGATAGACAATGTTATTCAACGAAAAAATTAATTCTTCAGGGTGAAAATCGAGGATATAAGTGTGAACTTATATCAGTTGATATCTCGGTGCATTTTTAAGCTAGCGCAAATCTCATAACACAGATCGACGCAGCTTAAAAATCCGCATCGAATGCACTATACTACATTGAGAAACGTTTGATACAAAAATTAGTTATGATTGTTTGAAAAATGATGCATTAGTGTATGTTGAGTTTCCATGTACACTCAACATTGCTTCCAAAAACATTTTGACAAAAATTTTTTCGAAAAATTTCAAAATAATTTAGCAAAAAGTAGATGTTTTTAGATTCCATTTTTCAAGGCAAAGACGATAGACAATGTTATTCAACGAAAAAATCAATTCTTCAGGGTGAAAATCGAGGATATATGTGTGAACTTATATCAGTTGATATCTCGGTGCATTTTTAAGCTAGCGCAAATCTGATAACACAGATCGACGCAGCTTAAAAATCCGCATCGAATGCACTATACTACATTGAGAAACGCTTAATACACAAATTAGTTATGATTGTTTGAAAAATGATGCATTAGTGTATGTTGAGTTTCCATGTACACTCAACATTGCTTCCAAAAACATTTTGACAAAAATTTTTTCGAAAAATTTCAAAATAATTTAGCAAAAAGTAGATGTTTTTAGATTCCTTTTTTTAAGGCAAAGACGATGGACAATGTTATTCAACGAAAAAATTAATTCTTCAGGGTGAAAATCGAGGATATAAGTGTGAACTTATATCAGTTGATATCTCGGTGCATTTTTAAGCTAGCGCAAATCTGATAACACAGATCGACGCAGCTTAAAAATCCGCATCGAATGCACTATACTACATTGAGAAACGCTTGATACAAAAATTAGTTATGATCGTTTGAAAAATGATGCATTAGTGTATGTTGAGTTTCCATGTACACTCAACATTGCTTCCAAAAACATTTTGACAAAAATTTTTTCGAAAAATTTCAAAATAATTTAGCAAAAAGTAGATGTTTTTAGATTCCTTTTTTTAAGGCAAAGACGATAGACAATGTTATTCAACGAAAAAATTAATTCTTCAGGGTGAAAATCGAGGATATAAGTGTGAACTTATATCAGTTGATATCTCGGTGCATTTTTAAGCTAGCGCAAATCTCATAACACAGATCGACGCAGCTTAAAAATCCGCATCGAATGCACTATACTACATTGAGAAACGCTTGATACAAAAATTAGTTATGATTGTTTGAAAAATGATGCATTAGTGTATGTTGAGTTTCCATGTACACTCAACATTGCTTCCAAAAACATTTTGACAAAAATTTTTTCGAAAAATTTCAAAATAATTTAGCAAAAAGTAGATGTTTTTAGATTCCTTTTTTTAAGGCAAAGACGATGGACAATGTTATTCAACGAAAAAATTAATTCTTCAGGGTGAAAATCGAGGATATAAGTGTGAACTTATATCAGTTGATATCTCGGTGCATTTTTAAGCTAGCACAAATCTGATAACACAGATCGACGCAGCTTAAAAATCCGCATCGAATGCACTATACTACATTGAGAAACGCTTAATACACAAATTAGTTATGATTGTTTGAAAAATGATGCATTAGTGTATGTTGAGTTTCCATGTACACTCAACATTGCTTCCAAAAACATTTTGACAAAAATTTTTTCGAAAAATTTCAAAATAATTTAGCAAAAAGTAGATGTTTTTAGATTCCTTTTTTTAAGGCAAAGACGATGGACAATGTTATTCAACGAAAAAATTAATTCTTCAGGGTGAAAATCGAGGATATAAGTGTGAACTTATATCAGTTGATATCTCGGTGCATTTTTAAGCTAGCGCAAATCTGATAACACAGATCGACGCAGCTTAAAAATCCGCATCGAATGCACTATACTACATTGAGAAACGCTTAATACACAAATTAGTTATGATTGTTTGAAAAATGATGCATTAGTGTATGTTGAGTTTCCATGTACACTCAACATTGCTTCCAAAAACATTTTGACAAAAATTTTTTCGAAAAATTTCAAAATAATTTAGCAAAAAGTAGATGTTTTTAGATTCCATTTTTCAAGGCAAAGACGATAGACAATGTTATTCAACGAAAAAATCAATTCTTCAGGGTGAAAATCGAGGATATAAGTGTGAACTTATATCAGTTGATATCTCGGTGCATTTTTAAGCTAGCGCAAATCTGATAACACAGATCGACGCAGCTTAAAAATCCGCATCGAATGCACTATACTACATTGAGAAACGCTTAATACACAAATTAGTTATGATTGTTTGAAAAATGATGCATTAGTGTATGTTGAGTTTCCATGTACACTCAACATTGCTTCCAAAAACATTTTGACAAAAATTTTTTCGAAAAATTTCAAAATAATTTAGCAAAAAGTAGATGTTTTTAGATTCCATTTTTCAAGGTAAAGACGATAGACAATGTTATTCAACGAAAAAATCAATTCTTCAGGGTGAAAATCGAGGATATAAGTGTGAACTTATATCAGTTGATATCTCGGTGCATTTTTAAGCTAGCGCAAATCTGATAACACAGATCGACGCAGCTTAAAAATCCGCATCGAATGCACTATACTACATTGAGAAACGCTTAATACACAAATTAGTTATGATTGTTTGAAAAATGATGCATTAGTGTATGTTGAGTTTCCATGTACACTCAACATTGCTTCCAAAAACATTTTGACAAAAATTTTTTCGAAAAATTTCAAAATAATTTAGCAAAAAGTAGATGTTTTTAGATTCCATTTTTCAAGGCAAAGACGATAGACAATGTTATTCAACGAAAAAATTAATTCTTCAGAGTGAAAATCGAGGATATAAGTGTGAACTTATATCAGTTGATATCTCGGTGCATTTTTAAGCTAGCGCAAATCTGATAACACAGATCGACGCAGCTTAAAAATCCGCATCGAATGCACTATACTACATTGAGAAACGCTTGATACACAAATTAGTTATGATTGTTTGAAAAATGATGCATTAGTGTATGTTGAGTTTCCATGTACACTCAACATTGCTTCCAAAAACATTTTGACAAAAATTTTTTCGAAAAATTTCAAAATAATTTAGCAAAAAGTAGATGTTCTTAGATTCCATTTTTCAAGGCAAAAACGATAGACAATGTTATTCAACGAAAAAATCAATTCTTCAGGGTGAAAATCGAGGATATAAGTGTGAACTTATATCAGTTGATATCTCGGTGCATTTTTAAGCTAGCGCAAATCTGATAACACAGATCGACGCAGCTTAAAAATCCGCATCGAATGCACTATACTACATTGAGAAACGTTTGATACAAAAATTAGTTATGATCGTTTGAAAAATGATGCATTAGTGTATGTTGAGTTTCCATGTACACTCAACATTGCTTCCAAAAACATTTTGACAAAAATTTTTTCCAAAAATTTCAAAATAATTTAGCAAAAAGTAGATGTTTTTAGATTCCATTTTTCAAGGCAAAGACGATGGACAATGTTATTCAACGAAAAAATTAATTCTTCAGGGTGAAAATCGAGGATATAAGTGTGAACTTATATCAGTTGATATCTCGGTGCATTTTTAAGCTAGCGCAAATCTGATAACACAGATCGACGCAGCTTAAAAATCCGCATCGAATGCACTATACTACATTGAGAAACGCTTGATACAAAAATTAGTTATGATCGTTTGAAAAATGATGCATTAGTGTATGTTGAGTTTCCATGTACACTCAACATTGCTTCCAAAAACATTTTGACAAAACTTTTTTCGAAAAATTTCAAAATAATTTAGCAAAAAGTAGATGTTTTTAGATTCCTTTTTTTAAGGCAAAGACGATGGACAATGTTATTCAACGAAAAAATCAATTCTTCAGGGTGAAAATCGAGGATATAAGTGTGAACTTATATCAGTTGATATCTCGGTGCATTTTTAAGCTAGCGCAAATCTGATAACACAGATCGACGCAGCTTAAAAATCCGCATCGAATGCACTATACTACATTGAGAAACGCTTAATACACAAATTAGTTATGATTGTTTGAAAAATGATGCATTAGTGTATGTTGAGTTTCCATGTACACTCAACATTGCTTCCAAAAACATTTTGACAAAAATTTTTTCGAAAAATTTCAGAATAATTTAGCAAAAAGTAGATGTTTTTAGATTCCATTTTTCAAGGCAAAGACGATAGACAATGTTATTCAACGAAAAAATCAATTCTTCAGGGTGAAAATCGAGGATATAAGTGTGAACTTATATCAGTTGATATCTCGGTGCATTTTTAAGCTAGCGCAAATCTGATAACACAGATCGACGCAGCTTAAAAATCCGCATCGAATGCACTATACTACATTGAGAAACGTTTGATACAAAAATTAGTTATGATCGTTTGAAAAATGATGCATTAGTGTATGTTGAGTTTCCATGTACACTCAACATTGCTTCCAAAAACATTTTGACAAAAATTTTTTCCAAAAATTTCAAAATAATTTAGCAAAAAGTAGATGTTTTTAGATTCCATTTTTCAAGGCAAAGACGATGGACAATGTTATTCAACGAAAAAATTAATTCTTCAGGGTGAAAATCGAGGATATAAGTGTGAACTTATATCAGTTGATATCTCGGTGCATTTTTAAGCTAGCGCAAATCTGATAACACAGATCGACGCAGCTTAAAAATCCGCATCGAATGCACTATACTACATTGAGAAACGCTTGATACAAAAATTAGTTATGATCGTTTGAAAAATGATGCATTAGTGTATGTTGAGTTTCCATGTACACTCAACATTGCTTCCAAAAACATTTTGACAAAACTTTTTTCGAAAAATTTCAAAATAATTTAGCAAAAAGTAGATGTTTTTAGATTCCTTTTTTTAAGGCAAAGACGATGGACAATGTTATTCAACGAAAAAATTAATTCTTCAGGGTGAAAATCGAGGATATAAGTGTGAACTTATATCAGTTGATATCTCGGTGCATTTTTAAGCTAGCGCAAATCTGATAACACAGATCGACGCAGCTTAAAAATCCGCATCGAATGCACTATACTACATTGAGAAACGCTTGATACAAAAATTAGTTATGATCGTTTGAAAAATGATGCATTAGTGTATGTTGAGTTTCCATGTACACTCAACATTGCTTCCAAAAACATTTTGACAAAAATTTTTTCGAAAAATTTCAAAATAATTTAGCAAAAAGTAGATGTTTTTAGATTCCTTTTTTTAAGGCAAAGACGATGGACAATGTTATTCAACGAAAAAATTAATTCTTCAGGGTGAAAATCGAGGATATAAGTGTGAACTTATATCAGTTGATATCTCGGTGCATTTTTAAGCTAGCGCAAATCTGATAACACAGATCGACGCAGCTTAAAAATCCGCATCGAATGCACTATACTACATCGAGAAACGCTTGATACAAAAATTAGTTATGATCGTTTGAAAAATGATGCATTAGTGTATGTTGAGTTTCCATGTACACTCAACATTGCTTCCAAAAACATTTTGACAAAAATTTTTTCGAAAAATTTCAAAATAATTTAGCAAAAAGTAGATGTTTTTAGATTCCATTTTTCAAGGCAAAGACGATGGACAATGTTATTCAACGAAAAAAATAATTCTTCAGGGTGAAAATCGAGGATATAAGTGTGAACTTATATCAGTTGATATCTCGGTGCATTTTTAAGCTAGCGCAAATCTGATAACACAGATCGACGCAGCTTAAAAATCCGCATCGAATGCACTATACTACATTGAGAAACGCTTAATACACAAATTAGTTATGATTGTTTGAAAAATGATGCATTAGTGTATGTTGAGTTTCCATGTACACTCAACATTGCTTCCAAAAACATTTTGACAAAAATTTTTTCGAAAAATTTCAGAATAATTTAGCAAAAAGTAGATGTTTTTAGATTCCATTTTTCAAGGCAAAGACGATAGACAATGTTATTCAACGAAAAAATCAATTCTTCAGGGTGAAAATCGAGGATATAAGTGTGAACTTATATCAGTTGATATCTCGGTGCATTTTTAAGCTAGCGCAAATCTGATAACACAGATCGACGCAGCTTAAAAATCCGCATCGAATGCACTATACTACATTGAGAAACGCTTAATACACAAATTAGTTATGATTGTTTGAAAAATGATGCAGTAGTGTATGTTGAGTTTCCATGTACACTCAACATTGCTTCCAAAAACATTTTGACAAAAATTTTTTCGAAAAATTTCAAAATAATTTAGCAAAAAGTAGATGTTTTTAGATTCCTTTTTTTAAGGCAAAGACGATGGACAATGTTATTCAACGAAAAAATAAATTCTTCAGGGTGAAAATCGAGGATATAAGTGTGAACTTATATCAGTTAAAATCTCGGTGCATTTTTAAGCTAGCGCAAATCTGATAACACAGATCGACGCAGCTTAAAAATCCGCATCGAATGCACTATACTACATTGAGAAACGCTTGATACACAAATTAGTTATGATTGTTTGAAAAATGATGCATTAGTGTATGTTGAGTTTCCATGTACACTCAACATTGCTTCCAAAAACATTTTGACAAAAATTTTTTCGAAAAATTTCAAAATAATTTAGCAAAAAGTAGATGTTTTTAGATTCCTTTTTTTAAGGCAAAGACGATGGACAATGTTATTCAACGAAAAAATTAATTCTTCAGGGTGAAAATCGAGGATATAAGTGTGAACTTATATCAGTTGATATCTCGGTGCATTTTTAAGCTAGCGCAAATCTGATAACACAGATCGACGCAGCTTAGAAATCCGCATCGAATGCACTATACTACATTGAGAAACGCTTAATACACAAATTAGTTATGATTGTTTGAAAAATGATGCAGTAGTGTATGTTGAGTTTCCATGTACACTCAACATTGCTTCCAAAAACATTTTGACAAAAATTTTTTCGAAAAATTTCAAAATAATTTAGCAAAAAGTAGATGTTTTTAGATTCCTTTTTTTAAGGCAAAGACGATGGACAATGTTATTCAACGAAAAAATAAATTCTTCAGGGTGAAAATCGAGGATATAAGTGTGAACTTATATCAGTTAAAATCTCGGTGCATTTTTAAGCTAGCGCAAATCTGATAACACAGATCGACGCAGCTTAAAAATCCGCATCGAATGCACTATACTACATTGAGAAACGCTTGATACAAAAATTAGTTATGATCGTTTGAAAAATGATGCATTAGTGTATTTTGAGTTTCCATGTACACTCAACATTGCTTCCAAAAACATTTTGACAAAACTTTTTTCGAAAAATTTCAAAATAATTTAGCAAAAAGTAGATGTTTTTAGATTCCTTTTTTTAAGGCAAAGACGATGGACAATGTTATTCAACGAAAAAATTAATTCTTCAGGGTGAAAATCGAGGATATAAGTGTGAACTTATATCAGTTGATATCTCGGTGCATTTTTAAGCTAGCGCAAATCTGATAACACAGATCGACGCAGCTTAAAAATCCGCATCGAATGCACTATACTACATTGAGAAACGCTTGATACAAAAATTAGTTATGATCGTTTGAAAAATGATGCATTAGTGTATGTTGAGTTTCCATGTACACTCAACATTGCTTCCAAAAACATTTTGACAAAAATTTTTTCGAAAAATTTCAAAATAATTTAGCAAAAAGTAGATGTTTTTAGATTCCTTTTTTTAAGGCAAAGACGATGGACAATGTTATTCAACGAAAAAATTAATTCTTCAGGGTGAAAATCGAGGATATAAGTGTGAACTTATATCAGTTGATATCTCGGTGCATTTTTAAGCTAGCGCAAATCTGATAACACAGATCGACGCAGCTTAAAAATCCGCATCGAATGCACTATACTACATCGAGAAACGCTTGATACAAAAATTAGTTATGATCGTTTGAAAAATGATGCATTAGTGTATGTTGAGTTTCCATGTACACTCAACATTGCTTCCAAAAACATTTTGACAAAACTTTTTTCGAAAAATTTCAAAATAATTTAGCAAAAAGTAGATGTTTTTAGATTCCATTTTTCAAGGCAAAGACGATAGACAATGTTATTCAACGAAAAAATCAATTCTTCAGGGTGAAAATCGAGGATATAAGTGTGAACTTATATCAGTTGATATCTCGGTGCATTTTTAAGCTAGCGCAAATCTGATAACACAGATCGACGCAGCTTAAAAATCCGCATCGAATGCACTATACTACATTGAGAAACGTTTGATACAAAAATTAGTTATGATCGTTTGAAAAATGATGCATTAGTGTATGTTGAGTTTCCATGTACACTCAACATTGCTTCCAAAAACATTTTGACAAAACTTTTTTCGAAAAATTTCAAAATAATTTAGCAAAAAGTAGATGTTTTCAGATTCCTTTTTTTAAGGCAAAGACGATGGACAATGTTATTCAACGAAAAAATTAATTCTTCAGGGTGAAAATCGAGGATATAAGTGTGAACTTATATCAGTTGATATCTCGGTGCATTTTTAAGCTAGCGCAAATCTGATAACACAGATCGACGCAGCTTAAAAATCCGCATCGAATGCACTATACTACATTGAGAAACGCTTGATACAAAAATTAGTTATGATCGTTTGAAAAATGATGCATTAGTGTATGTTGAGTTTCCATGTACACTCAACATTGCTTCCAAAAACATTTTGACAAAAATTTTTTCGAAAAATTTCAAAATAATTTAGCAAAAAGTAGATGTTTTTAGATTTTTTTTTTTAAGGCAAAGACGATGGACAATGTTATTCAACGAAAAAATTAATTCTTCAGGGTGAAAATCGAGGATATAAGTGTGAACTTATATCAGTTGATATCTCGGTGCATTTTTAAGCTAGCGCAAATCTGATAACACAGATCGACGCAGCTTAAAAATCCGCATCGAATGCACTATACTACATCGAGAAACGCTTGATACAAAAATTAGTTATGATCGTTTGAAAAATGATGCATTAGTGTATGTTGAGTTTCCATGTACACTCAACATTGCTTCCAAAAACATTTTGACAAAAATTTTTTCGAAAAATTTCAAAATAATTTAGCAAAAAGTAGATGTTTTTAGATTCCGTTTTTCAAGGCAAAGACGATGGACAATGTTATTCAACGAAAACAATAATTCTTCAGGGTGAAAATCGAGGATATAAGTGTGAACTTATATCAGTTGATATCTCGGTGCATTTTTAAGCTAGCGCAAATCTGATAACACAGATCGACGCAGCTTAAAAATCCGCATCGAATGCACTATACTACATTGAGAAACGCTTAATACACAAATTAGTTATGATTGTTTGAAAAATGATGCATTAGTGTATGTTGAGTTTCCATGTACACTCAACATTGCTTCCAAAAACATTTTGACAAAAATTTTTTCGAAAAATTTCAGAATAATTTAGCAAAAAGTAGATGTTTTTAGATTCCATTTTTCAAGGCAAAGACGATAGACAATGTTATTCAACGAAAAAATCAATTCTTCAGGGTGAAAATCGAGGATATAAGTGTGAACTTATATCAGTTGATATCTCGGTGCATTTTTAAGCTAGCGCAAATCTGATAACACAGATCGACGCAGCTTAAAAATCCGCATCGAATGCACTATACTACATTGAGAAACGTGTGATACAAAAATTAGTTATGATCGTTTGAAAAATGATGCATTAGTGTATGTTGAGTTTCCATGTACACTCAACATTGCTTCCAAAAACATTTTGACAAAAATTTTTTCCAAAAATTTCAAAATAATTTAGCAAAAAGTAGATGTTTTTAGATTCCATTTTTCAAGGCAAAGACGATGGACAATGTTATTCAACGAAAAAATTAATTCTTCAGGGTGAAAATCGAGGATATAAGTGTGAACTTATATCAGTTGATATCTCGGTGCATTTTTAAGCTAGCGCAAATCTGATAACACAGATCGACGCAGCTTAAAAATCCGCATCGAATGCACTATACTACATTGAGAAACGCTTAATACACAAATTAGTTATGATTGTTTGAAAAATGATGCATTAGTGTATGTTGAGTTTCCATGTACACTCAACATTGCTTCCAAAAACATTTTGACAAAAATTTTTTCGAAAAATTTCAGAATAATTTAGCAAAAAGTAGATGTTTTTAGATTCCATTTCTCAAGGCAAAGACGATAGACAATGTTATTCAACGAAAAAATCAATTCTTCAGGGTGAAAATCGAGGATATAAGTGTGAACTTATATCAGTTGATATCTCGGTGCATTTTTAAGCTAGCGCAAATCTGATAACACAGATCGACGCAGCTTAAAAATCCGCATCGAATGCACTATACTACATTGAGAAACGTGTGATACAAAAATTAGTTATGATCGTTTGAAAAATGATGCATTAGTGTATGTTGAGTTTCCATGTACACTCAACATTGCTTCCAAAAACATTTTGACAAAAATTTTTTCCAAAAATTTCAAAATAATTTAGCAAAAAGTAGATGTTTTTAGATTCCATTTTTCAAGGCAAAGACGATGGACAATGTTATTCAACGAAAAAATTAATTCTTCAGGGTGAAAATCGAGGATATAAGTGTGAACTTATATCAGTTGATATCTCGGTGCATTTTTAAGCTAGCGCAAATCTGATAACACAGATCGACGCAGCTTAAAAATCCGCATCGAATGCACTATACTACATTGAGAAACGCTTGATACAAAAATTAGTTATGATCGTTTGAAAAATGATGCATTAGTGTATTTTGAGTTTCCATGTACACTCAACATTGCTTCCAAAAACATTTTGACAAAACTTTTTTCGAAAAATTTCAAAATAATTTAGCAAAAAGTAGATGTTTTTAGATTCCTTTTTTTAAGGCAAAGACGATGGACAATGTTATTCAACGAAAAAATTAATTCTTCAGGGTGAAAATCGAGGATATAAGTGTGAACTTATATCAGTTGATATCTCGGTGCATTTTTAAGCTAGCGCAAATCTGATAACACAGATCGACGCAGCTTAAAAATCCGCATCGAATGCACTATACTACATTGAGAAACGCTTGATACAAAAATTAGTTATGATCGTTTGAAAAATGATGCATTAGTGTATGTTGAGTTTCCATGTACACTCAACATTGCTTCCAAAAACATTTTGACAAAAATTTTTTCGAAAAATTTCAAAATAATTTAGCAAAAAGTAGATGTTTTTAGATTCCTTTTTTTAAGGCAAAGACGATGGACAATGTTATTCAACGAAAAAATTAATTCTTCAGGGTGAAAATCGAGGATATAAGTGTGAACTTATATCAGTTGATATCTCGGTGCATTTTTAAGCTAGCGCAAATCTGATAACACAGATCGACGCAGCTTAAAAATCCGCATCGAATGCACTATACTACATCGAGAAACGCTTGATACAAAAATTAGTTATGATCGTTTGAAAAATGATGCATTAGTGTATGTTGAGTTTCCATGTACACTCAACATTGCTTCCAAAAACATTTTGACAAAAATTTTTTCGAAAAATTTCAAAATAATTTAGCAAAAAGTAGATGTTTTTAGATTCCGTTTTTCAAGGCAAAGACGATGGACAATGTTATTCAACGAAAACAATAATTCTTCAGGGTGAAAATCGAGGATATAAGTGTGAACTTATATCAGTTGATATCTCGGTGCATTTTTAAGCTAGCGCAAATCTGATAACACAGATCGACGCAGCTTAAAAATCCGCATCGAATGCACTATACTACATTGAGAAACGCTTAATACACAAATTAGTTATGATTGTTTGAAAAATGATGCATTAGTGTATGTTGAGTTTCCATGTACACTCAACATTGCTTCCAAAAACATTTTGACAAAAATTTTTTCGAAAAATTTCAGAATAATTTAGCAAAAAGTAGATGTTTTTAGATTCCATTTTTCAAGGCAAAGACGATAGACAATGTTATTCAACGAAAAAATCAATTCTTCAGGGTGAAAATCGAGGATATAAGTGTGAACTTATATCAGTTGATATCTCGGTGCATTTTTAAGCTAGCGCAAATCTGATAACACAGATCGACGCAGCTTAAAAATCCGCATCGAATGCACTATACTACATTGAGAAACGTGTGATACAAAAATTAGTTATGATCGTTTGAAAAATGATGCATTAGTGTATGTTGAGTTTCCATGTACACTCAACATTGCTTCCAAAAACATTTTGACAAAAATTTTTTCCAAAAATTTCAAAATAATTTAGCAAAAAGTAGATGTTTTTAGATTCCATTTTTCAAGGCAAAGACGATGGACAATGTTATTCAACGAAAAAATTAATTCTTCAGGGTGAAAATCGAGGATATAAGTGTGAACTTATATCAGTTGATATCTCGGTGCATTTTTAAGCTAGCGCAAATCTGATAACACAGATCGACGCAGCTTAAAAATCCGCATCGAATGCACTATACTACATTGAGAAACGCTTAATACACAAATTAGTTATGATTGTTTGAAAAATGATGCATTAGTGTATGTTGAGTTTCCATGTACACTCAACATTGCTTCCAAAAACATTTTGACAAAAATTTTTTCGAAAAATTTCAGAATAATTTAGCAAAAAGTAGATGTTTTTAGATTCCATTTCTCAAGGCAAAGACGATAGACAATGTTATTCAACGAAAAAATCAATTCTTCAGGGTGAAAATCGAGGATATAAGTGTGAACTTATATCAGTTGATATCTCGGTGCATTTTTAAGCTAGCGCAAATCTGATAACACAGATCGACGCAGCTTAAAAATCCGCATCGAATGCACTATACTACATTGAGAAACGTGTGATACAAAAATTAGTTATGATCGTTTGAAAAATGATGCATTAGTGTATGTTGAGTTTCCATGTACACTCAACATTGCTTCCAAAAACATTTTGACAAAAATTTTTTCCAAAAATTTCAAAATAATTTAGCAAAAAGTAGATGTTTTTAGATTCCATTTTTCAAGGCAAAGACGATGGACAATGTTATTCAACGAAAAAATTAATTCTTCAGGGTGAAAATCGAGGATATAAGTGTGAACTTATATCAGTTGATATCTCGGTGCATTTTTAAGCTAGCGCAAATCTGATAACACAGATCGACGCAGCTTAAAAATCCGCATCGAATGCACTATACTACATTGAGAAACGCTTGATACAAAAATTAGTTATGATCGTTTGAAAAATGATGCATTAGTGTATTTTGAGTTTCCATGTACACTCAACATTGCTTCCAAAAACATTTTGACAAAACTTTTTTCGAAAAATTTCAAAATAATTTAGCAAAAAGTAGATGTTTTTAGATTCCTTTTTTTAAGGCAAAGACGATGGACAATGTTATTCAACGAAAAAATTAATTCTTCAGGGTGAAAATCGAGGATATAAGTGTGAACTTATATCAGTTGATATCTCGGTGCATTTTTAAGCTAGCGCAAATCTGATAACACAGATCGACGCAGCTTAAAAATCCGCATCGAATGCACTATACTACATTGAGAAACGCTTGATACAAAAATTAGTTATGATCGTTTGAAAAATGATGCATTAGTGTATGTTGAGTTTCCATGTACACTCAACATTGCTTCCAAAAACATTTTGACAAAAATTTTTTCGAAAAATTTCAAAATAATTTAGCAAAAAGTAGATGTTTTTAGATTCCTTTT
Organism: Auanema rhodensis; assembly: GCA_964057225.1. Taxonomy (NCBI): domain Eukaryota; kingdom Metazoa; phylum Nematoda; class Chromadorea; order Rhabditida; family Rhabditidae; genus Auanema; species Auanema rhodense. The sequence continues at coordinate 2,502,360 of OZ059899.1, read as the reverse complement.
TTTAAGGCAAAGACGATGGACAATGTTATTCAACGAAAAAATTAATTCTTCAGGGTGAAAATCGAGGATATAAGTGTGAACTTATATCAGTTGATATCTCGGTGCATTTTTAAGCTAGCGCAAATCTGATAACACAGATCGACGCAGCTTAAAAATCCGCATCGAATGCACTATACTACATCGAGAAACGCTTGATACAAAAATTAGTTATGATCGTTTGAAAAATGATGCATTAGTGTATGTTGAGTTTCCATGTACACTCAACATTGCTTCCAAAAACATTTTGACAAAACTTTTTTCGAAAAATTTCAAAATAATTTAGCAAAAAGTAGATGTTTTTAGATTCCATTTTTCAAGGCAAAGACGATAGACAATGTTATTCAACGAAAAAATCAATTCTTCAGGGTGAAAATCGAGGATATAAGTGTGAACTTATATCAGTTGATATCTCGGTGCATTTTTAAGCTAGCGCAAATCTGATAACACAGATCGACGCAGCTTAAAAATCCGCATCGAATGCACTATACTACATTGAGAAACGTTTGATACAAAAATTAGTTATGATCGTTTGAAAAATGATGCATTAGTGTATGTTGAGTTTCCATGTACACTCAACATTGCTTCCAAAAACATTTTGACAAAACTTTTTTCGAAAAATTTCAAAATAATTTAGCAAAAAGTAGATGTTTTCAGATTCCTTTTTTTAAGGCAAAGACGATGGACAATGTTATTCAACGAAAAAATTAATTCTTCAGGGTGAAAATCGAGGATATAAGTGTGAACTTATATCAGTTGATATCTCGGTGCATTTTTAAGCTAGCGCAAATCTGATAACACAGATCGACGCAGCTTAAAAATCCGCATCGAATGCACTATACTACATTGAGAAACGCTTGATACAAAAATTAGTTATGATCGTTTGAAAAATGATGCATTAGTGTATGTTGAGTTTCCATGTACACTCAACATTGCTTCCAAAAACATTTTGACAAAAATTTTTTCGAAAAATTTCAAAATAATTTAGCAAAAAGTAGATGTTTTTAGATTCCTTTTTTTAAGGCAAAGACGATGGACAATGTTATTCAACGAAAAAATTAATTCTTCAGGGTGAAAATCGAGGATATAAGTGTGAACTTATATCAGTTGATATCTCGGTGCATTTTTAAGCTAGCGCAAATCTGATAACACAGATCGACGCAGCTTAAAAATCCGCATCGAATGCACTATACTACATCGAGAAACGCTTGATACAAAAATTAGTTATGATCGTTTGAAAAATGATGCATTAGTGTATGTTGAGTTTCCATGTACACTCAACATTGCTTCCAAAAACATTTTGACAAAAATTTTTTCGAAAAATTTCAAAATAATTTAGCAAAAAGTAGATGTTTTTAGATTCCGTTTTTCAAGGCAAAGACGATGGACAATGTTATTCAACGAAAACAATAATTCTTCAGGGTGAAAATCGAGGATATAAGTGTGAACTTATATCAGTTGATATCTCGGTGCATTTTTAAGCTAGCGCAAATCTGATAACACAGATCGACGCAGCTTAAAAATCCGCATCGAATGCACTATACTACATTGAGAAACGCTTAATACACAAATTAGTTATGATTGTTTGAAAAATGATGCATTAGTGTATGTTGAGTTTCCATGTACACTCAACATTGCTTCCAAAAACATTTTGACAAAAATTTTTTCGAAAAATTTCAGAATAATTTAGCAAAAAGTAGATGTTTTTAGATTCCATTTTTCAAGGCAAAGACGATAGACAATGTTATTCAACGAAAAAATCAATTCTTCAGGGTGAAAATCGAGGATATAAGTGTGAACTTATATCAGTTGATATCTCGGTGCATTTTTAAGCTAGCGCAAATCTGATAACACAGATCGACGCAGCTTAAAAATCCGCATCGAATGCACTATACTACATTGAAAAACGTGTGATACAAAAATTAGTTATGATCGTTTGAAAAATGATGCATTAGTGTATGTTGAGTTTCCATGTACACTCAACATTGCTTCCAAAAACATTTTGACAAAAATTTTTTCCAAAAATTTCAAAATAATTTAGCAAAAAGTAGATGTTTTTAGATTCCATTTTTCAAGGCAAAGACGATGGACAATGTTATTCAACGAAAAAATTAATTCTTCAGGGTGAAAATCGAGGATATAAGTGTGAACTTATATCAGTTGATATCTCGGTGCATTTTTAAGCTAGCGCAAATCTGATAACACAGATCGACGCAGCTTAAAAATCCGCATCGAATGCACTATACTACATTGAGAAACGCTTGATACAAAAATTAGTTATGATCGTTTGAAAAATGATGCATTAGTGTATTTTGAGTTTCCATGTACACTCAACATTGCTTCCAAAAACATTTTGACAAAACTTTTTTCGAAAAATTTCAAAATAATTTAGCAAAAAGTAGATGTTTTTAGATTCCTTTTTTTAAGGCAAAGACGATGGACAATGTTATTCAACGAAAAAATTAATTCTTCAGGGTGAAAATCGAGGATATAAGTGTGAACTTATATCAGTTGATATCTCGGTGCATTTTTAAGCTAGCGCAAATCTGATAACACAGATCGACGCAGCTTAAAAATCCGCATCGAATGCACTATACTACATTGAGAAACGCTTGATACAAAAATTAGTTATGATCGTTTGAAAAATGATGCATTAGTGTATGTTGAGTTTCCATGTACACTCAACATTGCTTCCAAAAACATTTTGACAAAAATTTTTTCGAAAAATTTCAAAATAATTTAGCAAAAAGTAGATGTTTTTAGATTCCTTTTTTTAAGGCAAAGACGATGGACAATGTTATTCAACGAAAAAATTAATTCTTCAGGGTGAAAATCGAGGATATAAGTGTGAACTTATATCAGTTGATATCTCGGTGCATTTTTAAGCTAGCGCAAATCTGATAACACAGATCGACGCAGCTTAAAAATCGGCATCGAATGCACTATACTACATCGAGAAACGCTTGATACAAAAATTAGTTATGATCGTTTGAAAAATGATGCATTAGTGTATGTTGAGTTTCCATGTACACTCAACATTGCTTCCAAAAACATTTTGACAAAAATTTTTTCGAAAAATTTCAAAATAATTTAGCAAAAAGTAGATGTTTTTAGATTCCGTTTTTCAAGGCAAAGACGATGGACAATGTTATTCAACGAAAACAATAATTCTTCAGGGTGAAAATCGAGGATATAAGTGTGAACTTATATCAGTTGATATCTCGGTGCATTTTTAAGCTAGCGCAAATCTGATAACACAGATCGACGCAGCTTAAAAATCCGCATCGAATGCACTATACTACATTGAGAAACGCTTAATACACAAATTAGTTATGATTGTTTGAAAAATGATGCATTAGTGTATGTTGAGTTTCCATGTACACTCAACATTGCTTCCAAAAACATTTTGACAAAAATTTTTTCGAAAAATTTCAGAATAATTTAGCAAAAAGTAGATGTTTTTAGATTCCATTTTTCAAGGCAAAGACGATAGACAATGTTATTCAACGAAAAAATCAATTCTTCAGGGTGAAAATCGAGGATATAAGTGTGAACTTATATCAGTTGATATCTCGGTGCATTTTTAAGCTAGCGCAAATCTGATAACACAGATCGACGCAGCTTAAAAATCCGCATCGAATGCACTATACTACATTGAAAAACGTGTGATACAAAAATTAGTTATGATCGTTTGAAAAATGATGCATTAGTGTATGTTGAGTTTCCATGTACACTCAACATTGCTTCCAAAAACATTTTGACAAAAATTTTTTCCAAAAATTTCAAAATAATTTAGCAAAAAGTAGATGTTTTTAGATTCCATTTTTCAAGGCAAAGACGATGGACAATGTTATTCAACGAAAAAATTAATTCTTCAGGGTGAAAATCGAGGATATAAGTGTGAACTTATATCAGTTGATATCTCGGTGCATTTTTAAGCTAGCGCAAATCTGATAACACAGATCGACGCAGCTTAAAAATCCGCATCGAATGCACTATACTACATTGAGAAACGCTTGATACAAAAATTAGTTATGATCGTTTGAAAAATGATGCATTAGTGTATTTTGAGTTTCCATGTACACTCAACATTGCTTCCAAAAACATTTTGACAAAACTTTTTTCGAAAAATTTCAAAATAATTTAGCAAAAAGTAGATGTTTTTAGATTCCTTTTTTTAAGGCAAAGACGATGGACAATGTTATTCAACGAAAAAATTAATTCTTCAGGGTGAAAATCGAGGATATAAGTGTGAACTTATATCAGTTGATATCTCGGTGCATTTTTAAGCTAGCGCAAATCTGATAACACAGATCGACGCAGCTTAAAAATCCGCATCGAATGCACTATACTACATTGAGAAACGCTTGATACAAAAATTAGTTATGATCGTTTGAAAAATGATGCATTAGTGTATGTTGAGTTTCCATGTACACTCAACATTGCTTCCAAAAACATTTTGACAAAAATTTTTTCGAAAAATTTCAAAATAATTTAGCAAAAAGTAGATGTTTTTAGATTCCTTTTTTTAAGGCAAAGACGATGGACAATGTTATTCAACGAAAAAATTAATTCTTCAGGGTGAAAATCGAGGATATAAGTGTGAACTTATATCAGTTGATATCTCGGTGCATTTTTAAGCTAGCGCAAATCTGATAACACAGATCGACGCAGCTTAAAAATCCGCATCGAATGCACTATACTACATCGAGAAACGCTTGATACAAAAATTAGTTATGATCGTTTGAAAAATGATGCATTAGTGTATGTTGAGTTTCCATGTACACTCAACATTGCTTCCAAAAACATTTTGACAAAACTTTTTTCGAAAAATTTCAAAATAATTTAGCAAAAAGTAGATGTTTTTAGATTCCATTTTTCAAGGCAAAGACGATAGACAATGTTATTCAACGAAAAAATCAATTCTTCAGGGTGAAAATCGAGGATATAAGTGTGAACTTATATCAGTTGATATCTCGGTGCATTTTTAAGCTAGCGCAAATCTGATAACACAGATCGACGCAGCTTAAAAATCCGCATCGAATGCACTATACTACATTGAGAAACGTTTGATACAAAAATTAGTTATGATCGTTTGAAAAATGATGCATTAGTGTATGTTGAGTTTCCATGTACACTCAACATTGCTTCCAAAAACATTTTGACAAAACTTTTTTCGAAAAATTTCAAAATAATTTAGCAAAAAGTAGATGTTTTCAGATTCCTTTTTTTAAGGCAAAGACGATGGACAATGTTATTCAACGAAAAAATTAATTCTTCAGGGTGAAAATCGAGGATATAAGTGTGAACTTATATCAGTTGATATCTCGGTGCATTTTTAAGCTAGCGCAAATCTGATAACACAGATCGACGCAGCTTAAAAATCCGCATCGAATGCACTATACTACATTGAGAAACGCTTAATACACAAATTAGTTATGATTGTTTGAAAAATGATGCATTAGTGTATGTTGAGTTTCCATGTACACTCAACATTGCTTCCAAAAACATTTTGACAAAAATTTTTTCCAAAAATTTCAAAATAATTTAGCAAAAAGTAGATGTTTTTAGATTCCATTTTTCAAGGCAAAGACGATGGACAATGTTATTCAACGAAAAAATTAATTCTTCAGGGTGAAAATCGAGGATATAAGTGTGAACTTATATCAGTTGATATCTCGGTGCATTTTTAAGCTAGCGCAAATCTGATAACACAGATCGACGCAGCTTAAAAATCCGCATCGAATGCACTATACTACATTGAGAAACGCTTGATACAAAAATTAGTTATGATCGTTTGAAAAATGATGCATTAGTGTATTTTGAGTTTCCATGTACACTCAACATTGCTTCCAAAAACATTTTGACAAAACTTTTTTCGAAAAATTTCGAAATAATTTAGCAAAAAGTAGATGTTTTTAGATTCCTTTTTTTAAGGCAAAGACGATGGACAATGTTATTCAACGAAAAAATTAATTCTTCAGGGTGAAAATCGAGGATATAAGTGTGAACTTATATCAGTTGATATCTCGGTGCATTTTTAAGCTAGCGCAAATCTGATAACACAGATCGACGCAGCTTAAAAATCCGCATCGAATGCACTATACTACATTGAGAAACGCTTAATACACAAATTAGTTATGATTGTTTGAAAAATGATGCATTAGTGTATGTTGAGTTTCCATGTACACTCAACATTGCTTCCAAAAACATTTTGACAAAAATTTTTTCCAAAAATTTCAAAATAATTTAGCAAAAAGTAGATGTTTTTAGATTCCATTTTTCAAGGCAAAGACGATGGACAATGTTATTCAACGAAAAAATTAATTCTTCAGGGTGAAAATCGAGGATATAAGTGTGAACTTATATCAGTTGATATCTCGGTGCATTTTTAAGCTAGCGCAAATCTGATAACACAGATCGACGCAGCTTAAAAATCCGCATCGAATGCACTATACTACATTGAGAAACGCTTGATACAAAAATTAGTTATGATCGTTTGAAAAATGATGCATTAGTGTATTTTGAGTTTCCATGTACACTCAACATTGCTTCCAAAAACATTTTGACAAAACTTTTTTCGAAAAATTTCGAAATAATTTAGCAAAAAGTAGATGTTTTTAGATTCCTTTTTTTAAGGCAAAGACGATGGACAATGTTATTCAACGAAAAAATTAATTCTTCAGGGTGAAAATCGAGGATATAAGTGTGAACTTATATCAGTTGATATCTCGGTGCATTTTTAAGCTAGCGCAAATCTGATAACACAGATCGACGCAGCTTAAAAATCCGCATCGAATGCACTATACTACATTGAGAAACGCTTGATACAAAAATTAGTTATGATCGTTTGAAAAATGATGCATTAGTGTATGTTGAGTTTCCATGTACACTCAACATTGCTTCCAAAAACATTTTGACAAAACTTTTTTCGAAAAATTTCAAAATAATTTAGCAAAAAGTAGATGTTTTTAGATTCCATTTTTCAAGGCAAAGACGATAGACAATGTTATTCAACGAAAAAATCAATTCTTCAGGGTGAAAATCGAGGATATAAGTGTGAACTTATATCAGTTGATATCTCGGTGCATTTTTAAGCTAGCGCAAATCTGATAACACAGATCGACGCAGCTTAAAAATCCGCATCGAATGCACTATACTACATTGAGAAACGTTTGATACAAAAATTAGTTATGATCGTTTGAAAAATGATGCATTAGTGTATGTTGAGTTTCCATGTACACTCAACATTGCTTCCAAAAACATTTTGACAAAACTTTTTTCGAAAAATTTCAAAATAATTTAGCAAAAAGTAGATGTTTTCAGATTCCTTTTTTTAAGGCAAAGACGATGGACAATGTTATTCAACGAAAAAATTAATTCTTCAGGGTGAAAATCGAGGATATAAGTGTGAACTTATATCAGTTGATATCTCGGTGCATTTTTAAGCTAGCGCAAATCTGATAACACAGATCGACGCAGCTTAAAAATCCGCATCGAATGCACTATACTACATTGAGAAACGCTTGATACAAAAATTAGTTATGATCGTTTGAAAAATGATGCATTAGTGTATGTTGAGTTTCCATGTACACTCAACATTGCTTCCAAAAACATTTTGACAAAAATTTTTTCGAAAAATTTCAAAATAATTTAGCAAAAAGTAGATGTTTTTAGATTCCTTTTTTTAAGGCAAAGACGATGGACAATGTTATTCAACGAAAAAGTTAATTCTTCAGGGTGAAAATCGAGGATATAAGTGTGAACTTATATCAGTTGATATCTCGGTGCATTTTTAAGCTAGCGCAAATCTGATAACACAGATCGACGCAGCTTAAAAATCCGCATCGAATGCACTATACTACATCGAGAAACGCTTGATACAAAAATTAGTTATGATCGTTTGAAAAATGATGCATTAGTGTATGTTGAGTTTCCATGTACACTCAACATTGCTTCCAAAAACATTTTGACAAAAATTTTTTCGAAAAATTTCAAAATAATTTAGCAAAAAGTAGATGTTTTTAGATTCCGTTTTTCAAGGCAAAGACGATGGACAATGTTATTCAACGAAAACAATAATTCTTCAGGGTGAAAATCGAGGATATAAGTGTGAACTTATATCAGTTGATATCTCGGTGCTTTTTTAAGCTAGCGCAAATCTGATAACACAGATCGACGCAGCTTAAAAATCCGCATCGAATGCACTATACTACATTGAGAAACGCTTAATACACAAATTAGTTATGATTGTTTGAAAAATGATGCATTAGTGTATGTTGAGTTTCCATGTACACTCAACATTGCTTCCAAAAACATTTTGACAAAAATTTTTTCCAAAAATTTCAAAATAATTTAGCAAAAAGTAGATGTTTTTAGATTCCATTTTTCAAGGCAAAGACGATGGACAATGTTATTCAACGAAAAAATTAATTCTTCAGGGTGAAAATCGAGGATATAAGTGTGAACTTATATCAGTTGATATCTCGGTGCATTTTTAAGCTAGCGCAAATCTGATAACACAGATCGACGCAGCTTAAAAATCCGCATCGAATGCACTATACTACATTGAGAAACGCTTGATACAAAAATTAGTTATGATCGTTTGAAAAATGATGCATTAGTGTATTTTGAGTTTCCATGTACACTCAACATTGCTTCCAAAAACATTTTGACAAAACTTTTTTCGAAAAATTTCGAAATAATTTAGCAAAAAGTAGATGTTTTTAGATTCCTTTTTTTAAGGCAAAGACGATGGACAATGTTATTCAACGAAAAAATTAATTCTTCAGGGTGAAAATCGAGGATATAAGTGTGAACTTATATCAGTTGATATCTCGGTGCATTTTTAAGCTAGCGCAAATCTGATAACACAGATCGACGCAGCTTAAAAATCCGCATCGAATGCACTATACTACATTGAGAAACGCTTGATACAAAAATTAGTTATGATCGTTTGAAAAATGATGCATTAGTGTATGTTGAGTTTCCATGTACACTCAACATTGCTTCCAAAAACATTTTGACAAAAATTTTTTCGAAAAATTTCAAAATAATTTAGCAAAAAGTAGATGTTTTTAGATTCCTTTTTTTAAGGCAAAGACGATGGACAATGTTATTCAACGAAAAAATTAATTCTTCAGGGTGAAAATCGAGGATATAAGTGTGAACTTATATCAGTTGATATCTCGGTGCATTTTTAAGCTAGCGCAAATCTGATAACACAGATCGACGCAGCTTAAAAATCCGCATCGAATGCACTATACTACATCGAGAAACGCTTGATACAAAAATTAGTTATGATCGTTTGAAAAATGATGCATTAGTGTATGTTGAGTTTCCATGTACACTCAACATTGCTTCCAAAAACATTTTGACAAAACTTTTTTCGAAAAATTTCAAAATAATTTAGCAAAAAGTAGATGTTTTTAGATTCCATTTTTCAAGGCAAAGACGATAGACAATGTTATTCAACGAAAAAATCAATTCTTCAGGGTGAAAATCGAGGATATAAGTGTGAACTTATATCAGTTGATATCTCGGTGCATTTTTAAGCTAGCGCAAATCTGATAACACAGATCGACGCAGCTTAAAAATCCGCATCGAATGCACTATACTACATTGAGAAACGTTTGATACAAAAATTAGTTATGATCGTTTGAAAAATGATGCATTAGTGTATGTTGAGTTTCCATGTACACTCAACATTGCTTCCAAAAACATTTTGACAAAACTTTTTTCGAAAAATTTCAAAATAATTTAGCAAAAAGTAGATGTTTTCAGATTCCTTTTTTTAAGGCAAAGACGATGGACAATGTTATTCAACGAAAAAATTAATTCTTCAGGGTGAAAATCGAGGATATAAGTGTGAACTTATATCAGTTGATATCTCGGTGCATTTTTAAGCTAGCGCAAATCTGATAACACAGATCGACGCAGCTTAAAAATCCGCATCGAATGCACTATACTACATTGAGAAACGCTTGATACAAAAATTAGTTATGATCGTTTGAAAAATGATGCATTAGTGTATGTTGAGTTTCCATGTACACTCAACATTGCTTCCAAAAACATTTTGACAAAAATTTTTTCGAAAAATTTCAAAATAATTTAGCAAAAAGTAGATGTTTTTAGATTCCTTTTTTTAAGGCAAAGACGATGGACAATGTTATTCAACGAAAAAGTTAATTCTTCAGGGTGAAAATCGAGGATATAAGTGTGAACTTATATCAGTTGATATCTCGGTGCATTTTTAAGCTAGCGCAAATCTGATAACACAGATCGACGCAGCTTAAAAATCCGCATCGAATGCACTATACTACATCGAGAAACGCTTGATACAAAAATTAGTTATGATCGTTTGAAAAATGATGCATTAGTGTATGTTGAGTTTCCATGTACACTCAACATTGCTTCCAAAAACATTTTGACAAAAATTTTTTCGAAAAATTTCAAAATAATTTAGCAAAAAGTAGATGTTTTTAGATTCCATTTTTCAAGACAAAGACGATAGACAATGTTATTCAACGAAAAATCAATTCTTCAGGGTGAAAATCGAGGATATAAGTGTGAACTTATATCAGTTGATATCTCGGTGCATTTTTAAGCTAGCGCAAATCTGATAACACAGATCGACGCAGCTTAAAAATCCGCATCGAATGCACTATACTACATTGAGAAAAGCTTAATACACAATTTAGTTATGATTGTTTGAAAAATGATGCATTAGTGTATGTTGAGTTTCCATGTACACTCAACATTGCTTCCAAAAACATTTTGAAAAAACTTTTTTCGAAAAATTTCAAAATAATTTAGCAAAAAGTAAATGTTTTTAGATTCCATTTTTCAAGGCAAAGACGATAGACAATGTTATTCAACGAAAAAATCAATTCTTCAGGGTGAAAATCGAGGATATAAGTGTGAACTTATATCAGTTGATATCTCGGTGCATTTTTAAGCTAGCGCAAATCTGATAACACAGATCGACGCAGCTTAAAAATCCGCATCGAATGCACTATACTACATTGAGAAACGTTTGATACAAAAATTAGTTATGATCGTTTGAAAAATGATGCATTAGTGTATGTTGAGTTTCCATGTACACTCAACATTGCTTCCAAAAACATTTTGACAAAACTTTTTTCGAAAAATTTCAAAATAATTTAGCAAAAAGTAGATGTTTTCAGATTCCTTTTTTTAAGGCAAAGACGATGGACAATGTTATTCAACGAAAAAATTAATTCTTCAGGGTGAAAATCGAGGATATAAGTGTGAACTTATATCAGTTGATATCTCGGTGCATTTTTAAGCTAGCGCAAATCTGATAACACAGATCGACGCAGCTTAAAAATCCGCATCGAATGCACTATACTACATTGAGAAACGCTTGATACAAAAATTAGTTATGATCGTTTGAAAAATGATGCATTAGTGTATGTTGAGTTTCCATGTACACTCAACATTGCTTCCAAAAACATTTTGACAAAAATTTTTTCGAAAAATTTCAAAATAATTTAGCAAAAAGTAGATGTTTTTAGATTCCTTTTTTTAAGGCAAAGACGATGGACAATGTTATTCAACGAAAAAGTTAATTCTTCAGGGTGAAAATCGAGGATATAAGTGTGAACTTATATCAGTTGATATCTCGGTGCATTTTTAAGCTAGCGCAAATCTGATAACACAGATCGACGCAGCTTAAAAATCCGCATCGAATGCACTATACTACATCGAGAAACGCTTGATACAAAAATTAGTTATGATCGTTTGAAAAATGATGCATTAGTGTATGTTGAGTTTCCATGTACACTCAACATTGCTTCCAAAAACATTTTGACAAAAATTTTTTCGAAAAATTTCAAAATAATTTAGCAAAAAGTAGATGTTTTTAGATTCCATTTTTCAAGACAAAGACGATAGACAATGTTATTCAACGAAAAATCAATTCTTCAGGGTGAAAATCGAGGATATAAGTGTGAACTTATATCAGTTGATATCTCGGTGCATTTTTAAGCTAGCGCAAATCTGATAACACAGATCGACGCAGCTTAAAAATCCGCATCGAATGCACTATACTACATTGAGAAACGCTTAATACACAAATTAGTTATGATTGTTTGAAAAATGATGCATTAGTGTATGTTGAGTTTCCATGTACACTCAACATTGCTTCCAAAAACATTTTGACAAAAATTTTTTCGAAAAATTTCAAAATAATTTAGCAAAAAGTAGATGTTTTTAAATTCCATTTTTCAAGGCAAAAACGATAGACAATGTTATTCAACGAAAAAATCAATTCTTCAGGGTGAAAATCGAGGATATAAGTGTGAACTTATATCAGTTGATATCTCGGTGCATTTTTAAGCTAGCGCAAATCTGATAACACAGATCGACGCAGCTTAAAAATCCGCATTGAATGCACTATACTACATTGAGAAACGCTTAATACACAAATTAGTTATGATTGTTTGAAAAATGATGCATTAGTGTATGTTGAGTTTCCATGTACACTCAACATTGCTTCCAAAAACATTTTGACAAAAATTTTTTCGAAAAATTTCAAAATAATTTAGCAAAAAGTAGATGTTTTTAAATTCCATTTTTCAAGGCAAAGACGATAGACAATGTTATTCAACGAAAAAATCAATTCTTCAGGGTGAAAATCGAGGATATAAGTGTGAACTTATATCAGTTGATATCTCGGTGCATTTTTAAGCTAGCGCAAATCTGATAACACAGATCGACGCAGCTTAAAAATCCGCATCGAATGCACTATACTACATTGAGAAACGCTTAATACACAAATTAGTTATGATTGTTTGAAAAATGATGCATTAGTGTATGTTGAGTTTCCATGTACACTCAACATTGCTTCCAAAAACATTTTGACAAAAATTTTTTCGAAAAATTTCAAAATAATTTAGCAAAAAGTAGATGTTTTTAGATTCCATTTTTCAAGGCAAAGACGATAGACAATGTTATTCAACGAAAAAATCAATTCTTCAGGGTGAAAATCGAGGATATAAGTGTGAACTTATATCAGTTGATATCTCGGTGCATTTTTAAGCTAGCGCAAATCTGATAACACAGATCGACGCAGCTTAAAAATCCGCATCGAATGCACTATACTACATTGAGAAACGTTTGATACAAAAATTAGTTATGATCGTTTGAAAAATGATGCATTAGTGTATGTTGAGTTTCCATGTACACTCAACATTGCTTCCAAAAACATTTTGACAAAAATTTTTTCCAAAAATTTCAAAATAATTTAGCAAAAAGTAGATGTTTTTAGATTCCATTTTCCAAGGCAAAGACGATGGACAATGTTATTCAACGAAAAAATTAATTCTTCAGGGTGAAAATCGAGGATATAAGTGTGAACTTATATCAGTTGATATCTCGGTGCATTTTTAAGCTAGCGCAAATCTGATAACACAGATCGACGCAGCTTAAAAATCCGCATCGAATGCACTAAACTACATTGAGAAACGCTTGATACAAAAATTAGTTATGATCGTTTGAAAAATGATGCATTAGTGTATGTTGAGTTTCCATGTACACTCAACATTGCTTCTAAAAACATTTTGACAAAAATTTTTTCGAAAAATTTCAAAATAATTTAGCAAAAAGTAGATGTTTTTAGATTCCATTTTTCAAGGCAAAGACGATAGACAATGTTATTCAACGAAAAAATCAATTCTTCAGGGTGAAAATCGAGGATATAAGTGTGAACTTATATCAGTTGATATCTCGGTGCATTTTTAAGCTAGCGCAAATCTGATAACACAGATCGACGCAGCTTAAAAATCCGCATTGAATGCACTATACTACATTGAGAAACGCTTAATACACAAATTAGTTATGATTGTTTGAAAAATGATGCATTAGTGTATGTTGAGTTTCCATGTACACTCAACATTGCTTCCAAAAACATTTTGACAAAAATTTTTTCGAAAAATTTCAAAATAATTTAGCAAAAAGTAGATGTTTTTAGATTCCTTTTTTTAAGGCAAAGACGATGGACAATGTTATTCAACGAAAAAATTAATTCTTCAGGGTGAAAATCGAGGATATAAGTGTGAACTTATATCAGTTGATATCTCGGTGCATTTTTAAGCTAGCGCAAATCTGATAACACAGATCGACGCAGCTTAAAAATCCGCATCGAATGCACTATACTACATTGAGAAACGCTTAATACACAAATTAGTTATGATTGTTTGAAAAATGATGCATTAGTGTATGTTGAGTTTCCATGTACACTCAACATTGCTTCCAAAAACATTTTGACAAAAATTTTTTCGAAAAATTTCAAAATAATTTAGCAAAAAGTAGATGTTTTTAAATTCCATTTTTCAAGGCAAAGACGATAGACAATGTTATTCAACGAAAAAATCAATTCTTCAGGGTGAAAATCGAGGATATAAGTGTGAACTTATATCAGTTGATATCTCGGTGCATTTTTAAGCTAGCGCAAATCTGATAACACAGATCGACGCAGCTTAAAAATCCGCATTGAATGCACTATACTACATTGAGAAACGCTTAATACACAAATTAGTTATGATTGTTTGAAAAATGATGCATTAGTGTATGTTGAGTTTCCATGTACACTCAACATTGCTTCCAAAAACATTTTGACAAAAATTTTTTCGAAAAATTTCAAAATAATTTAGCAAAAAGTAGATGTTTTTAAATTCCATTTTTCAAGGCAAAGACAATAGACAATGTTATTCAACGAAAAAATCAATTCTTCAGGGTGAAAATCGAGGATATAAGTGTGAACTTATATCAGTTGATATCTCGGTGCATTTTTAAGCTAGCGCAAATCTGATAACACAGATCGACGCAGCTTAAAAATCCGCATCGAATGCACTATACTACATTGAGAAACGCTTAATACACAAATTAGTTATGATTGTTTGAAAAATGATGCATTAGTGTATGTTGAGTTTCCATGTACACTCAACATTGCTTCCAAAAACATTTTGACAAAAATTTTTTCGAAAAATTTCAAAATAATTTAGCAAAAAGTAGATGTTTTTAGATTCCATTTTTCAAGGCAAAGACGATAGACAATGTTATTCAACGAAAAAATCAATTCTTCAGGGTGAAAATCGAGGATATAAGTGTGAACTTATATCAGTTGATATCTCGGTGCATTTTTAAGCTAGCGCAAATCTGATAACACAGATCGACGCAGCTTAAAAATCCGCATCGAATGCACTATACTACATTGAGAAACGTTTGATACAAAAATTAGTTATGATCGTTTGAAAAATGATGCATTAGTGTATGTTGAGTTTCCATGTACACTCAACATTGCTTCCAAAAACATTTTGACAAAAATTTTTTCCAAAAATTTCAAAATAATTTAGCAAAAAGTAGATGTTTTTAGATTCCATTTTCCAAGGCAAAGACGATGGACAATGTTATTCAACGAAAAAATTAATTCTTCAGGGTGAAAATCGAGGATATAAGTGTGAACTTATATCAGTTGATATCTCGGTGCATTTTTAAGCTAGCGCAAATCTGATAACACAGATCGACGCAGCTTAAAAATCCGCATCGAATGCACTAAACTACATTGAGAAACGCTTGATACAAAAATTAGTTATGATCGTTTGAAAAATGATGCATTAGTGTATGTTGAGTTTCCATGTACACTCAACATTGCTTCCAAAAACATTTTGACAAAAATTTTTTCGAAAAATTTCAAAATAATTTAGCAAAAATTAGATGTTTTTAGATTCCTTTTTTTAAGGCAAAGACGATGGACAATGTTATTCAACGAAAAAATTAATTCTTCAGGGTGAAAATCGAGGATATAAGTGTGAACTTATATCAGTTGATATCTCGGTGCATTTTTAAGCTAGCGCAAATCTGATAACACAGATCGACGCAGCTTAAAAATCCGCATCGAATGCACTATACTACATCGAGAAACGCTTGATACAAAAATTAGTTATGATCGTTTGAAAAATGATGCATTAGTGTATGTTGAGTTTCCATGTACACTCAACATTGCTTCCAAAAACATTTTGACAAAAATTTTTTCGAAAAATTTCAAAATAATTTAGCAAAAAGTAGATGTTTTTAGATTCCATTTTTCAAGACAAAGACGATAGACAATGTTATTCAACGAAAAATCAATTCTTCAGGGTGAAAATCGAGGATATAAGTGTGAACTTATATCAGTTGATATCTCGGTGCATTTTTAAGCTAGCGCAAATCTGATAACACAGATCGACGCAGCTTAAAAATCCGCATCGAATGCACTATACTACATTGAGAAACGCTTAATACACAAATTAGTTATGATTGTTTGAAAAATGATGCATTAGTGTATGTTGAGTTTCCATGTACACTCAACATTGCTTCCAAAAACATTTTGACAAAAATTTTTTCGAAAAATTTCAAAATAATTTAGCAAAAAGTAGATGTTTTTAAATTCCATTTTTCAACGCAAAGACGATAGACAATGTTATTCAACGAAAAAATCAATTCTTCAGGGTGAAAATCGAGGATATAAGTGTGAACTTATATCAGTTGATATCTCGGTGCATTTTTAAGCTAGCGCAAATCTGATAACACAGATCGACGCAGCTTAAAAATCCGCATTGAATGCACTATACTACATTGAGAAACGCTTAATACACAAATTAGTTATGATTGTTTGAAAAATGATGCATTAGTGTATGTTGAGTTTCCATGTACACTCAACATTGCTTCCAAAAACATTTTGACAAAAATTTTTTCGAAAAATTTCAAAATAATTTAGCAAAAAGTAGATGTTTTTAAATTCCATTTTTCAAGGCAAAGACGATAGACAATGTTATTCAACGAAAAAATCAATTCTTCAGGGTGAAAATCGAGGATATAAGTGTGAACTTATATCAGTTGATATCTCGGTGCATTTTTAAGCTAGCGCAAATCTGATAACACAGATCGACGCAGCTTAAAAATCCGCATCGAATGCACTATACTACATTGAGAAACGCTTAATACACAAATTAGTTATGATTGTTTGAAAAATGATGCATTAGTGTATGTTGAGTTTCCATGTACACTCAACATTGCTTCCAAAAACATTTTGACAAAAATTTTTTCGAAAAATTTCAAAATAATTTAGCAAAAAGTAGATGTTTTTAGATTCCATTTTTCAAGGCAAAGACGATAGACAATGTTATTCAACGAAAAAATCAATTCTTCAGGGTGAAAATCGAGGATATAAGTGTGAACTTATATCAGTTGATATCTCGGTGCATTTTTAAGCTAGCGCAAATCTGATAACACAGATCGACGCAGCTTAAAAATCCGCATCGAATGCACTATACTACATTGAGAAACGTTTGATACAAAAATTAGTTATGATCGTTTGAAAAATGATGCATTAGTGTATGTTGAGTTTCCATGTACACTCAACATTGCTTCCAAAAACATTTTGACAAAAATTTTTTCCAAAAATTTCAAAATAATTTAGCAAAAAGTAGATGTTTTTAGATTCCATTTTCCAAGGCAAAGACGATGGACAATGTTATTCAACGAAAAAATTAATTCTTCAGGGTGAAAATCGAGGATATAAGTGTGAACTTATATCAGTTGATATCTCGGTGCATTTTTAAGCTAGCGCAAATCTGATAACACAGATCGACGCAGCTTAAAAATCCGCATCGAATGCACTAAACTACATTGAGAAACGCTTGATACAAAAATTAGTTATGATCGTTTGAAAAATGATGCATTAGTGTATGTTGAGTTTCCATGTACACTCAACATTGCTTCCAAAAACATTTTGACAAAAATTTTTTCGAAAAATTTCAAAATAATTTAGCAAAAAGTAGATGTTTTTAGATTCCATTTTTCAAGGCAAAGACGATAGACAATGTTATTCAACGAAAAAATCAATTCTTCAGGGTGAAAATCGAGGATATAAGTGTGAACTTATATCAGTTGATATCTCGGTGCATTTTTAAGCTAGCGCAAATCTGATAACACAGATCGACGCAGCTTAAAAATCCGCATTGAATGCACTATACTACATTGAGAAACGCTTAATACACAAATTAGTTATGATTGTTTGAAAAATGATGCATTAGTGTATGTTGAGTTTCCATGTACACTCAACATTGCTTCCAAAAACATTTTGACAAAAATTTTTTCGAAAAATTTCAAAATAATTTAGCAAAAAGTAGATGTTTTTAGATTCCTTTTTTTAAGGCAAAGACGATGGACAATGTTATTCAACGAAAAAATTAATTCTTCAGGGTGAAAATCGAGGATATAAGTGTGAACTTATATCAGTTGATATCTCGGTGCATTTTTAAGCTAGCGCAAATCTGATAACACAGATCGACGCAGCTTAAAAATCCGCATCGAATGCACTATACTACATCGAGAAACGCTTGATACAAAAATTAGTTATGATCGTTTGAAAAATGATGCATTAGTGTATGTTGAGTTTCCATGTACACTCAACATTGCTTCCAAAAACATTTTGACAAAAATTTTTTCGAAAAATTTCAAAATAATTTAGCAAAAAGTAGATGTTTTTAGATTCCATTTTTCAAGACAAAGACGATAGACAATGTTATTCAACGAAAAATCAATTCTTCAGGGTGAAAATCAAGGATATAAGTGTGAACTTATATCAGTTGATATCTCGGTGCATTTTTAAGCTAGCGCAAATCTGATAACACAGATCGACGCAGCTTAAAAATCCGCATCGAATGCACTATACTACATTGAGAAACGCTTAATACACAAATTAGTTATGATTGTTTGAAAAATGATGCATTAGTGTATGTTGAGTTTCCATGTACACTCAACATTGCTTCCAAAAACATTTTGACAAAAATTTTTTCGAAAAATTTCAAAATAATTTAGCAAAAAGTAGATGTTTTTAAATTCCATTTTTCAAGGCAAAGACGATAGACAATGTTATTCAACGAAAAAATCAATTCTTCAGGGTGAAAATCGAGGATATAAGTGTGAACTTATATCAGTTGATATCTCGGTGCATTTTTAAGCTAGCGCAAATCTGATAACACAGATCGACGCAGCTTAAAAATCCGCATTGAATGCACTATACTACATTGAGAAACGTTTGATACAAAAATTAGTTATGATCGTTTGAAAAATGATGCATTAGTGTATGTTGAGTTTCCATGTACACTCAACATTGCTTCCAAAAACATTTTGACAAAAATTTTTTCCAAAAATTTCAAAATAATTTAGCAAAAAGTAGATGTTTTTAGATTCCATTTTCCAAGGCAAAGACGATGGACAATGTTATTCAACGAAAAAATTAATTCTTCAGGGTGAAAATCGAGGATATAAGTGTGAACTTATATCAGTTGATATCTCGGTGCATTTTTAAGCTAGCGCAAATCTGATAACACAGATCGACGCAGCTTAAAAATCCGCATCGAATGCACTATACTACATTGAGAAACGCTTAATACACAAATTAGTTATGATTGTTTGAAAAATGATGCATTAGTGTATGTTGAGTTTCCATGTACACTCAACATTGCTTCCAAAAACATTTTGACAAAAATTTTTTCGAAAAATTTCAAAATAATTTAGCAAAAAGTAGATGTTTTTAGATTCCATTTTTCAAGGCAAAGACGATAGACAATGTTATTCAACGAAAAAATCAATTCTTCAGGGTGAAAATCGAGGATATAAGTGTGAACTTATATCAGTTGATATCTCGGTGCATTTTTAAGCTAGCGCAAATCTGATAACACAGATCGACGCAGCGTAAAAATCCGCATCGAATGCACTATACTACATTGAGAAACGTTTGATACAAAAATTAGTTATGATCGTTTGAAAAATGATGCATTAGTGTATGTTGAGTTTCCATGTACACTCAACATTGCTTCCAAAAACATTTTGACAAAAATTTTTTCGAAAATTTTCAAAATAATTTAGCAAAAAGTAGATGTTTTTAAATTCCATTTTTCAAGGCAAAGACGATAGACAATGTTATTCAACGAAAAATCAATTCTTCAGGGTGAAAATCGAGGATATAAGTGTGAACTTATATCAGTTGATATCTCGGTGCATTTTTAAGCTAGCGCAAATCTGATAACACAGATCGACGCAGCTTAAAAATCCGCATTGAATGCACTATACTACATTGAGAAACGTTTGATACAAAAATTAGTTATGATCGTTTGAAAAATGATGCATTAGTGTATGTTGAGTTTCCATGTACACTCAACATTGCTTCCAAAAACATTTTGACAAAAATTTTTTCCAAAAATTTCAAAATAATTTAGCAAAAAGTAGATGTTTTTAGATTCCATTTTCCAAGGCAAAGACTATGGACAATGTTATTCAACGAAAAAATTAATTCTTCAGGGTGAAAATCGAGGATATAAGTGTGAACTTATATCAGTTGATATCTCGGTGCATTTTTAAGCTAGCGCAAATCTGATAACACAGATCGACGCAGCTTAAAAATCCGCATCGAATGCACTATACTACATTGAGAAACGCTTAATACACAAATTAGTTATGATTGTTTGAAAAATGATGCATTAGTGTATGTTGAGTTTCCATGTACACTCAACATTGCTTCCAAAAACATTTTGACAAAAATTTTTTCGAAAAATTTCAAAATAATTTAGCAAAAAGTAGATGTTTTCAGATTCCATTTTTCAAGGCAAAGACGATAGACAATGTTATTCAACGAAAAAATCAATTCTTCAGGGTGAAAATCGAGGATATAAGTGTGAACTTATATCAGTTGATATCTCGGTGCATTTTTAAGCTAGCGCAAATCTGATAACACAGATCGACGCAGCTTAAAAATCCGCATCGAATGCACTATACTACATTGAGAAACGTTTGATACAAAAATTAGTTATGATCGTTTGAAAAATGATGCATTAGTGTATGTTGAGTTTCCATGTACACTCAACATTGCTTCCAAAAACATTTTGACAAAAATTTTTTCCAAAAATTTCAAAATAATTTAGCAAAAAGTAGATGTTTTTAGATTCCATTTTTCAAGGCAAAGACGATAGACAATGTTATTCAACGAAAAAATCAATTCTTCAGGGTGAAAATCGAGGATATAAGTGTGAACTTATATCAGTTGATATCTCGGTGCATTTTTAAGCTAGCGCAAATCTGATAACACAGATCGACGCAGCTTAAAAATCCGCATTGAATGCACTTTACTACATTGAGAAACGTTTGATACAAAAATTAGTTATGATCGTTTGAAAAATGATGCATTAGTGTATGTTGAGTTTCCATGTACACTCAACATTGCTTCCAAAAACATTTTGACAAAAATTTTTTCCAAAAATTTCAAAATAATTTAGCAAAAAGTAGATGTTTTTAAATTCCATTTTTCAAGGCAAAGACGATAGACAATGTTATTCAACGAAAAATCAATTCTTCAGGGTGAAAATCGAGGATATAAGTGTGAACTTATATCAGTTGATATCTCGGTGCATTTTTAAGCTAGCGCAAATCTGATAACACAGATCGACGCAGCTTAAAAATCCGCATTGAATGCACTATACTACATTGAGAAACGTTTGATACAAAAATTAGTTATGATCGTTTGAAAAATGATGCATTAGTGTATGTTGAGTTTCCATGTACACTCAACATTGCTTCCAAAAACATTTTGACAAAAATTTTTTCCAAAAATTTCAAAATAATTTAGCAAAAAGTAGATGTTTTTAGATTCCATTTTCCAAGGCAAAGACGATGGACAATGTTATTCAACGAAAAAATTAATTCTTCAGGGTGAAAATCGAGGATATAAGTGTGAACTTATATCAGTTGATATCTCGGTGCATTTTTAAGCTAGCGCAAATCTGATAACACAGATCGACGCAGCTTAAAAATCCGCATCGAATGCACTATACTACATTGAGAAACGTTTGATACAAAAATTAGTTATGATCGTTTGAAAAATGATGCATTAGTGTATGTTGAGTTTCCATGTACACTCAACATTGCTTCCAAAAACATTTTGACAAAAATTTTTTCGAAAAATTTCAAAATAATTTAGCAAAAAGTAGATGTTTTTAAATTCCATTTTTCAAGGCAAAGACGATAGACAATGTTATTCAACGAAAAATCAATTCTTCAGGGTGAAAATCGAGGATATAAGTGTGAACTTATATCAGTTGATATCTCGGTGCATTTTTAAGCTAGCGCAAATCTGATAACACAGATCGACGCAGCTTAAAAATCCGCATTGAATGCACTATACTACATTGAGAAACGTTTGATACAAAAATTAGTTATGATCGTTTGAAAAATGATGCATTAGTGTATGTTGAGTTTCCATGTACACTCAACATTGCTTCCAAAAACATTTTGACAAAAATTTTTTCCAAAAATTTCAAAATAATTTAGCAAAAAGTAGATGTTTTTAGATTCCATTTTCCAAGGCAAAGACGATGGACAATGTTATTCAACGAAAAAATTAATTCTTCAGGGTGAAAATCGAGGATATAAGTGTGAACTTATATCAGTTGATATCTCGGTGCATTTTTAAGCTAGCGCAAATCTGATAACACAGATCGACGCAGCTTAAAAATCCGCATCGAATGCACTATACTACATTGAGAAACGCTTAATACACAAATTAGTTATGATTGTTTGAAAAATGATGCATTAGTGTATGTTGAGTTTCCATGTACACTCAACATTGCTTCCAAAAACATTTTGACAAAAATTTTTTCGAAAAATTTCAAAATAATTTAGCAAAAAGTAGATGTTTTTAGATTCCATTTTTCAAGGCAAAGACGATAGACAATGTTATTCAACGAAAAAATCAATTCTTCAGGGTGAAAATCGAGGATATAAGTGTGAACTTATATCAGTTGATATCTCGGTGCATTTTTAAGCTAGCGCAAATCTGATAACACAGATCGACGCAGCTTAAAAATCCGCATCGAATGCACTATACTACATTGAGAAACGTTTGATACAAAAATTAGTTATGATCGTTTGAAAAATGATGCATTAGTGTATGTTGAGTTTCCATGTACACTCAACATTGCTTCCAAAAACATTTTGACAAAAATTTTTTCCAAAAATTTCAAAATAATTTAGCAAAAAGTAGATGTTTTTAGATTCCATTTTCCAAGGCAAAGACGATGGACAATGTTATTCAACGAAAAAATTAATTCTTCAGGGTGAAAATCGAGGATATAAGTGTGAACTTATATCAGTTGATATCTCGGTGCATTTTTAAGCTAGCGCAAATCTGATAACACAGATCGACGCAGCTTAAAAATCCGCATTGAATGCACTATACTACATTGAGAAACGTTTGATACAAAAATTAGTTATGATCGTTTGAAAAATGATGCATTAGTGTATGTTGAGTTTCCATGTACACTCAACATTGCTTCCAAAAACATTTTGACAAAAATTTTTTCCAAAAATTTCAAAATAATTTAGCAAAAAGTAGATGTTTTTAGATTCCATTTTCCAAGGCAAAGACGATGGACAATGTTATTCAACGAAAAAATTAATTCTTCAGGGTGAAAATCGAGGATATAAGTGTGAACTTATATCAGTTGATATCTCGGTGCATTTTTAAGCTAGCGCAAATCTGATAACACAGATCGACGCAGCTTAAAAATCCGCATCGAATGCACTATACTACATTGAGAAACGCTTAATACACAAATTAGTTATGATTGTTTGAAAAATGATGCATTAGTGTATGTTGAGTTTCCATGTACACTCAACATTGCTTCCAAAAACATTTTGACAAAAATTTTTTCGAAAAATTTCAAAATAATTTAGCAAAAAGTAGATGTTTTTAGATTCCATTTTTCAAGGCAAAGACGATAGACAATGTTATTCAACGAAAAAATCAATTCTTCAGGGTGAAAATCGAGGATATAAGTGTGAACTTATATCAGTTGATATCTCGGTGCATTTTTAAGCTAGCGCAAATCTGATAACACAGATCGACGCAGCTTAAAAATCCGCATCGAATGCACTATACTACATTGAGAAACGTTTGATACAAAAATTAGTTATGATCGTTTGAAAAATGATGCATTAGTGTATGTTGAGTTTCCATGTACACTCAACATTGCTTCCAAAAACATTTTGACAAAAATTTTTTCCAAAAATTTCAAAATAATTTAGCAAAAAGTAGATGTTTTTAGATTCCATTTTCCAAGGCAAAGACGATGGACAATGTTATTCAACGAAAAATCAATTCTTCAGGGTGAAAATCGAGGATATAAGTGTGAACTTATATCAGTTGATATCTCGGTGCATTTTTAAGCTAGCGCAAATCTGATAACACAGATCGACGCAGCTTAAAAATCCGCATCGAATGCACTATACTACATTGAGAAACGCTTAATACACAAATTAGTTATGATTGTTTGAAAAATGATGCATTAGTGTATGTTGAGTTTCCATGTACACTCAACATTGCTTCCAAAAACATTTTGACAAAAATTTTTTCGAAAAATTTCAAAATAATTTAGCAAAAAGTAGATGTTTTTAGATTCCATTTTTCAAGGCAAAGACGATAGACAATGTTATTCAACGAAAAAATCAATTCTTCAGGGTGAAAATCGAGGATATAAGTGTGAACTTATATCAGTTGATATCTCGGTGCATTTTTAAGCTAGCGCAAATCTGATAACACAGATCGACGCAGCTTAAAAATCCGCATCGAATGCACTATACTACATTGAGAAACGTTTGATACAAAAATTAGTTATGATCGTTTGAAAAATGATGCATTAGTGTATGTTGAGTTTCCATGTACACTCAACATTGCTTCCAAAAACATTTTGACAAAAATTTTTTCCAAAAATTTCAAAATAATTTAGCAAAAAGTAGATGTTTTTAGATTCCATTTTCCAAGGCAAAGACGATGGACAATGTTATTCAACGAAAAAATTAATTCTTCAGGGTGAAAATCGAGGATATAAGTGTGAACTTATATCAGTTGATATCTCGGTGCATTTTTAAGCTAGCGCAAATCTGATAACACAGATCGACGCAGCTTAAAAATCCGCATCGAATGCACTATACTACATTGAGAAACGCTTGATACAAAAATTAGTTATGATCGTTTGAAAAATGATGCATTAGTGTATGTTGAGTTTCCATGTACACTCAACATTGCTTCCAAAAACATTTTGACAAAAATTTTTTCGAAAAATTTCAAAATAATTTAGCAAAAAGTAGATGTTTTTAGATTCCATTTTCCAAGGCAAAGACGATAGACAATGTTATTCAACGAAAAAATCAATTCTTCAGGGTGAAAATCGAGGATATAAGTGTGAACTTATATCAGTTGATATCTCGGTGCATTTTTAAGCTAGCGCAAATCTGATAACACAGATCGACGCAGCTTAAAAATCCGCATTGAATGCACTATACTACATTGAGAAACGCTTAATACACAAATTAGTTATGATTGTTTGAAAAATGATGCATTAGTGTATGTTGAGTTTCCATGTACACTCAACATTGCTTCCAAAAACATTTTGACAAAAATTTTTTCGAAAAATTTCAAAATAATTTAGCAAAAAGTAGATGTTTTTAGATTCCATTTTTCAAGGCAAAGACGATAGACAATGTTATTCAACGAAAAAATCAATTCTTCAGGGTGAAAATCGAGGATATAAGTGTGAACTTATATCAGTTGATATCTCGGTGCATTTTTAAGCTAGCGCAAATCTGATAACACAGATCGACGCAGCTTAAAAATCCGCATCGAATGCACTATACTACATTGAGAAACGTTTGATACAAAAATTAGTTATGATCGTTTGAAAAATGATGCATTAGTGTATGTTGAGTTTCCATGTACACTCAACATTGCTTCCAAAAACATTTTGACAAAAATTTTTTCCAAAAATTTCAAAATAATTTAGCAAAAAGTAGATGTTTTTAGATTCCATTTTCCAAGGCAAAGACGATGGACAATGTTATTCAACGAAAAAATTAATTCTTCAGGGTGAAAATCGAGGATATAAGTGTGAACTTATATCAGTTGATATCTCGGTGCATTTTTAAGCTAGCGCAAATCTGATAACACAGATCGACGCAGCTTAAAAATCCGCATCGAATGCACTATACTACATTGAGAAACGCTTGATACAAAAATTAGTTATGATCGTTTGAAAAATGATGCATTAGTGTATGTTGAGTTTCCATGTACACTCAACATTGCTTCCAAAAACATTTTGACAAAAATTTTTTCCAAAAATTTCAAAATAATTTAGCAAAAAGTAGATGTTTTTAGATTCCATTTTCCAAGGCAAAGACGATGGACAATGTTATTCAACGAAAAAATTAATTCTTCAGGGTGAAAATCGAGGATATAAGTGTGAACTTATATCAGTTGATATCTCGGTGCATTTTTAAGCTAGCGCAAATCTGATAACACAGATCGACGCAGCTTAAAAATCCGCATCGAATGCACTATACTACATTGAGAAACGCTTAATACACAAATTAGTTATGATTGTTTGAAAAATGATGCATTAGTGTATGTTGAGTTTCCATGTACACTCAACATTGCTTCCAAAAACATTTTGACAAAAATTTTTTCGAAAAATTTCAAAATAATTTAGCAAAAAGTAGATGTTTTTAGATTCCATTTTTCAAGGCAAAGACGATAGACAATGTTATTCAACGAAAAAATCAATTGTTCAGGGTGAAAATCGAGGATATAAGTGTGAACTTATATCAGTTGATATCTCGGTGCATTTTTAAGCTAGCGCAAATCTGATAACACAGATCGACGCAGCTTAAAAATCCGCATCGAATGCACTATACTACATTGAGAAACGTTTGATACAAAAATTAGTTATGATCGTTTGAAAAATGATGCATTAGTGTATGTTGAGTTTCCATGTACACTCAACATTGCTTCCAAAAACATTTTGACAAAAATTTTTTCCAAAAATTTCAAAATAATTTAGCAAAAAGTAGATGTTTTTAGATTCCATTTTCCAAGGCAAAGACGATGGACAATGTTATTCAACGAAAAATCAATTCTTCAGGGTGAAAATCGAGGATATAAGTGTGAACTTATATCAGTTGATATCTCGGTGCATTTTTAAGCTAGCGCAAATCTGATAACACAGATCGACGCAGCTTAAAAATCCGCATCGAATGCACTATACTACATTGAGAAACGCTTAATACACAAATTAGTTATGATTGTTTGAAAAATGATGCATTAGTGTATGTTGAGTTTCCATGTACACTCAACATTGCTTCCAAAAACATTTTGACAAAAATTTTTTCGAAAAATTTCAAAATAATTTAGCAAAAAGTAGATGTTTTTAGATTCCATTTTTCAAGGCAAAGACGATAGACAATGTTATTCAACGAAAAAATCAATTCTTCAGGGTGAAAATCGAGGATATAAGTGTGAACTTATATCAGTTGATATCTCGGTGCATTTTTAAGCTAGCGCAAATCTGATAACACAGATCGACGCAGCTTAAAAATCCGCATCGAATGCACTATACTACATTGAGAAACGTTTGATACAAAAATTAGTTATGATCGTTTGAAAAATGATGCATTAGTGTATGTTGAGTTTCCATGTACACTCAACATTGCTTCCAAAAACATTTTGACAAAAATTTTTTCCAAAAATTTCAAAATAATTTAGCAAAAAGTAGATGTTTTTAGATTCCATTTTCCAAGGCAAAGACGATGGACAATGTTATTCAACGAAAAAATTAATTCTTCAGGGTGAAAATCGAGGATATAAGTGTGAACTTATATCAGTTGATATCTCGGTGCATTTTTAAGCTAGCGCAAATCTGATAACACAGATCGACGCAGCTTAAAAATCCGCATCGAATGCACTATACTACATTGAGAAACGCTTGATACAAAAATTAGTTATGATCGTTTGAAAAATGATGCATTAGTGTATGTTGAGTTTCCATGTACACTCAACATTGCTTCCAAAAACATTTTGACAAAAATTTTTTCGAAAAATTTCAAAATAATTTAGCAAAAAGTAGATGTTTTTAGATTCCATTTTCCAAGGCAAAGACGATAGACAATGTTATTCAACGAAAAAATCAATTCTTCAGGGTGAAAATCGAGGATATAAGTGTGAACTTATATCAGTTGATATCTCGGTGCATTTTTAAGCTAGCGCAAATCTGATAACACAGATCGACGCAGCTTAAAAATCCGCATTGAATGCACTATACTACATTGAGAAACGCTTAATACACAAATTAGTTATGATTGTTTGAAAAATGATGCATTAGTGTATGTTGAGTTTCCATGTACACTCAACATTGCTTCCAAAAACATTTTGACAAAAATTTTTTCGAAAAATTTCAAAATAATTTAGCAAAAAGTAGATGTTTTTAGATTCCATTTTTCAAGGCAAAGACGATAGACAATGTTATTCAACGAAAAAATCAATTCTTCAGGGTGAAAATCGAGGATATAAGTGTGAACTTATATCAGTTGATATCTCGGTGCATTTTTAAGCTAGCGCAAATCTGATAACACAGATCGACGCAGCTTAAAAATCCGCATCGAATGCACTATACTACATTGAGAAACGCTTAATACACAAATTAGTTATGATCGTTTGAAAAATGATGCATTAGTGTATGTTGAGTTTCCATGTACACTCAACATTGCTTCCAAAAACATTTTGACAAAAATTTTTTCGAAAAATTTCAAAATAATTTAGCAAAAAGTAGATGTTTTTAGATTCCATTTTTCAAGGCAAAGACGATAGACAATGTTATTCAACGAAAAAATCAATTATTCAGGGTGAAAATCGAGGATATAAGTGTGAACTTATATCAGTTGATATCTCGGTGCATTTTTAAGCTAGCGCAAATCTGATAACACAGATCGACGCAGCTTAAAAATCCGCATCGAATGCACTATACTACATCGAGAAACGCTTGATACAAAAATTAGTTATGATCGTTTGAAAAATGATGCATTAGTGTATGTTGAGTTTCCATGTACACTCAACATTGCTTCCAAAAACATTTTGACAAAAATTTTTTCGAAAAATTTCAAAATAATTTAGCAAAAAGTAGATGTTTTTAGATTCCATTTTTCAAGACAAAGACGATAGACAATGTTATTCAACGAAAAATCAATTCTTCAGGGTGAAAATCGAGGATATAAGTGTGAACTTATATCAGTTGATATCTCGGTGCATTTTTAAGCTAGCGCAAATCTGATAACACAGATCGACGCAGCTTAAAAATCCGCATCGAATGCACTATACTACATTGAGAAACGCTTAATACACAAATTAGTTATGATTGTTTGAAAAATGATGCATTAGTGTATGTTGAGTTTCCATGTACACTCAACATTGCTTCCAAAAACATTTTGACAAAAATTTTTTCGAAAAATTTCAAAATAATTTAGCAAAAAGTAGATGTTTTTAAATTCCATTTTTCAAGGCAAAGACGATAGACAATGTTATTCAACGAAAAAATCAATTCTTCAGGGTGAAAATCGAGGATATAAGTGTGAACTTATATCAGTTGATATCTCGGTGCATTTTTAAGCTAGCGCAAATCTGATAACACAGATCGACGCAGCTTAAAAATCCGCATCGAATGCACTATACTACATCGAGAAACGCTTGATACAAAAATTAGTTATGATCGTTTGAAAAATGATGCATTAGTGTATGTTGAGTTTCCATGTACACTCAACATTGCTTCCAAAAACATTTTGACAAAAATTTTTTCGAAAAATTTCAAAATAATTTAGCAAAAAGTAGATGTTTTTAGATTCCATTTTTCAAGACAAAGACGATAGACAATGTTATTCAACGAAAAATCAATTCTTCAGGGTGAAAATCGAGGATATAAGTGTGAACTTATATCAGTTGATATCTCGGTGCATTTTTAAGCTAGCGCAAATCTGATAACACAGATCGACGCAGCTTAAAAATCCGCATCGAATGCACTATACTACATTGAGAAACGCTTAATACACAAATTAGTTATGATTGTTTGAAAAATGATGCATTAGTGTATGTTGAGTTTCCATGTACACTCAACATTGCTTCCAAAAACATTTTGACAAAAATTTTTTCGAAAAATTTCAAAATAATTTAGCAAAAAGTAGATGTTTTTAAATTCCATTTTTCAAGGCAAAGACGATAGACAATGTTATTCAACGAAAAAATCAATTCTTCAGGGTGAAAATCGAGGATATAAGTGTGAACTTATATCAGTTGATATCTCGGTGCATTTTTAAGCTAGCGCAAATCTGATAACACAGATCGACGCAGCTTAAAAATCCGCATTGAATGCACTATACTACATTGAGAAACGCTTAATACACAAATTAGTTATGATTGTTTGAAAAATGATGCATTAGTGTATGTTGAGTTTCCATGTACACTCAACATTGCTTCCAAAAACATTTTGACAAAAATTTTTTCGAAAAATTTCAAAATAATTTAGCAAAAAGTAGATGTTTTTAAATTCCATTTTTCAAGGCAAAGACGATAGACAATGTTATTCAACGAAAAAATCAATTCTTCAGGGTGAAAATCGAGGATATAAGTGTGAACTTATATCAGTTGATATCTCGGTGCATTTTTAAGCTAGCGCAAATCTGATAACACAGATCGACGCAGCTTAAAAATCCGCATCGAATGCACTATACTACATTGAGAAACGCTTAATACACAAATTAGTTATGATTGTTTGAAAAATGATGCATTAGTGTATGTTGAGTTTCCATGTACACTCAACATTGCTTCCAAAAACATTTTGACAAAAATTTTTTCGAAAAATTTCAAAATAATTTAGCAAAAAGTAGATGTTTTTAGATTCCATTTTTCAAGGCAAAGACGATAGACAATGTTATTCAACGAAAAAATCAATTCTTCAGGGTGAAAATCGAGGATATAAGTGTGAACTTATATCAGTTGATATCTCGGTGCATTTTTAAGCTAGCGCAAATCTGATAACACAGATCGACGCAGCTTAAAAATCCGCATCGAATGCACTATACTACATTGAGAAACGTTTGATACAAAAATTAGTTATGATCGTTTGAAAAATGATGCATTAGTGTATGTTGAGTTTCCATGTACACTCAACATTGCTTCCAAAAACATTTTGACAAAAATTTTTTCCAAAAATTTCAAAATAATTTAGCAAAAAGTAGATGTTTTTAGATTCCATTTTCCAAGGCAAAGACGATGAACAATGTTATTCAACGAAAAAATTAATTCTTCAGGGTGAAAATCGAGGATATAAGTGTGAACTTATATCAGTTGATATCTCGGTGCATTTTTAAGCTAGCGCAAATCTGATAACACAGATCGACGCAGCTTAAAAATCCGCATCGAATGCACTATACTACATTGAGAAACGCTTGATACAAAAATTAGTTATGATCGTTTGAAAAATGATGCATTAGTGTATGTTGAGTTTCCATGTACACTCAACATTGCTTCCAAAAACATTTTGACAAAAATTTTTTCGAAAAATTTCAAAATAATTTAGCAAAAAGTAGATGTTTTTAGATTCCATTTTTCAAGGCAAAGACGATAGACAATGTTATTCAACGAAAAAATCAATTCTTCAGGGTGAAAATCGAGGATATAAGTGTGAACTTATATCAGTTGATATCTCGGTGCATTTTTAAGCTAGCGCAAATCTGATAACACAGATCGACGCAGCTTAAAAATCCGCATTGAATGCACTATACTACATTGAGAAACGCTTAATACACAAATTAGTTATGATTGTTTGAAAAATGATGCATTAGTGTATGTTGAGTTTCCATGTACACTCAACATTGCTTCCAAAAACATTTTGACAAAAATTTTTTCGAAAAATTTCAAAATAATTTAGCAAAAAGTAGATGTTTTTAAATTCCATTTTTCAAGGCAAAGACGATAGACAATGTTATTCAACGAAAAAATCAATTCTTCAGGGTGAAAATCGAGGATATAAGTGTGAACTTATATCAGTTGATATCTCGGTGCATTTTTAAGCTAGCGCAAATCTGATAACACAGATCGACGCAGCTTAAAAATCCGCATTGAATGCACTATACTACATTGAGAAACGCTTAATACACAAATTAGTTATGATTGTTTGAAAAATGATGCATTAGTGTATGTTGAGTTTCCATGTACACTCAACATTGCTTCCAAAAACATTTTGACAAAAATTTTTTCGAAAAATTTCAAAATAATTTAGCAAAAAGTAGATGTTTTTAGATTCCATTTTCCAAGGCAAAGACGATGGACAATGTTATTCAACGAAAAAATTAATTCTTCAGGGTGAAAATCGAGGATATAAGTGTGAACTTATATCAGTTGATATCTCGGTGCATTTTTAAGCTAGCGCAAATCTGATAACACAGATCGACGCAGCTTAAAAATCCGCATCGAATGCACTATACTACATTGAGAAACGCTTAATACACAAATTAGTTATGATTGTTTGAAAAATGATGCATTAGTGTATGTTGAGTTTCCATGTACACTCAACATTGCTTCCAAAAACATTTTGACAAAAATTTTTTCGAAAAATTTCAAAATAATTTAGCAAAAAGTAGATGTTTTTAGATTCCATTTTTCAAGGCAAAGACGATAGACAATGTTATTCAACGAAAAAATCAATTCTTCAGGGTGAAAATCGAGGATATAAGTGTGAACTTATATCAGTTGATATCTCGGTGCATTTTTAAGCTAGCGCAAATCTGATAACACAGATCGACGCAGCTTAAAAATCCGCATCGAATGCACTATACTACATTGAGAAACGTTTGATACAAAAATTAGTTATGATCGTTTGAAAAATGATGCATTAGTGTATGTTGAGTTTCCATGTACACTCAACATTGCTTCCAAAAACATTTTGACAAAAATTTTTTCCAAAAATTTCAAAATAATTTAGCAAAAAGTAGATGTTTTTAGATTCCATTTTCCAAGGCAAAGACGATGGACAATGTTATTCAACGAAAAAATTAATTCTTCAGGGTGAAAATCGAGGATATAAGTGTGAACTTATATCAGTTGATATCTCGGTGCATTTTTAAGCTAGCGCAAATCTGATAACACAGATCGACGCAGCATAAAAATCCGCATTGAATGCACTATACTACATTGAGAAACGTTTGATACAAAAATTAGTTATGATCGTTTGAAAAATGATGCATTAGTGTATGTTGAGTTTCCATGTACACTCAACATTGCTTCCAAAAACATTTTGACAAAAATTTTTTCGAAAAATTTCAAAATAATTTAGCAAAAAGTAGATGTTTTTAGATTCCATTTTCCAAGGCAAAGACGATGGACAATGTTATTCAACGAAAAATCAATTCTTCAGGGTGAAAATCGAGGATATAAGTGTGAACTTATATCAGTTGATATCTCGGTGCATTTTTAAGCTAGCGCAAATCTGATAACACAGATCGACGCAGCTTAAAAATCCGCATCGAATGCACTATACTACATTGAGAAACGCTTAATACACAAATTAGTTATGATTGTTTGAAAAATGATGCATTAGTGTATGTTGAGTTTCCATGTACACTCAACATTGCTTCCAAAAACATTTTGACAAAAATTTTTTCGAAAAATTTCAAAATAATTTAGCAAAAAGTAGATGTTTTTAGATTCCATTTTTCAAGGCAAAGACGATAGACAATGTTATTCAACGAAAAAATCAATTCTTCAGGGTGAAAATCGAGGATATAAGTGTGAACTTATATCAGTTGATATCTCGGTGCATTTTTAAGCTAGCGCAAATCTGATAACACAGATCGACGCAGCTTAAAAATCCGCATCGAATGCACTATACTACATTGAGAAACGTTTGATACAAAAATTAGTTATGATCGTTTGAAAAATGATGCATTAGTGTATGTTGAGTTTCCATGTACACTCAACATTGCTTCCAAAAACATTTTGACAAAAATTTTTTCCAAAAATTTCAAAATAATTTAGCAAAAAGTAGATGTTTTTAGATTCCATTTTCCAAGGCAAAGACGATGGACAATGTTATTCAACGAAAAAATTAATTCTTCAGGGTGAAAATCGAGGATATAAGTGTGAACTTATATCAGTTGATATCTCGGTGCATTTTTAAGCTAGCGCAAATCTGATAACACAGATCGACGCAGCTTAAAAATCCGCATCGAATGCACTATACTACATTGAGAAACGCTTGATACAAAAATTAGTTATGATCGTTTGAAAAATGATGCATTAGTGTATGTTGAGTTTCCATGTACACTCAACATTGCTTCCAAAAACATTTTGACAAAAATTTTTTCGAAAAATTTCAAAATAATTTAGCAAAAAGTAGATGTTTTTAGATTCCATTTTCCAAGGCAAAGACGATAGACAATGTTATTCAACGAAAAAATCAATTCTTCAGGGTGAAAATCGAGGATATAAGTGTGAACTTATATCAGTTGATATCTCGGTGCATTTTTAAGCTAGCGCAAATCTGATAACACAGATCGACGCAGCTTAAAAATCCGCATTGAATGCACTATACTACATTGAGAAACGCTTAATACACAAATTAGTTATGATTGTTTGAAAAATGATGCATTAGTGTATGTTGAGTTTCCATGTACACTCAACATTGCTTCCAAAAACATTTTGACAAAAATTTTTTCGAAAAATTTCAAAATAATTTAGCAAAAAGTAGATGTTTTTAGATTCCATTTTTCAAGGCAAAGACGATAGACAATGTTATTCAACGAAAAAATCAATTCTTCAGGGTGAAAATCGAGGATATAAGTGTGAACTTATATCAGTTGATATCTCGGTGCATTTTTAAGCTAGCGCAAATCTGATAACACAGATCGACGCAGCTTAAAAATCCGCATCGAATGCACTATACTACATTGAGAAACGTTTGATACACAAATTAGTTATGATCGTTTGAAAAATGATGCATTAGTGTATGTTGAGTTTCCATGTACACTCAACATTGCTTCCAAAAACATTTTGACAAAAATTTTTTCGAAAAATTTCAAAATAATTTAGCAAAAAGTAGATGTTTTTAGATTCCATTTTTCAAGGCAAAGACGATAGACAATGTTATTCAACGAAAAAATCAATTATTCAGGGTGAAAATCGAGGATATAAGTGTGAACTTATATCAGTTGATATCTCGGTGCATTTTTAAGCTAGCGCAAATCTGATAACACAGATCGACGCAGCTTAAAAATCCGCATCGAATGCACTATACTACATCGAGAAACGCTTGATACAAAAATTAGTTATGATCGTTTGAAAAATGATGCATTAGTGTATGTTGAGTTTCCATGTACACTCAACATTGCTTCCAAAAACATTTTGACAAAAATTTTTTCGAAAAATTTCAAAATAATTTAGCAAAAAGTAGATGTTTTTAGATTCCATTTTTCAAGACAAAGACGATAGACAATGTTATTCAACGAAAAATCAATTCTTCAGGGTGAAAATCGAGGATATAAGTGTGAACTTATATCAGTTGATATCTCGGTGCATTTTTAAGCTAGCGCAAATCTGATAACACAGATCGACGCAGCTTAAAAATCCGCATCGAATGCACTATACTACATTGAGAAACGCTTAATACACAAATTAGTTATGATTGTTTGAAAAATGATGCATTAGTGTATGTTGAGTTTCCATGTACACTCAACATTGCTTCCAAAAACATTTTGACAAAAATTTTTTCGAAAAATTTCAAAATAATTTAGCAAAAAGTAGATGTTTTTAAATTCCATTTTTCAAGGCAAAGACGATAGACAATGTTATTCAACGAAAAAATCAATTCTTCAGGGTGAAAATCGAGGATATAAGTGTGAACTTATATCAGTTGATATCTCGGTGCATTTTTAAGCTAGCGCAAATCTGATAACACAGATCGACGCAGCTTAAAAATCCGCATTGAATGCACTATACTACATTGAGAAACGCTTAATACACAAATTAGTTATGATTGTTTGAAAAATGATGCATTAGTGTATGTTGAGTTTCCATGTACACTCAACATTGCTTCCAAAAACATTTTGACAAAAATTTTTTCGAAAAATTTCAAAATAATTTAGCAAAAAGTAGATGTTTTTAAATTCCATTTTTCAAGGCAAAGACGATAGACAATGTTATTCAACGAAAAAATCAATTCTTCAGGGTGAAAATCGAGGATATAAGTGTGAACTTATATCAGTTGATATCTCGGTGCATTTTTAAGCTAGCGCAAATCTGATAACACAGATCGACGCAGCTTAAAAATCCGCATCGAATGCACTATACTACATTGAGAAACGCTTAATACACAAATTAGTTATGATTGTTTGAAAAATGATGCATTAGTGTATGTTGAGTTTCCATGTACACTCAACATTGCTACCAAAAACATTTTGACAAAAATTTTTTCGAAAAATTTCAAAATAATTTAGCAAAAAGTAGATGTTTTTAGATTCCATTTTTCAAGGCAAAGACGATAGACAATGTTATTCAACGAAAAAATCAATTCTTCAGGGTGAAAATCGAGGATATAAGTGTGAACTTATATCAGTTGATATCTCGGTGCATTTTTAAGCTAGCGCAAATCTGATAACACAGATCGACGCAGCTTAAAAATCCGCATCGAATGCACTATACTACATTGAGAAACGTTTGATACAAAAATTAGTTATGATCGTTTGAAAAATGATGCATTAGTGTATGTTGAGTTTCCATGTACACTCAACATTGCTTCCAAAAACATTTTGACAAAAATTTTTTCCAAAAATTTCAAAATAATTTAGCAAAAAGTAGATGTTTTTAGATTCCATTTTCCAAGGCAAAGACGATGGACAATGTTATTCAACGAAAAAATTAATTCTTCAGGGTGAAAATCGAGGATATAAGTGTGAACTTATATCAGTTGATATCTCGGTGCATTTTTAAGCTAGCGCAAATCTGATAACACAGATCGACGCAGCTTAAAAATCCGCATCGAATGCACTATACTACATTGAGAAACGCTTAATACACAAATTAGTTATGATTGTTTGAAAAATGATGCATTAGTGTATGTTGAGTTTCCATGTACACTCAACATTGCTTCCAAAAACATTTTGACAAAAATTTTTTCGAAAAATTTCAAAATAATTTAGCAAAAAGTAGATGTTTTTAGATTCCATTTTTCAAGGCAAAGACGATAGACAATGTTATTCAACGAAAAAATCAATTCTTCAGGGTGAAAATCGAGGATATAAGTGTGAACTTATATCAGTTGATATCTCGGTGCATTTTTAAGCTAGCGCAAATCTGATAACACAGATCGACGCAGCTTAAAAATCCGCATCGAATGCACTATACTACATTGAGAAACGTTTGATACAAAAATTAGTTATGATCGTTTGAAAAATGATGCATTAGTGTATGTTGAGTTTCCATGTACACTCAACATTGCTTCCAAAAACATTTTGACAAAAATTTTTTCCAAAAATTTCAAAATAATTTAGCAAAAAGTAGATGTTTTTAGATTCCATTTTCCAAGGCAAAGACGATGGACAATGTTATTCAACGAAAAAATTAATTCTTCAGGGTGAAAATCGAGGATATAAGTGTGAACTTATATCAGTTGATATCTCGGTGCATTTTTAAGCTAGCGCAAATCTGATAACACAGATCGACGCAGCTTAAAAATCCGCATCGAATGCACTATACTACATTGAGAAACGCTTGATACAAAAATTAGTTATGATCGTTTGAAAAATGATGCATTAGTGTATGTTGAGTTTCCATGTACACTCAACATTGCTTCCAAAAACATTTTGACAAAAATTTTTTCGAAAAATTTCAAAATAATTTAGCAAAAAGTAGATGTTTTTAGATTCCATTTTCCAAGGCAAAGACGATGGACAATGTTATTCAACGAAAAAATTAATTCTTCAGGGTGAAAATCGAGGATATAAGTGTGAACTTATATCAGTTGATATCTCGGTGCATTTTTAAGCTAGCGCAAATCTGATAACACAGATCGACGCAGCTTAAAAATCCGCATCGAATGCACTATACTACATTGAGAAACGTTTGATACACAAATTAGTTATGATCGTTTGAAAAATGATGCATTAGTGTATGTTGAGTTTCCATGTACACTCAACATTGCTTCCAAAAACATTTTGACAAAAATTTTTTCGAAAAATTTCAAAATAATTTAGCAAAAA
Organism: Auanema rhodensis; assembly: GCA_964057225.1. Taxonomy (NCBI): domain Eukaryota; kingdom Metazoa; phylum Nematoda; class Chromadorea; order Rhabditida; family Rhabditidae; genus Auanema; species Auanema rhodense. The sequence goes on along the minus strand of OZ059899.1, from coordinate 2,464,137 downwards.
GTAGATGTTTTTAGATTCCATTTTTCAAGGCAAAGACGATAGACAATGTTATTCAACGAAAAAATCAATTATTCAGGGTGAAAATCGAGGATATAAGTGTGAACTTATATCAGTTGATATCTCGGTGCATTTTTAAGCTAGCGCAAATCTGATAACACAGATCGACGCAGCTTAAAAATCCGCATCGAATGCACTATACTACATCGAGAAACGCTTGATACAAAAATTAGTTATGATCGTTTGAAAAATGATGCATTAGTGTATGTTGAGTTTCCATGTACACTCAACATTGCTTCCAAAAACATTTTGACAAAAATTTTTTCGAAAAATTTCAAAATAATTTAGCAAAAAGTAGATGTTTTTAGATTCCATTTTTCAAGACAAAGACGATAGACAATGTTATTCAACGAAAAATCAATTCTTCAGGGTGAAAATCGAGGATATAAGTGTGAACTTATATCAGTTGATATCTCGGTGCATTTTTAAGCTAGCGCAAATCTGATAACACAGATCGACGCAGCTTAAAAATCCGCATCGAATGCACTATACTACATTGAGAAACGCTTAATACACAAATTAGTTATGATTGTTTGAAAAATGATGCATTAGTGTATGTTGAGTTTCCATGTACACTCAACATTGCTTCCAAAAACATTTTGACAAAAATTTTTTCGAAAAATTTCAAAATAATTTAGCAAAAAGTAGATGTTTTTAAATTCCATTTTTCAAGGCAAAGACGATAGACAATGTTATTCAACGAAAAAATCAATTCTTCAGGGTGAAAATCGAGGATATAAGTGTGAACTTATATCAGTTGATATCTCGGTGCATTTTTAAGCTAGCGCAAATCTGATAACACAGATCGACGCAGCTTAAAAATCCGCATTGAATGCACTATACTACATTGAGAAACGCTTAATACACAAATTAGTTATGATTGTTTGAAAAATGATGCATTAGTGTATGTTGAGTTTCCATGTACACTCAACATTGCTTCCAAAAACATTTTGACAAAAATTTTTTCGAAAAATTTCAAAATAATTTAGCAAAAAGTAGATGTTTTTAAATTCCATTTTTCAAGGCAAAGACGATAGACAATGTTATTCAACGAAAAAATCAATTCTTCAGGGTGAAAATCGAGGATATAAGTGTGAACTTATATCAGTTGATATCTCGGTGCATTTTTAAGCTAGCGCAAATCTGATAACACAGATCGACGCAGCTTAAAAATCCGCATCGAATGCACTATACTACATTGAGAAACGCTTAATACACAAATTAGTTATGATTGTTTGAAAAATGATGCATTAGTGTATGTTGAGTTTCCATGTACACTCAACATTGCTTCCAAAAACATTTTGACAAAAATTTTTTCGAAAAATTTCAAAATAATTTAGCAAAAAGTAGATGTTTTTAGATTCCATTTTTCAAGGCAAAGACGATAGACAATGTTATTCAACGAAAAAATCAATTCTTCAGGGTGAAAATCGAGGATATAAGTGTGAACTTATATCAGTTGATATCTCGGTGCATTTTTAAGCTAGCGCAAATCTGATAACACAGATCGACGCAGCTTAAAAATCCGCATCGAATGCACTATACTACATTGAGAAACGTTTGATACAAAAATTAGTTATGATCGTTTGAAAAATGATGCATTAGTGTATGTTGAGTTTCCATGTACACTCAACATTGCTTCCAAAAACATTTTGACAAAAATTTTTTCCAAAAATTTCAAAATAATTTAGCAAAAAGTAGATGTTTTTAGATTCCATTTTCCAAGGCAAAGACGATGGACAATGTTATTCAACGAAAAAATTAATTCTTCAGGGTGAAAATCGAGGATATAAGTGTGAACTTATATCAGTTGATATCTCGGTGCATTTTTAAGCTAGCGCAAATCTGATAACACAGATCGACGCAGCTTAAAAATCCGCATCGAATGCACTATACTACATTGAGAAACGCTTAATACACAAATTAGTTATGATTGTTTGAAAAATGATGCATTAGTGTATGTTGAGTTTCCATGTACACTCAACATTGCTTCCAAAAACATTTTGACAAAAATTTTTTCGAAAAATTTCAAAATAATTTAGCAAAAAGTAGATGTTTTTAGATTCCATTTTTCAAGGCAAAGACGATAGACAATGTTATTCAACGAAAAAATCAATTCTTCAGGGTGAAAATCGAGGATATAAGTGTGAACTTATATCAGTTGATATCTCGGTGCATTTTTAAGCTAGCGCAAATCTGATAACACAGATCGACGCAGCTTAAAAATCCGCATCGAATGCACTATACTACATTGAGAAACGTTTGATACAAAAATTAGTTATGATCGTTTGAAAAATGATGCATTAGTGTATGTTGAGTTTCCATGTACACTCAACATTGCTTCCAAAAACATTTTGACAAAAATTTTTTCCAAAAATTTCAAAATAATTTAGCAAAAAGTAGATGTTTTTAGATTCCATTTTCCAAGGCAAAGACGATGGACAATGTTATTCAACGAAAAAATTAATTCTTCAGGGTGAAAATCGAGGATATAAGTGTGAACTTATATCAGTTGATATCTCGGTGCATTTTTAAGCTAGCGCAAATCTGATAACACAGATCGACGCAGCTTAAAAATCCGCATCGAATGCACTATACTACATTGAGAAACGCTTGATACAAAAATTAGTTATGATCGTTTGAAAAATGATGCATTAGTGTATGTTGAGTTTCCATGTACACTCAACATTGCTTCCAAAAACATTTTGACAAAAATTTTTTCGAAAAATTTCAAAATAATTTAGCAAAAAGTAGATGTTTTTAGATTCCATTTTTCAAGGCAAAGACGATAGACAATGTTATTCAACGAAAAAATCAATTCTTCAGGGTGAAAATCGAGGATATAAGTGTGAACTTATATCAGTTGATATCTCGGTGCATTTTTAAGCTAGCGCAAATCTGATAACACAGATCGACGCAGCTTAAAAATCCGCATTGAATGCACTATACTACATTGAGAAACGCTTAATACACAAATTAGTTATGATTGTTTGAAAAATGATGCATTAGTGTATGTTGAGTTTCCATGTACACTCAACATTGCTTCCAAAAACATTTTGACAAAAATTTTTTCGAAAAATTTCAAAATAATTTAGCAAAAAGTAGATGTTTTTAAATTCCATTTTTCAAGACAAAGACGATAGACAATGTTATTCAACGAAAAAATCAATTCTTCAGGGTGAAAATCGAGGATATAAGTGTGAACTTATATCAGTTGATATCTCGGTGCATTTTTAAGCTAGCGCAAATCTGATAACACAGATCGACGCAGCTTAAAAATCCGCATTGAATGCACTATACTACATTGAGAAACGCTTAATACACAAATTAGTTATGATTGTTTGAAAAATGATGCATTAGTGTATGTTGAGTTTCCATGTACACTCAACATTGCTTCCAAAAACATTTTGACAAAAATTTTTTCGAAAAATTTCAAAATAATTTAGCAAAAAGTAGATGTTTTTAAATTCCATTTTTCAAGGCAAAGACGATAGACAATGTTATTCAACGAAAAAATCAATTCTTCAGGGTGAAAATCGAGGATATAAGTGTGAACTTATATCAGTTGATATCTCGGTGCATTTTTAAGCTAGCGCAAATCTGATAACACAGATCGACGCAGCTTAAAAATCCGCATTGAATGCACTATACTACATTGAGAAACGCTTAATACACAAATTAGTTATGATTGTTTGAAAAATGATGCATTAGTGTATGTTGAGTTTCCATGTACACTCAACATTGCTTCCAAAAACATTTTGACAAAAATTTTTTCGAAAAATTTCAAAATAATTTAGCAAAAAGTAGATGTTTTTAAATTCCATTTTTCAAGGCAAAGACGATAGACAATGTTATTCAACGAAAAAATCAATTCTTCAGGGTGAAAATCGAGGATATAAGTGTGAACTTATATCAGTTGATATCTCGGTGCATTTTTAAGCTAGCGCAAATCTGATAACACAGATCGACGCAGCTTAAAAATCCGCATTGAATGCACTATACTACATTGAGAAACGCTTAATACACAAATTAGTTATGATTGTTTGAAAAATGATGCATTAGTGTATGTTGAGTTTCCATGTACACTCAACATTGCTTCCAAAAACATTTTGACAAAAATTTTTTCGAAAAATTTCAAAATAATTTAGCAAAAAGTAGATGTTTTTAAATTCCATTTTTCAAGACAAAGACGATAGACAATGTTATTCAACGAAAAAATCAATTCTTCAGGGTGAAAATCGAGGATATAAGTGTGAACTTATATCAGTTGATATCTCGGTGCATTTTTAAGCTAGCGCAAATCTGATAACACAGATCGACGCAGCTTAAAAATCCGCATTGAATGCACTATACTACATTGAGAAACGCTTAATACACAAATTAGTTATGATTGTTTGAAAAATGATGCATTAGTGTATGTTGAGTTTCCATGTACACTCAACATTGCTTCCAAAAACATTTTGACAAAAATTTTTTCGAAAAATTTCAAAATAATTTAGCAAAAAGTAGATGTTTTTAAATTCCATTTTTCAAGGCAAAGACGATAGACAATGTTATTCAACGAAAAAATCAATTCTTCAGGGTGAAAATCGAGGATATAAGTGTGAACTTATATCAGTTGATATCTCGGTGCATTTTTAAGCTAGCGCAAATCTGATAACACAGATCGACGCAGCTTAAAAATCCGCATTGAATGCACTATACTACATTGAGAAACGCTTAATACACAAATTAGTTATGATTGTTTGAAAAATGATGCATTAGTGTATGTTGAGTTTCCATGTACACTCAACATTGCTTCCAAAAACATTTTGACAAAAATTTTTTCGAAAAATTTCAAAATAATTTAGCAAAAAGTAGATGTTTTTAAATTCCATTTTTCAAGGCAAAGACGATAGACAATGTTATTCAACGAAAAAATCAATTCTTCAGGGTGAAAATCGAGGATATAAGTGTGAACTTATATCAGTTGATATCTCGGTGCATTTTTAAGCTAGCGCAAATCTGATAACACAGATCGACGCAGCTTAAAAATCCGCATCGAATGCACTATACTACATTGAGAAACGCTTAATACACAAATTAGTTATGATTGTTTGAAAAATGATGCATTAGTGTATGTTGAGTTTCCATGTACACTCAACATTGCTTCCAAAAACATTTTGACAAAAATTTTTTCGAAAAATTTCAAAATAATTTAGCAAAAAGTAGATGTTTTTAGATTCCATTTTTCAAGGCAAAGACGATAGACAATGTTATTCAACGAAAAAATCAATTCTTCAGGGTGAAAATCGAGGATATAAGTGTGAACTTATATCAGTTGATATCTCGGTGCATTTTTAAGCTAGCGCAAATCTGATAACACAGATCGACGCAGCTTAAAAATCCGCATCGAATGCACTATACTACATTGAGAAACGTTTGATACAAAAATTAGTTATGATCGTTTGAAAAATGATGCATTAGTGTATGTTGAGTTTCCATGTACACTCAACATTGCTTCCAAAAACATTTTGACAAAAATTTTTTCCAAAAATTTCAAAATAATTTAGCAAAAAGTAGATGTTTTTAGATTCCATTTTCCAAGGCAAAGACGATGGACAATGTTATTCAACGAAAAAATTAATTCTTCAGGGTGAAAATCGAGGATATAAGTGTGAACTTATATCAGTTGGTATCTCGGTGCATTTTTAAGCTAGCGCAAATCTGATAACACAGATCGACGCAGCTTAAAAATCCGCATCGAATGCACTATACTACATTGAGAAACGCTTGATACAAAAATTAGTTATGATCGTTTGAAAAATGATGCATTAGTGTATGTTGAGTTTCCATGTACACTCAACATTGCTTCCAAAAACATTTTGACAAAAATTTTTTCGAAAAATTTCAAAATAATTTAGCAAAAAGTAGATGTTTTTAGATTCCATTTTTCAAGGCAAAGACGATAGACAATGTTATTCAACGAAAAAATCAATTCTTCAGGGTGAAAATCGAGGATATAAGTGTGAACTTATATCAGTTGATATCTCGGTGCATTTTTAAGCTAGCGCAAATCTGATAACACAGATCGACGCAGCTTAAAAATCCGCATTGAATGCACTATACTACATTGAGAAACGCTTAATACACAAATTAGTTATGATTGTTTGAAAAATGATGCATTAGTGTATGTTGAGTTTCCATGTACACTCAACATTGCTTCCAAAAACATTTTGACAAAAATTTTTTCGAAAAATTTCAAAATAATTTAGCAAAAAGTAGATGTTTTTAAATTCCATTTTTCAAGACAAAGACGATAGACAATGTTATTCAACGAAAAAATCAATTCTTCAGGGTGAAAATCGAGGATATAAGTGTGAACTTATATCAGTTGATATCTCGGTGCATTTTTAAGCTAGCGCAAATCTGATAACACAGATCGACGCAGCTTAAAAATCCGCATCGAATGCACTATACTACATTGAGAAACGCTTAATACACAAATTAGTTATGATTGTTTGAAAAATGATGCATTAGTGTATGTTGAGTTTCCATGTACACTCAACATTGCTTCCAAAAACATTTTGACAAAATTTTTTTCGAAAAATTTCAAAATAATTTAGCAAAAAGTAGATGTTTTTAGATTCCATTTTTCAAGGCAAAGACGATAGACAATGTTATTCAACGAAAAAATCAATTCTTCAGGGTGAAAATCGAGGATATAAGTGTGAACTTATATCAGTTGATATCTCGGTGCATTTTTAAGCTAGCGCAAATCTGATAACACAGATCGACGCAGCTTAAAAATCCGCATCGAATGCACTATACTACATTGAGAAACGTTTGATACAAAAATTAGTTATGATCGTTTGAAAAATGATGCATTAGTGTATGTTGAGTTTCCATGTACACTCAACATTGCTTCCAAAAACATTTTGACAAAATTTTTTTCGAAAAATTTCAAAATAATTTAGCAAAAAGTAGATGTTTTTAGATTCCATTTTTCAAGGCAAAGACGATAGACAATGTTATTCAACGAAAAAATCAATTCTTCAGGGTGAAAATCGAGGATATAAGTGTGAACTTATATCAGTTGATATCTCGGTGCATTTTTAAGCTAGCGCAAATCTGATAACACAGATCGACGCAGCTTAAAAATCCGCATCGAATGCACTATACTACATTGAGAAACGTTTGATACAAAAATTAGTTATGATCGTTTGAAAAATGATGCATTAGTGTATGTTGAGTTTCCATGTACACTCAACATTGCTTCCAAAAACATTTTGACAAAAATTTTTTCCAAAAATTTCAAAATAATTTAGCAAAAAGTAGATGTTTTTAAATTCCATTTTTCAAGACAAAGACGATAGACAATGTTATTCAACGAAAAAATCAATTCTTCAGGGTGAAAATCGAGGATATAAGTGTGAACTTATATCAGTTGATATCTCGGTGCATTTTTAAGCTAGCGCAAATCTGATAACACAGATCGACGCAGCTTAAAAATCCGCATCGAATGCACTATACTACATTGAGAAACGCTTAATACACAAATTAGTTATGATTGTTTGAAAAATGATGCATTAGTGTATGTTGAGTTTCCATGTACACTCAACATTGCTTCCAAAAACATTTTGACAAAATTTTTTTCGAAAAATTTCAAAATAATTTAGCAAAAAGTAGATGTTTTTAGATTCCATTTTTCAAGGCAAAGACGATAGACAATGTTATTCAACGAAAAAATCAATTCTTCAGGGTGAAAATCGAGGATATAAGTGTGAACTTATATCAGTTGATATCTCGGTGCATTTTTAAGCTAGCGCAAATCTGATAACACAGATCGACGCAGCTTAAAAATCCGCATCGAATGCACTATACTACATTGAGAAACGTTTGATACAAAAATTAGTTATGATCGTTTGAAAAATGATGCATTAGTGTATGTTGAGTTTCCATGTACACTCAACATTGCTTCCAAAAACATTTTGACAAAATTTTTTTCGAAAAATTTCAAAATAATTTAGCAAAAAGTAGATGTTTTTAGATTCCATTTTTCAAGGCAAAGACGATAGACAATGTTATTCAACGAAAAAATCAATTCTTCAGGGTGAAAATCGAGGATATAAGTGTGAACTTATATCAGTTGATATCTCGGTGCATTTTTAAGCTAGCGCAAATCTGATAACACAGATCGACGCAGCTTAAAAATCCGCATCGAATGCACTATACTACATTGAGAAACGTTTGATACACAAATTAGTTATGATCGTTTGAAAAATGATGCATTAGTGTATGTTGAGTTTCCATGTACACTCAACATTGCTTCCAAAAACATTTTGACAAAAATTTTTTCGAAAAATTTCAAAATAATTTAGCAAAAAGTAGATGTTTTTAGATTCCATTTTTCAAGGCAAAGACGATAGACAATGTTATTCAACGAAAAAATCAATTATTCAGGGTGAAAATCGAGGATATAAGTGTGAACTTATATCAGTTGATATCTCGGTGCATTTTTAAGCTAGCGCAAATCTGATAACACAGATCGACGCAGCTTAAAAATCCGCATCGAATGCACTATACTACATCGAGAAACGCTTGATACAAAAATTAGTTATGATCGTTTGAAAAATGATGCATTAGTGTATGTTGAGTTTCCATGTACACTCAACATTGCTTCCAAAAACATTTTGACAAAAATTTTTTCGAAAAATTTCAAAATAATTTAGCAAAAAGTAGATGTTTTTAGATTCCATTTTTCAAGACAAAGACGATAGACAATGTTATTCAACGAAAAATCAATTCTTCAGGGTGAAAATCGAGGATATAAGTGTGAACTTATATCAGTTGATATCTCGGTGCATTTTTAAGCTAGCGCAAATCTGATAACACAGATCGACGCAGCTTAAAAATCCGCATCGAATGCACTATACTACATTGAGAAACGCTTAATACACAAATTAGTTATGATTGTTTGAAAAATGATGCATTAGTGTATGTTGAGTTTCCATGTACACTCAACATTGTTTCCAAAAACATTTTGACAAAATTTTTTTCGAAAAATTTCAAAATAATTTAGCAAAAAGTAGATGTTTTTAGATTCCATTTTTCAAGGCAAAGACGATAGACAATGTTATTCAACGAAAAAATCAATTCTTCAGGGTGAAAATCGAGGATATAAGTGTGAACTTATATCAGTTGATATCTCGGTGCATTTTTAAGCTAGCGCAAATCTGATAACACAGATCGACGCAGCTTAAAAATCCGCATCGAATGCACTATACTACATTGAGAAACGTTTGATACAAAAATTAGTTATGATCGTTTGAAAAATGATGCATTAGTGTATGTTGAGTTTCCATGTACACTCAACATTGCTTCCAAAAACATTTTGACAAAATTTTTTTCGAAAAATTTCAAAATAATTTAGCAAAAAGTAGATGTTTTTAGATTCCATTTTTCAAGGCAAAGACGATAGACAATGTTATTCAACGAAAAAATCAATTCTTCAGGGTGAAAATCGAGGATATAAGTGTGAACTTATATCAGTTGATATCTCGGTGCATTTTTAAGCTAGCGCAAATCTGATAACACAGATCGACGCAGCTTAAAAATCCGCATCGAATGCACTATACTACATTGAGAAACGTTTGATACAAAAATTAGTTATGATCGTTTGAAAAATGATGCATTAGTGTATGTTGAGTTTCCATGTACACTCAACATTGCTTCCAAAAACATTTTGACAAAAATTTTTTCCAAAAATTTCAAAATAATTTAGCAAAAAGTAGATGTTTTTAGATTCCATTTTCCAAGGCAAAGACGATGGACAATGTTATTCAACGAAAAAATTAATTCTTCAGGGTGAAAATCGAGGATATAAGTGTGAACTTATATCAGTTGATATCTCGGTGCATTTTTAAGCTAGCGCAAATCTGATAACACAGATCGACGCAGCTTAAAAATCCGCATCGAATGCACTATACTACATTGAGAAACGCTTGATACAAAAATTAGTTATGATCGTTTGAAAAATGATGCATTAGTGTATGTTGAGTTTCCATGTACACTCAACATTGCTTCCAAAAACATTTTGACAAAAATTTTTTCGAAAAATTTCAAAATAATTTAGCAAAAAGTAGATGTTTTTAGATTCCATTTTTCAAGGCAAAGACGATAGACAATGTTATTCAACGAAAAAATCAATTCTTCAGGGTGAAAATCGAGGATATAAGTGTGAACTTATATCAGTTGATATCTCGGTGCATTTTTAAGCTAGCGCAAATCTGATAACACAGATCGACGCAGCTTAAAAATCCGCATTGAATGCACTATACTACATTGAGAAACGCTTAATACACAAATTAGTTATGATTGTTTGAAAAATGATGCATTAGTGTATGTTGAGTTTCCATGTACACTCAACATTGCTTCCAAAAACATTTTGACAAAAATTTTTTCGAAAAATTTCAAAATAATTTAGCAAAAAGTAGATGTTTTTAAATTCCATTTTTCAAGACAAAGACGATAGACAATGTTATTCAACGAAAAAATCAATTCTTCAGGGTGAAAATCGAGGATATAAGTGTGAACTTATATCAGTTGATATCTCGGTGCATTTTTAAGCTAGCGCAAATCTGATAACACAGATCGACGCAGCTTAAAAATCCGCATTGAATGCACTATACTACATTGAGAAACGCTTAATACACAAATTAGTTATGATTGTTTGAAAAATGATGCATTAGTGTATGTTGAGTTTCCATGTACACTCAACATTGCTTCCAAAAACATTTTGACAAAAATTTTTTCGAAAAATTTCAAAATAATTTAGCAAAAAGTAGATGTTTTTAAATTCCATTTTTCAAGGCAAAGACGATAGACAATGTTATTCAACGAAAAAATCAATTCTTCAGGGTGAAAATCGAGGATATAAGTGTGAACTTATATCAGTTGATATCTCGGTGCATTTTTAAGCTAGCGCAAATCTGATAACACAGATCGACGCAGCTTAAAAATCCGCATTGAATGCACTATACTACATTGAGAAACGCTTAATACACAAATTAGTTATGATTGTTTGAAAAATGATGCATTAGTGTATGTTGAGTTTCCATGTACACTCAACATTGCTTCCAAAAACATTTTGACAAAAATTTTTTCGAAAAATTTCAAAATAATTTAGCAAAAAGTAGATGTTTTTAAATTCCATTTTTCAAGGCAAAGACGATAGACAATGTTATTCAACGAAAAAATCAATTCTTCAGGGTGAAAATCGAGGATATAAGTGTGAACTTATATCAGTTGATATCTCGGTGCATTTTTAAGCTAGCGCAAATCTGATAACACAGATCGACGCAGCTTAAAAATCCGCATCGAATGCACTATACTACATTGAGAAACGCTTAATACACAAATTAGTTATGATTGTTTGAAAAATGATGCATTAGTGTATGTTGAGTTTCCATGTACACTCAACATTGCTTCCAAAAACATTTTGACAAAAATTTTTTCGAAAAATTTCAAAATAATTTAGCAAAAAGTAGATGTTTTTAGATTCCATTTTTCAAGGCAAAGACGATAGACAATGTTATTCAACGAAAAAATCAATTCTTCAGGGTGAAAATCGAGGATATAAGTGTGAACTTATATCAGTTGATATCTCGGTGCATTTTTAAGCTAGCGCAAATCTGATAACACAGATCGACGCAGCTTAAAAATCCGCATCGAATGCACTATACTACATTGAGAAACGTTTGATACAAAAATTAGTTATGATCGTTTGAAAAATGATGCATTAGTGTATGTTGAGTTTCCATGTACACTCAACATTGCTTCCAAAAACATTTTGACAAAAATTTTTTCCAAAAATTTCAAAATAATTTAGCAAAAAGTAGATGTTTTTAGATTCCATTTTCCAAGGCAAAGACGATGGACAATGTTATTCAACGAAAAAATTAATTCTTCAGGGTGAAAATCGAGGATATAAGTGTGAACTTATATCAGTTGGTATCTCGGTGCATTTTTAAGCTAGCGCAAATCTGATAACACAGATCGACGCAGCTTAAAAATCCGCATCGAATGCACTATACTACATTGAGAAACGCTTGATACAAAAATTAGTTATGATCGTTTGAAAAATGATGCATTAGTGTATGTTGAGTTTCCATGTACACTCAACATTGCTTCCAAAAACATTTTGACAAAAATTTTTTCGAAAAATTTCAAAATAATTTAGCAAAAAGTAGATGTTTTTAGATTCCATTTTTCAAGGCAAAGACGATAGACAATGTTATTCAACGAAAAAATCAATTCTTCAGGGTGAAAATCGAGGATATAAGTGTGAACTTATATCAGTTGATATCTCGGTGCATTTTTAAGCTAGCGCAAATCTGATAACACAGATCGACGCAGCTTAAAAATCCGCATTGAATGCACTATACTACATTGAGAAACGCTTAATACACAAATTAGTTATGATTGTTTGAAAAATGATGCATTAGTGTATGTTGAGTTTCCATGTACACTCAACATTGCTTCCAAAAACATTTTGACAAAAATTTTTTCGAAAAATTTCAAAATAATTTAGCAAAAAGTAGATGTTTTTAAATTCCATTTTTCAAGACAAAGACGATAGACAATGTTATTCAACGAAAAAATCAATTCTTCAGGGTGAAAATCGAGGATATAAGTGTGAACTTATATCAGTTGATATCTCGGTGCATTTTTAAGCTAGCGCAAATCTGATAACACAGATCGACGCAGCTTAAAAATCCGCATCGAATGCACTATACTACATTGAGAAACGCTTAATACACAAATTAGTTATGATTGTTTGAAAAATGATGCATTAGTGTATGTTGAGTTTCCATGTACACTCAACATTGCTTCAAAAAACATTTTGACAAAATTTTTTTCGAAAAATTTCAAAATAATTTAGCAAAAAGTAGATGTTTTTAGATTCCATTTTTCAAGGCAAAGACGATAGACAATGTTATTCAACGAAAAAATCAATTCTTCAGGGTGAAAATCGAGGATATAAGTGTGAACTTATATCAGTTGATATCTCGGTGCATTTTTAAGCTAGCGCAAATCTGATAACACAGATCGACGCAGCTTAAAAATCCGCATTGAATGCACTATACTACATTGAGAAACGCTTAATACACAAATTAGTTATGATTGTTTGAAAAATGATGCATTAGTGTATGTTGAGTTTCCATGTACACTCAACATTGCTTCCAAAAACATTTTGACAAAAATTTTTTCGAAAAATTTCAAAATAATTTAGCAAAAAGTAGATGTTTTTAGATTCCATTTTCCAAGGCAAAGACGATGGACAATGTTATTCAACGAAAAAATTAATTCTTCAGGGTGAAAATCGAGGATATAAGTGTGAACTTATATCAGTTGATATCTCGGTGCATTTTTAAGCTAGCGCAAATCTGATAACACAGATCGACGCAGCTTAAAAATCCGCATCGAATGCACTATACTACATTGAGAAACGCTTAATACACAAATTAGTTATGATTGTTTGAAAAATGATGCATTAGTGTATGTTGAGTTTCCATGTACACTCAACATTGCTTCCAAAAACATTTTGACAAAAATTTTTTCGAAAAATTTCAAAATAATTTAGCAAAAAGTAGATGTTTTTAGATTCCATTTTCCAAGGCAAAGACGATGGACAATGTTATTCAACGAAAAAATTAATTCTTCAGGGTGAAAATCGAGGATATAAGTGTGAACTTATATCAGTTGATATCTCGGTGCATTTTTAAGCTAGCGCAAATCTGATAACACAGATCGACGCAGCTTAAACATCCGCATCGAATGCACTATACTACATTGAGAAACGCTTAATACACAAATTAGTTATGATTGTTTGAAAAATGATGCATTAGTGTATGTTGAGTTTCCATGTACACTCAACATTGCTTCCAAAAACATTTTGACAAAAATTTTTTCGAAAAATTTCGAAATAATTTAGCAAAAAGTAGATGTTTTTAGATTCCATTTTTCAAGGCAAAGACGATAGACAATGTTATTCAACGAAAAAATCAATTCTTCAGGGTGAAAATCGAGGATATAAGTGTGAACTTATATCAGTTGATATCTCGGTGCATTTTTAAGCTAGCGCAAATCTGATAACACAGATCGACGCAGCTTAAAAATCCGCATCGAATGCACTATACTACATTGAGAAACGCTTAATACACAAATTAGTTATGATTGTTTGAAAAATGATGCATTAGTGTATGTTGAGTTTCCATGTACACTCAACATTGCTTCCAAAAACATTTTGACAAAAATTTTTTCGAAAAATTTCAAAATAATTTAGCAAAAAGTAGATGTTTTTAAATTCCATTTTTCAAGGCAAAGACGATAGACAATGTTATTCAACGAAAAAATCAATTCTTCAGAGTGAAAATCGAGGATATAAGTGTGAACTTATATCAGTTGATATCTCGGTGCATTTTTAAGCTAGCGCAAATCTGATAACACAGATCGACGCAGCTTAAAAATCCGCATCGAATGCACTATACTACATTGAGAAACGCTTAATACACAAATTAGTTATGATTGTTTGAAAAATGATGCATTAGTGTATGTTGAGTTTCCATGTACACTCAACATTGCTTCCAAAAACATTTTGACAAAAATTTTTTCGAAAAATTTCAAAATAATTTAGCAAAAAGTAGATGTTTTTAGATTCCATTTTTCAAGGCAAAGACGATAGACAATGTTATTCAACGAAAAAATCAATTCTTCAGGGTGAAAATCGAGGATATAAGTGTGAACTTATATCAGTTGATATCTCGGTGCATTTTTAAGCTAGCGCAAATCTGATAACACAGATCGACGCAGCTTAAAAATCCGCATTGAATGCACTATACTACATTGAGAAACGCTTAATACACAAATTAGTTATGATTGTTTGAAAAATGATGCATTAGTGTATGTTGAGTTTCCATGTACACTCAACATTGCTTCCAAAAACATTTTGACAAAAATTTTTTCGAAAAATTTCAAAATAATTTAGCAAAAAGTAGATGTTTTTAAATTCCATTTTTTAAGGCAAAGACGATAGACAATGTTATTCAACGAAAAAATCAATTCTTCAGGGTGAAAATCGAGGATATAAGTGTGAACTTATATCAGTTGATATCTCGGTGCATTTTTAAGCTAGCGCAAATCTGATAACACAGATCGACGCAGCTTAAAAATCCGCATCGAATGCACTATACTACATTGAGAAACGCTTAATACACAAATTAGTTATGATCGTTTGAAAAATGATGCATTAGTGTATGTTGAGTTTCCATGTACACTCAACATTGCTTCCAAAAACATTTTGACAAAAATTTTTTCGAAAAATTTCAAAATAATTTAGCAAAAAGTAGATGTTTTTAGATTCCATTTTTCAAGGCAAAGACGATAGACAATGTTATTCAACGAAAAAATCAATTCTTCAGGGTGAAAATCGAGGATATAAGTGTGAACTTATATCAGTTGATATCTCGGTACAATTTTAAGCTTGCGCAAATCTGATAACACAGATCGACGCAGCTTAAAAATCCGCATCGAATGCACTATACTACATTGAGAAACGCTTAATACACAAATTAGTTATGATCGTTTGAAAAATGATGCATTAGTGTATGTTGAGTTTCCATGTACACTCAACATTGCTTCCAAAAACATTTTGACAAAAATTTTTTCGAAAAATTTCAAAATAATTTAGCAAAAAGTAGATGTTTTTAGATTCCATTTTTCAAGGCAAAGACGATAGACAATGTTATTCAACGAAAAAATCAATTCTTCAGGGTGAAAATCGAGGATATAAGTGTGAACTTATATCAGTTGATATCTCGGTGCAATTTTAAGCTAGCGCAAATCTGATAACACAGATCGACGCAGCTTAAAAATCCGCATCGAATGCACTATACTACATTGAGAAACGCTTAATACACAAATTAGTTATGATCGTTTGAAAAATGATGCATTAGTGTATGTTGAGTTTCCATGTACACTCAACATTGCTTCCAAAAACATTTTGACAAAAATTTTTTCGAAAAATTTCAAAATAATTTAGCAAAAAGTAGATGTTTTTGGATTCCATTTTTCAAGACAAAGACGATAGACAATGTTATTCAACGAAAAATCAATTCTTCAGGGTGAAAATCGAGGATATAAGTGTGAACTTATATCAGTTGATATCTCGGTGCATTTTTAAGCTAGCGCAAATCTGATAACACAGATCGACGCAGCTTAAAAATCCGCATCGAATGCACTATACTACATTGAGAAACGCTTAATACACAAATTAGTTATGATCGTTTGAAAAATGATGCATTAGTGTATGTTGAGTTTCCATGTACACTCAACATTGCTTCCAAAAACATTTTGACAAAAATTTTTTCGAAAAATTTCAAAATAATTTAGCAAAAAGTAGATGTTTTTAGATTCCATTTTTCAAGGCAAAGACGATAGACAATGTTATTCAACGAAAAAATCAATTCTTCAGGGTGAAAATCGAGGATATAAGTGTGAACTTATATCAGTTGATATCTCGGTGCAATTTTAAGCTAGCGCAAATCTGATAACACAGATCGACGCAGCTTAAAAATCCGCATCGAATGCACTATACTACATTGAGAAACGCTTAATACACAAATTAGTTATGATCGTTTGAAAAATGATGCATTAGTGTATGTTGAGTTTCCATGTACACTCAACATTGCTTCCAAAAACATTTTGACAAAAATTTTTTCGAAAAATTTCAAAATAATTTAGCAAAAAGTAGATGTTTTTAGATTCCATTTTTCAAGGCAAAGACGATAGACAATGTTATTCAACGAAAAAATCAATTCTTCAGGGTGAAAATCGAGGATATAAGTGTGAACTTATATCAGTTGATATCTCGGTGCAATTTTAAGCTAGCGCAAATCTGATAACACAGATCGACGCAGCTTAAAAATCCGCATCGAATGCACTATACTACATTGAGAAACGCTTAATACACAAATTAGTTATGATCGTTTGAAAAATGATGCATTAGTGTATGTTGAGTTTCCATGTACACTCAACATTGCTTCCAAAAACATTTTGACAAAAATTTTTTCGAAAAATTTCAAAATAATTTAGCAAAAAGTAGATGTTTTTGGATTCCATTTTTCAAGACAAAGACGATAGACAATGTTATTCAACGAAAAATCAATTCTTCAGGGTGAAAATCGAGGATATAAGTGTGAACTTATATCAGTTGATATCTCGGTGCATTTTTAAGCTAGCGCAAATCTGATAACACAGATCGACGCAGCTTAAAAATCCGCATCGAATGCACTATACTACATTGAGAAACGCTTAATACACAAATTAGTTATGATTGTTTGAAAAATGATGCATTAGTGTATGTTGAGTTTCCATGTACACTCAACATTGCTTCCAAAAACATTTTGACAAAAATTTTTTCGAAAAATTTCAAAATAATTTAGCAAAAAGTAGATGTTTTTAAATTCCATTTTTCAAGGCAAAGACGATAGACAATGTTATTCAACGAAAAAATCAATTCTTCAGGGTGAAAATCGAGGATATAAGTGTGAACTTATATCAGTTGATATCTCGGTGCATTTTTAAGCTAGCGCAAATCTGATAACACAGATCGACGCAGCTTAAAAATCCGCATCGAATGCACTATACTACATTGAGAAACGCTTAATACACAAATTAGTTATGATTGTTTGAAAAATGATGCATTAGTGTATGTTGAGTTTCCATGTACACTCAACATTGCTTCCAAAAACATTTTGACAAAAATTTTTTCGAAAAATTTCAAAATAATTTAGCAAAAAGTAGATGTTTTTAGATTCCATTTTTCAAGGCAAAGACGATAGACAATGTTATTCAACGAAAAAATCAATTCTTCAGGGTGAAAATCGAGGATATAAGTGTGAACTTATATCAGTTGATATCTCGGTGCATTTTTAAGCTAGCGCAAATCTGATAACACAGATCGACGCAGCTTAAAAATCCGCATCGAATGCACTATACTACATTGAGAAACGCTTAATACACAAATTAGTTATGATTGTTTGAAAAATGATGCATTAGTGTATGTTGAGTTTCCATGTACACTCAACATTGCTTCCAAAAACATTTTGACAAAAATTTTTTCGAAAAATTTCAAAATAATTTAGCAAAAAGTAGATGTTTTTAAATTCCATTTTTCAAGGCAAAGACGATAGACAATGTTATTCAACGAAAAAATCAATTCTTCAGGGTGAAAATCGAGGATATAAGTGTGAACTTATATCAGTTGATATCTCGGTGCATTTTTAAGCTAGCGCAAATCTGATAACACAGATCGACGCAGCTTAAAAATCCGCATCGAATGCACTATACTACATTGAGAAACGCTTAATACACAAATTAGTTATGATTGTTTGAAAAATGATGCATTAGTGTATGTTGAGTTTCCATGTACACTCAACATTGCTTCCAAAAACATTTTGACAAAAATTTTTTCGAAAAATTTCAAAATAATTTAGCAAAAAGTAGATGTTTTTAAATTCCATTTTTCAAGGCAAAGACGATAGACAATGTTATTCAACGAAAAAATCAATTCTTCAGGGTGAAAATCGAGGATATAAGTGTGAACTTATATCAGTTGATATCTCGGTGCATTTTTAAGCTAGCGCAAATCTGATAACACAGATCGACGCAGCTTAAAAATCCGCATCGAATGCACTATACTACATTGAGAAACGCTTAATACACAAATTAGTTATGATTGTTTGAAAAATGATGCATTAGTGTATGTTGAGTTTCCATGTACACTCAACATTGCTTCCAAAAACATTTTGACAAAAATTTTTTCGAAAAATTTCAAAATAATTTAGCAAAAAGTAGATGTTTTTAGATTCCATTTTTCAAGGCAAAGACGATAGACAATGTTATTCAACGAAAAAATCAATTCTTCAGGGTGAAAATCGAGGATATAAGTGTGAACTTATATCAGTTGATATCTCGGTGCAATTTTAAGCTAGCGCAAATCTGATAACACAGATCGACGCAGCTTAAAAATCCGCATCGAATGCACTATACTACATTGAGAAACGCTTAATACACAAATTAGTTATGATCGTTTGAAAAATGATGCATTAGTGTATGTTGAGTTTCCATGTACACTCAACATTGCTTCCAAAAACATTTTGACAAAAATTTTTTCGAAAAATTTCAAAATAATTTAGCAAAAAGTAGATGTTTTTAGATTCCATTTTTCAAGGCAAAGACGATAGACAATGTTATTCAACGAAAAAATCAATTCTTCAGGGTGAAAATCGAGGATATAAGTGTGAACTTATATCAGTTGATATCTCGGTGCAATTTTAAGCTAGCGCAAATCTGATAACACAGATCGACGCAGCTTAAAAATCCGCATCGAATGCACTATACTACATTGAGAAACGCTTAATACACAAATTAGTTATGATCGTTTGAGAAATGATGCATTAGTGTATGTTGAGTTTCCATGTACACTCAACATTGCTTCCAAAAACATTTTGACAAAAATTTTTTCGAAAAATTTCAAAATAATTTAGCAAAAAGTAGATGTTTTTGGATTCCATTTTTCAAGACAAAGACGATAGACAATGTTATTCAACGAAAAATCAATTCTTCAGGGTGAAAATCGAGGATATAAGTGTGAACTTATATCAGTTGATATCTCGGTGCATTTTTAAGCTAGCGCAAATCTGATAACACAGATCGACGCAGCTTAAAAATCCGCATCGAATGCACTATACTACATTGAGAAACGCTTAATACACAAATTAGTTATGATTGTTTGAAAAATGATGCATTAGTGTATGTTGAGTTTCCATGTACACTCAACATTGCTTCCAAAAACATTTTGACAAAAATTTTTTCGAAAAATTTCAAAATAATTTAGCAAAAAGTAGATGTTTTTAAATTCCATTTTTCAAGGCAAAGACGATAGACAATGTTATTCAACGAAAAAATCAATTCTTCAGGGTGAAAATCGAGGATATAAGTGTGAACTTATATCAGTTGATATCTCGGTGCATTTTTAAGCTAGCGCAAATCTGATAACACAGATCGACGCAGCTTAAAAATCCGCATCGAATGCACTATACTACATTGAGAAACGCTTAATACACAAATTAGTTATGATTGTTTGAAAAATGATGCATTAGTGTATGTTGAGTTTCCATGTACACTCAACATTGCTTCCAAAAACATTTTGACAAAAATTTTTTCGAAAAATTTCAAAATAATTTAGCAAAAAGTAGATGTTTTTAGATTCCATTTTTCAAGGCAAAGACGATAGACAATGTTATTCAACGAAAAAATCAATTCTTCAGGGTGAAAATCGAGGATATAAGTGTGAACTTATATCAGTTGATATCTCGGTGCATTTTTAAGCTAGCGCAAATCTGATAACACAGATCGACGCAGCTTAAAAATCCGCATCGAATGCACTATACTACATTGAGAAACGCTTAATACACAAATTAGTTATGATTGTTTGAAAAATGATGCATTAGTGTATGTTGAGTTTCCATGTACACTCAACATTGCTTCCAAAAACATTTTGACAAAAATTTTTTCGAAAAATTTCAAAATAATTTAGCAAAAAGTAGATGTTTTTAAATTCCATTTTTCAAGGCAAAGACGATAGACAATGTTATTCAACGAAAAAATCAATTCTTCAGGGTGAAAATCGAGGATATAAGTGTGAACTTATATCAGTTGATATCTCGGTGCATTTTTAAGCTAGCGCAAATCTGATAACACAGATCGACGCAGCTTAAAAATCCGCATCGAATGCACTATACTACATTGAGAAACGCTTAATACACAAATTAGTTATGATTGTTTGAAAAATGATGCATTAGTGTATGTTGAGTTTCCATGTACACTCAACATTGCTTCCAAAAACATTTTGACAAAAATTTTTTCGAAAAATTTCAAAATAATTTAGCAAAAAGTAGATGTTTTTAAATTCCATTTTTCAAGGCAAAGACGATAGACAATGTTATTCAACGAAAAAATCAATTCTTCAGGGTGAAAATCGAGGATATAAGTGTGAACTTATATCAGTTGATATCTCGGTGCATTTTTAAGCTAGCGCAAATCTGATAACACAGATCGACGCAGCTTAAAAATCCGCATCGAATGCACTATACTACATTGAGAAACGCTTAATACACAAATTAGTTATGATTGTTTGAAAAATGATGCATTAGTGTATGTTGAGTTTCCATGTACACTCAACATTGCTTCCAAAAACATTTTGACAAAAATTTTTTCGAAAAATTTCAAAATAATTTAGCAAAAAGTAGATGTTTTTAGATTCCATTTTTCAAGGCAAAGACGATAGACAATGTTATTCAACGAAAAAATCAATTCTTCAGGGTGAAAATCGAGGATATAAATGTGAACTTATATCAGTTGATATCTCGGTGCATTTTTAAGCTAGCGCAAATCTGATAACACAGATCGACGCAGCTTAAAAATCCGCATTGAATGCACTATACTACATTGAGAAACGCTTAATACACAAATTAGTTATGATTGTTTGAAAAATGATGCATTAGTGTATGTTGAGTTTCCATGTACACTCAACATTGCTTCCAAAAACATTTTGACAAAAATTTTTTCGAAAAATTTCAAAATAATTTAGCAAAAAGTAGATGTTTTTAGATTCCATTTTTCAAGGCAAAGACGATAGACAATGTTATTCAACGAAAAAATCAATTCTTCAGGGTGAAAATCGAGGATATAAGTGTGAACTTATATCAGTTGATATCTCGGTGCATTTTTAAGCTAGCGCAAATCTGATAACACAGATCGACGCAGCTTAAAAATCCGCATCGAATGCACTATACTACATTGAGAAACGCTTAATACACAAATTAGTTATGATTGTTTGAAAAATGATGCATTAGTGTATGTTGAGTTTCCATGTACACTCAACATTGCTTCCAAAAACATTTTGACAAAAATTTTTTCGAAAAATTTCAAAATAATTTAGCAAAAAGTAGATGTTTTTAAATTCCATTTTTCAAGGCAAAGACGATAGACAATGTTATTCAACGAAAAAATCAATTCTTCAGGGTGAAAATCGAGGATATAAGTGTGAACTTATATCAGTTGATATCTCGGTGCATTTTTAAGCTAGCGCAAATCTGATAACACAGATCGACGCAGCTTAAAAATCCGCATCGAATGCACTATACTACATTGAGAAACGCTTAATACACAAATTAGTTATGATTGTTTGAAAAATGATGCATTAGTGTATGTTGAGTTTCCATGTACACTCAACATTGCTTCCAAAAACATTTTGACAAAAATTTTTTCGAAAAATTTCAAAATAATTTAGCAAAAAGTAGATGTTTTTAGATTCCATTTTTCAAGGCAAAGACGATAGACAATGTTATTCAACGAAAAAATCAATTCTTCAGGGTGAAAATCGAGGATATAAATGTGAACTTATATCAGTTGATATCTCGGTGCATTTTTAAGCTAGCGCAAATCTGATAACACAGATCGACGCAGCTTAAAAATCCGCATTGAATGCACTATACTACATTGAGAAACGCTTAATACACAAATTAGTTATGATTGTTTGAAAAATGATGCATTAGTGTATGTTGAGTTTCCATGTACACTCAACATTGCTTCCAAAAACATTTTGACAAAAATTTTTTCGAAAAATTTCAAAATAATTTAGCAAAAAGTAGATGTTTTTAGATTCCATTTTTCAAGGCAAAGACGATAGACAATGTTATTCAACGAAAAAATCAATTCTTCAGGGTGAAAATCGAGGATATAAGTGTGAACTTATATCAGTTGATATCTCGGTGCATTTTTAAGCTAGCGCAAATCTGATAACACAGATCGACGCAGCTTAAAAATCCGCATCGAATGCACTATACTACATTGAGAAACGCTTAATACACAAATTAGTTATGATTGTTTGAAAAATGATGCATTAGTGTATGTTGAGTTTCCATGTACACTCAACATTGCTTCCAAAAACATTTTGACAAAAATTTTTTCGAAAAATTTCAAAATAATTTAGCAAAAAGTAGATGTTTTTAAATTCCATTTTTCAAGGCAAAGACGATAGACAATGTTATTCAACGAAAAAATCAATTCTTCAGGGTGAAAATCGAGGATATAAGTGTGAACTTATATCAGTTGATATCTCGGTGCATTTTTAAGCTAGCGCAAATCTGATAACACAGATCGACGCAGCTTAAAAATCCGCATCGAATGCACTATACTACATTGAGAAACGCTTAATACACAAATTAGTTATGATCGTTTGAAAAATGATGCATTAGTGTATGTTGAGTTTCCATGTACACTCAACATTGCTTCCAAAAACATTTTGACAAAAATTTTTTCGAAAAATTTCAAAATAATTTAGCAAAAAGTAGATGTTTTTAGATTCCATTTTTCAAGGCAAAGACGATAGACAATGTTATTCAACGAAAAAATCAATTCTTCAGGGTGAAAATCGAGGATATAAGTGTGAACTTATATCAGTTGATATCTCGGTGCATTTTTAAGCTAGCGCAAATCTGATAACACAGATCGACGCAGCTTAAAAATCCGCATTGAATGCACTATACTACATTGAGAAACGCTTAATACACAAATTAGTTATGATTGTTTGAAAAATGATGCATTAGTGTATGTTGAGTTTCCATGTACACTCAACATTGCTTCCAAAAACATTTTGACAAAAATTTTTTCGAAAAATTTCAAAATAATTTAGCAAAAAGTAGATGTTTTTAGATTCCATTTTTCAAGGCAAAGACGATAGACAATGTTATTCAACGAAAAAATCAATTCTTCAGGGTGAAAATCGAGGATATAAGTGTGAACTTATATCAGTTAAAATCTCGGTGCATTTTTAAGCTAGCGCAAATCTGATAACACAGATCGACGCAGCTTAAAAATCCGCATCGAATGCACTATACTACATCGAGAAACGCTTAATACAAAAATTAGTTATGATCGTTTGAAAAATGATGCATTAGTGTATGTTGAGTTTCCATGTACACTCAACATTGCTTCCAAAAACATTTTGACAAAAATTTTTTCGAAAAATTTCAAAATAATTTAGCAAAAAGTAGATGTTTTTAGATTCC
The DNA here is from genome assembly GCA_964057225.1 of Auanema rhodensis. Classification (NCBI taxonomy): domain Eukaryota; kingdom Metazoa; phylum Nematoda; class Chromadorea; order Rhabditida; family Rhabditidae; genus Auanema; species Auanema rhodense. The sequence goes on along the minus strand of OZ059899.1, from coordinate 2,439,904 downwards.
ATTTTTCAAGGCAAAGACGATAGACAATGTTATTCAACGAAAAAATCAATTCTTCAGGGTGAAAATCGAGGATATAAGTGTGAACTTATATCAGTTGATATCTCGGTGCAATTTTAAGCTAGCGCAAATCTGATAACACAGATCGACGCAGCTTAAAAATCCGCATCGAATGCACTATACTACATTGAGAAACGCTTAATACACAAATTAGTTATGATCGTTTGAAAAATGATGCATTAGTGTATGTTGAGTTTCCATGTACACTCAACATTGCTTCCAAAAACATTTTGACAAAAATTTTTTCGAAAAATTTCAAAATAATTTAGCAAAAAGTAGATGTTTTTAGATTCCATTTTTCAAGACAAAGACGATAGACAATGTTATTCAACGAAAAATCAATTCTTCAGGGTGAAAATCGAGGATATAAGTGTGAACTTATATCAGTTGATATCTCGGTGCATTTTTAAGCTAGCGCAAATCTGATAACACAGATCGACGCAGCTTAAAAATCCGCATCGAATGCACTATACTACATTGAGAAACGCTTAATACACAAATTAGTTATGATTGTTTGAAAAATGATGCATTAGTGTATGTTGAGTTTCCATGTACACTCAACATTGCTTCCAAAAACATTTTGACAAAAATTTTTTCGAAAAATTTCAAAATAATTTAGCAAAAAGTAGATGTTTTTAGATTCCATTTTTCAAGGCAAAGACGATAGACAATGTTATTCAACGAAAAAATCAATTCTTCAGGGTGAAAATCGAGGATATAAGTGTGAACTTATATCAGTTGATATCTCGGTGCATTTTTAAGCTAGCGCAAATCTGATAACACAGATCGACGCAGCTTAAAAATCCGCATCGAATGCACTATACTACATTGAGAAACGCTTAATACACAAATTAGTTATGATCGTTTGAAAAATGATGCATTAGTGTATGTTGAGTTTCCATGTACACTCAACATTGCTTCCAAAAACATTTTGACAAAAATTTTTTCGAAAAATTTCAAAATAATTTAGCAAAAAGTAGATGTTTTTAGATTCCATTTTTCAAGGCAAAGACGATAGACAATGTTATTCAACGAAAAAATCAATTCTTCAGGGTGAAAATCGAGGATATAAGTGTGAACTTATATCAGTTGATATCTCGGTGCATTTTTAAGCTAGCGCAAATCTGATAACACAGATCGACGCAGCTTAAAAATCCGCATTGAATGCACTATACTACATTGAGAAACGCTTAATACACAAATTAGTTATGATTGTTTGAAAAATGATGCATTAGTGTATGTTGAGTTTCCATGTACACTCAACATTGCTTCCAAAAACATTTTGACAAAAATTTTTTCGAAAAATTTCAAAATAATTTAGCAAAAAGTAGATGTTTTTAGATTCCATTTTTCAAGGCAAAGACGATAGACAATGTTATTCAACGAAAAAATCAATTCTTCAGGGTGAAAATCGAGGATATAAGTGTGAACTTATATCAGTTAAAATCTCGGTGCATTTTTAAGCTAGCGCAAATCTGATAACACAGATCGACGCAGCTTAAAAATCCGCATCGAATGCACTATACTACATCGAGAAACGCTTAATACAAAAATTAGTTATGATCGTTTGAAAAATGATGCATTAGTGTATGTTGAGTTTCCATGTACACTCAACATTGCTTCCAAAAACATTTTGACAAAAATTTTTTCGAAAAATTTCAAAATAATTTAGCAAAAAGTAGATGTTTTTAGATTCCATTTTTCAAGGCAAAGACGATAGACAATGTTATTCAACGAAAAAATCAATTCTTCAGGGTGAAAATCGAGGATATAAGTGTGAACTTATATCAGTTGATATCTCGGTGCAATTTTAAGCTAGCGCAAATCTGATAACACAGATCGACGCAGCTTAAAAATCCGCATCGAATGCACTATACTACATTGAGAAACGCTTAATACACAAATTAGTTATGATCGTTTGAAAAATGATGCATTAGTGTATGTTGAGTTTCCATGTACACTCAACATTGCTTCCAAAAACATTTTGACAAAAATTTTTTCGAAAAATTTCAAAATAATTTAGCAAAAAGTAGATGTTTTTAGATTCCATTTTTCAAGACAAAGACGATAGACAATGTTATTCAACGAAAAATCAATTCTTCAGGGTGAAAATCGAGGATATAAGTGTGAACTTATATCAGTTGATATCTCGGTGCATTTTTAAGCTAGCGCAAATCTGATAACACAGATCGACGCAGCTTAAAAATCCGCATCGAATGCACTATACTACATTGAGAAACGCTTAATACACAAATTAGTTATGATTGTTTGAAAAATGATGCATTAGTGTATGTTGAGTTTCCATGTACACTCAACATTGCTTCCAAAAACATTTTGACAAAAATTTTTTCGAAAAATTTCAAAATAATTTAGCAAAAAGTAGATGTTTTTAGATTCCATTTTTCAAGGCAAAGACGATAGACAATGTTATTCAACGAAAAAATCAATTCTTCAGGGTGAAAATCGAGGATATAAGTGTGAACTTATATCAGTTGATATCTCGGTGCATTTTTAAGCTAGCGCAAATCTGATAACACAGATCGACGCAGCTTAAAAATCCGCATTGAATGCACTATACTACATTGAGAAACGCTTAATACACAAATTAGTTATGATTGTTTGAAAAATGATGCATTAGTGTATGTTGAGTTTCCATGTACACTCAACATTGCTTCCAAAAACATTTTGACAAAAATTTTTTCGAAAAATTTCAAAATAATTTAGCAAAAAGTAGATGTTTTTAGATTCCATTTTTCAAGGCAAAGACGATAGACAATGTTATTCAACGAAAAAATCAATTCTTCAGGGTGAAAATCGAGGATATAAGTGTGAACTTATATCAGTTAAAATCTCGGTGCATTTTTAAGCTAGCGCAAATCTGATAACACAGATCGACGCAGCTTAAAAATCCGCATCGAATGCACTATACTACATCGAGAAACGCTTAATACAAAAATTAGTTATGATCGTTTGAAAAATGATGCATTAGTGTATGTTGAGTTTCCATGTACACTCAACATTGCTTCCAAAAACATTTTGACAAAAATTTTTTCGAAAAATTTCAAAATAATTTAGCAAAAAGTAGATGTTTTTAGATTCCATTTTTCAAGGCAAAGACGATAGACAATGTTATTCAACGAAAAAATCAATTCTTCAGGGTGAAAATCGAGGATATAAGTGTGAACTTATATCAGTTGATATCTCGGTGCAATTTTAAGCTAGCGCAAATCTGATAACACAGATCGACGCAGCTTAAAAATCCGCATCGAATGCACTATACTACATTGAGAAACGCTTAATACACAAATTAGTTATGATCGTTTGAAAAATGATGCATTAGTGTATGTTGAGTTTCCATGTACACTCAACATTGCTTCCAAAAACATTTTGACAAAAATTTTTTCGAAAAATTTCAAAATAATTTAGCAAAAAGTAGATGTTTTTAGATTCCATTTTTCAAGACAAAGACGATAGACAATGTTATTCAACGAAAAATCAATTCTTCAGGGTGAAAATCGAGGATATAAGTGTGAACTTATATCAGTTGATATCTCGGTGCATTTTTAAGCTAGCGCAAATCTGATAACACAGATCGACGCAGCTTAAAAATCCGCATCGAATGCACTATACTACATTGAGAAACGCTTAATACACAAATTAGTTATGATTGTTTGAAAAATGATGCATTAGTGTATGTTGAGTTTCCATGTACACTCAACATTGCTTCCAAAAACATTTTGACAAAAATTTTTTCGAAAAATTTCAAAATAATTTAGCAAAAAGTAGATGTTTTTAGATTCCATTTTTCAAGGCAAAGACGATAGACAATGTTATTCAACGAAAAAATCAATTCTTCAGGGTGAAAATCGAGGATATAAGTGTGAACTTATATCAGTTGATATCTCGGTGCATTTTTAAGCTAGCGCAAATCTGATAACACAGATCGACGCAGCTTAAAAATCCGCATTGAATGCACTATACTACATTGAGAAACGCTTAATACACAAATAAGTTATGATTGTTTGAAAAATGATGCATTAGTGTATGTTGAGTTTCCATGTACACTCAACATTGCTTCCAAAAACATTTTGACAAAAATTTTTTCGAAAAATTTCAAAATAATTTAGCAAAAAGTAGATGTTTTTAGATTCCATTTTCCAAGGCAAAGACGATGGACAATGTTATTCATCGAAAAAATTAATTCTTCAGGGTGAAAATCGAGGATATAAGTGTGAACTTATATCAGTTGATATCTCGGTGCACTTTTAAGCTAGCGCAAATCTGATAACACAGATCGACGCAGCTTAAAAATCCGCATCGAATGCACTATACTACATTGAGAAACGCTTAATACACAAATTAGTTATGATTGTTTGAAAAATGATGCATTAGTGTATGTTGAGTTTCCATGTACACTCAACATTGCTTCCAAAAACATTTTGACAAAAATTTTTTCGAAAAATTTCAAAATAATTTAGCAAAAAGTAGATGTTTTTAGATTCCATTTTCCAAGGCAAAGACGATGGACAATGTTATTCAACGAAAAAATTAATTCTTCAGGGTGAAAATCGAGGATATAAGTGTGAACTTATATCAGTTGATATCTCGGTGCATTTTTAAGCTAGCGCAAATCTGATAACACAGATCGACGCAGCTTAAACATCCGCATCGAATGCACTATACTACATTGAGAAACGCTTAATACACAAATTAGTTATGATTGTTTGAAAAATGATGCATTAGTGTATGTTGAGTTTCCATGTACACTCAACATTGCTTCCAAAAACATTTTGACAAAAATTTTTTCGAAAAATTTCAAAATAATTTAGCAAAAAGTAGATGTTTTTAGATTCCATTTTTCAAGGCAAAGACGATAGACAATGTTATTCAACGAAAAAATCAATTCTTCAGGGTGAAAATCGAGGATATAAGTGTGAACTTATATCAGTTGATATCTCGGTGCATTTTTAAGCTAGCGCAAATCTGATAACACAGATCGACGCAGCTTAAAAATCCGCATCGAATGCACTATACTACATTGAGAAACGCTTAATACACAAATTAGTTATGATCGTTTGAAAAATGATGCATTAGTGTATGTTGAGTTTCCATGTACACTCAACATTGCTTCCAAAAACATTTTGACAAAAATTTTTTCGAAAAATTTCAAAATAATTTAGCAAAAAGTAGATGTTTTTAGATTCCATTTTTCAAGACAAAGACGATAGACAATGTTATTCAACGAAAAATCAATTCTTCAGGGTGAAAATCGAGGATATAAGTGTGAACTTATATCAGTTGATATCTCGGTGCATTTTTAAGCTAGCGCAAATCTGATAACACAGATCGACGCAGCTTAAAAATCCGCATCGAATGCACTATACTACATTGAGAAACGCTTAATACACAAATTAGTTATGATTGTTTGAAAAATGATGCATTAGTGTATGTTGAGTTTCCATGTACACTCAACATTGCTTCCAAAAACATTTTGACAAAAATTTTTTCGAAAAATTTCAAAATAATTTATTAAAAAGTAGATGTTTTTAAATTCCATTTTTCAAGGCAAAGACGATAGACAATGTTATTCAACGAAAAAATCAATTCTTCAGGGTGAAAATCGAGGATATAAGTGTGAACTTATATCAGTTGATATCTCGGTGCATTTTTAAGCTAGCGCAAATCTGATAACACAGATCGACGCAGCTTAAAAATCCGCATCGAATGCACTATACTACATTGAGAAACGTTTGATACAAAAATTAGTTATGATCGTTTGAAAAATGATGCATTAGTGTATGTTGAGTTTCCATGTACACTCAACATTGCTTCCAAAAACATTTTGACAAAAATTTTTTCCAAAAATTTCAAAATAATTTAGCAAAAAGTAGATGTTTTTAGATTCCATTTTCCAAGGCAAAGACGATGGACAATGTTATTCAACGAAAAAATTAATTCTTCAGGGTGAAAATCGAGGATATAAGTGTGAACTTATATCAGTTGATATCTCGGTGCATTTTTAAGCTAGCGCAAATCTGATAACACAGATCGACGCAGCTTAAAAATCCGCATCGAATGCACTATACTACATTGAGAAACGCTTAATACACAAATTAGTTATGATTGTTTGAAAAATGATGCATTAGTGTATGTTGAGTTTCCATGTACACTCAACATTGCTTCCAAAAACATTTTGACAAAAATTTTTTCGAAAAATTTCAAAATAATTTAGCAAAAAGTAGATGTTTTTAAATTCCATTTTTCAAGGCAAAGACGATAGACAATGTTATTCAACGAAAAAATCAATTCTTCAGGGTGAAAATCGAGGATATAAGTGTGAACTTATATGAGTTGATATCTCGGTGCATTTTTAAGCTAGCGCAAATCTGATAACACAGATCGACGCAGCTTAAAAATCCGCATCGAATGCACTATACTACATTGAGAAACGCTTAATACACAAATTAGTTATGATTGTTTGAAAAATGATGCATTAGTGTATGTTGAGTTTCCATGTACACTCAACATTGCTTCCAAAAACATTTTGACAAAAATTTTTTCGAAAAATTTCAAAATAATTTAGCAAAAAGTAGATGTTTTTAGATTCCATTTTTCAAGGCAAAGACGATAGACAATGTTATTCAACGAAAAAATCAATTCTTCAGGGTGAAAATCGAGGATATAAGTGTGAACTTATATCAGTTGATATCTCGGTGCAATTTTAAGCTAGCGCAAATCTGATAACACAGATCGACGCAGCTTAAAAATCCGCATCGAATGCACTATACTACATTGAGAAACGCTTAATACACAAATTAGTTATGATCGTTTGAAAAATGATGCATTAGTGTATGTTGAGTTTCCATGTACACTCAACATTGCTTCCAAAAACATTTTGACAAAAATTTTTTCGAAAAATTTCAAAATAATTTAGCAAAAAGTAGATGTTTTTAGATTCCATTTTTCAAGACAAAGACGATACACAATGTTATTCAACGAAAAATCAATTCTTCAGGGTGAAAATCGAGGATATAAGTGTGAACTTATATCAGTTGATATCTCGGTGCATTTTTAAGCTAGCGCAAATCTGATAACACAGATCGACGCAGCTTAAAAATCCGCATCGAATGCACTATACTACATTGAGAAACGCTTAATACACAAATTAGTTATGATTGTTTGAAAAATGATGCATTAGTGTATGTTGAGTTTCCATGTACACTCAACATTGCTTCCAAAAACATTTTGACAAAAATTTTTTCGAAAAATTTCAAAATAATTTAGCAAAAAGTAGATGTTTTTAAATTCCATTTTTCAAGGCAAAGACGATAGACAATGTTATTCAACGAAGAAATCAATTCTTCAGGGTGAAAATCGAGGATATAAGTGTGAACTTATATCAGTTGATATCTCGGTGCATTTTTAAGCTAGCGCAAATCTGATAACACAGATCGACGCAGCTTAAAAATCCGCATCGAATGCACTATACTACATTGAGAAACGCTTAATACACAAATTAGTTATGATTGTTTGAAAAATGATGCATTAGTGTATGTTGAGTTTCCATGTACACTCAACATTGCTTCCAAAAACATTTTGACAAAAATTTTTTCGAAAAATTTCAAAATAATTTAGCAAAAAGTAGATGTTTTTAGATTCCATTTTTCAAGGCAAAGACGATAGACAATGTTATTCAACGAAAAAATCAATTCTTCAGGGTGAAAATCGAGGATATAAGTGTGAACTTATATCAGTTGATATCTCGGTGCATTTTTAAGCTAGCGCAAATCTGATAACACAGATCGACGCAGCTTAAAAATCCGCATTGAATGCACTATACTACATTGAGAAACGCTTAATACACAAATTAGTTATGATTGTTTGAAAAATGATGCATTAGTGTATGTTGAGTTTCCATGTACACTCAACATTGCTTCCAAAAACATTTTGACAAAAATTTTTTCGAAAAATTTCAAAATAATTTAGCAAAAAGTAGATGTTTTTAGATTCCATTTTCCAAGGCAAAGACGATGGACAATGTTATTCAACGAAAAAATTAATTCTTCAGGGTGAAAATCGAGGATATAAGTGTGAACTTATATCAGTTGATATCTCGGTGCATTTTTAAGCTAGCGCAAATCTGATAACACAGATCGACGCAGCTTAAAAATCCGCATCGAATGCACTATACTACATTGAGAAACGTTTGATACAAAAATTAGTTATGATCGTTTGAAAAATGATGCATTAGTGTATGTTGAGTTTCCATGTACACTCAACATTGCTTCCAAAAACATTTTGACAAAAATTTTTTCCAAAAATTTCAAAATAATTTAGCAAAAAGTAGATGTTTTTAGATTCCATTTTCCAAGGCAAAGACGATGGACAATGTTATTCAACGAAAAAATTAATTCTTCAGGGTGAAAATGGAGGATATATGTGTGAACTTATATCAGTTGATATCTCGGTGCATTTTTAAGCTAGCGCAAATCTGATAACACAGATCGACGCAGCTTAAAAATCCGCATCGAATGCACTATACTACATTGAGAAACGCTTGATACAAAAATTAGTTATGATCGTTTGAAAAATGATGCATTAGTGTATGTTGAGTTTCCATGTACACTCAACATTGCTTCCAAAAACATTTTGACAAAAATTTTTTCGAAAAATTTCAAAATAATTTAGCAAAAAGTAGATGTTTTTAGATTCCATTTTTCAAGGCAAAGACGATAGACAATGTTATTCAACGAAAAAATCAATTCTTCAGGGTGAAAATCGAGGATATAAGTGTGAACTTATATCAGTTGATATCTCGGTGCAATTTTAAGCTAGCGCAAATCTGATAACACAGATCGACGCAGCTTAAAAATCCGCATCGAATGCACTATACTACATTGAGAAACGCTTAATACACAAATTAGTTATGATCGTTTGAAAAATGATGCATTAGTGTATGTTGAGTTTCCATGTACACTCAACATTGCTTCCAAAAACATTTTGACAAAAATTTTTTCGAAAAATTTCAAAATAATTTAGCAAAAAGTAGATGTTTTTAGATTCCATTTTTCAAGACAAAGACGATAGACAATGTTATTCAACGAAAAATCAATTCTTCAGGGTGAAAATCGAGGATATAAGTGTGTACTTATATCAGTTGATATCTCGGTGCATTTTTAAGCTAGCGCAAATCTGATAACACAGATCGACGCAGCTTAAAAATCCGCATCGAATGCACTATACTACATTGAGAAACGCTTAATACACAAATTAGTTATGATTGTTTGAAAAATGATGCATTAGTGTATGTTGAGTTTCCATGTACACTCAACATTGCTTCCAAAAACATTTTGACAAAAATTTTTTCGAAAAATTTCAAAATAATTTAGCAAAAAGTAGATGTTTTTAAATTCCATTTTTCAAGGCAAAGACGATAGACAATGTTATTCAACGAAAAAATCAATTCTTCAGGGTGAAAATCGAGGATATAAGTGTGAACTTATATCAGTTGATATCTCGGTGCATTTTTAAGCTAGCGCAAATCTGATAACACAGATCGACGCAGCTTAAAAATCCGCATCGAATGCACTATACTACATTGAGAAACGCTTAATACACAAATTAGTTATGATTGTTTGAAAAATGATGCATTAGTGTATGTTGAGTTTCCATGTACACTCAACATTGCTTCCAAAAACATTTTGACAAAAATTTTTTCGAAAAATTTCAAAATAATTTAGCAAAAAGTAGATGTTTTTAGATTCCATTTTTTAAGGCAAAGACGATAGACAATGTTATTCAACGAAAAAATCAATTCTTCAGGGTGAAAATCGAGGATATAAGTGTGAACTTATATCAGTTGATATCTCGGTGCAATTTTAAGCTAGCGCAAATCTGATAACACAGATCGACGCAGCTTAAAAATCCGCATCGAATGCACTATACTACATTGAGAAACGCTTAATACACAAATTAGTTATGATCGTTTGAAAAATGATGCATTAGTGTATGTTGAGTTTCCATGTACACTCAACATTGCTTCCAAAAACATTTTGACAAAAATTTTTTCGAAAAATTTCAAAATAATTTAGCAAAAAGTAGATGTTTTTAGATTCCATTTTTCAAGACAAAGACGATAGACAATGTTATTCAACGAAAAATCAATTCTTCAGGGTGAAAATCGAGGATATAAGTGTGTACTTATATCAGTTGATATCTCGGTGCATTTTTAAGCTAGCGCAAATCTGATAACACAGATCGACGCAGCTTAAAAATCCGCATCGAATGCACTATACTACATTGAGAAACGCTTAATACACAAATTAGTTATGATTGTTTGAAAAATGATGCATTAGTGTATGTTGAGTTTCCATGTACACTCAACATTGCTTCCAAAAACATTTTGACAAAAATTTTTTCGAAAAATTTCAAAATAATTTAGCAAAAAGTAGATGTTTTTAAATTCCATTTTTCAAGGCAAAGACGATAGACAATGTTATTCAACGAAAAAATCAATTCTTCAGGGTGAAAATCGAGGATATAAGTGTGAACTTATATCAGTTGATATCTCGGTGCATTTTTAAGCTAGCGCAAATCTGATAACACAGATCGACGCAGCTTAAAAATCCGCATCGAATGCACTATACTACATTGAGAAACGCTTAATACACAAATTAGTTATGATTGTTTGAAAAATGATGCATTAGTGTATGTTGAGTTTCCATGTACACTCAACATTGCTTCCAAAAACATTTTGACAAAAATTTTTTCGAAAAATTTCAAAATAATTTAGCAAAAAGTAGATGTTTTTAGATTCCATTTTTCAAGGCAAAGACGATAGACAATGTTATTCAACGAAAAAATCAATTCTTCAGGGTGAAAATCGAGGATATAAGTGTGAACTTATATCAGTTGATATCTCGGTGCATTTTTAAGCTAGCGCAAATCTGATAACACAGATCGACGCAGCTTAAAAATCCGCATCGAATGCACTATACTACATTGAGAAACGTTTGATACAAAAATTAGTTATGATCGTTTGAAAAATGATGCATTAGTGTATGTTGAGTTTCCATGTACACTCAACATTGCTTCCAAAAACATTTTGACAAAAATTTTTTCCAAAAATTTCAAAATAATTTAGCAAAAAGTAGATGTTTTTAGATTCCATTTTCCAAGGCAAAGACGATGGACAATGTTATTCAACGAAAAAATTAATTCTTCAGGGTGAAAATCGAGGATATAAGTGTGAACTTATATCAGTTGATATCTCGGTGCATTTTTAAGCTAGCGCAAATCTGATAACACAGATCGACGCAGCTTAAAAATCCGCATCGAATGCACTATACTACATTGAGAAACGCTTGATACAAAAATTAGTTATGATCGTTTGAAAAATGATGCATTAGTGTATGTTGAGTTTCCATGTACACTCAACATTGCTTCCAAAAACATTTTGACAAAAATTTTTTCGAAAAATTTCAAAATAATTTAGCAAAAAGTAGATGTTTTTAGATTCCATTTTTCAAGGCAAAGACGATAGACAATGTTATTCAACGAAAAAATCAATTCTTCAGGGTGAAAATCGAGGATATAAGTGTGAACTTATATCAGTTGATATCTCGGTGCAATTTTAAGCTAGCGCAAATCTGATAACACAGATCGACGCAGCTTAAAAATCCGCATCGAATGCACTATACTACATTGAGAAACGCTTAATACACAAATTAGTTATGATCGTTTGAAAAATGATGCATTAGTGTATGTTGAGTTTCCATGTACACTCAACATTGCTTCCAAAAACATTTTGACAAAAATTTTTTCGAAAAATTTCAAAATAATTTAGCAAAAAGTAGATGTTTTTAGATTCCATTTTTCAAGACAAAGACGATAGACAATGTTATTCAACGAAAAATCAATTCTTCAGGGTGAAAATCGAGGATATAAGTGTGAACTTATATCAGTTGATATCTCGGTGCATTTTTAAGCTAGCGCAAATCTGATAACACAGATCGACGCAGCTTAAAAATCCGCATCGAATGCACTATACTACATTGAGAAACGCTTAATACACAAATTAGTTATGATTGTTTGAAAAATGATGCATTAGTGTATGTTGAGTTTCCATGTACACTCAACATTGCTTCCAAAAACATTTTGACAAAAATTTTTTCGAAAAATTTCAAAATAATTTAGCAAAAAGTAGATGTTTTTAAATTCCATTTTTCAAGGCAAAGACGATAGACAATGTTATTCAACGAAAAAATCAATTCTTCAGGGTGAAAATCGAGGATATAAGTGTGAACTTATATCAGTTGATATCTCGGTGCATTTTTAAGCTAGCGCAAATCTGATAACACAGATCGACGCAGCTTAAAAATCCGCATCGAATGCACTATACTACATTGAGAAACGCTTAATACACAAATTAGTTATGATTGTTTGAAAAATGATGCATTAGTGTATGTTGAGTTTCCATGTACACTCAACATTGCTTCCAAAAACATTTTGACAAAAATTTTTTCGAAAAATTTCAAAATAATTTAGCAAAAAGTAGATGTTTTTAGATTCCATTTTTCAAGGCAAAGACGATAGACAATGTTATTCAACGAAAAAATCAATTCTTCAGGGTGAAAATCGAGGATATAAGTGTGAACTTATATCAGTTGATATCTCGGTGCATTTTTAAGCTAGCGCAAATCTGATAACACAGATCGACGCAGCTTAAAAATCCGCATCGAATGCACTATACTACATTGAGAAACGTTTGATACAAAAATTAGTTATGATCGTTTGAAAAATGATGCATTAGTGTATGTTGAGTTTCCATGTACACTCAACATTGCTTCCAAAAACATTTTGACAAAAATTTTTTCCAAAAATTTCAAAATAATTTAGCAAAAAGTAGATGTTTTTAGATTCCATTTTCCAAGGCAAAGACGATGGACAATGTTATTCAACGAAAAAATTAATTCTTCAGGGTGAAAATCGAGGATATAAGTGTGAACTTATATCAGTTGATATCTCGGTGCAATTTTAAGCTAGCGCAAATCTGATAACACAGATCGACGCAGCTTAAAAATCCGCATCGAATGCACTATACTACATTGAGAAACGCTTAATACACAAATTAGTTATGATCGTTTGAAAAATGATGCATTAGTGTATGTTGAGTTTCCATGTACACTCAACATTGCTTCCAAAAACATTTTGACAAAAATTTTTTCGAAAAATTTCAAAATAATTTAGCAAAAAGTAGATGTTTTTAGATTCCATTTTTCAAGACAAAGACGATAGACAATGTTATTCAACGAAAAATCAATTCTTCAGGGTGAAAATCGAGGATATAAGTGTGAACTTATATCAGTTGATATCTCGGTGCATTTTTAAGCTAGCGCAAATCTGATAACACAGATCGACGCAGCTTAAAAATCCGCATCGAATGCACTATACTACATTGAGAAACGCTTAATACACAAATTAGTTATGATTGTTTGAAAAATGATGCATTAGTGTATGTTGAGTTTCCATGTACACTCAACATTGCTTCCAAAAACATTTTGACAAAAATTTTTTCGAAAAATTTCAAAATAATTTAGCAAAAAGTAGATGTTTTTAAATTCCATTTTTCAAGGCAAAGACGATAGACAATGTTATTCAACGAAAAAATCAATTCTTCAGGGTGAAAATCGAGGATATAAGTGTGAACTTATATCAGTTGATATCTCGGTGCATTTTTAAGCTAGCGCAAATCTGATAACACAGATCGACGCAGCTTAAAAATCCGCATCGAATGCACTATACTACATTGAGAAACGCTTAATACACAAATTAGTTATGATTGTTTGAAAAATGATGCATTAGTGTATGTTGAGTTTCCATGTACACTCAACATTGCTTCCAAAAACATTTTGACAAAAATTTTTTCGAAAAATTTCAAAATAATTTAGCAAAAAGTAGATGTTTTTAGATTCCATTTTTCAAGGCAAAGACGATAGACAATGTTATTCAACGAAAAAATCAATTCTTCAGGGTGAAAATCGAGGATATAAGTGTGAACTTATATCAGTTGATATCTCGGTGCATTTTTAAGCTAGCGCAAATCTGATAACACAGATCGACGCAGCTTAAAAATCCGCATCGAATGCACTATACTACATTGAGAAACGTTTGATACAAAAATTAGTTATGATCGTTTGAAAAATGATGCATTAGTGTATGTTGAGTTTCCATGTACACTCAACATTGCTTCCAAAAACATTTTGACAAAAATTTTTTCCAAAAATTTCAAAATAATTTAGCAAAAAGTAGATGTTTTTAGATTCCATTTTCCAAGGCAAAGACGATGGACAATGTTATTCAACGAAAAAATTAATTCTTCAGGGTGAAAATCGAGGATATAAGTGTGAACTTATATCAGTTGATATCTCGGTGCATTTTTAAGCTAGCGCAAATCTGATAACACAGATCGACGCAGCTTAAAAATCCGCATCGAATGCACTATACTACATTGAGAAACGCTTGATACAAAAATTAGTTATGATCGTTTGAAAAATGATGCATTAGTGTATGTTGAGTTTCCATGTACACTCAACCTTGCTTCCAAAAACATTTTGACAAAAATTTTTTCGAAAAATTTCAAAATAATTTAGCAAAAAGTAGATGTTTTTAGATTCCATTTTTCAAGGCAAAGACGATAGACAATGTTATTCAACGAAAAAATCAATTCTTCAGGGTGAAAATCGAGGATATAAGTGTGAACTTATATCAGTTGATATCTCGGTGCAATTTTAAGCTAGCGCAAATCTGATAACACAGATCGACGCAGCTTAAAAATCCGCATCGAATGCACTATACTACATTGAGAAACGCTTAATACACAAATTAGTTATGATCGTTTGAAAAATGATGCATTAGTGTATGTTGAGTTTCCATGTACACTCAACATTGCTTCCAAAAACATTTTGACAAAAATTTTTTCGAAAAATTTCAAAATAATTTAGCAAAAAGTAGATGTTTTTAGATTCCATTTTTCAAGACAAAGACGATAGACAATGTTATTCAACGAAAAATCAATTCTTCAGGGTGAAAATCGAGGATATAAGTGTGAACTTATATCAGTTGATATCTCGGTGCATTTTTAAGCTAGCGCAAATCTGATAACACAGATCGACGCAGCTTAAAAATCCGCATCGAATGCACTATACTACATTGAGAAACGCTTAATACACAAATTAGTTATGATTGTTTGAAAAATGATGCATTAGTGTATGTTGAGTTTCCATGTACACTCAACATTGCTTCCAAAAACATTTTGACAAAAATTTTTTCGAAAAATTTCAAAATAATTTAGCAAAAAGTAGATGTTTTTAGATTCCATTTTTCAAGGCAAAGACGATAGACAATGTTATTCAACGAAAAAATCAATTCTTCAGGGTGAAAATCGAGGATATAAGTGTGAACTTATATCAGTTGATATCTCGGTGCAATTTTAAGCTAGCGCAAATCTGATAACACAGATCGACGCAGCTTAAAAATCCGCATCGAATGCACTATACTACATTGAGAAACGCTTAATACACAAATTAGTTATGATCGTTTGAAAAATGATGCATTAGTGTATGTTGAGTTTCCATGTACACTCAACATTGCTTCCAAAAACATTTTGACAAAAATTTTTTCGAAAAATTTCAAAATAATTTAGCAAAAAGTAGATGTTTTTAGATTCCATTTTTCAAGACAAAGACGATAGACAATGTTATTCAACGAAAAATCAATTCTTCAGGGTGAAAATCGAGGATATAAGTGTGAACTTATATCAGTTGATATCTCGGTGCATTTTTAAGCTAGCGCAAATCTGATAACACAGATCGACGCAGCTTAAAAATCCGCATCGAATGCACTATACTACATTGAGAAACGCTTAATACACAAATTAGTTATGATTGTTTGAAAAATGATGCATTAGTGTATGTTGAGTTTCCATGTACACTCAACATTGCTTCCAAAAACATTTTGACAAAAATTTTTTCGAAAAATTTCGAAATAATTTAGCAAAAAGTAGATGTTTTTAAATTCCATTTTTCAAGGCAAAGACGATAGACAATGTTATTCAACGAAAAAATCAATTCTTCAGGGTGAAAATCGAGGATATAAGTGTGAACTTATATCAGTTGATATCTCGGTGCATTTTTAAGCTAGCGCAAATCTGATAACACAGATCGACGCAGCTTAAAAATCCGCATCGAATGCACTATACTACATTGAGAAACGCTTAATACACAAATTAGTTATGATTGTTTGAAAAATGATGCATTAGTGTATGTTGAGTTTCCATGTACACTCAACATTGCTTCCAAAAACATTTTGACAAAAATTTTTTCGAAAAATTTCAAAATAATTTAGCAAAAAGTAGATGTTTTTAGATTCCATTTTTCAAGGCAAAGACGATAGACAATGTTATTCAACGAAAAAATCAATTCTTCAGGGTGAAAATCGAGGATATAAGTGTGAACTTATATCAGTTGATATCTCGGTGCATTTTTAAGCTAGCGCAAATCTGATAACACAGATCGACGCAGCTTAAAAATCCGCATCGAATGCACTATACTACATTGAGAAACGTTTGATACAAAAATTAGTTATGATCGTTTGAAAAATGATGCATTAGTGTATGTTGAGTTTCCATGTACACTCAACATTGCTTCCAAAAACATTTTGACAAAAATTTTTTCCAAAAATTTCAAAATAATTTAGCAAAAAGTAGATGTTTTTAGATTCCATTTTCCAAGGCAAAGACGATGGACAATGTTATTCAACGAAAAAATTAATTCTTCAGGGTGAAAATCGAGGATATAAGTGTGAACTTATATCAGTTGATATCTCGGTGCATTTTTAAGCTAGCGCAAATCTGATAACACAGATCGACGCAGCTTAAAAATCCGCATCGAATGCACTATACTACATTGAGAAACGCTTGATACAAAAATTAGTTATGATCGTTTGAAAAATGATGCATTAGTGTATGTTGAGTTTCCATGTACACTCAACATTGCTTCCAAAAACATTTTGACAAAAATTTTTTCGAAAAATTTCAAAATAATTTAGCAAAAAGTAGATGTTTTTAGATTCCATTTTTCAAGGCAAAGACGATAGACAATGTTATTCAACGAAAAAATCAATTCTTCAGGGTGAAAATCGAGGATATAAGTGTGAACATATATCAGTTGATATCTCGGTGCAATTTTAAGCTAGCGCAAATCTGATAACACAGATCGACGCAGCTTAAAAATCCGCATCGAATGCACTATACTACATTGAGAAACGCTTAATACACAAATTAGTTATGATCGTTTGAAAAATGATGCATTAGTGTATGTTGAGTTTCCATGTACACTCAACATTGCTTCCAAAAACATTTTGACAAAAATTTTTTCGAAAAATTTCAAAATAATTTAGCAAAAAGTAGATGTTTTTAGATTCCATTTTTCAAGACAAAGACGATAGACAATGTTATTCAACGAAAAATCAATTCTTCAGGGTGAAAATCGAGGATATAAGTGTGAACTTATATCAGTTGATATCTCGGTGCATTTTTAAGCTAGCGCAAATCTGATAACACAGATCGACGCAGCTTAAAAATCCGCATCGAATGCACTATACTACATTGAGAAACGCTTAATACACAAATTAGTTATGATTGTTTGAAAAATGATGCATTAGTGTATGTTGAGTTTCCATGTACACTCAACATTGCTTCCAAAAACATTTTGACAAAAATTTTTTCGAAAAATTTCAAAATAATTTAGCAAAAAGTAGATGTTTTTAAATTCCATTTTTCAAGGCAAAAACGATAGACAATGTTATTCAACGAAAAAATCAATTCTTCAGGGTGAAAATCGAGGATATAAGTGTGAACTTATATCAGTTGATATCTCGGTGCATTTTTAAGCTAGCGCAAATCTGATAACACAGATCGACGCAGCTTAAAAATCCGCATCGAATGCACTATACTACATTGAGAAACGCTTAATACACAAATTAGTTATGATTGTTTGAAAAATGATGCATTAGTGTATGTTGAGTTTCCATGTACACTCAACATTGCTTCCAAAAACATTTTGACAAAAATTTTTTCGAAAAATTTCAGAATAATTTAGCAAAAAGTAGATGTTTTTAAATTCCATTTTTCAAGGCAAAGACGATAGACAATGTTATTCAACGAACAAATCAGTTCTTCAGGGTGAAAATCGAGGATATAAGTGTGAACTTATATCAAGTGATATCTCGGTGCATTTTTAAGCTAGCGCAAATCTGATAACACAGATCGACGCAGCTTAAAAATCCGCATCGAATGCACTATACTACATTGAGAAACGCTTAATACACAAATTAGTTATGATTGTTTGAAAAATGATGCATTAGTGTATGTTGAGTTTCCATGTACACTCAACATTGCTTCCAAAAACATTTTGACAAAAATTTTTTCGAAAAATTTCAAAATAATTTAGCAAAAAGTAGATGTTTTTAAATTCCATTTTTCAAGGCAAAGACGATAGACAATGTTATTCAACGAAAAAATCAATTCTTCAGGGTGAAAATCGAGGATATAAGTGTGAACTTATATCAGTTGATATCTCGGTGCATTTTTAAGCTAGCGCAAATCTGATAACACAGATCGACGCAGCTTAAAAATCCGCATCGAATGCACTATACTACATTGAGAAACGCTTAATACACAAATTAGTTATGATTGTTTGAAAAATGATGCATTAGTGTATGTTGAGTTTCCATGTACACTCAACATTGCTTCCAAAAACATTTTGACAAAAATTTTTTCGAAAAATTTCAAAATAATTTAGCAAAAAGTAGATGTTTTTAAATTCCATTTTTCAAGGCAAAGACGATAGACAATGTTATTCAACGAAAAAATCAATTCTTCAGGGTGAAAATCGAGGATATAAGTGTGAACTTATATCAGTTGATATCTCGGTGCATTTTTAAGCTAGCGCAAATCTGATAACACAGATCGACGCAGCTTAAAAATCCGCATCGAATGCACTATACTACATTGAGAAACGCTTAATACACAAATTAGTTATGATTGTTTGAAAAATGATGCATTAGTGTATGTTGAGTTTCCATGTACACTCAACATTGCTTCCAAAAACATTTTGACAAAAATTTTTTCGAAAAATTTCAAAAAAATTTAGCAAAAAGTAGATGTTTTTAAATTCCATTTTTCAAGGCAAAGACGATAGACAATGTTATTCAACGAAAAAATCAGTTCTTCAGGGTGAAAATCGAGGATATAAGTGTGAACTTATATCAAGTGATATCTCGGTGCATTTTTAAGCTAGCGCAAATCTGATAACACAGATCGACGCAGCTTAAAAATCCGCATCGAATGCACTATACTACATTGAGAAACGCTTAATACACAAATTAGTTATGATTGTTTGAAAAATGATGCATTAGTGTATGTTGAGTTTCCATGTACACTCAACATTGCTTCCAAAAACATTTTGACAAAAATTTTTTCGAAAAATTTCAAAATAATTTAGCAAAAAGTAGATGTTTTTAAATTCCATTTTTCAAGGCAAAGACGATAGACAATGTTATTCAACGAAAAAATCAATTCTTCAGGGTGAAAATCGAGGATATAAGTGTGAACTTATATCAGTTGATATCTCGGTGCATTTTTAAGCTAGCGCAAATCTGATAACACAGATCGACGCAGCTTAAAAATCCGCATCGAATGCACTATACTACATTGAGAAACGCTTAATACACAAATTAGTTATGATTGTTTGAAAAATGATGCATTAGTGTATGTTGAGTTTCCATGTACACTCAACATTGCTTCCAAAAACATTTTGACAAAAATTTTTTCGAAAAATTTCAAAATAATTTAGCAAAAAGTAGATGTTTTTAAATTCCATTTTTCAAGGCAAAGACGATAGACAATGTTATTCAACGAAAAAATCAATTCTTCAGGGTGAAAATCGAGGATATAAGTGTGAACTTATATCAGTTGATATCTCGGTGCATTTTTAAGCTAGCGCAAATCTGATAACACAGATCGACGCAGCTTAAAAATCCGCATCGAATGCACTATACTACATTGAGAAACGCTTAATACACAAATTAGTTATGATTGTTTGAAAAATGATGCATTAGTGTATGTTGAGTTTCCATGTACACTCAACATTGCTTCCAAAAACATTTTGACAAAAATTTTTTCGAAAAATTTCAAAATAATTTAGCAAAAAGTAGATGTTTTTAAATTCCATTTTTCAAGGCAAAGACGATAGACAATGTTATTCAACGAAAAAATCAGTTCTTCAGGGTGAAAATCGAGGATATAAGTGTGAACTTATATCAAGTGATATCTCGGTGCATTTTTAAGCTAGCGCAAATCTGATAACACAGATCGACGCAGCTTAAAAATCCGCATCGAATGCACTATACTACATTGAGAAACGCTTAATACACAAATTAGTTATGATTGTTTGAAAAATGATGCATTAGTGTATGTTGAGTTTCCATGTACACTCAAC
Source organism: Auanema rhodensis (assembly GCA_964057225.1). Classification (NCBI taxonomy): domain Eukaryota; kingdom Metazoa; phylum Nematoda; class Chromadorea; order Rhabditida; family Rhabditidae; genus Auanema; species Auanema rhodense. Next base: position 2,419,289 of record OZ059899.1, on the reverse strand, counting down.
ATTGCTTCCAAAAACATTTTGACAAAAATTTTTTCGAAAAATTTCAAAATAATTTAGCAAAAAGTAGATGTTTTTAAATTCCATTTTTCAAGGCAAAGACGATAGACAATGTTATTCAACGAAAAAATCAGTTCTTCAGGGTGAAAATCGAGGATATAAGTGTGAACTTATATCAGTTGATATCTCGGTGCATTTTTAAGCTAGCGCAAATCTGATAACACAGATCGACGCAGCTTAAAAATCCGCATCGAATGCACTATACTACATTGAGAAACGCTTAATACACAAATTAGTTATGATTGTTTGAAAAATGATGCATTAGTGTATGTTGAGTTTCCATGTACACTCAACATTGCTTCCAAAAACATTTTGACAAAAATTTTTTCGAAAAATTTCAAAATAATTTAGCAAAAAGTAGATGTTTTTAGATTCCATTTTTCAAGGCAAAGACGATAGACAATGTTATTCAACGAAAAAATCAATTCTTCAGGGTGAAAATCGAGGATATAAATGTGAACTTATATCAGTTGATATCTCGGTGCATTTTTAAGCTAGCGCAAATCTGATAACACAGATCGACGCAGCTTAAAAATCCGCATCGAATGCACTATACTACATTGAGAAACGTTTGATACAAAAATTAGTTATGATCGTTTGAAAAATGATGCATTAGTGTATGTTGAGTTTCCATGTACACTCAACATTGCTTCCAAAAACATTTTGACAAAAATTTTTTCCAAAAATTTCAAAATAATTTAGCAAAAAGTAGATGTTTTTAGATTCCATTTTCCAAGGCAAAGACGATGGACAATGTTATTCAACGAAAAAATTAATTCTTCAGGGTGAAAATCGAGGATATAAGTGTGAACTTATATCAGTTGATATCTCGGTGCATTTTTAAGCTAGCGCAAATCTGATAACACAGATCGACGCAGCTTAAAAATCCGCATCGAATGCACTATACTACATTGAGAAACGCTTGATACAAAAATTAGTTATGATCGTTTGAAAAATGATGCATTAGTGTATGTTGAGTTTCCATGTACACTCAACATTGCTTCCAAAAACATTTTGACAAAAATTTTTTCGAAAAATTTCAAAATAATTTAGCAAAAAGTAGATGTTTTTAGATTCCATTTTTCAAGGCAAAGACGATAGACAATGTTATTCAACGAAAAAATCAATTCTTCAGGGTGAAAATCGAGGATATAAGTGTGAACTTATATCAGTTGATATCTCGGTGCATTTTTAAGCTAGCGCAAATCTGATAACACAGATCGACGCAGCTTAAAAATCCGCATCGAATGCACTATACTACATTGAGAAACGCTTAATACACAAATTAGTTATGATTGTTTGAAAAATGATGCATTAGTGTATGTTGAGTTTCCATGTACACTCAACATTGCTTCCAAAAACATTTTGACAAAAATTTTTTCCAAAAATTTCAAAATAATTTAGCAAAAAGTAGATGTTTTTAGATTCCATTTTTCAAGGCAAAGACGATGGACAATGTTATTCAACGAAAAAATTAATTCTTCAGGGTGAAAATCGAGGATATAAGTGTGAACTTATATCAGTTGATATCTCGGTGCATTTTTAAGCTAGCGCAAATCTGATAACACAGATCGACGCAGCTTAAAAATCCGCATTGAATGCACTATACTACATTGAGAAACGCTTGATACAAAAATTAGTTATGATCGTTTGAAAAATGATGCATTAGTGTATGTTGAGTTTCCATGTACACTCAACATTGCTTCCAAAAACATTTTGACAAAAATTTTTTCGAAAAATTTCAAAATAATTTAGCAAAAAGTAGATGTTTTTAGATTCCATTTTTCAAGGCAAAGACGATAGACAATGTTATTCAACGAAAAAATCAATTCTTCAGGGTGAAAATCGAGGATATAAGTGTGAACTTATATCAGTTGATATCTCGGTGCATTTTTAAGCTAGCGCAAATCTGATGACACAGATCGACGCAGCTTAAAAATCCGCATCGAATGCACTATACTACATTGAAAAACGCTTAATACACAAATTAGTTATGATTGTTTGAAAAATGATGCATTAGTGTATGTTGAGTTTCCATGTACACTCAACATTGCTTCCAAAAACATTTTGACAAAAATTTTTTCGAAAAATTTCAAAATAATTTAGCAAAAAGTAGATGTTTTTAGATTCCATTTTTCAAGGCAAAGACGATAGACAATGTTATTCAACGAAAAAATCAATTCTTCAGGGTGAAAATCGAGGATATAAGTGTGAACTTATATCAGTTGATATCTCGGTGCATTTTTAAGCTAGCGCAAATCTGATAACACAGATCGACGCAGCTTAAAAATCCGCATCGAATGCACTATACTACATTGAGAAACGTTTGATACAAAAATTAGTTATGATCGTTTGAAAAATGATGCATTAGTGTATGTTGAGTTTCCATGTACACTCAACATTGCTTCCAAAAACATTTTGACAAAAATTTTTTCCAAAAATTTCAAAATAATTTAGCAAAAAGTAGATGTTTTTAGATTCCATTTTTCAAGGCAAAGACGATGGACAATGTTATTCAACGAAAAAATTAATTCTTCAGGGTGAAAATCGAGGATATAAGTGTGAACTTATATCAGTTGATATCTCGGTGCATTTTTAAGCTAGCGCAAATCTGATAACACAGATCGACGCAGCTTAAAAATCCGCATTGAATGCACTATACTACATTGAGAAACGCTTGATACAAAAATTAGTTATGATCGTTTGAAAAATGATGCATTAGTGTATGTTGAGTTTCCATGTACACTCAACATTGCTTCCAAAAACATTTTGACAAAAATTTTTTCGAAAAATTTCAAAATAATTTAGCAAAAAGTAGATGTTTTTAGATTCCATTTTTCAAGGCAAAGACGATAGACAATGTTATTCAACAAAAAAATCAATTCTTCAGGGTGAAAATCGAGGATATAAGTGTGAACTTATATCAGTTGATATCTCGGTGCATTTTTAAGCTAGCGCAAATCTGATGACACAGATCGACGCAGCTTAAAAATCCGCATCGAATGCACTATACTACATTGAGAAACGTTTGATACAAAAATTAGTTATGATCGTTTGAAAAATGATGCATTAGTGTATGTTGAGTTTCCATGTACACTCAACATTGCTTCCAAAAACATTTTGACAAAAATTTTTTCCAAAAATTTCAAAATAATTTAGCAAAAAGTAGATGTTTTTAGATTCCATTTTCCAAGGCAAAGACGATGGACAATGTTATTCAACGAAAAAATTAATTCTTCAGGGTGAAAATCGAGGATATAAGTGTGAACTTATATCAGTTGATATCTCGGTGCATTTTTAAGCTAGCGCAAATCTGATAACACAGATCGACGCAGCTTAAAAATCCGCATCGAATGCACTATACTACATTGAGAAACGCTTGATACAAAAATTAGTTATGATCGTTTGAAAAATGATGCATTAGTGTATGTTGAGTTTCCATGTACACTCAACATTGCTTCCAAAAACATTTTGACAAAAATGTTTTCGAAAAATTTCAAAATAATTTAGCAAAAAGTAGATGTTTTTAAATTCCATTTTTCAAGGCAAAGACGATAGACAATGGTATTCAACGAAAAAATCAATTCTTCAGGGTGAAAATCGAGGATATAAGTGTGAACTTATATCAGTTGATATCTCGGTGCATTTTTAAGCTAGCGCAAATCTGATAACACAGATCGACGCAGCTTAAAAATCCGCATCGAATGCACTATACTACATTGAGAAACGCTTGATACAAAAATTAGTTATGATCGTTTGAAAAATGATGCATTAGTGTATGTTGAGTTTCCATGTACACTCAACATTGCTTCCAAAAACATTTTGACAAAAATTTTTTCGAAAAATTTCAAAATAATTTAGCAAAAAGTAGATGTTTTTAGATTCCATTTTTCAAGGCAAAGACGATAGACAATGTTATTCAACGAAAAAATCAATTCTTCAGGGTGAAAATCGAGGATATAAGTGTGAACTTATATCAGTTGATATCTCGGTGCATTTTTAAGCTAGCGCAAATCTGATAACACAGATCGACGCAGCTTAAAAATCCGCATCGAATGCACTATACTACATTGAGAAACGCTTAATACACAAATTAGTTATGATTGTTTGAAAAATGATGCATTAGTGTATGTTGAGTTTCCATGTACACTCAACATTGCTTCCAAAAACATTTTGACAAAAATTTTTTCCAAAAATTTCAAAATAATTTAGCAAAAAGTAGATGTTTTTAGATTCCATTTTTCAAGGCAAAGACGATGGACAATGTTATTCAACGAAAAAATTAATTCTTCAGGGTGAAAATCGAGGATATAAGTGTGAACTTATATCAGTTGATATCTCGGTGCATTTTTAAGCTAGCGCAAATCTGATAACACAGATCGACGCAGCTTAAAAATCCGCATCGAATGCACTATACTACATTGAGAAACGCTTGATACAAAAATTAGTTATGATCGTTTGAAAAATGATGCATTAGTGTATGTTGAGTTTCCATGTACACTCAACATTGCTTCCAAAAACATTTTGACAAAAATTTTTTCGAAAAATTTCAAAATAATTTAGCAAAAAGTAGATGTTTTTAGATTCCATTTTTCAAGGCAAAGACGATAGACAATGTTATTCAACGAAAAAATCAATTCTTCAGGGTGAAAATCGAGGATATAAGTGTGAACTTATATCAGTTGATATCTCGGTGCATTTTTAAGCTAGCGCAAATCTGATGACACAGATCGACGCAGCTTAAAAATCCGCATCGAATGCACTATACTACATTGAGAAAAGCTTAATACACAAATTAGTTATGATTGTTTGAAAAATGATGCATTAGTGTATGTTGAGTTTCCATGTACACTCAACATTGCTTCCAAAAACATTTTGACAAAAATTTTTTCGAAAAATTTCAAAATAATTTAGCAAAAAGTAGATGTTTTTAAATTCCATTTTTCAAGGCAAAAACGATAGACAATGTTATTCAACGAAAAAATCAATTCTTCAGGGTGAAAATCGAGGATATAAGTGTGAACTTATATCAGTTGATATCTCGGTGCATTTTTAAGCTAGCGCAAATCTGATAACACAGATCGACGCAGCTCAAAAATCCGCATCGAATGCACTATACTACATTGAGAAACGCTTAATACACAAATTAGTTATGATTGTTTGAAAAATGATGCATTAGTGTATGTTGAATTTCCATGTACACTCAACATTGCTTCCAAAAACATTTTGACAAAAATTTTTTCGAAAAATTTCAAAATAATTTAGCAAAAAGTAGATGTTTTTAGATTCTATTTTTCAAGGCAAAGACGATAGACAATGTTATTCAACGAAAAAATCAATTCTTCAGGGTGAAAATCGAGGATATAAGTGTGAACTTATATCAGTTGATATCTCGGTGCATTTTTAAGCTAGCGCAAATCTGATAACACAGATTGACGCAGCTTAAAAATCCGCATCGAATGCAATATACTACATTGAGAAACGTTTGATACAAAAATTAGTTATGATCGTTTGAAAAATGATGCATTAGTGTATGTTGAGTTTCCATGTACACTCAACATTGCTTCCAAAAACATTTTGACAAAGATTTTTTCCAAAAATTTCAAAATAATTTAGCAAAAAGTAGATGTTTTTAGATTCCATTTTCCAAGGCAAAGACGATGGACAATGTTATTCAACGAAAAAATTAATTCTTCAGGGTGAAAATCGAGGATATAAGTGTGAACTTATATCAGTTGATATCTCGGTGCATTTTTAAGCTAGCGCAAATCTGATAACACAGATCGACGCAGCTTAAAAATCCGCATCGAATGCACTATACTACATTGAGAAACGCTTAATACACAAATTAGTTATGATTGTTTGAAAAATGATGCATTAGTGTATGTTGAGTTTCCATGTACACTCAACATTGCTTCCAAAAACATTTTGACAAAAATTTTTTCCAAAAATTTCAAAATAATTTAGCAAAAAGTAGATGTTTTTAGATTCCATTTTTCAAGGCAAAGACGATGGACAATGTTATTCAACGAAAAAATTAATTCTTCAGGGTGAAAATCGAGGATATAAGTGTGAACTTATATCAGTTGATATCTCGGTGCATTTTTAAGCTAGCGCAAATCTGATAACACAGATCGACGCAGCTTAAAAATCCGCATTGAATGCACTATACTACATTGAGAAACGCTTGATACAAAAATTAGTTATGATCGTTTGAAAAATGATGCATTAGTGTATGTTGAGTTTCCATGTACACTCAACATTGCTTCCAAAAACATTTTGACAAAAATTTTTTCGAAAAATTTCAAAATAATTTAGCAAAAAGTAGATGTTTTTAGATTCCATTTTTCAAGGCAAAGACGATAGACAATGTTATTCAACGAAAAAATCAATTCTTCAGGGTGAAAATCGAGGATATAAGTGTGAACTTATATCAGTTGATATCTCGGTGCATTTTTAAGCTAGCGCAAATCTGATGACACAGATCGACGCAGCTTAAAAATCCGCATCGAATGCACTATACTACATTGAAAAACGCTTAATACACAAATTAGTTATGATTGTTTGAAAAATGATGCATTAGTGTATGTTGAGTTTCCATGTACACTCAACATTGCTTCCAAAAACATTTTGACAAAAATTTTTTCGAAAAATTTCAAAATAATTTAGCAAAAAGTAGATGTTTTTAGATTCCATTTTTCAAGGCAAAGACGATAGACAATGTTATTCAACGAAAAAATCAATTCTTCAGGGTGAAAATCGAGGATATAAGTGTGAACTTATATCAGTTGATATCTCGGTGCATTTTTAAGCTAGCGCAAATCTGATAACACAGATCGACGCAGCTTAAAAATCCGCATCGAATGCACTATACTACATTGAGAAACGTTTGATACAAAAATTAGTTATGATCGTTTGAAAAATGATGCATTAGTGTATGTTGAGTTTCCATGTACACTCAACATTGCTTCCAAAAACATTTTGACAAAAATTTTTTCCAAAAATTTCAAAATAATTTAGCAAAAAGTAGATGTTTTTAGATTCCATTTTTCAAGGCAAAGACGATGGACAATGTTATTCAACGAAAAAATTAATTCTTCAGGGTGAAAATCGAGGATATAAGTGTGAACTTATATCAGTTGATATCTCGGTGCATTTTTAAGCTAGCGCAAATCTGATAACACAGATCGACGCAGCTTAAAAATCCGCATTGAATGCACTATACTACATTGAGAAACGCTTGATACAAAAATTAGTTATGATCGTTTGAAAAATGATGCATTAGTGTATGTTGAGTTTCCATGTACACTCAACATTGCTTCCAAAAACATTTTGACAAAAATTTTTTCGAAAAATTTCAAAATAATTTAGCAAAAAGTAGATGTTTTTAGATTCCATTTTTCAAGGCAAAGACGATAGACAATGTTATTCAACAAAAAAATCAATTCTTCAGGGTGAAAATCGAGGATATAAGTGTGAACTTATATCAGTTGATATCTCGGTGCATTTTTAAGCTAGCGCAAATCTGATGACACAGATCGACGCAGCTTAAAAATCCGCATCGAATGCACTATACTACATTGAGAAACGTTTGATACAAAAATTAGTTATGATCGTTTGAAAAATGATGCATTAGTGTATGTTGAGTTTCCATGTACACTCAACATTGCTTCCAAAAACATTTTGACAAAAATTTTTTCCAAAAATTTCAAAATAATTTAGCAAAAAGTAGATGTTTTTAGATTCCATTTTCCAAGGCAAAGACGATGGACAATGTTATTCAACGAAAAAATTAATTCTTCAGGGTGAAAATCGAGGATATAAGTGTGAACTTATATCAGTTGATATCTCGGTGCATTTTTAAGCTAGCGCAAATCTGATAACACAGATCGACGCAGCTTAAAAATCCGCATCGAATGCACTATACTACATTGAGAAACGCTTGATACAAAAATTAGTTATGATCGTTTGAAAAATGATGCATTAGTGTATGTTGAGTTTCCATGTACACTCAACATTGCTTCCAAAAACATTTTGACAAAAATGTTTTCGAAAAATTTCAAAATAATTTAGCAAAAAGTAGATGTTTTTAAATTCCATTTTTCAAGGCAAAGACGATAGACAATGGTATTCAACGAAAAAATCAATTCTTCAGGGTGAAAATCGAGGATATAAGTGTGAACTTATATCAGTTGATATCTCGGTGCATTTTTAAGCTAGCGCAAATCTGATAACACAGATCGACGCAGCTTAAAAATCCGCATCGAATGCACTATACTACATTGAGAAACGCTTGATACAAAAATTAGTTATGATCGTTTGAAAAATGATGCATTAGTGTATGTTGAGTTTCCATGTACACTCAACATTGCTTCCAAAAACATTTTGACAAAAATTTTTTCGAAAAATTTCAAAATAATTTAGCAAAAAGTAGATGTTTTTAGATTCCATTTTTCAAGGCAAAGACGATAGACAATGTTATTCAACGAAAAAATCAATTCTTCAGGGTGAAAATCGAGGATATAAGTGTGAACTTATATCAGTTGATATCTCGGTGCATTTTTAAGCTAGCGCAAATCTGATAACACAGATCGACGCAGCTTAAAAATCCGCATCGAATGCACTATACTACATTGAGAAACGCTTAATACACAAATTAGTTATGATTGTTTGAAAAATGATGCATTAGTGTATGTTGAGTTTCCATGTACACTCAACATTGCTTCCAAAAACATTTTGACAAAAATTTTTTCCAAAAATTTCAAAATAATTTAGCAAAAAGTAGATGTTTTTAGATTCCATTTTTCAAGGCAAAGACGATGGACAATGTTATTCAACGAAAAAATTAATTCTTCAGGGTGAAAATCGAGGATATAAGTGTGAACTTATATCAGTTGATATCTCGGTGCATTTTTAAGCTAGCGCAAATCTGATAACACAGATCGACGCAGCTTAAAAATCCGCATCGAATGCACTATACTACATTGAGAAACGCTTGATACAAAAATTAGTTATGATCGTTTGAAAAATGATGCATTAGTGTATGTTGAGTTTCCATGTACACTCAACATTGCTTCCAAAAACATTTTGACAAAAATTTTTTCGAAAAATTTCAAAATAATTTAGCAAAAAGTAGATGTTTTTAGATTCCATTTTTCAAGGCAAAGACGATAGACAATGTTATTCAACGAAAAAATCAATTCTTCAGGGTGAAAATCGAGGATATAAGTGTGAACTTATATCAGTTGATATCTCGGTGCATTTTTAAGCTAGCGCAAATCTGATGACACAGATCGACGCAGCTTAAAAATCCGCATCGAATGCACTATACTACATTGAGAAAAGCTTAATACACAAATTAGTTATGATTGTTTGAAAAATGATGCATTAGTGTATGTTGAGTTTCCATGTACACTCAACATTGCTTCCAAAAACATTTTGACAAAAATTTTTTCGAAAAATTTCAAAATAATTTAGCAAAAAGTAGATGTTTTTAAATTCCATTTTTCAAGGCAAAAACGATAGACAATGTTATTCAACGAAAAAATCAATTCTTCAGGGTGAAAATCGAGGATATAAGTGTGAACTTATATCAGTTGATATCTCGGTGCATTTTTAAGCTAGCGCAAATCTGATAACACAGATCGACGCAGCTCAAAAATCCGCATCGAATGCACTATACTACATTGAGAAACGCTTAATACACAAATTAGTTATGATTGTTTGAAAAATGATGCATTAGTGTATGTTGAATTTCCATGTACACTCAACATTGCTTCCAAAAACATTTTGACAAAAATTTTTTCGAAAAATTTCAAAATAATTTAGCAAAAAGTAGATGTTTTTAGATTCTATTTTTCAAGGCAAAGACGATAGACAATGTTATTCAACGAAAAAATCAATTCTTCAGGGTGAAAATCGAGGATATAAGTGTGAACTTATATCAGTTGATATCTCGGTGCATTTTTAAGCTAGCGCAAATCTGATAACACAGATTGACGCAGCTTAAAAATCCGCATCGAATGCAATATACTACATTGAGAAACGTTTGATACAAAAATTAGTTATGATCGTTTGAAAAATGATGCATTAGTGTATGTTGAGTTTCCATGTACACTCAACATTGCTTCCAAAAACATTTTGACAAAGATTTTTTCCAAAAATTTCAAAATAATTTAGCAAAAAGTAGATGTTTTTAGATTCCATTTTCCAAGGCAAAGACGATGGACAATGTTATTCAACGAAAAAATTAATTCTTCAGGGTGAAAATCGAGGATATAAGTGTGAACTTATATCAGTTGATATCTCGGTGCATCTTTAAGCTAGCGCAAATCTGATAACACAGATCGACGCAGCTTAAAAATCCGCATCGAATGCACTATACTACATTGAGAAACGCTTAATACACAAATTAGTTATGATTGTTTGAAAAATGATGCATTAGTGTATGTTGAGTTTCCATGTACACTCAACATTGCTTCCAAAAACATTTTGACAAAAATTTTTTCCTAAAATTTCAAAATAATTTAGCAAAAAGTAGATGTTTTTAGATTCCATTTTTCAAGGCAAAGACGATGGACAATGTTATTCAACGAAAAAATTAATTCTTCAGGGTGAAAATCGAGGATATAAGTGTGAACTTATATCAGTTGATATCTCGGTGCATTTTTAAGCTAGCGCAAATCTGATAACACAGATCGACGCAGCTTAAAAATCCGCATCGAATGCACTATACTACATTGAGAAACGCTTAATACACAAATTAGTTATGATTGTTTGAAAAATGATGCATTAGTGTATGTTGAATTTCCATGTACACTCAACATTGCTTCCAAAAACATTTTGACAAAAATTTTTTCGAAAAATTTCAAAATAATTTAGCAAAAAGTAGATGTTTTTAGATTCTATTTTTCAAGGCAAAGACGATAGACAATGTTATTCAACGAAAAAATCAATTCTTCAGGGTGAAAAGCGAGGATATAAGTGTGAACTTATATCAGTTGATATCTCGGTGCATTTTTAAGCTAGCGCAAATCTGATAACACAGATCGACGCAGCTTAAAAATCCGCATCGAATGCACTATACTACATTGAGAAACGTTTGATACAAAAATTAGTTATGATCGTTTGAAAAATGATGCATTAGTGTATGTTGAGTTTCCATGTACACTCAACATTGCTTCCAAAAACATTTTGACAAAAATTTTTTCCAAAAATTTCAAAATAATTTAGCAAAAAGTAGATGTTTTTAGATTCCATTTTCCAAGGCAAAGACGATGGACAATGTTATTCAACGAAAAAATTAATTCTTCAGGGTGAAAATCGAGGATATAAGTGTGAACTTATATCAGTTGATATCTCGGTGCATCTTTAAGCTAGCGCAAATCTGATAACACAGATCGACGCAGCTTAAAAATCCGCATCGAATGCACTATACTACATTGAGAAACGCTTGATACAAAAATTAGTTATGATCGTTTGAAAAATGATGCATTAGTGTATGTTGAGTTTCCATGTACACTCAACATTGCTTCCAAAAACATTTTGACAAACATTTTTTCGAAAAATTTCAAAATAATTTAGCAAAAAGTAGATGTTTTTAGATTCCATTTTTTAAGGCAAAGACGATAGACAATGTTATTCAACGAAAAAATCAATTCTTCAGGGTGAAAAGCGAGGATATAAGTGTGAACTTATATCAGTTGATATCTCGGTGCATTTTTAAGCTAGCGCAAATCTGATAACACAGATCGACGCAGCTTAAAAATCCGCATCGAATGCACTATACTACATTGAGAAACGCTTAATACACAAATTAGTTATGATTGTTTGAAAAATGATGCATTAGTGTATGTTGAGTTTCCATGTACACTCAACATTGCTTCCAAAAACATTTTGACAAAAATTTTTTCCAAAAATTTCAAAATAATTTAGCAAAAAGTAGATGTTTTTAGATTCCATTTTTCAAGGCAAAGACGATGGACAATGTTATTCAACGAAAAAATTAATTCTTCAGGGTGAAAATCGAGGATATAAGTGTGAACTTATATCAGTTGATATCTCGGTGCATTTTTAAGCTAGCGCAAATCTGATAACACAGATCGACGCAGCTTAAAAATCCGCATCGAATGCACTATACTACATTGAGAAACGTTTGATACAAAAATTAGTTATGATCGTTTGAAAAATGATGCATTAGTGTATGTTGAGTTTCCATGTACACTCAACATTGCTTCCAAAAACATTTTGACAAAAATTTTTTCGAAAAATTTCAAAATAATTTAGCAAAAAGTAGATGTTTTTAGATTCCATTTTTCAAGGCAAAGACGATAGACAATGTTATTCAACGAAAAAATCAATTCTTCAGGGTGAAAATCGAGGATATAAGTGTGAACTTATATCAGTTGATATCTCGGTGCATCTTTAAGCTAGCGCAAATCTGATAACACAGATCGACGCAGCTTAAAAATCCGCATCGAATGCACTATACTACATTGAGAAACGCTTGATACAAAAATTAGTTATGATCGTTTGAAAAATGATGCATTAGTGTATGTTGAGTTTCCATGTACACTCAACATTGCTTCCAAAAACATTTTGACAAACATTTTTTCGAAAAATTTCAAAATAATTTAGCAAAAAGTAGATGTTTTTAGATTCCATTTTTCAAGGCAAAGACAATAGACAATGTTATTCAACGAAAAAATCAATTCTTCAGGGTGAAAAGCGAGGATATAAGTGTGAACTTATATCAGTTGATATCTCGGTGCATTTTTAAGCTAGCGCAAATCTGATAACACAGATCGACGCAGCTTAAAAATCCGCATCGAATGCACTATACTACATTGAGAAACGCTTAATACACAAATTAGTTATGATTGTTTGAAAAATGATGCATTAGTGTATGTTGAGTTTCCATGTACACTCAACATTGCTTCCAAAAACATTTTGACAAAAATTTTTTCCAAAAATTTCAAAATAATTTAGCAAAAAGTAGATGTTTTTAGATTCCATTTTTCAAGGCAAAGACGATGGACAATGTTATTCAACGAAAAAATTAATTCTTCAGGGTGAAAATCGAGGATATAAGTGTGAACTTATATCAGTTGATATCTCGGTGCATTTTTAAGCTAGCGCAAATCTGATAACACAGATCGACGCAGCTTAAAAATCCGCATCGAATGCACTATACTACATTGAGAAACGCTTGATACAAAAATTAGTTATGATCGTTTGAAAAATGATGCATTAGTGTATGTTGAGTTTCCATGTACACTCAACATTGCTTCCAAAAACATTTTGACAAAAATTTTTTCGAAAAATTTCAAAATAATTTAGCAAAAAGTAGATGTTTTTAGATTCCATTTTTCAAGGCAAAGACGATAGACAATGTTATTCAACGAAAAAATCAATTCTTCAGGGTGAAAATCGAGGATATAAGTGTGAACTTATATCAGTTGATATCTCGGTGCATTTTTAAGCTAGCGCAAATCTGATAACACAGATCGACGCAGCTTAAAAATCCGCATCGAATGCACTATACTACATTGAGAAACGCTTAATACACAAATTAGTTATGATTGTTTGAAAAATGATGCATTAGTGTATGTTGAGTTTCCATGTACACTCAACATTGCTTCCAAAAACATTTTGACAAAAATGTTTTCCAAAAATTTCAAAATAATTTAGCAAAAAGTAGATGTTTTTAGATTCCATTTTTCAAGGCAAAGACGATGGACAATGTTATTCAACGAAAAAATTAATTCTTCAGGGTGAAAATCGAGGATATAAGTGTGAACTTATATCAGTTGATATCTCGGTGCATTTTTAAGCTAGCGCAAATCTGATAACACAGATCGACGCAGCTTAAAAATTCGCATCGAATGCACTATACTACATTGAGAAACGTTTGATACAAAAATTAGTTATGATCGTTTGAAAAATGATGCATTAGTGTATGTTGAGTTTCCATGTACACTCAACATTGCTTCCAAAAACATTTTGACAAAAATTTTTTCGAAAAATTTCAAAATAATTTAGCAAAAAGTAGATGTTTTTAGATTCCATTTTTCAAGGCAAAGACGATAGACAATGTTATTCAACGAAAAAATCAATTCTTCAGGGTGAAAATCGAGGATATAAGTGTGAACTTATATCAGTTGATATCTCGGTGCATTTTTAAGCTAGCGCAAATCTGATAACACAGATCGACGCAGCTTAAAAATCCGCATCGAATGCACTATACTACATTGAGAAACGCTTAATACACAAATTAGTTATGATTGTTTGAAAAATGATGCATTAGTGTATGTTGAGTTTCCATGTACACTCAACATTGCTTCCAAAAACATTTTGACAAAAATTTTTTCGAAAAATTTCAAAATAATTTAGCAAAAAGTAGATGTTTTTAGATTCCATTTTCCAAGGCAAAGACGATGGACAATGTTATTCAACGAAAAAATTAATTCTTCAGGGTGAAAATCGAGGATATAAGTGTGAACTTATATCAGTTGATATCTCGGTGCATTTTTAAGCTAGCGCAAATCTGATAACACAGATCGACGCAGCTTAAAAATCCGCATCGAATGCACTATACTACATTGAGAAACGCTTAATACACAAATTAGTTATGATTGTTTGAAAAATGATGCATTAGTGTATGTTGAGTTTCCATGTACACTCAACATTGCTTCCAAAAACATTTTGACAAAAATGTTTTCCAAAAATTTCAAAATAATTTAGCAAAAAGTAGATGTTTTTAGATTCCATTTTTCAAGGCAAAGACGATGGACAATGTTATTCAACGAAAAAATTAATTCTTCAGGGTGAAAATCGAGGATATAAGTGTGAACTTATATCAGTTGATATCTCGGTGCATTTTTAAGCTAGCGCAAATCTGATAACACAGATCGACGCAGCTTAAAAATCCGCATCGAATGCACTATACTACATTGAGAAACGTTTGATACAAAAATTAGTTATGATCGTTTGAAAAATGATGCATTAGTGTATGTTGAGTTTCCATGTACACTCAACATTGCTTCCAAAAACATTTTGACAAAAATTTTTTCGAAAAATTTCAAAATAATTTAGCAAAAAGTAGATGTTTTTAGATTCCATTTTTCAAGGCAAAGACGATAGACAATGTTATTCAACGAAAAAATCAATTCTTCAGGGTGAAAATCGAGGATATAAGTGTGAACTTATATCAGTTGATATCTCGGTGCATTTTTAAGCTAGCGCAAATCTGATAACACAGATCGACGCAGCTTAAAAATCCGCATCGAATGCACTATACTACATTGAGAAACGTTTGATACAAAAATTAGTTATGATCGTTTGAAAAATGATGCATTAGTGTATGTTGAGTTTCCATGTACACTCAACATTGCTTCCAAAAACATTTTGACAAAAATTTTTTCGAAAAATTTCAAAATAATTTAGCAAAAAGTAGATGTTTTTAGATTCCATTTTTCAAGGCAAAGACGATAGACAATGTTATTCAACGAAAAAATCAATTCTTCAGGGTGAAAATCGAGGATATAAGTGTGAACTTATATCAGTTGATATCTCGGTGCATTTTTAAGCTAGCGCAAATCTGATAACACAGATCGACGCAGCTTAAAAATCCGCATCGAATGCACTATATTACATTGAGAAACGCTTAATACACAAATTAGTTATGATTGTTTGAAAAATGATGCATTAGTGTATGTTGAGTTTCCATGTACACTCAACATTGCTTCCAAAAACATTTTGACAAAAATTTTTTCGAAAAATTTCAAAATAATTTAGCAAAAAGTAGATGTTTTTAAATTCCATTTTTCAAGGCAAAGACGATAGACAATGTTATTCAACGAAAAAATCAATTCTTCAGGGTGAAAATCGAGGATATAAGTGTGAACTTATATCAGTTGATATCTCGGTGCATTTTTAAGCTAGCGCAAATCTGATAACACAGATCGACGCAGCTTAAAAATCCGCATCGAATGCACTATATTACATTGAGAAACGCTTAATACACAAATTAGTTATGATTGTTTGAAAAATGATGCATTAGTGTATGTTGAGTTTCCATGTACACTCAACATTGCTTCCAAAAACATTTTGACAAAAATTTTTTCGAAAAATTTCAAAATAATTTAGCAAAAAGTAGATGTTTTTAAATTCCATTTTTCAAGGCAAAGACGATAGACAATGTTATTCAACGAAAAAATCAATTCTTCAGGGTGAAAATCGAGGATATAAGTGTGAACTTATATCAGTTGATATCTCGGTGCATTTTTAAGCTAGCGCAAATCTGATAACACAGATCGACGCAGCTTAAAAATCCGCATCGAATGCACTATACTACATTGAGAAACGCTTAATACACAAATTAGTTATGATTGTTTGAAAAATGATGCATTAGTGTATGTTGAGTTTCCATGTACACTCAACATTGCTTCCAAAAACATTTTGACAAAAATTTTTTCGAAAAATTTCAGAATAATTTAGCAAAAAGTAGATGTTTTTAGATTCCATTTTTCAAGGCAAAGACGATAGACAATGTTATTCAACGAAAAAATCAATTCTTCAGGGTGAAAATCGAGGATATAAGTGTGAACTTATATCAGTTGACATCTCGGTGCATTTTTAAGCTAGCGCAAATCTGATAACACAGATCGACGCAGCTTAAAAATCCGCATCGAATGCACTATACTACATTGAGAAACGTTTGATACAAAAATTAGTTATGATCGTTTGAAAAATGATGCATTAGTGTATGTTGAGTTTCCATGTACACTCAACATTGCTTCCAAAAACATTTTGACCAAAATTTTTTTCCAAAATTTCAAAATAATTTAGCAAAAAGTAGATGTTTTTAGATTCCATTTTCCAAGGCAAAGACGATGGACAATGTTATTCAACGAAAAAATTAATTCTTCAGGGTGAAAATCGAGGATATAAGTGTGAACTTATATCAGTTGATATCTCCGTGCATTTTTAAGCTAGCGCAAATCTGATAACACAGATCGACGCAGCTTAAAAATCCGCATCGAATGCACTATACTACATTGAGAAACGCTTGATACAAAAATTAGTTATGATCGTTTGAAAAATGATGCATTAGTGTATGTTGAGTTTCCATGTACACTCAACATTGCTTCCAAAAACATTTTGACAAAAATTTTTTCGAAAAATTTCAAAATAATTTAGCAAAAAGTAGATGTTTTTAGATTCCATTTTTCAAGGCAAAGACGATAGACAATGTTATTCAACGAAAAAATCAATTCTTCAGGGTGAAAATCGAGGATATAAGTGTGAACTTATATCAGTTGATATCTCGGTGCATTTTTAAGCTAGCGCAAATCTGATAACACAGATCGACGCAGCTTAAAAATCCGCATCGAATGCACTATACTACATTGAGAAACGCTTAATACACAAATTAGTTATGATTGTTTGAAAAATGATGCATTAGTGTATGTTGAGTTTCCATGTACACTCAACATTGCTTCCAAAAACATTTTGACAAAAATTTTTTCCAAAAATTTCAGAATAATTTAGCAAAAAGTAGATGTTTTTAGATTCCATTTTTCAAGGCAAAGACGATGGACAATGTTATTCAACGAAAAAATTAATTCTTCAGGGTGAAAATCGAGGATATAAGTGTGAACTTATATCAGTTGATATCTCGGTGCATTTTTAAGCTAGCGCAAATCTGATAACACAGATCGACGCAGCTTAAAAATCCGCATCGAATGCACTATACTACATTGAGAAACGCTTGATACAAAAATTAGTTATGATCGTTTGAAAAATGATGCATTAGTGTATGTTGAGTTTCCATGTACACTCAACATTGCTTCCAAAAACATTTTGACAAAAATTTTTTCGAAAAATTTCAAAATAATTTAGCAAAAAGTAGATGTTTTTAGATTCCATTTTTCAAGGCAAAGACGATAGACAATGTTATTCAACGAAAAAATCAATTCTTCAGGGTGAAAATCGAGGATATAAGTGTGAACTTATATCAGTTGATATCTCGGTGCATTTTTAAGCTAGCGCAAATCTGATAACACAGATCGACGCAGCTTAAAAATCCGCATCGAATGCACTATACTACATTGAGAAACGCTTAATACACAAATTAGTTATGATTGTTTGAAAAATGATGCATTAGTGTATGTTGAGTTTCCATGTACACTCAACATTGCTTCCAAAAACATTTTGACAAAAATTTTTTCCAAAAATTTCAAAATAATTTAGCAAAAAGTAGATGTTTTTAGATTCCATTTTCCAAGGCAAAGACGATGGACAATGTTATTCAACGAAAAAATTAATTCTTCAGGGTGAAAATCGAGGATATAAGTGTGAACTTATATCAGTTGATATCTCCGTGCATTTTTAAGCTAGCGCAAATCTGATAACACAGATCGACGCAGCTTAAAAATCCGCATCGAATGCACTATACTACATTGAGAAACGCTTGATACAAAAATTAGTTATGATCGTTTGAAAAATGATGCATTAGTGTATGTTGAGTTTCCATGTACACTCAACATTGCTTCCAAAAACATTTTGACAAAAATTTTTTCGAAAAATTTCAAAATAATTTAGCAAAAAGTAGATGTTTTTAGATTCCATTTTTCAAGGTAAAGACGATAGACAATGTTATTCAACGAAAAAATCAATTCTTCAGGGTGAAAATCGAGGATATAAGTGTGAACTTATATCAGTTGATATCTCGGTGCATTTTTAAGCTAGCGCAAATCTGATAACACAGATCGACGCAGCTTAAAAATCCGCATCGAATGCACTATACTACATTGAGAAACGCTTAATACAAAAATCAGTTATGATCGTTTGAAAAATGATGCATTAGTGTATGTTGAGTTTCCATGTACACTCAACATTGCTTCCAAAAACATTTTGACAAAAATTTTTTCGAAAAATTTCAAAATAATTTAGCAAAAAGTAGATGTTTTTAGATTCCATTTTTCAAGGCAAAGACGATAGACAATGTTATTCAACGAAAAAATCAATTCTTCAGGGTGAAAATCGAGGATATAAGTGTGAACTTATATCAGTTGATATCTCGGTGCATTTTTAAGCTAGCGCAAATCTGATAACACAGATCGACGCAGCTTAAAAATCCGCATCGAATGCACTATACTACATTGAGAAACGCTTAATACACAAATTAGTTATGATTGTTTGAAAAATGATGCATTAGTGTATGTTGAGTTTCCATGTACACTCAACATTGCTTCCAAAAACATTTTGACAAAAATTTTTTCCAAAAATTTCAAAATAATTTAGCAAAAAGTAGATGTTTTTAGATTCCATTTTTCAAGGCAAAGACGATGGACAATGTTATTCAACGAAAAAATTAATTCTTCAGGGTGAAAATCGAGGATATAAGTGTGAACTTATATCAGTTGATATCTCGGTGCATTTTTAAGCTAGCGCAAATCTGATAACACAGATCGACGCAGCTTAAAAATCCGCATCGAATGCACTATACTACATTGAGAAACGCTTGATACAAAAATTAGTTATGATCGTTTGAAAAATGATGCATTAGTGTATGTTGAGTTTCCATGTACACTCAACATTGCTTCCAAAAACATTTTGACAAAAATTTTTTCGAAAAATTTCAAAATAATTTAGCAAAAAGTAGATGTTTTTAGATTCCATTTTTCAAGGCAAAGACGATAGACAATGTTATTCAACGAAAAAATCAATTCTTCAGGGTGAAAATCGAGGATATAAGTGTGAACTTATATCAGTTGATATCTCGGTGCATTTTTAAGCTAGCGCAAATCTGATAACACAGATCGACGCAGCTTAAAAATCCGCATCGAATGCACTATACTACATTGAGAAACGCTTAATACACAAATTAGTTATGATTGTTTGAAAAATGATGCATTAGTGTATGTTGAGTTTCCATGTACACTCAACATTGCTTCCAAAAACATTTTGACAAAAATTTTTTCCAAAAATTTCAAAATAATTTAGCAAAAAGTAGATGTTTTTAGATTCCATTTTTCAAGGCAAAGACGATTGACAATGTTATTCAACGAAAAAATTAATTCTTCAGGGTGAAAATCGAGGATATAAGTGTGAACTTATATCAGTTGATATCTCGGTGCATTTTTAAGCTAGCGCAAATCTGATAACACAGATCGACGCAGCTTAAAAATCCGCATCGAATGCACTATACTACATTGAGAAACGCTTGATACAAAAATTAGTTATGATCGTTTGAAAAATGATGCATTAGTGTATGTTGAGTTTCCATGTACACTCAACATTGCTTCCAAAAACATTTTGACAAAAATTTTTTCGAAAAATTTCAAAATAATTTAGCAAAAAGTAGATGTTTTTAGATTCCATTTTTCAAGGCAAAGACGATAGACAATGTTATTCAACGAAAAAATCAATTCTTCAGGGTGAAAATCGAGGATATAAGTGTGAACTTATATCAGTTGATATCTCGGTGCATTTTTAAGCTAGCGCAAATCTGATAACACAGATCGACGCAGCTTAAAAATCCGCATCGAATGCACTATACTACATTGAGAAACGCTTAATACACAAATTAGTTATGATTGTTTGAAAAATGATGCATTAGTGTATGTTGAGTTTCCATGTACACTCAACATTGCTTCCAAAAACATTTTGACAAAAATTTTTTCCAAAAATTTCAAAATAATTTAGCAAAAAGTAGATGTTTTTAGATTCCATTTTCCAAGGCAAAGACGATGGACAATGTTATTCAACGAAAAAATTAATTCTTCAGGGTGAAAATCGAGGATATAAGTGTGAACTTATATCAGTTGATATCTCCGTGCATTTTTAATCTAGCGCAAATCTGATAACACAGATCGACGCAGCTTAAAAATCCGCATCGAATGCACTATACTACATTAAGAAACGCTTGATACAAAAATTAGTTATGATTGTTTGAAAAATGATGCATTAGTGTATGTTGAGTTTCCATGTACACTCAACATTGCTTCCAAAAACATTTTGACAAAAATTTTTTCGAAAAATTTCAAAATAATTTAGCAAAAAGTAGATGTTTTTAGATTCCATTTTTCAAGGCAAAGACGATGGACAATGTTATTCAACGAAAAAATTAATTCTTCAGGGTGAAAATCGAGGATATAAGTGTGAACTTATATCAGTTGATATCTCGGTGCATTTTTAAGCTAGCGCAAATCTGATAACACAGATCGACGCAGCTTAAAAATCCGCATCGAATGCACTATACTACATTGAGAAACGCTTGATACAAAAATTAGTTATGATCGTTTGAAAAATGATGCATTAGTGTATGTTGAGTTTCCATGTACACTCAACATTGCTTCCAAAAACATTTTGACAAAAATTTTTTCCAAAAATTTCAAAATAATTGAGCAAAAAGTAGATGTTTTTAGATTCCATTTTACAAGGCAAAGACGATGGACAATGTTATTCAACGAAAAAAATAATTCTTCAGGGTGAAAATCGAGGATATAAGTGTGAACTTATATCAGTTGATATCTCGGTGCATTTTTAAGCTAGCGCAAATCTGATAACACAGATCGACGCAGCTTAAAAATCCGCATCGAATGCACTATACTACATTGAGAAACGCTTGATACAAAAATTAGTTATGATCGTTTGAAAAATGATGCATTAGTGTATGTTGAGTTTCCATGTACACTCAACATTGCTTCCAAAAACGTGTCAAGAATATGGCTATAGATACTAAAATGAATAGTATAAATGAAGATAAATATATAATATAATTTATATAAAATATTAAGATAACAATTATTCATCAAAAAATTAAATAAAATGAATAATTTGAATAAAATGACCCATTGATAAAACAATCCATAGTAATCGCGCTCCATTTAGAGATTGTTGGTAAACAGTGAACTGTTGATAATCAACTACCGTAATCTGATTAAAACAATATTTAGTTGTTTTTGTCCTAAAATTATTGTGATAAGGAATTTTTTTATATTTTTTTCAGTTTGGAATTTTCTCTTGAATTTTTTTGTATTTTTTTTTGTTTTCTTTAATAAATCTTTCTCTTTTTATTTTTCGTTCTTTGATTTGGGGGCCGAACCGGTCTTCACTATTTTATTGTTTGGGTTGAGCTAATTGCTCATATAACCCTGTTTGAAAGCTCGAATAGAGTTTGGTGAAAAAGTCACTGCTACCTGAATAGGGTTCTGTTTGTATTCATTCAATTTTGTTTGGTATTTGCCGAATAAAAGTGAAGTTTACAGAACAATTATCATTTGACAGTGTTGGTAACAACAGTGTCTCTTGGTATATTGTTGTACGGTTGTTTTTGGTTAAAGTGTTTTCTTTTAAACACTTTTTCTGATTTCTTCCGCTGTGAACTACATTCAGAACTTGGGTAGTAGTAACTAATATCAAGTAAATTCAATTTTCTTGATATAAGTGCTTGTTTGATTCTTTCAAATAGCAATAAATTAGTAGAGGAAACTTCTAGTAATTTTTTTTCATTGATAGGTGAAATGTCATTTGTGAATGAATTGCTCGATATGGACTTCGAGAGCGCATTTGAAGAGGTAATGTTGAATTCATTCATCTCTGAAATATTATCGGCTATAGAGCCGTTGAATGATTGTTTACGTAAAGATTTTACGGAAAAAATCAGGAATTCTGCTGAGAAAAGGAGAGCAGAGCAGAAAGTTGCTAATTTGATAAACTCAATAAAGCAAAATTTAGCTAGTGAATTGCGAAAAGGGCAAAATTGGAGATTTATCCAGTCCATTATTACAGTAATGAACAAGAGTGGGCTCAAAAAGCCTTCAGAGTTGGGTAATACTCTGAAGTTAGCTGATAAACGAGCGGAAACAACTAAATTCATTTGTGAGATTTTCCAACTCAATGAAAGTGAGATAGTGGACGAGATGAGGGCCATTAATAGTACTATGAAAGATTTATGCGATTTTTTCAAATGTGATAAAAAATCTTTGAAGCATGAAATATTTAATAGTTTTAATTTGCAGAGATCAGCAGCTATCGAGAGCCAAGCGCAATTAGCTATGGCGGATATGATGATTGATGACAAAGCAGCAGGTAAAATAGAAGAGGAAAATTCTGAAATTGAATATATTTTACAGTTGCATCGACAGAAGGAGTTAGGAACAACTCAGAAATGGTTGACGGATGTTCAACAGGAACAGGAAAAAAAAGAGGGATTAGACTCCAAGGGTGAGTCATCTTTGCCTTTTAATGGACTCAGCGCGCAGAATGAAGCGTTTTTGGACATAATGCGAGCGCAATTGCTGCCTGATGTTCCAAGTTTTTCGAGTGGGTCGTTCGAGAAATGGAACCATTTTGTAGAAGGGTTTCACCTGAAATACCCAAAAAGCACGTGGTCGGCAAGCGGCCGCAGAACGCTGTTTGTAGAAAAATTAAGAGGAGAGGTGAGAGATAGGTATGATGAGTTGCCTGAAATAATCAGAAACAGTTCGCTCGACAAAATAATAGAGGAACTGAATAAGCAACATGAGTATTCTAAGAGAGCAAGTAGGTTAGATGCCATAGCTGCTCTTAAATCTTTGAAGTTTGACAACAATAGCAATCTAATAAGCTTTTGTAAGAAACTAGAAGAAACTTCTAGGAAGGCTTACCCCGGATTGTCTATGTCAAAGTTATCGTTCACAAGAGCTCAAGTCTTGTATGAGGTACTCAGAGAATGTACTTGTGCATTACAAGTACTTGAGACAATAGAGACTAGTGAAGAAGGGGAGGTGTATGAGAAGGTGAAAGAGGTCGCTTTACGTTGTGAAAGAAATAAGCGCATTCACTACAATCAGCATAGAAAGGACAGAATACCTGAAGTAAACCTGCCCAGGCTGAGATTTTTGAAGCAGAATAATACTGCTAGTGGTCAACACATGACCAATCGTGGCAGTTACGTAACTGAAAAGGTTCGTAATTTTCCACAGAGAAAAGAAGTTATTTGTTACATATGTAACAGAAGTGGTCATATAGCAACACATTGTGCTGAGAGAAAACGACCATCAGACAATTCTAAAAGAATTGAAGAAGAACAGAACAATATGGGTTCTGTTATGAATAAGCAAGCTGTTGCATGGAACAAAACTATCAAAACATGCAACAACAGCTATGATGCAAAATTGATTGGTGAGCAGAGTTTACTACCTATGTTAATCTGCAGTATGAGAAATAAAAAAGTTCTTATTGACACGGGATCACAAATATCAGTGATGTCGTCACAAGCTCTAGTTAATTTGATGAATGAAGGGGTTGACTTAGATAGAAGTGTAACTCAACTTCCTTGGAATGGAGATAAGTTCATAGCGAATGCCTCGGGTACGCGAATGAATTTTGTTGGAGCAATAAGCTGTGAAGTTTATTGCTCAGAAAGTAAAAAAACTGCACAAGTATGTTTTTTGGTGAGAAAAAGTAGAGATGATTCTATACTTATTGGTACGAATGCCCTGAAAGATTTGGGCATATCTTTGAAGTTTTATAGAAAAGAGGCCATAGCCTTACAGAGAGTTTATATACCTGCGAATAAAAGTAGAACGCTACAAATCTCATGTGACGAGCAGAAAGATAGCTTACTGGTATCCCATAGGAGTGATATACCCACGGGAATATGTAAAGTGGACACCAATAGTTCCACTACAGTGATTGTGGCTAACATGACATGCCAGCCAACCACGATAACGAAAGGAGAGATTGTCGGTAAATGGGAGTCCGAGAATTGGACTGAAAAGCTGACTGCACTGAATGAGATGCACAAAACCCATAAGCCTCAACAACAGTTTAAAAAAACAGCACCATAACTAATTTCTTGTTGAAATTTAAATTTTCTCATGTATGTTGTAAATGTTTATTTTTATTATTGTTTTTAATGAAACTGTTAAACTATTGAATAAATAGTAATAAGAAGAATTTTTTCTCGGGACGAGAAATTTGAGAGGCCGGGGATGTCAAGAATATGGCTATAGATACTAAAATGAATAGTATAAATGAAGATAAATATATAATATAATTTATATAAAATATTAAGATAACAATTATTCATCAAAAAATTAAATAAAATGAATAATTTGAATAAAATGACCCATTGATAAAACAATCCATAGTAATCGCGCTCCATTTAGAGATTGTTGGTAAACAGTGAACTGTTGATAATCAACTACCGTAATCTGATTAAAACAATATTTAGTTGTTTTTGTCCTAAAATTATTGTGATAAGGAATTTTTTTATATTTTTTTCAGTTTGGAATTTTCTCTTGAATTTTTTTGTATTTTTTTTTGTTTTCTTTAATAAATCTTTCTCTTTTTATTTTTCGTTCTTTGATTATTTTGACAAAAATTTTTTCGAAAAATTTCAAAATAATTTAGCAAAAAGTAGATGTTTTTAGATTCCTTTTTTTAAGGCAAAGACGATGGACAATGTTATTCAACGAAAAAATTAATTCTTCAGGGTGCAAATCGAGGATATAAGTGTGAACTTATATCAGTTGATATCTCGGTGCATTTTTAATCTAGCGCAAATCTGATAACACAGATCGACGCAGCTTAAAAATCCGCATCGAATGCACTATACTACATTAAGAAACGCTTGATACAAAAATTAGTTATGATTGTTTGAAAAATGATGCATTAGTGTATGTTGAGTTTCCATGTACACTCAACATTGCTTCCAAAAACATTTTGACAAAAATTTTTTCGAAAAATTTCAAAATAATTTAGCAAAAAGTAGATGTTTTTAAATTCCATTTTTCAAGGCAAAGACGATAGACAATGTTATTCAACGAAAAAATCAATTCTTCAGGGTGAAAATCGAGGATATAAGTGTGAACTTATATCAGTTGATATCTCGGTGCATTTTCAAGCTAGCGCAAATCTGATAACACAGATCGACGCAGCTTAAAAATCCGCATCGAATGCACTATACTACATTGAGAAACGCTTAATACACAAATTAGTTATGATTGTTTGAAAAATGATGCATTAGTGTATGTTGAGTTTCCATGTACACTCAACATTGCTTCCAAAAACATTTTGACAAAAATTTTTTCGAAAAATTTCAAAATAATTTAGCAAAAAGTAGATGTTTTTAGATTCCATTTTTCAAGGCAAAGACGATAGACAATGTTATTCAACGAAAAAATCAATTCTTCAGGGTGAAAATCGAGGATATAAGTGTGAACTTATATCAGTTGATATCTCGGTGCATTTTTAAGCTAGCGCAAATCTGATAACACAGATCGACGCAGCTTAAAAATCCGCATCGAATGCACTATACTACATTGAGAAACGCTTAATACACAAATTAGTTATGATTGTTTGAAAAATGATGCATTAGTGTATGTTGAGTTTCCATGTACACTCAACATTGCTTCCAAAAACATTTTGACAAAAATTTTTTCCAAAAATTTCAAAATAATTTAGCAAAAAGTAGATGTTTTTAGATTCCATTTTTCACG
Source organism: Auanema rhodensis (assembly GCA_964057225.1). NCBI lineage: Eukaryota > Metazoa > Nematoda > Chromadorea > Rhabditida > Rhabditidae > Auanema > Auanema rhodense. The sequence continues at coordinate 2,392,740 of OZ059899.1, read as the reverse complement.
GCAAAGACGATGGACAATGTTATTCAACGAAAAAATTAATTCTTCAGGGTGAAAATCGAGGATATAAGTGTGAACTTATATCAGTTGATATCTCGGTGCATTTTTAAGCTAGCGCAAATCTGATAACACAGATCGACGCAGCTTAAAAATCCGCATCGAATGCACTATACTACATTGAGAAACGCTTAATACACAAATTAGTTATGATTGTTTGAAAAATGATGCATTAGTGTATGTTGAGTTTCCATGTACACTCAACATTGCTTCCAAAAACATTTTGACAAAAATTTTTTCCAAAAATTTCAAAATAATTTAGCAAAAAGTAGATGTTTTTAGATTCCATTTTTCACGGCAAAGACGATGGACAATGTTATTCAACGAAAAAATTAATTCTTCAGGGTGAAAATCGAGGATATAAGTGTGAACTTATATCAGTTGATATCTCGGTGCATTTTTAAGCTAGCGCAAATCTGATAACACAGATCGACGCAGCTTAAAAATCCGCATCGAATGCACTATACTACATTGAGAAACGCTTGATACAAAAATTAGTTATGATCGTTTGAAAAATGATGCATTAGTGTATGTTGAGTTTCCATGTACACTCAACATTGCTTCCAAAAACGTGTCAAGAATATGGCTATAGATACTAAAATGAATAGTATAAATGAAGATAAATATATAATATAATTTATATAAAATATTAAGATAACAATTATTCATCAAAAAATTAAATAAAATGAATAATTTGAATAAAATGACCCATTGATAAAACAATCCATAGTAATCGCGCTCCATTTAGAGATTGTTGGTAAACAGTGAACTGTTGATAATCAACTACCGTAATCTGATTAAAACAATATTTAGTTGTTTTTGTCCTAAAATTATTGTGATAAGGAATTTTTTTATATTTTTTTCAGTTTGGAATTTTCTCTTGAATTTTTTTGTATTTTTTTTTGTTTTCTTTAATAAATCTTTCTCTTTTTATTTTTCGTTCTTTGATTTGGGGGCCGAACCGGTCTTCACTATTTTATTGTTTGGGTTGAGCTAATTGCTCATATAACCCTGTTTGAAAGCTCGAATAGAGTTTGGTGAAAAAGTCACTGCTACCTGAATAGGGTTCTGTTTGTATTCATTCAATTTTGTTTGGTATTTGCCGAATAAAAGTGAAGTTTACAGAACAATTATCATTTGACAGTGTTGGTAACAACAGTGTCTCTTGGTATATTGTTGTACGGTTGTTTTTGGTTAAAGTGTTTTCTTTTAAACACTTTTTCTGATTTCTTCCGCTGTGAACTACATTCAGAACTTGGGTAGTAGTAACTAATATCAAGTAAATTCAATTTTCTTGATATAAGTGCTTGTTTGATTCTTTCAAATAGCAATAAATTAGTAGAGGAAACTTCTAGTAATTTTTTTTCATTGATAGGTGAAATGTCATTTGTGAATGAATTGCTCGATATGGACTTCGAGAGCGCATTTGAAGAGGTAATGTTGAATTCATTCATCTCTGAAATATTATCGGCTATAGAGCCGTTGAATGATTGTTTACGTAAAGATTTTACGGAAAAAATCAGGAATTCTGCTGAGAAAAGGAGAGCAGAGCAGAAAGTTGCTAATTTGATAAACTCAATAAAGCAAAATTTAGCTAGTGAATTGCGAAAAGGGCAAAATTGGAGATTTATCCAGTCCATTATTACAGTAATGAACAAGAGTGGGCTCAAAAAGCCTTCAGAGTTGGGTAATACTCTGAAGTTAGCTGATAAACGAGCGGAAACAACTAAATTCATTTGTGAGATTTTCCAACTCAATGAAAGTGAGATAGTGGACGAGATGAGGGCCATTAATAGTACTATGAAAGATTTATGCGATTTTTTCAAATGTGATAAAAAATCTTTGAAGCATGAAATATTTAATAGTTTTAATTTGCAGAGATCAGCAGCTATCGAGAGCCAAGCGCAATTAGCTATGGCGGATATGATGATTGATGACAAAGCAGCAGGTAAAATAGAAGAGGAAAATTCTGAAATTGAATATATTTTACAGTTGCATCGACAGAAGGAGTTAGGAACAACTCAGAAATGGTTGACGGATGTTCAACAGGAACAGGAAAAAAAAGAGGGATTAGACTCCAAGGGTGAGTCATCTTTGCCTTTTAATGGACTCAGCGCGCAGAATGAAGCGTTTTTGGACATAATGCGAGCGCAATTGCTGCCTGATGTTCCAAGTTTTTCGAGTGGGTCGTTCGAGAAATGGAACCATTTTGTAGAAGGGTTTCACCTGAAATACCCAAAAAGCACGTGGTCGGCAAGCGGCCGCAGAACGCTGTTTGTAGAAAAATTAAGAGGAGAGGTGAGAGATAGGTATGATGAGTTGCCTGAAATAATCAGAAACAGTTCGCTCGACAAAATAATAGAGGAACTGAATAAGCAACATGAGTATTCTAAGAGAGCAAGTAGGTTAGATGCCATAGCTGCTCTTAAATCTTTGAAGTTTGACAACAATAGCAATCTAATAAGCTTTTGTAAGAAACTAGAAGAAACTTCTAGGAAGGCTTACCCCGGATTGTCTATGTCAAAGTTATCGTTCACAAGAGCTCAAGTCTTGTATGAGGTACTCAGAGAATGTACTTGTGCATTACAAGTACTTGAGACAATAGAGACTAGTGAAGAAGGGGAGGTGTATGAGAAGGTGAAAGAGGTCGCTTTACGTTGTGAAAGAAATAAGCGCATTCACTACAATCAGCATAGAAAGGACAGAATACCTGAAGTAAACCTGCCCAGGCTGAGATTTTTGAAGCAGAATAATACTGCTAGTGGTCAACACATGACCAATCGTGGCAGTTACGTAACTGAAAAGGTTCGTAATTTTCCACAGAGAAAAGAAGTTATTTGTTACATATGTAACAGAAGTGGTCATATAGCAACACATTGTGCTGAGAGAAAACGACCATCAGACAATTCTAAAAGAATTGAAGAAGAACAGAACAATATGGGTTCTGTTATGAATAAGCAAGCTGTTGCATGGAACAAAACTATCAAAACATGCAACAACAGCTATGATGCAAAATTGATTGGTGAGCAGAGTTTACTACCTATGTTAATCTGCAGTATGAGAAATAAAAAAGTTCTTATTGACACGGGATCACAAATATCAGTGATGTCGTCACAAGCTCTAGTTAATTTGATGAATGAAGGGGTTGACTTAGATAGAAGTGTAACTCAACTTCCTTGGAATGGAGATAAGTTCATAGCGAATGCCTCGGGTACGCGAATGAATTTTGTTGGAGCAATAAGCTGTGAAGTTTATTGCTCAGAAAGTAAAAAAACTGCACAAGTATGTTTTTTGGTGAGAAAAAGTAGAGATGATTCTATACTTATTGGTACGAATGCCCTGAAAGATTTGGGCATATCTTTGAAGTTTTATAGAAAAGAGGCCATAGCCTTACAGAGAGTTTATATACCTGCGAATAAAAGTAGAACGCTACAAATCTCATGTGACGAGCAGAAAGATAGCTTACTGGTATCCCATAGGAGTGATATACCCACGGGAATATGTAAAGTGGACACCAATAGTTCCACTACAGTGATTGTGGCTAACATGACATGCCAGCCAACCACGATAACGAAAGGAGAGATTGTCGGTAAATGGGAGTCCGAGAATTGGACTGAAAAGCTGACTGCACTGAATGAGATGCACAAAACCCATAAGCCTCAACAACAGTTTAAAAAAACAGCACCATAACTAATTTCTTGTTGAAATTTAAATTTTCTCATGTATGTTGTAAATGTTTATTTTTATTATTGTTTTTAATGAAACTGTTAAACTATTGAATAAATAGTAATAAGAAGAATTTTTTCTCGGGACGAGAAATTTGAGAGGCCGGGGATGTCAAGAATATGGCTATAGATACTAAAATGAATAGTATAAATGAAGATAAATATATAATATAATTTATATAAAATATTAAGATAACAATTATTCATCAAAAAATTAAATAAAATGAATAATTTGAATAAAATGACCCATTGATAAAACAATCCATAGTAATCGCGCTCCATTTAGAGATTGTTGGTAAACAGTGAACTGTTGATAATCAACTACCGTAATCTGATTAAAACAATATTTAGTTGTTTTTGTCCTAAAATTATTGTGATAAGGAATTTTTTTATATTTTTTTCAGTTTGGAATTTTCTCTTGAATTTTTTTGTATTTTTTTTTGTTTTCTTTAATAAATCTTTCTCTTTTTATTTTTCGTTCTTTGATTATTTTGACAAAAATTTTTTCGAAAAATTTCAAAATAATTTAGCAAAAAGTAGATGTTTTTAGATTCCTTTTTTTAAGGCAAAGACGATGGACAATGTTATTCAACGAAAAAATTAATTCTTCAGGGTGCAAATCGAGGATATAAGTGTGAACTTATATCAGTTGATATCTCGGTGCATTTTTAATCTAGCGCAAATCTGATAACACAGATCGACGCAGCTTAAAAATCCGCATCGAATGCACTATACTACATTAAGAAACGCTTGATACAAAAATTAGTTATGATTGTTTGAAAAATGATGCATTAGTGTATGTTGAGTTTCCATGTACACTCAACATTGCTTCCAAAAACATTTTGACAAAAATTTTTTCGAAAAATTTCAGAATAATTTAGCAAAAAGTAGATGTTTTTAAATTCCATTTTTCAAGGCAAAGACGATAGACAATGTTATTCAACGAAAAAATCAATTCTTCAGGGTGAAAATCGAGGATATAAGTGTGAACTTATATCAGTTGACATCTCGGTGCATTTTTAAGCTAGCGCAAATCTGATAACACAGATCGACGCAGCTTAAAAATCCGCATCGAATGCACTATACTACATTGAGAAACGTTTGATACAAAAATTAGTTATGATCGTTTGAAAAATGATGCATTAGTGTATGTTGAGTTTCCATGTACACTCAACATTGCTTCCAAAAACATTTTGACAAAAATTTTTTCGAAAAATTTCAAAATAATTTAGCAAAAAGTAGATGTTTTTAGATTCCATTTTTCAAGGCAAAGACGATAGACAATGTTATTCAACGAAAAAATTAATTCTTCAGGGTGAAAATCGAGGATATAAGTGTGAACTTATATCAGTTGATATCTCGGTGCATTTTTAAGCTAGCGCAAATCTGATAACACAGATCGACGCAGCTTAAAAATCCGCATCGAATGCACTATACTACATTGAGAAACGCTTGATACAAAAATTAGTTATGATCGTTTGAAAAATGATGCATTAGTGTATGTTGAGTTTCCATGTACACTCAACATTGCTTCCAAAAACATTTTGACAAAAATTTTTTCGAAAAATTTCAAAATAATTTAGCAAAAAGTAGATGTTTTTAGATTCCATTTTTCAAGGCAAAGACGATAGACAATGTTATTCAACGAAAAAATCAATTCTTCAGGGTGAAAATCGAGGATATAAGTGTGAACTTATATCAGTTGATATCTCGGTGCATTTTTAAGCTAGCGCAAATCTGATACACAGATCGATGCAGCTTAAAAATCCGCATCGAATGCACTATACTACATTGAGAAACGCTTAATACACAAATTAGTTATGATTGTTTGAAAAATGATGCATTAGTGTATGTTGAGTTTCCATGTACACTCAACATTGCTTCCAAAAACATTTTGACAAAAATTTTTTCCAAAAATTTCAAAATAATTTAGCAAAAAGTAGATGTTTTTAGATTCCATTTTTCAAGGCAAAGACGATGGACAATGTTATTCAACGAAAAAATTAATTCTTCAGGGTGAAAATCGAGGATATAAGTGTGAACTTATATCAGTTGATATCTCGGTGCATTTTTAAGCTAGCGCAAATCTGATAACACAGATCGACGCAGCTTAAAAATCCGCATCGAATGCACTATACTACATTGAGAAACGCTTGATACAAAAATTAGTTATGATCGTTTGAAAAATGATGCATTAGTGTATGTTGAGTTTCCATGTACACTCAACATTGCTTCCAAAAACATTTTGACAAAAATTTTTTCGAAAAATTTCAAAATAATTTAGCAAAAAGTAGATGTTTTTAAATTCCATTTTTCAAGGCAAAGACGATAGACAATGTTATTCAACGAAAAAATCAATTCTTCAGGGTGAAAATCGAGGATATAAGTGTGAACTTATATCAGTTGATATCTCGGTGCATTTTTAAGCTAGCGCAAATCTGATAACACAGATCGACGCAGCTTAAAAATCCGCATCGAATGCACTATACTACATTGAGAAACGCTTGATACAAAAATTAGTTATGATTGTTTGAAAAATGATGCATTAGTGTATGTTGAGTTTCCATGTACACTCAACATTGCTTCCAAAAACATTTTGACAAAAATTTTTTCGAAAAATTTCAAAATAATTTAGCAAAAAGTAGATGTTTTTAAATTCCATTTTTCAAGGCAAAGACGATAGACAATGTTATTCAACGAAAAAATCAATTCTTCAGGGTGAAAATCGAGGATATAAGTGTGAACTTATATCAGTTGATATCTCGGTGCATTTTTAAGCTAGCGCAAATCTGATAACACAGATCGACGCAGCTTAAAAATCCGCATCGAATGCACTATACTACATTGAGAAACGCTTAATACACAAATTAGTTATGATTGTTTGAAAAATGATGCATTAGTGTATGTTGAGTTTCCATGTACACTCAACATTGCTTCCAAAAACATTTTGACAAAAATTTTTTCGAAAAATTTCAAAATAATTTAGCAAAAAGTAGATGTTTTTAGATTCCATTTTTCAAGGCAAAGACGATAGACAATGTTATTCAACGAAAAAATCAATTCTTCAGGGTGAAAATCGAGGATATAAGTGTGAACTTATATCAGTTGATATCTCGGTGCATTTTTAAGCTAGCGCAAATCTGATAACACAGATCGACGCAGCTTAAAAATCCGCATCGAATGCACTATACTACATTGAGAAACGCTTAATACACAAATTAGTTATGATTGTTTGAAAAATGATGCATTAGTGTATGTTGAGTTTCCATGTACACTCAACATTGCTTCCAAAAACATTTTGACAAAAATTTTTTCGAAAAATTTCAAAATAATTTAGCAAAAAGTAGATGTTTTTAGATTCCATTTTTCACGGCAAAGACGATGGACAATGTTATTCAACGAAAAAATTAATTCTTCAGGGTGAAAATCGAGGATATAAGTGTGAACTTATATCAGTTGATATCTCGGTGCATTTTTAAGCTAGCGCAAATCTGATAACACAGATCGACGCAGCTTAAAAATCCGCATCGAATGCACTATACTACATTGAGAAACGCTTGATACAAAAATTAGTTATGATCGTTTGAAAAATGATGCATTAGTGTATGTTGAGTTTCCATGTACACTCAACATTGCTTCCAAAAACGTGTCAAGAATATGGCTATAGATACTAAAATGAATAGTATAAATGAAGATAAATATATAATATAATTTATATAAAATATTAAGATAACAATTATTCATCAAAAAATTAAATAAAATGAATAATTTGAATAAAATGACCCATTGATAAAACAATCCATAGTAATCGCGCTCCATTTAGAGATTGTTGGTAAACAGTGAACTGTTGATAATCAACTACCGTAATCTGATTAAAACAATATTTAGTTGTTTTTGTCCTAAAATTATTGTGATAAGGAATTTTTTTATATTTTTTTCAGTTTGGAATTTTCTCTTGAATTTTTTTGTATTTTTTTTTGTTTTCTTTAATAAATCTTTCTCTTTTTATTTTTCGTTCTTTGATTTGGGGGCCGAACCGGTCTTCACTATTTTATTGTTTGGGTTGGGCTAATTGCTCATATAACCCTGTTTGAAAGCTCGAATAGAGTTTGGTGAAAAAGTCACTGCTACCTGAATAGGGTTCTGTTTGTATTCATTCAATTTTGTTTGGTATTTGCCGAATAAAAGTGAAGTTTACAGAACAATTATCATTTGACAGTGTTGGTAACAACAGTGTCTCTTGGTATATTGTTGTACGGTTGTTTTTTGTTAAAGTGTTTTCTTTTAAACACTTTTTCTGATTTCTTCCGCTGTGAACTACATTCAGAACTTGGGTAGTAGTAACTAATATCAAGTAAATTCAATTTTCTTGATATAAGTGCTTGTTTGATTCTTTCAAATAGCAATAAATTAGTAGAGGAAACTTCTAGTAATTTTTTTTCATTGATAGGTGAAATGTCATTTGTGAATGAATTGCTCGATATGGACTTCGAGAGCGCATTTGAAGAGGTAATGTTGAATTCATTCATCTCTGAAATATTATCGGCTATAGAGCCGTTGAATGATTGTTTACGTAAAGATTTTACGGAAAAAATCAGGAATTCTGCTGAGAAAAGGAGAGCAGAGCAGAAAGTTGCTAATTTGATAAACTCAATAAAGCAAAATTTAGCTAGTGAATTGCGAAAAGGGCAAAATTGGAGATTTATCCAGTCCATTATTACAGTAATGAACAAGAGTGGGCTCAAAAAGCCTTCAGAGTTGGGTAATACTCTGAAGTTAGCTGATAAACGAGCGGAAACAACTAAATTCATTTGTGAGATTTTCCAACTCAATGAAAGTGAGATAGTGGACGAGATGAGGGCCATTAATAGTACTATGAAAGATTTATGCGATTTTTTCAAATGTGATAAAAAATCTTTGAAGCATGAAATATTTAATAGTTTTAATTTGCAGAGATCAGCAGCTATCGAGAGCCAAGCGCAATTAGCTATGGCGGATATGATGATTGATGACAAAGCAGCAGGTAAAATAGAAGAGGAAAATTCTGAAATTGAATATATTTTACAGTTGCATCGACAGAAGGAGTTAGGAACAACTCAGAAATGGTTGACGGATGTTCAACAGGAACAGGAAAAAAAAGAGGGATTAGACTCCAAGGGTGAGTCATCTTTGCCTTTTAATGGACTCAGCGCGCAGAATGAAGCGTTTTTGGACATAATGCGAGCGCAATTGCTGCCTGATGTTCCAAGTTTTTCGAGTGGGTCGTTCGAGAAATGGAACCATTTTGTAGAAGGGTTTCACCTGAAATACCCAAAAAGCACGTGGTCGGCAAGCGGCCGCAGAACGCTGTTTGTAGAAAAATTAAGAGGAGAGGCGAGAGATAGGTATGATGAGTTGCCTGAAATAATCAGAAACAGTTCGCTCGACAAAATAATAGAGGAACTGAATAAGCAACATGAGTATTCTAAGAGAGCAAGTAGGTTAGATGCCATAGCTGCTCTTAAATCTTTGAAGTTTGACAACAATAGCAATCTAATAAGCTTTTGTAAGAAACTAGAAGAAACTTCTAGGAAGGCTTACCCCGGATTGTCTATGTCAAAGTTATCGTTCACAAGAGCTCAAGTCTTGTATGAGGTACTCAGAGAATGTACTTGTGCATTACAAGTACTTGAGACAATAGAGACTAGTGAAGAAGGGGAGGTGTATGAGAAGGTGAAAGAGGTCGCTTTACGTTGTGAAAGAAATAAGCGCATTCACTACAATCAGCATAGAAAGGACAGAATACCTGAAGTAAACCTGCCCAGGCTGAGATTTTTGAAGCAGAATAATACTGCTAGTGGTCAACACATGACCAATCGTGGCAGTTACGTAACTGAAAAGGTTCGTAATTTTCCACAGAGAAAAGAAGTTATTTGTTACATATGTAACAGAAGTGGTCATATAGCAACACATTGTGCTGAGAGAAAACGACCATCAGACAATTCTAAAAGAATTGAAGAAGAACAGAACAATATGGGTTCTGTTATGAATAAGCAAGCTGTTGCATGGAACAAAACTATCAAAACATGCAACAACAGCTATGATGCAAAATTGATTGGTGAGCAGAGTTTACTACCTATGTTAATCTGCAGTATGAGAAATAAAAAAGTTCTTATTGACACGGGATCACAAATATCAGTGATGTCGTCACAAGCTCTAGTTAATTTGATGAATGAAGGGGTTGACTTAGATAGAAGTGTAACTCAACTTCCTTGGAATGGAGATAAGTTCATAGCGAATGCCTCGGGTACGCGAATGAATTTTGTTGGAGCAATAAGCTGTGAAGTTTATTGCTCAGAAAGTAAAAAAACTGCACAAGTATGTTTTTTGGTGAGAAAAAGTAGAGATGATTCTATACTTATTGGTACGAATGCCCTGAAAGATTTGGGCATATCTTTGAAGTTTTATAGAAAAGAGGCCATAGCCTTACAGAGAGTTTATATACCTGCGAATAAAAGTAGAACGCTACAAATCTCATGTGACGAGCAGAAAGATAGCTTACTGGTATCCCATAGGAGTGATATACCCACGGGAATATGTAAAGTGGACACCAATAGTTCCACTACAGTGATTGTGGCTAACATGACATGCCAGCCAACCACGATAACGAAAGGAGAGATTGTCGGTAATTTTTAATCTAGCGCAAATCTGATAACACAGATCGACGCAGCTTAAAAATCCGCATCGAATGCACTATACTACATTAAGAAACGCTTAATACACAAATTAGTTATGATTGTTTGAAAAATGATGCATTAGTGTATGTTGAGTTTCCATGTACACTCAACATTGCTTCCAAAAACATTTTGACAAAAATTTTTTCCAAAAATTTCAAAATAATTTAGCAAAAAGTAGATGTTTTTAGATTCCATTTTTCAAGGCAAAGACGATAGACAATGTTATTCAACGAAAAAATCAATTCTTCAGGGTGAAAATCGAGGATATAAGTGTGAACTTATATCAGTTGATATCTCGGTGCATTTTTAAGCTAGCGCAAATCTGATAACACAGATCGACGCAGCTTAAAAATCCGCATCGAATGCACTATACTACATTGAGAAACGCTTAATACACAAATTAGTTATGATTGTTTGAAAAATGATGCATTAGTGTATGTTGAGTTTCCATGTACACTCAACATTGCTTCCAAAAACATTTTGACAAAAATTTTTTCGAAAAATTTCAAAATAATTTAGCAAAAAGTAGATGTTTTTAAATTCCATTTTTCAAGGCAAAGACGATAGACAATGTTATTCAACGAAAAAATCAATTCTTCAGGGTGAAAATCGAGGATATAAGTGTGAACTTATATCAGTTGATATCTCGGTGCATTTTTAAGCTAGCGCAAATCTGATAACACAGATCGACGCAGCTTAAAAATCCGCATCGAATGCACTATACTACATTGAGAAACGCTTAATACACAAATTAGTTATGATTGTTTGAAAAATGATGCATTAGTGTATGTTGAGTTTCCATGTACACTCAACATTGCTTCCAAAAACATTTTGACAAAAATTTTTTCGAAAAATTTCAAAATAATTTAGCAAAAAGTAGATGTTTTTAGATTCCATTTTTCAAGGCAAAGACGATAGACAATGTTATTCAACGAAAAAATCAATTCTTCAGGGTGAAAATCGAGGATATAAGTGTGAACTTATATCAGTTGATATCTCGGTGCATTTTTAAGCTAGCGCAAATCTGATAACACAGATCGACGCAGCTTAAAAATCCGCATCGAATGCACTATACTACATTGAGAAACGCTTAATACACAAATTAGTTATGATTGTTTGAAAAATGATGCATTAGTGTATGTTGAGTTTCCATGTACACTCAACATTGCTTCCAAAAACATTTTGACAAAAATTTTTTCCAAAAATTTCAAAATAATTTAGCAAAAAGTAGATGTTTTTAGATTCCATTTTTCACGGCAAAGACGATGGACAATGTTATTCAACGAAAAAATTAATTCTTCAGGGTGAAAATCGAGGATATAAGTGTGAACTTATATCAGTTGATATCTCGGTGCATTTTTAAGCTAGCGCAAATCTGATAACACAGATCGACGCAGCTTAAAAATCCGCATCGAATGCACTATACTACATTGAGAAACGCTTGATACAAAAATTAGTTATGATCGTTTGAAAAATGATGCATTAGTGTATGTTGAGTTTCCATGTACACTCAACATTGCTTCCAAAAACGTGTCAAGAATATGGCTATAGATACTAAAATGAATAGTATAAATGAAGATAAATATATAATATAATTTATATAAAATATTAAGATAACAATTATTCATCAAAAAATTAAATAAAATGAATAATTTGAATAAAATGACCCATTGATAAAACAATCCATAGTAATCGCGCTCCATTTAGAGATTGTTGGTAAACAGTGAACTGTTGATAATCAACTACCGTAATCTGATTAAAACAATATTTAGTTGTTTTTGTCCTAAAATTATTGTGATAAGGAATTTTTTTATATTTTTTTCAGTTTGGAATTTTCTCTTGAATTTTTTTGTATTTTTTTTTGTTTTCTTTAATAAATCTTTCTCTTTTTATTTTTCGTTCTTTGATTTGGGGGCCGAACCGGTCTTCACTATTTTATTGTTTGGGTTGAGCTAATTGCTCATATAACCCTGTTTGAAAGCTCGAATAGAGTTTGGTGAAAAAGTCACTGCTACCTGAATAGGGTTCTGTTTGTATTCATTCAATTTTGTTTGGTATTTGCCGAATAAAAGTGAAGTTTACAGAACAATTATCATTTGACAGTGTTGGTAACAACAGTGTCTCTTGGTATATTGTTGTACGGTTGTTTTTGGTTAAAGTGTTTTCTTTTAAACACTTTTTCTGATTTCTTCCGCTGTGAACTACATTCAGAACTTGGGTAGTAGTAACTAATATCAAGTAAATTCAATTTTCTTGATATAAGTGCTTGTTTGATTCTTTCAAATAGCAATAAATTAGTAGAGGAAACTTCTAGTAATTTTTTTTCATTGATAGGTGAAATGTCATTTGTGAATGAATTGCTCGATATGGACTTCGAGAGCGCATTTGAAGAGGTAATGTTGAATTCATTCATCTCTGAAATATTATCGGCTATAGAGCCGTTGAATGATTGTTTACGTAAAGATTTTACGGAAAAAATCAGGAATTCTGCTGAGAAAAGGAGAGCAGAGCAGAAAGTTGCTAATTTGATAAACTCAATAAAGCAAAATTTAGCTAGTGAATTGCGAAAAGGGCAAAATTGGAGATTTATCCAGTCCATTATTACAGTAATGAACAAGAGTGGGCTCAAAAAGCCTTCAGAGTTGGGTAATACTCTGAAGTTAGCTGATAAACGAGCGGAAACAACTAAATTCATTTGTGAGATTTTCCAACTCAATGAAAGTGAGATAGTGGACGAGATGAGGGCCATTAATAGTACTATGAAAGATTTATGCGATTTTTTCAAATGTGATAAAAAATCTTTGAAGCATGAAATATTTAATAGTTTTAATTTGCAGAGATCAGCAGCTATCGAGAGCCAAGCGCAATTAGCTATGGCGGATATGATGATTGATGACAAAGCAGCAGGTAAAATAGAAGAGGAAAATTCTGAAATTGAATATATTTTACAGTTGCATCGACAGAAGGAGTTAGGAACAACTCAGAAATGGTTGACGGATGTTCAACAGGAACAGGAAAAAAAAGAGGGATTAGACTCCAAGGGTGAGTCATCTTTGCCTTTTAATGGACTCAGCGCGCAGAATGAAGCGTTTTTGGACATAATGCGAGCGCAATTGCTGCCTGATGTTCCAAGTTTTTCGAGTGGGTCGTTCGAGAAATGGAACCATTTTGTAGAAGGGTTTCACCTGAAATACCCAAAAAGCACGTGGTCGGCAAGCGGCCGCAGAACGCTGTTTGTAGAAAAATTAAGAGGAGAGGCGAGAGATAGGTATGATGAGTTGCCTGAAATAATCAGAAACAGTTCGCTCGACAAAATAATAGAGGAACTGAATAAGCAACATGAGTATTCTAAGAGAGCAAGTAGGTTAGATGCCATAGCTGCTCTTAAATCTTTGAAGTTTGACAACAATAGCAATCTAATAAGCTTTTGTAAGAAACTAGAAGAAACTTCTAGGAAGGCTTACCCCGGATTGTCTATGTCAAAGTTATCGTTCACAAGAGCTCAAGTCTTGTATGAGGTACTCAGAGAATGTACTTGTGCATTACAAGTACTTGAGACAATAGAGACTAGTGAAGAAGGGGAGGTGTATGAGAAGGTGAAAGAGGTCGCTTTACGTTGTGAAAGAAATAAGCGCATTCACTACAATCAGCATAGAAAGGACAGAATACCTGAAGTAAACCTGCCCAGGCTGAGATTTTTGAAGCAGAATAATACTGCTAGTGGTCAACACATGACCAATCGTGGCAGTTACGTAACTGAAAAGGTTCGTAATTTTCCACAGAGAAAAGAAGTTATTTGTTACATATGTAACAGAAGTGGTCATATAGCAACACATTGTGCTGAGAGAAAACGACCATCAGACAATTCTAAAAGAATTGAAGAAGAACAGAACAATATGGGTTCTGTTATGAATAAGCAAGCTGTTGCATGGAACAAAACTATCAAAACATGCAACAACAGCTATGATGCAAAATTGATTGGTGAGCAGAGTTTACTACCTATGTTAATCTGCAGTATGAGAAATAAAAAAGTTCTTATTGACACGGGATCACAAATATCAGTGATGTCGTCACAAGCTCTAGTTAATTTGATGAATGAAGGGGTTGACTTAGATAGAAGTGTAACTCAACTTCCTTGGAATGGAGATAAGTTCATAGCGAATGCCTCGGGTACGCGAATGAATTTTGTTGGAGCAATAAGCTGTGAAGTTTATTGCTCAGAAAGTAAAAAAACTGCACAAGTATGTTTTTTGGTGAGAAAAAGTAGAGATGATTCTATACTTATTGGTACGAATGCCCTGAAAGATTTGGGCATATCTTTGAAGTTTTATAGAAAAGAGGCCATAGCCTTACAGAGAGTTTATATACCTGCGAATAAAAGTAGAACGCTACAAATCTCATGTGACGAGCAGAAAGATAGCTTACTGGTATCCCATAGGAGTGATATACCCACGGGAATATGTAAAGTGGACACCAATAGTTCCACTACAGTGATTGTGGCTAACATGACATGCCAGCCAACCACGATAACGAAAGGAGAGATTGTCGGTAAATGGGAGTCCGAGAATTGGACTGAAAAGCTGACTGCACTGAATGAGATGCACAAAACCCATAAGCCTCAACAACAGTTTAAAAAAACAGCACCATAACTAATTTCTTGTTGAAATTTAAATTTTCTCATGTATGTTGTAAATGTTTATTTTTATTATTGTTTTTAATGAAACTGTTAAACTATTGAATAAATAGTAATAAGAAGAATTTTTTCTCGGGACGAGAAATTTGAGAGGCCGGGGATGTCAAGAATATGGCTATAGATACTAAAATGAATAGTATAAATGAAGATAAATATATAATATAATTTATATAAAATATTAAGATAACAATTATTCATCAAAAAATTAAATAAAATGAATAATTTGAATAAAATGACCCATTGATAAAACAATCCATAGTAATCGCGCTCCATTTAGAGATTGTTGGTAAACAGTGAACTGTTGATAATCAACTACCGTAATCTGATTAAAACAATATTTAGTTGTTTTTGTCCTAAAATTATTGTGATAAGGAATTTTTTTATATTTTTTTCAGTTTGGAATTTTCTCTTGAATTTTTTTGTATTTTTTTTTGTTTTCTTTAATAAATCTTTCTCTTTTTATTTTTCGTTCTTTGATTATTTTGACAAAAATTTTTTCGAAAAATTTCAAAATAATTTAGCAAAAAGTAGATGTTTTTAGATTCCTTTTTTTAAGGCAAAGACGATGGACAATGTTATTCAACGAAAAAATTAATTCTTCAGGGTGCAAATCGAGGATATAAGTGTGAACTTATATCAGTTGATATCTCGGTGCATTTTTAATCTAGCGCAAATCTGATAACACAGATCGACGCAGCTTAAAAATCCGCATCGAATGCACTATACTACATTAAGAAACGCTTAATACACAAATTAGTTATGATTGTTTGAAAAATGATGCATTAGTGTATGTTGAGTTTCCATGTACACTCAACATTGCTTCCAAAAACATTTTGACAAAAATTTTTTCCAAAAATTTCAAAATAATTTAGCAAAAAGTAGATGTTTTTAGATTCCATTTTTCAAGGCAAAGACGATAGACAATGTTATTCAACGAAAAAATCAATTCTTCAGGGTGAAAATCGAGGATATAAGTGTGAACTTATATCAGTTGATATCTCGGTGCATTTTTAAGCTAGCGCAAATCTGATAACACAGATCGACGCAGCTTAAAAATCCGCATCGAATGCACTATACTACATTGAGAAACGCTTGATACAAAAATTAGTTATGATCGTTTGAAAAATGATGCATTAGTGTATGTTGAGTTTCCATGTACACTCAACATTGCTTCCAAAAACATTTTGACAAAAATTTTTTCGAAAAATTTCAAAATAATTTAGCAAAAAGTAGATGTTTTTAGATTCCTTTTTTTAAGGCAAAGACGATGGACAATGTTATTCAACGAAAAAATTAATTCTTCAGGGTGAAAATCGAGGATATAAGTGTGAACTTATATCAGTTGATATCTCGGTGCATTTTTAAGCTAGCGCAAATCTGATAACACAGATCGACGCAGCTTAAAAATCCGCATCGAATGCACTATACTACATTGAGAAACGCTTGATACAAAAATTAGTTATGATCGTTTGAAAAATGATGCATTAGTGTATGTTGAGTTTCCATGTACACTCAACATTGCTTCCAAAAACATTTTGACAAAAATTTTTTCGAAAAATTTCAAAATAATTTAGCAAAAAGTAGATGTTTTTAGATTCCTTTTTTTAAGGCAAAGACGATGGACAATGTTATTCAACGAAAAAATTAATTCTTCAGGGTGAAAATCGAGGATATAAGTGTGAACTTATATCAGTTGATATCTCGGTGCATTTTTAAGCTAGCGCAAATCTGATAACACAGATCGACGCAGCTTAAAAATCCGCATCGAATGCACTATACTACATTGAGAAACGCCTGATACAAAAATTAGTTATGATCGTTTGAAAAATGATGCATTAGTGTATGTTGAGTTTCCATGTACACTCAACATTGCTTCCAAAAACATTTTGACCAAAATTTTTTCGAAAAATTTCAAAATAATTTAGCAAAAAGTAGATGTTTTTAGATTCCTTTTTTTCAGGCAAAGACGATGGACAATGTTATTCAACGAAAAAATTAATTCTTCAGGGTGAAAATCGAGGATATAAGTGTGAACTTATATCAGTTGATATCTCGGTGCATTTTTAAGCTAGCGCAAATCTGATAACACAGATCGACGCAGCTTAAAAATCCGCATCGAATGCACTATACTACATCGAGAAACGCTTGATACAAAAATTAGTTATGATCGTTTGAAAAATGATGCATTAGTGTATGTTGAGTTTCCATGTACACTCAACATTGCTTCCAAAAACATTTTGACAAATATTTTTTCGAAAAATTTCAAAATAATTTAGCAAAAAGTAGATGTTTTTAGATTCCATTTTTCAAGACAAAGACGATAGACAATGTTATTCAACGAAAAAATTAATTCTTCAGGGTGAAAATCGAGGATATAAGTGTGAACTTATATCAGTTGATATCTCGGTGCATTTTTAAGCTAGCGCAAATCTGATAACACAGATCGACGCAGCTTAAAAATCCGCATCGAATGCACTATACTACATTGAGAAACGCTTGATACAAAAATTAGTTATGATCGTTTGAAAAATGATGCATTAGTGTATGTTGAGTTTCCATGTACACTCAACATTGCTTCCAAAAACATTTTGACAAAAATTTTTTCGAAAAATTTCAAAATAATTTAGCAAAAAGTAGATGTTTTTAGATTCCTTTTTTTCAGGCAAAGACGATGGACAATGTTATTCAACGAAAAAATTAATTCTTCAGGGTGAAAATCGAGGATATAAGTGTGAACTTATATCAGTTGATATCTCGGTGCATTTTTAAGCTAGCGCAAATCTGATAACACAGATCGACGCAGCTTAAAAATCCGCATCGAATGCACTATACTACATCGAGAAACGCTTGATACAAAAATTAGTTATGATCGTTTGAAAAATGATGCATTAGTGTATGTTGAGTTTCCATGTACACTCAACATTGCTTCCAAAAACATTTTGACAAATATTTTTTCGAAAAATTTCAAAATAATTTAGCAAAAAGTAGATGTTTTTAGATTCCATTTTTCAAGACAAAGACGATAGACAATGTTATTCAACGAAAAAATTAATTCTTCAGGGTGAAAATCGAGGATATAAGTGTGAACTTATATCAGTTGATATCTCGGTGCATTTTTAAGCTAGCGCAAATCTGATAACACAGATCGACGCAGCTTAAAAATCCGCATCGAATGCACTATACTACATTGAGAAACGCTTGATACAAAAATTAGTTATGATCGTTTGAAAAATGATGCATTAGTGTATGTTGAGTTTCCATGTACACTCAACATTGCTTCCAAAAACATTTTGACAAAAATTTTTTCGAAAAATTTCAAAATAATTTAGCAAAAAGTAGATGTTTTTAGATTCCTTTTTTTAAGGCAAAGACGATGGACAATGTTATTCAACGAAAAAATTAATTCTTCAGGGTGAAAATCGAGGATATAAGTGTGAACTTATATCAGTTGATATCTCGGTGCATTTTTAATCTAGCGCAAATCTGATAACACAGATCGACGCAGCTTAAAAATCCGCATCGAATGCACTATACTACATTAAGAAACGCTTAATACACAAATTAGTTATGATTGTTTGAAAAATGATGCATTAGTGTATGTTGAGTTTCCATGTACACTCAACATTGCTTCCAAAAACATTTTGACAAAAATTTTTTCCAAAAATTTCAAAATAATTTAGCAAAAAGTAGATGTTTTTAGATTCCATTTTTCAAGGCAAAGACGATAGACAATGTTATTCAACGAAAAAATCAATTCTTCAGGGTGAAAATCGAGGATATAAGTGTGAACTTATATCAGTTGATATCTCGGTGCATTTTTAAGCTAGCGCAAATCTGATAACACAGATCGACGCAGCTTAAAAATCCGCATCGAATGCACTATACTACATTGAGAAACGCTTGATACAAAAATTAGTTATGATCGTTTGAAAAATGATGCATTAGTGTATGTTGAGTTTCCATGTACACTCAACATTGCTTCCAAAAACATTTTGACAAAAATTTTTTCGAAAAATTTCAAAATAATTTAGCAAAAAGTAGATGTTTTTAGATTCCTTTTTTTAAGGCAAAGACGATGGACAATGTTATTCAACGAAAAAATTAATTCTTCAGGGTGAAAATCGAGGATATAAGTGTGAACTTATATCAGTTGATATCTCGGTGCATTTTTAAGCTAGCGCAAATCTGATAACACAGATCGACGCAGCTTAAAAATCCGCATCGAATGCACTATACTACATTGAGAAACGCTTGATACAAAAATTAGTTATGATCGTTTGAAAAATGATGCATTAGTGTATGTTGAGTTTCCATGTACACTCAACATTGCTTCCAAAAACATTTTGACAAAAATTTTTTCGAAAAATTTCAAAATAATTTAGCAAAAAGTAGATGTTTTTAGATTCCTTTTTTTAAGGCAAAGACGATGGACAATGTTATTCAACGAAAAAATTAATTCTTCAGGGTGAAAATCGAGGATATAAGTGTGAACTTATATCAGTTGATATCTCGGTGCATTTTTAAGCTAGCGCAAATCTGATAACACAGATCGACGCAGCTTAAAAATCCGCATCGAATGCACTATACTACATTGAGAAACGCTTGATACAAAAATTAGTTATGATCGTTTGAAAAATGATGCATTAGTGTATGTTGAGTTTCCATGTACACTCAACATTGCTTCCAAAAACATTTTGACCAAAATTTTTTCGAAAAATTTCAAAATAATTTAGCAAAAAGTAGATGTTTTTAGATTCCTTTTTTTCAGGCAAAGACGATGGACAATGTTATTCAACGAAAAAATTAATTCTTCAGGGTGAAAATCGAGGATATAAGTGTGAACTTATATCAGTTGATATCTCGGTGCATTTTTAAGCTAGCGCAAATCTGATAACACAGATCGACGCAGCTTAAAAATCCGCATCGAATGCACTATACTACATCGAGAAACGCTTGATACAAAAATTAGTTATGATCGTTTGAAAAATGATGCATTAGTGTATGTTGAGTTTCCATGTACACTCAACATTGCTTCCAAAAACATTTTGACAAATATTTTTTCGAAAAATTTCAAAATAATTTAGCAAAAAGTAGATGTTTTTAGATTCCATTTTTCAAGACAAAGACGATAGACAATGTTATTCAACGAAAAAATTAATTCTTCAGGGTGAAAATCGAGGATATAAGTGTGAACTTATATCAGTTGATATCTCGGTGCATTTTTAAGCTAGCGCAAATCTGATAACACAGATCGACGCAGCTTAAAAATCCGCATCGAATGCACTATACTACATTGAGAAACGCTTGATACAAAAATTAGTTATGATCGTTTGAAAAATGATGCATTAGTGTATGTTGAGTTTCCATGTACACTCAACATTGCTTCCAAAAACATTTTGACAAAAATTTTTTCGAAAAATTTCAAAATAATTTAGCAAAAAGTAGATGTTTTTAGATTCCTTTTTTTAAGGCAAAGACGATGGACAATGTTATTCAACGAAAAAATTAATTCTTCAGGGTGAAAATCGAGGATATAAGTGTGAACTTATATCAGTTGATATCTCGGTGCATTTTTAATCTAGCGCAAATCTGATAACACAGATCGACGCAGCTTAAAAATCCGCATCGAATGCACTATACTACATTAAGAAACGCTTAATACACAAATTAGTTATGATTGTTTGAAAAATGATGCATTAGTGTATCTTGAGTTTCCATGTACACTCAACATTGCTTCCAAAAACATTTTGACAAAAATTTTTTCGAAAAATTTCAAAATAATTTAGCAAAAAGTAGATGTTTTTAGATTCCATTTTTCAAGGCAAAGACGATAGACAATGTTATTCAACGAAAAAATCAATTCTTCAGGGTGAAAATCGAGGATATAAGTGTGAACTTATATCAGTTGATATCTCGGTGCATTTTTAAGCTAGCGCAAATCTGATAACACAGATCGACGCAGCTTAAAAATCCGCATCGAATGCACTATACTACATTGAGAAACGCTTAATACACAAATTAGTTATGATTGTTTGAAAAATGATGCATTAGTGTATGTTGAGTTTCCATGTACACTCAACATTGCTTCCAAAAACATTTTGACAAACATTTTTTCGAAAAATTTCAAAATAATTTAGCAAAAAGTAGATGTTTTTAGATTCCATTTTTCAAGGCAAAGACGATAGACAATGTTATTCAACGAAAAAATCAATTCTTCAGGGTGAAAATCGAGGATATAAGTGTGAACTTATATCAGTTGATATCTCGGTGCATTTTTAAGCTAGCGCAAATCTGATAACACAGATCGACGCAGCTTAAAAATCCGCATCGAATGCACTATACTACATTAAGAAACGCTTAATACACAAATTAGTTATGATTGTTTGAAAAATGATGCATTAGTGTATGTTGAGTTTCCATGTACACTCAACATTGCTTCCAAAAACATTTTGACAAAAATTTTTTCGAAAAATTTCAAAATAATTTAGCAAAAAGTAGATGTTTTTAGATTCCATTTTTCAAGGCAAAGACGATAGACAATGTTATTCAACGAAAAAATCAATTCTTCAGGGTGAAAATCGAGGATATAAGTGTGAACTTATATCAGTTGATATCTCGGTGCATTTTTAAGCTAGCGCAAATCTGATAACACAGATCGACGCAGCTTAAAAATCCGCATCGAATGCACTATACTACATTGAGAAACGCTTAATACACAAATTAGTTATGATTGTTTGAAAAATGATGCATTAGTGTATGTTGAGTTTCCATGTACACTCAACATTGCTTCCAAAAACATTTTGACAAAAATTTTTTCGAAAAATTTCAAAATAATTTAGCAAAAAGTAGATGTTTTTAGATTCCATTTTTCAAGGCAAAGACGATAGACAATGTTATTCAACGAAAAAATCAATTCTTCAGGGTGAAAATCGAGGATATAAGTGTGAACTTATATCAGTTGATATCTCGGTGCATTTTTAAGCTAGCGCAAATCTGATAACACAGATCGACGCAGCTTAAAAATCCGCATCGAATGCACTATACTACATTGAGAAACGCTTAATACACAAATTAGTTACGATTGTTTGAAAAATGATGCATTAGTGTATGTTGAGTTTCCATGTACACTCAACATTGCTTCCAAAAACATTTTGACAAAAATTTTTTCGAAAAATTTCAAAATAATTTAGCAAAAAGTAGATGTTTTTAGATTCCATTTTTCAAGGCAAAGACGATAGACAATGTTATTCAACGAAAAAATCAATTCTTCAGGGTGAAAATCGAGGATATAAGTGTGAACTTATATCAGTTGATATCTCGGTGCATTTTTAAGCTAGCGCAAATCTGATAACACAGATCGACGCAGCTTAAAAATCCGCATCGAATGCACTATACTACATTAAGAAACGCTCAATACACAAATTAGTTATGATTGTTTGAAAAATGATGCATTAGTGTATGTTGAGTTTCCATGTACACTCAACATTGCTTCCAAAAACATTTTGACAAAAATTTTTTCCAAAAATTTCAAAATAATTTAGCAAAAAGTAGATGTTTTTAGATTCCATTTTTCAAGGCAAAGACGATGGATAATGTTATTCAACGAAAAAATTAATTCTTCAGGGTGAAAATCGAGGATATAAGTGTGAACTTATATCAGTTGATATCTCGGTGCATTTTTAAGCTAGCGCAAATCTGATAACACAGATCGACGCAACTTAAAAATCCGCATCGAATGCACTATACTACATTGAGAAACGCTTAATACACAAATTAGTTATGATTGTTTGAAAAATGATGCATTAGTGTATGTTGAGTTTCCATGTACACTCAACATTGCTTCCAAAAACATTTTGACAAACATTTTTTCGAAAAATTTCAAAATAATTTAGCAAAAAGTAGATGTTTTTAGATTCCATTTTTCAAGGCAAAGACGATAGACAATGTTATTCAACGAAAAAATCAATTCTTCAGGGTGAAAATCGAGGATATAAGTGTGAACTTATATCAGTTGATATCTCGGTGCATTTTTAAGCTAGCGCAAATCTGATAACACAGATCGACGCAGCTTAAAAATCCGCATCGAATGCACTATACTACATTAAGAAACGCTTAATACACAAATTAGTTATGATTGTTTGAAAAATGATGCATTAGTGTATGTTGAGTTTCCATGTACACTCAACATTGCTTCCAAAAACATTTTGACAAAAATTTTTTCCAAAAATTTCAAAATAATTTAGCAAAAAGTAGATGTTTTTAGATTCCATTTTTCAAGGCAAAGACGATGGATAATGTTATTCAACGAAAAAATTAATTCTTCAGGGTGAAAATCGAGGATATAAGTGTGAACTTATATCAGTTGATATCTCGGTGCATTTTTAAGCTAGCGCAAATCTGATAACACAGATCGACGCAACTTAAAAATCCGCATCGAATGCACTATACTACATTGAGAAACGCTTAATACACAAATTAGTTATGATTGTTTGAAAAATGATGCATTAGTGTATGTTGAGTTTCCATGTACACTCAACATTGCTTCCAAAAACATTTTGACAAACATTTTTTCGAAAAATTTCAAAATAATTTAGCAAAAAGTAGATGTTTTTAGATTCCATTTTTCAAGGCAAAGACGATAGACAATGTTATTCAACGAAAAAATCAATTCTTCAGGGTGAAAATCGAGGATATAAGTGTGAACTTATATCAGTTGATATCTCGGTGCATTTTTAAGCTAGCGCAAATCTGATAACACAGAT
Organism: Auanema rhodensis; assembly: GCA_964057225.1. Lineage (NCBI taxonomy): Eukaryota > Metazoa > Nematoda > Chromadorea > Rhabditida > Rhabditidae > Auanema > Auanema rhodense. The sequence continues at coordinate 2,368,790 of OZ059899.1, read as the reverse complement.
CGACGCAGCTTAAAAATCCGCATCGAATGCACTATACTACATTAAGAAACGCTTAATACACAAATTAGTTATGATTGTTTGAAAAATGATGCATTAGTGTATGTTGAGTTTCCATGTACACTCAACATTGCTTCCAAAAACATTTTGACAAAAATTTTTTCGAAAAATTTCAAAATAATTTAGCAAAAAGTAGATGTTTTTAGATTCCATTTTTCAAGGCAAAGACGATAGACAATGTTATTCAACGAAAAAATCAATTCTTCAGGGTGAAAATCGAGGATATAAGTGTGAACTTATATCAGTTGATATCTCGGTGCATTTTTAAGCTAGCGCAAATCTGATAACACAGATCGACGCAGCTTAAAAATCCGCATCGAATGCACTATACTACATTGAGAAACGCTTAATACACAAATTAGTTATGATTGTTTGAAAAATGATGCATTAGTGTATGTTGAGTTTCCATGTACACTCAACATTGCTTCCAAAAACATTTTGACAAAAATTTTTTCGAAAAATTTCAAAATAATTTAGCAAAAAGTAGATGTTTTTAGATTCCATTTTTCAAGGCAAAGACGATAGACAATGTTATTCAACGAAAAAATCAATTCTTCAGGGTGAAAATCGAGGATATAAGTGTGAACTTATATCAGTTGATATCTCGGTGCATTTTTAAGCTAGCGCAAATCTGATAACACAGATCGACGCAGCTTAAAAATCCGCATCGAATGCACTATACTACATTGAGAAACGCTTAATACACAAATTAGTTATGATTGTTTGAAAAATGATGCATTAGTGTATGTTGAGTTTCCATGTACACTCAACATTGCTTCCAAAAACATTTTGACAAAAATTTTTTCGAAAAATTTCAAAATAATTTAGCAAAAAGTAGATGTTTTTAGATTCCATTTTTCAAGGCAAAGACGATAGACAATGTTATTCAACGAAAAAATCAATTCTTCAGGGTGAAAATCGAGGATATAAGTGTGAACTTATATCAGTTGATATCTCGGTGCATTTTTAAGCTAGCGCAAATCTGATAACACAGATCGACGCAGCTTAAAAATCCGCATCGAATGCACTATACTACATTAAGAAACGCTTAATACACAAATTAGTTATGATTGTTTGAAAAATGATGCATTAGTGTATGTTGAGTTTCCATGTACACTCAACATTGCTTCCAAAAACATTTTGACAAAAATTTTTTCCAAAAATTTCAAAATAATTTAGCAAAAAGTAGATGTTTTTAGATTCCATTTTTCAAGGCAAAGACGATGGATAATGTTATTCAACGAAAAAATTAATTCTTCAGGGTGAAAATCGAGGATATAAGTGTGAACTTATATCAGTTGATATCTCGGTGCATTTTTAAGCTAGCGCAAATCTGATAACACAGATCGACGCAACTTAAAAATCCGCATCGAATGCACTATACTACATTGAAAAACGCTTGATACAAAAATTAGTTATGATCGTTTGAAAAATGATGCATTAGTGTATGTTGAGTTTCCATGTACACTCAACATTGCTTCCAAAAACATTTTGACAAAAATTTTTTCGAAAAATTTCAAAATAATTTAGCAAAAAGTAGATGTTTTTAGATTCCTTTTTTTAAGGCAAAGACGATGGACAATGTTATTCAACGAAAAAATTAATTCTTCAGGGTGAAAATCGAGGATATAAGTGTGAACTTATATCAGTTGATATCTCGGTGCATTTTTAAGCTAGCGCAAATCTGATAACACAGATCGACGCAGCTTAAAAATCCGCATCGAATGCACTATACTACATCGAGAAACGCTTGATACAAAAATTAGTTATGATCGTTTGAAAAATGATGCATTAGTGTATGTTGAGTTTCCATGTACACTCAACATTGCTTCCAAAAACATTTTGACAAAAATGTTTTTGAAAAATTTCGAAATAATTTAGCAAAAAGTAGATGTTTTTAGATTCCATTTTTCAAGGCAAAGACGATAGACAATGTTATTCAACGAAAAAATCAATTCTTCAGGGTGAAAATCGAGGATATAAGTGTGAACTTATATCAGTTGATATCTCGGTGCATTTTTAAGCTAGCGCAAATCTGATAACACAGATCGACGCAGCTTAAAAATCCGCATCGAATGCACTATACTACATTGAGAAACGCTTAATACACAAATTAGTTATGATTGTTTGAAAAATGATGCATTAGTGTATGTTGAGTTTCCATGTACACTCAACATTGCTTCCAAAAACATTTTGACAAAAAATTTTTCCAAAAATTTCAAAATAATTTAGCAAAAAGTAGATGTTTTTAGATTCCATTTTTCAAGGCAAAGACGATGGACAATGTTATTCAACGAAAAAATTAATTCTTCAGGGTGAAAATCGAGGATATAAGTGTGAACTTATATCAGTTGATATCTCGGTGCATTTTTAAGCTAGCGCAAATCTGATAACACAGATCGACGCAGCTTAAAAATCCGCATCGAATGCACTATACTACATTGAGAAACGCTTGATACAAAAATTAGTTATGATCGTTTGAAAAATGATGCATTAGTGTATGTTGAGTTTCCATGTACACTCAACATTGCTTCCAAAAACATTTTGACAAAAATTTTTTCGAAAAATTTCAAAATAATTTAGCAAAAAGTAGATGTTTTTAGATTCCATTTTTCAAGACAAAGACGATAGACAATGTTATTCAACGAAAAAATCAATTCTTCAGGGTGAAAATCGAGGATATAAGTGTGAACTTATATCAGTTGATATCTCGGTGCATTTTTAAGCTAGCGCAAATCTGATAACACAGATCGACGCAACTTAAAAATCCGCATCGAATGCACTATACTACATTGAGAAACGCTTAATACACAAATTAGTTATGATTGTTTGAAAAATGATGCATTAGTGTATGTTGAGTTTCCATGTACACTCAACATTGCTTCCAAAAACATTTTGACAAAAATTTTTTCCAAAAATTTCAAAATAATTTAGCAAAAAGTAGATGTTTTTAGATTCCATTTTTCAAGGCAAAGACGATGGATAATGTTATTCAACGAAAAATATAATTCTTCAGGGTGAAAATCGAGGATATAAGTGTGAACTTATATCAGTTGATATCTCGGTGCATTTTTAAGCTAGCGCAAATCTGATAACACAGATCGACGCAACTTAAAAATCCGCATCGAATGCACTATACTACATTGAGAAACGCTTGATACAAAAATTAGTTATGATCGTTTGAAAAATGATGCATTAGTGTATGTTGAGTTTCCATGTACACTCAACATTGCTTCCAAAAACATTTTGACAAAAATTTTTTCGAAAAATTTCAAAATAATTTAGCAAAAAGTAGATGTTTTTAAATTCCTTTTTTTAAGGCAAAGACGATGGACAATGTTATTCAACGAAAAAATTAATTCTTCAGGGTGAAAATCGAGGATATAAGTGTGAACTTATATCAGTTGATATCTCGGTGCATTTTTAAGCTAGCGCAAATCTGATAACACAGATCGACGCAGCTTAAAAATCCGCATCGAATGCACTATACTACATCGAGAAACGCTTGATACAAAAATTAGTTATGATCGTTTGAAAAATGATGCATTAGTGTATGTTGAGTTTCCATGTACACTCAACATTGCTTCCAAAAACATTTTGACAAAAATTTTTTTGAAAAATTTCAAAATAATTTAGCAAAAAGTAGATGTTTTTAGATTCCATTTTTCAAGGCAAAGACGATAGACAATGTTATTCAACGAAAAAATCAATTCTTCAGGGTGAAAATCGAGGATATAAGTGTGAACTTATATCAGTTGATATCTCGGTGCATTTTTAAGCTAGCGCAAATCTGATAACACAGATCGACGCAGCTTAAAAATCCGCATCGAATGCACTATACTACATTGAGAAACGCTTAATACACAAATTAGTTATGATTGTTTGAAAAATGATGCATTAGTGTATGTTGAGTTTCCATGTACACTCAACATTGCTTCCAAAAACATTTTGACAAAAATTTTTTCCAAAAATTTCAAAATAATTTAGCAAAAAGTAGATGTTTTTAGATTCCATTTTTCAAGGCAAAGACGATGGATAATGTTATTCAACGAAAAAATTAATTCTTCAGGGTGAAAATCGAGGATATAAGTGTGAACTTATATCAGTTGATATCTCGGTGCATTTTTAAGCTAGCGCAAATCTGATAACACAGATCGACGCAACTTAAAAATCCGCATCGAATGCACTATACTACATTGAGAAACGCTTGATACAAAAATTAGTTATGATCGTTTGAAAAATGATGCATTAGTGTATGTTGAGTTTCCATGTACACTCAACATTGCTTCCAAAAACATTTTGACAAAAATTTTTTCGAAAAATTTCAAAATAATTTAGCAAAAAGTAGATGTTTTTAAATTCCTTTTCTTAAGGCAAAGACGATGGACAATGTTATTCAACGAAAAAATTAATTCTTCAGGGTGAAAATCGAGGATATAAGTGTGAACTTATATCAGTTGATATCTCGGTGCATTTTTAAGCTAGCGCAAATCTGATAACACAGATCGACGCAGCTTAAAAATCCGCATCGAATGCACTATACTACATCGAGAAACGCTTGATACAAAAATTAGTTATGATCGTTTGAAAAATGATGCATTAGTGTATGTTGAGTTTCCATGTACACTCAACATTGCTTCCAAAAACATTTTGACAAAAATTTTTTTGAAAAATTTCAAAATAATTTAGCAAAAGTAGATGTTTTTAGATTCCATTTTTCAAGGCAAAGACGATAGACAATGTTATTCAACGAAAAAATCAATTCTTCAGGGTGAAAATCGAGGATATAAGTGTGAACTTATATCAGTTGATATCTCGGTGCATTTTTAAGCTAGCGCAAATCTGATAACACAGATCGACGCAGCTTAAAAATCCGCATCGAATGCACTATACTACATTGAGAAACGCTTAATACACAAATTAGTTATGATTGTTTGAAAAATGATGCATTAGTGTATGTTGAGTTTCCATGTACACTCAACATTGCTTCCAAAAACATTTTGACAAAAATTTTTTCCAAAAATTTCAAAATAATTTAGCAAAAAGTAGATGTTTTTAGATTCCATTTTTCAAGGCAAAGACGATGGATAATGTTATTCAACGAAAAAATTAATTCTTCAGGGTGAAAATCGAGGATATAAGTGTGAACTTATATCAGTTGATATCTCGGTGCATTTTTAAGCTAGCGCAAATCTGATAACACAGATCGACGCAACTTAAAAATCCGCATCGAATGCACTATACTACATTGAGAAACGCTTGATACAAAAATTAGTTATGATCGTTTGAAAAATGATGCATTAGTGTATGTTGAGTTTCCATGTACACTCAACATTGCTTCCAAAAACATTTTGACAAAAATTTTTTCGAAAAATTTCAAAATAATTTAGCAAAAAGTAGATGTTTTTAAATTCCTTTTTTTAAGGCAAAGACGATGGACAATGTTATTCAACGAAAAAATTAATTCTTCAGGGTGAAAATCGAGGATATAAGTGTGAACTTATATCAGTTGATATCTCGGTGCATTTTTAAGCTAGCGCAAATCTGATAACACAGATCGACGCAGCTTAAAAATCCGCATCGAATGCACTATACTACATCGAGAAACGCTTGATACAAAAATTAGTTATGATCGTTTGAAAAATGATGCATTAGTGTATGTTGAGTTTCCATGTACACTCAACATTGCTTCCAAAAACATTTTGACAAAAATTTTTTTGAAAAATTTCAAAATAATTTAGCAAAAGTAGATGTTTTTAGATTCCATTTTTCAAGGCAAAGACGATAGACAATGTTATTCAACGAAAAAATCAATTCTTCAGGGTGAAAATCGAGGATATATGTGTGAACTTATATCAGTTGATATCTCGGTGCATTTTTAAGCTAGCGCAAATCTGATAACACAGATCGACGCAGCTTAAAAATCCGCATCGAATGCACTATACTACATTGAGAAACGCTTAATACACAAATTAGTTATGATTGTTTGAAAAATGATGCATTAGTGTATGTTGAGTTTCCATGTACACTCAACATTGCTTCCAAAAACATTTTGACAAAAAATTTTTCCAAAAATTTCAAAATAATTTAGCAAAAAGTAGATGTTTTTAGATTCCATTTTTCAAGGCAAAGACGATGGACAATGTTATTCAACGAAAAAATTAATTCTTCAGGGTGAAAATCGAGGATATAAGTGTGAACTTATATCAGTTGATATCTCGGTGCATTTTTAAGCTAGCGCAAATCTGATAACACAGATCGACGCAGCTTAAAAATCCGCATCGAATGCACTATACTACATTGAGAAACGCTTGATACAAAAATTAGTTATGATCGTTTGAAAAATGATGCATTAGTGTATGTTGAGTTTCCATGTACACTCAACATTGCTTCCAAAAACATTTTGACAAAAATTTTTTCGAAAAATTTCAAAATAATTTAGCAAAAAGTAGATGTTTTTAGATTCCATTTTTCAAGACAAAGACGATAGACAATGTTATTCAACGAAAAAATTAATTCTTCAGGGTGAAAATCGAGGATATAAGTGTGAACTTATATCAGTTGATATCTCGGTGCATTTTTAAGCTAGCGCAAATCTGATAACACAGATCGACGCAACTTAAAAATCCGCATCGAATGCACTATACTACATTGAGAAACGCTTGATACAAAAATTAGTTATGATCGTTTGAAAAATGATGCATTAGTGTATGTTGAGTTTCCATGTACACTCAACATTGCTTCCAAAAACATTTTGACAAAAATTTTTTCGAAAAATTTCAAAATAATTTAGCAAAAAATAGATGTTTTTAGATTCCATTTTTCAAGGCAAAGACGATAGACAATGTTATTCAACGAAAAAATCAATTCTTCAGGGTGAAAATCGAGGATATAAGTGTGAACTTATATCAGTTGATATCTCGGTGCATTTTTAAGCTAGCGCAAATCTGATAACACAGATCGACGCAGCTTAAAAATCCGCATCGAATGCACTATACTACATTGAGAAACGCTTGATACAAAAATTAGTTATGATCGTTTGAAAAATGAGGCATTAGTGTATGTTGAGTTTCCATGTACACTCAACATTGCTTCCAAAAACATTTTGACAAAAATTTTTTCGAAAAATTTCAAAATAATTTAGCAAAAAGTAGATGTTTTTAGATTCCATTTTTCAAGACAAAGACGATAGACAATGTTATTCAACGAAAAAATTAATTCTTCAGGGTGAAAATCGAGGATATAAGTGTGAACTTATATCAGTTGATATCTCGGTGCATTTTTAAGCTAGCGCAAATCTGATAACACAGATCGACGCAGCTTAAAAATCCGCATCGAATGCACTATACTACATTGAGAAACGCTTGATACAAAAATTAGTTATGATCGTTTGAAAAATGATGCATTAGTGTATGTTGAGTTTCCATGTACACTCAACATTGCTTCCAAAAACATTTTGACAAAAATTTTTTCGAAAAATTTCAAAATAATTTAGCAAAAAGTAGATGTTTTTAGATTCCTTTTTTTAAGGCAAAGACGATGGACAATGTTATTCAACGAAAAAATTAATTCTTCAGGGTGAAAATCGAGGATATAAGTGTGAACTTATATCAGTTGATATCTCGGTGCATTTTTAAGCTAGCGCAAATCTGATAACACAGATCGACGCAGCTTAAAAATCCGCATCGAATGCACTATACTACATCGAGAAACGCTTAATACACAAATTAGTTATGATTGTTTGAAAAATGATGCATTAGTGTATGTTGAGTTTCCATGTACACTCAACATTGCTTCCAAAAACATTTTGACAAAAATTTTTTCCAAAAATTTCAAAATAATTTAGCAAAAAGTAGATGTTTTTAGATTCCATTTTTCAAGGCAAAGACGATGGATAATGTTATTCAACGAAAAAATTAATTCTTCAGGGTGAAAATCGAGGATATAAGTGTGAACTTATATCAGTTGATATCTCGGTGCATTTTTAAGCTAGCGCAAATCTGATAACACAGATCGACGCAACTTAAAAATCCGCATCGAATGCACTATACTACATTGAGAAACGCTTGATACAAAAATTAGTTATGATCGTTTGAAAAATGATGCATTAGTGTATGTTGAGTTTCCATGTACACTCAACATTGCTTCCAAAAACATTTTGACAAAAATTTTTTCGAAAAATTTCAAAATAATTTAGCAAAAAGTAGATGTTTTTAAATTCCTTTTTTTAAGGCAAAGACGATGGACAATGTTATTCAACGAAAAAATTAATTCTTCAGGGTGAAAATCGAGGATATAAGTGTGAACTTATATCAGTTGATATCTCGGTGCATTTTTAAGCTAGCGCAAATCTGATAACACAGATCGACGCAGCTTAAAAATCCGCATCGAATGCACTAAACTACATTGAGAAACGCTTAATACACAAATTAGTTATGATTGTTTGAAAAATGATGCATTAGTGTATGTTGAGTTTCCATGTACACTCAACATTGCTTCCAAAAACATTTTGACAAAAATTTTTTCGAAAAATTTCAAAATAATTTAGCAAAAAGTAGATGTTTTTAGATTCCATTTTTCAAGGCAAAGACGATAGACAATGTTATTCAACGAAAAAATCAATTCTTCAGGGTGAAAATCGAGGATATAAGTGTGAACTTATATCAGTTGATATCTCGGTGCATTTTTAAGCTAGCGCAAATCTGATAACACAGATCGACGCAGCTTAAAAATCCGCATCGAATGCACTATACTACATTGAGAAACGCTTAATACACAAATTAGTTATGATTGTTTGAAAAATGATGCATTAGTGTATGTTGAGTTTCCATGTACACTCAACATTGCTTCCAAAAACATTTTGACAAAAATTTTTTCGAAAAATTTCAAAATAATTTAGCAAAAAGTAGATGTTTTTAGATTCCTTTTTTTAAGGCAAAGACGATGGACAATGTTATTCAACGAAAAAATTAATTCTTCAGGGTGAAAATCGAGGATATAAGTGTGAACTTATATCAGTTGATATCTCGGTGCATTTTTAAGCTAGCGCAAATCTGATAACACAGATCGACGCAGCTTAAAAATCCGCATCGAATGCACTATACTACATCGAGAAACGCTTGATACAAAAATTAGTTATGATCGTTTGAAAAATGATGCATTAGTGTATGTTGAGTTTCCATGTACACTCAACATTGCTTCCAAAAACATTTTGACAAAAATTTTTTTGAAAAATTTCAAAATAATTTAGCAAAAAGTAGATGTTTTTAGATTCCATTTTTCAAGGCAAAGACGAAAGACAATGTTATTCAACGAAAAAATCAATTCTTCAGGGTGAAAATCGAGGATATAAGTGTGAACTTATATCAGTTGATATCTCGGTGCATTTTTAACCTAGCGCAAATCTGATAACACAGATCGACGCAGCTTAAAAATCCGCATCGAATGCACTATACTACATCGAGAAACGCTTGATACAAAAATTAGTTATGATCGTTTGAAAAATGATGCATTAGTGTATGTTGAGTTTCCATGTACACTCAACATTGCTTCCAAAAACATTTTGACAAAAATTTTTTCGAAAAATTTCAAAATAATTTAGCAAAAAGTAGATGTTTTTAGATTCCATTTTTCAAGAGAAAGACGATAGACAATGTTATTCAACGAAAAAATTAATTCTTCAGGGTGAAAATCGAGGATATAAGTGTGAACTTATATCAGTTGATATCTCGGTGCATTTTTAAGCTAGCGCAAATCTGATAACACAGATCGACGCAGCTTAAAAATCCGCATCGAATGCACTAAACTACATTGAGAAACGCTTAATACACAAATTAGTTATGATTGTTTGAAAAATGATGCATTAGTGTATGTTGAGTTTCCATGTACACTCAACATTGCTTCCAAAAACATTTTGACAAAAATTTTTTCGAAAAATTTCAAAATAATTTAGCAAAAAGTAGATGTTTTTAGATTCCATTTTTCAAGGCAAAGACGATAGACAATGTTATTCAACGAAAAAATCAATTCTTCAGGGTGAAAATCGAGGATATAAGTGTGAACTTATATCAGTTGATATCTCGGTGCATTTTTAAGCTAGCGCAAATCTGATAACACAGATCGACGCAGCTTAAAAATCCGCATCGAATGCACTATACTACATTGAGAAACGCTTAATACACAAATTAGTTATGATTGTTTGAAAAATGATGCATTAGTGTATGTTGAGTTTCCATGTACACTCAACATTGCTTCCAAAAACATTTTGACAAAAATTTTTTCGAAAAATTTCAAAATAATTTAGCAAAAAGTAGATGTTTTTAGATTCCTTTTTTTAAGGCAAAGACGATGGACAATGTTATTCAACGAAAAAATTAATTCTTCAGGGTGAAAATCGAGGATATAAGTGTGAACTTATATCAGTTGATATCTCGGTGCATTTTTAAGCTAGCGCAAATCTGATAACACAGATCGACGCAGCTTAAAAATCCGCATCGAATGCACTATACTACATCGAGAAACGCTTGATACAAAAATTAGTTATGATCGTTTGAAAAATGATGCATTAGTGTATGTTGAGTTTCCATGTACACTCAACATTGCTTCCAAAAACATTTTGACAAAAATTTTTTTGAAAAATTTCAAAATAATTTAGCAAAAAGTAGATGTTTTTAGATTCCATTTTTCAAGGCAAAGACGAAAGACAATGTTATTCAACGAAAAAATCAATTCTTCAGGGTGAAAATCGAGGATATAAGTGTGAACTTATATCAGTTGATATCTCGGTGCATTTTTAACCTAGCGCAAATCTGATAACACAGATCGACGCAGCTTAAAAATCCGCATCGAATGCACTATACTACATCGAGAAACGCTTGATACAAAAATTAGTTATGATCGTTTGAAAAATGATGCATTAGTGTATGTTGAGTTTCCATGTACACTCAACATTGCTTCCAAAAACATTTTGACAAAAATTTTTTCGAAAAATTTCAAAATAATTTAGCAAAAAGTAGATGTTTTTAGATTCCATTTTTCAAGAGAAAGACGATAGACAATGTTATTCAACGAAAAAATTAATTCTTCAGGGTGAAAATCGAGGATATAAGTGTGAACTTATATCAGTTGATATCTCGGTGCATTTTTAAGCTAGCGCAAATCTGATAACACAGATCGACGCAGCTTAAAAATCCGCATCGAATGCACTATACTACATTGAGAAACGCTTGAAACAAAAATTAGTTATAATCATTTGAAAAATGATGCATTAGTGTATGTTGAGTTTCCATGTACACTCAACATTGCTTCCAAAAACATTTTGACAAAAATTTTTTCGAAAAATTTCAAAATAATTTAGCAAAAAGTAGATGTTTTTAGATTCCATTTTTCAAGAGAAAGACGATAGACAATGTTATTCAACGAAAAAATTAATTCTTCAGGGTGAAAATCGAGGATATAAGTGTGAACTTATATCAGTTGATATCTCGGTGCATTTTTAAGCTAGCGCAAATCTGATAACACAGATCGACGCAGCTTAAAAATCCGCATCGAATGCACTATACTACATTGAGAAACGCTTGAAACAAAAATTAGTTATAATCATTTGAAAAATGATGCATTAGTGTATGTTGAGTTTCCATGTACACTCAACATTGCTTCCAAAAACATTTTGACAAAAATTTTTTCCAAAAATTTCAAAATAATTTAGCAAAAAGTAGATGTTTTTAGATTCCATTTTTCAAGGCAAAGACGATGGACAATGTTATTCAACGAAAAAATTAATTCTTCAGGGTGAAAATCGAGGATATAAGTGTGAACTTATATCAGTTGATATCTCGGTGAATTTTTAAGCTAGCGCAAATCTGATAACACAGATCGACGCAGCTTAAAAATCCGCATCGAATGCACTATACTACATTAAGAAACGCTTAATACACAAATTAGTTATGATTGTTTGAAAAATGATGCATTAGTGTATGTTGAGTTTCCATGTACACTCAACATTGCTTCCAAAAACATTTTGACAAAAATTTTTTCGAAAAATTTCAAAATAATTTAGCAAAAAGTAGATGTTTTTAGATTCCATTTTTCAAGGCAAAGACGATAGACAATGTTATTCAACGAAAAAATCAATTCTTCAGGGTGAAAATCGAGGATATAAGTGTGAACTTATATCAGTTGATATCTCGGTGCATTTTTAAGCTAGCGCAAATCTGATAACACAGATCGACGCAGCTTAAAAATCCGCATCGAATGCACTATACTACATTGAGAAACGCTTAATACACAAATTAGTTATGATTGTTTGAAAAATGATGCATTAGTGTATGTTGAGTTTCCATGTACACTCAACATTGCTTCCAAAAACATTTTGACAAAAATTTTTTCGAAAAATTTCAAAATAATTTAGCAAAAAGTAGATGTTTTTAGATTCCATTTTTCAAGGCAAAGACGATAGACAATGTTATTCAACGAAAAAATCAATTCTTCAGGGTGAAAATCGAGGATATAAGTGTGAACTTATATCAGTTGATATCTCGGTGCATTTTTAAGCTAGCGCAAATCTGATAACACAGATCGACGCAGCTTAAAAATCCGCATCGAATGCACTATACTACATTGAGAAACGCTTAATACACAAATTAGTTATGATTGTTTGAAAAATGATGCATTAGTGTATGTTGAGTTTCCATGTACACTCAACATTGCTTCCAAAAACATTTTGACAAAAAATTTTTCCAAAAATTTCAAAATAATTTAGCAAAAAGTAGATGTTTTTAGATTCCATTTTTCAAGGCAAAGACGATGGACAATGTTATTCAACGAAAAAATTAATTCTTCAGGGTGAAAATCGAGGATATAAGTGTGAACTTATATCAGTTGATATCTCGGTGCATTTTTAAGCTAGCGCAAATCTGATAACACAGATCTACGCAGCTTAAAAATCCGCATCGAATGCACTATACTACATTGAGAAACGCTTGATACAAAAATTAGTTATGATCGTTTGAAAAATGATGCATTAGTGTATGTTGAGTTTCCATGTACACTCAACATTGCTTCCAAAAACATTTTGACAAAAATTTTTTCGAAAAATTTCAAAATAATTTAGCAAAAAGTAGATGTTTTTAGATTCCTTTTTTTAGGGCAAAGACGATGGACAATGTTATTCAACGAAAAAATTAATTCTTCAGGGTGAAAATCGAGGATATAAGTGTGAACTTATATCAGTTGATATCTCGGTGCATTTTTAAGCTAGCGCAAATCTGATAACACAGATCGACGCAGCTTAAAAATCCGCATCGAATGCACTATACTACATTGAGAAAAGCTTAATACAAAAATTAGTTATGATTGTTTGAAAAATGATGCATTAGTGTATGTTGAGTTTCCATGTACACTCAACATTGCTTCCAAAAACATTTTGACAAAAATTTTTTCGAAAAATTTCAAAATAATTTAGCAAAAAGTAGATGTTTTTAGATTCCATTTTTCAAGGCAAAGACGATAGACAATGTTATTCAACGAAAAAATTAATTCTTCAGGGTGAAAATCGAGGATATAAGTGTGAACTTATATCAGTTGATATCTCGGTGCATTTTAAGCTAGCGCAAATCTGATAACACAGATCGACGCAGCTTAAAAATCCGCATCGAATGCACTATACTACATCGAGAAACGCTTGATACAAAAATTAGTTATGATCGTTTGAAAAATGATGCATTAGTGTATGTTGAGTTTCCATGTACACTCAACATTGCTTCCAAAAACATTTTGACAAAAATTTTTTCGAAAAATTTCAGAATAATTTAGCAAAAAGTAGATGTTTTTAGATTCCTTTTTTCAAGGCAAAGACGATGGACAATGCTATTCAACGAAAAAATTAATTGTTCAGGGTGAAAATCGAGGATATAAGTGTGAACTTATATCAGTTGATATCTCGGTGCATTTTTAAGTTAGCGCAAATCTGATAACACAGATCGACGCAGCTTAAAAATCCGCATCGAATGCACTATACTACATTGAGAAACGCTTGATACAAAAATTAGTTATGATCGTTTGAAAAATGATGCATTAGTGTATGTTGAGTTTCCATGTACACTCAACATTGCTTCCAAAAACATTTTGACAAAAATTTTTTCGAAAAATTTCAAAATAATTTAGCAAAAAGTAGATGTTTTTAGATTCCATTTTTCAAGGCAAAGACGATGGATAATGTTATTCAACGAAAAAATTAATTCTTCAGGGTGAAAATCGAGGATATAAGTGTGAACTTATATCAGTTGATATCTCGGTGCATTTTTAAGCTAGCGCAAATCTGATAACACAGATCGACGCAGCTTAAAAATCCGCATCGAATGCACTATACTACATTAAGAAACGCCTAATTCCTCAAATTAGTTATGATTGTTTGAAAAATGATGCATTAGTGTATGTTGAGTTTCCATGTACACTCAACATTGCTTCCAAAAACATTTTGACAAAAATTTTTTCGAAAAATTTCAAAATAATTTAGCAAAAAGTAGATGTTTTTAGATTCCATTTTTCAAGGCAAAGACGATGGACAATGTTATTCAACGAAAAAATTAATTCTTCAGGGTGAAAATCGAGGATATAAGTGTGAACTTATATCAGTTGATATCTCGGTGCATTTTTAAGCTAGCGCAAATCTGATAACACAGATCGACGCAGCTTAAAAATCCGCATCGAATGCACTATACTACATTGAAAAACGCTTGATACAAAAATTAGTTATGATCGTTTGAAAAATGATGCATTAGTGTATGTTGAGTTTCCATGTACACTCAACATTGCTTCCAAAAACATTTTGACAAAAATTTTTTCGAAAAATTTCAAAATAATTTAGCAAAAAGTAGATGTTTTTAGATTCCTTTTTTTAAGGCAAAGACGATGGACAATGTTATTCAACGAAAAAATTAATTCTTCAGGGTGAAAATCGAGGATATAAGTGTGAACTTATATCAGTTGATATCTCGGTGCATTTTTAAGCTAGCGCAAATCTGATAACACAGATCGACGCAGCTTAAAAATCCGCATCGAATGCACTATACTACATTGAGAAAAGCTTAATACAAAAATTAGTTATGATTGTTTGAAAAATGATGCATTAGTGTATGTTGAGTTTCCATGTACACTCAACATTGCTTCCAAAAACATTTTGACAAAAATTTTTTCGAAAAATTTCAAAATAATTTAGCAAAAAGTAGATGTTTTTAGATTCCATTTTTCAAGGCAAAGACGATAGACAATGTTATTCAACGAAAAAATTAATTCTTCAGGGTGAAAATCGAGGATATAAGTGTGAACTTATATCAGTTGATATCTCGGTGCATTTTTAAGCTAGCGCAAATCTGATAACACAGATCGACGCAGCTTAAAAATCCGCATCGAATGCACTATACTACATTGAGAAACGCTTAATACACAAATTAGTTATGATTGTTTGAAAAATGATGCATTAGTGTATGTTGAGTTTCCATGTACACTCAACATTGCTTCCAAAAACATTTTGACAAAAATTTTTTCGAAAAATTTCAAAATAATTTAGCAAAAAGTAGATGTTTTTAGATTCCATTTTTCAAGGCAAAGACGATAGACAATGTTATTCAACGAAAAAATCAATTCTTCAGGGTGAAAATCGAGGATATAAGTGTGAACTTATATCAGTTGATATCTCGGTGCATTTTTAAGCTAGCGCAAATCTGATAACACAGATCGACGCAGCTTAAAAATCCGCATCGAATGCACTATACTACATTGAGAAACGCTTAATACACAAATTAGTTATGATTGTTTGAAAAATGATGCATTAGTGTATGTTGAGTTTCCATGTACACTCAACATTGCTTCCAAAAACATTTTGACAAAAAATTTTTCCAAAAATTTCAAAATAATTTAGCAAAAAGTAGATGTTTTTAGATTCCATTTTTCAAGGCAAAGACGATGGACAATGTTATTCAACGAAAAAATTAATTCTTCAGGGTGAAAATCGAGGATATAAGTGTGAACTTATATCAGTTGATATCTCGGTGCATTTTTAAGCTAGCGCAAATCTGATAACACAGATCGACGCAGCTTAAAAATCCGCATCGAATGCACTATACTACATTGAGAAACGCTTGATACAAAAATTAGTTATGATCGTTTGAAAAATGATGCATTAGTGTATGTTGAGTTTCCATGTACACTCAACATTGCTTCCAAAAACATTTTGACAAAAATTTTTTCGAAAAATTTCAAAATAATTTAGCAAAAAGTAGATGTTTTTAGATTCCTTTTTTTAGGGCAAAGACGATGGACAATGTTATTCAACGAAAAAATTAATTCTTCAGGGTGAAAATCGAGGATATAAGTGTGAACTTATATCAGTTGATATCTCGGTGCATTTTTAAGCTAGCGCAAATCTGATAACACAGATCGACGCAGCTTAAAAATCCGCATCGAATGCACTATACTACATTGAGAAAAGCTTAATACAAAAATTAGTTATGATTGTTTGAAAAATGATGCATTAGTGTATGTTGAGTTTCCATGTACACTCAACATTGCTTCCAAAAACATTTTGACAAAAATTTTTTCGAAAAATTTCAAAATAATTTAGCAAAAAGTAGATGTTTTTAGATTCCATTTTTCAAGGCAAAGACGATAGACAATGTTATTCAACAAAAAAATTAATTCTTCAGGGTGAAAATCGAGGATATAAGTGTGAACTTATATCAGTTGATATCTCGGTGCATTTTAAGCTAGCGCAAATCTGATAACACAGATCGACGCAGCTTAAAAATCCGCATCGAATGCACTATACTACATCGAGAAACGCTTGATACAAAAATTAGTTATGATCGTTTGAAAAATGATGCATTAGTGTATGTTGAGTTTCCATGTACACTCAACATTGCTTCCAAAAACATTTTGACAAAAATTTTTTCGAAAAATTTCAGAATAATTTAGCAAAAAGTAGATGTTTTTAGATTCCTTTTTTCAAGGCAAAGACGATGGACAATGCTATTCAACGAAAAAATTAATTGTTCAGGGTGAAAATCGAGGATATAAGTGTGAACTTATATCAGTTGATATCTCGGTGCATTTTTAAGTTAGCGCAAATCTGATAACACAGATCGACGCAGCTTAAAAATCCGCATCGAATGCACTATACTACATTGAGAAACGCTTGATACAAAAATTAGTTATGATCGTTTGAAAAATGATGCATTAGTGTATGTTGAGTTTCCATGTACACTCAACATTGCTTCCAAAAACATTTTGACAAAAATTTTTTCGAAAAATTTCAAAATAATTTAGCAAAAAGTAGATGTTTTTAGATTCCATTTTTCAAGGCAAAGACGATGGATAATGTTATTCAACGAAAAAATTAATTCTTCAGGGTGAAAATCGAGGATATAAGTGTGAACTTATATCAGTTGATATCTCGGTGCATTTTTAAGCTAGCGCAAATCTGATAACACAGATCGACGCAGCTTAAAAATCCGCATCGAATGCACTATACTACATTAAGAAACGCCTAATTCCTCAAATTAGTTATGATTGTTTGAAAAATGATGCATTAGTGTATGTTGAGTTTCCATGTACACTCAACATTGCTTCCAAAAACATTTTGACAAAAATTTTTTCGAAAAATTTCAAAATAATTTAGCAAAAAGTAGATGTTTTTAGATTCCATTTTTCAAGGCAAAGACGATGGACAATGTTATTCAACGAAAAAATTAATTCTTCAGGGTGAAAATCGAGGATATAAGTGTGAACTTATATCAGTTGATATCTCGGTGCATTTTTAAGCTAGCGCAAATCTGATAACACAGATCGACGCAGCTTAAAAATCCGCATCGAATGCACTATACTACATTGAGAAACGCTTGATACAAAAATTAGTTATGATCGTTTGAAAAATGATGCATTAGTGTATGTTGAGTTTCCATGTACACTCAACATTGCTTCCAAAAACATTTTGACAAAAATTTTTTCGAAAAATTTCAAAATAATTTAGCAAAAAGTAGATGTTTTTAGATTCCTTTTTTTAAGGCAAAGACGATGGACAATGTTATTCAACGAAAAAATTAATTCTTCAGGGTGAAAATCGAGGATATAAGTGTGAACTTATATCAGTTGATATCTCGGTGCATTTTTAAGCTAGCGCAAATCTGATAACACAGATCGACGCAGCTTAAAAATCCGCATCGAATGCACTATACTACATTGAGAAAAGCTTAATACAAAAATTAGTTATGATTGTTTGAAAAATGATGCATTAGTGTATGTTGAGTTTCCATGTACACTCAACATTGCTTCCAAAAACATTTTGACAAAAATTTTTTCGAAAAATTTCAAAATAATTTAGCAAAAAGTAGATGTTTTTAGATTCCATTTTTCAAGGCAAAGACGATAGACAATGTTATTCAACGAAAAAATTAATTCTTCAGGGTGAAAATCGAGGATATAAGTGTGAACTTATATCAGTTGATATCTCGGTGCATTTTAAGCTAGCGCAAATCTGATAACACAGATCGACGCAGCTTAAAAATCCGCATCGAATGCACTATACTACATCGAGAAACGCTTGATACAAAAATTAGTTATGATCGTTTGAAAAATGATGCATTAGTGTATGTTGAGTTTCCATGTACACTCAACATTGCTTCCAAAAACATTTTGACAAAAATTTTTTCGAAAAATTTCAGAATAATTTAGCAAAAAGTAGATGTTTTTAGATTCCTTTTTTCAAGGCAAAGACGATGGACAATGCTATTCAACGAAAAAATTAATTGTTCAGGGTGAAAATCGAGGATATAAGTGTGAACTTATATCAGTTGATATCTCGGTGCATTTTTAAGTTAGCGCAAATCTGATAACACAGATCGACGCAGCTTAAAAATCCGCATCGAATGCACTATACTACATTGAGAAACGCTTGATACAAAAATTAGTTATGATCGTTTGAAAAATGATGCATTAGTGTATGTTGAGTTTCCATGTACACTCAACATTGCTTCCAAAAACATTTTGACAAAAATTTTTTCGAAAAATTTCAAAATAATTTAGCAAAAAGTAGATGTTTTTATATTCCATTTTTCAAGGCAAAGACGATAGACAATGTTATTCAACGAAAAAATTAATTCTTCAGGGTGAAAATCGAGGATATAAGTGTGAACTTATATCAGTTGATATCTCGGTGCACTTTTAAGCTAGCGCAAATCTGATAACACAGATCGACGCAGCTTAAAAATCCGCATCGAATGCACTATACTACATTGAGAAAAGCTTAATACAAAAATTAGTTATGATCGTTTGAAAAATGATGCATTAGTGTATGTTGAGTTTCCATGTACACTCAACATTGCTTCCAAAAACATTTTGACAAAAATTTTTTCGAAAAATTTCAAAATAATTTAGCAAAAAGTAGATGTTTTTAGATTCCATTTTTCAAGGCAAAGACGATGGATAATGTTATTCAACGAAAAAATTAATTGTTCAGGGTGAAAATCGAGGATATAAGTGTGAACTTATATCAGTTGATATCTCGGTGCATTTTTAAGCTAGCGCAAATCTGATAACACAGATCGACGCAGCTTAAAAATCCGCATCGAATGCACTATACTACATTGAGAAACGCTTAATACAAAAATTAGTTATGATCGTTTGAAAAATGATGCATTAGTGTATGTTGAGTTTCCATGTACACTCAACATTGCTTCCAAAAACATTTTGACAAAAATTTTTTCCAAAAATTTCAAAATAATTTAGCAAAAAGTAGATGTTTTTAGATTCCTTTTTTCAAGGCAAAGACGATGGACAATGTTATTCAACGAAAAAATTAATTGTTCAGGGTGAAAATCGAGGATATAAGTGTGAACTTATATCAGTTGATATCTCGGTGCATTTTTAAGTTAGCGCAAATCTGATAACACAGATCGACGCAGCTTAAAAATCCGCATCGAATGCACTATACTACATTGAGAAACGCTTGATACAAAAATTAGTTATGATCGTTTGAAAAATGATGCATTAGTGTATGTTGAGTTTCCATGTACACTCAACATTGCTTCCAAAAACATTTTGACAAAAATTTTTTCCAAAAATTTCAAAATAATTTAGCAAAAAGTAGATGTTTTTAGATTCCTTTTTTCAAGGCAAAGACGATGGACAATGTTATTCAACGAAAAAATTAATTGTTCAGGGTGAAAATCGAGGATATAAGTGTGAACTTATATCAGTTGATATCTCGGTGCATTTTTAAGTTAGCGCAAATCTGATAACACAGATCGACGCAGCTTAAAAATCCGCATCGAATGCACTATACTACATTGAGAAACGCTTGATACAAAAATTAGTTATGATCGTTTGAAAAATGATGCATTAGTGTATGTTGAGTTTCCATGTACACTCAACATTGCTTCCAAAAACATTTTGACAAAAATTTTTTCGAAAAATTTCAAAATAATTTAGCAAAAAGTAGATGTTTTTAGATTCCATTTTTCAAGGCAAAGACGATAGACAATGTTATTCAACGAAAAAATTAATTGTTCAGGGTGAAAATCGAGGATATAAGTGTGAACTTATATCAGTTGATATCTCGGTGCATTTTTAAGTTAGCGCAAATCTGATAACACAGATCGACGCAGCTTAAAAATCCGCATCGAATGCACTATACTACATTGAGAAAAGCTTAATACAAAAATTAGTTATGATTGTTTGAAAAATGATGCATTAGTGTATGTTGAGTTTCCATGTACACTCAACATTGCTTCCAAAAACATTTTGACAAAAATTTTTTCGAAAAATTTCAAAATAATTTAGCAAAAAGTAGATGTTTTTAGATTCCATTTTTCAAGGCAAAGACGATGGACAATGTTATTCAACGAAAAAATTAATTGTTCAGGGTGAAAATCGAGGATATAAGTGTGAACTTATATCAGTTGATATCTCGGTGCATTTTTAAGTTAGCGCAAATCTGATAACACAGATCGACGCAGCTTAAAAATCCGCATCGAATGCACTATACTACATTGAGAAACGCTTGATACAAAAATTAGTTATGATCGTTTGAAAAATGATGCATTAGTGTATGTTGAGTTTCCATGTACACTCAACATTGCTTCCAAAAACATTTTGACAAAAATTTTTTCGAAAAATTTCAAAATAATTTAGCAAAAAGTAGATGTTTTTAGATTCCATTTTTCAAGGCAAAGACGATAGACAATGTTATTCAACGAAAAAATTAATTCTTCAGGGTGAAAATCGAGGATATAAGTGTGAACTTATATCAGTTGATATCTCGGTGCACTTTTAAGCTAGCGCAAATCTGATAACACAGATCGACGCAGCTTAAAAATCCGCATCGAATGCACTATACTACATTGAGAAAAGCTTAATACAAAAATTAGTTATGATCGTTTGAAAAATGATGCATTAGTGTATGTTGAGTTTCCATGTACACTCAACATTGCTTCCAAAAACATTTTGACAAAAATTTTTTCGAAAAATTTCAAAATAATTTAGCAAAAAGTAGATGTTTTTAGATTCCATTTTTCAAGGCAAAGACGATAGACAATGTTATTCAACGAAAAAATTAATTCTTCAGGGTGAAAATCGAGGATATAAGTGTGAACTTATATCAGTTGATATCTCGGTGCATTTTAAGCTAGCGCAAATCTGATAACACAGATCGACGCAGCTTAAAAATCCGCATCGAATGCACTATACTACATCGAGAAACGCTTGATACAAAAATTAGTTATGATCGTTTGAAAAATGATGCATTAGTGTATGTTGAGTTTCCATGTACACTCAACATTGCTTCCAAAAACATTTTGACAAAAATTTTTTCGAAAAATTTCAAAATAATTTAGCAAAAAGTAGATGTTTTTAGATTCCATTTTTCAAGGCAAAGACGATGGATAATGTTATTCAACGAAAAAATTAATTCTTCAGGGTGAAAATCGAGGATATAAGTGTGAACTTATATCAGTTGATATCTCGGTGCATTTTTAAGCTAGCGCAAATCTGATAACACAGATCGACGCAGCTTAAAAATCCGCATCGAATGCACTATACTACATTGAGAAACGCTTGATACAAAAATTAGTTATGATCGTTTGAAAAATGATGCATTAGTGTATGTTGAGTTTCCATGTACACTCAACATTGCTTCCAAAAACATTTTGACAAAAATTTTTTCGAAAAATTTCAAAATAATTTAGCAAAAAGTAGATGTTTTTAGATTCCATTTTTCAAGGCAAAGACGATAGACAATGTTATTCAACGAAAAAATTAATTCTTCAGGGTGAAAATCGAGGATATAAGTGTGAACTTATATCAGTTGATATCTCGGTGCACTTTTAAGCTAGCGCAAATCTGATAACACAGATCGACGCAGCTTAAAAATCCGCATCGAATGCACTATACTACATTGAGAAAAGCTTAATACAAAAATTAGTTATGATCGTTTGAAAAATGATGCATTAGTGTATGTTGAGTTTCCATGTACACTCAACATTGCTTCCAAAAACATTTTGACAAAAATTTTTTCGAAAAATTTCAAAATAATTTAGCAAAAAGTAGATGTTTTTAGATTCCATTTTTCAAGGCAAAGACGATAGACAATGTTATTCAACGAAAAAATTAATTCTTCAGGGTGAAAATCGAGGATATAAGTGTGAACTTATATCAGTTGATATCTCGGTGCATTTTAAGCTAGCGCAAATCTGATAACACAGATCGACGCAGCTTAAAAATCCGCATCGAATGCACTATACTACATCGAGAAACGCTTGATACAAAAATTAGTTATGATCGTTTGAAAAATGATGCATTAGTGTATGTTGAGTTTCCATGTACACTCAACATTGCTTCCAAAAACATTTTGACAAAAATTTTTTCCAAAAATTTCAAAATAATTTAGCAAAAAGTAGATGTTTTTAGATTCCTTTTTTCAAGGCAAAGACGATGGACAATGTTATTCAACGAAAAAATTAATTGTTCAGGGTGAAAATCGAGGATATAAGTGTGAACTTATATCAGTTGATATCTCGGTGCATTTTTAAGCTAGCGCAAATCTGATAACACAGATCGACACAGCTTAAAAATCCGCATCGAATGCACTATACTACATTGAGAAACGCTGAATACAAAAATTAGTTATGATCGTTTGAAAAATGATGCATTAGTGTATGTTGAGTTTCCATGTACACTCAACATTGCTTCCAAAAACATTTTGACAAAAATTTTTTCCAAAAATTTCAAAATAATTTAGCAAAAAGTAGATGTTTTTAGATTCCTTTTTTCAAGGCAAAGACGATGGACAATGTTATTCAACGAAAAAATTAATTGTTCAGGGTGAAAATCGAGGATATAAGTGTGAACTTATATCAGTTGATATCTCGGTGCATTTCTAAGCTAGCGCAAATCTGATAACACAGATCGACGCAGCTTAAAAATCCGCATCGAATGCACTATACTACATTGAGAAACGTTTGATACAAAAATTAGTTATGATCGTTTGAAAAATGATGCATTAGTGTATGTTGAGTTTCCATGTACACTCAACATTGCTTCCAAAAACATTTTGACAAAAATTTTTTCGAAAAATTTCAAAATAATTTAGCAAAAAGTAGATGTTTTTAGATTCCATTTTTCAAGGCAAAGACGATGGACAATGTTATTCAACGAAAAAATTAATTGTTCAGGGTGAAAATCGAGGATATAAGTGTGAACTTATATCAGTTGATATCTCGGTGCATTTTTAAGTTAGCGCAAATCTGATAACACAGATCGACGCAGCTTAAAAATCCGCATCGAATGCACTATACTACATTGAGAAACGCTTGATACAAAAATTAGTTATGATCGTTTGAAAAATGATGCATTAGTGTATGTTGAGTTTCCATGTACACTCAACATTGCTTCCAAAAACATTTTGACAAAAATTTTTTCGAAAAATTTCAAAATAATTTAGCAAAAAGTAGATGTTTTTAAATTCCATTTTTCAAGGCAAAGACGATGGATAATGTTATTCAACGAAAAAATTAATTCTTCAGGGTGAAAATCGAGGATATAAGTGTGAACTTATATCAGTTGATATCTCGGTGCATTTTTAAGTTAGCGCAAATCTGATAACACAGATCGACGCAGCTTAAAAATCCGCATCGAATGCACTATACTACATTGAGAAAAGCTTAATACAAAAATTAGTTATGATCGTTTGAAAAATGATGCATTAGTGTATGTTGAGTTTCCATGTACACTCAACATTGCTTCCAAAAACATTTTGACAAAAATTTTTTCGAAAAATTTCAAAATAATTTAGCAAAAAGTAGATGTTTTCAGATTCCATTTTTCAAGGCAAAGACGATAGACAATGTTATTCATCGAAAAAATTAATTGTTCAGGGTGAAAATCGAGGATATAAGTGTGAACTTATATCAGTTGATATCTCGGTGCATTTTTAAGTTAGCGCAAATCTGATAACACAGATCGACGCAGCTTAAAAATCCGCATCGAATGCACTATACTACATTGAGAAACGCTGAATACAAAAATTAGTTATGATCGTTTGAAAAATGATGCATTAGTGTATGTTGAGTTTCCATGTACACTCAACATTGCTTCCAAAAACATTTTGACAAAAATTTTTTCCAAAAATTTCAAAATAATTTAGCAAAAAGTAGATGTTTTTAGATTCCTTTTTTCAAGGCAAAGACGATGGACAATGTTATTCAACGAAAAAATTAATTGTTCAGGGTGAAAATCGAGGATATAAGTGTGAACTTATATCAGTTGATATCTCGGTGCATTTTTAAGCTAGCGCAAATCTGATAACACAGATCGACACAGCTTAAAAATCCGCATCGAATGCACTATACTACATTGAGAAACGCTGAATACAAAAATTAGTTATGATCGTTTGAAAAATGATGCATTAGTGTATGTTGAGTTTCCATGTACACTCAACATTGCTTCCAAAAACATTTTGACAAAAATTTTTTCCAAAAATTTCAAAATAATTTAGCAAAAAGTAGATGTTTTTAGATTCCTTTTTTCAAGGCAAAGACGATGGACAATGTTATTCAACGAAAAAATTAATTGTTCAGGGTGAAAATCGAGGATATAAGTGTGAACTTATATCAGTTGATATCTCGGTGCATTTCTAAGCTAGCGCAAATCTGATAACACAGATCGACGCAGCTTAAAAATCCGCATCGAATGCACTATACTACATTGAGAAACGTTTGATACAAAAATTAGTTATGATCGTTTGAAAAATGATGCATTAGTGTATGTTGAGTTTCCATGTACACTCAACATTGCTTCCAAAAACATTTTGACAAAAATTTTTTCGAAAAATTTCAAAATAATTTAGCAAAAAGTAGATGTTTTTAGATTCCATTTTTCAAGGCAAAGACGATGGACAATGTTATTCAACGAAAAAATTAATTGTTCAGGGTGAAAATCGAGGATATAAGTGTGAACTTATATCAGTTGATATCTCGGTGCATTTTTAAGTTAGCGCAAATCTGATAACACAGATCGACGCAGCTTAAAAATCCGCATCGAATGCACTATACTACATTGAGAAACGCTTGATACAAAAATTAGTTATGATCGTTTGAAAAATGATGCATTAGTGTATGTTGAGTTTCCATGTACACTCAACATTGCTTCCAAAAACATTTTGACAAAAATTTTTTCGAAAAATTTCAAAATAATTTAGCAAAAAGTAGATGTTTTTAAATTCCATTTTTCAAGGCAAAGACGATGGATAATGTTATTCAACGAAAAAATTAATTCTTCAGGGTGAAAATCGAGGATATAAGTGTGAACTTATATCAGTTGATATCTCGGTGCATTTTTAAGTTAGCGCAAATCTGATAACACAGATCGACGCAGCTTAAAAATCCGCATCGAATGCACTATACTACATTGAGAAAAGCTTAATACAAAAATTAGTTATGATCGTTTGAAAAATGATGCATTAGTGTATGTTGAGTTTCCATGTACACTCAACATTGCTTCCAAAAACATTTTGACAAAAATTTTTTCGAAAAATTTCAAAATAATTTAGCAAAAAGTAGATGTTTTCAGATTCCATTTTTCAAGGCAAAGACGATAGACAATGTTATTCATCGAAAAAATTAATTGTTCAGGGTGAAAATCGAGGATATAAGTGTGAACTTATATCAGTTGATATCTCGGTGCATTTTTAAGTTAGCGCAAATCTGATAACACAGATCGACGCAGCTTAAAAATCCGCATCGAATGCACTATACTACATTGAGAAAAGCTTAATACAAAAATTAGTTATGATTGTTTGAAAAATGATGCATTAGTGTATGTTGAGTTTCCATGTACACTCAACATTGCTTCCAAAAACATTTTGACAAAAATTTTTTCCAAAAATTTCAAAATAATTTAGCAAAAAGTAGATGTTTTTAGATTCCTTTTTTCAAGGCAAAGACGATGGACAATGTTATTCAACGAAAAAATTAATTGTTCAGGGTGAAAATCGAGGATATAAGTGTGAACTTATATCAGTTCATATCTCGGTGCATTTTTAAGCTAGCGCAAATCTGATAACACAGATCGACGCAGCTTAAAAATCCGCATCGAATGCACTATACTACATTGAGAAACGCTTAATACAAAAATTAGTTATGATCGTTTGAAAAATGATGCATTAGTGTATGTTGAGTTTCCATGTACACTCAACATTGCTTCCAAAAACATTTTGACAAAAATTTTTTCCAAAAATTTCAAAATAATTTAGCAAAAAGTAGATGTTTTTAGATTCCTTTTTTCAAGGCAAAGACGATGGACAATGTTATTCAACGAAAAAATTAATTGTTCAGGGTGAAAATCGAGGATATAAGTGTGAACTTATATCAGTTGATATCTCGGTGCATTTTTAAGCTAGCGCAAATCTGATAACACAGATCGACGCAGCTTAAAAATCCGCATCGAATGCACTATACTACATTGAGAAACGTTTGATACAAAAATTAGTTATGATCGTTTGAAAAATGATGCATTAGTGTATGTTGAGTTTCCATGTACACTCAACATTGCTTCCAAAAACATTTTGACAAAAATTTTTTCGAAAAATTTCAAAATAATTTAGCAAAAAGTAGATGTTTTTAGATTCCATTTTTCAAGGCAAAGACGATGGACAATGTTATTCAATGAAAAAATTAATTGTTCAGGGTGAAAATCGAGGATATAAGTGTGAACTTATATCAGTTGATATCTCGGTGCATTTTTAAGTTAGCGCAAATCTGATAACACAGATCGACGCAGCTTAAAAATCCGCATCGAATGCACTATACTACATTGAGAAACGCTTGATACAAAAATTAGTTATGATCGTTTGAAAAATGATGCATTAGTGTATGTTGAGTTTCCATGTACACTCAACATTGCTTCCAAAAACATTTTGACAAAAATTTTTTCGAAAAATTTCATAATAATTTAGCAAAAAGTAGATGTTTTTAGATTCCATTTTTCAAGGCAAAGACGATGGATAATGTTATTCAACGAAAAAATTAATTCTTCAGGGTGAAAATCGAGGATATAAGTGTGAACTTATATCAGTTGATATCTCGGTGCATTTTTAAGCTAGCGCAAATCTGATAACACAGATCGACGCAGCTTAAAAATCCGCATCGAATGCACTATACTACATTGAGAAACGCTTGATACAAAAATTAGTTATGATCGTTTGAAAAATGATGCATTAGTGTATGTTGAGTTTCCATGTACACTCAACATTGCTTCCAAAAACATTTTGACAAAAATTTTTTCGAAAAATTTCATAATAATTTAGCAAAAAGTAGATGTTTTTAGATTCCATTTTTCAAGGCAAAGACGATGGATAATGTTATTCAACGAAAAAATTAATTCTTCAGGGTGAAAATCGAGGATATAAGTGTGAACTTATATCAGTTGATATCTCGGTGCATTTTTAAGCTAGCACAAATCTGATAACACAGATCGACGCAGCTTAAAAATCCGCATCGAATGCACTATACTACATTAAGAAACGCTTAATACACAAATTAGTTATGATTGTTTGAAAAATGATGCATTAGTGTATGTTGAGTTTCCATGTACACTCAACATTGCTTCCAAAAACATTTTGACAAAAATTTTTTCGAAAAATTTCAAAATAATTTAGCAAAAAGTAGATGTTTTTAGATTCCATTTTTCAAGGCAAAGACGATGGACAATGTTATTCAACGAAAAAATTAATTGTTCAGGGTGAAAATCGAGGATATAAGTGTGAACTTATATCAGTTGATATCTCGGTGCATTTTTAAGTTAGCGCAAATCTGATAACACAGATCGACGCAGCTTAAAAATCCGCATCGAATGCACTATACTACATTGAGAAACGCTTGATACAAAAATTAGTTATGATCGTTTGAAAAATGATGCATTAGTGTATGTTGAGTTTCCATGTACACTCAACATTGCTTCCAAAAACATTTTGACAAAAATTTTTTCGAAAAATTTCATAATAATTTAGCAAAAAGTAGATGTTTTTAGATTCCATTTTTCAAGGCAAAGACGATGGATAATGTTATTCAACGAAAAAATTAATTCTTCAGGGTGAAAATCGAGGATATAAGTGTGAACTTATATCAGTTGATATCTCGGTGCATTTTTAAGCTAGCGCAAATCTGATAACACAGATCGACGCAGCTTAAAAATCCGCATCGAATGCACTATACTACATTGAGAAACGCTTGATACAAAAATTAGTTATGATCGTTTGAAAAATGATGCATTAGTGTATGTTGAGTTTCCATGTACACTCAACATTGCTTCCAAAAACATTTTGACAAAAATTTTTTCGAAAAATTTCATAATAATTTAGCAAAAAGTAGATGTTTTTAGATTCCATTTTTCAAGGCAAAGACGATGGATAATGTTATTCAACGAAAAAATTAATTCTTCAGGGTGAAAATCGAGGATATAAGTGTGAACTTATATCAGTTGATATCTCGGTGCATTTTTAAGCTAGCGCAAATCTGATAACACAGATCGACGCAGCTTAAAAATCCGCATCGAATGCACTATACTACATTGAGAAACGCTTGATACAAAAATTAGTTATGATCGTTTGAAAAATGATGCATTAGTGTATGTTGAGTTTCCATGTACACTCAACATTGCTTCCAAAAACATTTTGACAAAAATTTTTTCGAAAAATTTCATAATAATTTAGCAAAAAGTAGATGTTTTTAGATTCCATTTTTCAAGGCAAAGACGATGGATAATGTTATTCAACGAAAAAATTAATTCTTCAGGGTGAAAATCGAGGATATAAGTGTGAACTTATATCAGTTGATATCTCGGTGCATTTTTAAGCTAGCACAAATCTGATAACACAGATCGACGCAGCTTAAAAATCCGCATCGAATGCACTATACTACATTAAGAAACGCTTAATACACAAATTAGTTATGATTGTTTGAAAAATGATGCATTAGTGTATGTTGAGTTTCCATGTACACTCAACATTGCTTCCAAAAACATTTTGACAAAAATTTTTTCGAAAAATTTCAAAATAATTTAGCAAAAAGTAGATGTTTTTAGATTCCATTTTTCAAGGCAAAGACGATAGACAATGTTATTCAACGAAAAAATTAATTGTTCAGGGTGAAAATCGAGGATATAAGTGTGAACTTATATCAGTTGATATCTCGGTGCATTTTTAAGTTAGCGCAAATCTGATAACACAGATCGACGCAGCTTAAAAATCCGCATCGAATGCACTATACTACATTGAGAAAAGCTTAATACAAAAATTAGTTATGATTGTTTGAAAAATGATGCATTAGTGTATGTTGAGTTTCCATGTACACTCAACATTGCTTCCAAAAACATTTTGACAAAAATTTTTTCGAAAAATTTCAAAATAATTTAGCAAAAAGTAGATGTTTTTAGATTCCATTTTTCAAGGCAAAGACGATGGACAATGTTATTCAACGAAAAAATTAATTGTTCAGGGTGAAAATCGAGGATATAAGTGTGAACTTATATCAGTTGATATCTCGGTGCATTTTTAAGTTAGCGCAAATCTGATAACACAGATCGACGCAGCTTAAAAATCCGCATCGAATGCACTATACTACATTGAGAAACGCTTGATACAAAAATTAGTTATGATCGTTTGAAAAATGATGCATTAGTGTATGTTGAGTTTCCATGTACACTCAACATTGCTTCCAAAAACATTTTGACAAAAATTTTTTCGAAAAATTTCAAAATAATTTAGCAAAAAGTAGATGTTTTTAGATTCCATTTTTCAAGGCAAAGACGATGGATAATGTTATTCAACGAAAAAATTAATTCTTCAGGGTGAAAATCGAGGATATAAGTGTGAACTTATATCAGTTGATATCTCGGTGCATTTTTAAGTTAGCGCAAATCTGATAACACAGATCGACGCAGCTTAAAAATCCGCATCGAATGAACTATACTACATTGAGAAAAGCTTAATACAAAAATTAGTTATGATCGTTTGAAAAATGATGCATTAGTGTATGTTGAGTTTCCATGTACACTCAACATTGCTTCCAAAAACATTTTGACAAAAATTTTTTCGAAAAATTTCAAAATAATTTAGCAAAAAGTAGATGTTTTTAGATTCCATTTTTCAAGGCAAAGACGATAGACAATGTTATTCAACGAAAAAATTAATTGTTCAGGGTGAAAATCGAGGATATAAGTGTGAACTTATATCAGTTGATATCTCGGTGCATTTTTAAGTTAGCGCAAATCTGATAACACAGATCGACGCAGCTTAAAAATCCGCATCGAATGCACTATACTACATTGAGAAAAGCTTAATACAAAAATTAGTTATGATTGTTTGAAAAATGATGCATTAGTGTATGTTGAGTTTCCATGTACACTCAACATTGCTTCCAAAAACATTTTGACAAAAATTTTTTCGAAAAATTTCAAAATAATTTAGCAAAAAGTAGATGTTTTTAGATTCCATTTTTCAAGGCAAAGACGATGGACAATGTTATTCAACGAAAAAATTAATTGTTCAGGGTGAAAATCGAGGATATAAGTGTGAACTTATATCAGTTGATATCTCGGTGCATTTTTAAGTTAGCGCAAATCTGATAACACAGATCGACGCAGCTTAAAAATCCGCATCGAATGCACTATACTACATTGAGAAACGCTTGATACAAAAATTAGTTATGATCGTTTGAAAAATGATGCATTAGTGTATGTTGAGTTTCCATGTACACTCAACATTGCTTCCAAAAACATTTTGACAAAAATTTTTTCGAAAAATTTCAAAATAATTTAGCAAAAAGTAGATGTTTTTAGATTCCATTTTTCAAGGCAAAGACGATGGACAATGTTATTCAACGAAAAAATTAATTGTTCAGGGTGAAAATCGAGGATATAAGTGTGAACTTATATCAGTTGATATCTCGGTGCATTTTTAAGTTAGCGCAAATCTGATAACACAGATCGACGCAGCTTAAAAATCCGCATCGAATGCACTATACTACATTGAGAAAAGCTTAATACAAAAATTAGTTATGATTGTTTGAAAAATGATGCATTAGTGTATGTTGAGTTTCCATGTACACTCAACATTGCTTCCAAAAACATTTTGACAAAAATTTTTTCGAAAAATTTCAAAATAATTTAGCAAAAAGTAGATGTTTTTAGATTCCATTTTTCAAGGCAAAGACGATGGACAATGTTATTCAACGAAAAAATTAATTGTTCAGGGTGAAAATCGAGGATATAAGTGTGAACTTATATCAGTTGATATCTCGGTGCATTTTTAAGTTAGCGCAAATCTGATAACACAGATCGACGCAGCTTAAAAATCCGCATCGAATGCACTATACTACATTGAGAAACGCTTGATACAAAAATTAGTTATGATCGTTTGAAAAATGATGCATTAGTGTATGTTGAGTTTCCATGTACACTCAACATTGCTTCCAAAAACATTTTGACAAAAATTTTTTCGAAAAATTTCAAAATAATTTAGCAAAAAGTAGATGTTTTTAGATTCCATTTTTCAAGGCAAAGACGATGGATAATGTTATTCAACGAAAAAATTAATTCTTCAGGGTGAAAATCGAGGATATAAGTGTGAACTTATATCAGTTGATATCTCGGTGCATTTTTAAGTTAGCGCAAATCTGATAACACAGATCGACGCAGCTTAAAAATCCGCATCGAATGAACTATACTACATTGAGAAAAGCTTAATACAAAAATTAGTTATGATCGTTTGAAAAATGATGCATTAGTGTATGTTGAGTTTCCATGTACACTCAACATTGCTTCCAAAAACATTTTGACAAAAATTTTTTCGAAAAATTTCAAAATAATTTAGCAAAAAGTAGATGTTTTTAGATTCCATTTTTCAAGGCAAAGACGATAGACAATGTTATTCAACGAAAAAATTAATTGTTCAGGGTGAAAATCGAGGATATAAGTGTGAACTTATATCAGTTGATATCTCGGTGCATTTTTAAGTTAGCGCAAATCTGATAACACAGATCGACGCAGCTTAAAAATCCGCATCGAATGCACTATACTACATTGAGAAAAGCTTAATACAAAAATTAGTTATGATTGTTTGAAAAATGATGCATTAGTGTATGTTGAGTTTCCATGTACACTCAACATTGCTTCCAAAAACATTTTGACAAAAATTTTTTCGAAAAATTTCAAAATAATTTAGCAAAAAGTAGATGTTTTTAGATTCCATTTTTCAAGGCAAAGACGATGGACAATGTTATTCAACGAAAAAATTAATTGTTCAGGGTGAAAATCGAGGATATAAGTGTGAACTTATATCAGTTGATATCTCGGTGCATTTTTAAGTTAGCGCAAATCTGATAACACAGATCGACGCAGCTTAAAAATCCGCATCGAATGCACTATACTACATTGAGAAACGCTTGATACAAAAATTAGTTATGATCGTTTGAAAAATGATGCATTAGTGTATGTTGAGTTTCCATGTACACTCAACATTGCTTCCAAAAACATTTTGACAAAAATTTTTTCGAAAAATTTCAAAATAATTTAGCAAAAAGTAGATGTTTTTAGATTCCATTTTTCAAGGCAAAGACGATGGACAATGTTATTCAACGAAAAAATTAATTGTTCAGGGTGAAAATCGAGGATATAAGTGTGAACTTATATCAGTTGATATCTCGGTGCATTTTTAAGTTAGCGCAAATCTGATAACACAGATCGACGCAGCTTAAAAATCCGCATCGAATGCACTATACTACATTGAGAAAAGCTTAATACAAAAATTAGTTATGATTGTTTGAAAAATGATGCATTAGTGTATGTTGAGTTTCCATGTACACTCAACATTGCTTCCAAAAACATTTTGACAAAAATTTTTTCGAAAAATTTCAAAATAATTTAGCAAAAAGTAGATGTTTTTAGATTCCATTTTTCAAGGCAAAGACGATGGACAATGTTATTCAACGAAAAAATTAATTGTTCAGGGTGAAAATCGAGGATATAAGTGTGAACTTATATCAGTTGATATCTCGGTGCATTTTTAAGTTAGCGCAAATCTGATAACACAGATCGACGCAGCTTAAAAATCCGCATCGAATGCACTATACTACATTGAGAAACGCTTGATACAAAAATTAGTTATGATCGTTTGAAAAATGATGCATTAGTGTATGTTGAGTTTCCATGTACACTCAACATTGCTTCCAAAAACATTTTGACAAAAATTTTTTCGAAAAATTTCAAAATAATTTAGCAAAAAGTAGATGTTTTTAGATTCCATTTTTCAAGGCAAAGACGATGGATAATGTTATTCAACGAAAAAATTAATTCTTCAGGGTGAAAATCGAGGATATAAGTGTGAACTTATATCAGTTGATATCTCGGTGCATTTTTAAGTTAGCGCAAATCTGATAACACAGATCGACGCAGCTTAAAAATCCGCATCGAATGCACTATACTACATTGAGAAACGCTTAATACAAAAATTAGTTATGATCGTTTGAAAAATGATGCATTAGTGTATGTTGAGTTTCCATGTACACTCAACATTGCTTCCAAAAACATTTTGACAAAAATTTTTTCCAAAAATTTCAAAATAATTTAGCAAAAAGTAGATGTTTTTAGATTCCTTTTTTCAAGGCAAAGACGATGGACAATGTTATTCAACGAAAAAATTAATTGTTCAGGGTGAAAATCGAGGATATAAGTGTGAACTTATATCAGTTGATATCTCGGTGCATTTTTAAGTTAGCGCAAATCTGATAACACAGATCGACGCAGCTTAAAAATCCGCATCGAATGCACTATACTACATTGAGAAACGCTTGATACAAAAATTAGTTATGATCGTTTGAAAAATGATGCATTAGTGTATGTTGAGTTTCCATGTACACTCAACATTGCTTCCAAAAACATTTTGACAAAAATTTTTTCGAAAAATTTCAAAATAATTTAGCAAAAAGTAGATGTTTTTAGATTCCATTTTTCAAGGCAAAGACGATGGATAATGTTATTCAACGAAAAAATTAATTCTTCAGGGTGAAAATCGAGGATATAAGTGTGAACTTATATCAGTTGATATCTCGGTGCATTTTTAAGCTAGCGCAAATCTGATAACACAGATCGACGCAGCTTAAAAATCCGCATCGAATGCACTATACTACATTAAGAAACGCTTAATACACAAATTAGTTATGATTGTTTGAAAAATGATGCATTAGTGTATGTTGAGTTTCCATGTACACTCAACATTGCTTCCAAAAACATTTTGACAAAAATTTTTTCGAAAAATTTCAAAATAATTTAGCAAAAAGTAGATGTTTTTAGATTCCATTTTTCAAGGCAAAGACGATAGACAATGTTATTCAACGAAAAAATTAATTGTTCAGGGTGAAAATCGAGGATATAAGTGTGAACTTATATCAGTTGATATCTCGGTGCATTTTTAAGTTAGCGCAAATCTGATAACACAGATCGACGCAGCTTAAAAATCCGCATCGAATGCACTATACTACATTGAGAAAAGCTTAATACAAAAATTAGTTATGATTGTTTGAAAAATGATGCATTAGTGTATGTTGAGTTTCCATGTACACTCAACATTGCTTCCAAAAACATTTTGACAAAAATTTTTTCGAAAAATTTCAAAATAATTTAGCAAAAAGTAGATGTTTTTAGATTCCATTTTTCAAGGCAAAGACGATGGACAATGTTATTCAACGAAAAAATTAATTGTTCAGGGTGAAAATCGAGGATATAAGTGTGAACTTATATCAGTTGATATCTTGGTGCATTTTTAAGTTAGCGCAAATCTGATAACACAGATCGACGCAGCTTAAAAATCCGCATCGAATGCACTATACTACATTGAGAAACGCTTGATACAAAAATTAGTTATGATCGTTTGAAAAATGATGCATTAGTGTATGTTGAGTTTCCATGTACACTCAACATTGCTTCCAAAAACATTTTGACAAAAGTTTTTCGAAAAATTTCAAAATAATTTAGCAAAAAGTAGATGTTTTTAGATTTCATTTGTCAAGGCAAAGACGATGGATAATGTTATTCAACGAAAAAATTAATTCTTCAGGGTGAAAATCGAGGATATAAGTGTGAACTTATATCAGTTGATATCTCGGTGCATTTTTAAGCTAGCGCAAATCTGATACCACAGATCGACGCAGCTTAAAAATCCGCATCGAATGCACTATACTACATTGAGAAAAGCTTAATACAAAAATTAGTTATGATTGTTTGAAAAATGATGCATTAGTGTATGTTGAGTTTCCATGTACACTCAACATTGCTTCCAAAAACATTTTGACAAAAATTTTTTCGAAAAATTTCAAAATAATTTAGCAAAAAGTAGATGTTTTTAGATTCCATTTTTCAAGGCAAAGACGATGGACAATGTTATTCAACGAAAAAATTAATTGTTCAGGGTGAAAATCGAGGATATAAGTGTGAACTTATATCAGTTGATATCTCGGTGCATTTTTAAGTTAGCGCAAATCTGATAACACAGATCGACGCAGCTTAAAAATCCGCATCGAATGCACTATACTACATTGAGAAACGCTTGATACAAAAATTAGTTATGATCGTTTGAAAAATGATGCATTAGTGTATGTTGAGTTTCCATGTACACTCAACATTGCTTCCAAAAACATTTTGACAAAAGTTTTTCGAAAAATTTCAAAATAATTTAGCAAAAAGTAGATGTTTTTAGATTTCATTTGTCAAGGCAAAGACGATGGATAATGTTATTCAACGAAAAAATTAATTCTTCAGGGTGAAAATCGAGGATATAAGTGTGAACTTATATCAGTTGATATCTCGGTGCATTTTTAAGCTAGCGCAAATCTGATACCACAGATCGACGCAGCTTAAAAATCCGCATCGAATGCACTATACTACATTGAGAAAAGCTTAATACAAAAATTAGTTATGATCGTTTGAAAAATGATGCATTAGTGTATGTTGAGTTTCCATGTACACTCAACATTGCTTCCAAAAACATTTTGACAAAAATTTTTTCGAAAAATTTCAAAATAATTTAGCAAAAAGTAGATGTTTTCAGATTCCATTTTTCAAGGCAAAGACGATAGACAATGTTATTCATCGAAAAAATTAATTGTTCAGGGTGAAAATCGAGGATATAAGTGTGAACTTATATCAGTTGATATCTCGGTGCATTTTTAAGTTAGCGCAAATCTGATAACACAGATCGACGCAGCTTAAAAATCCGCATCGAATGCACTATACTACATTGAGAAACGCTTGATACAAAAATTAGTTATGATCGTTTGAAAAATGATGCATTAGTGTATGTTGAGTTTCCATGTACACTCAACATTGCTTCCAAAAACATTTTGACAAAAATTTTTTCGAAAAATTTCAAAATAATTTAGCAAAAAGTAGATGTTTTTAGATTCCATTTTTCAAGGCAAAGACGATAGACAATAATATTCAACGAAAAAATTAATTGTTCAGGGTGAAAATCGAGGATATAAGTGTGAACTTATATCAGTTGATATCTCGGTGCATTTTTAAGTTAGCGCAAATCTGATAACACAGATCGACGCAGCTTAAAAATCCGCATCGAATGCACTATACTACATTGAGAAAAGCTTAATACAAAAATTAGTTATGATTGTTTGAAAAATGATGCATTAGTGTATGTTGAGTTTCCATGTACACTCAACATTGCTTCCAAAAACATTTTGACAAAAATTTTTTCGAAAAATTTCAAAATAATTTAGCAAAAAGTAGATGTTTTTAGATTCCATTTTTCAAGGCAAAGACGATGGACAATGTTATTCAACGAAAAAATTAATTGTTTAGGGTGAAAATCGAGGATATAAGTGTGAACTTATATCAGTTGATATCTCGGTGCATTTTTAAGTTAGCGCAAATCTGATAACACAGATCGACGCAGCTTAAAAATCCGCATCGAATGCACTATACTACATTGAGAAACGCTTGATACAAAAATTAGTTATGATCGTTTGAAAAATGATGCATCAGTGTATGTTGAGTTTCCATGTACACTCAACATTGCTTCCAAAAACATTTTGACAAAAATTTTTTCGAAAAATTTCAAAATAATTTAGCAAAAAGTAGATGTTTTTAGATTCCATTTTTCAAGGCAAAGACGATGGACAATGTTATTCAACGAAAAAATTAATTGTTCAGGGTGAAAATCGAGGATATAAGTGTGAACTTATATCAGTTGATATCTCGGTGCATTTTTAAGTTAGCGCAAATCTGATAACACAGATCGACGCAGCTTAAAAATCCGCATCGAATGCACTATACTACATTGAGAAACGCTTGATACAAAAATTAGTTATGATCGTTTGAAAAATGATGCATTAGTGTATGTTGAGTTTCCATGTACACTCAACATTGCTTCCAAAAACATTTTGACAAAAATTTTTTCGAAAAATTTCAAAATAATTTAGCAAAAAGTAGATGTTTTCAGATTCCATTTTTCAAGGCAAAGACGATAGACAATGTTATTCATCGAAAAAATTAATTGTTCAGGGTGAAAATCGAGGATATAAGTGTGAACTTATATCAGTTGATATCTCGGTGCATTTTTAAGTTAGCGCAAATCTGATAACACAGATCGACGCAGCTTAAAAATCCGCATCGAATGCACTATACTACATTGAGAAACGCTTGATACAAAAATTAGTTATGATCGTTTGAAAAATGATGCATTAGTGTATGTTGAGTTTCCATGTACACTCAACATTGCTTCCAAAAACATTTTGACAAAAATTTTTTCGAAAAATTTCAGAATAATTTAGCAAAAAGTAGATGTTTTTAGATTCCATTTTTCAAGGCAAAGACGATAGACAATGTTATTCAACGAAAAAATTAATTGTTCAGGGTGAAAATCGAGGATATAAGTGTGAACTTATATCAGTTGATATCTCGGTGCATTTTTAAGTTAGCGCAAATCTGATAACACAGATCGACGCAGCTTAAAAATCCGCATCGAATGCACTATACTACATTGAGAAAAGCTTAATACAAAAATTAGTTATGATTGTTTGAAAAATGATGCATTAGTGTATGTTGAGTTTCCATGTACACTCAACATTGCTTCCAAAAACATTTTGACAAAAATTTTTTCGAAAAATTTCAAAATAATTTAGCAAAAAGTAGATGTTTTTAGATTCCATTTTTCAAGGCAAAGACGATGGACAATGTTATTCAACGAAAAAATTAATTGTTTAGGGTGAAAATCGAGGATATAAGTGTGAACTTATATCAGTTGATATCTCGGTGCATTTTTAAGTTAGCGCAAATCTGATAACACAGATCGACGCAGCTTAAAAATCCGCATCGAATGCACTATACTACATTGAGAAACGCTTGATACAAAAATTAGTTATGATCGTTTGAAAAATGATGCATCAGTGTATGTTGAGTTTCCATGTACACTCAACATTGCTTCCAAAAACATTTTGACAAAAATTTTTTCGAAAAATTTCAAAATAATTTAGCAAAAAGTAGATGTTTTTAGATTCCATTTTTCAAGGCAAAGACGATGGATAATGTTATTCAACGAAAAAATTAATTCTTCAGGGTGAAAATCGAGGATATAAGTGTGAACTTATATCAGTTGATATCTCGGTGCATTTTTAAGCTAGCGCAAATCTGATACCACAGATCGACGCAGCTTAAAAATCCGCATCGAATGCACTATACTACATTGAGAAAAGCGTAATACAAAAATTAGTTATGATCGTTTGAAAAATGATGCATTAGTGTATGTTGAGTTTCCATGTACACTCAACATTGCTTCCAAAAACATTTTGACAAAAATTTTTTCGAAAAATTTCAAAATAATTTAGCAAAAAGTAGATGTTTTCAGATTTCATTTTTCAAGGCAAAGACGATAGACAATGTTATTCATCGAAAAAATTAATTGTTCAGGGTGAAAATCGAGGATATAAGTGTGAACTTATATCAGTTGATATCTCGGTGCATTTTTAAGTTAGCGCAAATCTGATAACACAGAACGACGCAGCTTAAAAATCCGCATCGAATGCACTATACTACATTGAGAAAAGCTTAATACAAAAATTAGTTATGATTGTTTGAAAAATGATGCATTAGTGTATGTTGAGTTTCCATGTACACTCAACATTGCTTCCAAAAACATTTTGACAAAAATTTTTTCGAAAAATTTCAAAATAATTTAGCAAAAAGTAGATGTTTTTAGATTCCATTTTTCAAGGCAAAGACGATGGACAATGTTATTCAACGAAAAAATTAATTGTTCAGGGTGAAAATCGAGGATATAAGTGTGAACTTATATCAGTTGATATCTCGGTGCATTTTTAAGTTAGCGCAAATCTGATAACACAGATCGACGCAGCTTAAAAATCCGCATCGAATGCACTATACTACATTGAGAAACGCTTGATACAAAAATTAGTTATGATCGTTTGAAAAATGATGCATTAGTGTATGTTGAGTTTCCATGTACACTCAACATTGCTTCCAAAAACATTTTGACAAAAATTTTTTCGAAAAATTTCAAAATAATTTAGCAAAAAGTAGATGTTTTCAGATTCCATTTTTCAAGGCAAAGACGATAGACAATGTTATTCATCGAAAAAATTAATTGTTCAGGGTGAAAATCGAGGATATAAGTGTGAACTTATATCAGTTGATATCTCGGTGCATTTTTAAGTTAGCGCAAATCTGATAACACAGATCGACGCAGCTTAAAAATCCGCATCGAATGCACTATACTACATTGAGAAACGCTTGATACAAAAATTAGTTATGATCGTTTGAAAAATGATGCATTAGTGTATGTTGAGTTTCCATGTACACTCAACATTGCTTCCAAAAACATTTTGACAAAAATTTTTTCGAAAAATTTCAAAATAATTTAGCAAAAAGTAGATGTTTTTAGATTCCATTTTTCAAGGCAAAGACGATAGACAATGTTATTCAACGAAAAAATTAATTGTTCAGGGTGAAAATCGAGGATATAAGTGTGAACTTATATCAGTTGATATCTCGGTGCATTTTTAAGTTAGCGCAAATCTGATAACACAGATCGACGCAGCTTAAAAATCCGCATCGAATGCACTATACTACATTGAGAAAAGCTTAATACAAAAATTAGTTATGATTGTTTGAAAAATGATGCATTAGTGTATGTTGAGTTTCCATGTACACTCAACATTGCTTCCAAAAACATTTTGACAAAAATTTTTTCGAAAAATTTCAAAATAATTTAGCAAAAAGTAGATGTTTTTAGATTCCATTTTTCAAGGCAAAGACGATGGACAATGTTATTCAACGAAAAAATTAATTGTTTAGGGTGAAAATCGAGGATATAAGTGTGAACTTATATCAGTTGATATCTCGGTGCATTTTTAAGTTAGCGCAAATCTGATAACACAGATCGACGCAGCTTAAAAATCCGCATCGATTGCACTATACTACATTGAGAAACGCTTGATACAAAAATTAGTTATGATCGTTTGAAAAATGATGCATTAGTGTATGTTGAGTTTCCATGTACACTCAACATTGCTTCCAAAAACATTTTGACAAAAATTTTTTCGAAAAATTTCAAAATAATTTAGCAAAAAGTAGATGTTTTTAGATTCCATTTTTCAAGGCAAAGACGATGGATAATGTTATTCAACGAAAAAATTAATTCTTCAGGGTGAAAATCGAGGATATAAGTGTGAACTTATATCAGTTGATATCTCGGTGCATTTTTAAGCTAGCGCAAATCTGATACCACAGATCGACGCAGCTTAAAAATCCGCATCGAATGCACTATACTACATTGAGAAAAGCGTAATACAAAAATTAGTTATGATCGTTTGAAAAATGATGCATTAGTGTATGTTGAGTTTCCATGTACACTCAACATTGCTTCCAAAAACATTTTGACAAAAATTTTTTCGAAAAATTTCAAAATAATTTAGCAAAAAGTAGATGTTTTCAGATTCCATTTTTCAAGGCAAAGACGATAGACAATGTTATTCATCGAAAAAATTAATTGTTCAGGGTGAAAATCGAGGATATAAGTGTGAACTTATATCAGTTGATATCTCGGTGCATTTTTAAGTTAGCGCAAATCTGATAACACAGATCGACGCAGCTTAAAAATCCGCATCGAATGCACTATACTACATTGAGAAACGCTTGATACAAAAATTAGTTATGATCGTTTGAAAAATGATGCATTAGTGTATGTTGAGTTTCCATGTACACTCAACATTGCTTCCAAAAACATTTTGACAAAAATTTTTTCGAAAAATTTCAAAATAATTTAGCAAAAAGTAGATGTTTTTAGATTCCATTTTTCAAGGCAAAGACGATAGACAATGTTATTCAACGAAAAAATTAATTGTTCAGGGTGAAAATCGAGGATATAAGTGTGAACTTATATCAGTTGATATCTCGGTGCATTTTTAAGTTAGCGCAAATCTGATAACACAGATCGACGCAGCTTAAAAATCCGCATCGAATGCACTATACTACATTGAGAAAAGCTTAATACAAAAATTAGTTATGATTGTTTGAAAAATGATGCATTAGTGTATGTTGAGTTTCCATGTACACTCAACATTGCTTCCAAAAACATTTTGACAAAAATTTTTTCGAAAAATTTCAAAATAATTTAGCAAAAAGTAGATGTTTTTAGATTCCATTTTTCAAGGCAAAGACGATGGACAATGTTATTCAACGAAAAAATTAATTGTTTAGGGTGAAAATCGAGGATATAAGTGTGAACTTATATCAGTTGATATCTCGGTGCATTTTTAAGTTAGCGCAAATCTGATAACACAGATCGACGCAGCTTAAAAATCCGCATCGAATGCACTATACTACATTGAGAAACGCTTGATACAAAAATTAGTTATGATCGTTTGAAAAATGATGCATTAGTGTATGTTGAGTTTCCATGTACACTCAACATTGCTTCCAAAAACATTTTGACAAAAATTTTTTCGAAAAATTTCAAAATAATTTAGCAAAAAGTAGATGTTTTCAGATTCCATTTTTCAAGGCAAAGACGATAGACAATGTTATTCATCGAAAAAATTAATTGTTCAGGGTGAAAATCGAGGATATAAGTGTGAACTTATATCAGTTGATATCTCGGTGCATTTTTAAGTTAGCGCAAATCTGATAACACAGATCGACGCAGCTTAAAAATCCGCATCGAATGCACTATACTACATTGAGAAACGCTTGATACAAAAATTAGTTATGATCGTTTGAAAAATGATGCATTAGTGTATGTTGAGTTTCCATGTACACTCAACATTGCTTCCAAAAACATTTTGACAAAAATTTTTTCGAAAAATTTCAAAATAAT
Source organism: Auanema rhodensis (assembly GCA_964057225.1). NCBI lineage: Eukaryota > Metazoa > Nematoda > Chromadorea > Rhabditida > Rhabditidae > Auanema > Auanema rhodense. The sequence goes on along the minus strand of OZ059899.1, from coordinate 2,325,796 downwards.
TTAGCAAAAAGTAGATGTTTTTAGATTCCATTTTTCAAGGCAAAGACGATAGACAATGTTATTCAACGAAAAAATTAATTGTTCAGGGTGAAAATCGAGGATATAAGTGTGAACTTATATCAGTTGATATCTCGGTGCATTTTTAAGTTAGCGCAAATCTGATAACACAGATCGACGCAGCTTAAAAATCCGCATCGAATGCACTATACTACATTGAGAAAAGCTTAATACAAAAATTAGTTATGATTGTTTGAAAAATGATGCATTAGTGTATGTTGAGTTTCCATGTACACTCAACATTGCTTCCAAAAACATTTTGACAAAAATTTTTTCGAAAAATTTCAAAATAATTTAGCAAAAAGTAGATGTTTTTAGATTCCATTTTTCAAGGCAAAGACGATGGACAATGTTATTCAACGAAAAAATTAATTGTTTAGGGTGAAAATCGAGGATATAAGTGTGAACTTATATCAGTTGATATCTCGGTGCATTTTTAAGTTAGCGCAAATTTGATAACACAGATCGACGCAGCTTAAAAATCCGCATCGATTGCACTATACTACATTGAGAAACGCTTGATACAAAAATTAGTTATGATCGTTTGAAAAATGATGCATTAGTGTATGTTGAGTTTCCATGTACACTCAACATTGCTTCCAAAAACATTTTGACAAAAATTTTTTCGAAAAATTTCAAAATAATTTAGCAAAAAGTAGATGTTTTTAGATTCCATTTTTCAAGGCAAAGACGATGGATAATGTTATTCAACGAAAAAATTAATTCTTCAGGGTGAAAATCGAGGATATAAGTGTGAACTTATATCAGTTGATATCTCGGTGCATTTTTAAGCTAGCGCAAATCTGATACCACAGATCGACGCAGCTTAAAAATCCGCATCGAATGCACTATACTACATTGAGAAAAGCGTAATACAAAAATTAGTTATGATCGTTTGAAAAATGATGCATTAGTGTATGTTGAGTTTCCATGTACACTCAACATTGCTTCCAAAAACATTTTGACAAAAATTTTTTCGAAAAATTTCAAAATAATTTAGCAAAAAGTAGATGTTTTCAGATTTCATTTTTCAAGGCAAAGACGATAGACAATGTTATTCATCGAAAAAATTAATTGTTCAGGGTGAAAATCGAGGATATAAGTGTGAACTTATATCAGTTGATATCTCGGTGCATTTTTAAGTTAGCGCAAATCTGATAACACAGATCGACGCAGCTTAAAAATCCGCATCGAATGCACTATACTACATTGAGAAAAGCTTAATACAGAAATTAGTTATGATTGTTTGAAAAATGATGCATTAGTGTATGTTGAGTTTCCATGTACACTCAACATTGCTTCCAAAAACATTTTGACAAAAATTTTTTCGAAAAATTTCAAAATAATTTAGCAAAAAGTAGATGTTTTTAGATTCCATTTTTCAAGGCAAAGACGATGGACAATGTTATTCAACGAAAAAATTAATTGTTCAGGGTGAAAATCGAGGATATAAGTGTGAACTTATATCAGTTGATATCTCGGTGCATTTTTAAGTTAGCGCAAATCTGATAACACAGATCGACGCAGCTTAAAAATCCGCATCGAATGCACTATACTACATTGAGAAACGCTTGATACAAAAATTAGTTATGATCGTTTGAAAAATGATGCATTAGTGTATGTTGAGTTTCCATGTACACTCAACATTGCTTCCAAAAACATTTTGACAAAAGTTTTTCGAAAAATTTCAAAATAATTTAGCAAAAAGTAGATGTTTTTAGATTTCATTTGTCAAGGCAAAGACGATGGATAATGTTATTCAACGAAAAAATTAATTCTTCAGGGTGAAAATCGAGGATATAAGTGTGAACTTATATCAGTTGATATCTCGGTGCATTTTTAAGTTAGCGCAAATCTGATAACACAGATCGACGCAGCTTAAAAATCCGCATCGAATGCACTATACTACAATGAGAAACGCTTGATACAAAAATTAGTTATGATCGTTTGAAAAATGATGCATTAGTGTATGTTGAGTTTCCATGTACACTCAACATTGCTTCCAAAAACATTTTGACAAAAGTTTTTCGAAAAATTTCAAAATAATTTAGCAAAAAGTAGATGTTTTTAGATTTCATTCGTCAAGGCAAAGACGATGGATAATGTTATTCAACGAAAAAATTAATTCTTCAGGGTGAAAATCGAGGATATAAGTGTGAACTTATATCAGTTGATATCTCGGTGCATTTTTAAGCTAGCGCAAATCTGATACCACAGATCGACGCAGCTTAAAAATCCGCATCGAATGCACTATACTACATTGAGAAAAGCTTAATACAAAAATTAGTTATGATCGTTTGAAAAATGATGCATTAGTGTATGTTGAGTTTCCATGTACACTCAACATTGCTTCCAAAAACATTTTGACAAAAATTTTTTCGAAAAATTTCAAAATAATTTAGCAAAAAGTAGATGTTTTTAGATTCCATTTTTCAAGGCAAAGACGATAGACAATGTTATTCATCGAAAAAATTAATTGTTCAGGGTGAAAATCGAGGATATAAGTGTGAACTTATATCAGTTGATATCTCGGTGCATTTTTAAGTTAGCGCAAATCTGATAACACAGATCGACGCAGCTTAAAAATCCGCATCGAATGCACTATACTACATTGAGAAAAGCTTAATACAAAAATTAGTTATGATTGTTTGAAAAATGATGCATTAGTGTATGTTGAGTTTCCATGTACACTCAACATTGCTTCCAAAAACATTTTGACAAAAATTTTTTCGAAAAATTTCAAAATAATTTAGCAAAAAGTAGATGTTTTTAGATTCCATTTTTCAAGGCAAAGACGATGGACAATGTTATTCAACGAAAAAATTAATTGTTCAGGGTGAAAATCGAGGATATAAGTGTGAACTTATATCAGTTGATATCTCGGTGCATTTTTAAGTTAGCGCAAATCTGATAACACAGATCGACGCAGCTTAAAAATCCGCATCGAATGCACTATACTACATTGAGAAACGCTTGATACAAAAATTAGTTATGATCGTTTGAAAAATGATGCATTAGTGTATGTTGAGTTTCCATGTACACTCAACATTGCTTCCAAAAACATTTTGACAAAAGTTTTTCGAAAAATTTCAAAATAATTTAGCAAAAAGTAGATGTTTTTAAATTCCATTTTTCAAGGCAAAGACGATGGATAATGTTATTCAACGAAAAAATTAATTCTTCAGGGTGAAAATCGAGGATATAAGTGTGAACTTATATCAGTTGATATCTCGGTGCATTTTTAAGCTAGCGCAAATCTGATAACACAGATCGACGCAGCTTAAAAATCCGCATCGAATGCACTATACTACATTGAGAAACGCTTAATACACAAATTAGTTATGATTGTTTGAAAAATGATGCATTAGTGTATGTTGAGTTTCCATGTACACTCAACATTGCTTCCAAAAACATTTTGACAAAAATTTTTTCGAAAAATTTCAAAATAATTTAGCAAAAAGTAGATGTTTTTAGATTCCATTTTTCAAGGCAAAGACGATAGACAATGTTATTCAACGAAAAAATCAATTCTTCAGGGTGAAAATCGAGGATATAAGTGTGAACTTATATCAGTTGATATCTCGGTGCATTTTTAAGCTAGCGCAAATCTGATAACACAGATCGACGCAGCTTAAAAATCCGCATCGAATGCACTATACTACATTGAGAAAAGCTTAATACAAAAATTAGTTATGATCGTTTGAAAAATGATGCATTAGTGTATGTTGAGTTTCCATGTACACTCAACATTGCTTCCAAAAACATTTTGACAAAAATTTTTTCGAAAAATTTCAAAATAATTTAGCAAAAAGTAGATGTTTTTAAATTCCATTTTTCAAGGCAAAGACGATAGACAATGTTATTCAACGAAAAAATTAATTCTTCAGGGTGAAAATCGAGGATATAAGTGTGAACTTATATCAGTTGATATCTCGGTGTTCTTTTAAGCTAGCGCAAATCTGATAACACAGATCGACGCAGCTTAAAAATCCGCATCGAATGCACTATACTACATTGAGAAAAGCTTAATACAAAAATTAGTTATGATCGTTTGAAAAATGATGCATTAGTGTATGTTGAGTTTCCATGTACACTCAACATTGCTTCCAAAAACATTTTGACAAAAATTTTTTCGAAAAATTTCAAAATAATTTAGCAAAAAGTAGATGTTTTTAGATTCCATTTTTCAAGGCAAAGACGATAGACAATGTTATTCAACGAAAAAATTAATTCTTCAGGGTGAAAATCGAGGATATAAGTGTGAACTTATATCACTTGATATCTCGGTGCATTTTTAAGCTAGCGCAAATCTGATAACACAGATCGACGCAGCTTAAAAATCCGCATCGAATGCACTATACTACATTGAGAAACGTTTGATACAAAAATTAGTTATGATCGTTTGAAAAATGATGCATTAGTGTATGTTGAGTTTCCATGTACACTCAACATTGCTTCCAAAAACATTTTGACAAAAATTTTTTCGAAAAATTTCAAAATAATTTAGCAAAAAGTAGATGTTTTTAGATTCCATTTTTCAAGGCAAAGACGATGGACATTGTTATTCAACGAAAAAATTAATTGTTCAGGGTGAAAATCGAGGATATAAGTGTGAACTTATTTCAGTTGATATCTCGGTGCATTTTTAAGTTAGCGCAAATCTGATAACACAGATCGACGCAGCTTAAAAATCCGCATCGAATGCACTATACTACATTGAGAAACGCTTGATACAAAAATTAGTTATGATCGTTTGAAAAATGATGCATTAGTGTATGTTGAGTTTCCATGTACACTCAACATTGCTTCCAAAAACATTTTGACAAAAATTTTTTCGAAAAATTTCAAAATAATTTAGCAAAAAGTAGATGTTTTTGAATTCCATTTTTCAAGGCAAAGACGATGGATAATGTTATTCAACGAAAAAATTAATTCTTCAGGGTGAAAATCGAGGATATAAGTGTGAACTTATATCAGTTGATATCTCGGTGCATTTTTAAGCTAGCGCAAATCTGATAACACAGATCGACGCAGCTTAAAAATCCGCATCGAATGCACTATACTAGATTAAGAAACGCTTAATACACAAAATAGTTATGATTGTTTGAAAAATGATGCATTAGTGTATGTTGAGTTTCCATGTACACTCAACATTGCTTCCAAAAACATTTTGACAAAAATTGTTTCGAAAAATTTCAAAATAATTTAGCAAAAAGTAGATGTTTTTAGATTTCATTTTTCAAGGCAAAGACGATAGACAATGTTATTCAACGAAAAAATTAATTGTTCAGGGTGAAAATCGAGGATATAAGTGTGAACTTATATCAGTTGATATCTCGGTGCACTTTTAAGCTAGCGCAAATCTGATAACACAGATCGACGCAGCTTAAAAATCCGCATCGAATGCACTATACTACATTGAGAAAAGCTTAATACAAAAATTAGTTATGATCGTTTGAAAAATGATGCATTAGTGTATGTTGAGTTTCCATGTACACTCAACATTGCTTCCAAAAACATTTTGACAAAAATTTTTTCGAAAAATTTCAAAATAATTTAGCAAAAAGTAGATGTTTTTAGATTCCATTTTTCAAGGCAAAGACGATAGACAATGTTATTCAACGAAAAAATTAATTCTTCAGGGTGAAAATCGAGGATATAAGTGTGAACTTATATCAGTTGATATCTCGGTGCACTTTTAAGCTAGCGCAAATCTGATAACACAGATCGACGCAGCTTAAAAATCCGCATCGAATGCACTATACTACATTGAGAAAAGCTTAATACAAAAATTAGTTATGATTGTTTGAAAAATGATGCATTAGTGTATGTTGAGTTTCCATGTACACTCAACATTGCTTCCAAAAACATTTTGACAAAAATTTTTTCGAAAAATTTCAAAATAATTTAGCAAAAAGTAGATGTTTTTAGATTCCATTTTTCAAGGCAAAGACGATGGACAATGTTATTCAACGAAAAAATTAATTGTTCAGGGTGAAAATCGAGGATATAAGTGTGAACTTATATCAGTTGATATCTCGGTGCATTTTTAAGTTAGCGCAAATCTGATAACACAGATCGACGCAGCTTAAAAATCCGCATCGAATGCACTATACTACATTGAGAAACGCTTGATACAAAAATTAGTTATGATCGTTTGAAAAATGATGCATTAGTGTATGTTGAGTTTCCATGTACACTCAACATTGCTTCCAAAAACATTTTGACAAAAGTTTTTCGAAAAATTTCAAAATAATTTAGCAAAAAGTAGATGTTTTTAGATTTCATTTGTCAAGGCAAAGACGATGGATAATGTTATTCAACGAAAAAATTAATTCTTCAGGGTGAAAATCGAGGATATAAGTGTGAACTTATATCAGTTGATATCTCGGTGCATTTTTAAGCTAGCGCAAATCTGATAACACAGATCGACGCAGCTTAAAAATCCGCATCGAATGCACTATACTACATTGAGAAAAGCTTAATACAAAAATTAGTTATGATCGTTTGAAAAATGATGCATTAGTGTATGTTGAGTTTCCATGTACACTCAACATTGCTTCCAAAAACATTTTGACAAAAATTTTTTCGAAAAATTTCAAAATAATTTAGCAAAAAGTAGATGTTTTTAGATTCCATTTTTCAAGGCAAAGACGATAGACAATGTTATTCAACGAAAAAATTAATTCTTCAGGGTGAAAATCGAGGATATAAGTGTGAACTTATATCAGTTGATATCTCGGTGCATTTTTAAGCTAGCGCAAATCTGATAACACAGATCGACGCAGCTTAAAAATCCGCATCGAATGCACTATACTACATTGAGAAACGCTTAATACACAAATTAGTTATGATTGTTTGAAAAATGATGCATTAGTGTATGTTGAGTTTCCATGTACACTCAACATTGCTTCCAAAAACATTTTGACAAAAATTTTTTCGAAAAATTTCAAAATAATTTAGCAAAAAGTAGATGTTTTTAGATTCCATTTCTCAAGGCAAATACGATAGACAATGTTATTCAACGAAAAAATCAATTCTTCAGGGTGAAAATCGAGGATATAAGTGTGAACTTATATCAGTTGATATCTCGGTGCATTTTTAAGCTAGCGCAAATCTGATAACACAGATCGACGCAGCTTAAAAATCCGCATCGAATGCACTATACTACATTAAGAAACGCTTAATACACAAATTAGTTATGATTGTTTGAAAAATGATGCATTAGTGTATGTTGAGTTTCCATGTACACTCAACATTGCTTCCAAAAACATTTTGACAAAAATTTTTTCGAAAAATTTCAAAATAATTTAGCAAAAAGTAGATGTTTTTAGATTCCATTTTTCAAGGCAAAGACGATAGACAATGTTATTCAACGAAAAAATCAATTCTTCAGGGTGAAAATCGAGGATATAAGTGTGAACTTATATCAGTTGATATCTCGGTGCACTTTTAAGCTAGCGCAAATCTGATAACACAGATCGACGCAGCTTAAAAATCCGCATCGAATGCACTATACTACATTGAGAAAAGCTTAATACAAAAATTAGTTATGATCGTTTGAAAAATGATGCATTAGTGTATGTTGAGTTTCCATGTACACTCAACATTGCTTCCAAAAACATTTTGACAAAAATTTTTTCGAAAAATTTCAAAATAATTTAGCAAAAAGTAGATGTTTTTAGATTCCATTTTTCAAGGCAAAGACGATAGACAATGTTATTCAACGAAAAAATCAATTCTTCAGGGTGAAAATCGAGGATATAAGTGTGAACTTATATCAGTTGATATCTCGGTGCATTTTTAAGCTAGCGCAAATCTGATAACACAGATCGACGCAGCTTAAAAATCCGCATCGAATGCACTATACTACATTAAGAAACGCTTAATACACAAATTAGTTATGATTGTTTGAAAAATGATGCATTAGTGTATGTTGAGTTTCCATGTACACTCAACATTGCTTCCAAAAACATTTTGACAAAAATTTTTTCGAAAAATTTCAAAATAATTTAGCAAAAAGTAGATGTTTTTAGATTCCATTTTTCAAGGCAAAGACGATAGACAATGTTATTCAACGAAAAAATCAATTCTTCAGGGTGAAAATCGAGGATATAAGTGTGAACTTATATCAGTTGATATCTCGGTGCATTTTTAAGCTAGCGCAAATCTGATAACACAGATCGACGCAGCTTAAAAATCCGCATCGAATGCACTATACTACATTGAGAAAAGCTTAATACAAAAGTTAGTTATGATCGTTTGAAAAATGATGCATTAGTGTATGTTGAGTTTCCATGTACACTCAACATTGCTTCCAAAAACATTTTGACAAAAATTTTTTCGAAAAATTTCAAAATAATTTAGCAAAAAGTAGATGTTTTTAAATTCCATTTTTCAAGGCAAAGACGATAGAGAATGTTATTCAACGAAAAAATTAATTCTTCAGGGTGAAAATCGAGGATATAAGTGTGAACTTATATCAGTTGATATCTCGGTGCACTTTTAAGCTAGCGCAAATCTGATAACACAGATCGACGCAGCTTAAAAATCCGCATCGAATGCACTATACTACATTGAGAAAAGCTTAATACAAAAATTAGTTATGATCGTTTGAAAAATGATGCATTAGTGTATGTTGAGTTTCCATGTACACTCAACATTGCTTCCAAAAACATTTTGACAAAAATTTTTTCGAAAAATTTCAAAATAATTTAGCAAAAAGTAGATGTTTTTAAATTCCATTTTTCAAGGCAAAGACGATAGACAATGTTATTCAACGAAAAAATTAATTCTTCAGGGTGAAAATCGAGGATATAAGTGTGAACTTATATCAGTTGATATCTCGGTGCACTTTTAAGCTAGCGCAAATCTGATAACACAGATCGACGCAGCTTAAAAATCCGCATCGAATGCACTATACTACATTGAGAAAAGCTTAATACAAAAATTAGTTATGATCGTTTGAAAAATGATGCATTAGTGTATGTTGAGTTTCCATGTACACTCAACATTGCTTCCAAAAACATTTTGACAAAAATTTTTTCGAAAAATTTCAAAATAATTTAGCAAAAAGTAGATGTTTTTAGATTCCATTTTTCAAGGCAAAGACGATAGACAATGTTATTCAACGAAAAAATCAATTCTTCAGGGTGAAAATCGAGGATATAAGTGTGAACTTATATCAGTTGATATCTCGGTGCATTTTTAAGCTAGCGCAAATCTGATAACACAGATCGACGCAGCTTAAAAATCCGCATCGAATGCACTATACTACATTAAGAAACGCTTAATACACAAATTAGTTATGATTGTTTGAAAAATGATGCATTAGTGTATGTTGAGTTTCCATGTACACTCAACATTGCTTCCAAAAACATTTTGACAAAAATTTTTTCGAAAAATTTCAAAATAATTTAGCAAAAAGTAGATGTTTTTAGATTCCATTTTTCAAGGCAAAGACGATAGACAATGTTATTCAACGAAAAAATCAATTCTTCAGGGTGAAAATCGAGGATATAAGTGTGAACTTATATCACTTGATATCTCGGTGCATTTTTAAGCTAGCGCAAATCTGATAACACAGATCGACGCAGCTTAAAAATCCGCATCGAATGCACTATACTACATCGAGAAACGCTTGATACAAAAATTAGTTATGATCGTTTGAAAAATGATGCATTAGTGTATGTTGAGTTTCCATGTACACTCAACATTGCTTCCAAAAACATTTTGACAAAAATTTTTTCGAAAAATTTCAAAATAATTTAGCAAAAAGTAGATGTTTTTAGATTCCATTTTTCAAGGCAAAGACGATGGACAATGTTATTCAACGAAAAAATTAATTGTTCAGGGTGAAAATCGAGGATATAAGTGTGAACTTATATCAGTTGATATCTCGGTGCATTTTTAAGTTAGCGCAAATCTGATAACACAGATCGACGCAGCTTAAAAATCCGCATCGAATGCACTATACTACATTGAGAAACGCTTGATACAAAAATTAGTTATGATCGTTTGAAAAATGATGCATTAGTGTATGTTGAGTTTCCATGTACACTCAACATTGCTTCCAAAAACATTTTGACAAAAATTTTTTCGAAAAATTTCAAAATAATTTAGCAAAAAGTAGATGTTTTTAGATTCCATTTTTCAAGGCAAAGACGATGGATAATGTTATTCAACGAAAAAATTAATTCTTCAGGGTGAAAATCGAGGATATAAGTGTGAACTTATATCAGTTGATATCTCGGTGCATTTTTAAGCTAGCGCAAATCTGATAACACAGATCGACGCAGCTTAAAAATCCGCATCGAATGCACTATACTACATTAAGAAACGCTTAATACACAAAATAGTTATGATTGTTTGAAAAATGATGCATTAGTGTATGTTGAGTTTCCATGTACACTCAACATTGCTTCCAAAAACATTTTGACAAAAATTGTTTCGAAAAATTTCAAAATAATTTAGCAAAAAGTAGATGTTTTTAGATTTCATTTTTCAAGGCAAAGACGATAGACAATGTTATTCAACGAAAAAATTAATTGTTCAGGGTGAAAATCGAGGATATAAGTGTGAACTTATATCAGTTGATATCTCGGTGCACTTTTAAGCTAGCGCAAATCTGATAACACAGATCGACGCAGCTTAAAAATCCGCATCGAATGCACTATACTACATTGAGAAAAGCTTAATACAAAAATTAGTTATGATCGTTTGAAAAATGATGCATTAGTGTATGTTGAGTTTCCATGTACACTCAACATTGCTTCCAAAAACATTTTGACAAAAAGTTTTTCGAAAAATTTCAAAATAATTTAGCAAAAAGTAGATGTTTTTAGATTCCATTTTTCAAGGCAAAGACGATAGACAATGTTATTCAACGAAAAAATTAATTCTTCAGGGTGAAAATCGAGGATATAAGTGTGAACTTATATCAGTTGATATCTCGGTGCATTTTTAAGCTAGCGCAAATCTGATAACACAGATCGACGCAGCTTAAAAATCCGCATCGAATGCACTATACTACATTGAGAAACGCTTAATACAAAAATTAGTTATGATCGTTTGAAAAATGATGCATTAGTGAATGTTGAGTTTCCATGTACACTCAACATTGTTTCCAAAAACATTTTGACAAAAATTTTTTCGAAAAATTTCAAAATAATTTAGCAAAAAGTAGATGTTTTTAGATTCCTTTTTTCAAGGCAAAGACGATGGATAATGTTATTCAACGAAAAAATTATTTCTCCAGGGTGAAAATCGAGGATATAAGTGTGAACTTATATCAGTTGATATCTCGGTGCATTTTTAAGCTAGCGCAAATCTGATAACACAGATCGACGCAGCTTAAAAATCCGCATCGAATGCACTATACTACATCGAGAAACGCTTGATACAAAAATTAGTTATGATCGTTTGAAAAATGATGCATTAGTGTATGTTGAGTTTCCATGTACACTCAACATTGCTTCCAAAAACATTTTGACAAAAATTTTTTCGAAAAATTTCAAAATAATTTAGCAAAAAGTAGATGTTTTTAGATTTCATTTTTCAAGGCAAAGACGATAGACAATGTTATTCAACGAAAAAATTAATTGTTCAGGGTGAAAATCGAGGATATAAGTGTGAACTTATATCAGTTGATATCTCGGTGCATTTTTAAGTTAGCGCAAATCTGATAACACAGATCGACGCAGCTTAAAAATCCGCATCGAATGCACTATACTACATTGAGAAACGCTTGATACAAAAATTAGTTATGATCGTTTGAAAAATGATGCATTAGTGTATGTTGAGTTTCCATGTACACTCAACATTGCTTCCAAAAACATTTTGACAAAAATTTTTTCGAAAAATTTCAAAATAATTTAGCAAAAAGTAGATGTTTTTAGATTCCATTTTTCAAGGCAAAGACGATGGATAATGTTATTCAACGAAAAAATTAATTCTTCAGGGTGAAAATCGAGGATATAAGTGTGAACTTATATCAGTTGATATCTCGGTGCATTTTTAAGCTAGCGCAAATCTGATAACACAGATCGACGCAGCTTAAAAATCCGCATCGAATGCACTATACTACATTAAGAAACGCTTAATACACAAAATAGTTATGATTGTTTGAAAAATGATGCATTAGTGTATGTTGAGTTTCCATGTACACTCAACATTGCTTCCAAAAACATTTTGACAAAAATTGTTTCGAAAAATTTCAAAATAATTTAGCAAAAAGTAGATGTTTTTAGATTTCATTTTTCAAGGCAAAGACGATAGACAATGTTATTCAACGAAAAAATTAATTGTTCAGGGTGAAAATCGAGGATATAAGTGTGAACTTATATCAGTTGATATCTCGGTGCACTTTTAAGCTAGCGCAAATCTGATAACACAGATCGACGCAGCTTAAAAATCCGCATCGAATGCACTATACTACATTGAGAAAAGCTTAATACAAAAATTAGTTATGATCGTTTGAAAAATGATGCATTAGTGTATGTTGAGTTTCCATGTACACTCAACATTGCTTCCAAAAACATTTTGACAAAAATTTTTTCGAAAAATTTCAAAATAATTTAGCAAAAAGTAGATGTTTTTAGATTCCATTTTTCAAGGCAAAGACGATAGACAATGTTATTCAACGAAAAAATCAATTCTTCAGGGTGAAAATCGAGGATATAAGTGTGAACTTATATCAGTTGATATCTCGGTGCATTTTTAAGCTAGCGCAAATCTGATAACACAGATCGACGCAGCTTAAAAATCCGCATCGAATGCACTATACTACATTAAGAAACGCTTAATACACAAATTAGTTATGATTGTTTGAAAAATGATGCATTAGTGTATGTTGAGTTTCCATGTACACTCAACATTGCTTCCAAAAACATTTTGACAAAAATTTTTTCGAAAAATTTCAAAATAATTTAGCAAAAAGTAGATGTTTTTAGATTCCATTTTTCAAGGCAAAGACGATAGACAATGTTATTCAACGAAAAAATCAATTCTTCAGGGTGAAAATCGAGGATATAAGTGTGAACTTATATCAGTTGATATCTCGGTGCATTTTTAAGCTAGCGCAAATCTGATAACACAGATCGACGCAGCTTAAAAATCCGCATCGAATGCACTATACTACATTGAGAAAAGCTTAATACAAAAGTTAGTTATGATCGTTTGAAAAATGATGCATTAGTGTATGTTGAGTTTCCATGTACACTCAACATTGCTTCCAAAAACATTTTGACAAAAATTTTTTCGAAAAATTTCAAAATAATTTAGCAAAAAGTAGATGTTTTTAAATTCCATTTTTCAAGGCAAAGACGATAGAGAATGTTATTCAACGAAAAAATTAATTCTTCAGGGTGAAAATCGAGGATATAAGTGTGAACTTATATCAGTTGATATCTCGGTGCACTTTTAAGCTAGCGCAAATCTGATAACACAGATCGACGCAGCTTAAAAATCCGCATCGAATGCACTATACTACATTGAGAAAAGCTTAATACAAAAATTAGTTATGATCGTTTGAAAAATGATGCATTAGTGTATGTTGAGTTTCCATGTACACTCAACATTGCTTCCAAAAACATTTTGACAAAAATTTTTTCGAAAAATTTCAAAATAATTTAGCAAAAAGTAGATGTTTTTAAATTCCATTTTTCAAGGCAAAGACGATAGACAATGTTATTCAACGAAAAAATTAATTCTTCAGGGTGAAAATCGAGGATATAAGTGTGAACTTATATCAGTTGATATCTCGGTGCACTTTTAAGCTAGCGCAAATCTGATAACACAGATCGACGCAGCTTAAAAATCCGCATCGAATGCACTATACTACATTGAGAAAAGCTTAATACAAAAATTAGTTATGATCGTTTGAAAAATGATGCATTAGTGTATGTTGAGTTTCCATGTACACTCAACATTGCTTCCAAAAACATTTTGACAAAAATTTTTTCGAAAAATTTCAAAATAATTTAGCAAAAAGTAGATGTTTTTAAATTCCATTTTTCAAGGCAAAGACGATAGACAATGTTATTCAACGAAAAAATTAATTCTTCAGGGTGAAAATCGAGGATATAAGTGTGAACTTATATCAGTTGATATCTCGGTGCACTTTTAAGCTAGCGCAAATCTGATAACACAGATCGACGCAGCTTAAAAATCCGCATCGAATGCACTATACTACATTGAGAAAAGCTTAATACAAAAATTAGTTATGATCGTTTGAAAAATGATGCATTAGTGTATGTTGAGTTTCCATGTACACTCAACATTGCTTCCAAAAACATTTTGACAAAAATTTTTTCGAAAAATTTCAAAATAATTTAGCAAAAAGTAGATGTTTTTAGATTCCATTTTTCAAGGCAAAGACGATAGACAATGTTATTCAACGAAAAAATCAATTCTTCAGGGTGAAAATCGAGGATATAAGTGTGAACTTATATCAGTTGATATCTCGGTGCATTTTTAAGCTAGCGCAAATCTGATAACACAGATCGACGCAGCTTAAAAATCCGCATCGAATGCACTATACTACATTAAGAAACGCTTAATACACAAATTAGTTATGATTGTTTGAAAAATGATGCATTAGTGTATGTTGAGTTTCCATGTACACTCAACATTGCTTCCAAAAACATTTTGACAAAAATTTTTTCGAAAAATTTCAAAATAATTTAGCAAAAAGTAGATGTTTTTAGATTCCATTTTTCAAGGCAAAGACGATAGACAATGTTATTCAACGAAAAAATCAATTCTTCAGGGTGAAAATCGAGGATATAAGTGTGAACTTATATCACTTGATATCTCGGTGCATTTTTAAGCTAGCGCAAATCTGATAACACAGATCGACGCAGCTTAAAAATCCGCATCGAATGCACTATACTACATCGAGAAACGCTTGATACAAAAATTAGTTATGATCGTTTGAAAAATGATGCATTAGTGTATGTTGAGTTTCCATGTACACTCAACATTGCTTCCAAAAACATTTTGACAAAAATTTTTTCGAAAAATTTCAAAATAATTTAGCAAAAAGTAGATGTTTTTAGATTCCATTTTTCAAGGCAAAGACGATGGACAATGTTATTCAACGAAAAAATTAATTGTTCAGGGTGAAAATCGAGGATATAAGTGTGAACTTATATCAGTTGATATCTCGGTGCATTTTTAAGTTAGCGCAAATCTGATAACACAGATCGACGCAGCTTAAAAATCCGCATCGAATGCACTATACTACATTGAGAAACGCTTGATACAAAAATTAGTTATGATCGTTTGAAAAATGATGCATTAGTGTATGTTGAGTTTCCATGTACACTCAACATTGCTTCCAAAAACATTTTGACAAAAATTTTTTCGAAAAATTTCAAAATAATTTAGCAAAAAGTAGATGTTTTTAGATTCCATTTTTCAAGGCAAAGACGATGGATAATGTTATTCAACGAAAAAATTAATTCTTCAGGGTGAAAATCGAGGATATAAGTGTGAACTTATATCAGTTGATATCTCGGTGCATTTTTAAGCTAGCGCAAATCTGATAACACAGATCGACGCAGCTTAAAAATCCGCATCGAATGCACTATACTACATTAAGAAACGCTTAATACACAAAATAGTTATGATTGTTTGAAAAATGATGCATTAGTGTATGTTGAGTTTCCATGTACACTCAACATTGCTTCCAAAAACATTTTGACAAAAATTGTTTCGAAAAATTTCAAAATAATTTAGCAAAAAGTAGATGTTTTTAGATTTCATTTTTCAAGGCAAAGACGATAGACAATGTTATTCAACGAAAAAATTAATTGTTCAGGGTGAAAATCGAGGATATAAGTGTGAACTTATATCAGTTGATATCTCGGTGCACTTTTAAGCTAGCGCAAATCTGATAACACAGATCGACGCAGCTTAAAAATCCGCATCGAATGCACTATACTACATTGAGAAAAGCTTAATACAAAAATTAGTTATGATTGTTTGAAAAATGATGCATTAGTGTATGTTGAGTTTCCATGTACACTCAACATTGCTTCCAAAAACATTTTGACAAAAAGTTTTTCGAAAAATTTCAAAATAATTTAGCAAAAAGTAGATGTTTTTAGATTCCATTTTTCAAGGCAAAGACGATAGACAATGTTATTCAACGAAAAAATTAATTCTTCAGGGTGAAAATCGAGGATATAAGTGTGAACTTATATCAGTTGATATCTCGGTGCATTTTTAAGCTAGCGCAAATCTGATAACACAGATCGACGCAGCTTAAAAATCCGCATCGAATGCACTATACTACATCGAGAAACGCTTGATACAAAAATTAGTTATGATCGTTTGAAAAATGATGCATTAGTGTATGTTGAGTTTCCATGTACACTCAACATTGCTTCCAAAAACATTTTGACAAAAATTTTTTCGAAAAATTTCAAAATAATTTAGCAAAAAGTAGATGTTTTTAGATTTCATTTTTCAAGGCAAAGACGATAGACAATGTTATTCAACGAAAAAATTAATTGTTCAGGGTGAAAATCGAGGATATAAGTGTGAACTTATATCAGTTGATATCTCGGTGCATTTTTAAGTTAGCGCAAATCTGATAACACAGATCGACGCAGCTTAAAAATCCGCATCGAATGCACTATACTACATTGAGAAACGCTTGATACAAAAATTAGTTATGATCGTTTGAAAAATGATGCATTAGTGTATGTTGAGTTTCCATGTACACTCAACATTGCTTCCAAAAACATTTTGACAAAAATTTTTTCGAAAAATTTCAAAATAATTTAGCAAAAAGTAGATGTTTTTAGATTCCATTTTTCAAGGCAAAGACGATGGATAATGTTATTCAACGAAAAAATTAATTCTTCAGGGTGAAAATCGATGATATAAGTGTGAACTTATATCAGTTGATATCTCGGTGCATTTTTAAGCTAGCGCAAATCTGATAACACAGATCGACGCAGCTTAAAAATCCGCATCGAATGCACTATACTACATTAAGAAACGCTTAATACACAAAATAGTTATGATTGTTTGAAAAATGATGCATTAGTGTATGTTGAGTTTCCATGTACACTCAACATTGCTTCCAAAAACATTTTGACAAAAATTGTTTCGAAAAATTTCAAAATAATTTAGCAAAAAGTAGATGTTTTTAGATTTCATTTTTCAAGGCAAAGACGATAGACAATGTTATTCAACGAAAAAATTAATTGTTCAGGGTGAAAATCGAGGATATAAGTGTGAACTTATATCAGTTGATATCTCGGTGCACTTTTAAGCTAGCGCAAATCTGATAACACAGATCGACGCAGCTTAAAAATCCGCATCGAATGCACTATACTACATTGAGAAAAGCTTAATACAAAAATTAGTTATGATCGTTTGAAAAATGATGCATTAGTGTATGTTGAGTTTCCATGTACACTCAACATTGCTTCCAAAAACATTTTGACAAAAAGTTTTTCGAAAAATTTCAAAATAATTTAGCAAAAAGTAGATGTTTTTAGATTCCATTTTTCAAGGCAAAGACGATAGACAATGTTATTCAACGAAAAAATTAATTCTTCAGGGTGAAAATCGAGGATATAAGTGTGAACTTATATCAGTTGATATCTCGGTGCATTTTTAAGGTAGCGCAAATCTGATAACACAGATCGACGCAGCTTAAAAATCCGCATCGAATGCACTATACTACATTGAGAAACGCTTAATACAAAAATTAGTTATGATCGTTTGAAAAATGATGCATTAGTGAATGTTGAGTTTCCATGTACACTCAACATTGTTTCCAAAAACATTTTGACAAAAATTTTTTCGAAAAATTTCAAAATAATTTAGCAAAAAGTAGATGTTTTTAGATTCCTTTTTTCAAGGCAAAGACGATGGATAATGTTATTCAACGAAAAAATTATTTCTCCAGGGTGAAAATCGAGGATATAAGTGTGAACTTATATCAGTTGATATCTCGGTGCATTTTTAAGCTAGCGCAAATCTGATAACACAGATCGACGCAGCTTAAAAATCCGCATCGAATGCACTATACTACATTGAGAAACGCTTAATACAAAAATTAGTTATGATCGTTTGAAAAATGATGCATTAGTGTATGTTGAGTTTCCATGTACACTCAACATTGCTTCCAAAAACATTTTGACAAAAATTTTTTCGAAAAATTTCAAAATAATTTAGCAAAAAGTAGATGTTTTTAGATTTCATTTTTCAAGGCAAAGACGATAGACAATGTTATTCAACGAAAAAATCAATTCTTCAGGGTGAAAATTGAGGATATAAGTGTGAACTTATATCAGTTGATATCTCGGTGCATTTTTAAGCTAGCGCAAATCTGATAACACAGATCGACGCAGCTTAAAAATCCGCATCGAATGCACTATACTACATTAAGAAACGCTTAATACACAAATTAGTTATGATTGTTTGAAAAATGATGCATTAGTGTATGTTGAGTTTCCATGTACACTCAACATTGCTTCCAAAAACATTTTGACAAAAATTTTTTCGAAAAATTTCAAAATAATTTAGCAAAAAGTAGATGTTTTTAGATTCCATTTTTCAAGGCAAAGACGATAGACAATGTTATTCAACGAAAAAATCAATTCTTCAGGGTGAAAATCGAGGATATAAGTGTGAACTTATATCAGTTGATATCTCGGTGCATTTTTAAGCTAGCGCAAATCTGATAACACAGATCGACGCAGCTTAAAAATCCGCATCGAATGCACTATACTACATTGAGAAAAGCTTAATACAAAAGTTAGTTATGATCGTTTGAAAAATGATGCATTAGTGTATGTTGAGTTTCCATGTACACTCAACATTGCTTCCAAAAACATTTTGACAAAAATTTTTTCGAAAAATTTCAAAATAATTTAGCAAAAAGTAGATGTTTTTAAATTCCATTTTTCAAGGCAAAGACGATAGAGAATGTTATTCAACGAAAAAATTAATTCTTCAGGGTGAAAATCGAGGATATAAGTGTGAACTTATATCAGTTGATATCTCGGTGCACTTTTAAGCTAGCGCAAATCTGATAACACAGATCGACGCAGCTTAAAAATCCGCATCGAATGCACTATACTACATTGAGAAAAGCTTAATACAAAAATTAGTTATGATCGTTTGAAAAATGATGCATTAGTGTATGTTGAGTTTCCATGTACACTCAACATTGCTTCCAAAAACATTTTGACAAAAATTTTTTCGAAAAATTTCAAAATAATTTAGCAAAAAGTAGATGTTTTTAAATTCCATTTTTCAAGGCAAAGACGATAGACAATGTTATTCAACGAAAAAATTAATTCTTCAGGGTGAAAATCGAGGATATAAGTGTGAACTTATATCAGTTGATATCTCGGTGCACTTTTAAGCTAGCGCAAATCTGATAACACAGATCGACGCAGCTTAAAAATCCGCATCGAATGCACTATACTACATTGAGAAAAGCTTAATACAAAAATTAGTTATGATCGTTTGAAAAATGATGCATTAGTGTATGTTGAGTTTCCATGTACACTCAACATTGCTTCCAAAAACATTTTGACAAAAATTTTTTCGAAAAATTTCAAAATAATTTAGCAAAAAGTAGATGTTTTTAGATTCCATTTTTCAAGGCAAAGACGATAGACAATGTTATTCAACGAAAAAATCAATTCTTCAGGGTGAAAATCGAGGATATAAGTGTGAACTTATATCAGTTGATATCTCGGTGCATTTTTAAGCTAGCGCAAATCTGATAACACAGATCGACGCAGCTTAAAAATCCGCATCGAATGCACTATACTACATTAAGAAACGCTTAATACACAAATTAGTTATGATTGTTTGAAAAATGATGCATTAGTGTATGTTGAGTTTCCATGTACACTCAACATTGCTTCCAAAAACATTTTGACAAAAATTTTTTCGAAAAATTTCAAAATAATTTAGCAAAAAGTAGATGTTTTTAGATTCCATTTTTCAAGGCAAAGACGATAGACAATGTTATTCAACGAAAAAATCAATTCTTCAGGGTGAAAATCGAGGATATAAGTGTGAACTTATATCACTTGATATCTCGGTGCATTTTTAAGCTAGCGCAAATCTGATAACACAGATCGACGCAGCTTAAAAATCCGCATCGAATGCACTATACTACATCGAGAAACGCTTGATACAAAAATTAGTTATGATCGTTTGAAAAATGATGCATTAGTGTATGTTGAGTTTCCATGTACACTCAACATTGCTTCCAAAAACATTTTGACAAAAATTTTTTCGAAAAATTTCAAAATAATTTAGCAAAAAGTAGATGTTTTTAGATTCCATTTTTCAAGGCAAAGACGATGGACAATGTTATTCAACGAAAAAATTAATTGTTCAGGGTGAAAATCGAGGATATAAGTGTGAACTTATATCAGTTGATATCTCGGTGCATTTTTAAGTTAGCGCAAATCTGATAACACAGATCGACGCAGCTTAAAAATCCGCATCGAATGCACTATACTACATTGAGAAACGCTTGATACAAAAATTAGTTATGATCGTTTGAAAAATGATGCATTAGTGTATGTTGAGTTTCCATGTACACTCAACATTGCTTCCAAAAACATTTTGACAAAAATTTTTTCGAAAAATTTCAAAATAATTTAGCAAAAAGTAGATGTTTTTAGATTCCATTTTTCAAGGCAAAGACGATGGATAATGTTATTCAACGAAAAAATTAATTCTTCAGGGTGAAAATCGAGGATATAAGTGTGAACTTATATCAGTTGATATCTCGGTGCATTTTTAAGCTAGCGCAAATCTGATAACACAGATCGACGCAGCTTAAAAATCCGCATCGAATGCACTATACTACATTAAGAAACGCTTAATACACAAAATAGTTATGATTGTTTGAAAAATGATGCATTAGTGTATGTTGAGTTTCCATGTACACTCAACATTGCTTCCAAAAACATTTTGACAAAAATTGTTTCGAAAAATTTCAAAATAATTTAGCAAAAAGTAGATGTTTTTAGATTTCATTTTTCAAGGCAAAGACGATAGACAATGTTATTCAACGAAAAAATTAATTGTTCAGGGTGAAAATCGAGGATATAAGTGTGAACTTATATCAGTTGATATCTCGGTGCACTTTTAAGCTAGCGCAAATCTGATAACACAGATCGACGCAGCTTAAAAATCCGCATCGAATGCACTATACTACATTGAGAAAAGCTTAATACAAAAATTAGTTATGATCGTTTGAAAAATGATGCATTAGTGTATGTTGAGTTTCCATGTACACTCAACATTGCTTCCAAAAACATTTTGACAAAAAGTTTTTCGAAAAATTTCAAAATAATTTAGCAAAAAGTAGATGTTTTTAGATTCCATTTTTCAAGGCAAAGACGATAGACAATGTTATTCAACGAAAAAATTAATTCTTCAGGGTGAAAATCGAGGATATAAGTGTGAACTTATATCAGTTGATATCTCGGTGCATTTTTAAGCTAGCGCAAATCTGATAACACAGATCGACGCAGCTTAAAAATCCGCATCGAATGCACTATACTACATTGAGAAACGCTTAATACAAAAATTAGTTATGATCGTTTGAAAAATGATGCATTAGTGAATGTTGAGTTTCCATGTACACTCAACATTGTTTCCAAAAACATTTTGACAAAAATTTTTTCGAAAAATTTCAAAATAATTTAGCAAAAAGTAGATGTTTTTAGATTCCTTTTTTCAAGGCAAAGACGATGGATAATGTTATTCAACGAAAAAATTATTTCTCCAGGGTGAAAATCGAGGATATAAGTGTGAACTTATATCAGTTGATATCTCGGTGCATTTTTAAGCTAGCGCAAATCTGATAACACAGATCGACGCAGCTTAAAAATCCGCATCGAATGCACTATACTACATCGAGAAACGCTTGATACAAAAATTAGTTATGATCGTTTGAAAAATGATGCATTAGTGTATGTTGAGTTTCCATGTACACTCAACATTGCTTCCAAAAACATTTTGACAAAAATTTTTTCGAAAAATTTCAAAATAATTTAGCAAAAAGTAGATGTTTTTAGATTTCATTTTTCAAGGCAAAGACGATAGACAATGTTATTCAACGAAAAAATTAATTGTTCAGGGTGAAAATCGAGGATATAAGTGTGAACTTATATCAGTTGATATCTCGGTGCATTTTTAAGTTAGCGCAAATCTGATAACACAGATCGACGCAGCTTAAAAATCCGCATCGAATGCACTATACTACATTGAGAAACGCTTGATACAAAAATTAGTTATGATCGTTTGAAAAATGATGCATTAGTGTATGTTGAGTTTCCATGTACACTCAACATTGCTTCCAAAAACATTTTGACAAAAATTTTTTCGAAAAATTTCAAAATAATTTAGCAAAAAGTAGATGTTTTTAGATTCCATTTTTCAAGGCAAAGACGATGGATAATGTTATTCAACGAAAAAATTAATTCTTCAGGGTGAAAATCGAGGATATAAGTGTGAACTTATATCAGTTGATATCTCGGTGCATTTTTAAGCTAGCGCAAATCTGATAACACAGATCGACGCAGCTTAAAAATCCGCATCGAATGCACTATACTACATTAAGAAACGCTTAATACACAAAATAGTTATGATTGTTTGAAAAATGATGCATTAGTGTATGTTGAGTTTCCATGTACACTCAACATTGCTTCCAAAAACATTTTGACAAAAATTGTTTCGAAAAATTTCAAAATAATTTAGCAAAAAGTAGATGTTTTTAGATTTCATTTTTCAAGGCAAAGACGATAGACAATGTTATTCAACGAAAAAATTAATTGTTCAGGGTGAAAATCGAGGATATAAGTGTGAACTTATATCAGTTGATATCTCGGTGCACTTTTAAGCTAGCGCAAATCTGATAACACAGATCGACGCAGCTTAAAAATCCGCATCGAATGCACTATACTACATTGAGAAAAGCTTAATACAAAAATTAGTTATGATCGTTTGAAAAATGATGCATTAGTGTATGTTGAGTTTCCATGTACACTCAACATTGCTTCCAAAAACATTTTGACAAAAAGTTTTTCGAAAAATTTCAAAATAATTTAGCAAAAAGTAGATGTTTTTAGATTCCATTTTTCAAGGCAAAGACGATAGACAATGTTATTCAACGAAAAAATTAATTCTTCAGGGTGAAAATCGAGGATATAAGTGTGAACTTATATCAGTTGATATCTCGGTGCATTTTTAAGGTAGCGCAAATCTGATAACACAGATCGACGCAGCTTAAAAATCCGCATCGAATGCACTATACTACATTGAGAAACGCTTAATACAAAAATTAGTTATGATCGTTTGAAAAATGATGCATTAGTGAATGTTGAGTTTCCATGTACACTCAACATTGTTTCCAAAAACATTTTGACAAAAATTTTTTCGAAAAATTTCAAAATAATTTAGCAAAAAGTAGATGTTTTTAGATTCCTTTTTTCAAGGCAAAGACGATGGATAATGTTATTCAACGAAAAAATTATTTCTCCAGGGTGAAAATCGAGGATATAAGTGTGAACTTATATCAGTTGATATCTCGGTGCATTTTTAAGCTAGCGCAAATCTGATAACACAGATCGACGCAGCTTAAAAATCCGCATCGAATGCACTATACTACATTGAGAAACGCTTAATACAAAAATTAGTTATGATCGTTTGAAAAATGATGCATTAGTGTATGTTGAGTTTCCATGTACACTCAACATTGCTTCCAAAAACATTTTGACAAAAATTTTTTCGAAAAATTTCAAAATAATTTAGCAAAAAGTAGATGTTTTTAGATTTCATTTTTCAAGGCAAAGACGATAGACAGTGTTATTCAACGAAAAAATTAATTGTTCAGGGTGAAAATCGAGGATATAAGTGTGAACTTATATCAGTTGATATCTCGGTGCACTTTTAAGCTAGCGCAAATCTGATAACACAGATCGACGCAGCTTAAAAATCCGCATCGAATGCACTATACTACATTAAGAAACGCTTGATACAAAAATTAGTTATGATCGTTTGAAAAATGATGCATTAGTGTATGTTGAGTTTCCATGTACACTCAACATTGCTTCCAAAAACATTTTGACAAAAATTTTTTCGAAAAATTTCAAAATAATTTAGCAAAAAGTAGATGTTTTTAGATTTCATTTTTCAAGGCAAAGACGATAGACAATGTTATTCAACGAAAAAATTAATTCTTCAGGGTGAAAATCGAGGATATAAGTGTGAACTTATATCAGTTGATATCTCGGTGCACTTTTAAGCTAGCGCAAATCTGATAACACAGATCGACGCAGCTTAAAAATCCGCATCGAATGCACTATACTACATTGAGAAAAGCTTAATACAAAAATTAGTTATGATCGTTTGAAAAATGATGCATTAGTGTATGTTGAGTTTCCATGTACACTCAACATTGCTTCCAAAAACATTTTGACAAAAATTTTTTCGAAAAATTTCAAAATAATTTAGCAAAAAGTAGATGTTTTTAGATTCCATTTTTCAAGGCAAAGACGATAGACAATGTTATTCAACGAAAAAATTAATTCTTCAGGGTGAAAATCGAGGATATAAGTGTGAACTTATATCAGTTGATATCTCGGTGCATTTTTAAGCTAGCGCAAATCTGATAACACAGATCGACGCAGCTTAAAAATCCGCATCGAATGCACTATACTACATCGAGAAACGCTTGATACAAAAATTAGTTATGATCGTTTGAAAAATGATGCATTAGTGTATGTTGAGTTTCCATGTACACTCAACATTGCTTCCAAAAACATTTTGACAAAAATTTTTTCCAAAAATTTCAAAATAATTTAGCAAAAAGTAGATGTTTTTAGATTCCTTTTTTCAAGGCAAAGACGATGGACAATGTTATTCAACGAAAAAATTAATTGTTCAGGGTGAAAATCGAGGATATAAGTGTGAACTTATATCAGTTGATATCTCGGTGCATTTTTAAGCTAGCGCAAATCTGATAACACAGATCGACGCAGCTTAAAAATCCGCATCGAATGCACTATACTACATTGAGAAACGTTTGATACAAAAATTAGTTATGATCGTTTGAAAAATGATGCATTAGTGTATGTTGAGTTTCCATGTACACTCAACATTGCTTCCAAAAACATTTTGACAAAAATTTTTTCGAAAAATTTCAAAATAATTTAGCAAAAAGTAGATGTTTTTAGATTCCATTTTTCAAGGCAAAGACGATGGATAATGTTATTCAACGAAAAAATTAATTCTTCAGGGTGAAAATCGAGGATATAAGTGTGAACTTATATCAGTTGATATCTCGGTGCATTTTTAAGCTAGCGCAAATCTGATAACACAGATCGACGCAGCTTAAAAATCCGCATCGAATGCACTATACTACATTAAGAAACGCTTAATACACAAAATAGTTATGATTGTTTGAAAAATGATGCATTAGTGTATGTTGAGTTTCCATGTACACTCAACATTGCTTCCAAAAACATTTTGACAAAAATTTTTTCGAAAAATTTCAAAATAATTTAGCAAAAAGTAGATGTTTTTAGATTTCATTTTTCAAGGCAAAGACGATAGACAATGTTATTCAACGAAAAAATTAATTGTTTAGGGTGAAAATCGAGGATATAAGTGTGAACTTATATCAGTTGATATCTCGGTGCATTTTTAAGCTAGCGCAAATCTGATAACACAGATCGACGCAGCTTAAAAATCCGCATCGAATGCACTATACTACATTAAGAAACGCTTAATACACAAAATAGTTATGATTGTTTGAAAAATGATGCATTAGTGTATGTTGAGTTTCCATGTACACTCAACATTGCTTCCAAAAACATTTTGACAAAAATTTTTTCGAAAAATTTCAAAATAATTTAGCAAAAAGTAGATGTTTTTAGATTTCATTTTTCAAGGCAAAGACGATGGACATTGTTATTCAACGAAAAAATTAATTCTTCAGGGTGAAAATCGAGGATATAAGTGTGAACTTATATCAGTTGATATCTCGGTGCATATTTAAGCTAGCGCAAATCTGATAACACAGATCGACGCAGCTTAAAAATCCGCATCGAATGCACTATACTACATCGAGAAACGCTTGATACAAAAATTAGTTATGATCGTTTGAAAAATGATGCATTAGTGTATGTTGAGTTTCCATGTACACTCAACATTGCTTCCAAAAACATTTTGACAAAAATTTTTTCCGAAAATTTCAAAATAATTTAGCAAAAAGTAGATGTTTTTAGATTCCTTTTTTCAAGGCAAAGACGATGGACAATGTTATTCAACGAAAAAATTAATTGTTCAGGGTGAAAATCGAGGATATAAGTGTGAACTTATATCAGTTGATATCTCGGTGCATTTTTAAGCTAGCGCAAATCTGATAACACAGATCGACGCAGCTTAAAAATCCGCATCGAATGCACTATACTACATTGAGAAACGTTTGATACAAAAATTAGTTATGATCGTTTGAAAAATGATGCATTAGTGTATGTTGAGTTTCCATGTACACTCAACATTGCTTCCAAAAACATTTTGACAAAAATTTTTTCGAAAAATTTCAAAATAATTTAGCAAAAAGTAGATGTTTTTAGATTCCATTTTTCAAGGCAAAGACGATGGATAATGTTATTCAACGAAAAAATTAATTCTTCAGGGTGAAAATCGAGGATATAAGTGTGAACTTATATCAGTTGATATCTCGGTGCATTTTTAAGCTAGCGCAAATCTGATAACACAGATCGACGCAGCTTAAAAATCCGCATCGAATGCACTATACTACATTAAGAAACGCTTAATACACAAAATAGTTATGATTGTTTGAAAAATGATGCATTAGTGTATGTTGAGTTTCCATGTACACTCAACATTGCTTCCAAAAACATTTTGACAAAAATTTTTTCGAAAAATTTCAAAATAATTTAGCAAAAAGTAGATGTTTTTAGATTCCTTTTTTCAAGGCAAAGACGATGGACAATGCTATTCAACGAAAAAATTAATTCTTCAGGGTGAAAATCGAGGATATAAGTGTGAACTTATATCAGTTGATATCTCGGTGCATTTTTAAGCTAGCGCAAATCTGATAACACAGATCGACGCAGCTTAAAAATCCGCATCGAATGCACTATACTACATTGAGAAACGTTTGATACAAAAATTAGTTATGATCGTTTGAAAAATGATGCATTAGTGTATGTTGAGTTTCCATGTACACTCAACATTGCTTCCAAAAACATTTTGACAAAAATTTTTTCGAAAAATTTCAAAATAATTTAGCAAAAAGTAGATGTTTTTAGATTCCTTTTTTCAAGGCAAAGACGATGGACAATGCTATTCAACGAAAAAATTAATTCTTCAGGGTGAAAATCGAGGATATAAGTGTGAACTTATATCAGTTGATATCTCGGTGCATTTTTAAGCTAGCGCAAATCTGATAACACAGATCGACGCAGCTTAAAAATCCGCATCGAATGCACTATACTACATCGAGAAACGCTTGATACAAAAATTTGTTATGATCGTTTGAAAAATGATGCATTAGTGTATGTTGAGTTTCCATGTACACTCAACATTGCTTCCAAAAACATTTTGACAAAAATTTTTTCGAAAAATTTCAAAATAATTTAGCAAAAAGTAGATGTTTTTAGATTCCTTTTTTCAAGGCAAAGACGATGGACAATGCTATTCAACGAAAAAATTAATTCTTCAGGGTGAAAATCGAGGATATAAGTGTGAACTTATATCAGTTGATATCTCGGTGCATTTTTAAGCTAGCGCAAATCTGATAACACAGATCGACGCAGCTTAAAAATCCGCATCGAATGCACTATACTACATTGAGAAACGTTTGATACAAAAATTAGTTATGATCGTTTGAAAAATGATGCATTAGTGTATGTTGAGTTTCCATGTACACTCAACATTGCTTCCAAAAACATTTTGACAAAAATTTTTTCGAAAAATTTCAAAATAATTTAGCAAAAAGTAGATGTTTTTAGATTCCTTTTTTCAAGGCAAAGACGATGGACAATGCTATTCAACGAAAAAATTAATTCTTCAGGGTGAAAATCGAGGATATAAGTGTGAACTTATATCAGTTGATATCTCGGTGCATTTTTAAGCTAGCGCAAATCTGATAACACAGATCGACGCAGCTTAAAAATCCGCATCGAATGCACTATACTACATTGAGAAACGTTTGATACAAAAATTAGTTATGATCGTTTGAAAAATGATGCATTAGTGTATGTTGAGTTTCCATGTACACTCAACATTGCTTCCAAAAACATTTTGACAAAAATTTTTTCGAAAAATTTCAAAATAATTTAGCAAAAAGTAGATGTTTTTAGATTCCATTTTTCAAGGCAAAGACGATGGATAATGTTATTCAACGAAAAAATTAATTCTTCAGGGTGAAAATCGAGGATATAAGTGTGAACTTATATCAGTTGATATCTCGGTGCATTTTTAAGTTAGCGCAAATCTGATAACACAGATCGACGCAGCTTAAAAATCCGCATCGAATGCACTATACTACATTGAGAAACGCTTGATACAAAAATTAGTTATGATCGTTTGAAAAATGATGCATTAGTGTATGTTGAGTTTCCATGTACACTCAACATTGCTTCCAAAAACATTTTGACAAAAATTTTTTCGAAAAATTTCAAAACAATTTAGCAAAAAGTAGATGTTTTTAGATTCCATTTTTCAAGGCAAAGACGATGGATAATGTTATTCAACGAAAAAATTAATTCTTCAGGGTGAAAATCGAGGATATAAGTGTGAACTTATATCAGTTGATATCTCGGTGCATTTTTAAGCTAGCGCAAATCTGATAACACAGATCGACGCAGCTTAAAAATCCGCATCGAATGCACTATACTACATCGAGAAACGCTTGATACAAAAATTAGTTATGATCGTTTGAAAAATGATGCATTAGTGTATGTTGAGTTTCCATGTACACTCAACATTGCTTCCAAAAACATTTTGACAAAAATTTTTTCGAAAAATTTCAAAATAATTTAGCAAAAAGTAGATGTTTTTAGATTCCTTTTTTCAAGGCAAAGACGATGGACAATGCTATTCAACGAAAAAATTAATTCTTCAGGGTGAAAATCGAGGATATAAGTGTGAACTTATATCAGTTGATATCTCGGTGCATTTTTAAGCTAGCGCAAATCTGATAACACAGATCGACGCAGCTTAAAAATCCGCATCGAATGCACTATACTACATTGAGAAACGCTTAATACAAAAATTAGTTATGATCGTTTGAAAAATGATGCATTAGTGTATGTTGAGTTTCCATGTACACTCAACATTGCTTCCAAAAACATTTTGACAAAAATTTTTTCCAAAAATTTCAAAATAATTTAGCAAAAAGTGGATGTTTTTAGATTCCTTTTTTCAAGGCAAAGACGATGGACAATGTTATTCAACGAAAAAATTAATTGTTCAGGGTGAAAATCGAGGATATAAGTGTGAACTTATATCAGTTGATATCTCGGTGCATTTTTAAGCTAGCGCAAATCTGATAACACAGATCGACGCAGCTTAAAAATCCGCATCGAATGCTTTATACTACATTGAGAAACGTTTGATACAAAAATTAGTTATGATCGTTTGAAAAATGATGCATTAGTGTATGTTGAGTTTCCATGTACACTCAACATTGCTTCCAAAAACATTTTGACAAAAATTTTTTCGAAAAATTTCAAAATAATTTAGCAAAAAGTAGATGTTTTTAGATTCCATTTTTCAAGGCAAAGACGATAGACAATGTTATTCAACGAAAAAATTAATTCTTCAGGGTGAAAATCGAGGATATAAGTGTGAACTTATATCAGTTGATATCTCGGTGCATTTTTAAGCTAGCGCAAATCTGATAACACAGATCGACGCAGCTTAAAAATCCGCATCGAATGCACTATACTACATTGAGAAACGCTTAATACACAAATTAGTTATGATTGTTTGAAAAATGATGCATTAGTGTATGTTGAGTTTCCATGTACACTCAACATTGCTTCCAAAAACATTTTGACAAAAATTTTTTCGAAAAATTTCAAAATAATTTAGCAAAAAGTAGATGTTTTTAGATTCCATTTCTCAAGGCAAATACGATAGACAATGTTATTCAACGAAAAAATCAATTCTTCAGGGTGAAAATCGAGGATATAAGTGTGAACTTATATCAGTTGATATCTCGGTGCATTTTTAAGCTAGCGCAAATCTGATAACACAGATCGACGCAGCTTAAAAATCCGCATCGAATGCACTATACTACATTAAGAAACGCTTAATACACAAATTAGTTATGATTGTTTGAAAAATGATGCATTAGTGTATGTTGAGTTTCCATGTACACTCAACATTGCTTCCAAAAACATTTTGACAAAAATTTTTTCGAAAAATTTCAAAATAATTTAGCAAAAAGTAGATGTTTTTAGATTCCATTTTTCAAGGCAAAGACGATAGACAATGTTATTCAACGAAAAAATCAATTCTTCAGGGTGAAAATCGAGGATATAAGTGAGAACTTATATCAGTTGATATCTCGGTGCACTTTTAAGCTAGCGCAAATCTGATAACACAGATCGACGCAGCTTAAAAATCCGCATCGAATGCACTATACTACATTGAGAAAAGCTTAATACAAAAATTAGTTATGATCGTTTGAAAAATGATGCATTAGTGTATGTTGAGTTTCCATGTACACTCAACATTGCTTCCAAAAACATTTTGACAAAAATTTTTTCGAAAAATTTCAAAATAATTTAGCAAAAAGTAGATGTTTTTAGATTCCATTTTTCAAGGCAAAGACGATAGACAATGTTATTCAACGAAAAAATCAATTCTTCAGGGTGAAAATCGAGGATATAAGTGTGAACTTATATCAGTTGATATCTCGGTGCATTTTTAAGCTAGCGCAAATCTGATAACACAGATCGACGCAGCTTAAAAATCCGCATCGAATGCACTATACTACATTAAGAAACGCTTAATACACAAATTAGTTATGATTGTTTGAAAAATGATGCATTAGTGTATGTTGAGTTTCCATGTACACTCAACATTGCTTCCAAAAACATTTTGACAAAAATTTTTTCGAAAAATTTCAAAATAATTTAGCAAAAAGTAGATGTTTTTAGATTCCATTTTTCAAGGCAAAGACGATAGACAATGTTATTCAACGAAAAAATCAATTCTTCAGGGTGAAAATCGAGGATATAAGTGTGAACTTATATCAGTTGATATCTCGGTGCATTTTTAAGCTAGCGCAAATCTGATAACACAGATCGACGCAGCTTAAAAATCCGCATCGAATGCACTATACTACATTGAGAAAAGCTTAATACAAAAGTTAGTTATGATCGTTTGAAAAATGATGCATTAGTGTATGTTGAGTTTCCATGTACACTCAACATTGCTTCCAAAAACATTTTGACAAAAATTTTTTCGAAAAATTTCAAAATAATTTAGCAAAAAGTAGATGTTTTTAAATTCCATTTTTCAAGGCAAAGACGATAGAGAATGTTATTCAACGAAAAAATTAATTCTTCAGGGTGAAAATCGAGGATATAAGTGTGAACTTATATCAGTTGATATCTCGGTGCACTTTTAAGCTAGCGCAAATCTGATAACACAGATCGACGCAGCTTAAAAATCCGCATCGAATGCACTATACTACATTGAGAAAAGCTTAATACAAAAATTAGTTATGATCGTTTGAAAAATGATGCATTAGTGTATGTTGAGTTTCCATGTACACTCAACATTGCTTCCAAAAACATTTTGACAAAAATTTTTTCGAAAAATTTCAAAATAATTTAGCAAAAAGTAGATGTTTTTAAATTCCATTTTTCAAGGCAAAGACGATAGACAATGTTATTCAACGAAAAAATTAATTCTTCAGGGTGAAAATCGAGGATATAAGTGTGAACTTATATCAGTTGATATCTCGGTGCACTTTTAAGCTAGCGCAAATCTGATAACACAGATCGACGCAGCTTAAAAATCCGCATCGAATGCACTATACTACATTGAGAAAAGCTTAATACAAAAATTAGTTATGATCGTTTGAAAAATGATGCATTAGTGTATGTTGAGTTTCCATGTACACTCAACATTGCTTCCAAAAACATTTTGACAAAAATTTTTTCGAAAAATTTCAAAATAATTTAGCAAAAAGTAGATGTTTTTAGATTCCATTTTTCAAGGCAAAGACGATAGACAATGTTATTCAACGAAAAAATCAATTCTTCAGGGTGAAAATCGAGGATATAAGTGTGAACTTATATCACTTGATATCTCGGTGCATTTTTAAGCTAGCGCAAATCTGATAACACAGATCGACGCAGCTTAAAAATCCGCATCGAATGCACTATACTACATCGAGAAACGCTTGATACAAAAATTAGTTATGATCGTTTGAAAAATGATGCATTAGTGTATGTTGAGTTTCCATGTACACTCAACATTGCTTCCAAAAACATTTTGACAAAAATTTTTTCGAAAAATTTCAAAATAATTTAGCAAAAAGTAGATGTTTTTAGATTCCATTTTTCAAGGCAAAGACGATGGACAATGTTATTCAACGAAAAAATTAATTGTTCAGGGTGAAAATCGAGGATATAAGTGTGAACTTATATCAGTTGATATCTCGGTGCATTTTTAAGTTAGCGCAAATCTGATAACACAGATCGACGCAGCTTAAAAATCCGCATCGAATGCACTATACTACATTGAGAAACGCTTGATACAAAAATTAGTTATGATCGTTTGAAAAATGATGCATTAGTGTATGTTGAGTTTCCATGTACACTCAACATTGCTTCCAAAAACATTTTGACAAAAATTTTTTCGAAAAATTTCAAAATAATTTAGCAAAAAGTAGATGTTTTTAGATTCCATTTTTCAAGGCAAAGACGATGGATAATGTTATTCAACGAAAAAATTAATTCTTCAGGGTGAAAATCGAGGATATAAGTGTGAACTTATATCAGTTGATATCTCGGTGCATTTTTAAGCTAGCGCAAATCTGATAACACAGATCGACGCAGCTTAAAAATCCGCATCGAATGCACTATACTACATTAAGAAACGCTTAATACACAAAATAGTTATGATTGTTTGAAAAATGATGCATTAGTGTATGTTGAGTTTCCATGTACACTCAACATTGCTTCCAAAAACATTTTGACAAAAATTGTTTCGAAAAATTTCAAAATAATTTAGCAAAAAGTAGATGTTTTTAGATTTCATTTTTCAAGGCAAAGACGATAGACAATGTTATTCAACGAAAAAATTAATTGTTCAGGGTGAAAATCGAGGATATAAGTGTGAACTTATATCAGTTGATATCTCGGTGCATTTTTAAGCTAGCGCAAATCTGATAACACAGATCGACGCAGCTTAAAAATCCGCATCGAATGCACTATACTACATCGAGAAACGCTTGATACAAAAATTTGTTATGATCGTTTGAAAAATGATGCATTAGTGTATGTTGAGTTTCCATGTACACTCAACATTGCTTCCAAAAACATTTTGACAAAAATTTTTTCGAAAAATTTCAAAATAATTTAGCAAAAAGTAGATGTTTTTAGATTCCATTTTTCAAGGCAAAGACGATGGATAATGTTATTCAACGAAAAAATTAATTCTTCAGGGTGAAAATCGAGGATATAAGTGTGAACTTATATCAGTTGATATCTCGGTGCATTTTTAAGCTAGCGCAAATCTGATAACACAGATCGACGCAGCTTAAAAATCCGCATCGAATGCACTATACTACATTAAGAAACGCTTAATACACAAAATAGTTATGATTGTTTGAAAAATGATGCATTAGTGTATGTTGAGTTTCCATGTACACTCAACATTGCTTCCAAAAACATTTTGACAAAAATTTTTTCGAAAAATTTCAAAATAATTTAGCAAAAAGTAGATGTTTTTAGATTTCATTTTTCAAGGCAAAGACGATAGACAATGTTATTCAACGAAAAAATTAATTGTTTAGGGTGAAAATCGAGGATATAAGTGTGAACTTATATCAGTTGATATCTCGGTGCATTTTTAAGCTAGCGCAAATCTGATAACACAGATCGACGCAGCTTAAAAATCCGCATCGAATGCACTATACTACATTAAGAAACGCTTAATACACAAAATAGTTATGATTGTTTGAAAAATGATGCATTAGTGTATGTTGAGTTTCCATGTACACTCAACATTGCTTCCAAAAACATTTTGACAAAAATTTTTTCGAAAAATTTCAAAATAATTTAGCAAAAAGTAGATGTTTTTAGATTTCATTTTTCAAGGCAAAGACGATGGACATTGTTATTCAACGAAAAAATTAATTCTTCAGGGTGAAAATCGAGGATATAAGTGTGAACTTATATCAGTTGATATCTCGGTGCATATTTAAGCTAGCGCAAATCTGATAACACAGATCGACGCAGCTTAAAAATCCGCATCGAATGCACTATACTACATCGAGAAACGCTTGATACAAAAATTAGTTATGATCGTTTGAAAAATGATGCATTAGTGTATGTTGAGTTTCCATGTACACTCAACATTGCTTCCAAAAACATTTTGACAAAAATTTTTTCCGAAAATTTCAAAATAATTTAGCAAAAAGTAGATGTTTTTAGATTCCTTTTTTCAAGGCAAAGACGATGGACAATGTTATTCAACGAAAAAATTAATTGTTCAGGGTGAAAATCGAGGATATAAGTGTGAACTTATATCAGTTGATATCTCGGTGCATTTTTAAGCTAGCGCAAATCTGATAACACAGATCGACGCAGCTTAAAAATCCGCATCGAATGCACTATACTACATTGAGAAACGTTTGATACAAAAATTAGTTATGATCGTTTGAAAAATGATGCATTAGTGTATGTTGAGTTTCCATGTACACTCAACATTGCTTCCAAAAACATTTTGACAAAAATTTTTTCGAAAAATTTCAAAATAATTTAGCAAAAAGTAGATGTTTTTAGATTCCATTTTTCAAGGCAAAGACGATGGATAATGTTATTCAACGAAAAAATTAATTCTTCAGGGTGAAAATCGAGGATATAAGTGTGAACTTATATCAGTTGATATCTCGGTGCATTTTTAAGCTAGCGCAAATCTGATAACACAGATCGACGCAGCTTAAAAATCCGCATCGAATGCACTATACTACATTAAGAAACGCTTAATACACAAAATAGTTATGATTGTTTGAAAAATGATGCATTAGTGTATGTTGAGTTTCCATGTACACTCAACATTGCTTCCAAAAACATTTTGACAAAAATTTTTTCGAAAAATTTCAAAATAATTTAGCAAAAAGTAGATGTTTTCAGATTCCTTTTCTTAAGGCAAAGACGATGGACAATGTTATTCGACGAAAAAATTAATTCTTCAGGGTGAAACTCGAGGATATAAGTGTGAACTTATATCAGTTGATATCTCGGTGCATTTTTAAGCTAGCGCAAATCTGATAACACAGATCGACGCAGCTTAAAAATCCGCATCGAATGCACTATACTACATTAAGAAACGCTTAATACACAAAATAGTTATGATTGTTTGAAAAATGATGCATTAGTGTATGTTGAGTTTCCATGTACACTCAACATTGCTTCCAAAAACATTTTGACAAAAATTTTTTCGAAAAATTTCAAAATAATTTAGCAAAAAGTAGATGTTTTTAGATTTCATTTTTCAAGGCAAAGACGATGGACATTGTTATTCAACGAAAAAATTAATTCTTCAGGGTGAAAATCGAGGATATAAGTGTGAACTTATATCAGTTGATATCTCGGTGCATTTTTAAGCTAGCGCAAATCTGATAACACAGATCGACGCAGCTTAAAAATCCGCATCGAATGCACTATACTACATCGAGAAACGCTTGATACAAAAATTTGTTATGATCGTTTGAAAAATGATGCATTAGTGTATGTTGAGTTTCCATGTACACTCAACATTGCTTCCAAAAACATTTTGACAAAAATTTTTTCGAAAAATTTCAAAATAATTTAGCAAAAAGTAGATGTTTTTAGATTCCTTTTTTCAAGGCAAAGACGATGGACAATGCTATTCAACGAAAAAATTAATTCTTCAGGGTGAAAATCGAGGATATAAGTGTGAACTTATATCAGTTGATATCTCGGTGCATTTTTAAGCTAGCGCAAATCTGATAACACAGATCGACGCAGCTTAAAAATCCGCATCGAATGCACTATACTACATTGAGAAACGTTTGATACAAAAATTAGTTATGATCGTTTGAAAAATGATGCATTAGTGTATGTTGAGTTTCCATGTACACTCAACATTGCTTCCAAAAACATTTTGACAAAAATTTTTTCGAAAAATTTCAAAATAATTTAGCAAAAAGTAGATGTTTTTAGATTCCTTTTTTCAAGGCAAAGACGATGGACAATGCTATTCAACGAAAAAATTAATTCTTCAGGGTGAAAATCGAGGATATAAGTGTGAACTTATATCAGTTGATATCTCGGTGCATTTTTAAGCTAGCGCAAATCTGATAACACAGATCGACGCAGCTTAAAAATCCGCATCGAATGCACTATACTACATTGAGAAACGTTTGATACAAAAATTAGTTATGATCGTTTGAAAAATGATGCATTAGTGTATGTTGAGTTTCCATGTACACTCAACATTGCTTCCAAAAACATTTTGACAAAAATTTTTTCGAAAAATTTCAAAATAATTTAGCAAAAAGTAGATGTTTTTAGATTCCATTTTTCAAGGCAAAGACGATGGATAATGTTATTCAACGAAAAAATTAATTCTTCAGGGTGAAAATCGAGGATATAAGTGTGAACTTATATCAGTTGATATCTCGGTGCATTTTTAAGTTAGCGCAAATCTGATAACACAGATCGACGCAGCTTAAAAATCCGCATCGAATGCACTATACTACATTGAGAAACGCTTGATACAAAAATTAGTTATGATCGTTTGAAAAATGATGCATTAGTGTATGTTGAGTTTCCATGTACACTCAACATTGCTTCCAAAAACATTTTGACAAAAATTTTTTCGAAAAATTTCAAAACAATTTAGCAAAAAGTAGATGTTTTTAGATTCCATTTTTCAAGGCAAAGACGATGGATAATGTTATTCAACGAAAAAATTAATTCTTCAGGGTGAAAATCGAGGATATAAGTGTGAACTTATATCAGTTGATATCTCGGTGCATTTTTAAGCTAGCGCAAATCTGATAACACAGATCGACGCAGCTTAAAAATCCGCATCGAATGCACTATACTACATCGAGAAACGCTTGATACAAAAATTAGTTATGATCGTTTGAAAAATGATGCATTAGTGTATGTTGAGTTTCCATGTACACTCAACATTGCTTCCAAAAACATTTTGACAAAAATTTTTTCGAAAAATTTCAAAATAATTTAGCAAAAAGTAGATGTTTTTAGATTCCTTTTTTCAAGGCAAAGACGATGGACAATGCTATTCAACGAAAAAATTAATTCTTCAGGGTGAAAATCGAGGATATAAGTGTGAACTTATATCAGTTGATATCTCGGTGCATTTTTAAGCTAGCGCAAATCTGATAACACAGATCGACGCAGCTTAAAAATCCGCATCGAATGCACTATACTACATTGAGAAACGCTTAATACAAAAATTAGTTATGATCGTTTGAAAAATGATGCATTAGTGTATGTTGAGTTTCCATGTACACTCAACATTGCTTCCAAAAACATTTTGACAAAAATTTTTTCCAAAAATTTCAAAATAATTTAGCAAAAAGTGGATGTTTTTAGATTCCTTTTTTCAAGGCAAAGACGATGGACAATGTTATTCAACGAAAAAATTAATTGTTCAGGGTGAAAATCGAGGATATAAGTGTGAACTTATATCAGTTGATATCTCGGTGCATTTTTAAGCTAGCGCAAATCTGATAACACAGATCGACGCAGCTTAAAAATCCGCATCGAATGCTTTATACTACATTGAGAAACGTTTGATACAAAAATTAGTTATGATCGTTTGAAAAATGATGCATTAGTGTATGTTGAGTTTCCATGTACACTCAACATTGCTTCCAAAAACATTTTGACAAAAATTTTTTCGAAAAATTTCAAAATAATTTAGCAAAAAGTAGATGTTTTTAGATTCCATTTTTCAAGGCAAAGACGATAGACAATGTTATTCAACGAAAAAATTAATTCTTCAGGGTGAAAATCGAGGATATAAGTGTGAACTTATATCAGTTGATATCTCGGTGCATTTTTAAGCTAGCGCAAATCTGATAACACAGATCGACGCAGCTTAAAAATCCGCATCGAATGCACTATACTACATTGAGAAACGCTTAATACACAAATTAGTTATGATTGTTTGAAAAATGATGCATTAGTGTATGTTGAGTTTCCATGTACACTCAACATTGCTTCCAAAAACATTTTGACAAAAATTTTTTCGAAAAATTTCAAAATAATTTAGCAAAAAGTAGATGTTTTTAGATTCCATTTCTCAAGGCAAATACGATAGACAATGTTATTCAACGAAAAAATCAATTCTTCAGGGTGAAAATCGAGGATATAAGTGTGAACTTATATCAGTTGATATCTCGGTGCATTTTTAAGCTAGCGCAAATCTGATAACACAGATCGACGCAGCTTAAAAATCCGCATCGAATGCACTATACTACATTAAGAAACGCTTAATACACAAATTAGTTATGATTGTTTGAAAAATGATGCATTAGTGTATGTTGAGTTTCCATGTACACTCAACATTGCTTCCAAAAACATTTTGACAAAAATTTTTTCGAAAAATTTCAAAATAATTTAGCAAAAAGTAGATGTTTTTAGATTCCATTTTTCAAGGCAAAGACGATAGACAATGTTATTCAACGAAAAAATCAATTCTTCAGGGTGAAAATCGAGGATATAAGTGTGAACTTATATCAGTTGATATCTCGGTGCACTTTTAAGCTAGCGCAAATCTGATAACACAGATCGACGCAGCTTAAAAATCCGCATCGAATGCACTATACTACATTGAGAAAAGCTTAATACAAAAATTAGTTATGATCGTTTGAAAAATGATGCATTAGTGTATGTTGAGTTTCCATGTACACTCAACATTGCTTCCAAAAACATTTTGACAAAAATTTTTTCGAAAAATTTCAAAATAATTTAGCAAAAAGTAGATGTTTTTAGATTCCATTTTTCAAGGCAAAGACGATAGACAATGTTATTCAACGAAAAAATCAATTCTTCAGGGTGAAAATCGAGGATATAAGTGTGAACTTATATCAGTTGATATCTCGGTGCATTTTTAAGCTAGCGCAAATCTGATAACACAGATCGACGCAGCTTAAAAATCCGCATCGAATGCACTATACTACATTAAGAAACGCTTAATACACAAATTAGTTATGATTGTTTGAAAAATGATGCATTAGTGTATGTTGAGTTTCCATGTACACTCAACATTGCTTCCAAAAACATTTTGACAAAAATTTTTTCGAAAAATTTCAAAATAATTTAGCAAAAAGTAGATGTTTTTAGATTCCATTTTTCAAGGCAAAGACGATAGACAATGTTATTCAACGAAAAAATCAATTCTTCAGGGTGAAAATCGAGGATATAAGTGTGAACTTATATCAGTTGATATCTCGGTGCATTTTTAAGCTAGCGCAAATCTGATAACACAGATCGACGCAGCTTAAAAATCCGCATCGAATGCACTATACTACATTGAGAAAAGCTTAATACAAAAGTTAGTTATGATCGTTTGAAAAATGATGCATTAGTGTATGTTGAGTTTCCATGTACACTCAACATTGCTTCCAAAAACATTTTGACAAAAATTTTTTCGAAAAATTTCAAAATAATTTAGCAAAAAGTAGATGTTTTTAAATTCCATTTTTCAAGGCAAAGACGATAGAGAATGTTATTCAACGAAAAAATTAATTCTTCAGGGTGAAAATCGAGGATATAAGTGTGAACTTATATCAGTTGATATCTCGGTGCACTTTTAAGCTAGCGCAAATCTGATAACACAGATCGACGCAGCTTAAAAATCCGCATCGAATGCACTATACTACATTGAGAAAAGCTTAATACAAAAATTAGTTATGATCGTTTGAAAAATGATGCATTAGTGTATGTTGAGTTTCCATGTACACTCAACATTGCTTCCAAAAACATTTTGACAAAAATTTTTTCGAAAAATTTCAAAATAATTTAGCAAAAAGTAGATGTTTTTAAATTCCATTTTTCAAGGCAAAGACGATAGACAATGTTATTCAACGAAAAAATTAATTCTTCAGGGTGAAAATCGAGGATATAAGTGTGAACTTATATCAGTTGATATCTCGGTGCACTTTTAAGCTAGCGCAAATCTGATAACACAGATCGACGCAGCTTAAAAATCCGCATCGAATGCACTATACTACATTGAGAAAAGCTTAATACAAAAATTAGTTATGATCGTTTGAAAAATGATGCATTAGTGTATGTTGAGTTTCCATGTACACTCAACATTGCTTCCAAAAACATTTTGACAAAAATTTTTTCGAAAAATTTCAAAATAATTTAGCAAAAAGTAGATGTTTTTAGATTCCATTTTTCAAGGCAAAGACGATAGACAATGTTATTCAACGAAAAAATCAATTCTTCAGGGTGAAAATCGAGGATATAAGTGTGAACTTATATCACTTGATATCTCGGTGCATTTTTAAGCTAGCGCAAATCTGATAACACAGATCGACGCAGCTTAAAAATCCGCATCGAATGCACTATACTACATCGAGAAACGCTTGATACAAAAATTAGTTATGATCGTTTGAAAAATGATGCATTAGTGTATGTTGAGTTTCCATGTACACTCAACATTGCTTCCAAAAACATTTTGACAAAAATTTTTTCGAAAAATTTCAAAATAATTTAGCAAAAAGTAGATGTTTTTAGATTCCATTTTTCAAGGCAAAGACGATGGACAATGTTATTCAACGAAAAAATTAATTGTTCAGGGTGAAAATCGAGGATATAAGTGTGAACTTATATCAGTTGATATCTCGGTGCATTTTTAAGTTAGCGCAAATCTGATAACACAGATCGACGTAGCTTAAAAATCCGCATCGAATGCACTATACTACATTGAGAAACGCTTGATACAAAAATTAGTTATGATCGTTTGAAAAATGATGCATTAGTGTATGTTGAGTTTCCATGTACACTCAACATTGCTTCCAAAAACATTTTGACAAAAATTTTTTCGAAAAATTTCAAAATAATTTAGCAAAAAGTAGATGTTTTTAGATTCCATTTTTCAAGGCAAAGACGATGGATAATGTTATTCAACGAAAAAATTAATTCTTCAGGGTGAAAATCGAGGATATAAGTGTGAACTTATATCAGTTGATATCTCGGTGCATTTTTAAGCTAGCGCAAATCTGATAACACAGATCGACGCAGCTTAAAAATCCGCATCGAATGCACTATACTACATTAAGAAACGCTTAATACACAAAATAGTTATGATTGTTTGAAAAATGATGCATTAGTGTATGTTGAGTTTCCATGTACACTCAACATTGCTTCCAAAAACATTTTGACAAAAATTGTTTCGAAAAATTTCAAAATAATTTAGCAAAAAGTAGATGTTTTTAGATTTCATTTTTCAAGGCAAAGACGATAGACAATGTTATTCAACGAAAAAATTAATTGTTCAGGGTGAAAATCGAGGATATAAGTGTGAACTTATATCAGTTGATATCTCGGTGCACTTTTAAGCTAGCGCAAATCTGATAACACAGATCGACGCAGCTTAAAAATCCGCATCGAATGCACTATACTACATTGAGAAAAGCTTAATACAAAAATTAGTTATGATCGTTTGAAAAATGATGCATTAGTGTATGTTGAGTTTCCATGTACACTCAACATTGCTTCCAAAAACATTTTGACAAAAAGTTTTTCGAAAA
Organism: Auanema rhodensis; assembly: GCA_964057225.1. Classification (NCBI taxonomy): domain Eukaryota; kingdom Metazoa; phylum Nematoda; class Chromadorea; order Rhabditida; family Rhabditidae; genus Auanema; species Auanema rhodense. The sequence goes on along the minus strand of OZ059899.1, from coordinate 2,283,693 downwards.
ATTTCAAAATAATTTAGCAAAAAGTAGATGTTTTTAGATTCCATTTTTCAAGGCAAAGACGATAGACAATGTTATTCAACGAAAAAATTAATTCTTCAGGGTGAAAATCGAGGATATAAGTGTGAACTTATATCAGTTGATATCTCGGTGCATTTTTAAGCTAGCGCAAATCTGATAACACAGATCGACGCAGCTTAAAAATCCGCATCGAATGCACTATACTACATTGAGAAACGCTTAATACAAAAATTAGTTATGATCGTTTGAAAAATGATGCATTAGTGAATGTTGAGTTTCCATGTACACTCAACATTGTTTCCAAAAACATTTTGACAAAAATTTTTTCGAAAAATTTCAAAATAATTTTGCAAAAAGTAGATGTTTTTAGATTCCTTTTTTCAAGGCAAAGACGATGGATAATGTTATTCAACGAAAAAATTATTTCTCCAGGGTGAAAATCGAGGATATAAGTGTGAACTTATATCAGTTGATATCTCGGTGCATTTTTAAGCTAGCGCAAATCTGATAACACAGATCGACGCAGCTTAAAAATCCGCATCGAATGCACTATACTACATCGAGAAACGCTTGATACAAAAATTAGTTATGATCGTTTGAAAAATGATGCATTAGTGTATGTTGAGTTTCCATGTACACTCAACATTGTTTCCAAAAACATTTTGACAAAAATTTTTTCGAAAAATTTCAAAATAATTTTGCAAAAAGTAGATGTTTTTAGATTCCTTTTTTCAAGGCAAAGACGATGGATAATGTTATTCAACGAAAAAATTATTTCTCCAGGGTGAAAATCGAGGATATAAGTGTGAACTTATATCAGTTGATATCTCGGTGCATTTTTAAGCTAGCGCAAATCTGATAACACAGATCGACGCAGCTTAAAAATCCGCATCGAATGCACTATACTACATCGAGAAACGCTTGATACAAAAATTAGTTATGATCGTTTGAAAAATGATGCATTAGTGTATGTTGAGTTTCCATGTACACTCAACATTGCTTCCAAAAACATTTTGACAAAAATTTTTTCGAAAAATTTCAAAATAATTTAGCAAAAAGTAGATGTTTTTAGATTTCATTTTTCAAGGCAAAGACGATAGACAATGTTATTCAACGAAAAAATTAATTGTTCAGGGTGAAAATCGAGGATATAAGTGTGAACTTATATCAGTTGATATCTCGGTGCATTTTTAAGTTAGCGCAAATCTGATAACACAGATCGACGCAGCTTAAAAATCCGCATCGAATGCACTATACTACATTGAGAAACGCTTGATACAAAAATTAGTTATGATCGTTTGAAAAATGATGCATTAGTGTATGTTGAGTTTCCATGTACACTCAACATTGCTTCCAAAAACATTTTGACAAAAATTTTTTCGAAAAATTTCAAAATAATTTAGCAAAAAGTAGATGTTTTTAGATTCCATTTTTCAAGGCAAAGACGATGGATAATGTTATTCAACGAAAAAATTAATTCTTCAGGGTGAAAATCGAGGATATAAGTGTGAACTTATATCAGTTGATATCTCGGTGCATTTTTAAGCTAGCGCAAATCTGATAACACAGATCGACGCAGCTTAAAAATCCGCATCGAATGCACTATACTACATTAAGAAACGCTTAATACACAAAATAGTTATGATTGTTTGAAAAATGATGCATTAGTGTATGTTGAGTTTCCATGTACACTCAACATTGCTTCCAAAAACATTTTGACAAAAATTGTTTCGAAAAATTTCAAAATAATTTAGCAAAAAGTAGATGTTTTTAGATTTCATTTTTCAAGGCAAAGACGATAGACAATGTTATTCAACGAAAAAATTAATTGTTCAGGGTGAAAATCGAGGATATAAGTGTGAACTTATATCAGTTGATATCTCGGTGCACTTTTAAGCTAGCGCAAATCTGATAACACAGATCGACGCAGCTTAAAAATCCGCATCGAATGCACTATACTACATTGAGAAAAGCTTAATACAAAAATTAGTTATGATCGTGTGAAAAATGATGCATTAGTGTATGTTGAGTTTCCATGTACACTCAACATTGCTTCCAAAAACATTTTGACAAAAAGTTTTTCGAAAAATTTCAAAATAATTTAGCAAAAAGTAGATGTTTTTAGATTCCATTTTTCAAGGCAAAGACGATAGACAATGTTATTCAACGAAAAAATTAATTCTTCAGGGTGAAAATCGAGGATATAAGTGTGAACTTATATCAGTTGATATCTCGGTGCATTTTTAAGCTAGCGCAAATCTGATAACACAGATCGACGCAGCTTAAAAATCCGCATCGAATGCACTATACTACATCGAGAAACGCTTGATACAAAAATTAGTTATGATCGTTTGAAAAATGATGCATTAGTGTATGTTGAGTTTCCATGTACACTCAACATTGCTTCCAAAAACATTTTGACAAAAATTGTTTCGAAAAATTTCAAAATAATTTAGCAAAAAGTAGATGTTTTTAGATTTCATTTTTCAAGGCAAAGACGATAGACAATGTTATTCAACGAAAAAATTAATTGTTCAGGGTGAAAATCGAGGATATAAGTGTGAACTTATATCAGTTGATATCTCGGTGCACTTTTAAGCTAGCGCAAATCTGATAACACAGATCGACGCAGCTTAAAAATCCGCATCGAATGCACTATACTACATTGAGAAAAGCTTAATACAAAAATTAGTTATGATCGTTTGAAAAATGATGCATTAGTGTATGTTGAGTTTCCATGTACACTCAACATTGCTTCCAAAAACATTTTGACAAAAAGTTTTTCGAAAAATTTCAAAATAATTTAGCAAAAAGTAGATGATTTTAGATTCCATTTTTCAAGGCAAAGACGATAGACAATGTTATTCAACGAAAAAATTAATTCTTCAGGGTGAAAATCGAGGATATAAGTGTGAACTTATATCAGTTGATATCTCGGTGCATTTTTAAGCTAGCGCAAATCTGATAACACAGATCGACGCAGCTTAAAAATCCGCATCGAATGCACTATACTACATTGAGAAACGCTTAATACAAAAATTAGTTATGATCGTTTGAAAAATGATGCATTAGTGAATGTTGAGTTTCCATGTACACTCAACATTGTTTCCAAAAACATTTTGACAAAAATTTTTTCGAAAAATTTCAAAATAATTTTGCAAAAAGTAGATGTTTTTAGATTCCTTTTTTCAAGGCAAAGACGATGGATAATGTTATTCAACGAAAAAATTATTTCTCCAGGGTGAAAATCGAGGATATAAGTGTGAACTTATATCAGTTGATATCTCGGTGCATTTTTAAGCTAGCGCAAATCTGATAACACAGATCGACGCAGCTTAAAAATCCGCATCGAATGCACTATACTACATCGAGAAACGCTTGATACAAAAATTAGTTATGATCGTTTGAAAAATGATGCATTAGTGTATGTTGAGTTTCCATGTACACTCAACATTGCTTCCAAAAACATTTTGACAAAAATTTTTTCGAAAAATTTCAAAATAATTTAGCAAAAAGTAGATGTTTTTAGATTCCATTTTTCAAGGCAAAGACGATGGATAATGTTATTCAACGAAAAAATTAATTCTTCAGGGTGAAAATCGAGGATATAAGTGTGAACTTATATCAGTTGATATCTCGGTGCATTTTTAAGCTAGCGCAAATCTGATAACACAGATCGACGCAGCTTAAAAATCCGCATCGAATGCACTATACTACATTAAGAAACGCTTAATACACAAAATAGTTATGATTGTTTGAAAAATGATGCATTAGTGTATGTTGAGTTTCCATGTACACTCAACATTGCTTCCAAAAACATTTTGACAAAAATTGTTTCGAAAAATTTCAAAATAATTTAGCAAAAAGTAGATGTTTTTAGATTTCATTTTTCAAGGCAAAGACGATAGACAATGTTATTCAACGAAAAAATTAATTGTTCAGGGTGAAAATCGAGGATATAAGTGTGAACTTATATCAGTTGATATCTCGGTGCACTTTTAAGCTAGCGCAAATCTGATAACACAGATCGACGCAGCTTAAAAATCCGCATCGAATGCACTATACTACATTGAGAAAAGCTTAATACAAAAATTAGTTATGATCGTGTGAAAAATGATGCATTAGTGTATGTTGAGTTTCCATGTACACTCAACATTGCTTCCAAAAACATTTTGACAAAAAGTTTTTCGAAAAATTTCAAAATAATTTAGCAAAAAGTAGATGTTTTTAGATTCCATTTTTCAAGGCAAAGACGATAGACAATGTTATTCAACGAAAAAATTAATTCTTCAGGGTGAAAATCGAGGATATAAGTGTGAACTTATATCAGTTGATATCTCGGTGCATTTTTAAGGTAGCGCAAATCTGATAACACAGATCGACGCAGCTTAAAAATCCGCATCGAATGCACTATACTACATTGAGAAACGCTTAATACAAAAATTAGTTATGATCGTTTGAAAAATGATGCATTAGTGAATGTTGAGTTTCCATGTACACTCAACATTGTTTCCAAAAACATTTTGACAAAAATTTTTTCGAAAAATTTCAAAATAATTTAGCAAAAAGTAGATGTTTTTAGATTCCTTTTTTCAAGGCAAAGACGATGGATAATGTTATTCAACGAAAAAATTATTTCTCCAGGGTGAAAATCGAGGATATAAGTGTGAACTTATATCAGTTGATATCTCGGTGCATTTTTAAGCTAGCGCAAATCTGATAACACAGATCGACGCAGCTTAAAAATCCGCATCGAATGCACTATACTACATTGAGAAACGCTTAATACAAAAATTAGTTATGATCGTTTGAAAAATGATGCATTAGTGTATGTTGAGTTTCCATGTACACTCAACATTGCTTCCAAAAACATTTTGACAAAAATTTTTTCGAAAAATTTCAAAATAATTTAGCAAAAAGTAGATGTTTTTAGATTTCATTTTTCAAGGCAAAGACGATAGACAGTGTTATTCAACGAAAAAATTAATTGTTCAGGGTGAAAATCGAGGATATAAGTGTGAACTTATATCAGTTGATATCTCGGTGCACTTTTAAGCTAGCGCAAATCTGATAACACAGATCGACGCAGCTTAAAAATCCGCATCGAATGCACTATACTACATTAAGAAACGCTTGATACAAAAATTAGTTATGATCGTTTGAAAAATGATGCATTAGTGTATGTTGAGTTTCCATGTACACTCAACATTGCTTCCAAAAACATTTTGACAAAAATTTTTTCGAAAAATTTCAAAATAATTTAGCAAAAAGTAAATGTTTTTAGATTTCATTTTTCAAGGCAAAGACGATAGACAATGTTATTCAACGAAAAAATTAATTCTTCAGGGTGAAAATCGAGGATATAAGTGTGAACTTATATCAGTTGATATCTCGGTGCACTTTTAAGCTAGCGCAAATCTGATAACACAGATCGACGCAGCTTAAAAATCCGCATCGAATGCACTATACTACATCGAGAAACGCTTGATACAAAAATTAGTTATGATCGTTTGAAAAATGATGCATTAGTGTATGTTGAGTTTCCATGTACACTCAACATTGCTTCCAAAAACATTTTGACAAAAATTTTTTCCAAAAATTTCAAAATAATTTAGCAAAAAGTAGATGTTTTTAGATTCCTTTTTTCAAGGCAAAGACGATGGACAATGTTATTCAACGAAAAAATTAATTGTTCAGGGTGAAAATCGAGGATATAAGTGTGAACTTATATCAGTTGATATCTCGGTGCATTTTTAAGCTAGCGCAAATCTGATAACACAGATCGACGCAGCTTAAAAATCCGCATCGAATGCACTATACTACATTGAGAAACGTTTGATACAAAAATTAGTTATGATCGTTTGAAAAATGATGCATTAGTGTATGTTGAGTTTCCATGTACACTCAACATTGCTTCCAAAAACATTTTGACAAAAATTTTTTCGAAAAATTTCAAAATAATTTAGCAAAAAGTAGATGTTTTTAGATTCCATTTTTCAAGGCAAAGACGATGGATAATGTTATTCAACGAAAAAATTAATTCTTCAGGGTGAAAATCGAGGATATAAGTGTGAACTTATATCAGTTGATATCTCGGTGCATTTTTAAGCTAGCGCAAATCTGATAACACAGATCGACGCAGCTTAAAAATCCGCATCGAATGCACTATACTACATTAAGAAACGCTTAATACACAAAATAGTTATGATTGTTTGAAAAATGATGCATTAGTGTATGTTGAGTTTCCATGTACACTCAACATTGCTTCCAAAAACATTTTGACAAAAATTTTTTCGAAAAATTTCAAAATAATTTAGCAAAAAGTAGATGTTTTTAGATTTCATTTTTCAAGGCAAAGACGATAGACAATGTTATTCAACGAAAAAATTAATTGTTTAGGGTGAAAATCGAGGATATAAGTGTGAACTTATATCAGTTGATATCTCGGTGCATTTTTAAGCTAGCGCAAATCTGATAACACAGATCGACGCAGCTTAAAAATCCGCATCGAATGCACTATACTACATTAAGAAACGCTTAATACACAAAATAGTTATGATTGTTTGAAAAATGATGCATTAGTGTATGTTGAGTTTCCATGTACACTCAACATTGCTTCCAAAAACATTTTGACAAAAATTTTTTCGAAAAATTTCAAAATAATTTAGCAAAAAGTAGATGTTTTTAGATTTCATTTTTCAAGGCAAAGACGATGGACATTGTTATTCAACGAAAAAATTAATTCTTCAGGGTGAAAATCGAGGATATAAGTGTGAACTTATATCAGTTGATATCTCGGTGCATTTTTAAGCTAGCGCAAATCTGATAACACAGATCGACGCAGCTTAAAAATCCGCATCGAATGCACTATACTACATTGAGAAACGTTTGATACAAAAATTAGTTATGATCGTTTGAAAAATGATGCATTAGTGTATGTTGAGTTTCCATGTACACTCAACATTGCTTCCAAAAACATTTTGACAAAAATTTTTTCGAAAAATTTCAAAATAATTTAGCAAAAAGTAGATGTTTTTAGATTCCATTTTTCAAGGCAAAGACGATGGATAATGTTATTCAACGAAAAAATTAATTCTTCAGGGTGAAAATCGAGGATATAAGTGTGAACTTATATCAGTTGATATCTCGGTGCATTTTTAAGTTAGCGCAAATCTGATAACACAGATCGACGCAGCTTAAAAATCCGCATCGAATGCACTATACTACATTGAGAAACGCTTGATACAAAAATTAGTTATGATCGTTTGAAAAATGATGCATTAGTGTATGTTGAGTTTCCATGTACACTCAACATTGCTTCCAAAAACATTTTGACAAAAATTTTTTCGAAAAATTTCAAAACAATTTAGCAAAAAGTAGATGTTTTTAGATTCCATTTTTCAAGGCAAAGACGATGGATAATGTTATTCAACGAAAAAATTAATTCTTCAGGGTGAAAATCGAGGATATAAGTGTGAACTTATATCAGTTGATATCTCGGTGCATTTTTAAGCTAGCGCAAATCTGATAACACAGATCGACGCAGCTTAAAAATCCGCATCGAATGCACTATACTACATCGAGAAACGCTTGATACAAAAATTAGTTATGATCGTTTGAAAAATGATGCATTAGTATATGTTGAGTTTCCATGTACACTCAACATTGCTTCCAAAAACATTTTGACAAAAATTTTTTCCAAAAATTTCAAAATAATTTAGCAAAAAGTAGATGTTTTTAGATTCCTTTTTTCAAGGCAAAGACGATGGACAATGTTATTCAACGAAAAAATTAATTGTTCAGGGTGAAAATCGAGGATATAAGTGTGAACTTATATCAGTTGATATCTCGGTGCATTTTTAAGCTAGCGCAAATCTGATAACACAGATCGACGCAGCTTAAAAATCCGCATCGAATGCACTATACTACATTGAGAAACGTTTGATACAAAAATTAGTTATGATCGTTTGAAAAATGATGCATTAGTGTATGTTGAGTTTCCATGTACACTCAACATTGCTTCCAAAAACATTTTGACAAAAATTTTTTCGAAAAATTTCAAAATAATTTAGCAAAAAGTAGATGTTTTTAGATTCCATTTTTCAAGGCAAAGACGATGGATAATGTTATTCAACGAAAAAATTAATTCTTCAGGGTGAAAATCGAGGATATAAGTGTGAACTTATATCAGTTGATATCTCGGTGCATTTTTAAGCTAGCGCAAATCTGATAACACAGATCGACGCAGCTTAAAAATCCGCATCGAATGCACTATACTACATTAAGAAACGCTTAATACACAAAATAGTTATGATTGTTTGAAAAATGATGCATTAGTGTATGTTGAGTTTCCATGTACACTCAACATTGCTTCCAAAAACATTTTGACAAAAATTTTTTCGAAAAATTTCAAAATAATTTAGCAAAAAGTAGATGTTTTTAGATTTCATTTTTCAAGGCAAAGACGATAGACAATGTTATTCAACGAAAAAATTAATTGTTTAGGGTGAAAATCGAGGATATAAGTGTGAACTTATATCAGTTGATATCTCGGTGCATTTTTAAGCTAGCGCAAATCTGATAACACAGATCGACGCAGCTTAAAAATCCGCATCGAATGCACTATACTACATTAAGAAACGCTTAATACACAAAATAGTTATGATTGTTTGAAAAATGATGCATTAGTGTATGTTGAGTTTCCATGTACACTCAACATTGCTTCCAAAAACATTTTGACAAAAATTTTTTCGAAAAATTTCAAAATAATTTAGCAAAAAGTAGATGTTTTTAGATTTCATTTTTCAAGGCAAAGACGATGGACATTGTTATTCAACGAAAAAATTAATTCTTCAGGGTGAAAATCGAGGATATAAGTGTGAACTTATATCAGTTGATATCTCGGTGCATTTTTAAGCTAGCGCAAATCTGATAACACAGATCGACGCAGCTTAAAAATCCGCATCGAATGCACTATACTACATCGAGAAACGCTTGATACAAAAATTTGTTATGATCGTTTGAAAAATGATGCATTAGTGTATGTTGAGTTTCCATGTACACTCAACATTGCTTCCAAAAACATTTTGACAAAAATTTTTTCGAAAAATTTCAAAATAATTTAGCAAAAAGTAGATGTTTTTAGATTCCTTTTTTCAAGGCAAAGACGATGGACAATGCTATTCAACGAAAAAATTAATTCTTCAGGGTGAAAATCGAGGATATAAGTGTGAACTTATATCAGTTGATATCTCGGTGCATTTTTAAGCTAGCGCAAATCTGATAACACAGATCGACGCAGCTTAAAAATCCGCATCGAATGCACTATACTACATTGAGAAACGTTTGATACAAAAATTAGTTATGATCGTTTGAAAAATGATGCATTAGTGTATGTTGAGTTTCCATGTACACTCAACATTGCTTCCAAAAACATTTTGACAAAAATTTTTTCGAAAAATTTCAAAATAATTTAGCAAAAAGTAGATGTTTTTAGATTCCATTTTTCAAGGCAAAGACGATGGATAATGTTATTCAACGAAAAAATTAATTCTTCAGGGTGAAAATCGAGGATATAAGTGTGAACTTATATCAGTTGATATCTCGGTGCATTTTTAAGTTAGCGCAAATCTGATAACACAGATCGACGCAGCTTAAAAATCCGCATCGAATGCACTATACTACATTGAGAAACGCTTGATACAAAAATTAGTTATGATCGTTTGAAAAATGATGCATTAGTGTATGTTGAGTTTCCATGTACACTCAACATTGCTTCCAAAAACATTTTGACAAAAATTTTTTCGAAAAATTTCAAAACAATTTAGCAAAAAGTAGATGTTTTTAGATTCCATTTTTCAAGGCAAAGACGATGGATAATGTTATTCAACGAAAAAATTAATTCTTCAGGGTGAAAATCGAGGATATAAGTGTGAACTTATATCAGTTGATATCTCGGTGCATTTTTAAGCTAGCGCAAATCTGATAACACAGATCGACGCAGCTTAAAAATCCGCATCGAATGCACTATACTACATCGAGAAACGCTTGATACAAAAATTAGTTATGATCGTTTGAAAAATGATGCATTAGTGTATGTTGAGTTTCCATGTACACTCAACATTGCTTCCAAAAACATTTTGACAAAAATTTTTTCGAAAAATTTCAAAATAATTTAGCAAAAAGTAGATGTTTTTAGATTCCTTTTTTCAAGGCAAAGACGATGGACAATGCTATTCAACGAAAAAATTAATTCTTCAGGGTGAAAATCGAGGATATAAGTGTGAACTTATATCAGTTGATATCTCGGTGCATTTTTAAGCTAGCGCAAATCTGATAACACAGATCGACGCAGCTTAAAAATCCGCATCGAATGCACTATACTACATTGAGAAACGCTTAATACAAAAATTAGTTATGATCGTTTGAAAAATGATGCATTAGTGTATGTTGAGTTTCCATGTACACTCAACATTGCTTCCAAAAACATTTTGACAAAAATTTTTTCCAAAAATTTCAAAATAATTTAGCAAAAAGTGGATGTTTTTAGATTCCTTTTTTCAAGGCAAAGACGATGGACAATGTAATTCAACGAAAAAATTAATTGTTCAGGGTGAAAATCGAGGATATAAGTGTGAACTTATATCAGTTGATATCTCGGTGCATTTTTAAGCTAGCGCAAATCTGATAACACAGATCGACGCAGCTTAAAAATCCGCATCGAATGCTTTATACTACATTGAGAAACGTTTGATACAAAAATTAGTTATGATCGTTTGAAAAATGATGCATTAGTGTATGTTGAGTTTCCATGTACACTCAACATTGCTTCCAAAAACATTTTGACAAAAATTTTTTCGAAAAATTTCAAAATAATTTAGCAAAAAGTAGATGTTTTTAGATTCTATTTTTCAAGGCAAAGACGATGGACAATGTTATTCAACGAAAAAATTAATTGTTCAGGGTGAAAATCGAGGATATAAGTGTGAACTTATATCAGTTGATATCTCGGTGCATTTTTAAGTTAGCGCAAATCTGATAACACAGATCGACGCAGCTTAAAAATCCGCATCGAATGCACTATACTACATTGAGAAACGCTTGATACAAAAATTAGTTATGATCGTTTTAAAAATGATGCATTAGTGTATGTTGAGTTTCCATGTACACTCAACATTGCTTCGAAAAACATTTTGACAAAAATTTTTTCGAAAAATTTCAAAATAATTTAGCAAAAAGTAGATGTTTTTAGATTCCATTTTTCAAGGCAAAGACGATGGATAATGTTATTCAACGAAAAAATTAATTCTTCAGGGTGAAAATCGAGGATATAAGTGTGAACTTATATCAGTTGATATCTCGGTGCATTTTTAAGTTAGCGCAAATCTGATAACACAGATCGACGCAGCTTAAAAATCCGCATCGAATGCACTATACTACATTGAGAAACGCTTGATACAAAAATTAGTTATGATCGTTTGAAAAATGATGCATTAGTGTATGTTGAGTTTCCATGTACACTCAACATTGCTTCCAAAAACATTTTGACAAAAATTTTTTCGAAAAATTTCAAAATAATTTAGCAAAAAGTAGATGTTTTTAGATTCCATTTTTCAAGGCAAAGACGATGGATAATGTTATTCAACGAAAAAATTAATTCTTCAGGGTGAAAATCGAGGATATAAGTGTGAACTTATATCAGTTGATATCTCGGTGCATTTTTAAGCTAGCGCAAATCTGATAACACAGATCGACGCAGCTTAAAAATCCGCATCGAATGCACTATACTACATTAAGAAACGCTTAATACACAAATTAGTTATGATTGTTTGAAAAATGATGCATTAGTGTATGTTGAGTTTCCATGTACACTCAACATTGCTTCCAAAAACATTTTGACAAAAATTTTTTCGAAAAATTTCAAAATAATTTAGCAAAAAGTAGATGTTTTTAGATTCCATTTTTCAAGGCAAAGACGATAGACAATGTTATTCAACGAAAAAATTAATTGTTCAGGGTGAAAATCGAAGATATAAGTGTGAACTTATATCAGTTGATATCTCGGTGCATTTTTAAGCTAGCGCAAATCTGATAACACAGATCGACGCAGCTTAAAAATCCGCATCGAATGCACTATACTACATTAAGAAACGCTTAATACACAAATTAGTTATGATTGTTTGAAAAATGATGCATTAGTGTATGTTGAGTTTCCATGTACACTCAACATTGCTTCCAAAAACATTTTGACAAAAATTTTTTCGAAAAATTTCAAAATAATTTAGCAAAAAGTAGATGTTTTTAGATTCCATTTTTCAAGGCAAAGACGATAGACAATGTTATTCAACGAAAAAATTAATTGTTCAGGGTGAAAATCGAGGATATAAGTGTGAACTTATATCAGTTGATATCTCGGTGCATTTTTAAGTTAGCGCAAATCTGATAACACAGATCGACGCAGCTTAAAAATCCGCATCGAATGCACTATACTACATCGAGAAACGCTTGATACAAAAATTAGTTATGATCGTTTGAAAAATGATGCATTAGTGTATGTTGAGTTTCCATGTACACTCAACATTGCTTCCAAAAACATTTTGACAAAAATTTTTTCGAAAAATTTCAAAATAATTTAGCAAAAAGTAGATGTTTTTAGATTCCTTTTTTCAAGGCAAAGACGATGGACAATGCTATTCAACGAAAAAATTAATTCTTCAGGGTGAAAATCGAGGATATAAGTGTGAACTTATATCAGTTGATATCTCGGTGCATTTTTAAGCTAGCGCAAATCTGATAACACAGATCGACGCAGCTTAAAAATCCGCATCGAATGCACTATACTACATTGAGAAACGCTTAATACAAAAATTAGTTATGATCGTTTGAAAAATGATGCATTAGTGTATGTTGAGTTTCCATGTACACTCAACATTGCTTCCAAAAACATTTTGACAAAAATTTTTTCCAAAAATTTCAAAATAATTTAGCAAAAAGTGGATGTTTTTAGATTCCTTTTTTCAAGGCAAAGACGATGGACAATGTTATTCAACGAAAAAATTAATTGTTCAGGGTGAAAATCGAGGATATAAGTGTGAACTTATATCAGTTGATATCTCGGTGCATTTTTAAGCTAGCGCAAATCTGATAACACAGATCGACGCAGCTTAAAAATCCGCATCGAATGCTTTATACTACATTGAGAAACGTTTGATACAAAAATTAGTTATGATCGTTTGAAAAATGATGCATTAGTGTATGTTGAGTTTCCATGTACACTCAACATTGCTTCCAAAAACATTTTGACAAAAATTTTTTCGAAAAATTTCAAAATAATTTAGCAAAAAGTAGATGTTTTTAGATTCTATTTTTCAAGGCAAAGACGATGGACAATGTTATTCAACGAAAAAATTAATTGTTCAGGGTGAAAATCGAGGATATAAGTGTGAACTTATATCAGTTGATATCTCGGTGCATTTTTAAGCTAGCGCAAATCTGATAACACAGATCGACGCAGCTTAAAAATCCGCATCGAATGCACTATACTACATCGAGAAACGCTTGATAAAAAAATTAGTTATGATCGTTTGAAAAATGATGCATTAGTGTATGTTGAGTTTCCATGTACACTCAACATTGCTTCCAAAAACATTTTGACAAAAATTTTTTCGAAAAATTTCAAAATAATTTAGCAAAAAGTAAATGTTTTTAGATTCCATTTTTCAAGGCAAAGACGATAGACAATGTTTTTCAACGAAAAAATTAATTCTTCAGGGTGAAAATCGAGGATATAAGTGTGAACTTATATCAGTTGATATCTCGGTGCATTTTTAAGCTAGCGCAAATCTGATAACACAGATCGACGCAGCTTAAAAATCCGCATCGAATGCACTATACTACATCGAGAAACGCTTGATACAAAAATTAGTTATGATCGTTTGAAAAATGATGCATTAGTGTATGTTGAGTTTCCATGTGCACTCAACATTGCTTCCAAAAACATTTTGACAAAAATTTTTTCGAAAAATTTCAAAATAATTTAGCAAAAAGTAGATGTTTTTAGATTCCTTTTTTCAAGGCAAAGACGATGGACAATGCTATTCAACGAAAAAATTAATTGTTCAGGGTGAAAATCGAGGATATAAGTGTGAACTTATATCAGTTGATATCTCGGTGCATTTTTAAGCTAGCGCAAATCTGATAACACAGATCGACGCAGCTTAAAAATCCGCATCGAATGCACTATACTACATTGAGAAACGTTTGATACAAAAATTAGTTATGATCGTTTGAAAAATGATGCATTAGTGTATGTTGAGTTTCCATGTACACTCAACATTGCTTCCAAAAACATTTTGACAAAAATTTTTTCGAAAAATTTCAAAATAATTTAGCAAAAAGTAGTTGTTTTTAGATTCCATTTTTCAAGGCAAAGACGATGGACAATGTTATTCAACGAAAAAAATAATTCTTCAGGGTGAAAATCGAGGAAATAAGTGTGAACTTATATCAGTTGATATCTCGGTGCATTTTTAAGCTAGCGCAAATCTGATAACACAGATCGACGCAGCTTAAAAATCCGCATCGAATGCACTATACTACATTGAGAAACGCTTAATACAAAAATTAGTTATGATCGTTTGAAAAATGATGCATTAGTGTATGTTGAGTTTCCATGTACACTCAACATTGCTTCCAAAAACATTTTGACAAAAATTTTTTCCAAAAATTTCAAAATAATTTAGCAAAAAGTGGATGTTTTTAGATTCCTTTTTTCAAGGCAAAGACGATGGACAATGTTATTCAACGAAAAAATTAATTGTTCAGGGTGAAAATCGAGGATATAAGTGTGAACTTATATCAGTTGATATCTCGGTGCATTTTTAAGCTAGCGCAAATCTGATAACACAGATCGACGCAGCTTAAAAATCCGCATCGAATGCACCATACTACATTGAGAAACGCTTGATACAAAAATTAGTTATGATCTTTTGAAAAATGATGCATTAGTGTATGTTGAGTTTCCATGTACACTCAACATTGCTTCCAAAAACATTTTGACAAAAATTTTTTCGAAAAATTTCAAAATAATTTAGCAAAAAGTAGATGTTTTTAGATTCTATTTTTTAAGGCAAAGACGATGGACAATGTTATTCAACGAAAAAATTAATTGTTCAGGGTGAAAATCGAGGATATAAGTGTGAACTTATATCAGTTGATATCTCGGTGCATTTTTAAGTTAGCGCAAATCTGATAACACAGATCGACGCAGCTTAAAAATCCGCATCGAATGCACTATACTACATTGAGAAACGCTTGATACAAAAATTAGTTATGATCGTTTTAAAAATGATGCATTAGTGTATGTTGAGTTTCCATGTACACTCAACATTGCTTCGAAAAACATTTTGACAAAAATTTTTTCGAAAAATTTCAAAATAATTTAGCAAAAAGTAGATGTTTTTAGATTCCATTTTTCAAGGCAAAGACGATGGATAATGTTATTCAACGAAAAAATTAATTCTTCAGGGTGAAAATCGAGGATATAAGTGTGAACTTATATCAGTTGATATCTCGGTGCATTTTTAAGTTAGCGCAAATCTGATAACACAGATCGACGCAGCTTAAAAATCCGCATCGAATGCACTATACTACATTGAGAAACGCTTGATACAAAAATTAGTTATGATCGTTTGAAAAATGATGCATTAGTGTATGTTTAGTTTCCATGTACACTCAACATTGCTTCCAAAAACATTTTGACAAAAATTTTTTCGAAAAATTTCAAAATAATTTAGCAAAAAGTAGATGTTTTTAGATTCCATTTTTCAAGGCAAAGACGATGGATAATGTTATTCAACGAAAAAATTAGTTCTTCAGGGTGAAAATCGAGGATATAAGTGTGAACTTATATCAGTTGATATCTCGGTGCATTTTTAAGCTAGCGCAAATCTGATAACACAGATCGACGCAGCTTAAAAATCCGCATCGAATGCACTATACTACATTAAGAAACGCTTAATACACAAATTAGTTATGATTGTTTGAAAAATGATGCATTAGTGTATGTTGAGTTTCCATGTACACTCAACATTGCTTCCAAAAACATTTTGACAAAAATTTTTTCGAAAAATTTCAAAATAATTTAGCAAAAAGTAGATGTTTTTAGATTCCATTTTTCAAGGCAAAGACGATAGACAATGTTATTCAACGAAAAAATTAATTGTTCAGGGTGAAAATCGAGGATATAAGTGTGAACTTATATCAGTTGATATCTCGGTGCATTTTTAAGCTAGCGCAAATCTGATAACACAGATCGACGCAGCTTAAAAATCCGCATCGAATGCACTATACTACATCGAGAAACGCTTAATACAAAAATTAGTTATGATTGTTTGAAAAATGATGCATTAGTGTATGTTGAGTTTCCATGTACACTCAACATTGCTTCCAAAAACATTTTGACAAAAATTTTTTCGAAAAATTTCAAAATAATTTAGCAAAAAGTAAATGTTTTTAGATTCCATTTTTCAAGGCAAAGACGATAGACAATGTTATTCAACGAAAAAATTAATTCTTCAGGGTGAAAATCGAGGATATAAGTGTGAACTTATATCAGTTGATATCTCGGTGCATTTTTAAGCTAGCGCAAATCTGATAACACAGATCGACGCAGCTTAAAAATCCGCATCGAATGCACTATACTACATCGAGAAACGCTTGATACAAAAATTAGTTATGATCGTTTGAAAAATGATGCATTAGTGTATGTTGAGTTTCCATGTGCACTCAACATTGCTTCCAAAAACATTTTGACAAAAATTTTTTCGAAAAATTTCAAAATAATTTAGCAAAAAGTAGATGTTTTTAGATTCCTTTTTTTAAGGCAAAGACGATGGACAATGCTATTCAACGAAAAAATCAATTCTTCAGGGTGAAAATCGAAGATATAAGTGTGAACTTATATCAGTTGATATCTCGGTGCATTTTTAAGCTAGCGCAAATCTGATAACACAGATCGACGCAGCTTAAAAATCCGCATCGAATGCACTATACTACATCGAGAAACGCTTGATACAAAAATTAGTTATGATCGTTTGAAAAATGATGCATTAGTGTATGTTGAGTTTCCATGTACACTCAACATTGCTTCCAAAAACATTTTGACAAAAATTTTTTCGAAAAATTTCAAAATAATTTAGCAAAAAGTAGATGTTTTTAGATTCCATTTTTCAAGGCAAAGACGATGGATAATGTTATTCAACGAAAAAATTAATTGTTCAGGGTGAAAATCGAGGATATAAGTGTGAACTTATATCAGTTGATATCTCGGTGCACTTTTAAGCTAGCGCAAATCTGATAACACAGATCGACGCAGCTTAAAAATCCGCATCGAATGCACTATACTACATTGAGAAAAGCTTAATACAAAAATTAGTTATGATTGTTTGAAAAATGATGCATTAGTGTATGTTGAGTTTCCATGTACACTCAACATTGCTTCCAAAAACATTTTGACAAAAATTTTTTCGAAAAATTTCAAAATAATTTAGCAAAAAGTAGATGTTTTTAGATTCCATTTTTCAAGGCAAAGACGATGGACAATGTTATTCAACGAAAAAATTAATTGTTCAGGGTGAAAATCGAGGATATAAGTGTGAACTTATATCAGTTGATATCTCGGTGCATTTTTAAGTTAGCGCAAATCTGATAACACAGATCGACGCAGCTTAAAAATCCGCATCGAATGCACTATACTACATTGAGAAACGCTTAATACACAAATTAGTTATGATTGTTTGAAAAATGATGCATTAGTGTATGTTGAGTTTCCATGTACACTCAACATTGCTTCCAAAAACATTTTGACAAAAATTTTTTCGAAAAATTTCAAAATAATTTAGCAAAAAGTAGATGTTTTTAGATTCCATTTTTCAAGGCAAAGACGATAGACAATGTTATTCAACGAAAAAATTAATTGTTCAGGGTGAAAATCGAGGATATAAGTGTGAACTTATATCAGTTGATATCTCGGTGCATTTTTAAGTTAGCGCAAATCTGATAACACAGATCGACGCAGCTTAAAAATCCGCATCGAATGCACTATACTACATTGAGAAACGCTTGATACAAAAATTAGTTATGATCGTTTGAAAAATGATGCATTAGTGTATGTTGAGTTTCCATGTACACTCAACATTGCTTCCAAAAACATTTTGACAAAAATTTTTTCGAAAAATTTCAAAATAATTTAGCAAAAAGTAGATGTTTTTAGATTCCATTTTTCAAGGCAAAGACGATGGATAATGTTATTCAACGAAAAAATTAATTGTTCAGGGTGAAAATCGAGGATATAAGTGTGAACTTATATCAGTTGATATCTCGGTGCACTTTTAAGCTAGCGCAAATCTGATAACACAGATCGACGCAGCTTAAAAATCCGCATCGAATGCACTATACTACATTGAGAAAAGCTTAATACAAAAATTAGTTATGATTGTTTGAAAAATGATGCATTAGTGTATGTTGAGTTTCCATGTACACTCAACATTGCTTCCAAAAACATTTTGACAAAAATTTTTTCGAAAAATTTCAAAATAATTTAGCAAAAAGTAGATGTTTTTAGATTCCATTTTTCAAGGCAAAGACGATGGACAATGTTATTCAACGAAAAAATTAATTGTTCAGGGTGAAAATCGAGGATATAAGTGTGAACTTATATCAGTTGATATCTCGGTGCATTTTTAAGTTAGCGCAAATCTGATAACACAGATCGACGCAGCTTAAAAATCCGCATCGAATGCACTATACTACATTGAGAAACGCTTGATACAAAAATTAGTTATGATCGTTTGAAAAATGATGCATTAGTGTATGTTGAGTTTCCATGTACACTCAACATTGCTTCCAAAAACATTTTGACAAAAGTTTTTCGAAAAATTTCAAAATAATTTAGCAAAAAGTAGATGTTTTTAGATTTCATTTGTCAAGGCAAAGACGATGGATAATGTTATTCAACGAAAAAATTAATTCTTCAGGGTGAAAATCGAGGATATAAGTGTGAACTTATATCAGTTGATATCTCGGTGCATTTTTAAGCTAGCGCAAATCTGATAACACAGATCGACGCAGCTTAAAAATCCGCATCGAATGCACTATACTACATTGAGAAAAACTTAATACAAAAATTAGTTATGATCGTTTGAAAAATGATGCATTAGTGTATGTTGAGTTTCCATGTACACTCAACATTGCTTCCAAAAACATTTTGACAAAAATTTTTTCGAAAAATTTCAAAATAATTTAGCAAAAAGTAGATGTTTTTAGATTCCATTTTTCAAGGCAAAGACGATAGACAATGTTATTCAACGAAAAAATTAATTCTTCAGGGTGAAAATCGAGGATATAAGTGTGAACTTATATCAGTTGATATCTCGGTGCATTTTTAAGCTAGCGCAAATCTGATAACACAGATCGACGCAGCTTAAAAATCCGCATCGAATGCACTATACTACATTGAGAAACGCTTAATACACAAATTAGTTATGATTGTTTGAAAAATGATGCATTAGTGTATGTTGAGTTTCCATGTACACTCAACATTGCTTCCAAAAACATTTTGACAAAAATTTTTTCGAAAAATTTCAAAATAATTTAGCAAAAAGTAGATGTTTTTAGATTCCATTTCTCAAGGCAAATACGATAGACAATGTTATTCAACGAAAAAATCAATTCTTCAGGGTGAAAATCGAGGATATAAGTGTGAACTTATATCAGTTGATATCTCGGTGCATTTTTAAGCTAGCGCAAATCTGATAACACAGATCGACGCAGCTTAAAAATCCGCATCGAATGCACTATACTACATTAAGAAACGCTTGATACAAAAATTAGTTATGATCGTTTGAAAAATGATGCATTAGTGTATGTTGAGTTTCCATGTACACTCAACATTGCTTCCAAAAACATTTTGACAAAAGTTTTTCGAAAAATTTCAAAATAATTTAGCAAAAAGTAGATGTTTTTAGATTTCATTTGTCAAGGCAAAGACGATGGATAATGTTATTCAACGAAAAAATTAATTCTTCAGGGTGAAAATCGAGGATATAAGTGTGAACTTATATCAGTTGATATCTCGGTGCATTTTTAAGCTAGCGCAAATCTGATAACACAGATCGACGCAGCTTAAAAATCCGCATCGAATGCACTATACTACATTGAGAAAAACTTAATACAAAAATTAGTTATGATCGTTTGAAAAATGATGCATTAGTGTATGTTGAGTTTCCATGTACACTCAACATTGCTTCCAAAAACATTTTGACAAAAATTTTTTCGAAAAATTTCAAAATAATTTAGCAAAAAGTAGATGTTTTTAGATTCCATTTTTCAAGGCAAAGACGATAGACAATGTTATTCAACGAAAAAATTAATTCTTCAGGGTGAAAATCGAGGATATAAGTGTGAACTTATATCAGTTGATATCTCGGTGCATTTTTAAGCTAGCGCAAATCTGATAACACAGATCGACGCAGCTTAAAAATCCGCATCGAATGCACTATACTACATTGAGAAACGCTTAATACACAAATTAGTTATGATTGTTTGAAAAATGATGCATTAGTGTATGTTGAGTTTCCATGTACACTCAACATTGCTTCCAAAAACATTTTGACAAAAATTTTTTCGAAAAATTTCAAAATAATTTAGCAAAAAGTAGATGTTTTTAGATTCCATTTCTCAAGGCAAATACGATAGACAATGTTATTCAACGAAAAAATCAATTCTTCAGGGTGAAAATCGAGGATATAAGTGTGAACTTATATCAGTTGATATCTCGGTGCATTTTTAAGCTAGCGCAAATCTGATAACACAGATCGACGCAGCTTAAAAATCCGCATCGAATGCACTATACTACATTAAGAAACGCTTAATACACAAATTAGTTATGATTGTTTGAAAAATGATGCATTAGTGTATGTTGAGTTTCCATGTGCACTCAACATTGCTTCCAAAAACATTTTGACAAAAATTTTTTCGAAAAATTTCAAAATAATTTAGCAAAAAGTAGATGTTTTTAGATTCCTTTTTTCAAGGCAAAGACGATGGACAATGCTAGCAAAAAGTAGATGTTTTTAAATTCCATTTTTCAAGGCAAAGACGATAGACAATGTTATTCAACGAAAAAATTAATTCTTCAGGGTGAAAATCGAGGATATAAGTGTGAACTTATATCAGTTGATATCTCGGTGCATTTTTAAGCTAGCGCAAATCTGATAACACAGATCGACGCAGCTTAAAAATCCGCATCGAATGCACTATACTACATTGAGAAAAGCTTAATACAAAAATTAGTTATGATCGTTTGAAAAATGATGCATTAGTGTATGTTGAGTTTCCATGTACACTCAACATTGCTTCCAAAAACATTTTGACAAAAATTTTTTCGAAAAATTTCAAAATAATTTAGCAAAAAGTAAATGTTTTTAGATTCCATTTTTCAAGGCAAAGACGATAGACAATGTTATTCAACGAAAAAATCAATTCTTCAGGGTGAAAATCGAGGATATAAGTGTGAACTTATATCAGTTGATATCTCGGTGCATTTTTAAGCTAGCGCAAATCTGATAACACAGATCGACGCAGCTTAAAAATCCGCATCGAATGCACTATACTACATTAAGAAACGCTTAATACACAAATTAGTTATGATTGTTTGAAAAATGATGCATTAGTGTATGTTGAGTTTCCATGTACACTCAACATTGCTTCCAAAAACATTTTGACAAAAATTTTTTCGAAAAATTTCAAAATAATTTAGCAAAAAGTAGATGTTTTTAGATTCCATTTTTCAAGGCAAAGACGATAGACAATGTTATTCAACGAAAAAATCAATTCTTCAGGGTGAAAATCGAGGATATAAGTGTGAACTTATATCAGTTGATATCTCGGTGCATTTTTAAGCTAGCGCAAATCTGATAACACAGATCGACGCAGCTTAAAAATCCGCATCGAATGCACTATACTACATTGAGAAAAGCTTAATACAAAAATTAGTTATGATCGTTTGAAAAATGATGCACTAGTGTATGTTGAGTTTCCATGTACACTCAACATTGCTTCCAAAAACATTTTGACAAAAATTTTTTCGAAAAATTTCAAAATAATTTAGCAAAAAGTAGATGTTTTTAAATTCCATTTTTCAAGGCAAAGACGATAGACAATGTTATTCAACGAAAAAATTAATTCTTCAGGGTGAAAATCGAGGATATAAGTGTGAACTTATATCAGTTGATATCTCGGTGCACTTTTAAGCTAGCGCAAATCTGATAACACAGATCGACGCAGCTTAAAAATCCGCATCGAATGCACTATACTACATTGAGAAAAGCTTAATACAAAAATTAGTTATGATCGTTTGAAAAATGATGCATTAGTGTATGTTGAGTTTCCATGTACACTCAACATTGCTTCCAAAAACATTTTGACAAAAATTTTTTCGAAAAATTTCAAAATAATTTAGCAAAAAGTAGATGTTTTTAGATTCCATTTTTCAAGGCAAAGACGATAGACAATGTTATTCAACGAAAAAATTAATTCTTCAGGGTGAAAATCGAGGATATAAGTGTGAACTTATATCACTTGATATCTCGGTGCATTTTTAAGCTAGCGCAAATCTGATAACACAGATCGACGCAGCTTAAAAATCCGCATCGAATGCACTATACTACATCGAGAAACGCTTGATACAAAAATTAGTTATGATCGTTTGAAAAATGATGCATTAGTGTATGTTGAGTTTCCATGTACACTCAACATTGCTTCCAAAAACATTTTGACAAAAATTTTTTCGAAAAATTTCAAAATAATTTAGCAAAAAGTAGATGTTTTTAGATTCCATTTTTCAAGGCAAAGACGATAGACAATGTTATTCAACGAAAAAATCAATTCTTCAGGGTGAAAATCGAGGATATGAGTGTGAACTTATATCAGTTGATATCTCGGTGCATTTTTAAGCTAGCGCAAATCTGATAACACAGATCGACGCAGCTTAAAAATCCGCATCGAATGCACTATACTACATTGAGAAAAGCTTAATACAAAAATTAGTTATGATCGTTTGAAAAATGATGCACTAGTGTATGTTGAGTTTCCATGTACACTCAACATTGCTTCCAAAAACATTTTGACAAAAATTTTTTCGAAAAATTTCAAAATAATTTAGCAAAAAGTAGATGTTTTTAAATTCCATTTTTCAAGGCAAAGACGATAGACAATGTTATTCAACGAAAAAATTAATTCTTCAGGGTGAAAATCGAGGATATAAGTGTGAACTTATATCAGTTGATATCTCGGTGCACTTTTAAGCTAGCGCAAATCTGATAACACAGATCGACGCAGCTTAAAAATCCGCATCGAATGCACTATACTACATTGAGAAAAGCTTAATACAAAAATTAGTTATGATCGTTTGAAAAATGATGCATTAGTGAATGTTGAGTTTCCATGTACACTCAACATTGCTTCCAAAAACATTTTGACAAAAATTTTTTCGAAAAATTTCAAGATAATTTAGCAAAAAGTAGATGTTTTTAGATTCCATTTTTCAAGGCAAAGACGATAGACAATGTTATTCAACGAAAAAATCAATTCTTCAGGGTGAAAATCGAGGATATAAGTGTGAACTTATATCAGTTGATATCTCGGTGCATTTTTAAGCTAGCGCAAATCTGATAACACAGATCGACGCAGCTTAAAAATCCGCATCGAATGCACTATACTACATTGAGAAACGCTTAATACAAAAATTAGTTATGATCGTTTGAAAAATGATGCATTAGTGTATGTTGAGTTTCCATGTACACTCAACATTGCTTCCAAAAACATTTTGACAAAAATTTTTTCGAAAAATTTCAAAATAATTTAGCAAAAAGTAGATGTTTTTAGATTCCATTTTTCAAGGCAAAGACGATAGACAATGTTATTCAACGAAAAAATTAATTCTTCAGGGTGAAAATCGAGGATATAAGTGTGAACTTATATCACTTGATATCTCGGTGCATTTTTAAGCTAGCGCAAATCTGATAACACAGATCGACGCAGCTTAAAAATCCGCATCGAATGCACTATACTACATCGAGAAACGCTTGATACAAAAATTAGTTATGATCGTTTGAAAAATGATGCATTAGTGTATGTTGAGTTTCCATGTACACTCAACATTGCTTCCAAAAACATTTCGACAAAAATTTTTTCGAAAAATTTCAAAATAATTTAGCAAAAAGTAGATGTTTTTAGATTCCATTTTTCAAGGCAAAGACGATGGACAATGTTATTCAACGAAAAAATTAATTGTTCAGGGTGAAAATCGAGGATATAAGTGTGAACTTATATCAGTTGATATCTCGGTGCATTTTTAAGTTAGCGCAAATCTGATAACACAGATCGACGCAGCTTAAAAATCCGCATCGAATGCACTATACTACATTGAGAAACGCTTGATACAAAAATTAGTTATGATCGTTTGAAAAATGATGCATTAGTGTATGTTGAGTTTCCATGTACACTCAACATTGCTTCCAAAAACATTTTGACAAAAATTTTTTCAAAAAATTTCAAAATAATTTAGCAAAAAGTAGATGTTTTTAGATTCCATTTTTCAAGGCAAAGACGATGGATAATGTTATTCAACGAAAAAATTAATTCTTCAGGGTGAAAATCGAGGATATAAGTGTGAACTTATATCAGTTGATATCTCGGTGCATTTTTAAGCTAGCGCAAATCTGATAACACAGATCGACGCAGCTTAAAAATCCGCATCGAATGCACTATACTACATCGAGAAACGCTTGATACAAAAATTAGTTATGATCGTTTGAAAAATGATGCATTAGTGTATGTTGAGTTTCCATGTACACTCAACATTGCTTCCAAAAACATTTTGACAAAAATTTTTTCGAAAAATTTCAAAATAATTTAGCAAAAAGTAGATGTTTTTAGATTCCATTTTTCAAGGCAAAGACGATGGACAATGTTATTCAACGAAAAAATTAATTGTTCAGGGTGAAAATCGAGGATATAAGTGTGAACTTATATCAGTTGATATCTCGGTGCATTTTTAAGTTAGCGCAAATCTGATAACACAGATCGACGCAGCTTAAAAATCCGCATCGAATGCACTATACTACATTGAGAAACGCTTGATACAAAAATTAGTTATGATCGTTTGAAAAATGATGCATTAGTGTATGTTGAGTTTCCATGTACACTCAACATTGCTTCCAAAAACATTTTGACAAAAATTTTTTCAAAAAATTTCAAAATAATTTAGCAAAAAGTAGATGTTTTTAGATTCCATTTTTCAAGGCAAAGACGATGGATAATGTTATTCAACGAAAAAATTAATTCTTCAGGGTGAAAATCGAGGATATAAGTGTGAACTTATATCAGTTGATATCTCGGTGCATTTTTAAGCTAGCGCAAATCTGATAACACAGATCGACGCAGCTTAAAAATCCGCATCGAATGCACTATACTACATTAAGAAACGCTTAATACACAAAATAGTTATGATTGTTTGAAAAATGATGCATTAGTGTATGTTGAGTTTCCATGTACACTCAACATTGCTTCCAAAAACATTTTGACAAAAATTGTTTCGAAAAATTTCAAAATAATTTAGCGAAAAGTAGATGTTTTTAGATTTCATTTTTCAAGGCAAAGACGATAGACAATGTTATTCAACGAAAAAATTAATTGTTCAGGGTGAAAATCGAGGATATAAGTGTGAACTTATATCAGTTGATATCTCGGTGCACTTTTAAGCTAGCGCAAATCTGATAACACAGATCGACGCAGCTTAAAAATCCGCATCGAATGCACTATACTACATTGAGAAAAGCTTAATACAAAAATTAGTTATGATCGTTTGAAAAATGATGCATTAGTGTATGTTGAGTTTCCATGTACACTCAACATTGCTTCCAAAAACATTTTGACAAAAAGTTTTTGAAAAATTTCAAAATAATTTAGCAAAAAGTAGATGTTTTTAGATTCCATTTTTCAAGGCAAAGACGATAGACAATGTTATTCAACGAAAAAATTAATTCTTCAGGGTGAAAATCGAGGATATAAGTGTGAACTTATATCAGTTGATATCTCGGTGCATTTTTAAGCTAGCGCAAATCTGATAACACAGATCGACGCAGCTTAAAAATCCGCATCGAATGCACTATACTACATTGAGAAACGCTTGATACAAAAATTAGTTATGATCGTTTGAAAAATGATGCATTAGTGTATGTTGAGTTTCCATGTACACTCAACATTGCTTCCAAAAACATTTTGACAAAAATTTTTTCGAAAAATTTCAAAATAATTTAGCAAAAAGTAGATGTTTTTAGATTCCATTTTTCAAGGCAAAGACGATAGACAATGTTATTCAACGAAAAAATCAATTCTTCAGGGTGAAAATCGAGGATATAAGTGTGAACTTATATCAGTTGATATCTCGGTGCACTTTTAAGCTAGCGCAAATCTGATAACACAGATCGACGCAGCTTAAAAATCCGCATCGAATGCACTATACTACATTGAGAAAAGCTTAATACAAAAATTAGTTATGATCGTTTGAAAAATGATGCATTAGTGTATGTTGAGTTTCCATGTACACTCAACATTGCTTCCAAAAACATTTTGACAAAAATTTTTTCGAAAAATTTCAAAATAATTTAGCAAAAAGTAGATGTTTTTAGATTCCATTTTTCAAGGCAAAGACGATAGACAATGTTATTCAACGAAAAAATTAATTCTTCAGGGTGAAAATCGAGGATATAAGTGTGAACTTATATCAGTTGATATCTCGGTGCATTTTTAAGCTAGCGCAAATCTGATAACACAGATCGACGCAGCTTAAAAATCCGCATCGAATGCACTATACTACATTGAGAAACGTTTGATACAAAAATTAGTTATGATCGTTTGAAAAATGATGCATTAGTGTATGTTGAGTTTCCATGTACACTCAACATTGCTTCCAAAAACATTTTGACAAAAATTTTTTCGAAAAATTTCAAAATAATTTAGCAAAAAGTAGATGTTTTTAGATTCCATTTTTCAAGGCAAAGACGATGGATAATGTTATTCAACGAAAAAATTAATTCTTCAGGGTGAAAATCGAGGATATAAGTGTGAACTTATATCAGTTGATATCTCGGTGCATTTTTAAGCTAGCGCAAATCTGATAACACAGATCGACGCAGCTTAAAAATCCGCATCGAATGCACTATACTACATTAAGAAACGCTTAATACACAAAATAGTTATGATTGTTTGAAAAATGATGCATTAGTGTATGTTGAGTTTCCATGTACACTCAACATTGCTTCCAAAAACATTTTGACAAAAATTTTTTCGAAAAATTTCAAAATAATTTAGCAAAAAGTAGATGTTTTTAGATTTCATTTTTCAAGGCAAAGACGATAGACAATGTTATTCAACGAAAAAATTAATTGTTTAGGGTGAAAATCGAGGATATAAGTGTGAGCTTATATCAGTTGATATCTCGGTGCATTTTTAAGCTAGCGCAAATCTGATAACACAGATCGACGCAGCTTAAAAATCCGCATCGAATGCACTATACTACATTAAGAAACGCTTAATACACAAAATAGTTATGATTGTTTGAAAAATGATGCATTAGTGTATGTTGAGTTTCCATGTACACTCAACATTGCTTCCAAAAACATTTTGACAAAAATTTTTTCGAAAAATTTCAAAATAATTTAGCAAAAAGTAGATGTTTTTAGATTTCATTTTTCAAGGCAAAGACGATGGACATTGTTATTCAACGAAAAAATTAATTCTTCAGGGTGAAAATCGAGGATATAAGTGTGAACTTATATCAGTTGATATCTCGGTGCATTTTTAAGCTAGCGCAAATCTGATAACACAGATCGACGCAGCTTAAAAATCCGCATCGAATGCACTATACTACATCGAGAAACGCTTGATACAAAAATTTGTTATGATCGTTTGAAAAATGATGCATTAGTGTATGTTGAGTTTCCATGTACACTCAACATTGCTTCCAAAAACATTTTGACAAAAATTTTTTCGAAAAATTTCAAAATAATTTAGCAAAAAGTAGATGTTTTTAGATTCCTTTTTTCAAGGCAAAGACGATGGACAATGCTATTCAACGAAAAAATTAATTCTTCAGGGTGAAAATCGAGGATATAAGTGTGAACTTATATCAGTTGATATCTCGGTGCATTTTTAAGCTAGCGCAAATCTGATAACACAGATCGACGCAGCTTAAAAATCCGCATCGAATGCACTATACTACATTGAGAAACGTTTGATACAAAAATTAGTTATGATCGTTTGAAAAATGATGCATTAGTGTATGTTGAGTTTCCATGTACACTCAACATTGCTTCCAAAAACATTTTGACAAAAATTTTTTCGAAAAATTTCAAAATAATTTAGCAAAAAGTAGATGTTTTTAGATTCCATTTTTCAAGGCAAAGACGATGGATAATGTTATTCAACGAAAAAATTAATTCTTCAGGGTGAAAATCGAGGATATAAGTGTGAACTTATATCAGTTGATATCTCGGTGCATTTTTAAGTTAGCGCAAATCTGATAACACAGATCGACGCAGCTTAAAAATCCGCATCGAATGCACTATACTACATTGAAAAACGCTTGATACAAAAATTAGTTATGATCGTTTGAAAAATGATGCATTAGTGTATGTTGAGTTTCCATGTACACTCAACATTGCTTCCAAAAACATTTTGACAAAAATTTTTTCGAAAAATTTCAAAATAATTTAGCAAAAAGTAGATGTTTTTAGATTCCATTTTTCAAGGCAAAGACGATGGATAATGTTATTCAACGAAAAAATTAATTCTTCAGGGTGAAAATCGAGGATATAAGTGTGAACTTATATCAGTTGATATCTCGGTGCATTTTTAAGCTAGCGCAA
Source organism: Auanema rhodensis (assembly GCA_964057225.1). Taxonomy (NCBI): domain Eukaryota; kingdom Metazoa; phylum Nematoda; class Chromadorea; order Rhabditida; family Rhabditidae; genus Auanema; species Auanema rhodense. The sequence goes on along the minus strand of OZ059899.1, from coordinate 2,254,687 downwards.
ATCTGATAACACAGATCGACGCAGCTTAAAAATCCGCATCGAATGCACTATACTACATCGAGAAACGCTTGATACAAAAATTAGTTATGATCGTTTGAAAAATGATGCATTAGTGTATGTTGAGTTTCCATGTACACTCAACATTGCTTCCAAAAACATTTTGACAAAAATTTTTTCGAAAAATTTCAAAATAATTTAGCAAAAAGTAGATGTTTTTAGATTCCTTTTTTCAAGGCAAAGACGATGGACAATGCTATTCAACGAAAAAATTAATTCTTCAGGGTGAAAATCGAGGATATAAGTGTGAACTTATATCAGTTGATACCTCGGTGCATTTTTAAGCTAGCGCAAATCTGATAACACAGATCGACGCAGCTTAAAAATCCGCATCGAATGCACTATACTACATTGAGAAACGCTTAATACAAAAATTAGTTATGATCGTTTGAAAAATGATGCATTAGTGTATGTTGAGTTTCCATGTACACTCAACATTGCTTCCAAAAACATTTTGACAAAAATTTTTTCCAAAAATTTCAAAATAATTTAGCAAAAAGTGGATGTTTTTAGATTCCTTTTTTCAAGGCAAAGACGATGGACAATGTTATTCAACGAAAAAATTAATTGTTCAGGGTGAAAATCGAGGATATAAGTGTGAACTTATATCAGTTGATATCTCGGTGCATTTTTAAGCTAGCGCAAATCTGATAACACAGATCGACGCAGCTTAAAAATCCGCATCGAATGCACTATACTACATTGAGAAACGTTTGATACAAAAATTAGTTATGATCGTTTGAAAAATGATGCATTAGTGTATGTTGAGTTTCCATGTACACTCAACATTGCTTCCAAAAACATTTTGACAAAAATTTTTTCGAAAAATTTCAAAATAATTTAGCAAAAAGTAGATGTTTTTAGATTCTATTTTTCAAGGCAAAGACGATGGACAATGTTATTCAACGAAAAAATTAATTGTTCAGGGTGAAAATCGAGGATATAAGTGTGAACTTATATCAGTTGATATCTCGGTGCATTTTTAAGTTAGCGCAAATCTGATAACACAGATCGACGCAGCTTAAAAATCCGCATCGAATGCACTATACTACATTGAGAAACGCTTGATACAAAAATTAGTTATGATCGTTTTAAAAATGATGCATTAGTGTATGTTGAGTTTCCATGTACACTCAACATTGCTTCGAAAAACATTTTGACAAAAATTTTTTCGAAAAATTTCAAAATAATTTAGCAAAAAGTAGATGTTTTTAGATTCCATTTTTCAAGGCAAAGACGATGGATAATGTTATTCAACGAAAAAATTAATTCTTCAGGGTGAAAATCGAGGATATAAGTGTGAACTTATATCAGTTGATATCTCGGTGCATTTTTAAGTTAGCGCAAATCTGATAACACAGATCGACGCAGCTTAAAAATCCGCATCGAATGCACTATACTACATTGAGAAACGCTTGATACAAAAATTAGTTATGATCGTTTGAAAAATGATGCATTAGTGTATGTTGAGTTTCCATGTACACTCAACATTGCTTCCAAAAACATTTTGACAAAAATTTTTTCGAAAAATTTCAAAATAATTTAGCAAAAAGTAGATGTTTTTAGATTCCATTTTTCAAGGCAAAGACGATAGACAATGTTATTCAACGAAAAAATTAATTCTTCAGGGTGAAAATCGAGGATATAAGTGTGAACTTATATCAGTTGATATCTCGGTGCATTTTTAAGCTAGCGCAAATCTGATAACACAGATCGACGCAGCTTAAAAATCCGCATCGAATGCACTATACTACATTGAGAAACGTTTGATACAAAAATTAGTTATGATCGTTTGAAAAATGATGCATTAGTGTATGTTGAGTTTCCATGTACACTCAACATTGCTTCCAAAAACATTTTGACAAAAATTTTTTCGAAAAATTTCAAAATAATTTAGCAAAAAGTAGATGTTTTTAGATTCTATTTTTCAAGGCAAAGACGATGGACAATGTTATTCAACGAAAAAATTAATTGTTCAGGGTGAAAATCGAGGATATAAGTGTGAACTTATATCAGTTGATATCTCGGTGCATTTTTAAGTTAGCGCAAATCTGATAACACAGATCGACGCAGCTTAAAAATCCGCATCGAATGCACTATACTACATTGAGAAACGCTTGATACAAAAATTAGTTATGATCGTTTTAAAAATGATGCATTAGTGTATGTTGAGTTTCCATGTACACTCAACATTGCTTCGAAAAACATTTTGACAAAAATTTTTTCGAAAAATTTCAAAATAATTTAGCAAAAAGTAGATGTTTTTAGATTCCATTTTTCAAGGCAAAGACGATGGATAATGTTATTCAACGAAAAAATTAATTCTTCAGGGTGAAAATCGAGGATATAAGTGTGAACTTATATCAGTTGATATCTCGGTGCATTTTTAAGTTAGCGCAAATCTGATAACACAGATCGACGCAGCTTAAAAATCCGCATCGAATGCACTATACTACATTGAGAAACGCTTGATACAAAAATTAGTTATGATCGTTTGAAAAATGATGCATTAGTGTATGTTGAGTTTCCATGTACACTCAACATTGCTTCCAAAAACATTTTGACAAAAATTTTTTCGAAAAATTTCAAAATAATTTAGCAAAAAGTAGATGTTTTTAGATTCCATTTTTCAAGGCAAAGACGATGGATAATGTTATTCAACGAAAAAATTAATTCTTCAGGGTGAAAATCGAGGATATAAGTGTGAACTTATATCAGTTGATATCTCGGTGCATTTTTAAGCTAGCGCAAATCTGATAACACAGATCGACGCAGCTTAAAAATCCGCATCGAATGCACTATACTACATTAAGAAACGCTTAATACACAAATTAGTTATGATTGTTTGAAAAATGATGCATTAGTGTATGTTGAGTTTCCATGTACACTCAACATTGCTTCCAAAAACATTTTGACAAAAATTTTTTCGAAAAATTTCAAAATAATTTAGCAAAAAGTAGATGTTTTTAGATTCCATTTTTCAAGGCAAAGACGATAGACAATGTTATTCAACGAAAAAATTAATTGTTCAGGGTGAAAATCGAGGATATAAGTGTGAACTTATATCAGTTGATATCTCGGTGCATTTTTAAGCTAGCGCAAATCTGATAACACAGATCGACGCAGCTTAAAAATCCGCATCGAATGCACTATACTACATTAAGAAACGCTTAATACACAAATTAGTTATGATTGTTTGAAAAATGATGCATTAGTGTATGTTGAGTTTCCATGTACACTCAACATTGCTTCCAAAAACATTTTGACAAAAATTTTTTCGAAAAATTTCAAAATAATTTAGCAAAAAGTAGATGTTTTTAGATTCCATTTTTCAAGGCAAAGACGATAGACAATGTTATTCAACGAAAAAATTAATTGTTCAGGGTGAAAATCGAGGATATAAGTGTGAACTTATATCAGTTGATATCTCGGTGCATTTTTAAGCTAGCGCAAATCTGATAACACAGATCGACGCAGCTTAAAAATCCGCATCGAATGCACTATACTACATCGAGAAACGCTTAATACAAAAATTAGTTATGATTGTTTGAAAAATGATGCATTAGTGTATGTTGAGTTTCCATGTACACTCAACATTGCTTCCAAAAACATTTTGACAAAAATTTTTTCGAAAAATTTCAAAATAATTTAGCAAAAAGTAAATGTTTTTAGATTCCATTTTTCAAGGCAAAGACGATAGACAATGTTTTTCAACGAAAAAATTAATTCTTCAGGGTGAAAATCGAGGATATAAGTGTGAACTTATATCAGTTGATATCTCGGTGCATTTTTAAGCCAGCGCAAATCTGATAACACAGATCGACGCAGCTTAAAAATCCGCATCGAATGCACTATACTACATCGAGAAACGCTTGATACAAAAATTAGTTATGATCGTTTGAAAAATGATGCATTAGTGTATGTTGAGTTTCCATGTGCACTCAACATTGCTTCCAAAAACATTTTGACAAAAATTTTTTCGAAAAATTTCAAAATAATTTAGCAAAAAGTAGATGTTTTTAGATTCCTTTTTTTAAGGCAAAGACGATGGACAATGCTATTCAACGAAAAAATCAATTCTTCAGGGTGAAAATCGAAGATATAAGTGTGAACTTATATCAGTTGATATCTCGGTGCATTTTTAAGCTAGCGCAAATCTGATAACACAGATCGACGCAGCTTAAAAATCCGCATCGAATGCACTATACTACATCGAGAAACGCTTGATACAAAAATTAGTTATGATCGTTTGAAAAATGATGCATTAGTGTATGTTGAGTTTCCATGTGCACTCAACATTGCTTCCAAAAACATTTTGACAAAAATTTTTTCGAAAAATTTCAAAATAATTTAGCAAAAAGTAAATGTTTTTAGATTCCATTTTTCAAGGCAAAGACGATAGACAATGTTTTTCAACGAAAAAATTAATTCTTCAGGGTGAAAATCGAGGATATAAGTGTGAACTTATATCAGTTGATATCTCGGTGCATTTTTAAGCTAGCGCAAATCTGATAACACAGATCGACGCAGCTTAAAAATCCGCATCGAATGCACTATACTACATCGAGAAACGCTTGATACAAAAATTAGTTATGATCGTTTGAAAAATGATGCATTAGTGTATGTTGAGTTTCCATGTGCACTCAACATTGCTTCCAAAAACATTTTGACAAAAATTTTTTCGAAAAATTTCAAAATAATTTAGCAAAAAGTAGATGTTTTTAGATTCCTTTTTTTAAGGCAAAGACGATGGACAATGCTATTCAACGAAAAAATCAATTCTTCAGGGTGAAAATCGAAGATATAAGTGTGAACTTATATCAGTTGATATCTCGGTGCATTTTTAAGCTAGCGCAAATCTGATAACACAGATCGACGCAGCTTAAAAATCCGCATCGAATGCACTATACTACATCGAGAAACGCTTGATACAAAAATTAGTTATGATCGTTTGAAAAATGATGCATTAGTGTATGTTGAGTTTCCATGTGCACTCAACATTGCTTCCAAAAACATTTTGACAAAAATTTTTTCGAAAAATTTCAAAATAATTTAGCAAAAAGTAGATGTTTTTAGATTCCTTTTTTTAAGGCAAAGACGATGGACAATGCTATTCAACGAAAAAATCAATTCTTCAGGGTGAAAATCGAAGATATAAGTGTGAACTTATATCAGTTGATATCTCGGTGCATTTTTAAGCTAGCGCAAATCTGATAACACAGATCGACGCAGCTTAAAAATCCGCATCGAATGCACTATACTACATCGAGAAACGCTTGATACAAAAATTAGTTATGATCGTTTGAAAAATGATGCATTAGTGTATGTTGAGTTTCCATGTGCACTCAACATTGCTTCCAAAAACATTTTGACAAAAATTTTTTCGAAAAATTTCAAAATAATTTAGCAAAAAGTAGATGTTTTTAGATTCCTTTTTTCAAGGCAAAGACGATGGACAATGCTATTCAACGAAAAAATTAATTGTTCAGGGTGAAAATCGTGGATATAAGTGTGAACTTATATCAGTTGATATCTCGGTGCATTTTTAAGCTAGCGCAAATCTGATAACACAGATCGACGCAGCTTAAAAATCCGCATCGAATGCACTATACTACATTGAGAAACGTTTGATACAAAAATTAGTTATGATCGTTTGAAAAATGATGCATTAGTGTATGTTGAGTTTCCATGTACACTCAACATTGCTTCCAAAAACATTTTGACAAAAATTTTTTCGAAAAATTTCAAAATAATTTAGCAAAAAGTAGATGTTTTTAGATTCCTTTTTTCAAGGCAAAGACGATGGACAATGCTATTCAACGAAAAAATTAATTCTTCAGGGTGAAAATCGAGGATATAAGTGTGAACTTATATCAGTTGATATCTCGGTGCATTTTTAAGCTAGCGCAAATCTGATAACACAGATCGACGCAGCTTAAAAATCCGCATCGAATGCACTATACTACATTGAGAAACGCTTAATACAAAAATTAGTTATGATCGTTTGAAAAATGATGCATTAGTGTATGTTGAGTTTCCATGTACACTCAACATTGCTTCCAAAAACATTTTGACAAAAATTTTTTCCAAAAATTTCAAAATAATTTAGCAAAAAGTGGATGTTTTCAGATTCCTTTTTTCAAGGCAAAGACGATGGACAATGTTATTCAACGAAAAAATTAATTGTTCAGGGTGAAAATCGAAGATATAAGTGTGAACTTATATCAGTTGATATCTCGGTGCATTTTTAAGCTAGCGCAAATCTGATAACACAGATCGACGCAGCTTAAAAATCCGCATCGAATGCACTATACTACATTGAGAAACGTTTGATACAAAAATTAGTTATGATCGTTTGAAAAATGATGCATTAGTGTATGTTGAGTTTCCATGTACACTCAACATTGCTTCGAAAAACATTTTGACAAAAATTTTTTCGAAAAATTTCAAAATAATTTAGCAAAAAGTAGATGTTTTTAGATTCCATTTTTCAAGGCAAAGACGATGGATAATGTTATTCAACGAAAAAATTAATTCTTCAGGGTGAAAATCGAGGATATAAGTGTGAACTTATATCAGTTGATATCTCGGTGCATTTTTAAGTTAGCGCAAATCTGATAACACAGATCGACGCAGCTTAAAAATCCGCATCGAATGCACTATACTACATTGAGAAACGCTTGATACAAAAATTAGTTATGATCGTTTGAAAAATGATGCATTAGTGTATGTTGAGTTTCCATGTGCACTCAACATTGCTTCCAAAAACATTTTGACAAAAATTTTTTCGAAAAATTTCAAAATAATTTAGCAAAAAGTAGATGTTTTTAGATTCCTTTTTTCAAGGCAAAGACGATGGACAATGCTATTCAACGAAAAAATTAATTGTTCAGGGTGAAAATCGAGGATATAAGTGTGAACTTATATCAGTTGATATCTCGGTGCATTTTTAAGCTAGCGCAAATCTGATAACACAGATCGACGCAGCTTAAAAATCCGCATCGAATGCACTATACTACATTGAGAAACGTTTGATACAAAAATTAGTTATGATCGTTTGAAAAATGATGCATTAGTGTATGTTGAGTTTCCATGTACACTCAACATTGCTTCCAAAAACATTTTGACAAAAATTTTTTCGAAAAATTTCAAAATAATTTAGCAAAAAGTAGATGTTTTTAGATTCCTTTTTTCAAGGCAAAGACGATGGACAATGCTATTCAACGAAAAAATTAATTCTTCAGGGTGAAAATCGAGGATATAAGTGTGAACTTATATCAGTTGATATCTCGGTGCATTTTTAAGCTAGCGCAAATCTGATAACACAGATCGACGCAGCTTAAAAATCCGCATCGAATGCACTATACTACATTGAGAAACGCTTAATACAAAAATTAGTTATGATCGTTTGAAAAATGATGCATTAGTGTATGTTGAGTTTCCATGTACACTCAACATTGCTTCCAAAAACATTTTGACAAAAATTTTTTCCAAAAATTTCAAAATAATTTAGCAAAAAGTGGATGTTTTTAGATTCCTTTTTTCAAGGCAAAGACGATGGACAATGTTATTCAACGAAAAAATTAATTGTTCAGGGTGAAAATCGAGGATATAAGTGTGAACTTATATCAGTTGATATCTCGGTGCATTTTTAAGCTAGCGCAAATCTGATAACACAGATCGACGCAGCTTAAAAATCCGCATCGAATGCACTATACTACATTGAGAAACGTTTGATACAAAAATTAGTTATGATCGTTTGAAAAATGATGCATTAGTGTATGTTGAGTTTCCATGTACACTCAACATTGCTTCCAAAAACATTTTGACAAAAATTTTTTCGAAAAATTTCAAAATAATTTAGCAAAAAGTAGATGTTTTTAGATTCTATTTTTCAAGGCAAAGACGATGGACAATGTTATTCAACGAAAAAAATAATTGTTCAGGGTGAAAATCGAGGATATAAGTGTGAACTTATATCAGTTGATATCTCGGTGCATTTTTAAGTTAGCGCAAATCTGATAACACAGATCGACGCAGCTTAAAAATCCGCATCGAATGCACTATACTACATTGAGAAACGCTTGATACAAAAATTAGTTATGATCGTTTGAAAAATGATGCATTAGTGTATGTTGAGTTTCCATGTACACTCAACATTGCTTCGAAAAACATTTTGACAAAAATTTTTTCGAAAAATTTCAAAATAATTTAGCAAAAAGTAGATGTTTTTAGATTCCATTTTTCAAGGCAAAGACGATGGATAATGTTATTCAACGAAAAAATTAATTCTTCAGGGTGAAAATCGAGGATATAAGTGTGAACTTATATCAGTTGATATCTCGGTGCATTTTTAAGCTAGCGCAAATCTGATAACACAGATCGACGCAGCTTAAAAATCCGCATCGAATGCACTATACTACATCGAGAAACGCTTGATACAAAAATTAGTTATGATCGTTTGAAAAATGATGCATTAGTGTATGTTGAGTTTCCATGTACACTCAACATTGCTTCCAAAAACATTTTGACAAAAATTTTTTCGAAAAATTTCAAAATAATTTAGCAAAAAGTAGATGTTTTTAGATTCTATTTTTCAAGGCAAAGACGATGGACAATGTTATTCAACGAAAAAAATAATTGTTCAGGGTGAAAATCGAGGATATAAGTGTGAACTTATATCAGTTGATATCTCGGTGCATTTTTAAGTTAGCGCAAATCTGATAACACAGATCGACGCAGCTTAAAAATCCGCATCGAATGCACTATACTACATTGAGAAACGCTTAATACAAAAATTAGTTATGATCGTTTGAAAAATGATGCATTAGTGTATGTTGAGTTTCCATGTACACTCAACATTGCTTCCAAAAACATTTTGACAAAAATTTTTTCCAAAAATTTCAAAATAATTTAGCAAAAAGTGGATGTTTTTAGATTCCTTTTTTCAAGGCAAAGACGATGGACAATGTTATTCAACGAAAAAATTAATTGTTCAGGGTGAAAATCGAGGATATAAGTGTGAACTTATATCAGTTGATATCTCGGTGCATTTTTAAGCTAGCGCAAATCTGATAACACAGATCGACGCAGCTTAAAAATCCGCATCGAATGCACTATACTACATTGAGAAACGTTTGATACAAAAATTAGTTATGATCGTTTGAAAAATGATGCATTAGTGTATGTTGAGTTTCCATGTACACTCAACATTGCTTCCAAAAACATTTTGACAAAAATTTTTTCGAAAAATTTCAAAATAATTTAGCAAAAAGTAGATGTTTTTAGATTCTATTTTTCAAGGCAAAGACGATGGACAATGTTATTCAACGAAAAAAATAATTGTTCAGGGTGAAAATCGAGGATATAAGTGTGAACTTATATCAGTTGATATCTCGGTGCATTTTTAAGTTAGCGCAAATCTGATAACACAGATCGACGCAGCTTAAAAATCCGCATCGAATGCACTATACTACATTGAGAAACGCTTGATACAAAAATTAGTTATGATCGTTTGAAAAATGATGCATTAGTGTATGTTGAGTTTCCATGTACACTCAACATTGCTTCGAAAAACATTTTGACAAAAATTTTTTCGAAAAATTTCAAAATAATTTAGCAAAAAGTAGATGTTTTTAGATTCCATTTTTCAAGGCAAAGACGATGGATAATGTTATTCAACGAAAAAATTAATTCTTCAGGGTGAAAATCGAGGATATAAGTGTGAACTTATATCAGTTGATATCTCGGTGCATTTTTAAGCTAGCGCAAATCTGATAACACAGATCGACGCAGCTTAAAAATCCGCATCGAATGCACTATACTACATTGAGAAACGCTTAATACAAAAATTAGTTATGATCGTTTGAAAAATGATGCATTAGTGTATGTTGAGTTTCCATGTACACTCAACATTGCTTCCAAAAACATTTTGACAAAAATTTTTTCGAAAAATTTCAAAATAATTTAGCAAAAAGTAGATGTTTTTAGATTCCTTTTTTCAAGGCAAAGACGATGGACAATGCTATTCAACGAAAAAATTAATTCTTCAGGGTGAAAATCGAGGATATAAGTGTGAACTTATATCAGTTGATATCTCGGTGCATTTTTAAGCTAGCGCAAATCTGATAACACAGATCGACGCAGCTTAAAAATCCGCATCGAATGCACTATACTACATTGAGAAACGCTTAATACAAAAATTAGTTATGATCGTTTGAAAAATGATGCATTAGTGTATGTTGAGTTTCCATGTACACTCAACATTGCTTCCAAAAACATTTTGACAAAAATTTTTTCCAAAAATTTCAAAATAATTTAGCAAAAAGTGGATGTTTTTAGATTCCTTTTTTCAAGGCAAAGACGATGGACAATGTTATTCAACGAAAAAATTAATTGTTCAGGGTGAAAATCGAGGATATAAGTGTGAACTTATATCAGTTGATATCTCGGTGCATTTTTAAGCTAGCGCAAATCTGATAACACAGATCGACGCAGCTTAAAAATCCGCATCGAATGCACTATACTACATTGAGAAACGTTTGATACAAAAATTAGTTATGATCGTTTGAAAAATGATGCATTAGTGTATGTTGAGTTTCCATGTACACTCAACATTGCTTCCAAAAACATTTTGACAAAAATTTTTTCGAAAAATTTCAAAATAATTTAGCAAAAAGTAGATGTTTTTAGATTCTATTTTTCAAGGCAAAGACGATGGACAATGTTATTCAACGAAAAAATTAATTGTTCAGGGTGAAAATCGAGGATATAAGTGTGAACTTATATCAGTTGATATCTCGGTGCATTTTTAAGTTAGCGCAAATCTGATAACACAGATCGACGCAGCTTAAAAATCCGCATCGAATGCACTATACTACATTGAGAAACGCTTGATACAAAAATTAGTTATGATTGTTTTAAAAATGATGCATTAGTGTATGTTGAGTTTCCATGTACACTCAACATTGCTTCGAAAAACATTTTGACAAAAATTTTTTCGAAAAATTTCAAAATAATTTAGCAAAAAGTAGATGTTTTTAGATTCCATTTTTCAAGGCAAAGACGATGGATAATGTTATTCAACGAAAAAATTAATTCTTCAGGGTGAAAATCGAGGATATAAGTGTGAACTTATATCAGTTGATATCTCGGTGCATTTTTAAGCTAGCGCAAATCTGATAACACAGATCGACGCAGCTTAAAAATCCGCATCGAATGCACTATACTACATTAAGAAACGCTTAATACACAAATTAGTTATGATTGTTTGAAAAATGATGCATTAGTGTATGTTGAGTTTCCATGTACACTCAACATTGCTTCCAAAAACATTTTGACAAAAATTTTTTCGAAAAATTTCAAAATAATTTAGCAAAAAGTAGATGTTTTTAGATTCCATTTTTCAAGGCAAAGACGATAGACAATGTTATTCAACGAAAAAATTAATTGTTCAGGGTGAAAATCGAGGATATAAGTGTGAACTTATATCAGTTGATATCTCGGTGCATTTTTAAGCTAGCGCAAATCTGATAACACAGATCGACGCAGCTTAAAAATCCGCACCGAATGCACTATACTACATCGAGAAACGCTTAATACAAAAATTAGTTATGATTGTTTGAAAAATGATGCATTAGTGTATGTTGAGTTTCCATGTACACTCAACATTGCTTCCAAAAACATTTTGACAAAAATTTTTTCGAAAAATTTCAAAATAATTTAGCAAAAAGTAAATGTTTTTAGATTCCATTTTACAAGGCAAAGACGATGGACAATGTTATTCAACGAAAAAAATAATTCTTCAGGGTGAAAATCGAGGATATAAGTGTGAACTTATATCAATTGATATCTCGGTGCATTTTTAAGCTAGCGCAAATCTGATAACACAGATCGACGCAGCTTAAAAATCCGCATCGAATGCACTATACTACATTAAGAAACGCTTAATACACAAATTAGTTATGATTGTTTGAAAAATGATGCATTAGTGTATGTTGAGTTTCCATGTACACTCAACATTGCTTCCAAAAACATTTTGACAAAAATTTTTTCGAAAAATTTCAAAATAATTTAGCAAAAAGTAGATGTTTTTAGATTCCATTTTTCAAGGCAAAGACGATAGACAATGTTATTCAACGAAAAAATTAATTGTTCAGGGTGAAAATCGAGGATATAAGTGTGAACTTATATCAGTTGATATCTCGGTGCATTTTTAAGCTAGCGCAAATCTGATAACACAGATCGACGCAGCTTAAAAATCCGCATCGAATGCACTATACTACATCGAGAAACGCTTAATACAAAAATTAGTTATGATTGTTTGAAAAATGATGCATTAGTGTATGTTGAGTTTCCATGTACACTCAACATTGCTTCCAAAAACATTTTGACAAAAATTTTTTCGAAAAATTTCAAAATAATTTAGCAAAAAGTAAATGTTTTTAGATTCCATTTTTCAAGGCAAAGACGATAGACAATGTTATTCAACGAAAAAATTAATTCTTCAGGGTGAAAATCGAGGATATAAGTGTGAACTTATATCAGTTGATATCTCGGTGCATTTTTAAGCTAGCGCAAATCTGATAACACAGATCGACGCAGCTTAAAAATCCGCATCGAATGCACTATACTACATCGAGAAACGCTTGATACAAAAATTAGTTATGATCGTTTGAAAAATGATGCATTAGTGTATGTTGAGTTTCCATGTGCACTCAACATTGCTTCCAAAAACATTTTGACAAAAATTTTTTCGAAAAATTTCAAAATAATTTAGCAAAAAGTAGATGTTTTTAGATTCCTTTTTTTAAGGCAAAGACGATGGACAATGCTATTCAACGAAAAAATCAATTCTTCAGGGTGAAAATCGAAGATATAAGTGTGAACTTATATCAGTTGATATCTCGGTGCATTTTTAAGCTAGCGCAAATCTGATAACACAGATCGACGCAGCTTAAAAATCCGCATCGAATGCACTATACTACATCGAGAAACGCTTGATACAAAAATTAGTTATGATCGTTTGAAAAATGATGCATTAGTGTATGTTGAGTTTCCATGTACACTCAACATTGCTTCCAAAAACATTTTGACAAAAATTTTTTCCAAAAATTTCAAAATAATTTAGCAAAAAGTGGATGTTTTTAGATTCCTTTTTTCAAGGCAAAGACGATGGACAATGTTATTCAACGAAAAAATTAATTGTTCAGGGTGAAAATCGAGGATATAAGTGTGAACTTATATCAGTTGATATCTCGGTGCATTTTTAAGCTAGCGCAAATCTGATAACACAGATCGACGCAGCTTAAAAATCCGCATCGAATGCACTATACTACATCGAGAAACGCTTAATACAAAAATTAGTTATGATTGTTTGAAAAATGATGCATTAGTGTATGTTGAGTTTCCATGTACACTCAACATTGCTTCCAAAAACATTTTGACAAAAATTTTTTCGAAAAATTTCAAAATAATTTAGCAAAAAGTAAATGTTTTTAGATTCCATTTTACAAGGCAAAGACGATGGACAATGTTATTCAACGAAAAAAATAATTCTTCAGGGTGAAAATCGAGGATATAAGTGTGAACTTATATCAATTGATATCTCGGTGCATTTTTAAGCTAGCGCAAATCTGATAACACAGATCGACGCAGCTTAAAAATCCGCATCGAATGCACTATACTACATTAAGAAACGCTTAATACACAAATTAGTTATGATTGTTTGAAAAATGATGCATTAGTGTATGTTGAGTTTCCATGTACACTCAACATTGCTTCCAAAAACATTTTGACAAAAATTTTTTCGAAAAATTTCAAAATAATTTAGCAAAAAGTAGATGTTTTTAGATTCCATTTTTCCAGGCAAAGACGATAGACAATGTTATTCAACGAAAAAATTAATTGTTCAGGGTGAAAATCGAGGATATAAGTGTGAACTTATATCAGTTGATATCTCGGTGCATTTTTAAGCTAGCGCAAATCTGATAACACAGATCGACGCAGCTTAAAAATCCGCATCGAATGCACTATACTACATCGAGAAACGCTTAATACAAAAATTAGTTATGATTGTTTGAAAAATGATGCATTAGTGTATGTTGAGTTTCCATGTACACTCAACATTGCTTCCAAAAACATTTTGACAAAAATTTTTTCGAAAAATTTCAAAATAATTTAGCAAAAAGTAAATGTTTTTAGATTCCATTTTTCAAGGCAAAGACGATAGACAATGTTATTCAACGAAAAAATTAATTCTTCAGGGTGAAAATCGAGGATATAAGTGTGAACTTATATCAGTTGATATCTCGGTGCATTTTTAAGCTAGCGCAAATCTGATAACACAGATCGACGCAGCTTAAAAATCCGCATCGAATGCACTATACTACATCGAGAAACGCTTGATACAAAAATTAGTTATGATCGTTTGAAAAATGATGCATTAGTGTATGTTGAGTTTCCATGTGCACTCAACATTGCTTCCAAAAACATTTTGACAAAAATTTTTTCGAAAAATTTCAAAATAATTTAGCAAAAAGTAGATGTTTTTAGATTCCTTTTTTTAAGGCAAAGACGATGGACAATGCTATTCAACGAAAAAATCAATTCTTCAGGGTGAAAATCGAAGATATAAGTGTGAACTTATATCAGTTGATATCTCGGTGCATTTTTAAGCTAGCGCAAATCTGATAACACAGATCGACGCAGCTTAAAAATCCGCATCGAATGCACTATACTACATCGAGAAACGCTTGATACAAAAATTAGTTATGATCGTTTGAAAAATGATGCATTAGTGTATGTTGAGTTTCCATGTACACTCAACATTGCTTCCAAAAACATTTTGACAAAAATTTTTTCCAAAAATTTCAAAATAATTTAGCAAAAAGTGGATGTTTTTAGATTCCTTTTTTCAAGGCAAAGACGATGGACAATGTTATTCAACGAAAAAATTAATTGTTCAGGGTGAAAATCGAGGATATAAGTGTGAACTTATATCAGTTGATATCTCGGTGCATTTTTAAGCTAGCGCAAATCTGATAACACAGATCGACGCAGCTTAAAAATCCGCATCGAATGCACTATACTACATTGAGAAACGCTTAATACACAAATTAGTTATGATTGTTTGAAAAATGATGCATTAGTGTATGTTGAGTTTCCATGTACACTCAACATTGCTTCCAAAAACATTTTGACAAAAATTTTTTCGAAAAATTTCAAAATAATTTAGCAAAAAGTAGATGTTTTTAGATTCCATTTTTCAAGGCAAAGACGATAGACAATGTTATTCAACGAAAAAATTAATTGTTCAGGGTGAAAATCGAGGATATAAGTGTGAACTTATATCAGTTGATATCTCGGTGCATTTTTAAGTTAGCGCAAATCTGATAACACAGATCGACGCAGCTTAAAAATCCGCATCGAATGCACTATACTACATTGAGAAACGCTTGATACAAAAATTAGTTATGATCATTTGAAAAATGATGCATTAGTGTATGTTGAGTTTCCATGTACACTCAACATTGCTTCCAAAAACATTTTGACAAAAATTTTTTCGAAAAATTTCAAAATAATTTAGCAAAAAGTAGATGTTTTTAGATTCCATTTTTCAAGGCAAAGACGATGGATAATGTTATTCAACGAAAAAATTAATTCTTCAGGGTGAAAATCGAGGATATAAGTGTGAACTTATATCAGTTGATATCTCGGTGCATTTTTAAGCTAGCGCAAATCTGATAACACAGATCGACGCAGCTTAAAAATCCGCATCGAATGCACTATACTACATTGAGAAACGCTTGATACAAAAATTAGTTATGATCGTTTGAAAAATGATGCATTAGTGTATGTTGAGTTTCCATGTACACTCAACATTGCTTCCAAAAACATTTTGACAAAAATTTTTTCGAAAAATTTCAAAATAATTTAGCAAAAAGTAGATGTTTTTAGATTCCATTTTTCAAGGCAAAGACGATGGATAATGTTATTCAACGAAAAAATTAATTCTTCAGGGTGAAAATCGAGGATATAAGTGTGAACTTATATCAGTTGATATCTCGGTGCATTTTTAAGCTAGCGCAAATCTGATAACACAGATCGACGCAGCTTAAAAATCCGCATCGAATGCACTATACTACATTAAGAAACGCTTAATACACAAATTAGTTATGATTGTTTGAAAAATGATGCATTAGTGTATGTTGAGTTTCCATGTACACTCAACATTGCTTCCAAAAACATTTTGACAAAAATTTTTTCGAAAAATTTCAAAATAATTTAGCAAAAAGTAGATGTTTTTAGATTCCATTTTTCAAGGCAAAGACGATAGACAATGTTATTCAACGAAAAAATTAATTGTTCAGGGTGAAAATCGAGGATATAAGTGTGAACTTATATCAGTTGATATCTCGGTGCATTTTTAAGCTAGCGCAAATCTGATAACACAGATCGACGCAGCTTAAAAATCCGCATCGAATGCACTATACTACATTAAGAAACGCTTAATACACAAATTAGTTATGATTGTTTGAAAAATGATGCATTAGTGTATGTTGAGTTTCCATGTACACTCAACATTGCTTCCAAAAACATTTTGACAAAAATTTTTTCGAAAAATTTCAAAATAATTTAGCAAAAAGTAGATGTTTTTAGATTCCATTTTTCAAGGCAAAGACGATAGACAATGTTATTCAACGAAAAAATTAATTGTTCAGGGTGAAAATCGAGGATATAAGTGTGAACTTATATCAGTTGATATCTCGGTGCATTTTTAAGCTAGCGCAAATCTGATAACACAGATCGACGCAGCTTAAAAATCCGCATCGAATGCACTATACTACATTAAGAAACGCTTAATACACAAATTAGTTATGATTGTTTGAAAAATGATGCATTAGTGTATGTTGAGTTTCCATGTACACTCAACATTGCTTCCAAAAACATTTTGACAAAAATTTTTTCGAAAAATTTCAAAATAATTTAGCAAAAAGTAGATGTTTTTAGATTCCATTTTTCAAGGCAAAGACGATAGACAATGTTATTCAACGAAAAAATTAATTGTTCAGGGTGAAAATCGAGGATATAAGTGTGAACTTATATCAGTTGATATCTCGGTGCATTTTTAAGCTAGCGCAAATCTGATAACACAGATCGACGCAGCTTAAAAATCCGCATCGAATGCACTATACTACATCGAGAAACGCTTAATACAAAAATTAGTTATGATTGTTTGAAAAATGATGCATTAGTGTATGTTGAGTTTCCATGTACACTCAACATTGCTTCCAAAAACATTTTGACAAAAATTTTTTCGAAAAATTTCAAAATAATTTAGCAAAAAGTAAATGTTTTTAGATTCCATTTTTCAAGGCAAAGACGATAGACAATGTTATTCAACGAAAAAATTAATTCTTCAGGGTGAAAATCGAGGATATAAGTGTGAACTTATATCAGTTGATATCTCGGTGCATTTTTAAGCTAGCGCAAATCTGATAACACAGATCGACGCAGCTTAAAAATCCGCATCGAATGCACTATACTACATCGAGAAACGCTTGATACAAAAATTAGTTATGATCGTTTGAAAAATGATGCATTAGTGTATGTTGAGTTTCCATGTGCACTCAACATTGCTTCCAAAAACATTTTGACAAAAATTTTTTCGAAAAATTTCAAAATAATTTAGCAAAAAGTAGATGTTTTTAGATTCCTTTTTTCAAGGCAAAGACGATGGACAATGTTATTCAACGAAAAAATTAATTGTTCAGGGTGAAAATCGAGGATATAAGTGTGAACTTATATCAGTTGATATCTCGGTGCATTTTTAAGCTAGCGCAAATCTGATAACACAGATCGACGCAGCTTAAAAATCCGCATCGAATGCACTATACTACATCGAGAAACGCTTGATACAAAAATTAGTTATGATCGTTTGAAAAATGATGCATTAGTGTATGTTGAGTTTCCATGTGCACTCAACATTGCTTCCAAAAACATTTTGACAAAAATTTTTTCGAAAAATTTCAAAATAATTTAGCAAAAAGTAGATGTTTTTAGATTCCTTTTTTCAAGGCAAAGACGATGGACAATGCTATTCAACGAAAAAATTAATTGTTCAGGGTGAAAATCGAGGATATAAGTGTGAACTTATATCAGTTGATATCTCGGTGCATTTTTAAGCTAGCGCAAATCTGATAACACAGATCGACGCAGCTTAAAAATCCGCATCGAATGCACTATACTACATTAACAACGCTTAATACACAAATTAGTTATGATTGTTTGAAAAATGATGCATTAGTGTATGTTGAGTTTCCATGTACACTCAACATTGCTTCCAAAAACATTTTGACAAAAATTTTTTCGAAAAATTTCAAAATAATTTAGCAAAAAGTAGATGTTTTTAGATTCCATTTTTCAAGGCAAAGACGATAGACAATGTTATTCAACGAAAAAATTAATTGTTCAGGGTGAAAATCGAGGATATAAGTGTGAACTTATATCAGTTGATATCTCGGTGCATTTTTAAGCTAGCGCAAATCTGATAACACAGATCGACGCAGCTTAAAAATCCGCATCGAATGCACTATACTACATCGAGAAACGCTTAATACAAAAATTAGTTATGATTGTTTGAAAAATGATGCATTAGTGTATGTTGAGTTTCCATGTACACTCAACATTGCTTCCAAAAACATTTTGACAAAAATTTTTTCGAAAAATTTCAAAATAATTTAGCAAAAAGTAAATGTTTTTAGATTCCATTTTTCAAGGCAAAGACGATAGACAATGTTATTCAACGAAAAAATTAATTCTTCAGGGTGAAAATCGAGGATATAAGTGTGAACTTATATCAGTTGATATCTCGGTGCATTTTTAAGCTAGCGCAAATCTGATAACACAGATCGACGCAGCTTAAAAATCCGCATCGAATGCACTATACTACATCGAGAAACGCTTGATACAAAAATTAGTTATGATCGTTTGAAAAATGATGCATTAGTGTATGTTGAGTTTCCATGTGCACTCAACATTGCTTCCAAAAACATTTTGACAAAAATTTTTTCGAAAAATTTCAAAATAATTTAGCAAAAAGTAGATGTTTTTAGATTCCTTTTTTTAAGGCAAAGACGATGGACAATGCTATTCAACGAAAAAATCAATTCTTCAGGGTGAAAATCGAGGATATAAGTGTGAACTTATATCAGTTGATATCTCGGTGCATTTTTAAGCTAGCGCAAATCTGATAACACAGATCGACGCAGCTTAAAAATCCGCATCGAATGCACTATACTACATCGAGAAACGCTTGATACAAAAATTAGTTATGATCGTTTGAAAAATGATGCATTAGTGTATGTTGAGTTTCCATGTACACTCAACATTGCTTCCAAAAACATTTTGACAAAAATTTTTTCGAAAAATTTCAAAATAATTTAGCAAAAAGTAGATGTTTTTAGATTCCTTTTTTCAAGGCAAAGACGATGGACAATGCTATTCAACGAAAAAATTAATTCTTCAGGGTGAAAATCGAGGATATAAGTGTGAACTTATATCAGTTGATATCTCGGTGCATTTTCAAGCTAGCGCAAATCTGATAACACAGATCGACGCAGCTTAAAAATCCGCATCGAATGCACTATACTACATCGAGAAACGCTTGATACAAAAATTAGTTATGATCGTTTGAAAAATGATGCATTAGTGTATGTTGAGTTTCCATGTGCACTCAACATTGCTTCCAAAAACATTTTGACAAAAATTTTTTCGAAAAATTTCAAAATAATTTAGCAAAAAGTAGATGTTTTTAGATTCCTTTTTTCAAGGCAAAGACGATGGACAATGCTATTCAACGAAAAAATCAATTCTTCAGGGTGAAAATCGAGGATATAAGTGTGAACTTATATCAGTTGATATCTCGGTGCATTTTTAAGCTAGCGCAAATCTGATAACACAGATCGACGCAGCTTAAAAATCCGCATCGAATGCACTATACTACATCGAGAAACGCTTAATACAAAAATTAGTTATGATTGTTTGAAAAATGATGCATTAGTGTATGTTGAGTTTCCATGTACACTCAACATTGCTTCCAAAAACATTTTGACAAAAATTTTTTCGAAAAATTTCAAAATAATTTAGCAAAAAGTAAATGTTTTTAGATTCCATTTTTCAAGGCAAAGACGATAGACAATGTTATTCAACGAAAAAATTAATTCTTCAGGGTGAAAATCGAGGATATAAGTGTGAACTTATATCAGTTGATATCTCGGTGCATTTTTAAGCTAGCGCAAATCTGATAACACAGATCGACGCAGCTTAAAAATCCGCATCGAATGCACTATACTACATCGAGAAACGCTTGATACAAAAATTAGTTATCATCGTTTGAAAAATGATGCATTAGTGTATGTTGAGTTTCCATGTGCACTCAACATTGCTTCCAAAAACATTTTGACAAAAATTTTTTCAAAAAATTTCAAAATAATTTAGCAAAAAGTAGATGTTTTTAGATTCCTTTTTTTAAGGCAAAGACGATGGACAATGCTATTCAACGAAAAAATCAATTCTTCAGGGTGAAAATCGAGGATATAAGTGTGAACTTATATCACTTGATATCTCGGTGCATTTTTAAGCTAGCGCAAATCTGATAACACAGATCGACGCAGCTTAAAAATCCGCATCGAATGCACTATACTACATCGAGAAACGCTTGATACAAAAATTAGTTATGATCGTTTGAAAAATGATGCATTAGTGTATGTTGAGTTTCCATGTGCACTCAACATTGCTTCCAAAAACATTTTGACAAAAATTTTTTCGAAAAATTTCAAAATAATTTAGCAAAAAGTAGATGTTTTTAGATTCCTTTTTTCAAGGCAAAGACGATGGACAATGCTATTCAACGAAAAAATTAATTGTTCAGGGTGAAAATCGAGGATATAAGTGTGAACTTATATCAGTTGATATCTCGGTGCATTTTTAAGCTAGCGCAAATCTGATAACACAGATCGACGCAGCTTAAAAATCCGCATCGAATGCACTATACTACATTGAGAAACGCTTGATACAAAAATTAGTTATGATCGTTTGAAAAATGATGCATTAGTGTATGTTGAGTTTCCATGTACACTCAACATTGCTTCCAAAAACATTTTGACAAAAATTTTTTCGAAAAATTTCAAAATAATTTAGCAAAAAGTAGATGTTTTTAGATTCCATTTTTCAAGGCAAAGACGATAGACAATGTTATTCAACGAAAAAATTAATTGTTCAGGGTGAAAATCGAGGATATAAGTGTGAACTTATATCAGTTGATATCTCGGTGCATTTTTAAGCTAGCGCAAATCTGATAACACAGATCGACGCAGCTTAAAAATCCGCATCGAATGCACTATACTACATCGAGAAACGCTTAATACAAAAATTAGTTATGATTGTTTGAAAAATGATGCATTAGTGTATGTTGAGTTTCCATGTACACTCAACATTGCTTCCAAAAACATTTTGACAAAAATTTTTTCGAAAAATTTCAAAATAATTTAGCAAAAAGTAAATGTTTTTAGATTCCATTTTTCAAGGCAAAGACGATAGACAATGTTATTCAACGAAAAAATTAATTCTTCAGGGTGAAAATCGAGGATATAAGTGTGAACTTATATCAGTTGATATCTCGGTGCATTTTTAAGCTAGCGCAAATCTGATAACACAGATCGACGCAGCTTAAAAATCCGCATCGAATGCACTATACTACATCGAGAAACGCTTGATACAAAAATTAGTTATGATCGTTTGAAAAATGATGCATTAGTGTATGTTGAGTTTCCATGTGCACTCAACATTGCTTCCAAAAACATTTTGACAAAAATTTTTTCGAAAAATTTCAAAATAATTTAGCAAAAAGTAGATGTTTTTAGATTCCTTTTTTTAAGGCAAAGACGATGGACAATGCTATTCAACGAAAAAATCAATTCTTCAGGGTGAAAATCGAGGATATAAGTGTGAACTTATATCAGTTGATATCTCGGTGCATTTTTAAGCTAGCGCAAATCTGATAACACAGATCGACGCAGCTTAAAAATCCGCATCGAATGCACTATACTACATCGAGAAACGCTTGATACAAAAATTAGTTATGATCGTTTGAAAAATGATGCATTAGTGTATGTTGAGTTTCCATGTGCACTCAACATTGCTTCCAAAAACATTTTGACAAAAATTTTTTCGAAAAATTTCAAAATAATTTAGCAAAAAGTAGATGTTTTTAGATTCCTTTTTTCAAGGCAAAGACGATGGACAATGCTATTCAACGAAAAAATCAATTCTTCAGGGTGAAAATCGAGGATATAAGTGGGAACTTATATCAGTTGATATCTCGGTGCATTTTTAAGCTAGCGCAAATCTGATAACACAGATCGACGCAGCTTAAAAATCCGCATCGAATGCACTATACTACATCGAGAAACGCTTGATACAAAAATTAGTTATGATCGTTTGAAAAATGATGCATTAGTGTATGTTGAGTTTCCATGTGCACTCAACATTGCTTCCAAAAACATTTTGACAAAAATTTTTTCGAAAAATTTCAAAATAATTTAGCAAAAAGTAGATGTTTTTAGATTCCTTTTTTCAAGGCAAAGACGATGGACAATGCTATTCAACGAAAAAATCAATTCTTCAGGGTGAAAATCGAGGATATAAGTGTGAACTTATATCAGTTGATATCTCGGTGCATTTTTAAGCTAGCGCAAATCTGATAACACAGATCGACGCAGCTTAAAAATCCGCATCGAATGCACTATACTACATCGAGAAACGCTTGATACAAAAATTAGTTATGATCGTTTGAAAAATGATGCATTAGTGTATGTTGAGTTTCCATGTGCACTCAACATTGCTTCCAAAAACATTTTGACAAAAATTTTTTCGAAAAATTTCAAAATAATTTAGCAAAAAGTAGATGTTTTTAGATTCCTTTTTTCAAGGCAAAGACGATGGACAATGCTATTCAACGAAAAAATCAATTCTTCAGGGTGAAAATCGAGGATATAAGTGTGAACTTATATCAGTTGATATCTCGGTGCATTTTTAAGCTAGCGCAAATCTGATAACACAGATCGACGCAGCTTAAAAATCCGCATCGAATGCACTATACTACATCGAGAAACGCTTGATACAAAAATTAGTTATGATCGTTTGAAAAATGATGCATTAGTGTATGTTGAGTTTCCATGTACACTCAACATTGCTTCCAAAAACATTTTGACAAAAATTTTTTCGAAAAATTTCAAAATAATTTAGTAAAAAGTAGATGTTTTTAGATTCCTTTTTTCAAGGCAAAGACGATGGACAATGCTATTCAACGAAAAAATCAATTCTTCAGGGTGAAAATCGAGGATATAAGTGTGAACTTATATCAGTTGATATCTCGGTGCATTTTTAAGCTAGCGCAAATCTGATAACACAGATCGACGCAGCTTAAAAATCCGCATCGAATGCACTATACTACATCGAGAAACGCTCAATACACAAATAAGTTATGATCGTTTGAAAAATGATGCATTAGTGTATGTTGAGTTTCCATGTACACTCAACATTGCTTCCAAAAACATTTTGACAAAAATTTTTTCGAAAAATTTCAAAATAATTTAGCAAAAAGTAAATGTTTTTAGATTCCATTTTTCAAGGCAAAGACGATAGACAATGTTATTCAACGAAAAAATTAATTCTTCAGGGTGAAAATCGAGGATATAAGTGTGAACTTATATCAGTTGATATCTCGGTGCATTTTTAAGCTAGCGCAAATCTGATAACACAGATCGACGCAGCTTAAAAATCCGCATCGAATGCACTATACTACATCGAGAAACGCTTGATACAAAAATTAGTTATGATCGTTTGAAAAATGATGCATTAGTGTATGTTGAGTTTCCATGTGCACTCAACATTGCTTCCAAAAACATTTTGACAAAAATTTTTTCGAAAAATTTCAAAATAATTTAGCAAAAAGTAGATGTTTTTAGATTCCTTTTTTTAAGGCAAAGACGATGGACAATGCTATTCAACGAAAAAATCAATTCTTCAGGGTGAAAATCGAGGATATAAGTGTGAACTTATATCAGTTGATATCTCGGTGCATTTTTAAGCTAGCGCAAATCTGATAACACAGATCGACGCAGCTTAAAAATCCGCATCGAATGCACTATACTACATCGAGAAACGCTTGATACAAAAATTAGTTATGATCGTTTGAAAAATGATGCATTAGTGTATGTTGAGTTTCCATGTGCACTCAACATTGCTTCCAAAAACATTTTGACAAAAATTTTTTCGAAAAATTTCAAAATAATTTAGCAAAAAGTAGATGTTTTTAGATTCCTTTTTTTAAGGCAAAGACGATGGACAATGCTATTCAACGAAAAAATCAATTCTTCAGGGTGAAAATCGAGGATATAAGTGTGAACTTATATCAGTTGATATCTCGGTGCATTTTTAAGCTAGCGCAAATCTGATAACACAGATCGACGCAGCTTAAAAATCCGCATCGAATGCACTATACTACATCGAGAAACGCTTAATACAAAAATTAGTTATGATCGTTTGAAAAATGATGCATTAGTGTATGTTGAGTTTCCATGTGCACTCAACATTGCTTCCAAAAACATTTTGACAAAAATTTTTTCGAAAAATTTCAAAATAATTTAGCAAAAAGTAGATGTTTTTAGATTCCTTTTTTCAAGGCAAAGACGATGGACAATGCTATTCAACGAAAAAATCAATTCTTCAGGGTGAAAATCGAGGATATAAGTGTGAACTTATATCAGTTGATATCTCGGTGCATTTTTAAGCTAGCGCAAATCTGATAACACAGATCGACGCAGCTTAAAAATCCGCATCGAATGCACTATACTACATCGAGAAACGCTTGATACAAAAATTAGTTATGATCGTTTGAAAAATGATGCATTAGTGTATGTTGAGTTTCCATGTGCACTCAACATTGCTTCCAAAAACATTTTGACAAAAATTTTTTCGAAAAATTTCAAAATAATTTAGCAAAAAGTAGATGTTTTTAGATTCCTTTTTTCAAGGCAAAGACGATGGACAATGCTATTCAACGAAAAAATCAATTCTTCAGGGTGAAAATCGAGGATATAAGTGTGAACTTATATCAGTTGATATCTCGGTGCATTTTTAAGCTAGCGCAAATCTGATAACACAGATCGACGCAGCTTAAAAATCCGCATCGAATGCACTATACTACATCGAGAAACGCTTGATACAAAAATTAGTTATGATCGTTTGAAAAATGATGCATTAGTGTATGTTGAGTTTCCATGTACACTCAACATTGCTTCCAAAAACATTTTGACAAAAATTTTTTCGAAAAATTTCAAAATAATTTAGTAAAAAGTAGATGTTTTTAGATTCCTTTTTTCAAGGCAAAGACGATGGACAATGCTATTCAACGAAAAAATCAATTCTTCAGGGTGAAAATCGAGGATATAAGTGTGAACTTATATCAGTTGATATCTCGGTGCATTTTTAAGCTAGCGCAAATCTGATAACACAGATCGACGCAGCTTAAAAATCCGCATCGAATGCACTATACTACATCGAGAAACGCTCAATACACAAATAAGTTATGATCGTTTGAAAAATGATGCATTAGTGTATGTTGAGTTTCCATGTACACTCAACATTGCTTCCAAAAACATTTTGACAAAAATTTTTTCGAAAAATTTCAAAATAATTTAGCAAAAAGTAGATGTTTTTAGATTCCATTTTTCAAGGCAAAGACGATAGACAATGTTATTCAACGAAAAAATCAATTCTTCAGGGTGAAAATCGAGGATATAAGTGTGAACTTATATCAGTTGATATCTCGGTGCATTTTCAAGCTAGCGCAAATCTGATAACACAGATCGACGCAGCTTAAAAATCCGCATCGAATGCACTATACTACATCGAGAAACGCTCAATACACAAATAAGTTATGATCGTTTGAAAAATGATGCATTAGTGTATGTTGAGTTTCCATGTACACTCAACATTGCTTCCAAAAACATTTTGACAAAAATTTTTTCGAAAAATTTCAAGATAATTTAGCAAAAAGTAGATGTTTTTAGATTCCTTTTTTCAAGGCAAAGACGATGGACAATGCTATTCAACGAAAAAATCAATTCTTCAGGGTGAAAATCGAGGATATAAGTGTGAACTTATATCAGTTGATATCTCGGTGCATTTTTAAGCTAGCGCAAATCTGATAACACAGATCGACGCAGCTTAAAAATCCGCATCGAATGCACTATACTACATCGAGAAACGCTCAATACACAAATAAGTTATGATCGTTTGAAAAATGATGCATTAGTGTATGTTGAGTTTCCATGTACACTCAACATTGCTTCCAAAAACATTTTGACAAAAATTTTTTCGAAAAATTTCAAAATAATTTAGCAAAAAGTAGATGTTTTTAGATTCCATTTTTCAAGGCAAAGACGATAGACAATGTTATTCAACGAAAAAATCAATTCTTCAGGGTGAAAATCGAGGATATAAGTGTGAACTTATATCAGTTGATATCTCGGTGCATTTTCAAGCTAGCGCAAATCTGATAACACAGATCGACGCAGCTTAAAAATCCGCATCGAATGCACTATACTACATCGAGAAACGCTTGATACAAAAATTAGTTATGATCGTTTGAAAAATGATGCATTAGTGTATGTTGAGTTTCCATGTACACTCAACATTGCTTCCAAAAACATTTTGACAAAAATTTTTTCGAAAAATTTCAAAATAATTTAGTAAAAAGTAGATGTTTTTAGATTCCTTTTTTCAAGGCAAAGACGATGGACAATGCTATTCAACGAAAAAATCAATTCTTCAGGGTGAAAATCGAGGATATAAGTGTGAACTTATATCAGTTGATATCTCGGTGCATTTTTAAGCTAGCGCAAATCTGATAACACAGATCGACGCAGCTTAAAAATCCGCATCGAATGCACTATACTACATCGAGAAACGCTTAATACACAAATAAGTTATGATTGTTTGAAAAATGATGCATTAGTGTATGTTGAGTTTCCATGTACACTCAACATTGCTTCCAAAAACATTTTGACAAAAATTTTTTCGAAAAATTTCAAGATAATTTAGCAAAAAGTAGATGTTTTTAGATTCCATTTTTCAAGGCAAAGACGATAGACAATGTTATTCAACGAAAAAATCAATTCTTCAGGGTGAAAATCGAGGATATAAGTGTGAACTTATATCAGTTGATATCTCGGTGCATTTTCAAGCTAGCGCAAATCTGATAACACAGATCGACGCAGCTTAAAAATCCGCATCGAATGCACTATACTACATTGAGAAAAGCTTAATACAAAAATTAGTTATGATCGTTTGAAAAATGATGCATTAGTGTATGTTGAGTTTCCATGTACACTCAACATTGCTTCCAAAAACATTTTGACAAAAATTTTTTCGAAAAATTTCAAAATAATTTAGCAAAAAGTAGATGTTTTTAGATTCCATTTTTCAAGGCAAAGACGATAGACAATGTTATTCAACGAAAAAATTAATTCTTCAGGGTGAAAATCGAGGATATAAGTGTGAACTTATATCAGTTGATATCTCGGTGCATTTTTAAGCTAGCGCAAATCTGATAACACAGATCGACGCAGCTTAAAAATCCGCATCGAATGCACTATACTACATCGAGAAACGCTTAATACACAAATAAGTTATGATCGTTTGAAAAATGATGCATTAGTGTATGTTGAGTTTCCATGTACACTCAACATTGCTTCCAAAAACATTTTGACAAAAATTTTTTCGAAAAATTTCAAAATAATTTAGCAAAAAGTAGATGTTTTTAGATTCCATTTTTCAAGGCAAAGACGATAGACAATGTTATTCAACGAAAAAATCAATTCTTCAGGGTGAAAATCGAGGATATAAGTGTGAACTTATATCAGTTGATATCTCGGTGCATTTTCAAGCTAGCGCAAATCTGATAACACAGATCGACGCAGCTTAAAAATCCGCATCGAATGCACTATACTACATTGAGAAAAGCTTGATACAAAAATTAGTTATGATCGTTTGAAAAATGATGCATTAGTGTATGTTGAGTTTCCATGTACACTCAACATTGCTTCCAAAAACATTTTGACAAAAATTTTTTCGAAAAATTTCAAAATAATTTAGCAAAAAGTAGATGTTTTTAGATTCCTTTTTTCAAGGCAAAGACGATGGACAATGCTATTCAACGAAAAAATTAATTCTTCAGGGTGAAAATCGAGGATATAAGTGTGAACTTATATCAGTTGATATCTCGGTGCATTTCTAAGCTAGCGCAAATCTGATAACACAGATCGACGCAGCTTAAAAATCCGCATCGAATGCACTATACTACATTGAGAAACGCTTAATACAAAAATTAGTTATGATCGTTTGAAAAATGATGCATTAGTGTATGTTGAGTTTCCATGTACACTCAACATTGCTTCCAAAAACATTTTGACAAAAATTTTTTCGAAAAATTTCAAAATAATTTAGCAAAAAGTAGATGTTTTTAGATTCCTTTTTTCAAGGCAAAGACGATGGACAATGCTATTCAACGAAAAAATTAATTCTTCAGGGTGAAAATCGAGGATATAAGTGTGAACTTATATCAGTTGATATCTCGGTGCATTTCTAAGCTAGCGCAAATCTGATAACACAGATCGACGCAGCTTAAAAATCCGCATCGAATGCACTATACTACATTGAGAAACGCTTAATACAAAAATTAGTTATGATCGTTTGAAAAATGATGCATTAGTGTATGTTGAGTTTCCATGTACACTCAACATTGCTTCCAAAAACATTTTGACAAAAATTTTTTCCAAAAATTTCAAAATAATTTAGCAAAAAGTAGATGTTTTTAGATTCCTTTTTTCAAGGCAAAGACGATGGACAATGTTATTCAACGAAAAAATTAATTGTTCAGGGTGAAAATCGAGGATATAAGTGTGAACTTATATCAGTTGATATCTCGGTGCATTTTTAAGCTAGCGCAAATCTGATAACACAGATCGACGCAGCTTAAAAATCCGCATCGAATGCACTATACTACATTGAGAAACGTTTGATACAAAAATTAGTTATGATCGTTTGAAAAATGATGCATTAGTGTATGTTGAGTTTCCATGTACACTCAACATTGCTTCCAAAAACATTTTGACAAAAATTTTTTCGAAAAATTTCAAAATAATTTAGTAAAAAGTAGATGTTTTTAGATTCCATTTTTCAAGGCAAAGACGATAGACAATGTTATTCAACGAAAAAATTAATTCTTCAGGGTGAAAATCGAGGATATAAGTGTGAACTTATATCAGTTGATATCTCGGTGCATTTTCAAGCTAGCGCAAATCTGATAACACAGATCGACGCAGCTTAAAAATCCGCATCGAATGCACTATACTACATTGAGAAAAGCTTGATACAAAAATTAGTTATGATCGTTTGAAAAATGATGCATTAGTGTATGTTGAGTTTCCATGTACACTCAACATTGCTTCCAAAAACATTTTGACAAAAATTTTTTCGAAAAATTTCAAAATAATTTAGCAAAAAGTAGATGTTTTTAGATTCCTTTTTTCAAGGCAAAGACGATGGACAATGTTATTCAACGAAAAAATTAATTGTTCAGGGTGAAAATCGAGGATATAAGTGTGAACTTATATCAGTTGATATCTCGGTGCATTTTTAAGCTAGCGCAAATCTGATAACACAGATCGACGCAGCTTAAAAATCCGCATCGAATGCACTATACTACATTGAGAAACGTTTGATACAAAAATTAGTTATGATCGTTTGAAAAATGATGCATTAGTGTATGTTGAGTTTCCATGTACACTCAACATTGCTTCCAAAAACATTTTGACAAAAATTTTTTCGAAAAATTTCAAAATAATTTAGCAAAAAGTAGATGTTTTTAGATTCCTTTTTTCAAGGCAAAGACGATGGACAATGCTATTCAACGAAAAAATTAATTCTTCAGGGTGAAAATCGAGGATATAAGTGTGAACTTATATCAGTTGATATCTCGGTGCATTTCTAAGCTAGCGCAAATCTGATAACACAGATCGACGCAGCTTAAAAATCCGCATCGAATGCACTATACTACATTGAGAAACGCTTAATACAAAAATTAGTTATGATCGTTTGAAAAATGATGCATTAGTGTATGTTGAGTTTCCATGTACACTCAACATTGCTTCCAAAAACATTTTGACAAAAATTTTTTCGAAAAATTTCAAAATAATTTAGCAAAAAGTAGATGTTTTTAGATTCCTTTTTTCAAGGCAAAGACGATGGACAATGCTATTCAACGAAAAAATTAATTCTTCAGGGTGAAAATCGAGGATATAAGTGTGAACTTATATCAGTTGATATCTCGGTGCATTTCTAAGCTAGCGCAAATCTGATAACACAGATCGACGCAGCTTAAAAATCCGCATCGAATGCACTATACTACATTGAGAAACGCTTAATACAAAAATTAGTTATGATCGTTTGAAAAATGATGCATTAGTGTATGTTGAGTTTCCATGTACACTCAACATTGCTTCCAAAAACATTTTGACAAAAATTTTTTCCAAAAATTTCAAAATAATTTAGCAAAAAGTAGATGTTTTTAGATTCCTTTTTTCAAGGCAAAGACGATGGACAATGTTATTCAACGAAAAAATTAATTGTTCAGGGTGAAAATCGAGGATATAAGTGTGAACTTATATCAGTTGATATCTCGGTGCATTTTTAAGCTAGCGCAAATCTGATAACACAGATCGACGCAGCTTAAAAATCCGCATCGAATGCACTATACTACATTGAGAAACGTTTGATACAAAAATTAGTTATGATCGTTTGAAAAATGATGCATTAGTGTATGTTGAGTTTCCATGTACACTCAACATTGCTTCCAAAAACATTTTGACAAAAATTTTTTCGAAAAATTTCAAAATAATTTAGCAAAAAGTAGATGTTTTTAGATTCCTTTTTTCAAGGCAAAGACGATGGACAATGCTATTCAACGAAAAAATTAATTCTTCAGGGTGAAAATCGAGGATATAAGTGTGAACTTATATCAGTTGATATCTCGGTGCATTTCTAAGCTAGCGCAAATCTGATAACACAGATCGACGCAGCTTAAAAATCCGCATCGAATGCACTATACTACATTGAGAAACGTTTGATACAAAAATTAGTTATGATCGTTTGAAAAATGATGCATTAGTGTATGTTGAGTTTCCATGTACACTCAACATTGCTTCCAAAAACATTTTGACAAAAATTTTTTCGAAAAATTTCAAAATAATTTAGCAAAAAGTAGATGTTTTTAGATTCCTTTTTTCAAGGCAAAGACGATGGACAATGCTATTCAACGAAAAAATTAATTCTTCAGGGTGAAAATCGAGGATATAAGTGTGAACTTATATCAGTTGATATCTCGGTGCATTTCTAAGCTAGCGCAAATCTGATAACACAGATCGACGCAGCTTAAAAATCCGCATCGAATGCACTATACTACATTGAGAAACGTTTGATACAAAAATTAGTTATGATCGTTTGAAAAATGATGCATTAGTGTATGTTGAGTTTCCATGTACACTCAACATTGCTTCCAAAAACATTTTGACAAAAATTTTTTCGAAAAATTTCAAAATAATTTAGCAAAAAGTAGAAGTTTTTAGATTCCATTTTTCAAGGCAAAGACGATGGACAATGTTATTCAACGAAAAAATTAATTGTTCAGGGTGAAAATCGAGGATATAAGTGTGAACTTATATCAGTTGATATCTCGGTGCATTTTTAAGCTAGCGCAAATCTGATAACACAGATCGACGCAGCTTAAAAATCCGCATCGAATGCACTATACTACATTGAGAAACGTTTGATACAAAAATTAGTTATGATCGTTTGAAAAATGATGCATTAGTGTATGTTGAGTTTCCATGTACACTCAACATTGCTTCCAAAAACATTTTGACAAAAATTTTTTCGAAAAATTTCAAAATAATTTAGCAAAAAGTAGATGTTTTTAGATTCCTTTTTTCAAGGCAAAGACGATGGACAATGCTATTCAACGAAAAAATTAATTCTTCAGGGTGAAAATCGAGGATATAAGTGTGAACTTATATCAGTTGATATCTCGGTGCATTTCTAAGCTAGCGCAAATCTGATAACACAGATCGACGCAGCTTAAAAATCCGCATCGAATGCACTATACTACATTGAGAAACGTTTGATACAAAAATTAGTTATGATCGTTTGAAAAATGATGCATTAGTGTATGTTGAGTTTCCATGTACACTCAACATTGCTTCCAAAAACATTTTGACAAAAATTTTTTCGAAAAATTTCAAAATAATTTAGCAAAAAGTAGAAGTTTTTAGATTCCATTTTTCAAGGCAAAGACGATGGACAATGTTATTCAACGAAAAAATTAATTGTTCAGGGTGAAAATCGAGGATATAAGTGTGAACTTATATCAGTTGATATCTCGGTGCATTTTTAAGCTAGCGCAAATCTGATAACACAGATCGACGCAGCTTAAAAATCCGCATCGAATGCACTATACTACATCGAGAAACGCTTGATACAAAAATTAGTTATGATCGTTTGAAAAATGATGCATTAGTGTATGTTGAGTTTCCATGTACACTCAACATTGCTTCCAAAAACATTTTGACAAAAATTTTTTCCAAAAATTTCAAAATAATTTAGCAAAAAGTAGATGTTTTTAGATTCCTTTTTTCAAGGCAAAGACGATGGACAATGCTATTCAACGAAAAAATTAATTCTTCAGGGTGAAAATCGAGGATATAAGTGTGAACTTATATCAGTTGATATCTCGGTGCATTTTTAAGCTAGCGCAAATCTGATAACACAGATCGACGCAGCTTACAAATCCGCATCGAATGCACTATACTACATTGAGAAACGCTTGATACAAAAATTAGTTATGATCGTTTGAAAAATGATGCATTAGTGTATGTTGAGTTTCCATGTACACTCAACATTGCTTCCAAAAACATTTTGACAAAAATTTTTTCCAAAAATTTCAAAATAATTTAGCAAAAAGTAGATGTTTTTAGATTCCTTTTTTCAAGGCAAAGACGATGGACAATGTTATTCAACGAAAAAATTAATTGTTCAGGGTGAAAATCGAGGATATAAGTGTGAACTTATATCAGTTGATATCTCGGTGCATTTTTAAGCTAGCGCAAATCTGATAACACAGATCGACGCAGCTTAAAAATCCGCATCGAATGCACTATACTACATTGAGAAACGTTTGATACAAAAATTAGTTATGATCGTTTGAAAAATGATGCATTAGTGTATGTTGAGTTTCCATGTACACTCAACATTGCTTCCAAAAACATTTTGACAAAAATTTTTTCGAAAAATTTCAAAATAATTTAGCAAAAAGTAGATGTTTTTAGATTCCTTTTTTCAAGGCAAAGACGATGGACAATGCTATTCAACGAAAAAATTAATTCTTCAGGGTGAAAATCGAGGATATAAGTGTGAACTTATATCAGTTGATATCTCGGTGCATTTTTAAGCTAGCGCAAATCTGATAACACAGATCGACGCAGCTTACAAATCCGCATCGAATGCACTATACTACATTGAGAAACGCTTGATACAAAAATTAGTTATGATCGTTTGAAAAATGATGCATTAGTGTATGTTGAGTTTCCATGTACACTCAACATTGCTTCCAAAAACATTTTGACAAAAATTTTTTCCAAAAATTTCAAAATAATTTAGCAAAAAGTAGATGTTTTTAGATTCCTTTTTTCAAGGCAAAGACGATGGACAATGTTATTCAACGAAAAAATTAATTGTTCAGGGTGAAAATCGAGGATATAAGTGTGAACTTATATCAGTTGATATCTCGGTGCATTTTTAAGCTAGCGCAAATCTGATAACACAGATCGACGCAGCTTAAAAATCCGCATCGAATGCACTATACTACATTGAGAAACGTTTGATACAAAAATTAGTTATGATCGTTTGAAAAATGATGCATTAGTGTATGTTGAGTTTCCATGTACACTCAACATTGCTTCCAAAAACATTTTGACAAAAATTTTTTCGAAAAATTTCAAAATAATTTAGCAAAAAGTAGATGTTTTTAGATTCCATTTTTCAAGGTAAAGACGATGGACAATGTTATTCAACGAAAAAATTAATTGTTCAGGGTGAAAATCGAGGATATAAGTGTGAACTTATATCAGTTGATATCTCGGTGCATTTTTAAGTTAGCGCAAATCTGATAACACAGATCGACGCAGCTTAAAAATCCGCATCGAATGCACTATACTACATTGAGAAACGCTTGATACAAAAATTAGTTATGATCGTTTGAAAAATGATGCATTAGTGTATGTTGAGTTTCCATGTACACTCAACATTGCTTCCAAAAACATTTTGACAAAAATTTTTTCGAAAAATTTCAAAATAATTTAGCAAAAAGTAGATGTTTTTAGATTCCTTTTTTCAAGGCAAAGACGATGGACAATGCTATTCAACGAAAAAATTAATTCTTCAGGGTGAAAATCGAGGATATAAGTGTGAACTTATATCAGTTGATATCTCGGTGCATTTCTAAGCTAGCGCAAATCTGATAACACAGATCGACGCAGCTTAAAAATCCGCATCGAATGCACTATACTACATTGAGAAACGCTTAATACAAAAATTAGTTATGATCGTTTGAAAAATGATGCATTAGTGTATGTTGAGTTTCCATGTACACTCAACATTGCTTCCAAAAACATTTTGACAAAAATTTTTTCGAAAAATTTCAAAATAATTTAGCAAAAAGTAGATGTTTTTAGATTCCTTTTTCCAAGGCAAAGACGATGGACAATGCTATTCAACGAAAAAATTAATTCTTCAGGGTGAAAATCGAGGATATAAGTGTGAACTTATATCAGTTGATATCTCGGTGCATTTTTAAGCTAGCGCAAATCTGATAACACAGATCGACGCAGCTTAAAAATTCGCATCGAATGCACTATACTACATCGAGAAACGCTTGATACAAAAATTAGTTATGATCGTTTGAAAAATGATGCATTAGTGTATGTTGAGTTTCCATGTACACTCAACATTGCTTCCAAAAACATTTTGACAAAAATTTTTTCCAAAAATTTCAAAATAATTTAGCAAAAAGTAGATGTTTTTAGATTCCTTTTTTCAAGGCAAAGACGATGGACAATGTTATTCAACGAAAAAATTAATTGTTCAGGGTGAAAATCGAGGATATAAGTGTGAACTTATATCAGTTGATATCTCGGTGCATTTTTAAGCTAGCGCAAATCTGATAACACAGATCGACGCAGCTTAAAAATCCGCATCGAATGCACTATACTACATTGAGAAACGTTTGATACAAAAATTAGTTATGATCGTTTGAAAAATGATGCATTAGTGTATGTTGAGTTTCCATGTACACTCAACATTGCTTCCAAAAACATTTTGACAAAAATTTTTTCGAAAAATTTCAAAATAATTTAGCAAAAAGTAGATGTTTTTAGATTCCTTTTTTCAAGGCAAAGACGATGGACAATGCTATTCAACGAAAAAATTAATTCTTCAGGGTGAAAATCGAGGATATAAGTGTGAACTTATATCAGTTGATATCTCGGTGCATTTTTAAGCTAGCGCAAATCTGATAACACAGATCGACGCAGCTTACAAATCCGCATCGAATGCACTATACTACATTGAGAAACGCTTGATACAAAAATTAGTTATGATCGTTTGAAAAATGATGCATTAGTGTATGTTGAGTTTCCATGTACACTCAACATTGCTTCCAAAAACATTTTGACAAAAATTTTTTCCAAAAATTTCAAAATAATTTAGCAAAAAGTAGATGTTTTTAGATTCCTTTTTTCAAGGCAAAGACGATGGACAATGTTATTCAACGAAAAAATTAATTGTTCAGGGTGAAAATCGAGGATATAAGTGTGAACTTATATCAGTTGATATCTCGGTGCATTTTTAAGCTAGCGCAAATCTGATAACACAGATCGACGCAGCTTAAAAATCCGCATCGAATGCACTATACTACATTGAGAAACGTTTGATACAAAAATTAGTTATGATCGTTTGAAAAATGATGCATTAGTGTATGTTGAGTTTCCATGTACACTCAACATTGCTTCCAAAAACATTTTGACAAAAATTTTTTCGAAAAATTTCAAAATAATTTAGCAAAAAGTAGATGTTTTTAGATTCCTTTTTTCAAGGCAAAGACGATGGACAATGCTATTCAAC
The DNA here is from genome assembly GCA_964057225.1 of Auanema rhodensis. Taxonomy (NCBI): domain Eukaryota; kingdom Metazoa; phylum Nematoda; class Chromadorea; order Rhabditida; family Rhabditidae; genus Auanema; species Auanema rhodense. The sequence continues at coordinate 2,218,273 of OZ059899.1, read as the reverse complement.
GAAAAAATTAATTCTTCAGGGTGAAAATCGAGGATATAAGTGTGAACTTATATCAGTTGATATCTCGGTGCATTTTTAAGCTAGCGCAAATCTGATAACACAGATCGACGCAGCTTACAAATCCGCATCGAATGCACTATACTACATTGAGAAACGCTTGATACAAAAATTAGTTATGATCGTTTGAAAAATGATGCATTAGTGTATGTTGAGTTTCCATGTACACTCAACATTGCTTCCAAAAACATTTTGACAAAAATTTTTTCCAAAAATTTCAAAATAATTTAGCAAAAAGTAGATGTTTTTAGATTCCTTTTTTCAAGGCAAAGACGATGGACAATGTTATTCAACGAAAAAATTAATTGTTCAGGGTGAAAATCGAGGATATAAGTGTGAACTTATATCAGTTGATATCTCGGTGCATTTTTAAGCTAGCGCAAATCTGATAACACAGATCGACGCAGCTTAAAAATCCGCATCGAATGCACTATACTACATTGAGAAACGTTTGATACAAAAATTAGTTATGATCGTTTGAAAAATGATGCATTAGTGTATGTTGAGTTTCCATGTACACTCAACATTGCTTCCAAAAACATTTTGACAAAAATTTTTTCGAAAAATTTCAAAATAATTTAGCAAAAAGTAGATGTTTTTAGATTCCTTTTTTCAAGGCAAAGACGATGGACAATGCTATTCAACGAAAAAATTAATTCTTCAGGGTGAAAATCGAGGATATAAGTGTGAACTTATATCAGTTGATATCTCGGTGCATTTTTAAGCTAGCGCAAATCTGATAACACAGATCGACGCAGCTTACAAATCCGCATCGAATGCACTATACTACATTGAGAAACGCTTGATACAAAAATTAGTTATGATCGTTTGAAAAATGATGCATTAGTGTATGTTGAGTTTCCATGTACACTCAACATTGCTTCCAAAAACATTTTGACAAAAATTTTTTCCAAAAATTTCAAAATAATTTAGCAAAAAGTAGATGTTTTTAGATTCCTTTTTTCAAGGCAAAGACGATGGACAATGTTATTCAACGAAAAAATTAATTGTTCAGGGTGAAAATCGAGGATATAAGTGTGAACTTATATCAGTTGATATCTCGGTGCATTTTTAAGCTAGCGCAAATCTGATAACACAGATCGACGCAGCTTAAAAATCCGCATCGAATGCACTATACTACATTGAGAAACGTTTGATACAAAAATTAGTTATGATCGTTTGAAAAATGATGCATTAGTGTATGTTGAGTTTCCATGTACACTCAACATTGCTTCCAAAAACATTTTGACAAAAATTTTTTCGAAAAATTTCAAAATAATTTAGCAAAAAGTAGATGTTTTTAGATTCCATTTTTCAAGGTAAAGACGATGGACAATGTTATTCAACGAAAAAATTAATTGTTCAGGGTGAAAATCGAGGATATAAGTGTGAACTTATATCAGTTGATATCTCGGTGCATTTTTAAGTTAGCGCAAATCTGATAACACAGATCGACGCAGCTTAAAAATCCGCATCGAATGCACTATACTACATTGAGAAACGCTTGATACAAAAATTAGTTATAATCGTTTGAAAAATGATGCATTAGTGTATGTTGAGTTTCCATGTACACTCAACATTGCTTCCAAAAACATTTTGACAAAAAGTTTTTCGAAAAATTTCAAAATAATTTAGCAAAAAGTAGATGTTTTTAGATTCCATTTTTCAAGGCAAAGACGATGGATAATGTTATTCAACGAAAAAATTAATTCTTCAGGGTGAAAATCGAGGATATAAGTGTGAACTTATATCAGTTGATATCTCGGTGCATTTTTAAGCTAGCGCAAATCTGATAACACAGATCGACGCAGCTTAAAAATCCGCATCGAATGCACTATACTACATTGAGAAACGTTTGATACAAAAATTAGTTATGATCGTTTGAAAAATGATGCATTAGTGTATGTTGAGTTTCCATGTACACTCAACATTGCTTCCAAAAACATTTTGACAAAAATTTTTTCGAAAAATTTCAAAATAATTTAGCAAAAAGTAGATGTTTTTAGATTCCATTTTTCAAGGCAAAGACGATGGACAATGTTATTCAACGAAAAAATTAATTGTTCAGGGTGAAAATCGAGGATATAAGTGTGAACTTATATCAGTTGATATCTCGGTGCATTTTTAAGTTAGCGCAAATCTGATAACACAGATCGACGCAGCTTAAAAATCCGCATCGAATGCACTATACTACATTGAGAAACGCTTGATACAAAAATTAGTTATGATCGTTTGAAAAATGATGCATTAGTGTATGTTGAGTTTCCATGTACACTCAACATTGCTTCCAAAAACATTTTGACAAAAATTTTTTCGAAAAATTTCAAAATAATTTAGCAAAAAGTAGATGTTTTTAGATTCCATTTTTCAAGTCAAAGACGATGGATAGTGTTATTCAACGAAAAAATTAATTCTTCAGGGTGAAAATCGAGGATATAAGTGTGAACTTATATCAGTTGATATCTCGGTGCATTTTTAAGCTAGCGCAAATCTGATAACACAGATCGACGCAGCTTAAAAATCCGCATCGAATGCACTATACTACATTGAGAAACGCTTGATACAAAAATTAGTTATGATCGTTTGAAAAATGATGCATTAGTGTATGTTGAGTTTCCATGTACACTCAACATTGCTTCCAAAAACATTTTGACAAAAATTTTTTCGAAAAATTTCAAAATAATTTAGCAAAAAGTAGATGTTTTTAGATTCCATTTTTCAAGGCAAAGACGATGGACAATGTTATTCAACGAAAAAATTAATTGTTCAGGGTGAAAATCGAGGATATAAGTGTGAACTTATATCAGTTGATATCTCGGTGCATTTTTAAGTTAGCGCAAATCTGATAACACAGATCGACGCAGCTTAAAAATCCGCATCGAATGCACTATACTACATTGAGAAACGCTTAATACACAAATTAGTTATGATTGTTTGAAAAATGATGCATTAGTGTATGTTGAGTTTCCATGTACACTCAACATTGCTTCCAAAAACATTTTGACAAAAATTTTTTCGAAAAATTTCAAAATAATTTAGCAAAAAGTAGATGTTTTTAGATTCCATTTTTCAAGTCAAAGACGATGGATAGTGTTATTCAACGAAAAAATTAATTCTTCAGGGTGAAAATCGAGGATATAAGTGTGAACTTATATCAGTTGATATCTCGGTGCATTTTTAAGCTAGCGCAAATCTGATAACACAGATCGACGCAGCTTAAAAATCCGCATCGAATGCACTATACTACATTGAGAAACGCTTGATACAAAAATTAGTTATGATCGTTTGAAAAATGATGCATTAGTGTATGTTGAGTTTCCATGTACACTCAACATTGCTTCCAAAAACATTTTGACAAAAATTTTTTCGAAAAATTTCAAAATAATTTAGCAAAAAGTAGATGTTTTTAGATTCCATTTTTCAAGGCAAAGACAATGGACAATGTTATTCAACGAAAAAATTAATTGTTCAGGGTGAAAATCGAGGATATAAGTGTGAACTTATATCAGTTGATATCTCGGTGCATTTTTAAGTTAGCGCAAATCTGATAACACAGATCGACGCAGCTTAAAAATCCGCATCGAATGCACTATACTACATTGAGAAACGCTTGATACAAAAATTAGTTATGATCGTTTGAAAAATGATGCATTAGTGTATGTTGAGTTTCCATGTACACTCAACATTGCTTCCAAAAACATTTTGACAAAAATTTTTTCGAAAAATTTCAAAATAATTTAGCAAAAAGTAGATGTTTTTAGATTCCATTTTTCAAGTCAAAGACGATGGATAGTGTTATTCAACGAAAAAATTAATTCTTCAGGGTGAAAATCGAGGATATAAGTGTGAACTTATATCAGTTGATATCTCGGTGCATTTTTAAGCTAGCGCAAATCTGATAACACAGATCGACGCAGCTTAAAAATCCGCATCGAATGCACTATACTACATTGAGAAACGCTTGATACAAAAATTAGTTATGATCGTTTGAAAAATGATGCATTAGTGTATGTTGAGTTTCCATGTACACTCAACATTGCTTCCAAAAACATTTTGACAAAAATTTTTTCGAAAAATTTCAAAATAATTTAGCAAAAAGTAGATGTTTTTAGATTCCATTTTTCAAGTCAAAGACGATGGATAGTGTTATTCAACGAAAAAATTAATTCTTCAGGGTGAAAATCGAGGATATAAGTGTGAACTTATATCAGTTGATATCTCGGTGCATTTTTAAGCTAGCGCAAATCTGATAACACAGATCGACGCAGCTTAAAAATCCGCATCGAATGCACTATACTACATTGAGAAACGCTTGATACAAAAATTAGTTATGATCGTTTGAAAAATGATGCATTAGTGTATGTTGAGTTTCCATGTACACTCAACATTGCTTCCAAAAACATTTTGACAAAAATTTTTTCGAAAAATTTCAAAATAATTTAGCAAAAAGTAGATGTTTTTAGATTCCATTTTTCAAGGCAAAGACAATGGACAATGTTATTCAACGAAAAAATTAATTGTTCAGGGTGAAAATCGAGGATATAAGTGTGAACTTATATCAGTTGATATCTCGGTGCATTTTTAAGTTAGCGCAAATCTGATAACACAGATCGACGCAGCTTAAAAATCCGCATCGAATGCACTATACTACATTGAGAAACGCTTAATACACAAATTAGTTATGATTGTTTGAAAAATGATGCATTAGTGTATGTTGAGTTTCCATGTACACTCAACATTGCTTCCAAAAACATTTTGACAAAAATTTTTTCGAAAAATTTCAAAATAATTTAGCAAAAAGTAGATGTTTTTAGATTCCATTTTTCAAGGCAAAGACGATGGACAATGTTATTCAACGAAAAAATTAATTCTTCAGGGTGAAAATCGAGGATATAAGTGTGAACTTATATCAGTTGATATCTCGGTGCATTTGTAAGCTAGCGCAAATCTGATAACACAGATCGACGCAGCTTAAAAATCCGCATCGAATGCACTATACTACATCGAGAAACGCTTGATACAAAAATTAGTTATGATCGTTTGAAAAATGATGCATTAGTGTATGTTGAGTTTCCATGTACACTCAACATTGCTTCCAAAAACATTTTGACAAAAATTTTTTCGAAAAATTTCAGAATAATTTAGCAAAAAGTAGATGTTTTTAGATTCCTTTTTCCAAGGCAAAGACGATGGACAATGCTATTCAACGAAAAAATTAATTCTTCAGGGTGAAAATCGAGGATATAAGTGTGAACTTATATCAGTTGATATCTCGGTGCATTTTTAAGCTAGCGCAAATCTGATAACACAGATCGACGCAGCTTAAAAATTCGCATCGAATGCACTATACTACATTGAGAAACGCTTAATACAAAAATTAGTTATGATCGTTTGAAAAATGATGCATTAGTGTATGTTGAGTTTCCATGTACACTCAACATTGCTTCCAAAAACATTTTGACAAAAATTTTTTCCAAAAATTTCAAAATAATTTAGCAAAAAGTAGATGTTTTTGGATTCCTTTTTTCAAGGCAAAGACGATGGACAATGTTATTCAACGAAAAAATGAATTCTTCAGGGTGAAAATCGAGGATATAAGTGTGAACTTATATCAGTTGATATCTCGGTGCATTTTTAAGCTAGCGCAAATCTGATAACACAGATCGACGCAGCTTAAAAATCCGCATCGAATGCACTATACTACATTGAGAAACGTTTGATACAAAAATTAGTTATGATCGTTTGAAAAATGATGCATTAGTGTATGTTGAGTTTCCATGTACACTCAACATTGCTTCCAAAAACATTTTGACAAAAATTTTTTCGAAAAATTTCAAAATAATTTAGCAAAAAGTAGATGTTTTTAGATTCCATTTTTCAAGGCAAAGACGATGGACAATGTTATTCAACGAAAAAATTAATTGTTCAGGGTGAAAATCGAGGATATAAGTGTGAACTTATATCAGTTGATATCTCGGTGCATTTTTAAGTTAGCGCAAAACTGATAACACAGATCGACGCAGCTTAAAAATCCGCATCGAATGCACTATACTACATTGAGAAACGCTTGATACAAAAATTAGTTATGATCGTTTGAAAAATGATGCATTAGTGTATGTTGAGTTTCCATGTACACTCAACATTGCTTCCAAAAACATTTTGACAAAAATTTTTTCGAAAAATTTCAAAATAATTTAGCAAAAAGTAGATGTTTTTAGATTCCATTTTTCAAGTCAAAGACGATGGATAATGTTATTCAACGAAAAAATTAATTCTTCAGGGTGAAAATCGAGGATATAAGTGTGAACTTATATCAGTTGATATCTCGGTGCATTTTTAAGCTAGCGCAAATCTGATAACACAGATCGACGCAGCTTAAAAATCCGCATCGAATGCACTATACTACATTAAGAAACGCTTAATACACAAATTAGTTATGATTGTTTGAAAAATGATGCATTAGTGTATGTTGAGTTTCCATGTACACTCAACATTGCTTCCAAAAACATTTTGACAAAAATTTTTTCGAAAAATTTCAAAATAATTTAGCAAAAAGTAGATGTTTTTAGATTCCATTTTTCAAGTCAAAGACGATGGATAGTGTTATTCAACGAAAAAATTAATTCTTCAGGGTGAAAATCGAGGATATAAGTGTGAACTTATATCAGTTGATATCTCGGTGCATTTTTAAGCTAGCGCAAATCTGATAACACAGATCGACGCAGCTTAAAAATCCGCATCGAATGCACTATACTACATTGAGAAACGCTTGATACAAAAATTAGTTATGATCGTTTGAAAAATGATGCATTAGTGTATGTTGAGTTTCCATGTACACTCAACATTGCTTCCAAAAACATTTTGACAAAAATTTTTTCGAAAAATTTCAAAATAATTTAGCACAAAGTAGATGTTTTTAGATTCCATTTTTCAAGGCAAAGACGATGGACAATGTTATTCAACGAAAAAATTAATTGTTCAGGGTGAAAATCGAGGATATAAGTGTGAACTTATATCAGTTGATATCTCGGTGCATTTTTAAGTTAGCGCAAATCTGATAACACAGATCGACGCAGCTTAAAAATCCGCATCGAATGCACTATACTACATTGAGAAACGCTTGATACAAAAATTAGTTATGATCGTTTGAAAAATGATGCATTAGTGTATGTTGAGTTTCCATGTACACTCAACATTGCTTCCAAAAACATTTTGACAAAAATTTTTTCGAAAAATTTCAAAATAATTTAGCAAAAAGTAGATGTTTTTAGATTCCATTTTTCAAGTCAAAGACGATGGATAGTGTTATTCAACGAAAAAATTAATTCTTCAGGGTGAAAATCGAGGATATAAGTGTGAACTTATATCAGTTGATATCTCGGTGCATTTTTAAGCTAGCGCAAATCTGATAACACAGATCGACGCAGCTTAAAAATCCGCATCGAATGCACTATACTACATTGAGAAACGCTTGATACAAAAATTAGTTATGATCGTTTGAAAAATGATGCATTAGTGTATGTTGAGTTTCCATGTACACTCAACATTGCTTCCAAAAACATTTTGACAAAAATTTTTTCGAAAAATTTCAAAATAATTTAGCAAAAAGTAGATGTTTTTAGATTCCATTTTTCAAGGCAAAGACGATGGACAATGTTATTCAACGAAAAAATTAATTGTTCAGGGTGAAAATCGAGGATATAAGTGTGAACTTATATCAGTTGATATCTCGGTGCATTTTTAAGTTAGCGCAAATCTGATAACACAGATCGACGCAGCTTAAAAATCCGCATCGAATGCACTATACTACATTGAGAAACGCTTAATACACAAATTAGTTATGATTGTTTGAAAAATGATGCATTAGTGTATGTTGAGTTTCCATGTACACTCAACATTGCTTCCAAAAACATTTTGACAAAAATTTTTTCGAAAAATTTCAAAATAATTTAGCAAAAAGTAGATGTTTTTAGATTCCATTTTTCAAGGCAAAGACGATGGACAATGTTATTCAACGAAAAAATTAATTCTTCAGGGTGAAAATCGAGGATATAAGTGTGAACTTATATCAGTTGATATCTCGGTGCATTTGTAAGCTAGCGCAAATCTGATAACACAGATCGACGCAGCTTAAAAATCCGCATCGAATGCACTATACTACATCGAGAAACGCTTGATACAAAAATTAGTTATGATCGTTTGAAAAATGATGCATTAGTGTATGTTGAGTTTCCATGTACACTCAACATTGCTTCCAAAAACATTTTGACAAAAATTTTTTCGAAAAATTTCAAAATAATTTAGCAAAAAGTAGATGTTTTTAGATTCCTTTTTCCAAGGCAAAGACGATGGACAATGCTATTCAACGAAAAAATTAATTCTTCAGGGTGAAAATCGAGGATATAAGTGTGAACTTATATCAGTTGATATCTCGGTGCATTTTTAAGCTAGCGCAAATCTGATAACACAGATCGACGCAGCTTAAAAATTCGCATCGAATGCACTATACTACATTGAGAAACGCTTAATACAAAAATTAGTTATGATCGTTTGAAAAATGATGCATTAGTGTATGTTGAGTTTCCATGTACACTCAACATTGCTTCCAAAAACATTTTGACAAAAATTTTTTCCAAAAATTTCAAAATAATTTAGCAAAAAGTAGATGTTTTTGGATTCCTTTTTTCAAGGCAAAGACGATGGACAATGTTATTCAACGAAAAAATGAATTCTTCAGGGTGAAAATCGAGGATATAAGTGTGAACTTATATCAGTTGATATCTCGGTGCATTTTTAAGCTAGCGCAAATCTGATAACACAGATCGACGCAGCTTAAAAATCCGCATCGAATGCACTATACTACATTGAGAAACGTTTGATACAAAAATTAGTTATGATCGTTTGAAAAATGATGCATTAGTGTATGTTGAGTTTCCATGTACACTCAACATTGCTTCCAAAAACATTTTGACAAAAATTTTTTCGAAAAATTTCAAAATAATTTAGCAAAAAGTAGATGTTTTTAGATTCCATTTTTCAAGGCAAAGACGATGGACAATGTTATTCAACGAAAAAATTAATTGTTCAGGGTGAAAATCGAGGATATAAGTGTGAACTTATATCAGTTGATATCTCGGTGCATTTTTAAGTTAGCGCAAAACTGATAACACAGATCGACGCAGCTTAAAAATCCGCATCGAATGCACTATACTACATTGAGAAACGCTTGATACAAAAATTAGTTATGATCGTTTGAAAAATGATGCATTAGTGTATGTTGAGTTTCCATGTACACTCAACATTGCTTCCAAAAACATTTTGACAAAAATTTTTTCGAAAAATTTCAAAATAATTTAGCAAAAAGTAGATGTTTTTAGATTCCATTTTTCAAGTCAAAGACGATGGATAATGTTATTCAACGAAAAAATTAATTCTTCAGGGTGAAAATCGAGGATATAAGTGTGAACTTATATCAGTTGATATCTCGGTGCATTTGTAAGCTAGCGCAAATCTGATAACACAGATCGACGCAGCTTAAAAATCCGCATCGAATGCACTATACTACATTGAGAAACGCTTAATACACAAATTAGTTATGATTGTTTGAAAAATGATGCATTAGTGTATGTTGAGTTTCCATGTACACTCAACATTGCTTCCAAAAACATTTTGACAAAAATTTTTTCGAAAATTTAAAAATAATTTAGCAAAAAGTAGATGTTTTTAGATTCCTTTTTCCAAGGCAAAGACGATGGACAATGCTATTCAACGAAAAAATTAATTCTTCAGGGTGAAAATCGAGGATATAAGTGTGAACTTATATCAGTTGATATCTCGGTGCATTTTTAAGCTAGCGCAAATCTGATAACACAGATCGACGCAGCTTAAAAATTCGCATCGAATGCACTATACTACATTGAGAAACGCTTAATACAAAAATTAGTTATGATCGTTTGAAAAATGATGCATTAGTGTATGTTGAGTTTCCATGTACACTCAACATTGCTTCCAAAAACATTTTGACAAAAATTTTTTCCAAAAATTTCAAAATAATTTAGCAAAAAGTAGATGTTTTTGGATTCCTTTTTTCAAGGCAAAGACGATGGACAATGTTATTCAACGAAAAAATGAATTCTTCAGGGTGAAAATCGAGGATATAAGTGTGAACTTATATCAGTTGATATCTCGGTGCATTTTTAAGCTAGCGCAAATCTGATAACACAGATCGACGCAGCTTAAAAATCCGCATCGAATGCACTATACTACATTGAGAAACGTTTGATACAAAAATTAGTTATGATCGTTTGAAAAATGATGCATTAGTGTATGTTGAGTTTCCATGTACACTCAACATTGCTTCCAAAAACATTTTGACAAAAATTTTTTCGAAAAATTTCAAAATAATTTAGCAAAAAGTAGATGTTTTTAGATTCCATTTTTCAAGGCAAAGACGATGGACAATGTTATTCAACGAAAAAATTAATTGTTCAGGGTGAAAATCGAGGATATAAGTGTGAACTTATATCAGTTGATATCTCGGTGCATTTTTAAGTTAGCGCAAATCTAATAACACAGATCGACGCAGCTTAAAAATCCGCATCGAATGCACTATACTACATTGAGAAACGCTCAATACACAAATTAGTTATGATTGTTTGAAAAATGATGCATTAGTGTATGTTGAGTTTCCATGTACACTCAACATTGCTTCCAAAAACATTTTGACAAAAATTTTTTCGAAAAATTTCAAAATAATTTAGCAAAAAGTAGATGTTTTTAGATTCCATTTTTCAAGGCAAAGACGATGGACAATGTTATTCAACGAAAAAATTAATTTGTCAGGGTGAAAATCGAGGATATAAGTGTGAACTTATATCAGTTGATATCTCGGTGCATTTTTAAGCTAGCGCAAATCTGATAACACAGATCGACGCAGCTTAAAAATCCGCATCGAATGCACTATACTACATTGAGAAACGCTTGATACAAAAATTAGTTATGATCGTTTGAAAAATGATGCATTAGTGTATGTTGAGTTTCCATGTACACTCAACATTGCTTCCAAAAACATTTTGACAAAAATTTTTTCGAAAAATTTCAAAATAATTTAGCAAAAAGTAGATGTTTTTAGATTCCATTTTTCAAGGCAAAGACGATGGACAATGTTATTCAACGAAAAAATTAATTCTTCAGGGTGAAAATCGAGGATATAAGTGTGAACTTATATCAGTTGATATCTCGGTGCATTTGTAAGCTAGCGCAAATCTGATAACACAGATCGACGCAGCTTAAAAATCCGCATCGAATGCACTATACTACATCGAGAAACGCTTGATACAAAAATTAGTTATGATCGTTTGAAAAATGATGCATTAGTGTATGTTGAGTTTCCATGTACACTCAACATTGCTTCCAAAAACATTTTGACAAAAATTTTTTCGAAAAATTTCAAAATAATTTAGCAAAAAGTAGATGTTTTTAGATTCCTTTTTCCAAGGCAAAGACGATGGACAATGCTATTCAACGAAAAAATTAATTCTTCAGGGTGAAAATCGAGGATATAAGTGTGAACTTATATCAGTTGATATCTCGGTGCATTTTTAAGCTAGCGCAAATCTGATAACACAGATCGACGCAGCTTAAAAATTCGCATCGAATGCACTATACTACATTGAGAAACGCTTAATACAAAAATTAGTTATGATCGTTTGAAAAATGATGCATTAGTGTATGTTGAGTTTCCATGTACACTCAACATTGCTTCCAAAAACATTTTGACAAAAATTTTTTCGAAAAATTTCAAAATAATTTAGCAAAAAGTAGATGTTTTTAGATTCCATTTTTCAAGGCAAAGACGATGGACAATGTTATTCAACGAAAAAATTAATTGTTCAGGGTGAAAATCGAGGATATAAGTGTGAACTTATATCAGTTGATATCTCGGTGCATTTTTAAGTTAGCGCAAATCTAATAACACAGATCGACGCAGCTTAAAAATCCGCATCGAATGCACTATACTACATTGAGAAACGCTTAATACACAAATTAGTTATGATTGTTTGAAAAATGATGCATTAGTGTATGTTGAGTTTCCATGTACACTCAACATTGCTTCCAAAAACATTTTGACAAAAATTTTTTCGAAAAATTTCAAAATAATTTAGCAAAAAGTAGATGTTTTTAGATTCCTTTTTCCAAGGCAAAGACGATGGACAATGCTATTCAACGAAAAAATTAATTCTTCAGGGTGAAAATCGAGGATATAAGTGTGAACTTATATCAGTTGATATCTCGGTGCATTTTTAAGCTAGCGCAAATCTGATAACACAGATCGACGCAGCTTAAAAATTCGCATCGAATGCACTATACTACATCGAGAAACGCTTGATACAAAAATTAGTTATGATCGTTTGAAAAATGATGCATTAGTGTATGTTGAGTTTCCATGTACACTCAACATTGCTTCCAAAAACATTTTGACAAAAATTTTTTCGAAAAATTTCAAAATAATTTAGCAAAAAGTAGATGTTTTTAGATTCCTTTTTCCAAGGCAAAGACGATGGACAATGCTATTCAACGAAAAAATTAATTCTTCAGGGTGAAAATCGAGGATATAAGTGTGAACTTATATCAGTTGATATCTCGGTGCATTTTTAAGTTAGCGCAAAACTGATAACACAGATCGACGCAGCTTAAAAATCCGCATCGAATGCACTATACTACATTGAGAAACGCTTGATACAAAAATTAGTTATGATCGTTTGAAAAATGATGCATTAGTGTATGTTGAGTTTCCATGTACACTCAACATTGCTTCCAAAAACATTTTGACAAAAATTTTTTCGAAAAATTTCAAAATAATTTAGCAAAAAGTAGATGTTTTTAGATTCCTTTTTCCAAGGCAAAGACGATGGACAATGCTATTCAACGAAAAAATTAATTCTTCAGGGTGAAAATCGAGGATATAAGTGTGAACTTATATCAGTTGATATCTCGGTGCATTTTTAAGCTAGCGCAAATCTGATAACACAGATCGACGCAGCTTAAAAATTCGCATCGAATGCACTATACTACATCGAGAAACGCTTGATACAAAAATTAGTTATGATCGTTTGAAAAATGATGCATTAGTGTATGTTGAGTTTCCATGTACACTCAACATTGCTTCCAAAAACATTTTGACAAAAATTTTTTCGAAAAATTTCAAAATAATTTAGCAAAAAGTAGATGTTTTTAGATTCCTTTTTCCAAGGCAAAGACGATGGACAATGCTATTCAACGAAAAAATTAATTCTTCAGGGTGAAAATCGAGGATATAAGTGTGAACTTATATCAGTTGATATCTCGGTGCATTTTTAAGCTAGCGCAAATCTGATAACACAGATCGACGCAGCTTAAAAATTCGCATCGAATGCACTATACTACATTGAGAAACGCTTAATACAAAAATTAGTTATGATCGTTTGAAAAATGATGCATTAGTGTATGTTGAGTTTCCATGTACACTCAACATTGCTTCCAAAAACATTTTGACAAAAATTTTTTCCAAAAATTTCAAAATAATTTAGCAAAAAGTAGATGTTTTTGGATTCCTTTTTTCAAGGCAAAGACGATGGACAATGTTATTCAACGAAAAAATGAATTCTTCAGGGTGAAAATCGAGGATATAAGTGTGAACTTATATCAGTTGATATCTCGGTGCATTTTTAAGCTAGCGCAAATCTGATAACACAGATCGACGCAGCTTAAAAATCCGCATCGAATGCACTATACTACATTGAGAAACGTTTGATACAAAAATTAGTTATGATCGTTTGAAAAATGATGCATTAGTGTATGTTGAGTTTCCATGTACACTCAACATTGCTTCCAAAAACATTTTGACAAAAATTTTTTCGAAAAATTTCAAAATAATTTAGCAAAAAGTAGATGTTTTTAGATTCCATTTTTCAAGGCAAAGACGATGGACAATGTTATTCAACGAAAAAATTAATTGTTCAGGGTGAAAATCGAGGATATAAGTGTGAACTTATATCAGTTGATATCTCGGTGCATTTTTAAGTTAGCGCAAAACTGATAACACAGATCGACGCAGCTTAAAAATCCGCATCGAATGCACTATACTACATTGAGAAACGCTTAATACACAAATTAGTTATGATTGTTTGAAAAATGATGCATTAGTGTATGTTGAGTTTCCATGTACACTCAACATTGCTTCCAAAAACATTTTGACAAAAATTTTTTCGAAAAATTTCAAAATAATTTAGCAAAAAGTAGATGTTTTTAGATTCCATTTTTCAAGGCAAAGACGATGGATAATGTTATTCAACGAAAAAATTAATTCTTCAGGGTGAAAATCGAGGATATAAGTGTGAACTTATATCAGTTGATATCTCGGTGCATTTTTAAGCTAGCGCAAATCTGATAACACAGATCGACGCAGCTTAAAAATCCGCATCGAATGCACTATACTATATTGAGAAACGCTTGATACAAAAATTAGTTATGATCGTTTGAAAAATGATGCATTAGTGTATGTTGAGTTTCCATGTACACTCAACATTGCTTCCAAAAACATTTTGACAAAAATTTTTTCGAAAAATTTCAAAATAATTTAGCAAAAAGTAGATGTTTTTAGATTCCATTTTTCAAGGCAGAGACGATGGACAATGTTATTCAACGAAAAAATTAATTCTTCAGGGTGAAAATCGAGGATATAAGTGTGAACTTATATCAGTTGATATCTCGGTGCATTTGTAAGCTAGCGCAAATCTGATAACACAGATCGACGCAGCTTAAAAATCCGCATCGAATGCACTATACTACATCGAGAAACGCTTGATACAAAAATTAGTTATGATCGTTTGAAAAATGATGCATTAGTGTATGTTGAGTTTCCATGTACACTCAACATTGCTTCCAAAAACATTTTGACAAAAATTTTTTCGAAAAATTTCAAAATAATTTAGCAAAAAGTAGATGTTTTTAGATTCCTTTTTCCAAGGCAAAGACGATGGACAATGCTATTCAACGAAAAAATTAATTCTTCAGGGTGAAAATCGAGGATATAAGTGTGAACTTATATCAGTTGATATCTCGGTGCATTTTTAAGTTAGCGCAAAACTGATAACACAGATCGACGCAGCTTAAAAATCCGCATCGGATGCACTATACTACATTGAGAAACGCTTGATACAAAAATTAGTTATGATCGTTTGAAAAATGATGCATTAGTGTATGTTGAGTTTCCATGTACACTCAACATTGCTTCCAAAAACATTTTGACAAAAATTTTTTCGAAAAATTTCAAAATAATTTAGCAAAAAGTAGATGTTTTTAGATTCCTTTTTCCAAGGCAAAGACGATGGACAATGCTATTCAACGAAAAAATTAATTCTTCAGGGTGAAAATCGAGGATATAAGTGTGAACTTATATCAGTTGATATCTCGGTGCATTTTTAAGCTAGCGCAAATCTGATAACACAGATCGACGCAGCTTAAAAATTCGCATCGAATGCACTATACTACATCGAGAAACGCTTGATACAAAAATTAGTTATGATCGTTTGAAAAATGATGCATTAGTGTATGTTGAGTTTCCATGTACACTCAACATTGCTTCCAAAAACATTTTGACAAAAATTTTTTCGAAAAATTTCAAAATAATTTAGCAAAAAGTAGATGTTTTTAGATTCCTTTTTCCAAGGCAAAGACGATGGACAATGCTATTCAACGAAAAAATTAATTCTTCAGGGTGAAAATCGAGGATATAAGTGTGAACTTATATCAGTTGATATCTCGGTGCATTTTTAAGCTAGCGCAAATCTGATAACACAGATCGACGCAGCTTAAAAATTCGCATCGAATGCACTATACTACATTGAGAAACGCTTAATACAAAAATTAGTTATGATCGTTTGAAAAATGATGCATTAGTGTATGTTGAGTTTCCATGTACACTCAACATTGCTTCCAAAAACATTTTGACAAAAATTTTTTCCAAAAATTTCAAAATAATTTAGCAAAAAGTAGATGTTTTTGGATTCCTTTTTTCAAGGCAAAGACGATGGACAATGTTATTCAACGAAAAAATGAATTCTTCAGGGTGAAAATCGAGGATATAAGTGTGAACTTATATCAGTTGATATCTCGGTGCATTTTTAAGCTAGCGCAAATCTGATAACACAGATCGACGCAGCTTAAAAATCCGCATCGAATGCACTATACTACATTGAGAAACGTTTGATACAAAAATTAGTTATGATCGTTTGAAAAATGATGCATTAGTGTATGTTGAGTTTCCATGTACACTCAACATTGCTTCCAAAAACATTTTGACAAAAATTTTTTCGAAAAATTTCAAAATAATTTAGCAAAAAGTAGATGTTTTTAGATTCCATTTTTCAAGGCAAAGACGATGGACAATGTTATTCAACGAAAAAATTAATTGTTCAGGGTGAAAATCGAGGATATAAGTGTGAACTTATATCAGTTGATATCTCGGTGCATTTTTAAGTTAGCGCAAAACTGATAACACAGATCGACGCAGCTTAAAAATCCGCATCGAATGCACTATACTACATTGAGAAACGCTTAATACACAAATTAGTTATGATTGTTTGAAAAATGATGCATTAGTGTATGTTGAGTTTCCATGTACACTCAACATTGCTTCCAAAAACATTTTGACAAAAATTTTTTCGAAAAATTTCAAAATAATTTAGCAAAAAGTAGATGTTTTTAGATTCCATTTTTCAAGGCAAAGACGATGGATAATGTTATTCAACGAAAAAATTAATTCTTCAGGGTGAAAATCGAGGATATAAGTGTGAACTTATATCAGTTGATATCTCGGTGCATTTTTAAGCTAGCGCAAATCTGATAACACAGATCGACGCAGCTTAAAAATCCGCATCGAATGCACTATACTACATTGAGAAACGCTTGATACAAAAATTAGTTATGATCGTTTGAAAAATGATGCATTAGTGTATGTTGAGTTTCCATGTACACTCAACATTGCTTCCAAAAACATTTTGACAAAAATTTTTTCGAAAAATTTCAAAATAATTTAGCAAAAAGTAGATGTTTTTAGATTCCATTTTTCAAGGCAGAGACGATGGACAATGTTATTCAACGAAAAAATTAATTCTTCAGGGTGAAAATCGAGGATATAAGTGTGAACTTATATCAGTTGATATCTCGGTGCATTTGTAAGCTAGCGCAAATCTGATAACACAGATCGACGCAGCTTAAAAATCCGCATCGAATGCACTATACTACATCGAGAAACGCTTGATACAAAAATTAGTTATGATCGTTTGAAAAATGATGCATTAGTGTATGTTGAGTTTCCATGTACACTCAACATTGCTTCCAAAAACATTTTGACAAAAATTTTTTCGAAAAATTTCAAAATAATTTAGCAAAAAGTAGATGTTTTTAGATTCCTTTTTCCAAGGCAAAGACGATGGACAATGCTATTCAACGAAAAAATTAATTCTTCAGGGTGAAAATCGAGGATATAAGTGTGAACTTATATCAGTTGATATCTCGGTGCATTTTTAAGCTAGCGCAAATCTGATAACACAGATCGACGCAGCTTAAAAATTCGCATCGAATGCACTATACTACATTGAGAAACGCTTAATACAAAAATTAGTTATGATCGTTTGAAAAATGATGCATTAGTGTATGTTGAGTTTCCATGTACACTCAACATTGCTTCCAAAAACATTTTGACAAAAATTTTTTCGAAAAATTTCAAAATAATTTAGCAAAAAGTAGATGTTTTTAGATTCCTTTTTTCAAGGCAAAGACGATGGACAATGCTATTCAACGAAAAAATTAATTCTTCAGGGTGAAAATCGAGGATATAAGTGTGAACTTATATCAGTTGATATCTCGGTGCATTTGTAAGCTAGCGCAAATCTGATAACACAGATCGACGCAGCTTAAAAATCCGCATCGAATGCACTATACTACATCGAGAAACGCTTGATACAAAAATTAGTTATGATCGTTTGAAAAATGATGCATTAGTGTATGTTGAGTTTCCATGTACACTCAACATTGCTTCCAAAAACATTTTGACAAAAATTTTTTCGAAAAATTTCAAAATAATTTAGCAAAAAGTAGATGTTTTTAGATTCCTTTTTCCAAGGCAAAGACGATGGACAATGCTATTCAACGAAAAAATTAATTCTTCAGGGTGAAAATCGAGGATATAAGTGTGAACTTATATCAGTTGATATCTCGGTGCATTTTTAAGCTAGCGCAAATCTGATAACACAGATCGACGCAGCTTAAAAATTCGCATCGAATGCACTATACTACATTGAGAAACGCTTAATACAAAAATTAGTTATGATCGTTTGAAAAATGATGCATTAGTGTATGTTGAGTTTCCATGTACACTCAACATTGCTTCCAAAAACATTTTGACAAAAATTTTTTCCAAAAATTTCAAAATAATTTAGCAAAAAGTAGATGTTTTTGGATTCCTTTTTTCAAGGCAAAGACGATGGACAATGTTATTCAACGAAAAAATGAATTCTTCAGGGTGAAAATCGAGGATATAAGTGTGAACTTATATCAGTTGATATCTCGGTGCATTTTTAAGCTAGCGCAAATCTGATAACACAGATCGACGCAGCTTAAAAATCCGCATCGAATGCACTATACTACATTGAGAAACGTTTGATACAAAAATTAGTTATGATCGTTTGAAAAATGATGCATTAGTGTATGTTGAGTTTCCATGTACACTCAACATTGCTTCCAAAAACATTTTGACAAAAATTTTTTCGAAAAATTTCAAAATAATTTAGCAAAAAGTAGATGTTTTTAGATTCCATTTTTCAAGGCAAAGACGATAGACAATGTTATTCAACGAAAAAATCAATTCTTCAGGGTGAAAATCGAGGATATAAGTGTGAACTTATATCAGTTGATATCTCGGTGCATTTTTAAGCTAGCGCAAATCTGATACACAGATCGATGCAGCTTAAAAATCCGCATCGAATGCACTATACTACATCGAGAAACGCTTGATACAAAAATTAGTTATGATCGTTTGAAAAATGATGCATTAGTGTATGTTGAGTTTCCATGTACACTCAACATTGCTTCCAAAAACATTTTGACAAAAATTTTTTCGAAAAATTTCAAAATAATTTAGCAAAAAGTAGATGTTTTTAGATTCCATTTTTCAAGTCAAAGACGATGGATAATGTTATTCAACGAAAAAATTAATTCTTCAGGGTGAAAATCGAGGATATAAGTGTGAACTTATATCAGTTGATATCTCGGTGCATTTGTAAGCTAGCGCAAATCTGATAACACAGATCGACGCAGCTTAAAAATCCGCATCGAATGCACTATACTACATTGAGAAACGCTTAATACACAAATTAGTTATGATTGTTTGAAAAATGATGCATTAGTGTATGTTGAGTTTCCATGTACACTCAACATTGCTTCCAAAAACATTTTGACAAAAATTTTTTCGAAAATTTAAAAATAATTTAGCAAAAAGTAGATGTTTTTAGATTCCTTTTTCCAAGGCAAAGACGATGGACAATGCTATTCAACGAAAAAATTAATTCTTCAGGGTGAAAATCGAGGATATAAGTGTGAACTTATATCAGTTGATATCTCGGTGCATTTTTAAGCTAGCGCAAATCTGATAACACAGATCGACGCAGCTTAAAAATTCGCATCGAATGCACTATACTACATTGAGAAACGCTTAATACAAAAATTAGTTATGATCGTTTGAAAAATGATGCATTAGTGTATGTTGAGTTTCCATGTACACTCAACATTGCTTCCAAAAACATTTTGACAAAAATTTTTTCCAAAAATTTCAAAATAATTTAGCAAAAAGTAGATGTTTTTGGATTCCTTTTTTCAAGGCAAAGACGATGGACAATGTTATTCAACGAAAAAATGAATTCTTCAGGGTGAAAATCGAGGATATAAGTGTGAACTTATATCAGTTGATATCTCGGTGCATTTTTAAGCTAGCGCAAATCTGATAACACAGATCGACGCAGCTTAAAAATCCGCATCGAATGCACTATACTACATTGAGAAACGTTTGATACAAAAATTAGTTATGATCGTTTGAAAAATGATGCATTAGTGTATGTTGAGTTTCCATGTACACTCAACATTGCTTCCAAAAACATTTTGACAAAAATTTTTTCGAAAAATTTCAAAATAATTTAGCAAAAAGTAGATGTTTTTAGATTCCATTTTTCAAGTCAAAGACGATGGATAATGTTATTCAACGAAAAAATTAATTCTTCAGGGTGAAAATCGAGGATATAAGTGTGAACTTATATCAGTTGATATCTCGGTGCATTTGTAAGCTAGCGCAAATCTGATAACACAGATCGACGCAGCTTAAAAATCCGCATCGAATGCACTATACTACATTGAGAAACGCTTAATACACAAATTAGTTATGATTGTTTGAAAAATGATGCATTAGTGTATGTTGAGTTTCCATGTACACTCAACATTGCTTCCAAAAACATTTTGACAAAAATTTTTTCGAAAATTTAAAAATAATTTAGCAAAAAGTAGATGTTTTTAGATTCCTTTTTCCAAGGCAAAGACGATGGACAATGCTATTCAACGAAAAAATTAATTCTTCAGGGTGAAAATCGAGGATATAAGTGTGAACTTATATCAGTTGATATCTCGGTGCATTTTTAAGCTAGCGCAAATCTGATAACACAGATCGACGCAGCTTAAAAATTCGCATCGAATGCACTATACTACATTGAGAAACGCTTAATACAAAAATTAGTTATGATCGTTTGAAAAATGATGCATTAGTGTATGTTGAGTTTCCATGTACACTCAACATTGCTTCCAAAAACATTTTGACAAAAATTTTTTCCAAAAATTTCAAAATAATTTAGCAAAAAGTAGATGTTTTTGGATTCCTTTTTTCAAGGCAAAGACGATGGACAATGTTATTCAACGAAAAAATGAATTCTTCAGGGTGAAAATCGAGGATATAAGTGTGAACTTATATCAGTTGATATCTCGGTGCATTTTTAAGCTAGCGCAAATCTGATAACACAGATCGACGCAGCTTAAAAATCCGCATCGAATGCACTATACTACATTGAGAAACGTTTGATACAAAAATTAGTTATGATCGTTTGAAAAATGATGCATTAGTGTATGTTGAGTTTCCATGTACACTCAACATTGCTTCCAAAAACATTTTGACAAAAATTTTTTCGAAAAATTTCAAAATAATTTAGCAAAAAGTAGATGTTTTTAGATTCCATTTTTCAAGGCAAAGACGATGGACAATGTTATTCAACGAAAAAATTAATTGTTCAGGGTGAAAATCGAGGATATAAGTGTGAACTTATATCAGTTGATATCTCGGTGCATTTTTAAGTTAGCGCAAATCTAATAACACAGATCGACGCAGCTTAAAAATCCGCATCGAATGCACTATACTACATTGAGAAACGCTTAATACACAAATTAGTTATGATTGTTTGAAAAATGATGCATTAGTGTATGTTGAGTTTCCATGTACACTCAACATTGCTTCCAAAAACATTTTGACAAAAATTTTTTCGAAAAATTTCAAAATAATTTAGCAAAAAGTAGATGTTTTTAGATTCCATTTTTCAAGGCAAAGACGATGGACAATGTTATTCAACGAAAAAATTAATTTGTCAGGGTGAAAATCGAGGATATAAGTGTGAACTTATATCAGTTGATATCTCGGTGCATTTTTAAGCTAGCGCAAATCTGATAACACAGATCGACGCAGCTTAAAAATCCGCATCGAATGCACTATACTACATTGAGAAACGCTTGATACAAAAATTAGTTATGATCGTTTGAAAAATGATGCATTAGTGTATGTTGAGTTTCCATGTACACTCAACATTGCTTCCAAAAACATTTTGACAAAAATTTTTTCGAAAAATTTCAAAATAATTTAGCAAAAAGTAGATGTTTTTAGATTCCATTTTTCAAGGCAAAGACGATGGACAATGTTATTCAACGAAAAAATTAATTCTTCAGGGTGAAAATCGAGGATATAAGTGTGAACTTATATCAGTTGATATCTCGGTGCATTTGTAAGCTAGCGCAAATCTGATAACACAGATCGACGCAGCTTAAAAATCCGCATCGAATGCACTATACTACATCGAGAAACGCTTGATACAAAAATTAGTTATGATCGTTTGAAAAATGATGCATTAGTGTATGTTGAGTTTCCATGTACACTCAACATTGCTTCCAAAAACATTTTGACAAAAATTTTTTCGAAAAATTTCAAAATAATTTAGCAAAAAGTAGATGTTTTTAGATTCCTTTTTCCAAGGCAAAGACGATGGACAATGCTATTCAACGAAAAAATTAATTCTTCAGGGTGAAAATCGAGGATATAAGTGTGAACTTATATCAGTTGATATCTCGGTGCATTTTTAAGCTAGCGCAAATCTGATAACACAGATCGACGCAGCTTAAAAATTCGCATCGAATGCACTATACTACATTGAGAAACGCTTAATACAAAAATTAGTTATGATCGTTTGAAAAATGATGCATTAGTGTATGTTGAGTTTCCATGTACACTCAACATTGCTTCCAAAAACATTTTGACAAAAATTTTTTCGAAAAATTTCAAAATAATTTAGCAAAAAGTAGATGTTTTTAGATTCCATTTTTCAAGGCAAAGACGATGGACAATGTTATTCAACGAAAAAATTAATTGTTCAGGGTGAAAATCGAGGATATAAGTGTGAACTTATATCAGTTGATATCTCGGTGCATTTTTAAGTTAGCGCAAATCTAATAACACAGATCGACGCAGCTTAAAAATCCGCATCGAATGCACTATACTACATTGAGAAACGCTTAATACACAAATTAGTTATGATTGTTTGAAAAATGATGCATTAGTGTATGTTGAGTTTCCATGTACACTCAACATTGCTTCCAAAAACATTTTGACAAAAATTTTTTCGAAAAATTTCAAAATAATTTAGCAAAAAGTAGATGTTTTTAGATTCCTTTTTCCAAGGCAAAGACGATGGACAATGCTATTCAACGAAAAAATTAATTCTTCAGGGTGAAAATCGAGGATATAAGTGTGAACTTATATCAGTTGATATCTCGGTGCATTTTTAAGCTAGCGCAAATCTGATAACACAGATCGACGCAGCTTAAAAATTCGCATCGAATGCACTATACTACATCGAGAAACGCTTGATACAAAAATTAGTTATGATCGTTTGAAAAATGATGCATTAGTGTATGTTGAGTTTCCATGTACACTCAACATTGCTTCCAAAAACATTTTGACAAAAATTTTTTCGAAAAATTTCAAAATAATTTAGCAAAAAGTAGATGTTTTTAGATTCCTTTTTCCAAGGCAAAGACGATGGACAATGCTATTCAACGAAAAAATTAATTCTTCAGGGTGAAAATCGAGGATATAAGTGTGAACTTATATCAGTTGATATCTCGGTGCATTTTTAAGTTAGCGCAAAACTGATAACACAGATCGACGCAGCTTAAAAATCCGCATCGAATGCACTATACTACATTGAGAAACGCTTGATACAAAAATTAGTTATGATCGTTTGAAAAATGATGCATTAGTGTATGTTGAGTTTCCATGTACACTCAACATTGCTTCCAAAAACATTTTGACAAAAATTTTTTCGAAAAATTTCAAAATAATTTAGCAAAAAGTAGATGTTTTTAGATTCCTTTTTCCAAGGCAAAGACGATGGACAATGCTATTCAACGAAAAAATTAATTCTTCAGGGTGAAAATCGAGGATATAAGTGTGAACTTATATCAGTTGATATCTCGGTGCATTTTTAAGCTAGCGCAAATCTGATAACACAGATCGACGCAGCTTAAAAATTCGCATCGAATGCACTATACTACATCGAGAAACGCTTGATACAAAAATTAGTTATGATCGTTTGAAAAATGATGCATTAGTGTATGTTGAGTTTCCATGTACACTCAACATTGCTTCCAAAAACATTTTGACAAAAATTTTTTCGAAAAATTTCAAAATAATTTAGCAAAAAGTAGATGTTTTTAGATTCCTTTTTCCAAGGCAAAGACGATGGACAATGCTATTCAACGAAAAAATTAATTCTTCAGGGTGAAAATCGAGGATATAAGTGTGAACTTATATCAGTTGATATCTCGGTGCATTTTTAAGCTAGCGCAAATCTGATAACACAGATCGACGCAGCTTAAAAATTCGCATCGAATGCACTATACTACATTGAGAAACGCTTAATACAAAAATTAGTTATGATCGTTTGAAAAATGATGCATTAGTGTATGTTGAGTTTCCATGTACACTCAACATTGCTTCCAAAAACATTTTGACAAAAATTTTTTCCAAAAATTTCAAAATAATTTAGCAAAAAGTAGATGTTTTTGGATTCCTTTTTTCAAGGCAAAGACGATGGACAATGTTATTCAACGAAAAAATGAATTCTTCAGGGTGAAAATCGAGGATATAAGTGTGAACTTATATCAGTTGATATCTCGGTGCATTTTTAAGCTAGCGCAAATCTGATAACACAGATCGACGCAGCTTAAAAATCCGCATCGAATGCACTATACTACATTGAGAAACGTTTGATACAAAAATTAGTTATGATCGTTTGAAAAATGATGCATTAGTGTATGTTGAGTTTCCATGTACACTCAACATTGCTTCCAAAAACATTTTGACAAAAATTTTTTCGAAAAATTTCAAAATAATTTAGCAAAAAGTAGATGTTTTTAGATTCCATTTTTCAAGGCAAAGACGATGGACAATGTTATTCAACGAAAAAATTAATTGTTCAGGGTGAAAATCGAGGATATAAGTGTGAACTTATATCAGTTGATATCTCGGTGCATTTTTAAGTTAGCGCAAAACTGATAACACAGATCGACGCAGCTTAAAAATCCGCATCGAATGCACTATACTACATTGAGAAACGCTTAATACACAAATTAGTTATGATTGTTTGAAAAATGATGCATTAGTGTATGTTGAGTTTCCATGTACACTCAACATTGCTTCCAAAAACATTTTGACAAAAATTTTTTCGAAAAATTTCAAAATAATTTAGCAAAAAGTAGATGTTTTTAGATTCCATTTTTCAAGGCAAAGACGATGGATAATGTTATTCAACGAAAAAATTAATTCTTCAGGGTGAAAATCGAGGATATAAGTGTGAACTTATATCAGTTGATATCTCGGTGCATTTTTAAGCTAGCGCAAATCTGATAACACAGATCGACGCAGCTTAAAAATCCGCATCGAATGCACTATACTACATTGAGAAACGCTTGATACAAAAATTAGTTATGATCGTTTGAAAAATGATGCATTAGTGTATGTTGAGTTTCCATGTACACTCAACATTGCTTCCAAAAACATTTTGACAAAAATTTTTTCGAAAAATTTCAAAATAATTTAGCAAAAAGTAGATGTTTTTAGATTCCATTTTTCAAGGCAGAGACGATGGACAATGTTATTCAACGAAAAAATTAATTCTTCAGGGTGAAAATCGAGGATATAAGTGTGAACTTATATCAGTTGATATCTCGGTGCATTTGTAAGCTAGCGCAAATCTGATAACACAGATCGACGCAGCTTAAAAATCCGCATCGAATGCACTATACTACATCGAGAAACGCTTGATACAAAAATTAGTTATGATCGTTTGAAAAATGATGCATTAGTGTATGTTGAGTTTCCATGTACACTCAACATTGCTTCCAAAAACATTTTGACAAAAATTTTTTCGAAAAATTTCAAAATAATTTAGCAAAAAGTAGATGTTTTTAGATTCCTTTTTCCAAGGCAAAGACGATGGACAATGCTATTCAACGAAAAAATTAATTCTTCAGGGTGAAAATCGAGGATATAAGTGTGAACTTATATCAGTTGATATCTCGGTGCATTTTTAAGCTAGCGCAAATCTGATAACACAGATCGACGCAGCTTAAAAATTCGCATCGAATGCACTATACTACATTGAGAAACGCTTAATACAAAAATTAGTTATGATCGTTTGAAAAATGATGCATTAGTGTATGTTGAGTTTCCATGTACACTCAACATTGCTTCCAAAAACATTTTGACAAAAATTTTTTCGAAAAATTTCAAAATAATTTAGCAAAAAGTAGATGTTTTTAGATTCCTTTTTTCAAGGCAAAGACGATGGACAATGCTATTCAACGAAAAAATTAATTCTTCAGGGTGAAAATCGAGGATATAAGTGTGAACTTATATCAGTTGATATCTCGGTGCATTTGTAAGCTAGCGCAAATCTGATAACACAGATCGACGCAGCTTAAAAATCCGCATCGAATGCACTATACTACATCGAGAAACGCTTGATACAAAAATTAGTTATGATCGTTTGAAAAATGATGCATTAGTGTATGTTGAGTTTCCATGTACACTCAACATTGCTTCCAAAAACATTTTGACAAAAATTTTTTCGAAAAATTTCAAGATAATTTAGCAAAAAGTAGATGTTTTTAGATTCCTTTTTCCAAGGCAAAGACGATGGACAATGCTATTCAACGAAAAAATTAATTCTTCAGGGTGAAAATCGAGGATATAAGTGTGAACTTATATCAGTTGATATCTCGGTGCATTTTTAAGCTAGCGCAAATCTGATAACACAGATCGACGCAGCTTAAAAATTCGCATCGAATGCACTATACTACATTGAGAAACGCTTAATACAAAAATTAGTTATGATCGTTTGAAAAATGATGCATTAGTGTATGTTGAG
The DNA here is from genome assembly GCA_964057225.1 of Auanema rhodensis. Taxonomy (NCBI): domain Eukaryota; kingdom Metazoa; phylum Nematoda; class Chromadorea; order Rhabditida; family Rhabditidae; genus Auanema; species Auanema rhodense. The sequence goes on along the minus strand of OZ059899.1, from coordinate 2,191,388 downwards.
TTTCCATGTACACTCAACATTGCTTCCAAAAACATTTTGACAAAAATTTTTTCCAAAAATTTCAAAATAATTTAGCAAAAAGTAGATGTTTTTGGATTCCTTTTTTCAAGGCAAAGACGATGGACAATGTTATTCAACGAAAAAATGAATTCTTCAGGGTGAAAATCGAGGATATAAGTGTGAACTTATATCAGTTGATATCTCGGTGCATTTTTAAGCTAGCGCAAATCTGATAACACAGATCGACGCAGCTTAAAAATCCGCATCGAATGCACTATACTACATTGAGAAACGTTTGATACAAAAATTAGTTATGATCGTTTGAAAAATGATGCATTAGTGTATGTTGAGTTTCCATGTACACTCAACATTGCTTCCAAAAACATTTTGACAAAAATTTTTTCGAAAAATTTCAAAATAATTTAGCAAAAAGTAGATGTTTTTAGATTCCATTTTTCAAGGCAAAGACGATGGACAATGTTATTCAACGAAAAAATTAATTGTTCAGGGTGAAAATCGAGGATATAAGTGTGAACTTATATCAGTTGATATCTCGGTGCATTTTTAAGTTAGCGCAAATCTAATAACACAGATCGACGCAGCTTAAAAATCCGCATCGAATGCACTATACTACATTGAGAAACGCTTAATACACAAATTAGTTATGATTGTTTGAAAAATGATGCATTAGTGTATGTTGAGTTTCCATGTACACTCAACATTGCTTCCAAAAACATTTTGACAAAAATTTTTTCGAAAAATTTCAAAATAATTTAGCAAAAAGTAGATGTTTTTAGATTCCATTTTTCAAGGCAAAGACGATGGACAATGTTATTCAACGAAAAAATTAATTTGTCAGGGTGAAAATCGAGGATATAAGTGTGAACTTATATCAGTTGATATCTCGGTGCATTTTTAAGCTAGCGCAAATCTGATAACACAGATCGACGCAGCTTAAAAATCCGCATCGAATGCACTATACTACATTGAGAAACGCTTGATACAAAAATTAGTTATGATCGTTTGAAAAATGATGCATTAGTGTATGTTGAGTTTCCATGTACACTCAACATTGCTTCCAAAAACATTTTGACAAAAATTTTTTCGAAAAATTTCAAAATAATTTAGCAAAAAGTAGAAGTTTTTAGATTCCATTTTTTAAGGCAAAGACGATAGACAATGTTATTCAACGAAAAAATCAAATCTTCAGGGTGAAAATCGAGGATATAAGTGTGAACTTATATCAGTTGATATCTCGGTGCATTTTTAAGCTAGCGCAAATCTGATAACACAGATCGACGCAGCTTAAAAATCCGCATCGAATGCACTATACTACATTGAGAAACGCTTGATACAAAAATTAGTTATGATCGTTTGAAAAATGATGCATTAGTGTATGTTGAGTTTCCATGTACACTCAACATTGCTTCCAAAAACATTTTGACAAAAATTTTTTCGAAAAATTTCAAAATAATTTAGCAAAAAGTAGAAGTTTTTAGATTCCATTTTTTAAGGCAAAGACGATAGACAATGTTATTCAACGAAAAAATCAAATCTTCAGGGTGAAAATCGAGGATATAAGTGTGAACTTATATCAGTTGATATCTCGGTGCATTTTTAAGCTAGCGCAAATCTGATAACACAGATCGACGCAGCTTAAAAATCCGCATCGAATGCACTATACTACATCGAGAAACGCTTGATACAAAAATTAGTTATGATCGTTTGAAAAATGATGCATTAGTGTATGTTGAGTTTCCATGTACACTCAACATTGCTTCCAAAAACATTTTGACAAAAATTTTTTCGAAAAATTTCAAAATAATTTAGCAAAAAGTAGATGTTTTTAGATTCCATTTTTCAAGGCAAAGACGATGGACAATGTTATTCAACGAAAAAATTAATTGTTCAGGGTGAAAATCGAGGATATAAGTGTGAACTTATATCAGTTGATATCTCGGTGCATATTTAAGTTAGCGCAAATCTGATAACACAGATCGACGCAGCTTAAAAATCCGCATCGAATGCACTATACTACATTGAGAAACGCTTAATACACAAATTAGTTATGATTGTTTGAAAAATGATGCATTAGTGTATGTTGAGTTTCCGTGTACACTCAACATTGCTTCCAAAAACATTTTGACAAAAATTTTTTCGAAAAATTTCAAAATAATTTAGCAAAAAGTAGATGTTTTTAGATTCCATTTTTCAAGGCAAAGACGATGGACAATGTTATTCAACGAAAAAATTAATTCTTCAGGGTGAAAATCGAGGATATAAGTGTGAACTTATATCAGTTGATATCTCGGTGCATTTGTAAGCTAGCGCAAATCTGATAACACAGATCGACGCAGCTTAAAAATCCGCATCGAATGCACTATACTACATCGAGAAACGCTTGATACAAAAATTAGTTATGATCGTTTGAAAAATGATGCATTAGTGTATGTTGAGTTTCCATGTACACTCAACATTGCTTCCAAAAACATTTTGACAAAAATTTTTTCGAAAAATTTCAAAATAATTTAGCGAAAAGAAGATGTTTTTAGATTCCTTTTTTCAAGGCAAAGACGATGGACAATGCTATTCAACGAAAAAATTATCTCTTCAGGGTGAAAATCGAGGATATAAGTGTGAACTTATATCAGTTGATATCTCGGTGCATTTTTAAGCTAGCGCAAATCTGATAACACAGATCGACGCAGCTTAAAAATTCGCATCGAATGCACTATACTACATTGAGAAACGCTTAATACAAAAATTAGTTATGATCGTTTGAAAAATGATGCATTAGTGTATGTTGAGTTTCCATGTACACTCAACATTGCTTCCAAAAACATTTTGACAAAAATGTTTTCGAAAAATTTCAAAATAATTTAGCAAAAAGTAGATGTTTTTAGATTCCTTTTTTCAAGGCAAAGACGATGGACAATGTTATTCAACGAAAAAATTAATTCTTCAGGGTGAAAATCGAGGATATAAGTGTGAACTTATATCAGTTGATATCTCGGTGCATTTTTAAGCTAGCGCAAATCTGATAACACAGATCGACGCAGCTTAAAAATCCGCATCGAATGCACTATACTACATTGAGAAACGTTTGATACAAAAATTAGTTATGATCGTTTGAAAAATGATGCATTAGTGTATGTTGAGTTTCCATGTACACTCAACATTGCTTCCAAAAACATTTTGACAAAAATTTTTTCGAAAAATTTCAGAATAATTTAGCAAAAAGTAGATGTTTTTAGATTCCATTTTTCAAGGCAAAGACGATGGACAATGTTATTCAACGAAAAAATTAATTTTTCAGGGTGAAAATCGAGGATATAAGTGTGAACTTATATCAGTTGATATCTCGGTGCATTTTTAAGCTAGCGCAAATCTGATAACACAGATCGACGCAGCTTAAAAATCCGCATCGAATGCACTATACTACATTGAGAAACGCTTGATACAAAAATTAGTTATGATCGTTTGAAAAATGATGCATTAGTGTATGTTGAGTTTCCATGTACACTCAACATTGCTTCCAAAAACATTTTGACAAAAATTTTTTCGAAAAATTTCAAAATAATTTAGCAAAAAGTAGAAGTTTTTAGATTCCATTTTTTAAGGCAAAGACGATAGACAATGTTATTCAACGAAAAAATCAATTCTTCAGGGTGAAAATCGAGGATATAAGTGTGAACTTATATCAGTTGATATCTCGGTGCATTTTTAAGCTAGCGCAAATCTGATAACACAGATCGACGCAGCTTAAAAATTCGCATCGAATGCACTATACTACATTGAGAAACGCTTAATACAAAAATTAGTTATGATCGTTTGAAAAATGATGCATTAGTGTATGTTGAGTTTCCATGTACACTCAACATTGCTTCCAAAAACATTTTGACAAAAATTTTTTCGAAAAATTTCAAAATAATTTAGCAAAAAGTAGATGTTTTTAGATTCCATTTTTCAAGGCAAAGACGATGGACAATGTTATTCAACGAAAAAATTAATTGTTCAGGGTGAAAATCGAGGATATAAGTGTGAACTTATATCAGTTGATATCTCGGTGCATTTGTAAGCTAGCGCAAATCTGATAACACAGATCGACGCAGCTTAAAAATCCGCATCGAATGCACTATACTACATCGAGAAACGCTTGATACAAAAATTAGTTATGATCGTTTGAAAAATGATGCATTAGTGTATGTTGAGTTTCCATGTACACTCAACATTGCTTCCAAAAACATTTTGACAAAAATTTTTTCGAAAAATTTCAAAATAATTTAGCGAAAAGTAGATGTTTTTAGATTCCTTTTTTCAAGGCAAAGACGATGGACAATGCTATTCAACGAAAAAATTAATTCTTCAGGGTGAAAATCGAGGATATAAGTGTGAACTTATATCAGTTGATATCTCGGTGCATTTTTAAGCTAGCGCAAATCTGATAACACAGATCGACGCAGCTTAAAAATCCGCATCGAATGCACTATACTACATTGAGAAACGCTTGATACAAAAATTAGTTATGATCGTTTGAAAAATGATGCATTAGTGTATGTTGAGTTTCCATGTACACTCAACATTGCTTCCAAAAACATTTTGACAAAAATTTTTTCGAAAAATTTTAAAATAATTTAGCAAAAAGTAGAAGTTTTTAGATTCCATTTTTTAAGGCAAAGACGATAGACAATGTTATTCAACGAAAAAATCAATTCCTCAGGGTGAAAATCGAGGATATAAGTGTGAACTTATATCAGTTGATATCTCGGTGCATTTTTAAGCTAGCGCAAATCTGATAACACAGATCGACGCAGCTTAAAAATCCGCATCGAATGCACTATACTACATCGAGAAACGCTTGATACAAAAATTAGTTATGATCGTTTGAAAAATGATGCATTAGTGTATGTTGAGTTTCCATGTACACTCAACATTGCTTCCAAAAACATTTTGACAAAAATTTTTTCGAAAAATTTCAAAATAATTTAGCAAAAAGTAGATGTTTTTAGATTCCATTTTTCAAGGCAAAGACGATGGACAATGTTATTCAACGAAAAAATTAATTGTTCAGGGTGAAAATCGAGGATATAAGTGTGAACTTATATCAGTTGATATCTCGGTGCATTTGTAAGCTAGCGCAAATCTGATAACACAGATCGACGCAGCTTAAAAATCCGCATCGAATGCACTATACTACATCGAGAAACGCTTGATACAAAAATTAGTTATGATCGTTTGAAAAATGATGCATTAGTGTATGTTGAGTTTCCATGTACACTCAACATTGCTTCCAAAAACATTTTGACAAAAATTTTTTCGAAAAATTTCAAAATAATTTAGCGAAAAGTAGATGTTTTTAGATTCCTTTTTTCAAGGCAAAGACGATGGACAATGCTATTCAACGAAAAAATTAATTCTTCAGGGTGAAAATCGAGGATATAAGTGTGAACTTATATCAGTTGATATCTCGGTGCATTTTTAAGCTAGCGCAAATCTGATAACACAGATCGACGCAGCTTAAAAATCCGCATCGAATGCACTATACTACATTGAGAAACGCTTGATACAAAAATTAGTTATGATCGTTTGAAAAATGATGCATTAGTGTATGTTGAGTTTCCATGTACACTCAACATTGCTTCCAAAAACATTTTGACAAAAATTTTTTCGAAAAATTTTAAAATAATTTAGCAAAGAGTAGAAGTTTTTAGATTCCATTTTTTAAGGCAAAGACGATAGACAATGTTATTCAACGAAAAAATCAATTCCTCAGGGTGAAAATCGAGGATATAAGTGTGAACTTATATCAGTTGATATCTCGGTGCATTTTTAAGCTAGCGCAAATCTGATAACACAGATCGACGCAGCTTAAAAATCCGCATCGAATGCACTATACTACATCGAGAAACGCTTGATACAAAAATTAGTTATGATCGTTTGAAAAATGATGCATTAGTGTATGTTGAGTTTCCATGTACACTCAACATTGCTTCCAAAAACATTTTGACAAAAATTTTTTCGAAAAATTTCAAAATAATTTAGCAAAAAGTAGATGTTTTTAGATTCCATTTTTCAAGGCAAAGACGATGGACAATGTTATTCAACGAAAAAATTAATTGTTCAGGGTGAAAATCGAGGATATAAGTGTGAACTTATATCAGTTGATATCTCGGTGCATTTGTAAGCTAGCGCAAATCTGATAACACAGATCGACGCAGCTTAAAAATCCGCATCGAATGCACTATACTACATCGAGAAACGCTTGATACAAAAATTAGTTATGATCGTTTGAAAAATGATGCATTAGTGTATGTTGAGTTTCCATGTACACTCAACATTGCTTCCAAAAACATTTTGACAAAAATTTTTTCGAAAAATTTCAAAATAATTTAGCGAAAAGTAGATGTTTTTAGATTCCTTTTTTCAAGGCAAAGACGATGGACAATGCTATTTAACGAAAAAATTAATTCTTCAGGGTGAAAATCGAGGATATAAGTGTGAACTTATATCAGTTGATATCTCGGTGCATTTTTAAGCTAGCGCAAATCTGATAACACAGATCGACGCAGCTTAAAAATCCGCATCGAATGCACTATACTACATTGAGAAACGTTTGATACAAAAATTAGTTATGATCGTTTGAAAAATGATGCATTAGTGTATGTTGAGTTTCCATGTACACTCAACATTGCTTCCAAAAACATTTTGACAAAAATTTTTTCGAAAAATTTCAAAATAATTTAGCAAAAAGTAGATGTTTTTAGATTCCATTTTTCAAGGCAAAGACGATGGACAATGTTATTCAACGAAAAAATTAATTGTTCAGGGTGAAAATCGAGGATATAAGTGTGAACTTATATCAGTTGATATCTCGGTGCATTTGTAAGCTAGCGCAAATCTGATAACACAGATCGACGCAGCTTAAAAATCCGCATCGAATGCACTATACTACATCGAGAAACGCTTGATACAAAAATTAGTTATGATCGTTTGAAAAATGATGCATTAGTGTATGTTGAGTTTCCATGTACACTCAACATTGCTTCCAAAAACATTTTGACAAAAATTTTTTCGAAAAATTTCAAAATAATTTAGCGAAAAGTAGATGTTTTTAGATTCCTTTTTTCAAGGCAAAGACGATGGACAATGCTATTCAACGAAAAAATTAATTCTTCAGGGTGAAAATCGAGGATATAAGTGTGAACTTATATCAGTTGATATCTCGGTGCATTTTTAAGCTAGCGCAAATCTGATAACACAGATCGACGCAGCTTAAAAATTCGCATCGAATGCACTATACTACATTGAGAAACGCTTAATACAAAAATTAGTTATGATCGTTTGAAAAATGATGCATTAGTGTATGTTGAGTTTCCATGTACACTCAACATTGCTTCCAAAAACATTTTGACAAAAATGTTTTCGAAAAATTTCAAAATAATTTAGCAAAAAGTAGATGTTTTTAGATTCCTTTTTTCAAGGCAAAGACGATGGACAATGTTATTCAACGAAAAAATTAATTCTTCAGGGTGAAAATCGAGGATATAAGTGTGAACTTATATCAGTTGATATCTCGGTGCATTTTTAAGCTAGCGCAAATCTGATAACACAGATCGACGCAGCTTAAAAATCCGCATCGAATGCACTATACTACATTGAGAAACGTTTGATACAAAAATTAGTTATGATCGTTTGAAAAATGATGCATTAGTGTATGTTGAGTTTCCATGTACACTCAACATTGCTTCCAAAAACATTTTGACAAAAATTTTTTCGAAAAATTTCAAAATAATTTAGCAAAAAGTAGATGTTTTTAGATTCCATTTTTCAAGGCAAAGACGATGGACAATGTTATTCAACGAAAAAATTAATTTTTCAGGGTGAAAATCGAGGATATAAGTGTGAACTTATATCAGTTGATATCTCGGTGCATTTTTAAGCTAGCGCAAATCTGATAACACAGATCGACGCAGCTTAAAAATCCGCATCGAATGCACTATACTACATTGAGAAACGCTTGATACAAAAATTAGTTATGATCGTTTGAAAAATGATGCATTAGTGTATGTTGAGTTTCCATGTACACTCAACATTGCTTCCAAAAACATTTTGACAAAAATTTTTTCGAAAAATTTTAAAATAATTTAGCAAAAAGTAGAAGTTTTTAGATTCCATTTTTTAAGGCAAAGACGATAGACAATGTTATTCAACGAAAAAATCAATTCCTCAGGGTGAAAATCGAGGATATAAGTGTGAACTTATATCAGTTGATATCTCGGTGCATTTTTAAGCTAGCGCAAATCTGATAACACAGATCGACGCAGCTTAAAAATCCGCATCGAATGCACTATACTACATCGAGAAACGCTTGATACAAAAATTAGTTATGATCGTTTGAAAAATGATGCATTAGTGTATGTTGAGTTTCCATGTACACTCAACATTGCTTCCAAAAACATTTTGACAAAAATTTTTTCGAAAAATTTCAAAATAATTTAGCAAAAAGTAGATGTTTTTAGATTCCATTTTTCAAGGCAAAGACGATGGACAATGTTATTCAACGAAAAAATTAATTGTTCAGGGTGAAAATCGAGGATATAAGTGTGAACATATATCAGTTGATATCTCGGTGCATTTGTAAGCTAGCGCAAATCTGATAACACAGATCGACGCAGCTTAAAAATCCGCATCGAATGCACTATACTACATCGAGAAACGCTTGATACAAAAATTAGTTATGATCGTTTGAAAAATGATGCATTAGTGTATGTTGAGTTTCCATGTACACTCAACATTGCTTCCAAAAACATTTTGACAAAAATTTTTTCGAAAAATTTCAAAATAATTTAGCGAAAAGTAGATGTTTTTAGATTCCTTTTTTCAAGGCAAAGACGATGGACAATGCTATTCAACGAAAAAATTAATTCTTCAGGGTGAAAATCGAGGATATAAGTGTGAACTTATATCAGTTGATATCTCGGTGCATTTTTAAGCTAGCGCAAATCTGATAACACAGATCGACGCAGCTTAAAAATCCGCATCGAATGCACTATACTACATTGAGAAACGTTTGATACAAAAATTAGTTATGATCGTTTGAAAAATGATGCATTAGTGTATGTTGAGTTTCCATGTACACTCAACATTGCTTCCAAAAACATTTTGACAAAAATTTTTTCGAAAAATTTCAAAATAATTTAGCAAAAAGTAGATGTTTTTAGATTCCATTTTTCAAGGCAAAGACGATGGACAATGTTATTCAACGAAAAAATTAATTTTTCAGGGTGAAAATCGAGGATATAAGTGTGAACTTATATCAGTTGATATCTCGGTGCATTTTTAAGCTAGCGCAAATCTGATAACACAGATCGACGCAGCTTAAAAATCCGCATCGAATGCACTATACTACATTGAGAAACGCTTGATACAAAAATTAGTTATGATCGTTTGAAAAATGATGCATTAGTGTATGTTGAGTTTCCATGTACACTCAACATTGCTTCCAAAAACATTTTGACAAAAATTTTTTCGAAAAATTTTAAAATAATTTAGCAAAAAGTAGAAGTTTTTAGATTCCATTTTTTAAGGCAAAGACGATAGACAATGTTATTCAACGAAAAAATCAATTCTTCAGGGTGAAAATCGAGGATATAAGTGTGAACTTATATCAGTTGATATCTCGGTGCATTTTTAAGCTAGCGCAAATCTGATAACACAGATCGACGCAGCTTAAAAATCCGCATCGAATGCACTATACTACATCGAGAAACGCTTGATACAAAAATTAGTTATGATCGTTTGAAAAATGATGCATTAGTGTATGTTGAGTTTCCATGTACACTCAACATTGCTTCCAAAAACATTTTGACAAAAATTTTTTCGAAAAATTTCAAAATAATTTAGCAAAAAGTAGATGTTTTTAGATTCCATTTTTCAAGGCAAAGACGATGGACAATGTTATTCAACGAAAAAATTAATTGTTCAGGGTGAAAATCGAGGATATAAGTGTGAACTTATATCAGTTGATATCTCGGTGCATTTTTAAGTTAGCGCAAATCTGATAACACAGATCGACGCAGCTTAAAAATCCGCATCGAATGCACTATACTACATTGAGAAACGCTTAATACACAAATTAGTTATGATTGTTTGAAAAATGATGCATTAGTGTATGTTGAGTTTCCATGTACACTCAACATTGCTTCCAAAAACATTTTGACAAAAATTTTTTCGAAAAATTTCAAAATAATTTAGCAAAAAGTAGATGTTTTTAGATTCCATTTTTCAAGGCAAAGACGATGGACAATGTTATTCAACGAAAAAATTAATTCTTCAGGGTGAAAATCGAGGATATAAGTGTGAACTTATATCAGTTGATATCTCGGTGCATTTTTAAGCTAGCGCAAATCTGATAACACAGATCGACGCAGCTTAAAAATCCGCATCGAATGCACTATACTACATTGAGAAAAGCTTGATACAAAAATTAGTTATGATCGTTTGAAAAATGATGCATTAGTGTATGTTGAGTTTCCATGTACACTCAACATTGCTTCCAAAAACATTTTGACAAAAATTTTTTCGAAAAATTTCAAAATAATTTAGCAAAAAGTAGATGTTTTTAGATTTCATTTTTCAAGGCAAAGACGATAGACAATGTTATTCAACGAAAAAATTGATTCTTCAGGGTGAAAATCGAGGATATAAGTGTGAACTTATATCAGTTGATATCTCGGTGCATTTTTAAGCTAGCGCAAATCTGATAACACAGATCGACGCAGCTTAAAAATCCGCATCGAATGCACTCTACTACATTGAGAAACGTTTGATACAAAAATTAGTTATGATCGTTTGAAAAATGATGCATTAGTGTATGTTGAGTTTCCATGTACACTCAACATTGCTTCCAAAAACATTTTGACAAAAATTTTTTCGAAAAATTTCAAAATAATTTAGCAAAAAGTAGATGTTTTTAGATTCCATTTTTCAAGGCAAAGACGATGGACAATGTTATTCAACGAAAAAATTAATTTTTCAGGGTGAAAATCGAGGATATAAGTGTGAACTTATATCAGTTGATATCTCGGTGCATTTTCAAGCTAGCGCAAATCTGATAACACAGATCGACGCAGCTTAAAAATCCGCATCGAATGCACTATACTACATTGAGAAACGCTTGATACAAAAATTAGTTATGATCGTTTGAAAAATGATGCATTAGTGTATGTTGAGTTTCCATGTACACTCAACATTGCTTCCAAAAACATTTTGACAAAAATTTTTTCGAAAAATTTCAAAATAATTTAGCAAAAAGTAGAAGTTTTTAGATTCCATTTTTTAAGGCAAAGACGATAGACAATGTTATTCAACGAAAAAATCAATTCTTCAGGGTGAAAATCGAGGATATAAGTGTGAACTTATATCAGTTGATATCTCGGTGCATTTTTAAGCTAGCGCAAATCTGATAACACAGATCGACGCAGCTTAAAAATTCGCATCGAATGCACTATACTACATTGAGAAACGCTTAATACAAAAATTAGTTATGATCGTTTGAAAAATGATGCATTAGTGTATGTTGAGTTTCCATGTACACTCAACATTGCTTCCAAAAACATTTTGACAAAAATTTTTTCGAAAAATTTCAAAATAATTTAGCAAAAAGTAGATGTTTTTAGATTCCATTTTTCAAGGCAAAGACGATGGACAATGTTATTCAACGAAAAAATTAATTGTTCAGGGTGAAAATCGAGGATATAAGTGTGAACTTATATCAGTTGATATCTCGGTGCATTTGTAAGCTAGCGCAAATCTGATAACACAGATCGACGCAGCTTAAAAATCCGCATCGAATGCACTATACTACATCGAGAAACGCTTGATACAAAAATTAGTTATGATCGTTTGAAAAATGATGCATTAGTGTATGTTGAGTTTCCATGTACACTCAACATTGCTTCCAAAAACATTTTGACAAAAATTTTTTCGAAAAATTTCAAAATAATTTAGCGAAAAGTAGATGTTTTTAGATTCCTTTTTTCAAGGCAAAGACGATGGACAATGCTATTCAACGAAAAAATTAATTCTTCAGGGTGAAAATCGAGGATATAAGTGTGAACTTATATCAGTTGATATCTCGGTGCATTTTTAAGCTAGCGCAAATCTGATAACACAGATCGACGCAGCTTAAAAATCCGCATCGAATGCACTATACTACATTGAGAAACGCTTGATACAAAAATTAGTTATGATCGTTTGAAAAATGATGCATTAGTGTATGTTGAGTTTCCATGTACACTCAACATTGCTTCCAAAAACATTTTGACAAAAATTTTTTCGAAAAATTTTAAAATAATTTAGCAAAAAGTAGAAGTTTTTAGATTCCATTTTTTAAGGCAAAGACGATAGACAATGTTATTCAACGAAAAAATCAATTCCTCAGGGTGAAAATCGAGGATATAAGTGTGAACTTATATCAGTTGATATCTCGGTGCATTTTTAAGCTAGCGCAAATCTGATAACACAGATCGACGCAGCTTAAAAATCCGCATCGAATGCACTATACTACATCGAGAAACGCTTGATACAAAAATTAGTTATGATCGTTTGAAAAATGATGCATTAGTGTATGTTGAGTTTCCATGTACACTCAACATTGCTTCCAAAAACATTTTGACAAAAATTTTTTCGAAAAATTTCAAAATAATTTAGCAAAAAGTAGATGTTTTTAGATTCCATTTTTCAAGGCAAAGACGATGGACAGTGTTATTCAACGAAAAAATTAATTGTTCAGGGTGAAAATCGAGGATATAAGTGTGAACTTATATCAGTTGATATCTCGGTGCATTTGTAAGCTAGCGCAAATCTGATAACACAGATCGACGCAGCTTAAAAATCCGCATCGAATGCACTATACTACATCGAGAAACGCTTGATACAAAAATTAGTTATGATCGTTTGAAAAATGATGCATTAGTGTATGTTGAGTTTCCATGTACACTCAACATTGCTTCCAAAAACATTTTGACAAAAATTTTTTCGAAAAATTTCAAAATAATTTAGCGAAAAGTAGATGTTTTTAGATTCCTTTTTTCAAGGCAAAGACGATGGACAATGCTATTCAACGAAAAAATTAATTCTTCAGGGTGAAAATCGAGGATATAAGTGTGAACTTATATCAGTTGATATCTCGGTGCATTTTTAAGTTAGCGCAAATCTGATAACACAGATCGACGCAGCTTAAAAATCCGCATCGAATGCACTATACTACATTGAGAAACGTTTGATACAAAAATTAGTTATGATCGTTTGAAAAATGATGCATTAGTGTATGTTGAGTTTCCATGTACACTCAACATTGCTTCCAAAAACATTTTGACAAAAATTTTTTCGAAAAATTTCAAAATAATTTAGCAAAAAGTAGATGTTTTTAGATTCCATTTTTCAAGGCAAAGACGATGGACAATGTTATTCAACGAAAAAATTAATTGTTCAGGGTGAAAATCGAGGATATAAGTGTGAACTTATATCAGTTGATATCTCGGTGCATTTGTAAGCTAGCGCAAATCTGATAACACAGATCGACGCAGCTTAAAAATCCGCATCGAATGCACTATACTACATCGAGAAACGCTTAATACAAAAATTAGTTATGATCGTTTGAAAAATGATGCATTAGTGTATGTTGAGTTTCCATGTACACTCAACATTGCTTCCAAAAACATTTTGACAAAAATGTTTTCGAAAAATTTCAAAATAATTTAGCAAAAAGTAGATGTTTTTAGATTCCTTTTTTCAAGGCAAAGACGATGGACAATGTTATTCAACGAAAAAATTAATTCTTCAGGGTGAAAATCGAGGATATAAGTGTGAACTTATATCAGTTGATATCTCGGTGCATTTTTAAGCTAGCGCAAATCTGATAACACAGATCGACGCAGCTTAAAAATCCGCATCGAATGCACTATACTACATTGAGAAACGTTTGATACAAAAATTAGTTATGATCGTTTGAAAAATGATGCATTAGTGTATGTTGAGTTTCCATGTACACTCAACATTGCTTCCAAAAACATTTTGACAAAAATTTTTTCGAAAAATTTCAAAATAATTTAGCAAAAAGTAGATGTTTTTAGATTCCATTTTTCAAGGCAAAGACGATGGACAATGTTATTCAACGAAAAAATTAATTTTTCAGGGTGAAAATCGAGGATATAAGTGTGAACTTATATCAGTTGATATCTCGGTGCATTTTTAAGCTAGCGCAAATCTGATAACACAGATCGACGCAGCTTAAAAATCCGCATCGAATGCACTATACTACATTGAGAAACGCTTGATACAAAAATTAGTTATGATCGTTTGAAAAATGATGCATTAGTGTATGTTGAGTTTCCATGTACACTCAACATTGCTTCCAAAAACATTTTGACAAAAATTTTTTCGAAAAATTTTAAAATAATTTAGCAAAAAGTAGAAGTTTTTAGATTCCATTTTTTAAGGCAAAGACGATAGACAATGTTATTCAACGAAAAAATCAATTCCTCAGGGTGAAAATCGAGGATATAAGTGTGAACTTATATCAGTTGATATCTCGGTGCATTTTTAAGCTAGCGCAAATCTGATAACACAGATCGACGCAGCTTAAAAATCCGCATCGAATGCACTATACTACATCGAGAAACGCTTGATACAAAAATTAGTTATGATCGTTTGAAAAATGATGCATTAGTGTATGTTGAGTTTCCATGTACACTCAACATTGCTTCCAAAAACATTTTGACAAAAATTTTTTCGAAAAATTTCAAAATAATTTAGCAAAAAGTAGATGTTTTTAGATTCCATTTTTCAAAGCAAAGACGATAGACAATGTTATTCAACGAAAAAATCAATTCTTCAGGGTGAAAATCGAGGATATAAGTGTGAACTTATATCAGTTGATATCTCGGTGCATTTGTAAGCTAGCGCAAATCTGATAACACAGATCGACGCAGCTTAAAAATCCGCATCGAATGCACTATACTACATCGAGAAACGCTTGATACAAAAATTAGTTATGATCGTTTGAAAAATGATGCATTAGTGTATGTTGAGTTTCCATGTACACTCAACATTGCTTCCAAAAACATTTTGACAAAAATTTTTTCGAAAAATTTCAAAATAATTTAGCGAAAAGTAGATGTTTTTAGATTCTTTTTTTCAAGGCAAAGACGATGGACAATGCTATTCAACGAAAAAATTAATTCTTCAGGGTGAAAATCGAGGATATAAGTGTGAACTTATATCAGTTGATATCTCGGTGCATTTTTAAGCTAGCGCAAATCTGATAACACAGATCGACGCAGCTTAAAAATCCGCATCGAATGCACTATACTACATTGAGAAACGTTTGATACAAAAATTAGTTATGATCGTTTGAAAAATGATGCATTAGTGTATGTTGAGTTTCCATGTACACTCAACATTGCTTCCAAAAACATTTTGACAAAAATTTTTTCGAAAAATTTCAAAATAATTTAGCAAAAAGTAGATGTTTTTAGATTCCATTTTTCAAGGCAAAGACGATGGACAATGTTATTCAACGAAAAAATTAATTTTTCAGGGTGAAAATCGAGGATATAAGTGTGAACTTATATCAGTTGATATCTCGGTGCATTTTTAAGCTAGCGCAAATCTGATAACACAGATCGACGCAGCTTAAAAATCCGCATCGAATGCACTATACTACATTGAGAAACGCTCGATACAAAAATTAGTTATGATCGTTTGAAAAATGATGCATTAGTGTATGTTGAGTTTCCATGTACACTCAACATTGCTTCCAAAAACATTTTGACAAAAATTTTTTCGAAAAATTTTAAAATAATTTAGCAAAAAGTAGAAGTTTTTAGATTCCATTTTTTAAGGCAAAGACGATAGACAATGTTATTCAACGAAAAAATCAATTCTTCAGGGTGAAAATCGAGGATATAAGTGTGAACTTATATCAGTTGATATCTCGGTGCATTTTTAAGCTAGCGCAAATCTGATAACACAGATCGACGCAGCTTAAAAATCCGCATCGAATGCACTATACTACATCGAGAAACGCTTGATACAAAAATTAGTTATGATCGTTTGAAAAATGATGCATTAGTGTATGTTGAGTTTCCATGTACACTCAACATTGCTTCCAAAAACATTTTGACAAAAATTTTTTCGAAAAATTTCAAAATAATTTAGCAAAAAGTAGATGTTTTTAGATTCCATTTTTCAAGGCAAAGACGATGGACAATGTTATTCAACGAAAAAATTAATTGTTCAGGGTGAAAATCGAGGATATAAGTGTGAACTTATATCAGTTGATATCTCGGTGCATTTTTAAGTTAGCGCAAATCTGATAACACAGATCGACGCAGCTTAAAAATCCGCATCGAATGCACTATACTACATTGAGAAACGCTTAATACACAAATTAGTTATGATTGTTTGAAAAATGATGCATTAGTGTATGTTGAGTTTCCATGTACACTCAACATTGCTTCCAAAAACATTTTGACAAAAATTTTTTCGAAAATTTTCAAAATAATTTAGCAAAAAGTAGATGTTTTTAGATTCCATTTTTCAAGGCAAAGACGATGGACAATGTTATTCAACGAAAAAATTAATTCTTCAGGGTGAAAATCGAGGATATAAGTGTGAACTTATATCAGTTGATATCTCGGTGCATTTTTAAGCTAGCGCAAATCTGATAACACAGATCGACGCAGCTTAAAAATCCGCATCGAATGCACTATACTACATTGAGAAAAGCTTGATACAAAAATTAGTTATGATCGTTTGAAAAATGATGCATTAGTGTATGTTGAGTTTCCATGTACACTCAACATTGCTTCCAAAAACATTTTGACAAAAATTTTTTCGAAAAATTTCAAAATAATTTAGCAAAAAGTAGATGTTTTTAGATTCCATTTTTCAAGGCAAAGACGATAGACAATGTTATTCAACGAAAAAATTGATTCTTCAGGGTGAAAATCGAGGATATAAGTGTGAACTTATATCAGTTGATATCTCGGTGCATTTTTAAGCTAGCGCAAATCTGATAACACAGATCGACGCAGCTTAAAAATCCGCATCGAATGCACTATACTACATTGAGAAAAGCTTAATACAAAAATTAGTTATGATCGTTTGAAAAATGATGCATTAGTGTATGTTGAGTTTCCATGTACACTCAACATTGCTTCCAAAAACATTTTGACAAAAATTTTTTCGAAAAATTTCAAAATAATTTAGCAAAAAGTAGATGTTTTTAGATTCCATTTTTCAAGGCAAAGACGATAGACAATGTTATTCAACGAAAAAATTGATTCTTCAGGGTGAAAATCGAGGATATAAGTGTGAACTTATATCAGTTGATATCTCGGTGCATTTTTAAGCTAGCGCAAATCTGATAACACAGATCGACGCAGCTTAAAAATCCGCATCGAATGCACTATACTACATTGAGAAAAGCTTAATACAAAAATTAGTTATGATCGTTTGAAAAATGATGCATTAGTGTATGTTGAGTTTCCATGTACACTCAACATTGCTTCCAAAAACATTTTGACAAAATTTTTTCGAAAAATTTCAAAATAATTTAGCAAAAAGTAGATGTTTTTAGATTCCATTTTTCAAGGCAAAGACGATAGACAATGTTATTCAACGAAAAAATTGATTCTTCAGGGTGAAAATCGAGGATATAAGTGTGAACTTATATCAGTTGATATCTCGGTGCATTTTTAAGCTAGCGCAAATCTGATAACACAGATCGACGCAGCTTAAAAATCCGCATCGAATGCACTATACTACATTGAGAAAAGCTTGATACAAAAATTAGTTATGATCGTTTGAAAAATGATGCATTAGTGTATGTTGAGTTTCCATGTACACTCAACATTGCTTCCAAAAACATTTTGACAAAAATTTTTTCGAAAAATTTCGAAATAATTTAGCAAAAAGTAGATGTTTTTAGATTCCATTTTTCAAGGCAAAGACGATAGACAATGTTATTCAACGAAAAAATTGATTCTTCAGGGTGAAAATCGAGGATATAAGTGTGAACTTATATCAGTTGATATCTCGGTGCATTTTTAAGCTAGCGCAAATCTGATAACACAGATCGACGCAGCTTAAAAATCCGCATCGAATGCACTATACTACATTGAGAAAAGCTTAATACAAAAATTAGTTATGATCGTTTGAAAAATGATGCATTAGTGTATGTTGAGTTTCCATGTACACTCAACATTGCTTCCAAAAACATTTTGACAAAAATTTTTTAGAAAAATTTCAAAATAATTTAGCAAAAAGTAGATGTTTTTAGATTCCATTTTTCAAGGCAAAGACGATAGACAATGTTATTCAACGAAAAAATTGATTCTTCAGGGTGAAAATCGAGGATATAAGTGTGAACTTATATCAGTTGATATCTCGGTGCATTTTTAAGCTAGCGCAAATCTGATAACACAGATCGACGCAGCTTAAAAATCCGCATCGAATGCACTATACTACATTGAGAAAAGCTTGATACAAAAATTAGTTATGATCGTTTGAAAAATGATGCATTAGTGTATGTTGAGTTTCCATGTACACTCAACATTGCTTCCAAAAACATTTTGACAAAAATTTTTTCGAAAAATTTCAAAATAATTTAGCAAAAAGTAGATGTTTTTAGATTCCATTTTTCAAGGCAAAGACGATAGACAATGTTATTCAACGAAAAAATTGATTCTTCAGGGTGAAAATCGAGGATATAAGTGTGAACTTATATCAGTTGATATCTCGGTGCATTTTTAAGCTAGCGCAAATCTGATAACACAGATCGACGCAGCTCAAAAATCCGCATCGAATGCACTATACTACATCGAGAAACGCTTGATACAAAAATTAGTTATGATCGTTTGAAAAATGATGCATTAGTGTATGTTGAGTTTCCATGTACACTCAACATTGCTTCCAAAAACATTTTGACAAAAATTTTTTCGAAAAATTTCAAAATAATTTAGCAAAAAGTAGATGTTTTTAGATTCCATTTTTCAAGGCAAAGACGATGGACAATGTTATTCAACGAAAAAATTAATTGTTCAGGGTGAAAATCGAGGATATAAGTGTGAACTTATATCAGTTGATATCTCGGTGCATTTTTAAGTTAGCGCAAATCTGATAACACAGATCGACGCAGCTTAAAAATCCGCATCGAATGCACTATACTACATTGAGAAACGCTTAATACACAAATTAGTTATGATTGTTTGAAAAATGATGCATTAGTGTATGTTGAGTTTCCATGTACACTCAACATTGCTTCCAAAAACATTTTGACAAAAATTTTTTCGAAAAATTTCAAAATAATTTAGCAAAAAGTAGATGTTTTTAGATTCCATTTTTCAAGGCAAAGACGATAGACAATGTTATCCAACGAAAAAATCAATTCTTCAGGGTGAAAATCGAGGATATAAGTGTGAACTTATATCAGTTGATATCTCGGTGCATTTTTAAGCTAGCGCAAATCTGATAACACAGATCGACGCAGCTTAAAAATCCGCATCGAATGCACTATACTACATTGAGAAACGCTTAATACACAAATTAGTTATGATTGTTTGAAAAATGATGCATTAGTGTATGTTGAGTTTCCATGTACACTCAACATTGCTTCCAAAAACATTTTGACAAAAATTTTTTCGAAAAATTTCAAAATAATTTAGCAAAAAGTAGATGTTTTTAGATTCCATTTTTCAAGGCAAAGACGATGGACAATGTTATTCAACGAAAAAATTAACTCTTCAGGGTGAAAATCGAGGATATAAGTGTGAACTTATATCAGTTGATATCTCGGTGCATTTTTAAGCTAGCGCAAATCTGATAACACAGATCGACGCAGCTTAAAAATCCGCATCGAATGCACTATACTACATCGAGAAACGCTTGATACAAAAATTAGTTATGATCGTTTGAAAAATGATGCATTAGTGTATGTTGAGTTTCCATGTACACTCAACATTGCTTCCAAAAACATTTTGACAAAAATTTTTTCGAAAAATTTCAAAATAATTTAGCAAAAAGTAGATGTTTTTAGATTCCATTTTTCAAGGCAAAGACGATGGACAATGTTATTCAACGAAAAAATTAATTGTTCAGGGTGAAAATCGAGGATATAAGTGTGAACTTATATCAGTTGATATCTCGGTGCATTTTTAAGCTAGCGCAAATCTGATAACACAGATCGACGCAGCTTAAAAATCCGCATCGAATGCACTATACTACATTGAGAAACGCTTAATACACAAATTAGTTATGATTGTTTGAAAAATGATGCATTAGTGTATGTTGAGTTTCCATGTACACTCAACATTGCTTCCAAAAACATTTTGACAAAAATTTTTTCGAAAAATTTCAAAATAATTTAGCAAAAAGTAGATGTTTTTAGATTCCATTTTTCAAGGCAAAGACGATAGACAATGTTATTCAACGAAAAAATTGATTCTTCAGGGTGAAAATCGAGGATATAAGTGTGAACTTATATCAGTTGATATCTCGGTGCATTTTTAAGCTAGCGCAAATCTGATAACACAGATCGACGCAGCTCAAAAATCCGCATCGAATGCACTATACTACATCGAGAAAAGCTTGATACAAAAATTAGTTATGATCGTTTGAAAAATGATGCATTAGTGTATGTTGAGTTTCCATGTACACTCAACATTGCTTCCAAAAACATTTTGACAAAAATTTTTTCGAAAAATTTCAAAATAATTTAGCAAAAAGTAGATGTTTTTAGATTCCATTTTTCAAGGCAAAGACGATAGACAATGTTATTCAACGAAAAAATCAATTCTTCAGGGTGAAAATCGAGGATATAAGTGTGAACTTATATCAGTTGATATCTCGGTGCATTTTTAAGCTAGCGCAAATCTGATAACACAGATCGACGCAGCTTAAAAATCCGCATCGAATGCACTATACTACATTGAGAAACGCTTAATACACAAATTAGTTATGATTGTTTGAAAAATGATGCATTAGTGTATGTTGAGTTTCCATGTACACTCAACATTGCTTCCAAAAACATTTTGACAAAAATTTTTTCGAAAAATTTCAAAATAATTTAGCAAAAAGTAGATGTTTTTAGATTCCATTTTTCAAGGCAAAGACGATGGACAATGTTATTCAACGAAAAAATTAACTCTTCAGGGTGAAAATCGAGGATATAAGTGTGAACTTATATCAGTTGATATCTCGGTGCATTTTTAAGCTAGCGCAAATCTGATAACACAGATCGACGCAGCTTAAAAATCCGCATCGAATGCACTATACTACATCGAGAAACGCTTGATACAAAAATTAGTTATGATCGTTTGAAAAATGATGCATTAGTGTATGTTGAGTTTCCATGTACACTCAACATTGCTTCCAAAAACATTTTGACAAAAATTTTTTCGAAAAATTTCAAAATAATTTAGCAAAAAGTAGATGTTTTTAGATTCCATTTTTCAAGGCAAAGACGATAGACAATGTTATTCAACGAAAAAATCAATTCTTCAGGGTGAAAATCGAGGATATAAGTGTGAACTTATATCAGTTGATATCTCGGTGCATTTTTAAGTTAGCGCAAATCTGATAACACAGATCGACGCAGCTTAAAAATCCGCATCGAATGCACTATACTACATTGAGAAACGCTTGATACGAAAATTAGTTATGATCGTTTGAAAAATGATGCATTAGTGTATGTTGAGTTTCCATGTACACTCAACATTGCTTCCAAAAACATTTTGACAAAAATTTTTTCGAAAAATTTCAAAATAATTTAGCAAAAAGTAGATGTTTTTAGATTCCATTTTTCAAGGCAAAGACGATAGACAATGTTATTCAACGAAAAAATCAATTCTTCAGGGTGAAAATCGAGGATATAAGTGTGAACTTATATCAGTTGATATCTCGGTGCATTTTTAAGTTAGCGCAAATCTGATAACACAGATCGACGCAGCTTAAAAATCCGCATCGAATGCACTATACTACATTGAGAAACGCTTGATACAAAAATTAGTTATGATCGTTTGAAAAATGATGCATTAGTGTATGTTGAGTTTCCATGTACACTCAACATTGCTTCCAAAAACATTTTGACAAAAATTTTTTCGAAAAATTTCAAAATAATTTAGCAAAAAGTAGATGTTTTTAGATTCCATTTTTCAAGGCAAAGACGATGGACAATGTTATTCAACGAAAAAATTAATTGTTCAGGGTGAAAATCGAGGATATAAGTGTGAACTTATATCAGTTGATATCTCGGTGCATTTTTAAGCTAGCGCAAATCTGCTAACACAGATCGACGCAGCTTAAAAATCCGCATCGAATGCACTATACTACATTGAGAAACGCTTAATACACAAATTAGTTATGATTGTTTGAAAAATGATGCATTAGTGTATGTTGAGTTTCCATGTACACTCAACATTGCTTCCAAAAACATTTTGACAAAAATTTTTTCGAAAAATTTCAAAATAATTTAGCAAAAAGTAGATGTTTTTAGATTCCATTTTTCAAGGCAAAGACGATAGACAATGTTATTCAACGAAAAAATTGATTCTTCAGGGTGAAAATCGAGGATATAAGTGTGAACTTATATCAGTTGATATCTCGGTGCATTTTTAAGCTAGCGCAAATCTGATAACACAGATCGACGCAGCTCAAAAATCCGCATCGAATGCACTATACTACATCGAGAAACGCTTGATACAAAAATTAGTTATGATCGTTTGAAAAATGATGCATTAGTGTATGTTGAGTTTCCATGTACACTCAACATTGCTTCCAAAAACATTTTGACAAAAATTTTTTCGAAAAATTTCAAAATAATTTAGCAAAAAGTAGATGTTTTTAGATTCCATTTTTTAAGGCAAAGACGATGGACAATGTTATTCAACGAAAAAATTAATTGTTCAGGGTGAAAATCGAGGATATAAGTGTGAACATATATCAGTTGATATCTCGGTGCATTTTTAAGCTAGCGCAAATCTGATAACACAGATCGACGCAGCTTAAAAATCCGCATCGAATGCACTATACTACATTGAGAAAAGCTTGATACAAAAATTAGTCATGATCGTTTGAAAAATGATGCATTAGTGTATGTTGAGTTTCCATGTACACTCAACATTGCTTCCAAAAACATTTTGACAAAAATTTTTTCGAAAAATTTCAAAATAATTTAGCAAAAAGTAGATGTTTTTAGATTCCATTTTTCAAGGCAAAGACGATAGACAATGTTATTCAACGAAAAAATCAATTCTTCAGGGTGAAAATCGAGGATATAAGTGTGAACTTATATCAGTTGATATCTCGGTGCATTTTTAAGCTAGCGCAAATCTGATAACACAGATCGACGCAGCTTAAAAATCCGCATCGAATGCACTATACTACATTGAGAAACGCTTAATACACAAATTAGTTATGATTGTTTGAAAAATGATGCATTAGTGTATGTTGAGTTTCCATGTACACTCAACATTGCTTCCAAAAACATTTTGACAAAAATTTTTTCGAAAAATTTCAAAATAATTTAGCAAAAAGTAGATGTTTTTAGATTCCATTTTTCAAGGCAAAGACGATGGACAATGTTATTCAACGAAAAAATTAACTCTTCAGGGTGAAAATCGAGGATATAAGTGTGAACTTATATCAGTTGATATCTCGGTGCATTTTTAAGCTAGCGCAAATCTGATAACACAGATCGACGCAGCTTAAAAATCCGCATCGAATGCACTATACTACATCGAGAAACGCTTGATACAAAAATTAGTTATGATCGTTTGAAAAATGATGCATTAGTGTATGTTGAGTTTCCATGTACACTCAACATTGCTTCCAAAAACATTTTGACAAAAATTTTTTCGAAAAATTTCAAAATAATTTAGCAAAAAGTAGATGTTTTTAGATTCCATTTTTCAAGGCAAAGACGATAGACAATGTTATTCAACGAAAAAATCAATTCTTCAGGGTGAAAATCGAGGATATAAGTGTGAACTTATATCAGTTGATATCTCGGTGCATTTTTAAGTTAGCGCAAATCTGATAACACAGATCGACGCAGCTTAAAAATCCGCATCGAATGCACTATACTACATTGAGAAACGCTTGATACGAAAATTAGTTATGATCGTTTGAAAAATGATGCATTAGTGTATGTTGAGTTTCCATGTACACTCAACATTGCTTCCAAAAACATTTTGACAAAAATTTTTTCGAAAAATTTCAAAATAATTTAGCAAAAAGTAGATGTTTTTAGATTCCATTTTTCAAGGCAAAGACGATAGACAATGTTATTCAACGAAAAAATCAATTCTTCAGGGTGAAAATCGAGGATATAAGTGTGAACTTATATCAGTTGATATCTCGGTGCATTTTTAAGTTAGCGCAAATCTGATAACACAGATCGACGCAGCTTAAAAATCCGCATCGAATGCACTATACTACATTGAGAAACGCTTGATACAAAAATTAGTTATGATCGTTTGAAAAATGATGCATTAGTGTATGTTGAGTTTCCATGTACACTCAACATTGCTTCCAAAAACATTTTGACAAAAATTTTTTCGAAAAATTTCAAAATAATTTAGCAAAAAGTAGATGTTTTTAGATTCCATTTTTCAAGGCAAAGACGATAGACAATGTTATTCAACGAAAAAATCAATTCTTCAGGGTGAAAATCGAGGATATAAGTGTGAACTTATATCAGTTGATATCTCGGTGCATTTTTAAGTTAGCGCAAATCTGATAACACAGATCGACGCAGCTTAAAAATCCGCATCGAATGCACTATACTACATTGAGAAACGCTTGATACAAAAATTAGTTATGATCGTTTGAAAAATGATGCATTAGTGTATGTTGAGTTTCCATGTACACTCAACATTGCTTCCAAAAACATTTTGACAAAAATTTTTTCGAAAAATTTCAAAATAATTTAGCAAAAAGTAGATGTTTTTAGATTCCATTTTTCAAGGCAAAGACGATAGACAATGTTATTCAACGAAAAAATCAATTTTTCAGGGTGAAAATCGAGGATATAAGTGTGAACTTATATCAGTTGATATCTCGGTGCATTTTTAAGCTAGCGCAAATCTGATAACACAGATCGACGCAGCTTAAAAATCCGCATCGAATGCACTATACTACATTGAGAAAAGCTTAATACAAAAATTAGTTATGATCGTTTGAAAAATGATGCATTAGTGTATGTTGAGTTTCCATGTACACTCAACATTGCTTCCAAAAACATTTTGACAAAAATTTTTTCGAAAAATTTCAAAATAATTTAGCAAAAAGTAGATGTTTTTAGATTCCATTTTTCAAGGCAAAGACGATAGACAATGTTATTCAACGAAAAAATCAATTCTTCAGGGTGAAAATCGAGGATATAAGTGTGAACTTATATCAGTTGATATCTCGGTGCATTTTTAAGTTAGCGCAAATCTGATAACACAGATCGACGCAGCTTAAAAATCCGCATCGAATGCACTATACTACATTGAGAAAAGCTTAATACAAAAATTAGTTATGATCGTTTGAAAAATGATGCATTAGTGTATGTTGAGTTTCCATGTACACTCAACATTGCTTCCAAAAACATTTTGACAAAAATTTTTTCGAAAAATTTCAAAATAATTTAGCAAAAAGTAGATGTTTTTAGATTCCATTTTTCAAGGCAAAGACGATAGACAATGTTATTCAACGAAAAAATCAATTCTTCAGGGTGAAAATCGAGGATATAAGTGTGAACTTATATCAGTTGATATCTCGGTGCATTTTTAAGTTAGCGCAAATCTGATAACACAGATCGACGCAGCTTAAAAATCCGCATCGAATGCACTATACTACATTGAGAAACGCTTGATACAAAAATTAGTTATGATCGTTTGAAAAATGATGCATTAGTGTATGTTGAGTTTCCATGTACACTCAACATTGCTTCCAAAAACATTTTGACAAAAATTTTTTCGAAAAATTTCAAAATAATTTAGCAAAAAGTAGATGTTTTTAGATTCCATTTTTCAAGGCAAAGACGATAGACAATGTTATTCAACGAAAAAATCAATTTTTCAGGGTGAAAATCGAGGATATAAGTGTGAACTTATATCAGTTGATATCTCGGTGCATTTTTAAGCTAGCGCAAATCTGATAACACAGATCGACGCAGCTTAAAAATCCGCATCGAATGCACTATACTACATTGAGAAACGCTTGATACAAAAATTAGTTATGATCGTTTGAAAAATGATGCATTAGTGTATGTTGAGTTTCCATGTACACTCAACATTGCTTCCAAAAACATTTTGACAAAAATTTTTTCGAAAAATTTCAAAATAATTTAGCAAAAAGTAGATGTTTTTAGATTCCATTTTTCAAGGCAAAGACGATGGACAATGTTATTCAACGAAAAAATTAATTGTTCATGGTGAAAATCGAGGATATAAGTGTGAACTTATATCAGTTGATATCTCGGTGCATTTTTAAGCTAGCGCAAATCTGATAACACAGATCGACGCAGCTTAAAAATCCGCATCGAATGCACTATACTACATTGAGAAAAGCTTGATACAAAAATTAGTTATGATCGTTTGAAAAATGATGCATTAGTGTATGTTGAGTTTCCATGTACACTCAACATTGCTTCCAAAAACATTTTGACAAAAATTTTTTCGAAAAATTTCAAAATAATTTAGCAAAAAGTAGATGTTTTTAGATTCCATTTTTCAAGGCAAAGACGATAGACAATGTTATTCAACGAAAAAATCAATTCTTCAGGGTGAAAATCGAGGATATAAGTGTGAACTTATATCAGTTGATATCTCGGTGCATTTTTAAGTTAGCGCAAATCTGATAACACAGATCGACGCAGCTTAAAAATCCGCATCGAATGCACTATACTACATTGAGAAACGCTTGATACAAAAATTAGTTATGATCGTTTGAAAAATGATGCATTAGTGTATGTTGAGTTTCCATGTACACTCAACATTGCTTCCAAAAACATTTTGACAAAAATTTTTTCGAAAAATTTCAAAATAATTTAGCAAAAAGTAGATGTTTTTAGATTCCATTTTTCAAGGCAAAGACGATAGACAATGTTATTCAACGAAAAAATCAATTTTTCAGGGTGAAAATCGAGGATATAAGTGTGAACTTATATCAGTTGATATCTCGGTGCATTTTTAAGCTAGCGCAAATCTGATAACACAGATCGACGCAGCTTAAAAATCCGCATCGAATGCACTATACTACATTGAGAAACGCTTGATACAAAAATTAGTTATGATCGTTTGAAAAATGATGCATTAGTGTATGTTGAGTTTCCATGTACACTCAACATTGCTTCCAAAAACATTTTGACAAAAATTTTTTCGAAAAATTTCAAAATAATTTAGCAAAAAGTAGATGTTTTTAGATTCCATTTTTCAAGGCAAAGACGATAGACAATGTTATTCAACGAAAAAATCAATTTTTCAGGGTGAAAATCGAGGATATAAGTGTGAACTTATATCAGTTGATATCTCGGTGCATTTTTAAGCTAGCGCAAATCTGATAACACAGATCGACGCAGCTTAAAAATCCGCATCGAATGCACTATACTACATTGAGAAACGCTTGATACAAAAATTAGTTATGATCGTTTGAAAAATGATGCATTAGTGTATGTTGAGTTTCCATGTACACTCAACATTGCTTCCAAAAACATTTTGACAAAAATTTTTTCGAAAAATTTCAAAATAATTTAGCAAAAAGTAGATGTTTTTAGATTCCATTTTTCAAGGCAAAGACGATAGACAATGTTATTCAACGAAAAAATCAATTCTTCAGGGTGAAAATCGAGGATATAAGTGTGAACTTATATCAGTTGATATCTCGGTGCATTTTTAAGTTAGCGCAAATCTGATAACACAGATCGACGCAGCTTAAAAATCCGCATCGAATGCACTATACTACATTGAGAAACGCTTGATACAAAAATTAGTTATGATCGTTTGAAAAATGATGCATTAGTGTATGTTGAGTTTCCATGTACACTCAACATTGCTTCCAAAAACATTTTGACAAAAATTTTTTCGAAAAATTTCAAAATAATTTAGCAAAAAGTAGATGTTTTTAGATTCCATTTTTCAAGGCAAAGACGATAGACAATGTTATTCAACGAAAAAATCAATTTTTCAGGGTGAAAATCGAGGATATAAGTGTGAACTTATATCAGTTGATATCTCGGTGCATTTTTAAGCTAGCGCAAATCTGATAACACAGATCGACGCAGCTTAAAAATCCGCATCGAATGCACTATACTACATTGAGAAAAGCTTAATACAAAAATTAGTTATGATCGTTTGAAAAATGATGCATTAGTGTATGTTGAGTTTCCATGTACACTCAACATTGCTTCCAAAAACATTTTGACAAAAATTTTTTCGAAAAATTTCAAAATAATTTAGCAAAAAGTAGATGTTTTTAGATTCCATTTTTCAAGGCAAAGACGATAGACAATGTTATTCAACGAAAAAATTAATTGTTCATGGTGAAAATCGAGGATATAAGTGTGAACTTATATCAGTTGATATCTCGGTGCATTTTTAAGCTAGCGCAAATCTGATAACACAGATCGACGCAGCTTAAAAATCCGCATCGAATGCACTATACTACATTGAGAAAAGCTTGATACAAAAATTAGTTATGATCGTTTGAAAAATGATGCATTAGTGTATGTTGAGTTTCCATGTACACTCAACATTGCTTCCAAAAACATTTTGACAAAAATTTTTTCGAAAAATTTCAAAATAATTTAGCAAAAAGTAGATGTTTTTAGATTCCATTTTTCAAGGCAAAGACGATAGACAATGTTATTCAACGAAAAAATCAATTTTTCAGGGTGAAAATCGAGGATATAAGTGTGAACTTATATCAGTTGATATCTCGGTGCATTTTTAAGCTAGCGCAAATCTGATAACACAGATCGACGCAGCTTAAAAATCCGCATCGAATGCACTATACTACATTGAAAAAAGCTTGATACAAAAATTAGTTATGATCGTTTGAAAAATGATGCATTAGTGTATGTTGAGTTTCCATGTACACTCAACATTGCTTCCAAAAACATTTTGACAAAAATTTTTTCGAAAAATTTCAAAATAATTTAGCAAAAAGTAGATGTTTTTAGATTCCATTTTTCAAGGCAAAGACGATAGACAATGTTATTCAACGAAAAAATCAATTCTTCAGGGTGAAAATCGAGGATATAAGTGTGAACTTATATCAGTTGATATCTCGGTGCATTTTTAAGTTAGCGCAAATCTGATAACACAGATCGACGCAGCTTAAAAATCCGCATCGAATGCACTATACTACATTGAGAAACGCTTGATACAAAAATTAGTTATGATCGTTTGAAAAATGATGCATTAGTGTATGTTGAGTTTCCATGTACACTCAACATTGCTTCCAAAAACATTTTGACAAAAATTTTTTCGAAAAATTTCAAAATAATTTAGCAAAAAGTAGATGTTTTTAGATTCCATTTTTCAAGGCAAAGACGATAGACAATGTTATTCAACGAAAAAATCAATTTTTCAGGGTGAAAATCGAGGATATAAGTGTGAACTTATATCAGTTGATATCTCGGTGCATTTTTAAGCTAGCGCAAATCTGATAACACAGATCGACGCAGCTTAAAAATCCGCATCGAATGCACTATACTACATTGAGAAACGCTTGATACAAAAATTAGTTATGATCGTTTGAAAAATGATGCATTAGTGTATGTTGAGTTTCCATGTACACTCAACATTGCTTCCAAAAACATTTTGACAAAAATTTTTTCGAAAAATTTCAAAATAATTTAGCAAAAAGTAGATGTTTTTAGATTCCATTTTTCAAGGCAAAGACGATAGACAATGTTATTCAACGAAAAAATCAATTTTTCAGGGTGAAAATCGAGGATATAAGTGTGAACTTATATCAGTTGATATCTCGGTGCATTTTTAAGCTAGCGCAAATCTGATAACACAGATCGACGCAGCTTAAAAATCCGCATCGAATGCACTATACTACATTGAGAAACGCTTGATACAAAAATTAGTTATGATCGTTTGAAAAATGATGCATTAGTGTATGTTGAGTTTCCATGTACACTCAACATTGCTTCCAAAAACATTTTGACAAAAATTTTTTCGAAAAATTTCAAAATAATTTAGCAAAAAGTAGATGTTTTTAGATTCCATTTTTCAAGGCAAAGACGATAGACAATGTTATTCAACGAAAAAATCAATTTTTCAGGGTGAAAATCGAGGATATAAGTGTGAACTTATATCAGTTGATATCTCGGTGCATTTTTAAGCTAGCCCAAATCTGATAACACAGATCGACGCAGCTTGAAAATCCGCATTGAATGCACTATACTACATTGAGAAACGCTTGATACAAAAATTAGTTATGATCGTTTGAAAAATGATGCATTAGTGTATGTTGAGTTTCCATGTACACTCAACATTGCTTCCAAAAACATTTTGACAAAAATTTTTTCGAAAAATTTCAAAATAATTTAGCAAAAAGTAGATGTTTTTAGATTCCATTTTTCAAGGCAAAGACGATGGACAATGTTATTCAACGAAAAAATTAATTGTTCATGGTGAAAATCGAGGATATAAGTGTGAACTTATATCAGTTGATATCTCGGTGCATTTTTAAGCTAGCGCAAATCTGATAACACAGATCGACGCAGCTTAAAAATCCGCATCGAATGCACTATACTACATTGAGAAAAGCTTGATACAAAAATTAGTTATGATCGTTTGAAAAATGATGCATTAGTGTATGTTGAGTTTCCATGTACACTCAACATTGCTTCCAAAAACATTTTGACAAAAATTTTTTCGAAAAATTTCAAAATAATTTAGCAAAAAGTAGATGTTTTTAGATTCCATTTTTCAAGGCAAAGACGATGGACAATGTTATTCAACGAAAAAATTAATTGTTCATGGTGAAAATCGAGGATATAAGTGTGAACTTATATCAGTTGATATCTCGGTGCATTTTTAAGCTAGCGCAAATCTGATAACACAGATCGACGCAGCTTAAAAATCCGCATCGAATGCACTATACTACATTGAGAAAAGCTTGATACAAAAATTAGTTATGATCGTTTGAAAAATGATGCATTAGTGTATGTTGAGTTTCCATGTACACTCAACATTGCTTCCAAAAACATTTTGACAAAAATTTTTTCGAAAAATTTCAAAATAATTTAGCAAAAAGTAGATGTTTTTAGATTCCATTTTTCAAGGCAAAGACGATGGACAATGTTATTCAACGAAAAAATTAATTCTTCAGGGTGAAAATCGAGGATATAAGTGTGAACTTATATCAGTTGATATCTCGGTGCATTTTTAAGCTAGCGCAAATCTGATAACACAGATCGACGCAGCTTAAAAATCCGCATCGAATGCACTATACTACATTGAGAAAAGCTTAATACAAAAATTAGTTATGATCGTTTGAAAAATGATGCATTAGTGTATGTTGAGTTTCCATGTACACTCAACATTGCTTCCAAAAACATTTTGACAAAAATTTTTTCGAAAAATTTCAAAATAATTTAGCAAAAAGTAGATGTTTTTAGATTCCATTTTTCAAGGCAAAGACGATAGACAATGTTATTCAACGAAAAAATCAATTCTTCAGGGTGAAAATCGAGGATATAAGTGTGAACTTATATCAGTTGATATCTCGGTGCATTTTTAAGCTAGCGCAAATCTGATAACACAGATCGACGCAGCTTAAAAATCCGCATCGAATGCACTATACTACATTGAGAAAAGCTTAATACAAAAATTAGTTATGATCGTTTGAAAAATGATGCATTAGTGTATGTTGAGTTTCCATGTACACTCAACATTGCTTCCAAAAACATTTTGACAAAAATTTTTTCGAAAAATTTCAAAATAATTTAGCAAAAAGTAAATGTTTTTAGATTCCATTTTTCAAGGCAAAGACGATAGACAATGTTATTCAACGAAAAAATCAATTCTTCAGGGTGAAAATCGAGGATATAAGTGTGAACTTATATCAGTTGATATCTCGGTGCATTTTTAAGTTAGCGCAAATCTGATAACACAGATCGACGCAGCTTAAAAATCCGCATCGAATGCACTATACTACATTGAGAAACGCTTGATACAAAAATTAGTTATGATCGTTTGAAAAATGATGCATTAGTGTATGTTGAGTTTCCATGTACACTCAACATTGCTTCCAAAAACATTTTGACAAAAATTTTTTCGAAAAATTTCAAAATAATTTAGCAAAAAGTAGATGTTTTTAGATTCCATTTTTCAAGGCAAAGACGATAGACAATGTTATTCAACGAAAAAATCAATTTTTCAGGGTGAAAATCGAGGATATAAGTGTGAACTTATATCAGTTGATATCTCGGTGCATTTTTAAGCTAGCGCAAATCTGATAACACAGATCGACGCAGCTTAAAAATCCGCATCGAATGCACTATACTACATTGAGAAACGCTTGATACAAAAATTAGTTATGATCGTTTGAAAAATGATGCATTAGTGTATGTTGAGTTTCCATGTACACTCAACATTGCTTCCAAAAACATTTTGACAAAAATTTTTTCGAAAAATTTCAAAATAATTTAGCAAAAAGTAGATGTTTTTAGATTCCATTTTTCAAGGCAAAGACGATGGACAATGTTATTCAACGAAAAAATTAATTGTTCATGGTGAAAATCGAGGATATAAGTGTGAACTTATATCAGTTGATATCTCGGTGCATTTTTAAGCTAGCGCAAATCTGATAACACAGATCGACGCAGCTTAAAAATCCGCATCGAATGCACTATACTACATTGAGAAAAGCTTAATACAAAAATTAGTTATGATCGTTTGAAAAATGATGCATTAGTGTATGTTGAGTTTCCATGTACACTCAACATTGCTTCCAAAAACATTTTGACAAAAATTTTTTCGAAAAATTTCAAAATAATTTAGCAAAAAGTAGATGTTTTTAGATTCCATTTTTCAAGGCAAAGACGATAGACAATGTTATTCAACGAAAAAATCAATTCTTCAGGGTGAAAATCGAGGATATAAGTGTGAACTTATATCAGTTGATATCTCGGTGCATTTTTAAGTTAGCGCAAATCTGATAACACAGATCGACGCAGCTTAAAAATCCGCATCGAATGCACTATACTACATTGAGAAACGCTTGATACAAAAATTAGTTATGATCGTTTGAAAAATGATGCATTAGTGTATGTTGAGTTTCCATGTACACTCAACATTGCTTCCAAAAACATTTTGACAAAAATTTTTTCGAAAAATTTCAAAATAATTTAGCAAAAAGTAGATGTTTTTAGATTCCATTTTTCAAGGCAAAGACGATAGACAATGTTATTCAACGAAAAAATCAATTTTTCAGGGTGAAAATCGAGGATATAAGTGTGAACTTATATCAGTTGATATCTCGGTGCATTTTTAAGCTAGCGCAAATCTGATAACACAGATCGACGCAGCTTAAAAATCCGCATCGAATGCACTATACTACATTGAGAAAAGCTTAATACAAAAATTAGTTATGATCGTTTGAAAAATGATGCATTAGTGTATGTTGAGTTTCCATGTACACTCAACATTGCTTCCAAAAACATTTTGACAAAAATTTTTTCGAAAAATTTCAAAATAATTTAGCAAAAAGTAGATGTTTTTAGATTCCATTTTTCAAGGCAAAGACGATAGACAATGTTATTCAACGAAAAAATCAATTCTTCAGGGTGAAAATCGAGGATATAAGTGTGAACTTATATCAGTTGATATCTCGGTGCATTTTTAAGTTAGCGCAAATCTGATAACACAGATCGACGCAGCTTAAAAATCCGCATCGAATGCACTATACTACATTGAGAAACGCTTGATACAAAAATTAGTTATGATCGTTTGAAAAATGATGCATTAGTGTATGTTGAGTTTCCATGTACACTCAACATTGCTTCCAAAAACATTTTGACAAAAATTTTTTCGAAAAATTTCAAAATAATTTAGCAAAAAGTAGATGTTTTTAGATTCCATTTTTCAAGGCAAAGACGATAGACAATGTTATTCAACGAAAAAATCAATTTTTCAGGGTGAAAATCGAGGATATAAGTGTGAACTTATATCAGTTGATATCTCGGTGCATTTTTAAGCTAGCGCAAATCTGATAACACAGATCGACGCAGCTTAAAAATCCGCATCGAATGCACTATACTACATTGAGAAACGCTTGATCCAAAAATTAGTTATGATCGTTTGAAAAATGATGCATTAGTGTATGTTGAGTTTCCATGTACACTCAACATTGCTTCCAAAAACATTTTGACAAAAATTTTTTCGAAAAATTTCAAAATAATTTAGCAAAAAGTAGATGTTTTTAGATTCCATTTTTCAAGGCAAAGACGATGGACAATGTTATTCAACGAAAAAATTAATTCTTCAGGGTGAAAATCGAGGATATAAGTGTGAACTTATATCAGTTGATATCTCGGTGCATTTTTAAGCTAGCGCAAATCTGATAACACAGATCGACGCAGCTTAAAAATCCGCATCGAATGCACTATACTACATTGAGAAAAGCTTAATACAAAAATTAGTTATGATCGTTTGAAAAATGATGCATTAGTGTATGTTGAGTTTCCATGTACACTCAACATTGCTTCCAAAAACATTTTGACAAAAATTTTTTCGAAAAATTTCAAAATAATTTAGCAAAAAGTAGATGTTTTTAGATTCCATTTTTCAAGGCAAAGACGATGGACAATGTTATTCAACGAAAAAATTAATTGTTCAGGGTGAAAATCGAGGATATAAGTGTGAACTTATATCAGTTGATATCTCGGTGCATTTTTAAGTTAGCGCAAATCTGATAACACAGATCGACGCAGCTTAAAAATCCGCATCGAATGCACTATACTACATTGAGAAACGCTTGATACAAAAATTAGTTATGATCGTTTGAAAAATGATGCATTAGTGTATGTTGAGTTTCCATGTACACTCAACATTGCTTCCAAAAACATTTTGACAAAAATTTTTTCGAAAAATTTCAAAATAATTTAGCAAAAAGTAGATGTTTTTAGATTTCATTTTTCAAGGCAAAGACGATAGACAATGTTATTCAACGAAAAAATCAATTTTTCAGGGTGAAAATCGAGGATATAAGTGTGAACTTATATCAGTTGATATCTCGGTGCATTTTTAAGCTAGCGCAAATCTGATAACACAGATCGACGCAGCTTAAAAATCCGCATCGAATGCACTATACTACATTGAGAAAAGCTTGATACAAAAATTAGTTATGATCGTTTGAAAAATGATGCATTAGTGTATGTTGAGTTTCCATGTACACTCAACATTGCTTCCAAAAACATTTTGACAAAAATTTTTTCGAAAAATTTCAAAATAATTTAGCAAAAAGTAGATGTTTTTAGATTCCATTTTTCAAGGCAAAGACGATGGACAATGTTATTCAACGAAAAAATTAATTCTTCAGGGTGAAAATCGAGGATATAAGTGTGAACTTATATCAGTTGATATCTCGGTGCATTTTTAAGTTAGCGCAAATCTGATAACACAGATCGACGCAGCTTAAAAATCCGCATCGAATGCACTATACTACATTGAGAAACGCTTGATACAAAAATTAGTTATGATCGTTTGAAAAATGATGCATTAGTGTATGTTGAGTTTCCATGTACACTCAACATTGCTTCCAAAAACATTTTGACAAAAATTTTTTCGAAAAATTTCAAAATAATTTAGCAAAAAGTAGATGTTTTTAGATTCCATTTTTCAAGGCAAAGACGATAGACAATGTTATTCAACGAAAAAATCAATTTTTCAGGGTGAAAATCGAGGATATAAGTGTGAACTTATATCAGTTGATATCTCGGTGCATTTTTAAGCTAGCCCAAATCTGATAACACAGATCGACGCAGCTTGAAAATCCGCATCGAATGCACTATACTACATTGAGAAACGCTTGATACAAAAATTAGTTATGATCGTTTGAAAAATGATGCATTAGTGTATGTTGAGTTTCCATGTACACTCAACATTGCTTCCAAAAACATTTTGACAAAAATTTTTTCGAAAAATTTCAAAATAATTTAGCAAAAAGTAAATGTTTTTAGATTCCATTTTTCAAGGCAAAGACGATGGACAATGTTATTCAACGAAAAAATTAATTGTTCATGGTGAAAATCGAGGATATAAGTGTGAACTTATATCAGTTGATATCTCGGTGCATTTTTAAGCTAGCGCAAATCTGATAACACAGATCGACGCAGCTTAAAAATCCGCATCGAATGCACTATACTACATTGAGAAAAGCTTGATACAAAAATTAGTTATGATCGTTTGAAAAATGATGCATTAGTGTATGTTGAGTTTCCATGTACACTCAACATTGCTTCCAAAAACATTTTGACAAAAATTTTTTCGAAAAATTTCAAAATAATTTAGCAAAAAGTAGATGTTTTTAGATTCCATTTTTCAAGGCAAAGACGATGGACAATGTTATTCAACGAAAAAATTAATTCTTCAGGGTGAAAATCGAGGATATAAGTGTGAACTTATATCAGTTGATATCTCGGTGCATTTTTAAGCTAGCGCAAATCTGATAACACAGATCGACGCAGCTTAAAAATCCGCATCGAATGCACTATACTACATTGAGAAAAGCTTAATACAAAAATTAGTTATGATCGTTTGAAAAATGATGCATTAGTGTATGTTGAGTTTCCATGTACACTCAACATTGCTTCCAAAAACATTTTGACAAAAATTTTTTCGAAAAATTTCAAAATAATTTAGCAAAAAGTAGATGTTTTTAGATTCCATTTTCCAAGGCAAAGACGATAGACAATGTTATTCAACGAAAAAATCAATTCTTCAGGGTGAAAATCGAGGATATAAGTGTGAACTTATATCAGTTGATATCTCGGTGCATTTTTAAGTTAGCGCAAATCTGATAACACAGATCGACGCAGCTTAAAAATCCGCATCGAATGCACTATACTACATTGAGAAACGCTTGATACAAAAATTAGTTATGATCGTTTGAAAAATGATGCATTAGTGTATGTTGAGTTTCCATGTACACTCAACATTGCTTCCAAAAACATTTTGACAAAAATTTTTTCGAAAAATTTCAAAATAATTTAGCAAAAAGTAGATGTTTTTAGATTCCATTTTTCAAGGCAAAGACGATAGACAATGTTATTCAACGAAAAAATCAATTTTTCAGGGTGAAAATCGAGGATATAAGTGTGAACTTATATCAGTTGATATCTCGGTGCATTTTTAAGCTAGCGCAAATCTGATAACACAGATCGACGCAGCTTAAAAATCCGCATCGAATGCACTATACTACATTGAGGAAAGCTTGATACAAGAATTAGTTATGATCGTTTGAAAAATGATGCATTAGTGTATGTTGAGTTTCCATGTACACTCAACATTGCTTCCAAAAACATTTTGACAAAAATTTTTTCGAAAAATTTCAAAATAATTTAGCAAAAAGTAGATGTTTTTGGATTCCATTTTTCAAGGCAAAGACGATGGACAATGTTATTCAACGAAAAAATTAATTCTTCAGGGTGAAAATCGAGGATATAAGTGTGAACTTATATCAGTTGATATCTCGGTGCATTTTTAAGCTAGCGCAAATCTGATAACACAGATCGACGCAGCTTAAAAATCCGCATCGAATGCACTATACTACATTGAGAAACGCTTGATACAAAAATTAGTTATGATCGTTTGAAAAATGATGCATTAGTGTATGTTGAGTTTCCATGTACACTCAACATTGCTTCCAAAAACATTTTGACAAAAATTTTTTCAAAAAATTTCAAAATAATTTAGCCCAAAAGTAGATGTTTTTAGATTCCATTTTTCAAGGCAAAGACGATGGACAATGTTATTCAACGAAAAAATTAATTCTTCAGGGTGAAAATCGAGGATATAAGTGTGAACTTATATCAGTTGATATCTCGGTGCATTTTTAAGCTAGCGCAAATCTGATAACACAGATCGACGCAGCTTAAAAATCCGCATCGAATGCACTATACTACATTGAGAAAAGCTTAATACAAAAATTAGTTATGATCGTTTGAAAAATGATGCATTAGTGTATGTTGAGTTTCCATGTACACTCAACATTGCTTCCAAAAACATTTTGACAAA
The DNA here is from genome assembly GCA_964057225.1 of Auanema rhodensis. Classification (NCBI taxonomy): domain Eukaryota; kingdom Metazoa; phylum Nematoda; class Chromadorea; order Rhabditida; family Rhabditidae; genus Auanema; species Auanema rhodense. The sequence continues at coordinate 2,153,085 of OZ059899.1, read as the reverse complement.
AATTTTTTCGAAAAATTTCAAAATAATTTAGCAAAAAGTAGATGTTTTTAGATTCCATTTTTCAAGGCAAAGACGATAGACAATGTTATTCAACGAAAAAATCAATTTTTCAGGGTGAAAATCGAGGATATAAGTGTGAACTTATATCAGTTGATATCTCGGTGCATTTTTAAGCTAGCGCAAATCTGATAACACAGATCGACGCAGCTTAAAAATCCGCATCGAATGCACTATACTACATTGAGAAAAGCTTGATACAAAAATTAGTTATGATCGTTTGAAAAATGATGCATTAGTGTATGTTGAGTTTCCATGTACACTCAACATTGCTTCCAAAAACATTTTGACAAAAATTTTTTCGAAAAATTTCAAAATAATTTAGCAAAAAGTAGATGTTTTTAGATTCCATTTTTCAAGGCAAAGACGATGGACAATGTTATTCAACGAAAAAATTAATTCTTCAGGGTGAAAATCGAGGATATAAGTGTGAACTTATATCAGTTGATATCTCGGTGCATTTTTAAGCTAGCGCAAATCTGATAACACAGATCGACGCAGCTTAAAAATCCGCATCGAATGCACTATACTACATTGAGAAACGCTTGATCCAAAAATTAGTTATGATCGTTTGAAAAATGATGCATTAGTGTATGTTGAGTTTCCATGTACACTCAACATTGCTTCCAAAAACATTTTGACAAAAATGTTTTCGAAAAATTTCAAAATAATTTAGCAAAAAGTAGATGTTTTTAGATTCCATTTTTCAAGGCAAAGACGATGGACAATGTTATTCAACGAAAAAATTAATTCTTCAGGGTGAAAATCGAGGATATAAGTGTGAACTTATATCAGTTGATATCTCGGTGCATTTTTAAGCTAGCGCAAATCTGATAACACAGATCGACGCAGCTTAAAAATCCGCATCGAATGCACTATACTACATTGAGAAAAGCTTAATACAAAAATTAGTTATGATCGTTTGAAAAATGATGCATTAGTGTATGTTGAGTTTCCATGTACACTCAACATTGCTTCCAAAAACATTTTGACAAAAATTTTTTCGAAAAATTTCAAAATAATTTAGCAAAAAGTAGATGTTTTTAGATTCCATTTTTCAAGGCAAAGACGATAGACAATGTTATTCAACGAAAAAATCAATTCTTCAGGGTGAAAATCGAGGATATAAGTGTGAACTTATATCAGTTGATATCTCGGTGCATTTTTAAGCTAGCGCAAATCTGATAACACAGATCGACGCAGCTTAAAAATCCGCATCGAATGCACTATACTACATTGAGAAACGCTTAATACACAAATTAGTTATGATTGTTTGAAAAATGATGCATTAGTGTATGTTGAGTTTCCATGTACACTCAACATTGCTTCCAAAAACATTTTGACAAAAATTTTTTCGAAAAATTTCAAAATAATTTAGCAAAAAGTAGATGTTTTTAGATTTCATTTTTCAAGGCAAAGACGATGGACAATGTTATTCAACGAAAAAATTAATTCTTCAGGGTGAAAATCGAGGATATAAGTGTGAACTTATATCAGTTGATATCTCGGTGCATTTGTAAGCTAGCGCAAATCTGATAACACAGATCGACGCAGCTTAAAAATCCGCATCGAATGCACTATACTACATCGAGAAACGCTTGATACAAAAATTAGTTATGATCGTTTGAAAAATGATGCATTAGTGTATGTTGAGTTTCCATTTACACTCAACATTGCTTCCAAAAACATTTTGACAAAAATTTTTTCGAAAAATTTCAAAATAATTTAGCGAAAAGTAGATGTTTTTAGATTCCTTTTTTCAAGGCAAAGACGATGGACAATGCTATTCAACGAAAAAATTAATTCTTCAGGGTGAAAATCGAGGATATAAGTGTGAACTTATATCAGTTGATATCTCGGTGCATTTTTAAGTTAGCGCAAATCTGATAACACAGATCGACGCAGCTTAAAAATCCGCATCGAATGCACTATACTACATTGAGAAACGCTTAATACACAAATTAGTTATGATTGTTTGAAAAATGATGCATTAGTGTATGTTGAGTTTCCATGTACACTCAACATTGCTTCCAAAAACATTTTGACAAAAATTTTTTCGAAAAATTTCAAAATAATTTAGCAAAAAGTAGATGTTTTTAGATTCCATTTTTCAAGGCAAAGACGATGGACAATGTTATTCAACGAAAAAATTAATTCTTCAGGGTGAAAATCGAGGATATAAGTGTGAACTTATATCAGTTGATATCTCGGTGCATTTGTAAGCCTGCGCAAATCTGATAACACAGATCGACGCAGCTTAAAAATCCGCATCGAATGCACTATACTACATCGAGAAACGCTTGATACAAAAATTAGTTATGATCGTTTGAAAAATGATGCATTAGTGTATGTTGAGTTTCCATGTACACTCAACATTGCTTCCAAAAACATTTTGACAAAAATTTTTTCGAAAAATTTCAAAATAATTTAGCGAAAAGTAGATGTTTTTAGATTCCTTTTTTCAAGGCAAAGACGATGGACAATGCTATTCAACGAAAAAATTAATTCTTCAGGGTGAAAATCGAGGATATAAGTGTGAACTTATATCAGTTGATATCTCGGTGCATTTTTAAGCTAGCGCAAATCTGATAACACAGATCGACGCAGCTTAAAAATTCGCATCGAATGCACTATACTTCATTGAGAAACGCTTAATACAAAAATTAGTTATGATCGTTTGAAAAATGATGCATTAGTGTATGTTGAGTTTCCATGTACACTCAACATTGCTTCCAAAAACATTTTGACAAAAATTTTTTCGAAAAATTTCAAAATAATTTAGCGAAAAGTAGATGTTTTTAGATTCCTTTTTTCAAGGCAAAGACGATGGACAATGCTATTCAACGAAAAAATTAATTCTTCAGGGTGAAAATCGAGGATATAAGTGTGAACTTATATCAGTTGATATCTCGGTGCATTTTTAAGTTAGCGCAAATCTGATAACACAGATCGACGCAGCTTAAAAATCCGCATCGAATGCACTATACTACATTGAGAAACGCTTAATACACAAATTAGTTATGATTGTTTGAAAAATGATGCATTAGTGTATGTTGAGTTTCCATGTACACTCAACATTGCTTCCAAAAACATTTTGACAAAAATTTTTTCGAAAAATTTCAAAATAATTTAGCAAAAAGTAGATGTTTTTAGATTCCATTTTTCAAGGCAAAGACGATGGACAATGTTATTCAACGAAAAAATTAATTCTTCAGGGTGAAAATCGAGGATATAAGTGTGAACTTATATCAGTTGATATCTCGGTGCATTTGTAAGCCTGCGCAAATCTGATAACACAGATCGACGCAGCTTAAAAATCCGCATCGAATGCACTATACTACATCGAGAAACGCTTGATACAAAAATTAGTTATGATCGTTTGAAAAATGATGCATTAGTGTATGTTGAGTTTCCATGTACACTCAACATTGCTTCCAAAAACATTTTGACAAAAATTTTTTCGAAAAATTTCAAAATAATTTAGCGAAAAGTAGATGTTTTTAGATTCCTTTTTTCAAGGCAAAGACGATGGACAATGCTATTCAACGAAAAAATTAATTCTTCAGGGTGAAAATCGAGGATATAAGTGTGAACTTATATCAGTTGATATCTCGGTGCATTTTTAAGCTAGCGCAAATCTGATAACACAGATCGACGCAGCTTAAAAATTCGCATCGAATGCACTATACTACATTGAGAAACGCTTAATACAAAAATTAGTTATGATCGTTTGAAAAATGATGCATTAGTGTATGTTGAGTTTCCATGTACACTCAACATTGCTTCCAAAAACATTTTGACAAAAATTTTTTCGAAAAATTTCAAAATAATTTAGCGAAAAGTAGATGTTTTTGGATTCCTTTTTTCAAGGCAAAGACGATGGACAATGTTATTCAACGAAAAAATTAATTCTTCAGGGAGAAAATCGAGGATATAAGTGTGAACTTATATCAGTTGATATCTCGGTGCATTTGTAAGCTAGCGCAAATCTGATAACACAGATCGACGCAGCTTAAAAATCCGCATCGAATGCACTATACTACATTGAGAAACGCTTGATACAAAAATTAGTTATGATCGTTTGAAAAATGATGCATTAGTGTATGTTGAGTTTCCATGTACACTCAACATTGCTTCCAAAAACATTTTGACAAAAATTTTTTCGAAAAATTTCAAAATAATTTAGCGAAAAGTAGATGTTTTTAGATTCCTTTTTTCAAGGCAAAGACGATGGACAATGCTATTCAACGAAAAATTAATTCTTCAGGGTGAAAATCGAGGATATAAGTGTGAACTTATATCAGTTGATATCTCGGTGCATTTTTAAGTTAGCGCAAATCTGATAACACAGATCGACGCAGCTTAAAAATCCGCATCGAATGCACTATACTACATTGAGAAACGCTTAATACACAAATTAGTTATGATTGTTTGAAAAATGATGCATTAGTGTATGTTGAGTTTCCATGTACACTCAACATTGCTTCCAAAAACATTTTGACAAAAATTTTTTCGAAAAATTTCAAAATAATTTAGCAAAAAGTAGATGTTTTTAGATTCCATTTTTCAAGGCAAAGACGATGGACAATGTTATTCAACGAAAAAATTAATTCTTCAGGGTGAAAATCGAGGATATAAGTGTGAACTTATATCAGTTGATATCTCGGTGCATTTGTAAGCTAGCGCAAATCTGATAACACAGATCGACGCAGCTTAAAAATCCGCATCGAATGCACTATACTACATCGAGAAACGCTTGATACAAAAATTAGTTATGATCGTTTGAAAAATGATGCATTAGTGTATGTTGAGTTTCCATTTACACTCAACATTGCTTCCAAAAACATTTTGACAAAAATTTTTTCGAAAAATTTCAAAATAATTTAGCGAAAAGTAGATGTTTTTAGATTCCTTTTTTCAAGGCAAAGACGATGGACAATGCTATTCAACGAAAAAATTAATTCTTCAGGGTGAAAATCGAGGATATAAGTGTGAACTTATATCAGTTGATATCTCGGTGCATTTTTAAGTTAGCGCAAATCTGATAACACAGATCGACGCAGCTTAAAAATCCGCATCGAATGCACTATACTACATTGAGAAACGCTTAATACACAAATTAGTTATGATTGTTTGAAAAATGATGCATTAGTGTATGTTGAGTTTCCATGTACACTCAACATTGCTTCCAAAAACATTTTGACAAAAATTTTTTCGAAAAATTTCAAAATAATTTAGCAAAAAGTAGATGTTTTTAGATTCCATTTTTCAAGGCAAAGACGATGGACAATGTTATTCAACGAAAAAATTAATTCTTCAGGGTGAAAATCGAGGATATAAGTGTGAACTTATATCAGTTGATATCTCGGTGCATTTGTAAGCCTGCGCAAATCTGATAACACAGATCGACGCAGCTTAAAAATCCGCATCGAATGCACTATACTACATCGAGAAACGCTTGATACAAAAATTAGTTATGATCGTTTGAAAAATGATGCATTAGTGTATGTTGAGTTTCCATGTACACTCAACATTGCTTCCAAAAACATTTTGACAAAAATTTTTTCGAAAAATTTCAAAATAATTTAGCGAAAAGTAGATGTTTTTAGATTCCTTTTTTCAAGGCAAAGACGATGGACAATGCTATTCAACGAAAAAATTAATTCTTCAGGGTGAAAATCGAGGATATAAGTGTGAACTTATATCAGTTGATATCTCGGTGCATTTTTAAGCTAGCGCAAATCTGATAACACAGATCGACGCAGCTTAAAAATTCGCATCGAATGCACTATACTTCATTGAGAAACGCTTAATACAAAAATTAGTTATGATCGTTTGAAAAATGATGCATTAGTGTATGTTGAGTTTCCATGTACACTCAACATTGCTTCCAAAAACATTTTGACAAAAATTTTTTCGAAAAATTTCAAAATAATTTAGCGAAAAGTAGATGTTTTTGGATTCCTTTTTTCAAGGCAAAGACGATGGACAATGTTATTCAACGAAAAAATTAATTCTTCAGGGAGAAAATCGAGGATATAAGTGTGAACTTATATCAGTTGATATCTCGGTGCATTTGTAAGCTAGCGCAAATCTGATAACACAGATCGACGCAGCTTAAAAATCCGCATCGAATGCACTATACTACATTGAGAAACGCTTGATACAAAAATTAGTTATGATCGTTTGAAAAATGATGCATTAGTGTATGTTGAGTTTCCATGTACACTCAACATTGCTTCCAAAAACATTTTGACAAAAATTTTTTCGAAAAATTTCAAAATAATTTAGCGAAAAGTAGATGTTTTTAGATTCCTTTTTTCAAGGCAAAGACGATGGACAATGCTATTCAACGAAAAAATTAATTCTTCAGGGTGAAAATCGAGGATATAAGTGTGAACTTATATCAGTTGATATCTCGGTGCATTTTTAAGTTAGCGCAAATCTGATAACACAGATCGACGCAGCTTAAAAATCCGCATCGAATGCACTATACTACATTGAGAAACGCTTAATACACAAATTAGTTATGATTGTTTGAAAAATGATGCATTAGTGTATGTTGAGTTTCCATGTACACTCAACATTGCTTCCAAAAACATTTTGACAAAAATTTTTTCGAAAAATTTCAAAATAATTTAGCAAAAAGTAGATGTTTTTAGATTCCATTTTTCAAGGCAAAGACGATGGACAATGTTATTCAACGAAAAAATTAATTCTTCAGGGTGAAAATCGAGGATATAAGTGTGAACTTATATCAGTTGATATCTCGGTGCATTTGTAAGCCTGCGCAAATCTGATAACACAGATCGACGCAGCTTAAAAATCCGCATCGAATGCACTATACTACATCGAGAAACGCTTGATACAAAAATTAGTTATGATCGTTTGAAAAATGATGCATTAGTGTATGTTGAGTTTCCATGTACACTCAACATTGCTTCCAAAAACATTTTGACAAAAATTTTTTCGAAAAATTTCAAAATAATTTAGCGAAAAGTAGATGTTTTTAGATTCCTTTTTTCAAGGCAAAGACGATGGACAATGCTATTCAACGAAAAAATTAATTCTTCAGGGTGAAAATCGAGGATATAAGTGTGAACTTATATCAGTTGATATCTCGGTGCATTTTTAAGCTAGCGCAAATCTGATAACACAGATCGACGCAGCTTAAAAATTCGCATCGAATGCACTATACTACATTGAGAAACGCTTAATACAAAAATTAGTTATGATCGTTTGAAAAATGATGCATTAGTGTATGTTGAGTTTCCATGTACACTCAACATTGCTTCCAAAAACATTTTGACAAAAATTTTTTCGAAAAATTTCAAAATAATTTAGCGAAAAGTAGATGTTTTTGGATTCCTTTTTTCAAGGCAAAGACGATGGACAATGTTATTCAACGAAAAAATTAATTCTTCAGGGAGAAAATCGAGGATATAAGTGTGAACTTATATCAGTTGATATCTCGGTGCATTTGTAAGCTAGCGCAAATCTGATAACACAGATCGACGCAGCTTAAAAATCCGCATCGAATGCACTATACTACATTGAGAAACGCTTGATACAAAAATTAGTTATGATCGTTTGAAAAATGATGCATTAGTGTATGTTGAGTTTCCATGTACACTCAACATTGCTTCCAAAAACATTTTGACAAAAATTTTTTCGAAAAATTTCAAAATAATTTAGCGAAAAGTAGATGTTTTTAGATTCCTTTTTTCAAGGCAAAGACGATGGACAATGCTATTCAACGAAAAATTAATTCTTCAGGGTGAAAATCGAGGATATAAGTGTGAACTTATATCAGTTGATATCTCGGTGCATTTTTAAGTTAGCGCAAATCTGATAACACAGATCGACGCAGCTTAAAAATCCGCATCGAATGCACTATACTACATTGAGAAACGCTTAATACACAAATTAGTTATGATTGTTTGAAAAATGATGCATTAGTGTATGTTGAGTTTCCATGTACACTCAACATTGCTTCCAAAAACATTTTGACAAAAATTTTTTCGAAAAATTTCAAAATAATTTAGCAAAAAGTAGATGTTTTTAGATTCCATTTTTCAAGGCAAAGACGATGGACAATGTTATTCAACGAAAAAATTAATTCTTCAGGGTGAAAATCGAGGATATAAGTGTGAACTTATATCAGTTGATATCTCGGTGCATTTGTAAGCCTGCGCAAATCTGATAACACAGATCGACGCAGCTTAAAAATCCGCATCGAATGCACTATACTACATCGAGAAACGCTTGATACAAAAATTAGTTATGATCGTTTGAAAAATGATGCATTAGTGTATGTTGAGTTTCCATGTACACTCAACATTGCTTCCAAAAACATTTTGACAAAAATTTTTTCGAAAAATTTCAAAATAATTTAGCGAAAAGTAGATGTTTTTAGATTCCTTTTTTCAAGGCAAAGACGATGGACAATGCTATTCAACGAAAAAATTAATTCTTCAGGGTGAAAATCGAGGATATAAGTGTGAACTTATATCAGTTGATATCTCGGTGCATTTTTAAGCTAGCGCAAATCTGATAACACAGATCGACGCAGCTTAAAAATTCGCATCGAATGCACTATACTACATTGAGAAACGCTTAATACAAAAATTAGTTATGATCGTTTGAAAAATGATGCATTAGTGTATGTTGAGTTTCCATGTACACTCAACATTGCTTCCAAAAACATTTTGACAAAAATGTTTTCGAAAAATTTCAAAATAATTTAGCAAAAAGTAGATGTTTTTAGATTCCTTTTTTCAAGGCAAAGACGATGGACAATGTTATTCAACGAAAAAATTAATTCTTCAGGGTGAAAATCGAGGATATAAGTGTGAACTCATATCAGTTGATATCTCGGTGCATTTTTAAGCTAGCGCAAATCTGATAACACAGATCGACGCAGCTTAAAAATCCGCATCGAATGCACTATACTACATTGAGAAACGTTTGATACAAAAATTAGTTATGATCGTTTGAAAAATGATGCATTAGTGTATGTTGAGTTTCCATGTACACTCAACATTGCTTCCAAAAACATTTTGACAAAAATTTTTTCGAAAAATTTCAAAATAATTTAGCAAAAAGTAGATGTTTTAAAATTCCATTTTTCAAGGCAAAGACGATGGACAATGTTATTCAACGAAAAAATTAATTTTTCAGGGTGAAAATCGAGGATATAAGTGTGAACTTATATCAGTTGATATCTCGGTGCATTTTTAAGTTAGCGCAAATCTGATAACACAGATCGACGCAGCTTAAAAATCCGCATCGAATGCACTATACTACATTGAGAAACGCTTAATACACAAATTAGTTATGATTGTTTGAAAAATGATGCATTAGTGTATGTTGAGTTTCCATGTACACTCAACATTGCTTCCAAAAACATTTTGACAAAAATTTTTTCGAAAAATTTTAGAATAATTTACCGAAAAGTAGATGTTTTTAGATTCCTTTTTTCAAGGCAAAGACGATGGACAATGCTATTCAACGAAAAAATTAATTCTTCAGGGTGAAAATCGAGGATATAAGTGTGAACTTATATCAGTTGATATCTCGGTGCATTTTTAAGTTAGCGCAAATCTGATAACACAGATCGACGCAGCTTAAAAATCCGCATCGAATGCACTATACTACATTGAGAAACGCTTAATACACAAATTAGTTATGATTGTTTGAAAAATGATGCATTAGTGTATGTTGAGTTTCCATGTACACTCAACATTGCTTCCAAAAACATTTTGACAAAAATTTTTTCGAAAAATTTCAAAATAATTTAGCAAAAAGTAGATGTTTTTAGATTCCATTTTTCAAGGCAAAGACGATGGACAATGTTATTCAACGAAAAAATTAATTCTTCAGGGTGAAAATCGAGGATATAAGTGTGAACTTATATCAGTTGATATCTCGGTGCATTTGTAAGCCTGCGCAAATCTGATAACACAGATCGACGCAGCTTAAAAATCCGCATCGAATGCACTATACTACATCGAGAAACGCTTGATACAAAAATTAGTTATGATCGTTTGAAAAATGATGCATTAGTGTATGTTGAGTTTCCATGTACACTCAACATTGCTTCCAAAAACATTTTGACAAAAATTTTTTCGAAAAATTTCAAAATAATTTAGCGAAAAGTAGATGTTTTTAGATTCCTTTTTTCAAGGCAAAGACGATGGACAATGCTATTCAACGAAAAAATTAATTCTTCAGGGTGAAAATCGAGGATATAAGTGTGAACTTATATCAGTTGATATCTCGGTGCATTTTTAAGCTAGCGCAAATCTGATAACACAGATCGACGCAGCTTAAAAATTCGCATCGAATGCACTATACTACATTGAGAAACGCTTAATACACAAATTAGTTATGATTGTTTGAAAAATGATGCATTAGTGTATGTTGAGTTTCCATGTACACTCAACATTGCTTCCAAAAACATTTTGACAAAAATTTTTTCGAAAAATTTCAAAATAATTTAGCAAAAAGTAGATGTTTTAAGATTCCATTTTTCAAGGCAAAGACGATGGACAATGTTATTCAACGAAAAAATTAATTCTTCAGGGTGAAAATCGAGGATATAAGTGTGAACTTATATCAGTTGATATCTCGGTGCATTTTTAAGCTAGCGCAAATCTGATAACACAGATCGACGCAGCTTAAAAATCCGCATCGAATGCACTATACTACATTGAGAAACGCTTGATCCAAAAATTAGTTATGATCGTTTGAAAAATGATGCATTAGTGTATGTTGAGTTTCCATGTACACTCAACATTGCTTCCAAAAACATTTTGACAAAAATGTTTTCGAAAAATTTCAAAATAATTTAGCAAAAAGTAGATGTTTTTAGATTCCATTTTTCAAGGCAAAGACGATGGACAATGTTATTCAACGAAAAAATTAATTCTTCAGGGTGAAAATCGAGGATATAAGTGTGAACTTATATCAGTTGATATCTCGGTGCATTTTTAAGCTAGCGCAAATCTGATAACACAGATCGACGCAGCTTAAAAATCCGCATCGAATGCACTATACTACATTGAGAAAAGCTTAATACAAAAATTAGTTATGATCGTTTGAAAAATGATGCATTAGTGTATGTTGAGTTTCCATGTACACTCAACATTGCTTCCAAAAACATTTTGACAAAAATTTTTTCGAAAAATTTCAAAATAATTTAGCAAAAAGTAGATGTTTTTAGATTCCATTTTTCAAGGCAAAGACGATAGACAATGTTATTCAACGAAAAAATCAATTCTTCAGGGTGAAAATCGAGGATATAAGTGTGAACTTATATCAGTTGATATCTCGGTGCATTTTTAAGCTAGCGCAAATCTGATAACACAGATCGACGCAGCTTAAAAATCCGCATCGAATGCACTATACTACATTGAGAAACGCTTAATACACAAATTAGTTATGATTGTTTGAAAAATGATGCATTAGTGTATGTTGAGTTTCCATGTACACTCAACATTGCTTCCAAAAACATTTTGACAAAAATTTTTTCGAAAAATTTCAAAATAATTTAGCAAAAAGTAGATGTTTTTAGATTTCATTTTTCAAGGCAAAGACGATGGACAATGTTATTCAACGAAAAAATTAATTCTTCAGGGTGAAAATCGAGGATATAAGTGTGAACTTATATCAGTTGATATCTCGGTGCATTTGTAAGCTAGCGCAAATCTGATAACACAGATCGACGCAGCTTAAAAATCCGCATCGAATGCACTATACTACATCGAGAAACGCTTGATACAAAAATTAGTTATGATCGTTTGAAAAATGATGCATTAGTGTATGTTGAGTTTCCATTTACACTCAACATTGCTTCCAAAAACATTTTGACAAAAATTTTTTCGAAAAATTTCAAAATAATTTAGCGAAAAGTAGATGTTTTTAGATTCCTTTTTTCAAGGCAAAGACGATGGACAATGCTATTCAACGAAAAAATTAATTCTTCAGGGTGAAAATCGAGGATATAAGTGTGAACTTATATCAGTTGATATCTCGGTGCATTTTTAAGTTAGCGCAAATCTGATAACACAGATCGACGCAGCTTAAAAATCCGCATCGAATGCACTATACTACATTGAGAAACGCTTAATACACAAATTAGTTATGATTGTTTGAAAAATGATGCATTAGTGTATGTTGAGTTTCCATGTACACTCAACATTGCTTCCAAAAACATTTTGACAAAAATTTTTTCGAAAAATTTCAAAATAATTTAGCAAAAAGTAGATGTTTTTAGATTCCATTTTTCAAGGCAAAGACGATGGACAATGTTATTCAACGAAAAAATTAATTCTTCAGGGTGAAAATCGAGGATATAAGTGTGAACTTATATCAGTTGATATCTCGGTGCATTTGTAAGCCTGCGCAAATCTGATAACACAGATCGACGCAGCTTAAAAATCCGCATCGAATGCACTATACTACATCGAGAAACGCTTGATACAAAAATTAGTTATGATCGTTTGAAAAATGATGCATTAGTGTATGTTGAGTTTCCATGTACACTCAACATTGCTTCCAAAAACATTTTGACAAAAATTTTTTCGAAAAATTTCAAAATAATTTAGCGAAAAGTAGATGTTTTTAGATTCCTTTTTTCAAGGCAAAGACGATGGACAATGCTATTCAACGAAAAAATTAATTCTTCAGGGTGAAAATCGAGGATATAAGTGTGAACTTATATCAGTTGATATCTCGGTGCATTTTTAAGCTAGCGCAAATCTGATAACACAGATCGACGCAGCTTAAAAATTCGCATCGAATGCACTATACTTCATTGAGAAACGCTTAATACAAAAATTAGTTATGATCGTTTGAAAAATGATGCATTAGTGTATGTTGAGTTTCCATGTACACTCAACATTGCTTCCAAAAACATTTTGACAAAAATTTTTTCGAAAAATTTCAAAATAATTTAGCGAAAAGTAGATGTTTTTGGATTCCTTTTTTCAAGGCAAAGACGATGGACAATGTTATTCAACGAAAAAATTAATTCTTCAGGGAGAAAATCGAGGATATAAGTGTGAACTTATATCAGTTGATATCTCGGTGCATTTGTAAGCTAGCGCAAATCTGATAACACAGATCGACGCAGCTTAAAAATCCGCATCGAATGCACTATACTACATTGAGAAACGCTTGATACAAAAATTAGTTATGATCGTTTGAAAAATGATGCATTAGTGTATGTTGAGTTTCCATGTACACTCAACATTGCTTCCAAAAACATTTTGACAAAAATTTTTTCGAAAAATTTCAAAATAATTTAGCGAAAAGTAGATGTTTTTAGATTCCTTTTTTCAAGGCAAAGACGATGGACAATGCTATTCAACGAAAAAATTAATTCTTCAGGGTGAAAATCGAGGATATAAGTGTGAACTTATATCAGTTGATATCTCGGTGCATTTTTAAGCTAGCGCAAATCTGATAACACAGATCGACGCAGCTTAAAAATCCGCATCGAATGCACTATACTACATTGAGAAACGCTTAATACACAAATTAGTTATGATTGTTTGAAAAATGATGCATTAGTGTATGTTGAGTTTCCATGTACACTCAACATTGCTTCCAAAAACATTTTGACAAAAATTTTTTCGAAAAATTTCAAAATAATTTAGCAAAAAGTAGATGTTTTTAGATTCCATTTTTCAAGGCAAAGACGATGGACAATGTTATTCAACGAAAAAATTAATTCTTCAGGGTGAAAATCGAGGATATAAGTGTGAACTTATATCAGTTGATATCTCGGTGCATTTGTAAGCCTGCGCAAATCTGATAACACAGATCGACGCAGCTTAAAAATCCGCATCGAATGCACTATACTACATCGAGAAACGCTTGATACAAAAATTAGTTATGATCGTTTGAAAAATGATGCATTAGTGTATGTTGAGTTTCCATGTACACTCAACATTGCTTCCAAAAACATTTTGACAAAAATTTTTTCGAAAAATTTCAAAATAATTTAGCGAAAAGTAGATGTTTTTAGATTCCTTTTTTCAAGGCAAAGACGATGGACAATGCTATTCAACGAAAAAATTAATTCTTCAGGGTGAAAATCGAGGATATAAGTGTGAACTTATATCAGTTGATATCTCGGTGCATTTTTAAGCTAGCGCAAATCTGATAACACAGATCGACGCAGCTTAAAAATTCGCATCGAATGCACTATACTACATTGAGAAACGCTTAATACAAAAATTAGTTATGATCGTTTGAAAAATGATGCATTAGTGTATGTTGAGTTTCCATGTACACTCAACATTGCTTCCAAAAACATTTTGACAAAAATTTTTTCGAAAAATTTCAAAATAATTTAGCGAAAAGTAGATGTTTTTGGATTCCTTTTTTCAAGGCAAAGACGATGGACAATGTTATTCAACGAAAAAATTAATTCTTCAGGGAGAAAATCGAGGATATAAGTGTGAACTTATATCAGTTGATATCTCGGTGCATTTGTAAGCTAGCGCAAATCTGATAACACAGATCGACGCAGCTTAAAAATCCGCATCGAATGCACTATACTACATTGAGAAACGCTTGATACAAAAATTAGTTATGATCGTTTGAAAAATGATGCATTAGTGTATGTTGAGTTTCCATGTACACTCAACATTGCTTCCAAAAACATTTTGACAAAAATTTTTTCGAAAAATTTCAAAATAATTTAGCGAAAAGTAGATGTTTTTAGATTCCTTTTTTCAAGGCAAAGACGATGGACAATGCTATTCAACGAAAAATTAATTCTTCAGGGTGAAAATCGAGGATATAAGTGTGAACTTATATCAGTTGATATCTCGGTGCATTTTTAAGTTAGCGCAAATCTGATAACACAGATCGACGCAGCTTAAAAATCCGCATCGAATGCACTATACTACATTGAGAAACGCTTAATACACAAATTAGTTATGATTGTTTGAAAAATGATGCATTAGTGTATGTTGAGTTTCCATGTACACTCAACATTGCTTCCAAAAACATTTTGACAAAAATTTTTTCGAAAAATTTCAAAATAATTTAGCAAAAAGTAGATGTTTTTAGATTCCATTTTTCAAGGCAAAGACGATGGACAATGTTATTCAACGAAAAAATTAATTCTTCAGGGTGAAAATCGAGGATATAAGTGTGAACTTATATCAGTTGATATCTCGGTGCATTTGTAAGCCTGCGCAAATCTGATAACACAGATCGACGCAGCTTAAAAATCCGCATCGAATGCACTATACTACATCGAGAAACGCTTGATACAAAAATTAGTTATGATCGTTTGAAAAATGATGCATTAGTGTATGTTGAGTTTCCATGTACACTCAACATTGCTTCCAAAAACATTTTGACAAAAATTTTTTCGAAAAATTTCAAAATAATTTAGCGAAAAGTAGATGTTTTTAGATTCCTTTTTTCAAGGCAAAGACGATGGACAATGCTATTCAACGAAAAAATTAATTCTTCAGGGTGAAAATCGAGGATATAAGTGTGAACTTATATCAGTTGATATCTCGGTGCATTTTTAAGCTAGCGCAAATCTGATAACACAGATCGACGCAGCTTAAAAATTCGCATCGAATGCACTATACTACATTGAGAAACGCTTAATACAAAAATTAGTTATGATCGTTTGAAAAATGATGCATTAGTGTATGTTGAGTTTCCATGTACACTCAACATTGCTTCCAAAAACATTTTGACAAAAATGTTTTCGAAAAATTTCAAAATAATTTAGCAAAAAGTAGATGTTTTTAGATTCCTTTTTTCAAGGCAAAGACGATGGACAATGTTATTCAACGAAAAAATTAATTCTTCAGGGTGAAAATCGAGGATATAAGTGTGAACTCATATCAGTTGATATCTCGGTGCATTTTTAAGCTAGCGCAAATCTGATAACACAGATCGACGCAGCTTAAAAATCCGCATCGAATGCACTATACTACATTGAGAAACGTTTGATACAAAAATTAGTTATGATCGTTTGAAAAATGATGCATTAGTGTATGTTGAGTTTCCATGTACACTCAACATTGCTTCCAAAAACATTTTGACAAAAATTTTTTCGAAAAATTTCAAAATAATTTAGCAAAAAGTAGATGTTTTAAAATTCCATTTTTCAAGGCAAAGACGATGGACAATGTTATTCAACGAAAAAATTAATTTTTCAGGGTGAAAATCGAGGATATAAGTGTGAACTTATATCAGTTGATATCTCGGTGCATTTTTAAGTTAGCGCAAATCTGATAACACAGATCGACGCAGCTTAAAAATCCGCATCGAATGCACTATACTACATTGAGAAACGCTTAATACACAAATTAGTTATGATTGTTTGAAAAATGATGCATTAGTGTATGTTGAGTTTCCATGTACACTCAACATTGCTTCCAAAAACATTTTGACAAAAATTTTTTCGAAAAATTTTAGAATAATTTACCGAAAAGTAGATGTTTTTAGATTCCTTTTTTCAAGGCAAAGACGATGGACAATGCTATTCAACGAAAAAATTAATTCTTCAGGGTGAAAATCGAGGATATAAGTGTGAACTTATATCAGTTGATATCTCGGTGCATTTTTAAGTTAGCGCAAATCTGATAACACAGATCGACGCAGCTTAAAAATCCGCATCGAATGCACTATACTACATTGAGAAACGCTTAATACACAAATTAGTTATGATTGTTTGAAAAATGATGCATTAGTGTATGTTGAGTTTCCATGTACACTCAACATTGCTTCCAAAAACATTTTGACAAAAATTTTTTCGAAAAATTTCAAAATAATTTAGCAAAAAGTAGATGTTTTTAGATTCCATTTTTCAAGGCAAAGACGATGGACAATGTTATTCAACGAAAAAATTAATTCTTCAGGGTGAAAATCGAGGATATAAGTGTGAACTTATATCAGTTGATATCTCGGTGCATTTGTAAGCCTGCGCAAATCTGATAACACAGATCGACGCAGCTTAAAAATCCGCATCGAATGCACTATACTACATCGAGAAACGCTTGATACAAAAATTAGTTATGATCGTTTGAAAAATGA
This sequence comes from Auanema rhodensis, assembly GCA_964057225.1. Taxonomy (NCBI): domain Eukaryota; kingdom Metazoa; phylum Nematoda; class Chromadorea; order Rhabditida; family Rhabditidae; genus Auanema; species Auanema rhodense. The sequence continues at coordinate 2,135,952 of OZ059899.1, read as the reverse complement.
TGCATTAGTGTATGTTGAGTTTCCATGTACACTCAACATTGCTTCCAAAAACATTTTGACAAAAATTTTTTCGAAAAATTTCAAAATAATTTAGCGAAAAGTAGATGTTTTTAGATTCCTTTTTTCAAGGCAAAGACGATGGACAATGCTATTCAACGAAAAAATTAATTCTTCAGGGTGAAAATCGAGGATATAAGTGTGAACTTATATCAGTTGATATCTCGGTGCATTTTTAAGCTAGCGCAAATCTGATAACACAGATCGACGCAGCTTAAAAATTCGCATCGAATGCACTATACTACATTGAGAAACGCTTAATACACAAATTAGTTATGATTGTTTGAAAAATGATGCATTAGTGTATGTTGAGTTTCCATGTACACTCAACATTGCTTCCAAAAACATTTTGACAAAAATTTTTTCGAAAAATTTCAAAATAATTTAGCAAAAAGTAGATGTTTTAAGATTCCATTTTTCAAGGCAAAGACGATGGACAATGTTATTCAACGAAAAAATTAATTCTTCAGGGTGAAAATCGAGGATATAAGTGTGAACTTATATCAGTTGATATCTCGGTGCATTTTTAAGCTAGCGCAAATCTGATAACACAGATCGACGCAGCTTAAAAATCCGCATCGAATGCACTATACTACATTGAGAAACGTTTGATACAAAAATTAGTTATGATCGTTTGAAAAATGATGCATTAGTGTATGTTGAGTTTCCATGTACACTCAACATTGCTTCCAAAAACATTTTGACAAAAATTTTTTCGAAAAATTTCAAAATAATTTAGCAAAAAGTAGATGTTTTAAGATTCCATTTTTCAAGGCAAAGACGATGGACAATGTTATTCAACGAAAAAATTAATTTTTCAGGGTGAAAATCGAGGATATAAGTGTGAACTTATATCAGTTGTTATCTCGGTGCATTTTTAAGCTAGCGCAAATCTGATAACACAGATCGACGCAGCTTAAAAATCCGCATCGAATGCACTATACTACATTGAGAAACGCTTGATACAAAAATTAGTTATGATCGTTTGAAAAATGATGCATTAGTGTATGTTGAGTTTCCATGTACACTCAACATTGCTTCCAAAAACATTTTGACAAAAATTTTTTCGAAAAATTTCAAAATAATTTAGCAAAAAGTAGAAGTTTTTAGATTCCATTTTTTAAGGCAAAGACGATAGACAATGTTATTCAACGAAAAAATCAATTCTTCAGGGTGAAAATCGAGGATATAAGTGTGAACTTATATCAGTTGATATCTCGGTGCATTTTTAAGCTAGCGCAAATCTGATAACACAGATCGACGCAGCTTAAAAATCCGCATCGAATGCACTATACTACATTGAGAAACGCTTAATACACAAATTAGTTATGATTGTTTGAAAAATGATGCATTAGTGTATGTTGAGTTTCCATGTACACTCAACATTGCTTCCAAAAACATTTTGACAAAAATTTTTTCGAAAAATTTCAAAATAATTTAGCAAAAAGTAGATGTTTTTAGATTCCATTTTTCAAGGCAAAGACGATGGACAATGTTATTCAACGAAAAAATTAATTCTTCAGGGTGAAAATCGAGGATATAAGTGTGAACTTATATCAGTTGATATCTCGGTGCATTTTTAAGCTAGCGCAAATCTGATAACACAGATCGACGCAGCTTAAAAATTCGCATCGAATGCACTATACTACATTGAGAAACGCTTAATACAAAAATTAGTTATGATCGTTTGAAAAATGATGCATTAGTGTATGTTGAGTTTCCATGTACACTCAACATTGCTTCCAAAAACATTTTGACAAAAATGTTTTCGAAAAATTTCAAAATAATTTAGCAAAAAGTAGATGTTTTTAGATTCCTTTTTTCAAGGCAAAGACGATGGACAATGTTATTCAACGAAAAAATTAATTCTTCAGGGTGAAAATAGAGGATATAAGTGTGAACTTATATCAGTTGATATCTCGGTGCATTTTTAAGCTAGCGCAAATCTGATAACACAGATCGACGCAGCTTAAAAATCCGCATCGAATGCACTATACTACATTGAGAAACGTTTGATACAAAAATTAGTTATGATCGTTTGAAAAATGATGCATTAGTGTATGTTGAGTTTCCATGTACACTCAACATTGCTTCCAAAAACATTTTGACAAAACTTTTTTCGAAAAATTTCAAAATAATTTAGCAAAAAGTAGATGTTTTTAGATTCCATTTTTCAAGGCAAAGACGATGGACAATGTTATTCAACGAAAAAATTAATTGTTCAGGGTGAAAATCGAGGATATAAGTGTGAACTTATATCAGTTGATATCTCGGTGCATTTTTAAGTTAGCGCAAATCTGATAACACAGATCGACGCAGCTTAAAAATCCGCATCGAATGCACTATACTACATTGAGAAACGCTTGATACAAAAATTAGTTATGATCGTTTGAAAAATGATGCATTAGTGTATGTTGAGTTTCCATGTACACTCAACATTGCTTCCAAAAACATTTTGACAAAAATTTTTTCGAAAAATTTCAAAATAATTTAGCAAAAAGTAGAAGTTTTTAGATTCCATTTTTTAAGGCAAAGACGATAGACAATGTTATTCAACGAAAAAATCAATTCTTCAGGGTGAAAATCGAGGATATAAGTGTGAACTTATATCAGTTGATATCTCGGTGCATTTTTAAGCTAGCGCAAATCTGATAACACAGATCGACGCAGCTTAAAAATCCGCATCGAATGCACTATACTACATTGAGAAACGCTTAATACACAAATTAGTTATGATTGTTTGAAAAATGATGCATTAGTGTATGTTGAGTTTCCATGTACACTCAACATTGCTTCCAAAAACATTTTGACAAAAATTTTTTCGAAAAATTTCAAAATAATTTAGCAAAAAGTAGATGTTTTTAGATTTCATTTTTCAAGGCAAAGACGATGGACAATGTTATTCAACGAAAAAATTAATTCTTCAGGGTGAAAATCGAGGATATAAGTGTGAACTTATATCAGTTGATATCTCGGTGCATTTTTAAGCTAGCGCAAATCTGATAACACAGATCGACGCAGCTTAAAAATCCGCATCGAATGCACTATACTACATCGAGAAACGCTTGATACAAAAATTAGTTATGATCGTTTGAAAAATGATGCATTAGTGTATGTTGAGTTTCCATGTACACTCAACATTGCTTCCAAAAACATTTTGACAAAAATTTTTTCGAAAAATTTCAAAATAATTTAGCAAAAAGTAGATGTTTTTAGATTCCATTTTTCAAGGCAAAGACGATGGACAATGTTATTCAACGAAAAAATTAATTGTTCAGGGTGAAAATCGAGGATATAAGTGTGAACTTATATCAGTTGATATCTCGGTGCATTTTTAAGCTAGCGCAAATCTGATAACACAGATCGACGCAGCTTAAAAATCCGCATCGAATGCACTATACTACATTGAGAAAAGCTTGATACAAAAATTAGTTATGATCGTTTGAAAAATGATGCATTAGTGTATGTTGAGTTTCCATGTACACTCAACATTGCTTCCAAAAACATTTTGACAAAAATTTTTTCGAAAAATTTCAAAATAATTTAGCAAAAAGTAGATGTTTTTAGATTCCATTTTTCAAGGCAAAGACGATGGACAATGTTATTCAACGAAAAAATTAATTGTTCAGGGTGAAAATCGAGGATATAAGTGTGAACTTATATCAGTTGATATCTCGGTGCATTTTTAAGCTAGCGCAAATCTGATAACACAGATCGACGCAGCTTAAAAGTCCGCATCGAATGCACTATACTACATTGAAAAAAGCTTGATACAAAAATTAGTTATGATCGTTTGAAAAATGATGCATTAGTGTATGTTGAGTTTCCATGTACACTCAACATTGCTTCCAAAAACATTTTGACAAAAATTTTTTCGAAAAATTTCAAAATAATTTAGCAAAAAGTAGATGTTTTTAGATTCCATTTTTCAAGGCAAAGACGATAGACAATGTTATTCAACGAAAAAATTGATTCTTCAGGGTGAAAATCGAGGATATAAGTGTGAACTTATATCAGTTGATATCTCGGTGCATTTTTAAGCTAGCGCAAATCTGATAACACAGATCGACGCAGCTTAAAAATCCGCATCGAATGCACTATACTACATTGAGAAAAGCTTAATACAAAAATTAGTTATGATCGTTTGAAAAATGATGCATTAGTGTATGTTGAGTTTCCATGTACACTCAACATTGCTTCCAAAAACATTTTGACAAAAATTTTTTCGAAAAATTTCAAAATAATTTAGCAAAAAGTAGATGTTTTTAGATTCCATTTTTCAAGGCAAAGACGATGGACAATGTTATTCAACGAAAAAATTAATTGTTCAGGGTGAAAATCGAGGATATAAGTGTGAACTTATATCAGTTGATATCTCGGTGCATTTTTAAGCTAGCGCAAATCTGATAACACAGATCGACGCAGCTTAAAAATCCGCATCGAATGCACTATACTACATTGAAAAAAGCTTGATACAAAAATTAGTTATGATCGTTTGAAAAATGATGCATTAGTGTATGTTGAGTTTCCATGTACACTCAACATTGCTTCCAAAAACATTTTGACAAAAATTTTTTCGAAAAATTTCAAAATAATTTAGCAAAAAGTAGATGTTTTTGGATTCCATTTTTCAAGGCAAAGACGATAGACAATGTTATTCAACGAAAAAATTGATTCTTCAGGGTGAAAATCGAGGATATAAGTGTGAACTTATATCAGTTGATATCTCGGTGCATTTTTAAGCTAGCGCAAATCTGATAACACAGATCGACGCAGCTTAAAAATCCGCATCGAATGCACTATACTACATTGAGAAAAGCTTAATACAAAAATTAGTTATGATCGTTTGAAAAATGATGCATTAGTGTATGTTGAGTTTCCATGTACACTCAACATTGCTTCCAAAAACATTTTGACAAAAATTTTTTCGAAAAATTTCAAAATAATTTAGCAAAAAGTAGAAGTTTTTAGATTCCATTTTTTAAGGCAAAGACGATAGACAATGTTATTCAACGAAAAAATCAATTCTTCAGGGTGAAAATCGAGGATATAAGTGTGAACTTATATCAGTTGATATCTCGGTGCATTTTTAAGCTAGCGCAAATCTGATAACACAGATCGACGCAGCTTAAAAATCCGCATCGAATGCACTATACTACATTGAAAAAAGCTTGATACAAAAATTAGTTATGATCGTTTGAAAAATGATGCATTAGTGTATGTTGAGTTTCCATGTACACTCAACATTGCTTCCAAAAACATTTTGACAAAAATTTTTTCGAAAAATTTCAAAATAATTTAGCAAAAAGTAGATGTTTTTAGATTCCATTTTTCAAGGCAAAGACGATAGACAATGTTATTCAACGAAAAAATTGATTCTTCAGGGTGAAAATCGAGGATATAAGTGTGAACTTATATCAGTTGATATCTCGGTGCATTTTTAAGCTAGCGCAAATCTGATAACACAGATCGACGCAGCTTAAAAATCCGCATCGAATGCACTATACTACATTGAGAAAAGCTTAATACAAAAATTAGTTATGATCGTTTGAAAAATGATGCATTAGTGTATGTTGAGTTTCCATGTACACTCAACATTGCTTCCAAAAACATTTTGACAAAAATTTTTTCGAAAAATTTCAAAATAATTTAGCAAAAAGTAGATGTTTTTAGATTCCATTTTTCAAGGCAAAGACGATGGACAATGTTATTCAACGAAAAAATTAATTGTTCAGGGTGAAAATCGAGGATATAAGTGTGAACTTATATCAGTTGATATCTCGGTGCATTTTTAAGCTAGCGCAAATCTGATAACACAGATCGACGCAGCTTAAAAATCCGCATCGAATGCACTATACTACATTGAAAAAAGCTTGATACAAAAATTAGTTATGATCGTTTGAAAAATGATGCATTAGTGTATGTTGAGTTTCCATGTACACTCAACATTGCTTCCAAAAACATTTTGACAAAAATTTTTTCGAAAAATTTCAAAATAATTTAGCAAAAAGTAGATGTTTTTGGATTCCATTTTTCAAGGCAAAGACGATAGACAATGTTATTCAACGAAAAAATTGATTCTTCAGGGTGAAAATCGAGGATATAAGTGTGAACTTATATCAGTTGATATCTCGGTGCATTTTTAAGCTAGCGCAAATCTGATAACACAGATCGACGCAGCTTAAAAATCCGCATCGAATGCACTATACTACATTGAGAAAAGCTTAATACAAAAATTAGTTATGATCGTTTGAAAAATGATGCATTAGTGTATGTTGAGTTTCCATGTACACTCAACATTGCTTCCAAAAACATTTTGACAAAAATTTTTTCGAAAAATTTCAAAATAATTTAGCAAAAAGTAGAAGTTTTTAGATTCCATTTTTTAAGGCAAAGACGATAGACAATGTTATTCAACGAAAAAATCAATTCTTCAGGGTGAAAATCGAGGATATAAGTGTGAACTTATATCAGTTGATATCTCGGTGCATTTTTAAGCTAGCGCAAATCTGATAACACAGATCGACGCAGCTTAAAAATCCGCATCGAATGCACTATACTACATCGAGAAACGCTTGATACAAAAATTAGTTATGATCGTTTGAAAAATGATGCATTAGTGTATGTTGAGTTTCCATGTACACTCAACATTGCTTCCAAAAACATTTTGACAAAAATTTTTTCGAAAAATTTCAAAATAATTTAGCAAAAAGTAGATGTTTTTAGATTCCATTTTTCAAGGCAAAGACGATGGACAATGTTATTCAACGAAAAAATTAATTGTTCAGGGTGAAAATCGAGGATATAAGTGTGAACTTATATCAGTTGATATCTCGGTGCATTTTTAAGCTAGCGCAAATCTGATAACACAGATCGACGCAGCTTAAAAATCCGCATCGAATGCACTATACTACATTGAGAAAAGCTTAATACAAAAATTAGTTATGATCGTTTGAAAAATGATGCATTAGTGTATGTTGAGTTTTCATGTACACTCAACATTGCTTCCAAAAACATTTTGACAAAAATTTTTTCGAAAAATTTCAAAATAATTTAGCAAAAAGTAGATGTTTTTAGATTCCATTTTTCAAGGCAAAGACGATGGACAATGTTATTCAACGAAAAAATTAATTCTTCAGGGTGAAAATCGAGGATATAAGTGTGAACTTATATCAGTTGATATCTCGGTGCATTTTTAAGCTAGCGCAAATCTGATAACACAGATCGACGCAGCTTAAAAATCCGCATCGAATGCACTATACTACATTGAGAAAAGCTTAATACAAAAATTAGTTATGATCGTTTGAAAAATGATGCATTAGTGTATGTTGAGTTTCCATGTACACTCAACATTGCTTCCAAAAACATTTTGACAAAAATTTTTTCGAAAAATTTCAAAATAATTTAGCAAAAAGTAGATGTTTTTAGATTCCATTTTTCAAGGCAAAGACGATGGACAATGTTATTCAACGAAAAAATCAATTCTTCAGGGTGAAAATCGAGGATATAAGTGTGAACTTATATCAGTTGATATCTCGGTGCATTTTTAAGCTAGCGCAAATCTGATAACACAGATCGACGCAGCTTAAAAATCCGCATCGAATGCACTATACTACATCGAGAAACGCTTGATACAAAAATTAGTTATGATCGTTTGAAAAATGATGCATTAGTGTATGTTGAGTTTCCATGTACACTCAACATTGCTTCCAAAAACATTTTGACAAAAATTTTTTCGAAAAATTTCAAAATAATTTAGCAAAAAGTAGATGTTTTTAGATTCCATTTTTCAAGGCAAAGACGATGGACAATGTTATTCAACGAAAAAATTAATTGTTCAGGGTGAAAATCGAGGATATAAGTGTGAACTTATATCAGTTGATATCTCGGTGCATTTTTAAGCTAGCGCAAATCTGATAACACAGATCGACGCAGCTTAAAAATCCGCATCGAATGCACTATACTACATTGAGAAAAGCTTAATACAAAAATTAGTTATGATCGTTTGAAAAATGATGCATTAGTGTATGTTGAGTTTTCATGTACACTCAACATTGCTTCCAAAAACATTTTGACAAAAATTTTTTCGAAAAATTTCAAAATAATTTAGCAAAAAGTAGATGTTTTTAGATTCCATTTTTCAAGGCAAAGACGATGGACAATGTTATTCAACGAAAAAATTAATTCTTCAGGGTGAAAATCGAGGATATAAGTGTGAACTTATATCAGTTGATATCTCGGTGCATTTTTAAGCTAGCGCAAATCTGATAACACAGATCGACGCAGCTTAAAAATCCGCATCGAATGCACTATACTACATTGAGAAAAGCTTAATACAAAAATTAGTTATGATCGTTTGAAAAATGATGCATTAGTGTATGTTGAGTTTCCATGTACACTCAACATTGCTTCCAAAAACATTTTGACAAAAATTTTTTCGAAAAATTTCAAAATAATTTAGCAAAAAGTAGATGTTTTTAGATTCCATTTTTCAAGGCAAAGACGATGGACAATGTTATTCAACGAAAAAATTAATTGTTCAGGGTGAAAATCGAGGATATAAGTGTGAACTTATATCAGTTGATATCTCGGTGCATTTTTAAGCTAGCGCAAATCTGATAACACAGATCGACGCAGCTTAAAAATCCGCATCGAATGCACTATACTACATTGAGAAAAGCTTGATACAAAAATTAGTTATGATCGTTTGAAAAATGATGCATTAGTGTATGTTGAGTTTCCATGTACACTCAACATTGCTTCCAAAAACATTTTGACAAAAATTTTTTCGAAAAATTTCAAAATAATTTAGCAAAAAGTAGATGTTTTTAGATTCCATTTTTCAAGGCAAAGACGATGGACAATGTTATTCAACGAAAAAATTAATTGTTCAGGGTGAAAATCGAGGATATAAGTGTGAACTTATATCAGTTGATATCTCGGTGCATTTTTAAGCTAGCGCAAATCTGATAACACAGATCGACGCAGCTTAAAAATCCGCATCGAATGCACTATACTACATTGAAAAAAGCTTGATACAAAAATTAGTTATGATCGTTTGAAAAATGATGCATTAGTGTATGTTGAGTTTCCATGTACACTCAACATTGCTTCCAAAAACATTTTGACAAAAATTTTTTCGAAAAATTTCAAAATAATTTAGCAAAAAGTAGATGTTTTTAGATTCCATTTTTCAAGGCAAAGACGATAGACAATGTTATTCAACGAAAAAATTGATTCTTCAGGGTGAAAATCGAGGATATAAGTGTGAACTTATATCAGTTGATATCTCGGTGCATTTTTAAGCTAGCGCAAATCTGATAACACAGATCGACGCAGCTTAAAAATCCGCATCGAATGCACTATACTACATTGAGAAAAGCTTAATACAAAAATTAGTTATGATCGTTTGAAAAATGATGCATTAGTGTATGTTGAGTTTCCATGTACACTCAACATTGCTTCCAAAAACATTTTGACAAAAATTTTTTCGAAAAATTTCAAAATAATTTAGCAAAAAGTAGAAGTTTTTAGATTCCATTTTTTAAGGCAAAGACGATAGACAATGTTATTCAACGAAAAAATCAATTCTTCAGGGTGAAAATCGAGGATATAAGTGTGAACTTATATCAGTTGATATCTCGGTGCATTTTTAAGCTAGCGCAAATCTGATAACACAGATCGACGCAGCTTAAAAATCCGCATCGAATGCACTATACTACATTGAGAAACGCTTAATACACAAATTAGTTATGATTGTTTGAAAAATGATGCATTAGTGTATGTTGAGTTTCCATGTACACTCAACATTGCTTCCAAAAACATTTTGACAAAAATTTTTTCGAAAAATTTCAAAATAATTTAGCAAAAAGTAGATGTTTTTAGATTCCATTTTTCAAGGCAAAGACGATGGACAATGTTATTCAACGAAAAAATTAATTCTTCAGGGTGAAAATCGAGGATATAAGTGTGAACTTATATCAGTTGATATCTCGGTGCATTTTTAAGCTAGCGCAAATCTGATAACACAGATCGACGCAGCTTAAAAATCCGCATCGAATGCACTATACTACATTGAGAAACGCTTAATACACAAATTAGTTATGATTGTTTGAAAAATGATGCATTAGTGTATGTTGAGTTTCCATGTACACTCAACATTGCTTCCAAAAACATTTTGACAAAAATTTTTTCGAAAAATTTCAAAATAATTTAGCAAAAAGTAGATGTTTTTAGATTCCATTTTTCAAGGCAAAGACGATGGACAATGTTATTCAACGAAAAAATTAATTGTTCAGGGTGAAAATCGAGGATATAAGTGTGAACTTATATCAGTTGATATCTCGGTGCATTTTTAAGCTAGCGCAAATCTGATAACACAGATCGACGCAGCTTAAAAATCCGCATCGAATGCACTATACTACATTGAGAAAAGCTTAATACAAAAATTAGTTATGATCGTTTGAAAAATGATGCATTAGTGTATGTTGAGTTTTCATGTACACTCAACATTGCTTCCAAAAACATTTTGACAAAAATTTTTTCGAAAAATTTCAAAATAATTTAGCAAAAAGTAGATGTTTTTAGATTCCATTTTTCAAGGCAAAGACGATGGACAATGTTATTCAACGAAAAAATTAATTCTTCAGGGTGAAAATCGAGGATATAAGTGTGAACTTATATCAGTTGATATCTCGGTGCATTTTTAAGCTAGCGCAAATCTGATAACACAGATCGACGCAGCTTAAAAATCCGCATCGAATGCACTATACTACATTGAGAAAAGCTTAATACAAAAATTAGTTATGATCGTTTGAAAAATGATGCATTAGTGTATGTTGAGTTTCCATGTACACTCAACATTGCTTCCAAAAACATTTTGACAAAAATTTTTTCGAAAAATTTCAAAATAATTTAGCAAAAAGTAGATGTTTTTAGATTCCATTTTTCAAGGCAAAGACGATGGACAATGTTATTCAACGAAAAAATTAATTGTTCAGGGTGAAAATCGAGGATATAAGTGTGAACTTATATCAGTTGATATCTCGGTGCATTTTTAAGCTAGCGCAAATCTGATAACACAGATCGACGCAGCTTAAAAATCCGCATCGAATGCACTATACTACATTGAGAAAAGCTTGATACAAAAATTAGTTATGATCGTTTGAAAAATGATGCATTAGTGTATGTTGAGTTTCCATGTACACTCAACATTGCTTCCAAAAACATTTTGACAAAAATTTTTTCGAAAAATTTCAAAATAATTTAGCAAAAAGTAGATGTTTTTAGATTCCATTTTTCAAGGCAAAGACGATGGACAATGTTATTCAACGAAAAAATTAATTGTTCAGGGTGAAAATCGAGGATATAAGTGTGAACTTATATCAGTTGATATCTCGGTGCATTTTTAAGCTAGCGCAAATCTGATAACACAGATCGACGCAGCTTAAAAATCCGCATCGAATGCACTATACTACATTGAGAAACGCTTAATACACAAATTAGTTATGATTGTTTGAAAAATGATGCATTAGTGTATGTTGAGTTTCCATGTACACTCAACATTGCTTCCAAAAACATTTTGACAAAAATTTTTTCGAAAAATTTCAAAATAATTTAGCAAAAAGTAGAAGTTTTTAGATTCCATTTTTTAAGGCAAAGACGATAGACAATGTTATTCAACGAAAAAATCAATTCTTCAGGGTGAAAATCGAGGATATAAGTGTGAACTTATATCAGTTGATATCTCGGTGCATTTTTAAGCTAGCGCAAATCTGATAACACAGATCGACGCAGCTTAAAAATCCGCATCGAATGCACTATACTACATTGAGAAACGCTTAATACACAAATTAGTTATGATTGTTTGAAAAATGATGCATTAGTGTATGTTGAGTTTCCATGTACACTCAACATTGCTTCCAAAAACATTTTGACAAAAATTTTTTCGAAAAATTTCAAAATAATTTAGCAAAAAGTAGATGTTTTTAGATTCCATTTTTCAAGGCAAAGACGATGGACAATGTTATTCAACGAAAAAATTAATTCTTCAGGGTGAAAATCGAGGATATAAGTGTGAACTTATATCAGTTGATATCTCGGTGCATTTTTAAGCTAGCGCAAATCTGATAACACAGATCGACGCAGCTTAAAAATCCGCATCGAATGCACTATACTACATTGAGAAACGCTTAATACACAAATTAGTTATGATTGTTTGAAAAATGATGCATTAGTGTATGTTGAGTTTCCATGTACACTCAACATTGCTTCCAAAAACATTTTGACAAAAATTTTTTCGAAAAATTTCAAAATAATTTAGCAAAAAGTAGATGTTTTTAGATTCCATTTTTCAAGGCAAAGACGATGGACAATGTTATTCAACGAAAAAATTAATTGTTCAGGGTGAAAATCGAGGATATAAGTGTGAACTTATATCAGTTGATATCTCGGTGCATTTTTAAGCTAGCGCAAATCTGATAACACAGATCGACGCAGCTTAAAAATCCGCATCGAATGCACTATACTACATTGAGAAAAGCTTAATACAAAAATTAGTTATGATCGTTTGAAAAATGATGCATTAGTGTATGTTGAGTTTTCATGTACACTCAACATTGCTTCCAAAAACATTTTGACAAAAATTTTTTCGAAAAATTTCAAAATAATTTAGCAAAAAGTAGATGTTTTTAGATTCCATTTTTCAAGGCAAAGACGATGGACAATGTTATTCAACGAAAAAATTAATTCTTCAGGGTGAAAATCGAGGATATAAGTGTGAACTTATATCAGTTGATATCTCGGTGCATTTTTAAGCTAGCGCAAATCTGATAACACAGATCGACGCAGCTTAAAAATCCGCATCGAATGCACTATACTACATTGAGAAAAGCTTAATACAAAAATTAGTTATGATCGTTTGAAAAATGATGCATTAGTGTATGTTGAGTTTCCATGTACACTCAACATTGCTTCCAAAAACATTTTGACAAAAATTTTTTCGAAAAATTTCAAAATAATTTAGCAAAAAGTAGATGTTTTTAGATTCCATTTTTCAAGGCAAAGACGATGGACAATGTTATTCAACGAAAAAATTAATTGTTCAGGGTGAAAATCGAGGATATAAGTGTGAACTTATATCAGTTGATATCTCGGTGCATTTTTAAGCTAGCGCAAATCTGATAACACAGATCGACGCAGCTTAAAAATCCGCATCGAATGCACTATACTACATTGAGAAAAGCTTGATACAAAAATTAGTTATGATCGTTTGAAAAATGATGCATTAGTGTATGTTGAGTTTCCATGTACACTCAACATTGCTTCCAAAAACATTTTGACAAAAATTTTTTCGAAAAATTTCAAAATAATTTAGCAAAAAGTAGATGTTTTTAGATTCCATTTTTCAAGGCAAAGACGATGGACAATGTTATTCAACGAAAAAATTAATTGTTCAGGGTGAAAATCGAGGATATAAGTGTGAACTTATATCAGTTGATATCTCGGTGCATTTTTAAGCTAGCGCAAATCTGATAACACAGATCGACGCAGCTTAAAAATCCGCATCGAATGCCCTATACTACATTGAAAAAAGCTTGATACAAAAATTAGTTATGATCGTTTGAAAAATGATGCATTAGTGTATGTTGAGTTTCCATGTACACTCAACATTGCTTCCAAAAACATTTTGACAAAAATTTTTTCGAAAAATTTCAAAATAATTTAGCAAAAAGTAGATGTTTTTAGATTCCATTTTTCAAGGCAAAGACGATAGACAATGTTATTCAACGAAAAAATTGATTCTTCAGGGTGAAAATCGAGGATATAAGTGTGAACTTATATCAGTTGATATCTCGGTGCATTTTTAAGCTAGCGCAAATCTGATAACACAGATCGACGCAGCTTAAAAATCCGCATCGAATGCACTATACTACATTGAGAAAAGCTTAATACAAAAATTAGTTATGATCGTTTGAAAAATGATGCATTAGTGTATGTTGAGTTTCCATGTACACTCAACATTGCTTCCAAAAACATTTTGACAAAAATTTTTTCGAAAAATTTCAAAATAATTTAGCAAAAAGTAGAAGTTTTTAGATTCCATTTTTTAAGGCAAAGACGATAGACAATGTTATTCAACGAAAAAATCAATTCTTCAGGGTGAAAATCGAGGATATAAGTGTGAACTTATATCAGTTGATATCTCGGTGCATTTTTAAGCTAGCGCAAATCTGATAACACAGATCGACGCAGCTTAAAAATCCGCATCGAATGCACTATACTACATTGAGAAACGCTTAATACACAAATTAGTTATGATTGTTTGAAAAATGATGCATTAGTGTATGTTGAGTTTCCATGTACACTCAACATTGCTTCCAAAAACATTTTGACAAAAATTTTTTCGAAAAATTTCAAAATAATTTAGCAAAAAGTAGATGTTTTTAGATTCCATTTTTCAAGGCAAAGACGATGGACAATGTTATTCAACGAAAAAATTAATTCTTCAGGGTGAAAATCGAGGATATAAGTGTGAACTTATATCAGTTGATATCTCGGTGCATTTTTAAGCTAGCGCAAATCTGATAACACAGATCGACGCAGCTTAAAAATCCGCATCGAATGCACTATACTACATCGAGAAACGCTTGATACAAAAATTAGTTATGATCGTTTGAAAAATGATGCATTAGTGTATGTTGAGTTTCCATGTACACTCAACATTGCTTCCAAAAACATTTTGACAAAAATTTTTTCGAAAAATTTCAAAATAATTTAGCAAAAAGTAGATGTTTTTAGATTCCATTTTTCAAGGCAAAGACGATGGACAATGTTATTCAACGAAAAAATTAATTGTTCAGGGTGAAAATCGAGGATATAAGTGTGAACTTATATCAGTTGATATCTCGGTGCATTTTTAAGCTAGCGCAAATCTGATAACACAGATCGACGCAGCTTAAAAATCCGCATCGAATGCACTATACTACATTGAGAAAAGCTTGATACAAAAATTAGTTATGATCGTTTGAAAAATGATGCATTAGTGTATGTTGAGTTTCCATGTACACTCAACATTGCTTCCAAAAACATTTTGACAAAAATTTTTTCGAAAAATTTCAAAATAATTTAGCAAAAAGTAGATGTTTTTAGATTCCATTTTTTAAGGCAAAGACGATAGACAATGTTATTCAACGAAAAAATCAATTCCTCAGGGTGAAAATCGAGGATATAAGTGTGAACTTATATCAGTTGATATCTCGGTGCATTTTTAAGCTAGCGCAAATCTGATAACACAGATCGACGCAGCTTAAAAATCCGCATCGAATGCACTATACTACATCGAGAAACGCTTGATACAAAAATTAGTTATGATCGTTTGAAAAATGATGCATTAGTGTATGTTGAGTTTCCATGTACACTCAACATTGCTTCCAAAAACATTTTGACAAAAATTTTTTCGAAAAATTTCAAAATAATTTAGCAAAAAGTAGATGTTTTTAGATTCCATTTTTCAAGGCAAAGACGATGGACAATGTTATTCAACGAAAAAATTAATTCTTCAGGGTGAAAATCGAGGATATAAGTGTGAACTTATATCAGTTGATATCTCGGTGCATTTTTAAGCTAGCGCAAATCTGATAACACAGATCGACGCAGCTTAAAAATCCGCATCGAATGCACTATACTACATCGAGAAACGCTTGATACAAAAATTAGTTATGATCGTTTGAAAAATGATGCATTAGTGTATGTTGAGTTTCCATGTACACTCAACATTGCTTCCAAAAACATTTTGACAAAAATTTTTTCGAAAAATTTCAAAATAATTTAGCAAAAAGTAGATGTTTTTAGATTCCATTTTTCAAGGCAAAGACGATGGACAATGTTATTCAACGAAAAAATTAATTGTTCAGGGTGAAAATCGAGGATATAAGTGTGAACTTATATCAGTTGATATCTCGGTGCATTTTTAAGCTAGCGCAAATCTGATAACACAGATCGACGCAGCTTAAAAATCCGCATCGAATGCACTATACTACATTGAGAAAAGCTTGATACAAAAATTAGTTATGATCGTTTGAAAAATGATGCATTAGTGTATGTTGAGTTTCCATGTACACTCAACATTGCTTCCAAAAACATTTTGACAAAAATTTTTTCGAAAAATTTCAAAATAATTTAGCAAAAAGTAGATGTTTTTAGATTCCATTTTTCAAGGCAAAGACGATAGACAATGTTATTCAACGAAAAAATTAATTGTTCAGGGTGAAAATCGAGGATATAAGTGTGAACTTATATCAGTTGATATCTCGGTGCATTTTTAAGCTAGCGCAAATCTGATAACACAGATCGACGCAGCTTAAAAATCCGCATCGAATGCACTATACTACATTGAAAAAAGCTTGATACAAAAATTAGTTATGATCGTTTGAAAAATGATGCATTAGTGTATGTTGAGTTTCCATGTACACTCAACATTGCTTCCAAAAACATTTTGACAAAAATTTTTTCGAAAAATTTCAAAATAATTTAGCAAAAAGTAGATGTTTTTAGATTCCATTTTTCAAGGCAAAGACGATAGACAATGTTATTCAACGAAAAAATTGATTCTTCAGGGTGAAAATCGAGGATATAAGTGTGAACTTATATCAGTTGATATCTCGGTGCATTTTTAAGCTAGCGCAAATCTGATAACACAGATCGACGCAGCTTAAAAATCCGCATCGAATGCACTATACTACATTGAGAAAAGCTTAATACAAAAATTAGTTATGATCGTTTGAAAAATGATGCATTAGTGTATGTTGAGTTTCCATGTACACTCAACATTGCTTCCAAAAACATTTTGACAAAAATTTTTTCGAAAAATTTCAAAATAATTTAGCAAAAAGTAGATGTTTTTAGATTCCATTCTTCAAGGCAAAGACGATGGACAATGTTATTCAACGAAAAAATTAATTGTTCAGGGTGAAAATCGAGGATATAAGTGTGAACTTATATCAGTTGATATCTCGGTGCATTTTTAAGCTAGCGCAAATCTGATAACACAGATCGACGCAGCTTAAAAATCCGCATCGAATGCACTATACTACATTGAAAAAAGCTTGATACAAAAATTAGTTATGATCGTTTGAAAAATGATGCATTAGTGTATGTTGAGTTTCCATGTACACTCAACATTGCTTCCAAAAACATTTTGACAAAAATTTTTTCGAAAAATTTCAAAATAATTTAGCAAAAAGTAGATGTTTTTGGATTCCATTTTTCAAGGCAAAGACGATAGACAATGTTATTCAACGAAAAAATTGATTCTTCAGGGTGAAAATCGAGGATATAAGTGTGAACTTATATCAGTTGATATCTCGGTGCATTTTTAAGCTAGCGCAAATCTGATAACACAGATCGACGCAGCTTAAAAATCCGCATCGAATGCACTATACTACATTGAGAAAAGCTTAATACAAAAATTAGTTATGATCGTTTGAAAAATGATGCATTAGTGTATGTTGAGTTTCCATGTACACTCAACATTGCTTCCAAAAACATTTTGACAAAAATTTTTTCGAAAAATTTCAAAATAATTTAGCAAAAAGTAGAAGTTTTTAGATTCCATTTTTTAAGGCAAAGACGATAGACAATGTTATTCAACGAAAAAATCAATTCTTCAGGGTGAAAATCGAGGATATAAGTGTGAACTTATATCAGTTGATATCTTGGTGCATTTTTAAGCTAGCGCAAATCTGATAACACAGATCGACGCAGCTTAAAAATCCGCATCGAATGCACTATACTACATCGAGAAACGCTTGATACAAAAATTAGTTATGATCGTTTGAAAAATGATGCATTAGTGTATGTTGAGTTTCCATGTACACTCAACATTGCTTCCAAAAACATTTTGACAAAAATTTTTTCGAAAAATTTCAAAATAATTTAGCAAAAAGTAGATGTTTTTAGATTCCATTTTTCAAGGCAAAGACGATGGACAATGTTATTCAACGAAAAAATTAATTGTTCAGGGTGAAAATCGAGGATATAAGTGTGAACTTATATCAGTTGATATCTCGGTGCATTTTTAAGCTAGCGCAAATCTGATAACACAGATCGACGCAGCTTAAAAATCCGCATCGAATGCACTATACTACATTGAGAAAAGCTTAATACAAAAATTAGTTATGATCGTTTGAAAAATGATGCATTAGTGTATGTTGAGTTTTCATGTACACTCAACATTGCTTCCAAAAACATTTTGACAAAAATTTTTTCGAAAAATTTCAAAATAATTTAGCAAAAAGTAGATGTTTTTAGATTCCATTTTTCAAGGCAAAGACGATGGACAATGTTATTCAACGAAAAAATTAATTCTTCAGGGTGAAAATCGAGGATATAAGTGTGAACTTATATCAGTTGATATCTCGGTGCATTTTTAAGCTAGCGCAAATCTGATAACACAGATCGACGCAGCTTAAAAATCCGCATCGAATGCACTATACTACATTGAGAAAAGCTTAATACAAAAATTAGTTATGATCGTTTGAAAAATGATGCATTAGTGTATGTTGAGTTTCCATGTACACTCAACATTGCTTCCAAAAACATTTTGACAAAAATTTTTTCGAAAAATTTCAAAATAATTTAGCAAAAAGTAGATGTTTTTAGATTCCATTTTTCAAGGCAAAGACGATGGACAATGTTATTCAACGAAAAAATTAATTGTTCAGGGTGAAAATCGAGGATATAAGTGTGAACTTATATCAGTTGATATCTCGGTGCATTTTTAAGCTAGCGCAAATCTGATAACACAGATCGACGCAGCTTAAAAATCCGCATCGAATGCACTATACTACATTGAGAAAAGCTTGATACAAAAATTAGTTATGATCGTTTGAAAAATGATGCATTAGTGTATGTTGAGTTTCCATGTACACTCAACATTGCTTCCAAAAACATTTTGACAAAAATTTTTTCGAAAAATTTCAAAATAATTTAGCAAAAAGTAGATGTTTTTAGATTCCATTTTTCAAGGCAAAGACGATGGACAATGTTATTCAACGAAAAAATTAATTGTTCAGGGTGAAAATCGAGGATATAAGTGTGAACTTATATCAGTTGATATCTCGGTGCATTTTTAAGCTAGCGCAAATCTGATAACACAGATCGACGCAGCTTAAAAATCCGCATCGAATGCACTATACTACATTGAAAAAAGCTTGATACAAAAATTAGTTATGATCGTTTGAAAAATGATGCATTAGTGTATGTTGAGTTTCCATGTACACTCAACATTGCTTCCAAAAACATTTTGACAAAAATTTTTTCGAAAAATTTCAAAATAATTTAGCAAAAAGTAGATGTTTTTAGATTCCATTTTTCAAGGCAAAGACGATAGACAATGTTATTCAACGAAAAAATTGATTCTTCAGGGTGAAAATCGAGGATATAAGTGTGAACTTATATCAGTTGATATCTCGGTGCATTTTTAAGCTAGCGCAAATCTGATAACACAGATCGACGCAGCTTAAAAATCCGCATCGAATGCACTATACTACATTGAGAAAAGCTTAATACAAAAATTAGTTATGATCGTTTGAAAAATGATGCATTAGTGTATGTTGAGTTTCCATGTACACTCAACATTGCTTCCAAAAACATTTTGACAAAAATTTTTTCGAAAAATTTCAAAATAATTTAGCAAAAAGTAGAAGTTTTTAGATTCCATTTTTTAAGGCAAAGACGATAGACAATGTTATTCAACGAAAAAATCAATTCTTCAGGGTGAAAATCGAGGATATAAGTGTGAACTTATATCAGTTGATATCTCGGTGCATTTTTAAGCTAGCGCAAATCTGATAACACAGATCGACGCAGCTTAAAAATCCGCATCGAATGCACTATACTACATTGAGAAACGCTTAATACACAAATTAGTTATGATTGTTTGAAAAATGATGCATTAGTGTATGTTGAGTTTCCATGTACACTCAACATTGCTTCCAAAAACATTTTGACAAAAATTTTTTCGAAAAATTTCAAAATAATTTAGCAAAAAGTAGATGTTTTTAGATTCCATTTTTCAAGGCAAAGACGATGGACAATGTTATTCAACGAAAAAATTAATTCTTCAGGGTGAAAATCGAGGATATAAGTGTGAACTTATATCAGTTGATATCTCGGTGCATTTTTAAGCTAGCGCAAATCTGATAACACAGATCGACGCAGCTTAAAAATCCGCATCGAATGCACTATACTACATCGAGAAACGCTTGATACAAAAATTAGTTATGATCGTTTGAAAAATGATGCATTAGTGTATGTTGAGTTTCCATGTACACTCAACATTGCTTCCAAAAACATTTTGACAAAAATTTTTTCGAAAAATTTCAAAATAATTTAGCAAAAAGTAGATGTTTTTAGATTCCATTTTTCAAGGCAAAGACGATGGACAATGTTATTCAACGAAAAAATTAATTGTTCAGGGTGAAAATCGAGGATATAAGTGTGAACTTATATCAGTTGATATCTCGGTGCATTTTTAAGCTAGCGCAAATCTGATAACACAGATCGACGCAGCTTAAAAATCCGCATCGAATGCACTATACTACATTGAGAAAAGCTTGATACAAAAATTAGTTATGATCGTTTGAAAAATGATGCATTAGTGTATGTTGAGTTTCCATGTACACTCAACATTGCTTCCAAAAACATTTTGACAAAAATTTTTTCGAAAAATTTCAAAATAATTTAGCAAAAAGTAGATGTTTTTAGATTCCATTTTTCAAGGCAAAGACGATAGACAATGTTATTCAACGAAAAAATTGATTCTTCAGGGTGAAAATCGAGGATATAAGTGTGAACTTATATCAGTTGATATCTCGGTGCATTTTTAAGCTAGCGCAAATCTGATAACACAGATCGACGCAGCTTAAAAATCCGCATCGAATGCACTACACTACATTGAGAAAAGCTTAATACAAAAATTAGTTATGATCGTTTGAAAAATGATGCATTAGTGTATGTTGAGTTTCCATGTACACTCAACATTGCTTCCAAAAACATTTTGACAAAAATTTTTTCGAAAAATTTCAAAATAATTTAGCAAAAAGTAGATGTTTTTAGATTCCATTTTTCAAGGCAAAGACGATAGACAATGTTATTCAACGAAAAAATTAATTCTTCAGGGTGAAAATCGAGGATATAAGTGTGAACTTATATCAGTTGATATCTCGGTGCATTTTTAAGCTAGCGCAAATCTGATAACACAGATCGACGCAGCTTAAAAATCCGCATCGAATGCACTATACTACATTGAGAAAAGCTTGATACAAAAATTAGTTATGATCGTTTGAAAAATGATGTATTAGTGTATGTTGAGTTTCCATGTACACTCAACATTGCTTCCAAAAACATTTTGACAAAATTTTTTCGAAAAATTTCAAAATAATTTAGCAAAAAGTAGATGTTTTTAGATTCCATTTTTCAAGGCAAAGACGATGGACAATGTTATTCAACGAAAAAATTAATTGTTCAGGGTGAAAATCGAGGATATAAGTGTGAACTTATATCAGTTGATATCTCGGTGCATTTTTAAGCTAGCGCAAATCTGATAACACAGATCGACGCAGCTTAAAAATCCGCATCGAATGCACTATACTACATTGAGAAAAGCTTGATACAAAAATTAGTTATGATCGTTTGAAAAATGATGCATTAGTGTATGTTGAGTTTCCATGTACACTCAACATTGCTTCCAAAAACATTTTGACAAAAATTTTTTCGAAAAATTTCAAAATAATTTAGCAAAAAGTAGATGTTTTTAGATTCCATTTTTCAAGGCAAAGACGATAGACAATGTTATTAAACGAAAAAATTGATTCTTCAGGGTGAAAATCGAGGATATAAGTGTGAACTTATATCAGTTGATATCTCGGTGCATTTTTAAGCTAGCGCAAATCTGATAACACAGATCGACGCAGCTTAAAAATCCGCATCGATTGCACTATACTACATTGAGAAAAGCTTAATACAAAAATTAGTTATGATCGTTTGAAAAATGATGCATTAGTGTATGTTGAGTTTCCATGTACACTCAACATTGCTTCCAAAAACATTTTGACAAAAATTTTTTCGAAAAATTTCAAAATAATTTAGCAAAAAGTAGAAGTTTTTAGATTCCATTTTTTAAGGCAAAGACGATAGACAATGTTATTCAACGAAAAAATCAATTCTTCAGGGTGAAAATCGAGGATATAAGTGTGAACTTATATCAGTTGATATCTCGGTGCATTTTTAAGCTAGCGCAAATCTGATAACACAGATCGACGCAGCTTAAAAATCCGCATCGAATGCACTATACTACATTGAGAAACGCTTAATACACAAATTAGTTATGATTGTTTGAAAAATGATGCATTAGTGTATGTTGAGTTTCCATGTACACTCAACATTGCTTCCAAAAACATTTTGACAAAAATTTTTTCGAAAAATTTCAAAATAATTTAGCAAAAAGTAGATGTTTTTAGATTCCATTTTTCAAGGCAAAGACGATAGACAATGTTATTCAACGAAAAAATTGATTCTTCAGGGTGAAAATCGAGGATATAAGTGTGAACTTATATCAGTTGATATCTCGGTGCATTTTTAAGCTAGCGCAAATCTGATAACACAGATCGACGCAGCTTAAAAATCCGCATCGATTGCACTATACTACATTGAGAAAAGCTTGATACAAAAATTAGTTATGATCGTTTGAAAAATGATGTATTAGTGTATGTTGAGTTTCCATGTACACTCAACATTGCTTCCAAAAACATTTTGACAAAATTTTTTCGAAAAATTTCAAAATAATTTAGCAAAAAGTAGATGTTTTTAGATTCCATTTTTCAAGGCAAAGACGATGGACAATGTTATTCAACGAAAAAATTAATTGTTCAGGGTGAAAATCGAGGATATAAGTGTGAACTTATATCAGTTGATATCTCGGTGCATTTTTAAGCTAGCGCAAATCTGATAACACAGATCGACGCAGCTTAAAAATCCGCATCGAATGCACTATACTACATTGAGAAAAGCTTGATACAAAAATTAGTTATGATCGTTTGAAAAATGATGCATTAGTGTATGTTGAGTTTCCATGTACACTCAACATTGCTTCCAAAAACATTTTGACAAAAATTTTTTCGAAAAATTTCAAAATAATTTAGCAAAAAGTAGATGTTTTTAGATTCCATTTTTCAAGGCAAAGACGATAGACAATGTTATTCAACGAAAAAATTGATTCTTCAGGGTGAAAATCGAGGATATAAGTGTGAACTTATATCAGTTGATATCTCGGTGCATTTTTAAGCTAGCGCAAATCTGATAACACAGATCGACGCAGCTTAAAAATCCGCATCGATTGCACTATACTACATTGAGAAAAGCTTAATACAAAAATTAGTTATGATCGTTTGAAAAATGATGCATTAGTGTATGTTGAGTTTCCATGTACACTCAACATTGCTTCCAAAAACATTTTGACAAAAATTTTTTCGAAACATTTCAAAATAATTTAGCAAAAAGTAGAAGTTTTTAGATTCCATTTTTTAAGGCAAAGACGATAGACAATGTTATTCAACGAAAAAATCAATTCTTCAGGGTGAAAATCGAGGATATAAGTGTGAACTTATATCAGTTGATATCTCGGTGCATTTTTAAGCTAGCGCAAATCTGATAACACAGATCGACGCAGCTTAAAAATCCGCATCGAATGCACTATACTACATTGAGAAACGCTTAATACACAAATTAGTTATGATTGTTTGAAAAATGATGCATTAGTGTATGTTGAGTTTCCATGTACACTCAACATTGCTTCCAAAAACATTTTGACAAAAATTTTTTCGAAAAATTTCAAAATAATTTAGCAAAAAGTAGATGTTTTTAGATTCCATTTTTCAAGGCAAAGACGATAGACAATGTTATTCAACGAAAAAATTGATTCTTCAGGGTGAAAATCGAGGATATAAGTGTGAACTTATATCAGTTGATATCTCGGTGCATTTTTAAGCTAGCGCAAATCTGATAACACAGATCGACGCAGCTTAAAAATCCGCATCGATTGCACTATACTACATTGAGAAAAGCTTAATACAAAAATTAGTTATGATCGTTTGAAAAATGATGCATTAGTGTATGTTGAGTTTCCATGTACACTCAACATTGCTTCCAAAAACATTTTGACAAAAATTTTTTCGAAAAATTTCAAAATAATTTAGCAAAAAGTAGAAGTTTTTAGATTCCATTTTTTAAGGCAAAGACGATAGACAATGTTATTCAACGAAAAAATCAATTCTTCAGGGTGAAAATCGAGGATATAAGTGTGAACTTATATCAGTTGATATCTCGGTGCATTTTTAAGCTAGCGCAAATCTGATAACACAGATCGACGCAGCTTAAAAATCCGCATCGAATGCACTATACTACATTGAGAAACGCTTAATACACAAATTAGTTATGATTGTTTGAAAAATGATGCATTAGTGTATGTTGAGTTTCCATGTACACTCAACATTGCTTCCAAAAACATTTTGACAAAAATTTTTTCGAAAAATTTCAAAATAATTTAGCAAAAAGTAGATGTTTTTAGATTCCATTTTTCAAGGCAAAGACGATGGACAATGTTATTCAACGAAAAAATTAATTCTTCAGGGTGAAAATCGAGGATATAAGTGTGAACTTATATCAGTTGATATCTCGGTGCATTTTTAAGCTAGCGCAAATCTGATAACACAGATCGACGCAGCTTAAAAATCCGCATCGAATGCACTATACTACATCGAGAAACGCTTGATACAAAAATTAGTTATGATCGTTTGAAAAATGATGCATTAGTGTATGTTGAGTTTCCATGTACACTCAACATTGCTTCCAAAAACATTTTGACAAAAATTTTTTCGAAAAATTTCAAAATAATTTAGCAAAAAGTAGATGTTTTTAGATTCCATTTTTCAAGGCAAAGACGATGGACAATGTTATTCAACGAAAAAATTGATTCTTCAGGGTGAAAATCGAGGATATAAGTGTGAACTTATATCAGTTGATATCTCGGTGCATTTTTAAGCTAGCGCAAATCTGATAACACAGATCGACGCAGCTTAAAAATCCGCATCGATTGCACTATACTACATTGAGAAAAGCTTAATACAAAAATTAGTTATGATCGTTTGAAAAATGATGCATTAGTGTATGTTGAGTTTCCATGTACACTCAACATTGCTTCCAAAAACATTTTGACAAAAATTTTTTCGAAAAATTTCAAAATAATTTAGCAAAAAGTAGAAGTTTTTAGATTCCATTTTTTAAGGCAAAGACGATAGACAATGTTATTCAACGAAAAAATCAATTCTTCAGGGTGAAAATCGAGGATATAAGTGTGAACTTATATCAGTTGATATCTCGGTGCATTTTTAAGCTAGCGCAAATCTGATAACACAGATCGACGCAGCTTAAAAATCCGCATCGAATGCACTATACTACATTGAGAAACGCTTAATACACAAATTAGTTATGATTGTTTGAAAAATGATGCATTAGTGTATGTTGAGTTTCCATGTACACTCAACATTGCTTCCAAAAACATTTTGACAAAAATTTTTTCGAAAAATTTCAAAATAATTTAGCAAAAAGTAGATGTTTTTAGATTCCATTTTTCAAGGCAAAGACGATGGACAATGTTATTCAACGAAAAAATTAATTCTTCAGGGTGAAAATCGAGGATATAAGTGTGAACTTATATCAGTTGATATCTCGGTGCATTTTTAAGCTAGCGCAAATCTGATAACACAGATTGACGCAGCTTAAAAATCCGCATCGAATGCACTATACTACATCGAGAAACGCTTGATACAAAAATTAGTTATGATCGTTTGAAAAATGATGCATTAGTGTATGTTGAGTTTCCATGTACACTCAACATTGCTTCCAAAAACATTTTGACAAAAATTTTTTCGAAAAATTTCAAAATAATTTAGCAAAAAGTAGATGTTTTTAGATTCCATTTTCCAAGGCAAAGACGATGGACAATGTTATTCAACGAAAAAATTAATTGTTCAGGGTGAAAATCGAGGATATAAGTGTGAACTTATATCAGTTGATATCTCGGTGCATTTTTAAGCTAGCGCAAATCTGATAACACAGATCGACGCAGCTTAAAAATCCGCATCGAATGCACTATACTACATTGAGAAACGCTTAATACACAAATTAGTTATGATTGTTTGAAAAATGATGCATTAGTGTATGTTGAGTTTCCATGTACACTCAACATTGCTTCCAAAAACATTTTGACAAAAATTTTTTCGAAAAATTTCAAAATAATTTAGCAAAAAGTAGATGTTTTTAGATTCCATTTTTCAAGGCAAAGACGATGGACAATGTTATTCAACGAAAAAATTAATTGTTCAGGGTGAAAATCGAGGATATAAGTGTGAACTTATATCAGTTGATATCTCGGTGCATTTTTAAGCTAGCGCAAATCTGATAACACAGATCGACGCAGCTTAAAAATCCGCATCGAATGCACTATACTACATTGAGAAAAGCTTAATACAAAAATTAGTTATGATCGTTTGAAAAATGATGCATTAGTGTATGTTGAGTTTTCATGTACACTCAACATTGCTTCCAAAAACATTTTGACAAAAATTTTTTCGAAAAATTTCAAAATAATTTAGCAAAAAGTAGATGTTTTTAGATTCCATTTTTCAAGGCAAAGACGATAGACAATGTTATTCAACGAAAAAATTGATTCTTCAGGGTGAAAATCGAGGATATAAGTGTGAACTTATATCAGTTGATATCTCGGTGCATTTTTAAGCTAGCGCAAATCTGATAACACAGATCGACGCAGCTTAAAAATCCGCATCGAATGCACTATACTACATTGAGAAAAGCTTAATACAAAAATTAGTTATGATCGTTTGAAAAATGATGCATTAGTGTATGTTGAGTTTCCATGTACACTCAACATTGCTTCCAAAAACATTTTGACAAAAATTTTTTCGAAAAATTTCAAAATAATTTAGCAAAAAGTAGAAGTTTTTAGATTCCATTTTTTAAGGCAAAGACGATAGACAATGTTATTCAACGAAAAAATCAATTCTTCAGGGTGAAAATCGAGGATATAAGTGTGAACTTATATCAGTTGATATCTCGGTGCATTTTTAAGCTAGCGCAAATCTGATAACACAGATCGACGCAGCTTAAAAATCCGCATCGAATGCACTATACTACATTGAGAAAAGCTTAATACAAAAATTAGTTATGATCGTTTGAAAAATGATGCATTAGTGTATGTTGAGTTTCCATGTACACTCAACATTGCTTCCAAAAACATTTTGACAAAAATTTTTTCGAAAAATTTCAAAATAATTTAGCAAAAAGTAGAAGTTTTTAGATTCCATTTTTTAAGGCAAAGACGATAGACAATGTTATTCAACGAAAAAATCAATTCTTCAGGGTGAAAATCGAGGATATAAGTGTGAACTTATATCAGTTGATATCTCGGTGCATTTTTAAGCTAGCGCAAATCTGATAACACAGATCGACGCAGCTTAAAAATCCGCATCGAATGCACTATACTACATTGAGAAACGCTTAATACACAAATTAGTTATGATTGTTTGAAAAATGATGCATTAGTGTATGTTGAGTTTCCATGTACACTCAACATTGCTTCCAAAAACATTTTGACAAAAATTTTTTCGAAAAATTTCAAAATAATTTAGCAAAAAGTAGATGTTTTTAAATTCCATTTTTCAAGGCAAAGACGATGGACAATGTTATTCAACGAAAAAATTAATTCTTCAGGGTGAAAATCGAGGATATAAGTGTGAACTTATATCAGTTGATATCTCGGTGCATTTTTAAGCTAGCGCAAATCTGATAACACAGATCGACGCAGCTTAAAAATCCGCATCGAATGCACTATACTACATCGAGAAACGCTTGATACAAAAATTAGTTATGATCGTTTGAAAAATGATGCATTAGTGTATGTTGAGTTTCCATGTACACTCAACATTGCTTCCAAAAACATTTTGACAAAAATTTTTTCGAAAAATTTCAAAATAATTTAGCAAAAAGTAGATGTTTTTAGATTCCATTTTTCAAGGCAAAGACGATGGACAATGTTATTCAACGAAAAAATTAATTCTTCAGGGTGAAAATCGAGGATATAAGTGTGAACTTATATCAGTTGATATCTCGGTGCATTTTTAAGCTAGCGCAAATCTGATAACACAGATCGACGCAGCTTAAAAATCCGCATCGAATGCACTATACTACATTGAGAAAAGCTTAATACAAAAATTAGTTATGATCGTTTGAAAAATGATGCATTAGTGTATGTTGAGTTTCCATGTACACTCAACATTGCTTCCAAAAACATTTTGACAAAAATTTTTTCGAAAAATTTCAAAATAATTTAGCAAAAAGTAGAAGTTTTTAGATTCCATTTTTTAAGGCAAAGACGATAGACAATGTTATTCAACGAAAAAATCAATTCTTCAGGGTGAAAATCGAGGATATAAGTGTGAACTTATATCAGTTGATATCTCGGTGCATTTTTAAGCTAGCGCAAATCTGATAACACAGATCGACGCAGCTTAAAAATCCGCATCGAATGCACTATACTACATTGAGAAAAGCTTAATACAAAAATTAGTTATGATCGTTTGAAAAATGATGCATTAGTGTATGTTGAGTTTCCATGTACACTCAACATTGCTTCCAAAAACATTTTGACAAAAATTTTTTCGAAAAATTTCAAAATAATTTAGCAAAAAGTAGAAGTTTTTAGATTCCATTTTTTAAGGCAAAGACGATAGACAATGTTATTCAACGAAAAAATCAATTCTTCAGGGTGAAAATCGAGGATATAAGTATGAACTTATATCAGTTGATATCTCGATGCATTTTTAAGCTAGCGCAAATCTGATAACACAGATCGACGCAGCTTAAAAATCCGCATCGAATGCACTATACTACATTGAGAAACGCTTAATACACAAATTAGTTATGATTGTTTGAAAAATGATGCATTAGTGTATGTTGAGTTTCCATGTACACTCAACATTGCTTCCAAAAACATTTTGACAAAAATTTTTTCGAAAAATTTCAAAATAATTTAGCAAAAAGTAGATGTTTTTAAATTCCATTTTTCAAGGCAAAGACGATGGACAATGTTATTCAACGAAAAAATTAATTCTTCAGGGTGAAAATCGAGGATATAAGTGTGAACTTATATCAGTTGATATCTCGGTGCATTTTTAAGCTAGCGCAAATCTGATAACACAGATCGACGCAGCTTAAAAATCCGCATCGAATGCACTATACTACATCGAGAAACGCTTGATACAAAAATTAGTTATGATCGTTTGAAAAATGATGCATTAGTGTATGTTGAGTTTCCATGTACACTCAACATTGCTTCCAAAAACATTTTGACAAAAATTTTTTCGAAAAATTTCAAAATAATTTAGCAAAAAGTAGATGTTTTTAGATTCCATTTTTCAAGGCAAAGACGATGGACAATGTTATTCAACGAAAAAATTAATTGTTCAGGGTGAAAATCGAGGATATAAGTGTGAACTTATATCAGTTGATATCTCGGTGCATTTTTAAGCTAGCGCAAATCTGATAACACAGATCGACGCAGCTTAAAAATCCGCATCGAATGCACTATACTACATTGAGAAACGCTTAATACACAAATTAGTTATGATTGTTTGAAAAATGATGC
Organism: Auanema rhodensis; assembly: GCA_964057225.1. Lineage (NCBI taxonomy): Eukaryota > Metazoa > Nematoda > Chromadorea > Rhabditida > Rhabditidae > Auanema > Auanema rhodense. The sequence goes on along the minus strand of OZ059899.1, from coordinate 2,106,116 downwards.
ATTAGTGTATGTTGAGTTTCCATGTACACTCAACATTGCTTCCAAAAACATTTTGACAAAAATTTTTTCGAAAAATTTCAAAATAATTTAGCAAAAAGTAGATGTTTTTAGATTCCATTTTTCAAGGCAAAGACGATGGACAATGTTATTCAACGAAAAAATTAATTGTTCAGGGTGAAAATCGAGGATATAAGTGTGAACTTATATCAGTTGATATCTCGGTGCATTTTTAAGCTAGCGCAAATCTGATAACACAGATCGACGCAGCTTAAAAATCCGCATCGAATGCACTATACTACATTGAGAAAAGCTTGATACAAAAATTAGTTATGATCGTTTGAAAAATGATGCATTAGTGTATGTTGAGTTTCCATGTACACTCAACATTGCTTCCAAAAACATTTTGACAAAAATTTTTTCGAAAAATTTCAAAATAATTTAGCAAAAAGTAGATGTTTTTAGATTCCATTTTTCAAGGCAAAGACGATAGACAATGTTATTCAACGAAAAAATTAATTGTTCAGGGTGAAAATCGAGGATATAAGTGTGAACTTATATCAGTTGATATCTCGGTGCATTTTTAAGCTAGCGCAAATCTGATAACACAGATCGACGCAGCTTAAAAATCCGCATCGAATGCACTATACTACATTGAGAAAAGCTTAATACAAAAATTAGTTATGATCGTTTGAAAAATGATGCATTAGTGTATGTTGAGTTTCCATGTACACTCAACATTGCTTCCAAAAACATTTTGACAAAAATTTTTTCGAAAAATTTCAAAATAATTTAGCAAAAAGTAGATGTTTTTAGATTCCATTTTTCAAGGCAAAGACGATAGACAATGTTATTCAACGAAAAAATTGATTCTTCAGGGTGAAAATCGAGGATATAAGTGTGAACTTATATCAGTTGATATCTCGGTGCATTTTTAAGCTAGCGCAAATCTGATAACACAGATCGACGCAGCTTAAAAATCCGCATCGAATGCACTATACTACATTGAGAAAAGCTTAATACAAAAATTAGTTATGATCGTTTGAAAAATGATGCATTAGTGTATGTTGAGTTTCCATGTACACTCAACATTGCTTCCAAAAACATTTTGACAAAAATTTTTTCGAAAAATTTCAAAATAATTTAGCAAAAAGTAGATGTTTTTAGATTCCATTTTTCAAGGCAAAGACGATAGACAATGTTATTCAACGAAAAAATTAATTGTTCAGGGTGAAAATCGAGGATATAAGTGTGAACTTATATCAGTTGATATCTCGGTGCATTTTCAAGCTAGCGCAAATCTGATAACACAGATCGACGCAGCTTAAAAATCCGCATCGAATGCACTATACTACATTGAGAAAAGCTTGATACAAAAATTAGTTATGATCGTTTGAAAAATGATGCATTAGTGTATGTTGAGTTTCCATGTACACTCAACATTGCTTCCAAAAACATTTTGACAAAAATTTTTTCGAAAAATTTCAAAATAATTTAGCAAAAAGTAGATGTTTTTAGATTCCATTTTTCAAGGCAAAGACGATAGACAATGTTATTCAACGAAAAAATTGATTCTTCAGGGTGAAAATCGAGGATATAAGTGTGAACTTATATCAGTTGATATCTCGGTGCATTTTTAAGCTAGCGCAAATCTGATAACACAGATCGACGCAGCTTAAAAATCCGCATCGAATGCACTATACTACATTGAGAAAAGCTTAATACAAAAATTAGTTATGATCGTTTGAAAAATGATGCATTAGTGTATGTTGAGTTTCCATGTACACTCAACATTGCTTCCAAAAACATTTTGACAAAAATTTTTTCGAAAAATTTCAAAATAATTTAGCAAAAAGTAGATGTTTTTAGATTCCATTTCTCAAGGCAAAGACGATAGACAATGTTATTCAACGAAAAAATTGATTCTTCAGGGTGAAAATCGAGGATATAAGTGTGAACTTATATCAGTTGATATCTCGGTGCATTTTTAAGCTAGCGCAAATCTGATAACACAGATCGACGCAGCTTAAAAATCCGCATCGAATGCACTATACTACATTGAGAAAAGCTTAATACAAAAATTAGTTATGATCGTTTGAAAAATGATGCATTAGTGTATGTTGAGTTTCCATGTACACTCAACATTGCTTCCAAAAACATTTTGACAAAAATTTTTTCGAAAAATTTCAAAATAATTTAGCAAAAAGTAGATGTTTTTAGATTCCATTTTTCAAGGCAAAGACGATAGACAATGTTATTCAACGAAAAAATTAATTCTTCAGGGTGAAAATCGAGGATATAAGTGTGAACTTATATCAGTTGATATCTCGGTGCATTTTTAAGCTAGCGCAAATCTGATAACACAGATCGACGCAGCTTAAAAATCCGCATCGAATGCACTATACTACATTGAGAAAAGCTTGATACAAAAATTAGTTATGATCGTTTGAAAAATGATGCATTAGTGTATGTTGAGTTTCCATGTACACTCAACATTGCTTCCAAAAACATTTTGACAAAAATTTTTTCGAAAAATTTCAAAATAATTTAGCAAAATGTAGATGTTTTTAGATTCCATTTTTCAAGGCAAAGACGATAGACAATGTTATTCAACGAAAAAATTGATTCTTCAGGGTGAAAATCGAGGATATAAGTGTGAACTTATATCAGTTGATATCTCGGTGCATTTTTAAGCTAGCGCAAATCTGATAACACAGATCGACGCAGCTTAAAAATCCGCATCGAATGCACTATACTACATTGAGAAAAGCTTAATACAAAAATTAGTTATGATCGTTTGAAAAATGATGCATTAGTGTATGTTGAGTTTCCATGTACACTCAACATTGCTTCCAAAAACATTTTGACAAAAATTTTTTCGAAAAATTTCAAAATAATTTAGCAAAAAGTAGATGTTTTTAGATTCCATTTTTTAAGGCAAAGACGATGGACAATGTTATTCAACGAAAAAATTAATTCTTCAGGGTGAAAATCGAGGATATAAGTGTGAACTTATATCAGTTGATATCTCGGTGCATTTTTAAGCTAGCGCAAATCTGATAACACAGATCGACGCAGCTCAAAAATCCGCATCGAATGCACTATACTACATCGAGAAACGCTTGATACAAAAATTAGTTATGATCGTTTGAAAAATGATGCATTAGTGTATGTTGAGTTTCCATGTACACTCAACATTGCTTCCAAAAACATTTTGACAAAAATTTTTTCGAAAAATTTCAAAATAATTTAGCAAAAAGTAGATGTTTTTAGATTCCATTTTTCAAGGCAAAGACGATGGACAATGTTATTCAACGAAAAAATTAATTGTTCAGGGTGAAAATCGAGGATATAAGTGTGAACTTATATCAGTTGATATCTCGGTGCATTTTTAAGCTAGCGCAAATCTGATAACACAGATCGACGCAGCTTAAAAATCCGCATCGAATGCACTATACTACATTGAAAAAAGCTTGATACAAAAATTAGTTATGATCGTTTGAAAAATGATGCATTAGTGTATGTTGAGTTTCCATGTACACTCAACATTGCTTCCAAAAACATTTTGACAAAAATTTTTTCGAAAAATTTCAGAATAATTTAGCAAAAAGTAGATGTTTTTAGATTCCATTTTTCAAGGCAAAGACGATAGACAATGTTATTCAACGAAAAAATTGATTCTTCAGGGTGAAAATCGAGGATATAAGTGTGAACTTATATCAGTTGATATCTCGGTGCATTTTTAAGCTAGCGCAAATCTGATAACACAGATCGACGCAGCTTAAAAATCCGCATCGAATGCACTATACTACATTGAGAAAAGCTTAATACAAAAATTAGTTATGATCGTTTGAAAAATGATGCATTAGTGTATGTTGAGTTTCCATGTACACTCAACATTGCTTCCAAAAACATTTTGACAAAAATTTTTTCGAAAAATTTCAAAATAATTTAGCAAAAAGTAGATGTTTTTAGATTCCATTTTTCAAGGCAAAGACGATAGACAATGTTATTCAACGAAAAAATTAATTCTTCAGGGTGAAAATCGAGGATATAAGTGTGAACTTATATCAGTTGATATCTCGGTGCATTTTTAAGCTAGCGCAAATCTGATAACACAGATCGACGCAGCTTAAAAATCCGCATCGAATGCACTATACTACATCGAGAAACGCTTGATACAAAAATTAGTTATGATCGTTTGAAAAATGATGCATTAGTGTATGTTGAGTTTCCATGTACACTCAACATTGCTTCCAAAAACATTTTGACAAAAATTTTTTCGAAAAATTTCAAAATAATTTAGCAAAAAGTAGATGTTTTTAGATTCCATTTTTCAAGGCAAAGACGATGGACAATGTTATTCAACGAAAAAATTAATTGTTCAGGGTGAAAATCGAGGATATAAGTGTGAACTTATATCAGTTGATATCTCGGTGCATTTTTAAGCTAGCGCAAATCTGATAACACAGATCGACGCAGCTTAAAAATCCGCATCGAATGCACTATACTACATTGAGAAAAGCTTGATACAAAAATTAGTTATGATCGTTTGAAAAATGATGCATTAGTGTATGTTGAGTTTCCATGTACACTCAACATTGCTTCCAAAAACATTTTGACAAAAATTTTTTCGAAAAATTTCAAAATAATTTAGCAAAAAGTAGATGTTTTTAGATTCCATTTTTCAAGGCAAAGACGATAGACAATGTTATTCAACGAAAAAATTAATTGTTCAGGGTGAAAATCGAGGATATAAGTGTGAACTTATATCAGTTGATATCTCGATGCATTTTTAAGTTAGCGCAAATCTGATAACACAGATCGACGCAGCTTAAAAATCCGCATCGAATGCACTATACTACATTGAGAAACGCTTGATACAAAAATTAGTTATGATCGTTTGAAAAATGATGCATTAGTGTATGTTGAGTTTCCATGTACACTCAACATTGCTTCCAAAAACATTTTGACAAAAATTTTTTCGAAAAATTTCAAAATAATTTAGCAAAAAGTAGATGTTTTTAGATTCCATTTTTCAAGGCAAAGACGATAGACAATGTTATTCAACGAAAAAATTAATTCTTCAGGGTGAAAATCGAGGATATAAGTGTGAACTTATATCAGTTGATATCTCGGTGCATTTTTAAGCTAGCGCAAATCTGATAACACAGATCGACGCAGCTTAAAAATCCGCATCGAATGCACTATACTACATCGAGAAACGCTTGATACAAAAATTAGTTATGATCGTTTGAAAAATGATGCATTAGTGTATGTTGAGTTTCCATGTACACTCAACATTGCTTCCAAAAACATTTTGACAAAAATTTTTTCGAAAAATTTCAAAATAATTTAGCAAAAAGTAGATGTTTTTAGATTCCATTTTTCAAGGCAAAGACGATGGACAATGTTATTCAACGAAAAAATTAATTGTTCAGGGTGAAAATCGAGGATATAAGTGTGAACTTATATCAGTTGATATCTCGGTGCATTTTTAAGCTAGCGCAAATCTGATAACACAGATCGACGCAGCTTAAAAATCCGCATCGAATGCACTATACTACATTGAGAAAAGCTTGATACAAAAATTAGTTATGATCGTTTGAAAAATGATGCATTAGTGTATGTTGAGTTTCCATGTACACTCAACATTGCTTCCAAAAACATTTTGACAAAAATTTTTTCGAAAAATTTCAAAATAATTTAGCAAAAAGTAGATGTTTTTAGATTCCATTTTTCAAGGCAAAGACGATAGACAATGTTATTCAACGAAAAAATTAATTGTTCAGGGTGAAAATCGAGGATATAAGTGTGAACTTATATCAGTTGATATCTCGATGCATTTTTAAGTTAGCGCAAATCTGATAACACAGATCGACGCAGCTTAAAAATCCGCATCGAATGCACTATACTACATTGAGAAACGCTTGATACAAAAATTAGTTATGATCGTTTGAAAAATGATGCATTAGTGTATGTTGAGTTTCCATGTACACTCAACATTGCTTCCAAAAACATTTTGACAAAAATTTTTTCGAAAAATTTCAAAATAATTTAGCAAAAAGTAGATGTTTTTAGATTCCATTTTTCAAGGCAAAGACGATAGACAATGTTATTCAACGAAAAAATTAATTCTTCAGGGTGAAAATCGAGGATATAAGTGTGAACTTATATCAGTTGATATCTCGGTGCATTTTTAAGCTAGCGCAAATCTGATAACACAGATCGACGCAGCTTAAAAATCCGCATCGAATGCACTATACTACATCGAGAAACGCTTGATACAAAAATTAGTTATGATCGTTTGAAAAATGATGCATTAGTGTATGTTGAGTTTCCATGTACACTCAACATTGCTTCCAAAAACATTTTGACAAAAATTTTTTCGAAAAATTTCAAAATAATTTAGCAAAAAGTAGATGTTTTTAGATTCCATTTTTCAAGGCAAAGACGATGGACAATGTTATTCAACGAAAAAATTAATTGTTCAGGGTGAAAATCGAGGATATAAGTGTGAACTTATATCAGTTGATATCTCGGTGCATTTTTAAGCTAGCGCAAATCTGATAACACAGATCGACGCAGCTTAAAAATCCGCATCGAATGCACTATACTACATTGAGAAAAGCTTGATACAAAAATTAGTTATGATCGTTTGAAAAATGATGCATTAGTGTATGTTGAGTTTCCATGTACACTCAACATTGCTTCCAAAAACATTTTGACAAAAATTTTTTCGAAAAATTTCAAAATAATTTAGCAAAAAGTAGATGTTTTTAGATTCCATTTTTCAAGGCAAAGACGATAGACAATGTTATTCAACGAAAAAATTAATTGTTCAGGGTGAAAATCGAGGATATAAGTGTGAACTTATATCAGTTGATATCTCGATGCATTTTTAAGTTAGCGCAAATCTGATAACACAGATCGACGCAGTTTAAAAATCCGCATCGAATGCACTATACTACATTGAGAAACGCTTGATACAAAAATTAGTTATGATCGTTTGAAAAATGATGCATTAGTGTATGTTGAGTTTCCATGTACACTCAACATTGCTTCCAAAAACATTTTGACAAAAATTTTTTCGAAAAATTTCAAAATAATTTAGCAAAAAGTAGATGTTTTTAGATTCCATTTTTCAAGGCAAAGACGATGGATAATGTTATTCAACGAAAAAATTAATTCTTCAGGGTGAAAATCGAGGATATAAGTGTGAACTTATATCAGTTGATATCTCGGTGCATTTTTAAGCTAGCGCAAATCTGATAACACAGATCGACGCAGCTTAAAAATCCGCATCGAATGCACTATACTACATTGAGAAACGCTTAATACAAAAATTAGTTATGATCGTTTGAAAAATGATGCATTAGTGTATGTTGAGTTTCCATGTACACTCAACATTGCTTCCAAAAACATTTTGACAAAAATTTTTTCGAAAAATTTCAAAATAATTTAGCAAAAAGTAGATGTTTTTAGATTCCATTTTTCAAGGCAAAGACGATGGACAATGTTATTCAACGAAAAAATTAATTGTTCAGGGTGAAAATCGAGGATATAAGTGTGAACTTATATCAGTTGATATCTCGGTGCATTTTTAAGCTAGCGCAAATCTGATAACACAGATCGACGCAGCTTAAAAATCCGCATCGAATGCACTATACTACATTGAGAAACGCTTAATACAAAAATTAGTTATGATCGTTTGAAAAATGATGCATTAGTGTATGTTGAGCTTCCATGTACACTCAACATTGCTTCCAAAAACATTTTGACAAAAATTTTTTCGAAAAATTTCAAAATAATTTAGCAAAAAGTAGATGTTTTTAGATTCCATTTTTCAAGGCAAAGACGATGGACAATGTTATTCAACGAAAAAATTAATTGTTCAGGGTGAAAATCGAGGATATAAGTGTGAACTTATATCAGTTGATATCTCGGTGCATTTTTAAGCTAGCGCAAATCTGATAACACAGATCGACGCAGCTTAAAAATCCGCATCGAATGCACTATACTACATTGAGAAACGTTTGATACAAAAATTAGTTATGATCGTTTGAAAAATGATGCATTAGTGTATGTTGAGTTTCCATGTACACTCAACATTGCTTCCAAAAACATTTTGACAAAAATTTTTTCGAAAAATTTCAAAATAATTTAGCAAAAAGTAGATGTTTTTAGATTCCATTTTTCAAGGCAAAGACGATGGACAATGTTATTCAACGAAAAAATTAATTGTTCAGGGTGAAAATCGAGGATATAAGTGTGAACTTATATCAGTTGATATCTCGGTGCATTTTTAAGTTAGCGCAAATCTGATAACACAGATCGACGCAGCTTAAAAATCCGCATCGAATGCACTATACTACATTGAGAAACGCTTGATACAAAAATTAGTTATGATCGTTTGAAAAATGATGCATTAGTGTATGTTGAGTTTCCATGTACACTCAACATTGCTTCCAAAAACATTTTGACAAAAATTTTTTCGAAAAATTTCAAAATAATTTAGCAAAAAGTAGATGTTTTTAGATTCCATTTTTCAAGGCAAAGACGATGGATAATGTTATTCAACGAAAAAATTAATTCTTCAGGGTGAAAATCGAGGATATAAGTGTGAACTTATATCAGTTGATATCTCGGTGCATTTTTAAGTTAGCGCAAATCTGATAACACAGATCGACGCAGCTTAAAAATTCGCATCGAATGCACTATACTACATTGAGAAACGCTTAATACAAAAATTAGTTATGATCGTTTGAAAAATGATGCATTAGTGTATGTTGAGTTTCCATGTACACTCAACATTGCTTCCAAAAACATTTTGACAAAAATTTTTTCCAAAAGTTCAAAATAATTTAGCAAAAAGTAGATGTTTTTAGATTCCTTTTTTCAAAGCAAAGACGATGGACAATGTTATTCAACGAAAAAATTAATTCTTCAGGGTGAAAATCGAGGATATAAGTGTGAACTTATATCAGTTGATATCTCGGTGCATTTTTAAGCTAGCGCAAATCTGATAACACAGATCGACGCAGCTTAAAAATCCGCATCGAATGCACTATACTACATTGAGAAACGCTTGATACAAAAATTAGTTATGATCGTTTGAAAAATGATGCATTAGTGTATGTTGAGTTTCCATGTACACTCAACATTGCTTCCAAAAACATTTTGACAAAAATTTTTTCGAAAAATTTCAAAATAATTTAGCAAAAAGTAGATGTTTTTAGATTCCATTTTTCAAGGCAAAGACGATGGACAATGTTATTCAACGAAAAAATTAATTGTTCAGGGTGAAAATCGAGGATATAAGTGTGAACTTATATCAGTTGATATCTCGGTGCATTTTTAAGTTAGCGCAAATCTGATAACACAGATCGACGCAGCTTAAAAATCCGCATCGAATGCACTATACTACATTGAGAAACGCTTGATACAAAAATTAGTTATGATCGTTTGAAAAATGATGCATTAGTGTATGTTGAGTTTCCATGTACACTCAACATTGCTTCCAAAAACATTTTGACAAAAATTTTTTCGAAAAATTTCAAAATAATTTAGCAAAAAGTAGATGTTTTTAGATTCCATTTTTCAAGGCAAAGACGATGGATAATGTTATTCAACGAAAAAATTAATTCTTCAGGGTGAAAATCGAGGATATAAGTGTGAACTTATATCAGTTGATATCTCGGTGCATTTTTAAGTTAGCGCAAATCTGATAACACAGATCGACGCAGCTTAAAAATTCGCATCGAATGCACTATACTACATTGAGAAACGCTTAATACAAAAATTAGTTATGATCGTTTGAAAAATGATGCATTAGTGTATGTTGAGTTTCCATGTACACTCAACATTGCTTCCAAAAACATTTTGACAAAAATTTTTTCCAAAAGTTCAAAATAATTTAGCAAAAAGTAGATGTTTTTAGATTCCTTTTTTCAAAGCAAAGACGATGGACAATGTTATTCAACGAAAAAATTAATTCTTCAGGGTGAAAATCGAGGATATAAGTGTGAACTTATATCAGTTGATATCTCGGTGCATTTTTAAGCTAGCGCAAATCTGATAACACAGATCGACGCAGCTTAAAAATCCGCATCGAATGCACTATACTACATTGAGAAACGCTTGATACAAAAATTAGTTATGATCGTTTGAAAAATGATGCATTAGTGTATGTTGAATTTCCATGTACACTCAACATTGCTTCCAAAAACATTTTGACAAAAATTTTTTCGAAAAATTTCAAAATAATTTAGCAAAAAGTAGAAGTTTTTAGATTCCATTTTTTAAGGCAAAGACGATAGACAATATTATTCAACGAAAAAATCAATTCTTCAGGGTGAAAATCGAGGATATAAGTGTGAACTTATATCAGTTGATATCTCGGTGCATTTTTAAGCTAGCGCAAATCTGATAACACAGATCGACGCAGCTTAAAAATCCGCATCGAATGCACTATACTCCATTGAGAAACGCTTAATACACAAATTAATTATGATTGTTTGAAAAATGATGCATTAGTGTATGTTGAGTTTCCATGTACACTCAACATTGCTTCCAAAAACATTTTGACAAAAATTTTTTCGAAAAATTTCAAAATAATTTAGCGAAAAGTAGATGTTTTTAGATTCCATTTTCCAAGGCAAAGACGATGGACAATGTTATTCAACGAAAAAATTAATTCTTCAGGGTGAAAATCGAGGATATAAGTGTGAACTTATATCAGTTGATATCTCGGTGCATTTGTAAGCTAGCGCAAATCTGATAACACAGATCGACGCAGCTTAAAAATCCGCATCGAATGCACTATACTACATCGAGAAACGCTTGATACAAAAATTAGTTATGATCGTTTGAAAAATGATGCATTAGTGTATGTTGAGTTTCCATGTACACTCAACATTGCTTCCAAAAACATTTTGACAAAAATTTTTTCGAAAAATTTCAAAATAATTTAGCAAAAAGTAGATGTTTTTAGATTCCTTTTTTCAAGGCAAAGACGATGGACAATGCTATTCAACGAAAAAATTAATTCTTCAGGGTGAAAATCGAGGATATAAGTGTGAACTTATATCAGTTGATATCTCGGTGCATTTGTAAGCTAGCGCAAATCTGATAACACAGATCGACGCAGCTTAAAAATCCGCATCGAATGCACTATACTACATCGAGAAACGCTTGATACAAAAATTAGTTATGATCGTTTGAAAAATGATGCATTAGTGTATGTTGAGTTTCCATGTACACTCAACATTGCTTCCAAAAACATTTTGACAAAAATTTTTTCGAAAAATTTCAAAATAATTTAGCAAAAAGTAGATGTTTTTAGATTCCTTTTTTCAAGGCAAAGACGATGGACAATGCTATTCAACGAAAAAATTAATTCTTCAGGTTGAAAATCGAGGATATAAGTGTGAACTTATATCAGTTGATATCTCGGTGCATTTTTAAGCTAGCGCAAATCTGATAACACAGATCGACGCAGCTTAAAAATTCGCATCGAATGCACTATACTACATTGAGAAACGCTTAATACAAAAATTAGTTATGATCGTTTGAAAAATGATGCATTAGTGTATGTTGAGTTTCCATGTACACTCAACATTGCTTCCAAAAACATTTTGACAAAAATTTTTTCCAAAAATTTCAAAATAATTTAGCAAAAAGTAGATGTTTTTAGATTCCTTTTTTCAAGGCAAAGACGATGGACAATGTTATTCAACGAAAAAATTAATTCTTCAGGGTGAAAATCGAGGATATAAGTGTGAACTTATATCAGTTGATATCTCGGTGCATTTTTAAGCTAGCGCAAATCTGATAACACAGATCGACGCAGCTTAAAAATCCGCATCGAATGCACTATACTACATTGAGAAACGCTTGATACAAAAATTAGTTATGATCGTTTGAAAAATGATGCATTAGTGTATGTTGAGTTTCCATGTACACTCAACATTGCTTCCAAAAACATTTTGACAAAAATTTTTTCGAAAAATTTCAAAATAATTTAGCAAAAAGTAGAAGTTTTTAGATTCCATTTTTTAAGGCAAAGACGATAGACAATATTATTCAACGAAAAAATCAATTCTTCAGGGTGAAAATCGAGGATATAAGTGTGAACTTATATCAGTTGATATCTCGGTGCATTTTTAAGCTAGCGCAAATCTGATAACACAGATCGACGCAGCTTAAAAATCCGCATCGAATGCACTATACTCCATTGAGAAACGCTTAATACACAAATTAATTATGATTGTTTGAAAAATGATGCATTAGTGTATGTTGAGTTTCCATGTACACTCAACATTGCTTCCAAAAACATTTTGACAAAAATTTTTTCGAAAAATTTCAAAATAATTTAGCAAAAAGTAGATGTTTTTAGATTCCATTTTTCAAGGCAAAGACGATGGACAATGTTATTCAACGAAAAAATTAATTGTTCAGGGTGAAAATCGAGGATATAAGTGTGAACTTATATCAGTTGATATCTCGGTGCATTTTTAAGTTAGCGCAAATCTGATAACACAGATCGACGCAGCTTAAAAATCCGCATCGAATGCACTATACTACATTGAGAAACGCTTGATACAAAAATTAGTTATGATCGTTTGAAAAATGATGCATTAGTGTATGTTGAGTTTCCATGTACACTCAACATTGCTTCCAAAAACATTTTGACAAAAATTTTTTCGAAAAATTTCAAAATAATTTAGCAAAAAGTAGATGTTTTTAGATTCAATTTTTCAAGGCAAAGACGATGGACAATGTTATTCAACGAAAAAATTAATTCTTCAGGGTGAAAATCGAGGATATAAGTGTGAACTTATATCAGTTGATATCTCAGTGCATTTTTAAGCTAGCGCAAATCTGATAACACAGATCGACGCAGCTTAAAAATCCGCATCGAATGCACTATACTACATCGAGAAACGCTTGATACAAAAATTAGTTATGATCGTTTGAAAAATGATGCATTAGTGTATGTTGAGTTTCCATGTACACTCAACATTGCTTCCAAAAACATTTTGACAAAAATTTTTTCGAAAAATTTCAAAATAATTTAGCAAAAAGTAGATGTTTTTAGATTCCATTTTTCAAGGCAAAGACGATGGATAATGTTATTCAACGAAAAAATTAATTCTTCAGGGTGAAAATCGAGGATATAAGTGTGAACTTATATCAGTTGATATCTCGGTGCATTTTTAAGCTAGCGCAAATCTGATAACACAGATCGACGCAGCTTAAAAATCCGCATCGAATGCACTATACTACATCGAGAAACGCTTGATACAAAAATTAGTTATGATCGTTTGAAAAATGATGCATTAGTGTATGTTGAGTTTCCATGTACACTCAACATTGCTTCCAAAAACATTTTGACAAAAATTTTTTCGAAAAATTTCAAAATAATTTAGCAAAAAGTAGATGTTTTTAGATTCCATTTTTCAAGGCAAAGACGATGGACAATGTTATTCAACGAAAAAATTAATTGTTCAGGGTGAAAATCGAGGATATAAGTGTGAACTTATATCAGTTGATATCTCGGTGCATTTTTAAGTTAGCGCAAATCTGATAACACAGATCGACGCAGCTTAAAAATCCTCATCGAATGCACTATACTACATCGAGAAACGCTTGATACAAAAATTAGTTATGATCGTTTGAAAAATGATGCATTAGTGTATGTTGAGTTTCCATGTACACTCAACATTGCTTCCAAAAACATTTTGACAAAAATTTTTTCGAAAAATTTCAAAATAATTTAGCAAAAAGTAGAAGTTTTTAGATTCCATTTTTTAAGGCAAAGACGATAGACAATATTATTCAACGAAAAAATCAATTCTTCAGGGTGAAAATCGAGGATATAAGTGTGAACTTATATCAGTTGATATCTCGGTGCATTTTTAAGCTAGCGCAAATCTGATAACACAGATCGACGCAGCTTAAAAATCCGCATCGAATGCACTATACTCCATTGAGAAACGCTTAATACACAAATTAATTATGATTGTTTGAAAAATGATGCATTAGTGTATGTTGAGTTTCCATGTACACTCAACATTGCTTCCAAAAACATTTTGACAAAAATTTTTTCGAAAAATTTCAAAATAATTTAGCAAAAAGTAGATGTTTTTAGATTCCATTTTTCAAGGCAAAGACGATGGACAATGTTATTCAACGAAAAAATTAATTGTTCAGGGTGAAAATCGAGGATATAAGTGTGAACTTATATCAGTTGATATCTCGGTGCATTTTTAAGTTAGCGCAAATCTGATAACACAGATCGACGCAGCTTAAAAATCCGCATCGAATGCACTATACTACATTGAGAAACGCTTGATACAAAAATTAGTTATGATCGTTTGAAAAATGATGCATTAGTGTATGTTGAGTTTCCATGTACACTCAACATTGCTTCCAAAAACATTTTGACAAAAATTTTTTCGAAAAATTTCAAAATAATTTAGCAAAAAGTAGATGTTTTTAGATTCAATTTTTCAAGGCAAAGACGATGGACAATGTTATTCAACGAAAAAATTAATTCTTCAGGGTGAAAATCGAGGATATAAGTGTGAACTTATATCAGTTGATATCTCGGTGCATTTTTAAGCTAGCGCAAATCTGATAACACAGATCGACGCAGCTTAAAAATCCGCATCGAATGCACTATACTACATCGAGAAACGCTTGATACAAAAATTAGTTATGATCGTTTGAAAAATGATGCATTAGTGTATGTTGAGTTTCCATGTACACTCAACATTGCTTCCAAAAACATTTTGACAAAAATTTTTTCGAAAAATTTCAAAATAATTTAGCAAAAAGTAGATGTTTTTAGATTCAATTTTTCAAGGCAAAGACGATGGACAATGTTATTCAACGAAAAAATTAATTCTTCAGGGTGAAAATCGAGGATATAAGTGTGAACTTATATCAGTTGATATCTCAGTGCATTTTTAAGCTAGCGCAAATCTGATAACACAGATCGACGCAGCTTAAAAATCCGCATCGAATGCACTATACTACATCGAGAAACGCTTGATACAAAAATTAGTTATGATCGTTTGAAAAATGATGCATTAGTGTATGTTGAGTTTCCATGTACACTCAACATTGCTTCCAAAAACATTTTGACAAAAATTTTTTCGAAAAATTTCAAAATAATTTAGCAAAAAGTAGATGTTTTTAGATTCCATTTTTCAAGGCAAAGACGATGGATAATGTTATTCAACGAAAAAATTAATTCTTCAGGGTGAAAATCGAGGATATAAGTGTGAACTTATATCAGTTGATATCTCGGTGCATTTTTAAGCTAGCGCAAATCTGATAACACAGATCGACGCAGCTTAAAAATCCGCATCGAATGCACTATACTACATCGAGAAACGCTTGATACAAAAATTAGTTATGATCGTTTGAAAAATGATGCATTAGTGTATGTTGAGTTTCCATGTACACTCAACATTGCTTCCAAAAACATTTTGACAAAAATTTTTTCGAAAAATTTCAAAATAATTTAGCAAAAAGTAGATGTTTTTAGATTCCATTTTTCAAGGCAAAGACGATGGACAATGTTATTCAACGAAAAAATTAATTGTTCAGGGTGAAAATCGAGGATATAAGTGTGAACTTATATCAGTTGATATCTCGGTGCATTTTTAAGTTAGCGCAAATCTGATAACACAGATCGACGCAGCTTAAAAATCCTCATCGAATGCACTATACTACATCGAGAAACGCTTGATACAAAAATTAGTTATGATCGTTTGAAAAATGATGCATTAGTGTATGTTGAGTTTCCATGTACACTCAACATTGCTTCCAAAAACATTTTGACAAAAATTTTTTCGAAAAATTTCAAAATAATTTAGCAAAAAGTAGAAGTTTTTAGATTCCATTTTTTAAGGCAAAGACGATAGACAATATTATTCAACGAAAAAATCAATTCTTCAGGGTGAAAATCGAGGATATAAGTGTGAACTTATATCAGTTGATATCTCGGTGCATTTTTAAGCTAGCGCAAATCTGATAACACAGATCGACGCAGCTTAAAAATCCGCATCGAATGCACTATACTCCATTGAGAAACGCTTAATACACAAATTAATTATGATTGTTTGAAAAATGATGCATTAGTGTATGTTGAGTTTCCATGTACACTCAACATTGCTTCCAAAAACATTTTGACAAAAATTTTTTCGAAAAATTTCAAAATAATTTAGCAAAAAGTAGATGTTTTTAGATTCCATTTTTCAAGGCAAAGACGATGGACAATGTTATTCAACGAAAAAATTAATTGTTCAGGGTGAAAATCGAGGATATAAGTGTGAACTTATATCAGTTGATATCTCGGTGCATTTTTAAGTTAGCGCAAATCTGATAACACAGATCGACGCAGCTTAAAAATCCGCATCGAATGCACTATACTACATTGAGAAACGCTTGATACAAAAATTAGTTATGATCGTTTGAAAAATGATGCATTAGTGTATGTTGAGTTTCCATGTACACTCAACATTGCTTCCAAAAACATTTTGACAAAAATTTTTTCGAAAAATTTCAAAATAATTTAGCAAAAAGTAGATGTTTTTAGATTCAATTTTTCAAGGCAAAGACGATGGACAATGTTATTCAACGAAAAAATTAATTCTTCAGGGTGAAAATCGAGGATATAAGTGTGAACTTATATCAGTTGATATCTCGGTGCATTTTTAAGCTAGCGCAAATCTGATAACACAGATCGACGCAGCTTAAAAATCCGCATCGAATGCACTATACTACATCGAGAAACGCTTGATACAAAAATTAGTTATGATCGTTTGAAAAATGATGCATTAGTGTATGTTGAGTTTCCATGTACACTCAACATTGCTTCCAAAAACATTTTGACAAAAATTTTTTCGAAAAATTTCAAAATAATTTAGCAAAAAGTAGATGTTTTTAGATTCCATTTTTCAAGGCAAAGACGATGGATAATGTTATTCAACGAAAAAATTAATTCTTCAGGGTGAAAATCGAGGATATAAGTGTGAACTTATATCAGTTGATATCTCGGTGCATTTTTAAGCTAGCGCAAATCTGATAACACAGATCGACGCAGCTTAAAAATCCGCATCGAATGCACTATACTACATCGAGAAACGCTTGATACAAAAATTAGTTATGATCGTTTGAAAAATGATGCATTAGTGTATGTTGAGTTTCCATGTACACTCAACATTGCTTCCAAAAACATTTTGACAAAAATTTTTTCGAAAAATTTCAAAATAATTTAGCAAAAAGTAGATGTTTTTAGATTCCATTTTTCAAGGCAAAGACGATGGACAATGTTATTCAACGAAAAAATTAATTGTTCAGGGTGAAAATCGAGGATATAAGTGTGAACTTATATCAGTTGATATCTCGGTGCATTTTTAAGTTAGCGCAAATCTGATAACACAGATCGACGCAGCTTAAAAATCCGCATCGAATGCACTATACTACATCGAGAAACGCTTGATACAAAAATTAGTTATGATCGTTTGAAAAATGATGCATTAGTGTATGTTGAGTTTCCATGTACACTCAACATTGCTTCCAAAAACATTTTGACAAAAATTTTTTCGAAAAATTTCAAAATAATTTAGCAAAAAGTAGATGTTTTTAGATTCCATTTTTCAAGGCAAAGACGATAGACAATGTTATTCAACGAAAAAATCAATTCTTCAGGGTGAAAATCGAGGATATAAGTGTGAACTTATATCAGTTGATATCTCGGTGCATTTTTAAGTTAGCGCAAATCTGATAACACAGATCGACGCAGCTTAAAAATTCGCATCGAATGCACTATACTACATTGAGAAACGCTTAATACAAAAATTAGTTATGATCGTTTGAAAAATGATGCATTAGTGTATGTTGAGTTTCCATGTACACTCAACATTGCTTCCAAAAACATTTTGACAAAAATTTTTTCCAAAAATTTCAAAATAATTTAGCAAAAAGTAGATGTTTTTAGATTCCTTTTTTCAAGGCAAAGACGATGGACAATGTTATTCAACGAAAAAATTAATTCTTCAGGGTGAAAATCGAGGATATAAGTGTGAACTTATATCAGTTGATATCTCGGTGCATTTTTAAGCTAGCGCAAATCTGATAACACAGATCGACGCAGCTTAAAAATCCGGATCGAATGCACTATACTACATTGAGAAACGCTTGATACAAAAATTAGTTATGATCGTTTGAAAAATGATGCATTAGTGTATGTTGAGTTTCCATGTACACTCAACATTGCTTCCAAAAACATTTTGACAAAAATTTTTTCGAAAAATTTCAAAATAATTTAGCAAAAAGTAGATGTTTTTAGATTCCTTTTTTCAAGGCAAAGACGATGGACAATGCTATTCAACGAAAAAATTAATTCTTCAGGGTGAAAATCGAGGATATAAGTGTGAACTTTTATCAGTTGATATCTCGGTGCATTTTTAAGCTAGCGCAAATCTGATAACACAGATCGACGCAGCTTAAAAATTCGCATCGAATGCACTATACTACATTGAGAAACGCTTAATACAAAAATTAGTTATGATCGTTTGAAAAATGATGCATTAGTGTATGTTGAGTTTCCATGTACACTCAACATTGCTTCCAAAAACATTTTGACAAAAATTTTTTCCAAAAATTTCAAAATAATTTAGCAAAAAGTAGATGTTTTTAGATTCCTTTTTTCAAGGCAAAGACGATGGACAATGTTATTCAACGAAAAAATTAATTCTTCAGGGTGAAAATCGAGGATATAAGTGTGAACTTATATCAGTTGATATCTCGGTGCATTTTTAAGCTAGCGCAAATCTGATAACACAGATCGACGCAGCTTAAAAATCCGGATCGAATGCACTATACTACATTGAGAAACGCTTGATACAAAAATTAGTTATGATCGTTTGAAAAATGATGCATTAGTGTATGTTGAGTTTCCATGTACACTCAACATTGCTTCCAAAAACATTTTGACAAAAATTTTTTCGAAAAATTTCAAAATAATTTAGCAAAAAGTAGATGTTTTTAGATTCCTTTTTTCAAGGCAAAGACGATGGACAATGCTATTCAACGAAAAAATTAATTCTTCAGGGTGAAAATCGAGGATATAAGTGTGAACTTATATCAGTTGATATCTCGGTGCATTTTTAAGCTAGCGCAAATCTGATAACACAGATCGACGCAGCTTAAAAATTCGCATCGAATGCACTATACTACATTGAGAAACGCTTAATACAAAAATTAGTTATGATCGTTTGAAAAATGATGCATTAGTGTATGTTGAGTTTCCATGTACACTCAACATTGCTTCCAAAAACATTTTGACAAAAATTTTTTCCAAAAATTTCAAAATAATTTAGCAAAAAGTAGATGTTTTTAGATTCCTTTTTTCAAGGCAAAGACGATGGACAATGTTATTCAACGAAAAAATTAATTCTTCAGGGTGAAAATCGAGGATATAAGTGTGAACTTATATCAGTTGATATCTCGGTGCATTTTTAAGCTAGCGCAAATCTGATAACACAGATCGACGCAGCTTAAAAATCCGGATCGAATGCACTATACTACATTGAGAAACGCTTGATACAAAAATTAGTTATGATCGTTTGAAAAATGATGCATTAGTGTATGTTGAGTTTCCATGTACACTCAACATTGCTTCCAAAAACATTTTGACAAAAATTTTTTCGAAAAATTTCAAAATAATTTAGCAAAAAGTAGAAGTTTTTAGATTCCATTTTTTAAGGCAAAGACGATAGACAATATTATTCAACGAAAAAATCAATTCTTCAGGGTGAAAATCGAGGATATAAGTGTGAACTTATATCAGTTGATATCTCGGTGCATTTATAAGCTAGCGCAAATCTGATAACACAGATCGACGCAGCTTAAAAATCCGCATCGAATGCACTATGCTACATCAAGAAACGCTTGATACAAGAATTAGTTATGATCGTTTGAAAAATGATGCATTAGTGTATGTTGAGTTTCCATGTACACTCAACATTGCTTCCAAAAACATTTTGACAAAAATTTTTTCGAAAAATTTCAAAATAATTTAGCAAAAAGTAGATGTTTTTAGATTCCATTTTTCAAGGCAAAGACGATGGACAATGTTATTCAACGAAAAAATTAATTGTTCAGGGTGAAAATCGAGGATATAAGTGTGAACTTATATCAGTTGATATCTCGGTGCATTTTTAAGTTAGCGCAAATCTGATAACACAGATCGACGCAGCTTAAAAATCCGCATCGAATGCACTATACTACATTGAGAAACGCTTGATACAAAAATTAGTTATGATCGTTTGAAAAATGATGCATTAGTGTATGTTGAGTTTCCATGTACACTCAACATTGCTTCCAAAAACATTTTGACAAAAATTTTTTCGAAAAATTTCAAAATAATTTAGCAAAAAGTAGATGTTTTTAGATTCAATTTTTCAAGGCAAAGACGATGGACAATGTTATTCAACGAAAAAATTAATTCTTCAGGGTGAAAATCGAGGATATAAGTGTGAACTTATATCAGTTGATATCTCGGTGCATTTTTAAGCTAGCGCAAATCTGATAACACAGATCGACGCAGCTTAAAAATCCGCATCGAATGCACTATACTACATCGAGAAACGCTTGATACAAAAATTAGTTATGATCGTTTGAAAAATGATGCATTAGTGTATGTTGAGTTTCCATGTACACTCAACATTGCTTCCAAAAACATTTTGACAAAAATTTTTTCGAAAAATTTCAAAATAATTTAGCAAAAAGTAGATGTTTTTAGATTCCTTTTTTCAAGGCAAAGACGATGGACAATGCTATTCAACGAAAAAATTAATTCTTCAGGGTGAAAATCGAGGATATAAGTGTGAACTTATATCAGTTGATATCTCGGTGCATTTTTAAGCTAGCGCAAATCTGATAACACAGATCGACGCAGCTTAAAAATCCGCATCGAATGCACTATACTACATTGAGAAACGTTTGATACAAAAATTAGTTATGATCGTTTGAAAAATGATGCATTAGTGTATGTTGAGTTTCCATGTACACTCAACATTGCTTCCAAAAACATTTTGACAAAAATTTTTTCGAAAAATTTCAAAATAATTTAGCAAAAAGTAGATGTTTTTAGATTCCTTTTTTCAAGGCAAAGACGATGGACAATGCTATTCAACGAAAAAATTAATTCTTCAGGGTGAAAATCGAGGATATAAGTGTGAACTTATATCAGTTGATATCTCGGTGCATTTTTAAGCTAGCGCAAATCTGATAACACAGATCGACGCAGCTTAAAAATCCGCATCGAATGCACTATACTACATTGAGAAACGTTTGATACAAAAATTAGTTATGATCGTTTGAAAAATGATGCATTAGTGTATGTTGAGTTTCCATGTACACTCAACATTGCTTCCAAAAACATTTTGACAAAAATTTTTTCGAAAAATTTCAAAATAATTTAGCAAAAAATAGATGTTTTTAGATTCCATTTTTCAAGGCAAAGACGATGGATAATGTTATTCAACGAAAAAATTAATTCTTCAGGGTGAAAATCGAGGATATAAGTGTGAACTTATATCAGTTGATATCTCGGTGCATTTTTAAGCTAGCGCAAATCTGATAACACAGATCGACGCAGCTTAAAAATCCGCATCGAATGCACTATACTACATCGAGAAACGCTTGATACAAAAATTAGTTATGATCGTTTGAAAAATGATGCATTAGTGTATGTTGAGTTTCCATGTACACTCAACATTGCTTCCAAAAACATTTTGACAAAAATTTTTTCGAAAAATTTCAAAATAATTTAGCAAAAAGTAGATGTTTTTAGATTCCATTTTTCAAGGCAAAGACGATGGACAATGTTATTCAACGAAAAAATTAATTGTTCAGGGTGAAAATCGAGGATATAAGTGTGAACTTATATCAGTTGATATCTCGGTGCATTTTTAAGTTAGCGCAAATCTGATAACACAGATCGACGCAGCTTAAAAATCCGCATCGAATGCACTATACTACATTGAGAAACGCTTAATACACAAATTAGTTATGATTGTTTGAAAAATGATGCATTAGTGTATGTTGAGTTTCCATGTACACTCAACATTGCTTCCAAAAACATTTTGACAAAAATTTTTTCGAAAAATTTCAAAATAATTTAGCAAAAAGTAGATGTTTTTAGATTCCATTTTTCAAGGCAAAGACGATGGACAATGTTATTCAACGAAAAAATTAATTCTTCAGGGTGAAAATCGAGGATATAAGTGTGAACTTATATCAGTTGATATCTCGGTGCATTTGTAAGCTAGCGCAAATCTGATAACACAGATCGACGCAGCTTAAAAATCCGCATCGAATGCACTATACTACATCGAGAAACGCTTGATACAAAAATTAGTTATGATCGTTTGAAAAATGATGCATTAGTGTATGTTGAGTTTCCATGTACACTCAACATTGCTTCCAAAAACATTTTGACAAAAATTTTTTCGAAAAATTTCAAAATAATTTAGCAAAGAGTAGATGTTTTTAGATTCCATTTTTCAAGGCAAAGACGATGGACAATGTTATTCAACGAAAAAATTAATTCTTCAGGGTGAAAATCGAGGATATAAGTGTGAACTTATATCAGTTGATATCTCGGTGCATTTGTAAGCTAGCGCAAATCTGATAACACAGATCGACGCAGCTTAAAAATCCGCATCGAATGCACTATACTACATCGAGAAACGCTTGATACAAAAATTAGTTATGATCGTTTGAAAAATGATGCATTAGTGTATGTTGAGTTTCCATGTACACTCAACATTGCTTCCAAAAACATTTTGACAAAAATTTTTTCGAAAAATTTCAAAATAATTTAGCAAAAAGTAGATGTTTTTAGATTCCTTTTTTCAAGGCAAAGACGATGGACAATGCTATTCAACGAAAAAATTAATTCTTCAGGGTGAAAATCGAGGATATAAGTGTGAACTTATATCAGTTGATATCTCGGTGCATTTATAAGCTAGCGCAAATCTGATAACACAGATCGACGCAGCTTAAAAATCCGCATCGAATGCACTATACTACATTGAGAAACGCTTAATACACAAATTAGTTATGATTGTTTGAAAAATGATGCATTAGTGTATGTTGAGTTTCCATGTACACTCAACATTGCTTCCAAAAACATTTTGACAAAAATTTTTTCGAAAAATTTCAAAATAATTTAGCAAAAAGTAGATGTTTTTAGATTCCATTTTTCAAGGCAAAGACGATGGACAATGTTATTCAACGAAAAAATTAATTCTTCAGGGTGAAAATCGAGGATATAAGTGTGAACTTATATCAGTTGATATCTCGGTGCATTTTTAAGCTAGCGCAAATCTGATAACACAGATCGACGCAGCTTAAAAATCCGCATCGAATGCACTATACTACATCGAGAAACGCTTGATACAAAAATTAGTTATGATCGTTTGAAAAATGATGCATTAGTGTATGTTGAGTTTCCATGTACACTCAACATTGCTTCCAAAAACATTTTGACAAAAATTTTTTCGAAAAATTTCAAAATAATTTAGCAAAAAGTAGATGTTTTTAGATTCCATTTTTCAAGGCAAAGACGATGGACAATGTTATTCAACGAAAAAATTAATTGTTCAGGGTGAAAATCGAGGATATAAGTGTGAACTTATATCAGTTGATATCTCGGTGCATTTTTAAGTTAGCGCAAATCTGATAACACAGATCGACGCAGCTTAAAAATCCGCATCGAATGCACTATACTACATTGAGAAACGCTTGATACAAAAATTAGTTATGATCGTTTGAAAAATGATGCATTAGTGTATGTTGAGTTTCCATGTACACTCAACATTGCTTCCAAAAACATTTTGACAAAAATTTTTTCGAAAAATTTCAAAATAATTTAGCAAAAAGTAGATGTTTTTAGATTCAATTTTTCAAGGCAAAGACGATGGACAATGTTATTCAACGAAAAAATTAATTCTTCAGGGTGAAAATCGAGGATATAAGTGTGAACTTATATCAGTTGATATCTCGGTGCATTTTTAAGCTAGCGCAAATCTGATAACACAGATCGACGCAGCTTAAAAATCCGCATCGAATGCACTATACTACATCGAGAAACGCTTGATACAAAAATTAGTTATGATCGTTTGAAAAATGATGCATTAGTGTATGTTGAGTTTCCATGTACACTCAACATTGCTTCCAAAAACATTTTGACAAAACTTTTTTCGAAAAATTTCAAAATAATTTAGCAAAAAGTAGATGTTTTTAGATTCCATTTTTCAAGGCAAAGACGATGGACAATGTTATTCAACGAAAAAATTAATTGTTCAGGGTGAAAATCGAGGATATATGTGTGAACTTATATCAGTTGATATCTCGGTGCATTTTTAAGTTAGCGCAAATCTGATAACACAGATCGACGCAGCTTAAAAATCCGCATCGAATGCACTATACTACATTGAGAAACGCTTGATACAAAAATTAGTTATGATCGTTTGAAAAATGATGCATTAGTGTATGTTGAGTTTCCATGTACACTCAACATTGCTTCCAAAAACATTTTGACAAAAATTTTTTCGAAAAATTTCAAAATAATTTAGCAAAAAGTAGATGTTTTTAGATTCAATTTTTCAAGGCAAAGACGATGGACAATGTTATTCAACGAAAAAATTAATTCTTCAGGGTGAAAATCGAGGATATAAGTGTGAACTTATATCAGTTGATATCTCGGTGCATTTTTAAGCTAGCGCAAATCTGATAACACAGATCGACGCAGCTTAAAAATCCGCATCGAATGCACTATACTACATCGAGAAACGCTTGATACAAAAATTAGTTATGATCGTTTGAAAAATGATGCATTAGTGTATGTTGAGTTTCCATGTACACTCAACATTGCTTCCAAAAACATTTTGACAAAAATTTTTTCGAAAAATTTCAAAATAATTTAGCAAAAAGTAGATGTTTTTAGATTCCTTTTTTCAAGGCAAAGACGATGGACAATGCTATTCAACGAAAAAATTAATTCTTCAGGGTGAAAATCGAGGATATAAGTGTGAACTTATATCAGTTGATATCTCGGTGCATTTTTAAGCTAGCGCAAATCTGATAACACAGATCGACGCAGCTTAAAAATCCGCATCGAATGCACTATACTACATTGAGAAACGTTTGATACAAAAATTAGTTATGATCGTTTGAAAAATGATGCATTAGTGTATGTTGAGTTTCCATGTACACTCAACATTGCTTCCAAAAACATTTTGACAAAAATTTTTTCGAAAAATTTCAAAATAATTTAGCAAAAAGTAGATGTTTTTAGATTCCTTTTTTCAAGGCAAAGACGATGGACAATGCTATTCAACGAAAAAATTAATTCTTCAGGGTGAAAATCGAGGATATAAGTGTGAACTTATATCAGTTGATATCTCGGTGCATTTATAAGCTAGCGCAAATCTGATAACACAGATCGACGCAGCTTAAAAATCCGCATCGAATGCACTATACTACATTGAGAAACGCTTAATACACAAATTAGTTATGATTGTTTGAAAAATGATGCATTAGTGTATGTTGAGTTTCCATGTACACTCAACATTGCTTCCAAAAACATTTTGACAAAAATTTTTTCGAAAAATTTCAAAATAATTTAGCAAAAAGTAGATGTTTTTAGATTCCATTTTTCAAGGCAAAGACGATGGACAATGTTATTCAACGAAAAAATTAATTCTTCAGGGTGAAAATCGAGGATATAAGTGTGAACTTATATCAGTTGATATCTCGGTGCATTTTTAAGCTAGCGCAAATCTGATAACACAGATCGACGCAGCTTAAAAATCCGCATCGAATGCACTATACTACATCGAGAAACGCTTGATACAAAAATTAGTTATGATCGTTTGAAAAATGATGCATTAGTGTATGTTGAGTTTCCATGTACACTCAACATTGCTTCCAAAAACATTTTGACAAAAATTTTTTCGAAAAATTTCAAAATAATTTAGCAAAAAGTAGATGTTTTTAGATTCCATTTTTCAAGGCAAAGACGATGGACAATGTTATTCAACGAAAAAATTAATTGTTCAGGGTGAAAATCGAGGATATAAGTGTGAACTTATATCAGTTGATATCTCGGTGCATTTTTAAGTTAGCGCAAATCTGATAACACAGATCGACGCAGCTTAAAAATCCGCATCGAATGCACTATACTACATTGAGAAACGCTTGATACAAAAATTAGTTATGATCGTTTGAAAAATGATGCATTAGTGTATGTTGAGTTTCCATGTACACTCAACATTGCTTCCAAAAACATTTTGACAAAAATTTTTTCGAAAAATTTCAAAATAATTTAGCAAAAAGTAGATGTTTTTAGATTCAATTTTTCAAGGCAAAGACGATGGACAATGTTATTCAACGAAAAAATTAATTCTTCAGGGTGAAAATCGAGGATATAAGTGTGAACTTATATCAGTTGATATCTCGGTGCATTTTTAAGCTAGCGCAAATCTGATAACACAGATCGACGCAGCTTAAAAATCCGCATCGAATGCACTATACTACATCGAGAAACGCTTGATACAAAAATTAGTTATGATCGTTTGAAAAATGATGCATTAGTGTATGTTGAGTTTCCATGTACACTCAACATTGCTTCCAAAAACATTTTGACAAAACTTTTTTCGAAAAATTTCAAAATAATTTAGCAAAAAGTAGATGTTTTTAGATTCCATTTTTCAAGGCAAAGACGATGGACAATGTTATTCAACGAAAAAATTAATTGTTCAGGGTGAAAATCGAGGATATAAGTGTGAACTTATATCAGTTGATATCTCGGTGCATTTTTAAGTTAGCGCAAATCTGATAACACAGATCGACGCAGCTTAAAAATCCGCATCGAATGCACTATACTACATTGAGAAACGCTTGATACAAAAATTAGTTATGATCGTTTGAAAAATGATGCATTAGTGTATGTTGAGTTTCCATGTACACTCAACATTGCTTCCAAAAACATTTTGACAAAAATTTTTTCGAAAAATTTCAAAATAATTTAGCAAAAAGTAGATGTTTTTAGATTCAATTTTTCAAGGCAAAGACGATGGACAATGTTATTCAACGAAAAAATTAATTCTTCAGGGTGAAAATCGAGGATATAAGTGTGAACTTATATCAGTTGATATCTCGGTGCATTTTTAAGCTAGCGCAAATCTGATAACACAGATCGACGCAGCTTAAAAATCCGCATCGAATGCACTATACTACATCGAGAAACGCTTGATACAAAAATTAGTTATGATCGTTTGAAAAATGATGCATTAGTGTATGTTGAGTTTCCATGTACACTCAACATTGCTTCCAAAAACATTTTGACAAAAATTTTTTCGAAAAATTTCAAAATAATTTAGCAAAAAGTAGATGTTTTTAGATTCCTTTTTTCAAGGCAAAGACGATGGACAATGCTATTCAACGAAAAAATTAATTCTTCAGGGTGAAAATCGAGGATATAAGTGTGAACTTATATCAGTTGATATCTCGGTGCATTTTTAAGCTAGCGCAAATCTGATAACACAGATCGACGCAGCTTAAAAATCCGCATCGAATGCACTATACTACATTGAGAAACGTTTGATACAAAAATTAGTTATGATCGTTTGAAAAATGATGCATTAGTGTATGTTGAGTTTCCATGTACACTCAACATTGCTTCCAAAAACATTTTGACAAAAATTTTTTCGAAAAATTTCAAAATAATTTAGCAAAGAGTAGATGTTTTTAGATTCCATTTTTCAAGGCAAAGACGATGGACAATGTTATTCAACGAAAAAATCAATTCTTCAGGGTGAAAATCGAGGATATAAGTGTAAACTTATATCAGTTGATATCTCGGTGCATTTTTAAGCTAGCGCAAATCTGATAACACAGATCGACGCAGCTTAAAAATCCGCATCGAATGCACTATACTACATTGAGAAACGCTTGATACACAAATTAGTTATGATTGTTTGAAAAATGATGCATTAGTGTATGTTGAGTTTCCATGTACACTCAACATTGCTTCCAAAAACATTTTGACAAAAATTTTTTCGAAAAATTTCAAAATAATTTAGCAAAAAGTAGATGTTTTAAGATTCCATTTTTCAAGGCAAAGACGATGGACAATGTTATTCAACGAAAAAATTAATTCTTCAGGGTGAAAATCGAGGATATAAGTGTGAACTTATATCAGTTGATATCTCGGTGCATTTTTAAGCTAGCGCAAATCTGATAACACAGATCGACGCAGGTTAAAAATCCGCATCGAATGCACTATACTACATTGAGAAACGCTTGATACACAAATTAGTTATGATTGTTTGAAAAATGATGCATTAGTGTATGTTGAGTTTCCATGTACACTCAACATTGCTTCCAAAAACATTTTGACAAAAATTTTTTCGAAAAATTTCAAAATAATTTAGCAAAAAGTAGATGTTTTTAGATTCTATTTTTCAAGGCAAAGACGATAGACAATGTTATTCAACGAAAAAATCAATTCTTCAGGGTGAAAATCGAGGATATAAGTGTGAACTTATATCAGTTGATATCTCGGTGCATTTTTAAGCTAGCGCAAATCTGATAACACAGATCGACGCAGCTTAAAAATTCGCATCGAATGCACTATACTACATTGAGAAACGCTTAATACACAAATTAGTTATGATTGTTTGAAAAATGATGCATTAGGGTATGTTGAGTTTCCATGTACACTCAACATTGCTTCCAAAAACATTTTGACAAAAATTTTTTCGAAAAATTTCAAAATAATTTAGCAAAAAGTAGATGTTTTTAGATTCCATTTTTCAAGGCAAAGACGATAGACAATGTTATTCAACGAAAAAATCAATTCTTCAGGGTGAAAATCGAGGATATAAGTGTGAACTTATATCAGTTGATATCTCGGTGCATTTTTAAGCTAGCGCAAATCTGATAACACAGATCGACGCAGCTTAAAAATCCGCATCGAATGCACTATACTACATTGAGAAACGCTCAATACAAAAATTAGTTATGATCGTTTGAAAAATGATGCATTAGTGTATGTTGAGTTTCCATGTACACTCAACATTGCTTCCAAAAACATTTTGACAAAAATTTTTTCGAAAAATTTCAAAATAATTTAGCAAAAAGTAGATGTTTTTAGATTTCATTTTTCAAGGCAAAGACGATGGACAATGTTATTCAACGAAAAAATCAATTCTTCAGGGTGAAAATCGAGGATATAAGTGTGAACTTATATCAGTTGATATCTCGGTGCATTTTTAAGCTAGCGCAAATCTGATAACACAGATCGACGCAGCTTAAAAATCCGCATCGAATGCACTATACTACATTGAGAAACGCTTGATACACAAATTAGTTATGATTGTTTGAAAAATGATGCATTAGTGTATGTTGAGTTTCCATGTACACTCAACATTGCTTCCAAAAACATTTTGACAAAAATTTTTTCGAAAAATTTCAAAATAATTTAGCAAAAAGTAGATGTTTTTAGATTCCATTTTTCAAGGCAAAGACGATAGACAATGTTATTCAACGAAAAAATCAATTCTTCAGGGTGAAAATCGAGGATATAAGTGTGAACTTATATCAGTTGATATCTCGGTGCATTTTTAAGCTAGCGCAAATCTGATAACACAGATCGACGCAGCTTAAAAATCCGCATCGAATGCACTATACTACATTGAGAAACGCTCAATACAAAAATTAGTTATGATCGTTTGAAAAATGATGCATTAGTGTATGTTGAGTTTCCATGTACACTCAACATTGCTTCCAAAAACATTTTGACAAAAATTTTTTCGAAAAATTTCAAAATAATTTAGCAAAAAGTAGATGTTTTTAGATTTCATTTTTCAAGGCAAAGACGATGGACAATGTTATTCAACGAAAAAATCAATTCTTCAGGGTGAAAATCGAGGATATAAGTGTGAACTTATATCAGTTGATATCTCGGTGCATTTTTAAGCTAGCGCAAATCTGATAACACAGATCGACGCAGCTTAAAAATCCGCATCGAATGCACTATACTACATTGAGAAACGCTTGATACACAAATTAGTTATGATTGTTTGAAAAATGATGCATTAGTGTATGTTGAGTTTCCATGTACACTCAACATTGCTTCCAAAAACATTTTGACAAAAATTTTTTCGAAAAATTTCAAAATAATTTAGCAAAAAGTAGATGTTTTTAGATTCCATTTTTCAAGGCAAAGACGATAGACAATGTTATTCAACGAAAAAATCAATTCTTCAGGGTGAAAATCGAGGATATAAGTGTGAACTTATATCAGTTGATATCTCGGTGCATTTTTAAGCTAGCGCAAATCTGATAACACAGATCGACGCAGCTTAAAAATCCGCATCGAATGCACTATACTACATTGAGAAACGCTTATTACACAAATTAGTTATGATTGTTTGAAAAATGATGCATTAGTGTATGTTGAGTTTCCATGTACACTCAACATTGCTTCCAAAAACATTTTGACAAAAATTTTTTCGAAAAATTTTTTCGAAAAATTTCAAAATAATTTAGCAAAAAGTAGATGTTTTTAGATTTCATTTTTCAAAGCAAAGACGATGGACAATGTTATTCAACGAAAAAATCAATTCTTCAGGGTGAAAATCGAGGATATAAGTGTGAACTTATATCAGTTGATATCTCGGTGCATTTTTAAGCTAGCGCAAATCTGATAACACAGATCGACGCAGCTTAAAAATCCGCATCGAATGCACTATACTACATTGAGAAACGCTTATTACACAAATTAGTTATGATTGTTTGAAAAATGATGCATTAGTGTATGTTGAGTTTCCATGTACACTCAACATTGCTTCCAAAAACATTTTGACAAAAATTTTTTCGAAAAATTTTTTCGAAAAATTTCAAAATAATTTAGCAAAAAGTAGATGTTTTTAGATTTCATTTTTCAAAGCAAAGACGATGGACAATGTTATTCAACGAAAAAATCAATTCTTCAGGGTGAAAATCGAGGATATAAGTGTGAACTTATATCAGTTGATATCTCGGTGCATTTTTAAGCTAGCGCAAATCTGATAACACAGATCGACGCAGCTTAAAAATCCGCATCGAATGCACTATACTACGTTGAGAAACGCTTAATACAAAAATTAGTTATGATCGTTTGAAAAATGATGCATTAGTGTATGTTGAGTTTCCATGTACACTCAACATTGCTTCCAAAAACATTTTGACAAAAATTTTTTCGAAAAATTTCAAAATAATTTAGCAAAAAGTAAATGTTTTTAGATTTCATTTTTCAAGGCAAAGACGATGGACAATGTTATTCAACGAAAAAATTAATTCTTCAGGGTGAAAATCGAGGATATAAGTGTGAACTTATATCAGTTGATATCTCGGTGCATTTTTAAGCTAGCGCAAATCTGATAACACAGATCGACGCAGCTTAAAAATCCGCATCGAATGCACTATACTACATTGAGAAACGCTCAATACAAAAATTAGTTATGATCGTTTGAAAAATGATGCATTAGTGTATGTTGAGTTTCCATGTACACTTAACATTGCTTCCAAAAACATTTTGACAAAAATTTTTTCGAAAAATTTCAAAATAATTTAGCAAAAAGTAGATGTTTTTAGATTTCATTTTTCAAGGCAAAGACGATGGACAATGTTATTCAACGAAAAAATCAATTCTTCAGGGTGAAAATCGAGGATATAAGTGTGAACTTATATCAGTTGATATCTCGGTGCATTTTTAAGCTAGCGCAAATCTGATAACACAGATCGACGCAGCTTAAAAATCCGCATCGAATGCACTATACTACATTGAGAAACGCTTGATACACAAATTAGTTATGATTGTTTGAAAAATGATGCATTAGTGTATGTTGAGTTTCCATGTACACTCAACATTGCTTCCAAAAACATTTTGACAAAAATTTTTTCGAAAAATTTCAAAATAATTTAGCAAAAAGTAGATGTTTTAAGATTCCATTTTTCAAGGCAAAGACGATGGACAATGTTATTCAACGAAAAAATTAATTCTTCAGGGTGAAAATCGAGGATATAAGTGTGAACTTATATCAGTTGATATCTCGGTGCATTTTTAAGCTAGCGCAAATCTGATAACACAGATCGACGCAGCTTAAAAATCCGCATCGAATGCACTATACTACATTGAGAAACGCTTGATACACAAATTAGTTATGATTGTTTGAAAAATGATGCATTAGTGTATGTTGAGTTTCCATGTACACTCAACATTGCTTCCAAAAACATTTTGACAAAAATTTTTTCGAAAAATTTCAAAATAATTTAGCAAAAAGTAGATGTTTTTAGATTCTATTTTTCAAGGCAAAGACGATAGACAATGTTATTCAACGAAAAAATCAATTCTTCAGGGTGAAAATCGAGGATATAAGTGTGAACTTATATCAGTTGATATCTCGGTGCATTTTTAAGCTAGCGCAAATCTGATAACACAGATCGACGCAGCTTAAAAATCCGCATCGAATGCACTATACTACATTGAGAAACGCTTAATACACAAATTAGTTATGATTGTTTGAAAAATGATGCATTAGTGTATGTTGAGTTTCCATGTACACTCAACATTGCTTCCAAAAACATTTTGACAAAAATTTTTTCGAAAAATTTCAAAATAATTTAGCAAAAAGTAGATGTTTTTAGATTCTATTTTTCAAGGCAAAGACGATAGACAATGTTATTCAACGAAAAAATCAATTCTTCAGGGTGAAAATCGAGGATATAAGTGTGAACTTATATCAGTTGATATCTCGGTGCATTTTTAAGCTAGCGCAAATCTGATAACACAGATCGACGCAGCTTAAAAATCCGCATCGAATGCACTATACTACATTGAGAAACGCTTGATACACAAATTAGTTATGATTGTTTGAAAAATGATGCATTAGTGTATGTTGAGTTTCCATGTACACTCAACATTGCTTCCAAAAACATTTTGACAAAAATTTTTTCGAAAAATTTCAAAATAATTTAGCAAAAAGTAGATGTTTTTAGATTCCATTTTTCAAGGCAAAGACGATAGACAATGTTATTCAACGAAAAAATCAATTCTTCAGGGTGAAAATCGAGGATATAAGTGTGAACTTATATCAGTTGATATCTCGGTGCATTTTTAAGCTAGCGCAAATCTGATAACACAGATCGACGCAGCTTAAAAATCCGCATCGAATGCACTATACTACATTGAGAAACGCTTAATACACAAATTAGTTATGATTGTTTGAAAAATGATGCATTAGGGTATGTTGAGTTTCCATGTACACTCAACATTGCTTCCAAAAACATTTTGACAAAAATTTTTTCGAAAAATTTCAAAATAATTTAGCAAAAAGTAGATGTTTTTAGATTCCATTTTTCAAGGCAAAGACGATAGACAATGTTATTCAACGAAAAAATCAATTCTTCAGGGTGAAAATCGAGGATATAAGTGTGAACTTATATCAGTTGATATCTCGGTGCATTTTTAAGCTAGCGCAAATCTGATAACACAGATCGACGCAGCTTAAAAATCCGCATCGAATGCACTATACTACATTGAGAAACGCTCAATACAAAAATTAGTTATGATCGTTTGAAAAATGATGCATTAGTGTATGTTGAGTTTCCATGTACACTCAACATTGCTTCCAAAAACATTTTGACAAAAATTTTTTCGAAAAATTTCAAAATAATTTAGCAAAAAGTAGATGTTTTTAGATTTCATTTTTCAAGGCAAAGACGATGGACAATGTTATTCAACGAAAAAATCAATTCTTCAGGGTGAAAATCGAGGATATAAGTGTGAACTTATATCAGTTGATATCTCGGTGCATTTTTAAGCTAGCGCAAATCTGATAACACAGATCGACGCAGCTTAAAAATCCGCATCGAATGCACTATACTACATTGAGAAACGCTTGATACACAAATTAGTTATGATTGTTTGAAAAATGATGCATTAGTGTATGTTGAGTTTCCATGTACACTCAACATTGCTTCCAAAAACATTTTGACAAAAATTTTTTCGAAAAATTTCAAAATAATTTAGCAAAAAGTAGATGTTTTTAGATTCCATTTTTCAAGGCAAAGACGATAGACAATGTTATTCAACGAAAAAATCAATTCTTCAGGGTGAAAATCGAGGATATAAGTGTGAACTTATATCAGTTGATATCTCGGTGCATTTTTAAGCTAGCGCAAATCTGATAACACAGATCGACGCAGCTTAAAAATCCGCATCGAATGCACTATACTACATTGAGAAACGCTCAATACAAAAATTAGTTATGATCGTTTGAAAAATGATGCATTAGTGTATGTTGAGTTTCCATGTACACTCAACATTGCTTCCAAAAACATTTTGACAAAAATTTTTTCGAAAAATTTCAAAATAATTTAGCAAAAAGTAGATGTTTTTAGATTTCATTTTTCAAGGCAAAGACGATGGACAATGTTATTCAACGAAAAAATCAATTCTTCAGGGTGAAAATCGAGGATATAAGTGTGAACTTATATCAGTTGATATCTCGGTGCATTTTTAAGCTAGCGCAAATCTGATAACACAGATCGACGCAGCTTAAAAATCCGCATCGAATGCACTATACTACATTGAGAAACGCTTGATACACAAATTAGTTATGATTGTTTGAAAAATGATGCATTAGTGTATGTTGAGTTTCCATGTACACTCAACATTGCTTCCAAAAACATTTTGACAAAAATTTTTTCGAAAAATTTCAAAATAATTTAGCAAAAAGTAGATGTTTTTAGATTCCATTTTTCAAGGCAAAGACGATAGACAATGTTATTCAACGAAAAAATCAATTCTTCAGGGTGAAAATCGAGGATATAAGTGTGAACTTATATCAGTTGATATCTCGGTGCATTTTTAAGCTAGCGCAAATCTGATAACACAGATCGACGCAGCTTAAAAATCCGCATCGAATGCACTATACTACATTGAGAAACGCTTATTACACAAATTAGTTATGATTGTTTGAAAAATGATGCATTAGTGTATGTTGAGTTTCCATGTACACTCAACATTGCTTCCAAAAACATTTTGACAAAAATTTTTTCGAAAACTTTTTTCGAAAAATTTCAAAATAATTTAGCAAAAAGTAGATGTTTTTAGATTTCATTTTTCAAAGCAAAGACGATGGACAATGTTATTCAACGAAAAAATCAATTCTTCAGGGTGAAAATCGAGGATATAAGTGTGAACTTATATCAGTTGATATCTCGGTGCATTTTTAAGCTAGCGCAAATCTGATAACACAGATCGACGCAGCTTAAAAATCCGCATCGAATGCACTATACTACGTTGAGAAACGCTTAATACAAAAATTAGTTATGATCGTTTGAAAAATGATGCATTAGTGTATGTTGAGTTTCCATGTACACTCAACATTGCTTCCAAAAACATTTTGACAAAAATTTTTTCGAAAAATTTCAAAATAATTTAGCAAAAAGTAAATGTTTTTAGATTTCATTTTTCAAGGCAAAGACGATGGACAATGTTATTCAACGAAAAAATTAATTCTTCAGGGTGAAAATCGAGGATATAAGTGTGAACTTATATCAGTTGATATCTCGGTGCATTTTTAAGCTAGCGCAAATCTGATAACACAGATCGACGCAGCTTAAAAATCCGCATCGAATGCACTATACTACATTGAGAAACGCTCAATACAAAAATTAGTTATGATCGTTTGAAAAATGATGCATTAGTGTATGTTGAGTTTCCATGTACACTTAACATTGCTTCCAAAAACATTTTGACAAAAATTTTTTCGAAAAATTTCAAAATAATTTAGCAAAAAGTAGATGTTTTTAGATTTCATTTTTCAAGGCAAAGACGATGGACAATGTTATTCAACGAAAAAATCAATTCTTCAGGGTGAAAATCGAGGATATAAGTGTGAACTTATATCAGTTGATATCTCGGTGCATTTTTAAGCTAGCGCAAATCTGATAACACAGATCGACGCAGCTTAAAAATCCGCATCGAATGCACTATACTACATTGAGAAACGCTTGATACACAAATTAGTTATGATTGTTTGAAAAATGATGCATTAGTGTATGTTGAGTTTCCATGTACACTCAACATTGCTTCCAAAAACATTTTGACAAAAATTTTTTCGAAAAATTTCAAAATAATTTAGCAAAAAGTAGATGTTTTTAGATTCCATTTTTCAAGGCAAAGACGATAGACAATGTTATTCAACGAAAAAATCAATTCTTCAGGGTGAAAATCGAGGATATAAGTGTGAACTTATATCAGTTGATATCTCGGTGCATTTTTAAGCTAGCGCAAATCTGATAACACAGATCGACGCAGCTTAAAAATCCGCATCGAATGCACTATACTACATTGAGAAACGCTTAATACACAAATTAGTTATGATTGTTTGAAAAATGATGCATTAGTGTATGTTGAGTTTCCATGTACACTCAACATTGCTTCCAAAAACATTTTGACAAAAATTTTTTCGAAAAATTTCAAAATAATTTAGCAAAAAGTAGATGTTTTTAGATTCCATTTTTCAAGGCAAAGACGATAGACAATGTTATTCAACGAAAAAATCAATTCTTCAGGGTGAAAATCGAGGATATAAGTGTGAACTTATATCAGTTGATATCTCGGTGCATTTTTAAGCTAGCGCAAATCTGATCACACAGATCGACGCAGCTTAAAAATCCGCATCGAATGCACTATACTACGTTGAGAAACGCTTAATACAAAAATTAGTTATGATCGTTTGAAAAATGATGCATTAGTGTATGTTGAGTTTCCATGTACACTCAACATTGCTTCCAAAAACATTTTGACAAAAATTTTTTCGAAAAATTTCAAAATAATTTAGCAAAAAGTAAATGTTTTTAGATTTCATTTTTCAAGGCAAAGACGATGGACAATGTTATTCAACGAAAAAATTAATTCTTCAGGGTGAAAATCGAGGATATAAGTGTGAACTTATATCAGTTGATATCTCGGTGCATTTTTAAGCTAGCGCAAATCTGATAACACAGATCGACGCAGCTTAAAAATCCGCATCGAATGCACTATACTACATTGAGAAACGCTCAATACAAAAATTAGTTATGATCGTTTGAAAAATGATGCATTAGTGTATGTTGAGTTTCCATGTACACTCAACATTGCTTCCAAAAACATTTTGACAAAAATTTTTTCGAAAAATTTCAAAATAATTTAGCAAAAAGTAAATGTTTTTAGATTTCATTTTTCAAGGCAAAGACGATGGACAATGTTATTCAACGAAAAAATTAATTCTTCAGGGTGAAAATCGAGGATATAAGTGTGAACTTATATCAGTTGATATCTCGGTGCATTTTTAAGCTAGCGCAAATCTGATAACACAGATCGACGCAGCTTAAAAATCCGCATCGAATGCACTATACTACATTGAGAAACGCTCAATACAAAAATTAGTTATGATCGTTTGAAAAATGATGCATTAGTGTATGTTGAGTTTCCATGTACACTTAACATTGCTTCCAAAAACATTTTGACAAAAATTTTTTCGAAAAATTTCAAAATAATTTAGCAAAAAGTAGATGTTTTTAGATTTCATTTTTCAAGGCAAAGACGATGGACAATGTTATTCAACGAAAAAATCAATTCTTCAGGGTGAAAATCGAGGATATAAGTGTGAACTTATATCAGTTGATATCTCGGTGCATTTTTAAGCTAGCGCAAATCTGATAACACAGATCGACGCAGCTTAAAAATCCGCATCGAATGCACTATACTACATTGAGAAACGCTTGATACACAAATTAGTTATGATTGTTTGAAAAATGATGCATTAGTGTATGTTGAGTTTCCATGTACACTCAACATTGCTTCCAAAAACATTTTGACAAAAATTTTTTCGAAAAATTTCAAAATAATTTAGCAAAAAGTAGATGTTTTTAGATTCCATTTTTCAAGGCAAAGACGATAGACAATGTTATTCAACGAAAAAATCAATTCTTCAGGGTGAAAATCGAGGATATAAGTGTGAACTTATATCAGTTGATATCTCGGTGCATTTTTAAGCTAGCGCAAATCTGATAACACAGATCGACGCAGCTTAAAAATCCGCATCGAATGCACTATACTACATTGAGAAACGCTTAATACACAAATTAGTTATGATTGTTTGAAAAATGATGCATTAGTGTATGTTGAGTTTCCATGTACACTCAACATTGCTTCCAAAAACATTTTGACAAAAATTTTTTCGAAAAATTTCAAAATAATTTAGCAAAAAGTAGATGTTTTTAGATTCCATTTTTCAAGGCAAAGACGATAGACAATGTTATTCAACGAAAAAATCAATTCTTCAGGGTGAAAATCGAGGATATAAGTGTGAACTTATATCAGTTGATATCTCGGTGCATTTTTAAGCTAGCGCAAATCTGATAACACAGATCGACGCAGCTTGAAAATCCGCATCGAATGCACTATACTACATTGAGAAACGCTTAATACACAAATTAGTTATGATTGTTTGAAAAATGATGCATTAGTGTATGTTGAGTTTCCATGTACACTCAACATTGCTTCCAAAAACATTTTGACAAAAATTTTTTCGAAAAATTTCAAAATAATTTAGCAAAAAGTAGATGTTTTTAGATTCCATTTTTCAAGGCAAAGACGATAGACAATGTTATTCAACGAAAAAATCAATTCTTCAGGGTGAAAATCGAGGATATAAGTGTGAACTTATATCAGTTGATATCTCGGTGCATTTTTAAGCTAGCGCAAATCTGATCACACAGATCGACGCAGCTTAAAAATCCGCATCGAATGCACTATACTACATTGAGAAACGCTTAATACACAAATTAGTTATGATTGTTTGAAAAATGATGCATTAGTGTATGTTGAGTTTCCATGTACACTCAACATTGCTTCCAAAAACATTTTGACAAAAATTTTTTCGAAAAATTTCAAAATAATTTAGCAAAAAGTAGATGTTTTTAGATTTCATTTTTCAAAGCAAAGACGATGGACAATGTTATTCAACGAAAAAATCAATTCTTCAGGGTGAAAATCGAGGATATAAGTGTGAACTTATATCAGTTGATATCTCGGTGCATTTTTAAGCTAGCGCAAATCTGATAACACAGATCGACGCAGCTTAAAAATCCGCATCGAATGCACTATACTACGTTGAGAAACGCTTAATACAAAAATTAGTTATGATCGTTTGAAAAATGATGCATTAGTGTATGTTGAGTTTCCATGTACACTCAACATTGCTTCCAAAAACATTTTGACAAAAATTTTTTCGAAAAATTTCAAAATAATTTAGCAAAAAGTAAATGTTTTTAGATTTCATTTTTCAAGGCAAAGACGATGGACAATGTTATTCAACGAAAAAATTAATTCTTCAGGGTGAAAATCGAGGATATAAGTGTGAACTTATATCAGTTGATATCTCGGTGCATTTTTAAGCTAGCGCAAATCTGATAACACAGATCGACGCAGCTTAAAAATCCGCATCGAATGCACTATACTACATTGAGAAACGCTCAATACAAAAATTAGTTATGATCGTTTGAAAAATGATGCATTAGTGTATGTTGAGTTTCCATGTACACTCAACATTGCTTCCAAAAACATTTTGACAAAAATTTTTTCGAAAAATTTCAAAATAATTTAGCAAAAAGTAAATGTTTTTAGATTTCATTTTTCAAGGCAAAGACGATGGACAATGTTATTCAACGAAAAAATTAATTCTTCAGGGTGAAAATCGAGGATATAAGTGTGAACTTATATCAGTTGATATCTCGGTGCATTTTTAAGCTAGCGCAAATCTGATAACACAGATCGACGCAGCTTAAAAATCCGCATCGAATGCACTATACTACATTGAGAAACGCTCAATACAAAAATTAGTTATGATCGTTTGAAAAATGATGCATTAGTGTATGTTGAGTTTCCATGTACACTTAACATTGCTTCCAAAAACATTTTGACAAAAATTTTTTCGAAAAATTTCAAAATAATTTAGCAAAAAGTAGATGTTTTTAGATTTCATTTTTCAAGGCAAAGACGATGGACAATGTTATTCAACGAAAAAATCAATTCTTCAGGGTGAAAATCGAGGATATAAGTGTGAACTTATATCAGTTGATATCTCGGTGCATTTTTAAGCTAGCGCAAATCTGATAACACAGATTGACGCAGCTTAAAAATTCGAATCGAATGCACTATACTACATTGAGAAACGCTTAATACACAAATTAGTTATGATTGTTTGAAAAATGATGCATTAGTGTATGTTGAGTTTCCATGTACACTCAACATTGCTTCCAAAAACATTTTGACAAAAATTTTTTCGAAAAATTTCAAAATAATTTAGCAAAAAGTAGATGTTTTTAGATTCCATTTTTCAAGGCAAAGACGATAGACAATGTTATTCAACGAAAAAATCAATTCTTCAGGGTGAAAATCGAGGATATAAGTGTGAACTTATATCAGTTGATATCTCGGTGCATTTTTAAGCTAGCGCAAATCTGATAACACAGATCGACGCAGCTTAAAAATCCGCATCGAATGCACTATACTACGTTGAGAAACGCTTGATACAAAAATTAGTTATGATCGTTTGAAAAATGATGCATTAGTGTATGTTGAGTTTCCATGTACACTCAACATTGCTTCCAAAAACATTTTGACAAAAATTTTTTCGAAAAATTTCAAAATAATTTAGCAAAAAGTAAATGTTTTTAGATTTCATTTTTCAAGGCAAAGACGATGGACAATGTTATTCAACGAAAAAATTAATTCTTCAGGGTGAAAATCGAGGATATAAGTGTGAACTTATATCAGTTGATATCTCGGTGCATTTGTAAGCTAGCGCAAATCTGATAACACAGATCGACGCAGCTTAAAAATCCGCATCGAATGCACTATACTACATTGAGAAACGCTCAATACAAAAATTAGTTATGATCGTTTGAAAAATGATGCATTAGTGTATGTTGAGTTTCCATGTACACTTAACATTGCTTCCAAAAACATTTTGACAAAAATTTTTTCGAAAAATTTCAAAATAATTTAGCAAAAAGTAGATGTTTTTAGATTTCATTTTTCAAGGCAAAGACGATGGACAATGTTATTCAACGAAAAAATCAATTCTTCAGGGTGAAAATCGAGGATATAAGTGTGAACTTATATCAGTTGATATCTCGGTGCATTTTTAAGCTAGCGCAAATCTGATAACACAGATCGACGCAGCTTAAAAATCCGCATCGAATGCACTATACTACATTGAGACACGCTTGATACACAAATTAGTTATGATTGTTTGAAAAATGATGCATTAGTGTATGTTGAGTTTCCATGTACACTCAACATTGCTTCCAAAAACATTTTGACAAAAATTTTTTCGAAAAATTTCAAAATAATTTAGCAAAAAGTAAATGTTTTTAGATTTCATTTTTCAAGGCAAAGACGATGGACAATGTTATTCAACGAAAAAATTAATTCTTCAGGGTGAAAATCGAGGATATAAGTGTGAACTTATATCAGTTGATATCTCGGTGCATTTGTAAGCTAGCGCAAATCTGATAACACAGATCGACGCAGCTTAAAAATCCGCATCGAATGCACTATACTACATTGAGAAACGCTCAATACAAAAATTAGTTATGATCGTTTGAAAAATGATGCATTAGTGTATGTTGAGTTTCCATGTACACTTAACATTGCTTCCAAAAACATTTTGACAAAAATTTTTTCGAAAAATTTCAAAATAATTTAGCAAAAAGTAGATGTTTTTAGATTTCATTTTTCAAGGCAAAGACGATGGACAATGTTATTCAACGAAAAAATCAATTCTTCAGGGTGAAAATCGAGGATATAAGTGTGAACTTATATCAGTTGATATCTCGGTGCATTTTTAAGCTAGCGCAAATCTGATAACACAGATCGACGCAGCTTAAAAATCCGCATCGAATGCACTATACTACATTGAGAAACGCTTGATACACAAATTAGTTATGATTGTTTGAAAAATGATGCATTAGTGTATGTTGAGTTTCCATGTACACTCAACATTGCTTACAAAAACATTTT
Source organism: Auanema rhodensis (assembly GCA_964057225.1). Lineage (NCBI taxonomy): Eukaryota > Metazoa > Nematoda > Chromadorea > Rhabditida > Rhabditidae > Auanema > Auanema rhodense. Next base: position 2,063,905 of record OZ059899.1, on the reverse strand, counting down.
GACAAAAATTTTTTCAAAAAATTTCAAAATAATTTAGCAAAAAGTAGATGTTTTTAGATTCCTTTTTTCAAGGCAAAGACGATGGACAATGTTATTCAACGAAAAAATTATTTCTTCAGGGTGAAAATCGAGGAAATAAGTGTGAACTTATATCAGTTGATATCTCGGTGCATTTTTAAGCTAGCGCAAATCTGATAACACAGATCGACGCAGCTTAAAAATCCGCATCGAATGCACTATACTACATTGAGAAACGCTTGATACACAAATTAGTTATGATTGTTTGAAAAATGATGCATTAGTGTATGTTGAGTTTCCATGTACACTCAACATTGCTTCCAAAAACATTTTGACAAAAATTTTTTCGAAAAATTTCAAAATAATTTAGCAAAAAGTAGATGTTTTTAGATTTTATTTTTCAAGGCAAAGACGATAGACAATGTTATTCAACGAAAAAATCAATTCTTCAGGGTGAAAATCGAGGATATAAGTGTGAACTTATATCAGTTGATATCTCGGTGCATTTTTAAGCTAGCGCAAATCTGATAACACAGATCGACGCAGCTTAAAAATCCGCATCGAATGCACTATACTACATTGAGAAACGCTTAATACACAAATTAGTTATGATTGTTTGAAAAATGATGCATTAGTGTATGTTGAGTTTCCATGTACACTCAACATTGCTTCCAAAAACATTTTGACAAAAATTTTTTCGAAAAATTTCAAAATAATTTAGCAAAAAGTAGATGTTTTTAGATTCCATTTTTCAAGGCAAAGACGATAGACAATGTTATTCAACGAAAAAATCAATTCTTCAGGGTGAAAATCGAGGATATAAGTGTGAACTTATATCAGTTGATATCTCGGTGCATTTTTAAGCTAGCGCAAATCTGATAACACAGATCGACGCAGCTTAAAAATCCGCATCGAATGCACTATACTACGTTGAGAAACGCTTGATACAAAAATTAGTTATGATCGTTTGAAAAATGATGCATTAGTGTATGTTGAGTTTCCATGTACACTCAACATTGCTTCCAAAAACATTTTGACAAAAATTTTTTCGAAAAATTTCAAAATAATTTAGCAAAAAGTAGATGTTTTTAGATTTCATTTTTCAAAGCAAAGACGATGGACAATGTTATTCAACGAAAAAATCAATTCTTCAGGGTGAAAATCGAGGATATAAGTGTGAACTTATATCAGTTGATATCTCGGTGCATTTTTAAGCTAGCGCAAATCTGATAACACAGATCGACGCAGCTTAAAAATCCGCATCGAATGCACTATACTACATTGAGAAACGCTTGATACACAAATTAGTTATGATTGTTTGAAAAATGATGCATTAGTGTATGTTGAGTTTCCATGTACACTCAACATTGCTTCCAAAAACATTTTGACAAAAATTTTTTCGAAAAATTTCAAAATAATTTAGCAAAAAGTAGATGTTTTAAGATTCCATTTTTCAAGGCAAAGACGATGGACAATGTTATTCAACGAAAAAATTAATTCTTCAGGGTGAAAATCGAGGATATAAGTGTGAACTTATATCAGTTGATATCTCGGTGCATTTTTAAGCTAGCGCAAATCTGATAACACAGATCGACGCAGCTTAAAAATCCGCATCGAATGCACTATACTACGTTGAGAAACGCTTGATACAAAAATTAGTTATGATCGTTTGAAAAATGATGCATTAGTGTATGTTGAGTTTCCATGTACACTCAACATTGCTTCCAAAAACATTTTGACAAAAATTTTTTCGAAAAATTTCAAAATAATTTAGCGAAAAGTAGATGTTTTTAGATTTCATTTTTCAAAGCAAAGACGATGGACAATGTTATTCAACGAAAAAATCAATTCTTCAGGGTGAAAATCGAGGATATAAGTGTGAACTTATATCAGTTGATATCTCGGTGCATTTTTAAGCTAGCGCAAATCTGATAACACAGATCGACGCAGCTTAAAAATCCGCATCGAATGCACTATACTACATTGAGAAACGCTTGATACACAAATTAGTTATGATTGTTTGAAAAATAATGCATTAGTGTATGTTGAGTTTCCATGTACACTCAACATTGCTTCCAAAAACATTTTGACAAAAATTTTTTCGAAAAATTTCAAAATAATTTAGCAAAAAGTAGATGTTTTAAGATTCCATTTTTCAAGGCAAAGACGATGAACAATGTTATTCAACGAAAAAATTAATTCTTCAGGGTGAAAATCGAGGATATAAGTGTGAACTTATATCAGTTGATATCTCGGTGCATTTTTAAGCTGGCGCAAATCTGATAACACAGATCGACGCAGCTTAAAAATCCGCATCGAATGCACTATACTACATTGAGAAACGCTTGATACACAAATTAGTTATGATTGTTTGAAAAATGATGCATTAGTGTATGTTGAGTTTCCATGTACACTCAACATTGCTTCCAAAAACATTTTGACAAAAATTTTTTCGAAAAATTTCAAAATAATTTAGCAAAAAGTAGATGTTTTAAGATTCCATTTTTCAAGGCAAAGACGATGGACAATGTTATTCAACGAAAAAATTAATTCTTCAGGGTGAAAATCGAGGATATAAGTGTGAACTTATATCAGTTGATATCTCGGTGCATTTTTAAGCTAGCGCAAATCTGATAACACAGATCGACGCAGCTTAAAAATCCGCATCGAATGCACTATACTACATTGAGAAACGCTTGATACACAAATTAGTTATGATTGTTTGAAAAATGATGCATTAGTGTATGTTGAGTTTCCATGTACACTCAACATTGCTTCCAAAAACATTTTGACAAAAATTTTTTCGAAAAATTTCAAAATAATTTAGCAAAAAGTAGATGTTTTTAGATTTCATTTTTCAAAGCAAAGACGATGGACAATGTTATTCAACGAAAAAATCAATTCTTCAGGGTGAAAATCGAGGATATAAGTGTGAACTTATATCAGTTGATATCTCGGTGCATTTTTAAGCTAGCGCAAATCTGATAACACAGATCGACGCAGCTTAAAAATCCGCATCGAATGCACTATACTACATTGAGAAACGCTTGATACACAAATTAGTTATGATTGTTTGAAAAATGATGCATTAGTGTATGTTGAGTTTCCATGTACACTCAACATTGCTTCCAAAAACATTTTGACAAAAATTTTTTCGAAAAATTTCAAAATAATTTAGCAAAAAGTAGATGTTTTAAGATTCCATTTTTCAAGGCAAAGACGATGGACAATGTTATTCAACGAAAAAATTAATTCTTCAGGGTGAAAATCGAGGATATAAGTGTGAACTTATATCAGTTGATATCTCGGTGCATTTTTAAGCTAGCGCAAATCTGATAACACAGATCGACGCAGCTTAAAAATCCGCATCGAATGCACTATACTACATTGAGAAACGCTTAATACACAAATTAGTTATGATTGTTTGAAAAATGATGCATTAGTGTATGTTGAGTTTCCATGTACACTCAACATTGCTTCCAAAAACATTTTGACAAAAATTTTTTCGAAAAATTTCAAAATAATTTAGCAAAAAGTAAATGTTTTTAGATTTCATTTTTCAAGGCAAAGACGATGGACAATGTTATTCAACGAAAAAATTAATTCTTCAGGGTGAAAATCGAGGATATAAGTGTGAACTTATATCAGTTGATATCTCGGTGCATTTGTAAGCTAGCGCAAATCTGATAACACAGATCGACGCAGCTTAAAAATCCGCATCGAATGCACTATACTACATTGAGAAACGCTCAATACAAAAATTAGTTATGATCGTTTGAAAAATGATGCATTAGTGTATGTTGAGTTTCCATGTACACTTAACATTGCTTCCAAAAACATTTTGACAAAAATTTTTTCGAAAAATTTCAAAATAATTTAGCAAAAAGTAGATGTTTTTAGATTTCATTTTTCAAGGCAAAGACGATGGACAATGTTATTCAACGAAAAAATCAATTCTTCAGGGTGAAAATTGAGGATATAAGTGTGAACTTATATCAGTTGATATCTCGGTGCATTTTTAAGCTAGCGCAAATCTGATAACACAGATCGACGCAGCTTAAAAATCCGCATCGAATGCACTATACTACATTGAGACACGCTTGATACACAAATTAGTTATGATTGTTTGAAAAATGATGCATTAGTGTATGTTGAGTTTCCATGTACACTCAACATTGCTTCCAAAAACATTTTGACAAAAATTTTTTCGAAAAATTTCAAAATAATTTAGCAAAAAGTAAATGTTTTTAGATTTCATTTTTCAAGGCAAAGACGATGGACAATGTTATTCAACGAAAAAATTAATTCTTCAGGGTGAAAATCGAGGATATAAGTGTGAACTTATATCAGTTGATATCTCGGTGCATTTTTAAGCTAGCGCAAATCTGATAACACAGATCGACGCAGCTTAAAAATCCGCATCGAATGCACTATACTACATTGAGAAACGCTCAATACAAAAATTAGTTATGATCGTTTGAAAAATGATGCATTAGTGTATGTTGAGTTTCCATGTACACTTAACATTGCTTCCAAAAACATTTTGACAAAAATTTTTTCGAAAAATTTCAAAATAATTTAGCAAAAAGTAGATGTTTTTAGATTTCATTTTTCAAGGCAAAGACGATGGACAATGTTATTCAACGAAAAAATCAATTCTTCAGGGTGAAAATCGAGGATATAAGTGTGAACTTATATCAGTTGATATCTCGGTGCATTTTTAAGCTAGCGCAAATCTGATAACACAGATCGACGCAGCTTAAAAATCCGCATCGAATGCACTATACTACATTGAGAAACGCTTGATACACAAATTAGTTATGATTGTTTGAAAAATGATGCATTAGTGTATGTTGAGTTTCCATGTACACTCAACATTGCTTCCAAAAACATTTTGACAAAAATTTTTTCGAAAAATTTCAAAATAATTTAGCAAAAAGTAGATGTTTTTAGATTCCATTTTTCAAGGCAAAGACGATAGACAATGTTATTCAACGAAAAAATCAATTCTTCAGGGTGAAAATCGAGGATATAAGTGTGAACTTATATCAGTTGATATCTCGGTGCATTTTTAAGCTAGCGCAAATCTGATAACACAGATCGACGCAGCTTAAAAATCCGCATCGAATGCACTATACTACATTGAGAAACGCTTAATACACAAATTAGTTATGATTGTTTGAAAAATGATGCATTAGTGTATGTTGAGTTTCCATGTACACTCAACATTGCTTCCAAAAACATTTTGACAAAAATTTTTTCGAAAAATTTCAAAATAATTTAGCAAAAAGTAGATGTTTTTAGATTCCATTTTTCAAGGCAAAGACGATAGACAATGTTATTCAACGAAAAAATCAATTCTTCAGGGTGAAAATCGAGGATATAAGTGTGAACTTATATCAGTTGATATCTCGGTGCATTTTTAAGCTAGCGCAAATCTGATCACACAGATCGACGCAGCTTAAAAATCCGCATCGAATGCACTATACTACATTGAGAAACGCTTAATACACAAATTAGTTATGATTGTTTGAAAAATGATGCATTAGTGTATGTTGAGTTTCCATGTACACTCAACATTGCTTCCAAAAACATTTTGACAAAAATTTTTTCGAAAAATTTCAAAATAATTTAGCAAAAAGTAAATGTTTTTAGATTTCATTTTTCAAGGCAAAGACGATGGACAATGTTATTCAACGAAAAAATTAATTCTTCAGGGTGAAAATCGAGGATATAAGTGTGAACTTATATCAGTTGATATCTCGGTGCATTTGTAAGCTAGCGCAAATCTGATAACACAGATCGACGCAGCTTAAAAATCCGCATCGAATGCACTATACTACATTGAGAAACGCTCAATACAAAAATTAGTTATGATCGTTTGAAAAATGATGCATTAGTGTATGTTGAGTTTCCATGTACACTTAACATTGCTTCCAAAAACATTTTGACAAAAATTTTTTCGAAAAATTTCAAAATAATTTAGCAAAAAGTAGATGTTTTTAGATTTCATTTTTCAAGGCAAAGACGATGGACAATGTTATTCAACGAAAAAATCAATTCTTCAGGGTGAAAATCGAGGATATAAGTGTGAACTTATATCAGTTGATATCTCGGTGCATTTTTAAGCTAGCGCAAATCTGATAACACAGATCGACGCAGCTTAAAAATCCGCATCGAATGCACTATACTACATTGAGACACGCTTGATACACAAATTAGTTATGATTGTTTGAAAAATGATGCATTAGTGTATGTTGAGTTTCCATGTACACTCAACATTGCTTCCAAAAACATTTTGACAAAAATTTTTTCGAAAAATTTCAAAATAATTTAGCAAAAAGTAAATGTTTTTAGATTTCATTTTTCAAGGCAAAGACGATGGACAATGTTATTCAACGAAAAAATTAATTCTTCAGGGTGAAAATCGAGGATATAAGTGTGAACTTATATCAGTTGATATCTCGGTGCATTTGTAAGCTAGCGCAAATCTGATAACACAGATCGACGCAGCTTAAAAATCCGCATCGAATGCACTATACTACATTGAGAAACGCTCAATACAAAAATTAGTTATGATCGTTTGAAAAATGATGCATTAGTGTATGTTGAGTTTCCATGTACACTTAACATTGCTTCCAAAAACATTTTGACAAAAATTTTTTCGAAAAATTTCAAAATAATTTAGCAAAAAGTAGATGTTTTTAGATTTCATTTTTCAAGGCAAAGACGATGGACAATGTTATTCAACAAAAAAATCAATTCTTCAGGGTGAAAATCGAGGATATAAGTGTGAACTTATATCAGTTGATATCTCGGTGCATTTTTAAGCTAGCGCAAATCTGATAACACAGATCGACGCAGCTTAAAAATCCGCATCGAATGCACTATACTACATTGAGAAACGCTTGATACACAAATTAGTTATGATTGTTTGAAAAATGATGCATTAGTGTATGTTGAGTTTCCATGTACACTCAACATTGCTTCCAAAAACATTTTGACAAAAATTTTTTCGAAAAATTTCAAAATAATTTAGCAAAAAGTAGATGTTTTAAGATTCCATTTTTCAAGGCAAAGACGATGGACAATGTTATTCAACGAAAAAATTAATTCTTCAGGGTGAAAATCGAGGATATAAGTGTGAACTTATATCAGTTGATATCTCGGTGCATTTTTAAGCTAGCGCAAATCTGATAACACAGATCGACGCAGCTTAAAAATCCGCATCGAATGCACTATACTACGTTGAGAAACGCTTGATACAAAAATTAGTTATGATCGTTTGAAAAATGATGCATTAGTGTATGTTGAGTTTCCATGTACACTCAACATTGCTTCCAAAAACATTTTGACAAAAATTTTTTCGAAAAATTTCAAAATAATTTAGCAAAAAGTAGATGTTTTTAGATTTCATTTTTCAAAGCAAAGACGATGGACAATGTTATTCAACGAAAAAATCAATTCTTCAGGGTGAAAATCGAGGATATAAGTGTGAACTTATATCAGTTGATATCTCGGTGCATTTTTAAGCTAGCGCAAATCTGATAACACAGATCGACGCAGCTTAAAAATCCGCATCGAATGCACTATACTACATTGAGAAACGCTTGATACACAAATTAGTTATGATTGTTTGAAAAATGATGCATTAGTGTATGTTGAGTTTCCATGTACACTCAACATTGCTTCCAAAAACATTTTGACAAAAATTTTTTCGAAAAATTTCAAAATAATTTAGCAAAAAGTAGATGTTTTAAGATTCCATTTTTCAAGGCAAAGACGATGGACAATGTTATTCAACGAAAAAATTAATTCTTCAGGGTGAAAATCGAGGATATAAGTGTGAACTTATATCAGTTGATATCTCGGTGCATTTTTAAGCTAGCGCAAATCTGATAACACAGATCGACGCAGCTTAAAAATCCGCATCGAATGCACTATACTACGTTGAGAAACGCTTGATACAAAAATTAGTTATGATCGTTTGAAAAATGATGCATTAGTGTATGTTGAGTTTCCATGTACACTCAACATTGCTTCCAAAAACATTTTGACAAAAATTTTTTCGAAAAATTTCAAAATAATTTAGCAAAAAGTAGATGTTTTTAGATTTCATTTTTCAAAGCAAAGACGATGGACAATGTTATTCAACGAAAAAATCAATTCTTCAGGGTGAAAATCGAGGATATAAGTGTGAACTTATATCAGTTGATATCTCGGTGCATTTTTAAGCTAGCGCAAATCTGATAACACAGATCGACGCAGCTTAAAAATCCGCATCGAATGCACTATACTACATTGAGAAACGCTTGATACACAAATTAGTTATGATTGTTTGAAAAATGATGCATTAGTGTATGTTGAGTTTCCATGTACACTCAACATTGCTTCCAAAAACATTTTGACAAAAATTTTTTCGAAAAATTTCAAAATAATTTAGCAAAAAGTAGATGTTTTAAGATTCCATTTTTCAAGGCAAAGACGATGGACAATGTTATTCAACGAAAAAATTAATTCTTCAGGGTGAAAATCGAGGATATAAGTGTGAACTTATATCAGTTGATATCTCGGTGCATTTTTAAGCTAGCGCAAATCTGATAACACAGATCGACGCAGCTTAAAAATCCGCATCGAATGCACTATACTACATTGAGAAACGCTTGATACACAAATTAGTTATGATTGTTTGAAAAATGATGCATTAGTGTATGTTGAGTTTCCATGTACACTCAACATTGCTTCCAAAAACATTTTGACAAAAATTTTTTCGAAAAATTTCAAAATAATTTAGCAAAAAGTAGATGTTTTAAGATTCCATTTTTCAAGGCAAAGACGATGGACAATGTTATTCAACGAAAAAATTAATTCTTCAGGGTGAAAATCGAGGATATAAGTGTGAACTTATATCAGTTGATATCTCGGTGCATTTTTAAGCTAGCGCAAATCTGATAACACAGATCGACGCAGCTTAAAAATCCGCATCGAATGCACTATACTACATTGAGAAACGCTTGATACACAAATTAGTTATGATTGTTTGAAAAATGATGCATTAGTGTATGTTGAGTTTCCATGTACACTCAACATTGCTTCCAAAAACATTTTGACAAAAATTTTTTCGAAAAATTTCAAAATAATTTAGCAAAAAGTAGATGTTTTTAGATTTCATTTTTCAAAGCAAAGACGATGGACAATGTTATTCAACGAAAAAATCAATTCTTCAGGGTGAAAATCGAGGATATAAGTGTGAACTTATATCAGTTGATATCTCGGTGCATTTTTAAGCTAGCGCAAATCTGATAACACAAATCGACGCAGCTTAAAAATCCGCATCGAATGCACTATACTACATTGAGAAACGCTTGATACACAAATTAGTTATGATTGTTTGAAAAATGATGCATTAGTGTATGTTGAGTTTCCATGTACACTCAACATTGCTTCCAAAAACATTTTGACAAAAATTTTTTCGAAAAATTTCAAAATAATTTAGCAAAAAGTAGATGTTTTAAGATTCCATTTTTCAAGGCAAAGACGATGGACAATGTTATTCAACGAAAAAATTAATTCTTCAGGGTGAAAATCGAGGATATAAGTGTGAACTTATATCAGTTGATATCTCGGTGCATTTTTAAGCTAGCGCAAATCTGATAACACAGATCGACGCAGCTTAAAAATCCGCATCGAATGCACTATACTACATTGAGAAACGCTTGATACACAAATTAGTTATGATTGTTTGAAAAATGATGCATTAGTGTATGTTGAGTTTCCATGTACACTCAACATTGCTTCCAAAAACATTTTGACAAAAATTTTTTCGAAAAATTTCAAAATAATTTAGCAAAAAGTAGATGTTTTTAGATTCTATTTTTCAAGGCAAAGACGATAGACAATGTTATTCAACGAAAAAATCAATTCTTCAGGGTGAAAATCGAGGATATAAGTGTGAACTTATATCAGTTGATATCTCGGTGCATTTTTAAGCTAGCGCAAATCTGATAACACAGATCGACGCAGCTTAAAAATCCGCATCGAATGCACTATACTACATTGAGAAACGCTTAATACACAAATTAGTTATGATTGTTTGAAAAATGATGCATTAGTGTATGTTGAGTTTCCATGTACACTCAACATTGCTTCCAAAAACATTTTGACAAAAATTTTTTCGAAAAATTTCAAAATAATTTAGCAAAAAGTAGATGTTTTTAGATTCCATTTTTCAAGGCAAAGACGATGGACAATGTTATTCAACGAAAAAATCAATTCTTCAGGGTGAAAATCGAGGATATAAGTGTGAACTTATATCAGTTGATATCTCGGTGCATTTTTAAGCTAGCGCAAATCTGATAACACAGATCGACGCAGCTTAAAAATCCGCATCGAATGCACTATACTACGTTGAGAAACGCTTGATACAAAAATTAGTTATGATCGTTTGAAAAATGATGCATTAGTGTATGTTGAGTTTCCATGTACACTCAACATTGCTTCCAAAAACATTTTGACAAAAATTTTTTCGAAAAATTTCAAAATAATTTAGCAAAAAGTAAATGTTTTTAGATTTCATTTTTCAAGGCAAAGACGATGGACAATGTTATTCAACGAAAAAATTAATTCTTCAGGGTGAAAATCGAGGATATAAGTGTGAACTTATATCAGTTGATATCTCGGTGCATTTGTAAGCTAGCGCAAATCTGATAACACAGATCGACGCAGCTTAAAAATCCGCATCGAATGCACTATACTACATTGAGAAACGCTCAATACAAAAATTAGTTATGATCGTTTGAAAAATGATGCATTAGTGTATGTTGAGTTTCCATGTACACTTAACATTGCTTCCAAAAACATTTTGACAAAAATTTTTTCGAAAAATTTCAAAATAATTTAGCAAAAAGTAGATGTTTTTAGATTTCATTTTTCAAGGCAAAGACGATGGACAATGTTATTCAACGAAAAAATCAATTCTTCAGGGTGAAAATCGAGGATATAAGTGTGAACTTATATCAGTTGATATCTCGGTGCATTTTTAAGCTAGCGCAAATCTGATAACACAGATCGACGCAGCTTAAAAATCCGCATCGAATGCACTATACTACATTGAGACACGCTTGATACACAAATTAGTTATGATTGTTTGAAAAATGATGCATTAGTGTATGTTGAGTTTCCATGTACACTCAACATTGCTTCCAAAAACATTTTGACAAAAATTTTTTCGAAAAATTTCAAAATAATTTAGCAAAAAGTAAATGTTTTTAGATTTCATTTTTCAAGGCAAAGACGATGGACAATGTTATTCAACGAAAAAATTAATTCTTCAGGGTGAAAATCGAGGATATAAGTGTGAACTTATATCAGTTGATATCTCGGTGCATTTGTAAGCTAGCGCAAATCTGATAACACAGATCGACGCAGCTTAAAAATCCGCATCGAATGCACTATACTACATTGAGAAACGCTCAATACAAAAATTAGTTATGATCGTTTGAAAAATGATGCATTAGTGTATGTTGAGTTTCCATGTACACTTAACATTGCTTCCAAAAACATTTTGACAAAAATTTTTTCGAAAAATTTCAAAATAATTTAGCAAAAAGTAGATGTTTTTAGATTTCATTTTTCAAGGCAAAGACGATGGACAATGTTATTCAACGAAAAAATCAATTCTTCAGGGTGAAAATCGAGGATATAAGTGTGAACTTATATCAGTTGATATCTCGGTGCATTTTTAAGCTAGCGCAAATCTGATAACACAGATCGACGCAGCTTAAAAATCCGCATCGAATGCACTATACTACATTGAGAAACGCTTGATACACAAATTAGTTATGATTGTTTGAAAAATGATGCATTAGTGTATGTTGAGTTTCCATGTACACTCAACATTGCTTCCAAAAACATTTTGACAAAAATTTTTTCGAAAAATTTCAAAATAATTTAGCAAAAAGTAGATGTTTTAAGATTCCATTTTTCAAGGCAAAGACGATGGACAATGTTATTCAACGAAAAAATTAATTCTTCAGGGTGAAAATCGAGGATATAAGTGTGAACTTATATCAGTTGATATCTCGGTGCATTTTTAAGCTAGCGCAAATCTGATAACACAGATCGACGCAGCTTAAAAATCCGCATCGAATGCACTATACTACATTGAGAAACGCTTGATACACAAATTAGTTATGATTGTTTGAAAAATGATGCATTAGTGTATGTTGAGTTTCCATGTACACTCAACATTGCTTCCAAAAACATTTTGACAAAAATTTTTTCGAAAAATTTCAAAATAATTTAGCAAAAAGTAGATGTTTTTAGATTCTATTTTTCAAGGCAAAGACGATAGACAATGTTATTCAACGAAAAAATCAATTCTTCAGGGTGAAAATCGAGGATATAAGTGTGAACTTATATCAGTTGATATCTCGGTGCATTTTTAAGCTAGCGCAAATCTGATAACACAGATCGACGCAGCTTAAAAATCCGCATCGAATGCACTATACTACATTGAGAAACGCTTAATACACAAATTAGTTATGATTGTTTGAAAAATGATGCATTAGTGTATGTTGAGTTTCCATGTACACTCAACATTGCTTCCAAAAACATTTTGACAAAAATTTTTTCGAAAATATTCAAAATAATTTAGCAAAAAGTAGATGTTTTTAGATTCCATTTTTCAAGGCAAAGACGATAGACAATGTTATTCAACGAAAAAATCAATTCTTCAGGGTGAAAATCGAGGATATAAGTGTGAACTTATATCAGTTGATATCTCGGTGCATTTTTAAGCTAGCGCAAATCTGATAACACAGATCGACGCAGCTTAAAAATCCGCATCGAATGCACTATACTACGTTGAGAAACGCTTGATACAAAAATTAGTTATGATCGTTTGAAAAATGATGCATTAGTGTATGTTGAGTTTCCATGTACACTCAACATTGCTTCCAAAAACATTTTGACAAAAATTTTTTCGAAAAATTTCAAAATAATTTAGCAAAAAGTAGATGTTTTTAGATTTCATTTTTCAAAGCAAAGACGATGGACAATGTTATTCAACGAAAAAATCAATTCTTCAGGGTGAAAATCGAGGATATAAGTGTGAACTTATATCAGTTGATATCTCGGTGCATTTTTAAGCTAGCGCAAATCTGATAACACAGATCGACGCAGCTTAAAAATCCGCATCGAATGCACTATACTACATTGAGAAACGCTTAATACACAAATTAGTTATGATTGTTTGAAAAATGATGCATTAGTGTATGTTGAGTTTCCATGTACACTCAACATTGCTTCCAAAAACATTTTGACAAAAATTTTTTCGAAAAATTTCAAAATAATTTAGCAAAAAGTAGATGTTTTTAGATTCCATTTTTCAAGGCAAAGACGATGGACAATGTTATTCAACGAAAAAATTAATTCTTCAGGGTGAAAATCGAGGATATAAGTGTGAACTTATATCAGTTGATATCTCGGTGCATTTTTAAGCTAGCGCAAATCTGATAACACAGATCGACGCAGCTTAAAAATCCGCATCGAATGCACTATACTACATTGAGAAACGCTTAATACACAAATTAGTTATGATTGTTTGAAAAATGATGCATTAGTGTATGTTGAGTTTCCATGTACACTCAACATTGCTTCCAAAAACATTTTGACAAAAATTTTTTCGAAAAATTTCAAAATAATTTAGCAAAAAGTAGATGTTTTTAGATTCCATTTTTCAAGGCAAAGACGATGGACAATGTTATTCAACGAAAAAATCAATTCTTCAGGGTGAAAATCGAGGATATAAGTGTGAACTTATATCAGTTGATATCTCGGTGCATTTTTAAGCTAGCGCAAATCTGATAACACAGATCGACGCAGCTTAAAAATCCGCATCGAATGCACTATACTACATTGAGAAACGCTTAATACACAAATTAGTTATGATTGTTTGAAAAATGATGCATTAGTGTATGTTGAGTTTCCATGTACACTCAACATTGCTTCCAAAAACATTTTGACAAAAATTTTTTCGAAAAATTTCAAAATAATTTAGCAAAAAGTAGATGTTTTTAGATTTCATTTTTCAAAGCAAAGACGATGGACAATGTTATTCAACGAAAAAATCAATTCTTCAGGGTGAAAATCGAGGATATAAGTGTGAACTTATATCAGTTGATATCTCGGTGCATTTTTAAGCTAGCGCAAATCTGATAACACAGATCGACGCAGCTTAAAAATCCGCATCGAATGCACTATACTACATTGAGAAACGCTTAATACACAAATTAGTTATGATTGTTTGAAAAATGATGCATTAGTGTATGTTGAGTTTCCATGTACACTCAACATTGCTTCCAAAAACATTTTGACAAAAATTTTTTCGAAAAATTTCAAAATAATTTAGCAAAAAGTAGATGTTTTTAGATTCCATTTTTCAAGGCAAAGACGATGGACAATGTTATTCAACGAAAAAATCAATTCTTCAGGGTGAAAATCGAGGATATAAGTGTGAACTTATATCAGTTGATATCTCGGTGCATTTTTAAGCTAGCGCAAATCTGATAACACAGATCGACGCAGCTTAAAAATCCGCATCGAATGCACTATACTACGTTGAGAAACGCTTGATACAAAAATTAGTTATGATCGTTTGAAAAATGATGCATTAGTGTATGTTGAGTTTCCATGTACACTCAACATTGCTTCCAAAAACATTTTGACAAAAATTTTTTCGAAAAATTTCAAAATAATTTAGCAAAAAGTAAATGTTTTTAGATTTCATTTTTCAAGGCAAAGACGATGGACAATGTTATTCAACGAAAAAATTAATTCTTCAGGGTGAAAATCGAGGATATAAGTGTGAACTTATATCAGTTGATATCTCGGTGCATTTGTAAGCTAGCGCAAATCTGATAACACAGATCGACGCAGCTTAAAAATCCGCATCGAATGCACTATACTACATTGAGAAACGCTCAATACAAAAATTAGTTATGATCGTTTGAAAAATGATGCATTAGTGTATGTTGAGTTTCCATGTACACTTAACATTGCTTCCAAAAACATTTTGACAAAAATTTTTTCGAAAAATTTCAAAATAATTTAGCAAAAAGTAGATGTTTTTAGATTCCATTTTTCAAGGCAAAGACGATGGACAATGTTATTCAACGAAAAAATCAATTCTTCAGGGTGAAAATCGAGGATATAAGTGTGAACTTATATCAGTTGATATCTCGGTGCATTTTTAAGCTAGCGCAAATCTGATAACACAGATCGACGCAGCTTAAAAATCCGCATCGAATGCACTATACTACGTTGAGAAACGCTTGATACAAAAATTAGTTATGATCGTTTGAAAAATGATGCATTAGTGTATGTTGAGTTTCCATGTACACTCAACATTGCTTCCAAAAACATTTTGACAAAAATTTTTTCGAAAAATTTCAAAATAATTTAGCAAAAAGTAAATGTTTTTAGATTTCATTTTTCAAGGCAAAGACGATGGACAATGTTATTCAACGAAAAAATTAATTCTTCAGGGTGAAAATCGAGGATATAAGTGTGAACTTATATCAGTTGATATCTCGGTGCATTTGTAAGCTAGCGCAAATCTGATAACACAGATCGACGCAGCTTAAAAATCCGCATCGAATGCACTATACTACATTGAGAAACGCTCAATACAAAAATTAGTTATGATCGTTTGAAAAATGATGCATTAGTGTATGTTGAGTTTCCATGTACACTTAACATTGCTTCCAAAAACATTTTGACAAAAATTTTTTCGAAAAATTTCAAAATAATTTAGCAAAAAGTAGATGTTTTTAGATTTCATTTTTCAAGGCAAAGACGATGGACAATGTTATTCAACGAAAAAATCAATTCTTCAGGGTGAAAATCGAGGATATAAGTGTGAACTTATATCAGTTGATATCTCGGTGCATTTTTAAGCTAGCGCAAATCTGATAACACAGATCGACGCAGCTTAAAAATCCGCATCGAATGCACTATACTACATTGAGACACGCTTGATACACAAATTAGTTATGATTGTTTGAAAAATGATGCATTAGTGTATGTTGAGTTTCCATGTACACTCAACATTGCTTCCAAAAACATTTTGACAAAAATTTTTTCGAAAAATTTCAAAATAATTTAGCAAAAAGTAAATGTTTTTAGATTTCATTTTTCAAGGCAAAGACGATGGACAATGTTATTCAACGAAAAAATTAATTCTTCAGGGTGAAAATCGAGGATATAAGTGTGAACTTATATCAGTTGATATCTCGGTGCATTTGTAAGCTAGCGCAAATCTGATAACACAGATCGACGCAGCTTAAAAATCCGCATCGAATGCACTATACTACATTGAGAAACGCTCAATACAAAAATTAGTTATGATCGTTTGAAAAATGATGCATTAGTGTATGTTGAGTTTCCATGTACACTTAACATTGCTTCCAAAAACATTTTGACAAAAATTTTTTCGAAAAATTTCAAAATAATTTAGCAAAAAGTAGATGTTTTTAGATTTCATTTTTCAAGGCAAAGACGATGGACAATGTTATTCAACGAAAAAATCAATTCTTCAGGGTGAAAATCGAGGATATAAGTGTGAACTTATATCAGTTGATATCTCGGTGCATTTTTAAGCTAGCGCAAATCTGATAACACAGATCGACGCAGCTTAAAAATCCGCATCGAATGCACTATACTACATTGAGAAACGCTTGATACACAAATTAGTTATGATTGTTTGAAAAATGATGCATTAGTGTATGTTGAGTTTCCATGTACACTCAACATTGCTTCCAAAAACATTTTGACAAAAATTTTTTCGAAAAATTTCAAAATAATTTAGCAAAAAGTAGATGTTTTAAGATTCCATTTTTCAAGGCAAAGACGATGGACAATGTTATTCAACGAAAAAATTAATTCTTCAGGGTGAAAATCGAGGATATAAGTGTGAACTTATATCAGTTGATATCTCGGTGCATTTTTAAGCTAGCGCAAATCTGATAACACAGATCGACGCAGCTTAAAAATCCGCATCGAATGCACTATACTACATTGAGAAACGCTTGATACACAAATTAGTTATGATTGTTTGAAAAATGATGCATTAGTGTATGTTGAGTTTCCATGTACACTCAACATTGCTTCCAAAAACATTTTGACAAAAATTTTTTCGAAAAATTTCAAAATAATTTAGCAAAAAGTAGATGTTTTTAGATTCTATTTTTCAAGGCAAAGACGATAGACAATGTTATTCAACGAAAAAATCAATTCTTCAGGGTGAAAATCGAGGATATAAGTGTGAACTTATATCAGTTGATATCTCGGTGCATTTTTAAGCTAGCGCAAATCTGATAACACAGATCGACGCAGCTTAAAAATCCGCATCGAATGCACTATACTACATTGAGAAACGCTTAATACACAAATTAGTTATGATTGTTTGAAAAATGATGCATTAGTGTATGTTGAGTTTCCATGTACACTCAACATTGCTTCCAAAAACATTTTGACAAAAATTTTTTCGAAAAATTTCAAAATAATTTAGCAAAAAGTAGATGTTTTTAGATTCCATTTTTCAAGGCAAAGACGATAGACAATGTTATTCAACGAAAAAATCAATTCTTCAGGGTGAAAATCGAGGATATAAGTGTGAACTTATATCAGTTGATATCTCGGTGCATTTTTAAGCTAGCGCAAATCTGATAACACAGATCGACGCAGCTTAAAAATCCGCATCGAATGCACTATACTACGTTGAGAAACGCTTGATACAAAAATTAGTTATGATCGTTTGAAAAATGATGCATTAGTGTATGTTGAGTTTCCATGTACACTCAACATTGCTTCCAAAAACATTTTGACAAAAATTTTTTCGAAAAATTTCAAAATAATTTAGCAAAAAGTAGATGTTTTTAGATTTCATTTTTTAAAGCAAAGACGATGGACAATGTTATTCAACGAAAAAATCAATTCTTCAGGGTGAAAATCGAGGATATAAGTGTGAACTTATATCAGTTGATATCTCGGTGCATTTTTAAGCTAGCGCAAATCTGATAACACAGATCGACGCAGCTTAAAAATCCGCATCGAATGCACTATACTACATTGAGAAACGCTTGATACACAAATTAGTTATGATTGTTTGAAAAATGATGCATTAGTGTATGTTGAGTTTCCATGTACACTCAACATTGCTTCCAAAAACATTTTGACAAAAATTTTTTCGAAAAATTTCAAAATAATTTAGCAAAAAGTAGATGTTTTAAGATTCCATTTTTCAAGGCAAAGACGATGGACAATGTTATTCAACGAAAAAATTAATTCTTCAGGGTGAAAATCGAGGATATAAGTGTGAACTTATATCAGTTGATATCTCGGTGCATTTTTAAGCTAGCGCAAATCTGATAACACAGATCGACGCAGCTTAAAAATCCGCATCGAATGCACTATACTACATTGAGAAACGCTTGATACACAAATTAGTTATGATTGTTTGAAAAATGATGCATTAGTGTATGTTGAGTTTCCATGTACACTCAACATTGCTTCCAAAAACATTTTGACAAAAATTTTTTCGAAAAATTTCAAAATAATTTAGCAAAAAGTAGATGTTTTTAGATTTCATTTTTCAAAGCAAAGACGATGGACAATGTTATTCAACGAAAAAATCAATTCTTCAGGGTGAAAATCGAGGATATAAGTGTGAACTTATATCAGTTGATATCTCGGTGCATTTTTAAGCTAGCGCAAATCTGATAACACAAATCGACGCAGCTTAAAAATCCGCATCGAATGCACTATACTACATTGAGAAACGCTCAATACAAAAATTAGTTATGATCGTTTGAAAAATGATGCATTAGTGTATGTTGAGTTTCCATGTACACTTAACATTGCTTCCAAAAACATTTTGACAAAAATTTTTTCGAAAAATTTCAAAATAATTTAGCAAAAAGTAGATGTTTTTAGATTTCATTTTTCAAGGCAAAGACGATGGACAATGTTATTCAACGAAAAAATTAATTCTTCAGGGTGAAAATCGAGGATATAAGTGTGAACTTATATCAGTTGATATCTCGGTGCATTTTTAAGCTAGCGCAAATCTGATAACACAGATCGACGCAGCTTAAAAATCCGCATCGAATGCACTATACTACATTGAGAAACGCTTGATACACAAATTAGTTATGATTGTTTGAAAAATGATGCATTAGTGTATGTTGAGTTTCCATGTACACTCAACATTGCTTCCAAAAACATTTTGACAAAAATTTTTTCGAAAAATTTCAAAATAATTTAGCAAAAAGTAGATGTTTTAAGATTCCATTTTTCAAGGCAAAGACGATGGACAATGTTATTCAACGAAAAAATTAATTCTTCAGGGTGAAAATCGAGGATATAAGTGTGAACTTATATCAGTTGATATCTCGGTGCATTTTTAAGCTAGCGCAAATCTGATAACACAGATCGACGCAGCTTAAAAATCCGCATCGAATGCACTATACTACATTGAGAAACGCTTGATACACAAATTAGTTATGATTGTTTGAAAAATGATGCATTAGTGTATGTTGAGTTTCCATGTACACTCAACATTGCTTCCAAAAACATTTTGACAAAAATTTTTTCGAAAAATTTCAAAATAATTTAGCAAAAAGTAGATGTTTTTAGATTTCATTTTTCAAAGCAAAGACGATGGACAATGTTATTCAACGAAAAAATCAATTCTTCAGGGTGAAAATCGAGGATATAAGTGTGAACTTATATCAGTTGATATCTCGGTGCATTTTTAAGCTAGCGCAAATCTGATAACACAAATCGACGCAGCTTAAAAATCCGCATCGAATGCACTATACTACATTGAGAAACGCTCAATACAAAAATTAGTTATGATCGTTTGAAAAATGATGCATTAGTGTATGTTGAGTTTCCATGTACACTTAACATTGCTTCCAAAAACATTTTGACAAAAATTTTTTCGAAAAATTTCAAAATAATTTAGCAAAAAGTAGATGTTTTTAGATTTCATTTTTCAAGGCAAAGACGATGGACAATGTTATTCAACGAAAAAATCAATTCTTCAGGGTGAAAATCGAGGATATAAGTGTGAACTTATATCAGTTGATATCTCGGTGCATTTTTAAGCTAGCGCAAATCTGATAACACAGATCGACGCAGCTTAAAAATCCGCATCGAATGCACTATACTACATTGAGAAACGCTTGATACACAAATTAGTTATGATTGTTTGAAAAATGATGCATTAGTGTATGTTGAGTTTCCATGTACACTCAACATTGCTTCCAAAAACATTTTGACAAAAATTTTTTCGAAAAATTTCAAAATAATTTAGCAAAAAGTAGATGTTTTAAGATTCCATTTTTCAAGGCAAAGACGATGGACAATGTTATTCAACGAAAAAATTAATTCTTCAGGGTGAAAATCGAGGATATAAGTGTGAACTTATATCAGTTGATATCTCGGTGCATTTTTAAGCTAGCGCAAATCTGATAACACAGATCGACGCAGCTTAAAAATCCGCATCGAATGCACTATACTACATTGAGAAACGCTTGATACACAAATTAGTTATGATTGTTTGAAAAATGATGCATTAGTGTATGTTGAGTTTCCATGTACACTCAACATTGCTTCCAAAAACATTTTGACAAAAATTTTTTCGAAAAATTTCAAAATAATTTAGCAAAAAGTAGATGTTTTAAGATTCCATTTTTCAAGGCAAAGACGATGGACAATGTTATTCAACGAAAAAATTAATTCTTCAGGGTGAAAATCGAGGATATAAGTGTGAACTTATATCAGTTGATATCTCGGTGCATTTTTAAGCTAGCGCAAATCTGATAACACAGATCGACGCAGCTTAAAAATCCGCATCGAATGCACTATACTACATTGAGAAACGCTTGATACACAAATTAGTTATGATTGTTTGAAAAATGATGCATTAGTGTATGTTGAGTTTCCATGTACACTCAACATTGCTTCCAAAAACATTTTGACAAAAATTTTTTCGAAAAATTTCAAAATAATTTAGCAAAAAGTAGATGTTTTTAGATTTCATTTTTCAAAGCAAAGACGATGGACAATGTTATTCAACGAAAAAATCAATTCTTCAGGGTGAAAATCGAGGATATAAGTGTGAACTTATATCAGTTGATATCTCGGTGCATTTTTAAGCTAGCGCAAATCTGATAACACAAATCGACGCAGCTTAAAAATCCGCATCGAATGCACTATACTACATTGAGAAACGCTCAATACAAAAATTAGTTATGATCGTTTGAAAAATGATGCATTAGTGTATGTTGAGTTTCCATGTACACTTAACATTGCTTCCAAAAACATTTTGACAAAAATTTTTTCGAAAAATTTCAAAATAATTTAGCAAAAAGTAGATGTTTTTAGATTTCATTTTTCAAGGCAAAGACGATGGACAATGTTATTCAACGAAAAAATCAATTCTTCAGGGTGAAAATCGAGGATATAAGTGTGAACTTATATCAGTTGATATCTCGGTGCATTTTTAAGCTAGCGCAAATCTGATAACACAGATCGACGCAGCTTAAAAATCCGCATCGAATGCACTATACTACATTGAGAAACGCTTGATACACAAATTAGTTATGATTGTTTGAAAAATGATGCATTAGTGTATGTTGAGTTTCCATGTACACTCAACATTGCTTCCAAAAACATTTTGACAAAAATTTTTTCGAAAAATTTCAAAATAATTTAGCAAAAAGTAGATGTTTTAAGATTCCATTTTTCAAGGCAAAGACGATGGACAATGTTATTCAACGAAAAAATTAATTCTTCAGGGTGAAAATCGAGGATATAAGTGTGAACTTATATCAGTTGATATCTCGGTGCATTTTTAAGCTAGCGCAAATCTGATAACACAGATCGACGCAGCTTAAAAATCCGCATCGAATGCACTATACTACATTGAGAAACGCTTGATACACAAATTAGTTATGATTGTTTGAAAAATGATGCATTAGTGTATGTTGAGTTTCCATGTACACTCAACATTGCTTCCAAAAACATTTTGACAAAAATTTTTTCGAAAAATTTCAAAATAATTTAGCAAAAAGTAGATGTTTTAAGATTCCATTTTTCAAGGCAAAGACGATGGACAATGTTATTCAACGAAAAAATTAATTCTTCAGGGTGAAAATCGAGGATATAAGTGTGAACTTATATCAGTTGATATCTCGGTGCATTTTTAAGCTAGCGCAAATCTGATAACACAGATCGACGCAGCTTAAAAATCCGCATCGAATGCACTATACTACATTGAGAAACGCTTGATACACAAATTAGTTATGATTGTTTGAAAAATGATGCATTAGTGTATGTTGAGTTTCCATGTACACTCAACATTGCTTCCAAAAACATTTTGACAAAAATTTTTTCGAAAAATTTCAAAATAATTTAGCAAAAAGTAGATGTTTTTAGATTTCATTTTTCAAAGCAAAGACGATGGACAATGTTATTCAACGAAAAAATCAATTCTTCAGGGTGAAAATCGAGGATATAAGTGTGAACTTATATCAGTTGATATCTCGGTGCATTTTTAAGCTAGCGCAAATCTGATAACACAAATCGACGCAGCTTAAAAATCCGCATCGAATGCACTATACTACATTGAGAAACGCTCAATACAAAAATTAGTTATGATCGTTTGAAAAATGATGCATTAGTGTATGTTGAGTTTCCATGTACACTTAACATTGCTTCCAAAAACATTTTGACAAAAATTTTTTCGAAAAATTTCAAAATAATTTAGCAAAAAGTAGATGTTTTTAGATTTCATTTTTCAAGGCAAAGACGATGGACAATGTTATTCAACGAAAAAATCAATTCTTCAGGGTGAAAATCGAGGATATAAGTGTGAACTTATATCAGTTGATATCTCGGTGCATTTTTAAGCTAGCGCAAATCTGATAACACAGATCGACGCAGCTTAAAAATCCGCATCGAATGCACTATACTACATTGAGAAACGCTTGATACACAAATTAGTTATGATTGTTTGAAAAATGATGCATTAGTGTATGTTGAGTTTCCATGTACACTCAACATTGCTTCCAAAAACATTTTGACAAAAATTTTTTCGAAAAATTTCAAAATAATTTAGCAAAAAGTAGATGTTTTAAGATTCCATTTTTCAAGGCAAAGACGATGGACAATGTTATTCAACGAAAAAATTAATTCTTCAGGGTGAAAATCGAGGATATAAGTGTGAACTTATATCAGTTGATATCTCGGTGCATTTTTAAGCTAGCGCAAATCTGATAACACAGATCGACGCAGCTTAAAAATCCGCATCGAATGCACTATACTACATTGAGAAACGCTTGATACACAAATTAGTTATGATTGTTTGAAAAATGATGCATTAGTGTATGTTGAGTTTCCATGTACACTCAACATTGCTTCCAAAAACATTTTGACAAAAATTTTTTCGAAAAATTTCAAAATAATTTAGCAAAAAGTAGATGTTTTTAGATTCTATTTTTCAAGGCAAAGACGATAGACAATGTTATTCAACGAAAAAATCAATTCTTCAGGGTGAAAATCGAGGATATAAGTGTGAACTTATATCAGTTGATATCTCGGTGCATTTTTAAGCTAGCGCAAATCTGATAACACAGATCGACGCAGCTTAAAAATCCGCATCGAATGCACTATACTACATTGAGAAACGCTTAATACACAAATTAGTTATGATTGTTTGAAAAATGATGCATTAGTGTATGTTGAGTTTCCATGTACACTCAACATTGCTTCCAAAAACATTTTGACAAAAATTTTTTCGAAAAATTTCAAAATAATTTAGCAAAAAGTAGATGTTTTTAGATTCCATTTTTCAAGGCAAAGACGATAGACAATGTTATTCAACGAAAAAATCAATTCTTCAGGGTGAAAATCGAGGATATAAGTGTGAACTTATATCAGTTGATATCTCGGTGCATTTTTAAGCTAGCGCAAATCTGATAACACAGATCGACGCAGCTTAAAAATCCGCATCGAATGCACTATACTACGTTGAGAAACGCTTGATACAAAAATTAGTTATGATCGTTTGAAAAATGATGCATTAGTGTATGTTGAGTTTCCATGTACACTCAACATTGCTTCCAAAAACATTTTGACAAAAATTTTTTCGAAAAATTTCAAAATAATTTAGCAAAAAGTAGATGTTTTTAGATTTCATTTTTCAAAGCAAAGACGATGGACAATGTTATTCAACGAAAAAATCAATTCTTCAGGGTGAAAATCGAGGATATAAGTGTGAACTTATATCAGTTGATATCTCGGTGCATTTTTAAGCTAGCGCAAATCTGATAACACAGATCGACGCAGCTTAAAAATCCGCATCGAATGCACTATACTACATTGAGAAACGCTTGATACACAAATTAGTTATGATTGTTTGAAAAATGATGCATTAGTGTATGTTGAGTTTCCATGTACACTCAACATTGCTTCCAAAAACATTTTGACAAAAATTTTTTCGAAAAATTTCAAAATAATTTAGCAAAAAGTAGATGTTTTAAGATTCCATTTTTCAAGGCAAAGACGATGGACAATGTTATTCAACGAAAAAATTAATTCTTCAGGGTGAAAATCGAGGATATAAGTGTGAACTTATATCAGTTGATATCTCGGTGCATTTTTAAGCTAGCGCAAATCTGATAACACAGATCGACGCAGCTTAAAAATCCGCATCGAATGCACTATACTACGTTGAGAAACGCTTGATACAAAAATTAGTTATGATCGTTTGAAAAATGATGCATTAGTGTATGTTGAGTTTCCATGTACACTCAACATTGCTTCCAAAAACATTTTGACAAAAATTTTTTCGAAAAATTTCAAAATAATTTAGCAAAAAGTAGATGTTTTTAGATTTCATTTTTCAAAGCAAAGACGATGGACAATGTTATTCAACGAAAAAATCAATTCTTCAGGGTGAAAATCGAGGATATAAGTGTGAACTTATATCAGTTGATATCTCGGTGCATTTTTAAGCTAGCGCAAATCTGATAACACAGATCGACGCAGCTTAAAAATCCGCATCGAATGCACTATACTACATTGAGAAACGCTTGATACACAAATTAGTTATGATTGTTTGAAAAATGATGCATTAGTGTATGTTGAGTTTCCATGTACACTCAACATTGCTTCCAAAAACATTTTGACAAAAATTTTTTCGAAAAATTTCAAAATAATTTAGCAAAAAGTAGATGTTTTAAGATTCCATTTTTCAAGGCAAAGACGATGGACAATGTTATTCAACGAAAAAATTAATTCTTCAGGGTGAAAATCGAGGATATAAGTGTGAACTTATATCAGTTGATATCTCGGTGCATTTTTAAGCTAGCGCAAATCTGATAACACAGATCGACGCAGCTTAAAAATCCGCATCGAATGCACTATACTACATTGAGAAACGCTTGATACACAAATTAGTTATGATTGTTTGAAAAATGATGCATTAGTGTATGTTGAGTTTCCATGTACACTCAACATTGCTTCCAAAAACATTTTGACAAAAATTTTTTCGAAAAATTTCAAAATAATTTAGCAAAAAGTAGATGTTTTAAGATTCCATTTTTCAAGGCAAAGACGATGGACAATGTTATTCAACGAAAAAATTAATTCTTCAGGGTGAAAATCGAGGATATAAGTGTGAACTTATATCAGTTGATATCTCGGTGCATTTTTAAGCTAGCGCAAATCTGATAACACAGATCGACGCAGCTTAAAAATCCGCATCGAATGCACTATACTACATTGAGAAACGCTTGATACACAAATTAGTTATGATTGTTTGAAAAATGATGCATTAGTGTATGTTGAGTTTCCATGTACACTCAACATTGCTTCCAAAAACATTTTGACAAAAATTTTTTCGAAAAATTTCAAAATAATTTAGCAAAAAGTAGATGTTTTTAGATTTCATTTTTCAAAGCAAAGACGATGGACAATGTTATTCAACGAAAAAATCAATTCTTCAGGGTGAAAATCGAGGATATAAGTGTGAACTTATATCAGTTGATATCTCGGTGCATTTTTAAGCTAGCGCAAATCTGATAACACAAATCGACGCAGCTTAAAAATCCGCATCGAATGCACTATACTACATTGAGAAACGCTTGATACACAAATTAGTTATGATTGTTTGAAAAATGATGCATTAGTGTATGTTGAGTTTCCATGTACACTCAACATTGCTTCCAAAAACATTTTGACAAAAATTTTTTCGAAAAATTTCAAAATAATTTAGCAAAAAGTAGATGTTTTAAGATTCCATTTTTCAAGGCAAAGACGATGGACAATGTTATTCAACGAAAAAATTAATTCTTCAGGGTGAAAATCGAGGATATAAGTGTGAACTTATATCAGTTGATATCTCGGTGCATTTTTAAGCTAGCGCAAATCTGATAACACAGATCGACGCAGCTTAAAAATCCGCATCGAATGCACTATACTACATTGAGAAACGCTTGATACACAAATTAGTTATGATTGTTTGAAAAATGATGCATTAGTGTATGTTGAGTTTCCATGTACACTCAACATTGCTTCCAAAAACATTTTGACAAAAATTTTTTCGAAAAATTTCAAAATAATTTAGCAAAAAGTAGATGTTTTTAGATTCTATTTTTCAAGGCAAAGACGATAGACAATGTTATTCAACGAAAAAATCAATTCTTCAGGGTGAAAATCGAGGATATAAGTGTGAACTTATATCAGTTGATATCTCGGTGCATTTTTAAGCTAGCGCAAATCTGATAACACAGATCGACGCAGCTTAAAAATCCGCATCGAATGCACTATACTACATTGAGAAACGCTTAATACACAAATTAGTTATGATTGTTTGAAAAATGATGCATTAGTGTATGTTGAGTTTCCATGTACACTCAACATTGCTTCCAAAAACATTTTGACAAAAATTTTTTCGAAAAATTTCAAAATAATTTAGCAAAAAGTAGATGTTTTTAGATTTCATTTTTCAAGGCAAAGACGATGGACAATGTTATTCAACGAAAAAATCAATTCTTCAGGGTGAAAATCGAGGATATAAGTGTGAACTTATATCAGTTGATATCTCGGTGCATTTTTAAGCTAGCGCAAATCTGATAACACAGATCGACGCAGCTTAAAAATCCGCATCGAATGCACTATACTACGTTGAGAAACGCTTGATACAAAAATTAGTTATGATCGTTTGAAAAATGATGCATTAGTGTATGTTGAGTTTCCATGTACACTCAACATTGCTTCCAAAAACATTTTGACAAAAATTTTTTCGAAAAATTTCAAAATAATTTAGCAAAAAGTAGATGTTTTTAGATTCCATTTTTCAAGGCAAAGACGATGGACAATGTTATTCAACGAAAAAATCAATTCTTCAGGGTGAAAATCGAGGATATAAGTGTGAACTTATATCAGTTGATATCTCGGTGCATTTTTAAGCTAGCGCAAATCTGATAACAAAGATCGACGCAGCTTAAAAATCCGCATCGAATGCACTATACTACATTGAGAAACGCTTGATACACAAATTAGTTATGATTGTTTGAAAAATGATGCATTAGTGTATGTTGAGTTTCCATGTACACTCAACATTGCTTCCAAAAACATTTTGACAAAAATTTTTTCGAAAAATTTCAAAATAATTTAGCAAAAAGTAGATGTTTTTAGATTCCATTTTTCAAGGCAAAGACGATGGACAATGTTATTCAACGAAAAAATTAATTCTTCAGGGTGAAAATCGAGGATATAAGTGTGAACTTATATCAGTTGATATCTCGGTGCATTTTTAAGCTAGCGCAAATCTGATAACACAGATCGACGCAGCTTAAAAATCCGCATCGAATGCACTATACTACATTGAGAAACGCTTGATACACAAATTAGTTATGATTGTTTGAAAAATGATGCATTAGTGTATGTTGAGTTTCCATGTACACTCAACATTGCTTCCAAAAACATTTTGACAAAAATTTTTTCGAAAAATTTCAAAATAATTTAGCAAAAAGTAGATGTTTTTAGATTTCATTTTTCAAAGCAAAGACGATGGACAATGTTATTCAACGAAAAAATCAATTCTTCAGGGTGAAAATCGAGGATATAAGTGTGAACTTATATCAGTTGATATCTCGGTGCATTTTTAAGCTAGCGCAAATCTGATAACACAGATCGACGCAGCTTAAAAATCCGCATCGAATGCACTATACTACGTTGAGAAACGCTTGATACAAATATTAGTTATGATCGTTTGAAAAATGATGCATTAGTGTATGTTGAGTTTCCATGTACACTCAACATTGCTTCCAAAAACATTTTGACAAAAATTTTTTCGAAAAATTTCAAAATAATTTAGCAAAAAGTAAATGTTTTTAGATTTCATTTTTCAAGGCAAAGACGATGGACAATGTTATTCAACGAAAAAATTAATTCTTCAGGGTGAAAATCGAGGATATAAGTGTGAACTTATATCAGTTGATATCTCGGTGCATTTTTAAGCTAGCGCAAATCTGATAACACAGATCGACGCAGCTTAAAAATCCGCATCGAATGCACTATACTACATTGAGAAACGCTCAATACAAAAATTAGTTATGATCGTTTGAAAAATGATGCATTAGTGTATGTTGAGTTTCCATGTACACTTAACATTGCTTCCAAAAACATTTTGACAAAAATTTTTTCGAAAAATTTCAAAATAATTTAGCAAAAAGTAGATGTTTTTAGATTTCATTTTTCAAGGCAAAGACGATGGACAATGTTATTCAACGAAAAAATCAATTCTTCAGGGTGAAAATCGAGGATATAAGTGTGAACTTATATCAGTTGATATCTCGGTGCATTTTTAAGCTAGCGCAAATCTGATAACACAGATCGACGCAGCTTAAAAATCCGCATCGAATGCACTATACTACATTGAGAAACGTTTGATACACAAATTAGTTATGATTGTTTGAAAAATGATGCATTAGTGTATGTTGAGTTTCCATGTACACTCAACATTGCTTCCAAAAACATTTTGACAAAAATTTTTTCGAAAAATTTCAAAATAATTTAGCAAAAAGTAGATGTTTTTAGATTCCATTTTTCAAGGCAAAGACGATGGACAATGTTATTCAACGAAAAAATTAATTCTTCAGGGTGAAAATCGAGGATATAAGTGTGAACTTATATCAGTTGATATCTCGGTGCATTTTTAAGCTAGCGCAAATCTGATAACACAGATCGACGCAGCTTAAAAATCCGCATCGAATGCACTATACTACATTGAGAAACGCTTGATACACAAATTAGTTATGATTGTTTGAAAAATGATGCATTAGTGTATGTTGAGTTTCCATGTACACTCAACATTGCTTCCAAAAACATTTTGACAAAAATTTTTTCGAAAAATTTCAAAATAATTTAGCAAAAAGTAAATGTTTTTAGATTTCATTTTTCAAGGCAAAGACGATGGACAATGTTATTCAACGAAAAAATTAATTCTTCAGGGTGAAAATCGAGGATATAAGTGTGAACTTATATCAGTTGATATCTCGGTGCATTTTTAAGCTAGCGCAAATCTGATAACACAGATCGACGCAGCTTAAAAATCCGCATCGAATGCACTATACTACATTGAGAAACGCTCAATACAAAAATTAGTTATGATCGTTTGAAAAATGATGCATTAGTGTATGTTGAGTTTCCATGTACACTTAACATTGCTTCCAAAAACATTTTGACAAAAATTTTTTCGAAAAATTTCAAAATAATTTAGCAAAAAGTAGATGTTTTTAGATTTCATTTTTCAAGGCAAAGACGATGGACAATGTTATTCAACGAAAAAATCAATTCTTCAGGGTGAAAATCGAGGATATAAGTGTGAACTTATATCAGTTGATATCTCGGTGCATTTTTAAGCTAGCGCAAATCTGATAACACAGATCGACGCAGCTTAAAAATCCGCATCGAATGCACTATACTACATTGAGAAACGTTTGATACACAAATTAGTTATGATTGTTTGAAAAATGATGCATTAGTGTATGTTGAGTTTCCATGTACACTCAACATTGCTTCCAAAAACATTTTGACAAAAATTTTTTCGAAAAATTTCAAAATAATTTAGCAAAAAGTAGATGTTTTTAGATTCCATTTTTCAAGGCAAAGACGATGGACAATGTTATTCAACGAAAAAATTAATTCTTCAGGGTGAAAATCGAGGATATAAGTGTGAACTTATATCAGTTGATATCTCGGTGCATTTTTAAGCTAGCGCAAATCTGATAACACAGATCGACGCAGCTTAAAAATCCGCATCGAATGCACTATACTACATTGAGAAACGCTTGATACACAAATTAGTTATGATTGTTTGAAAAATGATGCATTAGTGTATGTTGAGTTTCCATGTACACTCAACATTGCTTCCAAAAACATTTTGACAAAAATTTTTTCGAAAAATTTCAAAATAATTTAGCAAAAAGTAGATGTTTTTAGATTCTATTTTTCAAGGCAAAGACGATAGACAATGTTATTCAACGAAAAAATCAATTCTTCAGGGTGAAAATCGAGGATATAAGTGTGAACTTATATCAGTTGATATCTCGGTGCATTTTTAAGCTAGCGCAAATCTGATAACACAGATCGACGCAGCTTAAAAATCCGCATCGAATGCACTATACTACATTGAGAAACGCTTAATACACAAATTAGTTATGATTGTTTGAAAAATGATGCATTAGTGTATGTTGAGTTTCCATGTACACTCAACATTGCTTCCAAAAACATTTTGACAAAAATTTTTTCGAAAAATTTCAAAATAATTTAGCAAAAAGTAGATGTTTTTAGATTCCATTTTTCAAGGCAAAGACGATAGACAATGTTATTCAACGAAAAAATCAATTCTTCAGGGTGAAAATCGAGGATATAAGTGTGAACTTATATCAGTTGATATCTCGGTGCATTTTTAAGCTAGCGCAAATCTGATCACACAGATCGACGCAGCTTAAAAATCCGCATCGAATGCACTATACTACATTGAGAAACGCTTAATACACAAATTAGTTATGATTGTTTGAAAAATGATGCATTAGTGTATGTTGAGTTTCCATGTACACTCAACATTGCTTCCAAAAACATTTTGACAAAAATTTTTTCGAAAAATTTCAAAATAATTTAGCAAAAAGTAGATGTTTTTAGATTTCATTTTCCAAGGCAAAGACGATGGACAATGTTATTCAACGAAAAAATCAATTCTTCAGGGTGAAAATCGAGGATATAAGTGTGAACTTATATCAGTTGATATCTCGGTGCATTTTTAAGCTAGCGCAAATCTGATAACACAGATCGACGCAGCTTAAAAATCCGCATCGAATGCACTATACTACGTTGAGAAACGCTTGATACAAAAATTAGTTATGATCGTTTGAAAAATGATGCATTAGTGTATGTTGAGTTTCCATGTACACTCAACATTGCTTCCAAAAACATTTTGACAAAACTTTTTTCGAAAAATTTCAAAATAATTTAGCAAAAAGTAGATGTTTTTAGATTCCATTTTTCAAGGCAAAGACGATGGACAATGTTATTCAACGAAAAAATTAATTCTTCAGGGTGAAAATCGAGGATATAAGTGTGAACTTATATTAGTTGATATCTCGGTGCATTTTTAAGCTAGCGCAAATCTGATAACACAGATCGACGCAGCTTAAAAATCCGCATCGAATGCACTATACTACATTGAGAAACGCTCAATACAAAAATTAGTTATGATCGTTTGAAAAATGATGCATTAGTGTATGTTGAGTTTCCATGTACACTTAACATTGCTTCCAAAAACATTTTGACAAAAATTTTTTCGAAAAATTTCAAAATAATTTAGCAAAAAGTAGATGTTTTTAGATTTCATTTTTCAAGGCAAAGACGATGGACAATGTTATTCAACGAAAAAATCAATTCTTCAGGGTGAAAATCGAGGATATAAGTGTGAACTTATATCAGTTGATATCTCGGTGCATTTTTAAGCTAGCGCAAAT
This sequence comes from Auanema rhodensis, assembly GCA_964057225.1. NCBI lineage: Eukaryota > Metazoa > Nematoda > Chromadorea > Rhabditida > Rhabditidae > Auanema > Auanema rhodense. The sequence continues at coordinate 2,031,773 of OZ059899.1, read as the reverse complement.
CTGATAACACAGATCGACGCAGCTTAAAAATCCGCATCGAATGCACTATACTACGTTGAGAAACGCTTGATACACAAATTAGTTATGATTGTTTGAAAAATGATGCATTAGTGTATGTTGAGTTTCCATGTACACTCAACATTGCTTCCAAAAACATTTTGACAAAAATTTTTTCGAAAAATTTCAAAATAATTTAGCAAAAAGTAGATGTTTTTAGATTCCATTTTTCAAGGCAAAGACGATGGACAATGTTATTCAACGAAAAAATTAATTCTTCAGGGTGAAAATCGAGGATATAAGTGTGAACTTATATCAGTTGATATCTCGGTGCATTTTTAAGCTAGCGCAAATCTGATAACACAGATCGACGCAGCTTAAAAATCCGCATCGAATGCACTATACTACATTGAGAAACGCTTGATACACAAATTAGTTATGATTGTTTGAAAAATGATGCATTAGTGTATGTTGAGTTTCCATGTACACTCAACATTGCTTCCAAAAACATTTTGACAAAAATTTTTTCGAAAAATTTCAAAATAATTTAGCAAAAAGTAGATGTTTTTAGATTCCATTTTTCAAGGCAAAAACGATGGACAATGTTATTCAACGAAAAAATTAATTCTTCAGGGTGAAAATCGAGGATATAAGTGTGAACTTATATCAGTTGATATCTCGGTGCATTTTTAAGCTAGCGCAAATCTGATAACACAGATCGACGCAGCTTAAAAATCCGCATCGAATGCACTATACTACATTGAGAAACGCTTGATACACAAATTAGTTATGATTGTTTGAAAAATGATGCATTAGTGTATGTTGAGTTTCCATGTACACTCAACATTGCTTCCAAAAACATTTTGACAAAAATTTTTTCGAAAAATTTCAAAATAATTTAGCAAAAAGTAGATGTTTTTAGATTCCTTTTTTAAGGCAAAGACGATGGACAATGTTATTCAACAAAAAAATTAATTCTTCAGGGTGAAAATCGAAGATATAAGTGTGAACTTATATCAGTTGATATCTCGGTGCATTTTTAAGCTAGCGCAAATCTGATAACACAGATCGACGCAGCTTAAAAATCCGCATCGAATGCACTATACTACATCGAGAAACGCTTGATACAAAAATTAGTTATGATCGTTTGAAAAATGATGCATTAGTGTATGTTGAGTTTCCATGTACACTCAACATTGCTTCCAAAAACATTTTGACAAAAATTTTTTCGAAAAATTTCAAAATAATTTAGCAAAAAGTAGATGTTTTTAGATTCCATTTTTCAAGGCAAAGACGATAGACAATGTTATTCAACGAAAAAATCAATTCTTCAGGGTGAAAATCGAGGATATAAGTGTGAACTTATATCAGTTGATATCTCGGTGCATTTTTAAGCTAGCGCAAATCTGATAACACAGATCGACGCAGCTTAAAAATCCGCATCGAATGCACTATACTACATTGAGAAACGCTTAATACACAAATTAGTTATGATTGTTTGAAAAATGATGCATTAGTGTATGTTGAATTTCCATGTACACTCAACATTGCTTCCAAAAACATTTTGACAAAAATTTTTTCGAAAAATTTCAAAATAATTTAGCAAAAAGTAGATGTTTTTAGATTCCATTTTTCGAGGCAAAGACGATGGACAATGTTATTCAACGAAAAAATTAATTCTTCAGGGTGAAAATCGAGGATATAAGTGTGAACTTATATCAGTTGATATCTCGGTGCATTTTTAAGCTAGCGCAAATCTGATAACACAGATCGACGCAGCTTAAAAATCCGCATCGAATGCACTATACTACATTGAGAAACGCTTAATACACAAATTAGTTATGATTGTTTGAAAAATGATGCATTAGTGTATGTTGAATTTCCATGTACACTCAACATTGCTTCCAAAAACATTTTGACAAAAATTTTTTCGAAAAATTTCAAAATAATTTAGCAAAAAGTAGATGTTTTTACATTCCATTTTTCGAGGCAAAGACGATGGACAATGTTATTCAACGAAAAAATTAATTCTTCAGGGTGAAAATCGAGGATATAAGTGTGAACTTATATCAGTTGATATCTCGGTGCATTTTTAAGCTAGCGCAAATCTGATAACACAGATCGACGCAGCTTAAAAATCCGCATCGAATGCACTATACTACATTGAGAAACGCTTAATACACAAATTAGTTATGATTGTTTGAAAAATGATGCATTAGTGTATGTTGAGTTTCCATGTACACTCAACATTGCTTCCAAAAACATTTTGACAAAAATTTTTTCGAAAAATTTCAAAATAATTTAGCAAAAAGTAGATGTTTTTAGATTCCATTTTTCAAGGCAAAGACGATAGACAATGTTATTCAACGAAAAAATCAATTCTTCAGGGTGAAAATCGAGGATATAAGTGTGAACTTATATCAGTTGATATCTCGGTGCATTTTTAAGCTAGCGCAAATCTGATCACACAGATCGACGCAGCTTAAAAATCCGCATCGAATGCACTATACTACATTGAGAAACGCTTAATACACAAATTAGTTATGATTGTTTGAAAAATGATGCATTAGTGTATGTTGAGTTTCCATGTACACTCAACATTGCTTCCAAAAACATTTTGACAAAAATTTTTTCGAAAAATTTCAAAATAATTTAGCAAAAAGTAGATGTTTTTAGATTTCATTTTCCAAGGCAAAGACGATGGACAATGTTATTCAACGAAAAAATCAATTCTTCAGGGTGAAAATCGAGGATATAAGTGTGAACTTATATCAGTTGATATCTCGGTGCATTTTTAAGCTAGCGCAAATCTGATAACACAGATCGACGCAGCTTAAAAATCCGCATCGAATGCACTATACTACGTTGAGAAACGCTTGATACAAAAATTAGTTATGATCGTTTGAAAAATGATGCATTAGTGTATGTTGAGTTTCCATGTACACTCAACATTGCTTCCAAAAACATTTTGACAAAACTTTTTTCGAAAAATTTCAAAATAATTTAGCAAAAAGTAGATGTTTTCAGATTCCATTTTTCAAGGCAAAGACGATGGACAATGTTATTCAACGAAAAAATTAATTCTTCAGGGTGAAAATCGAGGATATAAGTGTGAACTTATATCAGTTGATATCTCGGTGCATTTTTAAGCTAGCGCAAATCTGATAACACAGATCGACGCAGCTTAAAAATCCGCATCGAATGCACTATACTACATTGAGAAACGCTCAATACAAAAATTAGTTATGATCGTTTGAAAAATGATGCATTAGTGTATGTTGAGTTTCCATGTACACTTAACATTGCTTCCAAAAACATTTTGACAAAAATTTTTTCGAAAAATTTCAAAATAATTTAGCAAAAAGTAGATGTTTTTAGATTTCATTTTTCAAGGCAAAGACGATGGACAATGTTATTCAACGAAAAAATCAATTCTTCAGGGTGAAAATCGAGGATATAAGTGTGAACTTATATCAGTTGATATCTCGGTGCATTTTTAAGCTAGCGCAAATCTGATAACACAGATCGACGCAGCTTAAAAATCCGCATCGAATGCACTATACTACGTTGAGAAACGCTTGATACACAAATTAGTTATGATTGTTTGAAAAATGATGCATTAGTGTATGTTGAGTTTCCATGTACACTCAACATTGCTTCCAAAAACATTTTGACAAAAATTTTTTCGAAAAATTTCAAAATAATTTAGCAAAAAGTAGATGTTTTTAGATTCCATTTTTCAAGGCAAAGACGATGGACAATGTTATTCAACGAAAAAATTAATTCTTCAGGGTGAAAATCGAGGATATAAGTGTGAACTTATATCAGTTGATATCTCGGTGCATTTTTAAGCTAGCGCAAATCTGATAACACAGATCGACGCAGCTTAAAAATCCGCATCGAATGCACTATACTACATTGAGAAACGCTTGATACACAAATTAGTTATGATTGTTTGAAAAATGATGCATTAGTGTATGTTGAGTTTCCATGTACACTCAACATTGCTTCCAAAAACATTTTGACAAAAATTTTTTCGAAAAATTTCAAAATAATTTAGCAAAAAGTAGATGTTTTTAGATTCCATTTTTCAAGGCAAAGACGATGGACAATGTTATTCAACGAAAAAATCAATTCTTCAGGGTGAAAATCGAGGATATAAGTGTGAACTTATATCAGTTGATATCTCGGTGCATTTTTAAGCTAGCGCAAATCTGATAACACAGATCGACGCAGCTTAAAAATCCGCATCGAATGCACTATACTACGTTGAGAAACGCTTGATACAAAAATTAGTTATGATCGTTTGAAAAATGATGCATTAGTGTATGTTGAGTTTCCATGTACACTCAACATTGCTTCCAAAAACATTTTGACAAAACTTTTTTCGAAAAATTTCAAAATAATTTAGCAAAAAGTAGATGTTTTCAGATTCCATTTTTCAAGGCAAAGACGATGGACAATGTTATTCAACGAAAAAATTAATTCTTCAGGGTGAAAATCGAGGATATAAGTGTGAACTTATATCAGTTGATATCTCGGTGCATTTTTAAGCTAGCGCAAATCTGATAACACAGATCGACGCAGCTTAAAAATCCGCATCGAATGCACTATACTACATTGAGAAACGCTCAATACAAAAATTAGTTATGATCGTTTGAAAAATGATGCATTAGTGTATGTTGAGTTTCCATGTACACTTAACATTGCTTCCAAAAACATTTTGACAAAAATTTTTTCGAAAAATTTCAAAATAATTTAGCAAAAAGTAGATGTTTTTAGATTTCATTTTTCAAGGCAAAGACGATGGACAATGTTATTCAACGAAAAAATCAATTCTTCAGGGTGAAAATCGAGGATATAAGTGTGAACTTATATCAGTTGATATCTCGGTGCATTTTTAAGCTAGCGCAAATCTGATAACACAGATCGACGCAGCTTAAAAATCCGCATCGAATGCACTATACTACGTTGAGAAACGCTTGATACAAAAATTAGTTATGATCGTTTGAAAAATGATGCATTAGTGTATGTTGAGTTTCCATGTACACTCAACATTGCTTCCAAAAACATTTTGACAAAACTTTTTTCGAAAAATTTCAAAATAATTTAGCAAAAAGTAGATGTTTTCAGATTCCATTTTTCAAGGCAAAGACGATGGACAATGTTATTCAACGAAAAAATTAATTCTTCAGGGTGAAAATCGAGGATATAAGTGTGAACTTATATCAGTTGATATCTCGGTGCATTTTTAAGCTAGCGCAAATCTGATAACACAGATCGACGCAGCTTAAAAATCCGCATCGAATGCACTATACTACATTGAGAAACGCTCAATACAAAAATTAGTTATGATCGTTTGAAAAATGATGCATTAGTGTATGTTGAGTTTCCATGTACACTTAACATTGCTTCCAAAAACATTTTGACAAAAATTTTTTCGAAAAATTTCAAAATAATTTAGCAAAAAGTAGATGTTTTTAGATTTCATTTTTCAAGGCAAAGACGATGGACAATGTTATTCAACGAAAAAATCAATTCTTCAGGGTGAAAATCGAGGATATAAGTGTGAACTTATATCAGTTGATATCTCGGTGCATTTTTAAGCTAGCGCAAATCTGATAACACAGATCGACGCAGCTTAAAAATCCGCATCGAATGCACTATACTACGTTGAGAAACGCTTGATACACAAATTAGTTATGATTGTTTGAAAAATGATGCATTAGTGTATGTTGAGTTTCCATGTACACTCAACATTGCTTCCAAAAACATTTTGACAAAAATTTTTTCGAAAAATTTCAAAATAATTTAGCAAAAAGTAGATGTTTTTAGATTCCATTTTTCAAGGCAAAGACGATGGACAATGTTATTCAACGAAAAAATTAATTCTTCAGGGTGAAAATCGAGGATATAAGTGTGAACTTATATCAGTTGATATCTCGGTGCATTTTTAAGCTAGCGCAAATCTGATAACACAGATCGACGCAGCTTAAAAATCCGCATCGAATGCACTATACTACATTGAGAAACGCTTGATACACAAATTAGTTATGATTGTTTGAAAAATGATGCATTAGTGTATGTTGAGTTTCCATGTACACTCAACATTGCTTCCAAAAACATTTTGACAAAAATTTTTTCGAAAAATTTCAAAATAATTTAGCAAAAAGTAGATGTTTTTAGATTCCATTTTTCAAGGCAAAGACGATGGACAATGTTATTCAACGAAAAAATTAATTCTTCAGGGTGAAAATCGAGGATATAAGTGTGAACTTATATCAGTTGATATCTCGGTGCATTTTTAAGCTAGCGCAAATCTGATAACACAGATCGACGCAGCTTAAAAATCCGCATCGAATGCACTATACTACATTGAGAAACGCTTGATACACAAATTAGTTATGATTGTTTGAAAAATGATGCATTAGTGTATGTTGAGTTTCCATGTACACTCAACATTGCTTCCAAAAACATTTTGACAAAAATTTTTTCGAAAAATTTCAAAATAATTTAGCAAAAAGTAGATGTTTTTAGATTCCTTTTTTAAGGCAAAGACGATGGACAATGTTATTCAACAAAAAAATTAATTCTTCAGGGTGAAAATCGAAGATATAAGTGTGAACTTATATCAGTTGATATCTCGGTGCATTTTTAAGCTAGCGCAAATCTGATAACACAGATCGACGCAGCTTAAAAATCCGCATCGAATGCACTATACTACATCGAGAAACGCTTGATACAAAAATTAGTTATGATCGTTTGAAAAATGATGCATTAGTGTATGTTGAGTTTCCATGTACACTCAACATTGCTTCCAAAAACATTTTGACAAAAATTTTTTCGAAAAATTTCAAAATAATTTAGCAAAAAGTAGATGTTTTTAGATTCCATTTTTCAAGGCGAAGACGATAGACAATGTTATTCAACGAAAAAATCAATTCTTCAGGGTGAAAATCGAGGATATAAGTGTGAACTTATATCAGTTGATATCTCGGTGCATTTTTAAGCTAGCGCAAATCTGATCACACAGATCGACGCAGCTTAAAAGTCCGCATCGAATGCACTATACTACATTGAGAAACGCTTAATACACAAATTAGTTATGATTGTTTGAAAAATGATGCATTATTGTATGTTGAGTTTCCATGTACACTCAACATTGCTTCCAAAAACATTTTGACAAAAATTTTTTCGAAAAATTTCAAAATAATTTAGCAAAAAGTAGATGTTTTTAGATTCCATTTTTCAAGGCAAAGACGATGGACAATGTAATTCAACGAAAAAATTAATTCTTCAGGGTGAAAATCGAGGATATAAGTGTGAACTTATATCAGTTGATATCTCGGTGCATTTATAAGCTAGCGCAAATCTGATAACACAGATCGACGCAGCTTAAAAATCCGCATCGAATGCACTATACTACATCGAGAAACGCTTGATACAAAAATTAGTTATGATCGTTTGAAAAATGATGCATTAGTGTATGTTGAGTTTCCATGTACACTCAACATTGCTTCCAAAAACATTTTGACAAAAATTTTTTCGAAAAATTTCAAAATAATTTAGCAAAAAGTAGATGTTTTTAGATTCCATTTTTCAAGGCAAAGACGATAGACAATGTTATTCAACGAAAAAATCAATTCTTCAGGGTGAAAATCGAGGATATAAGTGTGAACTTATATCAGTTGATATCTCGGTGCATTTTTAAGCTAGCGCAAATCTGATCACACAGATCGACGCAGCTTAAAAGTCCGCATCGAATGCACTATACTACATTGAGAAACGCTTAATACACAAATTAGTTATGATTGTTTGAAAAATGATGCATTAGTGTATGTTGAGTTTCCATGTACACTCAACATTGCTTCCAAAAACATTTTAACAAAAAAATTTTTTCGAAAAATTTCAGAATAATTTAGCAAAAAGTAGATGTTTTTAGATTCCATTTTTCAAGGCAAAGACGATGGACAATGTAATTCAACGAAAAAATTAATTCTTCAGGGTGAAAATCGAGGATATAAGTGTGAACTTATATCAGTTGATATCTCGGTGCATTTTTAAGCTAGCGCAAATCTGATAACACAGATCGACGCAGCTTAAAAATCCGCATCGAATGCACTATACTACATCGAGAAACGCTTGATACAAAAATTAGTTATGATCGTTTGAAAAATGATGCATTAGTGTATGTTGAGTTTCCATGTACACTCAACATTGCTTCCAAAAACATTTTGACAAAAATGTTTTCGAAAAATTTCAAAATAATTTAGCAAAAAGTAGATGTTTTTAGATTCCATTTTTCAAGGCAAAGACGATAGACAATGTTATTCAACGAAAAAATCAATTCTTCAGGGTGAAAATCGAGGATATAAGTGTGAACTTATATCAGTTGATATCTCGGTGCATTTTTAAGCTAGCGCAAATCTGATAACACAGATCGACGCAGCTTAAAAATCCGCATCGAATGCACTATACTACATTGAGAAACGCTTAATACACAAATTAGTTATGATTGTTTGAAAAATGATGCATTAGTGTATGTTGAATTTCCATGTACACTCAACATTGCTTCCAAAAACATTTTGACAAAAATTTTTTCGAAAAATTTCAAAATAATTTAGCAAAAAGTAGATGTTTTTAGATTCCATTTTTCGAGGCAAAGACGATGGACAATGTTATTCAACGAAAAAATTAATTCTTCAGGGTGAAAATCGAGGATATAAGTGTGAACTTATATCAGTTGATATCTCGGTGCATTTTTAAGCTAGCGCAAATCTGATAACACAGATCGACGCAGCTTAAAAATCCGCATCGAATGCACTATACTACATCGAGAAACGCTTGATACAAAAATTAGTTATGATCGTTTGAAAAATGATGCATTAGTGTATGTTGAGTTTCCATGTACACTCAACATTGCTTCCAAAAACATTTTGACAAAAATTTTTTCGAAAAATTTCAAAATAATTTAGCAAAAAGTAGATGTTTTTAGATTCCATTTTTCAAGGCAAAGACGATAGACAATGTTATTTAACGAAAAAATCAATTCTTCAATTTGAAAATCGAGGATATAAGTGTGAACTTATATCAGTTGATATCTCGGTGCATTTTTAAGCTAGCGCAAATCTGATAACACAGATCGACGCAGCTTAAAAATCCGCATCGAATGCACTATACTACATTGAGAAACGCTTAATACACAAAATAGTTATGATTGTTTGAAAAATGATGCATTAGTGTATGTTGAGTTTCCATGTACACTCAACATTGCTTCCAAAAACATTTTGACAAAAATTTTTTCGAGAAATTTCAAAATAATTTAGCAAAAAAAAAGATGTTTTTAGATTCCATTTTCAAGGCAAAGACGATGGACAATGTTATTCAACGAAAAAATTAATTCTTCAGGGTGAAAATCGAGGATATAAGTGTGAACTTATATCAGTTGATATCTCGGTGCATTTTTAAGCTAGCGCAAATCTGATAACACAGATCGACGCAGCTTAAAAATCCGTATCGAATGCACTATACTACATCGAGAAACGCTTGATACAAAAATTAGTTATGATCGTTTGAAAAATGATGCATTAGTGTATGTTGAGTTTCCATGTACACTCAACATTGCTTCCAAAAACATTTTGACAAAAATTTTTTCGAAAAATTTCAAAATAATTTAGAAAAAAGTAGATGTTTTTAGATTCCATTTTTCAAGGCAAAGACGATGGACAATGTTATTCAACGAAAAAATTAATTCTTCAGGGTGAAAATCGAGGATATAAGTGTGAACTTATATCAGTTGATATCTCGGTGCATTTTTAAGCTAGCGCAAATCTGATAACACAGATCGACGCAGCTTAAAAATCCGCATCGAATGCACTATACTACATCGAGAAACGCTTGATACAAAAATTAGTTATGATCGTTTGAAAAATGATGCATTAGTGTATGTTGAGTTTCCATGTACACTCAACATTGCTTCCAAAAACATTTTGACAAAAATTTTTTTGAAAAATTTCAAAATAATTTAGCAAAAAGTAGATGTTTTTAGATTCCATTTTTCAAGGCAAAGACGATAGACAATGTTATTCAACGAAAAAATCAATTCTTCAGGGTGAAAATCGAGGATATAAGTGTGAACTTATATCAGTTGATATCTCGGTGCATTTTTAAGCTAGCGCAAATCTGATAACACAGATCGACGCAGCTTAAAAATCCGCATCGAATGCACTATACTACATTGAGAAACGCTTAATACACAAATTAGTTATGATTGTTTGAAAAATGATGCATTAGTGTATGTTGAGTTTCCATGTACACTCAACATTGCTTCCAAAAACATTTTGACAAAAATTTTTTCGAGAAATTTCAAAATAATTTAGCAAAAAAAAAGATGTTTTTAGATTCCATTTTTCAAGGCAAAGACGATGGACAATGTTATTCAACGAAAAAATTAATTCTTCAGGGTGAAAATCGAGGATATAAGTGTGAACTTATATCAGTTGATATCTCGGTGCATTTTTAAGCTAGCGCAAATCTGATAACACAGATCGACGCAGCTTAAAAATCCGTATCGAATGCACTATACTACATCGAGAAACGCTTGATACAAAAATTAGTTATGATCGTTTGAAAAATGATGCATTAGTGTATGTTGAGTTTCCATGTACACTCAACATTGCTTCCAAAAACATTTTGACAAAAATTTTTTCGAAAAATTTCAAAATAATTTAGCAAAAAGTAGATGTTTTTAGATTCCATTTTTCAAGGCAAAGACGATGGACAATGTTATTCAACGAAAAAATTAATTCTTCAGGGTGAAAATCGAGGATATAAGTGTGAACTTATATCAGTTGATATCTCGGTGCATTTTTAAGCTAGCGCAAATTTGATAACACTGATCGACGCAGCTAAAAAATCCGCATCGAATGCACTATACTACATTGAGAAACGCTTAATACAAAAATTAGTTATGATCGTTTGAAAAATGATGCATTAGTGTATGTTGAGTTTCCATGTACACTCAACATTGTTTCCAAAAACATTTTGACAAAAATTTTTTCGAAAAATTTCAAAATAATTTAGCAAAAAGTAGATGTTTTTAGATTCCTTTTTTCAAGGCAAAGACGATGGACAATGTTATTCAACGAAAAAATTATTTCTTCAGGGTGAAAATCGAGGATATAAGTGTGAACTTATATCAGTTGATATCTCGGTGCATTTTTAAGCTAGCGCAAATCTGATAACACAGATCGACGCAGCTTAAAAATCCGCATCGAATGCACTATACTACATCGAGAAACGCTTGATACAAAAATTAGTTATGATCGTTTGAAAAATGATGCATTAGTGTATGTTGAGTTTCCATGTACACTCAACATTGCTTCCAAAAACATTTTGACAAAAATGTTTTCGAAAAATTTCAAAATAATTTAGCAAAAAGTAGATGTTTTTAGATTCCATTTTTCAAGGCAAAGACGATAGACAATGTTATTCAACGAAAAAATCAATTCTTCAGGGTGAAAATCGAGGATATAAGTGTGAACTTATATCAGTTGATATCTCGGTGCATTTTTAAGCTAGCGCAAATCTGATAACACAGATCGACGCAGCTTAAAAATCCGCATCGAATGCACTATACTACATTGAGAAACGCTTAATACACAAATTAGTTATGATTGTTTGAAAAATGATGCATTAGTGTATGTTGAATTTCCATGTACACTCAACATTGCTTCCAAAAACATTTTGACAAAAATTGTTTCGAAAAATTTCAAAATAATTTAGCAAAAAGTAGATGTTTTTAGATTCCTTTTTTCAAGGCAAAGACGATGGACAATGTTATTCAACGAAAAAATTATTTCTTCAGGGTGAAAATCGAGGATATAAGTGTGAACTTATATCAGTTGATATCTCGGTGCATTTTTAAGCTAGCGCAAATCTGATAACACAGATCGACGCAGCTTAAAAATCCGCATCGAATGCACTATACTACATCGAGAAACGCTTGATACAAAAATTAGTTATGATCGTTTGAAAAATGATGCATTAGTGTATGTTGAGTTTCCATGTACACTCAACATTGCTTCCAAAAACATTTTGACAAAAATGTTTTCGAAAAATTTCAAAATAATTTAGCAAAAAGTAGATGTTTTTAGATTCCATTTTTCAAGGCAAAGACGATAGACAATGTTATTCAACGAAAAAATCAATTCTTCAGGGTGAAAATCGAGGATATAAGTGTGAACTTATATCAGTTGATATCTCGGTGCATTTTTAAGCTAGCGCAAATCTGATAACACAGATCGACGCAGCTTAAAAATCCGCATCGAATGCACTATACTACATTGAGAAACGCTTAATACACAAATTAGTTATGATTGTTTGAAAAATGATGCATTAGTGTATGTTGAATTTCCATGTACACTCAACATTGCTTCCAAAAACATTTTGACAAAAATTTTTTCGAAAAATTTCAAAATAATTTAGCAAAAAGTAGATGTTTTTAGATTCCATTTTTCGAGGCAAAGACGATGGACAATGTTATTCAACGAAAAAATTAATTCTTCAGGGTGAAAATCGAGGATATAAGTGTGAACTTATATCAGTTGATATCTCGGTGCATTTTTAAGCTAGCGCAAATCTGATAACACAGATCGACGCAGCTTAAAAATCCGCATCGAATGCACTATACTACATTGAGAAACGCTTAATACACAAATTAGTTATGATTGTTTGAAAAATGATGCATTAGTGTATGTTGAGTTTCCATGTACACTCAACATTGCTTCCAAAAACATTTTGACAAAAATTTTTTCGAAAAATTTCAAAATAATTTAGCAAAAAGTAGATGTTTTTAGATTTCATTTTTCAAGGCAAAGACGATAGACAATGTTATTCAACGAAAAAATCAATTCTTCAGGGTGAAAATCGAGGATATAAGTGTGAACTTATATCAGTTGATATCTCGGTGCATTTTTAAGCTAGCGCAAATCTGATCACACAGATCGACGCAGCTTAAAAATCCGCATCGAATGCACTATACTACATTGAGAAACGCTTAATACACAAATTAGTTATGATTGTTTGAAAAATGATGCATTAGTGTATGTTGAGTTTCCATGTACACTCAACATTGCTTCCAAAAACATTTTGACAAAAATTTTTTCGAAAAATTTCAAAATAATTTAGCAAAAAGTAGATGTTTTTAGATTCCATTTTTCAAGGCAAAGACGATAGACAATGTTATTCAACGAAAAAATCAATTCTTCAGGGTGAAAATCGAGGATATAAGTGTGAACTTATATCAGTTGATATCTCGGTGCATTTTTAAGCTAGCGCAAATCTGATCACACAGATCGACGCAGCTTAAAAATCCGCATCGAATGCACTATACTACATTGAGAAACGCTTAATACACAAATTAGTTATGATTGTTTGAAAAATGATGCATTAGTGTATGTTGAGTTTCCATGTACACTCAACATTGCTTCCAAAAACATTTTGACAAAAATTTTTTCGAAAAATTTCAAAATAATTTAGCAAAAAGTAGATGTTTTTAGATTTCATTTTTCAAGGCAAAGACGATAGACAATGTTATTCAACGAAAAAATCAATTCTTCAGGGTGAAAATCGAGGATATAAGTGTGAACTTATATCAGTTGATATCTCGGTGCATTTTTAAGCTAGCGCAAATCTGATCACACAGATCGACGCAGCTTAAAAATCCGCATCGAATGCACTATACTACATTGAGAAACGCTTAATACACAAATTAGTTATGATTGTTTGAAAAATGATGCATTAGTGTATGTTGAGTTTCCATGTACACTCAACATTGCTTCCAAAAACATTTTGACAAAAATTTTTTCGAAAAATTTCAAAATAATTTAGCAAAAAGTAGATGTTTTTAGATTCCATTTTTCAAGGCAAAGACGATAGACAATGTTATTCAACGAAAAAATCAATTCTTCAGGGTGAAAATCGAGGATATAAGTGTGAACTTATATCAGTTGATATCTCGGTGCATTTTTAAGCTAGCGCAAATCTGATCACACAGATCGACGCAGCTTAAAAATCCGCATCGAATGCACTATACTACATTGAGAAACGCTTAATACACAAATTAGTTATGATTGTTTGAAAAATGATGCATTAGTGTATGTTGAGTTTCCATGTACACTCAACATTGCTTCCAAAAACATTTTGACAAAAATTTTTTCGAAAAATTTCAAAATAATTTAGCAAAAAGTAGATGTTTTTAGATTTCATTTTTCAAAGCAAAGACGATGGACAATGTTATTCAACGAAAAAATCAATTCTTCAGGGTGAAAATCGAGGATATAAGTGTGAACTTATATCAGTTGATATCTCGGTGCATTTTTAAGCTAGCGCAAATCTGATCACACAGATCGACGCAGCTTAAAAATCCGCATCGAATGCACTATACTACGTTGAGAAACGCTTAATACACAAATTAGTTATGATTGTTTGAAAAATGATGCATTAGTGTATGTTGAGTTTCCATGTACACTCAACATTGCTTCCAAAAACATTTTGACAAAAATTTTTTCGAAAAATTTCAAAATAATTTAGCAAAAAGTAAATGTTTTTAGATTCCATTTTTCAAGGCAAAGACGATAGACAATGTTATTCAACGAAAAAATTAATTCTTCAGGGTGAAAATCGAGGATATAAGTGTGAACTTATATCAGTTGATATCTCGGTGCATTTTTAAGCTAGCGCAAATCTGATCACACAGATCGACGCAGCTTAAAAATCCGCATCGAATGCACTATACTACATTGAGAAACGCTTAATACACAAATTAGTTATGATTGTTTGAAAAATGATGCATTAGTGTATGTTGAGTTTCCATGTACACTCAACATTGCTTCCAAAAACATTTTGACAAAAATTTTTTCGAAAAATTTCAAAATAATTTAGCAAAAAGTAGATGTTTTTAGATTTCATTTTTCAAAGCAAAGACGATGGACAATGTTATTCAACGAAAAAATCAATTCTTCAGGGTGAAAATCGAGGATATAAGTGTGAACTTATATCAGTTGATATCTCGGTGCATTTTTAAGCTAGCGCAAATCTGATAACACAGATCGACGCAGCTTAAAAATCCGCATCGAATGCACTATACTACATTGAGACACGCTTGATACAAAAATTAGTTATGATTGTTTGAAAAATGATGCATTAGTGTATGTTGAGTTTCCATGTACACTCAACATTGCTTCCAAAAACATTTTGACAAAAATTTTTTCGAAAAATTTCAAAATAATTTAGCAAAAAGTAAATGTTTTTAGATTTCATTTTTCAAGGCAAAGACGATGGACAATGTTATTCAACGAAAAAATTAATTCTTCAGGGTGAAAATCGAGGATATAAGTGTGAACTTATATCAGTTGATATCTCGGTGCATTTGTAAGCTAGCGCAAATCTGATAACACAGATCGACGCAGCTTAAAAATCCGCATCGAATGCACTATACTACATTGAGAAACGCTCAATACAAAAATTAGTTATGATCGTTTGAAAAATGATGCATTAGTGTATGTTGAGTTTCCATGTACACTTAACATTGCTTCCAAAAACATTTTGACAAAAATTTTTTCGAAAAATTTCAAAATAATTTAGCAAAAAGTAGATGTTTTTAGATTTCATTTTTCAAGGCAAAGACGATGGACAATGTTATTCAACGAAAAAATCAATTCTTCAGGGTGAAAATCGAGGATATAAGTGTGAACTTATATCAGTTGATATCTCGGTGCATTTTTAAGCTAGCGCAAATCTGATAACACAGATCGACGCAGCTTAAAAATCCGCATCGAATGCACTATACTACATTGAGACACGCTTGATACACAAATTAGTTATGATTGTTTGAAAAATGATGCATTAGTGTATGTTGAGTTTCCATGTACACTCAACATTGCTTCCAAAAACATTTTGACAAAAATTTTTTCGAAAAATTTCAAAATAATTTAGCAAAAAGTAAATGTTTTTAGATTTCATTTTTCAAGGCAAAGACGATGGACAATGTTATTCAACGAAAAAATTAATTCTTCAGGGTGAAAATCGAGGATATAAGTGTGAACTTATATCAGTTGATATCTCGGTGCATTTTTAAGCTAGCGCAAATCTGATAACACAGATCGACGCAGCTTAAAAATCCGCATCGAATGCACTATACTACATTGAGAAACGCTCAATACAAAAATTAGTTATGATCGTTTGAAAAATGATGCATTAGTGTATGTTGAGTTTCCATGTACACTTAACATTGCTTCCAAAAACATTTTGACAAAAATTTTTTCGAAAAATTTCAAAATAATTTAGCAAAAAGTAGATGTTTTTAGATTTCATTTTTCAAGGCAAAGACGATGGACAATGTTATTCAACGAAAAAATCAATTCTTCAGGGTGAAAATCGAGGATATAAGTGTGAACTTATATCAGTTGATATCTCGGTGCATTTTTAAGCTAGCGCAAATCTGATAACACAGATCGACGCAGCTTAAAAATCCGCATCGAATGCACTATACTACATTGAGAAACGCTTGATACACAAATTAGTTATGATTGTTTGAAAAATGATGCATTAGTGTATGTTGAGTTTCCATGTACACTCAACATTGCTTCCAAAAACATTTTGACAAAAATTTTTTCGAAAAATTTCAAAATAATTTAGCAAAAAGTAGATGTTTTTAGATTCCATTTTTCAAGGCAAAGACGATAGACAATGTTATTCAACGAAAAAATCAATTCTTCAGGGTGAAAATCGAGGATATAAGTGTGAACTTATATCAGTTGATATCTCGGTGCATTTTTAAGCTAGCGCAAATCTGATAACACAGATCGACGCAGCTTAAAAATCCGCATCGAATGCACTATACTACATTGAGAAACGCTTAATACACAAATTAGTTATGATTGTTTGAAAAATGATGCATTAGTGTATGTTGAGTTTCCATGTACACTCAACATTGCTTCCAAAAACATTTTGACAAAAATTTTT
Organism: Auanema rhodensis; assembly: GCA_964057225.1. Lineage (NCBI taxonomy): Eukaryota > Metazoa > Nematoda > Chromadorea > Rhabditida > Rhabditidae > Auanema > Auanema rhodense. Next base: position 2,014,751 of record OZ059899.1, on the reverse strand, counting down.
TCGAAAAATTTCAAAATAATTTAGCAAAAAGTAGATGTTTTTAGATTTCATTTTTCAAGGCAAAGACGATAGACAATGTTATTCAACGAAAAAATCAATTCTTCAGGGTGAAAATCGAGGATATAAGTGTGAACTTATATCAGTTGATATCTCGGTGCATTTTTAAGCTAGCGCAAATCTGATAACACAGATCGACGCAGCTTAAAAATCCGCATCGAATGCACTATACTACATTGAGAAACGCTTGATACACAAATTAGTTATGATTGTTTGAAAAATGATGCATTAGTGTATGTTGAGTTTCCATGTACACTCAACATTGCTTCCAAAAACATTTTGACAAAAATTTTTTCGAAAAATTTCAAAATAATTTAGCAAAAAGTAAATGTTTTTAGATTTCATTTTTCAAGGCAAAGACGATGGACAATGTTATTCAACGAAAAAATTAATTCTTCAGGGTGAAAATCGAGGATATAAGTGTGAACTTATATCAGTTGATATCACGGTGCATTTGTAAGCTAGCGCAAATCTGATAACACAGATCGACGCAGCTTAAAAATCCGCATCGAATGCACTATACTACATTGAGAAACGCTTGATACACAAATTAGTTATGATTGTTTGAAAAATGATGCATTAGTGTATGTTGAGTTTCCATGTACACTCAACATTGCTTCCAAAAACATTTTGACAAAAATTTTTTCGAAAAATTTCAAAATAATTTAGCAAAAAGTAGATGTTTTAAGATTCCATTTTTCAAGGCAAAGACGATGGACAATGTTATTCAACGAAAAAATTAATTCTTCAGGGTGAAAATCGAGGATATAAGTGTGAACTTATATCAGTTGATATCTCGGTGCATTTTTAAGCTAGCGCAAATCTGATAACACAGATCGACGCAGCTTAAAAATCCGCATCGAATGCACTATACTACGTTGAGAAACGCTTGATACAAAAATTAGTTATGATCGTTTGAAAAATGATGCATTAGTGTATGTTGAGTTTCCATGTACACTCAACATTGCTTCCAAAAACATTTTGACAAAAATTTTTTCGAAAAATTTCAAAATAATTTAGCAAAAAGTAGATGTTTTTAGATTTCATTTTCCAAAGCAAAGACAATGGACAATGTTATTCAACGAAAAAATCAATTCTTCAGGGTGAAAATCGAGGATATAAGTGTGAACTTATATCAGTTGATATCTCGGTGCATTTTTAAGCTAGCGCAAATCTGATAACACAGATCGACGCAGCTTAAAAATCCGCATCGAATGCACTATACTACATTGAGAAACGTTTAATACACAAATTAGTTATGATTGTTTGAAAAATGATGCATTAGTGTATGTTGAGTTTCCATGTACACTCAACATTGCTTCCAAAAACATTTTGACAAAAATTTTTTCGAAAAATTTCAAAATAATTTAGCAAAAAGTAGATGTTTTTAGATTTCATTTTTCAAAGCAAAGACGATGGACAATGTTATTCAACGAAAAAATCAATTCTTCAGGGTGAAAATCGAGGATATAAGTGTGAACTTATATCAGTTGATATCTCGGTGCATTTTTAAGCTAGCGCAAATCTGATAACACAGATCGACGCAGCTTAAAAATCCGCATCGAATGCACTATACTACGTTGAGAAACGCTTGATACAAAAATTAGTTATGATCGTTTGAAAAATGATGCATTAGTGTATGTTGAGTTTCCATGTACACTCAACATTGCTTCCAAAAACATTTTGACAAAAATTTTTTCGAAAAATTTCAAAATAATTTAGCAAAAAGTAGATGTTTTTAGATTTCATTTTTCAAAGCAAAGACAATGGACAATGTTATTCAACGAAAAAATCAATTCTTCAGGGTGAAAATCGAGGATATAAGTGTGAACTTATATCAGTTGATATCTCGGTGCATTTTTAAGCTAGCGCAAATCTGATAACACAGATCGACGCAGCTTAAAAATCCGCATCGAATGCACTATACTACATTGAGAAACGTTTAATACACAAATTAGTTATGATTGTTTGAAAAATGATGCATTAGTGTATGTTGAGTTTCCATGTACACTCAACATTGCTTCCAAAAACATTTTGACAAAAATTTTTTCGAAAAATTTCAAAATAATTTAGCAAAAAGTAGATGTTTTTAGATTTCATTTTTCAAAGCAAAGACGATGGACAATGTTATTCAACGAAAAAATCAATTCTTCAGGGTGAAAATCGAGGATATAAGTGTGAACTTATATCAGTTGATATCTCGGTGCATTTTTAAGCTAGCGCAAATCTGATAACACAGATCGACGCAGCTTAAAAATCCGCATCGAATGCACTATACTACATTGAGAAACGCTCAATACAAAAATTAGTTATGATCGTTTGAAAAATGATGCATTAGTGTATGTTGAGTTTCCATGTACACTTAACATTGCTTCCAAAAACATTTTGACAAAAATTTTTTCGAAAAATTTCAAAATAATTTAGCAAAAAGTAGATGTTTTTAGATTTCATTTTTCAAGGCAAAGACGATGGACAATGTTATTCAACGAAAAAATCAATTCTTCAGGGTGAAAATCGAGGATATAAGTGTGAACTTATATCAGTTGATATCTCGGTGCATTTTTAAGCTAGCGCAAATCTGATAACACAGATCGACGCAGCTTAAAAATCCGCATCGAATGCACTATACTACATTGAGACACGCTTGATACACAAATTAGTTATGATTGTTTGAAAAATGATGCATTAGTGTATGTTGAGTTTCCATGTACACTCAACATTGCTTCCAAAAACATTTTGACAAAAATTTTTTCGAAAAATTTCAAAATAATTTAGCAAAAAGTAAATGTTTTTAGATTTCATTTTTCAAGGCAAAGACGATGGACAATGTTATTCAACGAAAAAATTAATTCTTCAGGGTGAAAATCGAGGATATAAGTGTGAACTTATATCAGTTGATATCTCGGTGCATTTGTAAGCTAGCGCAAATCTGATAACACAGATCGACGCAGCTTAAAAATCCGCATCGAATGCACTATACTACATTGAGAAACGCTCAATACAAAAATTAGTTATGATCGTTTGAAAAATGATGCATTAGTGTATGTTGAGTTTCCATGTACACTTAACATTGCTTCCAAAAACATTTTGACAAAAATTTTTTCGAAAAATTTCAAAATAATTTAGCAAAAAGTAGATGTTTTTAGATTTCATTTTTCAAGGCAAAGACGATGGACAATGTTATTCAACGAAAAAATCAATTCTTCAGGGTGAAAATCGAGGATATAAGTGTGAACTTATATCAGTTGATATCTCGGTGCATTTTTAAGCTAGCGCAAATCTGATAACACAGATCGACGCAGCTTAAAAATCCGCATCGAATGCACTATACTACATTGAGACACGCTTGATACACAAATTAGTTATGATTGTTTGAAAAATGATGCATTAGTGTATGTTGAGTTTCCATGTACACTCAACATTGCTTCCAAAAACATTTTGACAAAAATTTTTTCGAAAAATTTCAAAATAATTTAGCAAAAAGTAAATGTTTTTAGATTTCATTTTTCAAGGCAAAGACGATGGACAATGTTATTCAACGAAAAAATTAATTCTTCAGGGTGAAAATCGAGGATATAAGTGTGAACTTATATCAGTTGATATCTCGGTGCATTTTTAAGCTAGCGCAAATCTGATAACACAGATCGACGCAGCTTAAAAATCCGCATCGAATGCACTATACTACATTGAGAAACGCTCAATACAAAAATTAGTTATGATCGTTTGAAAAATGATGCATTAGTGTATGTTGAGTTTCCATGTACACTTAACATTGCTTCCAAAAACATTTTGACAAAAATTTTTTCGAAAAATTTCAAAATAATTTAGCAAAAAGTAGATGTTTTTAGATTTCATTTTTCAAGGCAAAGACGATGGACAATGTTATTCAACGAAAAAATCAATTCTTCAGGGTGAAAATCGAGGATATAAGTGTGAACTTATATCAGTTGATATCTCGGTGCATTTTTAAGCTAGCGCAAATCTGATAACACAGATCGACGCAGCTTAAAAATCCGCATCGAATGCACTATACTACATTGAGAAACGCTTGATACACAAATTAGTTATGATTGTTTGAAAAATGATGCATTAGTGTATGTTGAGTTTCCATGTACACTCAACATTGCTTCCAAAAACATTTTGACAAAAATTTTTTCGAAAAATTTCAAAATAATTTAGCAAAAAGTAGATGTTTTTAGATTCCATTTTTCAAGGCAAAGACGATAGACAATGTTATTCAACGAAAAAATCAATTCTTCAGGGTGAAAATCGAGGATATAAGTGTGAACTTATATCAGTTGATATCTCGGTGCATTTTTAAGCTAGCGCAAATCTGATAACACAGATCGACGCAGCTTAAAAATCCGCATCGAATGCACTATACTACATTGAGAAACGCTTAATACACAAATTAGTTATGATTGTTTGAAAAATGATGCATTAGTGTATGTTGAGTTTCCATGTACACTCAACATTGCTTCCAAAAACATTTTGACAAAAATTTTTTCGAAAAATTTCAAAATAATTTAGCAAAAAGTAGATGTTTTTAGATTTCATTTTTCAAGGCAAAGACGATAGACAATGTTATTCAACGAAAAAATCAATTCTTCAGGGTGAAAATCGAGGATATAAGTGTGAACTTATATCAGTTGATATCTCGGTGCATTTTTAAGCTAGCGCAAATCTGATCACACAGATCGACGCAGCTTAAAAATCCGCATCGAATGCACTATACTACATTGAGAAACGCTTAATACACAAATTAGTTATGATTGTTTGAAAAATGATGCATTAGTGTATGTTGAGTTTCCATGTACACTCAACATTGCTTCCAAAAACATTTTGACAAAAATTTTTTCGAAAAATTTCAAAATAATTTAGCAAAAAGTAAATGTTTTTAGATTTCATTTTTCAAGGCAAAGACGATGGACAATGTTATTCAACGAAAAAATTAATTCTTCAGGGTGAAAATCGAGGATATAAGTGTGAACTTATATCAGTTGATATCTCGGTGCATTTGTAAGCTAGCGCAAATCTGATAACACAGATCGACGCAGCTTAAAAATCCGCATCGAATGCACTATACTACATTGAGAAACGCTTGATACACAAATTAGTTATGATTGTTTGAAAAATGATGCATTAGTGTATGTTGAGTTTCCATGTACACTCAACATTGCTTCCAAAAACATTTTGACAAAAATTTTTTCGAAAAATTTCAAAATAATTTAGCAAAAAGTAGATGTTTTAAGATTCCATTTTTCAAGGCAAAGACGATGGACAATGTTATTCAACGAAAAAATTAATTCTTCAGGGTGAAAATCGAGGATATAAGTGTGAACTTATATCAGTTGATATCTCGGTGCATTTTTAAGCTAGCGCAAATCTGATAACACAGATCGACGCAGCTTAAAAATCCGCATCGAATGCACTATACTACGTTGAGAAACGCTTGATACAAAAATTAGTTATGATCGTTTGAAAAATGATGCATTAGTGTATGTTGAGTTTCCATGTACACTCAACATTGCTTCCAAAAACATTTTGACAAAAATTTTTTCGAAAAATTTCAAAATAATTTAGCAAAAAGTAGATGTTTTTAGATTTCATTTTTCAAAGCAAAGACAATGGACAATGTTATTCAACGAAAAAATCAATTCTTCAGGGTGAAAATCGAGGATATAAGTGTGAACTTATATCAGTTGATATCTCGGTGCATTTTTAAGCTAGCGCAAATCTGATAACACAGATCGACGCAGCTTAAAAATCCGCATCGAATGCACTATACTACATTGAGAAACGCTTGATACACAAATTAGTTATGATTGTTTGAAAAATGATGCATTAGTGTATGTTGAGTTTCCATGTACACTCAACATTGCTTCCAAAAACATTTTGACAAAAATTTTTTCGAAAAATTTCAAAATAATTTAGCAAAAAGTAGATGTTTTAAGATTCCATTTTTCAAGGCAAAGACGATGAACAATGTTATTCAACGAAAAAATTAATTCTTCAGGGTGAAAATCGAGGATATAAGTGTGAACTTATATCAGTTGATATCTCGGTGCATTTTTAAGCTGGCGCAAATCTGATAACACAGATCGACGCAGCTTAAAAATCCGCATCGAATGCACTATACTACATTGAGAAACGCTTGATACACAAATTAGTTATGATTGTTTGAAAAATGATGCATTAGTGTATGTTGAGTTTCCATGTACACTCAACATTGCTTCCAAAAACATTTTGACAAAAATTTTTTCGAAAAATTTCAAAATAATTTAGCAAAAAGTAGATGTTTTAAGATTCCATTTTTCAAGGCAAAGACGATGGACAATGTTATTCAACGAAAAAATTAATTCTTCAGGGTGAAAATCGAGGATATAAGTGTGAACTTATATCAGTTGATATCTCGGTGCATTTTTAAGCTAGCGCAAATCTGATAACACAGATCGACGCAGCTTAAAAATCCGCATCGAATGCACTATACTACATTGAGAAACGCTTGATACACAAATTAGTTATGATTGTTTGAAAAATGATGCATTAGTGTATGTTGAGTTTCCATGTACACTCAACATTGCTTCCAAAAACATTTTGACAAAAATTTTTTCGAAAAATTTCAAAATAATTTAGCAAAAAGTAGATGTTTTTAGATTTCATTTTTCAAAGCAAAGACGATGGACAATGTTATTCAACGAAAAAATCAATTCTTCAGGGTGAAAATCGAGGATATAAGTGTGAACTTATATCAGTTGATATCTCGGTGCATTTTTAAGCTAGCGCAAATCTGATAACACAGATCGACGCAGCTTAAAAATCCGCATCGAATGCACTATACTACATTGAGAAACGCTTGATACACAAATTAGTTATGATTGTTTGAAAAATGATGCATTAGTGTATGTTGAGTTTCCATGTACACTCAACATTGCTTCCAAAAACATTTTGACAAAAATTTTTTCGAAAAATTTCAAAATAATTTAGCAAAAAGTAGATGTTTTAAGATTCCATTTTTCAAGGCAAAGACGATGGACAATGTTATTCAACGAAAAAATTAATTCTTCAGGGTGAAAATCGAGGATATAAGTGTGAACTTATATCAGTTGATATCTCGGTGCATTTTTAAGCTAGCGCAAATCTGATAACACAGATCGACGCAGCTTAAAAATCCGCATCGAATGCACTATACTACATTGAGAAACGCTTAATACACAAATTAGTTATGATTGTTTGAAAAATGATGCATTAGTGTATGTTGAGTTTCCATGTACACTCAACATTGCTTCCAAAAACATTTTGACAAAAATTTTTTCGAAAAATTTCAAAATAATTTAGCAAAAAGTAAATGTTTTTAGATTTCATTTTTCAAGGCAAAGACGATGGACAATGTTATTCAACGAAAAAATTAATTCTTCAGGGTGAAAATCGAGGATATAAGTGTGAACTTATATCAGTTGATATCTCGGTGCATTTGTAAGCTAGCGCAAATCTGATAACACAGATCGACGCAGCTTAAAAATCCGCATCGAATGCACTATACTACATTGAGAAACGCTTGATACACAAATTAGTTATGATTGTTTGAAAAATGATGCATTAGTGTATGTTGAGTTTCCATGTACACTCAACATTGCTTCCAAAAACATTTTGACAAAAATTTTTTCGAAAAATTTCAAAATAATTTAGCAAAAAGTAGATGTTTTAAGATTCCATTTTTCAAGGCAAAGACGATGGACAATGTTATTCAACGAAAAAATTAATTCTTCAGGGTGAAAATCGAGGATATAAGTGTGAACTTATATCAGTTGATATCTCGGTGCATTTTTAAGCTAGCGCAAATCTGATAACACAGATCGACGCAGCTTAAAAATCCGCATCGAATGCACTATACTACGTTGAGAAACGCTTGATACAAAAATTAGTTATGATCGTTTGAAAAATGATGCATTAGTGTATGTTGAGTTTCCATGTACACTCAACATTGCTTCCAAAAACATTTTGACAAAAATTTTTTCGAAAAATTTCAAAATAATTTAGCAAAAAGTAGATGTTTTTAGATTTCATTTTTCAAAGCAAAGACAATGGACAATGTTATTCAACGAAAAAATCAATTCTTCAGGGTGAAAATCGAGGATATAAGTGTGAACTTATATCAGTTGATATCTCGGTGCATTTTTAAGCTAGCGCAAATCTGATAACACAGATCGACGCAGCTTAAAAATCCGCATCGAATGCACTATACTACATTGAGAAACGCTTGATACACAAATTAGTTATGATTGTTTGAAAAATGATGCATTAGTGTATGTTGAGTTTCCATGTACACTCAACATTGCTTCCAAAAACATTTTGACAAAAATTTTTTCGAAAAATTTCAAAATAATTTAGCAAAAAGTAGATGTTTTAAGATTCCATTTTTCAAGGCAAAGACGATGGACAATGTTATTCAACGAAAAAATTAATTCTTCAGGGTGAAAATCGAGGATATAAGTGTGAACTTATATCAGTTGATATCTCGGTGCATTTTTAAGCTAGCGCAAATCTGATAACACAGATCGACGCAGCTTAAAAATCCGCATCGAATGCACTATACTACATTGAGAAACGCTTGATACACAAATTAGTTATGATTGTTTGAAAAATGATGCATTAGTGTATGTTGAGTTTCCATGTACACTCAACATTGCTTCCAAAAACATTTTGACAAAAATTTTTTCGAAAAATTTCAAAATAATTTAGCAAAAAGTAGATGTTTTTAGATTTCATTTTTCAAAGCAAAGACGATGGACAATGTTATTCAACGAAAAAATCAATTCTTCAGGGTGAAAATCGAGGATATAAGTGTGAACTTATATCAGTTGATATCTCGGTGCATTTTTAAGCTAGCGCAAATCTGATAACACAGATCGACGCAGCTTAAAAATCCGCATCGAATGCACTATACTACATTGAGAAACGCTTGATACACAAATTAGTTATGATTGTTTGAAAAATGATGCATTAGTGTATGTTGAGTTTCCATGTACACTCAACATTGCTTCCAAAAACATTTTGACAAAAATTTTTTCGAAAAATTTCAAAATAATTTAGCAAAAAGTAGATGTTTTAAGATTCCATTTTTCAAGGCAAAGACGATGGACAATGTTATTCAACGAAAAAATTAATTCTTCAGGGTGAAAATCGAGGATATAAGTGTGAACTTATATCAGTTGATATCTCGGTGCATTTTTAAGCTAGCGCAAATCTGATAACACAGATCGACGCAGCTTAAAAATCCGCATCGAATGCACTATACTACATTGAGAAACGCTTAATACACAAATTAGTTATGATTGTTTGAAAAATGATGCATTAGTGTATGTTGAGTTTCCATGTACACTCAACATTGCTTCCAAAAACATTTTGACAAAAATTTTTTCGAAAAATTTCAAAATAATTTAGCAAAAAGTAAATGTTTTTAGATTTCATTTTTCAAGGCAAAGACGATGGACAATGTTATTCAACGAAAAAATTAATTCTTCAGGGTGAAAATCGAGGATATAAGTGTGAACTTATATCAGTTGATATCTCGGTGCATTTGTAAGCTAGCGCAAATCTGATAACACAGATCGACGCAGCTTAAAAATCCGCATCGAATGCACTATACTACATTGAGAAACGCTCAATACAAAAATTAGTTATGATCGTTTGAAAAATGATGCATTAGTGTATGTTGAGTTTCCATGTACACTTAACATTGCTTCCAAAAACATTTTGACAAAAATTTTTTCGAAAAATTTCAAAATAATTTAGCAAAAAGTAGATGTTTTTAGATTTCATTTTTCAAAGCAAAGACGATGGACAATGTTATTCAACGAAAAAATCAATTCTTCAGGGTGAAAATCGAGGATATAAGTGTGAACTTATATCAGTTGATATCTCGGTGCATTTTTAAGCTAGCGCAAATCTGATAACACAGATCGACGCAGCTTAAAAATCCGCATCGAATGCACTATACTACATTGAGAAACGCTTGATACACAAATTAGTTATGATTGTTTGAAAAATGATGCATTAGTGTATGTTGAGTTTCCATGTACACTCAACATTGCTTCCAAAAACATTTTGACAAAAATTTTTTCGAAAAATTTCAAAATAATTTAGCAAAAAGTAAATGTTTTTAGATTTCATTTTTCAAGGCAAAGACGATGGACAATGTTATTCAACGAAAAAATTAATTCTTCAGGGTGAAAATCGAGGATATAAGTGTGAACTTATATCAGTTGATATCTCGGTGCATTTTTAAGCTAGCGCAAATCTGATAACACAGATCGACGCAGCTTAAAAATCCGCATCGAATGCACTATACTACATTGAGAAACGCTTGATACACAAATTAGTTATGATTGTTTGAAAAATGATGCATTAGTGTATGTTGAGTTTCCATGTACACTCAACATTGCTTCCAAAAACATTTTGACAAAAATTTTTTCGAAAAATTTCAAAATAATTTAGCAAAAAGTAAATGTTTTTAGATTTCATTTTTCAAGGCAAAGACGATGGACAATGTTATTCAACGAAAAAATTAATTCTTCAGGGTGAAAATCGAGGATATAAGTGTGAACTTATATCAGTTGATATCTCGGTGCATTTTTAAGCTAGCGCAAATCTGATAACACAGATCGACGCAGCTTAAAAATCCGCATCGAATGCACTATACTACATTGAGAAACGCTCAATACAAAAATTAGTTATGATCGTTTGAAAAATGATGCATTAGTGTATGTTGAGTTTCCATGTACACTCAACATTGCTTCCAAAAACATTTTGACAAAAATTTTTTCGAAAAATTTCAAAATAATTTAGCAAAAAGTAGATGTTTTTAGATTTCATTTTTCAAAGCAAAGACGATGGACAATGTTATTCAACGAAAAAATCAATTCTTCAGGGTGAAAATCGAGGATATAAGTGTGAACTTATATCAGTTGATATCTCGGTGCATTTTTAAGCTAGCGCAAATCTGATAACACAGATCGACGCAGCTTAAAAATCCGCATCGAATGCACTATACTACATTGAGAAACGCTTGATACACAAATTAGTTATGATTGTTTGAAAAATGATGCATTAGTGTATGTTGAGTTTCCATGTACACTCAACATTGCGTCCAAAAACATTTTGACAAAAATTTTTTCGAAAAATTTCAAAATAATTTAGCAAAAAGTAGATGTTTTTAGATTCCATTTTTCAAGGCAAAGACGATAGACAATGTTATTCAACGAAAAAATCAATTCTTCAGGGTGAAAATCGAGGATATAAGTGTGAACTTATATCAGTTGATATCTCGGTGCATTTTTAAGCTAGCGCAAATCTGATAACACAGATCGACGCAGCTTAAAAATCCGCATCGAATGCACTATACTACATTGAGAAACGCTTAATACACAAATTAGTTATGATTGTTTGAAAAATGATGCATTAGTGTATGTTGAGTTTCCATGTACACTCAACATTGCTTCCAAAAACATTTTGACAAAAATTTTTTCGAAAAATTTCAAAATAATTTAGCAAAAAGTAGATGTTTTTAGATTTCATTTTTCAAGGCAAAGACGATAGACAATGTTATTCAACGAAAAAATCAATTCTTCAGGGTGAAAATCGAGGATATAAGTGTGAACTTATATCAGTTGATATCTCGGTGCATTTTTAAGCTAGCGCAAATCTGATCACACAGATCGACGCAGCTTAAAAATCCGCATCGAATGCACTATACTACATTGAGAAACGCTTAATACACAAATTAGTTATGATTGTTTGAAAAATGATGCATTAGTGTATGTTGAGTTTCCATGTACACTCAACATTGCTTCCAAAAACATTTTGACAAAAATTTTTTCGAAAAATTTCAAAATAATTTAGCAAAAAGTAAATGTTTTTAGATTTCATTTTTCAAGGCAAAGACGATGGACAATGTTATTCAACGAAAAAATTAATTCTTCAGGGTGAAAATCGAGGATATAAGTGTGAACTTATATCAGTTGATATCTCGGTGCATTTGTAAGCTAGCGCAAATCTGATAACACAGATCGACGCAGCTTAAAAATCCGCATCGAATGCACTATACTACATTGAGAAACGCTCAATACAAAAATTAGTTATGATCGTTTGAAAAATGATGCATTAGTGTATGTTGAGTTTCCATGTACACTTAACATTGCTTCCAAAAACATTTTGACAAAAATTTTTTCGAAAAATTTCAAAATAATTTAGCAAAAAGTAGATGTTTTTAGATTTCATTTTTCAAGGCAAAGACGATGGACAATGTTATTCAACGAAAAAATCAATTCTTCAGGGTGAAAATCGAGGATATAAGTGTGAACTTATATCAGTTGATATCTCGGTGCATTTTTAAGCTAGCGCAAATCTGATAACACAGATCGACGCAGCTTAAAAATCCGCATCGAATGCACTATACTACATTGAGACACGCTTGATACACAAATTAGTTATGATTGTTTGAAAAATGATGCATTAGTGTATGTTGAGTTTCCATGTACACTCAACATTGCTTCCAAAAACATTTTGACAAAAATTTTTTCGAAAAATTTCAAAATAATTTAGCAAAAAGTAAATGTTTTTAGATTTCATTTTTCAAGGCAAAGACGATGGACAATGTTATTCAACGAAAAAATTAATTCTTCAGGGTGAAAATCGAGGATATAAGTGTGAACTTATATCAGTTGATATCTCGGTGCATTTGTAAGCTAGCGCAAATCTGATAACACAGATCGACGCAGCTTAAAAATCCGCATCGAATGCACTATACTACATTGAGAAACGCTCAATACAAAAATTAGTTATGATCGTTTGAAAAATGATGCATTAGTGTATGTTGAGTTTCCATGTACACTTAACATTGCTTCCAAAAACATTTTGACAAAAATTTTTTCGAAAAATTTCAAAATAATTTAGCAAAAAGTAGATGTTTTTAGATTTCATTTTTCAAGGCAAAGACGATGGACAATGTTATTCAACGAAAAAATCAATTCTTCAGGGTGAAAATCGAGGATATAAGTGTGAACTTATATCAGTTGATATCTCGGTGCATTTTTAAGCTAGCGCAAATCTGATAACACAGATCGACGCAGCTTAAAAATCCGCATCGAATGCACTATACTACATTGAGAAACGCTTGATACACAAATTAGTTATGATTGTTTGAAAAATGATGCATTAGTGTATGTTGAGTTTCCATGTACACTCAACATTGCTTCCAAAAACATTTTGACAAAAATTTTTTCGAAAAATTTCAAAATAATTTAGCAAAAAGTAGATGTTTTAAGATTCCATTTTTCAAGGCAAAGACGATGGACAATGTTATTCAACGAAAAAATTAATTCTTCAGGGTGAAAATCGAGGATATAAGTGTGAACTTATATCAGTTGATATCTCGGTGCATTTTTAAGCTAGCGCAAATCTGATAACACAGATCGACGCAGCTTAAAAATCCGCATCGAATGCACTATACTACATTGAGAAACGCTTGATACACAAATTAGTTATGATTGTTTGAAAAATGATGCATTAGTGTATGTTGAGTTTCCATGTACACTCAACATTGCTTCCAAAAACATTTTGACAAAAATTTTTTCGAAAAATTTCAAAATAATTTAGCAAAAAGTAGATGTTTTTAGATTCTATTTTTCAAGGCAAAGACGATAGACAATGTTATTCAACGAAAAAATCAATTCTTCAGGGTGAAAATCGAGGATATAAGTGTGAACTTATATCAGTTGATATCTCGGTGCATTTTTAAGCTAGCGCAAATCTGATAACACAGATCGACGCAGCTTAAAAATCCGCATCGAATGCACTATACTACATTGAGAAACGCTTAATACACAAATTAGTTATGATTGTTTGAAAAATGATGCATTAGTGTATGTTGAGTTTCCATGTACACTCAACATTGCTTCCAAAAACATTTTGACAAAAATTTTTTCGAAAAATTTCAAAATAATTTAGCAAAAAGTAGATGTTTTTAGATTCCATTTTTCAAGGCAAAGACGATAGACAATGTTATTCAACGAAAAAATCAATTCTTCAGGGTGAAAATCGAGGATATAAGTGTGAACTTATATCAGTTGATATCTCGGTGCATTTTTAAGCTAGCGCAAATCTGATAACACAGATCGACGCAGCTTAAAAATCCGCATCGAATGCACTATACTACGTTGAGAAACGCTTGATACAAAAATTAGTTATGATCGTTTGAAAAATGATGCATTAGTGTATGTTGAGTTTCCATGTACACTCAACATTGCTTCCAAAAACATTTTGACAAAAATTTTTTCGAAAAATTTCAAAATAATTTAGCAAAAAGTAGATGTTTTTAGATTTCATTTTTCAAAGCAAAGACGATGGACAATGTTATTCAACGAAAAAATCAATTCTTCAGGGTGAAAATCGAGGATATAAGTGTGAACTTATATCAGTTGATATCTCGGTGCATTTTTAAGCTAGCGCAAATCTGATAACACAGATCGACGCAGCTTAAAAATCCGCATCGAATGCACTATACTACATTGAGAAACGCTTGATACACAAATTAGTTATGATTGTTTGAAAAATGATGCATTAGTGTATGTTGAGTTTCCATGTACACTCAACATTGCTTCCAAAAACATTTTGACAAAAATTTTTTCGAAAAATTTCAAAATAATTTAGCAAAAAGTAGATGTTTTAAGATTCCATTTTTCAAGGCAAAGACGATGGACAATGTTATTCAACGAAAAAATTAATTCTTCAGGGTGAAAATCGAGGATATAAGTGTGAACTTATATCAGTTGATATCTCGGTGCATTTTTAAGCTAGCGCAAATCTGATAACACAGATCGACGCAGCTTAAAAATCCGCATCGAATGCACTATACTACATTGAGAAACGCTTGATACACAAATTAGTTATGATTGTTTGAAAAATGATGCATTAGTGTATGTTGAGTTTCCATGTACACTCAACATTGCTTCCAAAAACATTTTGACAAAAATTTTTTCGAAAAATTTCAAAATAATTTAGCAAAAAGTAGATGTTTTAAGATTCCATTTTTCAAGGCAAAGACGATGGACAATGTTATTCAACGAAAAAATTAATTCTTCAGGGTGAAAATCGAGGATATAAGTGTGAACTTATATCAGTTGATATCTCGGTGCATTTTTAAGCTAGCGCAAATCTGATAACACAGATCGACGCAGCTTAAAAATCCGCATCGAATGCACTATACTACATTGAGAAACGCTTGATACACAAATTAGTTATGATTGTTTGAAAAATGATGCATTAGTGTATGTTGAGTTTCCATGTACACTCAACATTGCTTCCAAAAACATTTTGACAAAAATTTTTTCGAAAAATTTCAAAATAATTTAGCAAAAAGTAGATGTTTTAAGATTCCATTTTTCAAGGCAAAGACGATGGACAATGTTATTCAACGAAAAAATTAATTCTTCAGGGTGAAAATCGAGGATATAAGTGTGAACTTATATCAGTTGATATCTCGGTGCATTTTTAAGCTAGCGCAAATCTGATAACACAGATCGACGCAGCTTAAAAATCCGCATCGAATGCACTATACTACATTGAGAAACGCTTGATACACAAATTAGTTATGATTGTTTGAAAAATGATGCATTAGTGTATGTTGAGTTTCCATGTACACTCAACATTGCTTCCAAAAACATTTTGACAAAAATTTTTTCGAAAAATTTCAAAATAATTTAGCAAAAAGTAGATGTTTTTAGATTTCATTTTTCAAAGCAAAGACGATGGACAATGTTATTCAACGAAAAAATCAATTCTTCAGGGTGAAAATCGAGGATATAAGTGTGAACTTATATCAGTTGATATCTCGGTGCATTTTTAAGCTAGCGCAAATCTGATAACACAAATCGACGCAGCTTAAAAATCCGCATCGAATGCACTATACTACATTCAGAAACGCTTGATACACAAATTAGTTATGATTGTTTGAAAAATGATGCATTAGTGTATGTTGAGTTTCCATGTACACTCAACATTGCTTCCAAAAACATTTTGACAAAAATTTTTTCGAAAAATTTCAAAATAATTTAGCAAAAAGTAGATGTTTTAAGATTCCATTTTTCAAGGCAAAGACGATGGACAATGTTATTCAACGAAAAAATTAATTCTTCAGGGTGAAAATCGAGGATATAAGTGTGAACTTATATCAGTTGATATCTCGGTGCATTTTTAAGCTAGCGCAAATCTGATAACACAGATCGACGCAGCTTAAAAATCCGCATCGAATGCACTATACTACATTGAGAAACGCTTGATACACAAATTAGTTATGATTGTTTGAAAAATGATGCATTAGTGTATGTTGAGTTTCCATGTACACTCAACATTGCTTCCAAAAACATTTTGACAAAAATTTTTTCGAAAAATTTCAAAATAATTTAGCAAAAAGTAGATGTTTTTAGATTCTATTTTTCAAGGCAAAGACGATAGACAATGTTATTCAACGAAAAAATCAATTCTTCAGGGTGAAAATCGAGGATATAAGTGTGAACTTATATCAGTTGATATCTCGGTGCATTTTTAAGCTAGCGCAAATCTGATAACACAGATCGACGCAGCTTAAAAATCCGCATCGAATGCACTATACTACATTGAGAAACGCTTAATACACAAATTAGTTATGATTGTTTGAAAAATGATGCATTAGTGTATGTTGAGTTTCCATGTACACTCAACATTGCTTCCAAAAACATTTTGACAAAAATTTTTTCGAAAAATTTCAAAATAATTTAGCAAAAAGTAGATGTTTTTAGATTCCATTTTTCAAGGCAAAGACGATAGACAATGTTATTCAACGAAAAAATCAATTCTTCAGGGTGAAAATCGAGGATATAAGTGTGAACTTATATCAGTTGATATCTCGGTGCATTTTTAAGCTAGCGCAAATCTGATAACACAGATCGACGCAGCTTAAAAATCCGCATCGAATGCACTATACTACGTTGAGAAACGCTTGATACAAAAATTAGTTATGATCGTTTGAAAAATGATGCATTAGTGTATGTTGAGTTTCCATGTACACTCAACATTGCTTCCAAAAACATTTTGACAAAAATTTTTTCGAAAAATTTCAAAATAATTTAGCAAAAAGTAGATGTTTTTAGATTTCATTTTTCAAAGCAAAGACGATGGACAATGTTATTCAACGAAAAAATCAATTCTTCAGGGTGAAAATCGAGGATATAAGTGTGAACTTATATCAGTTGATATCTCGGTGCATTTTTAAGCTAGCGCAAATCTGATAACACAGATCGACGCAGCTTAAAAATCCGCATCGAATGCACTATACTACATTGAGAAACGCTTGATACACAAATTAGTTATGATTGTTTGAAAAATGATGCATTAGTGTATGTTGAGTTTCCATGTACACTCAACATTGCTTCCAAAAACATTTTGACAAAAATTTTTTCGAAAAATTTCAAAATAATTTAGCAAAAAGTAGATGTTTTAAGATTCCATTTTTCAAGGCAAAGACGATGGACAATGTTATTCAACGAAAAAATTAATTCTTCAGGGTGAAAATCGAGGATATAAGTGTGAACTTATATCAGTTGATATCTCGGTGCATTTTTAAGCTAGCGCAAATCTGATAACACAGATCGACGCAGCTTAAAAATCCGCATCGAATGCACTATACTACGTTGAGAAACGCTTGATACAAAAATTAGTTATGATCGTTTGAAAAATGATGCATTAGTGTATGTTGAGTTTCCATGTACACTCAACATTGCTTCTAAAAACATTTTGACAAAAATTTTTTCGAAAAATTTCAAAATAATTTAGCAAAAAGTAGATGTTTTTAGATTTCATTTTTCAAAGCAAAGACGATGGACAATGTTATTCAACGAAAAAATCAATTCTTCAGGGTGAAAATCGAGGATATAAGTGTGAACTTATATCAGTTGATATCTCGGTGCATTTTTAAGCTAGCGCAAATCTGATAACACAGATCGACGCAGCTTAAAAATCCGCATCGAATGCACTATACTACATTGAGAAACGCTTGATACACAAATTAGTTATGATTGTTTGAAAAATGATGCATTAGTGTATGTTGAGTTTCCATGTACACTCAACATTGCTTCCAAAAACATTTTGACAAAAATTTTTTCGAAAAATTTCAAAATAATTTAGCAAAAAGTAGATGTTTTAAGATTCCATTTTTCAAGGCAAAGACGATGGACAATGTTATTCAACGAAAAAATTAATTCTTCAGGGTGAAAATCGAGGATATAAGTGTGAACTTATATCAGTTGATATCTCGGTGCATTTTTAAGCTAGCGCAAATCTGATAACACAGATCGACGCAGCTTAAAAATCCGCATCGAATGCACTATACTACATTGAGAAACGCTTGATACACAAATTAGTTATGATTGTTTGAAAAATGATGCATTAGTGTATGTTGAGTTTCCATGTACACTCAACATTGCTTCCAAAAACATTTTGACAAAAATTTTTTCGAAAAATTTCAAAATAATTTAGCAAAAAGTAGATGTTTTAAGATTCCATTTTTCAAGGCAAAGACGATGGACAATGTTATTCAACGAAAAAATTAATTCTTCAGGGTGAAAATCGAGGATATAAGTGTGAACTTATATCAGTTGATATCTCGGTGCATTTTTAAGCTAGCGCAAATCTGATAACACAGATCGACGCAGCTTAAAAATCCGCATCGAATGCACTATACTACATTGAGAAACGCTTGATACACAAATTAGTTATGATTGTTTGAAAAATGATGCATTAGTGTATGTTGAGTTTCCATGTACACTCAACATTGCTTCCAAAAACATTTTGACAAAAATTTTTTCGAAAAATTTCAAAATAATTTAGCAAAAAGTAGATGTTTTTAGATTTCATTTTTCAAAGCAAAGACGATGGACAATGTTATTCAACGAAAAAATCAATTCTTCAGGGTGAAAATCGAGGATATAAGTGTGAACTTATATCAGTTGATATCTCGGTGCATTTTTAAGCTAGCGCAAATCTGATAACACAAATCGACGCAGCTTAAAAATCCGCATCGAATGCACTATACTACATTGAGAAACGCTTGATACACAAATTAGTTATGATTGTTTGAAAAATGATGCATTAGTGTATGTTGAGTTTCCATGTACACTCAACATTGCTTCCAAAAACATTTTGACAAAAATTTTTTCGAAAAATTTCAAAATAATTTAGCAAAAAGTAGATGTTTTAAGATTCCATTTTTCAAGGCAAAGACGATGGACAATGTTATTCAACGAAAAAATTAATTCTTCAGGGTGAAAATCGAGGATATAAGTGTGAACTTATATCAGTTGATATCTCGGTGCATTTTTAAGCTAGCGCAAATCTGATAACACAGATCGACGCAGCTTAAAAATCCGCATCGAATGCACTATACTACATTGAGAAACGCTTGATACACAAATTAGTTATGATTGTTTGAAAAATGATGCATTAGTGTATGTTGAGTTTCCATGTACACTCAACATTGCTTCCAAAAACATTTTGACAAAAATTTTTTCGAAAAATTTCAAAATAATTTAGCAAAAAGTAGATGTTTTTAGATTCTATTTTTCAAGGCAAAGACGATAGACAATGTTATTCAACGAAAAAATCAATTCTTCAGGGTGAAAATCGAGGATATAAGTGTGAACTTATATCAGTTGATATCTCGGTGCATTTTTAAGCTAGCGCAAATCTGATAACACAGATCGACGCAGCTTAAAAATCCGCATCGAATGCACTATACTACATTGAGAAACGCTTAATACACAAATTAGTTATGATTGTTTGAAAAATGATGCATTAGTGTATGTTGAGTTTCCATGTACACTCAACATTGCTTCCAAAAACATTTTGACAAAAATTTTTTCGAAAAGTTTCAAAATAATTTAGCAAAAAGTAGATGTTTTTAGATTCCATTTTTCAAGGCAAAGACGATGGACAATGTTATTCAACGAAAAAATCAATTCTTCAGGGTGAAAATCGAGGATATAAGTGTGAACTTATATCAGTTGATATCTCGGTGCATTTTTAAGCTAGCGCAAATCTGATAACACAGATCGACGCAGCTTAAAAATCCGCATCGAATGCACTATACTACGTTGAGAAACGCTTGATACAAAAATTAGTTATGATCGTTTGAAAAATGATGCATTAGTGTATGTTGAGTTTCCATGTACACTCAACATTGCTTCCAAAAACATTTTGACAAAAATTTTTTCGAAAAATTTCAAAATAATTTAGCAAAAAGTAGATGTTTTTAGATTCCATTTTTCAAGGCAAAGACGATGGACAATGTTATTCAACGAAAAAATCAATTCTTCAGGGTGAAAATCGAGGATATAAGTGTGAACTTATATCAGTTGATATCTCGGTGCATTTTTAAGCTAGCGCAAATCTGATAACAAAGATCGACGCAGCTTAAAAATCCGCATCGAATGCACTATACTACATTGAGAAACGCTTGATACACAAATTAGTTATGATTGTTTGAAAAATGATGCATTAGTGTATGTTGAGTTTCCATGTACACTCAACATTGCTTCCAAAAACATTTTGACAAAAATTTTTTCGAAAAATTTCAAAATAATTTAGCAAAAAGTAGATGTTTTTAGATTCCATTTTTCAAGGCAAAGACGATGGACAATGTTATTCAACGAAAAAATTAATTCTTCAGGGTGAAAATCGAGGATATAAGTGTGAACTTATATCAGTTGATATCTCGGTGCATTTTTAAGCTAGCGCAAATCTGATAACACAGATCGACGCAGCTTAAAAATCCGCATCGAATGCACTATACTACATTGAGAAACGCTTGATACACAAATTAGTTATGATTGTTTGAAAAATGATGCATTAGTGTATGTTGAGTTTCCATGTACACTCAACATTGCTTCCAAAAACATTTTGACAAAAATTTTTTCGAAAAATTTCAAAATAATTTAGCAAAAAGTAGATGTTTTTAGATTTCATTTTTCAAAGCAAAGACGATGGACAATGTTATTCAACGAAAAAATCAATTCTTCAGGGTGAAAATCGAGGATATAAGTGTGAACTTATATCAGTTGATATCTCGGTGCATTTTTAAGCTAGCGCAAATCTGATAACACAGATCGACGCAGCTTAAAAA
Source organism: Auanema rhodensis (assembly GCA_964057225.1). Classification (NCBI taxonomy): domain Eukaryota; kingdom Metazoa; phylum Nematoda; class Chromadorea; order Rhabditida; family Rhabditidae; genus Auanema; species Auanema rhodense. Next base: position 1,993,483 of record OZ059899.1, on the reverse strand, counting down.
TCCGCATCGAATGCACTATACTACGTTGAGAAACGCTTGATACAAATATTAGTTATGATCGTTTGAAAAATGATGCATTAGTGTATGTTGAGTTTCCATGTACACTCAACATTGCTTCCAAAAACATTTTGACAAAAATTTTTTCGAAAAATTTCAAAATAATTTAGCAAAAAGTAAATGTTTTTAGATTTCATTTTTCAAGGCAAAGACGATGGACAATGTTATTCAACGAAAAAATTAATTCTTCAGGGTGAAAATCGAGGATATAAGTGTGAACTTATATCAGTTGATATCTCGGTGCATTTTTAAGCTAGCGCAAATCTGATAACACAGATCGACGCAGCTTAAAAATCCGCATCGAATGCACTATACTACGTTGAGAAACGCTTGATACAAATATTAGTTATGATCGTTTGAAAAATGATGCATTAGTGTATGTTGAGTTTCCATGTACACTCAACATTGCTTCCAAAAACATTTTGACAAAAATTTTTTCGAAAAATTTCAAAATAATTTAGCAAAAAGTAAATGTTTTTAGATTTCATTTTTCAAGGCAAAGACGATGGACAATGTTATTCAACGAAAAAATTAATTCTTCAGGGTGAAAATCGAGGATATAAGTGTGAACTTATATCAGTTGATATCTCGGTGCATTTTTAAGCTAGCGCAAATCTGATAACACAGATCGACGCAGCTTAAAAATCCGCATCGAATGCACTATACTACATTGAGAAACGCTCAATACAAAAATTAGTTATGATCGTTTGAAAAATGATGCATTAGTGTATGTTGAGTTTCCATGTACACTTAACATTGCTTCCAAAAACATTTTGACAAAAATTTTTTCGAAAAATTTCAAAATAATTTAGCAAAAAGTAGATGTTTTTAGATTTCATTTTTCAAGGCAAAGACGATGGACAATGTTATTCAACGAAAAAATCAATTCTTCAGGGTGAAAATCGAGGATATAAGTGTGAACTTATATCAGTTGATATCTCGGTGCATTTTTAAGCTAGCGCAAATCTGATAACACAGATCGACGCAGCTTAAAAATCCGCATCGAATGCACTATACTACGTTGAGAAACGCTTGATACAAATATTAGTTATGATCGTTTGAAAAATGATGCATTAGTGTATGTTGAGTTTCCATGTACACTCAACATTGCTTCCAAAAACATTTTGACAAAAATTTTTTCGAAAAATTTCAAAATAATTTAGCAAAAAGTAAATGTTTTTAGATTTCATTTTTCAAGGCAAAGACGATGGACAATGTTATTCAACGAAAAAATTAATTCTTCAGGGTGAAAATCGAGGATATAAGTGTGAACTTATATCAGTTGATATCTCGGTGCATTTTTAAGCTAGCGCAAATCTGATAACACAGATCGACGCAGCTTAAAAATCCGCATCGAATGCACTATACTACATTGAGAAACGCTCAATACAAAAATTAGTTATGATCGTTTGAAAAATGATGCATTAGTGTATGTTGAGTTTCCATGTACACTTAACATTGCTTCCAAAAACATTTTGACAAAAATTTTTTCGAAAAATTTCAAAATAATTTAGCAAAAAGTAGATGTTTTTAGATTTCATTTTTCAAGGCAAAGACGATGGACAATGTTATTCAACGAAAAAATCAATTCTTCAGGGTGAAAATCGAGGATATAAGTGTGAACTTATATCAGTTGATATCTCGGTGCATTTTTAAGCTAGCGCAAATCTGATAACACAGATCGACGCAGCTTAAAAATCCGCATCGAATGCACTATACTACATTGAGAAACGTTTGATACACAAATTAGTTATGATTGTTTGAAAAATGATGCATTAGTGTATGTTGAGTTTCCATGTACACTCAACATTGCTTCCAAAAACATTTTGACAAAAATTTTTTCGAAAAATTTCAAAATAATTTAGCAAAAAGTAGATGTTTTTAGATTCCATTTTTCAAGGCAAAGATGATGGACAATGTTATTCAACGAAAAAATTAATTCTTCAGGGTGAAAATCGAGGATATAAGTGTGAACTTATATCAGTTGATATCTCGGTGCATTTTTAAGCTAGCGCAAATCTGATAACACAGATCGACGCAGCTTAAAAATCCGCATCGAATGCACTATACTACATTGAGAAACGCTTGATACACAAATTAGTTATGATTGTTTGAAAAATGATGCATTAGTGTATGTTGAGTTTCCATGTACACTCAACATTGCTTCCAAAAACATTTTGACAAAAATTTTTTCGAAAAATTTCAAAATAATTTAGCAAAAAGTAAATGTTTTTAGATTTCATTTTTCAAGGCAAAGACGATGGACAATGTTATTCAACGAAAAAATTAATTCTTCAGGGTGAAAATCGAGGATATAAGTGTGAACTTATATCAGTTGATATCTCGGTGCATTTTTAAGCTAGCGCAAATCTGATAACACAGATCGACGCAGCTTAAAAATCCGCATCGAATGCACTATACTACATTGAGAAACGCTCAATACAAAAATTAGTTATGATCGTTTGAAAAATGATGCATTAGTGTATGTTGAGTTTCCATGTACACTTAACATTGCTTCCAAAAACATTTTGACAAAAATTTTTTCGAAAAATTTCAAAATAATTTAGCAAAAAGTAGATGTTTTTAGATTTCATTTTTCAAGGCAAAGACGATGGACAATGTTATTCAACGAAAAAATCAATTCTTCAGGGTGAAAATCGAGGATATAAGTGTGAACTTATATCAGTTGATATCTCGGTGCATTTTTAAGCTAGCGCAAATCTGATAACACAGATCGACGCAGCTTAAAAATCCGCATCGAATGCACTATACTACATTGAGAAACGTTTGATACACAAATTAGTTATGATTGTTTGAAAAATGATGCATTAGTGTATGTTGAGTTTCCATGTACACTCAACATTGCTTCCAAAAACATTTTGACAAAAATTTTTTCGAAAAATTTCAAAATAATTTAGCAAAAAGTAGATGTTTTTAGATTCCATTTTTCAAGGCAAAGACGATGGACAATGTTATTCAACGAAAAAATTAATTCTTCAGGGTGAAAATCGAGGATATAAGTGTGAACTTATATCAGTTGATATCTCGGTGCATTTTTAAGCTAGCGCAAATCTGATAACACAGATCGACGCAGCTTAAAAATCCGCATCGAATGCACTATACTACATTGAGAAACGCTTGATACACAAATTAGTTATGATTGTTTGAAAAATGATGCATTAGTGTATGTTGAGTTTCCATGTACACTCAACATTGCTTCCAAAAACATTTTGACAAAAATTTTTTCGAAAAATTTCAAAATAATTTAGCAAAAAGTAGATGTTTTTAGATTCTATTTTTCAAGGCAAAGACGATAGACAATGTTATTCAACGAAAAAATCAATTCTTCAGGGTGAAAATCGAGGATATAAGTGTGAACTTATATCAGTTGATATCTCGGTGCATTTTTAAGCTAGCGCAAATCTGATAACACAGATCGACGCAGCTTAAAAATCCGCATCGAATGCACTATACTACATTGAGAAACGCTTAATACACAAATTAGTTATGATTGTTTGAAAAATGATGCATTAGTGTATGTTGAGTTTCCATGTACACTCAACATTGCTTCCAAAAACATTTTGACAAAAATTTTTTCGAAAAATTTCAAAATAATTTAGCAAAAAGTAGATGTTTTTAGATTCCATTTTTCAAGGCAAAGACGATAGACAATGTTATTCAACGAAAAAATCAATTCTTCAGGGTGAAAATCGAGGATATAAGTGTGAACTTATATCAGTTGATATCTCGGTGCATTTTTAAGCTAGCGCAAATCTGATCACACAGATCGACGCAGCTTAAAAATCCGCATCGAATGCACTATACTACATTGAGAAACGCTTAATACACAAATTAGTTATGATTGTTTGAAAAATGATGCATTAGTGTATGTTGAGTTTCCATGTACACTCAACATTGCTTCCAAAAACATTTTGACAAAAATTTTTTCGAAAAATTTCAAAATAATTTAGCAAAAAGTAGATGTTTTTAGATTTCATTTTCCAAGGCAAAGACGATGGACAATGTTATTCAACGAAAAAATCAATTCTTCAGGGTGAAAATCGAGGATATAAGTGTGAACTTATATCAGTTGATATCTCGGTGCATTTTTAAGCTAGCGCAAATCTGATAACACAGATCGACGCAGCTTAAAAATCCGCATCGAATGCACTATACTACGTTGAGAAACGCTTGATACAAAAATTAGTTATGATCGTTTGAAAAATGATGCATTAGTGTATGTTGAGTTTCCATGTACACTCAACATTGCTTCCAAAAACATTTTGACAAAACTTTTTTCGAAAAATTTCAAAATAATTTAGCAAAAAGTAGATGTTTTTAGATTCCATTTTTCAAGGCAAAGACGATGGACAATGTTATTCAACGAAAAAATTAATTCTTCAGGGTGAAAATCGAGGATATAAGTGTGAACTTATATCAGTTGATATCTCGGTGCATTTTTAAGCTAGCGCAAATCTGATAACACAGATCGACGCAGCTTAAAAATCCGCATCGAATGCACTATACTACATTGAGAAACGCTCAATACAAAAATTAGTTATGATCGTTTGAAAAATGATGCATTAGTGTATGTTGAGTTTCCATGTACACTTAACATTGCTTCCAAAAACATTTTGACAAAAATTTTTTCGAAAAATTTCAAAATAATTTAGCAAAAAGTAGATGTTTTTAGATTTCATTTTTCAAGGCAAAAACGATGGACAATGTTATTCAACGAAAAAATCAATTCTTCAGGGTGAAAATCGAGGATATAAGTGTGAACTTATATCAGTTGATATCTCGGTGCATTTTTAAGCTAGCGCAAATCTGATAACACAGATCGACGCAGCTTAAAAATCCGCATCGAATGCACTATACTACGTTGAGAAACGCTTGATACACAAATTAGTTATGATTGTTTGAAAAATGATGCATTAGTGTATGTTGAGTTTCCATGTACACTCAACATTGCTTCCAAAAACATTTTGACAAAAATTTTTTCGAAAAATTTCAAAATAATTTAGCAAAAAGTAGATGTTTTTAGATTCCATTTTTCAAGGCAAAGACGATGGACAATGTTATTCAACGAAAAAATTAATTCTTCAGGGTGAAAATCGAGGATATAAGTGTGAACTTATATCAGTTGATATCTCGGTGCATTTTTAAGCTAGCGCAAATCTGATAACACAGATCGACGCAGCTTAAAAATCCGCATCGAATGCACTATACTACATTGAGAAACGCTTGATACACAAATTAGTTATGATTGTTTGAAAAATGATGCATTAGTGTATGTTGAGTTTCCATGTACACTCAACATTGCTTCCAAAAACATTTTGACAAAAATTTTTTCGAAAAATTTCAAAATAATTTAGCAAAAAGTAGATGTTTTTAGATTCCATTTTTCAAGGCAAAAACGATGGACAATGTTATTCAACGAAAAAATTAATTCTTCAGGGTGAAAATCGAGGATATAAGTGTGAACTTATATCAGTTGATATCTCGGTGCATTTTTAAGCTAGCGCAAATCTGATAACACAGATCGACGCAGCTTAAAAATCCGCATCGAATGCACTATACTACATTGAGAAACGCTTGATACACAAATTAGTTATGATTGTTTGAAAAATGATGCATTAGTGTATGTTGAGTTTCCATGTACACTCAACATTGCTTCCAAAAACATTTTGACAAAAATTTTTTCGAAAAATTTCAAAATAATTTAGCAAAAAGTAGATGTTTTTAGATTCCTTTTTTAAGGCAAAGACGATGGACAATGTTATTCAACAAAAAAATTAATTCTTCAGGGTGAAAATCGAAGATATAAGTGTGAACTTATATCAGTTGATATCTCGGTGCATTTTTAAGCTAGCGCAAATCTGATAACACAGATCGACGCAGCTTAAAAATCCGCATCGAATGCACTATACTACATCGAGAAACGCTTGATACAAAAATTAGTTATGATCGTTTGAAAAATGATGCATTAGTGTATGTTGAGTTTCCATGTACACTCAACATTGCTTCCAAAAACATTTTGACAAAAATTTTTTCGAAAAATTTCAAAATAATTTAGCAAAAAGTAGATGTTTTTAGATTCCATTTTTCAAGGCAAAGACGATAGACAATGTTATTCAACGAAAAAATCAATTCTTCAGGGTGAAAATCGAGGATATAAGTGTGAACTTATATCAGTTGATATCTCGGTGCATTTTTAAGCTAGCGCAAATCTGATAACACAGATCGACGCAGCTTAAAAATCCGCATCGAATGCACTATACTACATTGAGAAACGCTTAATACACAAATTAGTTATGATTGTTTGAAAAATGATGCATTAGTGTATGTTGAATTTCCATGTACACTCAACATTGCTTCCAAAAACATTTTGACAAAAATTTTTTCGAAAAATTTCAAAATAATTTAGCAAAAAGTAGATGTTTTTAGATTCCATTTTTCGAGGCAAAGACGATGGACAATGTTATTCAACGAAAAAATTAATTCTTCAGGGTGAAAATCGAGGATATAAGTGTGAACTTATATCAGTTGATATCTCGGTGCATTTTTAAGCTAGCGCAAATCTGATAACACAGATCGACGCAGCTTAAAAATCCGCATCGAATGCACTATACTACATTGAGAAACGCTTAATACACAAATTAGTTATGATTGTTTGAAAAATGATGCATTAGTGTATGTTGAATTTCCATGTACACTCAACATTGCTTCCAAAAACATTTTGACAAAAATTTTTTCGAAAAATTTCAAAATAATTTAGCAAAAAGTAGATGTTTTTACATTCCATTTTTCGAGGCAAAGACGATGGACAATGTTATTCAACGAAAAAATTAATTCTTCAGGGTGAAAATCGAGGATATAAGTGTGAACTTATATCAGTTGATATCTCGGTGCATTTTTAAGCTAGCGCAAATCTGATAACACAGATCGACGCAGCTTAAAAATCCGCATCGAATGCACTATACTACATTGAGAAACGCTTAATACACAAATTAGTTATGATTGTTTGAAAAATGATGCATTAGTGTATGTTGAGTTTCCATGTACACTCAACATTGCTTCCAAAAACATTTTGACAAAAATTTTTTCGAAAAATTTCAAAATAATTTAGCAAAAAGTAGATGTTTTTAGATTCCATTTTTCAAGGCAAAGACGATGGACAATGTTATTCAACGAAAAAATTAATTCTTCAGGGTGAAAATCGAGGATATAAGTGTGAACTTATATCAGTTGATATCTCGGTGCATTTTTAAGCTAGCGCAAATCTGATAACACAGATCGACGCAGCTTAAAAATCCGCATCGAATGCACTATACTACATTGAGAAACGCTCAATACAAAAATTAGTTATGATCGTTTGAAAAATGATGCATTAGTGTATGTTGAGTTTCCATGTACACTTAACATTGCTTCCAAAAACATTTTGACAAAAATTTTTTCGAAAAATTTCAAAATAATTTAGCAAAAAGTAGATGTTTTTAGATTTCATTTTTCAAGGCAAAGACGATGGACAATGTTATTCAACGAAAAAATCAATTCTTCAGGGTGAAAATCGAGGATATAAGTGTGAACTTATATCAGTTGATATCTCGGTGCATTTTTAAGCTAGCGCAAATCTGATAACACAGATCGACGCAGCTTAAAAATCCGCATCGAATGCACTATACTACATTGAGAAACGTTTGATACACAAATTAGTTATGATTGTTTGAAAAATGATGCATTAGTGTATGTTGAGTTTCCATGTACACTCAACATTGCTTCCAAAAACATTTTGACAAAAATTTTTTCGAAAAATTTCAAAATAATTTAGCAAAAAGTAGATGTTTTTAGATTCCATTTTTCAAGGCAAAGACGATGGACAATGTTATTCAACGAAAAAATTGATTCTTCAGGGTGAAAATCGAGGATATAAGTGTGAACTTATATCAGTTGATATCTCGGTGCATTTTTAAGCTAGCGCAAATCTGATAACACAGATCGACGCAGCTTAAAAATCCGCATCGAATGCACTATACTACATTGAGAAACGCTTGATACACAAATTAGTTATGATTGTTTGAAAAATGATGCATTAGTGTATGTTGAGTTTCCATGTACACTCAACATTGCTTCCAAAAACATTTTGACAAAAATTTTTTCGAAAAATTTCAAAATAATTTAGCAAAAAGTAGATGTTTTTAGATTCTATTTTTCAAGGCAAAGACGATAGACAATGTTATTCAACGAAAAAATCAATTCTTCAGGGTGAAAATCGAGGATATAAGTGTGAACTTATATCAGTTGATATCTCGGTGCATTTTTAAGCTAGCGCAAATCTGATAACACAGATCGACGCAGCTTAAAAATCCGCATCGAATGCACTATACTACATTGAGAAACGCTTAATACACAAATTAGTTATGATTGTTTGAAAAATGATGCATTAGTGTATGTTGAGTTTCCATGTACACTCAACATTGCTTCCAAAAACATTTTGACAAAAATTTTTTCGAAAAATTTCAAAATAATTTAGCAAAAAGTAGATGTTTTTAGATTCCATTTTTCAAGGCAAAGACGATAGACAATGTTATTCAACGAAAAAATCAATTCTTCAGGGTGAAAATCGAGGATATAAGTGTGAACTTATATCAGTTGATATCTCGGTGCATTTTTAAGCTAGCGCAAATCTGATCACACAGATCGACGCAGCTTAAAAATCCGCATCGAATGCACTATACTACATTGAGAAACGCTTAATACACAAATTAGTTATGATTGTTTGAAAAATGATGCATTAGTGTATGTTGAGTTTCCATGTACACTCAACATTGCTTCCAAAAACATTTTGACAAAAATTTTTTCGAAAAATTTCAAAATAATTTAGCAAAAAGTAGATGTTTTTAGATTTCATTTTCCAAGGCAAAGACGATGGACAATGTTATTCAACGAAAAAATCAATTCTTCAGGGTGAAAATCGAGGATATAAGTGTGAACTTATATCAGTTGATATCTCGGTGCATTTTTAAGCTAGCGCAAATCTGATAACACAGATCGACGCAGCTTAAAAATCCGCATCGAATGCACTATACTACGTTGAGAAACGCTTGATACAAAAATTAGTTATGATCGTTTGAAAAATGATGCATTAGTGTATGTTGAGTTTCCATGTACACTCAACATTGCTTCCAAAAACATTTTGACAAAACTTTTTTCGAAAAATTTCAAAATAATTTAGCAAAAAGTAGATGTTTTTAGATTCCATTTTTCAAGGCAAAGACGATGGACAATGTTATTCAACGAAAAAATTAATTCTTCAGGGTGAAAATCGAGGATATAAGTGTGAACTTATATCAGTTGATATCTCGGTGCATTTTTAAGCTAGCGCAAATCTGATAACACAGATCGACGCAGCTTAAAAATCCGCATCGAATGCACTATACTACATTGAGAAACGCTCAATACAAAAATTAGTTATGATCGTTTGAAAAATGATGCATTAGTGTATGTTGAGTTTCCATGTACACTTAACATTGCTTCCAAAAACATTTTGACAAAAATTTTTTCGAAAAATTTCAAAATAATTTAGCAAAAAGTAGATGTTTTTAGATTTCATTTTTCAAGGCAAAGACGATGGACAATGTTATTCAACGAAAAAATCAATTCTTCAGGGTGAAAATCGAGGATATAAGTGTGAACTTATATCAGTTGATATCTCGGTGCATTTTTAAGCTAGCGCAAATCTGATAACACAGATCGACGCAGCTTAAAAATCCGCATCGAATGCACTATACTACGTTGAGAAACGCTTGATACACAAATTAGTTATGATTGTTTGAAAAATGATGCATTAGTGTATGTTGAGTTTCCATGTACACTCAACATTGCTTCCAAAAACATTTTGACAAAAATTTTTTCGAAAAATTTCAAAATAATTTAGCAAAAAGTAGATGTTTTTAGATTCCATTTTTCAAGGCAAAGACGATGGACAATGTTATTCAACGAAAAAATTAATTCTTCAGGGTGAAAATCGAGGATATAAGTGTGAACTTATATCAGTTGATATCTCGGTGCATTTTTAAGCTAGCGCAAATCTGATAACACAGATCGACGCAGCTTAAAAATCCGCATCGAATGCACTATACTACATTGAGAAACGCTTGATACACAAATTAGTTATGATTGTTTGAAAAATGATGCATTAGTGTATGTTGAGTTTCCATGTACACTCAACATTGCTTCCAAAAACATTTTGACAAAAATTTTTTCGAAAAATTTCAAAATAATTTAGCAAAAAGTAGATGTTTTTAGATTCCATTTTTCAAGGCAAAAACGATGGACAATGTTATTCAACGAAAAAATTAATTCTTCAGGGTGAAAATCGAGGATATAAGTGTGAACTTATATCAGTTGATATCTCGGTGCATTTTTAAGCTAGCGCAAATCTGATAACACAGATCGACGCAGCTTAAAAATCCGCATCGAATGCACTATACTACATTGAGAAACGCTTGATACACAAATTAGTTATGATTGTTTGAAAAATGATGCATTAGTGTATGTTGAGTTTCCATGTACACTCAACATTGCTTCCAAAAACATTTTGACAAAAATTTTTTCGAAAAATTTCAAAATAATTTAGCAAAAAGTAGATGTTTTTAGATTCCTTTTTTAAGGCAAAGACGATGGACAATGTTATTCAACAAAAAAATTAATTCTTCAGGGTGAAAATCGAAGATATAAGTGTGAACTTATATCAGTTGATATCTCGGTGCATTTTTAAGCTAGCGCAAATCTGATAACACAGATCGACGCAGCTTAAAAATCCGCATCGAATGCACTATACTACATCGAGAAACGCTTGATACAAAAATTAGTTATGATCGTTTGAAAAATGATGCATTAGTGTATGTTGAGTTTCCATGTACACTCAACATTGCTTCCAAAAACATTTTGACAAAAATTTTTTCGAAAAATTTCAAAATAATTTAGCAAAAAGTAGATGTTTTTAGATTCCATTTTTCAAGGCAAAGACGATAGACAATGTTATTCAACGAAAAAATCAATTCTTCAGGGTGAAAATCGAGGATATAAGTGTGAACTTATATCAGTTGATATCTCGGTGCATTTTTAAGCTAGCGCAAATCTGATAACACAGATCGACGCAGCTTAAAAATCCGCATCGAATGCACTATACTACATTGAGAAACGCTTAATACACAAATTAGTTATGATTGTTTGAAAAATGATGCATTAGTGTATGTTGAATTTCCATGTACACTCAACATTGCTTCCAAAAACATTTTGACAAAAATTTTTTCGAAAAATTTCAAAATAATTTAGCAAAAAGTAGATGTTTTTAGATTCCATTTTTCGAGGCAAAGACGATGGACAATGTTATTCAACGAAAAAATTAATTCTTCAGGGTGAAAATCGAGGATATAAGTGTGAACTTATATCAGTTGATATCTCGGTGCATTTTTAAGCTAGCGCAAATCTGATAACACAGATCGACGCAGCTTAAAAATCCGCATCGAATGCACTATACTACATTGAGAAACGCTTAATACACAAATTAGTTATGATTGTTTGAAAAATGATGCATTAGTGTATGTTGAATTTCCATGTACACTCAACATTGCTTCCAAAAACATTTTGACAAAAATTTTTTCGAAAAATTTCAAAATAATTTAGCAAAAAGTAGATGTTTTTACATTCCATTTTTCGAGGCAAAGACGATGGACAATGTTATTCAACGAAAAAATTAATTCTTCAGGGTGAAAATCGAGGATATAAGTGTGAACTTATATCAGTTGATATCTCGGTGCATTTTTAAGCTAGCGCAAATCTGATAACACAGATCGACGCAGCTTAAAAATCCGCATCGAATGCACTATACTACATTGAGAAACGCTTAATACACAAATTAGTTATGATTGTTTGAAAAATGATGCATTAGTGTATGTTGAGTTTCCATGTACACTCAACATTGCTTCCAAAAACATTTTGACAAAAATTTTTTCGAAAAATTTCAAAATAATTTAGCAAAAAGTAGATGTTTTTAGATTCCATTTTTCAAGGCAAAGACGATAGACAATGTTATTCAACGAAAAAATCAATTCTTCAGGGTGAAAATCGAGGATATAAGTGTGAACTTATATCAGTTGATATCTCGGTGCATTTTTAAGCTAGCGCAAATCTGATCACACAGATCGACGCAGCTTAAAAATCCGCATCGAATGCACTATACTACATTGAGAAACGCTTAATACACAAATTAGTTATGATTGTTTGAAAAATGATGCATTAGTGTATGTTGAGTTTCCATGTACACTCAACATTGCTTCCAAAAACATTTTGACAAAAATTTTTTCGAAAAATTTCAAAATAATTTAGCAAAAAGTAGATGTTTTTAGATTTCATTTTCCAAGGCAAAGACGATGGACAATGTTATTCAACGAAAAAATCAATTCTTCAGGGTGAAAATCGAGGATATAAGTGTGAACTTATATCAGTTGATATCTCGGTGCACTTTTAAGCTAGCGCAAATCTGATAACACAGATCGACGCAGCTTAAAAATCCGCATCGAATGCACTATACTACGTTGAGAAACGCTTGATACAAAAATTAGTTATGATCGTTTGAAAAATGATGCATTAGTGTATGTTGAGTTTCCATGTACACTCAACATTGCTTCCAAAAACATTTTGACAAAACTTTTTTCGAAAAATTTCAAAATAATTTAGCAAAAAGTAGATGTTTTCAGATTTCATTTTTCAAGGCAAAGACGATGGACAATGTTATTCAACGAAAAAATTAATTCTTCAGGGTGAAAATCGAGGATATAAGTGTGAACTTATATCAGTTGATATCTCGGTGCATTTTTAAGCTAGCGCAAATCTGATAACACAGATCGACGCAGCTTAAAAATCCGCATCGAATGCACTATACTACATTGAGAAACGCTCAATACAAAAATTAGTTATGATCGTTTGAAAAATGATGCATTAGTGTATGTTGAGTTTCCATGTACACTTAACATTGCTTCCAAAAACATTTTGACAAAAATTTTTTCGAAAAATTTCAAAATAATTTAGCAAAAAGTAGATGTTTTTAGATTTCATTTTTCAAGGCAAAGACGATGGACAATGTTATTCAACGAAAAAATCAATTCTTCAGGGTGAAAATCGAGGATATAAGTGTGAACTTATATCAGTTGATATCTCGGTGCATTTTTAAGCTAGCGCAAATCTGATAACACAGATCGACGCAGCTTAAAAATCCGCATCGAATGCACTATACTACGTTGAGAAACGCTTGATACACAAATTAGTTATGATTGTTTGAAAAATGATGCATTAGTGTATGTTGAGTTTCCATGTACACTCAACATTGCTTCCAAAAACATTTTGACAAAAATTTTTTCGAAAAATTTCAAAATAATTTAGCAAAAAGTAGATGTTTTTAGATTCCATTTTTCAAGGCAAAGACGATGGACAATGTTATTCAACGAAAAAATTAATTCTTCAGGGTGAAAATCGAGGATATAAGTGTGAACTTATATCAGTTGATATCTCGGTGCATTTTTAAGCTAGCGCAAATCTGATAACACAGATCGACGCAGCTTAAAAATCCGCATCGAATGCACTATACTACGTTGAGAAACGCTTGATACAAAAATTAGTTATGATCGTTTGAAAAATGATGCATTAGTGTATGTTGAGTTTCCATGTACACTCAACATTGCTTCCAAAAACATTTTGACAAAAATTTTTTCGAAAAATTTCAAAATAATTTAGCAAAAAGTAGATGTTTTTAGATTCCATTTTTCAAGGCAAAGACGATGGACAATGTTATTCAACGAAAAAATTAATTCTTCAGGGTGAAAATCGAGGATATAAGTGTGAACTTATATCAGTTGATATCTCGGTGCATTTTTAAGCTAGCGCAAATCTGATAACACAGATCGACGCAGCTTAAAAATCCGCATCGAATGCACTATACTACATTGAGAAACGCTTGATACACAAATTAGTTATGATTGTTTGAAAAATGATGCATTAGTGTATGTTGAGTTTCCATGTACACTCAACATTGCTTCCAAAAACATTTTGACAAAAATTTTTTCGAAAAATTTCAAAATAATTTAGCAAAAAGTAGATGTTTTTAGATTCCTTTTTTAAGGCAAAGACGATGGACAATGTTATTCAACAAAAAAATTAATTCTTCAGGGTGAAAATCGAAGATATAAGTGTGAACTTATATCAGTTGATATCTCGGTGCATTTTTAAGCTAGCGCAAATCTGATAACACAGATCGACGCAGCTTAAAAATCCGCATCGAATGCACTATACTACATCGAGAAACGCTTGATACAAAAATTAGTTATGATCGTTTGAAAAATGATGCATTAGTGTATGTTGAGTTTCCATGTACACTCAACATTGCTTCCAAAAACATTTTGACAAAAATTTTTTCGAAAAATTTCAAAATAATTTAGCAAAAAGTAGATGTTTTTAGATTCCATTTTTCAAGGCAAAGACGATAGACAATGTTATTCAACGAAAAAATCAATTCTTCAGGGTGAAAATCGAGGATATAAGTGTGAACTTATATCAGTTGATATCTCGGTGCATTTTTAAGCTAGCGCAAATCTGATCACACAGATCGACGCAGCTTAAAAGTCCGCATCGAATGCACTATACTACATTGAGAAACGCTTAATACACAAATTAGTTATGATTGTTTGAAAAATGATGCATTAGTGTATGTTGAGTTTCCATGTACACTCAACATTGCTTCCAAAAACATTTTAACAAAAAAATTTTTTCGAAAAATTTCAGAATAATTTAGCAAAAAGTAGATGTTTTTAGATTCCATTTTTCAAGGCAAAGACGATGGACAATGTAATTCAACGAAAAAATTAATTCTTCAGGGTGAAAATCGAGGATATAAGTGTGAACTTATATCAGTTGATATCTCGGTGCATTTTTAAGCTAGCGCAAATCTGATAACACAGATCGACGCAGCTTAAAAATCCGCATCGAATGCACTATACTACATCGAGAAACGCTTGATACAAAAATTAGTTATGATCGTTTGAAAAATGATGCATTAGTGTATGTTGAGTTTCCATGTACACTCAACATTGCTTCCAAAAACATTTTGACAAAAATGTTTTCAAAAAATTTCAAAATAATTTAGCAAAAAGTAGATGTTTTTAGATTCCATTTTTCAAGGCAAAGACGATAGACAATGTTATTCAACGAAAAAATCAATTCTTCAGGGTGAAAATCGAGGATATAAGTGTGAACTTATATCAGTTGATATCTCGGTGCATTTTTAAGCTAGCGCAAATCTGATAACACAGATCGACGCAGCTTAAAAATCCGCATCGAATGCACTATACTACATTGAGAAACGCTTAATACACAAATTAGTTATGATTGTTTGAAAAATGATGCATTAGTGTATGTTGAATTTCCATGTACACTCAACATTGCTTCCAAAAACATTTTGACAAAAATTTTTTCGAAAAATTTCAAAATAATTTAGCAAAAAGTAGATGTTTTTAGATTCCATTTTTCGAGGCAAAGACGATGGACAATGTTATTCAACGAAAAAATTAATTCTTCAGGGTGAAAATCGAGGATATAAGTGTGAACTTATATCAGTTGATATCTCGGTGCATTTTTAAGCTAGCGCAAATCTGATAACACAGATCGACGCAGCTTAAAAATCCGCATCGAATGCACTATACTACATCGAGAAACGCTTGATACAAAAATTAGTTATGATAGTTTGAAAAATGATGCATTAGTGTATGTTGAGTTTCCATGTACACTCAACATTGCTTCCAAAAACATTTTGACAAAAATTTTTTCGAAAAATTTCAAAATAATTTAGCAAAAAGTAGATGTTTTTAGATTCCATTTTTCAAGGCAAAGACGATAGACAATGTTATTTAACGAAAAAATCAATTCTTCAATTTGAAAATCGAGGATATAAGTGTGAACTTATATCAGTTGATATCTCGGTGCATTTTTAAGCTAGCGCAAATCTGATAACACAGATCGACGCAGCTTAAAAATCCGCATCGAATGCACTATACTACATTGAGAAACGCTTAATACACAAAATAGTTATGATTGTTTGAAAAATGATGCATTAGTGTATGTTGAGTTTCCATGTACACTCAACATTGCTTCCAAAAACATTTTGACAAAAATTTTTTCGAGAAATTTCAAAATAATTTAGCAAAAAGAAAGATGTTTTTAGATTCCATTTTCAAGGCAAAGACGATGGACAATGTTATTCAACGAAAAAATTAATTCTTCAGGGTGAAAATCGAGGATATAAGTGTGAACTTATATCAGTTGATATCTCGGTGCATTTTTAAGCTAGCGCAAATCTGATAACACAGATCGACGCAGCTTAAAAATCCGTATCGAATGCACTATACTACATCGAGAAACGCTTGATACAAAAATTAGTTATGATCGTTTGAAAAATGATGCATTAGTGTATGTTGAGTTTCCATGTACACTCAACATTGCTTCCAAAAACATTTTGACAAAAATTTTTTCGAAAAATTTCAAAATAATTTAGCAAAAAGTAGATGTTTTTAGATTCCATTTTTCAAGGCAAAGACGATGGACAATGTTATTCAACGAAAAAATTAATTCTTCAGGGTGAAAATCGAGGATATAAGTGTGAACTTATATCAGTTGATATCTCGGTGCATTTTTAAGCTAGCGCAAATCTGATAACACAGATCGACGCAGCTTAAAAATCCGCATCGAATGCACTATACTACATCGAGAAACGCTTGATACAAAAATTAGTTATGATCGTTTGAAAAATGATGCATTAGTGTATGTTGAGTTTCCATGTACACTCAACATTGCTTCCAAAAACATTTTGACAAAAATTTTTTTGAAAAATTTCAAAATAATTTAGCAAAAAGTAGATGTTTTTAGATTCCATTTTTCAAGGCAAAGACGATAGACAATGTTATTCAACGAAAAAATCAATTCTTCAGGGTGAAAATCGAGGATATAAGTGTGAACTTATATCAGTTGATATCTCGGTGCATTTTTAAGCTAGCGCAAATCTGATAACACAGATCGACGCAGCTTAAAAATCCGCATCGAATGCACTATACTACATTGAGAAACGCTTAATACACAAATTAGTTATGATTGTTTGAAAAATGATGCATTAGTGTATGTTGAGTTTCCATGTACACTCAACATTGCTTCCAAAAACATTTTGACAAAAATTTTTTCGAGAAATTTCAAAATAATTTAGCAAAAAAAAAGATGTTTTTAGATTCCATTTTTCAAGGCAAAGACGATGGACAATGTTATTCAACGAAAAAATTAATTCTTCAGGGTGAAAATCGAGGATATAAGTGTGAACTTATATCAGTTGATATCTCGGTGCATTTTTAAGCTAGCGCAAATCTGATAACACAGATCGACGCAGCTTAAAAATCCGTATCGAATGCACTATACTACATCGAGAAACGCTTGATACAAAAATTAGTTATGATCGTTTGAAAAATGATGCATTAGTGTATGTTGAGTTTCCATGTACACTCAACATTGCTTCCAAAAACATTTTGACAAAAATTTTTTCGAAAAATTTCAAAATAATTTAGCAAAAAGTAGATGTTTTTAGATTCCATTTTTCAAGGCAAAGACGATGGACAATGTTATTCAACGAAAAAATTAATTCTTCAGGGTGAAAATCGAGGATATAAGTGTGAACTTATATCAGTTGATATCTCGGTGCATTTTTAAGCTAGCGCAAATTTGATAACACTGATCGACGCAGCTAAAAAATCCGCATCAAATGCACTATACTACATTGAGAAACGCTTAATACAAAAATTAGTTATGATCGTTTGAAAAATGATGCATTAGTGTATGTTGAGTTTCCATGTACACTCAACATTGTTTCCAAAAACATTTTGACAAAAATTTTTTCGAAAAATTTCAAAATAATTTAGCAAAAAGTAGATGTTTTTAGATTCCTTTTTTCAAGGCAAAGACGATGGACAATGTTATTCAACGAAAAAATTATTTCTTCAGGGTGAAAATCGAGGATATAAGTGTGAACTTATATCAGTTGATATCTCGGTGCATTTTTAAGCTAGCGCAAATCTGATAACACAGATCGACGCAGCTTAAAAATCCGCATCGAATGCACTATACTACATCGAGAAACGCTTGATACAAAAATTAGTTATGATCGTTTGAAAAATGATGCATTAGTGTATGTTGAGTTTCCATGTACACTCAACATTGCTTCCAAAAACATTTTGACAAAAATGTTTTCGAAAAATTTCAAAATAATTTAGCAAAAAGTAGATGTTTTTAGATTCCATTTTTCAAGGCAAAGACGATAGACAATGTTATTCAACGAAAAAATCAATTCTTCAGGGTGAAAATCGAGGATATAAGTGTGAACTTATATCAGTTGATATCTCGGTGCATTTTTAAGCTAGCGCAAATCTGATAACACAGATCGACGCAGCTTAAAAATCCGCATCGAATGCACTATACTACATTGAGAAACGCTTAATACACAAATTAGTTATGATTGTTTGAAAAATGATGCATTAGTGTATGTTGAATTTCCATGTACACTCAACATTGCTTCCAAAAACATTTTGACAAAAATTTTTTCGAAAAATTTCAAAATAATTTAGCAAAAAGTAGATGTTTTTAGATTCCTTTTTTCAAGGCAAAGACGATGGACAATGTTATTCAACGAAAAAATTATTTCTTCAGGGTGAAAATCGAGGATATAAGTGTGAACTTATATCAGTTGATATCTCGGTGCATTTTTAAGCTAGCGCAAATCTGATAACACAGATCGACGCAGCTTAAAAATCCGCATCGAATGCACTATACTACATCGAGAAACGCTTGATACAAAAATTAGTTATGATCGTTTGAAAAATGATGCATTAGTGTATGTTGAGTTTCCATGTACACTCAACATTGCTTCCAAAAACATTTTGACAAAAATGTTTTCGAAAAATTTCAAAATAATTTAGCAAAAAGTAGATGTTTTTAGATTCCATTTTTCAAGGCAAAGACGATAGACAATGTTATTCAACGAAAAAATCAATTCTTCAGGGTGAAAATCGAGGATATAAGTGTGAACTTATATCAGTTGATATCTCGGTGCATTTTTAAGCTAGCGCAAATCTGATAACACAGATCGACGCAGCTTAAAAATCCGCATCGAATGCACTATACTACATTGAGAAACGCTTAATACACAAATTAGTTATGATTGTTTGAAAAATGATGCATTAGTGTATGTTGAATTTCCATGTACACTCAACATTGCTTCCAAAAACATTTTGACAAAAATTTTTTCGAAAAATTTCAAAATAATTTAGCAAAAAGTAGATGTTTTTAGATTCCATTTTTCGAGGCAAAGACGATGGACAATGTTATTCAACGAAAAAATTAATTCTTCAGGGTGAAAATCGAGGATATAAGTGTGAACTTATATCAGTTGATATCTCGGTGCATTTTTAAGCTAGCGCAAATCTGATAACACAGATCGACGCAGCTTAAAAATCCGCATCGAATGCACTATACTACATCGAGAAACGCTTGATACAAAAATTAGTTATGATCGTTTGAAAAATGATGCATTAGTGTATGTTGAATTTCCATGTACACTCAACATTGCTTCCAAAAACATTTTGACAAAAATTTTTTCGAAAAATTTCAAAATAATTTAGCAAAAAGTAGATGTTTTTAGATTCCATTTTTCGAGGCAAAGACGATGGACAATGTTATTCAACGAAAAAATTAATTCTTCAGGGTGAAAATCGAGGATATAAGTGTGAACTTATATCAGTTGATATCTCGGTGCATTTTTAAGCTAGCGCAAATCTGATAACACAGATCGACGCAGCTTAAAAATCCGCATCGAATGCACTATACTACATCGAGAAACGCTTGATACAAAAATTAGTTATGATCGTTTGAAAAATGATGCATTAGTGTATGTTGAGTTTCCATGTACACTCAACATTGCTTCCAAAAACATTTTGACAAAAATTTTTTCGAAAAATTTCAAAATAATTTAGCAAAAAGTAGATGTTTTTAGATTCCATTTTTCAAGGCAAAGACGATAGACAATGTTATTCAACGAAAAAATCAATTCTTCAAGGTGAAAATCGAGGATATAAGTGTGAACTTATATCAGTTGATATCTCGGTGCATTTTTAAGCTAGCGCAAATCTGATAACACAGATCGACGCAGCTTAAAAATCCGCATCGAATGCACTATACTACATTGAGAAACGCTTAATACACAAAATAGTTATGATTGTTTGAAAAATGATGCATTAGTGTATGTTGAGTTTCCATGTACACTCAACATTGCTTCCAAAAACATTTTGACAAAAATTTTTTCGAGAAATTTCAAAATAATTTAGCAAAAAAAAAGATGTTTTTAGATTCCATTTTCAAGGCAAAGACGATGGACAATGTTATTCAACGAAAAAATTAATTCTTCAGGGTGAAAATCGAGGATATAAGTGTGAACTTATATCAGTTGATATCTCGGTGCATTTTTAAGCTAGCGCAAATCTGATAACACAGATCGACGCAGCTTAAAAATCCGTATCGAATGCACTATACTACATCGAGAAACGCTTGATACAAAAATTAGTTATGATCGTTTGAAAAATGATGCATTAGTGTATGTTGAGTTTCCATGTACACTCAACATTGCTTCCAAAAACATTTTGACAAAAATTTTTTCGAAAAATTTCAAAATAATTTAGCAAAAAGTAGATGTTTTTAGATTCCATTTTTCAAGGCAAAGACGATGGACAATGTTATTCAACGAAAAAATTAATTCTTCAGGGTGAAAATCGAGGATATAAGTGTGAACTTATATCAGTTGATATCTCGGTGCATTTTTAAGCTAGCGCAAATTTGATAACACTGATCAACGCAGCTAAAAAATCCGCATCGAATGCACTATACTACATTGAGAAACGCTTAATACAAAAATTAGTTATGATCGTTTGAAAAATGATGCATTAGTGTATGTTGAGTTTCCATGTACACTCAACATTGTTTCCAAAAACATTTTGACAAAAATTTTTTCGAAAAATTTCAAAATAATTTAGCAAAAAGTAGATGTTTTTAGATTCCTTTTTTCAAGGCAAAGACGATGGACAATGTTATTCAACGAAAAAATTATTTCTTCAGGGTGAAAATCGAGGATATAAGTGTGAACTTATATCAGTTGATATCTCGGTGCATTTTTAAGCTAGCGCAAATCTGATAACACAGATCGACGCAGCTTAAAAATCCGTATCGAATGCACTATACTACATCGAGAAACGCTTGATACAAAAATTAGTTATGATCGTTTGAAAAATGATGCATTAGTGTATGTTGAGTTTCCATGTACACTCAACATTGCTTCCAAAAACATTTTGACAAAAATTTTTTCGAAAAATTTCAAAATAATTTAGCAAAAAGTAGATGTTTTTAGATTCCATTTTTCAAGGCAAAGACGATGGACAATGTTATTCAACGAAAAAATTAATTCTTCAGGGTGAAAATCGAGGATATAAGTGTGAACTTATATCAGTTGATATCTCGGTGCATTTTTAAGCTAGCGCAAATTTGATAACACTGATCGACGCAGCTAAAAAATCCGCATCGAATGCACTATACTACATTGAGAAACGCTTAATACAAAAATTAGTTATGATCGTTTGAAAAATGATGCATTAGTGTATGTTGAGTTTCCATGTACACTCAACATTGTTTCCAAAAACATTTTGACAAAAATTTTTTCGAAAAATTTCAAAATAATTTAGCAAAAAGTAGATGTTTTTAGATTCCTTTTTTCAAGGCAAAGACGATGGACAATGTTATTCAACGAAAAAATTATTTCTTCAGGGTGAAAATCGAGGATATAAGTGTGAACTTATATCAGTTGATATCTCGGTGCATTTTTAAGCTAGCGCAAATCTGATAACACAGATCGACGCAGCTTAAAAATCCGCATCGAATGCACTATACTACATTGAGAAACGCACAATACAAAAATTAGTTATGATCGTTTGAAAAATGATGCATTAGTGTATGTTGAGTTTCCATGTACACTCAACATTGCTTCCAAAAACATTTTGACAAAAATTTTTTCGAAAAATTTCAAAATAATTTAGCAAAAAGTAGATGTTTTTAGATTCCATTTTTCAAGGCAAAGACGATGGACAATGTTATTCAACGAAAAAATTATTTCTTCAGGGTGAAAATCGAGGATATAAGTGTGAACTTATATCAGTTGATATCTCGGTGCATTTTTAAGCTAGCGCAAATCTGATAACACAGATCCACGCAGCTTAAAAATCCGCATCGAATGCACTATACTACATTGAGAAACGCACAATACAAAAATTAGTTATGATCGTTTGAAAAATGATGCATTAGTGTATGTTGAGTTTCCATGTACACTCAACATTGCTTCCAAAAACATTTTGACAAAAATTTTTTCGAAAAATTTCAAAATAATTTAGCAAAAAGTAGATGTTTTTAGATTCCATTTTTCAAGGCAAAGACGATGGACAATGTTATTCAACGAAAAAATTAATTCTTCAGGGTGAAAATCGAGGATATAAGTGTGAACTTATATCAGTTGATATCTCGGTGCATTTTTAAGCTAGCGCAAATCTGATAACACCGATCGACGCAGCTTAAAAATCCGCATCGAATGCACTATACTACATTGAGAAACGCTTAATACAAAAATTAGTTATGATCGTTTGAAAAATGATGCATTAGTGTATGTTGAGTTTCCATGTACACTCAACATTGTTTCCAAAAACATTTTGACAAAAATTTTTTCGAAAAATTTCAAAATAATTTAGCAAAAAGTAGATGTTTTTAGATTCCTTTTTTCAAGGCAAAGACGATGGACAATGTTATTCAACGAAAAAATTATTTCTTCAGGGTGAAAATCGAGGATATAAGTGTGAACTTATATCAGTTGATATCTCGGTGCATTTTTAAGCTAGCGCAAATCTGATAACACAGATCGACGCAGCTTAAAAATCCGCATCGAATGCACTATACTACATTGAGAAACGCTTAATACACAAATTAGTTATGATTGTTTGAAAAATGATGCATTAGTGTATGTTGAGTTTCCATGTACACTCAACATTGCTTCCAAAAACATTTTGACAAAAATTTTTTCGAGAAATTTCAAAATAATTTAGCAAAAAAAAAGATGTTTTTAGATTCCATTTTTCAAGGCAAAGACGATGGACAATGTTATTCAACGAAAAAATTAATTCTTCAGGGTGAAAATCGAGGATATAAGTGTGAACTTATATCAGTTGATATCTCGGTGCATTTTTAAGCTAGCGCAAATCTGATAACACAGATCGACGCAGCTTAAAAATCCGTATCGAATGCACTATACTACATCGAGAAACGCTTGATACAAAAATTAGTTATGATCGTTTGAAAAATGATGCATTAGTGTATGTTGAGTTTCCATGTACACTCAACATTGCTTCCAAAAACATTTTGACAAAAATTTTTTCGAAAAATTTCAAAATAATTTAGCAAAAAGTAGATGTTTTTAGATTCCATTTTTCAAGGCAAAGACGATGGACAATGTTATTCAACGAAAAAATTAATTCTTCAGGGTGAAAATCGAGGATATAAGTGTGAACTTATATCAGTTGATATCTCGGTGCATTTTTAAGCTAGCGCAAATTTGATAACACTGATCGACGCAGCTAAAAAATCCGCATCGAATGCACTATACTACATTGAGAAACGCTTAATACAAAAATTAGTTATGATCGTTTGAAAAATGATGCATTAGTGTATGTTGAGTTTACATGTACACTCAACATTGTTTCCAAAAACATTTTGACAAAAATTTTTTCGAAAAATTTCAAAATAATTTAGCAAAAAGTAGATGTTTTTAGATTCCTTTTTTCAAGGCAAAGACGATGGACAATGTTATTCAACGAAAAAATTATTTCTTCAGGGTGAAAATCGAGGATATAAGTGTGAACTTATATCAGTTGATATCTCGGTGCATTTTTAAGCTAGCGCAAATCTGATAACACAGATCGACGCAGCTTAAAAATCCGCATCGAATGCACTATACTACATTGAGAAACGCACAATACAAAAATTAGTTATGATCGTTTGAAAAATGATGCATTAGTGTATGTTGAGTTTCCATGTACACTTAACATTGCTTCCAAAAACATTTTGACAAAAATTTTTTCGAAAAATTTCAAAATAATTTAGCAAAAAGTAGATGTTTTTAGATTCCATTTTTCAAGGCAAAGACGATGGACAATGTTATTCAACGAAAAAATTAATTCTTCAGGGTGAAAATCGAGGATATAAGTGTGAACTTATATCAGTTGATATCTCGGTGCATTTTTAAGCTAGCGCAAATCTGATAACACCGATCGACGCAGCTTAAAAATCCGCATCGAATGCACTATACTACATTGAGAAACGCTTAATACAAAAATTAGTTATGATCGTTTGAAAAATGATGCATTAGTGTATGTTGAGTTTCCATGTACACTCAACATTGTTTCCAAAAACATTTTGACAAAAATTTTTTCGAAAAATTTCAAAATAATTTAGCAAAAAGTAGATGTTTTTAGATTCCATTTTTCAAGGCAAAGACGATGGACAATGTTATTCAACGAAAAAATTAATTCTTCAGGGTGAAAATCGAGGATATAAGTGTGAACTTATATCAGTTGATATCTCGGTGCATTTTTAAGCTAGCGCAAATCTGATAACACAGATCGACGCAGCTTAAAAATCCGCATCGAATGCACTATACTACATTGAGAAACGCTTAATACAAAAATTAGTTATGATCGTTTGAAAAATGATGCATTAGTGTATGTTGAGTTTCCATGTACACTCAACATTGTTTCCAAAAACATTTTGACAAAAATTTTTTCGAAAAATTTCAAAATAATTTAGCAAAAAGTAGATGTTTTTAGATTCCTTTTTTCAAGGCAAAGACGATGGACAATGTTATTCAACGAAAAAATTATTTCTTCAGGGTGAAAATCGAGGATATATGTGTGAACTTATATCAGTTGATATCTCGGTGCATTTTTAAGCTAGCGCAAATCTGATAACACAGATCGACGCAGCTTAAAAATCCGCATCGAATGCACTATACTACATTGAGAAACGCACAATACAAAAATTAGTTATGATCGTTTGAAAAATGATGCATTAGTGTATGTTGAGTTTCCATGTACACTCAACATTGCTTCCAAAAACATTTTGACAAAAATTTTTTCGAAAAATTTCAAAATAATTTAGCAAAAAGTAGATGTTTTTAGATTCCATTTTTCAAGGCAAAGACGATGGACAATGTTATTCAACGAAAAAATTAATTCTTCAGGGTGAAAATCGAGGATATAAGTGTGAACTTATATCAGTTGATATCTCGGTGCATTTTTAAGCTAGCGCAAATCTGATAACACCGATCGACGCAGCTTAAAAATCCGCATCGAATGCACTATACTACATTGAGAAACGCTTAATACAAAAATTAGTTATGATCGTTTGAAAAATGATGCATTAGTGTATGTTGAGTTTCCATGTACACTCAACATTGTTTCCAAAAACATTTTGACAAAAATTTTTTCGAAAAATTTCAAAATAATTTAGCAAAAAGTAGATGTTTTTAGATTCCTTTTTTCAAGGCAAAGACGATGGACAATGTTATTCAACGAAAAAATTATTTCTTCAGGGTGAAAATCGAGGATATAAGTGTGAACTTATATCAGTTGATATCTCGGTGCATTTTTAAGCTAGCGCAAATCTGATAACACAGATCGACGCAGCTTAAAAATCCGCATCGAATGCACTATACTACATTGAGAAACGCACAATACAAAAATTAGTTATGATCGTTTGAAAAATGATGCATTAGTGTATGTTGAGTTTCCATGTACACTCAACATTGCTTCCAAAAACATTTTGACAAAAATTTTTTCGAAAAATTTCAAAATAATTTAGCAAAAAGTAGATGTTTTTAGATTCCATTTTTCAAGGCAAAGACGATGGACAATGTTATTCAACGAAAAAATTAATTCTTCAGGGTGAAAATCGAGGATATAAGTGTGAACTTATATCAGTTGATATCTCGGTGCATTTTTAAGCTAGCGCAAATCTGATAACACCGATCGACGCAGCTTAAAAATCCGCATCGAATGCACTATACTACATTGAGAAACGCTTAATACAAAAATTAGTTATGATCGTTTGAAAAATGATGCATTAGTGTATGTTGAGTTTCCATGTACACTCAACATTGTTTCCAAAAACATTTTGACAAAAATTTTTTCGAAAAATTTCAAAATAATTTAGCAAAAAGTAGATGTTTTTAGATTCCTTTTTTCAAGGCAAAGACGATGGACAATGTTATTCAACGAAAAAATTATTTCTTCAGGGTGAAAATCGAGGATATAAGTGTGAACTTATATCAGTTGATATCTCGGTGCATTTTTAAGCTAGCGCAAATCTGATAACACAGATCGACGCAGCTTAAAATTCCGCATCGAATGCACCATACTACATTGAGAAACGCTTGATACAAAAATTAGTTATGATCTTTTGAAAAATGATGCATTAGTGTATGTTGAGTTTCCATGTACACTCAACATTGCTTCCAAAAACATTTTGACAAAAATTTTTTCGAAAAATTTCGAAATAATTTAGCAAAAGTAGATGTTTTTAGATTCCATTTTTCAAGGCAAAGACGATGGACAATGTTATTCAACGAAAAAATTAATTCTTCAGGGTGAAAATCGAGGATATAAGTGTGAACTTATATCAGTTGATATCTCGGTGCATTTTTAAGCTAGCGCAAATCTGATAACACTGATCGACGCAGCTTAAAAATCCGCATCGAATGCACTATACTACATTGAGAAACGCTTAATACAAAAATTAGTTATGATCGTTTGAAAAATGATGCATTAGTGTATGTTGAGTTTCCATGTACACTCAACATTGCTTCCAAAAACATTTTGACAAAAATTTTTTCGAAAAATTTCAAAATAATTTAGCAAAAAGTAGATGTTTTTAGATTCCATTTTTCAAGGCAAAGACGATGGACAATGTTATTCAACGAAAAAATTAATTCTTCAGGGTGGAAATCGAGGATATAAGTGTGAACTTATATCAGTTGATATCTCGGTGCATTTTTAAGCTAGCGCAAATCTGATAACACTGATCGACGCAGCTAAAAAATCCGCATCGAATGCACTATACTACATTGAGAAACGCTTAATACAAAAATTAGTTATGATCGTTTGAAAAATGATGCATTAGTGTATGTTGAGTTTCCATGTACACTCAACATTGTTTCCAAAAACATTTTGACAAAAATTTTTTCGAAAAATTTCAAAATAATTTAGCAAAAAGTAGATGTTTTTAGATTCCTTTTTTCAAGGCAAAGACGATGGACAATGTTATTCAACGAAAAAATTATTTCTTCAGGGTGAAAATCGAGGATATAAGTGTGAACTTATATCAGTTGATATCTCGGTGCATTTTTAAGCTAGCGCAAATCTGATAACACAGATCGACGCAGCTTAAAAATCCGCATCGAATGCACTATACTACATTGAGAAACGCACAATACAAAAATTAGTTATGATCGTTTGAAAAATGATGCATTAGTGTATGTTGAGTTTCCATGTACACTCAACATTGCTTCCAAAAACATTTTGACAAAAATTTTTTCGAAAAATTTCAAAATAATTTAGCAAAAAGTAGATGTTTTCAGATTTCATTTTCCAAGGCAAAGACGATGGACAATGTTATTCAACGAAAAAATCAATTCTTCAGGGTGAAAATTGAGGATATAAGTGTGAACTTATATCAGTTGATATCTCGGTGCATTTTTAAGCTAGCGCAAATCTGATAACACAGATCGACGCAGCTTAAAAATCCGCATCGAATGCACTATACTACGTTGAGAAACGCTTGATACAAAAATTAGTTATGATCGTTTGAAAAATGATGCATTAGTGTATGTTGAGTTTCCATGTACACTCAACATTGCTTCCAAAAACATTTTGACAAAAATTTTTTCGAAAAATTTCAAAATAATTTAGCAAAAAGTAGATGTTTTTAGATTCCATTTTTCAAGGCAAAGACGATGGACAATGTTATTCAACGAAAAAATTAATTCTTCAGGGTGAAAATCGAGGATATAAGTGTGAACTTATATCAGTTGATATCTCGGTGCATTTTTAAGCTAGCGCAAATCTGATAACACAGATCGACGCAGCTTAAAAATCCGCATCGAATGCACTATACTACATTGAGAAACGCTCAATACAAAAATTAGTTATGATCGTTTGAAAAATGATGCATTAGTGTATGTTGAGTTTCCATGTACACTTAACATTGCTTCCAAAAACATTTTGACAAAAATTTTTTCGAAAAATTTCAAAATAATTTAGCAAAAAGTAGATGTTTTTAGATTTCATTTTTCAAGGCAAAGACGATGGACAATGTTATTCAACGAAAAAATCAATTCTTCAGGGTGAAAATCGAGGATATAAGTGTGAACTTATATCAGTTGATATCTCGGTGCATTTTTAAGCTAGCGCAAATCTGATAACACAGATCGACGCAGCTTAAAAATCCGCATCGAATGCACTATACTACATTGAGAAACGCTTGATACACAAATTAGTTATGATTGTTTGAAAAATGATGCATTAGTGTATGTTGAGTTTCCATGTACACTCAACATTGCTTCCAAAAACATTTTGACAAAAATTTTTTCGAAAAATTTCAAAATAATTTAGCAAAAAGTAAATGTTTTTAGATTCCATTTTTCAAGGCAAAGACGATGGACAATGTTATTCAAAGAAAAAATTAATTCTTCAGGGTGAAAATCGAGGATATAAGTGTGAACTTATATCAGTTGATATCTCGGTGCATTTTTAAGCTAGCGCAAATCTGATAACACAGATCGACGCAGCTTAAAAATCCGCATCGAATGCACTATACTACATTGAGAAACGCTTGATACACAAATTAGTTATGATTGTTTGAAAAATGATGCATTAGTGTATGTTGGGTTTCCATGTACACTCAACATTGCTTCCAAAAACATTTTGACAAAAATTTTTTCGAAAAATTTCAAAATAATTTAGCAAAAAGTAGATGTTTTTAGATTCCATTTTTCAAGGCAAAGACGATGGACAATGTTATTCAACGAAAAAATTAATTCTTCAGGGTGAAAATCGAGGATATAAGTGTGAACTTATATCAGTTGATATCTCGGTGCATTTTTAAGCTAGCGCAAATCTGATAACACAGATCGACGCAGCTTAAAAATCCGCATCGAATGCACTATACTACATTGAGAAACGCTTGATACACAAATTAGTTATGATTGTTTGAAAAATGATGCATTAGTGTATGTTGAGTTTCCATGTACACTCAACATTGCTTCCAAAAACATTTTGACAAAAATTTTTTCGAAAAATTTCAAAATAATTTAGCAAAACGTAGATGTTTTTAGATTCCTTTTTTAAGGCAAAGACGATGGACAATGTTATTCAACAAAAAAATTAATTCTTCAGGGTGAAAATCGAAGATATAAGTGTGAACTTATATCAGTTGATATCTCGGTGCATTTTTAAGCTAGCGCAAATCTGATAACACAGATCGACGCAGCTTAAAAATCCGCATCGAATGCACTATACTACATTGAGAAACGCTTGATACACAAATTAGTTATGATTGTTTGAAAAATGATGCATTAGTGTATGTTGAGTTTCCATGTACACTCAACATTGCTTCCAAAAACATTTTGACAAAAATTTTTTCGAAAAATTTCAAAATAATTTAGCAAAAAGTAGATGTTTTTAGATTCCTTTTTTAAGGCAAAGACGATGGACAATGTTATTCAACAAAAAAATTAATTCTTCAGGGTGAAAATCGAAGATATAAGTGTGAACTTATATCAGTTGATATCTCGGTGCATTTTTAAGCTAGCGCAAATCTGATAACACAGATCGACGCAGCTTAAAAATCCGCATCGAATGCACTATACTACATCGAGAAACGCTTGATACAAAAATTAGTTATGATCGTTTGAAAAATGATGCATTAGTGTATGTTGAGTTTCCATGTACACTCAACATTGCTTCCAAAAACATTTTGACAAAAATTTTTTCGAAAAATTTCAAAATAATTTAGCAAAAAGTAGATGTTTTTAGATTCCATTTTTCAAGGCAAAGACGATAGACAATGTTATTCAACGAAAAAATCAATTCTTCAGGGTGAAAATCGAGGATATAAGTGTGAACTTATATCAGTTGATATCTCGGTGCATTTTTAAGCTAGCGCAAATCTGATCACACAGATCGACGCAGCTTAAAAATCCGCATCGAATGCACTATACTACATTGAGAAACGCTTAATACACAAATTAGTTATGATTGTTTGAAAAATGATGCATTAGTGTATGTTGAGTTTCCATGTACACTCAACATTGCTTCCAAAAACATTTTAACAAAAAAATTTTTTCGAAAAATTTCAGAATAATTTAGCAAAAAGTAGATGTTTTTAGATTCCATTTTTCAAGGCAAAGACGATGGACAATGTAATTCAACGAAAAAATTAATTCTTCAGGGTGAAAATCGAGGATATAAGTGTGAACTTATATCAGTTGATATCTCGGTGCATTTTTAAGCTAGCGCAAATCTGATAACACAGATCGACGCAGCTTAAAAATCCGCATCGAATGCACTATACTACATTGAGAAACGCTTGATACACAAATTAGTTATGATTGTTTGAAAAATGATGCATTAGTGTATGTTGAGTTTCCATGTACACTCAACATTGCTTCCAAAAACATTTTAACAAAAAAATTTTTTCGAAAAATTTCAGAATAATTTAGCAAAAAGTAGATGTTTTTAGATTCCATTTTTCAAGGCAAAGACGATGGACAATGTAATTCAACGAAAAAATTAATTCTTCAGGGTGAAAATCGAGGATATAAGTGTGAACTTATATCAGTTGATATCTCGGTGCATTTTTAAGCTAGCGCAAATCTGATAACACAGATCGACGCAGCTTAAAAATCCGCATCGAATGCACTATACTACATCGAGAAACGCTTGATACAAAAATTAGTTATGATCGTTTGAAAAATGATGCATTAGTGTATGTTGAGTTTCCATGTACACTCAACATTGCTTCCAAAAACATTTTGACAAAAATGTTTTCGAAAAATTTTAAAATAATTTAGCAGAAAGTAGATGTTTTTAGATTCCATTTTTCAAGGCAAAGACGATAGACAATGTTATTCAACGAAAAAATCAATTCTTCAGGGTGAAAATCGAGGATATAAGTGTGAACTTATATCAGTTGATATCTCGGTGCATTTTTAAGCTAGCGCAAATCTGATAACACAGATCGACGCAGCTTAAAAATCCGCATCGAATGCACTATACTACATTGAGAAACGCTTAATACACAAATTAGTTATGATCGTTTGAAAAATGATGCATTAGTGTATGTTGAATTTCCATGTACACTCAACATTGCTTCCAAAAACATTTTGACAAAAATTTTTTCGAAAAATTTCAAAATAATTTAGCAAAAAGTAGATGTTTTTAGATTCCATTTTTTGAGGCAAAGACGATGGACAATGTTATTCAACGAAAAAATTAATTCTTCAGGGTGAAAATCGAGGATATAAGTGTGAACTTATATCAGTTGATATCTCGGTGCATTTTTAAGCTAGCGCAAATCTGATAACACAGATCGACGCAGCTTAAAAATCCGCATCGAATGCACTATACTACATCGAGAAACGCTTGATACAAAAATTAGTTATGATCGTTTGAAAAATGATGCATTAGTGTATGTTGAGTTTCCATGTACACTCAACATTGCTTCCAAAAACATTTTGACAAAAATTTTTTCGAAAAATTTCAAAATAATTTAGCAAAAAGTAGATGTTTTTAGATTCCATTTTTCAAGGCAAAGACGATGGACAATGTTATTCAACGAAAAAATTAATTCTTCAGGGTGAAAATCGAGGATATAAGTGTGAACTTATATCAGTTGATATCTCGGTGCATTTTTAAGCTAGCGCAAATCTGATAACACTGATCGACGCAGCTAAAAAATCCGCATCGAATGCACTATACTACATTGAGAAACGCTTAATACAAAAATTAGTTATGATCGTTTGAAAAATGATGCATTAGTGTATGTTGAGTTTCCATGTACACTCAACATTGTTTCCAAAAACATTTTGACAAAAATTTTTTCGAAAAATTTCAAAATAATTTAGCAAAAAGTAGATGTTTTTAGATTCCTTTTTTCAAGGCAAACACGATGGACAATGTTATTCAACGAAAAAATTATTTCTTCAGGGTGAAAATCGAGGATATAAGTGTGAACTTATATCAGTTGATATCTCGGTGCATTTTTAAGCTAGCGCAAATCTGATAACACAGATCGACGCAGCTTAAAAATCCGCATCGAATGCACTATACTACATTGAGAAACGCACAATACAAAAATTAGTTATGATCGTTTGAAAAATGATGCATTAGTGTATGTTGAGTTTCCATGTACACTCAACATTGCTTCCAAAAACATTTTGACAAAAATTTTTTCGAAAAATTTCAAAATAATTTAGCAAAAAGTAGATGTTTTTAGATTTCATTTTCCAAGGCAAAGACGATGGACAATGTTATTCAACGAAAAAATCAATTCTTCAGGGTGAAAATCGAGGATATAAGTGTGAACTTATATCAGTTGATATCTCGGTGCATTTTTAAGCTAGCGCAAATCTGATAACACAGATCGACGCAGCTTAAAAATCCGCATCGAATGCACTATACTACGTTGAGAAACGCTTGATACAAAAATTAGTTATGATCGTTTGAAAAATGATGCATTAGTGTATGTTGAGTTTCCATGTACACTCAACATTGCTTCCAAAAACATTTTGACAAAAATTTTTTCGAAAAATTTCAAAATAATTTAGCAAAAAGTAGATGTTTTTAGATTCCATTTTTCAAGGCAAAGACGATGGACAATGTTATTCAACGAAAAAATTAATTCTTCAGGGTGAAAATCGAGGATATAAGTGTGAACTTATATCAGTTGATATCTCGGTGCATTTTTAAGCTAGCGCAAATCTGATAACACAGATCGACGCAGCTTAAAAATCCGCATCGAATGCACTATACTACATTGAGAAACGCTCAATACAAAAATTAGTTATGATCGTTTGAAAAATGATGCATTAGTGTATGTTGAGTTTCCATGTACACTTAACATTGCTTCCAAAAACATTTTGACAAAAATTTTTTCGAAAAATTTCAAAATAATTTAGCAAAAAGTAGATGTTTTTAGATTTCATTTTTCAAGGCAAAGACGATGGACAATGTTATTCAACGAAAAAATCAATTCTTCAGGGTGAAAATCGAGGATATAAGTGTGAACTTATATCAGTTGATATCTCGGTGCATTTTTAAGCTAGCGCAAATCTGATAACACAGATCGACGCAGCTTAAAAATCCGCATCGAATGCACTATACTACATTGAGAAACGCTTGATACACAAATTAGTTATGATTGTTTGAAAAATGATGCATTAGTGTATGTTGAGTTTCCATGTACACTCAACATTGCTTCCAAAAACATTTTAACAAAAAAATTTTTTCGAAAAATTTCAGAATAATTTAGCAAAAAGTAGATGTTTTTAGATTCCATTTTTCAAGGCAAAGACGATGGACAATGTTATTCAACGAAAAAATTAATTCTTCAGGGTGAAAATCGAGGATATAAGTGTGAACTTATATCAGTTGATATCTCGGTGCATTTTTAAGCTAGCGCAAATCTGATAACACAGATCGACGCAGCTTAAAAATCCGCATCGAATGCACTATACTACATTGAGAAACGCTTGATACACAAATTAGTTATGATTGTTTGAAAAATGATGCATTAGTGTATGTTGAGTTTCCATGTACACTCAACATTGCTTCCAAAAACATTTTGACAAAAATTTTTTCGAAAAATTTCAAAATAATTTAGCAAAAAGTAGATGTTTTTAGATTCCATTTTTCAAGGCAAAGACGATGGACAATGTTATTCAACGAAAAAATTAATTCTTCAGGGTGAAAATCGAGGATATAAGTGTGAACTTATATCAGTTGATATCTCGGTGCATTTTTAAGCTAGCGCAAATCTGATAACACAGATCGACGCAGCTTAAAAATCCGCATCGAATGCACTATACTACATTGAGAAACGCTTGATACACAAATTAGTTATGATTGTTTGAAAAATGATGCATTAGTGTATGTTGAGTTTCCATGTACACTCAACATTGCTTCCAAAAACATTTTGACAAAAATTTTTTCGAAAAATTTCAAAATAATTTAGCAAAAAGTAGATGTTTTTAGATTCCTTTTTTAAGGCAAAGACGATGGACAATGTTATTCAACAAAAAAATTAATTCTTCAGGGTGAAAATCGAAGATATAAGTGTGAACTTATATCAGTTGATATCTCGGTGCATTTTTAAGCTAGCGCAAATCTGATAACACAGATCGACGCAGCTTAAAAATCCGCATCGAATGCACTATACTACATCGAGAAACGCTTGATACAAAAATTAGTTATGATCGTTTGAAAAATGATGCATTAGTGTATGTTGAGTTTCCATATACACTCAACATTGCTTCCAAAAACATTTTGACAAAAATTTTTTCGAAAAATTTCAAAATAATTTAGCAAAAAGTAGATGTTTTTAGATTCCATTTTTCAAGGCAAAGACGATAGACAATGTTATTCAACGAAAAAATCAATTCTTCAGGGTGAAAATCGAGGATATAAGTGTGAACTTATATCAGTTGATATCTCGGTGCATTTTTAAGCTAGCGCAAATCTGATCACACAGATCGACGCAGCTTAAAAATCCGCATCGAATGCACTATACTACATTGAGAAACGCTTAATACACAAATTAGTTATGATTGTTTGAAAAATGATGCATTAGTGTATGTGGAGTTTCCATGTACACTCAACATTGCTTCCAAAAACATTTTAACAAAAAAATTTTTTCGAAAAATTTCAGAATAATTTAGCAAAAAGTAGATGTTTTTAGATTCCATTTTTCAAGGCAAAGACGATGGACAATGTAATTCAACGAAAAAATTAATTCTTCAGGGTGAAAATCGAGGATATAAGTGTGAACTTATATCAGTTGATATCTCGGTGCATTTTTAAGCTAGCGCAAATCTGATAACACAGATCGACGCAGCTTAAAAATCCGCATCGAATGCACTATACTACATTGAGAAACGCTTAATACAAAAATTAGTTATGATCGTTTGAAAAATGATGCATTAGTGTATGTTGAGTTTCCATGTACACTCAACATTGTTTCCAAAAACATTTTGACAAAAATTTTTTCGAAAAATTTCAAAATAATTTAGCAAAAAGTAGATGTTTTTAGATTCCTTTTTTCAAGGCAAAGACGATGGACAATGTTATTCAACGAAAAAATTATTTCTTCAGGGTGAAAATCGAGGATATAAGTGTGAACTTATATCAGTTGATATCTCGGTGCATTTTTAAGCTAGCGCAAATCTGATAACACAGATCGACGCAGCTTAAAAATCCGCATCGAATGCACTATACTACATTGAGAAACGCACAATACAAAAATTAGTTATGATCGTTTGAAAAATGATGCATTAGTGTATGTTGAGTTTCCATGTACACTCAACATTGCTTCCAAAAACATTTTGACAAAAATTTTTTCGAAAAATTTCAAAATAATTTAGCAAAAAGTAGATGTTTTTAGATTTCATTTTCCAAGGCAAAGACGATGGACAATGTTATTCAACGAAAAAATCAATTCTTCAGGGTGAAAATCGAGGATATAAGTGTGAACTTATATCAGTTGATATCTCGGTGCATTTTTAAGCTAGCGCAAATCTGATAACACAGATCGACGCAGCTTAAAAATCCGCATCGAATGCACTATACTACGTTGAGAAACGCTTGATACAAAAA
This sequence comes from Auanema rhodensis, assembly GCA_964057225.1. Classification (NCBI taxonomy): domain Eukaryota; kingdom Metazoa; phylum Nematoda; class Chromadorea; order Rhabditida; family Rhabditidae; genus Auanema; species Auanema rhodense. The sequence continues at coordinate 1,957,277 of OZ059899.1, read as the reverse complement.
TTAGTTATGATCGTTTGAAAAATGATGCATTAGTGTATGTTGAGTTTCCATGTACACTCAACATTGCTTCCAAAAACATTTTGACAAAAATTTTTTCGAAAAATTTCAAAATAATTTAGCAAAAAGTAGATGTTTTTAGATTCCATTTTTCAAGGCAAAGACGATGGACAATGTTATTCAACGAAAAAATTAATTCTTCAGGGTGAAAATCGAGGATATAAGTGTGAACTTATATCAGTTGATATCTCGGTGCATTTTTAAGCTAGCGCAAATCTGATAACACAGATCGACGCAGCTTAAAAATCCGCATCGAATGCACTATACTACATTGAGAAACGCTCAATACAAAAATTAGTTATGATCGTTTGAAAAATGATGCATTAGTGTATGTTGAGTTTCCATGTACACTTAACATTGCTTCCAAAAACATTTTGACAAAAATTTTTTCGAAAAATTTCAAAATAATTTAGCAAAAAGTAGATGTTTTTAGATTTCATTTTTCAAGGCAAAGACGATGGACAATGTTATTCAACGAAAAAATCAATTCTTCAGGGTGAAAATCGAGGATATAAGTGTGAACTTATATCAGTTGATATCTCGGTGCATTTTTAAGCTAGCGCAAATCTGATAACACAGATCGACGCAGCTTAAAAATCCGCATCGAATGCACTATACTACATTGAGAAACGCTTGATACACAAATTAGTTATGATTGTTTGAAAAATGATGCATTAGTGTATGTTGAGTTTCCATGTACACTCAACATTGCTTCCAAAAACATTTTGACAAAAATTTTTTCGAAAAATTTCAAAATAATTTAGCAAAAAGTAGATGTTTTTAGATTCCATTTTTCAAGGCAAAGACGATGGACAATGTTATTCAAAGAAAAAATTAATTCTTCAGGGTGAAAATCGAGGATATAAGTGTGAACTTATATCAGTTGATATCTCGGTGCATTTTTAAGCTAGCGCAAATCTGATAACACAGATCGACGCAGCTTAAAAATCCGCATCGAATGCACTATACTACATTGAGAAACGCTTGATACACAAATTAGTTATGATTGTTTGAAAAATGATGCATTAGTGTATGTTGGGTTTCCATGTACACTCAACATTGCTTCCAAAAACATTTTGACAAAAATTTTTTCGAAAAATTTCAAAATAATTTAGCAAAAAGTAGATGTTTTTAGATTCCATTTTTCAAGGCAAAGACGATGGACAATGTTATTCAACGAAAAAATTAATTCTTCAGGGTGAAAATCGAGGATATAAGTGTGAACTTATATCAGTTGATATCTCGGTGCATTTTTAAGCTAGCGCAAATCTGATAACACAGATCGACGCAGCTTAAAAATCCGCATCGAATGCACTATACTACATTGAGAAACGCTTGATACACAAATTAGTTATGATTGTTTGAAAAATGATGCATTAGTGTATGTTGAGTTTCCATGTACACTCAACATTGCTTCCAAAAACATTTTGACAAAAATTTTTTCGAAAAATTTCAAAATAATTTAGCAAAACGTAGATGTTTTTAGATTCCTTTTTTAAGGCAAAGACGATGGACAATGTTATTCAACAAAAAAATTAATTCTTCAGGGTGAAAATCGAAGATATAAGTGTGAACTTATATCAGTTGATATCTCGGTGCATTTTTAAGCTAGCGCAAATCTGATAACACAGATCGACGCAGCTTAAAAATCCGCATCGAATGCACTATACTACATTGAGAAACGCTTAATACACAAATTAGTTATGATTGTTTGAAAAATGATGCATTAGTGTATGTTGAGTTTCCATGTACACTCAACATTGCTTCCAAAAACATTTTAACAAAAAAATTTTTTCGAAAAATTTCAGAATAATTTAGCAAAAAGTAGATGTTTTTAGATTCCATTTTTCAAGGCAAAGACGATGGACAATGTAATTCAACGAAAAAATTAATTCTTCAGGGTGAAAATCGAGGATATAAGTGTGAACTTATATCAGTTGATATCTCGGTGCATTTTTAAGCTAGCGCAAATCTGATAACACAGATCGACGCAGCTTAAAAATCCGCATCGAATGCACTATACTACATTGAGAAACGCTTGATACACAAATTAGTTATGATTGTTTGAAAAATGATGCATTAGTGTATGTTGAGTTTCCATGTACACTCAACATTGCTTCCAAAAACATTTTGACAAAAATTTTTTCGAAAAATTTCAAAATAATTTAGCAAAAAGTAGATGTTTTTAGATTCCTTTTTTAAGGCAAAGACGATGGACAATGTTATTCAACAAAAAAATTAATTCTTCAGGGTGAAAATCGAAGATATAAGTGTGAACTTATATCAGTTGATATCTCGGTGCATTTTTAAGCTAGCGCAAATCTGATAACACAGATCGACGCAGCTTAAAAATCCGCATCGAATGCACTATACTACATCGAGAAACGCTTGATACAAAAATTAGTTATGATCGTTTGAAAAATGATGCATTAGTGTATGTTGAGTTTCCATGTACACTCAACATTGCTTCCAAAAACATTTTGACAAAAATTTTTTCGAAAAATTTCAAAATAATTTAGCAAAAAGTAGATGTTTTTAGATTCCATTTTTCAAGGCAAAGACGATAGACAATGTTATTCAACGAAAAAATCAATTCTTCAGGGTGAAAATCGAGGATATAAGTGTGAACTTATATCAGTTGATATCTCGGTGCATTTTTAAGCTAGCGCAAATCTGATCACACAGATCGACGCAGCTTAAAAATCCGCATCGAATGCACTATACTACATTGAGAAACGCTTAATACACAAATTAGTTATGATTGTTTGAAAAATGATGCATTAGTGTATGTTGAGTTTCCATGTACACTCAACATTGCTTCCAAAAACATTTTAACAAAAAAATTTTTTCGAAAAATTTCAGAATAATTTAGCAAAAAGTAGATGTTTTTAGATTCCATTTTTCAAGGCAAAGACGATGGACAATGTAATTCAACGAAAAAATTAATTCTTCAGGGTGAAAATCGAGGATATAAGTGTGAACTTATATCAGTTGATATCTCGGTGCATTTTTAAGCTAGCGCAAATCTGATAACACAGATCGACGCAGCTTAAAAATCCGCATCGAATGCACTATACTACATTGAGAAACGCTTGATACACAAATTAGTTATGATTGTTTGAAAAATGATGCATTAGTGTATGTTGAGTTTCCATGTACACTCAACATTGCTTCCAAAAACATTTTAACAAAAAAATTTTTTCGAAAAATTTCAGAATAATTTAGCAAAAAGTAGATGTTTTTAGATTCCATTTTTCAAGGCAAAGACGATGGACAATGTAATTCAACGAAAAAATTAATTCTTCAGGGTGAAAATCGAGGATATAAGTGTGAACTTATATCAGTTGATATCTCGGTGCATTTTTAAGCTAGCGCAAATCTGATAACACAGATCGACGCAGCTTAAAAATCCGCATCGAATGCACTATACTACATCGAGAAACGCTTGATACAAAAATTAGTTATGATCGTTTGAAAAATGATGCATTAGTGTATGTTGAGTTTCCATGTACACTCAACATTGCTTCCAAAAACATTTTGACAAAAATGTTTTCGAAAAATTTCAAAATAATTTAGCAGAAAGTAGATGTTTTTAGATTCCATTTTTCAAGGCAAAGACGATAGACAATGTTATTCAACGAAAAAATCAATTCTTCAGGGTGAAAATCGAGGATATAAGTGTGAACTTATATCAGTTGATATCTCGGTGCATTTTTAAGCTAGCGCAAATCTGATAACACAGATCGACGCAGCTTAAAAATCCGCATCGAATGCACTATACTACATCGAGAAACGCTTGATACAAAAATTAGTTATGATCGTTTGAAAAATGATGCATTAGTGTATGTTGAGTTTCCATGTACACTCAACATTGCTTCCAAAAACATTTTGACAAAAATTTTTTCGAAAAATTTCAAAATAATTTAGCAAAAAGTAGATGTTTTTAGATTCCATTTTTCAAGGCAAAGACGATAGACAATGTTATTCAACGAAAAAATCAATTCTTCAGGGTGAAAATCGAGGATATAAGTGTGAACTTATATCAGTTGATATCTCGGTGCATTTTTAAGCTAGCGCAAATCTGATCACACAGATCGACGCAGCTTAAAAATCCGCATCGAATGCACTATACTACATTGAGAAACGCTTAATACACAAATTAGTTATGATTGTTTGAAAAATGATGCATTAGTGTATGTTGAGTTTCCATGTACACTCAACATTGCTTCCAAAAACATTTTAACAAAAAAATTTTTTCGAAAAATTTCAGAATAATTTAGCAAAAAGTAGATGTTTTTAGATTCCATTTTTCAAGGCAAAGACGATGGACAATGTAATTCAACGAAAAAATTAATTCTTCAGGGTGAAAATCGAGGATATAAGTGTGAACTTATATCAGTTGATATCTCGGTGCATTTTTAAGCTAGCGCAAATCTGATAACACAGATCGACGCAGCTTAAAAATCCGCATCGAATGCACTATACTACATTGAGAAACGCTTGATACACAAATTAGTTATGATTGTTTGAAAAATGATGCATTAGTGTATGTTGAGTTTCCATGTACACTCAACATTGCTTCCAAAAACATTTTAACAAAAAAATTTTTTCGAAAAATTTCAGAATAATTTAGCAAAAAGTAGATGTTTTTAGATTCCATTTTTCAAGGCAAAGACGATGGACAATGTAATTCAACGAAAAAATTAATTCTTCAGGGTGAAAATCGAGGATATAAGTGTGAACTTATATCAGTTGATATCTCGGTGCATTTTTAAGCTAGCGCAAATCTGATAACACAGATCGACGCAGCTTAAAAATCCGCATCGAATGCACTATACTACATCGAGAAACGCTTGATACAAAAATTAGTTATGATCGTTTGAAAAATGATGCATTAGTGTATGTTGAGTTTCCATGTACACTCAACATTGCTTCCAAAAACATTTTGACAAAAATGTTTTCGAAAAATTTCAAAATAATTTAGCAGAAAGTAGATGTTTTTAGATTCCATTTTTCAAGGCAAAGACGATAGACAATGTTATTCAACGAAAAAATCAATTCTTCAGGGTGAAAATCGAGGATATAAGTGTGAACTTATATCAGTTGATATCTCGGTGCATTTTTAAGCTAGCGCAAATCTGATAACACAGATCGACGCAGCTTAAAAATCCGCATCGAATGCACTATACTACATCGAGAAACGCTTGATACAAAAATTAGTTATGATCGTTTGAAAAATGATGCATTAGTGTATGTTGAGTTTCCATGTACACTCAACATTGCTTCCAAAAACATTTTGACAAAAATTTTTTCGAAAAATTTCAAAATAATTTAGCAAAAAGTAGATGTTTTTAGATTCCATTTTTCAAGGCAAAGACGATGGACAATGTTATTCAACGAAAAAATTAATTCTTCAGGGTGAAAATCGAGGATATAAGTGTGAACTTATATCAGTTGATATCTCGGTGCATTTTTAAGCTAGCGCAAATCTGATAACACTGATCGACGCAGCTAAAAAATCCGCATCGAATGCACTATACTACATTGAGAAACGCTTAATACAAAAATTAGTTATGATCGTTTGAAAAATGATGCATTAGTGTATGTTGAGTTTCCATGTACACTCAACATTGTTTCCAAAAACATTTTGACAAAAATTTTTTCGAAAAATTTCAAAATAATTTAGCAAAAAGTAGATGTTTTTAGATTCCTTTTTTCAAGGCAAAGACGATGGACAATGTTATTCAACGAAAAAATTATTTCTTCAGGGTGAAAATCGAGGATATAAGTGTGAACTTATATCAGTTGATATCTCGGTGCATTTTTAAGCTAGCGCAAATCTGATAACACAGATCGACGCAGCTTAAAAATCCGCATCGAATGCACTATACTACATTGAGAAACGCACAATACAAAAATTAGTTATGATCGTTTGAAAAATGATGCATTAGTGTATGTTGAGTTTCCATGTACACTCAACATTGCTTCCAAAAACATTTTGACAAAAATTTTTTCGAAAAATTTCAAAATAATTTAGCAAAAAGTAGATGTTTTTAGATTTCATTTTCCAAGGCAAAGACGATGGACAATGTTATTCAACGAAAAAATCAATTCTTCAGGGTGAAAATCGAGGATATAAGTGTGAACTTATATCAGTTGATATCTCGGTGCATTTTTAAGCTAGCGCAAATCTGATAACACAGATCGACGCAGCTTAAAAATCCGCATCGAATGCACTATACTACATTGAGAAACGCTTGATACACAAATTAGTTATGATTGTTTGAAAAATGATGCATTAGTGTATGTTGAGTTTCCATGTACACTCAACATTGCTTCCAAAAACATTTTAACAAAAAAATTTTTTCGAAAAATTTCAGAATAATTTAGCAAAAAGTAGATGTTTTTAGATTCCATTTTTCAAGGCAAAGACGATGGACAATGTTATTCAACGAAAAAATTAATTCTTCAGGGTGAAAATCGAGGATATAAGTGTGAACTTATATCAGTTGATATCTCGGTGCATTTTTAAGCTAGCGCAAATCTGATAACACAGATCGACGCAGCTTAAAAATCCGCATCGAATGCACTATACTACATTGAGAAACGCTTGATACACAAATTAGTTATGATTGTTTGAAAAATGATGCATTAGTGTATGTTGAGTTTCCATGTACACTCAACATTGCTTCCAAAAACATTTTGACAAAAATTTTTTCGAAAAATTTCAAAATAATTTAGCAAAAAGTAGATGTTTTTAGATTCCATTTTTCAAGGCAAAGACGATGGACAATGTTATTCAACGAAAAAATTAATTCTTCAGGGTGAAAATCGAGGATATAAGTGTGAACTTATATCAGTTGATATCTCGGTGCATTTTTAAGCTAGCGCAAATCTGATAACACAGATCGACGCAGCTTAAAAATCCGCATCGAATGCACTATACTACATTGAGAAACGCTTGATACACAAATTAGTTATGATTGTTTGAAAAATGATGCATTAGTGTATGTTGAGTTTCCATGTACACTCAACATTGCTTCCAAAAACATTTTGACAAAAATTTTTTCGAAAAATTTCAAAATAATTTAGCAAAAAGTAGATGTTTTTAGATTCCTTTTTTAAGGCAAAGACGATGGACAATGTTATTCAACAAAAAAATTAATTCTTCAGGGTGAAAATCGAAGATATAAGTGTGAACTTATATCAGTTGATATCTCGGTGCATTTTTAAGCTAGCGCAAATCTGATAACACAGATCGACGCAGCTTAAAAATCCGCATCGAATGCACTATACTACATCGAGAAACGCTTGATACAAAAATTAGTTATGATCGTTTGAAAAATGATGCATTAGTGTATGTTGAGTTTCCATGTACACTCAACATTGCTTCCAAAAACATTTTGACAAAAATTTTTTCGAAAAATTTCAAAATAATTTAGCAAAAAGTAGATGTTTTTAGATTCCATTTTTCAAGGCAAAGACGATAGACAATGTTATTCAACGAAAAAATCAATTCTTCAGGGTGAAAATCGAGGATATAAGTGTGAACTTATATCAGTTGATATCTCGGTGCATTTTTAAGCTAGCGCAAATCTGATCACACAGATCGACGCAGCTTAAAAATCCGCATCGAATGCACTATACTACATTGAGAAACGCTTAATACACAAATTAGTTATGATTGTTTGAAAAATGATGCATTAGTGTATGTTGAGTTTCCATGTAGACTCAACATTGCTTCCAAAAACATTTTAACAAAAAAATTTTTTCGAAAAATTTCAGAATAATTTAGCAAAAAGTAGATGTTTTTAGATTCCATTTTTCAAGGCAAAGACGATGGACAATGTAATTCAACGAAAAAATTAATTCTTCAGGGTGAAAATCGAGGATATAAGTGTGAACTTATATCAGTTGATATCTCGGTGCATTTTTAAGCTAGCGCAAATCTGATAACACAGATCGACGCAGCTTAAAAATCCGCATCGAATGCACTATACTACATTGAGAAACGCTTAATACAAAAATTAGTTATGATCGTTTGAAAAATGATGCATTAGTGTATGTTGAGTTTCCATGTACACTCAACATTGTTTCCAAAAACATTTTGACAAAAATTTTTTCGAAAAATTTCAAAATAATTTAGCAAAAAGTAGATGTTTTTAGATTCCTTTTTTCAAGGCAAAGACGATGGACAATGTTATTCAACGAAAAAATTATTTCTTCAGGGTGAAAATCGAGGATATAAGTGTGAACTTATATCAGTTGATATCTCGGTGCATTTTTAAGCTAGCGCAAATCTGATAACACAGATCGACGCAGCTTAAAAATCCGCATCGAATGCACTATACTACATTGAGAAACGCACAATACAAAAATTAGTTATGATCGTTTGAAAAATGATGCATTAGTGTATGTTGAGTTTCCATGTACACTCAACATTGCTTCCAAAAACATTTTGACAAAAATTTTTTCGAAAAATTTCAAAATAATTTAGCAAAAAGTAGATGTTTTTAGATTTCATTTTCCAAGGCAAAGACGATGGACAATGTTATTCAACGAAAAAATCAATTCTTCAGGGTGAAAATCGAGGATATAAGTGTGAACTTATATCAGTTGATATCTCGGTGCATTTTTAAGCTAGCGCAAATCTGATAACACAGATCGACGCAGCTTAAAAATCCGCATCGAATGCACTATACTACGTTGAGAAACGCTTGATACAAAAATTAGTTATGATCGTTTGAAAAATGATGCATTAGTGTATGTTGAGTTTCCATGTACACTCAACATTGCTTCCAAAAACATTTTGACAAAAATTTTTTCGAAAAATTTCAAAATAATTTAGCAAAAAGTAGATGTTTTTAGATTCCATTTTTCAAGGCAAAGACGATGGACAATGTTATTCAACGAAAAAATTAATTCTTCAGGGTGAAAATCGAGGATATAAGTGTGAACTTATATCAGTTGATATCTCGGTGCATTTTTAAGCTAGCGCAAATCTGATAACACAGATCGACGCAGCTTAAAAATCCGCATCGAATGCACTATACTACATTGAGAAACGCTCAATACAAAAATTAGTTATGATCGTTTGAAAAATGATGCATTAGTGTATGTTGAGTTTCCATGTACACTTAACATTGCTTCCAAAAACATTTTGACAAAAATTTTTTCGAAAAATTTCAAAATAATTTAGCAAAAAGTAGATGTTTTTAGATTTCATTTTTCAAGGCAAAGACGATGGACAATGTTATTCAACGAAAAAATCAATTCTTCAGGGTGAAAATCGAGGATATAAGTGTGAACTTATATCAGTTGATATCTCGGTGCATTTTTAAGCTAGCGCAAATCTGATAACACAGATCGACGCAGCTTAAAAATCCGCATCGAATGCACTATACTACATTGAGAAACGCTTGATACACAAATTAGTTATGATTGTTTGAAAAATGATGCATTAGTGTATGTTGAGTTTCCATGTACACTCAACATTGCTTCCAAAAACATTTTGACAAAAATTTTTTCGAAAAATTTCAAAATAATTTAGCAAAAAGTAGATGTTTTTAGATTCCATTTTTCAAGGCAAAGACGATGGACAATGTTATTCAACGAAAAAATTAATTCTTCAGGGTGAAAATCGAGGATATAAGTGTGAACTTATATCAGTTGATATCTCGGTGCATTTTTAAGCTAGCGCAAATCTGATAACACAGATCGACGCAGCTTAAAAATCCGCATCGAATGCACTATACTACATTGAGAAACGCTTGATACACAAATTAGTTATGATTGTTTGAAAAATGATGCATTAGTGTATGTTGAGTTTCCATGTACACTCAACATTGCTTCCAAAAACATTTTGACAAAAATTTTTTCGAAAAATTTCAAAATAATTTAGCAAAAAGTAGATGTTTTTAGATTCCTTTTTTAAGGCAAAGACGATGGACAATGTTATTCAACAAAAAAATTAATTCTTCAGGGTGAAAATCGAAGATATAAGTGTGAACTTATATCAGTTGATATCTCGGTGCATTTTTAAGCTAGCGCAAATCTGATAACACAGATCGACGCAGCTTAAAAATCCGCATCGAATGCACTATACTACATCGAGAAACGCTTGATACAAAAATTAGTTATGATCGTTTGAAAAATGATGCATTAGTGTATGTTGAGTTTCCATGTACACTCAACATTGCTTCCAAAAACATTTTGACAAAAATTTTTTCGAAAAATTTCAAAATAATTTAGCAAAAAGTAGATGTTTTTAGATTCCATTTTTCAAGGCAAAGACGATAGACAATGTTATTCAACGAAAAAATCAATTCTTCAGGGTGAAAATCGAGGATATAAGTGTGAACTTATATCAGTTGATATCTCGGTGCATTTTTAAGCTAGCGCAAATCTGATCACACAGATCGACGCAGCTTAAAAATCCGCATCGAATGCACTATACTACATTGAGAAACGCTTAATATACAAATTAGTTATGATTGTTTGAAAAATGATGCATTAGTGTATGTTGAGTTTCCATGTACACTCAACATTGCTTCCAAAAACATTTTAACAAAAAAATTTTTTCGAAAAATTTCAGAATAATTTAGCAAAAAGTAGATGTTTTTAGATTCCATTTTTCAAGGCAAAGACGATGGACAATGTAATTCAACGAAAAAATTAATTCTTCAGGGTGAAAATCGAGGATATAAGTGTGAACTTATATCAGTTGATATCTCGGTGCATTTTTAAGCTAGCGCAAATCTGATAACACAGATCGACGCAGCTTAAAAATCCGCATCGAATGCACTATACTACATCGAGAAACGCTTGATACAAAAATTAGTTATGATCGTTTGAAAAATGATGCATTAGTGTATGTTGAGTTTCCATGTACACTCAACATTGCTTCCAAAAAAATTTTTGACAAAAATGTTTTCGAAAAATTTCAAAATAATTTAGCAAAAAGTAGATGTTTTTAGATTCCATTTTTCAAGGCAAAGACGATAGACAATGTTATTCAACGAAAAAATCAATTCTTCAGGGTGAAAATCGAGGATATAAGTGTGAACTTATATCTGTTGATATCTCGGTGCATTTTTAAGCTAGCGCAAATCTGATAACACAGATCGACGCAGCTTAAAAATCCGCATCGAATGCACTATACTACATCGAGAAACGCTTGATACAAAAATTAGTTATGATCGTTTGAAAAATGATGCATTAGTGTATGTTGAGTTTCCATGTACACTCAACATTGCTTCCAAAAACATTTTGACAAAAATGTTTTCGAAAAATTTCAAAATAATTTAGCAAAAAGTAGATGTTTTTAGATTCCATTTTTCAAGGCAAAGACGATAGACAATGTTATTCAACGAAAAAATCAATTCTTCAGGGTGAAAATCGAGGATATAAGTGTGAACTTATATCTGTTGATATCTCGGTGCATTTTTAAGCTAGCGCAAATCTGATAACACAGATCGACGCAGCTTAAAAATCCGCATCGAATGCACTATACTACATCGAGAAACGCTTGATACAAAAATTAGTTATGATCGTTTGAAAAATGATGCATTAGTGTATGTTGAGTTTCCATGTACACTCAACATTGCTTCCAAAAACATTTTGACAAAAATTTTTTCGAAAAATTTCAAAATAATTTAGCAAAAAGTAGATGTTTTTAGATTCCATTTTTCAAGGCAAAGACGATAGACAATGTTATTCAACGAAAAAATCAATTCTTCAAGGTGAAAATCGAGGATATAAGTGTGAACTTATATCAGTTGATATCTCGGTGCATTTTTAAGCTAGCGCAAATCTGATAACACAGATCGACGCAGCTTAAAAATCCGCATCGAATGCACTATACTACATTGAGAAACGCTTAATACACAAAATAGTTATGATTGTTTGAAAAATGATGCATTAGTGTATGTTGAGTTTCCATGTACACTCAACATTGCTTCCAAAAACATTTTGACAAAAATTTTTTCGAGAAATTTCAAAATAATTTAGCAAAAAAAAAGATGTTTTTAGATTCCATTTTTCAAGGCAAAGACGATGGACAATGTTATTAAACGAAAAAATTAATTCTTCAGGGTGAAAATCGAGGATATAAGTGTGAACTTATATCAGTTGATATCTCGGTGCATTTTTAAGCTAGCGCAAATCTGATAACACAGATCGACGCAGCTTAAAAATCCGTATCGAATGCACTATACTACATCGAGAAACGCTTGATACAAAAATTAGTTATGATCGTTTGAAAAATGATGCATTAGTGTATGTTGAGTTTCCATGTACACTCAACATTGCTTCCAAAAACATTTTGACAAAAATTTTTTCGAAAAATTTCAAAATAATTTAGCAAAAAGTAGATGTTTTTAGATTCCATTTTTCAAGGCAAAGACGATGGACAATGTTATTCAACGAAACAATTAATTCTTCAGGGTGAAAATCGAGGATATAAGTGTGAACTTATATCAGTTGATATCTCGGTGCATTTTTAAGCTAGCGCAAATCTGATAACACAGATCGACGCAGCTTAAAAATCCGCATCGAATGCACTATACTACATCGAGAAACGCTCGATACAAAAATTAGTTATGATCGTTTGAAAAATGATGCATTAGTGTATGTTGAGTTTCCATGTACACTCAACATTGCTTCCAAAAACATTTTGACAAAAATTTTTTTGAAAAATTTCAAAATAATTTAGCAAAAAGTAGATGTTTTTAGATTCCATTTTTCAAGGCAAAGACGATAGACAATGTTATTCAACGAAAAAATCAATTCTTCAGGGTGAAAATCGAGGATATAAGTGTGAACTTATATCAGTTGATATCTCGGTGCATTTTTAAGCTAGCGCAAATCTGATAACACAGATCGACGCAGCTTAAAAATCCGCATCGAATGCACTACACAACATTGAGAAACGCTTAATACACAAATTAGTTATGATTGTTTGAAAAATGATGCATTAGTGTATGTTGAGTTTCCATGTACACTCAACATTGCTTCCAAAAACATTTTGACAAAAATTTTTTCGAGAAATTTCAAAATAATTTAGCAAAAAAAAAGATGTTTTTAGATTCCATTTTTCAAGGCAAAGACGATGGACAATGTTTTTCAACGAAAAAATTAATTCTTCAGGGTGAAAATCGAGGATATAAGTGTGAACTTATATCAGTTGATATCTCGGTGCATTTTTAAGCTAGCGCAAATCTGATAACACAGATCGACGCAGCTTAAAAATCCGCATCGAATGCACTATACTACATCGAGAAACGCTTGATACAAAAATTAGTTATGATCGTTTGAAAAATGATGCATTAGTGTATGTTGAGTTTCCATGTACACTCAACATTGCTTCCAAAAACATTTTGACAAAAATTTTTTTGAAAAATTTCAAAATAATTTAGCAAAAAGTAGATGTTTTTAGATTCCATTTTTCAAGGTGAAGACGATAGACAATGTTATTCAACGAAAAAATCAATTCTTCAGGGTGAAAATCGAGGATATAAGTGTGAACTTATATCAGTTGATATCTCGGTGCATTTTTAAGCTAGCGCAAATCTGATAACACAGATCGACGCAGCTTAAAAATCCGCATCGAATGCACTATACTACATTGAGAAACGCTTAATACACAAATTAGTTATGATTGTTTGAAAAATGATGCATTAGTGTATGTTGAGTTTCCATGTACACTCAACATTGCTTCCAAAAACATTTTGACAAAAATTTTTTCGAGAAATTTCAAAATAATTTAGCAAAAAAAAAGATGTTTTTAGATTCCATTTTTCAAGGCAAAGACGATGGACAATGTTATTCAACGAAAAAATTAATTCTTCAGGGTGAAAATCGAGGATATAAGTGTGAACTTATATCAGTTGATATCTCGGTGCATTTTTAAGCTAGCGCAAATCTGATAACACAGATCGACGCAGCTTAAAAATCCGTATCGAATGCACTATACTACATCGAGAAACGCTTGATACAAAAATTAGTTATGATCGTTTGAAAAATGATGCATTAGTGTATGTTGAGTTTCCATGTACACTCAACATTGCTTCCAAAAACATTTTGACAAAAATTTTTTCGAAAAATTTCAAAATAATTTAGCAAAAAGTAGATGTTTTTAGATTCCATTTTTCAAGGCAAAGACGATGGACAATGTTATTCAACGAAAAAATTAATTCTTCAGGGTGAAAATCGAGGATATAAGTGTGAACTTATATCAGTTGATATCTCGGTGCATTTTTAAGCTAGCGCAAATCTGATCACACAGATCGACGCAGCTTAAAAATCCGCATCGAATGCACTATACTACATTGAGAAACGCTTAATATACAAATTAGTTATGATTGTTTGAAAAATGATGCATTAGTGTATGTTGAGTTTCCATGTACACTCAACATTGCTTCCAAAAACATTTTAACAAAAAAATTTTTTCGAAAAATTTCAGAATAATTTAGCAAAAAGTAGATGTTTTTAGATTCCATTTTTCAAGGCAAAGACGATGGACAATGTAATTCAACGAAAAAATTAATTCTTCAGGGTGAAAATCGAGGATATAAGTGTGAACTTATATCAGTTGATATCTCGGTGCATTTTTAAGCTAGCGCAAATCTGATAACACAGATCGACGCAGCTTAAAAATCCGCATCGAATGCACTATACTACATCGAGAAACGCTTGATACAAAAATTAGTTATGATCGTTTGAAAAATGATGCATTAGTGTATGTTGAGTTTCCATGTACACTCAACATTGCTTCCAAAAACATTTTGACAAAAATGTTTTCGAAAAATTTCAAAATAATTTAGCAAAAAGTAGATGTTTTTAGATTCCATTTTTCAAGGCAAAGACGATAGACAATGTTATTCAACGAAAAAATCAATTCTTCAGGGTGAAAATCGAGGATATAAGTGTGAACTTATATCTGTTGATATCTCGGTGCATTTTTAAGCTAGCGCAAATCTGATAACACAGATCGACGCAGCTTAAAAATCCGCATCGAATGCACTATACTACATCGAGAAACGCTTGATACAAAAATTAGTTATGATCGTTTGAAAAATGATGCATTAGTGTATGTTGAGTTTCCATGTACACTCAACATTGCTTCCAAAAACATTTTGACAAAAATGTTTTCGAAAAATTTCAAAATAATTTAGCAAAAAGTAGATGTTTTTAGATTCCATTTTTCAAGGCAAAGACGATAGACAATGTTATTCAACGAAAAAATCAATTCTTCAGGGTGAAAATCGAGGATATAAGTGTGAACTTATATCTGTTGATATCTCGGTGCATTTTTAAGCTAGCGCAAATCTGATAACACAGATCGACGCAGCTTAAAAATCCGCATCGAATGCACTATACTACATCGAGAAACGCTTGATACAAAAATTAGTTATGATCGTTTGAAAAATGATGCATTAGTGTATGTTGAGTTTCCATGTACACTCAACATTGCTTCCAAAAACATTTTGACAAAAATTTTTTCGAAAAATTTCAAAATAATTTAGCAAAAAGTAGATGTTTTTAGATTCCATTTTTCAAGGCAAAGACGATAGACAATGTTATTCAACGAAAAAATCAATTCTTCAAGGTGAAAATCGAGGATATAAGTGTGAACTTATATCAGTTGATATCTCGGTGCATTTTTAAGCTAGCGCAAATCTGATAACACAGATCGACGCAGCTTAAAAATCCGCATCGAATGCACTATACTACATTGAGAAACGTTTAATACACAAAATAGTTATGATTGTTTGAAAAATGATGCATTAGTGTATGTTGAGTTTCCATGTACACTCAACATTGCTTCCAAAAACATTTTGACAAAAATTTTTTCGAGAAATTTCAAAATAATTTAGCAAAAAAAAAGATGTTTTTAGATTCCATTTTTCAAGGCAAAGACGATGGACAATGTTATTAAACGAAAAAATTAATTCTTCAGGGTGAAAATCGAGGATATAAGTGTGAACTTATATCAGTTGATATCTCGGTGCATTTTTAAGCTAGCGCAAATCTGATAACACAGATCGACGCAGCTTAAAAATCCGTATCGAATGCACTATACTACATCGAGAAACGCTTGATACAAAAATTAGTTATGATCGTTTGAAAAATGATGCATTAGTGTATGTTGAGTTTCCATGTACACTCAACATTGCTTCCAAAAACATTTTGACAAAAATTTTTTCGAAAAATTTCAAAATAATTTAGCAAAAAGTAGATGTTTTTAGATTCCATTTTTCAAGGCAAAGACGATGGACAATGTTATTCAACGAAACAATTAATTCTTCAGGGTGAAAATCGAGGATATAAGTGTGAACTTATATCAGTTGATATCTCGGTGCATTTTTAAGCTAGCGCAAATCTGATAACACAGATCGACGCAGCTTAAAAATCCGCATCGAATGCACTATACTACATCGAGAAACGCTCGATACAAAAATTAGTTATGATCGTTTGAAAAATGATGCATTAGTGTATGTTGAGTTTCCATGTACACTCAACATTGCTTCCAAAAACATTTTGACAAAAATTTTTTTGAAAAATTTCAAAATAATTTAGCAAAAAGTAGATGTTTTTAGATTCCATTTTTCAAGGCAAAGACGATAGACAATGTTATTCAACGAAAAAATCAATTCTTCAGGGTGAAAATCGAGGATATAAGTGTGAACTTATATCAGTTGATATCTCGGTGCATTTTTAAGCTAGCGCAAATCTGATAACACAGATCGACGCAGCTTAAAATTCCGCATCGAATGCACTACACAACATTGAGAAACGCTTAATACACAAATTAGTTATGATTGTTTGAAAAATGATGCATTAGTGTATGTTGAGTTTCCATGTACACTCAACATTGCTTCCAAAAACATTTTGACAAAAATTTTTTCGAGAAATTTCAAAATAATTTAGCAAAAAAAAAGATGTTTTTAGATTCCATTTTTCAAGGCAAAGACGATGGACAATGTTTTTCAACGAAAAAATTAATTCTTCAGGGTGAAAATCGAGGATATAAGTGTGAACTTATATCAGTTGATATCTCGGTGCATTTTTAAGCTAGCGCAAATCTGATAACACAGATCGACGCAGCTTAAAAATCCGCATCGAATGCACTATACTACATCGAGAAACGCTTGATACAAAAATTAGTTATGATCGTTTGAAAAATGATGCATTAGTGTATGTTGAGTTTCCATGTACACTCAACATTGCTTCCAAAAACATTTTGACAAAAATTTTTTTGAAAAATTTCAAAATAATTTAGCAAAAAGTAGATGTTTTTAGATTCCATTTTTCAAGGTGAAGAAGATAGACAATGTTATTCAACGAAAAAATCAATTCTTCAGGGTGAAAATCGAGGATATAAGTGTGAACTTATATCAGTTGATATCTCGGTGCATTTTTAAGCTAGCGCAAATCTGATAACACAGATCGACGCAGCTTAAAAATCCGCATCGAATGCACTATACTACATTGAGAAACGCTTAATACACAAATTAGTTATGATTGTTTGAAAAATGATGCATTAGTGTATGTTGAGTTTCCATGTACACTCAACATTGCTTCCAAAAACATTTTGACAAAAATTTTTTCGAGAAATTTCAAAATAATTTAGCAAAAAAAAAGATGTTTTTAGATTCCATTTTTCAAGGCAAAGACGATGGACAATGTTATTCAACGAAAAAATTAATTCTTCAGGGTGAAAATCGAGGATATAAGTGTGAACTTATATCAGTTGATATCTCGGTGCATTTTTAAGCTAGCGCAAATCTGATAACACAGATCGACGCAGCTTAAAAATCCGTATCGAATGCACTATACTACATCGAGAAACGCTTGATACAAAAATTAGTTATGATCGTTTGAAAAATGATGCATTAGTGTATGTTGAGTTTCCATGTACACTCAACATTGCTTCCAAAAACATTTTGACAAAAATTTTTTCGAAAAATTTCAAAATAATTTAGCAAAAAGTAGATGTTTTTAGATTCCATTTTTCAAGGCAAAGACGATGGACAATGTTATTCAACGAAAAAATTAATTCTTCAGGGTGAAAATCGAGGATATAAGTGTGAACTTATATCAGTTGATATCTCGGTGCATTTTTAAGCTAGCGCAAATCTGATAACACTGATCGACGCAGCTAAAAAATCCGCATCGAATGCACTATACTACATTGAGAAACGCTTAATACAAAAATTAGTTATGATCGTTTGAAAAATGATGCATTAGTGTATGTTGAGTTTCCATGTACACTCAACATTGTTTCCAAAAACATTTTGACAAAAATTTTTTCGAAAAATTTCAAAATAATTTAGCAAAAAGTAGATGTTTTTAGATTCCTTTTTTCAAGGCAAAGACGATGGACAATGTTATTCAACGAAAAAATTATTTCTTCAGGGTGAAAATCGAGGATATAAGTGTGAACTTATATCAGTTGATATCTCGGTGCATTTTTAAGCTAGCGCAAATCTGATAACACAGATCGACGCAGCTTAAAAATCCGCATCGAATGCACTATACTACATTGAGAAACGCACAATACAAAAATTAGTTATGATCGTTTGAAAAATGATGCATTAGTGTATGTTGAGTTTCCATGTACACTCAACATTGCTTCCAAAAACATTTTGACAAAAATTTTTTCGAAAAATTTCAAAATAATTTAGCAAAAAGTAGATGTTTTTAGATTCCATTTTTCAAGGCAAAGACGATGGACAATGTTATTCAACGAAAAAATTAATTCTTCAGGGTGAAAATCGAGGATATAAGTGTGAACTTATATCAGTTGATATCTCGGTGCATTTTTAAGCTAGCGCAAATCTGATAACACCGATCGATGCAGCTTAAAAATCCGCATCGAATGCACTATACTACATTGAGAAACGCTTAATACAAAAATTAGTTATGATCGTTTGAAAAATGATGCATTAGTGTATGTTGAGTTTCCATGTACACTCAACATTGTTTCCAAAAACATTTTGACAAAAATTTTTTCGAAAAATTTCAAAATAATTTAGCAAAAAGTAGATGTTTTTAGATTCCTTTTTTCAAGGCAAAGACGATGGACAATGTTATTCAACGAAAAAATTATTTCTTCAGGGTGAAAATCGAGGATATAAGTGTGAACTTATATCAGTTGATATCTCGGTGCATTTTTAAGCTAGCGCAAATCTGATAACACAGATCGACGCAGCTTAAAATTCCGCATCGAATGCACCATACTACATTGAGAAACGCTTGATACAAAAATTAGTTATGATCTTTTGAAAAATGATGCATTAGTGTATGTTGAGTTTCCATGTACACTCAACATTGCTTCCAAAAACATTTTGACAAAAATTTTTTCGAAAAATTTCGAAATAATTTAGCAAAAGTAGATGTTTTTAGATTTCATTTTTCAAGGCAAAGACGATGGACAATGTTATTCAACGAAAAAATTATTTCTTCAGGGTGAAAATCGAGGATATAAGTGTGAACTTATATCAGTTGATATCTCGGTGCATTTTTAAGCTAGCGCAAATCTGATAACACAGATCGACGCAGCTTAAAAATCCGCATCGAATGCACTATACTACATTGAGAAACGCACAATACAAAAATTAGTTATGATCGTTTGAAAAATGATGCATTAGTGTATGTTGAGTTCCCATGTACACTCAACATTGCTTCCAAAAACATTTTGACAAAAATTTTTTCGAAAAATTTCAAAATAATTTAGCAAAAGTAGATGTTTTTAGATTCCATTTTTCAAGGCAAAGACGATGGACAATGTTATTCAACGAAAAAATTAATTCTTCAGGGTGAAAATCGAGGATATAAGTGTGAACTTATATCAGTTGATATCTCGGTGCATTTTTAAGCTAGCGCAAATCTGATAACACTGATCGACGCAGCTAAAAAATCCGCATCGAATGCACTATACTACATTGAGAAACGCTTAATACAAAAATTAGTTATGATCGTTTGAAAAATGATGCATTAGTGTATGTTGAGTTTCCATGTACACTCAACATTGTTTCCAAAAACATTTTGACAAAAATTTTTTCGAAAAATTTCAAAATAATTTAGCAAAAAGTAGATGTTTTTAGATTCCATTTTTCAAGGCAAAGACGATGGACAATGTTATTCAACGAAAAAATTAATTCTTCAGGGTGAAAATCGAGGATATAAGTGTGAACTTATATCAGTTGATATCTCGGTGCATTTTTAAGCTAGCGCAAATCTGATAACACCGATCGACGCAGCTTAAAAATCCGCATCGAATGCACTATACTACATTGAGAAACGCTTAATACAAAAATTAGTTATGATCGTTTGAAAAATGATGCATTAGTGTATGTTGAGTTTCCATGTACACTCAACATTGTTTCCAAAAACATTTTGACAAAAATTTTTTCGAAAAATTTCAAAATAATTTAGCAAAAAGTAGATGTTTTTAGATTCCTTTTTTCAAGGCAAAGACGATGGACAATGTTATTCAACGAAAAAATTATTTCTTCAGGGTGAAAATCGAGGATATAAGTGTGAACTTATATCAGTTGATATCTCGGTGCATTTTTAAGCTAGCGCAAATCTGATAACACAGATCGACGCAGCTTAAAATTCCGCATCGAATGCACCATACTACATTGAGAAACGCTTGATACAAAAATTAGTTATGATCTTTTGAAAAATGATGCATTAGTGTATGTTGAGTTTCCATGTACACTCAACATTGCTTCCAAAAACATTTTGACAAAAATTTTTTCGAAAAATTTCGAAATAATTTAGCAAAAGTAGATGTTTTTAGATTTCATTTTTCAAGGCAAAGACGATGGACAATGTTATTCAACGAAAAAATTATTTCTTCAGGGTGAAAATCGAGGATATAAGTGTGAACTTATATCAGTTGATATCTCGGTGCATTTTTAAGCTAGCGCAAATCTGATAACACAGATCGACGCAGCTTAAAAATCCGCATCGAATGCACTATACTACATTGAGAAACGCACAATACAAAAATTAGTTATGATCGTTTGAAAAATGATGCATTAGTGTATGTTGAGTTCCCATGTACACTCAACATTGCTTCCAAAAACATTTTGACAAAAATTTTTTCGAAAAATTTCAAAATAATTTAGCAAAAGTAGATGTTTTTAGATTCCATTTTTCAAGGCAAAGACGATGGACAATGTTATTCAACGAAAAAATTAATTCTTCAGGGTGAAAATCGAGGATATAAGTGTGAACTTATATCAGTTGATATCTCGGTGCATTTTTAAGCTAGCGCAAATCTGATAACACTGATCGACGCAGCTAAAAAATCCGCATCGAATGCACTATACTACATTGAGAAACGCTTAATACAAAAATTAGTTATGATCGTTTGAAAAATGATGCATTAGTGTATGTTGAGTTTCCATGTACACTCAACATTGTTTCCAAAAACATTTTGACAAAAATTTTTTCGAAAAATTTCAAAATAATTTAGCAAAAGGTAGATGTTTTTAGATTCCTTTTTTCAAGGCAAAGACGATGGACAATGTTATTCAACGAAAAAATTATTTCTTCAGGGTGAAAATCGAGGATATAAGTGTGAACTTATATCAGTTGATATCTCGGTGCATTTTTAAGCTAGCGCAAATCTGATAACACAGATCGACGCAGCTTAAAAATCCGCATCGAATGCACTATACTACATTGAGAAACGCACAATACAAAAATTAGTTATGATCGTTTGAAAAATGATGCATTAGTGTATGTTGAGTTTCCATGTACACTCAACATTGCTTCCAAAAACATTTTGACAAAAATTTTTTCGAAAAATTTCAAAATAATTTAGCAAAAAGTAGATGTTTTTAGATTCCATTTTTCAAGGCAAAGACGATGGACAATGTTATTCAACGAAAAAATTAATTCTTCAGGGTGAAAATCGAGGATATAAGTGTGAACTTATATCAGTTGATATCTCGGTGCATTTTTAAGCTAGCGCAAATCTGATAACACCGATCGACGCAGCTTAAAAATCCGCATCGAATGCACTATACTACATTGAGAAACGCTTAATACAAAAATTAGTTATGATCGTTTGAAAAATGATGCATTAGTGTATGTTGAGTTTCCATGTACACTCAACATTGTTTCCAAAAACATTTTGACAAAAATTTTTTCGAAAAATTTCAAAATAATTTAGCAAAAAGTAGATGTTTTTAGATTCCTTTTTTCAAGGCAAAGACGATGGACAATGTTATTCAACGAAAAAATTATTTCTTCAGGGTGAAAATCGAGGATATAAGTGTGAACTTATATCAGTTGATATCTCGGTGCATTTTTAAGCTAGCGCAAATCTGATAACACAGATCGACGCAGCTTAAAATTCCGCATCGAATGCACCATACTACATTGAGAAACGCTTGATACAAAAATTAGTTATGATCTTTTGAAAAATGATGCATTAGTGTATGTTGAGTTTCCATGTACACTCAACATTGCTTCCAAAAACATTTTGACAAAAATGTTTTCGAAAAATTTCAAAATAATTTAGCAGAAAGTAGATGTTTTTAGATTCCATTTTTCAAGGCAAAGACGATAGACAATGTTATTCAACGAAAAAATCAATTCTTCAGGGTGAAAATCGAGGATATAAGTGTGAACTTATATCAGTTGATATCTCGGTGCATTTTTAAGCTAGCGCAAATCTGATAACACAGATCGACGCAGCTTAAAAATCCGCATCGAATGCACTATACTACATTGAGAAACGCTTAATACACAAATTAGTTATGATCGTTTGAAAAATGATGCATTAGTGTATGTTGAATTTCCATGTACACTCAACATTGCTTCCAAAAACATTTTGACAAAAATTTTTTCGAAAAATTTCAAAATAATTTAGCAAAAAGTAGATGTTTTTAGATTCCATTTTTCGAGGCAAAGACGATGGACAATGTTATTCAACGAAAAAATTAATTCTTCAGGGTGAAAATCGAGGATATAAGTGTGAACTTATATCAGTTGATATCTCGGTGCATTTTTAAGCTAGCGCAAATCTGATAACACAGATCGACGCAGCTTAAAAATCCGCATCGAATGCACTATACTACATCGAGAAACGCTTGATACAAAAATTAGTTATGATCGTTTGAAAAATGATGCATTAGTGTATGTTGAGTTTCCATGTACACTCAACATTGCTTCCAAAAACATTTTGACAAAAATTTTTTCGAAAAATTTCAAAATAATTTAGCAAAAAGTAGATGTTTTTAGATTCCATTTTTCAAGGCAAAGACGATGGACAATGTTATTCAACGAAAAAATTAATTCTTCAGGGTGAAAATCGAGGATATAAGTGTGAACTTATATCAGTTGATATCTCGGTGCATTTTTAAGCTAGCGCAAATCTGATAACACTGATCGACGCAGCTAAAAAATCCGCATCGAATGCACTATACTACATTGAGAAACGCTTAATACAAAAATTAGTTATGATCGTTTGAAAAATGATGCATTAGTGTATGTTGAGTTTCCATGTACACTCAACATTGTTTCCAAAAACATTTTGACAAAAATTTTTTCGAAAAATTTCAAAATAATTTAGCAAAAAGTAGATGTTTTTAGATTCCTTTTTTCAAGGCAAAGACGATGGACAATGTTATTCAACGAAAAAATTATTTCTTCAGGGTGAAAATCGAGGATATAAGTGTGAACTTATATCAGTTGATATCTCGGTGCATTTTTAAGCTAGCGCAAATCTGATAACACAGATCGACGCAGCTTAAAAATCCGCATCGAATGCACTATACTACATTGAGAAACGCACAATACAAAAATTAGTTATGATCGTTTGAAAAATGATGCATTAGTGTATGTTGAGTTTCCATGTACACTCAACATTGCTTCCAAAAACATTTTGACAAAAATTTTTTCGAAAAATTTCAAAATATTTTAGCAAAAAGTAGATGTTTTTAGATTTCATTTTCCAAGGCAAAGACGATGGACAATGTTATTCAACGAAAAAATCAATTCTTCAGGGTGAAAATCGAGGATATAAGTGTGAACTTATATCAGTTGATATCTCGGTGCATTTTTAAGCTAGCGCAAATCTGATAACACAGATCGACGCAGCTTAAAAATCCGCATCGAATGCACTATACTACGTTGAGAAACGCTTGATACAAAAATTAGTTATGATCGTTTGAAAAATGATGCATTAGTGTATGTTGAGTTTCCATGTACACTCAACATTGCTTCCAAAAACATTTTGACAAAAATTTTTTCGAAAAATTTCAAAATAATTTAGCAAAAAGTAGATGTTTTTAGATTCCATTTTTCAAGGCAAAGACGATAGACAATGTTATTCAACGAAAAAATCAATTCTTCAGGGTGAAAATCGAGGATATAAGTGTGAACTTATATCAGTTGATATCTCGGTGCATTTTTAAGCTAGCGCAAATCTGATAACACAGATCGACGCAGCTTAAAAATCCGCATCGAATGCACTATACTACATTGAGAAACGCTTAATACACAAATTAGTTATGATCGTTTGAAAAATGATGCATTAGTGTATGTTGAATTTCCATGTACACTCAACATTGCTTCCAAAAACATTTTGACAAAAATTTTTTCGAAAAATTTCAAAATAATTTAGCAAAAAGTAGATGTTTTTAGATTCCATTTTTCGAGGCAAAGACGATGGACAATGTTATTCAACGAAAAAATTAATTCTTCAGGGTGAAAATCGAGGATATAAGTGTGAACTTATATCAGTTGATATCTCGGTGCATTTTTAAGCTAGCGCAAATCTGATAACACAGATCGACGCAGCTTAAAAATCCGCATCGAATGCACTATACTACATCGAGAAACGCTTGATACAAAAATTAGTTATGATCGTTTGAAAAATGATGCATTAGTGTATGTTGAGTTTCCATGTACACTCAACATTGCTTCCAAAAACATTTTGACAAAAATTTTTTCGAAAAATTTCAAAATAATTTAGCAAAAAGTAGATGTTTTTAGATTCCATTTTTCAAGGCAAAGACGATGGACAATGTTATTCAACGAAAAAATTAATTCTTCAGGGTGAAAATCGAGGATATAAGTGTGAACTTATATCAGTTGATATCTCGGTGCATTTTTAAGCTAGCGCAAATCTGATAACACTGATCGACGCAGCTAAAAAATCCGCATCGAATGCACTATACTACATTGAGAAACGCTTAATACAAAAATTAGTTATGATCGTTTGAAAAATGATGCATTAGTGTATGTTGAGTTTCCATGTACACTCAACATTGTTTCCAAAAACATTTTGACAAAAATTTTTTCGAAAAATTTCAAAATAATTTAGCAAAAAGTAGATGTTTTTAGATTCCTTTTTTCAAGGCAAAGACGATGGACAATGTTATTCAACGAAAAAATTATTTCTTCAGGGTGAAAATCGAGGATATAAGTGTGAACTTATATCAGTTGATATCTCGGTGCATTTTTAAGCTAGCGCAAATCTGATAACACAGATCGACGCAGCTTAAAAATCCGCATCGAATGCACTATACTACATTGAGAAACGCACAATACAAAAATTAGTTATGATCGTTTGAAAAATGATGCATTAGTGTATGTTGAGTTTCCATGTACACTCAACATTGCTTCCAAAAACATTTTGACAAAAATTTTTTCGAAAAATTTCAAAATAATTTAGCAAAAAGTAGATGTTTTTAGATTTCATTTTCCAAGGCAAAGACGATGGACAATGTTATTCAACGAAAAAATCAACTCTTCAGGGTGAAAATCGAGGATATAAGTGTGAACTTATATCAGTTGATATCTCGGTGCATTTTTAAGCTAGCGCAAATCTGATAACACAGATCGACGCAGCTTAAAAATCCGCATCGAATGCACTATACTACGTTGAGAAACGCTTGATACAAAAATTAGTTATGATCGTTTGAAAAATGATGCATTAGTGTATGTTGAGTTTCCATGTACACTCAACATTGCTTCCAAAAACATTTTGACAAAAATTTTTTCGAAAAATTTCAAAATAATTTAGCAAAAAGTAGATGTTTTTAGATTCCATTTTTCAAGGCAAAGACGATGGACAATGTTATTCAACGAAAAAATTAATTCTTCAGGGTGAAAATCGAGGATATAAGTGTGAACTTATATCAGTTGATATCTCGGTGCATTTTTAAGCTAGCGCAAATCTGATAACACAGATCGACGCAGCTTAAAAATCCGCATCGAATGCACTATACTACATTGAGAAACGCTCAATACAAAAATTAGTTATGATCGTTTGAAAAATGATGCATTAGTGTATGTTGAGTTTCCATGTACACTTAACATTGCTTCCAAAAACATTTTGACAAAAATTTTTTCGAAAAATTTCAAAATAATTTAGCAAAAAGTAGATGTTTTTAGATTTCATTTTTCAAGGCAAAGACGATGGACAGTGTTATTCAACGAAAAAATCAATTCTTCAGGGTGAAAATCGAGGATATAAGTGTGAACTTATATCAGTTGATATCTCGGTGCATTTTTAAGCTAGCGCAAATCTGATAACACAGATCGACGCAGCTTAAAAATCCGCATCGAATGCACTATACTACATTGAGAAACGCTTGATACACAAATTAGTTATGATTGTTTGAAAAATGATGCATTAGTGTATGTTGAGTTTCCATGTACACTCAACATTGCTTCCAAAAACATTTTGACAAAAATTTTTTCGAAAAATTTCAAAATAATTTAGCAGAAAGTAGATGTTTTTAGATTCCATTTTTCAAGGCAAAGACGATGGACAATGTTATTCAACGAAAAAATTAATTCTTCAGGGTGAAAATCGAGGATATAAGTGTGAACTTATATCAGTTGATATCTCGGTGCATTTTTAAGCTAGCGCAAATCTGATAACACAGATCGACGCAGCTTAAAAATCCGCATCGAATGCACTATACTACATTGAGAAACGCTTGATACACAAATTAGTTATGATTGTTTGAAAAATGATGCATTAGTGTATGTTGAGTTTCCATGTACACTCAACATTGCTTCCAAAAACATTTTGACAAAAATTTTTTCGAAAAATTTCAAAATAATTTAGCAAAAAGTAGATGTTTTTAGATTCCTTTTTTAAGGCAAAGACGATGGACAATGTTATTCAACGAAAAAATTAATTCTTCAGGGTGAAAATCGAGGATATAAGTGTGAACTTATATCAGTTGATATCTCGGTGCATTTTTAAGCTAGCGCAAATCTGATAACACAGATCGACGCAGCTTAAAAATCCGCATCGAATGCACTATACTACATTGAGAAACGCTCAATACAAAAATTAGTTATGATCGTTTGAAAAATGATGCATTAGTGTATGTTGAGTTTCCATGTACACTTAACATTGCTTCCAAAAACATTTTGACAAAAATTTTTTCGAAAAATTTCAAAATAATTTAGCAAAAAGTAGATGTTTTTAGATTTCATTTTTCAAGGCAAAGACGATGGACAGTGTTATTCAACGAAAAAATCAATTCTTCAGGGTGAAAATCGAGGATATAAGTGTGAACTTATATCAGTTGATATCTCGGTGCATTTTTAAGCTAGCGCAAATCTGATAACACAGATCGACGCAGCTTAAAAATCCGCATCGAATGCACTATACTACATTGAGAAACGCTTGATACACAAATTAGTTATGATTGTTTGAAAAATGATGCATTAGTGTATGTTGAGTTTCCATGTACACTCAACATTGCTTCCAAAAACATTTTAACAAAAAAATTTTTTCGAAAAATTTCAGAATAATTTAGCAAAAAGTAGATGTTTTTAGATTCCATTTTTCAAGGCAAAGACGATGGACAATGTTATTCAACGAAAAAATTAATTCTTCAGGGTGAAAATCGAGGATATAAGTGTGAACTTATATCAGTTGATATCTCGGTGCATTTTTAAGCTAGCGCAAATCTGATAACACAGATCGACGCAGCTTAAAAATCCGCATCGAATGCACTATACTACATTGAGAAACGCTTGATACACAAATTAGTTATGATTGTTTGAAAAATGATGCATTAGTGTATGTTGAGTTTCCATGTACACTCAACATTGCTTCCAAAAACATTTTGACAAAAATTTTTTCGAAAAATTTCAAAATAATTTAGCAAAAAGTAGATGTTTTTAGATTCCATTTTTCAAGGCAAAGACGATGGACAATGTTATTCAACGAAAAAATTAATTCTTCAGGGTGAAAATCGAGGATATAAGTGTGAACTTATATCAGTTGATATCTCGGTGCATTTTTAAGCTAGCGCAAATCTGATAACACAGATCGACGCAGCTTAAAAATCCGCATCGAATGCACTATACTACATTGAGAAACGCTTGATACACAAATTAGTTATGATTGTTTGAAAAATGATGCATTAGTGTATGTTGAGTTTCCATGTACACTCAACATTGCTTCCAAAAACATTTTGACAAAAATTTTTTCGAAAAATTTCAAAATAATTTAGCAAAAAGTAGATGTTTTTAGATTCCTTTTTTAAGGCAAAGACGATGGACAATGTTATTCAACAAAAAAATTAATTCTTCAGGGTGAAAATCGAAGATATAAGTGTGAACTTATATCAGTTGATATCTCGGTGCATTTTTAAGCTAGCGCAAATCTGATAACACAGATCGACGCAGCTTAAAAATCCGCATCGAATGCACTATACTACATCGAGAAACGCTTGATACAAAAATTAGTTATGATCGTTTGAAAAATGATGCATTAGTGTATGTTGAGTTTCCATGTACACTCAACATTGCTTCCAAAAACATTTTGACAAAAATTTTTTCGAAAAATTTCAAAATAATTTAGCAAAAAGTAGATGTTTTTAGATTCCATTTTTCAAGGCAAAGACGATAGACAATGTTATTCAACGAAAAAATCAATTCTTCAGGGTGAAAATCGAGGATATAAGTGTGAACTTATATCAGTTGATATCTCGGTGCATTTTTAAGCTAGCGCAAATCTGATCACACAGATCGACGCAGCTTAAAAATCCGCATCGAATGCACTATACTACATTGAGAAACGCTTAATACACAAATTAGTTATGATTGTTTGAAAAATGATGCATTAGTGTATGTTGAGTTTCCATGTACACTCAACATTGCTTCCAAAAACATTTTAACAAAAAAATTTTTTCGAAAAATTTCAGAATAATTTAGCAAAAAGTAGATGTTTTTAGATTCCATTTTTCAAGGCAAAGACGATGGACAATGTAATTCAACGAAAAAATTAATTCTTCAGGGTGAAAATCGAGGATATAAGTGTGAACTTATATCAGTTGATATCTCGGTGCATTTTTAAGCTAGCGCAAATCTGATAACACAGATCGACGCAGCTTAAAAATCCGCATCGAATGCACTATACTACATTGAGAAACGCTTAATACAAAAATTAGTTATGATCGTTTGAAAAATGATGCATTAGTGTATGTTGAGTTTCCATGTACACTCAACATTGTTTCCAAAAACATTTTGACAAAAATTTTTTCGAAAAATTTCAAAATAATTTAGCAAAAAGTAGATGTTTTTAGATTTCATTTTCCAAGGCAAAGACGATGGACAATGTTATTCAACGAAAAAATCAATTCTTCAGGGTGAAAATCGAGGATATAAGTGTGAACTTATATCAGTTGATATCTCGGTGCATTTTTAAGCTAGCGCAAATCTGATAACACAGATCGACGCAGCTTAAAAATCCGCATCGAATGCACTATACTACGTTGAGAAACGCTTGATACAAAAATTAGTTATGATCGTTTGAAAAATGATGCATTAGTGTATGTTGAGTTTCCATGTACACTCAACATTGCTTCCAAAAACATTTTGACAAAAATTTTTTCGAAAAATTTCAAAATAATTTAGCAAAAAGTAGATGTTTTTAGATTCCATTTTTCAAGGCAAAGACGATGGACAATGTTATTCAACGAAAAAATTAATTCTTCAGGGTGAAAATCGAGGATATAAGTGTGAACTTATATCAGTTGATATCTCGGTGCATTTTTAAGCTAGCGCAAATCTGATAACACAGATCGACGCAGCTTAAAAATCCGCATCGAATGCACTATACTACATTGAGAAACGCTCAATACAAAAATTAGTTATGATCGTTTGAAAAATGATGCATTAGTGTATGTTGAGTTTCCATGTACACTCAACATTGCTTCCAAAAACATTTTAACAAAAAAATTTTTTCGAAAAATTTCAGAATAATTTAGCAAAAAGTAGATGTTTTTAGATTCCATTTTTCAAGGCAAAGACGATGGACAATGTTATTCAACGAAAAAATTAATTCTTCAGGGTGAAAATCGAGGATATAAGTGTGAACTTATATCAGTTGATATCTCGGTGCATTTTTAAGCTAGCGCAAATCTGATAACACAGATCGACGCAGCTTAAAAATCCGCATCGAATGCACTATACTACATTGAGAAACGCTCAATACAAAAATTAGTTATGATCGTTTGAAAAATGATGCATTAGTGTATGTTGAGTTTCCATGTACACTTAACATTGCTTCCAAAAACATTTTGACAAAAATTTTTTCGAAAAATTTCAAAATAATTTAGCAAAAAGTAGATGTTTTTAGATTTCATTTTTCAAGGCAAAGACGATGGACAGTGTTATTCAACGAAAAAATCAATTCTTCAGGGTGAAAATCGAGGATATAAGTGTGAACTTATATCAGTTGATATCTCGGTGCATTTTTAAGCTAGCGCAAATCTGATAACACAGATCGACGCAGCTTAAAAATCCGCATCGAATGCACTATACTACATTGAGAAACCCTTGATACACAAATTAGTTATGATTGTTTGAAAAATGATGCATTAGTGTATGTTGAGTTTCCATGTACACTCAACATTGCTTCCAAAAACATTTTAACAAAAAAATTTTTTCGAAAAATTTCAGAATAATTTAGCAAAAAGTAGATGTTTTTAGATTCCATTTTTCAAGGCAAAGACGATGGACAATGTTATTCAACGAAAAAATTAATTCTTCAGGGTGAAAATCGAGGATATAAGTGTGAACTTATATCAGTTGATATCTCGGTGCATTTTTAAGCTAGCGCAAATCTGATAACACAGATCGACGCAGCTTAAAAATCCGCATCGAATGCACTATACTACATTGAGAAACGCTCAATACAAAAATTAGTTATGATCGTTTGAAAAATGATGCATTAGTGTATGTTGAGTTTCCATGTACACTCAACATTGCTTCCAAAAACATTTTAACAAAAAAATTTTTTCGAAAAATTTCAGAATAATTTAGCAAAAAGTAGATGTTTTTAGATTCCATTTTTCAAGGCAAAGACGATGGACAATGTTATTCAACGAAAAAATTAATTCTTCAGGGTGAAAATCGAGGATATAAGTGTGAACTTATATCAGTTGATATCTCGGTGCATTTTTAAGCTAGCGCAAATCTGATAACACAGATCGACGCAGCTTAAAAATCCGCATCGAATGCACTATACTACATTGAGAAACGCTTGATACACAAATTAGTTATGATTGTTTGAAAAATGATGCATTAGTGTATGTTGAGTTTCCATGTACACTCAACATTGCTTCCAAAAACATTTTGACAAAAATTTTTTCGAAAAATTTCAAAATAGTTTAGCAAAAAGTAGATGTTTTTAGATTCCATTTTTCAAGGCAAAGACGATGGACAATGTTATTCAACGAAAAAATTAATTCTTCAGGGTGAAAATCGAGGATATAAGTGTGAACTTATATCAGTTGATATCTCGGTGCATTTTTAAGCTAGCGCAAATCTGATAACACAGATCGACGCAGCTTAAAAATCCGCATCGAATGCACTATACTACGTTGAGAAACGCTTGATACAAAAATTAGTTATGATCGTTTGAAAAATGATGCATTAGTGTATGTTGAGTTTCCATGTACACTCAACATTGCTTCCAAAAACATTTTGACAAAAATTTTTTCGAAAAATTTCAAAATAATTTAGCAAAAAGTAGATGTTTTTAGATTCCATTTTTCAAGGCAAAGACGATGGACAATGTTATTCAACGAAAAAATTAATTCTTCAGGGTGAAAATCGAGGATATAAGTGTGAACTTATATCAGTTGATATCTCGGTGCATTTTTAAGCTAGCGCAAATCTGATAACACAGATCGACGCAGCTTAAAAATCCGCATCGAATGCACTATACTACATTGAGAAACGCTTGATACACAAATTAGTTATGATTGTTTGAAAAATGATGCATTAGTGTATGTTGAGTTTCCATGTACACTCAACATTGCTTCCAAAAACATTTTGACAAAAATTTTTTCGAAAAATTTCAAAATAATTTAGCAAAAAGTAGATGTTTTTAGATTCCATTTTTCAAGGCAAAGACGATGGACAATGTTATTCAACGAAAAAATTAATTCTTCAGGGTGAAAATCGAGGATATAAGTGTGAACTTATATCAGTTGATATCTCGGTGCATTTTTAAGCTAGCGCAAATCTGATAACACAGATCGACGCAGCTTAAAAATCCGCATCGAATGCACTATACTACATTGAGAAACGCTTGATACACAAATTAGTTATGATTGTTTGAAAAATGATGCATTAGTGTATGTTGAGTTTCCATGTACACTCAACATTGCTTCCAAAAACATTTTGACAAAAATTTTTTCGAAAAATTTCAAAATAATTTAGCAAAAAGTAGATGTTTTTAGATTCCTTTTTTAAGGCAAAGACGATGGACAATGTTATTCAACAAAAAAATTAATTCTTCAGGGTGAAAATCGAAGATATAAGTGTGAACTTATATCAGTTGATATCTCGGTGCATTTTTAAGCTAGCGCAAATCTGATAACACAGATCGACGCAGCTTAAAAATCCGCATCGAATGCACTATACTACATCGAGAAACGCTTGATACAAAAATTAGTTATGATCGTTTGAAAAATGATGCATTAGTGTATGTTGAGTTTCCATGTACACTCAACATTGCTTCCAAAAACATTTTGACAAAAATTTTTTCGAAAAATTTCAAAATAATTTAGCAAAAAGTAGATGTTTTTAGATTCCATTTTTCAAGGCAAAGACGATAGACAATGTTATTCAACGAAAAAATCAATTCTTCAGGGTGAAAATCGAGGATATAAGTGTGAACTTATATCAGTTGATATCTCGGTGCATTTTTAAGCTAGCGCAAATCTGATCACACAGATCGACGCAGCTTAAAAATCCGCATCGAATGCACTATACTACATTGAGAAACGCTTAATACACAAATTAGTTATGATTGTTTGAAAAATGATGCATTAGTGTATGTTGAGTTTCCATGTACACTCAACATTGCTTCCAAAAACATTTTAACAAAAAAATTTTTTCGAAAAATTTCAGAATAATTTAGCAAAAAGTAGATGTTTTTAGATTCCATTTTTCAAGGCAAAGACGATGGACAATGTAATTCAACGAAAAAATTAATTCTTCAGGGTGAAAATCGAGGATATAAGTGTGAACTTATATCAGTTGATATCTCGGTGCATTTTTAAGCTAGCGCAAATCTGATAACACAGATCGACGCAGCTTAAAAATCCGCATCGAATGCACTATACTACATTGAGAAACGCTTAATACAAAAATTAGTTATGATCGTTTGAAAAATGATGCATTAGTGTATGTTGAGTTTCCATGTACACTCAACATTGTTTCCAAAAACATTTTGACAAAAATTTTTTCGAAAAATTTCAAAATAATTTAGCAAAAAGTAGATGTTTTTAGATTCCTTTTTTCAAGGCAAAGACGATGGACAATGTTATTCAACGAAAAAAATATTTCTTCAGGGTGAAAATCGAGGATATAAGTGTGAACTTATATCAGTTGATATCTCGGTGCATTTTTAAGCTAGCGCAAATCTGATAACACAGATCGACGCAGCTTAAAAATCCGCATCGAATGCACTATACTACATTGAGAAACGCACAATACAAAAATTAGTTATGATCGTTTGAAAAATGATGCATTAGTGTATGTTGAGTTTCCATGTACACTCAACATTGCTTCCAAAAACATTTTGACAAAAATTTTTTCGAAAAATTTCAAAATAATTTAGCAAAAAGTAGATGTTTTTAGATTTCATTTTCCAAGGCAAAGACGATGGACAATGTTATTCAACGAAAAAATCAATTCTTCAGGGTGAAAATCGAGGATATAAGTGTGAACTTATATCAGTTGATATCTCGGTGCATTTTTAAGCTAGCGCAAATCTGATAACACAGATCGACGCAGCTTAAAAATCCGCATCGAATGCACTATACTACGTTGAGAAACGCTTGATACAAAAATTAGTTATGATCGTTTGAAAAATGATGCATTAGTGTATGTTGAGTTTCCATGTACACTCAACATTGCTTCCAAAAACATTTTGACAAAAATTTTTTCGAAAAATTTCAAAATAATTTAGCAAAAAGTAGATGTTTTTAGATTCCATTTTTCAAGGCAAAGACGATGGACAATGTTATTCAACGAAAAAATTAATTCTTCAGGGTGAAAATCGAGGATATAAGTGTGAACTTATATCAGTTGATATCTCGGTGCATTTTTAAGCTAGCGCAAATCTGATAACACAGATCGACGCAGCTTAAAAATCCGCATCGAATGCACTATACTACATTGAGAAACGCTCAATACAAAAATTAGTTATGATCGTTTGAAAAATGATGCATTAGTGTATGTTGAGTTTCCATGTACACTTAACATTGCTTCCAAAAACATTTTGACAAAAATTTTTTCGAAAAATTTCAAAATAATTTAGCAAAAAGTAGATGTTTTTAGATTTCATTTTTCAAGGCAAAGACGATGGACAATGTTATTCAACGAAAAAATCAATTCTTCAGGGTGAAAATCGAGGATATAAGTGTGAACTTATATCAGTTGATATCTCGGTGCATTTTTAAGCTAGCGCAAATCTGATAACACAGATCGACGCAGCTTAAAAATCCGCATCGAATGCACTATACTACATTGAGAAACGCTTGATACACAAATTAGTTATGATTGTTTGAAAAATGATGCATTAGTGTATGTTGAGTTTCCATGTACACTCAACATTGCTTCCAAAAACATTTTGACAAAAATTTTTTCGAAAAATTTCAAAATAATTTAGCAAAAAGTAGATGTTTTTAGATTCCATTTTTTAAGGCAAAGACGATGGACAATGTTATTCAACGAAAAAATTAATTCTTCAGGGTGAAAATCGAGGATATAAGTGTGAACTTATATCAGTTGATATCTCGGTGCATTTTTAAGCTAGCGCAAATCTGATAACACAGATCGACGCAGCTTAAAAATCCGCATCGAATGCACTATACTACATTGAGAAACGCTTGATACACAAATTAGTTATGATTGTTTGAAAAATGATGCATTAGTGTATGTTGAGTTTCCATGTACACTCAACATTGCTTCCAAAAACATTTTGACAAAAATTTTTTCGAAAAATTTCAAAATAATTTAGCAAAAAGTAGATGTTTTTAGATTCCATTTTTCAAGGCAAAGACGATGGACAATGTTATTCAACGAAAAAATTAATTCTTCAGGGTGAAAATCGAGGATATAAGTGTGAACTTATATCAGTTGATATCTCGGTGCATTTTTAAGCTAGCGCAAATCTGATAACACAGATCGACGCAGCTTAAAAATCCGCATCGAATGCACTATACTACATTGAGAAACGCTTGATACACAAATTAGTTATGATTGTTTGAAAAATGATGCATTAGTGTATGTTGAGTTTCCATGTACACTCAACATTGCTTCCAAAAACATTTTGACAAAAATTTTTTCGAAAAATTTCAAAATAATTTAGCAAAAAGTAGATGTTTTTAGATTCCTTTTTTAAGGCAAAGACGATGGACAATGTTATTCAACAAAAAAATTAATTCTTCAGGGTGAAAATCGAAGATATAAGTGTGAACTTATATCAGTTGATATCTCGGTGCATTTTTAAGCTAGCGCAAATCTGATAACACAGATCGACGCAGCTTAAAAATCCGCATCGAATGCACTATACTACATCGAGAAACGCTTGATACAAAAATTAGTTATGATCGTTTGAAAAATGATGCATTAGTGTATGTTGAGTTTCCATGTACACTCAACATTGCTTCCAAAAACATTTTGACAAAAATTTTTTCGAAAAATTTCAAAATAATTTAGCAAAAAGTAGATGTTTTTAGATTCCATTTTTCAAGGCAAAGACGATAGACAATGTTATTCAACGAAAAAATCAATTCTTCAGGGTGAAAATCGAGGATATAAGTGTGAACTTATATCAGTTGATATCTCGGTGCATTTTTAAGCTAGCGCAAATCTGATCACACAGATCGACGCAGCTTAAAAATCCGCATCGAATGCACTATACTACATTGAGAAACGCTTAATATACAAATTAGTTATGATTGTTTGAAAAATGATGCATTAGTGTATGTTGAGTTTCCATGTACACTCAACATTGCTTCCAAAAACATTTTAACAAAAAAATTTTTTCGAAAAATTTCAGAATAATTTAGCAAAAAGTAGATGTTTTTAGATTCCATTTTTCAAGGCAAAGACGATGGACAATGTAATTCAACGAAAAAATTAATTCTTCAGGGTGAAAATCGAGGATATAAGTGTGAACTTATATCAGTTGATATCTCGGTGCATTTTTAAGCTAGCGCAAATCTGATAACACAGATCGACGCAGCTTAAAAATCCGCATCGAATGCACTATACTACATCGAGAAACGCTTGATACAAAAATTAGTTATGATCGTTTGAAAAATGATGCATTAGTGTATGTTGAGTTTCCATGTACACTCAACATTGCTTCCAAAAACATTTTGACAAAAATGTTTTCGAAAAATTTCAAAATAATTTAGCAAAAAGTAGATGTTTTTAGATTCCATTTTTCAAGGCAAAGACGATAGACAATGTTATTCAACGAAAAAATCAATTCTTCAGGGTGAAAATCGAGGATATAAGTGTGAACTTATATCTGTTGATATCTCGGTGCATTTTTAAGCTAGCGCAAATCTGATAACACAGATCGACGCAGCTTAAAAATCCGCATCGAATGCACTATACTACATCGAGAAACGCTTGATACAAAAATTAGTTATGATCGTTTGAAAAATGATGCATTAGTGTATGTTGAGTTTCCATGTACACTCAACATTGCTTCCAAAAACATTTTGACAAAAATTTTTTCGAAAAATTTCAAAATAATTTAGCAAAAAGTAGATGTTTTTAGATTCCATTTTTCAAGGCAAAGACGATAGACAATGTTATTCAACGAAAAAATCAATTCTTCAAGGTGAAAATCGAGGATATAAGTGTGAACTTATATCAGTTGATATCTCGGTGCATTTTTAAGCTAGCGCAAATCTGATAACACAGATCGACGCAGCTTAAAAATCCGCATCGAATGCACTATACTACATTGAGAAACGCTTAATACACAAAATAGTTATGATTGTTTGAAAAATGATGCATTAGTGTATGTTGAGTTTCCATGTACACTCAACATTGCTTCCAAAAACATTTTGACAAAAATTTTTTCGAGAAATTTCAAAATAATTTAGCAAAAAAAAAGATGTTTTTAGATTCCATTTTTCAAGGCAAAGACGATGGACAATGTTATTAAACGAAAAAATTAATTCTTCAGGGTGAAAATCGAGGATATAAGTGTGAACTTATATCAGTTGATATCTCGGTGCATTTTTAAGCTAGCGCAAATCTGATAACACAGATCGACGCAGCTTAAAAATCCGTATCGAATGCACTATACTACATCGAGAAACGCTTGATACAAAAATTAGTTATGATCGTTTGAAAAATGATGCATTAGTGTATGTTGAGTTTCCATGTACACTCAACATTGCTTCCAAAAACATTTTGACAAAAATTTTTTCGAAAAATTTCAAAATAATTTA
Organism: Auanema rhodensis; assembly: GCA_964057225.1. Lineage (NCBI taxonomy): Eukaryota > Metazoa > Nematoda > Chromadorea > Rhabditida > Rhabditidae > Auanema > Auanema rhodense. Next base: position 1,919,223 of record OZ059899.1, on the reverse strand, counting down.
GCAAAAAGTAGATGTTTTTAGATTCCATTTTTCAAGGCAAAGACGATGGACAATGTTATTCAACGAAACAATTAATTCTTCAGGGTGAAAATCGAGGATATAAGTGTGAACTTATATCAGTTGATATCTCGGTGCATTTTTAAGCTAGCGCAAATCTGATAACACAGATCGACGCAGCTTAAAAATCCGCATCGAATGCACTATACTACATCGAGAAACGCTCGATACAAAAATTAGTTATGATCGTTTGAAAAATGATGCATTAGTGTATGTTGAGTTTCCATGTACACTCAACATTGCTTCCAAAAACATTTTGACAAAAATTTTTTTGAAAAATTTCAAAATAATTTAGCAAAAAGTAGATGTTTTTAGATTCCATTTTTCAAGGCAAAGACGATAGACAATGTTATTCAACGAAAAAATCAATTCTTCAGGGTGAAAATCGAGGATATAAGTGTGAACTTATATCAGTTGATATCTCGGTGCATTTTTAAGCTAGCGCAAATCTGATAACACAGATCGACGCAGCTTAAAAATCCGCATCGAATGCACTATACAACATTGAGAAACGCTTAATACACAAATTAGTTATGATTGTTTGAAAAATGATGCATTAGTGTATGTTGAGTTTCCATGTACACTCAACATTGCTTCCAAAAACATTTTGACAAAAATTTTTTCGAGAAATTTCAAAATAATTTAGCAAAAAAAAAGATGTTTTTAGATTCCATTTTTCAAGGCAAAGACGATGGACAATGTTTTTCAACGAAAAAATTAATTCTTCAGGGTGAAAATCGAGGATATAAGTGTGAACTTATATCAGTTGATATCTCGGTGCATTTTTAAGCTAGCGCAAATCTGATAACACAGATCGACGCAGCTTAAAAATCCGCATCGAATGCACTATACTACATCGAGAAACGCTTGATACAAAAATTAGTTATGATCGTTTGAAAAATGATGCATTAGTGTATGTTGAGTTTCCATGTACACTCAACATTGCTTCCAAAAACATTTTGACAAAAATTTTTTTGAAAAATTTCAAAATAATTTAGCAAAAAAAAAGATGTTTTTAGATTCCATTTTTCAAGGCAAAGACGATGGACAATGTTTTTCAACGAAAAAATTAATTCTTCAGGGTGAAAATCGAGGATATAAGTGTGAACTTATATCAGTTGATATCTCGGTGCATTTTTAAGCTAGCGCAAATCTGATAACACAGATCGACGCAGCTTAAAAATCCGCATCGAATGCACTATACTACATCGAGAAACGCTTGATACAAAAATTAGTTATGATCGTTTGAAAAATGATGCATTAGTGTATGTTGAGTTTCCATGTACACTCAACATTGCTTCCAAAAACATTTTGACAAAAATTTTTTTGAAAAATTTCAAAATAATTTAGCAAAAAGTAGATGTTTTTAGATTCCATTTTTCAAGGTGAAGACGATAGACAATGTTATTCAACGAAAAAATCAATTCTTCAGGGTGAAAATCGAGGATATAAGTGTGAACTTATATCAGTTGATATCTCGGTGCATTTTTAAGCTAGCGCAAATCTGATAACACAGATCGACGCAGCTTAAAAATCCGCATCGAATGCACTATACTACATTGAGAAACGCTTAATACACAAATTAGTTATGATTGTTTGAAAAATGATGCATTAGTGTATGTTGAGTTTCCATGTACACTCAACATTGCTTCCAAAAACATTTTGACAAAAATTTTTTCGAGAAATTTCAAAATAATTTAGCAAAAAAAAAGATGTTTTTAGATTCCATTTTTCAAGGCAAAGACGATGGACAATGTTATTCAACGAAAAAATTAATTCTTCAGGGTGAAAATCGAGGATATAAGTGTGAACTTATATCAGTTGATATCTCGGTGCATTTTTAAGCTAGCGCAAATCTGATAACACAGATCGACGCAGCTTAAAAATCCGTATCGAATGCACTATACTACATCGAGAAACGCTTGATACAAAAATTAGTTATGATCGTTTGAAAAATGATGCATTAGTGTATGTTGAGTTTCCATGTACACTCAACATTGCTTCCAAAAACATTTTGACAAAAATTTTTTCGAAAAATTTCAAAATAATTTAGCAAAAAGTAGATGTTTTTAGATTCCATTTTTCAAGGCAAAGACGATGGACAATGTTATTCAACGAAAAAATTAATTCTTCAGGGTGAAAATCGAGGATATAAGTGTGAACTTATATCAGTTGATATCTCGGTGCATTTTTAAGCTAGCGCAAATCTGATAACACTGATCGACGCAGCTAAAAAATCCGCATCGAATGCACTATACTACATTGAGAAACGCTTAATACAAAAATTAGTTATGATCGTTTGAAAAATGATGCATTAGTGTATGTTGAGTTTCCATGTACACTCAACATTGTTTCCAAAAACATTTTGACAAAAATTTTTTCGAAAAATTTCAAAATAATTTAGCAAAAAGTAGATGTTTTTAGATTCCTTTTTTCAAGGCAAAGACGATGGACAATGTTATTCAACGAAAAAATTATTTCTTCAGGGTGAAAATCGAGGATATAAGTGTGAACTTATATCAGTTGATATCTCGGTGCATTTTTAAGCTAGCGCAAATCTGATAACACAGATCGACGCAGCTTAAAAATCCGCATCGAATGCACTATACTACATTGAGAAACGCACAATACAAAAATTAGTTATGATCGTTTGAAAAATGATGCATTAGTGTATGTTGAGTTTCCATGTACACTCAACATTGCTTCCAAAAACATTTTGACAAAAATTTTTTCGAAAAATTTCAAAATAATTTAGCAAAAAGTAGATGTTTTTAGATTCCATTTTTCAAGGCAAAGACGATGGACAATGTTATTCAACGAAAAAATTAATTCTTCAGGGTGAAAATCGAGGATATAAGTGTGAACTTATATCAGTTGATATCTCGGTGCATTTTTAAGCTAGCGCAAATCTGATAACACCGATCGACGCAGCTTAAAAATCCGCATCGAATGCACTATACTACATTGAGAAACGCTTAATACAAAAATTAGTTATGATCGTTTGAAAAATGATGCATTAGTGTATGTTGAGTTTCCATGTACACTCAACATTGTTTCCAAAAACATTTTGACAAAAATTTTTTCGAAAAATTTCAAAATAATTTAGCAAAAAGTAGATGTTTTTAGATTCCTTTTTTCAAGGCAAAGACGATGGACAATGTTATTCAACGAAAAAATTATTTCTTCAGGGTGAAAATCGAGGATATAAGTGTGAACTTATATCAGTTGATATCTCGGTGCATTTTTAAGCTAGCGCAAATCTGATAACAAAGATCGACGCAGCTTAAAATTCCGCATCGAATGCACCATACTACATTGAGAAACGCTTGATACAAAAATTAGTTATGATCTTTTGAAAAATGATGCATTAGTGTATGTTGAGTTTCCATGTACACTCAACATTGCTTCCAAAAACATTTTGACAAAAATTTTTTCGCAAAATTTCGAAATAATTTAGCAAAAGTAGATGTTTTTAGATTTCATTTTTCAAGGCAAAGACGATGGACAATGTTATTCAACGAAAAAATTATTTCTTCAGGGTGAAAATCGAGGATATAAGTGTGAACTTATATCAGTTGATATCTCGGTGCATTTTTAAGCTAGCGCAAATCTGATAACACAGATCGACGCAGCTTAAAAATCCGCATCGAATGCACTATACTACATTGAGAAACGCACAATACAAAAATTAGTTATGATCGTTTGAAAAATGATGCATTAGTGTATGTTGAGTTCCCATGTACACTCAACATTGCTTCCAAAAACATTTTGACAAAAATTTTTTCGAAAAATTTCAAAATAATTTAGCAAAAGTAGATGTTTTTAGATTCCATTTTTCAAGGCAAAGACGATGGACAATGTTATTCAACGAAAAAATTAATTCTTCAGGGTGAAAATCGAGGATATAAGTGTGAACTTATATCAGTTGATATCTCGGTGCATTTTTAAGCTAGCGCAAATCTGATAACACTGATCGACGCAGCTAAAAAATCCGCATCGAATGCACTATACTACATTGAGAAACGCTTAATACAAAAATTAGTTATGATCGTTTGAAAAATGATGCATTAGTGTATGTTGAGTTTCCATGTACACTCAACATTGTTTCCAAAAACATTTTGACAAAAATTTTTTCGAAAAATTTCAAAATAATTTAGCAAAAAGTAGATGTTTTTAGATTCCTTTTTTCAAGGCAAAGACGATGGACAATGTTATTCAACGAAAAAATTATTTCTTCAGGGTGAAAATCGAGGATATAAGTGTGAACTTATATCAGTTGATATCTCGGTGCATTTTTAAGCTAGCGCAAATCTGATAACACAGATCGACGCAGCTTAAAAATCCGCATCGAATGCACTATACTACATTGAGAAACGCACAATACAAAAATTAGTTATGATCGTTTGAAAAATGATGCATTAGTGTATGTTGAGTTTCCATGTACACTCAACATTGCTTCCAAAAACATTTTGACAAAAATTTTTTCGAAAAATTTCAAAATAATTTAGCAAAAAGTAGATGTTTTTAGATTCCATTTTTCAAGGCAAAGACGATGGACAATGTTATTCAACGAAAAAATTAATTCTTCAGGGTGAAAATCGAGGATATAAGTGTGAACTTATATCAGTTGATATCTCGGTGCATTTTTAAGCTAGCGCAAATCTGATAACACCGATCGACGCAGCTTAAAAATCCGCATCGAATGCACTATACTACATTGAGAAACGCTTAATACAAAAATTAGTTATGATCGTTTGAAAAATGATGCATTAGTGTATGTTGAGTTTCCATGTACACTCAACATTGTTTCCAAAAACATTTTGACAAAAATTTTTTCGAAAAATTTCAAAATAATTTAGCAAAAAGTAGATGTTTTTAGATTCCTTTTTTCAAGGCAAAGACGATGGACAATGTTATTCAACGAAAAAATTATTTCTTCAGGGTGAAAATCGAGGATATAAGTGTGAACTTATATCAGTTGATATCTCGGTGCATTTTTAAGCTAGCGCAAATCTGATAACACAGATCGACGCAGCTTAAAATTCCGCATCGAATGCACCATACTACATTGAGAAACGCTTGATACAAAAATTAGTTATGATCTTTTGAAAAATGATGCATTAGTGTATGTTGAGTTTCCATGTACACTCAACATTGCTTCCAAAAACATTTTGACAAAAATTTTTTCGAAAAATTTCGAAATAATTTAGCAAAAGTAGATGTTTTTAGATTTCATTTTTCAAGGCAAAGACGATGGACAATGTTATTCAACGAAAAAATTAATTCTTCAGGGTGAAAATCGAGGATATAAGTGTGAACTTATATCAGTTGATATCTCGGTGCATTTTTAAGCTAGCGCAAATCTGATAACACTGATCGACGCAGCTTAAAAATCCGCATCGAATGCACTATACTACATTGAGAAACGCTTAATACAAAAATTAGTTATGATCGTTTGAAAAATGATGCATTAGTGTATGTTGAGTTTCCATGTACACTCAACATTGCTTCCAAAAACATTTTGACAAAAATTTTTTCGAAAAATTTCAAAATAATTTAGCAAAAAGTAGATGTTTTTAGATTCCATTTTTCAAGGCAAAGACGATGGACAATGTTATTCAACGAAAAAATTAATTCTTCAGGGTGAAAATCGAGGATATAAGTGTGAACTTATATCAGTTGATATCTCGGTGCATTTTTAAGCTAGCGCAAATCTGATAACACTGATCGACGCAGCTAAAAAATCCGCATCGAATGCACTATACTACATTGAGAAACGCTTAATACAAAAATTAGTTATGATCGTTTGAAAAATGATGCATTAGTGTATGTTGAGTTTCCATGTACACTCAACATTGTTTCCAAAAACATTTTGACAAAAATTTTTTCGAAAAATTTCAAAATAATTTAGCAAAAAGTAGATGTTTTTAGATTCCTTTTTTCAAGGCAAAGACGATGGACAATGTTATTCAACGAAAAAATTATTTCTTCAGGGTGAAAATCGAGGATATAAGTGTGAACTTATATCAGTTGATATCTCGGTGCATTTTTAAGCTAGCGCAAATCTGATAACACAGATCGACGCAGCTTAAAAATCCGCATCGAATGCACTATACTACATTGAGAAACGCTTGATACAAAAATTAGTTATGATCTTTTGAAAAATGATGCATTAGTGTATGTTGAGTTTCCATGTACACTCAACATTGCTTCCAAAAACATTTTGACAAAAATTTTTTCGAAAAATTTCAAAATAATTTAGCAAAAGTAGATGTTTTTAGATTCCATTTTTCAAGGCAAAGACGATGGACAATGTTATTCAACGAAAAAATTAATTCTTCAGGGTGAAAATCGAGGATATAAGTGTGAACTTATATCAGTTGATATCTCGGTGCATTTTTAAGCTAGCGCAAATCTGATAACACCGATCGACGCAGCTTAAAAATCCGCATCGAATGCACTATACTACATTGAGAAACGCTTAATACAAAAATTAGTTATGATCGTTTGAAAAATGATGCATTAGTGTATGTTGAGTTTCCATGTACACTCAACATTGTTTCCAAAAACATTTTGACAAAAATTTTTTCGAAAAATTTCAGAATAATTTAGCAAAAAGTAGATGTTTTTAGATTCCATTTTTCAAGGCAAAGACGATGGACAATGTTATTCAACGAAAAAATTAATTCTTCAGGGTGAAAATCGAGGATATAAGTGTGAACTTATATCAGTTGATATCTCGGTGCATTTTTAAGCTAGCGCAAATCTGATAACACTGATCGACGCAGCTTAAAAATCCGCATCGAATGCACTATACTACATTGAGAAACGCTTAATACAAAAATTAGTTATGATCGTTTGAAAAATGATGCATTAGTGTATGTTGAGTTTCCATGTACACTCAACATTGCTTCCAAAAACATTTTGACAAAAATTTTTTCGAAAAATTTCAAAATAATTTAGCAAAAAGTAGATGTTTTTAGATTCCATTTTTCAAGGCAAAGACGATGGACAATGTTATTCAACGAAAAAATTAATTCTTCAGGGTGAAAATCGAGGATATAAGTGTGAACTTATATCAGTTGATATCTCGGTGCATTTTTAAGCTAGCGCAAATCTGATAACACTGATCGACGCAGCTAAAAAATCCGCATCGAATGCACTATACTACATTGAGAAACGCTTAATACAAAAATTAGTTATGATCGTTTGAAAAATGATGCATTAGTGTATGTTGAGTTTCCATGTACACTCAACATTGTTTCCAAAAACATTTTGACAAAAATTTTTTCGAAAAATTTCAAAATAATTTAGCAAAAAGTAGATGTTTTTAGATTCCTTTTTTCAAGGCAAAGACGATGGACAATGTTATTCAACGAAAAAATTATTTCTTCAGGGTGAAAATCGAGGATATAAGTGTGAACTTATATCAGTTGATATCTCGGTGCATTTTTAAGCTAGCGCAAATCTGATAACACAGATCGACGCAGCTTAAAAATCCGCATCGAATGCACTATACTACATTGAGAAACGCTTGATACAAAAATTAGTTATGATCTTTTGAAAAATGATGCATTAGTGTATGTTGAGTTTCCATGTACACTCAACATTGCTTCCAAAAACATTTTGACAAAAATTTTTTCGAAAAATTTCAAAATAATTTAGCAAAAGTAGATGTTTTTAGATTCCATTTTTCAAGGCAAAGACGATGGACAATGTTATTCAACGAAAAAATTAATTCTTCAGGGTGAAAATCGAGGATATAAGTGTGAACTTATATCAGTTGATATCTCGGTGCATTTTTAAGCTAGCGCAAATCTGATAACACCGATCGACGCAGCTTAAAAATCCGCATCGAATGCACTATACTACATTGAGAAACGCTTAATACAAAAATTAGTTATGATCGTTTGAAAAATGATGCATTAGTGTATGTTGAGTTTCCATGTACACTCAACATTGTTTCCAAAAACATTTTGACAAAAATTTTTTCGAAAAATTTCAGAATAATTTAGCAAAAAGTAGATGTTTTTAGATTCCATTTTTCAAGGCAAAGACGATGGACAATGTTATTCAACGAAAAAATTAATTCTTCAGGGTGAAAATCGAGGATATAAGTGTGAACTTATATCAGTTGATATCTCGGTGCATTTTTAAGCTAGCGCAAATCTGATAACACAGATCGACGCAGCTTAAAAATCCGCATCGAATGCACTATACTACATTGAGAAACGCACAATACAAAAATTAGTTATGATCGTTTGAAAAATGATGCATTAGTGTATGTTGAGTTTCCATGTACACTCAACATTGCTTCCAAAAACATTTTGACAAAAATTTTTTCGAAAAATTTCAAAATAATTTAGCAAAAAGTAGATGTTTTTAGATTCCATTTTTCAAGGCAAAGACGATGGACAATGTTATTCAACGAAAAAATTAATTCTTCAGGGTGAAAATCGAGGATATAAGTGTGAACTTATATCAGTTGATATCTCGGTGCATTTTTAAGCTAGCGCAAATCTGATAACACCGATCGACGCAGCTTAAAAATCCGCATCGAATGCACTATACTACATTGAGAAACGCTTAATACAAAAATTAGTTATGATCGTTTGAAAAATGATGCATTAGTGTATGTTGAGTTTCCATGTACACTCAACATTGTTTCCAAAAACATTTTGACAAAAATTTTTTCGAAAAATTTCAAAATAATTTAGCAAAAAGTAGATGTTTTTAGATTCCTTTTTTCAAGGCAAAGACGATGGACAATGTTAATCAACGAAAAAATTATTTCTTCAGGGTGAAAATCGAGGATATAAGTGTGAACTTATATCAGTTGATATCTCGGTGCATTTTTAAGCTAGCGCAAATCTGATAACACCGATCGACGCAGCTTAAAAATCCGCATCGAATGCACTATACTACATTGAGAAACGCTTGATACAAAAATTAGTTATGATCTTTTGAAAAATGATGCATTAGTGTATGTTGAGTTTCCATGTACACTCAACATTGCTTCCAAAAACATTTTGACAAAAATTTTTTCGAAAAATTTCGAAATAATTTAGCAAAAGTAGATGTTTTTAGATTCCATTTTTCAAGGCAAAGACGATGGACAATGTTATTCAACGAAAAAATTAATTCTTCAGGGTGAAAATCGAGGATATAAGTGTGAACTTATATCAGTTGATATCTCGGTGCATTTTTAAGCTAGCGCAAATCTGATAACACTGATCGACGCAGCTTAAAAATCCGCATCGAATGCACTATACTACATTGAGAAACGCTTAATACAAAAATTAGTTATGATCGTTTGAAAAATGATGCATTAGTGTATGTTGAGTTTCCATGTACACTCAACATTGTTTCCAAAAACATTTTGACAAAAATTTTTTCGAAAAATTTCAGAATAATTTAGCAAAAAGTAGATGTTTTTAGATTCCTTTTTTCAAGGCAAAGACGATGGACAATGTTATTCAACGAAAAAATTATTTCTTCAGGGTGAAAATCGAGGATATAAGTGTGAACTTATATCAGTTGATATCTCGGTGCATTTTTAAGCTAGCGCAAATCTGATAACACCGATCGACGCAGCTTAAAAATCCGCATCGAATGCACTATACTACATTGAGAAACGCTTGATACAAAAATTAGTTATGATCGTTTGAAAAATGATGCATTAGTGTATGTTGAGTTTCCATGTACACTCAACATTGCTTCCAAAAACATTTTGACAAAAATTTTTTCAAAAAATTTCAAAATAATTTAGCAAAATGTAGATGTTTTTAGATTCCATTTTTCAAGGCAAAGACGATGGACAATGTTATTCAACGAAAAATTTAATTCTTCAGGGTGAAAATCGAGGATATAAGTGTGAACTTATATCAGTTGATATCTCGGTGCATTTTTAAGCTAGCGCAAATCTGATAACACAGATCGACGCAGCTTAAAAATCCGCATCGAATGCACTATACTACATTGAGAAACGCTTGATACAAAAATTAGTTATGATCGTTTGAAAAATGATGCATTAGTGTATGTTGAGTTTCCATGTACACTCAACATTGCTTCCAGAAACATTTTGACAAAAATTTTTTCGAAAAATTTCAAAATAATTTAGCAAAAAGTAGATGTTTCTAGATTCCATTTTTCAAGGCAAAGACGATAGACAATGTTATTCAACGAAAAAATTATTTCTTCAGGGTGAAAATCGAGGATATAAGTGTGAACTTATATCAGTTGATATCTCGGTGCATTTTTAAGCTAGCGCAAATCTGATAACACAGATCGACGCAGCTTAAAATTCCGCATCGAATGCACCATACTACATTGAGAAACGCTTGATACAAAAATTAGTTATGATCTTTTGAAAAATGATGCATTAGTGTATGTTGAGTTTCCATGTACACTCAACATTGCTTCCAAAAACATTTTGACAAAAATTTTTTCGAAAAATTTCGAAATAATTTAGCAAAAGTAGATGTTTTTAAATTCCATTTTTCAAGGCAAAGACGATGGACAATGTTATTCAACGAAAAAATTAATTCTTCAGGGTGAAAATCGAGGATATAAGTGTGAACTTATATCAGTTGATATCTCGGTGCATTTTTAAGCTAGCGCAAATCTGATAACACTGATCGACGCAGCTTAAAAATCCGCATCGAATGCACTATACTACATTGAGAAACGCTTAATACAAAAATTAGTTATGATCGTTTGAAAAATGATGCATTAGTGTATGTTGAGTTTCCATGTACACTCAACATTGTTTCCAAAAACATTTTGACAAAAATTTTTTCGAAAAATTTCAAAATAATTTAGCAAAAAGTAGATGTTTTTAGATTCCTTTTTTCAAGGCAAAGACGATGGACAATGTTATTCAACGAAAAAATTATTTCTTCAGGGTGAAAATCGAGGATATAAGTGTGAACTTATATCAGTTGATATCTCGGTGCATTTTTAAGCTAGCGCAAATCTGATAACACAGATCGACGCAGCTTAAAAATCCGCATCGAATGCACTATACTACATTGAGAAACGCTTGATACAAAAATTAGTTATGATCGTTTGAAAAATGATGCATTAGTGTATGTTGAGTTTCCATGTACACTCAACATTGCTTCCAAAAACATTTTGACAAAAATTTTTTCGAAAAATTTCAAAATAATTTAGCAAAAAGTAGATGTTTTTAGATTCCATTTTTCAAGGCAAAGACGATGGACAATGTTATTCAACGAAAAATTTAATTCTTCAGGGTGAAAATCGAGGATATAAGTGTGAACTTATATCAGTTGACATCTCGGTGCATTTTTAAGCTAGCGCAAATCTGATAACACAGATCGACGCAGCTTAAAAATCCGCATCGAATGCACCATACTACATGAAGAAACGCTTGATACAAAAATTAGTTATGATTGTTTGAAAAATGATGCATTAGTGTATGTTGAGTTTCCATGTACACTCAACATTGCTTCCAAAAACATTTTGACAAAAATTTTTTCGAAAAATTTCAAAATAATTTAGCAAAAGTAGATGTTTTTAGATTCCATTTTTTAAGGCAAAGACGATGGACAATGTTATTCAACGAAAAAATTAATTCTTCAGGGTGAAAATCGAGGATATAAGTGTGAACTTATATCAGTTGATATCTCGGTGCATTTTTAAGCTAGCGCAAATCTGATAACACTGATCGACGCAGCTTAAAAATCCGCATCGAATGCACTATACTACATTGAGAAACGCTTAATACAAAAATTAGTTATGATCGTTTGAAAAATGATGCATTAGTGTATGTTGAGTTTCCATGTACACTCAACATTGTTTCCAAAAACATTTTGACAAAAATGTTTTTCGAAAAATTTCAAAATAATTTAGCAAAAAGTAGATGTTTTTAGATTCCTTTTTTCAAGGCAAAGACGATGGACAATGTTATTCAACGAAAAAATTATTTCTTCAGGGTGAAAATCGAGGATATAAGTGTGAACTTATATCAGTTGATATCTCGGTGCATTTTTAAGCTAGCGCAAATCTGATAACACAGATCGACGCAGCTTAAAAATCCGCATCGAATGCACTATACTACATTGAGAAACGCTTGATACAAAAATTAGTTATGATCGTTTGAAAAATGATGCATTAGTGTATGTTGAGTTTCCATGTACACTCAACATTGCTTCCAAAAACATTTTGACAAAAATTTTTTCGAAAAATTTCAAAATAATTTAGCAAAAAGTAGATGTTTTTAGATTCCATTTTTCAAGGCAAAGACGATGGACAATGTTATTCAACGAAAAATTTAATTCTTCAGGGTGAAAATCGAGGATATAAGTGTGAACTTATATCAGTTGACATCTCGGTGCATTTTTAAGCTAGCGCAAATCTGATAACACAGATCGACGCAGCTTAAAAATCCGCATCGAATGCACCATACTACATGGAGAAACGCTTGATACAAAAATTAGTTATGATTGTTTGAAAAATGATGCATTAGTGTATGTTGAGTTTCCATGTACACTCAACATTGCTTCCAAAAACATTTTGACAAAAATTTTTTCGAAAAATTTCAAAATAATTTAGCAAAAGTAGATGTTTTTAGATTCCATTTTTCAAGGCAAAGACGATGGACAATGTTATTCAACGAAAAAATTAATTCTTCAGGGTGAAAATCGAGGATATAAGTGTGAACTTATATCAGTTGATATCTCGGTGCATTTTTAAGCTAGCGCAAATCTAATAACACAGATCGACGCAGCTTAAAAATCCGCATCGAATGCACTATACTACATTGAGAAACGCTTGATACAAAAATTAGTTATGATCGTTTGAAAAATGATGCATTAGTGTATGTTGAGTTTCCATGTACACTCAACATTGCTTCCAAAAACATTTTGACAAAAATTTTTTCGAAAAATTTCAAAATAATTTAGCAAAAAGTAGATGTTTTTAGATTCCATTTTTCAAGGCAAAGACGATGGACAATGTTATTCAACGAAAAAATTAATTCTTCAGGGTGAAAATCGAGGATATAAGTGTGAACTTATATCAGTTGATATCTCGGTGCATTTTTAAGCTAGCGCAAATCTGATAACACCGATCGACGCAGCTTAAAATTCCGCATCGAATGCACCATACTACATTGAGAAACGCTTGATACAAAAATTAGTTATGATCTTTTGAAAAATGATGCATTAGTGTATGTTGAGTTTCCATGTACACTCAACATTGCTTCCAAAAACATTTTGACAAAAATTTTTTCGAAAAATTTCAAAATAATTTAGCAAAAAGTAGATGTTTTTAGATTCCTTTTTTCAAGGCAAAGACGATGGACAATGTTATTCAACGAAAAAATTATTTCTTCAGGGTGAAAATCGAGGATATAAGTGTGAACTTATATCAGTTGATATCTCGGTGCATTTTTAAGCTAGCGCAAATCTGATAACACAGATCGACGCAGCTTAAAAATCCGCATCGAATGCACTATACTACATTGAAAAACGCTTGATACAAAAATTAGTTATGATCGTTTGAAAAATGATGCATTAGTGTATGTTGAGTTTCCATGTACACTCAACATTGCTTCCAAAAACATTTTGACAAAAATTTTTTCGAAAAATTTCAAAATAATTTAGCAAAAAGTAGATGTTTTTAGATTCCATTTTTCAAGGCAAAGACGATGGACAATGTTATTCAACGAAAAATTTAATTCTTCAGGGTGAAAATCGAGGATATAAGTGTGAACATATATCAGTTGATATCTCGGTGCATTTTTAAGCTAGCGCAAATCTGATAACACAGATCGACGCAGCTTAAAAATCCGCATCGAATGCACTATACTACATTGAGAAACGCTTGATACAAAAATTAATTATGATCTTTTGAAAAATGATGCATTAGTGTATGTTGAGTTTCCATGTACACTCAACATTGCTTCCAAAAACATTTTGACAAAAATTTTTTCGAAAAATTTCAAAATAATTTAGCAAAAAGTAGATGTTTTTAGATTCCTTTTTTCAAGGCAAAGACGATGGACAATGTTATTCAACGAAAAAATTATTTCTTCAGGGTGAAAATCGAGGATATAAGTGTGAACTTATATCAGTTGATATCTCGGTGCATTTTTAAGCTAGCGCAAATCTGATAACACAGATCGACGCAGCTTAAAAATCCGCATCGAATGCACTATACTACATTGAGAAACGCTTGATACAAAAATTAGTTATGATCGTTTGAAAAATGATGCATTAGTGTATGTTGAGTTTCCATGTACACTCAACATTGCTTCCAAAAACATTTTGACAAAAATTTTTTCGAAAAATTTCAAAATAATTTAGCAAAAAGTAGATGTTTTTAGATTCCATTTTTCAAGGCAAAGACGATGGACAATGTTATTCAACGAAAAATTTAATTCTTCAGGGTGAAAATCGAGGATATAAGTGTGAACTTATATCAGTTGATATCTCGGTGCATTTTTAAGCTAGCGCAAATCTGATAACACAGATCGACGCAGCTTAAAAATCCGCATCGAATGCACTATACTACATTGAGAAACGCTTGATACAAAAATTAGTTATGATCGTTTGAAAAATGATGCATTAGTGTATGTTGAGTTTCCATGTACACTCAACATTGCTTCCAAAAACATTTTGACAAAAATTTTTTCGAAAAATTTCAGAATAATTTAGCAAAAAGTAGATGTTTTTAGATTCCATTTTTCAAGGCAAAGACGATAGACAATGTTATTCAACGAAAAAATTAATTCTTCAGGGTGAAAATCGAGGATATAAGTGTGAACTTATATCAGTTGATATCTCGGTGCATTTTTAAGCTAGCGCAAATCTGATAACACAGATCGACGCAGCTTAAAAATCCGCATCGAATGCACCATACTACATGGAGAAACGCTTGATACAAAAATTAGTTATGATCGTTTGAAAAATGATGCATTAGTGTATGTTGAGTTTCCATGTACACTCAACATTGCTTCCAAAAACATTTTGACAAAAATTTTTTCGAAAAATTTCAAAATAATTTAGCAAAAAGTAGATGTTTTTAGATTCCTTTTTTCAAGGCAAAGACGATGGACAATGTTATTCAACGAAAAAATTATTTCTTCAGGGTGAAAATCGAGGATATAAGTGTGAACTTATATCAGTTGATATCTCGGTGCATTTTTAAGCTAGCGCAAATCTGATAACACAGATCGACGCAGCTTAAAAATCCGCATCGAATGCACTATACTACATTGAGAAACGCTTGATACAAAAATTAGTTATGATCGTTTGAAAAATGATGCATTAGTGTATGTTGAGTTTCCATGTACACTCAACATTGCTTCCAAAAACATTTTGACAAAAATTTTTTCGAAAAATTTCAAAATAATTTAGCAAAAAGTAGATGTTTTTAGATTCCATTTTTCAAGGCAAAGACGATGGACAATGTTATTCAACGAAAAATTTAATTCTTCAGGGTGAAAATCGAGGATATAAGTGTGAACTTATATCAGTTGATATCTCGGTGCATTTTTAAGCTAGCGCAAATCTGATAACACAGATCGACGCAGCTTAAAAATCCGCATCGAATGCACTATACTACATTGAGAAACGCTTGATACAAAAATTAGTTATGATCGTTTGAAAAATGATGCATTAGTGTATGTTGAGTTTCCATGTACACTCAACATTGCTTCCAAAAACATTTTGACAAAAATTTTTTCGAAAAATTTCAGAATAATTTAGCAAAAAGTAGATGTTTTTAGATTCCATTTTTCAAGGCAAAGACGATAGACAATGTTATTCAACGAAAAAATTAATTCTTCAGGGTGAAAATCGAGGATATAAGTGTGAACTTATATCAGTTGATATCTCGGTGCATTTTTAAGCGAGCGCAAATCTGATAACACAGATCGACGCAGCTTAAAAACCCGCATCGAATGCACCATACTACATGGAGAAACGCTTGATACAAAAATTAGTTATGATCGTTTGAAAAATGATGCATTAGTGTATGTTGAGTTCCCATGTACACTCAACATTGCTTCCAAAAACATTTTGACAAAAATTTTTTCGAAAAATTTCAAAATAATTTAGCAAAAGTAGATGTTTTTAGATTCCATTTTTCAAGGCAAAGACGATGGACAATGTTATTCAACGAAAAAATTAATTCTTCAGGGTGAAAATCGAGGATATAAGTGTGAACTTATATCAGTTGATATCTCGGTGCATTTTTAAGCTAGCGCAAATCTGATAACACTGATCGACGCAGCTTAAAAATCCGCATCGAATGCACTATACTACATTGAGAAACGCTTGATACAAAAATTAGTTATGATCGTTTGAAAAATGATGCATTAGTGTATGTTGAGTTTCCATGTACACTCAACATTGCTTCCAAAAACATTTTGACAAAAATTTTTTCGAAAAATTTCAAAATAATTTAGCAAAAGTAGATGTTTTTAGATTCCATTTTTCAAGGCAAAGACGATGGACAATGTTATTCAACGAAAAAATTAATTCTTCAGGGTGAAAATCGAGGATATAAGTGTGAACTTATATCAGTTGATATCTCGGTGCATTTTTAAGCTAGCGCAAATCTGATAACACTGATCGACGCAGCTTAAAAATCCGCATCGAATGCACTATACTACATTGAGAAACGCTTGATACAAAAATTAGTTATGATCGTTTGAAAAATGATGCATTAGTGTATGTTGAGTTTCCATGTACACTCAACATTGCTTCCAAAAACATTTTGACAAAAATTTTTTCGAAAAATTTCAGAATAATTTAGCAAAAAGTAGATGTTTTTAGATTCCATTTTTCAAGGCAAAGACGATAGACAATGTTATTCAACGAAAAAATTAATTCTTCAGGGTGAAAATCGAGGATATAAGTGTGAACTTATATCAGTTGATATCTCGGTGCATTTTTAAGCTAGCGCAAATCTGATAACACAGATCGACGCAGCTTAAAAATCCGCATCGAATGCACTATACTACATTGAGAAACGCTTGATACAAAAATTAGTTATGATCGTTTGAAAAATGATGCATTAGTGTATGTTGAGTTTCCATGTACACTCAACATTGCTTCCAAAAACATTTTGACAAAAATTTTTTCGAAAAATTTCAAAATAATTTAGCAAAAAGTAGATGTTTTTAGATTCCATTTTTCAAGGCAAAGACGATGGACAATGTTATTCAACGAAAAATTTAATTCTTCAGGGTGAAAATCGAGGATATAAGTGTGAACTTATATCAGTTGATATCTCGGTGCATTTTTAAGCTAGCGCAAATCTGATAACACAGATCGACGCAGCTTAAAAATCCGCATCGAATGCACTATACTACATTGAGAAACGCTTGATACAAAAATTAGTTATGATCGTTTGAAAAATGATGCATTAGTGTATGTTGAGTTTCCATGTACACTCAACATTGCTTCCAAAAACATTTTGACAAAAATTTTTTCGAAAAATTTCAGAATAATTTAGCAAAAAGTAGATGTTTTTAGATTCCATTTTTCAAGGCAAAGACGATAGACAATGTTATTCAACGAAAAAATTAATTCTTCAGGGTGAAAATCGAGGATATAAGTGTGAACTTATATCAGTTGATATCTCGGTGCATTTTTAAGCTAGCGCAAATCTGATAACACAGATCGACGCAGCTTAAAAATCCGCATCGAATGCACTATACTACATTGAGAAACGCTTGATACAAAAATTAGTTATGATCGTTTGAAAAATGATGCATTAGTGTATGTTGAGTTTCCATGTACACTCAACATTGCTTCCAAAAACATTTTGACAAAAATTTTTTCGAAAAATTTCAAAATAATTTAGCAAAAAGTAGATGTTTTTAGATTCCTTTTTTCAAGGCAAAGACGATGGACAATGTTATTCAACGAAAAAATTATTTCTTCAGGGTGAAAATCGAGGATATAAGTGTGAACTTATATCAGTTGATATCTCGGTGCATTTTTAAGCTAGCGCAAATCTGATAACACAGATCGACGCAGCTTAAAAATCCGCATCGAATGCACTATACTACATTGAGAAACGCTTGATACAAAAATTAGTTATGATCGTTTGAAAAATGATGCATTAGTGTATGTTGAGTTTCCATGTACACTCAACATTGCTTCCAAAAACATTTTGACAAAAATTTTTTCGAAAAATTTCAAAATAATTTAGCAAAAAGTAGATGTTTTTAGATTCCTTTTTTCAAGGCAAAGACGATGGACAATGTTATTCAACGAAAAAATTATTTCTTCAGGGTGAAAATCGAGGATATAAGTGTGAACTTATATCAGTTGATATCTCGGTGCATTTTTAAGCTAGCGCAAATCTGATAACACAGATCGACGCAGCTTAAAAATCCGCATCGAATGCACTATACTACATTGAGAAACGCTTGATACAAAAATTAGTTATGATCGTTTGAAAAATGATGCATTAGTGTATGTTGAGTTTCCATGTACACTCAACATTGCTTCCAAAAACATTTTGACAAAAATTTTTTCGAAAAATTTCAAAATAATTTAGCAAAAAGTAGATGTTTTTAGATTCCATTTTTCAAGGCAAAGACGATGGACAATGTTATTCAACGAAAAATTTAATTCTTCAGGGTGAAAATCGAGGATATAAGTGTGAACTTATATCAGTTGATATCTCGGTGCATTTTTAAGCTAGCGCAAATCTGATAACACAGATCGACGCAGCTTAAAAATCCGCATCGAATGCACTATACTACATTGAGAAACGCTTGATACAAAAATTAGTTATGATCGTTTGAAAAATGATGCATTAGTGTATGTTGAGTTTCCATGTACACTCAACATTGCTTCCAAAAACATTTTGACAAAAATTTTTTCGAAAAATTTCAGAATAATTTAGCAAAAAGTAGATGTTTTTAGATTCCATTTTTCAAGGCAAAGACGATAGACAATGTTATTCAACGAAAAAATTAATTCTTCAGGGTGAAAATCGAGGATATAAGTGTGAACTTATATCAGTTGATATCTCGGTGCATTTTTAAGCGAGCGCAAATCTGATAACACAGATCGACGCAGCTTAAAAACCCGCATCGAATGCACCATACTACATGGAGAAACGCTTGATACAAAAATTAGTTATGATCGTTTGAAAAATGATGCATTAGTGTATGTTGAGTTCCCATGTACACTCAACATTGCTTCCAAAAACATTTTGACAAAAATTTTTTCGAAAAATTTCAAAATAATTTAGCAAAAGTAGATGTTTTTAGATTCCATTTTTCAAGGCAAAGACGATGGACAATGTTATTCAACGAAAAAATTAATTCTTCAGGGTGAAAATCGAGGATATAAGTGTGAACTTATATCAGTTGATATCTCGGTGCATTTTTAAGCTAGCGCAAATCTGATAACACTGATCGACGCAGCTTAAAAATCCGCATCGAATGCACTATACTACATTGAGAAACGCTTGATACAAAAATTAGTTATGATCGTTTGAAAAATGATGCATTAGTGTATGTTGAGTTTCCATGTACACTCAACATTGCTTCCAAAAACATTTTGACAAAAATTTTTTCGAAAAATTTCAAAATAATTTAGCAAAAGTAGATGTTTTTAGATTCCATTTTTCAAGGCAAAGACGATGGACAATGTTATTCAACGAAAAAATTAATTCTTCAGGGTGAAAATCGAGGATATAAGTGTGAACTTATATCAGTTGATATCTCGGTGCATTTTTAAGCTAGCGCAAATCTGATAACACTGATCGACGCAGCTTAAAAATCCGCATCGAATGCACTATACTACATTGAGAAACGCTTGATACAAAAATTAGTTATGATCGTTTGAAAAATGATGCATTAGTGTATGTTGAGTTTCCATGTACACTCAACATTGCTTCCAAAAACATTTTGACAAAAATTTTTTCGAAAAATTTCAGAATAATTTAGCAAAAAGTAGATGTTTTTAGATTCCATTTTTCAAGGCAAAGACGATAGACAATGTTATTCAACGAAAAAATTAATTCTTCAGGGTGAAAATCGAGGATATAAGTGTGAACTTATATCAGTTGATATCTCGGTGCATTTTTAAGCTAGCGCAAATCTGATAACACAGATCGACGCAGCTTAAAAATCCGCATCGAATGCACTATACTACATTGAGAAACGCTTGATACAAAAATTAGTTATGATCGTTTGAAAAATGATGCATTAGTGTATGTTGAGTTTCCATGTACACTCAACATTGCTTCCAAAAACATTTTGACAAAAATTTTTTCGAAAAATTTCAAAATAATTTAGCAAAAAGTAGATGTTTTTAGATTCCATTTTTCAAGGCAAAGACGATGGACAATGTTATTCAACGAAAAATTTAATTCTTCAGGGTGAAAATCGAGGATATAAGTGTGAACTTATATCAGTTGATATCTCGGTGCATTTTTAAGCTAGCGCAAATCTGATAACACAGATCGACGCAGCTTAAAAATCCGCATCGAATGCACTATACTACATTGAGAAACGCTTGATACAAAAATTAGTTATGATCGTTTGAAAAATGATGCATTAGTGTATGTTGAGTTTCCATGTACACTCAACATTGCTTCCAAAAACATTTTGACAAAAATTTTTTCGAAAAATTTCAGAATAATTTAGCAAAAAGTAGATGTTTTTAGATTCCATTTTTCAAGGCAAAGACGATAGACAATGTTATTCAACGAAAAAATTAATTCTTCAGGGTGAAAATCGAGGATATAAGTGTGAACTTATATCAGTTGATATCTCGGTGCATTTTTAAGCTAGCGCAAATCTGATAACACAGATCGACGCAGCTTAAAAATCCGCATCGAATGCACTATACTACATTGAGAAACGCTTGATACAAAAATTAGTTATGATCGTTTGAAAAATGATGCATTAGTGTATGTTGAGTTTCCATGTACACTCAACATTGCTTCCAAAAACATTTTGACAAAAATTTTTTCGAAAAATTTCTGAATAATTTAGCAAAAAGTAGATGTTTTTAGATTTCATTTTTCAAGGCAAAGACGATAGACAATGTTATTCAACGAAAAAATTAATTCTTCAGGGTGAAAATCGAGGATATAAGTGTGAACTTATATCAGTTGATATCTCGGTGCATTTTTAAGCTAGCGCAAATCTGATAACACAGATCGACGCAGCTTAAAAATCCGCATCGAATGCACCATACTACATGGAGAAACGCTTGATACAAAAATTAGTTATGATCGTTTGAAAAATGATGCATTAGTGTATGTTGAGTTTCCATGTACACTCAACATTGCTTCCAAAAACATTTTGACAAAAATTTTTTCGAAAAATTTCAAAATAATTTAGCAAAAAGTAGATGTTTTTAGATTCCTTTTTTCAAGGCAAAGACGATGGACAATGTTATTCAACGAAAAAATTATTTCTTCAGGGTGAAAATCGAGGATATAAGTGTGAACTTATATCAGTTGATATCTCGGTGCATTTTTAAGCTAGCGCAAATCTGATAACACAGATCGACGCAGCTTAAAAATCCGCATCGAATGCACTATACTACATTAAGAAACGCTTGATACAAAAATTAGTTATGATCGTTTGAAAAATGATGCATTAGTGTATGTTGAGTTTCCATGTACACTCAACATTGCTTCCAAAAACATTTTGACAAAAATTTTTTCGAAAAATTTCAAAATAATTTAGCAAAAAGTAGATGTTTTTAGATTCCATTTTTCAAGGCAAAGACGATGGACAATGTTATTCAACGAAAAATTTAATTCTTCAGGGTGAAAATCGAGGATATAAGTGTGAACTTATATCAGTTGATATCTCGGTGCATTTTTAAGCTAGCGCAAATCTGATAACACAGATCGACGCAGCTTAAAAATCCGCATCGAATGCACTATACTACATTGAGAAACGCTTGATACAAAAATTAGTTATGATCGTTTGAAAAATGATGCATTAGTGTATGTTGAGTTTCCATGTACACTCAACATTGCTTCCAAAAACATTTTGACAAAAATTTTTTCGAAAAATTTCAGAATAATTTAGCAAAAAGTAGATGTTTTTAGATTCCATTTTTCAAGGCAAAGACGATAGACAATGTTATTCAACGAAAAAATTAATTCTTCAGGGTGAAAATCGAGGATATAAGTGTGAACTTATATCAGTTGATATCTCGGTGCATTTTTAAGCTAGCGCAAATCTGATAACACAGATCGACGCAGCTTAAAAACCCGCATCGAATGCACCATACTACATGGAGAAACGCTTGATACAAAAATTAGTTATGATCGTTTGAAAAATGATGCATTAGTGTATGTTGAGTTCCCATGTACACTCAACATTGCTTCCAAAAACATTTTGACAAAAATTTTTTCGAAAAATTTCAAAATAATTTAGCAAAAGTAGATGTTTTTAGATTCCATTTTTCAAGGCAAAGACGATGGACAATGTTATTCAACGAAAAAATTAATTCTTCAGGGTGAAAATCGAGGATATAAGTGTGAACTTATATCAGTTGATATCTCGGTGCATTTTTAAGCTAGCGCAAATCTGATAACACTGATCGACGCAGCTTAAAAATCCGCATCGAATGCACTATACTACATTGAGAAACGCTTGATACAAAAATTAGTTATGATCGTTTGAAAAATGATGCATTAGTGTATGTTGAGTTTCCATGTACACTCAACATTGCTTCCAAAAACATTTTGACAAAAATTTTTTCGAAAAATTTCAAAATAATTTAGCAAAAGTAGATGTTTTTAGATTCCATTTTTCAAGGCAAAGACGATGGACAATGTTATTCAACGAAAAAATTAATTCTTCAGGGTGAAAATCGAGGATATAAGTGTGAACTTATATCAGTTGATATCTCGGTGCATTTTTAAGCTAGCGCAAATCTGATAACACTGATCGACGCAGCTTAAAAATCCGCATCGAATGCACTATACTACATTGAGAAACGCTTGATACAAAAATTAGTTATGATCGTTTGAAAAATGATGCATTAGTGTATGTTGAGTTTCCATGTACACTCAACATTGCTTCCAAAAACATTTTGACAAAAATTTTTTCGAAAAATTTCAGAATAATTTAGCAAAAAGTAGATGTTTTTAGATTCCATTTTTCAAGGCAAAGACGATAGACAATGTTATTCAACGAAAAAATTAATTCTTCAGGGTGAAAATCGAGGATATAAGTGTGAACTTATATCAGTTGATATCTCGGTGCATTTTTAAGCTAGCGCAAATCTGATAACACAGATCGACGCAGCTTAAAAATCCGCATCGAATGCACTATACTACATTGAGAAACGCTTGATACAAAAATTAGTTATGATCGTTTGAAAAATGATGCATTAGTGTATGTTGAGTTTCCATGTACACTCAACATTGCTTCCAAAAACATTTTGACAAAAATTTTTTCGAAAAATTTCAAAATAATTTAGCAAAAAGTAGATGTTTTTAGATTCCATTTTTCAAGGCAAAGACGATGGACAATGTTATTCAACGAAAAATTTAATTCTTCAGGGTGAAAATCGAGGATATAAGTGTGAACTTATATCAGTTGATATCTCGGTGCATTTTTAAGCTAGCGCAAATCTGATAACACAGATCGACGCAGCTTAAAAATCCGCATCGAATGCACTATACTACATTGAGAAACGCTTGATACAAAAATTAGTTATGATCGTTTGAAAAATGATGCATTAGTGTATGTTGAGTTTCCATGTACACTCAACATTGCTTCCAAAAACATTTTGACAAAAATTTTTTCGAAAAATTTCAGAATAATTTAGCAAAAAGTAGATGTTTTTAGATTCCATTTTTCAAGGCAAAGACGATAGACAATGTTATTCAACGAAAAAATTAATTCTTCAGGGTGAAAATCGAGGATATAAGTGTGAACTTATATCAGTTGATATCTCGGTGCATTTTTAAGCTAGCGCAAATCTGATAACACAGATCGACGCAGCTTAAAAATCCGCATCGAATGCACTATACTACATTGAGAAACGCTTGATACAAAAATTAGTTATGATCGTTTGAAAAATGATGCATTAGTGTATGTTGAGTTTCCATGTACACTCAACATTGCTTCCAAAAACATTTTGACAAAAATTTTTTCGAAAAATTTCTGAATAATTTAGCAAAAAGTAGATGTTTTTAGATTTCATTTTTCAAGGCAAAGACGATAGACAATGTTATTCAACGAAAAAATTAATTCTTCAGGGTGAAAATCGAGGATATAAGTGTGAACTTATATCAGTTGATATCTCGGTGCATTTTTAAGCTAGCGCAAATCTGATAACACAGATCGACGCAGCTCAAAAATCCGCATCGAATGCACTATACTACATTGAGAAAAGCTTAATTCAAAAATTAGTTATGATCGTTTGAAAAATGATGCATTAGTGTATGTTGAGTTCCCATGTACACTCAACATTGCTTCCAAAAACATTTTGACAAAAATTTTTTCGAAAAATTTCAAAATAATTTAGCAAAAGTAGATGTTTATAGATTCCATTTTTCAAGGCAAAGACGATGGACAATGTTATTCAACGAAAAAATTAATTCTTCAGGGTGAAAATCGAGGATATAAGTGTGAACTTATATCAGTTGATATCTCGGTGCATTTTTAAGCTAGCGCAAATCTGATAACACAGATCGACGCAGCTTAAAAATCCGCATCGAATGCACTATACTACATTGAGAAACGCTTGATACAAAAATTAATTATGATCGTTTGAAAAATGATGCATTAGTGTATGTTGAGTTTCCATGTACACTCAACATTGCTTCCAAAAACATTTTGACAAAAATTTTTTCGAAAAATTTCAAAATAATTTAGCAAAAAGTAGATGTTTTTAGATTCCATTTTTCAAGGCAAAGACGATAGACAATGTTATTCAACGAAAAAATTAATTCTTCAGGGTGAAAATCGAGGATATAAGTGTGAACTTATATCAGTTGATATCTCGGTGCATTTTTAAGCTAGCGCAAATCTGATAACACAGATCGACGCAGCTTAAAAATCCGCATCGAATGCACTATACTACATTGAGAAACGCTTGATACAAAAATTAGTTATGATCGTTTGAAAAATAATGCATTAGTGTATGTTGAGTTTCCATGTACACTCAACATTGCTTCCAAAAACATTTTGACAAAAATTTTTTCGAAAAATTTCAAAATAATTTAGCAAAAAGTAGATGTTTTTAGATTCCATTTTTCAAGGCAAAGACGATAGACAATGTTATTCAACGAAAAAATTAATTCTTCAGGGTGAAAATCGAGGATATAAGTGTGAACTTATATCAGTTGATATCTCGGTGCATTTTTAAGCTAGCGCAAATCTGATAACACAGATCGACGCAGCTCAAAAATCCGCATCGAATGCACTATACTACATTGAGAAAAGCTTAATTCAAAAATTAGTTATGATCGTTTGAAAAATGATGCATTAGTGTATGTTGAGTTCCCATGTACACTCAACATTGCTTCCAAAAACATTTTGACAAAAATTTTTTCGAAAAATTTCAAAATAATTTAGCAAAAGTAGATGTTTATAGATTCCATTTTTCAAGGCAAAGACGATGGACAATGTTATTCAACGAAAAAATTAATTCTTCAGGGTGAAAATCGAGGATATAAGTGTGAACTTATATCAGTTGATATCTCGGTGCATTTTTAAGCTAGCGCAAATCTGATAACACAGATCGACGCAGCTTAAAAATCCGCATCGAATGCACTATACTACATTGAGAAACGCTTGATACAAAAATTAATTATGATCGTTTGAAAAATGATGCATTAGTGTATGTTGAGTTTCCATGTACACTCAACATTGCTTCCAAAAACATTTTGACAAAAATTTTTTCGAAAAATTTCAAAATAATTTAGCAAAAAGTAGATGTTTTTAGATTCCATTTTTCAAGGCAAAGACGATAGACAATGTTATTCAACGAAAAAATTAATTCTTCAGGGTGAAAATCGAGGATATAAGTGTGAACTTATATCAGTTGATATCTCGGTGCATTTTTAAGCTAGCGCAAATCTGATAACACAGATCGACGCAGTTTAAAAATCCGCATCGAATGCACTATACTACATTGAGAAACGCTTGATACAAAAATTAGTTATGATCGTTTGAAAAATGATGCATTAGTGTATGTTGAGTTTCCATGTACACTCAACATTGCTTCCAAAAACATTTTGACAAAAATTTTTTCGAAAAATTTCAAAATAATTTAGCAAAAAGTAGATGTTTTTAGATTCCATTTTTCAAGGCAAAGACGATGGACAATGTTATTCAACGAAAAAATTAATTCTTCAGGGTGAAAATCGAGGATATAAGTGTGAACTTATATCAGTTGATATCTCGGTGCATTTTTAAGCTAGCGCAAATCTGATAACACCGATCGACGCAGCTTAAAATTCCGCATCGAATGCACCATACTACATTGAGAAACGCTTGATACAAAAATTAGTTATGATCTTTTGAAAAATGATGCATTAGTGTATGTTGAGTTTCCATGTACACTCAACATTGCTTCCAAAAACATTTTGACAAAAATTTTTTCGAAAAATTTCAAAATAATTTAGCAAAAAGTAGATGTTTTTAGATTCCTTTTTTCAAGGCAAAGACGATGGACAATGTTATTCAACGAAAAAATTATTTCTTCAGGGTGAAAATCGAGGATATAAGTGTGAACTTATATCAGTTGATATCTCGGTGCATTTTTAAGCTAGCGCAAATCTGATAACACAGATCGACGCAGCTTAAAAATCCGCATCGAATGCACTATACTACATTGAGAAACGCTTGATACAAAATTTAGTTATGATCGTTTGAAAAATGATGCATTAGTGTATGTTGAGTTTCCATGTACACTCAACATTGCTTCCAAAAACATTTTGACAAAAATTTTTTCGAAAAATTTCAAAATAATTTAGCAAAAAGTAGATGTTTTTAGATTCCATTTTTCAAGGCAAAGACGATGGACAATGTTATTCAACGAAAAATTTAATTCTTCAGGGTGAAAATCGAGGATATAAGTGTGAACTTATATCAGTTGATATCTCGGTGCATTTTTAAGCTAGCGCAAATCTGATAACACAGATCGACGCAGCTTAAAAATCCGCATCGAATGCACTATACTACATTGAGAAACGCTTGATACAAAAATTAATTATGATCGTTTGAAAAATGATGCATTAGTGTATGTTGAGTTTCCATGTACACTCAACATTGCTTCCAAAAACATTTTGACAAAAATTTTTTCGAAAAATTTCAAAATAATTTAGCAAAAAGTAGATGTTTTTAGATTCCATTTTTCAAGGCAAAGACGATGGACAATGTTATTCAACGAAAAAATTAATTCTTCAGGGTGAAAATCGAGGATATAAGTGTGAACTTATATCAGTTGATATCTCGGTGCATTTTTAAGCTAGCGCAAATCTGATAACACTGATCGACGCAGCTTAAAAATCCGCATCGAATGCACTATACTACATTGAGAAACGCTTGATACAAAAATTAGTTATGATCGTTTGAAAAATGATGCATTAGTGTATGTTGAGTTTCCATGTACACTCAACATTGCTTCCAAAAACATTTTGACAAAAATTTTTTCGAAAAATTTCAGAATAATTTAGCAAAAAGTAGATGTTTTTAGATTCCTTTTTTCAAGGCAAAGACGATGGACAATGTTATTCAACGAAAAAATTATTTCTTCAGGGTGAAAATCGAGGATATAAGTGTGAACTTATATCAGTTGATATCTCGGTGCATTTTTAAGCTAGCGCAAATCTGATAACACAGATCGACGCAGCTTAAAAATCCGCATCGAATGCACTATACTACATTGAGAAACGCTTGATACAAAAATTAGTTATGATCGTTTGAAAAATGATGCATTAGTGTGTGTTGAGTTTCCATGTACACTCAACATTGCTTCCAAAAACATTTTGACAAAAATTTTTTCGAAAAATTTCAAAATAATTTAGCAAAAAGTAGATGTTTTTAGATTCCATTTTTCAAGGCAAAGACGATGGACAATGTTATTCAACGAAAAATTTAATTCTTCAGGGTGAAAATCGAGGATATAAGTGTGAACTTATATCAGTTGATATCTCGGTGCATTTTTAAGCTAGCGCAAATCTGATAACACAGATCGACGCAGCTTAAAAATCCGCATCGAATGCACTATACTACATTGAGAAACGCTTGATACAAAAATTAATTATGATCGTTTGAAAAATGATGCATTAGTGTATGTTGAGTTTCCATGTACACTCAACATTGCTTCCAAAAACATTTTGACAAAAATTTTTTCGAAAAATTTCAAAATAATTTAGCAAAAAGTAGATGTTTTTAGATTCCATTTTTCAAGGCAAAGACGATGGACAATGTTATTCAACGAAAAAATTAATTCTTCAGGGTGAAAATCGAGGATATAAGTGTGAACTTATATCAGTTGATATCTCGGTGCATTTTTAAGCTAGCGCAAATCTGATAACACTGATCGACGCAGCTTAAAAATCCGCATCGAATGCACTATACTACATTGAGAAACGCTTGATACAAAAATTAGTTATGATCGTTTGAAAAATGATGCATTAGTGTATGTTGAGTTTCCATGTACACTCAACATTGCTTCCAAAAACATTTTGACAAAAATTTTTTCGAAAAATTTCAGAATAATTTAGCAAAAAGTAGATGTTTTTAGATTCCATTTTTCAAGGCAAAGACGATAGACAATGTTATTCAACGAAAAAATTAATTCTTCAGGGTGAAAATCGAGGATATAAGTGTGAACTTATATCAGTTGATATCTCGGTGCATTTTTAAGCTAGCGCAAATCTGATAACACAGATCGACGCAGCTTAAAAATCCGCATCGAATGCACTATACAACATTGAGAAACGCTTAATACAAAAATTAGTTATGATCGTTTGAAAAATGATGCATTAGTGTATGTTGAGTTTCCATGTACACTCAACATTGCTTCCAAAAACATTTTGACAAAAATTTTTTCGAAAAATTTCAAAATAATTTAGCAAAAAGTAGATGTTTTTAGATTCCATTTTTCAAGGCAAAGACGATGGACAATGTTATTCAACGAAAAAATTAATTCTTCAGGGTGAAAATCGAGGATATAAGTGTGAACTTATATCAGTTGATATCTCGGTGCATTTTTAAGCTAGCGCAAATCTGATAACACTGATCGACGCAGCTTAAAAATCCGCATCGAATGCACTATACTACATTGAGAAACGCTTGATACAAAAATTAGTTATGATCGTTTGAAAAATGATGCATTAGTGTATGTTGAGTTTCCATGTACACTCAACATTGCTTCCAAAAACATTTTGACAAAAATTTTTTCGAAAAATTTCAGAATAATTTAGCAAAAAGTAGATGTTTTTAGATTCCTTTTTTCAAGGCAAAGACGATGGACAATGTTATTCAACGAAAAAATTATTTCTTCAGGGTGAAAATCGAGGATATAAGTGTGAACTTATATCAGTTGATATCTCGGTGCATTTTTAAGCTAGCGCAAATCTGATAACACAGATCGACGCAGCTTAAAAATCCGCATCGAATGCACTATACTACATTGAGAAACGCTTGATATAAAAATTAATTATGATCGTTTGAAAAATGATGCATTAGTGTATGTTGAGTTTCCATGTACACTCAACATTGCTTCCAAAAACATTTTGACAAAAATTTTTTCGAAAAATTTCAAAATAATTTAGCAAAAAGTAGATGTTTTTAGATTCCATTTTTCAAGGCAAAGACGATGGACAATGTTATTCAACGAAAAAATTAATTCTTCAGGGTGAAAATCGAGGATATAAGTGTGAACTTATATCAGTTGATATCTCGGTGCATTTTTAAGCTAGCGCAAATCTGATAACACAGATCGACGCAGCTTAAAAATCCGCATCGAATGCACCATACTACATGGAGAAACGCTTGATACAAAAATTAGTTATGATCGTTTGAAAAATGATGCATTATTGTATGTTGAGTTTCCATGTACACTCAACATTGCTTCCAAAAACATTTTGACAAAAATTTTTTCGAAAAATTTCAAAATAATTTAGCAAAAAGTAGATGTTTTTAGATTCCTTTTTTCAAGGCAAAGACGATGGACAATGTTATTCAACGAAAAAATTATTTCTTCAGGGTGAAAATCGAGGATATAAGTGTGAACTTATATCAGTTGATATCTCGGTGCATTTTTAAGCTAGCGCAAATCTGATAACACAGATCGACGCAGCTTAAAAATCCGCATCGAATGCACTATACTACATTGAAAAACGCTTGATACAAAAATTAGTTATGATCGTTTGAAAAATGATGCATTAGTGTATGTTGAGTTTCCATGTACACTCAACATTGCTTCCAAAAACATTTTGACAAAAATTTTTTCGAAAAATTTCAAAATAATTTAGCAAAAAGTAGATGTTTTTAGATTCCATTTTTCAAGGCAAAGACGATGGACAATGTTATTCAACGAAAAATTTAATTCTTCAGGGTGAAAATCGAGGATATAAGTGTGAACTTATATCAGTTGATATCTCGGTGCATTTTTAAGCTAGCGCAAATCTGATAACACAGATCGACGCAGCTTAAAAATCCGCATCGAATGCACTATACTACATTGAGAAACGCTTGATACAAAAATTAGTTATGATCGTTTGAAAAATGATGCATTAGTGTATGTTGAGTTTCCATGTACACTCAACATTGTTTCCAAAAACATTTTGACAAAAATTTTTTCGAAAAATTTCAGAATAATTTAGCAAAAAGTAGATGTTTTTAGATTCCATTTTTCAAGGCAAAGACGATAGACAATGTTATTCAACGAAAAAATTATTTCTTCAGGGTGAAAATCGAGGATATAAGTGTGAACTTATATCAGTTGATATCTCGGTGCATTTTTAAGCTAGCGCAAATCTGATAACACAGATCGACGCAGCTTAAAAATCCGCATCGAATGCACTATACTACATTGAGAAACGCTTGATACAAAAATTAGTTATGATCGTTTGAAAAATGATGCATTAGTGTATGTTGAGTTTCCATGTACACTCAACATTGCTTCCAAAAACATTTTGACAAAAATTTTTTCGAAAAATTTCAAAATAATTTAGCAAAAAGTAGATGTTTTTAGATTCCATTTTTCAAGGCAAAGACGATGGACAATGTTATTCAACGAAAAATTTAATTCTTCAGGGTGAAAATCGAGGATATAAGTGTGAACTTATATCAGTTGATATCTCGGTGCATTTTTAAGCTAGCGCAAATCTGATAACACAGATCGACGCAGCTTAAAAATCCGCATCGAATGCACTATACTACATTGAGAAACGCTTGATACAAAAATTAGTTATGATCGTTTGAAAAATGATGCATTAGTGTATGTTGAGTTTCCATGTACACTCAACATTGCTTCCAAAAACATTTTGACAAAAATTTTTTCGAAAAATTTCAGAATAATTTAGCAAAAAGTAGATGTTTTTAGATTCCATTTTTCAAGGCAAAGACGATAGACAATGTTATTCAACGAAAAAATTAATTCTTCAGGGTGAAAATCGAGGATATAAGTGTGAACTTATATCAGTTGATATCTCGGTGCATTTTTAAGCTAGCGCAAATCTGATAACACAGATCGACGCAGCTTAAAAATCCGCATCGAATGCACTATACTACATTGAGAAACGCTTGATACAAAAATTAGTTATGATCGTTTGAAAAATGATGCATTAGTGTATGTTGAGTTTCCATGTACACTCAACATTGCTTCCAAAAACATTTTGACAAAAATTTTTTCGAAAAATTTCAAAATAATTTAGCAAAAAGTAGATGTTTTTAGATTCCTTTTTTCAAGGCAAAGACGATGGACAATGTTATTCAACGAAAAAATTATTTCTTCAGGGTGAAAATCGAGGATATAAGTGTGAACTTATATCAGTTGATATCTCGGTGCATTTTTAAGCTAGCGCAAATCTGATAACACAGATCGACGCAGCTTAAAAATCCGCATCGAATGCACTATACTACATTGAGAAACGCTTGATACAAAAATTAGTTATGATCGTTTGAAAAATGATGCATTAGTGTATGTTGAGTTTCCATGTACACTCAACATTGCTTCCAAAAACATTTTGACAAAAATTTTTTCGAAAAATTTCAGAATAATTTAGCAAAAAGTAGATGTTTTTAGATTTCATTTTTCAAGGCAAAGACGATAGACAATGTTATTCAACGAAAAAATTAATTCTTCAGGGTGAAAATCGAGGATATAAGTGTGAACTTATATCAGTTGATATCTCGGTGCATTTTTAAGCTAGCGCAAATCTGATAACACAGATCGACGCACATCATTTTTCAAACGATCATGACTAATTTTTGTATTAAGCGTTTCTCAATGTAGTATAGTGCATTCGATGCGGATTTTTAAGCTGCGTCGATCTGTGTTATCAGATTTGCGCTAGCTTAAAAATGCACCTAGATATCAACTGATATAAGTTCACACTTATATCCTCGATTTTCACCCTGAAGAAATAATTTTTTCGTTGAATAACATTGTCCATCGTCTTTGCCTTGAAAAAAGGAATCTAAAAACATCTACTTTTCGCTAAATTATTTTGAAATTTTTCGAAAAAATTTTTGTCAAAATGTTTTTGGAAGCAATGTTGAGTGTACATGGAAACTCAACATACACTAATGCATCATTTTTCAAACGATCATGACTAATTTTTGTATTAAGCGTTTCTCAATGTTGTATAGTGCATTCGATGCGGATTTTTAAGCTGCGTCGATCTGTGTTATCAGATTTGCGCTAGCTTAAAAATGCACCGAGATATCAACTGATATAAGTTCACACTTATATCCTCGATTTTCACCCTGAAGAATTAATTTTTTCGTTGAATAACATTGTCTATCGTCTTTGCCTTGAGAACTGGAATCTAAAAACATCTACTTTTTGCTAAATTATTTTGAAAATTTTCGAAAAAATTTTTGTCAAAATGTTTTTGGAAGCAATGTTGAGTGTACATGGAAACTCAACATACACTAATGCATCATTTTTCAAACGATCATAACTAATTTTTGTATCAAGCGTTTCTCAATGTTGTATAGTGCATTCGATGCGGATTTTTAAGCTGCGTCGATCTGTGTTATCAGATTTGCGCTAGCTTAAAAATGCACCGAGATATCAACTGATATAAGTTTACACTTATATCCTCGATTTTCACCCTGAAGAATTAATTTTTTCGTTGAATAACATTGTCTATCGTCTTTGCCTTGAAAAATGGACTCTAAAAACATCTACTTTTTGCTAAATTATTCTGAAATTTTTCGAAAAAATTTTTGTCAAAATGTTTTTGGAAGCAATATTGAGTGTACATGGAAACTCAACATACACTAATGCATCATTTTTCAAACGATCATAACTAATTTTTGTATCAAGCGTTTCTCAATGTTGTATAGTGCATTCGATGCGGATTTTTAAGCTGCGTCGATCTGTGTTATCAGATTTGCGCTAGCTTAAAAATGCACCGAGATATCAACTGATATAAGTTTACACTTATATCCTCGATTTTCACCCTGAAGAATTAATTTTTTCGTTGAATAACATTGTCTATCGTCTTTGCCTTGAAAAATGGACTCTAAAAACATCTACTTTTTGCTAAATTATTCTGAAATTTTTCGAAAAAATTTTTGTCAAAATGTTTTTGGAAGCAATATTGAGTGTACATGGAAACTCAACATACACTAATGCATCATTTTTCAAACGATCATGACTAATTTTTGTATTAAGCGTTTCTCAATGTTGTATAGTGCATTCGATGCGGATTTTTAAGCTGCGTCGATCTGTGTTATCAGATTTGCGCTAGCTTAAAAATGCACCGAGATATCAACTGATATAAGTTCACACTTATATCCTCGATTTTCACCCTGAAGAATTAATTTTTTCGTTGAATAACATTGTCTATCGTCTTTGCCTTGAAAACTGGAATCTAAAAACATCTACTTTTTGCTAAATTATTTTGAAAATTTTCGAAAAAATTTTTGTCAAAATGTTTTTGGAAGCAATGTTGAGTGTACATGGAAACTCAACATACACTAATGCATCATTTTTCAAACGATCATAACTAATTTTTGTATTAAGCGTTTCTCAATGTTGTATAGTGCATTCGATGCGGATTTTTAAGCTGCGTCGATCTGTGTTATCAGATTTGCGCTAGCTTAAAAATGCACCGAGATATCAACTGATATAAGTTCACACTTATATCCTCGATTTTCACCCTGAAGAAATAATTTTTTCGTTGAATAACATTGTCCATCGTCTTTGCCTTGAAAAAAGGAATCTAAAAACATCTACTTTTCGCTAAATTATTTTGAAATTTTTCGAAAAAATTTTTGTCAAAATGTTTTTGGAAGCAATGTTGAGTGTACATGGAAACTCAACATACACTAATGCATCATTTTTCAAACGATCATGACTAATTTTTGTATTAAGCGTTTCTCAATGTAGTATAGTGCATTCGATGCGGATTTTTAAGCTGCGTCGATCTGTGTAATCAGATTTGCGCTAGCTTAAAAATGCACCGAGATATCAACTGATATAAGTTCACACTTATATCCTCGATTTTCACCCTGAAGAATTAATTTTTTCGTTGAATAACATTGTCTATCGTCTTTGCCTTGAAAACTGGAATCTAAAAACATCTACTTTTTGCTAAATTATTTTGAAAATTTTCGAAAAAATTTTTGTCAAAATGTTTTTGGAAGCAATGTTGAGTGTACATGGAAACTCAACATACACTAATGCATCATTTTTCAAACGATCATAACTAATTTTTGTATCAAGCGTTTCTCAATGTTGTATAGTGCATTCGATGCGGATTTTTAAGCTGCGTCGATCTGTGTTATCAGATTTGCGCTAGCTAAAAAATGCACCGAGATATCAACTGATATAAGTTCACACTTATATCCTCGATTTTCACCCTGAAGAAATAATTTTTTCGTTGAATAACATTGTCCATCGTCTTTGCCTTGAAAAAAGGAATCTAAAAACATCTACTTTTCGCTAAATTATTTTGAAATTTTTCGAAAACATTTTTGTCAAAATGTTTTTGGAAGCAATGTTGAGTGTACATGGAAACTCAACATACACTAATGCATCATTTTTCAAACGATCATAACTAACTTTTGTATCAAGCGTTTCTCAATGTTAAATAGTGCATTCGATGCGGATTTTTAAGCTGCGTCGATCTGTGTTATCAGATTTGCGCTAGCTTAAAAATGCACCGAGATATCAACTGATATAAGTTCACACTTATATCCTCGATTTTCACCCTGAAGAATTAATTTTTTCGTTGAATAACATTGTCCATCGTCTTTGCCTTGAAAAATGGAATCTAAAAACATCTACTTTTTGCTAAATTATTTTGAAAATTTTCGAAAAAATTTTTGTCAAAATGTTTTTGGAAGCAATGTTGAGTGTACATGGAAACTCAACATACACTAATGCATCATTTTTCAAACGATCATGACTAATTTTTGTATTAAGCGTTTCTCAATGTAGTATAGTGCATTCGATGCGGATTTTTAAGCTGCGTCGATCTGTGTTATCAGATTTGCGCTAGCTTAAAAATGCACCGAGATATCAACTGATATAAGTTCACACTTATATCCTCGATTTTCACCCTGAAGAAATAGTTTTTTCGTTGAATAACATTGTCCATCGTCTTTGCCTTGAAAAAAGGAATCTAAAAACATCTACTTTTCGCTAAATTATTTTGAAATTTTTCGAAAACATTTTTGTCAAAATGTTTTTGGAAGCAATGTTGAGTGTACATGGAAACTCAACATACACTAATGCATCATTTTTCAAACGATCATGACTAATTTTTGTATTAAGCGTTTCTCAATGTAGTATAGTGCATTCGATGCGGATTTTTAAGCTGCGTCGATCTGTGTTATCAGATTTGCGCTAGCTTAAAAATGCACCGAGATATCAACTGATATAAGTTCACACTTATATCCTCGATTTTCACCCTGAAGAAATAATTTTTTCGTTGAATAACATTGTCCATCGTCTTTGCCTTGAAAAAAGGAATCTAAAAACATCTACTTTTCGCTAAATTATTTTGAAATTTTTCGAAAACATTTTTGTCAAAATGTTTTTGGAAGCAATGTTGAGTGTACATGGAAACTCAACATACACTAATGCATCATTTTTCAAACGATCATAACTAATTTTTGTATCAAGCGCTTCTCAATGTTGTATAGTGCATTCGATGCGGATTTCTAAGCTGCGTCGATCTGTGTTATCAGATTTGCGCTAGCTTAAAAATGCACCGAGATATCAACTGATATAAGTTCACACTTATATCCTCGATTTTCACCCTGAAGAATTAATTTTTTCGTTGAATAACATTGTCTATCGTCTTTGCCTTGAAAAATGGAATCTAAAAACATCTACTTTTTGCTAAATTATTTTGAAAATTTTCGAAAAAATTTTTGTCAAAATGTTTTTGGAAGCAATGTTGAGTGTACATGGAAACTCAACATACACTAATGCATCATTTTTCAAACGATCATGACTAATTTTTGTATTAAGCGTTTCTCAATGTAGTATAGTGCATTCGATGCGGATTTTTAAGCTGCGTCGATCTGTGTTATCAGATTTGCGCTAGCTTAAAAATGCACCGAGATATCAACTGATATAAGTTCACACTTATATCCTCGATTTTCACCCTGAAGAAATAATTTTTTCGTTGAATAACATTGTCCATCGTCTTTGCCTTGAAAAAAGGAATCTAAAAACATCTACTTTTCGCTAAATTATTTTGAAATTTTTCGAAAACATTTTTGTCAAAATGTTTTTGGAAGCAATGTTGAGTGTACATGGAAACTCAACATACACTAATGCATCATTTTTCAAACGATCATAACTAATTTTTGTATCAAGCGCTTCTCAATGTTGTATAGTGCATTCGATGCGGATTTCTAAGCTGCGTCGATCTGTGTTATCAGATTTGCGCTAGCTTAAAAATGCACCGAGATATCAACTGATATAAGTTCACACTTATATCCTCGATTTTCACCCTGAAGAATTAATTTTTTCGTTGAATAACATTGTCTATCGTCTTTGCCTTGAAAAATGGAATCTAAAAACATCTACTTTTTGCTAAATTATTTTGAAAATTTTCGAAAAAATTTTTGTCAAAATGTTTTTGGAAGCAATGTTGAGTGTACATGGAAACTCAACATACACTAATGCATCATTTTTCAAACGATCATGACTAATTTTTGTATTAAGCGTTTCTCAATGTAGTATAGTGCATTCGATGCGGATTTTTAAGCTGCGTCGATCTGTGTTATCAGATTTGCGCTAGCTTAAAAATGCACCGAGATATCAACTGATATAAGTTCACACTTATATCCTCGATTTTCACCCTGAAGAAATAATTTTTTCGTTGAATAACATTGTCCATCGTCTTTGCCTTGAAAAAAGGAATCTAAAAACATCTACTTTTCGCTAAATTATTTTGAAATTTTTCGAAAACATTTTTGTCAAAATGTTTTTGGAAGCAATGTTGAGTGTACATGGAAACTCAACATACACTAATGCATCATTTTTCAAACGATCATAACTAATTTTTGTATCAAGCGTTTCTCAAAGTTGTATAGTGCATTCGATGCGGATTTCTAAGCTGCGTCGATCTGTGTTATCAGATTTGCGCTAGCTTAAAAATGCACCGAGATATCAACTGATATAAGTTCACACTTATATCCTCGATTTTCACCCTGAAGAATTAATTTTTTCGTTGAATAACATTGTCTATCGTCTTTGCCTTGAAAAATGGAATCTAAAAACATCTACTTTTTGCTAAATTATTTTGAAAATTTTCGAAAAAATTTTTGTCAAAATGTTTTTGGAAGCAATGTTGAGTGTACATGGAAACTCAACATACACTAATGCATCATTTTTCAAACGATCATGACTAATTTTTGTATTAAGCGTTTCTCAATGTAGTATAGTGCATTCGATGCGGATTTTTAAGCTGCGTCGATCTGTGTTATCAGATTTGCGCTAGCTTAAAAATGCACCGAGATATCAACTGATATAAGTTCACACTTATATCCTCGATTTTCACCCTGAAGAAATAATTTTTTCGTTGAATAACATTGTCCATCGTCTTTGCCTTGAAAAAAGGAATCTAAAAACATCTACTTTTCGCTAAATTATTTTGAAAATTTTCGAAAAAATTTTTGTCAAAATGTTTTTGGAAGCAATGTTGAGTGTACATGGAAACTCAACATACACTAATGCATCATTTTTCAAACGATCATGACTAATTTTTGTATTAAGCGTTTCTCAATGTAGTATAGTGCATTCGATGCGGATTTTTAAGCTGCGTCGATCTGTGTTATCAGATTTGCGCTAGCTTAAAAATGCACCGAGATATCAACTGATATAAGTTCACACTTATATCCTCGATTTTCACCCTGAAGAATTAATTTTTTCGTTGAATAACATTGTCTATCGTCTTTGCCTTGAAAAATGGAATCTAAAAACATCTACTTTTTGCTAAATTATTTTGAAAATTTTTGAAAAAATTTTTGTCAAAATGTTTTTGGAAGCAATGTTGAGTGTACATGGAAACTCAACATACACTAATGCATCATTTTTCAAACGATCATGACTAATTTTTGTATTAAGCGTTTCTCAATGTAGTATAGTGCATTCGATGCGGATTTTTAAGCTGCGTCGATCTGTGTTATCAGATTTGCGCTAGCTTAAAAATGCACCGAGATATCAACTGATATAAGTTCACACTTATATCCTCGATTTTCACCCTGAAGAAATAATTTTTTCGTTGAATAACATTGTCCATCGTCTTTGCCTTGAAAAAAGGAATCTAAAAACATCTACTTTTCGCTGAATTATTTTGAAATTTTTCGAAAACATTTTTGTCAAAATGTTTTTGGAAGCAATGTTGAGTGTACATGGAAACTCAACATACACTAATGCATCATTTTTCAAACGATCATAACTAATTTTTGTATCAAGCGTTTCTCAATGTTGTATAGTGCATTCGATGCGGATTTTTAAGCTGCTTCGATCTGTGTTATCAGATTTGCGCTAGCTTAAAAATGCACCGAGATATCAACTGATATAAGTTCACACTTATATCCTCGATTTTCACCCTGAAGAATTAATTTTTTCGTTGAATAACATTGTCTATCGTCTTTGCCTTGAAAAATGGAATCTAAAAACATCTACTTTTTGCTAAATTATTTTGAAAATTTTCGAAAAAATTTTTGTCAAAATGTTTTTGGAAGCAATGTTGAGTGTACATGGAAACTCAACATACACTAATGCATCATTTTTCAAACGATCATGACTAATTTTTGTATTAAGCGTTTCTCAATGTAGTATAGTGCATTCGATGCGGATTTTTAAGCTGCGTCGATCTGTGTTATCAGATTTGCGCTAGCTTAAAAATGCACCGAGATATCAACTGATATAAGTTCACACTTATATCCTCGATTTTCACCCTGAAGAAATAATTTTTTCGTTGAATAACATTGTCCATCGTCTTTGCCTTGAAAAAAGGAATCTAAAAACATCTACTTTTCGCTAAATTATTTTGAAATTTTTCGAAAACATTTTTGTCAAAATGTTTTTGGAAGCAATGTTGAGTGTACATGGAAACTCAACATACACTAATGCATCATTTTTCAAACGATCATAACTAATTTTTGTATCAAGCGTTTCTCAATGTTGTATAGTGCATTCGATGCGGATTTTTAAGCTGCTTCGATCTGTGTTATCAGATTTGCGCTAGCTTAAAAATGCACCGAGATATCAACTGATATAAGTTCACACTTATATCCTCGATTTTCACCCTGAAGAATTAATTTTTTCGTTGAATAACATTGTCTATCGTCTTTGCCTTGAAAAATGGAATCTAAAAACATCTACTTTTTGCTAAATTATTTTGAAAATTTTCGAAAAAATTTTTGTCAAAATGTTTTTGGAAGCAATGTTGAGTGTACATGGAAACTCAACATACACTAATGCATCATTTTTCAAACGATCATGACTAATTTTTGTATTAAGCGTTTCTCAATGTAGTATAGTGCATTCGATGCGGATTTTTAAGCTGCGTCGATCTGTGTTATCAGATTTGCGCTAGCTTAAAAATGCACCGAGATATCAACTGATATAAGTTCACACTTATATCCTCGATTTTCACCCTGAAGAAATAATTTTTTCGTTGAATAACATTGTCCATCGTCTTTGCCTTGAAAAAAGGAATCTAAAAACATCTACTTTTCGCTAAATTATTTTGAAATTTTTCGAAAACATTTTTGTCAAAATGTTTTTGGAAGCAATGTTGAGTGTACATGGAAACTCAACATACACTAATGCATCATTTTTCAAACGATCATAACTAATTTTTGTATCAAGCGTTTCTCAATGTTGTATAGTGCATTCGATGCGGATTTTTAAGCTGCTTCGATCTGTGTTATCAGATTTGCGCTAGCTTAAAAATGCACCGAGATATCAACTGATATAAGTTCACACTTATATCCTCGATTTTCACCCTGAAGAATTAATTTTTTCGTTGAATAACATTGTCTATCGTCTTTGCCTTGAAAAATGGAATCTAAAAACATCTACTTTTTGCTAAATTATTTTGAAAATTTTCGAAAAAATTTTTGTCAAAATGTTTTTGGAAGCAATGTTGAGTGTACATGGAAACTCAACATACACTAATGCATCATTTTTCAAACGATCATGACTAATTTTTGTATTAAGCGTTTCTCAATGTTGTATAGTGCATTCGATGCGGATTTCTAAGCTGCGTCGATCTGTGTTATCAGATTTGCGCTAGCTTAAAAATGCACCGAGATATCAACTGATATAAGTTCACACTTATATCCTCGATTTTCACCCTGAAGAAATAATTTTTTCGTTGAATAACATTGTCCATCGTCTTTGCCTTGAAAAAAGGAATCTAAAAACATCTACTTTTCGCTAAATTATTTTGAAATTTTTCGAAAACATTTTTGTCAAAATGTTTTTGGAAGCAATGTTGAGTGTACATGGAAACTCAACATACACTAATGCATCATTTTTCAAACGATCATAACTAATTTTTGTATCAAGCGTTTCTCAATGTTGTATAGTGCATTCGATGCGGATTTCTAAGCTGCGTCGATCTGTGTTATCAGATTTGCGCTAGCTTAAAAATGCACCGAGATATCAACTGATATAAGTTCACACTTATATCCTCGATTTTCACCCTGAAGAATTAATTTTTTCGTTGAATAACATTGTCTATCGTCTTTGCCTTGAAAAATGGAATCTAAAAACATCTACTTTTTGCTAAATTATTTTGAAAATTTTCGAAAAAATTTTTGTCAAAATGTTTTTGGAAGCAATGTTGAGTGTACATGGAAACTCAACATACACTAATGCATCATTTTTCAAACGATCATGACTAATTTTTGTATTAAGCGTTTCTCAATGTAGTATAGTGCATTCGATGCGGATTTTTAAGCTGCGTCGATCTGTGTTATCAGATTTGCGCTAGCTTAAAAATGCACCGAGATATCAACTGATATAAGTTCACACTTATATCCTCGATTTTCACCCTGAAGAAATAATTTTTTCGTTGAATAACATTGTCCATCGTCTTTGCCTTGAAAAAAGGAATCTAAAAACATCTACTTTTCGCTAAATTATTTTGAAAATTTTCGAAAAAATTTTTGTCAAAATGTTTTTGGAAGCAATGTTGAGTGTACATGGAAACTCAACATACACTAATGCATCATTTTTCAAACGATCATGACTAATTTTTGTATTAAGCGTTTCTCAATGTAGTATAGTGCATTCGATGCGGATTTTTAAGCTGCGTCGATCTGTGTTATCAGATTTGCGCTAGCTTAAAAATGCACCGAGATATCAACTGATATAAGTTCACACTTATATCCTCGATTTTCACCCTGAAGAATTAATTTTTTCGTTGAATAACATTGTCTATCGTCTTTGCCTTGAAAAATGGAATCTAAAAACATCTACTTTTTGCTAAATTATTTTGAAAATTTTTGAAAAAATTTTTGTCAAAATGTTTTTGGAAGCAATGTTGAGTGTACATGGAAACTCAACATACACTAATGCATCATTTTTCAAACGATCATGACTAATTTTTGTATTAAGCGTTTCTCAATGTAGTATAGTGCATTCGATGCGGATTTTTAAGCTGCGTCGATCTGTGTTATCAGATTTGCGCTAGCTTAAAAATGCACCGAGATATCAACTGATATAAGTTCACACTTATATCCTCGATTTTCACCCTGAAGAAATAATTTTTTCGTTGAATAACATTGTCCATCGTCTTTGCCTTGAAAAAAGGAATCTAAAAACATCTACTTTTCGCTAAATTATTTTGAAATTTTTCGAAAACATTTTTGTCAAAATGTTTTTGGAAGCAATGTTGAGTGTACATGGAAACTCAACATACACTAATGCATCATTTTTCAAACGATCATAACTAATTTTTGTATCAAGCGTTTCTCAATGTTGTATAGTGCATTCGATGCGGATTTTTAAGCTGCTTCGATCTGTGTTATCAGATTTGCGCTAGCTTAAAAATGCACCGAGATATCAACTGATATAAGTTCACACTTATATCCTCGATTTTCACCCTGAAGAATTAATTTTTTCGTTGAATAACATTGTCTATCGTCTTTGCCTTGAAAAATGGAATCTAAAAACATCTACTTTTTGCTAAATTATTTTGAAAATTTTCGAAAAAATTTTTGTCAAAATGTTTTTGGAAGCAATGTTGAGTGTACATGGAAACTCAACATACACTAATGCATCATTTTTCAAACGATCATGACTAATTTTTGTATTAAGCGTTTCTCAATGTAGTATAGTGCATTCGATGCGGATTTTTAAGCTGCGT
Source organism: Auanema rhodensis (assembly GCA_964057225.1). NCBI lineage: Eukaryota > Metazoa > Nematoda > Chromadorea > Rhabditida > Rhabditidae > Auanema > Auanema rhodense. The sequence continues at coordinate 1,876,149 of OZ059899.1, read as the reverse complement.
CGATCTGTGTTATCAGATTTGCGCTAGCTTAAAAATGCACCGAGATATCAACTGATATAAGTTCACACTTATATCCTCGATTTTCACCCTGAAGAAATAATTTTTTCGTTGAATAACATTGTCCATCGTCTTTGCCTTGAAAAAAGGAATCTAAAAACATCTACTTTTCGCTAAATTATTTTGAAATTTTTCGAAAACATTTTTGTCAAAATGTTTTTGGAAGCAATGTTGAGTGTACATGGAAACTCAACATACACTAATGCATCATTTTTCAAACGATCATAACTAATTTTTGTATCAAGCGTTTCTCAATGTTGTATAGTGCATTCGATGCGGATTTTTAAGCTGCTTCGATCTGTGTTATCAGATTTGCGCTAGCTTAAAAATGCACCGAGATATCAACTGATATAAGTTCACACTTATATCCTCGATTTTCACCCTGAAGAATTAATTTTTTCGTTGAATAACATTGTCTATCGTCTTTGCCTTGAAAAATGGAATCTAAAAACATCTACTTTTTGCTAAATTATTTTGAAAATTTTCGAAAAAATTTTTGTCAAAATGTTTTTGGAAGCAATGTTGAGTGTACATGGAAACTCAACATACACTAATGCATCATTTTTCAAACGATCATAACTAATTTTTGTATCAAGCGTTTCTCAATGTTGTATAGTGCATTCGATGCGGATTTCTAAGCTGCGTCGATCTGTGTTATCAGATTTGCGCTAGCTTAAAAATGCACCGAGATATCAACTGATATAAGTTCACACTTATATCCTCGATTTTCACCCTGAAGAATTAATTTTTTCGTTGAATAACATTGTCTATCGTCTTTGCCTTGAAAAATGGAATCTAAAAACATCTACTTTTTGCTAAATTATTTTGAAAATTTTCGAAAAAATTTTTGTCAAAATGTTTTTGGAAGCAATGTTGAGTGTACATGGAAACTCAACATACACTAATGCATCATTTTTCAAACGATCATGACTAATTTTTGTATTAAGCGTTTCTCAATGTAGTATAGTGCATTCGATGCGGATTTTTAAGCTGCGTCGATCTGTGTTATCAGATTTGCGCTAGCTTAAAAATGCACCGAGATATCAACTGATATAAGTTCACACTTATATCCTCGATTTTCACCCTGAAGAAATAATTTTTTCGTTGAATAACATTGTCCATCGTCTTTGCCTTGAAAAAAGGAATCTAAAAACATCTACTTTTCGCTAAATTATTTTGAAAATTTTCGAAAAAATTTTTGTCAAAATGTTTTTGGAAGCAATGTTGAGTGTACATGGAAACTCAACATACACTAATGCATCATTTTTCAAACGATCATGACTAATTTTTGTATTAAGCGTTTCTCAATGTAGTATAGTGCATTCGATGCGGATTTTTAAGCTGCGTCGATCTGTGTTATCAGATTTGCGCTAGCTTAAAAATGCACCGAGATATCAACTGATATAAGTTCACACTTATATCCTCGATTTTCACCCTGAAGAATTAATTTTTTCGTTGAATAACATTGTCTATCGTCTTTGCCTTGAAAAATGGAATCTAAAAACATCTACTTTTTGCTAAATTATTTTGAAAATTTTTGAAAAAATTTTTGTCAAAATGTTTTTGGAAGCAATGTTGAGTGTACATGGAAACTCAACATACACTAATGCATCATTTTTCAAACGATCATGACTAATTTTTGTATTAAGCGTTTCTCAATGTAGTATAGTGCATTCGATGCGGATTTTTAAGCTGCGTCGATCTGTGTTATCAGATTTGCGCTAGCTTAAAAATGCACCGAGATATCAACTGATATAAGTTCACACTTATATCCTCGATTTTCACCCTGAAGAAATAATTTTTTCGTTGAATAACATTGTCCATCGTCTTTGCCTTGAAAAAAGGAATCTAAAAACATCTACTTTTCGCTAAATTATTTTGAAATTTTTCGAAAACATTTTTGTCAAAATGTTTTTGGAAGCAATGTTGAGTGTACATGGAAACTCAACATACACTAATGCATCATTTTTCAAACGATCATAACTAATTTTTGTATCAAGCGTTTCTCAATGTTGTATAGTGCATTCGATGCGGATTTTTAAGCTGCTTCGATCTGTGTTATCAGATTTGCGCTAGCTTAAAAATGCACCGAGATATCAACTGATATAAGTTCACACTTATATCCTCGATTTTCACCCTGAAGAATTAATTTTTTCGTTGAATAACATTGTCTATCGTCTTTGCCTTGAAAAATGGAATCTAAAAACATCTACTTTTTGCTAAATTATTTTGAAAATTTTCGAAAAAATTTTTGTCAAAATGTTTTTGGAAGCAATGTTGAGTGTACATGGAAACTCAACATACACTAATGCATCATTTTTCAAACGATCATGACTAATTTTTGTATTAAGCGTTTCTCAATGTAGTATAGTGCATTCGATGCGGATTTTTAAGCTGCGTCGATCTGTGTTATCAGATTTGCGCTAGCTTAAAAATGCACCGAGATATCAACTGATATAAGTTCACACTTATATCCTCGATTTTCACCCTGAAGAAATAATTTTTTCGTTGAATAACATTGTCCATCGTCTTTGCCTTGAAAAAAGGAATCTAAAAACATCTACTTTTCGCTAAATTATTTTGAAATTTTTCGAAAACATTTTTGTCAAAATGTTTTTGGAAGCAATGTTGAGTGTACATGGAAACTCAACATACACTAATGCATCATTTTTCAAACGATCATAACTAATTTTTGTATCAAGCGTTTCTCAATGTTGTATAGTGCATTCGATGCGGATTTTTAAGCTGCTTCGATCTGTGTTATCAGATTTGCGCTAGCTTAAAAATGCACCGAGATATCAACTGATATAAGTTCACACTTATATCCTCGATTTTCACCCTGAAGAATTAATTTTTTCGTTGAATAACATTGTCTATCGTCTTTGCCTTGAAAAATGGAATCTAAAAACATCTACTTTTTGCTAAATTATTTTGAAAATTTTCGAAAAAATTTTTGTCAAAATGTTTTTGGAAGCAATGTTGAGTGTACATGGAAACTCAACATACACTAATGCATCATTTTTCAAACGATCATGACTAATTTTTGTATTAAGCGTTTCTCAATGTAGTATAGTGCATTCGATGCGGATTTTTAAGCTGCGTCGATCTGTGTTATCAGATTTGCGCTAGCTTAAAAATGCACCGAGATATCAACTGATATAAGTTCACACTTATATCCTCGATTTTCACCCTGAAGAAATAATTTTTTCGTTGAATAACATTGTCCATCGTCTTTGCCTTGAAAAAAGGAATCTAAAAACATCTACTTTTCGCTAAATTATTTTGAAATTTTTCGAAAACATTTTTGTCAAAATGTTTTTGGAAGCAATGTTGAGTGTACATGGAAACTCAACATACACTAATGCATCATTTTTCAAACGATCATAACTAATTTTTGTATTAAGCGTTTCTCAATGTAGTATAGTGCATTCGATGCGGATTTTTAAGCTGCGTCGATCTGTGTTATCAGATTTGCGCTAGCTTAAAAATACACCGAGATATCAACTGATATAAGTTCACACTTATATCCTCGATTTTCACCCTGAAGAATTAATTTTTTCGTTGAATAACATTGTCTATCGTCTTTGCCTTGAAAACTGGAATCTAAAAACATCTACTTTTTGCTAAATTATTTTGAAAATTTTCGAAAAAATTTTTGTCAAAATGTTTTTGGAAGCAATGTTGAGTGTACATGGAAACTCAACATACACTAATGCATCATTTTTCAAACGATCATGACTAATTTTTGTATTAAGCGTTTCTCAATGTAGTATAGTGCATTCGATGCGGATTTTTAAGCTGCGTCGATCTGTGTTATCAGATTTGCGCTAGCTTAAAAATGCACCGAGATATCAACTGATATAAGTTCACACTTATATCCTCGATTTTCACCCTGAAGAAATAATTTTTTCGTTGAATAACATTGTCCATCGTCTTTGCCTTGAAAAAAGGAATCTAAAAACATCTACTTTTCGCTAAATTATTTTGAAATTTTTCGAAAACATTTTTGTCAAAATGTTTTTGGAAGCAATGTTGAGTGTACATGGAAACTCAACATACACTAATGCATCATTTTTCAAACGATCATAACTAATTTTTGTATTAAGCGTTTCTCAATGTAGTATAGTGCATTCGATGCGGATTTTTAAGCTGCGTCGATCTGTGTTATCAGATTTGCGCTAGCTTAAAAATACACCGAGATATCAACTGATATAAGTTCACACTTATATCCTCGATTTTCACCCTGAAGAATTAATTTTTTCGTTGAATAACATTGTCTATCGTCTTTGCCTTGAAAACTGGAATCTAAAAACATCTACTTTTTGCTAAATTATTTTGAAAATTTTCGAAAAAATTTTTGTCAAAATGTTTTTGGAAGCAATGTTGAGTGTACATGGAAACTCAACATACACTAATGCATCATTTTTCAAACGATCATAACTAATTTTTGTATCAAGCGTTTCTCAATGTTGTATAGTGCATTCGATGCGGATTTTTACGCTGCGTCGATCTGTGTTATCAGATTTGCGCTAGCTTAAAAATGCACCGAGATATCAACTGATATAAGTTCACACTTATATCCTCGATTTTCACCCTGAAGAAATAATTTTTTCGTTGAATAACATTGTCCATCGTCTTTGCCTTGAAAAAAGGATTCTAAAAACATCTACTTTTGGCTAAATTATTTTGAAATTTTTCGAAAAAATTTTTGTCAAAATGTTTTTGGAAGCAATGTTGAGTGTACATGGAAACTCAACATACACTAATGCATCATTTTTCAAACGATCATAACTAATTTTTGTATTAAGCGTTTCTCTATGTAGTATAGTGCATTCGATGCGGATTTTTAAGCTGCGTCGATCTGTGTTATCAGATTTGCGCTAGCTTAAAAATGCACCGAGATATCAACTGATATAAGTTCACACTTATATCCTCGATTTTCACCCTAAAGAATTAATTTTTTCGTTGAATAACATTGTCTATCGTCTTTGCCTTGAAAAATGGAATCTAAAAACATCTACTTTTTGCTAAATTATTTCGAAATTTTTCGAAAAAATTTTTGTCAAAATGTTTTTGGAAGCAATGTTGAGTGTACATGGAAACTCAACATACACTAATGCATCATTTTTCAAACGATCATAACTAATTTTTGTATCAAGCGTTTCTCAATGTAGTATAGTGCATTCGATGCGGATTTTTAAGCTGCGTCGATCTTTGTTATCAGATTTGCGCTAGCTTGAAAATGCACCGAGATATCAACTGATATAAGTTCACACTTATATCCTCGATTTTCACCCTGAAGAATTAATTTTTTCGTTGAATAACATTGTCCATCGTCTTTGCCTTGAAAAAAGGATTCTAAAAACATCTACTTTTGGCTAAATTATTTTGAAATTTTTCGAAAAAATTTTTGTCAAAATGTTTTTGGAAGCAATGTTGAGTGTACATGGAAACTCAACATACACTAATGCATCATTTTTCAAACGATCATAACTAATTTTTGTATTAAGCGTTTCTCTATGTAGTATAGTGCATTCGATGCGGATTTTTAAGCTGCGTCGATCTGTGTTATCAGATTTGCGCTAGCTTAAAAATGCACCGAGATATCAACTGATATAAGTTCACACTTATATCCTCGATTTTCACCCTAAAGAATTAATTTTTTCGTTGAATAACATTGTCTATCGTCTTTGCCTTGAAAAATGGAATCTAAAAACATCTACTTTTTGCTAAATTATTTCGAAATTTTTCGAAAAAATTTTTGTCAAAATGTTTTTGGAAGCAATGTTGAGTGTACATGGAAACTCAACATACACTAATGCATCATTTTTCAAACGATCATAACTAATTTTTGTATCAAGCGTTTCTCAATGTAGTATAGTGCATTCGATGCGGATTTTTAAGCTGCGTCGATCTTTGTTATCAGATTTGCGCTAGCTTGAAAATGCACCGAGATATCAACTGATATAAGTTCACACTTATATCCTCGATTTTCACCCTGAAGAATTAATTTTTTCGTTGAATAACGTTGTCTATCGTCTTTGCCTTGAAAAATGGAATCTAAAAACATCTACTTTTTGCTAAATTATTTCGAAATTTTTCGAAAAAATTTTTGTCAAAATGTTTTTGGAAGCAATGTTGAGTGTACATGGAAACTCAACATACACTAATGCATCATTTTTCAAACGCTCATAACTAATTTTTGTATTAAGCGTTTCTCAATGTAGTATAGTGCATTCGATGCGCATTTTTAAGTTGCGTCGATCTGTGTTATCAGATTTGCGCTAGCTTAAAAATGCACCGAGATATCAACTGATATAAGTTCACACTTATATCCTCGATTTTCACCCTGAAGAAATAATTTTTTCGTTGAATAACGTTGTCTATCGTCTTTGCCTTGAAAAATGGAATCTAAAAACATCTACTTTTTGCTAAATTATTTCGAAATTTTTCGAAAAAATTTTTGTCAAAATGTTTTTGGAAGCAATGTTGAGTGTACATGGAAACTCAACATACACTAATGCATCATTTTTCAAACGCTCATAACTAATTTTTGTATTAAGCGTTTCTCAATGTAGTATAGTGCATTCGATGCGCATTTTTAAGTTGCGTCGATCTGTGTTATCAGATTTGCGCTAGCTTAAAAATGCACCGAGATATCAACTGATATAAGTTCACACTTATATCCTCGATTTTCACCCTGAAGAAATAATTTTTTCGTTGAATAACATTGTCCATCGTCTTTGCCTTGAAAAAAGGATTCTAAAAACATCTACTTTTTGCTAAATTATTTTGAAATTTTTCGAAAAAATTTTTGTCAAAATGTTTTTGGTAGCAATGTTGAGTGTACATGGAAACTCAACATACACTAATGCATCATTTTTCAAACGATCATAACTAATTTTTGTATTAAGCGTTTCTCAATGTAGTATAGTGCATTCGATGCGGATTTTTGAGCTGCGTCGATCTGTGTTTTCAGATTTGCGCTAGCTTAAAAATGCACCGAGATATCAACTGATATAAGTTCACACTTATATCCTCGATTTTCACCCTGAAGAAATAATTTTTTCGTTGAATAACATTGTCCATCGTCTTTGCCTTGAAAAAAGGATTCTAAAAACATCTACTTTTGGCTAAATTATTTTGAAATTTTTCGAAAAAATTTTTGTCAAAATGTTTTTGGAAGCAATGTTGAGTGTACATGGAAACTCAACATACACTAATGCATCATTTTTCAAACGATCATAACTAATTTTTGTATTAAGCGTTTCTCTATGTAGTATAGTGCATTCGATGCGGATTTTTAAGCTGCGTCGATCTGTGTTATCAGATTTGCGCTAGCTTAAAAATGCACCGAGATATCAACTGATATAAGTTCACACTTATATCCTCGATTTTCACCCTAAAGAATTAATTTTTTCGTTGAATAACATTGTCTATCGTCTTTGCCTTGAAAAATGGAATCTAAAAACATCTACTTTTTGCTAAATTATTTCGAAATTTTTCGAAAAAATTTTTGTCAAAATGTTTTTGGAAGCAATGTTGAGTGTACATGGAAACTCAACATACACTAATGCATCATTTTTCAAACGATCATAACTAATTTTTGTATCAAGCGTTTCTCAATGTAGTATAGTGCATTCGATGCGGATTTTTAAGCTGCGTCGATCTTTGTTATCAGATTTGCGCTAGCTTGAAAATGCACCGAGATATCAACTGATATAAGTTCACACTTATATCCTCGATTTTCACCCTGAAGAATTAATTTTTTCGTTGAATAACGTCGTCTATCGTCTTTGCCTTGAAAAAAGGATTCTAAAAACATCTACTTTTGGCTAAATTATTTTGAAATTTTTCGAAAAAATTTTTGTCAAAATGTTTTTGGAAGCAATGTTGAGTGTACATGGAAACTCAACATACACTAATGCATCATTTTTCAAACGATCATAACTAATTTTTGTATTAAGCGTTTCTCTATGTAGTATAGTGCATTCGATGCGGATTTTTAAGCTGCGTCGATCTGTGTTATCAGATTTGCGCTAGCTTAAAAATGCACCGAGATATCAACTGATATAAGTTCACACTTATATCCTCGATTTTCACCCTGAAGAATTAATTTTTTCGTTGAATAACATTGTCCATCGTCTTTGCCTTGAAAAATGGAATCTAAAAACATCTACTTTTTGCTAAATTATTTTGAAAATTTTCGAAAAAATTTTTGTCAAAATGTTTTTGGAAGCAATGTTGAGTGTACATGGAAACTCAACATACACTAATGCATCATTTTTCAAACGATCATGACTAATTTTTGTATTAAGCGTTTCTCAATGTAGTATAGTGCATTCGATGCGGATTTTTAAGCTGCGTCGATCTGTGTTATCAGATTTGCGCTAGCTTAAAAATGCACCGAGATATCAACTGATATAAGTTCACACTTATATCCTCGATTTTCACCCTGAAGAAATAGTTTTTTCGTTGAATAACATTGTCCATCGTCTTTGCCTTGAAAAAAGGAATCTAAAAACATCTACTTTTCGCTAAATTATTTTGAAATTTTTCGAAAACATTTTTGTCAAAATGTTTTTGGAAGCAATGTTGAGTGTACATGGAAACTCAACATACACTAATGCATCATTTTTCAAACGATCATGACTAATTTTTGTATTAAGCGTTTCTCAATGTAGTATAGTGCATTCGATGCGGATTTTTAAGCTGCGTCGATCTGTGTTATCAGATTTGCGCTAGCTTAAAAATGCACCGAGATATCAACTGATATAAGTTCACACTTATATCCTCGATTTTCACCCTGAAGAAATAATTTTTTCGTTGAATAACATTGTCCATCGTCTTTGCCTTGAAAAAAGGAATCTAAAAACATCTACTTTTCGCTAAATTATTTTGAAATTTTTCGAAAACATTTTTGTCAAAATGTTTTTGGAAGCAATGTTGAGTGTACATGGAAACTCAACATACACTAATGCATCATTTTTCAAACGATCATAACTAATTTTTGTATCAAGCGTTTCTCAATGTTGTATAGTGCATTCGATGCGGATTTCTAAGCTGCGTCGATCTGTGTTATCAGATTTGCGCTAGCTTAAAAATGCACCGAGATATCAACTGATATAAGTTCACACTTATATCCTCGATTTTCACCCTGAAGAATTAATTTTTTCGTTGAATAACATTGTCTATCGTCTTTGCCTTGAAAAATGGAATCTAAAAACATCTACTTTTTGCTAAATTATTTTGAAAATTTTCGAAAAAATTTTTGTCAAAATGTTTTTGGAAGCAATGTTGAGTGTACATGGAAACTCAACATACACTAATGCATCATTTTTCAAACGATCATGACTAATTTTTGTATTAAGCGTTTCTCAATGTAGTATAGTGCATTCGATGCGGATTTTTAAGCTGCGTCGATCTGTGTTATCAGATTTGCGCTAGCTTAAAAATGCACCGAGATATCAACTGATATAAGTTCACACTTATATCCTCGATTTTCACCCTGAAGAAATAATTTTTTCGTTGAATAACATTGTCCATCGTCTTTGCCTTGAAAAAAGGAATCTAAAAACATCTACTTTTCGCTAAATTATTTTGAAATTTTTCGAAAACATTTTTGTCAAAATGTTTTTGGAAGCAATGTTGAGTGTACATGGAAACTCAACATACACTAATGCATCATTTTTCAAACGATCATAACTAATTTTTGTATCAAGCGTTTCTCAATGTTGTATAGTGCATTCGATGCGGATTTCTAAGCTGCGTCGATCTGTGTTATCAGATTTGCGCTAGCTTAAAAATGCACCGAGATATCAACTGATATAAGTTCACACTTATATCCTCGATTTTCACCCTGAAGAATTAATTTTTTCGTTGAATAACATTGTCTATCGTCTTTGCCTTGAAAAATGGAATCTAAAAACATCTACTTTTTGCTAAATTATTTTGAAAATTTTCGAAAAAATTTTTGTCAAAATGTTTTTGGAAGCAATGTTGAGTGTACATGGAAACTCAACATACACTAATGCATCATTTTTCAAACGATCATGACTAATTTTTGTATTAAGCGTTTCTCAATGTAGTATAGTGCATTCGATGCGGATTTTTAAGCTGCGTCGATCTGTGTTATCAGATTTGCGCTAGCTTAAAAATGCACCGAGATATCAACTGATATAAGTTCACACTTATATCCTCGATTTTCACCCTGAAGAAATAATTTTTTCGTTGAATAACATTGTCCATCGTCTTTGCCTTGAAAAAAGGAATCTAAAAACATCTACTTTTCGCTAAATTATTTTGAAAATTTTCGAAAAAATTTTTGTCAAAATGTTTTTGGAAGCAATGTTGAGTGTACATGGAAACTCAACATACACTAATGCATCATTTTTCAAACGATCATGACTAATTTTTGTATTAAGCGTTTCTCAATGTAGTATAGTGCATTCGATGCGGATTTTTAAGCTGCGTCGATCTGTGTTATCAGATTTGCGCTAGCTTAAAAATGCACCGAGATATCAACTGATATAAGTTCACACTTATATCCTCGATTTTCACCCTGAAGAATTAATTTTTTCGTTGAATAACATTGTCTATCGTCTTTGCCTTGAAAAATGGAATCTAAAAACATCTACTTTTTGCTAAATTATTTTGAAAATTTTTGAAAAAATTTTTGTCAAAATGTTTTTGGAAGCAATGTTGAGTGTACATGGAAACTCAACATACACTAATGCATCATTTTTCAAACGATCATGACTAATTTTTGTATTAAGCGTTTCTCAATGTAGTATAGTGCATTCGATGCGGATTTTTAAGCTGCGTCGATCTGTGTTATCAGATTTGCGCTAGCTTAAAAATGCACCGAGATATCAACTGATATAAGTTCACACTTATATCCTCGATTTTCACCCTGAAGAAATAATTTTTTCGTTGAATAACATTGTCCATCGTCTTTGCCTTGAAAAAAGGAATCTAAAAACATCTACTTTTCGCTAAATTATTTTGAAATTTTTCGAAAACATTTTTGTCAAAATGTTTTTGGAAGCAATGTTGAGTGTACATGGAAACTCAACATACACTAATGCATCATTTTTCAAACGATCATAACTAATTTTTGTATCAAGCGTTTCTCAATGTTGTATAGTGCATTCGATGCGGATTTTTAAGCTGCTTCGATCTGTGTTATCAGATTTGCGCTAGCTTAAAAATGCACCGAGATATCAACTGATATAAGTTCACACTTATATCCTCGATTTTCACTCTGAAGAATTAATTTTTTCGTTGAATAACATTGTCTATCGTCTTTGCCTTGAAAAATGGAATCTAAAAACATCTACTTTTTGCTAAATTATTTTGAAAATTTTCGAAAAAATTTTTGTCAAAATGTTTTTGGAAGCAATGTTGAGTGTACATGGAAACTCAACATACACTAATGCATCATTTTTCAAACGATCATGACTAATTTTTGTATTAAGCGTTTCTCAATGTAGTATAGTGCATTCGATGCGGATTTTTAAGCTGCGTCGATCTGTGTTATCAGATTTGCGCTAGCTTAAAAATGCACCGAGATATCAACTGATATAAGTTCACACTTATATCCTCGATTTTCACCCTGAAGAAATAATTTTTTCGTTGAATAACATTGTCCATCGTCTTTGCCTTGAAAAAAGGAATCTAAAAACATCTACTTTTCGCTAAATTATTTTGAAATTTTTCGAAAACATTTTTGTCAAAATGTTTTTGGAAGCAATGTTGAGTGTACATGGAAACTCAACATACACTAATGCATCATTTTTCAAACGATCATAACTAATTTTTGTATCAAGCGTTTCTCAATGTTGTATAGTGCATTCGATGCGGATTTTTAAGCTGCTTCGATCTGTGTTATCAGATTTGCGCTAGCTTAAAAATGCACCGAGATATCAACTGATATAAGTTCACACTTATATCCTCGATTTTCACCCTGAAGAATTAATTTTTTCGTTGAATAACATTGTCTATCGTCTTTGCCTTGAAAAATGGAATCTAAAAACATCTACTTTTTGCTAAATTATTTTGAAAATTTTCGAAAAAATTTTTGTCAAAATGTTTTTGGAAGCAATGTTGAGTGTACATGGAAACTCAACATACACTAATGCATCATTTTTCAAACGATCATGACTAATTTTTGTATTAAGCGTTTCTCAATGTAGTATAGTGCATTCGATGCGGATTTTTAAGCTGCGTCGATCTGTGTTATCAGATTTGCGCTAGCTTAAAAATGCACCGAGATATCAACTGATATAAGTTCACACTTATATCCTCGATTTTCACCCTGAAGAAATAATTTTTTCGTTGAATAACATTGTCCATCGTCTTTGCCTTGAAAAAAGGAATCTAAAAACATCTACTTTTCGCTAAATTATTTTGAAATTTTTCGAAAACATTTTTGTCAAAATGTTTTTGGAAGCAATGTTGAGTGTACATGGAAACTCAACATACACTAATGCATCATTTTTCAAACGATCATAACTAATTTTTGTATTAAGCGTTTCTCAATGTAGTATAGTGCATTCGATGCGGATTTTTAAGCTGCGTCGATCTGTGTTATCAGATTTGCGCTAGCTTAAAAATACACCGAGATATCAACTGATATAAGTTCACACTTATATCCTCGATTTTCACCCTGAAGAATTAATTTTTTCGTTGAATAACATTGTCTATCGTCTTTGCCTTGAAAACTGGAATCTAAAAACATCTACTTTTTGCTAAATTATTTTGAAAATTTTCGAAAAAATTTTTGTCAAAATGTTTTTGGAAGCAATGTTGAGTGTACATGGAAACTCAACATACACTAATGCATCATTTTTCAAACGATCATGACTAATTTTTGTATTAAGCGTTTCTCAATGTAGTATAGTGCATTCGATGCGGATTTTTAAGCTGCGTCGATCTGTGTTATCAGATTTGCGCTAGCTTAAAAATGCACCGAGATATCAACTGATATAAGTTCACACTTATATCCTCGATTTTCACCCTGAAGAAATAATTTTTTCGTTGAATAACATTGTCCATCGTCTTTGCCTTGAAAAAAGGAATCTAAAAACATCTACTTTTCGCTAAATTATTTTGAAATTTTTCGAAAACATTTTTGTCAAAATGTTTTTGGAAGCAATGTTGAGTGTACATGGAAACTCAACATACACTAATGCATCATTTTTCAAACGATCATAACTAATTTTTGTATTAAGCGTTTCTCAATGTAGTATAGTGCATTCGATGCGGATTTTTAAGCTGCGTCGATCTGTGTTATCAGATTTGCGCTAGCTTAAAAATACACCGAGATATCAACTGATATAAGTTCACACTTATATCCTCGATTTTCACCCTGAAGAATTAATTTTTTCGTTGAATAACATTGTCTATCGTCTTTGCCTTGAAAACTGGAATCTAAAAACATCTACTTTTTGCTAAATTATTTTGAAAATTTTCGAAAAAATTTTTGTCAAAATGTTTTTGGAAGCAATGTTGAGTGTACATGGAAACTCAACATACACTAATGCATCATTTTTCAAACGATCATGACTAATTTTTGTATTAAGCGTTTCTCAATGTAGTATAGTGCATTCGATGCGGATTTTTAAGCTGCGTCGATCTGTGTTATCAGATTTGCGCTAGCTTAAAAATGCACCGAGATATCAACTGATATAAGTTCACACTTATATCCTCGATTTTCACCCTGAAGAAATAATTTTTTCGTTGAATAACATTGTCCATCGTCTTTGCCTTGAAAAAAGGAATCTAAAAACATCTACTTTTCGCTAAATTATTTTGAAATTTTTCGAAAACATTTTTGTCAAAATGTTTTTGGAAGCAATGTTGAGTGTACATGGAAACTCAACATACACTAATGCATCATTTTTCAAACGATCATAACTAATTTTTGTATTAAGCGTTTCTCAATGTAGTATAGTGCATTCGATGCGGATTTTTAAGCTGCGTCGATCTGTGTTATCAGATTTGCGCTAGCTTAAAAATACACCGAGATATCAACTGATATAAGTTCACACTTATATCCTCGATTTTCACCCTGAAGAATTAATTTTTTCGTTGAATAACATTGTCTATCGTCTTTGCCTTGAAAACTGGAATCTAAAAACATCTACTTTTTGCTAAATTATTTTGAAAATTTTCGAAAAAATTTTTGTCAAAATGTTTTTGGAAGCAATGTTGAGTGTACATGGAAACTCAACATACACTAATGCATCATTTTTCAAACGATCATAACTAATTTTTGTATCAAGCGTTTCTCAATGTTGTATAGTGCATTCGATGCGGATTTTTACGCTGCGTCGATCTGTGTTATCAGATTTGCGCTAGCTTAAAAATACACCGAGATATCAACTGATATAAGTTCACACTTATATCCTCGATTTTCACCCTGAAGAAATAATTTTTTCGTTGAATAACATTGTCCATCGTCTTTGCCTTGAAAAAAGGATTCTAAAAACATCTACTTTTGGCTAAATTATTTTGAAATTTTTCGAAAAAATTTTTGTCAAAATGTTTTTGGAAGCAATGTTGAGTGTACATGGAAACTCAACATACACTAATGCATCATTTTTCAAACGATCATAACTAATTTTTGTATTAAGCGTTTCTCTATGTAGTATAGTGCATTCGATGCGGATTTTTAAGCTGCGTCGATCTGTGTTATCAGATTTGCGCTAGCTTAAAAATGCACCGAGATATCAACTGATATAAGTTCACACTTATATCCTCGATTTTCACCCTAAAGAATTAATTTTTTCGTTGAATAACATTGTCTATCGTCTTTGCCTTGAAAAATGGAATCTAAAAACATCTACTTTTTGCTAAATTATTTCGAAATTTTTCGAAAAAATTTTTGTCAAAATGTTTTTGGAAGCAATGTTGAGTGTACATGGAAACTCAACATACACTAATGCATCATTTTTCAAACGATCATAACTAATTTTTGTATCAAGCGTTTCTCAATGTAGTATAGTGCATTCGATGCGGATTTTTAAGCTGCGTCGATCTTTGTTATCAGATTTGCGCTAGCTTGAAAATGCACCGAGATATCAACTGATATAAGTTCACACTTATATCCTCGATTTTCACCCTGAAGAATTAATTTTTTCGTTGAATAACGTTGTCTATCGTCTTTGCCTTGAAAAATGGAATCTAAAAACATCTACTTTTTGCTAAATTATTTCGAAATTTTTCGAAAAAATTTTTGTCAAAATGTTTTTGGAAGCAATGTTGAGTGTACATGGAAACTCAACATACACTAATGCATCATTTTTCAAACGCTCATAACTAATTTTTGTATTAAGCGTTTCTCAATGTAGTATAGTGCATTCGATGCGCATTTTTAAGTTGCGTCGATCTGTGTTATCAGATTTGCGCTAGCTTAAAAATGCACCGAGATATCAACTGATATAAGTTCACACTTATATCCTCGATTTTCACCCTGAAGAAATAATTTTTTCGTTGAATAACGTTGTCTATCGTCTTTGCCTTGAAAAATGGAATCTAAAAACATCTACTTTTTGCTAAATTATTTCGAAATTTTTCGAAAAAATTTTTGTCAAAATGTTTTTGGAAGCAATGTTGAGTGTACATGGAAACTCAACATACACTAATGCATCATTTTTCAAACGCTCATAACTAATTTTTGTATTAAGCGTTTCTCAATGTAGTATAGTGCATTCGATGCGCATTTTTAAGTTGCGTCGATCTGTGTTATCAGATTTGCGCTAGCTTAAAAATGCACCGAGATATCAACTGATATAAGTTCACACTTATATCCTCGATTTTCACCCTGAAGAAATAATTTTTTCGTTGAATAACATTGTCCATCGTCTTTGCCTTGAAAAAAGGATTCTAAAAACATCTACTTTTTGCTAAATTATTTTGAAATTTTTCGAAAAAATTTTTGTCAAAATGTTTTTGGTAGCAATGTTGAGTGTACATGGAAACTCAACATACACTAATGCATCATTTTTCAAACGATCATAACTAATTTTTGTATTAAGCGTTTCTCAATGTAGTATAGTGCATTCGATGCGGATTTTTGAGCTGCGTCGATCTGTGTTTTCAGATTTGCGCTAGCTTAAAAATGCACCGAGATATCAACTGATATAAGTTCACACTTATATCCTCGATTTTCACCCTGAAGAAATAATTTTTTCGTTGAATAACATTGTCCATCGTCTTTGCCTTGAAAAAAGGATTCTAAAAACATCTACTTTTGGCTAAATTATTTTGAAATTTTTCGAAAAAATTTTTGTCAAAATGTTTTTGGAAGCAATGTTGAGTGTACATGGAAACTCAACATACACTAATGCATCATTTTTCAAACGATCATAACTAATTTTTGTATTAAGCGTTTCTCTATGTAGTATAGTGCATTCGATGCGGATTTTTAAGCTGCGTCGATCTGTGTTATCAGATTTGCGCTAGCTTAAAAATGCACCGAGATATCAACTGATATAAGTTCACACTTATATCCTCGATTTTCACCCTAAAGAATTAATTTTTTCGTTGAATAACATTGTCTATCGTCTTTGCCTTGAAAAATGGAATCTAAAAACATCTACTTTTTGCTAAATTATTTCGAAATTTTTCGAAAAAATTTTTGTCAAAATGTTTTTGGAAGCAATGTTGAGTGTACATGGAAACTCAACATACACTAATGCATCATTTTTCAAACGATCATAACTAATTTTTGTATCAAGCGTTTCTCAATGTAGTATAGTGCATTCGATGCGGATTTTTAAGCTGCGTCGATCTTTGTTATCAGATTTGCGCTAGCTTAAAAATGCACCGAGATATCAACTGATATAAGTTCACACTTATATCCTCGATTTTCACCCTGAAGAATTAATTTTTTCGTTGAATAACATTGTCTATCGTCTTTGCCTTGAAAAATGGAATCTAAAAACATCTACTTTTTGCTAAATTATTTCGAAATTTTTCGAAAAAATTTTTGTCAAAATGTTTTTGGAAGCAATGTTGAGTGTACATGGAAACTCAACATACACTAATGCATCATTTTTCAAACGATCATAACTAATTTTTGTATCAAGCGTTTCTCAATGTAGTATAGTGCATTCGATGCGGATTTTTAAGCTGCGTCGATCTTTGTTATCAGATTTGCGCTAGCTTGAAAATGCACCGAGATATCAACTGATATAAGTTCACACTTATATCCTCGATTTTCACCCTGAAGAATTAATTTTTTCGTTGAATAACGTTGTCTATCGTCTTTGCCTTGAAAAATGGAATCTAAAAACATCTACTTTTTGCTAAATTATTTCGAAATTTTTCGAAAAAATTTTTGTCAAAATGTTTTTGGAAGCAATGTTGAGTGTACATGGAAACTCAACATACACTAATGCATCATTTTTCAAACGCTCATAACTAATTTTTGTATTAAGCGTTTCTCAATGTAGTATAGTGCATTCGATGCGCATTTTTAAGTTGCGTCGATCTGTGTTATCAGATTTGCGCTAGCTTAAAAATGCACCGAGATATCAACTGATATAAGTTCACACTTATATCCTCGATTTTCACCCTGAAGAAATAATTTTTTCGTTGAATAACGTTGTCTATCGTCTTTGCCTTGAAAAATGGAATCTAAAAACATCTACTTTTTGCTAAATTATTTCGAAATTTTTCGAAAAAATTTTTGTCAAAATGTTTTTGGAAGCAATGTTGAGTGTACATGGAAACTCAACATACACTAATGCATCATTTTTCAAACGCTCATAACTAATTTTTGTATTAAGCGTTTCTCAATGTAGTATAGTGCATTCGATGCGCATTTTTAAGTTGCGTCGATCTGTGTTATCAGATTTGCGCTAGCTTAAAAATGCACCGAGATATCAACTGATATAAGTTCACACTTATATCCTCGATTTTCACCCTGAAGAAATAATTTTTTCGTTGAATAACATTGTCCATCGTCTTTGCCTTGAAAAAAGGATTCTAAAAACATCTACTTTTTGCTAAATTAGTTTGAAATTTTTCGAGAAAATTTTTGTCAAAATGTTTTTGGTAGCAATGTTGAGTGTACATGGAAACTCAACATACACTAATGCATCATTTTTCAAACGATCATAACTAATTTTTGTATTAAGCGTTTCTCAATGTAGTATAGTGCATTCGATGCGGATTTTTGAGCTGCGTCGATCTGTGTTTTCAGATTTGCGCTAGCTTAAAAATGCACCGAGATATCAACTGATATAAGTTCACACTTATATCCTCGATTTTCACCCTGAAGAATTAATTTTTTCGTTGAATAACATTGTCTATCGTTTTTGCCTTGAAAAATGGAATCTAAAAACATCTACTTTTTGCTAAATTATTTCGAAATTTTTCGAAAAAATTTTTGTCAAAATGTTTTTGGAAGCAATGTTGAGTGTACATGGAAACTCAACATACACTAATGCATCATTTTTCAAACGATCATAACTAATTTTTGTATTAAGCGTTTCTCAATGTAGTATAGTGCATTCGATGCGGATTTTTAAGTTGTGTCGATCTGTGTTATCAGATTTGCGCTAGCTTAAAAATGCACCGAGATATCAACTGATATAAGTTCACACTTATATCCTCGATTTTCACCCTGAAGAAATAATTTTTTCGTTGAATAACATTGTCCATCGTCTTTGCCTTGAAAAAAGGATTCTAAAAACATCTACTTTTTGCTAAATTATTTTGAAATTTTTCGAAAAAATTTTTGTCAAAATGTTTTTGGAAGCAATGTTGAGTGTACATGGAAACTCAACATACACTAATGCATCATTTTTCAAACGATCATAACTAATTTTTGTATTAAGCGTTTCTCTATGTAGTATAGTGCATTCGATGCGGATTTTTAAGCTGCGTCGATCTGTGTTATCAGATTTGCGCTAGCTTAAAAATGCACCGAGATATCAACTGATATAAGTTCACACTTATATCCTCGATTTTCACCCTGAAGAATTAATTTTTTCGTTGAATAACATTGTCTATCGTCTTTGCCTTGAAAAATGGAATCTAAAAACATCTACTTTTTGCTAAATTATTTCGAAATTTTTCGAAAAAATTTTTGTCAAAATGTTTTTGGAAGCAATGTTGAGTGTACATGGAAACTCAACATACACTAATGCATCATTTTTCAAACGATCATAACTAATTTTTGTATTAAGCGTTTCTCAATGTAGTATAGTGCATTCGATGCGGATTTTTATGTTGCGTCGATCTGTGTTATCAGATTTGCGCTAGCTTAAAAATGCACCGAGATATCAACTGATATAAGTTCACACTTATATCCTCGATTTTCACCCTGAAGAAATAATTTTTTCGTTGAATAACATTGTCCATCGTCTTTGCCTTGAAAAATGGAATCTAAAAACATCTACTTTTTGCTAAATTATTTCGAAATTTTTCGAAAAAATTTTTGTCAAAATGTTTTTGGAAGCAATGTTGAGTGTACATGGAAACTCAACATACACTAATGCATCATTTTTCAAACGATCATAACTAATTTTTGTATCAAGCGTTTCTCAATGTAGTATAGTGCATTCGATGCGGATTTTTAAGCTGCGTCGATCTGTGTTATCAGATTTGCGTTAGCTGAAAAATGCACCGAGATATCAACTGATATAAGTTCACACTTATATCCTCGATTTTCACCCTGAAGAAATAATTTTTTCGTTGAATAACATTGTCCATCGTCTTTGCCTTAAAAAAAGGAATCTAAAAACATCTACTTTTTGCTAAATTATTTTGAAATTTTTCGAAAAAATTTTTGTCAAAATGTTTTTGGAAGCAATGTTGAGTGTACATGGAAACTCAACATACACTAATGCATCATTTTTCAAACGATCATAACTAATTTTTGTATCAAGCGTTTCTCAATTTAGTATAGTGCATTCGATGCGGATTTTTAAGCTGCGTCGATCTGTGTTATCAGATTTGCGCTAGCTTGAAAATGCACCGAGATATCAACTGATATAAGTTCACACTTATATCCTCGATTTTCACCCTGAAGAATTAATTTTTTCGTTGAATAACATTGTCTATCGTCTTTGCCTTGAAAAAAGAAATCTATGAACATCTACTTCTTGCTAAATTGTTTTGAAATTTTTCGAAAAAATTTTTGTCAAAATGTTTTTGGAAGCAATGTTGAGTGTACATGGAAACTCAACATACACTAATGCATCATTTTTCAAACGATCATAACTAATTTTTGTATCAAGCGTTTCTCAATATAGTATAGTGCATTCGATGCGGATTTTTAAGCTGCGTCGATCTGTGTTATCAGATTTGCGTTAGCTGAAAAATGCACCGAGATATCAACTGATATAAGTTCACACTTATATCCTCGATTTTCACCCTGAAGAAATAATTTTTTCGTTGAATAACATTGTCCATCGTCTTTGCCTTAAAAAAAGGAATCTAAAAACATCTACTTTTTGCTAAATTATTTTGAAATTTTTCGAAAAAATTTTTGTCAAAATGTTTTTGGAAGCAATGTTGAGTGTACATGGAAACTCAACATACACTAATGCATCATTTTTCAAACGATCATAACTAATTTTTGTATCAAGCGTTTCTCAATTTAGTATAGTGCATTCGATGCGGATTTTTAAGCTGCGTCGATCTGTGTTATCAGATTTGCGCTAGCTTGAAAATGCACCGAGATATCAACTGATATAAGTTCACACTTATATCCTCGATTTTCACCCTGAAGAATTAATTTTTTCGTTGAATAACATTGTCTATCGTCTTTGCCTTGAAAAAAGGAATCTATGAACATCTACTTCTTGCTAAATTGTTTTGAAATTTTTCGAAAAAATTTTTGTCAAAATGTTTTTGGAAGCAATGTTGAGTGTACATGGAAACTCAACATACACTAATGCATCATTTTTCAAACGATCATAACTAGTTTTTGTATCAAGCGTTTCTCAATGTAGTATAGTGCATTCGATGCGGATTTTTAAGCTGCGTCGATCTGTGTTATCAAATTTGCGCTAGCTTAAAAATGCACCGAGATATCAACTGATATAAGTTCACACTTATATCCTCGATTTTCACCCTGAAGAATTAATTTTTTCGTTGAATAACATTGTCCATCGTCTTTGCCTTGAAAAATGGAATCTAAAAACATATACTTTTTGCTAAATTATTTTGAAATTTTTCGAAAAAATTTTTGTCAAAATGTTTTTGGAAGCAATGTTGAGTGTACATGGAAACTCAACATACACTAATGCATCATTTTTCAAACGATCATAACTAATTTTTGTATCAAGCGTTTCTCAATGTAGTATAGTGCATTCGATGCGGATTTTTAAGCTGCGTCGATCTGTGTTATCAGATTTGCGCTAGCTTAAAAATGCACCGATATATCAACTGATATAAGTTCACACTTATATCCTCGATTTTCACCCTGAAGAATTAATTTTTTCGTTGAATAACATTGTCCATCGTCTTTGCCTTGAAAAATGGAATCTAAAAACATATACTTTTTGCTAAATTATTTTGAAATTTTTCGAAAAAATTTTTGTCAAAATGTTTTTGGAAGCAATGTTGAGTGTACATGAAAACTCAACATACACTAATGCATCATTTTTCAAACGATCATAACTAATTTTTGTATCAAGCGTTTCTCAATGTAGTATAGTGCATTCGATGCGGATTTTTAAGCTGCGTCGATCTGTGTTATCAGATTTGCGTTAGCTGAAAAATGCACCGAGATATCAACTGATATAAGTTCACACTTATATCCTCGATTTTCACCCTGAAGAAATAATTTTTTCGTTGAATAACATTGTCCATCGTCTTTGCCTTAAAAAAAGGAATCTAAAAACATCTACTTTTTGCTAAATTATTTTGAAATTTTTCGAAAAAATTTTTGTCAAAATGTTTTTGGAAGCAATGTTGAGTGTACATGGAAACTCAACATACACTAATGCATCATTTTTCAAACGATCATAACTAATTTTTGTATCAAGCGTTTCTCAATTTAGTATAGTGCATTCGATGCGGATTTTTAAGCTGCGTCGATCTGTGTTATCAGATTTGCGCTAGCTTGAAAATGCACCGAGATATCAACTGATATAAGTTCACACTTATATCCTCGATTTTCACCCTGAAGAAATAATTTTTTCGTTGAATAACATTGTCCATCGTCTTTGCCTTAAAAAAAGGAATCTAAAAACATCTACTTTTTGCTAAATTATTTTGAAATTTTTCGAAAAAATTTTTGTCAAAATGTTTTTGGAAGCAATGTTGAGTGTACATGGAAACTCAACATACACTAATGCATCATTTTTCAAACGATCATAACTAATTTTTGAATTAAGCTTTTCTCAATGTAGTATAGTGCATTCGATGCGGATTGTTGAGCTGCGTCGATCTGTGTTATCAGATTTGCGCTAGCTTGAAAATGCATCGAGATATCAACTGATATAAGTTCACACTTATATCCTCGATTTTCACCCTGAAGAAATATTTTTTTCGTTGAATAACACTGTCCATCGTCTTTGCCTTGAAAAAAAGAATCTAAAAACATTTACTTTTTGCTAAATTATTTTGAAATTTTTCGAAAAAAATTTTGTCAAAATGTTTTTGGAAGCAATATTGAGTGTACATGGAAACTCAACATACACTAATGCATCATTTTTCAAACGATCATAACTAGTTTTTGTATCAAGCGTTTCTCAATGTAGTATAGTGCATTCGATGCGGATTTTTAAGCTGCGTCGATCTGTGTTATCAAATTTGCGCTAGCTTAAAAATGCACCGAGATATCAACTGATATAAGTTCACACTTATATCCTCGATTTTCACCCTGAAGAATTAATTTTTTCGTTGAATAACATTGTCCATCGTCTTTGCCTTGAAAAATGGAATCTAAAAACATATACTTTTTGCTAAATTATTTTGAAATTTTTCGAAAAAATTTTTGTCAAAATGTTTTTGGAAGCAATGTTGAGTGTACATGGAAACTCAACATACACTAATGCATCATTTTTCAAACGATCATAACTAATTTTTGTATCAAGCGTTTCTCAATGTAGTATAGTGCATTCGATGCGGATTTTTAAGCTGCGTCGATCTGTGTTATCAGATTTGCGCTAGCTTAAAAATGCACCGATATATCAACTGATATAAGTTCACACTTATATCCTCGATTTTCACCCTGAAGAATTAATTTTTTCGTTGAATAACATTGTCCATCGTCTTTGCCTTGAAAAATGGAATCTAAAAACATATACTTTTTGCTAAATTATTTTGAAATTTTTCGAAAAAATTTTTGTCAAAATGTTTTTGGAAGCAATGTTGAGTGTACATGAAAACTCAACATACACTAATGCATCATTTTTCAAACGATCATAACTAATTTTTGTATCAAGCGTTTCTCAATGTAGTATAGTGCATTCGATGCGGATTTTTAAGCTGCGTCGATCTGTGTTATCAGATTTGCGTTAGCTGAAAAATGCACCGAGATATCAACTGATATAAGTTCACACTTATATCCTCGATTTTCACCCTGAAGAAATAATTTTTTCGTTGAATAACATTGTCCATCGTCTTTGCCTTAAAAAAAGGAATCTAAAAACATCTACTTTTTGCTAAATTATTTTGAAATTTTTCGAAAAAATTTTTGTCAAAATGTTTTTGGAAGCAATGTTGAGTGTACATGGAAACTCAACATACACTAATGCATCATTTTTCAAACGATCATAACTAATTTTTGTATCAAGCGTTTCTCAATTTAGTATAGTGCATTCGATGCGGATTGTTGAGCTGCGTCGATCTGTGTTATCAGATTTGCGCTAGCTTGAAAATGCATCGAGATATCAACTGATATAAGTTCACACTTATATCCTCGATTTTCACCCTGAAGAAATATTTTTTTCGTTGAATAACACTGTCCATCGTCTTTGCCTTGAAAAAAAGAATCTAAAAACATTTACTTTTTGCTAAATTATTTTGAAATTTTTCGAAAAAAATTTTGTCAAAATGTTTTTGGAAGCAATATTGAGTGTACATGGAAACTCAACATACACTAATGCATCATTTTTCAAACGATCATAACTAGTTTTTGTATCAAGCGTTTCTCAATGTAGTATAGTGCATTCGATGCGGATTTTTAAGCTGCGTCGATCTGTGTTATCAAATTTGCGCTAGCTTAAAAATGCACCGAGATATCAACTGATATAAGTTCACACTTATATCCTCGATTTTCACCCTGAAGAATTAATTTTTTCGTTGAATAACATTGTCCATCGTCTTTGCCTTGAAAAATGGAATCTAAAAACATATACTTTTTGCTAAATTATTTTGAAATTTTTCGAAAAAATTTTTGTCAAAATGTTTTTGGAAGCAATGTTGAGTGTACATGGAAACTCAACATACACTAATGCATCATTTTTCAAACGATCATAACTAATTTTTGTATCAAGCGTTTCTCAATGTAGTATAGTGCATTCGATGCGGATTTTTAAGCTGCGTCGATCTGTGTTATCAGATTTGCGCTAGCTTAAAAATGCACCGATATATCAACTGATATAAGTTCACACTTATATCCTCGATTTTCACCCTGAAGAATTAATTTTTTCGTTGAATAACATTGTCCATCGTCTTTGCCTTGAAAAATGGAATCTAAAAACATATACTTTTTGCTAAATTATTTTGAAATTTTTCGAAAAAATTTTTGTCAAAATGTTTTTGGAAGCAATGTTGAGTGTACATGAAAACTCAACATACACTAATGCATCATTTTTCAAACGATCATAACTAATTTTTGTATCAAGCGTTTCTCAATGTAGTATAGTGCATTCGATGCGGATTTTTAAGCTGCGTCGATCTGTGTTATCAGATTTGCGTTAGCTGAAAAATGCACCGAGATATCAACTGATATAAGTTCACACTTATATCCTCGATTTTCACCCTGAAGAAATAATTTTTTCGTTGAATAACATTGTCCATCGTCTTTGCCTTAAAAAAAGGAATCTAAAAACATCTACTTTTTGCTAAATTATTTTGAAATTTTTCGAAAAAATTTTTGTCAAAATGTTTTTGGAAGCAATGTTGAGTGTACATGGAAACTCAACATACACTAATGCATCATTTTTCAAACGATCATAACTAATTTTTGTATCAAGCGTTTCTCAATTTAGTATAGTGCATTCGATGCGGATTTTTAAGCTGCGTCGATCTGTGTTATCAGATTTGCGCTAGCTTGAAAATGCACCGAGATATCAACTGATATAAGTTCACACTTATATCCTCGATTTTCACCCTGAAGAAATAATTTTTTCGTTGAATAACATTGTCCATCGTCTTTGCCTTAAAAAAAGGAATCTAAAAACATCTACTTTTTGCTAAATTATTTTGAAATTTTTCGAAAAAATTTTTGTCAAAATGTTTTTGGAAGCAATGTTGAGTGTACATGGAAACTCAACATACACTAATGCATCATTTTTCAAACGATCATAACTAATTTTTGAATTAAGCTTTTCTCAATGTAGTATAGTGCATTCGATGCGGATTGTTGAGCTGCGTCGATCTGTGTTATCAGATTTGCGCTAGCTTGAAAATGCATCGAGATATCAACTGATATAAGTTCACACTTATATCCTCGATTTTCACCCTGAAGAAATATTTTTTTCGTTGAATAACACTGTCCATCGTCTTTGCCTTGAAAAAAAGAATCTAAAAACATTTACTTTTTGCTAAATTATATTGAAATTTTTCGAAAAAATTTTTGTCAAAATGTTTTTGGAAGCAATGTTGAGTGTACATGGAAACTCAACATACACTAATGCATCATTTTTCAAACGATCATAACTAATTTTTGTATCAAGCGTTTCTCAATGTAGTATAGTGCATTCGATGCGGATTTTTAAGCTGCGTCGATCTGTGTTATCAGATTTGCGCTAGCTTAAAAATGCACCGAGATATCAACTGATATAAGTTCACACTTATATCCTCGATTTTCACCCTGAAGAAATAATTTTTTCGTTGAATAACATTGTCCATCGTCTTTGCCTTAAAAAAAGGAATCTAAAAACATCTACTTTTTGCTAAATTATTTTGAAATTTTTCGAAAAAATTTTTGTCAAAATGTTTTTGGAAGCAATGTTGAGTGTACATGGAAACTCAACATACACTAATGCATCATTTTTCAAACGATCATAACTAATTTTTGTATCAAGCGTTTCTCAATTTAGTATAGTGCATTCGATGCGGATTTTTAAGCTGCGTCGATCTGTGTTATCAGATTTGCGCTAGCTTGAAAATGCACCGAGATATCAACTGATATAAGTTCACACTTATATCCTCGATTTTCACCCTGAAGAAATAATTTTTTCGTTGAATAACATTGTCCATCGTCTTTGCCTTAAAAAAAGGAATCTAAAAACATCTACTTTTTGCTAAATTATTTTGAAATTTTTCGAAAAAATTTTTGTCAAAATGTTTTTGGAAGCAATGTTGAGTGTACATGGAAACTCAACATACACTAATGCATCATTTTTCAAACGATCATAACTAATTTTTGAATTAAGCTTTTCTCAATGTAGTATAGTGCATTCGATGCGGATTTTTGAGCTGCGTCGATCTGTGTTATCAGATTTGCGCTAGCTTGAAAATGCACCGAGATATCAACTGATATAAGTTCACACTTATATCCTCGATTTTCACCCTGAAGAAATATTTTTTTCGTTGAATAACACTGTCCATCGTCTTTGCCTTGAAAAAAAGAATCTAAAAACATTTACTTTTTGCTAAATTATTTTGAAATTTTTCGAAAAAATTTTTGTCAAAATGTTTTTGGAAGCAATGTTGAGTGTACATGGAAACTCAACATACACTAATGCATCATTTTTCAAACGATCATAACTAATTTTTGTATCAAGCGTTTCTCAATGTAGTATAGTGCATTCGATGCGGATTTTTAAGCTGCGTCGATCTGTGTTATCAGATTTGCGCTAGCTTAAAAATGCACCGAGATATCAACTGATATAAGTTCACACTTATATCCTCGATTTTCACCCTGAAGAAATAATTTTTTCGTTGAATAACATTGTCCATCGTCTTTGCCTTAAAAAACGGAATCTAAAAACATCTACTTTTTGCTAAATTATTTTGAAATTTTTCGAAAAAATTTTTGTCAAAATGTTTTTGGAAGCAATGTTGAGTGTACATGGAAACTCAACATACACTAATGCATCATTTTTCAAACGATCATAACTAATTTTTGAATTAAGCTTTTCTCAATGTAGTATAGTGCATTCGATGCGGATTTTTGAGCTGCGTCGATCTGTGTTATCAGATTTGCGCTAGCTTGAAAATGCACCGAGATATCAACTGATATAAGTTCACACTTATATCCTCGATTTTCACCCTGAAGAAATATTTTTTTCGTTGAATAACACTGTCCATCGTCTTTGCCTTGAAAAAAAGAATCTAAAAACATTTACTTTTTGCTAAATTATTTTGAAATTTTTCGAAAAAATTTTTGTCAAAATGTTTTTGGAAGCAATGTTGAGTGTACATGGAAACTCAACATACACTAATGCATCATTTTTCAAACGATCATAACTAATTTTTGTATCAAGCGTTTCTCAATGTAGTATAGTGCATTCGATGCGGATTTTTAAGCTGCGTCGATCTGTGTTATCAGATTTGCGCTAGCTTAAAAATGCACCGAGATATCAACTGATATAAGTTCACACTTATATCCTCGATTTTCACCCTGAAGAAATAATTTTTTCGTTGAATAACATTGTCCATCGTCTTTGCCTTAAAAAAAGGAATCTAAAAACATCTACTTTTTGCTAAATTATTTTGAAATTTTTCGAAAAAATTTTTGTCAAAATGTTTTTGGAAGCAATGTTGAGTGTACATGGAAACTCAACATACACTAATGCATCATTTTTCAAACGATCATAACTAATTTTTGTATCAAGCGTTTCTCAATTTAGTATAGTGCATTCGATGCGGATTTTTAAGCTGCGTCGATCTGTGTTATCAGATTTGCGCTAGCTTGAAAATGCACCGAGATATCAACTGATATAAGTTCACACTTATATCCTCGATTTTCACCCTGAAGAAATAATTTTTTCGTTGAATAACATTGTCCATCGTCTTTGCCTTAAAAAAAGGAATCTAAAAACATCTACTTTTTGCTAAATTATTTTGAAATTTTTCGAAAAAATTTTTGTCAAAATGTTTTTGGAAGCAATGTTGAGTGTACATGGAAACTCAACATACACTAATGCATCATTTTTCAAACGATCATAACTAATTTTTGAATTAAGCTTTTCTCAATGTAGTATAGTGCATTCGATGCGGATTTTTGAGCTGCGTCGATCTGTGTTATCAGATTTGCGCTAGCTTGAAAATGCACCGAGATATCAACTGATATAAGTTCACACTTATATCCTCGATTTTCACCCTGAAGAAATATTTTTTTCGTTGAATAACACTGTCCATCGTCTTTGCCTTGAAAAAAAGAATCTAAAAACATTTACTTTTTGCTAAATTATTTTGAAATTTTTCGAAAAAATTTTTGTCAAAATGTTTTTGGAAGCAATGTTGAGTGTACATGGAAACTCAACATACACTAATGCATCATTTTTCGAACGATCATAACTAATTTTTGTATCAAGCGTTTCTCAATGTAGTATAGTGCATTCGATGCGGATTTTTAAGCTGCGTCGATCTGTGTTATCAGATTTGCGCTAGCTTAAAAATGCACCGAGATATCAACTGATATAAGTTCACACTTATATCCTCGATTTTCACCCTGAAGAAATAATTTTTTCGTTGAATAACATTGTCCATCGTCTTTGCCTTGAAAAAAGGAATCTAAAAACATCTACTTTTTGCTAAATTATTTTGAAATTTTTCGAAAAAAATTTTGTCAAAATGTTTTTGGAAGCAATATTGAGTGTACATGGAAACTCAACATACACTAATGCATCATTTTTCAAACGATCATGACTAATTTTTGTATCAAGCGTTTCTCAATGTAGTATAGTGCATTTGATGCGGATTTTTAAGCTGCGTCGATCTGTGTTATCAGATTTGCGCTAGCTTAAAAATGCACCGAGATATCAACTGATATAAGTTCACACTTATATCCTCGATTTTCACCCTGAAGAAATAATTTTTTCGTTGAATAACATTGTCCATCGTCTTTGCCTTGAAAAAAGGAATCTAAAAACATCTACTTTTTGCTAAATTATTTTGAAATTTTTCGAAAAAAATTTTGTCAAAATGTTTTTGGAAGCAATATTGAGTGTACATGGAAACTCAACATACACTAATGCATCATTTTTCAAACGATCATGACTAATTTTTGTATCAAGCGTTTCTCAATGTAGTATAGTGCATTTGATGCGGATTTTTAAGCTGCGTCGATCTGTGTTATCAGATTTGCGCTAGCTTAAAAATGCACCGAGATATCAACTGATATAAGTTCACACTTATATCCTCGATTTTCACCCTGAAGAAATAATTTTTTCGTTGAATAACATTGTCCATCGTCTTTGCCTTGAAAAAAGGAATCTAAAAACATCTACTTTTTGCTAAATTATTTTGAAATTTTTCGAAAAAATTTTTGTCAAAATGTTTGTGGAAGCAATGTTGAGTGTACATGGAAACTCAACATACACTAATGCATCATTTTTCAAACGATCATGACTAATTTTTGTATCAAGCGTTTCTCAATGTAGTATAGTGCATTCGATGCGGATTTTTAAGCTGCGTCGATCTGTGTTATCAGATTTGCGCTAGCTTAAAAATGCACCGAGATATCAACTGATATAAGTTCACACTTATATCCTCGATTTTCACCCTGAAGAAATAATTTTTTCGTTGAATAACATTGTCCATCGTCTTTGCCTTGAAAAAAGGAATCTAAAAACATCTACTTTTTGCTAAATTATTTTGAAATTTTTCGAAAAAAATTTTGTCAAAATGTTTTTGGAAGCAATATTGAGTGTACATGGAAACTCAACATACACTAATGCATCATTTTTCAAACGATCATGACTAATTTTTGTATCAAGCGTTTCTCAATGTAGTATAGTGCATTCGATGCGGATTTTTAAGCTGCGTCGATCTGTGTTATCAGATTTGCGCTAGCTTAAAAATGCACCGAGATATCAACTGATATAAGTTCACACTTATATCCTCGATTTTCACCCTGAAGAAATAATTTTTTCGTTGAATAACATTGTCCATCGTCTTTGCCTTGAAAAAAGGAATCTAAAAACATCTACTTTTTGCTAAATTATTTTGAAATTTTTCGAAAAAATTTTTGTCAAAATGTTTGTGGAAGCAATGTTGAGTGTACATGGAAACTCAACATACACTAATGCATCATTTTTCAAACGATCATGACTAATTTTTGTATCAAGCGTTTCTCAATGTAGTATAGTGCATTCGATGCGGATTTTTAAGCTGCGTCGATCTGTGTTATCAGATTTGCGCTAGCTTAAAAATGCACCGAGATATCAACTGATATAAGTTCACACTTATATCCTCGATTTTCACCCTGAAGAAATAATTTTTTCGTTGAATAACATTGTCCATCGTCTTTGCCTTGAAAAAAGGAATCTAAAAACATCTACTTTTTGCTGAATTATTTTGAAATTTTTCGAAAAAAATTTTGTCAAAATGTTTTTGGAAGCAATATTGAGTGTACATGGAAACTCAACATACACTAATGCATCATTTTTCAAACGATCATGACTAATTTTTGTATCAAGCGTTTCTCAATGTAGTATAGTGCATTCGATGCGGATTTTTAAGCTGCGTCGATCTGTGTTATCAGATTTGCGCTAGCTTAAAAATGCACCGAGATATCAACTGATATAAGTTCACACTTATATCCTCGATTTTCACCCTGAAGAAATAATTTTTTCGTTGAATAACATTGTCCATCGTCTTTGCCTTGAAAAAAGGAATCTAAAAACATCTACTTTTTGCTAAATTATTTTGAAATTTTTCGAAAAAAATTTTGTCAAAATGTTTTTGGAAGCAATATTGAGTGTACATGGAAACTCAACATACACTAATGCATCATTTTTCAAACGATCATGACTAATTTTTGTATCAAGCGTTTCTCAATGTAGTATAGTGCATTTGATGCGGATTTTTAAGCTGCGTCGATCTGTGTTATCAGATTTGCGCTAGCTTAAAAATGCACCGAGATATCAACTGATATAAGTTCACACTTATATCCTCGATTTTCACCCTGAAGAAATAATTTTTTCGTTGAATAACATTGTCCATCGTCTTTGCCTTGAAAAAAGGAATCTAAAAACATCTACTTTTTGCTAAATTATTTTGAAATTTTTCGAAAAAAATTTTGTCAAAATGTTTTTGGAAGCAATATTGAGTGTACATGGAAACTCAACATACACTAATGCATCATTTTTCAAACGATCATGACTAATTTTTGTATCAAGCGTTTCTCAATGTAGTATAGTGCATTTGATGCGGATTTTTAAGCTGCGTCGATCTGTGTTATCAGATTTGCGCTAGCTTAAAAATGCACCGAGATATCAACTGATATAAGTTCACACTTATATCCTCGATTTTCACCCTGAAGAAATAATTTTTTCGTTGAATAACATTGTCCATCGTCTTTGCCTTGAAAAAAGGAATCTAAAAACAACTACTTTTTGCTAAATTATTTTGAAATTTTTCGAAAAAATTTTTGTCAAAATGTTTGTGGAAGCAATGTTGAGTGTACATGGAAACTCAACATACACTAATGCATCATTTTTCAAACGATCATGACTAATTTTTGTATCAAGCGTTTCTCAATGTAGTATAGTGCATTCGATGCGGATTTTTAAGCTGCGTCGATCTGTGTTATCAGATTTGCGCTAGCTTAAAAATGCACCGAGATATCAACTGATATAAGTTCACACTTATATCCTCGATTTTCACCCTGAAGAAATAATTTTTTCGTTGAATAACATTGTCCATCGTCTTTGCCTTGAAAAAAGGAATCTAAAAACATCTACTTTTTGCTAAATTATTTTGAAATTTTTCGAAAAAAATTTTGTCAAAATGTTTTTGGAAGCAATATTGAGTGTACATGGAAACTCAACATACACTAATGCATCATTTTTCAAACGATCATGACTAATTTTTGTATCAAGCGTTTCTCAATGTAGTATAGTGCATTCGATGCGGATTTTTAAGCTGCGTCGATCTGTGTTATCAGATTTGCGCTAGCTTAAAAATGCACCGAGATATCAACTGATATAAGTTCACACTTATATCCTCGATTTTCACCCTGAAGAAATAATTTTTTCGTTGAATAACATTGTCCATCGTCTTTGCCTTGAAAAAAGGAATCTAAAAACATCTACTTTTTGCTAAATTATTTTGAAATTTTTCGAAAAAATTTTTGTCAAAATGTTTGTGGAAGCAATGTTGAGTGTACATGGAAACTCAACATACACTAATGCATCATTTTTCAAACGATCATGACTAATTTTTGTATCAAGCGTTTCTCAATGTAGTATAGTGCATTCGATGCGGATTTTTAAGCTGCGTCGATCTGTGTTATCAGATTTGCGCTAGCTTAAAAATGCACCGAGATATCAACTGATATAAGTTCACACTTATATCCTCGATTTTCACCCTGAAGAAATAATTTTTTCGTTGAATAACATTGTCCATCGTCTTTGCCTTGAAAAAAGGAATCTAAAAACATCTACTTTTTGCTAAATTATTTTGAAATTTTTCGAAAAAAATTTTGTCAAAATGTTTTTGGAAGCAATATTGAGTGTACATGGAAACTCAACATACACTAATGCATCATTTTTCAAACGATCATGACTAATTTTTGTATCAAGCGTTTCTCAATGTAGTATAGTGCATTTGATGCGGATTTTTAAGCTGCGTCGATCTGTGTTATCAGATTTGCGCTAGCTTAAAAATGCACCGAGATATCAACTGATATAAGTTCACACTTATATCCTCGATTTTCACCCTGAAGAAATAATTTTTTCGTTGAATAACATTGTCCGTCGTCTTTGCCTTGAAAAAAGGAATCTAAAAACATCTACTTTTTGCTAAATTATTTTGAAATTTTTCGAAAAAAATTTTGTCAAAATGTTTTTGGAAGCAATATTGAGTGTACATGGAAACTCAACATACACTAATGCATCATTTTTCAAACGATCATGACTAATTTTTGTATCAAGCGTTTCTCAATGTAGTATAGTGCATTTGATGCGGATTTTTAAGCTGCGTCGATCTGTGTTATCAGATTTGCGCTAGCTTAAAAATGCACCGAGATATCAACTGATATAAGTTCACACTTATATCCTCGATTTTCACCCTGAAGAAATAATTTTTTCGTTGAATAACATTGTCCATCGTCTTTGCCTTGAAAAAAGGAATCTAAAAACATCTACTTTTTGCTAAATTATTTTGAAATTTTTCGAAAAAATTTTTGTCAAAATGTTTGTGGAAGCAATGTTGAGTGTACATGGAAACTCAACATACACTAATGCATCATTTTTCAAACGATCATGACTAATTTTTGTATCAAGCGTTTCTCAATGTAGTATAGTGCATTCGATGCGGATTTTTAAGCTGCGTCGATCTGTGTTATCAGATTTGCGCTAGCTTAAAAATGCACCGAGATATCAACTGATATAAGTTCACACTTATATCCTCGATTTTCACCCTGAAGAAATAATTTTTTCGTTGAATAACATTGTCCATCGTCTTTGCCTTGAAAAAAGGAATCTAAAAACATCTACTTTTTGCTAAATTATTTTGAAATTTTTCGAAAAAAATTTTGTCAAAATGTTTTTGGAAGCAATATTGAGTGTACATGGAAACTCAACATACACTAATGCATCATTTTTCAAACGATCATGACTAATTTTTGTATCAAGCGTTTCTCAATGTAGTATAGTGCATTCGATGCGGATTTTTAAGCTGCGTCGATCTGTGTTATCAGATTTGCGCTAGCTTAAAAATGCACCGAGATATCAACTGATATAAGTTCACACTTATATCCTCGATTTTCACCCTGAAGAAATAATTTTTTCGTTGAATAACATTGTCCATCGTCTTTGCCTTGAAAAAAGGAATCTAAAAACATCTACTTTTTGCTAAATTATTTTGAAATTTTTCGAAAAAATTTTTGTCAAAATGTTTGTGGAAGCAATGTTGAGTGTACATGGAAACTCAACATACACTAATGCATCATTTTTCAAACGATCATGACTAATTTTTGTATCAAGCGTTTCTCAATGTAGTATAGTGCATTCGATGCGGATTTTTAAGCTGCGTCGATCTGTGTTATCAGATTTGCGCTAGCTTAAAAATGCACCGAGATATCAACTGATATAAGTTCACACTTATATCCTCGATTTTCACCCTGAAGAAATAATTTTTTCGTTGAATAACATTGTCCATCGTCTTTGCCTTGAAAAAAGGAATCTAAAAACATCTACTTTTTGCTAAATTATTTTGAAATTTTTCGAAAAAAATTTTGTCAAAATGTTTTTGGAAGCAATATTGAGTGTACATGGAAACTCAACATACACTAATGCATCATTTTTCAAACGATCATGACTAATTTTTGTATCAAGCGTTTCTCAATGTAGTATAGTGCATTTGATGCGGATTTTTAAGCTGCGTCGATCTGTGTTATCAGATTTGCGCTAGCTTAAAAATGCACCGAGATATCAACTGATATAAGTTCACACTTATATCCTCGATTTTCACCCTGAAGAAATAATTTTTTCGTTGAATAACATTGTCCATCGTCTTTGCCTTGAAAAAAGGAATCTAAAAACATCTACTTTTTGCTAAATTATTTTGAAATTTTTCGAAAAAATTTTTGTCAAAATGTTTGTGGAAGCAATGTTGAGTGTACATGGAAACTCAACATACACTAATGCATCATTTTTCAAACGATCATGACTAATTTTTGTATCAAGCGTTTCTCAATGTAGTATAGTGCATTCGATGCGGATTTTTAAGCTGCGTCGATCTGTGTTATCAGATTTGCGCTAGCTTAAAAATGCACCGAGATATCAACTGATATAAGTTCACACTTATATCCTCGATTTTCACCCTGAAGAAATAATTTTTTCGTTGAATAACATTGTCCATCGTCTTTGCCTTGAAAAAAGGAATCTAAAAACATCTACTTTTTGCTAAATTATTTTGAAATTTTTCGAAAAAAATTTTGTCAAAATGTTTTTGGAAGCAATATTGAGTGTACATGGAAACTCAACATACACTAATGCATCATTTTTCAAACGATCATGACTAATTTTTGTATCAAGCGTTTCTCAATGTAGTATAGTGCATTCGATGCGGATTTTTAAGCTGCGTCGATCTGTGTTATCAGATTTGCGCTAGCTTAAAAATGCACCGAGATATCAACTGATATAAGTTCACACTTATATCCTCGATTTTCACCCTGAAGAAATAATTTTTTCGTTGAATAACATTGTCCATCGTCTTTGCCTTGAAAAAAGGAATCTAAAAACATCTACTTTTTGCTAAATTATTTTGAAATTTTTCGAAAAAATTTTTGTCAAAATGTTTGTGGAAGCAATGTTGAGTGTACATGGAAACTCAACATACACTAATGCATCATTTTTCAAACGATCATGACTAATTTTTGTATCAAGCGTTTCTCAATGTAGTATAGTGCATTCGATGCGGATTTTTAAGCTGCGTCGATCTGTGTTATCAGATTTGCGCTAGCTTAAAAATGCACCGAGATATCAACTGATATAAGTTCACACTTATATCCTCGATTTTCACCCTGAAGAAATAATTTTTTCGTTGAATAACATTGTCCATCGTCTTTGCCTTGAAAAAAGGAATCTAAAAACATCTACTTTTTGCTAAATTATTTTGAAATTTTTCGAAAAAAATTTTGTCAAAATGTTTTTGGAAGCAATATTGAGTGTACATGGAAACTCAACATACACTAATGCATCATTTTTCAAACGATCATGACTAATTTTTGTATCAAGCGTTTCTCAATGTAGTATAGTGCATTTGATGCGGATTTTTAAGCTGCGTCGATCTGTGTTATCAGATTTGCGCTAGCTTAAAAATGCACCGAGATATCAACTGATATAAGTTCACACTTATATCCTCGATTTTCACCCTGAAGAAATAATTTTTTCGTTGAATAACATTGTCCATCGTCTTTGCCTTGAAAAAAGGAATCTAAAAACATCTACTTTTTGCTAAATTATTTTGAAATTTTTCGAAAAAAATTTTGTCAAAATGTTTTTGGAAGCAATATTGAGTGTACATGGAAACTCAACATACACTAATGCATCATTTTTCAAACGATCATGACTAATTTTTGTATCAAGCGTTTCTCAATGTAGTATAGTGCATTCGATGCGGATTTTTAAGCTGCGTCGATCTGTGTTATCAGATTTGCGCTAGCTTAAAAATGCACCGAGATATCAACTGATATAAGTTCACACTTATATCCTCGATTTTCACCCTGAAGAAATAATTTTTTCGTTGAATAACATTGTCCATCGTCTTTGCCTTGAAAAAAGGAATCTAAAAACATCTACTTTTTGCTAAATTATTTTGAAATTTTTCGAAAAAATTTTTGTCAAAATGTTTGTGGAAGCAATGTTGAGTGTACATGGAAACTCAACATACACTAATGCATCATTTTTCAAACGATCATGACTAATTTTTGTATCAAGCGTTTCTCAATGTAGTATAGTGCATTCGATGCGGATTTTTAAGCTGCGTCGATCTGTGTTATCAGATTTGCGCTAGCTTAAAAATGCACCGAGATATCAACTGATATAAGTTCACACTTATATCCTCGATTTTCACCCTGAAGAAATAATTTTTTCGTTGAATAACATTGTCCATCGTCTTTGCCTTGAAAAAAGGAATCTAAAAACATCTACTTTTTGCTAAATTATTTTGAAATTTTTCGAAAAAAATTTTGTCAAAATGTTTTTGGAAGCAATATTGAGTGTACATGGAAACTCAACATACACTAATGCATCATTTTTCAAACGATCATGACTAATTTTTGTATCAAGCGTTTCTCAATGTAGTATAGTGCATTTGATGCGGATTTTTAAGCTGCGTCGATCTGTGTTATCAGATTTGCGCTAGCTTAAAAATGCACCGAGATATCAACTGATATAAGTTCACACTTATATCCTCGATTTTCACCCTGAAGAAATAATTTTTTCGTTGAATAACATTGTCCATCGTCTTTGCCTTGAAAAAAGGAATCTAAAAACATCTACTTTTTGCTAAATTATTTTGAAATTTTTCGAAAAAATTTTTGTCAAAATGTTTGTGGAAGCAATGTTGAGTGTACATGGAAACTCAACATACACTAATGCATCATTTTTCAAACGATCATGACTAATTTTTGTATCAAGCGTTTCTCAATGTAGTATAGTGCATTCGATGCGGATTTTTAAGCTGCGTCGATCTGTGTTATCAGATTTGCGCTAGCTTAAAAATGCACCGAGATATCAACTGATATAAGTTCACACTTATATCCTCGATTTTCACCCTGAAGAAATAATTTTTTTCGTTGAATAACATTGTCCATCGTCTTTGCCTTGAAAAAAGGAATCTAAAAACATCTACTTTTTGCTAAATTATTTTGAAATTTTTTGAAAAAAATTTTGTCAAAATGTTTTTGGAAGCAATATTGAGTGTACATGGAAACTCAACATACACTAATGCATCATTTTTCAAACAATCATAACTAATTTTTGTATCAAGCGTTTCTCAATGTAGTATAGTGCATTCGATGCGGATTTTTAAGCTGCGTCGATCTGTGTTATCAGATTTGCGCTAGCTTAAAAATGCACCGAGATATCAACTGATATAAGTTCACACTTATATCCTCGATTTTCACCCTGAAGAATTAATTTTTTCGTTGAATAACATTGTCCATCGTCTTTGCCTTGAAAAATGGAATCTAAAAACATATACTTTTTGCTAAATTATTTTGAAATTTTTCGAAAAAATTTTTGTCAAAATGTTTTTGGAAGCAATGTTGAGTGTACATGGAAACTCAACATACACTAATGCATCATTTTTCAAACGATCATAACTAATTTTTGTATCAAGCGTTTCTCAATGTAGTATAGTGCATTCGATGCGGATTTTTAACCTGCGTCGATCTGTGTTATCAGATTTGCGTTAGCTGAAAAATGCACCGAGATATCAACTGATATAAGTTCACACTTATATCCTCGATTTTCACCCTGAAGAAATAATTTTTTCGTTGAATAACATTGTCCATCGTCTTTGCCTTAAAAAAAGGAATCTAAAAACATCTACTTTTTGCTAAATTATTTTGAAATTTTTCGAAAAAATTTTTGTCAAAATGTTTTTGGAAGCAATGTTGAGTGTACATGGAAACTCAACATACACTAATGCATCATTTTTCAAACGATCATAACTAATTTTTGTATCAAGCGTTTCTCAATTTAGTATAGTGCATTCGATGCGGATTTTTAAGCTGCGTCGATCTGTGTTATCAGATTTGCGCTAGCTTGAAAATGCACCGAGATATCAACTGATATAAGTTCACACTTATATCCTCGATTTTCACCCTGAAGAATTAATTTTTTCGTTGAATAACATTGTCTATCGTCTTTGCCTTGAAAAAAGGAATCTATGAACATCTACTTCTTGCTAAATTGTTTTGAAATTTTTCGAAAAAATTTTTGTCAAAATGTTTTTGGAAGCAATGTTGAGTGTACATGGAAACTCAACATACACTAATGCATCATTTTTCAAACGATCATAACTAATTTTTGAATTAAGCTTTTCTCAATGTAGTATAGTGCATTCGATGCGGATTTTTAAGCTGCGTCGATCTGTGTTATCAGATTTGCGCTAGCTTGAAAATGCACCGAGATATCAACTGATATAAGTTCACACTTATATCCTCGATTTTCACCCTGAAGAAATATTTTTTTCGTTGAATAACACTGTCCATCGTCTTTGCCTTGAAAAAAGGAATCTAAAAACATTTACTTTTTGCTAAATTATTTTGAAATTTTTCTAAAAAATTTTTGTCAAAATGTTTTTGGAAGCAATGTTGAGTGTACATGGAAACTCAACATACACTAATGCATCATTTTTCAAACGATCATAACTAATTTTTGTATCAAGCGTTTCTCAATGTAGTATAGTGCATTCGATGCGGATTTTTAAGCTGCGTCGATCTGTGTTATCAGATTTCGCTAGCTTAAAAATGCACCGAGATATCAACTGATATAAGTTCACACTTATATCCTCGATTTTCAACCTGAAGAATTAATTTTTTCGTTGGATAACATTGTCCATCGTCTTTGCCTTGAAAAAAGAAATCTAAAAACATCTACTTTTTGCTAAATTATTTTGAAATTTTTCGAAAAAATTTTTGTCAAAATGTTTGTGGAAGCAATGTTGAGTGTACATGGAAACTCAACATACACTAATGCATCATTTTTCAAACGATCATGACTAATTTTTGTATCAAGCGTTTCTCAATGTAGTATAGTGCATTCGATGCGGATTTTTAAGCTGCGTCGATCTGTGTTATCAGATTTGCGCTAGCTTAAAAATGCACCGAGATATCAACTGATATAAGTTCACACTTATATCCTCGATTTTCAACCTGAAGAATTAATTTTTTCGTTGGATAACATTGTCCATCGTCTTTGCCTTGAAAAAAGGAATCTAAAAACATCTACTTTTTGCTAAATTATTTTGAAATTTTTCGAAAAAATTTTTGTCAAAATGTTTGTGGAAGCAATGTTGAGTGTACATGGAAACTCAACATACACTAATGCATCATTTTTCAAACGATCATGACTAATTTTTGTATCAAGCGTTTCTCAATGTAGTATAGTGCATTCGATGCGGATTTTTAAGCTGCGTCGATCTGTGTTATCAGATTTGCGCTAGCTTAAAAATGCACCGAGATATCAACTGATATAAGTTCACACTTATATCCTCGATTTTCACCCTGAAGAAATAATTTTTTCGTTGAATAACATTGTCCATCGTCTTTGCCTTGAGAAAAGGAATCTAAAAACATCTACTTTTTGCTAAATTATTTTGAAATTTTTCGAAAAAATTTTTGTCAAAATGTTTGTGGAAGCAATGTTGAGTGTACATGGAAACTCAACATACACTAATGCATCATTTTTCAAACGATCATGACTAATTTTTGTATCAAGCGTTTCTCAATGTAGTATAGTGCATTCGATGCGGATTTTTAAGCTGCGTCGATCTGTGTTATCAGATTTGCGCTAGCTTAAAAATGCACCGAGATATCAACTGATATAAGTTCACACTTATATCCTCGATTTTCACCCTGAAGAAATAATTTTTTCGTTGAATAACATTGTCCATCGTCTTTGCCTTGAAAAAAAAAATCTAAAAACATCTACTTTTTGCTAAATTATTTTGAAATTTTTCGAAAAAAATTTTGTCAAAATGTTTTTGGAAGCAATATTGAGTGTACATGGAAACTCAACATACACTAATGCATCATTTTTCAAACGATCATGACTAATTTTTGTATCAAGCGTTTCTCAATGTAGTATAGTGCATTTGATGCGGATTTTTAAGCTGCGTCGATCTGTGTTATCAGATTTGCGCTAGCTTAAAAATGCACCGAGATATCAACTGATATAAGTTCACACTTATATCCTCGATTTTCACCCTGAAGAAATAATTTTTTCGTTGAATAACATTGTCCATCGTCTTTGCCTTGAAAAAAGGAATCTAAAAACATCTACTTTTTGCTAAATTATTTTGAAATTTTTCGAAAAAATTTTTGTCAAAATGTTTGTGGAAGCAATGTTGAGTGTACATGGAAACTCAACATACACTAATGCATCATTTTTCAAACGATCATGACTAATTTTTGTATCAAGCGTTTCTCAATGTAGTATAGTGCATTCGATGCGGATTTTTAAGCTGCGTCGATCTGTGTTATCAGATTTGCGCTAGCTTAAAAATGCACCGAGATATCAACTGATATAAGTTCACACTTATATCCTCGATTTTCACCCTGAAGAAATAATTTTTTCGTTGAATAACATTGTCCATCGTCTTTGCCTTGAAAAAAAGGAATCTAAAAACATCTACTTTTTGCTAAATTATTTTGAAATTTTTCGAAAAAAATTTTGTCAAAATGTTTTTGGAAGCAATATTGAGTGTACATGGAAACTCAACATACACTAATGCATCATTTTTCAAACGATCATGACTAATTTTTGTATCAAGCGTTTCTCAATGTAGTATAGTGCATTCGATGCGGATTTTTAAGCTGCGTCGATCTGTGTTATCAGATTTGCGCTAGCTTAAAAATGCACCGAGATATCAACTGATATAAGTTCACACTTATATCCTCGATTTTCACCCTGAAGAAATAATTTTTTCGTTGAATAACATTGTCCATCGTCTTTGCCTTGAAAAAAGGAATCTAAAAACATCTACTTTTTGCTAAATTATTTTGAAATTTTTCGAAAAAAATTTTGTCAAAATGTTTTTGGAAGCAATATTGAGTGTACATGGAAACTCAACATACACTAATGCATCATTTTTCAAACGATCATGACTAATTTTTGTATCAAGCGTTTCTCAATGTAGTATAGTGCATTTGATGCGGATTTTTAAGCTGCGTCGATCTGTGTTATCAGATTTGCGCTAGCTTAAAAATGCACCGAGATATCAACTGATATAAGTTCACACTTATATCCTCGATTTTCACCCTGAAGAAATAATTTTTTCGTTGAATAACATTGTCCATCGTCTTTGCCTTGAAAAAAAAAATCTAAAAACATCTACTTTTTGCTAAATTATTTTGAAATTTTTCGAAAAAAATTTTGTCAAAATGTTTTTGGAAGCAATATTGAGTGTACATGGAAACTCAACATACACTAATGCATCATTTTTCAAACGATCATGACTAATTTTTGTATCAAGCGTTTCTCAATGTAGTATAGTGCATTTGATGCGGATTTTTAAGCTGCGTCGATCTGTGTT
Source organism: Auanema rhodensis (assembly GCA_964057225.1). NCBI lineage: Eukaryota > Metazoa > Nematoda > Chromadorea > Rhabditida > Rhabditidae > Auanema > Auanema rhodense. Next base: position 1,834,017 of record OZ059899.1, on the reverse strand, counting down.
ATCAGATTTGCGCTAGCTTAAAAATGCACCGAGATATCAACTGATATAAGTTCACACTTATATCCTCGATTTTCACCCTGAAGAAATAATTTTTTCGTTGAATAACATTGTCCATCGTCTTTGCCTTGAAAAAAGGAATCTAAAAACATCTACTTTTTGCTAAATTATTTTGAAATTTTTTGAAAAAATTTTTGTCAAAATGTTTGTGGAAGCAATGTTGAGTGTACATGGAAACTCAACATACACTAATGCATCATTTTTCAAACGATCATGACTAATTTTTGTATCAAGCGTTTCTCAATGTAGTATAGTGCATTCGATGCGGATTTTTAAGCTGCGTCGATCTGTGTTATCAGATTTGCGCTAGCTTGAAAATGCACCGAGATATCAACTGATATAAGTTCACACTTATATCCTCGATTTTCACCCTGAAGAAATAATTTTTTCGTTGAATAACATTGTCCATCGTCTTTGCCTTGAAAAAAGGAATCTAAAAACATCTACTTTTTGCTAAATTATTTTGAAATTTTTCGAAAAAAATTTTGTCAAAATGTTTTTGGAAGCAATATTGAGTGTACATGGAAACTCAACATACACTAATGCATCATTTTTCAAACGATCATGACCAATTTTTGTATCAAGCGTTTCTCAATGTAGTATAGTGCATTCGATGCGGATTTTTAAGCTGCGTCGATCTGTGTTATCAGATTTGCGCTAGCTTAAAAATGCACCGAGATATCAACTGATATAAGTTCACACTTATATCCTCGATTTTCACCCTGAAGAAATAATTTTTTCGTTGAATAACATTGTCCATCGTCTTTGCCTTGAAAAAAGGAATCTAAAAACATCTACTTTTTGCTAAATTATTTTGAAATTTTTCGAAAAAAATTTTGTCAAAATGTTTTTGGAAGCAATATTGAGTGTACATGGAAACTCAACATACACTAATGCATCATTTTTCAAACGATCATGACTAATTTTTGTATCAAGCGTTCCTCAATGTAGTATAATGCATTTGATGCGGATTTTTAAGCTGCGTCGATCTGTGTTATCAGATTTGCGCTAGCTTAAAAATGCACCGAGATATCAACTGATATAAGTTCACACTTATATCCTCGATTTTCACCCTGAAGAAATAATTTTTTCGTTGAATAACATTGTCCATCGTCTTTGCCTTGAGAAAAGGAATCTAAAAACATCTACTTTTTGCTAAATTATTTTGAAATTTTTCGAAAAAATTTTTGTCAAAATGTTTGTGGAAGCAATGTTGAGTGTACATGGAAACTCAACATACACTGATGCATCATTTTTCAAACGATCATGACTAATTTTTTATCAAGCGTTTCTCAATGTAGTATAGTGCATTCGATGCGGATTTTTAAGCTGCGTCGATCTGTGTTATCAGATTTGCGCTAGCTTAAAAATGCACCGAGATATCAACTGATATAAGTTCACACTTATATCCTCGATTTTCACCCTGAAGAAATAATTTTTTTCGTTGAATAACATTGTCCATCGTCTTTGCCTTGAAAAAAGGAATCTAAAAACATCTACTTTTTGCTAAATTATTTTGAAATTTTTTGAAAAAAATTTTGTCAAAATGTTTTTGGAAGCAATATTGAGTGTACATGGAAACTCAACATACACTAATGCATCATTTTTCAAACGATCATGACTAATTTTTGTATCAAGCGTTTCTCAATGTAGTATAGTGCATTCGATGCGGATTTTTAAGCTGCGTCGATCTGTGTTATCAGATTTGCGCTAGCTTAAAAATGCACCGAGATATCAACTGATATAAGTTCACACTTATATCCTCGATTTTCACCCTGAAGAAATAATTTTTTCGTTGAATAACATTGTCCATCGTCTTTGCCTTGAAAAAAGGAATCTAAAAACATCTACTTTTTGCTAAATTATTTTGAAATTTTTTGAAAAAAATTTTGTCAAAATGTTTTTGGAAGCAATATTGAGTGTACATGGAAACTCAACATACACTAATGCATCATTTTTCAAACGATCATAACTAATTTTTGTATCAGGCGTTTCTCAATGTAGTGTAGTGCATTCGATGCGGATTTTTAAGCTGCGTCGATCTGTGTTATCAGATTTGCGCTAGCTTAAAAATGCACCGAGATATCAACTGATATAAGTTCACACTTATATCCTCGATTTTCACCCTGAAGAAATAATTTTTTCGTTGAATAACATTGTCCATCGTCTTTGCCTTGAAAGAAGGAATCTAAAAACATCTACTTTTTGCTAAATTATTTTGAAATTTTTCGAAAAAAATTTTGTCAAAATGTTTTTGGAAGCAATATTGAGTGTACATGGAAACTCAACATACACTAATGCATCATTTTTCAAACGATCATAACTAATTTTTGTATCAAGCGTTTCTCAATGTAGTATAGTGCATTCGATGCGGATTTTTAAGCTGCGTCGATCTGTGTTATCAGATTTGCGCTAGCTGAAAAATGCACCGAGATATCAACTGATATAAGTTCACACTTATATCCTCGATTTTCACCCTGAAAAAATATTTTTTTCGTTGAATAACATTGTCCATCGTCTTTGCCTTGAAAAAAGGAATCTAAAAACATCTACTTTTCGCTAAATTATTTTGAAATTTTTCGAAAAAATTTTTGTCAAAATGTTTTTGGAAGCAATGTTGAGTGTACATGGAAACTCAACATACACTAATGCATCATTTTTCAAACGATCATAACTAATTTTTGTATCAAGCGTTTCTCAATGTAGTATAGTGCATTCGATGCGGATTTTTAAGCTGCGTCGATCTGTGTTATCAGATTTGCGCTAGCTTAAAAATGCACCGAGATATCAACTGATATAAGTTCACACTTATATCCTCGATTTTCACCCTGAAGAAATAATTTTTTCGTTGAATAACATTGTCCATCGTCTTTGCCTTGAAAAATGGAATCTAAAAACATCTACTTTTTGCTAAATTATTTTGAAATTTTTCGAAAAAATTTTTGTCAAAATGTTTTTGGAAGCAATGTTGAGTGTACATGGAAACTCAACATACACTAATGCATCAATTTTCAAACGATCATAACTAATTCTTGTATCAAGCGTTTCTCAATGTAGTATAGTGCATTCGATGCGGATTTTTAAGCTGCGTCGATCTGTGTTATGAGATTTGCGCTAGCTTAAAAATGCACCGAGATATCAACTGATATAAGTTCACACTTATATCCTCGATTTTCACCCTGAAGAATTAATTTTTTCGTTGAATAACATTGTCTATCGTCTTTGCCTTGAAAAATGGAATCTAAAAACATCTACTTTTTGCTAAATTATTTCGAAATTTTTCGAAAAAATTTTTGTCAAAATGTTTTTCGAAGCAATGTTGAGTGTACATGGAAACTCAACATACACTAATGCATCATTTTTCAAACGATCATAACTAATTTTTGTATTAAGCGTTTCTCAATGTAGTATAGTGCATTCGATGCGGATTTTTAAGCTGCGTCGATCTGTGTTATCAGATTTGCGCTAGCTTAAAAATGCACCGAGATATCAACTGATATAAGTTCACACTTATATCCTCGATTTTCACCCTGAAGAAATAATTTTTTCGTTGAATTACATTGTCCATCGTCTTTGCCTTGAAAAATGGAATCTAAAAACATCTACTTTTTGCTAAATTATTTTGAAATTTTTCGAAAAAATTTTTGTCAAAATGTTTTTGGAAGCAATGTTGAGTGTACATGGAAACTCAACATACACTAATGCATCATTTTTCAAACGATCATAACTAATTCTTGTATCAAGCGTTTCTCAATGTAGTATAGTGCATTCGATGCGGATTTTTAAGCTGCGTCGATCTGTGTTATGAGATTTGCGCTAGCTTAAAAATGCACCGAGATATCAACTGATATAAGTTCACACTTATATCCTCGATTTTCACCCTGAAGAATTAATTTTTTCGTTGAATAACATTGTCTATCGTCTTCGCCTTGAAAAATGGAATCTAAAAACATCTACTTTTCGCTAAATTATTTCGAAATTTTTCGAAAAAATTTTTGTCAAAATGTTTTTCGAAGCAATGTTGAGTGTACATGGAAACTCAACATACACTAATGCATCATTTTTCAAACGATCATAACTAATTCTTGTATCAAGCGTTTCTCAATGTAGTATAGTGCATTCGATGCGGATTTTTAAGCTGCGTCGATCTGTGTTATGAGATTTGCGCTAGCTTAAAAATGCACCGAGATATCAACTGATATAAGTTCACACTTATATCCTCGATTTTCACCCTGAAGAATTAATTTTTTCGTTGAATAACATTGTCTATCGTCTTTGCCTTGAAAAATGGAATCTAAAAACATCTACTTTTTGCTAAATTATTCCGAAATTTTTCGAAAAAATTTTTGTCAAAATGTTTTTCGAAGCAATGTTGAGTGTACATGGAAACTCAACATACACTAATGCATCATTTTTCAAACGATCATAACTAATTTTTGTATTAAGCGTTTCTCAATGTAGTATAGTGCATTCGATGCGGATTTTTAAGCTGCGTCGATCTGTGTTATCAGATTTGCGCTAGCTTAAAAATGCACCGAGATATCAACTTATATAAGTTCACACTTATATCCTCGATTTTCACCCTGAAGAATTAATTTTTTCGTTGAATAACATTGTCTATCGTCTTTGCCTTGAAAAATGGAATCTAAAAACATCTACTTTTTGCTAAATTATTTTGAAATTTTTCGAAAAAATTTTTGTCAAAATGTTTTTGGAAGCAATGTTGAGTGTACATGGAAACTCAACATACACTAATGCATCATTTTTCAAACGATCATAACTAATTTTTGTATTAAGCGTTTCACAATGTAGTATAGTGCATTCGATGCGGATTTTTAAGCTGCGTCGATCTGTGTTATCAGATTTGCGCTAGCTTAAAAATGCACCGAGATATCAACTGATATAAGTTCACACTTATATCCTCGATTTTCACCCTGAAGAAATAATTTTTTTCGTTGAATAACATTGTCCATCGTCTTTGCCTTGAAAAAAGGAATCTAAAAACATCTACTTTTTGCTAAATTATTTTGAAATTTTTTGAAAAAAATTTTGTCAAAATGTTTTTGGAAGCAATATTGAGTGTACATGGAAACTCAACATACACTAATGCATCATTTTTCAAACGATCATGACTAATTTTTGTATCAAGCGTTTCTCAATGTAGTATAGTGCATTCGATGCGGATTTTTAAGCTGCGTCGATCTGTGTTATCAGATTTGCGCTAGCTTAAAAATGCACCGAGATATCAACTGATATAAGTTCACACTTATATCCTCGATTTTCACCCTGAAGAAATAATTTTTTCGTTGAATAACATTGTCCATCGTCTTTGCCTTAAAAAAAGGAATTTAAAAACATCTACTTTTTGCTAAATTATTTTGAAATTTTTCGAAAAAATTTTTGTCAAAATGTTTTTGGAAGCAATGTTGAGTGTACATGGAAACTCAACATACACTAATGCATCATTTTTCAAACGATCATAACTAATTTTTGTATCAAGCGTTTCTCAATGTAGTATAGTGCATTCGATGCGGATTTTCAAGCTGCGTCGATCTGTGTTATCAGATTTGCGCTAGCTTAAAAATGCACCGAGATATCAACTGATATAAGTTCACACTTATATCCTCGATTTTCACCCTGAAGAAATAATTTTTTTCGTTGAATAACATTGTCCATCGTCTTTGCCTTGAAAAAAGGAATCTAAAAACATCTAATTTTTGCTAAATTATTTTGAAATTTTTTGAAAAAAATTTTGTCAAAATGTTTTTGGAAGCAATATTGAGTGTACATGGAAACTCAACATACACTAATGCATCATTTTTCAAACGATCATGACTAATTTTTGTATCAAGCGTTTCTCAATGTAGTATAGTGCATTCGATGCGGATTTTTAAGCTGCGTCGATCTGTGTTATCAGATTTGCGCTAGCTTAAAAATGCACCGAGATATCAACTGATATAAGTTCACACTTATATCCTCGATTTTCACCCTGAAGAAATAATTTTTTCGTTGAATAACATTGTCCATCGTCTTTGCCTTAAAAAAAGGAATTTAAAAACATCTACTTTTTGCTAAATTATTTTGAAATTTTTCGAAAAAATTTTTGTCAAAATGTTTTTGGAAGCAATGTTGAGTGTACATGGAAACTCAACATACACTAATGCATCATTTTTCAAACGATCATAACTAATTTTTGTATCAAGCGTTTCTCAATGTAGTATAGTGCATTCGATGCGGATTTTCAAGCTGCGTCGATCTGTGTTATCAGATTTGCGCTAGCTTAAAAATGCACCGAGATATCAACTGATATAAGTTCACACTTATATCCTCGATTTTCACCCTGAAGAATTAATTTTTTCGTTGAATAACATTGTCCATCGTCTTTGCCTTGAAAAATGGAATCTAAAAACATCTACTTTTTGCTAAATTATTCTGAAATTTTTCGAAAAAATTTTTGTCAAAATGTTTTTGGAAGCAATGTTGAGTGTACATGGAAACTCAACATACACTAATGCATCATTTTTCAAACGATCATAACTAATTTTTGTATCAAGCGTTTCTCAATGTAGTATAGTGCATTCGATGCGGATTTTTAAGCTGCGTCGATCTGTGTTATCAGATTTGCGTTAGCTGAAAAATGCACCGAGATATCAACTGATATAAGTTCACACTTATATCCTCGATTTTCACCCTGAAGAAATAATTTTTTCGTTGAATAACATTGTCCATCGTCTTTGCCTTGAAAAAAGGAATCTAAAAACATCTACTTTTTGCTAAATTATTTTGAAATTTTTCGAAAAAATTTTTGTCAAAATGTTTTTGGAAGCAATGTTGAGTGTACATGGAAACTCAACATACACTAATGCATCATTTTTCAAACGATCATAACTAATTTTCGTATCAAGCGTTTCTCAATTTAGTATAGTGCATTCGATGCGGATTTTTAAGCTGCGTCGATCTGTGTTATCAGATTTGCGCTAGCTTAAAAATGCACCGAGATATCAACTGATATAAGTTCACACTTATATCCTCGATTTTCACCCTGAAGAATTAATTTTTTCGTTGAATAACATTGTCCATCGTCTTTGCCTTGAAAAATGAAATCTAAAAACATCTACTTTTTGCTAAATTATTTCGAAATTTTTCGAAAAAATTTTTGTCAAAATGTTTTTGGAAGCAATGTTGAGTGTACATGGAAACTCAACATACACTAATGCATCATTTTTCAAACGATCATAACTAATTTTTGTATCAAGCGTTTCTCAATTTAGTATAGTGCATTCGATGCGGATTTTCAAGCTGCGTCGATCTGTGTTATCAGATTTGCGCTAGCTTAAAAATGCACCGAGATATCAACTGATATAAGTTCACACTTATATCCTCGATTTTCACCCTGAAGAATTAATTTTTTCGTTGAATAACATTGTCTATCGTCTTTGCCTTGAAAAAAGGAATCTATGAACATCTACTTTTTGCTAAATTATTTTGAAATTTTTCGAAAAAATTTTTGTCAAAATGTTTTTGGAAGCAATGTTGAGTGTACATGGAAACTCAACATACACTAATGCATCATTTTTCAAACGATCATAACTAATTTTTGTATCAAGCGTTTCTCAATGTAGTATAGTGCATTCGATGCGGATTTTTAAGCTGCGTCGATCTGTGTTATCAGATTTGCGCTAGCTTAAAAATGCACCGAGATATCAACTTATATAAGTTCACACTTATATCCTCGATTTTCACCCTGAAGAATTAATTTTTTCGTTGAATAACATTGTCTATCGTCTTTGCCTTGAAAAATGGAATCTAAAAACATCTACTTTTTGCTAAATTATTTTGAAATTTTTCGAAAAAATTTTTGTCAAAATGTTTTTGGAAGCAATGTTGAGTGTACATGGAAACTCAACATACACTAATGCATCATTTTTCAAACGATCATAACTAATTTTTGTATTAAGCGTTTCACAATGTAGTATAGTGCATTCGATGCGGATTTTTAAGCTGCGTCGATCTGTGTTATCAGATTTGCGCTAGCTTAAAAATGCACCGAGATATCAACTGATATAAGTTCACACTTATATCCTCGATTTTCACCCTGAAGAAATAATTTTTTTCGTTGAATAACATTGTCCATCGTCTTTGCCTTGAAAAAAGGAATCTAAAAACATCTACTTTTTGCTAAATTATTTTGAAATTTTTTGAAAAAAATTTTGTCAAAATGTTTTTGGAAGCAATATTGAGTGTACATGGAAACTCAACATACACTAATGCATCATTTTTCAAACGATCATGACTAAATTTTGTATCAAGCGTTTCTCAATGTAGTATAGTGCATTCGATGCGGATTTTTAAGCTGCGTCGATCTGTGTTATCAGATTTGCGCTAGCTTAAAAATGCACCGAGATATCAACTGATATAAGTTCACACTTATATCCTCGATTTTCACCCTGAAGAAATAATTTTTTCGTTGAATAACATTGTCCATCGTCTTTGCCTTAAAAAAAGGAATTTAAAAACATCTACTTTTTGCTAAATTATTTTGAAATTTTTCGAAAAAATTTTTGTCAAAATGTTTTTGGAAGCAATGTTGAGTGTACATGGAAACTCAACATACACTAATGCATCATTTTTCAAACGATCATAACTAATTTTTGTATCAAGCGTTTCTCAATGTAGTATAGTGCATTCGATGCGGATTTTCAAGCTGCGTCGATCTGTGTTATCAGATTTGCGCTAGCTTAAAAATGCACCGAGATATCAACTGATATAAGTTCACACTTATATCCTCGATTTTCACCCTGAAGAAATAATTTTTTTCGTTGAATAACATTGTCCATCGTCTTTGCCTTGAAAAAAGGAATCTATGAACATCTACTTTTTGCTAAATTATTTTGAAATTTTTCGAAAAAATTTTTGTCAAAATGTTTTTGGAAGCAATGTTGAGTGTACATGGAAACTCAACATACACTAATGCATCATTTTTCAAACGATCATGACTAATTTTTGTATCAAGCGTTTCTCAATGTAGTATAGTGCATTCGATGCGGATTTTTAAGCTGCGTCGATCTGTGTTATCAGATTTGCGCTAGCTTAAAAATGCACCGAGATATCAACTGATATAAGTTCACACTTATATCCTCGATTTTCACCCTGAAGAAATAATTTTTTCGTTGAATAACATTGTCCATCGTCTTTGCCTTAAAAAAAGGAATTTAAAAACATCTACTTTTTGCTAAATTATTTTGAAATTTTTCGAAAATATTTTTGTCAAAATGTTTTTGGAAGCAATGTTGAGTGTACATGGAAACTCAACATACACTAATGCATCATTTTTCAAACGATCATAACTAATTTTTGTATCAAGCGTTTCTCAATGTAGTATAGTGCATTCGATGCGGATTTTCAAGCTGCGTCGATCTGTGTTATCAGATTTGCGCTAGCTTAAAAATGCACCGAGATATCAACTGATATAAGTTCACACTTATATCCTCGATTTTCACCCTGAAGAATTAATTTTTTCGTTGAATAACATTGTCCATCGTCTTTGCCTTGAAAAATGGAATCTAAAAACATCTACTTTTTGCTAAATTATTTTGAAATTTTTCGAAAAAATTTTTGTCAAAATGTTTTTGGAAGCAATGTTGAGTGTACATGGAAACTCAACATACACTAATGCATCATTTTTCAAACGATCATAACTAATTTTTGTATCAAGCGTTTCTCAATGTAGTATAGTGCATTCGATGCGGATTTTTAAGCTGCGTCGATCTGTGTTATCAGATTTGCGTTAGCTGAAAAATGCACCGAGATATCAACTGATATAAGTTCACACTTATATCCTCGATTTTCACCCTGAAGAAATAATTTTTTCGTTGAATAACATTGTCCATCGTCTTTGCCTTGAAAAAAGGAATCTAAAAACATCTACTTTTTGCTAAATTATTTTGAAATTTTTCGAAAAAATTTTTGTCAAAATGTTTTTGGAAGCAATGTTGAGTGTACATGGAAACTCAACATACACTAATGCATCATTTTTCAAACGATCATAACTAATTTTCGTATCAAGCGTTTCTCAATTTAGTATAGTGCATTCGATGCGGATTTTTAAGCTGCGTCGATCTGTGTTATCAGATTTGCGCTAGCTTAAAAATGCACCGAGATATCAACTGATATAAGTTCACACTTATATCCTCGATTTTCACCCTGAAGAATTAATTTTTTCGTTGAATAACATTGTCCATCGTCTTTGCCTTGAAAAATGAAATCTAAAAACATCTACTTTTTGCTAAATTATTTCGAAATTTTTCGAAAAAATTTTTGTCAAAATGTTTTTGGAAGCAATGTTGAGTGTACATGGAAACTCAACATACACTAATGCATCATTTTTCAAACGATCATAACTAATTTTTGTATCAAGCGTTTCTCAATTTAGTATAGTGCATTCGATGCAGATTTTTAAGCTGCGTCGATCTGTGTTATCAGATTTGCGCTAGCTTGAAAATGCACCGAGATATCAACTGATATAAGTTCACACTTATATCCTCGATTTTCACCCTGAAGAATTAATTTTTTCGTTGAATAACATTGTCTATCGTCTTTGCCTTGAAAAAAGGAATCTATGAACATCTACTTTTTGCTAAATTATTTTGAAATTTTTCGAAAAAATTTTTGTCAAAATGTTTTTGGAAGCAATGTTGAGTGTACATGGAAACTCAACATACACTAATGCATCATTTTTCAAACGATCATAACTAATTTTTGTATCAAGCGTTTCTCAATTTAGTATAGTGCATTCGATGCGGATTTTTAAGCTGCGTCGATCTGTGTTATCAGATTTGCGCTAGCTTAAAAATGCACCGAGATATCAACTGATATAAGTTCACACTTATATCCTCGATTTTCACCCTGAAGAATTAATTTTTTCGTTGAATAACATTGTCTATCGTCTTTGCCTTGAAAAAAGGAATCTATGAACATCTACTTTTTGCTAAATTATTTTGAAATTTTTCGAAAAAATTTTTGTCAAAATGTTTTTGGAAGCAATGTTGAGTGTACATGGAAACTCAACATACACTAATGCATCATTTTTCAAACGATCATAACTAATTTTTGTATCAAGCGTTTCTCAATGTAGTATAGTGCATTCGATGCGGATTTTTAAGCTGCGTCGATCTGTGTTATCAGATTTGCGCTAGCTTAAAAATGCACCGAGATATCAACTGATATAAATTCACACTTATATCGTCGATTTTCACCCTGAAGAATTAATTTTTTCGTTGAATAACATTGTCCATCGTCTTTGCTTTGAAAAATGGAATCTAAAACATCTACTTTTTGCTAAATTATTTTGCAATTTTTCGAAAAAATTTTTGTCAAAATGTTTTTGGAAGCAATGTTGAGTGTACATGGAAACTCAACATACACTAATGCATCATTTTTCAAACGATCATAACTAATTTTTGTATCAAGCGTTTCTCAATTTAGTATAGTGCATTCGATGCGGATTTTTAAGCTGCGTCGATCTGTGTTATCAGATTTGCGCTAGCTTGAAAATGCACCGAGATATCAACTGATATAAGTTCACACTTATATCCTCGATTTTCACCCTGAAGAATTAATTTTTTCGTTGAATAACATTGTCTATCGTCTTTGCCTTGAAAAAAGGAATCTATGAACATCTACTTTTTGCTAAATTATTTTGAAATTTTTCGAAAAAATTTTTGTCAAAATGTTTTTGGAAGCAATGTTGAGTGTACATGGAAACTCAACATACACTAATGCATCATTTTTCAAACGATCATAACTAATTTTTGTATCAAGCGTTTCTCAATGTAGTATAGTGCATTCGATGCGGATTTTTAAGCTGCGTCGATCTGTGTTATCAGATTTGCGCTAGCTTAAAAATGCACCGAGATATCAACTTATATAAGTTCACACTTATATCCTCGATTTTCACCCTGAAGAATTAATTTTTTCGTTGAATAACATTGTCTATCGTCTTTGCCTTGAAAAATGGAATCTAAAAACATCTACTTTTTGCTAAATTATTTTGAAATTTTTCGAAAAAATTTTTGTCAAAATGTTTTTGGAAGCAATGTTGAGTGTACATGGAAACTCAACATACACTAATGCATCATTTTTCAAACGATCATAACTAATTTTTGTATTAAGCGTTTCACAATGTAGTATAGTGCATTCGATGCGGATTTTTAAGCTGCGTCGATCTGTGTTATCAGATTTGCGCTAGCTTAAAAATGCACCGAGATATCAACTGATATAAGTTCACACTTATATCCTCGATTTTCACCCTGAAGAAATAATTTTTTTCGTTGAATAACATTGTCCATCGTCTTTGCCTTGAAAAAAGGAATCTAAAAACATCTACTTTTTGCTAAATTATTTTGAAATTTTTTGAAAAAAATTTTGTCAAAATGTTTTTGGAAGCAATATTGAGTGTACATGGAAACTCAACATACACTAATGCATCATTTTTCAAACGATCATGACTAATTTTTGTATCAAGCGTTTCTCAATGTAGTATAGTGCATTCGATGCGGATTTTTAAGCTGCGTCGATCTGTGTTATCAGATTTGCGCTAGCTTAAAAATGCACCGAGATATCAACTGATATAAGTTCACACTTATATCCTCGATTTTCACCCTGAAGAAATAATTTTTTCGTTGAATAACATTGTCCATCGTCTTTGCCTTAAAAAAAGGAATTTAAAAACATCTACTTTTTGCTAAATTATTTTGAAATTTTTCGAAAAAATTTTTGTCAAAATGTTTTTGGAAGCAATGTTGAGTGTACATGGAAACTCAACATACACTAATGCATCATTTTTCAAACGATCATAACTAATTTTTGTATCAAGCGTTTCTCAATGTAGTATAGTGCATTCGATGCGGATTTTCAAGCTGCGTCGATCTGTGTTATCAGATTTGCGCTAGCTTAAAAATGCACCGAGATATCAACTGATATAAGTTCACACTTATATCCTCGATTTTCACCCTGAAGAAATAATTTTTTTCGTTGAATAACATTGTCCATCGTCTTTGCCTTGAAAAAAGGAATCTAAAAACATCTACTTTTTGCTAAATTATTTTGAAATTTTTTGAAAAAAATTTTGTCAAAATGTTTTTGGAAGCAATATTGAGTGTACATGGAAACTCAACATACACTAATGCATCATTTTTCAAACGATCATGACTAATTTTTGTATCAAGCGTTTCTCAATGTAGTATAGTGCATTCGATGCGGATTTTTAAGCTGCGTCGATCTGTGTTATCAGATTTGCGCTAGCTTAAAAATGCACCGAGATATCAACTGATATAAGTTCACACTTATATCCTCGATTTTCACCCTGAAGAATTATTTTTTTCGTTGAATAACATTGTCCATCGTCTTTGCCTTGAAAAATGGAATCTAAAAACATCTACTTTTTGCTAAATTATTTTGAAATTTTTCGAAAAAATTTTTGTCAAAATGTTTTTGGAAGCAATGTTGAGTGTACATGGAAACTCAACATACACTAATGCATCATTTTTCAAACGATCATAACTAATTTTTGTATTAAGCGTTTCACAATGTAGTATAGTGCATTCGATGCGGATTTTTAAGCTGCGTCGATCTGTGTTATCAGATTTGCGCTAGCTTAAAAATGCACCGAGATATCAACTGATATAAGTTCACACTTATATCCTCGATTTTCACCCTGAAGAAATAATTTTTTTCGTTGAATAACATTGTCCATCGTCTTTGCCTTGAAAAAAGGAATCTAAAAACATCTACTTTTTGCTAAATTATTTTGAAATTTTTTGAAAAAAATTTTGTCAAAATGTTTTTGGAAGCAATATTGAGTGTACATGGAAACTCAACATACACTAATGCATCATTTTTCAAACGATCATGACTAATTTTTGTATCAAGCGTTTCTCAATGTAGTATAGTGCATTCGATGCGGATTTTTAAGCTGCGTCGATCTGTGTTATCAGATTTGCGCTAGCTTAAAAATGCACCGAGATATCAACTGATATAAGTTCACACTTATATCCTCGATTTTCACCCTGAAGAAATAATTTTTTCGTTGAATAACATTGTCCATCGTCTTTGCCTTAAAAAAAGGAATTTAAAAACATCTACTTTTTGCTAAATTATTTTGAAATTTTTCGAAAAAATTTTTGTCAAAATGTTTTTGGAAGCAATGTTGAGTGTACATGGAAACTCAACATACACTAATGCATCATTTTTCAAACGATCATAACTAATTTTTGTATCAAGCGTTTCTCAATGTAGTATAGTGCATTCGATGCGGATTTTCAAGCTGCGTCGATCTGTGTTATCAGATTTGCGCTAGCTTAAAAATGCACCGAGATATCAACTGATATAAGTTCACACTTATATCCTCGATTTTCACCCTGAAGAAATAATTTTTTTCGTTGAATAACATTGTCCATCGTCTTTGCCTTGAAAAAAGGAATCTAAAAACATCTACTTTTTGCTAAATTATTTTGAAATTTTTTGAAAAAAATTTTGTCAAAATGTTTTTGGAAGCAATATTGAGTGTACATGGAAACTCAACATACACTAATGCATCATTTTTCAAACGATCATGACTAATTTTTGTATCAAGCGTTTCTCAATGTAGTATAGTGCATTCGATGCGGATTTTTAAGCTGCGTCGATCTGTGTTATCAGATTTGCGCTAGCTTAAAAATGCACCGAGATATCAACTGATATAAGTTCACACTTATATCCTCGATTTTCACCCTGAAGAAATAATTTTTTCGTTGAATAACATTGTCCATCGTCTTTGCCTTAAAAAAAGGAATTTAAAAACATCTACTTTTTGCTAAATTATTTTGAAATTTTTCGAAAAAATTTTTGTCAAAATGTTTTTGGAAGCAATGTTGAGTGTACATGGAAACTCAACATACACTAATGCATCATTTTTCAAACGATCATAACTAATTTTTGTATCAAGCGTTTCTCAATGTAGTATAGTGCATTCGATGCGGATTTTCAAGCTGCGTCGATCTGTGTTATCAGATTTGCGCTAGCTTAAAAATGCACCGAGATATCAACTGATATAAGTTCACACTTATATCCTCGATTTTCACCCTGAAGAATTAATTTTTTCGTTGAATAACATTGTCCATCGTCTTTGCCTTGAAAAATGGAATCTAAAAACATCTACTTTTTGCTAAATTATTTTGAAATTTTTCGAAAAAATTTTTGTCAAAATGTTTTTGGAAGCAATGTTGAGTGTACATGGAAACTCAACATACACTAATGCATCATTTTTCAAACGATCATAACTAATTTTTGTATCAAGCGCTTCTCAATGTAGTATAGTGCATTCGATGCGGATTTTCAAGCTGCGTCGATCTGTGTTATCAGATTTGCGCTAGCTTAAAAATGCACCGAGATATCAACTGATATAAGTTCACACTTATATCCTCGATTTTCACCCTGAAGAAATAATTTTTTTCGTTGAATAACATTGTCCATCGTCTTTGCCTTGAAAAAAGGAATCTAAAAACATCTACTTTTTGCTAAATTATTTTGAAATTTTTTGAAAAAAATTTTGTCAAAATGTTTTTGGAAGCAATATTGAGTGTACATGGAAACTCAACATACACTAATGCATCATTTTTCAAACGATCATGACTAATTTTTGTATCAAGCGTTTCTCAATGTAGTATAGTGCATTCGATGCGGATTTTTAAGCTGCGTCGATCTGTGTTATCAGATTTGCGCTAGCTTAAAAATGCACCGAGATATCAACTGATATAAGTTCACACTTATATCCTCGATTTTCACCCTGAAGAATTATTTTTTTCGTTGAATAACATTGTCCATCGTCTTTGCCTTGAAAAATGGAATCTAAAAACATCTACTTTTTGCTAAATTATTTTGAAATTTTTCGAAAAAATTTTTGTCAAAATGTTTTTGGAAGCAATGTTGAGTGTACATGGAAACTCAACATACACTAATGCATCATTTTTCAAACGATCATAACTAATTTTTGTATTAAGCGTTTCACAATGTAGTATAGTGCATTCGATGCGGATTTTTAAGCTGCGTCGATCTGTGTTATCAGATTTGCGCTAGCTTAAAAATGCACCGAGATATCAACTGATATAAGTTCACACTTATATCCTCGATTTTCACCCTGAAGAAATAATTTTTTTCGTTGAATAACATTGTCCATCGTCTTTGCCTTGAAAAAAGGAATCTAAAAACATCTACTTTTTGCTAAATTATTTTGAAATTTTTTGAAAAAAATTTTGTCAAAATGTTTTTGGAAGCAATATTGAGTGTACATGGAAACTCAACATACACTAATGCATCATTTTTCAAACGATCATGACTAATTTTTGTATCAAGCGTTTCTCAATGTAGTATAGTGCATTCGATGCGGATTTTTAAGCTGCGTCGATCTGTGTTATCAGATTTGCGCTAGCTTAAAAATGCACCGAGATATCAACTGATATAAGTTCACACTTATATCCTCGATTTTCACCCTGAAGAAATAATTTTTTCGTTGAATAACATTGTCCATCGTCTTTGCCTTAAAAAAAGGAATTTAAAAACATCTACTTTTTGCTAAATTATTTTGAAATTTTTCGAAAAAATTTTTGTCAAAATGTTTTTGGAAGCAATGTTGAGTGTACATGGAAACTCAACATACACTAATGCATCATTTTTCAAACGATCATAACTAATTTTTGTATCAAGCGTTTCTCAATGTAGTATAGTGCATTCGATGCGGATTTTCAAGCTGCGTCGATCTGTGTTATCAGATTTGCGCTAGCTTAAAAATGCACCGAGATATCAACTGATATAAGTTCACACTTATATCCTCGATTTTCACCCTGAAGAAATAATTTTTTTCGTTGAATAACATTGTCCATCGTCTTTGCCTTGAAAAAAGGAATCTAAAAACATCTACTTTTTGCTAAATTATTTTGAAATTTTTTGAAAAAAATTTTGTCAAAATGTTTTTGGAAGCAATATTGAGTGTACATGGAAACTCAACATACACTAATGCATCATTTTTCAAACGATCATGACTAATTTTTGTATCAAGCGTTTCTCAATGTAGTATAGTGCATTCGATGCGGATTTTTAAGCTGCGTCGATCTGTGTTATCAGATTTGCGCTAGCTTAAAAATGCACCGAGATATCAACTGATATAAGTTCACACTTATATCCTCGATTTTCACCCTGAAGAAATAATTTTTTCGTTGAATAACATTGTCCATCGTCTTTGCCTTAAAAAAAGGAATTTAAAAACATCTACTTTTTGCTAAATTATTTTGAAATTTTTCGAAAAACTTTTGTCAAAATGTTTTTGGAAGCAATGTTGAGTGTACATGGAAACTCAACATACACTAATGCATCATTTTTCAAACGATCATAACTAATTTTTGTATCAAGCGTTTCTCAATGTAGTATAGTGCATTCGATGCGGATTTTCAAGCTGCGTCGATCTGTGTTATCAGATTTGCGCTAGCTTAAAAATGCACCGAGATATCAACTGATATAAGTTCACACTTATATCCTCGATTTTCACCCTGAAGAATTAATTTTTTCGTTGAATAACATTGTCCATCGTCTTTGCCTTGAAAAATGGAATCTAAAAACATCTACTTTTTGCTAAATTATTTTGAAATTTTTCGAAAAAATTTTTGTCAAAATGTTTTTGGAAGCAATGTTGAGTGTACATGGAAACTCAACATACACTAATGCATCATTTTTCAAACGATCATAACTAATTTTTGTATCAAGCGCTTCTCAATGTAGTATAGTGCATTCGATGCGGATTTTTAAGCTGCGTCGATCTGTGTTATCAGATTTGCGTTAGCTGAAAAATGCACCGAGATATCAACTGATATAAGTTCACACTTATATCCTCGATTTTCACCCTGAAGAAATAATTTTTTCGTTGAATAACATTGTCCATCGTCTTTGCCTTGAAAAAAGGAATCTAAAAACATCTACTTTTTGCTAAATTATTTTGAAATTTTTCGAAAAAATTTTTGTCAAAATGTTTTTGGAAGCAATGTTGAGTGTACATGGAAACTCAACATACACTAATGCATCATTTTTCAAACGATCATAACTAATTTTCGTATCAAGCGTTTCTCAATTTAGTATAGTGCATTCGATGCGGATTTTTAAGCTGCGTCGATCTGTGTTATCAGATTTGCGCTAGCTTAAAAATGCACCGAGATATCAACTGATATAAGTTCACACTTATATCCTCGATTTTCACCCTGAAGAATTAATTTTTTCGTTGAATAACATTGTCCATCGTCTTTGCCTTGAAAAATGAAATCTAAAAACATCTACTTTTTGCTAAATTATTTCGAAATTTTTCGAAAAAATTTTTGTCAAAATGTTTTTGGAAGCAATGTTGAGTGTACATGGAAACTCAACATACACTAATGCATCATTTTTCAAACGATCATAACTAATTTTTGTATCAAGCGTTTCTCAATTTAGTATAGTGCATTCGATGCGGATTTTTAAGCTGCGTCGATCTGTGTTATCAGATTTGCGCTAGCTTGAAAATGCACCGAGATATCAACTGATATAAGTTCACACTTATATCCTCGATTTTCACCCTGAAGAATTAATTTTTTCGTTGAATAACATTGTCTATCGTCTTTGCCTTGAAAAAAGGAATCTATGAACATCTACTTTTTGCTAAATTATTTTGAAATTTTTCGAAAAAATTTTTGTCAAAATGTTTTTGGAAGCAATGTTGAGTGTACATGGAAACTCAACATACACTAATGCATCATTTTTCAAACGATCATAACTAATTTTTGTATCAAGCGTTTCTCAATTTAGTATAGTGCATTCGATGCGGATTTTTAAGCTGCGTCGATCTGTGTTATCAGATTTGCGCTAGCTTAAAAATGCACCGAGATATCAACTGATATAAGTTCACACTTATATCCTCGATTTTCACCCTGAAGAATTAATTTTTTCGTTGAATAACATTGTCTATCGTCTTTGCCTTGAAAAAAGGAATCTATGAACATCTACTTTTTGCTAAATTATTTTGAAATTTTTCGAAAAAATTTTTGTCAAAATGTTTTTGGAAGCAATGTTGAGTGTACATGGAAACTCAACATACACTAATGCATCATTTTTCAAACGATCATAACTAATTTTTGTATCAAGCGTTTCTCAATGTAGTATAGTGCATTCGATGCGGATTTTTAAGCTGCGTCGATCTGTGTTATCAGATTTGCGCTAGCTTAAAAATGCACCGAGATATCAACTGATATAAGTTCACACTTATATCCTCGATTTTCACCCTGAAGAAATAATTTTTTCGTTGAATAACATTGTCCATCGTCTTTGCCTTGAAAAAAGGAATCTAAAAACATCTACTTTTTGCTAAATTATTTTGAAATTTTTCGAAAAAATTTTTGTCAAAATGTTTTTGGAAGCAATGTTGAGTGTACATGGAAACTCAACATACACTAATGCATCATTTTTCAAACGATCATAACTAATTTTTGTATCAAGCGTTTCTCAATTTAGTATAGTGCATTCGATGCGGATTTTTAAGCTGCGTCGATCTGTGTTATCAGATTTGCGCTAGCTTAAAAATGCACCGAGATATCAACTGATATAAGTTCACACTTATATCCTCGATTTTCACCCTGAAGAATTAATTTTTTCGTTGAATAACATTGTCTATCGTCTTTGCCTTGAAAAAAGGAATCTATGAACATCTACTTTTTGCTAAATTATTTTGAAATTTTTCGAAAAAATTTTTGTCAAAATGTTTTTGGAAGCAATGTTGAGTGTACATGGAAACTCAACATACACTAATGCATCATTTTTCAAACGATCATAACTAATTTTTGTATCAAGCGTTTCTCAATGTAGTATAGTGCATTCGATGCGGATTTTTAAGCTGCGTCGATCTGTGTTATCAGATTTGCGCTAGCTTAAAAATGCACCGAGATATCAACTGATATAAGTTCACACTTATATCCTCGATTTTCACCCTGAAGAATTAATTTTTTCGTTGAATAACATTGTCCATCGTCTTTGCTTTGAAAAATGGAATCTAAAACATCTACTTTTTGCTAAATTATTTTGAAATTTTTCGAAAAAATTTTTGTCAAAATGTTTTTGGAAGCAATGTTGAGTGTACATGGAAACTCAACATACACTAATGCATCATTTTTCAAACGATCATAACTAATTTTTGTATCAAGCGTTTCTCAATTTAGTATAGTGCATTCGATGCGGATTTTTAAGCTGCGTCGATCTGTGTTATCAGATTTGCGCTAGCTTAAAAATGCACCGAGATATCAACTGATATAAGTTCACACTTATATCCTCGATTTTCACCCTGAAGAATTAATTTTTTCGTTGAATAACATTGTCTATCGTCTTTGCCTTGAAAAAAGGAATCTATGAACATCTACTTTTTGCTAAATTATTTTGAAATTTTTCGAAAAAATTTTTGTCAAAATGTTTTTGGAAGCAATGTTGAGTGTACATGGAAACTCAACATACACTAATGCATCATTTTTCAAACGATC
Source organism: Auanema rhodensis (assembly GCA_964057225.1). Taxonomy (NCBI): domain Eukaryota; kingdom Metazoa; phylum Nematoda; class Chromadorea; order Rhabditida; family Rhabditidae; genus Auanema; species Auanema rhodense. Next base: position 1,813,381 of record OZ059899.1, on the reverse strand, counting down.
ATAACTAATTTTTGTATCAAGCGTTTTTCAATGTAGTATAGTGCATTCGATGCGGATTTTTAAGCTGCGTCGATCTGTGTTATCAGATTTGCGCTAGCTTAAAAATGCACCGAGATATCAACTGATATAAGTTCACACTTATATCCTCGATTTTCACCCTGAAGAAATAATTTTTTCGTTGAATAACATTGTCCATCGTCTTTGCCTTGAAAAAAGGAATCTAAAAACATCTACTTTTTGCTAAATTATTTTGAAATTTTTCGAAAAAATTTTTGTCAAAATGTTTTTGGAAGCAATGTTGAGTGTACATGGAAACTCAACATACACTAATGCATCATTTTTCAAACGATCATAACTAATTTTTGTATCAAGCGTTTCTCAATTTAGTATAGTGCATTCGATGCGGATTTTTAAGCTGCGTCGATCTGTGTTATCAGATTTGCGCTAGCTTAAAAATGCACCGAGATATCAACTGATATAAGTTCACACTTATATCCTCGATTTTCACCCTGAAGAATTAATTTTTTCGTTGAATAACATTGTCTATCGTCTTTGCCTTGAAAAAAGGAATCTATGAACATCTACTTTTTGCTAAATTATTTTGAAATTTTTCGAAAAAATTTTTGTCAAAATGTTTTTGGAAGCAATGTTGAGTGTACATGGAAACTCAACATACACTAATGCATCATTTTTCAAACGATCATAACTAATTTTTGTATTAAGCGTTTCACAATGTAGTATAGTGCATTCGATGCGGATTTTTAAGCTGCGTCGATCTGTGTTATCAGATTTGCGCTAGCTTAAAAATGCACCGAGATATCAACTGATATAAGTTCACACTTATATCCTCGATTTTCACCCTGAAGAAATAATTTTTTTCGTTGAATAACATTGTCCATCGTCTTTGCCTTGAAAAAAGGAATCTAAAAACATCTACTTTTTGCTAAATTATTTTGAAATTTTTTGAAAAAAATTTTGTCAAAATGTTTTTGGAAGCAATATTGAGTGTACATGGAAACTCAACATACACTAATGCATCATTTTTCAAACGATCATGACTAATTTTTGTATCAAGCGTTTCTCAATGTAGTATAGTGCATTCGATGCGGATTTTTAAGCTGCGTCGATCTGTGTTATCAGATTTGCGCTAGCTTAAAAATGCACCGAGATATCAACTGATATAAGTTCACACTTATATCCTCGATTTTCACCCTGAAGAAATAATTTTTTCGTTGAATAACATTGTCCATCGTCTTTGCCTTAAAAAAAGGAATTTAAAAACATCTACTTTTTGCTAAATTATTTTGAAATTTTTCGAAAAAATTTTTGTCAAAATGTTTTTGGAAGCAATGTTGAGTGTACATGGAAACTCAACATACACTAATGCATCATTTTTCAAACGATCATAACTAATTTTTGTATCAAGCGTTTCTCAATGTAGTATAGTGCATTCGATGCGGATTTTCAAGCTGCGTCGATCTGTGTTATCAGATTTGCGCTAGCTTAAAAATGCACCGAGATATCAACTGATATAAGTTCACACTTATATCCTCGATTTTCACCCTGAAGAAATAATTTTTTTCGTTGAATAACATTGTCCATCGTCTTTGCCTTGAAAAAAGGAATCTAAAAACATCTACTTTTTGCTAAATTATTTTGAAATTTTTTGAAAAAAATTTTGTCAAAATGTTTTTGGAAGCAATATTGAGTGTACATGGAAACTCAACATACACTAATGCATCATTTTTCAAACGATCATGACTAATTTTTGTATCAAGCGTTTCTCAATGTAGTATAGTGCATTCGATGCGGATTTTTAAGCTGCGTCGATCTGTGTTATCAGATTTGCGCTAGCTTAAAAATGCACCGAGATATCAACTGATATAAGTTCACACTTATATCCTCGATTTTCACCCTGAAGAAATAATTTTTTCGTTGAATAACATTGTCCATCGTCTTTGCCTTAAAAAAAGGAATTTAAAAACATCTACTTTTTGCTAAATTATTTTGAAATTTTTCGAAAAAATTTTTGTCAAAATGTTTTTGGAAGCAATGTTGAGTGTACATGGAAACTCAACATACACTAATGCATCATTTTTCAAACGATCATAACTAATTTTTGTATCAAGCGTTTCTCAATGTAGTATAGTGCATTCGATGCGGATTTTCAAGCTGCGTCGATCTGTGTTATCAGATTTGCGCTAGCTTAAAAATGCACCGAGATATCAACTGATATAAGTTCACACTTATATCCTCGATTTTCACCCTGAAGAAATAATTTTTTTCGTTGAATAACATTGTCCATCGTCTTTGCCTTGAAAAAAGGAATCTAAAAACATCTACTTTTTGCTAAATTATTTTGAAATTTTTCGAAAAAATTTTTGTCAAAATGTTTTTGGAAGCAATGTTGAGTGTACATGGAAACTCAACATACACTAATGCATCATTTTTCAAACGATCATAACTAATTTTTGTATCAAGCGTTTCTCAATGTAGTATAGTGCATTCGATGCGGATTTTTAAGCTGCGTCGATCTGTGTTATCAGATTTGCGTTAGCTGAAAAATGCACCGAGATATCAACTGATATAAGTTCACACTTATATCCTCGATTTTCACCCTGAAGAAATAATTTTTTCGTTGAATAACATTGTCCATCGTCTTTGCCTTGAAAAAAGGAATCTAAAAACATCTACTTTTTGCTAAATTATTTTGAAATTTTTCGAAAAAATTTTTGTCAAAATGTTTTTGGAAGCAATGTTGAGTGTACATGGAAACTCAACATACACTAATGCATCATTTTTCAAACGATCATAACTAATTTTCGTATCAAGCGTTTCTCAATTTAGTATAGTGCATTCGATGCGGATTTTTAAGCTGCGTCGATCTGTGTTATCAGATTTGCGCTAGCTTAAAAATGCACCGAGATATCAACTGATATAAGTTCACACTTATATCCTCGATTTTCACCCTGAAGAATTAATTTTTTCGTTGAATAACATTGTCCATCGTCTTTGCCTTGAAAAATGAAATCTAAAAACATCTACTTTTTGCTAAATTATTTCGAAATTTTTCGAAAAAATTTTTGTCAAAATGTTTTTGGAAGCAATGTTGAGTGTACATGGAAACTCAACATACACTAATGCATCATTTTTCAAACGATCATAACTAATTTTTGTATCAAGCGTTTCTCAATTTAGTATAGTGCATTCGATGCGGATTTTTAAGCTGCGTCGATCTGTGTTATCAGATTTGCGCTAGCTTGAAAATGCACCGAGATATCAACTGATATAAGTTCACACTTATATCCTCGATTTTCACCCTGAAGAATTAATTTTTTCGTTGAATAACATTGTCTATCGTCTTTGCCTTGAAAAAAGGAATCTATGAACATCTACTTTTTGCTAAATTATTTTGAAATTTTTCGAAAAAATTTTTGTCAAAATGTTTTTGGAAGCAATGTTGAGTGTACATGGAAACTCAACATACACTAATGCATCATTTTTCAAACGATCATAACTAATTTTTGTATCAAGCGTTTCTCAATTTAGTATAGTGCATTCGATGCGGATTTTTAAGCTGCGTCGATCTGTGTTATCAGATTTGCGCTAGCTTAAAAATGCACCGAGATATCAACTGATATAAGTTCACACTTATATCCTCGATTTTCACCCTGAAGAATTAATTTTTTCGTTGAATAACATTGTCTATCGTCTTTGCCTTGAAAAAAGGAATCTATGAACATCTACTTTTTGCTAAATTATTTTGAAATTTTTCGAAAAAATTTTTGTCAAAATGTTTTTGGAAGCAATGTTGAGTGTACATGGAAACTCAACATACACTAATGCATCATTTTTCAAACGATCATAACTAATTTTTGTATCAAGCGTTTCTCAATGTAGTATAGTGCATTCGATGCGGATTTTTAAGCTGCGTCGATCTGTGTTATCAGATTTGCGCTAGCTTAAAAATGCACCGAGATATCAACTGATATAAGTTCACACTTATATCCTCGATTTTCACCCTGAAGAAATAATTTTTTCGTTGAATAACATTGTCCATCGTCTTTGCCTTGAAAAAAGGAATCTAAAAACATCTACTTTTTGCTAAATTTTTTTGAAATTTTTCGAAAAAATTTTTGTCAAAATGTTTTTGGAAGCAATGTTGAGTGTACATGGAAACTCAACATACACTAATGCATCATTTTTCAAACGATCATAACTAATTTTTGTATCAAGCGTTTCTCAATTTAGTATAGTGCATTCGATGCGGATTTTTAAGCTGCGTCGATCTGTGTTATCAGATTTGCGCTAGCTTAAAAATGCACCGAGATATCAACTGATATAAGTTCACACTTATATCCTCGATTTTCACCCTGAAGAATTAATTTTTTCGTTGAATAACATTGTCTATCGTCTTTGCCTTGAAAAAAGGAATCTATGAACATCTACTTTTTGCTAAATTATTTTGAAATTTTTCGAAAAAATTTTTGTCAAAATGTTTTTGGAAGCAATGTTGAGTGTACATGGAAACTCAACATACACTAATGCATCATTTTTCAAACGATCATAACTAATTTTTGTATCAAGCGTTTCTCAATGTAGTATAGTGCATTCGATGCGGATTTTTAAGCTGCGTCGATCTGTGTTATCAGATTTGCGCTAGCTTAAAAATGCACCGAGATATCAACTGATATAAGTTCACACTTATATCCTCGATTTTCACCCTGAAGAATTAATTTTTTCGTTGAATAACATTGTCCATCGTCTTTGCTTTGAAAAATGGAATCTAAAACATCTACTTTTTGCTAAATTATTTTGAAATTTTTCGAAAAAATTTTTGTCAAAATGTTTTTGGAAGCAATGTTGAGTGTACATGGAAACTCAACATACACTAATGCATCATTTTTCAAACGATCATAACTAATTTTTGTATCAAGCGTTTCTCAATTTAGTATAGTGCATTCGATGCGGATTTTTAAGCTGCGTCGATCTGTGTTATCAGATTTGCGCTAGCTTAAAAATGCACCGAGATATCAACTGATATAAGTTCACACTTATATCCTCGATTTTCACCCTGAAGAATTAATTTTTTCGTTGAATAACATTGTCTATCGTCTTTGCCTTGAAAAAAGGAATCTATGAACATCTACTTTTTGCTAAATTATTTTGAAATTTTTCGAAAAAATTTTTGTCAAAATGTTTTTGGAAGCAATGTTGAGTGTACATGGAAACTCAACATACACTAATGCATCATTTTTCAAACGATCATAACTAATTTTTGTATCAAGCGTTTTTCAATGTAGTATAGTGCATTCGATGCGGATTTTTAAGCTGCGTCGATCTGTGTTATCAGATTTGCGCTAGCTTAAAAATGCACCGAGATATCAACTGATATAAGTTCACACTTATATCCTCGATTTTCACCCTGAAGAAATAATTTTTTCGTTGAATAACATTGTCCATCGTCTTTGCCTTGAAAAAAGGAATCTAAAAACATCTACTTTTTGCTAAATTATTTTGAAATTTTTCGAAAAAATTTTTGTCAAAATGTTTTTGGAAGCAATGTTGAGTGTACATGGAAACTCAACATACACTAATGCATCATTTTTCAAACGATCATAACTAATTTTTGTATCAAGCGTTTCTCAATTTAGTATAGTGCATTCGATGCGGATTTTTAAGCTGCGTCGATCTGTGTTATCAGATTTGCGCTAGCTTAAAAATGCACCGAGATATCAACTGATATAAGTTCACACTTATATCCTCGATTTTCACCCTGAAGAATTAATTTTTTCGTTGAATAACATTGTCTATCGTCTTTGCCTTGAAAAAAGGAATCTATGAACATCTACTTTTTGCTAAATTATTTTGAAATTTTTCGAAAAAATTTTTGTCAAAATGTTTTTGGAAGCAATGTTGAGTGTACATGGAAACTCAACATACACTAATGCATCATTTTTCAAACGATCATAACTAATTTTTGTATCAAGCGTTTCTCAATGTAGTATAGTGCATTCGATGCGGATTTTTAAGCTGCGTCGATCTGTGTTATCAGATTTGCGCTAGCTTAAAAATGCACCGAGATATCAACTGATATAAGTTCACACTTATATCCTCGATTTTCACCCTGAAGAATTAATTTTTTCGTTGAATAACATTGTCCATCGTCTTTGCTTTGAAAAATGGAATCTAAAACATCTACTTTTTGCTAAATTATTTTGAAATTTTTCGAAAAAATTTTTGTCAAAATGTTTTTGGAAGCAATGTTGAGTGTACATGGAAACTCAACATACACTAATGCATCATTTTTCAAACGATCATAACTAATTTTTGTATCAAGCGTTTCTCAATTTAGTATAGTGCATTCGATGCGGATTTTTAAGCTGCGTCGATCTGTGTTATCAGATTTGCGCTAGCTTAAAAATGCACCGAGATATCAACTGATATAAGTTCACACTTATATCCTCGATTTTCACCCTGAAGAATTAATTTTTTCGTTGAATAACATTGTCTATCGTCTTTGCCTTGAAAAAAGGAATCTATGAACATCTACTTTTTGCTAAATTATTTTGAAATTTTTCGAAAAAATTTTTGTCAAAATGTTTTTGGAAGCAATGTTGAGTGTACATGGAAACTCAACATACACTAATGCATCATTTTTCAAACGATCATAACTAATTTTTGTATCAAGCGTTTCTCAATGTAGTATAGTGCATTCGATGCGGATTTTTAAGCTGCGTCGATCTGTGTTATCAGATTTGCGCTAGCTTAAAAATGCACCGAGATATCAACTGATATAAGTTCACACTTATATCCTCGATTTTCACCCTGAAGAATTAATTTTTTCGTTGAATAACATTGTCCATCGTCTTTGCTTTGAAAAATGGAATCTAAAACATCTACTTTTTGCTAAATTATTTTGAAATTTTTCGAAAAAATTTTTGTCAAAATGTTTTTGGAAGCAATGTTGAGTGTACATGGAAACTCAACATACACTAATGCATCATTTTTCAAACGATCATAACTAATTTTTGTATCAAGCGTTTCTCAATGTAGTATAGTGCATTCGATGCGGATTTTTAAGCTGCGTCGATCTGTGTTATCAGATTTGCGTTAGCTGAAAAATGCACCGAGATATCAACTGATATAAGTTCACACTTATATCCTCGATTTTCACCCTGAAGAAATAATTTTTTCGTTGAATAACATTGTCCATCGTCTTTGCCTTGAAAAAAGGAATCTAAAAACATCTACTTTTTGCTAAATTATTTTGAAATTTTTCGAAAAAATTTTTGTCAAAATGTTTTTGGAAGCAATGTTGAGTGTACATGGAAACTCAACATACACTAATGCATCATTTTTCAAACGATCATAACTAATTTTTGTATCAAGCGTTTCTCAATTTAGTATAGTGCATTCGATGCGGATTTTTAAGCTGCGTCGATCTGTGTTATCAGATTTGCGCTAGCTTGAAAATGCACCGAGATATCAACTGATATAAGTTCACACTTATATCCTCGATTTTCACCCTGAAGAATTAATTTTTTCGTTGAATAACATTGTCTATCGTCTTTGCCTTGAAAAAAGGAATCTATGAACATCTACTTTTTGCTAAATTATTTTGAAATTTTTCGAAAAAATTTTTGTCAAAATGTTTTTGGAAGCAATGTTGAGTGTACATGGAAACTCAACATACACTAATGCATCATTTTTCAAACGATCATAACTAATTTTTGTATCAAGCGTTTCTCAATGTAGTATAGTGCATTCGATGCGGATTTTTAAGCTGCGTCGATCTGTGTTATCAGATTTGCGCTAGCTTAAAAATGCACCGAGATATCAACTGATATAAGTTCACACTTATATCCTCGATTTTCACCCTGAAGAAATAATTTTTTCGTTGAATAACATTGTCCATCGTCTTTGCCTTGAAAAAAGGAATCTAAAAACATCTACTTTTTGCTAAATTATTTTGAAATTTTTCGAAAAAATTTTTGTCAAAATGTTTTTGGAAGCAATGTTGAGTGTACATGGAAACTCAACATACACTAATGCATCATTTTTCGAACGATCATAACTAATTTTTGTATCAAGCGTTTCTCAATTTAGTATAGTGCATTCGATGCGGATTTTTAAGCTGCGTCGATCTGTGTTATCAGATTTGCGCTAGCTTAAAAATGCACCGAGATATCAACTGATATAAGTTCACACTTATATCCTCGATTTTCACCCTGAAGAATTAATTTTTTCGTTGAATAACATTGTCTATCGTCTTTGCCTTGAAAAAAGGAATCTATGAACATCTACTTTTTGCTAAATTATTTTGAAATTTTTCGAAAAAATTTTTGTCAAAATGTTTTTGGAAGCAATGTTGAGTGTACATGGAAACTCAACATACACTAATGCATCATTTTTCAAACGATCATAACTAATTTTTGTATCAAGCGTTTCTCAATGTAGTATAGTGCATTCGATGCGGATTTTTAAGCTGCGTCGATCTGTGTTATCAGATTTGCGCTAGCTTAAAAATGCACCGAGATATCAACTGATATAAGTTCACACTTATATCCTCGATTTTCACCCTGAAGAATTAATTTTTTCGTTGAATAACATTGTCCATCGTCTTTGCTTTGAAAAATGGAATCTAAAACATCTACTTTTTGCTAAATTATTTTGAAATTTTTCGAAAAAATTTTTGTCAAAATGTTTTTGGAAGCAATGTTGAGTGTACATGGAAACTCAACATACACTAATGCATCATTTTTCAAACGATCATAACTAATTTTTGTATCAAGCGTTTCTCAATGTAGTATAGTGCATTCGATGCGGATTTTTAAGCTGCGTCGATCTGTGTTATCAGATTTGCGTTAGCTGAAAAATGCACCGAGATATCAACTGATATAAGTTCACACTTATATCCTCGATTTTCACCCTGAAGAAATAATTTTTTCGTTGAATAACATTGTCCATCGTCTTTGCCTTGAAAAAAGGAATCTAAAAACATCTACTTTTTGCTAAATTATTTTGAAATTTTTCGAAAAAATTTTTGTCAAAATGTTTTTGGAAGCAATGTTGAGTGTACATGGAAACTCAACATACACTAATGCATCATTTTTCAAACGATCATTACTAATTTTTGTATCAAGCGTTTCTCAATGTAGTATAGTGCACTCGATGCGGATTTTTAAGCTGCGTCGATCTGTGTTATCAGATTTGCGCTAGCTTAAAAATGCACCGAGATATCAACTGATATAAGTTCACACTTATATCCTCGATTTTCACCCTGAAGAATTAATTTTTTCGTTGAATAACATTGTCTATCGTCTTTGCCTTGAAAAAAGGAATCTATGAACATCTACTTTTTGCTAAATTATTTTGAAATTTTTCGAAAAAATTTTTGTCAAAATGTTTTTGGAAGCAATGTTGAGTGTACATGGAAACTCAACATACACTAATGCATCATTTTTCAAACGATCATAACTAATTTTTGTATCAAGCGTTTCTCAATGTAGTATAGTGCATTCGATGCGGATTTTTAAGCTGCGTCGATCTGTGTTATCAGATTTGCGCTAGCTTAAAAATGCACCGAGATATCAACTGATATAAGTTCACACTTATATCCTCGATTTTCACCCTGAAGAATTAATTTTTTCGTTGAATAACATTGTCCATCGTCTTTGCTTTGAAAAATGGAATCTAAAACATCTACTTTTTGCTAAATTATTTTGCAATTTTTCGAAAAAATTTTTGTCAAAATGTTTTTGGAAGCAATGTTGAGTGTACATGGAAACTCAACATACACTAATGCATCATTTTTCAAACGATCATAACTAATTTTTGTATCAAGCGTTTCTCAATTTAGTATAGTGCATTCGATGCGGATTTTTAAGCTGCGTCGATCTGTGTTATCAGATTTGCGCTAGCTTGAAAATGCACCGAGATATCAACTGATATAAGTTCACACTTATATCCTCGATTTTCACCCTGAAGAATTAATTTTTTCGTTGAATAACATTGTCTATCGTCTTTGCCTTGAAAAAAGGAATCTATGAACATCTACTTTTTGCTAAATTATTTTGAAATTTTTCGAAAAAATTTTTGTCAAAATGTTTTTGGAAGCAATGTTGAGTGTACATGGAAACTCAACATACACTAATGCATCATTTTTCAAACGATCATAACTAATTTTTGTATCAAGCGTTTCTCAATTTAGTATAGTGCATTCGATGCGGATTTTTAAGCTGCGTCGATCTGTGTTATCAGATTTGCGCTAGCTTAAAAATGCACCGAGATATCAACTGATATAAGTTCACACTTATATCCTCGATTTTCACCCTGAAGAATTAATTTTTTCGTTGAATAACATTGTCTATCGTCTTTGCCTTGAAAAAAGGAATCTAAAAACATCAACTTTTTGCTAAATTATCTTGAAATTTTTCGAAAAAATTTTTGTCAAAATGTTTTTGGAAGCAATGTTGAGTGTACATGGAAACTCAACATACACTAATGCATCATTTTTCAAACGATCATAACTAATTTTTGTATCAAGCGTTTCTCAATTTAGTATAGTGCATTCGATGCGGATTTTTAAGCTGCGTCGATCTGTGTTATCAGATTTGCGCTAGCTTGAAAATGCACCGAGATATCAACTGATATAAGTTCACACTTATATCCTCGATTTTCACCCTGAAGAATTAATTTTTTCGTTGAATAACATTGTCTATCGTCTTTGCCTTGAAAAAAGGAATCTAAAAACATCTACTTTTTGCTAAATTATTCTGAAATTTTTCGAAAAAATTTTTGTCAAAATGTTTTTGGAAGCAATGTTGAGTGTACATGGAAACTCAACATACACTAATGCATCATTTTTCAAACGATCATAACTAATTTTTGTATCAAGCGTTTCTCAATGTAGTATAGTGCATTCGATGCGGATTTTTAAGCTGCGTCGATCTGTGTTATCAGATTTGCGTTAGCTGAAAAATGCACCGAGATATCAACTGATATAAATTCACACTTATATCCTCAATTTTCACCCTGAAGAATTAATTTTTTCGTTGAATAACATTGTCCATCGTCTTTGCCTTGAGAAATGGAATCTAAAAACATCTACTTTTTGCTAAATTTATTTGAAATTTTTCGAAAAAATTTTTGTCAAAATGTTTTTGGAAGCAATGTTGAGTATACATGGAAACTCAACATACACTAATGCATCATTTTTCAAACGATCATAACTAATTTTTGTATCAAGCGTTTCTCAATGTAGTATAGTGCATTCGATGCGGATTTTTAAGTTGCGTCGATCTGTGTTATCAGATTTGCGCTAGCTTAAAAATGCACCGAGATATCAACTGATATAAGTTCACACTTATATCCTCGATTTTCACCCTGAAGAATTAATTTTTTCGTTGAATAACATTGTCTATCGTCTTTGCCTTGAAAAAAGGAATCTAAAAACATCTACTTTTTGCTAAATTATTCTGAAATTTTTCGAAAAAATTTTTGTCAAAATGTTTTTGGAAGCAATGTTGAGTGTACATGGAAACTCAACATACACTAATGCATCATTTTTCAAACGATCATAACTAATTTTTGTATCAAGCGTTTCTCAATGTAGTATAGTGCATTCGATGCGGATTTTTAAGCTGCGTCGATCTGTGTTATCAGATTTGCGCTAGCTTAAAAATGCACCGAGATATCAACTGATATAAATTCACACTTATATCGTCGATTTTCACCCTGAAGAATTAATTTTTTCGTTGAATAACATTGTCCATCGTCTTTGCTTTGAAAAATGGAATCTAAAACATCTACTTTTTGCTAAATTATTTTGCAATTTTTCGAAAAAATTTTTGTCAAAATGTTTTTGGAAGCAATGTTGAGTGTACATGGAAACTCAACATACACTAATGCATCATTTTTCAAACGATCATAACTAATTTTTGTATCAAGCGTTTCTCAATTTAGTATAGTGCATTCGATGCGGATTTTTAAGCTGCGTCGATCTGTGTTATCAGATTTGCGCTAGCTTGAAAATGCACCGAGATATCAACTGATATAAGTTCACACTTATATCCTCGATTTTCACCCTGAAGAATTAATTTTTTCGTTGAATAACATTGTCTATCGTCTTTGCCTTGAAAAAAGGAATCTATGAACATCTACTTTTTGCTAAATTATTTTGAAATTTTTCGAAAAAATTTTTGTCAAAATGTTTTTGGAAGCAATGTTGAGTGTACATGGAAACTCAACATACACTAATGCATCATTTTTCAAACGATCATAACTAATTTTTGTATCAAGCGTTTCTCAATTTAGTATAGTGCATTCGATGCGGATTTTTAAGCTGCGTCGATCTGTGTTATCAGATTTGCGCTAGCTTAAAAATGCACCGAGATATCAACTGATATAAGTTCACACTTATATCCTCGATTTTCACCCTGAAGAATTAATTTTTTCGTTGAATAACATTGTCTATCGTCTTTGCCTTGAAAAAAGGAATCTAAAAACATCAACTTTTTGCTAAATTATCTTGAAATTTTTCGAAAAAATTTTTGTCAAAATGTTTTTGGAAGCAATGTTGAGTGTACATGGAAACTCAACATACACTAATGCATCATTTTTCAAACGATCATAACTAATTTTTGTATCAAGCGTTTCTCAATTTAGTATAGTGCATTCGATGCGGATTTTTAAGCTGCGTCGATCTGTGTTATCAGATTTGCGCTAGCTTGAAAATGCACCGAGATATCAACTGATATAAGTTCACACTTATATCCTCGATTTTCACCCTGAAGAATTAATTTTTTCGTTGAATAACATTGTCTATCGTCTTTGCCTTGAAAAAAGGAATCTAAAAACATCTACTTTTTGCTAAATTATTCTGAAATTTTTCGAAAAAATTTTTGTCAAAATGTTTTTGGAAGCAATGTTGAGTGTACATGGAAACTCAACATACACTAATGCATCATTTTTCAAACGATCATAACTAATTTTTGTATCAAGCGTTTCTCAATGTAGTATAGTGCATTCGATGCGGATTTTTAAGCTGCGTCGATCTGTGTTATCAGATTTGCGTTAGCTGAAAAATGCACCGAGATATCAACTGATATAAATTCACACTTATATCCTCAATTTTCACCCTGAAGAATTAATTTTTTCGTTGAATAACATTGTCCATCGTCTTTGCCTTGAGAAATGGAATCTAAAAACATCTACTTTTTGCTAAATTTATTTGAAATTTTTCGAAAAAATTTTTGTCAAAATGTTTTTGGAAGCAATGTTGAGTATACATGGAAACTCAACATACACTAATGCATCATTTTTCAAACGATCATAACTAATTTTTGTATCAAGCGTTTCTCAATGTAGTATAGTGCATTCGATGCGGATTTTTAAGTTGCGTCGATCTGTGTTATCAGATTTGCGCTAGCTTAAAAATGCACCGAGATATCAACTGATATAAGTTCACACTTATATCCTCGATTTTCACCCTGAAGAATTAATTTTTTCGTTGAATAACATTGTCTATCGTCTTTGCCTTGAAAAAAGGAATCTAAAAACATCTACTTTTTGCTAAATTATTCTGAAATTTTTCGAAAAAATTTTTGTCAAAATGTTTTTGGAAGCAATGTTGAGTGTACATGGAAACTCAACATACACTAATGCATCATTTTTCAAACGATCATAACTAATTTTTGTATCAAGCGTTTCTCAATGTAGTATAGTGCATTCGATGCGGATTTTTAAGCTGCGTCGATCTGTGTTATCAGATTTGCGTTAGCTGAAAAATGCACCGAGATATCAACTGATATAAATTCACACTTATATCCTCAATTTTCACCCTGAAGAATTAATTTTTTCGTTGAATAACATTGTCCATCGTCTTTGCCTTGAGAAATGGAATCTAAAAACATCTACTTTTTGCTAAATTTATTTGAAATTTTTCGAAAAAATTTTTGTCAAAATGTTTTTGGAAGCAATGTTGAGTATACATGGAAACTCAACATACACTAATGCATCATTTTTCAAACGATCATAACTAATTTTTGTATCAAGCGTTTCTCAATGTAGTATAGTGCATTCGATGCGGATTTTTAAGTTGCGTCGATCTGTGTTATCAGATTTGCGCTAGCTTAAAAATGCACCGAGATATCAACTGATATAAGTTCACACTTATATCCTCGATTTTCGCTCTGAAGAATTAATTTTTTCGTTGAATAACATTGTCCATCGTCTTTGCCTTGAAAAATGGAATCTAAAAACATCTACTTTTTGCTAAATTATTTTGAAATTTTTCGAAAAAATTTTTGTCAAAATGTTTTTGGAAGCAATGTTGAGTGTACATGGAAACTCAACATACACTAATGCATCATTTTTCAAACGATCATAACTAATTTTTGTATTAAGCGTTTCTCAATGTAGTATAGTGCATTCGATGCGGATTTTTAAGCTGCGTCGATCTGTGTTATCAGATTTGCGCTAGCTTAAAAATGCACCGAGATATCAACTGATATAAGTTCACACTTATATCCTCGATTTTCACCCTGAAGAATTATTTTTTTCGTTGAATAACATTGTCCATCGTCTTTGCCTTGAAAAATGGAATCTAAAAACATCTACTTTTTGCTAAATTATTTTGAAATTTTTCGAAAAAATTTTTGTCAAAATGTTTTTGGAAGCAATGTTGAGTGTACATGGAAACTCAACATACACTAATGCATCATTTTTCAAACGATCATAACTAATTTTTGTATTAAGCCTTTCTCAATGTAGTATAGTGCATTCGATGCGGATTTTTAAGCTGCGTCGATCTGTGTTATCAGATTTGCGCTAGCTTAAAAATGCACCGAGATATCAACTGATATAAGTTCACACTTATATCCTCGATTTTCACCCTGAAGAATTAATTTTCTTGTTGAATAACACTGTCTATCGTCTTTGCCTTGAAAAATGGAATCTAAAAACATCTACTTTTTGCTAAATTATTCTGAAATTTTTCAAAAAAATTTTTGTCAAAATGTTTTTGGAAGCAATGTTGAGTGTACATGGAAACTCAACATACACTAATGCATCATTTTTCAAACGATCATAACTAATTTTTGTATTAAGCGTTTCTCAATGTAGTATAGTGCATTCGATGCGGATTTTTAAGCTGCGTCGATCTGTGTTATCAGATTTGCGCTAGCTTAAAAATGCACCGAGATATCAACTGATATAAGTTCACACTTATATCCTCGATTTTCACCCTGAAGAATTATTTTTTTCGTTGAATAACATTGTCCATCGTCTTTGCCTTGAAAAAAAGAATTTAAAAACATCTACTTTTTGCTAAATTATTTTGAAATTTTTCGAAAAAATTTTTGTCAAAATGTTTTTGGAAGCAATGTTGAGTGTACATGGAAACTCAACATACACTAATGCATCATTTTTCAAACGATCATAACTAATTTTTGTATCAAGCGTTTCTCAATGTAGTATAGTGCATTCGATGCGGATTTTTAAGCTGCGTCGATCTGTGTTATCAGATTTGCGCTAGCTTAAAAATGCACCGAGATATCAACTGATATAAGTTCACACATATATCCTCGATTTTCACCCTGAAGAATTATTTTTTTCGTTGAATAACATTGTCCATCGTCTTTGCCTTGAAAAATGGAATCTAAAAACATCTACTTTTTGCTAAATTATTTTGAAATTTTTCGAAAAAATTTTTGTCAAAATGTTTTTGGAAGCAATGTTGAGTGTACATGGAAACTCAACATACACTAATGCATCATTTTTCAAACGATCATAACTAATTTTTGTATCAAGCGTTTCTCAATTTAGTATAGTGCATTCGATGCGGATTTTTAAGCTGCGTCGATCTGTGTTATCAGATTTGCGCTAGCTTAAAAATGCACCGAGATATCAACTGATATAAGTTCACACTTATATCCTCGATTTTCACCCTGAAGAATTATTTTTTTCGTTGAATAACATTGTCCATCGTCTTTGCCTTGAAAAAAAGAATTTAAAAACATCTACTTTTTGCTAAATTATTTTGAAATTTTTCGAAAAAATTTTTGTCAAAATGTTTTTGGAAGCAATGTTGAGTGTACATGGAAACTCAACATACACTAATGCATCATTTTTCAAACGATCATAACTAATTTTTGTATCAAGCGTTTCTCAATTTAGTATAGTGCATTCGATGCGGATTTTTAAGCTGCGTCGATCTGTGTTATCAGATTTGCGCTAGCTTAAAAATGCACCGAGATATCAACTGATATAAGTTCACACTTATATCCTCGATTTTCACCCTGAAGAATTATTTTTTTCGTTGAATAACATTGTCCATCGTCTTTGCCTTGAAAAAAAGAATTTAAAAACATCTACTTTTTGCTAAATTATTTTGAAATTTTTCGAAAAAATTTTTGTCAAAATGTTTTTGGAAGCAATGTTGAGTGTACATGGAAACTCAACATACACTAATGCATCATTTTTCAAACGATCATAACTAATTTTTGTATCAAGCGTTTCTCAATGTAGTATAGTGCATTCGATGCGGATTTTTAAGCTGCGTCGATCTGTGTTATCAGATTTGCGCTAGCTTAAAAATGCACCGAGATATCAACTGATATAAGTTCACACATATATCCTCGATTTTCACCCTGAAGAATTATTTTTTTCGTTGAATAACATTGTCCATCGTCTTTGCCTTGAAAAATGGAATCTAAAAACATCTACTTTTTGCTAAATTATTTTGAAATTTTTCGAAAAAATTTTTGTCAAAATGTTTTTGGAAGCAATGTTGAGTGTACATGGAAACTCAACATACACTAATGCATCATTTTTCAAACGATCATAACTAATTTTTGTATCAAGCGTTTCTCAATTTAGTATAGTGCATTCGATGCGGATTTTTAAGTTGCGTCGATCTGTGTTATCAGATTTGCGCTAGCTTAAAAATGCACCGAGATATCAACTGATATAAGTTCACACTTATATCCTCGATTTTCACTCTGAAGAATTAATTTTTTCGTTGAATAACATTGTCCATCGTCTTTGCCTTGAAAAATGGAATCTAAAAACATCTACTTTTTGCTAAATTATTTTGAAATTTTTCGAAAAAATTTTTGTCAAAATGTTTTTGGAAGCAATGTTGAGTGTACATGGAAACTCAACATACACTAATGCATCATTTTTCAAACGATCATAACTAATTTTTGTATTAAGCGTTTCTCAATGTAGTATAGTGCATTCGATGCGGATTTTTAAGCTGCGTCGATCTGTGTTATCAGATTTGCGCTAGCTTAAAAATGCACCGAGATATCAACTGATATAAGTTCACACTTATATCCTCGATTTTCACCCTGAAGAATTATTTTTTTCGTTGAATAACATTGTCCATCGTCTTTGCCTTGAAAAATGGAATCTAAAAACATCTACTTTTTGCTAAATTATTTTGAAATTTTTCGAAAAAATTTTTGTCAAAATGTTTTTGGAAGCAATGTTGAGTGTACATGGAAACTCAACATACACTAATGCATCATTTTTCAAACGATCATAACTAATTTTTGTATTAAGCCTTTCTCAATGTAGTATAGTGCATTCGATGCGGATTTTTAAGCTGCGTCGATCTGTGTTATCAGATTTGCGCTAGCTTAAAAATGCACCGAGATATCAACTGATATAAGTTCACACTTATATCCTCGATTTTCACCCTGAAGAATTAATTTTCTTGTTGAATAACACTGTCTATCGTCTTTGCCTTGAAAAATGGAATCTAAAAACATCTACTTTTTGCTAAATTATTCTGAAATTTTTCAAAAAAATTTTTGTCAAAATGTTTTTGGAAGCAATGTTGAGTGTACATGGAAACTCAACATACACTAATGCATCATTTTTCAAACGATCATAACTAATTTTTGTATTAAGCGTTTCTCAATGTAGTATAGTGCATTCGATGCGGATTTTTAAGCTGCGTCGATCTGTGTTATCAGATTTGCGCTAGCTTAAAAATGCACCGAGATATCAACTGATATAAGTTCACACTTATATCCTCGATTTTCACCCTGAAGAATTATTTTTTTCGTTGAATAACATTGTCCATCGTCTTTGCCTTGAAAAAAAGAATTTAAAAACATCTACTTTTTGCTAAATTATTTTGAAATTTTTCGAAAAAATTTTTGTCAAAATGTTTTTGGAAGCAATGTTGAGTGTACATGGAAACTCAACATACACTAATGCATCATTTTTCAAACGATCATAACTAATTTTTGTATCAAGCGTTTCTCAATGTAGTATAGTGCATTCGATGCGGATTTTTAAGCTGCGTCGATCTGTGTTATCAGATTTGCGCTAGCTTAAAAATGCACCGAGATATCAACTGATATAAGTTCACACATATATCCTCGATTTTCACCCTGAAAAATTATTTTTTTCGTTGAATAACATTGTCCATCGTCTTTGCCTTGAAAAATGGAATCTAAAAACATCTACTTTTTGCTAAATTATTTTGAAATTTTTCGAAAAAATTTTTGTCAAAATGTTTTTGGAAGCAATGTTGAGTGTACATGGAAACTCAACATACACTAATGCATCATTTTTCAAACGATCATAACTAATTTTTGTATCAAGCGTTTCTCAATTTAGTATAGTGCATTCGATGCGGATTTTTAAGCTGCGTCGATCTGTGTTATCAGATTTGCGCTAGCTTAAAAATGCACCGAGATATCAACTGATATAAGTTCACACTTATATCCTCGATTTTCACCCTGAAGAATTATTTTTTTCGTTGAATAACATTGTCCATCGTCTTTGCCTTGAAAAAAAGAATTTAAAAACATCTACTTTTTGCTAAATTATTTTGAAATTTTTCGAAAAAATTTTTGTCAAAATGTTTTTGGAAGCAATGTTGAGTGTACATGGAAACTCAACATACACTAATGCATCATTTTTCAAACGATCATAACTAATTTTTGTATCAAGCGTTTCTCAATGTAGTATAGTGCATTCGATGCGGATTTTTAAGCTGCGTCGATCTGTGTTATCAGATTTGCGCTAGCTTAAAAATGCACCGAGATATCAACTGATATAAGTTCACACATATATCCTCGATTTTCACCCTGAAGAATTATTTTTTTCGTTGAATAACATTGTCCATCGTCTTTGCCTTGAAAAATGGAATCTAAAAACATCTACTTTTTGCTAAATTATTTTGAAATTTTTCGAAAAAATTTTTGTCAAAATGTTTTTGGAAGCAATGTTGAGTGTACATGGAAACTCAACATACACTAATGCATCATTTTTCAAACGATCATAACTAATTTTTGTATCAAGCGTTTCTCAATTTAGTATAGTGCATTCGATGCGGATTTTTAAGTTGCGTCGATCTGTGTTATCAGATTTGCGCTAGCTTAAAAATGTACCGAGATATCAACTGATATAAGTTCACACTTATATCCTCGATTTTCACTCTGAAGAATTAATTTTTTCGTTGAATAACATTGTCCATCGTCTTTGCCTTGAAAAATGGAATCTAAAAACATCTACTTTTTGCTAAATTATTTTGAAATTTTTCGAAAAAATTTTTGTCAAAATGTTTTTGGAAGCAATGTTGAGTGTACATGGAAACTCAACATACACTAATGCATCATTTTTCAAACGATCTTAACTAATTTTTGTATCAAGCGTTTCTCAATGTAGTATAGTGCATTCGATGCGGATTTTTAAGCTGCGTCGATCTGTGTTATCAGATTTGCGCTAGCTTAAAAATGCACCGAGATATCAACTGATATAAGTTCACACTTATATCCTCGATTTTCACCCTGAAGAATTATTTTTTTCGTTGAATAACATTGTCCATCGTCTTTGCCTTGAAAAATGGAATCTAAAAACATCTACTTTTTGCTAAATTATTTTGAAATTTTTCGAAAAAATTTTTGTCAAAATGTTTTTGGAAGCAATGTTGAGTGTACATGGAAACTCAACATACACTAATGCATCATTTTTCAAACGATCATAACTAATTTTTGTATTAAGTTTTTCTCAATGTAGTATAGTGCATTCGATGCGGATTTTTAAGCTGCGTCGATCTGTGTTATCAGATTTGCGCTAGCTTAAAAATGCACCGAGATATCAACTGATATAAGTTCACACTTATATCCTCGATTTTCACCCTGAAGAATTATTTTTTTCGTTGAATAACATTGTCCATCGTCTTTGCCTTGAAAAATGGAATCTAAAAACATCTACTTTTTGCTAAATTATTCTGAAATTTTTCAAAAAAATTTTTGTCAAAATGTTTTTGGAAGCAATGCTGAGTGTACATGGAAACTCAACATACACTAATGCATCATTTTTCAAACGATCATAACTAATTTTTGTATCAAGCGTTTCTCAATTTAGTATAGTGCATTCGATGCGGATTTTTAAGTTGCGTCGATCTGTGTTATCAGATTTGCGCTAGCTTAAAAATGTACCGAGATATCAACTGATATAAGTTCACACTTATATCCTCGATTTTCACTCTGAAGAATTAATTTTTTCGTTGAATAACATTGTCCATCGTCTTTGCCTTGAAAAATGGAATCTAAAAACATCTACTTTTTGCTAAATTATTTTGAAATTTTTCGAAAAAATTTTTGTCAAAATGTTTTTGGAAGCAATGTTGAGTGTACATGGAAACTCAACATACACTAATGCATCATTTTTCAAACGATCTTAACTAATTTTTGTATCAAGCGTTTCTCAATGTAGTATAGTGCATTCGATGCGGATTTTTAAGCTGCGTCGATCTGTGTTATCAGATTTGCGCTAGCTTAAAAATGCACCGAGATATCAACTGATATAAGTTCACACTTATATCCTCGATTTTCACCCTGAAGAATTATTTTTTTCGTTGAATAACATTGTCCATCGTCTTTGCCTTGAAAAATGGAATCTAAAAACATCTACTTTTTGCTAAATTATTTTGAAATTTTTCGAAAAAATTTTTGTCAAAATGTTTTTGGAAGCAATGTTGAGTGTACATGGAAACTCAACATACACTAATGCATCATTTTTCAAACGATCATAACTAATTTTTGTATTAAGTTTTTCTCAATGTAGTATAGTGCATTCGATGCGGATTTTTAAGCTGCGTCGATCTGTGTTATCAGATTTGCGCTAGCTTAAAAATGCACCGAGATATCAACTGATATAAGTTCACACTTATATCCTCGATTTTCACCCTGAAGAATTATTTTTTTCGTTGAATAACATTGTCCATCGTCTTTGCCTTGAAAAATGGAATCTAAAAACATCTACTTTTTGCTAAATTATTCTGAAATTTTTCAAAAAAATTTTTGTCAAAATGTTTTTGGAAGCAATGCTGAGTGTACATGGAAACTCAACATACACTAATGCATCATTTTTCAAACGATCATAACTAATTTTTGTATCAAGCGTTTCTCAATGTAGTATAGTGCATTCGATGCGGATTTTTAAGCTGCGTCGATCTGTGTTATCAGATTTGCGCTAGCTTAAAAATGCACCGAGATATCAACTGATATAAGTTCACACTTATATCCTCGATTTTCACCCTGAAGAATTATTTTTTTCGTTGAATAACATTGTCCATCGTCTTTGCCTTGAAAAATGGAATCTAAAAACATCTACTTTTTGCTAAATTATTTTGAAATTTTTCGAAAAAATTTTTGTCAAAATGTTTTTGGAAGCAATGTTGAGTGTACATGGAAACTCAACATACACTAATGCATCATTTTTCAAACGATCATAACTAATTTTTGTATTAAGCCTTTCTCAATGTAGTATAGTGCATTCGATGCGGATTTTTAAGCTGCGTCGATCTGTGTTATCAGATTTGCGCTAGCTTAAAAATGCACCGAGATATCAACTGATATAAGTTCACACATATATCCTCGATTTTCACCCTGAAGAATTATTTTTTTCGTTGAATAACATTGTCCATCGTCTTTGCCTTGAAAAAAAGAATTTAAAAACATCTACTTTTTGCTAAATTATTTTGAAATTTTTCGAAAAAATTTTTGTCAAAATGTTTTTGGAAGCAATGTTGAGTGTACATGGAAACTCAACATACACTAATGCATCATTTTTCAAACGATCATAACTAATTTTTGTATCAAGCGTTTCTCAATTTAGTATAGTGCATTCGATGCGGATTTTTAAGCTGCGTCGATCTGTGTTATCAGATTTGCGCTAGCTTAAAAATGCACCGAGATATCAACTGATATAAATTCACACTTATATCCTCAATTTTCACCCTGAAGAATTAATTTTTTCGTTGAATAACATTGTCCATCGTCTTTGCCTTGAGAAATGGAATCTAAAAACATCTACTTTTTGCTAAATTTATTTGAAATTTTTCGAAAAAATTTTTGTCAAAATGTTTTTGGAAGCAATGTTGAGTATACATGGAAACTCAACATACACTAATGCATCATTTTTCAAACGATCATAACTAATTTTTGTATCAAGCGTTTCTCAATGTAGTATAGTGCATTCGATGCGGATTTTTAAGTTGCGTCGATCTGTGTTATCAGATTTGCGCTAGCTTAAAAATGCACCGAGATATCAACTGATATAAGTTCACACTTATATCCTCGATTTTCGCTCTGAAGAATTAATTTTTTCGTTGAATAACATTGTCCATCGTCTTTGCCTTGAAAAATGGAATCTAAAAACATCTACTTTTTGCTAAATTATTTTGAAATTTTTCGAAAAAATTTTTGTCAAAATGTTTTTGGAAGCAATGTTGAGTGTACATGGAAACTCAACATACACTAATGCATCATTTTTCAAACGATCATAACTAATTTTTGTATTAAGCGTTTCTCAATGTAGTATAGTGCATTCGATGCGGATTTTTAAGCTGCGTCGATCTGTGTTATCAGATTTGCGCTAGCTTAAAAATGCACCGAGATATCAACTGATATAAGTTCACACTTATATCCTCGATTTTCACCCTGAAGAATTATTTTTTTCGTTGAATAACATTGTCCATCGTCTTTGCCTTGAAAAATGGAATCTAAAAACATCTACTTTTTGCTAAATTATTTTGAAATTTTTCGAAAAAATTTTTGTCAAAATGTTTTTGGAAGCAATGTTGAGTGTACATGGAAACTCAACATACACTAATGCATCATTTTTCAAACGATCATAACTAATTTTTGTATTAAGCCTTTCTCAATGTAGTATAGTGCATTCGATGCGGATTTTTAAGCTGCGTCGATCTGTGTTATCAGATTTGCGCTAGCTTAAAAATGCACCGAGATATCAACTGATATAAGTTCACACTTATATCCTCGATTTTCACCCTGAAGAATTAATTTTCTTGTTGAATAACACTGTCTATCGTCTTTGCCTTGAAAAATGGAATCTAAAAACATCTACTTTTTGCTAAATTATTCTGAAATTTTTCAAAAAAATTTTTGTCAAAATGTTTTTGGAAGCAATGTTGAGTGTACATGGAAACTCAACATACACTAATGCATCATTTTTCAAACGATCATAACTAATTTTTGTATTAAGCGTTTCTCAATGTAGTATAGTGCATTCGATGCGGATTTTTAAGCTGCGTCGATCTGTGTTATCAGATTTGCGCTAGCTTAAAAATGCACCGAGATATCAACTGATATAAGTTCACACTTATATCCTCGATTTTCACCCTGAAGAATTATTTTTTTCGTTGAATAACATTGTCCATCGTCTTTGCCTTGAAAAAAAGAATTTAAAAACATCTACTTTTTGCTAAATTATTTTGAAATTTTTCGAAAAAATTTTTGTCAAAATGTTTTTGGAAGCAATGTTGAGTGTACATGGAAACTCAACATACACTAATGCATCATTTTTCAAACGATCATAACTAATTTTTGTATCAAGCGTTTCTCAATGTAGTATAGTGCATTCGATGCGGATTTTTAAGCTGCGTCGATCTGTGTTATCAGATTTGCGCTAGCTTAAAAATGCACCGAGATATCAACTGATATAAGTTCACACATATATCCTCGATTTTCACCCTGAAGAATTATTTTTTTCGTTGAATAACATTGTCCATCGTCTTTGCCTTGAAAAATGGAATCTAAAAACATCTACTTTTTGCTAAATTATTTTGAAATTTTTCGAAAAAATTTTTGTCAAAATGTTTTTGGAAGCAATGTTGAGTGTACATGGAAACTCAACATACACTAATGCATCATTTTTCAAACGATCATAACTAATTTTTGTATCAAGCGTTTCTCAATTTAGTATAGTGCATTCGATGCGGATTTTTAAGCTGCGTCGATCTGTGTTATCAGATTTGCGCTAGCTTAAAAATGCACCGAGATATCAACTGATATAAGTTCACACTTATATCCTCGATTTTCACCCTGAAGAATTATTTTTTTCGTTGAATAACATTGTCCATCGTCTTTGCCTTGAAAAAAAGAATTTAAAAACATCTACTTTTTGCTAAATTATTTTGAAATTTTTCGAAAAAATTTTTGTCAAAATGTTTTTGGAAGCAATGTTGAGTGTACATGGAAACTCAACATACACTAATGCATCATTTTTCAAACGATCATAACTAATTTTTGTATCAAGCGTTTCTCAATTTAGTATAGTGCATTCGATGCGGATTTTTAAGCTGCGTCGATCTGTGTTATCAGATTTGCGCTAGCTTAAAAATGCACCGAGATATCAACTGATATAAGTTCACACTTATATCCTCGATTTTCACCCTGAAGAATTATTTTTTTCGTTGAATAACATTGTCCATCGTCTTTGCCTTGAAAAAAAGAATTTAAAAACATCTACTTTTTGCTAAATTATTTTGAAATTTTTCGAAAAAATTTTTGTCAAAATGTTTTTGGAAGCAATGTTGAGTGTACATGGAAACTCAACATACACTAATGCATCATTTTTCAAACGATCATAACTAATTTTTGTATCAAGCGTTTCTCAATGTAGTATAGTGCATTCGATGCGGATTTTTAAGCTGCGTCGATCTGTGTTATCAGATTTGCGCTAGCTTAAAAATGCACCGAGATATCAACTGATATAAGTTCACACATATATCCTCGATTTTCACCCTGAAGAATTATTTTTTTCGTTGAATAACATTGTCCATCGTCTTTGCCTTGAAAAATGGAATCTAAAAACATCTACTTTTTGCTAAATTATTTTGAAATTTTTCGAAAAAATTTTTGTCAAAATGTTTTTGGAAGCAATGTTGAGTGTACATGGAAACTCAACATACACTAATGCATCATTTTTCAAACGATCATAACTAATTTTTGTATCAAGCGTTTCTCAATTTAGTATAGTGCATTCGATGCGGATTTTTAAGTTGCGTCGATCTGTGTTATCAGATTTGCGCTAGCTTAAAAATGCACCGAGATATCAACTGATATAAGTTCACACTTATATCCTCGATTTTCACTCTGAAGAATTAATTTTTTCGTTGAATAACATTGTCCATCGTCTTTGCCTTGAAAAATGGAATCTAAAAACATCTACTTTTTGCTAAATTATTTTGAAATTTTTCGAAAAAATTTTTGTCAAAATGTTTTTGGAAGCAATGTTGAGTGTACATGGAAACTCAACATACACTAATGCATCATTTTTCAAACGATCATAACTAATTTTTGTATTAAGCGTTTCTCAATGTAGTATAGTGCATTCGATGCGGATTTTTAAGCTGCGTCGATCTGTGTTATCAGATTTGCGCTAGCTTAAAAATGCACCGAGATATCAACTGATATAAGTTCACACTTATATCCTCGATTTTCACCCTGAAGAATTATTTTTTTCGTTGAATAACATTGTCCATCGTCTTTGCCTTGAAAAATGGAATCTAAAAACATCTACTTTTTGCTAAATTATTTTGAAATTTTTCGAAAAAATTTTTGTCAAAATGTTTTTGGAAGCAATGTTGAGTGTACATGGAAACTCAACATACACTAATGCATCATTTTTCAAACGATCATAACTAATTTTTGTATTAAGCCTTTCTCAATGTAGTATAGTGCATTCGATGCGGATTTTTAAGCTGCGTCGATCTGTGTTATCAGATTTGCGCTAGCTTAAAAATGCACCGAGATATCAACTGATATAAGTTCACACTTATATCCTCGATTTTCACCCTGAAGAATTAATTTTCTTGTTGAATAACACTGTCTATCGTCTTTGCCTTGAAAAATGGAATCTAAAAACATCTACTTTTTGCTAAATTATTCTGAAATTTTTCAAAAAAATTTTTGTCAAAATGTTTTTGGAAGCAATGTTGAGTGTACATGGAAACTCAACATACACTAATGCATCATTTTTCAAACGATCATAACTAATTTTTGTATTAAGCGTTTCTCAATGTAGTATAGTGCATTCGATGCGGATTTTTAAGCTGCGTCGATCTGTGTTATCAGATTTGCGCTAGCTTAAAAATGCACCGAGATATCAACTGATATAAGTTCACACTTATATCCTCGATTTTCACCCTGAAGAATTATTTTTTTCGTTGAATAACATTGTCCATCGTCTTTGCCTTGAAAAAAAGAATTTAAAAACATCTACTTTTTGCTAAATTATTTTGAAATTTTTCGAAAAAATTTTTGTCAAAATGTTTTTGGAAGCAATGTTGAGTGTACATGGAAACTCAACATACACTAATGCATCATTTTTCAAACGATCATAACTAATTTTTGTATCAAGCGTTTCTCAATGTAGTATAGTGCATTCGATGCGGATTTTTAAGCTGCGTCGATCTGTGTTATCAGATTTGCGCTAGCTTAAAAATGCACCGAGATATCAACTGATATAAGTTCACACATATATCCTCGATTTTCACCCTGAAAAATTATTTTTTTCGTTGAATAACATTGTCCATCGTCTTTGCCTTGAAAAATGGAATCTAAAAACATCTACTTTTTGCTAAATTATTTTGAAATTTTTCGAAAAAATTTTTGTCAAAATGTTTTTGGAAGCAATGTTGAGTGTACATGGAAACTCAACATACACTAATGCATCATTTTTCAAACGATCATAACTAATTTTTGTATCAAGCGTTTCTCAATTTAGTATAGTGCATTCGATGCGGATTTTTAAGCTGCGTCGATCTGTGTTATCAGATTTGCGCTAGCTTAAAAATGCACCGAGATATCAACTGATATAAGTTCACACTTATATCCTCGATTTTCACCCTGAAGAATTATTTTTTTCGTTGAATAACATTGTCCATCGTCTTTGCCTTGAAAAAAAGAATTTAAAAACATCTACTTTTTGCTAAATTATTTTGAAATTTTTCGAAAAAATTTTTGTCAAAATGTTTTTGGAAGCAATGTTGAGTGTACATGGAAACTCAACATACACTAATGCATCATTTTTCAAACGATCATAACTAATTTTTGTATCAAGCGTTTCTCAATGTAGTATAGTGCATTCGATGCGGATTTTTAAGCTGCGTCGATCTGTGTTATCAGATTTGCGCTAGCTTAAAAATGCACCGAGATATCAACTGATATAAGTTCACACATATATCCTCGATTTTCACCCTGAAGAATTATTTTTTTCGTTGAATAACATTGTCCATCGTCTTTGCCTTGAAAAATGGAATCTAAAAACATCTACTTTTTGCTAAATTATTTTGAAATTTTTCGAAAAAATTTTTGTCAAAATGTTTTTGGAAGCAATGTTGAGTGTACATGGAAACTCAACATACACTAATGCATCATTTTTCAAACGATCATAACTAATTTTTGTATCAAGCGTTTCTCAATTTAGTATAGTGCATTCGATGCGGATTTTTAAGTTGCGTCGATCTGTGTTATCAGATTTGCGCTAGCTTAAAAATGTACCGAGATATCAACTGATATAAGTTCACACTTATATCCTCGATTTTCACTCTGAAGAATTAATTTTTTCGTTGAATAACATTGTCCATCGTCTTTGCCTTGAAAAATGGAATCTAAAAACATCTACTTTTTGCTAAATTATTTTGAAATTTTTCGAAAAAATTTTTGTCAAAATGTTTTTGGAAGCAATGTTGAGTGTACATGGAAACTCAACATACACTAATGCATCATTTTTCAAACGATCTTAACTAATTTTTGTATCAAGCGTTTCTCAATGTAGTATAGTGCATTCGATGCGGATTTTTAAGCTGCGTCGATCTGTGTTATCAGATTTGCGCTAGCTTAAAAATGCACCGAGATATCAACTGATATAAGTTCACACTTATATCCTCGATTTTCACCCTGAAGAATTATTTTTTTCGTTGAATAACATTGTCCATCGTCTTTGCCTTGAAAAATGGAATCTAAAAACATCTACTTTTTGCTAAATTATTTTGAAATTTTTCGAAAAAATTTTTGTCAAAATGTTTTTGGAAGCAATGTTGAGTGTACATGGAAACTCAACATACACTAATGCATCATTTTTCAAACGATCATAACTAATTTTTGTATTAAGTTTTTCTCAATGTAGTATAGTGCATTCGATGCGGATTTTTAAGCTGCGTCGATCTGTGTTATCAGATTTGCGCTAGCTTAAAAATGCACCGAGATATCAACTGATATAAGTTCACACTTATATCCTCGATTTTCACCCTGAAGAATTATTTTTTTCGTTGAATAACATTGTCCATCGTCTTTGCCTTGAAAAATGGAATCTAAAAACATCTACTTTTTGCTAAATTATTCTGAAATTTTTCAAAAAAATTTTTGTCAAAATGTTTTTGGAAGCAATGCTGAGTGTACATGGAAACTCAACATACACTAATGCATCATTTTTCAAACGATCATAACTAATTTTTGTATCAAGCGTTTCTCAATTTAGTATAGTGCATTCGATGCGGATTTTTAAGTTGCGTCGATCTGTGTTATCAGATTTGCGCTAGCTTAAAAATGTACCGAGATATCAACTGATATAAGTTCACACTTATATCCTCGATTTTCACTCTGAAGAATTAATTTTTTCGTTGAATAACATTGTCCATCGTCTTTGCCTTGAAAAATGGAATCTAAAAACATCTACTTTTTGCTAAATTATTTTGAAATTTTTCGAAAAAATTTTTGTCAAAATGTTTTTGGAAGCAATGTTGAGTGTACATGGAAACTCAACATACACTAATGCATCATTTTTCAAACGATCTTAACTAATTTTTGTATCAAGCGTTTCTCAATGTAGTATAGTGCATTCGATGCGGATTTTTAAGCTGCGTCGATCTGTGTTATCAGATTTGCGCTAGCTTAAAAATGCACCGAGATATCAACTGATATAAGTTCACACTTATATCCTCGATTTTCACCCTGAAGAATTATTTTTTTCGTTGAATAACATTGTCCATCGTCTTTGCCTTGAAAAATGGAATCTAAAAACATCTACTTTTTGCTAAATTATTTTGAAATTTTTCGAAAAAATTTTTGTCAAAATGTTTTTGGAAGCAATGTTGAGTGTACATGGAAACTCAACATACACTAATGCATCATTTTTCAAACGATCATAACTAATTTTTGTATTAAGTTTTTCTCAATGTAGTATAGTGCATTCGATGCGGATTTTTAAGCTGCGTCGATCTGTGTTATCAGATTTGCGCTAGCTTAAAAATGCACCGAGATATCAACTGATATAAGTTCACACTTATATCCTCGATTTTCACCCTGAAGAATTATTTTTTTCGTTGAATAACATTGTCCATCGTCTTTGCCTTGAAAAATGGAATCTAAAAACATCTACTTTTTGCTAAATTATTCTGAAATTTTTCAAAAAAATTTTTGTCAAAATGTTTTTGGAAGCAATGCTGAGTGTACATGGAAACTCAACATACACTAATGCATCATTTTTCAAACGATCATAACTAATTTTTGTATCAAGCGTTTCTCAATGTAGTATAGTGCATTCGATGCGGATTTTTAAGCTGCGTCGATCTGTGTTATCAGATTTGCGCTAGCTTAAAAATGCACCGAGATATCAACTGATATAAGTTCACACTTATATCCTCGATTTTCACCCTGAAGAATTATTTTTTTCGTTGAATAACATTGTCCATCGTCTTTGCCTTGAAAAATGGAATCTAAAAACATCTACTTTTTGCTAAATTATTTTGAAATTTTTCGAAAAAATTTTTGTCAAAATGTTTTTGGAAGCAATGTTGAGTGTACATGGAAACTCAACATACACTAATGCATCATTTTTCAAACGATCATAACTAATTTTTGTATTAAGCCTTTCTCAATGTAGTATAGTGCATTCGATGCGGATTTTTAAGCTGCGTCGATCTGTGTTATCAGATTTGCGCTAGCTTAAAAATGCACCGAGATATCAACTGATATAAGTTCACACATATATCCTCGATTTTCACCCTGAAGAATTATTTTTTTCGTTGAATAACATTGTCCATCGTCTTTGCCTTGAAAAAAAGAATTTAAAAACATCTACTTTTTGCTAAATTATTTTGAAATTTTTCGAAAAAATTTTTGTCAAAATGTTTTTGGAAGCAATGTTGAGTGTACATGGAAACTCAACATACACTAATGCATCATTTTTCAAACGATCATAACTAATTTTTGTATCAAGCGTTTCTCAATTTAGTATAGTGCATTCGATGCGGATTTTTAAGCTGCGTCGATCTGTGTTATCAGATTTGCGCTAGCTTAAAAATGCACCGAGATATCAACTGATATAAGTTCACACTTATATCCTCGATTTTCACCCTGAAGAATTATTTTTTTCGTTGAATAACATTGTCCATCGTCTTTGCCTTGAAAAATGGAATCTAAAAACATCTACTTTTTGCTAAATTATTTTGAAATTTTTCGAAAAAATTTTTGTCAAAATGTTTTTGGAAGCAATGTTGAGTGTACATGGAAACTCAACATACACTAATGCATCATTTTTCAAACGATCATAACTAATTTTTGTATTAAGCCTTTCTCAATGTAGTATAGTGCATTCGATGCAGATTTTTAAGCTGCGTCGATCTGTGTTATCAGATTTGCGCTAGCTTAAAAATGCACCGAGATATCAACTGATATAAGTTCACACTTATATCCTCGATTTTCACCCTGAAGAATTAATTTTCTTGTTGAATAACACTGTCTATCGTCTTTGCCTTGAAAAATGGAATCTAAAAACATCTACTTTTTGCTAAATTATTCTGAAATTTTTCAAAAAAATTTTTGTCAAAATGTTTTTGGAAGCAATGTTGAGTGTACATGGAAACTCAACATACACTAATGCATCATTTTTCAAACGATCATAACTAATTTTTGTATTAAGCGTTTCTCAATGTAGTATAGTGCATTCGATGCGGATTTTTAAGCTGCGTCGATCTGTGTTATCAGATTTGCGCTAGCTTAAAAATGCACCGAGATATCAACTGATATAAGTTCACACTTATATCCTCGATTTTCACCCTGAAGAATTATTTTTTTCGTTGAATAACATTGTCCATCGTCTTTGCCTTGAAAAAAAGAATTTAAAAACATCTACTTTTTGCTAAATTATTTTGAAATTTTTCGAAAAAATTTTTGTCAAAATGTTTTTGGAAGCAATGTTGAGTGTACATGGAAACTCAACATACACTAATGCATCATTTTTCAAACGATCATAACTAATTTTTGTATCAAGCGTTTCTCAATGTAGTATAGTGCATTCGATGCGGATTTTTAAGCTGCGTCGATCTGTGTTATCAGATTTGCGCTAGCTTAAAAATGCACCGAGATATCAACTGATATAAGTTCACACATATATCCTCGATTTTCACCCTGAAGAATTATTTTTTTCGTTGAATAACATTGTCCATCGTCTTTGCCTTGAAAAATGGAATCTAAAAACATCTACTTTTTGCTAAATTATTTTGAAATTTTTCGAAAAAATTTTTGTCAAAATGTTTTTGGAAGCAATGTTGAGTGTACATGGAAACTCAACATACACTAATGCATCATTTTTCAAACGATCATAACTAATTTTTGTATCAAGCGTTTCTCAATTTAGTATAGTGCATTCGATGCGGATTTTTAAGCTGCGTCGATCTGTGTTATCAGATTTGCGCTAGCTTAAAAATGCACCGAGATATCAACTGATATAAGTTCACACTTATATCCTCGATTTTCACCCTGAAGAATTATTTTTTTCGTTGAATAACATTGTCCATCGTCTTTGCCTTGAAAAAAAAAATTTAAAAACATCTACTTTTTGCTAAATTATTTTGAAATTTTTCGAAAAAATTTTTGTCAAAATGTTTTTGGAAGCAATGTTGAGTGTACATGGAAACTCAACATACACTAATGCATCATTTTTCAAACGATCATAACTAATTTTTGTATCAAGCGTTTCTCAATGTAGTATAGTGCATTCGATGCGGATTTTTAAGCTGCGTCGATCTGTGTTATCAGATTTGCGCTAGCTTAAAAATGCACCGAGATATCAACTGATATAAGTTCACACATATATCCTCGATTTTCACCCTGAAGAATTATTTTTTTCGTTGAATAACATTGTCCATCGTCTTTGCCTTGAAAAATGGAATCTAAAAACATCTACTTTTTGCTAAATTATTTTGAAATTTTTCGAAAAAATTTTTGTCAAAATGTTTTTGGAAGCAATGTTGAGTGTACATGGAAACTCAACATACACTAATGCATCATTTTTCAAACGATCATAACTAATTTTTGTATCAAGCGTTTCTCAATTTAGTATAGTGCATTCGATGCGGATTTTTAAGTTGCGTCGATCTGTGTTATCAGATTTGCGCTAGCTTAAAAATGTACCGAGATATCAACTGATATAAGTTCACACTTATATCCTCGATTTTCACTCTGAAGAATTAATTTTTTCGTTGAATAACATTGTCCATCGTCTTTGCCTTGAAAAATGGAATCTAAAAACATCTACTTTTTGCTAAATTATTTTGAAATTTTTCGAAAAAATTTTTGTCAAAATGTTTTTGGAAGCAATGTTGAGTGTACATGGAAACTCAACATACACTAATGCATCATTTTTCAAACGATCTTAACTAATTTTTGTATCAAGCGTTTCTCAATGTAGTATAGTGCATTCGATGCGGATTTTTAAGCTGCGTCGATCTGTGTTATCAGATTTGCGCTAGCTTAAAAATGCACCGAGATATCAACTGATATAAGTTCACACTTATATCCTCGATTTTCACCCTGAAGAATTATTTTTTTCGTTGAATAACATTGTCCATCGTCTTTGCCTTGAAAAATGGAATCTAAAAACATCTACTTTTTGCTAAATTATTTTGAAATTTTTCGAAAAAATTTTTGTCAAAATGTTTTTGGAAGCAATGTTGAGTGTACATGGAAACTCAACATACACTAATGCATCATTTTTCAAACGATCATAACTAATTTTTGTATTAAGCGTTTCTCAATGTAGTATAGTGCATTCGATGCGGATTTTTAAGCTGCGTCGATCTGTGTTATCAGATTTGCGCTAGCTTAAAAATGCACCGAGATATCAACTGATATAAGTTCACACTTATATCCTCGATTTTCACCCTGAAGAATTAATTTTCTTGTTGAATAACACTGTCTATCGTCTTTGCCTTGAAAAATGGAATCTAAAAACATCTACTTTTTGCTAAATTATTCTGAAATTTTTCAAAAAAATTTTTGTCAAAATGTTTTTGGAAGCAATGTTGAGTGTACATGGAAACTCAACATACACTAATGCATCATTTTTCAAACGATCATAACTAATTTTTGTATTAAGCGTTTCTCAATGTAGTATAGTGCATTCGATGCGGATTTTTAAGCTGCGTCGATCTGTGTTATCAGATTTGCGCTAGCTTAAAAATGCACCGAGATATCAACTGATATAAGTTCACACTTATATCCTCGATTTTCACCCTGAAGAATTATTTTTTTCGTTGAATAACATTGTCCATCGTCTTTGCCTTGAAAAAAAGAATTTAAAAACATCTACTTTTTGCTAAATTATTTTGAAATTTTTCGAAAAAATTTTTGTCAAAATGTTTTTGGAAGCAATGTTGAGTGTACATGGAAACTCAACATACACTAATGCATCATTTTTCAAACGATCATAACTAATTTTTGTATCAAGCGTTTCTCAATGTAGTATAGTGCATTCGATGCGGATTTTTAAGCTGCGTCGATCTGTGTTATCAGATTTGCGCTAGCTTAAAAATGCACCGAGATATCAACTGATATAAGTTCACACATATATCCTCGATTTTCACCCTGAAGAATTATTTTTTTCGTTGAATAACATTGTCCATCGTCTTTGCCTTGAAAAATGGAATCTAAAAACATCTACTTTTTGCTAAATTATTTTGAAATTTTTCGAAAAAATTTTTGTCAAAATGTTTTTGGAAGCAATGTTGAGTGTACATGGAAACTCAACATACACTAATGCATCATTTTTCAAACGATCATAACTAATTTTTGTATCAAGCGTTTCTCAATTTAGTATAGTGCATTCGATGCGGATTTTTAAGCTGCGTCGATCTGTGTTATCAGATTTGCGCTAGCTTAAAAATGCACCGAGATATCAACTGATATAAGTTCACACTTATATCCTCGATTTTCACCCTGAAGAATTAATTTTTTCGTTGAATAACATTGTCTATCGTCTTTGCCTTGAAAAAAGGAATCTAAAAACATCAACTTTTTGCTAAATTATCTTGAAATTTTTCGAAAAAATTTTTGTCAAAATGTTTTTGGAAGCAATGTTGAGTGTACATGGAAACTCAACATACACTAATGCATCATTTTTCAAACGATCATAACTAATTTTTGTATCAAGCGTTTCTCAATTTAGTATAGTGCATTCGATGCGGATTTTTAAGCTGCGTCGATCTGTGTTATCAGATTTGCGCTAGCTTGAAAATGCACCGAGATATCAACTGATATAAGTTCACACTTATATCCTCGATTTTCACCCTGAAGAATTAATTTTTTCGTTGAATAACATTGTCTATCGTCTTTGCCTTGAAAAAAGGAATCTAAAAACATCTACTTTTTGCTAAATTATTCTGAAATTTTTCGAAAAAATTTTTGTCAAAATGTTTTTGGAAGCAATGTTGAGTGTACATGGAAACTCAACATACACTAATGCATCATTTTTCAAACGATCATAACTAATTTTTGTATCAAGCGTTTCTCAATGTAGTATAGTGCATTCGATGCGGATTTTTAAGCTGCGTCGATCTGTGTTATCAGATTTGCGCTAGCTTAAAAATGCACCGAGATATCAACTGATATAAGTTCACACATATATCCTCGATTTTCACCCTGAAGAATTATTTTTTTCGTTGAATAACATTGTCCATCGTCTTTGCCTTGAAAAATGGAATCTAAAAACATCTACTTTTTGCTAAATTATTTTGAAATTTTTCGAAAAAATTTTTGTCAAAATGTTTTTGGAAGCAATGTTGAGTGTACATGGAAACTCAACATACACTAATGCATCATTTTTCAAACGATCTTAACTAATTTTTGTATCAAGCGTTTCTCAATGTAGTATAGTGCATTCGATGCGGATTTTTAAGCTGCGTCGATCTGTGTTATCAGATTTGCGCTAGCTTAAAAATGCACCGAGATATCAACTGATATAAGTTCACACTTATATCCTCGATTTTCACCCTGAAGAATTATTTTTTTCGTTGAATAACATTGTCCATCGTCTTTGCCTTGAAAAATGGAATCTAAAAACATCTACTTTTTGCTAAATTATTTTGAAATTTTTCGAAAAAATTTTTGTCAAAATGTTTTTGGAAGCAATGTTGAGTGTACATGGAAACTCAACATACACTAATGCATCATTTTTCAAACGATCATAACTAATTTTTGTATTAAGTTTTTCTCAATGTAGTATAGTGCATTCGATGCGGATTTTTAAGCTGCGTCGATCTGTGTTATCAGATTTGCGCTAGCTTAAAAATGCACCGAGATATCAACTGATATAAGTTCACACTTATATCCTCGATTTTCACCCTGAAGAATTATTTTTTTCGTTGAATAACATTGTCCATCGTCTTTGCCTTGAAAAAAAGAATTTAAAAACATCTACTTTTTGCTAAATTATTTTGAAATTTTTCGAAAAAATTTTTGTCAAAATGTTTTTGGAAGCAATGTTGAGTGTACATGGAAACTCAACATACACTAATGCATCATTTTTCAAACGATCATAACTAATTTTTGTATCAAGCGTTTCTCAATGTAGTATAGTGCATTCGATGCGGATTTTTAAGCTGCGTCGATCTGTGTTATCAGATTTGCGCTAGCTTAAAAATGCACCGAGATATCAACTGATATAAGTTCACACATATATCCTCGATTTTCACCCTGAAGAATTATTTTTTTCGTTGAATAACATTGTCCATCGTCTTTGCCTTGAAAAATGGAATCTAAAAACATCTACTTTTTGCTAAATTATTTTGAAATTTTTCGAAAAAATTTTTGTCAAAATGTTTTTGGAAGCAATGTTGAGTGTACATGGAAACTCAACATACACTAATGCATCATTTTTCAAACGATCATAACTAATTTTTGTATCAAGCGTTTCTCAATTTAGTATAGTGCATTCGATGCGGATTTTTAAGTTGCGTCGATCTGTGTTATCAGATTTGCGCTAGCTTAAAAATGTACCGAGATATCAACTGATATAAGTTCACACTTATATCCTCGATTTTCACTCTGAAGAATTAATTTTTTCGTTGAATAACATTGTCCATCGTCTTTGCCTTGAAAAATGGAATCTAAAAACATCTACTTTTTGCTAAATTATTTTGAAATTTTTCGAAAAAATTTTTGTCAAAATGTTTTTGGAAGCAATGTTGAGTGTACATGGAAACTCAACATACACTAATGCATCATTTTTCAAACGATCTTAACTAATTTTTGTATCAAGCGTTTCTCAATGTAGTATAGTGCATTCGATGCGGATTTTTAAGCTGCGTCGATCTGTGTTATCAGATTTGCGCTAGCTTAAAAATGCACCGAGATATCAACTGATATAAGTTCACACTTATATCCTCGATTTTCACCCTGAAGAATTATTTTTTTCGTTGAATAACATTGTCCATCGTCTTTGCCTTGAAAAATGGAATCTAAAAACATCTACTTTTTGCTAAATTATTTTGAAATTTTTCGAAAAAATTTTTGTCAAAATGTTTTTGGAAGCAATGTTGAGTGTACATGGAAACTCAACATACACTAATGCATCATTTTTCAAACGATCATAACTAATTTTTGTATTAAGTTTTTCTCAATGTAGTATAGTGCATTCGATGCGGATTTTTAAGCTGCGTCGATCTGTGTTATCAGATTTGCGCTAGCTTAAAAATGCACCGAGATATCAACTGATATAAGTTCACACTTATATCCTCGATTTTCACCCTGAAGAATTATTTTTTTCGTTGAATAACATTGTCCATCGTCTTTGCCTTGAAAAATGGAATCTAAAAACATCTACTTTTTGCTAAATTATTCTGAAATTTTTCAAAAAAATTTTTGACAAAATGTTTTTGGAAGCAATGCTGAGTGTACATGGAAACTCAACATACACTAATGCATCATTTTTCAAACGATCATAACTAATTTTTGTATCAAGCGTTTCTCAATGTAGTATAGTGCATTCGATGCGGATTTTTAAGCTGCGTCGATCTGTGTTATCAGATTTGCGCTAGCTTAAAAATGCACCGAGATATCAACTGATATAAGTTCACACTTATATCCTCGATTTTCACCCTGAAGAATTAATTTTTTCGTTGAACAACATTGTCCATCGTCTTTGCCTTGAAAAATGGAATCTAAAAACATCTACTTTTTGCTAAATTTATTTGAAATATTTCGAAAAAATTTTTGTCAAAATGTTTTTGGAAGCAATGTTGAGTGTACATGGAAACTCAACATACACTAATGCATCATTTTTCAAACGATCATAACTAATTTTTGTATCAAGCGTTTCTCAATGTAGTATAGTGCATTTGATGCGGATTTTTAAGCTGCGTCGATCTGTGTTATCAGATTTGCGGTAGCTTAAAAATGCACCGAGATATCAACTGATATAAGTTCACACTTATATCCTCGATTTTCACTCTGAAGAATTAATTTTTTCGTTGAATAACATTGTCCATCGTCTTTGCCTTGAAAAATGGAATCTAAAAACATCTACTTTTCGCTAAATTATTTCGAAATTTTTCGAAAAAATTTTTGTCAAAATGTTTTTCGAAGCAATGTTGAGTGTACATGGAAACTCAACATACACTAATGCATCATTTTTCAAACGATCATAACTAATTTTTGTATTAAGCGTTTCTCAATGTAGTATAGTGCATTCGATGCGGATTTTTAAGCTGCGTCGATCTGTGTTATCAGATTTGCGCTAGCTTAAAAATGCACCGAGATATCAACTGATATAAGTTCACACTTATATCCTCGATTTTCACCCTGAAGAATTAATTTTTTCGTTGAACAACATTGTCCATCGTCTTTGCCTTGAAAAATGGAATCTAAAAACATCTACTTTTTGCTAAATTTATTTGAAATTTTTCGAAAAAATTTTTGTCAAAATGTTTTTGGAAGCAATGTTGAGTGTACATGGAAACTCAACATACACTAATGCATCATTTTTCAAACGATCATAACTAATTTTTGTATCAAGCGTTTCTCAATGTAGTATAGTGCATTTGTTGCGGATTTTTAAGCTGCGTCGATCTGTGTTATCAGATTTGCGGTAGCTTAAAAATGCACCGAGATATCAACTGATATAAGTTCACACTTATATCCTCGATTTTCACCCTGAAGAATTATTTTTTTCGTTGAATAACATTGTCCATCGTCTTTGCCTTGAAAAAAAGAATTTAAAAACATCTACTTTTTGCTAAATTATTTTGAAATTTTTCGAAAAAATTTTTGTCAAAATGTTTTTGGAAGCAATGTTGAGTGTACATGGAAACTCAACATACACTAATGCATCATTTTTCAAACGATCATAACTAATTTTTGTATCAAGCGTTTCTCAATGTAGTATAGTGCATTCGATGCGGATTTTTAAGCTGCGTCGATCTGTGTTATCAGATTTGCGCTAGCTTAAAAATGCACCGAGATATCAACTGATATAAGTTCACACATATATCCTCGATTTTCACCCTGAAGAATTATTTTTTTCGTTGAATAACATTGTCCATCGTCTTTGCCTTGAAAAATGGAATCTAAAAACATCTACTTTTTGCTAAATTATTTTGAAATTTTTCGAAAAAATTTTTGTCAAAATGTTTTTGGAAGCAATGTTGAGTGTACATGGAAACTCAACATACACTAATGCATCATTTTTCAAACGATCATAACTAATTTTTGTATCAAGCGTTTCTCAATTTAGTATAGTGCATTCGATGCGGATTTTTAAGTTGCGTCGATCTGTGTTATCAGATTTGCGCTAGCTTAAAAATGTACCGAGATATCAACTGATATAAGTTCACACTTATATCCTCGATTTTCACTCTGAAGAATTAATTTTTTCGTTGAACAACATTGTCCATCGTCTTTGCCTTGAAAAATGGAATCTAAAAACATCTACTTTTTGCTAAATTTATTTGAAATATTTCGAAAAAATTTTTGTCAAAATGTTTTTGGAAGCAATGTTGAGTGTACATGGAAACTCAACATACACTAATGCATCATTTTTCAAACGATCATAACTAATTTTTGTATCAAGCGTTTCTCAATGTAGTATAGTGCATTTGATGCGGATTTTTAAGCTGCGTCGATCTGTGTTATCAGATTTGCGGTAGCTTAAAAATGCACCGAGATATCAACTGATATAAGTTCACACTTATATCCTCGATTTTCACTCTGAAGAATTAATTTTTTCGTTGAATAACATTGTCCATCGTCTTTGCCTTGAAAAATGGAATCTAAAAACATCTACTTTTCGCTAAATTATTTCGAAATTTTTCGAAAAAATTTTTGTCAAAATGTTTTTCGAAGCAATGTTGAGTGTACATGGAAACTCAACATACACTAATGCATCATTTTTCAAACGATCATAACTAATTTTTGTATCAAGCGTTTCTCAATGTAGTATAGTGCATTTGTTGCGGATTTTTAAGCTGCGTCGATCTGTGTTATCAGATTTGCGGTAGCTTAAAAATGCACCGAGATATCAACTGATATAAGTTCACACTTATATCCTCGATTTTCACCCTGAAGAATTATTTTTTTCGTTGAATAACATTGTCCATCGTCTTTGCCTTGAAAAAAAGAATTTAAAAACATCTACTTTTTGCTAAATTATTTTGAAATTTTTCGAAAAAATTTTTGTCAAAATGTTTTTGGAAGCAATGTTGAGTGTACATGGAAACTCAACATACACTAATGCATCATTTTTCAAACGATCATAACTAATTTTTGTATCAAGCGTTTCTCAATGTAGTATAGTGCATTCGATGCGGATTTTTAAGCTGCGTCGATCTGTGTTATCAGATTTGCGCTAGCTTAAAAATGCACCGAGATATCAACTGATATAAGTTCACACATATATCCTCGATTTTCACCCTGAAGAATTATTTTTTTCGTTGAATAACATTGTCCATCGTCTTTGCCTTGAAAAATGGAATCTAAAAACATCTACTTTTTGCTAAATTATTTTGAAATTTTTCGAAAAAATTTTTGTCAAAATGTTTTTGGAAGCAATGTTGAGTGTACATGGAAACTCAACATACACTAATGCATCATTTTTCAAACGATCATAACTAATTTTTGTATCAAGCGTTTCTCAATTTAGTATAGTGCATTCGATGCGGATTTTTAAGTTGCGTCGATCTGTGTTATCAGATTTGCGCTAGCTTAAAAATGTACCGAGATATCAACTGATATAAGTTCACACTTATATCCTCGATTTTCACTCTGAAGAATTAATTTTTTCGTTGAATAACATTGTCCATCGTCTTTGCCTTGAAAAATGGAATCTAAAAACATCTACTTTTTGCTAAATTATTTTGAAATTTTTCGAAAAAATTTTTGTCAAAATGTTTTTGGAAGCAATGTTGAGTGTACATGGAAACTCAACATACACTAATGCATCATTTTTCAAACGATCTTAACTAATTTTTGTATCAAGCGTTTCTCAATGTAGTATAGTGCATTCGATGCGGATTTTTAAGCTGCGTCGATCTGTGTTATCAGATTTGCGCTAGCTTAAAAATGCACCGAGATATCAACTGATATAAGTTCACACTTATATCCTCGATTTTCACCCTGAAGAATTATTTTTTTCGTTGAATAACATTGTCCATCGTCTTTGCCTTGAAAAATGGAATCTAAAAACATCTACTTTTTGCTAAATTATTTTGAAATTTTTCGAAAAAATTTTTGTCAAAATGTTTTTGGAAGCAATGTTGAGTGTACATGGAAACTCAACATACACTAATGCATCATTTTTCAAACGATCATAACTAATTTTTGTATTAAGTTTTTCTCAATGTAGTATAGTGCATTCGATGCGGATTTTTAAGCTGCGTCGATCTGTGTTATCAGATTTGCGCTAGCTTAAAAATGCACCGAGATATCAACTGATATAAGTTCACACTTATATCCTCGATTTTCACCCTGAAGAATTATTTTTTTCGTTGAATAACATTGTCCATCGTCTTTGCCTTGAAAAATGGAATCTAAAAACATCTACTTTTTGCTAAATTATTCTGAAATTTTTCAAAAAAATTTTTGTCAAAATGTTTTTGGAAGCAATGCTGAGTGTACATGGAAACTCAACATACACTAATGCATCATTTTTCAAACGATCATAACTAATTTTTGTATCAAGCGTTTCTCAATGTAGTATAGTGCATTCGATGCGGATTTTTAAGCTGCGTCGATCTGTGTTATCAGATTTGCGCTAGCTTAAAAATGCACCGAGATATCAACTGATATAAGTTCACACTTATATCCTCGATTTTCACCCTGAAGAATTAATTTTTTCGTTGAACAACATTGTCCATCGTCTTTGCCTTGAAAAATGGAATCTAAAAACATCTACTTTTTGCTAAATTTATTTGAAATTTTTCGAAAAAATTTTTGTCAAAATGTTTTTGGAAGCAATGTTGAGTGTACATGGAAAC
This sequence comes from Auanema rhodensis, assembly GCA_964057225.1. NCBI lineage: Eukaryota > Metazoa > Nematoda > Chromadorea > Rhabditida > Rhabditidae > Auanema > Auanema rhodense. The sequence continues at coordinate 1,771,299 of OZ059899.1, read as the reverse complement.
TCAACATACACTAATGCATCATTTTTCAAACGATCATAACTAATTTTTGTATCAAGCGTTTCTCAATGTAGTATAGTGCATTTGTTGCGGATTTTTAAGCTGCGTCGATCTGTGTTATCAGATTTGCGGTAGCTTAAAAATGCACCGAGATATCAACTGATATAAGTTCACACTTATATCCTCGATTTTCACCCTGAAGAATTAATTTTTTCGTTGAATAACATTGTCCATCGTCTTTGCCTTGAAAAACGGAATCTAAAAACATCTACTTTTTGCTAAATTATTTTGAAATTTTTCAAAAAAAGTTTTGTCAAAATGTTTTTGGAAGCAATGTTGAGTGTACATGGAAACTCAACATACACTAATGCATCATTTTTCAAACGATCATAACTAATTTTTGTATCAAGCGTTTCTCAATGTAGTATAGTGCATTCGATGCGGATTTTTAAGCTGCGTCGATCTGTGTTATCAGATTTGCGCTAGCTTAAAAATGCACCGAGATATCAACTGATATAAGTTCACACTTATATCCTCGATTTTCACCCTGAAGAATTAATTTTTTCGTTGAACAACATTGTCCATCGTCTTTGCCTTGAAAAATGGAATCTAAAAACATCTACTTTTTGCTAAATTTATTTGAAATATTTCGAAAAAATTTTTGTCAAAATGTTTTTGGAAGCAATGTTGAGTGTACATGGAAACTCAACATACACTAATGCATCATTTTTCAAACGATCATAACTAATTTTTGTATCAAGCGTTTCTCAATGTAGTATAGTGCATTTGATGCGGATTTTTAAGCTGCGTCGATCTGTGTTATCAGATTTGCGGTAGCTTAAAAATGCACCGAGATATCAACTGATATAAGTTCACACTTATATCCTCGATTTTCACTCTGAAGAATTAATTTTTTCGTTGAATAACATTGTCCATCGTCTTTGCCTTGAAAAATGGAATCTAAAAACATCTACTTTTCGCTAAATTATTTCGAAATTTTTCGAAAAAATTTTTGTCAAAATGTTTTTCGAAGCAATGTTGAGTGTACATGGAAACTCAACATACACTAATGCATCATTTTTCAAACGATCATAACTAATTTTTGTATTAAGCGTTTCTCAATGTAGTATAGTGCATTCGATGCGGATTTTTAAGCTGCGTCGATCTGTGTTATCAGATTTGCGCTAGCTTAAAAATGCACCGAGATATCAACTGATATAAGTTCACACTTATATCCTCGATTTTCACCCTGAAGAATTAATTTTTTCGTTGAACAACATTGTCCATCGTCTTTGCCTTGAAAAATGGAATCTAAAAACATCTACTTTTTGCTAAATTTATTTGAAATTTTTCGAAAAAATTTTTGTCAAAATGTTTTTGGAAGCAATGTTGAGTGTACATGGAAACTCAACATACACTAATGCATCATTTTTCAAACGATCATAACTAATTTTTGTATCAAGCGTTTCTCAATGTAGTATAGTGCATTTGTTGCGGATTTTTAAGCTGCGTCGATCTGTGTTATCAGATTTGCGGTAGCTTAAAAATGCACCGAGATATCAACTGATATAAGTTCACACTTATATCCTCGATTTTCACCCTGAAGAATTATTTTTTTCGTTGAATAACATTGTCCATCGTCTTTGCCTTGAAAAAAAGAATTTAAAAACATCTACTTTTTGCTAAATTATTTTGAAATTTTTCGAAAAAATTTTTGTCAAAATGTTTTTGGAAGCAATGTTGAGTGTACATGGAAACTCAACATACACTAATGCATCATTTTTCAAACGATCATAACTAATTTTTGTATCAAGCGTTTCTCAATGTAGTATAGTGCATTCGATGCGGATTTTTAAGCTGCGTCGATCTGTGTTATCAGATTTGCGCTAGCTTAAAAATGCACCGAGATATCAACTGATATAAGTTCACACATATATCCTCGATTTTCACCCTGAAGAATTATTTTTTTCGTTGAATAACATTGTCCATCGTCTTTGCCTTGAAAAATGGAATCTAAAAACATCTACTTTTTGCTAAATTATTTTGAAATTTTTCGAAAAAATTTTTGTCAAAATGTTTTTGGAAGCAATGTTGAGTGTACATGGAAACTCAACATACACTAATGCATCATTTTTCAAACGATCATAACTAATTTTTGTATCAAGCGTTTCTCAATTTAGTATAGTGCATTCGATGCGGATTTTTAAGTTGCGTCGATCTGTGTTATCAGATTTGCGCTAGCTTAAAAATGTACCGAGATATCAACTGATATAAGTTCACACTTATATCCTCGATTTTCACTCTGAAGAATTAATTTTTTCGTTGAACAACATTGTCCATCGTCTTTGCCTTGAAAAATGGAATCTAAAAACATCTACTTTTTGCTAAATTTATTTGAAATATTTCGAAAAAATTTTTGTCAAAATGTTTTTGGAAGCAATGTTGAGTGTACATGGAAACTCAACATACACTAATGCATCATTTTTCAAACGATCATAACTAATTTTTGTATCAAGCGTTTCTCAATGTAGTATAGTGCATTTGATGCGGATTTTTAAGCTGCGTCGATCTGTGTTATCAGATTTGCGGTAGCTTAAAAATGCACCGAGATATCAACTGATATAAGTTCACACTTATATCCTCGATTTTCACTCTGAAGAATTAATTTTTTCGTTGAATAACATTGTCCATCGTCTTTGCCTTGAAAAATGGAATCTAAAAACATCTACTTTTCGCTAAATTATTTCGAAATTTTTCGAAAAAATTTTTGTCAAAATGTTTTTCGAAGCAATGTTGAGTGTACATGGAAACTCAACATACACTAATGCATCATTTTTCAAACGATCATAACTAATTTTTGTATTAAGCGTTTCTCAATGTAGTATAGTGCATTCGATGCGGATTTTTAAGCTGCGTCGATCTGTGTTATCAGATTTGCGCTAGCTTAAAAATGCACCGAGATATCAACTGATATAAGTTCACACTTATATCCTCGATTTTCACTCTGAAGAATTAATTTTTTCGTTGAACAACATTGTCCATCGTCTTTGCCTTGAAAAATGGAATCTAAAAACATCTACTTTTTGCTAAATTTATTTGAAATATTTCGAAAAAATTTTTGTCAAAATGTTTTTGGAAGCAATGTTGAGTGTACATGGAAACTCAACATACACTAATGCATCATTTTTCAAACGATCATAACTAATTTTTGTATCAAGCGTTTCTCAATGTAGTATAGTGCATTTGATGCGGATTTTTAAGCTGCGTCGATCTGTGTTATCAGATTTGCGGTAGCTTAAAAATGCACCGAGATATCAACTGATATAAGTTCACACTTATATCCTCGATTTTCACTCTGAAGAATTAATTTTTTCGTTGAATAACATTGTCCATCGTCTTTGCCTTGAAAAATGGAATCTAAAAACATCTACTTTTCGCTAAATTATTTCGAAATTTTTCGAAAAAATTTTTGTCAAAATGTTTTTCGAAGCAATGTTGAGTGTACATGGAAACTCAACATACACTAATGCATCATTTTTCAAACGATCATAACTAATTTTTGTATTAAGCGTTTCTCAATGTAGTATAGTGCATTCGATGCGGATTTTTAAGCTGCGTCGATCTGTGTTATCAGATTTGCGCTAGCTTAAAAATGCACCGAGATATCAACTGATATAAGTTCACACTTATATCCTCGATTTTCACCCTGAAGAATTAATTATTTCGTTGAACAACATTGTCCATCGTCTTTGCCTTGAAAAATGGAATCTAAAAACATCTACTTTTTGCTAAATTTATTTGAAATTTTTCGAAAAAATTTTTGTCAAAATGTTTTTGGAAGCAATGTTGAGTGTACATGGAAACTCAACATACACTAATGCATCATTTTTCAAACGATCATAACTAATTTTTGTATCAAGCGTTTCTCAATGTAGTATAGTGCATTTGTTGCGGATTTTTAAGCTGCGTCGATCTGTGTTATCAGATTTGCGGTAGCTTAAAAATGCACCGAGATATCAACTGATATAAGTTCACACTTATATCCTCGATTTTCACCCTGAAGAATTATTTTTTTCGTTGAATAACATTGTCCATCGTCTTTGCCTTGAAAAAAAGAATTTAAAAACATCTACTTTTTGCTAAATTATTTTGAAATTTTTCGAAAAAATTTTTGTCAAAATGTTTTTGGAAGCAATGTTGAGTGTACATGGAAACTCAACATACACTAATGCATCATTTTTCAAACGATCATAACTAATTTTTGTATCAAGCGTTTCTCAATGTAGTATAGTGCATTCGATGCGGATTTTTAAGCTGCGTCGATCTGTGTTATCAGATTTGCGCTAGCTTAAAAATGCACCGAGATATCAACTGATATAAGTTCACACATATATCCTCGATTTTCACCCTGAAGAATTATTTTTTTCGTTGAATAACATTGTCCATCGTCTTTGCCTTGAAAAATGGAATCTAAAAACATCTACTTTTTGCTAAATTATTTTGAAATTTTTCGAAAAAATTTTTGTCAAAATGTTTTTGGAAGCAATGTTGAGTGTACATGGAAACTCAACATACACTAATGCATCATTTTTCAAACGATCATAACTAATTTTTGTATCAAGCGTTTCTCAATTTAGTATAGTGCATTCGATGCGGATTTTTAAGTTGCGTCGATCTGTGTTATCAGATTTGCGCTAGCTTAAAAATGTACCGAGATATCAACTGATATAAGTTCACACTTATATCCTCGATTTTCACTCTGAAGAATTAATTTTTTCGTTGAATAACATTGTCCATCGTCTTTGCCTTGAAAAATGGAATCTAAAAACATCTACTTTTTGCTAAATTATTTTGAAATTTTTCGAAAAAATTTTTGTCAAAATGTTTTTGGAAGCAATGTTGAGTGTACATGGAAACTCAACATACACTAATGCATCATTTTTCAAACGATCTTAACTAATTTTTGTATCAAGCGTTTCTCAATGTAGTATAGTGCATTCGATGCGGATTTTTAAGCTGCGTCGATCTGTGTTATCAGATTTGCGCTAGCTTAAAAATGCACCGAGATATCAACTGATATAAGTTCACACTTATATCCTCGATTTTCACCCTGAAGAATTATTTTTTTCGTTGAATAACATTGTCCATCGTCTTTGCCTTGAAAAATGGAATCTAAAAACATCTACTTTTTGCTAAATTATTTTGAAATTTTTCGAAAAAATTTTTGTCAAAATGTTTTTGGAAGCAATGTTGAGTGTACATGGAAACTCAACATACACTAATGCATCATTTTTCAAACGATCATAACTAATTTTTGTATTAAGTTTTTCTCAATGTAGTATAGTGCATTCGATGCGGATTTTTAAGCTGCGTCGATCTGTGTTATCAGATTTGCGCTAGCTTAAAAATGCACCGAGATATCAACTGATATAAGTTCACACTTATATCCTCGATTTTCACCCTGAAGAATTATTTTTTTCGTTGAATAACATTGTCCATCGTCTTTGCCTTGAAAAATGGAATCTAAAAACATCTACTTTTTGCTAAATTATTCTGAAATTTTTCAAAAAAATTTTTGTCAAAATGTTTTTGGAAGCAATGCTGAGTGTACATGGAAACTCAACATACACTAATGCATCATTTTTCAAACGATCATAACTAATTTTTGTATCAAGCGTTTCTCAATGTAGTATAGTGCATTCGATGCGGATTTTTAAGCTGCGTCGATCTGTGTTATCAGATTTGCGCTAGCTTAAAAATGCACCGAGATATCAACTGATATAAGTTCACACTTATATCCTCGATTTTCACCCTGAAGAATTAATTTTTTCGTTGAACAACATTGTCCATCGTCTTTGCCTTGAAAAATGGAATCTAAAAACATCTACTTTTTGCTAAATTTATTTGAAATTTTTCGAAAAAATTTTTGTCAAAATGTTTTTGGAAGCAATGTTGAGTGTACATGGAAACTCAACATACACTAATGCATCATTTTTCAAACGATCATAACTAATTTTTGTATCAAGCGTTTCTCAATGTAGTATAGTGCATTTGTTGCGGATTTTTAAGCTGCGTCGATCTGTGTTATCAGATTTGCGGTAGCTTAAAAATGCACCGAGATATCAACTGATATAAGTTCACACTTATATCCTCGATTTTCACCCTGAAGAATTAATTTTTTCGTTGAATAACATTGTCCATCGTCTTTGCCTTGAAAAACGGAATCTAAAAACATCTACTTTTTGCTAAATTATTTTGAAATTTTTCAAAAAAAGTTTTGTCAAAATGTTTTTGGAAGCAATGTTGAGTGTACATGGAAACTCAACATACACTAATGCATCATTTTTCAAACGATCATAACTAATTTTTGTATTAAGCGTTTCTCAATGTAGTATAGTGCATTCGATGCGGATTTTAAAGCTGCGTCGATCTGTGTTATCAGATTTGCGCTAGCTTAAAAATGCACCGAGATATCAACTGATATAAGTTCACACTTATATCCTCATTTTTCACCCTGAAGAATTAATTTTTTCGTTGAATAACATTGTCCATCGTCTTTGCCTTGAGAAATGGAATCTAAAAACATCTACTTTTTGCTAAATTTATTTGAAATTTTTCGAAAAAATTTTTGTCAAAATGTTTTTGAAAGCAATGTTGAGTGTACATGGAAACTCAACATACACTAATGCATCATTTTTCAAACGATCATAACTAATTTTTGTATCAAGCGTTTCTCAATGTAGTATAGTGCATTTGATGCGGATTTTTAAGCTGCGTCGATCTGTGTTATCAGATTTGCGCTAGCTTAAAAATGCACCGAGATATCAACTGATATAAGTTCACACTTATATCCTCGATTTTCACCCTGAAGAATTATTTTTTTCGTTGAATAACATTGTCCATCGTCTTTGCCTTGAAAAATGGAATCTAAAAACATCTACTTTTTGCTAAATTATTTTGAAATTTTTCGAAAAAATTTTTGTCAAAATGTTTTTGGAAGCAATGTTGAGTGTACATGGAAACTCAACATACACTAATGCATCATTTTTCAAACGATCATAACTAATTTTTGTATTAAGTTTTTCTCAATGTAGTATAGTGCATTCGATGCGGATTTTTAAGCTGCGTCGATCTGTGTTATCAGATTTGCGCTAGCTTAAAAATGCACCGAGATATCAACTGATATAAGTTCACACTTATATCCTCGATTTTCACCCTGAAGAATTATTTTTTTCGTTGAATAACATTGTCCATCGTCTTTGCCTTGAAAAATGGAATCTAAAAACATCTACTTTTTGCTAAATTATTCTGAAATTTTTCAAAAAAATTTTTGTCAAAATGTTTTTGGAAGCAATGCTGAGTGTACATGGAAACTCAACATACACTAATGCATCATTTTTCAAACGATCATAACTAATTTTTGTATCAAGCGTTTCTCAATGTAGTATAGTGCATTCGATGCGGATTTTTAAGCTGCGTCGATCTGTGTTATCAGATTTGCGCTAGCTTAAAAATGCACCGAGATATCAACTGATATAAGTTCACACTTATATCCTCGATTTTCACCCTGAAGAATTAATTTTTTCGTTGAACAACATTGTCCATCGTCTTTGCCTTGAAAAATGGAATCTAAAAACATCTACTTTTTGCTAAATTTATTTGAAATTTTTCGAAAAAATTTTTGTCAAAATGTTTTTGGAAGCAATGTTGAGTGTACATGGAAACTCAACATACACTAATGCATCATTTTTCAAACGATCATAACTAATTTTTGTATCAAGCGTTTCTCAATGTAGTATAGTGCATTTGTTGCGGATTTTTAAGCTGCGTCGATCTGTGTTATCAGATTTGCGGTAGCTTAAAAATGCACCGAGATATCAACTGATATAAGTTCACACTTATATCCTCGATTTTCACCCTGAAGAATTAATTTTTTCGTTGAATAACATTGTCCATCGTCTTTGCCTTGAAAAACGGAATCTAAAAACATCTACTTTTTGCTAAATTATTTTGAAATTTTTCAAAAAAAGTTTTGTCAAAATGTTTTTGGAAGCAATGTTGAGTGTACATGGAAACTCAACATACACTAATGCATCATTTTTCAAACGATCATAACTAATTTTTGTATTAAGCGTTTCTCAATGTAGTATAGTGCATTCGATGCGGATTTTAAAGCTGCGTCGATCTGTGTTATCAGATTTGCGCTAGCTTAAAAATGCACCGAGATATCAACTGATATAAGTTCACACTTATATCCTCGATTTTCACCCTGAAGAATTAATTTTTTCGTTGAACAACATTGTCCATCGTCTTTGCCTTGAAAAATGGAATCTAAAAACATCTACTTTTTGCTAAATTTATTTGAAATTTTTCGAAAAAATTTTTGTCAAAATGTTTTTGGAAGCAATGTTGAGTGTACATGGAAACTCAACATACACTAATGCATCATTTTTCAAACGATCATAACTAATTTTTGTATCAAGCGTTTCTCAATGTAGTATAGTGCATTTGTTGCGGATTTTTAAGCTGCGTCGATCTGTGTTATCAGATTTGCGGTAGCTTAAAAATGCACCGAGATATCAACTGATATAAGTTCACACTTATATCCTCGATTTTCACCCTGAAGAATTAATTTTTTCGTTGAATAACATTGTCCATCGTCTTTGCCTTGAAAAACGGAATCTAAAAACATCTACTTTTTGCTAAATTATTTTGAAATTTTTCAAAAAAAGTTTTGTCAAAATGTTTTTGGAAGCAATGTTGAGTGTACATGGAAACTCAACATACACTAATGCATCATTTTTCAAACGATCATAACTAATTTTTGTATTAAGCGTTTCTCAATGTAGTATAGTGCATTCGATGCGGATTTTAAAGCTGCGTCGATCTGTGTTATCAGATTTGCGCTAGCTTAAAAATGCACCGAGATATCAACTGATATAAGTTCACACTTATATCCTCAATTTTCACCCTGAAGAATTAATTTTTTCGTTGAATAACATTGTCCATCGTCTTTGCCTTGAGAAATGGAATCTAAAAACATCTACTTTTTGCTAAATTTATTTGAAATTTTTCGAAAAAATTTTTGTCAAAATGTTTTTGAAAGCAATGTTGAGTGTACATGGAAACTCAACATACACTAATGCATCATTTTTCAAACGATCATAACTAATTTTTGTATCAAGCGTTTCTCAATGTAGTATAGTGCATTTGATGCGGATTTTTAAGCTGCGTCGATCTGTGTTATCAGATTTGCGCTAGCTTAAAAATGCACCGAGATATCAACTGATATAAGTTCACACTTATATCCTCGATTTTCACCCTGAAGAATTGATTTTTTCGTTGAATAACATTGTTCATCGTCTTTGCCTTGAAAAAAAGAATTTAAAAACATCTACTTTTTGCTAAATTATTTTGAAATTTTTCGAAAAAATTTTTGTCAAAATGTTTTTGGAAGCAATGTTGAGTGTACATGGAAACTCAACATACACTAATGCATCATTTTTCAAACGATCATAACTAATTTTTGTATCAAGCGTTTCTCAATGTAGTATAGTGCATTCGATGCGGATTTTTAAGTTGCGTCGATCTGTGTTATCAGATTTGCGCTAGCTTAAAAATGCACCAAGATATCAACTGATATAAGTTCACACTTATATCCTCGATTTTCACCCTGAAGAATTATTTTTTTCGTTGAATAACATTGTCCATCGTCTTTGCCTTGAAAAATGGAATCTAAAAACATCTACTTTTTGCTAAATTATTTCGAAATTTTTCGAAAAAATTTTTGTCAAAATGTTTTTGGAAGCAATGTTGAGTGTACATGGAAACTCAACATACACTAATGCATCATTTTTCAAACGATCATAACTAATTTTTGTATCAAGCGTTTCTCAATGTAGTATAGTGCATTTGTTGCGGATTTTTAAGCTGCTTCGATCTGTGTTATCAGATTTGCGGTAGCTTAAAAATGCACCGAGATATCAACTGATATAAGTTCACACTTATATCCTCGATTTTCACCCTGAAGAATTAATTTTTTCGTTGAATAACATTGTCCATCGTCTTTGCCTTGAAAAACGGAATCTAAAAACATCTACTTTTTGCTAAATTATTTTGAAATTTTTCAAAAAAAGTTTTGTCAAAATGTTTTTGGAAGCAATGTTGAGTGTACATGGAAACTCAACATACACTAATGCATCATTTTTCAAACGATCATAACTAATTTTTGTATCAAGCGTTTCTCAATGTAGTATAGTGCATTTGATGCGGATTTTTAAGCTGCGTCGATCTGTGTTATCAGATTTGCGCTAGCTTAAAAATGCACCGAGATATCAACTGATATAAGTTCACACTTATATCCTCGATTTTCACCCTGAAGAATTGATTTTTTCGTTGAATAACATTGTTCATCGTCTTTGCCTTGAAAAAAAGAATTTAAAAACATCTACTTTTTGCTAAATTATTTTGAAATTTTTCGAAAAAATTTTTGTCAAAATGTTTTTGGAAGCAATGTTGAGTGTACATGGAAACTCAACATACACTAATGCATCATTTTTCAAACGATCATAACTAATTTTTGTATCGAGCGTTTCTCAATGTAGTATAGTGCATTCGATGCGGATTTTTAAGTTGCGTCGATCTGTGTTATCAGATTTGCGCTAGCTTAAAAATGCACCAAGATATCAACTGATATAAGTTCACACTTATATCCTCGATTTTCACCCTGAAGAATTATTTTTTTCGTTGAATAACATTGTCCATCGTCTTTGCCTTGAAAAATGGAATCTAAAAACATCTCATTTTTGCTAAATTATTTCGAAATTTTTCGAAAAAATTTTTGTCAAAATGTTTTTGGAAGCAATGTTGAGTGTACATGGAAACTCAACATACACTAATGCATCATTTTTCAAACGATCATAACTAATTTTTGTATCAAGCGTTTCTCAATGTAGTATAGTGCATTTGTTGCGGATTTTTAAGCTGCTTCGATCTGTGTTATCAGATTTGCGGTAGCTTAAAAATGCACCGAGATATCAACTGATATAAGTTCACACTTATATCCTCGATTTTCACCCTGAAGAATTAATTTTTTCGTTGAATAACATTGTCCATCGTCTTTGCCTTGAAAAACGGAATCTAAAAACATCTACTTTTTGCTAAATTATTCTGAAATTTTTCAAAAAAAGTTTTGTCAAAATGTTTTTGGAAGCAATGTTGAGTGTACATGGAAACTCAACATACACTAATACATCATTTTTCAAACGATCATAACTAATTTTTGTATCAAGCGTTTCTCAATGTAGTATAGTGCATTTGATGCGGATTTTTAAGCTGCGTCGATCTGTGTTATCAGATTTGCGCTAGCTTAAAAATGCACCGAGATATCAACTGATATAAGTTCACACTTATATCCTCGATTTTCACCCTGAAGAATTGATTTTTTCGTTGAATAACATTGTTCATCGTCTTTGCCTTGAAAAAAAGAATTTAAAAACATCTACTTTTTGCTAAATTATTTTGAAATTTTTCGAAAAAATTTTTGTCAAAATGTTTTTGGAAGCAATGTTGAGTGTACATGGAAACTCAACATACACTAATGCATCATTTTTCAAACGATCATAACTAATTTTTGTATCAAGCGTTTCTCAATGTAGTATAGTGCATTTGATATGGATTTTTAAGCTGCGTCGATCTGTGTTATCAGATTTGCGGTAGCTTAAAAATGCACCGAGATATCAACTGATATAAGTTCACACTTATATCCTCGATTTTCACCCTGAAGAATTAATTTTTTCGTTGAATAACATTGTCCATCGTCTTTGCCTTGAAAAATGGAATCTAAAAACATCTACTTTTTGCTAAATTATTTCGAAATTTTTCGAAAAAATTTTTGTCAAAATGTTTTTGGAAGCAATGTTGAGTGTACATGGAAACTCAACATACACTAATGCATCATTTTTCAAACGATCATAACTAATTTTTGTATCAAGCGTTTCTCAATGTAGTATAGTGCATTTGTTGCGGATTTTTAAGCTGCTTCGATCTGTGTTATCAGATTTGCGGTAGCTTAAAAATGCACCGAGATATCAACTGATATAAGTTCACACTTATATCCTCGATTTTCACCCTGAAGAATTAATTTTTTCGTTGAATAACATTGTCCATCGTCTTTGCCTTGAAAAACGGAATCTAAAAACATCTACTTTTTGCTAAATTATTTTGAAATTTTTCAAAAAAAGTTTTGTCAAAATGTTTTTGGAAGCAATGTTGAGTGTACATGGAAACTCAACATACACTAATGCATCATTTTTCAAACGATCATAACTAATTTTTGTATCAAGCGTTTCTCAATGTAGTATAGTGCATTTGATGCGGATTTTTAAGCTGCGTCGATCTGTGTTATCAGATTTGCGCTAGCTTAAAAATGCACCGAGATATCAACTGATATAAGTTCACACTTATATCCTCGATTTTCACCCTGAAGAATTGATTTTTTCGTTGAATAACATTGTTCATCGTCTTTGCCTTGAAAAAAAGAATTTAAAAACATCTACTTTTTGCTAAATTATTTTGAAATTTTTCGAAAAAATTTTTGTCAAAATGTTTTTGGAAGCAATGTTGAGTGTACATGGAAACTCAACATACACTAATGCATCATTTTTCAAACGATCATAACTAATTTTTGTATCAAGCGTTTCTCAATGTAGTATAGTGCATTTGATATGGATTTTTAAGCTGCGTCGATCTGTGTTATCAGATTTGCGGTAGCTTAAAAATGCACCGAGATATCAACTGATATAAGTTCACACTTATATCCTCGATTTTCACCCTGAAGAATTAATTTTTTCGTTGAATAACATTGTCCATCGTCTTTGCCTTGAAAAACGGAATCTAAAAACATCTACTTTTTGCTAAATTATTTTGAAATTTTTCAAAAAAAGTTTTGTCAAAATGTTTTTGGAAGCAATGTTGAGTGTACATGGAAACTCAACATACACTAATGCATCATTTTTCAAACGATCATAACTAATTTTTGTATTAAGCGTTTCTCAATGTAGTATAGTGCATTCGATGCGGATTTTTAAGCTGCGTCGATCTGTGTTATCAGATTTGCGCTAGCTTAAAAATGCACCGAGATATCAACTGATATAAGTTCACACTTATATCCTCAATTTTCACCCTGAAGAATTAATTTTTTCGTTGAATAACATTGTCCATCGTCTTTGCCTTGAGAAATGGAATCTAAAAACATCTACTTTTTGCTAAATTTATTTGAAATTTTTCGAAAAAATTTTTGTCAAAATGTTTTTGGAAGCAATGTTGAGTGTACATGGAAACTCAACATACACTAATGCATCATTTTTCAAACGATCATAACTAATTTTTGTATTAAGCGTTTCTCAATGTAGTATAGTGCATTCGATGCGGATTTTTAAGCTGCGTCGATCTGTGTTATCAGATTTGCGCTAGCTTAAAAATGCACCGAGATATCAACTGATATAAGTTCACACTTATATCCTCAATTTTCACCCTGAAGAATTAATTTTTTCGTTGAATAACATTGTCCATCGTCTTTGCCTTGAGAAATGGAATCTAAAAACATCTACTTTTTGCTAAATTTATTTGAAATTTTTCGAAAAAATTTTTGTCAAAATGTTTTTGGAAGCAATGTTGAGTGTACATGGAAACTCAACATACACTAATGCATCATTTTTCAAACGATCATAACTAATTTTTGTATCAAGCGTTTCTCAATGTAGTATAGTGCATTTGATGCGGATTTTTAAGCTGCGTCGATCTGTGTTATCAGATTTGCGCTAGCTTAAAAATGCACCGAGATATCAACTGATATAAGTTCACACTTATATCCTCGATTTTCACCCTGAAGAATTGATTTTTTCGTTGAATAACATTGTTCATCGTCTTTGCCTTGAAAAAAAGAATTTAAAAACATCTACTTTTTGCTAAATTATTTTGAAATTTTTCGAAAAAATTTTTGTCAAAATGTTTTTGGAAGCAATGTTGAGTGTACATGGAAACTCAACATACACTAATGCATCATTTTTCAAACGATCATAACTAATTTTTGTATCAAGCGTTTCTCAATGTAGTATAGTGCATTCGATGCGGATTTTTAAGTTGCGTCGATCTGTGTTATCAGATTTGCGCTAGCTTAAAAATGCACCGAGATATCAACTGATATAAGTTCACACTTATATCCTCGATTTTCACCCTGAAGAATTATTTTTTTCGTTGAATAACATTGTCCATCGTCTTTGCCTTGAAAAATGGAATCTAAAAACATCTACTTTTTGCTAAATTATTTCGAAAATTTTCGAAAAAATTTTTGTCAAAATGTTTTTGGAAGCAATGTTGAGTGTACATGGAAACTCAACATACACTAATGCATCATTTTTCAAACGATCATAACTAATTTTTGTATTAAGTTTTTCTCAATGTAGTATAGTGCATTCGATGCGGATTTTTAAGCTGCGTCGATCTGTGTTATCAGATTTGCGCTAGCTTAAAAATGCACCGAGATATCAACTGATATAAGTTCACACTTATATCCTCGATTTTCACCCTGAAGAATTATTTTTTTCGTTGAATAACATTGTCCATCGTCTTTGCCTTGAAAAATGGAATCTAAAAACATCTACTTTTTGCTAAATTATTCTGAAATTTTTCAAAAAAATTTTTGTCAAAATGTTTTTGGTAGCAATGTGGAGTGTACATGGAAACTCAACATACACTAATGCATCATTTTTCAAACGATCATAACTAATTTTTGTATTAAGCGTTTCTCAATGTAGTATAGTGCATTCGATGCGGATTTTTAAGCTGCGTCGATCTGTGTTATCAGATTTGCGCTAGCTTAAAAATGCACCGAGATATCAATTGATATAAGTTCACACTTATATCCTCGATTTTCACCCTGAAGAATTATTTTTTTCGTTGAATAACATTGTCCATCGTCTTTGCCTTGTAAAATGGAATCTAAAAACATCTACTTTTTGCTAAATTATTTTGAAATTTTTCAAAAAAAGTTTTGTCAAAATGTTTTTGGAAGCAATGTTGAGTGTACATGGAAACTCAACATACACTAATGCATCATTTTTCAAACGATCATAACTAATTTTTGTATCAAGCGTTTCTCAATGTAGTATAGTGCATTCGATGCGGATTTTTAAGCTGCGTCGATCTGTGTTATCAGATTTGCGCTAGCTTAAAAATGCACCGAGATATCAACTGATATAAGTTCACACTTATATCCTCAATTTTCACCCTGAAGAATTAATTTTTTCGTTGAATAACATTGTCCATCGTCTTTGCCTTGAGAAATGGAATCTAAAAACATCTACTTTTTGCTAAATTTATTTGAAATTTTTCGAAAAAATTTTTGTCAAAATGTTTTTGGAAGCAATGTTGAGTGTACATGGAAACTCAACATACACTAATGCATCATTTTTCAAACGATCATAACTAATTTTTGTATCAAGCGTTTCTCAATGTAGTATAGTGCATTCGATGCGGATTTTTAAGCTGCGTCGATCTGTGTTATCAGATTTGCGCTAGCTTAAAAATGCACCGAGATATCAACTGATATAAGTTCACACTTATATCCTCGATTTTCACCCTGAAGAATTATTTTTTTCGTTGAATAACATTGTCCATCGTCTTTGCCTTGAAAAATGGAATCTAAAAACATCTACTTTTTGCTAAATTATTCTGAAATTTTTCAAAAAAATTTTTGTCAAAATGTTTTTGGAAGCAATGCTGAGTGTACATGGAAACTCAACATACACTAATGCATCATTTTTCAAACGATCTTAACTAATTTTTGTATCAAGCGTTTCTCAATGTAGTATAGTGCATTCGATGCGGATTTTTAAGCTGCGTCGATCTGTGCTATCAGATTTGCGCTAGCTTAAAAATGCACCGAGATATCAACTGATATAAGTTCACACTTATATCCTCGATTTTCACCCTGAAGAATTAATTTTTTCGTTGAACAACATTGTCCATCGTCTTTGCCTTGAAAAATGGAATCTAAAAACATCTACTTTTTGCTAAATTTATTTGAAATTTTTCGAAAAAATTTTTGTCAAAATGTTTTTGGAAGCAATGTTGAGTGTACATGGAAACTCAACATACACTAATGCATCATTTTTCAAACGATCATAACTAATTTTTGTATCAAGCGTTTTTCAATGTAGTATAGTGCATTTGATGCGGATTTATAAGCTGCGTCGATCTGTGTTATCAGATTTGCGGTAGCTTAAAAATGCACCGAGATATCAACTGATATAAGTTCACACTTATATCCTCGATTTTCACCCTGAAGAATTAATTTTTTCGTTGAATAACATTGTCCATCGTCTTTGCCTTGAAAAACGGAATCTAAAAACATCTACTTTTTCCTAAATTATTTTGAAATTTTTCAAAAAAAGTTTTGTCAAAATGTTTTTGGAAGCAATGTTGAGTGTACATGGAAACTCAACATACACTAATGCATCATTTTTCAAACGATCATAACTAATTTTTGTATTAAGCGTTTCTCAATGTAGTATAGTGCATTCGATGCGGATTTTTAAGCTGCGTCGATCTGTGTTATCAGATTTGCGCTAGCTTAAAAATGCACCGAGATATCAACTGATATAAGTTCACACTTATATCCTCGATTTTCACCCTGAAGAATTAATTTTTTCGTTGAACAACATTGTCCATCGTCTTTGCCTTGAAAAATGGAATCTAAAAACATCTACTTTTTGCTAAATTTATTTGAAATTTTTCGAAAAAATTTTTGTCAAAATGTTTTTGGAAGCAATGTTGAGTGTACATGGAAACTCAACATACACTAATGCATCATTTTTCAAACGATCATAACTAATTTTTGTATCAAGCGTTTCTCAATGTAGTATAGTGCATTTGATGCGGATTTTTAAGCTGCGTCGATCTGTGTTATCAGATTTGCGCTAGCTTAAAAATGCACCGAGATATCAACTGATATAAGTTCACACTTATATCCTCGATTTTCACCCTGAAGAATTGATTTTTTCGTTGAATAACATTGTTCATCGTCTTTGCCTTGAAAAAAAGAATTTAAAAACATCTACTTTTTGCTAAATTATTTTGAAATTTTTCGAAAAAATTTTTGTCAAAATGTTTTTGGAAGCAATGTTGAGTGTACATGGAAACTCAACATACACTAATGCATCATTTTTCAAACGATCATAACTAATTTTTGTATCAAGCGTTTCTCAATGTAGTATAGTGCATTCGATGCGGATTTTTAAGTTGCGTCGATCTGTGTTATCAGATTTGCGCTAGCTTAAAAATGCACCGAGATATCAACTGATATAAGTTCACACTTATATCCTCGATTTTCACCCTGAAGAATTATTTTTTTCGTTGAATAACATTGTCCATCGTCTTTGCCTTGAAAAATGGAATCTAAAAACATCTACTTTTTGCTAAATTATTTCGAAATTTTTCGAAAAAATTTTTGTCAAAATGTTTTTGGAAGCAATGTTGAGTGTACATGGAAACTCAACATACACTAATGCATCATTTTTCAAACGATCATAACTAATTTTTGTATTAAGTTTTTCTCAATGTAGTATAGTGCATTCGATGCGGATTTTTAAGCTGCGTCGATCTGTGTTATCAGATTTGCGCTAGCTTAAAAATGCACCGAGATATCAACTGATATAAGTTCACACTTATATCCTCGATTTTCACCCTGAAGAATTATTGTTTTCGTTGAATAACATTGTCCATCGTCTTTGCCTTGAAAAATGGAATCTAAAAACATCTACTTTTTGCTAAATTATTCTGAAATTTTTCAAAAAAATTTTTGTCAAAATGTTTTTGGTAGCAATGTTGAGTGTACATGGAAACTCAACATACACTAATGCATCATTTTTCAAACGATCATAACTAATTTTTGTATTAAGCGTTTCTCAATGTAGTATAGTGCATTCGATGCGGATTGTTAAGCTGCGTCGATCTGTGTTATCAGATTTGCGCTAGCTTAAAAATGCACCGAGATATCAATTGATATAAGTTCACACTTATATCCTCGATTTTCACCCTGAAGAATTATTTTTTTCGTTGAATAACATTGTCCATCGTCTTTGCCTTGTAAAATGGAATCTAAAAACATCTACTTTTTGCTAAATTATTTTGAAATTTTTGGAAAAAATTTTTGTCAAAATGTTTTTGGAAGCAATGTTGAGTGTACATGGAAACTCAACATACACTAATGCATCATTTTTCAAACGATCATAACTAATTTTCGTATCAAGCGTTTCTCAATGTAGTATAGTGCATTTGATATGGATTTTTAAGCTGCGTCGATCTGTGTTATCAGATTTGCGGTAGCTTAAAAATGCACCGAGATATCAACTGATATAAGTTCACACTTATATCCTCGATTTTCACCCTGAAGAATTAATTTTTTCGTTGAATAACATTGTCCATCGTCTTTGCCTTGAAAAACGGAATCTAAAAACATCTACTTTTTGCTAAATTATTTTGAAATTTTTCAAAAAAAGTTTTGTCAAAATGTTTTTGGAAGCAATGTTGAGTGTACATGGAAACTCAACATACACTAATGCATCATTTTTCAAACGATCATAACTAATTTTTGTATTAAGCGTTTCTCAATGTAGTATAGTGCATTCGATGCGGATTTTTAAGCTGCGTCGATCTGTGTTATCAGATTTGCGCTAGCTTAAAAATGCACCGAGATATCAACTGATATAAGTTCACACTTATATCCTCAATTTTCACCCTGAAGAATTAATTTTTTCGTTGAATAACATTGTCCATCGTCTTTGCCTTGAGAAATGGAATCTAAAAACATCTACTTTTTGCTAAATTTATTTGAAATTTTTCGAAAAAATTTTTGTCAAAATGTTTTTGGAAGCAATGTTGAGTGTACATGGAAACTCAACATACACTAATGCATCATTTTTCAAACGATCATAACTAATTTTTGTATCAAGCGTTTCTCAATGTAGTATAGTGCATTTGATGCGGATTTTTAAGCTGCGTCGATCTGTGTTATCAGATTTGCGCTAGCTTAAAAATGCACCGAGATATCAACTGATATAAGTTCACACTTATATCCTCGATTTTCACCCTGAAGAATTGATTTTTTCGTTGAATAACATTGTTCATCGTCTTTGCCTTGAAAAAAAGAATTTAAAAACATCTACTTTTTGCTAAATTATTTTGAAATTTTTCGAAAAAATTTTTGTCAAAATGTTTTTGGAAGCAATGTTGAGTGTACATGGAAACTCAACATACACTAATGCATCATTTTTCAAACGATCATAACTAATTTTTGTATCAAGCGTTTCTCAATGTAGTATAGTGCATTCGATGCGGATTTTTAAGTTGCGTCGATCTGTGTTATCAGATTTGCGCTAGCTTAAAAATGCACCGAGATATCAACTGATATAAGTTCACACTTATATCCTCGATTTTCACCCTGAAGAATTATTTTTTTCGTTGAATAACATTGTCCATCGTCTTTGCCTTGAAAAATGGAATCTAAAAACATCTACTTTTTGCTAAATTATTTCGAAATTTTTCGAAAAAATTTTTGTCAAAATGTTTTTGGAAGCAATGTTGAGTGTACATGGAAACTCAACATACACTAATGCATCATTTTTCAAACGATCATAACTAATTTTTGTATTAAGTTTTTCTCAATGTAGTATAGTGCATTCGATGCGGATTTTTAAGCTGCGTCGATCTGTGTTATCAGATTTGCGCTAGCTTGAAAATGCACCGAGATATCAACTGATATAAGTTCACACTTATATCCTCGATTTTCACCCTGAAGAATTATTTTTTTCGTTGAATAACATTGTCCATCGTCTTTGCCTTGAAAAATGGAATCTAAAAACATCTACTTTTTGCTAAATTATTTCGAAATTTTTCGAAAAAATTTTTGTCAAAATGTTTTTGGAAGCAATGTTGAGTGTACATGGAAACTCAACATACACTAATGCATCATTTTTCAAACGATCATAACTAATTTTTGTATTAAGTTTTTCTCAATGTAGTATAGTGCATTCGATGCGGATTTTTAAGCTGCGTCGATCTGTGTTATCAGATTTGCGCTAGCTTGAAAATGCACCGAGATATCAACTGATATAAGTTCACACTTATATCCTCGATTTTCACCCTGAAGAATTATTTTTTTCGTTGAATAACATTGTCCATCGTCTTTGCCTTGAAAAATGGAATCTAAAAACATCTACTTTTTGCTAAATTATTCTGAAATTTTTCAAAAAAATTTTTGTCAAAATGTTTTTGGTAGCAATGTTGAGTGTACATGGAAACTCAACATACACTAATGCATCATTTTTCAAACGATCATAACTAATTTTTGTATTAAGCGTTTCTCAATGTAGTATAGTGCATTCGATGCGGATTTTTAAGCTGCGTCGATCTGTGTTATCAGATTTGCGCTAGCTTAAAAATGCACCGAGATATCAATTGATATAAGTTCACACTTATATCCTCGATTTTCACCCTGAAGAATTATTTTTTTCGTTGAATAACATTGTCCATCGTCTTTGCCTTGTAAAATGGAATCTAAAAACATCTACTTTTTGCTAAATTATTTTGAAATTTTTCGAAAAAATTTTTGTCAAAATGTTTTTGGAAGCAATGTTGAGTGTACATGGAAACTCAACATACACTAATGCATCATTTTTCAAACGATCATAACTAATTTTTGTATTAAGTTTTTCTCAATGTAGTATAGTGCATTCGATGCGGATTTTTAAGCTGCGTCGATCTGTGTTATCAGATTTGCGCTAGCTTGAAAATGCACCGAGATATCAACTGATATAAGTTCACACTTATATCCTCGATTTTCACCCTGAAGAATTATTTTTTTCGTTGAATAACATTGTCCATCGTCTTTGCCTTGAAAAATGGAATCTAAAAACATCTACTTTTTGCTAAATTATTTCGAAATTTTTCGAAAAAATTTTTGTCAAAATGTTTTTGGAAGCAATGTTGAGTGTACATGGAAACTCAACATACACTAATGCATCATTTTTCAAACGATCATAACTAATTTTTGTATTAAGTTTTTCTCAATGTAGTATAGTGCATTCGATGCGGATTTTTAAGCTGCGTCGATCTGTGTTATCAGATTTGCGCTAGCTTGAAAATGCACCGAGATATCAACTGATATAAGTTCACACTTATATCCTCGATTTTCACCCTGAAGAATTAATTTTTTCGTTGAATAACATTGTCCATCGTCTTTGCCTTGAGAAATGGAATCTAAAAACATCTACTTTTTGCTAAATTTATTTGAAATTTTTCGAAAAAATTTTTGTCAAAATGTTTTTGGAAGCAATGTTGAGTGTACATGGAAACTCAACATACACTAATGCATCATTTTTCAAACGATCATAACTAATTTTTGTATCAAGCGTTTCTCAATGTAGTATAGTGCATTTGATGCGGATTTTTAAGCTGCGTCGATCTGTGTTATCAGATTTGCGCTAGCTTAAAAATGCACCGAGATATCAACTGATATAAGTTCACACTTATATCCTCGATTTTCACCCTGAAGAATTGATTTTTTCGTTGAATAACATTGTTCATCGTCTTTGCCTTGAAAAAAAAAATTTAAAAACATCTACTTTTTGCTAAATTATTTTGAAATTTTTCGAAAAAATTTTTGTCAAAATGTTTTTGGAAGCAATGTTGAGTGTACATGGAAACTCAACATACACTAATGCATCATTTTTCAAACGATCATAACTAATTTTTGTATCAAGCGTTTCTCAATGTAGTATAGTGCATTCGATGCGGATTTTTAAGTTGCGTCGATCTGTGTTATCAGATTTGCGCTAGCTTAAAAATGCACCGAGATATCAACTGATATAAGTTCACACTTATATCCTCGATTTTCACCCTGAAGAATTATTTTTTTCGTTGAATAACATTGTCCATCGTCTTTGCCTTGAAAAATGGAATCTAAAAACATCTACTTTTTGCTAAATTATTTCGAAATTTTTCGAAAAAATTTTTGTCAAAATGTTTTTGGAAGCAATGTTGAGTGTACATGGAAACTCAACATACACTAATGCATCATTTTTCAAACGATCATAACTAATTTTTGTATTAAGTTTTTCTCAATGTAGTATAGTGCATTCGATGCGGATTTTTAAGCTGCGTCGATCTGTGTTATCAGATTTGCGCTAGCTTAAAAATGCACCGAGATATCAACTGATATAAGTTCACACTTATATCCTCGATTTTCACCCTGAAGAATTGATTTTTTCGTTGAATAACATTGTTCATCGTCTTTGCCTTAAAAATGGAATCTAAAAACATCTACTTTTTGCTAAATTATTTCGAAATTTTTCGAAAAAATTTTTGTCAAAATGTTTTTGGAAGCAATGTTGAGTGTACATGGAAACTCAACATACACTAATGCATCATTTTTCAAACGATCATAACTAATTTTTGTATTAAGTTTTTCTCAATGTAGTATAGTGCATTCGATGCGGATTTTTAAGCTGC
The DNA here is from genome assembly GCA_964057225.1 of Auanema rhodensis. Classification (NCBI taxonomy): domain Eukaryota; kingdom Metazoa; phylum Nematoda; class Chromadorea; order Rhabditida; family Rhabditidae; genus Auanema; species Auanema rhodense. The sequence goes on along the minus strand of OZ059899.1, from coordinate 1,748,733 downwards.
GTCGATCTGTGTTATCAGATTTGCGCTAGCTTGAAAATGCACCGAGATATCAACTGATATAAGTTCACACTTATATCCTCGATTTTCACCCTGAAGAATTATTTTTTTCGTTGAATAACATTGTCCATCGTCTTTGCCTTGAAAAATGGAATCTAAAAACATCTACTTTTTGCTAAATTATTCTGAAATTTTTCAAAAAAATTTTTGTCAAAATGTTTTTGGTAGCAATGTTGAGTGTACATGGAAACTCAACATACACTAATGCATCATTTTTCAAACGATCATAACTAATTTTTGTATTAAGCGTTTCTCAATGTAGTATAGTGCATTCGATGCGGATTTTTAAGCTGCGTCGATCTGTGTTATCAGATTCGCGCTAGCTTAAAAATGCACCGAGATATCAATTGATATAAGTTCACACTTATATCCTCGATTTTCACCCTGAAGAATTATTTTTTTCGTTGAATAACATTGTCCATCGTCTTTGCCTTGTAAAATGGAATCTAAAAACATCTACTTTTTGCTAAATTATTTTGAAATTTTTGGAAAAAATTTTTGTCAAAATGTTTTTGGAAGCAATGTTGAGTGTACATGGAAACTCAACATACACTAATGCATCATTTTTCAAACGATCATAACTAATTTTTGTATCAAGCGTTTCTCAATGTAGTATAGTGCATTTGATATGGATTTTTAAGCTGCGTCGATCTGTGTTATCAGATTTGCGGTAGCTTAAAAATGCACCGAGATATCAACTGATATAAGTTCACACTTATATCCTCGATTTTCACCCTGAAGAATTAATTTTTTCGTTGAATAACATTGTCCATCGTCTTTGCCTTGAAAAACGGAATCTAAAAACATCTACTTTTTGCTAAATTATTTTGAAATTTTTCAAAAAAAGTTTTGTCAAAATGTTTTTGGAAGCAATGTTGAGTGTACATGGAAACTCAACATACACTAATGCATCATTTTTCAAACGATCATAACTAATTTTTGTATTAAGCGTTTCTCAATGTAGTATAGTGCATTCGATGCGGATTTTTAAGCTGCGTCGATCTGTGTTATCAGATTTGCGCTAGCTTAAAAATGCACCGAGATATCAACTGATATAAGTTCACACTTATATCCTCAATTTTCACCCTGAAGAATTAATTTTTTCGTTGAATAACATTGTCCATCGTCTTTGCCTTGAGAAATGGAATCTAAAAACATCTACTTTTTGCTAAATGTATTTGAAATTTTTCGAAAAAATTTTTGTCAAAATGTTTTTGGAAGCAATGTTGAGTGTACATGGAAACTCAACATACACTAATGCATCATTTTTCAAACGATCATAACTAATTTTTGTATCAAGCGTTTCTCAATGTAGTATAGTGCATTTGATGCGGATTTTTAAGCTGCGTCGATCTGTGTTATCAGATTTGCGCTAGCTTAAAAATGCACCGAGATATCAACTGATATAAGTTCACACTTATATCCTCGATTTTCACCCTGAAGAATTGATTTTTTCGTTGAATAACATTGTTCATCGTCTTTGCCTTGAAAAAAAGAATTTAAAAACATCTACTTTTTGCTAAATTATTTTGAAATTTTTCGAAAAAATTTTTGTCAAAATGTTTTTGGAAGCAATGTTGAGTGTACATGGAAACTCAACATACACTAATGCATCATTTTTCAAACGATCATAACTAATTTTTGTATCAAGCGTTTCTCAATGTAGTATAGTGCATTCGATGCGGATTTTTAAGTTGCGTCGATCTGTGTTATCAGATTTGCGCTAGCTTAAAAATGCACCGAGATATCAACTGATATAAGTTCACACTTATATCCTCGATTTTCACCCTGAAGAATTATTTTTTTCGTTGAATAACATTGTCCATCGTCTTTGCCTTGAAAAATGGAATCTAAAAACATCTACTTTTTGCTAAATTATTTCGAAATTTTTCGAAAAAATTTTTGTCAAAATGTTTTTGGAAGCAATGTTGAGTGTACATGGAAACTCAACATACACTAATGCATCATTTTTCAAACGATCATAACTAATTTTTGTATCAAGCGTTTCTCAATGTAGTATAGTGCATTTGATATGGATTTTTAAGCTGCGTCGATCTGTGTTATCAGATTTGCGCTAGCTTAAAAATGCACCGAGATATCAATTGATATAAGTTCACACTTATATCCTCGATTTTCACCCTGAAGAATTATTTTTTTCGTTGAATAACATTGTCCATCGTCTTTGCCTTGTAAAATGGAATCTAAAAACATCTACTTTTTGCTAAATTATTTTGAAATTTTTGGAAAAAATTTTTGTCAAAATGTTTTTGGAAGCAATGTTGAGTGTACATGGAAACTCAACATACACTAATGCATCATTTTTCAAACGATCATAACTAATTTTTGTATCAAGCGTTTCTCAATGTAGTATAGTGCATTTGATATGGATTTTTAAGCTGCGTCGATCTGTGTTATCAGATTTGCGGTAGCTTAAAAATGCACCGAGATATCAACTGATATAAGTTCACACTTATATCCTCGATTTTCACCCTGAAGAATTAATTTTTTCGTTGAATAACATTGTCCATCGTCTTTGCCTTGAAAAACGGAATCTAAAAACATCTACTTTTTGCTAAATTATTTTGAAATTTTTCAAAAAAAGTTTTGTCAAAATGTTTTTGGAAGCAATGTTGAGTGTACATGGAAACTCAACATACACTAATGCATCATTTTTCAAACGATCATAACTAATTTTTGTATTAAGCGTTTCTCAATGTAGTATAGTGCATTCGATGCGGATTTTTAAGCTGCGTCGATCTGTGTTATCAGATTTGCGCTAGCTTAAAAATGCACCGAGATATCAACTGATATAAGTTCACACTTATATCCTCAATTTTCACCCTGAAGAATTAATTTTTTCGTTGAATAACATTGTCCATCGTCTTTGCCTTGAGAAATGGAATCTAAAAACATCTACTTTTTGCTAAATTTATTTGAAATTTTTCGAAAAAATTTTTGTCAAAATGTTTTTGGAAGCAATGTTGAGTGTACATGGAAACTCAACATACACTAATGCATCATTTTTCAAACGATCATAACTAATTTTTGTATCAAGCGTTTCTCAATGTAGTATAGTGCATTTGATGCGGATTTTTAAGCTGCGTCGATCTGTGTTATCAGATTTGCGCTAGCTTAAAAATGCACCGAGATATCAACTGATATAAGTTCACACTTATATCCTCGATTTTCACCCTGAAGAATTGATTTTTTCGTTGAATAACATTGTTCATCGTCTTTGCCTTGAAAAAAAGAATTTAAAAACATCTACTTTTTGCTAAATTATTTTGAAATTTTTCGAAAAAATTTTTGTCAAAATGTTTTTGGAAGCAATGTTGAGTGTACATGGAAACTCAACATACACTAATGCATCATTTTTCAAACGATCATAACTAATTTTTGTATTAAGTTTTTCTCAATGTAGTATAGTGCATTCGATGCGGATTTTTAAGCTGCGTCGATCTGTGTTATCAGATTTGCGCTAGCTTAAAAATGCACCGAGATATCAACTGATATAAGTTCACACTTATATCCTCGATTTTCACCCTGAAGAATTATTTTTTTCGTTGAATAACATTGTCCATCGTCTTTGCCTTGAAAAATGGAATCTAAAAACATCTACTTTTTGCTAAATTATTCTGAAATTTTTCAAAAAAATTTTTGTCAAAATGTTTTTGGTAGCAATGTTGAGTGTACATGGAAACTCAACATACACTAATGCATCATTTTTCAAACGATCATAACTAATTTTTGTATTAAGCGTTTCTCAATGTAGTATAGTGCATTCGATGCGGATTTTTAAGCTGCGTCGATCTGTGTTATCAGATTTGCGCTAGCTTAAAAATGCACCGAGATATCAACTGATATAAGTTCACACTTATATCCTCGATTTTCACCCTGAAGAATTATTTTTTTCGTTGAATAACATTGTCCATCGTCTTTGCCTTGAGAAATGGAATCTAAAAACATCTACTTTTTGCTAAATTATTCTGAAATTTTTCAAAAAAATTTTTGTCAAAATGTTTTTGGTAGCAATGTTGAGTGTACATGGAAACTCAACATACACTAATGCATCATTTTTCAAACGATCATAACTAATTTTTGTATTAAGCGTTTCTCAATGTAGTATAGTGCATTCGATGCGGATTTTTAAGCTGCGTCGATCTGTGTTATCAGATTCGCGCTAGCTTAAAAATGCACCGAGATATCAATTGATATAAGTTCACACTTATATCCTCGATTTTCACCCTGAAGAATTATTTTTTTCGTTGAATAACATTGTCCATCGTCTTTGCCTTGTAAAATGGAATCTAAAAACATCTACTTTTTGCTAAATTATTTTGAAATTTTTGGAAAAAATTTTTGTCAAAATGTTTTTGGAAGCAATGTTGAGTGTACATGGAAACTCAACATACACTAATGCATCATTTTTCAAACGATCATAACTAATTTTTGTATCAAGCGTTTCTCAATGTAGTATAGTGCATTTGATATGGATTTTTAAGCTGCGTCGATCTGTGTTATCAGATTTGCGGTAGCTTAAAAATGCACCGAGATATCAACTGATATAAGTTCACACTTATATCCTCGATTTTCACCCTGAAGAATTAATTTTTTCGTTGAATAACATTGTCCATCGTCTTTGCCTTGAAAAACGGAATCTAAAAACATCTACTTTTTGCTAAATTATTTTGAAATTTTTCAAAAAAAGTTTTGTCAAAATGTTTTTGGAAGCAATGTTGAGTGTACATGGAAACTCAACATACACTAATGCATCATTTTTCAAACGATCATAACTAATTTTTGTATTAAGCGTTTCTCAATGTAGTATAGTGCATTCGATGCGGATTTTTAAGCTGCGTCGATCTGTGTTATCAGATTTGCGCTAGCTTAAAAATGCACCGAGATATCAACTGATATAAGTTCACACTTATATCCTCAATTTTCACCCTGAAGAATTAATTTTTTCGTTGAATAACATTGTCCATCGTCTTTGCCTTGAGAAATGGAATCTAAAAACATCTACTTTTTGCTAAATGTATTTGAAATTTTTCGAAAAAATTTTTGTCAAAATGTTTTTGGAAGCAATGTTGAGTGTACATGGAAACTCAACATACACTAATGCATCATTTTTCAAACGATCATAACTAATTTTTGTATCAAGCGTTTCTCAATGTAGTATAGTGCATTTGATGCGGATTTTTAAGCTGCGTCGATCTGTGTTATCAGATTTGCGCTAGCTTAAAAATGCACCGAGATATCAACTGATATAAGTTCACACTTATATCCTCGATTTTCACCCTGAAGAATTGATTTTTTCGTTGAATAACATTGTTCATCGTCTTTGCCTTGAAAAAAAGAATTTAAAAACATCTACTTTTTGCTAAATTATTTTGAAATTTTTCGAAAAAATTTTTGTCAAAATGTTTTTGGAAGCAATGTTGAGTGTACATGGAAACTCAACATACACTAATGCATCATTTTTCAAACGATCATAACTAATTTTTGTATTAAGTTTTTCTCAATGTAGTATAGTGCATTCGATGCGGATTTTTAAGTTGCGTCGATCTGTGTTATCAGATTTGCGCTAGCTTAAAAATGCACCGAGATATCAACTGATATAAGTTCACACTTATATCCTCGATTTTCACCCTGAAGAATTATTTTTTTCGTTGAATAACATTGTCCATCGTCTTTGCCTTGAAAAATGGAATCTAAAAACATCTACTTTTTGCTAAATTATTTCGAAATTTTTCGAAAAAATTTTTGTCAAAATGTTTTTGGAAGCAATGTTGAGTGTACATGGAAACTCAACATACACTAATGCATCATTTTTCAAACGATCATAACTAATTTTTGTATCAAGCGTTTCTCAATGTAGTATAGTGCATTTGATATGGATTTTTAAGCTGCGTCGATCTGTGTTATCAGATTTGCGCTAGCTTAAAAATGCACCGAGATATCAATTGATATAAGTTCACACTTATATCCTCGATTTTCACCCTGAAGAATTATTTTTTTCGTTGAATAACATTGTCCATCGTCTTTGCCTTGTAAAATGGAATCTAAAAACATCTACTTTTTGCTAAATTATTTTGAAATTTTTGGAAAAAATTTTTGTCAAAATGTTTTTGGAAGCAATGTTGAGTGTACATGGAAACTCAACATACACTAATGCATCATTTTTCAAACGATCATAACTAATTTTTGTATCAAGCGTTTCTCAATGTAGTATAGTGCATTTGATATGGATTTTTAAGCTGCGTCGATCTGTGTTATCAGATTTGCGGTAGCTTAAAAATGCACCGAGATATCAACTGATATAAGTTCACACTTATATCCTCGATTTTCACCCTGAAGAATTAATTTTTTCGTTGAATAACATTGTCCATCGTCTTTGCCTTGAAAAACGGAATCTAAAAACATCTACTTTTTGCTAAATTATTTTGAAATTTTTCAAAAAAAGTTTTGTCAAAATGTTTTTGGAAGCAATGTTGAGTGTACATGGAAACTCAACATACACTAATGCATCATTTTTCAAACGATCATAACTAATTTTTGTATTAAGCGTTTCTCAATGTAGTATAGTGCATTCGATGCGGATTTTTAAGCTGCGTCGATCTGTGTTATCAGATTTGCGCTAGCTTAAAAATGCACCGAGATATCAACTGATATAAGTTCACACTTATATCCTCAATTTTCACCCTGAAGAATTAATTTTTTCGTTGAATAACATTGTCCATCGTCTTTGCCTTGAGAAATGGAATCTAAAAACATCTACTTTTTGCTAAATTTATTTGAAATTTTTCGAAAAAATTTTTGTCAAAATGTTTTTGGAAGCAATGTTGAGTGTACATGGAAACTCAACATACACTAATGCATCATTTTTCAAACGATCATAACTAATTTTTGTATCAAGCGTTTCTCAATGTAGTATAGTGCATTTGATGCGGATTTTTAAGCTGCGTCGATCTGTGTTATCAGATTTGCGCTAGCTTAAAAATGCACCGAGATATCAACTGATATAAGTTCACACTTATATCCTCGATTTTCACCCTGAAGAATTGATTTTTTCGTTGAATAACATTGTTCATCGTCTTTGCCTTGAAAAAAAGAATTTAAAAACATCTACTTTTTGCTAAATTATTTTGAAATTTTTCGAAAAAATTTTTGTCAAAATGTTTTTGGAAGCAATGTTGAGTGTACATGGAAACTCAACATACACTAATGCATCATTTTTCAAACGATCATAACTAATTTTTGTATTAAGTTTTTCTCAATGTAGTATAGTGCATTCGATGCGGATTTTTAAGCTGCGTCGATCTGTGTTATCAGATTTGCGCTAGCTTAAAAATGCACCGAGATATCAACTGATATAAGTTCACACTTATATCCTCGATTTTCACCCTGAAGAATTATTTTTTTCGTTGAATAACATTGTCCATCGTCTTTGCCTTGAAAAATGGAATCTAAAAACATCTACTTTTTGCTAAATTATTCTGAAATTTTTCAAAAAAATTTTTGTCAAAATGTTTTTGGTAGCAATGTTGAGTGTACATGGAAACTCAACATACACTAATGCATCATTTTTCAAACGATCATAACTAATTTTTGTATTAAGCGTTTCTCAATGTAGTATAGTGCATTCGATGCGGATTTTTAAGCTGCGTCGATCTGTGTTATCAGATTTGCGCTAGCTTAAAAATGCACCGAGATATCAACTGATATAAGTTCACACTTATATCCTCGATTTTCACCCTGAAGAATTATTTTTTTCGTTGAATAACATTGTCCATCGTCTTTGCCTTGAAAAATGGAATCTAAAAACATCTACTTTTTGCTAAATTATTTTGAAATTTTTCGAAAAAATTTTTGTCAAAATGTTTTTGGAAGCAATGTTGAGTGTACATGGAAACTCAACATACACTAATGCATCATTTTTCAAACGATCATAACTAATTTTTGTATCAAGCGTTTCTCAATTTAGTATAGTGCATTCGATGCGGATTTTTAAGCTGCGTCGATCTGTGTTATCAGATTTGCGCTAGCTTAAAAATGTACCGAGATATCAACTGATATAAGTTCACACTTATATCCTCGATTTTCACTCTGAAGAATTAATTTTTTCGTTGAATAACATTGTCCATCGTCTTTGCCTTGAAAAATGGAATCTAAAAACATCTACTTTTTGCTAAATTATTTTGAAATTTTTCGAAAAAATTTTTGTCAAAATGTTTTTGGAAGCAATGTTGAGTGTACATGGAAACTCAACATACACTAATGCATCATTTTTCAAACGATCTTAACTAATTTTTGTATCAAGCGTTTCTCAATGTAGTATAGTGCATTCGATGCGGATTTTTAAGCTGCGTCGATCTGTGTTATCAGATTTGCGCTAGCTTAAAAATGCACCGAGATATCAACTGATATAAGTTCACACTTATATCCTCGATTTTCACCCTGAAGAATTATTTTTTTCGTTGAATAACATTGTCCATCGTCTTTGCCTTGAAAAATGGAATCTAACAACATCTACTTTTTGCTAAATTATTTTGAAATTTTTCGAAAAAATTTTTGTCAAAATGTTTTTGGAAGCAATGTTGAGTGTACATGGAAACTCAACATACACTAATGCATCATTTTTCAAACGATCATAACTAATTTTTGTATTAAGTTTTTCTCAATGTAGTATAGTGCATTCGATGCGGATTTTTAAGCTGCGTCGATCTGTGTTATCAGATTTGCGCTAGCTTAAAAATGCACCGAGATATCAACTGATATAAGTTCACACTTATATCCTCGATTTTCACCCTGAAGAATTATTTTTTTCGTTGAATAACATTGTCCATCGTCTTTGCCTTGAAAAATGGAATCTAAAAACATCTACTTTTTGCTAAATTATTCTGAAATTTTTCAAAAAAATTTTTGTCAAAATGTTTTTGGTAGCAATGTTGAGTGTACATGGAAACTCAACATACACTAATGCATCATTTTTCAAACGATCATAACTAATTTTTGTATTAAGCGTTTCTCAATGTAGTATAGTGCATTCGATGCGGATTTTTAAGCTGCGTCGATCTGTGTTATCAGATTTGCGCTAGCTTAAAAATGCACCGAGATATCAACTGATATAAGTTCACACTTATATCCTCGATTTTCACCCTGAAGAATTATTTTTTTCGTTGAATAACATTGTCCATCGTCTTTGCCTTGAAAAATGGAATCTAAAAACATCTACTTTTTGCTAAATTATTTTGAAATTTTTCGAAAAAATTTTTGTCAAAATGTTTTTGGAAGCAATGTTGAGTGTACATGGAAACTCAACATACACTAATGCATCATTTTTCAAACGATCATAACTAATTTTTGTATCAAGCGTTTCTCAATTTAGTATAGTGCATTCGATGCGGATTTTTAAGTTGCGTCGATCTGTGTTATCAGATTTGCGCTAGCTTAAAAATGTACCGAGATATCAACTGATATAAGTTCACACTTATATCCTCGATTTTCACTCTGAAGAATTAATTTTTTCGTTGAATAACATTGTCCATCGTCTTTGCCTTGAAAAATGGAATCTAAAAACATCTACTTTTTGCTAAATTATTTTGAAATTTTTCGAAAAAATTTTTGTCAAAATGTTTTTGGAAGCAATGTTGAGTGTACATGGAAACTCAACATACACTAATGCATCATTTTTCAAACGATCTTAACTAATTTTTGTATCAAGCGTTTCTCAATGTAGTATAGTGCATTCGATGCGGATTTTTAAGCTGCGTCGATCTGTGTTATCAGATTTGCGCTAGCTTAAAAATGCACCGAGATATCAACTGATATAAGTTCACACTTATATCCTCGATTTTCACCCTGAAGAATTATTTTTTTCGTTGAATAACATTGTCCATCGTCTTTGCCTTGAAAAATGGAATCTAACAACATCTACTTTTTGCTAAATTATTTTGAAATTTTTCGAAAAAATTTTTGTCAAAATGTTTTTGGAAGCAATGTTGAGTGTACATGGAAACTCAACATACACTAATGCATCATTTTTCAAACGAGCATAACTAATTTTTGTATTAAGTTTTTCTCAATGTAGTATAGTGCATTCGATGCGGATTTTTAAGCTGCGTCGATCTGTGTTATCAGATTTGCGCTAGCTTAAAAATGCACCGAGATATCAACTGATATAAGTTCACACTTATATCCTCGATTTTCACCCTGAAGAATTATTTTTTTCGTTGAATAACATTGTCCATCGTCTTTGCCTTGAAAAATGGAATCTAAAAACATCTACTTTTTGCTAAATTATTCTGAAATTTTTCAAAAAAATTTTTGTCAAAATGTTTTTGGAAGCAATGCTGAGTGTACATGGAAACTCAACATACACTAATGCATCATTTTTCAAACGATCTTAACTAATTTTTGTATCAAGCGTTTCTCAATGTAGTATAGTGCATTCGATGCGGATTTTTAAGCTGCGTCGATCTGTGTTATCAGATTTGCGCTAGCTTAAAAATGCACCGAGATATCAACTGATATAAGTTCACACTTATATCCTCGATTTTCACCCTGAAGAATTAATTTTTTCGTTGAACAACATTGTCCATCGTCTTTGTCTTGAAAAATGGAATCTAAAAACATCTACTTTTTGCTAAATTTATTTGAAATTTTTCGAAAAAATTTTTGTCAAAATGTTTTTGGAAGCAATGTTGAGTGTACATGGAAACTCAACATACACTAATGCATCATTTTTCAAACGATCATAACTAATTTTTGTATCAAGCGTTTCTCAATGTAGTATAGTGCATTTGATGCGGATTTTTAAGCTGCGTCGATCTGTGTTATCAGATTTGCGGTAGCTTAAAAATGCACCGAGATATCAACTGATATAAGTTCACACTTATATCCTCGATTTTCACCCTGAAGAATTAATTTTTTCGTTGAATAACATTGTCCATCGTCTTTGCCTTGAAAAACGGAATCTAAAAACATCTACTTTTTGCTAAATTATTTTGAAATTTTTCAAAAAAAGTTTTGTCAAAATGTTTTTGGAAGCAATGTTGAGTGTACATGGAAACTCAACATACACTAATGCATCATTTTTCAAACGATCATAACTAATTTTTGTATTAAGCGTTTCTCAATGTAGTATAGTGCATTCGATGCGGATTTTTAAGCTGCGTCGATCTGTGTTATCAGATTTGCGGTAGCTTAAAAATGCACCGAGATATCAACTGATATAAGTTCACACTTATATCCTCGATTTTCACCCTGAAGAATTAATTTTTTCGTTGAATAACAATGTCCATCGTCTTTGCCTTGAAAAACGGAATCTAAAAACATCTACTTTTTGCTAAATTATTTTGAAATTTTTCAAAAAAAGTTTTGTCAAAATGTTTTTGGAAGCAATGTTGAGTGTACATGGAAACTCAACATACACTAATGCATCATTTTTCAAACGATCATAACTAATTTTTGTATTAAGCGTTTCTCAATGTAGTATAGTGCATTCGATGCGGATTTTTAAGCTGCGTCGATCTGTGTTATCAGATTTGCGCTAGCTTAAAAATGCACCGAGATATCAACTGATATAAGTTCACACTTATATCCTCAATTTTCACCCTGAAGAATTAATTTTTTCGTTGAATAACATTGTCCATCGTCTTTGCCTTGAGAAATGGAATCTAAAAACATCTACTTTTTGCTAAATTTATTTGAAATTTTTCGAAAAAATTTTTGTCAAAATGTTTTTGGAAGCAATGTTGAGTGTACATGGAAACTCAACATACACTAATGCATCATTTTTCAAACGATCATAACTAATTTTTGTATCAAGCGTTTCTCAATGTAGTATAGTGCATTTGATGCGGATTTTTAAGCTGCGTCGATCTGTGTTATCAGATTTGCGCTAGCTTAAAAATGCACCGAGATATCAACTGATATAAGTTCACACTTATATCCTCGATTTTCACCCTGAAGAATTGATTTTTTCGTTGAATAACATTGTTCATCGTCTTTGCCTTGAAAAAAAGAATTTAAAAACATCTACTTTTTGATAATATATTTTGAAATTTTTCGAAAAAATTTTTGTCAAAATGTTTTTGGAAGCAATGTTGAGTGTACATGGAAACTCAACATACACTAATGCATCATTTTTCAAACGATCATAACTAATTTTTGTATCAAGCGTTTCTCAATGTAGTATAGTGCATTCGATGCGGATTTTTAAGTTGCGTCGATCTGTGTTATCAGATTTGCGCTAGCTTAAAAATGCACCGAGATATCAACTGATATAAGTTCACACTTATATCCTCGATTTTCACCCTGAAGAATTATTTTTTTCGTTGAATAACATTGTCCATCGTCTTTGCCTTGAAAAATGGAATCTGAAAACATCTACTTTTTGCTAAATTATTTCGAAATTTTTCAAAAAAAGTTTTGTCAAAATGTTTTTGGAAGCAATGTTGAGTGTACATGGAAACTCAACATACACTAATGCATCATTTTTCAAACGATCATAACTAATTTTTGTATTAAGCGTTTCTCAATGTAGTATAGTGCATTCGATGCGGATTTTTAAGCTGCGTCGATCTGTGTTATCAGATTTGCGCTAGCTTAAAAATGCACCGAGATATCAACTGATATAAGTTCACACTTATATCCTCAATTTTCACCCTGAAGAATTAATTTTTTCGTTGAATAACATTGTCCATCGTCTTTGCCTTGAGAAATGGAATCTAAAAACATCTACTTTTTGCTAAATTTATTTGAAATTTTTCGAAAAAATTTTTGTCAAAATGTTTTTGGAAGCAATGTTGAGTGTACATGGAAACTCAACATACACTAATGCATCATTTTTCAAACGATCATAACTAATTTTTGTATCAAGCGTTTCTCAATGTAGTATAGTGCATTTGATGCGGATTTTTAAGCTGCGTCGATCTGTGTTATCAGATTTGCGCTAGCTTAAAAATGCACCGAGATATCAACTGATATAAGTTCACACTTATATCCTCGATTTTCACCCTGAAGAATTGATTTTTTCGTTGAATAACATTGTTCATCGTCTTTGCCTTGAAAAAAAGAATTTAAAAACATCTACTTTTTGCTAATATATTTTGAAATTTTTCGAAAAAATTTTTGTCAAAATGTTTTTGGAAGCAATGTTGAGTGTACATGGAAACTCAACATACACTAATGCATCATTTTTCAAACGATCATAACTAATTTTTGTATCAAGCGTTTCTCAATGTAGTATAGTGCATTCGATGCGGATTTTTAAGTTGCGTCGATCTGTGTTATCAGATTTGCGCTAGCTTAAAAATGCACCGAGATATCAACTGATATAAGTTCACACTTATATCCTCGATTTTCACCCTGAAGAATTATTTTTTTCGTTGAATAACATTGTCCATCGTCTTTGCCTTGAAAAATGGAATCTGAAAACATCTACTTTTTGCTAAATTATTTCGAAATTTTTCGAAAAAATTTTTGTCAAAATGTTTTTGGAAGCAATGTTGAGTGTACATGGAAACTCAACATACACTAATGCATCATTTTTCAAACGATCATAACTAATTTTTGTATTAAGCGTTTCTCAATGTAGTATAGTGCATTTGATGCGGATTTTTAAGCTGCGTCGATCTGTGTTATCAGATTTGCGCTAGCTTAAAAATGCACCGAGATATCAACTGATATAAGTTCACACTTATATCCTCAATTTTCACCCTGAAGAATTAATTTTTTCGTTGAATAACATTGTCCATCGTCTTTGCCTCGAGAAATGGAATCTAAAAACATCTACTTTTTGCTAAATTTATTTGAAATTTTTCGAAAAAATTTTTGTCAAAATGTTTTTGGAAGCAATGTTGAGTGTACATGGAAACTCAACATACACTAATGCATCATTTTTCAAACGATCATAACTAATTTTTGTATCAAGCGTTTCTCAATGTAGTATAGTGCATTTGATGCGGATTTTTAAGCTGCGTCGATCTGTGTTATCAGATTTGCGCTAGCTTAAAAATGCACCGAGATATCAACTGATATAAGTTCACACTTATATCCTCGATTTTCACCCTGAAGAATTGATTTTTTCGTTGAATAACATTGTTCATCGTCTTTGCCTTGAAAAAAAGAATTTAAAAACATCTACTTTTTGCTAATATATTTTGAAATTTTTCGAAAAAATTTTTGTCAAAATGTTTTTGGAAGCAATGTTGAGTGTACATGGAAACTCAACATACACTAATGCATCATTTTTCAAACGATCATAACTAATTTTTGTATCAAGCGTTTCTCAATGTAGTATAGTGCATTCGATGCGGATTTTTAAGTTGCGTCGATCTGTGTTATCAGATTTGCGCTAGCTTAAAAATGCACCGAGATATCAACTGATATAAGTTCACACTTATATCCTCGATTTTCACCCTGAAGAATTATTTTTTTCGTTGAATAACATTGTCCATCGTCTTTGCCTTGAAAAATGGAATCTGAAAACATCTACTTTTTGCTAAATTATTTCGAAATTTTTCGAAAAAATTTTTGTCAAAATGTTTTTGGAAGCAATGTTGAGTGTACATGGAAACTCAACATACACTAATGCATCATTTTTCAAACGATCATAACTAATTTTTGTATTAAGTTTTTCTCAATGTAGTATAGTGCATTCGATGCGGATTTTTAAGCTGCGTCGATCTGTGTTATCAGATTTGCGCTAGCTTAAAAATGCACCGAGATATCAACTGATATAAGTTCACACTTATATCCTCGATTTTCACCCTAAAGAATTATTTTTTTCGTTGAATAACATTGTCCATCGTCTTTGCCTTGAAAAATGGAATCTAAAAACATCTACTTTTTGCTAAATTATTCTGAAATTTTTCAAAAAAATTTTTGTCAAAATGTTTTTGGTAGCAATGTTGAGTGTACATGGAAACTCAACATACACTAATGCATCATTTTTCAAACGATCATAACTAATTTTTGTATTAAGCGTTTCTCAATGTAGTATAGTGCATTCGATGCGGATTTTTAAGCTGCGTCGATCTGTGTTATCAGATTTGCGCTAGCTTAAAAATGCACCGAGATATCAATTGATATAAGTTCACACTTATATCCTCGATTTTCACCCTGAAGAATTAATTTTTTCGATGAATAACATTGTCCATCGTCTTTGCCTTGAAAAACGGAATCTAAAAACATCTACTTTTCGCTAAATTATTTTGAAATTTTTCGAAAAAATTTTTGTCAAAATGTTTTTGGAAGCAATGTTGAGTGTACATGGAAACTCAACATACACTAATGCATCATTTTTCAAACGATCATAACTAATTTTTGTATCAAGCGTTTCTCAATGTAGTATAGTGCATTTGATGCGGATTTTTAAGCTGCGTCGATCTGTGTTATCAGATTTGCGCTAGCTTAAAAATGCACCGAGATATCAACTGATATAAGTTCACACTTATATCCTCGATTTTCACCCTGAAGAATTGATTTTTTCGTTGAATAACATTGTTCATCGTCTTTGCCTTGAAAAAAAGAATTTAAAAACATCTACTTTTTGCTAAATTATTTTGAAATTTTTCGAAAAAATTTTTGTCAAAATGTTTTTGGAAGCAATGTTGAGTGTACATGGAAACTCAACATACACTAATGCATCATTTTTCAAACGATCATAACTAATTTTTGTATCAAGCGTTTCTCAATGTAGTATAATGCATTCGATGCGGATTTTTAAGTTGCGTCGATCTGTGTTATCAGATTTGCGCTAGCTTAAAAATGCACCGAGATATCAACTGATATAAGTTCACACTTATATCCTCGATTTTCACCCTGAAGAATTATTTTTTTCGTTGAATAACATTGTCCATCGTCTTTGCCTTGAAAAATGGAATCTAAAAACATCTACTTTTTGCTAAATTATTTCGAAATTTTTCGAAAAAATTTTTGTCAAAATGTTTTTGGAAGCAATGTTGAGTGTACATGGAAACTCAACATACACTAATGCATCATTTTTCAAACGATCATAACTAATTTTTGTATTAAGTTTTTCTCAATGTAGTATAGTGCATTCGATGCGGATTTTTAAGCTGCGTCGATCTGTGTTATCAGATTTGCGCTAGCTTGAAAATGCACCGAGATATCAACTGATATAAGTTCACACTTATATCCTCGATTTTCACCCTGAAGAATTATTTTTTTCGTTGAATAACATTGTCCATCGTCTTTGCCTTGAAAAATGGAATCTAAAAACATCTACTTTTTGCTAAATTATTCTGAAATTTTTCAAAAAAATTTTTGTCAAAATGTTTTTGGTAGCAATGTTGAGTGTACATGGAAACTCAACATACACTAATGCATCATTTTTCAAACGATCATAACTAATTTTTGTATTAAGCGTTTCTCAATGTAGTATAGTGCATTCGATGCGGATTTTTAAGCTGCGTCGATCTGTGTTATCAGATTTGCGCTAGCTTAAAAATGCACCGAGATATCAACTGATATAAGTTCACACTTATATCCTCGATTTTCACCCTGAAGAATTATTTTTTTCGTTGAATAACATTGTCCATCGTCTTTGCCTTGAAAAATGGAATCTAAAAACATCTACTTTTTGCTAAATTATTTTGAAATTTTTCGAAAAAATTTTTGTCAAAATGTTTTTGGAAGCAATGTTGAGTGTACATGGAAACTCAACATACACTAATGCATCATTTTTCAAACGATCTTAACTAATTTTTGTATCAAGCGTTTCTCAATGTAGTATAGTGCATTCGATGCGGATTTTTAAGCTGCGTCGATCTGTGTTATCAGATTTGCGCTAGCTTAAAAATGCACCGAGATATCAACTGATATAAGTTCACACTTATATCCTCGATTTTCACCCTGAAGAATTATTTTTTTCGTTGAATAACATTGTCCATCGTCTTTGCCTTGAAAAATGGAATCTAAAAACATCTACTTTTTGCTAAATTATTTTGAAATTTTTCGAAAAAATTTTTGTCAAAATGTTTTTGGAAGCAATGTTGAGTGTACATGGAAACTCAACATACACTAATGCATCATTTTTCAAACGAGCATAACTAATTTTTGTATTAAGTTTTTCTCAATGTAGTATAGTGCATTCGATGCGGATTTTTAAGCTGCGTCGATCTGTGTTATCAGATTTGCGCTAGCTTAAAAATGCACCGAGATATCAACTGATATAAGTTCACACTTATATCCTCGATTTTCACCCTGAAGAATTATTTTTTTCGTTGAATAACATTGTCCATCGTCTTTGCCTTGTAAAATGGAATCTAAAAACATCTACTTTTTGCTAAATTATTTCGAAATTTTTGGAAAAAATTTTTGTCAAAATGTTTTTGGAAGCAATGTTGAGTGTACATGGAAACTCAACATACACTAATGCATCATTTTTCAAACGATCATAACTAATTTTTGTATCAAGCGTTTCTCAATGTAGTATAGTGCATTTGATATGGATTTTTAAGCTGCGTCGATCTGTGTTATCAGATTTGCGGTAGCTTAAAAATGCACCGAGATATCAACTGATATAAGTTCACACTTATATCCTCGATTTTCACCCTGAAGAATTATTTTTTTCGTTGAATAACATTGTCCATCGTCTTTGCCTTGTAAAATGGAATCTAAAAACATCTACTTTTTGCTAAATTATTTTGAAATTTTTGGAAAAAATTTTTGTCAAAATGTTTTTGGAAGCAATGTTGAGTGTACATGGAAACTCAACATACACTAATGCATCATTTTTCAAACGATCATAACTAATTTTTGTATCAAGCGTTTCTCAATGTAGTATAGTGCATTTGATATGGATTTTTAAGCTGCGTCGATCTGTGTTATCAGATTTGCGGTAGCTTAAAAATGCACCGAGATATCAACTGATATAAGTTCACACTTATATCCTCGATTTTCACCCTGAAGAATTAATTTTTTCGTTGAATAACATTGTCCATCGTCTTTGCCTTGAAAAACGGAATCTAAAAACATCTACTTTTTGCTAAATTATTTTGAAATTTTTCAAAAAAAGTTTTGTCAAAATGTTTTTGGAAGCAATGTTGAGTGTACATGGAAACTCAACATACACTAATGCATCATTTTTCAAACGATCATAACTAATTTTTGTATTAAGCGTTTCTCAATGTAGTATAGTGCATTCGATGCGGATTTTTAAGCTGCGTCGATCTGTGTTATCAGATTTGCGCTAGCTTAAAAATGCACCGAGATATCAACTGATATAAGTTCACACTTATATCCTCAATTTTCACCCTGAAGAATTAATTTTTTCGTTGAATAACATTGTCCATCGTCTTTGCCTTGAGAAATGGAATCTAAAAACATCTACTTTTTGCTAAATTTATTTGAAATTTTTCGAAAAAATTTTTGTCAAAATGTTTTTGGAAGCAATGTTGAGTGTACATGGAAACTCAACATACACTAATGCATCATTTTTCAAACGATCATAACTAATTTTTGTATCAAGCGTTTCTCAATGTAGTATAGTGCATTTGATGCGGATTTTTAAGCTGCGTCGATCTGTGTTATCAGATTTGCGCTAGCTTAAAAATGCACCGAGATATCAACTGATATAAGTTCACACTTATATCCTCGATTTTCACCCTGAAGAATTGATTTTTTCGTTGAATAACATTGTTCATCGTCTTTGCCTTGAAAAAAAGAATTTAAAAACATCTACTTTTTGCTAAATTATTTTGAAATTTTTCGAAAAAATTTTTGTCAAAATGTTTTTGGAAGCAATGTTGAGTGTACATGGAAACTCAACATACACTAATGCATCATTTTTCAAACGATCATAACTAATTTTTGTATCAAGCGTTTCTCAATGTAGTATAGTGCATTCGATGCGGATTTTTAAGTTGCGTCGATCTGTGTTATCAGATTTGCGCTAGCTTAAAAATGCACCGAGATATCAACTGATATAAGTTCACACTTATATCCTCGATTTTCACCCTGAAGAATTATTTTTTTCGTTGAATAACATTGTCCATCGTCTTTGCCTTGAAAAATGGAATCTAAAAACATCTACTTTTTGCTAAATTATTTCGAAATTTTTCGAAAAAATTTTTGTCAAAATGTTTTTGGAAGCAATGTTGAGTGTACATGGAAACTCAACATACACTAATGCATCAGTTTTCAAACGATCATACCTAATTTTTGTATTAAGTTTTTCTCAATGTAGTATAGTGCATTCGATGCGGATTTTTAAGCTGCGTCGATCTGTGTTATCAGATTTGCGCTAGCTTGAAAATGCACCGAGATATCAACTGATATAAGTTCACACTTATATCCTCGATTTTCACCCTGAAGAATTATTTTTTTCGTTGAATAACATTGTCCATCGTCTTTGCCTTGAAAAATGGAATCTAAAAACATCTACTTTTTGCTAAATTATTCTGAAATTTTTCAAAAAAATTTTTGTCAAAATGTTTTTGGTAGCAATGTTGAGTGTACATGGAAACTCAACATACACTAATGCATCATTTTTCAAACGATCATAACTAATTTTTGTATTAAGCGTTTCTCAATGTAGTATAGTGCATTCGATGCGGATTTTTAAGCTGCGTCGATCTGTGTTATCAGATTTGCGCTAGCTTAAAAATGCACCGAGATATCAATTGATATAAGTTCACACTTATATCCTCGATTTTCACCCTGAAGAATTATTTTTTTCGTTGAATAACATTGTCCATCGTCTTTGCCTTGTAAAATGGAATCTAAAAACATCTACTTTTTGCTAAATTATTTTGAAATTTTTGGAAAAAATTTTTGTCAAAATGTTTTTGGAAGCAATGTTGAGTGTACATGGAAACTCAACATACACTAATGCATCATTTTTCAAACGATCATAACTAATTTTTGTATCAAGCGTTTCTCAATGTAGTATAGTGCATTTGATATGGATTTTTAAGCTGCGTCGATCTGTGTTATCAGATTTGCGGTAGCTTAAAAATGCACCGAGATATCAACTGATATAAGTTCACACTTATATCCTCGATTTTCACCCTGAAGAATTAATTTTTTCGTTGAATAACATTGTCCATCGTCTTTGCCTTGAAAAACGGAATCTAAAAACATCTACTTTTTGCTAAATTATTTTGAAATTTTTCAAAAAAAGTTTTGTCAAAATGTTTTTGGAAGCAATGTTGAGTGTACATGGAAACTCAACATACACTAATGCATCATTTTTCAAACGATCATAACTAATTTTTGTATTAAGCGTTTCTCAATGTAGTATAGTGCATTCGATGCGGATTTTTAAGTTGCGTCGATCTGTGTTATCAGATTTGCGCTAGCTTAAAAATGCACCGAGATATCAACTGATATAAGTTCACACTTATATCCTCAATTTTCACCCTGAAGAATTAATTTTTTCGTTGAATAACATTGTCCATCGTCTTTGCCTTGAGAAATGGAATCTAAAAACATCTACTTTTTGCTAAATTTATTTGAAATTTTTCGAAAAAATTTTTGTCAAAATGTTTTTGGAAGCAATGTTGAGTGTACATGGAAACTCAACATACACTAATGCATCATTTTTCAAACGATCATAACTAATTTTTGTATCAAGCGTTTCTCAATGTAGTATAGCGCATTTGATGCGGATTTTTAAGCTGCGTCGATCTGTGTTATCAGATTTGCGCTAGCTTAAAAATGCACCGAGATATCAACTGATATAAGTTCACACTTATATCCTCGATTTTCACCCTGAAGAATTGATTTTTTCGTTGAATAACATTGTTCATCGTCTTTGCCTTGAAAAAAAGAATTTAAAAACATCTACTTTTTGCTAAATTATTTTGAAATTTTTCGAAAAAATTTTTGTCAAAATGTTTTTGGAAGCAATGTTGAGTGTACATGGAAACTCAACATACACTAATGCATCATTTTTCAAACGATCATAACTAATTTTTGTATCAAGCGTTTCTCAATGTAGTATAGTGCATTCGATGCGGATTTTTAAGTTGCGTCGATCTGTGTTATCAGATTTGCGCTAGCTTAAAAATGCACCGAGATATCAACTGATATAAGTTCACACTTATATCCTCGATTTTCACCCTGAAGAATTATTTTTTTCGTTGAATAACATTGTCCATCGTCTTTGCCTTGAAAAATGGAATCTAAAAACATCTACTTTTCGCTAAATTATTTCGAAATTTTTCGAAAAAATTTTTGTCAAAATGTTTTTGGAAGCAATGTTGAGTGTACATGGAAACTCAACATACACTAATGCATCATTTTTCAAACGATCATAACTAATTTTTGTATTAAGTTTTTCTCAATGTAGTATAGTGCATTCGATGCGGATTTTTAAGCTGCGTCGATCTGTGTTATCAGATTTGCGCTAGCTTAAAAATGCACCGAGATATCAACTGATATAAGTTCACACTTATATCCTCGATTTTCACCCTGAAGAATTATTTTTTTCGTTGAATAACATTGTCCATCGTCTTTGCCTTGAAAAATGGAATCTAAAAACATCTACTTTTTGCTAAATTATTCTGAAATTTTTCAAAAAAATTTTTGTCAAAATGTTTTTGGTAGCAATGTTGAGTGTACATGGAAACTCAACATACACTAATGCATCATTTTTCAAACGATCATAACTAATTTTTGTATTAAGCGTTTCTCAATGTAGTATAGTGCATTCGATGCGGATTTTTAAGCTGCGTCGATCTGTGTTATCAGATTTGCGCTAGCTTAAAAATGCACCGAGATATCAATTGATATAAGTTCACACTTATAT
Source organism: Auanema rhodensis (assembly GCA_964057225.1). NCBI lineage: Eukaryota > Metazoa > Nematoda > Chromadorea > Rhabditida > Rhabditidae > Auanema > Auanema rhodense. Next base: position 1,726,895 of record OZ059899.1, on the reverse strand, counting down.
CCTCGATTTTCACCCTGAAGAATTATTTTTTTCGTTGAATAACATTGTCCATCGTCTTTGCCTTGTAAAATGGAATCTAAAAACATCTACTTTTTGCTAAATTATTTTGAAATTTTTGGAAAAAATTTTTGTCAAAATGTTTTTGGAAGCAATGTTGAGTGTACATGGAAACTCAACATACACTAATGCATCATTTTTCAAACGATCATAACTAATTTTTGTATCAAGCGTTTCTCAATGTAGTATAGTGCTATTGATATGGATTTTTAAGCTGCGTCGATCTGTGTTATCAGATTTGCGGTAGCTTAAAAATGCACCGAGATATCAACTGATATAAGTTCACACTTATATCCTCGATTTTCACCCTGAAGAATTAATTTTTTCGTTGAATAACATTGTCCATCGTCTTTGCCTTGAAAAACGGAATCTAAAAACATCTACTTTTTGCTAAATTATTTTGAAATTTTTCAAAAAAAGTTTTGTCAAAATGTTTTTGGAAGCAATGTTGAGTGTACATGGAAACTCAACATACACTAATGCATCATTTTTCAAACGATCATAACTAATTTTTGTATTAAGCGTTTCTCAATGTAGTATAGTGCATTCGATGCGGATTTTTAAGTTGCGTCGATCTGTGTTATCAGATTTGCGCTAGCTTAAAAATGCACCGAGATATCAACTGATATAAGTTCACACTTATATCCTCAATTTTCACCCTGAAGAATTAATTTTTTCGTTGAATAACATTGTCCATCGTCTTTGCCTTGAGAAATGGAATCTAAAAACATCTACTTTTTGCTAAATTTATTTGAAATTTTTCGAAAAAATTTTTGTCAAAATGTTTTTGGAAGCAATGTTGAGTGTACATGGAAACTCAACATACACTAATGCATCATTTTTCAAACGATCATAACTAATTTTTGTATCAAGCGTTTCTCAATGTAGTATAGCGCATTTGATGCGGATTTTTAAGCTGCGTCGATCTGTGTTATCAGATTTGCGCTAGCTTAAAAATGCACCGAGATATCAACTGATATAAGTTCACACTTATATCCTCGATTTTCACCCTGAAGAATTGATTTTTTCGTTGAATAACATTGTTCATCGTCTTTGCCTTGAAAAAAAGAATTTAAAAACATCTACTTTTTGCTAAATTATTTTGAAATTTTTCGAAAAAATTTTTGTCAAAATGTTTTTGGAAGCAATGTTGAGTGTACATGGAAACTCAACATACACTAATGCATCATTTTTCAAACGATCATAACTAATTTTTGTATCAAGCGTTTCTCAATGTAGTATAGTGCATTCGATGCGGATTTTTAAGTTGCGTCGATCTGTGTTATCAGATTTGCGCTAGCTTAAAAATGCACCGAGATATCAACTGATATAAGTTCACACTTATATCCTCGATTTTCACCCTGAAGAATTATTTTTTTCGTTGAATAACATTGTCCATCGTCTTTGCCTTGAAAAATGGAATCTAAAAACATCTACTTTTCGCTAAATTATTTCGAAATTTTTCGAAAAAATTTTTGTCAAAATGTTTTTGGAAGCAATGTTGAGTGTACATGGAAACTCAACATACACTAATGCATCATTTTTCAAACGATCATAACTAATTTTTGTATTAAGTTTTTCTCAATGTAGTATAGTGCATTCGATGCGGATTTTTAAGCTGCGTCGATCTGTGTTATCAGATTTGCGCTAGCTTAAAAATGCACCGAGATATCAACTGATATAAGTTCACACTTATATCCTCGATTTTCACCCTGAAGAATTATTTTTTTCGTTGAATAACATTGTCCATCGTCTTTGCCTTGAAAAATGGAATCTAAAAACATCTACTTTTTGCTAAATTATTCTGAAATTTTTCAAAAAAATTTTTGTCAAAATGTTTTTGGTAGCAATGTTGAGTGTACATGGAAACTCAACATACACTAATGCATCATTTTTCAAACAATCATAACTAATTTTTGTATTAAGCGTTTCTCAATGTAGTATAGTGCATTCGATGCGGATTTTTAAGCTGCGTCGATCTGTGTTATCAGATTTGCGCTAGCTTAAAAATGCACCGAGATATCAATTGATATAAGTTCACACTTATATCCTCGATTTTCACCCTGAAGAATTATTTTTTTCGTTGCGGATATGGATTTTTAAGCTGCGTCGATCTGTGTTATCAGATTTGCGGTAGCTTAAAAATGCACCGAGATATCAACTGATATAAGTTCACACTTATATCCTCGATTTTCACCCTGAAGAATTATTTTTTTCGTTGAATAACATTGTCCATCGTCTTTGCCTTGTAAAATGGAATCTAAAAACATCTACTTTTTGCTAAATTATTTTGAAATTTTTGGAAAAAATTTTTGTCAAAATGTTTTTGGAAGCAATGTTGAGTGTACATGGAAACTCAACATACACTAATGCATCATTTTTCAAACGATCATAACTAATTTTTGTATCAAGCGTTTCTCAATGTAGTATAGTGCATTTGATATGGATTTTTAAGCTGCGTCGATCTGTGTTATCAGATTTGCGGTAGCTTAAAAATGCACCGAGATATCAACTGATATAAGTTCACACTTATATCCTCGATTTTCACCCTGAAGAATTAATTTTTTCGTTGAATAACATTGTCCATCGTCTTTGCCTTGAAAAACGGAATCTAAAAACATCTACTTTTTGCTAAATTATTTTGAAATTTTTCAAAAAAAGTTTTGTCAAAATGTTTTTGGAAGCAATGTTGAGTGTACATGGAAACTCAACATACACTAATGCATCATTTTTCAAACGATCATAACTAATTTTTGTATTAAGCGTTTCTCAATGTAGTATAGTGCATTCGATGCGGATTTTTAAGCTGCGTCGATCTGTGTTATCAGATTTGCGCTAGCTTAAAAATGCACCGAGATATCAACTGATATAAGTTCACACTTATATCCTCAATTTTCACCCTGAAGAATTAATTTTTTCGTTGAATAACATTGTCCATCGTCTTTGCCTTGAGAAATGGAATCTAAAAACATCTACTTTTTGCTAAATTTATTTGAAATTTTTCGAAAAAATTTTTGTCAAAATGTTTTTGGAAGCAATGTTGAGTGTACATGGAAACTCAACATACACTAATGCATCATTTTTCAAACGATCATAACTAATTTTTGTATCAAGCGTTTCTCAATGTAGTATAGTGCATTTGATGCGGATTTTTAAGCTGCGTCGATCTGTGTTATCAGATTTGCGCTAGCTTAAAAATGCACCGAGATATCAACTGATATAAGTTCACACTTATATCCTCGATTTTCACCCTGAAGAATTGATTTTTTCGTTGAATAACATTGTTCATCGTCTTTGCCTTGAAAAAAAGAATTTAAAAACATCTACTTTTTGCTAAATTATTTTGAAATTTTTCGAAAAAATTTTTGTCAAAATGTTTTTGGAAGCAATGTTGAGTGTACATGGAAACTCAACATACACTAATGCATCATTTTTCAAACGATCATAACTAATTTTTGTATCAAGCGTTTCTCAATGTAGTATAGTGCATTCGATGCGGATTTTTAAGTTGCGTCGATCTGTGTTATCAGATTTGCGCTAGCTTAAAAATGCACCGAGATATCAACTGATATAAGTTCACACTTATATCCTCGATTTTCACCCTGAAGAATTATTTTTTTCGTTGAATAACATTGTCCATCGTCTTTGCCTTGAAAAATGGAATCTAAAAACATCTACTTTTTGCTAAATTATTTCGAAATTTTTCGAAAAAATTTTTGTCAAAATGTTTTTGGAAGCAATGTTGAGTGTACATGGAAACTCAACATACACTAATGCATCATTTTTCAAACGATCATAACTAATTTTTGTATCAAGCGTTTCTCAATGTAGTATAGTGCATTCGATGCGGATTTTTAAGCTGCGTCGATCTGTGTTATCAGATTTGCGCTAGCTTGAAAATGCACCGAGATATCAACTGATATAAGTTCACACTTATATCCTCGATTTTCACCCTGAAGAATTATTTTTTTCGTTGAATAACATTGTCCATCGTCTTTGCCTTGAAAAATGGAATCTAAAAACATCTACTTTTTGCTAAATTATTCTGAAATTTTTCAAAAAAATTTTTGTCAAAATGTTTTTGGTAGCAATGTTGAGTGTACATGGAAACTCAACATACACTAATGCATCATTTTTCAAACGATCATAACTAATTTTTGTATTAAGCGTTTCTCAATGTAGTATAGTGCATTCGATGCGGATTTTTAAGCTGCGTCGATCTGTGTTATCAGATTTGCGCTAGCTTAAAAATGCACCGAGATATCAATTGATATAAGTTCACACTTATATCCTCGATTTTCACCCTGAAGAATTATTTTTTTCGTTGAATAACATTGTCCATCGTCTTTGCCTTGTAAAATGGAATCTAAAAACATCTACTTTTTGCTAAATTATTTTGAAATTTTTGGAAAAAATTTTTGTCAAAATGTTTTTGGAAGCAATGTTGAGTGTACATGGAAACTCAACATACACTAATGCATCATTTTTCAAACGATCATAACTAATTTTTGTATCAAGCGTTTCTCAATGTAGTATAGTGCATTTGATATGGATTTTTAAGCTGCGTCGATCTGTGTTATCAGATTTGCGGTAGCTTAAAAATGCACCGAGATATCAACTGATATAAGTTCACACTTATATCCTCGATTTTCACCCTGAAGAATTAATTTTTTCGTTGAATAACATTGTCCATCGTCTTTGCCTTGAAAAACGGAATCTAAAAACATCTACTTTTTGCTAAATTATTTTGAAATTTTTCAAAAAAAGTTTTGTCAAAATGTTTTTGGAAGCAATGTTGAGTGTACATGGAAACTCAACATACACTAATGCATCATTTTTCAAACGATCATAACTAATTTTTGTATTAAGCGTTTCTCAATGTAGTATAGTGCATTCGATGCGGATTTTTAAGTTGCGTCGATCTGTGTTATCAGATTTGCGCTAGCTTAAAAATGCACCGAGATATCAACTGATATAAGTTCACACTTATATCCTCAATTTTCACCCTGAAGAATTAATTTTTTCGTTGAATAACATTGTCCATCGTCTTTGCCTTGAGAAATGGAATCTAAAAACATCTACTTTTTGCTAAATTTATTTGAAATTTTTCGAAAAAATTTTTGTCAAAATGTTTTTGGAAGCAATGTTGAGTGTACATGGAAACTCAACATACACTAATGCATCATTTTTCAAACGATCATAACTAATTTTTGTATCAAGCGTTTCTCAATGTAGTATAGCGCATTTGATGCGGATTTTTAAGCTGCGTCGATCTGTGTTATCAGATTTGCGCTAGCTTAAAAATGCACCGAGATATCAACTGATATAAGTTCACACTTATATCCTCGATTTTCACCCTGAAGAATTGATTTTTTCGTTGAATAACATTGTTCATCGTCTTTGCCTTGAAAAAAAGAATTTAAAAACATCTACTTTTTGCTAAATTATTTTGAAATTTTTCGAAAAAATTTTTGTCAAAATGTTTTTGGAAGCAATGTTGAGTGTACATGGAAACTCAACATACACTAATGCATCATTTTTCAAACGATCATAACTAATTTTTGTATCAAGCGTTTCTCAATGTAGTATAGTGCATTCGATGCGGATTTTTAAGTTGCGTCGATCTGTGTTATCAGATTTGCGCTAGCTTAAAAATGCACCGAGATATCAACTGATATAAGTTCACACTTATATCCTCGATTTTCACCCTGAAGAATTATTTTTTTCGTTGAATAACATTGTCCATCGTCTTTGCCTTGAAAAATGGAATCTAAAAACATCTACTTTTCGCTAAATTATTTCGAAATTTTTCGAAAAAATTTTTGTCAAAATGTTTTTGGAAGCAATGTTGAGTGTACATGGAAACTCAACATACACTAATGCATCATTTTTCAAACGATCATAACTAATTTTTGTATTAAGTTTTTCTCAATGTAGTATAGTGCATTCGATGCGGATTTTTAAGCTGCGTCGATCTGTGTTATCAGATTTGCGCTAGCTTAAAAATGCACCGAGATATCAACTGATATAAGTTCACACTTATATCCTCGATTTTCACCCTGAAGAATTATTTTTTTCGTTGAATAACATTGTCCATCGTCTTTGCCTTGAAAAATGGAATCTAAAAACATCTACTTTTTGCTAAATTATTCTGAAATTTTTCAAAAAAATTTTTGTCAAAATGTTTTTGGTAGCAATGTTGAGTGTACATGGAAACTCAACATACACTAATGCATCATTTTTCAAACGATCATAACTAATTTTTGTATTAAGCGTTTCTCAATGTAGTATAGTGCATTCGATGCGGATTTTTAAGCTGCGTCGATCTGTGTTATCAGATTTGCGCTAGCTTAAAAATGCACCGAGATATCAATTGATATAAGTTCACACTTATATCCTCGATTTTCACCCTGAAGAATTATTTTTTTCGTTGAATAACATTGTCCATCGTCTTTGCCTTGTAAAATGAAATCTAAAAACATCTACTTTTTGCTAAATTATTTTGAAATTTTTCAAAAAAAGTTTTGTCAAAATGTTTTTGGAAGCAATGTTGAGTGTACATGGAAACTCAACATACACTAATGCATCATTTTTCAAACGATCATAACTAATTTTTGTATCAAGCGTTTCTCAATGTAGTATAGTGCATTCGATGCGGATTTTTAAGCTGCGTCGATCTGTGTTATCAGATTTGCGCTAGCTTAAAAATGCACCGAGATATCAACTGATATAAGTTCACACTTATATCCTCAATTTTCACCCTGAAGAATTGATTTTTTCGTTGAATAACATTGTTCATCGTCTTTGCCTTGAAAAACGGAATCTAAAAACATCTACTTTTTGCTAAATTATTTTGAAATTTTTCAAAAAAATTTTTGTCAAAATGTTTTTGGAAGCAATGTTGAGTGTACATGGAAACTCAACATACACTAATGCATCATTTTTCAAACGATCATAACTAATTTTTGTATCAAGCGTTTCTCAATGTAGTATAGTGCATTTGATGCGGATTTTTAAGCTGCGTCGATCTGTGTTATCAGATTTGCGCTAGCTTAAAAATGCACCGAGATATCAACTGATATAAGTTCACACTTATATCCTCGATTTTCACCCTGAAGAATTATTTTTTTCGTTGAATAACATTGTCCATCGTCTTTGCCTTGAAAAATGGAATCTAAAAACATCTACTTTTTGCTAAATTATTTCGAAATTTTTCGAAAAAATTTTTGTCAAAATGTTTTTGGAAGCAATGTTGAGTGTACATGGAAACTCAACATACACTAATGCATCATTTTTCAAACGATCATAACTAATTTTTGTATCAAGCGTTTCTCAATGTAGTATAGTGCATTCGATGCGGATTTTTAAGTTGCGTCGATCTGTGTTATCAGATTTGCGCTAGCTTAAAAATGCACCGAGATATCAACTGATATAAGTTCACACTTATATCCTCGATTTTCACCCTGAAGAATTATTTTTTTCGTTGAATAACATTGTCCATCGTCTTTGCCTTGAAAAATGGAATCTAAAAACATCTACTTTTTGCTAAATTATTTCGAAATTTTTCGAAAAAATTTTTGTCAAAATGTTTTTGGAAGCAATGTTGAGTGTACATGGAAACTCAACATACACTAATGCATCATTTTTCAAACGATCATAACTAATTTTTGTATTAAGTTTTTCTCAATGTAGTATAGTGCATTCGATGCGGATTTTTAAGCTGCGTCGATCTATGTTATCAGATTTGCGCTAGCTTAAAAATGCACCGAGATATCAACTGATATAAGTTCACACTTATATCCTCGATTTTCACCCTGAAGAATTATTTTTTTCGTTGAATAACATTGTCCATCGTCTTTGCCTTGAAAAATGGAATCTAAAAACATCTACTTTTTGCTAAATTATTCTGAAATTTTTCAAAAAAATTTTTGTCAAAATGTTTTTGGTAGCAATGTTGAGTGTACATGGAAACTCAACATACACTAATGCATCATTTTTCAAACGATCATAACTAATTTTTGTATTAAGCGTTTCTCAATGTAGTATAGTGCATTCGATGCGGATTTTTAAGCTGCGTCGATCTGTGTTATCAGATTTGCGCTAGCTTAAAAATGCACCGAGATATCAACTGATATAAGTTCACACTTATATCCTCGATTTTCACCCTGAAGAATTGATTTTTTCGTTGAATAACATTGTTCATCGTCTTTGCCTTGAAAAAAAAAATTTAAAAACATCTACTTTTTGCTAAATTATTTTGAAATTTTTCGAAAAAATTTTTGTCAAAATGTTTTTGGAAGCAATGTTGAGTGTACATGGAAACTCAACATACACTAATGCATCATTTTTCAAACGATCATAACTAATTTTTGTATCAAGCGTTTCTCAATGTAGTATAGTGCATTCGATGCGGATTTTTAAGTTGCGTCGATCTGTGTTATCAGATTTGCGCTAGCTTAAAAATGCACCGAGATATCAACTGATATAAGTTCACACTTATATCCTCGATTTTCACCCTGAAGAATTATTTTTTTCGTTGAATAACATTGTCCATCGTCTTTGCCTTGAAAAATGGAATCTAAAAACATCTACTTTTTGCTAAATTATTCTGAAATTTTTCAAAAAAATTTTTGTCAAAATGTTTTTGGTAGCAATGTTGAGTGTACATGGAAACTCAACATACACTAATGCATCATTTTTCAAACGATCATAACTAATTTTTGTATTAAGCGTTTCTCAATGTAGTATAGTGCATTCGATGCGGATTTTTAAGCTGCGTCGATCTGTGTTATCAGATTTGCGCTAGCTTAAAAATGCACCGAGATATCAATTGATATAAGTTCACACTTATATCCTCGATTTTCACCCTGAAGAATTATTTTTTTCGTTGAATAACATTGTCCATCGTCTTTGCCTTGTAAAATGGAATCTAAAAACATCTACTTTTTGCTAAATTATTTTGAAATTTTTCAAAAAAAGTTTTGTCAAAATGTTTTTGGAAGCAATGTTGAGTGTACATGGAAACTCAACATACACTAATGCATCATTTTTCAAACGATCATAACTAATTTTTGTATCAAGCGTTTCTCAATGTAGTATAGTGCATTCGATGCGGATTTTTAAGCTGCGTCGATCTGTGTTATCAGATTTGCGCTAGCTTAAAAATGCACCGAGATATCAACTGATATAAGTTCACACTTATATCCTCAATTTTCACCCTGAAGAATTAATTTTTTCGTTGAATAACATTGTCCATCGTCTTTGCCTTGAGAAATGGAATCTAAAAACATCTACTTTTTGCTAAATTTATTTGAAATTTTTCGAAAAAATTTTTGTCAAAATGTTTTTGGAAGCAATGTTGAGTGTACATGGAAACTCAACATACACTAATGCATCATTTTTCAAACGATCATAACTAATTTTTGTATCAAGCGTTTCTCAATGTAGTATAGTGCATTTGATGCGGATTTTTAAGCTGCGTCGATCTGTGTTATCAGATTTGCGCTAGCTTAAAAATGCACCGAGATATCAACTGATATAAGTTCACACTTATATCCTCGATTTTCACCCTGAAGAATTGATTTTTTCGTTGAATAACATTGTTCATCGTCTTTGCCTTGAAAAAAAAAATTTAAAAACATCTACTTTTTGCTAAATTATTTTGAAATTTTTCGAAAAAATTTTTGTCAAAATGTTTTTGGAAGCAATGTTGAGTGTACATGGAAACTCAACATACACTAATGCATCATTTTTCAAACGATCATAACTAATTTTTGTATCAAGCGTTTCTCAATGTAGTATAGTGCATTCGATGCGGATTTTTAAGTTGCGTCGATCTGTGTTATCAGATTTGCGCTAGCTTAAAAATGCACCGAGATATCAACTGATATAAGTTCACACTTATATCCTCGATTTTCACCCTGAAGAATTATTTTTTTCGTTGAATAACATTGTCCATCGTCTTTGGCTTGAAAAATGGAATCTAAAAACATCTACTTTTTGCTAAATTATTTCGAAATTTTTCGAAAAAATTTTTGTCAAAATGTTTTTGGAAGCAATGTTGAGTGTACATGGAAACTCGACATACACTAATGCATCATTTTTCAAACGATCATAACTAATTTTTGTATTAAGTTTTTCTCAATGTGGTATAGTGCATTCGATGCGGATTTTTAAGCTGCGTCGATCTGTGTTATCAGATTTGCGCTAGCTTAAAAATGCACCGAGATATCAACTGATATAAGTTCACACTTATATCCTCGATTTTCACCCTGAAGAATTATTTTTTTCGTTGAATAACATTGTCCATCGTCTTTGCCTTGAAAAATGGAATCTAAAAACAACTACTTTTTGCTAAATTATTTTGAAATTTTTCGAAAAAATTTTTGTCAAAATGTTTTTGGAAGCAATGTTGAGTGTACATGGAAACTCAACATACACTAATGCATCATTTTTCAAACGATCATAACTAATTTTTGTATTAAGCGTTTCTCAATGTAGTATAGTGCATTCGATGCGGATTTTTAAGCTGCGTCGATCTGTGTTATCAGATTTGCGCTAGCTTAAAAATGCACCGAGATATCAATTGATATAAGTTCACACTTATATCCTCGATTTTCACCCTGAAGAATTATTTTTTTCGTTGAATAACATTGTCCATCGTCTTTGCCTTGTAAAATGAAATCTAAAAACATCTACTTTTTGCTAAATTATTCTGAAATTTTTCAAAAAAAGTTTTGTCAAAATGTTTTTGGAAGCAATGTTGAGTGTACATGGAAACTCAACATACACTAATGCATCATTTTTCAAACGATCATAACTAATTTTTGTATCAAGCGTTTCTCAATGTAGTATAGTGCATTCGATGCGGATTTTTAAGCTGCGTCGATCTGTGTTATCAGATTTGCGCTAGCTTAAAAATGCACCGAGATATCAACTGATACAAGTTCACACTTATATCCTCGATTTTCACCCTGAAGAATTGATTTTTTCGTTGAATAACATTGTTCATCGTCTTTGCCTTGAAAAAAAGAATTTAAAAACATCTACTTTTTGCTAAATTATTTTGAAATTTTTCGAAAAAATTTTTGTCAAAATGTTTTTGGAAGCAATGTTGAGTGTACATGGAAACTCAACATACACTAATGCATCATTTTTCAAACGATCATAACTAATTTTTGTATCAAGCGTTTCTCAATGTAGTATAGTGCATTCGATGCGGATTTTTAAGTTGCGTCGATCTGTGTTATCAGATTTGCGCTAGCTTAAAAATGCACCGAGATATCAACTGATATAAGTTCACACTTATATCCTCGATTTTCACCCTGAAGAATTATTTTTTTCGTTGAATAACATTGTCCATCGTCTTTGCCTTGAAAAATGGAATCTAAAAACATCTACTTTTTGCTAAATTATTTCGAAATTTTTCGAAAAAATTTTTGTCAAAATGTTTTTGGAAGCAATGTTGAGTGTACATGGAAACTCAACATACACTAATGCATCATTTTTCAAACGATCATAATTTATTTTTGTATCAAGCGATTCTCAATGTAGTATAGTGCATTCGATGCGGATTTTTAAGCTGCGTCGATCTGTGTTATCAGATTTGCGCTAGCTTAAAAATGCACCGAGATATCAACTGATATAAGTTCACACTTATATCCTCAATTTTCACCCTGAAGAATTAATTTTTTCGTTGAATAACATTGTCCATCGTCTTTGCCTTGAGAAATGGAATCTAAAAACATCTACTTTTTGCTAAATTTATTTGAAATTTTTCGAAAAAATTTTTGTCAAAATGTTTTTGGAAGCAATGTTGAGTGTACATGGAAACTCAACATACACTAATGCATCATTTTTCAAACGATCATAACTAATTTTTGTATCAAGCGTTTCTCAATGTAGTATAGTGCATTTGATGCGGATTTTTAAGCTGCGTCGATCTGTGTTATCAGATTTGCGCTAGCTTAAAAATGCACCGAGATATCAACTGATATAAGTTCACACTTATATCCTCGATTTTCACCCTGAAGAATTGATTTTTTCGTTGAATAACATTGTTCATCGTCTTTGCCTTGAAAAAAAAAATTTAAAAACATCTACTTTTTGCTAAATTATTTTGAAATTTTTCGAAAAAATTTTTGTCAAAATGTTTTTGGAAGCAATGTTGAGTGTACATGGAAACTCAACATACACTAATGCATCATTTTTCAAACGATCATAACTAATTTTTGTATCAAGCGTTTCTCAATGTAGTATAGTGCATTCGATGCGGATTTTTAAGTTGCGTCGATCTGTGTTATCAGATTTGCGCTAGCTTAAAAATGCACCGAGATATCAACTGATATAAGTTCACACTTATATCCTCGATTTTCACCCTGAAGAATTATTTTTTTCGTTGAATAACATTGTCCATCGTCTTTGCCTTGAAAAATGGAATCTAAAAACATCTACTTTTTGCTAAATTATTTCGAAATTTTTCGAAAAAATTTTTGTCAAAATGTTTTTGGAAGCAATGTTGAGTGTACATGGAAACTCGACATACACTAATGCATCATTTTTCAAACGATCATAACTAATTTTTGTATTAAGTTTTTCTCAATGTGGTATAGTGCATTCGATGCGGATTTTTAAGCTGCGTCGATCTGTGTTATCAGATTTGCGCTAGCTTAAAAATGCACCGAGATATCAACTGATATAAGTTCACACTTATATCCTCGATTTTCACCCTGAAGAATTATTTTTTTCGTTGAATAACATTGTCCATCGTCTTTGCCTTGAAAAATGGAATCTAAAAACATCTACTTTTTGCTAAATTATTCTGAAATTTTTCAAAAAAATTTTTGTCAAAATGTTTTTGGTAGCAATGTTGAGTGTACATGGAAACTCAACATACACTAATGCATCATTTTTCAAACGATCATAACTAATTTTTGTATTAAGCGTTTCTCAATGTAGTATAGTGCATTCGATGCGGATTTTTAAGCTGCGTCGATCTGTGTTATCAGATTTGCGCTAGCTTAAAAATGCACCGAGATATCAACTGATATAAGTTCACACTTATATCCTCGATTTTCACCCTGAAGAATTGATTTTTTCGTTGAATAACATTGTTCATCGTCTTTGCCTTGAAAAAAAAAATTTAAAAACATCTACTTTTTGCTAAATTATTTTGAAATTTTTCGAAAAAATTTTTGTCAAAATGTTTTTGGAAGCAATGTTGAGTGTACATGGAAACTCAACATACACTAATGCATCATTTTTCAAACGATCATAACTAATTTTTGTATCAAGCGTTTCTCAATGTAGTATAGTGCATTCGATGCGGATTTTTAAGTTGCGTCGATCTGTGTTATCAGATTTGCGCTAGCTTAAAAATGCACCGAGATATCAACTGATATAAGTTCACACTTATATCCTCGATTTTCACCCTGAAGAATTATTTTTTTCGTTGAATAACATTGTCCATCGTCTTTGCCTTGAAAAATGGAATCTAAAAACATCTACTTTTTGCTAAATTATTTCGAAATTTTTCGAAAAAATTTTTGTCAAAATGTTTTTGGAAGCAATGTTGAGTGTACATGGAAACTCGACATACACTAATGCATCATTTTTCAAACGATCATAACTAATTTTTGTATTAAGTTTTTCTCAATGTGGTATAGTGCATTCGATGCGGATTTTTAAGCTGCGTCGATCTGTGTTATCAGATTTGCGCTAGCTTAAAAATGCACCGAGATATCAACTGATATAAGTTCACACTTATATCCTCGATTTTCACCCTGAAGAATTATTTTTTTCGTTGAATAACATTGTCCATCGTCTTTGCCTTGAAAAATGGAATCTAAAAACATCTACTTTTTGCTAAATTATTCTGAAATTTTTCAAAAAAATTTTTGTCAAAATGTTTTTGGTAGCAATGTTGAGTGTACATGGAAACTCAACATACACTAATGCATCATTTTTCAAACGATCATAACTAATTTTTGTATTAAGCGTTTCTCAATGTAGTATAGTGCATTCGATGCGGATTTTTAAGCTGCGTCGATCTGTGTTATCAGATTTGCGCTAGCTTAAAAATGCACCGAGATATCAATTGATATAAGTTCACACTTATATCCTCGATTTTCACCCTGAAGAATTATTTTTTTCGTTGAATAACATTGTCCATCGTCTTTGCCTTGTAAAATGAAATCTAAAAACATCTACTTTTTGCTAAATTATTCTGAAATTTTTCAAAAAAAGTTTTGTCAAAATGTTTTTGGAAGCAATGTTGAGTGTACATGGAAACTCAACATACACTAATGCATCATTTTTCAAACGATCATAACTAATTTTTGTATCAAGCGTTTCTCAATGTAGTATAGTGCATTCGATGCGGATTTTTAAGCTGCGTCGATCTGTGTTATCAGATTTGCGCTAGCTTAAAAATGCACCGAGATATCAACTGATATAAGTTCACACTTATATCCTCGATTTTCACCCTGAAGAATTGATTTTTTCGTTGAATAACATTGTTCATCGTCTTTGCCTTGAAAAAAAGAATTTAAAAACATCTACTTTTTGCTAAATTATTTTGAAATTTTTCGAAAAAATTTTTGTCAAAATGTTTTTGGAAGCAATGTTGAGTGTACATGGAAACTCGACATACACTAATGCATCATTTTTCAAACGATCATAACTAATTTTTGTATTAAGTTTTTCTCAATGTGGTATAGTGCATTCGATGCGGATTTTTAAGCTGCGTCGATCTGTGTTATCAGATTTGCGCTAGCTTAAAAATGCACCGAGATATCAACTGATATAAGTTCACACTTATATCCTCGATTTTCACCCTGAAGAATTATTTTTTTCGTTGAATAACATTGTCCATCGTCTTTGCCTTGAAAAATGGAATCTAAAAACATCTACTTTTTGCTAAATTATTCTGAAATTTTTCAAAAAAATTTTTGTCAAAATGTTTTTGGTAGCAATGTTGAGTGTACATGGAAACTCAACATACACTAATGCATCATTTTTCAAACGATCATAACTAATTTTTGTATTAAGCGTTTCTCAATGTAGTATAGTGCATTCGATGCGGATTTTTAAGCTGCGTCGATCTGTGTTATCAGATTTGCGCTAGCTTAAAAATGCACCGAGATATCAATTGATATAAGTTCACACTTATATCCTCGATTTTCACCCTGAAGAATTATTTTTTTCGTTGAATAACATTGTCCATCGTCTTTGCCTTGTAAAATGAAATCTAAAAACATCTACTTTTTGCTAAATTATTCTGAAATTTTTCAAAAAAAGTTTTGTCAAAATGTTTTTGGAAGCAATGTTGAGTGTACATGGAAACTCAACATACACTAATGCATCATTTTTCAAACGATCATAACTAATTTTTGTATCAAGCGTTTCTCAATGTAGTATAGTGCATTCGATGCGGATTTTTAAGCTGCGTCGATCTGTGTTATCAGATTTGCGCTAGCTTAAAAATGCACCGAGATATCAACTGATATAAGTTCACACTTATATCCTCGATTTTCACCCTGAAGAATTGATTTTTTCGTTGAATAACATTGTTCATCGTCTTTGCCTTGAAAAAAAGAATTTAAAAACATCTACTTTTTGCTAAATTATTTTGAAATTTTTCGAAAAAATTTTTGTCAAAATGTTTTTGGAAGCAATGTTGAGTGTACATGGAAACTCAACATACACTAATGCATCATTTTTCAAACGATCATAACTAATTTTTGTATCAAGCGTTTCTCAATGTAGTATAGTGCATTCGATGCGGAT
The DNA here is from genome assembly GCA_964057225.1 of Auanema rhodensis. Classification (NCBI taxonomy): domain Eukaryota; kingdom Metazoa; phylum Nematoda; class Chromadorea; order Rhabditida; family Rhabditidae; genus Auanema; species Auanema rhodense. The sequence goes on along the minus strand of OZ059899.1, from coordinate 1,711,052 downwards.
TTTTAAGTTGCGTCGATCTGTGTTATCAGATTTGCGCTAGCTTAAAAATGCACCGAGATATCAACTGATATAAGTTCACACTTATATCCTCGATTTTCACCCTGAAGAATTATTTTTTTCGTTGAATAACATTGTCCATCGTCTTTGCCTTGAAAAATGGAATCTAAAAACATCTACTTTTTGCTAAATTATTTCGAAATTTTTCGAAAAAATTTTTGTCAAAATGTTTTTGGAAGCAATGTTGAGTGTACATGGAAACTCAACATACACTAATGCATCATTTTTCAAACGATCATAACTAATTTTTGTATCAAGCGATTCTCAATGTAGTATAGTGCATTCGATGCGGATTTTTAAGCTGCGTCGATCTGTGTTATCAGATTTGCGCTAGCTTAAAAATGCACCGAGATATCAACTGATATAAGTTCACACTTATATCCTCAATTTTCACCCTGAAGAATTAATTTTTTCGTTGAATAACATTGTCCATCGTCTTTGCCTTGAGAAATGGAATCTAAAAACATCTACTTTTTGCTAAATTTATTTGAAATTTTTCGAAAAAATTTTTGTCAAAATGTTTTTGGAAGCAATGTTGAGTGTACATGGAAACTCAACATACACTAATGCATCATTTTTCAAACGATCATAACTAATTTTTGTATCAAGCGTTTCTCAATGTAGTATAGTGCATTTGATGCGGATTTTTAAGCTGCGTCGATCTGTGTTATCAGATTTGCGCTAGCTTAAAAATGCACCGAGATATCAACTGATTTAAGTTCACACTTATATCCTCGATTTTCACCCTGAAGAATTGATTTTTTCGTTGAATAACATTGTTCATCGTCTTTGCCTTGAAAAAAAGAATTTAAAAACATCTACTTTTTGCTAAATTATTTTGAAATTTTTCGAAAAAATTTTTGTCAAAATGTTTTTGGAAGCAATGTTGAGTGTACATGGAAACTCAACATACACTAATGCATCATTTTTCAAACGATCATAACTAATTTTTGTATCAAGCGTTTCTCAATGTAGTATAGTGCATTCGATGCGGATTTTTAAGTTGCGTCGATCTGTGTTATCAGATTTGCGCTAGCTTAAAAATGCACCGAGATATCAACTGATATAAGTTCACACTTATATCCTCGATTTTCACCCTGAAGAATTATTTTTTTCGTTGAATAACATTGTCCATCGTCTTTGCCTTGAAAAATGGAATCTAAAAACATCTACTTTTTGCTAAATTATTTCGAAATTTTTCGAAAAAATTTTTGTCAAAATGTTTTTGGAAGCAATGTTGAGTGTACATGGAAACTCAACATACACTAATGCATCATTTTTCAAACGATCATAACTAATTTTTGTATCAAGCGTTTCTCAATGTAGTATAGTGCATTCGATGCGGATTTTTAAGTTGCGTCGATCTGTGTTATCAGATTTGCGCTAGCTTAAAAATGCACCGAGATATCAACTGATATAAGTTCACACTTATATCCTCGATTTTCACCCTGAAGAATTATTTTTTTCGTTGAATAACATTGTCCATCGTCTTTGCCTTGAAAAATGGAATCTAAAAACATCTACTTTTTGCTAAATTATTTCGAAATTTTTCGAAAAAATTTTTGTCAAAATGTTTTTGGAAGCAATGTTGAGTGTACATGGAAACTCAACATACACTAATGCATCATTTTTCAAACGATCATAACTAATTTTTGTATCAAGCGTTTCTCAATGTAGTATAGTGCATTCGATGCGGATTTTTAAGCTGCGTCGATCTGTGTTATCAGATTTGCGCTAGCTTAAAAATGCACCGAGATATCAACTGATATAAGTTCACACTTATATCCTCAATTTTCACCCTGAAGAATTAATTTTTTCGTTGAATAACATTGTCCATCGTCTTTGCCTTGAGAAATGGAATCTAAAAACATCTACTTTTTGCTAAATTTATTTGAAATTTTTCGAAAAAATTTTTGTCAAAATGTTTTTGGAAGCAATGTTGAGTGTACATGGAAACTCAACATACACTAATGCATCATTTTTCAAACGATCATAACTAATTTTTGTATCAAGCGTTTCTCAATGTAGTATAGTGCATTTGATGCGGATTTTTAAGCTGCGTCGATCTGTGTTATCAGATTTGCGCTAGCTTAAAAATGCACCGAGATATCAACTGATATAAGTTCACACTTATATCCTCGATTTTCACCCTGAAGAATTGATTTTTTCGTTGAATAACATTGTTCATCGTCTTTGCCTTGAAAAAAAGAATTTAAAAACATCTCCTTTTTGCTAAATTATTTTGAAATTTTTCGAAAAAATTTGTGTCAAAATGTTTTTGGAAGCAATGTTGAGTGTACATGGAAACTCAACATACACTAATGCATCATTTTTCAAACGATCATAACTAATTTTTGTATCAAGCGTTTCTCAATGTAGTATAGTGCATTCGATGCGGATTTTTAAGTTGCGTCGATCTGTGTTATCAGATTTGCGCTAGCTTAAAAATGCACCGAGATATCAACTGATATAAGTTCACACTTATATCCTCGATTTTCACCCTGAAGAATTATTTTTTTCGTTGAATAACATTGTCCATCGTCTTTGCCTTGAAAAATGGAATCTAAAAACATCTACTTTTTGCTGAATTATTTCGAAATTTTTCGAAAAAATTTTTGTCAAAATGTTTTTGGAAGCAATGTTGAGTGTACATGGAAACTCAACATACACTAATGCATCATTTTTCAAACAATCATAACTAATTTTTGTATTAAGTTTTTCTCAATGTAGTATAGTGCATTCGATGCGGATTTTTAAGCTGCGTCGATCTGTGTTATCAGATTTGCGCTAGCTTAAAAATGCACCGAGATATCAACTGATATAAGTTCACACTTATATCCTCGATTTTCACCCTGAAGAATTATTTTTTTCGTTGAATAACATTGTCCATCGTCTTTGCCTTGAAAAATGGAATCTAAAAACATCTACTTTTTGCTAAATTATTCTGAAATTTTTCAAAAAAATTTTTGTCAAAATGTTTTTGGTAGCAATGTTGAGTGTACATGGAAACTCAACATACACTAATGCATCATTTTTCAAACGATCATAACTAATTTTTGTATTAAGCGTTTCTCAATGTAGTATAGTGCATTCGATGCGGATTTTTAAGCTGCGTCGATCTGTGTTATCAGATTTGCGCTAGCTTAAAAATGCACCGAGATATCAATTGATATAAGTTCACACTTATATCCTCGATTTTCACCCTGAAGAATTATTTTTTTCGTTGAATAACATTGTCCATCGTCTTTGCCTTGTAAAATGGAATCTAAAAACATCTACTTTTTGCTAAATTATTTTGAAATTTTTCAAAAAAAGTTTTGTCAAAATGTTTTTGGAAGCAATGTTGAGTGTACATGGAAACTCAACATACACTAATGCATCATTTTTCAAACGATCATAACTAATTTTTGTATCAAGCGTTTCTCAATGTAGTATAGTGCATTCGATGCGGATTTTTAAGCTGCGTCGATCTGTGTTATCAGATTTGCGCTAGCTTGAAAATGCACCGAGATATCAACTGATATAAGTTCACACTTATATCCTCAATTTTCACCCTGAAGAATTGATTTTTTCGTTGAATAACATTGTTCATCGTCTTTGCCTTGAAAAACGGAATCTAAAAACATCTACTTTTTGCTAAATTATTTTGAAATTTTTCAAAAAAATTTTTGTCAAAATGTTTTTGGAAGCAATGTTGAGTGTACATGGAAACTCAACATACACTAATGCATCATTTTTCAAACGATCATAACTAATTTTTGTATCAAGCGTTTCTCAATGTAGTATAGTGCATTTGATGCGGATTTTTAAGCTGCGTCGATCTGTGTTATCAGATTTGCGCTAGCTTAAAAATGCACCGAGATATCAACTGATATAAGTTCACACTTATATCCTCGATTTTCACCCTGAAGAATTGATTTTTTCGTTGAATAACATTGTTCATCGTCTTTGCCTTGAAAAAAAGAATTTAAAAACATCTACTTTTTGCTAAATTATTTTGAAATTTTTCGAAAAAATTTTTGTCAAAATGTTTTTGGAAGCAATGTTGAGTGTACATGGAAACTCAACATACACTAATGCATCATTTTTCAAACGATCATAACTAATTTTTGTATCAAGCGTTTCTCAATGTAGTATAGTGCATTCGATGCGGATTTTTAAGTTGCGTCGATCTGTGTTATCAGATTTGCGCTAGCTTAAAAATGCACCGAGATATCAACTGATATAAGTTCACACTTATATCCTCGATTTTCACCCTGAAGAATTATTTTTTTCGTTGAATAACATTGTCCATCGTCTTTGCCTTGAAAAATGGAATCTAAAAACATCTACTTTTTGCTAAATTATTTCGAAATTTTTCGAAAAAATTTTTGTCAAAATGTTTTTGGAAGCAATGTTGAGTGTACATGGAAACTCAACATACACTAATGCATCATTTTTCAAACGATCATAACTAATTTTTGTATTAAGTTTTTCTCAATGTAGTATAGTGCATTCGATGCGGATTTTTAAGCTGCGTCGATCTGTGTTATCAGATTTGCGCTAGTTTAAAAATGCACCGAGATATCAACTGATATAAGTTCACACTTATATCCTCGATTTTCACCCTGAAGAATTATTTTTTTCGTTGAATAACATTGTCCATCGTCTTTGCCTTGAAAAATGGAATCTAAAAACATCTACTTTTTGCTAAATTATTCTGAAATTTTTCAAAAAAATTTTTGTCAAAATGTTTTTGGTAGCAATGTTGAGTGTACATGGAAACTCAACATACACTAATGCATCATTTTTCAAACGATCATAACTAATTTTTGTATTAAGCGTTTCTCAATGTAGTATAGTGCATTCGATGCGGATTTTTAAGCTGCGTCGATCTGTGTTATCAGATTTGCGCTAGCTTAAAAATGCACCGAGATATCAATTGATATAAGTTCACACTTATATCCTCGATTTTCACCCTGAAGAATTATTTTTTTCGTTGAATAACATTGTCCATCGTCTTTGCCTTGTAAAATGGAATCTAAAAACATCTACTTTTTGCTAAATTATTTTGAAATTTTTCAAAAAAAGTTTTGTCAAAATGTTTTTGGAAGCAATGTTGAGTGTACATGGAAACTCAACATACACTAATGCATCATTTTTCAAACGATCATAACTAATTTTTGTATCAAGCGTTTCTCAATGTAGTATAGTGCATTCGATGCGGATTTTTAAGCTGCGTCGATCTGTGTTATCAGATTTGCGCTAGCTTAAAAATGCACCGAGATATCAATTGATATAAGTTCACACTTATATCCTCGATTTTCACCCTGAAGAATTATTTTTTTCGTTGAATAACATTGTCCATCGTCTTTGCCTTGTAAAATGGAATCTAAAAACATCTACTTTTTGCTAAATTATTTTGAAATTTTTCAAAAAAAGTTTTGTCAAAATGTTTTTGGAAGCAATGTTGAGTGTACATGGAAACTCAACATACACTAATGCATCATTTTTCAAACGATCATAACTAATTTTTGTATCAAGCGTTTCTCAATGTAGTATAGTGCATTCGATGCGGATTTTTAAGCTGCGTCGATCTGTGTTATCAGATTTGCGCTAGCTTAAAAATGCACCGAGATATCAACTGATATAAGTTCACACTTATATCCTCAATTTTCACCCTGAAGAATTATTTTTTTCGTTGAATAACATTGTCCATCGTCTTTGCCTTGAAAAATGGAATCTAAAAACATCTACTTTTTGCTAAATTATTCTGAAATTTTTCAAAAAAATTTTTGTCAAAATGTTTTTGGAAGCAATGTTGAGTGTACATGGAAACTCAACATACACTAATGCATCATTTTTCAAACGATCATAACTAATTTTTGTATCAAGCGTTTCTCAATTTAGTATAGTGCATTCGATGCGGATTTTTAAGTTGCGTCGATCTGTGTTATCAGATTTGCGCTAGCTTAAAAATGCACCGAGATATCAACTGATATAAGTTCACACTTATATCCTCGATTTTCACCCTGAAGAATTATTTTTTTCGTTGAATAACATTGTCCATCGTCTTTGCCTTGAAAAATGGAATCTAAAAACATCTACTTTTTGCTAAATTATTCTGAAATATTTCAAAAAAATTTTTGTCAAAATGTTTTTGGAAGCAATGTTGAGTGTACATGGAAACTCAACATACACTAATGCATCATTTTTCAAACGATCATAACTAATTTTTGTATCAAGCGTTTCTCAATTTAGTATAGTGCATTCGATGCGGATTTTTAAGTTGCGTCGATCTGTGTTATCAGATTTGCGCTAGCTTAAAAATGCACCGAGATATCAACTGATATAAGTTCACACTTATATCCTCGATTTTCACCCTGAAGAATTAATTTTCTTGTTGAATAACATTGTCTATCGTCTTTGCCTTGAAAAATGGAATCTAAAAACATCTACTTTTTGCTAAATTATTCTGAAATTTTTCAAAAAAATTTTTGTCAAAATGTTTTTGGAAGCAATGTTGAGTGTACATGGAAACTCAACATACACTAATGCATCATTTTTCAAACGATCTTAACTAATTTTTGTATCAAGCGTTTCTCAATGTAGTATAGTGCATTCGATGCGGATTTTTAAGCTGCGTCGATCTGTGTTATCAGATTTGCGCTAGCTTAAAAATGCACCGAGATATCAACTGATATAAGTTCACACTTATATCCTCGATTTTCACCCTGAAGAATTAATTTTTTCGTTGAATAACATTGTCCATCGTCTTTGCCTTGAAAAACGGAATCTAAAAACATCTACTTTTTGCTAAATTATTTTGAAATTTTTCAAAAAAAGTTTTGTCAAAATGTTTTTGGAAGCAATGTTGAGTGTACATGGAAACTCAACATACACTAATGCATCATTTTTCAAACGATCATAACTAATTTTTGTATTAAGTTTTTCTCAATGTAGTATAGTGCATTCGATGCGGATTTTTAAGCTGCGTCGATCTGTGTTATCAGATTTGCGCTAGCTTAAAAATGCACCGAGATATCAACTGATATAAGTTCACACTTATATCCTCGATTTTCACCCTGAAGAATTATTTTTTTCGTTGAATAACATTGTCCATCGTCTTTGCCTTGAAAAATGGAATCTAAAAACATCTACTTTTTGCTAAATTATTCTGAAATTTTTCAAAAAAATTTTTGTCAAAATGTTTTTGGAAGCAATGCTGAGTGTACATGGAAACTCAACATACACTAATGCATCATTTTTCAAACGATCTTAACTAATTTTTGTATCAAGCGTTTCTCAATGTAGTATAGTGCATTCGATGCGGATTTTTAAGCTGCGTCGATCTGTGTTATCAGATTTGCGCTAGCTTAAAAATGCACCGAGATATCAACTGATATAAGTTCACACTTATATCCTCGATTTTCACCCTGAAGAATTAATTTTTTCGTTGAATAACATTGTCCATCGTCTTTGCCTTGAAAAACGGAATCTGAAAACATCTACTTTTTGCTAAATTATTTTGAAATTTTTCAAAAAAAGTTTTGTCAAAATGTTTTTGGAAGCAATGTTGAGTGTACATGGAAACTCAACATACACTAATGCATCATTTTTCAAACGATCATAACTAATTTTTGTATTAAGCGTTTCTCAATGTAGTATAGTGCATTCGATGCGGATTTTTAAGCTGCGTCGATCTGTGTTATCAGATTTGCGCTAGCTTAAAAATGCACCGAGATATCAACTGATATAAGTTCACACTTATATCCTCGATTTTCACCCTGAAGAATTAATTTTTTCGTTGAACAACATTGTCCATCGTCTTTGCCTTGAAAAATGGAATCTAAAAACATCTACTTTTTGCTAAATTTATTTGAAATTTTTCGAAAAAATTTTTGTCAAAATGTTTTTGGAAGCAATGTTGAGTGTACATGGAAACTCAACATACACTAATGCATCATTTTTCAAACGATCATAACTAATTTTTGTATCAAGCGTTTCTCAATGTAGTATAGTGCATTTGATGCGGATTTTTAAGCTGCGTCGATCTGTGTTATCAGATTTGCGGTAGCTTAAAAATGCACCGAGATATCAACTGATATAAGTTCACACTTATATCCTCGATTTTCACCCTGAAGAATTAATTTTTTCGTTGAATAACATTGTCCATCGTCTTTGCCTTGAAAAACGGAATCTAAAAACATCTACTTTTTGCTAAATTATTTTGAAATTTTTCAAAAAAAGTTTTGTCAAAATGTTTTTGGAAGCAATGTTGAGTGTACATGGAAACTCAACATACACTAATGCATCATTTTTCAAACGATCATAACTAATTTTTGTATTAAGCGTTTCTCAATGTAGTATAGTGCATTCGATGCGGATTTTTAAGCTGCGTCGATCTGTGTTATCAGATTTGCGCTAGCTTAAAAATGCACCGAGATATCAACTGATATAAGTTCACACTTATATCCTCAATTTTCACCCTGAAGAATTAATTTTTTCGTTGAATAACATTGTCCATCGTCTTTGCCTTGAGAAATGGAATCTGAAAACATCTACTTTTTGCTAAATTTATTTGAAATTTTTCGAAAAAATTTTTGTCAAAATGTTTTTGGAAGCAATGTTGAGTGTACATGGAAACTCAACATACACTAATGCATCATTTTTCAAACGATCATAACTAATTTTTGTATCAAGCGTTTCTCAATGTAGTATAGTGCATTTGATGCGGATTTTTAAGCTGCGTCGATCTGTGTTATCAGATTTGCGCTAGCTTAAAAATGCACCGAGATATCAACTGATATAAGTTCACACTTATATCCTCGATTTTCACCCTGAAGAATTGATTTTTTCGTTGAATAACATTGTTCATCGTCTTTGCCTTGAAAAAAAGAATTTAAAAACATCTACTTTTTGCTAAATTATTTTGAAATTTTTCGAAAAAATTTTTGTCAAAATGTTTTTGGAAGCAATGTTGAGTGTACATGGAAACTCAACATACACTAATGCATCATTTTTCAAACGATCATAACTAATTTTTGTATCAAGCGTTTCTCAATGTAGTATAGTGCATTCGATGCGGATTTTTAAGTTGCGTCGATCTGTGTTATCAGATTTGCGCTAGCTTAAAAATGCACCGAGATATCAACTGATATAAGTTCACACTTATATCCTCGATTTTCACCCTGAAGAATTATTTTTTTCGTTGAATAACATTGTCCATCGTCTTTGCCTTGTAAAATGGAATCTAAAAACATCTACTTTTTGCTAAATTATTTTGAAATTTTTGGAAAAAATTTTTGTCAAAATGTTTTTGGAAGCAATGTTGAGTGTACATGGAAACTCAACATACACTAATGCATCATTTTTCAAACGATCATAACTAATTTTTGTATCAAGCGTTTCTCAATGTAGTATAGTGCATTTGATATGGATTTTTAAGCTGCGTCGATCTGTGTTATCAGATTTGCGGTAGCTTAAAAATGCACCGAGATATCAACTGATATAAGTTCACACTTATATCCTCGATTTTCACCCTGAAGAATTAATTTTTTCGTTGAATAACATTGTCCATCGTCTTTGCCTTGAAAAACGGAATCTAAAAACATCTACTTTTTGCTAAATTATTTTGAAATTTTTCAAAAAAAGTTTTGTCAAAATGTTTTTGGAAGCAATGTTGAGTGTACATGGAAACTCAACATACACTAATGCATCATTTTTCAAACGATCATAACTAATTTTTGTATTAAGCGTTTCTCAATGTAGTATAGTGCATTCGATGCGGATTTTTAAGCTGCGTCGATCTGTGTTATCAGATTTGCGCTAGCTTAAAAATGCACCGAGATATCAATTGATATAAGTTCACACTTATATCCTCGATTTTCACCCTGAAGAATTATTTTTTTCGTTGAATAACATTGTCCATCGTCTTTGCCTTGTAAAATGGAATCTAAAAACATCTACTTTTTGCTAAATTATTTTGAAATTTTTCAAAAAAAGTTTTGTCAAAATGTTTTTGGAAGCAATGTTGAGTGTACATGGAAACTCAACATACACTAATGCATCATTTTTCAAACGATCATAACTAATTTTTGTATCAAGCGTTTCTCAATGTAGTATAGTGCATTCGATGCGGATTTTTAAGCTGCGTCGATCTGTGTTATCAGATTTGCGCTAGCTTAAAAATGCACCGAGATATCAACTGATATAAGTTCACACTTATATCCTCGATTTTCACCCTGAAGAATTATTTTTTTCGTTGAAAAACATTGTCCATCGTCTTTGCCTTGAAAAATGGAATCTAAAAACATCTACTTTTTGCTAAATTATTCTGAAATTTTTCAAAAAAATTTTTGTCAAAATGTTTTTGGTAGCAATGTTGAGTGTACATGGAAACTCAACATACACTAATGCATCATTTTTCAAACGATCATAACTAATTTTTGTATTAAGCGTTTCTCAATGTAGTATAGTGCATTCAATGCGAATTTTTAAGCTGCGTCGATCTGTGTTATCAGATTTGCGCTAGCTTAAAAATGCACCGAGATATCAATTGATATAAGTTCACACTTATATCCTCGATTTTCACCCTGAAGAATTATTTTTTTCGTTGAATAACATTGTCCATCGTCTTTGCCTTGTAAAATGGAATCTAAAAACATCTACTTTTTGCTAAATTATTTTGAAATTTTTCAAAAAAAGTTTTGTCAAAATGTTTTTGGAAGCAATGTTGAGTGTACATGGAAACTCAACATACACTAATGCATCATTTTTCAAACGATCATAACTAATTTTTGTATCAAGCGTTTCTCAATGTAGTATAGTGCATTCGATGCGGATTTTTAAGCTGCGTCGATCTGTGTTATCAGATTTGCGCTAGCTTAAAAATGCACCGAGATATCAACTGATATAAGTTCACACTTATATCCTCAATTTTCACCCTGAAGAATTAATTTTTTCGTTGAATAACATTGTCCATCGTCTTTGCCTTGAGAAATGGAATCTAAAAACATCTACTTTTTGCTAAATTTATTTGAAATTTTTCGAAAAAATTTTTGTCAAAATGTTTTTGGAAGCAATGTTGAGTGTACATGGAAACTCAACATACACTAATGCATCATTTTTCAAACGATCATAACTAATTTTTGTATCAAGCGTTTCTCAATGTAGTGTAGTGCATTTGATGCGGATTTTTAAGCTGCGTCGATCTGTGTTATCAGATTTGCGCTAGCTTAAAAATGCACCGAGATATCAACTGATATAAGTTCACACTTATATCCTCGATTTTCACCCTGAAGAATTGATTTTTTCGTTGAATAACATTGTTCATCGTCTTTGCCTTGAAAAAAAGAATTTAAAAACATCTACTTTTTGCTAAATTATTTTGAAATTTTTCGAAAAAATTTTTGTCAAAATGTTTTTGGAAGCAATGTTGAGTGTACATGGAAACTCAACATACACTAATGCATCATTTTTCAAACGATCATAACTAATTTTTGTATCAAGCGTTTCTCAATGTAGTATAGTGCATTCGATGCGGATTTTTAAGTTGCGTCGATCTGTGTTATCAGATTTGCGCTAGCTTAAAAATGCACCGAGATATCAACTGATATAAGTTCACACTTATATCCTCGATTTTCACCCTGAAGAATTATTTTTTTCGTTGAATAACATTGTCCATCGTCTTTGCCTTGAAAAATGGAATCTAAAAACATCTACTTTTTGCTAAATTATTTCGAAATTTTTCGAAAAAATTTTTGTCAAAATGTTTTTGGAAGCAATGTTGAGTGTACATGGAAACTCAACATACACTAATGCATCATTTTTCAAACGATCATAACTAATTTTTGTATTAAGTTTTTCTCAATGTAGTATAGTGCATTCGATGCGGATTTTTAAGCTGCGTCGATCTGTGTTATCAGATTTGCGCTAGCTTAAAAATGCACCGAGATATCAACTGATATAAGTTCACACTTATATCCTCGATTTTCACCCTGAAGAATTATTTTTTTCGTTGAATAACATTGTCCATCGTCTTTGCCTTGAAAAATGGAATCTAAAAACATCTACTTTTTGCTAAATTATTCTGAAATTTTTCAAAAAAATTTTTGTCAAAATGTTTTTGGTAGCAATGTTGAGTGTACATGGAAACTCAACATACACTAATGCATCATTTTTCAAACGATCATAACTAATTTTTGTATTAAGCGTTTCTCAATGTAGTATAGTGCATTCGATGCGGATTTTTAAGCTGCGTCGATCTGTGTTATCAGATTTGCGCTAGCTTAAAAATGCACCGAGATATCAATTGATATAAGTTCACACTTATATCCTCGATTTTCACCCTGAAGAATTATTTTTTTCGTTGAATAACATTGTCCATCGTCTTTGCCTTGTAAAATGGAATCTAAAAACATCTACTTTTTGCTAAATTATTTTGAAATTTTTGGAAAAAATTTTTGTCAAAATGTTTTTGGAAGCAATGTTGAGTGTACATGGAAACTCAACATACACTAATGCATCATTTTTCAAACGATCATAACTAATTTTTGTATCAAGCGTTTCTCAATGTAGTATAGTGCATTTGATGCGGATTTTTAAGCTGCGTCGATCTGTGTTATCAGATTTGCGGTAGCTTAAAAATGCACCGAGATATCAACTGATATAAGTTCACACTTATATCCTCGATTTTCACCCTGAAGAATTAATTTTTTCGTTGAATAACATTGTCCATCGTCTTTGCCTTGAAAAACGGAATCTAAAAACATCTACTTTTTGCTAAATTATTTTGAAATTTTTCAAAAAAAGTTTTGTCAAAATGTTTTTGGAAGCAATGTTGAGTGTACATGGAAACTCAACATACACTAATGCATCATTTTTCAAACGATCATAACTAATTTTTGTATTAAGCGTTTTTCAATGTAGTATAGTGCATTCGATGCGGATTTTTAAGCTGCGTCGATCTGTGTTATCAGATTTGCGCTAGCTTAAAAATGCACCGAGATATCAACTGATATAAGTTCACACTTATATCCTCAATTTTCACCCTGAAGAATTAATTTTTTCGTTGAATAACATTGTCCATCGTCTTTGCCTTGAGAAATGGAATCTAAAAACATCTACTTTTTGCTAAATTTATTTGAAATTTTTCGAAAAAATTTTTGTCAAAATGTTTTTGGAAGCAATGTTGAGTGTACATGGAAACTCAACATACACTAATGCATCATTTTTCAAACGATCATAACTAATTTTTGTATCAAGCGTTTCTCAATGTAGTATAGTGCATTTGATGCGGATTTTTAAGCTGCGTCGATCTGTGTTATCAGATTTGCGCTAGCTTAAAAATGCACCGAGATATCAACTGATATAAGTTCACACTTATATCCTCGATTTTCACCCTGAAGAATTATTTTTTTCGTTGAATAACATTGTCCATCGTCTTTGCCTTGTAAAATGGAATCTAAAAACATCTACTTTTTGCTAAATTATTTTGAAATTTTTGGAAAAAATTTTTGTCAAAATGTTTTTGGAAGCAATGTTGAGTGTACATGGAAACTCAACATACACTAATGCATCATTTTTCAAACGATCATAACTAATTTTTGTATCAAGCGTTTCTCAATGTAGTATAGTGCATTTGATGCGGATTTTTAAGCTGCGTCGATCTGTGTTATCAGATTTGCGGTAGCTTAAAAATGCACCGAGATATCAACTGATATAAGTTCACACTTATATCCTCGATTTTCACCCTGAAGAATTAATTTTTTCGTTGAATAACATTGTCCATCGTCTTTGCCTTGAAAAACGGAATCTAAAAACATCTACTTTTTGCTAAATTATTTTGAAATTTTTCAAAAAAAGTTTTGTCAAAATGTTTTTGGAAGCAATGTTGAGTGTACATGGAAACTCAACATACACTAATGCATCATTTTTCAAACGATCATAACTAATTTTTGTATTAAGCGTTTCTCAATGTAGTATAGTGCATTCGATGCGGATTTTTAAGCTGCGTCGATCTGTGTTATCAGATTTGCGCTAGCTTAAAAATGCACCGAGATATCAACTGATATAAGTTCACACTTATATCCTCAATTTTCACCCTGAAGAATTAATTTTTTCGTTGAATAACATTGTCCATCGTCTTTGCCTTGAGAAATGGAATCTAAAAACATCTACTTTTTGCTAAATTTATTTGAAATTTTTCGAAAAAATTTTTGTCAAAATGTTTTTGGAAGCAATGTTGAGTGTACATGGAAACTCAACATACACTAATGCATCATTTTTCAAACGATCATAACTAATTTTTGTATCAAGCGTTTCTCAATGTAGTATAGTGCATTTGATGCGGATTTTTAAGCTGCGTCGATCTGTGTTATCAGATTTGCGCTAGCTTAAAAATGCACCGAGATATCAACTGATATAAGTTCACACTTATATCCTCGATTTTCACCCTGAAGAATTATTTTTTTCGTTGAATAACATTGTCCATCGTCTTTGCCTTGAAAAACGGAATCTAAAAACATCTACTTTTTGCTAAATTATTTTGAAATTTTTCAAAAAAAGTTTTGTCAAAATGTTTTTGGAAGCAATGTTGAGTGTACATGGAAACTCAACATACACTAATGCATCATTTTTCAAACGATCATAACTAATTTTTGTATTAAGCGTTTCTCAATGTAGTATAGTGCATTCGATGCGGATTTTTAAGCTGCGTCGATCTGTGTTATCAGATTTGCGCTAGCTTAAAAATGCACCGAGATATCAATTGATATAAGTTCACACTTATATCCTCGATTTTCACCCTGAAGAATTATTTTTTTCGTTGAATAACATTGTCCATCGTCTTTGCCTTGTAAAATGGAATCTAAAAACATCTACTTTTTGCTAAATTATTTTGAAATTTTTGGAAAAAATTTTTGTCAAAATGTTTTTGGAAGCAATGTTGAGTGTACATGGAAACTCAACATACACTAATGCATCATTTTTCAAACGATCATAACTAATTTTTGTATCAAGCGTTTCTCAATGTAGTATAGTGCATTTGATGCGGATTTTTAAGCTGCGTCGATCTGTGTTATCAGATTTGCGCTAGCTTAAAAATGCACCGAGATATCAACTGATATAAGTTCACACTTATATCCTCGATTTTCACCCTGAAGAATTAATTTTTTCGTTGAATAACATTGTCCATCGTCTTTGCCTTGAAAAACGGAATCTAAAAACATCTACTTTTTGCTAAATTATTTTGAAATTTTTCAAAAAAAGTTTTGTCAAAATGTTTTTGGAAGCAATGTTGAGTGTACATGGAAACTCAACATACACTAATGCATCATTTTTCAAACGATCATAACTAATTTTTGTATTAAGCGTTTCTCAATGTAGTATAGTGCATTTGATGCGGATTTTTAAGCTGCGTCGATCTGTGTTATCAGATTTGCGGTAGCTTAAAAATGCACCGAGATATCAACTGATATAAGTTCACACTTATATCCTCGATTTTCACCCTGAAGAATTAATTTTTTCGTTGAATAACATTGTCCATCGTCTTTGCCTTGAAAAACGGAATCTAAAAACATCTACTTTTTGCTAAATTATTTTGAAATTTTTCAAAAAAAGTTTTGTCAAAATGTTTTTGGAAGCAATGTTGAGTGTACATGGAAACTCAACATACACTAATGCATCATTTTTCAAACGATCATAACTAATTTTTGTATTAAGCGTTTCTCAATGTAGTATAGTGCATTCGATGCGGATTTTTAAGCTGCGTCGATCTGTGTTATCAGATTTGCGCTAGCTTAAAAATGCACCGAGATATCAACTGATATAAGTTCACACTTATATCCTCAATTTTCACCCTGAAGAATTAATTTTTTCGTTGAATAACATTGTCCATCGTCTTTGCCTTGAGAAATGGAATCTAAAAACATCTACTTTTTGCTAAATTTATTTGAAATTTTTCGAAAAAATTTTTGTCAAAATGTTTTTGGAAGCAATGTTGAGTGTACATGGAAACTCAACATACACTAATGCATCATTTTTCAAACGATCATAACTAATTTTTGTATCAAGCGTTTCTCAATGTAGTATAGTGCATTTGATGCGGATTTTTAAGCTGCGTCGATCTGTGTTATCAGATTTGCGTTAGCTTAAAAATGCACCGAGATATCAACTGATATAAGTTCACACTTATATCCTCGATTTTCACCCTGAAGAATTATTTTTTTCGTTGAATAACATTGTCCATCGTATTTGCCTTGAAAAACGGAATCTAAAAACATCTACTTTTTGCTAAATTATTTTGAAATTTTTCAAAAAAAGTTTTGTCAAAATGTTTTTGGAAGCAATGTTGAGTGTACATGGAAACTCAACATACACTAATGCATCATTTTTCAAACGATCATAACTAATTTTTGTATTAAGCGTTTCTCAATGTAGTATAGTGCATTCGATGCGGATTTTTAAGCTGCGTCGATCTGTGTTATCAGATTTGCGCTAGCTTAAAAATGCACCGAGATATCAACTGATATAAGTTCACACTTATATCCTCAATTTTCACCCTGAAGAATTAATTTTTTCGTTGAATAACATTGTCCATCGTCTTTGCCTTGAGAAATGGAATCTAAAAACATCTACTTTTTGCTAAATTTATTTGAAATTTTTCGAAAAAATTTTTGTCAAAATGTTTTTGGAAGCAATGTTGAGTGTACATGGAAACTCAACATACACTAATGCATCATTTTTCAAACGATCATAACTAATTTTTGTATCAAGCGTTTCTCAATGTAGTATAGTGCATTTGATGCGGATTTTTAAGCTGCGTCGATCTGTGTTATCAGATTTGCGTTAGCTTAAAAATGCACCGAGATATCAACTGATATAAGTTCACACTTATATCCTCGATTTTCACCCTGAAGAATTATTTTTTTCGTTGAATAACATTGTCCATCGTATTTGCCTTGAAAAACGGAATCTAAAAACATCTACTTTTTGCTAAATTATTTTGAAATTTTTCAAAAAAAGTTTTGTCAAAATGTTTTTGGAAGCAATGTTGAGTGTACATGGAAACTCAACATACACTAATGCATCATTTTTCAAACGATCATAACTAATTTTTGTATTAAGCGTTTCTCAATGTAGTATAGTGCATTCGATGCGGATTTTTAAGCTGCGTCGATCTGTGTTATCAGATTTGCGCTAGCTTAAAAATGCACCGAGATATCAACTGATATAAGTTCACACTTATATCCTCAATTTTCACCCTGAAGAATTAATTTTTTCGTTGAATAACATTGTCCATCGTCTTTGCCTTGAAAAATGGAATCTAAAAACATCTACTTTTTGCTAAATTTATTTGAAATTTTTCGAAAAAATTTTTGTCAAAATGTTTTTGGAAGCAATGTTGAGTGTACATGGAAACTCAACATACACTAATGCATCATTTTTCAAACGATCATAACTAATTTTTGTATTAAGCCTTTCTCAATGTAGTATAGTGCATTCGATGCGGATTTTTAAGCTGCGTCGATCTGTGTTATCAGATTTGCGCTAGCTTAAAAATGCACCGAGATATCAATTGATATAAGTTCACACTTATATCCTCGATTTTCACCCTGAAGAATTATTTTTTTCGTTGAATAACATTGTCCATCGTCTTTGCCTTGTAAAATGGAATCTAAAAACATCTACTTTTTGCTAAATTATTTTGAAATTTTTGGAAAAAATTTTTGTCAAAATGTTTTTGGAAGCAATGTTGAGTGTACATGGAAACTCAACATACACTAATGCATCATTTTTCAAACGATCATAACTAATTTTTGTATTAAGCCTTTCTCAATGTAGTATAGTGCATTCGATGCGGATTTTTAAGCTGCGTCGATCTGTGTTATCAGATTTGCGCTAGCTTAAAAATGCACCGAGATATCAATTGATATAAGTTCACACTTATATCCTCGATTTTCACCCTGAAGAATTATTTTTTTCGTTGAATAACATTGTCCATCGTCTTTGCCTTGTAAAATGGAATCTAAAAACATCTACTTTTTGCTAAATTATTTTGAAATTTTTGGAAAAAATTTTTGTCAAAATGTTTTTGGAAGCAATGTTGAGTGTACATGGAAACTCAACATACACTAATGCATCATTTTTCAAACGATCATAACTAATTTTTGTATTAAGCCTTTCTCAATGTAGTATAGTGCATTCGATGCGGATTTTCAAGCTGCGTCGATCTGTGTTATCAGATTTGCGCTAGCTTAAAAATGCACCGAGATATCAACTGATATAAGTTCACACTTATATCCTCGATTTTCACTCTGAAGAATTATTTTTTTCGTTGAATAACATTGTCCATCGTCTTTGCCTTGAAAAATGGAATCTAAAAACATCTACTTTTTGCTAAATTATTTTGAAATTTTTCGAAAAAATTTTTGTCAAAATGTTTTTGGAAGCAATGTTGAGTGTACATGGAAACTCAACATACACTAATGCATCATTTTTCAAACGATCATAACTAATTTTTGTATTAAGCGTTTCTCAATGTAGTATAGTGCATTCGATGCGGATTTTTAAGTTTCGTCGATCTGTGTTATCAGATTTGCGCTAGCTTAAAAATGCACCGAGATATCAACTGATATAAGTTCACACTTATATCCTCGATTTTCACCCTGAAGAATTATTTTTTTCGTTGAATAACATTGTCCATCGTCTTTGCCTTGAAAAATGGAATCTAAAAACATCTACTTTTTGCTAAATTATTTCGAAATTTTTCGAAAAAATTTTTGTCAAAATGTTTTTGGAAGCAATGTTGAGTGTACATGGAAACTCAACATACACTAATGCATCATTTTTCAAACGATCATAACTAATTTTTGTATTAAGTTTTTCTCAATGTAGTATAGTGCATTCGATGCGGATTTTTAAGCTGCGTCGATCTGTGTTATCAGATTTGCGCTAGCTTAAAAATGCACCGAGATATCAACTGATATAAGTTCACACTTATATCCTCGATTTTCACCCTGAAGAATTATTTTTTTCGTTGAATAACATTGTCCATCGTCTTTGCCTTGAAAAATGGAATCTAAAAACATCTACTTTTTGCTAAATTATTCTGAAATTTTTCAAAAAAATTTTTGTCAAAATGTTTTTGGTAGCAATGTTGAGTGTACATGGAAACTCAACATACACTAATGCATCATTTTTCAAACGATCATAACTAATTTTTGTATTAAGCGTTTCTCAATGTAGTATAGTGCATTCGATGCGGATTTTTAAGCTGCGTCGATCTGTGTTATCAGATTTGCGCTAGCTTAAAAATGCACCGAGATATCAATTGATATAAGTTCACACTTATATCCTCGATTTTCACCCTGAAGAATTATTTTTTTCGTTGAATAACATTGTCCATCGTCTTTGCCTTGTAAAATGGAATCTAAAAACATCTACTTTTTGCTAAATTATTTTGAAATTTTTGGAAAAAATTTTTGTCAAAATGTTTTTGGAAGCAATGTTGAGTGTACATGGAAACTCAACATACACTAATGCATCATTTTTCAAACGATCATAACTAATTTTTGTATTAAGCCTTTCTCAATGTAGTATAGTGCATTCGATGCGGATTTTCAAGCTGCGTCGATCTGTGTTATCAGATTTGCGCTAGCTTAAAAATGCACCGAGATATCAACTGATATAAGTTCACACTTATATCCTCGATTTTCACCCTGAAGAATTAATTTTCTTGTTGAATAACATTGTCTATCGTCTTTGCCTTGAAAAATGGAATCTAAAAACATCTACTTTTTGCTAAATTATTCTGAAATTTTTCAAAAAAATTTTTGTCAAAATGTTTTTGGAAGCAATGTTGAGTGTACATGGAAACTCAACATACACTAATGCATCATTTTTCAAACGATCATAACTAATTTTTGTATTAAGCGTTTCTCAATGTAGTATAGTGCATTCGATGCGGATTTTTAAGCTGCGTCGATCTGTGTTATCAGATTTGCGCTAGCTTAAAAATGCACCGAGATATCAATTGATATAAGTTCACACTTATATCCTCGATTTTCACCCTGAAGAATTATTTTTTTCGTTGAATAACATTGTCCATCGTCTTTGCCTTGTAAAATGGAATCTAAAAACATCTACTTTTTGCTAAATTATTTTGAAATTTTTGGAAAAAATTTTTGTCAAAATGTTTTTGGAAGCAATGTTGAGTGTACATGGAAACTCAACATACACTAATGCATCATTTTTCAAACGATCATAACTAATTTTTGTATTAAGCCTTTCTCAATGTAGTATAGTGCATTCGATGCGGATTTTCAAGCTGCGTCGATCTGTGTTATCAGATTTGCGCTAGCTTAAAAATGCACCGAGATATCAACTGATATAAGTTCACACTTATATCCTCGATTTTCACCCTGAAGAATTAATTTTCTTGTTGAATAACATTGTCTATCGTCTTTGCCTTGAAAAATGGAATCTAAAAACATCTACTTTTTGCTAAATTATTCTGAAATTTTTCAAAAAAATTTTTGTCAAAATGTTTTTGGAAGCAATGTTGAGTGTACATGGAAACTCAACATACACTAATGCATCATTTTTCAAACGATCATAACTAATTTTTGTATTAAGCGTTTCTCAATGTAGTATAGTGCATTCGATGCGGATTTTTAAGCTGCGTCGATCTGTGTTATCAGATTTGCGCTAACTTAAAAATGCACCGAGATATCAACTGATATAAGTTCACACTTATATCCTCGATTTTCACTCTGAAGAATTATTTTTTTCGTTGAATAACATTGTCCATCGTCTTTGCCTTGAAAAATGGAATCTAAAAACATCTACTTTTTGCTAAATTATTTTGAAATTTTTCGAAAAAATTTTTGTCAAAATGTTTTTGGAAGCAATGTTGAGTGTACATGGAAACTCAACATACACTAATGCATCATTTTTCAAACGATCATAACTAATTTTTGTATTAAGCGTTTCTCAATGTAGTATAGTGCATTCAATGCGGATTTTTAAGCTGCGTCGATCTGTGTTATCAGATTTGCGCTAGCTTAAAAATGCACCGAGATATCAATTGATATAAGTTCACACTTATATCCTCGATTTTCACCCTGAAGAATTATTTTTTTCGTTGAATAACATTGTCCATCGTCTTTGCCTTGTAAAATGGAATCTAAAAACATCTACTTTTTGCTAAATTATTTTGAAATTTTTCAAAAAAAGTTTTGTCAAAATGTTTTTGGAAGCAATGTTGAGTGTACATGGAAACTCAACATACACTAATGCATCATTTTTCAAACGATCATAACTAATTTTTGTATTAAGCGTTTCTCAATGTAGTATAGTGCATTCGATGCGGATTTTTAAGCTGCGTCGATCTGTGTTATCAGATTTGCGCTAGCTTAAAAATGCACCGAGATATCAATTGATATAAGTTCACACTTATATCCTCGATTTTCACCCTGAAGAATTATTTTTTTCGTTGAATAACATTGTCCATCGTCTTTGCCTTGTAAAATGGAATCTAAAAACATCTACTTTTTGCTAAATTATTTTGAAATTTTTGGAAAAAATTTTTGTCAAAATGTTTTTGGAAGCAATGTTGAGTGTACATGGAAACTCAACATACACTAATGCATCATTTTTCAAACGATCATAACTAATTTTTGTATTAAGCCTTTCTCAATGTAGTATAGTGCATTCGATGCGGATTTTCAAGCTGCGTCGATCTGTGTTATCAGATTTGCGCTAGCTTAAAAATGCACCGAGATATCAACTGATATAAGTTCACACTTATATCCTCAATTTTCACCCTGAAGAATTAATTTTTTCGTTGAATAACATTGTCCATCGTCTTTTCCTTGAGAAATGGAATCTAAAAACATCTACTTTTTGCTAAATTTATTTGAAATTTTTCGAAAAAATTTTTGTCAAAATGTTTTTGGAAGCAATGTTGAGTGTACATGGAAACTCAACATACACTAATGCATCATTTTTCAAACGATCATAACTAATTTTTGTATCAAGCGTTTCTCAATGTAGTATAGTGCATTTGATGCGGATTTTTAAGCTGCGTCGATCTGTGTTATCAGATTTGCGCTAGCTTAAAAATGCACCGAGATATCAACTGATATAAGTTCACACTTATATCCTCGATTTTCACCCTGAAGAATTGATTTTTTCGTTGAATAACATTGTTCATCGTCTTTGCCTTGAAAAAAAGAATTTAAAAACATCTACTTTTTGCTAAATTATTTTGAAATTTTTCGAAAAAATTTTTGTCAAAATGTTTTTGGAAGCAATGTTGAGTGTACATGGAAACTCAACATACACTAATGCATCATTTTTCAAACGATCATAACTAATTTTTGTATCAAGCGTTTCTCAATGTAGTATAGTGCATTCGATGCGGATTTTTAAGTTGCGTCGATCTGTGTTATCAGATTTGCGCTAGCTTAAAAATGCACCGAGATATCAACTGATATAAGTTCACACTTATATCCTCGATTTTCACCCTGAAGAATTATTTTTTTCGTTGAATAACATTGTCCATCGTCTTTGCCTTGAAAAATGGAATCTAAAAACATCTACTTTTTGCTAAATTATTTCGAAATTTTTCGAAAAAATTTTTGTCAAAATGTTTTTGGAAGCAATGTTGAGTGTACATGGAAACTCAACATACACTAATGCATCATTTTTCAAACGATCATAACTAATTTTTGTATTAAGTTTTTCTCAATGTAGTATAGTGCATTCGATGCGGATTTTTAAGCTGCGTCGATCTGTGTTATCAGATTTGCGCTAGCTTAAAAATGCACCGAGATATCAACTGATATAAGTTCACACTTATATCCTCGATTTTCACCCTGAAGAATTATTTTTTTCGTTGAATAACATTGTCCATCGTCTTTGCCTTGAAAAATGGAATCTAAAAACATCTACTTTTTGCTAAATTATTCTGAAATTTTTCAAAAAAATTTTTGTCAAAATGTTTTTGGTAGCAATGTTGAGTGTACATGGAAACTCAACATACACTAATGCATCATTTTTCAAACGATCATAACTAATTTTTGTATTAAGCGTTTCTCAATGTAGTATAGTGCATTCGATGCGGATTTTTAAGCTGCGTCGATCTGTGTTATCAGATTTGCGCTAGCTTAAAAATGCACCGAGATATCAATTGATATAAGTTCACACTTATATCCTCGATTTTCACCCTGAAGAATTATTTTTTTCGTTGAATAACATTGTCCATCGTCTTTGCCTTGTAAAATGGAATCTAAAAACATCTACTTTTTGCTAAATTATTTTGAAATTTTTGGAAAAAATTTTTGTCAAAATGTTTTTGGAAGCAATGTTGAGTGTACATGGAAACTCAACATACACTAATGCATCATTTTTCAAACGATCATAACTAATTTTTGTATCAAGCGTTTCTCAATGTAGTATAGTGCATTTGATGCGGATTTTTAAGCTGCGTCGATCTGTGTTATCAGATTTGCGGTAGCTTAAAAATGCACCGAGATATCAACTGATTTAAGTTCACACTTATATCCTCGATTTTCACCCTGAAGAATTAATTTTTTCGTTGAATAACATTGTCCATCGTCTTTGCCTTGAAAAACGGAATCTAAAAACATCTACTTTTTGCTAAATTATTTTGAAATTTTTCAAAAAAAGTTTTGTCAAAATGTTTTTGGAAGCAATGTTGAGTGTACATGGAAACTCAACATACACTAATGCATCATTTTTCAAACGATCATAACTAATTTTTGTATTAAGCGTTTCTCAATGTAGTATAGTGCATTCGATGCGGATTTTTAAGCTGCGTCGATCTGTGTTATCAGATTTGCGCTAGCTGAAAAATGCACCGAGATATCAACTGATATAAGTTCACACTTATATCCTCAATTTTCACCCTGAAGAATTAATTTTTTCGTTGAATAACATTGTCCATCGTCTTTGCCTTGAGAAATGGAATCTAAAAACATCTACTTTTTGCTAAATTTATTTGAAATTTTTCGAAAAAATTTTTGTCAAAATGTTTTTGGAAGCAATGTTGAGTGTACATGGAAACTCAACATACACTAATGCATCATTTTTCAAACGATCATAACTAATTTTTGTATCAAGCGTTTCTCAATGTAGTATAGTGCATTTGATGCGGATTTTTAAGCTGCGTCGATCTGTGTTATCAGATTTGCGCTAGCTTAAAAATGCACCGAGATATCAACTGATATAAGTTCACACTTATATCCTCGATTTTAACCCTGAAGAATTATTTTTTTCGTTGAATAACATTGTCCATCGTCTTTGCCTTGAAAAACGGAATCTAAAAACATCTACTTTTTGCTAAATTATTTTGAAATTTTTCAAAAAAAGTTTTGTCAAAATGTTTTTGGAAGCAATGTTGAGTGTACATGGAAACTCAACATACACTAATGCATCATTTTTCAAACGATCATAACTAATTTTTGTATTAAGCGTTTCTCAATGTAGTATAGTGCATTCGATGCGGATTTTTAAGCTGCGTCGATCTGTGTTATCAGATTTGCGCTAGCTTAAAAATGCACCGAGATATCAATTGATATAAGTTCACACTTATATCCTCGATTTTCACCCTGAAGAATTATTTTTTTCGTTGAATAACATTGTCCATCGTCTTTGCCTTGTAAAATAGAATCTAAAAACATCTACTTTTTGCTAAATTATTTTGAAATTTTTGGAAAAAATTTTTGTCAAAATGTTTTTGGAAGCAATGTTGAGTGTACATGGAAACTCAACATACACTAATGCATCATTTTTCAAACGATCATAACTAATTTTTGTATCAAGCGTTTCTCAATGTAGTATAGTGCATTTGATGCGGATTTTTAAGCTGCGTCGATCTGTGTTATCAGATTTGCGCTAGCTTAAAAATGCACCGAGATATCAACTGATATAAGTTCACACTTATATCCTCGATTTTAACCCTGAAGAATTATTTTTTTCGTTGAATAACATTGTCCATCGTCTTTGCCTTGAAAAACGGAATCTAAAAACATCTACTTTTTGCTAAATTATTTTGAAATTTTTCAAAAAAAGTTTTGTCAAAATGTTTTTGGAAGCAATGTTGAGTGTACATGGAAACTCAACATACACTAATGCATCATTTTTCAAACGATCATAACTAATTTTTGTATTAAGCGTTTCTCAATGTAGTATAGTGCATTCGATGCGGATTTTTAAGCTGCGTCGATCTGTGTTATCAGATTTGCGCTAGCTTAAAAATGCACCGAGATATCAATTGATATAAGTTCACACTTATATCCTCGATTTTCACCCTGAAGAATTATTTTTTTCGTTGAATAACATTGTCCATCGTCTTTGCCTTGTAAAATAGAATCTAAAAACATCTACTTTTTGCTAAATTATTTTGAAATTTTTGGAAAAAATTTTTGTCAAAATGTTTTTGGAAGCAATGTTGAGTGTACATGGAAACTCAACATACACTAATGCATCATTTTTCAAACGATCATAACTAATTTTTGTATCAAGCGTTTCTCAATGTAGTATAGTGCATTTGATGCGGATTTTTAAGCTGCGTCGATCTGTGTTATCAGATTTGCGGTAGCTTAAAAATGCACCGAGATATCAACTGATATAAGTTCACACTTATATCCTCGATTTTCACCCTGAAGAATTAATTTTTTCGTTGAATAACATTGTCCATCGTCTTTGCCTTGAAAAACGGAATCTAAAAACATCTACTTTTTGCTAAATTATTTTGAAATTTTTCAAAAAAAGTTTTGTCAAAATGTTTTTGGAAGCAATGTTGAGTGTACATGGAAACTCAACATACACTAATGCATCATTTTTCAAACGATCATAACTAATTTTTGTATTAAGCGTTTCTCAATGTAGTATAGTGCATTCGATGCGGATTTTTAAGCTGCGTCGATCTGTGTTATCAGATTTGCGCTAGCTTAAAAATGCACCGAGATATCAACTGATATAAGTTCACACTTATATCCTCAATTTTCACCCTGAAGAATTAATTTTTTCGTTGAATAACATTGTCCATCGTCTTTGCCTTGAGAAATGGAATCTAAAAACATCTACTTTTTGCTAAATTTATTTGAAATTTTTCGAAAAAATTTTTGTCAAAATGTTTTTGGAAGCAATGTTGAGTGTACATGGAAACTCAACATACACTAATGCATCATTTTTCAAACGATCATAACTAATTTTTGTATCAAGCGTTTCTCAATGTAGTATAGTGCATTTGATGAGGATTTTTAAGCTGCGTCGATCTGTGTTATCAGATTTGCGCTAGCTTGAAAATGCACCGAGATATCAACTGATATAAGTTCACACTTATATCCTCGATTTTCACCCTGAAGAATTATTTTTTTCGTTGAATAACATTGTCCATCGTCTTTGCCTTGAAAAACGGAATCTAAAAACATCTACTTTTTGCTAAATTATTTTGAAATTTTTCAAAAAAAGTTTTGTCAAAATGTTTTTGGAAGCAATGTTGAGTGTACATGGAAACTCAACATACACTAATGCATCATTTTTCAAACGATCATAACTAATTTTTGTATTAAGCGTTTCTCAATGTAGTATAGTGCATTCGATGCGGATTTTTAAGCTGCGTCGATCTGTGTTATCAGATTTGCGCTAGCTTAAAAATGCACCGAGATATCAATTGATATAAGTTCACACTTATATCCTCGATTTTCACCCTGAAGAATTATTTTTTTCGTTGAATAACATTGTCCATCGTCTTTGCCTTGTAAAATGGAATCTAAAAACATCTACTTTTTGCTAAATTATTTTGAAATTTTTGGAAAAAATTTTTGTCAAAATGTTTTTGGAAGCAATGTTGAGTGTACATGGAAACTCAACATACACTAATGCATCATTTTTCAAACGATCATAACTAATTTTTGTATCAAGCGTTTCTCAATGTAGTATAGTGCATTTGATGCGGATTTTTAAGCTGCGTCGATCTGTGTTATCAGATTTGCGGTAGCTTAAAAATGCACCGAGATATCAACTGATATAAGTTCACACTTATATCCTCGATTTTCACCCTGAAGAATTATTTTTTTCGTTGAATAACATTGTCCATCGTCTTTGCCTTGAAAAACGGAATCTAAAAACATCTACTTTTTGCTAAATTATTTTGAAATTTTTCAAAAAAAGTTTTGTCAAAATGTTTTTGGAAGCAATGTTGAGTGTACATGGAAACTCAACATACACTAATGCATCATTTTTCAAACGATCATAACTAATTTTTGTATTAAGCGTTTCTCAATGTAGTATAGTGCATTCGATGCGGATTTTTAAGCTGCGTCGATCTGTGTTATCAGATTTGCGCTAGCTTAAAAATGCACCGAGATATCAACTGATATAAGTTCACACTTATATCCTCAATTTTCACCCTGAAGAATTAATTTTTTCGTTGAATAACATTGTCCATCGTCTTTGCCTTGAGAAATGGAATCTAAAAACATCTACTTTTTGCTAAATTTATTTGAAATTTTTCGAAAAAATTTTTGTCAAAATGTTTTTGGAAGCAATGTTGAGTGTACATGGAAACTCAACATACACTAATGCATCATTTTTCAAACGATCATAACTAATTTTTGTATCAAGCGTTTCTCAATGTAGTATAGTGCATTTGATGCGGATTTTTAAGCTGCGTCGATCTGTGTTATCAGATTTGCGTTAGCTTAAAAATGCACCGAGATATCAACTGATATAAGTTCACACTTATATCCTCGATTTTCACCCTGAAGAATTATTTTTTTCGTTGAATAACATTGTCCATCGTCTTTGCCTTGAAAAACGGAATCTAAAAACATCTACTTTTTGCTAAATTATTTTGAAATTTTTCAAAAAAAGTTTTGTCAAAATGTTTTTGGAAGCAATGTTGAGTGTACATGGAAACTCAACATACACTAATGCATCATTTTTCAAACTATCATAACTAATTTTTGTATTAAGCGTTTCTCAATGTAGTATAGTGCATTCGATGCGGATTTTTAAGCTGCGTCGATCTGTGTTATCAGATTTGCGCTAGCTTAAAAATGCACCGAGATATCAACTGATATAAGTTCACACTTATATCCTCAATTTTCACCCTGAAGAATTAATTTTTTCGTTGAATAACATTGTCCATCGTCTTTGCCTTGAGAAATGGAATCTAAAAACATCTACTTTTTGCTAAATTTATTTGAAATTTTTCGAAAAAATTTTTGTCAAAATGTTTTTGGAAGCAATGTTGAGTGTACATGGAAACTCAACATACACTAATGCATCATTTTTCAAACGATCATAACTAATTTTTGTATCAAGCGTTTCTCAATGTAGTATAGTGCATTTGATGCGGATTTTTAAGCTGCGTCGATCTGTGTTATCAGATTTGCGTTAGCTTAAAAATGCACCGAGATATCAACTGATATAAGTTCACACTTATATCCTCGATTTTCACCCTGAAGAATTATTTTTTTCGTTGAATAACATTGTCCATCGTCTTTGCCTTGAAAAACGGAATCTAAAAACATCTACTTTTTGCTAAATTATTTTGAAATTTTTCAAAAAAAGTTTTGTCAAAATGTTTTTGGAAGCAATGTTGAGTGTACATGGAAACTCAACATACACTAATGCATCATTTTTCAAACGATCATAACTAATTTTTGTATTAAGCGTTTCTCAATGTAGTATAGTGCATTCGATGCGGATTTTTAAGCTGCGTCGATCTGTGTTATCAGATTTGCGCTAGCTTAAAAATGCACCGAGATATCAACTGATATAAGTTCACACTTATATCCTCAATTTTCACCCTGAAGAATTAATTTTTTCGTTGAATAACATTGTCCATCGTCTTTGCCTTGAGAAATGGAATCTAAAAACATCTACTTTTTGCTAAATTTATTTGAAATTTTTCGAAAAAATTTTTGTCAAAATGTTTTTGGAAGCAATGTTGAGTGTACATGGAAACTCAACATACACTAATGCATCATTTTTCAAACGATCATAACTAATTTTTGTATCAAGCGTTTCTCAATGTAGTATAGTGCATTTGATGCGGATTTTTAAGCTGCGTCGATCTGTGTTATCAGATTTGCGCTAGCTTAAAAATGCACCGAGATATCAACTGATATAAGTTCACACTTATATCCTCGATTTTCACCCTGAAGAATTGATTTTTTCGTTGAATAACATTGTTCATCGTCTTTGCCTTGAAAAAAAGAATTTAAAAACATCTACTTTTTGCTAAATTATTTTGAAATTTTTCGAAAAAATTTTTGTCAAAATGTTTTTGGAAGCAATGTTGAGTGTACATGGAAACTCAACATACACTAATGCATCATTTTTCAAACGATCATAACTAATTTTTGTATCAAGCGTTTCTCAATGTAGTATAGTGCATTCGATGCGGATTTTTAAGTTTCGTCGATCTGTGTTATCAGATTTGCGCTAGCTTAAAAATGCACCGAGATATCAACTGATATAAGTTCACACTTATATCCTCGATTTTCACCCTGAAGAATTATTTTTTTCGTTGAATAACATTGTCCATCGTCTTTGCCTTGAAAAATGGAATCTAAAAACATCTACTTTTTGCTAAATTATTTCGAAATTTTTCGAAAAAATTTTTGTCAAAATGTTTTTGGAAGCAATGTTGAGTGTACATGGAAACTCAACATACACTAATGCATCATTTTTCAAACGATCATAACTAATTTTTGTATTAAGTTTTTCTCAATGTAGTATAGTGCATTCGATGCGGATTTTTAAGCTGCGTCGATCTGTGTTATCAGATTTGCGCTAGCTTAAAAATGCACCGAGATATCAACTGATATAAGTTCACACTTATATCCTCGATTTTCACCCTGAAGAATTATTTTTTTCGTTGAATAACATTGTCCATCGTCTTTGCCTTGAAAAATGGAATCTAAAAACATCTACTTTTTGCTAAATTTTTCTGAAATTTTTCAAAAAAATTTTTGTCAAAATGTTTTTGGTAGCAATGTTGAGTGTACATGGAAACTCAACATACACTAATGCATCATTTTTCAAACGATCATAACTAATTTTTGTATTAAGCGTTTCTCAATGTAGTATAGTGCATTCGATGCGGATTTTTAAGCTGCGTCGATCTGTGTTATCAGATTTGCGCTAGCTTAAAAATGCACCGAGATATCAATTGATATAAGTTCACACTTATATCCTCGATTTTCACCCTGAAGAATTATTTTTTTCGTTGAATAACATTGTCCATCGTCTTTGCCTTGTAAAATGGAATCTAAAAACATCTACTTTTTGCTAAATTATTTTGAAATTTTTGGAAAAAATTTTTGTCAAAATGTTTTTGGAAGCAATGTTGAGTGTACATGGAAACTCAACATACACTAATGCATCATTTTTCAAACGATCATAACTAATTTTTGTATTAAGCCTTTCTCAATGTAGTATAGTGCATTCGATGCGGATTTTCAAGCTGCGTCGATCTGTGTTATCAGATTTGCGCTAGCTTAAAAATGCACCGAGATATCAACTGATATAAGTTCACACTTATATCCTCGATTTTCACCCTGAAGAATTAATTTTCTTGTTGAATAACATTGTCTATCGTCTTTGCCTTGAAAAATGGAATCTAAAAACATCTACTTTTTGCTAAATTATTTTGAAATTTTTCAAAAAAATTTTTGTCAAAATGTTTTTGGAAGCAATGTTGAGTGTACATGGAAACTCAACATACACTAATGCATCATTTTTCAAACGATCATAACTAATTTTCGTATTAAGCGTTTCTCAATGTAGTATAGTGCATTCGATGCGGATTTTTAAGCTGCGTCGATCTGTGTTATCAGATTTGCGCTAGCTTAAAAATGCACCGAGATATCAATTGATATAAGTTCACACTTATATCCTCGATTTTCACCCTGAAGAATTATTTTTTTCGTTGAATAACATTGTCCATCGTCTTTGCCTTGTAAAATGGAATCTAAAAACATCTTCTTTTTGCTAAATTATTTTGAAATTTTTGGAAAAAATTTTTGTCAAAATGTTTTTGGAAGCAATGTTGAGTGTACATGGAAACTCAACATACACTAATGCATCATTTTTCAAACGATCATAACTAATTTTTGTATTAAGCCTTTCTCAATGTAGTATAGTGCATTCGATGCGGATTTTCAAGCTGCGTCGATCAGTGTTATCAGATTTGCGCTAGCTTAAAAATGCACCGAGATATCAACTGATATAAGTTCACACTTATATCCTCGATTTTCACCCTGAAGAATTAATTTTCTTGTTGAATAACATTGTCTATCGTCTTTGCCTTGAAAAATGGAATCTAAAAACATCTACTTTTTGCTAAATTATTCTGAAATTTTTCAAAAAAATTTTTGTCAAAATGTTTTTGGAAGCAATGTTGAGTGTACATGGAAACTCAACATACACTAATGCATCATTTTTCAAACGATCATAACTAATTTTTGTATTAAGCGTTTCTCAATGTAGTATAGTGCATTCGATGCGGATTTTTAAGCTGCGTCGATCTGTGTTATCAGATTTGCGCTAGCTTAAAAATGCACCGAGATATCAATTGATATAAGTTCACACTTATATCCTCGATTTTCACCCTGAAGAATTATTTTTTTCGTTGAATAACATTGTCCATCGTCTTTGCCTTGTAAAATGGAATCTAAAAACATCTACTTTTTGCTAAATTATTTTGAAATTTTTGGAAAAAATTTTTGTCAAAATGTTTTTGGAAGCAATGTTGAGTGTACATGGAAACTCAACATACACTAATGCATCATTTTTCAAACGATCATAACTAATTTTTGTATCAAGCGTTTCTCAATGTAGTATAGTGCATTTGATGCGGATTTTTAAGCTGCGTCGATCTGTGTTATCAGATTTGCGGTAGCTTAAAAATGCACCGAGATATCAACTGATATAAGTTCACACTTATATCCTCGATTTTCACCCTGAAGAATTAATTTTTTCGTTGAATAACATTGTCCATCGTCTTTGCCTTGAAAAACGGAATCTAAAAACATCTACTTTTTGCTAAATTATTTTGAAATTTTTCAAAAAAAGTTTTGTCAAAATGTTTTTGGAAGCAATGTTGAGTGTACATGGAAACTCAACATACACTAATGCATCATTTTTCAAACGATCATAACTAATTTTTGTATTAAGCGTTTCTCAATGTAGTATAGTGCATTCGATGCGGATTTTTAAGCTGCGTCGATCTGTGTTATCAGATTTGCGCTAGCTTAAAAATGCACCGAGATATCAACTGATATAAGTTCACACTTATATCCTCAATTTTCACCCTGAAGAATTAATTTTTTCGTTGAATAACATTGTCCATCGTCTTTGCCTTGAAAAATGGAATCTAAAAACATCTACTTTTTGCTAAATTTTTCTGAAATTTTTCAAAAAAATTTTTGTCAAAATGTTTTTGGTAGCAATGTTGAGTGTACATGGAAACTCAACATACACTAATGCATCATTTTTCAAACGATCATAACTAATTTTTGTATTAAGCCTTTCTCAATGTAGTATAGTGCATTCGATGCGGATTTTCAAGCTGCGTCGATCTGTGTTATCAGATTTGCGCTAGCTTAAAAATGCACCGAGATATCAACTGATATAAGTTCACACTTATATCCTCGATTTTCACCCTGAAGAATTAATTTTCTTGTTGAATAACATTGTCTATCGTCTTTGCCTTGAAAAATGGAATCTAAAAACATCTACTTTTTGCTAAATTATTTTGAAATTTTTCAAAAAAATTTTTGTCAAAATGTTTTTGGAAGCAATGTTGAGTGTACATGGAAACTCAACATACACTAATGCATCATTTTTCAAACGATCATAACTAATTTTTGTATTAAGCGTTTCTCAATGTAGTATAGTGCATTCGATGCGGATTTTTAAGCTGCGTCGATCTGTGTTATCAGATTTGCGCTAGCTTAAAAATGCACCGAGATATCAATTGATATAAGTTCACACTTATATCCTCGATTTTCACCCTGAAGAATTATTTTTTTCGTTGAATAACATTGTCCATCGTCTTTGCCTTGTAAAATGGAATCTAAAAACATCTTCTTTTTGCTAAATTATTTTGAAATTTTTGGAAAAAATTTTTGTCAAAATGTTTTTGGAAGCAATGTTGAGTGTACATGGAAACTCAACATACACTAATGCATCATTTTTCAAACGATCATAACTAATTTTTGTATTAAGCCTTTCTCAATGTAGTATAGTGCATTCGATGCGGATTTTCAAGCTGCGTCGATCAGTGTTATCAGATTTGCGCTAGCTTAAAAATGCACCGAGATATCAACTGATATAAGTTCACACTTATATCCTCGATTTTCACCCTGAAGAATTAATTTTCTTGTTGAATAACATTGTCTATCGTCTTTGCCTTGAAAAATGGAATCTAAAAACATCTACTTTTTGCTAAATTATTCTGAAATTTTTCAAAAAAATTTTTGTCAAAATGTTTTTGGAAGCAATGTTGAGTGTACATGGAAACTCAACATACACTAATGCATCATTTTTCAAACGATCATAACTAATTTTTGTATTAAGCGTTTCTCAATGTAGTATAGTGCATTCGATGCGGATTTTTAAGCTGCGTCGATCTGTGTTATCAGATTTGCGCTAGCTTAAAAATGCACCGAGATATCAATTGATATAAGTTCACACTTATATCCTCGATTTTCACCCTGAAGAATTATTTTTTTCGTTGAATAACATTGTCCATCGTCTTTGCCTTGTAAAATGGAATCTAAAAACATCTACTTTTTGCTAAATTATTTTGAAATTTTTGGAAAAAATTTTTGTCAAAATGTTTTTGGAAGCAATGTTGAGTGTACATGGAAACTCAACATACACTAATGCATCATTTTTCAAACGATCATAACTAATTTTTGTATCAAGCGTTTCTCAATGTAGTATAGTGCATTTGATGCGGATTTTTAAGCTGCGTCGATCTGTGTTATCAGATTTGCGGTAGCTTAAAAATGCACCGAGATATCAACTGATATAAGTTCACACTTATATCCTCAATTTTCACCCTGAAGAATTAATTTTTTCGTTGAATAACATTGTCCATCGTCTTTGCCTTGAAAAATGGAATCTAAAAACATCTACTTTTTGCTAAATTTTTCTGAAATTTTTCAAAAAAATTTTTGTCAAAATGTTTTTGGTAGCAATGTTGAGTGTACATGGAAACTCAACATACACTAATGCATCATTTTTCAAACGATCATAACTAATTTTTGTATTAAGCCTTTCTCAATGTAGTATAGTGCATTCGATGCGGATTTTCAAGCTGCGTCGATCTGTGTTATCAGATTTGCGCTAGCTTAAAAATGCACCGAGATATCAACTGATATAAGTTCACACTTATATCCTCGATTTTCACCCTGAAGAATTAATTTTCTTGTTGAATAACATTGTCTATCGTCTTTGCCTTGAAAAATGGAATCTAAAAACATCTACTTTTTGCTAAATTATTTTGAAATTTTTCAAAAAAATTTTTGTCAAAATGTTTTTGGAAGCAATGTTGAGTGTACATGGAAACTCAACATACACTAATGCATCATTTTTCAAACGATCATAACTAATTTTTGTATTAAGCGTTTCTCAATGTAGTATAGTGCATTCGATGCGGATTTTTAAGCTGCGTCGATCTGTGTTATCAGATTTGCGCTAGCTTAAAAATGCACCGAGATATCAATTGATATAAGTTCACACTTATATCCTCGATTTTCACCCTGAAGAATTATTTTTTTCGTTGAATAACATTGTCCATCGTCTTTGCCTTGTAAAATGGAATCTAAAAACATCTTCTTTTTGCTAAATTATTTTGAAATTTTTGGAAAAAATTTTTGTCAAAATGTTTTTGGAAGCAATGTTGAGTGTACATGGAAACTCAACATACACTAATGCATCATTTTTCAAACGATCATAACTAATTTTTGTATTAAGCCTTTCTCAATGTAGTATAGTGCATTCGATGCGGATTTTCAAGCTGCGTCGATCAGTGTTATCAGATTTGCGCTAGCTTAAAAATGCACCGAGATATCAACTGATATAAGTTCACACTTATATCCTCGATTTTCACCCTGAAGAATTAATTTTCTTGTTGAATAACATTGTCTATCGTCTTTGCCTTGAAAAATGGAATCTAAAAACATCTACTTTTTGCTAAATTATTCTGAAATTTTTCAAAAAAATTTTTGTCAAAATGTTTTTGGAAGCAATGTTGAGTGTACATGGAAACTCAACATACACTAATGCATCATTTTTCAAACGATCATAACTAATTTTTGTATTAAGCGTTTCTCAATGTAGTATAGTGCATTCGATGCGGATTTTTAAGCTGCGTCGATCTGTGTTATCAGATTTGCGCTAGCTTAAAAATGCACCGAGATATCAATTGATATAAGTTCACACTTATATCCTCGATTTTCACCCTGAAGAATTATTTTTTTCGTTGAATAACATTGTCCATCGTCTTTGCCTTGTAAAATGGAATCTAAAAACATCTACTTTTTGCTAAATTATTTTGAAATTTTTGGAAAAAATTTTTGTCAAAATGTTTTTGGAAGCAATGTTGAGTGTACATGGAAACTCAACATACACTAATGCATCATTTTTCAAACGATCATAACTAATTTTTGTATCAAGCGTTTCTCAATGTAGTATAGTGCATTTGATGCGGATTTTTAAGCTGCGTCGATCTGTGTTATCAGATTTGCGGTAGCTTAAAAATGCACCGAGATATCAACTGATATAAGTTCACACTTATATCCTCGATTTTCACCCTGAAGAATTAATTTTTTCGTTGAATAACATTGTCCATCGTCTTTGCCTTGAAAAACGGAATCTAAAAACATCTACTTTTTGCTAAATTATTTTGAAATTTTTCAAAAAAAGTTTTGTCAAAATGTTTTTGGAAGCAATGTTGAGTGTACATGGAAACTCAACATACACTAATGCATCATTTTTCAAACGATCATAACTAATTTTTGTATCAAGCGTTTCTCAATGTAGTATAGTGCATTTGATGCGGATTTTTAAGCTGCGTCGATCTGTGTTATCAGATTTGCGGTAGCTTAAAAATGCACCGAGATATCAACTGATATAAGTTCACACTTATATCCTCAATTTTCACCCTGAAGAATTAATTTTTTCGTTGAATAACATTGTCCATCGTCTTTGCCTTGAAAAATGGAATCTAAAAACATCTACTTTTTGCTAAATTTTTCTGAAATTTTTCAAAAAAATTTTTGTCAAAATGTTTTTGGTAGCAATGTTGAGTGTACATGGAAACTCAACATACACTAATGCATCATTTTTCAAACGATCATAACTAATTTTTGTATTAAGCCTTTCTCAATGTAGTATAGTGCATTCGATGCGGATTTTCAAGCTGCGTCGATCTGTGTTATCAGATTTGCGCTAGCTTAAAAATGCACCGAGATATCAACTGATATAAGTTCACACTTATATCCTCGATTTTCACCCTGAAGAATTAATTTTCTTGTTGAATAACATTGTCTATCGTCTTTGCCTTGAAAAATGGAATCTAAAAACATCTACTTTTTGCTAAATTATTTTGAAATTTTTCAAAAAAATTTTTGTCAAAATGTTTTTGGAAGCAATGTTGAGTGTACATGGAAACTCAACATACACTAATGCATCATTTTTCAAACGATCATAACTAATTTTTGTATTAAGCGTTTCTCAATGTAGTATAGTGCATTCGATGCGGATTTTTAAGCTGCGTCGATCTGTGTTATCAGATTTGCGCTAGCTTAAAAATGCACCGAGATATCAATTGATATAAGTTCACACTTATATCCTCGATTTTCACCCTGAAGAATTATTTTTTTCGTTGAATAACATTGTCCATCGTCTTTGCCTTGTAAAATGGAATCTAAAAACATCTTCTTTTTGCTAAATTATTTTGAAATTTTTGGAAAAAATTTTTGTCAAAATGTTTTTGGAAGCAATGTTGAGTGTACATGGAAACTCAACATACACTAATGCATCATTTTTCAAACGATCATAACTAATTTTTGTATTAAGCCTTTCTCAATGTAGTATAGTGCATTCGATGCGGATTTTCAAGCTGCGTCGATCAGTGTTATCAGATTTGCGCTAGCTTAAAAATGCACCGAGATATCAACTGATATAAGTTCACACTTATATCCTCGATTTTCACCCTGAAGAATTAATTTTCTTGTTGAATAACATTGTCTATCGTCTTTGCCTTGAAAAATGGAATCTAAAAACATCTACTTTTTGCTAAATTATTCTGAAATTTTTCAAAAAAATTTTTGTCAAAATGTTTTTGGAAGCAATGTTGAGTGTACATGGAAACTCAACATACACTAATGCATCATTTTTCAAACGATCATAACTAATTTTTGTATTAAGCGTTTCTCAATGTAGTATAGTGCATTCGATGCGGATTTTTAAGCTGCGTCGATCTGTGTTATCAGATTTGCGCTAGCTTAAAAATGCACCGAGATATCAATTGATATAAGTTCACACTTATATCCTCGATTTTCACCCTGAAGAATTATTTTTTTCGTTGAATAACATTGTCCATCGTCTTTGCCTTGTAAAATGGAATCTAAAAACATCTTCTTTTTGCTAAATTATTTTGAAATTTTTGGAAAAAATTTTTGTCAAAATGTTTTTGGAAGCAATGTTGAGTGTACATGGAAACTCAACATACACTAATGCATCATTTTTCAAACGATCATAACTAATTTTTGTATTAAGCCTTTCTCAATGTAGTATAGTGCATTCGATGCGGATTTTCAAGCTGCGTCGATCAGTGTTATCAGATTTGCGCTAGCTTAAAAATGCACCGAGATATCAACTGATATAAGTTCACACTTATATCCTCGATTTTCACCCTGAAGAATTAATTTTCTTGTTGAATAACATTGTTTATCGTCTTTGCCTTGAAAAATGGAATCTAAAAACATCTACTTTTTGCTAAATTATTCTGAAATTTTTCAAAAAAATTTTTGTCAAAATGTTTTTGGAAGCAATGTTGAGTGTACATGGAAACTCAACATACACTAATGCATCATTTTTCAAACGATCATAACTAATTTTTGTATTAAGCGTTTCTCAATGTAGTATAGTGCATTCGATGCGGATTTTTAAGCTGCGTCGATCTGTGTTATCAGATTTGCGCTAGCTTAAAAATGCACCGAGATATCAATTGATATAAGTTCACACTTATATCCTCGATTTTCACCCTGAAGAATTATTTTTTTCGTTGAATAACATTGTCCATCGTCTTTGCCTTGTAAAATGGAATCTAAAAACATCTACTTTTTGCTAAATTATTTTGAAATTTTTGGAAAAAATTTTTGTCAAAATGTTTTTGGAAGCAATGTTGAGTGTACATGGAAACTCAACATACACTAATGCATCATTTTTCAAACGATCATAACTAATTTTTGTATCAAGCGTTTCTCAATGTAGTATAGTGCATTTGATGCGGATTTTTAAGCTGCGTCGATCTGTGTTATCAGATTTGCGGTAGCTTAAAAATGCACCGAGATATCAACTGATATAAGTTCACACTTATATCCTCGATTTTCACCCTGAAGAATTAATTTTTTCGTTGAATAACATTGTCCATCGTCTTTGCCTTGAAAAACGGAATCTAAAAACATCTACTTTTTGCTAAATTATTTTGAAATTTTTCAAAAAAAGTTTTGTCAAAATGTTTTTGGAAGCAATGTTGAGTGTACATGGAAACTCAACATACACTAATGCATCATTTTTCAAACGATCATAACTAATTTTTGTATTAAGCGTTTCTCAATGTAGTATAGTGCATTCGATGCGGATTTTTAAGCTGCGTCGATCTGTGTTATCAGATTTGCGCTAGCTTAAAAATGCACCGAGATATCAACTGATATAAGTTCACACTTATATCCTCAATTTTCACCCTGAAGAATTAATTTTTTCGTTGAATAACATTGTCCATCGTCTTTGCCTTGAGAAATGGAATCTAAAAACATCTACTTTTTGCTAAATTTATTTGAAATTTTTCGAAAAAATTTTTGTCAAAATGTTTTTGGAAGCAATGTTGAGTGTACATGGAAACTCAACATACACTAATGCATCATTTTTCAAACGATCATAACTAATTTTTGTATCAAGCGTTTCTCAATGTAGTATAGTGCATTTGATGCGGATTTTTAAGCTGCGTCGATCTGTGTTATCAGATTTGCGTTAGCTTAAAAATGCACCGAGATATCAACTGATATAAGTTCACACTTATATCCTCGATTTTCACCCTGAAGAATTATTTTTTTCGTTGAATAACATTGTCCATCGTCTTTGCCTTGAAAAACGGAATCTAAAAACATCTACTTTTTGCTAAATTATTTTGAAATTTTTCAAAAAAAGTTTTGTCAAAATGTTTTTGGAAGCAATGTTGAGTGTACATGGAAACTCAACATACACTAATGCATCATTTTTCAAACGATCATAACTAATTTTTGTATTAAGCGTTTCTCAATGTAGTATAGTGCATTCGATGCGGATTTTTAAGCTGCGTCGATCTGTGTTATCAGATTTGCGCTAGCTTAAAAATGCACCGAGATATCAACTGATATAAGTTCACACTTATATCCTCAATTTTCACCCTGAAGAATTAATTTTTTCGTTGAATAACATTGTCCATCGTCTTTGCCTTGAGAAATGGAATCTAAAAACATCTACTTTTTGCTAAATTTATTTGAAATTTTTCGAAAAAATTTTTGTCAAAATGTTTTTGGAAGCAATGTTGAGTGTACATGGAAACTCAACATACACTAATGCATCATTTTTCAAACGATCATAACTAATTTTTGTATCAAGCGTTTCTCAATGTAGTATAGTGCATTTGATGCGGATTTTTAAGCTGCGTCGATCTGTGTTATCAGATTTGCGCTAGCTTAAAAATGCACCGAGATATCAACTGATATAAGTTCACACTTATATCCTCGATTTTCACCCTGAAGAATTGATTTTTTCGTTGAATAACATTGTTCATCGTCTTTGCCTTGAAAAAAAGAATTTAAAAACATCTACTTTTTGCTAAATTATTTTGAAATTTTTCGAAAAAATTTTTGTCAAAATGTTTTTGGAAGCAATGTTGAGTGTACATGGAAACTCAACATACACTAATGCATCATTTTTCAAACGATCATAACTAATTTTTGTATCAAGCGTTTCTCAATGTAGTATAGTGCATTCGATGCGGATTTTTAAGTTTCGTCGATCTGTGTTATCAGATTTGCGCTAGCTTAAAAATGCACCGAGATATCAACTGATATAAGTTCACACTTATATCCTCGATTTTCACCCTGAAGAATTATTTTTTTCGTTGAATAACATTGTCCATCGTCTTTGCCTTGAAAAATGGAATCTAAAAACATCTACTTTTTGCTAAATTATTTCGAAATTTTTCGAAAAAATTTTTGTCAAAATGTTTTTGGAAGCAATGTTGAGTGTACATGGAAACTCAACATACACTAATGCATCATTTTTCAAACGATCATAACTAATTTTTGTATTAAGTTTTTCTCAATGTAGTATAGTGCATTCGATGCGGATTTTTAAGCTGCGTCGATCTGTGTTATCAGATTTGCGCTAGCTTAAAAATGCACCGAGATATCAACTGATATAAGTTCACACTTATATCCTCGATTTTCACCCTGAAGAATTATTTTTTTCGTTGAATAACATTGTCCATCGTCTTTGCCTTGAAAAATGGAATCTAAAAACATCTACTTTTTGCTAAATTATTTTGAAATTTTTGGAAAAAATTTTTGTCAAAATGTTTTTGGTAGCAATGTTGAGTGTACATGGAAACTCAACATACACTAATGCATCATTTTTCAAACGATCATAACTAATTTTTGTATTAAGCGTTTCTCAATGTAGTATAGTGCATTCGATGCGGATTTTCAAGCTGCGTCGATCTGTGTTATCAGATTTGCGCTAGCTTAAAAATGCACCGAGATATCAATTGATATAAGTTCACACTTATATCCTCGATTTTCACCCTGAAGAATTATTTTTTTCGTTGAATAACATTGTCCATCGTCTTTGCCTTGTAAAATGGAATCTAAAAACATCTACTTTTTGCTAAATTATTTTGAAATTTTTGGAAAAAATTTTTGTCAAAATGTTTTTGGAAGCAATGTTGAGTGTACATGGAAACTCAACATACACTAATGCATCATTTTTCAAACGATCATAACTAATTTTTGTATTAAGCCTTTCTCAATGTAGTATAGTGCATTCGATGCGGATTTTCAAGCTGCGTCGATCTGTGTTATCAGATTTGCGCTAGCTTAAAAATGCACCGAGATATCAACTGATATAAGTTC
This sequence comes from Auanema rhodensis, assembly GCA_964057225.1. Taxonomy (NCBI): domain Eukaryota; kingdom Metazoa; phylum Nematoda; class Chromadorea; order Rhabditida; family Rhabditidae; genus Auanema; species Auanema rhodense. The sequence continues at coordinate 1,669,557 of OZ059899.1, read as the reverse complement.
ACACTTATATCCTCGATTTTCACCCTGAAGAATTAATTTTCTTGTTGAATAACATTGTCTATCGTCTTTGCCTTGAAAAATGGAATCTAAAAACATCTACTTTTTGCTAAATTATTTTGAAATTTTTCAAAAAAATTTTTGTCAAAATGTTTTTGGAAGCAATGTTGAGTGTACATGGAAACTCAACATACACTAATGCATCATTTTTCAAACGATCATAACTAATTTTTGTATTAAGCGTTTCTCAATGTAGTATAGTGCATTCGATGCGGATTTTTAAGCTGCGTCGATCTGTGTTATCAGATTTGCGCTAGCTTAAAAATGCACCGAGATATCAATTGATATAAGTTCACACTTATATCCTCGATTTTCACCCTGAAGAATTATTTTTTTCGTTGAATAACATTGTCCATCGTCTTTGCCTTGTAAAATGGAATCTAAAAACATCTTCTTTTTGCTAAATTATTTTGAAATTTTTGGAAAAAATTTTTGTCAAAATGTTTTTGGAAGCAATGTTGAGTGTACATGGAAACTCAACATACACTAATGCATCATTTTTCAAACGATCATAACTAATTTTTGTATTAAGCCTTTCTCAATGTAGTATAGTGCATTCGATGCGGATTTTCAAGCTGCGTCGATCAGTGTTATCAGATTTGCGCTAGCTTAAAAATGCACCGAGATATCAACTGATATAAGTTCACACTTATATCCTCGATTTTCACCCTGAAGAATTAATTTTCTTGTTGAATAACATTGTCTATCGTCTTTGCCTTGAAAAATGGAATCTAAAAACATCTACTTTTTGCTAAATTATTCTGAAATTTTTCAAAAAAATTTTTGTCAAAATGTTTTTGGAAGCAATGTTGAGTGTACATGGAAACTCAACATACACTAATGCATCATTTTTCAAACGATCATAACTAATTTTTGTATTAAGCGTTTCTCAATGTAGTATAGTGCATTCGATGCGGATTTTTAAGCTGCGTCGATCTGTGTTATCAGATTTGCGCTAACTTAAAAATGCACCGAGATATCAACTGATATAAGTTCACACTTATATCCTCGATTTTCACTCTGAAGAATTATTTTTTTCGTTGAATAACATTGTCCATCGTCTTTGCCTTGAAAAATGGAATCTAAAAACATCTACTTTTTGCTAAATTATTTTGAAATTTTTCGAAAAAATTTTTGTCAAAATGTTTTTGGAAGCAATGTTGAGTGTACATGGAAACTCAACATACACTAATGCATCATTTTTCAAACGATCATAACTAATTTTTGTATTAAGCGTTTCTCAATGTAGTATAGTGCATTCGATGCGGATTTTTAAGTTTCGTCGATCTGTGTTATCAGATTTGCGCTAGCTTAAAAATGCACCGAGATATCAACTGATATAAGTTCACACTTATATCCTCGATTTTCACCCTGAAGAATTATTTTTTTCGTTGAATAACATTGTCCATCGTCTTTGCCTTGAAAAATGGAATCTAAAAACATCTACTTTTTGCTAAATTATTTCGAAATTTTTCGAAAAAATTTTTGTCAAAATGTTTTTGGAAGCAATGTTGAGTGTACTTGGAAACTCAACATACACTAATGCATCATTTTTCAAACGATCATAACTAATTTTTGTATTAAGTTTTTCTCAATGTAGTATAGTGCATTCGATGCGGATTTTTAAGCTGCGTCGATCTGTGTTATCAGATTTGCGCTAGCTTAAAAATGCACCGAGATATCAACTGATATAAGTTCACACTTATATCCTCGATTTTCACCCTGAAGAATTATTTTTTTCGTTGAATAACATTGTCCATCGTCTTTGCCTTGAAAAATGGAATCTAAAAACATCTACTTTTTGCTAAATTATTCTGAAATTTTTCAAAAAAATTTTTGTCAAAATGTTTTTGGTAGCAATGTTGAGTGTACATGGAAACTCAACATACACTAATGCATCATTTTTCAAACGATCATAACTAATTTTTGTATTAAGCGTTTCTCAATGTAGTATAGTGCATTCGATGCGGATTTTTAAGCTGCGTCGATCTGTGTTATCAGATTTGCGCTAGCTTAAAAATGCACCGAGATATCAATTGATATAAGTTCACACTTATATCCTCGATTTTCACCCTGAAGAATTATTTTTTTCGTTGAATAACATTGTCCATCGTCTTTGCCTTGTAAAATGGAATCTAAAAACATCTACTTTTTGCTAAATTATTTTGAAATTTTTGGAAAAAATTTTTGTCAAAATGTTTTTGGAAGCAATGTTGAGTGTACATGGAAACTCAACATACACTAATGCATCATTTTTCAAACGATCATAACTAATTTTTGTATTAAGCCTTTCTCAATGTAGTATAGTGCATTCGATGCGGATTTTCAAGCTGCGTCGATCTGTGTTATCAGATTTGCGCTAGCTTAAAAATGCACCGAGATATCAACTGATATAAGTTCACACTTATATCCTCGATTTTCACCCTGAAGAATTAATTTTCTTGTTGAATAACATTGTCTATCGTCTTTGCCTTGAAAAATGGAATCTAAAAACATCTACTTTTTGCTAAATTATTCTGAAATTTTTCAAAAAAATTTTTGTCAAAATGTTTTTGGAAGCAATGTTGAGTGTACATGGAAACTCAACATACACTAATGCATCATTTTTCAAACGATCATAACTAATTTTTGTATTAAGCGTTTCTCAATGTAGTATAGTGCATTCGATGCGGATTTTTAAGCTGCGTCGATCTGTGTTATCAGATTTGCGCTAGCTTAAAAATGCACCGAGATATCAATTGATATAAGTTCACACTTATATCCTCGATTTTCACCCTGAAGAATTATTTTTTTCGTTGAATAACATTGTCCATCGTCTTTGCCTTGTAAAATGGAATCTAAAAACATCTACTTTTTGCTAAATTATTTTGAAATTTTTGGAAAAAATTTTTGTCAAAATGTTTTTGGAAGCAATGTTGAGTGTACATGGAAACTCAACATACACTAATGCATCATTTTTCAAACGATCATAACTAATTTTTGTATTAAGCGTTTCTCAATGTAGTATAGTGCATTCGATGCGGATTTTCAAGCTGCGTCGATCTGTGTTATCAGATTTGCGCTAGCTTAAAAATGCACCGAGATATCAATTGATATAAGTTCACACTTATATCCTCGATTTTCACCCTGAAGAATTATTTTTTTCGTTGAATAACATTGTCCATCGTCTTTGCCTTGTAAAATGGAATCTAAAAACATCTACTTTTTGCTAAATTATTTTGAAATTTTTGGAAAAAATTTTTGTCAAAATGTTTTTGGAAGCAATGTTGAGTGTACATGGAAACTCAACATACACTAATGCATCATTTTTCAAACGATCATAACTAATTTTTGTATTAAGCCTTTCTCAATGTAGTATAGTGCATTCGATGCGGATTTTCAAGCTGCGTCGATCTGTGTTATCAGATTTGCGCTAGCTTAAAAATGCACCGAGATATCAACTGATATAAGTTCACACTTATATCCTCGATTTTCACCCTGAAGAATTAATTTTCTTGTTGAATAACATTGTCTATCGTCTTTGCCTTGAAAAATGGAATCTAAAAACATCTACTTTTTGCTAAATTATTTTGAAATTTTTCAAAAAAATTTTTGTCAAAATGTTTTTGGAAGCAATGTTGAGTGTACATGGAAACTCAACATACACTAATGCATCATTTTTCAAACGATCATAACTAATTTTTGTATTAAGCGTTTCTCAATGTAGTATAGTGCATTCGATGCGGATTTTTAAGCTGCGTCGATCTGTGTTATCAGATTTGCGCTAGCTTAAAAATGCACCGAGATATCAATTGATATAAGTTCACACTTATATCCTCGATTTTCACCCTGAAGAATTATTTTTTTCGTTGAATAACATTGTCCATCGTCTTTGCCTTGTAAAATGGAATCTAAAAACATCTTCTTTTTGCTAAATTATTTTGAAATTTTTGGAAAAAATTTTTGTCAAAATGTTTTTGGAAGCAATGTTGAGTGTACATGGAAACTCAACATACACTAATGCATCATTTTTCAAACGATCATAACTAATTTTTGTATTAAGCCTTTCTCAATGTAGTATAGTGCATTCGATGCGGATTTTCAAGCTGCGTCGATCAGTGTTATCAGATTTGCGCTAGCTTAAAAATGCACCGAGATATCAACTGATATAAGTTCACACTTATATCCTCGATTTTCACCCTGAAGAATTAATTTTCTTGTTGAATAACATTGTCTATCGTCTTTGCCTTGAAAAATGGAATCTAAAAACATCTACTTTTTGCTAAATTATTCTGAAATTTTTCAAAAAAATTTTTGTCAAAATGTTTTTGGAAGCAATGTTGAGTGTACATGGAAACTCAACATACACTAATGCATCATTTTTCAAACGATCATAACTAATTTTTGTATTAAGCGTTTCTCAATGTAGTATAGTGCATTCGATGCGGATTTTTAAGCTGCGTCGATCTGTGTTATCAGATTTGCGCTAACTTAAAAATGCACCGAGATATCAACTGATATAAGTTCACACTTATATCCTCGATTTTCACTCTGAAGAATTATTTTTTTCGTTGAATAACATTGTCCATCGTCTTTGCCTTGAAAAATGGAATCTAAAAACATCTACTTTTTGCTAAATTATTTTGAAATTTTTCGAAAAAATTTTTGTCAAAATGTTTTTGGAAGCAATGTTGAGTGTACATGGAAACTCAACATACACTAATGCATCATTTTTCAAACGATCATAACTAATTTTTGTATTAAGCGTTTCTCAATGTAGTATAGTGCATTCGATGCGGATTTTTAAGTTTCGTCGATCTGTGTTATCAGATTTGCGCTAGCTTAAAAATGCACCGAGATATCAACTGATATAAGTTCACACTTATATCCTCGATTTTCACCCTGAAGAATTATTTTTTTCGTTGAATAACATTGTCCATCGTCTTTGCCTTGAAAAATGGAATCTAAAAACATCTACTTTTTGCTAAATTATTTCGAAATTTTTCGAAAAAATTTTTGTCAAAATGTTTTTGGAAGCAATGTTGAGTGTACTTGGAAACTCAACATACACTAATGCATCATTTTTCAAACGATCATAACTAATTTTTGTATTAAGTTTTTCTCAATGTAGTATAGTGCATTCGATGCGGATTTTTAAGCTGCGTCGATCTGTGTTATCAGATTTGCGCTAGCTTAAAAATGCACCGAGATATCAACTGATATAAGTTCACACTTATATCCTCGATTTTCACCCTGAAGAATTATTTTTTTCGTTGAATAACATTGTCCATCGTCTTTGCCTTGAAAAATGGAATCTAAAAACATCTACTTTTTGCTAAATTATTCTGAAATTTTTCAAAAAAATTTTTGTCAAAATGTTTTTGGTAGCAATGTTGAGTGTACATGGAAACTCAACATACACTAATGCATCATTTTTCAAACGATCATAACTAATTTTTGTATTAAGCGTTTCTCAATGTAGTATAGTGCATTCGATGCGGATTTTTAAGCTGCGTCGATCTGTGTTATCAGATTTGCGCTAGCTTAAAAATGCACCGAGATATCAATTGATATAAGTTCACACTTATATCCTCGATTTTCACCCTGAAGAATTATTTTTTTCGTTGAATAACATTGTCCATCGTCTTTGCCTTGTAAAATGGAATCTAAAAACATCTACTTTTTGCTAAATTATTTTGAAATTTTTGGAAAAAATTTTTGTCAAAATGTTTTTGGAAGCAATGTTGAGTGTACATGGAAACTCAACATACACTAATGCATCATTTTTCAAACGATCATAACTAATTTTTGTATTAAGCCTTTCTCAATGTAGTATAGTGCATTCGATGCGGATTTTCAAGCTGCGTCGATCTGTGTTATCAGATTTGCGCTAGCTTAAAAATGCACCGAGATATCAACTGATATAAGTTCACACTTATATCCTCGATTTTCACCCTGAAGAATTAATTTTCTTGTTGAATAACATTGTCTATCGTCTTTGCCTTGAAAAATGGAATCTAAAAACATCTACTTTTTGCTAAATTATTCTGAAATTTTTCAAAAAAATTTTTGTCAAAATGTTTTTGGAAGCAATGTTGAGTGTACATGGAAACTCAACATACACTAATGCATCATTTTTCAAACGATCATAACTAATTTTTGTATTAAGCGTTTCTCAATGTAGTATAGTGCATTCGATGCGGATTTTTAAGCTGCGTCGATCTGTGTTATCAGATTTGCGCTAGCTTAAAAATGCACCGAGATATCAATTGATATAAGTTCACACTTATATCCTCGATTTTCACCCTGAAGAATTATTTTTTTCGTTGAATAACATTGTCCATCGTCTTTGCCTTGTAAAATGGAATCTAAAAACATCTACTTTTTGCTAAATTATTTTGAAATTTTTGGAAAAAATTTTTGTCAAAATGTTTTTGGAAGCAATGTTGAGTGTACATGGAAACTCAACATACACTAATGCATCATTTTTCAAACGATCATAACTAATTTTTGTATTAAGCCTTTCTCAATGTAGTATAGTGCATTCGATGCGGATTTTCAAGCTGCGTCGATCTGTGTTATCAGATTTGCGCTAGCTTAAAAATGCACCGAGATATCAACTGATATAAGTTCACACTTATATCCTCGATTTTCACCCTGAAGAATTAATTTTCTTGTTGAATAACATTGTCTATCGTCTTTGCCTTGAAAAATGGAATCTAAAAACATCTACTTTTTGCTAAATTATTCTGAAATTTTTCAAAAAAATTTTTGTCAAAATGTTTTTGGAAGCAATGTTGAGTGTACATGGAAACTCAACATACACTAATGCATCATTTTTCAAACGATCATAACTAATTTTTGTATTAAGCGTTTCTCAATGTAGTATAGTGCATTCGATGCGGATTTTTAAGCTGCGTCGATCTGTGTTATCAGATTTGCGCTAGCTTAAAAATGCACCGAGATATCAACTGATATAAGTTCACACTTATATCCTCGATTTTCACTCTGAAGAATTATTTTTTTCGTTGAATAACATTGTCCATCGTCTTTGCCTTGAAAAATGGAATCTAAAAACATCTACTTTTTGCTAAATTATTTCGAAATTTTTCGAAAAAATTTTTGTCAAAATGTTTTTGGAAGCAATGTTGAGTGTACATGGAAACTCAACATACACTAATGCATCATTTTTCAAACGATCATAACTAATTTTTGTATTAAGTTTTTCTCAATGTAGTATAGTGCATTCGATGCGGATTTTTAAGCTGCGTCGATCTGTGTTATCAGATTTGCGCTAGCTTAAAAATGCACCGAGATATCAACTGATATAAGTTCACACTTATATCCTCGATTTTCACCCTGAAGAATTATTTTTTTCGTTGAATAACATTGTCCATCGTCTTTGCCTTGAAAAATGGAATCTAAAAACATCTACTTTTTGCTAAATTATTCTGAAATTTTTCAAAAAAATTTTTGTCAAAATGTTTTTGGTAGCAATGTTGAGTGTACATGGAAACTCAACATACACTAATGCATCATTTTTCAAACGATCATAACTAATTTTTGTATTAAGCGTTTCTCAATGTAGTATAGTGCATTCGATGCGGATTTTTAAGCTGCGTCGATCTGTGTTATCAGATTTGCGCTAGCTTAAAAATGCACCGAGATATCAATTGATATAAGTTCACACTTATATCCTCGATTTTCACCCTGAAGAATTATTTTTTTCGTTGAATAACATTGTCCATCGTCTTTGCCTTGTAAAATGGAATCTAAACACATCTACTTTTTGCTAAATTATTTTGAAATTTTTGGAAAAAATTTTTGTCAAAATGTTTTTGGAAGCAATGTTGAGTGTACATGGAAACTCAACATACACTAATGCATCATTTTTCAAACGATCATAACTAATTTTTGTATTAAGCCTTTCTCAATGTAGTATAGTGCATTCGATGCGGATTTTCAAGCTGCGTCGATCTGTGTTATCAGATTTGCGCTAGCTTAAAAATGCACCGAGATATCAACTGATATAAGTTCACACTTATATCCTCGATTTTCACCCTGAAGAATTAATTTTCTTGTTGAATAACATTGTCTATCGTCTTTGCCTTGAAAAATGGAATCTAAAAACATCTACTTTTTGCTAAATTATTCTGAAATTTTTCAAAAAAATTTTTGTCAAAATGTTTTTGGAAGCAATGTTGAGTGTACATGGAAACTCAACATACACTAATGCATCATTTTTCAAACGATCATAACTAATTTTTGTATTAAGCGTTTCTCAATGTAGTATAGTGCATTCGATGCGGATTTTTAAGCTGCGTCGATCTGTGTTATCAGATTTGCGCTAGCTTAAAAATGCACCGAGATATCAACTGATATAAGTTCACACTTATATCCTCGATTTTCACCCTGAAGAATTAATTTTCTTGTTGAATAACATTGTCTATCGTCTTTGCCTTGAAAAATGGAATCTAAAAACATCTACTTTTTGCTAAATTATTCTGAAATTTTTCAAAAAAATTTTTGTCAAAATGTTTTTGGAAGCAATGTTGAGTGTACATGGAAACTCAACATACACTAATGCATCATTTTTCGAACGATCATAACTAATTTTTGTATTAAGCGTTTCTCAATGTAGTATAGTGCATTCGATGCGGATTTTTAAGCTGCGTCGATCTGTGTTATCAGATTTGCGCTAGCTTAAAAATGCACCGAGATATCAACTGATATAAGTTCACACTTATATCCTCGATTTTCACTCTGAAGAATTATTTTTTTCGTTGAATAACATTGTCCATCGTCTTTGCCTTGAAAAATGGAATCTAAAAACATCTACTTTTTGCTAAATTATTTTGAAATTTTTCGAAAAAATTTTTGTCAAAATGTTTTTGGAAGCAATGTTGAGTGTACATGGAAACTCAACATACACTAATGCATCATTTTTCAAACGATCATAACTAATTTTTGTATTAAGCCTTTCTCAATGTAGTATAGTGCATTCGATGCGGATTTTCAAGCTGCGTCGATCTGTGTTATCAGATTTGCGCTAGCTTAAAAATGCACCGAGATATCAACTGATATAAGTTCACACTTATATCCTCGATTTTCACCCTGAAGAATTAATTTTCTTGTTGAATAACATTGTCTATCGTCTTTGCCTTGAAAAATGGAATCTAAAAACATCTACTTTTTGCTAAATTATTCTGAAATTTTTCAAAAAAATTTTTGTCAAAATGTTTTTGGAAGCAATGTTGAGTGTACATGGAAACTCAACATACACTAATGCATCATTTTTCAAACGATCATAACTAATTTTTGTATTAAGCGTTTCTCAATGTAGTATAGTGCATTCGATGCGGATTTTTAAGCTGCGTCGATCTGTGTTATCAGATTTGCGCTAGCTTAAAAATGCACCGAGATATCAATTGATATAAGTTCACACTTATATCCTCGATTTTCACCCTGAAGAATTATTTTTTTCGTTGAATAACATTGTCCATCGTCTTTGCCTTGTAAAATGGAATCTAAAAACATCTACTTTTTGCTAAATTATTTTGAAATTTTTGGAAAAAATTTTTGTCAAAATGTTTTTGGAAGCAATGTTGAGTGTACATGGAAACTCAACATACACTAATGCATCATTTTTCAAACGATCATAACTAATTTTTGTATTAAGCCTTTCTCAATGTAGTATAGTGCATTCGATGCGGATTTTCAAGCTGCGTCGATCTGTGTTATCAGATTTGCGCTAGCTTAAAAATGCACCGAGATATCAACTGATATAAGTTCACACTTATATCCTCGATTTTCACCCTGAAGAATTAATTTTCTTGTTGAATAACATTGTCTATCGTCTTTGCCTTGAAAAATGGAATCTAAAAACATCTACTTTTTGCTAAATTATTCTGAAATTTTTCAAAAAAATTTTTGTCAAAATGTTTTTGGAAGCAATGTTGAGTGTACATGGAAACTCAACATACACTAATGCATCATTTTTCAAACGATCATAACTAATTTTTGTATTAAGCGTTTCTCAATGTAGTATAGTGCATTCGATGCGGATTTTTAAGCTGCGTCGATCTGTGTTATCAGATTTGCGCTAGCTTAAAAATGCACCGAGATATCAACTGATATAAGTTCACACTTATATCCTCGATTTTCACTCTGAAGAATTATTTTTTTCGTTGAATAACATTGTCCATCGTCTTTGCCTTGAAAAATGGAATCTAAAAACATCTACTTTTTGCTAAATTATTTCGAAATTTTTCGAAAAAATTTTTGTCAAAATGTTTTTGGAAGCAATGTTGAGTGTACATGGAAACTCAACATACACTAATGCATCATTTTTCAAACGATCATAACTAATTTTTGTATTAAGTTTTTCTCAATGTAGTATAGTGCATTCGATGCGGATTTTTAAGCTGCGTCGATCTGTGTTATCAGATTTGCGCTAGCTTAAAAATGCACCGAGATATCAACTGATATAAGTTCACACTTATATCCTCGATTTTCACCCTGAAGAATTATTTTTTTCGTTGAATAACATTGTCCATCGTCTTTGCCTTGAAAAATGGAATCTAAAAACATCTACTTTTTGCTAAATTATTCTGAAATTTTTCAAAAAAATTTTTGTCAAAATGTTTTTGGTAGCAATGTTGAGTGTACATGGAAACTCAACATACACTAATGCATCATTTTTCAAACGATCATAACTAATTTTTGTATTAAGCGTTTCTCAATGTAGTATAGTGCATTCGATGCGGATTTTTAAGCTGCGTCGATCTGTGTTATCAGATTTGCGCTAGCTTAAAAATGCACCGAGATATCAATTGATATAAGTTCACACTTATATCCTCGATTTTCACCCTGAAGAATTATTTTTTTCGTTGAATAACATTGTCCATCGTCTTTGCCTTGTAAAATGGAATCTAAACACATCTACTTTTTGCTAAATTATTTTGAAATTTTTGGAAAAAATTTTTGTCAAAATGTTTTTGGAAGCAATGTTGAGTGTACATGGAAACTCAACATACACTAATGCATCATTTTTCAAACGATCATAACTAATTTTTGTATTAAGCCTTTCTCAATGTAGTATAGTGCATTCGATGCGGATTTTCAAGCTGCGTCGATCTGTGTTATCAGATTTGCGCTAGCTTAAAAATGCACCGAGATATCAACTGATATAAGTTCACACTTATATCCTCGATTTTCACCCTGAAGAATTAATTTTCTTGTTGAATAACATTGTCTATCGTCTTTGCCTTGAAAAATGGAATCTAAAAACATCTACTTTTTGCTAAATTATTCTGAAATTTTTCAAAAAAATTTTTGTCAAAATGTTTTTGGAAGCAATGTTGAGTGTACATGGAAACTCAACATACACTAATGCATCATTTTTCAAACGATCATAACTAATTTTTGTATTAAGCGTTTCTCAATGTAGTATAGTGCATTCGATGCGGATTTTTAAGCTGCGTCGATCTGTGTTATCAGATTTGCGCTAGCTTAAAAATGCACCGAGATATCAACTGATATAAGTTCACACTTATATCCTCGATTTTCACCCTGAAGAATTAATTTTCTTGTTGAATAACATTGTCTATCGTCTTTGCCTTGAAAAATGGAATCTAAAAACATCTACTTTTTGCTAAATTATTCTGAAATTTTTCAAAAAAATTTTTGTCAAAATGTTTTTGGAAGCAATGTTGAGTGTACATGGAAACTCAACATACACTAATGCATCATTTTTCGAACGATCATAACTAATTTTTGTATTAAGCGTTTCTCAATGTAGTATAGTGCATTCGATGCGGATTTTTAAGCTGCGTCGATCTGTGTTATCAGATTTGCGCTAGCTTAAAAATGCACCGAGATATCAACTGATATAAGTTCACACTTATATCCTCGATTTTCACTCTGAAGAATTATTTTTTTCGTTGAATAACATTGTCCATCGTCTTTGCCTTGAAAAATGGAATCTAAAAACATCTACTTTTTGCTAAATTATTTTGAAATTTTTCGAAAAAATTTTTGTCAAAATGTTTTTGGAAGCAATGTTGAGTGTACATGGAAACTCAACATACACTAATGCATCATTTTTCAAACGATCATAACTAATTTTTGTATTAAGTTTTTCTCAATGTAGTATAGTGCATTCGATGCGGATTTTTAAGCTGCGTCGATCTGTGTTATCAGATTTGCGCTAGCTTAAAAATGCACCGAGATATCAACTGATATAAGTTCACACTTATATCCTCGATTTTCACCCTGAAGAATTATTTTTTTCGTTGATTAACATTGTCCATCGTATTTGCCTTAAAAAATGGAATCTAAAAACATCTACTTTTTGCTAAATTATTTTGAAATTTTTCGAAAAAATTTTTGTCAAAATGTTTTTGGAAGCAATGTTGAGTGTACATGGAAACTCAACATACACTAATGCATCATTTTTCAAACGATCATAACTAATTTTTGTATTAAGCCTTTCTCAATGTGGTATAGTGCATTCGATGCGGATTTTTAAGCTGCGTCGATCTGTGTTATCAGATTTGCGCTAGCTTAAAAATGCACCGAGATATCAATTGATATAAGTTCACACTTATATCCTCGATTTTCACCCTGAAGAATTATTTTTTTCGTTGAATAACATTGTCCATCGTCTTTGCCTTGTAAAATGGAATCTAAAAACATCTACTTTTTGCTAAATTATTTTGAAATTTTTGGAAAAAATTTTTGTCAAAATGTTTTTGGAAGCAATGTTGAGTGTACATGGAAACTCAACATACACTAATGCATCATTTTTCAAACGATCATAACTAATTTTTGTATTAAGCCTTTCTCAATGTAGTATAGTGCATTCGATGCGGATTTTCAAGCTGCGTCGATCTGTGTTATCAGATTTGCGCTAGCTTAAAAATGCACCGAGATATCAACTGATATAAGTTCACACTTATATCCTCGATTTTCACCCTGAAGAATTAATTTTCTTGTTGAATAACATTGTCTATCGTCTTTGCCTTGAAAAATGGAATCTAAAAACATCTACTTTTTGCTAAATTATTCTGAAATTTTTCAAAAAAATTTTTGTCAAAATGTTTTTGGAAGCAATGTTGAGTGTACATGGAAACTCAACATACACTAATGCATCATTTTTCAAACGATCATAACTAATTTTTGTATTAAGCGTTTCTCAATGTAGTATAGTGCATTCGATGCGGATTTTTAAGCTGCGTCGATCTGTGTTATCAGATTTGCGCTAGCTTAAAAATGCACCGAGATATCAACTGATATAAGTTCACACTTATATCCTCGATTTTCACTCTGAAGAATTATTTTTTTCGTTGAATAACATTGTCCATCGTCTTTGCCTTGAAAAATGGAATCTAAAAACATCTACTTTTTGCTAAATTATTTTGAAATTTTTCGAAAAAATTTTTGTCAAAATGTTTTTGGAAGCAATGTTGAGTGTACATGGAAACTCAACATACACTAATGCATCATTTTTCAAACGATCATAACTAATTTTTGTATTAAGTTTTTCTCAATGTAGTATAGTGCATTCGATGCAGATTTTTAAGCTGCGTCGATCTGTGTTATCAGATTTGCGCTAGCTTAAAAATGCACCGAGATATCAACTGATATAAGTTCACACTTATATCCTCGATTTTCACCCTGAAGAATTATTTTTTTCGTTGATTAACATTGTCCATCGTATTTGCCTTGAAAAATGGAATCTAAAAACATCTACTTTTTGCTAAATTATTTTGAAATTTTTCGAAAAAATTTTTGTCAAAATGTTTTTGGAAGCAATGTTGAGTGTACATGGAAACTCAACATACACTAATGCATCATTTTTCAAACGATCATAACTAATTTTTGTATTAAGCCTTTCTCAATGTAGTATAGTGCATTCGATGCGGATTTTTAAGCTGCGTCGATCTGTGTTATCAGATTTGCGCTAGCTTAAAAATGCACCGAGATATCAACTGATATAAGTTCACACTTATATCCTCGATTTTCACCCTGAAGAATTATTTTTTTCGTTGATTAACATTGTCCATCGTATTTGCCTTAAAAAATGGAATCTAAAAACATCTACTTTTTGCTAAATTATTTTGAAATTTTTCGAAAAAATTTTTGTCAAAATGTTTTTGGAAGCAATGTTGAGTGTACATGGAAACTCAACATACACTAATGCATCATTTTTCAAACGATCATAACTAATTTTTGTATTAAGCCTTTCTCAATGTGGTATAGTGCATTCGATGCGGATTTTTAAGCTGCGTCGATCTGTGTTATCAGATTTGCGCTAGCTTAAAAATGCACCGAGATATCAATTGATATAAGTTCACACTTATATCCTCGATTTTCACCCTGAAGAATTATTTTTTTCGTTGAATAACATTGTCCATCGTCTTTGCCTTGTAAAATGGAATCTAAAAACATCTACTTTTTGCTAAATTATTTTGAAATTTTTGGAAAAAATTTTTGTCAAAATGTTTTTGGAAGCAATGTTGAGTGTACATGGAAACTCAACATACACTAATGCATCATTTTTCAAACGATCATAACTAATTTTTGTATTAAGCCTTTCTCAATGTAGTATAGTGCATTCGATGCGGATTTTCAAGCTGCGTCGATCTGTGTTATCAGATTTGCGCTAGCTTAAAAATGCACCGAGATATCAACTGATATAAGTTCACACTTATATCCTCGATTTTCACCCTGAAGAATTAATTTTCTTGTTGAATAACATTGTCTATCGTCTTTGCCTTGAAAAATGGAATCTAAAAACATCTACTTTTTGCTAAATTATTCTGAAATTTTTCAAAAAAATTTTTGTCAAAATGTTTTTGGAAGCAATGTTGAGTGTACATGGAAACTCAACATACACTAATGCATCATTTTTCAAACGATCATAACTAATTTTTGTATTAAGCGTTTCTCAATGTAGTATAGTGCATTCGATGCGGATTTTTAAGCTGCGTCGATCTGTGTTATCAGATTTGCGCTAGCTTAAAAATGCACCGAGATATCAACTGATATAAGTTCACACTTATATCCTCGATTTTCACTCTGAAGAATTATTTTTTTCGTTGAATAACATTGTCCATCGTCTTTGCCTTGAAAAATGGAATCTAAAAACATCTACTTTTTGCTAAATTATTTTGAAATTTTTCGAAAAAATTTTTGTCAAAATGTTTTTGGAAGCAATGTTGAGTGTACATGGAAACTCAACATACACTAATGCATCATTTTTCAAACGATCATAACTAATTTTTGTATTAAGTTTTTCTCAATGTAGTATAGTGCATTCGATGCAGATTTTTAAGCTGCGTCGATCTGTGTTATCAGATTTGCGCTAGCTTAAAAATGCACCGAGATATCAACTGATATAAGTTCACACTTATATCCTCGATTTTCACCCTGAAGAATTATTTTTTTCGTTGATTAACATTGTCCATCGTATTTGCCTTGAAAAATGGAATCTAAAAACATCTACTTTTTGCTAAATTATTTTGAAATTTTTCGAAAAAATTTTTGTCAAAATGTTTTTGGAAGCAATGTTGAGTGTACATGGAAACTCAACATACACTAATGCATCATTTTTCAAACGATCATAACTAATTTTTGTATTAAGCCTTTCTCAATGTAGTATAGTGCATTCGATGCGGATTTTTAAGCTGCGTCGATCTGTGTTATCAGATTTGCGCTAGCTTAAAAATGCACCGAGATATCAATTGATATAAGTTCACACTTATATCCTCGATTTTCACCCTGAAGAATTATTTTTTTCGTTGAATAACATTGTCCATCGTCTTTGCCTTGTAAAATGGAATCTAAAAACATCTACTTTTTGCTAAATTATTTTGAAATTTTTGGAAAAAATTTTTGTCAAAATGTTTTTGGAAGCAATGTTGAGTGTACATGGAAACTCAACATACACTGATGCATCATTTTTCAAACGATCATAACTAATTTTTGTATTAAGCCTTTCTCAATGTAGTATAGTGCATTCGATGCGGATTTTCAAGCTGCGTCGATCTGTGTTATCAGATTTGCGCTAGCTTAAAAATGCACCGAGATATCAACTGATATAAGTTCACACTTATATCCTCGATTTTCACCCTGAAGAATTAATTTTCTTGTTGAATAACATTGTCTATCGTCTTTGCCTTGAAAAATGGAATCTAAAAACATCTACTTTTTGCTAAATTATTCTGAAATTTTTCAAAAAAATTTTTGTCAAAATGTTTTTGGAAGCAATGTTGAGTGTACATGGAAACTCAACATACACTAATGCATCATTTTTCGAACGATCATAACTAATTTTTGTATTAAGCGTTTCTCAATGTAGTATAGTGCATTCGATGCGGATTTTTAAGCTGCGTCGATCTGTGTTATCAGATTTGCGCTAGCTTAAAAATGCACCGAGATATCAACTGATATAAGTTCACACTTATATCCTCGATTTTCACTCTGAAGAATTATTTTTTTCGTTGAATAACATTGTCCATCGTCTTTGCCTTGAAAAATGGAATCTAAAAACATCTACTTTTTGCTAAATTATTTTGAAATTTTTCGAAAAAATTTTTGTCAAAATGTTTTTGGAAGCAATGTTGAGTGTACATGGAAACTCAACATACACTAATGCATCATTTTTCAAACGATCATAACTAATTTTTGTATTAAGTTTTTCTCAATGTAGTATAGTGCATTTGATGCGGATTTTTAAGCTGCGTCGATCTGTGTTATCAGATTTGCGCTAGCTTAAAAATGCACCGAGATATCAACTGATATAAGTTCACACTTATATCCTCGATTTTCACCCTGAAGAATTATTTTTTTCGTTGATTAACATTGTCCATCGTATTTGCCTTGAAAAATGGAATCTAAAAACATCTACTTTTTGCTAAATTATTTTGAAATTTTTCGAAAAAATTTTTGTCAAAATGTTTTTGGAAGCAATGTTGAGTGTACATGGAAACTCAACATACACTAATGCATCATTTTTCAAACGATCATAACTAATTTTTGTATTAAGTTTTTCTCAATGTAGTATAGTGCATTCGATGCGGATTTTTAAGCTGCGTCGATCTGTGTTATCAGATTTGCGCTAGCTTAAAAATGCACCGAGATATCAACTGATATAAGTTCACACTTATATCCTCGATTTTCACCCTGAAGAATTATTTTTTTCGTTGAATAACATTGTCCATCGTCTTTGCCTTGAAAAATGGAATCTAAAAACATCTACTTTTTGCTAAATTATTTTGAAATTTTTCGAAAAAATTTTTGTCAAAATGTTTTTGGAAGCAATGTTGAGTGTACATGGAAACTCAACATACACTAATGCATCATTTTTCAAACGATCATAACTAATTTTTGTATTAAGCCTTTCTCAATGTAGTATAGTGCATTCGATGCGGATTTTTAAGCTGCGTCGATCTGTGTTATCAGATTTGCGCTAGCTTAAAAATGCACCGAGATATCAACTGATATAAGTTCACACTTATATCCTCGATTTTCACTCTGAAGAATTATTTTTTTCGTTGAATAACATTGTCCATCGTCTTTGCCTTGAAAAATGGAATCTAAAAACATCTACTTTTTGCTAAATTATTTTGAAATTTTTCGAAAAAATTTTTGTCAAAATGTTTTTGGAAGCAATGTTGAGTGTACATGGAAACTCAACATACACTAATGCATCATTTTTCAAACGATCATAACTAATTTTTGTATTAAGTTTTTCTCAATGTAGTATAGTGCATTCGATGCGGATTTTTAAGCTGCGTCGATCTGTGTTATCAGATTTGCGCTAGCTTAAAAATGCACCGAGATATCAACTGATATAAGTTCACACTTATATCCTCGATTTTCACCCTGAAGAATTATTTTTTTCGTTGATTAACATTGTCCATCGTATTTGCCTTGAAAAATGGAATCTAAAAACATCTACTTTTTGCTAAATTATTTTGAAATTTTTCGAAAAAATTTTTGTCAAAATGTTTTTGGAAGCAATGTTGAGTGTACATGGAAACTCAACATACACTAATGCATCATTTTTCAAACGATCATAACTAATTTTTGTATTAAGCCTTTCTCAATGTAGTATAGTGCATTCGATGCGGATTTTTAAGCTGCGTCGATCTGTGTTATCAGATTTGCGCTAGCTTAAAAATGCACCGAGATATCAATTGATATAAGTTCACACTTATATCCTCGATTTTCACCCTGAAGAATTATTTTTTTCGTTGAATAACATTGTCCATCGTCTTTGCCTTGTAAAATGGAATCTAAAAACATCTACTTTTTGCTAAATTATTTTGAAATTTTTGGAAAAAATTTTTGTCAAAATGTTTTTGGAAGCAATGTTGAGTGTACATGGAAACTCAACATACACTAATGCATCATTTTTCAAACGATCATAACTAATTTTTGTATTAAGCCTTTCTCAATGTAGTATAGTGCATTCGATGCGGATTTTCAAGCTGCGTCGATCTGTGTTATCAGATTTGCGCTAGCTTAAAAATGCACCGAGATATCAACTGATATAAGTTCACACTTATATCCTCGATTTTCACCCTGAAGAATTAATTTTCTTGTTGAATAACATTGTCTATCGTCTTTGCCTTGAAAAATGGAATCTAAAAACATCTACTTTTTGCTAAATTATTCTGAAATTTTTCAAAAAAATTTTTGTCAAAATGTTTTTGGAAGCAATGTTGAGTGTACATGGAAACTCAACATACACTAATGCATCATTTTTCAAACGATCATAACTAATTTTTGTATTAAGCGTTTCTCAATGTAGTATAGTGCATTCGATGCGGATTTTTAAGCTGCGTCGATCTGTGTTATCAGATTTGCGCTAGCTTAAAAATGCACCGAGATATCAACTGATATAAGTTCACACTTATATCCTCGATTTTCACTCTGAAGAATTATTTTTTTCGTTGAATAACATTGTCCATCGTCTTTGCCTTGAAAAATGGAATCTAAAAACATCTACTTTTTGCTAAATTATTTTGAAATTTTTCGAAAAAATTTTTGTCAAAATGTTTTTGGAAGCAATGTTGAGTGTACATGGAAACTCAACATACACTAATGCATCATTTTTCAAACGATCATAACTAATTTTTGTATTAAGTTTTTCTCAATGTAGTATAGTGCATTCGATGCGGATTTTTAAGCTGCGTCGATCTGTGTTATCAGATTTGCGCTAGCTTAAAAATGCACCGAGATATCAACTGATATAAGTTCACACTTATATCCTCGATTTTCACCCTGAAGAATTATTTTTTTCGTTGATTAACATTGTCCATCGTATTTGCCTTGAAAAATGGAATCTAAAAACATCTACTTTTTGCTAAATTATTTTGAAATTTTTCGAAAAAATTTTTGTCAAAATGTTTTTGGAAGCAATGTTGAGTGTACATGGAAACTCAACATACACTAATGCATCATTTTTCAAACGATCATAACTAATTTTTGTATTAAGTTTTTCTCAATGTAGTATAGTGCATTCGATGCGGATTTTTAAGCTGCGTCGATCTGTGTTATCAGATTTGCGCTAGCTTAAAAATGCACCGAGATATCAACTGATATAAGTTCACACTTATATCCTCGATTTTCACCCTGAAGAATTATTTTTTTCGTTGAATAACATTGTCCATCGTCTTTGCCTTGAAAAATGGAATCTAAAAACATCTACTTTTTGCTAAATTATTTTGAAATTTTTCGAAAAAATTTTTGTCAAAATGTTTTTGGAAGCAATGTTGAGTGTACATGGAAACTCAACATACACTAATGCATCATTTTTCAAACGATCATAACTAATTTTTGTATTAAGTTTTTCTCAATGTAGTATAGTGCATTCGATGCGGATTTTTAAGCTGCGTCGATCTGTGTTATCAGATTTGCGCTAGCTTAAAAATGCACCGAGATATCAACTGATATAAGTTCACACTTATATCCTCGATTTTAACCCTGAAGAATTATTTTTTTCGTTGAATAACATTGTCCATCGTCTTTGCCTTGAAAAATGGAATCTAAAAACATCTACTTTTTGCTAAATTATTTTGAAATTTTTCGAAAAAATTTTTGTCAAAATGTTTTTGGAAGCAATGTTGAGTGTACATGGAAACTCAACATACACTAATGCATCATTTTTCAAACGATCATAACTAATTTTTGTATTAAGCCTTTCTCAATGTAGTATAGTGCATTCGATGCGGATTTTTATGCTGCGTCGATCTGTGTTATCAGATTTGCGCTAGCTTAAAAATGCACCGAGATATCAACTGATATAAGTTCACACTTATATCCTCGATTTTCACCCTGAAGAATTATTTTTTTCGTTGAATAACATTGTCCATCGTCTTTGCCTTGAAAAATGGAATCTAAAAACATCTACTTTTTGCTAAATTATTTTGAAATTTTTCGAAAAAATTTTTGTCAAAATGTTTTTGGAAGCAATGTTGAGTGTACATGGAAACTCAACATACACTAATGCATCATTTTTCAAACGATCATAACTAATTTTTGTATTAAGTTTTTCTCAATGTAGTATAGTGCATTCGATGCGGATTTTTAAGCTGCGTCGATCTGTGTTATCAGATTTGCGCTAGCTTAAAAATGCACCGAGATATCAACTGATATAAGTTCACACTTATATCCTCGATTTTCACCCTGAAGAATTAATTTTCTTGTTGAATAACATTGTCTATCGTCTTTGCCTTGAAAAATGGAATCTAAAAACATCTACTTTTTGCTAAATTATTCTGAAATTTTTCAAAAAAATTTTTGTCAAAATGTTTTTGGAAGCAATGTTGAGTGTACATGGAAACTCAACATACACTAATGCATCATTTTTCAAACGATCATAACTAATTTTTGTATTAAGCGTTTCTCAATGTAGTATAGTGCATTCGATGCGGATTTTTAAGCTGCGTCGATCTGTGTTATCAGATTTGCGCTAGCTTAAAAATGCACCGAGATATCAACTGATATAAGTTCACACTTATATCCTCGATTTTCACTCTGAAGAATTATTTTTTTCGTTGAATAACATTGTCCATCGTCTTTGCCTTGAAAAATGGAATCTAAAAACATCTACTTTTTGCTAAATTATTTTGAAATTTTTCGAAAAAATTTTTGTCAAAATGTTTTTGGAAGCAATGTTGAGTGTACATGGAAACTCAACATACACTAATGCATCATTTTTCAAACGATCATAACTAATTTTTGTATTAAGTTTTTCTCAATGTAGTATAGTGCATTCGATGCGGATTTTTAAGCTGCGTCGATCTGTGTTATCAGATTTGCGCTAGCTTAAAAATGCACCGAGATATCAACTGATATAAGTTCACACTTATATCCTCGATTTTCACCCTGAAGAATTATTTTTTTCGTTGATTAACATTGTCCATCGTATTTGCCTTGAAAAATGGAATCTAAAAACATCTACTTTTTGCTAAATTATTTTGAAATTTTTCGAAAAAATTTTTGTCAAAATGTTTTTGGAAGCAATGTTGAGTGTACATGGAAACTCAACATACACTAATGCATCATTTTTCAAACGATCATAACTAATTTTTGTATTAAGTTTTTCTCAATGTAGTATAGTGCATTCGATGCGGATTTTTAAGCTGCGTCGATCTGTGTTATCAGATTTGCGCTAGCTTAAAAATGCACCGAGATATCAACTGATATAAGTTCACACTTATATCCTCGATTTTCACCCTGAAGAATTATTTTTTTCGTTGAATAACATTGTCCATCGTCTTTGCCTTGAAAAATGGAATCTAAAAACATCTACTTTTTGCTAAATTATTTTGAAATTTTTCGAAAAAATTTTTGTCAAAATGTTTTTGGAAGCAATGTTGAGTGTACATGGAAACTCAACATACACTAATGCATCATTTTTCAAACGATCATAACTAATTTTTGTATTAAGTTTTTCTCAATGTAGTATAGTGCATTCGATGCGGATTTTTAAGCTGCGTCGATCTGTGTTATCAGATTTGCGCTAGCTTAAAAATGCACCGAGATATCAACTGATATAAGTTCACACTTATATCCTCGATTTTAACCCTGAAGAATTATTTTTTTCGTTGAATAACATTGTCCATCGTCTTTGCCTTGAAAAATGGAATCTAAAAACATCTACTTTTTGCTAAATTATTTTGAAATTTTTCGAAAAAATTTTTGTCAAAATGTTTTTGGAAGCAATGTTGAGTGTACATGGAAACTCAACATACACTAATGCATCATTTTTCAAACGATCATAACTAATTTTTGTATTAAGCCTTTCTCAATGTAGTATAGTGCATTCGATGCGGATTTTTATGCTGCGTCGATCTGTGTTATCAGATTTGCGCTAGCTTAAAAATGCACCGAGATATCAACTGATATAAGTTCACACTTATATCCTCGATTTTCACCCTGAAGAATTATTTTTTTCGTTGAATAACATTGTCCATCGTCTTTGCCTTGAAAAATGGAATCTAAAAACATCTACTTTTTGCTAAATTATTTTGAAATTTTTCGAAAAAATTTTTGTCAAAATGTTTTTGGAAGCAATGTTGAGTGTACATGGAAACTCAACATACACTAATGCATCATTTTTCAAACGATCATAACTAATTTTTGTATTAAGTTTTTCTCAATGTAGTATAGTGCATTCGATGCGGATTTTTAAGCTGCGTCGATCTGTGTTATCAGATTTGCGCTAGCTTAAAAATGCACCGAGATATCAACTGATATAAGTTCACACTTATATCCTCGATTTTCACCCTGAAGAATTATTTTTTTCGTTGAATAACATTGTCCATCGTCTTTGCCTTGAAAAATGGAATCTAAAAACATCTACTTTTTGCTAAATTATTTTGAAATTTTTCGAAAAAATTTTTGTCAAAATGTTTTTGGAAGCAATGTTGAGTGTACATGGAAACTCAACATACACTAATGCATCATTTTTCAAACGATCATAACTAATTTTTGTATTAAGCCTTTCTCAATGTAGTATAGTGCATTCGATGCGGATTTTTAAGCTGCGTCGATCTGTGTTATCAGATTTGCGCTAGCTTAAAAATGCACCGAGATATCAACTGATATAAGTTCACACTTATATCCTCGATTTTCACCCTGAAGAATTATTTTTTTCGTTGAATAACATTGTCCATCGTCTTTGCCTTGAAAAATGGAATCTAAAAACATCTACTTTTTGCTAAATTATTTTGAAATTTTTCGAAAAAATTTTTGTCAAAATGTTTTTGGAAGCAATGTTGAGTGTACATGGAAACTCAACATACACTAATGCATCATTTTTCAAACGATCATAACTAATTTTTGTATTAAGCCTTTCTCAATGTAGTATAGTGCATTCGATGCGGATTTTTATGCTGCGTCGATCTGTGTTATCAGATTTGCGCTAGCTTAAAAATGCACCGAGATATCAACTGATATAAGTTCACACTTATATCCTCGATTTTCACCCTGAAGAATTATTTTTTTCGTTGAATAACATTGTCCATCGTCTTTGCCTTGAAAAATGGAATCTAAAAACATCTACTTTTTGCTAAATTATTTTGAAATTTTTCGAAAAAATTTTTGTCAAAATGTTTTTGGAAGCAATGTTGAGTGTACATGGAAACTCAACATACACTAATGCATCATTTTTCAAACGATCATAACTAATTTTTGTATTAAGTTTTTCTCAATGTAGTATAGTGCATTCGATGCGGATTTTTAAGCTGCGTCGATCTGTGTTATCAGATTTGCGCTAGCTTAAAAATGCACCGAGATATCAACTGATATAAGTTCACACTTATATCCTCGATTTTCACCCTGAAGAATTATTTTTTTCGTTGAATAACATTGTCCATCGTCTTTGCCTTGAAAAATGGAATCTAAAAACATCTACTTTTTGCTAAATTATTTTGAAATTTTTCGAAAAAATTTTTGTCAAAATGTTTTTGGAAGCAATGTTGAGTGTACATGGAAACTCAACATACACTAATGCATCATTTTTCAAACGATCATAACTAATTTTTGTATTAAGCCTTTCTCAATGTAGTATAGTGCATTCGATGCGGATTTTTAAGCTGCGTCGATCTGTGTTATCAGATTTGCGCTAGCTTAAAAATGCACCGAGATATCAACTGATATAAGTTCACACTTATATCCTCGATTTTCACCCTGAAGAATTATTTTTTTCGTTGAATAACATTGTCCATCGTCTTTGCCTTGAAAAATGGAATCTAAAAACATCTACTTTTTGCTAAATTATTTTGAAATTTTTCGAAAAAATTTTTGTCAAAATGTTTTTGGAAGCAATGTTGAGTGTACATGGAAACTCAACATACACTAATGCATCATTTTTCAAACGATCATAACTAATTTTTGTATTAAGTTTTTCTCAATGTAGTATAGTGCATTCGATGCGGATTTTTAAGCTGCGTCGATCTGTGTTATCAGATTTGCGCTAGCTTAAAAATGCACCGAGATATCAACTGATATAAGTTCACACTTATATCCTCGATTTTCACCCTGAAGAATTATTTTTTTCGTTGAATAACATTGTCCATCGTCTTTGCCTTGAAAAATGGAATCTAAAAACATCTACTTTTTGCTAAATTATTTTGAAATTTTTCGAAAAAATTTTTGTCAAAATGTTTTTGGAAGCAATGTTGAGTGTACATGGAAACTCAACATACACTAATGCATCATTTTTCAAACGATCATAACTAATTTTTGTATTAAGCCTTTCTCAATGTAGTATAGTGCATTCGATGCGGATTTTTATGCTGCGTCGATCTGTGTTATCAGATTTGCGCTAGCTTAAAAATGCACCGAGATATCAACTGATATAAGTTCACACTTATATCCTCGATTTTCACCCTGAAGAATTATTTTTTTCGTTGAATAACATTGTCCATCGTCTTTGCCTTGAAAAATGGAATCTAAAAACATCTACTTTTTGCTAAATTATTTTGAAATTTTTCGAAAAAATTTTTGTCAAAATGTTTTTGGAAGCAATGTTGAGTGTACATGGAAACTCAACATACACTAATGCATCATTTTTCAAACGATCATAACTAATTTTTGTATTAAGCCTTTCTCAATGTAGTATAGTGCATTCGATGCGGATTTTTATGCTGCGTCGATCTGTGTTATCAGATTTGCGCTAGCTTAAAAATGCACCGAGATATCAACTGATATAAGTTCACACTTATATCCTCGATTTTCACCCTGAAGAATTATTTTTTTCGTTGAATAACATTGTCCATCGTCTTTGCCTTGAAAAATGGAATCTAAAAACATCTACTTTTTGCTAAATTATTTTGAAATTTTTCGAAAAAATTTTTGTCAAAATGTTTTTGGAAGCAATGTTGAGTGTACATGGAAACTCAACATACACTAATGCATCATTTTTCAAACGATCATAACTAATTTTTGTATCAAGCGTTTCTCAATGTAGTTTAGTGCATTCGATGCGGATTTTTATGCTGCGTCGATCTGTGTTATCAGATTTGCGCTAGCTTAAAAATGCACCGAGATATCAACTGATATAAGTTCACACTTATATCCTCGATTTTCACCCTGAAGAATTATTTTTTTCGTTGAATAACATTGTCCATCGTCTTTGCCTTGAAAAATGGAATCTAAAAACATCTACTTTTTGCTAAATTATTTTGAAATTTTTCGAAAAAATTTTTGTCAAAATGTTTTTGGAAGCAATGTTGAGTGTACATGGAAACTCAACATACACTAATGCATCATTTTTCAAACGATCATAACTAATTTTTGTATTAAGTTTTTCTCAATGTAGTATAGTGCATTCGATGCGGATTTTTAAGCTGCGTCGATCTGTGTTATCAGATTTGCGCTAGCTTAAAAATGCACCGAGATATCAACTGATATAAGTTCACACTTATATCCTCGATTTTCACCCTGAAGAATTATTTTTTTCGTTGAATAACATTGTCCATCGTCTTTGCCTTGAAAAATGGAATCTAAAAACATCTACTTTTTGCTAAGTTATTTTGAAATTTTTCGAAAAAATTTTTGTCAAAATGTTTTTGGAAGCAATGTTGAGTGTACATGGAAACTCAACATACACTAATGCATCATTTTTCAAACGATCATAACTAATTTTTGTATTAAGCCTTTCTCAATGTAGTATAGTGCATTCGATGCGGATTTTTAAGCTGCGTCGATCTGTGTTATCAGATTTGCGCTAGCTTAAAAATGCACCGAGATATCAACTGATATAAGTTCACACTTATATCCTCGATTTTCACCCTGAAGAATTATTTTTTTCGTTGAATAACATTGTCCATCGTCTTTGCCTTGAAAAATGGAATCTAAAAACATCTACTTTTTGCTAAATTATTTTGAAATTTTTCGAAAAAATTTTTGTCAAAATGTTTTTGGAAGCAATGTTGAGTGTACATGGAAACTCAACATACACTAATGCATCATTTTTCAAACGATCATAACTAATTTTTGTATTAAGCCTTTCTCAATGTAGTATAGTGCATTCGATGCGGATTTTTATGCTGCGTCGATCTGTGTTATCAGATTTGCGCTAGCTTAAAAATGCACCGAGATATCAACTGATATAAGTTCACACTTATATCCTCGATTTTCACCCTGAAGAATTATTTTTTTCGTTGAATAACATTGTCCATCGTCTTTGCCTTGAAAAATGGAATCTAAAAACATCTACTTTTTGCTAAATTATTTTGAAATTTTTCGAAAAAATTTTTGTCAAAATGTTTTTGGAAGCAATGTTGAGTGTACATGGAAACTCAACATACACTAATGCATCATTTTTCAAACGATCATAACTAATTTTTGTATTAAGTTTTTCTCAATGTAGTATAGTGCATTCGATGCGGATTTTTAAGCTGCGTCGATCTGTGTTATCAGATTTGCGCTAGCTTAAAAATGCACCGAGATATCAACTGATATAAGTTCACACTTATATCCTCGATTTTCACCCTGAAGAATTATTTTTTTCGTTGAATAACATTGTCCATCGTCTTTGCCTTGAAAAATGGAATCTAAAAACATCTACTTTTTGCTAAATTATTTTGAAATTTTTCGAAAAAATTTTTGTCAAAATGTTTTTGGAAGCAATGTTGAGTGTACATGGAAACTCAACATACACTAATGCATCATTTTTCAAACGATCATAACTAATTTTTGTATTAAGCCTTTCTCAATGTAGTATAGTGCATTCGATGCGGATTTTTATGCTGCGTCGATCTGTGTTATCAGATTTGCGCTAGCTTAAAAATGCACCGAGATATCAACTGATATAAGTTCACACTTATATCCTCGATTTTCACCCTGAAGAATTATTTTTTTCGTTGAATAACATTGTCCATCGTCTTTGCCTTGAAAAATGGAATCTAAAAACATCTACTTTTTGCTAAATTATTTTGAAATTTTTCGAAAAAATTTTTGTCAAAATGTTTTTGGAAGCAATGTTGAGTGTACATGGAAACTCAACATACACTAATGCATCATTTTTCAAACGATCATAACTAATTTTTGTATCAAGCGTTTCTCAATGTAGTTTAGTGCATTCGATGCGGATTTTTATGCTGCGTCGATCTGTGTTATCAGATTTGCGCTAGCTTAAAAATGCACCGAGATATCAACTGATATAAGTTCACACTTATATCCTCGATTTTCACCCTGAAGAATTATTTTTTTCGTTGAATAACATTGTCCATCGTCTTTGCCTTGAAAAATGGAATCTAAAAACATCTACTTTTTGCTAAATTATTTTGAAATTTTTCGAAAAAATTTTTGTCAAAATGTTTTTGGAAGCAATGTTGAGTGTACATGGAAACTCAACATACACTAATGCATCATTTTTCAAACGATCATAACTAATTTTTGTATTAAGTTTTTCTCAATGTAGTATAGTGCATTCGATGCGGATTTTTAAGCTGCGTCGATCTGTGTTATCAGATTTGCGCTAGCTTAAAAATGCACCGAGATATCAACTGATATAAGTTCACACTTATATCCTCGATTTTCACCCTGAAGAATTATTTTTTTCGTTGAATAACATTGTCCATCGTCTTTGCCTTGAAAAATGGAATCTAAAAACATCTACTTTTTGCTAAGTTATTTTGAAATTTTTCGAAAAAATTTTTGTCAAAATGTTTTTGGAAGCAATGTTGAGTGTACATGGAAACTCAACATACACTAATGCATCATTTTTCAAACGATCATAACTAATTTTTGTATTAAGCCTTTCTCAATGTAGTATAGTGCATTCGATGCGGATTTTTAAGCTGCGTCGATCTGTGTTATCAGATTTGCGCTAGCTTAAAAATGCACCGAGATATCAACTGATATAAGTTCACACTTATATCCTCGATTTTCACCCTGAAGAATTATTTTTTTCGTTGAATAACATTGTCCATCGTCTTTGCCTTGAAAAATGGAATCTAAAAACATCTACTTTTTGCTAAATTATTTTGAAATTTTTCGAAAAAATTTTTGTCAAAATGTTTTTGGAAGCAATGTTGAGTGTACATGGAAACTCAACATACACTAATGCATCATTTTTCAAACGATCATAACTAATTTTTGTATTAAGCCTTTCTCAATGTAGTATAGTGCATTCGATGCGGATTTTTATGCTGCGTCGATCTGTGTTATCAGATTTGCGCTAGCTTAAAAATGCACCGAGATATCAACTGATATAAGTTCACACTTATATCCTCGATTTTCACCCTGAAGAATTATTTTTTTCGTTGAATAACATTGTCCATCGTCTTTGCCTTGAAAAATGGAATCTAAAAACATCTACTTTTTGCTAAATTATTTTGAAATTTTTCGAAAAAATTTTTGTCAAAATGTTTTTGGAAGCAATGTTGAGTGTACATGGAAACTCAACATACACTAATGCATCATTTTTCAAACGATCATAACTAATTTTTGTATTAAGTTTTTCTCAATGTAGTATAGTGCATTCGATGCGGATTTTTAAGCTGCGTCGATCTGTGTTATCAGATTTGCGCTAGCTTAAAAATGCACCGAGATATCAACTGATATAAGTTCACACTTATATCCTCGATTTTCACCCTGAAGAATTATTTTTTTCGTTGAATAACATTGTCCATCGTCTTTGCCTTGAAAAATGGAATCTAAAAACATCTACTTTTTGCTAAATTATTTTGAAATTTTTCGAAAAAATTTTTGTCAAAATGTTTTTGGAAGCAATGTTGAGTGTACATGGAAACTCAACATACACTAATGCATCATTTTTCAAACGATCATAACTAATTTTTGTATTAAGCCTTTCTCAATGTAGTATAGTGCATTCGATGCGGATTTTTAAGCTGCGTCGATCTGTGTTATCAGATTTGCGCTAGCTTAAAAATGCACCGAAATATCAACTGATATAAGTTCACACTTATATCCTCGATTTTCACCCTGAAGAATTATTTTTTTCGTTGAATAACATTGTCCATCGTCTTTGCCTTGAAAAATGGAATCTAAAAACATCTACTTTTTGCTAAATTATTTTGAAATTTTTCGAAAAAATTTTTGTCAAAATGTTTTTGGAAGCAATGTTGAGTGTACATGGAAACTCAACATACACTAATGCATCATTTTTCAAACGATCATAACTAATTTTTGTATTAAGTTTTTCTCAATGTAGTATAGTGCATTCGATGCGGATTTTTAAGCTGCGTCGATCTGTGTTATCAGATTTGCGCTAGCTTAAAAATGCACCGAGATATCAACTGATATAAGTTCACACTTATATCCTCGATTTTCACCCTGAAGAATTATTTTTTTGTTGAATAACATTGTCCATCGTCTTTGCCTTGAAAAATGGAATCTAAAAACATCTACTTTTTGCTAAATTATTTTGAAATTTTTCGAAAAAATTTTTGTCAAAATGTTTTTGGAAGCAATGTTGAGTGTACATGGAAACTCAACATACACTAATGCATCATTTTTCAAACGATCATAACTAATTTTTGTATTAAGCCTTTCTCAATGTAGTATAGTGCATTCGATGCGGATTTTTATGCTGCGTCGATCTGTGTTATCAGATTTGCGCTAGCTTAAAAATGCACCGAGATATCAACTGATATAAGTTCACACTTATATCCTCGATTTTCACCCTGAAGAATTATTTTTTTCGTTGAATAACATTGTCCATCGTCTTTGCCTTGAAAAATGGAATCTAAAAACATCTACTTTTTGCTAAATTATTTTGAAATTTTTCGAAAAAATTTTTGTCAAAATGTTTTTGGAAGCAATGTTGAGTGTACATGGAAACTCAACATACACTAATGCATCATTTTTCAAACGATCATAACTAATTTTTGTATTAAGTTTTTCTCAATGTAGTATAGTGCATTCGATGCGGATTTTTAAGCTGCGCCGATCTGTGTTATCAGATTTGCGCTAGCTTAAAAATGCACCGAGATATCAACTGATATAAGTTCACACTTATATCCTCGATTTTCACCCTGAAGAATTATTTTTTTCGTTGAATAACATTGTCCATCGTCTTTGCCTTGAAAAATGGAATCTAAAAACATCTACTTTTTGCTAAATTATTTTGAAATTTTTCGAAAAAATTTTTGTCAAAATGTTTTTGGAAGCAATGTTGAGTGTACATGGAAACTCAACATACACTAATGCATCATTTTTCAAACGATCATAACTAATTTTTGTATTAAGTTTTTCTCAATGTAGTATAGTGCATTCGATGCGGATTTTTAAGCTGCGTCGATCTGTGTTATCAGATTTGCGCTAGCTTAAAAATGCACCGAGATATCAACTGATATAAGTTCACACTTATATCCTCGATTTTCACCCTGAAGAATTATTTTTTTCGTTGAATAACATTGTCCATCGTCTTTGCCTTGAAAAATGGAATCTAAAAACATCTACTTTTTGCTAAATTATTTTGAAATTTTTCGAAAAAATTTTTGTCAAAATGTTTTTGGAAGCAATGTTGAGTGTACATGGAAACTCAACATACACTAATGCATCATTTTTCAAACGATCATAACTAATTTTTGTATTAAGTTTTTCTCAATGTAGTATAGTGCATTCGATGCGGATTTTTAAGCTGCGTCGATCTGTGTTATCAGATTTGCGCTAGCTTAAAAATGCACCGAGATATCAACTGATATAAGTTCACACTTATATCCTCGATTTTCACCCTGAAGAATTATTTTTTTCGTTGAATAACATTGTCCATCGTCTTTGCCTTGAAAAATGGAATCTAAAAACATCTACTTTTTGCTAAATTATTTTGAAATTTTTCGAAAAAATTTTTGTCAAAATGTTTTTGGAAGCAATGTTGAGTGTACATGGAAACTCAACATACACTAATGCATCATTTTTCAAACGATCATAACTAATTTTTGTATTAAGCCTTTCTCAATGTAGTATAGTGCATTCGATGCGGATTTTTATGCTGCGTCGATCTGTGTTATCAGATTTGCGCTAGCTTAAAAATGCACCGAGATATCAACTGATATAAGTTCACACTTATATCCTCGATTTTCACCCTGAAGAATTATTTTTTTCGTTGAATAACATTGTCCATCGTCTTTGCCTTGAAAAATGGAATCTAAAAACATCTACTTTTTGCTAAATTATTTTGAAATTTTTCGAAAAAATTTTTGTCAAAATGTTTTTGGAAGCAATGTTGAGTGTACATGGAAACTCAACATACACTAATGCATCATTTTTCAAACGATCATAACTAATTTTTGTATTAAGTTTTTCTCAATGTAGTATAGTGCATTCGATGCGGATTTTTAAGCTGCGTCGATCTGTGTTATCAGATTTGCGCTAGCTTAAAAATGCACCGAGATATCAACTGATATAAGTTCACACTTATATCCTCGATTTTCACCCTGAAGAATTATTTTTTTCGTTGAATAACATTGTCCATCGTCTTTGCCTTGAAAAATGGAATCTAAAAACAACTACTTTTTGCTAAATTATTTTGAAATTTTTCGAAAAAATTTTTGTCAAAATGTTTTTGGAAGCAATGTTGAGTGTACATGGAAACTCAACATACACTAATGCATCATTTTTCAAACGATCATAACTAATTTTTGTATTAAGCCTTTCTCAATGTAGTATAGTGCATTCGATGCGGATTTTTAAGCTGCGTCGATCTGTGTTATCAGATTTGCGCTAGCTTAAAAATGCACCGAGATATCAACTGATATAAGTTCACACTTATATCCTCGATTTTCACCCTGAAGAATTAATTTTCTTGTTGAATAACATTGTCTATCGTCTTTGCCTTGAAAAATGGAATCTAAAAACATCTACTTCTTGCTAAATTATTCTGAAATTTTTCAAAAAAATTTTTGTCAAAATGTTTTTGGAAGCAATGTTGAGTGTACATGGAAACTCAACATACACTAATGCATCATTTTTCAAACGATCATAACTAATTTTTGTATTAAGCGTTTCTCAATGTAGTATAGTGCATTCGATGCGGATTTTTAAGCTGCGTCGATCTGTGTTATCAGATTTGCGCTAGCTTAAAAATGCACCGAGATATCAACTGATATAAGTTCACACTTATATCCTTGATTTTCACCCTGAAGAATTAATTTTTTCGCTGAATAACATTGTCCATCGTCTTTGCCTTGAATAAAGGAATTTAAAAACATCTACTTTTTGCTGAATTATTTTGAAATTTTTCGAAAAAATTTTTGTCAAAATGTTTTTGGAAGCAATGTTGAGTGTACATGGAAACTCAACATACACTAATGCATCATTTTTCAAACGATCATAACTAATTTTTGTATTAAGTGTTTCTCAATGTAGTATAGTGCATTCGATGCGGATTTTCAAGCTGCGTCGATCTGTGTTATCAGATTTGCGCTAGCTTAAAAATGCACCGAGATATCAACTGATATAAGTTCACACTTATATCCTCGATTTTCACCCTGAAGAATTAATTTTCTTGTTGAATAACATTGTCTATCGTCTTTGCCTTGAAAAATGGAATCTAAAAACATCTACTTTTTGCTAAATTATTCTGAAATTTTTCAAAAAAATTTTTGTCAAAATGTTTTTGGAAGCAATGTTGAGTGTACATGGAAACTCAACATACACTAATGCATCATTTTTCAAACAATCATAACTAATTTTTGTATTAAGTTTTTCTCAATGTAGTATAGTGCATTCGATGCGGATTTTTAAGCTGCGTCGATCTGTGTTATCAGATTTGCGCTAGCTTAAAAATGCACCGAGATATCAACTGATATAAGTTCACACTTATATCCTCGATTTTCACCCTGAAGAATTATTTTTTTCGTTGATTAACATTGTCCATCGTCTTTGCCTTGAAAAATGGAATCTAAAAACATCTACTTTTTGCTAAATTATTTTGAAATTTTTCGAAAAAATTTTTGTCAAAATGTTTTTGGAAGCAATGTTGAGTGTACATGGAAACTCAACATACACTAATGCATCATTTTTCAAACGATCATAACTAATTTTTGTATTAAGCCTTTGTCAATGTAGTATAGTGCATTCGATGCGGATTTTTAAGCTGCGTCGATCTGTGTTATCAGATTTGCGCTAGCTTAAAAATGCACCGAGATATCAACTGATATAAGTTCACACTTATATCCTCGATTTTCACCCTGAAGAATTATTTTTTTCGTTGAATAACATTGTCCATCGTCTTTGCCTTGAAAAATGGAATCTAAAAACAACTACTTTTTGCTAAATTATTTTGAAATTTTTCGAAAAAATTTTTGTCAAAATGTTTTTGGAAGCAATGTTGAGTGTACATGGAAACTCAACATACACTAATGCATCATTTTTCAAACGATCATAACTAATTTTTGTATTAAGCCTTTCTCAATGTAGTATAGTGCATTCGATGCGGATTTTTAAGCTGCGTCGATCTGTGTTATCAGATTTGCGCTAGCTTAAAAATGCACCGAGATATCAACTGATATAAGTTCACACTTATATCTTCGATTTTCACCCTGAAGAATTATTTTTCTTGTTGAATAACATTGTCTATCGTCTTTGCCTTGAAAAATGGAATCTAAAAACATATACTTTTTGCTAAATTATTCTGAAATTTTTCAAAAAAATTTTTGTCAAAATGTTTTTGGAAGCAATGTTGAGTGTACATGGAAACTCAACATACACTAATGCATCATTTTTCAAACGATCATAACTAATTTTTGTATTAAGCCTTTGTCAATGTAGTATAGTGCATTCGATGCGGATTTTTAAGCTGCGTCGATCTGTGTTATCAGATTTGCGCTAGCTTAAAAATGCACCGAGATATCAACTGATATAAGTTCACACTTATATCCTCGATTTTCACCCTGAAGAATTATTTTTTTCGTTGAATAACATTGTCCATCGTCTTTGCCTTGAAAAATGGAATCTAAAAACAACTACTTTTTGCTAAATTATTTTGAAATTTTTCGAAAAAATTTTTGTCAAAATGTTTTTGGAAGCAATGTTGAGTGTACATGGAAACTCAACATACACTAATGCATCATTTTTCAAACGATCATAACTAATTTTTGTATTAAGCCTTTCTCAATGTAGTATAGTGCATTCGATGCGGATTTTTAAGCTGCGTCGATCTGTGTTATCAGATTTGCGCTAGCTTAAAAATGCACCGAGATATCAACTGATATAAGTTCACACTTATATCTTCGATTTTCACCCTGAAGAATTATTTTTCTTGTTGAATAACATTGTCTATCGTCTTTGCCTTGAAAAATGGAATCTAAAAACATATACTTTTTGCTAAATTATTCTGAAATTTTTCAAAAAAATTTTTGTCAAAATGTTTTTGGAAGCAATGTTGAGTGTACATGGAAACTCAACATACACTAATGCATCATTTTTCAAACGATCATAACTAATTTTTGTATTAAGCGTTTCTCAATGTAGTATAGTGCATTCGATGCGGATTTTTAAGCTGCGTCGATCTGTGTTATCAGATTTGCGCTAGCTTAAAAATGCACCGAGATATCAACTGATATAAGTTCACACTTATATCCTCGATTTTCACCCTGAAGAATTAATTTTTTCGCTGAATAACATTGTCCATCGTCTTTGCCTTGAATAAAGGAATCTAAAAACATCTACTTTTTGCTGAATTATTTTGAAATTTTTCGAAAAAATTTTTGTCAAAATGTTTTTGGAAGCAATGTTGAGTGTACATGGAAACTCAACATACACTAATGCATCATTTTTCAAACGATCATAACTAATTTTTGTATTAAGCGTTTCTCAATGTAGTATAGTGCATTCGATGCGGATTTTCAAGCTGCGTCGATCTGTGTTATCAGATTTGCGCTAGCTTAAAAATGCACCGAGATATCAACTGATATAAGTTCACACTTATATCCTCGATTTTCACCCTGAAGAATTATTTTTTTCGTTGAATAACATTGTCCATCGTCTTTGCCTTGAAAAATGGAATCTAAAAACCTCTACTTTTTGCTAAATTATTTTGAAATTTTTCGAAAAAAGTTTTGTCAAAATGTTTTTGGAAGCAATGTTGAGTGTACATGGAAACTCAACATACACTAATGCATCATTTTTCAAACGATCATACCTAATTTGTGTATTAAGTTTTTCTCAATGTAGTATAGTGCATTCGATGCGGATTTTTAAGCTGCGTCGATCTGTGTTATCAGATTTGCGCTAGCTTAAAAATGCACCGAGATATCAACTGATATAAGTTCACACTTATATCCTCGATTTTCACCCTGAAGAATTAATTTTTTCGTTGAATAACATTGTCCATCGTCTTTGCCTTAAAAAAAGGAATCTAAAAACATCTACTTTTTGCTAAATTATTTTGAAATTTTTCGAAAAAATTTTTGTCAAATTGTTTTTGGAAGCAATGTTGAGTGTACATGGAAACTCAACATACACTAATGCATCATTTTTCAAACGATCATAACTAATTTTTGTATCAAGCGTTTCTCAATGTAGTATAGTGCATTCGATGCGGATTTTTAAGCTGCGTCGATCTGTGTTATCAGATTTGCGCTAGCTTAAAAATGCACCGAGATATCAACTGATATAAGTTCACACTTATATCCTCGATTTTCACCCTGAAGAATTATTTTTTTCGTTGAATAACATTGTCCATCGTCTTTGCCTTGAAAAATGGAATCTAAAAACAACTACTTTTTGCTAAATTATTTTGAAATTTTTCGAAAAAATTTTTGTCAAAATGTTTTTGGAAGCAATGTTGAGTGTACATGGAAACTCAACATACACTAATGCATCATTTTTCAAACGATCATAACTAATTTTTGTATTAAGCCTTTCTCAATGTAGTATAGTGCATTCGATGCGGATTTTTAAGCTGCGTCGATCTGTGTTATCAGATTTGCGCTAGCTTAAAAATGCACCGAGATATCAACTGATATAAGTTCACACTTATATCTTCGATTTTCACCCTGAAGAATTATTTTTCTTGTTGAATAACATTGTCTATCGTCTTTGCCTTGAAAAATGGAATCTAAAAACATATACTTTTTGCTAAATTATTCTGAAATTTTTCAAAAAAATTTTTGTCAAAATGTTTTTGGAAGCAATGTTGAGTGTACATGGAAACTCAACATACACTAATGCATCATTTTTCAAACGATCATAACTAATTTTTGTATTAAGCGTTTCTCAATGTAGTATAGTGCATTCGATGCGGATTTTTAAGCTGCGTCGATCTGTGTTATCAGATTTGCGCTAGCTTAAAAATGCACCGAGATATCAACTGATATAAGTTCACACTTATATCCTCGATTTTCACCCTGAAGAATTAATTTTTTCGCTGAATAACATTGTCCATCGTCTTTGCCTTGAATAAAGGAATCTAAAAACATCTACTTTTTGCTGAATTATTTTGAAATTTTTCGAAAAAATTTTTGTCAAAATGTTTTTGGAAGCAATGTTGAGTGTACATGGAAACTCAACATACACTAATGCATCATTTTTCAAACGATCATAACTAATTTTTGTATTAAGCGTTTCTCAATGTAGTATAGTGCATTCGATGCGGATTTTCAAGCTGCGTCGATCTGTGTTATCAGATTTGCGCTAGCTTAAAAATGCACCGAGATATCAACTGATATAAGTTCACACTTATATCCTCGATTTTCACCCTGAAGAATTATTTTTTTCGTTGAATAACATTGTCCATCGTCTTTGCCTTGAAAAATGGAATCTAAAAACCTCTACTTTTTGCTAAATTATTTTGAAATTTTTCGAAAAAAGTTTTGTCAAAATGTTTTTGGAAGCAATGTTGAGTGTACATGGAAACTCAACATACACTAATGCATCATTTTTCAAACGATCATACCTAATTTGTGTATTAAGTTTTTCTCAATGTAGTATAGTGCATTCGATGCGGATTTTTAAGCTGCGTCGATCTGTGTTATCAGATTTGCGCTAGCTTAAAAATGCACCGAGATATCAACTGATATAAGTTCACACTTATATCCTCGATTTTCACCCTGAAGAATTAATTTTTTCGTTGAATAACATTGTCCATCGTCTTTGCCTTAAAAAAAGGAATCTAAAAACATCTACTTTTTGCTAAATTATTTTGAAATTTTTCGAAAAAATTTTTGTCAAATTGTTTTTGGAAGCAATGTTGAGTGTACATGGAAACTCAACATACACTAATGCATCATTTTTCAAACGATCATAACTAATTTTTGTATCAAGCGTTTCTCAATGTAGTATAGTGCATTCGATGCGGATTTTTAAGCTGCGTCGATCTGTGTTATCAGATTTGCGCTAGCTTAAAAATGCACCGAGATATCAACTGATATAAGTTCACACTTATATCCTCGATTTTCACCCTGAAGAATTATTTTTTTCGTTGAATAACATTGTCCATCGTCTTTGCCTTAAAAAAAGGAATCTAAAAACATCTACTTTTTGCTAAATTATTTTGAAATTTTTCGAAAAAATTTTTGTCAAATTGTTTTTGGAAGCAATGTTGAGTGTACATGGAAACTCAACATACACTAATGCATCATTTTTCAAACGATCATAACTAATTTTTGTATCAAGCGTTTCTCAATGTAGTATAGTGCATTCGATGCGGATTTTTAAGCTGCGTCGATCTGTGTTATCAGATTTGCGCTAGCTTAAAAATGCACCGAGATATCAACTGATATAAGTTCACACTTATATCCTCGATTTTCACCCTGAAGAATTATTTTTTTCGTTGAATAACATTGTCCATCGTCTTTGCCTTGAAAAATGGAATCTAAAAACAACTACTTTTTGCTAAATTATTTTGAAATTTTTCGAAAAAATTTTTGTCAAAATGTTTTTGGAAGCAATGTTGAGTGTACATGGAAACTCAACATACACTAATGCATCATTTTTCAAACGATCATAACTAATTTTTGTATTAAGCGTTTCTCAATGTAGTATAGTGCATTCGATGCGGATTTTCAAGCTGCGTCGATCTGTGTTATCAGATTTGCGCTAGCTTAAAAATGCACCGAGATATCAACTGATATAAGTTCACACTTATATCCTCGATTTTCACCCTGAAGAATTATTTTTTTCGTTGAATAACATTGTCCATCGTCTTTGCCTTGAAAAATGGAATCTAAAAACCTCTACTTTTTGCTAAATTATTTTGAAATTTTTCGAAAAAAGTTTTGTCAAAATGTTTTTGGAAGCAATGTTGAGTGTACATGGAAACTCAACATACACTAATGCATCATTTTTCAAACGATCATACCTAATTTGTGTATTAAGCGTTTCTCAATGTAGTATAGTGCATTCGATGCGGATTTTTAAGCTGCGTCGATCTGTGTTATCAGATTTGCGCTAGCTTAAAAATGCACCGAGATATCAACTGATATAAGTTCACACTTATATCCTCGATTTTCACCCTGAAGAATTATTTTTTTCGTTGAATAACATTGTCCATCGTCTTTGCCTTGAAAAATGGAATCTAAAAACAACTACTTTTTGCTAAATTATTTTGAAATTTTTCGAAAAAATTTTTGTCAAATTGTTTTTGGAAGCAATGTTGAGTGTACATGGAAACTCAACATACACTAATGCATCATTTTTCAAACGATCATAACTAATTTTTGTATCAAGCGTTTCTCAATGTAGTATAGTGCATTCGATGCGGATTTTTAAGCTGCGTCGATCTGTGTTATCAGATTTGCGCTAGCTTAAAAATGCACCGAGATATCAACTGATATAAGTTCACACTTATATCCTCGATTTTCACCCTGAAGAATTATTTTTTTCGTTGAATAACATTGTCCATCGTCTTTGCCTTGAAAAATGGAATCTAAAAACAACTACTTTTTGCTAAATTATTTTGAAATTTTTCGAAAAAATTTTTGTCAAAATGTTTTTGGAAGCAATGTTGAGTGTACATGGAAACTCAACATACACTAATGCATCATTTTTCAAACGATCATAACTAATTTTTGTATTAAGCGTTTCTCAATGTAGTATAGTGCATTCGATGCGGATTTTCAAGCTGCGTCGATCTGTGTTATCAGATTTGCGCTAGCTTAAAAATGCACCGAGATATCAACTGATATAAGTTCACACTTATATCCTCGATTTTCACCCTGAAGAATTATTTTTTTCGTTGAATAACATTGTCCATCGTCTTTGCCTTGAAAAATGGAATCTAAAAACCTCTACTTTTTGCTAAATTATTTTGAAATTTTTCGAAAAAAGTTTTGTCAAAATGTTTTTGGAAGCAATGTTGAGTGTACATGGAAACTCAACATACACTAATGCATCATTTTTCAAACGATCATACCTAATTTGTGTATTAAGCGTTTCTCAATGTAGTATAGTGCATTCGATGCGGATTTTTAAGCTGCGTCGATCTGTGTTATCAGATTCGCGCTAGCTTAAAAATGCACCGAGATATCAACTGATATAAGTTCACACTTATATCCTCGATTTTCACCCTGAAGAATTAATTTTTTCGTTGAATAACATTGTCCATCGTCTTTGCCTTAAAAAAAGGAATCTAAAAACATCTACTTTTTGCTAAATTATTTTGAAATTTTTCGAAAAAATTTTTGTCAAATTGTTTTTGGAAGCAATGTTGAGTGTACATGGAAACTCAACATACACTAATGCATCATTTTTCAAACGATCATAACTAATTTTTGTATCAAGCGTTTCTCAATGTAGTATAGTGCATTCGATGCGGATTTTTAAGCTGCGTCGATCTGTGTTATCAGATTTGCGCTAGCTTAAAAATGCACCGAGATATCAACTGATATAAGTTCACACTTATATCCTCGATTTTCACCCTGAAGAATTATTTTTTTCGTTGAATAACATTGTCCATCGTCTTTGCCTTGAAAAATGGAATCTAAAAACAACTACTTTTTGCTAAATTATTTTGAAATTTTTCGAAAAAATTTTTGTCAAAATGTTTTTGGAAGCAATGTTGAGTGTACATGGAAACTCAACATACACTAATGCATCATTTTTCAAACGATCATAACTAATTTTTGTATTAAGCGTTTCTCAATGTAGTATAGTGCATTCGATGCGGATTTTCAAGCTGCGTCGATCTGTGTTATCAGATTTGCGCTAGCTTAAAAATGCACCGAGATATCAACTGATATAAGTTCACACTTATATCCTCGATTTTCACCCTGAAGAATTATTTTTTTCGTTGAATAACATTGTCCATCGTCTTTGCCTTGAAAAATGGAATCTAAAAACCTCTACTTTTTGCTAAATTATTTTGAAATTTTTCGAAAAAAGTTTTGTCAAAATGTTTTTGGAAGCAATGTTGAGTGTACATGGAAACTCAACATACACTAATGCATCATTTTTCAAACGATCATACCTAATTTGTGTATTAAGCGTTTCTCAATGTAGTATAGTGCATTCGATGCGGATTTTTAAGCTGCGTCGATCTGTGTTATCAGATTCGCGCTAGCTTAAAAATGCACCGAGATATCAACTGATATAAGTTCACACTTATATCCTCGATTTTCACCCTGAAGAATTAATTTTTTCGTTGAATAACATTGTCCATCGTCTTTGCCTTAAAAAAAGGAATCTAAAAACATCTACTTTTTGCTAAATTATTTTGAAATTTTTCGAAAAAATTTTTGTCAAATTGTTTTTGGAAGCAATGTTGAGTGTACATGGAAACTCAACATACACTAATGCATCATTTTTCAAACGATCATAACTAATTTTTGTATCAAGCGTTTCTCAATGTAGTATAGTGCATTCGATGCGGATTTTTAAGCTGCGTCGATCTGTGTTATCAGATTTGCGCTAGCTTAAAAATGCACCGAGATATCAACTGATATAAGTTCACACTTATATCCTCGATTTTCACCCTGAAGAATTATTTTTTTCGTTGAATAACATTGTCCATCGTCTTTGCCTTGAAAAATGGAATCTAAAAACAACTACTTTTTGCTAAATTATTTTGAAATTTTTCGAAAAAATTTTTGTCAAAATGTTTTTGGAAGCAATGTTGAGTGTACATGGAAACTCAACATACACTAATGCATCATTTTTCAAACGATCATAACTAATTTTTGTATTAAGTTTTTCTCAATGTAGTATAGTGCATTCGATGCGGATTTTTAAGCTGCGTCGATCTGTGTTATCAGATTTGCGCTAGCTTAAAAATGCACCGAGATATCAACTGATATAAGTTCACACTTATATCCTCGATTTTCACCCTGAAGAATTATTTTTTTCGTTGAATAACATTGTCCATCGTCCTTGCCTTGAAAAATGGAATCTAAAAACCTCTACTTTTTGCTAAATTATTCTGAAATTTTTCGAAAAAAGTTTTGTCAAAATGTTTTTGGAAGCAATGTTGAGTGTACATGGAAACTCAACATACACTAATGCATCATTTTTCAAACGATCATACCTAATTTGTGTATTAAGCGTTTCTCAATGTAGTATAGTGCATTCGATGCGGATTTTTAAGCTGCGTCGATCTGTGTTATCAGATTTGCGCTAGCTTAAAAATGCACCGAGATATCAACTGATATAAGTTCACACTTATATCCTCGATTTTCACCCTGAAGAATTAATTTTTTCGTTGAAAAACATTGTCCATCGTCTTTGCCTTAAAAAAAGGAATCTAAAAACATCTACTTTTTGCTAAATTATTTTGAAATTTTTCGAAAAAATTTTTGTCAAATTGTTTTTGGAAGCAATGTTGAGTGTACATGGAAACTCAACATACACTAATGCATCATTTTTCAAACGATCATAACTAATTTTTGTATCAAGCGTTTCTCAATGTAGTATAGTGCATTCGATGCGGATTTTTAAGCTGCGTCGATCTGTGTTATCAGATTTGCGTTAGCTTAAAAATGCACCGAGATATCAACTGATATAAGTTCACACTTATATCCTCGATTTTCACCCTGAAGAATTAATTTTTTTGTTGAATAACATTGTCTATCGTCTTCGCCTTGAAAAATGGAATCTAAAAACATCTACTTTTTGCTAAATTATTTTGAAATTTTTCGAAAAAATTTTTGTCAAAATGTTTTTGGAAGCAATGTTGAGTGTACATGGAAACTCAACATACACTAATGCATCATTTTTCAAACGATCATAACTAATTTTTGTATCAGGCGTTTCTCAATGTAGTATAGTGCATTCGATGCGGATTTTTAAGCTGCGTCGATCTGTGTTATCAGATTTGCGCTAGCTTAAAAATGCACCGAGATATCAACTGATATAAGTTCACACTTATATCCTCGATTTTCACCCTGAAGAATTATTTTTTTCGTTGAATAACATTGTCCATCGTCTTTGCCTTGAAAAAAGAAATCTAAAAACCTCTACTTTTTGCTAAATTATTTTGAAATTTTTCGAAAAAATTTTTGTCAAAATGTTTTTGGAAGCAATGTTGAGTGTACATGGAAACTCAACATACACTAATGCATCATTTTTCAAACGATCATAACTAATTTGTGTATTAAGCGTTTCTCAATGTAGTATAGTGCATTCGATGCGGATTTTTAAGCTGCGTCGATCTGTGTTATCAGATTTGCGCTAGCTTAAAAATGCACCGAGATATCAACTGATATAAGTTCACACTTATATCCTCGATTTTCACCCTGAAGAATTAATTTTCTTGTTGAATAACATTGTCTATCGTCTTTGCCTTGAAAAATGGAATCTAAAAACATCTACTTTTTGCTAAATTATTCTGAAATTTTTCAAAAAAATTTTTGTCAAAATGTTTTTGGAAGCAATGTTGAGTGTACATGGAAACTCAACATACACTAATGCATCATTTTTCAAACGATCATAACTAATTTGTGTATTAAGCGTTTCTCAATGTAGTATAGTGCATTCGATGCGGATTTTTAAGCTGCGTCGATCTGTGTTATCAGATTTGCGCTAGCTTAAAAATGCACCGAGATATCAACTGATATAAGTTCACACTTATATCCTCGATTTTCACCCTGAAGAATTAATTTTCTTGTTGAATAACATTGTCTATCGTCTTTGCCTTGAAAAATGGAATCTAAAAACATCTACTTTTTGCTAAATTATTTTGAAATTTTTCGAAAAAAGTTTTGTCAAAATGTTTTTGGAAGCAATGTTGAGTGTACATGGAAACTCAACATACACTAATGCATCATTTTTCAAACGATCATACCTAATTTGTGTATTAAGCGTTTCTCAATGTAGTATAGTGCATTCGATGCGGATTTTTAAGCTGCGTCGATCTGTGTTATCAGATTTGCGTTAGCTTAAAAATGCACCGAGATATCAACTGATATAAGTTCACACTTATATCCTCGATTTTCACCCTGAAGAATTAATTTTTTCGTTGAATAACATTGTCCATCGTCTTTGCCTTAAAAAAAGAAATCTAAAAACATCTACTTTTTGCTAAATTATTTTGAAATTTTTCGAAAAA
The DNA here is from genome assembly GCA_964057225.1 of Auanema rhodensis. Classification (NCBI taxonomy): domain Eukaryota; kingdom Metazoa; phylum Nematoda; class Chromadorea; order Rhabditida; family Rhabditidae; genus Auanema; species Auanema rhodense. Next base: position 1,625,549 of record OZ059899.1, on the reverse strand, counting down.
ATTTTTGTCAAATTGTTTTTGGAAGCAATGTTGAGTGTACATGGAAACTCAACATACACTAATGCATCATTTTTCAAACGATCATACCTAATTTGTGTATTAAGCGTTTCTCAATGTAGTATAGTGCATTCGATGCGGATTTTTAAGCTGCGTCGATCTGTGTTATCAGATTTGCGTTAGCTTAAAAATGCACCGAGATATCAACTGATATAAGTTCACACTTATATCCTCGATTTTCACCCTGAAGAATTAATTTTTTCGTTGAAAAACATTGTCCATCGTCTTTGCCTTAAAAAAAGGAATCTAAAAACATCTACTTTTTGCTAAATTATTTTGAAATTTTTCGAAAAAATTTTTGTCAAATTGTTTTTGGAAGCAATGTTGAGTGTACATGGAAACTCAACATACACTAATGCATCATTTTTCAAACGATCATAACTAATTTTTGTATCAAGCGTTTCTCAATGTAGTATAGTGCATTCGATGCGGATTTTTAAGCTGCGTCGATCTGTGTTATCAGATTTGCGTTAGCTTAAAAATGCACCGAGATATCAACTGATATAAGTTCACACTTATATCCTCGATTTTCACCCTGAAGAATTAATTTTTTTGTTGAATAACATTGTCTATCGTCTTCGCCTTGAAAAATGGAATCTAAAAACATCTACTTTTTGCTAAATTATTTTGAAATTTTTCGAAAAAATTTTTGTCAAAATGTTTTTGGAAGCAATGTTGAGTGTACATGGAAACTCAACATACACTAATGCATCATTTTTCAAACGATCATAACTAATTTTTGTATCAGGCGTTTCTCAATGTAGTATAGTGCATTCGATGCGGATTTTTAAGCTGCGTCGATCTGTGTTATCAGATTTGCGCTAGCTTAAAAATGCACCGAGATATCAACTGATATAAGTTCACACTTATATCCTCGATTTTCACCCTGAAGAATTATTTTTTTCGTTGAATAACATTGTCCATCGTCTTTGCCTTGAAAAAAGAAATCTAAAAACCTCTACTTTTTGCTAAATTATTTTGAAATTTTTCGAAAAAATTTTTGTCAAAATGTTTTTGGAAGCAATGTTGAGTGTACATGGAAACTCAACATACACTAATGCATCATTTTTCAAACGATCATAACTAATTTGTGTATTAAGCGTTTCTCAATGTAGTATAGTGCATTCGATGCGGATTTTTAAGCTGCGTCGATCTGTGTTATCAGATTTGCGCTAGCTTAAAAATGCACCGAGATATCAACTGATATAAGTTCACACTTATATCCTCGATTTTCACCCTGAAGAATTAATTTTCTTGTTGAATAACATTGTCTATCGTCTTTGCCTTGAAAAATGGAATCTAAAAACATCTACTTTTTGCTAAATTATTCTGAAATTTTTCAAAAAAATTTTTGTCAAAATGTTTTTGGAAGCAATGTTGAGTGTACATGGAAACTCAACATACACTAATGCATCATTTTTCAAACGATCATAACTAATTTGTGTATTAAGCGTTTCTCAATGTAGTATAGTGCATTCGATGCGGATTTTTAAGCTGCGTCGATCTGTGTTATCAGATTTGCGCTAGCTTAAAAATGCACCGAGATATCAACTGATATAAGTTCACACTTATATCCTCGATTTTCACCCTGAAGAATTAATTTTCTTGTTGAATAACATTGTCTATCGTCTTTGCCTTGAAAAATGGAATCTAAAAACATCTACTTTTTGCTAAATTATTTTGAAATTTTTCGAAAAAAGTTTTGTCAAAATGTTTTTGGAAGCAATGTTGAGTGTACATGGAAACTCAACATACACTAATGCATCATTTTTCAAACGATCATACCTAATTTGTGTATTAAGCGTTTCTCAATGTAGTATAGTGCATTCGATGCGGATTTTTAAGCTGCGTCGATCTGTGTTATCAGATTTGCGTTAGCTTAAAAATGCACCGAGATATCAACTGATATAAGTTCACACTTATATCCTCGATTTTCACCCTGAAGAATTAATTTTTTCGTTGAATAACATTGTCCATCGTCTTTGCCTTAAAAAAAGGAATCTAAAAACATCTACTTTTTGCTAAATTATTTTGAAATTTTTCGAAAAAATTTTTGTCAAATTGTTTTTGGAAGCAATGTTGAGTGTACATGGAAACTCAACATACACTAATGCATCATTTTTCAAACGATCATAACTAATTTTTGTATCAAGCGTTTCTCAATGTAGTATAGTGCATTCGATGCGGATTTTTAAGCTGCGTCGATCTGTGTTATCAGATTTGCGTTAGCTTAAAAATGCACCGAGATATCAACTGATATAAGTTCACACTTATATCCTCGATTTTCACCCTGAAGAATTAATTTTTTTGTTGAATAACATTGTCTATCGTCTTCGCCTTGAAAAATGGAATCTAAAAACATCTACTTTTTGCTAAATTATTTTGAAATTTTTCGAAAAAATTTTTGTCAAAATGTTTTTGGAAGCAATGTTGAGTGTACATGGAAACTCAACATACACTAATGCATCATTTTTCAAACGATCATAACTAATTTTTGTATCAGGCGTTTCTCAATGTAGTATAGTGCATTCGATGCGGATTTTTAAGCTGCGTCGATCTGTGTTATCAGATTTGCGCTAGCTTAAAAATGCACCGAGATATCAACTGATATAAGTTCACACTTATATCCTCGATTTTCACCCTGAAGAATTATTTTTTTCGTTGAATAACATTGTCCATCGTCTTTGCCTTGAAAAAAGAAATCTAAAAACCTCTACTTTTTGCTAAATTATTTTGAAATTTTTCGAAAAAATTTTTGTCAAAATGTTTTTGGAAGCAATGTTGAGTGTACATGGAAACTCAACATACACTAATGCATCATTTTTCAAACGACCATAACTAATTTGTGTATTGAGCGTTTCTCAATGTAGTATAGTGCATTCGATGCGGATTTTTAAGCTGCGTCGATCTGTGTTATCAGATTTGCGCTAGCTTAAAAATGCACCGAGATATCAACTGATATAAGTTCACACTTATATCCTCGATTTTCACCCTGAAGAATTAATTTTTTCGTTGAATAACATTGTCCATCGTCTTTGCCTTAAAAAAAGGAATCTAAAAACATCTACATTTTGCTAAATTATTTTGAAATTTTTCGAAAAAATTTTTGTCAAATTGTTTCTGGAAGCAATGTTGAGTGTACATGGAAACTCAACATACACTAATGCATCATTTTTCAAACGATCATAACTAATTTTTGTATCAAGCGTTTCTCAATGTAGTATAGTGCATTCGATGCGGATTTTTAAGCTGCGTCGATCTGTGTTATCAGATTTGCGTTAGCTTAAAAATGCACCGAGATATCAACTGATATAAGTTCACACTTATATCCTCGATTTTCACCCTGAAGAATTAATTTTTTCGTTGAATAACATTGTCTATCGTCTTCGCCTTAAAAAATGGAATCTAAAAACATCTACTTTTTGCTAAACTATTTTGAAATTTTTCGAAAAAATTTTTGTCAAAATGTTTTTGGAAGCAATGTTGAGTGTACATGGAAACTCAACATACACTAATGCATCATTTTTCAAACGATCATAACTAATTTTTGTATCAGGCGTTTCTCAATGTAGTATAGTGCATTCGATGCGGATTTTTAAGCTGCGTCGATCTGTGTTATCAGATTTGCGCTAGCTTAAAAATGCACCGAGATATCAACTGATATAAGTTCACACTTATATCCTCGATTTTCACCCTGAAGAATTATTTTTTTCGTTGAATAACATTGTCCATCGTCTTTGCCTTGAAAAAAGAAATCTAAAAACCTCTACTTTTTGCTAAATTATTTTGAAATTTTTCGAAAAAATTTTTGTCAAAATGTTTTTGGAAGCAATGTTGAGTGTACATGGAAACTCAACATACACTAATGCATCATTTTTCAAACGATCATAACTAATTTGTGTATTGAGCGTTTCTCAATGTAGTATAGTGCATTCGATGCGGATTTTTAAGCTGCGTCGATCTGTGTTATCAGATTTGCGCTAGCTTAAAAATGCACCGAGATATCAACTGATATAAGTTCACACTTATATCCTCGATTTTCACCCTGAAGAATTAATTTTTTCGTTGAATAACATTGTCCATCGTCTTTGCCTTAAAAAAAGGAATCTAAAAACATCTACTTTTTGCTAAATTATTTTGAAATTTTTCGAAAAAATTTTTGTCAAATTGTTTCTGGAAGCAATGTTGAGTGTACATGGAAACTCAACATACACTAATGCATCATTTTTCAAACGATCATAACTAATTTTTGTATCAAGCGTTTCTCAATGTAGTATAATGCATTCGATGCGGATTTTTAAGCTGCGTCGATCTGTGTTATCAGATTTGCGTTAGCTTAAAAATGCACCGAGATATCAACTGATATAAGTTCACACTTATATCCTCGATTTTCACCCTGAAGAATTAATTTTTTCGTTGAATAACATTGTCTATCGTCTTCGCCTTGAAAAATGGAATCTAAAAACATCTACTTTTTGCTAAATTATTTTGAAATTTTTCGAAAAAATTTTTGTCAAAATGTTTTTGGAAGCAATGTTGAGTGTACATGGAAACTCAACATACACTAATGCATCATTTTTCAAACGATCATAACTAATTTGTGTATTGAGCGTTTCTCAATGTAGTATAGTGCATTCGATGCGGATTTTTAAGCTGCGTCGATCTGTGTTATCAGATTTGCGCTAGCTTAAAAATGCACCGAGATATCAACTGATATAAGTTCACACTTATATCCTCGATTTTCACCCTGAAGAATTAATTTTTTCGTTGAATAACATTGTCCATCGTCTTTGCCTTAAAAAAAGGAATCTAAAAACATCTACTTTTTGCTAAATTATTTTGAAATTTTTCGAAAAAATTTTTGTCAAATTGTTTCTGGAAGCAATGTTGAGTGTACATGGAAACTCAACATACACTAATGCATCATTTTTCAAACGATCATAACTAATTTTTGTATCAAGCGTTTCTCAATGTAGTATAATGCATTCGATGCGGATTTTTAAGCTGCGTCGATCTGTGTTATCAGATTTGCGTTAGCTTAAAAATGCACCGAGATATCAACTGATATAAGTTCACACTTATATCCTCGATTTTCACCCTGAAGAATTAATTTTTTCGTTGAATAACATTGTCTATCGTCTTCGCCTTGAAAAATGGAATCTAAAAACATCTACTTTTTGCTAAATTATTTTGAAATTTTTCGAAAAAATTTTTGTCAAAATGTTTTTGGAAGCAATGTTGAGTGTACATGGAAACTCAACATACACTAATGCATCATTTTTCAAACGATCATAACTAATTTTTGTATCAGGCGTTTCTCAATGTAGTATAGTGCATTCGATGCGGATTTTTAAGCTGCGTCGATCTGTGTTATCAGATTTGCGCTAGCTTAAAAATGCACCGAGATATCAACTGATATAAGTTCACACTTATATCCTCGATTTTCACCCTGAAGAAATAATTTTTTCGTTGAATAACATTGTCCATCGTCTTTGCCTTGAAAAAAGAAATCTAAAAACATCTACTTTTTGCTAAATTATTTTGAAATTTTTCGAAAAAATTTTTGTCAAAATGTTTTTGGAAGCAATGTTGAGTGTACATGGAAACTCAACATACACTAATGCATCATTTTTCAAACGATCATTACTAATTTTTGTATTAAGCGTTTCTCAATGTAGTATAGTGCATTCGATGCGGATTTTTAAGCTGCGTCGATCTGTGTTATCAGATTTGCGCTAGCTTAAAAATGCACCGAGATATCAACTGATATAAGTTCACACTTATATCCTCGATTTTCACCCTGAAGAATTATTTTTTTCGTTGAATAACATTGTCCATCGTCTTTGCCTTGAAAAAAGAAATCTAAAAACCTCTACTTTTTGCTAAATTATTTTGAAATTTTTCGAAAAAATTTTTGTCAAAATGTTTTTGGAAGCAATGTTGAGTGTACATGGAAACTCAACATACACTAATGCATCATTTTTCAAACGATCATAACTAATTTGTGTATTGAGCGTTTCTCAATGTAGTATAGTGCATTCGATGCGGATTTTTAAGCTGCGTCGATCTGTGTTATCAGATTTGCGCTAGCTTAAAAATGCACCGAGATATCAACTGATATAAGTTCACACTTATATCCTCGATTTTCACCCTGAAGAATTAATTTTTTCGTTGAATAACATTGTCCATCGTCTTTGCCTTAAAAAAAGGAATCTAAAAACATCTACTTTTTGCTAAATTATTTTGAAATTTTTCGAAAAAATTTTTGTCAAATTGTTTCTGGAAGCAATGTTGAGTGTACATGGAAACTCAACATACACTAATGCATCATTTTTCAAACGATCATAACTAATTTTTGTATCAAGCGTTTCTCAATGTAGTATAATGCATTCGATGCGGATTTTTAAGCTGCGTCGATCTGTGTTATCAGATTTGCGTTAGCTTAAAAATGCACCGAGATATCAACTGATATAAGTTCACACTTATATCCTCGATTTTCACCCTGAAGAATTAATTTTTTCGTTGAATAACATTGTCTATCGTCTTCGCCTTGAAAAATGGAATCTAAAAACATCTACTTTTTGCTAAATTATTTTGAAATTTTTCGAAAAAATTTTTGTCAAAATGTTTTTGGAAGCAATGTTGAGTGTACATGGAAACTCAACATACACTAATGCATCATTTTTCAAACGATCATAACTAATTTTTGTATCAGGCGTTTCTCAATGTAGTATAGTGCATTCGATGCGGATTTTTAAGCTGCGTCGATCTGTGTTATCAGATTTGCGCTAGCTTAAAAATGCACCGAGATATCAACTGATATAAGTTCACACTTATATCCTCGATTTTCACCCTGAAGAAATAATTTTTTCGTTGAATAACATTGTCCATCGTCTTTGCCTTGAAAAAAGAAATCTAAAAACATCTACTTTTTGCTAAATTATTTTGAAATTTTTCGAAAAAAGTTTTGTCAAAATGTTTTTGGAAGCAATGTTGAGTGTACATGGAAACTCAACATACACTAATGCATCATTTTTCAAACGATCATTACTAATTTTTGTATTAAGCGTTTCTCAATGTAGTATAGTGCATTCGATGCGGATTTTTAAGCTGCGTCGATCTGTGTTATCAGATTTGCGCTAGCTTAAAAATGCACCGAAATATCAACTGATATAAGTTCACACTTATATCCTCGATTTTCACCCTGAAGAAATAATTTTCGCTGAATAACATTGTCCATCGTCTTTGCCTTGAAAAAAGGAATCTAAAAACATCTACTTTTTGCTAAATTATCTTGAAATTTTTCGAAAAAATTTTTGTCAAAATGTTTTTGGAAGCAATGTTGAGTGTACATGGAAACTCAACATACACTAATGCATCATTTTTCAAACGATCATTACTAATTTTTGTATCAAGCGTTTCTCAATGTAGTATAGTGCACTCGATGCGGATTTTTAAGCTGCGTCGATCTGTGTTATCAGATTTGCGCTAGCTTAAAAATGCACCGAGATATCAACTGATATAAGTTCACACTTATATCCTCGATTTTCACCCTGAAGAATTAATTTTTTCGTTGAATAACATTGTCCATCGTTTTTGCCTTGAAAAAAGGAATCTAAAAACATCTACTTTTTGCTAAATTATTTTGAAATTTTTCGAAAAAATTTTTGTCAAAATGTTTTTGGAAGCAATGTTGAGTGTACATGGAAACTCAACATACACTAATGCATCATTTTTCAAACGATCATTACTAATTTTTGTATTAAGCGTTTCTCAATGTAGTATAGTGCATTCGATGCGGATTTTTAAGCTGCGTCGATCTGTGTTATCAGATTTGCGCTAGCTTAAAAATGCACCGAGATATCAACTGGTATAAGTTCACACTTATATCCTCGATTTTCACCCTGAAGAAATAATTTTCGCTGAATAACATTGTCCATCGTCTTTGCCTTGAAAAAAGGAATCTAAAAACATCTACTTTTTGCTAAATTATTTTGAAATTTTTCGAAAAAATTTTTGTCAAAATGTTTTTGGAAGCAATGTTGAGTGTACATGGAAACTCAACATACACTAATGCATCATTTTTCAAACGATCATAACTAATTTTTGTATTAAGCCTTTCTCAATGTAGTATAGTGCATTCGATGCGGATTTTTAAGCTGCGTCGATCTGTGTTATCAGATTTGCGCTAGCTTAAAAATGCACCGAGATATCAACTGATATAAGTTCACACTTATATCCTCGATTTTCACCCTGAAGAAATAATTTTCGCTGAATAACATTGTCCATCGTCTTTGCCTTGAAAAAAGGAATCTAAAAACATCTACTTTTTGCTAAATTATTTTGAAATTTTTCGAAAAAATTTTTGTCAAAATGTTTTTGGAAGCAATGTTGAGTGTACATGGAAACTCAACATACACTAATGCATCATTTTTCAAACGATCATTACTAATTTTTGTATCAAGCGTTTCTCAATGTGGTATAGTGCACTCGATGCGGATTTTTAAGCTGCGTCGATCTGTGTTATCAGATTTGCGCTAGCTTAAAAATGCACCGAGATATCAACTGATATAAGTTCACACTTATATCCTCGATTTTCACCCTGAAGAATTAATTTTTTTGTTGAATAACATTGTCCATCGTCTTTGCCTTGAAAAAAGGAATCTAAAAACATCTACTTTTTGCTAAATTATTTTGAAATTTTTCGAAAAAATTTTTGTCAAAATGTTTTTGGAAGCAATGTTGAGTGTACATGGAAACTCAACATACACTAATGCATCATTTTTCAAACGATCATTACTAATTTTTGTATCAAGCGTTTCTCAATGTAGTATAATGCACTCGATGCGGATTTTTAAGCTGCGTCGATCTGTGTTATCAGATTTGCGCTAGCTTAAAAATGCACCGAGATATCAACTGATATAAGTTCACACTTATATCCTCGATTTTCACCCTGAAGAATTAATTTTTTCGTTGAATAACATTGTCCATCGTCTTTGCCTTGAAAAAAGGAATCTAAAAACATCTACTTTTTGCTAAATTATTTTGAAATTTTTCGAAAAAATTTTTGTCAAAATGTTTTTGGAAGCAATGTTGAGTGTACATGGAAACTCAACATACACTAATGCATCATTTTTCAAACGATCATTACTAATTTTTGTATTAAGCGTTTCTCAATGTAGTATAGTGCATTCGATGCGGATTTTTAAGCTGCGTCGATCTGTGTTATCAGATTTACGCTAGCTTAAAAATGCACCGAGATATCAACTGGTATAAGTTCACACTTATATCCTCGATTTTCACCCTGAAGAAATAATTTTCGCTGAATAACATTGTCCATCGTCTTTGCCTTGAAAAAAGGAATCTAAAAACATCTACTTTTTGCTAAATTATTTTGAAATTTTTCGAAAAAATTTTTGTCAAAATGTTTTTGGAAGCAATGTTGAGTGTACATGGAAACTCAACATACACTAATGCATCATTTTTCAAACGATCATAACTAATTTTTGTATTAAGCCTTTCTCAATGTAGTATAGTGCATTCGATGCGGATTTTTAAGCTGCGTCGATCTGTGTTATCAGATTTGCGCTAGCTTAAAAATGCACCGAGATATCAACTGATATAAGTTCACACTTATATCCTCGATTTTCACCCTGAAGAAATAATTTTCGCTGAATAACATTGTCCATCGTCTTTGCCTTGAAAAAAGGAATCTAAAAACATCTACTTTTTGCTAAATTATTTTGAAATTTTTCGAAAAAATTTTTGTCAAAATGTTTTTGGAAGCAATGTTGAGTGTACATGGAAACTCAACATACACTAATGCATCATTTTTCAAACGATCATTACTAATTTTTGTATCAAGCGTTTCTCAATGTAGTATAGTGCACTCGATGCGGATTTTTAAGCTGCGTCGATCTGTGTTATCAGATTTGCGCTAGCTTAAAAATGCACCGAGATATCAACTGATATAAGTTCACACTTATATCCTCGATTTTCACCCTGAAGAAATAATTTTTTCGTTGAATAACATTGTCCATCGTCTTTGCCTTGAAAAAAGGAATCTAAAAACATCTACTTTTTGCTAAATTATTTTGAAATTTTTCGAAAAAATTTTTGTCAAAATGTTTTTGGAAGCAATGTTGAGTGTACATGGAAACTCAACATACACTAATGCATCATTTTTCAAACGATCATTACTAATTTTTGTATTAAGCGTTTCTCAATGTAGTATAGTGCATTCGATGCGGATTTTTAAGCTGCGTCGATCTGTGTTATCAGATTTGCGCTAGCTTAAAAATGCACCGAGATATCAACTGATATAAGTTCACACTTATATCCTCGATTTTCACCCTGAAGAATTAATTTTTTTGTTGAATAACATTGTCCATCGTCTTTGCCTTGAAAAAAGGAATCTAAAAACATCTACTTTTTGCTAAATTATTTTGAAATTTTTCGAAAAAATTTTTGTCAAAATGTTTTTGGAAGCAATGTTGAGTGTACATGGAAACTCAACATACACTAATGCATCATTTTTCAAACGATCATAACTAGTTTTTGTATTGAGCGTTTCTCAATGTAGTATAGTGCATTCAATGCGGATTTTTAAGCTGCGTCGATCTGTGTTATCTGATTTGCGCTAGCTTAAAAATGCACCGAGATATCAACTGGTATAAGTTCACACTTATATCCTCGATTTTCACCCTGAAGAAATAATTTTCGCTGAATAACATTGTCCATCGTCTTTGCCTTGAAAAAAGAAATCTAAAAACATCTACTTTTTGCTAAATTATTTTGAAATTTTTCGAAAAAATTTTTGTCAAAATGTTTTTGGAAGCAATGTTGAGTGTACATGGAAACTCAACATACACTAATGCATCATTTTTCAAACGATCATTACTAATTTTTGTATCAAGCGTTTCTCAATGTAGTATAGTGCACTCGATGCGGATTTTTAAGCTGCGTCGATCTGTGTTATCAGATTTGCGCTAGCTTAAAAATGCACCGAGATATCAACTGATATAAGTTCACACTTATATCCTCGATTTTCACCCTGAAGAACTAATTTTTTTGTTGAATAACATTGTTCATCGTCTTTGCCTTGAAAAAAGGAATCTAAAAACATCTACTTTTTGCTAAATTATTTTGAAATTTTTCGAAAAAATTTTTGTCAAAATGTTTTTGGAAGCAATGTTGAGTGTACATGGAAACTCAACATACACTAATGCATCATTTTTCAAACGATCATAACTAGTTTTTGTATTGAGCGTTTCTCAATGTAGTATAGTGCATTCGATGCGGATTTTTAAGCTGCGTCGATCTGTGTTATCAGATTTGCGCTAGCTTAAAAATGCACCGAGATATCAACTGATATAAGTTCACACTTATATCCTCGATTTTCACCCTGAAGAATTAATTTTTTCGTTGAATAACATTGTCCATCGTCTTTGCCTTGAATAAAGGAATCTAAAAACATCTACTTTTTGCTAAATTATTTTGAAATTTTTCGAAAAAATTTTTGTCAAAATGTTTTTGGAAGCAATGTTGAGTGTACATGGAAACTCAACATACACTAATGCATCATTTTTCAAACGATCATTACTAATTTTTGTATTAAGCGTTTCTCAATGTAGTATAGTGCATTCGATGCGGATTTTTAAGCTGCGTCGATCTGTGTTATCAGATTTGCGCTAGCTTAAAAATGCACCGAGATATCAACTGATATAAGTTCACACTTATATCCTCGATTTTCACCCTGAAGAATTAATTTTTTTGTTGAATAACATTGTCCATCGTCTTTGCCTTGAAAAAAGGAATCTAAAAACATCTACTTTTTGCTAAATTATTTTGAAATTTTTCGAAAAAATTTTTGTCAAAATGTTTTTGGAAGCAATGTTGAGTGTACATGGAAACTCAACATACACTAATGCATCATTTTTCAAACGATCATAACTAGTTTTTGTATTGAGCGTTTCTCAATGTAGTATAGTGCATTCAATGCGGATTTTTAAGCTGCGTCGATCTGTGTTATCTGATTTGCGCTAGCTTAAAAATGCACCGAGATATCAACTGGTATAAGTTCACACTTATATCCTCGATTTTCACCCTGAAGAAATAATTTTCGCTGAATAACATTGTCCATCGTCTTTGCCTTGAAAAAAGAAATCTAAAAACATCTACTTTTTGCTAAATTATTTTGAAATTTTTCGAAAAAATTTTTGTCAAAATGTTTTTGGAAGCAATGTTGAGTGTACATGGAAACTCAACATACACTAATGCATCATTTTTCAAACGATCATTACTAATTTTTGTATCAAGCGTTTCTCAATGTAGTATAGTGCATTCGATGCGGATTTTTAAGCTGCGTCGATCTGTGTTATCAGATTTACGCTAGCTTAAAAATGCACCGAGATATCAACTGGTATAAGTTCACACTTATATCCTCGATTTTCACCCTGAAGAAATAATTTTCGCTGAATAACATTGTCCATCGTCTTTGCCTTGAAAAAAGAAATCTAAAAACATCTACTTTTTGCTAAATTATTTTGAAATTTTTCGAAAAAATTTTTGTCAAAATGTTTTTGGAAGCAATGTTGAGTGTACATGGAAACTCAACATACACTAATGCATCATTTTTCAAACGATCATTACTAATTTTTGTATCAAGCGTTTCTCAATGTAGTATAGTGCACTCGATGCGGATTTTTAAGCTGCGTCGATCTGTGTTATCAGATTTGCGCTAGCTTAAAAATGCACCGAGATATCAACTGATATAAGTTCACACTTATATCCTCGATTTTCACCCTGAAGAACTAATTTTTTTGTTGAATAACATTGTTCATCGTCTTTGCCTTGAAAAAAGGAATCTAAAAACATCTACTTTTTGCTAAATTATTTTGAAATTTTTCGAAAAAATTTTTGTCAAAATGTTTTTGGAAGCAATGTTGAGTGTACATGGAAACTCAACATACACTAATGCATCATTTTTCAAACGATCATAACTAGTTTTTGTATTGAGCGTTTCTCAATGTAGTATAGTGCATTCGATGCGGATTTTTAAGCTGCGTCGATCTGTGTTATCAGATTTGCGCTAGCTTAAAAATGCACCGAGATATCAACTGATATAAGTTCACACTTATATCCTCGATTTTCACCCTGAAGAATTAATTTTTTCGTTGAATAACATTGTCCATCGTCTTTGCCTTGAATAAAGGAATCTAAAAACATCTACTTTTTGCTAAATTATTTTGAAATTTTTCGAAAAAATTTTTGTCAAAATGTTTTTGGAAGCAATGTTGAGTGTACATGGAAACTCAACATACACTAATGCATCATTTTTCAAACGATCATTACTAATTTTTGTATTAAGCGTTTCTCAATGTAGTATAGTGCATTCGATGCGGATTTTTAAGCTGCGTCGATCTGTGTTATCAGATTTGCGCTAGCTTAAAAATGCACCGAGATATCAACTGATATAAGTTCACACTTATATCCTCGATTTTCACCCTGAAGAATTAATTTTTTTGTTGAATAACATTGTCCATCGTCTTTGCCTTGAAAAAAGGAATCTAAAAACATCTACTTTTTGCTAAATTATTTTGAAATTTTTCGAAAAAATTTTTGTCAAAATGTTTTTGGAAGCAATGTTGAGTGTACATGGAAACTCAACATACACTAATGCATCATTTTTCAAACGATCATAACTAGTTTTTGTATTGAGCGTTTCTCAATGTAGTATAGTGCATTCAATGCGGATTTTTAAGCTGCGTCGATCTGTGTTATCTGATTTGCGCTAGCTTAAAAATGCACCGAGATATCAACTGGTATAAGTTCACACTTATATCCTCGATTTTCACCCTGAAGAAATAATTTTCGCTGAATAACATTGTCCATCGTCTTTGCCTTGAAAAAAGAAATCTAAAAACATCTACTTTTTGCTAAATTATTTTGAAATTTTTCGAAAAAATTTTTGTCAAAATGTTTTTGGAAGCAATGTTGAGTGTACATGGAAACTCAACATACACTAATGCATCATTTTTCAAACGATCATTACTAATTTTTGTATCAAGCGTTTCTCAATGTAGTATAGTGCACTCGATGCGGATTTTTAAGCTGCGTCGATCTGTGTTATCAGATTTGCGCTAGCTTAAAAATGCACCGAGATATCAACTGATATAAGTTCACACTTATATCCTCGATTTTCACCCTGAAGAACTAATTTTTTTGTTGAATAACATTGTTCATCGTCTTTGCCTTGAAAAAAGGAATCTAAAAACATCTACTTTTTGCTAAATTATTTTGAAATTTTTCGAAAAAATTTTTGTCAAAATGTTTTTGGAAGCAATGTTGAGTGTACATGGAAACTCAACATACACTAATGCATCATTTTTCAAACGATCATAACTAGTTTTTGTATTGAGCGTTTCTCAATGTAGTATAGTGCATTCGATGCGGATTTTTAAGCTGCGTCGATCTGTGTTATCAGATTTGCGCTAGCTTAAAAATGCACCGAGATATCAACTGATATAAGTTCACACTTATATCCTCGATTTTCACCCTGAAGAATTAATTTTTTCGTTGAATAACATTGTCCATCGTCTTTGCCTTGAATAAAGGAATCTAAAAACATCTACTTTTTGCTAAATTATTTTGAAATTTTTCGAAAAAATTTTTGTCAAAATGTTTTTGGAAGCAATGTTGAGTGTACATGGAAACTCAACATACACTAATGCATCATTTTTCAAACGATCATAACTAATTTTTGTATTAAGCGTTTCTCAATGTAGTATAGTGCATTCGATGCGGATTTTTAAGCTGCGTCGATCTGTGTTATCAGATTTGCGCTAGCTTAAAAATGCACCGAGATATCAACTGATATAAGTTCACACTTATATCCTCGATTTTCACCCTGAAGAAATAATTTTTTCGTTGAATAACATTGTCCATCGTCTTTGCCTTGAAAAAAGGAATCTAAAAACATCTACTTTTTGCTAAATTATTTTGAAATTTTTCGAAAAAATTTTTGTCAAAATGTTTTTGGAAGCAATGTTGAGTGTACATGGAAACTCAACATACACTAATGCATCATTTTTCAAACGATCATTACTAATTTTTGTATCAAGCGTTTCTCAATGTAGTATAGTGCACTCGATGCGGATTTTTAAGCTGCGTCGATCTGTGTTATCAGATTTGCGCTAGCTTAAAAATGCACCGAGATATCAACTGATATAAGTTCACACTTATATCCTCGATTTTCACCCTGAAGAAATAATTTTTTCGTTGAATAACATTGTCCATCGTCTTTGCCTTGAAAAAAGGAATCTAAAAACATCTACTTTTCGCTAAATTATTTTGAAATTTTTCGAAAAAATTTTTGTCAAAATGTTTTTGGAAGCAATGTTGAGTGTACATGGAAACTCAACATACACTAATGCATCATTTTTCAAACGATCATAACTAATTTTTGTATCAAGCGTTTCTCAATGTAGTATAGTGCACTCGATGCGGATTTTTAAGCTGCGTCGATCTGTGTTATCAGATTTGCGCTAGCTTAAAAATGCACCGAGATATCAACTGATATAAGTTCACACTTATATCCTCGATTTTCACCCTGAAAAACTAATTTTTTTGTTGAATAACATTGTTCATCGTCTTTGCCTTGAAAAAAGGAATCTAAAAACATCTACTTTTTGCTAAATTATTTTGAAATTTTTCGAAAAAATTTTTGTCAAAATGTTTTTGGAAGCAATGTTGAGTGTACATGGAAACTCAACATACACTAATGCATCATTTTTCAAACGATCATAACTAGTTTTTGTATTGAGCGTTTCTCAATGTAGTATAGTGCATTCGATGCGGATTTTTAAGCTGCGTCGATCTGTGTTATCAGATTTGCGCTAGCTTAAAAATGCACCGAGATATCAACTGATATAAGTTCACACTTATATCCTCGATTTTCACCCTGAAGAATTAATTTTTTCGTTGAATAACATTGTCCATCGTCTTTGCCTTGAATAAAGGAATCTAAAAACATCTACTTTTTGCTAAATTATTTTGAAATTTTTCGAAAAAATTTTTGTCAAAATGTTTTTGGAAGCAATGTTGAGTGTACATGGAAACTCAACATACACTAATGCATCATTTTTCAAACGATCATTACTAATTTTTGTATTAAGCGTTTCTCAATGTAGTATAGTGCATTCGATGCGGATTTTTAAGCTGCGTCGATCTGTGTTATCAGATTTGCGCTAGCTTAAAAATGCACCGAGATATCAACTGATATAAGTTCACACTTATATCCTCGATTTTCACCCTGAAGAATTAATTTTTTTGTTGAATAACATTGTCCATCGTCTTTGCCTTGAAAAAAGGAATCTAAAAACATCTACTTTTTGCTAAATTATTTTGAAATTTTTCGAAAAAATTTTTGTCAAAATGTTTTTGGAAGCAATGTTGAGTGTACATGGAAACTCAACATACACTAATGCATCATTTTTCAAACGATCATA
Organism: Auanema rhodensis; assembly: GCA_964057225.1. Classification (NCBI taxonomy): domain Eukaryota; kingdom Metazoa; phylum Nematoda; class Chromadorea; order Rhabditida; family Rhabditidae; genus Auanema; species Auanema rhodense. The sequence continues at coordinate 1,608,984 of OZ059899.1, read as the reverse complement.
ACTAGTTTTTGTATTGAGCGTTTCTCAATGTAGTATAGTGCATTCAATGCGGATTTTTAAGCTGCGTCGATCTGTGTTATCTGATTTGCGCTAGCTTAAAAATGCACCGAGATATCAACTGGTATAAGTTCACACTTATATCCTCGATTTTCACCCTGAAGAAATAATTTTCGCTGAATAACATTGTCCATCGTCTTTGCCTTGAAAAAAGAAATCTAAAAACATCTACTTTTTGCTAAATTATTTTGAAATTTTTCGAAAAAATTTTTGTCAAAATGTTTTTGGAAGCAATGTTGAGTGTACATGGAAACTCAACATACACTAATGCATCATTTTTCAAACGATCATTACTAATTTTTGTATCAAGCGTTTCTCAATGTAGTATAGTGCACTCGATGCGGATTTTTAAGCTGCGTCGATCTGTGTTATCAGATTTGCGCTAGCTTAAAAATGCACCGAGATATCAACTGATATAAGTTCACACTTATATCCTCGATTTTCACCCTGAAGAACTAATTTTTTTGTTGAATAACATTGTTCATCGTCTTTGCCTTGAAAAAAGGAATCTAAAAACATCTGCTTTTTGCTAAATTATTTTGAAATTTTTCGAAAAAATTTTTGTCAAAATGTTTTTGGAAGCAATGTTGAGTGTACATGGAAACTCAACATACACTAATGCATCATTTTTCAAACGATCATAACTAGTTTTTGTATTGAGCGTTTCTCAATGTAGTATAGTGCATTCGATGCGGATTTTTAAGCTGCGTCGATCTGTGTTATCAGATTTGCGCTAGCTTAAAAATGCACCGAGATATCAACTGATATAAGTTCACACTTATATCCTCGATTTTCACCCTGAAGAATTAATTTTTTCGTTGAATAACATTGTCCATCGTCTTTGCCTTGAATAAAGGAATCTAAAAACATCTACTTTTTGCTAAATTATTTTGAAATTTTTCGAAAAAATTTTTGTCAAAATGTTTTTGGAAGCAATGTTGAGTGTACATGGAAACTCAACATACACTAATGCATCATTTTTCAAACGATCATAACTAATTTTTGTATTAAGCGTTTCTCAATGTAGTATAGTGCATTCGATGCGGATTTTTAAGCTGCGTCGATCTGTGTTATCAGATTTGCGCTAGCTTAAAAATGCACCGAGATATCAACTGATATAAGTTCACACTTATATCCTCGATTTTCACCCTGAAGAAATAATTTTTTCGTTGAATAACATTGTCCATCGTCTTTGCCTTGAAAAAAGGAATCTAAAAACATCTACTTTTTGCTAAATTATTTTGAAATTTTTCGAAAAAATTTTTGTCAAAATGTTTTTGGAAGCAATGTTGAGTGTACATGGAAACTCAACATACACTAATGCATCATTTTTCAAACGATCATTACTAATTTTTGTATCAAGCGTTTCTCAATGTAGTATAGTGCACTCGATGCGGATTTTTAAGCTGCGTCGATCTGTGTTATCAGATTTGCGCTAGCTTAAAAATGCACCGAGATATCAACTGATATAAGTTCACACTTATATCCTCGATTTTCACCCTGAAGAAATAATTTTTTCGTTGAATAACATTGTCCATCGTCTTTGCCTTGAAAAAAGGAATCTAAAAACATCTACTTTTCGCTAAATTATTTTGAAATTTTTCGAAAAAATTTTTGTCAAAATGTTTTTGGAAGCAATGTTGAGTGTACATGGAAACTCAACATACACTAATGCATCATTTTTCAAACGATCATAACTAATTTTTGTATCAAGCGTTTCTCAATGTAGTATAGTGCACTCGATGCGGATTTTTAAGCTGCGTCGATCTGTGTTATCAGATTTGCGCTAGCTTAAAAATGCACCGAGATATCAACTGATATAAGTTCACACTTATATCCTCGATTTTCACCCTGAAGAATTAATTTTTTCGTTGAATAACATTGTCCATCGTCTTTGCCTTGAAAAAAGGAATCTAAAAACATCTACTTTTTGCTAAATTATTTTGAAATTTTTCGAAAAAATTTTTGTCAAAATGTTTTTGGAAGCAATGTTGAGTGTACATGGAAACTCAACATACACTAATGCATCATTTTTCAAACGATCATTACTAATTTTTGTATTAAGCGTTTCTCAATGTAGTATAGTGCATTCGATGCGGATTTTTAAGCTGCGTCGATCTTTGTTATCAGATTTGCGCTAGCTTAAAAATGCACCGAGATATCAACTGGTATAAGTTCACACTTATATCCTCGATTTTCACCCTGAAGAAATAATTTTCGCTGAATAACATTGTCCATCGTCTTTGCCTTGAAAAAAGGAATCTAAAAACATCTACTTTTTGCTAAATTATTTTGAAATTTTTCGAAAAAATTTTTGTCAAAATGTTTTTGGAAGCAATGTTGAGTGTACATGGAAACTCAACATACACTAATGCATCATTTTTCAAACGATCATAACTAATTTTTGTATTAAGCCTTTCTCAATGTAGTATAGTGCATTCGATGCGGATTTTTAAGCTGCGTCGATCTGTGTTATCAGATTTGCGCTAGCTTAAAAATGCACCGAGATATCAACTGATATAAGTTCACACTTATATCCTCGATTTTCACCCTGAAGAAATAATTTTCGCTGAATAACATTGTCCATCGTCTTTGCCTTGAAAAAAGGAATCTAAAAACATCTACTTTTTGCTAAATTATTTTGAAATTTTTCGAAAAAATTTTTGTCAAAATGTTTTTGGAAGCAATGTTGAGTGTACATGGAAACTCAACATACACTAATGCATCATTTTTCGAACGATCATTACTAATTTTTGTATCAAGCGTTTCTCAATGTAGTATAGTGCACTCGATGCGGATTTTTAAGCTGCGTCGATCTGTGTTATCAGATTTGCGCTAGCTTAAAAATGCACCGAGATATCAACTGATATAAGTTCACACTTATATCCTCGATTTTCACCCTGAAGAAATAATTTTTTCGTTGAATAACATTGTCCATCGTCTTTTCCTTGAAAAAAGGAATCTAAAAACATCTACTTTTTGCTAAATTATTTTGAAATTTTTCGAAAAAATTTTTGTCAAAATGTTTTTGGAAGCAATGTTGAGTGTACATGGAAACTCAACATACACTAATGCATCATTTTTCAAACGATCATTACTAATTTTTGTATTAAGCGTTTCTCAATGTAGTATAGTGCATTCGATGCGGATTTTTAAGCTGCGTCGATCTGTGTTATCAGATTTGCGCTAGCTTAAAAATGCACCGAGATATCAACTGATATAAGTTCACACTTATATCCTCGATTTTCACCCTGAAGAACTAATTTTTTTGTTGAATAACATTGTTCATCGTCTTTGCCTTGAAAAAAGGAATCTAAAAACATCTACTTTTTGCTAAATTATTTTGAAATTTTTCGAAAAAATTTTTGTCAAAATGTTTTTGGAAGCAATGTTGAGTGTACATGGAAACTCAACATACACTAATGCATCATTTTTCAAACGATCATACCTAATTTGTGTATTAAGCGTTTCTCAATGTAGTATAGTGCATTCGATGCGGATTTTTAAGCTGCGTCGATCTGTGTTATCAGATTTGCGCTAGCTTAAAAATGCACCGAGATATCAACTGATATAAGTTCACACTTATATCCTCGATTTTCACCCTGAAGAATTAATTTTTTTGTTGAATAACATTGTCCATCGTCTTTGCCTTGAAAAAAGGAATCTAAAAACATCTACTTTTTGCTAAATTATTTTGAAATTTTTCGAAAAAATTTTTGTCAAAATGTTTTTGGAAGCAATGTTGAGTGTACATGGAAACTCAACATACACTAATGCATCATTTTTCAAACGATCATAACTAGTTTTTGTATTGAGCGTTTCTCAATGTAGTATAGTGCATTCGATGCGGATTTTTAAGCTGCGTCGATCTGTGTTATCTGATTTGCGCTAGCTTAAAAATGCACCGAGATATCAACTGGTATAAGTTCACACTTATATCCTCGATTTTCACCCTGAAGAAATAATTTTCGCTGAATAACATTGTCCATCGTCTTTGCCTTGAAAAAAGAAATCTAAAAACATCTACTTTTTGCTAAATTATTTTGAAATTTTTCGAAAAAATTTTTGTCAAAATGTTTTTGGAAGCAATGTTGAGTGTACATGGAAACTCAACATACACTAATGCATCATTTTTCAAACGATCATTACTAATTTTTGTATCAAGCGTTTCTCAATGTAGTATAGTGCACTCGATGCGGATTTTTAAGCTGCGTCGATCTGTGTTATCAGATTTGCGCTAGCTTAAAAATGCACCGAGATATCAACTGATATAAGTTCACACTTATATCCTCGATTTTCACCCTGAAGAACTAATTTTTTTGTTGAATAACATTGTCCATCGTCTTTGCCTTGAAAAAAGGAATCTAAAAACATCTACTTTTTGCTAAATTATTTTGAAATTTTTCGAAAAAATTTTTGTCAAAATGTTTTTGGAAGCAATGTTGAGTGTACATGGAAACTCAACATACACTAATGCATCATTTTTCAAACGATCATAACTAGTTTTTGTATTGAGCGTTTCTCAATGTAGTATAGTGCATTCGATGCGGATTTTTAAGCTGCGTCGATCTGTGTTATCAGATTTGCGCTAGCTTAAAAATGCACCGATATATCAACTGATATAAGTTCACACATATATCCTCGATTTTCACCCTGAAGAAATAATTTTTTCGTTGAATAACATTGTCCATCGTCTTTGCCTTGAAAAAAGGAATCTAAAAACATCTACTTTTTGCTAAATTATTTTGAAATTTTTCGAAAAAATTTTTGTCAAAATGTTTTTGGAAGCAATGTTGAGTGTACATGGAAACTCAACATACACTAATGCATCATTTTTCAAACGATCATAACTAATTTTTGTATTAAGCGTTTCTCAATGTAGTATAGTGCATTCGATGCGGATTTTTAAGCTGCGTCGATCTGTGTTATCAGATTTGCGCTAGCTTAAAAATGCACCGATATATCAACTGATATAAGTTCACACTTATATCCTCGATTTTCACCCTGAAGAAATAATTTTTTCGTTGAATAACATTGTCCATCGTCTTTGCCTTGAAAAAAGGAATCTAAAAACATCTACTTTTTGCTAAATTATTTTGAAATTTTTCGAAAAAATTTTTGTCAAAATGTTTTTGGAAGCAATGTTGAGTGTACATGGAAACTCAACATACACTAATGCATCATTTTTCAAACGATCATAACTAATTTTTGTATTAAGCGTTTCTCAATGTAGTATAGTGCATTCGATGCGGATTTTTAAGCTGCGTCGATCTGTGTTATCAGATTTGCGCTAGCTTAAAAATGCACCGAGATATCAACTGATATAAGTTCACACTTATATCCTCGATTTTCACCCTGAAGAATTAATTTTTTCGTTGAATAACATTGTCCATCGTCTTTGCCTTGAATGAAGGAATCTAAAAACATCTACTTTTTGCTAAATTATTTTGAAATTTTTCGAAAAAATTTTTGTCAAAATGTTTTTGGAAGCAATGTTGAGTGTACATGGAAACTCAACATACACTAATGCATCATTTTTCAAACGATCATAACTAATTTTTGTATTAAGCGTTTCTCAATGTAGTATAGTGCATTCGATGCGGATTTTTAAGCTGCGTCGATCTGTGTTATCAGATTTGCGCTAGCTTAAAAATGCACCGAGATATCAACTGATATAAGTTCACACTTATATCCTCGATTTTCACCCTGAAGAATTAATTTTTTCGTTGAATAACATTGTCCATCGTCTTTGCCTTGAATAAAGGAATCTAAAAACATCTACTTTTTGCTAAATTATTTTGAAATTTTTCGAAAAAATTTTTGTCAAAATGTTTTTGGAAGCAATGTTGAGTGTACATGGAAACTCAACATACACTAATGCATCATTTTTCAAACGATCATAACTAATTTTTGTATTAAGCGTTTCTCAATGTAGTATAGTGCATTCGATGCGGATTTTTAAGCTGCGTCGATCTGTGTTATCAGATTTGCGCTAGCTTAAAAATGCACCGAGATATCAACTGATATAAGTTCACACTTATATCCTCGATTTTCACCCTGAAGAAATAATTTTTTCGTTGAATAACATTGTCCATCGTCTTTGCCTTGAAAAAAGGAATCTAAAAACATCTACTTTTTGCTAAATTATTTTGAAATTTTTCGAAAAAATTTTTGTCAAAATGTTTTTGGAAGCAATGTTGAGTGTACATGGAAACTCAACATACACTAATGCATCATTTTTCAAACGATCATTACTAATTTTTGTATCAAGCGTTTCTCAATGTAGTATAGTGCACTCGATGCGGATTTTTAAGCTGCGTCGATCTGTGTTATCAGATTTGCGCTAGCTTAAAAATGCACCGAGATATCAACTGATATAAGTTCACACTTATATCCTCGATTTTCACCCTGAAGAATTAATTTTTTCGTTGAATAACATTGTCCATCGTCTTTGCCTTGAATGAAGGAATCTAAAAACATCTACTTTTTGCTAAATTATTTTGAAATTTTTCGAAAAAATTTTTGTCAAAATGTTTTTGGAAGCAATGTTGAGTGTACATGGAAACTCAACATACACTAATGCATCATTTTTCAAACGATCATACCTAATTTGTGTATTAAGCGTTTCTCAATGTAGTATAGTGCATTCGATGCGGATTTTTAAGCTGCGTCGATCTGTGTTATCAGATTTGCGCTAGCTTAAAAATGCACCGAGATATCAACTGATATAAGTTCACACTTATATCCTCGATTTTCACCCTGAAGAATTAATTTTTTTGTTGAATAACATTGTCCATCGTCTTTGCCTTGAAAAAAGGAATCTAAAAACATCTACTTTTTGCTAAATTATTTTGAAATTTTTCGAAAAAATTTTTGTCAAAATGTTTTTGGAAGCAATGTTGAGTGTACATGGAAACTCAACATACACTAATGCATCATTTTTCAAACGATCATAACTAGTTTTTGTATTGAGCGTTTCTCAATGTAGTATAGTGCATTCGATGCGGATTTTTAAGCTGCGTCGATCTGTGTTATCTGATTTGCGCTAGCTTAAAAATGCACCGAGATATCAACTGGTATAAGTTCACACTTATATCCTCGATTTTCACCCTGAAGAAATAATTTTCGCTGAATAACATTGTCCATCGTCTTTGCCTTGAAAAAAGAAATCTAAAAACATCTACTTTTTGCTAAATTATTTTGAAATTTTTCGAAAAAATTTTTGTCAAAATGTTTTTGGAAGCAATGTTGAGTGTACATGGAAACTCAACATACACTAATGCATCATTTTTCAAACGATCATTACTAATTTTTGTATCAAGCGTTTCTCAATGTAGTATAGTGCACTCGATGCGGATTTTTAAGCTGCGTCGATCTGTGTTATCAGATTTGCGCTAGCTTAAAAATGCACCGAGATATCAACTGATATAAGTTCACACTTATATCCTCGATTTTCACCCTGAAGAACTAATTTTTTTGTTGAATAACATTGTCCATCGTCTTTGCCTTGAAAAAAGGAATCTAAAAACATCTACTTTTTGCTAAATTATTTTGAAATTTTTCGAAAAAATTTTTGTCAAAATGTTTTTGGAAGCAATGTTGAGTGTACATGGAAACTCAACATACACTAATGCATCATTTTTCAAACGATCATAACTAGTTTTTGTATTGAGCGTTTCTCAATGTAGTATAGTGCATTCGATGCGGATTTTTAAGCTGCGTCGATCTGTGTTATCAGATTTGCGCTAGCTTAAAAATGCACCGATATATCAACTGATATAAGTTCACACATATATCCTCGATTTTCACCCTGAAGAAATAATTTTTTCGTTGAATAACATTGTCCATCGTCTTTGCCTTGAAAAAAGGAATCTAAAAACATCTACTTTTTGCTAAATTATTTTGAAATTTTTCGAAAAAATTTTTGTCAAAATGTTTTTGGAAGCAATGTTGAGTGTACATGGAAACTCAACATACACTAATGCATCATTTTTCAAACGATCATAACTAATTTTTGTATTAAGCGTTTCTCAATGTAGTATAGTGCATTCGATGCGGATTTTTAAGCTGCGTCGATCTGTGTTATCAGATTTGCGCTAGCTTAAAAATGCACCGATATATCAACTGATATAAGTTCACACTTATATCCTCGATTTTCACCCTGAAGAAATAATTTTTTCGTTGAATAACATTGTCCATCGTCTTTGCCTTGAAAAAAGGAATCTAAAAACATCTACTTTTTGCTAAATTATTTTGAAATTTTTCGAAAAAATTTTTGTCAAAATGTTTTTGGAAGCAATGTTGAGTGTACATGGAAACTCAACATACACTAATGCATCATTTTTCAAACGATCATAACTAATTTTTGTATTAAGCGTTTCTCAATGTAGTATAGTGCATTCGATGCGGATTTTTAAGCTGCGTCGATCTGTGTTATCAGATTTGCGCTAGCTTAAAAATGCACCGAGATATCAACTGATATAAGTTCACACTTATATCCTCGATTTTCACCCTGAAGAATTAATTTTTTCGTTGAATAACATTGTCCATCGTCTTTGCCTTGAATGAAGGAATCTAAAAACATCTACTTTTTGCTAAATTATTTTGAAATTTTTCGAAAAAATTTTTGTCAAAATGTTTTTGGAAGCAATGTTGAGTGTACATGGAAACTCAACATACACTAATGCATCATTTTTCAAACGATCATAACTAATTTTTGTATTAAGCGTTTCTCAATGTAGTATAGTGCATTCGATGCGGATTTTTAAGCTGCGTCGATCTGTGTTATCAGATTTGCGCTAGCTTAAAAATGCACCGAGATATCAACTGATATAAGTTCACACTTATATCCTCGATTTTCACCCTGAAGAATTAATTTTTTCGTTGAATAACATTGTCCATCGTCTTTGCCTTGAATAAAGGAATCTAAAAACATCTACTTTTTGCTAAATTATTTTGAAATTTTTCGAAAAAATTTTTGTCAAAATGTTTTTGGAAGCAATGTTGAGTGTACATGGAAACTCAACATACACTAATGCATCATTTTTCAAACGATCATAACTAATTTTTGTATTAAGCGTTTCTCAATGTAGTATAGTGCATTCGATGCGGATTTTTAAGCTGCGTCGATCTGTGTTATCAGATTTGCGCTAGCTTAAAAATGCACCGAGATATCAACTGATATAAGTTCACACTTATATCCTCGATTTTCACCCTGAAGAAATAATTTTTTCGTTGAATAACATTGTCCATCGTCTTTGCCTTGAAAAAAGGAATCTAAAAACATCTACTTTTTGCTAAATTATTTTGAAATTTTTCGAAAAAATTTTTGTCAAAATGTTTTTGGAAGCAATGTTGAGTGTACATGGAAACTCAACATACACTAATGCATCATTTTTCAAACGATCATTACTAATTTTTGTATCAAGCGTTTCTCAATGTAGTATAGTGCACTCGATGCGGATTTTTAAGCTGCGTCGATCTGTGTTATCAGATTTGCGCTAGCTTAAAAATGCACCGAGATATCAACTGATATAAGTTCACACTTATATCCTCGATTTTCACCCTGAAGAATTAATTTTTTCGTTGAATAACATTGTCCATCGTCTTTGCCTTGAATAAAGGAATCTAAAAACATCTACTTTTTGCTAAATTATTTTGAAATTTTTCGAAAAAATTTTTGTCAAAATGTTTTTGGAAGCAATGTTGAGTGTACATGGAAACTCAACATACACTAATGCATCATTTTTCAAACGATCATAACTAATTTTTGTATTAAGCGTTTCTCAATGTAGTATAGTGCATTCGATGCGGATTTTTAAGCTGCGTCGATCTGTGTTATCAGATTTGCGCTAGCTTAAAAATGCACCGAGATATCAACTGATATAAGTTCACACTTATATCCTCGATTTTCACCCTGAAGAATTAATTTTTTCGTTGAATAACATTGTCCATCGTTTTTGCCTTGAAAAATGGGATCTAAAAACATCTACTTTTTGCTAAATTATTTTGAAATTTTTCGAAAAAATTTTTGTCAAAATGTTTTTGGAAGCAATGTTGAGTGTACATGGAAACTCAACATACACTAATGCATCATTTTTCAAACGATCATAACTAATTTTTGTATTAAGCGTTTCTCAATGTAGTATAGTGCATTCGATGCGGATTTTCAAGCTGCGTCGATCTGTGTTATCAGATTTGCGCTAGCTTAAAAATGCACCGAGATATCAACTGATATAAGTTCACACTTATATCCTCGATTTTCACCCTGAAGAATTAATTTTTTCGTTGAATAACATTGTCCATCGTCTTTGCCTTGAAAAATGGAATCTTAAAACATCTACTTTTTGCTAAATTATTTTGAAATTTTTCGAAAAAATTTTTGTCAAAATGTTTTTGGAAGCAATGTTGAGTGTACATGGAAACTCAACATACACTAATGCATCATTTTTCAAACGATCATAACTAATTTTTGTATCAAGCGTTTCTCAATGTAGTATAGTGCATTCGATGCGGATTTTTAAGCTGCGTCGATCTGTGTTATCAGATTTGCGCTAGCTTAAAAATGCACCGAGATATCAACTGATATAAGTTCACACTTATATCCTCGATTTTCACCCTGAAGAAATAATTTTTTCGTTGAATAACATTGTCCATCGTCTTTGCCTTGAAAAAAGGAATCTAAAAACATCTACTTTTTGCTAAATTATTTTGAAATTTTTCGAAAAAATTTTTGTCAAAATGTTTTTGGAAGCAATGTTGAGTGTACATGGAAACTCAACATACACTAATGCATCATTTTTCAAACGATCTTAACTAATTTTTGTATTAAGCGTTTCTCAATGTAGTATAGTGCATTCGATGCGGATTTTTAAGCTGCGTCGATCTGTGTTATCAGATTTGCGCTAGCTTAAAAATGCACCGATATATCAACTGATATAAGTTCTCACTTATATCCTCGATTTTCACCCTGAAGAAATAATTTTTTCGTTGAATAACATTGTCCATCGTCTTTGCCTTGAAAAAAGGAATCTAAAAACATCTACTTTTTGCTAAATTATTTTGAAATTTTTCGAAAAAATTTTTGTCAAAATGTTTTTGGAAGCAATGTTGAGTGTACATGGAAACTCAACATACACTAATGCATCATTTTTCAAACGATCATAACTAATTTTTGTATTAAGCGTTTCTCAATGTAGTATAGTGCATTCGATGCGGATTTTTAAGCTGCGTCGATCTGTGTTATCAGATTTGCGCTAGCTTAAAAATGCACCGATATATCAACTGATATAAGTTCACACTTATATCCTCGATTTTCACCCTGAAGAAATAATTTTTTCGTTGAATAACATTGTCCATCGTCTTTGCCTTGAAAAAAGGAATCTAAAAACATCTACTTTTTGCTAAATTATTTTGAAATTTTTCGAAAAAATTTTTGTCAAAATGTTTTTGGAAGCAATGTTGAGTGTACATGGAAACTCAACATACACTAATGCATCATTTTTCAAACGATCATAACTAATTTTTGTATTAAGCGTTTCTCAATGTAGTATAGTGCATTCGATGCGGATTTTTAAGCTGCGTCGATCTGTGTTATCAGATTTGCGCTAGCTTAAAAATGCACCGATATATCAACTGATATAAGTTCACACTTATATCCTCGATTTTCACCCTGAAGAATTAATTTTTTCGTTGAATAACATTGTCCATCGTTTTTGCCTTGAAAAATGGGATCTAAAAACATCTACTTTTTGCTAAATTATTTTGAAATTTTTCGAAAAAATTTTTGTCAAAATGTTTTTGGAAGCAATGTTGAGTGTACATGGAAACTCAACATACACTAATGCATCATTTTTCAAACGATCATAACTAATTTTTGTATTAAGCGTTTCTCAATGTAGTATAGTGCATTCGATGCGGATTTTTAAGCTGCGTCGATCTGTGTTATCAGATTTGCGCTAGCTTAAAAATGCACCGAGATATCAACTGATATAAGTTCACACTTATATCCTCGATTTTCACCCTGAAGAATTAATTTTTTCGTTGAATAACATTGTCCATCGTCTTTGCCTTGAAAAATGGAATCTAAAAACATCTACTTTTTGCTAAATTATTTTGAAATTTTTCGAAAAAATTTTTGTCAAAATGTTTTTGGAAGCAATGTTGAGTGTACATGGAAACTCAACATACACTAATGCATCATTTTTCAAACGATCATAACTAATTTTTGTATTAAGCGTTTCTCAATGTAGTATAGTGCATTCGATGCGGATTTTTAAGCTGCGTCGATCTGTGCTATCAGATTTGCGCTAGCTTAAAAATGCACCGAGATATCAACTGATATAAGTTCACACTTATATCCTCGATTTTCACCCTGAAGAAATAATTTTTTCGTTGAATAACATTGTCCATCGTCTTTGCCTTGAAAAAAGGAATCTAAAAACATCTACTTTTTGCTAAATTATTTTGAAATTTTTCGAAAAAATTTTTGTCAAAATGTTTTTGGAAGCAATGTTGAGTGTACATGGAAACTCAACATACACTAATGCATCATTTTTCAAACGATCTTAACTAATTTTTGTATTAAGCGTTTCTCAATGTAGTATAGTGCATTCGATGCGGATTTTTAAGCTGCGTCGATCTGTGTTATCAGATTTGCGCTAGCTTAAAAATGCACCGATATATCAACTGATATAAGTTCTCACTTATATCCTCGATTTTCACCCTGAAGAAATAATTTTTTCGTTGAATAACATTGTCCATCGTCTTTGCCTTGAAAAAAGGAATCTAAAAACATCTACTTTTTGCTAAATTATTTTGAAATTTTTCGAAAAAATTTTTGTCAAAATGTTTTTGGAAGCAATGTTGAGTGTACATGGAAACTCAACATACACTAATGCATCATTTTTCAAACGATCATAACTAATTTTTGTATTAAGCGTTTCTCAATGTAGTATAGTGCATTCGATGCGGATTTTTAAGCTGCGTCGATCTGTGTTATCAGATTTGCGCTAGCTTAAAAATGCACCGATATATCAACTGATATAAATTCACACATATATCCTCGATTTTCACCCTGAAGAAATAATTTTTTCGTTGAATAACATTGTCCATCGTCTTTGCCTTGAAAAAAGGAATCTAAAAACATCTACTTTTTGCTAAATTATTTTGAAATTTTTCGAAAAAATTTTTGTCAAAATGTTTTTGGAAGCAATGTTGAGTGTACATGGAAACTCAACATACACTAATGCATCATTTTTCAAACGATCATAACTAATTTTTGTATTAAGCGTTTCTCAATGTAGTATAGTGCATTCGATGCGGATTTTTAAGCTGCGTCGATCTGTGTTATCAGATTTGCGCTAGCTTAAAAATGCACCGATATATCAACTGATATAAGTTCACACTTATATCCTCGATTTTCACCCTGAAGAAATAATTTTTTCGTTGAATAACATTGTCCATCGTCTTTGCCTTGAAAAAAGGAATCTAAAAACATCTACTTTTTGCTAAATTATTTTGAAATTTTTCGAAAAAATTTTTGTCAAAATGTTTTTGGAAGCAATGTTGAGTGTACATGGAAACTCAACATACACTAATGCATCATTTTTCAAACGATCATAACTAATTTTTGTATTAAGCGTTTCTCAATGTAGTATAGTGCATTCGATGCGGATTTTTAAGCTGCGTCGATCTGTGTTATCAGATTTGCGCTAGCTTAAAAATGCACCGAGATATCAACTGATATAAGTTCACACTTATATCCTCGATTTTCACCCTGAAGAATTAATTTTTTCGTTGAATAACATTGTCCATCGTCTTTGCCTTGAATGAAGGAATCTAAAAACATCTACTTTTTGCTAAATTATTTTGAAATTTTTCGAAAAAATTTTTGTCAAAATGTTTTTGGAAGCAATGTTGAGTGTACATGGAAACTCAACATACACTAATGCATCATTTTTCAAACGATCATAACTAATTTTTGTATTAAGCGTTTCTCAATGTAGTATAGTGCATTCGATGCGGATTTTTAAGCTGCGTCGATCTGTGTTATCAGATTTGCGCTAGCTTAAAAATGCACCGAGATATCAACTGATATAAGTTCACACTTATATCCTCGATTTTCACCCTGAAGAAATAATTTTTTCGTTGAATAACATTGTCCATCGTCTTTGCCTTGAAAAAAGGAATCTAAAAACATCTACTTTTTGCTAAATTATTTTGAAATTTTTCGAAAAAATTTTTGTCAAAATGTTTTTGGAAGCAATGTTGAGTGTACATGGAAACTCAACATACACTAATGCATCATTTTTCAAACGATCATAACTAATTTTTGTATTAAGCGTTTCTTAATGTAGTATAGTGCATTCGATGCGGATTTTTAAGCTGCGTCGATCTGTGTTATCAGATTTGCGCTAGCTTAAAAATGCACCGATATATCAACTGATATAAGTTCACACTTATATCCTCGATTTTCACCCTGAAGAAATAATTTTTTCGTTGAATAACATTGTCCATCGTCTTTGCCTTGAAAAAAGGAATCTAAAAACATCTACTTTTTGCTAAATTATTTTGAAATTTTTCGAAAAAATTTTTGTCAAAATGTTTTTGGAAGCAATGTTGAGTGTACATGGAAACTCAACATACACTAATGCATCATTTTTCAAACGATCATAACTAATTTTTGTATTAAGCGTTTCTCAATGTAGTATAGTGCATTCGATGCGGATTTTTAAGCTGCGTCGATCTGTGTTATCAGATTTGCGCTAGCTTAAAAATGCACCGAGATATCAACTGATATAAGTTCACACTTATATCCTCGATTTTCACCCTGAAGAACTAATTTTTTTGTTGAATAACATTGTCCATCGTCTTTGCCTTGAAAAAAGGAATCTAAAAACATCTACTTTTTGCTAAATTATTTTGAAATTTTTCGAAAAAATTTTTGTCAAAATGTTTTTGGAAGCAATGTTGAGTGTACATGGAAACTCAACATACACTAATGCATCATTTTTCAAACGATCATAACTAGTTTTTGTATTGAGCGTTTCTCAATGTAGTATAGTGCATTCGATGCGGATTTTTAAGCTGCGTCGATCTGTGTTATCAGATTTGCGCTAGCTTAAAAATGCACCGATATATCAACTGATATAAATTCACACATATATCCTCGATTTTCACCCTGAAGAAATAATTTTTTCGTTGAATAACATTGTCCATCGTCTTTGCCTTGAAAAAAGGAATCTAAAAACATCTACTTTTTGCTAAATTATTTTGAAATTTTTCGAAAAAATTTTTGTCAAAATGTTTTTGGAAGCAATGTTGAGTGTACATGGAAACTCAACATACACTAATGCATCATTTTTCAAACGATCATAACTAATTTTTGTATTAAGCGTTTCTCAATGTAGTATAGTGCATTCGATGCGGATTTTTAAGCTGCGTCGATCTGTGTTATCAGATTTGCGCTAGCTTAAAAATGCACCGATATATCAACTGATATAAGTTCACACTTATATCCTCGATTTTCACCCTGAAGAAATAATTTTTTCGTTGAATAACATTGTCCATCGTCTTTGCCTTGAAAAAAGGAATCTAAAAACATCTACTTTTTGCTAAATTATTTTGAAATTTTTCGAAAAAATTTTTGTCAAAATGTTTTTGGAAGCAATGTTGAGTGTACATGGAAACTCAACATACACTAATGCATCATTTTTCAAACGATCATAACTAATTTTTGTATTAAGCGTTTCTCAATGTAGTATAGTGCATTCGATGCGGATTTTTAAGCTGCGTCGATCTGTGTTATCAGATTTGCGCTAGCTTAAAAATGCACCGAGATATCAACTGATATAAGTTCACACTTATATCCTCGATTTTCACCCTGAAGAAATAATTTTTTCGTTGAATAACATTGTCCATCGTCTTTGCCTTGAAAAAAGGAATCTAAAAACATCTACTTTTTCCTAAATTATTTTGAAATTTTTCGAAAAAATTTTTGTCAAAATGTTTTTGGAAGCAATGTTGAGTGTACATGGAAACTCAACATACACTAATGCATCATTTTTCAAACGATCATAACTAATTTTTGTATTAAGCGTTTCTCAATGTAGTATAGTGCATTCGATGCGGATTTTTAAGCTGCGTCGATCTGTGTTATCAGATTTGCGCTAGCTTAAAAATGCACCGATATATCAACTGATATAAGTTCACACTTATATCCTCGATTTTCACCCTGAAGAAATAATTTTTTCGTTGAATAACATTGTCCATCGTCTTTGCCTTGAAAAAAGGAATCTAAAAACATCTACTTTTTGCTAAATTATTTTGAAATTTTTCGAAAAAATTTTTGTCAAAATGTTTTTGGAAGCAATGTTGAGTGTACATGGAAACTCAACATACACTAATGCATCATTTTTCAAACGATCATAACTAATTTTTGTATTAAGCGTTTCTCAATGTAGTATAGTGCATTCGATGCGGATTTTTAAGCTGCGTCGATCTGTGTTATCAGATTTGCGCTAGCTTAAAAATGCACCGATATATCAACTGATATAAGTTCACACTTATATCCTCGATTTTCACCCTGAAGAAATAATTTTTTCGTTGAATAACATTGTCCATCGTCTTTGCCTTGAAAAAAGGAATCTAAAAACATCTACTTTTTGCTAAATTATTTTGAAATTTTTCGAAAAAATTTTTGTCAAAATGTTTTTGGAAGCAATGTTGAGTGTACATGGAAACTCAACATACACTAATGCATCATTTTTCAAACGATCATAACTAATTTTTGTATTAAGCGTTTCTCAATGTAGTATAGTGCATTCGATGCGGATTTTTAAGCTGCGTCGATCTGTGTTATCAGATTTGCGCTAGCTTAAAAATGCACCGAGATATCAACTGATATAAGTTCACACTTATATCCTCGATTTTCACCCTGAAGAAATAATTTTTTCGTTGAATAACATTGTCCATCGTCTTTGCCTTGAAAAAAGGAATCTAAAAACATCTACTTTTTCCTAAATTATTTTGAAATTTTTCGAAAAAATTTTTGTCAAAATGTTTTTGGAAGCAATGTTGAGTGTACATGGAAACTCAACATACACTAATGCATCATTTTTCAAACGATCATAACTAATTTTTGTATTAAGCGTTTCTCAATGTAGTATAGTGCATTCGATGCGGATTTTTAAGCTGCGTCGATCTGTGTTATCAGATTTGCGCTAGCTTAAAAATGCACCGAGATATCAACTGATATAAGTTCACACTTATATCCTCGATTTTCACCCTGAAGAATTAATTTTTTCGTTGAATAACATTGTCCATCGTCTTTGCCTTGAATGAAGGAATCTAAAAACATCTACTTTTTGCTAAATTATTTTGAAATTTTTCGAAAAAATTTTTGTCAAAATGTTTTTGGAAGCAATGTTGAGTGTACATGGAAACTCAACATACACTAATGCATCATTTTTCAAACGATCATAACTAATTTTTGTATTAAGCGTTTCTCAATGTAGTATAGTGCATTCGATGCGGATTTTTAAGCTGCGTCGATCTGTGTTATCAGATTTGCGCTAGCTTAAAAATGCACCGAGATATCAACTGATATAAGTTCACACTTATATCCTCGATTTTCACCCTGAAGAAATAATTTTTTCGTTGAATAACATTGTCCATCGTCTTTGCCTTGAAAAAAGGAATCTAAAAACATCTACTTTTTGCTAAATTATTTTGAAATTTTTCGAAAAAATTTTTGTCAAAATGTTTTTGGAAGCAATGTTGAGTGTACATGGAAACTCAACATACACTAATGCATCATTTTTCAAACGATCATAACTAATTTTTGTATTAAGCGTTTCTCAATGTAGTATAGTGCATTCGATGCGGATTTTTAAGCTGCGTCGATCTGTGTTATCAGATTTGCGCTAGCTTAAAAATGCACCGAGATATCAACTGATATAAGTTCACACTTATATCCTCGATTTTCACCCTGAAGAAATAATTTTTTCGTTGAATAACATTGTCCATCGTCTTTGCCTTGAAAAAAGGAATCTAAAAACATCTACTTTTTCCTAAATTATTTTGAAATTTTTCGAAAAAATTTTTGTCAAAATGTTTTTGGAAGCAATGTTGAGTGTACATGGAAACTCAACATACACTAATGCATCATTTTTCAAACGATCATAACTAATTTTTGTATTAAGCGTTTCTCAATGTAGTATAGTGCATTCGATGCGGATTTTTAAGCTGCGTCGATCTGTGTTATCAGATTTGCGCTAGCTTAAAAATGCACCGAGATATCAACTGATATAAGTTCACACTTATATCCTCGATTTTCACCCTGAAGAATTAATTTTTTCGTTGAATAACATTGTCCATCGTCTTTGCCTTGAATGAAGGAATCTAAAAACATCTACTTTTTGCTAAATTATTTTGAAATTTTTCGAAAAAATTTTTGTCAAAATGTTTTTGGAAGCAATGTTGAGTGTACATGGAAACTCAACATACACTAATGCATCATTTTTCAAACGATCATAACTAATTTTTGTATTAAGCGTTTCTCAATGTAGTATAGTGCATTCGATGCGGATTTTTAAGCTGCGTCGATCTGTGTTATCAGATTTGCGCTAGCTTAAAAATGCACCGAGATATCAACTGATATAAGTTCACACTTATATCCTCGATTTTCACCCTGAAGAAATAATTTTTTCGTTGAATAACATTGTCCATCGTCTTTGCCTTGAAAAAAGGAATCTAAAAACATCTACTTTTTGCTAAATTATTTTGAAATTTTTCGAAAAAATTTTTGTCAAAATGTTTTTGGAAGCAATGTTGAGTGTACATGGAAACTCAACATACACTAATGCATCATTTTTCAAACGATCATAACTAATTTTTGTATTAAGCGTTTCTCAATGTAGTATAGTGCATTCGATGCGGATTTTTAAGCTGCGTCGATCTGTGTTATCAGATTTGCGCTAGCTTAAAAATGCACCGAGATATCAACTGATATAAGTTCACACTTATATCCTCGATTTTCACCCTGAAGGAATAATTTTTTCGTTGAATAACATTGTCCATCGTCTTTGCCATGAAAAAAGGAATCTAAAAACATCTACTTTTTGCTAAATTATTTTGAAATTTTTCGAAAAAATTTTTGTCAAAATGTTTTTGGAAGCATTGTTGAGTGTACATGGAAACTCAACATACACTAATGCATCATTTTTCAAACGATCATAACTAATTTTTGTATTAAGCGTTTCTTAATGTAGTATAGTGCATTCGATGCGGATTTTTAAGCTGCGTCGATCTGTGTTATCAGATTTGCGCTAGCTTAAAAATGCACCGAGATATCAACTGATATAAGTTCACACTTATATCCTCGATTTTCACCCTGAAGGAATAATTTTTTCGTTGAATAACATTGTCCATCGTCTTTGCCTTGAAAAAAGGAATCTAAAAACATCTACTTTTTGCTAAATTATTTTGAAATTTTTCGAAAAAATTTTTGTCAAAATGTTTTTGGAAGCAATGTTGAGTGTACATGGAAACTCAACATACACTAATGCATCATTTTTCAAACGATCATAATTAATTTTTGTATCAAGCGTTTCTCAATGTAGTTTAGTGCATTCGATGCGGATTTTTAAGCTGCGTCGATCTGTGTTATCAGATTTGCGCTAGCTTAAAAATGCACCGAGATATCAACTGATATAAGTTCACACTTATATCCTCGATTTTCACCCTGAAGGAATAATTTTTTCGTTGAATAACATTGTCCATCGTCTTTGCCATAAAAAAAGGAATCTAAAAACATCTACTTTTTGCTAAATTATTTTGAAATTTTTCGAAAAAATTTTTGTCAAAATGTTTTTGGAAGCATTGTTGAGTGTACATGGAAACTCAACATACACTAATGCATCATTTTTCAAACGATCATAACTAATTTTTGTATTAAGCGTTTCTCAATGTAGTATAGTGCATTCGATGCGGATTTTTAAGCTGCGTCGATCTGTGTTATCAGATTTGCGTTAGCTTAAAAATGCACCGAGATATCAACTGATATAAGTTCACACTTATATCCTCGATTTTCACCCTGAAGGAATAATTTTTTCGTTGAATAACATTGTCCATCGTCTTTGCCTTGAAAAAAGGAATCTAAAAACATCTACTTTTTGCTAAATTATTTTGAAATTTTTCGAAAAAATTTTTGTCAAAATGTTTTTGGAAGCAATGTTGAGTGTACATGGAAACTCAACATACACTAATGCATCATTTTTCAAACGATCATAACTAATTTTTGTATTAAGCGTTTCTTAATGTAGTATAATGCATTCGATGCGGATTTTTAAGCTGCGTCGATCTGTGTTATCAGATTTGCGCTAGCTTAAAAATGCACCGAGATATCAACTGATATAAGTTCACACTTATATCCTCGATTTTCACCCTGAAGAATTAATTTTTTCGTTGAATAACATTGTCCATCGTCTTTGCCTTGAAAAATGGAATCTAAAAACATCTACTTTTTGCTAAATTATTTTGAAATTTTTCGAAAAAATTTTTGTCAAAATGTTTTTGGAAGCATTGTTGAGTGTACATGGAAACTCAACATACACTAATGCATCATTTTTCAAACGATCATAACTAATTTTTGTATCAAGCGTTTCTCAATGTAGTTTAGTGCATTCGATGCGGATTTTTAAGCTGCGTCGATCTGTGTTATCAGATTTGCGCTAGCTTAAAAATGCACCGAGATATCAACTGATATAAGTTCACACTTATATCCTCGATTTTCACCCTGAAGGAATAATTTTTTCGTTGAATAACATTGTCCATCGTCTTTGCCTTGAAAAATGGAATCTAAAAACATCTACTTTTTGCTAAATTATTTTGAAATTTTTCGAAAAAATTTTTGTCAAAATGTTTTTGGAAGCATTGTTGAGTGTACATGGAAACTCAACATACACTAATGCATCATTTTTCAAAGGATCATAACTAATTTTTGTATTAAGCGTTTCTCAATGTAGTATAGTGCATTCGATGCGGATTTTTAAGCTGCGTCGATCTGTGTTATCAGATTTGCGTTAGCTTAAAAATGCACCGAGATATCAACTGATATAAGTTCACACTTATATCCTCGATTTTCACCCTGAAGGAATAATTTTTTCGTTGAATAACATTGTCCATCGTCTTTGCCTTGAATAAAGGAATCTAAAAACATCTACTTTTTGCTAAATTATTTTGAAATTTTTCGAAAAAATTTTTGTCAAAATGTTTTTGGAAGCAATGTTGAGTGTACATGGAAACTCAACATACACTAATGCATCATTTTTCAAACGATCATAACTAATTTTTGTATTAAGCGTTTCTCAATGTAGTATAATGCATTCGATGCGGATTTTTAAGCTGCGTCGATCTGTGTTATCAGATTTGCGCTAGCTTAAAAATGCACCGAGATATCAACTGATATAAGTTCACACTTATATCCTCGATTTTCACCCTGAAGGAATAATTTTTTCGTTGAATAACATTGTCCATCGTCTTTGCCTTGAAAAATGGAATCTAAAAACATCTACTTTTCGCTAAATTATTTTGAAATTTTTCGAAAAAATTTTTGTCAAAATGTTTTTGGAAGCATTGTTGAGTGTACATGGAAACTCAACATACACTAATGCATCATTTTTCAAAGGATCATAACTAATTTTTGTATTAAGCGTTTCTCAATGTAGTATAGTGCATTCGATGCGGATTTTTAAGCTGCGTCGATCTGTGTTATCAGATTTGCGTTAGCTTAAAAATGCACCGAGATATCAACTGATATAAGTTCACACTTATATCCTCGATTTTCACCCTGAAGGAATAATTTTTTCGTTGAATAACATTGTCCATCGTCTTTGCCTTGAAAAAAGGAATCTAAAAACATCTACTTTTTGCTAAATTATTTTGAAATTTTTCGAAAAAATTTTTGTCAAAATGTTTTTGGAAGCATTGTTGAGTGTACATGGAAACTCAACATACACTAATGCATCATTTTTCAAAGGATCATAACTAATTTTTGTATTAAGCGTTTCTCAATGTAGTATAGTGCATTCGATGCAGATTTTTAAGCTGCGTCGATCTGTGTTATCAGATTTGCGCTAGCTTAAAAATGCACCGAGATATCAACTGATATAAGTTCACACTTATATCCTCGATTTTCACCCTGAAGAATTAATTTTTTCGTTGAATAACATTGTCCATCGTCTTTGCCTTGAAAAATGGAATCTAAAAACATCTACTTTTTGCTAAATTATTCTGAAATTTTTCGAAAAAATTTTTGTCAAAATGTTTTTGGAAGCAATGTTGAGTGTACATGGAAACTCAACATACACTAATGCATCATTTTTCAAACGATCATAACTAATTTTTGTATCAAGCGTTTCTCAATGTAGTTTAGTGCATTCGATGCGGATTTTTAAGCTGCGTCGATCTGTGTTATCAGATTTGCGCTAGCTTAAAAATGCACCGAGATATCAACTGATATAAGTTCACACTTATATCCTCGATTTTCACCCTGAAGGAATAATTTTTTCGTTGAATAACATTGTCCATCGTCTTTGCCTTGAAAAATGGAATCTAAAAACATCTACTTTTTGCTAAATTATTTTGAAATTTTTCGAAAAAATTTTTGTCAAAATGTTTTTGGAAGCATTGTTGAGTGTACATGGAAACTCAACATACACTAATGCATCATTTTTCAAAGGATCATAACTAATTTTTGTATTAAGCGTTTCTCAATGTAGTATAGTGCATTCGATGCGGATTTTTAAGCTGCGTCGATCTGTGTTATCAGATTTGCGCTAGCTTAAAAATGCACCGAGATATCAACTGATATAAGTTCACACTTATATCCTCGATTTTCACCCTGAAGGAATAATTTTTTCGTTGAATAACATTGTCCATCGTCTTTGCCTTGAAAAAAGGAATCTAAAAACATCTACTTTTTGCTAAATTATTTTGAAATTTTTCGAAAAAATTTTTGTCAAAATGTTTTTGGAAGCATTGTTGAGTGTACATGGAAACTCAACATACACTAATGCATCATTTTTCAAAGGATCATAACTAATTTTTGTATTAAGCGTTTCTCAATGTAGTATAGTGCATTCGATGCGGATTTTTAAGCTGCGTCGATCTGTGTTATCAGATTTGCGCTAGCTTAAAAATGCACCGAGATATCAACTGATATAAGTTCACACTTATATCCTCGATTTTCACCCTGAAGAATTAATTTTTTCGTTGAATAACATTGTCCATCGTCTTTGCCTTGAAAAATGGAATCTAAAAACATCTACTTTTTGCTAAATTATTCTGAAATTTTTCGAAAAAATTTTTGTCAAAATGTTTTTGGAAGCAATGTTGAGTGTACATGGAAACTCAACATACACTAATGCATCATTTTTCAAACGATCATAACTAATTTTTGTATCAAGCGTTTCTCAATGTAGTATAGTGCATTCGATGCGGATTTTTAAGCTGCGTCGATCTGTGTTATCAGATTTGCGCTAGCTTAAAAATGCACCGAGATATCAACTGATATAAGTTCACACTTATATCCTCGATTTTCACCCTGAAGGAATAATTTTTTCGTTGAATAACATTGTCCATCGTCTTTGCCTTGAAAAATGGAATCTAAAAACATCTACTTTTTGCTAAATTATTTTGAAATTTTTCGAAAAAATTTTTGTCAAAATGTTTTTGGAAGCATTGTTGAGTGTACATGGAAACTCAACATACACTAATGCATCATTTTTCAAAGGATCATAACTAATTTTTGTATTAAGCGTTTCTCAATGTAGTATAGTGCATTCGATGCGGATTTTTAAGCTGCGTCGATCTGTGTTATCAGATTTGCGTTAGCTTGAAAATGCACCGAGATATCAACTGATATAAGTTCACACTTATATCCTCGATTTTCACCCTGAAGGAATAATTTTTTCGTTGAATAACATTGTCCATCGTCTTTGCCTTGAAAAAAGGAATCTAAAAACATCTACTTTTTGCTAAATTATTTTGAAATTTTTCGAAAAAATTTTTGTCAAAATGTTTTTGGAAGCATTGTTGAGTGTACATGGAAACTCAACATACACTAATGCATCATTTTTCAAAGGATCATAACTAATTTTTGTATTAAGCGTTTCTCAATGTAGTATAGTGCATTCGATGCGGATTTTTAAGCTGCGTCGATCTGTGTTATCAGATTTGCGCTAGCTTAAAAATGCACCGAGATATCAACTGATATAAGTTCACACTTATATCCTCGATTTTCACCCTGAAGGAATAATTTTTTCGTTGAATAACATTGTCCATCGTCTTTGCCTTGAAAAAAGGAATCTAAAAACATCTACTTTTTGCTAAATTATTTTGAAATTTTTCGAAAAAATTTTTGTCAAAATGTTTTTGGAAGCAATGTTGAGTGTACATGGAAACTCAACATACACTAATGCATCATTTTTCAAACGATCATAACTAATTTTTGTATTAAGCGTTTCTTAATGTAGTATAATGCATTCGATGCGGATTTTTAAGCTGCGTCGATCTGTGTTATCAGATTTGCGCTAGCTTAAAAATGCACCGAGATATCAACTGATATAAGTTCACACTTATATCCTCGATTTTCACCCTGAAGAATTAATTTTTTCGTTGAATAACATTGTCCATCGTCTTTGCCTTGAAAAATGGAATCTAAAAACATCTACTTTTTGCTAAATTATTTTGAAATTTTTCGAAAAAATTTTTGTCAAAATGTTTTTGGAAGCATTGTTGAGTGTACATGGAAACTCAACATACACTAATGCATCATTTTTCAAACGATCATAACTAATTTTTGTATCAAGCGTTTCTCAATGTAGTTTAGTGCATTCGATGCGGATTTTTAAGCTGCGTCGATC
This sequence comes from Auanema rhodensis, assembly GCA_964057225.1. NCBI lineage: Eukaryota > Metazoa > Nematoda > Chromadorea > Rhabditida > Rhabditidae > Auanema > Auanema rhodense. Next base: position 1,584,001 of record OZ059899.1, on the reverse strand, counting down.
TGTGTTATCAGATTTGCGCTAGCTTAAAAATGCACCGAGATATCAACTGATATAAGTTCACACTTATATCCTCGATTTTCACCCTGAAGGAATAATTTTTTCGTTGAATAACATTGTCCATCGTCTTTGCCTTGAAAAATGGAATCTAAAAACATCTACTTTTTGCTAAATTATTTTGAAATTTTTCGAAAAAATTTTTGTCAAAATGTTTTTGGAAGCATTGTTGAGTGTACATGGAAACTCAACATACACTAATGCATCATTTTTCAAAGGATCATAACTAATTTTTGTATTAAGCGTTTCTCAATGTAGTATAGTGCATTCGATGCGGATTTTTAAGCTGCGTCGATCTGTGTTATCAGATTTGCGTTAGCTTAAAAATGCACCGAGATATCAACTGATATAAGTTCACACTTATATCCTCGATTTTCACCCTGAAGGAATAATTTTTTCGTTGAATAACATTGTCCATCGTCTTTGCCTTGAATAAAGGAATCTAAAAACATCTACTTTTTGCTAAATTATTTTGAAATTTTTCGAAAAAATTTTTGTCAAAATGTTTTTGGAAGCAATGTTGAGTGTACATGGAAACTCAACATACACTAATGCATCATTTTTCAAACGATCATAACTAATTTTTGTATTAAGCGTTTCTCAATGTAGTATAATGCATTCGATGCGGATTTTTAAGCTGCGTCGATCTGTGTTATCAGATTTGCGCTAGCTTAAAAATGCACCGAGATATCAACTGATATAAGTTCACACTTATATCCTCGATTTTCACCCTGAAGGAATAATTTTTTCGTTGAATAACATTGTCCATCGTCTTTGCCTTGAAAAATGGAATCTAAAAACATCTACTTTTTGCTAAATTATTTTGAAATTTTTCGAAAAAATTTTTGTCAAAATGTTTTTGGAAGCATTGTTGAGTGTACATGGAAACTCAACATACACTAATGCATCATTTTTCAAAGGATCATAACTAATTTTTGTATTAAGCGTTTCTCAATGTAGTATAGTGCATTCGATGCGGATTTTTAAGCTGCGTCGATCTGTGTTATCAGATTTGCGTTAGCTTAAAAATGCACCGAGATATCAACTGATATAAGTTCACACTTATATCCTCGATTTTCACCCTGAAGGAATAATTTTTTCGTTGAATAACATTGTCCATCGTCTTTGCCTTGAAAAAAGGAATCTAAAAACATCTACTTTTTGCTAAATTATTTTGAAATTTTTCGAAAAAATTTTTGTCAAAATGTTTTTGGAAGCATTGTTGAGTGTACATGGAAACTCAACATACACTAATGCATCATTTTTCAAAGGATCATAACTAATTTTTGTATTAAGCGTTTCTCAATGTAGTATAGTGCATTCGATGCGGATTTTTAAGCTGCGTCGATCTGTGTTATCAGATTTGCGCTAGCTTAAAAATGCACCGAGATATCAACTGATATAAGTTCACACTTATATCCTCGATTTTCACCCTGAAGAATTAATTTTTTCGTTGAATAACATTGTCCATCGTCTTTGCCTTGAATAAAGGAATCTAAAAACATCTACTTTTTGCTAAATTATTTTGAAATTTTTCGAAAAAATTTTTGTCAAAATGTTTTTGGAAGCAATGTTGAGTGTACATGGAAACTCAACATACACTAATGCATCATTTTTCAAACGATCATAACTAATTTTTGTATTAAGCGTTTCTCAATGTAGTATAGTGCATTCGATGCGGATTTTTAAGCTGCGTCGATCTGTGTTATCAGATTTGCGCTAGCTTAAAAATGCACCGAGATATCAACTGATATAAGTTCACACTTATATCCTCGATTTTCACCCTGAAGGAATAATTTTTTCGTTGAATAACATTGTCCATCGTCTTTGCCTTGAAAAATGGAATCTAAAAACATCTACTTTTTGCTAAATTATTTTGAAATTTTTCGAAAAAATTTTTGTCAAAATGTTTTTGGAAGCATTGTTGAGTGTACATGGAAACTCAACATACACTAATGCATCATTTTTCAAAGGATCATAACTAATTTTTGTATTAAGCGTTTCTCAATGTAGTATAGTGCATTCGATGCGGATTTTTAAGCTGCGTCGATCTGTGTTATCAGATTTGCGTTAGCTTAAAAATGCACCGAGATATCAACTGATATAAGTTCACACTTATAACCTCGATTTTCACCCTGAAGGAATAATTTTTTCGTTGAATAACATTGTCCATCGTCTTTGCCTTGAAAAAAGGAATCTAAAAACATCTACTTTTTGCTAAATTATTTTGAAATTTTTCGAAAAAATTTTTGTCAAAATGTTTTTGGAAGCATTGTTGAGTGTACATGGAAACTCAACATACACTAATGCATCATTTTTCAAAGGATCATAACTAATTTTTGTATTAAGCGTTTCTCAATGTAGTATAGTGCATTCGATGCGGATTTTTAAGCTGCGTCGATCTGTGTTATCAGATTTGCGCTAGCTTAAAAATGCACCGAGATATCAACTGATATAAGTTCACACTTATATCCTCGATTTTCACCCTGAAGAATTAATTTTTTCGTTGAATAACATTGTCCATCGTCTTTGCCTTGAATAAAGGAATCTAAAAACATCTACTTTTTGCTAAATTATTTTGAAATTTTTCGAAAAAATTTTTGTCAAAATGTTTTTGGAAGCAATGTTGAGTGTACATGGAAACTCAACATACACTAATGCATCATTTTTCAAACGATCATAACTAATTTTTGTATCAAGCGTTTCTCAATGTAGTTTAGTGCATTCGATGCGGATTTTTAAGCTGCGTCGATCTGTGTTATCAGATTTGCGCTAGCTTAAAAATGCACCGAGATATCAACTGATATAAGTTCACACTTATATCCTCGATTTTCACCCTGAAGGAATAATTTTTTCGTTGAATAACATTGTCCATCGTCTTTGCCTTGAAAAATGGAATCTAAAAACATCTACTTTTTGCTAAATTATTTTGAAATTTTTCGAAAAAATTTTTGTGAAAATGTTTTTGGAAGCAATGTTGAGTGTACATGGAAACTCAACATACACTAATGCATCATTTTTCAAACGATCATAACTAATTTTTGTATCAAGCGTTTCTCAATGTAGTTTAGTGCATTCGATGCGGATTTTTAAGCTGCGTCGATCTGTGTTATTAGATTTGCGCTAGCTTAAAAATGCACCGAGATATCAACTGATATAAGTTCACACTTATATCCTCGATTTTCACCCTGAAGAATTAATTTTTTCGTTGAATAACATTGTCCATCGTCTTTGCCTTGAATAAAGGAATCTAAAAACATCTACTTTTTGCTAAATTATTTTGAAATTTTTCGAAAAAATTTTTGTCAAAATGTTTTTGGAAGCAATGTTGAGTGTACATGGAAACTCAACATACACTAATGCATCATTTTTCAAACGATCATAACTAATTTTTGTATTAAGCGTTTCTCAATGTAGTATAATGCATTCGATGCGGATTTTTAAGCTGCGTCGATCTGTGTTATCAGATTTGCGCTAGCTTAAAAATGCACCGAGATATCAACTGATATAAGTTCACACTTATATCCTCGATTTTCACCCTGAAGAATTAATTTTTTCGTTGAATAACATTGTCCATCGTCTTTGCCTTGGAAAATGGAATCTAAAAACATCTACTTTTTGCTAAATTATTCTGAAATTTTTCGAAAAAATTTTTGTCAAAATGTTTTTGGAAGCAATGTTGAGTGTACATGGAAACTCAACATACACTAATGCATCATTTTTCAAACGATCATAACTAATTTTTGTATTAAGCGTTTCTCAATGTAGTATAGTGCATTCGATGCGGATTTTTAAGCTGCGTCGATCTGTGTTATCAGATTTGCGCTAGCTTAAAAATGCACCGAGATATCAACTGATATAAGTTCACACTTATATCCTCGATTTTCACCCTGAAGAATTAATTTTTTCGTTGAATAACATTGTCCATCGTCTTTGCCTTAAAAAATGGAATCTAAAAACATCTACTTTTTGCTAAATTATTCTGAAATTTTTCGAAAAAATTTTTGTCAAAATGTTTTTGGAAGCAATGTTGAGTGTACATGGAAACTCAACATACACTAATGCATCATTTTTCAAACGATCTTAACTAATTTTTGTATCAAGCGTTTCTCAATGTAGTTTAGTGTATTCGATGCGGATTTTTAAGCTGCGTCGATCTGTGTTATCAGATTTGCGCTAGCTTAAAAATGCACCGAGATATCAACTGATATAAGTTCACACTTATATCCTCGATTTTCACCCTGAAGGAATAATTTTTTCGTTGAATAACATTGTCCATCGTCTTTGCCTTGAAAAATGGAATCTAAAAACATCTACTTTTTGCTAAATTATTCTGAAATTTTTCGAAAAACTTTTGTCAAAATGTTTTTGGAAGCAATGTTGAGTGTACATGGAAACTCAACATACACTAATGCATCATTTTTCAAACGATCATAACTAATTTTTGTATCAAGCGTTTCTCAATGTAGTTTAGTGCATTCGATGCGGATTTTTAAGCTGCGTCGATCTGTGTTATCAGATTTGCGCTAGCTTAAAAATGCACCGAGATATCAACTGATATAAGTTCACACTTATATCCTCGATTTTCACCCTGAAGGAATAATTTTTTCGTTGAATAACATTGTCCATCGTCTTTGCCTTGAAAAATGGATTCTAAAAACATCTACTTTTTGCTAAATTATTTTGAAATTTTTCGAAAAAATTTTTGTCAAAATGTTTTTGGAAGCAATGTTGAGTGTACATGGAAACTCAACATACACTAATGCATCATTTTTCAAACGATCATAACTAATTTTTGTATCAAGCGTTTCTCAATGTAGTTTAGTGCATTCGATGCGGAATTTTAAGCTGCGTCGATCTGTGTTATTAGATTTGCGCTAGCTTAAAAATGCACCGAGATATCAACTGATATAAGTTCACACTTATATCCTCGATTTTCACCCTGAAGAATTAATTTTTTCGTTGAATAACATTGTCCATCGTCTTTGCCTTGAATAAAGGAATCTAAAAACATCTACTTTTTGCTAAATTATTTTGAAATTTTTCGAAAAAATTTTTGTCAAAATGTTTTTGGAAGCAATGTTGAGTGTACATGGAAACTCAACATACACTAATGCATCATTTTTCAAACGATCATAACTAATTTTTGTATCAAGCGTTTCTCAATGTAGTTTAGTGCATTCGATGCGGAATTTTAAGCTGCGTCGATCTGTGTTATTAGATTTGCGCTAGCTTAAAAATGCACCGAGATATCAACTGATATAAGTTCACACTTATATCCTCGATTTTCACCCTGAAGAATTAATTTTTTCGTTGAATAACATTGTCCATCGTCTTTGCCTTGAATAAAGGAATCTAAAAACATCTACTTTTTGCTAAATTATTTTGAAATTTTTCGAAAAAATTTTTGTCAAAATGTTTTTGGAAGCAATGTTGAGTGTACATGGAAACTCAACATACACTAATGCATCATTTTTCAAACGATCATAACTAATTTTTGTATTAAGCGTTTCTCAATGTAGTATAGTGCATTCGATGCGGATTTTTAAGCTGCGTCGATCTGTGTTATCAGATTTGCGCTAGCTTAAAAATGCACCGAGATATCAACTGATATAAGTTCACACTTATATCCTCGATTTTCACCCTGAAGAATTAATTTTTTCGTTGAATAACATTGTCCATCGTCTTTGCCTTGAAAAATGGAATCTAAAAACATCTACTTTTTGCTAAATTATTCTGAAATTTTTCGAAAAAATTTTTGTCAAAATGTTTTTGGAAGCAATGTTGAGTGTACATGGAAACTCAACATACACTAATGCATCATTTTTCAAACGATCTTAACTAATTTTTGTATCAAGCGTTTCTCAATGTAGTTTAGTGTATTCGATGCGGATTTTTAAGCTGCGTCGATCTGTGTTATCAGATTTGCGCTAGCTTAAAAATGCACCGAGATATCAACTGATATAAGTTCACACTTATATCCTCGATTTTCACCCTGAAGGAATAATTTTTTCGTTGAATAACATTGTCCATCGTCTTTGCCTTGAAAAATGGAATCTAAAAACATCTACTTTTTGCTAAATTATTCTGAAATTTTTCGAAAAAATTTTTGTCAAAATGTTTTTGGAAGCAATGTTGAGTGTACATGGAAACTCAACATACACTAATGCATCATTTTTCAAACGATCATAACTAATTTTTGTATCAAGCGTTTCTCAATGTAGTTTAGTGCATTCGATGCGGATTTTTAAGCTGCGTCGATCTGTGTTATCAGATTTGCGCTAGCTTAAAAATGCACCGAGATATCAACTGATATAAGTTCACACTTATATCCTCGATTTTCACCCTGAAGGAATAATTTTTTCGTTGAATAAAATTGTCCATCGTCTTTGCCTTGAAAAATGGAATCTAAAAACATCTACTTTTTGCTAAATTATTTTGAAATTTTTCGAAAAAATTTTTGTCAAAATGTTTTTGGAAGCAATGTTGAGTGTACATGGAAACTCAACATACACTAATGCATCATTTTTCAAACGATCATAACTAATTTTTGTATCAAGCGTTTCTCAATGTAGTTTAGTGCATTCGATGCGGAATTTTAAGCTGCGTCGATCTGTGTTATTAGATTTGCGCTAGCTTAAAAATGCACCGAGATATCAACTGATATAAGTTCACACTTATATCCTCGATTTTCACCCTGAAGAATTAATTTTTTCGTTGAATAACATTGTCCATCGTCTTTGCCTTGAATAAAGGAATCTAAAAACATCTACTTTTTGCTAAATTATTTTGAAATTTTTCGAAAAAATTTTTGTCAAAATGTTTTTGGAAGCAATGTTGAGTGTACATGGAAACTCAACATACACTAATGCATCATTTTTCAAACGATAATAACTAATTTTTGTATCAAGCGTTTCTCAATGTAGTTTAGTGCATTCGATGCGGAATTTTAAGCTGCGTCGATCTGTGTTATTAGATTTGCGCTAGCTTAAAAATGCACCGAGATATCAACTGATATAAGTTCACACTTATATCCTCGATTTTCACCCTGAAGAATTAATTTTTTCGTTGAATAACATTGTCCATCGTCTTTGCCTTGAATAAAGGAATCTAAAAACATCTACTTTTTGCTAAATTATTTTGAAATTTTTCGAAAAAATTTTTGTCAAAATGTTTTTGGAAGCAATGTTGAGTGTACATGGAAACTCAACATACACTAATGCATCATTTTTCAAACGATCATAACTAATTTTTGTATCAAGCGTTTCTCAATGTAGTTTAGTGCATTCGATGCGGATTTTTAAGCTGCGTCGATCTGTGTTATTAGATTTGCGCTAGCTTAAAAATGCACCGAGATATCAACTGATATAAGTTCACACTTATATCCTCGATTTTCACCCTGAAGAATTAATTTTTTCGTTGAATAACATTGTCCATCGTCTTTGCCTTGAATAAAGGAATCTAAAAACATCTACTTTTTGCTAAATTATTTTGAAATTTTTCGAAAAAATTTTTGTCAAAATGTTTTTGGAAGCAATGTTGAGTGTACATGGAAACTCAACATACACTAATGCATCATTTTTCAAACGATCATAACTAATTTTTGTATTAAGCGTTTCTCAATGTAGTATAATGCATTCGATGCGGATTTTTAAGCTGCGTCGATCTGTGTTATCAGATTTGCGCTAGCTTAAAAATGCACCGAGATATCAACTGATATAAGTTCACACTTATATCCTCGATTTTCACCCTGAAGAATTAATTTTTTCGTTGAATAACATTGTCCATCGTCTTTGCCTTAAAAAATAGAATCTAAAAACATCTACTTTTTGCTAAATTATTTTGAAATTTTTCGAAAAAATTTTTGTCAAAATGTTTTTGGAAGCATTGTTGAGTGTACATGGAAACTCAACATACACTAATGCATCATTTTTCAAAGGATCATAACTAATTTTTGTATCAAGCGTTTCTCAATGTAGTATAATGCATTCGATGCGGATTTTTAAGCTGCGTCGATCTGTGTTATCAGATTTGCGCTAGCTTAAAAATGCACCGAGATATCAACTGATATAAGTTCACACTTATATCCTCGATTTTCACCCTGAAGGAATAATTTTTTCGTTGAATAACATTGTCCATCGTCTTTGCCTTGAAAAATGGAATCTAAAAACATCTACTTTTTGCTAAATTATTTTGAAATTTTTCGAAAAAATTTTTGTCAAAATGTTTTTGGAAGCAATGTTGAGTGTACATGGAAACTCAACATACACTAATGCATCATTTTTCAAACGATCATAACTAATTTTTGTATCAAGCGTTTCTCAATGTAGTTCAGTGCATTCGATGCGGATTTTTAAGCTGCGTCGATCTGTGTTATTAGATTTGCGCTAGCTTAAAAATGCACCGAGATATCAACTGATATAAGTTCACACTTATATCCTCGATTTTCACCCTGAAGAATTAATTTTTTCGTTGAATAACATTGTCCATCGTCTTTGCCTTGGATAAAGGAATCTAAAAACATCTACTTTTTGCTAAATTATTTTGAAATTTTTCGAAAAAATTTTTGTCAAAATGTTTTTGGAAGCAATGTTGAGTGTACATGGAAACTCAACATACACTAATGCATCATTTTTCAAACGATTATAACTAATTTTTGTATCAAGCGTTTCTCAATGTAGTTTAGTGCATTCGATGCGGATTTTTAAGCTGCGTCGATCTGTGTTATTAGATTTGCGCTAGCTTAAAAATGCACCGAGATATCAACTGATATAAGTTCACACTTATATCCTCGATTTTCACCCTGAAGAATTAATTTTTTCGTTGAATAACATTGTCCATCGTCTTTGCCTTGAATAAAGGAATCTAAAAACATCTACTTTTTGCTAAATTATTTTGAAATTTTTCGAAAAAATTTTTGTCACAATGTTTTTGGAAGCAATGTTGAGTGTACATGGAAACTCAACATACACTAATGCATCATTTTTCAAACGATCATAACTAATTTTTGTATTAAGCGTTTCTCAATGTAGTATAATGCATTCGATGCGGATTTTTAAGCTGCGTCGATCTGTGTTATCAGATTTGCGCTAGCTTAAAAATGCACCAAGATATCAACTGATATAAGTTCACACTTATATCCTCGATTTTCACCCTGAAGGAATAATTTTTTCGTTGAATAACATTGTCCATCGTCTTTGCCTTGAAAAATGGAATCTAAAAACATCTACTTTTTGCTAAATTATTCTGAAATTTTTCGAAAAATATTTTGTCAAAATGTTTTTGGAAGCAATGTTGAGTGTACATGGAAACTCAACATACACTAATGCATCATTTTTCAAACGATCATAACTAATTTTTGTATCAAGCGTTTCTCAATGTAGTTTAGTGCATTCGATGCGGATTTTTAAGCTGCGTCGATCTGTGTTATCAGATTTGCGCTAGCTTAAAAATGCACCGAGATATCAACTGATATAAGTTCACACTTATATCCTCGATTTTCACCCTGAAGGAATAATTTTTTCGTTGAATAACATTGTCCATCGTCTTTGCCTTGAAAAATGGAATCTAAAAACATCTACTTTTTGCTAAATTATTTTGAAATTTTTTGAAAAAATTTTTGTCAAAATGTTTTTGGAAGCAATGTTGAGTGTACATGGAAACTCAACATACACTAATGCATCATTTTTCAAACGATCATAACTAATTTTTGTATCAAGCGTTTCTCAATGTAGTTTAGTGCATTCGATGCGGATTTTTAAGCTGCGTCGATCTGTGTTATTAGATTTGCGCTAGCTTAAAAATGCACCGAGATATCAACTGATATAAGTTCACACTTATATCCTCGATTTTCACCCTGAAGAATTAATTTTTTCGTTGAATAACATTGTCCATCGTCTTTGCCTTGAATAAAGGAATCTAAAAACATCTACTTTTTGCTAAATTATTTTGAAATTTTTCGAAAAAATTTTTGTCAAAATGTTTTTGGAAGCAATGTTGAGTGTACATGGAAACTCAACATACACTAATGCATCATTTTTCAAACGATCATAACTAATTTTTGTATTAAGCGTTTCTCAATGTAGTATAATGCATTCGATGCGGATTTTTAAGCTGCGTCGATCTGTGTTATCAGATTTGCGCTAGCTTAAAAATGCACCGAGATATCAACTGATATAAGTTCACACTTATATCCTCGATTTTCACCCTGAAGAATTAATTTTTTCGTTGAATAACATTGTCCATCGTCTTTGCCTTGAACAAAGGAATCTAAAAACATCTACTTTTTGCTAAATTATTTTGAAATTTTTCGAAAAAATTTTTGTCAAAATGTTTTTGGAAGCATTGTTGAGTGTACATGGAAACTCAACATACACTAATGCATCATTTTTCAAAGGATCATAACTAATTTTTGTATTAAGCGTTTCTCAATGTAGTATAGTGCATTCGATGCGGATTTTTAAGCTGCGTCGATCTGTGTTATCAGATTTGCGTTAGCTTAAAAATGCACCGAGATATCAACTGATATAAGTTCACACTTATATCCTCGATTTTCACCCTGAAGGAATAATTTTTTCGTTGAATAACATTGTCCATCGTCTTTGCCTTGAATAAAGGAATCTAAAAACATCTACTTTTTGCTAAATTATTTTGAAATTTTTCGAAAAAATTTTTGTCAAAATGTTTTTGGAAGCATTGTTGAGTGTACATGGAAACTCAACATACACTAATGCATCATTTTTCAAAGGATCATAACTAATTTTTGTATTAAGCGTTTCTCAATGTAGTATAATGCATTCGATGCGGATTTTTAAGCTGCGTCGATCTGTGTTATCAGATTTGCGCTAGCTTAAAAATGCACCGAGATATCAACTGATATAAGTTCACACTTATATCCTCGATTTTCACCCTGAAGGAATAATTTTTTCGTTGAATAACATTGTCCATCGTCTTTGCCTTGAATAAAGGAATCTAAAAACATCTACTTTTTGCTAAATTATTTTGAAATTTTTCGAAAAAATTTTTGTCAAAATGTTTTTGGAAGCAATGTTGAGTGTACATGGAAACTCAACATACACTAATGCATCATTTTTCAAACGATCATAACTAATTTTTGTATTAAGCGTTTCTCAATGTAGTATAATGCATTCGATGCGGATTTTTAAGCTGCGTCGATCTGTGTTATTAGATTTGCGCTAGCTTAAAAATGCACCGAGATATCAACTGATATAAGTTCACACTTATATCCTCGATTTTCACCCTGAAGAATTAATTTTTTCGTTGAATAACATTGTCCATCGTCTTTGCCTTGAATAAAGGAATCTAAAAACATCTCCTTTTTGCTAAATTATTTTGAAATTTTTCGAAAAAATTTTTGTCAAAATGTTTTTGGAAGCAATGTTGAGTGTACATGGAAACTCAACATACACTAATGCATCATTTTTCAAACGATCATAACTAATTTTTGTATTAAGCGTTTCTCAATGTAGTATAATGCATTCGATGCGGATTTTTAAGCTGCGTCGATCTGTGTTATTAGATTTGCGCTAGCTTAAAAATGCACCGAGATATCAACTGATATAAGTTCACACTTATATCCTCGATTTTCACCCTGAAGAATTAATTTTTTCGTTGAATAACATTGTCCATCGTCTTTGCCTTGAATAAAGGAATCTAAAAACATCTACTTTTTGCTAAATTATTTTGAAATTTTTCGAAAAAATTTTTGTCAAAATGTTTTTGGAAGCAATGTTGAGTGTACATGGAAACTCAACATACACTAATGCATCATTTTTCAAACGATCATAACTAATTTTTGTATTAAGCGTTTCTCAATGTAGTATAATGCATTCGATGCGGATTTTTAAGCTGCGTCGATCTGTGTTATCAGATTTGCGCTAGCTTAAAAATGCACCGAGATATCAACTGATATAAGTTCACACTTATATCCTCGATTTTCACCCTGAAGAATTAATTTTTTCGTTGAATAACATTGTCCTTCGTCTTTGCCTTAAAAAATGGAATCTAAAAACATCTACTTTTTGCTAAATTATTTTGAAATTTTTCGAAAAAATTTTTGTCAAAATGTTTTTGGAAGCATTGTTGAGTGTACATGGAAACTCAACATACACTAATGCATCATTTTTCAAAGGATCATAACTAATTTTTGTATCAAGCGTTTCTCAATGTAGTTTAGTGCATTCGATGCGGAATTTTAAGCTGCGTCGATCTGTGTTATTAGATTTGCGCTAGCTTAAAAATGCACCGAGATATCAACTGATATAAGTTCACACTTATATCCTCGATTTTCACCCTGAAGAATTAATTTTTTCGTTGAATAACATTGTCCATCGTCTTTGCCTTAAAAAATGGAATCTAAAAACATCTACTTTTTGCTAAATTATTTTGAAATTTTTCGAAAAAATTTTTGTCAAAATGTTTTTGGAAGCAATGTTGAGTGTACATGGAAACTCAACATACACTAATGCATCATTTTTCAAACGATCATAACTAATTTTTGTATCAAGCGTTTCTCAATGTAGTTTAGTGCATTCGATGCGGAATTTTAAGCTGCGTCGATCTGTGTTATTAGATTTGCGCTAGCTTAAAAATGCACCGAGATATCAACTGATATAAGTTCACACTTATATCCTCGATTTTCACCCTGAAGAATTAATTTTTTCGTTGAATAACATTGTCCATCGTCTTTGCCTTGAATAAAGAAATCTAAAAACATCTACTTTTTGCTAAATTATTTTGAAATTTTTCGAAAAAATTTTTGTCAAAATGTTTTTGGAAGCAATGTTGAGTGTACATGGAAACTCAACATACACTAATGCATCATTTTTCAAACGATCATAACTAATTTTTGTATCAAGCGTTTCTCAATGTAGTTTAGTGCATTCGATGCGGAATTTTAAGCTGCGTCGATCTGTGTTATTAGATTTGCGCTAGCTTAAAAATGCACCGAGATATCAACTGATATAAGTTCACACTTATATCCTCGATTTTCACCCTGAAGAATTAATTTTTTCGTTGAATAACATTGTCCATCGTCTTTGCCTTGAATAAAGGAATCTAAAAACATCTACTTTTTGCTAAATTATTTTGAAATTTTTCGAAAAAATTTTTGTCAAAATGTTTTTGGAAGCAATGTTGAGTGTACATGGAAACTCAACATACACTAATGCATCATTTTTCAAACGATCATAACTAATTTTTGTATCAAGCGTTTCTCAATGTAGTTTAGTGCATTCGATGCGGATTTTTAAGCTGCGTCGATCTGTGTTATTAGATTTGCGCTAGCTTAAAAATGCACCGAGATATCAACTGATATAAGTTCACACTTATATCCTCGATTTTCACCCTGAAGAATTAATTTTTTCGTTGAATAACATTGTCCATCGTCTTTGCCTTGAATAAAGGAATCTAAAAACATCTACTTTTTGCTAAATTATTTTGAAATTTTTCGAAAAAATTTTTGTCAAAATGTTTTTGGAAGCAATGTTGAGTGTACATGGAAACTCAACATACACTAATGCATCATTTTTCAAACGATCATAACTAATTTTTGTATTAAGCGTTTCTCAATGTAGTATAATGCATTCGATGCGGAATTTTAAGCTGCGTCGATCTGTGTTATCAGATTTGCGCTAGCTTAAAAATGCACCGAGATATCAACTGATATAAGTTCACACTTATATCCTCGATTTTCACCCTGAAGGAATAATTTTTTCGTTGAATAACATTGTCCATCGTCTTTGCCTTGAAAAATGGAATCTAAAAACATCTACTTTTTGCTAAATTATTCTGAAATTTTTCGAAAAAATTTTTGTCAAAATGTTTTTGGAAGCAATGTTGAGTGTACATGGAAACTCAACATACACTAATGCATCATTTTTCAAACGATCATAACTAATTTTTGTATCAAGCGTTTCTCGATGTAGTTTAGTGCATTCGATGCGGATTTTTAAGCTGCGTCGATCTGTGTTATCAGATTTGCGCTAGCTTAAAAATGCACCGAGATATCAACTGATAAAAGTTCACACTTATATCCTCGATTTTCACCCTGAAGGAATAATTTTTTCGTTGAATAACATTGTCCATCGTCTTTGCCTTGAAAAATGGAATCTAAAAACATCTACTTTTTGCTAAATTATTTTGAAATTTTTCGAAAAAATTTTTGTCAAAATGTTTTTGGAAGCAATGTTGAGTGTACATGGAAACTCAACATACACTAATGCATCATTTTTCAAACGATCATAACTAATTTTTGTATCAAGCGTTTCTCAATGTAGTTTAGTGCATTCGATGCGGATTTTTAAGCTGCGTCGATCTGTGTTATTAGATTTGCGCTAGCTTAAAAATGCACCGAGATATCAACTGATATAAGTTCACACTTATATCCTCGATTTTCACCCTGAAGAATTAATTTTTTCGTTGAATAACATTGTCCATCGTCTTTGCCTTGAACAAAGGAATCTAAAAACATCTACTTTTTGCTAAATTATTTTGAAATTTTTCGAAAAAATTTTTGTCAAAATGTTTTTGGAAGCAATGTTGAGTGTACATGGAAACTCAACATACACTAATGCATCATTTTTCAAACGATCATAACTAATTTTTGTATTAAGCGTTTCTCAATGTAGTATAATGCATTCGATGCGGATTTTTAAGCTGCGTCGATCTGTGTTATCAGATTTGCGCTAGCTTAAAAATGCACCAAGATATCAACTGATATAAGTTCACACTTATATCCTCGATTTTCACCCTGAAGGAATAATTTTTTCGTTGAATAACATTGTCCATCGTCTTTGCCTTGAAAAATGGAATCTAAAAACATCTACTTTTTGCTAAATTATTCTGAAATTTTTCGAAAAAATTTTTGTCAAAATGTTTTTGGAAGCAATGTTGAGTGTACATGGAAACTCAACATACACTAATGCATCATTTTTCAAACGATTATAACTAATTTTTGTATCAAGCGTTTCTCAATGTAGTTTAGTGCATTCGATGCGGATTTTTAAGCTGCGTCGATCTGTGTTATTAGATTTGCGCTAGCTTAAAAATGCACCGAGATATCAACTGATATAAGTTCACACTTATATCCTCGATTCTCACCCTGAAGAATTAATTTTTTCGTTGAATAACATTGTCCATCGTCTTTGCCTTGAACAAAGGAATCTAAAAACATCTACTTTTTGCTAAATTATTTTGAAATTTTTCGAAAAAATTTTTGTCAAAATGTTTTTGGAAGCAATGTTGAGTGTACATGGAAACTCAACATACACTAATGCATCATTTTTCAAACGATCATAACTAATTTTTGTATTAAGCGTTTCTCAATGTAGTATAATGCATTCGATGCGGATTTTTAAGCTGCGTCGATCTGTGTTATCAGATTTGCGCTAGCTTAAAAATGCACCAAGATATCAACTGATATAAGTTCACACTTATATCCTCGATTTTCACCCTGAAGGAATAATTTTTTCGTTGAATAACATTGTCCATCGTCTTTGCCTTGAAAAATGGAATCTAAAAACATCTACTTTTTGCTAAATTATTCTGAAATTTTTCGAAAAAATTTTTGTCAAAATGTTTTTGGAAGCAATGTTGAGTGTACATGGAAACTCAACATACACTAATGCATCATTTTTCAAACGATCATAACTAATTTTTGTATCAAGCGTTTCTCAATGTAGTTTAGTGCATTCGATGCGGATTTTTAAGCTGCGTCGATCTGTGTTATCAGATTTGCGCTAGCTTAAAAATGCACCGAGATATCAACTGATATAAGTTCACACTTATATCCTCGATTTTCACCCTGAAGGAATAATTTTTTCGTTGAATAACATTGTCCATCGTCTTTGCCTTGAAAAATGGAATCTAAAAACATCTACTTTTTGCTAAATTATTTTGAAATTTTTCGAAAAAATTTTTGTCAAAATGTTTTTGGAAGCAATGTTGAGTGTACATGGAAACTCAACATACACTAATGCATCATTTTTCAAACGATCATAACTAATTTTTGTATCAAGCGTTTCTCAATGTAGTTTAGTGCATTCGATGCGGATTTTTAAGCTGCGTCGATCTGTGTTATTAGATTTGCGCTAGCTTAAAAATGCACCGAGATATCAACTGATATAAGTTCACACTTATATCCTCGATTTTCACCCTGAAGAATTAATTTTTTCGTTGAATAACATTGTCCATCGTCTTTGCCTTGAATAAAGGAATCTAAAAACATCTACATTTTGCTAAATTATTTTGAAATTTTTCGAAAAAATTTTTGTCAAAATGTTTTTGGAAGCAATGTTGAGTGTACATGGAAACTCAACATACACTAATGCATCATTTTTCAAACGATTATAACTAATTTTTGTATCAAGCGTTTCTCAATGTAGTTTAGTGCATTCGATGCGGATTTTTAAGCTGCGTCGATCTGTGTTATTAGATTTGCGCTAGCTTAAAAATGCACCGAGATATCAACTGATATAAGTTCACACTTATATCCTCGATTTTCACCCTGAAGAATTAATTTTTTCGTTGAATAACATTGTCCATCGTCTTTGCCTTGAACAAAGGAATCTAAAAACATCTACTTTTTGCTAAATTATTTTGAAATTTTTCGAAAAAATTTTTGTCAAAATGTTTTTGGAAGCAATGTTGAGTGTACATGGAAACTCAACATACACTAATGCATCATTTTTCAAACGATCATAACTAATTTTTGTATTAAGCGTTTCTCAATGTAGTATAATGCATTCGATGCGGATTTTTAAGCTGCGTCGATCTGTGTTATCAGATTTGCGCTAGCTTAAAAATGCACCAAGATATCAACTGATATAAGTTCACACTTATATCCTCGATTTTCACCCTGAAGGAATAATTTTTTCGTTGAATAACATTGTCCATCGTCTTTGCCTTGAAAAATGGAATCTAAAAACATCTACTTTTTGCTAAATTATTCTGAAATTTTTCGAAAAAATTTTTGTCAAAATGTTTTTGGAAGCAATGTTGAGTGTACATGGAAACTCAACATACACTAATGCATCATTTTTCAAACGATCATAACTAATTTTTGTATCAAGCGTCTCTCAATGTAGTTTAGTGCATTCGATGCGGATTTTTAAGCTGCGTCGATCTGTGTTATCAGATTTGCGCTAGCTTAAAAATGCACCGAGATATCAACTGATATAAGTTCACACTTATATCCTCGATTTTCACCCTGAAGGAATAATTTTTTCGTTGAATAACATTGTCCATCGTCTTTGCCTTGAAAAATGGAATCTAAAAACATCTACTTTTTGCTAAATTATTTTGAAATTTTTCGAAAAAATTTTTGTCAAAATGTTTTTGGAAGCAATGTTGAGTGTACATGGAAACTCAACATACACTAATGCATCATTTTTCAAACGATCATAACTAATTTTTGTATCAAGCGTTTCTCAATGTAGTTTAGTGCATTCGATGCGGATTTTTAAGCTGCGTCGATCTGTGTTATTAGATTTGCGCTAGCTTAAAAATGCACCGAGATATCAACTGATATAAGTTCACACTTATATCCTCGATTTTCACCCTGAAGAATTAATTTTTTCGTTGAATAACATTGTCCATCGTCTTTGCCTTGAATAAAGGAATCTAAAAACATCTACTTTTTGCTAAATTATTTTGAAATTTTTCGAAAAAATTTTTGTCAAAATGTTTTTGGAAGCAATGTTGAGTGTACATGGAAACTCAACATACACTAATGCATCATTTTTCAAACGATCATAACTAATTTTTGTATTAAGCGTTTCTCAATGTAGTATAATGCATTCGATGCGGATTTTTAAG
This sequence comes from Auanema rhodensis, assembly GCA_964057225.1. Classification (NCBI taxonomy): domain Eukaryota; kingdom Metazoa; phylum Nematoda; class Chromadorea; order Rhabditida; family Rhabditidae; genus Auanema; species Auanema rhodense. The sequence continues at coordinate 1,566,112 of OZ059899.1, read as the reverse complement.
CTGCGTCGATCTGTGTTATCAGATTTGCGCTAGCTTAAAAATGCACCGAGATATCAACTGATATAAGTTCACACTTATATCCTCGATTTTCACCCTGAAGAATTAATTTTTTCGTTGAATAACATTGTCCATCGTCTTTGCCTTAAAAAATGGAATCTAAAAACATCTACTTTTTGCTAAATTATTTTGAAATTTTTCGAAAAAATTTTTGTCAAAATGTTTTTGGAAGCATTGTTGAGTGTACATGGAAACTCAACATACACTAATGCATCATTTTTCAAAGGATCATAACTAATTTTTGTATTAAGCGTTTCTCAATGTAGTATAGTGCATTCGATGCGGATTTTTAAGCTGCGTCGATCTGTGTTATCAGATTTGCGCTAGCTTAAAAATGCACCGAGATATCAACTGATATAAGTTCACACTTATATCCTCGATTTTCACCCTGAAGAATTAATTTTTTCGTTGAATAACATTGTCCATCGTCTTTGCCTTGAAAAATGGAATCTAAAAACATCTACTTTTTGCTAAATTATTTTGAAATTTTTCGAAAAAATTTTTGTCAAAATGTTTTTGGAAGCATTGTTGAGTGTACATGGAAACTCAACATACACTAATGCATCATTTTTCAAAGGATCATAACTAATTTTTGTATCAAGCGTTTCTCAATGTAGTTTAGTGCATTCGATGCGGATTTTTAAGCTGCGTCGATCTGTGTTATTAGATTTGCGCTAGCTTAAAAATGCACCGAGATATCAACTGATATAAGTTCACACTTATATCCTCGATTTTCACCCTGAAGAATTAATTTTTTCGTTGAATAACATTGTCCATCGTCTTTGCCTTGAATAAAGGAATCTAAAAACATCTACTTTTTGCTAAATTATTTTGAAATTTTTCGAAAAAATTTTTGTCAAAATGTTTTTGGAAGCAATGTTGAGTGTACATGGAAACTCAACATACACTAATGCATCATTTTTCAAACGATCATAACTAATTTTTGTATTAAGCGTTTCTCAATGTAGTATAATGCATTCGATGCGGATTTTTAAGCTGCGTCGATCTGTGTTATCAGATTTGCGCTAGCTTAAAAATGCACCGAGATATCAACTGATATAAGTTCACACTTATATCCTCGATTTTCACCCTGAAGAATTAATTTTTTCGTTGAATAACATTGTCCATCGTCTTTGCCTTAAAAAATGGAATCTAAAAACATCTACTTTTTGCTAAATTATTTTGAAATTTTTCGAAAAAATTTTTGTCAAAATGTTTTTGGAAGCATTGTTGAGTGTACATGGAAACTCAACATACACTAATGCATCATTTTTCAAAGGATCATAACTAATTTTTGTATTAAGCGTTTCTCAATGTAGTATAGTGCATTCGATGCGGATTTTTAAGCTGCGTCGATCTGTGTTATCAGATTTGCGCTAGCTTAAAAATGCACCGAGATATCAACTGATATAAGTTCACACTTATATCCTCGATTTTCACCCTGAAGAATTAATTTTTTCGTTGAATAACATTGTCCATCGTCTTTGCCTTGAAAAATGGAATCTAAAAACATCTACTTTTTGCTAAATTATTTTGAAATTTTTCGAAAAAATTTTTGTCAAAATGTTTTTGGAAGCATTGTTGAGTGTACATGGAAACTCAACATACACTAATGCATCATTTTTCAAAGGATCATAACTAATTTTTGTATCAAGCGTTTCTCAATGTAGTTTAGTGCATTCGATGCGGATTTTTAAGCTGCGTCGATCTGTGTTATTAGATTTGCGCTAGCTTAAAAATGCACCGAGATATCAACTGATATAAGTTCACACTTATATCCTCGATTTTCACCCTGAAGAATTAATTTTTTCGTTGAATAACATTGTCCATCGTCTTTGCCTTGAATAAAGGAATCTAAAAACATCTACTTTTTGCTAAATTATTTTGAAATTTTTCGAAAAAATTTTTGTCAAAATGTTTTTGGAAGCAATGTTGAGTGTACATGGAAACTCAACATACACTAATGCATCATTTTTCAAACGATCATAACTAATTTTTGTATTAAGCGTTTCTCAATGTAGTATAATGCATTCGATGCGGATTTTTAAGCTGCGTCGATCTGTGTTATCAGATTTGCGCTAGCTTAAAAATGCACCGAGATATCAACTGATATAAGTTCACACTTATATCCTCGATTTTCACCCTGAAGAATTAATTTTTTCGTTGAATAACATTGTCCATCGTCTTTGCCTTAAAAAATGGAATCTAAAAACATCTACTTTTTGCTAAATTATTTTGAAATTTTTCGAAAAAATTTTTGTCAAAATGTTTTTGGAAGCATTGTTGAGTGTACATGGAAACTCAACATACACTAATGCATCATTTTTCAAAGGATCATAACTAATTTTTGTATTAAGCGTTTCTCAATGTAGTATAGTGCATTCGATGCGGATTTTTAAGCTGCGTCGATCTGTGTTATCAGATTTGCGCTAGCTTAAAAATGCACCGAGATATCAACTGATATAAGTTCACACTTATATCCTCGATTTTCACCCTGAAGAATTAATTTTTTCGTTGAATAACATTGTCCATCGTCTTTGCCTTGAAAAATGGAATCTAAAAACATCTACTTTTTGCTAAATTATTTTGAAATTTTTCGAAAAAATTTTTGTCAAAATGTTTTTGGAAGCATTGTTGAGTGTACATGGAAACTCAACATACACTAATGCATCATTTTTCAAAGGATCATAACTAATTTTTGTATTAAGCGTTTCTCAATGTAGTATAGTGCATTCGATGCGGATTTTCAAGCTGCGTCGACCTGTGTTATCAGATTTGCGCTAGCTTAAAAATGCACCGAGATATCAACTGATATAAGTTCACACTTATATCCTCGATTTTCACCCTGAAGAATTAATTTTTTCGTTGAATAACATTGTCCATCGTCTCTGCCTTGAAAAATGGAATCTAAAAACATCTACTTTTTGCTAAATTATTCTGAAATTTTTCGAAAAAATTTTTGTCAAAATGTTTTTGGAAGCATTGTTGAGTGTACATGGAAACTCAACATACACTAATGCATCATTTTTCAAAGGATCATAACTAATTTTTGTATTAAGCGTTTCTCAATGTAGTATAGTGCATTCGATGCGGATTTTCAAGCTGCGTCGACCTGTGTTATCAGATTTGCGCTAGCATAAAAATGCACCGAGATATCAACTGATATAAGTTCACACTTATATCCTCGATTTTCACCCTGAAGAATTAATTTTTTCGTTGAATAACATTGTCCATCGTCTCTGCTTTGAAAAATGGAATCTAAAAACATCTACTTTTTGCTAAATTATTCTGAAATTTTTCGAAAAAATTTTTGTCAAAATGTTTTTGGAAGCAATGTTGAGTGTACATGGAAACTCAACATACACTAATGCATCATTTTTCAAACGATCATAACTAATTTTTGTATTAAGCGTTTCTCAATGTAGTATAATGCATTCGATGCGGAATTTTAAGCTGCGTCGATCTGTGTTATCAGATTTGCGCTAGCTTAAAAATGCACCGAGATATCAACTGATATAAGTTCACACTTATATCCTCGATTTTCACCCTGAAGGAATAATTTTTTCGTTGAATAACATTGTCCATCGTCTTTGCCTTGAAAAATGGAATCTAAAAACATCTACTTTTTGCTAAATTATTCTGAAATTTTTCGAAAAAATTTTTGTCAAAATGTTTTTGGAAGCAATGTTGAGTGTACATGGAAACTCAACATACACTAATGCATCATTTTTCAAACGATCATAACTAATTTTTGTATCAAGCGTTTCTCAATGTAGTTTAGTGCATTCGATGCGGATTTTTAAGCTGCGTCGATCTGTGTTATCAGATTTGCGCTAGCTTAAAAATGCACCGAGATATCAACTGATAAATGTTCACACTTATATCCTCGATTTTCACCCTGAAGGAATAATTTTTTCGTTGAATAACATTGTCCATCGTCTTTGCCTTGAAAAATGGAATCTAAAAACATCTACTTTTTGCTAAATTATTTTGAAATTTTTCGAAAAAATTTTTGTCAAAATGTTTTTGGAAGCAATGTTGAGTGTACATGGAAACTCAACATACACTAATGCATCATTTTTCAAACGATCATAACTAATTTTTGTATCAAGCGTTTCTCAATGTAGTTTAGTGCATTCGATGCGGATTTTTAAGCTGCGTCGATCTGTGTTATTAGATTTGCGCTAGCTTAAAAATGCACCGAGATATCAACTGATATAAGTTCACACTTATATCCTCGATTTTCACCCTGAAGAATTAATTTTTTCGTTGAATAACATTGTCCATCGTCTTTGCCTTGGATAAAGGAATCTAAAAACATCTACTTTTTGCTAAATTATTTTGAAATTTTTCGAAAAAATTTTTGTCAAAATGTTTTTGGAAGCAATGTTGAGTGTACATGGAAACTCAACATACACTAATGCATCATTTTTCAAACGATCATAACTAATTTTTGTATCAAGCGTTTCTCAATGTAGTTTAGTGCATTCGATGCGGATTTTTAAGCTGCGTCGATCTGTGTTATTAGATTTGCGCTAGCTTAAAAATGCACCGAGATATCAACTGATATAAGTTCACACTTATATCCTCGATTTTCACCCTGAAGGAATAATTTTTTCGTTGAATAACATTGTCCATCGTCTTTGCATTGAACAAAGGAATCTAAAAACATCTACTTTTTGCTAAATTATTTTGAAATTTTTCGAAAAAATTTTTGTCAAAATGTTTTTGGAAGCAATGTTGAGTGTACATGGAAACTCAACATACACTAATGCATCATTTTTCAAACGATCATAACTAATTTTTGTATTAAGCGTTTCTCAATGTAGTATAATGCATTCGATGCGGATTTTTAAGCTGCGTCGATCTGTGTTATCAGATTTGCGCTAGCTTAAAAATGCACCAAGATATCAACTGATATAAGTTCACACTTATATCCTCGATTTTCACCCTGAAGGAATAATTTTTTCGTTGAATAACATTGTCCATCGTCTTTGCATTGAAAAATGGAATCTAAAAACATCTACTTTTTGCTAAATTATTCTGAAATTTTTCGAAAAAATTTTTGTCAAAATGTTTTTGGAAGCAATGTTGAGTGTACATGGAAACTCAACATACACTAATGCATCATTTTTCAAACGATTATAACTAATTTTTGTATCAAGCGTTTCTCAATGTAGTTTAGTGCATTCGATGCGGATTTTTAAGCTGCGTCGATCTGTGTTATTAGATTTGCGCTAGCTTAAAAATGCACCGAGATATCAACTGATATAAGTTCACACTTATATCCTCGATTTTCACCCTGAAGAATTAATTTTTTCGTTGAATAACATTGTCCATCGTCTTTGCCTTGAACAAAGGAATCTAAAAACATCTACTTTTTGCTAAATTATTTTGAAATTTTTCGAAAAAATTTTTGTCAAAATGTTTTTGGAAGCAATGTTGAGTGTACATGGAAACTCAACATACACTAATGCATCATTTTTCAAACGATCATAACTAATTTTTGTATTAAGCGTTTCTCAATGTAGTATAATGCATTCGATGCGGATTTTTAAGCTGCGTCGATCTGTGTTATCAGATTTGCGCTAGCTTAAAAATGCACCAAGATATCAACTGATATAAGTTCACACTTATATCCTCGATTTTCACCCTGAAGGAATAATTTTTTCGTTGAATAACATTGTCCATCGTCTTTGCCTTGAAAAATGGAATCTAAAAACATCTACTTTTTGCTAAATTATTCTGAAATTTTTCGAAAAAATTTTTGTCAAAATGTTTTTGGAAGCAATGTTGAGTGTACATGGAAACTCAACATACACTAATGCATCATTTTTCAAACGATCATAACTAATTTTTGTATCAAGCGTTTCTCAATGTAGTTTAGTGCATTCGATGCGGATTTTTAAGCTGCGTCGATCTGTGTTATTAGATTTGCGCTAGCTTAAAAATGCACCGAGATATCAACTGATATAAGTTCACACTTATATCCTCGATTTTCACCCTGAAGGAATAATTTTTTCGTTGAATAACATTGTCCATCGTCTTTGCCTTGAAAAATGGAATCTAAAAACATCTACTTTTTGCTAAATTATTTTGAAATTTTTCGAAAAAATTTTTGTCAAAATGTTTTTGGAAGCAATGTTGAGTGTACATGGAAACTCAACATACACTAATGCATCATTTTTCAAACGATCATAACTAATTTTTGTATCAAGCGTTTCTCAATGTAGTTTAGTGCATTCGATGCGGATTTTTAAGCTGCGTCGATCTGTGTTATTAGATTTGCGCTAGCTTAAAAATGCACCAAGATATCAACTGATATAAGTTCACACTTATATCCTCGATTTTCACCCTGAAGGAATAATTTTTTCGTTGAATAACATTGTCCATCGTCTTTGCATTGAAAAATGGAATCTAAAAACATCTACTTTTTGCTAAATTATTCTGAAATTTTTCGAAAAAATTTTTGTCAAAATGTTTTTGGAAGCAATGTTGAGTGTACATGGAAACTCAACATACACTAATGCATCATTTTTCAAACGATTATAACTAATTTTTGTATCAAGCGTTTCTCAATGTAGTTTAGTGCATTCGATGCGGATTTTTAAGCTGCGTCGATCTGTGTTATTAGATTTGCGCTAGCTTAAAAATGCACCGAGATATCAACTGATATAAGTTCACACTTATATCCTCGATTTTCACCCTGAAGAATTAATTTTTTCGTTGAATAACATTGTCCATCGTCTTTGCCTTGGAAAATGGAATCTAAAAACATCTACTTTTTGCTAAATTATTTTGAAATTTTTCGAAAAAATTTTTGTCAAAATGTTTTTGGAAGCATTGTTGAGTGTACATGGAAACTCAACATACACTAATGCATCATTTTTCAAACGATCATAACTAATTTTTGTATTAAGCGTTTCTCAATGTAGTATAATGCATTCGATGCGGATTTTTAAGCTGCGTCGATCTGTGTTATCAGATTTGCGCTAGCTTAAAAATGCACCAAGATATCAACTGATATAAGTTCACACTTATATCCTCGATTTTCACCCTGAAGGAATAATTTTTTCGTTGAATAACATTGTCCATCGTCTTTGCCTTGAAAAATGGAATCTAAAAACATCTACTTTTTGCTAAATTATTCTGAAATTTTTCGAAAAAATTTTTGTCAAAATGTTTTTGGAAGCAATGTTGAGTGTACATGGAAACTCAACATACACTAATGCATCATTTTTCAAACGATCATAACTAATTTTTGTATCAAGCGTTTCTCAATGTAGTTTAGTGCATTCGATGCGGATTTTCAAGCTGCGTCGATCTGTGTTATCAGATTTGCGCTAGCTTAAAAATGCACCGAGATATCAACTGATATAAGTTCACACTTATATCCTCGATTTTCACCCTGAAGGAATAATTTTTTCGTTGAATAACATTGTCCATCGTCTTTGCCTTGAAAAATGGAATCTAAAAACATCTACTTTTTGCTAAATTATTTTGAAATTTTTCGAAAAAATTTTTGTCAAAATGTTTTTGGAAGCAATGTTGAGTGTACATGGAAACTCAACATACACTAATGCATCATTTTTCAAACGATCATAACTAATTTTTGTATCAAGCGTTTCTCAATGTAGTTTAGTGCATTCGATGCGGATTTTTAAGCTGCGTCGATCTGTGTTATTAGATTTGCGCTAGCTTAAAAATGCACCGAGATATCAACTGATATAAGTTCACACTTATATCCTCGATTTTCACCCTGAAGAATTAATTTTTTCGTTGAATAACATTGTCCATCGTCTTTGCCTTGAATAAAGGAATCTAAAAACATCTACTTTTTGCTAAATTATTTTGAAATTTTTCGAAAAAATTTTTGTCAAAATGTTTTTGGAAGCAATGTTGAGTGTACATGGAAACTCAACATACACTAATGCATCATTTTTCAAACGATTATAACTAATTTTTGTATCAAGCGTTTCTCAATGTAGTTTAGTGCATTCGATGCGGATTTTTAAGCTGCGTCGATCTGTGTTATTAGATTTGCGCTAGCTTAAAAATGCACCGAGATATCAACTGATATAAGTTCACACTTATATCCTCGATTTTCACCCTGAAGAATTAATTTTTTCGTTGAATAACATTGTCCATCGTCTTTGCCTTGAACAAAGGAATCTAAAAACATCTACTTTTTGCTAAATTATTTTGAAATTTTTCGAAAAAATTTTTGTCAAAATGTTTTTGGAAGCAATGTTGAGTGTACATGGAAACTCAACATACACTAATGCATCATTTTTCAAACGATCATAACTAATTTTTGTATTAAGCGTTTCTCAATGTAGTATAATGCATTCGATGCGGATTTTTAAGCTGCGTCGATCTGTGTTATCAGATTTGCGCTAGCTTAAAAATGCACCAAGATATCAACTGATATAAGTTCACACTTATATCCTCGATTTTCACCCTGAAGGAATAATTTTTTCGTTGAATAACATTGTCCATCGTCTTTGCCTTGAAAAATGGAATCTAAAAACATCTACTTTTTGCTAAATTATTCTGAAATTTTTCGAAAAAATTTTTGTCAAAATGTTTTTGGAAGCAATGTTGAGTGTACATGGAAACTCAACATACACTAATGCATCATTTTTCAAACGATCATAACTAATTTTTGTATCAAGCGTCTCTCAATGTAGTTTAGTGCATTCGATGCGGATTTTTAAGCTGCGTCGATCTGTGTTATCAGATTTGCGCTAGCTTAAAAATGCACCGAGATATCAACTGATATAAGTTCACACTTATATCCTCGATTTTCACCCTGAAGAATTAATTTTTTCGTTGAATAACATTGTCCATCGTCTTTGCCTTGAATAAAGGAATCTAAAAACATCTACTTTTTGCTAAATTATTTTGAAATTTTTCGAAAAAATTTTTGTCAAAATGTTTTTGGAAGCAATGTTGAGTGTACATGGAAACTCAACATACACTAATGCATCATTTTTCAAACGATTATAACTAATTTTTGTATCAAGCGTTTCTCAATGTAGTTTAGTGCATTCGATGCGGATTTTTAAGCTGCGTCGATCTGTGTTATTAGATTTGCGCTAGCTTAAAAATGCACCGAGATATCAACTGATATAAGTTCACACTTATATCCTCGATTTTCACCCTGAAGAATTAATTTTTTCGTTGAATAACATTGTCCATCGTCTTTGCCTTGAACAAAGGAATCTAAAAACATCTACTTTTTGCTAAATTATTTTGAAATTTTTCGAAAAAATTTTTGTCAAAATGTTTTTGGAAGCAATGTTGAGTGTACATGGAAACTCAACATACACTAATGCATCATTTTTCAAACGATCATAACTAATTTTTGTATTAAGCGTTTCTCAATGTAGTATAATGCATTCGATGCGGATTTTTAAGCTGCGTCGATCTGTGTTATCAGATTTGCGCTAGCTTAAAAATGCACCAAGATATCAACTGATATAAGTTCACACTTATATCCTCGATTTTCACCCTGAAGGAATAATTTTTTCGTTGAATAACATTGTCCATCGTCTTTGCCTTGAAAAATGGAATCTAAAAACATCTACTTTTTGCTAAATTATTCTGAAATTTTTCGAAAAAATTTTTGTCAAAATGTTTTTGGAAGCAATGTTGAGTGTACATGGAAACTCAACATACACTAATGCATCATTTTTCAAACGATCATAACTAATTTTTGTATCAAGCGTTTCTCAATGTAGTTTAGTGCATTCGATGCGGATTTTTAAGCTGCGTCGATCTGTGTTATTAGATTTGCGCTAGCTTAAAAATGCACCGAGATATCAACTGATATAAGTTCACACTTATATCCTCGATTTTCACCCTGAAGGAATAATTTTTTCGTTGAATAACATTGTCCATCGTCTTTGCCTTGAAAAATGGAATCTAAAAACATCTACTTTTTGCTAAATTATTTTGAAATTTTTCGAAAAAATTTTTGTCAAAATGTTTTTGGAAGCAATGTTGAGTGTACATGGAAACTCAACATACACTAATGCATCATTTTTCAAACGATCATAACTAATTTTTGTATCAAGCGTTTCTCAATGTAGTTTAGTGCATTCGATGCGGATTTTTAAGCTGCGTCGATCTGTGTTATTAGATTTGCGCTAGCTTAAAAATGCACCGAGATATCAACTGATATAAGTTCACACTTATATCCTCGATTTTCACCCTGAAGAATTAATTTTTTCGTTGAATAACATTGTCCATCGTCTTTGCCTTGAATAAAGGAATCTAAAAACATCTACTTTTTGCTAAATTATTTTGAAATTTTTCGAAAAAATTTTTGTCAAAATGTTTTTGGAAGCAATGTTGAGTGTACATGGAAACTCAACATACACTAATGCATCATTTTTCAAACGATTATAACTAATTTTTGTATCAAGCGTTTCTCAATGTAGTTTAGTGCATTCGATGCGGATTTTTAAGCTGCGTCGATCTGTGTTATTAGATTTGCGCTAGCTTAAAAATGCACCGAGATATCAACTGATATAAGTTCACACTTATATCCTCGATTTTCACCCTGAAGAATTAATTTTTTCGTTGAATAACATTGTCCATCGTCTTTGCCTTGAACAAAGGAATCTAAAAACATCTACTTTTTGCTAAATTATTTTGAAATTTTTCGAAAAAATTTTTGTCAAAATGTTTTTGGAAGCAATGTTGAGTGTACATGGAAACTCAACATACACTAATGCATCATTTTTCAAACGATCATAACTAATTTTTGTATTAAGCGTTTCTCAATGTAGTATAATGCATTCGATGCGGATTTTTAAGCTGCGTCGATCTGTGTTATCAGATTTGCGCTAGCTTAAAAATGCACCAAGATATCAACTGATATAAGTTCACACTTATATCCTCGATTTTCACCCTGAAGGAATAATTTTTTCGTTGAATAACATTGTCCATCGTCTTTGCCTTGAAAAATGGAATCTAAAAACATCTACTTTTTGCTAAATTATTCTGAAATTTTTCGAAAAAATTTTTGTCAAAATGTTTTTGGAAGCAATGTTGAGTGTACATGGAAACTCAACATACACTAATGCATCATTTTTCAAACGATCATAACTAATTTTTGTATCAAGCGTCTCTCAATGTAGTTTAGTGCATTCGATGCGGATTTTTAAGCTGCGTCGATCTGTGTTATCAGATTTGCGCTAGCTTAAAAATGCACCGAGATATCAACTGATATAAGTTCACACTTATATCCTCGATTTTCACCCTGAAGGAATAATTTTTTCGTTGAATAACATTGTCCATCGTCTTTGCCTTGAAAAATGGAATCTAAAAACATCTACTTTTTGCTAAATTATTTTGAAATTTTTCGAAAAAATTTTTGTCAAAATGTTTTTGGAAGCAATGTTGAGTGTACATGGAAACTCAACATACACTAATGCATCATTTTTCAAACGATCATAACTAATTTTTGTATCAAGCGTTTCTCAATGTAGTTTAGTGCATTCGATGCGGATTTTTAAGCTGCGTCGATCTGTGTTATTAGATTTGCGCTAGCTTAAAAATGCACCGAGATATCAACTGATATAAGTTCACACTTATATCCTCGATTTTCACCCTGAAGAATTAATTTTTTCGTTGAATAACATTGTCCATCGTCTTTGCCTTGAATAAAGGAATCTAAAAACATCTACTTTTTGCTAAATTATTTTGAAATTTTTCGAAAAAATTTTTGTCAAAATGTTTTTGGAAGCAATGTTGAGTGTACATGGAAACTCAACATACACTAATGCATCATTTTTCAAACGATCATAACTAATTTTTGTATTAAGCGTTTCTCAATGTAGTATAATGCATTCGATGCGGATTTTTAAGCTGCGTCGATCTGTGTTATCAGATTTGCGCTAGCTTAAAAATGCACCGAGATATCAACTGATATAAGTTCACACTTATATCCTCGATTTTCACCCTGAAGAATTAATTTTTTCGTTGAATAACATTGTCCATCGTCTTTGCCTTAAAAAATGGAATCTAAAAACATTTACTTTTTGCTAAATTATTTTGAAATTTTTCGAAAAAATTTTTGTCAAAATGTTTTTGGAAGCATTGTTGAGTGTACATGGAAACTCAACATACACTAATGCATCATTTTTCAAAGGATCATAACTAATTTTTGTATTAAGCGTTTCTCAATGTAGTATAGTGCATTCGATGCGGATTTTTAAGCTGCGTCGATCTGTGTTATCAGATTTGCGCTAGCTTAAAAATGCACCGAGATATCAACTGATATAAGTTCACACTTATATCCTCGATTTTCACCCTGAAGAATTAATTTTTTCGTTGAATAACATTGTTCATCGTCTTTGCCTTGAAAAATTGAATCTAAAAACATCTACTTTTTGCTAAATTATTTTGAAATTTTTCGAAAAAATTTTTGTCAAAATGTTTTTGGAAGCATTGTTGAGTGTACATGGAAACTCAACATACACTAATGCATCATTTTTCAAAGGATCATAACTAATTTTTGTATTAAGCGTTTCTCAATGTAGTATAGTGCATTCGATGCGGATTTTTAAGCTGCGTCGATCTGTGTTATCAGATTTGCGCTAGCTTAAAAATGCACCGAGATATCAACTGATATAAGTTCACACTTATATCCTCGATTTTCACCCTGAAGAATTAATTTTTTCGTTGAATAACATTGTTCATCGTCTTTGCCTTGAAAAATTGAATCTAAAAACATCTACTTTTTGCTAAATTATTTTGAAATTTTTCGAAAAAATTTTTGTCAAAATGTTTTTGGAAGCATTGTTGAGTGTACATGGAAACTCAACATACACTAATGCATCATTTTTCAAAGGATCATAACTAATTTTTGTATTAAGCGTTTCTCAATGTAGTATAGTGCAATCGATGCGGATTTTCAAGCTGCGTCGACCTGTGTTATCAGATTTGCGCTAGCTTAAAAATGCACCGAGATATCAACTGATATAAGTTCACACTTATATCCTCGATTTTCACCCTGAAGAATTAATTTTTTCGTTGAATAACATTGTCCATCGTCTCTGCCTTGAAAAATGGAATCTAAAAACATCTACTTTTTGCTAAATTATTCTGAAATTTTTCGAAAAAATTTTTGTCAAAATGTTTTTGGAAGCATTGTTGAGTGTACATGGAAACTCAACATACACTAATGCATCATTTTTCAAAGGATCATAACTAATTTTTGTATTAAGCGTTTCTCAATGTAGTATAGTGCATTCGATGCGGATTTTCAAGCTGCGTCGACCTGTGTTATCAGATTTGCGCTAGCTTAAAAATGCACCGAGATATCAACTGATATAAGTTCACACTTATATCCTCGATTTTCACCCTGAAGAATTAATTTTTTCGTTGAATAACATTGTCCATCGTCTCTGCTTTGAAAAATGGAATCTAAAAACATCTACTTTTTGCTAAATTATTCTGAAATTTTTCGAAAAAATTTTTGTCAAAATGTTTTTGGAAGCAATGTTGAGTGTACATGGAAACTCAACATACACTAATGCATCATTTTTCAAACGATCATAACTAATTTTTGTATTAAGCGTTTCTCAATGTAGTATAATGCATTCGATGCGGATTTTTAAGCTGCGTCGATCTGTGTTATCAGATTTGCGCTAGCTTAAAAATGCACCGAGATATCAACTGATATAAGTTCACACTTATATCCTCGATTTTCACCCTGAAGAATTAATTTTTTCGTTGAATAACATTGTCCATCGTCTTTGCCTTAAAAAATGGAATCTAAAAACATCTACTTTTTGCTAAATTATTTTGAAATTTTTCGAAAAAATTTTTGTCAAAATGTTTTTGGAAGCATTGTTGAGTGTACATGGAAACTCAACATACACTAATGCATCATTTTTCAAAGGATCATAACTAATTTTTGTATTAAGCGTTTCTCAATGTAGTATAGTGCATTCGATGCGGATTTTTAAGCTGCGTCGATCTGTGTTATCAGATTTGCGCTAGCTTAAAAATGCACCGAGATATCAACTGATATAAGTTCACACTTATATCCTCGATTTTCACCCTGAAGAATTAATTTTTTCGTTGAATAACATTGTCCATCGTCTCTGCCTTGAAAAATGGAATCTAAAAACATCTACTTTTTGCTAAATTATTCTGAAATTTTTCGAAAAAATTTTTGTCAAAATGTTTTTGGAAGCAATGTTGAGTGTACATGGAAACTCAACATACACTAATGCATCATTTTTCAAACGATCATAACTAATTTTTGTATCAAGCGTTTCTCAATGTAGTTTAGTGCATTCGATGCGGATTTTCAAGCTGCGTCGATCTGTGTTATCAGATTTGCGCTAGCTTAAAAATGCACCGAGATATCAACTGATATAAGTTCACACTTATATCCTCGATTTTCACCCTGAAGGAATAATTTTTTCGTTGAATAACATTGTCTATCGTCTTTGCCTTAAAAAATGGAATCTAAAAACATCTACTTTTTGCTAAATTATTTTGAAATTTTTCGAAAAAATTTTTGTCAAAATGTTTTTGGAAGCAATGTTGAGTGTACATGGAAACTCAACATACACTAATGCATCATTTTTCAAACGATCATAACTAATTTTTGTATTAAGCGTTTCTCAATGTAGTATAGTGCATTCGATGCGGATTTTTAAGCTGCGTCGATCTGTGTTATCAGATTTGCGCTAGCTTAAAAATGCACCGAGATATCAACTGATATAAGTTCACACTTATATCCTCGATTTTCACCCTGAAGAATTAATTTTCTTGTTGAATAACATTGTCTATCGTCTTTGCCTCGAAAAATGGAATCTAAAAACAGCTACTTTTTGCTAAATTATTCTGAAATTTTTCAAAAAAATTTTTGTCAAAATGTTTTTGGAAACAATGTTGAGTGTACATGGAAACTCAACATACACTAATGCATCATTTTTCAAAGGATCATAACTAATTTTTGTATTAAGCGTTTCTCAATGTAGTATAATGCATTCGATGCGGATTTTTAAGCTGCGTCGATCTGTGTTATCAGATTTGCGCTAGCTTAAAAATGCACCAAGATATCAACTGATATAAGTTCACACTTATATCCTCGATTTTCACCCTGAAGGAATAATTTTTTCGTTGAATAACATTGTCCATCGTCTTTGCCTTGAAAAATGGAATCTAAAAACATCTACTTTTTGCTAAATTATTCTGAAATTTTTCGAAAAAATTTTTGTCAAAATGTTTTTGGAAGCAATGTTGAGTGTACATGGAAACTCAACATACACTAATGCATCATTTTTCAAACGATCATAACTAATTTTTGTATCAAGCGTCTCTCAATGTAGTTTAGTGCATTCGATGCGGATTTTTAAGCTGCGTCGATCTGTGTTATTAGATTTGCGCTAGCTTAAAAATGCACCGAGATATCAACTGATATAAGTTCACACTTATATCCTCGATTTTCACCCTGAAGAATTAATTTTTTCGTTGAATAACATTGTCCATCGTCTTTGCCTTGAACAAAGGAATCTAAAAACATCTACTTTCTGCTAAATTATTTAGAAATTTTTCGAAAAAATTTTTGTCAAAATGTTTTTGGAAGCAATGTTGAGTGTACATGGAAACTCAACATACACTAATGCATCATTTTTCAAACGATCATAACTAATTTTTGTATTAAGCGTTTCTCAATGTAGTATAATGCATTCGATGCGGATTTTTAAGCTGCGTCGATCTGTGTTATCAGATTTGCGCTAGCTTAAAAATGCACCAAGATATCAACTGATATAAGTTCACACTTATATCCTCGATTTTCACCCTGAAGGAATAATTTTTTCGTTGAATAACATTGTCCATCGTCTTTGCCTTGAAAAATGGAATCTAAAAACATCTACTTTTTGCTAAATTATTCTGAAATTTTTCGAAAAAATTTTTGTCAAAATGTTTTTGGAAGCAATGTTGAGTGTACATGGAAACTCAACATACACTAATGCATCATTTTTCAAACGATCATAACTAATTTTTGTATCAAGCGTCTCTCAATGTAGTTTAGTGCATTCGATGCGGATTTTTAAGCTGCGTCGATCTGTGTTATCAGATTTGCGCTAGCTTAAAAATGCACCGAGATATCAACTGATATAAGTTCACACTTATATCCTCGATTTTCACCCTGAAGGAATAATTTTTTCGTTGAATAACATTGTCCATCGTCTTTGCCTTGAAAAATGGAATCTAAAAACATCTACTTTTTGCTAAATTATTTTGAAATTTTTCGAAAAAATTTTTGTCAAAATGTTTTTGGAAGCAATGTTGAGTGTACATGGAAACTCAACATACACTAATGCATCATTTTTCAAACGATCATAACTAATTTTTGTATCAAGCGTTTCTCAATGTAGTTTAGTGCATTCGATGCGGATTTTTAAGCTGCGTCGATCTGTGTTATTAGATTTGCGCTAGCTTAAAAATGCACCGAGATATCAACTGATATAAGTTCACACTTATATCCTCGATTTTCACCCTGAAGAATTAATTTTTTCGTTGAATAACATTGTCCATCGTCTTTGCCTTGAATAAAGGAATCTAAAAACATCTACTTTTTGCTAAATTATTTTGAAATTTTTCGAAAAAATTTTTGTCAAAATGTTTTTGGAAGCAATGTTGAGTGTACATGGAAACTCAACATACACTAATGCATCATTTTTCAAACGATCATAACTATTTTTTGTATTAAGCGTTTCTCAATGTAGTATAATGCATTCGATGCGGATTTTTAAGCTGCGTCGATCTGTGTTATCAGATTTGCGCTAGCTTAAAAATGCACCGAGATATCAACTGATATAAGTTCACACTTATATCCTCGATTTTCACCCTGAAGAATTAATTTTTTCGTTGAATAACATTGTCCATCGTCTTTGCCTTAAAAAATGGAATCTAAAAACATCTACTTTTTGCTAAATTATTTTGAAATTTTTCGAAAAAATTTTTGTCAAAATGTTTTTGGAAGCATTGTTGAGTGTACATGGAAACTCAACATACACTAATGCATCATTTTTCAAAGGATCATAACTAATTTTTGTATTAAGCGTTTCTCAATGTAGTACAGTGCATTCGATGCGGATTTTCAAGCTGCGTCGACCTGTGTTATCAGATTTGCGCTAGCTTAAAAATGCACCGAGATATCAACTGATATAAGTTCACACTTATATCCTCGATTTTCACCCTGAAGAATAAATTTTTTCGTTGAATAACATTGTCCATCGTCTCTGCCTTGAAAAATGGAATCTAAAAACATCTACTTTTTGCTAAATTATTCTGAAATTTTTCGAAAAAATTTTTGTCAAAATGTTTTTGGAAGCAATGTTGAGTGTACATGGAAACTCAACATACACTAATGCATCATTTTTCAAACGATCATAACTAATTTTTGTATCAAGCGTTTCTCAATGTAGTTTAGTGCATTCGATGCGGATTTTTAAGCTGCGTCGATCTGTGTTATTAGATTTGCGCTAGCTTAAAAATGCACCGAGATATCAACTGATATAAGTTCACACTTATATCCTCGATTTTCACCCTGAAGAATTAATTTTTTCGTTGAATAACATTGTCCATCGTCTTTGCCTTGAATAAAGGAATCTAAAAACATCTACTTTTTGCTAAATTATTTTGAAATTTTTCGAAAAAATTTTTGTCAAAATGTTTTTGGAAGCAATGTTGAGTGTACATGGAAACTCAACATACACTAATGCATCATTTTTCAAACGATCATAACTATTTTTTGTATTAAGCGTTTCTCAATGTAGTATAATGCATTCGATGCGGATTTTTAAGCTGCGTCGATCTGTGTTATCAGATTTGCGCTAGCTTAAAAATGCACCGAGATATCAACTGATATAAGTTCACACTTATATCCTCGATTTTCACCCTGAAGAATTAATTTTTTCGTTGAATAACATTGTCCATCGTCTTTGCCTTAAAAAATGGAATCTAAAAACATCTACTTTTTGCTAAATTATTTTGAAATTTTTCGAAAAAATTTTTGTCAAAATGTTTTTGGAAGCATTGTTGAGTGTACATGGAAACTCAACATACACTAATGCATCATTTTTCAAAGGATCATAACTAATTTTTGTATTAAGCGTTTCTCAATGTAGTACAGTGCATTCGATGCGGATTTTCAAGCTGCGTCGACCTGTGTTATCAGATTTGCGCTAGCTTAAAAATGCACCGAGATATCAACTGATATAAGTTCACACTTATATCCTCGATTTTCACCCTGAAGAATTAATTTTTTCGTTGAATAACATTGTCCATCGTCTCTGCCTTGAAAAATGGAATCTAAAAACATCTACTTTTTGCTAAATTATTCTGAAATTTTTCGAAAAAATTTTTGTCAAAATGTTTTTGGAAGCATTGTTGAGTGTACATGGAAACTCAACATACACTAATGCATCATTTTTCAAAGGATCATAACTAATTTTTGTATTAAGCGTTTCTCAATGTAGTATAGTGCATTCGATGCGGATTTTCAAGCTGCGTCGACCTGTGTTATCAGATTTGCGCTAGCTTAAAAATGCACCGAGATATCAACTGATATAAGTTCACACTTATATCCTCGATTTTCACCCTGAAGAATTAATTTTTTCGTTGAATAACATTGTCCATCGTCTCTGCTTTGAAAAATGGAATCTAAAAACATCTACTTTTTGCTAAATTATTCTGAAATTTTTCGAAAAAATTTTTGTCAAAATGTTTTTGGAAGCAATGTTGAGTGTACATGGAAACTCAACATACACTAATGCATCATTTTTCAAACGATCATAACTAATTTTTGTATTAAGCGTTTCTCAATGTAGTATAATGCATTCGATGCGGATTTTTAAGCTGCGTCGATCTGTGTTATCAGATTTGCGCTAGCTTAAAAATGCACCGAGATATCAACTGATATAAGTTCACACTTATATCCTCGATTTTCACCCTGAAGAATTAATTTTTTCGTTGAATAACATTGTCCATCGTCTTTGCCTTAAAAAATGGAATCTAAAAACATCTACTTTTTGCTAAATTATTTTGAAATTTTTCGAAAAAATTTTTGTCAAAATGTTTTTGGAAGCATTGTTGAGTGTACATGGAAACTCAACATACACTAATGCATCATTTTTCAAAGGATCATAACTAATTTTTGTATTAAGCGTTTCTCAATGTAGTACAGTGCATTCGATGCGGATTTTCAAGCTGCGTCGACCTGTGTTATCAGATTTGCGCTAGCTTAAAAATGCACCGAGATATCAACTGATATAAGTTCACACTTATATCCTCGATTTTCACCCTGAAGAATTAATTTTTTCGTTGAATAACATTGTCCATCGTCTCTGCCTTGAAAAATGGAATCTAAAAACATCTACTTTTTGCTAAATTATTCTGAAATTTTTCGAAAAAATTTTTGTCAAAATGTTTTTGGAAGCATTGTTGAGTGTACATGGAAACTCAACATACACTAATGCATCATTTTTCAAAGGATCATAACTAATTTTTGTATTAAGCGTTTCTCAATGTAGTATAGTGCATTCGATGCGGATTTTCAAGCTGCGTCGACCTGTGTTATCAGATTTGCGCTAGCTTAAAAATGCACCGAGATATCAACTGATATAAGTTCACACTTATATCCTCGATTTTCACCCTGAAGAATTAATTTTTTCGTTGAATAACATTGTCCATCGTCTCTGCTTTGAAAAATGGAATCTAAAAACATCTACTTTTTGCTAAATTATTCTGAAATTTTTCGAAAAAATTTTTGTCAAAATGTTTTTGGAAGCAATGTTGAGTGTACATGGAAACTCAACATACACTAATGCATCATTTTTCAAACGATCATAACTAATTTTTGTATTAAGCGTTTCTCAATGTAGTATAATGCATTCGATGCGGATTTTTAAGCTGCGTCGATCTGTGTTATCAGATTTGCGCTAGCTTAAAAATGCACCGAGATATCAACTGATATAAGTTCACACTTATATCCTCGATTTTCACCCTGAAGAATTAATTTTTTCGTTGAATAACATTGTCCATCGTCTTTGCCTTAAAAAATGGAATCTAAAAACATCTACTTTTTGCTAAATTATTTTGAAATTTTTCGAAAAAATTTTTGTCAAAATTTTTTGGAAGCATTGTTGAGTGTACATGGAAACTCAACATACACTAATGCATCATTTTTCAAAGGATCATAACTAATTTTTGTATTAAGCGTTTCTCAATGTAGTATAGTGCATTCGATGCGGATTTTTAAGCTGCGTCGATCTGTGTTATCAGATTTGCGCTAGCTTAAAAATGCACCGAGATATCAACTGATATAAGTTCACACTTATATCCTCGATTTTCACCCTGAAGAATTAATTTTTTCGTTGAATAACATTGTCCATCGTCTCTGCCTTGAAAAATGGAATCTAAAAACATCTACTTTTTGCTAAATTATTCTGAAATTTTTCGAAAAAATTTTTGTCAAAATGTTTTTGGAAGCAATGTTGAGTGTACATGGAAACTCAACATACACTAATGCATCATTTTTCAAACGATCATAACTAATTTTTGTATCAAGCGTTTCTCAATGTAGTTTAGTGCATTCGATGCGGATTTTCAAGCTGCGTCGATCTGTGTTATCAGATTTGCGCTAGCTTAAAAATGCACCGAGATATCAACTGATATAAGTTCACACTTATATCCTCGATTTTCACCCTGAAGGAAAAATTTTTTCGTTGAATAACATTGTCCATCGTCTTTGCCTTGAAAAATGGAATCTAAAAACATCTACTTTTCGCTAAATTATTTTGAAATTTTTCGAAAAAATTTTTGTCAAAATGTTTTTGGAAGCATTGTTGAGTGTACATGGAAACTCAACATACACTAATGCATCATTTTTCAAAGGATCATAACTAATTTTTGTATCAAGCGTTTCTCAATGTAGTTTAGTGCATTCGATGCGGATTTTTAAGCTGCGTCGATCTGTGTTATCAGATTTGCGCTAGCTTAAAAATGCACCGAGATATCAACTGATATAAGTTCACACTTATATCCTCGATTTTCACCCTGAAGGAATAATTTTTTCGTTGAATAACATTGTCCATCGTCTTTGCCTTGAAAAATGGAATCTAAAAACATCTACTTTTTGCTAAATTATTCTGAAATTTTTCGAAAAAATTTTTGTCAAAATGTTTTTGGAAGCAATGTTGAGTGTACATGGAAACTCAACATACACTAATGCATCATTTTTCAAACGATCATAACTAATTTTTGTATCAAGCGTTTCTCAATGTAGTTTAGTGCATTCGATGCGGATTTTTAAGCTGCGTCGATCTGTGTTATCAGATTTGCGCTAGCTTAAAAATGCACCGAGATATCAACTGATATAAGTTCACACTTATATCCTCGATTTTCACCCTGAAGGAATAATTTTTTCGTTGAATAACATTGTCCATCGTCTTTGCCTTGAAAAATGGAATCTAAAAACATCTACTTTTTGCTAAATTATTCTGAAATTTTTCGAAAAAATTTTTGTCAAAATGTTTTTGGAAGCAATGTTGAGTGTACATGGAAACTCAACATACACTAATGCATCATTTTTCAAACGATCATAACTAATTTTTGTATCAAGCGTTTCTCAATGTAGTTTAGTGCATTCGATGCGGATTTTTAAGCTGCGTCGATCTGTGTTATTAGATTTGCGCTAGCTTAAAAATGCACCGAGATATCAACTGATATAAGTTCACACTTATATCCTCGATTTTCACCCTGAAGAATTAATTTTTT
This sequence comes from Auanema rhodensis, assembly GCA_964057225.1. Lineage (NCBI taxonomy): Eukaryota > Metazoa > Nematoda > Chromadorea > Rhabditida > Rhabditidae > Auanema > Auanema rhodense. The sequence goes on along the minus strand of OZ059899.1, from coordinate 1,544,239 downwards.
CGTTGAATAACATTGTCCATCGTCTTTGCCTTGGAAAATGGAATCTAAAAACATCTACTTTTTGCTAAATTATTTTGAAATTTTTCGAAAAAATTTTTGTCAAAATGTTTTTGGAAGCATTGTTGAGTGTACATGGAAACTCAACATACACTAATGCATCATTTTTCAAAGGATCATAACTAATTTTTGTATTAAGCGTTTCTCAATGTAGTATAGTGCATTCGATGCGGATTTTCAAGCTGCGTCGACCTGTGTTATCAGATTTGCGCTAGCTTAAAAATGCACCGAGATATCAACTGATATAAGTTCACACTTATATCCTCGATTTTCACCCTGAAGAATTAATTTTTTCGTTGAATAACATTGTCCATCGTCTCTGCTTTGAAAAATGGAATCTAAAAACATCTACTTTTTGCTAAATTATTCTGAAATTTTTCGAAAAAATTTTTGTCAAAATGTTTTTGGAAGCAATGTTGAGTGTACATGGAAACTCAACATACACTAATGCATCATTTTTCAAACGATCATAACTAATTTTTGTATTAAGCGTTTCTCAATGTAGTATAATGCATTCGATGCGGATTTTTAAGCTGCGTCGATCTGTGTTATCAGATTTGCGCTAGCTTAAAAATGCACCGAGATATCAACTGATATAAGTTCACACTTATATCCTCGATTTTCACCCTGAAGAATTAATTTTTTCGTTGAATAACATTGTCCATCATCTTTGCCTTAAAAAATGGAATCTAAAAACATCTACTTTTTGCTAAATTATTTTGAAATTTTTCGAAAAAATTTTTGTCAAAATGTTTTTGAAAGCATTGTTGAGTGTACATGGAAACTCAACATACACTAATGCATCATTTTTCAAAGGATCATAACTAATTTTTGTATTAAGCGTTTCTCAATGTAGTATAGTGCATTCGATGCGGATTTTTAAGCTGCGTCGATCTGTGTTATCAGATTTGCGCTAGCTTAAAAATGCACCGAGATATCAACTAATATAAGTTCACACTTATATCCTCGATTTTCACCCTGAAGAATTAATTTTTTCGTTGAATAACATTGTCCATCGTCTTTGCCTTGAAAAATGGAATCTAAAAACATCTACTTTTTGCTAAATTATTTTGAAATTTTTCGAAAACATTTTTGTCAAAATGTTTTTGGAAGCATTGTTGAGTGTACATGGAAACTCAACATACACTAATGCATCATTTTTCAAAGGATCATAACTAATTTTTGTATTAAGCGTTTCTCAATGTAGTATAGTGCATTCGATGCGGATTTTCAAGCTGCGTCGACCTGTGTTATCAGATTTGCGCTAGCTTAAAAATGCACCGAGATATCAACTGATATAAGTTCACACTTATATCCTCGATTTTCACCCTGAAGAATTAATTTTTTCGTTGAATAACATTGTCCATCGTCTCTGCCTTGAAAAATGGAATCTAAAAACATCTACTTTTTGCTAAATTATTCTGAAATTTTTCGAAAAAATTTTTGTCAAAATGTTTTTGGAAGCAATGTTGAGTGTACATGGAAACTCAACATACACTAATGCATCATTTTTCAAACGATCATAACTAATTTTTGTATCAAGCGTTTCTCAATGTAGTTTAGTGCATTCGATGCGGATTTTCAAGCTGCGTCGATCTGTGTTATCAGATTTGCGCTAGCTTAAAAATGCACCGAGATATCAACTGATATAAGTTCACACTTATATCCTCGATTTTCACCCTGAAGGAATAATTTTTTCGTTGAATAACATTGTCCATCGTCTTTGCCTTGAAAAATGGAATCTAAAAACATCTACTTTTCGCTAAATTATTTTGAAATTTTTCGAAAAAATTTTTGTCAAAATGTTTTTGGAAGCATTGTTGAGTGTACATGGAAACTCAACATACACTAATGCATCATTTTTCAAAGGATCATAACTAATTTTTGTATCAAGCGTTTCTCAATGTAGTTTAGTGCATTCGATGCGGATTTTTAAGCTGCGTCGATCTGTGTTATCAGATTTGCGCTAGCTTAAAAATGCACCGAGATATCAACTGATATAAGTTCACACTTATATCCTCGATTTTCACCCTGAAGGAATAATTTTTTCGTTGAATAACATTGTCCATCGTCTTTGCCTTGAAAAATGGAATCTAAAAACATCTACTTTTTGCTAAATTATTCTGAAATTTTTCGAAAAAATTTTTGTCAAAATGTTTTTGGAAGCAATGTTGAGTGTACATGGAAACTCAACATACACTAATGCATCATTTTTCAAACGATCATAACTAATTTTTGTATCAAGCGTTTCTCAATGTAGTTTAGTGCATTCGATGCGGATTTTTAAGCTGCGTCGATCTGTGTTATCAGATTTGCGCTAGCTTAAAAATGCACCGAGATATCAACTGATATAAGTTCACACTTATATCCTCGATTTTCACCCTGAAGGAATAATTTTTTCGTTGAATAACATTGTCCATCGTCTTTGCCTTGAAAAATGGAATCTAAAAACATCTACTTTTTGCTAAATTATTTTGAAATTTTTCGAAAAAATTTTTGTCAAAATGTTTTTGGAAGCAATGTTGAGTGTACATGGAAACTCAACATACACTAATGCATCATTTTTCAAACGATCATAACTAATTTTTGTATCAAGCGTTTCTCAATGTAGTTTAGTGCATTCGATGCGGATTTTTAAGCTGCGTCGATCTGTGTTATTAGATTTGCGCTAGCTTAAAAATGCACCGAGATATCAACTGATATAAGTTCACACTTATATCCTCGATTTTCACCCTGAAGAATTAATTTTTTCGTTGAATAACATTGTCCATCGTCTTTGCCTTGAATGAAGGAATCTAAAAACATCTACTTTTTGCTAAATTATTTTGAAATTTTTCGAAAAAATTTTTGTCAAAATGTTTTTGGAAGCAATGTTGAGTGTACATGGAAACTCAACATACACTAATGCATCATTTTTCAAACGATCATAACTAATTTTTGTATTAAGCGTTTCTCAATGTAGTATAATGCATTCGATGCGGATTTTTAAGCTGCGTCGATCTGTGTTATCAGATTTGCGCTAGCTTAAAAATGCACCGAGATATCAACTGATATAAGTTCACACTTATATCCTCGATTTTAACCCTGAAGAATTAATTTTTTCGTTGAATAACATTGTCCATCGTCTTTGCCTTGAAAAATGGAATCTAAAAACATCTACTTTTTGCTAAATTATTTTGAAATTTTTCGAAAAAATTTTTGTCAAAATGTTTTTGGAAGCAATGTTGAGTGTACATGGAAACTCAACATACACTAATGCATCATTTTTCAAACGATCATAACTAATTTTTGTATCAAGCGTTTCTCAATGTAGTTTAGTGCATTCGATGCGGATTTTTAAGCTGCGTCGATCTGTGTTATTAGATTTGCGCTAGCTTAAAAATGCACCGAGATATCAACTGATATAAGTTCACACTTATATCCTCGATTTTCACCCTGAAGAATTAATTTTTTCGTTGAATAACATTGTCCATCGTCTTTGCCTTGGAAAATGGAATCTAAAAACATCTACTTTTTGCTAAATTATTTTGAAATTTTTCGAAAAAATTTTTGTCAAAATGTTTTTGGAAGCATTGTTGAGTGTACATGGAAACTCAACATACACTAATGCATCATTTTTCAAAGGATCATAACTAATTTTTGTATTAAGCGTTTCTCAATGTAGTATAGTGCATTCGATGCGGATTTTTAAGCTGCGTCGATCTGTGTTATCAGATTTGCGCTAGCTTAAAAATGCACCGAGATATCAACTGATATAAGTTCACACTTATATCCTCGATTTTCACCCTGAAGAATTAATTTTTTCGTTGAATAACATTGTCCATCGTCTTTGCCTTGAAAAATGGAATCTAAAAACATCTACTTTTCGCTAAATTATTCTGAAATTTTTCGAAAAAATTTTTGTCAAAATGTTTTTGGAAGCAATGTTGAGTGTACATGGAAACTCAACATACACTAATGCATCATTTTTCAAACGATCATAACTAATTTTTGTATCAAGCGTTTCTCAATGTAGTTTAGTGCATTCGATGCGGATTTTCAAGCTGCGTCGATCTGTGTTATCAGATTTGCGCTAGCTTAAAAATGCACCGAGATATCAACTGATATAAGTTCACACTTATATCCTCGATTTTCACCCTGAAGGAATAATTTTTTCGTTGAATAACATTGTCCATCGTCTTTGCCTTGAAAAATGGAATCTAAAAACATCTATTTTTTGCTAAATTATTTTGAAATTTTTCGAAAAAATTTTTGTCAAAATGTTTTTGGAAGCAATGTTGAGTGTACATGGAAACTCAACATACACTAATGCATCATTTTTCAAACGATCATAACTAATTTTTGTATCAAGCGTTTCTCAATGTAGTTTAGTGCATTCGATGCGGATTTTTAAGCTGCGTCGATCTGTGTTATTAGATTTGCGCTAGCTTAAAAATGCACCGAGATATCAACTGATATAAGTTCACACTTATATCCTCGATTTTCACCCTGAAGAATTAATTTTTTCGTTGAATAACATTGTCCATCGTCTTTGCCTTGAGAAATGGAATCTAAAAACATCTACTTTTTGCTAAATTATTTTGAAATTTTTCGAAAAAATTTTTGTCAAAATGTTTTTGGAAGCATTGTTGAGTGTACATGGAAACTCAACATACACTAATGCATCATTTTTCAAAGGATCATAACTAATTTTTGTATTAAGCGTTTCTCAATGTAGTATAGTGCATTCGATGCGGATTTTTAAGCTGCGTCGATCTGTGTTATCAGATTTGCGCTAGCTTAAAAATGCACCGAGATATCAACTGATATAAGTTCACACTTATATCCTCGATTTTCACCCTGAAGAATTAATTTTTTCGTTGAATAACATTGTCCATCGTCTTTGCCTTGAAAAATGAAATCTAAAAACATCTACTTTTTGCTAAATTATTCTGAAATTTTTCGAAAAAATTTTTGTCAAAATGTTTTTGGAAGCAATGTTGAGTGTACATGGAAACTCAACATACACTAATGCATCATTTTTCAAACGATCATAACTAATTTTTGTATCGAGCGTTTCTCAATGTAGTATAGTGCATTCGCTGCGGATTTTTAAGCTGCGTCGATCTGTGTTATCAGATTTGCGCTAGCTTAAAAATGCACCGAGATATCAACTGATATAAGTTCACACTTATATCCTCGATTTTCACCCTGAAGGAATAATTTTTTCGTTGAATAACATTGTCCATCGTCTTTGCCTTGAAAAATGGAATCTAAAAACATCTACTTTTTGCTAAATTATTTTGAAATTTTTCGAAAAAATTTTTGTCAAAATGTTTTTGGAAGCATTGTTGAGTGTACATGGAAACTCAACATACACTAATGCATCATTTTTCAAAGGATCATAACTAATTTTTGTATCAAGCGTTTCTCAATGTAGTTTAGTGCATTCGATGCGGATTTTTAAGCTGCGTCGATCTGTGTTATTAGATTTGCGCTAGCTTAAAAATGCACCGAGATATCAACTGATATAAGTTCACACTTATATCCTCGATTTTCACCCTGAAGAATTAATTTTTTCGTTGAATAACATTGTCCATCGTCTTTGCCTTGAAAAATGGAATCTAAAAACATCTACTTTTTGCTAAATTATTCTGAAATTTTTCGAAAAAATTTTTGTCAAAATGTTTTTGGAAGCAATGTTGAGTGTACATGGAAACTCAACATACACTAATGCATCATTTTTCAAACGATCATAACTAATTTTTGTATCGAGCGTTTCTCAATGTAGTATAGTGCATTCGCTGCGGATTTTTAAGCTGCGTCGATCTGTGTTATCAGATTTGCGCTAGCTTAAAAATGCACCGAGATATCAACTGATATAAGTTCACACTTATATCCTCGATTTTCACCCTGAAGGAATAATTTTTTCGTTGAATAACATTGTCCATCGTCTTTGCCTTGAAAAATGGAATCTAAAAACATCTACTTTTTGCTAAATTATTTTGAAATTTTTCGAAAAAATTTTTGTCAAAATGTTTTTGGAAGCATTGTTGAGTGTACATGGAAACTCAACATACACTAATGCATCATTTTTCAAAGGATCATAACTAATTTTTGTATCAAGCGTTTCTCAATGTAGTTTAGTGCATTCGATGCGGATTTTTAAGCTGCGTCGATCTGTGTTATTAGATTTGCGCTAGCTTAAAAATGCACCGAGATATCAACTGATATAAGTTCACACTTATATCCTCGATTTTCACCCTGAAGGAATAGTTTTTTCGTTGAATAACATTGTCCATCGTCTTTGCCTTGAAAAATGGAATCTAAAAACATCTACTTTTTGCTAAATTATTTTGAAATTTTTCGAAAAAATTTTTGTCAAAATGTTTTTGGAAGCATTGTTGAGTGTACATGGAAACTCAACATACACTAATGCATCATTTTTCAAAGGATCATAACTAATTTTTGTATTAAGCGTTTCTCAATGTAGTATAGTGCATTCGATGCGGATTTTTAAGCTGCGTCGATCTGTGTTATCAGATTTGCGCTAGCTTAAAAATGCACCGAGATATCAACTGATATAAGTTCACACTTATATCCTCGATTTTCACCCTGAAGAAATAATTTTTTCGTTGAATAACATTGTCCATCGTCTTTGCCTTGAAAAAAGGAATCTAAAAACATCTACTTTTTGCTAAATTATTTTGAAATTTTTCGAAAAAATTTTTGTCAAAATGTTTTTGGAAGCAATGTTGAGTGTACATGGAAACTCAACATACACTAATGCATCATTTTTCAAACGATCATAACTAATTTTTGTATTAAGCGTTTCTCAATGTAGTATAGTGCATTCGATGCGGATTTTTAAGCTGCGTCGATCTGTGTTATCAGATTTGCGCTAGCTTAAAAATGCACCGAGATATCAACTGATATAAGTTCACACTTATATCCTCGATTTTCACCCTGAAGAAATAATTTTTTCGTTGAATAACATTGTCCATCGTCTTTGCCTTGAAAAATGGAATCTAAAAACAGCTACTTTTTGCTAAATTATTCTGAAATTTTTCAAAAAAATTTTTGTCAAAATGTTTTTGGAAACAATGTTGAGTGTACATGGAAACTCAACATACACTAATGCATCATTTTTCAAACGATCATAACTAATTTTTGTATTAAGCGTTTCTCAATGTAGTATAGTGCATTCGATGCGGACTTTCAAGCTGCGTCGATCTGTGTTATCAGATTTGCGCTAGCTTAAAAATGCACCGAGATATCAACTGATATAAGTTCACACATATATACCCGATTTTCACCCTGAAGAATTAATTTTTTCGTTGAATAACATTGTCCATCGTTTTTGCCTTGAAAAATGGAATCTAAAAACATCTACTTTTTGCTAAATTATTTTGAAATTTTTCGAAAAAATTTTTGTCAAAATGTTCTTGGAAGCAATGTTGAGTGTACATGGAAACTCAACATACACTAATGCATCATTTTTCAAACGATCATAACTAATTTGTGTTTTAAGCGTTTCTCAATGTAGTATAGTGCATTCGATGCGGATTTTTAAGCTGCGTCGATCTGTGTTATCAGATTTGCGCTAGCTTAAAAATGCACCGAGATATCAACTGATATAAGTTCACACTTATATCCTCGATTTTCACCCTGAAGAATTAATTTTTTTGTTGAATAACATTGTCCATCGTCTTTGCCTTGAAAAATGAAATCTAAAAACATCTACTCTTTGCTAAATTATTCTGAAATTTTTCGAAAAAATTTTTGTCAAAATGTTTTTGGAAGCAATGTTGAGTGTACATGGAAACTCAACATACACTAATGCATCATTTTTCAAACGATCATAACTAATTTTTGTATTAAGCCTTTCTCGATGTAGTATAGTGCATTCGATGCGGATTTTTAAGCTGCGTCGATCTGTGTTATCAGATTTGCGCTAGCTTAAAAATGCACCGAGATATCAACTGATATAAGTTCACACTTATATCCTCGATTTTCACCCTGAAGAATTAATTTTCTTGTTGAATAACATTGTCTATCGTCTTTGCCTCGAAAAATAGAATCTAAAAACAGCTACTTTTTGCTAAATTATTCTGAAATTTTTCAAAAAAATTTTTGTCAAAATGTTTTTGGAAACAATGTTGAGTGTACATGGAAACTCCACATACACTAATGCATCATTTTTCAAACGATCATAACTAATTTTTGTATTAAGCCTTTCTCAATGTGGAATAGTGCATTCGATGCGGATTTTTAAGCTGCGTCGATCTGTGTTATCAGATTTGCGCTAGCTTAAAAATGCACCGAGATATCAACTGATATAAGTTCACACTTATATCCTCGATTTTCACCCTGAAGAATTAATTTTTTCGTTGAATAACATTGTCCATCGTCTTTGCCTTGAAAAAAGGAATCTAAAAACATCTACTTTTTGCTAAATTATTTTGAAATTTTTCGAAAAAATTTTTGTCAAAATGTTTTTGGAAGCAATGTTGAGTGTACATGGAAACTCAACATACACTAATGCATCATTTTTCAAACGATCATAACTAATTTGTGTATTAAGCGTTTCTCAATGTAGTATAGTGCATTCGATGCGGATTTTTAAGCTGCGTCGATCTGTGTTATCAGATTTGCGCTAGCTTAAAAATGCACCGAGATATCAACTGATATAAGTTCACACTTATATCCTCGATTTTCACCCTGAAGAATTAATTTTCTTGTTGAATAACATTGTCCATCGTTTTTGCCTTGAAAAATGGAATCTAAAAACATCTACTTTTTGCTAAATTATTTTGAAATTTTTCGAAAAAATTTTTGTCAAAATGTTCTTGGAAGCAATGTTGAGTGTACATGGAAACTCAACATACACTAATGCATCATTTTTCAAACGATCATAACTAATTTTTGTATTAAGCCTTTCTCGATGTAGTATAGTGCATTCGATGCGGATTTTTAAGCTGCGTCGATCTGTGTTATCAGATTTGCGCTAGCTTAAAAATGCACCGAGATATCAACTGATATAAGTTCACACTTATATCCTCGATTTTCACCCTGAAGAATTAATTTTCTTGTTGAATAACATTGTCTATCGTCTTTGCCTCGAAAAATAGAATCTAAAAACAGCTACTTTTTGCTAAATTATTCTGAAATTTTTCAAAAAAATTTTTGTCAAAATGTTTTTGGAAACAATGTTGAGTGTACATGGAAACTCCACATACACTAATGCATCATTTTTCAAACGATCATAACTAATTTTTGTATTAAGCCTTTCTCAATGTGGAATAGTGCATTCGATGCGGATTTTTAAGCTGCGTCGATCTGTGTTATCAGATTTGCGCTAGCTTAAAAATGCACCGAGATATCAACTGATATAAGTTCACACTTATATCCTCGATTTTCACCCTGAAGAATTAATTTTTTCGTTGAATAACATTGTCCATCGTCTTTGCCTTGAAAAAAGGAATCTAAAAACATCTACTTTTTGCTAAATTATTTTGAAATTTTTCGAAAAAATTTTTGTCAAAATGTTTTTGGAAGCAATGTTGAGTGTACATGGAAACTCAACATACACTAATGCATCATTTTTCAAACGATCATAACTAATTTGTGTATTAAGCGTTTCTCAATGTAGTATAGTGCATTCGATGCGGATTTTTAAGCTGCGTCGATCTGTGTTATCAGATTTGCGCTAGCTTAAAAATGCACCGAGATATCAACTGATATAAGTTCACACTTATATCCTCGATTTTCACCCTGAAGAATTAATTTTCTTGTTGAATAACATTGTCCATCGTTTTTGCCTTGAAAAATGGAATCTAAAAACATCTACTTTTTGCTAAATTATTTTGAAATTTTTCGAAAAAATTTTTGTCAAAATGTTCTTGGAAGCAATGTTGAGTGTACATGGAAACTCAACATACACTAATGCATCATTTTTCAAACGATCATAACTAATTTGTGTTTTAAGCGTTTCTCAATGTAGTATAGTGCATTCGATGCGGATTTTTAAGCTGCGTCGATCTGTGTTATCAGATTTGCGCTAGCTTAAAAATGCACCGAGATATCAACTGATATAAGTTCACACTTATATCCTCGATTTTCACCCTGAAGAATTAATTTTTTTGTTGAATAACATTGTCCATCGTCTTTGCCTTAAAAAATGAAATCTAAAAACATCTACTTTTTGCTAAATTATTCTGAAATTTTTCGAAAAAATTTTTGTCAAAATGTTTTTGGAAGCAATGTTGAGTGTACATGGAAACTCAACATACACTAATGCATCATTTTTCAAACGATCATAACTAATTTTTGTATTAAGCCTTTCTCGATGTAGTATAGTGCATTCGATGCGGATTTTTAAGCTGCGTCGATCTGTGTTATCAGATTTGCGCTAGCTTAAAAATGCACCGAGATATCAACTGATATAAGTTCACACTTATATCCTCGATTTTCACCCTGAAGAATTAATTTTCTTGTTGAATAACATTGTCTATCGTCTTTGCCTCGAAAAATGGAATCTAAAAACAGCTACTTTTTGCTAAATTATTCTGAAATTTTTCAAAAAAATTTTTGTCAAAATGTTTTTGGAAACAATGTTGAGTGTACATGGAAACTCCACATACACTAATGCATCATTTTTCAAACGATCATAACTAATTTTTGTATTAAGCCTTTCTCAATGTGGAATAGTGCATTCGATGCGGATTTTTAAGCTGCGTCGATCTGTGTTATCAGATTTGCGCTAGCTTAAAAATGCACCGAGATATCAACTGATATAAGTTCACACTTATATCCTCGATTTTCACCCTGAAGAATTAATTTTTTCGTTGAATAACATTGTCCATCGTCTTTGCCTTGAAAAAAGGAATCTAAAAACATCTACTTTTTGCTAAATTATTTTGAAATTTTTCGAAAAAATTTTTGTCAAAATGTTTTTGGAAGCAATGTTGAGTGTACATGGAAACTCAACATACACTAATGCATCATTTTTCAAACGATCATAACTAATTTGTGTATTAAGCGTTTCTCAATGTAGTATAGTGCATTCGATGCGGATTTTTAAGCTGCGTCGATCTGTGTTATCAGATTTGCGCTAGCTTAAAAATGCACCGAGATATCAACTGATATAAGTTCACACTTATATCCTCGATTTTCACCCTGAAGAATCAATTTTTTCGTTGAATAACATTGTCCATCGTCTTTGCCTCGAAAAATGGAATCTTAAAACATCTACTTTTTGCTAAATTATTTTGAAATTTTTCGAAAAAATTTTTGTCAAAATGTTTTTGGAAGCAATGTTGAGTGTACATGGAAACTCAACATACACTAATGCATCATTTTTCAAACGATCATAACTAATTTTTGTATCAAGTGTTTCTCAATGTAGTATAGTGCATTCGATGCGGATTTTTAAGCTGCGTCGATCTGTGTTATCAGATTTGCGCTAGCTTAAAAATGCACCGAGATATCAACTGATATAAGTTCACACTTATATCCTCGATTTTCACCCTGAAGAATTAATTTTTTCGTTGAATAACATTGTCTATCGTCTTTGCCTTGAGAAATGGAATCTAAAAACATCTACTTTTTGCTAAATTATCTTGAAATTTTTCGAAAAAATTTTTGTCAAAATGTTTTTGGAAGCAATGTTGAGTGTACATGGAAACTCAACATACACTAATGCATCATTTTTCAAACGATCATAACTAATTTTTGTATTAAGCGTTTCTCAATGTAGTATAGTGCATTCGATGCGGATTTTTAAGCTGCGTCGATCTGTGTTATCAGATTTGCGCTAGCTTAAAAATGCACCGAGATATCAACTGATATAAGTTCACACTTATATCCTCGATTTTCACCCTGAAGAATTAATTTTCTTGTTGAATAACATTGTCTATCGTCTTTGCCTCGAAAAATGGAATCTAAAAACAGCTACTTTTTGCTAAATTATTCTGAAATTTTTCAAAAAAATTTTTGTCAAAATGTTTTTGGAAACAATGTTGAGTGTACATGGAAACTCAACATACACTAATGCATCATTTTTCAAACGATCATAACTAATTTTTGTATTAAGCGTTTCTCAATGTAGTATAGTGCATTCGATGCGGATTTTTAAGCTGCGTCGATCTGTGTTATCAGATTTGCGCTAGCTTAAAAATGCACCGAGATATCAACTGATATAAGTTCACACTTATATCCTCGATTTTCACCCTGAAGAAATAATTTTTTCGTTGAATAACATTGTCCATCGTCTTTGCCTTGAAAAATGGAATCTAAAAACAGCTACTTTTTGCTAAATTATTCTGAAATTTTTCAAAAAAATTTTTGTCAAAATGTTTTTGGAAACAATGTTGAGTGTACATGGAAACTCAACATACACTAATGCATCATTTTTCAAACGATCATAACTAATTTTTGTATTAAGCGTTTCTCAATGTAGTATAGTGCATTCGATGCGGATTTTCAAGCTGCGTCGATCTGTGTTATCAGATTTGCGCTAGCTTAAAAATGCACCGAGATATCAACTGATATAAGTTCACACATATATACCCGATTTTCACCCTGAAGAATTAATTTTTTCGTTGAATAACATTGTCCATCGTTTTTGCCTTGAAAAAAGGAATCTAAAAACATCTACTTTTTGCTAAATTATTTTGAAATGTTTCGAAAAAATTTTTGTCAAAATGTTTTTGGAAGCAATGTTGAGTGTACATGGAAACTCAACATACACTAATGCATCATTCTTCAAACGATCATAACTAATTTTTGTATTAAGCGTTTCTCAATGTAGTATAGTGCATTCGATGCGGATTTTTAAGCTGCGTCGATCTGTGTTATCAGATTTGCGCTAGCTTAAAAATGCACCGAGATATCAACTGATATAAGTTCACACTTATATCCTCGATTTTCACCCTGAAGAAATAATTTTTTCGTTGAATAACATTGTCCATCGTCTTTGCCTTGAAAAATGGAATCTAAAAACATCTACTTTTTGCTAAATTATTTTGAAATTTTTCGAAAAAATTTTTGTCAAAATGTTTTTGGAAGCAATGTTGAGTGTACATGGAAACTCAACATACACTAATGCATCATTTTTCAAACGATCATAACTAATTTTTGTATTGAGCGTTTCTCAATGTAGTATAGTGCATTCGATGCGGATTTTTAAGCTGCGTCGATCTGTGTTATCAGATTTGCGCTAGCTTAAAAATGCACCGAGATATCAACTGATATAAGTTCACACTTATATCCTCGATTTTCACCCTGAAGAAATAATTTTTTCGTTGAATAACATTGTCCATCGTCTTTGCCTTGAAAAATGGAATCTAAAAACATCTACTTTTTGCTAAATTATTTTGAAATTTTTCGAAAAAATTTTTGTCAAAATGTTTTTGGAAGCAATGTTGAGTGTACATGGAAACTCAACATACACTAATGCATCATTTTTCAAACGATCATAACTAATTTTTGTATTAAGCGTTTCTCAATGTAGTATAGTGCATTCGATGCGGATTTTTAAGCTGCGTCGATCTGTGTTATCAGATTTGCGCTAGCTTAAAAATGCACCGAGATATCAACTGATATAAGTTCACACTTATATCCTCGATTTTCACCCTGAAGAAATAATTTTTTCGTTGAATAACATTGTCCATCGTCTTTGCCTTGAAAAAAGGAATCTAAAAACATCTACTTTTTGCTAAATTATTTTGAAATTTTTCGAAAAAATTTTTGTCAAAATGTTTTTGGAAGCAATGTTGAGTGTACATGGAAACTCAACATACACTAATGCATCATTTTTCAAACGATCATAACTAATTTTTGTATTAAGCGTTTCTCAATGTAGTATAGTGCATTCGATGCGGATTTTTAAGCTGCGTCGATCTGTGTTATCAGATTTGCGCTAGCTTAAAAATGCACCGAGATATCAACTGATATAAGTTCACACTTATATCCTCGATTTTCACCCTGAAGAAATAATTTTTTCGTTGAATAACATTGTCCATCGTCTTTGCCTTGAAAAAAGGAATCTAAAAACATCTACTTTTTGCTAAATTATTCTGAAATTTTTCGAAAAAATTTTTGTCAAAATGTTTTTGGAAGCAATGTTGAGTGTACATGGAAACTCAACATACACTAATGCATCATTTTTCAAACGATCATAACTAATTTTTGTATTAAGCGTTTCTCAATGTAGTATAGTGCATTCGATGCGGATTTTTAAGCTGCGTCGATCTGTGTTATCAGATTTGCGCTAGCTTAAAAATGCACCGAGATATCAACTGATATAAGTTCACACTTATATCCTCGATTTTCACCCTGAAGAAATAATTTTTTCGTTGAATAACATTGTCCATCGTCTTTGCCTTGAAAAATGGAATCTAAAAACATCTACTTTTTGCTAAATTATTTTGAAATTTTTCGAAAAAATTTTTGTCAAAATGTTTTTGGAAGCATTGTTGAGTGTACATGGAAACTCAACATACACTAATGCATCATTTTTCAAACGATCATAACTAATTTTTGTATTAAGCGTTTCTTAATGTAGTATAGTGCATTCGATGCGGATTTTTAAGCTGCGTCGATCTCTGTTATCAGATTTGCGCTAGTTTAAAAATGCACCGAGATATCAACTGATATAAGTTCACACTTATATCCTCGATTTTCACCCTGAAGGAATAATTTTTTCGTTGAATAACATTGTCCATCGTCTTTGCCTTGAAAAAAGGAATCTAAAAACATCTACTTTTTGCTAAATTATTTTGAAATTTTTCGAAAAAATTTTTGTCAAAATGTTTTTGGAACCAATGTTGAGTGTACATGGAAACTCAACATACACTAATGCATCATTTTTCAAACGATCATAACTAATTTTTGTATTATGCGTTTCTCAATGTAGTATAGTGCATTCGATGCGGATTTTTAAGCTGCGTCGATCTGTGTTATCAGATTTGCGCTAGCTTAAAAATGCACCGAGATATCAACTGATATAAGTTCACACTTATATCCTCGATTTTCACCCTGAAGAAATAATTTTTTCGTTGAATAACATTGTCCATCGTCTTTGCCTTGAAAAATGGAATCTAAAAACATCTACTTTTTGCTAAATTATTTTGAAATTTTTCGAAAAAATTTTTGTCAAAATGTTTTTGGAAGCATTGTTGAGTGTACATGGAAACTCAACATACACTAATGCATCATTTTTCAAACGATCATAACTAATTTTTGTATTAAGCGTTTCTTAATGTAGTATAGTGCATTCGATGCGGATTTTTAAGCTGCGTCGATCTCTGTTATCAGATTTGCGCTAGTTTAAAAATGCACCGAGATATCAACTGATATAAGTTCACACTTATATCCTCGATTTTCACCCTGAAGGAATAATTTTTTCGTTGAATAACATTGTCCATCGTCTTTGCCTTGAAAAAAGGAATCTAAAAACATCTACTTTTTGCTAAATTATTTTGAAATTTTTCGAAAAAATTTTTGTCAAAATGTTTTTGGAAGCAATGTTGAGTGTACATGGAAACTCAACATACACTAATGCATCATTTTTCAAACGATCATAACTAATTTTTGTATTATGCGTTTCTCAATGTAGTATAGTGCATTCGATGCGGATTTTTAAGCTGCGTCGATCTGTGTTATCAGATTTGCGCTAGCTTAAAAATGCACCGAGATATCAACTGATATAAGTTCACACTTATATCCTCGATTTTCACCCTGAAGAAATAATTTTTTCGTTGAATAACATTGTCCATCATCTTTGCCTTGAAAAAAGGAATCTAAAAACATCTACTTTTTGCTAAATTATTCTGAAATTTTTCGAAAAAATTTTTGTCAAAATGTTTTTGGAAGCAATGTTGAGTGTACATGGAAACTCAACATACACTAATGCATCATTTTTCAAACGATCATAACTAATTTTTGTATTAAGCGTTTCTCAATGTAGTATAGTGCATTCGATGCGGATTTTTAAGCTGCGTCGATCTGTGTTATCAGATTTGCGCTAGCTTAAAAATGCACCGAGATATCAACTGATATAAGTTCACACATATATATCCTCGATTTTCACCCTGAAGAAATGATTTTTTCGTTGAATAACATTGTCCATCGTCTTTGCCTTGAAAAATGGAATCTAAAAACATCTACTTTTTGCTAAATTATTTTGAAATTTTTCGAAAAAATTTTTGTCAAAATGTTTTTGGAAGCATTGTTGAGTGTACATGGAAACTCAACATACACTAATGCATCATTTTTCAAACGATCATAACTAATTTTTGTATTAAGCGTTTCTCAATGTAGTATAGTGCATTCGATGCGGATTTTTGAGCTGCGTCGATCTCTGTTATCAGATTTGCGCTAGCTTAAAAATGCACCGAGATATCAACTGATATAAGTTCACACTTATATCCTCGATTTTCACCCTGAAGGAATAATTTTTTCGTTGAATAACATTGTCCATCGTCTTTGCCTTGAAAAAAGGAATCTAAAAACATCTACTTTTTGCTAAATTATTTTGAAATTTTTCGAAAAAATTTTTGTCAAAATGTTTTTGGAAGCAATGTTGAGTGTACATGGAAACTCAACATACACTAATGCATCATTTTTCAAACGATCATAACTAATTTTTGTATTATGCGTTTCTCAATGTAGTATAGTGCATTCGATGCGGATTTTTAAGCTGCGTCGATCTGTGTTATCAGATTTGCGCTAGCTTAAAAATGCACCGAGATATCAACTGATATAAGTTCACACTTATATCCTCGATTTTCACCCTGAAGAAATAATTTTTTCGTTGAATAACATTGTCCATCGTCTTTGCCTTGAAAAAAGGAATCTAAAAACATCTACTTTTTGCTAAATTATTCTGAAATTTTTCGAAAAAATTTTTGTCAAAATGTTTTTGGAAGCAATGTTGAGTGTACATGGAAACTCAACATACACTAATGCATCATTTTTCAAACGATCATAACTAATTTTTGTATTAAGCGTTTCTCAATGTAGTATAGTGCATTCGATGCGGATTTTTAAGCTGCGTCGATCTGTGTTATCAGATTTGCGCTAGCTTAAAAATGCACCGAGATATCAACTGATATAAGTTCACACTTATATCCTCGATTTTCACCCTGAAGGAATAATTTTTTCGTTGAATAACATTGTCCATCGTCTTTGCCTTGAAAAATGGAATCTAAAAACATCTACTTTTTGCTAAATTATTTTGAAATTTTTCGAAAAAATTTTTGTCAAAATGTTTTTGGAAGCATTGTTGAGTGTACATGGAAACTCAACATACACTAATGCATCATTTTTCAAAGGATCATAACTAATTTTTGTATCAAGCGTTTCTCAATGTAGTTTAGTGCATTCGATGCGGATTTTTGAGCTGCGTCGATCTCTGTTATCAGATTTGCGCTAGCTTAAAAATGCACCGAGATATCAACTGATATAAGTTCACACTTATATCCTCGATTTTCACCCTGAAGGAATAATTTTTTCGTTGAATAACATTGTCCATCGTCTTTGCCTTGAAAAAAGGAATCTAAAAACATCTACTTTTTGCTAAATTATTTTGAAATTTTTCGAAAAAATTTTTGTCAAAATGTTTTTGGAAGCAATGTTGAGTGTACATGGAAACTCAACATACACTAATGCATCATTTTTCAAACGATCATAACTAATTTTTGTATTATGCGTTTCTCAATGTAGTATAGTGCATTCGATGCGGATTTTTAAGCTGCGTCGATCTGTGTTATCAGATTTGCGCTAGCTTAAAAATGCACCGAGATATCAACTGATATAAGTTCACACTTATATCCTCGATTTTCACCCTGAAGAATTAATTTTTTCGTTGAATAACATTGTCCATCGTCTTTGCCTTGAATAAAGGAATCTAAAAACATCTACTTTTTGCTAAATTATTTTGAAATTTTTCGAAAAAATTTTTGTCAAAATGTTTTTGGAAGCAATGTTGAGTGTACATGGAAACTCAACATACACTAATGCATCATTTTTCAAACGATCATAACTAATTTTTGTATTAAGCGTTTCTCAATGTAGTATAGTGCATTCGATGCGGATTTTTAAGGTGCGTCGATCTCTGTTATCAGATTTGCGCTAGCTTAAAAATGTACCGAGATATCAACTGATATAAGTTCACACTTATATCCTCGATTTTCACCCTGAAGGAATAATTTTTTCGTTGAATAACATTGTCCATCGTCTTTGCCTTGAAAAAAGGAATCTAAAAACATCTACTTTTTGCTAAATTATTTTGAAATTTTTTGAAAAAATTTTTGTCAAAATGTTTTTGGAAGCAATGTTGAGTGTACATGGAAACTCAACATACACTAATGCATCATTTTTCAAACGATCATAACTAATTTTTGTATTATGCGTTTCTCAATGTAGTATAGTGCATTCGATGCGGATTTTCGAGCTGCGTCGATCTCTGTTATCAGATTTGCGCTAGCTTAAAAATGCACCGAGATATCAACTGATATAAGTTCACACTTATATCCTCGATTTTCACCCTGAAGGAATAATTTTTTCGTTGAATAACATTGTCCATCGTCTTTGCCTTGAAAAAAGGAATCTAAAAACATCTACTTTTTGCTAAATTATTTTGAAATTTTTCGAAAAAATTTTTGTCAAAATGTTTTTGGAAGCAATGTTGAGTGTACATGGAAACTCAACATACACTAATGCATCATTTTTCAAACGATCATAACTAATTTTTGTATTATGCGTTTCTCAATGTAGTATAGTGCATTCGATGCGGATTTTTAAGCTGCGTCGATCTGTGTTATCAGATTTGCGCTAGCTTAAAAATGCACCGAGATATCAACTGATATAAGTTCACACTTATATCCTCGATTTTCACCCTGAAGAAATAATTTTTTCGTTGAATAACATTGTCCATCGTCTTTGCCTTGAAAAAAGGAATCTAAAAACATCTACTTTTTGCTAAATTATTCTGAAATTTTTCGAAAAAATTTTTGTCAAAATGTTTTTGGAAGCAATGTTGAGTGTACATGGAAACTCAACATACACTAATGCATCATTTTTCAAACGATCATAACTAATTTTTGTATTAAGCGTTTCTCAATGTAGTATAGTGCATTCGATGCGGATTTTTAAGCTGCGTCGATCTGTGTTATCAGATTTGCGCTAGCTTAAAAATGCACCGAGATATCAACTGATATAAGTTCACACTTATATCCTCGATTTTCACCCTGAAGGAATAATTTTTTCGTTGAATAACATTGTCCATCGTCTTTGCCTTGAAAAAAGGAATCTAAAAACATCTACTTTTTGCTAAATTATTTTGAAATTTTTCGAAAAAATTTTTGTCAAAATGTTTTTGGAACCAATGTTGAGTGTACATGGAAACTCAACATACACTAATGCATCATTTTTCAAACGATCATAACTAATTTTTGTATTATGCGTTTCTCAATGTAGTATAGTGCATTCGATGCGGATTTTTAAGCTGCGTCGATCTCTGTTATCAGATTTGCGCTAGTTTAAAAATGCACCGAGATATCAACTGATATAAGTTCACACTTATATCCTCGATTTTCACCCTGAAGGAATAATTTTTTCGTTGAATAACATTGTCCATCGTCTTTGCCTTGAAAAAAGGAATCTAAAAACATCTACTTTTTGCTAAATTATTTTGAAATTTTTCGAAAAAATTTTTGTCAAAATGTTTTTGGAAGCAATGTTGAGTGTACATGGAAACTCAACATACACTAATGCATCATTTTTCAAACGATCATAACTAATTTTTGTATTATGCGTTTCTCAATGTAGTATAGTGCATTCGATGCGGATTTTTAAGCTGCGTCGATCTGTGTTATCAGATTTGCGCTAGCTTAAAAATGCACCGAGATATCAACTGATATAAGTTCACACTTATATCCTCGATTTTCACCCTGAAGAAATAATTTTTTCGTTGAATAACATTGTCCATCATCTTTGCCTTGAAAAAAGGAATCTAAAAACATCTACTTTTTGCTAAATTATTCTGAAATTTTTCGAAAAAATTTTTGTCAAAATGTTTTTGGAAGCAATGTTGAGTGTACATGGAAACTCAACATACACTAATGCATCATTTTTCAAACGATCATAACTAATTTTTGTATTAAGCGTTTCTCAATGTAGTATAGTGCATTCGATGCGGATTTTTAAGCTGCGTCGATCTGTGTTATCAGATTTGCGCTAGCTTAAAAATGCACCGAGATATCAACTGATATAAGTTCACACTTATATCCTCGATTTTCACCCTGAAGAAATGATTTTTTCGTTGAATAACATTGTCCATCGTCTTTGCCTTGAAAAATGGAATCTAAAAACATCTACTTTTTGCTAAATTATTTTGAAATTTTTCGAAAAAATTTTTGTCAAAATGTTTTTGGAAGCATTGTTGAGTGTACATGGAAACTCAACATACACTAATGCATCATTTTTCAAACGATCATAACTAATTTTTGTATTAAGCGTTTCTCAATGTAGTATAGTGCATTCGATGCGGATTTTTGAGCTGCGTAGATCTCTGTTATCAGATTTGCGCTAGCTTAAAAATGCACCGAGATATCAACTGATATAAGTTCACACTTATATCCTCGATTTTCACCCTGAAGGAATAATTTTTTCGTTGAATAACATTGTCCATCGTCTTTGCCTTGAAAAAAGGAATCTAAAAACATCTACTTTTTGCTAAATTATTTTGAAATTTTTCGAAAAAATTTTTGTCAAAATGTTTTTGGAAGCAATGTTGAGTGTACATGGAAACTCAACATACACTAATGCATCATTTTTCAAACGATCATAACTAATTTTTGTATTATGCGTTTCTCAATGTAGTATAGTGCATTCGATGCGGATTTTTAAGCTGCGTCGATCTGTGTTATCAGATTTGCGCTAGCTTAAAAATGCACCGAGATATCAACTGATATAAGTTCACACTTATATCCTCGATTTTCACCCTGAAGAAATAATTTTTTCGTTGATTAACATTGTCCATCGTCTTTGCCTTGAAAAATGGAATCTAAAAACATCTACTTTTTGCTAAATTATTTTGAAATTTTTCGAAAAAATTTTTGTCAAAATGTTTTTGGAAGCATTGTTGAGTGTACATGGAAACTCAACATACACTAATGCATCATTTTTCAAACGATCATAACTAATTTTTGTATTAAGCGTTTCTCAATGTAGTATAGTGCATTCGATGCGGATTTTTGAGCTGCGTCGATCTCTGTTATCAGATTTGCGCTAGCTTAAAAATGCACCGAGATATCAACTGATATAAGTTCACACTTATATCCTCGATTTTCACCCTGAAGGAATAATTTTTTCGTTAAATAACATTGTCCATCGTCTTTGCCTTGAAAAAAGGAATCTAAAAACATCTACTTTTTGCTGAATTATTTTGAAATTTTTCGAAAAAATTTTTGTCAAAATGTTTTTGGAAGCAATGTTGAGTGTACATGGAAACTCAACATACACTAATGCATCATTTTTCAAACGATCATAACTAATTTTTGTATTATGCGTTTCTCAATGTAGTATAGTGCATTCGATGCGGATTTTTAAGCTGCGTCGATCTGTGTTATCAGATTTGCGCTAGCTTAAAAATGCACCGAGATATCAACTGATATAAGTTCACACTTATATCCTCGATTTTCACCCTGAAGAATTAATTTTTTCGTTGAATAACATTGTCCATCGTCTTTGCCTTGAATAAAGGAATCTAAAAACATCTACTTTTTGCTAAATTATTTTGAAATTTTTCGAAAAAATTTTTGTCAAAATGTTTTTGGAAGCAATGTTGAGTGTACATGGAAACTCAACATACACTAATGCATCATTTTTCAAACGATCATAACTAATTTTTGTATTAAGCGTTTCTCAATGTAGTATAGTGCATTCGATGCGGATTTTTAAGCTGCGTCGATCTCTGTTATCAGATTTGCGCTAGCTTAAAAATGCACCGAGATATCAACTGATATAAGTTCACACTTATATCCTCGATTTTCACCCTGAAGGAATAATTTTTTCGTTGAATAACATTGTCCATCGTCTTTGCCTTGAAAAAAGGAATCTAAAAACATCTACTTTTTGCTAAATTATTTTGAAATTTTTCGAAAAAATTTTTGTCAAAATGTTTTTGGAAGCAATGTTGAGTGTACATGGAAACTCAACATACACTAATGCATCATTTTTCAAACGATCATAACTAATTTTTGTATTATGCGTTTCTCAATGTAGTATAGTGCATTCGATGCGGATTTTTAAGCTGCGTCGATCTGTGTTATCAGATTTGCGCTAGCTTAAAAATGCACCGAGATATCAACTGATATAAGTTCACACTTATATCCTCGATTTTCACCCTGAAGAAATAATTTTTTCGTTGAATAACATTGTCCATCGTCTTTGCCTTGAAAGAAGGAATCTAAAAACATCTACTTTTCGCTAAATTATTCTGAAATTTTTCGAAAAAATTTTTGTCAAAATGTTTTTGGAAGCAATGTTGAGTGTACATGGAAACTCAACATACACTAATGCATCATTTTTCAAACGATCATAACTAATTTTTGTATTAAGCGTTTCTCAATGTAGTATAGTGCATTCGATGCGGATTTTTAAGCTGCGTCGATCTGTGTTATCAGATTTGCGCTAGCTTAAAAATGCACCGAGATATCAACTGATATAAGTTCACACTTATATCCTCGATTTTCACCCTGAAGAAATAATTTTTTCGTTGAATAACATTGTCCATCGTCTTTGCCTTGAAAAATGGAATCTAAAAACATCTACTTTTTGCTAAATTATCTTGAAATTTTTCGAAAAAATTTTTGTCAAAATGTTTTTGGAAGCATTGTTGAGTGTACATGGAAACTCAACATACACTAATGCATCATTTTTCAAACGATCATAACTAATTTTTGTATTAAGCGTTTCTCAATGTAGTATAGTGCATTCGATGCGGATTTTTGAGCTGCGTCGATCTCTGTTATCAGATTTGCGCTAGCTTAAAAATGCACCGAGATATCAACTGATATAAGTTCACACTTATATCCTCGATTTTCACCCTGAAGGAATAATTTTTTCGTTGAATAACATTGTCCATCGTCTTTGCCTTGAAAAAAGGAATCTAAAAACATCTACTTTTTGCTAAATTATTTTGAAATTTTTCGAAAAAATTTTTGTCAAAATGTTTTTGGAAGCAATGTTGAGTGTACATGGAAACTCAACATACACTAATGCATCATTTTTCAAACGATCATAACTAATTTTTGTATTATGCGTTTCTCAATGTAGAATAGTGCATTCGATGCGGATTTTTAAGCTGCGTCGATCTCTGTTATCAGATTTGCGCTAGCTTAAAAATGCACCGAGATATCAACTGATATAAGTTCACACTTATATCCTCGATTTTCACCCTGAAGGAATAATTTTTTCGTTGAATAACATTGTCCATCGTCTTTGCCTTGAAAAAAGGAATCTAAAAACATCTACTTTTTGCTAAATTATTTTGAAATTTTTCGAAAAAATTTTTGTCAAAATGTTTTTGGAAGCAATGTTGAGTGTACATGGAAACTCAACATACACTAATGCATCATTTTTCAAACGATCATAACTAATTTTTGTATTATGCGTTTCTCAATGTAGTATAGTGCATTCGATGCGGATTTTTGAGCTGCGTCGATCTCTGTTATCAGATTTGCGCTAGCTTAAAAATGCACCGAGATATCAACTGATATAAGTTCACACTTATATCCTCGATTTTCACCCTGAAGGAATAATTTTTTCGTTGAATAACATTGTCCATCGTCTTTGCCTTGAAAAAAGGAATCTAAAAACATCTACTTTTTGCTAAATTATTTTGAAATTTTTCGAAAAAATTTTTGTCAAAATGTTTTTGGAAGCAATGTTGAGTGTACATGGAAACTCAACATACACTAATGCATCATTTTTCAAACGATCATAACTAATTTTTGTATTATGCGTTTCTCAATGTAGTATAGTGCATTCGATGCGGATTTTTAAGCTGCGTCGATCTGTGTTATCAGATTTGCGCTAGCTTAAAAATGCACCGAGATATCAACTGATATAAGTTCACACTTATATCCTCGATTTTCACCCTGAAGAAATAATTTTTTCGTTGAATAACATTGTCCATCGTCTTTGCCTTGAAAAAAGGAATCTAAAAACATCTACTTTTTGCTAAATTATTCTGAAATTTTTCGAAAAAATTTTTGTCAAAATGTTTTTGGAAGCAATGTTGAGTGTACATGGAAACTCAACATACACTAATGCATCATTTTTCAAACGATCATAACTAATTTTTGTATTAAGCGTTTCTCAATGTAGTATAGTGCATTCGATGCGGATTTTTAAGCTGCGTCGATCTGTGTTATCAGATTTGCGCTAGCTTAAAAATGCACCGAGATATCAACTGATATAAGTTCACACTTATATCCTCGATTTTCATCCTGAAGAAATAATTTTTTCGTTGAATAACATTGTCCATCGTCTTTGCCTTGAAAAATGGAATCTAAAAACATCTACTTTTTGCTAAATTATTTTGAAATTTTTCGAAAAAATTTTTGTCAAAATGTTTTTGGAAGCATTGTTGAGTGTACATGGAAACTCAACATACACTAATGCATCATTTTTCAAACGATCATAACTGATTTTTGTATTAAGCGTTTCTCAATGTAGTATAGTGCATTCGATGCGGATTTTTGAGCTGCGTCGATCTCTGTTATCAGATTTGCGCTAGCTTAAAAATGCACCGAGATATCAACTGATATAAGTTCACACTTATATCCTCGATTTTCACCCTGAAGGAATAATTTTTTCGTTGAATAACATTGTCCATCGTCTTTGCCTTGAAAAAAGGAATCTAAAAACATCTACTTTTTGCTAAATTATTTTGAAATTTTTCGAAAAAATTTTTGTCAAAATGTTTTTGGAAGCAATGTTGAGTGTACATGGAAACTCAACATACACTAATGCATCATTTTTCAAACGATCATAACTAATTTTTGTATTATGCGTTTCTCAATGTAGTATAGTGCATTCGATGCGGATTTTTAAGCTGCGTCGATCTGTGTTATCAGATTTGCGCTAGCTTAAAAATGCACCGAGATATCAACTGATATAAGTTCACACTTATATCCTCGATTTTCACCCTGAAGAATTAATTTTTTCGTTGAATAACATTGTCCATCGTCTTTGCCTTGAATAAAGGAATCTAAAAACATCTACTTTTTGCTAAATTAATTTGAAATTTTTCGAAAAAATTTTTGTCAAAATGTTTTTGGAAGCAATGTTGAGTGTACATGGAAACTCAACATACACTAATGCATCATTTTTCAAACGATCATAACTAATTTTTGTATTATGCGTTTCTCAATGTAGTATAGTGCATTCGATGCGGATTTTTAAGCTGCGTCGATCTGTGTTATCAGATTTGCGCTAGCTTAAAAATGCACCGAGATATCAACTGATATAAGTTCACACTTATATCCTCGATTTTCACCCTGAAGAATTATTTTTTTCGTCGAATAACATTTTCCATCGTCTTTGCCTTGAAAAATGGAATCTAAAAACATCTACTTTTTGCTAAATTATTTTGAAATTTTTCGAAAAAATTTTTGTCAAAATGTTCTTGGAAGCAATGTTGAGTGTACATGGAAACTCAACATACACTAATGCATCATTTTTCAAACGATCATAACTAATTTGTGTATTAAGCGTTTCTCAATGTAGTATAGTGCATTCGATGCGGATTTTTAAGCTGCGTCGATCTGTGTTATCAGATTTGCGCTAGCTTAAAAATGCACCGAGATATCAACTGATATAAGTTCACACTTATATACTCGATTTTCACCCTGAAGAATTATTTTTTTCGTCGAATAACATTGTCCATCGTCTTTGCCTTGAAAAATGGAATCTAAAAACATCTACTTTTTGCTAAATTATTTTGAAATTTTTCGAAAAAATTTTTGTCAAAATGTTCTTGGAAGCAATGTTGAGTGTACATGGAAACTCAACATACACTAATGCATCATTTTTCAAACGATCATAACTAATTTGTGTTTTAAGCGTTTCTCAATGTAGTATAGTGCATTCGATGCGGATTTTTAAGCTGCGTCGATCTGTGTTATCAGATTTGCGCTAGCTTAAAAATGCACCGAGATATCAACTGATATAAGTTCACACTTATATCCTCGATTTTCACCCTGAAGAATTATTTTTTTCGTCGAATAACATTTTCCATCGTCTTTGCCTTGAAAAATGGAATCTAAAAACATCTACTTTTTGCTAAATTATTTTGAAATTTTTCGAAAAAATTTTTGTCAAAATGTTCTTGGAAGCAATGTTGAGTGTACATGGAAACTCAACATACACTAATGCATCATTTTTCAAACGATCATAACTAATTTGTGTATTAAGCGTTTCTCAATGTAGTATAGTGCATTCGATGCGGATTTTTAAGCTGCGTCGATCTGTGTTATCAGATTTGCGCTAGCTTAAAAATGCACCGAGATATCAACTGATATAAGTTCACACTTATATACTCGATTTTCACCCTGAAGAATTATTTTTTTCGTCGAATAACATTGTCCATCGTCTTTGCCTTGAAAAATGGAATCTAAAAACATCTACTTTTCGCTAAATTATTTTGAAATTTTTCGAAAAAATTTTTGTCAAAATGTTCTTGGAAGCAATGTTGAGTGTACATGGAAACTCAACATACACTAATGCATCATTTTTCAAACGATCATAACTAATTTGTGTTTTAAGCGTTTCTCAATGTAGTATAGTGCATTCGATGCGGATTTTTAAGCTGCGTCGATCTGTGTTATCAGATTTGCGCTAGCTTAAAAATGCACCGAGATATCAACTGATATAAGTTCACACTTATATCCTCGATTTTCACCCTGAAGAATTATTTTTTTCGTCGAATAACATTTTCCATCGTCTTTGCCTTGAAAAATGGAATCTAAAAACATCTACTTTTTACTAAATTATTTTGAAATTTTTCGAAAAAATTTTTGTCAAAATGTTCTTGGAAGCAATGTTGAGTGTACATGGAAACTCAACATACACTAATGCATCATTTTTCAAACGATCATAACTAATTTGTGTTTTAAGCGTTTCTCAATGTAGTATAGTGCATTCGATGCGGATTTTTAAGCTGCGTCGATCTGTGTTATCAGATTTGCGCTAGCTTAAAAATGCACCGAGATATCAACTGATATAAGTTCACACTTATATACTCGATTTTCACCCTGAAGAATTATTTTTTTCGTCGAATAACATTGTCCATCGTCTTTGCCTTGAAAAATGGAATCTAAAAACATCTACTTTTTGCTAAATTATTTTGAAATTTTTCGAAAAAATTTTTGTCAAAATGTTCTTGGAAGCAATGTTGAGTGTACATGGAAACTCAACATACACTAATGCATCATTTTTCAAACGATCATAACTAATTTGTGTTTTAAGCGTTTCTCAATGTAGTATAGTGCATTCGATGCGGATTTTTAAGCTGCGTCGATCTGTGTTATCAGATTTGCGCTAGCTTAAAAATGCACCGAGATATCAACTGATATAAGTTCACACTTATATCCTCGATTTTCACCCTGAAGAATTATTTTTTTCGTCGAATAACATTTTCCATCGTCTTTGCCTTGAAAAATGGAATCTAAAAACATCTACTTTTTGCTAAATTATTTTGAAATTTTTCGAAAAAATTTTTGTCAAAATGTTCTTGGAAGCAATGTTGAGTGTACATGGAAACTCAACATACACTAATGCATCATTTTTCAAACGATCATAACTAATTTGTGTTTTAAGCGTTTCTCAATGTAGTATAGTGCATTCGATGCGGATTTTTAAGCTGCGTCGATCTGTGTTATCAGATTTGCGCTAGCTTAAAAATGCACCGAGATATCAACTGATATAAGTTCACACTTATATCCTCGATTTTCACCCTGAAGAATTATTTTTTTCGTCGAATAACATTTTCCATCGTCTTTGCCTTGAAAAATGGAATCTAAAAACATCTACTTTTTGCTAAATTATTTTGAAATTTTTCGAAAAAATTTTTGTCAAAATGTTCTTGGAAGCAATGTTGAGTGTACATGGAAACTCAACATACACTAATGCATCATTTTTCAAACGATCATAACTAATTTGTGTATTAAGCGTTTCTCAATGTAGTATAGTGCATTCGATGCGGATTTTTAAGCTGCGTCGATCTGTGTTATCAGATTTGCGCTAGCTTAAAAATGCACCGAGATATCAACTGATATAAGTTCACACATATATACCCGATTTTCACCCTGAAGAATTAATTTTTTCGTTGAATAACATTGTCCATCGTTTTTGCCTTGAAAAAAGGAATCTAAAAACATCTACTTTTTGCTAAATTATTTTGAAATGTTTCGAAAAAATTTTTGTCAAAATGTTTTTGGAAGCAATGTTGAGTGTACATGGAAACTCAACATACACTAATGCATCATTTTTCAAACGATCATAACTAATTTGTGTTTTAAGCGTTTCTCAATGTAGTATAGTGCATTCGATGCGGATTTTTAAGCTGCGTCGATCTGTGTTATCAGATTTGCGCTAGCTTAAAAATGCACCGAGATATCAACTGATATAAGTTCACACTTATATCCTCGATTTTCACCCTGAAGAATTATTTTTTTCGTCGAATAACATTTTCCATCGTCTTTGCCTTGAAAAATGGAATCTAAAAACATCTACTTTTTGCTAAATTATTTTGAAATTTTTCGAAAAAATTTTTGTCAAAATGTTCTTGGAAGCAATGTTGAGTGTACATGGAAACTCAACATACACTAATGCATCATTTTTCAAACGATCATAACTAATTTGTGTATTAAGCGTTTCTTAATGTAGTATAGTGCATTCGATGCGGATTTTTAAGCTGCGTCGATCTGTGTTATCAGATTTGCGCTAGCTTAAAAATGCACCGAGATATCAACTGATATAAGTTCACACTTATATACTCGATTTTCACCCTGAAGAATTATTTTTTTCGTCGAATAACATTGTCCATCGTCTTTGCCTTGAAAAATGGAATCTAAAAACATCTACTTTTTGCTAAATTATTTTGAAATTTTTCGAAAAAATTTTTGTCAAAATGTTCTTGGAAGCAATGTTGAGTGTACATGGAAACTCAACATACACTAATGCATCATTTTTCAAACGATCATAACTAATTTGTGTTTTAAGCGTTTCTCAATGTAGTATAGTGCATTCGATGCGGATTTTTAAGCTGCGTCGATCTGTGTTATCAGATTTGCGCTAGCTTAAAAATGCACCGAGATATCAACTGATATAAGTTCACACTTATATCCTCGATTTTCACCCTGAAGAATTATTTTTTTCGTCGAATAACATTTTCCATCGTCTTTGCCTTGAAAAATGGAATCTAAAAACATCTACTTTTTGCTAAATTATTTTGAAATTTTTCGAAAAAATTTTTGTCAAAATGTTCTTGGAAGCAATGTTGAGTGTACATGGAAACTCAACATACACTAATGCATCATTTTTCAAACGATCATAACTAATTTGTGTATTAAGCGTTTCTCAATGTAGTATAGTGCATTCGATGCGGATTTTTAAGCTGCGTCGATCTGTGTTATCAGATTTGCGCTAGCTTAAAAATGCACCGAGATATCAACTGATATAAGTTCACACTTATATCCTCGATTTTCACCCTGAAGAATTATTTTTTTCGTCGAATAACATTGTCCATCGTCTTTGCCTTGAAAAATGGAATCTAAAAACATCTACTTTTTGCTAAATTATTTTGAAATTTTTCGAAAAAATTTTTGTCAAAATGTTCTTGGAAGCAATGTTGAGTGTACATGGAAACTCAACATACACTAATGCATCATTTTTCAAACGATCATAACTAATTTGTGTTTTAAGCGTTTCTCAATGTAGTATAGTGCATTCGATGCGGATTTTTAAGCTGCGTCGATCTGTGTTATCAGATTTGCGCTAGCTTAAAAATGCACCGAGATATCAACTGATATAAGTTCACACTTATATCCTCGATTTTCACCCTGAAGAATTATTTTTTTCGTCGAATAACATTTTCCATCGTCTTTGCCTTGAAAAATGGAATCTAAAAACATCTACTTTTTGCTAAATTATTTTGAAATTTTTCGAAAAAATTTTTGTCAAAATGTTCTTGGAAGCAATGTTGAGTGTACATGGAAACTCAACATACACTAATGCATCATTTTTCAAACGATCATAACTAATTTGTGTATTAAGCGTTTCTCAATGTAGTATAGTGCATTCGATGCGGATTTTTAAGCTGCGTCGATCTGTGTTATCAGATTTGCGCTAGCTTAAAAATGCACCGAGATATCAACTGATATAAGTTCACACTTATATACTCGATTTTCACCCTGAAGAATTATTTTTTTCGTCGAATAACATTGTCCATCGTCTTTGCCTTGAAAAATGGAATCTAAAAACATCTACTTTTTGCTAAATTATTCTGAAATTTTTCGAAAAAATTTTTGTCAAAATGTTCTTGGAAGCAATGTTGAGTGTACATGGAAACTCAACATACACTAATGCATCATTTTTCAAACGATCATAACTAATTTGTGTTTTAAGCGTTTCTCAATGTAGTATAGTGCATTCGATGCGGATTTTTAAGCTGCGTCGATCTGTGTTATCAGATTTGCGCTAGCTTAAAAATGCACCGAGATATCAACTGATATAAGTTCACACTTATATCCTCGATTTTCACCCTGAAGAATTATTTTTTTCGTCGAATAACATTTTCCATCGTCTTTGCCTTGAAAAATGGAATCTAAAAACATCTACTTTTTGCTAAATTATTTTGAAATTTTTCGAAAAAATTTTTGTCAAAATGTTCTTGGAAGCAATGTTGAGTGTACATGGAAACTCAACATACACTAATGCATCATTTTTCAAACGATCATAACTAATTTGTGTATTAAGCGTTTCTCAATGTAGTATAGTGCATTCGATGCGGATTTTTAAGCTGCGTCGATCTGTGTTATCAGATTTGCGCTAGCTTAAAAATGCACCGAGATATCAACTGATATAAGTTCACACTTATATACTCGATTTTCACCCTGAAGAATTATTTTTTTCGTCGAATAACATTGTCCATCGTCTTTGCCTTGAAAAATGGAATCTAAAAACATCTACTTTTTGCTAAATTATTCTGAAATTTTTCGAAAAAATTTTTGTCAAAATGTTCTTGGAAGCAATGTTGAGTGTACATGGAAACTCAACATACACTAATGCATCATTTTTCAAACGATCATAACTAATTTGTGTTTTAAGCGTTTCTCAATGTAGTATAGTGCATTCGATGCGGATTTTTAAGCTGCGTCGATCTGTGTTATCAGATTTGCGCTAGCTTAAAAATGCACCGAGATATCAACTGATATAAGTTCACACTTATATCCTCGATTTTCACCCTGAAGAATTATTTTTTTCGTCGAATAACATTTTCCATCGTCTTTGCCTTGAAAAATGGAATCTAAAAACATCTACTTTTTGCTAAATTATTTTGAAATTTTTCGAAAAAATTTTTGTCAAAATGTTCTTGGAAGCAATGTTGAGTGTACATGGAAACTCAACATACACTAATGCATCATTTTTCAAACGATCATAACTAATTTGTGTTTTAAGCGTTTCTCAATGTAGTATAGTGCATTCGATGCGGATTTTTAAGCTGCGTCGATCTGTGTTATCAGATTTGCGCTAGCTTAAAAATGCACCGAGATATCAACTGATATAAGTTCACACTTATATCCTCGATTTTCACCCTGAAGAATTATTTTTTTCGTCGAATAACATTTTCCATCGTCTTTGCCTTGAAAAATGGAATCTAAAAACATCTACTTTTTGCTAAATTATTTTGAAATTTTTCGAAAAAATTTTTGTCAAAATGTTCTTGGAAGCAATGTTGAGTGTACATGGAAACTCAACATACACTAATGCATCATTTTTCAAACGATCATAACTAATTTGTGTATTAAGCGTTTCTCAATGTAGTATAGTGCATTCGATGCGGATTTTTAAGCTGCGTCGATCTGTGTTATCAGATTTGCGCTAGCTTAAAAATGCACCGAGATATCAACTGATATAAGTTCACACATATATACCCGATTTTCACCCTGAAGAATTAATTTTTTCGTTGAATAACATTGTCCATCGTTTTTGCCTTGAAAAAAGGAATCTAAAAACATCTACTTTTTGCTAAATTATTTTGAAATGTTTCGAAAAAATTTTTGTCAAAATGTTTTTGGAAGCAATGTTGAGTGTACATGGAAACTCAACATACACTAATGCATCATTTTTCAAACGATCATAACTAATTTGTGTTTTAAGCGTTTCTCAATGTAGTATAGTGCATTCGATGCGGATTTTTAAGCTGCGTCGATCTGTGTTATCAGATTTGCGCTAGCTTAAAAATGCACCGAGATATCAACTGATATAAGTTCACACTTATATCCTCGATTTTCACCCTGAAGAATTAATTTTTTCGTTGAATAACATTGTCCATCGTCTTTGCCTTGAAAAATGGAATCTAAAAACATCTACTTTTTGCTAAATTATTCTGAAATTTTTCGAAAAAATTTTTGTCAAAATGTTTTTGGAAGCAATGTTGAGTGTACATGGAAACTCAACATACACTAATGCATCATTTTTCAAACGATCATAACTAATTTTTGTATTAAGCCTTTCTCGATGTAGTATAGTGCATTCGATGCGGATTTTTAAGCTGCGTCGATCTGTGTTATCAGATTTGCGCTAGCTTAAAAATGCACCGAGATATCAACTGATATAAGTTCACACTTATATCCTCGATTTTCACCCTGAAGAATTAATTTTCTTGTTGAATAACATTGTCTATCGTCTTTGCCTCGAAAAATGGAATCTAAAAACAGCTACTTTTTGCTAAATTATTCTGAAATTTTTCAAAAAAATTTTTGTCAAAATGTTTTTGGAAACAATGTTGAGTGTACATGGAAACTCAACATACACTAATGCATCATTTTTCAAACGATCATAACTAATTTTTGTATTAAGCCTTTCTCAATGTAGTATAGTGCATTCGATGCGGATTTTTAAGCTGCGTCGATCTGTGTTATCAGATTTGCGCTAGCTTAAAAATGCACCGAGATATCAACTGATATAAGTTCACACTTATATCCTCGATTTTCACCCTGAAGAATTAATTTTTTCGTTGAATAACATTGTCCATCGTCTTTGCCTTGAAAAATGGAATCTAAAAACATCTACTTTTTGCTAAATTATTCTGAAATTTTTCGAAAAAATTTTTGTCAAAATGTTTTTGGAAGCAATGTTGAGTGTACATGGAAACTCAACATACACTAATGCATCATTTTTCAAACGATCATAACTAATTTTTGTATTAAGCCTTTCTCGATGTAGTATAGTGCATTCGATGCGGATTTTTAAGCTGCGTCGATCTGTGTTATCAGATTTGCGCTAGCTTAAAAATGCACCGAGATATCAACTGATATAAGTTCACACTTATATCCTCGATTTTCACCCTGAAGAATTAATTTTCTTGTTGAATAACATTGTCTATCGTCTTTGCCTCGAAAAATGGAATCTAAAAACAGCTACTTTTTGCTAAATTATTCTGAAATTTTTCGAAAAAATTTTTGTCAAAATGTTTTTGGAAGCAATGTTGAGTGTACATGGAAACTCAACATACACTAATGCATCATTTTTCAAACGATCATAACTAATTTTTGTATTAAGCCTTTCTCGATGTAGTATAGTGCATTCGATGCGGATTTTTAAGCTGCGTCGATCTGTGTTATCAGATTTGCGCTAGCTTAAAAATGCACCGAGATATCAACTGATATAAGTTCACACTTATATCCTCGATTTTCACCCTGAAGAATTAATTTTCTTGTTGAATAACATTGTCTATCGTCTTTGCCTCGAAAAATGGAATCTAAAAACAGCTACTTTTTGCTAAATTATTCTGAAATTTTTCAAAAAAATTTTTGTCAAAATGTTTTTGGAAACAATGTTGAGTGTACATGGAAACTCAACATACACTAATGCATCATTTTTCAAACGATCATAACTAATTTTTGTATTAAGCCTTTCTCAATGTAGTATAGTGCATTCGATGCGGATTTTTAAGCTGCGTCGATCTGTGTTATCAGATTTGCGCTAGCTTAAAAATGCACCGAGATATCAACTGATATAAGTTCACACTTATATCCTCGATTTTCACCCTGAAGAATTAATTTTTTCGTTGAATAACATTGTCCATCGTCTTTGCCTTGAAAAATGGAATCTAAAAACATCTACTTTTTGCTAAATTATTCTGAAATTTTTCGAAAAAATTTTTGTCAAAATGTTTTTGGAAGCAATGTTGAGTGTACATGGAAACTCAACATACACTAATGCATCATTTTTCAAACGATCATAACTAATTTTTGTATTAAGCCTTTCTCGATGTAGTATAGTGCATTCGATGCGGATTTTTAAGCTGCGTCGATCTGTGTTATCAGATTTACGCTAGCTTAAAAATGCACCGAGATATCAACTGATATAAGTTCACACTTATATCCTCGATTTTCACCCTGAAGAATTAATTTTCTTGTTGAATAACATTGTCTATCGTCTTTGCCTCGAAAAATGGAATCTAAAAACAGCTACTTTTTGCTAAATTATTCTGAAATTTTTCAAAAAAATTTTTGTCAAAATGTTTTTGGAAACAATGTTGAGTGTACATGGAAACTCAACATACACTAATGCATCATTTTTCAAACGATCATAACTAATTTTTGTATTAAGCCTTTCTCAATGTAGTATAGTGCATTCGATGCGGATTTTTAAGCTGCGTCGATCTGTGTTATCAGATTTGCGCTAGCTTAAAAATGCACCGAGATATCAACTGATATAAGTTCACACTTATATCCTCGATTTTCACCCTGAAGAATTAATTTTTTCGTTGAATAACATTGTCCATCGTCTTTGCCTTGAATAAAGGAATCTAAAAACATCTACTTTTTGCTAAATTATCTTGAAATTTTTCGAAAAAATTTTTGTCAAAATGTTTTTGGAAGCAATGTTGAGTGTACATGGAAACTCAACATACACTAATGCATCATTTTTCAAACGATCATAACTAATTTTTGTATTAAGCGTTTCTCAATGTAGTATAGTGCATTCGATGCGGATTTTTAAGCTGCGTCGATCTGTGTTATCAGATTTGCGCTAGCTTAAAAATGCACCGAGATATCAACTGATATAAGTTCACACTTATATCCTCGATTTTCACCCTGAAGAATTAATTTTTTCGTTGAATAACATTGTCTATCGTCTTTGCCTTGAGAAATGGAATCTAAAAACATCTACTTTTTGCTAAATTATTTTGAAATTTTTCGAAAAAATTTTTGTCAAAATGTTTTTGGAAGCAATGTTGAGTGTACATGAAAACTCAACATACACTAATGCATCATTTTTCAAACGATCATAACTAATTTTTGTATTAAGCGTTTCTCAATGTAGTATAGTGCATTCGATGCGGATTTTTAAGCTGCGTCGATCTGTGTTATCAGATTTGCGCTAGCTTAAAAATGCACCGAGATATCAACTGATATAAGTTTACACTTATATCCTCGATTTTCACCCTGAAGAAATAATTTTTTCGTTGAATAACATTGTCCATCGTCTTTGCCTTGAAAAAAGGAATCTAAAAACATCTACTTTTTGCTAAACTATTCTGAAATTTTTCGAAAAAATTTTTGTCAAAATGTTTTTGGAAGCAATGTTGAGTGTACATGGAAACTCAACATACACTAATGCATCATTTTTCAAACGATCATAACTAATTTTTGTATTAAGCGTTTCTCAATGTAGTATAGTGCATTCGATGCGGATTTGCAAGCTGCGTCGATCTGTGTTATCAGATTTGCGCTAGCTTAAAAATGCACCGAGATATCAACTGATATAAGTTCACACTTATATCCTCGATTTTCACCCTGAAGAAATAATTTTTTCGTTGAATAACATTGTCCATCGTCTTTGCCTTGAAAAATGGAATCTAAAAACATCTACTTTTTGCTCAATTATTTTGAAATTTTTCGAAAAAATTTTTGTCAAAATGTTTTTGGAAGCAATGTTGAGTGTACATGGAAACTCAACATACACTAATGCATCATTTTTCAAACGATCATAACTAATTTTTGTATTAAGCGTTTCTCAATGTAGTATAGTGCATTCGATGCGGATTTTTAAGCTGCGTCGATCTGTGTTATCAGATTTGCGCTAGCTTAAAAATGCACCGAGATATCAACTGATATAAGTTCACACTTATATCCTCGATTTTCACCCTGAAGAAATAATTTTTTCGTTGAATAACATTGTCCATCGTCTTTGCCTTGAAAAAAGGAATCTAAAAACATCTACTTTTTGCTAAATTATTTTGAAATTTTTCGAAAAAATTTTTGTCAAAATGTTTTTGGAAGCAATGTTGAGTGTACATGGAAACTCAACATACACTAATGCATCATTTTTCAAACGATCATAACTAATTTTTGTATTAAGCGTTTCTCAATGTAGTATAGTGCATTCGATGCGGATTTTTAAGCTGCGTCGATCTGTGTTATCAGATTTGCGCTAGCTTAAAAATGCACCGAGATATCAACTGATATAAGTTCACACTTATATCCTCGATTTTCACCCTGAAGAAATAATTTTTTCGTTGAATAACATTGTCCATCGTCTTTGCCTTGAAAAAAGGAATCTAAAAACATCTACTTTTTGCTAAATTATTCTGAAATTTTTCGAAAAAATTTTTGTCAAAATGTTTTTGGAAGCAATGTTGAGTGTACATGGAAACTCAACATACACTAATGCATCATTTTTCAAACGATCATAACTAATTTTTGTATTAAGCGTTTCTCAATGTAGTATAGTGCATTCGATGCGGATTTTTAAGCTGCGTCGATCTGTGTTATCAGATTTGAGCTAGCTTAAAAATGCACCGAGATATCAACTGATATAAGTTCACACATATATACCCGATTTTCACCCTGAAGAATTAATTTTTTCGTTGAATAACATTGTCCATCGTTTTTGTCTTAAAAAAAGGAATCTAAAAACATCTACTTTTCGCTAAATTATTTTGAAATTTTTCGAAAAAATTTTTGTCAAAATGTTTTTGGAAGCAATGTTGAGTGTACATGGAAACTCAACATACACTAATGCATCATTTTTCAAACGATCATAACTAATTTTTGTATTAAGCGTTTCTCAATGTAGTATAGTGCATTCGATGCGGATTTTTAAGCTGCGTCGATCTGTGTTATCAGATTTGCGCTAGCTTAAAAATGCACCGAGATATCAACTGATATAAGTTCACACTTATATCCTCGATTTTCACCCTGAAGAAATAATTTTTTCGTTGAATAACATTGTCCATCGTCTTTGCCTTGAAAAATGGAATCTAAAAACATCTACTTTTTGCTCAATTATTTTGAAATTTTTCGAAAAAATTTTTGTCAAAATGTTTTTGGAAGCAATGTTGAGTGTACATGGAAACTCAACATACACTAATGCATCATTTTTCAAACGATCATAACTAATTTTTGTATTAAGCGTTTCTCAATGTAGTATAGTGCATTCGATGCGGATTTTTAAGCTGCGTCGATCTGTGTTATCAGATTTGCGCTAGCTTAAAAATGCACCGAGATATCAACTGATATAAGTTCACACTTATATCCTCGATTTTCACCCTGAAGAAATAATTTTTTCGTTGAATAACATTGTCCATCGTCTTTGCCTTGAAAAAAGGAATCTAAAAACATCTACTTTTTGCTAAATTATTTTGAAATTTTTCGAAAAAATTTTTGTCAAAATGTTTTTGGAAGCAATGTTGAGTGTACATGGAAACTCAACATACACTAATGCATCATTTTTCAAACGATCATAACTAATTTTTGTATTAAGCGTTTCTCAATGTAGTATAGTGCATTCGATGCGGATTTTTAAGCTGCGTCGATCTGTGTTATCAGATTTGCGCTAGCTTAAAAATGCACCGAGATATCAACTGATATAAGTTCACACTTATATCCTCGATTTTCACCCTGAAGAAATAATTTTTTCGTTGAATAACATTGTCCATCGTCTTTGCCTTGAAAAAAGGAATCTAAAAACATCTACTTTTTGCTAAATTATTCTGAAATTTTTCGAAAAAATTTTTGTCAAAATGTTTTTGGAAGCAATGTTGAGTGTACATGGAAACTCAACATACACTAATGCATCATTTTTCAAACGATCATAACTAATTTTTGTATTAAGCGTTTCTCAATGTAGTATAGTGCATTCGATGCGGATTTTTAAGCTGCGTCGATCTGTGTTATCAGATTTGAGCTAGCTTAAAAATGCACCGAGATATCAACTGATATAAGTTCACACATATATACCCGATTTTCACCCTGAAGAATTAATTTTTTCGTTGAATAACATTGTCCATCGTTTTTGTCTTAAAAAAAGGAATCTAAAAACATCTACTTTTCGCTAAATTATTTTGAAATTTTTCGAAAAAATTTTTGTCAAAATGTTTTTGGAAGCAATGTTGAGTGTACATGGAAACTCAACATACACTAATGCATCATTTTTCAAACGATCATAACTAATTTTTGTATTAAGCGTTTCTCAATGTAGTATAGTGCATTCGATGCGGATTTTTAAGCTGCGTCGATCTGTGTTATCAGATTTGCGCTAGCTTAAAAATGCACCGAGATATCAACTGATATAAGTTCACACTTATATCCTCGATTTTCACCCTGAAGAAATAATTTTTTCGTTGAATAACATTGTCCATCGTCTTTGCCTTGAAAAAAGGAATCTAAAAACATCTACTTTTTCCTAAATTATTTTGAAATTTTTCGAAAAAATTTTTGTCAAAATGTTTTTGGAAGCAATGTTGAGTGTACATGGAAACTCAACATACACTAATGCATCATTTTTCAAACGATCATAACCAATTTTTGTATTAAGCGTTTCTCAATGTAGTATAGTGCATTCGATGCGGATTTTTAAGCTGCGTCGATCTGTGTTATCAGATTTGCGCTAGCTTAAAAATGCACCGAGATATCAACTGATATAAGTTCACACTTATATCCTCGATTTTCACCCTGAAGAAATAATTTTTTCGTTGAATAACATTGTCCATCGTCTTTGCCTTGAAAAAAGGAATCTAAAAACATCTACTTTTTGCTAAACTATTCTGAAATTTTTCGAAAAAATTTTTGTCAAAATGTTTTTGGAAGCAATGTTGAGTGTACATGGAAACTCAACATACACTAATGCATCATTTTTCAAACGATCATAACTAATTTTTGTATTAAGCGTTTCTCAATGTAGTATAGTGCATTCGATGCGGATTTGCAAGCTGCGTCGATCTGTGTTATCAGATTTGCGCTAGCTTAGAAATGCACCGAGATATCAACTGATATAAGTTCACACTTATATCCTCGATTTTCACCCTGAAGAAATAATTTTTTCGTTGAATAACATTGTCCATCGTCTTTGCCTTGAAAAATGGAATCTAAAAACATCTACTTTTTGCTCAATTATTTTGAAATTTTTCGAAAAAATTTTTGTCAAAATGTTTTTGGAAGCAATGTTGAGTGTACATGGAAACTCAACATACACTAATGCATCATTTTTCAAACGATCATAACTAATTTTTGTATTAAGCGTTTCTCAATGTAGTATAGTGCATTCGATGCGGATTTTTAAGCTGCGTCGATCTGTGTTATCAGATTTGCGCTAGCTTAAAAATGCACCGAGATATCAACTGATATAAGTTCACACTTATATCCTCGATTTTCACCCTGAAGAAATAATTTTTTCGTTGAATAACATTGTCCATCGTCTTTGCCTTGAAAAAAGGAATCTAAAAACATCTACTTTTTGCTAAATTATTTTGAAATTTTTCGAAAAAATTTTTGTCAAAATGTTTTTGGAAGCAATGTTGAGTGTACATGGAAACTCAACATACACTAATGCATCATT
This sequence comes from Auanema rhodensis, assembly GCA_964057225.1. Taxonomy (NCBI): domain Eukaryota; kingdom Metazoa; phylum Nematoda; class Chromadorea; order Rhabditida; family Rhabditidae; genus Auanema; species Auanema rhodense. Next base: position 1,504,060 of record OZ059899.1, on the reverse strand, counting down.
TTTCAAACGATCATAACTAATTTTTGTATTAAGCGTTTCTCAATGTAGTATAGTGCATTCGATGCGGATTTTTAAGCTGCGTCGATCTGTGTTATCAGATTTGCGCTAGCTTAAAAATGCACCGAGATATCAACTGATATAAGTTCACACTTATATCCTCGATTTTCACCCTGAAGAAATAATTTTTTCGTTGAATAACATTGTCCATCGTCTTTGCCTTGAAAAAAGGAATCTAAAAACATCTACTTTTTGCTAAATTATTCTGAAATTTTTCGAAAAAATTTTTGTCAAAATGTTTTTGGAAGCAATGTTGAGTGTACATGGAAACTCAACATACACTAATGCATCATTTTTCAAACGATCATAACTAATTTTTATATTAAGCGTTTCTCAATGTAGTATAGTGCATTCGATGCGGATTTTTAAGCTGCGTCGATCTGTGTTATCAGATTTGAGCTAGCTTAAAAATGCACCGAGATATCAACTGATATAAGTTCACACATATATACCCGATTTTCACCCTGAAGAATTAATTTTTTCGTTGAATAACATTGTCCATCGTTTTTGTCTTAAAAAAAGGAATCTAAAAACATCTACTTTTCGCTAAATTATTTTGAAATTTTTCGAAAAAATTTTTGTCAAAATGTTTTTGGAAGCAATGTTGAGTGTACATGGAAACTCAACATACACTAATGCATCATTTTTCAAACGATCATAACTAATTTTTGTATTAAGCGTTTCTCAATGTAGTATAGTGCATTCGATGCGGATTTTTAAGCTGCGTCGATCTGTGTTATCAGATTTGCGCTAGCTTAAAAATGCACCGAGATATCAACTGATATAAGTTCACACTTATATCCTCGATTTTCACCCTGAAGAAATAATTTTTTCGTTGAATAACATTGTCCATCGTCTTTGCCTTGAAAAATGGAATCTAAAAACATCTACTTTTTGCTCAATTATTTTGAAATTTTTCGAAAAAATTTTTGTCAAAATGTTTTTGGAAGCAATGTTGAGTGTACATGGAAACTCAACATACACTAATGCATCATTTTTCAAACGATCATAACTAATTTTTGTATTAAGCGTTTCTCAATGTAGTATAGTGCATTCGATGCGGATTTTTAAGCTGCGTCGATCTGTGTTATCAGATTTGCGCTAGCTTAAAAATGCACCGAGATATCAACTGATATAAGTTCACACTTATATCCTCGATTTTCACCCTGAAGAAATAATTTTTTCGTTGAATAACATTGTCCATCGTCTTTGCCTTGAAAAAAGGAATCTAAAAACATCTACTTTTTGCTAAATTATTTTGAAATTTTTCGAAAAAATTTTTGTCAAAATGTTTTTGGAAGCAATGTTGAGTGTACATGGAAACTCAACATACACTAATGCATCATTTTTCAAACGATCATAACTAATTTTTGTATTAAGCGTTTCTCAATGTAGTATAGTGCATTCGATGCGGATTTTTAAGCTGCGTCGATCTGTGTTATCAGATTTGCGCTAGCTTAAAAATGCACCGAGATATCAACTGATATAAGTTCACACTTATATCCTCGATTTTCACCCTGAAGAAATAATTTTTTCGTTGAATAACATTGTCCATCGTCTTTGCCTTGAAAAAAGGAATCTAAAAACATCTACTTTTTGCTAAATTATTCTGAAATTTTTCGAAAAAATTTTTGTCAAAATGTTTTTGGAAGCAATGTTGAGTGTACATGGAAACTCAACATACACTAATGCATCATTTTTCAAACGATCATAACTAATTTTTGTATTAAGCGTTTCTCAATGTAGTATAGTGCATTCGATGCGGATTTTTAAGCTGCGTCGATCTGTGTTATCAGATTTGAGCTAGCTTAAAAATGCACCGAGATATCAACTGATATAAGTTCACACATATATACCCGATTTTCACCCTGAAGAATTAATTTTTTCGTTGAATAACATTGTCCATCGTTTTTGTCTTAAAAAAAGGAATCTAAAAACATCTACTTTTCGCTAAATTATTTTGAAATTTTTCGAAAAAATTTTTGTCAAAATGTTTTTGGAAGCAATGTTGAGTGTACATGGAAACTCAACATACACTAATGCATCATTTTTCAAACGATCATAACTAATTTTTGTATTAAGCGTTTCTCAATGTAGTATAGTGCATTCGATGCGGATTTTTAAGCTGCGTCGATCTGTGTTATCAGATTTGCGCTAGCTTAAAAATGCACCGAGATATCAACTGATATAAGTTCACACTTATATCCTCGATTTTCACCCTGAAGAAATAATTTTTTCGTTGAATAACATTGTCCATCGTCTTTGCCTTGAAAAAAGGAATCTAAAAACATCTACTTTTTGCTAAATTATTCTGAAATTTTTCGAAAAAATTTTTGTCAAAATGTTTTTGGAAGCAATGTTGAGTGTACATGGAAACTCAACATACACTAATGCATCATTTTTCAAACGATCATAACTAATTTTTGTATTAAGCGTTTCTCAATGTAGTATAGTGCATTCGATGCGGATTTTTAAGCTGCGTCGATCTGTGTTATCAGATTTGCGCTAACTTAAAAATGCACCGAGATATCAACTGATATAAGTTCACACTTATATCCTCGATTTTCACCCTGAAGAAATAATTTTTTCGTTGAATAACATTGTCCATCGTCTTTGCCTTGAAAAAAGGAATCTAAAAACATCTACTTTTTCCTAAATTATTTTGAAATTTTTCGAAAAAATTTTTGTCAAAATGTTTTTGGAAGCAATGTTGAGTGTACATGGAAACTCAACATACACTAATGCATCATTTTTCAAACGATCATAACTAATTTTTGTATTTAGCGTTTCTCAATGTAGTATAGTGCATTCGATGCGGATTTTTAAGCTGCGTCGATCTGTGTTATCAGATTTGCGCTAGCTTAAAAATGCACCGAGATATCAACTGATATAAGTTCACACTTATATCCTCGATTTTCACCCTGAAGAAATAATTTTTTCGTTGAATAACATTGTCCATCGTCTTTGCCTTGGAAAATGGAATCTAAAAACATCTACTTTTTGCTAAATTATTTTGAAATTTTTCGAAAAAATTTTTGTCAAAATGTTTTTGGAAGCAATGTTGAGTGTACATGGAAACTCAACATACACTAATGCATCATTTTTCAAACGATCATAACTAATTTTTGTATTAAGCGTTTCTCAATGTAGTATAGTGCATTCGATGAGGATTTTTAAGCTGCGTCGATCTGTGTTATCAGATTTGCGCTAGCTTAAAAATGCACCGAGATATCAACTGATATAAGTTCACACTTATATCCTCGATTTTCACCCTGAAGAAATAATTTTTTCGTTGAATAACATTGTCCATCGTCTTTGCCTTGAAAAAAGGAATCTAAAAACATCTACTTTTTGCTAAATTATTTTGAAATTTTTCGAAAAAATTTTTGTCAAAATGTTTTTGGAAGCAATGTTGAGTGTACATGGAAACTCAACATACACTAATGCATCATTTTTCAAACGATCATAACTAATTTTTGTATTAAGCGTTTCTCAATGTAGTATAGTGCATTCGATGCGGATTTTTAAGCTGCGTCGATCTGTGTTATCAGATTTGCGCTAACTTAAAAATGCACCGAGATATCAACTGATATAAGTTCACACTTATATCCTCGATTTTCACCCTGAAGAAATAATTTTTTCGTTGAATAACATTGTCCATCGTCTTTGCCTTGAAAAAAGGAATCTAAAAACATCTACTTTTTCCTAAATTATTTTGAAATTTTTCGAAAAAATTTTTGTCAAAATGTTTTTGGAAGCAATGTTGAGTGTACATGGAAACTCAACATACACTAATGCATCATTTTTCAAACGATCATAACTAATTTTTGTATTAAGCGTTTCTCAATGTAGTATAGTGCATTCGATGCGGATTTTTAAGCTGCGTCGATCTGTGTTATCAGATTTGCGCTAGCTTAAAAATGCACCGAGATATCAACTGATATAAGTTCACACTTATATCCTCGATTTTCACCCTGAAGAAATAATTTTTTCGTTGAATAACATTGTCCATCGTCTTTGCCTTGGAAAATGGAATCTAAAAACATCTACTTTTTGCTAAATTATTTTGAAATTTTTCGAAAAAATTTTTGTCAAAATGTTTTTGGAAGCAATGTTGAGTGTACATGGAAACTCAACATACACTAATGCATCATTTTTCAAACGATCATAACTAATTTTTGTATTAAGCGTTTCTCAATGTAGTATAGTGCATTCGATGAGGATTTTTAAGCTGCGTCGATCTGTGTTATCAGATTTGCGCTAGCTTAAAAATGCACCGAGATATCAACTGATATAAGTTCACACTTATATCCTCGATTTTCACCCTGAAGAAATAATTTTTTCGTTGAATAACATTGTCCATCGTCTTTGCCTTGAAAAAAGGAATCTAAAAACATCTACTTTTTGCTAAATTATTTTGAAATTTTTCGAAAAAATTTTTGTCAAAATGTTTTTGGAAGCAATGTTGAGTGTACATGGAAACTCAACATACACTAATGCATCATTTTTCAAACGATCATAACTAATTTTTGTATTAAGCGTTTCTCAATGTAGTATAGTGCATTCGATGCGGATTTTTAAGCTGCGTCGATCTGTGTTATCAGATTTGCGCTAGCTTAAAAATGCACCGAGATATCAACTGATATAAGTTCACACTTATATCCTCGATTTTCACCCTGAAGAAATAATTTTTTCGTTGAATAACATTGTCCATCGTCTTTGCCTTGAAAAAAGGAATCTAAAAACATCTACTTTTTGCTAAATTATTCTGAAATTTTTCGAAAAAATTTTTGTCAAAATGTTTTTGGAAGCAATGTTGAGTGTACATGGAAACTCAACATACACTAATGCATCATTTTTCAAACGATCATAACTAATTTTTGTATTAAGCGTTTCTCAATGTAGTATAGTGCATTCGATGCGGATTTTTAAGCTGCGTCGATCTGTGTTATCAGATTTGCGCTAGCTTAAAAATGCACCGAGATATCAACTGATATAAGTTCACACATATATACCCGATTTTCACCCTGAAGAATTAATTTTTTCGTTGAATAACATTGTCCATCGTTTTTGCCTTAAAAAAAGGAATCTAAAAACATCTACTTTTTGCTAAATTATTTTGAAATGTTTCGAAAAAATTTTTGTCAAAATGTTTTTGGAAGCAATGTTGAGTGTACATGGAAACTCAACATACACTAATGCATCATTTTTCAAACGATCATAACTAATTTTTGTATTAAGCGTTTCTCAATGTAGTATAGTGCATTCGATGCGGATTTTTAAGCTGCGTCGATCTGTGTTATCAGATTTGCGCTAGCTTAAAAATGCACCGAGATATCAACTGATATAAGTTCACACTTATATCCTCGATTTTCACCCTGAAGAAATAATTTTTTCGTTGAATAACATTGTCCATCGTCTTTGCCTTGAAAAATGGAATCTAAAAACATCTACTTTTTGCTAAATTATTTTGAAATTTTTCGAAAAAATTTTTGTCAAAATGTTTTTGGAAGCAATGTTGAGTGTACATGGAAACTCAACATACACTAATGCATCATTTTTCAAACGATCATAACTAATTTTTGTATTAAGCGTTTCTCAATGTAGTATAGTGCATTCGATGCGGATTTTTAAGCTGCGTCGATCTGTGTTATCAGATTTGCGCTAGCTTAAAAATGCACCGAGATATCAACTGATATAAGTTCACACTTATATCCTCGATTTTCACCCTGAAGAAATAATTTTTTCGTTGAATAACATTGTCCATCGTCTTTGCCTTGAAAAAAGGAATCTAAAAACATCTACTTTTTGCTAAATTATTTTGAAATTTTTCGAAAAAATTTTTGTCAAAATGTTTTTGGAAGCAATGTTGAGTGTACATGGAAACTCAACATACACTAATGCATCATTTTTCAAACGATCATAACTAATTTTTGTATTAAGCGTTTCTCAATGTAGTATAGTGCATTCGATGCGGATTTTTAAGCTGCGTCGATCTGTGTTATCAGATTTGCGCTAGCTTAAAAATGCACCGAGATATCAACTGATATAAGTTCACACTTATATCCTCGATTTTCACCCTGAAGAAATAATTTTTTCGTTGAATAACATTGTCCATCGTCTTTGCCTTGAAAAATGGAATCTAAAAACATCTACTTTTTGCTAAATTATTTTGAAATTTTTCGAAAAAATTTTTGTCAAAATGTTTTTGGAAGCAATGTTGAGTGTACATGGAAACTCAACATACACTAATGCATCATTTTTCAAACGATCATAACTAATTTTTGTATTAAGCGTTTCTCAATGTAGTATAGTGCATTCGATGCGGATTTTTAAGCTGCGTCGATCTGTGTTATCAGATTTGCGCTAGCTTAAAAATGCACCGAGATATCAACTGATATAAGTTCACACTTATATCCTCGATTTTCACCCTGAAGAAATAATTTTTTCGTTGAATAACATTGTCCATCGTCTTTGCCTTGAAAAATGGAATCTAAAAACATCTACTTTTTGCTAAATTATTTTGAAATTTTTCGAAAAAATTTTTGTCAAAATGTTTTTGGAAGCAATGTTGAGTGTACATGGAAACTCAACATACACTAATGCATCATTTTTCAAACGATCATAACTAATTTTTGTATTAAGCGTTTCTCAATGTAGTATAGTGCATTCGATGCGGATTTTTAAGCTGCGTCGATCTGTGTTATCAGATTTGCGCTAGCTTAAAAATGCACCGAGATATCAACTGATATAAGTTCACACTTATATCCTCGATTTTCACCCTGAAGAAATAATTTTTTCGTTGAATAACATTGTCCATCGTCTTTGCCTTGAAAAAAGGAATCTAAAAACATCTACTTTTTGCTAAATTATTTTGAAATTTTTCGAAAAAATTTTTGTCAAAATGTTTTTGGAAGCAATGTTGAGTGTACATGGAAACTCAACATACACTAATGCATCATTTTTCAAACGATCATAACTAATTTTTGTATTAAGCGTTTCTCAATGTAGTATAGTGCATTCGATGCGGATTTTTAAGCTGCGTCGATCTGTGTTATCAGATTTGCGCTAGCTTAAAAATGCACCGAGATATCAACTGATATAAGTTCACACTTATATCCTCGATTTTCACCCTGAAGAAATAATTTTTTCGTTGAATAACATTGTCCATCGTCTTTGCCTTGAAAAATGGAATCTAAAAACATCTACTTTTTGCTAAATTATTTTGAAATTTTTCGAAAAAATTTTTGTCAAAATGTTTTTGGAAGCAATGTTGAGTGTACATGGAAACTCAACATACACTAATGCATCATTTTTCAAACGATCATAACTAATTTTTGTATTAAGCGTTTCTCAATGTAGTATAGTGCATTCGATGCGGATTTTTAAGCTGCGTCGATCTGTGTTATCAGATTTGCGCTAGCTTAAAAATGCACCGAGATATCAACTGATATAAGTTCACACTTATATCCTCGATTTTCACCCTGAAGAAATAATTTTTTCGTTGAATAACATTGTCCATCGTCTTTGCCTTGAAAAAAGGAATCTAAAAACATCTACTTTTTGCTAAATTATTTTGAAATTTTTCGAAAAAATTTTTGTCAAAATGTTTTTGGAAGCAATGTTGAGTGTACATGGAAACTCAACATACACTAATGCATCATTTTTCAAACGATCATAACTAATTTTTGTATTAAGCGTTTCTCAATGTAGTATAGTGCATTCGATGCGGATTTTTAAGCTGCGTCGATCTGTGTTATCAGATTTGCGCTAGCTTAAAAATGCACCGAGATATCAACTGATATAAGTTCACACTTATATCCTCGATTTTCACCCTGAAGAAATAATTTTTTCGTTGAATAACATTGTCCATCGTCTTTGCCTTGAAAAAAGGAATCTAAAAACATCTACTTTTTGCTAAATTATTCTGAAATTTTTTGAAAAAATTTTTGTCAAAATGTTTTTGGAAGCAATGTTGAGTGTACATGGAAACTCAACATACACTAATGCATCATTTTTCAAACGATCATAACTAATTTTTGTATTAAGCGTTTCTCAATGTAGTATAGTGCATTCGATGCGGATTTTTAAGCTGCGTCGATCTGTGTTATCAGATTTGCGCTAGCTTAAAAATGCACCGAGATATCAACTGATATAAGTTCACACATATATACCCGATTTTCACCCTGAAGAATTAATTTTTTCGTTGAATAACATTGTCCATCGTTTTTGCCTTAAAAAAAGGAATCTAAAAACATCTACTTTTTGCTAAATTATTTTGAAATGTTTCGAAAAAATTTTTGTCAAAATGTTTTTGGAAGCAATGTTGAGTGTACATGGAAACTCAACATACACTAATGCATCATTTTTCAAACGATCATAACTAATTTTTGTATTAAGCGTTTCTCAATGTAGTATAGTGCATTCGATGCGGATTTTTAAGCTGCGTCGATCTGTGTTATCAGATTTGCGCTAGCTTAAAAATGCACCGAGATATCAACTGATATAAGTTCACACTTATATCCTCGATTTTCACCCTGAAGAAATAATTTTTTCGTTGAATAACATTGTCCATCGTCTTTGCCTTGAAAAATGGAATCTAAAAACATCTACTTTTTGCTAAATTATTTTGAAATTTTTCGAAAAAATTTTTGTCAAAATGTTTTTGGAAGCAATGTTGAGTGTACATGGAAACTCAACATACACTAATGCATCATTTTTCAAACGATCATAACTAATTTTTGTATTAAGCGTTTCTCAATGTAGTATAGTGCATTCGATGCGGATTTTTAAGCTGCGTCGATCTGTGTTATCAGATTTGCGCTAGCTTAAAAATGCACCGAGATATCAACTGATATAAGTTCACACTTATATCCTCGATTTTCACCCTGAAGAAATAATTTTTTCGTTGAATAACATTGTCCATCGTCTTTGCCTTGAAAAAAGGAATCTAAAAACATCTACTTTTTGCTAAATTATTTTGAAATTTTTCGAAAAAATTTTTGTCAAAATGTTTTTGGAAGCAATGTTGAGTGTACATGGAAACTCAACATACACTAATGCATCATTTTTCAAACGATCATAACTAATTTTTGTATTAAGCGTTTCTCAATGTAGTATAGTGCATTCGATGCGGATTTTTAAGCTGCGTCGATCTGTGTTATCAGATTTGCGCTAGCTTAAAAATGCACCGAGATATCAACTGATATAAGTTCACACTTATATCCTCGATTTTCACCCTGAAGAAATAATTTTTTCGTTGAATAACATTGTCCATCGTCTTTGCCTTGAAAAATGGAATCTAAAAACATCTACTTTTTGCTAAATTATTTTGAAATTTTTCGAAAAAATTTTTGTCAAAATGTTTTTGGAAGCAATGTTGAGTGTACATGGAAACTCAACATACACTAATGCATCATTTTTCAAACGATCATAACTAATTTTTGTATTAAGCGTTTCTCAATGTAGTATAGTGCATTCGATGCGGATTTTTAAGCTGCGTCGATCTGTGTTATCAGATTTGCGCTAGCTTAAAAATGCACCGAGATATCAACTGATATAAGTTCACACTTATATCCTCGATTTTCACCCTGAAGAAATAATTTTTTCGTTGAATAACATTGTCCATCGTCTTTGCCTTGAAAAAAGAAATCTAAAAACATCTACTTTTTGCTAAATTATTTTGAAATTTTTCGAAAAAATTTTTGTCAAAATGTTTTTGGAAGCAATGTTGAGTGTACATGGAAACTCAACATACACTAATGCATCATTTTTCAAACGATCATAACTAATTTTTGTATTAAACGTTTCTCAATGTAGTATAGTGCATTCGATGCGGATTTTTAAGCTGCGTCGATCTGTGTTATCAGATTTGCGCTAGCTTAAAAATGCACCGAGATATCAACTGATATAAGTTCACACTTATATCCTCGATTTTCACCCTGAAGAAATAATTTTTTCGTTGAATAACATTGTCCATCGTCTTTGCCTTGAAAAAAGGAATCTAAAAACATCTACTTTTTGCTAAATTATTCTGAAATTTTTCGAAAAAATTTTTGTCAAAATGTTTTTGGAAGCAATGTTGAGTGTACATGGAAACTCAACATACACTAATGCATCATTTTTCAAACGATCATAACTAATTTTTGTATTAAGCGTTTCTCAATGTAGTATAGTGCATTCGATGCGGATTTTTAAGCTGCGTCGATCTGTGTTATCAGATTTGCGCTAGCTTAAAAATGCACCGAGATATCAACTGATATAAGTTCACACATATATACCCGATTTTCACCCTGAAGAATTAATTTTTTTGTTGAATAACATTGTCCATCGTTTTTGCCTTAAAAAAAGGAATCTAAAAACATCTACTTTTTGCTAAATTATTTTGAAATGTTTCGAAAAAATTTTTGTCAAAATGTTTTTGGAAGCAATGTTGAGTGTACATGGAAACTCAACATACACTAATGCATCATTTTTCAAACGATCATAACTAATTTTTGTATTAAGCGTTTCTCAATGTAGTATAGTGCATTCGATGCGGATTTTTAAGCTGCGTCGATCTGTGTTATCAGATTTGCGCTAGCTTAAAAATGCACCGAGATATCAACTGATATAAGTTCACACTTATATCCTCGATTTTCACCCTGAAGAAATAATTTTTTCGTTGAATAACATTGTCCATCGTCTTTGCCTTGAAAAATGGAATCTAAAAACATCTACTTTTTGCTAAATTATTTTGAAATTTTTCGAAAAAATTTTTGTCAAAATGTTTTTGGAAGCAATGTTGAGTGTACATGGAAACTCAACATACACTAATGCATCATTTTTCAAACGATCATAACTAATTTTTGTATTAAGCGTTTCTCAATGTAGTATAGTGCATTCGATGCGGATTTTTAAGCTGCGTCGATCTGTGTTATCAGATTTGCGCTAGCTTAAAAATGCACCGAGATATCAACTGATATAAGTTCACACTTATATCCTCGATTTTCACCCTGAAGAAATAATTTTTTCGTTGAATAACATTGTCCATCGTCTTTGCCTTGAAAAAAGAAATCTAAAAACATCTACTTTTTGCTAAATTATTTTGAAATTTTTCGAAAAAATTTTTGTCAAAATGTTTTTGGAAGCAATGTTGAGTGTACATGGAAACTCAACATACACTAATGCATCATTTTTCAAACGATCATAACTAATTTTTGTATTAAGCGTTTCTCAATGTAGTATAGTGCATTCGATGCGGATTTTTAAGCTGCGTCGATCTGTGTTATCAGATTTGCGCTAGCTTAAAAATGCACCGAGATATCAACTGATATAAGTTCACACTTATATCCTCGATTTTCACCCTGAAGAAATAATTTTTTCGTTGAATAACATTGTCCATCGTCTTTGCCTTGAAAAAAGGAATCTAAAAACATCTACTTTTTGCTAAATTATTCTGAAATTTTTCGAAAAAATTTTTGTCAAAATGTTTTTGGAAGCAATGTTGAGTGTACATGGAAACTCAACATACACTAATGCATCATTTTTCAAACGATCATAACTAATTTTTGTATTAAGCGTTTCTCAATGTAGTATAGTGCATTCGATGCGGATTTTTAAGCTGCGTCGATCTGTGTTATCAGATTTGCGCTAGCTTAAAAATGCACCGAGATATCAACTGATATAAGTTCACACATATATACCCGATTTTCACCCTGAAGAATTAATTTTTTTGTTGAATAACATTGTCCATCGTTTTTGCCTTAAAAAAAGGAATCTAAAAACATCTACTTTTTGCTAAATTATTTTGAAATGTTTCGAAAAAATTTTTGTCAAAATGTTTTTGGAAGCAATGTTGAGTGTACATGGAAACTCAACATACACTAATGCATCATTTTTCAAACGATCATAACTAATTTTTGTATTAAGCGTTTCTCAATGTAGTATAGTGCATTCGATGCGGATTTTTAAGCTGCGTCGATCTGTGTTATCAGATTTGCGCTAGCTTAAAAATGCACCGAGATATCAACTGATATAAGTTCACACATATATACCCGATTTTCACCCTGAAGAATTAATTTTTTCGTTGAATAACATTGTCCATCGTTTTTGCCTTAAAAAAAGGAATCTAAAAACATCTACTTTTTGCTAAATTATTTTGAAATGTTTCGAAAAAATTTTTGTCAAAATGTTTTTGGAAGCAATGTTGAGTGTACATGGAAACTCAACATACACTAATGCATCATTTTTCAAACGATCATAACTAATTTTTGTATTAAGCGTTTCTCAATGTAGTATAGTGCATTCGATGCGGATTTTTAAGCTGCGTCGATCTGTGTTATCAGATTTGCGCTAGCTTAAAAATGCACCGAGATATCAACTGATATAAGTTCACACTTATATCCTCGATTTTCACCCTGAAGAAATAATTTTTTCGTTGAATAACATTGTCCATCGTCTTTGCCTTGAAAAATGGAATCTAAAAACATCTACTTTTTGCTAAATTATTTTGAAATTTTTCGAAAAAATTTTTGTCAAAATGTTTTTGGAAGCAATGTTGAGTGTACATGGAAACTCAACATACACTAATGCATCATTTTTCAAACGATCATAACTAATTTTTGTATTAAGCGTTTCTCAATGTAGTATAGTGCATTCGATGCGGATTTTTAAGCTGCGTCGATCTGTGTTATCAGATTTGCGCTAGCTTAAAAATGCACCGAGATATCAACTGATATAAGTTCACACTTATATCCTCGATTTTCACCCTGAAGAAATAATTTTTTCGTTGAATAACATTGTCCATCGTCTTTGCCTTGAAAAAAGGAATCTAAAAACATCTACTTTTTGCTAAATTATTTTGAAATTTTTCGAAAAAATTTTTGTCAAAATGTTTTTGGAAGCAATGTTGAGTGTACATGGAAACTCAACATACACTAATGCATCATTTTTCAAACGATCATAACTAATTTTTGTATTAAGCGTTTCTCAATGTAGTATAGTGCATTCGATGCGGATTTTTAAGCTGCGTCGATCTGTGTTATCAGATTTGCGCTAGCTTAAAAATGCACCGAGATATCAACTGATATAAGTTCACACTTATATCCTCGATTTTCACCCTGAAGAAATAATTTTTTCGTTGAATAACATTGTCCATCGTCTTTGCCTTGAAAAATGGAATCTAAAAACATCTACTTTTTGCTAAATTATTTTGAAATTTTTCGAAAAAATTTTTGTCAAAATGTTTTTGGAAGCAATGTTGAGTGTACATGGAAACTCAACATACACTAATGCATCATTTTTCAAACGATCATAACTAATTTTTGTATTAAGCGTTTCTCAATGTAGTATAGTGCATTCGATGCGGATTTTTAAGCTGCGTCGATCTGTGTTATCAGATTTGCGCTAGCTTAAAAATGCACCGAGATATCAACTGATATAAGTTCACACTTATATCCTCGATTTTCACCCTGAAGAAATAATTTTTTCGTTGAATAACATTGTCCATCGTCTTTGCCTTGAAAAAAGAAATCTAAAAACATCTACTTTTTGCTAAATTATTTTGAAATTTTTCGAAAAAATTTTTGTCAAAATGTTTTTGGAAGCAATGTTGAGTGTACATGGAAACTCAACATACACTAATGCATCATTTTTCAAACGATCATAACTAATTTTTGTATTAAACGTTTCTCAATGTAGTATAGTGCATTCGATGCGGATTTTTAAGCTGCGTCGATCTGTGTTATCAGATTTGCGCTAGCTTAAAAATGCACCGAGATATCAACTGATATAAGTTCACACTTATATCCTCGATTTTCACCCTGAAGAAATAATTTTTTCGTTGAATAACATTGTCCATCGTCTTTGCCTTGAAAAAAGGAATCTAAAAACATCTACTTTTTGCTAAATTATTCTGAAATTTTTCGAAAAAATTTTTGTCAAAATGTTTTTGGAAGCAATGTTGAGTGTACATGGAAACTCAACATACACTAATGCATCATTTTTCAAACGATCATAACTAATTTTTGTATTAAGCGTTTCTCAATGTAGTATAGTGCATTCGATGCGGATTTTTAAGCTGCGTCGATCTGTGTTATCAGATTTGCGCTAGCTTAAAAATGCACCGAGATATCAACTGATATAAGTTCACACATATATACCCGATTTTCACCCTGAAGAATTAATTTTTTTGTTGAATAACATTGTCCATCGTTTTTGCCTTAAAAAAAGGAATCTAAAAACATCTACTTTTTGCTAAATTATTTTGAAATGTTTCGAAAAAATTTTTGTCAAAATGTTTTTGGAAGCAATGTTGAGTGTACATGGAAACTCAACATACACTAATGCATCATTTTTCAAACGATCATAACTAATTTTTGTATTAAGCGTTTCTCAATGTAGTATAGTGCATTCGATGCGGATTTTTAAGCTGCGTCGATCTGTGTTATCAGATTTGCGCTAGCTTAAAAATGCACCGAGATATCAACTGATATAAGTTCACACTTATATCCTCGATTTTCACCCTGAAGAAATAATTTTTTCGTTGAATAACATTGTCCATCGTCTTTGCCTTGAAAAATGGAATCTAAAAACATCTACTTTTTGCTAAATTATTTTGAAATTTTTCGAAAAAATTTTTGTCAAAATGTTTTTGGAAGCAATGTTGAGTGTACATGGAAACTCAACATACACTAATGCATCATTTTTCAAACGATCATAACTAATTTTTGTATTAAGCGTTTCTCAATGTAGTATAGTGCATTCGATGCGGATTTTTAAGCTGCGTCGATCTGTGTTATCAGATTTGCGCTAGCTTAAAAATGCACCGAGATATCAACTGATATAAGTTCACACTTATATCCTCGATTTTCACCCTGAAGAAATAATTTTTTCGTTGAATAACATTGTCCATCGTCTTTGCCTTGAAAAAAGAAATCTAAAAACATCTACTTTTTGCTAAATTATTTTGAAATTTTTCGAAAAAATTTTTGTCAAAATGTTTTTGGAAGCAATGTTGAGTGTACATGGAAACTCAACATACACTAATGCATCATTTTTCAAACGATCATAACTAATTTTTGTATTAAGCGTTTCTCAATGTAGTATAGTGCATTCGATGCGGATTTTTAAGCTGCGTCGATCTGTGTTATCAGATTTGCGCTAGCTTAAAAATGCACCGAGATATCAACTGATATAAGTTCACACTTATATCCTCGATTTTCACCCTGAAGAAATAATTTTTTCGTTGAATAACATTGTCCATCGTCTTTGCCTTGAAAAAAGGAATCTAAAAACATCTACTTTTTGCTAAATTATTCTGAAATTTTTCGAAAAAATTTTTGTCAAAATGTTTTTGGAAGCAATGTTGAGTGTACATGGAAACTCAACATACACTAATGCATCATTTTTCAAACGATCATAACTAATTTTTGTATTAAGCGTTTCTCAATGTAGTATAGTGCATTCGATGCGGATTTTTAAGCTGCGTCGATCTGTGTTATCAGATTTGCGCTAGCTTAAAAATGCACCGAGATATCAACTGATATAAGTTCACACATATATACCCGATTTTCACCCTGAAGAATTAATTTTTTTGTTGAATAACATTGTCCATCGTTTTTGCCTTAAAAAAAGGAATCTAAAAACATCTACTTTTTGCTAAATTATTTTGAAATGTTTCGAAAAAATTTTTGTCAAAATGTTTTTGGAAGCAATGTTGAGTGTACATGGAAACTCAACATACACTAATGCATCATTTTTCAAACGATCATAACTAATTTTTGTATTAAGCGTTTCTCAATGTAGTATAGTGCATTCGATGCGGATTTTTAAGCTGCGTCGATCTGTGTAATCAGATTTGCGCTAGCTTAAAAATGCACCGAGATATCAACTGATATAAGTTCACACTTATATCCTCGATTTTCACCCTGAAGAAATAATTTTTTCGTTTAATAACATTGTCCATCGTCTTTGCCTTGAAAAAAGGAATCTAAAAACATCTACTTTTTGCTAAATTATTTTGAAATTTTTCGAAAAAATTTTTGTCAAAATGTTTTTGGAAGCAATGTTGAGTGTACATGGAAACTCAACATACACTAATGCATCATTTTTCAAACGATCATAACTAATTTTTGTATTAAGCGTTTCTCAATGTAGTATAGTGCATTCGATGCGGATTTTTAAGCTGCGTCGATCTGTGTTATCAGATTTGCGCTAGCTTAAAAATGCACCGAGATATCAACTGATATAAGTTCACACTTATATCCTCGATTTTCACCCTGAAGAATTAATTTTTTCGTTGAATAACATTGTCCATCGTCTTTGCCTCGAAAAATGGAATCTTAAAACATCTACTTTTTGCTAAATTATTTTGAAATTTTTCGAAAAAATATTTGTCAAAATGTTTTTGGAAGCAATGTTGAGTGTACATGGAAACTCAACATACACTAATGCATCATTTTTCAAACGATCATAACTAATTTTTGTATTAATCGTTTCTAAATGTAGTATAGTGCATTCGATGCGGATTTTTAAGTTGCGTCGATCTGTGTTTTCAGATTTGCGCTAGCTTAAAAATGCACCGAGATATCAACTGATATAAGTTCACACTTATATCCTCGATTTTCACCCTGAAGAAATAATTTTTTCGTTGAATAACATTGTCCATCGTCTTTGCCTTGAAAAAAAGAATCTAAAAACATCTACTTTTTGCTAAATTATTTTGAAATTTTTCGAAAAAATTTTTGTCAAAATGTTTTTGGAAGCAATGTTGAGTGTACATGGAAACTCAACATACACTAATGCATCATTTTTCAAACGATCATAACTAATTTTTGTATTAAGCGTTTCTCAATGTAGTATAGTGCATTCGATGCGGATTTTTAAGCTGCGTCGATCTGTGTTATCAGATTTGCGCTAGCTTAAAAATGCACCGAGATATCAACTGATATAAGTTCACACTTATATCCTCGATTTTCACCCTGAAGAAATAATTTTTTCGTTGAATAACATTGTCCATCGTCTTTGCCTTGAAAAAAGGAATCTAAAAACATCTACTTTTTGCTAAATTATTTTGAAATTTTTCGAAAAAATTTTTGTCAAAATGTTTTTGGAAGCAATGTTGAGTGTACATGGAAACTCAACATACACTAATGCATCATTTTTCAAACGATCATAACTAATTTTTGTATTAAGCGTTTCTCAATGTAGTATAGTGCATTCGATGCGGATTTTTAAGCTGCGTCGATCTGTGTTATCAGATTTGCGCTAGCTTAAAAATGCACCGAGATATCAACTGATATAAGTTCACACTTATATCCTCGATTTTCACCCTGAAGAATTAATTTTTTCGTTGAATAACATTGTCCATCGTCTTTGCCTTGAAAAATGGAATCTTAAAACATCTACTTTTTGCTAAATTATTTTGAAATTTTTCGAAAAAATTTTTGTCAAAATGTTTTTGGAAGCAATGTTGAGTGTACATGGAAACTCAACATACACTAATGCATCATTTTTCAAACGATCATAACTAATTTTTGTATCAAGTGTTTCTCAATGTAGTATAGTGCATTCGATGCGGATTTTTAAGCTGCGTCGATCTGTGTTATCAGATTTGCGCTAGCTTAAAAATGCACCGAGATATCAACTGATATAAGTTCACACTTATATCCTCGATTTTCACCCTGAAGAATTAATTTTTTCGTTGAATAACATTGTCCATCGTCTTTTCCTTGAAAAATGGAATCTAAAAACATCTACTTTTTGCTAAATTATTTTGAAATTTTTCGAAAAAATTTTTGTCAAAATGTTTTTGGAAGCAATGTTGAGTGTACATGGAAACTCAACATACACTAATGCATCATTTTTCAAACGATCATAACTAATTTGTGTATTAAGCGTTTCTCATTGTAGTATAGTGCATTCGATGCGGATTTTTAAGCTGCGTCGATCTGTGTTATCAGATTTGCGCTAGCTTAAAAATGCACCGAGATATCAACTGATATAAGTTTACACTTATATCCTCGATTTTTACCCTGAAGAATTAATTTTTTCGTTAAATAACATTGTCCATCGTCTTTGCCTTGAAAAAAGGAATCTAAAAACATCTACTTTTTGCTAAATTATTTTGAAATTTTTCGAAAAAATTTTTGTCAAAATGTTTTTGGAAGCAATGTTGAGTGTACATGGAAACTCAACATACACTAATGCATCATTTTTCAAACGATCATAACTAATTTTTGTATTAAGCGTTTCTCAATGTAGTATAGTGCATTCGATGCGGATTTTTAAGCTGCGTCGATCTGTGTTATCAGATTTGCGCTAGCTTAAAAATGCACCGAGATATCAACTGATATAAGTTCACACTTATATCCTCGATTTTCACCCTGAAGAATTAATTTTATCGTTGAATAACATTGTCCATCGTCTTTTCCTTGAAAAATGGAATCTAAAAACATCTACTTTTTGCTAAATTATTTTGAAATTTTTCGAAAAAATTTTTGTCAAAATGTTTTTGGAAGCAATGTTGAGTGTACATGGAAACTCAACATACACTAATGCATCATTTTTCAAACGATCATAACTAATTTGTGTATTAAGCGTTTCTCATTGTAGTATAGTGCATTCGATGCGGATTTTTAAGCTGCGTCGATCTGTGTTATCAGATTTGCGCTAGCTTAAAAATGCACCGAGATATCAACTGATATAAGTTTACACTTATATCCTCGATTTTTACCCTGAAGAATTAATTTTTTCGTTAAATAACATTGTCCATCGTCTTTGCCTTGAAAAAAGGAATCTAAAAACATCTACTTTTTGCTAAATTATTTTGAAATTTTTCGAAAAAATTTTTGTCAAAATGTTTTTGGAAGCAATGTTGAGTGTACATGGAAACTCAACATACACTAATGCATCATTTTTCAAACGATCATAACTAATTTTTGTATTAAGCGTTTCTCAATGTAGTATAGTGCATTCGATGCGGATTTTTAAGCTGCGTCGATCTGTGTTATCAGATTTGCGCTAGCTTAAAAATGCACCGAGATATCAACTGATATAAGTTTACACTTATATCCTCGATTTTCACCCTGAAGAATTAATTTTTTCGTTGAATGACATTGTCCATCGTCTTTGCCTTGAAAAAAGAAATCTAAAAACATCTACTTTTTGCTAAATTATTTTGAAATTTTTCGAAAAAAATTTTGTCAAAATGTTTTTGGAAGCAATGTTGAGTGTACATGGAAACTCAACATACACTAATGCATCATTTTTCAAACGATCATAACTAATTTTTGTATTAAGCGTTTCTCAATGTAGTATAGTGCATTCGATGCGGATTTTTAAGCTGCGTCGATCTGTCTTATCAGATTTGCGCTAGCTTAAAAATGCACCGATATATCAACTGATATAAGTTCACACTTATATCCTCGATTTTCACCCTGAAGAAATAATTTTTTCGTTGAATAACATTGTCCATCGTCTTTGCCTTGAAAAAAGGAATCTAAAAACATCTACTTTTTGCTAAATTATTTTGAAATTTTTCGAAAAAATTTTTGTCAAAATGTTTTTGGAAGCAATGTTGAGTGTACATGGAAACTCAACATACACTAATGCATCATTTTTCAAACGATCATAACTAATTTTTGTATTAAGCGTTTCTCAATGTAGTATAGTGCATTCGATGCGGATTTTTAAGCTGCGTCGATCTGTGTTATCAGATTTGCGCTAGCTTAAAAATGCACCGAGATATCAACTGATATAAGTTTACACTTATATCCTCGATTTTTACCCTGAAGAATTAATTTTTTCGTTAAATAACATTGTCCATCGTCTTTGCCTTGAAAAAAGGAATCTAAAAACATCTACTTTTTGCTAAATTATTTTGAAATTTTTCGAAAAAATTTTTGTCAAAATGTTTTTGGAAGCAATGTTGAGTGTACATGGAAACTCAACATACACTAATGCATCATTTTTCAAACGATCATAACTAATTTTTGTATTAAGCGTTTCTCAATGTAGTATAGTGCATTCGATGCGGATTTTTAAGCTGCGTCGATCTGTGTTATCAGATTTGCGCTAGCTTGAAAATGCACCGAGATATCAACTGATATAAGTTTACACTTATATCCTCGATTTTCACCCTGAAGAATTAATTTTTTCGTTGAATAACATTGTCCATCGTCTTTGCCTTGAAAAAAGGAATCTAAAAACATCTACTTTTTGCTAAATTATTTTGAAATTTTTCGAAAAAATTTTTGTCAAAATGTTTTTGGAAGCAATGTTGAGTGTACATGGAAACTCAACATACACTAATGCATCATTTTTCAAACGATCATAATTAATTTTTGTATTAAGCGTTCTTCCATGTAGTATAGTGCATTCGATGCGGATTTTTAAGCTGCGTCGATCTGTGTTATCAGATTTGCGCTAGCTTAAAAATGTACCGAGATATCAACTGATATAAGTTCACACTTATATCCTAGATTTTCACCCTGAAGAATTAATTTTTTCGTTGAATAACAATGTCCATCGTCTTTGCCTTGAAAAAAGGAATCTAAAAACATCTACTTTTTGCTAAATTATTTTGAAATTTTTCGAAAAAATTTTTGTCAAAATGTTTTTGGAAGCAATGTTGAGTGTACATGGAAACTCAACATACACTAATGCATCATTTTTCAAACGATCATAACTAATTTTTGTATTAAGCGTTTCTCAATGTAGTATAGTGCATTCGATGCGGATTTTTAAGCTGCGTCGATCTGTGTTATCAGATTTGCGCTAGCTTAAAAATGCACCGAGATATCAACTGATATAAGTTTACACTTATATCCTCGATTTTTACCCTGAAGAATTAATTTTTTCGTTAAATAACATTGTCCATCGTCTTTGCCTTGAAAAAAGGAATCTAAAAACATCTACTTTTTGCTAAATTATTTTGAAATTTTTCGAAAAAATTTTTGTCAAAATGTTTTTGGAAGCAATGTTGAGTGTACATGGAAACTCAACATACACTAATGCATCATTTTTCAAACGATCATAACTAATTTTTGTATTAAGCGTTTCTCAATGTAGTATAGTGCATTCGATGCGGATTTTTAAGCTGCGTCGATCTGTGTTATCAGATTTGCGCTAGCTTGAAAATGCACCGAGATATCAACTGATATAAGTTTACACTTATATCCTCGATTTTCACCCTGAAGAATTAATTTTTTCGTTGAATAACATTGTCCATCGTCTTTGCCTTGAAAAAAGGAATCTAAAAACATCTACTTTTTGCTAAATTATTTTGAAATTTTTCGAAAAAATTTTTGTCAAAATGTTTTTGGAAGCAATGTTGAGTGTACATGGAAACTCAACATACACTAATGCATCATTTTTCAAACGATCATAACTAATTTTTGTATCAAGTGTTTCTCAATGTAGTATAGTGCATTCGATGCGGATTTTTAAGCTGCGTCGATCTGTGTTATCAGATTTGCGCTAGCTTAAAAATGCACCGAGATATCAACTGATATAAGTTCACACTTATATCCTCGATTTTCACCCTGAAGAATTAATTTTTTCGTTGAATAACATTGTCCATCGTCTTTTCCTTGAAAAATGGAATCTAAAAACATCTACTTTTTGCTAAATTATTTTGAAATTTTTCGAAAAAATTTTTGTCAAAATGTTTTTGGAAGCAATGTTGAGTGTACATGGAAACTCAACATACACTAATGCATCATTTTTCAAACGATCATAACTAATTTGTGTATTAAGCGTTTCTCATTGTAGTATAGTGCATTCGATGCGGATTTTTAAGCTGCGTCGATCTGTGTTATCAGATTTGCGCTAGCTTAAAAATGCACCGAGATATCAACTGATATAAGTTTACACTTATATCCTCGATTTTTACCCTGAAGAATTAATTTTTTCGTTAAATAACATTGTCCATCGTCTTTGCCTTGAAAAAAGGAATCTAAAAACATCTACTTTTTGCTAAATTATTTTGAAATTTTTCGAAAAAATTTTTGTCAAAATGTTTTTGGAAGCAATGTTGAGTGTACATGGAAACTCAACATACACTAATGCATCATTTTTCAAACGATCATAACTAATTTTTGTATTAAGCGTTTCTCAATGTAGTATAGTGCATTCGATGCGGATTTTTAAGCTGCGTCGATCTGTGTTATCAGATTTGCGCTAGCTTAAAAATGCACCGAGATATCAACTGATATAAGTTTACACTTATATCCTCGATTTTCACCCTGAAGAATTAATTTTTTCGTTGAATGACATTGTCCATCGTCTTTGCCTTGAAAAAAGAAATCTAAAAACATCTACTTTTTGCTAAATTATTTTGAAATTTTTCGAAAAAAATTTTGTCAAAATGTTTTTGGAAGCAATGTTGAGTGTACATGGAAACTCAACATACACTAATGCATCATTTTTCAAACGATCATAACTAATTTTTGTATTAAGCGTTTCTCAATGTAGTATAGTGCATTCGATGCGGATTTTTAAGCTGCGTCGATCTGTCTTATCAGATTTGCGCTAGCTTAAAAATGCACCGATATATCAACTGATATAAGTTCACACTTATATCCTCGATTTTCACCCTGAAGAAACAATTTTTTCGTTGAATAACATTGTCCATCGTCTTTGCCTTGAAAAAAGGAATCTAAAAACATCTACTTTTTGCTAAATTATTTTGAAATTTTTCGAAAAAATTTTTGTCAAAATGTTTTTGGAAGCAATGTTGAGTGTACATGGAAACTCAACATACACTAATGCATCATTTTTCAAACGATCATAACTAATTTTTGTATTAAGCGTTTCTCAATGTAGTATAGTGCATTCGATGCGGATTTTTAAGCTGCGTCGATCTGTGTTATCAGATTTGCGCTAGCTTAAAAATGCACCGAGATATCAACTGATATAAGTTTACACTTATATCCTCGATTTTTACCCTGAAGAATTAATTTTTTCGTTAAATAACATTGTCCATCGTCTTTGCCTTGAAAAAAGGAATCTAAAAACATCTACTTTTTGCTAAATTATTTTGAAATTTTTCGAAAAAATTTTTGTCAAAATGTTTTTGGAAGCAATGTTGAGTGTACATGGAAACTCAACATACACTAATGCATCATTTTTCAAACGATCATAACTAATTTTTGTATTAAGCGTTTCTCAATGTAGTATAGTGCATTCGATGCGGATTTTTAAGCTGCGTCGATCTGTGTTATCAGATTTGCGCTAGCTTGAAAATGCACCGAGATATCAACTGATATAAGTTTACACTTATATCCTCGATTTTCACCCTGAAGAATTAATTTTTTCGTTGAATAACATTGTCCATCGTCTTTGCCTTGAAAAAAGGAATCTAAAAACATCTACTTTTTGCTAAATTATTTTGAAATTTTTCGAAAAAATTTTTGTCAAAATGTTTTTGGAAGCAATGTTGAGTGTACATGGAAACTCAACATACACTAATGCATCATTTTTCAAACGATCATAACTAATTTTTGTATTAAGCGTTTCTCAATGTAGTATAGTGCATTCGATGCGGATTTTTAAGCTGCGTCGATCTGTGTTATCAGATTTGCGCTAGCTTGAAAATGCACCGAGATATCAACTGATATAAGTTTACACTTATATCCTCGATTTTCACCCTGAAGAATTAATTTTTTCGTTGAATAACATTGTCCATCGTCTTTGCCTTGAAAAAAGGAATCTAAAAACATCTACTTTTTGCTAAATTATTTTGAAATTTTTCGAAAAAATTTTTGTCAAAATGTTTTTGGAAGCAATGTTGAGTGTACATGGAAACTCAACATACACTAATGCATCATTTTTCAAACGATCATAATTAATTTTTGTATTAAGCGTTCTTCCATGTAGTATAGTGCATTCGATGCGGATTTTTGAGCTGCGTCGATCTGTGTTATCAGATTTGCGCTAGCTTGAAAATGTACCGAGATATCAACTGATATAAGTTCACACTTATATCCTAGATTTTCACCCTGAAGAATTAATTTTTTCGTTGAATAACAATGTCCATCGTCTTTGCCTTGAAAAAAGGAATCTAAAAACATCTACTTTTTGCTAAATTATTTTGAAATTTTTCGAAAAAATTTTTGTCAAAATGTTTTTGGAAGCAATGTTGAGTGTACATGGAAACTCAACATACACTAATGCATCATTTTTCAAACGATCATAACTAATTTTTGTATTAAGCGTTTCTCAATGTAGTATAGTGCATTCGATGCGGATTTTTAAGCTGCGTCGATCTGTGTTATCAGATTTGCGCTAGCTTAAAAATGCACCGAGATATCAACTGATATAAGTTTACACTTATATCCTCGATTTTCACCCTGAAGAAATAATTTTTTCGTTGAATAACATTGTCCATCGTCTTTGCCTTGAAAAAAGGAATCTAAAAACATCTACTTTTTGCTAAATTATTTTGAAATTTTTCGAAAAAATTTTTGTCAAAATGTTTTTGGAAGCAATGTTGAGTGTACATGGAAACTCAACATACACTAATGCATCATTTTTCAAACGATCATAACTAATTTGTGTATTAAGCGTTTCTCAATGTAGTATAGTGCATTCGATGCGGATTTTTAAGCTGCGTCGATCTGTGTTATCAGATTTGCGCTAGCTTAAAAATGCACCGAGATATCAACTGATATAAGTTCACACTTATATCCTCAATTTTCACCCTGAAGAATTATTTTTTTCGTCGAATAACATTGTCCATCGTCTTTGCCTTGAAAAATGGAATCTAAAAACATCTACTTTTTGCTAAATTATTTTGAAATTTTTCGAAAAAATTTTTGTCAAAATGTTCTTGGAAGCAATGTTGAGTGTACATGGAAACTCAACATACACTAATGCATCATTTTTCAAACGATCATAACTAATTTTTGTATCAAGCGTTTCTTAATGTAGTATAGTGCATTCGATCCGGATTTTGAAGCTGCGTCGATCTGTGTTATCAGATTTGCGCTAGCTTAAAAATGCACCGAGATATCAACTGATATAAGTTCACACTTATATCCTCGATTTTCACCCTGAAGAATTAATTTTTTCGTTGAATAACATTGTCCATCGTCTTTGCCTTGAAAAATGGAATCTAAAAACATCTACTTTTTGCTAAATTATTTTGAAATTTTTCGAAAAAATTTTTGTCAAAATGTTTTTGGAAGCAATGTTGAGTGTACATGGAAACTCAACATACACTAATGCATCATTTTTCAAACGATCATAACTAATTTTTGTATTAAGCGTTCTTCAATGTAGTATAGTGCATTCGATCCGGATTTTTAAGCTGCGTCGATCTGTGTTATCAGATTTGCGCTAGCTTAAAAATGCACCGAGATATCAACTGATATAAGTTCACACTTATATCCTCGATTTTCACCCTGAAGAAATAATTTTTTCGTTGAATAACATTGTCCATCGTCTTTGCCTTGAAAAAAGGAATCTAAAAACATCTACTTTTTGCTAAATTATTTTGAAATTTTTCGAAAAAATTTTTGTCAAAATGTTTTTGGAAGCAATGTTGAGTGTACATGGAAACTCAACATACACTAATGCATCATTTTTCAAACGATCATAACTAATTTTTGTATTGAGCGTTCTTCAATGTAGTATAGTGCATTCGATGCGGATTTTTAAGCTGCGTCGATCTATGTTATCAGATTTGCGCTAGCTTAAAAATGCACCGAGATATCAACTGATATAAGTTCACACTTATATCCTCGATTTTCACCCTGAAGAATTAATTTTTTCGTTGAATAACATTGTCCATCGTCTTTGCCTTGAAAAAAGGAATCTAAAAACATCTACTTTTTGCTAAATTATTTTGAAATTTTTCGAAAAAATTTTTGTCAAAATGTTTTTGGAAGCAATGTTGAGTGTACATGGAAACTCAACATACACTAATGCATCATTTTTCAAACGATCATAATTAATTTTTGTATTAAGCGTTCTTCCATGTAGTATAGTGCATTCGATGCGGATTTTTAAGCTGCGTCGATCTGTGTTATCAGATTTGCGCTAGCTTAAAAATGTACCGAGATATCAACTGATATAAGTTCACACTTATATCCTAGATTTTCACCCTGAAGAATTAATTTTTTCGTTGAATAACAATGTCCATCGTCTTTGCCTTGAAAAAAGGAATCTAAAAACATCTACTTTTTGCTAAATTATTTTGAAATTTTTCGAAAAAATTTTTGTCAAAATGTTTTTGGAAGCAATGTTGAGTGTACATGGAAACTCAACATACACTAATGCATCATTTTTCAAACGATCATAACTAATTTTTGTATTAAGCGTTTCTCAATGTAGTATAGTGCATTCGATGCGGATTTTTAAGCTGCGTCGATCTGTGTTATCAGATTTGCGCTAGCTTAAAAATGCACCGAGATATCAACTGATATAAGTTTACACTTATATCCTCGATTTTCACCCTGAAGAAATAATTTTTTCGTTGAATAACATTGTCCATCGTCTTTGCCTTGAAAAAAGGAATCTAAAAACATCTACTTTTTGCTAAATTATTTTGAAATTTTTCGAAAAAATTTTTGTCAAAATGTTTTTGGAAGCAATGTTGAGTGTACATGGAAACTCAACATACACTAATGCATCATTTTTCAAACGATCATAACTAATTTGTGTATTAAGCGTTTCTCAATGTAGTATAGTGCATTCGATGCGGATTTTTAAGCTGCGTCGATCTGTGTTATCAGATTTGCGCTAGCTTAAAAATGCACCGAGATATCAACTGATATAAGTTCACACTTATATCCTCAATTTTCACCCTGAAGAATTATTTTTTTCGTCGAATAACATTGTCCATCGTCTTTGCCTTGAAAAATGGAATCTAAAAACATCTACTTTTTGCTAAATTATTTTGAAATTTTTCGAAAAAATTTTTGTCAAAATGTTCTTGGAAGCAATGTTGAGTGTACATGGAAACTCAACATACACTAATGCATCATTTTTCAAACGATCATAACTAATTTTTGTATCAAGCGTTTCTTAATGTAGTATAGTGCATTCGATCCGGATTTTGAAGCTGCGTCGATCTGTGTTATCAGATTTGCGCTAGCTTAAAAATGCACCGAGATATCAACTGATATAAGTTCACACTTATATCCTCGATTTTCACCCTGAAGAATTAGTTTTTTCGTTGAATAACATTGTCCATCGTCTTTGCCTTGAAAAATGGAATCTAAAAACATCTACTTTTTGCTAAATTATTTTGAAATTTTTCGAAAAAATTTTTGTCAAAATGTTTTTGGAAGCAATGTTGAGTGTACATGGAAACTCAACATACACTAATGCATCATTTTTCAAACGATCATAACTAATTTTTGTATTAAGCGTTCTTCAATGTAGTATAGTGCATTCGATCCGGATTTTTAAGCTGCGTCGATCTGTGTTATCAGATTTGCGCTAGCTTAAAAATGCACCGAGATATCAACTGATATAAGTTCACACTTATATCCTCGATTTTCACCCTGAAGAAATAATTTTTTCGTTGAATAACATTGTCCATCGTCTTTGCCTTGAAAAAAGGAATCTAAAAACATCTACTTTTTGCTAAATTATTTTGAAATTTTTCGAAAAAATTTTTGTCAAAATGTTTTTGGAAGCAATGTTGAGTGTACATGGAAACTCAACATACACTAATGCATCATTTTTCAAACGATCATAACTAATTTTTGTATTGAGCGTTCTTCAATGTAGTATAGTGCATTCGATGCGGATTTTTAAGCTGCGTCGATCTATGTTATCAGATTTGCGCTAGCTTAAAAATGCACCGAGATATCAACTGATATAAGTTCACACTTATATCCTCGATTTTCACCCTGAAGAATTAATTTTTTCGTTGAATAACATTGTCCATCGTCTTTGCCTTGAAAAAAGGAATCTAAAAACATCTACTTTTTGCTAAATTATTTTGAAATTTTTCGAAAAAATTTTTGTCAAAATGTTTTTGGAAGCAATGTTGAGTGTACATGGAAACTCAACATACACTAATGCATCATTTTTCAAACGATCATAATTAATTTTTGTATTAAGCGTTCTTCCATGTAGTATAGTGCATTCGATGCGGATTTTTAAGCTGCGTCGATCTGTGTTATCAGATTTGCGCTAGCTTAAAAATGTACCGAGATATCAACTGATATAAGTTCACACTTATATCCTAGATTTTCACCCTGAAGAATTAATTTTTTCGTTGAATAACAATGTCCATCGTCTTTGCCTTGAAAAAAGGAATCTAAAAACATCTACTTTTTGCTAAATTATTTTGAAATTTTTCGAAAAAATTTTTGTCAAAATGTTTTTGGAAGCAATGTTGAGTGTACATGGAAACTCAACATACACTAATGCATCATTTTTCAAACGATCATAACTAATTTTTGTATTGAGCGTTCTTCAATGTAGTATAGTGCATTCGATGCGGATTTTTAAGCTGCGTCGATCTGTGTTATCAGATTTGCGCTAGCTTAAAAATGCACCGAGATATCAACTGATATAAGTTCACACTTATATCCTCGATTTTCACCCGGAAGAATTAATTTTTTCGTTGAATAACATTGTCCATCGTCTTTGCCTTGAAAAAAGGAATCTAAAAACATCTACTTTTTGCTAAATTATTTTGAAATTTTTCGAAAAAATTTTTGTCAAAATGTTTTTGGAAGCAATGTTGAGTGTACATGGAAACTCAACATACACTAATGCATCATTTTTCAAACGATCATAACTAATTTTTGTATTAAGCGTTTCTCAATGTAGTATAGTGCATTCGATGCGGATTTTTAAGCTGCGGCGATCTGTGTTATCAGATTTGCGCTAGCTTAAAAATGCACCGAGATATCAACTGATATAAGTTCACACTTATATCCTCGATTTTCACCCTGAAGAAATAATTTTTTCGTTGAATAACATTGTCCATCGTCTTTGCCTTGAAAAAAGGAATCTAAAAACATCTACTTTTTGCTAAATTATTTTGAAATTTTTCGAAAAAATTTTTGTCAAAATGTTTTTGGAAGCAATGTTGAGTGTACATGGAAACTCAACATACACTAATGCATCATTTTTCAAACGATCATAACTAATTTTTGTATTGAGCGTTCTTCAATGTAGTATAGTGCATTCGATGCGGATTTTTAAGCTGCGTCGATCTGTGTTATCAGATTTGCGCTAGCTTAAAAATGCACCGAGATATCAACTGATATAAGTTCACACTTATATCCTCGATTTTCACCCTGAAGAATTAATTTTTTCGTTGAATAACATTGTCCATCGTCTTTGCCTTGAAAAATGAAATCTAAAAACATCTACTTTTTGCTAAATTATTTTGAAATTTTTCGAAAAAATTTTTGTCAAAATGTTTTTGGAAGCAATGTTGAGTGTACATGGAAACTTAACATACACTAATGCATCATTTTTCAAATGATTATAACTAATTTTTGTATCAAGCGTTTCTCAATGTAGTATAGTGCATTCGATGCGGATTTTTAAGCTGCGTCGATCTGTGTTATCAGATTTGCGCTAGCTTAAAAATGCACCGAGATATCAACTGATATAAGTTCACACTTATATCCTCGATTTTCACCCTGAAGAATTAATTTTTTCGTTGAATAACATTGTCCATCGTCTTTGCCTTGAAAAAAGGAATCTAATAACATCTACGTTTTGCTAAATTATTTTGAAATTTTTCGAAAAAATTTTTGTCAAAATGTTTTTGGAAGCAATGTTGAGTGTACATGGAAACTCAACATACACTAATGCATCATTTTTCAAACCATCATAACTAATTTTTGTATCAAGCGTTTCTCAATGTAGTATAGTGCATTCGATCCGGATTTTTAAGCTGCGTCGATCTGTGTTATCAGATTTGCGCTAGCTTAAAAATGCACCGAGATATCAACTGATATAAGTTCACACTTATATCCTCGATTTTCACCCTGAAGAAATAATTTTTTCGTTGAATAACATTGTCCATCGTCTTTGCCTTGAAAAAAGGAATCTAATAACATCTACTTTTTGCTAAATTATTTTGAAATTTTTCGAAAAAATTTTTGTCAAAATGTTTTTGGAAGCAATGTTGAGTGTACATGGAAACTCAACATACACTAATGCATCATTTTTCAAACGATTATAACTAATTTTTGTATCAAGCGTTTCTCAATGTAGTATAGTGCATTCGATGCGGATTTTTAAGCTGCGCCGATCTGTGTTATCAGATTTGCGCTAGCTTAAAAATGCACCGAGATATCAACTTTTATAAGTTCACACTTATATCCTCGATTTTCACCCTGAAGAATTAATTTTTTCGTTGAATAACATTGTCCATCGTCTTTGCCTTGAAAAATGAAATCTAAAAACATCTACTTTTTGCTAAATTATTTTGAAATTTTTCGAAAAAATTTTTGTCAAAATGTTTTTGGAAGCAATGTTGAGTGTACATGGAAACTTAACATACACTAATGCATCATTTTTCAAATGATTATAACTAATTTTTGTATCAAGCGTTTCTCAATGTAGTATAGTGCATTCGATGCGGATTTTTAAGCTGCGTCGATCTGTGTTATCAGATTTGCGCTAGCTTAAAAATGCACCGAGATATCAACTGATATAAGTTCACACTTATATCCTCGATTTTCACCCTGAAGAATTAATTTTTTCGTTGAATAACATTGTCCATCGTCTTTGCCTTGAAAAAAAGAATCTAATAACATCTACGTTTTGCTAAATTATTTTGAAATTTTTCGAAAAAATTTTTGTCAAAATGTTTTTGGAAGCAATGTTGAGTGTACATGGAAACTCAACATACACTAATGCATCATTTTTCAAACCATCATAACTAATTTTTGTATCAAGCGTTTCTCAATGTAGTATAGTGCATTCGATGCGGATTTTTAAGCTGCGTCGATCTGTGTTATCAGATTTGCGCTAGCTTAAAAATGCACCGAGATATCAACTGATATAAGTTCACACTTATATCCTCGATTTTCACCCTGAAGAATTAATTTTTTCGTTGAATAACATTGTCCATCGTCTTTGCCTTGAAAAATGAAATCTAAAAACATCTACTTTTTGCTAAATTATTTTGAAATTTTTCGAAAAAATTTTTGTCAAAATGTTTTTGGAAGCAATGTTGAGTGTACATGGAAACTCAACATACACTAATGCATCATTTTTCAAACGATTATAACTAATTTTTGTATCAAGCGTTTCTCAATGTAGTATAGTGCATTCGATGCGGATTTTTAAGCTGCGTCGATCTGTGTTATCAGATTTGCGCTAGCTTAAAAATGCACCGAGATATCAACTTTTATAAGTTCACACTTATATCCTCGATTTTCACCCTGAAGAATTAATTTTTTCGTTGAATAACATTGTCCATCGTCTTTGCCTTGAAAAATGAAATCTAAAAACATCTACTTTTTGCTAAATTATTTTGAAATTTTTTGAAAAAATTTTTGTCAAAATGTTTTTGGAAGCAATGTTGAGTGTACATGGAAACTTAACATACACTAATGCATCATTTTTCAAATGATTATAACTAATTTTTGTATCAAGCGTTTCTCAATGTAGTATAGTGCATTCGATGCGGATTTTTAAGCTGCGTCGATCTGTGTTATCAGATTTGCGCTAGCTTAAAAATGCACCGAGATATCAACTGATATAAGTTCACACTTATATCCTCGATTTTCACCCTGAAGAATTAATTTTTTCGTTGAATAACATTGTCCATCGTCTTTGCCTTGAAAAAAGGAATCTAATAACATCTACGTTTTGCTAAATTATTTTGAAATTTTTCGAAAAAATTTTTGTCAAAATGTTTTTGGAAGCAATGTTGAGTGTACATGGAAACTCAACATACACTAATGCATCATTTTTCAAACCATCATAACTAATTTTTGTATCAAGCGTTTCTCAATGTAGTATAGTGCATTCGATGCGGATTTTTAAGCTGCGTCGATCTGTGTTATCAGATTTGCGCTAGCTTAAAAATGCACCGAGATATCAACTGATATAAGTTCACACTTATATCCTCGATTTTCACCCTGAAGAATTAATTTTTTCGTTGAATAACATTGTCCATCGTCTTTGCCTTGAAAAATGAAATCTAAAAACATCTACTTTTTGCTAAATTATTTTGAAATTTTTCGAAAAAATTTTTGTCAAAATGTTTTTGGAAGCAATGTTGAGTGTACATGGAAACTCAACATACACTAATGCATCATTTTTCAAACGATTATAACTAATTTTTGTATCAAGCGTTTCTCAATGTAGTATAGTGCATTCGATGCGGATTTTTAAGCTGCGTCGATCTGTGTTATCAGATTTGCGCTAGCTTAAAAATGCACCGAGATATCAACTTTTATAAGTTCACACTTATATCCTCGATTTTCACCCTGAAGAATTAATTTTTTCGTTGAATAACATTGTCCATCGTCTTTGCCTTGAAAAATGAAATCTAAAAACATCTACTTTTTGCTAAATTATTTTGAAATTTTTCGAAAAAATTTTTGTCAAAATGTTTTTGGAAGCAATGTTGAGTGTACATGGAAACTCAACATACACTAATGCATCATTTTTCAAACGATCATAACTAATTTTTGTATTAAGCGTTTCTCAATGTAGTATAGTGCATTCGATGCGGATTTTTAAGCTGCGTCGATCTGTGTTATCAGATTTGCGCTAGCTTAAAAATGCACCGAGATATCAACTGATATAAGTTCACACTTATATCCTCGATTTTCACCCTGAAGAATTAATTTTTTCGTTGAATAACATTGTCCATCGTCTTTGCCTTGAAAAATGAAATCTAAAAACATCTACTTTCTGCTAAATTATTTTGAAATTTTTTGAAAAAATTTTTGTCAAAATGTTTTTGGAAGCAATGTTGAGTGTACATGGAAACTTAACATACACTAATGCATCATTTTTCAAATGATTATAACTAATTTTTGTATCAAGCGTTTCTCAATGTAGTATAGTGCATTCGATGCGGATTTTTAAGCTGCGTCGATCTGTGTTATCAGATTTGCGCTAGCTTAAAAATGCACCGAGATATCAACTGATATAAGTTCACACTTATATCCTCGATTTTCACCCTGAAGAATTAATTTTTTCGTTGAATAACATTGTCCATCGTCTTTGCCTTGAAAAAAGGAATCTAATAACATCTACGTTTTGCTAAATTATTTTGAAATTTTTCGAAAAAATTTTTGTCAAAATGTTTTTGGAAGCAATGTTGAGTGTACATGGAAACTCAACATACACTAATGCATCATTTTTCAAACCATCATAACTAATTTTTGTATCAAGCGTTTCTCAATGTAGTATAGTGCATTCGATGCGGATTTTTAAGCTGCGTCGATCTGTGTTATCAGATTTGCGCTAGCTTAAAAATGCACCGAGATATCAACTGATATAAGTTCACACTTATATCCTCGATTTTCACCCTGAAGAATTAATTTTTTCGTTGAATAACATTGTCCATCGTCTTTGCCTTGAAAAATGAAATCTAAAAACATCTACTTTTTGCTAAATTATTTTGAAATTTTTCGAAAAAATTTTTGTCAAAATGTTTTTGGAAGCAATGTTGAGTGTACATGGAAACTCAACATACACTAATGCATCATTTTTCAAACGATTATAACTAATTTTTGTATCAAGCGTTTCTCAATGTAGTATAGTGCATTCGATGCGGATTTTTAAGCTGCGTCGATCTGTGTTATCAGATTTGCGCTAGCTTAAAAATGCACCGAGATATCAACTTTTATAAGTTCACACTTATATCCTCGATTTTCACCCTGAAGAATTAATTTTTTCGTTGAATAACATTGTCCATCGTCTTTGCCTTGAAAAATGAAATCTAAAAACATCTACTTTTTGCTAAATTATTTTGAAATTTTTCGAAAAAATTTTTGTCAAAATGTTTTTGGAAGCAATGTTGAGTGTACATGGAAACTCAACATACACTAATGCATCATTTTTCAAACGATCATAACTAATTTTTGTATTAAGCGTTTCTCAATGTAGTATAGTGCATTCGATGCGGATTTTTAAGCTGCGTCGATCTGTGTTATCAGATTTGCGCTAGCTTAAAAATGCACCGAGATATCAACTGATATAAGTTCACACTTATATCCTCGATTTTCACCCTGAAGAAATAATTTTTTCGTTGAATAACATTGTCCATCGTCTTTGCCTTGAAAAATGGAATCTAAAAACATCTACTTTTTGCTAAATTATTTTGAAATTTTTCGAAAAAATTTTTGTCAAAATGTTTTTGGAAGCAATGTTGAGTGTACATGGAAACTCAACATACACTAATGCATCATTTTTCAAACGATCATAACTAATTTTTGTATTAAGCGTTTCTCAATGTAGTATAGTGCATTCGATGCGGATTTTTAAGCTGCGTCGATCTGTGTTATCAGATTTGCGCTAGCTTAAAAATGCACCGAGATATCAACTGATATAAGTTCACACTTATATCCTCGATTTTCACCCTGAAGAAATAATTTTTTCGTTGAATAACATTGTCCATCGTCTTTGCCTTGAAAAATGGAATCTAAAAACATCTACTTTTTGCTAAATTATTTTGAAATTTTTCGAAAAAATTTTTGTCAAAATGTTTTTGGAAGCAATGTTGAGTGTACATGGAAACTCAACATACACTAATGCATCATTTTTCAAACGATCATAACTAATTTTTGTATTAAGCGTTTCTCAATGTAGTATAGTGCATTCGATGCGGATTTTTAAGCTGCGTCGATCTGTGTTATCAGATTTGCGCTAGCTTAAAAATGCACCGAGATATCAACTGATATAAGTTCACACTTATATCCTCGATTTTCACCCTGAAGAATTAATTTTTTCGTTGAATAACATTGTCCATCGTCTTTGCCTTGAAAAATGAAATCTAAAAACATCTACTTTTTGCTAAATTATTTTGAAATTTTTCGAAAAAATTTTTGTCAAAATGTTTTTGGAAGCAATGTTGAGTGTACATGGAAACTTAACATACACTAATGCATCATTTTTCAAATGATTATAACTAATTTTTGTATCAAGCGTTTCTCAATGTAGTATAGTGCATTCGATGCGGATTTTTAAGCTGCGTCGATCTGTGTTATCAGATTTGCGCTAGCTTAAAAATGCACCGAGATATCAACTGATATAAGTTCACACTTATATCCTCGATTTTCACCCTGAAGAATTAATTTTTTCGTTGAATAACATTGTCCATCGTCTTTGCCTTGAAAAAAGGAATCTAATAACATCTACGTTTTGCTAAATTATTTTGAAATTTTTCGAAAAAATTTTTGTCAAAATGTTTTTGGAAGCAATGTTGAGTGTACATGGAAACTCAACATACACTAATGCATCATTTTTCAAACCATCATAACTAATTTTTGTATCAAGCGTTTCTCAATGTAGTATAGTGCATTCGATGCGGATTTTTAAGCTGCGTCGATCTGTGTTATCAGATTTGCGCTAGCTTAAAAATGCACCGAGATATCAACTGATATAAGTTCACACTTATATCCTCGATTTTCACCCTGAAGAATTAATTTTTTCGTTGAATAACATTGTCCATCGTCTTTGCCTTGAAAAATGAAATCTAAAAACATCTACTTTTTGCTAAATTATTTTGAAATTTTTCGAAAAAATTTTTGTCAAAATGTTTTTGGAAGCAATGTTGAGTGTACATGGAAACTCAACATACACTAATGCATCATTTTTCAAACGATTATAACTAATTTTTGTATCAAGCGTTTCTCAATGTAGTATAGTGCATTCGATGCGGATTTTTAAGCTGCGTCGATCTGTGTTATCAGATTTGCGCTAGCTTAAAAATGCACCGAGATATCAACTTTTATAAGTTCACACTTATATCCTCGATTTTCACCCTGAAGAATTAATTTTTTCGTTGAATAACATTGTCCATCGTCTTTGCCTTGAAAAATGAAATCTAAAAACATCTACTTTTTGCTAAATTATTTTGAAATTTTTCGAAAAAATTTTTGTCAAAATGTTTTTGGAAGCAATGTTGAGTGTACATGGAAACTCAACATACACTAATGCATCATTTTTCAAACGATCATAACTAATTTTTGTATTAAGCGTTTCTCAATGTAGTATAGTGCATTCGATGCGGATTTTTAAGCTGCGTCGATCTGTGTTATCAGATTTGCGCTAGCTTAAAAATGCACCGAGATATCAACTGATATAAGTTCACACTTATATCCTCGATTTTCACCCTGAAGAATTAATTTTTTCGTTGAATAACATTGTCCATCGTCTTTGCCTTGAAAAATGAAATCTAAAAACATCTACTTTTTGCTAAATTATTTTAAAATTTTTCGAAAAAATTTTTGTCAAAATGTTTTTGGAAGCAATGTTGAGTGTACATGGAAACTCAACATACACTAATGCATCATTTTTCAAACGATCATAACTAATTTTTGTATTAAGCGTTTCTCAATGTAGTATAGTGCATTCGATGCGGATTTTTAAGCTGCGTCGATCTGTGTTATCAGATTTGCGCTAGCTTAAAAATGCACCGAGATATCAACTGATATAAGTTCACACTTATATCCTCGATTTTCACCCTGAAGAAATAATTTTTTCGTTGAATAACATTGTCCATCGTCTTTGCCTTGAAAAATGAAATCTAAAAACATCTACTTTTTGCTAAATTATTTTGAAATTTTTCGAAAAAATTTTTGTCAAAATGTTTTTGGAAGCAATGTTGAGTGTACATGGAAACTCAACATACACTAATGCATCATTTTTCAAACGATCATAACTAATTTTTGTATTAAGCGTTTCTCAATGTAGTATAGTGCATTCGATGCGGATTTTTGAGCTGCGTCGATCTGTGTTATCAGATTTGCGCTAGCTTAAAAATGCACCGAGATATCAACTGATATGTGTTCACACATATATCCTCGATTTTCACCCTGAAGAATTAATTTTTTCGTTGAATAACATTGTCCATCGTCTTTGCCTTGAAAAAAGGAATCTAAAAACATCTACTTTTTGCTAAATTATTTTGAAATTTTTCGAAAAAATTTTTGTCAAAATGTTTTTGGAAGCAATGTTGAGTGTACATGGAAACTCAACATACACTAATGCATCATTTTTCAAACGATCATAACTAATTTTTGTATTAAGCGTTTCTCAATGTAGTATAGTGCATTCGATGCGGATTTTTGAGCTGCGTCGATCTGTGTTATCAGATTTGCGCTAGCTTGAAAATGCACCGAGATATCAACTGATATAAGTTCACACTTATATCCTCGATTTTCACCCTGAAGAATTATTTTTTTCGTTGAATAACATTGTCCATCGTCTTTGCCTTGAAAAACGGAATCTAAAAACATCTACTTTTTGCTAAATTATTTTGAAATTTTTCGAAAAAATTTTTGTCAAAATGTTTTTGGAAGCAATGTTGAGTGTACATGGAAACTCAACATACACTAATGCATCATTTTTCAAACGATCATAACTAATTTTTGTATTAAGCGTTTCTCAATGTAGTATAGTGCATTCGATGCGGATTTTTAAGCTGCGTCGATCTGTGTTATCAGATTTGCGCTAGCTTAAAAATGCACCGAGATATCAACTGATATAAGTTCACACTTATATCCTCGATTTTCACCCTGAAGAAATAATTTTTTCGTTGAATAACATTGTCCATCGTCTTTGCCTTGAAAAATGAAATCTAAAAACATCTACTTTTTGCTAAATTATTTTGAAATTTTTCGAAAAAATTTTTGTCAAAATGTTTTTGGAAGCAATGTTGAGTGTACATGGAAACTCAACATACACTAATGCATCATTTTTCAAACGATCATAACTAATTTTTGTATTAAGCGTTTCTCAATGTAGTATAGTGCATTCGATGCGGATTTTTGAGCTGCGTCGATCTGTGTTATCAGATTTGCGCTAGCTTAAAAATGCACCGAGATATCAACTGATATGTGTTCACACATATATCCTCGATTTTCACCCTGAAGAATTAATTTTTTCGTTGAATAACATTGTCCATCGTCTTTGCCTTGAAAAAAGGAATCTAAAAACATCTACTTTTTGCTAAATTATTTTGAAATTTTTCGAAAAAATTTTTGTCAAAATGTTTTTGGAAGCAATGTTGAGTGTACATGGAAACTCAACATACACTAATGCATCATTTTTCAAACGATCATAACTAATTTTTGTATTAAGCGTTTCTCAATGTAGTATAGTGCATTCGATGCGGATTTTTGAGCTGCGTCGATCTGTGTTATCAGATTTGCGCTAGCTTGAAAATGCACCGAGATATCAACTGATATAAGTTCACACTTATATCCTCGATTTTCACCCTGAAGAATTATTTTTTTCGTTGAATAACATTGTCCATCGTCTTTGCCTTGAAAAACGGAATCTAAAAACATCTACTTTTTGCTAAATTATTTTGAAATTTTTCGAAAAAATTTTTGTCAAAATGTTTTTGGAAGCAATGTTGAGTGTACATGGAAACTCAACATACACTAATGCATCATTTTTCAAACGATCATAACTAATTTTTGTATTAAGCGTTTCTCAATGTAGTATAGTGCATTCGATGCGGATTTTTAAGCTGCGTCGATCTGTGTTATCAGATTTGCGCTAGCTTAAAAATGCACCGAGATATCAACTGATATAAGTTCACACTTATATCCTCGATTTTCACCCTGAAGAAATAATTTTTTCGTTGAATAACATTGTCCATCGTCTTTGCCTTGAAAAATGAAATCTAAAAACATCTACTTTTTGCTAAATTATTTTGAAATTTTTCGAAAAAATTTTTGTCAAAATGTTTTTGGAAGCAATGTTGAGTGTACATGGAAACTCAACATACACTAATGCATCATTTTTCAAACGATCATAACTAATTTTTGTATTAAGCGTTTCTCAATGTAGTATAGTGCATTCGATGCGGATTTTTGAGCTGCGTCGATCTGTGTTATCAGATTTGCGCTAGCTTAAAAATGCACCGAGATATCAACTGATATGTGTTCACACATATATCCTCGATTTTCACCCTGAAGAATTAATTTTTTCGTTGAATAACATTGTCCATCGTCTTTGCCTTGAAAAAAGGAATCTAAAAACATCTACTTTTTGCTAAATTATTTTGAAATTTTTCGAAAAAATTTTTGTCAAAATGTTTTTGGAAGCAATGTTGAGTGTACATGGAAACTCAACATACACTAATGCATTGTTTTTCAAACGATCATAACTAATTTTATTATTAAGCGTTTCTCAATGTAGTATAGTGCATTCGATGCGGATTGTTGAGCTGCGTCGATCTGTGTTATCAGATTTGCGCTAGCTTAAAAATGCACCGAGATATCAACTGATATGAGTTCACACTTAAATCCTCGATTTTCACCCTGAAGAATTAATTTTTTCGTTGAATAACATTGTCCATCGTCTTTGCCTTGAAAAAAGGAATCTAAAAACATCTACTTTTTGCTAAATTATTTTGAAATTTTTCGAAAAAATTTTTGTCAAAATGTTTTTGGAAGCAATGTTGAGTGTACATGGAAACTCAACATACACTAATGCATCATTTTTCAAACGATCATAACTAATTTTTGTATTAAGCGTTTCTCAATGTAGTATAGTGCATTCGATGCGGATTTTTAAGCTGCGTCGATCTGTGTTATCAGATTTGCGCTAGCTTAAAAATGCACCGAGATATCAACTGATATAAGTTCACACTTATATCCTCGATTTTCACCCTGAAGAATTATTTTTTTCGTTGAATAACATTGTCCATCGTCTTTGCCTTGAAAAACGGAATCTAAAAACATCTACTTTTTGCTAAATTATTTTG
Source organism: Auanema rhodensis (assembly GCA_964057225.1). NCBI lineage: Eukaryota > Metazoa > Nematoda > Chromadorea > Rhabditida > Rhabditidae > Auanema > Auanema rhodense. The sequence continues at coordinate 1,464,132 of OZ059899.1, read as the reverse complement.
AAATTTTTCGAAAAAATTTTTGTCAAAATGTTTTTGGAAGCAATGTTGAGTGTACATGGAAACTCAACATACACTAATGCATCATTTTTCAAACGATCATAACTAATTTTTGTATTAAGCGTTTCTCAATGTAGTATAGTGCATTCGATGCGGATTTTTAAGCTGCGTCGATCTGTGTTATCAGATTTGCGCTAGCTTAAAAATGCACCGAGATATCAACTGATATAAGTTCACACTTATATCCTCGATTTTCACCCTGAAGAATTAATTTTTTCGTTGAATAACATTGTCCATCGTCTTTGCCTTGAAAAATGAAATCTAAAAACATCTACTTTTTGCTAAATTATTTTGAAATTTTTCGAAAAAATTTTTGTCAAAATGTTTTTGGAAGCAATGTTGAGTGTACATGGAAACTCAACATACACTAATGCATCATTTTTCAAACGATTATAACTAATTTTTGTATCAAGCGTTTCTCAATGTAGTATAGTGCATTCGATGCGGATTTTTAAGCTGCGTCGATCTGTGTTATCAGATTTGCGCTAGCTTAAAAATGCACCGAGATATCAACTTTTATAAGTTCACACTTATATCCTCGATTTTCACCCTGAAGAATTAATTTTTTCGTTGAATAACATTGTCCATCGTCTTTGCCTTGAAAAATGGAATCTAAAAACATCTACTTTTTGCTAAATTATTTTGAAATTTTTCGAAAAAATTTTTGTCAAAATGTTTTTGGAAGCAATGTTGAGTGTACATGGAAACTCAACATACACTAATGCATCATTTTTCAAACGATTATAACTAATTTTTGTATTAAGCGTTTCTCAATGTAGTATAGTGCATTCGATGCGGATTTTTAAGCTGCGTCGATCTGTGTTATCAGATTTGCGCTAGCTTAAAAATGCACCGAGATATCAACTTTTATAAGTTCACACTTATATCCTCGATTTTCACCCTGAAGAATTAATTTTTTCGTTGAATAACATTGTCCATCGTCTTTGCCTTGAAAAATGGAATCTAAAAACATCTACTTTTTGCTAAATTATTTTGAAATTTTTCGAAAAAATTTTTGTCAAAATGTTTTTGGAAGCAATGTTGAGTGTACATGGAAACTCAACATACACTAATGCATCATTTTTCAAACGATCATAACTAATTTTTGTATTAAGCGTTTCTCAATGTAGTATAGTGCATTCGATGCGGATTTTTAAGCTGCGTCGATCTGTGTTATCAGATTTGCGCTAGCTTAAAAATGCACCGAGATATCAACTGATATAAGTTCACACTTATATCCTCGATTTTCACCCTGAAGAAATAATTTTTTCGTTGAATAACATTGTCCATCGTCTTTGCCTTGAAAAATGGAATCTAAAAACATCTACTTTTTGCTAAATTATTTTGAAATTTTTCGAAAAAATTTTTGTCAAAATGTTTTTGGAAGCAATGTTGAGTGTACATGGAAACTCAACATACACTAATGCATCATTTTTCAAACGATCATAACTAATTTTTGTATTAAGCGTTTCTCAATGTAGTATAGTGCATTCGATGCGGATTTTTAAGCTGCGTCGATCTGTGTTATCAGATTTGCGCTAGCTTAAAAATGCACCGAGATATCAACTGATATAAGTTCACACTTATATCCTCGATTTTCACCCTGAAGAATTAATTTTTTCGTTGAATAACATTGTCCATCGTCTTTGCCTTGAAAAATGAAATCTAAAAACATCTACTTTTTGCTAAATTATTTTGAAATTTTTCGAAAAAATTTTTGTCAAAATGTTTTTGGAAGCAATGTTGAGTGTACATGGAAACTCAACATACACTAATGCATCATTTTTCAAACGATTATAACTAATTTTTGTATTAAGCGTTTCTCAATGTAGTATAGTGCATTCGATGCGGATTTTTAAGCTGCGTCGATCTGTGTTATCAGATTTGCGCTAGCTTAAAAATGCACCGAGATATCAACTGATATAAGTTCACACTTATATCCTCGATTTTCACCCTGAAGAAATAATTTTTTCGTTGAATAACATTGTCCATCGTCTTTGCCTTGAAAAATGGAATCTAAAAACATCTACTTTTTGCTAAATTATTTTGAAATTTTTCGAAAAAATTTTTGTCAAAATGTTTTTGGAAGCAATGTTGAGTGTACATGGAAACTCAACATACACTAATGCATCATTTTTCAAACGATTATAACTAATTTTTGTATTAAGCGTTTCTCAATGTAGTATAGTGCATTCGATGCGGATTTTTAAGCTGCGTCGATCTGTGTTATCAGATTTGCGCTAGCTTAAAAATGCACCGAGATATCAACTTTTATAAGTTCACACTTATATCCTCGATTTTCACCCTGAAGAATTAATTTTTTCGTTGAATAACATTGTCCATCGTCTTTGCCTTGAAAAATGGAATCTAAAAACATCTACTTTTTGCTAAATTATTTTGAAATTTTTCGAAAAAATTTTTGTCAAAATGTTTTTGGAAGCAATGTTGAGTGTACATGGAAACTCAACATACACTAATGCATCATTTTTCAAACGATCATAACTAATTTTTGTATTAAGCGTTTCTCAATGTAGTATAGTGCATTCGATGCGGATTTTTAAGCTGCGTCGATCTGTGTTATCAGATTTGCGCTAGCTTAAAAATGCACCGAGATATCAACTGATATAAGTTCACACTTATATCCTCGATTTTCACCCTGAAGAAATAATTTTTTCGTTGAATAACATTGTCCATCGTCTTTGCCTTGAAAAATGGAATCTAAAAACATCTACTTTTTGCTAAATTATTTTGAAATTTTTCGAAAAAATTTTTGTCAAAATGTTTTTGGAAGCAATGTTGAGTGTACATGGAAACTCAACATACACTAATGCATCATTTTTCAAACGATCATAACTAATTTTTGTATTAAGCGTTTCTCAATGTAGTATAGTGCATTCGATGCGGATTTTTAAGCTGCGTCGATCTGTGTTATCAGATTTGCGCTAGCTTAAAAATGCACCGAGATATCAACTGATATAAGTTCACACTTATATCCTCGATTTTCACCCTGAAGAATTAATTTTTTCGTTGAATAACATTGTCCATCGTCTTTGCCTTGAAAAATGAAATCTAAAAACATCTACTTTTTGCTAAATTATTTTGAAATTTTTCGAAAAAATTTTTGTCAAAATGTTTTTGGAAGCAATGTTGAGTGTACATGGAAACTCAACATACACTAATGCATCATTTTTCAAACGATTATAACTAATTTTTGTATTAAGCGTTTCTCAATGTAGTATAGTGCATTCGATGCGGATTTTTAAGCTGCGTCGATCTGTGTTATCAGATTTGCGCTAGCTTAAAAATGCACCGAGATATCAACTGATATAAGTTCACACTTATATCCTCGATTTTCACCCTGAAGAAATAATTTTTTCGTTGAATAACATTGTCCATCGTCTTTGCCTTGAAAAATGGAATCTAAAAACATCTACTTTTTGCTAAATTATTTTGAAATTTTTCGAAAAAATTTTTGTCAAAATGTTTTTGGAAGCAATGTTGAGTGTACATGGAAACTCAACATACACTAATGCATCATTTTTCAAACGATCATAACTAATTTTTGTATTAAGCGTTTCTCAATGTAGTATAGTGCATTCGATGCGGATTTTTAAGCTGCGTCGATCTGTGTTATCAGATTTGCGCTAGCTTAAAAATGCACCGAGATATCAACTGATATAAGTTCACACTTATATCCTCGATTTTCACCCTGAAGAATTAATTTTTTCGTTGAATAACATTGTCCATCGTCTTTGCCTTGAAAAATGTAATCTAAAAACATCTACTTTTTGCTAAATTATTTTGAAATTTTTCGAAAAAATTTTTGTCAAAATGTTTTTGGAAGCAATGTTGAGTGTACATGGAAACTCAACATACACTAATGCATCATTTTTCAAACGATTATAACTAATTTTTGTATTAAGCGTTTCTCAATGTAGTATAGTGCATTCGATGCGGATTTTTAAGCTGCGTCGATCTGTGTTATCAGATTTGCGCTAGCTTAAAAATGCACCGAGATATCAACTGATATAAGTTCACACTTATATCCTCGATTTTCACCCTGAAGAAATAATTTTTTCGTTGAATAACATTGTCCATCGTCTTTGCCTTGAAAAATGGAATCTAAAAACATCTACTTTTTGCTAAATTATTTTGAAATTTTTCGAAAAAATTTTTGTCAAAATGTTTTTGGAAGCAATGTTGAGTGTACATGGAAACTCAACATACACTAATGCATCATTTTTCAAACGATCATAACTAATTTTTGTATTAAGCGTTTCTCAATGTAGTATAGTGCATTCGATGCGGATTTTTAAGCTGCGTCGATCTGTGTTATCAGATTTGCGCTAGCTTAAAAATGCACCGAGATATCAACTGATATAAGTTCACACTTATATCCTCGATTTTCACCCTGAAGAATTAATTTTTTCGTTGAATAACATTGTCCATCGTCTTTGCCTTGAAAAATGAAATCTAAAAACATCTACTTTTTGCTAAATTATTTTGAAATTTTTCGAAAAAATTTTTGTCAAAATGTTTTTGGAAGCAATGTTGAGTGTACATGGAAACTCAACATACACTAATGCATCATTTTTCAAACGATTATAACTAATTTTTGTATCAAGCGTTTCTCAATGTAGTATAGTGCATTCGATGCGGATTTTTAAGCTGCGTCGATCTGTGTTATCAGATTTGCGCTAGCTTAAAAATGCACCGAGATATCAACTTTTATAAGTTCACACTTATATCCTCGATTTTCACCCTGAAGAATTAATTTTTTCGTTGAATAACATTGTCCATCGTCTTTGCCTTGAAAAATGAAATCTAAAAACATCTACTTTTTGCTAAATTATTTTGAAATTTTTCGAAAAAATTTTTGTCAAAATGTTTTTGGAAGCAATGTTGAGTGTACATGGAAACTCAACATACACTAATGCATCATTTTTCAAACGATTATAACTAATTTTTGTATTAAGCGTTTCTCAATGTAGTATAGTGCATTCGATGCGGATTTTTAAGCTGCGTCGATCTGTGTTATCAGATTTGCGCTAGCTTAAAAATGCACCGAGATATCAACTGATATAAGTTCACACTTATATCCTCGATTTTCACCCTGAAGAAATAATTTTTTCGTTGAATAACATTGTCCATCGTCTTTGCCTTGAAAAATGGAATCTAAAAACATCTACTTTTTGCTAAATTATTTTGAAATTTTTCGAAAAAATTTTTGTCAAAATGTTTTTGGAAGCAATGTTGAGTGTACATGGAAACTCAACATACACTAATGCATCATTTTTCAAACGATCATAACTAATTTTTGTATTAAGCGTTTCTCAATGTAGTATAGTGCATTCGATGCGGATTTTTGAGCTGCGTCGATCTGTGTTATCAGATTTGCGCTAGCTTAAAAATGCACCGAGATATCAACTGATATAAGTTCACACTTATATCCTCGATTTTCACCCTGAAGAATTAATTTTTTCGTTGAATAACATTGTCCATCGTCTTTGCCTTGAAAAATGAAATCTAAAAACATCTACTTTTTGCTAAATTATTTTGAAATTTTTCGAAAAAATTTTTGTCAAAATGTTTTTGGAAGCAATGTTGAGTGTACATGGAAACTCAACATACACTAATGCATCATTTTTCAAACGATCATAACTAATTTTTGTATTAAGCGTTTCTCAATGTAGTATAGTGCATTCGATGCGGATTTTTAAGCTGCGTCGATCTGTGTTATCAGATTTGCGCTAGCTTAAAAATGCACCGAGATATCAACTGATATAAGTTCACACTTATATCCTCGATTTTCACCCTGAAGAAATAATTTTTTCGTTGAATAACATTGTCCATCGTCTTTGCCTTGAAAAATGGAATCTAAAAACATCTACTTTTTGCTAAATTATTTTGAAATTTTTCGAAAAAATTTTTGTCAAAATGTTTTTGGAAGCAATGTTGAGTGTACATGGAAACTCAACATACACTAATGCATCATTTTTCAAACGATCATAACTAATTTTTGTATTAAGCGTTTCTCAATGTAGTATAGTGCATTCGATGCGGATTTTTAAGCTGCGTCGATCTGTGTTATCAGATTTGCGCTAGCTTAAAAATGCACCGAGATATCAACTGATATAAGTTCACACTTATATCCTCGATTTTCACCCTGAAGAATTAATTTTTTCGTTGAATAACATTGTCCATCGTCTTTGCCTTGAAAAATGAAATCTAAAAACATCTACTTTTTGCTAAATTATTTTGAAATTTTTCGAAAAAATTTTTGTCAAAATGTTTTTGGAAGCAATGTTGAGTGTACATGGAAACTCAACATACACTAATGCATCATTTTTCAAACGATTATAACTAATTTTTGTATCAAGCGTTTCTCAATGTAGTATAGTGCATTCGATGCGGATTTTTAAGCTGCGTCGATCTGTGTTATCAGATTTGCGCTAGCTTAAAAATGCACCGAGATATCAACTTTTATAAGTTCACACTTATATCCTCGATTTTCACCCTGAAGAATTAATTTTTTCGTTGAATAACATTGTCCATCGTCTTTGCCTTGAAAAATGAAATCTAAAAACATCTACTTTTTGCAAATTATTTTGAAATTTTTCGAAAAAATTTTTGTCAAAATGTTTTTGGAAGCAATGTTGAGTGTACATGGAAACTTAACATACACTAATGCATCATTTTTCAAATGATTATAACTAATTTTTGTATCAAGCGTTTCTCAATGTAGTATAGTGCATTCGATGCGGATTTTTGAGCTGCGTCGATCTGTGTTATCAGATTTGCGCTAGCTTAAAAATGCACCGAGATATCAACTTTTATAAGTTCACACTTATATCCTCAATTTTCACCCTGAAGAATTAATTTTTTCGTTGAATAACATTGTCCATCGTCTTTGCCTTGAAAAATGAAATCTAAAAACATCTACTTTTTGCTGAATTATTTTGAAATTTTTCGAAAAAATTTTTGTCAAAATGTTTTTGGAAGCAATGTTGAGTGTACATGGAAACTCAACATACACTAATGCATCATTTTTCAAACGATTATAACTAATTTTTGTATCGAGCGTTTCTCAATGTAGTATAGTGCATTCGATGCGGATTTTTAAGCTGCGTCGATCTGTGTTATCAGATTTCCGCTAGCTTAAAAATGCACCGAGATATCAACTGATATAAGTTCACACTTATATCCTCGATTTTCACCCTGAAGAAATAATTTTTTCGTTGAATAACATTGTCCATCGTCTTTGCCTTGAAAAATGGAATCTAAAAACATCTACTTTTTGCTAAATTATTTTGAAATTTTTCGAAAAAATTTTTGTCAAAATGTTTTTGGAAGCAATGTTGAGTGTACATGGAAACTCAACATACACTAATGCATCATTTTTCAAACGATCATAACTAATTTTTGTATTAAGCGTTTCTCAATGTAGTATAGTGCATTCGATGCGGATTTTTAAGCTGCGTCGATCTGTGTTATCAGATTTGCGCTAGCTTAAAAATGCACCGAGATATCAACTGATATAAGTTCACACTTATATCCTCGATTTTCACCCTGAAGAATTAATTTTTTCGTTGAATAACATTGTCCATCGTCTTTGCCTTGAAAAATGAAATCTAAAAAAAATCTACTTTTTGCTAAATTATTTTGAAATTTTTCGAAAAAATTTTTGTCAAAATGTTTTTGGAAGCAATGTTGAGTGTACATGGAAACTCAACATACACTAATGCATCATTTTTCAAACGATTATAACTAATTTTTGTATCAAGCGTTTCTCAATGTAGTATAGTGCATTCGATGCGGATTTTTAAGCTGCGTCGATCTGTGTTATCAGATTTGCGCTAGCTTAAAAATGCACCGAGATATCAACTTTTATAAGTTCACACGTATATCCTCGATTTTCACCCTGAAGAATTAATTTTTTCGTTGAATAACATTGTCCATCGTCTTTGCCTTGAAAAATGGAATCTAAAAACATCTACTTTTTGCTAAATTATTTTGAAATTTTACGAAAAAATTTTTGTCAAAATGTTTTTGGAAGCAATGTTGAGTGTACATGGAAACTCAACATACACTAATGCATCATTTTTCAAACGATCATAACTAATTTTTGTATTAAGCGTTTCTCAATGTAGTATAGTGCATTCGATGCGGATTTTTAAGCTGCGTCGATCTGTGTTATCAGATTTGCGCTAGCTTAAAAATGCACCGAGATATCAACTGATATAAGTTCACACTTGTATCCTAGATTTTCACCCTGAAGAAATAATTTTTTCGTTGAATAACATTGTCCATCGTCTTTGCCTTGAAAAATGGAATCTAAAAACATCTACTTTTTGCTAAATTATTTTGAAATTTTTCGAAAAAATTTTTGTCAAAATGTTTTTGGAAGCAATGTTGAGTGTACATGGAAACTCAACATACACTAATGCATCATTTTTCAAACGATCATAACTAATTTTTGTATTAAGCGTTTCTCAATGTAGTATAGTGCATTCGATGCGGATTTTTAAGCTGCGTCGATCTGTGTTATCAGATTTGCGCTAGCTTAAAAATGCACCGAGATATCAACTGATATAAGTTCACACTTATATCCTCGATTTTCACCCTGAAGAATTAATTTTTTCGTTGAATAACATTGTCCATCGTCTTTGCCTTGAAAAATGAAATCTAAAAACATCTACTTTTTGCTAAATTATTTTGAAATTTTTCGAAAAAATTTTTGTCAAAATGTTTTTGGAAGCAATGTTGAGTGTACATGGAAACTCAACATACACTAATGCATCATTTTTCAAACGATTATAACTAATTTTTGTATTAAGCGTTTCTCAATGTAGTATAGTGCATTCGATGCGGATTTTTAAGCTGCGTCGATCTGTGTTATCAGATTTGCGCTAGCTTAAAAATGCACCGAGATATCAACTGATATAAGTTCACACTTATATCCTCGATTTTCACCCTGAAGAAATAATTTTTTCGTTGAATAACATTGTCCATCGTCTTTGCCTTGAAAAATGGAATCTAAAAACATCTACTTTTTGCTAAATTATTTTGAAATTTTTCGAAAAAATTTTTGTCAAAATGTTTTTGGAAGCAATGTTGAGTGTACATGGAAACTCAACATACACTAATGCATCATTTTTCAAACGATCATAACTAATTTTTGTATTAAGCGTTTCTCAATGTAGTATAGTGCATTCGATGCGGATTTTTAAGCTGCGTCGATCTGTGTTATCAGATTTGCGCTAGCTTAAAAATGCACCGAGATATCAACTGATATAAGTTCACACTTATATCCTCGATTTTCACCCTGAAGAATTAATTTTTTCGTTGAATAACATTGTCCATCGTCTTTGCCTTGAAAAATGAAATCTAAAAACATCTACTTTTTGCTAAATTATTTTGAAATTTTTCGAAAAAATTTTTGTCAAAATGTTTTTGGAAGCAATGTTGAGTGTACATGGAAACTCAACATACACTAATGCATCATTTTTCAAACGATTATAACTAATTTTTGTATTAAGCGTTTCTCAATGTAGTATAGTGCATTCGATGCGGATTTTTAAGCTGCGTCGATCTGTGTTATCAGATTTGCGCTAGCTTAAAAATGCACCGAGATATCAACTGATATAAGTTCACACTTATATCCTCGATTTTCACCCTGAAGAAATAATTTTTTCGTTGAATAACATTGTCCATCGTCTTTGCCTTGAAAAATGGAATCTAAAAACATCTACTTTTTGCTAAATTATTTTGAAATTTTTCGAAAAAATTTTTGTCAAAATGTTTTTGGAAGCAATGTTGAGTGTACATGGAAACTCAACATACACTAATGCATCATTTTTCAAACGATCATAACTAATTTTTGTATTAAGCGTTTCTCAATGTAGTATAGTGCATTCGATGCGGATTTTTAAGCTGCGTCGATCTGTGTTATCAGATTTGCGCTAGCTTAAAAATGCACCGAGATATCAACTGATATAAGTTCACACTTATATCCTCGATTTTCACCCTGAAGAATTAATTTTTTCGTTGAATAACATTGTCCATCGTCTTTGCCTTGAAAAATGAAATCTAAAAACATCTACTTTTTGCTAAATTATTTTGAAATTTTTCGAAAAAATTTTTGTCAAAATGTTTTTGGAAGCAATGTTGAGTGTACATGGAAACTCAACATACACTAATGCATCATTTTTCAAACGATTATAACTAATTTTTGTATCAAGCGTTTCTCAATGTAGTATAGTGCATTCGATGCGGATTTTTAAGCTGCGTCGATCTGTGTTATCAGATTTGCGCTAGCTTAAAAATGCACCGAGATATCAACTTTTATAAGTTCACACTTATATCCTCGATTTTCACCCTGAAGAATTAATTTTTTCGTTGAATAACATTGTCCATCGTCTTTGCCTTGAAAAATGGAATCTAAAAACATCTACTTTTTGCTAAATTATTTTGAAATTTTTCGAAAAAATTTTTGTCAAAATGTTTTTGGAAGCAATGTTGAGTGTACATGGAAACTCAACATACACTAATGCATCATTTTTCAAACGATCATAACTAATTTTTGTATTAAGCGTTTCTCAATGTAGTATAGTGCATTCGATGCGGATTTTTAAGCTGCGTCGATCTGTGTTATCAGATTTGCGCTAGCTTAAAAATGCACCGAGATATCAACTGATATAAGTTCACACTTATATCCTCGATTTTCACCCTGAAGAATTAATTTTTTCGTTGAATAACATTGTCCATCGTCTTTGCCTTGAAAAATGAAATCTAAAAAAAATCTACTTTTTGCTAAATTATTTTGAAATTTTTCGAAAAAATTTTTGTCAAAATGTTTTTGGAAGCAATGTTGAGTGTACATGGAAACTCAACATACACTAATGCATCATTTTTCAAACGATTATAACTAATTTTTGTATCAAGCGTTTCTCAATGTAGTATAGTGCATTCGATGCGGATTTTTAAGCTGCGTCGATCTGTGTTATCAGATTTGCGCTAGCTTAAAAATGCACCGAGATATCAACTTTTATAAGTTCACACGTATATCCTCGATTTTCACCCTGAAGAATTAATTTTTTCGTTGAATAACATTGTCCATCGTCTTTGCCTTGAAAAATGGAATCTAAAAACATCTACTTTTTGCTAAATTATTTTGAAATTTTTCGAAAAAATTTTTGTCAAAATGTTTTTGGAAGCAATGTTGAGTGTACATGGAAACTCAACATACACTAATGCATCATTTTTCAAACGATCATAACTAATTTTTGTATTAAGCGTTTCTCAATGTAGTATAGTGCATTCGATGCGGATTTTTAAGCTGCGTCGATCTGTGTTATCAGATTTGCGCTAGCTTAAAAATGCACCGAGATATCAACTGATATAAGTTCACACTTGTATCCTCGATTTTCACCCTGAAGAAATAATTTTTTCGTTGAATAACATTGTCCATCGTCTTTGCCTTGAAAAATGGAATCTAAAAACATCTACTTTTTGCTAAATTATTTTGAAATTTTTCGAAAAAATTTTTGTCAAAATGTTTTTGGAAGCAATGTTGAGTGTACATGGAAACTCAACATACACTAATGCATCATTTTTCAAACGATCATAACTAATTTTTGTATTAAGCGTTTCTCAATGTAGTATAGTGCATTCGATGCGGATTTTTAAGCTGCGTCGATCTGTGTTATCAGATTTGCGCTAGCTTAAAAATGCACCGAGATATCAACTGATATAAGTTCACACTTATATCCTCGATTTTCACCCTGAAGAATTAATTTTTTCGTTGAATAACATTGTCCATCGTCTTTGCCTTGAAAAATGAAATCTAAAAACATCTACTTTTTGCTAAATTATTTTGAAATTTTTCGAAAAAATTTTTGTCAAAATGTTTTTGGAAGCAATGTTGAGTGTACATGGAAACTCAACATACACTAATGCATCATTTTTCAAACGATTATAACTAATTTTTGTATTAAGCGTTTCTCAATGTAGTATAGTGCATTCGATGCGGATTTTTAAGCTGCGTCGATCTGTGTTATCAGATTTGCGCTAGCTTAAAAATGCACCGAGATATCAACTGATATAAGTTCACACTTATATCCTCGATTTTCACCCTGAAGAAATAATTTTTTCGTTGAATAACATTGTCCATCGTCTTTGCCTTGAAAAATGGAATCTAAAAACATCTACTTTTTGCTAAATTATTTTGAAATTTTTCGAAAAAATTTTTGTCAAAATGTTTTTGGAAGCAATGTTGAGTGTACATGGAAACTCAACATACACTAATGCATCATTTTTCAAACGATCATAACTAATTTTTGTATTAAGCGTTTCTCAATGTAGTATAGTGCATTCGATGCGGATTTTTGAGCTGCGTCGATCTGTGTTATCAGATTTGCGCTAGCTTAAAAATGCACCGAGATATCAACTGATATAAGTTCACACTTATATCCTCGATTTTCACCCTGAAGAATTAATTTTTTCGTTGAATAACATTGTCCATCGTCTTTGCCTTGAAAAATGAAATCTAAAAACATCTACTTTTTGCTAAATTATTTTGAAATTTTTCGAAAAAATTTTTGTCAAAATGTTTTTGGAAGCAATGTTGAGTGTACATGGAAACTCAACATACACTAATGCATCATTTTTCAAACGATCATAACTAATTTTTGTATTAAGCGTTTCTCAATGTAGTATAGTGCATTCGATGCGGATTTTTAAGCTGCGTCGATCTGTGTTATCAGATTTGCGCTAGCTTAAAAATGCACCGAGATATCAACTGATATAAGTTCACACTTATATCCTCGATTTTCACCCTGAAGAAATAATTTTTTCGTTGAATAACATTGTCCATCGTCTTTGCCTTGAAAAATGGAATCTAAAAACATCTACTTTTTGCTAAATTATTTTGAAATTTTTCGAAAAAATTTTTGTCAAAATGTTTTTGGAAGCAATGTTGAGTGTACATGGAAACTCAACATACACTAATGCATCATTTTTCAAACGATCATAACTAATTTTTGTATTAAGCGTTTCTCAATGTAGTATAGTGCATTCGATGCGGATTTTTAAGCTGCGTCGATCTGTGTTATCAGATTTGCGCTAGCTTAAAAATGCACCGAGATATCAACTGATATAAGTTCACACTTATATCCTCGATTTTCACCCTGAAGAATTAATTTTTTCGTTGAATAACATTGTCCATCGTCTTTGCCTTGAAAAATGAAATCTAAAAACATCTACTTTTTGCTAAATTATTTTGAAATTTTTCGAAAAAATTTTTGTCAAAATGTTTTTGGAAGCAATGTTGAGTGTACATGGAAACTCAACATACACTAATGCATCATTTTTCAAACGATCATAACTAATTTTTGTATTAAGCGTTTCTCAATGTAGTATAGTGCATTCGATGCGGATTTTTAAGCTGCGTCGATCTGTGTTATCAGATTTGCGCTAGCTTAAAAATGCACCGAGATATCAACTGATATAAGTTCACACTTATATCCTCGATTTTCACCCTGAAGAATTAATTTTTTCGTTGAATAACATTGTCCATCGTCTTTGCCTTGAAAAATGAAATCTAAAAACATCTACTTTTTGCTAAATTATTTTGAAATTTTTCGAAAAAATTTTTGTCAAAATGTTTTTGGAAGCAATGTTGAGTGTACATGGAAACTCAACATACACTAATGCATCATTTTTCAAACGATTATAACTAATTTTTGTATCAAGCGTTTCTCAATGTAGTATAGTGCATTCGATGCGGATTTTTAAGCTGCGTCGATCTGTGTTATCAGATTTGCGCTAGCTTAAAAATGCACCGAGATATCAACTTTTATAAGTTCACACTTATATCCTCGATTTTCACCCTGAAGAATTAATTTTTTCGTTGAATAACATTGTCCATCGTCTTTGCCTTGAAAAATGAAATCTAAAAACCTCTACTTTTTGCAAATTATTTTGAAATTTTTCGAAAAAATTTTTGTCAAAATGTTTTTGGAAGCAATGTTGAGTGTACATGGAAACTTAACATACACTAATGCATCATTTTTCAAATGATTATAACTAATTTTTGTATCGAGCGTTTCTCAATGTAGTATAGTGCATTCGATGCGGATTTTTAAGCTGCGTCGATCTGTGTTATCAGATTTCCGCTAGCTTAAAAATGCACCGAGATATCAACTGATATAAGTTCACACTTATATCCTCGATTTTCACCCTGAAGAAATAATTTTTTCGTTGAATAACATTGTCCATCGTCTTTGCCTTGAAAAATGGAATCTAAAAACATCTACTTTTTGCTAAATTATTTTGAAATTTTTCGAAAAAATTTTTGTCAAAATGTTTTTGGAAGCAATGTTGAGTGTACATGGAAACTCAACATACACTAATGCATCATTTTTCAAACGATCATAACTAATTTTTGTATTAAGCGTTTCTCAATGTAGTATAGTGCATTCGATGCGGATTTTTAAGCTGCGTCGATCTGTGTTATCAGATTTGCGCTAGCTTAAAAATGCACCGAGATATCAACTGATATAAGTTCACACTTATATCCTCGATTTTCACCCTGAAGAATTAATTTTTTCGTTGAATAACATTGTCCATCGTCTTTGCCTTGAAAAATGAAATCTAAAAACATCTACTTTTTGCTAAATTATTTTGAAATTTTTCGAAAAAATTTTTGTCAAAATGTTTTTGGAAGCAATGTTGAGTGTACATGGAAACTCAACATACACTAATGCATCATTTTTCAAACGATTATAACTAATTTTTGTATCAAGCGTTTCTCAATGTAGTATAGTGCATTCGATGCGGATTTTTAAGCTGCGTCGATCTGTGTTATCAGATTTGCGCTAGCTTAAAAATGCACCGAGATATCAACTTTTATAAGTTCACACTTATATCCTCGATTTTCACCCTGAAGAATTAATTTTTTCGTTGAATAACATTGTCCATCGTCTTTGCCTTGAAAAATGAAATCTAAAAACATCTACTTTTTGCAAATTATTTTGAAATTTTTCGAAAAAATTTTTGTCAAAATGTTTTTGGAAGCAATGTTGAGTGTACATGGAAACTCAACATACACTAATGCATCATTTTTCAAACGATCATAACTAATTTTTGTATTAAGCGTTTCTCAATGTAGTATAGTGCATTCGATGCGGATTTTTAAGCTGCGTCGATCTGTGTTATCAGATTTGCGCTAGCTTAAAAATGCACCGAGATATCAACTGATATAAGTTCACACTTATATCCTCGATTTTCACCCTGAAGAAATAATTTTTTCGTTGAATAACATTGTCCATCGTCTTTGCCTTGAAAAATGGAATCTAAAAACATCTACTTTTTGCTAAATTATTTTGAAATTTTTCGAAAAAATTTTTGTCAAAATGTTTTTGGAAGCAATGTTGAGTGTACATGGAAACTCAACATACACTAATGCATCATTTTTCAAACGATCATAACTAATTTTTGTATTAAGCGTTTCTCAATGTAGTATAGTGCATTCGATGCGGATTTTTAAGCTGCGTCGATCTGTGTTATCAGATTTGCGCTAGCTTAAAAATGCACCGAGATATCAACTGATATAAGTTCACACTTATATCCTCGATTTTCACCCTGAAGAATTAATTTTTTCGTTGAATAACATTGTCCATCGTCTTTGCCTTGAAAAATGAAATCTAAAAACATCTACTTTTTGCTAAATTATTTTGAAATTTTTCGAAAAAATTTTTGTCAAAATGTTTTTGGAAGCAATGTTGAGTGTACATGGAAACTCAACATACACTAATGCATCATTTTTCAAACGATTATAACTAATTTTTGTATCAAGCGTTTCTCAATGTAGTATAGTGCATTCGATGCGGATTTTTAAGCTGCGTCGATCTGTGTTATCAGATTTGCGCTAGCTTAAAAATGCACCGAGATATCAACTTTTATAAGTTCACACTTATATCCTCGATTTTCACCCTGAAGAATTAATTTTTTCGTTGAATAACATTGTCCATCGTCTTTGCCTTGAGAAATGAAATCTAAAAACATCTACTTTTTGCAAATTATTTTGAAATTTTTCGAAAAAATTTTTGTCAAAATGTTTTTGGAAGCAATGTTGAGTGTACATGGAAACTTAACATACACTAATGCATCATTTTTCAAATGATTATAACTAATTTTTGTATCAAGCGTTTCTCAATGTAGTATAGTGCATTCGATGCGGATTTTTGAGCTGCGTCGATCTGTGTTATCAGATTTGCGCTAGCTTAAAAATGCACCGAGATATCAACTTTTATAAGTTCACACTTATATCCTCGATTTTCACCCTGAAGAATTAATTTTTTCGTTGAATAACATTGTCCATCGTCTTTGCCTTGAAAAATGAAATCTAAAAACATCTACTTTTTGCTGAATTATTTTGAAATTTTTCGAAAAAATTTTTGTCAAAATGTTTTTGGAAGCAATGTTGAGTGTACATGGAAACTCAACATACACTAATGCATCATTTTTCAAACGATTATAACTAATTTTTGTATCGAGCGTTTCTCAATGTAGTATAGTGCATTCGATGCGGATTTTTAAGCTGCGTCGATCTGTGTTATCAGATTTGCGCTAGCTTAAAAATGCACCGAGATATCAACTGATATAAGTTCACACTTATATCCTCGATTTTCACCCTGAAGAAATAATTTTTTCATTGAATAACATTGTCCATCGTCTTTGCCTTGAAAAATGGAATCTAAAAACATCTATTTTTTGCTAAATTATTTTGAAATTTTTCGAAAAAATTTTTGTCAAAATGTTTTTGGAAGCAATGTTGAGTGTACATGGAAACTCAACATACACTAATGCATCATTTTTCAAACGATCATAACTAATTTTTGTATTAAGCGTTTCTCAATGTAGTATAGTGCATTCGATGCGGATTTTTAAGCTGCGTCGATCTGTGTTATCAGATTTGCGCTAGCTTAAAAATGCACCGAGATATCAACTGATATAAGTTCACACTTATATCCTCGATTTTCACCCTGAAGAATTAATTTTTTCGTTGAATAACATTGTCCATCGTCTTTGCCTTAAAAAATGAAATCTAAAAACATCTACTTTTTGCTAAATTATTTTGAAATTTTTCGAAAAAATTTTTGTCAAAATGTTTTTGGAAGCAATGTTGAGTGTACATGGAAACTCAACATACACTAATGCATCATTTTTCAAACGATTATAACTAATTTTTGTATCAAGCGTTTCTCAATGTAGTATAGTGCATTCGATGCGGATTTTTAAGCTGCGTCGATCTGTGTTATCAGATTTGCGCTAACTTAAAAATGCACCGAGATATCAACTGATATAAGTTCACACTTATATCCTCGATTTTCACCCTGAAGAATTAATTTTTTCGTTGAATAACATTGTCCATCGTCTTTGCCTTGAAAAATGAAATCTAAAAACATCTACTTTTTGCAAATTATTTTGAAATTTTTCGAAAAAATTTTTGTCAAAATGTTTTTGGAAGCAATGTTGAGTGTACATGGAAACTCAACATACACTAATGCATCATTTTTCAAACGATCATAACTAATTTTTGTATTAAGCGTTTCTCAATGTAGTATAGTGCATTCGATGCGGATTTTTAAGCTGCGTCGATCTGTGTTATCAGATTTGCGCTAGCTTAAAAATGCACCGAGATATCAACTGATATAAGTTCACACTTATATCCTCGATTTTCACCCTGAAGAAATAATTTTTTCGTTGAATAACATTGTCCATCGTCTTTGCCTTGAAAAATGGAATCTAAAAACATCTACTTTTTGCTAAATTATTTTGAAATTTTTCGAAAAAATTTTTGTCAAAATGTTTTTGGAAGCAATGTTGAGTGTACATGGAAACTCAACATACACTAATGCATCATTTTTCAAACGATCATAACTAATTTTTGTATTAAGCGTTTCTCAATGTAGTATAGTGCATTCGATGCGGATTTTTAAGCTGCGTCGATCTGTGTTATCAGATTTGCGCTAGCTTAAAAATGCACCGAGATATCAACTGATATAAGTTCACACTTATATCCTCGATTTTCACCCTGAAGAATTAATTTTTTCGTTGAATAACATTGTCCATCGTCTTTGCCTTGAAAAATGAAATCTAAAAACATCTACTTTTTGCTAAATTATTTTGAAATTTTTCGAAAAAATTTTTGTCAAAATGTTTTTGGAAGCAATGTTGAGTGTACATGGAAACTCAACATACACTAATGCATCATTTTTCAAACGATTATAACTAATTTTTGTATCAAGCGTTTCTCAATGTAGTATAGTGCATTCGATGCGGATTTTTAAGCTGCGTCGATCTGTGTTATCAGATTTGCGCTAGCTTAAAAATGCACCGAGATATCAACTTTTATAAGTTCACACTTATATCCTCGATTTTCACCCTGAAGAATTAATTTTTTCGTTGAATAACATTGTCCATCGTCTTTGCCTTGAAAAATGAAATCTAAAAACATCTACTTTTTGCAAATTATTTTGAAATTTTTCGAAAAAATTTTTGTCAAAATGTTTTTGGAAGCAATGTTGAGTGTACATGGAAACTTAACATACACTAATGCATCATTTTTCAAATGATTATAACTAATTTTTGTATCAAGCGTTTCTCAATGTAGTATAGTGCATTCGATGCGGATTTTTGAGCTGCGTCGATCTGTGTTATCAGATTTGCGCTAGCTTAAAAATGCACCGAGATATCAACTTTTATAAGTTCACACTTATATCCTCGATTTTCACCCTGAAGAATTAATTTTTTCGTTGAATAACATTGTCCATCGTCTTTGCCTTGAAAAATGAAATCTAAAAACATCTACGTTTTGCTGAATTATTTTGAAATTTTTCGAAAAAATTTTTGTCAAAATGTTTTTGGAAGCAATGTTGAGTGTACATGGAAACTCAACATACACTAATGCATCATTTTTCAAACGATTATAACTAATTTTTGTATCGAGCGTTTCTCAATGTAGTATAGTGCATTCGATGCGGATTTTTAAGCTGCGTCGATCTGTGTTATCAGATTTGCGCTAGCTTAAAAATGCACCGAGATATCAACTGATATAAGTTCACACTTATATCCTCGATTTTCACCCTGAAGAAATAATTTTTTCGTTGAATAACATTGTCCATCGTCTTTGCCTTGAAAAATGGAATCTAAAAACATCTACTTTTTGCTAAATTATTTTGAAATTTTTCGAAAAAATTTTTGTCAAAATGTTTTTGGAAGCAATGTTGAGTGTACATGGAAACTCAACATACACTAATGCATCATTTTTCAAACGATCATAACTAATTTTTGTATTAAGCGTTTCTCAATGTAGTATAGTGCATTCGATGCGGATTTTTAAGCTGCGTCGATCTGTGTTATCAGATTTGCGCTAGCTTAAATATGCACCGAGATATCAACTGATATAAGTTCACACTTATATCCTCGATTTTCACCCTGAAGAATTAATTTTTTCGTTGAATAACATTGTCCATCGTCTTTGCCTTAAAAAATGAAATCTAAAAACATCTACTTTTTGCTAAATTATTTTGAAATTTTTCGAAAAAATTTTTGTCAAAATGTTTTTGGAAGCAATGTTGAGTGTACATGGAAACTCAACATACACTAATGCATCATTTTTCAAACGATTATAACTAATTTTTGTATCAAGCGTTTCTCAATGTAGTATAGTGCATTCGATGCGGATTTTTAAGCTGCGTCGATCTGTGTTATCAGATTTGCGCTAGCTTAAAAATGCACCGAGATATCAACTTTTATAAGTTCACACTTATATCCTCGATTTTCACCCTGAAGAATTAATTTTTTCGTTGAATAACATTGTCCATCGTCTTTGCCTTGAAAAATGAAATCTAAAAACATCTACTTTTTGCAAATTATTTTGAAATTTTTCGAAAAAATTTTTGTCAAAATGTTTTTGGAAGCAATGTTGAGTGTACATGGAAACTTAACATACACTAATGCATCATTTTTCAAATGATTATAACTAATTTTTGTATCAAGCGTTTCTCAATGTAGTATAGTGCATTCGATGCGGATTTTTGAGCTGCGTCGATCTGTGTTATCAGATTTGCGCTAGCTTAAAAATGCACCGAGATATCAACTTTTATAAGTTCACACTTATATCCTCGATTTTCACCCTGAAGAATTAATTTTTTCGTTGAATAACATTGTCCATCGTCTTTGCCTTGAAAAATGAAATCTAAAAACATCTACTTTTTGCAAATTATTTTGAAATTTTTCGAAAAAATTTTTGTCAAAATGTTTTTGGAAGCAATGTTGAGTGTACATGGAAACTTAACATACACTAATGCATCATTTTTCAAATGATTATAACTAATTTTTGTATCGAGCGTTTCTCAATGTAGTATAGTGCATTCGATGCGGATTTTTGAGCTGCGTCGATCTGTGTTATCAGATTTGCGCTAGCTTAAAAATGCACCGAGATATCAACTTTTATAAGTTCACACTTATATCCTCGATTTTCACCCTGAAGAATTAATTTTTTCGTTGAATAACATTGTCCATCGTCTTTGCCTTGAAAAATGAAATCTAAAAACATCTACTTTTTGCTGAATTATTTTGAAATTTTTCGAAAAAATTTTTGTCAAAATGTTTTTGGAAGCAATGTTGAGTGTACATGGAAACTCAACATACACTAATGCATCATTTTTCAAACGATTATAACTAATTTTTGTATCGAGCGTTTCTCAATGTAGTATAGTGCATTCGATGCGGATTTTTAAGCTGCGTCGATCTGTGTTATCAGATTTGCGCTAGCTTAAAAATGCACCGAGATATCAACTTTTATAAGTTCACACTTATATCCTCGATTTTCACCCTGAAGAATTAATTTTTTCGTTGAATAACATTGTCCATCGTCTTTGCCTTGAAAAATGAAATCTAAAAACATCTACTTTTTGCAAATTATTTTGAAATTTTTCGAAAAAATTTTTGTCAAAATGTTTTTGGAAGCAATGTTGAGTGTACATGGAAACTTAACATACACTAATGCATCATTTTTCAAATGATTATAACTAATTTTTGTATCAAGCGTTTCTCAATGTAGTATAGTGCATTCGATGCGGATTTTTGAGCTGCGTCGATCTGTGTTATCAGATTTGCGCTAGCTTAAAAATGCACCGAGATATCAACTTTTATAAGTTCACACTTATATCCTCGATTTTCACCCTAAAGAATTAATTTTTTCGTTGAATAACATTGTCCATCGTCTTTGCCTTGAAAAATGGAATCTAAAAACATCTACTTTTTGCTGAATTATTTTGAAATTTTTCGAAAAAATTTTTGTCAAAATGTTTTTGGAAGCAATGTTGAGTGTACATGGAAACTCAACATACACTAATGCATCATTTTTCAAACGATCATAACTAATTTTTGTATTAAGCGTTTCTCAATGTAGTATAGTGCATTCGATGCGGATTTTTAAGCTGCGTCGATCTGTGTTATCAGATTTGCGCTAGCTTAAAAATGCACCGAGATATCAACTGATATAAGTTCACACTTATATCCTCGATTTTCACCCTGAAGAATTAATTTTTTCGTTGAATAACATTGTCCATCGTCTTTGCCTTGAAAAATGAAATCTAAAAACATCTACTTTTTGCTAAATTATTTTGAAATTTTTCGAAAAAATTTTTGTCAAAATGTTTTTGGAAGCAATGTTGAGTGTACATGGAAACTCAACATACACTAATGCATCATTTTTCAAACGATCATAACTAATTTTTGTATTAAGCGTTTCTCAATGTAGTATAGTGCATTCGATGCGGATTTTTAAGCTGCGTCGATCTGTGTTATCAGATTTGCGCTAGCTTAAAAATGCACCGAGATATCAACTGATATAAGTTCACACTTATATCCTCGATTTTCACCCTGAAGAATTAATTTTTTCGTTGAATAACATTGTCCATCGTCTTCGCCTTGAAAAATGAAATCTAAAAACATCTACTTTTTGCTAAATTATTTTGAAATTTTTCGAAAAAATTTTTGTCAAAATGTTTTTGGAAGCAATGTTGAGTGTACATGGAAACTCAACATACACTAATGCATCATTTTTCAAACGATTATAACTAATTTTTGTATCAAGCGTTTCTCAATGTAGTATAGTGCATTCGATGCGGATTTTTAAGCTGCGTCGATCTGTGTTATCAGATTTGCGCTAGCTTAAAAATGCACCGAGATATCAACTGATATAAGTTCACACTTATATCCTCGATTTTCACCCTGAAGAATTAATTTTTTCGTTGAATAACATTGTCCATCGTCTTTGCCTTGAAAAATGAAATCTAAAAACATCTACTTTTTGCTAAATTATTTTGAAATTTTTCGAAAAAATTTTTGTCAAAATGTTTTTGGAAGCAATGTTGAGTGTACATGGAAACTCAACATACACTAATGCATCATTTTTCAAACGATTATAACTAATTTTTGTATCAAGCGTTTCTCAATGTAGTATAGTGCATTCGATGCGGATTTTTAAGCTGCGTCGATCTGTGTTATCAGATTTGCGCTAGCTTAAAAATGCACCGAGATATCAACTTTTATAAGTTCACACTTATATCCTCGATTTTCACCCTGAAGAATTAATTTTTTCGTTGAATAACATTGTCCATCGTCTTTGCCTTGAAAAATGAAATCTAAAAACATCTACTTTTTGCAAATTATTTTGAAATTTTTCGAAAAAATTTTTGTCAAAATGTTTTTGGAAGCAATGTTGAGTGTACATGGAAACTTAACATACACTAATGCATCATTTTTCAAATGATTATAACTAATTTTTGTATCAAGCGTTTCTCAATGTAGTATAGTGCATTCGATGCGGATTTTTGAGCTGCGTCGATCTGTGTTATCAGATTTGCGCTAGCTTAAAAATGCACCGAGATATCAACTTTTATAAGTTCACACTTATATCCTCGATTTTCACCCTGAAGAATTAATTTTTTCGTTGAATAACATTGTCCATCGTCTTTGCCTTGAAAAATGAAATCTAAAAACATCTACTTTTTGCTGAATTATTTTGAAATTTTTCGAAAAAATTTTTGTCAAAATGTTTTTGGAAGCAATGTTGAGTGTACATGGAAACTCAACATACACTAATGCATCATTTTTCAAACGATTATAACTAATTTTTGTATCGAGCGTTTCTCAATGTAGTATAGTGCATTCGATGCGGATTTTTAAGCTGCGTCGATCTGTGTTATCAGATTTGCGCTAGCTTAAAAATGCACCGAGATATCAACTGATATAAGTTCACACTTATATCCTCGATTTTCACCCTGAAGAAATAATTTTTTCGTTGAATAACATTGTCCATCGTCTTTGCCTTGAAAAATGGAATCTAAAAACATCTACTTTTTGCTAAATTATTTTGAAATTTTTCGAAAAAATTTTTGTCAAAATGTTTTTGGAAGCAATGTTGAGTGTACATGGAAACTCAACATACACTAATGCATCATTTTTCAAACGATTATAACTAATTTTTGTATCGAGCGTTTCTCAATGTAGTATAGTGCATTCGATGCGGATTTTTAAGCTGCGTCGATCTGTGTTATCAGATTTGCGCTAGCTTAAAAATGCACCGAGATATCAACTGATATAAGTTCACACTTATATCCTCGATTTTCACCCTGAAGAAATAATTTTTTCGTTGAATAACATTGTCCATCGTCTTTGCCTTGAAAAATGGAATCTAAAAACATCTACTTTTTGCTAAATTATTTTGAAATTTTTCGAAAAAATTTTTGTCAAAATGTTTTTGGAAGCAATGTTGAGTGTACATGGAAACTCAACATACACTAATGCATCATTTTTCAAACGATCATAACTAATTTTTGTATTAAGCGTTTCTCAATGTAGTATAGTGCATTCGATGCGGATTTTTCAGCTGCGTCGATCTGTGTTATCAGATTTGCGCTAGCTTAAAAATGCACCGAGATATCAACTGATATAAGTTCACACTTATATCCTCGATTTTCACCCTGAAGAATTAATTTTTTCGTTGAATAACATTGTCCATCGTCTTTGCCTTGAAAAATGAAATCTAAAAACATCTACTTTTTGCTAAATTATTTTGAAATTTTTCGAAAAAATTTTTGTCAAAATGTTTTTGGAAGCAATGTTGAGTGTACATGGAAACTCAACATACACTAATGCATCATTTTTCAAACGATTATAACTAATTTTTGTATCAAGCGTTTCTCAATGTAGTATAGTGCATTCGATGCGGATTTTTAAGCTGCGTCGATCTGTGTTATCAGATTTGCGCTAGCTTAAAAATGCACCGAGATATCAACTTTTATAAGTTCACACTTATATCCTCGATTTTCACCCTGAAGAATTAATTTTTTCGTTGAATAACATTGTCCATCGTCTTTGCCTTGAAAAATGAAATCTAAAAACATCTACTTTTTGCAAATTATTTTGAAATTTTTCGAAAAAATTTTTGTCAAAATGTTTTTGGAAGCAATGTTGAGTGTACATGGAAACTTAACATACACTAATGCATCATTTTTCAAATGATTATAACTAATTTTTGTATCAAGCGTTTCTCAATGTAGTATAGTGCATTCGATGCGGATTTTTGAGCTGCGTCGATCTGTGTTATCAGATTTGCGCTAGCTTAAAAATGCACCGAGATATCAACTTTTATAAGTTCACACTTATATCCTCGATTTTCACCCTGAAGAATTAATTTTTTCGTTGAATAACATTGTCCATCGTCTTTGCCTTGAAAAATGAAATCTAAAAACATCTACTTTTTGCAAATTATTTTGAAATTTTTCGAAAAAATTTTTGTCAAAATGTTTTTGGAAGCAATGTTGAGTGTACATGGAAACTTAACATACACTAATGCATCATTTTTCAAATGATTATAACTAATTTTTGTATCGAGCGTTTCTCAATGTAGTATAGTGCATTCGATGCGGATTTTTGAGCTGCGTCGATCTGTGTTATCAGATTTGCGCTAGCTTAAAAATGCACCGAGATATCAACTTTTATAAGTTCACACTTATATCCTCGATTTTCACCCTGAAGAATTAATTTTTTCGTTGAATAACATTGTCCATCGTCTTTGCCTTGAAAAATGAAATCTAAAAACATCTACTTTTTGCAAATTATTTTGAAATTTTTCGAAAAAATTTTTGTCAAAATGTTTTTGGAAGCAATGTTGAGTGTACATGGAAACTTAACATACACTAATGCATCATTTTTCAAATGATTATAACTAATTTTTGTATCAAGCGTTTCTCAATGTAGTATAGTGCATTCGATGCGGATTTTTGAGCTGCGTCGATCTGTGTTATCAGATTTGCGCTAGCTTAAAAATGCATCGAGATATCAACTTTTATAAGTTCACACTTATATCCTCGATTTTCACCCTGAAGAATTAATTTTTTCGTTGAATAACATTGTCCATCGTCTTTGCCTTGAAAAATGAAATCTAAAAACATCTACTTTTTGCTGAATTATTTTGAAATTTTTCGAAAAAATTTTTGTCAAAATGTTTTTGGAAGCAATGTTGAGTGTACATGGAAACTCAACATACACTAATGCATCATTTTTCAAACGATTATAACTAATTTTTGTATCGAGCGTTTCTCAATGTAGTATAGTGCATTCGATGCGGATTTTTAAGCTGCGTCGATCTGTGTTATCAGATTTGCGCTAGCTTAAAAATGCACCGAGATATCAACTTTTATAAGTTCACACTTATATCCTCGATTTTCACCCTGAAGAATTAATTTTTTCGTTGAATAACATTGTCCATCGTCTTTGCCTTGAAAAATGAAATCTAAAAACATCTACTTTTTGCAAATTATTTTGAAATTTTTCGAAAAAATTTTTGTCAAAATGTTTTTGGAAGCAATGTTGAGTGTACATGGAAACTTAACATACACTAATGCATCATTTTTCAAATGATTATAACTAATTTTTGTATCAAGCGTTTCTCAATGTAGTATAGTGCATTCGATGCGGATTTTTGAGCTGCGTCGATCTGTGTTATCAGATTTGCGCTAGCTTAAAAATGCACCGAGATATCAACTTTTATAAGTTCACACTTATATCCTCGATTTTCACCCTAAAGAATTAATTTTTTCGTTGAATAACATTGTCCATCGTCTTTGCCTTGAAAAATGGAATCTAAAAACATCTACTTTTTGCTGAATTATTTTGAAATTTTTCGAAAAAATTTTTGTCAAAATGTTTTTGGAAGCAATGTTGAGTGTACATGGAAACTCAACATACACTAATGCATCATTTTTCAAACGATCATAACTAATTTTTGTATTAAGCGTTTCTCAATGTAGTATAGTGCATTCGATGCGGATTTTTAAGCTGCGTCGATCTGTGTTATCAGATTTGCGCTAGCTTAAAAATGCACCGAGATATCAACTGATATAAGTTCACACTTATATCCTCGATTTTCACCCTGAAGAATTAATTTTTTCGTTGAATAACATTGTCCATCGTCTTTGCCTTGAAAAATGAAATCTAAAAACATCTACTTTTTGCTAAATTATTTTGAAATTTTTCGAAAAAATTTTTGTCAAAATGTTTTTGGAAGCAATGTTGAGTGTACATGGAAACTCAACATACACTAATGCATCATTTTTCAAACGATCATAACTAATTTTTGTATTAAGCGTTTCTCAATGTAGTATAGTGCATTCGATGCGGATTTTTAAGCTGCGTCGATCTGTGTTATCAGATTTGCGCTAGCTTAAAAATGCACCGAGATATCAACTGATATAAGTTCACACTTATATCCTCGATTTTCACCCTGAAGAATTAATTTTTTCGTTGAATAACATTGTCCATCGTCTTTGCCTTGAAAAATGAAATCTAAAAACATCTACTTTTTGCTAAATTATTTTGAAATTTTTCGAAAAAAATTTTGTCAAAATGTTTTTGGAAGCAATGTTGAGTGTACATGGAAACTCAACATACACTAATGCATCATTTTTCAAACGATTATAACTAATTTTTGTATCAAGCGTTTCTCAATGTAGTATAGTGCATTCGATGCGGATTTTTAAGCTGCGTCGATCTGTGTTATCAGATTTGCGCTAGCTTAAAAATGCACCGAGATATCAACTTTTATAAGTTCACACTTATATCCTCGATTTTCACCCTGAAGAATTAATTTTTTCGTTGAATAACATTGTCCATCGTCTTTGCCTTGAAAAATGAAATCTAAAAACATCTACTTTTTGCTAAATTATTTTGAAATTTTTCGAAAAAATTTTTGTCAAAATGTTTTTGGAAGCAATGTTGAGTGTACATGGAAACTTAACATACACTAATGCATCATTTTTCAAATGATTATAACTAATTTTTGTATCAAGCGTTTCTCAATGTAGTATAGTGCATTCGATGCGGATTTTTGAGCTGCGTCGATCTGTGTTATCAGATTTGCGCTAGCTTAAAAATGCACCGAGATATCAACTTTTATAAGTTCACACTTATATCCTCGATTTTCACCCTGAAGAATTAATTTTTTCGTTGAATATCATTGTCCATCGTCTTTGCCTTGAAAAATGGAATCTAAAAACATCTACTTTTTGCTGAATTATTTTGAAATTTTTCGAAAAAAGTTTTGTCAAAATGTTTTTGGAAGCAATGTTGAGTGTACATGGAAACTCAACATACACTAATGCATCATTTTTCAAACGATCATAACTAATTTTTGTATTAAGCGTTTCTCAAAGTAGTATAGTGCATTCGATGCGGATTTTTAAGCTGCGTCGATCTGTGTTATCAGATTTGCGCTAGCTTAAAAATGCACCGAGATATCAACTTTTATAAGTTCACACTTATATCCTCGATTTTCACCCTGAAGAATTAATTTTTTCGTTGAATAACATTGTCCATCGTCTTTGCCTTGAAAAATGGAATCTAAAAACATCTACTTTTTGCTGAATTATTTTGAAATTTTTCGAAAAAATTTTTGTCAAAATGTTTTTGGAAGCAATGTTGAGTTTACATGGAAACTCAACATACACTAATGCATCATTTTTCAAACGATCATAACTAATTTTTGTATTAAGCGTTTCTCAATGTAGTATAGTGCATTCGATGCGGATTTTTAAGCTGCGTCGATCTGTGTTATCAGATTTGCGCTAGCTTAAAAATGCACCGAGATATCAACTTTTATAAGTTCACACTTATATCCTCGATTTTCACCCTAAAGAATTAATTTTTTCGTTGAATAACATTGTCCATCGTCTTTGCCTTGAAAAATGGAATCTAAAAACATCTACTTTTTGCTGAATTATTTTGAAATTTTTCGAAAAAATTTTTGTCAAAATGTTTTTGGAAGCAATGTTGAGTGTACATGGAAACTCAACATACACTAATGCATCATTTTTCAAACAATCATAACTAATTTTTGTATTAAGCGTTTCTCAATGTAGTATAGTGCATTCGATGCGGATTTTTAAGCTGCGTCGATCTGTGTTATCAGATTTGCGCTAGCTTAAAAATGCACCGAGATATCAACTGATATAAGTTCACACTTATATCCTCGATTTTCACCCTGAAGAATTAATTTTTTCGTTGAATAACATTGTCCATCGTCTTTGCCTTGAAAAATGAAATCTAAAAACATCTACTTTTTGCTGAATTATTTTGAAATTTTTCGAAAAAAATTTTGTCAAAATGTTTTTGGAAGCAATGTTGAGTGTACATGGAAACTCAACATACACTAATGCATCATTTTTCAAACGATTATAACTAATTTTTGTATCAAGCGTTTCTCAATGTAGTATAGTGCATTCGATGCGGATTTTTAAGCTGCGTCGATCTGTGTTATCAGATTTGCGCTAGCTTAAAAATGCACCGAGATATCAACTTTTATAAGTTCACACTTATATCCTCGATTTTCACCCTGAAGAATTAATTTTTTCGTTGAATAACATTGTCCATCGTCTTTGCCTTGAAAAATGGAATCTAAAAACATCTACTTTTTGCTGAATTATTTTGAAATTTTTCGAAAAAATTTTTGTCAAAATGTTTTTGGAAGCAATGTTGAGTGTACATGGAAACTCAACATACACTAATGCATCATTTTTCAAACGATCATAACTAATTTTTGTATTAAGCGTTTCTCAATGTAGTATAGTGCATTCGATGCGGATTTTTAAGCTGCGTCGATCTGTGTTATCAGATTTGCGCTAGCTTAAAAATGCACCGAGATATCAACTGATATAAGTTCACACTTATATCCTCGATTTTCACCCTGAAGAATTAATTTTTTCGTTGAATAACATTGTCCATCGTCTTTGCCTTGAAAAATGAAATCTAAAAACATCTACTTTTTGCTAAATTATTTTGAAATTTTTCGAAAAAAATTTTGTCAAAATGTTTTTGGAAGCAATGTTGAGTGTACATGGAAACTCAACATACACTAATGCATCATTTTTCAAACGATTATAACTAATTTTTGTATCAAGCGTTTCTCAATGTAGTATAGTGCATTCGATGCGGATTTTTAAGCTGCGTCGATCTGTGTTATCAGATTTGCGCTAGCTTAAAAATGCACCGAGATATCAACTTTTATAAGTTCACACTTATATCCTCGATTTTCACCCTGAAGAATTAATTTTTTCGTTGAATAACATTGTCCATCGTCTTTGCCTTGAAAAATGAAATCTAAAAACATCTACTTTTTGCTAAATTATTTTGAAATTTTTCGAAAAAATTTTTGTCAAAATGTTTTTGGAAGCAATGTTGAGTGTACATGGAAACTTAACATACACTAATGCATCATTTTTCAAATGATTATAACTAATTTTTGTATCAAGCGTTTCTCAATGTAGTATAGTGCATTCGATGCGGATTTTTGAGCTGCGTCGATCTGTGTTATCAGATTTGCGCTAGCTTAAAAATGCACCGAGATATCAACTTTTATAAGTTCACACTTATATCCTCGATTTTCACCCTGAAGAATTAATTTTTTCGTTGAATATCATTGTCCATCGTCTTTGCCTTGAAAAATGGAATCTAAAAACATCTACTTTTTCCTGAATTATTTTGAAATTTTTCGAAAAAAGTTTTGTCAAAATGTTTTTGGAAGCAATGTTGAGTGTACATGGAAACTCAACATACACTAATGCATCATTTTTCAAACGATCATAACTAATTTTTGTATTAAGCGTTTCTCAAAGTAGTATAGTGCATTCGATGCGGATTTTTAAGCTGCGTCGATCTGTGTTATCAGATTTGCGCTAGCTTAAAAATGCACCGAGATATCAACTTTTATAAGTTCACACTTATATCCTCGATTTTCACCCTGAAGAATTAATTTTTTCGTTGAATAACATTGTCCATCGTCTTTGCCTTGAAAAATGGAATCTAAAAACATCTACTTTTTGCTGAATTATTTTGAAATTTTTCGAAAAAATTTTTGTCAAAATGTTTTTGGAAGCAATGTTGAGTGTACATGGAAACTCAACATACACTAATGCATCATTTTTCAAACGATCATAACTAATTTTTGTATTAAGCGTTTCTCAATGTAGTATAGTGCATTCGATGCGGATTTTTAAGCTGCGTCGATCTGTGTTATCAGATTTGCGCTAGCTTAAAAATGCACCGAGATATCAACTGATATAAGTTCACACTTATATCCTCGATTTTCACCCTGAAGAATTAATTTTTTCGTTGAATAACATTGTCCATCGTCTTTGCCTTGAAAAATGAAATCTAAAAACATCTACTTTTTGCTAAATTATTTTGAAATTTTTCGAAAAAATTTTTGTCAAAATGTTTTTGGAAGCAATGTTGAGTGTACATGGAAACTCAACATACACTAATGCATCATTTTTCAAACGATCATAACTAATTTTTGTATTAAGCGTTTCTCAATGTAGTATAGTGCATTCGATGCGGATTTTTAAGCTGCGTCGATCTGTGTTATCAGATTTGCGCTAGCTTAAAAATGCACCGAGATATCAACTGATATAAAATCACACTTATATCCTCGATTTTCACCCTGAAGAATTAATTTTTTCGTTGAATAACATTGTCCATCGTCTTTGCCTTGAAAAATGAAATCTAAAAACATCTACTTTTTGCTAAATTATTTTGAAGTTTTTCGAAAAAATTTTTGTCAAAATGTTTTTGGAAGCAATGTTGAGTGTACATGGAAACTTAACATACACTAATGCATCATTTTTCAAATGATTATAACTAATTTTTGTATCAAGCGTTTCTCAATGTAGTATAGTGCATTCGATGCGGATTTTTGAGCTGCGTCGATCTGTGTTATCAGATTTGCGCTAGCTTAAAAATGCACCGAGATATCAACTTTTATAAGTTCACACTTATATCCTCGATTTTCACCCTGAAGAATTAATTTTTTCGTTGAATATCATTGTCCATCGTCTTTGCCTTGAAAAATGAAATCTAAAAACATCTACTTTTTGCTAAATTATTTTGAAATTTTTCGAAAAAAATTTTGTCAAAATGTTTTTGGAAGCAATGTTGAGTGTACATGGAAACTCAACATACACTAATGCATCATTTTTCAAACGATTATAACTAATTTTTGTATCAAGCGTTTCTCAATGTAGTATAGTGCATTCGATGCGGATTTTTAAGCTGCGTCGATCTGTGTTATCAGATTTGCGCTAGCTTAAAAATGCACCGAGATATCAACTTTTATAAGTTCACACTTATATCCTCGATTTTCACCCTGAAGAATTAATTTTTTCGTTGAATAACATTGTCCATCGTCTTTGCCTTGAAAAATGAAATCTAAAAACATCTACTTTTTGCTAAATTATTTTGAAATTTTTCGAAAAAATTTTTGTCAAAATGTTTTTGGAAGCAATGTTGAGTGTACATGGAAACTTAACATACACTAATGCATCATTTTTCAAATGATTATAACTAATTTTTGTATCAAGCGTTTCTCAATGTAGTATAGTGCATTCGATGCGGATTTTTGAGCTGCGTCGATCTGTGTTATCAGATTTGCGCTAGCTTAAAAATGCACCGAGATATCAACTTTTATAAGTTCACACTTATATCCTCGATTTTCACCCTGAAGAATTAATTTTTTCGTTGAATATCATTGTCCATCGTCTTTGCCTTGAAAAATGGAATCTAAAAACATCTACTTTTTCCTGAATTATTTTGAAATTTTTCGAAAAAAGTTTTGTCAAAATGTTTTTGGAAGCAATGTTGAGTGTACATGGAAACTCAACATACACTAATGCATCATTTTTCAAACGATCATAACTAATTTTTGTATTAAGCGTTTCTCAAAGTAGTATAGTGCATTCGATGCGGATTTTTAAGCTGCGTCGATCTGTGTTATCAGATTTGCGCTAGCTTAAAAATGCACCGAGATATCAACTTTTATAAGTTCACACTTATATCCTCGATTTTCACCCTGAAGAATTAATTTTTTCGTTGAATAACATTGTCCATCGTCTTTGCCTTGAAAAATGGAATCTAAAAACATCTACTTTTTGCTGAATTATTTTGAAATTTTTCGAAAAAATTTTTGTCAAAATGTTTTTGGAAGCAATGTTGAGTGTACATGGAAACTCAACATACACTAATGCATCATTTTTCAAACGATCATAACTAATTTTTGTATTAAGCGTTTCTCAATGTAGTATAGTGCATTCGATGCGGATTTTTAAGCTGCGTCGATCTGTGTTATCAGATTTGCGCTAGCTTAAAAATGCACCGAGATATCAACTGATATAAGTTCACACTTATATCCTCGATTTTCACCCTGAAGAATTAATTTTTTCGTTGAATAACATTGTCCATCGTCTTTGCCTTGAAAAATGAAATCTAAAAACATCTACTTTTTGCTAAATTATTTTGAAATTTTTCGAAAAAATTTTTGTCAAAATGTTTTTGGAAGCAATGTTGAGTGTACATGGAAACTCAACATACACTAATGCATCATTTTTCAAACGATCATAACTAATTTTTGTATTAAGCGTTTCTCAATGTAGTATAGTGCATTCGATGCGGATTTTTAAGCTGCGTCGATCTGTGTTATCAGATTTGCGCTAGCTTAAAAATGCACCGAGATATCAACTGATATAAAATCACACTTATATCCTCGATTTTCACCCTGAAGAATTAATTTTTTCGTTGAATAACATTGTCCATCGTCTTTGCCTTGAAAAATGAAATCTAAAAACATCTACTTTTTGCTAAATTATTTTGAAGTTTTTCGAAAAAATTTTTGTCAAAATGTTTTTGGAAGCAATGTTGAGTGTACATGGAAACTTAACATACACTAATGCATCATTTTTCAAATGATTATAACTAATTTTTGTATCAAGCGTTTCTCAATGTAGTATAGTGCATTCGATGCGGATTTTTGAGCTGCGTCGATCTGTGTTATCAGATTTGCGCTAGCTTAAAAATGCACCGAGATATCAACTTTTATAAGTTCACACTTATATCCTCGATTTTCACCCTGAAGAATTAATTTTTTCGTTGAATAACATTGTCCATCGTCTTTGCCTTGAAAAATGGAATCTAAAAACATCTACTTTTTGCTGAATTATTTTGAAATTTTTCGAAAAAAGTTTTGTCAAAATGTTTTTGGAAGCAATGTTGAGTGTACATGGAAACTCAACATACACTAATGCATCATTTTTCAAACGATCATAACTAATTTTTGTATTAAGCGTTTCTCAAAGTAGTATAGTGCATTCGATGCGGATTTTTAAGCTGCGTCGATCTGTGTTATCAGATTTGCGCTAGCTTAAAAATGCACCGAGATATCAACTTTTATAAGTTCACACTTATATCCTCGATTTTCACCCTGAAGAATTAATTTTTTCGTTGAATAACATTGTCCATCGTCTTTGCCTTGAAAAATGAAATCTAAAAACATCTACTTTTTGCTAAATTATTTTGAAATTTTTCGAAAAAATTTTTGTCAAAATGTTTTTGGAAGCAATGTTGAGTGTACATGGAAACTTAACATACACTAATGCATCATTTTTCAAATGATTATAACTAATTTTTGTATCAAGCGTTTCTCAATGTAGTATAGTGCATTCGATGCGGATTTTTGAGCTGCGTCGATCTGTGTTATCAGATTTGCGCTAGCTTAAAAATGCACCGAGATATCAACTTTTATAAGTTCACACTTATATCCTCGATTTTCACCCTGAAGAATTAATTTTTTCGTTGAATAACATTGTCCATCGTCTTTGCCTTGAAAAATGGAATCTAAAAACATCTACTTTTTGCTGAATTATTTTGAAATTTTTCGAAAAAATTTTTGTCAAAATGTTTTTGGAAGCAATGTTGAGTGTACATGGAAACTCAACATACACTAATGCATCATTTTTCAAACGATCATAACTAATTTTTGTATTAAGCGTTTCTCAAAGTAGTATAGTGCATTCGATGCGGATTTTTAAGCTGCGTCGATCTGTGTTATCAGATTTGCGCTAGCTTAAAAATGCACCGAGATATCAACTGATATAAGTTCACACTTATATCCTCGATTTTCACCCTGAAGAATTAATTTTTTCGTTGAATAACATTGTCCATCGTCTTTGCCTTGAAAAATGAAATCTAAAAACATCTACTTTTTGCTAAATTATTTTGAAATTTTTCGAAAAAATTTTTGTCAAAATGTTTTTGGAAGCAATGTTGAGTGTACATGGAAACTCAACATACACTAATGCATCATTTTTCAAACGATTATAACTAATTTTTGTATCAAGCGTTTCTCAATGTAGTATAGTGCATTCGATGCGGATTTTTGAGCTGCGTCGATCTGTGTTATCAGATTTGCGCTAGCTTAAAAATGCACCGAGATATCAACTTTTATAAGTTCACACTTATATCCTCGATTTTCACCCTGAAGAATTAATTTTTTCGTTGAATAACATTGTCCATCGTCTTTGCCTTGAAAAATGAAATCTAAAAACATCTACTTTTTGCTAAATTATTTTGAAATTTTTCGAAAAAATTTTTGTCAAAATGTTTTTGGAAGCAATGTTGAGTGTACATGGAAACTTAACATACACTAATGCATCATTTTTCAAATGATTATAACTAATTTTTGTATCAAGCGTTTCTCAATGTAGTATAGTGCATTCGATGCGGATTTTTGAGCTGCGTCGATCTGTGTTATCAGATTTGCGCTAGCTTAAAAATGCACCGAGATATCAACTTTTATAAGTTCACACTTATATCCTCGATTTTCACCCTGAAGAATTAATTTTTTCGTTGAATAACATTGTCCATCGTCTTTGCCTTGAAAAATGGAATCTAAAAACATCTACTTTTTGCTGAATTATTTTGAAATTTTTCGGAAAAATTTTTGTCAAAATGTTTTTGGAAGCAATGTTGAGTGTACATGGAAACTCAACATACACTAATGCATCATTTTTCAAACGATCATAACTAATTTTTGTATTAAGCGTTTCTCAATGTAGTACAGTGCATTCGATGCGGATTTTTAAGCTGCGTCGATCTGTGTTATCAGATTTGCGCTAGCTTAAAAATGCACCGAGATATCAACTGATATAAGTTCACACTTATATCCTCGATTTTCACCCTGAAGAAATAATTTTTTCGTTGAATAACATTGTCCATCGTCTTTGCCTTGAAAAATGAAATCTAAAAACATCTACTTTTTGCTAAATTATTTTGAAATTTTTCGAAAAAATTTTTGTCAAAATGTTTTTGGAAGCAATGTTGAGTGTACATGGAAACTCAACATACACTAATGCATCATTTTTCAAACGATCATAACTAATTTTTGTATTAAGCGTTTCTCAATGTAGTATAGTGCATTCGATGCGGATTTTTGAGCTGCGTCGATCTGTGTTATCAGATTTGCGCTAGCTTAAAAATGCACCGAGATATCAACTGATATAAGTTCACACTTATATCCTCGATTTTCACCCTAAAGAATTAATTTTTTCGTTGAATAACATTGTCCATCGTCTTTGCCTTGAAAAATGGAATCTAAAAACATCTACTTTTTGCTGAATTATTTTGAAATTTTTCGAAAAAATTTTTGTCAAAATGTTTTTGGAAGCAATGTTGAGTGTACATGGAAACTCAACATACACTAATGCATCATTTTTCAAACGATCATAACTAATTTTTGTATTAAGCGTTTCTCAATGTAGTATAGTGCATTCGATGCGGATTTTTAAGCTGCGTCGATCTGTGTTATCAGATTTGCGCTAGCTTAAAAATGCACCGAGATATCAACTGATATAAGTTCACACTTATATCCTCGATTTTCACCCTGAAGAAATAATTTTTTCGTTGAATAACATTGTCCATCGTCTTTGCCTTGAAAAATGGAATCTAAAAACATCTACTTTTTGCTAAATTATTTTGAAATTTTTCGAAAAAATTTTTGTCAAAATGTTTTTGGAAGCAATGTTGAGTGTACATGGAAACTCAACATACACTAATGCATCATTTTTCAAACGATCATAACTAATTTTTGTATTAAGCGTTTCTCAAAGTAGTATAGTGCATTCGATGCGGATTTTTAAGCTGCGTCGATCTGTGTTATCAGATTTGCGCTAGCTTAAAAATGCACCGAGATATCAACTTTTATAAGTTCACACTTATATCCTCGATTTTCACCCTGAAGAATTAATTTTTTCGTTGAATAACATTGTCCATCGTCTTTGCCTTGAAAAATGAAATCTAAAAACATCTACTTTTTGCTAAATTATTTTGAAATTTTTCGAAAAAATTTTTGTCAAAATGTTTTTGGAAGCAATGTTGAGTGTACATGGAAACTTAACATACACTAATGCATCATTTTTCAAATGATTATAACTAATTTTTGTATCAAGCGTTTCTCAATGTAGTATAGTGCATTCGATGCGGATTTTTGAGCTGCGTCGATCTGTGTTATCAGATTTGCGCTAGCTTAAAAATGCACCGAGATATCAACTTTTATAAGTTCACACTTATATCCTCGATTTTCACCCTGAAGAATTAATTTTTTCGTTGAATAACATTGTCCATCGTCTTTGCCTTGAAAAATGGAATCTAAAAACATCTACTTTTTGCTGAATTATTTTGAAATTTTTCGAAAAAATTTTTGTCAAAATGTTTTTGGAAGCAATGTTGAGTGTACATGGAAACTCAACATACACTAATGCATCATTTTTCAAACGATCATAACTAATTTTTGTATTAAGCGTTTCTCAAAGTAGTATAGTGCATTCGATGCGGATTTTTAAGCTGCGTCGATCTGTGTTATCAGATTTGCGCTAGCTTAAAAATGCACCGAGATATCAACTGATATAAGTTCACACTTATATCCTCGATTTTCACCCTGAAGAATTAATTTTTTCGTTGAATAACATTGTCCATCGTCTTTGCCTTGAAAAATGGAATCTAAAAACATCTACTTTTTGCTGAATTATTTTGAAATTTTTCGAAAAAATTTTTGTCAAAATGTTTTTGGAAGCAATGTTGAGTGTACATGGAAACTCAACATACACTAATGCATCATTTTTCAAACGATCATAACTAATTTTTGTATTAAGCGTTTCTCAAAGTAGTATAGTGCATTCGATGCGGATTTTTAAGCTGCGTCGATCTGTGTTATCAGATTTGCGCTAGCTTAAAAATGCACCGAGATATCAACTTTTATAAGTTCACACTTATATCCTCGATTTTCACCCTGAAGAATTAATTTTTTCGTTGAATAACATTGTCCATCGTCTTTGCCTTGAAAAATGAAATCTAAAAACATCTACTTTTTGCTAAATTATTTTGAAATTTTTCGAAAAAATTTTTGTCAAAATGTTTTTGGAAGCAATGTTGAGTGTACATGGAAACTTAACATACACTAATGCATCATTTTTCAAATGATTATAACTAATTTTTGTATCAAGCGTTTCTCAATGTAGTATAGTGCATTCGATGCGGATTTTTGAGCTGCGTCGATCTGTGTTATCAGATTTGCGCTAGCTTAAAAATGCACCGAGATATCAACTTTTATAAGTTCACACTTATATCCTCGATTTTCACCCTGAAGAATTAATTTTTTCGTTGAATAACATTGTCCATCGTCTTTGCCTTGAAAAATGGAATCTAAAAACATCTACTTTTTGCTGAATTATTTTGAAATTTTTCGAAAAAATTTTTGTCAAAATGTTTTTGGAAGCAATGTTGAGTGTACATGGAAACTCAACATACACTAATGCATCATTTTTCAAACGATCATAACTAATTTTTGTATTAAGCGTTTCTCAAAGTAGTATAGTGCATTCGATGCGGATTTTTAAGCTGCGTCGATCTGTGTTATCAGATTTGCGCTAGCTTAAAAATGCACCGAGATATCAACTGATATAAGTTCACACTTATATCCTCGATTTTCACCCTGAAGAATTAATTTTTTCGTTGAATAACATTGTCCATCGTCTTTGCCTTGAAAAATGAAATCTAAAAACATCTACTTTTTGCTAAATTATTCTGAAATTTTTCGAAAAAATTTTTGTCAAAATGTTTTTGGAAACAATGTTGAGTGTACATGGAAACTCAACATACACTAATGCATCATTTTTCAAACGATTATAACTAATTTTTGTATCAAGCGTTTCTCAATGTAGTATAGTGCATTCGATGCGGATTTTTGAGCTGCGTCGATCTGTGTTATCAGATTTGCGCTAGCTTAAAAATGCACCGAGATATCAACTTTTATAAGTTCACACTTATATCCTCGATTTTCACCCTGAAGAATTAATTTTTTCGTTGAATAACATTGTCCATCGTCTTTGCCTTGAAAAATGGAATCTAAAAACATCTACTTTTTGCTGAATTATTTTGAAATTTTTCGAAAAAATTTTTGTCAAAATGTTTTTGGAAGCAATGTTGAGTGTACATGGAAACTCAACATACACTAATGCATCATTTTTCAAACGATCATAACTAATTTTTGTATTAAGCGTTTCTCAAAGTAGTATAGTGCATTCGATGCGGATTTTTAAGCTGCGTCGATCTGTGTTATCAGATTTGCGCTAGCTTAAAAATGCACCGAGATATCAACTTTTATAAGTTCACACTTATATCCTCGATTTTCACCCTGAAGAATTAATTTTTTCGTTGAATAACATTGTCCATCGTCTTTGCCTTGAAAAATGGAATCTAAAAACATCTACTTTTTGCTGAATTATTTTGAAATTTTTCGAAAAAAGTTTTGTCAAAATGTTTTTGGAAGCAATGTTGAGTGTACATGGAAACTCAACATACACTAATGCATCATTTTTCAAACGATCATAACTAATTTTTGTATTAAGCGTTTCTCAAAGTAGTATAGTGCATTCGATGCGGATTTTTAAGCTGCGTCGATCTGTGTTATCAGATTTGCGCTAGCTTAAAAATGCACCGAGATATCAACTTTTATAAGTTCACACTTATATCCTCGATTTTCACCCTGAAGAATTAATTTTTTCGTTGAATAACATTGTCCATCGTCTTTGCCTTGAAAAATGAAATCTAAAAACATCTACTTTTTGCTAAATTATTTTGAAATTTTTCGAAAAAATTTTTGTCAAAATGTTTTTGGAAGCAATGTTGAGTGTACATGGAAACTCAACATACACTAATGCATCATTTTTCAAACGATCATAACTAATTTTTGTATTAAGCGTTTCTCAATGTAGTATAGTGCATTCGATGCGGATTTTTAAGCTGCGTCGATCTGTGTTATCAGATTTGCGCTAGCTTAAAAATGCACCGAGATATCAACTTTTATAAGTTCACACTTATATCCTCGATTTTCACCCTGAAGAATTAATTTTTTCGTTGAATAACATTGTCCATCGTCTTTGCCTTGAAAAATGAAATCTAAAAACATCTACTTTTTGCTGAATTATTTTGAAATTTTTCGAAAAAATTTTTGTCAAAATGTTTTTGGAAGCAATGTTGAGTGTACATGGAAACTCAACATACACTAATGCATCATTTTTCAAACGATCATAACTAATTTTTGTATTAAGCGTTTCTCAATGTAGTATAGTGCATTCGATGCGGATTTTTAAGCTGCGTCGATCTGTGTTATCAGATTTGCGCTAGCTTAAAAATGCACCGAGATATCAACTGATATAAGTTCACACTTATATCCTCGATTTTCACCCTGAAGAAATAATTTTTTCGTTGAATAACATTGTCCATCGTCTTTGCCTTGAAAAATGGAATCTAAAAACATCTACTTTTTGCTAAATTATTTTGAAATTTTTCGAAAAAATTTTTGTCAAAATGTTTTTGGAAGCAATGTTGAGTGTACATGGAAACTCAACATACACTAATGCATCATTTTTCAAACGATCATAACTAATTTTTGTATTAAGCGTTTCTCAAAGTAGTATAGTGCATTCGATGCGGATTTTTAAGCTGCGTCGATCTGTGTTATCAGATTTGCGCTAGCTTAAAAATGCACCGAGATATCAACTTTTATAAGTTCACACTTATATCCTCGATTTTCACCCTGAAGAATTAATTTTTTCGTTGAATAACATTGTCCATCGTCTTTGCCTTGAAAAATGAAATCTAAAAACATCTACTTTTTGCTAAATTATTTTGAAATTTTTCGAAAAAATTTTTGTCAAAATGTTTTTGGAAGCAATGTTGAGTGTACATGGAAACTTAACATACACTAATGCATCATTTTTCAAATGATTATAACTAATTTTTGTATCAAGCGTTTCTCAATGTAGTATAGTGCATTCGATGCGGATTTTTGAGCTGCGTCGATCTGTGTTATCAGATTTGCGCTAGCTTAAAAATGCACCGAGATATCAACTTTTATAAGTTCACACTTATATCCTCGATTTTCACCCTGAAGAATTAATTTTTTCGTTGAATAACATTGTCCATCGTCTTTGCCTTGAAAAATGGAATCTAAAAACATCTACTTTTTGCTGAATTATTTTGAAATTTTTCGAAAAAATTTTTGTCAAAATGTTTTTGGAAGCAATGTTGAGTGTACATGGAAACTCAACATACACTAATGCATCATTTTTCAAACGATCATAACTAATTTTTGTATTAAGCGTTTCTCAAAGTAGTATAGTGCATTCGATGCGGATTTTTAAGCTGCGTCGATCTGTGTTATCAGATTTGCGCTAGCTTAAAAATGCACCGAGATATCAACTGATATAAGTTCACACTTATATCCTCGATTTTCACCCTGAAGAATTAATTTTTTCGTTGAATAACATTGTCCATCGTCTTTGCCTTGAAAAATGAAATCTAAAAACATCTACTTTTTGCTAAATTATTTTGAAATTTTTCGAAAAAATTTTTGTCAAAATGTTTTTGGAAACAATGTTGAGTGTACATGGAAACTCAACATACACTAATGCATCATTTTTCAAACGATTATAACTAATTTTTGTATCAAGCGTTTCTCAATGTAGTATAGTGCATTCGATGCGGATTTTTGAGCTGCGTCGATCTGTGTTATCAGATTTGCGCTAGCTTAAAAATGCACCGAGATATCAACTTTTATAAGTTCACACTTATATCCTCGATTTTCACCCTGAAGAATTAATTTTTTCGTTGAATAACATTGTCCATCGTCTTTGCCTTGAAAAATGGAATCTAAAAACATCTACTTTTTGCTGAATTATTTTGAAATTTTTCGAAAAAATTTTTGTCAAAATGTTTTTGGAAGCAATGTTGAGTGTACATGGAAACTCAACATACACTAATGCATCATTTTTCAAACGATCATAACTAATTTTTGTATTAAGCGTTTCTCAAAGTAGTATAGTGCATTCGATGCGGATTTTTAAGCTGCGTCGATCTGTGTTATCAGATTTGCGCTAGCTTAAAAATGCACCGAGATATCAACTTTTATAAGTTCACACTTATATCCTCGATTTTCACCCTGAAGAATTAATTTTTTCGTTGAATAACATTGTCCATCGTCTTTGCCTTGAAAAATGGAATCTAAAAACATCTACTTTTTGCTGAATTATTTTGAAATTTTTCGAAAAAAGTTTTGTCAAAATGTTTTTGGAAGCAATGTTGAGTGTACATGGAAACTCAACATACACTAATGCATCATTTTTCAAACGATCATAACTAATTTTTGTATTAAGCGTTTCTCAAAGTAGTATAGTGCATTCGATGCGGATTTTTAAGCTGCGTCGATCTGTGTTATCAGATTTGCGCTAGCTTAAAAATGCACCGAGATATCAACTTTTATAAGTTCACACTTATATCCTCGATTTTCACCCTGAAGAATTAATTTTTTCGTTGAATAACATTGTCCATCGTCTTTGCCTTGAAAAATGAAATCTAAAAACATCTACTTTTTGCTAAATTATTTTGAAATTTTTCGAAAAAATTTTTGTCAAAATGTTTTTGGAAGCAATGTTGAGTGTACATGGAAACTTAACATACACTAATGCATCATTTTTCAAATGATTATAACTAATTTTTGTATCAAGCGTTTCTCAATGTAGTATAGTGCATTCGATGCGGATTTTTGAGCTGCGTCGATCTGTGTTATCAGATTTGCGCTAGCTTAAAAATGCACCGAGATATCAACTTTTATAAGTTCACACTTATATCCTCGATTTTCACCCTGAAGAATTAATTTTTTCGTTGAATAACATTGTCCATCGTCTTTGCCTTGAAAAATGGAATCTAAAAACATCTACTTTTTGCTGAATTATTTTGAAATTTTTCGAAAAAATTTTTGTCAAAATGTTTTTGGAAGCAATGTTGAGTGTACATGGAAACTCAACATACACTAATGCATCATTTTTCAAACGATCATAACTAATTTTTGTATTAAGCGTTTCTCAAAGTAGTATAGTGCATTCGATGCGGATTTTTAAGCTGCGTCGATCTGTGTTATCAGATTTGCGCTAGCTTAAAAATGCACCGAGATATCAACTGATATAAGTTCACACTTATATCCTCGATTTTCACCCTGAAGAATTAATTTTTTCGTTGAATAACATTGTCCATCGTCTTTGCCTTGAAAAATGAAATCTAAAAACATCTACTTTTTGCTAAATTATTTTGAAAGTTTTCGAAAAAATTTTTGTCAAAATGTTTTTGGAAGCAATGTTGAGTGTACATGGAAACTCAACATACACTAATGCATCATTTTTCAAACGATTATAACTAATTTTTGTATCAAGCGTTTCTCAATGTAGTATAGTGCATTCGATGCGGATTTTTGAGCTGCGTCGATCTGTGTTATCAGATTTGCGCTAGCTTAAAAATGCACCGAGATATCAACTTTTATAAGTTCACACTTATATCCTCGATTTTCACCCTGAAGAATTAATTTTTTCGTTGAATAACATTGTCCATCGTCTTTGCCTTGAAAAATGAAATCTAAAAACATCTACTTTTTGCTAAATTATTTTGAAATTTTTCGAAAAAATTTTTGTCAAAATGTTTTTGGAAGCAATGTTGAGT
This sequence comes from Auanema rhodensis, assembly GCA_964057225.1. NCBI lineage: Eukaryota > Metazoa > Nematoda > Chromadorea > Rhabditida > Rhabditidae > Auanema > Auanema rhodense. The sequence continues at coordinate 1,420,569 of OZ059899.1, read as the reverse complement.
GTACATGGAAACTTAACATACACTAATGCATCATTTTTCAAATGATTATAACTAATTTTTGTATCAAGCGTTTCTCAATGTAGTATAGTGCATTCGATGCGGATTTTTGAGCTGCGTCGATCTGTGTTATCAGATTTGCGCTAGCTTAAAAATGCACCGAGATATCAACTTTTATAAGTTCACACTTATATCCTCGATTTTCACCCTGAAGAATTAATTTTTTCGTTGAATAACATTGTCCATCGTCTTTGCCTTGAAAAATGGAATCTAAAAACATCTACTTTTTGCTGAATTATTTTGAAATTTTTCGGAAAAATTTTTGTCAAAATGTTTTTGGAAGCAATGTTGAGTGTACATGGAAACTCAACATACACTAATGCATCATTTTTCAAACGATCATAACTAATTTTTGTATTAAGCGTTTCTCAATGTAGTACAGTGCATTCGATGCGGATTTTTAAGCTGCGTCGATCTGTGTTATCAGATTTGCGCTAGCTTAAAAATGCACCGAGATATCAACTGATATAAGTTCACACTTATATCCTCGATTTTCACCCTAAAGAATTAATTTTTTCGTTGAATAACATTGTCCATCGTCTTTGCCTTGAAAAATGGAATCTAAAAACATCTACTTTTTGCTGAATTATTTTGAAATTTTTCGAAAAAATTTTTGTCAAAATGTTTTTGGAAGCAATGTTGAGTGTACATGGAAACTCAACATACACTAATGCATCATTTTTCAAACGATCATAACTAATTTTTGTATTAAGCGTTTCTCAATGTAGTATAGTGCATTCGATGCGGATTTTTAAGCTGCGTCGATCTGTGTTATCAGATTTGCGCTAGCTTAAAAATGCACCGAGATATCAACTGATATAAGTTCACACTTATATCCTCGATTTTCACCCTGAAGAAATAATTTTTTCGTTGAATAACATTGTCCATCGTCTTTGCCTTGAAAAATGGAATCTAAAAACATCTACTTTTTGCTAAATTATTTTGAAATTTTTCGAAAAAATTTTTGTCAAAATGTTTTTGGAAGCAATGTTGAGTGTACATGGAAACTCAACATACACTAATGCATCATTTTTCAAACGATCATAACTAATTTTTGTATTAAGCGTTTCTCAAAGTAGTATAGTGCATTCGATGCGGATTTTTAAGCTGCGTCGATCTGTGTTATCAGATTTGCGCTAGCTTAAAAATGCACCGAGATATCAACTTTTATAAGTTCACACTTATATCCTCGATTTTCACCCTGAAGAATTAATTTTTTCGTTGAATAACATTGTCCATCGTCTTTGCCTTGAAAAATGGAATCTAAAAACATCTACTTTTTGCTAAATTATTTTGAAATTTTTCGAAAAAATTTTTGTCAAAATGTTTTTGGAAGCAATGTTGAGTGTACATGGAAACTTAACATACACTAATGCATCATTTTTCAAATGATTATAACTAATTTTTGTATCAAGCGTTTCTCAATGTAGTATAGTGCATTCGATGCGGATTTTTGAGCTGCGTCGATCTGTGTTATCAGATTTGCGCTAGCTTAAAAATGCACCGAGATATCAACTTTTATAAGTTCACACTTATATCCTCGATTTTCACCCTGAAGAATTAATTTTTTCGTTGAATAACATTGTCCATCGTCTTTGCCTTGAAAAATGGAATCTAAAAACATCTACTTTTTGCTGAATTATTTTGAAATTTTTCGAAAAAATTTTTGTCAAAATGTTTTTGGAAGCAATGTTGAGTGTACATGGAAACTCAACATACACTAATGCATCATTTTTCAAACGATCATAACTAATTTTTGTATTAAGCGTTTCTCAAAGTAGTATAGTGCATTCGATGCGGATTTTTAAGCTGCGTCGATCTGTGTTATCAGATTTGCGCTAGCTTAAAAATGCACCGAGATATCAACTGATATAAGTTCACACTTATATCCTCGATTTTCACCCTGAAGAATTAATTTTTTCGTTGAATAACATTGTCCATCGTCTTTGCCTTGAAAAATGAAATCTAAAAACATCTACTTTTTGCTAAATTATTTTGAAATTTTTCGAAAAAATTTTTGTCAAAATGTTTTTGGAAACAATGTTGAGTGTACATGGAAACTCAACATACACTAATGCATCATTTTTCAAACGATTATAACTAATTTTTGTATCAAGCGTTTCTCAATGTAGTATAGTGCATTCGATGCGGATTTTTGAGCTGCGTCGATCTGTGTTATCAGATTTGCGCTAGCTTAAAAATGCACCGAGATATCAACTTTTATAAGTTCACACTTATATCCTCGATTTTCACCCTGAAGAATTAATTTTTTCGTTGAATAACATTGTCCATCGTCTTTGCCTTGAAAAATGGAATCTAAAAACATCTACTTTTTGCTGAATTATTTTGAAATTTTTCGAAAAAATTTTTGTCAAAATGTTTTTGGAAGCAATGTTGAGTGTACATGGAAACTCAACATACACTAATGCATCATTTTTCAAACGATCATAACTAATTTTTGTATTAAGCGTTTCTCAAAGTAGTATAGTGCATTCGATGCGGATTTTTAAGCTGCGTCGATCTGTGTTATCAGATTTGCGCTAGCTTAAAAATGCACCGAGATATCAACTGATATAAGTTCACACTTATATCCTCGATTTTCACCCTGAAGAATTAATTTTTTCGTTGAATAACATTGTCCATCGTCTTTGCCTTGAAAAATGAAATCTAAAAACATCTACTTTTTGCTAAATTATTTTGAAATTTTTCGAAAAAATTTTTGTCAAAATGTTTTTGGAAACAATGTTGAGTGTACATGGAAACTCAACATACACTAATGCATCATTTTTCAAACGATTATAACTAATTTTTGTATCAAGCGTTTCTCAATGTAGTATAGTGCATTCGATGCGGATTTTTGAGCTGCGTCGATCTGTGTTATCAGATTTGCGCTAGCTTAAAAATGCACCGAGATATCAACTTTTATAAGTTCACACTTATATCCTCGATTTTCACCCTGAAGAATTAATTTTTTCGTTGAATAACATTGTCCATCGTCTTTGCCTTGAAAAATGAAATCTAAAAACATCTACTTTTTGCTAAATTATTTTGAAATTTTTCGAAAAAATTTTTGTCAAAATGTTTTTGGAAGCAATGTTGAGTGTACATGGAAACTTAACATACACTAATGCATCATTTTTCAAATGATTATAACTAATTTTTGTATCAAGCGTTTCTCAATGTAGTATAGTGCATTCGATGCGGATTTTTGAGCTGCGTCGATCTGTGTTATCAGATTTGCGCTAGCTTAAAAATGCACCGAGATATCAACTTTTATAAGTTCACACTTATATCCTCGATTTTCACCCTGAAGAATTAATTTTTTCGTTGAATAACATTGTCCATCGTCTTTGCCTTGAAAAATGGAATCTAAAAACATCTACTTTTTGCTGAATTATTTTGAAATTTTTCGGAAAAATTTTTGTCAAAATGTTTTTGGAAGCAATGTTGAGTGTACATGGAAACTCAACATACACTAATGCATCATTTTTCAAACGATCATAACTAATTTTTGTATTAAGCGTTTCTCAATGTAGTACAGTGCATTCGATGCGGATTTTTAAGCTGCGTCGATCTGTGTTATCAGATTTGCGCTAGCTTAAAAATGCACCGAGATATCAACTGATATAAGTTCACACTTATATCCTCGATTTTCACCCTGAAGAAATAATTTTTTCGTTGAATAACATTGTCCATCGTCTTTGCCTTGAAAAATGAAATCTAAAAACATCTACTTTTTGCTAAATTATTTTGAAATTTTTCGAAAAAATTTTTGTCAAAATGTTTTTGGAAGCAATGTTGAGTGTACATGGAAACTCAACATACACTAATGCATCATTTTTCAAACGATCATAACTAATTTTTGTATTAAGCGTTTCTCAATGTAGTATAGTGCATTCGATGCGGATTTTTGAGCTGCGTCGATCTGTGTTATCAGATTTGCGCTAGCTTAAAAATGCACCGAGATATCAACTGATATAAGTTCACACTTATATCCTCGATTTTCACCCTAAAGAATTAATTTTTTCGTTGAATAACATTGTCCATCGTCTTTGCCTTGAAAAATGGAATCTAAAAACATCTACTTTTTGCTGAATTATTTTGAAATTTTTCGAAAAAATTTTTGTCAAAATGTTTTTGGAAGCAATGTTGAGTGTACATGGAAACTCAACATACACTAATGCATCATTTTTCAAACGATCATAACTAATTTTTGTATTAAGCGTTTCTCAATGTAGTATAGTGCATTCGATGCGGATTTTTAAGCTGCGTCGATCTGTGTTATCAGATTTGCGCTAGCTTAAAAATGCACCGAGATATCAACTGATATAAGTTCACACTTATATCCTCGATTTTCACCCTGAAGAAATAATTTTTTCGTTGAATAACATTGTCCATCGTCTTTGCCTTGAAAAATGGAATCTAAAAACATCTACTTTTTGCTAAATTATTTTGAAATTTTTCGAAAAAATTTTTGTCAAAATGTTTTTGGAAGCAATGTTGAGTGTACATGGAAACTCAACATACACTAATGCATCATTTTTCAAACGATCATAACTAATTTTTGTATTAAGCGTTTCTCAATGTAGTATAGTGCATTCGCTGCGGATTTTTAAGCTGCGTCGATCTGTGTTATCAGATTTGCGCTAGCTTAAAAATGCACCGAGATATCAACTGATATAAGTTCACACTTATATCCTCGATTTTCACCCTGAAGAATTAATTTTTTCGTTGAATAACATTGTCCATCGTCTTTGCCTTGAAAAATGGAATCTAAAAACATCTACTTTTTGCTAAATTATTTTGAAATTTTTCGAAAAAATTTTTGTCAAAATGTTTTTGGAAGCAATGTTGAGTGTACATGGAAACTCAACATACACTAATGCATCATTTTTCAAACGATCATAACTAATTTTTGTATTAAGCGTTTCTCAATGTAGTATAGTGCATTCGCTGCGGATTTTTAAGCTGCGTCGATCTGTGTTATCAGATTTGCGCTAGCTTAAAAATGCACCGAGATATCAACTGATATAAGTTCACACTTATATCCTCGATTTTCACCCTGAAGAATTAATTTTTTCGTTGAATAACATTGTCCATCGTCTTTGCCTTGAAAAATGGAATCTAAAAACATCTACTTTTTGCTAAATTATTTTGAAATTTTTCGAAAAAATTTTTGTCAAAATGTTTTTGGAAGCAATGTTGAGTGTACATGGAAACTCAACATACACTAATGCATCATTTTTCAAACGATCATAACTAATTTTTGTATCAAGCGTTTCTCAATGTAGTATAGTGCATTCGATGCGGATTTTTAAGCTGCGTCGATCTGTGTTATCAGATTTGCGCTAACTTAAAAATGCACCGAGATATCAACTGATATAAGTTCACACTTATATCCTCGATTTTCACAATGAAGAAATAATTTTTTCGTTGAATAACATTGTCCATCGTCTTTGCCTTGAAAAATGGAATCTAAAAACATCTACTTTTTGCTAAATTCTTTTGAAATTTTTCGAAAAAATTTTTGTCAAAATGTTTTTGGAAGCAATGTTGAGTGTACATGGAAACTCAACATACACTAATGCATCATTTTTCAAACGATCATAACTAATTTTTGTATTAAGCGTTTCTCAATGTAGTATAGTGCATTCGATGCGGATTTTTAAGCTGCGTCGATCTGTGTTATCAGATTTGCGCTAGCTTAAAAATGCACCGAGATATCAACTGATATATGTTCACACTTATATCCTCGATTTTCACCCTGAAGAATTAATTTTTTCGTTGAATAACATTGTCCATCGTCTTTGCCTTGAAAAATGGAATCTAAAAACAGCTACTTTTTGCTAAATTATTTTGAAATTTTTCGAAAAAAGTTTTGTCAAAATGTTTTTGGAAGCAATGTTGAGTGTACATGGAAACTCAACATACACTAATGCATCATTTTTCAAACGATCATAACTAATTTTTGTATTAAGCGTTTCTTAATGTAGTATAGTGCATTCGATGCGGATTTTTAAGCTGCGTCGATCTGTGTTATCAGATTTGCGCTAGCTTAAAAATGCACCGAGATATCAACTGATATAAGTTTACACTTATATCCTCGATTTTTACCCTGAAGAATTAATTTTTTCGTTGAATAACATTGTCCATCGTCTTTGCCTTGAAAAAAGGAATCTAAAAACATCTACTTTTCGCTAAATTATTTTGAAATTTTTCGAAAAAAGTTTTGTCAAAATGTTTTTGGAAGCAATGTTGAGTGTACATGGAAACTCAACATACACTAATGCATCATTTTTCAAACGATCATAACTAATTTTTGTATTAAGCGTTTCTCAATGTAGTATAGTGCATTCGATGCGGATTATTAAGCTGCGTCGATCTGTGTTATCAGATTTGCGCTAGCTTAAAAATGCACCGAGATATCAACTGATATAAGTTCACACTTATATCCTCGATTTTCACCCTGAAGAATTAATTTTTTCGTTGAATAACATTGTCCATCGTCTTTGCCTTGAAAAATGGAATCTAAAAACATCTACTTTTTGCTAAATTCTTTTGAAATTTTTCGAAAAAATTTTTGTCAAAATGTTTTTGGAAGCAATGTTGAGTGTACATGGAAACTCAACATACACTAATGCATCATTTTTCAAACGATCATAACTAATTTTTGTATTAAGCGTTTCTCAATGTAGTATAGTGCATTCGCTGCGGATTTTTAAGCTGCGTCGATCTGTGTTATCAGATTTGCGCTAGCTTAAAAATGCACCGAGATATCAACTGATATAAGTTCACACTTATATCCTCGATTTTCACCCTGAAGAATTAATTTTTTCGTTGAATAACATTGTCCATCGTCTTTGCCTTGAAAAATGGAATCTAAAAACATCTACTTTTTGCTAAATTATTCTGAAATTTTTCGAAAAAATTTTTGTCAAAATGTTTTTGGAAGCAATGTTGAGTGTACATGGAAACTCAACATACACTAATGCATCATTTTTCAAACGATCATAACTAATTTTTGTATCAAGCGTTTCTCAATGTAGTATAGTGCATTCGCTGCGGATTTTTAAGCTGCGTCGATCTGTGTTATCAGATTTGCGCTAGCTTAAAAATGCACCGAGATATCAACTGATATAAGTTCACACTTATATCCTCGATTTTCACCCTGAAGAATTAATTTTTTCGTTGAATAACATTGTCCATCGTCTTTGCCTTGAAAAATGGAATCTAAAAACATCTACTTTTTGCTAAATTATTCTGAAATTTTTCGAAAAAATTTTTGTCAAAATGTTTTTGGAAGCAATGTTGAGTGTACATGGAAACTCAACATACACTAATGCATCATTTTTCAAACGATCATAACTAATTTTTGTATCAAGCGTTTCTCAATGTAGTATAGTGCATTCGATGCGGATTTTTAAGCTGCGTCGATCTGTGTTATCAGATTTGCGCTAACTTAAAAATGCACCGAGATATCAACTGATATAAGTTCACACTTATATCCTCGATTTTCACAATGAAGAAATAATTTTTTCGTTGAATAACATTGTCCATCGTCTTTGCCTTGAAAAATGGAATCTAAAAACATCTACTTTTTGCTAAATTCTTTTGAAATTTTTCGAAAAAATTTTTGTCAAAATGTTTTTGGAAGCAATGTTGAGTGTACATGGAAACTCAACATACACTAATGCATCATTTTTCAAACGATCATAACTAATTTTTGTATTAAGCGTTTCTCAATGTAGTATAGTGCATTCGATGCGGATTTTTAAGCTGCGTCGATCTGTGTTATCAGATTTGCGCTAGCTTAAAAATGCACCGAGATATCAACTGATATAAGTTCACACTTATATCCTCGATTTTCACCCTGAAGAATTAATTTTTTCGTTGAATAACATTGTCCATCGTCTTTGCCTTGAAAAATGGAATCTAAAAACAGCTACTTTTTGCTAAATTATTTTGAAATTTTTCGAAAAAAGTTTTGTCAAAATGTTTTTGGAAGCAATGTTGAGTGTACATGGAAACTCAACATACACTAATGCATCATTTTTCAAACGATCATAACTAATTTTTGTATTAAGCGTTTCTCAATGTAGTATAGTGCATTCGATGCGGATTTTTGAGCTGCGTCGATCTGTGTTATCAGATTTGCGCTAGCTTAAAAATGCACCGAGATATCAACTGATATAAGTTCACACTTATATCCTCGATTTTCACCCTGAAGAATTAATTTTTTCGTTGAATAACATTGTCCATCGTCTTTGCCTTGAAAAAAGGAATCTAAAAACATCTACTTTTCGCTAAATTATTTTGAAATTTTTCGAAAAAATTTTTGTCAAAATGTTTTTGGAAGCAATGTTGAGTGTACATGGAAACTCAACATACACTAATGCATCATTTTTCAAACGATCATAACTAATTTTTGTATTAAGCGTTTCTCAATGTAGTATAGTGCATTCGATGCGGATTATTAAGCTGCGTCGATCTGTGTTATCAGATTTGCGCTAGCTTAAAAATGCACCGAGATATCAACTGATATAAGTTCACACTTATATCCTCGATTTTCACCCTGAAGAATTAATTTTTTCGTTGAATAACATTGTCCATCGTCTTTGCCTTGAAAAATGGAATCTAAAAACATCTACTTTTTGCTAAATTCTTTTGAAATTTTTCGAAAAAATTTTTGTCAAAATGTTTTTGGAAGCAATGTTGAGTGTACATGGAAACTCAACATACACTAATGCATCATTTTTCAAACGATCATAACTAATTTTTGTATTAAGCGTTTCTCAATGTAGTATAGTGCATTCGCTGCGGATTTTTAAGCTGCGTCGATCTGTGTTATCAGATTTGCGCTAGCTTAAAAATGCACCGAGATATCAACTGATATAAGTTCACACTTATATCCTCGATTTTCACCCTGAAGAATTAATTTTTTCGTTGAATAACATTGTCCATCGTCTTTGCCTTGAAAAATGGAATCTAAAAACATCTACTTTTTGCTAAATTATTCTGAAATTTTTCGAAAAAATTTTTGTCAAAATGTTTTTGGAAGCAATGTTGAGTGTACATGGAAACTCAACATACACTAATGCATCATTTTTCAAACGATCATAACTAACTTTTGTATCAAGCGTTTCTCAATGTAGTATAGTGCATTCGATGCGGATTTTTAAGCTGCGTCGATCTGTGTTATCAGATTTGCGCTAACTTAAAAATGCACCGAGATATCAACTGATATAAGTTCACACTTATATCCTCGATTTTCACAATGAAGAAATAATTTTTTCGTTGAATAACATTGTCCATCGTCTTTGCCTTGAAAAATGGAATCTAAAAACATCTACTTTTTGCTAAATTCTTTTGAAATTTTTCGAAAAAATTTTTGTCAAAATGTTTTTGGAAGCAATGTTGAGTGTACATGGAAACTCAACATACACTAATGCATCATTTTTCAAACGATCATAACTAATTTTTGTATTAAGCGTTTCTCAATGTAGTATAGTGCATTCGCTGCGGATTTTTAAGCTGCGTCGATCTGTGTTATCAGATTTGCGCTAGCTTAAAAATGCACCGAGATATCAACTGATATAAGTTCACACTTATATCCTCGATTTTTACCCTGAAGAATTAATTTTTTCGTTGAATAACATTGTCCATCGTCTTTGCCTTGAAAAAAGGAATCTAAAAACATCTACTTTTCGCTAAATTATTTTGAAATTTTTCGAAAAAATTTTTGTCAAAATGTTTTTGGAAGCAATGTTGAGTGTACATGGAAACTCAACATACACTAATGCATCATTTTTCAAACGATCATAACTAATTTTTGTATTAAGCGTTTCTCAATGTAGTATAGTGCATTCGATGCGGATTATTAAGCTGCGTCGATCTGTGTTATCAGATTTGCGCTAGCTTAAAAATGCACCGAGATATCAACTGATATAAGTTCACACTTATATCCTCGATTTTCACCCTGAAGAATTAATTTTTTCGTTGAATAACATTGTCCATCGTCTTTGCCTTGAAAAATGGAATCTAAAAACATCTACTTTTTGCTAAATTCTTTTGAAATTTTTCGAAAAAATTTTTGTCAAAATGTTTTTGGAAGCAATGTTGAGTGTACATGGAAACTCAACATACACTAATGCATCATTTTTCAAACGATCATAACTAATTTTTGTATTAAGCGTTTCTCAATGTAGTATAGTGCATTCGCTGCGGATTTTTAAGCTGCGTCGATCTGTGTTATCAGATTTGCGCTAGCTTAAAAATGCACCGAGATATCAACTGATATAAGTTCACACTTATATCCTCGATTTTCACCCTGAAGAATTAATTTTTTCGTTGAATAACATTGTCCATCGTCTTTGCCTTGAAAAATGGAATCTAAAAACAGCTACTTTTTGCTAAATTATTTTGAAATTTTTCGAAAAAAGTTTTGTCAAAATGTTTTTGGAAGCAATGTTGAGTGTACATGGAAACTCAACATACACTAATGCATCATTTTTCAAACGATCATAACTAATTTTTGTATTAAGCGTTTCTCAATGTAGTATAGTGCATTCGATGCGGATTTTTAAGCTGCGTCGATCTGTGTTATCAGATTTGCGCTAGCTTAAAAATGCACCGAGATATCAACTGATATAAGTTTACACTTATATCCTCGATTTTTACCCTGAAGAATTAATTTTTTCGTTGAATAACATTGTCCATCGTCTTTGCCTTGAAAAAAGGAATCTAAAAACATCTACTTTTCGCTAAATTATTTTGAAATTTTTCGAAAAAATTTTTGTCAAAATGTTTTTGGAAGCAATGTTGAGTGTACATGGAAACTCAACATACACTAATGCATCATTTTTCAAACGATCATAACTAATTTTTGTATTAAGCGTTTCTCAATGTAGTATAGTGCATTCGATGCGGATTATTAAGCTGCGTCGATCTGTGTTATCAGATTTGCGCTAGCTTAAAAATGCACCGAGATATCAACTGATATAAGTTCACACTTATATCCTCGATTTTCACCCTGAAGAATTAATTTTTTCGTTGAATAACATTGTCCATCGTCTTTGCCTTGAAAAATGGAATCTAAAAACATCTACTTTTTGCTAAATTATTCTGAAATTTTTCGAAAAAATTTTTGTCAAAATGTTTTTGGAAGCAATGTTGAGTGTACATGGAAACTCAACATACACTAATGCATCATTTTTCAAACGATCATAACTAACTTTTGTATCAAGCGTTTCTCAATGTAGTATAGTGCATTCGATGCGGATTTTTAAGCTGCGTCGATCTGTGTTATCAGATTTGCGCTAACTTAAAAATGCACCGAGATATCAACTGATATAAGTTCACACTTATATCCTCGATTTTCACAATGAAGAAATAATTTTTTCGTTGAATAACATTGTCCATCGTCTTTGCCTTGAAAAATGGAATCTAAAAACATCTACTTTTTGCTAAATTCTTTTGAAATTTTTCGAAAAAATTTTTGTCAAAATGTTTTTGGAAGCAATGTTGAGTGTACATGGAAACTCAACATACACTAATGCATCATTTTTCAAACGATCATAACTAATTTTTGTATTAAGCGTTTCTCAATGTAGTATAGTGCATTCGCTGCGGATTTTTAAGCTGCGTCGATCTGTGTTATCAGATTTGCGCTAGCTTAAAAATGCACCGAGATATCAACTGATATAAGTTCACACTTATATCCTCGATTTTTACCCTGAAGAATTAATTTTTTCGTTGAATAACATTGTCCATCGTCTTTGCCTTGAAAAAAGGAATCTAAAAACATCTACTTTTCGCTAAATTATTTTGAAATTTTTCGAAAAAATTTTTGTCAAAATGTTTTTGGAAGCAATGTTGAGTGTACATGGAAACTCAACATACACTAATGCATCATTTTTCAAACGATCATAACTAATTTTTGTATTAAGCGTTTCTCAATGTAGTATAGTGCATTCGATGCGGATTATTAAGCTGCGTCGATCTGTGTTATCAGATTTGCGCTAGCTTAAAAATGCACCGAGATATCAACTGATATAAGTTCACACTTATATCCTCGATTTTCACCCTGAAGAATTAATTTTTTCGTTGAATAACATTGTCCATCGTCTTTGCCTTGAAAAATGGAATCTAAAAACATCTACTTTTTGCTAAATTCTTTTGAAATTTTTCGAAAAAATTTTTGTCAAAATGTTTTTGGAAGCAATGTTGAGTGTACATGGAAACTCAACATACACTAATGCATCATTTTTCAAACGATCATAACTAATTTTTGTATTAAGCGTTTCTCAATGTAGTATAGTGCATTCGCTGCGGATTTTTAAGCTGCGTCGATCTGTGTTATCAGATTTGCGCTAGCTTAAAAATGCACCGAGATATCAACTGATATAAGTTCACACTTATATCCTCGATTTTCACCCTGAAGAATTAATTTTTTCGTTGAATAACATTGTCCATCGTCTTTGCCTTGAAAAATGGAATCTAAAAACAGCTACTTTTTGCTAAATTATTTTGAAATTTTTCGAAAAAAGTTTTGTCAAAATGTTTTTGGAAGCAATGTTGAGTGTACATGGAAACTCAACATACACTAATGCATCATTTTTCAAACGATCATAACTAATTTTTGTATTAAGCGTTTCTCAATGTAGTATAGTGCATTCGATGCGGATTTTTAAGCTGCGTCGATCTGTGTTATCAGATTTGCGCTAGCTTAAAAATGCACCGAGATATCAACTGATATAAGTTTACACTTATATCCTCGATTTTTACCCTGAAGAATTAATTTTTTCGTTGAATAACATTGTCCATCGTCTTTGCCTTGAAAAAAGGAATCTAAAAACATCTACTTTTCGCTAAATTATTTTGAAATTTTTCGAAAAAATTTTTGTCAAAATGTTTTTGGAAGCAATGTTGAGTGTACATGGAAACTCAACATACACTAATGCATCATTTTTCAAACGATCATAACTAATTTTTGTATTAAGCGTTTCTCAATGTAGTATAGTGCATTCGATGCGGATTATTAAGCTGCGTCGATCTGTGTTATCAGATTTGCGCTAGCTTAAAAATGCACCGAGATATCAACTGATATAAGTTCACACTTATATCCTCGATTTTCACCCTGAAGAATTAATTTTTTCGTTGAATAACATTGTCCATCGTCTTTGCCTTGAAAAATGGAATCTAAAAACATCTACTTTTTGCTAAATTCTTTTGAAATTTTTCGAAAAAATTTTTGTCAAAATGTTTTTGGAAGCAATGTTGAGTGTACATGGAAACTCAACATACACTAATGCATCATTTTTCAAACGATCATAACTAATTTTTGTATTAAGCGTTTCTCAATGTAGTATAGTGCATTCGCTGCGGATTTTTAAGCTGCGTCGATCTGTGTTATCAGATTTGCGCTAGCTTAAAAATGCACCGAGATATCAACTGATATAAGTTCACACTTATATCCTCGATTTTCACCCTGAAGAATTAATTTTTTCGTTGAATAACATTGTCCATCGTCTTTGCCTTGAAAAATGGAATCTAAAAACATCTACTTTTTGCTAAATTATTCTGAAATTTTTCGAAAAAATTTTTGTCAAAATGTTTTTGGAAGCAATGTTGAGTGTACATGGAAACTCAACATACACTAATGCATCATTTTTCAAACGATCATAACTAACTTTTGTATCAAGCGTTTCTCAATGTAGTATAGTGCATTCGATGCGGATTATTAAGCTGCGTCGATCTGTGTTATCAGATTTGCGCTAGCTTAAAAATGCACCGAGATATCAACTGATATAAGTTCACACTTATATCCTCGATTTTTACCCTGAAGAATTAATTTTTTCGTTGAATAACATTGTCCATCGTCTTTGCCTTGAAAAAAGGAATCTAAAAACATCTACTTTTCGCTAAATTATTTTGAAATTTTTCGAAAAAATTTTTGTCAAAATGTTTTTGGAAGCAATGTTGAGTGTACATGGAAACTCAACATACACTAATGCATCATTTTTCAAACGATCATAACTAATTTTTGTATTAAGCGTTTCTCAATGTAGTATAGTGCATTCGATGCGGATTATTAAGCTGCGTCGATCTGTGTTATCAGATTTGCGCTAGCTTAAAAATGCACCGAGATATCAACTGATATAAGTTCACACTTATATCCTCGATTTTCACCCTGAAGAATTAATTTTTTCGTTGAATAACATTGTCCATCGTCTTTGCCTTGAAAAATGGAATCTAAAAACATCTACTTTTTGCTAAATTCTTTTGAAATTTTTCGAAAAAATTTTTGTCAAAATGTTTTTGGAAGCAATGTTGAGTGTACATGGAAACTCAACATACACTAATGCATCATTTTTCAAACGATCATAACTAATTTTTGTATTAAGCGTTTCTCAATGTAGTATAGTGCATTCGCTGCGGATTTTTAAGCTGCGTCGATCTGTGTTATCAGATTTGCGCTAGCTTAAAAATGCACCGAGATATCAACTGATATAAGTTCACACTTATATCCTCGATTTTCACCCTGAAGAATTAATTTTTTCGTTGAATAACATTGTCCATCGTCTTTGCCTTGAAAAATGGAATCTAAAAACATCTACTTTTTGCTAAATTCTTTTGAAATTTTTCGAAAAAATTTTTGTCAAAATGTTTTTGGAAGCAATGTTGAGTGTACATGGAAACTCAACATACACTAATGCATCATTTTTCAAACGATCATAACTAATTTTTGTATTAAGCGTTTCTCAATGTAGTATAGTGCATTCGCTGCGGATTTTTAAGCTGCGTCGATCTGTGTTATCAGATTTGCGCTAGCTTAAAAATGCACCGAGATATCAACTGATATAAGTTCACACTTATATCCTCGATTTTCACCCTGAAGAATTAATTTTTTCGTTGAATAACATTGTCCATCGTCTTTGCCTTGAAAAATGGAATCTAAAAACATCTACTTTTTGCTAAATTATTCTGAAATTTTTCGAAAAAATTTTTGTCAAAATGTTTTTGGAAGCAATGTTGAGTGTACATGGAAACTCAACATACACTAATGCATCATTTTTCAAACGATCATAACTAATTTTTGTATCAAGCGTTTCTCAATGTAGTATAGTGCATTCGATGCGGATTTTTAAGCTGCGTCGATCTGTGTTATCAGATTTGCGCTAACTTAAAAATGCACCGAGATATCAACTGATATAAGTTCACACTTATATCCTCGATTTTCACAATGAAGAAATAATTTTTTCGTTGAATAACATTGTCCATCGTCTTTGCCTTGAAAAATGGAATCTAAAAACATCTACTTTTTGCTAAATTCTTTTGAAATTTTTCGAAAAAATTTTTGTCAAAATGTTTTTGGAAGCAATGTTGAGTGTACATGGAAACTCAACATACACTAATGCATCATTTTTCAAACGATCATAACTAATTTTTGTATTAAGCGTTTCTCAATGTAGTATAGTGCATTCGATGCGGATTTTTAAGCTGCGTCGATCTGTGTTATCAGATTTGCGCTAGCTTAAAAATGCACCGAGATATCAACTGATATAAGTTCACACTTATATCCTCGATTTTCACCCTGAAGAATTAATTTTTTCGTTGAATAACATTGTCCATCGTCTTTGCCTTGAAAAATGGAATCTAAAAACAGCTACTTTTTGCTAAATTATTTTGAAATTTTTCGAAAAAAGTTTTGTCAAAATGTTTTTGGAAGCAATGTTGAGTGTACATGGAAACTCAACATACACTAATGCATCATTTTTCAAACGATCATAACTAGTTTTTGTATTAAGCGTTTCTCAATGTAGTATAGTGCATTCGATGCGGATTTTTAAGCTGCGTCGATCTGTGTTATCAGATTTGCGCTAGCTTAAAAATGCACCGAGATATCAACTGATATAAGTTTACACTTATATCCTCGATTTTTACCCTGAAGAATTAATTTTTTCGTTGAATAACATTGTCCATCGTCTTTGCCTTGAAAAAAGGAATCTAAAAACATCTACTTTTCGCTAAATTATTTTGAAATTTTTCGAAAAAATTTTTGTCAAAATGTTTTTGGAAGCAATGTTGAGTGTACATGGAAACTCAACATACACTAATGCATCATTTTTCAAACGATCATAACTAATTTTTGTATTAAGCGTTTCTCAATGTAGTATAGTGCATTCGCTGCGGATTTTTAAGCTGCGTCGATCTGTGTTATCAGATTTGCGCTAGCTTAAAAATGCACCGAGATATCAACTGATATAAGTTCACACTTATATCCTCGATTTTCACCCTGAAGAATTAATTTTTTCGTTGAATAACATTGTCCATCGTCTTTGCCTTGAAAAATGGAATCTAAAAACATCTACTTTTTGCTAAATTATTCTGAAATTTTTCGAAAAAATTTTTGTCAAAATGTTTTTGGAAGCAATGTTGAGTGTACATGGAAACTCAACATACACTAATGCATCATTTTTCAAACGATCATAACTAATTTTTGTATCAAGCGTTTCTCAATGTAGTATAGTGCATTCGATGCGGATTTTTAAGCTGCGTCGATCTGTGTTATCAGATTTGCGCTAACTTAAAAATGCACCGAGATATCAACTGATATAAGTTCACACTTATATCCTCGATTTTCACAATGAAGAAATAATTTTTTCGTTGAATAACATTGTCCATCGTCTTTGCCTTGAAAAATGGAATCTAAAAACATCTACTTTTTGCTAAATTCTTTTGAAATTTTTCGAAAAAATTTTTGTCAAAATGTTTTTGGAAGCAATGTTGAGTGTACATGGAAACTCAACATACACTAATGCATCATTTTTCAAACGATCATAACTAATTTTTGTATTAAGCGTTTCTCAATGTAGTATAGTGCATTCGCTGCGGATTTTTAAGCTGCGTCGATCTGTGTTATCAGATTTGCGCTAGCTTAAAAATGCACCGAGATATCAACTGATATAAGTTCACACTTATATCCTCGATTTTCACCCTGAAGAATTAATTTTTTCGTTGAATAACATTGTCCATCGTCTTTGCCTTGAAAAATGGAATCTAAAAACATCTACTTTCTGCTAAATTATTTTGAAATTTTTCGAAAAAATTTTTGTCAAAATGTTTTTGGAAGCAATGTTGAGTGTACATGGAAACTCAACATACACTAATGCATCATTTTTCAAACGATCATAACTAATTTTTGTATCAAGCGTTTCTCAATGTAGTATAGTGCATTCGATGCGGATTTTTAAGCTGCGTCGATCTGTGTTATCAGATTTGCGCTAACTTAAAAATGCACCGAGATATCAACTGATATAAGTTCACACTTATATCCTCGATTTTCACAATGAAGAAATAATTTTTTCGTTGAATAACATTGTCCATCGTCTTTGCCTTGAAAAATGGAATCTAAAAACATCTACTTTTTGCTAAATTCTTTTGAAATTTTTCGAAAAAATTTTTGTCAAAATGTTTTTGGAAGCAATGTTGAGTGTACATGGAAACTCAACATACACTAATGCATCATTTTTCAAACGATCATAACTAATTTTTGTATTAAGCGTTTCTCAATGTAGTATAGTGCATTCGATGCGGATTTTTAAGCTGCGTCGATCTGTGTTATCAGATTTGCGCTAGCTTAAAAATGCACCGAGATATCAACTGATATAAGTTCACACTTATATCCTCGATTTTCACCCTGAAGAATTAATTTTTTCGTTGAATAACATTGTCCATCGTCTTTGCCTTGAAAAATGGAATTTAAAAACATCTACTTTTCGCTAAATTATTTTGAAATTTTTCGAAAAAATTTTTGTCAAAATGTTTTTGGAAGCAATGTTGAGTGTACATGGAAACTCAACATACACTAATGCATCATTTTTCAAACGATCATAACTAATTTTTGTATCAAGCGTTTCTCAATGTAGTATAGTGCATTCGATGCGGATTTTTAAGCTGCGTCGATCTGTGTTATCAGATTTGCGCTAACTTAAAAATGCACCGAGATATCAACTGATATAAGTTCACACTTATATCCTCGATTTTCACCCTGAAGAAATAATTTTTTCGTTGAATAACATTGTCCATCGTCTTTGCCTTGAAAAATGGAATCTAAAAACATCTACTTTTTGCTAAATTCTTTTGAAATTTTTCGAAAAAATTTTTGTCAAAATGTTTTTGGAAGCAATGTTGAGTGTACATGGAAACTCAACATACACTAATGCATCATTTTTCAAACGATCATAACTAATTTTTGTATCAAGCGTTTCTCAATGTAGTATAGTGCATTCGCTGCGGATTTTTAAGCTGCGTCGATCTGTGTTATCAGATTTGCGCTAGCTTAAAAATGCACCGAGATATCAACTGATATAAGTTCACACTTATATCCTCGATTTTCACCCTGAAGAATTAATTTTTTCGTTGAATAACATTGTCCATCGTCTTTGCCTTGAAAAATGGAATCTAAAAACATCTACTTTTTGCTAAATTATTTTGAAATTTTTCGAAAAAATTTTTGTCAAAATGTTTTTGGAAGCAATGTTGAGTGTACATGGAAACTCAACATACACTAATGCATCATTTTTCAAACGATCATAACTAATTTTTGTATCAAGCGTTTCTCAATGTAGTATAGTGCATTCGATGCGGATTTTTAAGCTGCGTCGATCTGTGTTATCAGATTTGCGCTAACTTAAAAATGCACCGAGATATCAACTGATATAAGTTCACACTTATATCCTCGATTTTCACAATGAAGAAATAATTTTTTCGTTGAATAACATTGTCCATCGTCTTTGCCTTGAAAAATGGAATCTAAAAACATCTACTTTTTGCTAAATTCTTTTGAAATTTTTCGAAAAAATTTTTGTCAAAATGTTTTTGGAAGCAATGTTGAGTGTACATGGAAACTCAACATACACTAATGCATCATTTTTCAAACGATCATAACTAATTTTTGTATTAAGCGTTTCTCAATGTAGTATAGTGCATTCGATGCGGATTTTTAAGCTGCGTCGATCTGTGTTATCAGATTTGCGCTAGCTTAAAAATGCACCGAGATATCAACTGATATAAGTTCACACTTATATCCTCGATTTTCACCCTGAAGAATTAATTTTTTCGTTGAATAACATTGTCCATCGTCTTTGCCTTGAAAAATGAAATCTAAAAAAAATCTACTTTTTGCTAAATTATTTTGAAATTTTTCGAAAAAATTTTTGTCAAAATGTTTTTGGAAGCAATGTTGAGTGTACATGGAAACTCAACATACACTAATGCATCATTTTTCAAACGATTATAACTAATTTTTGTATCAAGCGTTTCTCAATGTAGTATAGTGCATTCGATGCGGATTTTTAAGCTGCGTCGATCTGTGTTATCAGATTTGCGCTAGCTTAAAAATGCACCGAGATATCAACTTTTATAAGTTCACACTTATATCCTCGATTTTCACCCTGAAGAATTAATTTTTTCGTTGAATAACATTGTCCATCGTCTTTGCCTTGAAAAATGGAATCTAAAAACATCTACTTTTTGCTAAATTATTTTGAAATTTTTCGAAAAAATTTTTGTCAAAATGTTTTTGGAAGCAATGTTGAGTGTACATGGAAACTCAACATACACTAATGCATCATTTTTCAAACGATCATAACTAATTTTTGTATTAAGCGTTTCTCAATGTAGTATAGTGCATTCGATGCGGATTTTTAAGCTGCGTCGATCTGTGTTATCAGATTTGCGCTAGCTTAAAAATGCACCGAGATATCAACTAATATAAGTTCACACTTATATCCTCGATTTTCACCCTGAAGAATTAATTTTTTCGTTGAATAACATTGTCCATCGTCTTTGCCTTGAAAAATGAAATCTAAAAAAAATCTACTTTTTGCTAAATTATTTTGAAATTTTTCGAAAAAATTTTTGTCAAAATGTTTTTGGAAGCAATGTTGAGTGTACATGGAAACTCAACATACACTAATGCATCATTTTTCAAACGATCATAACTAATTTTTGTATTAAGCGTTTCTCAATGTAGTATAGTGCATTCGATGCGGATTTTTAAGCTGCGTCGATCTGTGTTATCAGATTTGCGCTAGCTTAAAAATGCACCGAGATATCAACTGATATAAGTTCACACTTATATCCTCGATTTTCACCCTGAAGAAATAATTTTTTCGTTGAATAACATTGTCCATCGTCTTTGCCTTGAAAAATGGAATCTAAAAACATCTACTTTTTGCTAAATTATTTTGAAATTTTTCGAAAAAATTTTTGTCAAAATGTTTTTGGAAGCAATGTTGAGTGTACATGGAAACTCAACATACACTAATGCATCATTTTTCAAACGATCATAACTAATTTTTGTATTAAGCGTTTCTCAATGTAGTATAGTGCATTCGATGCGGATTTTTAAGCTGCGTCGATCTGTGTTATCAGATTTGCGCTAGCTTAAAAATGCACCGAGATATCAACTGATATAAGTTCACACTTATATCCTCGATTTTCACCCTGAAGAATTAATTTTTTCGTTGAATAACATTGTCCATCGTCTTTGCCTTGAAAAATGAAATCTAAAAACATCTACTTTTTGCTAAATTATTTTGAAATTTTTCGAAAAAATTTTTGTCAAAATGTTTTTGGAAGCAATGTTGAGTGTACATGGAAACTCAACATACACTAATGCATCATTTTTCAAACGATTATAACTAATTTTTGTATTAAGCGTTTCTCAATGTAGTATAGTGCATTCGATGCGGATTTTTAAGCTGCGTCGATCTGTGTTATCAGATTTGCGCTAGCTTAAAAATGCACCGAGATATCAACTGATATAAGTTCACACTTATATCCTCGATTTTCACCCTGAAGAAATAATTTTTTCGTTGAATAACATTGTCCATCGTCTTTGCCTTGAAAAATGGAATCTAAAAACATCTACTTTTTGCTAAATTCTTTTGAAATTTTTCGAAAAAATTTTTGTCAAAATGTTTTTGGAAGCAATGTTGAGTGTACATGGAAACTCAACATACACTAATGCATCATTTTTCAAACGATCATAACTAATTTTTGTATCAAGCGTTTCTCAATGTAGTATAGTGCATTCGCTGCGGATTTTTAAGCTGCGTCGATCTGTGTTATCAGATTTGCGCTAGCTTAAAAATGCACCGAGATATCAACTGATATAAGTTCACACTTATATCCTCGATTTTCACCCTGAAGAAATAATTTTTTCGTTGAATAACATTGTCCATCGTCTTTGCCTTGAAAAATGGAATCTAAAAACATCTACTTTTTGCTAAATTATTTTGAAATTTTTCGAAAAAATTTTTGTCAAAATGTTTTTGGAAGCAATGTTGAGTGTACATGGAAACTCAACATACACTAATGCATCATTTTTCAAACGATCATAACTAATTTTTGTATTAAGCGTTTCTCAATGTAGTATAGTGCATTCGATGCGGATTTTTAAGCTGCGTCGATCTGTGTTATCAGATTTGCGCTAGCTTAAAAATGCACCGAGATATCAACTGATATAAGTTCACACTTATATCCTCGATTTTCACCCTGAAGAATTAATTTTTTCGTTGAATAACATTGTCCATCGTCTTTGCCTTGAAAAATGAAATCTAAAAACATCTACTTTTTGCTAAATTATTTTGAAATTTTTCGAAAAAATTTTTGTCAAAATGTTTTTGGAAGCAATGTTGAGTGTACATGGAAACTCAACATACACTAATGCATCATTTTTCAAACGATTATAACTAATTTTTGTATTAAGCGTTTCTCAATGTAGTATAGTGCATTCGATGCGGATTTTTAAGCTGCGTCGATCTGTGTTATCAGATTTGCGCTAGCTTAAAAATGCACCGAGATATCAACTGATATAAGTTCACACTTATATCCTCGATTTTCACCCTGAAGAAATAATTTTTTCGTTGAATAACATTGTCCATCGTCTTTGCCTTGAAAAATGGAATCTAAAAACATCTACTTTTTGCTAAATTCTTTTGAAATTTTTCGAAAAAATTTTTGTCAAAATGTTTTTGGAAGCAATGTTGAGTGTACATGGAAACTCAACATACACTAATGCATCATTTTTCAAACGATCATAACTAATTTTTGTATCAAGCGTTTCTCAATGTAGTATAGTGCATTCGCTGCGGATTTTTAAGCTGCGTCGATCTGTGTTATCAGATTTGCGCTAGCTTAAAAATGCACCGAGATATCAACTGATATAAGTTCACACTTATATCCTCGATTTTCACCCTGAAGAA
Organism: Auanema rhodensis; assembly: GCA_964057225.1. NCBI lineage: Eukaryota > Metazoa > Nematoda > Chromadorea > Rhabditida > Rhabditidae > Auanema > Auanema rhodense. Next base: position 1,398,241 of record OZ059899.1, on the reverse strand, counting down.
ATAATTTTTTCGTTGAATAACATTGTCCATCGTCTTTGCCTTGAAAAATGGAATCTAAAAACATCTACTTTTTGCTAAATTATTTTGAAATTTTTCGAAAAAATTTTTGTCAAAATGTTTTTGGAAGCAATGTTGAGTGTACATGGAAACTCAACATACACTAATGCATCATTTTTCAAACGATCATAACTAATTTTTGTATTAAGCGTTTCTCAATGTAGTATAGTGCATTCGATGCGGATTTTTAAGCTGCGTCGATCTGTGTTATCAGATTTGCGCTAGCTTAAAAATGCACCGAGATATCAACTGATATAAGTTCACACTTATATCCTCGATTTTCACCCTGAAGAATTAATTTTTTCGTTGAATAACATTGTCCATCGTCTTTGCCTTGAAAAATGGAATCTAAAAACATCTACTTTTTGCTAAATTCTTTTGAAATTTTTCGAAAAAATTTTTGTCAAAATGTTTTTGGAAGCAATGTTGAGTGTACATGGAAACTCAACATACACTAAAGCATCATTTTTCAAACGATCATAACTAATTTTTGTATTAAGCGTTTCTCAATGTAGTATAGTGCATTCGCTGCGGATTTTTAAGCTGCGTCGATCTGTGTTATCAGATTTGCGCTAGCTTAAAAATGCACCGAGATATTAACTGATATAAGTTCACACTTATATCCTCGATTTTCACCCTGAAGAAATAATTTTTTCGTTGAATAACATTGTCCATCGTCTTTGCCTTGAAAAATGGAATCTAAAAACATCTACTTTTTGCTAAATTATTTTGAAATTTTTCGAAAAAATTTTTGTCAAAATGTTTTTGGAAGCAATGTTGAGTGTACATGGAAACTCAACATACACTAATGCATCATTTTTCAAACGATCATAACTAATTTTTGTATTAAGCGTTTCTCAATGTAGTATAGTGCATTCGATGCGGATTTTTAAGCTGCGTCGATCTGTGTTATCAGATTTGCGCTAGCTTAAAAATGCACCGAGATATCAACTGATATAAGTTCACACTTATATCCTCGATTTTCACCCTGAAGAATTAATTTTTTCGTTGAATAACATTGTCCATCGTCTTTGCCTTGAAAAATGGAATCTAAAAACATCTACTTTTTGCTAAATTCTTTTGAAATTTTTCGAAAAAATTTTTGTCAAAATGTTTTTGGAAGCAATGTTGAGTGTACATGGAAACTCAACATACACTAATGCATCATTTTTCAAACGATCATAACTAATTTTTGTATTAAGCGTTTCTCAATGTAGTATAGTGCATTCGCTGCGGATTTTTAAGCTGCGTCGATCTGTGTTATCAGATTTGCGCTAGCTTAAAAATGCACCGAGATATCAACTGATATAAGTTCACACTTATATCCTCGATTTTCACCCTGAAGAAATAATTTTTTCGTTGAATAACATTGTCCATCGTCTTTGCCTTGAAAAATGGAATCTAAAAACATCTACTTTTTGCTAAATTATTTTGAAATTTTTCGAAAAAATTTTTGTCAAAATGTTTTTGGAAGCAATGTTGAGTGTACATGGAAACTCAACATACACTAATGCATCATTTTTCAAACGATCATAACTAATTTTTGTATTAAGCGTTTCTCAATGTAGTATAGTGCATTCGATGCGGATTTTTAAGCTGCGTCGATCTGTGTTATCAGATTTGCGCTAGCTTAAAAATGCACCGAGATATCAACTGATATAAGTTCACACTTATATCCTCGATTTTCACCCTGAAGAATTAATTTTTTCGTTGAATAACATTGTCCATCGTCTTTGCCTTGAAAAATGAAATCTAAAAACATCTACTTTTTGCTAAATTATTTTGAAATTTTTCGAAAAAATTTTTGTCAAAATGTTTTTGGAAGCAATGTTGAGTGTACATGGAAACTCAACATACACTAATGCATCATTTTTCAAACGATCATAACTAATTTTTGTAACAAGCGTTTCTCAATGTAGTATAGTGCATTCGATGCGGATTTTTAAGCTGCGTCGATCTGTGTTATCAGATTTGCGCTAGCTTAAAAATGCACCGAGATATCAACTGATATAAGTTCACACTTATATCCTCGATTTTCACCCTGAAGAAATAATTTTTTCGTTGAATAACATTGTCCATCGTCTTTGCCTTGAAAAATGGAATCTAAAAACATCTACTTTTTGCTAAATTCTTTTGAAATTTTTCGAAAAAATTTTTGTCAAAATGTTTTTGGAAGCAATGTTGAGTGTACATGGAAACTCAACATACACTAATGCATCATTTTTCAAACGATCATAACTAATTTTTGTAACAAGCGTTTCTCAATGTAGTATAGTGCATTCGCTGCGGATTTTTAAGCTGCGTCGATCTGTGTTATCAGATTTGCGCTAGCTTAAAAATGCACCGAGATATCAACTGATATAAGTTCACACTTATATCCTCGATTTTCACCCTGAAGAAATAATTTTTTCGTTGAATAACATTGTCCATCGTCTTTGCCTTGAAAAATGGAATCTAAAAACATCTACTTTTTGCTAAATTATTTTGAAATTTTTCGAAAAAATTTTTGTCAAAATGTTTTTGGAAGCAATGTTGAGTGTACATGGAAACTCAACATACACTAATGCATCATTTTTCAAACGATCATAACTAATTTTTGTATTAAGCGTTTCTCAATGTAGTATAGTGCATTCGATGCGGATTTTTAAGCTGCGTCGATCTGTGTTATCAGATTTGCGCTAGCTTAAAAATGCACCGAGATATCAACTGATATAAGTTCACACTTATATCCTCGATTTTCACCCTGAAGAATTAATTTTTTCGTTGAATAACATTGTCCATCGTCTTTGCCTTGAAAAATGAAATCTAAAAACATCTACTTTTTGCTAAATTATTTTGAAATTTTTCGAAAAAATTTTTGTCAAAATGTTTTTGGAAGCAATGTTGAGTGTACATGGAAACTCAACATACACTAATGCATCATTTTTCAAACGATTATAACTAATTTTTGTATTAAGCGTTTCTCAATGTAGTATAGTGCATTCGATGCGGATTTTTAAGCTGCGTCGATCTGTGTTATCAGATTTGCGCTAGCTTAAAAATGCACCGAGATATCAACTGATATAAGTTCACACTTATATCCTCGATTTTCACCCTGAAGAAATAATTTTTTCGTTGAATAACATTGTCCATCGTCTTTGCCTTGAAAAATGGAATCTAAAAACATCTACTTTTTGCTAAATTCTTTTGAAATTTTTCGAAAAAATTTTTGTCAAAATGTTTTTGGAAGCAATGTTGAGTGTACATGGAAACTCAACATACACTAATGCATCATTTTTCAAACGATCATAACTAATTTTTGTAACAAGCGTTTCTCAATGTAGTATAGTGCATTCGCTGCGGATTTTTAAGCTGCGTCGATCTGTGTTATCAGATTTGCGCTAGCTTAAAAATGCACCGAGATATCAACTGATATAAGTTCACACTTATATCCTCGATTTTCACCCTGAAGAATTAATTTTTTCGTTGAATAACATTGTCCATCGTCTTTGCCTTGAAAAATGGAATCTAAAAACATCTACTTTTTGCTAAATTATTTTGAAATTTTTCGAAAAAATTTTTGTCAAAATGTTTTTGGAAGCAATGTTGAGTGTACATGGAAACTCAACATACACTAATGCATCATTTTTCAAACGATCATAACTAATTTTTGTATCAAGCGTTTCTCAATGTAGTATAGTGCATTCGATGCGGATTTTTAAGCTGCGTCGATCTGTGTTATCAGATTTGCGCTAACTTAAAAATGCACCGAGATATCAACTGATATAAGTTCACACTTATATCCTCGATTTTCACAATGAAGAAATAATTTTTTCGTTGAATAACATTGTCCATCGTCTTTGCCTTGAAAAATGGAATCTAAAAACATCTACTTTTTGCTGAATTATTTTGAAATTTTTCGAAAAAATTTTTGTCAAAATGTTTTTGGAAGCAATGTTGAGTGTACATGGAAACTCAACATACACTAATGCATCATTTTTCAAACGATCATAACTAATTTTTGTATTAAGCGTTTCTCAATGTAGTATAGTGCATTCGATGCGGATTTTTAAGCTGCGTCGATCTGTGTTATCAGATTTGCGCTAGCTTAAAAATGCACCGAGATATCAACTGATATAAGTTCACACTTATATCCTCGATTTTCACCCTGAAGAATTAATTTTTTCGTTGAATAACATTGTCCATCGTCTTTGCCTTGAAAAATGAAATCTAAAAACATCTACTTTTTGCTAAATTATTTTGAAATTTTTCGAAAAAATTTTTGTCAAAATGTTTTTGGAAGCAATGTTGAGTGTACATGGAAACTCAACATACACTAATGCATCATTTTTCAAACGATTATAACTAATTTTTGTATTAAGCGTTTCTCAATGTAGTATAGTGCATTCGATGCGGATTTTTAAGCTGCGTCGATCTGTGTTATCAGATTTGCGCTAGCTTAAAAATGCACCGAGATATCAACTGATATAAGTTCACACTTATATCCTCGATTTTCACCCTGAAGAAATAATTTTTTCGTTGAATAACATTGTCCATCGTCTTTGCCTTGAAAAATGGAATCTAAAAACATCTACTTTTTGCTAAATTCTTTTGAAATTTTTCGAAAAAATTTTTGTCAAAATGTTTTTGGAAGCAATGTTGAGTGTACATGGAAACTCAACATACACTAATGCATCATTTTTCAAACGATCATAACTAATTTTTGTAACAAGCGTTTCTCAATGTAGTATAGTGCATTCGCTGCGGATTTTTAAGCTGCGTCGATCTGTGTTATCAGATTTGCGCTAGCTTAAAAATGCACCGAGATATCAACTGATATAAGTTCACACTTATATCCTCGATTTTCACCCTGAAGAATTAATTTTTTCGTTGAATAACATTGTCCATCGTCTTTGCCTTGAAAAATGGAATCTAAAAACATCTACTTTTTGCTAAATTATTTTGAAATTTTTCGAAAAAATTTTTGTCAAAATGTTTTTGGAAGCAATGTTGAGTGTACATGGAAACTCAACATACACTAATGCATCATTTTTCAAACGATCATAACTAATTTTTGTATCAAGCGTTTCTCAATGTAGTATAGTGCATTCGATGCGGATTTTTAAGCTGCGTCGATCTGTGTTATCAGATTTGCGCTAACTTAAAAATGCACCGAGATATCAACTGATATAAGTTCACACTTATATCCTCGATTTTCACAATGAAGAAATAATTTTTTCGTTGAATAACATTGTCCATCGTCTTTGCCTTGAAAAATGGAATCTAAAAACATCTACTTTTTGCTAAATTCTTTTGAAATTTTTCGAAAAAATTTTTGTCAAAATGTTTTTGGAAGCAATGTTGGGTGTACATGGAAACTCAACATACACTAATGCATCATTTTTCAAACGATCATAACTAATTTTTGTATTAAGCGTTTCTCAATGTAGTATAGTGCATTCGATGCGGATTTTTAAGCTGCGTCGATCTGTGTTATCAGATTTGCGCTAGCTTAAAAATGCACCGAGATATCAACTGATATAAGTTCACACTTATATCCTCGATTTTCACCCTGAAGAATTAATTTTTTCGTTGAATAACATTGTCCATCGTCTTTGCCTTGAAAAATGAAATCTAAAAAAAATCTACTTTTTGCTAAATTATTTTGAAATTTTTCGAAAAAATTTTTGTCAAAATGTTTTTGGAAGCAATGTTGAGTGTACATGGAAACTCAACATACACTAATGCATCATTTTTCAAACGATCATAACTAATTTTTGTATTAAGCGTTTCTCAATGTAGTATAGTGCATTCGATGCGGATTTTTAAGCTGCGTCGATCTGTGTTATCAGATTTGCGCTAGCTTAAAAATGCACCGAGATATCAACTTTTATAAGTTCACACTTATATCCTCGATTTTCACCCTGAAGAATTAATTTTTTCGTTGAATAACATTGTCCATCGTCTTTGCCTTGAAAAATGGAATCTAAAAACATCTACTTTTTGCTAAATTATTTTGAAATTTTTCGAAAAAATTTTTGTCAAAATGTTTTTGGAAGCAATGTTGAGTGTACATGGAAACTCAACATACACTAATGCATCATTTTTCAAACGATCATAACTAATTTTTGTATTAAGCGTTTCTCAATGTAGTATAGTGCATTCGATGCGGATTTTTAAGCTGCGTCGATCTGTGTTATCAGATTTGCGCTAGCTTAAAAATGCACCGAGATATCAACTGATATAAGTTCACACTTATATCCTCGATTTTCACCCTGAAGAATTAATTTTTTCGTTGAATAACATTGTCCATCGTCTTTGCCTTGAAAAATAAAATCTAAAAAAAATCTACTTTTTGCTAAATTATTTTGAAATTTTTCGAAAAAATTTTTGTCAAAATGTTTTTGGAAGCAATGTTGAGTGTACATGGAAACTCAACATACACTAATGCATCATTTTTCAAACGATCATAACTAATTTTTGTATTAAGCGTTTCTCAATGTAGTATAGTGCATTCGATGCGGATTTTTAAGCTGCGTCGATCTGTGTTATCAGATTTGCGCTAGCTTAAAAATGCACCGAGATATCAACTGATATAAGTTCACACTTATATCCTCGATTTTCACCCTGAAGAAATAATTTTTTCGTTGAATAACATTGTCCATCGTCTTTGCCTTGAAAAATGGAATCTAAAAACATCTACTTTTTGCTAAATTATTTTGAAATTTTTCGAAAAAATTTTTGTCAAAATGTTTTTGGAAGCAATGTTGAGTGTACATGGAAACTCAACATACACTAATGCATCATTTTTCAAACGATCATAACTAATTTTTGTATTAAGCGTTTCTCAATGTAGTATAGTGCATTCGATGCGGATTTTTAAGCTGCGTCGATCTGTGTTATCAGATTTGCGCTAGCTTAAAAATGCACCGAGATATCAACTGATATAAGTTCACACTTATATCCTCGATTTTCACCCTGAAGAATTAATTTTTTCGTTGAATAACATTGTCCATCGTCTTTGCCTTGAAAAATGAAATCTAAAAACATCTACTTTTTGCTAAATTATTTTGAAATTTTTCGAAAAAATTTTTGTCAAAATGTTTTTGGAAGCAATGTTGAGTGTACATGGAAACTCAACATACACTAATGCATCATTTTTCAAACGATTATAACTATTTTTTGTATTAAGCGTTTCTCAATGTAGTATAGTGCATTCGATGCGGATTTTTAAGCTGCGTCGATCTGTGTTATCAGATTTGCGCTAGCTTAAAAATGCACCGAGATATCAACTGATATAAGTTCACACTTATATCCTCGATTTTCACCCTGAAGAAATAATTTTTTCGTTGAATAACATTGTCCATCGTCTTTGCCTTGAAAAATGGAATCTAAAAACATCTACTTTTTGCTAAATTATTTTGAAATTTTTCGAAAAAATTTTTGTCAAAATGTTTTTGGAAGCAATGTTGAGTGTACATGGAAACTCAACATACACTAATGCATCATTTTTCAAACGATCATAACTAATTTTTGTATTAAGCGTTTCTCAATGTAGTATAGTGCATTCGATGCGGATTTTTAAGCTGCGTCGATCTGTGTTATCAGATTTGCGCTAGCTTAAAAATGCACCGAGATATCAACTGATATAAGTTCACACTTATATCCTCGATTTTCACCCTGAAGAAATAATTTTTTCGTTGAATAACATTGTCCATCGTCTTTGCCTTGAAAAATGGAATCTAAAAACATCTACTTTTTGCTAAATTATTTTGAAATTTTTCGAAAAAATTTTTGTCAAAATGTTTTTGGAAGCAATGTTGAGTGTACATGGAAACTCAACATACACTAATGCATCATTTTTCAAACGATCATAACTAATTTTTGTATTAAGCGTTTCTCAATGTAGTATAGTGCATTCGATGCGGATTTTTAAGCTGCGTCGATCTGTGTTATCAGATTTGCGCTAGCTTAAAAATGCACCGAGATATCAACTGATATAAGTTCACACTTATATCCTCGATTTTCACCCTGAAGAATTAATTTTTTCGTTGAATAACATTGTCCATCGTCTTTGCCTTGAAAAATGAAATCTAAAAACATCTACTTTTTGCTGAATTATTTCGAAATTTTTCGAAAAAATTTTTGTCAAAATGTTTTTGGAAGCAATGTTGAGTGTACATGGAAACTCAACATACACTAATGCATCATTTTTCAAACGATTATAACTAATTTTTGTATCGAGCGTTTCTCAATGTAGTATAGTGCATTCGATGCGGATTTTTAAGCTGCGTCGATCTGTGTTATCAGATTTGCGCTAGCTTAAAAATGCACCGAGATATCAACTGATATAAGTTCACACTTATATCCTCGATTTTCACCCTGAAGAAATAATTTTTTCGTTGAATAACATTGTCCATCGTCTTTGCCTTGAAAAATGGAATCTAAAAACATCTACTTTTTGCTAAATTATTTTGAAATTTTTCGAAAAAATTTTTGTCAAAATGTTTTTGGAAGCAATGTTGAGTGTACATGGAAACTCAACATACACTAATGCATCATTTTTCAAACGATCATAACTAATTTTTGTATTAAGCGTTTCTCAATGTAGTATAGTGCATTCGATGCGGATTTTTAAGCTGCGTCGATCTGTGTTATCAGATTTGCGCTAGCTTAAAAATGCACCGAGATATCAACTGATATAAGTTCACACTTATATCCTCGATTTTCACCCTGAAGAATTAATTTTTTCGTTGAATAACATTGTCCATCGTCTTTGCCTTGAAAAATGAAATCTAAAAACATCTACTTTTTGCTAAATTATTTTGAAATTTTTCGAAAAAATTTTTGTCAAAATGTTTTTGGAAGCAATGTTGAGTGTACATGGAAACTCAACATACACTAATGCATCATTTTTCAAACGATTATAACTAATTTTTGTATCAAGCGTTTCTCAATGTAGTATAGTGCATTCGATGCGGATTTTTAAGCTGCGTCGATCTGTGTTATCAGATTTGCGCTAGCTTAAAAATGCACCGAGATATCAACTTTTATAAGTTCACACTTATATCCTCGATTTTCACCCTGAAGAATTAATTTTTTCGTTGAATAACATTGTCCATCGTCTTTGCCTTGAAAAATGAAATCTAAAAACATCTACTTTTTGCAAATTATTTTGAAATTTTTCGAAAAAATTTTTGTCAAAATGTTTTTGGAAGCAATGTTGAGTGTACATGGAAACTTAACATACACTAATGCATCATTTTTCAAATGATTATAACTAATTTTTGTATCAAGCGTTTCTCAATGTAGTATAGTGCATTCGATGCGGATTTTTGAGCTGCGTCGATCTGTGTTATCAGATTTGCGCTAGCTTAAAAATGCACCGAGATATCAACTTTTATAAGTTCACACTTATATCCTCGATTTTCACCCTGAAGAATTAATTTTTTCGTTGAATAACATTGTCCATCGTCTTTGCCTTGAAAAATGAAATCTAAAAACATCTACTTTTTGCAAATTATTTTGAAATTTTTCGAAAAAATTTTTGTCAAAATGTTTTTGGAAGCAATGTTGAGTGTACATGGAAACTTAACATACACTAATGCATCATTTTTCAAATGATTATAACTAATTTTTGTATCAAGCGTTTCTCAATGTAGTATAGTGCATTCGATGCGGATTTTTGAGCTGCGTCGATCTGTGTTATCAGATTTGCGCTAGCTTAAAAATGCACCGAGATATCAACTTTTATAAGTTCACACTTATATCCTCGATTTTCACCCTGAAGAATTAATTTTTTCGTTGAATAACATTGTCCATCGTCTTTGCCTTGAAAAATGAAATCTAAAAACATCTACTTTTTGCTGAATTATTTTGAAATTTTTCGAAAAAATTTTTGTCAAAATGTTTTTGGAAGCAATGTTGAGTGTACATGGAAACTCAACATACACTAATGCATCATTTTTCAAACGATTATAACTAATTTTTGTATCGAGCGTTTCTCAATGTAGTATAGTGCATTCGATGCGGATTTTTAAGCTGCGTCGATCTGTGTTATCAGATTTGCGCTAGCTTAAAAATGCACCGAGATATCAACTTTTATAAGTTCACACTTATATCCTCGATTTTCACCCTGAAGAATTAATTTTTTCGTTGAATAACATTGTCCATCGTCTTTGCCTTGAAAAATGAAATCTAAAAACATCTACTTTTTGCAAATTATTTTGAAATTTTTCGAAAAAATTTTTGTCAAAATGTTTTTGGAAGCAATGTTGAGTGTACATGGAAACTTAACATACACTAATGCATCATTTTTCAAATGATTATAACTAATTTTTGTATCAAGCGTTTCTCAATGTAGTATAGAGCATTCGATGCGGATTTTTGAGCTGCGTCGATCTGTGTTATCAGATTTGCGCTAGCTTAAAAATGCACCGAGATATCAACTTTTATAAGTTCACACTTATATCCTCGATTTTCACCCTAAAGAATTAATTTTTTCGTTGAATAACATTGTCCATCGTCTTTGCCTTGAAAAATGGAATCTAAAAACATCTACTTTTTGCTGAATTATTTTGAAATTTTTCGAAAAAATTTTTGTCAAAATGTTTTTGGAAGCAATGTTGAGTGTACATGGAAACTCAACATACACTAATGCATCATTTTTCAAACGATCATAACTAATTTTTGTATTAAGCGTTTCTCAATGTAGTATAGTGCATTCGATGCGGATTTTTAAGCTGCGTCGATCTGTGTTATCAGATTTGCGCTGGCTTAAAAATGCACCGAGATATCAACTGATATAAGTTCACACTTATATCCTCGATTTTCACCCTGAAGAATTAATTTTTTCGTTGAATAACATTGTCCATCGTCTTTGCCTTGAAAAATGAAATCTAAAAACATCTACTTTTTGCTAAATTATTTTGAAATTTTTCGAAAAAATTTTTGTCAAAATGTTTTTGGAAGCAATGTTGAGTGTACATGGAAACTCAACATACACTAATGCATCATTTTTCAAACGATCATAACTAATTTTTGTATTAAGCGTTTCTCAATGTAGTATAGTGCATTCGATGCGGATTTTTAAGCTGCGTCGATCTGTGTTATCAGATTTGCGCTAGCTTAAAAATGCACCGAGATATCAACTGATATAAGTTCACACTTATATCCTCGATTTTCACCCTGAAGAATTAATTTTTTCGTTGAATAACATTGTCCATCGTCTTTGCCTTGAAAAATGAAATCTAAAAACATCTACTTTTTGCTAAATTATTTTGAAATTTTTCGAAAAAAATTTTGTCAAAATGTTTTTGGAAGCAATGTTGAGTGTACATGGAAACTCAACATACACTAATGCATCATTTTTCAAACGATTATAACTAATTTTTGTATCAAGCGTTTCTCAATGTAGTATAGTGCATTCGATGCGGATTTTTAAGCTGCGTCGATCTGTGTTATCAGATTTGCGCTAGCTTAAAAATGCACCGAGATATCAACTTTTATAAGTTCACACTTATATCCTCGATTTTCACCCTGAAGAATTAATTTTTTCGTTGAATAACATTGTCCATCGTCTTTGCCTTGAAAAATGAAATCTAAAAACATCTACTTTTTGCAAATTATTTTGAAATTTTTCGAAAAAATTTTTGTCAAAATGTTTTTGGAAGCAATGTTGAGTGTACATGGAAACTTAACATACACTAATGCATCATTTTTCAAATGATTATAACTAATTTTTGTATCAAGCGTTTCTCAATGTAGTATAGTGCATTCGATGCGGATTTTTGAGCTGCGTCGATCTGTGTTATCAGATTTGCGCTAGCTTAAAAATGCACCGAGATATCAACTTTTATAAGTTCACACTTATATCCTCGATTTTCACCCTGAAGAATTAATTTTTTCGTTGAATAACATTGTCCATCGTCTTTGCCTTGAAAAATGAAATCTAAAAACATCTACTTTTTGCAAATTATTTTGAAATTTTTCGAAAAAATTTTTGTCAAAATGTTTTTGGAAGCAATGTTGAGTGTACATGGAAACTTAACATACACTAATGCATCATTTTTCAAATGATTATAACTAATTTTTGTATCAAGCGTTTCTCAATGTAGTATAGTGCATTCGATGCGGATTTTTGAGCTGCGTCGATCTGTGTTATCAGATTTGCGCTAGCTTAAAAATGCACCGAGATATCAACTTTTATAAGTTCACACTTATATCCTCGATTTTCACCCTGAAGAATTAATTTTTTCGTTGAATAACATTGTCCATCGTCTTTGCCTTGAAAAATGAAATCTAAAAACATCTACTTTTTGCTGAATTATTTTGAAATTTTTCGAAAAAATTTTTGTCAAAATGTTTTTGGAAGCAATGTTGAGTGTACATGGAAACTCAACATACACTAATGCATCATTTTTCAAACGATTATAACTAATTTTTGTATCGAGCGTTTCTCAATGTAGTATAGTGCATTCGATGCGGATTTTTAAGCTGCGTCGATCTGTGTTATCAGATTTGCGCTAGCTTAAAAATGCACCGAGATATCAACTTTTATAAGTTCACACTTATATCCTCGATTTTCACCCTGAAGAATTAATTTTTTCGTTGAATAACATTGTCCATCGTCTTTGCCTTGAAAAATGAAATCTAAAAACATCTACTTTTTGCAAATTATTTTGAAATTTTTCGAAAAAATTTTTGTCAAAATGTTTTTGGAAGCAATGTTGAGTGTACATGGAAACTTAACATACACTAATGCATCATTTTTCAAATGATTATAACTAATTTTTGTATCAAGCGTTTCTCAATGTAGTATAGTGCATTCGATGCGGATTTTTGAGCTGCGTCGATCTGTGTTATCAGATTTGCGCTAGCTTAAAAATGCACCGAGATATCAACTTTTATAAGTTCACACTTATATCCTCGATTTTCACCCTGAAGAATTAATTTTTTCGTTGAATAACATTGTCCATCGTCTTTGCCTTGAAAAATGAAATCTAAAAACATCTACTTTTTGCAAATTATTTTGAAATTTTTCGAAAAAATTTTTGTCAAAATGTTTTTGGAAGCAATGTTGAGTGTACATGGAAACTTAACATACACTAATGCATCATTTTTCAAATGATTATAACTAATTTTTGTATCAAGCGTTTCTCAATGTAGTATAGTGCATTCGATGCGGATTTTTGAGCTGCGTCGATCTGTGTTATCAGATTTGCGCTAGCTTAAAAATGCACCGAGATATCAACTTTTATAAGTTCACACTTATATCCTCGATTTTCACCCTGAAGAATTAATTTTTTCGTTGAATAACATTGTCCATCGTCTTTGCCTTGAAAAATGAAATCTAAAAACATCTACTTTTTGCTGAATTATTTTGAAATTTTTCGAAAAAATTTTTGTCAAAATGTTTTTGGAAGCAATGTTGAGTGTACATGGAAACTCAACATACACTAATGCATCATTTTTCAAACGATTATAACTAATTTTTGTATCGAGCGTTTCTCAATGTAGTATAGTGCATTCGATGCGGATTTTTAAGCTGCGTCGATCTGTGTTATCAGATTTGCGCTAGCTTAAAAATGCACCGAGATATCAACTTTTATAAGTTCACACTTATATCCTCGATTTTCACCCTGAAGAATTAATTTTTTCGTTGAATAACATTGTCCATCGTCTTTGCCTTGAAAAATGAAATCTAAAAACATCTACTTTTTGCAAATTATTTTGAAATTTTTCGAAAAAATTTTTGTCAAAATGTTTTTGGAAGCAATGTTGAGTGTACATGGAAACTTAACATACACTAATGCATCATTTTTCAAATGATTATAACTAATTTTTGTATCAAGCGTTTCTCAATGTAGTATAGTGCATTCGATGCGGATTTTTGAGCTGCGTCGATCTGTGTTATCAGATTTGCGCTAGCTTAAAAATGCACCGAGATATCAACTTTTATAAGTTCACACTTATATCCTCGATTTTCACCCTAAAGAATTAATTTTTTCGTTGAATAACATTGTCCATCGTCTTTGCCTTGAAAAATGGAATCTAAAAACATCTACTTTTTGCTGAATTATTTTGAAATTTTTCGAAAAAATTTTTGTCAAAATGTTTTTGGAAGCAATGTTGAGTGTACATGGAAACTCAACATACACTAATGCATCATTTTTCAAACGATCATAACTAATTTTTGTATTAAGCGTTTCTCAATGTAGTATAGTGCATTCGATGCGGATTTTTAAGCTGCGTCGATCTGTGTTATCAGATTTGCGCTGGCTTAAAAATGCACCGAGATATCAACTGATATAAGTTCACACTTATATCCTCGATTTTCACCCTGAAGAATTAATTTTTTCGTTGAATAACATTGTCCATCGTCTTTGCCTTGAAAAATGAAATCTAAAAACATCTACTTTTTGCTAAATTATTTTGAAATTTTTCGAAAAAATTTTTGTCAAAATGTTTTTGGAAGCAATGTTGAGTGTACATGGAAACTCAACATACACTAATGCATCATTTTTCAAACGATCATAACTAATTTTTGTATTAAGCGTTTCTCAATGTAGTATAGTGCATTCGATGCGGATTTTTAAGCTGCGTCGATCTGTGTTATCAGATTTGCGCTAGCTTAAAAATGCACCGAGATATCAACTGATATAAGTTCACACTTATATCCTCGATTTTCACCCTGAAGAATTAATTTTTTCGTTGAATAACATTGTCCATCGTCTTTGCCTTGAAAAATGAAATCTAAAAACATCTACTTTTTGCTAAATTATTTTGAAATTTTTCGAAAAAAATTTTGTCAAAATGTTTTTGGAAGCAATGTTGAGTGTACATGGAAACTCAACATACACTAATGCATCATTTTTCAAACGATTATAACTAATTTTTGTATCAAGCGTTTCTCAATGTAGTATAGTGCATTCGATGCGGATTTTTAAGCTGCGTCGATCTGTGTTATCAGATTTGCGCTAGCTTAAAAATGCACCGAGATATCAACTTTTATAAGTTCACACTTATATCCTCGATTTTCACCCTGAAGAATTAATTTTTTCGTTGAATAACATTGTCCATCGTCTTTGCCTTGAAAAATGAAATCTAAAAACATCTACTTTTTGCTAAATTATTTTGAAATTTTTCGAAAAAATTTTTGTCAAAATGTTTTTGGAAGCAATGTTGAGTGTACATGGAAACTTAACATACACTAATGCATCATTTTTCAAATGATTATAACTAATTTTTGTATCAAGCGTTTCTCAATGTAGTATAGTGCATTCGATGCGGATTTTTGAGCTGCGTCGATCTGTGTTATCAGATTTGCGCTAGCTTAAAAATGCACCGAGATATCAACTTTTATAAGTTCACACTTATATCCTCGATTTTCACCCTGAAGAATTAATTTTTTCGTTGAATAACATTGTCCATCGTCTTTGCCTTGAAAAATGGAATCTAAAAACATCTACTTTTTGCTGAATTATTTTGAAATTTTTCGAAAAAATTTTTGTCAAAATGTTTTTGGAAGCAATGTTGAGTGTACATGGAAACTCAACATACACTAATGCATCATTTTTCAAACGATCATAACTAATTTTTGTATTAAGCGTTTCTCAAAGTAGTATAGTGCATTCGATGCGGATTTTTAAGCTGCGTCGATCTGTGTTATCAGATTTGCGCTAGCTTAAAAATGCACCGAGATATCAACTTTTATAAGTTCACACTTATATCCTCGATTTTCACCCTGAAGAATTAATTTTTTCGTTGAATAACATTGTCCATCGTCTTTGCCTTGAAAAATGAAATCTAAAAACATCTACTTTTTGCTAAATTATTTTGAAATTTTTCGAAAAAATTTTTGTCAAAATGTTTTTGGAAGCAATGTTGAGTGTACATGGAAACTTAACATACACTAATGCATCATTTTTCAAATGATTATAACTAATTTTTGTATCAAGCGTTTCTCAATGTAGTATAGTGCATTCGATGCGGATTTTTGAGCTGCGTCGATCTGTGTTATCAGATTTGCGCTAGCTTAAAAATGCACCGAGATATCAACTTTTATAAGTTCACACTTATATCCTCGATTTTCACCCTGAAGAATTAATTTTTTCGTTGAATAACATTGTCCATCGTCTTTGCCTTGAAAAATGGAATCTAAAAACATCTACTTTTTGCTGAATTATTTTGAAATTTTTCGAAAAAATTTTTGTCAAAATGTTTTTGGAAGCAATGTTGAGTGTACATGGAAACTCAACATACACTAATGCATCATTTTTCAAACGATCATAACTAATTTTTGTATTAAGCGTTTCTCAAAGTAGTATAGTGCATTCAATGCGGATTTTTAAGCTGCGTCGATCTGTGTTATCAGATTTGCGCTAGCTTAAAAATGCACCGAGATATCAACTGATATAAGTTCACACTTATATCCTCGATTTTCACCCTGAAGAATTAATTTTTTCGTTGAATAACATTGTCCATCGTCTTTGCCTTGAAAAATGAAATCTAAAAACATCTACTTTTTGCTAAATTATTTTGAAATTTTTCGAAAAAATTTTTGTCAAAATGTTTTTGGAAGCAATGTTGAGTGTACATGGAAACTCAACATACACTAATGCATCATTTTTCAAACGATTATAACTAATTTTTGTATCAAGCGTTTCTCAATGTAGTATAGTGCATTCGATGCGGATTTTTGAGCTGCGTCGATCTGTGTTATCAGATTTGCGCTAGCTTAAAAATGCACCGAGATATCAACTTTTATAAGTTCACACTTATATCCTCGATTTTCACCCTGAAGAATTAATTTTTTCGTTGAATAACATTGTCCATCGTCTTTGCCTTGAAAAATGAAATCTAAAAACATCTACTTTTTGCTAAATTATTTTGAAATTTTTCGAAAAAATTTTTGTCAAAATGTTTTTGGAAGCAATGTTGAGTGTACATGGAAACTTAACATACACTAATGCATCATTTTTCAAATGATTATAACTAATTTTTGTATCAAGCGTTTCTCAATGTAGTATAGTGCATTCGATGCGGATTTTTGAGCTGCGTCGATCTGTGTTATCAGATTTGCGCTAGCTTAAAAATGCACCGAGATATCAACTTTTATAAGTTCACACTTATATCCTCGATTTTCACCCTGAAGAATTAATTTTTTCGTTGAATAACATTGTCCATCGTCTTTGCCTTGAAAAATGGAATCTATAAACATCTACTTTTTGCTGAATTATTTTGAAATTTTTCGAAAAAATTTTTGTCAAAATGTTTTTGGAAGCAATGTTGAGTGTACATGGAAACTCAACATACACTAATGCATCATTTTTCAAACGATCATATCTAATTTTTGTATTAAGCGTTTCTCAATGTAGTATAGTGCATTCGATGCGGATTTTTAAGCTGCGTCGATCTGTGTTATCAGATTTGCGCTAGCTTAAAAATGCACCGAGATATCAACTGATATAAGTTCACACTTATATCCTCGATTTTCACCCTGAAGAAATAATTTTTTCGTTGAATAACATTGTCCATCGTCTTTGCCTTGAAAAATGGAATCTATAAACATCTACTTTTTGCTGAATTATTTTGAAATTTTTCGAAAAAATTTTTGTCAAAATGTTTTTGGAAGCAATGTTGAGTGTACATGGAAACTCAACATACACTAATGCATCATTTTTCAAACGATCATAACTAATTTTTGTATTAAGCGTTTCTCAATGTAGTATAGTGCATTCGATGCGGATTTTTAAGCTGCGTCGATCTGTGTTATCAGATTTGCGCTAGCTTAAAAATGCACCGAGATATCAACTGATATAAGTTCACACTTATATCCTCGATTTTCACCCTGAAGAAATAATTTTTTCGTTGAATAACATTGTCCATCGTCTTTGTCTTGAAAAATGAAATCTAAAAACATCTACTTTTTGCTAAATTATTTTGAAATTTTTCGAAAAAATTTTTGTCAAAATGTTTTTGGAAGCAATGTTGAGTGTACATGGAAACTCAACATACACTAATGCATCATTTTTCAAACGATCATAACTAATTTTTGTATTAAGCGTTTCTCAATGTAGTATAGTGCATTCGATGCGAATTTTTGAGCTGCGTCGATCTGTGTTATCAGATTTGCGCTAGCTTAAAAATGCACCGAGATATCAACTGATATAAGTTCACACTTATATCCTCGATTTTCACCCTAAAGAATTAATTTTTTCGTTGAATAACATTGTCCATCGTCTTTGCTTTGAAAAATGGAATCTAAAAACATCTACTTTTTGCTGAATTATTTTGAAATTTTTCGAAAAAATTTTTGTCAAAATGTTTTTGGAAGCAATGTTGAGTGTACATGGAAACTCAACATACACTAATGCATCATTTTTCAAACGATCATAACTAATTTTTGTATTAAGCGTTTCTCAATGTAGTATAGTGCATTCGCTGCGGATTTTTAAGCTGCGTCGATCTGTGTTATCAGATTTGCGCTAGCTTAAAAATGCACCGAGATATCAACTGATATAAGTTCACACTTATATCCTCGATTTTTACCCTGAAGAATTAATTTTTTCGTTGAATAACATTGTCCATCGTCTTTGCCTTGAAAAAAGGAATCTAAAAACATCTACTTTTCGCTAAATTATTTTGAAATTTTTCGAAAAAATTTTTGTCAAAATGTTTTTGGAAGCAATGTTGAGTGTACATGGAAACTCAACATACACTAATGCATCATTTTTCAAACGATCATAACTAATTTTTGTATTAAGCGTTTCTCAATGTAGTATAGTGCATTCGATGCGGATTATTAAGCTGCGTCGATCTGTGTTATCAGATTTGCGCTAGCTTAAAAATGCACCGAGATATCAACTGATATAAGTTCACACTTATATCCTCGATTTTCACCCTGAAGAATTAATTTTTTCGTTGAATAACATTGTCCATCGTCTTTGCCTTGAAAAATGGAATCTAAAAACATCTACTTTTTGCTAAATTCTTTTGAAATTTTTCGAAAAAATTTTTGTCAAAATGTTTTTGGAAGCAATGTTGAGTGTACATGGAAACTCAACATACACTAATGCATCATTTTTCAAACGATCATAACTAATTTTTGTATTAAGCGTTTCTCAATGTAGTATAGTGCATTCGCTGCGGATTTTTAAGCTGCGTCGATCTGTGTTATCAGATTTGCGCTAGCTTAAAAATGCACCGAGATATCAACTGATATAAGTTCACACTTATATCCTCGATTTTCACCCTGAAGAATTAATTTTTTCGTTGAATAACATTGTCCATCGTCTTTGCCTTGAAAAATGGAATCTAAAAACATCTACTTTTTGCTAAATTATTCTGAAATTTTTCGAAAAAATTTTTGTCAAAATGTTTTTGGAAGCAATGTTGAGTGTACATGGAAACTCAACATACACTAATGCATCATTTTTCAAACGATCATAACTAATTTTTGTATCAAGCGTTTCTCAATGTAGTATAGTGCATTCGATGCGGATTTTTAAGCTGCGTCGATCTGTGTTATCAGATTTGCGCTAACTTAAAAATGCACCGAGATATCAACTGATATAAGTTCACACTTATATCCTCGATTTTCACAATGAAGAAATAATTTTTTCGTTGAATAACATTGTCCATCGTCTTTGCCTTGAAAAATGGAATCTAAAAACATCTACTTTTTGCTAAATTATTTTGAAATTTTTCGAAAAAATTTTTGTCAAAATGTTTTTGGAAGCAATGTTGAGTGTACATGGAAACTCAACATACACTAATGCATCATTTTTCAAACGATCATAACTAATTTTTGTATCAAGCGTTTCTCAATGTAGTATAGTGCATTCGATGCGGATTTTTAAGCTGCGTCGATCTGTGTTATCAGATTTGCGCTAACTTAAAAATGCACCGAGATATCAACTGATATAAGTTCAAACTTATATCCTCGATTTTCACAATGAAGAAATAATTTTTTCGTTGAATAACATTGTCCATCGTCTTTGCCTTGAAAAATGGAATCTAAAAACATCTACTTTTTGCTAAATTCTTCTGAAATTTTTCGAAAAAATTTTTGTCAAAATGTTTTTGGAAGCAATGTTGAGTGTACATGGAAACTCAACATACACTAATGCATCATTTTTCAAACGATCATAACTAATTTTTGTATTAAGCGTTTCTCAATGTAGTATAGTGCATTCGATGCGGATTTTTAAGCTGCGTCGATCTGTGTTATCAGATTTGCGCTAGCTTAAAAATGCACCGAGATATCAACTGATATAAGTTCACACTTATATCCTCGATTTTCACCCTGAAGAATTAATTTTTTCGTTGAATAACATTGTCCATCGTCTTTGCCTTGAAAAATGGAATTTAAAAACATCTACTTTTCGCTAAATTATTTTGAAATTTTTCGAAAAAATTTTTGTCAAAATGTTTTTGGAAGCAATGTTGAGTGTACATGGAAACTCAACATACACTAATGCATCATTTTTCAAACGATCATAACTAATTTTTGTATCAAGCGTTTCTCAATGTAGTATAGTGCATTCGATGCGGATTTTTAAGCTGCGTCGATCTGTGTTATCAGATTTGCGCTAACTTAAAAATGCACCGAGATATCAACTGATATAAGTTCACACTTATATCCTCGATTTTCACCCTGAAGAAATAATTTTTTCGTTGAATAACATTGTCCATCGTCTTTGCCTTGAAAAATGGAATCTAAAAACATCTACTTTTTGCTAAATTCTTTTGAAATTTTTCGAAAAAATTTTTGTCAAAATGTTTTTGGAAGCAATGTTGAGTGTACATGGAAACTCAACATACACTAATGCATCATTTTTCAAACGATCATAACTAATTTTTGTATCAAGCGTTTCTCAATGTAGTATAGTGCATTCGCTGCGGATTTTTAAGCTGCGTCGATCTGTGTTATCAGATTTGCGCTAGCTTAAAAATGCACCGAGATATCAACTGATATAAGTTCACACTTATATCCTCGATTTTCACCCTGAAGAATTAATTTTTTCGTTGAATAACATTGTCCATCGTCTTTGCCTTGAGAAATGGAATCTAAAAACATCTACTTTTTGCTAAATTATTTTGAAATTTTTCGAAAAAATTTTTGTCAAAATGTTTTTGGAAGCAATGTTGAGTGTACATGGAAACTCAACATACACTAATGCATCATTTTTCAAACGATCATAACTAATTTTTGTATCAAGCGTTTCTCAATGTAGTATAGTGCATTCGATGCGGATTTTTAAGCTGCGTCGATCTGTGTTATCAGATTTGCGCTAACTTAAAAATGCACCGAGATATCAACTGATAAAAGTTCACACTTATATCCTCGATTTTCACAATGAAGAAATAATTTTTTCGTTGAATAACATTGTCCATCGTCTTTGCCTTGAAAAATGGAATCTAAAAACATCTACTTTTTGCTAAATTCTTTTGAAATTTTTCGAAAAAATTTTTGTCAAAATGTTTTTGGAAGCAATGTTGAGTGTACATGGAAACTCAACATACACTAATGCATCATTTTTCAAACGATCATAACTAATTTTTGTATTAAGCGTTTCTCAATGTAGTATAGTGCATTCGCTGCGGATTTTTAAGCTGCGTCGATCTGTGTTATCAGATTTGCGCTAGCTTAAAAATGCACCGAGATATCAACTGATATAAGTTCACACTTATATCCTCGATTTTCACCCTGAAGAATTAATTTTTTCGTTGAATAACATTGTCCATCGTCTTTGCCTTGAAAAATGGAATCTAAAAACATCTACTTTTTGCTAAATTCTTTTGAAATTTTTCGAAAAAATTTTTGTCAAAATGTTTTTGGAAGCAATGTTGAGTGTACATGGAAACTCAACATACACTAATGCATCATTTTTCAAACGATCATAACTAATTTTTGTATTAAGCGTTTCTCAATGTAGTATAGTGCATTCGCTGCGGATTTTTAAGCTGCGTCGATCTGTGTTATCAGATTTGCGCTAGCTTAAAAATGCACCGAGATATCAACTGATATAAGTTCACACTTATATCCTCGATTTTCACCCTGAAGAATTAATTTTTTCGTTGAATAACATTGTCCATCGTCTTTGCCTTGAAAAATGGAATCTAGAAACATCTACTTTTCGCTAAATTATTTTGAAATTTTTCGAAAAAATTTTTGTCAAAATGTTTTTGGAAGCAATGTTGAGTGTACATGGAAACTCAACATACACTAATGCATCATTTTTCAAACGATCATAACTAATTTTTGTATCAAGCGTTTCTCAATGTAGTATAGTGCATTCGATGCGGATTTTTAAGCTGCGTCGATCTGTGTTATCAGATTTGCGCTAACTTAAAAATGCACCGAGATATCAACTGATATAAGTTCACACTTATATCCTCGATTTTCACCCTGAAGAAATAATTTTTTCGTTGAATAACATTGTCCATCGTCTTTGCCTTAAAAATGGAATCTAAAAACATCTACTTTTTGCTAAATTCTTTTGAAATTTTTCGAAAAAATTTTTGTCAAAATGTTTTTGGAAGCAATGTTGAGTGTACATGGAAACTCAACATACACTAATGCATCATTTTTCAAACGATCATAACTAATTTTTGTATTAAGCGTTTCTCAATGTAGTATAGTGCATTCGCTGCGGATTTTTAAGCTGCGTCGATCTGTGTTATCAGATTTGCGCTAGCTTAAAAATGCACCGAGATATCAACTGATACAAGTTCACACTTATATCCTCGATTTTCACCATGAAGAATTAATTTTTTCGTTGAATAACATTGTCCATCGTCTTTGCCTTGAAAAATGGAATCTAAAAACATCTACTTTTTGCTAAATTATTTTGAAATTTTTCGAAAAAATTTTTGTCAAAATGTTTTTGGAAGCAATGTTGAGTGTACATGGAAACTCAACATACACTAATGCATCATTTTTCAAACGATCATAACTATATTTTGTATTAAGCGTTTCTCAATGTAGTATAGTGCATTCGCTGCGGATTTTTAAGCTGCGTCGATCTGTGTTATCAGATTTGCGCTAGCTTAAAAATGTACCGAGATATCAACTGATATAAGTTCACACTTATATCCTCGATTTTCACCCTGAAGAATTAATTTTTTCGTTGAATAACATTGTCCATCGTCTTTGCCTTGAAAAATGGAATCTAGAAACATCTACTTTTCGCTAAATTATTTTGAAATTTTTCGAAAAAATTTTTGTCAAAATGTTTTTGGAAGCAATGTTGAGTGTACATGGAAACTCAACATACACTAATGCATCATTTTTCAAACGATCATAACTAATTTTTGTATCAAGCGTTTCTCAATGTAGTATAGTGCATACGATGCGGATTTTTAAGCTGCGTCGATCTGTGTTATCAGATTTGCGCTAACTTAAAAATGCACCGAGATATCAACTGATATAAGTTCACACTTATATCCTCGATTTTCACCCTGAAGAAATAATTTTTTCGTTGAATAACATTGTCCATCGTCTTTTCCTTAAAAATGGAATCTAAAAACATCTACTTTTTGCTAAATTCTTTTGAAATTTTTCGAAAAAATTTTTGTCAAAATGTTTTTGGAAGCAATGTTGAGTGTACATGGAAACTCAACATACACTAATGCATCATTTTTCAAACGATCATAACTAATTTTTGTATTAAGCGTTTCTCAATGTAGTATAGTGCATTCGCTGCGGATTTTTAAGCTGCGTCGATCTGTGTTATCAGATTTGCGCTAGCTTAAAAATGCACCGAGATATCAACTGATATAAGTTCACACTTATATCCTCGATTTTCACCCTGAAGAATTAATTTTTTCGTTGAATAACATTGTCCATCGTCTTTGCCTTGAAAAATGGAATCTAAAAACATCTACTTTTTGCTAAATTATTTTGAAATTTTTCGAAAAAATTTTTGTCAAAATGTTTTTGGAAGCAATGTTGAGTGTACATGGAAACTCAACATACACTAATGCATCATTTTTCAAACGATCATAACTAATTTTTGTATTAAGCGTTTCTCAATGTAGTATAGTGCATTCGCTGCGGATTTTTAAGCTGCGTCGATCTGTGTTATCAGATTTGCGCTAACTTAAAAATGCACCGAGATATCAACTGATATAAGTTCACACTTATATCCTCGATTTTCACCCTGAAGAAATAATTTTTTCGTTGAATAACATTGTCCATCGTCTTTTCCTTAAAAATGGAATCTAAAAACATCTACTTTTTGCTAAATTCTTTTGAAATTTTTCGAAAAAATTTTTGTCAAAATGTTTTTGGAAGCAATGTTGAGTGTACATGGAAACTCAACATACACTAATGCATCATTTTTCAAACGATCATAACTAATTTTTGTATTAAGCGTTTCTCAATGTAGTATAGTGCATTCGCTGCGGATTTTTAAGCTGCGTCGATCTGTGTTATCAGATTTGCGCTAGCTTAAAAATGCACCGAGATATCAACTGATATAAGTTCACACTTATATCCTCGATTTTCACCCTGAAGAATTAATTTTTTCGTTGAATAACATTGTCCATCGTCTTTGCCTTGAAAAATGGAATCTAAAAACATCTACTTTTTGCTAAATTATTTTGAAATTTTTCGAAAAAATTTTTGTCAAAATGTTTTTGGAAGCAATGTTGAGTGTACATGGAAACTCAACATACACTAATGCATCATTTTTCAAACGATCATAACTAATTTTTGTATTAAGCGTTTCTCAATGTAGTATAGTGCATTCGCTGCGGATTTTTAAGCTGCGTCGATCTGTGTTATCAGATTTGCGCTAACTTAAAAATGCACCGAGATATCAACTGATATAAGTTCACACTTATATCCTCGATTTTCACCCTGAAGAAATAATTTTTTCGTTGAATAACATTGTCCATCGTCTTTTCCTTAAAAATGGAATCTAAAAACATCTACTTTTTGCTAAATTCTTTTGAAATTTTTCGAAAAAATTTTTGTCAAAATGTTTTTGGAAGCAATGTTGAGTGTACATGGAAACTCAACATACACTAATGCATCATTTTTCAAACGATCATAACTAATTTTTGTATTAAGCGTTTCTCAATGTAGTATAGTGCATTCGCTGCGGATTTTTAAACTGCGTCGATCTGTGTTATCAGATTTGCGCTAGCTTAAAAATGCACCGAGATATCAACTGATATAAGTTCACACTTATATCCTCGATTTTCACCCTGAAGAATTAATTTTTTCGTTGAATAACATTGTCCATCGTCTTTGCCTTGAAAAATGGAATCTAAAAACATCTACTTTTTGCTAAATTATTTTGAAATTTTTCGAAAAAATTTTTGTCAAAATGTTTTTGGAAGCAATGTTGAGTGTACATGGAAACTCAACATACACTAATGCATCATTTTTCAAACGATCATAACTAATTTTTGTATCAAGCGTTTCTCAATGTAGTATAGTGCATTCGATGCGGATTTTTAAGCTGCGTCGATCTGTGTTATCAGATTTGCGCTAACTTAAAAATGCACCGAGATATCAACTGATACAAGTTCACACTTATATCCTCGATTTTCACCCTGAAGAATTAATTTTTTCGTTGAATAACATTGTCCATCGTCTTTGCCTTGAAAAATGGAATCTAAAAACATCTACTTTTTGCTAAATTATTTTGAAATTTTTCGAAAAAATTTTTGTCAAAATGTTTTTGGAAGCAATGTTGAGTGTACATGGAAACTCAACATACACTAATGCATCATTTTTCAAACGATCATAACTAATTTTTGTATTAAGCGTTTCTCAATGTAGTATAGTGCATTCGCTGCGGATTTTTAAGCTGCGTCGATCTGTGTTATCAGATTTGCGCTAGCTTAAAAATGCACCGAGATATCAACTGATATAAGTTCACACTTATATCCTCGATTTTCACCCTGAAGAATTAATTTTTTCGTTGAATAACATTGTCCATCGTCTTTGCCTTGAAAAATGGAATCTAAAAACATCTACTTTTTGCTAAATTATTTTGAAATTTTTCGAAAAAATTTTTGTCAAAATGTTTTTGGAAGCAATGTTGAGTGTACATGGAAACTCAACATACACTAATGCATCATTTTTCAAACGATCATAACTAATTTTTGTATTAAGCGTTTCTCAATGTAGTATAGTGCATTCGCTGCGGATTTTTAAGCTGCGTCGATCTGTGTTATCAGATTTGCGCTAGCTTAAAAATGCACCGAGATATCAACTGATATAAGTTCACACTTATATCCTCGATTTTCACCCTGAAGAATTAATTTTTTCGTTGAATAACATTGTCCATCGTCTTTGCCTTGAAAAATGGAATCTAGAAACATCTACTTTTCGCTAAATTATTTTGAAATTTTTCGAAAAAATTTTTGTCAAAATGTTTTTGGAAGCAATGTTGAGTGTACATGGAAACTCAACATACACTAATGCATCATTTTTCAAACGATCATAACTAATTTTTGTATCAAGCGTTTCTCAATGTAGTATAGTGCATACGATGCGGATTTTTAAGCTGCGTCGATCTGTGTTATCAGATTTGCGCTAACTTAAAAATGCACCGAGATATCAACTGATATAAGTTCACACTTATATCCTCGATTTTCACCCTGAAGAAATAATTTTTTCGTTGAATAACATTGTCCATCGTCTTTTCCTTAAAAATGGAATCTAAAAACATCTACTTTTTGCTAAATTCTTTTGAAATTTTTCGAAAAAATTTTTGTCAAAATGTTTTTGGAAGCAATGTTGAGTGTACATGGAAACTCAACATACACTAATGCATCATTTTTCAAACGATCATAACTAATTTTTGTATTAAGCGTTTCTCAATGTAGTATAGTGCATTCGCTGCGGATTTTTAAGCTGCGTCGATCTGTGTTATCAGATTTGCGCTAGCTTAAAAATGCACCGAGATATCAACTGATATAAGTTCACACTTATATCCTCGATTTTCACCCTGAAGAATTAATTTTTTCGTTGAATAACATTGTCCATCGTCTTTGCCTTGAAAAATGGAATCTAAAAACATCTACTTTTTGCTAAATTATTTTGAAATTTTTCGAAAAAATTTTTGTCAAAATGTTTTTGGAAGCAATGTTGAGTGTACATGGAAACTCAACATACACTAATGCATCATTTTTCAAACGATCATAACTAATTTTTGTATTAAGCGTTTCTCAATGTAGTATAGTGCATTCGCTGCGGATTTTTAAGCTGCGTCGATCTGTGTTATCAGATTTGCGCTAGCTTAAAAATGCACCGAGATATCAACTGATATAAGTTCACACTTATATCCTCGATTTTCACCCTGAAGAATTAATTTTTTCGTTGAATAACATTGTCCATCGTCTTTGCCTTGAAAAATGGAATCTAAAAACATCTACTTTTTGCTAAATTCTTTTGAAATTTTTCGAAAAAATTTTTGTCAAAATGTTTTTGGAAGCAATGTTGAGTGTACATGGAAACTCAACATACACTAATGCATCATTTTTCAAACGATCATAACTAATTTTTGTATTAAGCGTTTCTCAATGTAGTATAGTGCATTCGCTGCGGATTTTTAAGCTGCGTCGATCTGTGTTATCAGATTTGCGCTAGCTTAAAAATGCACCGAGATATCAACTGATATAAGTTCACACTTATATCCTCGATTTTCACCCTGAAGAATTAATTTTTTCGTTGAATAACATTGTCCATCGTCTTTGCCTTGAAAAATGGAATCTAAAAACATCTACTTTTTGCTAAATTATTTTGAAATTTTTCGAAAAAATTTTTGTCAAAATGTTTTTGGAAGCAATGTTGAGTGTACATGGAAACTCAACATACACTAATGCATCATTTTTCAAACGATCATAACTAATTTTTGTATTAAGCGTTTCTCAATGTAGTATAGTGCATTCGCTGCGGATTTTTAAGCTGCGTCGATCTGTGTTATCAGATTTGCGCTAGCTTAAAAATGCACCGAGATATCAACTGATATAAGTTCACACTTATATCTTCGATTTTCACCCTGAAGAATTAATTTTTTCGTTGAATAACATTGTCCATCGTCTTTGCCTTGAAAAATGGAATCTAAAAACATCTACTTTTTGCTAAATTATTTTGAAATTTTTCGAAAAAATTTTTGTCAAAATGTTTTTGGAAGCAATGTTGAGTGTACATGGAAACTCAACATACACTAATGCATCATTTTTCAAACGATCATAACTAATTTTTGTATTAAGCGTTTCTCAATGTAGTATAGTGCATTCGCTGCGGATTTTTAAGCTGCGTCGATCTGTGTTATCAGATTTGCGCTAGCTTAAAAATGCACCGAGATATCAACTGATATAAGTTCACACTTATATCCTCGATTTTCACCCTGAAGAATTAATTTTTTCGTTGAATAACATTGTCCATCGTCTTTGCCTTGAAAAATGGAATCTAAAAACATCTACTTTTTGCTAAATTATTTTGAAATTTTTCGAAAAAATTTTTGTCAAAATGTTTTTGGAAGCAATGTTGAGTGTACATGGAAACTCAACATACACTAATGCATCATTTTTCAAACGATCATAACTAATTTTTGTATTAAGCGTTTCTCAATGTAGTATAGTGCATTCGCTGCGGATTTTTAAGCTGCGTCGATCTGTGTTATCAGATTTGCGCTAGCTTAAAAATGCACCGAGATATCAACTGATATAAGTTCACACTTATATCCTCGATTTTCACCCTGAAGAATTAATTTTTTCGTTGAATAACATTGTCCATCGTCTTTGCCTTGAAAAATGGAATCTAAAAACATCTACTTTTTGCTAAATTATTTTGAAATTTTTCGAAAAAATTTTTGTCAAAATGTTTTTGGAAGCAATGTTGAGTGTACATGGAAACTCAACATACACTAATGCATCATTTTTCAAACGATCATAACTAATTTTTGTATCAAGCGTTTCTCAATGTAGTATAGTGCATTCGATGCGGATTTTTAAGCTGCGTCGATCTGTGTTATCAGATTTGCGCTAACTTAAAAATGCACCGAGATATCAACTGATATAAGTTCACACTTATATCCTCGATTTTCACAATGAAGAAATAATTTTTTCGTTGAATAACATTGTCCATCGTCTTTGCCTTGAAAAATGGAATCTAAAAACATCTACTTTTTGCTAATTTCTTTTGAAATTTTTCGAAAAAATTTTTGTCAAAATGTTTTTGGAAGCAATGTTGAGTGTACATGGAAACTCAACATACACTAATGCATCATTTTTCAAACGATCATAACTAATTTTTGTATTAAGCGTTTCTCAATGTAGTATAGTGCATTCGATGCGGATTTTTTAGCTGCGTCGATCTGTGTTATCAGATTTGCGCTAACTTAAAAATGCACCGAGATATCAACTGATATAAGTTCACACTTATATCCTCGATTTTCACCCTGAAGAATTAATTTTTTCGTTGAATAACATTGTCCATCGTCTTTGCCTTGAAAAATGGAATCTAGAAACATCTACTTTTCGCTAAATTATTTTGAAATTTTTCGAAAAAATTTTTGTCAAAATGTTTTTGGAAGCAATGTTGAGTGTACATGGAAACTCAACATACACTAATGCATCATTTTTCAAACGATCATAACTAATTTTTGTATCAAGCGTTTCTCAATGTAGTATAGTGCATTCGATGCGGATTTTTAAGCTGCGTCGATCTGTGTTATCAGATTTGCGCTAACTTAAAAATGCACCGAGATATCAACTGATATAAGTTCACACTTATATCCTCGATTTTCACCCTGAAGAAATAATTTTTTCGTTGAATAACATTGTCCATCGTCTTTGCCTTAAAAATGGAATCTAAAAACATCTACTTTTTGCTAAATTCTTTTGAAATTTTTCGAAAAAATTTTTGTCAAAATGTTTTTGGAAGCAATGTTGAGTGTACATGGAAACTCAACATACACTAATGCATCATTTTTCAAACGATCATAACTAATTTTTGTATTAAGCGTTTCTCAATGTAGTATAGTGCATTCGCTGCGGATTTTTAAGCTGCGTCGATCTGTGTTATCAGATTTGCGCTAGCTTAAAAATGCACCGAGATATCAACTGATACAAGTTCACACTTATATCCTCGATTTTCACCCTGAATAATTAATTTTTTCGTTGAATAACATTGTCCATCGTCTTTGCCTTGAAAAATGGAATCTAAAAACATCTACTTTTTGCTAAATTATTTTGAAATTTTTCGAAAAAATTTTTGTCAAAATGTTTTTGGAAGCAATGTTGAGTGTACATGGAAACTCAACATACACTAATGCATCATTTTTCAAACGATCATAACTAATTTTTGTATTAAGCGTTTCTCAATGTAGTATAGTGCATTCGCTGCGGATTTTTAAGCTGCGTCGATCTGTGTTATCAGATTTGCGCTAGCTTAAAAATGCACCGAGATATCAACTGATATAAGTTCACACTTATATCCTCGATTTTCACCCTGAAGAATTAATTTTTTCGTTGAATAACATTGTCCATCGTCTTTGCCTTGAAAAATGGAATCTAAAAACATCTACTTTTTGCTAAATTATTTTGAAATTTTTCGAAAAAATTTTTGTCAAAATGTTTTTGGAAGCAATGTTGAGTGTACATGGAAACTCAACATACACTAATGCATCATTTTTCAAACGATCATAACTAATTTTTGTATTAAGCGTTTCTCAATGTAGTATAGTGCATTCGCTGCGGATTTTTAAGCTGCGTCGATCTGTGTTATCAGATTTGCGCTAGCTTAAAAATGCACCGAGATATCAACTGATATAAGTTCACACTTATATCCTCGATTTTCACCCTGAAGAATTAATTTTTTCGTTGAATAACATTGTCCATCGTCTTTGCCTTGAAAAATGGAATCTAAAAACATCTACTTTTTGCTAAATTATTTTGAAATTTTTCGAAAAAATTTTTGTCAAAATGTTTTTGGAAGCAATGTTGAGTGTACATGGAAACTCAACATACACTAATGCATCATTTTTCAAACGATCATAACTAATTTTTGTATCAAGCGTTTCTCAATGTAGTATAGTGCATTCGATGCGGATTTTTAAGCTGCGTCGATCTGTGTTATCAGATTTGCGCTAACTTAAAAATGCACCGAGATATCAACTGATATAAGTTCACACTTATATCCTCGATTTTCACCCTGAAGAAATAATTTTTTCGTTGAATAACATTGTCCATCGTCTTTGCCTTAAAAATGGAATCTAAAAACATCTACTTTTTGCTAAATTCTTTTGAAATTTTTCGAAAAAATTTTTGTCAAAATGTTTTTGGAAGCAATGTTGAGTGTACATGGAAACTCAACATACACTAATGCATCATTTTTCAAACGATCATAACTAATTTTTGTATTAAGCGTTTCTCAATGTAGTATAGTGCATTCGCTGCGGATTTTTAAGCTGCGTCGATCTGTGTTATCAGATTTGCGCTAGCTTAAAAATGCACCGAGATATCAACTGATATAAGTTCACACTTATATCCTCGATTTTCACCCTGAAGAATTAATTTTTTCGTTGAATAACATTGTCCATCGTCTTTGCCTTGAAAAATGGAATCTAAAAACATCTACTTTTTGCTAAATTATTTTGAAATTTTTCGAAAAAATTTTTGTCAAAATGTTTTTGGAAGCAATGTTGAGTGTACATGGAAACTCAACATACACTAATGCATCATTTTTCAAACGATCATAACTAATTTTTGTATTAAGCGTTTCTCAATGTAGTATAGTGCATTCGCTGCGGATTTTTAAGCTGCGTCGATCTGTGTTATCAGATTTGCGCTAGCTTAAAAATGCACCGAGATATCAACTGATATAAGTTCACACTTATATCCTCGATTTTCACCCTGAAGAATTAATTTTTTCGTTGAATAACATTGTCCATCGTCTTTGCCTTGAAAAATGGAATCTAAAAACATCTACTTTTTGCTAAATTATTTTGAAATTTTTCGAAAAAATTTTTGTCAAAATGTTTTTGGAAGCAATGTTGAGTGTACATGGAAACTCAACATACACTAATGCATCATTTTTCAAACGATCATAACTAATTTTTGTATCAAGCGTTTCTCAATGTAGTATAGTGCATTCGATGCGGATTTTTAAGCTGCGTCGATCTGTGTTATCAGATTTGCGCTAACTTAAAAATGCACCGAGATATCAACTGATATAAGTTCACACTTATATCCTCGATTTTCACAATGAAGAAATAATTTTTTCGTTGAATAACATTGTCCATCGTCTTTGCCTTGAAAAATGGAATCTAAAAACATCTACTTTTTGCTAAATTCTTTCGAAATTTTTCGAAAAAATTTTTGTCAAAATGTTTTTGGAAGCAATGTTGAGTGTACATGGAAACTCAACATACACTAATGCATCATTTTTCAAACGATCATAACTAATTTTTGTATTAAGCGTTTCTCAATGTAGTATAGTGCATTCGATGCGGATTTTTAAGCTGCGTCGATCTGTGTTATCAGATTTGCGCTAACTTAAAAATGCACCGAGATATCAACTGATATAAGTTCACACTTATATCCTCGATTTTCACCCTGAAGAATTAATTTTTTCGTTGAATAACATTGTCCATCGTCTTTGCCTTGAAAAATGGAATCTAGAAACATCTACTTTTCGCTAAATTATTTTGAAATTTTTCGAAAAAATTTTTGTCAAAATGTTTTTGGAAGCAATGTTGAGTGTACATGGAAACTCAACATACACTAATGCATCATTTTTCAAACGATCATAACTAATTTTTGTATCAAGCGTTTCTCAATGTAGTATAGTGCATTCGATGCGGATTTTTAAGCTGCGTCGATCTGTGTTATCAGATTTGCGCTAACTTAAAAATGCACCGAGATATCAACTGATATAAGTTCACACTTATATCCTCGATTTTCACCCTGAAGAAATAATTTTTTCGTTGAATAACATTGTCCATCGTCTTTGCCTTAAAAATGGAATCTAAAAACATCTACTTTTTGCTAAATTCTTTTGAAATTTTTCGAAAAAATTTTTGTCAAAATGTTTTTGGAAGCAATGTTGAGTGTACATGGAAACTCAACATACACTAATGCATCATTTTTCAAACGATCATAACTAATTTTTGTATTAAGCGTTTCTCAATGTAGTATAGTGCATTCGCTGCGGATTTTTAAGCTGCGTCGATCTGTGTTATCAGATTTGCGCTAGCTTAAAAATGCACCGAGATATCAACTGATATAAGTTCACACTTATATCCTCGATTTTCACAATGAAGAAATAATTTTTTCGTTGAATAACATTGTCCATCGTCTTTGC
This sequence comes from Auanema rhodensis, assembly GCA_964057225.1. Lineage (NCBI taxonomy): Eukaryota > Metazoa > Nematoda > Chromadorea > Rhabditida > Rhabditidae > Auanema > Auanema rhodense. The sequence continues at coordinate 1,364,871 of OZ059899.1, read as the reverse complement.
CTTGAAAAATGGAATCTAAAAACATCTACTTTTTGCTAAATTCTTTTGAAATTTTTCGAAAAAATTTTTGTCAAAATGTTTTTGGAAGCAATGTTGAGTGTACATGGAAACTCAACATACACTAATGCATCATTTTTCAAACGATCATAACTAATTTTTGTATTAAGCGTTTCTCAATGTAGTATAGTGCATTCGCTGCGGATTTTTAAGCTGCGTCGATCTGTGTTATCAGATTTGCGCTAGCTTAAAAATGCACCGAGATATCAACTGATATAAGTTCACACTTATATCCTCGATTTTCACCCTGAAGAATTAATTTTTTCGTTGAATAACATTGTCCATCGTCTTTGCCTTGAAAAATGGAATCTAGAAACACCTACTTTTCGCTAAATTATTTTGAAATTTTTCGAAAAAATTTTTGTCAAAATGTTTTTGGAAGCAATGTTGAGTGTACATGGAAACTCAACATACACTAATGCATCATTTTTCAAACGATCATAACTAATTTTTGTATCAAGCGTTTCTCAATGTAGTATAGTGCATACGATGCGGATTTTTAAGCTGCGTCGATCTGTGTTATCAGATTTGCGCTAACTTAAAAATGCACCGAGATATCAACTGATATAAGTTCACACTTATATCCTCGATTTTCACCCTGAAGAAATAATTTTTTCGTTGAATAACATTGTCCATCGTCTTTTCCTTAAAAATGGAATCTAAAAACATCTACTTTTTGCTAAATTCTTTTGAAATTTTTCGAAAAAATTTTTGTCAAAATGTTTTTGGAAGCAATGTTGAGTGTACATGGAAACTCAACATACACTAATGCATCATTTTTCAAACGATCATAACTAATTTTTGTATTAAGCGTTTCTCAATGTAGTATAGTGCATTCGCTGCGGATTTTTAAGCTGCGTCGATCTGTGTTATCAGATTTGCGCTAGCTTAAAAATGCACCGAGATATCAACTGATATAAGTTCACACTTATATCCTCGATTTTCACCCTGAAGAATTAATTTTTTCGTTGAATAACATTGTCCATCGTCTTTGCCTTGAAAAATGGAATCTAAAAACATCTACTTTTTGCTAAATTATTTTGAAATTTTTCGAAAAAATTTTTGTCAAAATGTTTTTGGAAGCAATGTTGAGTGTACATGGAAACTCAACATACACTAATGCATCATTTTTCAAACGATCATAACTAATTTTTGTATTAAGCGTTTCTCAATGTAGTATAGTGCATTCGCTGCGGATTTTTAAGCTGCGTCGATCTGTGTTATCAGATTTGCGCTAGCTTAAAAATGCACCGAGATATCAACTGATATAAGTTCACACTTATATCCTCGATTTTCACCCTGAAGAATTAATTTTTTCGTTGAATAACATTGTCCATCGTCTTTGCCTTGAAAAATGGAATCTAAAAACATCTACTTTTTGCTAAATTATTTTGAAATTTTTCGAAAAAATTTTTGTCAAAATGTTTTTGGAAGCAATGTTGAGTGTACATGGAAACTCAACATACACTAATGCATCATTTTTCAAACGATCATAACTAATTTTTGTATCAAGCGTTTCTCAATGTAGTATAGTGCATTCGATGCGGATTTTTAAGCTGCGTCGATCTGTGTTATCAGATTTGCGCTAACTTAAAAATGCACCGAGATATCAACTGATATAAGTTCACACTTATATCCTCGATTTTCACAATGAAGAAATAATTTTTTCGTTGAATAACATTGTCCATCGTCTTTGCCTTGAAAAATGGAATCTAAAAACATCTACTTTTTGCTAAATTCTTTTGAAATTTTTCGAAAAAATTTTTGTCAAAATGTTTTTGGAAGCAATGTTGAGTGTACATGGAAACTCAACATACACTAATGCATCATTTTTCAAACGATCATAACTAATTTTTGTATTAAGCGTTTCTCAATGTAGTATAGTGCATTCGATGCGGATTTTTAAGCTGCGTCGATCTGTGTTATCAGATTTGCGCTAGCTTAAAAATGCACCGAGATATCAACTGATATAAGTTCACACTTATATCCTCGATTTTCTCCCTGAAGAATTAATTTTTTCGTTGAATAACATTGTCCATCGTCTTTGCCTTGAAAAATGGAATCTAAAAACAGCTACTTTTTGCTAAATTATTTTGAAATTTTTCGAAAAAAGTTTTGTCAAAATGTTTTTGGAAGCAATGTTGAGTGTACATGGAAACTCAACATACACTAATGCATCATTTTTCAAACGATCATAACTAATTTTTGTATTAAGCGTTTCTCAATGTAGTATAGTGCATTCGATGCGGATTTTTAAGCTGCGTCGATCTGTGTTATCAGATTTGCGCTAGCTTAAAAATGCACCGAGATATCAACTGATATAAGTTTACACTTATATCCTCGATTTTTACCCTGAAGAATTAATTTTTTCGTTGAATAACATTGTCCATCGTCTTTGCCTTGAAAAAAGGAATCTAAAAACATCTACTTTTCGCTAAATTATTTTGAAATTTTTCGAAAAAATTTTTGTCAAAATGTTTTTGGAAGCAATGTTGAGTGTACATGGAAACTCAACATACACTAATGCATCATTTTTCAAACGATCATAACTAATTTTTGTATTAAGCGTTTCTCAATGTAGTATAGTGCATTCGATGCGGATTATTAAGCTGCGTCGATCTGTGTTATCAGATTTGCGCTAGCTTAAAAATGCACCGAGATATCAACTGATATAAGTTCACACTTATATCCTCGATTTTCACCCTGAAGAATTAATTTTTTCGTTGAATAACATTGTCCATCGTCTTTGCCTTGAAAAATAGAATCTAAAAACATCTACTTTTCGCTAAATTATTTTGAAATTTTTCGAAAAAATTTTTGTCAAAATGTTTTTGGAAGCAATGTTGAGTGTACATGGAAACTCAACATACACTAATGCATCATTTTTCAAACGATCATAACTAATTTTTGTATTAAGCGTTTCTCAATGTAGTATAGTGCATTCGATGCGGATTATTAAGCTGCGTCGATCTGTGTTATCAGATTTGCGCTAGCTTAAAAATGCACCGAGATATCAACTGATATAAGTTCACACTTATATCCTCGATTTTCACCCTGAAGAATTAATTTTTTCGTTGAATAACATTGTCCATCGTCTTTGCCTTGAAAAATGGAATCTAAAAACATCTACTTTTTGCTAAATTATTTTGAAATTTTTCGAAAAAATTTTTGTCAAAATGTTTTTGGAAGCAATGTTGAGTGTACATGGAAACTCAACATACACTAATGCATCATTTTTCAAACGATCATAACTAATTTTTGTATTAAGCGTTTCTCAATGTAGTATAGTGCATTCGCTGCGGATTTTTAAGCTGCGTCGATCTGTGTTATCAGATTTGCGCTAGCTTAAAAATGCACCGAGATATCAACTGATATAAGTTCACACTTATATCCTCGATTTTCACCCTGAAGAATTAATTTTTTCGTTGAATAACATTGTCCATCGTCTTTGCCTTGAAAAATGGAATCTAAAAACATCTACTTTTTGCTAAATTATTCTGAAATTTTTCGAAAAAATTTTTGTCAAAATGTTTTTGGAAGCAATGTTGAGTGTACATGGAAACTCAACATACACTAATGCATCATTTTTCAAACGATCATAACTAATTTTTGTATCAAGCGTTTCTCAATGTAGTATAGTGCATTCGATGCGGATTTTTAAGCTGCGTCGATCTGTGTTATCAGATTTGCGCTAACTTAAAAATGCACCGAGATATCAACTGATATAAGTTCACACTTATATCCTCGATTTTCACAATGAAGAAATAATTTTTTCGTTGAATAACATTGTCCATCGTCTTTGCCTTGAAAAATGGAATCTAAAAACATCTACTTTTTGCTAAATTCTTTTGAAATTTTTCGAAAAAATTTTTGTCAAAATGTTTTTGGAAGCAATGTTGAGTGTACATGGAAACTCAACATACACTAATGCATCATTTTTCAAACGATCATAACTAATTTTTGTATCAAGCGTTTCTCAATGTAGTATAGTGCATTCGATGCGGATTTTTAAGCTGCGTCGATCTGTGTTATCAGATTTGCGCTAACTTAAAAATGCACCGAGATATCAACTGATATAAGTTCACACTTATATCCTCGATTTTCACAATGAAGAAATAATTTTTTCGTTGAATAACATTGTCCATCGTCTTTGCCTTGAAAAATGGAATCTAAAAACATCTACTTTTTGCTAAATTCTTTTGAAATTTTTCGAAAAAATTTTTGTCAAAATGTTTTTGGAAGCAATGTTGAGTGTACATGGAAACTCAACATACACTAATGCATCATTTTTCAAACGATCATAACTAATTTTTGTATTAAGCGTTTCTCAATGTAGTATAGTGCATTCGATGCGGATTTTTAAGCTGCGTCGATCTGTGTTATCAGATTTGCGCTAGCTTAAAAATGCACCGAGATATCAACTGATATAAGTTCACACTTATATCCTCGATTTTCACCCTGAAGAATTAATTTTTTCGTTGAATAACATTGTCCATCGTCTTTGCCTTGAAAAATGGAATTTAAAAACATCTACTTTTCGCTAAATTATTTTGAAATTTTTCGAAAAAATTTTTGTCAAAATGTTTTTGGAAGCAATGTTGAGTGTACATGGAAACTCAACATACACTAATGCATCATTTTTCAAACGATCATAACTAATTTTTGTATCAAGCGTTTCTCAATGTAGTATAGTGCATTCGATGCGGATTTTTATGCTGCGTCGATCTGTGTTATCAGATTTGCGCTAACTTAAAAATGCACCGAGATATCAACTGATATAAGTTCACACTTATATCCTCGATTTTCACAATGAAGAAATAATTTTTTCGTTGAATAACATTGTCCATCGTCTTTGCCTTGAAAAATGGAATCTAAAAACATCTACTTTTTGCTAAATTCTTTTGAAATTTTTCGAAAAAATTTTTGTCAAAATGTTTTTGGAAGCAATGTTGAGTGTACATGGAAACTCAACATACACTAATGCATCATTTTTCAAACGATCATAACTAATTTTTGTATTAAGCGTTTCTCAATGTAGTATAGTGCATTCGCTGCAGATTTTTAAGCTGCGTCGATCTGTGTTATCAGATTTGCGCTAGCTTAAAAATGCACCGAGATATCAACTGATATAAGTTCACACTTATATCCTCGATTTTCACCCTGAAGAAATAATTTTTTCGTTGAATAACATTGTCCATCGTCTTTGCCTTGAAAAATGGAATCTAAAAACATCTACTTTTTGCTAAATTATTTTGAAATTTTTCGAAAAAATTTTTGTCAAAATGTTTTTGGAAGCAATGTTGAGTGTACATGGAAACTCAACATACACTAATGCATCATTTTTCAAACGATCATAACTAATTTTTGTATTAAGCGTTTCTCAATGTAGTATAGTGCATTCGCTGCGGATTTTTAAGCTGCGTCGATCTGTGTTATCAGATTTGCGCTAGCTTAAAAATGCACCGAGATATCAACTGATATAAGTTCACACTTATATCCTCGATTTTCACCCTGAAGAATTAATTTTTTCGTTGAATAACATTGTCCATCGTCTTTGCCTTGAAAAATGGAATCTAAAAACATCTACTTTTCGCTAAATTATTTTGAAATTTTTCGAAAAAATTTTTGTCAAAATGTTTTTGGAAGCAATGTTGAGTGTACATGGAAACTCAACATACACTAATGCATCATTTTTCAAACGATCATAACTAATTTTTGTATCAAGCGTTTCTCAATGTAGTATAGTGCATTCGATGCGGATTTTTAAGCTGCGTCGATCTGTGTTATCAGATTTGCGCTAACTTAAAAATGCACCGAGATATCAACTGATATAAGTTCACACTTATATCCTCGATTTTCACAATGAAGAAATAATTTTTTCGTTGAATAACATTGTCCATCGTCTTTGCCTTGAAAAATGGAATCTAAAAACATCTACTTTTTGCTAAATTCTTTTGAAATTTTTCGAAAAAATTTTTGTCAAAATGTTTTTGGAAGCAATGTTGAGTGTACATGGAAACTCAACATACACTAATGCATCATTTTTCAAACGATCATAACTAATTTTTGTATTAAGCGTTTCTCAATGTAGTATAGTGCATTCGATGCGGATTTTTAAGCTGCGTCGATCTGTGTTATCAGATTTGCGCTAGCTTAAAAATGCACCGAGATATCAACTGATATAAGTTCACACTTATATCCTCGATTTTCACCCTGAAGAATTAATTTTTTCGTTGAATAACATTGTCCATCGTCTTTGCCTTGAAAAATGGAATTTAAAAACATCTACTTTTCGCTAAATTATTTTGAAATTTTTCGAAAAAATTTTTGTCAAAATGTTTTTGGAAGCAATGTTGAGTGTACATGGAAACTCAACATACACTAATGCATCATTTTTCAAACGATCATAACTAATTTTTGTATCAAGCGTTTCTCAATGTAGTATAGTGCATTCGATGCGGATTTTTATGCTGCGTCGATCTGTGTTATCAGATTTGCGCTAACTTAAAAATGCACCGAGATATCAACTGATATAAGTTCACACTTATATCCTCGATTTTCACAATGAAGAAATAATTTTTTCGTTGAATAACATTGTCCATCGTCTTTGCCTTGAAAAATGGAATCTAAAAACATCTACTTTTTGCTAAATTCTTTTGAAATTTTTCGAAAAAATTTTTGTCAAAATGTTTTTGGAAGCAATGTTGAGTGTACATGGAAACTCAACATACACTAATGCATCATTTTTCAAACGATCATAACTAATTTTTGTATTAAGCGTTTCTCAATGTAGTATAGTGCATTCGCTGCGGATTTTTAAGCTGCGTCGATCTGTGTTATCAGATTTGCGCTAGCTTAAAAATGCACCGAGATATCAACTGATATAAGTTCACACTTATATCCTCGATTTTCACCCTGAAGAAATAATTTTTTCGTTGAATAACATTGTCCATCGTCTTTGCCTTGAAAAATGGAATCTAAAAACATCTACTTTTTGCTAAATTATTTTGAAATTTTTTGAAAAAATTTTTGTCAAAATGTTTTTGGAAGCAATGTTGAGTGTACATGGAAACTCAACATACACTAATGCATCATTTTTCAAACGATCATAACTAATTTTTGTATCAAGCGTTTCTCAATGTAGTATAGTGCATTCGATGCGGATTTTTAAGCTGCGTCGATCTGTGTTATCAGATTTGCGCTAACTTAAAAATGCACCGAGATATCAACTGATATAAGTTCACACTTATATCCTCGATTTTCACAATGAAGAAATAATTTTTTCGTTGAATAACATTGTCCATCGTCTTTGCCTTGAAAAATGGAATCTAAAAACATCTACTTTTTGCTAAATTCTTTTGAAATTTTTCGAAAAAATTTTTGTCAAAATGTTTTTGGAAGCAATGTTGAGTGTACATGGAAACTCAACATACACTAATGCATCATTTTTCAAACGATCATAACTAATTTTTGTATTAAGCGTTTCTCAATGTAGTATAGTGCATTCGCTGCGGATTTTTAAGCTGCGTCGATCTGTGTTATCAGATTTGCGCTAGCTTAAAAATGCACCGAGATATCAACTGATATAAGTTCACACTTATATCCTCGATTTTCACCCTGAAGAATTAATTTTTTCGTTGAATAACATTGTCCATCGTCTTTGCCTTGAAAAATGGAATCTAAAAACATCTACTTTTTGCTAAATTATCTTGAAATTTTTCGAAAAAATTTTTGTCAAAATGTTTTTGGAAGCAATGTTGAGTGTACATGGAAACTCAACATACACTAATGCATCATTTTTCAAACGATCATAACTAATTTTTGTATCAAGCGTTTCTCAATGTAGTATAGTGCATTCGATGCGGATTTTTAAGCTGCGTCGATCTGTGTTATCAGATTTGCGCTAACTTAAAAATGCACCGAGATATCAACTGATATAAGTTCACACTTATATCCTCGATTTTCACAATGAAGAAATAATTTTTTCGTTGAATAACATTGTCCATCGTCTTTGCCTTGAAAAATGGAATCTAAAAACATCTACTTTTTGCTAAATTCTTTTGAAATTTTTCGAAAAAATTTTTGTCAAAATGTTTTTGGAAGCAATGTTGAGTGTACATGGAAACTCAACATACACTAATGCATCATTTTTCAAACGATCATAACTAATTTTTGTATTAAGCGTTTCTCAATGTAGTATAGTGCATTCGCTGCGGATTTTTAAGCTGCGTTGATCTGTGTTATCAGATTTGCGCTAGCTTAAAAATGCACCGAGATATCAACTGATATAAGTTCACACTTATATCCTCGATTTTCACAATGAAGAAATAATTTTTTCGTTGAATAACATTGTCCATCGTCTTTGCCTTGAAAAATGGAATCTAAAAACATCTACTTTTTGCTAAATTCTTTTGAAATTTTTCGAAAAAATTTTTGTCAAAATGTTTTTGGAAGCAATGTTGAGTGTACATGGAAACTCAACATACACTAATGCATCATTTTTCAAACGATCATAACTAATTTTTGTATTAAGCGTTTCTCAATGTAGTATAGTGCATTCGCTGCGGATTTTTAAGCTGCGTCGATCTGTGTTATCAGATTTGCGCTAGCTTAAAAATGCACCGAGATATCAACTGATATAAGTTCACACTTATATCCTCGATTTTCACCCTGAAGAATTAATTTTTTCGTTGAATAACATTGTCCATCGTCTTTGCCTTGAAAAATGGAATCTAAAAACATCTACTTTTTGCTAAATTATTTTGAAATTTTTCGAAAAAATTTTTGTCAAAATGTTTTTGGAAGCAATGTTGAGTGTACATGGAAACTCAACATACACTAATGCATCATTTTTCAAACGATCATAACTAATTTTTGTATCAAGCGTTTCTCAATGTAGTATAGTGCATTCGATGCGGATTTTTAAGCTGCGTCGATCTGTGTTATCAGATTTGCGCTAACTTAAAAATGCACCGAGATATCAACTGATATAAGTTCACACTTATATCCTCGATTTTCACAATGAAGAAATAATTTTTTCGTTGAATAACATTGTCCATCGTCTTTGCCTTGAAAAATGGAATCTAAAAACATCTACTTTTTGCTAAATTCTTTTGAAATTTTTCGAAAAAATTTTTGTCAAAATGTTTTTGGAAGCAATGTTGAGTGTACATGGAAACTCAACATACACTAATGCATCATTTTTCAAACGATCATAACTAATTTTTGTATTAAGCGTTTCTCAATGTAGTATAGTGCATTCGCTGCGGATTTTTAAGCTGCGTCGATCTGTGTTATCAGATTTGCGCTAGCTTAAAAATGCACCGAGATATCAACTGATATAAGTTCACACTTATATCCTCGATTTTCACCCTGAAGAATTAATTTTTTCGTTGAATAACATTGTCCATCGTCTTTGCCTTGAAAAATGGAATCTAAAAACATCTACTTTTTGCTAAATTATTTTGAAATTTTTCTAAAAAATTTTTGTCAAAATGTTTTTGGAAGCAATGTTGAGTGTACATGGAAACTCAACATACACTAATGCATCATTTTTCAAACGATCATAACTAATTTTTGTATCAAGCGTTTCTCAATGTAGTATAGTGCATTCGATGCGGATTTTTAAGCTGCGTCGATCTGTGTTATCAGATTTGCGCTAACTTAAAAATGCACCGAGATATCAACTGATATAAGTTCACACTTATATCCTCGATTTTCACAATGAAGAAATAATTTTTTCGTTGAATAACATTGTCCATCGTCTTTGCCTTGAAAAATGGAATCTAAAAACATCTACTTTTTGCTAAATTCTTTTGAAATTTTTCGAAAAAATTTTTGTCAAAATGTTTTTGGAAGCAATGTTGAGTGTACATGGAAACTCAACATACACTAATGCATCATTTTTCAAACGATCATAACTAATTTTTGTATCAAGCGTTTCTCAATGTAGTATAGTGCATTCGATGCGGATTTTTAAGCTGCGTCGATCTGTGTTATCAGATTTGCGCTAACTTAAAAATGCACCGAGATATCAACTGATATAAGTTCACACTTATATCCTCGATTTTCACAATGAAGAAATAATTTTTTCGTTGAATAACATTGTCCATCGTCTTTGCCTTGAAAAATGGAATCTAAAAACATCTACTTTTTGCTAAATTCTTTTGAAATTTTTCGAAAAAATTTTTGTCAAAATGTTTTTGGAAGCAATGTTGAGTGTACATGGAAACTCAACATACACTAATGCATCATTTTTCAAACGATCATAACTAATTTTTGTATTAAGCGTTTCTCAATGTAGTATAGTGCATTCGCTGCGGATTTTTAAGCTGCGTTGATCTGTGTTATCAGATTTGCGCTAGCTTAAAAATGCACCGAGATATCAACTGATATAAGTTCACACTTATATCCTCGATTTTCACAATGAAGAAATAATTTTTTCGTTGAATAACATTGTCCATCGTCTTTGCCTTGAAAAATGGAATCTAAAAACATCTACTTTTTGCTAAATTCTTTTGAAATTTTTCGAAAAAATTTTTGTCAAAATGTTTTTGGAAGCAATGTTGAGTGTACATGGAAACTCAACATACACTAATGCATCATTTTTCAAACGATCATAACTAATTTTTGTATTAAGCGTTTCTCAATGTAGTATAGTGCATTCGCTGCGGATTTTTAAGCTGCGTCGATCTGTGTTATCAGATTTGCGCTAGCTTAAAAATGCACCGAGATATCAACTGATATAAGTTCACACTTATATCCTCGATTTTCACCCTGAAGAATTAATTTTTTCGTTGAATAACATTGTCCATCGTCTTTGCCTTGAAAAATGGAATCTAAAAACATCTACTTTTTGCTGAATTCTTTTGAAATTTTTCGAAAAAATTTTTGTCAAAATGTTTTTGGAAGCAATGTTGAGTGTACATGGAAACTCAACATACACTAATGCATCATTTTTCAAACGATCATAACTAATTTTTGTATTAAGCGTTTCTCAATGTAGTATAGTGCATTCGCTGCGGATTTTTAAGCTGCGTCGATCTGTGTTATCAGATTTGCGCTAGCTTAAAAATGCACCGAGATATCAACTGATATAAGTTCACACTTATATCCTCGATTTTCACCCTGAAGAATTAATTTTTTCGTTGAATAACATTGTCCATCGTCTTTGCCTTGAAAAATGGAATCTAAAAACATCTACTTTTTGCTAAATTATTTTGAAATTTTTCGAAAAAATTTTTGTCAAAATGTTTTTGGAAGCAATGTTGAGTGTACATGGAAACTCAACATACACTAATGCATCATTTTTCAAACGATCATAACTAATTTTTGTATCAAGCGTTTCTCAATGTAGTATAGTGCATTCGATGCGGAGTTTTAAGCTGCGTCGATCTGTGTTATCAGATTTGCGCTAACTTAAAAATGCACCGAGATATCAACTGATATAAGTTCACACTTATATCCTCGATTTTCACAATGAAGAAATAATTTTTTCGTTGAATAACATTGTCCATTGTCTTTGCCTTGAAAAATGGAATCTAAAAACATCTACTTTTTGCTAAATTCTTTTGAAATTTTTCGAAAAAATTTTTGTCAAAATGTTTTTGGAAGCAATGTTGAGTGTACATGGAAACTCAACATACACTAATGCATCATTTTTCAAACGATCATAACTAATTTTTGTATCAAGCGTTTCTCAATGTAGTATAGTGCATTCGATGCGGATTTTTAAGCTGCGTCGATCTGTGTTATCAGATTTGCGCTAACTTAAAAATGCACCGAGATATCAACTGATATAAGTTCACACTTATATCCTCGATTTTCACAATGAAGAAATAATTTTTTCGTTGAATAACATTGTCCATCGTCTTTGCCTTGAAAAATGGAATCTAAAAACATCTACTTTTTGCTAAATTCTTTTGAAATTTTTCGAAAAAATTTTTGTCAAAATGTTTTTGGAAGCAATGTTGAGTGTACATGGAAACTCAACATACACTAATGCATCATTTTTCAAACGATCATAACTAATTTTTGTATTAAGCGTTTCTCAATGTAGTATAGTGCATTCGCTGCGGATTTTTAAGCTGCGTCGATCTGTGTTATCAGATTTGCGCTAGCTTAAAAATGCACCGAGATATCAACTGATATAAGTTCACACTTATATCCTCGATTTTCACCCTGAAGAATTAATTTTTTCGTTGAATAACATTGTCCATCGTCTTTGCCTTGAAAAATGGAATCTAAAAACATCTACTTTTTGCTAAATTATTTTGAAATTTTTCGAAAAAATTTTTGTCAAAATGTTTTTGGAAGCAATGTTGAGTGTACATGGAAACTCAACATACACTAATGCATCATTTTTCAAACGATCATAACTAATTTTTGTATTAAGCGTTTTTCAATGTAGTATAGTGCATTCGCTGCGGATTTTTAAGCTGCGTCGATCTGTGTTATCAGATTTGCGCTAGCTTAAAAATGCACCGAGATATCAACTGATATAAGTTCACACTTATATCCTCGATTTTCACCCTGAAGAATTAATTTTTTCGTTGAATAACATTGTCCATCGTCTTTGCCTTGAAAAATGGAATCTAAAAACATCTACTTTTTGCTAAATTATTTTGAAATTTTTCGAAAAAATTTTTGTCAAAATGTTTTTGGAAGCAATGTTGAGTGTACATGGAAACTCAACATACACTAATGCATCATTTTTCAAACGATCATAACTAATTTTTGTATCAAGCGTTTCTCAATGTAGTATAGTGCATTCGATGCGGATTTTTAAGCTGCGTCGATCTGTGTTATCAGATTTGCGCTAACTTAAAAATGCACCGAGATATCAACTGATATAAGTTCACACTTATATCCTCGATTTTCACAATGAAGAAATAATTTTTTCGTTGAATAACATTGTCCATCGTCTTTGCCTTGAAAAATGGAATCTAAAAACATCTACTTTTTGCTAAAATCTTTTGAAATTTTTCGAAAAAATTTTTGTCAAAATGTTTTTGGAAGCAATGTTGAGTGTACATGGAAACTCAACATACACTAATGCATCATTTTTCAAACGATCATAACTAATTTTTGTATTAAGCGTTTCTCAATGTAGTATAGTGCATTCGATGCGGATTTTTAAGCTGCGTCGATCTGTGTTATCAGATTTGCGCTAGCTTAAAAATGCACCGAGATATCAACTGATATAAGTTCACACTTATATCCTCGATTTTCACCCTGAAGAATTAATTTTTTCGTTGAATAACATTGTCCATCGTCTTTGCCTTGAAAAATGGAATCTAAAAACAGCTACTTTTTGCTAAATTATTTTGAAATTTTTCGAAAAAATTTTTGTCAAAATGTTTTTGGAAGCAATGTTGAGTGTACATGGAAACTCAACATACACTAATGCATCATTTTTCAAACGATCATAACTAATTTTTGTATCAGGCGTTTCTCAATGTAGTATAGTGCATTCGATGCGGATTTTTAAGCTGCGTCGATCTGTGTTATCAGATTTGCGCTAGCTTAAAAATGCACCGAGATATCAACTGATATAAGTTCACACTTATATCCTCGATTTTCACCCTGAAGAATTAATTTTTTCGTTGAATAACATTGTCCATCGTCTTTGCCTTGAAAAATGGAATCTAAAAACAGCTACTTTTTGCTATATTCTTTTGAAATTTTTCGAAAAAATTTTTGTCAAAATGTTTTTGGAAGCAATGTTGAGTGTACATGGAAACTCAACATACACTAATGCATCATTTTTCAAACGATCATAACTAATTTTTGTATCAGGCGTTTCTCAATGTAGTATAGTGCATTCGATGCGGATTTTTAAGCTGCGTCGATCTGTGTTATCAGATTTGCGCTAGCTTAAAAATGCACCGAGATATCAACTGATATAAGTTCACACTTATATCCTCGATTTTCACCCTGAAGAATTAATTTTTTCGTTTAATAACATTGTCCATCGTCTTTGCCTTGAAAAATGGAATCTAAAAACATCTACTTTTCGCTAAATTATTTTGAAATTTTTCGAAAAAATTTTTGTCAAAATGTTTTTGGAAGCAATGTTGAGTGTACATGGAAACTCAACATACACTAATGCATCATTTTTCAAACGATCATAACTAATTTTTGTATCAAGCGTTTCTCAATGTAGTATAGTGCATTCGATGCGGATTTTTAAGCTGCGTCGATCTGTGTTATCAGATTTGCGCTAACTTAAAAATGCACCGAGATATCAACTGATATAAGTTCACACTTATATCCTCGATTTTCACCCTGAAGAAATAATTTTTTCGTTGAATAACATTGTCCATCGTCTTTGCCTTGAAAAATGGAATCTAAAAACATCTACTTTTTGCTAAATTCTTTTGAAATTTTTCGAAAAAATTTTTGTCAAAATGTTTTTGGAAGCAATGTTGAGTGTACATGGAAACTCAACATACACTAATGCATCATTTTTCAAACGATCATAACTAATTTTTGTATTAAGCGTTTCTCAATGTAGTATAGTGCATTCGATGCGGATTTTTAAGCTGCGTCGATCTGTGTTATCAGATTTGCGCTAGCTTAAAAATGCACCGAGATATCAACTGATATAAGTTCACACTTATATCCTCGATTTTCACCCTGAAGAATTAATTTTTTCGTTGAATAACATTGTCCATCGTCTTTGCCTTGAAAAATGGAATCTAAAAACAGCTACTTTTTGCTAAATTATTTTGAAATTTTTCGAAAAAATTTTTGTCAAAATGTTTTTGGAAGCAATGTTGAGTGTACATGGAAACTCAACATACACTAATGCATCATTTTTCAAACGATCATAACTAATTTTTGTATCAGGCGTTTCTCAATGTAGTATAGTGCATTCGATGCGGATTTTTAAGCTGCGTCGATCTGTGTTATCAGATTTGCGCTAGCTTAAAAATGCACCGAGATATCAACTGATATAAGTTCACACTTATATCCTCGATTTTCACCCTGAAGAATTAATTTTTTCGTTGAATAACATTGTCCATCGTCTTTGCCTTGAAAAATGGAATCTAAAAACATCTACTTTTTGCTAAATTATTTTGAAATTTTTCGAAAAAATTTTTGTCAAAATGTTTTTGGAAGCAATGTTGAGTGTACATGGAAACTCAACATACACTAATGCATCATTTTTCAAACGATCATAACTAATTTTTGTATCAAGCGTTTCTCAATGTAGTATAGTGCATTCGATGCGGATTTTTAAGCTGCGTCGATCTGTGTTATCAGATTTGCGCTAACTTAAAAATGCACCGAGATATCAACTGATATAAGTTCACACTTATATCCTCGATTTTCACAATGAAGAAATAATTTTTTCGTTGAATAACATTGTCCATCGTCTTTGCCTTGAAAAATGGAATCTAAAAACATCTACTTTTTGCTAACTTCTTTTGAAATTTTTCGAAAAAATTTTTGTCAAAATGTTTTTGGAAGCAATGTTGAGTGTACATGGAAACTCAACATACACTAATGCATCATTTTTCAAACGATCATAACTAATTTTTGTATTAAGCGTTTCTCAATGTAGTATAGTGCATTCGATGCGGATTTTTAAGCTGCGTCGATCTGTGTTATCAGATTTGCGCTAGCTTAAAAATGCACCGAGATATCAACTGATATAAGTTCACACTTATATCCTCGATTTTCACCCTGAAGAATTAATTTTTTCGTTGAATAACATTGTCCATCGTCTTTGCCTTGAAAAATGGAATCTAAAAACAGCTACTTTTTGCTAAATTATTTTGAAATTTTTCGAAAAAATTTTTGTCAAAATGTTTTTGGAAGCAATGTTGAGTGTACATGGAAACTCAACATACACTAATGCATCATTTTTCAAACGATCATAACTAATTTTTGTATCAGGCGTTTCTCAATGTAGTATAGTGCATTCGATGCGGATTTTTAAGCTGCGTCGATCTGTGTTATCAGATTTGCGCTAGCTTAAAAATGCACCGAGATATCAACTGATATAGGTTCACACTTATATCCTCGATTTTCACCCTGAAGAATTAATTTTTTCGTTGAATAACATTGTCCATCGTCTTTGCCTTGAAAAATGGAATCTAAAAACGTCTACTTTTTGCTAAATTATTCTGAAATTTTTCGAAAAAATTTTTGTCAAAATGTTTTTGGAAGCAATGTTGAGTGTACATGGAAACTCAACATACACTAATGCATCATTTTTCAAACGATCATAACTAATTTTTGTATTAAGCGTTTCTCAATGTAGTATAGTGCATTCGATGCGGATTTTTAAGCTGCGTCGATCTGTGTTATCAGATTTGCGCTAGCTTAAAAATACACCGAGATATCAACTGATATAAGTTCACACTTATATCCTCGATTTTCACCCTGAAGAATTAATTTTTTCGTTGAATAACATTGTCTATCGTCTTTGCCTTGAGAAATGGAATCTAAAAACATCTACTTTTTGCTAAATTATTTTGAAATTTTTCGAAAAAATTTTTGTCAAAATGTTTTTGGAAGCAATGTTGAGTGTACATGGAAACTCAACATACACTAATGCATCATTTTTCAAACGATCATAACTAATTTTTGTATCAAGCGTTTCTCAATGTAGTATAGTGCATTCGATGCGGATTTTTAAGCTGCGTCGATCTGTGTTATCAGATTTGCGCTAACTTAAAAATGCACCGAGATATCAACTGATATAAGTTCACACTTATATCCTCGATTTTCACAATGAAGAAATAATTTTTTCGTTGAATAACATTGTCCATCGTCTTTGCCTTGAAAAATGGAATCTAAAAACATCTACTTTTTGCTAACTTCTTTTGAAATTTTTCGAAAAAATTTTTGTCAAAATGTTTTTGGAAGCAATGTTGAGTGTACATGGAAACTCAACATACACTAATGCATCATTTTTCAAACGATCATAACTAATTTTTGTATCAGGCGTTTCTCAATGTAGTATAGTGCATTCGATGCGGATTTTTAAGCTGCGTCGATCTGTGTTATCAGATTTGCGCTAGCTTAAAAATGCACCGAGATATCAACTGATATAGGTTCACACTTATATCCTCGATTTTCACCCTGAAGAATTAATTTTTTCGTTGAATAACATTGTCCATCGTCTTTGCTTTGAAAAATGGAATCTAAAAACGTCTACTTTTTGCTAAATTATTCTGAAATTTTTCGAAAAAATTTTTGTCAAAATGTTTTTGGAAGCAATGTTGAGTGTACATGGAAACTCAACATACACTAATGCATCATTTTTCAAACGATCATAACTAATTTTTGTATTAAGCGTTTCTCAATGTAGTATAGTGCATTCGATGCGGATTTTTAAGCTGCGTCGATCTGTGTTATCAGATTTGCGCTAGCTTAAAAATGCACCGAGATATCAACTGATATAAGTTCACACTTATATCCTCGATTTTCACCCTGAAGAATTAATTTTTTCGTTGAATAACATTGTCTATCGTCTTTGCCTTGAGAAATGGAATCTAAAAACATCTACTTTTTGCTAAATTATTTTGAAATTTTTCGAAAAAATTTTTGTCAAAATGTTTTTGGAAGCAATGTTGAGTGTACATGGAAACTCAACATACACTAATGCATCATTTTTCAAACGATCATAACTAATTTTTGTATTAAGCGTTTCTCAATGTAGTATAGTGCATTCGATGCGGATTTTTAAGCTGCGTCGATCTGTGTTATCAGATTTGCGCTAGCTTAAAAATGCACCGAGATATCAACTGATATAAGTTCACACTTATATCCTCGATTTTCACCCTGAAGAATTAATTTTTTCGTTGAATAACATTGTCCATCGTCTTTGCCTCGAAAAATGGAATCTTAAAACATCTACTTTTTGCTAAATTATTTTGAAATTTTTCGAAAAAATTTTTGTCAAAATGTTTTTGGAAGCAATGTTGAGTGTACATGGAAACTCAACATACACTAATGTATCATTTTTCAAACGATCATAACTAATTTTTGTATCAAGCGTTTCTCAATGTAGTATAGTGCATTCGATGCGGATTTTTGAGCTGCGTCGATCTGTGTTATCAGATTTGCGCTAACTTAAAAATGCACCGAGATATCAACTGATATAAGTTCACACTTATATCCTCGATTTTCACCCTGAAGAAATAATTTTTTCGTTGAATAACATTGTCCATCGTCTTTGCCTTGAAAAATGGAATCTAAAAACATCTACTTTTTGCTAAATTCTTTTGAAATTTTTCGAAAAAATTTTTGTCAAAATGTTTTTGGAAGCAATGTTGAGTGTACATGGAAACTCAACATACACTAATGCATCATTTTTCAAACGATCATAACTAATTTTTGTATTAAGCGTTTCTCAATGTAGTATAGTGCATTCGATGCGGATTTTTAAGCTGCGTCGATCTGTGTTATCAGATTTGCGCTAGCTTAAAAATGCACCGAGATATCAACTGATATAAGTTCACACTTATATCCTCGATTTTCACCCTGAAGAATTAATTTTTTCGTTGAATAACATTGTCCATCGTCTTTGCCTTGAAAAATGGAATCTAAAAACAGCTACTTTTTGCTAAATTATTTTGAAATTTTTCGAAAAAATTTTTGTCAAAATGTTTTTGGAAGCAATGTTGAGTGTACATGGAAACTCAACATACACTAATGCATCATTTTTCAAACGATCATAACTAATTTTTGTATCAGGCGTTTCTCAATGTAGTATAGTGCATTCGATGCGGATTTTTAAGCTGCGTCGATCTGTGTTATCAGATTTGCGCTAGCTTAAAAATGCACCGAGATATCAACTGATATAGGTTCACACTTATATCCTCGATTTTCACCCTGAAGAATTAATTTTTTCGTTGAATAACATTGTCCATCGTCTTTGCCTTGAAAAATGGAATCTAAAAACGTCTACTTTTTGCTAAATTATTCTGAAATTTTTCGAAAAAATTTTTGTCAAAATGTTTTTGGAAGCAATGTTGAGTGTACATGGAAACTCAACATACACTAATGCATCATTTTTCAAACGATCATAACTAATTTTTGTATTAAGCGTTTCTCAATGTAGTATAGTGCATTCGATGCGGATTTTTAAGCTGCGTCGATCTGTGTTATCAGATTTGCGCTAGCTTAAAAATGCACCGAGATATCAACTGATATAAGTTCACACTTATATCCTCGATTTTCACCCTGAAGAATTAATTTTTTCGTTGAATAACATTGTCTATCGTCTTTGCCTTGAGAAATGGAATCTAAAAACATCTACTTTTTGCTAAATTATTTTGAAATTTTTCGAAAAAATTTTTGTCAAAATGTTTTTGGAAGCAATGTTGAGTGTACATGGAAACTCAACATACACTAATGCATCATTTTTCAAACGATCATAACTAATTTTTGTATTAAGCGTTTCTCAATGTAGTATAGTGCATTCGATGCGGATTTTTAAGCTGCGTCGATCTGTGTTATCAGATTTGCGCTAGCTTAAAAATGCACCGAGATATCAACTGATATAAGTTCACACTTATATCCTCGATTTTCACCCTGAAGAATTAATTTTTTCGTTGAATAACATTGTCCATCGTCTTTGCCTCGAAAAATGGAATCTTAAAACATCTACTTTTTGCTAAATTATTTTGAAATTTTTCGAAAAAATTTTTGTCAAAATGTTTTTGGAAGCAATGTTGAGTGTACATGGAAACTCAACATACACTAATGTATCATTTTTCAAACGATCATAACTAATTTTTGTATCAAGCGTTTCTCAATGTAGTATAGTGCATTCGATGCGGATTTTTGAGCTGCGTCGATCTGTGTTATCAGATTTGCGCTAACTTAAAAATGCACCGAGATATCAACTGATATAAGTTCACACTTATATCCTCGATTTTCACCCTGAAGAAATAATTTTTTCGTTGAATAACATTGTCCATCGTCTTTGCCTTGAAAAATGGAATCTAAAAACATCTACTTTTTGCTAAATTCTTTTGAAATTTTTCGAAAAAATTTTTGTCAAAATGTTTTTGGAAGCAATGTTGAGTGTACATGGAAACTCAACATACACTAATGTATCATTTTTCAAACGATCATAACTAATTTTTGTATCAAGCGTTTCTCAATGTAGTATAGTGCATTCGATGCGGATTTTTAAGCTGCGTCGATCTGTGTTATCAGATTTGCGCTAACTTAAAAATGCACCGAGATATCAACTGATATAAGTTCACACTTATATCCTCGATTTTCACCCTGAAGAATTAATTTTTTCGTTGAATAACATTGTCTATCGTCTTTGCCTTGAGAAATGGAATCTAAAAACATCTACTTTTTGCTAAATTATTTTGAAATTTTTCGAAAAAATTTTTGTCAAAATGTTTTTGGAAGCAATGTTGAGTGTACATGGAAACTCAACATACACTAATGCATCATTTTTCAAACGATCATAACTAATTTTTGTATTAAGCGTTTCTCCATGTAGTATAGTGCATTCGATGCGGATTTTTAAGCTGCGTCGATCTGTGTTATCAGATTTGCGCTAGCTTAAAAATGCACCGAGATATCAACTGATATAAGTTCACACTTATATCCTCGATTTTCACCCTGAAGAATTAATTTTTTCGTTGAATAACATTGTCCATCGTCTTTGCCTCGAAAAATGGAATCTTAAAACATCTACTTTTTGCTAAATTATTTTGAAATTTTTCGAAAAAATTTTTGTCAAAATGTTTTTGGAAGCAATGTTGAGTGTACATGGAAACTCAACATACACTAATGCATCATTTTTCAAACGATCATAACTAATTTTTGTATTAAGCGTTTCTCCATGTAGTATAGTGCATTCGATGCGGATTTTTAAGCTGCGTCGATCTGTGTTATCAGATTTGCGCTAGCTTAAAAATGCACCGAGATATCAACTGATATAAGTTCACACTTATATCCTCGATTTTCACCCTGAAGAATTAATTTTTTCGTTGAATAACATTGTCTATCGTCTTTGCCTTGAGAAATGGAATCTAAAAACATCTACTTTTTGCTAAATTATTTTGAAATTTTTCGAAAAAATTTTTGTCAAAATGTTTTTGGAAGCAATGTTGAGTGTACATGGAAACTCAACATACACTAATGCATCATTTTTCAAACGATCATAACTAATTTTTGTATTAAGCGTTTCTCAATGTAGTATAGTGCATTCGATGCGGATTTTTAAGCTGCGTCGATCTGTGTTATCAGATTTGCGCTAGCTTAAAAATGCACCGAGATATCAACTGATATAAGTTCACACTTATATCCTCGATTTTCACCCTGAAGAATTAATTTTTTCGTTGAATAACATTGTCCATCGTCTTTGCCTCGAAAAATGGAATCTTAAAACATCTACTTTTTGCTGAATTATTTTGAAATTTTTCGAAAAAATTTTTGTCAAAATGTTTTTGGAAGCAATGTTGAGTGTACATGGAAACTCAACATACACTAATGTATCATTTTTCAAACGATCATAACTAATTTTTGTATCAAGCGTTTCTCAATGTAGTATAGTGCATTCGATGCGGATTTTTGAGCTGCGTCGATCTGTGTTATCAGATTTGCGCTAACTTAAAAATGCACCGAGATATCAACTGATATAAGTTCACACTTATATCCTCGATTTTCACCCTGAAGAAATAATTTTTTCGTTGAATAACATTGTCCATCGTCTTTGCCTTGAAAAATGGAATCTAAAAACATCTACTTTTTGCTAAATTCTTTTGAAATTTTTCGAAAAAATTTTTGTCAAAATGTTTTTGGAAGCAATGTTGAGTGTACATGGAAACTCAACATACACTAATGTACCATTTTTCAAACGATCATAACTAATTTTTGTATCAAGCGTTTCTCAATGTAGTATAGTGCATTCGATGCGGATTTTTAAGCTGCGTCGATCTGTGTTATCAGATTTGCGCTAACTTAAAAATGCACCGAGATATCAACTGATATAAGTTCACACTTATATCCTCGATTTTCACCCTGAAGAATTAATTTTTTCGTTGAATAACATTGTCTATCGTCTTTGCCTTGAGAAATGGAATCTAAAAACATCTACTTTTTGCTAAATTATTTTGAAATTTTTCGAAAAAATTTTTGTCAAAATGTTTTTGGAAGCAATGTTGAGTGTACATGGAAACTCAACATACACTAATGCATCATTTTTCAAACGATCATAACTAATTTTTGTATTAAGCGTTTCTCCATGTAGTATAGTGCATTCGATGCGGATTTTTAAGCTGCGTCGATCTGTGTTATCAGATTTGCGCTAGCTTAAAAATGCACCGAGATATCAACTGATATAAGTTCACACTTATATCCTCGATTTTCACCCTGAAGAATTAATTTTTTCGTTGAATAACATTGTCCATCGTCTTTGCCTCGAAAAATGGAATCTTAAAACATCTACTTTTTGCTAAATTATTTTGAAATTTTTCGAAAAAATTTTTGTCAAAATGTTTTTGGAAGCAATGTTGAGTGTACATGGAAACTCAACATACACTAATGCATCATTTTTCAAACGATCATAACTAATTTTTGTATTAAGCGTTTCTCAATGTAGTATAGTGCATTCGATGCGGATTTTTAAGCTGCGTCGATCTGTGTTATCAGATTTGCGCTAGCTTAAAAATGCACCGAGATATCAACTGATATAAGTTCACACTTATATCCTCGATTTTCACCCTGAAGAATTAATTTTTTCGTTGAATAACATTGTCCATCGTCTTTGCCTCGAAAAATGGAATCTTAAAACATCTACTTTTTGCTAAATTATCTTGAAATTTTTCGAAAAAATTTTTGTCAAAATGTTTTTGGAAGCAATGTTGAGTGTACATGGAAACTCAACATACACTAATGCATCATTTTTCAAACGATCATAACTAATTTTTGTATTAAGCGTTTCTCAATGTAGTATAGTGCATTCGCTGCGGA
This sequence comes from Auanema rhodensis, assembly GCA_964057225.1. NCBI lineage: Eukaryota > Metazoa > Nematoda > Chromadorea > Rhabditida > Rhabditidae > Auanema > Auanema rhodense. The sequence continues at coordinate 1,341,855 of OZ059899.1, read as the reverse complement.
TTTTTAAGCTGCGTCGATCTGTGTTATCAGATTTGCGCTAGCTTAAAAATGCACCGAGATATCAACTGATATAAGTTCACACTTATATCCTCGATTTTCACCCTGAAGAATTAATTTTTTCGTTGAATAACATTGTCCATCGTCTTTGCCTTGAAAAATGGAATCTAAAAACATCTACTTTTTGCTAAATTATTTTGAAATTTTTCTAAAAAATTTTTGTCAAAATGTTTTTGGAAGCAATGTTGAGTGTACATGGAAACTCAACATACACTAATGCATCATTTTTCAAACGATCATAACTAATTTTTGTATCAAGCGTTTCTCAATGTAGTATAGTGCATTCGATGCGGATTTTTAAGCTGCGTCGATCTGTGTTATCAGATTTGCGCTAACTTAAAAATGCACCGAGATATCAACTGATATAAGTTCACACTTATATCCTCGATTTTCACAATGAAGAAATAATTTTTTCGTTGAATAACATTGTCCATCGTCTTTGCCTTGAAAAATGGAATCTAAAAACATCTACTTTTTGCTAAATTCTTTTGAAATTTTTCGAAAAAATTTTTGTCAAAATGTTTTTGGAAGCAATGTTGAGTGTACATGGAAACTCAACATACACTAATGCATCATTTTTCAAACGATCATAACTAATTTTTGTATCAAGCGTTTCTCAATGTAGTATAGTGCATTCGATGCGGATTTTTAAGCTGCGTCGATCTGTGTTATCAGATTTGCGCTAACTTAAAAATGCACCGAGATATCAACTGATATAAGTTCACACTTATATCCTCGATTTTCACAATGAAGAAATAATTTTTTCGTTGAATAACATTGTCCATCGTCTTTGCCTTGAAAAATGGAATCTAAAAACATCTACTTTTTGCTAAATTCTTTTGAAATTTTTCGAAAAAATTTTTGTCAAAATGTTTTTGGAAGCAATGTTGAGTGTACATGGAAACTCAACATACACTAATGCATCATTTTTCAAACGATCATAACTAATTTTTGTATTAAGCGTTTCTCAATGTAGTATAGTGCATTCGCTGCGGATTTTTAAGCTGCGTTGATCTGTGTTATCAGATTTGCGCTAGCTTAAAAATGCACCGAGATATCAACTGATATAAGTTCACACTTATATCCTCGATTTTCACAATGAAGAAATAATTTTTTCGTTGAATAACATTGTCCATCGTCTTTGCCTTGAAAAATGGAATCTAAAAACATCTACTTTTTGCTAAATTCTTTTGAAATTTTTCGAAAAAATTTTTGTCAAAATGTTTTTGGAAGCAATGTTGAGTGTACATGGAAACTCAACATACACTAATGCATCATTTTTCAAACGATCATAACTAATTTTTGTATTAAGCGTTTCTCAATGTAGTATAGTGCATTCGCTGCGGATTTTTAAGCTGCGTCGATCTGTGTTATCAGATTTGCGCTAGCTTAAAAATGCACCGAGATATCAACTGATATAAGTTCACACTTATATCCTCGATTTTCACCCTGAAGAATTAATTTTTTCGTTGAATAACATTGTCCATCGTCTTTGCCTTGAAAAATGGAATCCAAAAACATCTACTTTTTGCTAAATTATTTTGAAATTTTTCGAAAAAATTTTTGTCAAAATGTTTTTGGAAGCAATGTTGAGTGTACATGGAAACTCAACATACACTAATGCATCATTTTTCAAACGATCATAACTAATTTTTGTATCAAGCGTTTCTCAATGTAGTATAGTGCATTCGATGCGGATTTTTAAGCTGCGTCGATCTGTGTTATCAGATTTGCGCTAACTTAAAAATGCACCGAGATATCAACTGATATAAGTTCACACTTATATCCTCGATTTTCACAATGAAGAAATAATTTTTTCGTTGAATAACATTGTCCATCGTCTTTGCCTTGAAAAATGGAATCTAAAAACATCTACTTTTTGCTAAATTCTTTTGAAATTTTTCGAAAAAATTTTTGTCAAAATGTTTTTGGAAGCAATGTTGAGTGTACATGGAAACTCAACATACACTAATGCATCATTTTTCAAACGATCATAACTAATTTTTGTATTAAGCGTTTCTCAATGTAGTATAGTGCATTCGCTGCGGATTTTTAAGCTGCGTCGATCTGTGTTATCAGATTTGCGCTAGCTTAAAAATGCACCGAGATATCAACTGATATAAGTTCACACTTATATCCTCGATTTTCACCCTGAAGAATTAATTTTTTCGTTGAATAACATTGTCCATCGTCTTTGCCTTGAAAAATGGAATCTAAAAACATCTACTTTTTGCTAAATTATTTTGAAATTTTTCGAAAAAATTTTTGTCAAAATGTTTTTGGAAGCAATGTTGAGTGTACATGGAAACTCAACATACACTAATGCATCATTTTTCAAACGATCATAACTAATTTTTGTATCAAGCGTTTCTCAATGTAGTATAGTGCATTCGATGCGGAGTTTTAAGCTGCGTCGATCTGTGTTATCAGATTTGCGCTAACTTAAAAATGCACCGAGATATCAACTGATATAAGTTCACACTTATATCCTCGATTTTCACAATGAAGAAATAATTTTTTCGTTGAATAACATTGTCCATCGTCTTTGCCTTGAAAAATGGAATCTAAAAACATCTACTTTTTGCTAAATTCTTTTGAAATTTTTCGAAAAAATTTTTGTCAAAATGTTTTTGGAAGCAATGTTGAGTGTACATGGAAACTCAACATACACTAATGCATCATTTTTCAAACGATCATAACTAATTTTTGTATCAAGCGTTTCTCAATGTAGTATAGTGCATTCGATGCGGATTTTTAAGCTGCGTCGATCTGTGTTATCAGATTTGCGCTAACTTAAAAATGCACCGAGATATCAACTGATATAAGTTCACACTTATATCCTCGATTTTCACAATGAAGAAATAATTTTTTCGTTGAATAACATTGTCCATCGTCTTTGCCTTGAAAAATGGAATCTAAAAACATCTACTTTTTGCTAAATTCTTTTGAAATTTTTCGAAAAAATTTTTGTCAAAATGTTTTTGGAAGCAATGTTGAGTGTACATGGAAACTCAACATACACTAATGCATCATTTTTCAAACGATCATAACTAATTTTTGTATTAAGCGTTTCTCAATGTAGTATAGTGCATTCGCTGCGGATTTTTAAGCTGCGTCGATCTGTGTTATCAGATTTGCGCTAGCTTAAAAATGCACCGAGATATCAACTGATATAAGTTCACACTTATATCCTCGATTTTCACCCTGAAGAATTAATTTTTTCGTTGAATAACATTGTCCATCGTCTTTGCCTTGAAAAATGGAATCTAAAAACATCTACTTTTTGCTAAATTATTTTGAAATTTTTCGAAAAAATTTTTGTCAAAATGTTTTTGGAAGCAATGTTGAGTGTACATGGAAACTCAACATACACTAATGCATCATTTTTCAAACGATCATAACTAATTTTTGTATTAAGCGTTTCTCAATGTAGTATAGTGCATTCGCTGCGGATTTTTAAGCTGCGTCGATCTGTGTTATCAGATTTGCGCTAGCTTAAAAATGCACCGAGATATCAACTGATATAAGTTCACACTTATATCCTCGATTTTCACCCTGAAGAATTAATTTTTTCGTTGAATAACATTGTCCATCGTCTTTGCCTTGAAAAATGGAATCTAAAAACATCTACTTTTTGCTAAATTATTTTGAAATTTTTCGAAAAAATTTTTGTCAAAATGTTTTTGGAAGCAATGTTGAGTGTACATGGAAACTCAACATACACTAATGCATCATTTTTCAAACGATCATAACTAATTTTTGTATCAAGCGTTTCTCAATGTAGTATAGTGCATTCGATGCGGATTTTTAAGCTGCGTCGATCTGTGTTATCAGATTTGCGCTAACTTAAAAATGCACCGAGATATCAACTGATATAAGTTCACACTTATATCCTCGATTTTCACAATGAAGAAATAATTTTTTCGTTGAATAACATTGTCCATCGTCTTTGCCTTGAAAAATGGAATCTAAAAACATCTACTTTTTGCTAAATTCTTTTGAAATTTTTCGAAAAAATTTTTGTCAAAATGTTTTTGGAAGCAATGTTGAGTGTACATGGAAACTCAACATACACTAATGCATCATTTTTCAAACGATCATAACTAATTTTTGTATTAAGCGTTTCTCAATGTAGTATAGTGCATTCGATGCGGATTTTTAAGCTGCGTCGATCTGTGTTATCAGATTTGCGCTAGCTTAAAAATGCACCGAGATATCAACTGATATAAGTTCACACTTATATCCTCGATTTTCACCCTGAAGAATTAATTTTTTCGTTGAATAACATTGTCCATCGTCTTTGCCTTGAAAAATGGAATCTAAAAACAGCTACTTTTTGCTAAATTATTTTGAAATTTTTCGAAAAAATTTTTGTCAAAATGTTTTTGGAAGCAATGTTGAGTGTACATGGAAACTCAACATACACTAATGCATCATTTTTCAAACGATCATAACTAATTTTTGTATCAGGCGTTTCTCAATGTAGTATAGTGCATTCGATGCGGATTTTTAAGCTGCGTCGATCTGTGTTATCAGATTTGCGCTAGCTTAAAAATGCACCGAGATATCAACTGATATAAGTTCACACTTATATCCTCGATTTTCACCCTGAAGAATTAATTTTTTCGTTGAATAACATTGTCCATCGTCTTTGCCTTGAAAAATGGAATCTAAAAACAGCTACTTTTTGCTATATTCTTTTGAAATTTTTCGAAAAAATTTTTGTCAAAATGTTTTTGGAAGCAATGTTGAGTGTACATGGAAACTCAACATACACTAATGCATCATTTTTCAAACGATCATAACTAATTTTTGTATCAGGCGTTTCTCAATGTAGTATAGTGCATTCGATGCGGATTTTTAAGCTGCGTCGATCTGTGTTATCAGATTTGCGCTAGCTTAAAAATGCACCGAGATATCAACTGATATAAGTTCACACTTATATCCTCGATTTTCACCCTGAAGAATTAATTTTTTCGTTGAATAACATTGTCCATCGTCTTTGCCTTGAAAAATGGAATCTAAAAACATCTACTTTTCGCTAAATTATTTTGAAATTTTTCGAAAAAATTTTTGTCAAAATGTTTTTGGAAGCAATGTTGAGTGTACATGGAAACTCAACATACACTAATGCATCATTTTTCAAACGATCATAACTAATTTTTGTATCAAGCGTTTCTCAATGTAGTATAGTGCATTCGATGCGGATTTTTAAGCTGCGTCGATCTGTGTTATCAGATTTGCGCTAACTTAAAAATGCACCGAGATATCAACTGATATAAGTTCACACTTATATCCTCGATTTTCACCCTGAAGAAATAATTTTTTCGTTGAATAACATTGTCCATCGTCTTTGCCTTGAAAAATGGAATCTAAAAACATCTACTTTTTGCTAAATTCTTTTGAAATTTTTCGAAAAAATTTTTGTCAAAATGTTTTTGGAAGCAATGTTGAGTGTACATGGAAACTCAACATACACTAATGCATCATTTTTCAAACGATCATAACTAATTTTTGTATTAAGCGTTTCTCAATGTAGTATAGTGCATTCGATGCGGATTTTTAAGCTGCGTCGATCTGTGTTATCAGATTTGCGCTAGCTTAAAAATGCACCGAGATATCAACTGATATAAGTTCACACTTATATCCTCGATTTTCACCCTGAAGAATTAATTTTTTCGTTGAATAACATTGTCCATCGTCTTTGCCTTGAAAAATGGAATCTAAAAACATCTACTTTTTGCTAAATTCTTTTGAAATTTTTCGAAAAAATTTTTGTCAAAATGTTTTTGGAAGCAATGTTGAGTGTACATGGAAACTCAACATACACTAATGCATCATTTTTCAAACGATCATAACTAATTTTTGTATTAAGCGTTTCTCAATGTAGTATAGTGCATTCGCTGCGGATTTTTAAGCTGCGTCGATCTGTGTTATCAGATTTGCGCTAGCTTAAAAATGCACCGAGATATCAACTGATATAAGTTCACACTTATATCCTCGATTTTCACCCTGAAGAATTAATTTTTTCGTTGAATAACATTGTCCATCGTCTTTGCCTTGAAAAATGGAATCTAAAAACATCTACTTTTTGCTAAATTATTTTGAAATTTTTCGAAAAAATTTTTGTCAAAATGTTTTTGGAAGCAATGTTGAGTGTACATGGAAACTCAACATACACTAATGCATCATTTTTCAAACGATCATAACTAATTTTTGTATCAAGCGTTTCTCAATGTAGTATAGTGCATTCGATGCGGATTTTTAAGCTGCGTCGATCTGTGTTATCAGATTTGCGCTAACTTAAAAATGCACCGAGATATCAACTGATATAAGTTCACACTTATATCCTCGATTTTCACAATGAAGAAATAATTTTTTCGTTGAATAACATTGTCCATCGTCTTTGCCTTGAAAAATGGAATCTAAAAACATCTACTTTTTGCTAACTTCTTTTGAAATTTTTCGAAAAAATTTTTGTCAAAATGTTTTTGGAAGCAATGTTGAGTGTACATGGAAACTCAACATACACTAATGCATCATTTTTCAAACGATCATAACTAATTTTTGTATTAAGCGTTTCTCAATGTAGTATAGTGCATTCGATGCGGATTTTTAAGCTGCGTCGATCTGTGTTATCAGATTTGCGCTAGCTTAAAAATGCACCGAGATATCAACTGATATAAGTTCACACTTATATCCTCGATTTTCACCCTGAAGAATTAATTTTTTCGTTGAATAACATTGTCCATCGTCTTTGCCTTGAAAAATGGAATCTAAAAACAGCTACTTTTTGCTAAATTATTTTGAAATTTTTCGAAAAAATTTTTGTCAAAATGTTTTTGGAAGCAATGTTGAGTGTACATGGAAACTCAACATACACTAATGCATCATTTTTCAAACGATCATAACTAATTTTTGTATCAGGCGTTTCTCAATGTAGTATAGTGCATTCGATGCGAATTTTTAAGCTGCGTCGATCTGTGTTATCAGATTTGCGCTAGCTTAAAAATGCACCGAGATATCAACTGATATAGGTTCACACTTATATCCTCGATTTTCACCCTGAAGAATTAATTTTTTCGTTGAATAACATTGTCCATCGTCTTTGCCTTGAAAAATGGAATCTAAAAACGTCTACTTTTTGCTAAATTATTCTGAAATTTTTCGAAAAAATTTTTGTCAAAATGTTTTTGGAAGCAATGTTGAGTGTACATGGAAACTCAACATACACTAATGCATCATTTTTCAAACGATCATAACTAATTTTTGTATTAAGCGTTTCTCAATGTAGTATAGTGCATTCGATGCGGATTTTTAAGCTGCGTCGATCTGTGTTATCAGATTTGCGCTAGCTTAAAAATGCACCGAGATATCAACTGATATAAGTTCACACTTATATCCTCGATTTTCACCCTGAAGAATTAATTTTTTCGTTGAATAACATTGTCTATCGTCTTTGCCTTGAGAAATGGAATCTAAAAACATCTACTTTTTGCTAAATTATTTTGAAATTTTTCGAAAAAATTTTTGTCAAAATGTTTTTGGAAGCAATGTTGAGTGTACATGGAAACTCAACATACACTAATGCATCATTTTTCAAACGATCATAACTAATTTTTGTATCAGGCGTTTCTCAATGTAGTATAGTGCATTCGATGCGGATTTTTAAGCTGCGTCGATCTGTGTTATCAGATTTGCGCTAGCTTAAAAATGCACCGAGATATCAACTGATATAGGTTCACACTTATATCCTCGATTTTCACCCTGAAGAATTAATTTTTTCGTTGAATAACATTGTCCATCGTCTTTGCCTTGAAAAATGGAATCTAAAAACGTCTACTTTTTGCTAAATTATTCTGAAATTTTTCGAAAAAATTTTTGTCAAAATGTTTTTGGAAGCAATGTTGAGTGTACATGGAAACTCAACATACACTAATGCATCATTTTTCAAACGATCATAACTAATTTTTGTATTTTTATCAAACGATCATAACTAATTTTTGTATTTTCAAACGATCATAACTAATTTTTGTATTAAGCGTTTCTCAATGTAGTATAGTGCATTCGATGCGGATTTTTAAGCTGCGTCGATCTGTGTTATCAGATTTGCGCTAGCTTAAAAATGCACCGAGATATCAACTGATATAAGTTCACACTTATATCCTCGATTTTCACCCTGAAGAATTAATTTTTTCGTTGAATAACATTGTCTATCGTCTTTGCCTTGAGAAATGGAATCTAAAAACATCTACTTTTTGCTAAATTATTTTGAAATTTTTCGAAAAAATTTTTGTCAAAATGTTTTTGGAAGCAATGTTGAGTGTACATGGAAACTCAACATACACTAATGCATCATTTTTCAAACGATCATAACTAATTTTTGTATCAGGCGTTTCTCAATGTAGTATAGTGCATTCGATGCGGATTTTTAAGCTGCGTCGATCTGTGTTATCAGATTTGCGCTAGCTTAAAAATGCACCGAGATATCAACTGATATAGGTTCACACTTATATCCTCGATTTTCACCCTGAAGAATTAATTTTTTCGTTGAATAACATTGTCCATCGTCTTTGCCTTGAAAAATGGAATCTAAAAACGTCTACTTTTTGCTAAATTATTCTGAAATTTTTCGAAAAAATTTTTGTCAAAATGTTTTTGGAAGCAATGTTGAGTGTACATGGAAACTCAACATACACTAATGCATCATTTTTCAAACGATCATAACTAATTTTTGTATTTTTTTCAAACGATCATAACTAATTTTTGTATTTTCAAACGATCATAACTAATTTTTGTTAAGCGTTTCTCAATGTAGTATAGTGCATTCGATGCGGATTTTTAAGCTGCGTCGATCTGTGTTATCAGATTTGCGCTAGCTTAAAAATGCACCGAGATATCAACTGATATAAGTTCACACTTATATCCTCGATTTTCACCCTGAAGAAATAATTTTTTCGTTGAAAAACATTGTCCATCGTCTTTGCCTTGAAAAATGGAATCTAAAAACATCTACTTTTTGCTAAATTCTTTTGAAATTTTTCGAAAAAAATTTTGTCAAAATGTTTTTGGAAGCAATGTTGAGTGTACATGGAAACTCAACATACACTAATGCATGATTTTTCAAACGATCATAACTAATTTTTGTATCGAGCGTTTCTCAATGTAGTATAGTGCATTCGCTGCGGATTTTTAAGCTGCGTCGATCTGTGTTATCAGATTTGCGCTAGCTTAAAAATGCACCGAGATATCAACTGATATAAGTTCACACTTATATCCTCGATTTTCACCCTGAAGAATTAATTTTTTCGTTGAATAACATTGTCCATCGTCTTTGCCTTGAAAAATGGAATCTAAAAACATCTACTTTTTGCTAAATTCTTTTGAAATTTTTCGAAAAAATTTTTGTCAAAATGTTTTTGGAAGCAATGTTGAGTGTACATGGAAACTCAACATACACTAATGCATCATTTTTCAAACGATCTTAACTAATTTTTGTATTAAGCGTTTCTCAATGTAGTATAGTGCATTCGATGCGGATTTTTAAGCTGCGTCGATCTGTGTTATCAGATTTGCGCTAGCTTAAAAATGCACCGAGATATCAACTGATATAAGTTCACACTTATATCCTCGATTTTCACCCTGAAGAATTAATTTTTTCGTTGAATAACATTGTCCATCGTCTTTGCCTTGAAAAATGAAATCTAAAAACATCTACTTTTTGCTAAATTATTTTGAAATTTTTCGAAAAAATTTTTGTCAAAATGTTTTTGGAAGCAATGTTGAGTGTACATGGAAACTCAACATACACTAATGCATCATTTTTCAAACGATCATAACTAATTTTTGTATCAAGCGTTTCTCAGTGTAGTATAGTGCATTCGATGCGGATTTTTAAGCTGCGTCGATCTGTGTTATCAGATTTGCGCTAACTTAAAAATGCACCGAGATATCAACTGATATAAGTTCACACTTATATCCTCGATTTTCACCCTGAAGAAATAATTTTTTCGTTGAATAACATTGTCCATCGTCTTTGCCTTGAAAAATGGAATTCAAAAACATCTACTTTTTGCTAAATTCTTTTGAAATTTTTCGAAAAAAATTTTGTCAAAATGTTTTTGGAAGCAATGTTGAGTGTACATGGAAACTCAACATACACTAATGCATGATTTTTCAAACGATCATAACTAATTTTTGTATCGAGCGTTTCTCAATGTAGTATAGTGCATTCGCTGCGGATTTTTAAGCTGCGTCGATCTGTGTTATCAGATTTGCGCTAGCTTAAAAATGCACCGAGATATCAACTGATATAAGTTCACACTTATATCCTCGATTTTCACCCTGAAGAATCAATTTTTTCGTTGAATAACATTGTCCATCGTCTTTGCCTTGAAAAATGGAATCTAAAAACATCTACTTTTTGCTAAATTATTTTGAAATTTTTCGAAAAAATTTTTGTCAAAATGTTTTTGGAAGCAATGTTGAGTGTACATGGAAACTCAACATACACTAATGCATCATTTTTCAAACGATCATAACTAATTTTTGTATCAAGCGTTTCTCAATGTAGTATAGTGCATTCGATGCGGATTTTTAAGCTGCGTCGATCTGTGTTATCAGATTTGCGCTAACTTAAAAATGCACCGAGATATCAACTGATATAAGTTCACACTTATATCCTCGATTTTCACCCTGAAGAAATAATTTTTTCGTTGAATAACATTGTCTATCGTCTTTGCCTTGAGAAATGGAATCTAAAAACATCTACTTTTTGCTAAATTATTTTGAAATTTTTCGAAAAAATTTTTGTCAAAATGTTTTTGGAAGCAATGTTGAGTGTACATGGAAACTCAACATACACTAATGCATCATTTTTCAAACGATCATAACTAATTTTTGTATTAAGCGTTTCTCAATGTAGTATAGTGCATTCGATGCGGATTTTTAAGCTGCGTCGATCTGTGTTATCAGATTTGCGCTAGCTTAAAAATGCACCGAGATATCAACTGATATAAGTTCACACTTATATCCTCGATTTTCACCCTGAAGAATTAATTTTTTCGTTGAATAACATTGTCTATCGTCTTTGCCTTGAGAAATGGAATCTAAAAACATCTACTTTTTGCTAAATTATTTTGAAATTTTTCGAAAAAATTTTTGTCAAAATGTTTTTGGAAGCAATGTTGAGTGTACATGGAAACTCAACATACACTAATGCATCATTTTTCAAACGATCATAACTAATTTTTGTATTAAGCGTTTCTCAATGTAGTATAGTGCATTCGATGCGGATTTGTAAGCTGCGTCGATCTGTGTTATCAGATTTGCGCTAGCTTAAAAATGCACCGAGATATCAACTGATATAAGTTCACACTTATATCCTCGATTTTCACCCTGAAGAATTAATTTTTTCGTTGAATAACATTGTCCATCGTCTTTGCCTTGAAAAATGAAATCTAAAAACATCTACTTTTTGCTAAATTATTTTGAAATTTTTCGAAAAAATTTTTGTCAAAATGTTTTTGGAAGCAATGTTGAGTGTACATGGAAACTCAACATACACTAATGCATCATTTTTCAAACGATCATAACTAATTTTTGTATCAAGCGTTTCTCAGTGTAGTATAGTGCATTCGATGCGGATTTTTAAGCTGCGTCGATCTGTGTTATCAGATTTGCGCTAACTTAAAAATGCACCGAGATATCAACTGATATAAGTTCACACTTATATCCTCGATTTTCACCCTGAAGAAATAATTTTTTCGTTGAATAACATTGTCCATCGTCTTTGCCTTGAAAAATGGAATCTAAAAACATCTACTTTTTGCTAAATTCTTTTGAAATTTTTCGAAAAAATTTTTGTCAAAATGTTTTTGGAAGCAATGTTGAGTGTACATGGAAACTCAACATACACTAATGCATGATTTTTCAAACGATCATAACTAATTTTTGTATCGAGCGTTTCTCAATGTAGTATAGTGCATTCGCTGCGGATTTTTAAGCTGCGTCGATCTGTGTTATCAGATTTGCGCTAGCTTAAAAATGCACCGAGATATCAACTGATATAAGTTCACACTTATATCCTCGATTTTCACCCTGAAGAATCAATTTTTTCGTTGAATAACATTGTCCATCGTCTTTGCCTTGAAAAATGGAATCTAAAAACATCTACTTTTTGCTGAATTATTTTGAAATTTTTCGAAAAAATTTTTGTCAAAATGTTTTTGGAAGCAATGTTGAGTGTACATGGAAACTCAACAAACACTAATGCATCATTTTTCAAACGATCATAACTAATTTTTGTATCAAGCGTTTCTCAATGTAGTATAGTGCATTCGATGCGGATTTTTAAGCTGCGTCGATCTGTGTTATCAGATTTGCGCTAACTTAAAAATGCACCGAGATATCAACTGATATAAGTTCACACTTATATCCTCGATTTTCACCCTGAAGAAATAATTTTTTCGTTGAATAACATTGTCTATCGTCTTTGCCTCGAGAAATGGAATCTAAAAACATCTACTTTTTGCTAAATTATTTTGAAATTTTTCGAAAAAATTTTTGTCAAAATGTTTTTGGAAGCAATGTTGAGTGTACATGGAAACTCAACATACACTAATGCATCATTTTTCAAACGATCATAACTAATTTTATTATTAAGCGTTTCTCAATGTAGTATAGTGCATTCGATGCGGATTTTTAAGCTGCGTCGATCTGTGTTATCAGATTTGCGCTAGCTTAAAAATGCACCGAGATATCAACTGATATAAGTTCACACTTATATCCTCGATTTTCACCCTGAAGAATCAATTTTTTCGTTGAATAACATTGTCCATCGTCTTTGCCTTGAGAAATGGAATCTAAAAACATCTACTTTTTGCTAAATTTATTTGAAATTTTTCGAAAAAATTTTTGTCAAAATGTTTTTGGAAGCAATGTTGAGTGTACATGGAAACTCAACATACACTAATGCATCATTTTTCAAACGATCATAACTAATTTTTGTATCAAGCGTTTCTCAATGTAGTATAGTGCATTCGATGCGGATTTTTAAGTTGCGTCGATCTGTGTTATCAGATTTGCGCTAGCTTAAAAATGCACCGAGATATCAACTGATATAAGTTCACACTTATATCCTCGATTTTCACTCTGAAGAATTAATTTTTTCGTTGAATAACATTGTCCATCGTCTTTGCCTTGAAAAATGGAATCTAAAAACATCTACTTTTTGCTAAATTATTTTGAAATTTTTCGAAAAAATTTTTGTCAAAATGTTTTTGGAAGCAATGTTGAGTGTACATGGAAACTCAACATACACTAATGCATCATTTTTCAAACGATCATAACTAATTTTTGTATTAAGCCTTTCTCAATGTAGTATAGTGCATTCGATGCGGATTTTTAAGCTGCGTCGATCTGTGTTATCAGATTTGCGCTAGCTTAAAAATGCACCGAGATATCAACTGATATAAGTTCACACTTATATCCTCGATTTTCACCCTGAAGAATTAATTTTCTTGTTGAATAACATTGTCTATCGTCTTTGCCTTGAAAAATGGAATCTAAAAACATCTACTTTTTGCTAAATTATTCTGAAATTTTTCAAAAAAATTTTTGTCAAAATGTTTTTGGAAGCAATGTTGAGTGTACATGGAAACTCAACATACACTAATGCATCATTTTTCAAACGATCATAACTAATTTTTGTATTAAGCGTTTCTCAATGTAGTATAGTGCATTCGATGCGGATTTTTAAGCTGCGTCGATCTGTGTTATCAGATTTGCGCTAGCTTAAAAATGCACCGAGATATCAACTGATATAAGTTCACACTTATATCCTCGATTTTCACCCTGAAGAATTAATTTTCTTGTTGAATAACATTGTCTATCGTCTTTGCCTTGAAAAATGGAATCTAAAAACATCTACTTTTTGCTAAATTATTCTGAAATTTTTCAGAAAAATTTTTGTCAAAATGTTTTTGGAAGCAATGTTGAGTGTACATGGAAACTCAACATACACTAATGCATCATTTTTCAAACGATCATAACTAATTTTTGTATTAAGCGTTTCTCAATGTAGTATAGTGCATTCGATGCGGATTTTTAAGCTGCGTCGATCTGTGTTATCAGATTTGCGCTAGCTTAAAAATGCACCGAGATATCAACTGATATAAGTTCACACTTATATCCTCGATTTTCACCCTGAAGAATTAATTTTCTTGTTGAATAACATTGTCTATCGTCTTTGCCTTGAAAAATGGAATCTAAAAACATCTACTTTTTGCTAAATTATTCTGAAATTTTTCAAAAAAATTTTTGTCAAAATGTTTTTGGAAGCAATGTTGAGTGTACATGGAAACTCAACATACACTAATGCATCATTTTTCAAACGATCATAACTAATTTTTGTATCAAGCGTTTCTCAATGTAGTATAGTGCATTCGATGCGGATTTTTAAGCTGCGTCGATCTGTGTTATCAGATTTGCGCTAGCTTAAAAATGCACCGAGATATCAACTGATATAAGTTCACACTTATATCCTCGATTTTCACTCTGAAGAATTAATTTTTTCGTTGAATAACATTGTCCATCGTCTTTGCCTTGAAAAATGGAATCTAAAAACATCTACTTTTTGCTAAATTCTTTTGAAATTTTTCGAAAAAATTTTTGTCAAAATGTTTTTGGAAGCAATGTTGAGTGTACATGGAAACTCAACATACACTAATGCATCATTTTTCAAACGATCATAACTAATTTTTGTATTAAGCCTTTCTCAATGTAGTATAGTGCATTCGATGCGGATTTTTAAGCTGCGTCGATCTGTGTTATCAGATTTGCGCTAGCTTAAAAATGCACCGAGATATCAACTGATATAAGTTCACACTTATATCCTCGATTTTCACCCTGAAGAATTAATTTTCTTGTTGAATAACATTGTCTATCGTCTTTGCCTTGAAAAATGGAATCTAAAAACATCTACTTTTTGCTAAATTATTCTGAAATTTTTCAAAAAAATTTTTGTCAAAATGTTTTTGGAAGCAATGTTGAGTGTACATGGAAACTCAACATACACTAATGCATCATTTTTCAAACGATCATAACTAATTTTTGTATCAAGCGTTTCTCAATGTAGTATAGTGCATTCGATGCGGATTTTTAAGCTGCGTCGATCTGTGTTATCAGATTTGCGCTAGCTTAAAAATGCACCGAGATATCAACTGATATAAGTTCACACTTATATCCTCGATTTTCACTCTGAAGAATTAATTTTTTCGTTGAATAACATTGTCCATCGTCTTTGCCTTGAAAAATGGAATCTAAAAACATCTACTTTTTGCTAAATTATTTTGAAATTTTTCGAAAAAATTTTTGTCAAAATGTTTTTGGAAGCAATGTTGAGTGTACATGGAAACTCAACATACACTAATGCATCATTTTTCAAACGATCATAACTAATTTTTGTATTAAGCCTTTCTCAATGTAGTATAGTGCATTCGATGCGGATTTTTAAGCTGCGTCGATCTGTGTTATCAGATTTGCGCTAGCTTAAAAATGCACCGAGATATCAACTGATATAAGTTCACACTTATATCCTCGATTTTCACCCTGAAGAATTAATTTTCTTGTTGAATAACATTGTCTATCGTCTTTGCCTTGAAAAATGGAATCTAAAAACATCTACTTTTTGCTAAATTATTCTGAAATTTTTCAAAAAAATTTTTGTCAAAATGTTTTTGGAAGCAATGTTGAGTGTACATGGAAACTCAACATACACTAATGCATCATTTTTCAAACGATCATAACTAATTTTTGTATTAAGCGTTTCTCAATGTAGTATAGTGCATTCGATGCGGATTTTTAAGCTGCGTCGATCTGTGTTATCAGATTTGCGCTAGCTTAAAAATGCACCGAGATATCAACTGATATAAGTTCACACTTATATCCTCGATTTTCACCCTGAAGAATTAATTTTCTTGTTGAATAACATTGTCTATCGTCTTTGCCTTGAAAAATGGAATCTAAAAACATCTACTTTTTGCTAAATTATTCTGAAATTTTTCGAAAAAAATTTTGTCAAAATGTTTTTGGAAGCAATGTTGAGTGTACATGGAAACTCAACATACACTAATGCATGATTTTTCAAACGATCATAACTAATTTTTGTATCGAGCGTTTCTCAATGTAGTATAGTGCATTCGCTGCGGATTTTTAAGCTGCGTCGATCTGTGTTATCAGATTTGCGCTAGCTTAAAAATGCACCGAGATATCAACTGATATAAGTTCACACTTATATCCTCGATTTTCACTCTGAAGAATTAATTTTTTCGTTGAATAACATTGTCCATCGTCTTTGCCTTGAAAAATGGAATCTAAAAACATCTACTTTTTGCTAAATTATTTTGAAATTTTTCGAAAAAATTTTTGTCAAAATGTTTTTGGAAGCAATGTTGAGTGTACATGGAAACTCAACATACACTAATGCATCATTTTTCAAACGATCATAACTAATTTTTGTATTAAGCCTTTCTCAATGTAGTATAGTGCATTCGATGCGGATTTTTAAGCTGCGTCGATCTGTGTTATCAGATTTGCGCTAGCTTAAAAATGCACCGAGATATCAACTGATATAAGTTCACACTTATATCCTCGATTTTCACCCTGAAGAATTAATTTTCTTGTTGAATAACATTGTCTATCGTCTTTGCCTTGAAAAATGGAATCTAAAAACATCTACTTTTTGCTAAATTATTCTGAAATTTTTCAAAAAAATTTTTGTCAAAATGTTTTTGGAAGCAATGTTGAGTGTACATGGAAACTCAACATACACTAATGCATCATTTTTCAAACGATCATAACTAATTTTTGTATTAAGCGTTTCTCAATGTAGTATAGTGCATTCGATGCGGATTTTTAAGCTGCGTCGATCTGTGTTATCAGATTTGCGCTAGCTTAAAAATGCACCGAGATATCAACTGATATAAGTTCACACTTATATCCTCGATTTTCACCCTGAAGAAATAATTTTTTTGTTGAATAACATTGTCCATCGTCTTTGCCTTGAAAAAAGGAATCTAAAAACATCTACTTTTTGCTAAATTATTTTGAAATTTTTCGAAAAAATTTTTGTCAAAATGTTTTTGGAAGCAATGTTGAGTGTACATGGAAACTCAACATACACTAATGTATCATTTTTCAAACGATCATAACTAATTTTTGTATTAAGCGTTTCTCAATGTAGTATAGTGCATTCGATGCGCATTTTTAAGCTGCGTCGATCTGTGTTATCAGATTTGCGCTAGCTTAAAAATGCACCGAGATATCAACTGATATAAGTTCACACTTATATCCTCGATTTTCACCCTGAAGAATTAATTTTTTCGTTGAATAACATTGTCCATCGTCTTTGCCTTGAAAAATGGAATCTTAAAACATTTACTTTTTGCTAAATTATTTTGAAATTTTTCGAAAAAATTTTTGTCAAAATGTTTTTGGAAGCAATGTTGAGTGTACATGGAAACTCAACATACACTAATGCATCATTTTTCAAACGATCATAACCAATTTTTGTATTAAGCGTTTCTCAATGTAGTATAGTGCATTCGATGCGGATTTTTAAGCTGCGTCGATCTGTGTTATCAGATTTGCGCTAGCTTAAAAATGCACCGAGATATCAACTGATATAAGTTCACACTTATATCCTCGATTTTCACCCTGAAGAAATAATTTTTTTGTTGAATAACATTGTCCATCGTCTTTGCCTTGAAAAAAGGAATCTAAAAACATCTACTTTTTGCTAAATTATTTTGAAATTTTTCGAAAAAATTTTTGTCAAAATGTTTTTGGAAGCAATGTTGAGTGTACATGGAAACTCAACATACACTAATGCATCATTTTTCAAACGATCATAACTAATTTTTGTATTAAGCGTTTCTCAATGTAGTATAGTGCATTCGATGCGGATTTTTAAGTTGCGTCGATCTGTGTTATCAGATTTGCGCTAGCTTAAAAATGCACCGAGATATCAACTGATATAAGTTCACACTTATATCCTCGATTTTCACTCTGAAGAATTAATTTTTTCGTTGAATAACATTGTCCATCGTCTTTGCCTTGAAAAATGGAATCTAAAAACATCTACTTTTTGCTAAATTATTTTGAAATTGTTCGAAAAAATTTTTGTCAAAATGTTTTTGGAAGCAATGTTGAGTGTACATGGAAACTCAACATACACTAATGCATCATTTTTCAAACGATCATAACTAATTTTTGTATTAAGCGTTTCTCAATGTAGTATAGTGCATTCGATGCGGATTTTTAAGCTGCGTCGATCTGTGTTATCAGATTTGCGCTAGCTTAAAAATGCACCGAGATATCAACTGATATAAGTTCACACTTATATCCTCGATTTTCACCCTGAAGAATTAATTTTTTCGTTGAATAACATTGTCCATCGTCTTTGCCTTGAAAAATGAAATCTAAAAACATCTACTTTTTGCTAAATTATTTTGAAATTTTTCGAAAAAATTTTTGTCAAAATGTTTTTGGAAGCAATGTTGAGTGTACATGGAAACTCAACATACACTAATGCATCATTTTTCAAACGATCATAACTAATTTTTGTATTAAGCGTTTCTCAATGTAGTATAGTGCATTCGATGCGGATTTTTAAGCTGCGTCGATCTGTGTTATCAGATTTGCGCTAGCTTAAAAATGCACCGAGATATCAACTGATATAAGTTCACACTTATATCCTCGATTTTCACCCTGAAGAATTATTTTTTTCGTTGAATAACATTGTCCATCGTCTTTGCCTTGAAAAATGGAATCTAAAAACATCTACTTTTTGCTAAATTATTTTGAAATTTTTCGAAAAAATTTTTGTCAAAATGTTTTTGGAAGCAATGTTGAGTGTACATGGAAACTCAACATACACTAATGCATCATTTTTCAAACGATCATAACTAATTTTTGTATTAAGCGTTTCTCAATGTAGTATAGTGCATTCGATGCGGATTTTTAAGCTGCGTCGATCTGTGTTATCAGATTTGCGCTAGCTTAAAAATGCACCGAGATATCAACTGATATAAGTTCACACTTATATCCTCGATTTTCACCCTGAAGAATTATTTTTTTCGTTGAATAACATTGTCCATCGTCTTTGCCTTGAAAAATGGAATCTAAAAACATCTACTTTTTGCTAAATTATTTTGAAATTTTTCGAAAAAATTTTTGTCAAAATGTTTTTGGAAGCAATGTTGAGTGTACATGGAAACTCAACATACACTAATGCATCATTTTTCAAACGATCATAACTAATTTTTGTATTAAGCGTTTCTCAATGTAGTATAGTGCATTCGATGCGGATTTTTAAGCTGCGTCGATCTGTGTTATCAGATTTGCGCTAGCTTAAAAATGCACCGAGATATCAACTGATATAAGTTCACACTTATATCCTCGATTTTCACCCTGAAGAATTAATTTTTTCGTTGAATAACATTGTCCATCGTCTTTGCCTTGAAAAATGAAATCTAAAAACATCTACTTTTTGCTAAATTATTTTGAAATTTTTCGAAAAAATTTTTGTCAAAATATTTTTGGAAGCAATGTTGAGTGTACATGGAAACTCAACATACACTAATGCATCATTTTTCAAACGATCATAACTAATTTTTGTATCAAGCGTTTCTCAGTGTAGTATAGTGCATTCGATGCGGATTTTTAAGCTGCGTCGATCTGTGTTATCAGATTTGCGCTAACTTAAAAATGCACCGAGATATCAACTGATATAAGTTCACACTTATATCCTCGATTTTCACCCTGAAGAAATAATTTTTTCGTTGAATAACATTGTCCATCGTCTTTGCCTTGAAAAATGGAATCTAAAAACATCTACTTTTTGCTAAATTCTTTTGAAATTTTTCGAAAAAAATTTTGTCAAAATGTTTTTGGAAGCAATGTTGAGTGTACATGGAAACTCAACATACACTAATGCATGATTTTTCAAACGATCATAACTAATTTTTGTATCGAGCGTTTCTCAATGTAGTATAGTGCATTCGCTGCGGATTTTTAAGCTGCGTCGATCTGTGTTATCAGATTTGCGCTAGCTTAAAAATGCACCGAGATATCAACTGATATAAGTTCACACTTATATCCTCGATTTTCACCCTGAAGAATCAATTTTTTCGTTGAATAACATTGTCTATCGTCTTTGCCTTGAAAAATGGAATCTAAAAACATCTACTTTTTGCTAAATTATTCTGAAATTTTTCAAAAAAATTTTTGTCAAAATGTTTTTGGAAGCAATGTTGAGTGTACATGGAAACTCAACATACACTAATGCATCATTTTTCAAACGATCATAACTAATTTTTGTATTAAGCGTTTCTCAATGTAGTATAGTGCATTCGATGCGGATTTTTAAGCTGCGTCGATCTGTGTTATCAGATTTGCGCTAGCTTAAAAATGCACCGAGATATCAACTGATATAAGTTCACACTTATATCCTCGATTTTCACCCTGAAGAATTAATTTGTTGAATAACATTGTCTATCGTCTTTGCCTTGAAAAATGGAATCTAAAAACATCTACTTTTTGCTAAATTATTCTGAAATTTTTCAGAAAAATTTTTGTCAAAATGTTTTTGGAAGCAATGTTGAGTGTACATGGAAACTCAACATACACTAATGCATCATTTTTCAAACGATCATAACTAATTTTTGTATTAAGCGTTTCTCAATGTAGTATAGTGCATTCGATGCGGATTTTTAAGCTGCGTCGATCTGTGTTATCAGATTTGCGCTAGCTTAAAAATGCACCGAGATATCAACTGATATAAGTTCACACTTATATCCTCGATTTTCACCCTGAAGAATTAATTTTCTTGTTGAATAACATTGTCTATCGTCTTTGCCTTGAAAAATGGAATCTAAAAACATCTACTTTTTGCTAAATTATTCTGAAATTTTTCAAAAAAATTTTTGTCAAAATGTTTTTGGAAGCAATGTTGAGTGTACATGGAAACTCAACATACACTAATGCATCATTTTTCAAACGATCATAACTAATTTTTGTATCAAGCGTTTCTCAATGTAGTATAGTGCATTCGATGCGGATTTTTAAGCTGCGTCGATCTGTGTTATCAGATTTGCGCTAGCTTAAAAATGCACCGAGATATCAACTGATATAAGTTCACACTTATATCCTCAATTTTCACCCTGAAGAATTAATTTTTTCGTTGAATAACATTGTCCATCGTCTTTGCCTTGAGAAATGGAATCTAAAAACATCTACTTTTTGCTAAATTTATTTGAAATTTTTCGAAAAAATTTTTGTCAAAATGTTTTTGGAAGCAATGTTGAGTGTACATGGAAACTCAATATACACTAATGCATCATTTTTCAAACGATCATAACTAATTTTTGTATCAAGCGTTTCTCAATGTAGTATAGTGCATTCGATGCGGATTTTTAAGTTGCGTCGATCTGTGTTATCAGATTTGCGCTAGCTTAAAAATGCACCGAGATATCAACTGATATAAGTTCACACTTATATCCTCGATTTTCACTCTGAAGAATTAATTTTTTCGTTGAATAACATTGTCCATCGTCTTTGCCTTGAAAAATGGAATCTAAAAACATCTACTTTTTGCTAAATTATTTTGAAATTGTTCGAAAAAATTTTTGTCAAAATGTTTTTGGAAGCAATGTTGAGTGTACATGGAAACTCAACATACACTAATGCATCATTTTTCAAACGATCATAACTAATTTTTGTATTAAGCGTTTCTCAATGTAGTATAGTGCATTCGATGCGGATTTTTAAGCTGCGTCGATCTGTGTTATCAGATTTGCGCTAGCTTAAAAATGCACCGAGATATCAACTGATATAAGTTCACACTTATATCCTCGATTTTCACCCTGAAGAATTAATTTTTTCGTTGAATAACATTGTCCATCGTCTTTGCCTTGAAAAATGAAATCTAAAAACATCTACTTTTTGCTAAATTATTTTGAAATTTTTCGAAAAAATTTTTGTCAAAATGTTTTTGGAAGCAATGTTGAGTGTACATGGAAACTCAACATACACTAATGCATCATTTTTCAAACGATCATAACTAATTTTTGTATTAAGCGTTTCTCAATGTAGTATAGTGCATTCGATGCGGATTTTTAAGCTGCGTCGATCTGTGTTATCAGATTTGCGCTAGCTTAAAAATGCACCGAGATATCAACTGATATAAGTTCACACTTATATCCTCGATTTTCACCCTGAAGAATTATTTTTTTCGTTGAATAACATTGTCCATCGTCTTTGCCTTGAAAAATGGAATCTAAAAACATCTACTTTTTGCTAAATTATTTTGAAATTTTTCGAAAAAATTTTTGTCAAAATGTTTTTGGAAGCAATGTTGAGTGTACATGGAAACTCAACATACACTAATGCATCATTTTTCAAACGATCATAACTAATTTTTGTATTAAGCGTTTCTCAATGTAGTATAGTGCATTCGATGCGGATTTTTAAGCTGCGTCGATCTGTGTTATCAGATTTGCGCTAGCTTAAAAATGCACCGAGATATCAACTGATATAAGTTCACACTTATATCCTCGATTTTCACCCTGAAGAATTATTTTTTTCGTTGAATAACATTGTCCATCGTCTTTGCCTTGAAAAATGGAATCTAAAAACATCTACTTTTTGCTAAATTATTTTGAAATTTTTCGAAAAAATTTTTGTCAAAATGTTTTTGGAAGCAATGTTGAGTGTACATGGAAACTCAACATACACTAATGCATCATTTTTCAAACGATCATAACTAATTTTTGTATTAAGCGTTTCTCAATGTAGTATAGTGCATTCGATGCGGATTTTTAAGCTGCGTCGATCTGTGTTATCAGATTTGCGCTAGCTTAAAAATGCACCGAGATATCAACTGATATAAGTTCACACTTATATCCTCGATTTTCACCCTGAAGAATTAATTTTTTCGTTGAATAACATTGTCCATCGTCTTTGCCTTGAAAAATGAAATCTAAAAACATCTACTTTTTGCTAAATTATTTTGAAATTTTTCGAAAAAATTTTTGTCAAAATATTTTTGGAAGCAATGTTGAGTGTACATGGAAACTCAACATACACTAATGCATCATTTTTCAAACGATCATAACTAATTTTTGTATCAAGCGTTTCTCAGTGTAGTATAGTGCATTCGATGCGGATTTTTAAGCTGCGTCGATCTGTGTTATCAGATTTGCGCTAACTTAAAAATGCACCGAGATATCAACTGATATAAGTTCACACTTATATCCTCGATTTTCACCCTGAAGAAATAATTTTTTCGTTGAATAACATTGTCCATCGTCTTTGCCTTGAAAAATGGAATCTAAAAACATCTACTTTTTGCTAAATTCTTTTGAAATTTTTCGAAAAAAATTTTGTCAAAATGTTTTTGGAAGCAATGTTGAGTGTACATGGAAACTCAACATACACTAATGCATGATTTTTCAAACGATCATAACTAATTTTTGTATCGAGCGTTTCTCAATGTAGTATAGTGCATTCGCTGCGGATTTTTAAGCTGCGTCGATCTGTGTTATCAGATTTGCGCTAGCTTAAAAATGCACCGAGATATCAACTGATATAAGTTCACACTTATATCCTCGATTTTCACCCTGAAGAATCAATTTTTTCGTTGAATAACATTGTCCATCGTCTTTGCCTTGAAAAATGGAATCTAAAAACATCTACTTTTTGCTAAATTATTTTGAAATTTTTCGAAAAAATTTTTGTCAAAATGTTTTTGGAAGCAATGTTGAGTGTACATGGAAACTCAACATACACTAATGCATCATTTTTCAAACGATCATAACTAATTTTTGTATCAAGCGTTTCTCAATGTAGTATAGTGCATTCGATGCGGATTTTTAAGCTGCGTCGATCTGTGTTATCAGATTTGCGCTAACTTAAAAATGCACCGAGATATCAACTGATATAAGTTCACACTTATATCCTCGATTTTCACCCTGAAGAAATAATTTTTTCGTTGAATAACATTGTCCATCGTCTTTGCCTTGAGAAATGGAATCTAAAAACATCTACTTTTTGCTAAATTATTTTGAAATTTTTCGAAAAAATTTTTGTCAAAATGTTTTTGGAAGCAATGTTGAGTGTACATGGAAACTCAACATACACTAATGCATCATTTTTCAAACGATCATAACTAATTTTTGTATCAAGCGTTTCTCAGTGTAGTATAGTGCATTCGATGCGGATTTTTAAGCTGCGTCGATCTGTGTTATCAGATTTGCGCTAACTTAAAAATGCACCGAGATATCAACTGATATAAGTTCACACTTATATCCTCGATTTTCACCCTGAAGAAATAATTTTTTCGTTGAATAACATTGTCCATCGTCTTTGCCTTGAAAAATGGAATCTAAAAACATCTACTTTTTGCTAAATTCTTTTGAAATTTTTCGAAAAAAATTTTGTCAAAATGTTTTTGGAAGCAATGTTGAGTGTACATGGAAACTCAACATACACTAATGCATGATTTTTCAAACGATCATAACTAATTTTTGTATCGAGCGTTTCTCAATGTAGTATAGTGCATTCGCTGCGGATTTTTAAGCTGCGTCGATCTGTGTTATCAGATTTGCGCTAGCTTAAAAATGCACCGAGATATCAACTGATATAAGTTCACACTTATATCCTCGATTTTCACCCTGAAGAATCAATTTTTTCGTTGAATAACATTGTCCATCGTCTTTGCCTTGAAAAATGGAATCTAAAAACATCTACTTTTTGCTAAATTATTTTGAAATTTTTCGAAAAAATTTTTGTCAAAATGTTTTTGGAAGCAATGTTGAGTGTACATGGAAACTCAACATACACTAATGCATCATTTTTCAAACGATCATAACTAATTTTTGTATCAAGCGTTTCTCAATGTAGTATAGTGCATTCGATGCGGATTTTTAAGCTGCGTCGATCTGTGTTATCAGATTTGCGCTAACTTAAAAATGCACCGAGATATCAACTGATATAAGTTCACACTTATATCCTCGATTTTCACCCTGAAGAAATAATTTTTTCGTTGAATAACATTGTCTATCGTCTTTGCCTTGAGAAATGGAATCTAAAAACATCTACTTTTTGCTAAATTATTTTGAAATTTTTCGAAAAAATTTTTGTCAAAATGTTTTTGGAAGCAATGTTGAGTGTACATGGAAACTCAACATACACTAATGCATCATTTTTCAAACAATCATAACTAATTTTTGTATTAAGCGTTTCTCAATGTAGTATAGTGCATTCGATGCGGATTTTCAAGCTGCGTCGATCTGTGTTATCAGATTTGCGCTAGCTTAAAAATGCACCGAGATATCAACTGATATAAGTTCACACTTATATCCTCGATTTTCACCCTGAAGAATCAATTTTTTCGTTGAATAACATTGTCCATCGTCTTTGCCTTGAAAAATGGAATCTAAAAACATCTACTTTTTGCTAAATTATTTTGAAATTTTTCGAAAAAATTTTTGTCAAAATGTTTTTGGAAGCAATGTTGAGTGTACATGGAAACTCAACATACACTAATGCATCATTTTTCAAACGATCATAACTAATTTTTGTATCAAGCGTTTCTCAATGAAGTATAGTGCATTCGATGCGGATTTTTAAGCTGCGTCGATCTGTGTTATCAGATTTGCGCTAACTTAAAAATGCACCGAGATATCAACTGATATAAGTTCACACTTATATCCTCGATTTTCACCCTGAAGAAATAATTTTTTCGTTGAATAACATTGTCCATCGTCTTTGCCTTGAGAAATGGAATCTAAAAACATCTACTTTTTGCTAAATTATTTTGAAATTTTTCGAAAAAATTTTTGTCAAAATGTTTTTGGAAGCAATGTTGAGTGTACATGGAAACTCAACATACACTAATGCATCATTTTTCAAACGATCATAACTAATTTTTGTATCAAGCGTTTCTCAGTGTAGTATAGTGCATTCGATGCGGATTTTTAAGCTGCGTCGATCTGTGTTATCAGATTTGCGCTAACTTAAAAATGCACCGAGATATCAACTGATATAAGTTCACACTTATATCCTCGATTTTCACCCTGAAGAAATAATTTTTTCGTTGAATAACATTGTCCATCGTCTTTGCCTTGAAAAATGGAATCTAAAAACATCTACTTTTTGCTAAATTCTTTTGAAATTTTTCGAAAAAAATTTTGTCAAAATGTTTTTGGAAGCAATGTTGAGTGTACATGGAAACTCAACATACACTAATGCATGATTTTTCAAACGATCATAACTAATTTTTGTATCGAGCGTTTCTCAATGTAGTATAGTGCATTCGCTGCGGATTTTTAAGCTGCGTCGATCTGTGTTATCAGATTTGCGCTAGCTTAAAAATGCACCGAGATATCAACTGATATAAGTTCACACTTATATCCTCGATTTTCACCCTGAAGAATCAATTTTTTCGTTGAATAACATTGTCCATCGTCTTTGCCTTGAAAAATGGAATCTAAAAACATCTACTTTTTGCTAAATTATTTTGAAATTTTTCGAAAAAATTTTTGTCAAAATGTTTTTGGAAGCAATGTTGAGTGTACATGGAAACTCAACATACACTAATGCATCATTTTTCAAACGATCATAACTAATTTTTGTATCAAGCGTTTCTCAATGTAGTATAGTGCATTCGATGCGGATTTTTAAGCTGCGTCGATCTGTGTTATCAGATTTGCGCTAACTTAAAAATGCACCGAGATATCAACTGATATAAGTTCACACTTATATCCTCGATTTTCACCCTGAAGAAATAATTTTTTCGTTGAATAACATTGTCTATCGTCTTTGCCTTGAGAAATGGAATCTAAAAACATCTACTTTTTGCTAAATTATTTTGAAATTTTTCGAAAAAATTTTTGTCAAAATGTTTTTGGAAGCAATGTTGAGTGTACATGGAAACTCAACATACACTAATGCATCATTTTTCAAACAATCATAACTAATTTTTGTATTAAGCGTTTCTCAATGTAGTATAGTGCATTCGATGCGGATTTTCAAGCTGCGTCGATCTGTGTTATCAGATTTGCGCTAGCTTAAAAATGCACCGAGATATCAACTGATATAAGTTCACACTTATATCCTCGATTTTCACCCTGAAGAATCAATTTTTTCGTTGAATAACATTGTCCATCGTCTTTGCCTTGAAAAATGGAATCTAAAAACATCTACTTTTTGCTAAATTATTTTGAAATTTTTCGAAAAAATTTTTGTCAAAATGTTTTTGGAAGCAATGTTGAGTGTACATGGAAACTCAACATACACTAATGCATCATTTTTCAAACGATCATAACTAATTTTTGTATCAAGCGTTTCTCAATGAAGTATAGTGCATTCGATGCGGATTTTTAAGCTGCGTCGATCTGTGTTATCAGATTTGCGCTAACTTAAAAATGCACCGAGATATCAACTGATATAAGTTCACACTTATATCCTCGATTTTCACCCTGAAGAAATAATTTTTTCGTTGAATAACATTGTCCATCGTCTTTGCCTTGAGAAATGGAATCTAAAAACATCTACTTTTTGCTAAATTATTTTGAAATTTTTCGAAAAAATTTTTGTCAAAATGTTTTTGGAAGCAATGTTGAGTGTACATGGAAACTCAACATACACTAATGCATCATTTTTCAAACGATCATAACTAATTTTTGTATCAAGCGTTTCTCAGTGTAGTATAGTGCATTCGATGCGGATTTTTAAGCTGCGTCGATCTGTGTTATCAGATTTGCGCTAACTTAAAAATGCACCGAGATATCAACTGATATAAGTTCACACTTATATCCTCGATTTTCACCCTGAAGAAATAATTTTTTCGTTGAATAACATTGTCCATCGTCTTTGCCTTGAAAAATGGAATCTAAAAACATCTACTTTTTGCTAAATTCTTTTGAAATTTTTCGAAAAAAATTTTGTCAAAATGTTTTTGGAAGCAATGTTGAGTGTACATGGAAACTCAACATACACTAATGCATGATTTTTCAAACGATCATAACTAATTTTTGTATCGAGCGTTTCTCAATGTAGTATAGTGCATTCGCTGCGGATTTTTAAGCTGCGTCGATCTGTGTTATCAGATTTGCGCTAGCTTAAAAATGCACCGAGATATCAACTGATATAAGTTCACACTTATATCCTCGATTTTCACCCTGAAGAATCAATTTTTTCGTTGAATAACATTGTCCATCGTCTTTGCCTTGAAAAATGGAATCTAAAAACATCTACTTTTTGCTAAATTATTTTGAAATTTTTCGAAAAAATTTTTGTCAAAATGTTTTTGGAAGCAATGTTGAGTGTACATGGAAACTCAACATACACTAATGCATCATTTTTCAAACGATCATAACTAATTTTTGTATCAAGCGTTTCTCAATGTAGTATAGTGCATTCGATGCGGATTTTTAAGCTGCGTCGATCTGTGTTATCAGATTTGCGCTAACTTAAAAATGCACCGAGATATCAACTGATATAAGTTCACACTTATATCCTCGATTTTCACCCTGAAGAAATAATTTTTTCGTTGAATAACATTGTCTATCGTCTTTGCCTTGAGAAATGGAATCTAAAAACATCTACTTTTTGCTAAATTATTTTGAAATTTTTCGAAAAAATTTTTGTCAAAATGTTTTTGGAAGCAATGTTGAGTGTACATGGAAACTCAACATACACTAATGCATCATTTTTCAAACAATCATAACTAATTTTTGTATTAAGCGTTTCTCAATGTAGTATAGTGCATTCGATGCGGATTTTCAAGCTGCGTCGATCTGTGTTATCAGATTTGCGCTAGCTTAAAAATGCACCGAGATATCAACTGATATAAGTTCACACTTATATCCTCGATTTTCACCCTGAAGAATTAATTTTTTCGTTGAATAACATTGTCTATCGTCTTTGCCTTGAGAAATGGAATCTAAAAACATCTACTTTTTGCTAAATTATTTTGAAA
This sequence comes from Auanema rhodensis, assembly GCA_964057225.1. Taxonomy (NCBI): domain Eukaryota; kingdom Metazoa; phylum Nematoda; class Chromadorea; order Rhabditida; family Rhabditidae; genus Auanema; species Auanema rhodense. Next base: position 1,312,757 of record OZ059899.1, on the reverse strand, counting down.
TTTTTCGAAAAAATTTTTGTCAAAATGTTTTTGGAAGCAATGTTGAGTGTACATGGAAACTCAACATACACTAATGCATCATTTTTCAAACGATCATAACTAATTTTTGTATTAAGCGTTTCTCAATGTAGTATAGTGCATTCGATGCGGATTTGTAAGCTGCGTCGATCTGTGTTATCAGATTTGCGCTAGCTTAAAAATGCACCGAGATATCAACTGATATAAGTTCACACTTATATCCTCGATTTTCACCCTGAAGAATTAATTTTTTCGTTGAATAACATTGTCCATCGTCTTTGCCTTGAAAAATGAAATCTAAAAACATCTACTTTTTGCTAAATTATTTTGAAATTTTTCGAAAAAATTTTTGTCAAAATGTTTTTGGAAGCAATGTTGAGTGTACATGGAAACTCAACATACACTAATGCATCATTTTTCAAACGATCATAACTAATTTTTGTATCAAGCGTTTCTCAGTGTAGTATAGTGCATTCGATGCGGATTTTTAAGCTGCGTCGATCTGTGTTATCAGATTTGCGCTAACTTAAAAATGCACCGAGATATCAACTGATATAAGTTCACACTTATATCCTCGATTTTCACCCTGAAGAAATAATTTTTTCGTTGAATAACATTGTCTATCGTCTTTGCCTTGAGAAATGGAATCTAAAAACATCTACTTTTTGCTAAATTATTCTGAAATTTTTCAAAAAAATTTTTGTCAAAATGTTTTTGGAAGCAATGTTGAGTGTACATGGAAACTCAACATACACTAATGCATCATTTTTCAAACGATCATAACTAATTTTTGTATCAAGCGTTTCTCAGTGTAGTATAGTGCATTCGATGCGGATTTTTAAGCTGCGTCGATCTGTGTTATCAGATTTGCGCTAACTTAAAAATGCACCGAGATATCAACTGATATAAGTTCACACTTATATCCTCGATTTTCACCCTGAAGAATTAATTTTTTCGTTGAATAACATTGTCCATCGTCTTTGCCTTGAAAAATGGAATCTAAAAACATCTACTTTTTGCTAAATTATTCTGAAATTTTTCAAAAAAATTTTTGTCAAAATGTTTTTGGAAGCAATGTTGAGTGTACATGGAAACTCAACATACACTAATGCATCATTTTTCAAACGATCATAACTAATTTTTGTATCAAGCGTTTCTCAATGTAGTATAGTGCATTCGATGCGGATTTTTAAGCTGCGTCGATCTGTGTTATCAGATTTGCGCTAGCTTAAAAATGCACCGAGATATCAACTGATATAAGTTCACACTTATATCCTCAATTTTCACCCTGAAGAATTAATTTTTTCGTTGAATAACATTGTCCATCGTCTTTGCCTTGAGAAATGGAATCTAAAAACATCTACTTTTTGCTAAATTTATTTGAAATTTTTCGAAAAAATTTTTGTCAAAATGTTTTTGGAAGCAATGTTGAGTGTACATGGAAACTCAACATACACTAATGCATCATTTTTCAAACGATCATAACTAATTTTTGTATCAAGCGTTTCTCAATGTAGTATAGTGCATTCGATGCGGATTTTTAAGTTGCGTCGATCTGTGTTATCAGATTTGCGCTAGCTTAAAAATGCACCGAGATATCAACTGATATAAGTTCACACTTATATCCTCAATTTTTACTCTGAAGAATTAATTTTTTCGTTGAATAACATTGTCCATCGTCTTTGCCTTGAAAAATGGAATCTAAAAACATCTACTTTTTGCTAAATTATTTTGAAATTTTTCGAAAAAATTTTTGTCAAAATGTTTTTGGAAGCAATGTTGAGTGTACATGGAAACTCAACATACACTAATGCATCATTTTTCAAACGATCATAACTAATTTTTGTATTAAGCGTTTCTCAATGTAGTATAGTGCATTCGATGCGGATTTTTAAGCTGCGTCGATCTGTGTTATCAGATTTGCGCTAGCTTAAAAATGCACCGAGATATCAACTGATATAAGTTCACACTTATATCCTCGATTTTCACCCTGAAGAATTAATTTTTTCGTTGAATAACATTGTCCATCGTCTTTGCCTTGAAAAATGAAATCTAAAAACATCTACTTTTTGCTAAATTATTTTGAAATTTTTCGAAAAAATTTTTGTCAAAATGTTTTTGGAAGCAATGTTGAGTGTACATGGAAACTCAACATACACTAATGCATCATTTTTCAAACGATCATAACTAATTTTTGTATCAAGCGTTTCTCAGTGTAGTATAGTGCATTCGATGCGGATTTTTAAGCTGCGTCGATCTGTGTTATCAGATTTGCGCTAACTTAAAAATGCACCGAGATATCAACTGATATAAGTTCACACTTATATCCTCGATTTTCACCCTGAAGAAATAATTTTTTCGTTGAATAACATTGTCTATCGTCTTTGCCTTGAGAAATGGAATCTAAAAACATCTACTTTTTGCTAAATTATTCTGAAATTTTTCAAAAAAATTTTTGTCAAAATGTTTTTGGAAGCAATGTTGAGTGTACATGGAAACTCAACATACACTAATGCATCATTTTTCAAACGATCATAACTAATTTTTGTATCAAGCGTTTCTCAGTGTAGTATAGTGCATTCGATGCGGATTTTTAAGCTGCGTCGATCTGTGTTATCAGATTTGCGCTAGCTTAAAAATGCACCGAGATATCAACTGATATAAGTTCACACTTATATCCTCGATTTTCACCCTGAAGAATCAATTTTTTCGTTGAATAACATTGTCCATCGTCTTTGCCTTGAAAAATGGAATCTAAAAACATCTACTTTTTGCTAAATTATTTTGAAATTTTTCGAAAAAATTTTTGTCAAAATGTTTTTGGAAGCAATGTTGAGTGTACATGGAAACTCAACATACACTAATGCATCATTTTTCAAACGATCATAACTAATTTTTGTATCAAGCGTTTCTCAATGTAGTATAGTGCATTCGATGCGGATTTTTAAGCTGCGTCGATCTGTGTTATCAGATTTGCGCTAACTTAAAAATGCACCGAGATATCAACTGATATAAGTTCACACTTATATCCTCGATTTTCACCCTGAAGAAATAATTTTTTCGTTGAATAACATTGTCCATCGTCTTTGCCTTGAGAAATGGAATCTAAAAACATCTACTTTTTGCTAAATTATTTTGAAATTTTTCGAAAAAATTTTTGTCAAAATGTTTTTGGAAGCAATGTTGAGTGTACATGGAAACTCAACATACACTAATGCATCATTTTTCAAACGATCATAACTAATTTTTGTATCAAGCGTTTCTCAGTGTAGTATAGTGCATTCGATGCGGATTTTTAAGCTGCGTCGATCTGTGTTATCAGATTTGCGCTAACTTAAAAATGCACCGAGATATCAACTGATATAAGTTCACACTTATATCCTCGATTTTCACCCTGAAGAAATAATTTTTTCGTTGAATAACATTGTCCATCGTCTTTGCCTTGAAAAATGGAATCTAAAAACATCTACTTTTTGCTAAATTATTCTGAAATTTTTCAAAAAAATTTTTGTCAAAATGTTTTTGGAAGCAATGTTGAGTGTACATGGAAACTCAACATACACTAATGCATCATTTTTCAAACGATCATAACTAATTTTTGTATCAAGCGTTTCTCAATGTAGTATAGTGCATTCGATGCGGATTTTTAAGCTGCGTCGATCTGTGTTATCAGATTTGCGCTAGCTTAAAAATGCACCGAGATATCAACTGATATAAGTTCACACTTATATCCTCAATTTTCACCCTGAAGAATTAATTTTTTCGTTGAATAACATTGTCCATCGTCTTTGCCTTGAGAAATGGAATCTAAAAACATCTACTTTTTGCTAAATTTATTTGAAATTTTTCGAAAAAATTTTTGTCAAAATGTTTTTGGAAGCAATGTTGAGTGTACATGGAAACTCAACATACACTAATGCATCATTTTTCAAACGATCATAACTAATTTTTGTATCAAGCGTTTCTCAATGTAGTATAGTGCATTCGATGCGGATTTTTAAGTTGCGTCGATCTGTGTTATCAGATTTGCGCTAGCTTAAAAATGCACCGAGATATCAACTGATATAAGTTCACACTTATATCCTCAATTTTCACTCTGAAGAATTAATTTTTTCGTTGAATAACATTGTCCATCGTCTTTGCCTTGAAAAATGGAATCTAAAAACATCTACTTTTTGCTAAATTATTTTGAAATTTTTCGAAAAAATTTTTGTCAAAATGTTTTTGGAAGCAATGTTGAGTGTACATGGAAACTCAACATACACTAATGCATCATTTTTCAAACGATCATAACTAATTTTTGTATTAAGCGTTTCTCAATGTAGTATAGTGCATTCGATGCGGATTTTTAAGCTGCGTCGATCTGTGTTATCAGATTTGCGCTAGCTTAAAAATGCACCGAGATATCAACTGATATAAGTTCACACTTATATCCTCGATTTTCACCCTGAAGAATTAATTTTTTCGTTGAATAACATTGTCCATCGTCTTTGCCTTGAAAAATGAAATCTAAAAACATCTACTTTTTGCTAAATTATTTTGAAATTTTTCGAAAAAATTTTTGTCAAAATGTTTTTGGAAGCAATGTTGAGTGTACATGGAAACTCAACATACACTAATGCATCATTTTTCAAACGATCATAACTAATTTTTGTATTAAGCGTTTCTCAATGTAGTATAGTGCATTCGATGCGGATTTTTAAGCTGCGTCGATCTGTGTTATCAGATTTGCGCTAGCTTAAAAATGCACCGAGATATCAACTGATATAAGTTCACACTTATATCCTCGATTTTCACCCTGAAGAATTAATTTTTTCGTTGAATAACATTGTCCATCGTCTTTGCCTTGAAAAATGAAATCTAAAAACATCTACTTTTTGCTAAATTATTTTGAAATTTTTCAAAAAAATTTTTGTCAAAATGTTTTTGGAAGCAATGTTGAGTGTACATGGAAACTCAACATACACTAATGCATCATTTTTCAAACGATCATAACTAATTTTTGTATCAAGCGTTTCTCAATGTAGTATAGTGCATTCGATGCGGATTTTTAAGCTGCGTCGATCTGTGTTATCAGATTTGCGCTAGCTTAAAAATGCACCGAGATATCAACTGATATAAGTTCACACTTATATCCTCAATTTTCACCCTGAAGAATTAATTTTTTCGTTGAATAACATTGTCCATCGTCTTTGCCTTGAGAAATGGAATCTAAAAACATCTACTTTTTGCTAAATTTATTTGAAATTTTTCGAAAAAATTTTTGTCAAAATGTTTTTGGAAGCAATGTTGAGTGTACATGGAAACTCAACATACACTAATGCATCATTTTTCAAACGATCATAACTAATTTTTGTATCAAGCGTTTCTCAATGTAGTATAGTGCATTCGATGCGGATTTTTAAGTTGCGTCGATCTGTGTTATCAGATTTGCGCTAGCTTAAAAATGCACCGAGATATCAACTGATATAAGTTCACACTTATATCCTCAATTTTCACTCTGAAGAATTAATTTTTTCGTTGAATAACATTGTCCATCGTCTTTGCCTTGAAAAATGGAATCTAAAAACATCTACTTTTTGCTAAATTATTTTGAAATTTTTCGAAAAAATTTTTGTCAAAATGTTTTTGGAAGCAATGTTGAGTGTACATGGAAACTCAACATACACTAATGCATCATTTTTCAAACGATCATAACTAATTTTTGTATTAAGCGTTTCTCAATGTAGTATAGTGCATTCGATGCGGATTTTTAAGCTGCGTCGATCTGTGTTATCAGATTTGCGCTAGCTTAAAAATGCACCGAGATATCAACTGATATAAGTTCACACTTATATCCTCGATTTTCACCCTGAAGAATTAATTTTTTCGTTGAATAACATTGTCCATCGTCTTTGCCTTGAAAAATGAAATCTAAAAACATCTACTTTTTGCTAAATTATTTTGAAATTTTTCGAAAAAATTTTTGTCAAAATGTTTTTGGAAGCAATGTTGAGTGTACATGGAAACTCAACATACACTAATGCATCATTTTTCAAACGATCATAACTAATTTTTGTATTAAGCGTTTCTCAATGTAGTATAGTGCATTCGATGCGGATTTTTAAGCTGCGTCGATCTGTGTTATCAGATTTGCGCTAGCTTAAAAATGCACCGAGATATCAACTGATATAAGTTCACACTTATATCCTCGATTTTCACCCTGAAGAAATAATTTTTTCGTTGAATAACATTGTCCATCGTCTTTGCCTTGAGAAATGGAATCTAAAAACATCTACTTTTTGCTAAATTATTTTGAAATTTTTCGAAAAAATTTTTGTCAAAATGTTTTTGGAAGCAATGTTGAGTGTACATGGAAACTCAACATACACTAATGCATCATTTTTCAAACGATCATAACTAATTTTTGTATCGAGCGTTTCTCAATGTAGTATAGTGCATTCGCTGCGGATTTTTAAGCTGCGTCGATCTGTGTTATCAGATTTGCGCTAGCTTAAAAATGCACCGAGATATCAACTGATATAAGTTCACACTTATATCCTCGATTTTCACCCTGAAGAATCAATTTTTTCGTTGAATAACATTGTCCATCGTCTTTGCCTTGAAAAATGAAATCTAAAAACATCTACTTTTTGCTAAATTATTTTGAAATTTTTCGAAAAAATTTTTGTCAAAATGTTTTTGGAAGCAATGTTGAGTGTACATGGAAACTCAACATACACTAATGCATCATTTTTCAAACGATCATAACTAATTTTTGTATTAAGCGTTTCTCAATGTAGTATAGTGCATTCGATGCGGATTTTTAAGCTGCGTCGATCTGTGTTATCAGATTTGCGCTAGCTTAAAAATGCACCGAGATATCAACTGATATAAGTTCACACTTATATCCTCGATTTTCACCCTGAAGAATTAATTTTTTCGTTGAATAACATTGTCCATCGTCTTTGCCTTGAAAAATGAAATCTAAAAACATCTACTTTTTGCTAAATTATTTTGAAATTTTTCGAAAAAATTTTTGTCAAAATATTTTTGGAAGCAATGTTGAGTGTACATGGAAACTCAACATACACTAATGCATCATTTTTCAAACGATCATAACTAATTTTTGTATCAAGCGTTTCTCAATGTAGTATAGTGCATTCGATGCGGATTTTTAAGCTGCGTCGATCTGTGTTATCAGATTTGCGCTAGCTTAAAAATGCACCGAGATATCAACTGATATAAGTTCACACTTATATCCTCGATTTTCACCCTGAAGAATCAATTTTTTCGTTGAATAACATTGTCCATCGTCTTTGCCTTGAAAAATGGAATCTAAAAACATCTACTTTTTGCTAAATTATTTTGAAATTTTTCGAAAAAATTTTTGTCAAAATGTTTTTGGAAGCAATGTTGAGTGTACATGGAAACTCAACATACACTAATGCATCATTTTTCAAACGATCATAACTAATTTTTGTATCAAGCGTTTCTCAATGTAGTATAGTGCATTCGATGCGGATTTTTAAGCTGCGTCGATCTGTGTTATCAGATTTGCGCTAACTTAAAAATGCACCGAGATATCAACTGATATAAGTTCACACTTATATCCTCGATTTTCACCCTGAAGAAATAATTTTTTCGTTGAATAACATTGTCCATCGTCTTTGCCTTGAGAAATGGAATCTAAAAACATCTACTTTTTGCTAAATTATTTTGAAATTTTTCGAAAAAATTTTTGTCAAAATGTTTTTGGAAGCAATGTTGAGTGTACATGGAAACTCAACATACACTAATGCATCATTTTTCAAACGATCATAACTAATTTTTGTATCAAGCGTTTCTCAGTGTAGTATAGTGCATTCGATGCGGATTTTTAAGCTGCGTCGATCTGTGTTATCAGATTTGCGCTAACTTAAAAATGCACCGAGATATCAACTGATATAAGTTCACACTTATATCCTCGATTTTCACCCTGAAGAAATAATTTTTTCGTTGAATAACATTGTCCATCGTCTTTGCCTTGAAAAATGGAATCTAAAAACATCTACTTTTTGCTAAATTATTCTGAAATTTTTCAAAAAAATTTTTGTCAAAATGTTTTTGGAAGCAATGTTGAGTGTACATGGAAACTCAACATACACTAATGCATCATTTTTCAAACGATCATAACTAATTTTTGTATCAAGCGTTTCTCAATGTAGTATAGTGCATTCGATGCGGATTTTTAAGCTGCGTCGATCTGTGTTATCAGATTTGCGCTAGCTTAAAAATGCACCGAGATATCAACTGATATAAGTTCACACTTATATCCTCAATTTTCACCCTGAAGAATTAATTTTTTCGTTGAATAACATTGTCCATCGTCTTTGCCTTGAGAAATGGAATCTAAAAACATCTACTTTTTGCTAAATTTATTTGAAATTTTTCGAAAAAATTTTTGTCAAAATGTTTTTGGAAGCAATGTTGAGTGTACATGGAAACTCAACATACACTAATGCATCATTTTTCAAACGATCATAACTAATTTTTGTATCAAGCGTTTCTCAATGTAGTATAGTGCATTCGATGCGGATTTTTAAGTTGCGTCGATCTGTGTTATCAGATTTGCGCTAGCTTAAAAATGCACCGAGATATCAACTGATATAAGTTCACACTTATATCCTCAATTTTCACTCTGAAGAATTAATTTTTTCGTTGAATAACATTGTCCATCGTCTTTGCCTTGAAAAATGGAATCTAAAAACATCTACTTTTTGCTAAATTATTTTGAAATTTTTCGAAAAAATTTTTGTCAAAATGTTTTTGGAAGCAATGTTGAGTGTACATGGAAACTCAACATACACTAATGCATCATTTTTCAAACGATCATAACTAATTTTTGTATTAAGCGTTTCTCAATGTAGTATAGTGCATTCGATGCGGATTTTTAAGCTGCGTCGATCTGTGTTATCAGATTTGCGCTAGCTTAAAAATGCACCGAGATATCAACTGATATAAGTTCACACTTATATCCTCGATTTTCACCCTGAAGAATTAATTTTTTCGTTGAATAACATTGTCCATCGTCTTTGCCTTGAAAAATGAAATCTAAAAACATCTACTTTTTGCTAAATTATTTTGAAATTTTTCGAAAAAATTTTTGTCAAAATGTTTTTGGAAGCAATGTTGAGTGTACATGGAAACTCAACATACACTAATGCATCATTTTTCAAACGATCATAACTAATTTTTGTATTAAGCGTTTCTCAATGTAGTATAGTGCATTCGATGCGGATTTTTAAGCTGCGTCGATCTGTGTTATCAGATTTGCGCTAGCTTAAAAATGCACCGAGATATCAACTGATATAAGTTCACACTTATATCCTCGATTTTCACCCTGAAGAATTAATTTTTTCGTTGAATAACATTGTCCATCGTCTTTGCCTTGAAAAATGAAATCTAAAAACATCTACTTTTTGCTAAATTATTTTGAAATTTTTCGAAAAAATTTTTGTCAAAATATTTTTGGAAGCAATGTTGAGTGTACATGGAAACTCAACATACACTAATGCATCATTTTTCAAACGATCATAACTAATTTTTGTATCAAGCGTTTCTCAGTGTAGTATAGTGCATTCGATGCGGATTTTTAAGCTGCGTCGATCTGTGTTATCAGATTTGCGCTAACTTAAAAATGCACCGAGATATCAACTGATATAAGTTCACACTTATATCCTCGATTTTCACCCTGAAGAAATAATTTTTTCGTTGAATAACATTGTCCATCGTCTTTGCCTTGAGAAATGGAATCTAAAAACATCTACTTTTTGCTAAATTATTTTGAAATTTTTCGAAAAAATTTTTGTCAAAATGTTTTTGGAAGCAATGTTGAGTGTACATGGAAACTCAACATACACTAATGCATCATTTTTCAAACGATCATAACTAATTTTTGTATCGAGCGTTTCTCAATGTAGTATAGTGCATTCGCTGCGGATTTTTAAGCTGCGTCGATCTGTGTTATCAGATTTGCGCTAGCTTAAAAATGCACCGAGATATCAACTGATATAAGTTCACACTTATATCCTCGATTTTCACCCTGAAGAATCAATTTTTTCGTTGAATAACATTGTCCATCGTCTTTGCCTTGAAAAATGAAATCTAAAAACATCTACTTTTTGCTAAATTATTTTGAAATTTTTCGAAAAAATTTTTGTCAAAATGTTTTTGGAAGCAATGTTGAGTGTACATGGAAACTCAACATACACTAATGCATCATTTTTCAAACGATCATAACTAATTTTTGTATCAAGCGTTTCTCAATGTAGTATAGTGCATTCGCTGCGGATTTTTAAGCTACGTCGATCTGTGTTATCAGATTTGCGCTAGCTTAAAAATGCACCGAGATATCAACTGATATAAGTTCACACTTATATCCTCGATTTTCACCCTGAAGAATCAATTTTTTCGTTGAATAACATTGTCCATCGTCTTTGCCTTGAAAAATGGAATCTAAAAACATCTACTTTTTGCTAAATTATTTTGAAATTTTTCGAAAAAATTTTTGTCAAAATGTTTTTGGAAGCAATGTTGAGTGTACATGGAAACTCAACATACACTAATGCATCATTTTTCAAACAATCATAACTAATTTTTGTATTAAGCGTTTCTCAATGTAGTATAGTGCATTCGATGCGGATTTTTAAGCTGCGTCGATCTGTGTTATCAGATTTGCGCTAACTTAAAAATGCACCGAGATATCAACTGATATAAGTTCACACTTATATCCTCGATTTTCACCCTGAAGAAATAATTTTTTCGTTGAATAACATTGTCTATCGTCTTTGCCTTGAGAAATGGAATCTAAAAACATCTACTTTTTGCTAAATTCTTTTGAAATTTTTCGAAAAAAATTTTGTCAAAATGTTTTTGGAAGCAATGTTGAGTGTACATGGAAACTCAACATACACTAATGCATGATTTTTCAAACGATCATAACTAATTTTTGTATCGAGCGTTTCTCAATGTAGTATAGTGCATTCGCTGCGGATTTTTAAGCTACGTCGATCTGTGTTATCAGATTTGCGCTAGCTTAAAAATGCACCGAGATATCAACTGATATAAGTTCACACTTATATCCTCGATTTTCACCCTGAAGAATCAATTTTTTCGTTGAATAACATTGTCCATCGTCTTTGCCTTGAAAAATGGAATCTAAAAACATCTACTTTTTGCTAAATTATTTTGAAATTTTTCGAAAAAATTTTTGTCAAAATGTTTTTGGAAGCAATGTTGAGTGTACATGGAAACTCAACATACACTAATGCATCATTTTTCAAACGATCATAACTAATTTTTGTATCAAGCGTTTCTCAATGTAGTATAGTGCATTCGATGCGGATTTTTAAGCTGCGTCGATCTGTGTTATCAGATTTGCGCTAACTTAAAAATGCACCGAGATATCAACTGATATAAGTTCACACTTATATCCTCGATTTTCACCCTGAAGAAATAATTTTTTCGTTGAATAACATTGTCTATCGTCTTTGCCTTGAGAAATGGAATCTAAAAACATCTACTTTTTGCTAAATTATTTTGAAATTTTTCGAAAAAATTTTTGTCAAAATGTTTTTGGAAGCAATGTTGAGTGTACATGGAAACTCAACATACACTAATGCATCATTTTTCAAACAATCATAACTAATTTTTGTATTAAGCGTTTCTCAATGTAGTATAGTGCATTCGATGCGGATTTTCAAGCTGCGTCGATCTGTGTTATCAGATTTGCGCTAGCTTAAAAATGCACCGAGATATCAACTGATATAAGTTCACACTTATATCCTCGATTTTCACCCTGAAGAATTAATTTTTTCGTTGAATAACATTGTCCATCGTCTTTGCCTTGAAAAATGAAATCTAAAAACATCTACTTTTTGCTAAATTATTTTGAAATTTTTCGAAAAAATTTTTGTCAAAATGTTTTTGGACGCAATGTTGAGTGTACATGGAAACTCAACATACACTAATGCATCATTTTTCAAACGATCATAACTAATTTTTGTATCAAGCGTTTCTCAGTGTAGTATAGTGCATTCGATGCGGATTTTTAAGCTGCGTCGATCTGTGTTATCAGATTTGCGCTAACTTAAAAATGCACCGAGATATCAACTGATATAAGTTCACACTTATATCCTCGATTTTCACCCTGAAGAAATAATTTTTTCGTTGAATAACATTGTCTATCGTCTTTGCCTTGAGAAATGGAATCTAAAAACATCTACTTTTTGCTAAATTATTTTGAAATTTTTCGAAAAAATTTTTGTCAAAATGTTTTTGGAAGCAATGTTGAGTGTACATGGAAACTCAACATACACTAATGCATCATTTTTCAAACGATCATAACTAATTTTTGTATCAAGCGTTTCTCAGTGTAGTATAGTGCATTCGATGCGGATTTTTAAGCTGCGTCGATCTGTGTTATCAGATTTGCGCTAACTTAAAAATGCACCGAGATATCAACTGATATAAGTTCACACTTATATCCTCGATTTTCACCCTGAAGAAATAATTTTTTCGTTGAATAACATTGTCTATCGTCTTTGCCTTGAGAAATGGAATCTAAAAACATCTACTTTTTGCTAAATTATTTTGAAATTTTTCGAAAAAATTTTTGTCAAAATGTTTTTGGAAGCAATGTTGAGTGTACATGGAAACTCAACATACACTAATGCATCATTTTTCAAACAATCATAACTAATTTTTGTATTAAGCGTTTCTCAATGTAGTATAGTGCATTCGATGCGGATTTTTAAGCTGCGTCGATCTGTGTTATCAGATTTGCGCTAACTTAAAAATGCACCGAGATATCAACTGATATAAGTTCACACTTATATCCTCGATTTTCACCCTGAAGAAATAATTTTTTCGTTGAATAACATTGTCTATCGTCTTTGCCTTGAGAAATGGAATCTAAAAACATCTACTTTTTGCTAAATTATTTTGAAATTTTTCGAAAAAATTTTTGTCAAAATGTTTTTGGAAGCAATGTTGAGTGTACATGGAAACTCAACATACACTAATGCATCATTTTTCAAACAATCATAACTAATTTTTGTATTAAGCGTTTCTCAATGTAGTATAGTGCATTCGATGCGGATTTTCAAGCTGCGTCGATCTGTGTTATCAGATTTGCGCTAGCTTAAAAATGCACCGAGATATCAACTGATATAAGTTCACACTTATATCCTCGATTTTCACCCTGAAGAATTAATTTTTTCGTTGAATAACATTGTCTATCGTCTTTGCCTTGAGAAATGGAATCTAAAAACATCTACTTTTTGCTAAATTATTTTGAAATTTTTCGAAAAAATTTTTGTCAAAATGTTTTTGGAAGCAATGTTGAGTGTACATGGAAACTCAACATACACTAATGCATCATTTTTCAAACGATCATAACTAATTTTTGTATTAAGCGTTTCTCAATGTAGTATAGTGCATTCGATGCGGATTTGTAAGCTGCGTCGATCTGTGTTATCAGATTTGCGCTAGCTTAAAAATGCACCGAGATATCAACTGATATAAGTTCACACTTATATCCTCGATTTTCACCCTGAAGAATTAATTTTTTCGTTGAATAACATTGTCCATCGTCTTTGCCTTGAAAAATGAAATCTAAAAACATCTACTTTTTGCTAAATTATTTTGAAATTTTTCGAAAAAATTTTTGTCAAAATGTTTTTGGAAGCAATGTTGAGTGTACATGGAAACTCAACATACACTAATGCATCATTTTTCAAACGATCATAACTAATTTTTGTATCAAGCGTTTCTCGATGTAGTATAGTGCATTCGATGCGGATTTTTAAGCTGCGTCGATCTGTGTTATCAGATTTGCGCTAGCTTAAAAATGCACCGAGATATCAACTGATATAAGTTCACACTTATATCCTCGATTTTCACCCTGAAGAATTAATTTTTTCGTTGAATAACATTGTCCATCGTCTTTGCCTTGAAAAAAGGAATCTATAAACATCTACTTTTTGCTGAATTATTTTGAAATTTTTCGAAAAAATTTTTGTCAAATTGTTTTTGGAAGCAATGTTGAGTGTACATGGAAACTCAACATACACTAATGCATCATTTTTCAAACGATCATAACTAATTTTTGTATTAAGCGTTTCTCAATGTAGTATAGTGCATTCGATGCGGATTTTTAAGCTGCGTCGATCTGTGTTATCAGATTTGCGCTAGCTTAAAAATGCACCGAGATATCAACTGATATAAGTTCACACTTATATTCTCGATTTTCACCCTGAAGAATTAATTTTTTCGTTGAATAACATTGTCTATCGTCTTTGCCTTGAAAAATGGAATCTAAAAACATCTACTTTTTGCTAAATTATTTTGAACTTTTTCGAAAAAATTTTTGTCAAAATGTTTTTGGAAGCAATGTTGAGTGTACATGGAAACTCAACATACACTAATGCATCATTTTTCAAACGATCATAACTAATTCTTGTATCAAGCGTTTCTTGATGTAGCATAGTGCATTCGATGCGGATTTTTAAGCTGCGTCGATCTGTGTTATCAGATTTGCGCTAGCTTAAAAATGCACCGAGATATCAACTGATATAAGTTCAAACTTATATCCTCGATTTTCACCCTGAAGAATTAATTTTTTCGTTGAATAACATCGTCTATCGTCTTTGCCTTGAAAAATGGAATCTAAAAACATCTACTTTTTGCTAAATTATTTTGAAATTTTTCGAAAAAATTTTTGTCAAAATGTTTTTGGAAGCAATGTTGAGTGTACATGGAAACTCAACATACACTAATGCATCATTTTTCAAACGATCATAACTAATTTTTGTATTAAGCGTTTCTCAATGTAGTATAGTGCATTCGATGCGGATTTTTAAGCTGCGTCGATCTGTGTTATCAGATTTGCGGTAGCTTAAAAATGCACCGAGATATCAACTGATATAAGTTCACACTTATATCCTCGATTTTCACCCTGAAGAATTAATTTTTTCGTTGAATAACATTGTCTATCGTCTTTGCCTTGAAAAATGTAATCTAAAAACATCTACTTTTTGCTAAATTATTTTGAAATTTTTCGAAAAAATTTTTGTCAAAATGTTTTTGGAAGCAATGTTGAGTGTACATGGAAACTCAACATACACTAATGCATCATTTTTCAAACGATCATAACTAATTTTTGTATCAAGCGTTTCTTGATGTAGCATAGTGCATTCGATGCGGATTTTTAAGCTGCGTCGATCTGTGTTATCAGATTTGCGCTAGCTTAAAAATGCACCGAGATATCAACTGATATAAGTTCACACTTATATCCTCGATTTTCACCCTGAAGAATTAATTTTTTCGTTGAATAACATTGTCTATCGTCTTTGCCTTGAAAAATGGAATCTAAAAACATCTACTTTTTGCTAAATTATTTTGAAATTTTTCGAAAAAATTTTTGTCAAAATGTTTTTGGAAGCAATGTTGAGTGTACATGGAAACTCAACATACACTAATGCATCATTTTTCAAACGATCATAACTAATTTTTGTATCAAGCGTTTCTCGATGTAGTATAGTGCATTCGATGCGGATTTTTAAGCTGCGTCGATCTGTGTTATCAGATTTGCGCTAGCTTAAAAATGCACCGAGATATCAACTGATATAAGTTCACACTTATATCCTCGATTTTCACCCTGAAGAATTAATTTTTTCGTTGAATAACATTGTCCATCGTCTTTGCCTTGAAAAAAGGAATCTATAAACATCTACTTTTTGCTGAATTATTTTGAAATTTTTCGAAAAAATTTTTGTCAAATTGTTTTTGGAAGCAATGTTGAGTGTACATGGAAACTCAACATACACTAATGCATCATTTTTCAAACGATCATAACTAATTTTTGTATTAAGCGTTTCTCAATGTAGTATAGTGCATTCGATGCGGATTTTTAAGCTGCGTCGATCTGTGTTATCAGATTTGCGCTAGCTTAAAAATGCACCGAGATATCAACTGATATAAGTTCACACTTATATTCTCGATTTTCACCCTGAAGAATTAATTTTTTCGTTGAATAACATTGTCTATCGTCTTTGCCTTGAAAAATGGAATCTAAAAACATCTACTTTTTGCTAAATTATTTTGAAATTTTTCGAAAAAATTTTTGTCAAAATGTTTTTGGAAGCAATGTTGAGTGTACATGGAAACTCAACATACACTAATGCATCATTTTTCAAACGATCATAACTAATTCTTGTATCAAGCGTTTCTTGATGTAGCATAGTGCATTCGATGCGGATTTTTAAGCTGCGTCGATCTGTGTTATCAGATTTGCGCTAGCTTAAAAATGCACCGAGATATCAACTGATATAAGTTCAAACTTATATCCTCGATTTTCACCCTGAAGAATTAATTTTTTCGTTGAATAACATCGTCTATCGTCTTTGCCTTGAAAAATGGAATCTAAAAACATCTACTTTTTGCTAAATTATTTTGAAACTTTTCGAAAAAATTTTTGTCAAAATGTTTTTGGAAGCAATGTTGAGTGTACATGGAAACTCAACATACACTAATGCATCGTTTTTCAAACGATCATAACTAATTTTTGTATTAAGCGTTTCTCAATGTAGTATAGTGCATTCGATGCGGATTTTTAAGCTGCGTCGATCTGTGTTATCAGATTTGCGCTAGCTTAAAAATGCACCGAGATATCAACTGATATAAGTTCACACTTATATCCTCGATTTTCACCCTGAAGAATTAATTTTTTCGTTGAATAACATTGTCTATCGTCTTTGCCTTGAAAAATGAAATCTAAAAACATCTACTTTTTGCTAAATTATTTTGAAATTTTTCGAAAAAATTTTTGTCAAAATGTTTTTGGAAGCAATGTTGAGTGTACATGGAAACTCAACATACACTAATGCATCATTTTTCAAACGATCATAACTAATTTTTGTATTAAGCGTTTCTCAATGTAGTATAGTGCATTCGATGCGGATTTTTAAGCTGCGTCGATCTGTGTTATCAGATTTGCGCTAGCTTAAAAATGCACCGAGATATCAACTGATATAAGTTCACACTTATATTCTCGATTTTCACCCTGAAGAATTAATTTTTTCGTTGAATAACATTGTCTATCGTCTTTGCCTTGAAAAATGGAATCTGAAAACATCTACTTTTTGCTAAATTATTTTGAAATTTTTCGAAAAAGTTTTTGTCAAAATGTTTTTGGAAGCAATGTTGAGTGTACATGGAAACTCAACATACACTAATGCATCATTTTTCAAACGATCATAACTAATTTGTGTATTAAGCGTTTCTCAATGTAGTATAGTGCATTCGATGCGGATTTTTAAGCTGCGTCGATCTGTGTTATCAGATTTGCGGTAGCTTAAAAATGCACCGAGATATCAACTGATATAAGTTCACACTTATATCCTCGATTTTCACCCTGAAGAATTAATTTTTTCGTTGAATAACATTGTCTATCGTCTTTGCCTTGAAAAATGAAATCTAAAAACATCTACTTTTTGCTAAATTATTTTGAAATTTTTCGAAAAAATTTTTGTCAAAATGTTTTTGGAAGCAATGTTGAGTGTACATGGAAACTCAACATACACTAATGCATCATTTTTCAAACGATCATAACTAATTTTTGTATTAAGCGTTTCTCAATGTAGTATAGTGCATTCGATGCGGATTTTTAAGCTGCGTCGATCTGTGTTATCAGATTTGCGCTAGCTTAAAAATGCACCGAGATATCAACTGAAATAAGTTCACACTTATATTCTCGATTTTCACCCTGAAGAATTAATTTTTTCGTTGAATAACATTGTCTATCGTCTTTGCCTTGAAAAATGGAATCTAAAAACATCTACTTTTTGCTAAATTATTTTGAAATTTTTCGAAAAAATTTTTGTCAAAATGTTTTTGGAAGCAATGTTGAGTGTACATGGAAACTCAACATACACTAATGCATCATTTTTCAAACGATCATAACTAATTTTTGTATTAAGCGTTTCTCAATGTAGTATAGTGCATTCGATGCGGATTTTTAAGCTGCGTCGATCTGTGTTATCAGATTTGCGCTAGCTTAAAAATGCACCGAGATATCAACTGATATAAGTTCACACTTATATTCTCGATTTTCACCCTGAAGAATTAATTTTTTCGTTGAATAACATTGTCTATCGTCTTTGCCTTGAAAAATGGAATCTAAAAACATCTACTTTTTGCTAAATTATTTTGAAACTTTTCGAAAAAATTTTTGTCAAAATGTTTTTGGAAGCAATGTTGAGTGTACATGGAAACTCAACATACACTAATGCATCGTTTTTCAAACGATCATAACTAATTTTTGTATTAAGCGTTTCTCAATGTAGTATAGTGCATTCGATGCGGATTTTTAAGCTGCGTCGATCTGTGTTATCAGATTTGCGCTAGCTTAAAAATGCACCGAGATATCAACTGATATAAGTTCACACTTATATCCTCGATTTTCACCCTGAAGAATTAATTTTTTCGTTGAATAACATTGTCTATCGTCTTTGCCTTGAAAAATGAAATCTAAAAACATCTACTTTTTGCTAAATTATCTTGAAATTTTTCGAAAAAATTTTTGTCAAAATGTTTTTGGAAGCAATGTTGAGTGTACATGGAAACTCAACATACACTAATGCATCATTTTTCAAACGATCATAACTAATTTTTGTATTAAGCGTTTCTCAATGTAGTATAGTGCATTCGATGCGGATTTTTAAGCTGCGTCGATCTGTGTTATCAGATTTGCGCTAGCTTAAAAATGCACCGAGATATCAACTGATATAAGTTCACACTTATATTCTCGATTTTCACCCTGAAGAATTAATTTTTTCGTTGAATAACATTGTCTATCGTCTTTGCCTTGAAAAATGGAATCTGAAAACATCTACTTTTTGCTAAATTATTCTGAAATTTTTCGAAAAAGTTTTTGTCAAAATGTTTTTGGAAGCAATGTTGAGTGTACATGGAAACTCAACATACACTAATGCATCATTTTTCAAACGATCATAACTAATTTGTGTATTGAGCGTTTCTCAATGTAGTATAGTGCATTCGATGCGGATTTTTAAGCTGCGTCGATCTGTGTTATCAGATTTGCGGTAGCTTAAAAATGCACCGAGATATCAACTGATATAAGTTCACACTTATATCCTCGATTTTCACCCTGAAGAATTAATTTTTTCGTTGAATAACATTGTCTATCGTCTTTGCCTTGGAAAATGAAATCTAAAAACATCTACTTTTTGCTAAATTATTTTGAAATTTTTCGAAAAAATTTTTGTCAAAATGTTTTTGGAAGCAATGTTGAGTGTACATGGAAACTCAACATACACTAATGCATCATTTTTCAAACGATCATAACTAATTTTTGTATTAAGCGTTTCTCAATGTAGTATAGTGCATTCGATGCGGATTTTTAAGCTGCGTCGATCTGTGTTATCAGATTTGCGCTAGCTTAAAAATGCACCGAGATATCAACTGATATAAGTTCACACTTATATTCTCGATTTTCACCCTGAAGAATTAATTTTTTCGTTGAATAACATTGTCTATCGTCTTTGCCTTGAAAAATGGAATCTGAAAACATCTACTTTTTGCTAAATTATTTTGAAATTTTTCGAAAAAGTTTTTGTCAAAATGTTTTTGGAAGCAATGTTGAGTGTACATGGAAACTCAACATACACTAATGCATCATTTTTCAAACGATCATAACTAATTTGTGTATTGAGCGTTTCTCAATGTAGTATAGTGCATTCGATGCGGATTTTTAAGCTGCGTCGATCTGTGTTATCAGATTTGCGGTAGCTTAAAAATGCACCGAGATATCAACTGATATAAGTTCACACTTATATCCTCGATTTTCACCCTGAAGAATTAATTTTTTCGTTGAATAACATTGTCTATCGTCTTTGCCTTGGAAAATGAAATCTAAAAACATCTACTTTTTGCTAAATTATTTTGAAATTTTTCGAAAAAATTTTTGTCAAAATGTTTTTGGAAGCAATGTTGAGTGTACATGGAAACTCAACATACACTAATGCATCATTTTTCAAACGATCATAACTAATTTTTGTATTAAGCGTTTCTCAATGTAGTATAGTGCATTCGATGCGGATTTTTAAGCTGCGTCGATCTGTGTTATCAGATTTGCGCTAGCTTAAAAATGCACCGAGATATCAACTGAAATAAGTTCACACTTATATTCTCGATTTTCACCCTGAAGAATTAATTTTTTCGTTGAATAACATTGTCTATCGTCTTTGCCTTGAAAAATGGAATCTAAAAACATCTACTTTTTGCTAAATTATTTTGAAATTTTTCGAAAAAATTTTTGTCAAAATGTTTTTGGAAGCAATGTTGAGTGTACATGGAAACTCAACATACACTAATGCATCATTTTTCAAACGATCATAACTAATTTGTGTATTAAGCGTTTCTCAATGTAGTATAGTGCATTCGATGCGGATTTTTAAGCTGCGTCGATCTGTGTTATCAGATTTGCGGTAGCTTAAAAATGCACCGAGATATCAACTGATATAAGTTCACACTTATATCCTCGATTTTCACCCTGAAGAATTAATTTTTTCGTTGAATAACATTGTCTCTCGTCTTTGCCTTGAAAAATGGAATCTAAAAACATCTACTTTTTGCTAAATTATTTTGAAATTTTTCGAAAAAATTTTTGTCAAAATGTTTTTGGAAGCAATGTTAAGTGTACATGGAAACTCAACATACACTAATGCATCATTTTTCAAACAATCATAACTAATTTTTGTATTAAGCGTTTCTCAATGTAGTATAGTGCATTCGATGCGGATTTTTAAGCTGCGTCGATCTGTGTTATCAGATTTGCGCTAGCTTAAAAATGCACCGAGATATCAACTGATATAAGTTCACACTTATATCCTCGATTTTCACCCTGAAGAATTAATTTTTTCGTTGAATAACATTGTCTATCGTCTTTGCCTTGAAAAATGAAATCTAAAAACATCTACTTTTTGCTAAATTATTTTGAAATTTTTCGAAAAAATTTTTGTCAAAATGTTTTTGGAAGCAATGTTGAGTGTACATGGAAACTCAACATACACTAATGCATCATTTTTCAAACGATCATAACTAATTTTTGTATTAAGCGTTTCTCAATGTAGTATAGTGCATTCGATGCGGATTTTTAAGCTGCGTCGATCTTTTAAGCTGCGTCGATCTCTGTTATCAGATTTGCGCTAGCTTAAAAATGCACCGAGATATCAACTGAAATAAGTTCACACTTATATTCTCGATTTTCACCCTGAAGAATTAATTTTTTCGTTGAATAACATTGTCTATCGTCTTTGCCTTGAAAAATGGAATCTAAAAACATCTACTTTTTGCTAAATTATTTTGAAATTTTTCGAAAAAATTTTTGTCAAAATGTTTTTGGAAGCAATGTTGAGTGTACATGGAAACTCAACATACACTAATGCATCATTTTTCAAACGATCATAACTAATTTTTGTATTAAGCGTTTCTCAATGTAGTATAGTGCATTCGATGCGGATTTTTAAGCTGCGTCGATCTGTGTTATCAGATTTGCGCTAGCTTAAAAATGCACCGAGATATCAACTGATATAAGTTCACACTTATATTCTCGATTTTCACCCTGAAGAATTAATTTTTTCGTTGAATAACATTGTCTATCGTCTTTGCCTTGAAAAATGGAATCTAAAAACATCTACTTTTTGCTAAATTATTTTGAAACTTTTCGAAAAAATTTTTGTCAAAATGTTTTTGGAAGCAATGTTGAGTGTACATGGAAACTCAACATACACTAATGCATCGTTTTTCAAACGATCATAACTAATTTTTGTATTAAGCGTTTCTCAATGTAGTATAGTGCATTCGATGCGGATTTTTAAGCTGCGTCGATCTGTGTTATCAGATTTGCGCTAGCTTAAAAATGCACCGAGATATCAACTGATATAAGTTCACACTTATATCCTCGATTTTCACCCTGAAGAATTAATTTTTTCGTTGAATAACATTGTCTATCGTCTTTGCCTTGAAAAATGAAATCTAAAAACATCTACTTTTTGCTAAATTATCTTGAAATTTTTCGAAAAAATTTTTGTCAAAATGTTTTTGGAAGCAATGTTGAGTGTACATGGAAACTCAACATACACTAATGCATCATTTTTCAAACGATCATAACTAATTTTTGTATTAAGCGTTTCTCAATGTAGTATAGTGCATTCGATGCGGATTTTTAAGCTGCGTCGATCTGTGTTATCAGATTTGCGCTAGCTTAAAAATGCACCGAGATATCAACTGATATAAGTTCACACTTATATTCTCGATTTTCACCCTGAAGAATTAATTTTTTCGTTGAATAACATTGTCTATCGTCTTTGCCTTGAAAAATGGAATCTGAAAACATCTACTTTTTGCTAAATTATTTTGAAATTTTTCGAAAAAGTTTTTGTCAAAATGTTTTTGGAAGCAATGTTGAGTGTACATGGAAACTCAACATACACTAATGCATCATTTTTCAAACGATCATAACTAATTTGTGTATTGAGCGTTTCTCAATGTAGTATAGTGCATTCGATGCGGATTTTTAAGCTGCGTCGATCTGTGTTATCAGATTTGCGGTAGCTTAAAAATGCACCGAGATATCAACTGATATAAGTTCACACTTATATCCTCGATTTTCACCCTGAAGAATTAATTTTTTCGTTGAATAACATTGTCTATCGTCTTTGCCTTGGAAAATGAAATCTAAAAACATCTACTTTTTGCTAAATTATTTTGAAATTTTTCGAAAAAATTTTTGTCAAAATGTTTTTGGAAGCAATGTTGAGTGTACATGGAAACTCAACATACACTAATGCATCATTTTTCAAACGATCATAACTAATTTTTGTATTGAGCGTTTCTCAATGTAGTATAGTGCATTCGATGCGGATTTTTAAGCTGCGTCGATCTGTGTTATCAGATTTGCGCTAGCTTAAAAATGCACCGAGATATCAACTGAAATAAGTTCACACTTATATTCTCGATTTTCACCCTGAAGAATTAATTTTTTCGTTGAATAACATTGTCTATCGTCTTTGCCTTGAAAAATGGAATCTAAAAACATCTACTTTTTGCTAAATTATTTTGAAATTTTTCGAAAAAATTTTTGTCAAAATGTTTTTGGAAGCAATGTTGAGTGTACATGGAAACTCAACATACACTAATGCATCATTTTTCAAACGATCATAACTAATTTGTGTATTAAGCGTTTCTCAATGTAGTATAGTGCATTCGATGCGGATTTTTAAGCTGCGTCGATCTGTGTTATCAGATTTGCGGTAGCTTAAAAATGCACCGAGATATCAACTGATATAAGTTCACACTTATATCCTCGATTTTCACCCTGAAGAATTAATTTTTTCGTTGAATAACATTGTCTCTCGTCTTTGCCTTGAAAAATGGAATCTAAAAACATCTACTTTTTGCTAAATTATTTTGAAATTTTTCGAAAAAATTTTTGTCAAAATGTTTTTGGAAGCAATGTTAAGTGTACATGGAAACTCAACATACACTAATGCATCATTTTTCAAACGATCATAACTAATTTTTGTATTAAGCGTTTCTCAATGTAGTATAGTGCATTCGATGCGGATTTTTAAGCTGCGTCGATCTGTGTTATCAGATTTGCGCTAGCTTAAAAATGCACCGAGATATCAACTGATATAAGTTCACACTTATATCCTCGATTTTCACCCTGAAGAATTACTTTTTTCGTTGAATAACATTGTCTATCGTCTTTGCCTTGAAAAATGGAATCTAAAAACATCTACTTTTTGCTAAATTATTTTGAAATTTTTCGAAAAAATTTTTGTCAAAATGTTTTTGGAAGCAATGTTGAGTGTACATGGAAACTCAACATACACTAATGCATCATTTTTCAAACGATCATAACTAATTTGTGTATTGAGCGTTTCTCAATGTAGTATAGTGCATTTGATGCGGATTTTTAAGCTGCGTCGATCTGTGTTATCAGATTTGCGCTAGCTTAAAAATGCACCGAGATATCAACTGATATAAGTTCACACCTATATCCTCGATTTTCACCCTGAAGAATTAATTTTTTCGTTGAATAACATTGTCCATCGTCTTTGCCTTAAGAAAAGGAATCTAAAAACATCTACTTTTTGCTAAATTATTTTGAAATTTTTCGAAAAAATTTTTGTCAAAATGTTTTTGGAAGCAATGTTGTGTGTACATGGAAACTCAACATACACTAATGCATCATTTTTCAAACGATCATAACTAATTTTTGTATCAAGCGTTTCTCAATGTAGTATAGTGCATTCGATGCGGATTTTTAAGCTGCGTCGATCTGTGTTATCATATTTGCGCTAGCTTAAAAATGCACCGAGATATCAACTGATATAAGTTCACACTTATATCCTCGATTTTCACCCTGAAGAATTAATTTTTTCGTTGAATAACATTGTCTATCGTCTTTGCCTTGAAAAATGGAATCTAAAAACATCTACTTTTTGCTAAATTATTTTGAAATTTTTCGAAAAAATTTTTGTCAAAATGTTTTTGGAAGCAATGTTAAGTGTACATGGAAACTCAACATACACTAATGCATCATTTTTCAAACGATCATAACTAATTTTTGTATTAAGCGTTTCTCAATGTAGTATAGTGCATTCGATGCGGATTTTTAAGCTGCGTCGATCTGTGTTATCAGATTTGCGCTAGCTTAAAAATGCACCGAGATATCAACTGATATAAGTTCACACTTATATCCTCGATTTTCACCCTGAAGAATTAATTTTTTCGTTGAATAACATTGTCTATCGTCTTTGCCTTGAAAAATGGAATCTAAAAACATCTACTTTTTGCTAAATTATTTTGAAATTTTTCGAAAAAATTTTTGTCAAAATGTTTTTGGAAGCAATGTTAAGTGTACATGGAAACTCAACATACACTAATGCATCATTTTTCAAACGATCATAACTAATTTTTGTATTAAGCGTTTCTCAATGTAGTATAGTGCATTCGATGCGGATTTTTAAGCTGCGTCGATCTGTGTTATCAGATTTGCGCTAGCTTAAAAATGCACCGAGATATCAACTGATATAAGTTCACACTTATATCCTCGATTTTCACCCTGAAGAATTACTTTTTTCGTTGAATAACATTGTCTATCGTCTTTGCCTTGAAAAATGGAATCTAAAAACATCTACTTTTTGCTAAATTATTTTGAAATTTTTCGAAAAAATTTTTGTCAAAATGTTTTTGGAAGCAATGTTGAGTGTACATGGAAACTCAACATACACTAATGCATCATTTTTCAAACGATCATAACTAATTTGTGTATTGAGCGTTTCTCAATGTAGTATAGTGCATTCGATGCGGATTTTTAAGCTGCGTCGATCTGTGTTATCAGATTTGCGCTAGCTTAAAAATGCACCGAGATATCAACTGATATAAGTTCACACCTATATCCTCGATTTTCACCCTGAAGAATTAATTTTTTCGTTGAATAACATTGTCCATCGTCTTTGCCTTAAGAAAAGGAATCTAAAAACATCTACTTTTTGCTAAATTATTTTGAAATTTTTCGAAAAAATTTTTGTCAAAATGTTTTTGGAAGCAATGTTGTGTGTACATGGAAACTCAACATACACTAATGCATCATTTTTCAAACGATCATAACTAATTTTTGTATCAAGCGTTTCTCAATGTAGTATAGTGCATTCGATGCGGATTTTTAAGCTGCGTCGATCTGTGTTATCATATTTGCGCTAGCTTAAAAATGCACCGAGATATCAACTGATATAAGTTCACACTTATATCCTCGATTTTCACCCTGAAGAATTAATTTTTTCGTTGAATAACATTGTCCATCGTCTTTGCCTTAAAAAAAGGAATTTAAAAACATCTACTTTTTGCTAAATTATTTTGAAATTTTTCGAAAAAATTTTTGTCAAAATGTTTTTGGAAGCAATGTTGAGTGTACATGGAAACTCAACATACACTAATGCATCATTTTTCAAACGATCATAACTAATTTTTGTATCAAGCGTTTCTTGATGTAGTATAGTGCATTCGATGCGGATTTTTAAGCTGCGTCGATCTGTGTTATCAGATTTGCGCTAGCTTAAAAATGCACCGAGATATCAACTGATATAAGTTCACACTTATATCCTCGAGTTTCACCCTGAAGAATTAATTTTTTCGTTGAATAACATTGTCCATCGTCTTTGCCTTAAGAAAAGGAATCTAAAAACATCTACTTTTTGCTAAATTATTTTGAAATTTTTCGAAAAAATTTTTGTCAAAATGTTTTTGGAAGCAATGTTGTGTGTACATGGAAACTCAACATACACTAATGCATCATTTTTCAAACGATCATAACTAATTTTTGTATCAAGCGTTTCTCGATGTAGTATAGTGCATTCGATGCGGATTTTTAAGCTGCGTCGATCTGTGTTATCAGATTTGCGCTAGCTTAAAAATGCACCGAGATATCAACTGATATAAGTTCACACCTATATCCTCGATTTTCACCCTGAAGAATTAATTTTTTCGTTGAATAACATTGTCCATCGTCTTTGCCTTAAGAAAAGGAATCTAAAAACATCTACTTTTTGCTAAATTATTTTGAAATTTTTCGAAAAAATTTTTGTCAAAATGTTTTTGGAAGCAATGTTGAGTGTACATGGAAACTCAACATACACTAATGCATCATTTTTCAAACGATCATAACTAATTTGTGTATTAAGCGTTTCTCAATGTAGTATAGTGCATTCGATGCGGATTTTTAAGCTGCGTCGATCTGTGTTATCAGATTTGCGCTAGCTTAAAAATGCACCGAGATATCAACTGATATAAGTTCACACTTATATCCTCGATTTTCACCCTGAAGAATTAATTTTTTCGTTGAATAACATTGTCTATCGTCTTTGCCTTGAAAAATGGAATCTAAAAACATCTACTTTTTGCTAAATTATTTTGAAATTTTTCGAAAAAATTTTTGTCAAAATGTTTTTGGAAGCAATGTTGAGTGTACATGGAAACTCAACATACACTAATGCATCATTTTTCAAACGATCATAACTAATTTGTGTATTAAGCGTTTCTCAATGTAGTATAGTGCATTCGATGCGGATTTTTAAGCTGCGTCGATCTGTGTTATCAGATTTGCGCTAGCTTAAAAATGCACCGAGATATCAACTGATATAAGTTCACACTTATATCCTCGATTTTCACCCTGAAGAATTAATTTTTTCGTTGAATAACATTGTCTATCGTCTTTGCCTTGAAAAATGGAATCTAAAAACATCTACTTTTTGCTAAATTATTTTGAAATTTTTCGAAAAAATTTTTGTCAAAATGTTTTTGGAAGCAATGTTGAGTGTACATGGAAACTCAACATACACTAATGCATCATTTTTCAAACGATCATAACTAATTTTTGTATCAAGCGTTTTTTGATGTAGTATAGTGCATTCGATGCGGATTTTTAAGCTGCGTCGATCTGTGTTATCAGATTTGCGCTAGCTTAAAAATGCACCGAGATATCAACTGATATAAGTTCACACTTATATCCTCGATTTTCACCCTGAAGAATTAATTTTTTCGTTGAATAACATTGTCTATCGTCTTTGCCTTGAAAAATGGAATCTAAAAACATCTACTTTTTGCTAAATTATTTTGAAATTTTTCGAAAAAATTTTTGTCAAAATGTTTTTGGAAGCAATGTTGAGTGTACATGGAAACTCAACATACACTAATGCATCATTTTTCAAACGATCATAACTAATTTTTGTATCAAGCGTTTTTTGATGTAGTATAGTGCATTCGATGCGGATTTTTAAGCTGCGTCGATCTGTGTTATCAGATTTGCGCTAGCTTAAAAATGCACCGAGATATCAACTGATATAAGTTCACACTTATATCCTCGATTTTCACCCTGAAGAATTAATTTTTTCGTTGAATAACATTGTCCATCGTCTTTGCCTTAAAAAAAGGAATTTAAAAACATCTACTTTTTGCTAAATTATTTTGAAATTTTTCGAAAAAATTTTTGTCAAAATGTTTTTGGAAGCAATGTTGAGTGTACATGGAAACTCAACATACACTAATGCATCATTTTTCAAACGATCATAACTAATTTTTGTATCAAGCGTTTCTTGATGTAGTATAGTGCATTCGATGCGGATTTTTAAGCTGCGTCGATCTGTGTTATCAGATTTGCGCTAGCTTAAAAATGCACCGAGATATCAACTGATATAAGTTCACACTTATATCCTCGATTTTCACCCTGAAGATTTAATTTTTTCGTTGAATAACATTGTCTATCGTCTTTGCCTTGAAAAATGGAATCTAAAAACATCTACTTTTTGCTAAATTATTTTGAAATTTTTCGAAAAAATTTTTGTCAAAATGTTTTTGGAAGCAATGTTGAGTGTACATGGAAACTCAACATACACTAATGCATCATTTTTCAAACGATCATAACTAATTTTTGTATCAAGCGTTTCTTGATGTAGTATAGTGCATTCGATGCGGATTTTTAAGCTGCGTCGATCTGTGTTATCAGATTTGCGCTAGCTTAAAAATGCACCGAGATATCAACTGATATAAGTTCACACTTATATCCTCGATTTTCACCCTGAAGAATTAATTTTTTCGTTGAATAACATTGTCCATCGTCTTTGCCTTAAAAAAAGGAATTTAAAAACATCTACTTTTTGCTAAATTATTTTGAAATTTTTCGAAAAAATTTTTGTCAAAATGTTTTTGGAAGCAATGTTGAGTGTACATGGAAACTCAACATACACTAATGCATCATTTTTCAAACGATCATAACTAATTTTTGTATTAAGCGTTTCTCAATGTAGTATAGTGCATTCGATGCGGATTTTTAAGCTGCGTCGATCTGTGTTATCAGATTTGCGCTAGCTTAAAAATG
The DNA here is from genome assembly GCA_964057225.1 of Auanema rhodensis. Lineage (NCBI taxonomy): Eukaryota > Metazoa > Nematoda > Chromadorea > Rhabditida > Rhabditidae > Auanema > Auanema rhodense. The sequence goes on along the minus strand of OZ059899.1, from coordinate 1,283,755 downwards.
CACCGAGATATCAACTGATATAAGTTCACACTTATATTCTCGATTTTCACCCTGAAGAATTAATTTTTTCGTTGAATAACATTGTCTATCGTCTTTGCCTTGAAAAATGGAATCTAAAAACATCTACTTTTTGCTAAATTATTTTGAAACTTTTCGAAAAAATTTTTGTCAAAATGTTTTTGGAAGCAATGTTGAGTGTACATGGAAACTCAACATACACTAATGCATCGTTTTTCAAACGATCATAACTAATTTTTGTATTAAGCGTTTCTCAATGTAGTATAGTGCATTCGATGCGGATTTTTAAGCTGCGTCGATCTGTGTTATCAGATTTGCGCTAGCTTAAAAATGCACCGAGATATCAACTGATATAAGTTCACACTTATATCCTCGATTTTCACCCTGAAGAATTAATTTTTTCGTTGAATAACATTGTCTATCGTCTTTGCCTTGAAAAATGAAATCTAAAAACATCTACTTTTTGCTAAATTATTTTGAAATTTTTCGAAAAAATTTTTGTCAAAATGTTTTTGGAAGCAATGTTGAGTGTACATGGAAACTCAACATACACTAATGCATCATTTTTCAAACGATCATAACTAATTTTTGTATTAAGCGTTTCTCAATGTAGTATAGTGCATTCGATGCGGATTTTTAAGCTGCGTCGATCTGTGTTATCAGATTTGCGCTAGCTTAAAAATGCACCGAGATATCAACTGATATAAGTTCACACTTATATTCTCGATTTTCACCCTGAAGAATTAATTTTTTCGTTGAATAACATTGTCTATCGTCTTTGCCTTGAAAAATGGAATCTGAAAACATCTACTTTTTGCTAAATTATTTTGAAATTTTTCGAAAAAGTTTTTGTCAAAATGTTTTTGGAAGCAATGTTGAGTGTACATGGAAACTCAACATACACTAATGCATCATTTTTCAAACGATCATAACTAATTTGTGTATTGAGCGTTTCTCAATGTAGTATAGTGCATTCGATGCGGATTTTTAAGCTGCGTCGATCTGTGTTATCAGATTTGCGGTAGCTTAAAAATGCACCGAGATATCAACTGATATAAGTTCACACTTATATCCTCGATTTTCACCCTGAAGAATTAATTTTTTCGTTGAATAACATTGTCTATCGTCTTTGCCTTGAAAAATGAAATCTAAAAACATCTACTTTTTGCTAAATTATTTTGAAATTTTTCGAAAAAATTTTTGTCAAAATGTTTTTGGAAGCAATGTTGAGTGTACATGGAAACTCAACATACACTAATGCATCATTTTTCAAACGATCATAACTAATTTTTGTATTAAGCGTTTCTCAATGTAGTATAGTGCATTCGATGCGGATTTTTAAGCTGCGTCGATCTGTGTTATCAGATTTGCGCTAGCTTAAAAATGCACCGAGATATCAACTGAAATAAGTTCACACTTATATTCTCGATTTTCACCCTGAAGAATTAATTTTTTCGTTGAATAACATTGTCTATCGTCTTTGCCTTGAAAAATGGAATCTAAAAACATCTACTTTTTGCTAAATTATTTTGAAATTTTTCGAAAAAATTTTTGTCAAAATGTTTTTGGAAGCAATGTTGAGTGTACATGGAAACTCAACATACACTAATGCATCATTTTTCAAACGATCATAACTAATTTGTGTATTAAGCGTTTCTCAATGTAGTATAGTGCATTCGATGCGGATTTTTAAGCTGCGTCGATCTGTGTTATCAGATTTGCGGTAGCTTAAAAATGCACCGAGATATCAACTGATATAAGTTCACACTTATATCCTCGATTTTCACCCTGAAGAATTAATTTTTTCGTTGAATAACATTGTCCATCGTCTTTGCCTTAAAAAAAGGAATTTAAAAACATCTACTTTTTGCTAAATTATTTTGAAATTTTTCGAAAAAATTTTTGTCAAAATGTTTTTGGAAGCAATGTTGAGTGTACATGGAAACTCAACATACACTAATGCATCATTTTTCAAACGATCATAACTAATTTTTGTATTAAGCGTTTCTCAATGTAGTATAGTGCATTCGATGCGGATTTTTAAGCTGCGTCGATCTGTGTTATCAGATTTGCGCTAGCTTAAAAATGCACCGAGATATCAACTGAAATAAGTTCACACTTATATTCTCGATTTTCACCCTGAAGAATTAATTTTTTCGTTGAATAACATTGTCTATCGTCTTTGCCTTGAAAAATGGAATCTAAAAACATCTACTTTTTGCTAAATTATTTTGAAATTTTTCGAAAAAATTTTTGTCAAAATGTTTTTGGAAGCAATGTTGAGTGTACATGGAAACTCAACATACACTAATGCATCATTTTTCAAACGATCATAACTAATTTGTGTATTAAGCGTTTCTCAATGTAGTATAGTGCATTCGATGCGGATTTTTAAGCTGCGTCGATCTGTGTTATCAGATTTGCGGTAGCTTAAAAATGCACCGAGATATCAACTGATATAAGTTCACACTTATATCCTCGATTTTCACCCTGAAGAATTAATTTTTTCGTTGAATAACATTGTCTATCGTCTTTGCCTTGAAAAATGGAATCTAAAAACATCTACTTTTTGCTAAATTATTTTGAAATTTTTCGAAAAAATTTTTGTCAAAATGTTTTTGGAAGCAATGTTAAGTGTACATGGAAACTCAACATACACTAATGCATCATTTTTCAAACGATCATAACTAATTTTTGTATTAAGCGTTTCTCAATGTAGTATAGTGCATTCGATGCGGATTTTTAAGCTGCGTCGATCTGTGTTATCAGATTTGCGCTAGCTTAAAAATGCACCGAGATATCAACTGATATAAGTTCACACTTATATCCTCGATTTTCACCCTGAAGAATTACTTTTTTCGTTGAATAACATTGTCTATCGTCTTTGCCTTGAAAAATGGAATCCAAAAACATCTACTTTTTGCTAAATTATTTTGAAATTTTTCGAAAAAATTTTTGTCAAAATGTTTTTGGAAGCAATGTTGAGTGTACATGGAAACTCAACATACACTAATGCATCATTTTTCAAACGATCATAACTAATTTTTGTATCAAGCGTTTCTCAATGTAGTATAGTGCATTCGATGCGGATTTTTAAGCTGCGTCGATCTGTGTTATCATATTTGCGCTAGCTTAAAAATGCACCGAGATATCAACTGATATAAGTTCACACTTATATCCTCGATTTTCACCCTGAAGAATTAATTTTTTCGTTGAATAACATTGTCTATCGTCTTTGCCTTGAAAAATGGAATCTAAAAACATCTACTTTTTGCTAAATTATTTTGAAATTTTTCGAAAAAATTTTTGTCAAAATGTTTTTGGAAGCAATGTTAAGTGTACATGGAAACTCAACATACACTAATGCATCATTTTTCAAACGATCATAACTAATTTTTGTATTAAGCGTTTCTCAATGTAGTATAGTGCATTCGATGCGGATTTTTAAGCTGCGTCGATCTGTGTTATCAGATTTGCGCTAGCTTAAAAATGCACCGAGATATCAACTGATATAAGTTCACACTTATATCCTCGATTTTCACCCTGAAGAATTAATTTTTTCGTTGAATAACATTGTCTATCGTCTTTGCCTTGAAAAATGGAATCTAAAAACATCTACTTTTTGCTAAATTATTTTGAAATTTTTCGAAAAAATTTTTGTCAAAATGTTTTTGGAAGCAATGTTAAGTGTACATGGAAACTCAACATACACTAATGCATCATTTTTCAAACGATCATAACTAATTTTTGTATTAAGCGTTTCTCAATGTAGTATAGTGCATTCGATGCGGATTTTTAAGCTGCGTCGATCTGTGTTATCAGATTTGCGCTAGCTTAAAAATGCACCGAGATATCAACTGATATAAGTTCACACTTATATCCTCGATTTTCACCCTGAAGAATTACTTTTTTCGTTGAATAACATTGTCTATCGTCTTTGCCTTGAAAAATGGAATCTAAAAACATCTACTTTTTGCTAAATTATTTTGAAATTTTTCGAAAAAATTTTTGTCAAAATGTTTTTGGAAGCAATGTTGAGTGTACATGGAAACTCAACATACACTAATGCATCATTTTTCAAACGATCATAACTAATTTGTGTATTGAGCGTTTCTCAATGTAGTATAGTGCATTTGATGCGGATTTTTAAGCTGCGTCGATCTGTGTTATCAGATTTGCGCTAGCTTAAAAATGCACCGAGATATCAACTGATATAAGTTCACACCTATATCCTCGATTTTCACCCTGAAGAATTAATTTTTTCGTTGAATAACATTGTCCATCGTCTTTGCCTTAAGAAAAGGAATCTAAAAACATCTACTTTTTGCTAAATTATTTTGAAATTTTTCGAAAAAAGTTTTGTCAAAATGTTTTTGGAAGCAATGTTGAGTGTACATGGAAACTCAACATACACTAATGCATCATTTTTCAAACGATCATAACTAATTTGTGTATTGAGCGTTTCTCAATGTAGTATAGTGCATTTGATGCGGATTTTTAAGCTGCGTCGATCTGTGTTATCAGATTTGCGCTAGCTTAAAAATGCACCGAGATATCAACTGATATAAGTTCACACCTATATCCTCGATTTTCACCCTGAAGAATTAATTTTTTCGTTGAATAACATTGTCCATCGTCTTTGCCTTAAGAAAAGGAATCTAAAAACATCTACTTTTTGCTAAATTATTTTGAAATTTTTCGAAAAAATTTTTGTCAAAATGTTTTTGGAAGCAATGTTGTGTGTACATGGAAACTCAACATACACTAATGCATCATTTTTCAAACGATCATAACTAATTTTTGTATCAAGCGTTTCTCAATGTAGTATAGTGCATTCGATGCGGATTTTTAAGCTGCGTCGATCTGTGTTATCATATTTGCGCTAGCTTAAAAATGCACCGAGATATCAACTGATATAAGTTCACACTTATATCCTCGATTTTCACCCTGAAGAATTAATTTTTTCGTTGAATAACATTGTCTATCGTCTTTGCCTTGAAAAATGGAATCTAAAAACATCTACTTTTTGCTAAATTATTTTGAAATTTTTCGAAAAAATTTTTGTCAAAATGTTTTTGGAAGCAATGTTAAGTGTACATGGAAACTCAACATACACTAATGCATCATTTTTCAAACGATCATAACTAATTTTTGTATTAAGCGTTTCTCAATGTAGTATAGTGCATTCGATGCGGATTTTTAAGCTGCGTCGATCTGTGTTATCAGATTTGCGCTAGCTTAAAAATGCACCGAGATATCAACTGATATAAGTTCACACTTATATCCTCGATTTTCACCCTGAAGAATTAATTTTTTCGTTGAATAACATTGTCTATCGTCTTTGCCTTGAAAAATGGAATCTAAAAACATCTACTTTTTGCTAAATTATTTTGAAATTTTTCGAAAAAATTTTTGTCAAAATGTTTTTGGAAGCAATGTTAAGTGTACATGGAAACTCAACATACACTAATGCATCATTTTTCAAACGATCATAACTAATTTTTGTATTAAGCGTTTCTCAATGTAGTATAGTGCATTTGATGCGGATTTTTAAGCTGCGTCGATCTGTGTTATCAGATTTGCGCTAGCTTAAAAATGCACCGAGATATCAACTGATATAAGTTCACACCTATATCCTCGATTTTCACCCTGAAGAATTAATTTTTTCGTTGAATAACATTGTCCATCGTCTTTGCCTTAAGAAAAGGAATCTAAAAACATCTACTTTTTGCTAAATTATTTTGAAATTTTTCGAAAAAATTTTTGTCAAAATGTTTTTGGAAGCAATGTTGTGTGTACATGGAAACTCAACATACACTAATGCATCATTTTTCAAACGATCATAACTAATTTTTGTATCAAGCGTTTCTCAATGTAGTATAGTGCATTCGATGCGGATTTTTAAGCTGCGTCGATCTGTGTTATCATATTTGCGCTAGCTTAAAAATGCACCGAGATATCAACTGATATAAGTTCACACTTATATCCTCGATTTTCACCCTGAAGAATTAATTTTTTCGTTGAATAACATTGTCTATCGTCTTTGCCTTGAAAAATGGAATCTAAAAACATCTACTTTTTGCTAAATTATTTTGAAATTTTTCGAAAAAATTTTTGTCAAAATGTTTTTGGAAGCAATGTTAAGTGTACATGGAAACTCAACATACACTAATGCATCATTTTTCAAACGATCATAACTAATTTTTGTATTAAGCGTTTCTCAATGTAGTATAGTGCATTCGATGCGGATTTTTAAGCTGCGTCGATCTGTGTTATCAGATTTGCGCTAGCTTAAAAATGCACCGAGATATCAACTGATATAAGTTCACACTTATATCCTCGATTTTCACCCTGAAGAATTAATTTTTTCGTTGAATAACATTGTCTATCGTCTTTGCCTTGAAAAATGGAATCTAAAAACATCTACTTTTTGCTAAATTATTTTGAAATTTTTCGAAAAAATTTTTGTCAAAATGTTTTTGGAAGCAATGTTAAGTGTACATGGAAACTCAACATACACTAATGCATCATTTTTCAAACGATCATAACTAATTTTTGTATTAAGCGTTTCTCAATGTAGTATAGTGCATTCGATGCGGATTTTTAAGCTGCGTCGATCTGTGTTATCAGATTTGCGCTAGCTTAAAAATGCACCGAGATATCAACTGATATAAGTTCACACTTATATCCTCGATTTTCACCCTGAAGAATTACTTTTTTCGTTGAATAACATTGTCTATCGTCTTTGCCTTGAAAAATGGAATCTAAAAACATCTACTTTTTGCTAAATTATTTTGAAATTTTTCGAAAAAATTTTTGTCAAAATGTTTTTGGAAGCAATGTTGAGTGTACATGGAAACTCAACATACACTAATGCATCATTTTTCAAACGATCATAACTAATTTGTGTATTGAGCGTTTCTCAATGTAGTATAGTGCATTTGATGCGGATTTTTAAGCTGCGTCGATCTGTGTTATCAGATTTGCGCTAGCTTAAAAATGCACCGAGATATCAACTGATATAAGTTCACACCTATATCCTCGATTTTCACCCTGAAGAATTAATTTTTTCGTTGAATAACATTGTCCATCGTCTTTGCCTTAAGAAAAGGAATCTAAAAACATCTACTTTTTGCTAAATTATTTTGAAATTTTTCGAAAAAATTTTTGTCAAAATGTTTTTGGAAGCAATGTTGTGTGTACATGGAAACTCAACATACACTAATGCATCATTTTTCAAACGATCATAACTAATTTTTGTATCAAGCGTTTCTCAATGTAGTATAGTGCATTCAATGCGGATTTTTAAGCTGCGTCGATCTGTGTTATCATATTTGCGCTAGCTTAAAAATGCACCGAGATATCAACTGATATAAGTTCACACTTATATCCTCGATTTTCACCCTGAAGAATTAATTTTTTCGTTGAATAACATTGTCTATCGTCTTTGCCTTGAAAAATGGAATCTAAAAACATCTACTTTTTGCTAAATTATTTTGAAATTTTTCGAAAAAATTTTTGTCAAAATGTTTTTGGAAGCAATGTTAAGTGTACATGGAAACTCAACATACACTAATGCATCATTTTTCAAACGATCATAACTAATTTTTGTATTAAGCGTTTCTCAATGTAGTATAGTGCATTCGATGCGGATTTTTAAGCTGCGTCGATCTGTGTTATCAGATTTGCGCTAGCTTAAAAATGCACCGAGATATCAACTGATATAAGTTCACACTTATATCCTCGATTTTCACCCTGAAGAATTAATTTTTTCGTTGAATAACATTGTCTATCGTCTTTGCCTTGAAAAATGGAATCTAAAAACATCTACTTTTTGCTAAATTATTTTGAAATTTTTCGAAAAAATTTTTGTCAAAATGTTTTTGGAAGCAATGTTAAGTGTACATGGAAACTCAACATACACTAATGCATCATTTTTCAAACGATCATAACTAATTTTTGTATTAAGCGTTTCTCAATGTAGTATAGTGCATTCGATGCGGATTTTTAAGCTGCGTCGATCTGTGTTATCAGATTTGCGCTAGCTTAAAAATGCACCGAGATATCAACTGATATAAGTTCACACTTATATCCTCGATTTTCACCCTGAAGAATTACTTTTTTCGTTGAATAACATTGTCTATCGTCTTTGCCTTGAAAAATGGAATCTAAAAACATTTACTTTTTGCTAAATTATTTTGAAATTTTTCGAAAAAATTTTTGTCAAAATGTTTTTGGAAGCAATGTTGAGTGTACATGGAAACTCAACATACACTAATGCATCATTTTTCAAACGATCATAACTAATTTGTGTATTGAGCGTTTTTCAATGTAGTATAGTGCATTCGATGCGGATTTTTAAGCTGCGTCGATCTGTGTTATCAGATTTGCGCTAGCTTAAAAATGCACCGAGATATCAACTGATATAAGTTCACACCTATATCCTCGATTTTCACCCTGAAGAATTAATTTTTTCGTTGAATAACATTGTCCATCGTCTTTGCCTTAAGAAAAGGAATCTAAAAACATCTACTTTTTGCTAAATTATTTTGAAATTTTTCGAAAAAATTTTTGTCAAAATGTTTTTGGAAGCAATGTTGTGTGTACATGGAAACTCAACATACACTAATGCATCATTTTTCAAACGATCATAACTAATTTTTGTATCAAGCGTTTCTCAATGTAGTATAGTGCATTCGATGCGGATTTTTAAGCTGCGTCGATCTGTGTTATCATATTTGCGCTAGCTTAAAAATGCACCGAGATATCAACTGATATAAGTTCACACTTATATCCTCGATTTTCACCCTGAAGAATTAATTTTTTCGTTGAATAACATTGTCCATCGTCTTTGCCTTAAAAAAAGGAATTTAAAAACATCTACTTTTTGCTAAATTATTTTGAAATTTTTCGAAAAAATTTTTGTCAAAATGTTTTTGGAAGCAATGTTGAGTGTACATGGAAACTCAACATACACTAATGCATCATTTTTCAAACGATCATAACTAATTTTTGTATCAAGCGTTTCTTGATGTAGTATAGTGCATTCGATGCGGATTTTTAAGCTGCGTCGATCTGTGTTATCAGATTTGCGCTAGCTTAAAAATGCACCGAGATATCAACTGATATAAGTTCACACTTATATCCTCGAGTTTCACCCTGAAGAATTAATTTTTTCGTTGAATAACATTGTCCATCGTCTTTGCCTTAAGAAAAGGAATCTAAAAACATCTACTTTTTGCTAAATTATTTTGAAATTTTTCGAAAAAATTTTTGTCAAAATGTTTTTGGAAGCAATGTTGTGTGTACATGGAAACTCAACATACACTAATGCATCATTTTTCAAACGATCATAACTAATTTTTGTATCAAGCGTTTCTCGATGTAGTATAGTGCATTCGATGCGGATTTTTAAGCTGCGTCGATCTGTGTTATCAGATTTGCGCTAGCTTAAAAATGCACCGAGATATCAACTGATATAAGTTCACACCTATATCCTCGATTTTCACCCTGAAGAATTAATTTTTTCGTTGAATAACATTGTCCATCGTCTTTGCCTTAAGAAAAGGAATCTAAAAACATCTACTTTTTGCTAAATTATTTTGAAATTTTTCGAAAAAATTTTTGTCAAAATGTTTTTGGAAGCAATGTTGAGTGTACATGGAAACTCAACATACACTAATGCATCATTTTTCAAACGATCATAACTAATTTGTGTATTAAGCGTTTCTCAATGTAGTATAGTGCATTCGATGCGGATTTTTAAGCTGCGTCGATCTGTGTTATCAGATTTGCGCTAGCTTAAAAATGCACCGAGATATCAACTGATATAAGTTCACACTTATATCCTCGATTTTCACCCTGAAGAATTAATTTTTTCGTTGAATAACATTGTCTATCGTCTTTGCCTTGAAAAATGGAATCTAAAAACATCTACTTTTTGCTAAATTATTTTGAAATTTTTCGAAAAAATTTTTGTCAAAATGTTTTTGGAAGCAATGTTGAGTGTACATGGAAACTCAACATACACTAATGCATCATTTTTCAAACGATCATAACTAATTTTTGTATCAAGCGTTTTTTGATGTAGTATAGTGCATTCGATGCGGATTTTTAAGCTGCGTCGATCTGTGTTATCAGATTTGCGCTAGCTTAAAAATGCACCGAGATATCAACTGATATAAGTTCACACTTATATCCTCGATTTTCACCCTGAAGAATTAATTTTTTCGTTGAATAACATTGTCCATCGTCTTTGCCTTAAAAAAAGGAATTTAAAAACATCTACTTTTTGCTAAATTATTTTGAAATTTTTCGAAAAAATTTTTGTCAAAATGTTTTTGGAAGCAATGTTGAGTGTACATGGAAACTCAACATACACTAATGCATCATTTTTCAAACGATCATAACTAATTTTTGTATCAAGCGTTTCTTGATGTAGTATAGTGCATTCGATGCGGATTTTTAAGCTGCGTCGATCTGTGTTATCAGATTTGCGCTAGCTTAAAAATGCACCGAGATATCAACTGATATAAGTTCACACTTATATCCTCGATTTTCACCCTGAAGATTTAATTTTTTCGTTGAATAACATTGTCTATCGTCTTTGCCTTGAAAAATGGAATCTAAAAACATCTACTTTTTGCTAAATTATTTTGAAATTTTTCGAAAAAATTTTTGTCAAAATGTTTTTGGAAGCAATGTTGAGTGTACATGGAAACTCAACATACACTAATGCATCATTTTTCAAACGATCATAACTAATTTTTGTATCAAGCGTTTCTTGATGTAGTATAGTGCATTCGATGCGGATTTTTAAGCTGCGTCGATCTGTGTTATCAGATTTGCGCTAGCTTAAAAATGCACCGAGATATCAACTGATATAAGTTCACACTTATATCCTCGATTTTCACCCTGAAGAATTAATTTTTTCGTTGAATAACATTGTCCATCGTCTTTGCCTTAAAAAAAGGAATTTAAAAACATCTACTTTTTGCTAAATTATTTTGAAATTTTTCGAAAAAATTTTTGTCAAAATGTTTTTGGAAGCAATGTTGAGTGTACATGGAAACTCAACATACACTAATGCATCATTTTTCAAACGATCATAACTAATTTTTGTATCAAGCGTTTCTTGATGTAGTATAGTGCATTCGATGCGGATTTTTAAGCTGCGTCGATCTGTGTTATCAGATTTGCGCTAGCTTAAAAATGCACCGAGATATCAACTGATATAAGTTCACACTTATATCCTCGATTTTCACCCTGAAGATTTAATTTTTTCGTTGAATAACATTGTCTATCGTCTTTGCCTTGAAAAATGGAATCTAAAAACATCTACTTTTTGCTAAATTATTTTGAAATTTTTCGAAAAAATTTTTGTCAAAATGTTTTTGGAAGCAATGTTGAGTGTACATGGAAACTCAACATACACTAATGCATCATTTTTCAAACGATCATAACTAATTTTTGTATCAAGCGTTTCTTGATGTAGTATAGTGCATTCGATGCGGATTTTTAAGCTGCGTCGATCTGTGTTATCAGATTTGCGCTAGCTTAAAAATGCACCGAGATATCAACTGATATAAGTTCACACTTATATCCTCGATTTTCACCCTGAAGATTTAATTTTTTCGTTGAATAACATTGTCTATCGTCTTTGCCTTGAAAAATGGAATCTAAAAACATCTACTTTTTGCTAAATTATTTTGAAATTTTTCGAAAAAATTTTTGTCAAAATGTTTTTGGAAGCAATGTTGAGTGTACATGGAAACTCAACATACACTAATGCATCATTTTTCAAACGATCATAACTAATTTTTGTATCAAGCGTTTCTTGATGTAGTATAGTGCATTCGATGCGGATTTTTAAGCTGCGTCGATCTGTGTTATCAGATTTGCGCTAGCTTAAAAATGCACCGAGATATCAACTGATATAAGTTCACACTTATATCCTCGATTTTCACCCTGAAGAATTAATTTTTTCGTTGAATAACATTGTCCATCGTCTTTGCCTTAAAAAAAGGAATTTAAAAACATCTACTTTTTGCTAAATTATTTTGAAATTTTTCGAAAAAATTTTTGTCAAAATGTTTTTGGAAGCAATGTTGAGTGTACATGGAAACTCAACATACACTAATGCATCATTTTTCAAACGATCATAACTAATTTTTGTATCAAGCGTTTCTTGATGTAGTATAGTGCATTCGATGCGGATTTTTAAGCTGCGTCGATCTGTGTTATCAGATTTGCGCTAGCTTAAAAATGCACCGAGATATCAACTGATATAAGTTCACACTTATATCCTCGATTTTCACCCTGAAGATTTAATTTTTTCGTTGAATAACATTGTCTATCGTCTTTGCCTTGAAAAATGGAATCTAAAAACATCTACTTTTTGCTAAATTATTTTGAAATTTTTCGAAAAAATTTTTGTCAAAATGTTTTTGGAAGCAATGTTGAGTGTACATGGAAACTCAACATACACTAATGCATCATTTTTCAAACGATCATAACTAATTTTTGTATCAAGCGTTTCTTGATGTAGTATAGTGCATTCGATGCGGATTTTTAAGCTGCGTCGATCTGTGTTATCAGATTTGCGCTAGCTTAAAAATGCACCGAGATATCAACTGATATAAGTTCACACTTATATCCTCGATTTTCACCTTGAAGAATTAATTTTTTCGTTGAATAACATTGTCCATCGTCTTTGCCTTAAAAAAAGGAATTTAAAAACATCTACTTTTTGCTAAATTATTTTGAAATTTTTCGAAAAAATTTTTGTCAAAATGTTTTTGGAAGCAATGTTGAGTGTACATGGAAACTCAACATACACTAATGCATCATTTTTCAAACGATCATAACTAATTTTTGTATCAAGCGTTTCTTGATGTAGTATAGTGCATTCGATGCGGATTTTTAAGCTGCGTCGATCTGTGTTATCAGATTTGCGCTAGCTTAAAAATGCACCGAGATATCAACTGATATAAGTTCACACTTATATCCTCGATTTTCACCCTGAAGAATTAATTTTTTCGTTGAATAACATTGTCTATCGTCTTTGCCTTGAAAAATGGAATCTAAAAACATCTACTTTTTGCTAAATTATTTTGAAATTTTTCGAAAAAATTTTTGTCAAAATGTTTTTGGAAGCAATGTTGAGTGTACATGGAAACTCAACATACACTAATGCATCATTTTTCAAACGATCATAACTAATTTTTGTATCAAGCGTTTCTTGATGTAGTATAGTGCATTCGATGCGGATTTTTAAGCTGCGTCGATCTGTGTTATCAGATTTGCGCTAGCTTAAAAATGCACCGAGATATCAACTGATATAAGTTCACACTTATATCCTCGATTTTCACCCTGAAGAATTATTTTTTTCGTTGAATAACATTGTCCATCGTCTTTGCCTTGAAAAACGGAATCTAAAAACATCTACTTTTTGCTAAATTATTTTGAAATTTTTCGAAAAAATTTTTGTCAAAATGTTTTTGGAAGCAATGTTGAGTGTACATGGAAACTCAACATACACTAATGCATCATTTTTCAAACGATCATAACTAATTTTTGTATCAAGCGTTTCTCGATGTAGTATAGTGCATTCGATGCGGATTTTTAAGCTGCGTCGATCTGTGTTATCAGATTTGCGCTAGCTTAAAAATGCACCGAGATATCAACTGATATAAGTTCACACTTATATCCTCGATTTTCACCCTGAAGAATTAATTTTTTCGTTGAATAACATTGTCCATCGTCTTTGCCTTGAAAAAAGGAATCTATAAACATCTACTTTTTGCTGAATTATTTTGAAATTTTTCGAAAAAATTTTTGTCAAAATGTTTTTGGAAGCAATGTTGAGTGTACATGGAAACTCAACATACACTAATGCATCATTTTTCAAACGATCATAACTAATTTTTGTATTAAGCGTTTCTCAATGTAGTATAGTGCATTCGATGCGGATTTTTAAGCTGCGTCGATCTGTGTTATCAGATTTGCGCTAGCTTAAAAATGCACCGAGATATCAACTGATATAAGTTCACACTTATATCCTCGATTTTCACCCTGAAGATTTAATTTTTTCGTTGAATAACATTGTCTATCGTCTTTGCCTTGAAAAATGGAATCTAAAAACATCTACTTTTTGCTAAATTATTTTGAAATTTTTCGAAAAAATTTTTGTCAAAATGTTTTTGGAAGCAATGTTGAGTGTACATGGAAACTCAACATACACTAATGCATCATTTTTCAAACGATCATAACTAATTTTTGTATCAAGCGTTTCTTGATGTAGTATAGTGCATTCGATGCGGATTTTTAAGCTGCGTCGATCTGTGTTATCAGATTTGCGCTAGCTTAAAAATGCACCGAGATATCAACTGATATAAGTTCACACTTATATCCTCGATTTTCACCCTGAAGAATTAATTTTTTCGTTGAATAACATTGTCTATCGTCTTTGCCTTGAAAAATGGAATCTAAAAACATCTACTTTTTGCTAAATTATTTTGAAATTTTTCGAAAAAATTTTTGTCAAAATGTTTTTGGAAGCAATGTTGAGTGTACATGGAAACTCAACATACACTAATGCATCATTTTTCAAACGATCATAACTAATTTTTGTATCAAGCGTTTCTTGATGTAGTATAGTGCATTCGATGCGGATTTTTAAGCTGCGTCGATCTGTGTTATCAGATTTGCGCTAGCTTAAAAATGCACCGAGATATCAACTGATATAAGTTCACACTTATATCCTCGATTTTCACCCTGAAGAATTATTTTTTTCGTTGAATAACATTGTCCATCGTCTTTGCCTTGAAAAACGGAATCTAAAAACATCTACTTTTTGCTAAATTATTTTGAAATTTTTCGAAAAAATTTTTGTCAAAATGTTTTTGGAAGCAATGTTGAGTGTACATGGAAACTCAACATACACTAATGCATCATTTTTCAAACGATCATAACTAATTTTCGTATCAAGCGTTTCTCGATGTAGTATAGTGCATTCGATGCGGATTTTTAAGCTGCGTCGATCTGTGTTATCAGATTTGCGCTAGCTTAAAAATGCACCGAGATATCAACTGATATAAGTTCACACTTATATCCTCGATTTTCACCCTGAAGAATTAATTTTTTCGTTGAATAACATTGTCCATCGTCTTTGCCTTGAAAAAAGGAATCTATAAACATCTACTTTTTGCTGAATTATTTTGAAATTTTTCGAAAAAATTTTTGTCAAAATGTTTTTGGAAGCAATGTTGAGTGTACATGGAAACTCAACATACACTAATGCATCATTTTTCAAACGATCATAACTAATTTTTGTATTAAGCGTTTCTCAATGTAGTATAGTGCATTCGATGCGGATTTTTAAGCTGCGTCGATCTGTGTTATCAGATTTGCGCTAGCTTAAAAATGCACCGAGATATCAACTGATATAAGTTCACACTTATATCCTCGATTTTCACCCTGAAGATTTAATTTTTTCGTTGAATAACATTGTCTATCGTCTTTGCCTTGAAAAATGGAATCTAAAAACATCTACTTTTTGCTAAATTATTTTGAAATTTTTCGAAAAAATTTTTGTCAAAATGTTTTTGGAAGCAATGTTGAGTGTACATGGAAACTCAACATACACTAATGCATCATTTTTCAAACGATCATAACTAATTTTTGTATCAAGCGTTTTTTGATGTAGTATAGTGCATTCGATGCGGATTTTTAAGCTGCGTCGATCTGTGTTATCAGATTTGCGCTAGCTTAAAAATGCACCGAGATATCAACTGATATAAGTTCACACTTATATCCTCGATTTTCACCCTGAAGAATTAATTTTTTCGTTGAATAACATTGTCTATCGTCTTTGCCTTGAAAAATGGAATCTAAAAACATCTACTTTTTGCTAAATTATTTTGAAATTTTTCGAAAAACTTTTTGTCAAAATGTTTTTGGAAGCAATGTTGAGTGTACATGGAAACTCAACATACACTAATGCATCATTTTTCAAACGATCATAACTAATTTTTGTATCAAGCGTTTCTCGATGTAGTATAGTGCATTCGATGCGGATTTTTAAGCTGCGTCGATCTGTGTTATCAGATTTGCGCTAGCTTAAAAATGCACCGAGATATCAACTGATATAAGTTCACACTTATATCCTCGATTTTCACCCTGAAGAATTAATTTTTTCGTTGAATAACATTGTCCATCGTCTTTGCCTTGAAAAAAGGAATCTATAAACATCTACTTTTTGCTGAATTATTTTGAAATTTTTCGAAAAAATTTTTGTCAAAATGTTTTTGGAAGCAATGTTGAGTGTACATGGAAACTCAACATACACTAATGCATCATTTTTCAAACGATCATAACTAATTTTTGTATCAAGCGTTTCTTGATGTAGTATAGTGCATTCGATGCGGATTTTTAAGCTGCGTCGATCTGTGTTATCAGATTTGCGCTAGCTTAAAAATGCACCGAGATATCAACTGATATAAGTTCACACTTATATCCTCGATTTTCACCCTGAAGAATTAATTTTTTCGTTGAATAACATTGTCCATCGTCTTTGCCTTGAAAAAAGGAATCTATAAACATCTACTTTTTGCTGAATTATTTTGAAATTTTTCGAAAAAATTTTTGTCAAAATGTTTTTGGAAGCAATGTTGAGTGTACATGGAAACTCAACATACACTAATGCATCATTTTTCAAACGATCATAACTAATTTTTGTATCAAGCGTTTCTCGATGTAGTATAGTGCATTCGATGCGGATTTTTAAGCTGCGTCGATCTGTGTTATCAGATTTGCGCTAGCTTAAAAATGCACCGAGATATCAACTGATATAAGTTCACACTTATATCCTCGATTTTCACCCTGAAGATTTAATTTTTTCGTTGAATAACATTGTCTATCGTCTTTGCCTTGGAAAATGGAATCTAAAAACATCTACTTTTTGCTAAATTATTTTGAAATTTTTCGAAAAAATTTTTGTCAAAATGTTTTTGGAAGCAATGTTGAGTGTACATGGAAACTCAACATACACTAATGCATCATTTTTCAAACGATCATAACTAATTTTTGTATCAAGCGTTTCTTGATGTAGTATAGTGCATTCGATGCGGATTTTTAAGCTGCGTCGATCTGTGTTATCAGATTTGCGCTAGCTTAAAAATGCACCGAGATATCAACTGATATAAGTTCACACTTATATCCTCGATTTTCACCCTGAAGAATTAATTTTTTCGTTGAATAACATTGTCCATCGTCTTTGCCTTAAAAAAAGGAATTTAAAAACATCTACTTTTTGCTAAATTATTTTGAAATTTTTCGAAAAAATTTTTGTCAAAATGTTTTTGGAAGCAATGTTGAGTGTACATGGAAACTCAACATACACTAATGCATCATTTTTCAAACGATCATAACTAATTTTTGTATCAAGCGTTTCTTGATGTAGTATAGTGCATTCGATGCGGATTTTTAAGCTGCGTCGATCTGTGTTATCAGATTTGCGCTAGCTTAAAAATGCACCGAGATATCAACTGATATAAGTTCACACTTATATCCTCGATTTTCACCCTGAAGATTTAATTTTTTCGTTGAATAACATTGTCTATCGTCTTTGCCTTGAAAAATGGAATCTAAAAACATCTACTTTTTGCTAAATTATTTTGAAATTTTTCGAAAAAATTTTTGTCAAAATGTTTTTGGAAGCAATGTTGAGTGTACATGGAAACTCAACATACACTAATGCATCATTTTTCAAACGATCATAACTAATTTTTGTATCAAGCGTTTCTCGATGTAGTATAGTGCATTCGATGCGGATTTTTAAGCTGCGTCGATCTGTGTTATCAGATTTGCGCTAGCTTAAAAATGCACCGAGATATCAACTGATATAAGTTCACACTTATATCCTCGATTTTCACCCTGAAGATTTAATTTTTTCGTTGAATAACATTGTCTATCGTCTTTGCCTTGAAAAATGAAATCTAAAAACATCTACTTTTTGCTAAATTATTTTGAAATTTTTCGAAAAAATTTTTGTCAAAATGTTTTTGGAAGCAATGTTGAGTGTACATGGAAACTCAACATACACTAATGCATCATTTTTCAAACGATCATAACTAATTTTTGTATCAAGCGTTTCTTGATGTAGTATAGTGCATTCGATGCGGATTTTTAAGCTGCGTCGATCTGTGTTATCAGATTTGCGCTAGCTTAAAAATGCACCGAGATATCAACTGATATAAGTTCACACTTATATCCTCGATTTTCACCCTGAAGAATTAATTTTTTCGTTGAATAACATTGTCCATCGTCTTTGCCTTAAAAAAAGGAATTTAAAAACATCTACTTTTTGCTAAATTATTTTGAAATTTTTCGAAAAAATTTTTGTCAAAATGTTTTTGGAAGCAATGTTGAGTGTACATGGAAACTCAACATACACTAATGCATCATTTTTCAAACGATCATAACTAATTTTTGTATCAAGCGTTTCTTGATGTAGTATAGTGCATTCGATGCGGATTTTTAAGCTGCGTCGATCTGTGTTATCAGATTTGCGCTAGCTTAAAAATGCACCGAGATATCAACTGATATAAGTTCACACTTATATCCTCGATTTTCACCCTGAAGATTTAATTTTTTCGTTGAATAACATTGTCTATCGTCTTTGCCTTGAAAAATGGAATCTAAAAACATCTACTTTTTGCTAAATTATTTTGAAATTTTTCGAAAAAATTTTTGTCAAAATGTTTTTGGAAGCAATGTTGAGTGTACATGGAAACTCAACATACACTAATGCATCATTTTTCAAACGATCATAACTAATTTTTGTATCAAGCGTTTCTTGATGTAGTATAGTGCATTCGATGCGGATTTTTAAGCTGCGTCGATCTGTGTTATCAGATTTGCGCTAGCTTAAAAATGCACCGAGATATCAACTGATATAAGTTCACACTTATATCCTCGATTTTCACCTTGAAGAATTAATTTTTTCGTTGAATAACATTGTCCATCGTCTTTGCCTTAAAAAAAGGAATTTAAAAACATCTACTTTTTGCTAAATTATTTTGAAATTTTTCGAAAAAATTTTTGTCAAAATGTTTTTGGAAGCAATGTTGAGTGTACATGGAAACTCAACATACACTAATGCATCATTTTTCAAACGATCATAACTAATTTTTGTATCAAGCGTTTCTTGATGTAGTATAGTGCATTCGATGCGGATTTTTAAGCTGCGTCGATCTGTGTTATCAGATTTGCGCTAGCTTAAAAATGCACCGAGATATCAACTGATATAAGTTCACACTCATATCCTCGATTTTCACCCTGAAGAATTAATTTTTTCGTTGAATAACATTGTCTATCGTCTTTGCCTTGAAAAATGGAATCTAAAAACATCTACTTTTTGCTAAATTATTTTGAAATTTTTCGAAAAAATTTTTGTCAAAATGTTTTTGGAAGCAATGTTGAGTGTACATGGAAACTCAACATACACTAATGCATCATTTTTCAAACGATCATAACTAATTTTTGTATCAAGCGTTTCTTGATGTAGTATAGTGCATTCGATGCGGATTTTTAAGCTGCGTCGATCTGTGTTATCAGATTTGCGCTAGCTTAAAAATGCACCGAGATATCAACTGATATAAGTTCACACTTATATCCTCGATTTTCACCCTGAAGAATTACTTTTTTCGTTGAATAACATTGTCTATCGTCTTTGCCTTGAAAAATGGAATCTAAAAACATCTACTTTTTGCTAAATTATTTTGAAATTTTTCGAAAAAATTTTTGTCAAAATGTTTTTGGAAGCAATGTTGAGTGTACATGGAAACTCAACATACACTAATGCATCATTTTTCAAACGATCATAACTAATTTTTGTATCAAGCGTTTCTCGATGTAGTATAGTGCATTCGATGCGGATTTTTAAGCTGCGTCGATCTGTGTTATCAGATTTGCGCTAGCTTAAAAATGCACCGAGATATCAACTGATATAAGTTCACACTTATATCCTCGATTTTCACCCTGAAGAATTAATTTTTTCGTTGAATAACATTGTCCATCGTCTTTGCCTTGAAAAAAGGAATCTATAAACATCTACTTTTTGCTGAATTATTTTGAAATTTTTCGAAAAAATTTTTGTCAAAATGTTTTTGGAAGCAATGTTGAGTGTACATGGAAACTCAACATACACTAATGCATCATTTTTCAAACGATCATAACTAATTTTTGTATTAAGCGTTTCTCAATGTAGTATAGTGCATTCGATGCGGATTTTTAAGCTGCGTCGATCTGTGTTATCAGATTTGCGCTAGCTTAAAAATGCACCGAGATATCAACTGATATAAGTTCACACTTATATTCTCGATTTTCACCCTGAAGAATTAATTTTTTCGTTGAATAACATTGTCCATCGTCTTTGCCTTAAAAAAAGGAATTTAAAAACATCTACTTTTTGCTAAATTATTTTGAAATTTTTCGAAAAAATTTTTGTCAAAATGTTTTTGGAAGCAATGTTGAGTGTACATGGAAACTCAACATACACTAATGCATCATTTTTCAAACGATCATAACTAATTTTTGTATCAAGCGTTTCTTGATGTAGTATAGTGCATTCGATGCGGATTTTTAAGCTGCGTCGATCTGTGTTATCAGATTTGCGCTAGCTTAAAAATGCACCGAGATATCAACTGATATAAGTTCACACTTATATCCTCGATTTTCACCCTGAAGAATTAATTTTTTCGTTGAATAACATTGTCTATCGTCTTTGCATTGAAAAATGGAATCTAAAAACATCTACTTTTTGCTAAATTATTTTGAAATTTTTCGAAAAAATTTTTGTCAAAATGTTTTTGGAAGCAATGTTGAGTGTACATGGAAACTCAACATACACTAATGCATCATTTTTCAAACGATCATAACTAATTTTTGTATCAAGCGTTTCTCGATGTAGTATAGTGCATTCAATGCGGATTTTTGAGCTGCGTCGATCTGTGTTATCAGATTTGCGCTAGCTTAAAAATGCACCGAGATATCAACTGATATAAGTTCACACTTATATCCTCGATTTTCACCCTGAAGAATTAATTTTTTCGTTGAATAACATTGTCCATCGTCTTTGCCTTGAAAAAAGGAATCTATAAACATCTACTTTTTGCTGAATTATTTTGAAATTTTTCGAAAAAATTTTTGTCAAAATGTTTTTGGAAGCAATGTTGAGTGTACATGGAAACTCAACATACACTAATGCATCATTTTTCAAACGATCATAACTAATTTTTGTATCAAGCGTTTCTTGATGTAGTATAGTGCATTCGATGCGGATTTTTAAGCTGCGTCGATCTGTGTTATCAGATTTGCGCTAGCTTAAAAATGCACCGAGATATCAACTGATATAAGTTCACACTTATATCCTCGATTTTCACCCTGAAGAATTAATTTTTTCGTTGAATAACATTGTCCATCGTCTTTGCCTTGAAAAAAGGAATCTATAAACATCTACTTTTTGCTGAATTATTTTGAAATTTTTCGAAAAAATTTTTGTCAAAATGTTTTTGGAAGCAATGTTGAGTGTACATGGAAACTCAACATACACTAATGCATCATTTTTCAAACGATCATAACTAATTTTTGTATCAAGCGTTTCTCGATGTAGTATAGTGCATTCGATGCGGATTTTTCAGCTGCGTCGATCTGTGTTATCAGATTTGCGCTAGCTTAAAAATGCACCGAGATATCAACTGATATAAGTTCACACTTATATTCTCGATTTTCATCCTGAAGAATTAATTTTTTCGTTGAATAACTTTGTCCATCGTCTTTGCCTTAAAAAAAGGAATTTAAAAACATCTACTTCTTGCTAAATTATTTTGAAATTTTTCGAAAAAATTTTTGTCAAAATGTTTTTGGAAGCAATGTTGAGTGTACATGGAAACTCAACATACACTAATGCATCATTTTTCAAACGATCATAACTAATTTTTGTATCAAGCGTTTCTTGATGTAGTATGGTGCATTCGATGCGGATTTTTAAGCTGCGTCGATCTGTGTTATCAGATTTGCGCTAGCTTAAAAATGCACCGAGATATCAACTGATATAAGTTTACACTTATATCCTCGATTTTCACCCTGAAGAATTAATTTTTTCGTTGAATAACATTGTCCATCGTCTTTGCCTTAAAAAAAGGAATCAATAAACATCTACTTTTTGCTGAATTATTTTGAAATTTTTCGAAAAAATTTTTGTCAAAATGTTTTTGGAAGCAATGTTGAGTGTACATGGAAACTCAACATACACTAATGCATCATTTTTCAAACGATCATAACTAATTTTTGTATTAAGCGTTTCTCGATGTAGTATAGTGCATTCGATGCGGATTTTTAAGCTGCGTCGATCTGTGTTATCAGATTTGCGCTAGCTTAAAAATGCACCGAGATATCAACTGATATAAGTTCACACTTATATCCTCGATTTTCACCCTGAAGAATTAATTTTTTTGTTGAAAAACATTGTCCATCGTCTTTGCCTTGAAAAAAGGAATCTATAAACATCTACTTTTTGCTGAATTATTTTGAAATTTTTCGAAAAAATTTTTGTCAAAATGTTTTTGGAAGCAATGTTGAGTGTACATGGAAACTCAACATACACTAATGCATCATTTTTCAAACGATCATAACTAATTTTTGTATCAAGCGTTTCTTGATGTAGTATAGTGCATTCGATGCGGATTTTTAAGCTGCGTCGATCTGTGTTATCAGATTTGCGCTAGCTTAAAAATGCACCGAGATATCAACTGATATAAGTTCACACTTATATCCTCGATTTTCACCCTGAAGAATTAATTTTTTCGTTGAATAACATTGTCCATCGTCTTTGCCTTGAAAAAAGGAATCTATAAACATCTACTTTTTGCTGAATTATTTTGAAATTTTTCGAAAAAATTTTTGTCAAAATGTTTTTGGAAGCAATGTTGAGTGTACATGGAAACTCAACATACACTAATGCATCATTTTTCAAACGATCATAACTAATTTTTGTATTAAGCGTTTCTCGATGTAGTATGGTGCATTCGATGCGGATTTTTAAGCTGCGTCGATCTGTGTTATCAGATTTGCGCTAGCTTAAAAATGCACCGAGATATCAACTGATATAAGTTCACACTTATATCCTCGATTTTCACCCTGAAGAATTAATTTTTTTGTTGAAAAACATTGTCCATCGTCTTTGCCTTGAAAAAAGGAATCTATAAACATCTACTTTTTGCTGAATTATTTTGAAATTTTTCGAAAAAATTTTTGTCAAAATGTTTTTGGAAGCAATGTTGAGTGTACATGGAAACTCAACATACACTAATGCATCATTTTTCAAACGATCATAACTAATTTTTGTATTAAGCGTTTCTCGATGTAGTATGGTGCATTCGATGCGGATTTTTAAGCTGCGTCGATCTGTGTTATCAGATTTGCGCTAGCTTAAAAATGCACCGAGATATCAACTGATATAAGTTCACACTTATATCCTCGATTTTCACCCTGAAGAATTAATTTTTTTGTTGAAAAACATTGTCCATCGTCTTTGCCTTGAAAAAAGGAATCTATAAACATCTACTTTTTGCTGAATTATTTTGAAATTTTTCGAAAAAATTTTTGTCAAAATGTTTTTGGAAGCAATGTTGAGTGTACATGGAAACTCAACATACACTAATGCATCATTTTTCAAACGATCATAACTAATTTTTGTATCAAGCGTTTCTTGATGTAGTATAGTGCATTCGATGCGGATTTTTAAGCTGCGTCGATCTGTGTTATCAGATTTGCGCTAGCTTAAAAATGCACCGAGATATCAACTGATATAAGTTCACACTTATATCCTCGATTTTCACCCTGAAGAATTAATTTTTTCGTTGAATAACATTGTCCATCGTCTTTGCCTTGAAAAAAGGAATCTATAAACATCTACTTTTTGCTGAATTATTTTGAAATTTTTCGAAAAAATTTTTGTCAAAATGTTTTTGGAAGCAATGTTGAGTGTACATGGAAACTCAACATACACTAATGCATCATTTTTCAAACGATCATAACTAATTTTTGTATTAAGCGTTTCTCGATGTAGTATGGTGCATTCGATGCGGATTTTTAAGCTGCGTCGATCTGTGTTATCAGATTTGCGCTAGCTTAAAAATGCACCGAGATATCAACTGATATAAGTTCACACTTATATCCTCGATTTTCACCCTGAAGAATTAATTTTTTTGTTGAAAAACATTGTCCATCGTCTTTGCCTTGAAAAAAGGAATCTATAAACATCTACTTTTTGCTGAATTATTTTGAAATTTTTCGAAAAAATTTTTGTCAAAATGTTTTTGGAAGCAATGTTGAGTGTACATGGAAACTCAACATACACTAATGCATCATTTTTCAAACGATCATAACTAATTTTTGTATTAAGCGTTTCTCGATGTAGTATGGTGCATTCGATGCGGATTTTTAAGCTGCGTCGATCTGTGTTATCAGATTTGCGCTAGCTTAAAAATGCACCGAGATATCAACTGATATAAGTTCACACTTATATCCTCGATTTTCACCCTGAAGAATTAATTTTTTTGTTGAAAAACATTGTCCATCGTCTTTGCCTTGAAAAAAGGAATCTATAAACATCTACTTTTTGCTGAATTATTTTGAAATTTTTCGAAAAAATTTTTGTCAAAATGTTTTTGGAAGCAATGTTGAGTGTACATGGAAACTCAACATACACTAATGCATCATTTTTCAAACGATCATAACTAATTTTTGTATCAAGCGTTTCTTGATGTAGTATAGTGCATTCGATGCGGATTTTTAAGCTGCGTCGATCTGTGTTATCAGATTTGCGCTAGCTTAAAAATGCACCGAGATATCAACTGATATAAGTTCACACTTATATCCTCGATTTTCACCCTGAAGAATTAATTTTTTCGTTGAATAACATTGTCTATCGTCTTTGCCTTGAAAAATGGAATCTAAAAACATCTACTTTTTGCTAAATTATTTTGAAATTTTTCGAAAAAATTTTTGTCAAAATGTTTTTGGAAGCAATGTTGAGTGTACATGGAAACTCAACATACACTAATGCATCATTTTTCAAACGATCATAACTAATTTTTGTATCAAGCGTTTCTCGATGTAGTATAGTGCATTCAATGCGGATTTTTGAGCTGCGTCGATCTGTGTTATCAGATTTGCGCTAGCTTAAAAATGCACCGAGATATCAACTGATATAAGTTCACACTTATATCCTCGATTTTCACCCTGAAGAATTAATTTTTTCGTTGAATAACATTGTCCATCGTCTTTGCCTTGAAAAACGGAATCTAAAAACATCTACTTTTCGCTAAATTATCTTGAAATTTTTCGAAAAAATTTTTGTCAAAATGTTTTTGGAAGCAATGTTGAGTGTACATGGAAACTCAACATACACTAATGCATCATTTTTCAAACGATCATAACTAATTTTTGTATTGAGCGTTTCTCAATGTAGTATAGTGCATTCAATGCGGATTTTTGAGCTGCGTCGATCTGTGTTATCAGATTTGCGCTAGCTTAAAAATGCACCGAGATATCAACTGATATAAGTTCACACTTATATCCTCGATTTTCACCCTGAAGAATTAATTTTTTCGATGAATAACATTGTCCATCGTCTTTGCCTTGAAAAACGGAATTTAAAAACATCTACTTTTCGCTAAATTATTTTGAAATTTTTCGAAAAAATTTTTGTCAAAATGTTTTTGGAAGCAATGTTGAGTGTACATGGAAACTCAACATACACTAATGCATCATTTTTCAAACGAACATAACTAATTTTTGTATTAAGCGTTTCTCAATGTAGTATAGTGCATTCGATGCGGATTTTTAAGCTGCGTCGATCTGTGTTATCAGATTTGCGCTAGCTTAAAAATGCACCGAGATATCAACTGATATAAGTTCACACTTATATCCTCGATTTTCACCCTGAAGAATTAATTTTTTCGTTGAATAACATTGTCCATATTCTTTGCCTTGAAAAACGGAATCTAAAAACATCTACTTTTCGCTAAATTATTTTGAAATTTTTCGAAAAAATTTTTGTCAAAATGTTTTTGGAAACAATGTTGAGTGTACATGGAAACTCAACATACACTAATGCATCATTTTTCAAACGAACATAACTAATTTTTGTATTAAGCGTTTCTCAATGTAGTATAGTGCATTCGATGCGGATTTTTAAGCTGCGTCGATCTGTGTTATCAGATTTGCGCTAGCTTAAAAATGCACCGAGATATCAACTGATATAAGTTCACACTTATATCCTCGATTTTCACCCTGAAGAATTAATTTTTTCGTTGAATAACATTGTCCATATTCTTTGCCTTGAAAAACGGAATCTAAAAACATCTACTTTTCGCTAAATTATCTTGAAATTTTTCGAAAAAATTTTTGTCAAAATGTTTTTGGAAGCAATGTTGAGTGTACATGGAAACTCAACATACACTAATGCATCATTTTTCAAACGATCATAACTAATTTTTGTATTGAGCGTTTCTCAATGTAGTATAGTGCATTCAATGCGGATTTTTGAGCTGCGTCGATCTGTGTTATCAGATTTGCGCTAGCTTAAAAATGCACCGAGATATCAACTGATATAAGTTCACACTTATATCCTCGATTTTCACCCTGAAGAATTAATTTTTTCGATGAATAACATTGTCCATCGTCTTTGCCTTGAAAAACGGAATTTAAAAACATCTACTTTTCGCTAAATTATTTTGAAATTTTTCGAAAAAATTTTTGTCAAAATGTTTTTGGAAGCAATGTTGAGTGTACATGGAAACTCAACATACACTAATGCATCATTTTTCAAACGAACATAACTAATTTTTGTATTAAGCGTTTCTCAATGTAGTATAGTGCATTCGATGCGGATTTTTAAGCTGCGTCGATCTGTGTTATCAGATTTGCGCTAGCTTAAAAATGCACCGAGATATCAACTGATATAAGTTCACACTTATATCCTCGATTTTCACCCTGAAGAATTAATTTTTTCGTTGAATAACATTGTCCATCGTCTTTGCCTTGAAAAAAGGAATCTATAAACATCTACTTTTTGCTGAATTATTTTGAAATTTTTCGAAAAAATTTTTGTCAAAATGTTTTTGGAAGCAATGTTGAGTGTACATGGAAACTCAACATACACTAATGCATCATTTTTCAAACGATCATAACTAATTTTTGTATCAAGCGTTTCTTGATGTAGTATAGTGCATTCGATGCGGATTTTTAAGCTGCGTCGATCTGTGTTATCAGATTTGCGCTAGCTTAAAAATGCACCGAGATATCAACTGATATAAGTTCACACTTATATCCTCGATTTTCACCCTGAAGAATTAATTTTTTCGTTGAATAACATTGTCTATCGTCTTTGCCTTGAAAAATGGAATCTAAAAACATCTACTTTTTGCTAAATTATTTTGAAATTTTTCGAAAAAATTTTTGTCAAAATGTTTTTGGAAGCAATGTTGAGTGTACATGGAAACTCAACATACACTAATGCATCATTTTTCAAACGATCATAACTAATTTTTGTATCAAGCGTTTCTCGATGTAGTATAGTGCATTCAATGCGGATTTTTGAGCTGCGTCGATCTGTGTTATCAGATTTGCGCTAGCTTAAAAATGCACCGAGATATCAACTGATATAAGTTCACACTTATATCCTCGATTTTCACCCTGAAGAATTAATTTTTTCGTTGAATAACATTGTCCATATTCTTTGCCTTGAAAAACGGAATCTAAAAACATCTACTTTTCGCTAAATTATCTTGAAATTTTTCGAAAAAATTTTTGTCAAAATGTTTTTGGAAGCAATGTTGAGTGTACATGGAAACTCAACATACACTAATGCATCATTTTTCAAACGATCATAACTAATTTTTGTATTGAGCGTTTTTCAATGTAGTATAGTGCATTCAATGCGGATTTTTGAGCTGCGTCGATCTGTGTTATCAGATTTGCGCTAGCTTAAAAATGCACCGAGATATCAACTGATATAAGTTCACACTTATATCCTCGATTTTCACCCTGAAGAATTAATTTTTTCGTTGAATAACATTGTCTATCGTCTTTGCCTTGAAAAATGGAATCTAAAAACATCTACTTTTTGCTAAATTATTTTGAAATTTTTCGAAAAAATTTTTGTCAAAATGTTTTTGGAAGCAATGTTGAGTGTACATGGAAACTCAACATACACTAATGCATCATTTTTCAAACGATCATAACTAATTTTTGTATCAAGCGTTTCTCGATGTAGTATAGTGCATTCAATGCGGATTTTTGAGCTGCGTCGATCTGTGTTATCAGATTTGCGCTAGCTTAAAAATGCACCGAGATATCAACTGATATAAGTTCACACTTATATCCTCGATTTTCACCCTGAAGAATTAATTTTTTCGTTGAATAACATTGTCTATCGTCTTTGCCTTGAAAAATGGAATCTAAAAACATCTACTTTTTGCTAAATTATTTTGAAATTTTTCGAAAAAATTTTTGTCAAAATGTTTTTGGAAGCAATGTTGAGTGTACATGGAAACTCAACATACACTAATGCATCATTTTTCAAACGATCATAACTAATTTTTGTATCAAGCGTTTCTCGATGTAGTATAGTGCATTCAATGCGGATTTTTGAGCTGCGTCGATCTGTGTTATCAGATTTGCGCTAGCTTAAAAATGCACCGAGATATCAACTGATATAAGTTCACACTTATATCCTCGATTTTCACCCTGAAGAATTAATTTTTTCGTTGAATAACATTGTCCATATTCTTTGCCTTGAAAAACGGAATCTAAAAACATCTACTTTTCGCTAAATTATCTTGAAATTTTTCGAAAAAATTTTTGTCAAAATGTTTTTGGAAGCAATGTTGAGTGTACATGGAAACTCAACATACACTAATGCATCATTTTTCAAACGATCATAACTAATTTTTGTATTGAGCGTTTCTCAATGTAGTATAGTGCATTCAATGCGGATTTTTGAGCTGCGTCGATCTGTGTTATCAGATTTGCGCTAGCTTAAAAATGCACCGAGATATCAACTGATATAAGTTCACACTTATATCCTCGATTTTCACCCTGAAGAATTAATTTTTTCGTTGAATAACATTGTCCATCGTCTTTGCCTTGAAAAACGGAATCTAAAAACATCTACTTTTCGCTAAATTATTCTGAAATTTTTCGAAAAAATTTTTGTCAAAATGTTTTTGGAAGCAATGTTGAGTGTACATGGAAACTCAACATACACTAATGCATCATTTTTCAAACGAACATAACTAATTTTTGTATTAAGCGTTTCTCAATGTAGTATAGTGCATTCGATGCGGATTTTTGAGCTGCGTCGATCTGTGTTATCAGATTTGCGCTAGCTTGAAAATGCACCGAGATATCAACTGATATAAGTTCACACTTATATCCTCGATTTTCACCCTGAAGAATTAATTTTTTCGTTGAATAACATTGTCCATCGTCTTTGCCTTGAAAAACGGAAGCTAAAAACATCTACTTTTCGCTAAATTATTTTGAAATTTTTCGAAAAAATTTTTGTCAAAATGTTTTTGGAAGCAATGTTGAGTGTACATGGAAACTCAACATACACTAATGCATCATTTTTCAAACGATCATAACTAATTTTTGTATCAAGCGTTTCTTGATGTAGTATAGTGCATTCGATGCGGATTTTTAAGCTGCGTCGATCTGTGTTATCAGATTTGCGCTAGCTTAAAAATGCACCGAGATATCAACTGATATAAGTTCACACTTATATCCTCGATTTTCACCCTGAAGAATTAATTTTTTCGTTGAATAACATTGTCCATCGTCTTTGCCTTGAAAAAAGGAATCTATAAACATCTACTTTTTGCTGAATTATTTTGAAATTTTTCGAAAAAATTTTTGTCAAAATGTTTTTGGAAGCAATGTTGAGTGTACATGGAAACTCAACATACACTAATGCATCATTTTTCAAACGATCATAACTAATTTTTGTATTAAGCGTTTCTCGATGTAGTATGGTGCATTCGATGCGGATTTTTAAGCTGCGTCGATCTGTGTTATCAGATTTGCGCTAGCTTAAAAATGCACCGAGATATCAACTGATATAAGTTCACACTTATATCCTCGATTTTCACCCTGAAGAATTAATTTTTTTGTTGAAAAACATTGTCCATCGTCTTTGCCTTGAAAAAAGGAATCTATAAACATCTACTTTTTGCTGAATTATTTTGAAATTTTTCGAAAAAATTTTTGTCAAAATGTTTTTGGAAGCAATGTTGAGTGTACATGGAAACTCAACATACACTAATGCATCATTTTTCAAACGATCATAACTAATTTTTGTATCAAGCGTTTCTTGATGTAGTATAGTGCATTCGATGCGGATTTTTAAGCTGCGTCGATCTGTGTTATCAGATTTGCGCTAGCTTAAAAATGCACCGAGATATCAACTGATATAAGTTCACACTTATATCCTCGATTTTCACCCTGAAGAATTAATTTTTTCGTTGAATAACATTGTCTATCGTCTTTGCCTTGAAAAATGGAATCTAAAAACATCTACTTTTTGCTAAATTATTTTGAAATTTTTCGAAAAAATTTTTGTCAAAATGTTTTTGGAAGCAATGTTGAGTGTACATGGAAACTCAACATACACTAATGCATCATTTTTCAAACGATCATAACTAATTTTTGTATCAAGCGTTTCTCGATGTAGTATAGTGCATTCAATGCGGATTTTTGAGCTGCGTCGATCTGTGTTATCAGATTTGCGCTAGCTTAAAAATGCACCGAGATATCAACTGATATAAGTTCACACTTATATCCTCGATTTTCACCCTGAAGAATTAATTTTTTCGTTGAATAACATTGTCCATCGTCTTTGCCTTGAAAAACGGAATCTAAAAACATCTACTTTTCGCTAAATTATCTTGAAATTTTTCGAAAAAATTTTTGTCAAAATGTTTTTGGAAGCAATGTTGAGTGTACATGGAAACTCAACATACACTAATGCATCATTTTTCAAACGATCATAACTAATTTTTGTATTGAGCGTTTCTCAATGTAATATAGTGCATTCAATGCGGATTTTTGAGCTGCGTCGATCTGTGTTATCAGATTTGCGCTAGCTTAAAAATGCACCGAGATATCAACTGATATAAGTTCACACTTATATCCTCGATTTTCACCCTGAAGAATTAATTTTTTCGATGAATAACATTGTCCATCGTCTTTGCCTTGAAAAACGGAATTTAAAAACATCTACTTTTCGCTAAATTATTTTGAAATTTTTCGAAAAAATTTTTGTCAAAATGTTTTTGGAAGCAATGTTGAGTGTACATGGAAACTCAACATACACTAATGCATCATTTTTCAAACGAACATAACTAATTTTTGTATTAAGCGTTTCTCAATGTAGTATAGTGCATTCGATGCGGATTTTTAAGCTGCGTCGATCTGTGTTATCAGATTTGCGCTAGCTTAAAAATGCACCGAGATATCAACTGATATAAGTTCACACTTATATCCTCGATTTTCACCCTGAAGAATTAATTTTTTCGTTGAATAACATTGTCCATCGTCTTTGCCTTGAAAAAAGGAATCTATAAACATCTACTTTTTGCTGAATTATTTTGAAATTTTTCGAAAAAATTTTTGTCAAAATGTTTTTGGAAGCAATGTTGAGTGTACATGGAAACTCAACATACACTAATGCATCATTTTTCAAACGATCATAACTAATTTTTGTATCAAGCGTTTCTTGATGTAGTATAGTGCATTCGATGCGGATTTTTAAGCTGCGTCGATCTGTGTTATCAGATTTGCGCTAGCTTAAAAATGCACCGAGATATCAACTGATATAAGTTCACACTTATATCCTCGATTTTCACCCTGAAGAATTAATTTTTTCGTTGAATAACATTGTCTATCGTCTTTGCCTTGAAAAATGGAATCTAAAAACATCTACTTTTTGCTAAATTATTTTGAAATTTTTCGAAAAAATTTTTGTCAAAATGTTTTTGGAAGCAATGTTGAGTGTACATGGAAACTCAACATACACTAATGCATCATTTTTCAAACGATCATAACTAATTTTTGTATCAAGCGTTTCTCGATGTAGTATAGTGCATTCAATGCGGATTTTTGAGCTGCGTCGATCTGTGTTATCAGATTTGCGCTAGCTTAAAAATGCACCGAGATATCAACTGATATAAGTTCACACTTATATCCTCGATTTTCACCCTGAAGAATTAATTTTTTCGTTGAATAACATTGTCCATCGTCTTTGCCTTGAAAAACGGAATCTAAAAACATCTACTTTTCGCTAAATTATCTTGAAATTTTTCGAAAAAATTTTTGTCAAAATGTTTTTGGAAGCAATGTTGAGTGTACATGGAAACTCAACATACACTAATGCATCATTTTTCAAACGATCATAACTAATTTTTGTATTGAGCGTTTCTCAATGTAGTATAGTGCATTCAATGCGGATTTTTGAGCTGCGTCGATCTGTGTTATCAGATTTGCGCTAGCTTAAAAATGCACCGAGATATCAACTGATATAAGTTCACACTTATATCCTCGATTTTCACCCTGAAGAATTAATTTTTTCGTTGAATAACATTGTCCATCGTCTTTGCCTTGAAAAACGGAATCTAAAAACATCTACTTTTCGCTAAATTATTCTGAAATTTTTCGAAAAAATTTTTGTCAAAATGTTTTTGGAAGCAATGTTGAGTGTACATGGAAACTCAACATACACTAATGCATCATTTTTCAAACGAACATAACTAATTTTTGTATTAAGCGTTTCTCAATGTAGTATAGTGCATTCGATGCGGATTTTTGAGCTGCGTCGATCTGTGTTATCAGATTTGCGCTAGCTTGAAAATGCACCGAGATATCAACTGATATAAGTTCACACTTATATCCTCGATTTTCACCCTGAAGAATTAATTTTTTCGTTGAATAACATTGTCCATCGTCTTTGCCTTGAAAAACGGAAGCTAAAAACATCTACTTTTCGCTAAATTATTTTGAAATTTTTCGAAAAAATTTTTGTCAAAATGTTTTTGGAAGCAATGTTGAGTGTACATGGAAACTCAACATACACTAATGCATCATTTTTCAAACGATCATAACTAATTTTTGTATTAAGCGTTTGTTAATGTAGTATAGTGCATTCGATGCGGATTTTTGAGCTGCGTCGATCTGTGTTATCAGATTTGCGCTAGCTTGAAAATGCACCGAGATATCAACTGATATAAGTTCACACTTACTTCCTCGATTTTCACCCTGAAGAATTAATTTTTTCGTTGAATAACATTGTCCATCGTCTTTGCCTTGAAAAACGAAATCTAAAAACATCTACTTTTCGCTAAATTATTTTGAAATTTTTCGAAAAAATTTTTGTCAAAATGTTTTTGGAAGCAATGTTGAGTGTACATGGAAACTCAACATACACTAATGCATCATTTTTCAAACGATCATAACTAATTTTCGTATTAAGCGTTTCTCAATGTAGTATAGTGCATTCGATGCGGATTTTTAAGCTGCGTCGATCTGTGTTATCAGATTTGCGCTAGCTTAAAAATGCACCGAGATATCAACTGATATAAGTTCACACTTATATCCTCGATTTTCACCCTGAAGAATTAATTTTTTCGTTGAATAACATTGTCCATCGTCTTTGCCTTGAAAAAAGGAATCTATAAACATCTACTTTTTGCTGAATTATTTTGAAATTTTTCGAAAAAATTTTTGTCAAAATGTTTTTGGAAGCAATGTTGAGTGTACGTGGAAACTCAACATACACTAATGCATCATTTTTCAAACGATCATAACTAGTTTTCGTATTAAGCGTTTCTCAATGTAGTATAGTGCATTCGATGCGGAATTTTAAGCTGCGTCGATCTGTGTTATCAGATTTGCGCTAGCTTAAAAATGCACCGAGATATCAACTGATATAAGTTCACACTTATATTCTCGATTTTCACCCTGAAGAATTAATTTTTTCGTTGAATAACATTGTCCATCGTCTTTGCCTTAAAAAAAGGAATTTAAAAACATCTACTTTTTGCTAAATTATTTTGAAATTTTTCGAAAAAATTTTTGTCAAAATGTTTTTGGAAGCAATGTTGAGTGTACATGGAAACTCAACATACACTAATGCATCATTTTTCAAACGATCATAACTAATTTTTGTATCAAGCGTTTCTTGATGTAGTATAGTGCATTCGATGCGGATTTTTAAGCTGCGTCGATCTGTGTTATCAGATTTGCGCTAGCTTAAAAATGCACCGAGATATCAACTGATATAAGTTCACACTTATATCCTCGATTTTCACCCTGAAGAATTAATTTTTTCGTTGAATAACATTGTCCATCGTCTTTGCCTTGAAAAAAGGAATCTATAAACATCTACTTTTTGCTGAATTATTTTGAAATTTTTCGAAAAAATTTTTGTCAAAATGTTTTTGGA
The DNA here is from genome assembly GCA_964057225.1 of Auanema rhodensis. Taxonomy (NCBI): domain Eukaryota; kingdom Metazoa; phylum Nematoda; class Chromadorea; order Rhabditida; family Rhabditidae; genus Auanema; species Auanema rhodense. The sequence goes on along the minus strand of OZ059899.1, from coordinate 1,249,173 downwards.
AGCAATGTTGAGTGTACATGGAAACTCAACATACACTAATGCATCATTTTTCAAACGATCATAACTAATTTTTGTATTAAGCGTTTCTCGATGTAGTATAGTGCATTCGATGCGGATTTTTAAGCTGCGTCGATCTGTGTTATCAGATTTGCGCTAGCTTAAAAATGCACCGAGATATCAACTGATATAAGTTCACACTTATATCCTCGATTTTCACCCTGAAGAATTAATTTTTTTGTTGAAAAACATTGTCCATCGTCTTTGCCTTGAAAAAAGGAATCTATAAACATCTACTTTTTGCTGAATTATTTTGAAATTTTTCGAAAAAATTTTTGTCAAAATGTTTTTGGAAGCAATGTTGAGTGTACATGGAAACTCAACATACACTAATGCATCATTTTTCAAACGATCATAACTAATTTTTGTATTAAGCGTTTCTCAATGTAGTAGAGTGCATTTGATGCGGATTTTTAAGCTGCGTCGATCTGTGTTATCAGATTTGCGCTAGCTTAAAAATGCACCGAGATATCAACTGATATAAGTTCACACTTATATTCTCGATTTTCACCCTGAAGAATTAATTTTTTCGTTGAATAACATTGTCTATCGTCTTTGCCTTGAAAAATGGAATCTAAAAACATCTACTTTTTGCTAAATTATTTTGAAATTTTTTGAAAAAATTTTTGTCAAAATGTTTTTGGAAGCAATGTTGAGTGTACATGGAAACTCAACATACACTAATGCATCATTTTTCAAACGATCATAACTAATTTTTGTATCAAGCGTTTCTCAATGTAGTATAGTGCATTCGATGCGGATTTTTGAGCTGCGTCGATCTGTGTTATCAGATTTGCGCTAGCTTGAAAATGCACCGAGATATCAACTGATATAAGTTCACACTTATATCCTCGATTTTCACCCTGAAGAATTAATTTTTTCGTTGAATAACATTGTCCATCGTCTTTGCCTTGAAAAACGGAAGCTAAAAACATCTACTTTTCGCTAAATTATTTTGAAATTTTTCGAAAAAATTTTTGTCAAAATGTTTTTGGAAGCAATGTTGAGTGTACATGGAAACTCAACATACACTAATGCATCATTTTTCAAACGATCATAACTAATTTTTGTATTAAGCGTTTGTTAATGTAGTATAGTGCATTCGATGCGGATTTTTGAGCTGCGTCGATCTGTGTTATCAGATTTGCGCTAGCTTGAAAATGCACCGAGATATCAACTGATATAAGTTCACACTTACTTCCTCGATTTTCACCCTGAAGAATTAATTTTTTCGTTGAATAACATTGTCCATCGTCTTTGCCTTGAAAAACGAAATCTAAAAACATCTACTTTTCGCTAAATTATTTTGAAATTTTTCGAAAAAATTTTTGTCAAAATGTTTTTGGAAGCAATGTTGAGTGTACATGGAAACTCAACATACACTAATGCATCATTTTTCAAACGATCATAACTAATTTTCGTATTAAGCGTTTCTCAATGTAGTATAGTGCATTCGATGCGGATTTTTAAGCTGCGTCGATCTGTGTTATCAGATTTGCGCTAGCTTAAAAATGCACCGAGATATCAACTGATATAAGTTCACACTTATATCCTCGATTTTCACCCTGAAGAATTAATTTTTTCGTTGAATAACATTGTCCATCGTCTTTGCCTTGAAAAAAGGAATCTATAAACATCTACTTTTTGCTGAATTATTTTGAAATTTTTCGAAAAAATTTTTGTCAAAATGTTTTTGGAAGCAATGTTGAGTGTACGTGGAAACTCAACATACACTAATGCATCATTTTTCAAACGATCATAACTAGTTTTCGTATTAAGCGTTTCTCAATGTAGTATAGTGCATTCGATGCGGAATTTTAAGCTGCGTCGATCTGTGTTATCAGATTTGCGCTAGCTTAAAAATGCACCGAGATATCAACTGATATAAGTTCACACTTATATTCTCGATTTTCACCCTGAAGAATTAATTTTTTCGTTGAATAACATTGTCCATCGTCTTTGCCTTAAAAAAAGGAATTTAAAAACATCTACTTTTTGCTAAATTATTTTGAAATTTTTCGAAAAAATTTTTGTCAAAATGTTTTTGGAAGCAATGTTGAGTGTACATGGAAACTCAACATACACTAATGCATCATTTTTCAAACGATCATAACTAATTTTTGTATCAAGCGTTTCTTGACGTAGTATAGTGCATTCGATGCGGATTTTTAAGCTGCGTCGATCTGTGTTATCAGATTTGCGCTAGCTTAAAAATGCACCGAGATATCAACTGATATAAGTTCACACTTATATCCTCGATTTTCACCCTGAAGAATTAATTTTTTCGTTGAATAACATTGTCCATCGTCTTTGCCTTGAAAAAAGGAATCTATAAACATCTACTTTTTGCTGAATTATTTTGAAATTTTTCGAAAAAATTTTTGTCAAAATGTTTTTGGAAGCAATGTTGAGTGTACATGGAAACTCAACATACACTAATGCATCATTTTTCAAACGATCATAACTAATTTTTGTATTAAGCGTTTCTCGATGTAGTATAGTGCATTCGATGCGGATTTTTAAGCTGCGTCGATCTGTGTTATCAGATTTGCGCTAGCTTAAAAATGCACCGAGATATCAACTGATATAAGTTCACACTTATATCCTCGATTTTCACCCTGAAGAATTAATTTTTTTGTTGAAAAACATTGTCCATCGTCTTTGCCTTGAAAAAAGGAATCTATAAACATCTACTTTTTGCTGAATTATTTTGAAATTTTTCGAAAAAATTTTTGTCAAAATGTTTTTGGAAGCAATGTTGAGTGTACATGGAAACTCAACATACACTAATGCATCATTTTTCAAACGATCATAACTAATTTTTGTATTAAGCGTTTCTCAATGTAGTAGAGTGCATTTGATGCGGATTTTTAAGCTGCGTCGATCTGTGTTATCAGATTTGCGCTAGCTTAAAAATGCACCGAGATATCAACTGATATAAGTTCACACTTATATTCTCGATTTTCACCCTGAAGAATTAATTTTTTCGTTGAATAACATTGTCTATCGTCTTTGCCTTGAAAAATGGAATCTAAAAACATCTACTTTTTGCTAAATTATTTTGAAATTTTTTGAAAAAATTTTTGTCAAAATGTTTTTGGAAGCAATGTTGAGTGTACATGGAAACTCAACATACACTAATGCATCATTTTTCAAACGATCATAACTAATTTTTGTATCAAGCGTTTCTCGATGTAGTATAGTGCATTCGATGCGGATTTTTAAGCTGCGTCGATCTGTGTTATCAGATTTGCGCTAGCTTGAAAATGCACCGAGATATCAACTGATATAAGTTCACACTTATATCCTCGATTTTCACCCTGAAGAATTAATTTTTTCGTTGAATAACATTGTCCATCGTCTTTGCCTTGAAAAAAGGAATCTATAAACATCTACTTTTTGCTGAATTATTTTGAAATTTTTCGAAAAAATTTTTGTCAAAATGTTTTTGGAAGCAATGTTGAGTGTACGTGGAAACTCAACATACACTAATGCATCATTTTTCAAACGATCATAACTAATTTTCGTATTAAGCGTTTCTCAATGTAGTATAGTGCATTCGATGCGGAATTTTAAGCTGCGTCGATCTGTGTTATCAGATTTGCGCTAGCTTAAAAATGCACCGAGATATCAACTGATATAAGTTCACACTTATATTCTCGATTTTCACCCTGAAGAATTAATTTTTTCGTTGAATAACATTGTCCATCGTCTTTGCCTTGAAAAAAGGAATCTATAAACATCTACTTTTTGCTGAATTATTTTGAAATTTTTCGAAAAAATTTTTGTCAAAATGTTTTTGGAAGCAATGTTGAGTGTACGTGGAAACTCAACATACACTAATGCATCATTTTTCAAACGATCATAACTAATTTTCGTATTAAGCGTTTCTCAATGTAGTATAGTGCATTCGATGCGGAATTTTAAGCTGCGTCGATCTGTGTTATCAGATTTGCGCTAGCTTAAAAATGCACCGAGATATCAACTGATATAAGTTCACACTTATATTCTCGATTTTCACCCTGAAGAATTAATTTTTTCGTTGAATAACATTGTCCATCGTCTTTGCCTTGAAAAAAGGAATCTATAAACATCTACTTTTTGCTGAATTATTTTGAAATTTTTCGAAAAAATTTTTGTCAAAATGTTTTTGGAAGCAATGTTGAGTGTACATGGAAACTCAACATACACTAATGCATCATTTTTCAAACGATCATAACTAATTTTTGTATTAAGCGTTTCTCGATGTAGTATAGTGCATTCGATGCGGATTTTTAAGCTGCGTCGATCTGTGTTATCAGATTTGCGCTAGCTTAAAAATGCACCGAGATATCAACTGATATAAGTTCACACTTATATCCTCGATTTTCACCCTGAAGAATTAATTTTTTTGTTGAAAAACATTGTCCATCGTCTTTGCCTTGAAAAAAGGAATCTATAAACATCTACTTTTTGCTGAATTATTTTGAAATTTTTCGAAAAAATTTTTGTCAAAATGTTTTTGGAAGCAATGTTGAGTGTACATGGAAACTCAACATACACTAATGCATCATTTTTCAAACGATCATAACTAATTTTTGTATTAAGCGTTTCTCAATGTAGTAGAGTGCATTTGATGCGGATTTTTAAGCTGCGTCAAATCTGTGTTATCAGATTTGCGCTAGCTTAAAAATGCACCGAGATATCAACTGATATAAGTTCACACTTATATTCTCGATTTTCACCCTGAAGAATTAATTTTTTCGTTGAATAACATTGTCTATCGTCTTTGCCTTGAAAAATGGAATCTAAAAACATCTACTTTTTGCTAAATTATTTTGAAATTTTTTGAAAAAATTTTTGTCAAAATGTTTTTGGAAGCAATGTTGAGTGTACATGGAAACTCAACATACACTAATGCATCATTTTTCAAACGATCATAACTAATTTTTGTATCAAGCGTTTCTCGATGTAGTATAGTGCATTCGATGCGGATTTTTAAGCTGCGTCGATCTGTGTTATCAGATTTGCGCTAGCTTAAATATGCACCGAGATATCAACTGATATAAGTTCACACTTATATTCTCGATTTTCACCCTGAAGAATTAATTTTTTCGTTGAATAACATTGTCCATCGTCTTTGCCTTGAAAAAAGGAATCTATAAACATCTACTTTTTGCTGAATTATTTTGAAATTTTTCGAAAAAATTTTTGTCAAAATGTTTTTGGAAGCAATGTTGAGTGTACATGGAAACTCAACATACACTAATGCATCATTTTTCAAACGATCATAACTAATTTTTGTATCAAGCGTTTCTTGATGTAGTATAGTGCATTCGATGCGGATTTTTAAGCTGCGTCGATCTGTGTTATCAGATTTGCGCTAGCTTAAAAATGCACCGAGATATCAACTGATATAAGTTCACACTTATATCCTCGATTTTCACCCTGAAGAATTAATTTTTTCGTTGAATAACATTGTCTATCGTCTTTGCCTTGAAAAATGGAATCTAAAAACATCTACTTTTTGCTAAATTATTTTGAAATTTTTCGAAAAAATTTTTGTCAAAATGTTTTTGGAAGCAATGTTGAGTGTACATGGAAACTCAACATACACTAATGCATCATTTTTCAAACGATCATAACTAATTTTTGTATCAAGCGTTTCTCGATGTAGTATAGTGCATTCGATGCGGATTTTTAAGCTGCGTCGATCTGTGTTATCAGATTTGCGCTAGCTTAAAAATGCACCGAGATATCAACTGATATAAGTTCACACTTATATCCTCGATTTTCACCCTGAAGAATTAATTTTTTCGTTGAATAACATTGCCCATCGTCTTTGCCTTGAAAAAAGGAATCTATAAACATCTACTTTTTGCTGAATTATTTTGAAATTTTTCGAAAAAATTTTTGTCAAAATGTTTTTGGAAGCAATGTTGAGTGTACATGGAAACTCAACATACACTAATGCATCATTTTTCAAACGATCATAACTAATTTTTGTATCAAGCGTTTCTCGATGTAGTATAGTGCATTCGATGCGGATTTTTAAGCTGCGTCGATCTGTGTTATCAGATTTGCGCTAGCTTAAAAATGCACCGAGATATCAACTGATATAAGTTCACACTTATATCCTCGATTTTCACCCTGAAGAATTAGTTTTTTCGTTGAATAACATTGTCCATCGTCTTTGCCTTGAAAAAAGGAATCTATAAACATCTACTTTTTGCTGAATTATTTTGAAATTTTTCGAAAAAATTTTTGTCAAAATGTTTTTGGAAGCAATGTTGAGTGTACATGGAAACTCAACATACACTAATGCATCATTTTTCAAACGATCATAACTAATTTTTGTATTAAGCGTTTCTCAATGTAGTATAGTGCATTCGATGCGGATTTTTAAGCTGCGTCGATCTGTGTTATCAGATTTGCGCTAGCTTAAAAATGCACCGAGATATCAACTGATATAAGTTCACACTTATATTCTCGATTTTCACCCTGAAGAATTAATTTTTTCGTTGAATAACATTGTCCATCGTCTTTGCCTTGAAAAAAGGAATTTAAAAACATCTACTTTTTGCTAAATTATTTTGAAATTTTTCGAAAAAATTTTTGTCAAAATGTTTTTGGAAGCAATGTTGAGTGTACATGGAAACTCAACATACACTAATGCATCATTTTTCAAACGATCATAACTAATTTTTGTATCAAGCGTTTCTTGATGTAGTATAGTGCATTCGATGCGGATTTTTAAGCTGCGTCGATCTGTGTTATCAGATTTGCGCTAGCTTAAAAATGCACCGAGATATCAACTGATATAAGTTCACACTTATATCCTCGATTTTCACCCTGAAGAATTAATTTTTTCGTTGAATAACATTGTCTATCGTCTTTGCCTTGAAAAATGGAATCTAAAAACATCTACTTTTTGCTAAATTATTTTGAAATTTTTCGAAAAAATTTTTGTCAAAATGTTTTTGGAAGCAATGTTGAGTGTACATGGAAACTCAACATACACTAATGCATCATTTTTCAAACGATCATAACTAATTTTTGTATCAAGCGTTTCTCGATGTAGTATAATGCATTCGATGCGGATTTTTAAGCTGCGTCGATCTGTGTTATCAGATTTGCGCTAGCTTAAAAATGCACCGAGATATCAACTGATATAAGTTCACACTTATATCCTCGATTTTCACCCTGAAGAATTAATTTTTTCGTTGAATAACATTGTCCATCGTCTTTGCCTTGAAAAAAGGAATCTATAAACATCTACTTTTTGCTGAATTATTTTGAAATTTTTCGAAAAAATTTTTGTCAAAATGTTTTTGGAAGCAATGTTGAGTGTACATGGAAACTCAACATACACTAATGCATCATTTTTCAAACGATCATAACTAATTTTTTGTATCAAGCGTTTCTCGATGTAGTATAGTGCATTCGATGCGGATTTTTAAGCTGCGTCGATCTGTGTTATCAGATTTGCGCTAGCTGAAAAATGCACCGAGATATCAACTGATATAAGTTCACACTTATATCCTCGATTTTCACCCTGAAGAATTAATTTTTTCGTTGAATAACATTGTCCATCGTCTTTGCCTTGAAAAAAGGAATCTATAAACATCTACTTTTTGCTGAATTATTTTGAAATTTTTCGAAAAAATTTTTGTCAAAATGTTTTTGGAAGCAATGTTGAGTGTACATGGAAACTCAACATACACTAATGCATCATTTTTCAAACGATCATAACTAATTTTTGTATTAAGCGTTTCTCAATGTAGTATAGTGTATTCGATGCGGATTTTTAAGCTGCGTCGATCTGTGTTATCAGATTTGCGCTAGCTTAAAAATGCACCGAGATATCAACTGATATAAGTTCACACTTATATTCTCGATTTTCACCCTGAAGAATTAATTTTTTCGTTGAAAAACATTGTCCATCGTCTTTGCCTTAAAAAAAGGAATTTAAAAACATCTACTTTTTGCTAAATTATTTTGAAATTTTTCGAAAAAATTTTTGTCAAAATGTTTTTGGAAGCAATGTTGAGTGTACATGGAAACTCAACATACACTAATGCATCATTTTTCAAACGATCATAACTAATTTTTGTATCAAGCGTTTCTTGATGTAGTATAGTGCATTCGATGCGGATTTTTAAGCTGCGTCGATCTGTGTTATCAGATTTGCGCTAGCTTAAAAATGCACCGAGATATCAACTGATATAAGTTCACACTTATATCCTCGATTTTCACCCTGAAGAATTAATTTTTTCGTTGAATAACATTGTCCATCGTCTTTGCCTTGAAAAAAGGAATCTATAAACATCTACTTTTTGCTGAATTATTTTGAAATTTTTCGAAAAAATTTTTGTCAAAATGTTTTTGGAAGCAATGTTGAGTGTACATGGAAACTCAACATACACTAATGCATCATTTTTCAAACGATCATAACTAATTTTTGTATTAAGCGTTTCTCAATGTAGTATAGTGCATTCGATGCGGATTTTTAAGCTGCGTCGATCTGTGTTATCAGATTTGCGCTAGCTTAAAAATGCACCGAGATATCAACTGATATAAGTTCACACTTATATTCTCGATTTTCACCCTGAAGAATTAATTTTTTCGTTGAATAACATTGTCCATCGTCTTTGCCTTAAAAAAAGGAATTTAAAAACATCTACTTTTTGCTAAATTATTTTGAAATTTTTCGAAAAAATTTTTGTCAAAATGTTTTTGGAAGCAATGTTGAGTGTACATGGAAACTCAACATACACTAATGCATCATTTTTCAAACGATCATAACTAATTTTTGTATCAAGCGTTTCTTGATGTAGTATAGTGCATTCGATGCGGATTTTTAAGCTGCGTCGATCTGTGTTATCAGATTTGCGCTAGCTTAAAAATGCACCGAGATATCAACTGATATAAGTTCACACTTATATCCTCGATTTTCACCCTGAAGAATTAATTTTTTCGTTGAATAACATTGTCCATCGTCTTTGCCTTAAAAAAAGGAATTTAAAAACATCTACTTTTTGCTAAATTATTTTGAAATTTTTCGAAAAAATTTTTGTCAAAATGTTTTTGGAAGCAATGTTGAGTGTACATGGAAACTCAACATACACTAATGCATCATTTTTCGAACGATCATAACTAATTTTTGTATCAAGCGTTTCTTGATGTAGTATAGTGCATTCGATGCGGATTTTTAAGCTGCGTCGATCTGTGTTATCAGATTTGCGCTAGCTTAAAAATGCACCGAGATATCAACTGATATAAGTTCACACTTATATCCTCGATTTTCACCCTGAAGAATTAATTTTTTCGTTGAATAACATTGTCTATCGTCTTTGCCTTGAAAAATGGAATCTAAAAACATCTACTTTTTGCTAAATTATCTTGAAATTTTTCGAAAAAATTTTTGTCAAAATGTTTTTGGAAGCAATGTTGAGTGTACATGGAAACTCAACATACACTAATGCATCATTTTTCAAACGATCATAACTAATTTTTGTATTAAGCGTTTCTCAATGTAGTATAGTGCATTCGATGCGGATTTTTAAGCTGCGTCGATCTGTGTTATCAGATTTGCGCTAGCTTAAAAATGCACCGAGATATCAACTGATATAAGTTCACACTTATATTCTCGATTTTCACCCTGAAGAATTAATTTTTTCGTTGAATAACATTGTCCATCGTCTTTGCCTTAAAAAAAGGAATTTAAAAACATCTACTTTTTGCTAAATTATTTTGAAATTTTTCGAAAAAATTTTTGTCAAAATGTTTTTGGAAGCAATGTTGAGTGTACATGGAAACTCAACATACACTAATGCATCATTTTTCAAACGATCATAACTAATTTTTGTATCAAGCGTTTCTTGATGTAGTATAGTGCATTCGATGCGGATTTTTAAGCTGCGTCGATCTGTGTTATCAGATTTGCGCTAGCTTAAAAATGCACCGAGATATCAACTGATATAAGTTCACACTTATATTCTCGATTTTCACCCTGAAGAATTAATTTTTTCGTTGAATAACATTGTCTATCGTCTTTGCCTTGAAAAATGGAATCTAAAAACATCTACTTTTTGCTAAATTATTTTGAAATTTTTCGAAAAAATTTTTGTCAAAATGTTTTTGGAAGCAATGTTGAGTGTACATGGAAACTCAACATACACTAATGCATCATTTTTCAAACGATCATAACTAATTTTTGTATCAAGCGTTTCTCGATGTAGTATAGTGCATTCGATGCGGATTTTTAAGCTGCGTCGATCTGTGTTATCAGATTTGCGCTAGCTTAAAAATGCACCGAGATATCAACTGATATAAGTTCACACTTATATCCTCGATTTTCACCCTGAAGAATTAATTTTTTCGTTGAATAACATTGTCTATCGTCTTTGCCTTGAAAAATGGAATCTAAAAACATCTACTTTTTGCTAAATTATTTTGAAATTTTTCGAAAAAATTTTTGTCAAAATGTTTTTGGAAGCAATGTTGAGTGTACATGGAAACTCAACATACACTAATGCATCATTTTTCAAACGATCATAACTAATTTTTGTATCAAGCGTTTCTCGATGTAGTATAGTGCATTCGATGCGGATTTTTAAGTTGCGTCGATCTGTGTTATCAGATTTGCGCTAGCTTAAAAATGCACCGAGATATCAACTGATATAAGTTCACACTTATATCCTCGATTTTCACCCTGAAGAATTAATTTTTTCGTTGAATAACATTGTCCATCGTCTTTGCCTTGAAAAAAGGAATCTATAAACATCTACTTTTTGCTGAATTATTTTGAAATTTTTCGAAAAAATTTTTGTCAAAATGTTTTTGGAAGCAATGTTGAGTGTACATGGAAACTCAACATACACTAATGCATCATTTTTCAAACGATCATAACTAATTTTTGTATTAAGCGTTTCTCAATGTAGTATAGTGCATTCGATGCGGATTTTTAAGCTGCGTCGATCTGTGTTATCAGATTTGCGCTAGCTTAAAAATGCACCGAGATATCAACTGATATAAGTTCACACTTATATTCTCGATTTTCACCCTGAAGAATTAATTTTTTCGTTGAATAACATTGTCCATCGTCTTTGCCTTAAAAAAAGGAATTTAAAAACATCTACTTTTTGCTAAATTATTTTGAAATTTTTCGAAAAAATTTTTGTCAAAATGTTTTTGGAAGCAATGTTGAGTGTACATGGAAACTCAACATACACTAATGCATCATTTTTCAAACGATCATAACTAATTTTTGTATCAAGCGTTTCTTGATGTAGTATAGTGCATTCGATGCGGATTTTTAAGCTGCGTCGATCTGTGTTATCAGATTTGCGCTAGCTTAAAAATGCACCGAGATATCAACTGATATAAGTTCACACTTATATTCTCGATTTTCACCCTGAAGAATTAATTTTTTCGTTGAATAACATTGTCTATCGTCTTTGCCTTGAAAAATGGAATCTAAAAACATCTACTTTTTGCTAAATTATTTTGAAATTTTTCGAAAAAATTTTTGTCAAAATGTTTTTGGAAGCAATGTTGAGTGTACATGGAAACTCAACATACACTAATGCATCATTTTTCAAACGATCATAACTAATTTTTGTATCAAGCGTTTCTCGATGTAGTATAGTGCATTCGATGCGGATTTTTAAGCTGCGTCGATCTGTGTTATCAGATTTGCGCTAGCTTAAAAATGCACCGAGATATCAACTGATATAAGTTCACACTTATATCCTCGATTTTCACCCTGAAGAATTAATTTTTTCGTTGAATAACATTGTCCATCGTCTTTGCCTTGAAAAAAGGAATCTATAAACATCTACTTTTTGCTGAATTATTTTGAAATTTTTCGAAAAAATTTTTGTCAAAATGTTTTTGGAAGCAATGTTGAGTGTACATGGAAACTCAACATACACTAATGCATCATTTTTCGAACGATCATAACTAATTTTTGTATTAAGCGTTTCTCAATGTAGTATAGTGCATTCGATGCGGATTTTTAAGCTGCGTCGATCTGTGTTATCAGATTTGCGCTAGCTTAAAAATGCACCGAGATATCAACTGATATAAGTTCACACTTATATTCTCGATTTTCACCCTGAAGAATTAATTTTTTCGTTGAATAACATTGTCTATCGTCTTTGCCTTGAAAAATGGAATTTAAAAACATCTACTTTTTGCTAAATTATTTTGAAATTTTTCGAAAAAATTTTTGTCAAAATGTTTTTGGAAGCAATGTTGAGTGTACATGGAAACTCAACATACACTAATGCATCATTTTTCGAACGATCATAACTAATTTTTGTATTAAGCGTTTCTCAATGTAGTATAGTGCATTCGATGCGGATTTTTAAGCTGCGTCGATCTGTGTTATCAGATTTGCGCTAGCTTAAAAATGCACCGAGATATCAACTGATATAAGTTCACACTTATATTCTCGATTTTCACCCTGAAGAATTAATTTTTTCGTTGAATAACATTGTCTATCGTCTTTGCCTTGAAAAATGGAATTTAAAAACATCTACTTTTTGCTAAATTATTTTGAAATTTTTCGAAAAAATTTTTGTCAAAATGTTTTTGGAAGCAATGTTGAGTGTACATGGAAACTCAACATACACTAATGCATCATTTTTCAAACGATCATAACTAATTTTTGTATCAAGCGTTTCTCGATGTAGTATAGTGCATTCGATGCGGATTTTTAAGCTGCGTCGATCTGTGTTATCAGATTTGCGCTAGCTTAAAAATGCACCGAGATATCAACTGATATAAGTTCACACTTATATTCTCGATTTTCACCCTGAAGAATTAATTTTTTCGTTGAATAACATTGTCTATCGTCTTTGCCTTGAAAAATGGAATTTAAAAACATCTACTTTTTGCTAAATTATTTTGAAATTTTTCGAAAAAATTTTTGTCAAAATGTTTTTGGAAGCAATGTTGAGTGTACATGGAAACTCAACATACACTAATGCATCATTTTTCAAACGATCATAACTAATTTTTGTATCAAGCGTTTCTCGATGTAGTATAGTGCATTCGATGCGGATTTTTAAGCTGCGTCGATCTGTGTTATCAGATTTGCGCTAGCTTAAAAATGCACCGAGATATCAACTGATATAAGTTCACACTTATATCCTCGATTTTCACCCTGAAGAATTAATTTTTTCGTTGAATAACATTGTCCATCGTCTTTGCCTTGAAAAAAGGAATCTATAAACATCTACTTTTTGCTGAATTATTTTGAAATTTTTCGAAAAAATTTTTGTCAAAATGTTTTTGGAAGCAATGTTGAGTGTACATGGAAACTCAACATACACTAATGCATCATTTTTCAAACGATCATAACTAATTTTTGTATTAAGCGTTTCTCAATGTAGTATAGTGCATTCGATGCGGATTTTTAAGCTGCGTCGATCTGTGTTATCAGATTTGCGCTAGCTTAAAAATGCACCGAGATATCAACTGATATAAGTTCACACATATATTCTCGATTTTCACCCTGAAGAATTAATTTTTTCGTTGAATAACATTGTCTATCGTCTTTGCCTTGAAAAATGGAATTTAAAAACATCTACTTTTTGCTAAATTATTTTGAAATTTTTCGAAAAAATTTTTGTCAAAATGTTTTTGGAAGCAATGTTGAGTGTACATGGAAACTCAACATACACTAATGCATCATTTTTCAAACGATCATAACTAATTTTTGTATCAAGCGTTTCTCGATGTAGTATAGTGCATTCGATGCGGATTTTTAAGCTGCGTCGATCTGTGTTATCAGATTTGCGCTAGCTTAAAAATGCACCGAGATATCAACTGATATAAGTTCACACTTATATCCTCGATTTTCACCCTGAAGAATTAATTTTTTCGTTGAATAACATTGTCTATCGTCTTTGCCTTGAAAAATGGAATCTAAAAACATCTACTTTTTGCTAAATTATTTTGAAATTTTTCGAAAAAATTTTTGTCAAAATGTTTTTGGAAGCAATGTTGAGTGTACATGGAAACTCAACATACACTAATGCATCATTTTTCAAACGATCATAACTAATTTTTGTATTAAGCGTTTCTCAATGTAGTATAGTGCATTCGATGCGGATTTTTAAGCTGCGTCGATCTGTGTTATCAGATTTGCGCTAGCTTAAAAATGCACCGAGATATCAACTGATATAAGTTCACACTTATATTCTCGATTTTCACCCTGAAGAATTAATTTTTTCGTTGAATAACATTGTCCATCGTCTTTGCCTTAAAAAAAGGAATTTAAAAACATCTACTTTTTGCTAAATTATTTTGAAATTTTTCGAAAAAATTTTTGTCAAAATGTTTTTGGAAGCAATGTTGAGTGTACATGGAAACTCAACATACACTAATGCATCATTTTTCAAACGATCATAACTAATTTTTGTATCAAGCGTTTCTTGATGTAGTATAGTGCATTCGATGCGGATTTTTAAGCTGCGTCGATCTGTGTTATCAGATTTGCGCTAGCTTAAAAATGCACCGAGATATCAACTGATATAAGTTCACACTTATATTCTCGATTTTCACCCTGAAGAATTAATTTTTTCGTTGAATAACATTGTCTATCGTCTTTGCCTTGAAAAATGGAATTTAAAAACATCTACTTTTTGCTAAATTATTTTGAAATTTTTCGAAAAAATTTTTGTCAAAATGTTTTTGGAAGCAATGTTGAGTGTACATGGAAACTCAACATACACTAATGCATCATTTTTCAAACGATCATAACTAATTTTTGTATCAAGCGTTTCTCGATGTAGTATAGTGCATTCGATGCGGATTTTTAAGCTGCGTCGATCTGTGTTATCAGATTTGCGCTAGCTTAAAAATGCACCGAGATATCAACTGATATAAGTTCACACTTATATCCTCGATTTTCACCCTGAAGAATTAATTTTTTCGTTGAATAACATTGTCTATCGTCTTTGCCTTGAAAAATGGAATCTAAAAACATCTACTTTTTGCTAAATTATTTTGAAATTTTTCGAAAAAATTTTTGTCAAAATGTTTTTGGAAGCAATGTTGAGTGTACATGGAAACTCAACATACACTAATGCATCATTTTTCAAACGATCATAACTAATTTTTGTATCAAGCGTTTCTCGATGTAGTATAGTGCATTCGATGCGGATTTTTAAGTTGCGTCGATCTGTGTTATCAGATTTGCGCTAGCTTAAAAATGCACCGAGATATCAACTGATATAAGTTCACACTTATATCCTCGATTTTCACCCTGAAGAATTAATTTTTTCGTTGAATAACATTGTCCATCGTCTTTGCCTTGAAAAAAGGAATCTATAAACATCTACTTTTTGCTGAATTATTTTGAAATTTTTCGAAAAAATTTTTGTCAAAATGTTTTTGGAAGCAATGTTGAGTGTACATGGAAACTCAACATACACTAATGCATCATTTTTCAAACGATCATAACTAATTTTTGTATTAAGCGTTTCTCAATGTAGTATAGTGCATTCGATGCGGATTTTTAAGCTGCGTCGATCTGTGTTATCAGATTTGCGCTAGCTTAAAAATGCACCGAGATATCAACTGATATAAGTTCACACTTATATTCTCGATTTTCACCCTGAAGAATTAATTTTTTCGTTGAATAACATTGTCTATCGTCTTTGCCTTGAAAAATGGAATCTAAAAACATCTACTTTTTGCTAAATTATTTTGAAATTTTTCAAAAAATTTTTGTCAAAATGTTTTTGGAAGCAATGTTGAGTGTACATGGAAACTCAACATACACTAATGCATCATTTTTCAAACGATCATAACTAATTTTTGTATCAAGCGTTTCTCGATGTAGTATAGTGCATTCGATGCGGATTTTTAAGCTGCGTCGATCTGTGTTATCAGATTTGCGCTAGCTTAAAAATGCACCGAGATATCAACTGATATAAGTTCACACTTATATTCTCGATTTTCACCCTGAAGAATTAATTTTTTCGTTGAATAACATTGTCCATCGTCTTTGCCTTGAAAAAAGGAATCTATAAACATCTACTTTTTGCTGAATTATTTTGAAATTTTTCGAAAAAATTTTTGTCAAAATGTTTTTGGAAGCAATGTTGAGTGTACATGGAAACTCAACATACACTAATGCATCATTTTTCAAACGATCATAACTAATTTTTGTATCAAGCGTTTCTTGATGTAGTATAGTGCATTCGATGCGGATTTTTAAGCTGCGTCGATCTGTGTTATCAGATTTGCGCTAGCTTAAAAATGCACCGAGATATCAACTGATATAAGTTCACACTTATATTCTCGATTTTCACCCTGAAGAATTAATTTTTTCGTTGAATAACATTGTCCATCGTCTTTGCCTTGAAAAAAGGAATCTATAAACATCTACTTTTTGCTGAATTATTTTGAAATTTTTCGAAAAAATTTTTGTCAAAATGTTTTTGGAAGCAATGTTGAGTGTACATGGAAACTCAACATACACTAATGCATCATTTTTCAAACGATCATAACTAATTTTTGTATCAAGCGTTTCTTGATGTAGTATAGTGCATTCGATGCGGATTTTTAAGCTGCGTCGATCTGTGTTATCAGATTTGCGCTAGCTTAAAAATGCACCGAGATATCAACTGATATAAGTTCACACTTATATCCTCGATTTTCACCCTGAAGAATTAATTTTTTCGTTGAATAACATTGTCTATCGTCTTTGCCTTGAAAAATGGAATCTAAAAACATCTACTTTTTGCTAAATTATTTTGAAATTTTTCGAAAAAATTTTTGTCAAAATGTTTTTGGAAGCAATGTTGAGTGTACATGGAAACTCAACATACACTAATGCATCATTTTTCAAACGATCATAACTAATTTTTGTATCAAGCGTTTCTTGATGTAGTATAGTGCATTCGATGCGGATTTTTAAGCTGCGTCAATCTGTGTTATCAGATTTGCGCTAGCTTAAAAATGCACCGAGATATCAACTGATATAAGTTCACACTTATATCCTCGATTTTCACCCTGAAGAATTAATTTTTTCGTTGAATAACATTGTCTATCGTCTTTGCCTTGAAAAATGGAATCTAAAAACATCTACTTTTTGCTAAATTATTTTGAAATTTTTCGAAAAAATTTTTGTCAAAATGTTTTTGGAAGCAATGTTGAGTGTACATGGAAACTCAACATACACTAATGCATCATTTTTCAAACGATCATAACTAATTTTTGTATCAAGCGTTTCTCGATGTAGTATAGTGCATTCGATGCGGATTTTTAAGCTGCGTCGATCTGTGTTATCAGATTTGCGCTAGCTTAAAAATGCACCGAGATATCAACTGATATAAGTTCACACTTATATCCTCGATTTTCACCCTGAAGAATTAATTTTTTCGTCGAATAACATTGTCCATCGTCTTTGCCTTGAAAAAAGGAATCTATAAACATCTACGTTTTGCTGAATTATTTTGAAATTTTTCGAAAAAATTTTTGTCAAAATGTTTTTGGAAGCAATGTTGAGTGTACATGGAAACTCAACATACACTAATGCATCATTTTTCAAACGATCATAACTAATTTTTGTATCAAGCGTTTCTCGATGTAGTATAGTGCATTCGATGCGGATTTTTAAGCTGCGTCGATCTGTGTTATCAGATTTGCGCTAGCTTAAAAATGCACCGAGATATCAACTGATATAAGTTCACACTTATATCCTCGATTTTCACCCTGAAGAATTAATTTTTTCGTCGAATAACATTGTCCATCGTCTTTGCCTTGAAAAAAGGAATCTATAAACATCTACGTTTTGCTGAATTATTTTGAAATTTTTCGAAAAAATTTTTGTCAAAATGTTTTTGGAAGCAATGTTGAGTGTACATGGAAACTCAACATACACTAATGCATCATTTTCCAAACGATCATAACTAATTTTTGTATCAAGCGTTTCTCGATGTAGTATAGTGCTTCGATGCGGATTTTTAAGCTGCGTCGATCTGTGTTATCAGATTTGCGCTAGCTTAAAAATGCACCGAGATATCAACTGATATAAGTTCACACTTATATCCTCGATTTTCACCCTGAAGAATTAATTTTTTCGTTGAATAACATTGTCTATCGTCTTTGCCTTGAAAAATGGAATCTAAAAACATCTACTTTTTGCTAAATTATTTTGAAATTTTTCGAAAAAATTTTTGTCAAAATGTTTTTGGAAGCAATGTTGAGTGTACATGGAAACTCAACATACACTAATGCATCATTTTTCAAACGATCATAACTAATTTTTGTATCAAGCGTTTCTCGATGTAGTATAGTGCTTCGATGCGGATTTTTAAGCTGCGTCGATCTGTGTTATCAGATTTGCGCTAGCTTAAAAATGCACCGAGATATCAACTGATATAAGTTCACACTTATATCCTCGATTTTCACCCTGAAGAATTAATTTTTTCGTTGAATAACATTGTCCATCGTCTTTGCCTTGAAAAAAGGAATCTATAAACATCTACTTTTTGCTGAATTATTTTGAAATTTTTCGAAAAAATTTTTGTCAAAATGTTTTTGGAAGCAATGTTGAGTGTACATGGAAACTCAACATACACTAATGCATCATTTTTCAAACGATCATAACTAATTTTTGTATCAAGCGTTTCTTGATGTAGTATAGTGCATTCGATGCGGATTTTTAAGCTGCGTCGATCTGTGTTATCAGATTTGCGCTAGCTTAAAAATGCACCGAGATATCAACTGATATAAGTTCACACTTATATCCTCGATTTTCACCCTGAAGAATTAATTTTTTCGTTGAATAACATTGTCTATCGTCTTTGCCTTGAAAAATGGAATCTAAAAACATCTACTTTTTGCTAAATTATTTTGAAATTTTTCGAAAAAATTTTTGTCAAAATGTTTTTGGAAGCAATGTTGAGTGTACATGGAAACTCAACATACACTAATGCATCATTTTTCAAACGATCATAACTAATTTTTGTATCAAGCGTTTCTCGATGTAGTATAGTGCATTCGATGCGGATTTTTAAGCTGCGTCGATCTGTGTTATCAGATTTGCGCTAGCTTAAAAATGCACCGAGATATCAACTGATATAAGTTCACACTTATATCCTCGATTTTCACCCTGAAGAATTAATTTTTTCGTCGAATAACATTGTCCATCGTCTTTGCCTTGAAAAAAGGAATCTATAAACATCTACGTTTTGCTGAATTATTTTGAAATTTTTCGAAAAAATTTTTGTCAAAATGTTTTTGGAAGCAATGTTGAGTGTACATGGAAACTCAACATACACTAATGCATCATTTTTCAAACGATCATAACTAATTTTTGTATCAAGCGTTTCTCGATGTAGTATAGTGCATTCGATGCGGATTTTTAAGCTGCGTCGATCTGTGTTATCAGATTTGCGCTAGCTTAAAAATGCACCGAGATATCAACTGATATAAGTTCACACTTATATTCTCGATTTTCACCCTGAAGAATTAATTTTTTCGTTGAATAACATTGTCCATCGTCTTTGCCTTGAAAAAAGGAATCTATAAACATCTACTTTTTGCTGAATTATTTTGAAATTTTTCGAAAAAATTTTTGTCAAAATGTTTTTGGAAGCAATGTTGAGTGTACATGGAAACTCAACATACACTAATGCATCATTTTTCAAACGATCATAACTAATTTTTGTATCAAGCGTTTCTTGATGTAGTATAGTGCATTCGATGCGGATTTTTAAGCTGCGTCGATCTGTGTTATCAGATTTGCGCTAGCTTAAAAATGCACCGAGATATCAACTGATATAAGTTCACACTTATATTCTCGATTTTCACCCTGAAGAATTAATTTTTTCGTTGAATAACATTGTCCATCGTCTTTGCCTTGAAAAAAGGAATCTATAAACATCTACTTTTTGCTGAATTATTTTGAAATTTTTCGAAAAAATTTTTGTCAAAATGTTTTTGGAAGCAATGTTGAGTGTACATGGAAACTCAACATACACTAATGCATCATTTTTCAAACGATCATAACTAATTTTTGTATTAAGCGTTTCTCAATGAAGTATAGTGCATTCGATGCGGATTTTTAAGCTGCGTCGATCTGTGTTATCAGATTTGCGCTAGCTTAAAAATGAACCGAGATATCAACTGATATAAGTTCACACTTATATTCTCGATTTTCACCCTGAAGAATTAATTTTTTCGTTGAATAACATTGTCCATCGTCTTTGCCTTAAAAAAAGGAATTTAAAAACATCTACTTTTTGCTAAATTATTTTGAAATTTTTCGAAAAAATTTTTGTCAAAATGTTTTTGGAAGCAATGTTGAGTGTACATGGAAACTCAACATACACTAATGCATCATTTTTCAAACGATCATAACTAATTTTTGTATTAAGCGTTTCTCAATGTAGTATAGTGCATTCGATGCGGATTCTTAAGCTGCGTCGATCTGTGTTATCAGATTTGCGCTAGCTTAAAAATGCACCGAGATATCAACTGATATAAGTTCACACTTATATTCTCGATTTTCACCCTGAAGAATTAATTTTTTCGTTGAATAACATTGTCCATCGTCTTTGCCTTAAAAAAAGGAATTTAAAAACATCTACTTTTTGCTAAATTATTTTGAAATTTTTCGAAAAATTTTTTGTCAAAATGTTTTTGGAAGCAATGTTGAGTGTACATGGAAACTCAACATACACTAATGCATCATTTTTCAAACGATCATAACTAATTTTTGTATCAAGCGTTTCTTGATGTAGTATAGTGCATTCGATGCGGATTTTTAAGCTGCGTCGATCTGTGTTATCAGATTTGCGCTAGCTTAAAAATGCACCGAGATATCAACTGATATAAGTTCACACTTATATCCTCGATTTTCACCCTGAAGAATTAATTTTTTCGTTGAATAACATTGTCTATCGTCTTTGCCTTGAAAAATGGAATCTAAAAACATCTACTTTTTGCTAAATTATTTTGAAATTTTTCGAAAAAATTTTTGTCAAAATGTTTTTGGAAGCAATGTTGAGTGTACATGGAAACTCAACATACACTAATGCATCATTTTTCAAACGATCATAACTAATTTTTGTATCAAGCGTTTCTCGATGTAGTATAGTGCATTCGATGCGGATTTTTAAGTTGCGTCGATCTGTGTTATCAGATTTGCGCTAGCTTAAAAATGCACCGAGATATCAACTGATATAAGTTCACACTTATATCCTCGATTTTCACCCTGAAGAATTAATTTTTTCGTTGAATAACATTGTCCATCGTCTTTGCCTTGAAAAAAGGAATCTATAAACATCTACTTTTTGCTAAATTATTTTGAAATTTTTCGAAAAAATTTTTGTCAAAATGTTTTTGGAAGCAATGTTGAGTGTACATGGAAACTCAACATACACTAATGCATCATTTTTCAAACGATCATAACTAATTTTTGTATTAAGCGTTTCTCAATGTAGTATAGTGCATTCGATGCGGATTTTTAAGCTGCGTCGATCTGTGTTATCAGATTTGCGCTAGCTTAAAAATGCACCGAGATATCAACTGATATAAGTTCACACTTATATTCTCGATTTTCACCCTGAAGAATTAATTTTTTCGTTGAATAACATTGTCCATCGTCTTTGCCTTAAAAAAAGGAATTTAAAAACATCTACTTTTTGCTAAATTATTTTGAAATTTTTCGAAAAAATTTTTGTCAAAATGTTTTTGGAAGCAATGTTGAGTGTACATGGAAACTCAACATACACTAATGCATCATTTTTCAAACGATCATAACTAATTTTTGTATCAAGCGTTTCTTGATGTAGTATAGTGCATTCGATGCGGATTTTTAAGCTGCGTCGATCTGTGTTATCAGATTTGCGCTAGCTTAAAAATGCACCGAGATATCAACTGATATAAGTTCACACTTATATCCTCGATTTTCACCCTGAAGAATTAATTTTTTCGTTGAATAACATTGTCTATCGTCTTTGCCTTGAAAAATGGAATCTAAAAACATCTACTTTTTGCTAAATTATTTTGAAATTTTTCGAAAAAATTTTTGTCAAAATGTTTTTGGAAGCAATGTTGAGTGTACATGGAAACTCAACATACACTAATGCATCATTTTTCAAACGATCATAACTAATTTTTGTATCAAGCGTTTCTCGATGTAGTATAGTGCATTCGATGCGGATTTTTAAGTTGCGTCGATCTGTGTTATCAGATTTGCGCTAGCTTAAAAATGCACCGAGATATCAACTGATATAAGTTCACACTTATATCCTCGATTTTCACCCTGAAGAATTAATTTTTTCGTTGAATAACATTGTCCATCGTCTTTGCCTTGAAAAAAGGAATCTATAAACATCTACTTTTTGCTGAATTATTTTGAAATTTTTCGAAAAAATTTTTGTCAAAATGTTTTTGGAAGCAATGTTGAGTGTACATGGAAACTCAACATACACTAATGCATCATTTTTCAAACGATCATAACTAATTTTTGTATTAAGCGTTTCTCAATGTAGTATAGTGCATTCGATGCGGATTTTTAAGCTGCGTCGATCTGTGTTATCAGATTTGCGCTAGCTTAAAAATGCACCGAGATATCAACTGATATAAGTTCACACTTATATTCTCGATTTTCACCCTGAAGAATTAATTTTTTCGTTGAATAACATTGTCCATCGTCTTTGCCTTAAAAAAAGGAATTTAAAAACATCTACTTTTTGCTAAATTATTTTGAAATTTTTCGAAAAAATTTTTGTCAAAATGTTTTTGGAAGCAATGTTGAGTGTACATGGAAACTCAACATACACTAATGCATCATTTTTCAAACGATCATAACTAATTTTTGTATCAAGCGTTTCTCGATGTAGTATAGTGCATTCGATGCGGATTTTTAAGCTGCGTCGATCTGTGTTATCAGATTTGCGCTAGCTTAAAAATGCACCGAGATATCAACTGATATAAGTTCACACTTATATTCTCGATTTTCACCCTGAAGAATTAATTTTTTCGTTGAATAACATTGTCTATCGTCTTTGCCTTGAAAAATGGAATCTAAAAACATCTACTTTTTGCTAAATTATTTTGAAATTTTTCGAAAAAATTTTTGTCAAAATGTTTTTGGAAGCAATGTTGAGTGTACATGGAAACTCAACATACACTAATGCATCATTTTTCAAACGATCATAACTAATTTTTGTATCAAGCGTTTCTCGATGTAGTATAGTGCATTCGATGCGGATTTTTAAGCTGCGTCGATCTGTGTTATCAGATTTGCGCTAGCTTAAAAATGCACCGAGATATCAACTGATATAAGTTCACACTTATATCCTCGATTTTCACCCTGAAGAATTAATTTTTTCGTTGAATAACATTGTCCATCGTCTTTGCCTTGAAAAAAGGAATCTATAAACATCTACTTTTTGCTGAATTATTTTGAAATTTTTCGAAAAAATTTTTGTCAAAATGTTTTTGGAAGCAATGTTGAGTGTACATGGAAACTCAACATACACTAATGCATCATTTTTCGAACGATCATAACTAATTTTTGTATTAAGCGTTTCTCAATGTAGTATAGTGCATTCGATGCGGATTTTTAAGCTGCGTCGATCTGTGTTATCAGATTTGCGCTAGCTTAAAAATGCACCGAGATATCAACTGATATAAGTTCACACTTATATTCTCGATTTTCACCCTGAAGAATTAATTTTTTCGTTGAATAACATTGTCTATCGTCTTTGCCTTGAAAAATGGAATTTAAAAACATCTACTTTTTGCTAAATTATTTTGAAATTTTTCGAAAAAATTTTTGTCAAAATGTTTTTGGAAGCAATGTTGAGTGTACATGGAAACTCAACATACACTAATGCATCATTTTTCAAACGATCATAACTAATTTTTGTATCAAGCGTTTCTCGATGTAGTATAGTGCATTCGATGCGGATTTTTAAGCTGCGTCGATCTGTGTTATCAGATTTGCGCTAGCTTAAAAATGCACCGAGATATCAACTGATATAAGTTCACACTTATATTCTCGATTTTCACCCTGAAGAATTAATTTTTTCGTTGAATAACATTGTCTATCGTCTTTGCCTTGAAAAATGGAATTTAAAAACATCTACTTTTTGCTAAATTATTTTGAAATTTTTCGAAAAAATTTTTGTCAAAATGTTTTTGGAAGCAATGTTGAGTGTACATGGAAACTCAACATACACTAATGCATCATTTTTCAAACGATCATAACTAATTTTTGTATCAAGCGTTTCTCAATGTAGTATAGTGCATTCGATGCGGATTTTTAAGCTGCGTCGATCTGTGTTATCAGATTTGCGCTAGCTTAAAAATGCACCGAGATATCAACTGATATAAGTTCACACTTATATTCTCGATTTTCACCCTGAAGAATTAATTTTTTCGTTGAATAACATTGTCTATCGTCTTTGCCTTGAAAAATGGAATTTAAAAACATCTACTTTTTGCTAAATTATTTTGAAATTTTTCGAAAAAATTTTTGTCAAAATGTTTTTGGAAGCAATGTTGAGTGTACATGGAAACTCAACATACACTAATGCATCATTTTTCAAACGATCATAACTAATTTTTGTATCAAGCGTTTCTCGATGTAGTATAGTGCATTCGATGCGGATTTTTAAGCTGCGTCGATCTGTGTTATCAGATTTGCGCTAGCTTAAAAATGCACCGAGATATCAACTGATATAAGTTCACACTTATATCCTCGATTTTCACCCTGAAGAATTAATTTTTTCGTTGAATAACATTGTCCATCGTCTTTGCCTTGAAAAAAGGAATCTATAAACATCTACTTTTTGCTGAATTATTTTGAAATTTTTCGAAAAAATTTTTGTCAAAATGTTTTTGGAAGCAATGTTGAGTGTACATGGAAACTCAACATACACTAATGCATCATTTTTCAAACGATCATAACTAATTTTTGTATTAAGCGTTTCTCAATGTAGTATAGTGCATTCGATGCGGATTTTTAAGCTGCGTCGATCTGTGTTATCAGATTTGCGCTAGCTTAAAAATGCACCGAGATATCAACTGATATAAGTTCACACTTATATTCTCGATTTTCACCCTGAAGAATTAATTTTTTCGTTGAATAACATTGTCCATCGTCTTTGCCTTAAAAAAAGGAATTTAAAAACATCTACTTTTTGCTAAATTATTTTGAAATTTTTCGAAAAAATTTTTGTCAAAATGTTTTTGGAAGCAATGTTGAGTGTACATGGAAACTCAACATACACTAATGCATCATTTTTCAAACGATCATAACTAATTTTTGTATCAAGCGTTTCTTGATGTAGTATAGTGCATTCGATGCGGATTTTTAAGCTGCGTCGATCTGTGTTATCAGATTTGCGCTAGCTTAAAAATGCACCGAGATATCAACTGATATAAGTTCACACTTATATTCTCGATTTTCACCCTGAAGAATTAATTTTTTCGTTGAATAACATTGTCTATCGTCTTTGCCTTGAAAAATGGAATTTAAAAACATCTACTTTTTGCTAAATTATTTTGAAATTTTTCGAAAAAATTTTTGTCAAAATGTTTTTGGAAGCAATGTTGAGTGTACATGGAAACTCAACATACACTAATGCATCATTTTTCAAACGATCATAACTAATTTTTGTATCAAGCGTTTCTCGATGTAGTATAGTGCATTCGATGCGGATTTTTAGGCTGCGTCGATCTGTGTTATCAGATTTGCGCTAGCTTAAAAATGCACCGAGATATCAACTGATATAAGTTCACACTTATATCCTCGATTTTCACCCTGAAGAATTAATTTTTTCGTTGAATAACATTGTCTATCGTCTTTGCCTTGAAAAATGGAATCTAAAAACATCTACTTTTTGCTAAATTATTTTGAAATTTTTCGAAAAAATTTTTGTCAAAATGTTTTTGGAAGCAATGTTGAGTGTACATGGAAACTCAACATACACTAATGCATCATTTTTCAAACGATCATAACTAATTTTTGTATCAAGCGTTTCTCGATGTAGTATAGTGCATTCGATGCGGATTTTTAAGTTGCGTCGATCTGTGTTATCAGATTTGCGCTAGCTTAAAAATGCACCGAGATATCAACTGATATAAGTTCACACTTATATCCTCGATTTTCACCCTGAAGAATTAATTTTTTCGTTGAATAACATTGTCTATCGTCTTTGCCTTGAAAAATGGAATCTAAAAACATCTACTTTTTGCTAAATTATTTTGAAATTTTTCAAAAAATTTTTGTCAAAATGTTTTTGGAAGCAATGTTGAGTGTACATGGAAACTCAACATACACTAATGCATCATTTTTCAAACGATCATAACTAATTTTTGTATCAAGCGTTTCTCGATGTAGTATAGTGCATTCGATGCGGATTTTTAAGCTGCGTCGATCTGTGTTATCAGATTTGCGCTAGCTTAAAAATGCACCGAGATATCAACTGATATAAGTTCACACTTATATCCTCGATTTTCACCCTGAAGAATTAATTTTTTCGTTGAATAACATTGTCCATCGTCTTTGCCTTGAAAAAAGGAATCTATAAACATCTACTTTTTGCTGAATTATTTTGAAATTTTTCGAAAAAATTTTTGTCAAAATGTTTTTGGAAGCAATGTTGAGTGTACATGGAAACTCAACATACACTAATGCATCATTTTTCAAACGATCATAACTAATTTTTGTATCAAGCGTTTCTCGATGTAGTATAGTGCATTCGATGCGGATTTTTAAGCTGCGTCGATCTGTGTTATCAGATTTGCGCTAGCTTAAAAATGCACCGAGATATCAACTGATATAAGTTCACACTTATATTCTCGATTTTCACCCTGAAGAATTAATTTTTTCGTTGAATAACATTGTCCATCGTCTTTGCCTTGAAAAAAGGAATCTATAAACATCTACTTTTTGCTGAATTATTTTGAAATTTTTCGAAAAAATTTTTGTCAAAATGTTTTTGGAAGCAATGTTGAGTGTACATGGAAACTCAACATACACTAATGCATCATTTTTCAAACGATCATAACTAATTTTTGTATCAAGCGTTTCTTGATGTAGTATAGTGCATTCGATGCGGATTTTTAAGCTGCGTCGATCTGTGTTATCAGATTTGCGCTAGCTTAAAAATGCACCGAGATATCAACTGATATAAGTTCACACTTATATTCTCGATTTTCACCCTGAAGAATTAATTTTTTCGTTGAATAACATTGTCCATCGTCTTTGCCTTGAAAAAAGGAATCTATAAACATCTACTTTTTGCTGAATTATTTTGAAATTTTTCGAAAAAATTTTTGTCAAAATGTTTTTGGAAGCAATGTTGAGTGTACATGGAAACTCAACATACACTAATGCATCATTTTTCAAACGATCATAACTAATTTTTGTATCAAGCGTTTCTTGATGTAGTATAGTGCATTCGATGCGGATTTTTAAGCTGCGTCGATCTGTGTTATCAGATTTGCGCTAGCTTAAAAATGCACCGAGATATCAACTGATATAAGTTCACACTTATATCCTCGATTTTCACCCTGAAGAATTAATTTTTTCGTTGAATAACATTGTCTATCGTCTTTGCCTTGAAAAATGGAATCTAAAAACATCTACTTTTTGCTAAATTATTTTGAAATTTTTCGAAAAAATTTTTGTCAAAATGTTTTTGGAAGCAATGTTGAGTGTACATGGAAACTCAACATACACTAATGCATCATTTTTCAAACGATCATAACTAATTTTTGTATCAAGCGTTTCTTGATGTAGTATAGTGCATTCGATGCGGATTTTTAAGCTGCGTCGATCTGTGTTATCAGATTTGCGCTAGCTTAAAAATGCACCGAGATATCAACTGATATAAGTTCACACTTATATCCTCGATTTTCACCCTGAAGAATTAATTTTTTCGTCGAATAACATTGTCCATCGTCTTTGCCTTGAAAAAAGGAATCTATAAACATCTACGTTTTGCTGAATTATTTTGAAATTTTTCGAAAAAATTTTTGTCAAAATGTTTTTGGAAGCAATGTTGAGTGTACATGGAAACTCAACATACACTAATGCATCATTTTTCAAACGATCATAACTAATTTTTGTATCAAGCGTTTCTCGATGTAGTATAGTGCTTCGATGCGGATTTTTAAGCTGCGTCGATCTGTGTTATCAGATTTGCGCTAGCTTAAAAATGCACCGAGATATCAACTGATATAAGTTCACACTTATATCCTCGATTTTCACCCTGAAGAATTAATTTTTTCGTTGAATAACATTGTCTATCGTCTTTGCCTTGAAAAATGGAATCTAAAAACATCTACTTTTTGCTAAATTATTTTGAAATTTTTCGAAAAAATTTTTGTCAAAATGTTTTTGGAAGCAATGTTGAGTGTACATGGAAACTCAACATACACTAATGCATCATTTTTCAAACGATCATAACTAATTTTTGTATCAAGCGTTTCTCGATGTAGAATAGTGCTTCGATGCGGATTTTTAAGCTGCGTCGATCTGTGTTATCAGATTTGCGCTAGCTTAAAAATGCACCGAGATATCAACTGATATAAGTTCACACTTATATCCTCGATTTTCACCCTGAAGAATTAATTTTTTCGTTGAATAACATTGTCCATCGTCTTTGCCTTGAAAAAAGGAATCTATAAACATCTACTTTTTGCTGAATTATTTTGAAATTTTTCGAAAAAATTTTTGTCAAAATGTTTTTGGAAGCAATGTTGAGTGTACATGGAAACTCAACATACACTAATGCATCATTTTTCAAACGATCATAACTAATTTTTGTATCAAGCGTTTCTTGATGTAGTATAGTGCATTCGATGCGGATTTTTAAGCTGCGTCGATCTGTGTTATCAGATTTGCGCTAGCTTAAAAATGCACCGAGATATCAACTGATATAAGTTCACACTTATATCCTCGATTTTCACCCTGAAGAATTAATTTTTTCGTTGAATAACATTGTCTATCGTCTTTGCCTTGAAAAATGGAATCTAAAAACATCTACTTTTTGCTAAATTATTTTGAAATTTTTCGAAAAAATTTTTGTCAAAATGTTTTTGGAAGCAATGTTGAGTGTACATGGAAACTCAACATACACTAATGCATCATTTTTCAAACGATCATAACTAATTTTTGTATCAAGCGTTTCTCGATGTAGTATAGTGCATTCGATGCGGATTTTTAAGCTGCGTCGATCTGTGTTATCAGATTTGCGCTAGCTTAAAAATGCACCGAGATATCAACTGATATAAGTTCACACTTATATCCTCGATTTTCACCCTGAAGAATTAATTTTTTCGTCGAATAACATTGTCCATCGTCTTTGCCTTGAAAAAAGGAATCTATAAACATCTACGTTTTGCTGAATTATTTTGAAATTTTTCGAAAAAATTTTTGTCAAAATGTTTTTGGAAGCAATGTTGAGTGTACATGGAAACTCAACATACACTAATGCATCATTTTTCAAACGATCATAACTAATTTTTGTATCAAGCGTTTCTCGATGTAGTATAGTGCATTCGATGCGGATTTTTAAGCTGCGTCGATCTGTGTTATCAGATTTGCGCTAGCTTAAAAATGCACCGAGATATCAACTGATATAAGTTCACACTTATATTCTCGATTTTCACCCTGAAGAATTAATTTTTTCGTTGAATAACATTGTCCATCGTCTTTGCCTTGAAAAAAGGAATCTATAAACATCTACTTTTTGCTGAATTATTTTGAAATTTTTCGAAAAAATTTTTGTCAAAATGTTTTTGGAAGCAATGTTGAGTGTACATGGAAACTCAACATACACTAATGCATCATTTTTCAAACGATCATAACTAATTTTTGTATCAAGCGTTTCTTGATGTAGTATAGTGCATTCGATGCGGATTTTTAAGCTGCGTCGATCTGTGTTATCAGATTTGCGCTAGCTTAAAAATGCACCGAGATATCAACTGATATAAGTTCACACTTATATTCTCGATTTTCACCCTGAAGAATTAATTTTTTCGTTGAATAACATTGTCCATCGTCTTTGCCTTGAAAAAAGGAATCTATAAACATCTACTTTTTGCTGAATTATTTTGAAATTTTTCGAAAAAATTTTTGTCAAAATGTTTTTGGAAGCAATGTTGAGTGTACATGGAAACTCAACATACACTAATGCATCATTTTTCAAACGATCATAACTAATTTTTGTATCAAGCGTTTCTTGATGTAGTATAGTGCATTCGATGCGGATTTTTAAGCTGCGTCGATCTGTGTTATCAGATTTGCGCTAGCTTAAAAATGCACCGAGATATCAACTGATATAAGTTCACACTTATATCCTCGATTTTCACCCTGAAGAATTAATTTTTTCGTTGAATAACATTGTCCATCGTCTTTGCCTTGAAAAAAGGAATCTATAAACATCTACTTTTTGCTGAATTATTTTGAAATTTTTCGAAAAAATTTTTGTCAAAATGTTTTTGGAAGCAATGTTGAGTGTACATGGAAACTCAACATACACTAATGCATCATTTTTCAAACGATCATAACTAATTTTTGTATCAAGCGTTTCTTGATGTAGTATAGTGCATTCGATGCGGATTTTTAAGCTGCGTCGATCTGTGTTATCAGATTTGCGCTAGCTTAAAAATGCACCGAGATATCAACTGATATAAGTTCACACTTATATCCTCGATTTTCACCCTGAAGAATTAATTTTTTCGTTGAATAACATTGTCTATCGTCTTTGCCTTGAAAAATGGAATCTAAAAACATCTACTTTTTGCTAAATTATTTTGAAATTTTTCGAAAAAATTTTTGTCAAAATGTTTTTGGAAGCAATGTTGAGTGTACATGGAAACTCAACATACACTAATGCATCATTTTTCAAACGATCATAACTAATTTTTGTATCAAGCGTTTCTCGATGTAGTATAGTGCATTCGATGCGGATTTTTAAGCTGCGTCGATCTGTGTTATCAGATTTGCGCTAGCTTAAAAATGCACCGAGATATCAACTGATATAAGTTCACACTTATATCCTCGATTTTCACCCTGAAGAATTAATTTTTTCGTCGAATAACATTGTCCATCGTCTTTGCCTTGAAAAAAGGAATCTATAAACATCTACGTTTTGCTGAATTATTTTGAAATTTTTCGAAAAAATTTTTGTCAAAATGTTTTTGGAAGCAATGTTGAGTGTACATGGAAACTCAACATACACTAATGCATCATTTTTCAAACGATCATAACTAATTTTTGTATCAAGCGTTTCTCGATGTAGTATAGTGCATTCGATGCGGATTTTTAAGCTGCGTCGATCTGTGTTATCAGATTTGCGCTAGCTTAAAAATGCACCGAGATATCAACTGATATAAGTTCACACTTATATTCTCGATTTTCACCCTGAAGAATTAATTTTTTCGTTGAATAACATTGTCCATCGTCTTTGCCTTGAAAAAAGGAATCTATAAACATCTACTTTTTGCTGAATTATTTTGAAATTTTTCGAAAAAATTTTTGTCAAAATGTTTTTGGAAGCAATGTTGAGTGTACATGGAAACTCAACATACACTAATGCATCATTTTTCAAACGATCATAACTAATTTTTGTATCAAGCGTTTCTTGATGTAGTATAGTGCATTCGATGCGGATTTTTAAGCTGCGTCGATCTGTGTTATCAGATTTGCGCTAGCTTAAAAATGCACCGAGATATCAACTGATATAAGTTCACACTTATATTCTCGATTTTCACCCTGAAGAATTAATTTTTTCGTTGAATAACATTGTCCATCGTCTTTGCCTTGAAAAAAGGAATCTATAAACATCTACTTTTTGCTGAATTATTTTGAAATTTTTCGAAAAAATTTTTGTCAAAATGTTTTTGGAAGCAATGTTGAGTGTACATGGAAACTCAACATACACTAATGCATCATTTTTCAAACGATCATAACTAATTTTTGTATCAAGCGTTTCTTGATGTAGTATAGTGCATTCGATGCGGATTTTTAAGCTGCGTCGATCTGTGTTATCAGATTTGCGCTAGCTTAAAAATGCACCGAGATATCAACTGATATAAGTTCACACTTATATCCTCGATTTTCACCCTGAAGAATTAATTTTTTCGTTGAATAACATTGTCTATCGTCTTTGCCTTGAAAAATGGAATCTAAAAACATCTACTTTTTGCTAAATTATTTTGAAATTTTTCGAAAAAATTTTTGTCAAAATGTTTTTGGAAGCAATGTTGAGTGTACATGGAAACTCAACATACACTAATGCATCATTTTTCAAACGATCATAACTAATTTTTGTATCAAGCGTTTCTTGATGTAGTATAGTGCATTCGATGCGGATTTTTAAGCTGCGTCGATCTGTGTTATCAGATTTGCGCTAGCTTAAAAATGCACCGAGATATCAACTGATATAAGTTCACACTTATATCCTCGATTTTCACCCTGAAGAATTAATTTTTTCGTTGAATAACATTGTCTATCGTCTTTGCCTTGAAAAATGGAATCTAAAAACATCTACTTTTTGCTAAATTATTTTGAAATTTTTCGAAAAAATTTTTGTCAAAATGTTTTTGGAAGCAATGTTGAGTGTACATGGAAACTCAACATACACTAATGCATCATTTTTCAAACGATCATAACTAATTTTTGTATCAAGCGTTTCTCGATGTAGTATAGTGCATTCGATGCGGATTTTTAAGCTGCGTCGATCTGTGTTATCAGATTTGCGCTAGCTTAAAAATGCACCGAGATATCAACTGATATAAGTTCACACTTATATCCTCGATTTTCACCCTGAAGAATTAATTTTTTCGTCGAATAACATTGTCCATCGTCTTTGCCTTGAAAAAAGGAATCTATAAACATCTACGTTTTGCTGAATTATTTTGAAATTTTTCGAAAAAATTTTTGTCAAAATGTTTTTGGAAGCAATGTTGAGTGTACATGGAAACTCAACATACACTAATGCATCATTTTTCAAACGATCATAACTAATTTTTGTATCAAGCGTTTCTCGATGTAGTATAGTGCTTCGATGCGGATTTTTAAGCTGCGTCGATCTGTGTTATCAGATTTGCGCTAGCTTAAAAATGCACCGAGATATCAACTGATATAAGTTCACACTTATATCCTCGATTTTCACCCTGAAGAATTAATTTTTTCGTTGAATAACATTGTCCATCGTCTTTGCCTTGAAAAAAGGAATCTATAAACATCTACTTTTTGCTGAATTATTTTGAAATTTTTCGAAAAAATTTTTGTCAAAATGTTTTTGGAAGCAATGTTGAGTGTACATGGAAACTCAACATACACTAATGCATCATTTTTCAAACGATCATAACTAATTTTTGTATCAAGCGTTTCTTGATGTAGTATAGTGCATTCGATGCGGATTTTTAAGCTGCGTCGATCTGTGTTATCAGATTTGCGCTAGCTTAAAAATGCACCGAGATATCAACTGATATAAGTTCACACTTATATCCTCGATTTTCACCCTGAAGAATTAATTTTTTCGTTGAATAACATTGTCTATCGTCTTTGCCTTGAAAAATGGAATCTAAAAACATCTACTTTTTGCTAAATTATTTTGAAATTTTTCGAAAAAATTTTTGTCAAAATGTTTTTGGAAGCAATGTTGAGTGTACATGGAAACTCAACATACACTAATGCATCATTTTTCAAACGATCATAACTAATTTTTGTATCAAGCGTTTCTCGATGTAGTATAGTGCATTCGATGCGGATTTTTAAGCTGCGTCGATCTGTGTTATCAGATTTGCGCTAGCTTAAAAATGCACCGAGATATCAACTGATATAAGTTCACACTTATATCCTCGATTTTCACCCTGAAGAATTAATTTTTTCGTCGAATAACATTGTCCATCGTCTTTGCCTTGAAAAAAGGAATCTATAAACATCTACGTTTTGCTGAATTATTTTGAAATTTTTCGAAAAAATTTTTGTCAAAATGTTTTTGGAAGCAATGTTGAGTGTACATGGAAACTCAACATACACTAATGCATCATTTTTCAAACGATCATAACTAATTTTTGTATCAAGCGTTTCTCGATGTAGTATAGTGCTTCGATGCGGATTTTTAAGCTGCGTCGATCTGTGTTATCAGATTTGCGCTAGCTTAAAAATGCACCGAGATATCAACTGATATAAGTTCACACTTATATCCTCGATTTTCACCCTGAAGAATTAATTTTTTCGTTGAATAACATTGTCCATCGTCTTTGCCTTGAAAAAAGGAATCTATAAACATCTACTTTTTGCTGAATTATTTTGAAATTTTTCGAAAAAATTTTTGTCAAAATGTTTTTGGAAGCAATGTTGAGTGTACATGGAAACTCAACATACACTAATGCATCATTTTTCAAACGATCATAACTAATTTTTGTATCAAGCGTTTCTCGATGTAGTATAGTGCATTCGATGCGGATTTTTAAGCTGCGTCGATCTGTGTTATCAGATTTGCGCTAGCTTAAAAATGCACCGAGATATCAACTGATATAAGTTCACACTTATATTCTCGATTTTCACCCTGAAGAATTAATTTTTTCGTTGAATAACATTGTCCATCGTCTTTGCCTTGAAAAAAGGAATCTATAAACATCTACTTTTTGCTGAATTATTTTGAAATTTTTCGAAAAAATTTTTGTCAAAATGTTTTTGGAAGCAATGTTGAGTGTACATGGAAACTCAACATACACTAATGCATCATTTTTCAAACGATCATAACTAATTTTTGTATCAAGCGTTTCTTGATGTAGTATAGTGCATTCGATGCGGATTTTTAAGCTGCGTCGATCTGTGTTATCAGATTTGCGCTAGCTTAAAAATGCACCGAGATATCAACTGATATAAGTTCACACTTATATTCTCGATTTTCACCCTGAAGAATTAATTTTTTCGTTGAATAACATTGTCCATCGTCTTTGCCTTGAAAAAAGGAATCTATAAACATCTACTTTTTGCTGAATTATTTTGAAATTTTTCGAAAAAATTTTTGTCAAAATGTTTTTGGAAGCAATGTTGAGTGTACATGGAAACTCAACATACACTAATGCATCATTTTTCAAACGATCATAACTAATTTTTGTATCAAGCGTTTCTTGATGTAGTATAGTGCATTCGATGCGGATTTTTAAGCTGCGTCGATCTGTGTTATCAGATTTGCGCTAGCTTAAAAATGCACCGAGATATCAACTGATATAAGTTCACACTTATATCCTCGATTTTCACCCTGAAGAATTAATTTTTTCGTTGAATAACATTGTCTATCGTCTTTGCCTTGAAAAATGGAATCTAAAAACATCTACTTTTTGCTAAATTATTTTGAAATTTTTCGAAAAAATTTTTGTCAAAATGTTTTTGGAAGCAATGTTGAGTGTACATGGAAACTCAACATACACTAATGCATCATTTTTCAAACGATCATAACTAATTTTTGTATCAATCGTTTCTTGATGTAGTATAGTGCATTCGATGCGGATTTTTAAGCTGCGTCGATCTGTGTTATCAGATTTGCGCTAGCTTAAAAATGCACCGAGATATCAACTGATATAAGTTCACACTTATATCCTCGATTTTCACCCTGAAGAATTAATTTTTTCGTTGAATAACATTGTCTATCGTCTTTGCCTTGAAAAATGGAATCTAAAAACATCTACTTTTTGCTAAATTATTTTGAAATTTTTCGAAAAAATTTTTGTCAAAATGTTTTTGGAAGCAATGTTGAGTGTACATGGAAACTCAACATACACTAATGCATCATTTTTCAAACGATCATAACTAATTTTTGTATCAAGCGTTTCTCGATGTAGTATAGTGCATTCGATGCGGATTTTTAAGCTGCGTCGATCTGTGTTATCAGATTTGCGCTAGCTTAAAAATGCACCGAGATATCAACTGATATAAGTTCACACTTATATCCTCGATTTTCACCCTGAAGAATTAATTTTTTCGTCGAATAACATTGTCCATCGTCTTTGCCTTGAAAAAAGGAATCTATAAACATCTACGTTTTGCTGAATTATTTTGAAATTTTTCGAAAAAATTTTTGTCAAAATGTTTTTGGAAGCAATGTTGAGTG
The DNA here is from genome assembly GCA_964057225.1 of Auanema rhodensis. Taxonomy (NCBI): domain Eukaryota; kingdom Metazoa; phylum Nematoda; class Chromadorea; order Rhabditida; family Rhabditidae; genus Auanema; species Auanema rhodense. Next base: position 1,213,012 of record OZ059899.1, on the reverse strand, counting down.
TACATGGAAACTCAACATACACTAATGCATCATTTTTCAAACGATCATAACTAATTTTTGTATCAAGCGTTTCTCGATGTAGTATAGTGCTTCGATGCGGATTTTTAAGCTGCGTCGATCTGTGTTATCAGATTTGCGCTAGCTTAAAAATGCACCGAGATATCAACTGATATAAGTTCACACTTATATCCTCGATTTTCACCCTGAAGAATTAATTTTTTCGTTGAATAACATTGTCCATCGTCTTTGCCTTGAAAAAAGGAATCTATAAACATCTACTTTTTGCTGAATTATTTTGAAATTTTTCGAAAAAATTTTTGTCAAAATGTTTTTGGAAGCAATGTTGAGTGTACATGGAAACTCAACATACACTAATGCATCATTTTTCAAACGATCATAACTAATTTTTGTATCAAGCGTTTCTTGATGTAGTATAGTGCATTCGATGCGGATTTTTAAGCTGCGTCGATCTGTGTTATCAGATTTGCGCTAGCTTAAAAATGCACCGAGATATCAACTGATATAAGTTCACACTTATATCCTCGATTTTCACCCTGAAGAATTAATTTTTTCGTTGAATAACATTGTCTATCGTCTTTGCCTTGAAAAATGGAATCTAAAAACATCTACTTTTTGCTAAATTATTTTGAAATTTTTCGAAAAAATTTTTGTCAAAATGTTTTTGGAAGCAATGTTGAGTGTACATGGAAACTCAACATACACTAATGCATCATTTTTCAAACGATCATAACTAATTTTTGTATCAAGCGTTTCTCGATGTAGTATAGTGCATTCGATGCGGATTTTTAAGCTGCGTCGATCTGTGTTATCAGATTTGCGCTAGCTTAAAAATGCACCGAGATATCAACTGATATAAGTTCACACTTATATCCTCGATTTTCACCCTGAAGAATTAATTTTTTCGTCGAATAACATTGTCCATCGTCTTTGCCTTGAAAAAAGGAATCTATAAACATCTACGTTTTGCTGAATTATTTTGAAATTTTTCGAAAAAATTTTTGTCAAAATGTTTTTGGAAGCAATGTTGAGTGTACATGGAAACTCAACATACACTAATGCATCATTTTTCAAACGATCATAACTAATTTTTGTATCAAGCGTTTCTCGATGTAGTATAGTGCTTCGATGCGGATTTTTAAGCTGCGTCGATCTGTGTTATCAGATTTGCGCTAGCTTAAAAATGCACCGAGATATCAACTGATATAAGTTCACACTTATATCCTCGATTTTCACCCTGAAGAATTAATTTTTTCGTTGAATAACATTGTCCATCGTCTTTGCCTTGAAAAAAGGAATCTATAAACATCTACTTTTTGCTGAATTATTTTGAAATTTTTCGAAAAAATTTTTGTCAAAATGTTTTTGGAAGCAATGTTGAGTGTACATGGAAACTCAACATACACTAATGCATCATTTTTCAAACGATCATAACTAATTTTTGTTTTAAGCGTTTCTCAATGTAGTATAGTGCATTCGATGCGGATTTTTAAGCTGCGTCGATCTGTGTTATCAGATTTGCGCTAGCTTAAAAATGCACCGAGATATCAACTGATATAAGTTCACACTTATATCCTCGATTTTCACCCTGAAGAATTAATTTTTTCGTTGAATAACATTGTCCATCGTCTTTGCCTTGAAAAAAGGAATCTATAAACATCTACTTTTTGCTGAATTATTTTGAAATTTTTCGAAAAAATTTTTGTCAAAATGTTTTTGGAAGCAATGTTGAGTGTACATGGAAACTCAACATACACTAATGCATCATTTTTCAAACGATCATAACTAATTTTTGTATTGAGCGTTTCTCAATGTAGTATTGTGCATTCGATGCGGATTTTTAAGCTGCGTCGATCTGTGTTATCAGATTTGCGCTAGCTTAAAAATGCACCGAGATATCAACTGATATAAGTTCACACTTATATCCTCGATTTTCACCCTGAAGAATTAATTTTTTCGTTGAATAACATTGTCCATCGTCTTTGCCTTGAAAAAAGGAATCTATAAACATCTACTTTTTGCTGAATTATTTTGAAATTTTTCGAAAAAATTTTTGTCAAAATGTTTTTGGAAGCAATGTTGAGTGTACATGGAAACTCAACATACACTAATGCATCATTTTTCAAACGATCATAACTAATTTTTGTATTAAGCGTTTCTCAATGTAGTATAGTGCATTCGATGCGGATTTTTAAGCTGCGTCGATCTGTGTTATCAGATTTGCGCTAGCTTAAAAATGCACCGAGATATCAACTGATATAAGTTCACACTTATATTCTCGATTTTCACCCTGAAGAATTAATTTTTTCGTTGAATAACATTGTCTATCGTCTTTGCCTTGAAAAATGGAATCTAAAAACATCTACTTTTTGCTAAATTATTTTGAAATTTTTCAAAAAATTTTTGTCAAAATGTTTTTGGAAGCAATGTTGAGTGTACATGGAAACTCAACATACACTAATGCATCATTTTTCAAACGATCATAACTAATTTTTGTATCAAGCGTTTCTTGATGTAGTATAGTGCATTCGATGCGGATTTTTAAGCTGCGTCGATCTGTGTTATCAGATTTGCGCTAGCTTAAAAATGCACCGAGATATCAACTGATATAAGTTCACACTTATATTCTCGATTTTCACCCTGAAGAATTAATTTTTTCGTTGAATAACATTGTCCATCGTCTTTGCCTTGAAAAAAGGAATCTATAAACATCTACGTTTTGCTGAATTATTTTGAAATTTTTCGAAAAAATTTTTGTCAAAATGTTTTTGGAAGCAATGTTGAGTGTACATGGAAACTCAACATACACTAATGCATCATTTTTCAAACGATCATAACTAATTTTTGTATCAAGCGTTTCTCAATGTAGTATAGTGCATTCGATGCGGATTTTTAAGCTGCGTCGATCTGTGTTATCAGATTTGCGCTAGCTTAAAAATGCACCGAGATATCAACTGATATAAGTTCACACTTATATTCTCGATTTTCACCCTGAAGAATTAATTTTTTCGTTGAATAACATTGTCTATCGTCTTTGCCTTGAAAAAAGGAATCTATAAACATCTACGTTTTGCTGAATTATTTTGAAATTTTTCGAAAAAATTTTTGTCAAAATGTTTTTGGAAGCAATGTTGAGTGTACATGGAAACTCAACATACACTAATGCATCATTTTTCAAACGATCATAACTAATTTTTGTATCAAGCGTTTCTCGATGTAGTATAGTGCTTCGATGCGGATTTTTAAGCTGCGTCGATCTGTGTTATCAGATTTGCGCTAGCTTAAAAATGCACCGAGATATCAACTGATATAAGTTCACACTTATATCCTCGATTTTCACCCTGAAGAATTAATTTTTTCGTTGAATAACATTGTCCATCGTCTTTGCCTTGAAAAAAGGAATCTATAAACATCTACTTTTTGCTGAATTATTTTGAAATTTTTCGAAAAAATTTTTGTCAAAATGTTTTTGGAAGCAATGTTGAGTGTACATGGAAACTCAACATACACTAATGCATCATTTTTCAAACGATCATAACTAATTTTTGTATTAAGCGTTTCTCAATGTAGTATAGTGCATTCGATGCGGATTTTTAAGCTGCGTCGATCTGTGTTATCAGATTTGCGCTAGCTTAAAAATGCACCGAGATATCAACTGATATAAGTTCACACTTATATCCTCGATTTTCACCCTGAAGAATTAATTTTTTCGTTGAATAACATTGTCCATCGTCTTTGCCTTGAAAAAAGGAATCTATAAACATCTACTTTTTGCTGAATTATTTTGAAATTTTTCGAAAAAATTTTTGTCAAAATGTTTTTGGAAGCAATGTTGAGTGTACATGGAAACTCAACATACACTAATGCATCATTTTTCAAACGATCATAACTAATTTTTGTATTAAGCGTTTCTCAATGTAGTATAGTGCATTCGATGCGGATTTTTAAGCTGCGTCGATCTGTGTTATCAGATTTGCGCTAGCTTAAAAATGCACCGAGATATCAACTGATATAAGTTCACACTTATATTCTCGATTTTCACCCTGAAGAATTAATTTTTTCGTTGAATAACATTGTCTATCGTCTTTGCCTTGAAAAATGGAATCTAAAAACATCTACTTTCTGCTAAATTATTTTGAAATTTTTCGAAAAAATTTTTGTCAAAATGTTTTTGGAAGCAATGTTGAGTGTACATGGAAACTCAACATACACTAATGCATCATTTTTCAAACGATCATAACTAATTTTTGTATCAAGCGTTTCTCGATGTAGTATAGTGCTTCGATGCGGATTTTTAAGCTGCGTCGATCTGTGTTATCAGATTTGCGCTAGCTTAAAAATGCACCGAGATATCAACTGATATAAGTTCACACTTATATCCTCGATTTTCACCCTGAAGAATTAATTTTTTCGTTGAATAACATTGTCCATCGTCTTTGCCTTGAAAAAAGGAATCTATAAACATCTACTTTTTGCTGAATTATTTTGAAATTTTTCGAAAAAATTTTTGTCAAAATGTTTTTGGAAGCAATGTTGAGTGTACATGGAAACTCAACATACACTAATGCATCATTTTTCAAACGATCATAACTAATTTTTGTATTAAGCGTTTCTCAATGTAGTATAGTGCATTCGATGCGGATTTTTAAGCTGCGTCGATCTGTGTTATCAGATTTGCGCTAGCTTAAAAATGCACCGAGATATCAACTGATATAAGTTCACACTTATATCCTCGATTTTCACCCTGAAGAATTAATTTTTTCGTTGAATAACATTGTCCATCGTCTTTGCCTTGAAAAAAGGAATCTATAAACATCTACTTTTTGCTGAATTATTTTGAAATTTTTCGAAAAAATTTTTGTCAAAATGTTTTTGGAAGCAATGTTGAGTGTACATGGAAACTCAACATACACTAATGCATCATTTTTCAAACGATCATAACTAATTTTTGTATTAAGCGTTTCTCAATGTAGTATAGTGCATTCGATGCGGATTTTTAAGCTGCGTCGATCTGTGTTATCAGATTTGCGCTAGCTTAAAAATGCACCGAGATATCAACTGATATAAGTTCACACTTATATTCTCGATTTTCACCCTGAAGAATTAATTTTTTCGTTGAATAACATTGTCCATCGTCTTTGCCTTGAAAAAAGGAATCTATAAACATCTACTTTTTGCTGAATTATTTTGAAATTTTTCGAAAAAATTTTTGTCAAAATGTTTTTGGAAGCAATGTTGAGTGTACATGGAAACTCAACATACACTAATCCATCATTTTTCAAACGATCATAACTAATTTTTGTATTAAGCGTTTCTCAATGTAGTATAGTGCATTCGATGCGGATTTTTAAGCTGCGTCGATCTGTGTTATCAGATTTGCGCTAGCTTAAAAATGCACCGAGATATCAACTGATATAAGTTCACACTTATATTCTCGATTTTCACCCTGAAGAATTAATTTTTTCGTTAAATAACATTGTCCATCGTCTTCGCCTTAAAAAAAGGAATTTAAAAACATCTACTTTTTGCTAAATTATTTTGAAATTTTTCGAAAAAATTTTTGTCAAAATGTTTTTGGAAGCAATGTTGAGTGTACATAGAAACTCAACATACACTAATGCATCATTTTTCAAACGATCATAACTAATTTTTGTATCAAGCGTTTCTTGATGTAGTATAGTGCATTCGATGCGGATTTTTAAGCTGCGTCGATCTGTGTTATCAGATTTGCGCTAGCTGAAAAATGCACCGAGATATCAACTGATATAAGTTCACACTTATATCCTCGATTTTCACCCTGAAGAATTAATTTTTTCGTTGAATAACATTGTCCATCGTCTTTGCCTTGAAAAAAGGAATCTATAAACATCTACTTTTTGCTGAATTATTTTGAAATTTTTCGAAAAAATTTTTGTCAAAATGTTTTTGGAAGCAATGTTGAGTGTACATGGAAACTCAACATACACTAATGCATCATTTTTCAAACGATCATAACTAATTTTTGTATCAAGCGTTTCTCGATGTAGTATAGTGCATTCGATGCGGATTTTTAAGCTGCGTCGATCTGTGTTATCAGATTTGCGCTAGCTTAAAAATGCACCGAGATATCAACTGATATAAGTTCACACTTATATTCTCGATTTTCACCCTGAAGAATTAATTTTTTCGTTGAATAACATTGTCCATCGTCTTTGCCTTAAAAAAAGGAATTTAAAAACATCTACTTTTTGCTAAATTATTTTGAAATTTTTCGAAAAAATTTTTGTTAAAATGTTTTTGGAAGCAATGTTGAGTGTACATGGAAACTCAACATACACTAATGCATCATTTTTCAAACGATCATAACTAATTTTTGTATCAAGCGTTTCTCGATGTAGTATAGTGCATTCGATGTGGATTTTTAAGCTGCGTCGATCTGTGTTATCAGATTTGCGCTAGCTTAAAAATGCACCGAGATATCAACTGATATAAGTTCACACTTATATCCTCGATTTTCACCCTGAAGAATTAATTTTTTCGTTGAATAACATTGTCCATCGTCTTTGCCTTGAAAAAAGGAATCTATAAACATCTACTTTTTGCTGAATTATTTTGAAATTTTTCGAAAAAATTTTTGTCAAAATGTTTTTGGAAGCAATGTTGAGTGTACATGGAAACTCAACATACACTAATGCATCATTTTTCAAACGATCATAACTAATTTTTGTATTAAGCGTTTTTCAATGTAGTATAGTGCATTCGATGCGAATTTTTAAGCTGCGTCGATCTGTGTTATCAGATTTGCGCTAGCTTAAAAATGCACCGAGATATCAACTGATATAAGTTCACACTTATATTCTCGATTTTCACCCTGAAGAATTAATTTTTTCGTTGAATAACATTGTCCATCGTCTTTGCCTTGAAAAAAGGAATCTATAAACATCTACTTTTTGCTGAATTATTTTGAAATTTTTCGAAAAAATTTTTGTCAAAATGTTTTTGGAAGCAATGTTGAGTGTACATGGAAACTCAACATACACTAATGCATCATTTTTCAAACGATCATAACTAATTTTTGTATTAAGCGTTTCTCAATGTAGTATAGTGCATTCGATGCGGATTTTTAAGCTGCGTCGATCTGTGTTATCAGATTTGCGCTAGCTTAAAAATGCACCGAGATATCAACTGATATAAGTTCACACTTATATTCTCGATTTTCACCCTGAAGAATTAATTTTTTTGTTGAATAACATTGTCTATCGTCTTTGCCTTGAAAAATGGAATCTAAAAACATCTACTTTTTGCTAAATTATTTTGAAATTTTTCGAAAAAATTTTTGTCAAAATGTTTTTGGAAGCAATGTTGAGTGTACATGGGAACTCAACATACACTAATGCATCATTTTTCAAACGATCATAACTAATTTTTGTATCAAGCGTTTCTCGATGTAGTATAGTGCATTCGATGCGGATTTTTAAGCTGCGTCGATCTGTGTTATCAGATTTGCGCTAGCTTAAAAATGCACCGAGATATCAACTGATATAAGTTCACACTTATATCTCCGATTTTCACCCTGAAGAATTAATTTTTTCGTTGAATAACATTGTCCATCGTCTTTGCCTTAAAAAAAGGAATTTGAAAACATCTACTTTTTGCTAAATTATTTTGAAATTTTTCGAAAAAATTTTTGTCAAAATGTTTTTGGAAGCAATGTTGAGTGTACATGGAAACTCAACATACACTAATGCATCATTTTTCAAACGATCATAACTAATTTTTGTATCAAGCGTTTCTCGATGTAGTATAGTGCATTCGATGCGGATTTTTAAGCTGCGTCGATCTGTGTTATCAGATTTGCGCTAGCTTAAAAATGCACCGAGATATCAACTGATATAAGTTCACACTTATATCCTCGATTTTCACCCTGAAGAATTAATTTTTTCGTTGAATAACATTGTCCATCGTCTTTGCCTTGAAAAAAGGAATCTATAAACATCTACTTTTTGCTGAATTATTTTGAAATTTTTCGAAAAAATTTTTGTCAAAATGTTTTTGGAAGCAATGTTGAGTGTACATGGAAACTCAACATACACTAATGCATCATTTTTCAAACGATCATAACTAATTTTTGTATTAAGCGTTTTTCAATGTAGTATAGTGCATTCGATGCGGATTTTTAAGCTGCGTCGATCTGTGTTATCAGATTTGCGCTAGCTTAAAAATGCACCGAGATATCAACTGATATAAGTTCACACTTATATTCTCGATTTTCACCCTGAAGAATTAATTTTTTCGTTGAATAACATTGTCCATCGTCTTTGCCTTGAAAAAAAGGAATCTATAAACATCTACTTTTTGCTGAATTATTTTGAAATTTTTCGAAAAAATTTTTGTCAAAATGTTTTTGGAAGCAATGTTGAGTGTACATGGAAACTCAACATACACTAATGCATCATTTTTCAAACGATCATAACTAATTTTTGTATTAAGCGTTTCTCAATGTAGTATAGTGCATTCGATGCGGATTTTTAAGGTGCGTCGATCTGTGTTATCAGATTTGCGCTAGCTTAAAAATGCACCGAGATATCAACTGATATAAGTTCACACTTATATTCTCGATTTTCACCCTGAAGAATTAATTTTTTTGTTGAATAACATTGTCTATCGTCTTTGCCTTGAAAAATGGAATCTAAAAACATCTACTTTTTGCTAAATTATTTTGAAATTTTTCGAAAAAATTTTTGTCAAAATGTTTTTGGAAGCAATGTTGAGTGTACATGGGAACTCAACATACACTAATGCATCATTTTTCAAACGATCATAACTAATTTTTGTATCAAGCGTTTCTCGATGTAGTATAGTGCATTCGATGCGGATTTTTAAGCTGCGTCGATCTGTGTTATCAGATTTGCGCTAGCTTAAAAATGCACCGAGATATCAACTGATATAAGTTCACACTTATATCTCCGATTTTCACCCTGAAGAATTAATTTTTTCGTTGAATAACATTGTCCATCGTCTTTGCCTTAAAAAAAGGAATTTGAAAACATCTACTTTTTGCTAAATTATTTTGAAATTTTTCGAAAAAATTTTTGTCAAAATGTTTTTGGAAGCAATGTTGAGTGTACATGGAAACTCAACATACACTAATGCATCATTTTTCAAACGATCATAACTAATTTTTGTATCAAGCGTTTCTCGATGTAGTATAGTGCATTCGATGCGGATTTTTAAGCTGCGTCGATCTGTGTTATCAGATTTGCGCTAGCTTAAAAATGCACCGAGATATCAACTGTTATAAGTTCACACTTATATCCTCGATTTTCACCCTGAAGAATTAATTTTTTCGTTGAATAACATTGTCCATCGTCTTTGCCTTGAAAAAAGGAATCTATAAACATCTACTTTTTGCTGAATTATTTTGAAATTTTTCGAAAAAATTTTTGTCAAAATGTTTTTGGAAGCAATGTTGAGTGTACATGGAAACTCAACATACACTAATGCATCATTTTTCAAACGATCATAACTAATTTTTGTATTAAGCGTTTCTCAATGTAGTATAGTGCATTCGATGCGGATTTTTAAGCTGCGTCGATCTGTGTTATCAGATTTGCGCTAGCTTAAAAATGCACCGAGATATCAACTGATATAAGTTCACACTTATATTCTCGATTTTCACCCTGAAGAATTAATTTTTTCGTTGAATAACATTGTCCATCGTCTTTGCCTTGAAAAAAGGAATCTATAAACATCTACTTTTTGCTGAATTATTTTGAAATTTTTCGAAAAAATTTTTGTCAAAATGTTTTTGGAAGCAATGTTGAGTGTACATGGAAACTCAACATACACTAATCCATCATTTTTCAAACGATCATAACTAATTTTTGTATTAAGCGTTTCTCAATGTAGTATAGTGCATTCGATGCGGATTTTTAAGCTGCGTCGATCTGTGTTATCAGATTTGCGCTAGCTTAAAAATGCACCGAGATATCAACTGATATAAGTTCACACTTATATTCTCGATTTTCACCCTGAAGAATTAATTTTTTCGTTAAATAACATTGTCCATCGTCTTCGCCTTAAAAAAAGGAATTTAAAAACATCTACTTTTTGCTAAATTATTTTGAAATTTTTCGAAAAAATTTTTGTCAAAATGTTTTTGGAAGCAATGTTGAGTGTACATAGAAACTCAACATACACTAATGCATCATTTTTCAAACGATCATAACTAATTTTTGTATCAAGCGTTTCTTGATGTAGTATAGTGCATTCGATGCGGATTTTTAAGCTGCGTCGATCTGTGTTATCAGATTTGCGCTAGCTGAAAAATGCACCGAGATATCAACTGATATAAGTTCACACTTATATCCTCGATTTTCACCCTGAAGAATTAATTTTTTCGTTGAATAACATTGTCCATCGTCTTTGCCTTGAAAAAAGGAATCTATAAACATCTACTTTTTGCTGAATTATTTTGAAATTTTTCGAAAAAATTTTTGTCAAAATGTTTTTGGAAGCAATGTTGAGTGTACATGGAAACTCAACATACACTAATGCATCATTTTTCAAACGATCATAACTAATTTTTGTATCAAGCGTTTCTCGATGTAGTATAGTGCATTCGATGCGGATTTTTAAGCTGCGTCGATCTGTGTTATCAGATTTGCGCTAGCTTAAAAATGCACCGAGATATCAACTGATATAAGTTCACACTTATATTCTCGATTTTCACCCTGAAGAATTAATTTTTTCGTTGAATAACATTGTCCATCGTCTTTGCCTTAAAAAAAGGAATTTAAAAACATCTACTTTTTGCTAAATTATTTTGAAATTTTTCGAAAAAATTTTTGTTAAAATGTTTTTGGAAGCAATGTTGAGTGTACATGGAAACTCAACATACACTAATGCATCATTTTTCAAACGATCATAACTAATTTTTGTATCAAGCGTTTCTCGATGTAGTATAGTGCATTCGATGTGGATTTTTAAGCTGCGTCGATCTGTGTTATCAGATTTGCGCTAGCTTAAAAATGCACCGAGATATCAACTGATATAAGTTCACACTTATATCCTCGATTTTCACCCTGAAGAATTAATTTTTTCGTTGAATAACATTGTCCATCGTCTTTGCCTTGAAAAAAGGAATCTATAAACATCTACTTTTTGCTGAATTATTTTGAAATTTTTCGAAAAAATTTTTGTCAAAATGTTTTTGGAAGCAATGTTGAGTGTACATGGAAACTCAACATACACTAATGCATCATTTTTCAAACGATCATAACTAATTTTTGTATTAAGCGTTTTTCAATGTAGTATAGTGCATTCGATGCGAATTTTTAAGCTGCGTCGATCTGTGTTATCAGATTTGCGCTAGCTTAAAAATGCACCGAGATATCAACTGATATAAGTTCACACTTATATTCTCGATTTTCACCCTGAAGAATTAATTTTTTCGTTGAATAACATTGTCCATCGTCTTTGCCTTGAAAAAAGGAATCTATAAACATCTACTTTTTGCTGAATTATTTTGAAATTTTTCGAAAAAATTTTTGTCAAAATGTTTTTGGAAGCAATGTTGAGTGTACATGGAAACTCAACATACACTAATGCATCATTTTTCAAACGATCATAACTAATTTTTGTATTAAGCGTTTCTCAATGTAGTATAGTGCATTCGATGCGGATTTTTAAGCTGCGTCGATCTGTGTTATCAGATTTGCGCTAGCTTAAAAATGCACCGAGATATCAACTGATATAAGTTCACACTTATATTCTCGATTTTCACCCTGAAGAATTAATTTTTTTGTTGAATAACATTGTCTATCGTCTTTGCCTTGAAAAATGGAATCTAAAAACATCTACTTTTTGCTAAATTATTTTGAAATTTTTCGAAAAAATTTTTGTCAAAATGTTTTTGGAAGCAATGTTGAGTGTACATGGGAACTCAACATACACTAATGCATCATTTTTCAAACGATCATAACTAATTTTTGTATCAAGCGTTTCTCGATGTAGTATAGTGCATTCGATGCGGATTTTTAAGCTGCGTCGATCTGTGTTATCAGATTTGCGCTAGCTTAAAAATGCACCGAGATATCAACTGATATAAGTTCACACTTATATCTCCGATTTTCACCCTGAAGAATTAATTTTTTCGTTGAATAACATTGTCCATCGTCTTTGCCTTAAAAAAAGGAATTTGAAAACATCTACTTTTTGCTAAATTATTTTGAAATTTTTCGAAAAAATTTTTGTCAAAATGTTTTTGGAAGCAATGTTGAGTGTACATGGAAACTCAACATACACTAATGCATCATTTTTCAAACGATCATAACTAATTTTTGTATCAAGCGTTTCTCGATGTAGTATAGTGCATTCGATGCGGATTTTTAAGCTGCGTCGATCTGTGTTATCAGATTTGCGCTAGCTTAAAAATGCACCGAGATATCAACTGATATAAGTTCACACTTATATCCTCGATTTTCACCCTGAAGAATTAATTTTTTCGTTGAATAACATTGTCCATCGTCTTTGCCTTGAAAAAAGGAATCTATAAACATCTACTTTTTGCTGAATTATTTTGAAATTTTTCGAAAAAATTTTTGTCAAAATGTTTTTGGAAGCAATGTTGAGTGTACATGGAAACTCAACATACACTAATGCATCATTTTTCAAACGATCATAACTAATTTTTGTATTAAGCGTTTTTCAATGTAGTATAGTGCATTCGATGCGGATTTTTAAGCTGCGTCGATCTGTGTTATCAGATTTGCGCTAGCTTAAAAATGCACCGAGATATCAACTGATATAAGTTCACACTTATATTCTCGATTTTCACCCTGAAGAATTAATTTTTTCGTTGAATAACATTGTCCATCGTCTTTGCCTTGAAAAAAAGGAATCTATAAACATCTACTTTTTGCTGAATTATTTTGAAATTTTTCGAAAAAATTTTTGTCAAAATGTTTTTGGAAGCAATGTTGAGTGTACATGGAAACTCAACATACACTAATGCATCATTTTTCAAACGATCATAACTAATTTTTGTATTAAGCGTTTCTCAATGTAGTATAGTGCATTCGATGCGGATTTTTAAGGTGCGTCGATCTGTGTTATCAGATTTGCGCTAGCTTAAAAATGCACCGAGATATCAACTGATATAAGTTCACACTTATATTCTCGATTTTCACCCTGAAGAATTAATTTTTTTGTTGAATAACATTGTCTATCGTCTTTGCCTTGAAAAATGGAATCTAAAAACATCTACTTTTTGCTAAATTATTTTGAAATTTTTCGAAAAAATTTTTGTCAAAATGTTTTTGGAAGCAATGTTGAGTGTACATGGGAACTCAACATACACTAATGCATCATTTTTCAAACGATCATAACTAATTTTTGTATCAAGCGTTTCTCGATGTAGTATAGTGCATTCGATGCGGATTTTTAAGCTGCGTCGATCTGTGTTATCAGATTTGCGCTAGCTTAAAAATGCACCGAGATATCAACTGATATAAGTTCACACTTATATCTCCGATTTTCACCCTGAAGAATTAATTTTTTCGTTGAATAACATTGTCCATCGTCTTTGCCTTAAAAAAAGGAATTTGAAAACATCTACTTTTTGCTAAATTATTTTGAAATTTTTCGAAAAAATTTTTGTCAAAATGTTTTTGGAAGCAATGTTGAGTGTACATGGAAACTCAACATACACTAATGCATCATTTTTCAAACGATCATAACTAATTTTTGTATCAAGCGTTTCTCGATGTAGTATAGTGCATTCGATGCGGATTTTTAAGCTGCGTCGATCTGTGTTATCAGATTTGCGCTAGCTTAAAAATGCACCGAGATATCAACTGTTATAAGTTCACACTTATATCCTCGATTTTCACCCTGAAGAATTAATTTTTTCGTTGAATAACATTGTCCATCGTCTTTGCCTTGAAAAAAGGAATCTATAAACATCTACTTTTTGCTGAATTATTTTGAAATTTTTCGAAAAAATTTTTGTCAAAATGTTTTTGGAAGCAATGTTGAGTGTACATGGAAACTCAACATACACTAATGCATCATTTTTCAAACGATCATAACTAATTTTTGTATTAAGCGTTTTTCAATGTAGTATAGTGCATTCGATGCGGATTTTTAAGCTGCGTCGATCTGTGTTATCAGATTTGCGCTAGCTTAAAAATGCACCGAGATATCAACTGATATAAGTTCACACTTATATTCTCGATTTTCACCCTGAAGAATTAATTTTTTCGTTGAATAACATTGTCCATCGTCTTTGCCTTGAAAAAAAGGAATCTATAAACATCTACTTTTTGCTGAATTATTTTGAAATTTTTCGAAAAAATTTTTGTCAAAATGTTTTTGGAAGCAATGTTGAGTGTACATGGAAACTCAACATACACTAATGCATCATTTTTCAAACGATCATAACTAATTTTTGTATTAAGCGTTTCTCAATGTAGTATAGTGCATTCGATGCGGATTTTTAAGGTGCGTCGATCTGTGTTATCAGATTTGCGCTAGCTTAAAAATGCACCGAGATATCAACTGATATAAGTTCACACTTATATTCTCGATTTTCACCCTGAAGAATTAATTTTTTTGTTGAATAACATTGTCTATCGTCTTTGCCTTGAAAAATGGAATCTAAAAACATCTACTTTTTGCTAAATTATTTTGAAATTTTTCGAAAAAATTTTTGTCAAAATGTTTTTGGAAGCAATGTTGAGTGTACATGGGAACTCAACATACACTAATGCATCATTTTTCAAACGATCATAACTAATTTTTGTATCAAGCGTTTCTCGATGTAGTATAGTGCATTCGATGCGGATTTTTAAGCTGCGTCGATCTGTGTTATCAGATTTGCGCTAGCTTAAAAATGCACCGAGATATCAACTGATATAAGTTCACACTTATATCCTCGATTTTCACCCTGAAGAATTAATTTTTTCGTTGAATAACATTGTCCATCGTCTTTGCCTTAAAAAAAGGAATTTGAAAACATCTACTTTTTGCTAAATTATTTTGAAATTTTTCGAAAAAATTTTTGTCAAAATGTTTTTGGAAGCAATGTTGAGTGTACATGGAAACTCAACATACACTAATGCATCATTTTTCAAACGATCATAACTAATTTTTGTATCAAGCGTTTCTCGATGTAGTATAGTGCATTCGATGCGGATTTTTAAGCTGCGTCGATCTGTGTTATCAGATTTGCGCTAGCTTAAAAATGCACCGAGATATCAACTGATATAAGTTCACACTTATATCCTCGATTTTCACCCTGAAGAATTAATTTTTTCGTTGAATAACATTGTCCATCGTCTTTGCCTTGAAAAAAGGAATCTATAAACATCTACTTTTTGCTGAATTATTTTGAAATTTTTCGAAAAAATTTTTGTCAAAATGTTTTTGGAAGCAATGTTGAGTGTACATGGAAACTCAACATACACTAATGCATCATTTTTCAAACGATCATAACTAATTTTTGTATTAAGCGTTTTTCAATGTAGTATAGTGCATTCGATGCGGATTTTTAAGCTGCGTCGATCTGTGTTATCAGATTTGCGCTAGCTTAAAAATGCACCGAGATATCAACTGATATAAGTTCACACTTATATTCTCGATTTTCACCCTGAAGAATTAATTTTTTCGTTGAATAACATTGTCCATCGTCTTTGCCTTGAAAAAAGGAATCTATAAACATCTACTTTTTGCTGAATTATTTTGAAATTTTTCGAAAAAATTTTTGTCAAAATGTTTTTGGAAGCAATGTTGAGTGTACATGGAAACTCAACATACACTAATGCATCATTTTTCAAACGATCATAACTAATTTTTGTATTAAGCGTTTCTCAATGTAGTATAGTGCATTCGATGCGGATTTTTAAGCTGCGTCGATCTGTGTTATCAGATTTGCGCTAGCTTAAAAATGCACCGAGATATCAACTGATATAAGTTCACACTTATATTCTCGATTTTCACCCTGAAGAATTAATTTTTTTGTTGAATAACATTGTCTATCGTCTTTGCCTTGAAAAATGGAATCTAAAAACATCTACTTTTTGCTAAATTATTTTGAAATTTTTCGAAAAAATTTTTGTCAAAATGTTTTTGGAAGCAATGTTGAGTGTACATGGGAACTCAACATACACTAATGCATCATTTTTCAAACGATCATAACTAATTTTTGTATCGAGCGTTTCTCGATGTAGTATAGTGCATTCGATGCGGATTTTTAAGCTGCGTCGATCTGTGTTATCAGATTTGCGCTAGCTTAAAAATGCACCGAGATATCAACTGATATAAGTTCACACTTATATCCTCGATTTTCACCCTGAAGAATTAATTTTTTCGTTGAATAACATTGTCCATCGTCTTTGCCTTAAAAAAAGGAATTTAAAAACATCTACTTTTTGCTAAATTATTTTGAAATTTTTCGAAAAAATTTTTGTCAAAATGTTTTTGGAAGCAATGTTGAGTGTACATGGAAACTCAACATACACTAATGCATCATTTTTCAAACGATCATAACTAATTTTTGTATCAAGCGTTTCTCGATGTAGTATAGTGCATTCGATGCGGATTTTTAAGCTGCGTCGATCTGTGTTATCAGATTTGCGGTAGCTTAAAAATGCACCGAGATATCAACTGATATAAGTTCACACTTATATCCTCGATTTTCACCCTGAAGAATTAATTTTTTCGTTGAATAACATTGTCTATCGTCTTTGCCTTGAAAAATGGAATCTAAAAACATCTACTTTTTGCTAAATTATCTTGAAATTTTTCGAAAAAATTTTTGTCAAAATGTTTTTGGAAGCAATGTTGAGTGTACATGGAAACTCAACATACACTATTGCATCATTTTTCAAACGATCATAACTAATTTGTGTATTAAGCGTTTCTCAATGTAGTATAGTGCATTCGATGCGGATTTTTAAGCTGCGTCGATCTGTGTTATCAGATTTGCGCTAGCTTAAAAATGCACCGAGATATCAACTGATATAAGTTCACACTTATATTCTCGATTTTCACCCTGAAGAATTAATTTTTTCGTTGAATAACATTGTCCATCGTCTTTGCCTTGAAAAAAGGAATCTATAAACATCTACTTTTTGCTGAATTATTTTGAAATTTTTCGAAAAAATTTTTGTCAAAATGTTTTTGGAAGCAATGTTGAGTGTACATGGAAACTCAACATACACTAATGCATCATTTTTCAAACGATCATAACTAATTTTTGTATTAAGCGTTTCTCAATGTAGTATAGTGCATTCGATGCGGATTTTTAAGCTGCGTCGATCTGTGTTATCCGATTTGCGCTAGCTTAAAAATGCACCGAGATATCAACTGATATAAGTTCACACTTATATTCTCGATTTTCACCCTGAAGAATTAATTTTTTCGTTGAATAACATTGTCCATCGTCTTTGCCTTAAAAAAAGGAATTTAAAAACATCTACTTTTTGCTAAATTATTTTGAAATTTTTCGAAAAAATTTTTGTCAAAATGTTTTTGGAAGCAATGTTGAGTGTACATGGAAACTCAACATACACTAATGCATCATTTTTCAAACGATCATAACTAATTTTTGTATCAAGCGTTTCTTGATGTAGTATAGTGCATTCGATGCGGATTTTTAAGCTGCGTCGATCTGTGTTATCAGATTTGCGCTAGCTTAAAAATGCACCGAGATATCAACTGATATAAGTTCACACTTATATCCTCGATTTTCACCCTGAAGAATTAATTTTTTCGTTGAATAACATTGTCCATCGTCTTTGCCTTGAAAAATGGAATCTAAAAACTTCTACTTTTTGCTAAATTATTTTGAAATTTTTCGAAAAAATTTTTGTCAAAATGTTTTTGGAAGCAATGTTGAGTGTACATGGAAACTCAACATACACTAATGCATCATTTTTCAAACGATCATAACTAATTTTTGTATTAAGCGTTTCTCAATGTAGTATAGTGCATTCGATGCGGATTTTTAAGCTGCGTCGATCTGTGTTATCAGATTTGCGCTAGCTTAAAAATGCACCGAGATATCAACTGATATAAGTTCACACTTATATTCTCGATTTTCACCCTGAAGAATTAATTTTTTCGTTGAATAACATTGTCCATCGTCTTTGCCTTGAAAAAAGGAATCTATAAACATCTACTTTTTGCTGAATTATTTTGAAATTTTTCGAAAAAATTTTTGTCAAAATGTTTTTGGAAGCAATGTTGAGTGTACATGGAAACTCAACATACACTAATGCATCATTTTTCAAACGATCATAACTAATTTTTGTATTAAGCGTTTCTCAATGTAGTATAGTGCATTCGATGCGGATTTTTAAGCTGCGTCGATCTGTGTTATCCGATTTGCGCTAGCTTAAAAATGCACCGAGATATCAACTGATATAAGTTCACACTTATATTCTCGATTTTCACCCTGAAGAATTAATTTTTTCGTTGAATAACATTGTCCATCGTCTTTGCCTTAAAAAAAGGAATTTAAAAACATCTACTTTTTGCTAAATTATTTTGAAATTTTTCGAAAAAATTTTTGTCAAAATGTTTTTGGAAGCAATGTTGAGTGTACATGGAAACTCAACATACACTAATGCATCATTTTTCAAACGATCATAACTAATTTTTGTATCAAGCGTTTCTTGATGTAGTATAGTGCATTCGATGCGGATTTTTAAGCTGCGTCGATCTGTGTTATCAGATTTGCGCTAGCTTAAAAATGCACCGAGATATCAACTGATATAAGTTCACACTTATATTCTCGATTTTCACCCTGAAGAATTAATTTTTTCGTTGAATAACATTGTCCATCGTCTTTGCCTTGAAAAAAAGGAATCTATAAACATCTACTTTTTGCTGAATTATTTTGAAATTTTTCGAAAAAATTTTTGTCAAAATGTTTTTGGAAGCAATGTTGAGTGTACATGGAAACTCAACATACACTAATGCATCATTTTTCAAACGATCATAACTAATTTTTGTATTAAGCGTTTCTCAATGTAGTATAGTGCATTCGATGCGGATTTTTAAGGTGCGTCGATCTGTGTTATCAGATTTGCGCTAGCTTAAAAATGCACCGAGATATCAACTGATATAAGTTCACACTTATATTCTCGATTTTCACCCTGAAGAATTAATTTTTTTGTTGAATAACATTGTCTATCGTCTTTGCCTTGAAAAATGGAATCTAAAAACATCTACTTTTTGCTAAATTATTTTGAAATTTTTCGAAAAAATTTTTGTCAAAATGTTTTTGGAAGCAATGTTGAGTGTACATGGGAACTCAACATACACTAATGCATCATTTTTCAAACGATCATAACTAATTTTTGTATCAAGCGTTTCTCGATGTAGTATAGTGCATTCGATGCGGATTTTTAAGCTGCGTCGATCTGTGTTATCCGATTTGCGCTAGCTTAAAAATGCACCGAGATATCAACTGATATAAGTTCACACTTATATCCTCGATTTTCACCCTGAAGAATTAATTTTTTCGTTGAATAACATTGTCCATCGTCTTTGCCTTAAAAAAAGGAATTTGAAAACATCTACTTTTTGCTAAATTATTTTGAAATTTTTCGAAAAAATTTTTGTCAAAATGTTTTTGGAAGCAATGTTGAGTGTACATGGAAACTCAACATACACTAATGCATCATTTTTCAAACGATCATAACTAATTTTTGTATCAAGCGTTTCTCGATGTAGTATAGTGCATTCGATGCGGATTTTTAAGCTGCGTCGATCTGTGTTATCAGATTTGCGCTAGCTTAAAAATGCACCGAGATATCAACTGATATAAGTTCACACTTATATCCTCGATTTTCACCCTGAAGAATTAATTTTTTCGTTGAATAACATTGTCCATCGTCTTTGCCTTGAAAAAAGGAATCTATAAACATCTACTTTTTGCTGAATTATTTTGAAATTTTTCGAAAAAATTTTTGTCAAAATGTTTTTGGAAGCAATGTTGAGTGTACATGGAAACTCAACATACACTAATGCATCATTTTTCAAACGATCATAACTAATTTTTGTATTAAGCGTTTTTCAATGTAGTATAGTGCATTCGATGCGGATTTTTAAGCTGCGTCGATCTGTGTTATCAGATTTGCGCTAGCTTAAAAATGCACCGAGATATCAACTGATATAAGTTCACACTTATATTCTCGATTTTCACCCTGAAGAATTAATTTTTTCGTTGAATAACATTGTCCATCGTCTTTGCCTTGAAAAAAGGAATCTATAAACATCTACTTTTTGCTGAATTATTTTGAAATTTTTCGAAAAAATTTTTGTCAAAATGTTTTTGGAAGCAATGTTGAGTGTACATGGAAACTCAACATACACTAATGCATCATTTTTCAAACGATCATAACTAATTTTTGTATTAAGCGTTTCTCAATGTAGTATAGTGCATTCGATGCGGATTTTTAAGCTGCGTCGATCTGTGTTATCAGATTTGCGCTAGCTTAAAAATGCACCGAGATATCAACTGATATAAGTTCACACTTATATTCTCGATTTTCACCCTGAAGAATTAATTTTTTTGTTGAATAACATTGTCTATCGTCTTTGCCTTGAAAAATGGAATCTAAAAACATCTACTTTTTGCTAAATTATTTTGAAATTTTTCGAAAAAATTTTTGTCAAAATGTTTTTGGAAGCAATGTTGAGTGTACATGGGAACTCAACATACACTAATGCATCATTTTTCAAACGATCATAACTAATTTTTGTATCGAGCGTTTCTCGATGTAGTATAGTGCATTCGATGCGGATTTTTAAGCTGCGTCGATCTGTGTTATCAGATTTGCGCTAGCTTAAAAATGCACCGAGATATCAACTGATATAAGTTCACACTTATATCCTCGATTTTCACCCTGAAGAATTAATTTTTTCGTTGAATAACATTGTCCATCGTCTTTGCCTTAAAAAAAGGAATTTAAAAACATCTACTTTTTGCTAAATTATTTTGAAATTTTTCGAAAAAATTTTTGTCAAAATGTTTTTGGAAGCAATGTTGAGTGTACATGGAAACTCAACATACACTAATGCATCATTTTTCAAACGATCATAACTAATTTTTGTATCAAGCGTTTCTCGATGTAGTATAGTGCATTCGATGCGGATTTTTAAGCTGCGTCGATCTGTGTTATCAGATTTGCGGTAGCTTAAAAATGCACCGAGATATCAACTGATATAAGTTCACACTTATATCCTCGATTTTCACCCTGAAGAATTAATTTTTTCGTTGAATAACATTGTCTATCGTCTTTGCCTTGAAAAATGGAATCTAAAAACATCTACTTTTTGCTAAATTATCTTGAAATTTTTCGAAAAAATTTTTGTCAAAATGTTTTTGGAAGCAATGTTGAGTGTACATGGAAACTCAACATACACTATTGCATCATTTTTCAAACGATCATAACTAATTTGTGTATTAAGCGTTTCTCAATGTAGTATAGTGCATTCGATGCGGATTTTTAAGCTGCGTCGATCTGTGTTATCAGATTTGCGGTAGCTTAAAAATGCACCGAGATATCAACTGATATAAGTTCACACTTATATCCTCGATTTTCACCCTGAAGAATTAATTTTTTCGTTGAATAACATTGTCCATCGTCTTTGCCTTGAAAAATGGAATCTAAAAACATCTACTTTTTGCTAAATTATTTTGAAATTTTTCGAAAAAATTTTTGTCAAAATGTTTTTGGAAGCAATGTTGAGTGTACATGGAAACTCAACATACACTAATGCATCATTTTTCAAACGATCATAACTAATTTTTGTATTAAGCGTTTCTCAATGTAGTATAGTGCATTCGATGCGGATTTTTAAGCTGCGTCGATCTGTGTTATCAGATTTGCGCTAGCTTAAAAATGCACCGAGATATCAACTGATATAAGTTCACACTTATATTCTCGATTTTCACCCTGAAGAATTAATTTTTTTGTTGAATAACATTGTCTATCGTCTTTGCCTTGAAAAATGGAATCTAAAAACATCTACTTTTTGCTAAATTATTTTGAAATTTTTCGAAAAAATTTTTGTCAAAATGTTTTTGGAAGCAATGTTGAGTGTACATGGGAACTCAACATACACTAATGCATCATTTTTCAAACGATCATAACTAATTTTTGTATCGAGCGTTTCTCGATGTAGTATAGTGCATTCGATGCGGATTTTTAAGCTGCGTCGATCTGTGTTATCAGATTTGCGCTAGCTTAAAAATGCACCGAGATATCAACTGATATAAGTTCACACTTATATCCTCGATTTTCACCCTGAAGAATTAATTTTTTCGTTGAATAACATTGTCCATCGTCTTTGCCTTAAAAAAAGGAATTTAAAAACATCTACTTTTTGCTAAATTATTTTGAAATTTTTCGAAAAAATTTTTGTCAAAATGTTTTTGGAAGCAATGTTGAGTGTACATGGAAACTCAACATACACTAATGCATCATTTTTCAAACGATCATAACTAATTTTTGTATCAAGCGTTTCTCGATGTAGTATAGTGCATTCGATGCGGATTTTTAAGCTGCGTCGATCTGTGTTATCAGATTTGCGGTAGCTTAAAAATGCACCGAGATATCAACTGATATAAGTTCACACTTATATCCTCGATTTTCACCCTGAAGAATTAATTTTTTCGTTGAATAACATTGTCTATCGTCTTTGCCTTGAAAAATGGAATCTAAAAACATCTACTTTTTGCTAAATTATCTTGAAATTTTTCGAAAAAATTTTTGTCAAAATGTTTTTGGAAGCAATGTTGAGTGTACATGGAAACTCAACATACACTATTGCATCATTTTTCAAACGATCATAACTAATTTGTGTATTAAGCGTTTCTCAATGTAGTATAGTGCATTCGATGCGGATTTTTAAGCTGCGTCGATCTGTGTTATCAGATTTGCGGTAGCTTAAAAATGCACCGAGATATCAACTGATATAAGTTCACACTTATATCCTCGATTTTCACCCTGAAGAATTAATTTTTTCGTTGAATAACATTGTCCATCGTCTTTGCCTTGAAAAATGGAATCTAAAAACATCTACTTTTTGCTAAATTATTTTGAAATTTTTCGAAAAAATTTTTGTCAAAATGTTTTTGGAAGCAATGTTGAGTGTACATGGAAACTCAACATACACTAATGCATCATTTTTCAAACGATCATAACTAATTTTTGTATTAAGCGTTTCTCAATGTAGTATAGTGCATTCGATGCGGATTTTTAAGCTGCGTCGATCTGTGTTATCAGATTTGCGCTAGCTTAAAAATGCACCGAGATATCAACTGATATAAGTTCACACTTATATTCTCGATTTTCACCCTGAAGAATTAATTTTTTCGTTGAATAACATTGTCCATCGTCTTTGCCTTGAAAAAAGGAATCTATAAACATCTACTTTTTGCTGAATTATTTTGAAATTTTTCGAAAAAATTTTTGTCAAAATGTTTTTGGAAGCAATGTTGAGTGTACATGGAAACTCAACATACACTAATGCATCATTTTTCAAACGATCATAACTAATTTTTGTATTAAGCGTTTCTCAATGTAGTATAGTGCATTCGATGCGGATTTTTAAGCTGCGTCGATCTGTGTTATCAGATTTGCGCTAGCTTAAAAATGCACCGAGATATCAACTGATATAAGTTCACACTTATATTCTCGATTTTCACCCTGAAGAATTAATTTTTTCGTTGAATAACATTGTCCATCGTCTTTGCCTTGAAAAAAGGAATCTATAAACATCTACTTTTTGCTGAATTATTTTGAAATTTTTCGAAAAAATTTTTGTCAAAATGTTTTTGGAAGCAATGTTGAGTGTACATGGAAACTCAACATACACTAATGCATCATTTTTCAAACGATCATAACTAATTTTTGTATTAAGCGTTTCTCAATGTAGTATAGTGCATTCGATGCGGATTTTTAAGCTGCGTCGATCTGTGTTATCAGATTTGCGCTAGCTTAAAAATGCACCGAGATATCAACTGATATAAGTTCACACTTATATTCTCGATTTTCACCCTGAAGAATTAATTTTTTTGTTGAATAACATTGTCTATCGTCTTTGCCTTGAAAAATGGAATCTAAAAACATCTACTTTTTGCTAAATTATTTTGAAATTTTTCGAAAAAATTTTTGTCAAAATGTTTTTGGAAGCAATGTTGAGTGTACATGGGAACTCAACATACACTAATGCATCATTTTTCAAACGATCATAACTAATTTTTGTATCGAGCGTTTCTCGATGTAGTATAGTGCATTCGATGCGGATTTTTAAGCTGCGTCGATCTGTGTTATCAGATTTGCGCTAGCTTAAAAATGCACCGAGATATCAACTGATATAAGTTCACACTTATATCCTCGATTTTCACCCTGAAGAATTAATTTTTTCGTTGAATAACATTGTCCATCGTCTTTGCCTTAAAAAAAGGAATTTAAAAACATCTACTTTTTGCTAAATTATTTTGAAATTTTTCGAAAAAATTTTTGTCAAAATGTTTTTGGAAGCAATGTTGAGTGTACATGGAAACTCAACATACACTAATGCATCATTTTTCAAACGATCATAACTAATTTTTGTATCAAGCGTTTCTCGATGTAGTATAGTGCATTCGATGCGGATTTTTAAGCTGCGTCGATCTGTGTTATCAGATTTGCGGTAGCTTAAAAATGCACCGAGATATCAACTGATATAAGTTCACACTTATATCCTCGATTTTCACCCTGAAGAATTAATTTTTTCGTTGAATAACATTGTCTATCGTCTTTGCCTTGAAAAATGGAATCTAAAAACATCTACTTTTTGCTAAATTATCTTGAAATTTTTCGAAAAAATTTTTGTCAAAATGTTTTTGGAAGCAATGTTGAGTGTACATGGAAACTCAACATACACTATTGCATCATTTTTCAAACGATCATAACTAATTTGTGTATTAAGCGTTTCTCAATGTAGTATAGTGCATTCGATGCGGATTTTTAAGCTGCGTCGATCTGTGTTATCAGATTTGCGGTAGCTTAAAAATGCACCGAGATATCAACTGATATAAGTTCACACTTATATCCTCGATTTTCACCCTGAAGAATTAATTTTTTCGTTGAATAACATTGTCCATCGTCTTTGCCTTGAAAAATGGAATCTAAAAACATCTACTTTTTGCTAAATTATTTTGAAATTTTTCGAAAAAATTTTTGTCAAAATGTTTTTGGAAGCAATGTTGAGTGTACATGGAAACTCAACATACACTAATGCATCATTTTTCAAACGATCATAACTAATTTTTGTATTAAGCGTTTCTCAATGTAGTATAGTGCATTCGATGCGGATTTTTAAGCTGCGTCGATCTGTGTTATCAGATTTGCGCTAGCTTAAAAATGCACCGAGATATCAACTGATATAAGTTCACACTTATATTCTCGATTTTCACCCTGAAGAATTAATTTTTTCGTTGAATAACATTGTCCATCGTCTTTGCCTTGAAAAAAGGAATCTATAAACATCTACTTTTTGCTGAATTATTTTGAAATTTTTCGAAAAAATTTTTGTC
Source organism: Auanema rhodensis (assembly GCA_964057225.1). Taxonomy (NCBI): domain Eukaryota; kingdom Metazoa; phylum Nematoda; class Chromadorea; order Rhabditida; family Rhabditidae; genus Auanema; species Auanema rhodense. The sequence continues at coordinate 1,187,418 of OZ059899.1, read as the reverse complement.
AAAATGTTTTTGGAAGCAATGTTGAGTGTACATGGAAACTCAACATACACTAATGCATCATTTTTCAAACGATCATAACTAATTTTTGTATTAAGCGTTTCTCAATGTAGTATAGTGCATTCGATGCGGATTTTTAAGCTGCGTCGATCTGTGTTATCCGATTTGCGCTAGCTTAAAAATGCACCGAGATATCAACTGATATAAGTTCACACTTATATTCTCGATTTTCACCCTGAAGAATTAATTTTTTCGTTGAATAACATTGTCCATCGTCTTTGCCTTGAAAAAAGGAATCTATAAACATCTACTTTTTGCTGAATTATTTTGAAATTTTTCGAAAAAATTTTTGTCAAAATGTTTTTGGAAGCAATGTTGAGTGTACATGGAAACTCAACATACACTAATGCATCATTTTTCAAACGATCATAACTAATTTTTGTATTAAGCGTTTCTCAATGTAGTATAGTGCATTCGATGCGGATTTTTAAGCTGCGTCGATCTGTGTTATCCGATTTGCGCTAGCTTAAAAATGCACCGAGATATCAACTGATATAAGTTCACACTTATATTCTCGATTTTCACCCTGAAGAATTAATTTTTTCGTTGAATAACATTGTCCATCGTCTTTGCCTTAAAAAAAGGAATTTAAAAACATCTACTTTTTGCTAAATTATTTTGAAATTTTTCGAAAAAATTTTTGTCAAAATGTTTTTGGAAGCAATGTTGAGTGTACATGGAAACTCAACATACACTAATGCATCATTTTTCAAACGATCATAACTAATTTTTGTATCAAGCGTTTCTTGATGTAGTATAGTGCATTCGATGCGGATTTTTAAGCTGCGTCGATCTGTGTTATCAGATTTGCGCTAGCTTAAAAATGCACCGAGATATCAACTGATATAAGTTCACACTTATATCCTCGATTTTCACCCTGAAGAATTAATTTTTTCGTTGAATAACATTGTCCATCGTCTTTGCCTTGAAAAATGGAATCTAAAAACTTCTACTTTTTGCTAAATTATTTTGAAATTTTTCGAAAAAATTTTTGTCAAAATGTTTTTGGAAGCAATGTTGAGTGTACATGGAAACTCAACATACACTAATGCATCATTTTTCAAACGATCATAACTAATTTTTGTATTAAGCGTTTCTCAATGTAGTATAGTGCATTCGATGCGGATTTTTAAGCTGCGTCGATCTGTGTTATCAGATTTGCGCTAGCTTAAAAATGCACCGAGATATCAACTGATATAAGTTCACACTTATATTCTCGATTTTCACCCTGAAGAATTAATTTTTTCGTTGAATAACATTGTCCATCGTCTTTGCCTTGAAAAAAGGAATCTATAAACATCTACTTTTTGCTGAATTATTTTGAAATTTTTCGAAAAAATTTTTGTCAAAATGTTTTTGGAAGCAATGTTGAGTGTACATGGAAACTCAACATACACTAATGCATCATTTTTCAAACGATCATAACTAATTTTTGTATTAAGCGTTTCTCAATGTAGTATAGTGCATTCGATGCGGATTTTTAAGCTGCGTCGATCTGTGTTATCCGATTTGCGCTAGCTTAAAAATGCACCGAGATATCAACTGATATAAGTTCACACTTATATTCTCGATTTTCACCCTGAAGAATTAATTTTTTCGTTGAATAACATTGTCCATCGTCTTTGCCTTAAAAAAAGGAATTTAAAAACATCTACTTTTTGCTAAATTATTTTGAAATTTTTCGAAAAAATTTTTGTCAAAATGTTTTTGGAAGCAATGTTGAGTGTACATGGAAACTCAACATACACTAATGCATCATTTTTCAAACGATCATAACTAATTTTTGTATCAAGCGTTTCTTGATGTAGTATAGTGCATTCGATGCGGATTTTTAAGCTGCGTCGATCTGTGTTATCAGATTTGCGCTAGCTTAAAAATGCACCGAGATATCAACTGATATAAGTTCACACTTATATCCTCGATTTTCACCTTGAAGAATTAATTTTTTCGTTGAATAACATTGTCTATCGTCTTTGCCTTGAAAAATGGAATCTAAAAACATCTACTTTTTGCTAAATTATTTTGAAATTTTTCGAAAAAATTTTTGTCAAAATGTTTTTGGAAGCAATGTTGAGTGTACATGGAAACTCAACATACACTAATGCATCATTTTTCAAACGATCATAACTAATTTTTGTATCAAGCGTTTCTCAATGTAGTATAGTGCATTCGATGCGGATTTTTAAGCTGCGTCGATCTGTGTTATCAGATTTGCGCTAGCTTAAAAATGCACCGAGATATCAACTGATATAAGTTCACACTTATATTCTCGATTTTCACCCTGAAGAATTAATTTTTTTGTTGAATAACATTGTCTATCGTCTTTGCCTTGAAAAATGGAATCTAAAAACATCTACTTTTTGCTAAATTATTTTGAAATTTTTCGAAAAAATTTTTGTCAAAATGTTTTTGGAAGCAATGTTGAGTGTACATGGGAACTCAACATACACTAATGCATCATTTTTCAAACGATCATAACTAATTTTTGTATCGAGCGTTTCTCGATGTAGTATAGTGCATTCGATGCGGATTTTTAAGCTGCGTCGATCTGTGTTATCAGATTTGCGCTAGCTTAAAAATGCACCGAGATATCAACTGATATAAGTTCACACTTATATCCTCGATTTTCACCCTGAAGAATTAATTTTTTCGTTGAATAACATTGTCCATCGTCTTTGCCTTAAAAAAAGGAATTTAAAAACATCTACTTTTTGCTAAATTATTTTGAAATTTTTCGAAAAAATTTTTGTCAAAATGTTTTTGGAAGCAATGTTGAGTGTACATGGAAACTCAACATACACTAATGCATCATTTTTCAAACGATCATAACTAATTTTTGTATCAAGCGTTTCTCGATGTAGTATAGTGCATTCGATGCGGATTTTTAAGCTGCGTCGATCTGTGTTATCAGATTTGCGGTAGCTTAAAAATGCACCGAGATATCAACTGATATAAGTTCACACTTATATCCTCGATTTTCACCCTGAAGAATTAATTTTTTCGTTGAATAACATTGTCTATCGTCTTTGCCTTGAAAAATGGAATCTAAAAACATCTACTTTTTGCTAAATTATCTTGAAATTTTTCGAAAAAATTTTTGTCAAAATGTTTTTGGAAGCAATGTTGAGTGTACATGGAAACTCAACATACACTATTGCATCATTTTTCAAACGATCATAACTAATTTGTGTATTAAGCGTTTCTCAATGTAGTATAGTGCATTCGATGCGGATTTTTAAGCTGCGTCGATCTGTGTTATCAGATTTGCGGTAGCTTAAAAATGCACCGAGATATCAACTGATATAAGTTCACACTTATATCCTCGATTTTCACCCTGAAGAATTAATTTTTTCGTTGAATAACATTGTCCATCGTCTTTGCCTTGAAAAATGGAATCTAAAAACATCTACTTTTTGCTAAATTATTTTGAAATTTTTCGAAAAAATTTTTGTCAAAATGTTTTTGGAAGCAATGTTGAGTGTACATGGAAACTCAACATACACTAATGCATCATTTTTCAAACGATCATAACTAATTTTTGTATTAAGCGTTTCTCAATGTAGTATAGTGCATTCGATGCGGATTTTTAAGCTGCGTCGATCTGTGTTATCAGATTTGCGCTAGCTTAAAAATGCACCGAGATATCAACTGATATAAGTTCACACTTATATTCTCGATTTTCACCCTGAAGAATTAATTTTTTCGTTGAATAACATTGTCCATCGTCTTTGCCTTGAAAAAAGGAATCTATAAACATCTACTTTTTGCTGAATTATTTTGAAATTTTTCGAAAAAATTTTTGTCAAAATGTTTTTGGAAGCAATGTTGAGTGTACATGGAAACTCAACATACACTAATGCATCATTTTTCAAACGATCATAACTAATTTTTGTATTAAGCGTTTCTCAATGTAGTATAGTGCATTCGATGCGGATTTTTAAGCTGCGTCGATCTGTGTTATCCGATTTGCGCTAGCTTAAAAATGCACCGAGATATCAACTGATATAAGTTCACACTTATATTCTCGATTTTCACCCTGAAGAATTAATTTTTTCGTTGAATAACATTGTCCATCGTCTTTGCCTTAAAAAAAGGAATTTAAAAACATCTACTTTTTGCTAAATTATTTTGAAATTTTTCGAAAAAATTTTTGTCAAAATGTTTTTGGAAGCAATGTTGAGTGTACATGGAAACTCAACATACACTAATGCATCATTTTTCAAACGATCATAACTAATTTTTGTATCAAGCGTTTCTTGATGTAGTATAGTGCATTCGATGCGGATTTTTAAGCTGCGTCGATCTGTGTTATCAGATTTGCGCTAGCTTAAAAATGCACCGAGATATCAACTGATATAAGTTCACACTTATATCCTCGATTTTCACCTTGAAGAATTAATTTTTTCGTTGAATAACATTGTCTATCGTCTTTGCCTTGAAAAATGGAATCTAAAAACATCTACTTTTTGCTAAATTATTTTGAAATTTTTCGAAAAAATTTTTGTCAAAATGTTTTTGGAAGCAATGTTGAGTGTACATGGAAACTCAACATACACTAATGCATCATTTTTCAAACGATCATAACTAATTTTTGTATCAAGCGTTTCTCGATGTAGTATAGTGCATTCGATGCGGATTTTTAAGCTGCGTCGATCTGTGTTATCAGATTTGCGCTAGCTTAAAAATGCACCGAGATATCAACTGATATAAGTTCACACTTATATCCTCGATTTTCACCCTGAAGAATTAATTTTTTCGTTGAATAACATTGTCCATCGTCTTTGCCTTGAAAAAAGGAATCTATAAACATCTACTTTTTGCTGAATTATTTTGAAATTTTTCGAAAAAATTTTTGTCAAAATGTTTTTGGAAGCAATGTTGAGTGTACATGGAAACTCAACATACACTAATGCATCATTTTTCAAACGATCATAACTAATTTTTGTATTAAGCGTTTCTCAATGTAGTATAGTGCATTCGATGCGGATTTTTAAGCTGCGTCGATCTGTGTTATCAGATTTGCGCTAGCTTAAAAATGCACCGAGATATCAACTGATATAAGTTCACACTTATATTCTCGATTTTCACCCTGAAGAATTAATTTTTTCGTTGAATAACATTGTCTATCGTCTTTGCCTTGAAAAATGGAATCTAAAAACATCTACTTTTTGCTAAATTATTTTGAAATTTTTCGAAAAAATTTTTGTCAAAATGTTTTTGGAAGCAATGTTGAGTGTACATGGAAACTCAACATACACTAATGCATCATTTTTCAAACGATCATAACTAATTTTTGTATTAAGCGTTTCTCAATGTAGTATAGTGCATTCGATGCGGATTTTTAAGCTGCGTCGATCTGTGTTATCCGATTTGCGCTAGCTTAAAAATGCACCGAGATATCAACTGATATAAGTTCACACTTATATCCTCGATTTTCACCCTGAAGAATTAATTTTTTCGTTGAATAACATTGTCCATCGTCTTTGCCTTAAAAAAAGGAATCTAAAAACATCTACTTTTTGCTAAATTATTTTGAAATTTTTCGAAAAAATTTTTGTCAAAATGTTTTTGGAAGCAATGTTGAGTGTACATGGAAACTCAACATACACTAATGCATCATTTTTCAAACGATCATAACTAATTTTTGTATCAAGCGTTTCTCAATGTAGTATAGTGCATTCGATGCGGATTTTTAAGCTGCGTCGATCTGTGTTATCAGATTTGCGCTAGCTTAAAAATGCACCGAGATATCAACTGATATAAGTTCACACTTATATCCTCGATTTTCACCTTGAAGAATTAATTTTTTCGTTGAATAACATTGTCTATCGTCTTTGCCTTGAAAAATGGAATCTAAAAACATCTACTTTTTGCTAAATTATTTTGAAATTTTTCGAAAAAATTTTTGTCAAAATGTTTTTGGAAGCAATGTTGAGTGTACATGGAAACTCAACATACACTAATGCATCATTTTTCAAACGATCATAACTAATTTTTGTATCAAGCGTTTCTCGATGTAGTATAGTGCATTCGATGCGGATTTTTAAGCTGCGTCGATCTGTGTTATCAGATTTGCGCTAGCTAAAAATGCACCGAGATATCAACTGATATAAGTTCACACTTATATCCTCGATTTTCACCCTGAAGAATTAATTTTTTCGTTGAATAACATTGTCCATCGTCTTTGCCTTGAAAAAAGGAATCTATAAACATCTACTTTTTGCTGAATTATTTTGAAATTTTTCGAAAAAATTTTTGTCAAAATGTTTTTGGAAGCAATGTTGAGTGTACATGGAAACTCAACATACACTAATGCATCATTTTTCAAACGATCATAACTAATTTTTGTATTAAGCGTTTCTCAATGTAGTATAGTGCATTCGATGCGGATTTTTAAGCTGCGTCGATCTGTGTTATCAGATTTGCGCTAGCTTAAAAATGCACCGAGATATCAACTGATATAAGTTCACACTTATATTCTCGATTTTCACCCTGAAGAATTAATTTTTTCGTTGAATAACATTGTCTATCGTCTTTGCCTTGAAAAATGGAATCTAAAAACATCTACTTTTTGCTAAATTATTTTGAAATTTTTCGAAAAAATTTTTGTCAAAATGTTTTTGGAAGCAATGTTGAGTGTACATGGAAACTCAACATACACTAATGCATCATTTTTCAAACGATCATAACTAATTTTTGTATTAAGCGTTTCTCAATGTAGTATAGTGCATTCGATGCGGATTTTTAAGCTGCGTCGATCTGTGTTATCAGATTTGCGCTAGCTTAAAAATGCACCGAGATATCAACTGATATAAGTTCACACTTATATCCTCGATTTTCACCCTGAAGAATTAATTTTTTCGTTGAATAACATTGTCCATCGTCTTTGCCTTGAAAAATGGAATCTAAAAACATCTACTTTTTGCTAAATTATTTTGAAATTTTTCGAAAAAATTTTTGTCAAAATGTTTTTGGAAGCAATGTTGAGTGTACATGGAAACTCAACATACACTAATGCATCATTTTTCAAACGATCATAACTAATTTTTGTATTAAGCGTTTCTCAATGTAGTATAGTGCATTCGATGCGGATTTTTAAGCTGCGTCGATCTGTGTTATCAGATTTGCGCTAGCTTAAAAATGCACCGAGATATCAACTGATATAAGTTCACACTTATATCCTCGATTTTCACCCTGAAGAATTAATTTTTTTGTTGAATAACATTGTCTATCGTCTTTGCCTTGAAAAATGGAATCTAAAAACATCTACTTTTTGCTAAATTATTTTGAAATTTTTCGAAAAAATTTTTGTCAAAATGTTTTTGGAAGCAATGTTGAGTGTACATGGAAACTCAACATACACTAATGCATCATTTTTCAAACGATCATAACTAATTTTTGTATCAAGCGTTTCTCGATGTAGCATAGTGCATTCGATGCGGATTTTTAAGCTGCGTCTATCTGTGTTATCAGATTTGCGCTAGCTTAAAAATGCACCGAGATATCAACTGATATAAGTTCACACTTATATCCTCGATTTTCACCCTGAAGAATTAATTTTTTCGTTGAATAACATTGTCCATCGTCTTTGCCTTGAAAAAAGGAATCTATAAACATCTACTTTTTGCTAAATTATTTTGAAATTTTTCGAAAAAATTTTTGTCAAAATGTTTTTGGAAGCAATGTTGAGTGTACATGGAAACTCAACATACACTAATGCATCATTTTTCAAACGATCATAACTAATTTGTGTATTAAGCGTTTCTCAATGTAGTATAGTGCATTCAATGCGGATTTTTAAGCTGCGTCGATCTGTGTTATCAGATTTGCGGTAGCTTAAAAATGCACCGAGATATCAACTGATATAAGTTCACACTTATATCCTCGATTTTCACCCTGAAGAATTAATTTTTTCGTTGAATAACATTGTCTATCGTCTTTGCCTTGAAAAATGGAATCTAAAAACATCTACTTTTTGCTAAATTATTTTGAAATTTTTCGAAAAAATTTTTGTCAAAATGTTTTTGGAAGCAATGTTGAGTGTACATGGAAACTCAACATACACTAATGCATCATTTTTCAAACGATCATAACTAATTTTTGTATCAAGCGTTTCTTGATGTAGCATAGTGCATTCGATGCGGATTTTTAAGCTGCGTCGATCTGTGTTATCAGATTTGCGCTAGCTTAAAAATGCACCGAGATATCAACTGATATAAGTTCACACTTATATCCTCGATTTTCACCCTGAAGAAATAATTTTTTCGTTGAATAACATTGTCTATCGTCTTTGCCTTGAAAAATGGAATCTAAAAACATCTACTTTTTGCTAAATTATTTTGAAATTTTTCGAAAAAATTTTTGTCAAAATGTTTTTGGAAGCAATGTTGAGTGTACATGGAAACTCAACATACACTAATGCATCATTTTTCAAACGATCATAACTAATTTTTGTATTAAGCGTTTTTCGATGTAGTATAGTGCATTCGATGCGGATTTTTAAGCTGCGTCGATCTGTGTTATCAGATTTGCGCTAGCTTAAAAATGCACCGAGATATCAACTGATATAAGTTCACACTTATATTCTCGATTTTCACCCTGAAGAATTAATTTTTTCGTTGAATAACATTGTCTATCGTCTTTGCCTTGAAAAATGGAATCTAAAAACATCTACTTTTTGCTAAATTATTTTGAAATTTTTCGAAAAAATTTTTGTCAAAATGTTTTTGGAAGCAATGTTGAGTGTACATGGAAACTCAACATACACTAATGCATCATTTTTCAAACGATCATAACTAATTTGTGTATTAAGCGTTTCTCAATGTAGTATAGTGCATTCGATGCGGATTTTTAAACTGCGTCGATCTGTGTTATCAGATTTGCGGTAGCTTAAAAATGCACCGAGATATCAACTGATATAAGTTCACACTTATATCCTCGATTTTCACCCTGAAGAATTAATTTTTTCGTTGAATAACATTGTCCATCGTCTTTGCCTTGAAAAATGGAATCTAAAAACATCTACTTTTTGCTAAATTATTTTGAAATTTTTCGAAAAAATTTTTGTCAAAATGTTTTTGGAAGCAATGTTGAGTGTACATGGAAACTCAACATACACTAATGCATCATTTTTCAAACGATCATAACTAATTTTTGTATTAAGCGTTTCTCAATGTAGTATAGTGCATTCGATGCGGATTTTTAAGCTGCGTCGATCTGTGTTATCAGATTTGCGCTAGCTTAAAAATGCACCGAGATATCAACTGATATAAGTTCACACTTATATCCTCGATTTTCACCCTGAAGAATTAATTTTTTTGTTGAATAACATTGTCTATCGTCTTTGCCTTGAAAAATGGAATCTAAAAACATCTACTTTTTGCTGAATTATTTTGAAATTTTTCGAAAAAATTTTTGTCAAAATGTTTTTGGAAGCAATGTTGAGTGTACATGGAAACTCAACATACACTAATGCATCATTTTTCAAACGATCATAACTAATTTTTGTATCAAGCGTTTCTCGATGTAGCATAGTGCATTCGATGCGGATTTTTAAGCTGCGTCGATCTGTGTTATCAGATTTGCGCTAGCTTAAAAATGCACCGAGATATCAACTGATATAAGTTCACACTTATATCCTCGATTTTCACCCTGAAGAATTAATTTTTTCGTTGAATAACATTGTCCATCGTCTTTGCCTTGAAAAAAGGAATCTATAAACATCTACTTTTTGCTAAATTATTTTGAAATTTTTCGAAAAAATTTTTGTCAAAATGTTTTTGGAAGCAATGTTGAGTGTACATGGAAACTCAACATACACTAATGCATCATTTTTCAAACGATCATAACTAATTTGTGTATTAAGCGTTTCTCAATGTAGTATAGTGCATTCAATGCGGATTTTTAAGCTGCGTCGATCTGTGTTATCAGATTTGCGGTAGCTTAAAAATGCACCGAGATATCAACTGATATAAGTTCACACTTATATCCTCGATTTTCACCCTGAAGAATTAATTTTTTCGTTGAATAACATTGTCTATCGTCTTTGCCTTGAAAAATGGAATCTAAAAACATCTACTTTTTGCTAAATTATTTTGAAATTTTTCGAAAAAATTTTTGTCAAAATGTTTTTGGAAGCAATGTTGAGTGTACATGGAAACTCAACATACACTAATGCATCATTTTTCAAACGATCATAACTAATTTTTGTATCAAGCGTTTCTTGATGTAGCATAGTGCATTCGATGCGGATTTTTAAGCTGCGTCGATCTGTGTTATCAGATTTGCGCTAGCTTAAAAATGCACCGAGATATCAACTGATATAAGTTCACACTTATATCCTCGATTTTCACCCTGAAGAAATAATTTTTTCGTTGAATAACATTGTCTATCGTCTTTGCCTTGAAAAATGGAATCTAAAAACATCTACTTTTTGCTAAATTATTTTGAAATTTTTCGAAAAAATTTTTGTCAAAATGTTTTTGGAAGCAATGTTGAGTGTACATGGAAACTCAACATACACTAATGCATCATTTTTCAAACGATCATAACTAATTTTTGTATTAAGCGTTTTTCGATGTAGTATAGTGCATTCGATGCGGATTTTTAAGCTGCGTCGATCTGTGTTATCAGATTTGCGCTAGCTTAAAAATGCACCGAGATATCAACTGATATAAGTTCACACTTATATTCTCGATTTTCACCCTGAAGAATTAATTTTTTCGTTGAATAACATTGTCTATCGTCTTTGCCTTGAAAAATGGAATCTAAAAACATCTACTTTTTGCTAAATTATTTTGAAATTTTTCGAAAAAATTTTTGTCAAAATGTTTTTGGAAGCAATGTTGAGTGTACATGGAAACTCAACATACACTAATGCATCATTTTTCAAACGATCATAACTAATTTGTGTATTAAGCGTTTCTCAATGTAGTATAGTGCATTCGATGCGGATTTTTAAACTGCGTCGATCTGTGTTATCAGATTTGTGCTAGCTTAAAAATGCACCGAGATATCAACTGATATAAGTTCACACTTATATTCTCGATTTTCACCCTGAAGAATTAATTTTTTCGTTGAATAACATTGTCTATCGTCTTTGCCTTGAAAAGTGGAATCTAAAAACATCTACTTTTTGCTAAATTATTTTGAAATTTTTCGAAAAAATTTTTGTCAAAATGTTTTTGGAAGCAATGTTGAGTGTACATGGAAACTCAACATACACTAATGCATCATTTTTCAAACGATCATAACTAATTTGTGTATTAAGCGTTTCTCAATGTAGTATAGTGCATTCGATGCGGATTTTTAAACTGCGTCGATCTGTGTTATCAGATTTGTGCTAGCTTAAAAATGCACCGAGATATCAACTGATATAAGTTCACACTTATATTCTCGATTTTCACCCTGAAGAATTAATTTTTTCGTTGAATAACATTGTCTATCGTCTTTGCCTTGAAAAATGGAATCTAAAAACATCTACTTTTTGCTAAATTATTTTGAAATTTTTCGAAAACATTTTTGTCAAAATGTTTTTGGAAGCAATGTTGAGTGTACATGGAAACTCAACATACACTAATGCATCATTTTTCAAACGATCATAACTAATTTGTGTATTAAGCGTTTCTCAATGTAGTATAGTGCATTCGATGCGGATTTTTAAGCTGCGTCGATCTGTGTTATCAGATTTGCGGTAGCTTAAAAATGCACCGAGATATCAACTGATATAAGTTCACACTTATATCCTCGATTTTCACCCTGAAGAATTGATTTTTTCGTTGAATAACATTGTCTATCGTCTTTGCCTTGCAAAATGGAATCTAAAAACATCTACTTTTTGCTAAATTATTTTGAAATTTTTCGAAAAAATTTTTGTCAAAATGTTTTTGGAAGCAATGTTGAGTGTACATGGAAACTCAACATACACTAATGCATCATTTTTCAAACGATCATAACTAATTTTTGTATCAAGCGTTTCTTGATGTAGCATAGTGCATTCGATGCGGATTTTTAAGCTGCGTCGATCTGTGTTATCAGATTTGCGCTAGCTTAAAAATGCACCGAGATATCAACTGATATAAGTTCACATTTATATCCTCGATTTTCACCCTGAAGAATTAATTTTTTCGTTGAATAACATTGTCTATCGTCTTTGCCTTGAAAAATGGAATCTAAAAACATCTACTTTTTGCTAAATTATTTTGAAATTTTTCGAAAAAATTTTTGTCAAAATGTTTTTGGAAGCAATGTTGAGTGTACATGGAAACTCAACATACACTAATGCATCATTTTTCAAACGATCATAACTAATTTTTGTATCAAGCGTTTCTTGATGTAGCATAGTGCATTCGATGCGGATTTTTAAGCTGCGTCGATCTGTGTTATCAGATTTGCGCTAGCTTAAAAATGCACCGAGATATCAACTGATATAAGTTCACACTTATATCCTCGATTTTCACCCTGAAGAATTAATTTTTTCGTTGAATAACATTGTCTATCGTCTTTGCCTTGAAAAATGGAATCTAAAAACATCTACTTTTTGCTAAATTATTTTGAAATTTTTCGAAAAAATTTTTGTCAAAATGTTTTTGGAAGCAATGTTGAGTGTACATGGAAACTCAACATACACTAATGCATCATTTTTCAAACGATCATAACTAATTTTTGTATTAAGCGTTTCTCGATGTAGTATAGTGCATTCGATGCGTATTTTTAAGCTGCGTCGATCTGTGTTATCAGATTTGCGCTAGCTTAAAAATGCACCGAGATATCAACTGATATAAGTTCACACTTATATTCTCGATTTTCACCCTGAAGAATTAATTTTTTCGTTGAATAACATTGTCTATCGTCTTTGCCTTGAAAAATGGAATCTAAAAACATCTACTTTTTGCTAAATTATTTTGAAATTTTTCGAAAAAATTTTTGTCAAAATGTTTTTGGAAGCAATGTTGAGTGTACATGGAAACTCAACATACACTAATGCATCATTTTTCAAACGATCATAACTAATTTGTGTATTAAGCGTTTCTCAATGTAGTATAGTGCATTCGATGCGGATTTTTAAGCTGCGTCGATCTGTGTTATCAGATTTGCGGTAGCTTAAAAATGCACCGAGATATCAACTGATATAAGTTCACACTTATATCCTCGATTTTCACCCTGAAGAATTAATTTTTTCGTTGAATAACATTGTCTATCGTCTTTGCCTTGAAAAATGGAATCTAAAAACATCTACTTTTTGCTAAATTATTTTGAAATTTTTCGAAAAAATTTTTGTCAAAATGTTTTTGGAAGCAATGTTGAGTGTACATGGAAACTCAACATACACTAATGCATCATTTTTCAAACGATCATAACTAATTTTTGTATCAAGCGTTTCTTGATGTAGCATAGTGCATTCGATGCGGATTTTTAAGCTGCGTCGATCTGTGTTATCAGATTTGCGCTAGCTTAAAAATGCACCGAGATATCAACTGATATAAGTTCACACTTATATCCTCGATTTTCACCCTGAAGAATTAATTTTTTCGTTGAATAACATTGTCTATCGTCTTTGCCTTGAAAAATGGAATCTAAAAACATCTACTTTTTGCTAAATTATTTTGAAATTTTTCGAAAAAATTTTTGTCAAAATGTTTTTGGAAGCAATGTTGAGTGTACATGGAAACTCAACATACACTAATGCATCATTTTTCAAACGATCATAACTAATTTTTGTATCAAGCGTTTCTTGATGTAGCATAGTGCATTCGATGCGGATTTTTAAGCTGCGTCGATCTGTGTTATCAGATTTGCGCTAGCTTAAAAATGCACCGAGATATCAACTGATATAAGTTCACACTTATATCCTCGATTTTCACCCTGAAGAATTAATTTTTTCGTTGAATAACATTGTCTATCGTCTTTGCCTTGAAAAATGGAATCTAAAAACATCTACTTTTTGCTAAATTATTCTGAAATTTTTCGAAAAAATTTTTGTCAAAATGTTTTTGGAAGCAATGTTGAGTGTACATGGAAACTCAACATACACTAATGCATCATTTTTCAAACGATCATAACTAATTTTTGTATTAAGCGTTTCTCAATGTAGTATAGTGCATTCGATGCGGATTTTTAAGCTGCGTCGATCTGTGTTATCAGATTTGCGGTAGCTTAAAAATGCACCGAGATATCAACTGATATAAGTTCACACTTATATCCTCGATTTTCACCCTGAAGAATTAATTTTTTCGTTGAATAACATTGTCTATCGTCTTTGCCTTGAAAAATGGAATCTAAAAACATCTACTTTTTGCTAAATTATTTTGAAATTTTTCGAAAAAATTTTTGTCAAAATGTTTTTGGAAGCAATGTTGAGTGTACATGGAAACTCAACATACACTAATGCATCATTTTTCAAACGATCATAACTAATTTTTGTATCAAGCGTTTCTTGATGTAGCATAGTGCATTCGATGCGGATTTTTAAGCTGCGTCGATCTGTGTTATCAGATTTGCGCTAGCTTAAAAATGCACCGAGATATCAACTGATATAAGTTCACACTTATATTCTCGATTTTCACCCTGAAGAATTAATTTTTTCGTTGAATAACATTGTCTATCGTCTTTGCCTTGAAAAATGGAATCTAAAAACATCTACTTTTTGCTAAATTATTTTGAAATTTTTCGAAAAAATTTTTGTCAAAATGTTTTTGGAAGCAATGTTGACTGTACATGGAAACTCAACATACACTAATGCATCATTTTTCAAACGATCATAACTAATTTGTGTATTAAGCGTTTCTTGATGTAGTATAGTGCATTCGATGCGGATTTTTAAGCTGCGTCGATCTGTGTTATCAGATTTGCGCTAGCTTAAAAATGCACCGAGATATCAACTGATATAAGTTCACACTTATATCCTCGATTTTCACCCTGAAGAATTAATTTTTTCGTCGAATAACATTGTCCATCGTCTTTGCCTTAAGAAAAGGAATCTAAAAACATCTACTTTTTGCTAAATTATTTTGAAATTTTTCGAAAAAATTTTTGTCAAAATGTTTTTGGAAGCAATGTTGAGTGTACATGGAAACTCAACATACACTAATGCATCATTTTTCAAACGATCATAACTAATTTGTGTATTAAGCGTTTCTCAATGTAGTATAGTGCATTCGATGCGGATTTTTAAGCTGCGTCGATCTGTGTTATCAGATTTGCGCTAGCTTAAAAATGCACCGAGATATCAACTGATATAAGTTCACACTTATATTCTCGATTTTCACCCTGAAGAATTAATTTTTTCGTTGAATAACATTGTCTATCGTCTTTGCCTTGAAAAATGGAATCTAAAAACATCTACTTTTTGCTAAATTATTTTGAAATTTTTCGAAAAAATTTTTGTCAAAATGTTTTTGGAAGCAATGTTGAGTGTACATGGAAACTCAACATACACTAATGCATCATTTTTCAAACGATCATAACTAATTTTTGTATTAAGCGTTTCTCGATGTAGTATAGTGCATTCGATGCGTATTTTTAAGCTGCGTCGATCTGTGTTATCAGATTTGCGCTAGCTTAAAAATGCACCGAGATATCAACTGATATAAGTTCACACTTATATTCTCGATTTTCACCCTGAAGAATTAATTTTTTCGTTGAATAACATTGTCTATCGTCTTTGCCTTGAAAAATGGAATCTAAAAACATCTACTTTTTGCTAAATTATTTTGAAATTTTTCGAAAAAATTTTTGTCAAAATGTTTTTGGAAGCAATGTTGAGTGTACATGGAAACTCAACATACACTAATGCATCATTTTTCAAACGATCATAACTAATTTTTGTATTAAGCGTTTCTCGATGTAGTATAGTGCATTCGATGCGTATTTTTAAGCTGCGTCGATCTGTGTTATCAGATTTGCGCTAGCTTAAAAATGCACCGAGATATCAACTGATATAAGTTCACACTTATATTCTCGATTTTCACCCTGAAGAATTAATTTTTTCGTTGAATAACATTGTCTATCGTCTTTGCCTTGAAAAATGGAATCTAAAAACATCTACTTTTTGCTAAATTATTTTGAAATTTTTCGAAAAAATTTTTGTCAAAATGTTTTTGGAAGCAATGTTGAGTGTACATGGAAACTCAACATACACTAATGCATCATTTTTCAAACGATCATAACTAATTTTTGTATCAAGCGTTTCTTGATGTAGCATAGTGCATTCGATGCGGATTTTTAAGCTGCGTCGATCTGTGTTATCAGATTTGCGCTAGCTTAAAAATGCACCGAGATATCAACTGATATAAGTTCACACTTATATTCTCGATTTTCACCCTGAAGAATTAATTTTTTCGTTGAATAACATTGTCTATCGTCTTTGCCTTGAAAAATGGAATCTAAAAACATCTACTTTTTGCTAAATTATTTTGAAATTTTTCGAAAAAATTTTTGTCAAAATGTTTTTGGAAGCAATGTTGAGTGTACATGGAAACTCAACATACACTAATGCATCATTTTTCAAACGATCATAACTAATTTGTGTATTAAGCGTTTCTCAATGTAGTATAGTGCATTCGATGCGGATTTTTAAGCTGCGTCGATCTGTGTTATCAGATTTGCGCTAGCTTAAAAATGCACCGAGATATCAACTGATATAAGTTCACACTTATATCCTCGATTTTCACCCTGAAGAATTAATTTTTTCGTTGAATAACATTGTCTATCGTCTTTGCCTTGAAAAATGGAATCTAAAAACATCTACTTTTTGCTAAATTATTCTGAAATTTTTCGAAAAAATTTTTGTCAAAATGTTTTTGGAAGCAATGTTGAGTGTACATGGAAACTCAACATACACTAATGCATCATTTTTCAAACGATCATAACTAATTTTTGTATTAAGCGTTTCTCAATGTAGTATAGTGCATTCGATGCGGATTTTTAAGCTGCGTCGATCTGTGTTATCAGATTTGCGGTAGCTTAAAAATGCACCGAGATATCAACTGATATAAGTTCACACTTATATCCTCGATTTTCACCCTGAAGAATTAATTTTTTCGTTGAATAACATTGTCTATCGTCTTTGCCTTGAAAAATGGAATCTAAAAACATCTACTTTTTGCTAAATTATTTTGAAATTTTTCGAAAAAATTTTTGTCAAAATGTTTTTGGAAGCAATGTTGAGTGTACATGGAAACTCAACATACACTAATGCATCATTTTTCAAACGATCATAACTAATTTTTGTATCAAGCGTTTCTTGATGTAGCATAGTGCATTCGATGCGGATTTTTAAGCTGCGTCGATCTGTGTTATCAGATTTGCGCTAGCTTAAAAATGCACCGAGATATCAACTGATATAAGTTCACACTTATATTCTCGATTTTCACCCTGAAGAATTAATTTTTTCGTTGAATAACATTGTCTATCGTCTTTGCCTTGAAAAATGGAATCTAAAAACATCTACTTTTTGCTAAATTATTTTGAAATTTTTCGAAAAAATTTTTGTCAAAATGTTTTTGGAAGCAATGTTGACTGTACATGGAAACTCAACATACACTAATGCATCATTTTTCAAACGATCATAACTAATTTGTGTATTAAGCGTTTCTTGATGTAGTATAGTGCATTCGATGCGGATTTTTAAGCTGCGTCGATCTGTGTTATCAGATTTGCGCTAGCTTAAAAATGCACCGAGATATCAACTGATATAAGTTCACACTTATATCCTCGATTTTCACCCTGAAGAATTAATTTTTTCGTCGAATAACATTGTCCATCGTCTTTGCCTTAAGAAAAGGAATCTAAAAACATCTACTTTTTGCTAAATTATTTTGAAATTTTTCGAAAAAATTTTTGTCAAAATGTTTTTGGAAGCAATGTTGAGTGTACATGGAAACTCAACATACACTAATGCATCATTTTTCAAACGATCATAACTAATTTGTGTATTAAGCGTTTCTCAATGTAGTATAGTGCATTCGATGCGGATTTTTAAGCTGCGTCGATCTGTGTTATCAGATTTGCGCTAGCTTAAAAATGCACCGAGATATCAACTGATATAAGTTCACACTTATATTCTCGATTTTCACCCTGAAGAATTAATTTTTTCGTTGAATAACATTGTCTATCGTCTTTGCCTTGAAAAATGGAATCTAAAAACATCTACTTTTTGCTAAATTATTTTGAAATTTTTCGAAAAAATTTTTGTCAAAATGTTTTTGGAAGCAATGTTGAGTGTACATGGAAACTCAACATACACTAATGCATCATTTTTCAAACGATCATAACTAATTTTTGTATTAAGCGTTTCTCGATGTAGTATAGTGCATTCGATGCGTATTTTTAAGCTGCGTCGATCTGTGTTATCAGATTTGCGCTAGCTTAAAAATGCACCGAGATATCAACTGATATAAGTTCACACTTATATTCTCGATTTTCACCCTGAAGAATTAATTTTTTCGTTGAATAACATTGTCTATCGTCTTTGCCTTGAAAAATGGAATCTAAAAACATCTACTTTTTGCTAAATTATTTTGAAATTTTTCGAAAAAATTTTTGTCAAAATGTTTTTGGAAGCAATGTTGAGTGTACATGGAAACTCAACATACACTAATGCATCATTTTTCAAACGATCATAACTAATTTTTGTATCAAGCGTTTCTCGATGTAGTATAGTGCATTCGATGCGTATTTTTAAGCTGCGTCGATCTGTGTTATCAGATTTGCGCTAGCTTAAAAATGCACCGAGATATCAACTGATATAAGTTCACACTTATATCCTCGATTTTCACCCTGAAGAATTAATTTTTTCGTTGAATAACATTGTCTATCGTCTTTGCCTTGAAAAATGGAATCTAAAAACATCTACTTTTTGCTAAATTATTTTGAAATTTTTCGAAAAAATTTTTGTCAAAATGTTTTTGGAAGCAATGTTGAGTGTACATGGAAACTCAACATACACTAATGCATCATTTTTCAAACGATCATAACTAATTTTTGTATTAAGCGTTTCTCAATGTAGTATAGTGCATTCGATGCGGATTTTTAAGCTGCGTCGATCTGTGTTATCAGATTTGCGGTAGCTTAAAAATGCACCGAGATATCAACTGATATAAGTTCACACTTATATCCTCGATTTTCACCCTGAAGAATTAATTTTTTCGTTGAATAACATTGTCTATCGTCTTTGCCTTGAAAAATGGAATCTAAAAACATCTACTTTTTGCTAAATTATTTTGAAATTTTTCGAAAAAATTTTTGTCAAAATGTTTTTGGAAGCAATGTTGAGTGTACATGGAAACTCAACATACACTAATGCATCATTTTTCAAACGATCATAACTAATTTTTGTATCAAGCGTTTCTTGATGTAGTATAGTGCATTCGATGCGGATTTTTAAGCTGCGTCGATCTGTGTTATCAGATTTGCGCTAGCTTAAAAATGCACCGAGATATCAACTGATATAAGTTCACACTTATGTCCTCGATTTTCACCCTGAAGAATTAATTTTTTCGTCGAATAACATTGTCCATCGTCTTTGCCTTAAGAAAAGGAATCTAAAAACATCTACTTTTTGCTAAATTATTTTGAAATTTTTCGAAAAAATTTTTGTCAAAATGTTTTTGGAAGCAATGTTGTGTGTACATGGAAACTCAACATACACTAATGCATCATTTTTCAAACGATCATAACTAATTTTTGTATCAAGCGTTTCTTGATGTAGTATAGTGCATTCGATGCGGATTTTTAAGCTGCGTCGATCTGTGTTATCAGATTTGCGCTAGCTTAAAAATGCACCGAGATATCAACTGATATAAGTTCACACTTATGTCCTCGATTTTCACCCTGAAGAATTAATTTTTTCGTCGAATAACATTGTCCATCGTCTTTGCCTTAAGAAAAGGAATCTAAAAACATCTACTTTTTGCTAAATTATTTTGAAATTTTTCGAAAAAATTTTTGTCAAAATGTTTTTGGAAGCAATGTTGAGTGTACATGGAAACTCAACATACACTAATGCATCATTTTTCAAACGATCATAACTAATTTTTGTATCAAGCGTTTCTTGATGTAGTATAGTGCATTCGATGCGGATTTTTAAGCTGCGTCGATCTGTGTTATCAGATTTGCGCTAGCTTAAAAATGCACCGAGATATCAACTGATATAAGTTCACACTTATATCCTCGATTTTCACCCTGAAGAATTAATTTTTTCGTTGAATAACATTGTCTATCGTCTTTGCCTTGAAAAATGGAATCTAAAAACATCTACTTTTTGCTAAATTATTTTGAAATTTTTCGAAAAAATTTTTGTCAAAATGTTTTTGGAAGCAATGTTGAGTGTACATGGAAACTCAACATACACTAATGCATCATTTTTCAAACGATCATAACTAATTTTTGTATTAAGCGTTTCTCAATGTAGTATAGTGCATTCGATGCGGATTTTTAAGCTGCGTCGATCTGTGTTATCAGATTTGCGGTAGCTTAAAAATGCACCGAGATATCAACTGATATAAGTTCACACTTATATCCTCGATTTTCACCCTGAAGAATTAATTTTTTCGTTGAATAACATTGTCTGTCGTCTTTGCCTTGAAAAATGGAATCTAAAAACATCTACTTTTTGCTAAATTATTTTGAAATTTTTCGAAAAAATTTTTGTCAAAATGTTTTTGGAAGCAATGTTGAGTGTACATGGAAACTCAACATACACTAATGCATCATTTTTCAAACGATCATAACTAATTTTTGTATCAAGCGTTTCTTGATGTAGTATAGTGCATTCGATGCGGATTTTTAAGCTGCGTCGATCTGTGTTATCAGATTTGCGCTAGCTTAAAAATGCACCGAGATATCAACTGATATAAGTTCACACTTATGTCCTCGATTTTCACCCTGAAGAATTAATTTTTTCGTCGAATAACATTGTCCATCGTCTTTGCCTTAAGAAAAGGAATCTAAAAACATCTACTTTTTGCTAAATTATTTTGAAATTTTTCGAAAAAATTTTTGTCAAAATGTTTTTGGAAGCAATGTTGTGTGTACATGGAAACTCAACATACACTAATGCATCATTTTTCAAACGATCATAACTAATTTTTGTATCAAGCGTTTCTTGATGTAGTATAGTGCATTCGATGCGGATTTTTAAGCTGCGTCGATCTGTGTTATCAGATTTGCGCTAGCTTAAAAATGCACCGAGATATCAACTGATATAAGTTCACACTTATGTCCTCGATTTTCACCCTGAAGAATTAATTTTTTCGTCGAATAACATTGTCCATCGTCTTTGCCTTAAGAAAAGGAATCTAAAAACATCTACTTTTTGCTAAATTATTTTGAAATTTTTCGAAAAAATTTTTGTCAAAATGTTTTTGGAAGCAATGTTGTGTGTACATGGAAACTCAACATACACTAATGCATCATTTTTCAAACGATCATAACTAATTTGTGTATTAAGCGTTTCTTAATGTAGTATAGTGCATTCGATGCGGATTTTTAAGCTGCGTCGATCTGTGTTATCAGATTTGCGCTAGCTTAAAAATGCACCGAGATATCAACTGATATAAGTTCACACTTATATCCTCGATTTTCACCCTGAAGAATTAATTTTTTCGTTGAATAACATTGTCTATCGTCTTTGCCTTGAAAAATGGAATCTAAAAACATCTACTTTTTGCTAAATTATTTTGAAATTTTTCGAAAAAATTTTTGTCAAAATGTTTTTGGAAGCAATGTTGAGTGTACATGGAAACTCAACATACACTAATGCATCATTTTTCAAACGATCATAACTAATTTGTGTATTAAGCGTTTCTCAATGTAGTATAGTGCATTCGATGCGGATTTTTAAGCTGCGTCGATCTGTGTTATCAGATTTGCGCTAGCTTAAAAATGCACCGAGATATCAACTGATATAAGTTCACACTTATATCCTCGATTTTCACCCTGAAGAATTAATTTTTTCGTTGAATAACATTGTCCATCGTCTTTGCCTTAAAAAAAGGAATCTAAAAACATCTACATTTTGCTAAATTATTTTGAAATTTTTCGAAAAAATTTTTGTCAAAATGTGTTTGGAAGCAATGTTGAGTGTACATGGAAACTCAACATACACTAATGCATCATTTTTCAAACGATCATAACTAATTTGTGTATTAAGCGTTTCTTAATGTAGTATAGTGCATTCGATGCGGATTTTTAAGCTGCGTCGATCTGTGTTATCAGATTTGCGCTAGCTTAAAAATGCACCGAGATATCAACTGATATAAGTTCACACTTATATCCTCGATTTTCACCCTGAAGAATTAATTTTTTCGTTGAATAACATTGTCTATCGTCTTTGCCTTGAAAAATGGAATCTAAAAACATCTACTTTTTGCTAAATTATTCTGAAATTTTTCGAAAAAATTTTTGTCAAAATGTTTTTGGAAGCAATGTTGAGTGTACATGGAAACTCAACATACACTAATGCATCATTTTTCAAACGATCATAACTAATTTTTGTATTAAGCGTTTCTCAATGTAGTATAGTGCATTCGATGCGGATTTTTAAGCTGCGTCGATCTGTGTTATCAGATTTGCGGTAGCTTAAAAATGCACCGAGATATCAACTGATATAAGTTCACACTTATATTCTCGATTTTCACCCTGAAGAATTAATTTTTTCGTTGAATAACATTGTCTATCGTCTTTGCCTTAAGAAAAGGAATCTAAAAACATCTACTTTTTGCTAAATTATTTTGAAATTTTTCGAAAAAATTTTTGTCAAAATGTTTTTGGAAGCAATGTTGACTGTACATGGAAACTCAACATACACTAATGCATCATTTTTCAAACGATCATAACTAATTTGTGTATTAAGCGTTTCTTGATGTAGTATAGTGCATTCGATGCGGATTTTTAAGCTGCGTCGATCTGTGTTATCAGATTTGCGCTAGCTTAAAAATGCACCGAGATATCAACTGATATAAGTTCACACTTATATCCTCGATTTTCACCCTGAAGAATTAATTTTTTCGTCGAATAACATTGTCCATCGTCTTTGCCTTAAGAAAAGGAATCTAAAAACTTCTACTTTTTGCTAAATTATTTTGAAATTTTTCGAAAAAATTTTTGTCAAAATGTTTTTGGAAGCAATGTTGAGTGTACATGGAAACTCAACATACACTAATGCATCATTTTTCAAACGATCATAACTAATTTGTGTATTAAGCGTTTCTCAATGTAGTATAGTGCATTCGATGCGGATTTTTAAGCTGCGTCGATCTGTGTTATCAGATTTGCGCTAGCTTAAAAATGCACCGAGATATCAACTGATATAAGTTCACACTTATATTCTCGATTTTCACCCTGAAGAATTAATTTTTTCGTTGAATAACATTGTCTATCGTCTTTGCCTTGAAAAATGGAATCTAAAAACATCTACTTTTTGCTAAATTATTTTGAAATTTTTCGAAAAAATTTTTGTCAAAATGTTTTTGGAAGCAATGTTGAGTGTACATGGAAACTCAACATACACTAATGCATCATTTTTCAAACGATCATAACTAATTTTTGTATTAAGCGTTTCTCGATGTAGTATAGTGCATTCGATGCGTATTTTTAAGCTGCGTCGATCTGTGTTATCAGATTTGCGCTAGCTTAAAAATGCACCGAGATATCAACTGATATAAGTTCACACTTATATTCTCGATTTTCACCCTGAAGAATTAATTTTTTCGTTGAATAACATTGTCTATCGTCTTTGCCTTGAAAAATGGAATCTAAAAACATCTACTTTTTGCTAAATTATTTTGAAATTTTTCGAAAAAATTTTTGTCAAAATGTTTTTGGAAGCAATGTTGAGTGTACATGGAAACTCAACATACACTAATGCATCATTTTTCAAACGATCATAACTAATTTTTGTATCAAGCGTTTCTCGATGTAGTATAGTGCATTCGATGCGTATTTTTAAGCTGCGTCGATCTGTGTTATCAGATTTGCGCTAGCTTAAAAATGCACCGAGATATCAACTGATATAAGTTCACACTTATATCCTCGATTTTCACCCTGAAGAATTAATTTTTTCGTTGAATAACATTGTCTATCGTCTTTGCCTTGAAAAATGGAATCTAAAAACATCTACTTTTTGCTAAATTATTTTGAAATTTTTCGAAAAAATTTTTGTCAAAATGTTTTTGGAAGCAATGTTGAGTGTACATGGAAACTCAACATACACTAATGCATCATTTTTCAAACGATCATAACTAATTTTTGTATTAAGCGTTTCTCAATGTAGTATAGTGCATTCGATGCGGATTTTTAAGCTGCGTCGATCTGTGTTATCAGATTTGCGGTAGCTTAAAAATGCACCGAGATATCAACTGATATAAGTTCACACTTATATCCTCGATTTTCACCCTGAAGAATTAATTTTTTCGTTGAATAACATTGTCTATCGTCTTTGCCTTGAAAAATGGAATCTAAAAACATCTACTTTTTGCTAAATTATTTTGAAATTTTTCGAAAAAATTTTTGTCAAAATGTTTTTGGAAGCAATGTTGAGTGTACATGGAAACTCAACATACACTAATGCATCATTTTTCAAACGATCATAACTAATTTGTGTATCAAGCGTTTCTTGATGTAGTATAGTGCATTCGATGCGGATTTTTAAGCTGCGACGAGCTGTGTTATCAGATTTGCGCTAGCTTAAAAATGCACCGAGATATCAACTGATATAAGTTCACACTTATATCCTCGATTTTCACCCTGAAGAATTAATTTTTTCGTTGAATAACATTGTCTATCGTCTTTGCCTTGAAAAATGGAATCTAAAAACATCTACTTTTTGCTAAATTATTTTGAAATTTTTCGAAAAAATTTTTGTCAAAATGTTTTTGGAAGCAATGTTGTGTGTACATGGAAACTCAACATACACTAATGCATCATTTTTCAAACGATCATAACTAATTTTTGTATCAAGCGTTTCTTGATGTAGTATAGTGCATTCGATGCGGATTTTTAAGCTGCGTCGATCTGTGTTATCAGATTTGCGCTAGCTTAAAAATGCACCGAGATATCAACTGATATAAGTTCACACTTATGTCCTCGATTTTCACCCTGAAGAATTAATTTTTTCGTCGAATAACATTGTCCATCGTCTTTGCCTTAAGAAAAGGAATCTAAAAACATCTACTTTTTGCTAAATTATTTTGAAATTTTTCGAAAAAATTTTTGTCAAAATGTTTTTGGAAGCAATGTTGAGTGTACATGGAAACTCAACATACACTAATGCATCATTTTTCAAACGATCATAACTAATTTTTGTATCAAGCGTTTCTTGATGTAGTATAGTGCATTCGATGCGGATTTTTAAGCTGCGTCGATCTGTGTTATCAGATTTGCGCTAGCTTAAAAATGCACCGAGATATCAACTGATATAAGTTCACACTTATATCCTCGATTTTCACCCTGAAGAATTAATTTTTTCGTTGAATAACATTGTCTATCGTCTTTGCCTTGAAAAATGGAATCTAAAAACATCTACTTTTTGCTAAATTATTTTGAAATTTTTCGAAAAAATTTTTGTCAAAATGTTTTTGGAAGCAATGTTGAGTGTACATGGAAACTCAACATACACTAATGCATCATTTTTCAAACGATCATAACTAATTTTTGTATTAAGCGTTTCTCAATGTAGTATAGTGCATTCGATGCGGATTTTTAAGCTGCGTCGATCTGTGTTATCAGATTTGCGGTAGCTTAAAAATGCACCGAGATATCAACTGATATAAGTTCACACTTATATCCTCGATTTTCACCCTGAAGAATTAATTTTTTCGTTGAATAACATTGTCTATCGTCTTTGCCTTGAAAAATGGAATCTAAAAACATCTACTTTTTGCTAAATTATTTTGAAATTTTTCGAAAAAATTTTTGTCAAAATGTTTTTGGAAGCAATGTTGAGTGTACATGGAAACTCAACATACACTAATGCATCATTTTTCAAACGATCATAACTAATTTTTGTATCAAGCGTTTCTTGATGTAGTATAGTGCATTCGATGCGGATTTTTAAGCTGCGTCGATCTGTGTTATCAGATTTGCGCTAGCTTAAAAATGCACCGAGATATCAACTGATATAAGTTCACACTTATGTCCTCGATTTTCACCCTGAAGAATTAATTTTTTCGTCGAATAACATTGTCCATCGTCTTTGCCTTAAGAAAAGGAATCTAAAAACATCTACTTTTTGCTAAATTATTTTGAAATTTTTCGAAAAAATTTTTGTCAAAATGTTTTTGGAAGCAATGTTGTGTGTACATGGAAACTCAACATACACTAATGCATCATTTTTCAAACGATCATAACTAATTTTTGTATCAAGCGTTTCTTGATGTAGTATAGTGCATTCGATGCGGATTTTTAAGCTGCGTCGATCTGTGTTATCAGATTTGCGCTAGCTTAAAAATGCACCGAGATATCAACTGATATAAGTTCACACTTATATCCTCGATTTTCACCCTGAAGAATTAATTTTTTCGTTGAATAACATTGTCTATCGTCTTTGCCTTGAAAAATGGAATCTAAAAACATCTACTTTTTGCTAAATTATTTTGAAATTTTTCGAAAAAATTTTTGTCAAAATGTTTTTGGAAGCAATGTTGAGTGTACATGGAAACTCAACATACACTAATGCATCATTTTTCAAACGATCATAACTAATTTTTGTATTAAGCGTTTCTCAATGTAGTATAGTGCATTCGATGCGGATTTTTAAGCTGCGTCGATCTGTGTTATCAGATTTGCGGTAGCTTAAAAATGCACCGAGATATCAACTGATATAAGTTCACACTTATATCCTCGATTTTCACCCTGAAGAATTAATTTTTTCGTTGAATAACATTGTCTATCGTCTTTGCCTTGAAAAATGGAATCTAAAAACATCTACTTTTTGCTAAATTATTTTGAAATTTTTCGAAAAAATTTTTGTCAAAATGTTTTTGGAAGCAATGTTGAGTGTACATGGAAACTCAACATACACTAATGCATCATTTTTCAAACGATCATAACTAATTTTTGTATCAAGCGTTTCTTGATGTAGTATAGTGCATTCGATGCGGATTTTTAAGCTGCGTCGATCTGTGTTATCAGATTTGCGCTAGCTTAAAAATGCACCGAGATATCAACTGATATAAGTTCACACTTATGTCCTCGATTTTCACCCTGAAGAATTAATTTTTTCGTCGAATAACATTGTCCATCGTCTTTGCCTTAAGAAAAGGAATCTAAAAACATCTACTTTTTGCTAAATTATTTTGAAATTTTTCGAAAAAATTTTTGTCAAAATGTTTTTGGAAGCAATGTTGTGTGTACATGGAAACTCAACATACACTAATGCATCATTTTTCAAACGATCATAACTAATTTTTGTATCAAGCGTTTCTTGATGTAGTATAGTGCATTCGATGCGGATTTTTAAGCTGCGTCGATCTGTGTTATCAGATTTGCGCTAGCTTAAAAATGCACCGAGATATCAACTGATATAAGTTCACACTTATGTCCTCGATTTTCACCCTGAAGAATTAATTTTTTCGTCGAATAACATTGTCCATCGTCTTTGCCTTAAGAAAAGGAATCTAAAAACATCTACTTTTTGCTAAATTATTTTGAAATTTTTCGAAAAAATTTTTGTCAAAATGTTTTTGGAAGCAATGTTGTGTGTACATGGAAACTCAACATACACTAATGCATCATTTTTCAAACGATCATAACTAATTTGTGTATTAAGCGTTTCTTAATGTAGTATAGTGCATTCGATGCGGATTTTTAAGCTGCGTCGATCTGTGTTATCAGATTTGCGCTAGCTTAAAAATGCACCGAGATATCAACTGATATAAGTTCACACTTATATCCTCGATTTTCACCCTGAAGAATTAATTTTTTCGTTGAATAACATTGTCTATCGTCTTTGCCTTGAAAAATGGAATCTAAAAACATCTACTTTTTGCTAAATTATTTTGAAATTTTTCGAAAAAATTTTTGTCAAAATGTTTTTGGAAGCAATGTTGAGTGTACATGGAAACTCAACATACACTAATGCATCATTTTTCAAACGATCATAACTAATTTGTGTATTAAGCGTTTCTCAATGTAGTATAGTGCATTCGATGCGGATTTTTAAGCTGCGTCGATCTGTGTTATCAGATTTGCGCTAGCTTAAAAATGCACCGAGATATCAACTGATATAAGTTCACACTTATATCCTCGATTTTCACCCTGAAGAATTAATTTTTTCGTTGAATAACATTGTCCATCGTCTTTGCCTTAAAAAAAGGAATCTAAAAACATCTACATTTTGCTAAATTATTTTGAAATTTTTCGAAAAAATTTTTGTCAAAATGTGTTTGGAAGCAATGTTGAGTGTACATGGAAACTCAACATACACTAATGCATCATTTTTCAAACGATCATAACTAATTTGTGTATTAAGCGTTTCTTAATGTAGTATAGTGCATTCGATGCGGATTTTTAAGCTGCGTCGATCTGTGTTATCAGATTTGCGCTAACTTAAAAATGCACCGAGATATCAACTGATATAAGTTCACACTTATATCCTCGATTTTCACCCTGAAGAATTAATTTTTTCGTTGAATAACATTGTCTATCGTCTTTGCCTTGAAAAATGGAATCTAAAAACATCTACTTTTTGCTAAATTATTTTGAAATTTTTCGAAAAAATTTTTGTCAAAATGTTTTTGGAAGCAATGTTGAGTGTACATGGAAACTCAACATACACTAATGCATCATTTTTCAAACGATCATAACTAATTTGTGTATTAAGCGTTTCTCAATGTAGTATAGTGCATTCGATGCGGATTTTTAAGCTGCGTCGATCTGTGTTATCAGATTTGCGCTAGCTTAAAAATGCACCGAGATATCAACTGATATAAGTTCACACTTATATCCTCGATTTTCACCCTGAAGAATTAATTTTTTCGTTGAATAACATTGTCCATCGTCTTTGCCTTAAAAAAAGGAATCTAAAAACATCTACATTTTGCTAAATTATTTTGAAATTTTTCGAAAAAATTTTTGTCAAAATGTGTTTGGAAGCAATGTTGAGTGTACATGGAAACTCAACATACACTAATGCATCATTTTTCAAACGATCATAACTAATTTGTGTATTAAGCGTTTCTCAATGTAGTATAGTGCATTCGATGCGGATTTTTAAGCTGCGTCGATCTGTGTTATCAGATTTGCGCTAGCTTAAAAATGCACCGAGATATCAACTGATATAAGTTCACACTTATATCCTCGATTTTCACCCTGAAGAATTAATTTTTTCGTCGAATAACATTGTCCATCGTCTTTGCCTTAAGAAAAGAAATCTAAAAACATCTACTTTTTGCTAAATTATTTTGAAATTTTTCGAAAAAATTTTTGTCAAAATGTTTTTGGAAGCAATGTTGAGTGTACATGGAAACTCAACATACACTAATGCATCATTTTTCAAACGATCATAACTAATTTGTGTATTAAGCGTTTCTCAATGTAGTATAGTGCATTCGATGCGGATTTTTAAGCTGCGTCGATCTGTGTTATCAGATTTGCGCTAGCTTAAAAATGCACCGAGATATCAACTGATATAAGTTCACACTTATATCCTCGATTTTCACCCTGAAGAATTAATTTTTTCGTTGAATAACATTGTCCATCGTCTTTGCCTTAAAAAAAGGAATCTAAAAACATCTACATTTTGCTAAATTATTTTGAAATTTTTCGAAAAAATTTTTGTCAAAATGTGTTTGGAAGCAATGTTGAGTGTACATGGAAACTCAACATACACTAATGCATCATTTTTCAAACGATCATAACTAATTTGTGTATTAAGCGTTTCTTAATGTAGTATAGTGCATTCGATGCGGATTTTTAAGCTGCGTCGATCTGTGTTATCAGATTTGCGCTAACTTAAAAATGCACCGAGATATCAACTGATATAAGTTCACACTTATATCCTCGATTTTCACCCTGAAGAATTAATTTTTTCGTTGAATAACATTGTCTATCGTCTTTGCCTTGAAAAATGGAATCTAAAAACATCTACTTTTTGCTAAATTATTTTGAAATTTTTCGAAAAAATTTTTGTCAAAATGTTTTTGGAAGCAATGTTGAGTGTACATGGAAACTCAACATACACTAATGCATCATTTTTCAAACGATCATAACTAATTTGTGTATTAAGCGTTTCTCAATGTAGTATAGTGCATTCGATGCGGATTTTTAAGCTGCGTCGATCTGTGTTATCAGATTTGCGCTAGCTTAAAAATGCACCGAGATATCAACTGATATAAGTTCACACTTATATCCTCGATTTTCACCCTGAAGAATTAATTTTTTCGTTGAATAACATTGTCCATCGTCTTTGCCTTAAAAAAAGGAATCTAAAAACATCTACATTTTGCTAAATTATTTTGAAATTTTTCGAAAAAATTTTTGTCAAAATGTGTTTGGAAGCAATGTTGAGTGTACATGGAAACTCAACATACACTAATGCATCATTTTTCAAACGATCATAACTAATTTGTGTATTAAGCGTTTCTCAATGTAGTATAGTGCATTCGATGCGGATTTTTAAGCTGCGTCGATCTGTGTTATCAGATTTGCGCTAACTTAAAAATGCACCGAGATATCAACTGATATAAGTTCACACTTATATCCTCGATTTTCACCCTGAAGAATTAATTTTTTTGTTGAATAACATTGTCTATCGTCTTTGCCTTGAAAAATGGAATCTAAAAACATCTACTTTTTGCTAAATTATTTTGAAATTTTTCGAAAAAATTTTTGTCAAAATGTTTTTGGAAGCAATGTTGAGTGTACATGGAAACTCAACATACACTAATGCATCATTTTTCAAACGATCATAACTAATTTGTGTATTAAGCGTTTCTCAATGTAGTATAGTGCATTCGATGCGGATTTTTAAGCTGCGTCGATCTGTGTTATCAGATTTGCGCTAGCTTAAAAATGCACCGAGATATCAACTGATATAAGTTCACACTTATATCCTCGATTTTCACCCTGAAGAATTAATTTTTTCGTTGAATAACATTGTCCATCGTCTTTGCCTTAAAAAAAGGAATCTAAAAACATCTACATTTTGCTAAATTATTTTGAAATTTTTCGAAAAAATTTTTGTCAAAATGTGTTTGGAAGCAATGTTGAGTGTACATGGAAACTCAACATACACTAATGCATCATTTTTCAAACGATCATAACTAATTTGTGTATTAAGCGTTTCTCAATGTAGTATAGTGCATTCGATGCGGATTTTTAAGCTGCGTCGATCTGTGTTATCAGATTTGCGCTAGCTTAAAAATGCACCGAGATATCAACTGATATAAGTTCACACTTATATCCTCGATTTTCACCCTGAAGAATTAATTTTTTCGTTGAATAACATTGTCCATCGTCTTTGCCTTAAAAAAAGGAATCTAAAAACATCTACATTTTGCTAAATTATTTTGAAATTTTTCGAAAAAATTTTTGTCAAAATGTGTTTGGAAGCAATGTTGAGTGTACATGGAAACTCAACATACACTAATGCATCATTTTTCAAACGATCATAACTAATTTGTGTATTAAGCGTTTCTCAATGTAGTATAGTGCATTCGATGCGGATTTTTAAGCTGCGTCGATCTGTGTTATCAGATTTGCGCTAGCTTAAAAATGCACCGAGATATCAACTGATATAAGTTCACACTTATATCCTCGATTTTCACCCTGAAGAATTAATTTTTTCGTCGAATAACATTGTCCATCGTCTTTGCCTTAAGAAAAGGAATCTAAAAACATCTACTTTTTGCTAAATTATTTTGAAATTTTTCGAAAAAATTTTTGTCAAAATGTTTTTGGAAGCAATGTTGTGTGTACATGGAAACTCAACATACACTAATGCATCATTTTTCAAACGATCATAACTAATTTGTGTATTAAGCGTTTCTTAATGTAGTATAGTGCATTCGATGCGGATTTTTAAGCTGCGTCGATCTGTGTTATCAGATTTGCGCTAGCTTAAAAATGCACCGAGATATCAACTGATATAAGTTCACACTTATATCCTCGATTTTCACCCTGAAGAATTAATTTTTTCGTTGAATAACATTGTCTATCGTCTTTGCCTTGAAAAATGGAATCTAAAAACATCTACTTTTTGCTAAATTATTTTGAAATTTTTCGAAAAAATTTTTGTCAAAATGTTTTTGGAAGCAATGTTGAGTGTACATGGAAACTCAACATACACTAATGCATCATTTTTCAAACGATCATAACTAATTTGTGTATTAAGCGTTTCTCAATGTAGTATAGTGCATTCGATGCGGATTTTTAAGCTGCGTCGATCTGTGTTATCAGATTTGCGCTAGCTTAAAAATGCACCGAGATATCAACTGATATAAGTTCACACTTATATCCTCGATTTTCACCCTGAAGAATTAATTTTTTCGTTGAATAACATTGTCCATCGTCTTTGCCTTAAAAAAAGGAATCTAAAAACATCTACATTTTGCTAAATTATTTTGAAATTTTTCGAAAAAATTTTTGTCAAAATGTGTTTGGAAGCAATGTTGAGTGTACATGGAAACTCAACATACACTAATGCATCATTTTTCAAACGATCATAACTAATTTGTGTATTAAGCGTTTCTCAATGTAGTATAGTGCATTCGATGCGGATTTTTAAGCTGCGTCGATCTGTGTTATCAGATTTGCGCTAGCTTAAAAATGCACCGAGATATCAACTGATATAAGTTCACACTTATATCCTCGATTTTCACCCTGAAGAATTAATTTTTTCGTTGAATAACATTGTCTATCGTCTTTGCCTTGAAAAATGGAATCTAAAAACATCTACTTTTTGCTAAATTATTTTGAAATTTTTCGAAAAAATTTTTGTCAAAATGTTTTTGGAAGCAATGTTGAGTGTACATGGAAACTCAACATACACTAATGCATCATTTTTCAAACGATCATAACTAATTTGTGTATTAAGCGTTTCTTAATGTAGTATAGTGCATTCGATGCGGATTTTTAAGCTGCGTCGATCTGTGTTATCAGATTTGCGCTAGCTTAAAAATGCACCGAGATATCAACTGACATAAGTTCACACTTATATCCTCGATTTTCACCCTGAAGAATTAATTTTTTCGTTGAATAACATTGTCCATCGTCTTTGCCTTAAAAAAAGGAATCTAAAAACATCTACATTTTGCTAAATTATTTTGAAATTTTTCGAAAAAATTTTTGTCAAAATGTGTTTGGAAGCAATGTTGAGTGTACATGGAAACTCAACATACACTAATGCATCATTTTTCAAACGATCATAACTAATTCGTGTATTAAGCGTTTCTCAATGTAGTATAGTGCATTCGATGCGGATTTTTAAGCTGCGTCGATCTGTGTTATCAGATTTGCGCTAGCTTAAAAATGCACCGAGATATCAACTGATATAAGTTCACACTTATATCCTCGATTTTCACCCTGAAGAATTAATTTTTTCGTTGAATAACATTGTCTATCGTCTTTGCCTTGAAAAATGGAATCTAAAAACATCTACTTTTTGCTAAATTATTTTGAAATTTTTCGAAAAAATTTTTGTCAAAATGTTTTTGGAAGCAATGTTGAGTGTACATGGAAACTCAACATACACTAATGCATCATTTTTCAAACGATCATAACTAATTTGTGTATTAAGCGTTTCTCAATGTAGTATAGTGCATTCGATGCGGATTTTTAAGCTGCGTCGATCTGTGTTATCAGATTTGCGCTAGCTTAAAAATGCACCGAGATATCAACTGATATAAGTTCACACTTATATCCTCGATTTTCACCCTGAAGAATTAATTTTTTCGTTGAATAACATTGTTCATCGTCTTTGCCTTAAAAAAAGGAATCTAAAAACATCTACTTTTCGCTAAATTATTTTGAAATTTTTCGAAAAAATTTTTGTCAAAATGTTTTTGGAAGCAATGTTGAGTGTACATGGAAACTCAACATACACTAATGCATCATTTTTCAAACGATCATAACTAATTTTTGTATCAAGCGTTTCTTGATGTAGTATAGTGCATTCGATGCGGATTTTTAAGCTGCGTCGATCTGTGTTATCAGATTTGCGCTAGCTTAAAAATGCACCGAGATATCAACTGATATAAGTTCACACTTATATTCTCGATTTTCACCCTGAAGAATTAATTTTTTCGTTGAATAACATTGTCTATCGTCTTTGCCTTGAAAAATGGAATCTAAAAACATCTACTTTTTGCTAAATTATTTCGAAATTTTTCGAAAAAATTTTTGTCAAAATGTTTTTGGAAGCAATGTTGAGTGTACATGGAAACTCAACATACACTAATGCATCATTTTTCAAACGATCATAACTAATTTTTGTATCAAGCGTTTCTTGATGTAGTATAGTGCATTCGATGCGGATTTTTAAGCTGCGTCGATCTGTGTTATCAGATTTGCGCTAGCTTAAAAATGCACCGAGATATCAACTGATATAAGTTCACACTTATATCCTCGATTTTCACCCTGAAGAATTAATTTTTTCGTTGAATAACATTGTCTATTGTCTTTGCCTTGAAAAATGGAATCTAAAAACATCTACTTTTTGCTAAATTATTTTGAAATTTTTCGAAAAAATTTTTGTCAAAATGTTTTTGGAAGCAATGTTGAGTGTACATGGAAACTCAACATACACTAATGCATCATTTTTCAAACGATCATAACTAATTTGTGTATTAAGCGTTTCTCAATGTAGTATAGTGCATTCGATGCGGATTTTTAAGCTGCGTCGATCTGTGTTATCAGATTTGCGCTAGCTTAAAAATGCACCGAGATATCAACTGATATAAGTTCACACTTATATCCTCGATTTTCACCCTGAAGAATTAATTTTTTCGTTGAATAACATTGTCCATCGTCTTTGCCTTAAAAAAAGGAATCTAAAAACATCTACATTTTGCTAAATTATTTTGAAATTTTTCGAAAAAATTTTTGTCAAAATGTTTTTGGAAGCAATGTTGAGTGTACATGGAAACTCAACATACACTAATGCATCATTTTTCAAACGATCATAACTAATTTGTGTATTAAGCGTTTCTTAATGTAGTATAGTGCATTCGATGCGGATTTTTAAGCTGCGTCGATCTGTGTTATCAGATTTGCGCTAGCTTAAAAATGCACCGAGATATCAACTGACATAAGTTCACACTTATATCCTCGATTTTCACCCTGAAGAATTAATTTTTTCGTTGAATAACATTGTCCATCGTCTTTGCCTTAAAAAAAGGAATCTAAAAACATCTACATTCTGCTAAATTATTTTGAAATTTTTCGAAAAAATTTTTGTCAAAATGTGTTTGGAAGCAATGTTGAGTGTACATGGAAACTCAACATACACTAATGCATCATTTTTCAAACGATCATAACTAATTCGTGTATTAAGCGTTTCTCAATGTAGTATAGTGCATTCGATGCGGATTTTTAAGCTGCGTCGATCTGTGTTATCAGATTTGCGCTAGCTTAAAAATGCACCGAGATATCAACTGATATAAGTTCACACTTATATCCTCGATTTTCACCCTGAAGAATTAATTTTTTCGTTGAATAACATTGTCTATCGTCTTTGCCTTGAAAAATGGAATCTAAAAACATCTACTTTTTGCTAAATTATTTTGAAATTTTTCGAAAAAATTTTTGTCAAAATGTTTTTGGAAGCAATGTTGAGTGTACATGGAAACTCAACATACACTAATGCATCATTTTTCAAACGATCATAACTAATTTGTGTATTAAGCGTTTCTCAATGTAGTATAGTGCATTCGATGCGGATTTTTAAGCTGCGTCGATCTGTGTTATCAGATTTGCGCTAGCTTAAAAATGCACCGAGATATCAACTGATATAAGTTCACACTTATATCCTCGATTTTCACCCTGAAGAATTAATTTTTTCGTTGAATAACATTGTTCATCGTCTTTGCCTTAAAAAAAGGAATCTAAAAACATCTACTTTTCGCTAAATTATTTTGAAATTTTTCGAAAAAATTTTTGTCAAAATGTTTTTGGAAGCAATGTTGAGTGTACATGGAAACTCAACATACACTAATGCATCATTTTTCAAACGATCATAACTAATTTTTGTATCAAGCGTTTCTTGATGTAGTATAGTGCATTCGATGCGGATTTTTAAGCTGCGTCGATCTGTGTTATCAGATTTGCGCTAGCTTAAAAATGCACCGAGATATCAACTGATATAAGTTCACACTTATATTCTCGATTTTCACCCTGAAGAATTAATTTTTTCGTTGAATAACATTGTCTATCGTCTTTGCCTTGAAAAATGGAATCTAAAAACATCTACTTTTTGCTAAATTATTTCGAAATTTTTCGAAAAAATTTTTGTCAAAATGTTTTTGGAAGCAATGTTGAGTGTACATGGAAACTCAACATACACTAATGCATCATTTTTCAAACGATCATAACTAATTTTTGTATCAAGCGTTTCTTGATGTAGTATAGTGCATTCGATGCGGATTTTTAAGCTGCGTCGATCTGTGTTATCAGATTTGCGCTAGCTTAAAAATGCACCGAGATATCAACTGATATAAGTTCACACTTATATCCTCGATTTTCACCCTGAAGAATTAATTTTTTCGTTGAATAACATTGTCTATTGTCTTTGCCTTGAAAAATGGAATCTAAAAACATCTACTTTTTGCTAAATTATTTTGAAATTTTTCGAAAAAATTTTTGTCAAAATGTTTTTGGAAGCAATGTTGAGTGTACATGGAAACTCAACATACACTAATGCATCATTTTTCAAACGATCATAACTAATTTGTGTATTAAGCGTTTCTCAATGTAGTATAGTGCATTCGATGCGGATTTTTAAGCTGCGTCGATCTGTGTTATCAGATTTGCGCTAGCTTAAAAATGCACCGAGATATCAACTGACATAAGTTCACACTTATATCCTCGATTTTCACCCTGAAGAATTAATTTTTTCGTTGAATAACATTGTCCATCGTCTTTGCCTTAAAAAAAGGAATCTAAAAACATCTACATTTTGCTAAATTATTTTGAAATTTTTCGAAAAAATTTTTGTCAAAATGTGTTTGGAAGCAATGTTGAGTGTACATGGAAACTCAACATACACTAATGCATCATTTTTCAAACGATCATAACTAATTTGTGTATTAAGCGTTTCTCAATGTAGTATAGTGCATTCGATGCGGATTTTTAAGCTGCGTCGATCTGTGTTATCAGATTTGCGCTAGCTTAAAAATGCACCGAGATATCAACTGATATAAGTTCACACTTATATCCTCGATTTTCACCCTGAAGAATTAATTTTTTCGTTGAATAACATTGTCTATCGTCTTTGCCTTGAAAAATGGAATCTAAAAACATCTACTTTTTGCTAAATTATTTTGAAATTTTTCGAAAAAATTTTTGTCAAAATGTTTTTGGAAGCAATGTTGAGTGTACATGGAAACTCAACATACACTAATGCATCATTTTTCAAACGATCATAACTAATTTGTGTATTAAGCGTTTCTTAATGTAGTATAGTGCATTCGATGCGGATTTTTAAGCTGCGTCGATCTGTGTTATCAGATTTGCGCTAGCTTAAAAATGCACCGAGATATCAACTGACATAAGTTCACACTTATATCCTCGATTTTCACCCTGAAGAATTAATTTTTTCGTTGAATAACATTGTCCATCGTCTTTGCCTTAAAAAAAGGAATCTAAAAACATCTACATTTTGCTAAATTATTTTGAAATTTTTCGAAAAAATTTTTGTCAAAATGTGTTTGGAAGCAATGTTGAGTGTACATGGAAACTCAACATACACTAATGCATCATTTTTCAAACGATCATAACTAATTCGTGTATTAAGCGTTTCTCAATGTAGTATAGTGCATTCGATGCGGATTTTTAAGCTGCGTCGATCTGTGTTATCAGATTTGCGCTAGCTTAAAAATGCACCGAGATATCAACTGATATAAGTTCACACTTATATCCTCGATTTTCACCCTGAAGAATTAATTTTTTCGTTGAATAACATTGTCTATCGTCTTTGCCTTGAAAAATGGAATCTAAAAACATCTACTTTTTGCTAAATTATTTTGAAATTTTTCGAAAAAATTTTTGTCAAAATGTTTTTGGAAGCAATGTTGAGTGTACATGGAAACTCAACATACACTAATGCATCATTTTTCAAACGATCATAACTAATTTGTGTATTAAGCGTTTCTCAATGTAGTATAGTGCATTCGATGCGGATTTTTAAGCTGCGTCGATCTGTGTTATCAGATTTGCGCTAGCTTAAAAATGCACCGAGATATCAACTGATATAAGTTCACACTTATATTCTCGATTTTCACCCTGAAGAATTAATTTTTTCGTTGAATAACATTGTCTATCGTCTTTGCCTTGAAAAATGGAATCTAAAAACATCTACTTTTTGCTAAATTATTTCGAAATTTTTCGAAAAAATTTTTGTCAAAATGTTTTTGGAAGCAATGTTGAGTGTACATGGAAACTCAACATACACTAATGCATCATTTTTCAAACGATCATAACTAATTTTTGTATCAAGCGTTTCTTGATGTAGTATAGTGCATTCGATGCGGATTTTTAAGCTGCGTCGATCTGTGTTATCAGATTTGCGCTAGCTTAAAAATGCACCGAGATATCAACTGATATAAGTTCACACTTATATCCTCGATTTTCACCCTGAAGAATTAATTTTTTCGTTGAATAACATTGTCTATTGTCTTTGCCTTGAAAAATGGAATCTAAAAACATCTACTTTTTGCTAAATTATTTTGAAATTTTTCGAAAAAATTTTTGTCAAAATGTGTTTGGAAGCAATGTTGAGTGTACATGGAAACTCAACATACACTAATGCATCATTTTTCAAACGATCATAACTAATTTGTGTATTAAGCGTTTCTCAATGTAGTATAGTGCATTCGATGCGGATTTTTAAGCTGCGTCGATCTGTGTTATCAGATTTGCGCTAGCTTAAAAATGCACCGAGATATCAACTGATATAAGTTCACACTTATATCCTCGATTTTCACCCTGAAGAATTAATTTTTTCGTTGAATAACATTGTCTATCGTCTTTGCCTTGAAAAATGGAATCTAAAAACATCTACTTTTTGCTAAATTATCTTGAAATTTTTCGAAAAAATTTTTGTCAAAATGTTTTTGGAAGCAATGTTGAGTGTACATGGAAACTCAACATACACTAATGCATCATTTTTCAAACGATCATAACTAATTTGTGTATTAAGCGTTTCTCAATGTAGTATAGTGCATTCGATGCGGATTTTTAAGCTGCGTCGATCTGTGTTATCAGATTTGCGCTAGCTTAAAAATGCACCGAGATATCAACTGATATAAGTTCACACTTATATCCTCGATTTTCACCCTGAAGAATTAATTTTTTCGTTGAATAACATTGTTCATCGTCTTTGCCTTAAAAAAAGGAATCTAAAAACATCTACTTTTCGCTAAATTATTTTGAAATTTTTCGAAAAAATTTTTGTCAAAATGTTTTTGGAAGCAATGTTGAGTGTACATGGAAACTCAACATACACTAATGCATCATTTTTCAAACGATCATAACTAATTTTTGTATCAAGCGTTTCTTGATGTAGTATAGTGCATTCGATGCGGATTTTTAAGCTGCGTCGATCTGTGTTATCAGATTTGCGCTAGCTTAAAAATGCACCGAGATATCAACTGATATAAGTTCACACGTATATTCTCGATTTTCACCCTGAAGAATTAATTTTTTCGTTGAATAACATTGTCTATCGTCTTTGCCTTGAAAAATGGAATCTAAAAACATCTACTTTTTGCTAAATTATTTTGAAATTTTTCGAAAAAATTTTTGTCAAAATGTTTT
This sequence comes from Auanema rhodensis, assembly GCA_964057225.1. NCBI lineage: Eukaryota > Metazoa > Nematoda > Chromadorea > Rhabditida > Rhabditidae > Auanema > Auanema rhodense. The sequence goes on along the minus strand of OZ059899.1, from coordinate 1,147,395 downwards.
TGGAAGCAATGTTGAGTGTACATGGAAACTCAACATACACTAATGCATCATTTTTCAAACGATCATAACTAATTTTTGTATCAAGCGTTTCTTGATGTAGTATAGTGCATTCGATGCGGATTTTTAAGCTGCGTCGATCTGTGTTATCAGATTTGCGCTAGCTTAAAAATGCACCGAGATATCAACTGATATAAGTTCACACTTATATCCTCGATTTTCACCCTGAAGAATTAATTTTTTCGTTGAATAACATTGTCCATCGTCTTTGCCTTAAGAAAAGGAATCTAAAAACATCTACTTTTTGCTAAATTATTTTGAAATTTTTCGAAAAAATTTTTGTCAAAATGTTTTTGGAAGCAATGTTGTGTGTACATGGAAACTCAACATACACTAATGCATCATTTTTCAAACGATCATAACTAATTTTTGTATCAAGCGTTTCTTGATGTAGTATAGTGCATTCGATGCGGATTTTTAAGCTGCGTCGATCTGTGTTATTAGATTTGCGCTAGCTTAAAAATGCACCGAGATATCAACTGATATAAGTTCACACTTATATCCTCGATTTTTTCCCTGAAGAATTAATTTTTTCGTTGAATAACATTGTCCATCGTCTTTGCCTTAAAAAAAGGAATCTAAAAACATCTACATTTTGCTAAATTATTTTGAAATTTTTCGAAAAAATTTTTGTCAAAATGTGTTTGGAAGCAATGTTGAGTGTACATGGAAACTCAACATACACTAATGCATCATTTTTCAAACGATCATTACTAATTTGTGTATTAAGCGTTTCTCAATGTAGTATAGTGCATTCGATGCGGATTTTTAAGCTGCGTCGATCTGTGTTATCAGATTTGCGCTAGCTTAAAAATGCACCGAGATATCAACTGATATAAGTTCACACTTATATCCTCGATTTTCACCCTGAAGAATTAATTTTTTCGTTGAATAACATTGTCTATCGTCTTTGCCTTGAAAAATGGAATCTAAAAACATCTACTTTTTGCTAAATTATTTTGAAATTTTTCGAAAAAATTTTTGTCAAAATGTTTTTGGAAGCAATGTTGAGTGTACATGGATACTCAACATACACTAATGCATCATTTTTCAAACGATCATAACTAATTTGTGTATTAAGCGTTTCTCAATGTAGTATAGTGCATTCGATGCGGATTTTTAAGCTGCGTCGATCTGTGTTATCAGATTTGCGCTAGCTTAAAAATGCACCGAGATATCAACTGATATAAGTTCACACTTATATCCTCGATTTTCACCCTGAAGAATTAATTTTTTCGTTGAATAACATTGTTCATCGTCTTTGCCTTAAAAAAAAGAATCTAAAAATATCTACTTTTCGCTAAATTATTTTGAAATTTTTCGAAAAAATTTTTGTCAAAATGTTTTTGGAAGCAATGTTGAGTGTACATGGAAACTCAACATACACTAATGCATCATTTTTCAAACGATCATAACTAATTTTTGTATCAAGCGTTTCTTGATGTAGTATAGTGCATTCGATGCGGATTTTTAAGCTGCGTCGATCTGTGTTATCAGATTTGCGCTAGCTTAAAAATGCACCGAGATATCAACTGATATAAGTTCACACTTATATTCTCGATTTTCACCCTGAAGAATTAATTTTTTCGTTGAATAACATTGTCTATCGTCTTTGCCTTGAAAAATGGAATCTAAAAACATCTACTTTTTGCTAAATTATTTTGAAATTTTTCGAAAAAATTTTTGTCAAAATGTTTTTGGAAGCAATGTTGAGTGTACATGGAAACTCAACATACACTAATGCATCATTTTTCAAACGATCATAACTAATTTTTGTATCAAGCGTTTCTTGATGTAGTATAGTGCATTCGATGCGGATTTTTAAGCTGCGTCGATCTGTGTTATCAGATTTGCGCTAGCTTAAAAATGCACCGAGATATCAACTGATATAAGTTCACACTAATATCCTCGATTTTCACCCTGAAGAATTAATTTTTTCGTTGAATAACATTGTCCATCGTCTTTGCCTTAAAAAAAGGAATCTAAAAACATCTACTTTTTGCTAAATTATTTTGAAATTTTTCGAAAAAAGTTTTGTCAAAATGTTTTTGGAAGCAATGTTGTGTGTACATGGAAACTCAACATACACTAATGCATCATTTTTCAAACGATCATAACTAATTTTTGTATCAAGCGTTTCTTGATGTAATATAGTGCATTCGATGCGGATTTTTAAGCTGCGTCGATCTGTGTTATCAGATTTGCGCTAGCTTAAAAATGCACCGAGATATCAACTGATACAAGTTCACACTTATATCCTCGATTTTCACCCTGAAGAATTAATTTTTTCGTTGAATAACATTGTCCATCGTCTTTGCCTTAAGAAAAGGAATCTAAAAACATCTACTTTTTGCTAAATTATTTTGAAATTTTTCGAAAAAAGTTTTGTCAAAATGTTTTTGGAAGCAATGTTGAGTGTACATGGAAACTCAACATACACTAATGCATCATTTTTCAAACGATCATAACTAATTTTTGTATCAAGCGTTTCTTGATGTAGTATAGTGCATTCGATGCGGATTTTTAAGCTGCGTCGATCTGTGTTATCAGATTTGCGCTAGCTTAAAAATGCACCGAGATATCAACTGATATAAGTTCACACTTATATTCTCGATTTTCACCCTGAAGAATTAATTTTTTCGTTGAATAACATTGTCTATCGTCTTTGCCTTGAAAAATGGAATCTAAAAACATCTACTTTTTGCTAAATTATTTTGAAATTTTTCGAAAAAATTTTTGTCAAAATGTTTTTGGAAGCAATGTTGAGTGTACATGGAAACTCAACATACACTAATGCATCATTTTTCAAACGATCATAACTAATTTTTGTATCAAGCGTTTCTTGATGTAGTATAGTGCATTCGATGCGGATTTTTAAGCTGCGTCGATCTGTGTTATCAGATTTGCGCTAGCTTAAAAATGCACCGAGATATCAACTGATATAAGTTCACACTAATATCCTCGATTTTCACCCTGAAGAATTAATTTTTTCGTTGAATAACATTGTCCATCGTCTTTGCCTTAAAAAAAGGAATCTAAAAACATCTACTTTTTGCTAAATTATTTTGAAATTTTTCGAAAAAAGTTTTGTCAAAATGTTTTTGGAAGCAATGTTGTGTGTACATGGAAACTCAACATACACTAATGCATCATTTTTCAAACGATCATAACTAATTTTTGTATCAAGCGTTTCTTGATGTAATATAGTGCATTCGATGCGGATTTTTAAGCTGCGTCGATCTGTGTTATCAGATTTGCGCTAGCTTAAAAATGCACCGAGATATCAACTGATACAAGTTCACACTTATATCCTCGATTTTCACCCTGAAGAATTAATTTTTTCGTTGAATAACATTGTCCATCGTCTTTGCCTTAAGAAAAGGAATCTAAAAACATCTACTTTTTGCTAAATTATTTTGAAATTTTTCGAAAAAAGTTTTGTCAAAATGTTTTTGGAAGCAATGTTGTGTGTACATGGAAACTCAACATACACTAATGCATCATTTTTCAAACGATCATAACTAATTTTTGTATTAAGCGTTTCTTAATGTAGTATAGTGCATTCGATGCGGATTTTTGAGCTGCGTCGATCTGTGTTATCAGATTTGCGCTAGCTTAAAAATGCACCGAGATATCAACTGATATAAGTTCACACATATATCCTCGATTTTCACCCTGAAGAATTAATTTTTTCGTTGAATAACATTGTCCATCGTCTTTGCCTTAAGAAAAGGAATCTAAAAACATCTACTTTTTGCTAAATTATTTTGAAATTTTTCGAAAAAAGTTTTGTCAAAATGTTTTTGGAAGCAATGTTGTGTGTACATGGAAACTCAACATACACTAATGCATCATTTTTCAAACGATCATAACTAATTTTTGTATTAAGCGTTTCTTAATGTAGTATAGTGCATTCGATGCGGATTTTTGAGCTGCGTCGATCTGTGTTATCAGATTTGCGCTAGCTTAAAAATGCACCGAGATATCAACTGATATAAGTTCACACATATATCCTCGATTTTCACCCTGAAGAATTAATTTTTTCGTTGAATAACATTGTCTATCGTCTTTGCCTTGAAAAATGGAATCTGAAAACATCTACTTTTTGCTAAATTATTTTGAAATTTTTCGAAAAAATTTTTGTCAAAATGTTTTTGGAAGCAATGTTGGGTGTACATGGAAACTCAACATACACTAATGCATCATTTTTCAAACGATCATAACTAATTTGTGTATTAAGCGTTTCTCAATGTAGTATAGTGCATTCGATGCGGATTTTTAAGCTGCGTCGATCTGTGTTATCAGATTTGCGCTAGCTTAAAAATGCACCGAGATATCAACTGATATAAGTTCACACTTATATCCTCGATTTTCACCCTGAAGAATTAATTTTTTCGTTGACTAACATTGTCCATCGTCTTTTCCTTGAAAAACGGAATCTAAAAACATCTACTTTTTGCTAAATTATTTTGAAATTTTTCGAAAAAATTTTTGTCAAAATGTTTTTGGAAGCAATGTTGAGTGTACATGGAAACTCAACATACACTAATGCATCATTTTTCAAACGATCATAACTAATTTTTGTATTAAGCGTTTCTCAATGTAGTATAGTGCATTCGATGCGGATTTTTGAGCTGCGTCGATCTGTGTTATCAGATTTGCGCTAGCTTAAAAATGCACCGAGATATCAACTGATATAAGTTCACCTTTATATCCTCGATTTTCACCCTGAAGAATTATTTTTTTCGTTGAATAACATTGTCCATCGTCTTTGCCTTGAAAAACAGAATCTAAAAACATTTACTTTTTGCTAAATTATTTTGAAATTTTTCGAAAAAATTTTTGTCAAAATGTTTTTGGAAGCAATGTTGAGTGTACATGGAAACTCAACATACACTAATGCATCATTTTTCAAACAATCATAACTAATTTGTGTATTAAGCGTTTCTCAATGTAGTATAGTGCATTCGATGCGGATTTTTAAGCTGCGTCGATCTGTGTTATCAGATTTGCGCTAGCTTAAAAATGCACCGAGATATCAACTGATATAAGTTCACACTTATATCCTCGATTTTCACCCTGAAGAATTAATTTTTTCGTTGAATAACATTGTCCATCGTCTTTGCCTTGAAAAACGGAATCTAAAAACATCTACTTTTTGCTAAATTATTTTGAAATTTTTCGATAAAATTTTTGTCAAAATGTTTTTGGAAGCAATGTTGAGTGTACATGGAAACTCAACATACACTAATGCATCATTTTTCAAACGATCATAACTAATTTTTGTATTAAGCGTTTCTCAATGTAGTATAGTGCATTCGATGCGGATTTTTGAGCTGCGTCGATCTGTGTTATCAGATTTGCGCTAGCTTAAAAATGCACCGAGATATCAACTGATATAAGTTCACCTTTATATCCTCGATTTTCACCCTGAAGAATTATTTTTTTCGTTGAATAACATTGTCCATCGTCTTTGCCTTGAAAAACGGAATCTAAAAACATTTACTTTTTGCTAAATTATTTTGAAATTTTTCGAAAAAATTTTTGTCAAAATGTTTTTGGAAGCAATGTTGAGTGTACATGGAAACTCAACATACACTAATGCATCATTTTTCAAACAATCATAACTAATTTGTGTATTAAGCGTTTCTCAATGTAGTATAGTGCATTCGATGCGGATTTTTAAGCTGCGTCGATCTGTGTTATCAGATTTGCGTTAGCTTAAAAATGCACCGAGATATCAACTGATATAAGTTCACACTTATATCCTCGATTTTCACCCTGAAGAATTAATTTTTTCGTTGAATAACATTGTCTATCGTCTTTGCCTTGAAAAATGGAATCTAAAAAAATCTACTTTTTGCTAAATTATTTTGAAATTTTTCGAAAAAATTTTTGTCAAAATGTTTTTGGAAGCAATGTTGAGTGTACATGGAAACTCAACATACACTAATGCATCATTTTTCAAACGATCATAACTAATTTGTGTATTAAGCGTTTCTCAATGTAGTATAGTGCATTCGATGCGGATTTTTAAGCTGCGTCGATCTGTGTTATCAGATTTGCGCTAGCTTAAAAAAGCACCGAGATATCAACTGATATAAGTTCACACATATATCCTCGATTTTCACCCTGAAGAATTATTTTTTTCGTTGAATAACATTGTCCATCGTCTTTGCCTTGGAAAACGGAATCTAAAAACATCTACTTTTTGCTGAATTATTTTGAAATTTTTCGAAAAAATTTTTGTCAAAATGTTTTTGGAAGCAATGTTGAGTGTACATGGAAACTCAACATACACTAATGCATCATTTTTCAAACGATCATAACTAATTTTTGTATTAAGCGTTTCTCAATGTAGTATAGTGCATTCGATGCGGATTTTTGAGCTGCGTCGATCTGTGTTATCAGATTTGCGCTAGCTTAAAAATGCACCGAGATATCAACTGATATAAGTTCACCTTTATATCCTCGATTTTCACCCTGAAGAATTATTTTTTTCGTTGAATAACATTGTCCATCGTCTTTGCCTTGAAAAACGGAATCTAAAAACATCTACTTTTTGCTAAATTATTTTGAAATTTTTCGAAAAAATTTTTGTCAAAATGTTTTTGGAAGCAATGTTGAGTGTACATGGAAACTCAACATACACTAATGCATCATTTTTCAAACGATCATAACTAATTTTTGTATTAAGCGTTTCTCAATGTAGTATAGTGCATTCGATGCGGATTTTTGAGCTGCGTCGATCTGTGTTATCAGATTTGCGCTAGCTTAAAAATGCACCGAGATATCAACTGATATAAGTTCACCTTTATATCCTCGATTTTCACCCTGAAGAATTATTTTTTTCGTTGAATAACATTGTCCATCGTCTTTGCCTTGAAAAACGGAATCTAAAAACATCTACTTTTTGCTAAATTATTTTGAAATTTTTCGAAAAAATTTTTGTCAAAATGTTTTTGGAAGCAATGTTGAGTGTACATGAAAACTCAACATACACTAATGCATCATTTTTCAAACGATCATAACTAATTTTTGTATTAAGCGTTTCTCAATGTAGTATAGTGCATTCGATGCGGATTTTTAAGCTGCGTCGATCTGTGTTATCAGATTTGCGCTAGCTTAAAAAAGCACCGAGATATCAACTGATATAAGTTCACACTTATATCCTCGATTTTCACCCTGAAGAATTATTTTTTTCGTTGAATAACATTGTCCATCGTCTTTGCCTTAAAAAACGGAATCTAAAAACATCTACTTTTTGCTAAATTATTTTGAAATTTTTCGAAAAAATTTTTGTCAAAATGTTTTTGGAAGCAATGTTGAGTGTACATGGAAACTCAACATACACTAATGCATCATTTTTCAAACGATCATAACAAATTTTTGTATTAAGCGTTTCTCAATGTAGTATAGTGCATTCGATGCGGATTTTTGAGCTGCGTCGATCTGTGTTATCAGATTTGCGCTAGCTTGAAAATGCACCGAGATATCAACTGATATAAGTTCACACTTATATCCTCGATTTTCACCCTGAAGAATTAATTTTTTCGTTGAATAACATTGTCCATCGTCTTTGCCTTGAAAAACGGAATCTAAAAACATCTACTTTTCGCTAAATTATTTTGAAATTTTTCGAAAAAATTTTTGTCAAAATGTTTTTGGAAGCAATGTTGAGTGTACATGGAAACTCAACATACACTAATGCATCGTTTTTCAAACGATCATAACTAATTTTATTATTAAGCGTTTCTCAATGTAGTATAGTGCATTCGATGCGGATTGTTGAGCTGCGTCGATCTGTGTTATCAGATTTGCGCTAGCTTAAAAATGCACCGAGATATCAACTGATATGAGTTCACACTTATATCCTCGATTTTCACCCTGAAGAATTAATTTTTTCGTTGAATAACATTGTCCATCGTCTTTGCCTTGAAAAAAGGAATCTAAAAACATCTACTTTTTGCTAAATTATTTTGAAATTTTTCGAAAAAATTTTTGTCAAAATGTTTTTGGAAGCAATGTTGAGTGTACATGGAAACTCAACATACACTAATGCATCATTTTTCAAACGATCATAACTAATTTTTGTATTAAGCGTTTCTCAATGTAGTATAGTGCATTCGATGCGGATTTTTAAGCTGCGTCGATCTGTGTTATCAGATTTGCGCTAGCTTAAAAAAGCACCGAGATATCAACTGATATAAGTTCACTCTTATATCCTCGATTTTCACCCTGAAGAATTAATTTTTTTGTTGAATAACATTGTCTATCGTCTTTGCCTTGAAAAATGGAATCTAAAAACATCTACTTTTTGCTAAATTATTCTGAAATTTTTCGAAAAAATTTTTGTCAAAATGTTTTTGGAAGCAATGTTGAGTGTACATGGAAACTCAACATACACTAATGCATCATTTTTCAAACGATCATAACTAATTTGTGTATTAAGCGTTTCTCAATGTAGTATAGTGCATTCGATGCGGATTTTTAAGCTGCGTCGATCTGTGTTATCAGATTTGCGCTAGCTTAAAAAAGCACCGAGATATCAACTGATATAAGTTCACACTTATATCCTCGATTTTCACCCTGAAGAATTAATTTTTTCGTTGAATAACATTGTCCATCGTCTTTGCCTTAAGAAAAGGAAACTAAAAACATCTACTTTTTGCTAAATTATTTTGAAATTTTTCGAAAAAAGTTTTGTCAAAATGTTTTTGGAAGCAATGTTGTGTGTACATGGAAACTCAACATACACTAATGCATCATTTTTCAAACGATCATAACTAATTTTTGTATTAAGCGTTTCTTAATGTAGTATAGTGCATTCGATGCGGATTTTTGAGCTGCGTCGATCTGTGTTATCAGATTTGCGCTAGCTTAAAAATGCACCGAGATATCAACTGATATAAGTTCACACATATATCCTCGATTTTCACCCTGAAGAATTAATTTTTTCGTTGAATAACATTGTCTATCGTCTTTGCCTTGAAAAATGGAATCTGAAAACATCTACTTTTTGCTAAATTATTTTGAAATTTTTCGAAAAAATTTTTGTCAAAATGTTTTTGGAAGCAATGTTGGGTGTACATGGAAACTCAACATACACTAATGCATCATTTTTCAAACGATCATAACTAATTTGTGTATTAAGCGTTTCTCAATGTAGTATAGTGCATTCGATGCGGATTTTTAAGCTGCGTCGATCTGTGTTATCAGATTTGCGCTAGCTTAAAAATGCACCGAGATATCAACTGATATAAGTTCACACTTATATCCTCGATTTTCACCCTGAAGAATTAATTTTTTCGTTGAATAACATTGTCCATCGTCTTTGCCTTGAAAAACGGAATCTAAAAACATCTACTTTTTGCTAAATTATTTTGAAATTTTTCGAAAAAATTTTTGTCAAAATGTTTTTGGAAGCAATGTTGAGTGTACATGGAAACTCAACATACACTAATGCATCATTTTTCAAACGATCATAACTAATTTTTGTATTAAGCGTTTTTCAATGTAGTATAGTGCATTCGATGCGGATTTTTGAGCTGCGTCGATCTGTGTTATCAGATTCGCGCTAGCTTAAAAATGCACCGAGATATCAACTGATATAAGTTCACCTTTATATCCTCGATTTTCACCCTGAAGAATTATTTTTTTCGTTGAATAACATTGTCCATCGTCTTTGCCTTGAAAAACGGAATCTAAAAACATTTACTTTTTGCTAAATTATTTTGAAATTTTTCGAAAAAATTTTTGTCAAAATGTTTTTGGAAGCAATGTTGAGTGTACATGGAAACTCAACATACACTAATGCATCATTTTTCAAACAATCATAACTGATTTGTGTATTAAGCGTTTCTCAATGTAGTATAGTGCATTCGATGCGGATTTTTAAGCTGCGTCGATCTGTGTTATCAGATTTGCGTTAGCTTAAAAATGCACCGAGATATCAACTGATATAAGTTCACACTTATATCCTCGATTTTCACCCTGAAGAATTAATTTTTTCGTTGAATAACATTGTCTATCGTCTTTGCCTTGAAAAATGGAATCTAAAAACATCTACTTTTTGCTAAATTATTTTGAAATTTTTCGAAAAAATTTTTGTCAAAATGTTTTTGGAAGCAATGTTGAGTGTACATGGAAACTCAACATACACTAATGCATCATTTTTCAAACGATCATAACTAATTTTTGTATTAAGCGTTTCTCAATGTAGTATAGTGCATTCGATGCGGATTTTTAAGCTGCGTCGATCTGTGTTATCAGATTTGCGCTAGCTTAAAAAAGCACCGAGATATCAACTGATATAAGTTCACACTTATATCCTCGATTTTCACCCTGAAGAATTAATTTTTTCGTTGAATAACATTGTCTATCGTCTTTGCCTTGAAAAATGGAATCTAAAAACATCTACTTTTTGCTAAATTATTTTGAAATTTTTCGAAAAAATTTTTGTCAAAATGTTTTTGGAAGCAATGTTGAGTGTACATGGAAACTCAACATACACTAATGCATCATTTTTCAAACGATCATAACTAATTTTTGTATTAAGCGTTTCTCAATGTAGTATAGTGCATTCGATGCGGATTTTTAAGCTGCGTCGATCTGTGTTATCAGATTTGCGCTAGCTTAAAAATGCACCGAGATATCAACTGATATAAGTTCACACTTATATCCTCGATTTTCACCCTGAAGAATTAATTTTTTCGTTGAATAACATTGTCCATCGTCTTTGCCTTAAAAAACGGAATCTAAAAACATCTACTTTTTGCTAAATTATTTTGAAATTTTTCGAAAAAATTTTTGTCAAAATGTTTTTGGAAGCAATGTTGAGTGTACATGGAAACTCAACATACACTAATGCATCATTTTTCAAACGATCATAACTAATTTTTGTATTGAGCGTTTCTTAATGTAGTATAGTGCATTCGATGCGGATTTTTGAGCTGCGTCGATCTGTGTTATCAGATTTGCGCTAGCTTAAAAATGCACCGAGATATCAACTGATATAAGTTCACACTTATATCCTCGATTTTCACCCTGAAGAATTAATTTTTTCGTTGAATAACATTGTCCATCGTCTTTGCCTTAAAAAACGGAATCTAAAAACATCTACTTTTTGCTAAATTATTTTGAAATTTTTCGAAAAAATTTTTGTCAAAATGTTTTTGGAAGCAATGTTGAGTGTACATGGAAACTCAACATACACTAATGCATCATTTTTCAAACGATCATAACTAATTTTTGTATTAAGCGTTTCTCAATGTAGTATAGTGCATTCGATGCGGATTTTTGAGCTGCGTCGATCTGTGTTATCAGATTCGCGCTAGCTTAAAAATGCACCGAGATATCAACTGATATAAGTTCACCTTTATATCCTCGATTTTCACCCTGAAGAATTATTTTTTTCGTTGAATAACATTGTCCATCGTCTTTGCCTTGAAAAACGGAATCTAAAAACATTTACTTTTTGCTAAATTATTTTGAAATTTTTCGAAAAAATTTTTGTCAAAATGTTTTTGGAAGCAATGTTGAGTGTACATGGAAACTCAACATACACTAATGCATCATTTTTCAAACAATCATAACTGATTTGTGTATTAAGCGTTTCTCAATGTAGTATAGTGCATTCGATGCGGATTTTTAAGCTGCGTCGATCTGTGTTATCAGATTTGCGCTAGCTTAAAAAAGCACCGAGATATCAACTGATATAAGTTCACACTTATATCCTCGATTTTCACCCTGAAGAATTAATTTTTTCGTTGAATAACATTGTCCATCGTCTTTGCCTTAAGAAAAGGAAAATAAAAACATCTACTTTTTGCTAAATTATTTTGAAATTTTTCGAAAAAAGTTTTGTCAAAATGTTTTTGGAAGCAATGTTGTGTGTACATGGAAACTCAACATACACTAATGCATCATTTTTCAAACGATCATAACTAATTTTTGTATTAAGCGTTTCTTAATGTAGTATAGTGCATTCGATGCGGATTTTTGAGCTGCGTCGATCTGTGTTATCAGATTTGCGCTAGCTTAAAAATGCACCGAGATATCAACTGATATAAGTTCACACATATATCCTCGATTTTCACCCTGAAGAATTAATTTTTTCGTTGAATAACATTGTCTATCGTCTTTGCCTTGAAAAATGGAATCTGAAAACATCTACTTTTTGCTAAATTATTTTGAAATTTTTCGAAAAAATTTTTGTCAAAATGTTTTTGGAAGCAATGTTGGGTGTACATGGAAACTCAACATACACTAATGCATCATTTTTCAAACGATCATAACTAATTTGTGTATTAAGCGTTTCTCAATGTAGTATAGTGCATTCGATGCGGATTTTTAAGCTGCGTCGATCTGTGTCATCAGATTTGCGCTAGCTTAAAAATGCACCGAGATATCAACTGATATAAGTTCACACTTATATCCTCGATTTTCACCCTGAAGAATTAATTTTTTCGTTGAATAACATTGTCCATCGTCTTTGCCTTAAAAAACGGAATCTAAAAACATCTACTTTTTGCTAAATTATTTTGAAATTTTTCGAAAAAATTTTTGTCAAAATGTTTTTGGAAGCAATGTTGAGTGTACATGGAAACTCAACATACACTAATGCATCATTTTTCAAACGATCATAACTAATTTTTGTATTAAGCGTTTCTCAATGTAGTATAGTGCATTCGATGCGGATTTTTGAGCTGCGTCGATCTGTGTTATCAGATTCGCGCTAGCTTAAAAATGCACCGAGATATCAACTGATATAAGTTCACCTTTATATCCTCGATTTTCACCCTGAAGAATTATTTTTTTCGTTGAATAACATTGTCCATCGTCTTTGCCTTGAAAAACGGAATCTAAAAACATTTACTTTTTGCTAAATTATTTTGAAATTTTTCGAAAAAATTTTTGTCAAAATGTTTTTGGAAGCAATGTTGAGTGTACATGGAAACTCAACATACACTAATGCATCATTTTTCAAACAATCATAACTGATTTGTGTATTAAGCGTTTCTCAATGTAGTATAGTGCATTCGATGCGGATTTTTAAGCTGCGTCGATCTGTGTTATCAGATTTGCGTTAGCTTAAAAATGCACCGAGATATCAACTGATATAAGTTCACACTTATATCCTCGATTTTCACCCTGAAGAATTAATTTTTTCGTTGAATAACATTGTCTATCGTCTTTGCATTGAAAAATGGAATCTAAAAACATCTACTTTTTGCTAAATTATTTTGAAATTTTTCGAAAAAATTTTTGTCAAAATGTTTTTGGAAGCAATGTTGAGTGTACATGGAAACTCAACATACACTAATGCATCATTTTTCAAACGATCATAACTAATTTGTGTATTAAGCGTTTCTCAATGTAGTATAGTGCATTCGATGCGGATTTTTAAGCTGCGTCGATCTGTGTTATCAGATTTGCGCTAGCTTAAAAAAGCACCGAGATATCAACTGATATAAGTTCACACTTATATCCTCGATTTTCACCCTGAAGAATTATTTTTTTCGTTGAATAACATTGTCCATCGTCTTTGCCTTGGAAAACGGAATCTAAAAACATCTACTTTTTGCTGAATTATTTTGAAATTTTTCGAAAAAATTTTTGTCAAAATGTTTTTGGAAGCAATGTTGAGTGTACATGGAAACTCAACATACACTAATGCATCATTTTTCAAACGATCATAACTAATTTTTGTATTAAGCGTTTCTCAATGTAGTATAGTGCATTCGATGCGGATTTTTGAGCTGCGTCGATCTGTGTTATCAGATTTGCGCTAGCTTAAAAATGCACCGAGATATCAACTGATATAAGTTCACCTTTATATCCTCGATTTTCACCCTGAAGAATTATTTTTTTGGTTGAATAACATTGTCCATCGTCTTTGCCTTGAAAAACGGAATCTAAAAACATCTACTTTTTGCTAAATTATTTTGAAATTTTTCGAAAAAATTTTTGTCAAAATGTTTTTGGAAGCAATGTTGAGTGTACATGGAAACTCAACATACACTAATGCATCATTTTTCAAACGATCATAACTAATTTTTGTATTAAGCGTTTCTCAATGTAGTATAGTGCATTCGATGCGGATTGTTGAGCTGCGTCGATCTGTGTTATCAGATTTGCGCTAGCTTGAAAATGCACCGAGATATCAACTGATATGAGTTCACACATATATCCTCGATTTTCACCCTGAAGAATTAATTTTTTCGTTGAATAACATTGTCCATCGTCTTTGCCTTGAAAAAAGGAATCTAAAAACATCTACTTTTTGCTAAATTATTTTGAAATTTTTCGAAAAAATTTTTGTCAAAATGTTTTTGGAAGCAATGTTGAGTGTACATGGAAACTCAACATACACTAATGCATCATTTTTCAAACGATCATAACTAATTTTTGTATTAAGCGTTTCTCAATGTAGTATAGTGCATTCGATGCGGATTTTTAAGCTGCGTCGATCTGTGTTATCAGATTTGCGCTAGCTTAAAAAAGCACCGAGATATCAACTGATATAAGTTCACACTTATATCCTCGATTTTCACCCTGAAGAATTATTTTTTTCGTTGAATAACATTGTCCATCGTCTTTGCCTTGAAAAACGGAATCTAAAAACATCTACTTTTTGCTAAATTATTTTGAAATTTTTCGAAAAAATTTTTGTCAAAATGTTTTTGGAAGCAATGTTGAGTGTACATGGAAACTCAACATACACTAATGCATCATTTTTCAAACGATCATAACAAATTTTTGTATTAAGCGTTTCTCAATGTAGTATAGTGCATTCGATGCGGATTTTTGAGCTGCGTCGATCTGTGTTATCAGATTTGCGCTAGCTTGAAAATGCACCGAGATATCAACTGATATAAGTTCACACTTATATCCTCGATTTTCACCCTGAAGAATTAATTTTTTCGTTGAATAACATTGTCCATCGTTTTTGCCTTGAAAAACGGAATCTAAAAACATCTACTTTTCGCTAAATTATCTTGAAATTTTTCGAAAAAATTTTTGTCAAAATGTTTTTGGAAGCAATGTTGAGTGTACATGGAAACTCAACATACACTAATGCATCGTTTTTCAAACGATCATAACTAATTTTATTATTAAGCGTTTCTCAATGTAGTATAGTGCATTCGATGCGGATTGTTGAGCTGCGTCGATCTGTGTTATCAGATTTGCGCTAGCTTAAAAATGCACCGAGATATCAACTGATATGAGTTCACACTTATATCCTCGATTTTCACCCTGAAGAATTAATTTTTTCGTTGAATAACATTGTCCATCGTCTTTGCCTTGAAAAAAGGAATCTAAAAACATCTACTTTTTGCTAAATTATTTTGAAATTTTTCGAAAAAATTTTTGTCAAAATGTTTTTGGAAGCAATGTTGAGTGTACATGGAAACTCAACATACACTAATGCATCATTTTTCAAACGATCATAACTAATTTGTGTATTAAGCGTTTCTCAATGTAGTATAGTGCATTCGATGCGGATTTTTAAGCTGCGTCGATCTGTGTTATCAGATTTGCGCTAGCTTAAAAAAGCACCGAGATATCAACTGATATAAGTTCACACTTATATCCTCGATTTTCACCCTGAAGAATTATTTTTTTCGTTGAATAACATTGTCCATCGTCTTTGCCTTGAAAAACGGAATCTAAAAACATCTACTTTTTGCTAAATTATTTTGAAATTTTTCGAAAAAATTTTTGTCAAAATGTTTTTGGAAGCAATGTTGAGTGTACATGGAAACTCAACATACACTAATGCATCATTTTTCAAACGATCATAACAAATTTTTGTATTAAGCGTTTCTCAATGTAGTATAGTGCATTCGATGCGGATTTTTGAGCTGCGTCGATCTGTGTTATCAGATTTGCGCTAGCTTGAAAATGCACCGAGATATCAACTGATATAAGTTCACACTTATATCCTCGATTTTCACCCTGAAGAATTAATTTTTTCGTTGAATAACATTGTCCATCGTTTTTGCCTTGAAAAACGGAATCTAAAAACATCTACTTTTCGCTAAATTATCTTGAAATTTTTCGAAAAAATTTTTGTCAAAATGTTTTTGGAAGCAATGTTGAGTGTACATGGAAACTCAACATACACTAATGCATCGTTTTTCAAACGATCATAACTAATTTTATTATTAAGCGTTTCTCAAAGTAGTATAGTGCATTCGATGCGGATTGTTGAGCTGCGTCGATCTGTGTTATCAGATTTGCGCTAGCTTAAAAATGCACCGAGATATCAACTGATATGAGTTCACACTTATATCCTCGATTTTCACCCTGAAGAATTAATTTTTTCGTTGAATAACATTGTCCATCGTCTTTGCCTTGAAAAAAGGAATCTAAAAACATCTACTTTTTGCTAAATTATTTTGAAATTTTTCGAAAAAATTTTTGTCAAAATGTTTTTGGAAGCAATGTTGAGTGTACATGGAAACTCAACATACACTAATGCATCATTTTTCAAACGATCATAACAAATTTTTGTATTAAGCGTTTCTTAATGTAGTATAGTGCATTCGATGCGGATTTTTGAGCTGCGTCGATCTGTGTTATCAGATTTGCGCTAGCTTGAAAATGCACCGAGATATCAACTGATATAAGTTCACACTTATATCCTCGATTTTCACCCTGAAGAATTAATTTTTTCGTTGAATAACATTGTCCATCGTTTTTGCCTTGAAAAACGGAATCTAAAAACATCTACTTTTCGCTAAATTATCTTGAAATTTTTTGAAAAAATTTTTGTCAAAATGTTTTTGGAAGCAATGTTGAGTGTACATGGAAACTCAACATACACTAATGCATCGTTTTTCAAACGATCATAACTAATTTTATTATTAAGCGTTTCTCAATGTAGTATAGTGCATTCGATGCGGATTGTTGAGCTGCGTCGATCTGTGTTATCAGATTTGCGCTAGCTTAAAAATGCACCGAGATATCAACTGATATGAGTTCACACTTATATCCTCGATTTTCACCCTGAAGAATTAATTTTTTCGTTGAATAACATTGTCCATCGTCTTTGCCTTGAAAAAAGAAATCTAAAAACATCTACTTTTTGCTAAATTATTTTGAAATTTTTCGAAAAAATTTTTGTCAAAATGTTTTTGGAAGCAATGTTGAGTGTACATGGAAACTCAACATACACTAATGCATCGTTTTTCAAACGATCATAACTAATTTTATTATTAAGCGTTTCTCAATGTAGTATAGTGCATTCGATGCGGATTGTTGAGCTGCGTCGATCTGTGTTATCAGATTTGCGCTAGCTTAAAAATGCACCGAGATATCAACTGATATGAGTTCACACTTATATCCTCGATTTTCACCCTGAAGAATTAATTTTTTCGTTGAATAACATTGTCCATCGTCTTTGCCTTGAAAAAAGAAATCTAAAAACATCTACTTTTTGCTAAATTATTTTGAAATTTTTCGAAAAAATTTTTGTCAAAATGTTTTTGGAAGCAATGTTGAGTGTACATGGAAACTCAACATACACTAATGCATCATTTTTTAAACGATCATAACTAATTTTTGTATTAAGCGTTTCTCAATGTGGTATAGTGCATTCGATGCGGATTTTTAAGCTGCGTCGATCTGTGTTATCAGATTTGCGCTAGCTTAAAAAAGCACCGAGATATCAACTGATATAAGTTCACACTTATATCCTCGATTTTCACCCTGAAGAATTATTTTTTTCGTTGAATAACATTGTCCATCGTCTTTGCCTTGAAAAACGGAATCTAAAAACATCTACTTTTTGCTAAATTATTTTGAAATTTTTCGAAAAAATTTTTGTCAAAATGTTTTTGGAAGCAATGTTGAGTGTACATGGAAACTCAACATACACTAATGCATCATTTTTCAAACGATCATAACTAATTTTTGTATTAAGCGTTTCTTAATGTAGTATAGTGCATTCGATGCGGATTTTTGAGCTGCGTCGATCTGTGTTATCAGATTTGCGCTAGCTTAAAAAAGCACCGAGATATCAACTGATATAAGTTCACACTTATATCCTCGATTTTCACCCTGAAGAATTATTTTTTTCGTTGAATAACATTGTCCATCGTCTTTGCCTTGAAAAACGGAATCTAAAAACATCTACTTTTTGCTAAATTATTTTGAAATTTTTCGAAAAAATTTTTGTCAAAATGTTTTTGGAAGCAATGTTGAGTGTACATGGAAACTCAACATACACTAATGCATCATTTTTCAAACGATCATAACTAATTTTTGTATTAAGCGTTTCTCAATGTAGTATAGTGCATTCGATGCGGATTTTTGAGCTGCGTCGATCTGTGTTATCAGATTTGCGCTAGCTTGAAAATGCACCGAGATATCAACTGATATAAGTTCACACTTATATCCTCGATTTTCACCCTGAAGAATTAATTTTTTCGTTGAATAACATTGTCCATCGTCTTTGCCTTGAAAAACGGAATCTAAAAACATCTACTTTTCGCTAAATTATCTTGAAAGTTTTCGAAAAAATTTTTGTCAAAATGTTTTTGGAAGCAATGTTGAGTGTACATGGAAACTCAACATACACTAATGCATCGTTTTTCAAACGATCATAACTAATTTTATTATTAAGCGTTTCTCAATGTAGTATAGTGCATTCGATGCGGATTGTTGAGCTGCGTCGATCTGTGTTATCAGATTTGCGCTAGCTTAAAAATGCACCGAGATATCAACTGATATGAGTTCACACTTATATCCTCGATTTTCACCCTGAAGAATTAATTTTTTCGTTGAATAACATTGTCCATCGTCTTTGCCTTGAAAAAAGAAATCTAAAAACATCTACTTTTTGCTAAATTATTTTGAAATTTTTTGAAAAAATTTTTGTCAAAATGTTTTTGGAAGCAATGTTGAGTGTACATGGAAACTCAACATACACTAATGCATCATTTTTTAAACGATCATAACTAATTTTTGTATTAAGCGTTTCTCAATGTGGTATAGTGCATTCGATGCGGATTTTTAAGCTGCGTCGATCTGTGTTATCAGATTTGCGCTAGCTTAAAAAAGCACCGAGATATCAACTGATATAAGTTCACACTTATATCCTCGATTTTCACCCTGAAGAATTAATTTTTTCGTTGAATAACATTGTCCATCGTCTTTGCCTTGAAAAACGGAATCTAAAAACATCTACTTTTCGCTAAATTATCTTGAAATTTTTCGAAAAAATTTTTGTCAAAATGTTTTTGGAAGCAATATTGAGTGTACATGGAAACTCAACATACACTAATGCATCGTTTTTCAAACGATCATAACTAATTTTATTATTAAGCGTTTCTCAATGTAGTATAGTGCATTCGATGCGGATTGTTGAGCTGCGTCGATCTGTGTTATCAGATTTGCGCTAGCTTAAAAATGCACCGAGATATCAACTGATATGAGTTCACACTTATATCCTCGATTTTCACCCTGAAGAATTAATTTTTTCGTTGAATAACATTATCCAACGTCTTTGCCTTGAAAAAAGGAATCTAAAAACATCTACTTTTTGCTAAATTATTTTGAAATTTTTCGAAAAAATTTTTGTCAAAATGTTTTTGGAAGCAATGTTTAGTGTACATGGAAACTCAACATACACTAATGCATCATTTTTCAAACGATCATAACTAATTTTTGTATTAAGCGTTTCTCAATGTGGTATAGTGCATTCGATGCGGATTTTTAAGCTGCGTCGATCTGTGTTATCAGATTTGCGCTAGCTTAAAAAAGCACCGAGATATCAACTGATATAAGTTCACACTTATATCCTCGATTTTCACCCTGAAGAATTATTTTTTTCGTTGAATAACATTGTCCATCGTCTTTGCCTTGAAAAACGGAATCTAAAAACATCTACTTTTTGCTAAATTATTCTGAAATTTTTCGAAAAAATTTTTGTCAAAATGTTTTTGGAAGCAATGTTGAGTGTACATGGAAACTCAACATACACTAATGCATCGTTTTTCAAACGATCATAACTAATTTGTGTATTAAGCGTTTCTCAATGTAGTATAGTGCATTCGATGCGGATTTTTAAGCTGCGTCGATCTGTGTTATCAGATTTGCGCTAGCTTAAAAAAGCACCGAGATATCAACTGATATAAGTTCACACTTATATCCTCGATTTTCACCCTGAAGAATTATTTTTTTCGTTGAATAAAATTGTCCATCGTCTTTGCCTTGAAAAACGGAATCTAAAAACATCTACTTTTTGCTAAATTATTTTGAAATTTTTCGAAAAAATTTTTGTCAAAATGTTTTTGGAAGCAATGTTGAGTGTACATGGAAACTCAACATACACTAATGCATCATTTTTCAAACGATCATAACTAATTTTTGTATTAAGCGTTTCTCAATGTAGTATAGTGCATTCGATGCGGATTTTTGAGCTGCGTCGATCTGTGTTATCAGATTTGCGCTAGCTTAAAAATGCACCGAGATATCAACTGATATAAGTTCACACTTATATCCTCGATTTTCACCCTGAAGAATTAATTTTTTCGTTGAATAACATTATCCAACGTCTTTGCCTTGAAAAAAGGAATCTGAAAACATCTACTTTTCGCTAAATTATCTTGAAATTTTTCGAAAAAATTTTTGTCAAAATGTTTTTGGAAGCAATGTTGAGTGTACATGGAAACTCAACATACACTAATGCATCATTTTTCAAACGATCATAACTAATTTTTGTATTAAGCGTTTTTCAATGTGGTATAGTGCATTCGATGCGGATTTTTAAGCTGCGTCGATCTGTGTTATCAGATTTGCGCTAGCTTAAAAAAGCACCGAGATATCAACTGATATAAGTTCACACTTATATCCTCGATTTTCACCCTGAAGAATTATTTTTTTCGTTGAATAACATTGTCCATCGTCTTTGCCTTGAAAAACGGAATCTAAAAACATCTACTTTTTGCTAAATTATTCTGAAATTTTTCGAAAAAATTTTTGTCAAAATGTTTTTGGAAGCAATGTTGAGTGTACATGGAAACTCAACATACACTAATGCATCGTTTTTCAAACGATCATAACTAATTTGTGTATTAAGCGTTTCTCAATGTAGTATAGTGCATTCGATGCGGATTTTTAAGCTGCGTCGATCTGTGTTATCAGATTTGCGCTAGCTTAAAAAAGCACCGAGATATCAACTGATATAAGTTCAAACTTATATCCTCGATTTTCACCCTGAAGAATTATTTTTTTCGTTGAATAAAATTGTCCATCGTCTTTGCCTTGAAAAACGGAATCTAAAAACATCTACTTTTTGCTAAATTATTTTGAAATTTTTCGAAAAAATTTTTGTCAAAATGTTTTTGGAAGCAATGTTGAGTGTACATGGAAACTCAACATACACTAATGCATCATTTTTCAAACGATCATAACTAATTTTTGTATTAAGCGTTTCTCAATGTAGTATAGTGCATTCGATGCGGATTTTTGAGCTGCGTCGATCTGTGTTATCAGATTTGCGCTAGCTTAAAAATGCACCGAGATATCAACTGATATGAGTTCACACTTATATCCTCGATTTTCACCCTGAAGAATTAATTTTTTCGTTGAATAACATTATCCAACGTCTTTGCCTTGAAAAAAGGAATCTAAAAACATCTACTTTTTGCTAAATTATTTTGAAATTTTTCGAAAAAATTTTTGTCAAAATGTTTTTGGAAGCAATGTTTAGTGTACATGGAAACTCAACATACACTAATGCATCATTTTTCAAACGATCATAACTAATTTTTGTATTAAGCGTTTTTCAATGTGGTATAGTGCATTCGATGCGGATTTTTAAGCTGCGTCGATCTGTGTTATCAGATTTGCGCTAGCTTAAAAAAGCACCGAGATATCAACTGATATAAGTTCACACTTATATCCTCGATTTTCACCCTGAAGAATTATTTTTTTCGTTGAATAACATTGTCCATCGTCTTTGCCTTGAAAAACGGAATCTAAAAACATCTACTTTTTGCTAAATTATTTTGAAATTTTTCGAAAAAATTTTTGTCAAAATGTTTTTGGAAGCAATGTTGAGTGTACATGGAAACTCAACATACACTAATGCATCGTTTTTCAAACGATCATAACTAATTTTATTATTAAGCGTTTCTCAATGTAGTATAGTGCATTCGATGCGGATTGTTGAGCTGCGTCGATCTGTGTTATCAGATTTGCGCTAGCTTAAAAATGCACCGAGATATCAACTGATATGAGTTCACACTTATATCCTCGATTTTCACCCTGAAGAATTAATTTTTTCGTTGAATAACATTGTCCATCGTTTTTGCCTTGAAAAACGGAATCTAAAAACATCTACTTTTCGCTAAATTATCTTGAAATTTTTCGAAAAAATTTTTGTCAAAATGTTTTTGGAAGCAATGTTGAGTGTACATGGAAACTCAACATACACTAATGCATCGTTTTTCAAACGATCATAACTAATTTTATTATTAAGCGTTTCTCAATGTAGTATAGTGCATTCGATGCGGATTGTTGAGCTGCGTCGATCTGTGTTATCAGATTTGCGCTAGCTTAAAAATGCACCGAGATATCAACTGATATGAGTTCACACTTATATCCTCGATTTTCACCCTGAAGAATTAATTTTTTCGTTGAATAACATTGTCCATCGTCTTTGCCTTGAAAAAAGGAATCTAAAAACATCTACTTTTTGCTAAATTATTTTGAAATTTTTCGAAAAAATTTTTGTCAAAATGTTTTTGGAAGCAATGTTGAGTGTACATGGAAACTCAACATACACTAATGCATCATTTTTCAAACGATCATAACTAATTTGTGTATTAAGCGTTTCTCAATGTAGTATAGTGCATTCGATGCGGATTTTTAAGCTGCGTCGATCTGTGTTATCAGATTTGCGCTAGCTTAAAAAAGCACCGAGATATCAACTGATATAAGTTCACACTTATATCCTCGATTTTCACCCTGAAGAATTATTTTTTTCGTTGAATAACATTGTCCATCGTCTTTGCCTTGAAAAACGGAATCTAAAAACATCTACTTTTTGCTAAATTATTTTGAAATTTTTCGAAAAAATTTTTGTCAAAATGTTTTTGGAAGCAATGTTGAGTGTACATGGAAACTCAACATACACTAATGCATCATTTTTCAAACGATCATAACAAATTTTTGTATTAAGCGTTTCTCAATGTAGTATAGTGCATTCGATGCGGATTTTTGAGCTGCGTCGATCTGTGTTATCAGATTTGCGCTAGCTTGAAAATGCACCGAGATATCAACTGATATAAGTTCACACTTATATCCTCGATTTTCACCCTGAAGAATTAATTTTTTCGTTGAATAACATTGTCCATCGTTTTTGCCTTGAAAAACGGAATCTAAAAACATCTACTTTTCGCTAAATTATCTTGAAATTTTTCGAAAAAATTTTTGTCAAAATGTTTTTGGAAGCAATGTTGAGTGTACATGGAAACTCAACATACACTAATGCATCGTTTTTCAAACGATCATAACTAATTTTATTATTAAGCGTTTCTCAAAGTAGTATAGTGCATTCGATGCGGATTGTTGAGCTGCGTCGATCTGTGTTATCAGATTTGCGCTAGCTTAAAAATGCACCGAGATATCAACTGATATGAGTTCACACTTATATCCTCGATTTTCACCCTGAAGAATTAATTTTTTCGTTGAATAACATTGTCCATCGTCTTTGCCTTGAAAAAAGGAATCTAAAAACATCTACTTTTTGCTAAATTATTTTGAAATTTTTCGAAAAAATTTTTGTCAAAATGTTTTTGGAAGCAATGTTGAGTGTACATGGAAACTCAACATACACTAATGCATCATTTTTCAAACGATCATAACAAATTTTTGTATTAAGCGTTTCTTAATGTAGTATAGTGCATTCGATGCGGATTTTTGAGCTGCGTCGATCTGTGTTATCAGATTTGCGCTAGCTTGAAAATGCACCGAGATATCAACTGATATAAGTTCACACTTATATCCTCGATTTTCACCCTGAAGAATTAATTTTTTCGTTGAATAACATTGTCCATCGTTTTTGCCTTGAAAAACGGAATCTAAAAACATCTACTTTTCGCTAAATTATCTTGAAATTTTTTGAAAAAATTTTTGTCAAAATGTTTTTGGAAGCAATGTTGAGTGTACATGGAAACTCAACATACACTAATGCATCGTTTTTCAAACGATCATAACTAATTTTATTATTAAGCGTTTCTCAATGTAGTATAGTGCATTCGATGCGGATTGTTGAGCTGCGTCGATCTGTGTTATCAGATTTGCGCTAGCTTAAAAATGCACCGAGATATCAACTGATATGAGTTCACACTTATATCCTCGATTTTCACCCTGAAGAATTAATTTTTTCGTTGAATAACATTGTCCATCGTCTTTGCCTTGAAAAAAGAAATCTAAAAACATCTACTTTTTGCTAAATTATTTTGAAATTTTTCGAAAAAATTTTTGTCAAAATGTTTTTGGAAGCAATGTTGAGTGTACATGGAAACTCAACATACACTAATGCATCATTTTTTAAACGATCATAACTAATTTTTGTATTAAGCGTTTCTCAATGTGGTATAGTGCATTCGATGCGGATTTTTAAGCTGCGTCGATCTGTGTTATCAGATTTGCGCTAGCTTAAAAAAGCACCGAGATATCAACTGATATAAGTTCACACTTATATCCTCGATTTTCACCCTGAAGAATTATTTTTTTCGTTGAATAACATTGTCCATCGTCTTTGCCTTGAAAAACGGAATCTAAAAACATCTACTTTTTGCTAAATTATTTTGAAATTTTTCGAAAAAATTTTTGTCAAAATGTTTTTGGAAGCAATGTTGAGTGTACATGGAAACTCAACATACACTAATGCATCATTTTTCAAACGATCATAACTAATTTTTGTATTAAGCGTTTCTTAATGTAGTATAGTGCATTCGATGCGGATTTTTGAGCTGCGTCGATCTGTGTTATCAGATTTGCGCTAGCTTAAAAAAGCACCGAGATATCAACTGATATAAGTTCACACTTATATCCTCGATTTTCACCCTGAAGAATTATTTTTTTCGTTGAATAACATTGTCCATCGTCTTTGCCTTGAAAAACGGAATCTAAAAACATCTACTTTTTGCTAAATTATTTTGAAATTTTTCGAAAAAATTTTTGTCAAAATGTTTTTGGAAGCAATGTTGAGTGTACATGGAAACTCAACATACACTAATGCATCGTTTTTCAAACGATCATAACTAATTTTATTATTAAGCGTTTCTCAATGTAGTATAGTGCATTCGATGCGGATTTTTGAGCTGCGTCGATCTGTGTTATCAGATTTGCGCTAGCTTAAAAAAGCACCGAGATATCAACTGATATAAGTTCACACTTATATCCTCGATTTTCACCCTGAAGAATTATTTTTTTCGTTGAATAACATTGTCCATCGTCTTTGCCTTGAAAAACAGAATCTAAAAACATCTACTTTTTGCTAAATTATTTTGAAACTTTTCGAAAAAATTTTTGTCAAAATGTTTTTGGAAGCAATGTTGAGTGTACATGGAAACTCAACATACACTAATGCATCGTTTTTCAAACGATCATAACTAATTTTATTATTAAGCGTTTCTCAATGTAGTATAGTGCATTCGATGCGGATTGTTGAGCTGCGTCGATCTGTGTTATCAGATTTGCGCTAGCTTAAAAATGCACCGAGATATCAACTGATATGAGTTCACACTTATATCCTCGATTTTCACCCTGAAGAATTAATTTTTTCGTTGAATAACATTGTCCATCGTCTTTGCCTTGAAAAAAGGAATCTAAAAACATCTACTTTTTGCTAAATTATTTTGAAATTTTTCGAAAAAATTTTTGTCAAAATGTTTTTGGAAGCAATGTTTAGTGTACATGGAAACTCAACATACACTAATGCATCATTTTTCAAACGATCATAACTAATTTTTGTATTAAGCGTTTCTCAATGTGGTATAGTGCATTCGATGCGGATTTTTAAGCTGCGTCGATCTGTGTTATCAGATTTGCGCTAGCTTAAAAAAGCACCGAGATATCAACTGATATAAGTTCACACTTATATCCTCGATTTTCACCCTGAAGAATTATTTTTTTCGTTGAATAACATTGTCCATCGTCTTTGCCTTGAAAAACGGAATCTAAAAACATCTACTTTTTGCTAAATTATTTTGAAATTTTTCGAAAAAATTTTTGTCAAAATGTTTTTGGAAGCAATGTTGAGTGTACATGGAAACTCAACATACACTAATGCATCATTTTTCAAACGATCATAACAAATTTTTGTATTAAGCGTTTCTCAATGTAGTATAGTGCATTCGATGCGGATTTTTGAGCTGCGTCGATCTGTGTTATCAGATTTGCGCTAGCTTGAAAATGCACCGAGATATCAACTGATATAAGTTCACACTTATATCCTCGATTTTCACCCTGAAGAATTAATTTTTTCGTTGAATAACATTGTCCATCGTCTTTGCCTTGAAAAACGGAATCTAAAAACATCTACTTTTCGCTAAATTATCTTGAAATTTTTCGAAAAAATTTTTGTCAAAATGTTTTTGGAAGCAATGTTGAGTGTACATGGAAACTCAACATACACTAATGCATCGTTTTTCAAACGATCATAACAAATTTTATTATTAAGCGTTTCTCAATGTAGTATAGTGCATTCGATGCGGATTGTTGAGCTGCCTCGATCTGTGTTATCAGATTTGCGCTAGCTTAAAAATGCACCGAGATATCAACTGATATGAGTTCACACTTATATCCTCGATTTTCACCCTGAAGAATTAATTTTTTCGTTGAATAACATTGTCCATCGTCTTTGCCTTGAAAAAAGGAATCTAAAAACATCTACTTTTTGCTAAATTATCTTGAAATTTTTCGAAAAAATTTTTGTCAAAATGTTTTTGGAAGCAATGTTGAGTGTACATGGAAACTCAACATACACTAATGCATCATTTTTCAAACGATCATAACTAATTTTTGTATTAAGCGTTTCTCAATGTAGTGTAGTGCATTCGATGCGGATTTTTAAGCTGCGTCGATCTGTGTTATCAGATTTGCGCTAGCTTAAAAAAGCACCGAGATATCAACTGATATAAGTTCACACTTATATCCTCGATTTTCACCCTGAAGAATTATTTTTTTCGTTGAATAACATTGTCCATCGTCTTTGCCTTGAAAAACGGAATCTAAAAACATCTACTTTTTGCTAAATTATTTTGAAATTTTTCGAAAAAATTTTTGTCAAAATGTTTTTGGAAGCAATGTTGAGTGTACATGGAAACTCAACATACACTAATGCATCATTTTTCAAACGATCATAACTAATTTTTGTATTAAGCGTTTCTCAATGTAGTATAGTGCATTCGATGCGGATTTTTGAGCTGCGTCGATCTGTGTTATCAGATTTGCGCTAGCTTGAAAATGCACCGAGATATCAACTGATATAAGTTCACACTTATATCCTCGATTTTCACCCTGAAGAATTAATTTTTTCGTTGAATAACATTGTCCATCGTCTTTGCCTTAAAAAAAGGAATCTAAAAACATCTACTTTTTGCTAAATTATTTTGAAACTTTTCGAAAAAATTTTTGTCAAAATGTTTTTGGAAGCAATGTTGAGTGTACATGGAAACTCAACATACACTAATGCATCGTTTTTCAAACGATCATAACTAATTTTATTATTAAGCGTTTCTCAATGTAGTATAGTGCATTCGATGCGGATTGTTGAGCTGCCTCGATCTGTGTTATCAGATTTGCGCTAGCTTAAAAATGCACCGAGATATCAACTGATATGAGTTCACACTTATATCCTCGATTTTCACCCTGAAGAATTAATTTTTTCGTTGAATAACATTGTCCATCGTCTTTGCCTTGAAAAAAGGAATCT
Source organism: Auanema rhodensis (assembly GCA_964057225.1). Taxonomy (NCBI): domain Eukaryota; kingdom Metazoa; phylum Nematoda; class Chromadorea; order Rhabditida; family Rhabditidae; genus Auanema; species Auanema rhodense. Next base: position 1,119,380 of record OZ059899.1, on the reverse strand, counting down.
AAAAACATCTACTTTTCGCTAAATTATCTTGAAATTTTTCGAAAAAATTTTTGTCAAAATGTTTTTGGAAGCAATGTTGAGTGTACATGGAAACTCAACATACACTAATGCATCATTTTTCAAACGATCATAACTAATTTTTGTATTAAGCGTTTCTCAATGTAGTATAGTGCATTCGATGCGGATTTTTAAGCTGCATCGATCTGTGTTATCAGATTTGCGCTACCTTAAAAAAGCACCGAGATATCAACTGATATAAGTTCACACTTATATCCTCGATTTTCACCCTGAAGAATTATTTTTTTCGTTGAATAACATTGTCCATCGTCTTTGCCTTGAAAAAAGGAATCTAAAAACATCTACTTTTTGCTAAATTATTTTTAAATTTTTCGAAAAAATTTTTGTCAAAATGTTTTTGGAAGCAATGTTGAGTGTACATGGAAACTCAACATACACTAATGCATCATTTTTCAAACGATCATAACTAATTTTTGTATTGAGCATTTCTCAATGTAGTATAGTGCATTCAATGCGGATTTTTGAGCTGCGTCGATCTGTGTTATCAGATTTGCGCTAGCTTAAAAATGCACCGAGATATCAACTGATATAAGTTCACACATATATCCTCGATTTTCACCCTGAAGAATTATTTTTTTCGTTGAATAACATTGTCCATCGTCTTTGCTTTGAAAAACGGAATCTAAAAACATCTACTTTTTGCTAAATTATTTTGAAATTTTTCGAAAAAATTTTTGTCAAAATGTTTTTGGAAGCAATGTTGAGTGTACATGGAAACTCAACATACACTAATGCATCATTTTTCAAACGATCATAACTAATTTTTGTATTAAGCGTTTCTCAATGTAGTATAGTGCATTCGATGCGGATTTTTGAGCTGCGTCGATCTGTGTTATCAGATTTGCGCTAGCTTAAAAATGCACCGAGATATCAACTGATATAAGTTCACACTTATATCCTCGATTTTCACCCTGAAGAATTAATTTTTTCGTTGAATAACATTGTCCATCGTCTTTGCCTTGAAAAACGGAATCTAAAAACATCTACTTTTCGCTAAATTATTTTGAAATTTTTCGAAAAAATTTTTGTCAAAATGTTTTTGGAAGCAATGTTGAGTGTACATGGAAACTCAACATACACTAATGCATCATTTTTCAAACGATCATAACTAATTTTTGTATTAAGCGTTTCTCAATGTAGTATAGTGCATTCGACGCGGATTTTTAAGCTGCGTCGATCTGTGTTATCAGATTTGCGCTAGCTTAAAAAAGCACCGAGATATCAACTGATATAAGTTCACACTTATATCCTCGATTTTCACCCTGAAGAATTATTTTTTTCGTTGAATAACATTGTCCATCGTCTTTGCCTTGAAAAACAGAATCTAAAAACATCTACTTTTTGCTAAATTATTTTGAAACTTTTCGAAAAAATTTTTGTCAAAATGTTTTTGGAAGCAATGTTGAGTGTACATGGAAACTCAACATACACTAATGCATCATTTTTCAAACGATCATAACTAATTTTTGTATTAAGCGTTTCTCAATGTAGTATAGTGCATTCGATGCGGATTTTTGAGCTGCGTCGATCTGTGTTATCAGATTTGCGCTAGCTTAAAAAAGCACCGAGATATCAACTGATATAAGTTCACACTTATATCCTCGATTTTCACCCTGAAGAATTAATTTTTTCGTTGAATAACATTGTCCATCGTCTTTGCCTTGAAAAACGGAATCTAAAAACATCTACTTTTCGCTAAATTATCTTGAAATTTTTCGAAAAAATTTTTGTCAAAATGTTTTTGGAAGCAATGTTGAGTGTACATGGAAACTCAACATACACTAATGCATCATTTTTCAAACAATCATAACTAATTTTTGTATTAAGCGTTTCTCAATGTAGTATAGTGCATTCGATGCGGATTTTTGAGCTGCGTCGATCTGTGTTATCAGATTTGCGCTAGCTTAAAAAAGCACCGAGATATCAACTGATATAAGTTCACACTTATATCCTCGATTTTCACCCTGAAGAATTAATTTTTTCGTTGAATAACATTGTCCATCGTCTTTGCCTTGAAAAACGGAATCTAAAAACATCTACTTTTCGCTAAATTATCTTGAAATTTTTCGAAAAAATTTTTGTCAAAATGTTTTTGGAAGCAATGTTGAGTGTACATGGAAACTCAACATACACTAATGCATCATTTTTCAAACGATCATAACTAATTTTTGTATTAAGCGTTTTTCAATGTAGTATAGTGCATTCGATGCGGATTTTTGAGCTGCGTCGATCTGTGTTATCAAATTTGCGCTAGCTTAAAAATGCACCGAGATATCAACTGATATAAGTTCACACTTATATCCTCGATTTTCACCCTGAAGAATTAATTTTTTCGTTGAATAACATTGTCCATCGTCTTCGCCTTGAAAAACGAAATCTAAAAACATCTACTTTTCGCTAAATTATTTTGAAATTTTTCGAAAAAATTTTTGTCAAAATGTTTTTGGAAGCAATGTTGAGTGTACATGGAAACTCAACATACACTAATGCATCATTTTTCAAACGATCATAACTAATTTTTGTATTAAGCGTTTCTAAATGTAGTATAGTGCATTCGATGCGGATTTTTAAGTTGCGTCGATCTGTGTTATCAGATTTGCGCTAGCTTAAAAAAGCACCGAGATATCAACTGATATAAGTTCACACTTATATCCTCGATTTTCACCCTGAAGTATTATTTTTTTCGTTGAATAACATTGTCCATCGTCTTTGCCTTGAAAAACGGAATCTAAAAACATCTACTTTTCGCTAAATTATCTTGAAATTTTTCGAAAAAATTTTTGTCAAAATGTTTTTGGAAGCAATGTTGAGTGTACATGGAAACTCAACATACACTAATGCATCATTTTTCAAACGATCATAACTAATTTTTGTATTAAGCGTTTTTCAATGTAGTATAGTGCATTCGATGCGGATTTTTGAGCTGCGTCGATCTGTGTTATCAAATTTGCGCTAGCTTAAAAATGCACCGAGATATCAACTGATATAAGTTCACACTTATATCCTCGATTTTCACCCTGAAGAATTAATTTTTTCGTTGAATAACATTGTCCATCGTCTTTGCCTTGAAAAACGGAATCTAAAAACATCTACTTTTCGCTAAATTATTTTGAAATTTTTCGAAAAAATTTTTGTCAAAATGTTTTTGGAAGCAATGTTGAGTGTACATGGAAACTCAACATACACTAATGCATCATTTTTCAAACGATCATAACTAATTTTTGTATTAAGCGTTTCTAAATGTAGTATAGTGCATTCGATGCGGATTTTTAAGTTGCGTCGATCTGTGTTATCAGATTTGCGCTAGCTTAAAAAAGCACCGAGATATCAACTGATATAAGTTCACACTTATATCCTCGATTTTCACCCTGAAGTATTATTTTTTTCGTTGAATAACATTGTCCATCGTCTTTGCCTTGAAAAACAGAATCTAAAAACATCTACTTTTTGCTAAATTATTTTGAAATTTTTCGAAAAAATTTTTGTCAAAATGTTTTTGGAAGCAATGTTGAGTGTACATGGAAACTCAACATACACTAATGCATCATTTTTCAAACGATCATAACTAATTTTTGTATTAAGCGTTTCTCAATGTAGTATAGTGCATTCGATGCGGATTTTTAAGCTGCGTCGATCTGTGTTATCAGATTTGCGCTAGCTTAAAAATGCACCGAGATATCAACTGATATAAGTTCACACTTATATCCTCGATTTTCACCCTGAAGAATTAATTTTTTCGTCGAATCACATTGTCCATCGTCTTTGCCTTAAGAAAAGGAATCTAAAAACATCTACTTTTTGCTAAATTATTTTGAAATTTTTCGAAAAAATTTTTGTCAAAATGTTTTTGGAAGCAATGTTGAGTGTACATGGAAACTCAACATACACTAATGCATCATTTTTCAAACGATCATAACTAATTTTTGTATTAAGCGTTTTTCAATGTAGTATAGTGCATTCGATGCGGATTTTTGAGCTGCGTCGATCTGTGTTATCAAATTTGCGCTAGCTTAAAAATGCACCGAGATATCAACTGATATAAGTTCACACTTATATCCTCGATTTTCACCCTGAAGAATTAATTTTTTCGTTGAATAACATTGTCCATCGTCTTCGCCTTGAAAAACGAAATCTAAAAACATCTACTTTTCGCTAAATTATTTTGAAATTTTTCGAAAAAATTTTTGTCAAAATGTTTTTGGAAGCAATGTTGAGTGTACATGGAAACTCAACATACACTAATGCATCATTTTTCAAACGATCATAACTAATTTTTGTATTAAGCGTTTCTAAATGTAGTATAGTGCATTCGATGCGGATTTTTAAGTTGCGTCGATCTGTGTTATCAGATTTGCGCTAGCTTAAAAAAGCACCGAGATATCAACTGATATAAGTTCACACTTATATCCTCGATTTTCACCCTGAAGTATTATTTTTTTCGTTGAATAACATTGTCCATCGTCTTTGCCTTGAAAAACGGAATCTAAAAACATCTACTTTTCGCTAAATTATCTTGAAATTTTTCGAAAAAATTTTTGTCAAAATGTTTTTGGAAGCAATGTTGAGTGTACATGGAAACTCAACATACACTAATGCATCATTTTTCAAACGATCATAACTAATTTTTGTATTAAGCGTTTTTCAATGTAGTATAGTGCATTCGATGCGGATTTTTGAGCTGCGTCGATCTGTGTTATCAAATTTGCGCTAGCTTAAAAATGCACCGAGATATCAACTGATATAAGTTCACACTTATATCCTCGATTTTCACCCTGAAGAATTAATTTTTTCGTTGAATAACATTGTCCATCGTCTTTGCCTTGAAAAACGGAATCTAAAAACATCTACTTTTCGCTAAATTATTTTGAAATTTTTCGAAAAAATTTTTGTCAAAATGTTTTTGGAAGCAATGTTGAGTGTACATGGAAACTCAACATACACTAATGCATCATTTTTCAAACGATCATAACTAATTTTTGTATTAAGCGTTTCTAAATGTAGTATAGTGCATTCGATGCGGATTTTTAAGTTGCGTCGATCTGTGTTATCAGATTTGCGCTAGCTTAAAAAAGCACCGAGATATCAACTGATATAAGTTCACACTTATATCCTCGATTTTCACCCTGAAGTATTATTTTTTTCGTTGAATAACATTGTCCATCGTCTTTGCCTTGAAAAACAGAATCTAAAAACATCTACTTTTTGCTAAATTATTTTGAAATTTTTCGAAAAAATTTTTGTCAAAATGTTTTTGGAAGCAATGTTGAGTGTACATGGAAACTCAACATACACTAATGCATCATTTTTCAAACGATCATAACTAATTTTTGTATTAAGCGTTTCTCAATGTAGTATAGTGCATTCGATGCGGATTTTTAAGCTGCGTCGATCTGTGTTATCAGATTTGCGCTAGCTTAAAAATGCACCGAGATATCAACTGATATAAGTTCACACTTATATCCTCGATTTTCACCCTGAAGAATTAATTTTTTCGTCGAATCACATTGTCCATCGTCTTTGCCTTAAGAAAAGGAATCTAAAAACATCTACTTTTTGCTAAATTATTTTGAAATTTTTCGAAAAAATTTTTGTCAAAATGTTTTTGGAAGCAATGTTGAGTGTACATGGAAACTCAACATACAATAATGCATCATTTTTCAAACGATCATAACTAATTTGTGTATTAAGCGTTTCTCAATGTAGTATAGTGCATTCGATGCGGATTTTTAAGCTGCGTCGATCTGTGTTATCAGATTTGCGCTAGCTTAAAAAAGCACCGAGATATCAACTGATATAAGTTCACACTTATATCCTCGATTTTCACCCTGAAGTATTATTTTTTCCGTTGAATAACATTGTCCATCGTCTTTGCCTTGAAAAACGGAATCTAAAAACATCTACTTTTCGCTAAATTATCTTGAAATTTTTCGAAAAAATTTTTGTCAAAATGTTTTTGGAAGCAATGTTGAGTGTACATGGAAACTCAACATACACTAATGCATCATTTTTCAAACGATCATAACTAATTTTTGTATTAAGCGTTTTTCAATGTAGTATAGTGCATTCGATGCGGATTTTTGAGCTGCGTCGATCTGTGTTATCAAATTTGCGCTAGCTTAAAAATGCACCGAGATATCAACTGATATAAGTTCACACTTATATCCTCGATTTTCACCCTGAAGAATTAATTTTTTCGTTGAATAACATTGTCCATCGTCTTTGCCTTGAAAAACGGAATCTAAAAACATCTACTTTTCGCTAAATTATTTTGAAATTTTTCGAAAACATTTTTGTCAAAATGTTTTTGGAAGCAATGTTGAGTGTACATGGAAACTCAACATACACTAATGCATCATTTTTCAAACGATCATAACTAATTTTTGTATTAAGCGTTTCTAAATGTAGTATAGTGCATTCGATGCGGATTTTTAAGTTGCGTCGATCTGTGTTATCAGATTTGCGCTAGCTTAAAAAAGCACCGAGATATCAACTGATATAAGTTCACACTTATATCCTCGATTTTCACCCTGAAGAATTATTTTTTTCGTTGAATAACATTGTCCATCGTCTTTGCCTTGAAAAACAGAATCTAAAAACATCTACTTTTTGCTAAATTATTTTGAAACTTTTCGAAAAAATTTTTGTCAAAATGTTTTTGGAAGCAATGTTGAGTGTACATGGAAACTCAACATACACTAATGCATCATTTTTCAAACGATCATAACTAATTTTTGTATTAAGCGTTTCTCAATGTAGTATAGTGCATTCGATGCGGATTTTTGAGCTGCGTCGATCTGTGTTATCAGATTTGCGCTAGCTTAAAAAAGCACCGAGATATCAACTGATATAAGTTCACACTTATATCCTCGATTTTCACCCTGAAGAATTAATTTTTTCGTTGAATAACATTGTCCATCGTCTTTGCCTTGAAAAACGAAATCTAAAAACATCTACTTTTCGCTAAATTATCTTGAAATTTTTCGAAAAAATTTTTGTCAAAATGTTTTTGGAAGCAATGTTGAGTGTACATGGAAACTCAACATACACTAATGCATCATTTTTCAAACGATCATAACTAATTTTTGTATTAAGCGTTTCTCAATGTAGTATAGTGCATTCGATGCGGATTTTTGAGCTGCGTCGATCTGTGTTATCAGATTTGCGCTAGCTTAAAAAAGCACCGAGATATCAACTGATATAAGTTCACACTTATATCCTCGATTTTCACCCTGAAGAATTAATTTTTTCGTTGAATAACATTGTCCATCGTCTTTGCCTTGAAAAACGAAATCTAAAAACATCTACTTTTCGCTAAATTATCTTGAAATTTTTCGAAAAAATTTTTGTCAAAATGTTTTTGGAAGCAATGTTGAGTGTACATGGAAACTCAACATACACTAATGCATCATTTTTCAAACAATCATAACTAATTTTTGTATTAAGCGTTTCTCAATGTAGTATAGTGCATTCGATGCGGATTTTTGAGCTGCGTCGATCTGTGTTATCAGATTTGCGCTAGCTTAAAAAAGCACCGAGATATCAACTGATATAAGTTCACACTTATATCCTCGATTTTCACCCTGAAGAATTATTTTTTTCGTTGAATAACATTGTCCATCGTCTTTGCCTTGAAAAACGGAATCTAAAAACATCTACTTTTCGCTAAATTATTTTGAAATTTTTCGAAAAAATTTTTGTCAAAATGTTTTTGGAAGCAATGTTGAGTGTACATGGAAACTCAACATACACTAATGCATCATTTTTCAAACGATCATAACTAATTTTTGTATTCAGCGTTTCTCAATGTAGTATAGTGCATTCGATGCGGATTTTTAAGCTGCGTCGATCTGTGTTATCAGATTTGCGCTAGCTTAAAAATGCACCGAGATATCAACTGATATAAGTTCACACTTATATCCTCGATTTTCACCCTGAAGAATTATTTTTTTCGTTGAATAACATTGTCCATCGTCTTCGCCTTGAAAAAAGGAATCTAAAAACATCTACTTTTTGCTAAATTATTTTTAAATTTTTCGAAAAAATTTTTGTCAAAATGTTTTTGGAAGCAATGTTGAGTGTACATGGAAACTCAACATACACTAATGCATCATTTTTCAAACGATCATAACTAATTTTTGTATTGAGCGTTTCTCAATGTAGTATAGTGCATTCAATGCGGATTTTTGAGCTGCGTCGATCTGTGTTATCAAATTTGCGCTAGCTTAAAAATGCACCGAGATATCAACTGATATAAATTCACACTTATATCCTCGATTTTCACCCTGAAGAATTATTTTTTTCGTTGAATAACATTGTCCATCGTCTTTGCTTTGAAAAACGGAATCTAAAAACATCTACTTTTTGCTAAATTATTTTGAAATTTTTCGAAAAAATTTTTGTCAAAATGTTTTTGGAAGCAATGTTGAGTGTACATGGAAACTCAACATACACTAATGCATCATTTTTCAAACGATCATAACTAATTTTTGTATTAAGCGTTTCTCAATGTAGTATAGTGCATTCGATGCGGATTTTTGAGCTGCGTCGATCTGTGTTATCAAATTTGCGCTAGCTTAAAAATGCACCGAGATATCAACTGATATAAGTTCACACTTATATCCTCGATTTTCACCCTGAAGAATTAATTTTTTCGTTGAATAACATTGTCCATCGTCTTTGCCTTGAAAAACGGAATCTAAAAACATCTACTTTTCGCTAAATTATTTTGAAATTTTTCGAAAAAATTTTTGTCAAAATGTTTTTGGAAGCAATGTTGAGTGTACATGGAAACTCAACATACACTAATGCATCATTTTTCAAACGATCATAACTAATTTTTGTATTAAGCGTTTCTAAATGTAGTATAGTGCATTCGATGCGGATTTTTAAGTTGCGTCGATCTGTGTTATCAGATTTGCGCTAGCTTAAAAAAGCACCGAGATATCAACTGATATAAGTTCACACTTATATCCTCGATTTTCACCCTGAAGTATTATTTTTTTTGTTGAATAACATTGTCCATCGTCTTTGCCTTGAAAAACAGAATCTAAAAACATCTACTTTTTGCTAAATTATTTTGAAATTTTTCGAAAAAATTTTTGTCAAAATGTTTTTGGAAGCAATGTTGAGTGTACATGGAAACTCAACATACACTAATGCATCATTTTTCAAACGATCATAACTAATTTTTGTATTTAGCGTTTCTCAATGTAGTATAGTGCATTCAATGCGGATTTTTGAGCTGCGTCGATCTGTGTTATCAGATTTGCGCTAGCTTAAAAATGCACCGAGATATCAACTGATATAAGTTCACACTTATATCCTCGATTTTCACCCTGAAGAATTAATTTTTTCGTTGAATAACATTGTCCATCGTCTTTGCCTTGAAAAACGGAAGCTAAAAACATCTACTTTTCGCTAAATTATCTTGAAATTTTTCGAAAAAATTTTTGTCAAAATGTTTTTGGAAGCAATGTTGAGTGTACATGGAAACTCAACATACACTAATGCATCATTTTTCAAACAATCATAACTAATTTTTGTATTAAGCGTTTCTCAATGTAGTATAGTGCATTCGATGCGGATTTTTGAGCTGCGTCGATCTGTGTTATCAGATTTGCGCTAGCTTAAAAATGCACCGAGATATCAACTGATATAAGTTCACACTTATATCCTCGATTTTCACCCTGAAGAATTATTTTTTTCGTTGAATAACATTGTCCATCGTCTTCGCCTTGAAAAAAGGAATCTAAAAACATCTACTTTTTGCTAAATTATTTTTAAATTTTTCGAAAAAATTTTTGTCAAAATGTTTTTGGAAGCAATGTTGAGTGTACATGGAAACTCAACATACACTAATGCATCATTTTTCAAACGATCATAACTAATTTTTGTATTGAGCGTTTCTCAATGTAGTATAGTGCATTCAATGCGGATTTTTGAGCTGCGTCGATCTGTGTTATCAAATTTGCGCTAGCTTAAAAATGCACCGAGATATCAACTGATATAAATTCACACTTATATCCTCGATTTTCACCCTGAAGAATTATTTTTTTCGTTGAATAACATTGTCCATCGTCTTTGCTTTGAAAAACGGAATCTAAAAACATCTACTTTTTGCTAAATTATTTTGAAATTTTTCGAAAAACTTTTTGTCAAAATGTTTTTGGAAGCAATGTTGAGTGTACATGGAAACTCAACATACACTAATGCATCATTTTTCAAAAGATCATAACTAATTTTTGTATTAAGCGTTTCTCAATGTAGTATAGTGCATTCGATGCGGATTTTTGAGCTGCGTCGATCTGTGTTATCAAATTTGCGCTAGCTTAAAAATGCACCGAGATATCAACTGATATAAGTTCACACTTATATCCTCGATTTTCACCCTGAAGAATTAATTTTTTCGTTGAATAACATTGTCCATCGTCTTTGCCTTGAAAAACGGAATCTAAAAACATCTACTTTTCGCTAAATTATTTTGAAATTTTTCGAAAAAATTTTTGTCAAAATGTTTTTGGAAGCAATGTTGAGTGTACATGGAAACTCAACATACACTAATGCATCATTTTTCAAACGATCATAACTAATTTTTGTATTAAGCGTTTCTCAATGTAGTATAGTGCATTCGATGCGGATTTTTGAGCTGCGTCGATCTGTGTTATCAAATTTGCGCTAGCTTAAAAATGCACCGAGATATCAACTGATATAAGTTCACACTTATATCCTCGATTTTCACCCTGAAGAATTAATTTTTTCGTTGAATAACATTGTCCATCGTCTTTGCCTTGAAAAACGGAATCTAAAAACATCTACTTTTCGCTAAATTATTTTGAAATTTTTCGAAAAAATTTTTGTCAAAATGTTTTTGGAAGCAATGTTGAGTGTACATGGAAACTCAACATACACTAATGCATCATTTTTCAAACGATCATAACTAATTTTTGTATTAAGCGTTTCTAAATGTAGTATAGTGCATTCGATGCGGATTTTTAAGTTGCGTCGATCTGTGTTATCAGATTTGCGCTAGCTTAAAAAAGCACCGAGATATCAACTGATATAAGTTCACACTTATATCCTCGATTTTCACCCTGAAGTATTATTTTTTTTGTTGAATAACATTGTCCATCGTCTTTGCCTTGAAAAACAGAATCTAAAAACATCTACTTTTTGCTAAATTATTTTGAAATTTTTCGAAAAAATTTTTGTCAAAATGTTTTTGGAAGCAATGTTGAGTGTACATGGAAACTCAACATACACTAATGCATCATTTTTCAAACGATCATAACTAATTTTTGTATTTAGCGTTTCTCAATGTAGTATAGTGCATTCAATGCGGATTTTTGAGCTGCGTCGATCTGTGTTATCAGATTTGCGCTAGCTTAAAAATGCACCGAGATATCAACTGATATAAGTTCACACTTATATCCTCGATTTTCACCCTGAAGAATTAATTTTTTCGTTGAATAACATTGTCCATCGTCTTTGCCTTGAAAAACGGAAGCTAAAAACATCTACTTTTCGCTAAATTATCTTGAAATTTTTCGAAAAAATTTTTGTCAAAATGTTTTTGGAAGCAATGTTGAGTGTACATGGAAACTCAACATACACTAATGCATCATTTTTCAAACGATCATAACTAATTTTTGTATTAAGCGTTTCTTAATGTAGTATAGTGCTTTCAATGCGGATTTTTGAGCTGCGTCGATCTGTGTTATCAGATTTGCGCTAGCTTAAAAATGCACCGAGATATCAACTGATATAAGTTCACACTTATATCCTCGATTTTCACCCTGAAGAATTATTTTTTTCGTTGAATAACATTGTCCATCGTCTTTGCTTTGAAAAACGGAATCTAAAAACATCTACTTTTTGCTAAATTATTTTGAAATTTTTCGAAAAAATTTTTGTCAAAATGTTTTTGGAAGCAATGTTGAGTGTACATGGAAACTCAACATACACTAATGCATCATTTTTCAAACGATCATAACTAATTTTTGTATTAAGCGTTTCTCAATGTAGTATAGTGCATTCGATGCGGATTTTTGAGCTGCGTCGATCTGTGTTATCAGATTTGCGCTAGCTTAAAAATGCACCGAGATATCAACTGATATAAGTTCACACTTATATCCTCGATTTTCACCCTGAAGAATTAATTTTTTCGTTGAATAACATTGTCCATCGTCTTTGCCTTGAAAAACGGAATCTAAAAACATCTACTTTTCGCTAAATTATTTTGAAATTTTTCGAAAAAATTTTTGTCAAAATGTTTTTGGAAGCAATGTTGAGTGTACATGGAAACTCAACATACACTAATGCATCATTTTTCAAACGATCATAACTAATTTTTGTATTAAGCGTTTCTCAATGTAGTATAGTGCATTCGACGCGGATTTTTAAGCTGCGTCGATCTGTGTTATCAGATTTGCGCTAGCTTAAAAAAGCACCGAGATATCAACTGATATAAGTTCACACTTATATCCTCGATTTTCACCCTGAAGAATTATTTTTTTCGTTGAATAACATTGTCCATCGTCTTTGCCTTGAAAAACAGAATCTAAAAACATCTACTTTTTGCTAAATTATTTTGAAACTTTTCGAAAAAATTTTTGTCAAAATGTTTTTGGAAGCAATGTTGAGTGTACATGGAAACTTAACATACACTAATGCATCATTTTTCAAACGATCATAACTAATTTTTGTATTAAGCGTTTCTCAATGTAGTATAGTGCATTCGATGCGGATTTTTGAGCTGCGTCGATCTGTGTTATCAGATTTGCGCTAGCTTAAAAAAGCACCGAGATATCAACTGATATAAGTTCACACTTATATCCTCGATTTTTCACCCTGAAGAATTAATTTTTTCGTTGAATAACATTGTCCATCGTCTTTGCCTTGAAAAACGAAATCTAAAAACATCTACTTTTCGCTAAATTATCTTGAAATTTTTCGAAAAAATTTTTGTCAAAATGTTTTTGGAAGCAATGTTGAGTGTATATGGAAACTCAACATACACTAATGCATCATTTTTCAAACAATCATAACTAATTTTTGTATTAAGCGTTTCTCAATGTAGTATAGTGCATTCGATGCGGATTTTTGAGCTGCGTCGATCTGTGTTATCAGATTTGCGCTAGCTTAAAAAAGCACCGAGATATCAACTGATATAAGTTCACACTTATATCCTCGATTTTCACCCTGAAGAATTAATTTTTTCGTTGAATAACATTGTCCATCGTCTTTGCCTTGAAAAACGGAATCTAAAAACATCTACTTTTCTCTAAATTATCTTGAAATTTTTCGAAAAAATTTTTGTCAAAATGTTTTTGGAAGCAATGTTGAGTGTACATGGAAACTCAACATACACTAATGCATCATTTTTCAAACGATCATAACTAATTTTTGTATTAAGCGTTTCTCAATGTAGTATAGTGCATTCGATGCGGATTTTTGAGCTGCGTCGATCTGTGTTATCAGATTTGCGCTAGCTTAAAAAAGCACCGAGATATCAACTGATATAAGTTCACACTTATATCCTCGATTTTCACCCTGAAGAATTAATTTTTTCGTTGAATAACATTGTCCATCGTCTTTGCCTTGAAAAACGGAATCTAAAAACATCTACTTTTCGCTAAATTATTTTGAAATTTTTCGAAAAAATTTTTGTCAAAATGTTTTTGGAAGCAATGTTGAGTGTACATGGAAACTCAACATACACTAATGCATCATTTTTCAAACGATCATAACTAATTTTTGTATTAAGCGTTTCTAAATGTAGTATAGTGCATTCGATGCGGATTTTTAAGTTGCGTCGATCTGTGTTATCAGATTTGCGCTAGCTTAAAAAAGCACCGAGATATCAACTGATATAAGTTCACACTTATATCCTCGATTTTCACCCTGAAGTATTATTTTTTTTGTTGAATAACATTGTCCATCGTCTTTGCCTTGAAAAACAGAATCTAAAAACATCTACTTTTTGCTAAATTATTTTGAAATTTTTCGAAAAAATTTTTGTCAAAATGTTTTTGGAAGCAATGTTGAGTGTACATGGAAACTCAACATACACTAATGCATCATTTTTCAAACGATCATAACTAATTTTTGTATTTAGCGTTTCTCAATGTAGTATAGTGCATTCAATGCGGATTTTTGAGCTGCGCGATCTGTGTTATCAGATTTGCGCTAGCTTAAAAATGCACCGAGATATCAACTGATATAAGTTCACACTTATATCCTCGATTTTCACCCTGAAGAATTAATTTTTTCGTTGAATAACATTGTCCATCGTCTTTGCCTTGAAAAACGGAAGCTAAAAACATCTACTTTTCGCTAAATTATCTTGAAATTTTTCGAAAAAATTTTTGTCAAAATGTTTTTGGAAGCAATGTTGAGTGTACATGGAAACTCAACATACACTAATGCATCATTTTTCAAACGATCATAACTAATTTTTGTATTAAGCGTTTCTCAATGTAGTATAGTGCATTCGATGCGGATTTTTAAGCTACGTCGATCTGTGTTATCAGATTTGCGCTAGCTTAAAAATGCACCGAGATATCAACTGATATAAGTTCACACTTATATCCTCGATTTTCACCCTGAAGAATTATTTTTTTCGTTGAATAACATTGTCCATCGTCTTTGCCTTGAAAAACGGAATCTAAAAACATCTACTTTTCGCTAAATTATTTTGAAATTTTTCGAAAAAATTTTTGTCAAAATGTTTTTGGAAGCAATGTTGAGTGTACATGGAAACTCAACATACACTAATGCATCATTTTTCAAACGATCATAACTAATTTTTGTATTAAGCGTTTCTTAATGTAGTATAGTGCATTCAATGCGGATTTTTGAGCTGCGTCGATCTGTGTTATCAGATTTGCGCTAGCTTAAAAATGCACCGAGATATCAACTGATATAAGTTCACACTTATATCCTCGATTTTCACCCTGAAGAATTATTTTTTTCGTTGAATAACATTGTCCATCGTCTTTGCTTTGAAAAACGGAATCTAAAAACATCTACTTTTTGCTAAATTATTTTGAAATTTTTCGAAAAAATTTTTGTCAAAATGTTTTTGGAAGCAATGTTGAGTGTACATGGAAACTCAACATACACTAATGCATCATTTTTCAAACGATCATAACTAATTTTTGTATTAAGCGTTTCTCAATGTAGTATAGTGCATTCGATGCGGATTTTTGAGCTGCGTCGATCTGTGTTATCAGATTTGCGCTAGCTTAAAAATGCACCGAGATATCAACTGATATAAGTTCACACTTATATCCTCGATTTTCACCCTGAAGAATTAATTTTTTCGTTGAATAACATTGTCCATCGTCTTTGCCTTGAAAAACGGAATCTAAAAACATCTACTTTTCGCTAAATTATTTTGAAATTTTTCGAAAAAATTTTTGTCAAAATGTTTTTGGAAGCAATGTTGAGTGTACATGGAAACTCAACATACACTAATGCATCATTTTTCAAACGATCATAACTAATTTTTGTATTAAGCGTTTCTCAATGTAGTATAGTGCATTCGACGCGGATTTTTAAGCTGCGTCGATCTGTGTTATCAGATTTGCGCTAGCTTAAAAAAGCACCGAGATATCAACTGATATAAGTTCACACTTATATCCTCGATTTTCACCCTGAAGAATTATTTTTTTCGTTGAATAACATTGTCCATCGTCTTTGCCTTGAAAAACAGAATCTAAAAACATCTACTTTTTGCTAAATTATTTTGAAACTTTTCGAAAAAATTTTTGTCAAAATGTTTTTGGAAGCAATGTTGAGTGTACATGGAAACTCAACATACACTAATGCATCATTTTTCAAACGATCATAACTAATTTTTGTATTAAGCGTTTCTCAATGTAGTATAGTGCATTCGATGCGGATTTTTGAGCTGCGTCGATCTGTGTTATCAGATTTGCGCTAGCTTAAAAAAGCACCGAGATATCAACTGATATAAGTTCACACTTATATCCTCGATTTTTCACCCTGAAGAATTAATTTTTTCGTTGAATAACATTGTCCATCGTCTTTGCCTTGAAAAACGAAATCTAAAAACATCTACTTTTCGCTAAATTATCTTGAAATTTTTCGAAAAAATTTTTGTCAAAATGTTTTTGGAAGCAATGTTGAGTGTATATGGAAACTCAACATACACTAATGCATCATTTTTCAAACAATCATAACTAATTTTTGTATTAAGCGTTTCTCAATGTAGTATAGTGCATTCGATGCGGATTTTTGAGCTGCGTCGATCTGTGTTATCAGATTTGCGCTAGCTTAAAAAAGCACCGAGATATCAACTGATATAAGTTCACACTTATATCCTCGATTTTTCACCCTGAAGAATTAATTTTTTCGTTGAATAACATTGTCCATCGTCTTTGCCTTGAAAAACGAAATCTAAAAACATCTACTTTTCGCTAAATTATCTTGAAATTTTTCGAAAAAATTTTTGTCAAAATGTTTTTGGAAGCAATGTTGAGTGTATATGGAAACTCAACATACACTAATGCATCATTTTTCAAACAATCATAACTAATTTTTGTATTAAGCGTTTCTCAATGTAGTATAGTGCATTCGATGCGGATTTTTGAGCTGCGTCGATCTGTGTTATCAGATTTGCGCTAGCTTAAAAAAGCACCGAGATATCAACTGATATAAGTTCACACTTATATCCTCGATTTTCACCCTGAAGAATTAATTTTTTCGTTGAATAACATTGTCCATCGTCTTTGCCTTGAAAAACGGAATCTAAAAACATCTACTTTTCTCTAAATTATCTTGAAATTTTTCGAAAAAATTTTTGTCAAAATGTTTTTGGAAGCAATGTTGAGTGTACATGGAAACTCAACATACACTAATGCATCATTTTTCAAACGATCATAACTAATTTTTGTATTAAGCGTTTCTCAATGTAGTATAGTGCATTCGATGCGGATTTTTGAGCTGCGTCGATCTGTGTTATCAGATTTGCGCTAGCTTAAAAAAGCACCGAGATATCAACTGATATAAGTTCACACTTATATCCTCGATTTTCACCCTGAAGAATTATTTTTTTCGTTGAATAACATTGTCCATCGTCTTTGCCTTGAAAAACGGAATCTAAAAACATCTACTTTTCGCTAAATTATTTTGAAATTTTTCGAAAAAATTTTTGTCAAAATGTTTTTGGAAGCAATGTTGAGTGTACATGGAAACTCAACATACACTAATGCATCATTTTTCAAACGATCATAACTAATTTTTGTATTAAGCGTTTCTCAATGTAGTATAGTGCATTCGATGCGGATTTTTAAGCTGCGTCGATCTGTGTTATCAGATTTGCGCTAGCTTAAAAATGCACCGAGATATCAACTGATATAAGTTCACACTTATATCCTCGATTTTCACCCTGAAGAATTATTTTTTTCGTTGAATAACATTGTCCATCGTCTTCGCCTTGAAAAAAGGAATCTAAAAACATCTACTTTTTGCTAAATTATTTTTAAATTTTTCGAAAAAATTTTTGTCAAAATGTTTTTGGAAGCAATGTTGAGTGTACATGGAAACTCAACATACACTAATGCATCATTTTTCAAACGATCATAACTAATTTTTGTATTGAGCGTTTCTCAATGTAGTATAGTGCATTCAATGCGGATTTTTGAGCTGCGTCGATCTGTGTTATCAAATTTGCGCTAGCTTAAAAATGCACCGAGATATCAACTGATATAAATTCACACTTATATCCTCGATTTTCACCCTGAAGAATTATTTTCTTCGTTGAATAACATTGTCCATCGTCTTTGCTTTGAAAAACGGAATCTAAAAACATCTACTTTTTGCTAAATTATTTTGAAATTTTTCGAAAAAATTTTTGTCAAAATGTTTTTGGAAGCAATGTTGAGTGTACATGGAAACTCAACATACACTAATGCATCATTTTTCAAACGATCATAACTAATTTTTGTATTAAGCGTTTCTCAATGTAGTATAGTGCATTCGATGCGGATTTTTGAGCTGCGTCGATCTGTGTTATCAAATTTGCGCTAGCTTAAAAATGCACCGAGATATCAACTGATATAAGTTCACACTTATATCCTCGATTTTCACCCTGAAGAATTAATTTTTTCGTTGAATAACATTGTCCATCGTCTTTGCCTTGAAAAAAGGAATCTAAAAACATCTACTTTTCGCTAAATTATTTTGAAATTTTTCGAAAAAATTTTTGTCAAAATGTTTTTGGAAGCAATGTTGAGTGTACATGGAAACTCAACATACACTAATGCATCATTTTTCAAACGATCATAACTAATTTTTGTATTAAGCGTTTCTAAATGTAGTATAGTGCATTCGATGCGGATTTTTAAGTTGCGTCGATCTGTGTTATCAGATTTGCGCTAGCTTAAAAAAGCACCGAGATATCAACTGATATAAGTTCACACATATATCCTCGATTTTCACCCTGAAGTATTATTTTTTTTGTTGAATAACATTGTCCATCGTCTTTGCCTTGAAAAACAAAATCTAAAAACATCTACTTTTTGCTAAATTATTTTGAAATTTTTCGAAAAAATTTTTGTCAAAATGTTTTTGGAAGCAATGTTGAGTGTACATGGAAACTCAACATACACTAATGCATCATTTTTCAAACGATCATAACTAATTTTTGTATTTAGCGTTTCTCAATGTAGTATAGTGCATTCAATGCGGATTTTTGAGCTGCGTCGATCTGTGTTATCAGATTTGCGCTAGCTTAAAAATGCACCGAGATATCAACTGATATAAGTTCACACTTATATCCTCGATTTTCACCCTGAAGAATTAATTTTTTCGATGAATAACATTGTCCATCGTCTTTGCCTTGAAAAACGGAATCTAAAAACATCTACTTTTCGCTAAATTATTTTGAAATTTTTCGAAAAAATTTTTGTCAAAATGTTTTTGGAAGCAATGTTGAGTGTACATGGAAACTCAACATACACTAATGCATCATTTTTCAAACGATCATAACTAATTTTTGTATTAAGCGTTTCTAAATGTAGTATAGTGCATTCGATGCGGATTTTTAAGTTGCGTCGATCTGTGTTATCAGATTTGCGCTAGCTTAAAAAAGCACCGAGATATCAACTGATATAAGTTCACACATATATCCTCGATTTTCACCCTGAAGTATTATTTTTTTTGTTGAATAACATTGTCCATCGTCTTTGCCTTGAAAAACAAAATCTAAAAACATCTACTTTTTGCTAAATTATTTTGAAATTTTTCGAAAAAATTTTTGTCAAAATGTTTTTGGAAGCAATGTTGAGTGTACATGGAAACTCAACATACACTAATGCATCATTTTTCAAACGATCATAACTAATTTTTGTATTTAGCGTTTCTCAATGTAGTATAGTGCATTCAATGCGGATTTTTGAGCTGCGTCGATCTGTGTTATCAGATTTGCGCTAGCTTAAAAATGCACCGAGATATCAACTGATATAAGTTCACACTTATATCCTCGATTTTCACCCTGAAGAATTAATTTTTTCGATGAATAACATTGTCCATCGTCTTTGCCTTGAAAAACGGAATCTAAAAACATCTACTTTTCGCTAAATTATTTTGAAATTTTTCGAAAAAATTTTTGTCAAAATGTTTTTGGAAGCAATGTTGAGTGTACATGGAAACTCAACATACACTAATGCATCATTTTTCAAACGAACATAACTAATTTTTGTATTAAGCGTTTCTCAATGTAGTATAGTGCATTCGATGCGGATTTTTGAGCTGCGTCGATCTGTGTTATCAAATTTGCGCTAGCTTAAAAATGCACCGAGATATCAACTGATATAAGTTCACACTTATATCCTCGATTTTCACCCTGAAGAATTAATTTTTTCGTTGAATAACATTGTCCATCGTCTTTGCCTTGAAAAACGGAATCTAAAAACATCTACTTTTCGCTAAATTATTTCGAAATTTTTCGAAAAAATTTTTGTCAAAATGTTTTTGGAAGCAATGTTGAGTGTACATGGAAACTCAACATACACTAATGCATCATTTTTCAAACGATCATAACTAATTTTTGTATTAAGCGTTTCTAAATGTAGTATAGTGCATTCGATGCGGATTTTTAAGTTGCGTCGATCTGTGTTATCAGATTTGCGCTAGCTTAAAAAAGCACCGAGATATCAACTGATATAAGTTCACACTTATATCCTCGATTTTCACCCTGAAGTATTATTTTTTTTGTTGAATAACATTGTCCATCGTCTTTGCCTTGAAAAACAGAATCTAAAAACATCTACTTTTTGCTAAATTATTTTGAAATTTTTCGAAAAAATTTTTGTCAAAATGTTTTTGGAAGCAATGTTGAGTGTACATGGAAACTCAACATACACTAATGCATCATTTTTCAAACGATCATAACTAATTTTTGTATTTAGCGTTTCTCAATGTAGTATAGTGCATTCAATGCGGATTTTTGAGCTGCGTCGATCTGTGTTATCAGATTTGCGCTAGCTTAAAAATGCACCGAGATATCAACTGATATAAGTTCACACTTATATCCTCGATTTTCACCCTGAAGAATTAATTTTTTCGATGAATAACATTGTCCATCGTCTTTGCCTTGAAAAACGGAATCTAAAAACATCTACTTTTCGCTAAATTATTTTGAAATTTTTCGAAAAAATTTTTGTCAAAATGTTTTTGGAAGCAATGTTGAGTGTACATGGAAACTCAACATACACTAATGCATCATTTTTCAAACGAACATAACTAATTTTTGTATTAAGCGTTTCTCAATGTAGTATAGTGCATTCGATGCGGATTTTTGAGCTGCGTCGATCTGTGTTATCAAATTTGCGCTAGCTTAAAAATGCACCGAGATATCAACTGATATAAGTTCACACTTATATCCTCGATTTTCACCCTGAAGAATTAATTTTTTCGTTGAATAACATTGTCCATCGTCTTTGCCTTGAAAAACGGAATCTAAAAACATCTACTTTTCGCTAAATTATTTCGAAATTTTTCGAAAAAATTTTTGTCAAAATGTTTTTGGAAGCAATGTTGAGTGTACATGGAAACTCAACATACACTAATGCATCATTTTTCAAACGATCATAACTAATTTTTGTATTAAGCGTTTCTAAATGTAGTATAGTGCATTCGATGCGGATTTTTAAGTTGCGTCGATCTGTGTTATCAGATTTGCGCTAGCTTAAAAAAGCACCGAGATATCAACTGATATAAGTTCACACTTATATCCTCGATTTTCACCCTGAAGTATTATTTTTTTTGTTGAATAACATTGTCCATCGTCTTTGCCTTGAAAAACAGAATCTAAAAACATCTACTTTTTGCTAAATTATTTTGAAATTTTTCGAAAAAATTTTTGTCAAAATGTTTTTGGAAGCAATGTTGAGTGTACATGGAAACTCAACATACACTAATGCATCATTTTTCAAACGATCATAACTAATTTTTGTATTTAGCGTTTCTCAATGTAGTATAGTGCATTCAATGCGGATTTTTGAGCTGCGTCGATCTGTGTTATCA
Organism: Auanema rhodensis; assembly: GCA_964057225.1. NCBI lineage: Eukaryota > Metazoa > Nematoda > Chromadorea > Rhabditida > Rhabditidae > Auanema > Auanema rhodense. Next base: position 1,097,753 of record OZ059899.1, on the reverse strand, counting down.
GATTTGCGCTAGCTTAAAAATGCACCGAGATATCAACTGATATAAGTTCACACTTATATCCTCGATTTTCACCCTGAAGAATTAATTTTTTCGATGAATAACATTGTCCATCGTCTTTGCCTTGAAAAACGGAATCTAAAAACATCTACTTTTCGCTAAATTATTTTGAAATTTTTCGAAAAAATTTTTGTCAAAATGTTTTTGGAAGCAATGTTGAGTGTACATGGAAACTCAACATACACTAATGCATCATTTTTCAAACGATCATAACTAATTTTTGTATTAAGCGTTTCTTAATGTAGTATAGTGCATTCGATGCGGATTTTTGAGCTGCGTCGATCTGTGTTATCAGATTTGCGCTAGCTTGAAAATGCACCGAGATATCAACTGATATAAGTTCACACTTATATCCTCGATTTTCACCCTGAAGAATTAATTTTTTCGTTGAATAACATTGTCCATCGTCTTTGCCTTGAAAAACGGAATCTAAAAACATCTACTTTTCGCTAAATTATTTTGAAATTTTTCGAAAAAATTTTTGTCAAAATGTTTTTGGAAGCAATGTTGAGTGTACATGGAAACTCAACATACACTAATGCATCATTTTTCAAACGATCATAACTAATTTTTGTATTAAGCGTTTCTAAATGTAGTATAGTGCATTCGATGCGGATTTTTAAGTTGCGTCGATCTGTGTTATCAGATTTGCGCTAGCTTAAAAAAGCACCGAGATATCAACTGATATAAGTTCACACTTATATCCTCGATTTTCACCCTGAAGTATTATTTTTTTTGTTGAATAACATTGTCCATCGTCTTTGCCTTGAAAAACAGAATCTAAAAACATCTACTTTTTGCTAAATTATTTTGAAATTTTTCGAAAAAATTTTTGTCAAAATGTTTTTGGAAGCAATGTTGAGTGTACATGGAAACTCAACATACACTAATGCATCATTTTTCAAACGATCATAACTAATTTTTGTATTTAGCGTTTCTCAATGTAGTATAGTGCATTCAATGCGGATTTTTGAGCTGCGTCGATCTGTGTTATCAGATTTGCGCTAGCTTAAAAATGCACCGAGATATCAACTGATATAAGTTCACACTTATATCCTCGATTTTCACCCTGAAGAATTAATTTTTTCGATGAATAACATTGTCCATCGTCTTTGCCTTGAAAAACGGAATCTAAAAACATCTACTTTTCGCTAAATTATTTTGAAATTTTTCGAAAAAATTTTTGTCAAAATGTTTTTGGAAGCAATGTTGAGTGTACATGGAAACTCAACATACACTAATGCATCATTTTTCAAACGAGCATAACTAATTTTTGTATTAAGCGTTTCTCAATGTAGTATAGTGCATTCGATGCGGATTTTTGAGCTGCGTCGATCTGTGTTATCAGATTTGCGCTAGCTTGAAAATGCACCGAGATATCAACTGATATAAGTTCACACTTATATCCTCGATTTTCACCCTGAAGAATTAATTTTTTCGTTGAATAACATTGTCCATCGTCTTTGCCTTGAAAAACGGAAGCTAAAAACATCTACTTTTCGCTAAATTATCTTGAAATTTTTCGAAAAAATTTTTGTCAAAATGTTTTTGGAAGCAATGTTGAGTGTACATGGAAACTCAACATACACTAATGCATCATTTTTCAAACGATCATAACTAATTTTTGTATTAAGCGTTTCTCAATGTAGTATAGTGCATTCAATGCGGATTTTTGAGCTGCGTCGATCTGTGTTATCAGATTTGCGCTAGCTTAAAAATGCACCGAGATATCAACTGATATAAGTTCACACTTATATCCTCGATTTTCACCCTGAAGAATTAATTTTTTCGATGAATAACATTGTCCATCGTCTTTGCCTTGAAAAACGGAATCTAAAAACATCTACTTTTCGCTAAATTATTTTGAAATTTTTCGAAAAAATTTTTGTCAAAATGTTTTTGGAAGCAATGTTGAGTGTACATGGAAACTCAACATACACTAATGCATCATTTTTCAAACGAGCATAACTAATTTTTGTATTAAGCGTTTCTCAATGTAGTATAGTGCATTCGATGCGGATTTTTGAGCTGCGTCGATCTGTGTTATCAGATTTGCGCTAGCTTGAAAATGCACCGAGATATCAACTGATATAAGTTCACACTTATATCCTCGATTTTCACCCTGAAGAATTAATTTTTTTTTTGAATAACATTGTCCATCGTCTTTGCCTTGAAAAACGGAAGCTAAAAACATCTACTTTTCGCTAAATTATCTTGAAATTTTTCGAAAAAATTTTTGTCAAAATGTTTTTGGAAGCAATGTTGAGTGTACATGGAAACTCAACATACACTAATGCATCATTTTTCAAACGATCATAACTAATTTTTGTATTAAGCGTTTCTCAATGTAGTATAGTGCATTCGATGCGGATTTTTAAGCTACGTCGATCTGTGTTATCAGATTTGCGCTAGCTTAAAAATGCACCGAGATATCAACTGATATAAGTTCACACTTATATCCTCGATTTTCACCCTGAAGAATTATTTTTTTCGTTGAATAACATTGTCCATCGTCTTTGCCTTGAAAAACGGAATCTAAAAACATCTACTTTTCGCTAAATTATTTTGAAATTTTTCGAAAAAATTTTTGTCAAAATGTTTTTGGAAGCAATGTTGAGTGTACATGGAAACTCAACATACACTAATGCATCATTTTTCAAACGATCATAACTAATTTTTGTATTAAGCGTTTCTTGATGTAGTATAGTGCATTCGATGCGGATTTTTAAGCTGCGTCGATCTGTGTTATCAGATTTGCGCTAGCTTAAAAATGCACCGAGATATCAACTGATATAAGTTCACACTTATATCCTCGATTTTCACCCTGAAGAATTATTTTTTTCGTTGAATAACATTGTCCATCGTCTTTGCCTTGAAAAACGGAATCTAAAAACATCTACTTTTCGCTAAATTATTTTGAAATTTTTCGAAAAAATTTTTGTCAAAATGTTTTTGGAAGCAATGTTGAGTGTACATGGAAACTCAACATACACTAATGCATCATTTTTCAAACGATCATAACTAATTTTTGTATTAAGCGTTTCTTGATGTAGTATAGTGCATTCGATGCGGATTTTTAAGCTGCGTCGATCTGTGTTATCAGATTTGCGCTAGCTTAAAAATGCACCGAGATATCAACTGATATAAGTTCACACTTATATCCTCGATTTTCACCCTGAAGAATTATTTTTTTCGTTGAATAACATTGTCCATCGTCTTTGCCTTGAAAAACGGAATCTAAAAACATCTACTTTTCGCTAAATTATTTTGAAATTTTTCGAAAAAATTTTTGTCAAAATGTTTTTGGAAGCAATGTTGAGTGTACATGGAAACTCAACATACACTAATGCATCATTTTTCAAACGATCATAACTAATTTTTGTATTAAGCGTTTCTTAATGTAGTATAGTGCATTCGATGCGGATTTTTGAGCTGCGTCGATCTGTGTTATCAGATTTGCGCTAGCTTGAAAATGCACCGAGATATCAACTGATATAAGTTCACACTTATATCCTCGATTTTCACCCTGAAGAATTAATTTTTTCGTTGAATAACATTGTCCATCGTCTTTGCCTTGAAAAACGGAATCTAAAAACATCTACTTTTCGCTAAATTATCTTGAAATTTTTCGAAAAAATTTTTGTCAAAATGTTTTTGGAAGCAATGTTGAGTGTACATGGAAACTCAACATACACTAATGCATCATTTTTCAAACGATCATAACTAATTTTTGTATTGAGCGTTTCTCAATGTAGTATAGTGCATTCAATGCGGATTTTTGAGCTGCGTCGATCTGTGTTATCAGATTTGCGCTAGCTTAAAAATGCACCGAGATATCAACTGATATAAGTTCACACTTATATCCTCGATTTTCACCCTGAAGAATTAATTTTTTCGATGAATGACATTGTCCATCGTCTTTGCCTTGAAAAACGGAATCTAAAAACATCTACTTTTCGCTAAATTATTTTGAAATTTTTCGAAAAAATTTTTGTCAAAATGTTTTTGGAAGCAATGTTGAGTGTACATGGAAACTCAACATACACTAATGCATCATTTTTCAAACGAACATAACTAATTTTTGTATTAAGCGTTTCTCAATGTAGTATAGTGCATTCGATGCGGATTTTTGAGCTGCGTCGATCTGTGTTATCAGATTTGCGCTAGCTTGAAAATGCACCGAGATATCAACTGATATAAGTTCACACTTATATCCTCGATTTTCACCCTGAAGAATTAATTTTTTCGTTGAATAACATTGTCCATCGTCTTTGCCTTGAAAAACGGAATCTAAAAACATCTACTTTTCGCTAAATTATCTTGAAATTTTTCGAAAAAATTTTTGTCAAAATGTTTTTGGAAGCAATGTTGAGTGTACATGGAAACTCAACATACACTAATGCATCATTTTTCAAACGATCATAACTAATTTTTGTATTAAGCGTTTCTCAATGTAGTATAGTGCATTCGATGCGGATTTTTAAGCTACGTCGATCTGTGTTATCAGATTTGCGCTAGCTTAAAAATGCACCGAGATATCAACTGATATAAGTTCACACTTATATCCTCGATTTTCACCCTGAAGAATTATTTTTTTCGTTGAATAACATTGTCCATCGTCTTTGCCTTGAAAAACGGAATCTAAAAACATCTACTTTTTGCTAAATTATTTTGAAATTTTTCGAAAAAATTTTTGTCAAAATGTTTTTGGAAGCAATGTTGAGTGTACATGGAAACTCAACATACACTAATGCATCATTTTTCAAACGATCATAACTAATTTTTGTATTAAGCGTTTCTTAATGTAGTATAGTGCATTCGATGCGGATTTTTGAGCTGCGTCGATCTGTGTTATCAGATTTGCGCTAGCTTGAAAATGCACCGAGATATCAACTGATATAAGTTCACACTTATATCCTCGATTTTCACCCTGAAGAATTAATTTTTTCGTTGAATAACATTGTCCATCGTCTTTACCTTGAAAAACGGAATCTAAAAACATCTACTTTTCGCTAAATTATCTTGAAATTTTTCGAAAAAATTTTTGTCAAAATGTTTTTGGAAGCAATGTTGAGTGTACATGGAAACTCAACATACACTAATGCATCATTTTTCAAACGATCATAACTAATTTTTGTATTAAGCGTTTCTCAATGTAGTATAGTGCATTCGATGCGGATTTTTGAGCTGCGTCGATCTGTGTTATCAGATTTGCGCTAGCTTAAAAATGCACCGAGATATCAACTGATATAAGTTCACACTTATATCCTCAATTTTCACCCTGAAGAATTATTTTTTTCGTTGAATAACATTGTCCATCGTCTTTGCCTTGAAAAACGGAATCTAAAAACATCTACTTTTCGCTAAATTATCTTGAAATTTTTCGAAAAAATTTTTGTCAAAATGTTTTTGGAAGCAATGTTGAGTGTACATGGAAACTCAACATACACTAATGCATCATTTTTCAAACGATCATAACTAATTTTTGTATTAAGCGTTTCTCAATGTAGTATAGTGCATTCGATGCGGATTTTTGAGCTGCGTCGATCTGTGTTATCAGATCTGCGCTAGCTTGAAAATGCACCGAGATATCAACTGATATAAGTTCACACTTATATCCTCGATTTTCACCCTGAAGAATTAATTTTTTCGTTGAATAACATTGTCCATCGTCTTTGCCTTGAAAAACGGAATCTAAAAACATCTACTTTTCGCTAAATTATTTTGAAATTTTTCGAAAAAATTTTTGTCAAAATGTTTTTGGAAGCAATGTTGAGTGTACATGGAAACTCAACATACACTAATGCATCATTTTTCAAACGAACATAACTAATTTTTGTATTAAGCGTTTCTCAATGTAGTATAGTGCATTCGATGCGGATTTTTGAGCTGCGTCGATCTGTGTTATCAGATTTGCGCTAGCTTGAAAATGCACCGAGATATCAACTGATATAAGTTCACACTTATATCCTCGATTTTCACCCTGAAGAATTAATTTTTTCGTTGAATAACATTGTCCATCGTCTTTTCCTTGAAAAACGGAATCTAAAAACATCTACTTTTCGCTAAATTATTTTGAAATTTTTCGAAAAAATTTTTGTCAAAATGTTTTTGGAAGCAATGTTGAGTGTACATGGAAACTCAACATACACTAATGCATCATTTTTCAAACGAACATAACTAATTTTTGTATTAAGCGTTTCTCAATGTAGTATAGTGCATTCGATGCGGATTTTTGAGCTGCGTCGATCTGTGTTATCAGATTTGCGCTAGCTTGAAAATGCACCGAGATATCAACTGATATAAGTTCACACTTATATCCTCGATTTTCACCCTGAAGAATTAATTTTTTCGTTGAATAACATTGTCCATCGTCTTTGCCTTGAAAAACGGAATCTAAAAACATCTACTTTTCGCTAAATTATCTTGAAATTTTTCGAAAAAATTTTTGTCAAAATGTTTTTGGAAGCAATGTTGAGTGTACATGGAAACTCAAAATACACTAATGCATCATTTTTCAAACGATCATAACTAATTTTTGTATTAAGCGTTTCTTAATGTAGTATAGTGCATTCGATGCGGATTTTTGAGCTGCGTCGATCTGTGTTATCAGATTTGCGCTAGCTTGAAAATGCACCGAAATATCAACTGATATAAGTTTACACTTATATCCTCGATTTTCACCCTGAAGAATTAATTTTTTCGTTGAATAACATTGTCCATCGTCTTTGCCTTGAAAAACGGAATCTAAAAACATCTACTTTTCGCTAAATTATCTTGAAATTTTTCGAAAAAATTTTTGTCAAAATGTTTTTGGAAGCAATGTTGAGTGTACATGGAAACTCAACATACACTAATGCATCATTTTTCAAACGATCATAACTAATTTTTGTATTAAGCGTTTCTCAATGTAGTATAGTGCATTTAATGCGGATTTTTGAGCTGCGTCGATCTGTGTTATCAGATTTGCGCTAGCTTAAAAATGCACCGAGATATCAACTGATATAAGTTCACACTTATATCCTCGATTTTCACCCTGAAGAATTAATTTTTTCGATGAATAACATTGTCCATCGTCTTTGCCTTGAAAAACGGAATCTAAAAACATCTACTTTTCGCTAAATTATTTTGAAATTTTTCGAAAAAATTTTTGTCAAAATGTTTTTGGAAGCAATGTTGAGTGTACATGGAAACTCAACATACACTAATGCATCATTTTTCAAACGAACATAACTAATTTTTGTATTAAGCGTTTCTCAATGTAGTATAGTGCATTCGATGCGGATTTTTGAGCTGCGTCGATCTGTGTTATCAGATTTGCGCTAGCTTAAAAATGCACCGAGATATCAACTGATATAAGTTCACACTTATATCCTCGATTTTCACCCTGAAGAATTAATTTTTTCGTTGAATAACATTGTCCATCGTCTTTGCCTTGAAAAACGGAATCTAAAAACATCTACTTTTCGCTAAATTATCTTGAAATTTTTCGAAAAAATTTTTGTCAAAATGTTTTTGGAAGCAATGTTGAGTGTACATGGAAACTCAACATACACTAATGCATCATTTTTCAAACGATCATAACTAATTTTTGTATTAAGCGTTTCTCAATGTAGTATAGTGCATTCAATGCGGATTTTTGAGCTGCGTCGATCTGTGTTATCAGATTTGCGCTAGCTTAAAAATGCACCGAGATATCAACTGATATAAGTTCACACTTATATCCTCGATTTTCACCCTGAAGAATTAATTTTTTCGTTGAATAACATTGTCCATCGTCTTTGCCTTGAAAAACGGAATCTAAAAACATCTACTTTTCGCTAAATTATCTTGAAATTTTTCGAAAAAATTTTTGTCAAAATGTTTTTGGAAGCAATGTTGAGTGTACATGGAAACTCAACATACACTAATGCATCATTTTTCAAACGATCATAACTAATTTTTGTATTAAGCGTTTCTTAATGTAGTATAGTGCATTCGATGCGGATTTTTGAGCTGCGTCGATCTGTGTTATCAGATTTGCGCTAGCTTGAAAATGCACCGAGATATCAACTGATATAAGTTTACACTTATATCCTCGATTTTCACCCTGAAGAATTATTTTTTTCGTTGAATAACATTGTCCATCGTCTTTGCCTTGAAAAACGGAATCTAAAAACATCTACTTTTCGCTAAATTATCTTGAAATTTTTCGAAAAAATTTTTGTCAAAATGTTTTTGGAAGCAATGTTGAGTGTACATGGAAACTCAACATACACTAATGCATCATTTTTCAAACGATCATAACTAATTTTTGTATTAAGCGTTTCTCAATGTAGTATAGTGCATTCAATGCGGATTTTTGAGCTGCGTCGATCTGTGTTATCAGATTTGCGCTAGCTTGAAAATGCACCGAGATATCAACTGATATAAGTTCACACTTATATCCTCGATTTTCACCCTGAAGAATTAATTTTTTCGATGAATAACATTGTCCATCGTCTTTGCCTTGAAAAACGGAATCTAAAAACATCTACTTTTCGCTAAATTATCTTGAAATTTTTCGAAAAAATTTTTGTCAAAATGTTTTTGGAAGCAATGTTGAGTGTACATGGAAACTCAACATACACTAATGCATCATTTTTCAAACGATCATAACTAATTTTTGTATTAAGCGTTTCTCAATGTAGTATAGTGCATTCAATGCGGATTTTTGAGCTGCGTCGATCTGTGTTATCAGATTTGCGCTAGCTTAAAAATGCACCGAGATATCAACTGATATAAGTTCACACTTATATCCTCGATTTTCACCCTGAAGAATTAATTTTTTCGATGAATAACATTGTCCATCGTCTTTGCCTTGAAAAACGAAATCTAAAAACATCTACTTTTCGCTAAATTATTTTGAAATTTTTCGAAAAAATTTTTGTCAAAATGTTTTTGGAAGCAATGTTGAGTGTACATGGAAACTCAACATACACTAATGCATCATTTTTCAAACGAACATAACTAATTTTTGTATTAAGCGTTTCTCAATGTAGTATAGTGCATTCGATGCGGATTTTTGAGCTGCGTCGATCTGTGTTATCAGATTTGCGCTAGCTTAAAAATGCACCGAGATATCAACTGATATAAGTTCACACTTATATCCTCGATTTTCACCCTGAAGAATTAATTTTTTCGTTGAATAACATTGTCCATCGTCTTTGCCTTGAAAAACGGAATCTAAAAACATCTACTTTTCGCTAAATTATTTTGAAATTTTTCGAAAAAATTTTTGTCAAAATGTTTTTGGAAGCAATGTTGAGTGTACATGGAAACTCAACATACACTAATGCATCATTTTTCAAACGAACATAACTAATTTTTGTATTAAGCGTTTCTCAATGTAGTATAGTGCATTCGATGCGGATTTTTGAGCTGCGTCGATCTGTGTTATCAGATTTGCGCTAGCTTAAAAATGCACCGAGATATCAACTGATATAAGTTCACACTTATATCCTCGATTTTCACCCTGAAGAATTAATTTTTTCGTTGAATAACATTGTCCATCGTCTTTGCCTTGAAAAACGGAATCTAAAAACATCTACTTTTCGCTAAATTATCTTGAAATTTTTCGAAAAAATTTTTGTCAAAATGTTTTTGGAAGCAATGTTGAGTGTACATGGAAACTCAACATACACTAATGCATCATTTTTCAAACGATCATAACTAATTTTTGTATTAAGCGTTTCTCAATGTAGTATAGTGCATTCAATGCGGATTTTTGAGCTGCGTCGATCTGTGTTATCAGATTTGCGCTAGCTTAAAAATGCACCGAGATATCAACTGATATAAGTTCACACTTATATCCTCGATTTTCACCCTGAAGAATTAATTGTTTCGTTGAATAACATTGTCCATCGTCTTTGCCTTGAAAAACGGAATCTAAAAACATCTACTTTTCGCTAAATTATCTTGAAATTTTTCGAAAAAATTTTTGTCAAAATGTTTTTGGAAGCAATGTTGAGTGTACATGGAAACTCAACATACACTAATGCATCATTTTTCAAACGATCATAACTAATTTTTGTATTAAGCGTTTCTTAATGTAGTATAGTGCATTCGATGCGGATTTTTGAGCTGCGTCGATCTGTGTTATCAGATTTGCGCTAGCTTGAAAATGCACCGAGATATCAACTGATATAAGTTTACACTTATATCCTCGATTTTCACCCTGAAGAATTAATTTTTTCGTTGAATAACATTGTCCATCGTCTTTGCCTTGAAAAACGGAATCTAAAAACATCTACTTTTCGCTAAATTATCTTGAAATTTTTCGAAAAAATTTTTGTCAAAATGTTTTTGGAAGCAATGTTGAGTGTACATGGAAACTCAACATACACTAATGCATCATTTTTCAAACGATCATAACTAATTTTTGTATTAAGCGTTTCTTAATGTAGTATAGTGCATTCGATGCGGATTTTTGAGCTGCGTCGATCTGTGTTATCAGATTTGCGCTAGCTTGAAAATGCACCGAGATATCAACTGATATAAGTTTACACTTATATCCTCGATTTTCACCCTGAAGAATTAATTTTTTCGTTGAATAACATTGTCCATCGTCTTTGCCTTGAAAAACGGAATCTAAAAACATCTACTTTTCGCTAAATTATCTTGAAATTTTTCGAAAAAATTTTTGTCAAAATGTTTTTGGAAGCAATGTTGAGTGTACATGGAAACTCAACATACACTAATGCATCATTTTTCAAACGAACATAACTAATTTTTGTATTAAGCGTTTCTCAATGTAGTATAGTGCATTCGATGCGGATTTTTGAGCTGCGTCGATCTGTGTTATCAGATTTGCGCTAGCTTAAAAATGCACCGAGATATCAACTGATATAAGTTCACACTTATATCCTCGATTTTCACCCTGAAGAATTAATTTTTTCGTTGAATAACATTGTCCATCGTCTTTGCCTTGAAAAACGGAATCTAAAAACATCTACTTTTCGCTAAATTATCTTGAAATTTTTCGAAAAAATTTTTGTCAAAATGTTTTTGGAAGCAATGTTGAGTGTACATGGAAACTCAACATACACTAATGCATCATTTTTCAAACGATCATAACTAATTTTTGTATTAAGCGTTTCTCAATGTAGTATAGTGCATTCAATGCGGATTTTTGAGCTGCGTCGATCTGTGTTATCAGATTTGCGCTAGCTTAAAAATGCACCGAGATATCAACTGATATAAGTTCACACTTATATCCTCGATTTTCACCCTGAAGAATTAATTTTTTCGATGAATAACATTGTCCATCGTCTTTGCCTTGAAAAACGGAATCTAAAAACATCTACTTTTCGCTAAATTATTTTGAAATTTTTCGAAAAAATTTTTGTCAAAATGTTTTTGGAAGCAATGTTGAGTGTACATGGAAACTCAACATACACTAATGCATCATTTTTCAAACGAACATAACTAATTTTTGTATTAAGCGTTTCTCAATGTAGTATAGTGCATTCGATGCGGATTTTTGAGCTGCGTCGATCTGTGTTATCAGATTTGCGCTAGCTTAAAAATGCACCGAGATATCAACTGATATAAGTTCACACTTATATCCTCGATTTTCACCCTGAAGAATTAATTTTTTCGTTGAATAACATTGTCCATCGTCTTTGCCTTGAAAAACGGAATCTAAAAACATCTACTTTTCGCTAAATTATCTTGAAATTTTTCGAAAAAATTTTTGTCAAAATGTTTTTGGAAGCAATGTTGAGTGTACATGGAAACTCAACATACACTAATGCATCATTTTTCAAACGATCATAACTAATTTTTGTATTAAGCGTTTCTTAATGTAGTATAGTGCATTCGATGCGGATTTTTGAGCTGCGTCGATCTGTGTTATCAGATTTGCGCTAGCTTGAAAATGCACCGAGATATCAACTGATATCAGTTTACACTTATATCCTCGATTTTCACCCTGAAGAATTAATTTTTTCGTCGAATAACATTGTCCATCGTCTTTGCCTTGAAAAACGGAATCTAAAAACATCTACTTTTCGCTAAATTATCTTGAAATTTTTCGAAAAAATTTTTGTCAAAATGTTTTTGGAAGCAATGTTGAGTGTACATGGAAACTCAACATACACTAATGCATCATTTTTCAAACGATCATAACTAATTTTTGTATTAAGCGTTTCTCAATGTAGTATAGTGCATTCAATGCGGATTTTTGAGCTGCGTCGATCTGTGTTATCAGATTTGCGCTAGCTTAAAAATGCACCGAGATATCAACTGATATAAGTTCACACTTATATCCTCGATTTTCACCCTGAAGAATTAATTTTTTCGATGAATAACATTGTCCATCGTCTTTGCCTTGAAAAACGAAATCTAAAAACATCTACTTTTCGCTAAATTATTTTGAAATTTTTCGAAAAAATTTTTGTCAAAATGTTTTTGGAAGCAATGTTGAGTGTACATGGAAACTCAACATACACTAATGCATCATTTTTCAAACGAACATAACTAATTTTTGTATTAAGCGTTTCTCAATGTAGTATAGTGCATTCGATGCGGATTTTTGAGCTGCGTCGATCTGTGTTATCAGATTTGCGCTAGCTTAAAAATGCACCGAGATATCAACTGATATAAGTTCACACTTATATCCTCGATTTTCACCCTGAAGAATTAATTTTTTCGTTGAATAACATTGTCCATCGTCTTTGCCTTGAAAAACGGAATCTAAAAACATCTACTTTTCGCTAAATTATCTTGAAATTTTTCGAAAAAATTTTTGTCAAAATGTTTTTGGAAGCAATGTTGAGTGTACATGGAAACTCAACATACACTAATGCATCATTTTTCAAACGATCATAACTAATTTTTGTATTAAGCGTTTCTTAATGTAGTATAGTGCATTCGATGCGGATTTTTGAGCTGCGTCGATCTGTGTTATCAGATTTGCGCTAGCTTGAAAATGCACCGAGATATCAACTGATATAAGTTTACACTTATATCCTCGATTTTCACCCTGAAGAATTAATTTTTTCGTTGAATAACATTGTCCATCGTCTTTGCCTTGAAAAACGGAATCTAAAAACATCTACTTTTCGCTAAATTATCTTGAAATTTTTCGAAAAAATTTTTGTCAAAATGTTTTTGGAAGCAATGTTGAGTGTACATGGAAACTCAACATACACTAATGCATCATTTTTCAAACGATCATAACTAATTCTTGTATTGAGCGTTTCTTAATGTAGTATAGTGCATTCGATCCGGATTTTTAAGCTGCGTCGATCTGTGTTATCAGATTTCCGCTAGCTTAAAAATGCACCGAGATATCAACTGATATAAGTTCACACTTATATCCTCCATTTTCACCCTGAAGAATTATTTTTTTCGTTGAATAACATTTTTAAGCTGCGTCGATCTGTGTTATCAGATTTCCGCTAGCTTAAAAATGCACCGAGATATCAACTGATATAAGTTCACACTTATATCCTCGATTTTCACCCTGAAGAATTATTTTTTTCGTTGAATAACATTGTCCATCGTCTTTGCCTTGAAAAACGGAATCTAAAAACATCTACTTTTCGCTAAATTATTTTGAAATTTTTCGAAAAAATTTTTGTCAAAATGTTTTTGGAAGCAATGTTGAGTGTACATGGAAACTCAACATACACTAATGCATCATTTTTCAAACGATCATAACTAATTTTTGTATTAAGCGTTTCTTAATGTAGTATAGTGCATTCGATGCGGATTTTTGAGCTGCGTCGATCTGTGTTATCAGATTTGCGCTAGCTTGAAAATGCACCGAGATATCAACTGATATAACTTCACACTTATATCCTCGATTTTCACCCTGAAGAATTAATTTTTTCGATGAATAACATTGTCCATCGTCTTTGCCTTGAAAAACGGAATCTAAAAACATCTACTTTTCGCTAAATTATTTTGAAATTTTTCGAAAAAATTTTTGTCAAAATGTTTTTGGAAGCAATGTTGAGTGTACATGGAAACTCAACATACACTAATGCATCAGTTTTCAAACGAACATAACTAATTTTTGTATTAAGCGTTTCTCAATGTAGTATAGTGCATTCGATGCGGATTTTTGAGCTGCGTCGATCTGTGTTATCAGATTTGCGCTAGTTTGAAAATGCACCGAGATATCAACTGATATAAGTTCACACTTATATCCTCGATTTTCACCCTGAAGAATTAATTTTTTCGTTGAATAACATTGTCCATCGTCTTTGCCTTGAAAAACGGAATCTAAAAACATCTACTTTTCGCTAAATTATTTTGAAATTTTTCGAAAAAATTTTTGTCAAAATGTTTTTGGAAGCAATGTTGAGTGTACATGGAAACTCAACATACACTAATGCATCATTTTTCAAACGATCATAACTAATTTTTGTATTAAGCGTTTCTTAATGTAGTATAGTGGATTCGATGCGGATTTTTGAGCTGCGTCGATCTGTGTTATCAGATTTGCGCTAGCTTGAAAATGCACCGAGATATCAACTGATATAAGTTTACACTTATATCCTCGATTTTCACCCTGAAGAATTAATTTTTTCGTTGAATAACATTGTCCATCGTCTTTGCCTTGAAAAACGGAATCTAAAAACATCTACTTTTCGCTAAATTATCTTGAAATTTTTCGAAAAAATTTTTGTCAAAATGTTTTTGGAAGCAATGTTGAGTGTACATGGAAACTCAACATACACTAATGCATCATTTTTCAAACGATCATAACTAATTCTTGTATTGAGCGTTTCTTAATGTAGTATAGTGCATTCGATCCGGATTTTTAAGCTGCGTCGATCTGTGTTATCAGATTTCCGCTAGCTTAAAAATGCACCGAGATATCAACTGATATAAGTTCACACTTATATCCTCCATTTTCACCCTGAAGAATTATTTTTTTCGTTGAATAACATTTTTAAGCTGCGTCGATCTGTGTTATCAGATTTCCGCTAGCTTAAAAATGCACCGAGATATCAACTGATATAAGTTCACACTTATATCCTCGATTTTCACCCTGAAGAATTATTTTTTTCGTTGAATAACATTGTCCATCGTCTTTGCCTTGAAAAACGGAATCTAAAAACATCTACTTTTCGCTAAATTATTTTGAAATTTTTCGAAAAAATTTTTGTCAAAATGTTTTTGGAAGCAATGTTGAGTGTACATGGAAACTCAACATACACTAATGCATCATTTTTCAAACGATCATAACTAATTTTTGTATTAAGCGTTTCTTAATGTAGTATAGTGCATTCGATGCGGATTTTTGAGCTGCGTCGATCTGTGTTATCAGATTTGCGCTAGCTTGAAAATGCACCGAGATATCAACTGATATAACTTCACACTTATATCCTCGATTTTCACCCTGAAGAATTAATTTTTTCGATGAATAACATTGTCCATCGTCTTTGCCTTGAAAAACGGAATCTAAAAACATCTACTTTTCGCTAAATTATTTTGAAATTTTTCGAAAAAATTTTTGTCAAAATGTTTTTGGAAGCAATGTTGAGTGTACATGGAAACTCAACATACACTAATGCATCAGTTTTCAAACGAACATAACTAATTTTTGTATTAAGCGTTTCTCAATGTAGTATAGTGCATTCGATGCGGATTTTTGAGCTGCGTCGATCTGTGTTATCAGATTTGCGCTAGTTTGAAAATGCACCGAGATATCAACTGATATAAGTTCACACTTATATCCTCGATTTTCACCCTGAAGAATTAATTTTTTCGTTGAATAACATTGTCCATCGTCTTTGCCTTGAAAAACGGAATCTAAAAACATCTACTTTTCGCTAAATTATTTTGAAATTTTTCGAAAAAATTTTTGTCAAAATGTTTTTGGAAGCAATGTTGAGTGTACATGGAAACTCAACATACACTAATGCATCATTTTTCAAACGATCATAACTAATTTTTGTATTAAGCGTTTCTTAATGTAGTATAGTGCATTCGATGCGGATTTTTGAGCTGCGTCGATCTGTGTTATCAGATTTGCGCTAGCTTGAAAATGCACCGAGATATCAACTGATATAAGTTTACACTTATATCCTCGATTTTCACCCTGAAGAATTAATTTTTTCGTTGAATAACATTGTCCATCGTCTTTGCCTTGAAAAACGGAATCTAAAAACATCTACTTTTCGCTAAATTATCTTGAAATTTTTCGAAAAAATTTTTGTCAAAATGTTTTTGGAAGCAATGTTGAGTGTACATGGAAACTCAACATACACTAATGCATCATTTTTCAAACGATCATAACTAATTCTTGTATTGAGCGTTTCTTAATGTAGTATAGTGCATTCGATCCGGATTTTTAAGCTGCGTCGATCTGTGTTATCAGATTTCCGCTAGCTTAAAAATGCACCGAGATATCAACTGATATAAGTTCACACTTATATCCTCCATTTTCACCCTGAAGAATTATTTTTTTCGTTGAATAACATTTTTAAGCTGCGTCGATCTGTGTTATCAGATTTCCGCTAGCTTAAAAATGCACCGAGATATCAACTGATATAAGTTCACACTTATATCCTCGATTTTCACCCTGAAGAATTATTTTTTTCGTTGAATAACATTGTCCATCGTCTTTGCCTTGAAAAACGGAATCTAAAAACATCTACTTTTCGCTAAATTATTTTGAAATTTTTCGAAAAAATTTTTGTCAAAATGTTTTTGGAAGCAATGTTGAGTGTACATGGAAACTCAACATACACTAATGCATCATTTTTCAAACGATCATAACTAATTTTTGTTTTAAGCGTTTCTCAATGTAGTATAGTGCATTCGATGCGGATTTTTGAGCTGCGTCGATCTGTGTTATCAGATTTGCGCTAGTTTGAAAATGCACCGAGATATCAACTGATATAAGTTCACACTTATATCCTCGATTTTCACCCTGAAGAATTAATTTTTTCGTTGAATAACATTGTCCATCGTCTTTGCCTTGAAAAACGGAATCTAAAAACATCTACTTTTCGCTAAATTATTTTGAAATTTTTCGAAAAAATTTTTGTCAAAATGTTTTTGGAAGCAATGTTGAGTGTACATGGAAACTCAACATACACTAATGCATCATTTTTCAAACGAACATAACTAATTTTTGTATTAAGCGTTTCTCAATGTAGTATAGTGCATTCGATGCGGATTTTTGAGCTGCGTCGATCTGTGTTATCAGATTTGCGCTAGTTTGAAAATGCACCGAGATATCAACTGATATAAGTTCACACTTATATCCTCGATTTTCACCCTGAAGAATTAATTTTTTCGTTGAATAACATTGTCCATCGTCTTTGCCTTGAAAAACGGAAGCTAAAAACATCTACTTTTCGCTAAATTATCTTGAAATTTTTCGAAAAAATTTTTGTCAAAATGTTTTTGGAAGCAATGTTGAGTGTACATGGAAACTCAACATACACTAATGCATCATTTTTCAAACGATCATAACTAATTTTTGTATTTAGCGTTTCTCAATGTAGTATAGTGCATTCGATGCGGATTTTTAAGCTACGTCGATCTGTGTTATCAGATTTGCGCTAGCTTAAAAATGCACCGAGATATCAACTGATATAAGTTCACACTTATATCCTCGATTTTCACCCTGAAGAATTATTTTTTTCGTTGAGTAACATTGTCCATCGTCTTTGCCTTGAAAAACGAAATCTAAAAACATCTACTTTTCGCTAAATTATTTTGAAATTTTTTGAAAAAATTTTTGTCAAAATGTTTTTGGAAGCAATGTTGAGTGTACATGGAAACTCAACATACACTAATGCATCATTTTTCAAACGATCATAACTAATTTTTGTATTAAGCGTTTCTTAATGTAGTATAGTGCATTCGATGCGGAGTTTTGAGCTGCGTCGATCTGTGTTATCAGATTTGCGCTAGCTTGAAAATGCACCGAGATATCAACTGATATAAGTTCACACTTATATCCTCGATTTTCACCCTGAAGAATTATTTTTTTCGTTGAATAACATTGTCCATCGTCTTTGCCTTGAAAAACGGAATCTAAAAACATCTACTTTTCGCTAAATTATTTTGAAATTTTTCGAAAAAATTTTTGTCAAAATGTTTTTGGAAGCAATGTTGAGTGTACATGGAAACTCAACATACACTAATGCATCATTTTTCAAACGAACATAACTAATTTTTGTATTAAGCGTTTCTCAATGTAGTATAGTGCATTCGATGCGGATTTTTGAGCTGCGTCGATCTGTGTTATCAGATTTGCGCTAGTTTGAAAATGCACCGAGATATCAACTGATATAAGTTCACACTTATATCCTCGATTTTCACCCTGAAGAATTAATTTTTTCGTTGAATAACATTGTCCATCGTCTTTGCCTTGAAAAACGGAAGCTAAAAACATCTACTTTTCGCTAAATTATCTTGAAATTTTTCGAAAAAATTTTTGTCAAAATGTTTTTGGAAGCAATGTTGAGTGTACATGGAAACTCAACATACACTAATGCATCGTTTTTCAAACGATCATAACTAATTTTATTATTAAGCGTTTCTCAATGTAGTATAGTGCATTCGATGCGGATTGTTGAGCTGCGTCGATCTGTTTTATCAGATTTGCGCTAGCTTAAAAATGCACCGAGATATCAACTGATATGAGTTCACACTTATATCCTCGATTTTCACCCTGAAGAATTAATTTTTTCGTTGAATAACATTGTCCATCGTCTTTGCCTTGAAAAAAGGAATCTAAAAACATCTACTTTTCGCTAAATTATCTTGAAATTTTTCGAAAAAATTTTTGTCAAAATGTTTTTGGAAGCAATGTTGAGTGTACATGGAAACTCAACATACACTAATGCATCATTTTTCAAACAATCATAACTAATTTGTGTATTAAGCGTTTCTCAATGTAGTATAGTGCATTCGATGCGGATTTTTAAGCTGCGTCGATCTGTGTTATCAGATTTGCGTTAGCTTAAAAATGCACCGAGATATCAACTGATATAAGTTCACACTTATATCCTCGATTTTCACCCTGAAGAATTATTTTTTTCGTTGAATAACATTGTCCATCGTCTTTGCCTTAAAAAACGGAATCTAAAAACATTTACTTTTTGCTAAATTATTTTGAAATTTTTCGAAAAAATTTTTGTCAAAATGTTTTTGGAAGCAATGTTGTGTGTACATGGAAACTCAACATACACTAATGCATCATTTTTCAAACGATCATAACTAATTTTTGTATTTAGCGTTTCTCAATGTAGTATAGTGCATTCGATGCGGATTGTTAAGCTACGTCGATCTGTGTTATCAGATTTGCGCTAGCTTAAAAATGCACCGAGATATCAACTGATATAAGTTCACACTTATATCCTCGATTTTCACCCTGAAGAATTATTTTTTTCGTTGAATAACATTGTCCATCGTCTTTGCCTTGAGAAACGGAATCTAAAAACATCTACTTTTCGCTAAATTATTTTGAAATTTTTCGAAAAAATTTTTGTCAAAATGTTTTTGGAAGCAATGTTGAGTGTACATGGAAACTCAACATACACTAATGCATCATTTTTCAAACGATCATAACTAATTTTTGTATTAAGCGTTTCTTAATGTAGTATAGTGCATTCGATGCGGAGTTTTGAGCTGCGTCGATCTGTGTTATCAGATTTGCGCTAGCTTGAAAATGCACCGAGATATCAACTGATATAAGTTCACCTTTATATCCTCGATTTTCACCCTGAAGAATTATTTTTTTCGTTGAATAACATTGTCCATCGTCTTTGCCTTAAAAAACGGAATCTAAAAACATTTACTTTTTGCTAAATTATTTTGAAATTTTTCGAAAAAATTTTTGTCAAAATGTTTTTGGAAGCAATGTTGAGTGTACATGGAAACTCAACATACACTAATGCATCATTTTTCAAACAATCATAACTAATTTGTGTATTAAGCGTTTCTCAATGTAGTATAGTGCATTCGATGCGGATTTTTAAGCTGCGTCGATCTGTGTTATCAGATTTGCGTTAGCTTAAAAATGCACCGAGATATCAACTGATATAAGTTCACACTTATATCCTCGATTTTCACCCTGAAGAATTAATTTTTTCGTTGAATAACATTGTCTATCGTCTTTGCCTTGAAAAATGGAATCTAAAAACATCTACTTTTTGCTAAATTATTTTGAAATTTTTCGAAAAAATTTTTGTCAAAATGTTTTTGGAAGCAATGTTGAGTGTACATGGAAACTCAACATACACTAATGCATCATTTTTCAAACGATCATAACTAATTTTTGTATTGAGCGTTTCTCAATGTAGTATAGTGCATTCAATGCGGATTTTTGAGCTGCGTCGATCTGTGTTATCAGATTTGCGCTAGCTTAAAAATGCACCGAGATATCAACTGATATAAGTTCACACTTATATCCTCGATTTTCACCCTGAAGAATTAATTTTTTCGATGAATAACATTGTCCATCGTCTTTGCCTTGAAAAACGGAATTTAAAAACATCTACTTTTCGCTAAATTATTTTGAAATTTTTCGAAAAAATTTTTGTCAAAATGTTTTTGGAAGCAATGTTGAGTGTACATGGAAACTCAACATACACTAATGCATCATTTTTCAAACGAACATAACTAATTTTTGTATTAAGCGTTTCTCAATGTAGTATAGTGCATTCGATGCGGATTTTTGAGCTGCGTCGATCTGTGTTATCAGATTTGCGCTAGCTTAAAAATGCACCGAGATATCAACTGATATAAGTTCACCTTTATATCCTCGATTTTCACCCTGAAGAATTATTTTTTTCGTTGAATAACATTGTCCATCGTCTTTGCCTTGAAAAACGGAATCTAAAAACATCTTCTTTTCGCTAAATTATTTTGAATATTTTCGAAAAAATTTTTGTCAAAATGTTTTTGGAAGCAATGTTGAGTGTACATGGAAACTCAACATACACTAATGCATCATTTTTCAAACGAACATAACTAATTTTTGTATTAAGCGTTTCTCGATGTAGTATAGTGCATTCGATGCGGATTTTTGAGCTGCGTCGATCTGTGTTATCAGATTTGCGCTAGTTTGAAAATGCACCGAGATATCAACTGATATAAGTTCACACTTATATCCTCGATTTTCACCCTGAAGAATTAATTTTTTCGTTGAATAACATTGTCCATCGTCTTTGCCTTGAAAAACGGAAGCTAAAAACATCTACTTTTCGCTAAATTATCTTGAAATTTTTCGAAAAAATTTTTGTCAAAATGTTTTTGGAAGCAATGTTGAGTGTACATGGAAACTCAACATACACTAATGCATCATTTTTCAAACAATCATAACTAATTTGTGTATTAAGCGTTTCTCAATGTAGTATAGTGCATTCGATGCGGATTTTTAAGCTGCGTCGATCTGTGTTATCAGATTTGCGTTAGCTTAAAAATGCACCGAGATATCAACTGATATAAGTTCACACTTATATCCTCGATTTTCACCCTGAAGAATTATTTTTTTCGTTGAATAACATTGTCCATCGTCTTTGCCTTAAAAAACGGAATCTAAAAACATTTACTTTTTGCTAAATTATTTTGAAATTTTTCGAAAAAATTTTTGTCAAAATGTTTTTGGAAGCAATGTTGTGTGTACATGGAAACTCAACATACACTAATGCATCATTTTTCAAACGATCATAACTAATTTTTGTATTTAGCGTTTCTCAATGTAGTATAGTGCATTCGATGCGGATTTTTAAGCTACGTCGATCTGTGTTATCAGATTTGCGCTAGCTTAAAAATGCACCGAGATATCAACTGATATAAGTTCACACTTATATCCTCGATTTTCACCCTGAAGAATTATTTTTTTCGTTGAATAACATTGTCCATCGTCTTTGCCTTGAAAAACGGAATCTAAAAACATCTACTTTTCGCTAAATTATTTTGAAATTTTTCGAAAAAATTTTTGTCAAAATGTTTTTGGAAGCAATGTTGAGTGTACATGGAAACTCAACATACACTAATGCATCATTTTTCAAACGATCATAACTAATTTTTGTATTAAGCGTTTCTTAATGTAGTATAGTGCATTCGATGCGGAGTTTTGAGCTGCGTCGATCTGTGTTATCAGATTTGCGCTAGCTTGAAAATGCACCGAGATATCAACTGATATAAGTTCACACTTATATCCTCGATTTTCACCCTGAAGAATCAATTTTTTCGTTGAATAACATTGTCTATCGTCTTTGCCTTGAAAAATGGAATCTAAAAACATCTACTTTTTGCTAAATTATTTTGAAATTTTTCGAAAAAATTTTTGTCAAAATGTTTTTGGAAGCAATGTTGAGTGTACATGGAAACTCAACATACACTAATGCATCATTTTTCAAACGATCATAACTAATTTTTGTATTGAGCGTTTCTCAATGTAGTATAGTGCATTCAATGCGGATTTTTGAGCTGCGTCGATCTGTGTTATCAGATTTGCGCTAGCTTAAAAATGCACCGAGATATCAACTGATATAAGTTCACACTTATATCCTCGATTTTCACCCTGAAGAATTAATTTTTTCGATGAATAACATTGTCCATCGTCTTTGCCTTGAAAAACGGAATTTAAAAACATCTACTTTTCGCTAAATTATTTTGAAATTTTTCGAAAAAATTTTTGTCAAAATGTTTTTGGAAGCAATGTTGAGTGTACATGGAAACTCAACATACACTAATGCATCATTTTTCAAACGAACATAACTAATTTTTGTATTAAGCGTTTCTCAATGTAGTATAGTGCATTCGATGCGGATTTTTGAGCTGCGTCGATCTGTGTTATCAGATTTGCGCTAGCTTAAAAATGCACCGAGATATCAACTGATATAAGTTCACCTTTATATCCTCGATTTTCACCCTGAAGAATTATTTTTTTCGTTGAATAACATTGTCCATCGTCTTTGCCTTAAAAAACGGAATCTAAAAACATTTACTTTTTGCTAAATTATTTTGAAATTTTTCGAAAAAATTTTTGTCAAAATGTTTTTGGAAGCAATGTTGAGTGTACATGGAAACTCAACATACACTAATGCATCATTTTTCAAACAATCATAACTAATTTGTGTATTAAGCGTTTCTCAATGTAGTATAGTGCATTCGATGCGGATTTTTAAGCTGCGTCGATCTGTGTTATCAGATTTGCGTTAGCTTAAAAATGCACCGAGATATCAACTGATATAAGTTCACACTTATATCCTCGATTTTCACCCTGAAGAATTAATTTTTTCGTTGAATAACATTGTCTATCGTCTTTGCCTTGAAAAATGGAATCTAAAAACATCTACTTTTTGCTAAATTATTTTGAAATTTTTCGAAAAAATTTTTGTCAAAATGTTTTTGGAAGCAATGTTGAGTGTACATGGAAACTCAACATACACTAATGCATCATTTTTCAAACGATCATAACTAATTTTTGTATTGAGCGTTTCTCAATGTAGTATAGTGCATTCAATGCGGATTTTTGAGCTGCGTCGATCTGTGTTATCAGATTTGCGCTAGCTTAAAAATGCACCGAGATATCAACTGATATAAGTTCACACTTATATCCTCGATTTTCACCCTGAAGAATTAATTTTTTCGATGAATAACATTGTCCATCGTCTTTGCCTTGAAAAACGGAATTTAAAAACATCTACTTTTCGCTAAATTATTTTAAAATTTTTCGAAAAAATTTTTGTCAAAATGTTTTTGGAAGCAATGTTGAGTGTACATGGAAACTCAACATACACTAATGCATCATTTTTCAAACGAACATAACTAATTTTTGTATTAAGCGTTTCTCAATGTAGTATAGTGCATTCGATGCGGATTTTTGAGCTGCGTCGATCTGTGTTATCAGATTTGCGCTAGCTTAAAAATGCACCGAGATATCAACTGATATAAGTTCACCTTTATATCCTCGATTTTCACCCTGAAGAATTATTTTTTTCGTTGAATAACATTGTCCATCGTCTTTGCCTTAAAAAACGGAATCTAAAAACATTTACTTTTTGCTAAATTATTTTGAAATTTTTCGAAAAAATTTTTGTCAAAATGTTTTTGGAAGCAATGTTGAGTGTACATGGAAACTCAACATACACTAATGCATCATTTTTCAAACGAACATAACTAATTTTTGTATTAAGCGTTTCTCAATGTAGTATAGTGCATTCGATGCGGATTTTTGAGCTGCGTCGATCTGTGTTATCAGATTTGCGTTAGCTTAAAAATGCACCGAGATATCAACTGATATAAGTTCACACTTATATCCTCGATTTTCACCCTGAAGAATTAATTTTTTCGTTGAATAACATTGTCTATCGTCTTTGCCTTGAAAAATGAAATCTAAAAACATCTACTTTTTGCTAAATTATTTTGAAATTTTTCGAAAAAATTTTTGTCAAAATGTTTTTGGAAGCAATGTTGAGTGTACATGGAAACTCAACATACACTAATGCATCATTTTTCAAACGATCATAACTAATTTTTGTATTGAGCGTTTCTCAATGTAGTATAGTGCATTCAATCCGGATTTTTGAGCTGCGTCGATCTGTGTTATCAGATTTGCGCTAGCTTAAAAATGCACCGAGATATCAACTGATATAAGTTCACACTTATATCCTCGATTTTCACCCTGAAGAATTAATTTTTTCGATGAATAACATTGTCCATCGTCTTTGCCTTGAAAAACGGAATTTAAAAACATCTACTTTTCGCTAAATTATTTTGAAATTTTTCGAAAAAATTTTTGTCAAAATGTTTTTGGAAGCAATGTTGAGTGTACATGGAAACTCAACATACACTAATGCATCATTTTTCAAACGAACGTAACTAATTTTTGTATTAAGCGTTTCTCAATGTAGTATAGTGCATTCGATGCGGATTTTTGAGCTGCGTCGATCTGTGTTATCAGATTCGCGCTAGTTTGAAAATGCACCGAGATATCAACTGATATAAGTTCACACTTATATCCTCGATTTTCACCCTGAAGAATTAATTTTTTTGTTGAATAACATTGTCCATCGTCTTTGCCTTGAAAAACGGAAGCTAAAAACATCTACTTTTCGCTAAATTATCTTGAAATTTTTCGAAAAAATTTTTGTCAAAATGTTTTTGGAAGCAATGTTGAGTGTACATGGAAACTCAACATACACTAATGCATCATTTTTCAAACGATCATAACTAATTTTTGTATTTAGCGTTTCTCAATGTAGTATAGTGCATTCGATGCGGATTTTTAAGCTACGTCGATCTGTGTTATCAGATTTGCGCTAGCTTAAAAATGCACCGAGATATCAACTGATATAAGTTCACACTTATATCCTCGATTTTCACCCTGAAGAATTATTTTTTTCGTTGAATAACATTGTCCATCGTCTTTGCCTTGAAAAACGGAATCTAAAAACATCTACTTTTCGCTAAATTATTTTGAAATTTTTCGAAAAAATTTTTGTCAAAATGTTTTTGGAAGCAATGTTGAGTGTACATGGAAACTCAACATACACTAATGCATCATTTTTCAAACAATCATAACTAATTTGTGTATTAAGCGTTTCTCAATGTAGTATAGTGCATTCGATGCGGATTTTTAAGCTGCGTCGATCTGTGTTATCAGATTTGCGTTAGCTTAAAAATGCACCGAGATATCAACTGATATAAGTTCACACTTATATCCTCGATTTTCACCCTGAAGAATTATTTTTTTCGTTGAATAACATTGTCCATCGTCTTTGCCTTAAAAAACGGAATCTAAAAACATTTACTTTTTGCTAAATTATTTTGAAATTTTTCGAAAAAATTTTTGTCAAAATGTTTTTGGAAGCAATGTTGTGTGTACATGGAAACTCAACATACACTAATGCATCATTTTTCAAACGATCATAACTAATTTTTGTATTTAGCGTTTCTCAATGTAGTATAGTGCATTCGATGCGGATTTTTAAGCTACGTCGATCTGTGTTATCAGATTTGCGCTAGCTTAAAAATGCACCGAGATATCAACTGATATAAGTTCACACTTATATCCTCGATTTTCACCCTGAAGAATTATTTTTTTCGTTGAATAACATTGTCCATCGTCTTTGCCTTGAAAAACGGAATCTAAAAACATCTACTTTTCGCTAAATTATTTTGAAATTTTTCGAAAAAATTTTTGTCAAAATGTTTTTGGAAGCAATGTTGAGTGTACATGGAAACTCAACATACACTAATGCATCATTTTTCAAACGATCATAACTAATTTTTGTATTAAGCGTTTCTTAATGTAGTATAGTGCATTCGATGCGGAGTTTTGAGCTGCGTCGATCTGTGTTATCAGATTTGCGCTAGCTTGAAAATGCACCGAGATATCAACTGATATAAGTTCACCTTTATATCCTCGATTTTCACCCTGAAGAATTATTTTTTTCGTTGAATAACATTGTCCATCGTCTTTGCCTTAAAAAACGGAATCTAAAAACATTTACTTTTTGCTAAATTATTTTGAAATTTTTCGAAAAAATTTTTGTCAAAATGTTTTTGGAAGCAATGTTGAGTGTACATGGAAACTCAACATACACTAATGCATCATTTTTCAAACAATCATAACTAATTTGTGTATTAAGCGTTTCTCAATGTAGTATAGTGCATTCGATGCGGATTTTTAAGCTGCGTCGATCTGTGTTATCAGATTTGCGTTAGCTTAAAAATGCACCGAGATATCAACTGATATAAGTTCACACTTATATCCTCGATTTTCACCCTGAAGAATTAATTTTTTCGTTGAATAACATTGTCTATCGTCTTTGCCTTGAAAAATGGAATCTAAAAACATCTACTTTTTGCTAAATTATTTTGAAATTTTTCGAAAAAATTTTTGTCAAAATGTTTTTGGAAGCAATGTTGAGTGTACATGGAAACTCAACATACACTAATGCATCATTTTTCAAACGATCATAACTAATTTTTGTATTGAGCGTTTCTCAATGTAGTATAGTGCATTCAATGCGGATTTTTGAGCTGCGTCGATCTGTGTTATCAGATTTGCGCTAGCTTAAAAATGCACCGAGATATCAACTGATATAAGTTCACACTTATATCCTCGATTTTCACCCTGAAGAATTAATTTTTTCGATGAATAACATTGTCCATCGTCTTTGCCTTGAAAAACGGAATTTAAAAACATCTACTTTTCGCTAAATTATTTTGAAATTTTTCGAAAAAATTTTTGTCAAAATGTTTTTGGAAGCAATGTTGAGTGTACATGGAAACTCAACATACACTAATGCATCATTTTTCAAACGAACATAACTAATTTTTGTATTAAGCGTTTCTCAATGTAGTATAGTGCATTCGATGCGGATTTTTGAGCTGCGTCGATCTGTGTTATCAGATTTGCGCTAGCTTAAAAATGCACCGAGATATCAACTGATATAAGTTCACCTTTATATCCTCGATTTTCACCCTGAAGAATTATTTTTTTCGTTGAATAACATTGTCCATCGTCTTTGCCTTAAAAAACGGAATCTAAAAACATTTACTTTTTGCTAAATTATTTTGAAATTTTTCGAAAAAATTTTTGTCAAAATGTTTTTGGAAGCAATGTTGAGTGTACATGGAAACTCAACATACACTAATGCATCATTTTTCAAACAATCATAACTAATTTGTGTATTAAGCGTTTCTCAATGTAGTATAGTGCATTCGATGCGGATTTTTAAGCTGCGTCGATCTGTGTTATCAGATTTGCGTTAGCTTAAAAATGCACCGAGATATCAACTGATATAAGTTCACACTTATATCCTCGATTTTCACCCTGAAGAATTAATTTTTTCGTTGAATAACATTGTCTATCGTCTTTGCCTTGAAAAATGGAATCTAAAAACATCTACTTTTTGCTAAATTATTTTGAAATTTTTCGAAAAAATTTTTGTCAAAATGTTTTTGGAAGCAATGTTGAGTGTACATGGAAACTCAACATACACTAATGCATCATTTTTCAAACGATCATAACTAATTTTTGTATTGAGCGTTTCTCAATGTAGTATAGTGCATTCAATGCGGATTTTTGAGCTGCGTCGATCTGTGTTATCAGATTTGCGCTAGCTTAAAAATGCACCGAGATATCAACTGATATAAGTTCACACTTATATCCTCGATTTTCACCCTGAAGAATTAATTTTTTCGATGAATAACATTGTCCATCGTCTTTGCCTTGAAAAACGGAATTTAAAAACATCTACTTTTCGCTAAATTATTTTGAAATTTTTCGAAAAAATTTTTGTCAAAATGTTTTTGGAAGCAATGTTGAGTGTACATGGAAACTCAACATACACTAATGCATCATTTTTCAAACGAACATAACTAATTTTTGTATTAAGCGTTTCTCAATGTAGTATAGTGCATTCGATGCGGATTTTTGAGCTGCGTCGATCTGTGTTATCAGATTTCCGCTAGCTTAAAAATGCACCGAGATATCAACTGATATAAGTTCACCTTTATATCCTCGATTTTCACCCTGAAGAATTATTTTTTTCGTTGAATAACATTGTCCATCGTCTTTGCCTTAAAAAACGGAATCTAAAAACATTTACTTTTTGCTAAATTATTTTGAAATTTTTCGAAAAAATTTTTGTCAAAATGTTTTTGGAAGCAATGTTGAGTGTACATGGAAACTCAACATACACTAATGCATCATTTTTCAAACAATCATAACTAATTTGTGTATTAAGCGTTTCTCAATGTAGTATAGTGCATTCGATGCGGATTTTTAAGCTGCGTCGATCTGTGTTATCAGATTTGCGTTAGCTTAAAAATGCACCGAGATATCAACTGATATAAGTTCACACTTATATCCTCGATTTTCACCCTGAAGAATTAATTTTTTCGTTGAATAACATTGTCTATCGTCTTTGCCTTGAAAAATGGAATCTAAAAACATCTACTTTTTGCTAAATTATTTTGAAATTTTTCGAAAAAATTTTTGTCAAAATGTTTTTGGAAGCAATGTTGAGTGTACATGGAAACTCAACATACACTAATGCATCATTTTTCAAACGATCATAACTAATTTTTGTATTGAGCGTTTCTCAATGTAGTATAGTGCATTCAATGCGGATTTTTGAGCTGCGTCGATCTGTGTTATCAGATTTGCGCTAGCTTAAAAATGCACCGAGATATCAACTGATATAAGTTCACACTTATATCCTCGATTTTCACCCTGAAGAATTAATTTTTTCGATGAATAACATTGTCCATCGTCTTTGCCTTGAAAAACGGAATTTAAAAACATCTACTTTTCGCTAAATTATTTTGAAATTTTTCGAAAAAATTTTTGTCAAAATGTTTTTGGAAGCAATGTTGAGTGTACATGGAAACTCAACATACACTAATGCATCATTTTTCAAACGAACATAACTAATTTTTGTATTAAGCGTTTCTCAATGTAGTATAGTGCATTCGATGCGGATTTTTGAGCTGCGTCGATCTGTGTTATCAGATTTGCGCTAGCTTAAAAATGCACCGAGATATCAACTGATATAAGTTCACCTTTATATCCTCGATTTTCACCCTGAAGAATTATTTTTTTCGTTGAATAACATTGTCCATCGTCTTTGCCTTAAAAAACGGAATCTAAAAACATTTACTTTTTGCTAAATTATTTTGAAATTTTTCGAAAAAATTTTTGTCAAAATGTTTTTGGAAGCAATGTTGAGTGTACATGGAAACTCAACATACACTAATGCATCATTTTTCAAACGATCATAACTAATTTTTGTATTAAGCGTTTCTCAATGTAGTATAGTGCATTCGATGCGGATTTTTAAGCTGCGTCGATCTGTGTTATCAGATTTGCGTTAGCTTAAAAATGCACCGAGATATCAACTGATATAAGTTCACACTTATATCCTCGATTTTCACCCTGAAGAATTAATTTTTTCGTTGAATAACATTGTCTATCGTCTTTGCCTTGAAAAATGGAATCTAAAAACATCTACTTTTTGCTAAATTATTTTGAAATTTTTCGAAAAAATTTTTGTCAAAATGTTTTTGGAAGCAATGTTGAGTGTACATGGAAACTCAACATACACTAATGCATCATTTTTCAAACGATCATAACTAATTTTTGTATTGAGCGTTTCTCAATGTAGTATAGTGCATTCAATGCGGATTTTTGAGCTGCGTCGATCTGTGTTATCAGATTTGCGCTAGCTTAAAAATGCACCGAGATATCAACTGATATAAGTTCACACTTATATCCTCGATTTTCACCCTGAAGAATTAATTTTTTCGATGAATAACATTGTCCATCGTCTTTGCCTTGAAAAACGGAATTTAAAAACATCTACTTTTCGCTAAATTATTTTGAAATTTTTCGAAAAAATTTTTGTCAAAATGTTTTTGGAAGCAATGTTGAGTGTACATGGAAACTCAACATACACTAATGCATCATTTTTCAAACGAACATAACTAATTTTTGTATTAAGCGTTTCTCAATGTAGTATAGTGCATTCGATGCGGATTTTTGAGCTGCGTCGATCTGTGTTATCAGATTTGCGCTAGCTTAAAAATGCACCGAGATATCAACTGATATAAGTTCACCTTTATATCCTCGATTTTCACCCTGAAGAATTATTTTTTTCGTTGAATAACATTGTCCATCGTCTTTGCCTTAAAAAACGGAATCTAAAAACATTTACTTTTTGCTAAATTATTTTGAAATTTTTCGAAAAAATTTTTGTCAAAATGTTTTTGGAAGCAATGTTGAGTGTACATGGAAACTCAACATACACTAATGCATCATTTTTCAAACAATCATAACTAATTTGTGTATTAAGCGTTTCTCAATGTAGTATAGTGCATTCGATGCGGATTTTTAAGCTGCGTCGATCTGTGTTATCAGATTTGCGTTAGCTTAAAAATGCACCGAGATATCAACTGATATAAGTTCACACTTATATCCTCGATTTTCACCCTGAAGAATTAATTTTTTCGTTGAATAACATTGTCTATCGTCTTTGCCTTGAAAAATGAAATCTAAAAACATCTACTTTTTGCTAAATTATTTTGAAATTTTTCGAAAAAATTTTTGTCAAAATGTTTTTGGAAGCAATGTTGAGTGTACATGGAAACTCAACATACACTAATGCATCATTTTTCAAACGATCATAACTAATTTTTGTATTGAGCGTTTCTCAATGTAGTATAGTGCATTCAATGCGGATTTTTGAGCTGCGTCGATCTGTGTTATCAGATTTGCGCTAGCTTAAAAATGCACCGAGATATCAACTGATATAAGTTCACACTTATATCCTCGATTTTCACCCTGAAGAATTAATTTTTTCGATGAATAACATTGTCCATCGTCTTTGCCTTGAAAAACGGAATTTAAAAACATCTACTTTTTGCTAAATTATTTTGAAATTTTTCGAAAAAATTTTTGTCAAAATGTTTTTGGAAGCAATGTTGAGTGTACATGGAAACTCAACATACACTAATGCATCATTTTTCAAACGATCATAACTAATTTTTGTATTAAGCGTTTCTCAATGTAGTATAGTGCATTCAATGCGGATTTTTGAGCTGCGTCGATCTGTGTTATCAGATTTGCGCTAGCTTAAAAATGCACCGAGATATCAACTGATATAAGTTCACCTTTATATCCTCGATTTTCACCCTGAAGAATTATTTTTTTCGTTGAATAACATTGTCCATCGTCTTTGCCTTAAAAAACGGAATCTAAAAACATTTACTTTTTGCTAAATTATTTTGAAATTTTTCGAAAAAATTTTTGTCAAAATGTTTTTGGAAGCAATGTTGAGTGTACATGGAAACTCAACATACACTAATGCATCATTTTTCAAACGAACATAACTAATTTTTGTATTAAGCGTTTCTCAATGTAGTATAGTGCATTCGATGCGGATTTTTGAGCTGCGTCGATCTGTGTTATCAGATTTGCGCTAGCTTAAAAATGCACCGAGATATCAACTGATATAAGTTCACCTTTATATCCTCGATTTTCACCCTGAAGAATTATTTTTTTCGTTGAATAACATTGTCCATCGTCTTTGCCTTAAAAAACGGAATCTAAAAACATTTACTTTTTGCTAAATTATTTTGAAATTTTTCGAAAAAATTTTTGTCAAAATGTTTTTGGAAGCAATGTTGAGTGTACATGGAAACTCAACATACACTAATGCATCATTTTTCAAACAATCATAACTAATTTGTGTATTAAGCGTTTCTCAATGTAGTATAGTGCATTCGATGCGGATTTTTAAGCTGCGTCGATCTGTGTTATCAGATTTGCGTTAGCTTAAAAATGCACCGAGATATCAACTGATATAAGTTCACACTTATATCCTCGATTTTCACCCTGAAGAATTAATTTTTTCGTTGAATAACATTGTCTATCGTCTTTGCCTTGAAAAATGAAATCTAAAAACATCTACTTTTTGCTAAATTATTTTGAAATTTTTCGAAAAAATTTTTGTCAAAATGTTTTTGGAAGCAATGTTGAGTGTACATGGAAACTCAACATACACTAATGCATCATTTTTCAAACGATCATAACTAATTTTTGTATTGAGCGTTTCTCAATGTAGTATAGTGCATTCAATGCGGATTTTTGAGCTGCGTCGATCTGTGTTATCAGATTTGCGCTAGCTTAAAAATGCACCGAGATATCAACTGATATAAGTTCACACTTATATCCTCGATTTTCACCCTGAAGAATTAATTTTTTCGATGAATAACATTGTCCATCGTCTTTGCCTTGAAAAACGGAATTTAAAAACATCTACTTTTCGCTAAATTATTTTGAAATTTTTCGAAAAAATTTTTGTCAAAATGTTTTTGGAAGCAATGTTGAGTGTACATGGAAACTCAACATACACTAATGCATCATTTTTCAAACGAACGTAACTAATTTTTGTATTAAGCGTTTCTCAATGTAGTATAGTGCATTCGATGCGGATTTTTGAGCTGCGTCGATCTGTGTTATCAGATTTGCGCTAGCTTAAAAATGCACCGAGATATCAACTGATATAAGTTCACACTTATATCCTCGATTTTCACCCTGAAGAATTAATTTTTTCGATGAATAACATTGTCCATCGTCTTTGCCTTGAAAAACGGAATTTAAAAACATCTACTTTTCGCTAAATTATTTTGAAATTTTTCGAAAAAATTTTTGTCAAAATGTTTTTGGAAGCAATGTTGAGTGTACATGGAAACTCAACATACACTAATGCATCATTTTTCAAACGAACATAACTAATTTTTGTATTAAGCGTTTCTCAATGTAGTATAGTGCATTCGATGCGGATTTTTGAGCTGCGTCGATCTGTGTTATCAGATTTGCGCTAGCTTAAAAATGCACCGAGATATCAACTGATATAAGTTCACCTTTATATCCTCGATTTTCACCCTGAAGAATTATTTTTTTCGTTGAATAACATTGTCCATCGTCTTTGCCTTAAAAAACGGAATCTAAAAACATTTACTTTTTGCTAAATTATTTTGAAATTTTTCGAAAAAATTTTTGTCAAAATGTTTTTGGAAGCAATGTTGAGTGTACATGGAAACTCAACATACACTAATGCATCATTTTTCAAACAATCATATCTAATTTGTGTATTAAGCGTTTCTCAATGTAGTATAGTGCATTCGATGCGGATTTTTAAGCTGCGTCGATCTGTGTTATCAGATTTGCGTTAGCTTAAAAATGCACCGAGATATCAACTGATATAAGTTCACACTTATATCCTCGATTTTCACCCTGAAGAATTAATTTTTTCGTTGAATAACATTGTCTATCGTCTTTGCCTTGAAAAATGAAATCTAAAAACATCTACTTTTTGCTAAATTATTTTGAAATTTTTCGAAAAAATTTTTGTCAAAATGTTTTTGGAAGCAATGTTGAGTGTACATGGAAACTCAACATACACTAATGCATCATTTTTCAAACGATCATAACTAATTTTTGTATTGAGCGTTTCTCAATGTAGTATAGTGCATTCAATGCGGATTTTTGAGCTGCGTCGATCTGTGTTATCAGATTTGCGCTAGCTTAAAAATGCACCGAGATATCAACTGATATAAGTTCACACTTATATCCTCGATTTTCACCCTGAAGAATTAATTTTTTCGATGAATAACATTGTCCATCGTCTTTGCCTTGAAAAACGGAATTTAAAAACATCTACTTTTCGCTAAATTATTTTGAAATTTTTCGAAAAAATTTTTGTCAAAATGTTTTTGGAAGCAATGTTGAGTGTACATGGAAACTCAACATACACTAATGCATCATTTTTCAAACGAACGTAACTAATTTTTGTATTAAGCGTTTCTCAATGTAGTATAGTGCATTCGATGCGGATTTTTGAGCTGCGTCGATCTGTGTTATCAGATTTGCGCTAGTTTGAAAATGCACCGAGATATCAACTGATATAAGTTCACACTTATATCCTCGATTTTCACCCTGAAGAATTAATTTTTTCGTTGAATAACATTGTCCATCGTCTTTGCCTTGAAAAACGGAAGCTAAAAACATCTACTTTTCGCTGAATTATCTTGAAATTTTTCGAAAAAATTTTTGTCAAAATGTTTTTGGAAGCAATGTTGAGTGTACATGGAAACTCAACATACACTAATGCATCATTTTTCAAACGATCATAACTAATTTTTGTATTTAGCGTTTCTCAATGTAGTATAGTGCATTCGATGCGGATTTTTAAGCTACGTCGATCTGTGTTATCAGATTTGCGCTAGCTTAAAAATGCACCGAGATATCAACTGATATAAGTTCACACTTATATCCTCGATTTTCACCCTGAAGAATTATTTTTTTCGTTGAATAACATTGTCCATCGTCTTTGCCTTGAAAAACGGAATCTAAAAACATCTACTTTTCGCTAAATTATTTTGAAATTTTTCGAAAAAATTTTTGTCAAAATGTTTTTGGAAGCAATGTTGAGTGTACATGGAAACTCAACATACACTAATGCATCATTTTTCAAACGATCATAACTAATTTTTGTATTAAGCGTTTCTTAATGTAGTATAGTGCATTCGATGCGGAGTTTTGAGCTGCGTCGATCTGTGTTATCAGATTTGCGCTAGCTTGAAAATGCACCGAGATATCAACTGATATAAGTTCACCTTTATATCCTCGATTTTCACCCTGAAGAATTATTTTTTTCGTTGAATAACATTGTCCATCGTCTTTGCCTTAAAAAACGGAATCTAAAAACATTTACTTTTTGCTAAATTATTTTGAAATTTTTCGAAAAAATTTTTGTCAAAATGTTTTTGGAAGCAATGTTGAGTGTACATGGAAACTCAACATACACTAATGCATCATTTTTCAAACAATCATAACTAATTTGTGTATTAAGCGTTTCTCAATGTAGTATAGTGCATTCGATGCGGATTTTTAAGCTGCGTCGATCTGTGTTATCAGATTTGCGTTAGCTTAAAAATGCACCGAGATATCAACTGATATAAGTTCACACTTATATCCTCGATTTTCACCCTGAAGAATTAATTTTTTCGTTGAATAACATTGTCTATCGTCTTTGCCTTGAAAAATGGAATCTAAAAACATCTACTTTTTGCTAAATTATTTTGAAATTTTTCGAAAAAATTTTTGTCAAAATGTTTTTGGAAGCAATGTTGAGTGTACATGGAAACTCAACATACACTAATGCATCATTTTTCAAACGATCATAACTAATTTTTGTATTGAGCGTTTCTCAATGTAGTATAGTGCATTCAATGCGGATTTTTGAGCTGCGTCGATCTGTGTTATCAGATTTGCGCTAGCTTAAAAATGCACCGAGATATCAACTGATATAAGTTCACACTTATATCCTCGATTTTCACCCTGAAGAATTAATTTTTTCGTTGAATAACATTGTCTATCGTCTTTGCCTTGAAAAATGAAATCTAAAAACATCTACTTTTTGCTAAATTATTTTGAAATTTTTCGAAAAAATTTTTGTCAAAATGTTTTTGGAAGCAATGTTGAGTGTACATGGAAACTCAACATACACTAATGCATCATTTTTCAAACGATCATAACTAATTTTTGTATTGAGCGTTTCTCAATGTAGTATAGTGCATTCAATGCGGATTTTTGAGCTGCGTCGATCTGTGTTATCAGATTTGCGCTAGCTTAAAAATGCACCGAGATATCAACTGATATAAGTTCACACTTATATCCTCGATTTTCACCCTGAAGAATTAATTTTTTCGATGAATAACATTGTCCATCGTCTTTGCCTTGAAAAACGGAATTTAAAAACATCTACTTTTCGCTAAATTATTTTGAAATTTTTCGAAAAAATTTTTGTCAAAATGTTTTTGGAAGCAATGTTGAGTGTACATGGAAACTCAACATACACTAATGCATCATTTTTCAAACGAACGTAACTAATTTTTGTATTAAGCGTTTCTCAATGTAGTATAGTGCATTCGATGCGGATTTTTGAGCTGCGTCGATCTGTGTTATCAGATTTGCGCTAGTTTGAAAATGCACCGAGATATCAACTGATATAAGTTCACACTTATATCCTCGATTTTCACCCTGAAGAATTAATTTTTTCGTTGAATAACATTGTCCATCGTCTTTGCCTTGAAAAACGGAAGCTAAAAACATCTACTTTTCGCTGAATTATCTTGAAATTTTTCGAAAAAATTTTTGTCAAAATGTTTTTGGAAGCAATGTTGAGTGTACATGGAAACTCAACATACACTAATGCATCATTTTTCAAACGATCATAACTAATTTTTGTATTTAGCGTTTCTCAATGTAGTATAGTGCATTCGATGCGGATTTTTAAGCTACGTCGATCTGTGTTATCAGATTTGCGCTAGCTTAAAAATGCACCGAGATATCAACTGATATAAGTTCACACTTATATCCTCGATTTTCACCCTGAAGAATTATTTTTTTCGTTGAATAACATTGTCCATCGTCTTTGCCTTGAAAAACGGAATCTAAAAACATCTACTTTTCGCTAAATTATTTTGAAATTTTTCGAAAAAATTTTTGTCAAAATGTTTTTGGAAGCAATGTTGAGTGTACATGGAAACTCAACATACACTAATGCATCATTTTTCAAACGATCATAACTAATTTTTGTATTAAGCGTTTCTTAATGTAGTATAGTGCATTCGATGCGGAGTTTTGAGCTGCGTCGATCTGTGTTATCAGATTTGCGCTAGCTTGAAAATGCACCGAGATATCAACTGATATAAGTTCACCTTTATATCCTCGATTTTCACCCTGAAGAATTATTTTTTTCGTTGAATAACATTGTCCATCGTCTTTGCCTTAAAAAACGGAATCTAAAAACATTTACTTTTTGCTAAATTATTTTGAAATTTTTCGAAAAAATTTTTGTCAAAATGTTTTTGGAAGCAATGTTGAGTGTACATGGAAACTCAACATACACTAATGCATCATTTTTCAAACAATCATAACTAATTTGTGTATTAAGCGTTTCTCAATGTAGTATAGTGCATTCGATGCGGATTTTTAAGCTGCGTCGATCTGTGTTATCAGATTTGCGTTAGCTTAAAAATGCACCGAGATATCAACTGATATAAGTTCACACTTATATCCTCGATTTTCACCCTGAAGAATTAATTTTTTCGTTGAATAACATTGTCTATCGTCTTTGCCTTGAAAAATGGAATCTAAAAACATCTACTTTTTGCTAAATTATTTTGAAATTTTTCGAAAAAATTTTTGTCAAAATGTTTTTGGAAGCAATGTTGAGTGTACATGGAAACTCAACATACACTAATGCATCATTTTTCAAACGATCATAACTAATTTTTGTATTGAGCGTTTCTCAATGTAGTATAGTGCATTCAATGCGGATTTTTGAGCTGCGTCGATCTGTGTTATCAGATTTGCGCTAGCTTAAAAATGCACCGAGATATCAACTGATATAAGTTCACACTTATATCCTCGATTTTCACCCTGAAGAATTAATTTTTTCGATGAATAACATTGTCCATCGTCTTTGCCTTGAAAAACGGAATTTAAAAACATCTACTTTTCGCTAAATTATTTTGAAATTTTTCGAAAAAATTTTTGTCAAAATGTTTTTGGAAGCAATGTTGAGTGTACATGGAAACTCAACATACACTAATGCATCATTTTTCAAACGAACATAACTAATTTTTGTATTAAGCGTTTCTCAATGTAGTATAGTGCATTCGATGCGGATTTTTGAGCTGCGTCGATCTGTGTTATCAGATTTGCGCTAGCTTGAAAATGCACCGAGATATCAACTGATATAAGTTCACACTTATATCCTCGATTTTCACCCTGAAGAATTAATTTTTTCGTTGAATAACATTGTCCATCGTCTTTGCCTTGAAAAACGGAATCTAAAAACATCTACTTTTCGCTAAATTATCTTGAAATTTTTCGAAAAAATTTTTGTCAAAATGTTTTTGGAAGCAATGTTGAGTGTACATGGAAACTCAACATACACTAATGCATCATTTTTCAAACGATCATAACTAATTTTTGTATTAAGCGTTTCTCAATGTAGTATAGTGCATTCGATGCGGATTTTTAAGTTACGTCGATCTGTGTTATCAGATTTGCGCTAGCTTAAAAATGCACCGAGATATCAACTGATATAAGTTCACACTTATATCCTCGATTTTCACCCTGAAGAATTATTTTTTTCGTTGAATAACATTGTCCATCGTCTTTGCCTTGAAAAACGGAATCTAAAAACATCTACTTTTCGCTAAATTATCTTGAAATTTTTCGAAAAAATTTTTGTCAAACTGTTTTTGGAAGCAATGTTGAGTGTACATGGAAACTCAACATACACTAATGCATCATTTTTCAAACGATCATAACTAATTTTTGTATTAAGCGTTTCTCAATGTAGTATAGTGCATTCAATGCGGATTTTTGAGCTGCGTCGATCTGTGTTATCAGATTTGCGCTAGCTTAAAAATGCACCGAGATATCAACTGATATAAGTTCACACTTATATCCTCGATTTTCACCCTGAAGAATTATTTTTTTCGTTGAATAACATTGTCCATCGTCTTTGCCTTGAAAAACGGAATCTAAAAACATCTACTTTTCGCTAAATTATCTTGAAATTTTTCGAGAAAATTTTTGTCAAAATGTTTTTGGAAGCAATGTTGAGTGTACATGGAAACTCAACATACACTAATGCATCATTTTTCAAACGATCATAACTAATTTTTGTATTGAGCGTTTCTCAATGTAGTATAGTGCATTCGATGCGGATTTTTGAGCTGCGTCGATCTGTGTTATCAGATTTGCGCTAACTTGAAAATGCACCGAGATATCAACTGATATAAGTTCACACTTATATCCTCGATTTTCACCCTGAAGAATTAATTTTTTCGTTGAATAACATTGTCCATCGTCTTTGGCTTGAAAAACGGAATCTAAAAACATCTACTTTTCGCTAAATTATCTTGAAATTTTTCGAAAAAATTTTTGTCAAAATGTTTTTGGAAGCAATGTTGAGTGTACATCGAAACTCAACATACACTAATGCATCATTTTTCAAACAATCATAACTAATTTTTGTATTAAGCGTTTCTCAATGTAGTATAGTGCACTCGATGCGGATTTTTGAGCTGCGTCGATCTGTGTTATCAGATTTGCGCTAGCTTAAAAAAGCACCGAGATATCAACTGATATAAGTTCACACTTATATCCTCGATTTTCACCCTGAAGAATTAATTTTTTCGATGAATAACATTGTCCATCGTCTTTGCCTTGAAAAACGGAATCTAAAAACATCTACTTTTCGCTAAATTATTTTGAAATTTTTCGAAAAAATTTTTGTCAAAATGTTTTTGGAAGCAATGTTGAGTGTACATGGAAACTCAACATACACTAATGCATCATTTTTCAAACGAACATAACTAATTTTTGTATTAAGCGTTTCTTAATGTAATATAGTGCATTCGATGCGGATTTTTGAGCTGCGTCGATCTGTGTTATCAGATTTGCGCTAGCTTGAAAATGCACCGAGATATCAACTGATATAAGTTCACACTTATATCCTCGATTTTCACCCTGAAGAATTAATTTTTTCGTTGAATAACATTGTCCATCGTCTTTGCCTTGAAAAACGGAATCTAAAAACATCTACTTTTCGCTAAATTATCTCGAAATTTTTCGAAAAAATTTTTGTCAAAATGTTTTTGGAAGCAATGTTGAGTGTACATGGAAACTCAACATACACTAATGCATCATTTTTCAAACAATCATAACTAATTTTTGTATTAAGCGTTTCTCAATGTAGTATAGTGCATTCAATGCGGATTTTTGAGCTGCGTCGATCTGTGTTATCAGATTTGCGCTA
The DNA here is from genome assembly GCA_964057225.1 of Auanema rhodensis. Classification (NCBI taxonomy): domain Eukaryota; kingdom Metazoa; phylum Nematoda; class Chromadorea; order Rhabditida; family Rhabditidae; genus Auanema; species Auanema rhodense. The sequence continues at coordinate 1,057,332 of OZ059899.1, read as the reverse complement.
GCTTAAAAATGCACCGAGATATCAACTGATATAAGTTCACACTTATATCCTCGATTTTCACCCTGAAGAATTATTTTTTTCGTTGAATAACATTGTCCATCGTCTTTGCCTTGAAAAACGGAATCTAAAAACATCTACTTTTCGCTAAATTATCTTGAAATTTTTCGAAAAAATTTTTGTCAAAATGTTTTTGGAAGCAATGTTGAGTGTACATGGAAACTCAACATACACTAATGCATCATTTTTCAAACAATCATAACTAATTTTTGTATTAAGCGTTTCTCAATGTAGTATAGTGCATTCAATGCGGATTTTTGAGCTGCGTCGATCTGTGTTATCAGATTTGCGCTAGCTTAAAAATGCACCGAGATATCAACTGATATAAGTTCACACTTATATCCTCGATTTTCACCCTGAAGAATTATTTTTTTCGTTGAATAACATTGTCCATCGTCTTTGCCTTGAAAAACGGAATCTAAAAACATCTACTTTTCGCTAAATTATCTTGAAATTTTTCGAGAAAATTTTTGTCAAAATGTTTTTGGAAGCAATGTTGAGTGTACATGGAAACTCAACATACACTAATGCATCATTTTTCAAACGATCATAACTAATTTTTGTATTGAGCGTTTCTCAATGTAGTATAGTGCATTCGATGCGGATTTTTGAGCTGCGTCGATCTGTGTTATCAGATTTGCGCTAACTTGAAAATGCACCGAGATATCAACTGATATAAGTTCACACTTATATCCTCGATTTTCACCCTGAAGAATTAATTTTTTCGTTGAATAACATTGTCCATCGTCTTTGCCTTGAAAAACGGAATCTAAAAACATCTACTTTTCGCTAAATTATCTTGAAATTTTTCGAAAAAATTTTTGTCAAAATGTTTTTGGAAGCAATGTTGAGTGTACATCGAAACTCAACATACACTAATGCATCATTTTTCAAACAATCATAACTAATTTTTGTATTAAGCGTTTCTCAATGTAGTATAGTGCACTCGATGCGGATTTTTGAGCTGCGTCGATCTGTGTTATCAGATTTGCGCTAGCTTAAAAAAGCACCGAGATATCAACTGATATAAGTTCACACTTATATCCTCGATTTTCACCCTGAAGAATTAATTTTTTCGATGAATAACATTGTCCATCGTCTTTGCCTTGAAAAACGGAATCTAAAAACATCTACTTTTCGCTAAATTATTTTGAAATTTTTCGAAAAAATTTTTGTCAAAATGTTTTTGGAAGCAATGTTGAGTGTACATGGAAACTCAACATACACTAATGCATCATTTTTCAAACGAACATAACTAATTTTTGTATTAAGCGTTTCTTAATGTAATATAGTGCATTCGATGCGGATTTTTGAGCTGCGTCGATCTGTGTTATCAGATTTGCGCTAGCTTGAAAATGCACCGAGATATCAACTGATATAAGTTCACACTTATATCCTCGATTTTCACCCTGAAGAATTAATTTTTTCGTTGAATAACATTGTCCATCGTCTTTGCCTTGAAAAACGGAATCTAAAAACATCTACTTTTCGCTAAATTATCTTGAAATTTTTCGAAAAAATTTTTGTCAAAATGTTTTTGGAAGCAATGTTGAGTGTACATGGAAACTCAACATACACTAATGCATCATTTTTCAAACAATCATAACTAATTTTTGTATTAAGCGTTTCTCAATGTAGTATAGTGCATTCGATGCGGATTTTTGAGCTGCGTCGATCTGTGTTATCAGATTTGCGCTAGCTGAAAAAAGCACCGAGATATCAACTGATATAAGTTCACACTTATATCCTCGATTTTCACCCTGAAGAATTAATTTTTTCGATGAATAACATTGTCCATCGTCTTTGCCTTGAAAAACGGAATCTAAAAACATCTACTTTTCGCTAAATTATTTTGAAATTTTTCGAAAAAATTTTTGTCAAAATGTTTTTGGAAGCAATGTTGAGTGTACATGGAAACTCAACATACACTAATGCATCATTTTTCAAACGAACATAACTAATTTTTGTATTAAGCGTTTCTTAATGTAATATAGTGCATTCGATGCGGATTTTTGAGCTGCGTCGATCTGTGTTATCAGATTTGCGCTAGCTTGAAAATGCACCGAGATATCAACTGATATAAGTTCACACTTATATCCTCGATTTTCACCCTGAAGAATTAATTTTTTCGTTGAATAACATTGTCCATCGTCTTTGCCTTGAAAAACGGAATCTAAAAACATCTACTTTTCGCTAAATTATCTTGAAATTTTTCGAAAAAATTTTTGTCAAAATGTTTTTGGAAGCAATGTTGAGTGTACATGGAAACTCAACATACACTAATGCATCATTTTTCAAACGATCATAACTAATTTTTGTATCAAGCGTTTCTCAATGTAGTTTAGTGCATTCGATGCGGATTTTTAAGCTGCGTCGATCTGTGTTATCAGATTTGCGCTAGCTTAAAAATGCACCGAGATATCAACTGATATAAGTTCACACTTATATCCTCGATTTTCACCCTGAAGAATTATTTTTTTCGTTGAATAACATTGTCCATCGTCTTTGCCTTGAAAAACGGAATCTAAAAACATCTACTTTTCGCTAAATTATTTTGAAATTTTTCGAAAAAATTTTTGTCAAAATGTTTTTGGAAGCAATATTGAGTGTACATGGAAACTCAACATACACTAATACATCATTTTTCAAACGATCATAACTAATTTTTGTATTGAGCGTTTCTCAATGTAGTATAGTGCATTCAATGCGAATTTTTGAGCTGCGTCGATCTGTGTTATCAGATTTGCGCTAGCTTAAAAATGCACCGAGATATCAACTGATATAAGTTCACACTTATATCCTCGATTTTCACCCTGAAGAATTAATTTTTTCGATGAATAACATTGTCCATCGTCTTTGCCTTGAAAAACGGAATTTCAAAACATCTACTTTTCGCTAAATTATTTTGAAATTTTTCGAAAAAATTTTTGTCAAAATGTTTTTGGAAGCAATGTTGAGTGTACATGGAAACTCAACATACACTAATGCATCATTTTTCAAACGAACATAACTAATTTTTGTAATAAGCGTTTCTCAATGTAGTATAGTGCATTCGATGCGGATTTTTGAGCTGCGTCGATCTGTGTTATCAGATTTGCGCTAGCTTGAAAATGCACCGAGATATCAACTGATATAAGTTCACACTTATATCCTCGATTTTCACCCTGAAGAATTAATTTTTTCGTTGAATAACATTGTCCATCGTCTTTGCCTTGAAAAACGGAATCTAAAAACATCTACTTTTCGCTAAATTATCTTGAAATTTTTCGAAAAAATTTTTGTCAAAATGTTTTTGGAAGCAATGTTGAGTGTACATGGAAACTCAACATACACTAATGCATCATTTTTCAAACGATCATAACTAATTTTTGTATTAAGCGTTTCTCAATGTAGTATAGTGCATTCGATGCGGATTTTTAAGCTACGTCGATCTGTGTTATCAGATTTGCGCTAGCTTAAAAATGCACCGAGATATCAACTGATATAAGTTCACACTTATATCCTCGATTTTCACCCTGAAGAATTATTTTTTTCGTTGAATAACATTGTCCATCGTCTTTGCCTTGAAAAACGGAATCTAAAAACATCTACTTTTCGCTAAATTATCTTGAAATTTTTCGAAAAAATTTTTGTCAAACTGTTTTTGGAAGCAATGTTGAGTGTACATGGAAACTCAACATACACTAATGCATCATTTTTCAAACGATCATAACTAATTTTTGTATTAAGCGTTTCTCAATGTAGTATAGTGCATTCAATGCGGATTTTTGAGCTGTGTCGATCTGTGTTATCAGATTTGCGCTAGCTTAAAAATGCACCGAGATATCAACTGATATAAGTTCACACTTATATCCTCGATTTTCACCCTGAAGAATTATTTTTTTCGTTGAATAACATTGTCCATCGTCTTTGCCTTGAAAAACGGAATCTAAAAACATCTACTTTTCGCTAAATTATCTTGAAATTTTTCGAAAAAATTTTTGTCAAAATGTTTTTGGAAGCAATGTTGAGTGTACATGGAAACTCAACATACACTAATGCATCATTTTTCAAACGATCATAACTAATTTTTGTATTAAGCGTTTCTCAATGTAGTATAGTGCATTCAATGCGGATTTTTGAGCTGCGTCGATCTGTGTTATCAGATTTGCGCTAGCTTAAAAATGCACCGAGATATCAACTGATATAAGTTCACACTTATATCCTCGATTTTCACCCTGAAGAATTAATTTTTTCGATGAATAACATTGTCCATCGTCTTTGCCTTGAAAAACGGAATTTAAAAACATCTACTTTTTGCTAAATTATTTTGAAATTTTTCGAAAAAATTTTTGTCAAAATGTTTTTGGAAGCAATGTTGAGTGTACATGGAAACTCAACATACACTAATGCATCATTTTTCAAACGATCATAACTAATTTTTGTATTGAGCGTTTCCCAATGTAGTATAGTGCATTCGATGCGGATTTTTAAGCTACGTCGATCTGTGTTATCAGATTTGCGCTAGCTTAAAAATGCACCGAGATATCAACTGATATAAGTTCACACTTATATCCTCGATTTTCACCCTGAAGAATTATTTTTTTCGTTGAATAACATTGTCCATCGTCTTTGCCTTGAAAAACGGAATCTAAAAACATCTACTTTTCGCTAAATTATCTTGAAATTTTTCGAAAAAATTTTTGTCAAACTGTTTTTGGAAGCAATGTTGAGTGTACATGGAAACTCAACATACACTAATGCATCATTTTTCAAACGATCATAACTAATTTTTGTATTAAGCGTTTCTCAATGTAGTATAGTGCATTCAATGCGGATTTTTGAGCTGTGTCGATCTGTGTTATCAGATTTGCGCTAGCTTAAAAATGCACCGAGATATCAACTGATATAAGTTCACACTTATATCCTCGATTTTCACCCTGAAGAATTATTTTTTTCGTTGAATAACATTGTCCATCGTCTTTGCCTTGAAAAACGGAATCTAAAAACATCTACTTTTCGCTAAATTATCTTGAAATTTTTCGAAAAAATTTTTGTCAAAATGTTTTTGGAAGCAATGTTGAGTGTACATCGAAACTCAACATACACTAATGCATCATTTTTCAAACAATCATAACTAATTTTTGTATTAAGCGTTTCTCAATGTAGTATAGTGCACTCGATGCGGATTTTTGAGCTGCGTCGATCTGTGTTATCAGATTTGCGCTAGCTTAAAAAAGCACCGAGATATCAACTGATATAAGTTCACACTTATATCCTCGATTTTCACCCTGAAGAATTAATTTTTTCGATGAATAACATTGTCCATCGTCTTTGCCTTGAAAAACGGAATCTAAAAACATCTACTTTTCGCTAAATTATTTTGAAATTTTTCGAAAAAATTTTTGTCAAAATGTTTTTGGAAGCAATGTTGAGTGTACATGGAAACTCAACATACACTAATGCATCATTTTTCAAACGAACATAACTAATTTTTGTATTAAGCGTTTCTTAATGTAATATAGTGCATTCGATGCGGATTTTTGAGCTGCGTCGATCTGTGTTATCAGATTTGCGCTAGCTTGAAAATGCACCGAGATATCAACTGATATAAGTTCACACTTATATCCTCGATTTTCACCCTGAAGAATTAATTTTTTCGTTGAATAACATTGTCCATCGTCTTTGCCTTGAAAAACGGAATCTAAAAACATCTACTTTTCGCTAAATTATCTTGAAATTTTTCGAAAAAATTTTTGTCAAAATGTTTTTGGAAGCAATGTTGAGTGTACATGGAAACTCAACATACACTAATGCATCATTTTTCAAACAATCATAACTAATTTTTGTATTAAGCGTTTCTCAATGTAGTATAGTGCATTCAATGCGGATTTTTGAGCTGCGTCGATCTGTGTTATCAGATTTGCGCTAGCTTAAAAATGCACCGAGATATCAACTGATATAAGTTCACACTTATATCCTCGATTTTCACCCTGAAGAATTATTTTTTTCGTTGAATAACATTGTCCATCGTCTTTGCCTTGAAAAACGGAATCTAAAAACATCTACTTTTCGCTAAATTATCTTGAAATTTTTCGAAAAAATTTTTGTCAAAATGTTTTTGGAAGCAATGTTGAGTGTACATGGAAACTCAACATACACTAATGCATCATTTTTCAAACAATCATAACTAATTTTTGTATTAAGCGTTTCTCAATGTAGTATAGTGCATTCAATGCGGATTTTTGAGCTGCGTCGATCTGTGTTATCAGATTTGCGCTAGCTTAAAAATGCACCGAGATATCAACTGATATAAGTTCACACTTATATCCTCGATTTTCACCCTGAAGAATTATTTTTTTCGTTGAATAACATTGTCCATCGTCTTTGCCTTGAAAAACGGAATCTAAAAACATCTACTTTTCGCTAAATTATCTTGAAATTTTTCGAGAAAATTTTTGTCAAAATGTTTTTGGAAGCAATGTTGAGTGTACATGGAAACTCAACATACACTAATGCATCATTTTTCAAACGATCATAACTAATTTTTGTATTGAGCGTTTCTCAATGTAGTATAGTGCATTCGATGCGGATTTTTGAGCTGCGTCGATCTGTGTTATCAGATTTGCGCTAACTTGAAAATGCACCGAGATATCAACTGATATAAGTTCACACTTATATCCTCGATTTTCACCCTGAAGAATTAATTTTTTCGTTGAATAACATTGTCCATCGTCTTTGCCTTGAAAAACGGAATCTAAAAACATCTACTTTTCGCTAAATTATCTTGAAATTTTTCGAAAAAATTTTTGTCAAAATGTTTTTGGAAGCAATGTTGAGTGTACATCGAAACTCAACATACACTAATGCATCATTTTTCAAACAATCATAACTAATTTTTGTATTAAGCGTTTCTCAATGTAGTATAGTGCACTCGATGCGGATTTTTGAGCTGCGTCGATCTGTGTTATCAGATTTGCGCTAGCTTAAAAAAGCACCGAGATATCAACTGATATAAGTTCACACTTATATCCTCGATTTTCACCCTGAAGAATTAATTTTTTCGATGAATAACATTGTCCATCGTCTTTGCCTTGAAAAACGGAAACTAAAAACATCTACTTTTCGCTAAATTATTTTGAAATTTTTCGAAAAAATTTTTGTCAAAATGTTTTTGGAAGCAATGTTGAGTGTACATGGAAACTCAACATACACTAATGCATCATTTTTCAAACGAACATAACTAATTTTTGTATTAAGCGTTTCTTAATGTAATATAGTGCATTCGATGCGGATTTTTGAGCTGCGTCGATCTGTGTTATCAGATTTGCGCTAGCTTGAAAATGCACCGAGATATCAACTGATATAAGTTCACACTTATATCCTCGATTTTCACCCTGAAGAATTAATTTTTTCGTTGAATAACATTGTCCATCGTCTTTGCCTTGAAAAACGGAATCTAAAAACATCTACTTTTCGCTAAATTATCTTGAAATTTTTCGAAAAAATTTTTGTCAAAATGTTTTTGGAAGCAATGTTGAGTGTACATGGAAACTCAACATACACTAATGCATCATTTTTCAAACAATCATAACTAATTTTTGTATTAAGCGTTTCTCAATGTAGTATAGTGCATTCGATGCGGATTTTTGAGCTGCGTCGATCTGTGTTATCAGATTTGCGCTAGCTGAAAAAAGCACCGAGATATCAACTGATATAAGTTCACACTTATATCCTCGATTTTCACCCTGAAGAATTAATTTTTTCGATGAATAACATTGTCCATCGTCTTTGCCTTGAAAAACGGAATCTAAAAACATCTACTTTTCGCTAAATTATTTTGAAATTTTTCGAAAAAATTTTTGTCAAAATGTTTTTGGAAGCAATGTTGAGTGTACATGGAAACTCAACATACACTAATGCATCATTTTTCAAACGAACATAACTAATTTTTGTATTAAGCGTTTCTTAATGTAATATAGTGCATTCGATGCGGATTTTTGAGCTGCGTCGATCTGTGTTATCAGATTTGCGCTAGCTTGAAAATGCACCGAGATATCAACTGATATAAGTTCACACTTATATCCTCGATTTTCACCCTGAAGAATTAATTTTTTCGTTGAATAACATTGTCCATCGTCTTTGCCTTGAAAAACGGAATCTAAAAACATCTACTTTTCGCTAAATTATCTTGAAATTTTTCGAAAAAATTTTTGTCAAAATGTTTTTGGAAGCAATGTTGAGTGTACATGGAAACTCAACATACACTAATGCATCATTTTTCAAACGATCATAACTAATTTTTGTATCAAGCGTTTCTCAATGTAGTTTAGTGCATTCGATGCGGATTTTTAAGCTGCGTCGATCTGTGTTATCAGATTTGCGCTAGCTTAAAAATGCACCGAGATATCAACTGATATAAGTTCACACTTATATCCTCGATTTTCACCCTGAAGAATTATTTTTTTCGTTGAATAACATTGTCCATCGTCTTTGCCTTGAAAAACGGAATCTAAAAACATCTACTTTTCGCTAAATTATTTTGAAATTTTTCGAAAAAATTTTTGTCAAAATGTTTTTGGAAGCAATATTGAGTGTACATGGAAACTCAACATACACTAATACATCATTTTTCAAACGATCATAACTAATTTTTGTATTGAGCGTTTCTCAATGTAGTATAGTGCATTCAATGCGGATTTTTGAGCTGCGTCGATCTGTGTTATCAGATTTGCGCTAGCTTAAAAATGCACCGAGATATCAACTGATATAAGTTCACACTTATATCCTCGATTTTCACCCTGAAGAATTAATTTTTTCGATGAATAACATTGTCCATCGTCTTTGCCTTGAAAAACGGAATTTAAAAACATCTACTTTTCGCTAAATTATTTTGAAATTTTTCGAAAAAATTTTTGTCAAAATGTTTTTGGAAGCAATGTTGAGTGTACATGGAAACTCAACATACACTAATGCATCATTTTTCAAACGAACATAACTAATTTTTGTAATAAGCGTTTCTCAATGTAGTATAGTGCATTCGATGCGGATTTTTGAGCTGCGTCGATCTGTGTTATCAGATTTGCGCTAGCTTGAAAATGCACCGAGATATCAACTGATATAAGTTCACACTTATATCCTCGATTTTCACCCTGAAGAATTAATTTTTTCGTTGAATAACATTGTCCATCGTCTTTGCCTTGAAAAACGGAATCTAAAAACATCTACTTTTCGCTAAATTATCTTGAAATTTTTCGAAAAAATTTTTGTCAAAATGTTTTTGGAAGCAATGTTGAGTGTACATGGAAACTCAACATACACTAATGCATCATTTTTCAAACGATCATAACTAATTTTTGTATTAAGCGTTTCTCAATGTAGTATAGTGCATTCGATGCGGATTTTTAAGCTACGTCGATCTGTGTTATCAGATTTGCGCTAGCTTAAAAATGCACCGAGATATCAACTGATATAAGTTCACACTTATATCCTCGATTTTCACCCTGAAGAATTATTTTTTTCGTTGAATAACATTGTCCATCGTCTTTGCCTTGAAAAACGGAATCTAAAAACATCTACTTTTCGCTAAATTATCTTGAAATTTTTCGAAAAAATTTTTGTCAAACTGTTTTTGGAAGCAATGTTGAGTGTACATGGAAACTCAACATACACTAATGCATCATTTTTCAAACGATCATAACTAATTTTTGTATTAAGCGTTTCTCAATGTAGTATAGTGCATTCAATGCGGATTTTTGAGCTGTGTCGATCTGTGTTATCAGATTTGCGCTAGCTTAAAAATGCACCGAGATATCAACTGATATAAGTTCACACTTATATCCTCGATTTTCACCCTGAAGAATTATTTTTTTTGTTGAATAACATTGTCCATCGTCTTTGCCTTGAAAAACGGAATCTAAAAACATCTACTTTTCGCTAAATTATCTTGAAATTTTTCGAAAAAATTTTTGTCAAAATGTTTTTGGAAGCAATGTTGAGTGTACATGGAAACTCAACATACACTAATGCATCATTTTTCAAACGATCATAACTAATTTTTGTATTGAGCGTTTCTCAATGTAGTATAGTGCATTCGATGCGGATTTTTGAGCTGCGTCGATCTGTGTTATCAGATTTGCGCTAGCTTGAAAATGCACCGAGATATCAACTGATATAAGTTCACACTTATATCCTCGATTTTCACCCTGAAGAATTAATTTTTTCGTTGAATAACATTGTCCATCGTCTTTGCCTTGAAAAACGGAATCTAAAAACATCTACTTTTCGCTAAATTATCTTGAAATTTTTCGAAAAAATTTTTGTCAAAATGTTTTTGGAAGCAATGTTGAGTGTACATGGAAACTCAACATACACTAATGCATCATTTTTCAAACAATCATAACTAATTTTTGTATTAAGCGTTTCTCAATGTAGTATAGTGCATTCGATGCGGATTTTTGAGCTGCGTCGATCTGTGTTATCAAATTTGCGCTAGCTTAAAAAAGCACCGAGATATCAACTGATATAAGTTCACACTTATATCCTCGATTTTCACCCTGAAGAATTAATTTTTTCGATGAATAACATTGTCCATCGTCTTTGCCTTGAAAAACGGAATCTAAAAACATCTACTTTTCGCTAAATTATTTTGAAATTTTTCGAAAAAATTTTTGTCAAAATGTTTTTGGAAGCAATGTTGAGTGTACATGGAAACTCAACATACACTAATGCATCATTTTTCAAACGAACATAACTAATTTTTGTATTAAGCGTTTCTTAATGTAATATAGTGCATTCGATGCGGATTTTTGAGCTGCGTCGATCTGTGTTATCAGATTTGCGCTAGCTTGAAAATGCACCGAGATATCAACTGATATAAGTTCACACTTATATCCTCGATTTTCACCCTGAAGAATTAATTTTTTCGTTGAATAACATTGTCCATCGTCTTTGCCTTGAAAAACGGAATCTAAAAACATCTACTTTTCGCTAAATTATCTTGAAATTTTTCGAAAAAATTTTTGTCAAAATGTTTTTGGAAGCAATGTTGAGTGTACATGGAAACTCAACATACACTAATGCATCATTTTTCAAACAATCATAACTAATTTTTGTATTAAGCGTTTCTCAATGTAGTATAGTGCATTCGATGCGGATTTTTGAGCTGCGTCGATCTGTGTTATCAGATTTGCGCTAGCTGAAAAAAGCACCGAGATATCAACTGATATAAGTTCACACTTATATCCTCGATTTTCACCCTGAAGAATTAATTTTTTCGATGAATAACATTGTCCATCGTCTTTGCCTTGAAAAACGGAATCTAAAAACATCTACTTTTCGCTAAATTATTTTGAAATTTTTCGAAAAAATTTTTGTCAAAATGTTTTTGGAAGCAATGTTGAGTGTACATGGAAACTCAACATACACTAATGCATCATTTTTCAAACGAACATAACTAATTTTTGTATTAAGCGTTTCTTAATGTAAAATAGTGCATTCGATGCGGATTTTTGAGCTGCGTCGATCTGTGTTATCAGATTTGCGCTAGCTTGAAAATGCACCGAGATATCAACTGATATAAGTTCACACTTATATCCTCGATTTTCACCCTGAAGAATTAATTTTTTCGTTGAATAACATTGTCCATCGTCTTTGCCTTGAAAAACGGAATCTAAAAACATCTACTTTTCGCTAAATTATCTTGAAATTTTTCGAAAAAATTTTTGTCAAAATGTTTTTGGAAGCAATGTTGAGTGTACATGGAAACTCAACATACACTAATGCATCATTTTTCAAACGATCATAACTAATTTTTGTATCAAGCGTTTCTCAATGTAGTTTAGTGCATTCGATGCGGATTTTTAAGCTGCGTCGATCTGTGTTATCAGATTTGCGCTAGCTTAAAAATGCACCGAGATATCAACTGATATAAGTTCACACTTATATCCTCGATTTTCACCCTGAAGAATTATTTTTTTCGTTGAATAACATTGTCCATCGTCTTTGCCTTGAAAAACGGAATCTAAAAACATCTACTTTTCGCTCAATTATTTTGAAATTTTTCGAAAAAATTTTTGTCAAAATGTTTTTGGAAGCAATGTTGAGTGTACATGGAAACTCAACATACACTAATACATCATTTTTCAAACGATCATAACTAATTTTTGTATTAAGCGTTTCTCAATGTAGTATAGTGCATTCGATGCGGATTTTTGAGCTGCGTCGATCTGTGTTATCAGATTTGCGCTAGCTTGAAAATGCACCGAGATATCAACTGATATAAGTTCACACTTATATCCTCGATTTTCACCCTGAAGAATTAATTTTTTCGATGAATAACATTGTCCATCGTCTTTGCCTTGAAAAACGGAATCTAAAAACATCTACTTTTCGCTAAATTATTTTGAAATTTTTCGAAAAAATTTTTGTCAAAATGTTTTTGGAAGCAATGTTGAGTGTACATGGAAACTCAACATACACTAATGCATCATTTTTCAAACGATCATAACTAATTTTTGTATTAAGCGTTTCTTAATGTAGTATAGTGCATTCGATGCGGATTTTTGAGCTGCGTCGATCTGTGTTATCAGATTTGCGCTAGCTTGAAAATGCACCGAGATATCAACTGATATAAGTTCACACTTATATCCTCGATTTTCACCCTGAAGAATTAATTTTTTCGATGAATAACATTGTCCATCGTCTTTGCCTTGAAAAACGGAATCTAAAAACATCTACTTTTCGCTAAATTATTTTGAAATTTTTCGAAAAAATTTTTGTCAAAATGTTTTTGGAAGCAATGTTGAGTGTACATGGAAACTCAACATACACTAATGCATCATTTTTCAAACGATCATAACTAATTTTTGTATTAAGCGTTTCTTAATGTAGTATAGTGCATTCGATGCGGATTTTTGAGCTGCGTCGATCTGTGTTATCAGATTTGCGCTAGCTTGAAAATGCACCGAGATATCAACTGATATAAGTTCACACTTATATCCTAGATTTTCACCCTGAAGAATAAATTTTTTCGTTGAATAACATTGTCCATCGTCTTTGCCTTGAAAAACGAAATCTAAAAACATCTACTTTTCGCTAAATTATCTTGAAATTTACGAAAAAATTTTTGTCAAAATGTTTTTGGAAGCAATGTTGAGTGTACATGGAAACTCAACATACACTAATGCATCATTTTTCAAACGATCATAACTAATTTTTGTATTAAGCGTTTCTCAATGTAGTATAGTGCATTCGATGCGGATTTTTAAGCTACGTCGATCTGTGTTATCAGATTTGCGCTAGCTTAAAAATGCACCGAGATATCAACTGATATAAGTTCACACTTATATCCTCGATTTTCACCCTGAAGAATTATTTTTTTCGTTGAATAACATTGTCCATCGTCTTTGCCTTGAAAAACGGAATCTAAAAACATCTACTTTTCGCTAAATTATTTTGAAATTTTTCGAAAAAATTTTTGTCAAAATGTTTTTGGAAGCAATGTTGAGTGTACATGGAAACTCAACATACACTAATGCATCATTTTTCAAACGATCATAACTAATTTTTGTATTAAGCGTTTCTTAATGTAGTATAGTGCATTCGATGCGGATTTTTAAGCTGCGTCGATCTGTGTTATCAGATTTGCGCTAGCTTGAAAATGCACCGAGATATCAACTGATATAAGTTCACACTTATATCCTCGATTTTCACCCTGAAGAATTAATTTTTTCGTTGAATAACATTGTCCATCGTCTTTGCCTTGAAAAACGGAATCTAAAAACATCTACTTTTCGCTAAATTATCTTGAAATTTTTCGAAAAAATTTTTGTCAACATGTTTTTGGAAGCAATGTTGAGTGTACATGGAAACTCAACATACACTAATGCATCATTTTTCAAACGATCATAACTAATTTTTGTATTAAGCGTTTCTCAATGTAATATAGTGCATTCGATGCGGATTTTAGAGCTGCGTCGATCTGTGTTATCAGATTTGCGCTAGTTTGAAAATGCACCGAGATATCAACTGATATAAGTTCACACTTATATCCTCGATTTTCACCCTGAAGAATTATTTTTTTCGTTGAATAACATTGTCCATCGTCTTTGCCTTGAAAAACGGAATCTAAAAACATCTACTTTTCGCTAAATTATTTTGAAATTTTTCGAAAAAATTTTTGTCAAAATGTTTTTGGAAGCAATGTTGAGTGTACATGGAAACTCAACATACACTAATGCATCATTTTTCAAACGATCATAACTAATTTTTGTATTGAGCGTTTTTCAATGTAGTATAGTGCATTCAATGCGGATTTTTGAGCTGCGTCGATCTGTGTTATCAGATTTGCGCTAGCTTAAAAAAGCACCGAGATATCAACTGATATAAGTTCCCACTTATATCCTCGATTTTCACCCTGAAGAATTAATTTTTTCGTTGAATAACATTGTCCATCGTCTTTACCTTGAAAAAAGGAATCTAAAAACATCTACTTTTCGCTAAATTATTTTGAAATTTTTCGAAAAAATTTTTGTCAAAATGTTTTTGGAAGCAATGTTGAGTGTACATGGAAACTCAACATACACTAATGCATCATTTTTCAAACGATCATAACTAATTTTTGTATTGAGCGTTTCTCAATGTAGTATAGTGCATTCGATGCGGATTTTTGAGCTGCGTCGATCTGTGTTATCAGATTTGCGCTAGCTTGAAATTGCACCGAGATATCAACTGATATAAGTTCACACTTATATCCTCGATTTTCACCCTGAAGAATTAATTTTTTCGTTGAATAACATTGTCCATCGTCTTTGCCTTGAGAAATGGAATCTAAAAACATCTACTGTTTGCTAAATTATTTTGAAATTTTTCGAAAAAATTTTTGTCAAAATGTTTTTGGAAGCAATGTTGAGTGTACATGGAAACTCAACATACACTAATGCATCATTTTTCAAACGATCATAACTAATTTTCGTATTAAGCGTTTCTCAATGTAGTATAGTGCATTCGATGCGGATTTTTAAGCTGCGTCGATCTGTGTTATCAGATTTGCGCTAGCTTAAAAATGCACCGAGATATCAACTGATATAAGTTCACACTTATATCCTCGATTTTCACCCTGAAGAATAAATTTTTTCGTTGAATAACATTGTCCATCGTCTTTGTCTTGAAAAACGGAATCTAAAAACATCTACTTTTTGCTAAATTATTTTGAAATTTTTCGAAAAAATTTTTGTCAAAATGTTTTTGGAAGCAATGTTGAGTGTACATGGAAACTCAACATACACTAATGCATCATTTTTCAAACGATCATAACTAATTTTTGTATTGAGCGTTTCTTAATGTAGTATAGTGCATTCGATCCGGATTTTTAAGCTGCGTCGATCTGTGTTATCAGATTTGCGCTAGCTTAAAAATGCACCGAGATATCAACTGATATAAGTTCACACTTATATCCTCGATTTTCACCCTGAAGAATTAATTTTTTCGTTGAATAACATTGTCCATCGTCTTTGCCTTGAAAAGAGGAATCTAAAAACATCTACTTTTTGCTAAATTATTTTGAAATTTTTCGAAAAAATTTTTGTCAAAATGTTTTTGGAAGCAATGTTGAGTGTACATGGAAACTCAACATACACTAATGCATCATTTTTCAAACGATCATAACTAATTTTTGTATTGAGCGTTTCCCAATGTAGTATAGTGCATTCGATGCGGATTTTTAAGCTGCGTCGATCTGTGTTATCAGATTTGCGCTAGCTTAAAAATGCACCGAGATATCAACTGATATAAGTTCACACTTATATCCTCGATTTTCACCCTGAAGAATTAATTTTTTCGTTGAATAACATTGTCCATCGTCTTTGCCTTGAAAAAAGGAATCTAAAAACATCTACTTTTCGCTAAATTATCTTGAAATTTTTCGAAAAAATTTTTGTCAAAATGTTTTTGGAAGCAATGTTGAGTGTACATGGAAACTCAACATACACTAATGCATCATTTTTCAAACGATCATAACTAATTTTCGTACTAAGCGTTTCTCAATGTAGTATAGTGCATTCGATGCGGATTTTTAAGCTGCGTCGATCTGTGTTATCAGATTTGCGCTAGCTTAAAAATGCACCGAGATATCAACTGATATAAGTTCACACTTATATCCTCGATTTTCACCCTGAAGAATTAATTTTTTCGTTGAATAACATTGTCCATCGTCTTTGTCTTGAAAAACGGAATCTAAAAACATCTACTTTTTGCTAAATTATTTTGAAATTTTTCGAAAAAATTTTTGTCAAAATGTTTTTGGAAGCAATGTTGAGTGTACATGGAAACTCAACATACACTAATGCATCATTTTTCAAACGATCATAACTAATTTTTGTATTGAGCGTTTCTTAATGTAGTATAGTGCATTCGATCCGGATTTTTAAGCTGCGTCGATCTGTGTTATCAGATTTGCGCTAGCTTAAAAATGCACCGAGATATCAACTGATATAAGTTCACACTTATATCCTCGATTTTCACCCTGAAGAATTAATTTTTTCGTTGAATAACATTGTCCATCGTCTTTGCCTTGAAAAAAGGAATCTAAAAACATCTACTTTTTGCTAAATTATTTTGAAATTTTTCGAAAAAATTTTTGTCAAAATGTTTTTGGAAGCAATGTTGAGTGTACATGGAAACTCAACATACACTAATGCATCATTTTTCAAACGATCATAACTAATTTTTGTATTGAGCGTTTCCCAATGTAGTATAGTGCATTCGATGCGGATTTTTAAGCTGCGTCGATCTGTGTTATCAGATTTGCGCTAGCTTAAAAATGCACCGAGATATCAACTGATATAAGTTCACACTTATATCCTTGATTTTCACCCTGAAGAATTAATTTTTTCGTTGAATAACATTGTCCATCGTCTTTGCCTTGAAAAATGGAATCTAAAAACATCTACTTTTTGCTAAATTATTTTGAAATTTTTCGAAAAAATTTTTGTCAAAATGTTTTTGGAAGCAATGTTGAGTGTACATGGAAACTCAACATACACTAATGCATCATTTTTCAAACGATCATAACTAATTTTTGTATCGAGCGTTTCTCAATGTAGTATAGTGCATTCGATGCGGATTTTTAAGCTGCGTCGATCTGTGTTATCAGATTTGCGCTAGCTTAAAAATGCACCGAGATATCAACTGATATAAGTTCACACTTATATCCTCGATTTTCACCCTGAAGAATTAATTTTTTCGTTGAATAACATTGTCCATCGTCTTTGCCTTGAAAAGAGGAATCTAAAAACATCTACTTTTTGCTAAATTATTTTGAAATTTTTCGAAAAAATTTTTGTCAAAATGTTTTTGGAAGCAATGTTGAGTGTACATGGAAACTCAACATACACTAATGCATCATTTTTCAAACGATCATAACTAATTTTTGTATTGAGCGTTTCCCAATGTAGTATAGTGCATTCGATGCGGATTTTTAAGCTGCGTCGATCTGTGTTATCAGATTTGCGCTAGCTTAAAAATGCACCGAGATATCAACTGATATAAGTTCACACTTATATCCTTGATTTTCACCCTGAAGAATTAATTTTTTCGTTGAATAACATTGTCCATCGTCTTTGCCTTGAAAATGGAATCTAAAAACATCTACTTTTTGCTAAATTATTTTGAAATTTTTCGAAAAAATTTTTGTCAAAATGTTTTTGGAAGCAATGTTGAGTGTACATGGAAACTCAACATACACTAATGCATCATTTTTCAAACGATCATAACTAATTTTTGTATCAAGCGTTTCTCAATGTAGTATAGTGCATTCGATGCGGATTTTTAAGCTGCGTCGATCTGTGTTATCAGATTTGCGCTAGCTTAAAAATGCACCGAGATATCAACTGATATAAGTTCACACTTATATCCTCGATTTTCACCCTGAAGAATTAATTTTTTCGTTGAATAACATTGTCCATCGTCTTTGCCTTGAAAAAAGGAATCTAAAAACATCTACTTTTCGCTAAATTATCTTGAAATTTTTCGAAAAAATTTTTGTCAAAATGTTTTTGGAAGCAATGTTGAGTGTACATGGAAACTCAACATACACTAATGCATCATTTTTCAAACGATCATAACTAATTTTCGTATTAAGCGTTTCTCAATGTAGTATAGTGCATTCGATGCGGATTTTTAAGCTGCGTCGATCTGTGTTATCAGATTTGCGCTAGCTTAAAAATGCACCGAGATATCAACTGATATAAGTTCACACTTATATCCTCGATTTTAACCCTGAAGAATTAATTTTTTCGTTGAATAACATTGTCCATCGTCTTTGTCTTGAAAAACGGAATCTAAAAACATCTACTTTTTGCTAAATTATTTTGAAATTTTTCGAAAAAATTTTTGTCAAAATGTTTTTGGAAGCAATGTTGAGTGTACATGGAAACTCAACATACACTAATGCATCATTTTTCAAACGATCATAACTAATTTTTGTATTGAGCGTTTCTTAATGTAGTATAGTGCATTCGATCCGGATTTTTAAGCTGCGTCGATCTGTGTTATCAGATTTGCGCTAGCTTAAAAATGCACCGAGATATCAACTGATATAAGTTCACACTTATATCCTCGATTTTCACCCTGAAGAATTAATTTTTTCGTTGAATAACATTGTCCATCGTCTTTGCCTTGAAAAAAGGAATCTAAAAACATCTACTTTTTGCTAAATTATTTTGAAATTTTTCGAAAAAATTTTTGTCAAAATGTTTTTGGAAGCAATGTTGAGTGTACATGGAAACTCAACATACACTAATGCATCATTTTTCAAACGATCATAACTAATTTTTGTATTGAGCGTTTCCCAATGTAGTATAGTGCATTCGATGCGGATTTTTAAGCTGCGTCGATCTGTGTTATCAGATTTGCGCTAGCTTAAAAATGCACCGAGATATCAACTGATATAAGTTCACACTTATATCCTTGATTTTCACCCTGAAGAATTAATTTTTTCGTTTAATAACATTGTCCATCGTCTTTGCCTTGAAAAATGGAATCTAAAAACATCTACTTTTTGCTAAATTATCTTGAAATTTTTCGAAAAAATTTTTGTCAAAATGTTTTTGGAAGCAATGTTGAGTGTACATGGAAACTCAACATACACTAATGCATCATTTTTCAAACGATCATAACTAATTTTTGTATTGAGCGTTTCCCAATGTAGTATAGTGCATTCGATGCGGATTTTTAAGCTGCGTCGATCTGTGTTATCAGATTTGCGCTAGCTTAAAAATGCACCGAGATATCAACTGATATAAGTTCACACTTATATCCTTGATTTTCACCCTGAAGAATTAATTTTTTCGTTGAATAACATTGTCCATCGTCTTTGCCTTGAAAAATGGAATCTAAAAACATCTACTTTTTGCTAAATTATTTTGAAATTTTTCGAAAAAATTTTTGTCAAAATGTTTTTGGAAGCAATGTTGAGTGTACATGGAAACTCAACATACACTAATGCATCATTTTTCAAACGATCATAACTAATTTTTGTATTAAGCGTTTTTCAATGTAGTATAGTGCATTCGATGCGGATTGTTGAGCTGCGTCGATCTGTGTTATCAGATTTGCGCTAGCTTAAAAATGCACCGAGATATCAACTGATATGAGTTCACACATATATCCTCGATTTTCACCCTGAAGAATTAATTTTTTCGTTGAATAACATTGTCCATCGTCTTTGCCTTGAAAAAAGGAATCTAAAAACATCTACTTTTTGCTAAATTATTTTGAAATTTTTCGAAAAAATTTTTGTCAAAATGTTTTTGGAAGCAATGTTGAGTGTACATGGAAACTCAACATACACTAATGCATCATTTTTCAAACGATCATAACTAATTTTTGTATTAAGCGTTTCTTAATGTAGTATAGTGCATTCGATGCGGATTTTTGAGCTGCGTCGATCTGTGTTATCAGATTTGCGCTAGCTTGAAAATGCACCGAGATATCAACTGATATAAGTTCACACTTATATCCTCGATTTTCACCCTGAAGAATTAATTTTTTCGTTGAATAACATTGTCCATCGTCTTTGCCTTGAAAAACGGAATCTAAAAACATCTACTTTTCGCTAAATTATCTTGAAATTTTTCGAAAAAATTTTTGTCAAAATGTTTTTGGAAGCAATGTTGAGTGTACATGGAAACTCAACATACACTAATGCATCATTTTTCAAACGATCATAACTAATTTTTGTATTAAGCGTTTCTTAATGTAGTATAGTGCATTCGATGCGGATTTTTGAGCTGCGTCGATCTGTGTTATCAGATTTGCGCTAGCTTGAAAATGCACCGAGATATCAACTGATATAAGTTCACACTTATATCCTCGATTTTCACCCTGAAGAATTAATTTTTTCGTTGAATAACATTGTCCATCGTCTTTGCCTTGAAAAACGGAATCTAAAAACATCTACTTTTTGCTAAATTATTTTGAAATTTTTCGAAAAAATTTTTGTCAAAATGTTTTTGGAAGCAATGTTGAGTGTACATGGAAACTCAACATACACTAATGCATCATTTTTCAAACGATCATAACTAATTTTTGTATCAAGCGTTTCTCAATGTAGTATAGTGCATTCGATGCGGATTTTTAAGCTGCGTCGATCTGTGTTATCAGATTTGCGCTAGCTTAAAAATGCACCGAGATATCAACTGATATAAGTTCACACTTATATCCTCGATTTTCACCCTGAAGAATTAATTTTTTCGTTGAATAACATTGTCCATCGTCTTTGCCTTGAAAAAAGGAATCTAAAAACATCTACTTTTCGCTAAATTATCTTGAAATTTTTCGAAAAAATTTTTGTCAAAATGTTTTTGGAAGCAATGTTGAGTGTACATGGAAACTCAACATACACTAATGCATCATTTTTCAAACGATCATAACTAATTTTCGTATTAAGCGTTTCTCAATGTAGTATAGTGCATTCGATGCGGATTTTTAAGCTGCGTCGATCTGTGTTATCAGATTTGCGCTAGCTTAAAAATGCACCGAGATATCAACTGATATAAGTTCACACTTATATCCTCAATTTTAACCCTGAAGAATTAATTTTTTCGTTGAATAACATTGTCCATCGTCTTTGTCTTGAAAAACGGAATCTAAAAACATCTACTTTTTGCTAAATTATTTTGAAATTTTTCGAAAAAATTTTTGTCAAAATGTTTTTGGAAGCAATGTTGAGTGTACATGGAAACTCAACATACACTAATGCATCATTTTTCAAACGATCATAACTAATTTTTGTATTGAGCGTTTCTTAATGTAGTATAGTGCATTCGATCCGGATTTTTAAGCTGCGTCGATCTGTGTTATCAGATTTGCGCTAGCTTAAAAATGCACCGAGATATCAACTGATATAAGTTCACACTTATATCCTCGATTTTCACCCTGAAGAATTAATTTTTTCGTTGAATAACATTGTCCATCGTCTTTGCCTTGAAAAACGGAATCTAAAAACATCTACTTTTTGCTAAATTATTTTGAAATTTTTCGAAAAAATTTTTGTCAAAATGTTTTTGGAAGCAATGTTGAGTGTACATGGAAACTCAACATACACTAATGCATCATTTTTCAAACGATCATAACTAATTTTTGTATCAAGCGTTTCTCAATGTAGTATAGTGCATTCGATGCGGATTTTTAAGCTGCGTCGATCTGTGTTATCAGATTTGCGCTAGCTTAAAAATGCACCGAGATATCAACTGATATAAGTTCACACTTATATCCTCGATTTTCACCCTGAAGAATTAATTTTTTCGTTGAATAACATTGTCCATCGTCTTTGCCTTGAAAAAAGGAATCTAAAAACATCTACTTTTCGCTAAATTATCTTGAAATTTTTCGAAAAAATTTTTGTCAAAATGTTTTTGGAAGCAATGTTGAGTGTACATGGAAACTCAACATACACTAATGCATCATTTTTCAAACGATCATAACTAATTTTCGTATTAAGCGTTTCTCAATGTAGTATAGTGCATTCGATGCGGATTTTTAAGCTGCGTCGATCTGTGTTATCAGATTTGCGCTAGCTTAAAAATGCACCGAGATATCAACTGATATAAGTTCACACTTATATCCTCAATTTTAACCCTGAAGAATTAATTTTTTCGTTGAATAACATTGTCCATCGTCTTTGTCTTGAAAAACGGAATCTAAAAACATCTACTTTTTGCTAAATTATTTTGAAATTTTTCGAAAAAATTTTTGTCAAAATGTTTTTGGAAGCAATGTTGAGTGTACATGGAAACTCAACATACACTAATGCATCATTTTTCAAACGATCATAACTAATTTTTGTATTGAGCGTTTCTTAATGTAGTATAGTGCATTCGATCCGGATTTTTAAGCTGCGTCGATCTGTGTTATCAGATTTGCGCTAGCTTAAAAATGCACCGAGATATCAACTGATATAAGTTCACACTTATATCCTCGATTTTCACCCTGAAGAATTAATTTTTTCGTTGAATAACATTGTCCATCGTCTTTGCCTTGAAAAACGGAATCTAAAAACATCTACTTTTTGCTAAATTATTTTGAAATTTTTCGAAAAAATTTTTGTCAAAATGTTTTTGGAAGCAATGTTGAGTGTACATGGAAACTCAACATACACTAATGCATCATTTTTCAAACGATCATAACTAATTTTTGTATCAAGCGTTTCTCAATGTAGTATAGTGCATTCGATGCGGATTTTTAAGCTGCGTCGATCTGTGTTATCAGATTTGCGCTAGCTTAAAAATGCACCGAGATATCAACTGATATAAGTTCACACTTATATCCTCGATTTTCACCCTGAAGAATTAATTTTTTCGTTGAATAACATTGTCCATCGTCTTTGCCTTGAAAAAAGGAATCTAAAAACATCTACTTTTCGCTAAATTATCTTGAAATTTTTCGAAAAAATTTTTGTCAAAATGTTTTTGGAAGCAATGTTGAGTGTACATGGAAACTCAACATACACTAATGCATCATTTTTCAAACGATCATAACTAATTTTCGTATTAAGCGTTTCTCAATGTAGTATAGTGCATTCGATGCGGATTTTTAAGCTGCGTCGATCTGTGTTATCAGATTTGCGCTAGCTTAAAAATGGACCGAGATATCAACTGATATAAGTTCACACTTATATCCTCGATTTTAACCCTGAAGAATTAATTTTTTCGTTGAATAACATTGTCCATCGTCTTTGTCTTGAAAAACGGAATCTAAAAACATCTACTTTTTGCTAAATTATTTTGAAATTTTTCGAAAAAATTTTTGTCAAAATGTTTTTGGAAGCAATGTTGAGTGTACATGGAAACTCAACATACACTAATGCATCATTTTTCAAACGATCATAACTAATTTTTGTATTGAGCGTTTCTTAATGTAGTATAGTGCATTCGATCCGGATTTTTAAGCTGCGTCGATCTGTGTTATCAGATTTGCGCTAGCTTAAAAATGCACCGAGATATCAACTGATATAAGTTCACACTTATATCCTCGATTTTCACCCTGAAGAATTAATTTTTTCGTTGAATAACATTGTCCATCGTCTTTGCCTTGAAAAACGGAATCTAAAAACATCTACTTTTCGCTAAATTATCTTGAAATTTTTCGAAAAAATTTTTGTCAAAATGTTTTTGGAAGCAATGTTGAGTGTACATGGAAACTCAACATACACTAATGCATCGTTTTTCAAACGATCATAACTAATTTTATTATTAAGCGTTTCTCAATGTAGTATAGTGCATTCGATGCGGATTGTTGAGCTGCGTCGATCTGTGTTATCAGATTTGCGCTAGCTTAAAAATGCACCGAGATATCAACTGATATAAGTTCACACTTATATCCTTGATTCTCACCCTGAAGAATTAATTTTTTCGTTGAATAACATTGTCCATCGTCTTTGCCTTGAAAAAAGGAATCTAAAAACATCTACTTTTCGCTAAATTATCTTGAAATTTTTCGAAAAAATTTTTGTCAAAATGTTTTTGGAAGCAATGTTGAGTGTACATGGAAACTCAACATACACTAATGCATCGTTTTTCAAACGATCATAACTAATTTTATTATTAAGCGTTTCTCAATGTAGTATAGTGCATTCGATGCGGATTGTTGAGCTGCGTCGATCTGTGTTATCAGATTTGCGCTAGCTTAAAAATGCACCGAGATATCAACTGATATAAGTTCACACTTATATCCTTGATTCTCACCCTGAAGAATTAATTTTTTCGTTGAATAACATTGTCCATCGTCTTTGCCTTGAAAAAAGGAATCTAAAAACATCTACTTTTCGCTAAATTATCTTGAAATTTTTCGAAAAAATTTTTGTCAAAATGTTTTTGGAAGCAATGTTGAGTGTACATGGAAACTCAACATACACTAATGCATCATTTTTCAAACGATCATAACTAATTTTTGTATTGAGCGTTTTTCAATGTAGTATAGTGCATTCAATGCGGATTTTTGAGCTGCGTCGATCTGTGTTATCAGATTTGCGCTAGCTTAAAAAAGCACCGAGATATCAACTGATATAAGTTCCCACTTATATCTTCGATTTTCACCCTGAAGAATTATTTTTTTCGTTGAATAACATTGTCCATCGTCTTTGCCTTGAAAAACGAAATCTAAAAACATCTACTTTTTGCTAAATTATTTTAAAATTTTTCGAAAAAATTTTTGTCAAAATGTTTTTGGAAGCAATGTTGAGTGTACATGGAAACTCAACATACACTAATGCATCATTTTTCAAACGATCATAACTAATTTTTGTATTAAGCGTTTCTCAATGTAGTATAGTGCATTCGATGCGGATTTTTGAGCTGCGTCGATCTGTGTTATCAGATTTGCGCTAGCTTGAAAATGCACCGAGATATCAACTGATATAAGTTCACACTTATATCCTCGATTTTCACCCTGAAGAATTAATTTTTTCGTTGAATAACATTGTCCATCGTCTTTGCCTTGAAAAACGGAATCTAAAAACATCTACTTTTCGCTAAATTATCTTGAAATTTTTCGAAAAAATTTTTGTCAAAATGTTTTTGGAAGCAATGTTGAGTGTACATGGAAACTCAACATACACTAATGCATCGTTTTTCAAACGATCATAACTAATTTTATTATTAAGCGTTTCTCAAAGTAGTATAGTGCATTCGATGCGGATTGTTGAGCTGCGTCGATCTGTGTTATCAGATTTGCGCTAGCTTAAAAATGCACCGAGATATCAACTGATATAAGTTCACACTTATATCCTTGATTCTCACCCTGAAGAATTAATTTTTTCGTTGAATAACATTGTCCATCGTCTTTGCCTTGAAAAAAGGAATCTAAAAACATCTACTTTTCGCTAAATTATCTTGAAATTTTTCGAAAAAATTTTTGTCAAAATGTTTTTGGAAGCAATGTTGAGTGTACATGGAAACTCAACATACACTAATGCATCATTTTTCAAACGATCATAACTAATTTTTGTATTGAGCGTTTTTCAATGTAGTATAGTGCATTCAATGCGGATTTTTGAGCTGCGTCGATCTGTGTTATCAGATTTGCGCTAGCTTAAAAAAGCACCGAGATATCAACTGATATAAGTTCCCACTTATATCTTCGATTTTCACCCTGAAGAATTATTTTTTTCGTTGAATAACATTGTCCATCGTCTTTGCCTTGAAAAACGGAATCTAAAAACATCTACTTTTTGCTAAATTATTTTAAAATTTTTCGAAAAAATTTTTGTCAAAATGTTTTTGGAAGCAATGTTGAGTGTACATGGAAACTCAACATACACTAATGCATCATTTTTCAAACGATCATAACTAATTTTTGTATTAAGCGTTTCTCAATGTAGTATAGTGCATTCGATGCGGATTTTTGAGCTGCGTCGATCTGTGTTATCAGATTTGCGCTAGCTTGAAAATGCACCGAGATATCAACTGATATAAGTTCACACTTATATCCTCGATTTTCACCCTGAAGAATTAATTTTTTCGTTGAATAACATTGTCCATCGTCTTTGCCTTGAAAAACGGAATCTAAAAACATCTACTTTTCGCTAAATTATCTTGAAATTTTTCGAAAAAATTTTTGTCAAAATGTTTTTGGAAGCAATGTTGAGTGTACATGGAAACTCAACATACACTAATGCATCGTTTTTCAAACGATCATAACTAATTTTATTATTAAGCGTTTCTCAATGTAGTATAGTGCACTCGATGCGGATTGTTGAGCTGCGTCGATCTGTGTTATCAGATTTGCGCTAGCTTAAAAATGCACCGAGATATCAACTGATATGAGTTCACACTTATATCCTCGATTTTCACCCTGAAGAATTAATTTTTTCGTTGAATAACATTGTCCATCGTCTTTGCCTTGAAAAAAGGAATCTAAAAACATCTACTTTTTGCGAAATTATTCTGAAATTTTTTGAAAAAATTTTTGTCAAAATGTTTTTGGAAGCAATGTTGAGTGTACATGGAAACTCAACATACACTAATGCATCATTTTTCAAACGATCATAACTAATTTTTGTATTAAGCGTTTCTCAATGTAGTATAGTGCATTCGATGCGGATTTTTAAGCTGCGTCGATCTGTGTTATCAGATTTGCGCTAGCTTAAAAATGCACCGAGATATCAACTGATATAAGTTCACACTTATATCCTTGATTTTCACCCTGAAGAATTAATTTTTTCGTTGAATAACATTGTCCATCGTCTTTGCCTTGAAAAATGGAATCTAAAAACATCTACTTTTTGCTAAATTATTTTGAAATTTTTCGAAAAAATTTTTGTCAAAATGTTTTTGGAAGCAATGTTGAGTGTACATGGAAACTCAACATACACTAATGCATCATTTTTCAAACGATCATAACTAATTTTTGTATTAAGCGTTTCTCAATGTAGTATAGTGCATTCAATGCGGATTTTTAAGCTGCGTCGATCTGTGTTATCAGATTTGCGCTAGCTTAAAAATGCACCGAGATATCAACTGATATAAGTTCACACTTATATCCTCGATTTTCACCCTGAAGAATTAATTTTTTCGTTGAATAACATTGTCCATCGTCTTTGCCTTGAAAAAAGGAATCTAAAAACATCTACTTTTCGCTAAATTATCTTGAAATTTTTCGAAAAAATTTTTGTCAAAATGTTTTTCGAAGCAATGTTGAGTGTACATGGAAACTCAACATACACTAATGCATCATTTTTCAAACGATCATAACTAATTTTTGTATTGAGCGTTTTTCAATGTAGTATAGTGCATTCAATGCGGATTTTTGAGCTGCGTCGATCTGTGTTATCAGATTTGCGCTAGCTTAAAAAAGCACCGAGATATCAACTGATATAAGTTCACACTTATATCCTCGATTTTCACCCTGAAGAATTAATTTTTTCGTTGAATAACATTGTCCATCGTCTTTGCCTTGAAAAACGGAATCTAAAAACATCTACTTTTCGCTAAATTATCTTGAAATTTTTCGAAAAAATTTTTGTCAAAATGTTTTTGGAAGCAATGTTGAGTGTACATGGAAACTCAACATACACTAATGCATCGTTTTTCAAACGATCATAACTAATTTTATTATTAAGCGTTTCTCAATGTAGTATAGTGCATTCGATGCGGATTTTTAAGCTGCGTCGATCTGTGTTATCAGATTTGCGCTAGCTTAAAAATGCACCGAGATATCAACTGATATAAGTTCACACTTATATCCTCGATTTTCACCCTGAAGAATTAATTTTTTCGTTGAATAACATTGTCCATCGTCTTTGTCTTGAAAAACGGAATCTAAAAACATCTACTTTTTGCTAAATTATTTTGAAATTTTTCGAAAAAATTTTTGTCAAAATGTTTTTGGAAGCAATGTTGAGTGTACATGGAAACTCAACATACACTAATGCATCATTTTTCAAACGATCATAACTAATTTTTGTATTGAGCGTTTCTTAATGTAGTATAGTGCATTCGATCCGGATTTTCAAGCTGCGTCGATCTGTGTTATCAGATTTGCGCTAGCTTAAAAATGCACCGAGATATCAACTGATATAAGTTCACACTTATATCCTCGATTTTCACCCTGAAGAATTAATTTTTTCGTTGAATAACATTGTCCATCGTCTTTGCCTTGAAAAAAGGAATCTAAAAACATCTACTTTTTGCTAAATTATTTTGAAATTTTTCGAAAAAATTTTTGTCAAAATGTTTTTGGAAGCAATGTTGAGTGTACATGGAAACTCAACATACACTAATGCATCATTTTTCAAACGATCATAACTAATTTTTGTATTGAGCGTTTTCCAATGTAGTATAGTGCATTCAATGCGGATTTTTGAGCTGCGTCGATCTGTGTTATCAGATTTGCGCTAGCTTAAAAAAGCACCGAGATATCAACTGATATAAGTTCACACTTATATCCTCGATTTTCACCCTGAAGAATTAATTTTTTCGTTGAATAACATTGTCCATCGTCTTTGCCTTGAAAAAAGGAATCTAAAAACATCTACTTTTTGCTAAATTATTTTGAAATTTTTCGAAAA
Organism: Auanema rhodensis; assembly: GCA_964057225.1. Lineage (NCBI taxonomy): Eukaryota > Metazoa > Nematoda > Chromadorea > Rhabditida > Rhabditidae > Auanema > Auanema rhodense. The sequence goes on along the minus strand of OZ059899.1, from coordinate 1,028,732 downwards.
AATTTTTGTCAAAATGTTTTTGGAAGCAATGTTGAGTGTACATGGAAACTCAACATACACTAATGCATCATTTTTCAAACGATCATAACTAATTTTTGTATTGAGCGTTTCCCAATGTAGTATAGTGCATTCGATGCGGATTTTTAAGCTGCGTCGATCTGTGTTATCAGATTTGCGCTAGCTTAAAAATGCACCGAGATATCAACTGATATAAGTTCACACTTATATCCTTGATTTTCACCCTGAAGAATTAATTTTTTCGTTGAATAACATTGTCCATCGTCTTTGCCTTGAAGAATGGAATCTAAAAACATCTACTTTTTGCTAAATTATTTTGAAATTTTTCGAAAAAATTTTTGTCAAAATGTTTTTGGAAGCAATGTTGAGTGTACATGGAAACTCAACATACACTAATGCATCATTTTTCAAACGATCATAACTAATTTTTGTATTGAGCGTTTTTCAATGTAGTATAGTGCATTCAATGCGGATTTTTGAGCTGCGTCGATCTGTGTTATCAGATTTGCGCTAGCTTAAAAAAGCACCGAGATATCAACTGATATAAGTTCACACTTATATCCTCGATTTTCACCCTGAAGAATTAATTTTTTCGTTGAATAACATTGTCCATCGTCTTTGCCTTGAAAAACGGAATCTAAAAACATCTACTTTTCGCTAAATTATCTTGAAATTTTTCGAAAAAATTTTTGTCAAAATGTTTTTGGAAGCAATGTTGAGTGTACATGGAAACTCAACATACACTAATGCATCGTTTTTCAAACGATCATAACTAATTTTATTATTAAGCGTTTCTCAATGTAGTATAGTGCATTCGATGCGGATTTTTAAGCTGCGTCGATCTGTGTTATCAGATTTGCGCTAGCTTAAAAATGCACCGAGATATCAACTGATATAAGTTCACACTTATATCCTCGATTTTCACCCTGAAGAATTAATTTTTTCGTTGAATAACATTGTCCATCGTCTTTGTCTTGAAAAACGGAATCTAAAAACATCTACTTTTTGCTAAATTATTTTGAAATTTTTCGAAAAAATTTTTGTCAAAATGTTTTTGGAAGCAATGTTGAGTGTACATGGAAACTCAACATACACTAATGCATCATTTTTCAAACGATCATAACTAATTTTTGTATTGAGCGTTTCTTAATGTAGTATAGTGCATTCGATCCGGATTTTCAAGCTGCGTCGATCTGTGTTATCAGATTTGCGCTAGCTTAAAAATGCACCGAGATATCAACTGATATAAGTTCACACTTATATCCTCGATTTTCACCCTGAAGAATTAATTTTTTCGTTGAATAACATTGTCCATCGTCTTTGCCTTGAAAAAAGGAATCTAAAAACATCTACTTTTTGCTAAATTATTTTGAAATTTTTCGAAAAAATTTTTGTCAAAATGTTTTTGGAAGCAATGTTGAGTGTACATGGAAACTCAACATACACTAATGCATCATTTTTCAAACGATCATAACTAATTTTTGTATTGAGCGTTTTCCAATGTAGTATAGTGCATTCAATGCGGATTTTTGAGCTGCGTCGATCTGTGTTATCAGATTTGCGCTAGCTTAAAAAAGCACCGAGATATCAACTGATATAAGTTCACACTTATATCCTCGATTTTCACCCTGAAGAATTAATTTTTTCGTTGAATAACATTGTCCATCGTCTTTGCCTTGAAAAAAGGAATCTAAAAACATCTACTTTTTGCTAAATTATTTTGAAATTTTTCGAAAAAATTTTTGTCAAAATGTTTTTGGAAGCAATGTTGAGTGTACATGGAAACTCAACATACACTAATGCATCATTTTTCAAACGATCATAACTAATTTTTGTATTGAGCGTTTCCCAATGTAGTATAGTGCATTCGATGCGGATTTTTAAGCTGCGTCGATCTGTGTTATCAGATTTGCGCTAGCTTAAAAATGCACCGAGATATCAACTGATATAAGTTCACACTTATATCCTTGATTTTCACCCTGAAGAATTAATTTTTTCGTTGAATAACATTGTCCATCGTCTTTGCCTTGAAGAATGGAATCTAAAAACATCTACTTTTTGCTAAATTATTTTGAAATTTTTCGAAAAAATTTTTGTCAAAATGTTTTTGGAAGCAATGTTGAGTGTACATGGAAACTCAACATACACTAATGCATCATTTTTCAAACGATCATAACTAATTTTTGTATTAAGCGTTTCTCAATGTAGTATAGTGCATTCGATGCGGATTTTTGAGCTGCGTCGATCTGTGTTATCAGATTTACGCTAGCTTGAAAATGCACCGAGATATCAACTGATATAAGTTCACACTTATATCCTTGATTTTCACCCTGAAGAATTAATTTTTTCGTTGAATAACATTGTCCATCGTCTTTGCCTTGAAAAATGGAATCTAAAAACATCTACTTTTTGCTAAATTATTTTGAAATTTTTCGAAAAAATTTTTGTCAAAATGTTTTTGGAAGCAATCTTGAGTGTACATGGAAACTCAACATACACTAATGCATCATTTTTCAAACGATCATAACTAATTTTTGTATTAAGCGTTTCTCAATGTAGTATAGTGCATTCGATGCGGATTTTTAAGCTGCGTCGATCTGTGTTATCAGATTTGCGCTAGCTTAAAAATGCACCGAGATATCAACTGATATAAGTTCACACTTATATCCTCGATTTTCACCCTGAAGAATTAATTTTTTCGTTGAATAACATTGTCCATCGTCTTTGCCTTGAAAAAAGGAATCTAAAAACATCTACTTTTCGCTAAATTATCTTGAAATTTTTCGAAAAAATTTTTGTCAAAATGTTTTTGGAAGCAATGTTGAGTGTACATGGAAACTCAACATACACTAATGCATCATTTTTCAAACGATCATAACTAATTTTTGTATTGAGCGTTTTTCAATGTAGTATAGTGCATTCAATGCGGATTTTTAAGCTGCGTCGATCTGTGTTATCAGATTTGCGCTAGCTTAAAAATGCACCGAGATATCAACTGATATAAGTTCACACTTATATCCTCGATTTTCACCCTGAAGAATTAATTTTTTCGTTGAATAACATTGTCCATCGTCTTTGTCTTGAAAAACGGAATCTAAAAACATCTACTTTTTGCTAAATTATTTTGAAATTTTTCGAAAAAATTTTTGTCAAAATGTTTTTGGAAGCAATGTTGAGTGTACATGGAAACTCAACATACACTAATGCATCATTTTTCAAACGATCATAACTAATTTTTGTATTGAGCGTTTCTTAATGTAGTATAGTGCATTCGATCCGGATTTTCAAGCTGCGTCGATCTGTGTTATCAGATTTGCGCTAGCTTAAAAATGCACCGAGATATCAACTGATATAAGTTCACACTTATATCCTCGATTTTCACCCTGAAGAATTAATTTTTTCGTTGAATAACATTGTCCATCGTCTTTGCCTTGAAAAAAGGAATCTAAAAACATCTACTTTTTGCTAAATTATTTTGAAATTTTTCGAAAAAATTTTTGTCAAAATGTTTTTGGAAGCAATGTTGAGTGTACATGGAAACTCAACATACACTAATGCATCATTTTTCAAACGATCATAACTAATTTTTGTATTGAGCGTTTCCCAATGTAGTATAGTGCATTCGATGCGGATTTTTAAGCTGCGTCGATCTGTGTTATCAGATTTGCGCTAGCTTAAAAATGCACCGAGATATCAACTGATATAAGTTCACACTTATATCCTTGATTTTCACCCTGAAGAATTAATTTTTTCGTTGAATAACATTGTCCATCGTCTTTGCCTTGAAGAATGGAATCTAAAAACATCTACTTTTTGCTAAATTATTTTGAAATTTTTCGAAAAAATTTTTGTCAAAATGTTTTTGGAAGCAATGTTGAGTGTACATGGAAACTCAACATACACTAATGCATCATTTTTCAAACGATCATAACTAATTTTTGTATTGAGCGTTTCCCAATGTAGTATAGTGCATTCGATGCGGATTTTTAAGCTGCGTCGATCTGTGTTATCAGATTTGCGCTAGCTTAAAAATGCACCGAGATATCAACTGATATAAGTTCACACTTATATCCTTGATTTTCACCCTGAAGAATTAATTTTTTCGTTGAATAACATTGTCCATCGTCTTTGCCTTGAAGAATGGAATCTAAAAACATCTACTTTTTGCTAAATTATTTTGAAATTTTTCGAAAAAATTTTTGTCAAAATGTTTTTGGAAGCAATGTTGAGTGTACATGGAAACTCAACATACACTAATGCATCATTTTTCAAACGATCATAACTAATTTTTGTATCAAGCGTTTCTCAATGTAGTATAGTGCATTCGATGCGGATTTTTAAGCTGCGTCGATCTGTGTTATCAGATTTGCGCTAGCTTAAAAATGCACCGAGATATCAACTGATATAAGTTCACACTTATATCCTTGATTTTCACCCTGAAGAATTAATTTTTTCGTTGAATAACATTGTCCATCGTCTTTGCCTTGAAGAATGGAATCTAAAAACATCTACTTTTTGCTAAATTATTTTGAAATTTTTCGAAAAAATTTTTGTCAAAATGTTTTTGGAAGCAATGTTGAGTGTACATGGAAACTCAACATACACTAATGCATCATTTTTCAAACGATCATAACTAATTTTTGTATCAAGCGTTTCTCAATGTAGTATAGTGCATTCAATGCGGATTTTTGAGCTGCGTCGATCTGTGTTATCAGATTTGCGCTAGCTTAAAAAAGCACCGAGATATCAACTGATATAAGTTCCCACTTATATCCTCGATTTTCACCCTGAAGAATTATTTTTTTCGTTGAATAACATTGTCCATCGTCTTTGCCTTGAAAAACGAAATCTAAAAACATCTACTTTTTGCTAAATTATTTTGAAATTTTTCGAAAAAATTTTTGTCAAAATGTTTTTGGAAGCAATGTTGAGTGTACATGGAAACTCAACATACACTAATGCATCATTTTTCAAACGATCATAACTAATTTTTGTATTAAGCGTTTCTCATTGTAGTATAGTGCATTCGATGCGGATTTTTGAGCTGCGTCGATCTGTGTTATCAGATTTGCGCTAGCTTGAAAATGCACCGAGATATCAACTGATATAAGTTCACACTTATATCCTCGATTTTCACCCTGAAGAATTAATTTTTTCGTTGAATAACATTGTCCATCGTCTTTGCCTTGAAAAACGGAATCTAAAAACATCTACTTTTCGCTAAATTATCTTGAAATTTTTCGAAAAAATTTTTGTCAAAATGTTTTTGGAAGCAATGTTGAGTGTACATGGAAACTCAACATACACTAATGCATCGTTTTTCAAACGATCATAACTAATTTTATTATTAAGCGTTTCTCAATGTAGTATAGTGCATTCGATGCGGATTGTTGAGCTGCGTCGATCTGTGTTATCAGATTTGCGCTAGCTTAAAAATGCACCGAGATATCAACTGATATGAGTTCACACTTATATCCTCGATTTTCACCCTGAAGAATTAATTTTTTCGTTGAATAACATTGTCCATCGTCTTTGCCTTGAAAAAAGGAATCTAAAAACATCTACTTTTTGCGAAATTATTTTGAAATTTTTCGAAAAAATTTTTGTCAAAATGTTTTTGGAAGCAATGTTGAGTGTACATGGAAACTCAACATACACTAATGCATCATTTTTCAAACGATCATAACTAATTTTTGTATTGAGCGTTTCCCAATGTAGTATAGTGCATTCGATGCGGATTTTTGAGCTGCGTCGATCTGTGTTATCAGATTTGCGCTAGCTTAAAAAAGCACCGAGATATCAACTGATATAAGTTCCCACTTATATCCTCGATTTTCACCCTGAAGAATTATTTTTTTCGTTGAATAACATTGTCCATCGTCTTTGCCTTGAAAAACGAAATCTAAAAACATCTACTTTTTGCTAAATTATTTTGAAATTTTTCGAAAAAATTTTTGTCAAAATGTTTTTGGAAGCAATGTTGAGTGTACATGGAAACTCAACATACACTAATGCATCATTTTTCAAACGATCATAACTAATTTTTGTATTGAGCGTTTCTTAATGTAGTATAGTGCATTCGATCCGGATTTTCAAGCTGCGTCGATCTGTGTTATCAGATTTGCGCTAGCTTAAAAATGCACCGAGATATCAACTGATATAAGTTCACACTTATATCCTCGATTTTCACCCTGAAGAATTAATTTTTTCGTTGAATAACATCGTCCATCGTCTTTGCCTTGAAAGAAGGAATCTAAAAACATCTACTTTTTGCTAAATTATTTTGAAATTTTTCGAAAAAATTTTTGTCAAAATGTTTTTGGAAGCAATGTTGAGTGTACATGGAAACTCAACATACACTAATGCATCATTTTTCAAACGATCATAACTAATTTTTGTATTGAGCGTTTCCCAATGTAGTATAGTGCATTCGATGCGGATTTTTGAGCTGCGTCGATCTGTGTTATCAGATTTGCGCTAGCTTAAAAAAGCACCGAGATATCAACTGATATAAGTTCCCACTTATATCCTCGATTTTCACCCTGAAGAATTATTTTTTTCGTTGAATAACATTGTCCATCGTCTTTGCCTTGAAAAACGAAATCTAAAAACATCTACTTTTTGCTAAATTATTTTGAAATTTTTCGAAAAAATTTTTGTCAAAATGTTTTTGGAAGCAATGTTGAGTGTACATGGAAACTCAACATACACTAATGCATCATTTTTCAAACGATCATAACTAATTTTTGTATTGAGCGTTTCTTAATGTAGTATAGTGCATTCGATCCGGATTTTCAAGCTGCGTCGATCTGTGTTATCAGATTTGCGCTAGCTTAAAAATGCACCGAGATATCAACTGATATAAGTTCACACTTATATCCTCGATTTTCACCCTGAAGAATTAATTTTTTCGTTGAATAACATCGTCCATCGTCTTTGCCTTGAAAGAAGGAATCTAAAAACATCTACTTTTTGCTAAATTATTTTGAAATTTTTCGAAAAAATTTTTGTCAAAATGTTTTTGGAAGCAATGTTGAGTGTACATGGAAACTCAACATACACTAATGCATCATTTTTCAAACGATCATAACTAATTTTTGTATTGAGCGTTTTCCAATGTAGTATAGTGCATTCGATGCGGATTTTTAAGCTGCGTCGATCTGTGTTATCAGATTTGCGCTAGCTTAAAAATGCACCGAGATATCAACTGATATAAGTTCACACTTATATCCTTGATTTTCACCCTGAAGAATTAATTTTTTCGTTGAATAACATTGTCCATCGTCTTTGCCTTGAAGAATGGAATCTAAAAACATCTACTTTTTGCTAAATTATTTTGAAATTTTTCGAAAAAATTTTTGTCAAAATGTTTTTGGAAGCAATGTTGAGTGTACATGGAAACTCAACATACACTAATGCATCATTTTTCAAACGATCATAACTAATTTTTGTATTGAGCGTTTCCCAATGTAGTATAGTGCATTCGATGCGGATTTTTAAGCTGCGTCGATCTGTGTTATCAGATTTGCGCTAGCTTAAAAATGCACCGAGATATCAACTGATATAAGTTCACACTTATATCCTTGATTTTCACCCTGAAGAATTAATTTTTTCGTTGAATAACATTGTCCATCGTCTTTGCCTTGAAGAATGGAATCTAAAAACATCTACTTTTTGCTAAATTATTTTGAAATTTTTCGAAAAAATTTTTGTCAAAATGTTTTTGGAAGCAATGTTGAGTGTACATGGAAACTCAACATACACTAATGCATCATTTTTCAAACGATCATAACTAATTTTTGTATCAAGCGTTTCTCAATGTAGTATAGTGCATTCGATGCGGATTTTTAAGCTGCGTCGATCTGTGTTATCAGATTTGCGCTAGCTTAAAAATGCACCGAGATATCAACTGATATAAGTTCACACTTATATCCTTGATTTTCACCCTGAAGAATTAATTTTTTCGTTGAATAACATTGTCCATCGTCTTTGCCTTGAAGAATGGAATCTAAAAACATCTACTTTTTGCTAAATTATTTTGAAATTTTTCGAAAAAATTTTTGTCAAAATGTTTTTGGAAGCAATGTTGAGTGTACATGGAAACTCAACATACACTAATGCATCATTTTTCAAACGATCATAACTAATTTTTGTATCAAGCGTTTCTCAATGTAGTATAGTGCATTCAATGCGGATTTTTGAGCTGCGTCGATCTGTGTTATCAGATTTGCGCTAGCTTAAAAAAGCACCGAGATATCAACTGATATAAGTTCCCACTTATATCCTCGATTTTCACCCTGAAGAATTATTTTTTTCGTTGAATAACATTGTCCATCGTCTTTGCCTTGAAAAACGAAATCTAAAAACATCTACTTTTTGCTAAATTATTTTGAAATTTTTCGAAAAAATTTTTGTCAAAATGTTTTTGGAAGCAATGTTGAGTGTACATGGAAACTCAACATACACTAATGCATCATTTTTCAAACGATCATAACTAATTTTTGTATTAAGCGTTTCTCATTGTAGTATAGTGCATTCGATGCGGATTTTTGAGCTGCGTCGATCTGTGTTATCAGATTTGCGCTAGCTTGAAAATGCACCGAGATATCAACTGATATAAGTTCACACTTATATCCTCGATTTTCACCCTGAAGAATTAATTTTTTCGTTGAATAACATTGTCCATCGTCTTTGCCTTGAAAAACGGAATCTAAAAACATCTACTTTTCGCTAAATTATCTTGAAATTTTTCGAAAAAATTTTTGTCAAAATGTTTTTGGAAGCAATGTTGAGTGTACATGGAAACTCAACATACACTAATGCATCGTTTTTCAAACGATCATAACTAATTTTATTATTAAGCGTTTCTCAATGTAGTATAGTGCATTCGATGCGGATTGTTGAGCTGCGTCGATCTGTGTTATCAGATTTGCGCTAGCTTAAAAATGCACCGAGATATCAACTGATATGAGTTCACACTTATATCCTCGATTTTCACCCTGAAGAATTAATTTTTTCGTTGAATAACATTGTCCATCGTCTTTGCCTTGAAAAAAGGAATCTAAAAACATCTACTTTTTGCGAAATTATTTTGAAATTTTTCGAAAAAATTTTTGTCAAAATGTTTTTGGAAGCAATGTTGAGTGTACATGGAAACTCAACATACACTAATGCATCATTTTTCAAACGATCATAACTAATTTTTGTATTAAGCGTTTCTCAATGTAGTATAGTGCATTCGATGCGGATTTTTAAGCTGCGTCGATCTGTGTTATCAGATTTGCGCTAGCTTAAAAAAGCACCGAGATATCAACTGATATAAGTTCACACTTATATCCTCGATTTTCACTTTGAAGAATTATTTTTTTCGTTGAATAACATTGTCCATCGTCTTTGCCTTAAAAAACGGAATCTAAAAACATCTACTTTTCGCTAAATTATCTTGAAATTTTTCGAAAAAATTTTTGTCAAAATGTTTTTGGAAGCAATGTTGAGTGTACATGGAAACTCAACATACACTAATGCATCATTTTTCAAACGAACATAACTAATTTTTGTATTAAGCGTTTCTCAATGTAATATAGTGCATTCGATGCGGATTTTTGAGCTGCGTCGATCTGTGTTATCAGATTTGCGCTAGCTTGAAAATGCACCGAGATATCAACTGATATAAGTTCACACTTATATCCTCGATTTTCACCCTGAAGAATTATTTTTTTCGTTGAATAACATTGTCCATCGTCTTTGCCTTGAAAAACGGAATCTAAAAACATCTACTTTTCGCTAAATTATTTTGAAATTTTTCGAAAAAATTTTTGTCAAAATGTTTTTGGAAGCAATGTTGAGTGTACATGGAAACTCAACATACACTAATGCATCATTTTTCAAACGATCATAACTAATTTTTGTATTAAGCGTTTCTCAATGTAGTATAGTGCATTCGATGCGGATTTTTGAGCTGCGTCGATCTGTGTTATCAGATTTGCGCTAGCTTGAAAATGCACCGAGATATCAACTGATATAAGTTCACACTTATATCCTCGATTTTCACCCTGAAGAATTAATTTTTTCGATGAATAACATTGTCCATCGTCTTTGCCTTGAAAAACGGAATCTAAAAACATCTACTTTTCGCTAAATTATTTTGAAATTTTTCGAAAAAATTTTTGTCAAAATGTTTTTGGAAGCAATGTTGAGTGTACATGGAAACTCAACATACACTAATGCATCATTTTTCAAACGATCATAACTAATTTTTGTATTAAGCGTTTCTTAATGTAGTATAGTGCATTCGATGCGGATTTTTGAGCTGCGTCGATCTGTTTTATCAGATTTGCGCTAGCTTGAAAATGCACCGAGATATCAACTGATATAAGTTCACACTTATATCCTCGATTTTCACCCTGAAGAATAAATTTTTTCGTTGAATAACATTGTCCATCGTCTTTGCTTTGAAAAACGGAATCTAAAAACATCTACTTTTCGCTAAATTATCTTGAAATTTTTCGAAAAAATTTTTGTCAAAATGTTTTTGGAAGCAATGTTGAGTGTACATGGAAACTCAACATACACTAATGCATCATTTTTCAAACGATCATAACTAATTTTTGTATTAAGCGTTTCTCAATGTAGTATAGTGCATTCGATGCGGATTTTTGAGCTGCGTCGATCTGTGTTATCAGATTTGCGCTAGCTTGAAAATGCACCGAGATATCAACTGATATAAGTTCACACTTATATCCTCGATTTTCACCCTGAAGAATTAATTTTTTCGTTGAATAACATTGTCCATCGTCTTTGCCTTGAAAAACGGAATCTAAAAACATCTACTTTTCGCTAAATTATCTTGAAATTTTTCGAAAAAATTTTTGTCAAAATGTTTTTGGAAGCAATGTTGAGTGTACATGGAAACTCAACATACACTAATGCATCGTTTTTCAAACGATCATAACTAATTTTATTATTAAGCGTTTCTCAATGTAGTATAGTGCATTCGATGCGGATTGTTGAGCTGCGTCGATCTGTTTTATCAGATTTGCGCTAGCTTAAAAATGCACCGAGATATCAACTGATATGAGTTCACACTTATATCCTCGATTTTCACCCTGAAGAATTAATTTTTTCGTTGAATAACATTGTCCATCGTCTTTGCCTTGAAAAAAGGAATCTAAAAACATCTACTTTTTGCGAAATTATTTTGAAATTTTTCGAAAAAATTTTTGTCAAAATGTTTTTGGAAGCAATGTTGAGTGTACATGGAAACTCAACATACACTAATGCATCATTTTTACAACGATCATAACTAATTTTTGTATTAAGCGTTTCTCAATGTAGTATAGTGCATTCGATGCGGATTTTTAAGCTGCGTCGATCTGTGTTATCAGATTTGCGCTAGCTTAAAAAAGCACCGAGATATCAACTGATATAAGTTCACACTTATATCCTCGATTTTCACCCTGAAGAATTAATTTTTTCGTTGAATAACATTGTCCATCGTCTTTGCCTTGAAAAACGGAATCTAAAAACATCTACTTTTCGCTAAATTATCTTGAAATTTTTCGAAAAAATTTTTGTCAAAATGTTTTTGGAAGCAATGTTGAGTGTACATGGAAACTCAACATACACTAATGCATCGTTTTTCAAACGATCATAACTAATTTTATTATTAAGCGTTTCTCAATGTAGTATAGTGCATTCGATGCGGATTGTTGAGCTGCGTCGATCTGTGTTATCAGATTTGCGCTAGCTTAAAAATGCACCGAGATATCAACTGATATGAGTTCACACTTATATCCTCGATTTTCACCCTGAAGAATTAATTTTTTCGTTGAATAACATTGTCCATCGTCTTTGCCTTGAAAAAAGGAATCTAAAAACATCTACTTTTTGCGAAATTATTTTGAAATTTTTCGAAAAAATTTTTGTCAAAATGTTTTTGGAAGCAATGTTGAGTGTACATGGAAACTCAACATACACTAATGCATCATTTTTCAAACGAACATAACTAATTTTTGTATTAAGCGTTTCTTAATGTAATATAGTGCATTCGATGCGGATTTTTGAGCTGCGTCGATCTGTGTTATCAGATTTGCGCTAGCTTGAAAATGCACCGAGATATCAACTGATATAAGTTCACACTTATATCCTCGATTTTCACCCTGAAGAATTAATTTTTTCGATGAATAACATTGTCCATCGTCTTTGCCTTGAAAAACGGAATCTAAAAACATCTACTTTTCGCTAAATTATTTTGAAATTTTTCGAAAAAATTTTTGTCAAAATGTTTTTGGAAGCAATGTTGAGTGTACATGGAAACTCAACATACACTAATGCATCATTTTTCAAACGATCATAACTAATTTTTGTATTAAGCGTTTCTCAATGTAGTATAGTGCATTCGATGCGGATTTTTGAGCTGCGTCGATCTGTGTTATCAGATTTGCGCTAGCTTGAAAATGCACCGAGATATCAACTGATATAAGTTCACACTTATATCCTCGATTTTCACCCTGAAGAATTAATTTTTTCGATGAATAACATTGTCCATCGTCTTTGCCTTGAAAAACGGAATCTAAAAACATCTACTTTTCGCTAAATTATTTTGAAATTTTTCGAAAAAATTTTTGTCAAAATGTTTTTGGAAGCAATGTTGAGTGTACATGGAAACTCAACATACACTAATGCATCATTTTTCAAACGATCATAACTAATTTTTGTATTAAGCGTTTCTCAATGTAGTATAGTGCATTCGATGCGGATTTTTAAGCTACGTCGATCTGTGTTATCAGATTTGCGCTAGCTTAAAAATGCACCGAGATATCAACTGATATAAGTTCACACTTATATCCTCGATTTTCACCCTGAAGAATTATTTTTTTCGTTGAATAACATTGTCCATCGTCTTTGCCTTGAAAAACGGAATCTAAAAACATCTACTTTTCGCTAAATTATTTTGAAATTTTTCGAAAAAATTTTTGTCAAAATGTTTTTGGAAGCAATGTTGAGTGTACATGGAAACTCAACATACACTAATGCATCATTTTTCAAACGATCATAACTAATTTTTGTATTAAGCGTTTCTCAATGTAGTATAGTGCATTCGATGCGGATTTTTAAGCTACGTCGATCTGTGTTATCAGATTTGCGCTAGCTTAAAAATGCACCGAGATATCAACTGATATAAGTTCACACTTATATCCTCGATTTTCACCCTGAAGAATTATTTTTTTCGTTGAATAACATTGTCCATCGTCTTTGCCTTGAAAAACGGAATCTAAAAACTTCTACTTTTCGCTAAATTATTTTGAAATTTTTCGAAAAAATTTTTGTCAAAATGATTTTGGAAGCAATGTTGAGTGTACATGGAAACTCAACATACACTAATGCATCATTTTTCAAACGATCATAACTAATTTTTGTATTAAGCGTTTCTTAATGTAGTATAGTGCATTCGATGCGGATTTTTGAGCTGCGTCGATCTGTGCTATCAGATTTGCGCTAGCTTGAAAATGCACCGAGATATCAACTGATATAAGTTCACACTTATATCCTCGATTTTCACCCTGAAGAATTAATTTTTTCGTTGAATAACATTGTCCATCGTCTTTGCCTTGAAAAACGGAATCTGAAAACATCTACTTTTCGCTAAATTATCTTGAAATTTTTCGAAAAAATTTTTGTCAACATGTTTTTGGAAGCAATGTTGAGTGTACATGGAAACTCAACATACACTAATGCATCATTTTTCAAACGATCATAACTAATTTTTGTATTAAGCGTTTCTCAATGTAGTATAGTGCATTCGATGCGGATTTTTGAGCTGCGTCGATCTGTGTTATCAGATTTGCGCTAGCTTGAAAATGCACCGAGATATCAACTGATATAAGTTCACACTTATATCCTCGATTTTCACCCTGAAGAATTGATTTTTTCGTTGAATAACATTGTCCATCGTCTTTGCCTTGAAAAACGGAATCTAAAAACATCTACTTTTCGCTAAATTATCTTGAAATTTTTCGAAAAAATTTTTGTCAAAATGTTTTTGGAAGCAATGTTGAGTGTACATGGAAACTCAACATACACTAATGCATCATTTTTCAAACGATCATAACTAATTTTTGTATTAAGCGTTTCTCAATGTAGTATAGTGCATTCGATGCGGATTTTTAAGCTACGTCGATCTGTGTTATCAGATTTGCGCTAGCTTAAAAATGCACCGAGATATCAACTGATATAAGTTCACACTTATATCCTCGATTTTCACCCTGAAGAATTATTTTTTTCGTTGAATAACATTGTCCATCGTCTTTGCCTTGAAAAACGGAATCTAAAAACATCTACTTTTCGCTAAATTATTTTGAAATTTTTCGAAAAAATTTTTGTCAAAATGTTTTTGGAAGCAATGTTGAGTGTACATGGAAACTCAACATACACTAATGCATCATTTTTCAAACGATCATAACTAATTTTTGTATTAAGCGTTTCTCAATGTAGTATAGTGCATTCGATGCGGATTGTTGAGCTGCGTCGATCTGTGTTATCAGATTTGCGCTAGCTTAAAAATGCACCGAGATATCAACTGATATGAGTTCACACATATATCCTCGATTTTCACCCTGAAGAATTAATTTTTTTTCGTTGAATAACATTGTCCATCGTCTTTGCCTTGAAAAACGGAATCTAAAAACATCTACTTTTCGCTAAATTATTTTGAAATTTTTCGAAAAAATTTTTGTCAAAATGTTTTTGGAAGCAATGTTGAGTGTACATGGAAACTCAACATACACTAATGCATCATTTTTCAAACGATCATAACTAATTTTTGTATTAAGCGTTTCTCAATGTAGTATAGTGCATTCGATGCGGATTGTTGAGCTGCGTCGATCTGTGTTATCAGATTTGCGCTAGCTTAAAAATGCACCGAGATATCAACTGATATGAGTTCACACATATATCCTCGATTTTCACCCTGAAGAATTAATTTTTTCGTTGAATAACATTGTCCATCGTCTTTGCCTTGAAAAACGGAATCTAAAAACATCTACTTTTCGCTAAATTATCTTGAAATTTTTCGAAAAAATTTTTGTCAAAATGTTTTTGGAAGCAATGTTGAGTGTACATGGAAACTCAACATACACTAATGCATCATTTTTCAAACGATCATAACTAATTTTTGTATTAAGCGTTTCTCAATGTAGTATAGTGCATTCGATGCGGATTTTTGAGCTGCGTCGATCTGTGTTATCAGATTTGCGCTAGCTTGAAAATGAACCGAGATATCAACTGATATAAGTTCACACTTATATCCTCGATTTTCACCCTGAAGAATTAATTTTTTCGTTGAATAACATTGTCCATCGTCTTTGCCTTGAAAAACGGAATCTAAAAACATCTACTTTTCGCTAAATTATCTTGAAATTTTTCGAAAAAATTTTTGTCAAAATGTTTTTGGAAGCAATGTTGAGTGTACATGGAAACTCAACATACACTAATGCATCATTTTTCAAACGATCATAACTACTTTTTGTATTAAGCGTTTCTCAATGTAGTATAGTGCATTCGATGCGGATTTTTAAGCTACGTCGATCTGTGTTATCAGATTTGCGCTAGCTTAAAAATGCACCGAGATATCAACTGATATAAGTTCACACTTATATCCTCGATTTTCACCCTGAAGAATTATTTTTTTCGTTGAATAACATTGTCCATCGTCTTTGCCTTGAAAAACAGAATCTAAAAACATCTACTTTTCGCTAAATTATTTTGAAATTTTTCGAAAAAATTTTTGTCAAAATGTTTTTGGAAGCAATGTTGAGTGTACATGGAAACTCAACATACACTAATGCATCATTTTTCAAACAATCATAACTAATTTTTGTATTAAGCGTTTCTTAATGTAGTATAGTGCATTCGATGCGGATTTTTGAGCTGCGTCGATCTGTGTTATCAGATTTGCGCTAGCTTGAAAATGCACCGAGATATCAACTGATATAAGTTCACACTTATATCCTCGATTTTCACCCTGAAGAATTAATTTTTTCGTTGAATAACATTGTCCATCGTCTTTGCCTTGAAAAACGGAATCTAAAAACATCTACTTTTCGCTAAATTATCTTGAAATTTTTCGAAAAAATTTTTGTCAACATGTTTTTGGAAGCAATGTTGAGTGTACATGGAAACTCAACATACACTAATGCATCATTTTTCAAACGATCATAACTAATTTTTGTATTAAGCGTTTCTCAATGTAGTATAGTGCATTCGATGCGGATTTTTGAGCTGCGTCGATCTGTGTTATCAGATTTGCGCTAGCTTGAAAATGCACCGAGATATCAACTGATATAAGTTCACACTTATATCCTCGATTTTCACCCTGAAGAATTAATTTTTTCGATGAATAACATTGTCCATCGTCTTTGCCTTGAAAAACGGAATTTAAAAACATCTACTTTTCGCTAAATTATTTTGAAATTTTTCGAAAAAATTTTTGTCAAAATGTTTTTGGAAGCAATGTTGAGTGTACATGGAAACTCAACATACACTAATGCATCATTTTTCAAACGATCATAACTAATTTTTGTATTAAGCGTTTCTCAATGTAGTATAGTGCATTCGATGCGGATTGTTGAGCTGCGTCGATCTGTGTTATCAGATTTGCGCTAGCTTAAAAATGCACCGAGATATCAACTGATATGAGTTCACACATATATCCTCGATTTTCACCCTGAAGAATTAATTTTTTTTCGTTGAATAACATTGTCCATCGTCTTTGCCTTGAAAAACGGAATCTAAAAACATCTACTTTTCGCTAAATTATTTTGAAATTTTTCGAAAAAATTTTTGTCAAAATGTTTTTGGAAGCAATGTTGAGTGTACATGGAAACTCAACATACACTAATGCATCATTTTTCAAACGATCATAACTAATTTTTGTATTAAGCGTTTCTCAATGTAGTATAGTGCATTCGATGCGGATTGTTGAGCTGCGTCGATCTGTGTTATCAGATTTGCGCTAGCTTAAAAATGCACCGAGATATCAACTGATATGAGTTCACACATATATCCTCGATTTTCACCCTGAAGAATTAATTTTTTCGTTGAATAACATTGTCCATCGTCTTTGCCTTGAAAAACGGAATCTAAAAACATCTACTTTTCGCTAAATTATCTTGAAATTTTTCGAAAAAATTTTTGTCAAAATGTTTTTGGAAGCAATGTTGAGTGTACATGGAAACTCAACATACACTAATGCATCATTTTTCAAACGATCATAACTAATTTTTGTATTAAGCGTTTCTCAATGTAGTATAGTGCATTCGATGCGGATTTTTGAGCTGCGTCGATCTGTGTTCTCAGATTTGCGCTAGCTTGAAAATGCACCGAGATATCAACTGATATAAGTTCACACTTATATCCTCGATTTTCACCCTGAAGAATTAATTTTTTCGTTGAATAACATTGTCCATCGTCTTTGCCTTGAAAAACGGAATCTAAAAACATCTACTTTTCGCTAAATTATCTTGAAATTTTTCGAAAAAATTTTTGTCAAAATGTTTTTGGAAGCAATGTTGAGTGTACATGGAAACTCAACATACACTAATGCATCATTTTTCAAACGATCATAACTACTTTTTGTATTAAGCGTTTCTCAATGTAGTATAGTGCATTCGATGCGGATTTTTAAGCTACGTCGATCTGTGTTATCAGATTTGCGCTAGCTTAAAAATGCACCGAGATATCAACTGATATAAGTTCACACTTATATCCTCGATTTTCACCCTGAAGAATTATTTTTTTCGTTGAATAACATTGTCCATCGTCTTTGCCTTGAAAAACAGAATCTAAAAACATCTACTTTTCGCTAAATTATTTTGAAATTTTTCGAAAAAATTTTTGTCAAAATGTTTTTGGAAGCAATGTTGAGTGTACATGGAAACTCAACATACACTAATGCATCATTTTTCAAACAATCATAACTAATTTTTGTATTAAGCGTTTCTTAATGTAGTATAGTGCATTCGATGCGGATTTTTGAGCTGCGTCGATCTGTGTTATCAGATTTGCGCTAGCTTGAAAATGCACCGAGATATCAACTGATATAAGTTCACACTTATATCCTCGATTTTCACCCTGAAGAATTAATTTTTTCGTTGAATAACATTGTCCATCGTCTTTGCCTTGAAAAACGGAATCTAAAAACATCTACTTTTCGCTAAATTATCTTGAAATTTTTCGAAAAAATTTTTGTCAACATGTTTTTGGAAGCAATGTTGAGTGTACATGGAAACTCAACATACACTAATGCATCATTTTTCAAACGATCATAACTAATTTTTGTATTAAGCGTTTCTCAATGTAGTATAGTGCATTCGATGCGGATTTTTGAGCTGCGTCGATCTGTGTTATCAGATTTGCGCTAGCTTGAAAATGCACCGAGATATCAACTGATATAAGTTCACACTTATATCCTCGATTTTCACCCTGAAGAATTAATTTTTTCGTTGAATAACATTGTCCATCGTCTTTGCCTTGAAAAACGGAATCTAAAAACATCTACTTTTCGCTAAATTATTCTGAAATTTTTCGAAAAAATTTTTGTCAAAATGTTTTTGGAAGCAATGTTGAGTGTACATGGAAACTCAACATACACTAATGCATCATTTTTCAAACGATCATAACTAATTTTTGTATTAAGCGTTTCTCAATGTAGTATAGTGCATTCGATGCGGATTTTTGAGCTGCGTCGATCTGTGTTATCAGATTTGCGCTAGCTTGAAAATGCACCGAGATATCAACTGATATAAGTTCACACTTATATCCTCGATTTTCACCCTGAAGAATTAATTTTTTCGATGAATAACATTGTCCATCGTCTTTGCCTTGAAAAACGGAATCTAAAAACATCTACTTTTCGCTAAATTATTTTGAAATTTTTCGAAAAAATTTTTGTCAAAATGTTTTTGGAAGCAATGTTGAGTGTACATGGAAACTCAACATACACTAATGCATCATTTTTCAAACGATCATAACTAATTTTTGTATTAAGCGTTTCTCAATGTAGTATAGTGCATTCGATGCGGATTTTTAAGCTACGTCGATCTGTGTTATCAGATTTGCGCTAGCTTAAAAATGCACCGAGATATCAACTGATATAAGTTCACACTTATATCCTCGATTTTCACCCTGAAGAATTATTTTTTTCGTTGAATAACATTGTCCATCGTCTTTGCCTTGAAAAACGGAATCTAAAAACATCTACTTTTCGCTAAATTATTTTGAAATTTTTCGAAAAAATTTTTGTCAAAATGTTTTTGGAAGCAATGTTGAGTGTACATGGAAACTCAACATACACTAATGCATCATTTTTCAAACGATCATAACTAATTTTTGTATTAAGCGTTTCTCAATGTAGTATAGTGCATTCGATGCGGATTTTTAAGCTACGTCGATCTGTGTTATCAGATTTGCGCTAGCTTAAAAATGCACCGAGATATCAACTGATATAAGTTCACACTTATATCCTCGATTTTCACCCTGAAGAATTATTTTTTTCGTTGAATAACATTGTCCATCGTCTTTGCCTTGAAAAACGGAATCTAAAAACTTCTACTTTTCGCTAAATTATTTTGAAATTTTTCGAAAAAATTTTTGTCAAAATGATTTTGGAAGCAATGTTGAGTGTACATGGAAACTCAACATACACTAATGCATCATTTTTCAAACGATCATAACTAATTTTTGTATTAAGCGTTTCTTAATGTAGTATAGTGCATTCGATGCGGATTTTTGAGCTGCGTCGATCTGTGCTATCAGATTTGCGCTAGCTTGAAAATGCACCGAGATATCAACTGATATAAGTTCACACTTATATCCTCGATTTTCACCCTGAAGAATTAATTTTTTCGTTGAATAACATTGTCCATCGTCTTTGCCTTGAAAAACGGAATCTGAAAACATCTACTTTTCGCTAAATTATCTTGAAATTTTTCGAAAAAATTTTTGTCAACATGTTTTTGGAAGCAATGTTGAGTGTACATGGAAACTCAACATACACTAATGCATCATTTTTCAAACGATCATAACTAATTTTTGTATTAAGCGTTTCTCAATGTAGTATAGTGCATTCGATGCGGATTTTTGAGCTGCGTCGATCTGTGTTATCAGATTTGCGCTAGCTTGAAAATGCACCGAGATATCAACTGATATAAGTTCACACTTATATCCTCGATTTTCACCCTGAAGAATTATTTTTTTCGTTGAATAACATTGTCCATCGTCTTTGCCTTGAAAAACGGAATCTGAAAACATCTACTTTTCGCTAAATTATCTTGAAATTTTTCGAAAAAATTTTTGTCAACATGTTTTTGGAAGCAATGTTGAGTGTACATGGAAACTCAACATACACTAATGCATCATTTTTCAAACGATCATAACTAATTTTTGTATTAAGCGTTTCTCAATGTAGTATAGTGCATTCGATGCGGATTTTTGAGCTGCGTCGATCTGTGTTATCAGATTTGCGCTAGCTTGAAAATGCACCGAGATATCAACTGATATAAGTTCACACTTATATCCTCGATTTTCACCCTGAAGAATTATTTTTTTCGTTGAATAACATTGTCCATCGTCTTTGCCTTGAAAAACGGAATCTAAAAACATCTACTTTTCGCTAAATTATTTTGAAATTTTTCGAAAAAATTTTTGTCAAAATGTTTTTGGAAGCAATGTTGAGTGTACATGGAAACTCAACATACACTAATGCATCATTTTTCAAACGATCATAACTAATTTTTGTATTAAGCGTTTCTCAATGTAGTATAGTGCATTCGATGCGGATTGTTGAGCTGCGTCGATCTGTGTTATCAGATTTGCGCTAGCTTAAAAATGCACCGAGATATCAACTGATATGAGTTCACACATATATCCTCGATTTTCACCCTGAAGAATTAATTTTTTTTCGTTGAATAACATTGTCCATCGTCTTTGCCTTGAAAAACGGAATCTAAAAACATCTACTTTTCGCTAAATTATTTTGAAATTTTTCGAAAAAATTTTTGTCAAAATGTTTTTGGAAGCAATGTTGAGTGTACATGGAAACTCAACATACACTAATGCATCATTTTTCAAACGATCATAACTAATTTTTGTATTAAGCGTTTCTCAATGTAGTATAGTGCATTCGATGCGGATTGTTGAGCTGCGTCGATCTGTGTTATCAGATTTGCGCTAGCTTAAAAATGCACCGAGATATCAACTGATATGAGTTCACACATATATCCTCGATTTTCACCCTGAAGAATTAATTTTTTCGTTGAATAACATTGTCCATCGTCTTTGCCTTGAAAAACGGAATCTAAAAACATCTACTTTTCGCTAAATTATCTTGAAATTTTTCGAAAAAATTTTTGTCAAAATGTTTTTGGAAGCAATGTTGAGTGTACATGGAAACTCAACATACACTAATGCATCATTTTTCAAACGATCATAACTAATTTTTGTATTAAGCGTTTCTCAATGTAGTATAGTGCATTCGATGCGGATTTTTGAGCTGCGTCGATCTGTGTTATCAGATTTGCGCTAGCTTGAAAATGCACCGAGATATCAACTGATATAAGTTCACACTTATATCCTCGATTTTCACCCTGAAGAATTAATTTTTTCGTTGAATAACATTGTCCATCGTCTTTGCCTTGAAAAACGGAATCTAAAAACATCTACTTTTCGCTAAATTATCTTGAAATTTTTCGAAAAAATTTTTGTCAAAATGTTTTTGGAAGCAATGTTGAGTGTACATGGAAACTCAACATACACTAATGCATCATTTTTCAAACGATCATAACTAATTTTTGTATTAAGCGTTTCTCAATGTAGTATAGTGCATTCGATGCGGATTGTTGAGCTGCGTCGATCTGTGTTATCAGATTTGCGCTAGCTTAAAAATGCACCGAGATATCAACTGATATGAGTTCACACATATATCCTCGATTTTCACCCTGAAGAATTAATTTTTTTTCGTTGAATAACATTGTCCATCGTCTTTGCCTTGAAAAACGGAATCTAAAAACATCTACTTTTCGCTAAATTATTTTGAAATTTTTCGAAAAAATTTTTGTCAAAATGTTTTTGGAAGCAATGTTGAGTGTACATGGAAACTCAACATACACTAATGCATCATTTTTCAAACGATCATAACTAATTTTTGTATTAAGCGTTTCTCAATGTAGTATAGTGCATTCGATGCGGATTGTTGAGCTGCGTCGATCTGTGTTATCAGATTTGCGCTAGCTTAAAAATGCACCGAGATATCAACTGATATGAGTTCACACATATATCCTCGATTTTCACCCTGAAGAATTAATTTTTTCGTTGAATAACATTGTCCATCGTCTTTGCCTTGAAAAACGGAATCTAAAAACATCTACTTTTCGCTAAATTATCTTGAAATTTTTCGAAAAAATTTTTGTCAAAATGTTTTTGGAAGCAATGTTGAGTGTACATGGAAACTCAACATACACTAATGCATCATTTTTCAAACGATCATAACTAATTTTTGTATTAAGCGTTTCTCAATGTAGTATAGTGCATTCGATGCGGATTTTTGAGCTGCGTCGATCTGTGTTATCAGATTTGCGCTAGCTTGAAAATGCACCGAGATATCAACTGATATAAGTTCACACTTATATCCTCGATTTTCACCCTGAAGAATTAATTTTTTCGTTGAATAACATTGTCCATCGTCTTTGCCTTGAAAAACGGAATCTAAAAACATCTACTTTTCGCTAAATTATCTTGAAATTTTTCGAAAAAATTTTTGTCAAAATGTTTTTGGAAGCAATGTTGAGTGTACATGGAAACTCAACATACACTAATGCATCATTTTTCAAACGATCATAACTACTTTTTGTATTAAGCGTTTCTCAATGTAGTATAGTGCATTCGATGCGGATTTTTAAGCTACGTCGATCTGTGTTATCAGATTTGCGCTAGCTTAAAAATGCACCGAGATATCAACTGATATAAGTTCACACTTATATCCTCGATTTTCACCCTGAAGAATTATTTTTTTCGTTGAATAACATTGTCCATCGTCTTTGCCTTGAAAAACAGAATCTAAAAACATCTACTTTTCGCTAAATTATTTTGAAATTTTTCGAAAAAATTTTTGTCAAAATGTTTTTGGAAGCAATGTTGAGTGTACATGGAAACTCAACATACACTAATGCATCATTTTTCAAACGATCATAACTAATTTTTGTATTAAGCGTTTCTTAATGTAGTATAGTGCATTCGATGCGGATTTTTGAGCTGCGTCGATCTGTGTTATCAGATTTGCGCTAGCTTGAAAATGCACCGAGATATCAACTGATATAAGTTCACACTTATATCCTCGATTTTCACCCTGAAGAATTAATTTTTTCGTTGAATAACATTGTCCATCGTCTTTGCCTTGAAAAACGGAATCTAAAAACATCTACTTTTCGCTAAATTATCTTGAAATTTTTCGAAAAAATTTTTGTCAAAATGTTTTTGGAAGCAATGTTGAGTGTACATGGAAACTCAACATACACTAATGCATCATTTTTCAAACGATCATAACTACTTTTTGTATTAAGCGTTTCTCAATGTAGTATAGTGCATTCGATGCGGATTTTTAAGCTACGTCGATCTGTGTTATCAGATTTGCGCTAGCTTAAAAATGCACCGAGATATCAACTGATATAAGTTCACACTTATATCCTCGATTTTCACCCTGAAGAATTATTTTTTTCGTTGAATAACATTGTCCATCGTCTTTGCCTTGAAAAACAGAATCTAAAAACATCTACTTTTCGCTAAATTATTTTGAAATTTTTCGAAAAAATTTTTGTCAAAATGTTTTTGGAAGCAATGTTGAGTGTACATGGAAACTCAACATACACTAATGCATCATTTTTCAAACGATCATAACTAATTTTTGTATTAAGCGTTTCTCAATGTAGTATAGTGCATTCGATGCGGATTGTTGAGCTGCGTCGATCTGTGTTATCAGATTTGCGCTAGCTTAAAAATGCACCGAGATATCAACTGATATGAGTTCACACATATATCCTCGATTTTCACCCTGAAGAATTAATTTTTTCGTTGAATAACATTGTCCATCGTCTTTGCCTTGAAAAACGGAATCTAAAAACATCTACTTTTCGCTAAATTATCTTGAAATTTTTCGAAAAAATTTTTGTCAAAATGTTTTTGGAAGCAATGTTGAGTGTACATGGAAACTCAACATACACTAATGCATCATTTTTCAAACGATCATAACTAATTTTTGTATTAAGCGTTTCTCAATGTAGTATAGTGCATTCGATGCGGATTTTTGAGCTGCGTCGATCTGTGTTATCAGATTTGCGCTAGCTTGAAAATGCACCGAGATATCAACTGATATAAGTTCACACTTATATCCTCGATTTTCACCCTGAAGAATTATTTTTTTCGTTGAATAACATTGTCCATCGTCTTTGCCTTGAAAAACGGAATCTAAAAACATCTACTTTTTGCTAAATTATTTTGAAATTTTTCGAAAAAATTTTTGTCAAAATGTTTTTGGAAGCAATGTTGAGTGTACATGGAAACTCAACATACACTAATGCATCATTTTTCAAACGATCATAACTAATTTTTGTATTAAGCGTTTCTCAATGTAGTATAGTGCATTCAATGCGGATTTTTAAGCTGCGTCGATCTGTGTTATCAGATTTGCGCTAGCTTGAAAATGCACCGAGATATCAACTGATATAAGTTCACACTTATATCCTCGATTTTCACCCTGAAGAATTATTTTTTTCGTCGAATAACATTGTCCATCGTCTTTGCTTTGAAAAACGGAATCTAAAAACATCTACTTTTCGCTAAATTATCTTGAAATTTTTCGAAAAAATTTTTGTCAAAATGTTTTTGGAAGCAATGTTGAGTGTACATGGAAACTCAACATACACTAATGCATCATTTTTCAAACGATCATAACTAATTTTTGTATTAAGCGTTTCTCAATGTAGTATAGTGCATTCGATGCGGATTTTTGAGCTGCGTCGATCTGTGTTATCAGATTTGCGCTAGCTTAAAAAAGCACCGAGATATCAACTGATATAAGTTCACACTTATATCCTCGATTTTCACCCTGAAGAATTTCTTTTTTCGTTGAATAACATTGTCCATCGTCTTTGCCTTGAAAAACGGAATCTAAAAACATCTACTTTCTGCTAAATTATTTTGAAATTTTTCGAAAAAATTTTTGTCAAAATGTTTTTGGAAGCAATGTTGAGTGTACATGGAAACTCAACATACACTAATGCATCATTTTTCAAACGATCATAACTAATTTTTGTATTAAGCGTTTCTCAATGTAGTATAGTGCATTCGATGCGGATTTTTGAGCTGCGTCGATCTGTGTTATCAGATTTGCGCTAGCTTGAAAATGCACCGAGATATCAACTGATATAAGTTCACACTTATATCCTCGATTTTCACCCTGAAGAATTATTTTTTTCGTTGAATAACATTGTCCATCGTCTTTGCTTTGAAAAACGGAATCTAAAAACATCTACTTTTTGCTAAATTATTTTGAAATTTTTCGAAAAACTTTTTGTCAAAATGTTTTTGGAAGCAATGTTGAGTGTACATGGAAACTCAACATACACTAATGCATCATTTTTCAAACGATCATAACTAAATTTTGTATTAAGCGTTTCTCAATTAAGTATAGTGCATTCGATGCGGATTTTTAAGCTGCGTCGATCTGTGTTATCAGATTTGCGCTAGCTTAAAAGTGCACCGAGATATCAACTGATATAAGTTCACACTTATATCCTCGATTTTCACCCTGAAGAATTATTTTTTTCGTTGAATAACATTGTCCATCGTCTTCGCCTTGAAAAAAGGAATCTAAAAACATCTACTTTTTGCTAAATTATTTTTAAATTTTTCGAAAAAATTTTTGTCAAAATGTTTTTGGAAGCAATGTTGAGTGTACATGGAAACTCAACATACACTAATGCATCATTTTTCAAACGATCATAACTAATTTTTGTATTGAGCGTTTCTCAATGTAGTATAGTGCATTCAATGCGGATTTTTGAGCTGCGTCGATCTGTGTTATCAGATTTGCGCTAGCTTAAAAATGCACCGAGATATCAACTGATATAAGTTCACACTTATATCCTCGATTTTCACCCTGAAGAATTATTTTTTTCGTTGAATAACATTGTCCATCGTCTTTGCTTTGAAAAACGGAATCTAAAAACATCTACTTTTTGCTAAAATATTTTGAAATTTTTCGAAAAAATTTTTGTCAAAATGTTTTTGGAAGCAATGTTGAGTGTACATGGAAACTCAACATACACTAATGCATCATTTTTCAAACGATCATAACTAAATTTTGTATTAAGCGTTTCTCAATTAAGTATAGTGCATTCGATGCGGATTTTTAAGCTGCGTCGATCTGTGTTATCAGATTTGCGCTAGCTTAAAAATGCACCGAGATATCAACTGATATAAGTTCACACTTATATCCTCGATTTTCACCCTGAAGAATTATTTTTTTCGTTGAATAACATTGTTCATCGTCTTCGCCTTGAAAAAAGGAATCTAAAAACATCTACTTTTTGCTAAATTATTTTGAAATTTTTCGAAAAAATTTTTGTCAAAATGTTTTTGGAAGCAATGTTGAGTGTACATGGAAACTCAACATACACTAATGCATCATTTTTCAAACGATCATAACTAATTTTTGTATTGAGCGTTTCTCAATGTAGTATAGTGCATTCAATGCGGATTTTTGAGCTGCGTCGATCTGTGTTATCAGATTTGCGCTAGCTTAAAAATGCACCGAGATATCAACTGATATAAGTTCACACTTATATCCTCGATTTTCACCCTGAAGAATTATTTTTTTCGTTGAATAACATTGTCCATCGTCTTTGCTTTGAAAAACGGAATCTAAAAACATCTACTTTTTGCTAAAATATTTTGAAATTTTTCGAAAAAATTTTTGTCAAAATGTTTTTGGAAGCAATGTTGAGTGTACATGGAAACTCAACATACACTAATGCATCATTTTTCAAACGATCATAACTAAATTTTGTATTAAGCGTTTCTCAATTAAGTATAGTGCATTCGATGCGGATTTTTAAGCTGCGTCGATCTGTGTTATCAGATTTGCGCTAGCTTAAAAATGCACCGAGATATCAACTGATATAAGTTCACACTTATATCCTCGATTTTCACCCTGAAGAATTATTTTTTTCGTTGAATAACATTGTCCATCGTCTTTGCTTTGAAAAACGGAATCTAAAAACATCTACTTTTTGCTAAATTATTTTGAAATTTTTCGAAAAAATTTTTGTCAAAATGTTTTTGGAAGCAATGTTGAGTGTACATGGAAACTCAACATACACTAATGCATCATTTTTCAAACGATCATAACTAATTTTTGTATTGAGCGTTTCTCAATGTAGTATAGTGCATTCAATGCGGATTTTTGAGCTGCGTCGATCTGTGTTATCAGATTTGCGCTAGCTTAAAAATGCACCGAGATATCAACTGATATAAGTTCACACTTATATCCTCGATTTTCACCCTGAAGAATTATTTTTTTCGTTGAATAACATTGTCCATCGTCTTTGCTTTGAAAAACGGAATCTAAAAACATCTACTTTTTGCTAAAATATTTTGAAATTTTTCGAAAAAATTTTTGTCAAAATGTTTTTGGAAGCAATGTTGAGTGTACATGGAAACTCAACATACACTAATGCATCATTTTTCAAACGATCATAACTAAATTTTGTATTAAGCGTTTCTCAATTAAGTATAGTGCATTCGATGCGGATTTTTAAGCTGCGTCGATCTGTGTTATCAGATTTGCGCTAGCTTAAAAATGCACCGAGATATCAACTGATATAAGTTCACACTTATATCCTCGATTTTCACCCTGAAGAATTATTTTTTTCGTTGAATAACATTGTCCATCGTCTTCGCCTTGAAAAAAGGAATCTAAAAACATCTACTTTTTGCTAAATTATTTTTAAATTTTTCGAAAAAATTTTTGTCAAAATGTTTTTGGAAGCAATGTTGAGTGTACATGGAAACTCAACATACACTAATGCATCATTTTTCAAACGATCATAACTAATTTTTGTATTGAGCGTTTCTCAATGTAGTATAGTGCATTCAATGCGGATTTTTGAGCTGCGTCGATCTGTGTTATCAGATTTGCGCTAGCTTAAAAATGCACCGAGATATCAACTGATATAAGTTCACACTTATATCCTCGATTTTCACCCTGAAGAATTATTTTTTTCGTTGAATAACATTGTCCATCGTCTTTGCTTTGAAAAACGGAATCTAAAAACATCTACTTTTTGCTAAAATATTTTGAAATTTTTCGAAAAAATTTTTGTCAAAATGTTTTTGGAAGCAATGTTGAGTGTACATGGAAACTCAACATACACTAATGCATCATTTTTCAAACGATCATAACTAATTTTTGTATTGAGCGTTTCTCAATGTAGTATAGTGCATTCGATGCGGATTTTTGAGCTGCGTCGATCTGTGTTATCAGATTTGCGCTAGCTTAAAAAAGCACCGAGATATCAACTGATAAAGTTCTGATATAAGTTCACACTTATATCCTCGATTTTCACCCTGAAGAATTATTTTTTTCGTTGAATAACATTGTCCATCGTCTTTGCTTTGAAAAACGGAATCTAAAAACATCTACTTTTTGCTAAATTATTTTGAAATTTTTCGAAAAAATTTTTGTCAAAATGTTTTTGGAAGCAATGTTGAGTGTACATGGAAACTCAACATACACTAATGCATCATTTTTCAAACGATCATAACTAATTTTTGTATTGAGCGTTTCTCAATGTAGTATAGTGCATTCGATGCGGATTTTTGAGCTGCGTCGATCTGTGTTATCAGATTTGCGCTAGCTTAAAAAAGCACCGAGATATCAACTGATATAAGTTCACACTTATATCCTCGATTTTCACCCTGAAGAATTATTTTTTTCGTTGAATAACATTGTCCATCGTCTTTGCTTTGAAAAACGGAATCTAAAAACATCTACTTTTTGCTAAATTATTTTGAAATTTTTCGAAAAAATTTTTGTCAAAATGTTTTTGGAAGCAATGTTGAGTGTACATGGAAACTCAACATACACTAATGCATCATTTTTCAAACGATCATAACTAAATTTTGTATTAAGCGTTTCTCAATGTAGTATAGTGCATTCGATGCGGATTTTTAAGCTGCGTCGATCTGTGTTATCAGATTTGCGCTAGCTTAAAAAAGCACCGAGATATCAACTGATATAAGTTCACACTTATATCCTCGATTTTCACCCTGAAGAATTATTTTTTTCGTTGAATAACATTGTCCATCGTCTTTGCCTTGAAAAACGAAATCTAAAAACATCTACTTTTCGCTAAATTATCTTGAAATTTTTCGAAAAAATTTTTGTCAAAATGTTTTTGGAAGCAATGTTGAGTGTACATGGAAACTCAACATACACTAATGCATCATTTTTCAAACGATCATAACTAATTTTTGTATTAAGCGTTTCTCAATGTAGTATAGTGCATTCGATGCGGATTTTTAAGCTGCGTCGATCTGTGTTATCAGATTTGCGCTAGCTTAAAAAAGCACCGAGATATCAACTGATATAAGTTCACACTTATATCCTCGATTTTCACCCTGAAGAATTATTTTTTTCGTTGAATAACATTGTCCATCGTCTTTGCCTTGAAAAACGGAATCTAAAAACATCTACTTTTTGCTAAATTATTTTGAAATTTTTCGAAAAAATTTTTGTCAAAATGTTTTTGGAAGCAATGTTGAGTGTACATGGAAACTCAACATACACTAATGCATCATTTTTCAAACGATCATAACTAATTTTTGTATTAAGCGTTTCTCAATGTAGTATAGTGCATTCGATGCGGATTTTTGAGCTGCGTCGATCTGTTTTATCAGATTTGCGCTAGCTTGAAAATGCACCGAGATATCAACTGATATAAGTTCACACTTATATCCTCGATTTTCACCCTGAAGAATTAATTTTTTCGTCGAATAACATTGTCCATCGTCTTTGCCTTGAAAAACGGAATCTAAAAACATCTACTTTTTGCTAAATTATTTTGAAATTTTTCGAAAAAATTTTTGTCAAAATGTTTTTGGAAGCAATGTTGAGTGTACATGGAAACTCAACATACACTAATGCATCATTTTTCAAACGATCATAACTAATTTTTGTATTAAGCGTTTCTCAATGTAGTATAGTGCATTCGATGCGGATTTTTGAGCTGCGTCGATCTGTGTTATCAGATTTGCGCTAGCTTGAAAATGCACCGAGATATCAACTGATATAAGTTCACACTTATATCCTCGATTTTCACCCTGAAGAATTAATTTTTTCGTCGAATAACATTGTCCATCGTCTTTGCCTTGAAAAACGGAATCTAAAAACATCTACTTTTCGCTAAATTATCTTGAAATTTTTCGAAAAAATTTTTGTCAAAATGTTTTTGGAAGCAATGTTGAGTGTACATGGAAACTCAACATACACTAATGCATCATTTTTCAAACAATCATAACTAATTTTTGTATTAAGCGTTTCTCAATGTAGTATAGTGCATTCGATGCGGATTTTTGAGCTGCGTCGATCTGTGTTATCAGATTTGCGCTAGCTTAAAAAAGCACCGAGATATCAACTGATATAAGTTCACACTTATATCCTCGATTTTCACCCTGAAGAATTATTTTTTTCGTTGAATAACATTGTCCATCGTCTTTGCCTTGAAAAACGGAATCTAAAAACATCTACTTTTCGCTAAATTATCTTGAAATTTTTCGAAAAAATTTTTGTCAAAATGTTTTTGGAAGCAATGTTGAGTGTACATGGAAACTCAACATACACTAATGCATCATTTTTCAAACGATCATAACTATTTTTTGTATTAAGCGTTTCTCAATGTAGTATAGTGCATTCGATGCGGATTTTTAAGCTGCGTCGATCTGTGTTATCAGATTTGCGCTAGCTTAAAAAAGCACCGAGATATCAACTGATATAAGTTCACACTTATATCCTCGATTTTCACCCTGAAGAATTATTTTTTTCGTTGAATAACATTGTCCATCGTCTTTGCCTTGAAAAACGGAATCTAAAAACATCTACTTTTTGCTAAATTATTTTGAAATTTTTCGAAAAAATTTTTGTCAAAATGTTTTTGGAAGCAATGTTGAGTGTACATGGAAACTCAACATACACTAATGCATCATTTTTCAAACGATCATAACTAATTTTTGTATTAAGCGTTTCTCAATGTAGTATAGTGCATTCGATGCGGATTTTTGAGCTGCGTCGATCTGTGTTATCAGATTTGCGCTAGCTTGAAAATGCACCGAGATATCAACTGATATAAGTTCACACTTATATCCTCGATTTTCACCCTGAAGAATTAATTTTTTCGTTGAATAACATCGTCCATCGTCTTTGCCTTGAAAAACGGAATCTAAAAACATCTACTTTTCGCTAAATTATCTTGAAATTTTTCGAAAAAATTTTTGTCAAAATGTTTTTGGAAGCAATGTTGAGTGTACATGGAAACTCAACATACACTAATGCATCATTTTTCAAACGATCATAACTAATTTTTGTATTGAGCGTTTCTCAATGTAGTATAGTGCATTCGATGCGGATTTTTGAGCTGCGTCGATCTGTGTTATCAGATTTGCGCTAGCTTAAAAAAGCACCGAGATATCAACTGATATGAGTTCACACATATATCCTCGATTTTCACCCTGAAGAATTATTTTTTTCGTTGAATAACATTGTCCATCGTCTTCGCCTTGAAAAAAGGAATCTAAAAACATCTACTTTTTGCTAAATTATTTTTAAATTTTTCGAAAAAATTTTTGTCAAAATGTTTTTGGAAGCAATGTTGAGTGTACATGGAAACTCAACATACACTAATGCATCATTTTTCAAACGATCATAACTAATTTTTGTATTAAGCGTTTCTCAATGTAGTATAGTGCATTCGATGCGGATTGTTGAGCTGCGTCGATCTGTGTTATCAGATTTGCGCTAACTTAAAAATGCACCGAGATATCAACTGATATGAGTTCACACATATATCCTCGATTTTCACCCTGAAGAATTATTTTTTTCGTTGAATAACATTGTCCATCGTCTTTGCCTTGAAAAACGGAATCTAAAAACATCTACTTTTCGCTAAATTATCTTGAAATTTTTCGAAAAAATTTTTGTCAAAATGTTTTTGGAAGCAATGTTGAGTGTACATGGAAACTCAACATACACTAATGCATCATTTTTCAAACGATCATAACTAATTTTTGTATTAAGCGTTTCTCAATGTAGTATAGTGCATTCGATGCGGATTTTCAAGCTGCGTCGATCTGTGTTATCAGATTTGCGCTAGCTTAAAAAAGCACCGAGATATCAACTGATATGAGTTCACACATATATCCTCGATTTTCACCCTGAAGAATTATTTTTTTCGTTGAATAACATTGTCCATCGTCTTCGCCTTGAAAAAAGGAATCTAAAAACATCTACTTTTTGCTAAATTATTTTTAAATTTTTCGAAAAAATTTTTGTCAAAATGTTTTTGGAAGCAATGTTGAGTGTACATGGAAACTCAACATACAC
Organism: Auanema rhodensis; assembly: GCA_964057225.1. Taxonomy (NCBI): domain Eukaryota; kingdom Metazoa; phylum Nematoda; class Chromadorea; order Rhabditida; family Rhabditidae; genus Auanema; species Auanema rhodense. The sequence goes on along the minus strand of OZ059899.1, from coordinate 996,010 downwards.
TAATGCATCATTTTTCAAACGATCATAACTAATTTTTGTATTAAGCGTTTCTCAATGTAGTATAGTGCATTCGATGCGGATTGTTGAGCTGCGTCGATCTGTGTTATCAGATTTGCGCTAGCTTAAAAATGCACCGAGATATCAACTGATATGAGTTCACACATATATCCTCGATTTTCACCCTGAAGAATTATTTTTTTCGTTGAATAACATTGTCCATCGTCTTTGCCTTGAAAAACGGAATCTAAAAACATCTACTTTTCGCTAAATTATCTTGAAATTTTTCGAAAAAATTTTTGTCAAAATGTTTTTGGAAGCAATGTTGAGTGTACATGGAAACTCAACATACACTAATGCATCATTTTTCAAACGATCATAACTAATTTTTGTATTAAGCGTTTCTCAATGTAGTATAGTGCATTCGATGCGGATTTTCAAGCTGCGTCGATCTGTGTTATCAGATTTGCGCTAGCTTAAAAAAGCACCGAGATATCAACTGATATAAGTTCACACTTATATCCTCGATTTTCACCCTGAAGAATTATTTTTTTCGTTGAATAACATTGTCCATCGTCTTTGCCTTGAAAAACGGAATCTAAAAACATCTACTTTTTGCTAAATTATTTTGAAATTTTTCGAAAAAATTTTTGTCAAAATGTTTTTGGAAGCAATGTTGAGTGTACATGGAAACTCAACATACACTAATGCATCATTTTTCAAACGATCATAACTAATTTTTGTATTAAGCGTTGCTCAATGTAGTATAGTGCATTCGATGCGGATTTTTGAGCTGCGTCGATCTGTGTTATCAGATTTGCGCTAGCTTGAAAATGCACCGAGATATCAACTGATATAAGTTCACACTTATATCCTCGATTTTCACCCTGAAGAATTAATTTTTTCGTTGAATAACATTGTCCATCGTCTTTGCCTTGAAAAACGGAATCTAAAAACATCTACTTTTCGCTAAATTATCTTGAAATTTTTCGAAAAAATTTTTGTCAAAATGTTTTTGGAAGCAATGTTGAGTGTACATGGAAACTCAACATACACTAATGCATCATTTTTCAAACGATCATAACTAATTTTTGTATTAAGCGTTTCTCAATGTAGTATAGTGCATTCGATGCGGATTTTTGAGCTGCGTCGATCTGTGTTATCAGATTTGCGCTAGCTTGAAAATGCACCGAGATATCAACTGATATAAGTTCACACTTATATCCTCGATTTTCACCCTGAAGAATTATTTTTTTCGTTGAATAACATTGTCCATCGTCTTTGCCTTGAAAAACGGAATCTAAAAACATCTACTTTTTGCTAAATTATTTTGAAATTTTTCGAAAAAATTTTTGTCAAAATGTTTTTGGAAGCAATGTTGAGTGTACATGGAAACTCAACATACACTAATGCATCATTTTTCAAACGATCATAACTAATTTTTGTATTAAGCGTTTCTCAATGTAGTATAGTGCATTCGATGCGGATTGTTGAGCTGCGTCGATCTGTGTTATCAGATTTGCGCTAGCTTAAAAATGCACCGAGATATCAACTGATATGAGTTCACACATATATCCTCGATTTTCACCCTGAAGAATTATTTTTTTCGTTGAATAACATTGTCCATCGTCTTTGCCTTGAAAAACGGAATCTAAAAACATCTACTTTTCGCTAAATTATCTTGAAATTTTTCGAAAAAATTTTTGTCAAAATGTTTTTGGAAGCAATGTTGAGTGTACATGGAAACTCAACATACACTAATGCATCATTTTTCAAACGATCATAACTAATTTTTGTATTAAGCGTTTCTCAATGTAGTATAGTGCATTCGATGCGGATTTTCAAGCTGCGTCGATCTGTGTTATCAGATTTGCGCTAGCTTAAAAAAGCACCGAGATATCAACTGATATAAGTTCACACTTATATCCTCGATTTTCACCCTGAAGAATTATTTTTTTCGTTGAATAACATTGTCCATCGTCTTTGCCTTGAAAAACGGAATCTAAAAACATCTACTTTTTGCTAAATTATTTTGAAATTTTTCGAAAAAATTTTTGTCAAAATGTTTTTGGAAGCAATGTTGAGTGTACATGGAAACTCAACATACACTAATGCATCATTTTTCAAACGATCATAACTAATTTTTGTATTAAGCGTTTCTCAATGTAGTATAGTGCATTCGATGCGGATTTTTGAGCTGCGTCGATCTGTGTTATCAGATTTGCGCTAGCTTGAAAATGCACCGAGATATCAACTGATATAAGTTCACACTTATATCCTCGATTTTCACCCTGAAGAATTAATTTTTTCGTTGAATAACATTGTCCATCGTCTTTGCCTTGAAAAACGGAATCTAAAAACATCTACTTTTCGCTAAATTATCTTGAAATTTTTCGAAAAAATTTTTGTCAAAATGTTTTTGGAAGCAATGTTGAGTGTACATGGAAACTCAACATACACTAATGCATCATTTTTCAAACGATCATAACTAATTTTTGTATTAAGCGTTTCTCAATGTAGTATAGTGCATTCGATGCGGATTTTTGAGCTGCGTCGATCTGTGTTATCAGATTTGCGCTAGCTTGAAAATGCACCGAGATATCAACTGATATAAGTTCACACTTATATCCTCGATTTTCACCCTGAAGAATTATTTTTTTCGTTGAATAACATTGTCCATCGTCTTTGCCTTGAAAAACGGAATCTAAAAACATCTACTTTTTGCTAAATTATTTTGAAATTTTTCGAAAAAATTTTTGTCAAAATGTTTTTGGAAGCAATGTTGAGTGTACATGGAAACTCAACATACACTAATGCATCATTTTTCAAACGATCATAACTAATTTTTGTATTAAGCGTTTCTCAATGTAGTATAGTGAATTCGATGCGGATTTTTGAGCTGCGTCGATCTGTGTTATCAGATTTGCGCTAGCTTGAAAATGCACCGAGATATCAACTGATATATGTTCACACTTATATCCTCGATTTTCACCCTGAAGAATTAATTTTTTCGTTGAATAACATTGTCCATCGTCTTTGCCTTGAAAAACGGAATCTAAAAACATCTACTTTTCGCTAAATTATCTTGAAATTTTTCGAAAAAATTTTTGTCAAAATGTTTTTGGAAGCAATGTTGAGTGTACATGGAAACTCAACATACACTAATGCATCATTTTTCAAACGATCATAACTAAATTTTGTATTACGCGTTTCTCAATGTAGTATAGTGCATTCGATGCGGATTTTTAAGCTGCGTCGATCTGTGTTATCAGATTTGCGCTAGCTTAAAAAAGCACCGAGATATCAACTGATATAAGTTCACACTTATATCCTCGATTTTCACCCTGAAGAATTAATTTTTTCGTTGAATAACATTGTCCATCGTCTTTGCCTTGAAAAACGGAATCTAAAAACATCTACTTTTCGCTAAATTATCTTGAAATTTTTCGAAAAAATTTTTGTCAAAATGTTTTTGGAAGCAATGTTGAGTGTACATGGAAACTCAACATACACTAATGCATCATTTTTCAAACGATCATAACTAAATTTTGTATTACGCGTTTCTCAATGTAGTATAGTGCATTCGATGCGGATTTTTAAGCTGCGTCGATCTGTGTTATCAGATTTGCGCTAGCTTGAAAATGCACCGAGATATCAACTGATATAAGTTCACACTTATATCCTCGATTTTTACCCTGAAGATTTAATTTTTTCGTTGAATAACATTGTCCATCGTCTTTGCCTTGAAAAAAAGAATCTGAAAACATCTACTTTTCGCTAAATTATCTTGAAATTTTTCGAAAAAATTTTTGTCAAAATGTTTTTGGAAGCAATGTTGAGTGTACATGGAAACTCGACATACACTAATGCATCATTTTTCAAACGATCATAACTAATTTTTGTATTAAGCTTTTCTCAATGTAGTATAGTGCATTCGATGCGGATTTTTAAGCTGCGTCGATCTGTGTTATCAGATTTGCGCTAGCTTAAAAATGCACCGAGATATCAACTGATATAAGTTCACACTTATATCCTCGATTTTCACCCTGAAGAATTATTTTTTTCGTTGAATAACATTGTCCATCGTCTTCGCCTTGAAAAAAGGAATCTAAAAACATCTACTTTTTGCTAAATTATTTTTAAATTTTTCGAAAAAATTTTTGTCAAAATGTTTTTGGAAGCAATGTTGAGTGTACATGGAAACTCAACATACACTAATGCATCATTTTTCAAACGATCATAACTAATTTTTGTATTGAGCGTTTCTCAATGTAGTATAGTGCATTCAATGCGGATTTTTGAGCTGCGTCGATCTGTGTTATCAGATTTGCGCTAGCTTAAAAATGCACCGAGATATCAACTGATATAAGTTCACACTTATATCCTCGATTTTCACCCTGAAGAATTATTTTTTTCGTTGAATAACATTGTCCATCGTCTTTGCTTTGAAAAACGGAATCTAAAAACATCTACTTTTTGCTAAATTATTTTGAAATTTTTCGAAAAAATTTTTGTCAAAATGTTTTTGGAAGCAATGTTGAGTGTACATGGAAACTCAACATACACTAATGCATCATTTTTCAAACGATCATAACTAATTTTTGTATTGAGCGTTTCTCAATGTAGTATAGTGCATTCGATGCGGATTTTTGAGCTGCGTCGATCTGTGTTATCAGATTTGCGCTAGCTTAAAAAAGCACCGAGATATCAACTGATATGAGTTCACACATATATCCTCGATTTTCACCCTGAAGAATTATTTTTTTCGTTGAATAACATTGTCCATCGTCTTCGCCTTGAAAAAAGGAATCTAAAAACATCTACTTTTTGCTAAATTATTTTTAAATTTTTCGAAAAAATTTTTGTCAAAATGTTTTTGGAAGCAATGTTGAGTGTACATGGAAACTCAACATACACTAATGCATCATTTTTCAAACGATCATAACTAATTTTTGTATTAAGCGTTTCTCAATGTAGTATAGTGCATTCGATGCGGATTGTTGAGCTGCGTCGATCTGTGTTATCAGATTTGCGCTAGCTTAAAAATGCACCGAGATATCAACTGATATGAGTTCACACATATATCCTCGATTTTCACCCTGAAGAATTATTTTTTTCGTTGAATAACATTGTCCATCGTCTTCGCCTTGAAAAAAGGAATCTAAAAACATCTACTTTTTGCTAAATTATTTTGAAATTTTTCGAAAAAATTTTTGTCAAAATGTTTTTGGAAGCAATGTTGAGTGTACATGGAAACTCAACATACACTAATGCATCATTTTTCAAACGATCATAACTAATTTTTGTATTAAGCGTTTCTCAATGTAGTATAGTGCATTCGATGCGGATTTTTGAGCTGCGTCGATCTGTGTTATCAGATTTGCGCTAGCTTGAAAATGCACCGAGATATCAACTGATATAAGTTCACACTTATATCCTCGATTTTCACCCTGAAGAATTAATTTTTTCGTTGAATAACATTGTCCATCGTCTTTGCCTTGAAAAACGGAATCTAAAAACATCTACTTTTCGCTAAATTATCTTGAAATTTTTCGAAAAAATTTTTGTCAAAATGTTTTTGGAAGCAATGTTGAGTGTACATGGAAACTCAACATACACTAATGCATCATTTTTCAAACGATCATAACTAATTTTTGTATTAAGCGTTTCTCAATGTAGTATAGTGCATTCGATGCGGATTTTTGAGCTGCGTCGATCTGTGTTATCAGATTTGCGCTAGCTTGAAAATGCACCGAGATATCAACTGATATAAGTTCACACTTATATCCTCGATTTTCACCCTGAAGAATTATTTTTTTCGTTGAATAACATTGTCCATCGTCTTTGCCTTGAAAAACGGAATCTAAAAACATCTACTTTTTGCTAAATTATTTTGAAATTTTTCGAAAAAATTTTTGTCAAAATGTTTTTGGAAGCAATGTTGAGTGTACATGGAAACTCAACATACACTAATGCATCATTTTTCAAACGATCATAACTAATTTTTGTATTAAGCGTTTCTCAATGTAGTATAGTGAATTCGATGCGGATTTTTGAGCTGCGTCGATCTGTGTTATCAGATTTGCGCTAGCTTGAAAATGCACCGAGATATCAACTGATATATGTTCACACTTATATCCTCGATTTTCACCCTGAAGAATTAATTTTTTCGTTGAATAACATTGTCCATCGTCTTTGCCTTGAAAAACGGAATCTAAAAACATCTACTTTTCGCTAAATTATCTTGAAATTTTTCGAAAAAATTTTTGTCAAAATGTTTTTGGAAGCAATGTTGAGTGTACATGGAAACTCAACATACACTAATGCATCATTTTTCAAACGATCATAACTAAATTTTGTATTACGCGTTTCTCAATGTAGTATAGTGCATTCGATGCGGATTTTTAAGCTGCGTCGATCTGTGTTATCAGATTTGCGCTAGCTTAAAAAAGCACCGAGATATCAACTGATATAAGTTCACACTTATATCCTCGATTTTCACCCTGAAGAATTAATTTTTTCGTTGAATAACATTGTCCATCGTCTTTGCCTTGAAAAACGGAATCTAAAAACATCTACTTTTCGCTAAATTATCTTGAAATTTTTCGAAAAAATTTTTGTCAAAATGTTTTTGGAAGCAATGTTGAGTGTACATGGAAACTCAACATACACTAATGCATCATTTTTCAAACGATCATAACTAAATTTTGTATTACGCGTTTCTCAATGTAGTATAGTGCATTCGATGCGGATTTTTAAGCTGCGTCGATCTGTGTTATCAGATTTGCGCTAGCTTGAAAATGCACCGAGATATCAACTGATATAAGTTCACACTTATATCCTCGATTTTTACCCTGAAGATTTAATTTTTTCGTTGAATAACATTGTCCATCGTCTTTGCCTTGAAAAAAAGAATCTGAAAACATCTACTTTTCGCTAAATTATCTTGAAATTTTTCGAAAAAATTTTTGTCAAAATGTTTTTGGAAGCAATGTTGAGTGTACATGGAAACTCGACATACACTAATGCATCATTTTTCAAACGATCATAACTAATTTTTGTATTAAGCGTTTCTCAATGTAGTATAGTGCATTCGATGCGGATTTTTAAGCTGCGTCGATCTGTGTTATCAGATTTGCGCTAGCTTAAAAATGCACCGAGATATCAACTGATATAAGTTCACACTTATATCCTCGATTTTCACCCTGAAGAATTATTTTTTTCGTTGAATAACATTGTCCATCGTCTTCGCCTTGAAAAAAGGAATCTAAAAACATCTACTTTTTGCTAAATTATTTTTAAATTTTTCGAAAAAATTTTTGTCAAAATGTTTTTGGAAGCAATGTTGAGTGTACATGGAAACTCAACATACACTAATGCATCATTTTTCAAACGATCATAACTAATTTTTGTATTGAGCGTTTCTCAATGTAGTATAGTGCATTCAATGCGGATTTTTGAGCTGCGTCGATCTGTGTTATCAGATTTGCGCTAGCTTAAAAATGCACCGAGATATCAACTGATATAAGTTCACACTTATATCCTCGATTTTCACCCTGAAGAATTATTTTTTTCGTTGAATAACATTGTCCATCGTCTTTGCTTTGAAAAACGGAATCTAAAAACATCTACTTTTTGCTAAATTATTTTGAAATTTTTCGAAAAAATTTTTGTCAAAATGTTTTTGGAAGCAATGTTGAGTGTACATGGAAACTCAACATACACTAATGCATCATTTTTCAAACGATCATAACTAATTTTTGTATTGAGCGTTTCTCAATGTAGTATAGTGCATTCGATGCGGATTTTTGAGCTGCGTCGATCTGTGTTATCAGATTTGCGCTAGCTTAAAAAAGCACCGAGATATCAACTGATATGAGTTCACACATATATCCTCGATTTTCACCCTGAAGAATTATTTTTTTCGTTGAATAACATTGTCCATCGTCTTCGCCTTGAAAAAAGGAATCTAAAAACATCTACTTTTTGCTAAATTATTTTTAAATTTTTCGAAAAAATTTTTGTCAAAATGTTTTTGGAAGCAATGTTGAGTGTACATGGAAACTCAACATACACTAATGCATCATTTTTCAAACGATCATAACTAATTTTTGTATTAAGCGTTTCTCAATGTAGTATAGTGCATTCGATGCGGATTGTTGAGCTGCGTCGATCTGTGTTATCAGATTTGCGCTAGCTTAAAAATGCACCGAGATATCAACTGATATGAGTTCACACATATATCCTCGATTTTCACCCTGAAGAATTATTTTTTTCGTTGAATAACATTGTCCATCGTCTTTGCCTTGAAAAACGGAATCTAAAAACATCTACTTTTTGCTAAATTATTTTGAAATTTTTCGAAAAAATTTTTGTCAAAATGTTTTTGGAAGCAATGTTGAGTGTACATGGAAACTCAACATACACTAATGCATCATTTTTCAAACGATCATAACTAATTTTTGTATTAAGCGTTTCTCAATGTAGTATAGTGCATTCGATGCGGATTTTCAAGCTGCGTCGATCTGTGTTATCAGATTTGCGCTAGCTTAAAAAAGCACCGAGATATCAACTGATATAAGTTCACACTTATATCCTCGATTTTCACCCTGAAGAATTATTTTTTTCGTTGAATAACATTGTCCATCGTCTTTGCCTTGAAAAACGGAATCTAAAAACATCTACTTTTTGCTAAATTATTTTGAAATTTTTCGAAAAAATTTTTGTCAAAATGTTTTTGGAAGCAATGTTGAGTGTACATGGAAACTCAACATACACTAATGCATCATTTTTCAAACGATCATAACTAATTTTTGTATTAAGCGTTTCTCAATGTAGTATAGTGCATTCGATGCGGATTTTTGAGCTGCGTCGATCTGTGTTATCAGATTTGCGCTAGCTTGAAAATGCACCGAGATATCAACTGATATAAGTTCACACTTATATCCTCGATTTTCACCCTGAAGAATTAATTTTTTCGTTGAATAACATTGTCCATCGTCTTTGCCTTGAAAAACGGAATCTAAAAACATCTACTTTTCGCTAAATTATCTTGAAATTTTTCGAAAAAATTTTTGTCAAAATGTTTTTGGAAGCAATGTTGAGTGTACATGGAAACTCAACATACACTAATGCATCATTTTTCAAACGATCATAACTAATTTTTGTATTAAGCGTTTCTCAATGTAGTATAGTGCATTCGATGCGGATTTTTGAGCTGCGTCGATCTGTGTTATCAGATTTGCGCTAGCTTGAAAATGCACCGAGATATCAACTGATATAAGTTCACACTTATATCCTCGATTTTCACCCTGAAGAATTATTTTTTTCGTTGAATAACATTGTCCATCGTCTTTGCCTTGAAAAACGGAATCTAAAAACATCTACTTTTTGCTAAATTATTTTGAAATTTTTCGAAAAAATTTTTGTCAAAATGTTTTTGGAAGCAATGTTGAGTGTACATGGAAACTCAACATACACTAATGCATCATTTTTCAAACGATCATAACTAATTTTTGTATTAAGCGTTTCTCAATGTAGTATAGTGAATTCGATGCGGATTTTTGAGCTGCGTCGATCTGTGTTATCAGATTTGCGCTAGCTTGAAAATGCACCGAGATATCAACTGATATATGTTCACACTTATATCCTCGATTTTCACCCTGAAGAATTAATTTTTTCGTTGAATAACATTGTCCATCGTCTTTGCCTTGAAAAACGGAATCTAAAAACATCTACTTTTCGCTAAATTATCTTGAAATTTTTCGAAAAAATTTTTGTCAAAATGTTTTTGGAAGCAATGTTGAGTGTACATGGAAACTCAACATACACTAATGCATCATTTTTCAAACGATCATAACTAAATTTTGTATTGAGCGTTTCTCAATGTAGTATAGTGCATTCAATGCGGATTTTTGAGCTGCGTCGATCTGTGTTATCAGATTTGCGCTAGCTTAAAAATGCACCGAGATATCAACTGATATAAGTTCACACTTATATCCTCGATTTTCACCCTGAAGAATTATTTTTTTCGTTGAATAACATTGTCCATCGTCTTTGCTTTGAAAAACGGAATCTAAAAACATCTACTTTTTGCTAAATTATTTTGAAATTTTTCGAAAAAATTTTTGTCAAAATGTTTTTGGAAGCAATGTTGAGTGTACATGGAAACTCAACATACACTAATGCATCATTTTTCAAACGATCATAACTAATTTTTGTATTGAGCGTTTCTCAATGTAGTATAGTGCATTCGATGCGGATTTTTGAGCTGCGTCGATCTGTGTTATCAGATTTGCGCTAGCTTAAAAAAGCACCGAGATATCAACTGATATGAGTTCACACATATATCCTCGATTTTCACCCTGAAGAATTATTTTTTTCGTTGAATAACATTGTCCATCGTCTTCGCCTTGAAAAAAGGAATCTAAAAACATCTACTTTTTGCTAAATTATTTTTAAATTTTTCGAAAAAATTTTTGTCAAAATGTTTTTGGAAGCAATGTTGAGTGTACATGGAAACTCAACATACACTAATGCATCATTTTTCAAACGATCATAACTAATTTTTGTATTAAGCGTTTCTCAATGTAGTATAGTGCATTCGATGCGGATTGTTGAGCTGCGTCGATCTGTGTTATCAGATTTGCGCTAGCTTAAAAATGCACCGAGATATCAACTGATATGAGTTCACACATATATCCTCGATTTTCACCCTGAAGAATTATTTTTTTCGTTGAATAACATTGTCCATCGTCTTTGCCTTGAAAAACGGAATCTAAAAACATCTACTTTTCGCTAAATTATCTTGAAATTTTTCGAAAAAATTTTTGTCAAAATGTTTTTGGAAGCAATGTTGAGTGTACATGGAAACTCAACATACACTAATGCATCATTTTTCAAACGATCATAACTAATTTTTGTATTAAGCGTTTCTCAATGTAGTATAGTGCATTCGATGCGGATTTTCAAGCTGCGTCGATCTGTGTTATCAGATTTGCGCTAGCTTAAAAAAGCACCGAGATATCAACTGATATAAGTTCACACTTATATCCTCGATTTTCACCCTGAAGAATTATTTTTTTCGTTGAATAACATTGTCCATCGTCTTTGCCTTGAAAAACGGAATCTAAAAACATCTACTTTTTGCTAAATTATTTTGAAATTTTTCGAAAAAATTTTTGTCAAAATGTTTTTGGAAGCAATGTTGAGTGTACATGGAAACTCAACATACACTAATGCATCATTTTTCAAACGATCATAACTAATTTTTGTATTAAGCGTTTCTCAATGTAGTATAGTGCATTCGATGCGGATTTTTGAGCTGCGTCGATCTGTGTTATCAGATTTGCGCTAGCTTGAAAATGCACCGAGATATCAACTGATATAAGTTCACACTTATATCCTCGATTTTCACCCTGAAGAATTAATTTTTTCGTTGAATAACATTGTCCATCGTCTTTGCCTTGAAAAACGGAATCTAAAAACATCTACTTTTCGCTAAATTATCTTGAAATTTTTCGAAAAAATTTTTGTCAAAATGTTTTTGGAAGCAATGTTGAGTGTACATGGAAACTCAACATACACTAATGCATCATTTTTCAAACGATCATAACTAATTTTTGTATTAAGCGTTTCTCAATGTAGTATAGTGCATTCGATGCGGATTTTTGAGCTGCGTCGATCTGTGTTATCAGATTTGCGCTAGCTTGAAAATGCACCGAGATATCAACTGATATAAGTTCACACTTATATCCTCGATTTTCACCCTGAAGAATTATTTTTTTCGTTGAATAACATTGTCCATCGTCTTTGCCTTGAAAAACGGAATCTAAAAACATCTACTTTTTGCTAAATTATTTTGAAATTTTTCGAAAAAATTTTTGTCAAAATGTTTTTGGAAGCAATGTTGAGTGTACATGGAAACTCAACATACACTAATGCATCATTTTTCAAACGATCATAACTAATTTTTGTATTAAGCGTTTCTCAATGTAGTATAGTGAATTCGATGCGGATTTTTGAGCTGCGTCGATCTGTGTTATCAGATTTGCGCTAGCTTGAAAATGCACCGAGATATCAACTGATATATGTTCACACTTATATCCTCGATTTTCACCCTGAAGAATTAATTTTTTCGTTGAATAACATTGTCCATCGTCTTTGCCTTGAAAAACGGAATCTAAAAACATCTACTTTTCGCTAAATTATCTTGAAATTTTTAGAAAAAATTTTTGTCAAAATGTTTTTGGAAGCAATGTTGAGTGTACATGGAAACTCAACATACACTAATGCATCATTTTTCAAACGATCATAACTAAATTTTGTATTACGCGTTTCTCAATGTAGTATAGTGCATTCGATGCGGATTTTTAAGCTGCGTCGATCTGTGTTATCAGATTTGCGCTAGCTTAAAAAAGCACCGAGATATCAACTGATATAAGTTCACACTTATATCCTCGATTTTCACCCTGAAGAATTAATTTTTTCGCTGAATAACATTGTCCATCGTCTTTGCCTTGAAAAACGGAATCTAAAAACATCTACTTTTCGCTAAATTATCTTGAAATTTTTCGAAAAAATTTTTGTCAAAATGTTTTTGGAAGCAATGTTGAGTGTACATGGAAACTCAACATACACTAATGCATCATTTTTCAAACGATCATAACTAAATTTTGTATTACGCGTTTCTCAATGTAGTATAGTGCATTCGATGCGGATTTTTAAGCTGCGTCGATCTGTGTTATCAGATTTGCGCTAGCTTAAAAAAGCACCGAGATATCAACTGATATAAGTTCACACTTATATCCTCGATTTTCACCCTGAAGAATTAATTTTTTCGTTGAATAACATTGTCCATCGTCTTTGCCTTGAAAAACGGAATCTAAAAACATCTACTTTTCGCTAAATTATCTTGAAATTTTTCGAAAAAATTTTTGTCAAAATGTTTTTGGAAGCAATGTTGAGTGTACATGGAAACTCAACATACACTAATGCATCATTTTTCAAACGATCATAACTAATTTTTGTATTAAGCGTTTCTCAATGTAGTATAGTGCATTCGATGCGGATTTTTGAGCTGCGTCGATCTGTGTTATCAGATTTGCGCTAGCTTGAAAATGCACCGAGATATCAACTGATATAAGTTCACACTTATAACCTCGATTTTCACCCTGAAGAATTAATTTTTTCGATGAATAACATTGTCCATCGTCTTTGCTTTGAAAAACGGAATCTAAAAACATCTACTTTTTGCTAAATTATTTTGAAATTTTTCGAAAAAATTTTTGTCAAAATGTTTTTGGAAGCAATGTTGAGTGTACATGGAAACTCAACATACACTAATGCATCATTTTTCAAACGATCATAACTAAATTTTGTATTAAGCGTTTCTCAATGTAGTATAGTGCATTCGATGCGGATTTTTAAGCTGCGTCGATCTGTGTTATCAGATTTGCGCTAGCTTAAAAAAGCACCGAGATATCAACTGATATAAGTTCACACTTATATCCTCGATTTTCACCCTGAAGAATTATTTTTTTCGTTGAATAACATTGTCCATCGTCTTTGCCTTGAAAAACGGAATCTAAAAACATCTACTTTTCGCTAAATTATCTTGAAATTTTTCGAAAAAATTTTTGTCAAAATGTTTTTGGAAGCAATGTTGAGTGTACATGGAAACTCAACATACACTAATGCATCATTTTTCAAACGATCATAACTAATTTTTGTATTAAGCGTTTCTCAATGTAGTATAGTGCATTCGATGCGGATTTTCAAGCTGCGTCGATCTGTGTTATCAGATTTGCGCTAGCTTAAAAAAGCACCGAGATATCAACTGATATAAGTTCACACTTATATCCTCGATTTTCACCCTGAAGAATTATTTTTTTCGTTGAATAACATTGTCCATCGTCTTTGCCTTGAAAAACGGAATCTAAAAACATCTACTTTTTGCTAAATTATTTTGAAATTTTTCGAAAAAATTTTTGTCAAAATGTTTTTGGAAGCAATGTTGAGTGTACATGGAAACTCAACATACACTAATGCATCATTTTTCAAACGATCATAACTAATTTTTGTATTAAGCGTTTCTCAATGTAGTATAGTGCATTCGATGCGGATTTTTGAGCTGCGTCGATCTGTGTTATCAGATTTGCGCTAGCTTGAAAATGCACCGAGATATCAACTGATATAAGTTCACACTTATATCCTCGATTTTCACCCTGAAGAATTAATTTTTTCGTTGAATAACATTGTCCATCGTCTTTGCCTTGAAAAACGGAATCTAAAAACATCTACTTTTCGCTAAATTATCTTGAAATTTTTCGAAAAAATTTTTGTCAAAATGTTTTTGGAAGCAATGTTGAGTGTACATGGAAACTCAACATACACTAATGCATCATTTTTCAAACGATCATAACTAATTTTTGTATTAAGCGTTTCTCAATGTAGTATAGTGCATTCGATGCGGATTTTTGAGCTGCGTCGATCTGTGTTATCAGATTTGCGCTAGCTTGAAAATGCACCGAGATATCAACTGATATAAGTTCACACTTATATCCTCGATTTTCACCCTGAAGAATTAATTTTTTCGTTGAATAACATTGTCCATCGTCTTTGCCTTGAAAAACGGAATCTAAAAACATCTACTTTTCGCTAAATTATCTTGAAATTTTTCGAAAAAATTTTTGTCAAAATGTTTTTGGAAGCAATGTTGAGTGTACATGGAAACTCAACATACACTAATGCATCATTTTTCAAACGATCATAACTAATTTTTGTATTAAGCGTTTCTCAATGTAGTATAGTGCATTCGATGCGGATTTTTGAGCTGCGTCGATCTGTGTTATCAGATTTGCGCTAGCTTGAAAATGCACCGAGATATCAACTGATATAAGTTCACACTTATATCCTCGATTTTCACCCTGAAGAATTATTTTTTTCGTTGAATAACATTGTCCATCGTCTTTGCCTTGAAAAACGGAATCTAAAAACATCTACTTTTTGCTAAATTATTTTGAAATTTTTCGAAAAAATTTTTGTCAAAATGTTTTTGGAAGCAATGTTGAGTGTACATGGAAACTCAACATACACTAATGCATCATTTTTCAAACGATCATAACTAATTTTTGTATTAAGCGTTTCTCAATGTAGTATAGTGAATTCGATGCGGATTTTTGAGCTGCGTCGATCTGTGTTATCAGATTTGCGCTAGCTTGAAAATGCACCGAGATATCAACTGATATATGTTCACACTTATATCCTCGATTTTCACCCTGAAGAATTAATTTTTTCGTTGAATAACATTGTCCATCGTCTTTGCCTTGAAAAACGGAATCTAAAAACATCTACTTTTCGCTAAATTATCTTGAAATTTTTCGAAAAAATTTTTGTCAAAATGTTTTTGGAAGCAATGTTGAGTGTACATGGAAACTCAACATACACTAATGCATCATTTTTCAAACGATCATAACTAAATTTTGTATTACGCGTTTCTCAATGTAGTATAGTGCATTCGATGCGGATTTTTAAGCTGCGTCGATCTGTGTTATCAGATTTGCGCTAGCTTAAAAAAGCACCGAGATATCAACTGATATAAGTTCACACTTATATCCTCGATTTTCACCCTGAAGAATTAATTTTTTCGTTGAATAACATTGTCCATCGTCTTTGCCTTGAAAAACGGAATCTAAAAACATCTACTTTTCGCTAAATTATCTTGAAATTTTTCGAAAAAATTTTTGTCAAAATGTTTTTGGAAGCAATGTTGAGTGTACATGGAAACTCAACATACACTAATGCATCATTTTTCAAACGATCATAACTAAATTTTGTATTACGCGTTTCTCAATGTAGTATAGTGCATTCGATGCGGATTTTTAAGCTGCGTCGATCTGTGTTATCAGATTTGCGCTAGCTTAAAAAAGCACCGAGATATCAACTGATATAAGTTCACACTTATATCCTCGATTTTCACCCTGAAGAATTAATTTTTTCGTTGAATAACATTGTCCATCGTCTTTGCCTTGAAAAACGGAATCTAAAAACATCTACTTTTCGCTAAATTATCTTGAAATTTTTCGAAAAAATTTTTGTCAAAATGTTTTTGGAAGCAATGTTGAGTGTACATGGAAACTCAACATACACTAATGCATCATTTTTCAAACAATCATAACTAATTTTTGTATTAAGCGTTTCTCAATGTAGTATAGTGCATTCGATGCGGATTTTTGAGCTGCGTCGATCTGTGTTATCAGATTCGCGCTAGCTTAAAAAAGCACCGAGATATCAACTGATATAAGTTCACACTTATATCCTCGATTTTCACCCTGAAGAATTATTTTTTTCGTTGAATAACATTGTCCATCGTCTTTGCCTTGAAAAACGGAATCTAAGAACATCTATTTTTTGCTAAATTAATTTGAAATTTTTCGAAAAAATTTTTGTCAAAATGTTTTTGGAAGCAATGTTGAGTGTACATGGAAACTCAACATACACTAATGCATCATTTTTCAAACGATCATAACTAATTTTTGTATTAAGCGTTTCTCAATGTAGTATAGTGCATTCGATGCGGATTTTTGAGCTGCGTCGATCTGTGTTATCAGATTTGCGCTAGCTTGAAAATGCACCGAGATATCAACTGATATAAGTTCACACTTATATCCTCGATTTTCACCCTGAAGAATTAATTTTTTCGTTGAATAACATTGTCCATCGTCTTTGCCTTGAAAAACGGAATCTAAAAACATCTACTTTTCGCTAAATTATCTTGAAATTTTTCGAAAAAATTTTTGTCAAAATGTTTTTGGAAGCAATGTTGAGTGTACATGGAAACTCAACATACACTAATGCATCATTTTTCAAACGATCATAACTAATTTTTGTATTAAGCGTTTCTCAATGTAGTATAGTGAATTCGATGCGGATTTTTGAGCTGCGTCGATCTGTGTTATCAGATTTGCGCTAGCTTGAAAATGCACCGAGATATCAACTGATATATGTTCACACTTATATCCTCGATTTTCACCCTGAAGAATTAATTTTTTTGTTGAATAACATTGTCCATCGTCTTTGCCTTGAAAAACGGAATCTAAAAACATCTACTTTTCGCTAAATTATCTTGAAATTTTTCGAAAAAATTTTTGTCAAAATGTTTTTGGAAGCAATGTTGAGTGTACATGGAAACTCAACATACACTAATGCATC
Organism: Auanema rhodensis; assembly: GCA_964057225.1. Classification (NCBI taxonomy): domain Eukaryota; kingdom Metazoa; phylum Nematoda; class Chromadorea; order Rhabditida; family Rhabditidae; genus Auanema; species Auanema rhodense. The sequence continues at coordinate 978,802 of OZ059899.1, read as the reverse complement.
ATTTTTCAAACGATCATAACTAAATTTTGTATTACGCGTTTCTCAATGTAGTATAGTGCATTCGATGCGGATTTTTAAGCTGCGTCGATCTGTGTTATCAGATTTGCGCTAGCTTAAAAAAGCACCGAGATATCAACTGATATAAGTTCACACTTATATCCTCGATTTTCACCCTGAAGAATTAATTTTTTCGTTGAATAACATTGTCCATCGTCTTTGCCTTGAAAAACGGAATCTAAAAACATCTACTTTTCGCTAAATTATCTTGAAATTTTTCGAAAAAATTTTTGTCAAAATGTTTTTGGAAGCAATGTTGAGTGTACATGGAAACTCAACATACACTAATGCATCATTTTTCAAACAATCATAACTAATTTTTGTATTAAGCGTTTCTCAATGTAGTATAGTGCATTCGATGCGGATTTTTGAGCTGCGTCGATCTGTGTTATCAGATTTGCGCTAGCTTGAAAATGCACCGAGATATCAACTGATATAAGTTCACACTTATATCCTCGATTTTCACCCTGAAGAATTAATTTTTTCGTTGAATAACATTGTCCATCGTCTTTGCCTTGAAAAACGGAATCTAAAAACATCTACTTTTCGCTAAATTATCTTGAAATTTTTCGAAAAAATTTTTGTCAAAATGTTTTTGGAAGCAATGTTGAGTGTACATGGAAACTCAACATACACTAATGCATCATTTTTCAAACGATCATAACTAATTTTTGTATTAAGCGTTTCTCAATGTAGTATAGTGCATTCGATGCGGATTTTTGAGCTGCGTCGATCTGTGTTATCAGATTTGCGCTAGCTTGAAAATGCACCGAGATATCAACTGATATAAGTTCACACTTATATCCTCGATTTTCACCCTGAAGAATTATTTTTTTCGTTGAATAACATTGTCCATCGTCTTTGCCTTGAAAAACGGAATCTAAAAACATCTACTTTTTGCTAAATTATTTTGAAATTTTTCGAAAAAATTTTTGTCAAAATGTTTTTGGAAGCAATGTTGAGTGTACATGGAAACTCAACATACACTAATGCATCATTTTTCAAACGATCATAACTAATTTTTGTATTAAGCGTTTCTCAATGTAGTATAGTGAATTCGATGCGGATTTTTGAGCTGCGTCGATCTGTGTTATCAGATTTGCGCTAGCTTGAAAATGCACCGAGATATCAACTGATATATGTTCACACTTATATCCTCGATTTTCACCCTGAAGAATTAATTTTTTTGTTGAATAACATTGTCCATCGTCTTTGCCTTGAAAAACGGAATCTAAAAACATCTACTTTTCGCTAAATTATCTTGAAATTTTTCGAAAAAATTTTTGTCAAAATGTTTTTGGAAGCAATGTTGAGTGTACATGGAAACTCAACATACACTAATGCATCATTTTTCAAACGATCATAACTAAATTTTGTATTACGCGTTTCTCAATGTAGTATAGTGCATTCGATGCGGATTTTTAAGCTGCGTCGATCTGTGTTATCAGATTTGCGCTAGCTTAAAAAAGCACCGAGATATCAACTGATATAAGTTCACACTTATATCCTCGATTTTCACCCTGAAGAATTAATTTTTTCGTTGAATAACATTGTCCATCGTCTTTGCCTTGAAAAACGGAATCTAAAAACATCTACTTTTCGCTAAATTATCTTGAAATTTTTCGAAAAAATTTTTGTCAAAATGTTTTTGGAAGCAATGTTGAGTGTACATGGAAACTCAACATACACTAATGCATCATTTTTCAAACAATCATAACTAATTTTTGTATTAAGCGTTTCTCAATGTAGTATAGTGCATTCGATGCGGATTTTTGAGCTGCGTCGATCTGTGTTATCAGATTTGCGCTAGCTTGAAAATGCACCGAGATATCAACTGATATAAGTTCACACTTATATCCTCGATTTTCACCCTGAAGAATTAATTTTTTCGTTGAATAACATTGTCCATCGTCTTTGCCTTGAAAAACGGAATCTAAAAACATCTACTTTTCGCTAAATTATCTTGAAATTTTTCGAAAAAATTTTTGTCAAAATGTTTTTGGAAGCAATGTTGAGTGTACATGGAAACTCAACATACACTAATGCATCATTTTTCAAACGATCATAACTAATTTTTGTATTAAGCGTTTCTCAATGTAGTATAGTGCATTCGATGCGGATTTTTGAGCTGCGTCGATCTGTGTTATCAGATTTGCGCTAGCTTGAAAATGCACCGAGATATCAACTGATATAAGTTCACACTTATATCCTCGATTTTCACCCTGAAGAATTATTTTTTTCGTTGAATAACATTGTCCATCGTCTTTGCCTTGAAAAACGGAATCTAAAAACATCTACTTTTTGCTAAATTATTTTGAAATTTTTCGAAAAAATTTTTGTCAAAATGTTTTTGGAAGCAATGTTGAGTGTACATGGAAACTCAACATACACTAATGCATCATTTTTCAAACGATCATAACTAATTTTTGTATTAAGCGTTTCTCAATGTAGTATAGTGAATTCGATGCGGATTTTTGAGCTGCGTCGATCTGTGTTATCAGATTTGCGCTAGCTTGAAAATGCACCGAGATATCAACTGATATATGTTCACACTTATATCCTCGATTTTCACCCTGAAGAATTAATTTTTTCGTTGAATAACATTGTCCATCGTCTTTGCCTTGAAAAACGGAATCTAAAAACATCTACTTTTCGCTAAATTATCTTGAAATTTTTCGAAAAAATTTTTGTCAAAATGTTTTTGGAAGCAATGTTGAGTGTACATGGAAACTCAACATACACTAATGCATCATTTTTCAAACGATCATAACTAAATTTTGTATTACGCGTTTCTCAATGTAGTATAGTGCATTCGATGCGGATTTTTAAGCTGCGTCGATCTGTGTTATCAGATTTGCGCTAGCTTAAAAAAGCACCGAGATATCAACTGATATAAGTTCACACTTATATCCTCGATTTTCACCCTGAAGAATTAATTTTTTCGTTGAATAACATTGTCCATCGTCTTTGCCTTGAAAAACGGAATCTAAAAACATCTACTTTTCGCTAAATTATCTTGAAATTTTTCGAAAAAATTTTTGTCAAAATGTTTTTGGAAGCAATGTTGAGTGTACATGGAAACTCAACATACACTAATGCATCATTTTTCAAACGATCATAACTAAATTTTGTATTACGCGTTTCTCAATGTAGTATAGTGCATTCGATGCGGATTTTTAAGCTGCGTCGATCTGTGTTATCAGATTTGCGCTAGCTTAAAAAAGCACCGAGATATCAACTGATATAAGTTCACACTTATATCCTCGATTTTCACCCTGAAGAATTAATTTTTTCGTTGAATAACATTGTCCATCGTCTTTGCCTTGAAAAACGGAATCTAAAAACATCTACTTTTCGCTAAATTATCTTGAAATTTTTCGAAAAAATTTTTGTCAAAATGTTTTTGGAAGCAATGTTGAGTGTACATGGAAACTCAACATACACTAATGCATCATTTTTCAAACGATCATAACTAATTTTTGTATTAAGCGTTTCTCAATGTAGTATAGTGCATTCGATGCGGATTTTTGAGCTGCGTCGATCTGTGTTATCAGATTTGCGCTAGCTTGAAAATGCACCGAGATATCAACTGATATAAGTTCACACTTATATCCTCGATTTTCACCCTGAAGAATTAATTTTTTCGTTGAATAACATTGTCCATCGTCTTTGCCTTGAAAAACGGAATCTAAAAACATCTACTTTTCGCTAAATTATCTTGAAATTTTTCGAAAAAATTTTTGTCAAAATGTTTTTGGAAGCAATGTTGAGTGTACATGGAAACTCAACATACACTAATGCATCATTTTTCAAACGATCATAACTAATTTTTGTATTAAGCGTTTCTCAATGTAGTATAGTGCATTCGATGCGGATTTTTGAGCTGCGTCGATCTGTGTTATCAGATTTGCGCTAGCTTGAAAATGCACCGAGATATCAACTGATATAAGTTCACACTTATATCCTCGATTTTCACCCTGAAGAATTATTTTTTTCGTTGAATAACATTGTCCATCGTCTTTGCCTTGAAAAACGGAATCTAAAAACATCTACTTTTTGCTAAATTATTTTGAAATTTTTCGAAAAAATTTTTGTCAAAATGTTTTTGGAAGCAATGTTGAGTGTACATGGAAACTCAACATACACTAATGCATCATTTTTCAAACGATCATAACTAATTTTTGTATTAAGCGTTTCTCAATGTAGTATAGTGAATTCGATGCGGATTTTTGAGCTGCGTCGATCTGTGTTATCAGATTTGCGCTAGCTTGAAAATGCACCGAGATATCAACTGATATATGTTCACACTTATATCCTCGATTTTCACCCTGAAGAATTAATTTTTTCGTTGAATAACATTGTCCATCGTCTTTGCCTTGAAAAACGGAATCTAAAAACATCTACTTTTCGCTAAATTATCTTGAAATTTTTCGAAAAAATTTTTGTCAAAATGTTTTTGGAAGCAATGTTGAGTGTACATGGAAACTCAACATACACTAATGCATCATTTTTCAAACGATCATAACTAAATTTTGTATTACGCGTTTCTCAATGTAGTATAGTGCATTCGATGCGGATTTTTAAGCTGCGTCGATCTGTGTTATCAGATTTGCGCTAGCTTAAAAAAGCACCGAGATATCAACTGATATAAGTTCACACTTATATCCTCGATTTTCACCCTGAAGAATTAATTTTTTCGTTGAATAACATTGTCCATCGTCTTTGCCTTGAAAAACGGAATCTAAAAACATCTACTTTTCGCTAAATTATCTTGAAATTTTTCGAAAAAATTTTTGTCAAAATGTTTTTGGAAGCAATGTTGAGTGTACATGGAAACTCAACATACACTAATGCATCATTTTTCAAACGATCATAACTAAATTTTGTATTACGCGTTTCTCAATGTAGTATAGTGCATTCGATGCGGATTTTTAAGCTGCGTCGATCTGTGTTATCAGATTTGCGCTAGCTTAAAAAAGCACCGAGATATCAACTGATATAAGTTCACACTTATATCCTCGATTTTCACCCTGAAGAATTAATTTTTTCGTTGAATAACATTGTCCATCGTCTTTGCCTTGAAAAACGGAATCTAAAAACATCTACTTTTCGCTAAATTATCTTGAAATTTTTCGAAAAAATTTTTGTCAAAATGTTTTTGGAAGCAATGTTGAGTGTACATGGAAACTCAACATACACTAATGCATCATTTTTCAAACAATCATAACTAATTTTTGTATTAAGCGTTTCTCAATGTAGTATAGTGCATTCGATGCGGATTTTTGAGCTGCGTCGATCTGTGTTATCAGATTTGCGCTAGCTTAAAAAAGCACCGAGATATCAACTGATATAAGTTCACACTTATATCCTCGATTTTCACCCTGAAGAATTATTTTTTTCGTTGAATAACATTGTCCATCGTCTTTGCCTTGAAAAACGGAATCTAAGAACATCTATTTTTTGCTAAATTAATTTGAAATTTTTCGAAAAAATTTTTGTCAAAATGTTTTTGGAAGCAATGTTGAGTGTACATGGAAACTCAACATACACTAATGCATCATTTTTCAAACGATCATAACTAATTTTTGTATTAAGCGTTTCTCAATGTAGTATAGTGCATTCGATGCGGATTTTTGAGCTGCGTCGATCTGTGTTATCAGATTTGCGCTAGCTTGAAAATGCACCGAGATATCAACTGATATAAGTTCACACTTATAACCTCGATTTTCACCCTGAAGAATTAATTTTTTCGATGAATAACATTGTCCATCGTCTTTGCCTTGAAAAACGGAATCTTAAAACATCTACTTTTCGCTAAATTATTTTGAAATTTTTCGAAAAAATTTTTGTCAAAATGTTTTTGGAAGCAATGTTGAGTGTACATGGAAACTCAACATACACTAATGCATCATTTTTCAAACGATCATAACTAATTTTTGTATTAAGCGTTTCTTAATGTAGTATAGTGCATTCGATGCGGATTTTTGAGCTGCGTCGATCTGTGTTATCAGATTTGCGCTAGCTTGAAAATGCACCGAGATATCAACTGATATAAGTTCACACTTATATCCTCGATTTTCACCCTGAAGAATTAATTTTTTCGTTGAATAACATTGTCCATCGTCTTTGCCTTGAAAAACGGAATCTAAAAACATCTACTTTTCGCTAAATTATCTTGAAATTTTTCGAAAAAATTTTTGTCAAAATGTTTTTGGAAGCAATGTTGAGTGTACATGGAAACTCAACATACACTAATGCATCATTTTTCAAACGATCATAACTAATTTTTGTATTGAGCGTTTCTCAATGTAGTATAGTGCATTCAATGCGGATTTTTGAGCTGCGTCGATCTGTGTTATCAGATTTGCGCTAGCTTAAAAATGCACCGAGATATCAACTGATATAAGTTCACACTTATATCCTCGATTTTCACCCCGAAGAATTATTTTTTTCGTTGAATAACATTGTCCATCGTCTTTGCCTTGAAAAACGGAATCTAAAAACATCTACTTTTTGCTAAATTATTTTGAAATTTTTCGAAAAAATTTTTGTCAAAATGTTTTTGGAAGCAATGTTGAGTGTACATGGAAACTCAACATACACTAATGCATCATTTTTCAAACAATCATAACTAATTTTTGTATTAAGCGTTTCTCAATGTAGTATAGTGCATTCGATGCGGATTTTTGAGCTGCGTCGATCTGTGTTATCAGATTTGCGCTAGCTTAAAAAAGCACCGAGATATCAACTGATATAAGTTCACACTTATATCCTCGATTTTCACCCTGAAGAATTATTTTTTTCGTTGAATAACATTGTCCATCGTCTTTGCCTTGAAAAACGGAATCTAAGAACATCTATTTTTTGCTAAATTAATTTGAAATTTTTCGAAAAAATTTTTGTCAAAATGTTTTTGGAAGCAATGTTGAGTGTACATGGAAACTCAACATACACTAATGCATCATTTTTCAAACGATCATAACTAATTTTTGTATTAAGCGTTTCTCAATGTAGTATAGTGCATTCGATGCGGATTTTTGAGCTGCGTCGATCTGTGTTATCAGATTTGCGCTAGCTTGAAAATGCACCGAGATATCAACTGATATAAGTTCACACTTATAACCTCGATTTTCACCCTGAAGAATTAATTTTTTCGATGAATAACATTGTCCATCGTCTTTGCCTTGAAAAACGGAATCTTAAAACATCTACTTTTCGCTAAATTATTTTGAAATTTTTCGAAAAAATTTTTGTCAAAATGTTTTTGGAAGCAATGTTGAGTGTACATGGAAACTCAACATACACTAATGCATCATTTTTCAAACGATCATAACTAATTTTTGTATTAAGCGTTTCTTAATGTAGTATAGTGCATTCGATGCGGATTTTTGAGCTGCGTCGATCTGTGTTATCAGATTTGCGCTAGCTTGAAAATGCACCGAGATATCAACTGATATAAGTTCACACTTATATCCTCGATTTTCACCCTGAAGAATTAATTTTTTCGTTGAATAACATTGTCCATCGTCTTTGCCTTGAAAAACGGAATCTAAAAACATCTACTTTTCGCTAAATTATCTTGAAATTTTTCGAAAAAATTTTTGTCAAAATGTTTTTGGAAGCAATGTTGAGTGTACATGGAAACTCAACATACACTAATGCATCATTTTTCAAACGATCATAACTAATTTTTGTATTGAGCGTTTCTCAATGTAGTATAGTGCATTCAATGCGGATTTTTGAGCTGCGTCGATCTGTGTTATCAGATTTGCGCTAGCTTAAAAATGCACCGAGATATCAACTGATATAAGTTCACACTTATATCCTCGATTTTCACCCTGAAGAATTATTTTTTTCGTTGAATAACATTGTTCATCGTCTTTGCTTTGAAAAACGGAATCTAAAAACATCTACTTTTTGCTAAATTATTTTGAAATTTTTCGAAAAAATTTTTGTCAAAATGTTTTTGGAAGCAATGTTGAGTGTACATGGAAACTCAACATACACTAATGCATCATTTTTCAAACGATCATAACTAAATTTTGTATTAAGCGTTTCTCAATGTAGTATAGTGCATTCGATGCGGATTTTTAAGCTGCGTCGATCTGTGTTATCAGATTTGCGCTAGCTTAAAAAAGCACCGAGATATCAACTGATATAAGTTCACACTTATATCCTCGATTTTCACCCTGAAGAATTATTTTTTTCGTTAAATAACATTGTCCATCGTCTTTGCCTTGAAAAACGGAATCTAAAAACATCTACTTTTTGCTAAATTATTTTGAAATTTTTCGAAAAAATTTTTGTCAAAATGTTTTTGGAAGCAATGTTGAGTGTACATGGAAACTCAACATACACTAATGCATCATTTTTCAAACGATCATAACTAATTTTTGTATTAAGCGTTTCTCAATGTAGTATAGTGCATTCGATGCGGATTTTTGAGCTGCGTCGATCTGTGTTATCAGATTTGCGCTAGCTTGAAAATGCACCGAGATATCAACTGATATAAGTTCACACTTATATCCTCGATTTTCACCCTGAAGAATTAATTTTTTCGTTGAATAACATTGTCCATCGTCTTTGCCTTGAAAAACGGAATCTAAAAACATCTACTTTTCGCTAAATTATCTTGAAATTTTTCGAAAAAATTTTTGTCAAAATGTTTTTGGAAGCAATGTTGAGTGTACATGGAAACTCAACATACACTAATGCATCATTTTTCAAACGATCATAACTAATTTTTGTATTAAGCGTTTCTCAATGTAGTATAGTGCATTCGATGCGGATTTTTGAGCTGCGTCGATCTGTGTTATCAGATTTGCGCTAGCTTGAAAATGCACCGAGATATCAACTGATATAAGTTCACACTTATATCCTCGATTTTTACCCTGAAGATTTAATTTTTTCGTTGAATAACATTGTCCATCGTCTTTGCCTTGAAAAAAAGAATCTGAAAACATCTACTTTTCGCTAAATTATCTTGAAATTTTTCGAAAAAATTTTTGTCAAAATGTTTTTGGAAGCAATGTTGAGTGTACATGGAAACTCGACATACACTAATGCATCATTTTTCAAACGATCATAACTAATTTTTGTATTAAGCGTTTCTCAATGTAGTATAGTGCATTCGATGCGGATTTTTAAGCTGCGTCGATCTGTGTTATCAGATTTGCGCTAGCTTAAAAATGCACCGAGATATCAACTGATATAAGTTCACACTTATATCCTCGATTTTCACCCTGAAGAATTATTTTTTTCGTTGAATAACATTGTCCATCGTCTTCGCCTTGAAAAAAGGAATCTAAAAACATCTACTTTTTGCTAAATTATTTTTAAATTTTTCGAAAAAATTTTTGTCAAAATGTTTTTGGAAGCAATGTTGAGTGTACATGGAAACTCAACATACACTAATGCATCATTTTTCAAACGATCATAACTAATTTTTGTATTGAGCGTTTCTCAATGTAGTATAGTGCATTCAATGCGGATTTTTGAGCTGCGTCGATCTGTGTTATCAGATTTGCGCTAGCTTAAAAATGCACCGAGATATCAACTGATATAAGTTCACACTTATATCCTCGATTTTCACCCTGAAGAATTATTTTTTTCGTTGAATAACATTGTCCATCGTCTTTGCTTTGAAAAACGGAATCTAAAAACATCTACTTTTTGCTAAATTATTTTGAAATTTTTCGAAAAAATTTTTGTCAAAATGTTTTTGGAAGCAATGTTGAGTGTACATGGAAACTCAACATACACTAATGCATCATTTTTCAAACGATCATAACTAATTTTTGTATTGAGCGTTTCTCAATGTAGTATAGTGCATTCGATGCGGATTTTTGAGCTGCGTCGATCTGTGTTATCAGATTTGCGCTAGCTTAAAAAAGCACCGAGATATCAACTGATATAAGTTCACACTTATATCCTCGATTTTCACCCTGAAGAATTATTTTTTTCGTTGAATAACATTGTCCATCGTCTTTGCTTTGAAAAACGGAATCTAAAAACATCTACTTTTTGCTAAATTATTTTGAAATTTTTCGAAAAAATTTTTGTCAAAATGTTTTTGGAAGCAATGTTGAGTGTACATGGAAACTCAACATACACTAATGCATCATTTTTCAAACGATCATAACTAAATTTTGTATTAAGCGTTTCTCAATGTAGTATAGTGCATTCGATGCGGATTTTTAAGCTGCGTCGATCTGTGTTATCAGATTTGCGCTAGCTTAAAAAAGCACCGAGATATCAACTGATATAAGTTCACACTTATATCCTCGATTTTCACCCTGAAGAATTATTTTTTTCGTTGAATAACATTGTCCATCGTCTTTGCCTTGAAAAACGGAATCTAAAAACATCTACTTTTCGCTAAATTATCTTGAAATTTTTCGAAAAAATTTTTGTCAAAATGTTTCGTTGAATAACATTGTCCATCGTCTTTGCCTTGAAAAACGGAATCTAAAAACATCTACTTTTTGCTAAATTATTTTGAAATTTTTTGAAAAAATTTTTGTCAAAATGTTTTTGGAAGCAATGTTGAGTGTACATGGAAACTCAACATACACTAATGCATCATTTTTCAAACGATCATAACTAATTTTTGTATTAAGCGTTTCTCAATGTAGTATAGTGCATTCGATGCGGATTTTTAAGCTGCGTCGATCTGTGTTATCAGATTTGCGCTAGCTTAAAAATGCACCGAGATATCAACTGATATAAGTTCACACTTATATCCTCGATTTTCACCCTGAAGAATTATTTTTTTCGTTGAATAACATTGTCCATCGTCTTCGCCTTGAAAAAAGGAATCTAAAAACATCTACTTTTTGCTAAATTATTTTTAAATTTTTCGAAAAAATTTTTGTCAAAATGTTTTTGGAAGCAATGTTGAGTGTACATGGAAACTCAACATACACTAATGCATCATTTTTCAAACGATCATAACTAATTTTTGTATTGAGCGTTTCTCAATGTAGTATAGTGCATTCAATGCGGATTTTTGAGCTGCGTCGATCTGTGTTATCAGATTTGCGCTAGCTTAAAAATGCACCGAGATATCAACTGATATAAGTTCACACTTATATCCTCGATTTTCACCCTGAAGAATTATTTTTTTCGTTGAATAACATTGTCCATCGTCTTTGCTTTGAAAAACGGAATCTAAAAACATCTACTTTTTGCTAAATTATTTTGAAATTTTTCGAAAAAATTTTTGTCAAAATGTTTTTGGAAGCAATGTTGAGTGTACATGGAAACTCAACATACACTAATGCATCATTTTTCAAACGATCATAACTAATTTTTGTATTGAGCGTTTCTCAATGTAGTATAGTGCATTCGATGCGGATTTTTGAGCTGCGTCGATCTGTGTTATCAGATTTGCGCTAGCTTAAAAAAGCACCGAGATATCAACTGATATAAGTTCACACTTATATCCTCGATTTTCACCCTGAAGAATTATTTTTTTCGTTGAATAACATTGTCCATCGTCTTTGCTTTGAAAAACGGAATCTAAAAACATCTACTTTTTGCTAAATTATTTTGAAATTTTTCGAAAAAATTTTTGTCAAAATGTTTTTGGAAGCAATGTTGAGTGTACATGGAAACTCAACATACACTAATGCATCATTTTTCAAACGATCATAACTAAATTTTGTATTAAGCGTTTCTCAATGTAGTATAGTGCATTCGATGCGGATTTTTAAGCTGCGTCGATCTGTGTTATCAGATTTGCGCTAGCTTAAAAAAGCACCGAGATATCAACTGATATAAGTTCACACTTATATCCTCGATTTTCACCCTGAAGAATTATTTTTTTCGTTGAATAACATTGTCCATCGTCTTTGCCTTGAAAAACGGAATCTAAAAACATCTACTTTTCGCTAAATTATCTTGAAATTTTTCGAAAAAATTTTTGTCAAAATGTTTTTGGAAGCAATGTTGAGTGTACATGGAAACTCAACATACACTAATGCATCATTTTTCAAACGATCATAACTAATTTTTGTATTAAGCGTTTCTCAATGTAGTATAGTGCATTCGATGCGGATTTTCAAGCTGCGTCGATCTGTGTTATCAGATTTGCGCTAGCTTAAAAAAGCACCGAGATATCAACTGATATAAGTTCACACTTATATCCTCGATTTTCACCCTGAAGAATTATTTTTTTCGTTGAATAACATTGTCCATCGTCTTTGCCTTGAAAAACGGAATCTAAAAACATCTACTTTTTGCTAAATTATTTTGAAATTTTTTGAAAAAATTTTTGTCAAAATGTTTTTGGAAGCAATGTTGAGTGTACATGGAAACTCAACATACACTAATGCATCATTTTTCAAACGATCATAACTAATTTTTGTATTAAGCGTTTCTCAATGTAGTATAGTGCATTCGATGCGGATTTTTGAGCTGCGTCGATCTGTGTTATCAGATTTGCGCTAGCTTGAAAATGCACCGAGATATCAACTGATATAAGTTCACACTTATATCCTCGATTTTCACCCTGAAGAATTAATTTTTTCGTTGAATAACATTGTCCATCGTCTTTGCCTTGAAAAACGGAATCTAAAAACATCTACTTTTCGCTAAATTATCTTGAAATTTTTCGAAAAAATTTTTGTCAAAATGTTTTTGGAAGCAATGTTGAGTGTACATGGAAACTCAACATACACTAATGCATCATTTTTCAAACGATCATAACTAATTTTTGTATTAAGCGTTTCTCAATGTAGTATAGTGCATTCGATGCGGATTTTTGAGCTGCGTCGATCTGTGTTATCAGATTTGCGCTAGCTTGAAAATGCACCGAGATATCAACTGATATAAGTTCACACTTATATCCTCGATTTTCACCCTGAAGAATTATTTTTTTCGTTGAATAACATTGTCCATCGTCTTTGCCTTGAAAAACGGAATCTAAAAACATCTACTTTTTGCTAAATTATTTTGAAATTTTTCGAAAAAATTTTTGTCAAAATGTTTTTGGAAGCAATGTTGAGTGTACATGGAAACTCAACATACACTAATGCATCATTTTTCAAACGATCATAACTAATTTTTGTATTAAGCGTTTCTCAATGTAGTATAGTGAATTCGATGCGGATTTTTGAGCTGCGTCGATCTGTGTTATCAGATTTGCGCTAGCTTGAAAATGCACCGAGATATCAACTGATATATGTTCACACTTATATCCTCGATTTTCACCCTGAAGAATTAATTTTTTCGTTGAATAACATTGTCCATCGTCTTTGCCTTGAAAAACGGAATCTAAAAACATCTACTTTTCGCTAAATTATCTTGAAATTTTTCGAAAAAATTTTTGTCAAAATGTTTTTGGAAGCAATGTTGAGTGTACATGGAAACTCAACATACACTAATGCATCATTTTTCAAACGATCATAACTAAATTTTGTATTACGCGTTTCTCAATGTAGTATAGTGCATTCGATGCGGATTTTTAAGCTGCGTCGATCTGTGTTATCAGATTTGCGCTAGCTTAAAAAAGCACCGAGATATCAACTGATATAAGTTCACACTTATATCCTCGATTTTCACCCTGAAGAATTAATTTTTTCGTTGAATAACAATGTCCATCGTCTTTGCCTTGAAAAACGGAATCTAAAAACATCTACTTTTCGCTAAATTATCTTGAAATTTTTCGAAAAAATTTTTGTCAAAATGTTTTTGGAAGCAATGTTGAGTGTACATGGAAACTCAACATACACTAATGCATCATTTTTCAAACGATCATAACTAAATTTTGTATTACGCGTTTCTCAATGTAGTATAGTGCATTCGATGCGGATTTTTAAGCTGCGTCGATCTGTGTTATCAGATTTGCGCTAGCTTAAAAAAGCACCGAGATATCAACTGATATAAGTTCACACTTATATCCTCGATTTTCACCCTGAAGAATTAATTTTTTCGTTGAATAACATTGTCCATCGTCTTTGCCTTGAAAAACGGAATCTAAAAACATCTACTTTTCGCTAAATTATCTTGAAATTTTTCGAAAAAATTTTTGTCAAAATGTTTTTGGAAGCAATGTTGAGTGTACATGGAAACTCAACATACACTAATGCATCATTTTTCAAACAATCATAACTAATTTTTGTATTAAGCGTTTCTCAATGTAGTATAGTGCATTCGATGCGGATTTTTGAGCTGCGTCGATCTGTGTTATCAGATTTGCGCTAGCTTAAAAAAGCACCGAGATATCAACTGATATAAGTTCACACTTATATCCTCGATTTTCACCCTGAAGAATTATTTTTTTCGTTGAATAACATTGTCCATCGTCTTTGCCTTGAAAAACGGAATCTAAGAACATCTATTTTTTGCTAAATTAATTTGAAATTTTTCGAAAAAATTTTTGTCAAAATGTTTTTGGAAGCAATGTTGAGTGTACATGGAAACTCAACATACACTAATGCATCATTTTTCAAACGATCATAACTAATTTTTGTATTAAGCGTTTCTCAATGTAGTATAGTGCATTCGATGCGGATTTTTGAGCTGCGTCGATCTGTGTTATCAGATTTGCGCTAGCTTGAAAATGCACCGAGATATCAACTGATATAAGTTCACACTTATAACCTCGATTTTCACCCTGAAGAATTAATTTTTTCGATGAATAACATTGTCCATCGTCTTTGCCTTAAAAAACGGAATCTTAAAACATCTACTTTTCGCTAAATTATTTTGAAATTTTTCGAAAAAATTTTTGTCAAAATGTTTTTGGAAGCAATGTTGAGTGTACATGGAAACTCAACATACACTAATGCATCATTTTTCAAACGATCATAACTAATTTTTGTATTAAGCGTTTCTTAATGTAGTATAGTGCATTCGATGCGGATTTTTGAGCTGCGTCGATCTGTGTTATCAGATTTGCGCTAGCTTGAAAATGCACCGAGATATCAACTGATATAAGTTCACACTTATATCCTCGATTTTCACCCTGAAGAATTAATTTTTTCGTTGAATAACATTGTCCATCGTCTTTGCCTTGAAAAACGGAATCTAAAAACATCTACTTTTCGCTAAATTATCTTGAAATTTTTCGAAAAAATTTTTGTCAAAATGTTTTTGGAAGCAATGTTGAGTGTACATGGAAACTCAACATACACTAATGCATCATTTTTCAAACGATCATAACTAATTTTTGTATTGAGCGTTTCTCAATGTAGTATAGTGCATTCAATGCGGATTTTTGAGCTGCGTCGATCTGTGTTATCAGATTTGCGCTAGCTTAAAAATGCACCGAGATATCAACTGATATAAGTTCACACTTATATCCTCGATTTTCACCCTGAAGAATTATTTTTTTCGTTGAATAACATTGTCCATCGTCTTTGCCTTGAAAAACGGAATCTAAAAACATCTACTTTTTGCTAAATTATTTTGAAATTTTTCGAAAAAATTTTTGTCAAAATGTTTTTGGAAGCAATGTTGAGTGTACATGGAAACTCAACATACACTAATGCATCATTTTTCAAACAATCATAACTAATTTTTGTATTAAGCGTTTCTCAATGTAGTATAGTGCATTCGATGCGGATTTTTGAGCTGCGTCGATCTGTGTTATCAGATTTGCGCTAGCTTGAAAATGCACCGAGATATCAACTGATATAAGTTCACACTTATATCCTCGATTTTCACCCTGAAGAATTATTTTTTTCGTTGAATAACATTGTCCATCGTCTTTGCCTTGAAAAACGGAATCTAAGAACATCTATTTTTTGCTAAATTAATTTGAAATTTTTCGAAAAAATTTTTGTCAAAATGTTTTTGGAAGCAATGTTGAGTGTACATGGAAACTCAACATACACTAATGCATCATTTTTCAAACGATCATAACTAGTTTTTGTATTAAGCGTTTCTTAATGTAGTATAGTGCATTCGATGCGGATTTTTGAGCTGCGTCGATCTGTGTTATCAGATTTGCGCTAGCTTGAAAATGCACCGAGATATCAACTGATATAAGTTCACACTTATAACCTCGATTTTCACCCTGAAGAATTAATTTTTTCAATGAATAACATTGTCCATCGTCTTTGCCTTGAAAAACGGAATCTTAAAACATCTACTTTTCGCTAAATTATTTTGAAATTTTTCGAAAAAATTTTTGTCAAAATGTTTTTGGAAGCAATGTTGAGTGTACATGGAAACTCAACATACACTAATGCATCATTTTTCAAACGATCATAACTAATTTTTGTATTAAGCGTTTCTTAATGTAGTATAGTGCATTCGATGCGGATTTTTGAGCTGCGTCGATCTGTGTTATCAGATTTGCGCTAGCTTGAAAATGCACCGAGATATCAACTGATATAAGTTCACACTTATATCCTCGATTTTCACCCTGAAGAATTAATTTTTTCGTTGAATAACATTGTCCATCGTCTTTGCCTTGAAAAACGGAATCTAAAAACATCTACTTTTCGCTAAATTATCTTGAAATTTTTCGAAAAAATTTTTGTCAAAATGTTTTTGGAAGCAATGTTGAGTGTACATGGAAACTCAACATACACTAATGCATCATTTTTCAAACGATCATAACTAATTTTTGTATTGAGCGTTTCTCAATGTAGTATAGTGCATTCAATGCGGATTTTTGAGCTGCGTCGATCTGTGTTATCAGATTTGCGCTAGCTTAAAAATGCACCGAGATATCAACTGATATAAGTTCACACTTATATCCTCGATTTTCACCCTGAAGAATTATTTTTTTCGTTGAATAACATTGTCCATCGTCTTTGCTTTGAAAAACGGAATCTAAAAACATCTACTTTTTGCTAAATTATTTTGAAATTTTTCGAAAAAATTTTTGTCAAAATGTTTTTGGAAGCAATGTTGAGTGTACATGGAAACTCAACATACACTAATGCATCATTTTTCAAACGATCATAACTAAATTTTGTATTAAGCGTTTCTCAATGTAGTATAGTGCATTCGATGCGGATTTTTAAGCTGCGTCGATCTGTGTTATCAGATTTGCGCTAGCTTAAAAAAGCACCGAGATATCAACTGATATAAGTTCACACTTATATCCTCGATTTTCACCCTGAAGAATTATTTTTTTCGTTGAATAACATTGTCCATCGTCTTTGCTTTGAAAAACGGAATCTAAAAACATCTACTTTTTGCTAAATTATTTTGAAATTTTTCGAAAAAATTTTTGTCAAAATGTTTTTGGAAGCAATGTTGAGTGTACATGGAAACTCAACATACACTAATGCATCATTTTTCAAACGATCATAACTAAATTTTGTATTAAGCGTTTCTCAATGTAATATAGTGCATTCGATGCGGATTTTTGAGCTGCGTCGATCTGTGTTATCAGATTTGCGCTAGCTTGAAAATGCACCGAGATATCAACTGATATAAGTTCACACTTATATCCTCGATTTTCACCCTGAAGAATTAATTTTTTCGTTGAATAACATTGTCCATCGTCTTTGCCTTGAAAAACGGAATCTAAAAACATCTACTTTTCGCTAAATTATCTTGAAAGTTTTCGAAAAAATTTTTGTCAAAATGTTTTTGGAAGCAATGTTGAGTGTACATGGAAACTCAACATACACTAATGCATCATTTTTCAAACAATCATAACTAATTTTTGTATTAAGCGTTTCTCAATGTAGTATAGTGCATTCGATGCGGATTTTTGAGCTGCGTCGATCTGTGTTATCAGATTTGCGCTAGCTTAAAAAAGCACCGAGATATCAACTGATATAAGTTCACACTTATATCCTCGATTTTCACCCTGAAGAATTATTTTTTTCGTTGAATAACATTGTCCATCGTCTTTGCCTTGAAAAACGGAATCTAAGAACATCTACTTTTTGCTAAATTAATTTGAAATTTTTCGAAAAAATTTTTGTCAAAATGTTTTTGGAAGCAATGTTGAGTGTACATGGAAACTCAACATACACTAATGCATCATTTTTCAAACGATCATAACTAATTTTTGTATTAAGCGTTTCTCAATGTAGTATAGTGCATTCGATGCGGATTTTTGAGCTGCGTCGATCTGTGTTATCAGATTTGCGCTAGCTTGAAAATGCACCGAGATATCAACTGATATAAGTTCACACTTATAACCTCGATTTTCACCCTGAAGAATTAATTTTTTCGATGAATAACATTGTCCATCGTCTTTGCCTTGAAAAACGGAATCTTAAAACATCTACTTTTCGCTAAATTATTTTGAAATTTTTCGAAAAAATTTTTGTCAAAATGTTTTTGGAAGCAATGTTGAGTGTACATGGAAACTCAACATACACTAATGCATCATTTTTCAAACGATCATAACTGATTTTTGTATTAAGCGTTTCTTAATGTAGTATAGTGCATTCGATGCGGATTTTTGAGCTGCGTCGATCTGTGTTATCAGATTTGCGCTAGCTTGAAAATGCACCGAGATATCAACTGATATAAGTTCACACTTATATCCTCGATTTTCACCCTGAAGAATTAATTTTTTCGTTGAATAACATTGTCCATCGTCTTTGCCTTGAAAAACGGAATCTAAAAACATCTACTTTTCGCTAAATTATCTTGAAATTTTTCGAAAAAATTTTTGTCAAAATGTTTTTGGAAGCAATGTTGAGTGTACATGGAAACTCAACATACACTAATGCATCATTTTCCAAACGATCATAACTAATTTTTGTATTAAGCGTTTCTCAATGTAGTATAGTGCATTCGATGCGGATTTTTGAGCTGCATCGATCTGTGTTATCAGATTTGCGCTAGCTTAAAAAAGCACCGAGATATCAATTGATATAAGTTCACACTTATATCCTCGATTTTCACCCTGAAGAATTATTTTTTTCGTTGAATAACATTGTCCATCGTCTTTGCCTTGAAAAACGGAATCTAAAAACATCTACTTTCTGCTAAATTAATTTGAAATTTTTCGAAAAAATTTTTGTCAAAATGTTTTTGGAAGCAATGTTGAGTGTACATGGAAACTCAACATACACTAATGCATCATTTTTCAAACGATCATAACTAATTTTTGTATTAAGCGTTTCTCAATGTAGTATAGTGCATTCGATGCGGATTTTTGAGCTGCGTCGATCTGTGTTATCAGATTTGCGCTAGCTTAAAAATGCACCGAGATATCAACTGATATAAGTTCACACTTATATCCTCGATTTTCACCCTGAAGAATTAATTTTTTCGTTGAATAACATTGTCCATCGTCTTTGCCTTGAAAAACGGAATCTAAAAACATCTACTTTTCGCTAAATTATCTTGAAATTTTTCGAAAAAATTTTTGTCAAAATGTTTTTGGAAGCAATGTTGAGTGTACATGGAAACTCAACATACACTAATGCATCATTTTTCAAACGATCATAACTAATTTTTGTATTGAGCGTTTCTCAATGTAGTATAGTGCATTCAATGCGGATTTTTGAGCTGCGTCGATCTGTGTTATCAGATTTGCGCTAGCTTAAAAATGCACCGAGATATCAACTGATATAAGTTCACACTTATATCCTCGATTTTCACCCTGAAGAATTATTTTTTTCGTTGAATAACATTGTCCATCGTCTTTGCTTTGAAAAACGGAATCTAAAAACATCTACTTTTTGCTAAATTATTTTGAAATTTTTCGAAAAAATTTTTGTCAAAATGTTTTTGGAAGCAATGTTGAGTGTACATGGAAACTCAACATACACTAATGCATCATTTTTCAAACGATCATAACTAAATTTTGTATTAAGCGTTTCTCAATGTAGTATAGTGCATTCGATGCGGATTTTTAAGCTGCGTCGATCTGTGTTATCAGATTTGCGCTAGCTTAAAAAAGCACCGAGATATCAACTGATATAAGTTCACACTTATATCCTCGATTTTCACCCTGAAGAATTATTTTTTTCGTTGAATAACATTGTCCATCGTCTTTGCTTTGAAAAACGGAATCTAAAAACATCTACTTTTTGCTAAATTATTTTGAAATTTTTCGAAAAAATTTTTGTCAAAATGTTTTTGGAAGCAATGTTGAGTGTACATGGAAACTCAACATACACTAATGCATCATTTTTCAAACGATCATAACTAAATTTTGTATTAAGCGTTTCTCAATGTAATATAGTGCATTCGATGCGGATTTTTGAGCTGCGTCGATCTGTGTTATCAGATTTGCGCTAGCTTGAAAATGCACCGAGATATCAACTGATATAAGTTCACACTTATATCCTCGATTTTCACCCTGAAGAATTAATTTTTTCGTTGAATAACATTGTCCATCGTCTTTGCCTTGAAAAACGGAATCTAAAAACATCTACTTTTCGCTAAATTATCTTGAAAGTTTTCGAAAAAATTTTTGTCAAAATGTTTTTGGAAGCAATGTTGAGTGTACATGGAAACTCAACATACACTAATGCATCATTTTTCAAACAATCATAACTAATTTTTGTATTAAGCGTTTCTCAATGTAGTATAGTGCATTCGATGCGGATTTTTGAGCTGCGTCGATCTGTGTTATCAGATTTGCGCTAGCTTAAAAAAGCACCGAGATATCAACTGATATAAGTTCACACTTATATCCTCGATTTTCACCCTGAAGAATTATTTTTTTCGTTGAATAACATTGTCCATCGTCTTTGCCTTGAAAAACGGAATCTAAGAACATCTACTTTTTGCTAAATTAATTTGAAATTTTTCGAAAAAATTTTTGTCAAAATGTTTTTGGAAGCAATGTTGAGTGTACATGGAAACTCAACATACACTAATGCATCATTTTTCAAACGATCATAACTAATTTTTGTATTAAGCGTTTCTCAATGTAGTATAGTGCATTCGATGCGGATTTTTGAGCTGCGTCGATCTGTGTTATCAGATTTGCGCTAGCTTGAAAATGCACCGAGATATCAACTGATATAAGTTCACACTTATAACCTCGATTTTCACCCTGAAGAATTAATTTTTTCGATGAATAACATTGTCCATCGTCTTTGCCTTGAAAAACGGAATCTTAAAACATCTACTTTTCGCTAAATTATTTTGAAATTTTTCGAAAAAATTTTTGTCAAAATGTTTTTGGAAGCAATGTTGAGTGTACATGGAAACTCAACATACACTAATGCATCATTTTTCAAACGATCATAACTGATTTTTGTATTAAGCGTTTCTTAATGTAGTATAGTGCATTCGATGCGGATTTTTGAGCTGCGTCGATCTGTGTTATCAGATTTGCGCTAGCTTGAAAATGCACCGAGATATCAACTGATATAAGTTCACACTTATATCCTCGATTTTCACCCTGAAGAATTAATTTTTTCGTTGAATAACATTGTCCATCGTCTTTGCCTTGAAAAACGGAATCTAAAAACATCTACTTTTCGCTAAATTATCTTGAAATTTTTCGAAAAAATTTTTGTCAAAATGTTTTTGGAAGCAATGTTGAGTGTACATGGAAACTCAACATACACTAATGCATCATTTTCCAAACGATCATAACTAATTTTTGTATTAAGCGTTTCTCAATGTAGTATAGTGCATTCGATGCGGATTTTTGAGCTGCATCGATCTGTGTTATCAGATTTGCGCTAGCTTAAAAAAGCACCGAGATATCAATTGATATAAGTTCACACTTATATCCTCGATTTTCACCCTGAAGAATTATTTTTTTCGTTGAATAACATTGTCCATCGTCTTTGCCTTGAAAAACGGAATCTAAAAACATCTACTTTCTGCTAAATTAATTTGAAATTTTTCGAAAAAATTTTTGTCAAAATGTTTTTGGAAGCAATGTTGAGTGTACATGGAAACTCAACATACACTAATGCATCATTTTTCAAACGATCATAACTAATTTTTGTATTAAGCGTTTCTCAATGTAGTATAGTGCATTCGATGCGGATTTTTGAGCTGCGTCGATCTGTGTTATCAGATTTGCGCTAGCTTAAAAATGCACCGAGATATCAACTGATATAAGTTCACACTTATATCCTCGATTTTCACCCTGAAGAATTATTTTTTTCGTTGAATAACATTGTCCATCGTCTTTGCCTTGAAAAACGGAATCTAAAAACATCTACTTTTTGCTAAATTAATTTGAAATTTTTCGAAAAAATTTTTGTCAAAATGTTTTTGGAAGCAATGTTGAGTGTACATGGAAACTCAACATACACTAATGCATCATTTTTCAAACGATCATAACTAATTTTTGTATTAAGCGTTTCTCAATGTAGTATAGTGCATTCGATGCGGATTTTTGAGCTGCGTCGATCTGTGTTATCAGATTTGCGCTAGCTTAAAAATGCACCGAGATATCAACTGATATAAGTTCACACTTATATCCTCGATTTTCACCCTGAAGAATTAATTTTTTCGTTGAATAACATTGTCCATCGTCTTTGCCTTGAAAAACGGAATCTAAAAACATCTACTTTTCGCTAAATTATCTTGAAATTTTTCGAAAAAATTTTTGTCAAAATGTTTTTGGAAGCAATGTTGAGTGTACATGGAAACTCAACATACACTAATGCATCATTTTTCAAACAATCATAACTAATTTTTGTATTAAGCGTTTCTCAATGTAGTATAGTGCATTCGATGCGGATTTTTGAGCTGCATCGATCTGTGTTATCAGATTTGCGCTAGCTTAAAAAAGCACCGAGATATCAATTGATATAAGTTCACACTTATATCCTCGATTTTCACCCTGAAGAATTATTTTTTTCGTTGAATAACATTGTCCATCGTCTTTGCCTTGAAAAACGGAATCTAAAAACATCTACTTTTTGCTAAATTAATTTGAAATTTTTCGAAAAAATTTTTGTCAAAATGTTTTTGGAAGCAATGTTGAGTGTACATGGAAACTCAACATACACTAATGCATCATTTTTCAAACGATCATAACTAATTTTTGTATTAAGCGTTTCTCAATGTAGTATAGTGCATTCGATGCGGATTTTTGAGCTGCGTCGATCTGTGTTATCAGATTTGCGCTAGCTTGAAAATGCACCGAGATATCAACTGATATAAGTTCACACTTATATCCTCGATTTTCACCCTGAAGAATTAATTTTTTCGTTGAATAACATTGTCCATCGTCTTTGCCTTGAAAAACGGAATCTAAAAACATCTACTTTTTGCTAAATTATTTTGAAATTTTTCGAAAAAATTTTTGTCAAAATGTTTTTGGAAGCAATGTTGAGTGTACATGGAAACTCAACATACACTAATGCATCATTTTTCAAACGATCATAACTAATTTTTGTATTAAGCGTTTCTCAATGTAGTATAGTGCATTCGATGCGGATTTTTGAGCTGCGTCGATCTGTGTTATCAGATTTGCGCTAGCTTAAAAATGCACCGAGATATCAACTGATATAAGTTCACACTTATATCCTCGATTTTCACCCTGAAGAATTAATTTTTTCGTTGAATAACATCGTCCATCGTCTTTGCTTTGAAAAACGGAACCTAAAAACATCTACTTTTCGCTAAATTATTTTGAAATTTTTCGAAAAAATTTTTGTCAAAATGTTTTTGGAAGCAATGTTGAGTGTACATGGAAACTCAACATACACTAATGCATCATTTTTCAAACAATCATAACTAATTTTTGTATTAAGCGTTTCTCAATGTAGTATAGTGCATTCGATGCGGATTTTTGAGCTGCGTCGATCTGTGTGATCAGATTTGCGCTAGCTTAAAAAAGCACCGAGATATCAATTGATATAAGTTCACACTTATATCCTCGATTTTCACCCTGAAGAATTATTTTTTTCGTTGAATAACATTGTCCATCGTCTTTGCCTTGAAAAACGGAATCTAAAAACATCTACTTTTTGCTAAATTAATTTGAAATTTTTCGAAAAAATTTTTGTCAAAATGTTTTTGGAAGCAATGTTGAGTGTACATGGAAACTCAACATACACTAATGCATCATTTTTCAAACGATCATAACTAATTTTTGTATTAAGCGTTTCTCAATGTAGTATAGTGCATTCGATGCGGATTTTTGAGCTGCGTCGATCTGTGTTATCAGATTTGCGCTAGCTTGAAAATGCACCGAGATATCAACTGATATAAGTTCACACTTATATCCTCGATTTTCACCCTGAAGAATTAATTTTTTCGTTGAATAACATTGTCCATCGTCTTTGCCTTGAAAAACGGAATCTAAACACATCTACTTTTCGCTAAATTATCTTGAAATTTTTCGAAAAAATTTTTGTCAAAATGTTTTTGGAAGCAATGTTGAGTGTACATGGAAACTCAACATACACTAATGCATCATTTTTCAAACGATCATAACTAATTTTTGTATTAAGCGTTTCTCAATGTAGTATAGTGCATTCGATGCGGATTGTTGAGCTGCGTCGATCTGTGTTATCAGATTTGCGCTAGCTTAAAAATGCACCGAGATATCAACTGATATGAGTTCACACATATATCCTCGATTTTCACCCTGAAGAATTAATTTTTTCGTTGAATAACATTGTCCATCGTCTTTGCCTTGAAAAAAGGAATCTAAAAACATCTACTTTTTGCTAAATTATTTTGAAATTTTTCGAAAAAATTTTTGTCAAAATGTTTTTGGAAGCAATGTTGAGTGTACATGGAAACTCAACATACACTAATGCATCATTTTTCAAACGATCATAACTAATTTTTGTATTAAGCGTTTCTTAATGTAGTATAGTGCATTCGATGCGGATTTTTGAGCTGCGTCGATCTGTGTTATCAGATTTGCGCTAGCTTGAAAATGCACCGAGATATCAACTGATATAAGTTCACACTTATATCCTCGATTTTCACCCTGAAGAATTAATTTTTTCGTTGAATAACATTGTCCATCGTCTTTGCCTTGAAAAACGGAATCTAAAAACATCTACTTTTCGCTAAATTATCTTGAAATTTTTCGAAAAAATTTTTGTCAAAATGTTTTTGGAAGCAATGTTGAGTGTACATGGAAACTCAACATACACTAATGCATCATTTTTCAAACGATCATAACTAATTTTTGTATTAAGCGTTTCTCAATGTAGTATAGTGCATTCGATGCGGATTGTTGAGCTGCGTCGATCTGTGTTATCAGATTTGCGCTAGCTTAAAAATGCACCGAGATATCAACTGATATGAGTTCACACATATATCCTCGATTTTCACCCTGAAGAATTAATTTTTTCGTTGAATAACATTGTCCATCGTCTTTGCCTCGAAAAAAGGAATCTAAAAACATCTACTTTTTGCTAAATTATTTTGAAATTTTTCGAAAAAATTTTTGTCAAAATGTTTTTGGAAGCAATGTTGAGTGTACATGGAAACTCAACATACACTAATGCATCATTTTTCAAACGATCATAACTAATTTTTGTATTAAGCGTTTCTCAATGTAGTATAGTGCATTCGATGCGGATTGTTGAGCTGCGTCGATCTGTGTTATCAGATTTGCGCTAGCTTGAAAATGCACCGAGATATCAACTGATATAAGTTCACACTTATATCCTCGATTTTCACCCTGAAGAATTAATTTTTTCGTTGAATAACATTGTCCATCGTCTTTGCCTTGAAAAACGGAATCTAAAAACATCTACTTTTCGCTAAATTATCTTGAAATTTTTCGAAAAAATTTTTGTCAAAATGTTTTTGGAAGCAATGTTGAGTGTACATGGAAACTCAACATACACTAATGCATCATTTTTCAAACGATCATAACTAATTTTTGTATTAAGCGTTTCTCAATGTAGTATGGTGCATTCGATGCGGATTTTTGAGCTGCGTCGATCTGTGTTATCAGATTTGCGCTAGCTTGAAAATGCACCGAGATATCAACTGATATAAGTTCACACTTATATCCTCGATTTTCACCCTGAAGAATTATTTTTTTCGTTGAATAACATTGTCCATCGTCTTTGCTTTGAAAAACGGAATCTAAAAACATCTACTTTTTGCTAAATTATTTTGAAATTTTTCGAAAAAATTTTTGTCAAAATGTTTTTGGAAGCAATGTTGAGTGTACATGGAAACTCAACATACACTAATGCATCATTTTTCAAACGATCATAACTAATTTTTGTATTAAGCGTTTCTCAATGTAGTATAGTGCATTCGATGCGGATTTTTAAGCTGCGTCGATCTGTGTTATCAGATTTGCGCTAGCTTAAAAAAGCACCGAGATATCAACTGATATAAGTTCACACTTATATCCTCGATTTTCACCCTGAAGAATTATTTTTTTCGTTGAATAACATTGTTCATCGTCTTTGCCTTGAAAAACGGAATCTAAAAACATCTACTTTTTGCTAAATTATTTTGAAATTTTTCGAAAAAATTTTTGTCAAAATGTTTTTGGAAGCAATGTTGAGTGTACATGGAAACTCAACATACACTAATGCATCATTTTTCAAACGATCATAACTAATTTTTGTATTAAGCGTTTCTCAATGTAGTATAGTGCATTCGATGCGGATTTTTAAGCTGCGTCGATATGTGTTATCAGATTTGCGCTAGCTTAAAAAAGCACCGAGATATCAACTGATATAAGTTCACACTTATATCCTCGATTTTCACCCTGAAGAATTAATTTTTTCGTTGAATAACATTGTCCATCGTCTTTGCCTTGAAAAAAGGAATCTAAAAACATCTACTTTTTGCTAAATTATTTTGAAATTTTTCGAAAAAATTTTTGTCAAAATGTTTTTGGAAGCAATGTTGAGTGTACATGGAAACTCAACATACACTAATGCATCATTTTTCACACGATCATAACTAATTTTTGTATTAAGCGTTTCTCAATGTAGTATAGTGCATTCGATGCGGATTTTTAAGCTGCGTCGATCTGTGTTATCAGATTTGCGCTAGCTTAAAAATGCACCGAGATATCAACTGATATAAGTTCACACTCATATCCTCGATTTTCACCCTGAAGAATTAATTTTTTCGTTGAATAACATTGTCCATCGTCTTTGCCTTGAAAAAAGGAATCTAAAAACATCTACTTTTTGCTAAATTATCTTGAAATTTTTCGAAAAAATTTTTGTCAAAATGTTTTTGGAAGCAATGTTGAGTGTACATGGAAACTCAACATACACTAATGCATCATTTTTCACACGATCATAACTAATTTTTGTATTAAGCGTTTCTCAATGTAGTATAGTGCATTCGATGCGGATTTTTGAGCTGCGTCGATCTGTGTTATCAGATTTGCGCTAGCTTAAAAATGCACCGAGATATCAACTGATATAAGTTCACACTCATATCCTCGATTTTCACCCTGAAGAATTAATTTTTTCGTTGAATAACATTGTTCATCGTCTTTGCCTTGAAAAACGGAATCTAAAAACATCTACTTTTTGCTAAATTATTTTGAAATTTTTCGAAAAAATTTTTGTCAAAATGTTTTTGGAAGCAATGTTGAGTGTACATGGAAACTCAACATACACTAATGCATCATTTTTCACACGATCATAACTAATTTTTGTATTAAGCGTTTCTCAATGTAGTATAGTGCATTCGATGCGGATTTTTGAGCTGCGTCGATCTGTGTTATCAGATTTGCGCTAGCTTAAAAATGCACCGAGATATCAACTGATATAAGTTCACACTCATATCCTCGATTTTCACCCTGAAGAATTAATTTTTTCGTTGAATAACATTGTCCATCGTCTTTGCCTTGAAAAAAGGAATCTAAAAACATCTACTTTTTGCTAAATTATTTTGAAATTTTTCGAAAAAATTTTTGTCAAAATGTTTTTGGAAGCAATGTTGAGTGTACATGGAAACTCAACATACACTAATGCATCATTTTTCAAACGATCATAACTAATTTTTGTATTAAGCGTTTCTCAATGTAGTATAGTGCATTCGATGCGGATTTTTAAGCTGCGTCGATATGTGTTATCAGATTTGCGCTAGCTTAAAAAAGCACCGAGATATCAACTGATATAAGTTCACACTTATATCCTCGATTTTCACCCTGAAGAATTAATTTTTTCGTTGAATAACATTGTCCATCGTCTTTGCCTTGAAAAAAGGAATCTAAAAACATCTACTTTTTGCTAAATTATTTTGAAATTTTTCGAAAAAATTTTTGTCAAAATGTTTTTGGAAGCAATGTTGAGTGTACATGGAAACTCAACATACACTAATGCATCATTTTTCACACGATCATAACTAATTTTTGTATTAAGCGTTTCTCAATGTAGTATAGTGCATTCGATGCGGATTTTTAAGCTGCGTCGATCTGTGTTATCAGATTTGCGCTAGCTTAAAAATGCACCGAGATATCAACTGATATAAGTTCACACTCATATCCTCGATTTTCACCCTGAAGAATTAATTTTTTCGTTGAATAACATTGTCCATCGTCTTTGCCTTGAAAAAAGGAATCTAAAAACATCTACTTTTTGCTAAATTATCTTGAAATTTTTCGAAAAAATTTTTGTCAAAATGTTTTTGGAAGCAATGTTGAGTGTACATGGAAACTCAACATACACTAATGCATCATTTTTCACACGATCATAACTAATTTTTGTATTAAGCGTTTCTCAATGTAGTATAGTGCATTCGATGCGGATTTTTAAGCTGCGTCGATCTGTGTTATCAGATTTGCGCTAGCTTAAAAATGCACCGAGATATCAACTGATAAAAGTTCACACTCATATCCTCGATTTTCACCCTGAAGAATTAATTTTTTCGTTGAATAACATTGTCTATCGTCTTTGCCTTGAAAAATGGAATCTAAAAACATCTACTTTTTGCTAAATTATCTTGAAATTTTTCGAAAAAAATTTTGTCAAAATGTTTTTGGAAGCAATATTGAGTGTACATGGAAACTCAACATACACTAATGCATCATTTTTCAAACGATCATAACTAATTTTTGTATTAAGCGTTTCTCAATGTAGTATAGTGCATTCGATGCGGATTTTTAAGCTGCGTCGATCTGTGTTATCAGATTTGCGCTAGCTTAAAAATGCACCGAGATATCAACTGATATAAGTTCACACTTATATCCTCGATTTTCACCCTGAAGAAATAATTTTTTCGTTGAATAACATTGTCCATCGTCTTTGCCTTAAAAAACGGAATCTAAAAACATCTACTTTTTGCTAAATTATTTTGAAATTTTTCGAAAAAATTTTTGTCAAAATGTTTTTGGAAGCAATGTTGAGTGTACATGGAAACTCAACATACACTAATGCATCATTTTTCAAACGATCATAACTAATTTTTGTATTAAGCGTTTCTCAATGTAGTATAGTGCATTCGATGCGGATTTTTGAGCTGCGTCGATCTGTGTTATCAGATTTGCGCTAGCTTGAAAATGCACCGAGATATCAACTGATATAAGTTCACACTTATATCCTCGATTTTCACCCTGAAGAATTAATTTTTTCGTTGAATAACATTGTCCATCGTCTTTGCCTTGAAAAACGGAATCTAAAAACATCTACTTTTTGCTAAATTATTTTGAAATTTTTCGAAAAAATTTTTGTCAAAATGTTTTTGGAAGCAATGTTGAGTGTACATGGAAACTCAACATACACTAATGCATCATTTTTCAAACGATCATAACTAATTTTTGTATTAAGCGTTTCTCAATGTAGTATAGTGCATTCGATGCGGATTTTTAAGCTGCGTCGATCTGTGTTATCAGATTTGCGCTAGCTTAAAAAAGCACCGAGATATCAACTGATATAAGTTCACACTTATATCCTCGATTTTCACCCTGAAGAATTAATTTTTTCGTTGAATAACATTGTCCATCGTCTTTGCCTTGAAAAAAGGAATCTAAAAACATCTACTTTTTGCTAAATTATTTTGAAATTTTTCGAAAAAATTTTTGTCAAAATGTTTTTGGAAGCAATGTTGAGTGTACATGGAAACTCAACATACACTAATGCATCATTTTTCAAACGATCATAACTAATTTTTGTATTAAGCGTTTCTCAATGTAGTATATTGCATTCGATGCGGATTGTTGAGTTGCGTCGATCTGTGTTATCAGATTTGCGCTAGCTTAAAAATGCACCGAGATATCAACTGATATGAGTTCACACATATATCCTCGATTTTCACCCTGAAGAATTATTTTTTTCGTTGAATAACATTGTCCATCGTCTTTGCTTTGAAAAACGGAATCTAAAAACATCTACTTTTTGCTAAATTATTTTGAAATTTTTCGAAAAAATTTTTGTCAAAATGTTTTTGGAAGCAATGTTGAGTGTACATGGAAACTCAACATACACTAATGCATCATTTTTCACACGATCATAACTAATTTTTGTATTAAGCGTTTCTCAATGTAGTATAGTGCATTCGATGCGGATTTTTAAGCTGCGTCGATCTGTGTTATCAGATTTGCGCTAGCTTAAAAATGCACCGAGATATCAACTGATATGAGTTCACACATATATCCTCGATTTTCACCCTGAAGAATTATTTTTTTCGTTGAATAACATTGTCCATCGTCTTTGCTTTGAAAAACGGAATCTAAAAACATCTACTTTTTGCTAAATTATTTTGAAATTTTTCGAAAAAATTTTTGTCAAAATGTTTTTGGAAGCAATGTTGAGTGTACATGGAAACTCAACATACACTAATGCATCATTTTTCACACGATCATAACTAATTTTTGTATTAAGCGTTTCTCAATGTAGTATAGTGCATTCGATGCGGATTTTTAAGCTGCGTCGATCTGTGTTATCAGATTTGCGCTAGCTTAAAAATGCACCGAGATATCAACTGATATAAGTTCACACTCATATCCTCGATTTTCACCCTGAAGAATTAATTTTTTCGTTGAATAACATTGTCCATCGTCTTTGCCTTGAAAAAAGGAATCTAAAAACATCTACTTTTTGCTAAATTATTTTGAAATTTTTCGAAAAAATTTTTGTCAAAATGTTTTTGGAAGCAATGTTGAGTGTACATGGAAACTCAACATACACTAATGCATCATTTTTCACACGATCATAACTAATTTTTGTATTAAGCGTTTCTCAATGTAGTATAGTGCATTCGATGCGGATTTTTAAGCTGCGTCGATCTGTGTTATCAGATTTGCGCTAGCTTAAAAATGCACCGAGATATCAACTGATAAAAGTTCACACTCATATCCTCGATTTTCACCCTGAAGAATTAATTTTTTCGTTGAATAACATTGTCTATCGTCTTTGCCTTGAAAAATGGAATCTAAAAACATCTACTTTTTGCTAAATTATCTTGAAATTTTTCGAAAAAAATTTTGTCAAAATGTTTTTGGAAGCAATATTGAGTGTACATGGAAACTCAACATACACTAATGCATCATTTTTCAAACGATCATAACTAATTTTTGTATTAAGCGTTTCTCAATGTAGTATAGTGCATTCGATGCGGATTTTTAAGCTGCGTCGATCTGTGTTATCAGATTTGCGCTAGCTTAAAAATGCACCGAGATATCAACTGATATAAGTTCACACTTATATCCTCGATTTTCACCCTGAAGAAATAATTTTTTCGTTGAATAACATTGTCCATCGTCTTTGCCTTAAAAAACGGAATCTAAAAACATCTACTTTTTGCTAAATTATTTTGAAATTTTTCGAAAAAATTTTTGTCAAAATGTTTTTGGAAGCAATGTTGAGTGTACATGGAAACTCAACATACACTAATGCATCATTTTTCAAACGATCATAACTAATTTTTGTATTAAGCGTTTCTCAATGTAGTATAGTGCATTCGATGCGGATTTTTGAGCTGCGTCGATCTGTGTTATCAGATTTGCGCTAGCTTGAAAATGCACCGAGATATCAACTGATATAAGTTCACACTTATATCCTCGATTTTCACCCTGAAGAATTAATTTTTTCGTTGAATAACATTGTCCATCGTCTTTGCCTTGAAAAACGGAATCTAAAAACATCTACTTTTTGCTAAATTATTTTGAAATTTTTCGAAAAAATTTTTGTCAAAATGTTTTTGGAAGCAATGTTGAGTGTACATGGAAACTCAACATACACTAATGCATCATTTTTCAAACGATCATAACTAATTTTTGTATTAAGCGTTTCTCAATGTAGTATAGTGCATTCGATGCGGATTTTTAAGCTGCGTCGATCTGTGTTATCAGATTTGCGCTAGCTTAAAAATGCACCGAGATATCAACTGATATGAGTTCACACATATATCCTCGATTTTCACCCTGAAGAATTATTTTTTTCGTTGAATAACATTGTCCATCGTCTTTGCTTTGAAAAACGGAATCTAAAAACATCTACTTTTTGCTAAATTATTTTGAAATTTTTCGAAAAAATTTTTGTCAAAATGTTTTTGGAAGCAATGTTGAGTGTACATGGAAACTCAACATACACTAATGCATCATTTTTCAAACGATCATAACTAATTTTTGTATTAAGCGTTTCTCAATGTAGTATAGTGCATTCGATGCGGATTTTTGAGCTGCGTCGATCTGTGTTATCAGATTTGCGCTAGCTTGAAAATGCACCGAGATATCAACTGATATAAGTTCACACTTATATCCTCGATTTTCACCCTGAAGAATTAATTTTTTCGTTGAATAACATTGTCCATCGTCTTTGCCTTGAAAAACGGAATCTAAAAACATCTACTTTTTGCTAAATTATTTTGAAATTTTTCGAAAAAATTTTTGTCAAAATGTTTTTGGAAGCAATGTTGAGTGTACATGGAAACTCAACATACACTAATGCATCATTTTTCAAACGATCATAACTAATTTTTGTATTAAGCGTTTCTCAATGTAGTATAGTGCATTCGATGCGGATTTTTAAGCTGCGTCGATCTGTGTTATCAGATTTGCGCTAGCTTAAAAATGCACCGAGATATCAACTGATATGAGTTCACACATATATCCTCGATTTTCACCCTGAAGAATTATTTTTTTCGTTGAATAACATTGTCCATCGTCTTTGCTTTGAAAAACGGAATCTAAAAACATCTACTTTTTGCTAAATTATTTTGAAATTTTTCGAAAAAATTTTTGTCAAAATGTTTTTGGAAGCAATGTTGAGTGTACATGGAAACTCAACATACACTAATGCATCATTTTTCACACGATCATAACTAATTTTTGTATTAAGCGTTTCTCAATGTAGTATAGTGCATTCGATGCGGATTTTTAAGCTGCGTCGATCTGTGTTATCAGATTTGCGCTAGCTTAAAAATGCACCGAGATATCAACTGATATAAGTTCACACTCATATCCTCGATTTTCACCCTGAAGAATTATTTTTTTCGTTGAATAACATTGTCCATCGTCTTTGCTTTGAAAAACGGAATCTAAAAACATCTACTTTTTGCTAAATTATTTTGAAATTTTTCGAAAAAATTTTTGTCAAAATGTTTTTGGAAGCAATGTTGAGTGTACATGGAAACTCAACATACACTAATGCATCATTTTTCACACGATCATAACTAATTTTTGTATTAAGCGTTTCTCAATGTAGTATAGTGCATTCGATGCGGATTTTTAAGCTGCGTCGATCTGTGTTATCAGATTTGCGCTAGCTTAAAAATGCACCGAGATATCAACTGATATGAGTTCACACATATATCCTCGATTTTCACCCTGAAGAATTATTTTTTTCGTTGAATAACATTGTCCATCGTCTTTGCTTTGAAAAACGGAATCTAAAAACATCTACTTTTTGCTAAATTATTTTGAAATTTTTCGAAAAAATTTTTGTCAAAATGTTTTTGGAAGCAATGTTGAGTGTACATGGAAACTCAACATACACTAATGCATCATTTTTCACACGATCATAACTAATTTTTGTATTAAGCGTTTCTCAATGTAGTATAGTGCATTCGATGCGGATTTTTAAGCTGCGTCGATCTGTGTTATCAGATTTGCGCTAGCTTAAAAATGCACCGAGATATCAACTGATATAAGTTCACACTCATATCCTCGATTTTCACCCTGAAGAATTAATTTTTTCGTTGAATAACATCGTCTATCGTCTTTGCCTTGAAAAATGGAATCTAAAAACATCTACTTTTTGCTAAATTATCTTGAAATTTTTCGAAAAAAATTTTGTCAAAATGTTTTTGGAAGCAATATTGAGTGTACATGGAAACTCAACATACACTAATGCATCATTTTTCAAACGATCATAACTAATTTTTGTATTAAGCGTTTCTCAATGTAGTATAGTGCATTCGATGCGGATTTTTAAGCTGCGTCGATCTGTGTTATCAGATTTGCGCTAGCTTAAAAATGCACCGAGATATCAACTGATATAAGTTCACACTCATATCCTCGATTTTCACCCTGAAGAATTAATTTTTTCGTTGAATAACATTGTCTATCGTCTTTGCCTTGAAAAATGGAATCTAAAAACATCTACTTTTTGCTAAATTATCTTGAAATTTTTCGAAAAAAATTTTGTCAAAATGTTTTTGGAAGCAATATTGAGTGTACATGGAAACTCAACATACACTAATGCATCATTTTTCAAACGATCATAACTAATTTTTGTATTAAGCGTTTCTCAATGTAGTATAGTGCATTCGATGCGGATTTTTAAGCTGCGTCGATCTGTGTTATCAGATTTGCGCTAGCTTAAAAATGCACCGAGATATCAACTGATATAAGTTCACACTTATATCCTCGATTTTCACCCTGAAGAAATAATTTTTTCGTTGAATAACATTGTCCATCGTCTTTGCCTTGAAAAACGGAATCTAAAAACATCTACTTTTTGCTAAATTAATTTGAAATTTTTCGAAAAAATTTTTGTCAAAATGTTTTTGGAAGCAATGTTGAGTGTACATGGAAACTCAACATACACTAATGCATCATTTTTCAAACGATCATAACTAATTTTTGTATTAAGCGTTTCTCAATGTAGTATAGTGCATTCGATGCGGATTTTTGAGCTGCGTCGATCTGTGTTATCAGATTTGCGCTAGCTTAAAAATGCACCGAGATATCAACTGATAAAAGTTCACACTCATATCCTCGATTTTCACCCTGAAGAATTAATTTTTTCGTTGAATAACATTGTCCATCGTCTTTGCCTTGAAAAACGGAATCTAAAAACATCTACTTTTTGCTAAATTATTTTGAAATTTTTCGAAAAAATTTTTGTCAAAATGTTTTTGGAAGCAATGTTGAGTGTACATGGAAACTCAACATACACTAATGCATCATTTTTCAAACGATCATAACTAATTTTTGTATTAAGCGTTTCTCAATGTAGTATAGTGCATTCGATGCGGATTTTTGAGCTGCGTCGATCTGTGTTATCAGATTTGCGCTAGCTTAAAAATGCACCGAGATATCAACTGATATAAGTTCACACTTATATCCTCGATTTTCACCCTGAAGAATTAATTTTTTCGTTGAATAACATCGTCCATCGTCTTTGCTTTGAAAAACGGAACCTAAAAACATCTACTTTTCGCTAAATTATTTTGAAATTTTTCGAAAAAATTTTTGTCAAAATGTTTTTGGAAGCAATGTTGAGTGTACATGGAAACTCAACATACACTAATGCATCATTTTCCAAACGATCATAACTAATTTTTGTATTAAGCGTTTCTCAATGTAGTATAGTGCATTCGATGCGGATTTTTGAGCTGCGTCGATCTGTGTTATCAGATTTGCGCTAGCTTAAAAATGCACCGAGATATCAACTGATATAAGTTCACACTTATATCCTCGATTTTCACCCTGAAGAATCAATTTTTTCGATGAATAACATTGTCCATCGTCTTTGCCTTGAAAAACGGAATCTAAAAACATCTACTTTTTGCTAAATTAATTTGAAATTTTTCGAAAAAATTTTTGTCAAAATGTTTTTGGAAGCAATGTTGAGTGTACATGGAAACTCAACATACACTAATGCATCATTTTTCAAACGATCATAACTAATTTTTGTATTAAGCGTTTCTCAATGTAGTATAGTGCATTCGATGCGGATTTTTAAGCTGCGTCGATCTGTGTTATCAGATTTGCGCTAGCTTAAAAATGCACCGAGATATCAACTGATATAAGTTCACACTCATATCCTCGATTTTCACCCTGAAGAATTAATTTTTTCGTTGAATAACATTGTCTATCGTCTTTGCCTTGAAAAATGGAATCTAAAAACATCTACTTTTTGCTAAATTATCTTGAAATTTTTCGAAAAAAATTTTGTCAAAATGTTTTTGGAAGCAATATTGAGTGTACATGGAAACTCAACATACACTAATGCATCATTTTTCAAACGATCATAACTAATTTTTGTATTAAGCGTTTCTCAATGTAGTATAGTGCATTCGATGCGGATTTTTAAGCTGCGTCGATCTGTGTTATCAGATTTGCGCTAGCTTAAAAATGCACCGAGATATCAACTGATATAAGTTCACACTCATATCCTCGATTTTCACCCTGAAGAATTAATTTTTTCGTTGAATAACATTGTCTATCGTCTTTGCCTTGAAAAATGGAATCTAAAAACATCTACTTTTTGCTAAATTATCTTGAAATTTTTCGAAAAAAATTTTGTCAAAATGTTTTTGGAAGCAATATTGAGTGTACATGGAAACTCAACATACACTAATGCATCATTTTTCAAACGATCATAACTAATTTTTGTATTAAGCGTTTCTCAATGTAGTATAGTGCATTCGATGCGGATTTTTAAGCTGCGTCGATCTGTGTTATCAGATTTGCGCTAGCTTAAAAATGCACCGAGATATCAACTGATATAAGTTCACACTTATATCCTCGATTTTCACCCTGAAGAAATAATTTTTTCGTTGAATAACATTGTCCATCGTCTTTGCCTTGAAAAACGGAATCTAAAAACATCTACTTTTTGCTAAATTAATTTGAAATTTTTCGAAAAAATTTTTGTCAAAATGTTTTTGGAAGCAATGTTGAGTGTACATGGAAACTCAACATACACTAATGCATCATTTTTCAAACGATCATAACTAATTTTTGTATTAAGCGTTTCTCAATGTAGTATAGTGCATTCGATGCGGATTTTTGAGCTGCGTCGATCTGTGTTATCAGATTTGCGCTAGCTTAAAAATGCACCGAGATATCAACTGATATAAGTTCACACTTATATCCTCGATTTTCACCCTGAAGAATCAATTTTTTCGATGAATAACATTGTCCATCGTCTTTGCCTTGAAAAACGGAATCTAAAAACATCTACTTTTCGCTAAATTATTTTGAAATTTTTCGAAAAAATTTTTGTCAAAATGTTTTTGGAAGCAATGTTGAGTGTACATGGAAACTCAACATACACTAATGCATCATTTTCCAAACGATCATAACTAATTTTTGTATTAAGCGTTTCTCAATGTAGTATAGTGCATTCGATGCGGATTTTTGAGCTGCGTCGATCTGTGTTATCAGATTTGCGCTAGCTTGAAAATGCACCGAGATATCAACTGATATAAGTTCACACTTATATCCTCGATTTTCACCCTGAAGAATTAATTTTTTCGTTGAATAACATTGTCCATCGTCTTTGCCTTGAAAAACGGAATCTAAAAACATCTACTTTTCGCTAAATTATCTTGAAATTTTTCGAAAAAATTTTTGTCAAAATGTTTTTGGAAGCAATGTTGAGTGTACATGGAAACTCAACATACACTAATGCATCATTTTTCAAACAATCATAACTAATTTTTGTATTAAGCGTTTCTCAATGTAGTATAGTGCATTCGATGCGGATTTTTGAGCTGCGTCGATCTGTGTTATCAGATTTGCGCTAGCTTAAAAAAGCACCGAGATATCAATTGATATAAGTTCACACTTATATCCTCGATTTTCACCCTGAAGAATTATTTTTTTCGTTGAATAACATTGTCCATCGTCTTTGCCTTGAAAAACGGAATCTAAAAACATCTACTTTTTGCTAAATTAATTTGAAATTTTTCGAAAAAATTTTTGTCAAAATGTTTTTGGAAGCAATGTTGAGTGTACATGGAAACTCAACAGACACTAATGCATCATTTTTCAAACGATCATAACTAATTTTTGTATTAAGCGTTTCTCAATGTAGTATAGTGCATTCGATGCGGATTTTTGAGCTGCGTCGATCTGTGTTATCAGATTTGCGCTAGCTTGAAAATGCACCGAGATATCAACTGATATAAGTTCACACTTATATCCTCGATTTTCACCCTGAAGAATTAATTTTTTCGTTGAATAACATTGTCCATCGTCTTTGCCTTGAAAAACGGAATCTAAAAACATCTACTTTTTGCTAAATTATTTTGAAATTTTTCGAAAAAATTTTTGTCAAAATGTTTTTGGAAGCAATGTTGAGTGTACATGGAAACTCAACATACACTAATGCATCATTTTTCAAACGATCATAACTAATTTTTGTATTAAGCGTTTCTCAATGTAGTATAGTGCATTCGATGCGGATTTTTGAGCTGCGTCGATCTGTGTTATCAGATTTGCGCTAGCTTAAAAATGCACCGAGATATCAACTGATATAAGTTCACACTTATATCCTCGATTTTCACCCTGAAGAATTAATTTTTTCGTTGAATAACATCGTCCATCGTCTTTGCTTTGAAAAACGGAACCTAAAAACATCTACTTTTCGCTAAATTATTCTGAAATTTTTCGAAAAAATTTTTGTCAAAATGTTTTTGGAAGCAATGTTGAGTGTACATGGAAACTCAACATACACTAATGCATCATTTTTCAAACAATCATAACTAATTTTTGTATTAAGCGTTTCTCAATGTAGTATAGTGCATTCGATGCGGATTTTTGAGCTGCGTCGATCTGTGTGATCAGATTTGCGCTAGCTTAAAAAAGCACCGAGATATCAATTGATATAAGTTCACACTTATATCCTCGATTTTCACCCTGAAGAATTATTTTTTTCGTTGAATAACATTGTCCATCGTCTTTGCCTTGAAAAACGGAATCTAAAAACATCTACTTTTTGCTAAATTAATTTGAAATTTTTCGAAAAAATTTTTGTCAAAATGTTTTTGGAAGCAATGTTGAGTGTACATGGAAACTCAACATACACTAATGCATCATTTTTCAAACGATCATAACTAATTTTTGTATTAAGCGTTTCTCAATGTAGTATAGTGCATTCGATGCGGAATTTTGAGCTGCGTCGATCTGTGTTATCAGATTTGCGCTAGCTTGAAAATGCACCGAGATATCAACTGATATAAGTTCACACTTATATCCTCGATTTTCACCCTGAAGAATTAATTTTTTCGTTGAATAACATTGTCCATCGTCTTTGCCTTGAAAAACGGAATCTAAACACATCTACTTTTCGCTAAATTATCTTGAAATTTTTCGAAAAAATTTTTGTCAAAATGTTTTTGGAAGCAATGTTGAGTGTACATGGAAACTCAACATACACTAATGCATCATTTTTCAAACGATCATAACTAATTTTTGTATTAAGCGTTTCTCAATGTAGTATAGTGCATTCGATGCGGATTGTTGAGCTGCGTCGATCTGTGTTATCAGATTTGCGCTAGCTTAAAAATGCACCGAGATATCAACTGATATGAGTTCACACATATATCCTCGATTTTCACCCTGAAGAATTAATTTTTTCGTTGAATAACATTGTCCATCGTCTTTGCCTTGAAAAAAGGAATCTAAAAACATCTACTTTTTGCTAAATTATTTTGAAATTTTTCGAAAAAATTTTTGTCAAAATGTTTTTGGAAGCAATGTTGAGTGTACATGGAAACTCAACATACACTAATGCATCATTTTTCAAACGATCATAACTAATTTTTGTATTAAGCGTTTCTTAATGTAGTATAGTGCATTCGATGCGGATTTTTGAGCTGCGTCGATCTGTGTTATCAGATTTGCGCTAGCTTGAAAATGCACCGAGATATCAACTGATATAAGTTCACACTTATATCCTCGATTTTCACCCTGAAGAATTAATTTTTTCGTTGAATAACATTGTCCATCGTCTTTGCCTTGAAAAACGGAATCTAAAAACATCTACTTTTCGCTAAATTATCTTGAAATTTTTCGAAAAAATTTTTGTCAAAATGTTTTTGGAAGCAATGTTGAGTGTACATGGAAACTCAACATACACTAATGCATCATTTTTCAAACGATCATAACTAATTTTTGTATTAAGCGTTTCTCAATGTAGTATAGTGCATTCGATGCGGATTGTTGAGCTGCGTCGATCTGTGTTATCAGATTTGCGCTAGCTTAAAAATGCACCGAGATATCAACTGATATGAGTTCACACATATATCCTCGATTTTCACCCTGAAGAATTAATTTTTTCGTTGAATAACATTGTCCATCGTCTTTGCCTTGAAAAAAGGAATCTAAAAACATCTACTTTTTGCTAAATTATTTTGAAATTTTTCGAAAAAATTTTTGTCAAAATGTTTTTGGAAGCAATGTTGAGTGTACAGGAAACTCAACATACACTAATGCATCATTTTTCAAACGATCATAACTAATTTTTGTATTAAGCGTTTCTTAATGTAGTATAGTGCATTCGATGCGGATTTTTGAGCTGCGTCGATCTGTGTTATCAGATTTGCGCTAGCTTGAAAATGCACCGAGATATCAACTGATATAAGTTCACACTTATATCCTCGATTTTCACCCTGAAGAATTAATTTTTTCGTTGAATAACATTGTCCATCGTCTTTGCCTTGAAAAACGGAATCTAAAAACATCTACTTTTCGCTAAATTATCTTGAAATTTTTCGAAAAAATTTTTGTCAAAATGTTTTTGGAAGCAATGTTGAGTGTACATGGAAACTCAACATACACTAATGCATCATTTTTCAAACGATCATAACTAATTTTTGTATTAAGCGTTTCTCAATGTAGTATAGTGCATTCGATGCGGATTGTTGAGCTGCGTCGATCTGTGTTATCAGATTTGCGCTAGCTTAAAAATGCACCGAGATATCAACTGATATGAGTTCACACATATATCCTCGATTTTCACCCTGAAGAATTAATTTTTTCGTTGAATAACATTGTCCATCGTCTTTGCCTTGAAAAAAGGAATCTAAAAACATCTACTTTTTGCTAAATTATTTTGAAATTTTTCGAAAAAATTTTTGTCAAAATGTTTTTGGAAGCAATGTTGAGTGTACATGGAAACTCAACATACACTAATGCATCATTTTTCAAACGATCATAACTAATTTTTGTATTAAGCGTTTCTTAATGTAGTATAGTGCATTCGATGCGGATTTTTGAGCTGCGTCGATCTGTGTTATCAGATTTGCGCTAGCTTGAAAATGCACCGAGATATCAACTGATATAAGTTCACACTTATATCCTCGATTTTCACCCTGAAGAATTATTTTTTTCGTTGAATAACATTGTTCATCGTCTTTGCCTTGAAAAACGGAATCTAAAAACATCTACTTTTTGCTAAATTATTTTGAAATTTTTCGAAAAAATTTTTGTCAAAATGTTTTTGGAAGCAATGTTGAGTGTACATGGAAACTCAACATACACTAATGCATCATTTTTCAAACGATCATAACTAATTTTTTTATTAAGCGTTTCTCAATATAGTATAGTGCATTCGATGCGGATTTTTAAGCTGCGTCGATATGTGTTATCAGATTTGCGCTAGCTTAAAAAAGCACCGAGATATCAACTGATATAAGTTCACACTTATATCCTCGATTTTCACCCTGAAGAATTAATTTTTTCGTTGAATAACATTGTCCATCGTCTTTGCCTTGAAAAAAGGAATCTAAAAACATCTACTTTTTGCTAAATTATTTTGAAATTTTTCGAAAAAATTTTTGTCAAAATGTTTTTGGAAGCAATGTTGAGTGTACATGGAAACTCAACATACACTAATGCATCATTTTTCACACGATCATAACTAATTTTTGTATTAAGCGTTTCTCAATGTAGTATAGTGCATTCGATGCGGATTTTTAAGCTGCGTCGATCTGTGTTATCAGATTTGCGCTAGCTTAAAAATGCACCGAGATATCAACTGATATAAGTTCACACTCATATCCTCGATTTTCACCCTGAAGAATTAATTTTTTCGTTGAATAACATTGTCCATCGTCTTTGCCTTGAAAAAAGGAATCTAAAAACATCTACTTTTTGCTAAATTATTTTGAAATTTTTCGAAAAAATTTTTGTCAAAATGTTTTTGGAAGCAATGTTGAGTGTACATGGAAACTCAACATACACTAATGCATCATTTTTCACACGATCATAACTAATTTTTGTATTAAGCGTTTCTCAATGTAGTATAGTGCATTCGATGCGGATTTTTAAGCTGCGTCGATCTGTGTTATCAGATTTGCGCTAGCTTAAAAATGCACCGAGATATCAACTGATATAAGTTCACACTCATATCCTCGATTTTCACCCTGAAGAATTAATTTTTTCGTTGAATAACATTGTCTATCGTCTTTGCCTTGAAAAATGGAATCTAAAAACATCTACTTTTTGCTAAATTATCTTGAAATTTTTCGAAAAAAATTTTGTCAAAATGTTTTTGGAAGCAATATTGAGTGTACATGGAAACTCAACATACACTAATGCATCATTTTTCAAACGATCATAACTAATTTTTGTATTAAGCGTTTCTCAATGTAGTATGGTGCATTCGATGCGGATTTTTGAGCTGCGTCGATCTGTGTTATCAGATTTGCGCTAGCTTGAAAATGCACCGAGATATCAACTGATATAAGTTCACACTTATATCCTCGATTTTCACCCTGAAGAATTAATTTTTTTGTTGAATAACATTGTCCATCGTCTTTGCCTTGAAAAACGGAATCTAAAAACATCTACTTTTCGCTAAATTATCTTGAAATTTTTCGAAAAAATTTTTGTCAAAATGTTTTTGGAAGCAATGTTGAGTGTACATGGAAACTCAACATACACTAATGCATCATTTTTCAAACGATCATAACTAATTTTTGTATTAAGCGTTTCTTAATGTAGTATAGTGCATTCGATGCGGATTTTTGAGCTGCGTCGATCTGTGTTATCAGATTTGCGCTAGCTTGAAAATGCACCGAGATATCAACTGATATAAGTTCACACTTATATCCTCGATTTTCACCCTGAAGAATTAATTTTTTCGTTGAATAACATTGTCCATCGTCTTTGCCTTGAAAAACGGAATCTAAAAACATCTACTTTTCGCTAAATTATCTTGAAATTTTTCGAAAAAATTTTTGCCAAAATGTTTTTGGAAGCAATGTTGAGTGTACATGGAAACTCAACATACACTAATGCATCATTTTTCAAACGATCATAACTAATTTTTGTATTAAGCGTTTCTTAATGTAGTATAGTGCATTCGATGCGGATTTTTGAGCTGCGTCGATCTGTGTTATCAGATTTGCGCTAGCTTGAAAATGCACCGAGATATCAACTGATATAAGTTCACACTTATATCCTCGATTTTTACCCTGAAGAATTATTTTTTTCGTTGAATAACATTGTCCATCGTCTTTGCTTTGAAAAACGGAATCTAAAAACATCTACTTTTTGCTAAATTATTTTGAAATTTTTCGAAAAAATTTTTGTCAAAATGTTTTTGGAAGCAATGTTGAGTGTACATGGAAACTCAACATACACTAATGCATCATTTTTCAAACGATCATAACTAATTTTTGTATTAAGCGTTTCTCAATGTAGTATGGTGCATTCGATGCGGATTTTTGAGCTGCGTCGATCTGTGTTATCAGATTTGCGCTAGCTTGAGAATGCACCGAGATATCAACTGATATAAGTTCACACTTATATCCTCGATTTTCACCCTGAAGAATTATTTTTTTCGTTGAATAACATTGTCCATCGTCTTTGCTTTGAAAAACGGAATTTAAAAACATCTACTTTTTGCTAAATTATTTTGAAATTTTTCGAAAAAATTTTTGT
This sequence comes from Auanema rhodensis, assembly GCA_964057225.1. Lineage (NCBI taxonomy): Eukaryota > Metazoa > Nematoda > Chromadorea > Rhabditida > Rhabditidae > Auanema > Auanema rhodense. The sequence continues at coordinate 934,878 of OZ059899.1, read as the reverse complement.
CAAAATGTTTTTGGAAGCAATGTTGAGTGTACATGGAAACTCAACATACACTAATGCATCATTTTTCAAACGATCATAACTAATTTTTGTATTAAGCGTTTCTCAATGTAGTATAGTGCATTCGATGCGGATTTTTAAGCTGCGTCGATCTGTGTTATCAGATTTGCGCTAGCTTAAAAAAGCACCGAGATATCAACTGATATAAGTTCACACTTATATCCTCGATTTTCACCCTGAAGAATTATTTTTTTCGTTGAATAAAATTGTTCATCGTCTTTGCCTTGAAAAACGGAATCTAAAAACATCTACTTTTTGCTAAATTATTTTGAAATTTTTCGAAAAAATTTTTGTCAAAATGTTTTTGGAAGCAATGTTGAGTGTACATGGAAACTCAACATACACTAATGCATCATTTTTCAAACGATCATAACTAATTTTTGTATTAAGCGTTTCTCAATGTAGTATAGTGCATTCGATGCGGATTTTTAAGCTGCGTCGATATGTGTTATCAGATTTGCGCTAGCTTAAAAAAGCACCGAGATATCAACTGATATAAGTTCACACTTATATCCTCGATTTTCACCCTGAAGAATTAATTTTTTCGTTGAATAACATTGTCCATCGTCTTTGCCTTGAAAAAAGGAATCTAAAAACATCTACTTTTTGCTAAATTATTTTGAAATTTTTCGAAAAAATTTTTGTCAAAATGTTTTTGGAAGCAATGTTGAGTGTACATGGAAACTCAACATACACTAATGCATCATTTTTCAAACGATCATAACTAATTTTTGTATTAAGCGTTTCTCAATGTAGTATAGTGCATTCGATGCGGATTTTTAAGCTGCGTCGATCTGTGTTATCAGATTTGCGCTAGCTTAAAAATGCACCGAGATATCAACTGATATAAGTTCACACTCATATCCTCGATTTTCACCCTGAAGAATTAATTTTTTCGTTGAATAACATTGTCTATCGTCTTTGCCTTGAAAAATGGAATCTAAAAACATCTACTTTTTGCTAAATTATCTTGAAATTTTTCGAAAAAAATTTTGTCAAAATGTTTTTGGAAGCAATATTGAGTGTACATGGAAACTCAACATACACTAATGCATCATTTTTCAAACGATCATAACTAATTTTTGTATTAAGCGTTTCTCAATGTAGTATAGTGCATTCGATGCGGATTGTTGAGTTGCGTCGATCTGTGTTATCAGATTTGCGCTAGCTTAAAAATGCACCGAGATATCAACTGATATGAGTTCACACATATATCCTCGATTTTCACCCTGAAGAATTATTTTTTTCGTTGAATAACATTGTCCATCGTCTTTGCTTTGAAAAACGGAATCTAAAAACATCTACTTTTTGCTAAATTATTTTGAAATTTTTCGAAAAAATTTTTGTCAAAATGTTTTTGGAAGCAATGTTGAGTGTACATGGAAACTCAACATACACTAATGCATCATTTTTCAAACGATCATAACTAATTTTTGTATTAAGCGTTTCTCAATGTAGTATGGTGCATTCGATGCGGATTTTTGAGCTGCGTCGATCTGTGTTATCAGATTTGCGCTAGCTTGAAAATGCACCGAGATATCAACTGATATAAGTTCACACTTATATCCTCGATTTTCACCCTGAAGAATTATTTTTTTCGTTGAATAACATTGTCCATCGTCTTTGCTTTGAAAAACGGAATCTAAAAACATCTACTTTTTGCTAAATTAATTCGAAATTTTTCGAAAAAATTTTTGTCAAAATGTTTTTGGAAGCAATGTTGAGTGTACATGGAAACTCAACATACACTAATGCATCATTTTTCAAACGATCATAACTAATTTTTGTATTAAGCGTTTCTCAATGTAGTATAGTGCATTCGATGCGGATTTTTAAGCTGCGTCGATATGTGTTATCAGATTTGCGCTAGCTTAAAAAAGCACCGAGATATCAACTGATATAAGTTCACACTTATATCCTCGATTTTCACCCTGAAGAATTAATTTTTTCGTTGAATAACATTGTCCATCGTCTTTGCCTTGAAAAAAGGAATCTAAAAACATCTACTTTTTGCTAAATTATTTTGAAATTTTTCGAAAAAATTTTTGTCAAAATGTTTTTGGAAGCAATGTTGAGTGTACATGGAAACTCAACATACACTAATGCATCATTTTTCAAACGATCATAACTAATTTTTGTATTAAGCGTTTCTCAATGTAGTATAGTGCATTCGATGCGGATTTTTAAGCTGCGTCGATCTGTGTTATCAGATTTGCGCTAGCTTAAAAATGCACCGAGATATCAACTGATATAAGTTCACACTCATATCCTCGATTTTCACCCTGAAGAATTAATTTTTTCGTTGAATAACATTGTCTATCGTCTTTGCCTTGAAAAATGAAATCTAAAAACATCTACTTTTTGCTAAATTATCTTGAAATTTTTCGAAAAAAATTTTGTCAAAATGTTTTTGGAAGCAATATTGAGTGTACATGGAAACTCAACATACACTAATGCATCATTTTTCAAACGATCATAACTAATTTTTGTATTAAGCGTTTCTCAATGTAGTATAGTGCATTCGATGCGGATTGTTGAGTTGCGTCGATCTGTGTTATCAGATTTGCGCTAGCTTAAAAATGCACCGAGATATCAACTGATATGAGTTCACACATATATCCTCGATTTTCACCCTGAAGAATTATTTTTTTCGTTGAATAACATTGTCCATCGTCTTTGCTTTGAAAAACGGAATCTAAAAACATCTACTTTTTGCTAAATTATTTTGAAATTTTTCGAAAAAATTTTTGTCAAAATGTTTTTGGAAGCAATGTTGAGTGTACATGGAAACTCAACATACACTAATGCATCATTTTTCAAACGATCATAACTAATTTTTGTATTAAGCGTTTCTCAATGTAGTATAGTGCATTCGATGCGGATTTTTAAGCTGCGTCGATCTGTGTTATCAGATTTGCGCTAGCTTAAAAATGCACCGAGATATCAACTGATATAAGTTCACACTCATATCCTCGATTTTCACCCTGAAGAATTAATTTTTTCGTTGAATAACATTGTCTATCGTCTTTGCCTTGAAAAATGGAATCTAAAAACATCTACTTTTTGCTAAATTATCTTGAAATTTTTCGAAAAAAATTTTGTCAAAATGTTTTTGGAAGCAATATTGAGTGTACATGGAAACTCAACATACACTAATGCATCATTTTTCAAACGATCATAACTAATTTTTGTATTAAGCGTTTCTCAATGTAGTATAGTGCATTCGATGCGGATTGTTGAGTTGCGTCGATCTGTGTTATCAGATTTGCGCTAGCTTAAAAATGCACCGAGATATCAACTGATATGAGTTCACACATATATCCTCGATTTTCACCCTGAAGAATTATTTTTTTCGTTGAATAACATTGTCCATCGTCTTTGCTTTGAAAAACGGAATCTAAAAACATCTACTTTTTGCTAAATTATTTTGAAATTTTTCGAAAAAATTTTTGTCAAAATGTTTTTGGAAGCAATGTTGAGTGTACATGGAAACTCAACATACACTAATGCATCATTTTTCAAACGATCATAACTAATTTTTGTATTAAGCGTTTCTCAATGTAGTATGGTGCATTCGATGCGGATTTTTGAGCTGCGTCGATCTGTGTTGTCAGATTTGCGCTAGCTTGAAAATGCACCGAGATATCAACTGATATAAGTTCACACTTATATCCTCGATTTTCACCCTGAAGAATTATTTTTTTCGTTGAATAACATTGTCCATCGTCTTTGCTTTGAAAAACGGAATCTAAAAACATCTACTTTTTGCTAAATTAATTCGAAATTTTTCGAAAAAATTTTTGTCAAAATGTTTTTGGAAGCAATGTTGAGTGTACATGGAAACTCAACATACACTAATGCATCATTTTTCAAACGATCATAACTAATTTTTGTATTAAGCGTTTCTCAATGTAGTATAGTGCATTCGATGCGGATTTTTAAGCTGCGTCGATCTGTGTTATCAGATTTGCGCTAGCTTAAAAAAGCACCGAGATATCAACTGATATAAGTTCACACTTATATCCTCGATTTTCACCCTGAAGAATTATTTTTTTCGTTGAATAACATTGTTCATCGTCTTTGCCTTGAAAAACGGAATCTAAAAACATCTACTTTTTGCTAAATTATTTTGAAATTTTTCGAAAAAATTTTTGTCAAAATGTTTTTGGAAGCAATGTTGAGTGTACATGGAAACTCAACATACACTAATGCATCATTTTTCAAACGATCATAACTAATTTTTGTATTAAGCGTTTCTCAATGTAGTATAGTGCATTCGATGCGGATTTTTAAGCTGCGTCGATATGTGTTATCAGATTTGCGCTAGCTTAAAAAAGCACCGAGATATCAACTGATATAAGTTCACACTTATATCCTCGATTTTCACCCTGAAGAATTATTTTTTTCGTTGAATAAAATTGTTCATCGTCTTTGCCTTGAAAAACGGAATCTAAAAACATCTACTTTTTGCTAAATTATTTTGAAATTTTTCGAAAAAATTTTTGTCAAAATGTTTTTGGAAGCAATGTTGAGTGTACATGGAAACTCAACATACACTAATGCATCATTTTTCAAACGATCATAACTAATTTTTGTATTAAGCGTTTCTCAATGTAGTATAGTGCATTCGATGCGGATTTTTAAGCTGCGTCGATATGTGTTATCAGATTTGCGCTAGCTTAAAAAAGCACCGAGATATCAACTGATATAAGTTCACACTTATATCCTCGATTTTCACCCTGAAGAATTAATTTTTTCGTTGAATAACATTGTCCATCGTCTTTGCCTTGAAAAAAGAAATCTAAAAACATCTACTTTTTGCTAAATTATTTTGAAATTTTTCGAAAAAATTTTTGTCAAAATGTTTTTGGAAGCAATGTTGAGTGTACATGGAAACTCAACATACACTAATGCATCATTTTTCAAACGATCATAACTAATTTTTGTATTAAGCGTTTCTCAATGTAGTATAGTGCATTCGATGCGGATTTTTAAGCTGCGTCGATCTGTGTTATCAGATTTGCGCTAGCTTAAAAATGCACCGAGATATCAACTGATATAAGTTCACACTCATATCCTCGATTTTCACCCTGAAGAATTAATTTTTTCGTTGAATAACATTGTCTATCGTCTTTGCCTTGAAAAATGGAATCTAAAAACATCTACTTTTTGCTAAATTATCTTGAAATTTTTCGAAAAAAATTTTGTCAAAATGTTTTTGGAAGCAATATTGAGTGTACATGGAAACTCAACATACACTAATGCATCATTTTTCAAACGATCATAACTAATTTTTGTATTAAGCGTTTCTCAATGTAGTATAGTGCATTCGATGCGGATTTTTAAGCTGCGTCGATCTGTGTTATCAGATTTGCGCTAGCTTAAAAAAGCACCGAGATATCAACTGATATAAGTTCACACTTATATCCTCGATTTTCACCCTGAAGAATTATTTTTTTCGTTGAATAACATTGTTCATCGTCTTTGCCTTGAAAAACGGAATCTAAAAACATCTACTTTTTGCTAAATTATTTTGAAATTTTTCGAAAAAATTTTTGTCAAAATGTTTTTGGAAGCAATGTTGAGTGTACATGGAAACTCAACATACACTAATGCATCATTTTTCAAACGATCATAACTAATTTTTGTATTAAGCGTTTCTCAATGTAGTATAGTGCATTCGATGCGGATTTTTAAGCTGCGTCGATATGTGTTATCAGATTTGCGCTAGCTTAAAAAAGCACCGAGATATCAACTGATATAAGTTCACACTTATATCCTCGATTTTCACCCTGAAGAATTATTTTTTTCGTTGAATAAAATTGTTCATCGTCTTTGCCTTGAAAAACGGAATCTAAAAACATCTACTTTTTGCTAAATTATTTTGAAATTTTTCGAAAAAATTTTTGTCAAAATGTTTTTGGAAGCAATGTTGAGTGTACATGGAAACTCAACATACACTAATGCATCATTTTTCAAACGATCATAACTAATTTTTGTATTAAGCGTTTCTCAATGTAGTATAGTGCATTCGATGCGGATTTTTAAGCTGCGTCGATATGTGTTATCAGATTTGCGCTAGCTTAAAAAAGCACCGAGATATCAACTGATATAAGTTCACACTTATATCCTCGATTTTCACCCTGAAGAATTAATTTTTTCGTTGAATAACATTGTCCATCGTCTTTGCCTTGAAAAAAGGAATCTAAAAACATCTACTTTTTGCTAAATTATTTTGAAATTTTTCGAAAAAATTTTTGTCAAAATGTTTTTGGAAGCAATGTTGAGTGTACATGGAAACTCAACATACACTAATGCATCATTTTTCAAACGATCATAACTAATTTTTGTATTAAGCGTTTCTCAATGTAGTATAGTGCATTCGATGCGGATTTTTAAGCTGCGTCGATCTGTGTTATCAGATTTGCGCTAGCTTAAAAATGCACCGAGATATCAACTGATATAAGTTCACACTCATATCCTCGATTTTCACCCTGAAGAATTAATTTTTTCGTTGAATAACATTGTCTATCGTCTTTGCCTTGAAAAATGGAATCTAAAAACATCTACTTTTTGCTAAATTATCTTGAAATTTTTCGAAAAAAATTTTGTCAAAATGTTTTTGGAAGCAATATTGAGTGTACATGGAAACTCAACATACACTAATGCATCATTTTTCAAACGATCATAACTAATTTTTGTATTAAGCGTTTCTCAATGTAGTATAGTGCATTCGATGCGGATTGTTGAGTTGCGTCGATCTGTGTTATCAGATTTGCGCTAGCTTAAAAATGCACCGAGATATCAACTGATATGAGTTCACACATATATCCTCGATTTTCACCCTGAAGAATTATTTTTTTCGTTGAATAACATTGTCCATCGTCTTTGCTTTGAAAAACGGAATCTAAAAACATCTACTTTTTGCTAAATTATTTTGAAATTTTTCGAAAAAATTTTTGTCAAAATGTTTTTGGAAGCAATGTTGAGTGTACATGGAAACTCAACATACACTAATGCATCATTTTTCAAACGATCATAACTAATTTTTGTATTAAGCGTTTCTCAATGTAGTATGGTGCATTCGATGCGGATTTTTGAGCTGCGTCGATCTGTGTTATCAGATTTGCGCTAGCTTGAAAATGCACCGAGATATCAACTGATATAAGTTCACACTTATATCCTCGATTTTCACCCTGAAGAATTATTTTTTTCGTTGAATAACATTGTCCATCGTCTTTGCTTTGAAAAACGGAATCTAAAAACATCTACTTTTTGCTAAATTATTTTGAAATTTTTCGAAAAAATTTTTGTCAAAATGTTTTTGGAAGCAATGTTGAGTGTACATGGAAACTCAACATACACTAATGCATCATTTTTCAAACGATCATAACTAATTTTTGTATTAAGCGTTTCTCAATGTAGTATAGTGCATTCGATGCGGATTTTTAAGCTGCGTCGATCTGTGTTATCAGATTTGCGCTAGCTTAAAAAAGCACCGAGATATCAACTGATATAAGTTCACACTTATATCCTCGATTTTCACCCTGAAGAATTATTTTTTTCGTTGAATAACATTGTTCATCGTCTTTGCCTTGAAAAACGGAATCTAAAAACATCTACTTTTTGCTAAATTATTTTGAAATTTTTCGAAAAAATTTTTGTCAAAATGTTTTTGGAAGCAATGTTGAGTGTACATGGAAACTCAACATACACTAATGCATCATTTTTCAAACGATCATAACTAATTTTTGTATTAAGCGTTTCTCAATGTAGTATAGTGCATTCGATGCGGATTTTTAAGCTGCGTCGATATGTGTTATCAGATTTGCGCTAGCTTAAAAAAGCACCGAGATATCAACTGATATAAGTTCACACATATATCCTCGATTTTCACCCTGAAGAATTAATTTTTTCGTTGAATAACATTGTCTATCGTCTTTGCCTTGAAAAATGGAATCTAAAAACATCTACTTTTTGCTAAATTATCTTGAAATTTTTCGAAAAAAATTTTGTCAAAATGTTTTTGGAAGCAATATTGAGTGTACATGGAAACTCAACATACACTAATGCATCATTTTTCAAACGATCATAACTAATTTTTGTATTAAGCGTTTCTCAATGTAGTATAGTGCATTCGATGCGGATTTTTAAGCTGCGTCGATCTGTGTTATCAGATTTGCGCTAGCTTAAAAATGCACCGAGATATCAACTGATATAAGTTCACACTTATATCCTCGATTTTCACCCTGAAGAAATAATTTTTTCGTTTAATAACATTGTCCATCGTCTTTGCCTTAAAAAACGGAATCTAAAAACATCTACTTTTTGCTAAATTATTTTGAAATTTTTCGAAAAAATTTTTGTCAAAATGTTTTTGGAAGCAATGTTGAGTGTACATGGAAACTCAACATACACTAATGCATCATTTTTCAAACGATCATAACTAATTTTTGTATTAAGCGTTTCTCAATGTAGTATGGTGCATTCGATGCGGATTTTTGAGCTGCGTCGATCTGTGTTATCAGATTTGCGCTAGCTTGAAAATGCACCGAGATATCAACTGATATAAGTTCACACTTATATCCTCGATTTTCACCCTGAAGAATTATTTTTTTCGTTGAATAACATTGTCCATCGTCTTTGCTTTGAAAAACGGAATCTAAAAACATCTACTTTTTGCTAAATTATTTTGAAATTTTTCGAAAAAATTTTTGTCAAAATGTTTTTGGAAGCAATGTTGAGTGTACATGGAAACTCAACATACACTAATGCATCATTTTTCAAACGATCATAACTAATTTTTGTATTAAGCGTTTCTCAATGTAGTATAGTGCATTCGATGCGGATTTTTAAGCTGCGTCGATCTGTGTTATCAGATTTGCGCTAGCTTAAAAAAGCACCGAGATATCAACTGATATAAGTTCACACTTATATCCTCGATTTTCACCCTGAAGAATTATTTCTTTCGTTGAATAACATTGTTCATCGTCTTTGCCTTGAAAAACGGAATCTAAAAACATCTACTTTTTGCTAAATTATTTTGAAATTTTTCGAAAAAATTTTTGTCAAAATGTTTTTGGAAGCAATGTTGAGTGTACATGGAAACTCAACATACACTAATGCATCATTTTTCAAACGATCATAACTAATTTTTGTATTAAGCGTTTCTCAATGTAGTATAGTGCATTCGATGCGGATTTTTAAGCTGCGTCGATCTGTGTTATCAGATTTGCGCTAGCTTAAAAAAGCACCGAGATATCAACTGATATAAGTTCACACTTATATCCTCGATTTTCACCCTGAAGAATTAATTTTTTCGTTGAATAACATTGTCCATCGTCTTTGCCTTGAAAAACGGAATCTAAAAACATCTACTTTTTGCTAAATTATTTTGAAATTTTTCGAAAACATTTTTGTCAAAATGTTTTTGGAAGCAATGTTGAGTGTACATGGAAACTCAACATACACTAATGCATCATTTTTCAAACGATCATAACTAATTTTTGTATTAAGCGTTTCTCAATATAGTATAGTGCATTCGATGCGGATTTTTAAGCTGCGTCGATCTGTGTTATCAGTTTTGCGCTAGCTTAAAAAAGCACCGAGATATCAACTGATATAAGTTCCCACTTATATCCTCGATTTTCACCCTGAAGAATTATTTTTTTCGTTGAATAACATTGTCCATCGTCTTTGCTTTGAAAAACGGAATCTAAAAACATCTACTTTTTGCTACATGGAAACTCAACATACACTAATGCATCATTTTTCAAACGATCATAACTAATTTTTGTATTAAGCGTTTCTTAATGTAGTATAGTGCATTCGATGCGGATTTTTGAGCTGCGTCGATCTGTGTTATCAGATTTGCGCTAGCTTGAAAATGCACCGAGATATCAACTGATATAAGTTCACACTTATATCCTCAATTTTCACCCTGAAGAATTAATTTTTTCGTTGAATAACATTGTCCATCGTCTTTGCCTTGAAAAACGGAATCTAAAAACATCTACTTTTTGCTAAATTATCTTGAAATTTTTCGAAAAAATTTTTGTCAAAATGTTTTTGGAAGCAATGTTGAGTGTACATGGAAACTCAACATACACTAATGCATCATTTTTCAAACGATCATAACTAATTTTTGTATTAAGCGTTTCTTAATGTAGTATAGTGCATTCGATGCGGATTTTTGAGCTGCGTCGATCTGTGTTATCAGATTTGCGCTAGCTTGAAAATGCACCGAGATATCAACTGATATAAGTTCACACTTATATCCTCAATTTTCACCCTGAAGAATTAATTTTTTCGTTGAATAACATTGTCCATCGTCTTTGCCTTGAAAAACGGAATCTAAAAACATCTACTTTTTGCTAAATTATCTTGAAATTTTTCGAAAAAATTTTTGTCAAAATGTTTTTGGAAGCAATGTTGAGTGTACATGGAAACTCAACATACACTAATGCATCATTTTTCAAACGATCATAACTAATTTTTGTATTAAGCGTTTCTCAATGTAGTATAGTGCATTCGATGCGGATTGTTGAGCTGCGTCGATCTGTGTTATCAGATTTGCGCTAGCTTAAAAATGCACCGAGATATCAACTGATATGAGTTCACACATATATCCTCGATTTTCACCCTGAAGAATTAATTTTTTCGTTGAATAACATTGTCCATCGTCTTTGCCTTGAAAAAAGGAATCTAAAAACATCTACTTTTCGCTAAATTATTTTGAAATTTTTCGAAAAAATTTTTGTCAAAATGTTTTTGGAAGCAATGTTGAGTGTACATGGAAACTCAACATACACTAATGCATCATTTTTCAAACGATCATAACTAATTTTTGTATTAAGCGTTTCTCAATGTAGTATAGTGCATTCGATGCGGATTTTTAAGCTGCGTCGATCTGTGTTATCAGTTTTGCGCTAGCTTAAAAAAGCACCGAGATATCAACTGATATAAGTTCCCACTTATATCCTCGATTTTCACCCTGAAGAATTAATTTTTTCGTTGAATAACATTGTCCATCGTCTTTGCCTTGAAAAACGGAATCTAAAAACATCTACTTTTTGCTAAATTATTTTGAAATTTTTCGAAAAAATTTTTGTCAAAATGTTTTTGGAAGCAATGTTGAGTGTACATGGAAACTCAACATACACTAATGCATCATTTTTCAAACGATCATAACTAATTTTTGTATTAAGCGTTTCTCAATATAGTATAGTGCATTCGATGCGGATTTTTAAGCTGCGTCGATCTGTGTTATCAGTTTTGCGCTAGCTTAAAAAAGCACCGAGATATCAACTGATATAAGTTCCCACTTATATCCTCGATTTTCACCCTGAAGAATTATTTTTTTCGTTGAATAACATTGTCCATCGTCTTTGCTTTGAAAAACGGAATCTAAAAACATCTACTTTTTGCTAAATTATTTTGAAATTTTTCGAAAAAATTTTTGTCAAAATGTTTTTGGAAGCAATGTTGAGTGTACATGGAAACTCAACATACACTAATGCATCATTTTTCAAACGATCATAACTAATTTTTGTATTAAGCGTTTCTCAATGTAGTATAGTGCATTCGATGCGGATTTTTAAGCTGCGTCGATATGTGTTATCAGATTTGCGCTAGCTTAAAAAAGCACCGAGATATCAACTGATATAAGTTCACACATATATCCTCGATTTTCACCCTGAAGAATTAATTTTTTCGTTGAATAACATTGTCTATCGTCTTTGCCTTGAAAAATGGAATCTAAAAACATCTACTTTTTGCTAAATTATCTTGAAATTTTTCGAAAAAAATTTTGTCAAAATGTTTTTGGAAGCAATATTGAGTGTACATGGAAACTCAACATACACTAATGCATCATTTTTCAAACGATCATAACTAATTTTTGTATTAAGCGTTTCTCAATGTAGTATAGTGCATTCGATGCGGATTTTTAAGCTGCGTCGATCTGTGTTATCAGATTTGCGCTAGCTTAAAAATGCACCGAGATATCAACTGATATAAGTTCACACTTATATCCTCGATTTTCACCCTGAAGAAATAATTTTTTCGTTTAATAACATTGTCCATCGTCTTTGCCTTAAAAAACGGAATCTAAAAACATCTACTTTTTGCTAAATTATTTTGAAATTTTTCGAAAAAATTTTTGTCAAAATGTTTTTGGAAGCAATGTTGAGTGTACATGGAAACTCAACATACACTAATGCATCATTTTTCAAACGATCATAACTAATTTTTGTATTAAGCGTTTCTCAATGTAGTATGGTGCATTCGATGCGGATTTTTGAGCTGCGTCGATCTGTGTTATCAGATTTGCGCTAGCTTGAAAATGCACCGAGATATCAACTGATATAAGTTCACACTTATATCCTCGATTTTCACCCTGAAGAATTATTTTTTTCGTTGAATAACATTGTCCATCGTCTTTGCTTTGAAAAACGGAATCTAAAAACATCTACTTTTTGCTAAATTATTTTGAAATTTTTCGAAAAAATTTTTGTCAAAATGTTTTTGGAAGCAATGTTGAGTGTACATGGAAACTCAACATACACTAATGCATCATTTTTCAAACGATCATAACTAATTTTTGTATTAAGCGTTTCTCAATGTAGTATAGTGCATTCGATGCGGATTTTTAAGCTGCGTCGATCTGTGTTATCAGATTTGCGCTAGCTTAAAAATGCACCGAGATATCAACTGATATAAGTTCACACTTATATCCTCGATTTTCACCCTGAAGAAATAATTTTTTCGTTTAATAACATTGTCCATCGTCTTTGCCTTAAAAAACGGAATCTAAAAACATCTACTTTTTGCTAAATTATTTTGAAATTTTTCGAAAAAATTTTTGTCAAAATGTTTTTGGAAGCAATGTTGAGTGTACATGGAAACTCAACATACACTAATGCATCATTTTTCAAACGATCATAACTAATTTTTGTATTAAGCGTTTCTCAATGTAGTATGGTGCATTCGATGCGGATTTTTGAGCTGCGTCGATCTGTGTTATCAGATTTGCGCTAGCTTGAAAATGCACCGAGATATCAACTGATATAAGTTCACACTTATATCCTCGATTTTCACCCTGAAGAATTATTTTTTTCGTTGAATAACATTGTCCATCGTCTTTGCTTTGAAAAACGGAATCTAAAAACATCTACTTTTTGCTAAATTATTTTGAAATTTTTCGAAAAAATTTTTGTCAAAATGTTTTTGGAAGCAATGTTGAGTGTACATGGAAACTCAACATACACTAATGCATCATTTTTCAAACGATCATAACTAATTTTTGTATTAAGCGTTTCTCAATGTAGTATAGTGCATTCGATGCGGATTTTTAAGCTGCGTCGATCTGTGTTATCAGATTTGCGCTAGCTTAAAAAAGCACCGAGATATCAACTGATATAAGTTCACACTTATATCCTCGATTTTCACCCTGAAGAATTATTTCTTTCGTTGAATAACATTGTTCATCGTCTTTGCCTTGAAAAACGGAATCTAAAAACATCTACTTTTTGCTAAATTATTTTGAAATTTTTCGAAAAAATTTTTGTCAAAATGTTTTTGGAAGCAATGTTGAGTGTACATGGAAACTCAACATACACTAATGCATCATTTTTCAAACGATCATAACTAATTTTTGTATTAAGCGTTTCTCAATGTAGTATAGTGCATTCGATGCGGATTTTTAAGCTGCGTCGATCTGTGTTATCAGATTTGCGCTAGCTTAAAAAAGCACCGAGATATCAACTGATATAAGTTCACACTTATATCCTCGATTTTCACCCTGAAGAATTAATTTTTTCGTTGAATAACATTGTCCATCGTCTTTGCCTTGAAAAACGGAATCTAAAAACATCTACTTTTTGCTAAATTATTTTGAAATTTTTCGAAAAAATTTTTGTCAAAATGTTTTTGGAAGCAATGTTGAGTGTACATGGAAACTCAACATACACTAATGCATCATTTTTCAAACGATCATAACTAATTTTTGTATTAAGCGTTTCTCAATATAGTATAGTGCATTCGATGCGGATTTTTAAGCTGCGTCGATCTGTGTTATCAGTTTTGCGCTAGCTTAAAAAAGCACCGAGATATCAACTGATATAAGTTCCCACTTATATCCTCGATTTTCACCCTGAAGAATTATTTTTTTCGTTGAATAACATTGTCCATCGTCTTTGCTTTGAAAAACGGAATCTAAAAACATCTACTTTTTGCTAAATTATTCTGAAATTTTTCGAAAAAATTTTTGTCAAAATGTTTTTGGAAGCAATGTTGAGTGTACATGGAAACTCAACATACACTAATGCATCATTTTTCAAACGATCATAACTAATTTTTGTATTAAGCGTTTCTTAATGTAGTATAGTGCATTCGATGCGGATTTTTGAGCTGCGTCGATCTGTGTTATCAGATTTGCGCTAGCTTGAAAATGCACCGAGATATCAACTGATATAAGTTCACACTTATATCCTCAATTTTCACCCTGAAGAATTAATTTTTTCGTTGAATAACATTGTCCATCGTCTTTGCCTTGAAAAACGGAATCTAAAAACATCTACTTTTTGCTAAATTATCTTGAAATTTTTCGAAAAAATTTTTGTCAAAATGTTTTTGGAAGCAATGTTGAGTGTACATGGAAACTCAACATACACTAATGCATCATTTTTCAAACGATCATAACTAATTTTTGTATTAAGCGTTTCTCAATGTAGTATAGTGCATTCGATGCGGATTGTTGAGCTGCGTCGATCTGTGTTATCAGATTTGCGCTAGCTTAAAAATGCACCGAGATATCAACTGATATGAGTTCACACATATATCCTCGATTTTCACCCTGAAGAATTAATTTTTTCGTTGAATAACATTGTCCATCGTCTTTGCCTTGAAAAAAGGAATCTAAAAACATCTACTTTTCGCTAAATTATTTTGAAATTTTTCGAAAAAATTTTTGTCAAAATGTTTTTGGAAGCAATGTTGAGTGTACATGGAAACTCAACATACACTAATGCATCATTTTTCAAACGATCATAACTAATTTTTGTATTAAGCGTTTCTCAATGTAGTATAGTGCATTCGATGCGGATTTTTAAGCTGCGTCGATCTGTGTTATCAGTTTTGCGCTAGCTTAAAAAAGCACCGAGATATCAACTGATATAAGTTCCCACTTATATCCTCGATTTTCACCCTGAAGAATTAATTTTTTCGTTGAATAACATTGTCCATCGTCTTTGCCTTGAAAAACGGAATCTAAAAACATCTACTTTTTGCTAAATTATTTTGAAATTTTTCGAAAAAATTTTTGTCAAAATGTTTTTGGAAGCAATGTTGAGTGTACATGGAAACTCAACATACACTAATGCATCATTTTTCAAACGATCATAACTAATTTTTGTATTAAGCGTTTCTCAATATAGTATAGTGCATTCGATGCGGATTTTTAAGCTGCGTCGATCTGTGTTATCAGTTTTGCGCTAGCTTAAAAAAGCACCGAGATATCAACTGATATAAGTTCCCACTTATATCCTCGATTTTCACCCTGAAGAATTATTTTTTTCGTTGAATAACATTGTCCATCGTCTTTGCTTTGAAAAACGGAATCTAAAAACATCTACTTTTTGCTAAATTATTCTGAAATTTTTCGAAAAAATTTTTGTCAAAATGTTTTTGGAAGCAATGTTGAGTGTACATGGAAACTCAACATACACTAATGCATCATTTTTCAAACGATCATAACTAATTTTTGTATTAAGCGTTTCTTAATGTAGTATAGTGCATTCGATGCGGATTTTTGAGCTGCGTCGATCTGTGTTATCAGATTTGCGCTAGCTTGAAAATGCACCGAGATATCAACTGATATAAGTTCACACTTATATCCTCAATTTTCACCCTGAAGAATTAATTTTTTCGTTGAATAACATTGTCCATCGTCTTTGCCTTGAAAAACGGAATCTAAAAACATCTACTTTTTGCTAAATTATCTTGAAATTTTTCGAAAAAATTTTTGTCAAAATGTTTTTGGAAGCAATGTTGAGTGTACATGGAAACTCAACATACACTAATGCATCATTTTTCAAACGATCATAACTAATTTTTGTATTAAGCGTTTCTCAATGTAGTATAGTGCATTCGATGCGGATTGTTGAGCTGCGTCGATCTGTGTTATCAGATTTGCGCTAGCTTAAAAATGCACCGAGATATCAACTGATATGAGTTCACACATATATCCTCGATTTTCACCCTGAAGAATTAATTTTTTCGTTGAATAACATTGTCCATCGTCTTTGCCTTGAAAAAAGGAATCTAAAAACATCTACTTTTTGCTAAATTATTTTGAAATTTTTCGAAAAAATTTTTGTCAAAATGTTTTTGGAAGCAATGTTGAGTGTACATGGAAACTCAACATACACTAATGCATCATTTTTCAAACGATCATAACTAATTTTTGTATTAAGCGTTTCTCAATGTAGTATAGTGCATTCGATGCGGATTTTTAAGCTGCGTCGATCTGTGTTATCAGTTTTGCGCTAGCTTAAAAAAGCACCGAGATATCAACTGATATAAGTTCCCACTTATATCCTCGATTTTCACCCTGAAGAATTAATTTTTTCGTTGAATAACATTGTCCATCGTCTTTGCCTTGAAAAACGGAATCTAAAAACATCTACTTTTCGCTAAATTATTTTGAAATTTTCCGAAAAAATTTTTGTCAAAATGTTTTTGGAAGCAATGTTGAGTGTACATGGAAACTCAACATACACTAATGCATCATTTTTCAAACGATCATAACTAATTTTTGTATTAAGCGTTTCTCAATGTAGTATAGTGCATTCGATGCGGATTTTTAAGCTGCGTCGATCTGTGTTATCAGTTTTGCGCTAGCTTAAAAAAGCACCGAGATATCAACTGATATAAGTTCCCACTTATATCCTCGATTTTCACCCTGAAGAATTATTTTTTTCGTTGAATAACATTGTCCATCGTCTTTGCTTTGAAAAACGGAATCTAAAAACATCTACTTTTTGCTAAATTATTCTGAAATTTTTCGAAAAAATTTTTGTCAAAATGTTTTTGGAAGCAATGTTGAGTGTACATGGAAACTCAACATACACTAATGCATCATTTTTCAAACGATCATAACTAATTTTTGTATTAAGCGTTTCTTAATGTAGTATAGTGCATTCGATGCGGATTTTTGAGCTGCGTCGATCTGTGTTATCAGATTTGCGCTAGCTTGAAAATGCACCGAGATATCAACTGATATAAGTTCACACTTATATCCTCAATTTTCACCCTGAAGAATTAATTTTTTCGTTGATTAACATTGTCCATCGTCTTTGCCTTGAAAAACGGAATCTAAAAACATCTACTTTTTGCTAAATTATCTTGAAATTTTTCGAAAAAATTTTTGTCAAAATGTTTTTGGAAGCAATGTTGAGTGTACATGGAAACTCAACATACACTAATGCATCATTTTTCAAACGATCATAACTAATTTTTGTATTAAGCGTTTCTCAATGTAGTATAGTGCATTCGATGCGGATTTTTAAGCTGCGTCGATCTGTGTTATCAGATTTGCGCTAGCTTAAAAAAGCACCGAGATATCAACTGATATAAGTTCACACTTATATCCTCGATTTTCACCCTGAAGAATTATTTTTTTCGTTGAATAACATTGTTCATCGTCTTTGCCTTGAAAAACGGAATCTAAAAACATCTACTTTTTGCTAAATTATTTTGAAATTTTTCGAAAAAATTTTTGTCAAAATGTTTTTGGAAGCAATGTTGAGTGTACATGGAAACTCAACATACACTAATGCATCATTTTTCAAACGATCATAACTAATTTTTGTATTAAGCGTTTCTCAATGTAGTATAGTGCATTCGATGCGGATTTTTAAGCTGCGTCGATCTGTGTTATCAGATTTGCGCTAGCTTAAAAAAGCACCGAGATATCAACTGATATAAGTTCACACTTATATCCTCGATTTTCACCCTGAAGAATTAATTTTTTCGTTGAATAACATTGTCCATCGTCTTTGCCTTGAAAAAAGGAATCTAAAAACATCTACTTTTTGCTAAATTATTTTGAAATTTTTCGAAAAAATTTTTGTCAAAATGTTTTTGGAAGCAATGTTGAGTGTACATGGAAACTCAACATACACTAATGCATCATTTTTCAAACGATCATAACTAATTTTTGTATTAAGCGTTTCTCAATGTAGTATAGTGCATTCGATGCGGATTTTTAAGCTGCGTCGATCTGTGTTATCAGTTTTGCGCTAGCTTAAAAAAGCACCGAGATATCAACTGATATAAGTTCCCACTTATATCCTCGATTTTCACCCTGAAGAATTATTTTTTTCGTTGAATAACATTGTCCATCGTCTTTGCTTTGAAAAACGGAATCTAAAAACATCTACTTTTTGCTAAATTATTCTGAAATTTTTCGAAAAAATTTTTGTCAAAATGTTTTTGGAAGCAATGTTGAGTGTACATGGAAACTCAACATACACTAATGCATCATTTTTCAAACGATCATAACTAATTTTTGTATCAAGCGTTTCTCAATGTAGTATAGTGCATTCGATGCGGATTTTTAAGCTGCGTCGATCTGTGTTATCACTTTTGCGCTAGCTTAAAAAAGCACCGAGATATCAACTGATATAAGTTCCCACTTATATCCTCGATTTTCACCCTGAAGAATTATTTTTTTCGTTGAATAACATTGTCCATCGTCTTTGCTTTGAAAAACGGAATCTAAAAACATCTACTTTTTGCTAAATTATTCTGAAATTTTTCGAAAAAATTTTTGTCAAAATGTTTTTGGAAGCAATGTTGAGTGTACATGGAAACTCAACATACACTAATGCATCATTTTTCAAACGATCATAACTAATTTTTGTATTAAGCGTTTCTTAATGTAGTATAGTGCATTCGATGCGGATTTTTGAGCTGCGTCGATCTGTGTTATCAGATTTGCGCTAGCTTGAAAATGCACCGAGATATCAACTGATATAAGTTCACACTTATATCCTCAATTTTCACCCTGAAGAATTAATTTTTTCGTTGAATAACATTGTCCATCGTCTTTGCCTTGAAAAACGGAATCTAAAAACATCTACTTTTTGCTAAATTATCTTGAAATTTTTCGAAAAAATTTTTGTCAAAATGTTTTTGGAAGCAATGTTGAGTGTACATGGAAACTCAACATACACTAATGCATCATTTTTCAAACGATCATAACTAATTTTTGTATTAAGCGTTTCTCAATGTAGTATAGTGCATTCGATGCGGATTGTTGAGCTGCGTCGATCTGTGTTATCAGATTTGCGCTAGCTTAAAAATGCACCGAGATATCAACTGATATGAGTTCACACATATATCCTCGATTTTCACCCTGAAGAATTAATTTTTTCGTTGAATAACATTGTCCATCGTCTTTGCCTTGAAAAAAGGAATCTAAAAACATCTACTTTTTGCTAAATTATTTTGAAATTTTTCGAAAAAATTTTTGTCAAAATGTTTTTGGAAGCAATGTTGAGTGTACATGGAAACTCAACATACACTAATGCATCATTTTTCAAACGATCATAACTAATTTTTGTATTAAGCGTTTCTCAATGTAGTATAGTGCATTCGATGCGGATTTTTAAGCTGCGTCGATCTGTGTTATCAGTTTTGCGCTAGCTTAAAAAAGCACCGAGATATCAACTGATATAAGTTCCCACTTATATCCTCGATTTTCACCCTGAAGAATTAATTTTTTCGTTGAATAACATTGTCCATCGTCTTTGCCTTGAAAAACGGAATCTAAAAACATCTACTTTTCGCTAAATTATTTTGAAATTTTCCGAAAAAATTTTTGTCAAAATGTTTTTGGAAGCAATGTTGAGTGTACATGGAAACTCAACATACACTAATGCATCATTTTTCAAACGATCATAACTAATTTTTGTATTAAGCGTTTCTCAATGTAGTATAGTGCATTCGATGCGGATTTTTAAGCTGCGTCGATCTGTGTTATCAGTTTTGCGCTAGCTTAAAAAAGCACCGAGATATCAACTGATATAAGTTCCCACTTATATCCTCGATTTTCACCCTGAAGAATTATTTTTTTCGTTGAATAACATTGTCCATCGTCTTTGCTTTGAAAAACGGAATCTAAAAACATCTACTTTTTGCTAAATTATTCTGAAATTTTTCGAAAAAATTTTTGTCAAAATGTTTTTGGAAGCAATGTTGAGTGTACATGGAAACTCAACATACACTAATGCATCATTTTTCAAACGATCATAACTAATTTTTGTATTAAGCGTTTCTTAATGTAGTATAGTGCATTCGATGCGGATTTTTGAGCTGCGTCGATCTGTGTTATCAGATTTGCGCTAGCTTGAAAATGCACCGAGATATCAACTGATATAAGTTCACACTTATATCCTCAATTTTCACCCTGAAGAATTAATTTTTTCGTTGAATACACCGAGATATCAACTGATATAAGTTCACACTTATATCCTCGATTTTCACCCTGAAGAATTAATTTTTTCGTTGAATAACATTGTCCATCGTCTTTGCCTTGAAAAAAGGAATCTAAAAACATCTACTTTTTGCTAAATTATTTTGAAATTTTTCGAAAAAATTTTTGTCAAAATGTTTTTGGAAGCAATGTTGAGTGTACATGGAAACTCAACATACACTAATGCATCATTTTTCAAACGATCATAACTAATTTTTGTATTAAGCGTTTCTCAATGTAGTATAGTGCATTCGATGCGGATTTTTAAGCTGCGTCGATCTGTGTTATCACTTTTGCGCTAGCTTAAAAAAGCACCGAGATATCAACTGATATAAGTTCCCACTTATATCCTCGATTTTCACCCTGAAGAATTATTTTTTTCGTTGAATAACATTGTCCATCGTCTTTGCTTTGAAAAACGGAATCTAAAAACATCTACTTTTTGCTAAATTATTCTGAAATTTTTCGAAAAAATTTTTGTCAAAATGTTTTTGGAAGCAATGTTGAGTGTACATGGAAACTCAACATACACTAATGCATCATTTTTCAAACGATCATAACTAATTTTTGTATTAAGCGTTTCTCAATGTAGTATAGTGCATTCGATGCGGATTTTTGAGCTGCGTCGATCTGTGTTATCAGATTTGCGCTAGCTTGAAAATGCACCGAGATATCAACTGATATAAGTTCACACTTATATCCTCAATTTTCACCCTGAAGAATTAATTTTTTCGTTGAATAACATTGTCCATCGTCTTTGCCTTGAAAAACGGAATCTAAAAACATCTACTTTTTGCTAAATTATCTTGAAATTTTTCGAAAAAATTTTTGTCAAAATGTTTTTGGAAGCAATGTTGAGTGTACATGGAAACTCAACATACACTAATGCATCATTTTTCAAACGATCATAACTAATTTTTGTATTAAGCGTTTCTCAATGTAGTATAGTGCATTCGATGCGGATTGTTGAGCTGCGTCGATCTGTGTTATCAGATTTGCGCTAGCTTAAAAATGCACCGAGATATCAACTGATATGAGTTCACACATATATCCTCGATTTTCACCCTGAAGAATTAATTTTTTCGTTGAATAACATTGTCCATCGTCTTTGCCTTGAAAAAAGGAATCTAAAAACATCTACTTTTTGCTAAATTATTTTGAAATTTTTCGAAAAAATTTTTGTCAAAATGTTTTTGGAAGCAATGTTGAGTGTACATGGAAACTCAACATACACTAATGCATCATTTTTCAAACGATCATAACTAATTTTTGTATTAAGCGTTTCTCAATGTAGTATAGTGCATTCGATGCGGATTTTTAAGCTGCGTCGATCTGTGTTATCAGTTTTGCGCTAGCTTAAAAAAGCACCGAGATATCAACTGATATAAGTTCCCACTTATATCCTCGATTTTCACCCTGAAGAATTAATTTTTTTGTTGAATAACATTGTCCATCGTTTTTGCCTTGAAAAACGGAATCTAAAAACATCTACTTTTCGCTAAATTATTTTGAAATTTTTCGAAAAAATTTTTGTCAAAATGTTTTTGGAAGCAATGTTGAGTGTACATGGAAACTCAACATACACTAATGCATCATTTTTCAAACGATCATAACTAATTTTTGTATTAAGCGTTTCTCAATGTAGTATAGTGCATTCGATGCGGATTTTTAAGCTGCGTCGATCTGTGTTATCAGATTTGCGCTAGCTTAAAAAAGCACCGAGATATCAACTGATATAAGTTCACACTTATATCCTCGATTTTCACCCTGAAGAATTAATTTTTTCGTTGAATAACATTGTCCATCGTCTTTGCCTTGAAAAACGGAATCTAAAAACATCTACTTTTCGCTAAATTATCTTGAAATTTTTCGAAAAAATTTTTGTCAAAATGTTTTTGGAAGCAATGTTGAGTGTACATGGAAACTCAACATACACTAATGCATCATTTTTCAAACAATCATAACTAATTTTTGTATTAAGCGTTTCTCAATGTAGTATAGTGCATTCGATGCAGATTTTTAAGCTGCGTCGATCTGTGTTATCAGATTTGCGCTAGCTTAAAAAAGCACCGAGATATCAACTGATATAAGTTCACACTTATATCCTCGATTTTCACCCTGAAGAATTATTTTTTTCGTTGAATAACATTGTTCATCGTCTTTGCCTTGAAAAACGGAATCTAAAAACATCTACTTTTTGCTAAATTATTTTGAAATTTTTCGAAAAAAGTTTTGTCAAAATGTTTTTGGAAGCAATGTTGAGTGTACGTGGAAACTCAACATACACTAATGCATCATTTTTCAAACGATCATAACTAATTTTTGTATTAAGCGTTTCTCAATGTAGTATAGTGCATTCGATGCGGATTTTTAAGCTGCGTCGATCTGTGTTATCAGTTTTGCGCTAGCTTAAAAAAGCACCGAGATATCAACTGATATAAGTTCCCACTTATATCCTCGATTTTCACCCTGAAGAATTATTTTTTTCGTTGAATAACATTGTTCATCGTCTTTGCCTTGAAAAACGGAATCTAAAAACATCTACTTTTCGCTAAATTATCTTGAAATTTTTCGAAA
Organism: Auanema rhodensis; assembly: GCA_964057225.1. Taxonomy (NCBI): domain Eukaryota; kingdom Metazoa; phylum Nematoda; class Chromadorea; order Rhabditida; family Rhabditidae; genus Auanema; species Auanema rhodense. The sequence continues at coordinate 911,708 of OZ059899.1, read as the reverse complement.
AAATTTTTGTCAAAATGTTTTTGGAAGCAATGTTGAGTGTACATGGAAACTCAACATACACTAATGCATCATTTTTCAAACGATCATAACTAATTTTTGTATTAAGCGTTTCTCAATGTAGTATAGTGCATTCGATGCGGATTGTTGAGCTGCGTCGATCTGTGTTATCAGATTTGCGCTAGCTTAAAAATGCACCGAGATATCAACTGATATGAGTTCACACATATATCCTCGATTTTCACCCTGAAGAATTAATTTTTTCGTTGAATAACATTGTCCATCGTCTTTGCCTTGATAAAAGGAATCTAAAAACATCTACTTTTTGCTAAATTATTTTGAAATTTTTCGAAAAAATTTTTGTCAAAATGTTTTTGGAAGCAATGTTGAGTGTACATGGAAACTCAACATACACTAATGCATCATTTTTCAAACGATCATAACTAATTTTTGTATTAAGCGTTTCTCAATGTAGTATAGTGCATTCGATGCGGATTTTTAAGCTGCGTCGATCTGTGTTATCAGTTTTGCGCTAGCTTAAAAAAGCACCGAGATATCAACTGATATAAGTTCCCACTTATATCCTCGATTTTCACCCTGAAGAATTAATTTTTTCGTTGAATAACATTGTCCATCGTCTTTGCCTTGAAAAACGGAATCTAAAAACATCTACTTTTCGCTAAATTATTTTGAAATTTTTCGAAAAAATTTTTGTCAAAATGTTTTTGGAAGCAATGTTGAGTGTACATGGAAACTCAACATACACTAATGCATCATTTTTCAAACGATCATAACTAATTTTTGTATTAAGCGTTTCTCAATGTAGTATAGTGCATTCGATGCGGATTTTTAAGCTGCGTCGATCTGTGTTATCAGTTTTGCGCTAGCTTAAAAAAGCACCGAGATATCAACTGATATAAGTTCCCACTTATATCCTCGATTTTCACCCTGAAGAATTAATTTTTTTGTTGAATAACATTGTCCATCGTTTTTGCCTTGAAAAACGGAATCTAAAAACATCTACTTTTCGCTAAATTATTTTGAAATTTTTCGAAAAAATTTTTGTCAAAATGTTTTTGGAAGCAATGTTGAGTGTACATGGAAACTCAACATACACTAATGCATCATTTTTCAAACGATCATAACTAATTTTTGTATTAAGCGTTTCTCAATGTAGTATAGTGCATTCGATGCGGATTTTTAAGCTGCGTCGATCTGTGTTATCAGTTTTGCGCTAGCTTAAAAAAGCACCGAGATATCAACTGATATAAGTTCCCACTTATATCCTCGATTTTCACCCTGAAGAATTAATTTTTTTGTTGAATAACATTGTCCATCGTTTTTGCCTTGAAAAACGGAATCTAAAAACATCTACTTTTCGCTAAATTATTTTGAAATTTTTCGAAAAAATTTTTGTCAAAATGTTTTTGGAAGCAATGTTGAGTGTACATGGAAACTCAACATACACTAATGCATCATTTTTCAAACGATCATAACTAATTTTTGTATTAAGCGTTTCTCAATGTAGTATAGTGCATTCGATGCGGATTTTTAAGCTGCGTCGATCTGTGTTATCAGTTTTGCGCTAGCTTAAAAAAGCACCGAGATATCAACTGATATAAGTTCCCACTTATATCCTCGATTTTCACCCTGAAGAATTAATTTTTTTGTTGAATAACATTGTCCATCGTTTTTGCCTTGAAAAACGGAATCTAAAAACATCTACTTTTCGCTAAATTATTTTGAAATTTTTCGAAAAAATTTTTGTCAAAATGTTTTTGGAAGCAATGTTGAGTGTACATGGAAACTCAACATACACTAATGCATCATTTTTCAAACGATCATAACTAATTTTTGTATTAAGCGTTTCTCAATGTAGTATAGTGCATTCGATGCGGATTTTTAAGCTGCGTCGATCTGTGTTATCAGATTTGCGCTAGCTTAAAAAAGCACCGAGATATCAACTGATATAAGTTCACACTTATATCCTCGATTTTCACCCTGAAGAATTAATTTTTTCGTTGAATAACATTGTCCATCGTCTTTGCCTTGAAAAACGGAATCTAAAAACATCTACTTTTCGCTAAATTATCTTGAAATTTTTCGAAAAAATTTTTGTCAAAATGTTTTTGGAAGCAATGTTGAGTGTACATGGAAACTCAACATACACTAATGCATCATTTTCCAAACGATCATAACTAATTTTTGTATTAAGCGTTTCTCAATGTAGTATAGTGCATTCGATGCGGATTTTTGAGCTGCGTCGATCTGTGTTATCAGATTTGCGCTAGCTTGAAAATGCACCGAGATATCAACTGATATAAGTTCACACTTATATCCTCGATTTTCACCCTGAAGAATTAATTTTTTCGTTGAATAACATTGTCCATCGTCTTTGCCTTGAAAAACGGAATCTAAAAACATCTACTTTTCGCTAAATTATCTTGAAATTTTTCGAAAAAATTTTTGTCAAAATGTTTTTGGAAGCAATGTTGAGTGTACATGGAAACTCAACATACACTAATGCATCATTTTTCAAACAATCATAACTAATTTTTGTATTAAGCGTTTCTCAATGTAGTATAGTGCATTCGATGCGGATTTTTAAGCTGCGTCGATCTGTGTTATCAGATTTGCGCTAGCTTAAAAAAGCACCGAGATATCAACTGATATAAGTTCACACTTATATCCTCGATTTTCACCCTGAAGAATTATTTTTTTCGTTGAATAACATTGTTCATCGTCTTTGCCTTGAAAAACGGAATCTAAAAACATCTACTTTTTGCTAAATTATTTTGAAATTTTTCGAAAAAAGTTTTGTCAAAATGTTTTTGGAAGCAATGTTGAGTGTACGTGGAAACTCAACATACACTAATGCATCATTTTTCAAACGATCATAACTAATTTTTGTATTAAGCGTTTCTCAATGTAGTATAGTGCATTCGATGCGGATTTTTAAGCTGCGTCGATCTGTGTTATCAGTTTTGCGCTAGCTTAAAAAAGCACCGAGATATCAACTGATATAAGTTCCCACTTATATCCTCGATTTTCACCCTGAAGAATTATTTTTTTCGTTGAATAACATTGTTCATCGTCTTTGCCTTGAAAAACGGAATCTAAAAACATCTACTTTTCGCTAAATTATCTTGAAATTTTTCGAAAAAATTTTTGTCAAAATGTTTTTGGAAGCAATGTTGAGTGTACATGGAAACTCAACATACACTAATGCATCATTTTTCAAACGATCATAACTAATTTTTGTATTAAGCGTTTCTCAATGTAGTATAGTGCATTCGATGCGGATTTTTGAGCTGCGTCGATCTGTGTTATCAGATTTGCGCTAGCTTGAAAATGCACCGAGATATCAACTGATATATGTTCACACTTATATCCTCGATTTTCACCCTGAAGAATTAATTTTTTCGTTGAATAACATTGTCCATCGTCTTTGCCTTGAAAAACGGAATCTAAAAACATCTACTTTTCGCTAAATTATCTTGAAATTTTTCGAAAAAATTTTTGTCAAAATGTTTTTGGAAGCAATGTTGAGTGTACATGGAAACTCAACATACACTAATGCATCATTTTTCAAACAATCATAACTAATTTTTGTATTAAGCGTTTCTCAATGTAGTATAGTGCATTCGATGCGGATTTTTAAGCTGCGTCGATCTGTGTTATCAGATTTGCGCTAGCTTAAAAAAGCACCGAGATATCAACTGATATAAGTTCACACTTATATCCTCGATTTTCACCCTGAAGAATTATTTTTTTCGTTGAATAACATTGTTCATCGTCTTTGCCTTGAAAAACGGAATCTAAAAACATCTACTTTTTGCTAAATTATTTTGAAATTTTTCGAAAAAAGTTTTGTCAAAATGTTTTTGGAAGCAATGTTGAGTGTACGTGGAAACTCAACATACACTAATGCATCATTTTTCAAACGATCATAACTAATTTTTGTATTAAGCGTTTCTCAATGTAGTATAGTGCATTCGATGCGGATTTTTAAGCTGCGTCGATCTGTGTTATCAGTTTTGCGCTAGCTTAAAAAAGCACCGAGATATCAACTGATATAAGTTCCCACTTATATCCTCGATTTTCACCCTGAAGAATTATTTTTTTCGTTGAATAACATTGTTCATCGTCTTTGCCTTGAAAAACGGAATCTAAAAACATCTACTTTTCGCTAAATTATCTTGAAATTTTTCGAAAAAATTTTTGTCAAAATGTTTTTGGAAGCAATGTTGAGTGTACATGGAAACTCAACATACACTAATGCATCATTTTTCAAACGATCATAACTAATTTTTGTATTAAGCGTTTCTCAATGTAGTATAGTGCATTCGATGCGGATTTTTGAGCTGCGTCGATCTGTGTTATCAGATTTGCGCTAGCTTGAAAATGCACCGAGATATCAACTGATATATGTTCACACTTATATCCTCGATTTTCACCCTGAAGAATTAATTTTTTCGTTGAATAACATTGTCCATCGTCTTTGCCTTGAAAAACGGAATCTAAAAACATCTACTTTTCGCTAAATTATTTTGAAATTTTTCGAAAAAATTTTTGTCAAAATGTTTTTGGAAGCAATGTTGAGTGTACATGGAAACTCAACATACACTAATGCATCATTTTTCAAACGATCATAACTAATTTTTGTATTAAGCGTTTCTCAATGTAGTATAGTGCATTCGATGCGGATTTTCAAGCTGCGTCGATCTGTGTTATCAGTTTTGCGCTAGCTTAAAAAAGCACCGAGATATCAACTGATATAAGTTCCCACTTATATCCTCGATTTTCACCCTGAAGAATTATTTTTTTCGTTGAATAACATTGTTCATCGTCTTTGCCTTGAAAAACGGAATCTAAAAACATCTACTTTTTGCTAAATTATCTTGAAATTTTTCGAAAAAATTTTTGTCAAAATGTTTTTGGAAGCAATGTTGAGTGTACATGGAAACTCAACATACACTAATGCATCATTTTTCAAACGATCATAACTAATTTTTGTATTAAGCGTTTCTCAATGTAGTATAGTGCATTCGATGCGGATTTTTGAGCTGCGTCGATCTGTGTTATCAGATTTGCGCTAGCTTAAAAAAGCACCGAGATATCAACTGATATAAGTTCACACTTATATCCTCGATTTTCACCCTGAAGAATTATTTTTTTCGTTGAATAACATTGTTCATCGTCTTTGCCTTGAAAAACGGAATCTAAAAACATCTACTTTTTGCTAAATTATTTTGAAATTTTTCGAAAAAATTTTTGTCAAAATGTTTTTGGAAGCAATGTTGAGTGTACATGGAAACTCAACATACACTAATGCATCATTTTTCAAACGATCATAACTAATTTTTGTATTAAGCGTTTCTCAATGTAGTATAGTGCATTCGATGCGGATTTTTAAGCTGCGTCGATCTGTGTTATCAGTTTTGCGCTAGCTTAAAAAAGCACCGAGATATCAACTGATATAAGTTCCCACTTATATCCTCGATTTTCACCCTGAAGAATTATTTTTTTCGTTGAATAACATTGTTCATCGTCTTTGCCTTGAAAAACGGAATCTAAAAACATCTACTTTTTGCTAAATTATCTTGAAATTTTTCGAAAAAATTTTTGTCAAAATGTTTTTGGAAGCAATGTTGAGTGTACATGGAAACTCAACATACACTAATGCATCATTTTTCAAACGATCATAACTAATTTTTGTATTAAGCGTTTCTCAATGTAGTATAGTGCATTCGATGCGGATTTTTGAGCTGCGTCGATCTGTGTTATCAGATTTGCGCTAGCTTAAAAAAGCACCGAGATATCAACTGATATAAGTTCACACTTATATCCTCGATTTTCACCCTGAAGAATTATTTTTTTCGTTGAATAACATTGTTCATCGTCTTTGCCTTGAAAAACGGAATCTAAAAACATCTACTTTTTGCTAAATTATTTTGAAATTTTTCGAAAAAATTTTTGTCAAAATGTTTTTGGAAGCAATGTTGAGTGTACATGGAAACTCAACATACACTAATGCATCATTTTTCAAACGATCATAACTAATTTTTGTATTAAGCGTTTCTCAATGTAGTATAGTGCATTCGATGCGGATTTTTAAGCTGCGTCGATCTGTGTTATCAGATTTGCGCTAGCTTAAAAAAGCACCGAGATATCAACTGATATAAGTTCACACTTATATCCTCGATTTTCACCCTGAAGAATTAATTTTTTCGTTGAATAACATTGTCCATCGTCTTTGCCTTGAAAAAAGGAATCTAAAAACATCTACTTTTTGCTAAATTATTTTGAAATTTTTCGAAAAAATTTTTGTCAAAATGTTTTTGGAAGCAATGTTGAGTGTACATGGAAACTCAACATACACTAATGCATCATTTTTCAAACGATCATAACTAATTTTTGTATTAAGCGTTTCTCAATGTAGTATAGTGCATTCGATGCGGATTTTTAAGCTGCGTCGATCTGTGTTATCAGTTTTGCGCTAGCTTAAAAAAGCACCGAGATATCAACTGATATAAGTTCCCACTTATATCCTCGATTTTCACCCTGAAGAATTATTTTTTTCGTTGAATAACATTGTCCATCGTCTTTGCTTTGAAAAACGGAATCTAAAAACATCTACTTTTTGCTAAATTATTTTGAAATTTTTCGAAAAAATTTTTGTCAAAATGTTTTTGGAAGCAATGTTGAGTGTACATGGAAACTCAACATACACTAATGCATCATTTTTCAAACGATCATAACTAATTTTTGTATTAAGCGTTTCTTAATGTAGTATAGTGCATTCGATGCGGATTTTTGAGCTGCGTCGATCTGTGTTATCAGATTTGCGCTAGCTTGAAAATGCACCGAGATATCAACTGATATAAGTTCACACTTATATCCTCAATTTTCACCCTGAAGAATTAATTTTTTCGTTGAATAACATTGTCCATCGTCTTTGCCTTGAAAAACGGAATCTAAAAACATCTACTTTTCGCTAAATTATCTTGAAATTTTTCGAAAAATTTTTTGTCAAAATGTTTTTGGAAGCAATGTTGAGTGTACATGGAAACTCAACATACACTAATGCATCATTTTTCAAACGATCATAACTAATTTTTGTATTAAGCGTTTCTCAATGTAGTATAGTGCATTCGATGCGGATTTTTGAGCTGCGTCGATCTGTGTTATCAGATTTGCGCTAGCTTGAAAATGCACCGAGATATCAACTGATATATGTTCACACTTATATCCTCGATTTTCACCCTGAAGAATTAATTTTTTCGTTGAATAACATTGTCCATCGTCTTTGCCTTGAAAAACGGAATCTAAAAACATCTACTTTTCGCTAAATTATCTTGAAATTTTTCGAAAAAATTTTTGTCAAAATGTTTTTGGAAGCAATGTTGAGTGTACATGGAAACTCAACATACACTAATGCATCATTTTTCAAACGATCATAACTAATTTTTGTATTAAGCGTTTCTCAATGTAGTATAGTGCATTCGATGCGGATTGTTGAGCTGCGTCGATCTGTGTTATCAGATTTGCGCTAGCTTAAAAATGCACCGAGATATCAACTGATATAAGTTCCCACTTATATCCTCGATTTTCACCCTGAAGAATTAATTTTTTCGTTGAATAACATTGTCCATCGTCTTTGCCTTGAAAAACGGAATCTAAAAACATCTACTTTTCGCTAAATTATTTTGAAATTTTTCGAAAAAATTTTTGTCAAAATGTTTTTGGAAGCAATGTTGAGTGTACATGGAAACTCAACATACACTAATGCATCATTTTTCAAACGATCATAACTAATTTTTGTATTAAGCGTTTCTCAATGTAGTATAGTGCATTCGATGCGGATTTTTAAGCTGCGTCGATCTGTGTTATCAGTTTTGCGCTAGCTTAAAAAAGCACCGAGATATCAACTGATATAAGTTCCCACTTATATCCTCGATTTTCACCCTGAAGAATTAATTTTTTCGTTGAATAACATTGTCCATCGTCTTTGCCTTGAAAAACGGAATCTAAAAACATCTACTTTTCGCTAAATTATTTTGAAATTTTTCGAAAAAATTTTTGTCAAAATGTTTTTGGAAGCAATGTTGAGTGTACATGGAAACTCAACATACACTAATGCATCATTTTTCAAACGATCATAACTAATTTTTGTATTAAGCGTTTCTCAATGTAGTATAGTGCATTCGATGCGGATTGTTGAGCTGCGTCGATCTGTGTTATCAGATTTGCGCTAGCTTAAAAATGCACCGAGATATCAACTGATATGAGTTCACACATATATCCTCGATTTTCACCCTGAAGAATTAATTTTTTCGTTGAATAACATTGTCCATCGTCTTTGCCTTGAAAAACGGAATCTAAAAACATCTACTTTTCGCTAAATTATCTTGAAATTTTTCGAAAAAATTTTTGTCAAAATGTTTTTGGAAGCAATGTTGAGTGTACATGGAAACTCAACATACACTAATGCATCATTTTTCAAACGATCATAACTAATTTTTGTATTAAGCGTTTCTCAATGTAGTATAGTGCATTCGATGCGGATTTTTGAGCTGCGTCGATCTGTGTTATCAGATTTGCGCTAGCTTGAAAATGCACCGAGATATCAACTGATATATGTTCACACTTATATCCTCGATTTTCACCCTGAAGAATTAATTTTTTCGTTGAATAACATTGTCCATCGTCTTTGCCTTGAAAAACGGAATCTAAAAACATCTACTTTTCGCTAAATTATCTTGAAATTTTTCGAAAAAATTTTTGTCAAAATGTTTTTGGAAGCAATGTTGAGTGTACATGGAAACTCAACATACACTAATGCATCATTTTTCAAACGATCATAACTAATTTTTGTATTAAGCGTTTCTCAATGTAGTATAGTGCATTCGATGCGGATTTTTAAGCTGCGTCGATCTGTGTTATCAGATTTGCGCTAGCTTAAAAAAGCACCGAGATATCAACTGATATAAGTTCACACTTATATCCTCGATTTTCACCCTGAAGAATTATTTTTTTCGTTGAATAACATTGTTCATCGTCTTTGCCTTGAAAAACGGAATCTAAAAACATCTACTTTTTGCTAAATTATTTTGAAATTTTTCGAAAAAATTTTTGTCAAAATGTTTTTGGAAGCAATGTTGAGTGTACATGGAAACTCAACATACACTAATGCATCATTTTTCAAACGATCATAACTAATTTTTGTATTAAGCGTTTCTCAATGTAGTATAGTGCATTCGATGCGGATTTTTAAGCTGCGTCGATCTGTGTTATCAGATTTGCGCTAGCTTAAAAAAGCACCGAGATATCAACTGATATAAGTTCACACTTATATCCTCGATTTTCACCCTGAAGAATTAATTTTTTCGTTGAATAACATTGTCCATCGTCTTTGCCTTGAAAAAAGGAATCTAAAAACATCTACTTTTTGCTAAATTATTTTGAAATTTTTCGAAAAAATTTTTGTCAAAATGTTTTTGGAAGCAATGTTGAGTGTACATGGAAACTCAACATACACTAATGCATCATTTTTCAAACGATCATAACTAATTTTTGTATTAAGCGTTTCTCAATGTAGTATAGTGCATTCGATGCGGATTTTTAAGCTGCGTCGATCTGTGTTATCAGTTTTGCGCTAGCTTAAAAAAGCACCGAGATATCAACTGATATAAGTTCCCACTTATATCCTCGATTTTCACCCTGAAGAATTATTTTTTTCGTTGAATAACATTGTCCATCGTCTTTGCTTTGAAAAACGGAATCTAAAAACATCTACTTTTTGCTAAATTATTTTGAAATTTTTCGAAAAAATTTTTGTCAAAATGTTTTTGGAAGCAATGTTGAGTGTACATGGAAACTCAACATACACTAATGCATCATTTTTCAAACGATCATAACTAATTTTTGTATTAAGCGTTTCTTAATGTAGTATAGTGCATTCGATGCGGATTTTTGAGCTGCGTCGATCTGTGTTATCAGATTTGCGCTAGCTTGAAAATGCACCGAGATATCAACTGATATAAGTTCACACTTATATCCTCAATTTTCACCCTGAAGAATTAATTTTTTCGTTGAATAACATTGTCCATCGTCTTTGCCTTGAAAAACGGAATCTAAAAACATCTACTTTTCGCTAAATTATCTTGAAATTTTTCGAAAAATTTTTTGTCAAAATGTTTTTGGAAGCAATGTTGAGTGTACATGGAAACTCAACATACACTAATGCATCATTTTTCAAACGATCATAACTAATTTTTGTATTAAGCGTTTCTCAATGTAGTATAGTGCATTCGATGCGGATTTTTGAGCTGCGTCGATCTGTGTTATCAGATTTGCGCTAGCTTGAAAATGCACCGAGATATCAACTGATATATGTTCACACTTATATCCTCGATTTTCACCCTGAAGAATTAATTTTTTCGTTGAATAACATTGTCCATCGTCTTTGCCTTGAAAAACGGAATCTAAAAACATCTACTTTTCGCTAAATTATCTTGAAATTTTTCGAAAAAATTTTTGTCAAAATGTTTTTGGAAGCAATGTTGAGTGTACATGGAAACTCAACATACACTAATGCATCATTTTTCAAACGATCATAACTAATTTTTGTATTAAGCGTTTCTCAATGTAGTATAGTGCATTCGATGCGGATTGTTGAGCTGCGTCGATCTGTGTTATCAGATTTGCGCTAGCTTAAAAATGCACCGAGATATCAACTGATATAAGTTCCCACTTATATCCTCGATTTTCACCCTGAAGAATTAATTTTTTCGTTGAATAACATTGTCCATCGTCTTTGCCTTGAAAAACGGAATCTAAAAACATCTACTTTTCGCTAAATTATTTTGAAATTTTTCGAAAAAATTTTTGTCAAAATGTTTTTGGAAGCAATGTTGAGTGTACATGGAAACTCAACATACACTAATGCATCATTTTTCAAACGATCATAACTAATTTTTGTATTAAGCGTTTCTCAATGTAGTATAGTGCATTCGATGCGGATTTTTAAGCTGCGTCGATCTGTGTTATCAGTTTTGCGCTAGCTTAAAAAAGCACCGAGATATCAACTGATATAAGTTCCCACTTATATCCTCGATTTTCACCCTGAAGAATTAATTTTTTCGTTGAATAACATTGTCCATCGTCTTTGCCTTGAAAAACGGAATCTAAAAACATCTACTTTTCGCTAAATTATTTTGAAATTTTTCGAAAAAATTTTTGTCAAAATGTTTTTGGAAGCAATGTTGAGTGTACATGGAAACTCAACATACACTAATGCATCATTTTTCAAACGATCATAACTAATTTTTGTATTAAGCGTTTCTCAATGTAGTATAGTGCATTCGATGCGGATTTTTAAGCTGCGTCGATCTGTGTTATCAGTTTTGCGCTAGCTTAAAAAAGCACCGAGATATCAACTGATATAAGTTCCCACTTATATCCTCGATTTTCACCCTGAAGAATTAATTTTTTCGTTGAATAACATTGTCCATCGTCTTTGCCTTGAAAAACGGAATCTAAAAACATCTACTTTTCGCTAAATTATTTTGAAATTTTTCGAAAAAATTTTTGTCAAAATGTTTTTGGAAGCAATGTTGAGTGTACATGGAAACTCAACATACACTAATGCATCATTTTTCAAACGATCATAACTAATTTTTGTATTAAGCGTTTCTCAATGTAGTATAGTGCATTCGATGCGGATTGTTGAGCTGCGTCGATCTGTGTTATCAGATTTGCGCTAGCTTAAAAATGCACCGAGATATCAACTGATATGAGTTCACACATATATCCTCGATTTTCACCCTGAAGAATTAATTTTTTCGTTGAATAACATTGTCCATCGTCTTTGCCTTGAAAAACGGAATCTAAAAACATCTACTTTTCGCTAAATTATCTTGAAATTTTTTGAAAAAATTTTTGTCAAAATGTTTTTGGAAGCAATGTTGAGTGTACATGGAAACTCAACATACACTAATGCATCATTTTTCAAACGATCATAACTAATTTTTGTATTAAGCGTTTCTCGATGTAGTATAGTGCATTCGATGCGGATTTTTGAGCTGCGTCGATCTGTGTTATCAGATTTGCGCTAGCTTGAAAATGCACCGAGATATCAACTGATATATGTTCACACTTATATCCTCGATTTTCACCCTGAAGAATTAATTTTTTCGTTGAATAACATTGTCCATCGTCTTTGCCTTGAAAAACGGAATCTAAAAACATCTACTTTTCGCTAAATTATCTTGAAATTTTTCGAAAAAATTTTTGTCAAAATGTTTTTGGAAGCAATGTTGAGTGTACATGGAAACTCAACATACACTAATGCATCATTTTTCAAACGATCATAACTAATTTTTGTATTAAGCGTTTCTCAATGTAGTATAGTGCATTCGATGCGGATTGTTGAGCTGCGTCGATCTGTGTTATCAGATTTGCGCTAGCTTGAAAATGCACCGAGATATCAACTGATATAAGTTCACACTTATATCCTCAATTTTCACCCTGAAGAATTAATTTTTTCGTTGAATAACATTGTCCATCGTCTTTGCCTTGAAAAACGGAATCTAAAAACATCTACTTTTTGCTAAATTATCTTGAAATTTTTCGAAAAAATTTTTGTCAAAATGTTTTTGGAAGCAATGTTGAGTGTACATGGAAACTCAACATACACTAATGCATCATTTTTCAAACGATCATAACTAATTTTTGTATTAAGCGTTTCTCAATGTAGTATAGTGCATTCGATGCGGATTTTTGAGCTGCGTCGATCTGTGTTATCAGTTTTGCGCTAGCTTAAAAAAGCACCGAGATATCAACTGATATAAGTTCCCACTTATATCCTCGATTTTCACCCTGAAGAATTAATTTTTTCGTTGAATAACATTGTCCATCGTCTTTGCCTTGAAAAACGGAATCTAAAAACATCTACTTTTCGCTAAATTATTTTGAAATTTTTCGAAAAAATTTTTGTCAAAATGTTTTTGGAAGCAATGTTGAGTGTACATGGAAACTCAACATACACTAATGCATCATTTTTCAAACGATCATAACTAATTTTTGTATTAAGCGTTTCTCAATGTAGTATAGTGCATTCGATGCGGATTGTTGAGCTGCGTCGATCTGTGTTATCAGATTTGCGCTAGCTTAAAAATGCACCGAGATATCAACTGATATGAGTTCACACATATATCCTCGATTTTCACCCTGAAGAATTAATTTTTTCGTTGAATAACATTGTCCATCGTCTTTGCCTTGAAAAAAGGAATCTAAAAACATCTACTTTTTGCTAAATTATTTTGAAATTTTTCGAAAAAATTTTTGTCAAAATGTTTTTGGAAGCAATGTTGAGTGTACATGGAAACTCAACATACACTAATGCATCATTTTTCAAACGATCATAACTAATTTTTGTATTAAGCGTTTCTCAATGTAGTATAGTGCATTCGATGCGGATTTTTAAGCTGCGTCGATCTGTGTTATCAGTTTTGCGCTAGCTTAAAAAAGCACCGAGATATCAACTGATATAAGTTCCCACTTATATCCTTACAGATCGACGCAGCTTAAAAATCCGCATCGAATGCACTATACTACATTGAGAAACGCTTAATACAAAAATTAGTTATGATCGTTTGAAAAATGATGCATTAGTGTATGTTGAGTTTCCATGTACACTCAACATTGCTTCCAAAAACATTTTGACAAAAATTTTTTCGAAAAATTTCAAAATAATTTAGCAAAAAGTAGATGTTTTTAGATTCCTTTTTTCAAGGCAAAGACGATGGACAATGTTATTCAACGAAAAAATTAATTCTTCAGGGTGAAAATCGAGGATATATGTGTGAACTCATATCAGTTGATATCTCGGTGCATTTTTAAGCTAGCGCAAATCTGATAACACAGATCGACGCAGCTCAACAATCCGCATCGAATGCACTATACTACATTGAGAAACGCTTAATACAAAAATTAGTTATGATCGTTTGAAAAATGATGCATTAGTGTATGTTGAGTTTCCATGTACACTCAACATTGCTTCCAAAAACATTTTGACAAAAATTTTTTCGAAAAATTTCAAAATAATTTAGCGAAAAGTAGATGTTTTTAGATTCCGTTTTTCAAGGCAAAGACGATGGACAATGTTATTCAACGAAAAAATTAATTCTTCAGGGTGAAAATCGAGGATATAAGTGGGAACTTATATCAGTTGATATCTCGGTGCTTTTTTAAGCTAGCGCAAAACTGATAACACAGATCGACGCAGCTTAAAAATCCGCATCGAATGCACTATACTACATTGAGAAACGCTTAATACAAAAATTAGTTATGATCGTTTGAAAAATGATGCATTAGTGTATGTTGAGTTTCCATGTACACTCAACATTGCTTCCAAAAACATTTTGACAAAAATTTTTTCGAAAAATTTCAAAATAATTTAGCGAAAAGTAGATGTTTTTAGATTACTACATTGAGAAACGCTTAATACAAAAATTAGTTATGATCGTTTGAAAAATGATGCATTAGTGTATGTTGAGTTTCCATGTACACTCAACATTGCTTCCAAAAACATTTTGACAAAAATTTTTTCGAAAAATTTCAAAATAATTTAGCAAAAAGTAGATGTTTTTAGATTCCGTTTTTCAAGGCAAAGACGATGGACAATGTTATTCAACGAAAAAAATAATTCTTCAGGGTGAAAATCGAGGATATAAGTGTGAACTTATATCAGTTGATATCTCGGTGCTTTTTTAAGCTAGCGCAAATCTGATAACACAGATCGACGCAGCTCAAAAATCCGCATCGAATGCACTATACTACATTGAGAAACGCTTAATACAAAAATTAGTTATGATTGTTTGAAAAATGATGCATTAGCAGATTTGCGCTAGCTTAAAAAAGCACCGAGATATCAACTGATATAAGTTCACACTTATATCCTCGATTTTCACCCTGAAGAATTATTTTTTTCGTTGAATAACATTGTCCATCGTCTTTGCCTTGAAAAACGGAATCTAAAAACATCTACTTTTTGCTAAATTATTTTGAAATTTTTCGAAAAAATTTTTGTCAAAATGTTTTTGGAAGCAATGTTGAGTGTACATGGAAACTCAACATACACTAATGCATCATTTTTCAAACGATCATAACTAATTTTTGTATTAAGCGTTTCTCAATGTAGTATAGTGCATTCGATGCGGATTTTTGAGCTGCGTCGATCTGTGTTATCAGATTTGCGCTAGCTTGAAAATGCACCGAGATATCAACTGATATAAGTTCACACTTATATCCTCGATTTTCACCCTGAAGAATTAATTTTTTCGATGAATAACATTGTCCATCGTCTTTGCCTTGAAAAACGGAATCTAAAAACATCTACTTTTCGCTAAATTATTTTGAAATTTTTCGAGAAAATTTTTGTCAAAATGTTTTTGGAAGCAATGTTGAGTGTACATGGAAACTCAACATACACTAATGCATCATTTTTCAAACGATCATAACTAATTTTTGTATTAAGCGTTTCTTAATGTAGTATAGTGCATTCGATGCGGATTTTTGAGCTGCGTCGATCTGTGTTATCAGATTTGCGCTAGCTTGAAAATGCACCGAGATATCAACTGATATAAGTTCACACTTATATCCTCGATTTTCACCCTGAAGAATTAATTTTTTCGATGAATAACATTGTCCATCGTCTTTGCCTTGAAAAACGGAATCTAAAAACATCTACTTTTCGCTAAATTATTTTGAAATTTTTCGAAAAAAATTTTTGTCTAAATGTTTTTGGAAGCAATGTTGAGTGTACATGGAAACTCAACATACACTAATGCATCATTTTTCAAACGATCATAACTAATTTTTGTATTAAGCGTTTCTTAATGTAGTATAGTGCATTCGATGCGGATTTTTAAGCTACGTCGATCTGTGTTATCAGATTTGCGCTAGCTTAAAAATGCACCGAGATATCAACTGATATAAGTTCACACTTATATCCTCGATTTTCACCCTGAAGAATTATTTTTTTCGTTGAATAACATTGTCCATCGTCTTTGCCTTGAAAAACGGAATCTAAAAACATCTACTTTTCGCTAAATTATTTTGAAATTTTTCGAAAAAATTTTTGTCAAAATGTTTTTGGAAGCAATGTTGAGTGTACATGGAAACTCAACATACACTAATGCATAATTTTTCAAACGATCATAACTAATTTTTGTATTAAGCGTTTCTTAATGTAGTATAGTGCATTCGATGCGGATTTTTGAGCTGCGTCGATCTGTGTTATCAGATTTGCGCTAGCTTGAAAATGCACCGAGATATCAACTGATATAAGTTCACACTTATATCCTCGATTTTCACCCTGAAGAATTAATTTTTTCGTTGAATAACATTGTCCATCGTCTTTGCCTTGAAAAACGGAATCTAAAAACATCTACTTTTCGCTAAATTATCTTGAAATTTTTCGAAAAAATTTTTGTCAAAATGTTTTTGGAAGCAATGTTGAGTGTACATGGAAACTCAACATACACTAATGCATCATTTTTCAAACGATCATAACTAATTTTTGTATTAAGCGTTTCTCAATGTAGTATAGTGCATTCGATGCGGATTTTTGAGCTGCGTCGATCTGTGTTATCAGATTTGCGCTAGCTTGAAAATGCACCGAGATATCAACTGATATAAGTTCACACTTATATCCTCGATTTTCACCCTGAAGAATTAATTTTTTCGTTGAATAACATTGTCCATCGTCTTTGCCTTGAAAAACGGAATCTAAAAACATCTACTTTTTGCTAAATTATTTTGAAATTTTTCGAAAAAATTTTTGTCAAAATGTTTTTGGAAGCAATGTTGAGTGTACATGGAAACTCAACATACACTAATGCATCATTTTTCAAACGATCATAACTAATTTTTGTATTAAGCGTTTCTCAATGTAGTATAGTGCATTCGATGCGGATTTTTGAGCTGCGTCGATCTGTGTTATCAGATTTGCGCTAGCTTGAAAATGCACCGAGATATCAACTGATATAAGTTCACACTTATATCCTCGATTTTCACCCTGAAGAATTAATTTTTTCGATGAATAACATTGTCCATCGTCTTTGCCTTGAAAAACGGAATCTAAAAACATCTACTTTTCGCTAAATTATTTTGAAATTTTTCGAGAAAATTTTTGTCAAAATGTTTTTGGAAGCAATGTTGAGTGTACATGGAAACTCAACATACACTAATGCATCATTTTTCAAACGATCATAACTAATTTTTGTATTAAGCGTTTCTTAATGTAGTATAGTGCATTCGATGCGGATTTTTGAGCTGCGTCGATCTGTGTTATCAGATTTGCGCTAGCTTGAAAATGCACCGAGATATCAACTGATATAAGTTCACACTTATATCCTCGATTTTCACCCTGAAGAATTAATTTTTTCGATGAATAACATTGTCCATCGTCTTTGCCTTGAAAAACGGAATCTAAAAACATCTACTTTTCGCTAAATTATTTTGAAATTTTTCGAAAAAAATTTTTGTCTAAATGTTTTTGGAAGCAATGTTGAGTGTACATGGAAACTCAACATACACTAATGCATCATTTTTCAAACGATCATAACTAATTTTTGTATTAAGCGTTTCTTAATGTAGTATAGTGCATTCGATGCGGATTTTTAAGCTACGTCGATCTGTGTTATCAGATTTGCGCTAGCTTAAAAATGCACCGAGATATCAACTGATATAAGTTCACACTTATATCCTCGATTTTCACCCTGAAGAATTATTTTTTTCGTTGAATAACATTGTCCATCGTCTTTGCCTTGAAAAACGGAATCTAAAAACATCTACTTTTCGCTAAATTATTTTGAAATTTTTCGAAAAAATTTTTGTCAAAATGTTTTTGGAAGCAATGTTGAGTGTACATGGAAACTCAACATACACTAATGCATAATTTTTCAAACGATCATAACTAATTTTTGTATTAAGCGTTTCTTAATGTAGTATAGTGCATTCGATGCGGATTTTTGAGCTGCGTCGATCTGTGTTATCAGATTTGCGCTAGCTTGAAAATGCACCGAGATATCAACTGATATAAGTTCACACTTATATCCTCGATTTTCACCCTGAAGAATTAATTTTTTCGTTGAATAACATTGTCCATCGTCTTTGCCTTGAAAAACGGAATCTAAAAACATCTACTTTTCGCTAAATTATCTTGAAATTTTTCGAAAAAATTTTTGTCAAAATGTTTTTGGAAGCAATGTTGAGTGTACATGGAAACTCAACATACACTAATGCATCATTTTTCAAACGATCATAACTAATTTTTGTATTAAGCGTTTCTCAATGTAGTATAGTGCATTCGATGCGGATTTTTGAGCTGCGTCGATCTGTGTTATCAGATTTGCGCTAGCTTGAAAATGCACCGAGATATCAACTGATATAAGTTCACACTTATATCCTCGATTTTCACCCTGAAGAATTAATTTTTTCGTTGAATAACATTGTCCATCGTCTTTGCCTTGAAAAACGGAATTTAAAAACATCTACTTTTCGCTAAATTATCTTGAAATTTTTCGAAAAAATTTTTGTCAAAATGTTTTTGGAAGCAATGTTGAGTGTACATGGAAACTCAACATACACTAATGCATCATTTTTCAAACAATCATAACTAATTTTTGTATTAAGCGTTTCTCAATGTAGTATAGTGCATTCGATGCGGATTTTTGAGCTGCGTCGATCTGTGTTATCAGATTTGCGCTAGCTTGAAAATGCACCGAGATATCAACTGATATATGTTCACACTTATATCCTCGATTTTCACCCTGAAGAATTAATTTTTTCGTTGAATAACATTGTCCATCGTCTTTGCCTTGAAAAACGGAATCTAAAAACATCTACTTTTCGCTAAATTTTCTTGAAATTTTTCGAAAAAATTTTTGTCAAAATGTTTTTGGAAGCAATGTTGAGTGTACATGGAAACTCAACATACACTAATGCATCATTTTTCAAACGATCATAACTAATTTTTGTATTAAGCGTTTCTCAATGTAGTATAGTGCATTCGATGCGGATTTTTGAGCTGCGTCGATCTGTGTTATCAGATTTGCGCTAGCTTGAAAATGCACCGAGATATCAACTGATATAAGTTCACACTTATATCCTCGATTTTCACCCTGAAGAATTAATTTTTTCGTTGAATAACATTGTCCATCGTCTTTGCCTTGAAAAACGGAATCTAAAAACATCTACTTTTCGCTAAATTATCTTGAAATTTTTCGAAAAAATTTTTGTCAAAATGTTTTTGGAAGCAATGTTGAGTGTACATGGAAACTCAACATACACTAATGCATCATTTTTCAAACGATCATAACTAATTTTTGTATTAAGCGTTTCTCAATGTAGTATAGTGCATTCGATGCGGATTTTTAAGCTGCGTCGATCTGTGTTATCAGATTTGCGCTAGCTTAAAAAAGCACCGAGATATCAACTGATATAAGTTCACACTTATATCCTCGATTTTCACCCTGAAGAATTATTTTTTTCGTTGAATAACATTGTTCATCGTCTTTGCCTTGAAAAACGGAATCTAAAAACATCTACTTTTTGCTAAATTATTTTGAAATTTTTCGAAAAAATTTTTGTCAAAATGTTTTTGGAAGCAATGTTGAGTGTACATGGAAACTCAACATACACTAATGCATCATTTTTCAAACGATCATAACTAATTTTTGTATTAAGCGTTTCTCAATGTAGTATAGTGCATTCGATGCGGATTTTTAAGCTGCGTCGATCTGTGTTATCAGATTTGCGCTAGCTTAAAAAAGCACCGAGATATCAACTGATATAAGTTCACACTTATATCCTCGATTTTCACCCTGAAGAATTAATTTTTTCGTTGAATAACATTGTCCATCGTCTTTGCCTTGAAAAAAGGAATCTAAAAACATCTACTTTTTGCTAAATTATTTTGAAATTTTTCGAAAAAATTTTTGTCAAAATGTTTTTGGAAGCAATGTTGAGTGTACATGGAAACTCAACATACACTAATGCATCATTTTTCAAACGATCATAACTAATTTTTGTATTAAGCGTTTCTCAATGTAGTATAGTGCATTCGATGCGGATTTTTAAGCTGCGTCGATCTGTGTTATCAGTTTTGCGCTAGCTTAAAAAAGCAACGAGATATCAACTGATATAAGTTCCCACTTATATCCTCGATTTTCACCCTGAAGAATTATTTTTTTCGTTGAATAACATTGTCCATCGTCTTTGCTTTGAAAAACGGAATCTAAAAACATCTACTTTTTGCTAAATTATTTTGAAATTTTTCGAAAAAATTTTTGTCAAAATGTTTTTGGAAGCAATGTTGAGTGTACATGGAAACTCAACATACACTAATGCATCATTTTTCAAACGATCATAACTAAATTTTGTATTAAGCGTTTCTTAATGTAGTATAGTGCATTCGATGCGGATTTTTGAGCTGCGTCGATCTGTGTTATCAGATTTGCGCTAGCTTGAAAATGCACCGAGATATCAACTGATATAAGTTCACACTTATATCCTCAATTTTCACCCTGAAGAATTAATTTTTTCGTTGAATAACATTGTCCATCGTCTTTGCCTTGAAAAACGGAATCTAAAAACATCTACTTTTCGCTAAATTATCTTGAAATTTTTCGAAAAATTTTTTGTCAAAATGTTTTTGGAAGCAATGTTGAGTGTACATGGAAACTCAACATACACTAATGCATCATTTTTCAAACGATCATAACTAATTTTTGTATTAAGCGTTTCTCAATGTAGTATAGTGCATTCGATGCGGATTTTTGAGCTGCGTCGATCTGTGTTATCAGATTTGCGCTAGCTTGAAAATGCACCGAGATATCAACTGATATATGTTCACACTTATATCCTCGATTTTCACCCTGAAGAATTAATTTTTTCGTTGAATAACATTGTCCATCGTCTTTGCCTTGAAAAACGGAATCTAAAAACATCTACTTTTCGCTAAATTATCTTGAAATTTTTCGAAAAAATTTTTGTCAAAATGTTTTTGGAAGCAATGTTGAGTGTACATGGAAACTCAACATACACTAATGCATCATTTTTCAAACGATCATAACTAATTTTTGTATTAAGCGTTTCTCAATGTAGTATAGTGCATTCGATGCGGATTGTTGAGCTGCGTCGATCTGTGTTATCAGATTTGCGCTAGCTTAAAAATGCACCGAGATATCAACTGATATAAGTTCCCACTTATATCCTCGATTTTCACCCTGAAGAATTAATTTTTTCGTTGAATAACATTGTCCATCGTCTTTGCCTTGAAAAACGGAATCTAAAAACATCTACTTTTCGCTAAATTATTTTGAAATTTTTCGAAAAAATTTTTGTCAAAATGTTTTTGGAAGCAATGTTGAGTGTACATGGAAACTCAACATACACTAATGCATCATTTTTCAAACGATCATAACTAATTTTTGTATTAAGCGTTTCTCAATGTAGTATAGTGCATTCGATGCGGATTTTTAAGCTGCGTCGATCTGTGTTATCAGTTTTGCGCTAGCTTAAAAAAGCACCGAGATATCAACTGATATAAGTTCCCACTTATATCCTCGATTTTCACCCTGAAGAATTAATTTTTTCGTTGAATAACATTGTCCATCGTCTTTGCCTTGAAAAACGGAATCTAAAAACATCTACTTTTCGCTAAATTATTTTGAAATTTTTCGAAAAAATTTTTGTCAAAATGTTTTTGGAAGCAATGTTGAGTGTACATGGAAACTCAACATACACTAATGCATCATTTTTCAAACGATCATAACTAATTTTTGTATTAAGCGTTTCTCAATGTAGTATAGTGCATTCGATGCGGATTGTTGAGCTGCGTCGATCTGTGTTATCAGATTTGCGCTAGCTTAAAAATGCACCGAGATATCAACTGATATGAGTTCACACATATATCCTCGATTTTCACCCTGAAGAATTAATTTTTTCGTTGAATAACATTGTCCATCGTCTTTGCCTTGAAAAACGGAATCTAAAAACATCTACTTTTCGCTAAATTATCTTGAAATTTTTCGAAAAAATTTTTGTCAAAATGTTTTTGGAAGCAATGTTGAGTGTACATGGAAACTCAACATACACTAATGCATCATTTTTCAAACGATCATAACTAATTTTTGTATTAAGCGTTTCTCAATGTAGTATAGTGCATTCGATGCGGATTTTTGAGCTGCGTCGATCTGTGTTATCAGATTTGCGCTAGCTTGAAAATGCACCGAGATATCAACTGATATATGTTCACACTTATATCCTCGATTTTCACCCTGAAGAATTAATTTTTTCGTTGAATAACATTGTCCATCGTCTTTGCCTTGAAAAACGAAATCTAAAAACATCTACTTTTCGCTAAATTATCTTGAAATTTTTCGAAAAAATTTTTGTCAAAATGTTTTTGGAAGCAATGTTGAGTGTACATGGAAACTCAACATACACTAATGCATCATTTTTCAAACGATCATAACTAATTTTTGTATTAAGCGTTTCTCAATGTAGTATAGTGCATTCGATGCGGATTGTTGAGCTGCGTCGATCTGTGTTATCAGATTTGCGCTAGCTTGAAAATGCACCGAGATATCAACTGATATAAGTTCACACTTATATCCTCAATTTTCACCCTGAAGAATTAATTTTTTCGTTGAATAACATTGTCCATCGTCTTTGCCTTGAAAAACGAAATCTAAAAACATCTACTTTTCGCTAAATTATCTTGAAATTTTTCGAAAAAATTTTTGTCAAAATGTTTTTGGAAGCAATGTTGAGTGTACATGGAAACTCAACATACACTAATGCATCATTTTTCAAACGATCATAACTAATTTTTGTATTAAGCGTTTCTCAATGTAGTATAGTGCATTCGATGCGGATTTTTGAGCTGCGTCGATCTGTGTTATCAGATTTGCGCTAGCTTGAAAATGCACCGAGATATCAACTGATATATGTTCACACTTATATCCTCGATTTTCACCCTGAAGAATTAATTTTTTCGTTGAATAACATTGTCCATCGTCTTTGCCTTGAAAAACGGAATCTAAAAACATCTACTTTTCGCTAAATTATCTTGAAATTTTTCGAAAAAATTTTTGTCAAAATGTTTTTGGAAGCAATGTTGAGTGTACATGGAAACTCAACATACACTAATGCATCATTTTTCAAACGATCATAACTAATTTTTGTATTAAGCGTTTCTCAATGTAGTATAGTGCATTCGATGCGGATTGTTGAGCTGCGTCGATCTGTGTTATCAGATTTGCGCTAGCTTAAAAATGCACCGAGATATCAACTGATATGAGTTCACACATATATCCTCGATTTTCACCCTGAAGAATTAATTTTTTCGTTGAATAACATTGTCCATCGTCTTTGCCTTGAAAAAAGGAATCTAAAAACATCTACTTTTTGCTAAATTATTTTGAAATTTTTCGAAAAAATTTTTGTCAAAATGTTTTTGGAAGCAATGTTGAGTGTACATGGAAACTCAACATACACTAATGCATCATTTTTCAAACGATCATAACTAATTTTTGTATTAAGCGTTTCTCAATGTAGTATAGTGCATTCGATGCGGATTTTTAAGCTGCGTCGATCTGTGTTATCAGTTTTGCGCTAGCTTAAAAAAGCACCGAGATATCAACTGATATAAGTTCCCACTTATATCCTCGATTTTCACCCTGAAGAATTAATTTTTTCGTTGAATAACATTGTCCATCGTCTTTGCCTTGAAAAACGGAATCTAAAAACATCTACTTTTCGCTAAATTATTTTGAAATTTTTCGAAAAAATTTTTGTCAAAATGTTTTTGGAAGCAATGTTGAGTGTACATGGAAACTCAACATACACTAATGCATCATTTTTCAAACGATCATAACTAATTTTTGTATTAAGCGTTTCTCAATGTAGTATAGTGCATTCGATGCGGATTGTTGAGCTGCGTCGATCTGTGTTATCAGATTTGCGCTAGCTTAAAAATGCACCGAGATATCAACTGATATGAGTTCACACATATATCCTCGATTTTCACCCTGAAGAATTAATTTTTTCGTTGAATAACATTGTCCATCGTCTTTGCCTTGAAAAAAGGAATCTAAAAACATCTACTTTTTGCTAAATTATTTTGAAATTTTTCGAAAAAATTTTTGTCAAAATGTTTTTGGAAGCAATGTTGAGTGTACATGGAAACTCAACATACACTAATGCATCATTTTTCAAACGATCATAACTAATTTTTGTATTAAGCGTTTCTCAATGTAGTATAGTGCATTCGATGCGGATTTTTAAGCTGCGTCGATCTGTGTTATCAGTTTTGCGCTAGCTTAAAAAAGCACCGAGATATCAACTGATATAAGTTCCCACTTATATCCTTACAGATCGACGCAGCTTAAAAATCCGCATCGAATGCACTATACTACATTGAGAAACGCTTAATACAAAAATTAGTTATGATCGTTTGAAAAATGATGCATTAGTGTATGTTGAGTTTCCATGTACACTCAACATTGCTTCCAAAAACATTTTGACAAAAATTTTTTCGAAAAATTTCAAAATAATTTAGCAAAAAGTAGATGTTTTTAGATTCCTTTTTTCGAGGCAAAGACGATGGACAATGTTATTCAACGAAAAAATTAATTCTTCAGGGTGAAAATCGAGGATATATGTGTGAACTCATATCAGTTGATATCTCGGTGCATTTTTAAGCTAGCGCAAATCTGATAACACAGATCGACGCAGCTCAACAATCCGCATCGAATGCACTATACTACATTGAGAAACGCTTAATACAAAAATTAGTTATGATCGTTTGAAAAATGATGCATTAGTGTATGTTGAGTTTCCATGTACACTCAACATTGCTTCCAAAAACATTTTGACAAAAATTTTTTCGAAAAATTTCAAAATAATTTAGCGAAAAGTAGATGTTTTTAGATTCCGTTTTTCAAGGCAAAGACGATGGACAATGTTATTCAACGAAAAAATTAATTCTTCAGGGTGAAAATCGAGGATATAAGTGGGAACTTATATCAGTTGATATCTCGGTGCTTTTTTAAGCTAGCGCAAAACTGATAACACAGATCGACGCAGCTTAAAAATCCGCATCGAATGCACTATACTACATTGAGAAACGCTTAATACAAAAATTAGTTATGATCGTTTGAAAAATGATGCATTAGTGTATGTTGAGTTTCCATGTACACTCAACATTGCTTCCAAAAACATTTTGACAAAAATTTTTTCGAAAAATTTCAAAATAATTTAGCGAAAAGTAGATGTTTTTAGATTACTACATTGAGAAACGCTTAATACAAAAATTAGTTATGATCGTTTGAAAAATGATGCATTAGTGTATGTTGAGTTTCCATGTACACTCAACATTGCTTCCAAAAACATTTTGACAAAAATTTTTTCGAAAAATTTCAAAATAATTTAGCAAAAAGTAGATGTTTTTAGATTCCGTTTTTCAAGGCAAAGACGATGGACAATGTTATTCAACGAAAAAAATAATTCTTCAGGGTGAAAATCGAGGATATAAGTGTGAACTTATATCAGTTGATATCTCGGTGCTTTTTTAAGCTAGCGCAAATCTGATAACACAGATCGACGCAGCTCAAAAATCCGCATCGAATGCACTATACTACATTGAGAAACGCTTAATACAAAAATTAGTTATGATTGTTTGAAAAATGATGCATTAGCAGATTTGCGCTAGCTTAAAAAAGCACCGAGATATCAACTGATATAAGTTCACACTTATATCCTCGATTTTCACCCTGAAGAATTATTTTTTTCGTTGAATAACATTGTCCATCGTCTTTGCCTTGAAAAACGGAATCTAAAAACATCTACTTTTTGCTAAATTATTTTGAAATTTTTCGAAAAAATTTTTGTCAAAATGTTTTTGGAAGCAATGTTGAGTGTACATGGAAACTCAACATACACTAATGCATCATTTTTCAAACGATCATAACTAATTTTTGTATTAAGCGTTTCTCAATGTAGTATAGTGCATTCGATGCGGATTTTTGAGCTGCGTCGATCTGTGTTATCAGATTTGCGCTAGCTTGAAAATGCACCGAGATATCAACTGATATAAGTTCACACTTATATCCTCGATTTTCACCCTGAAGAATTAATTTTTTCGATGAATAACATTGTCCATCGTCTTTGCCTTGAAAAACGGAATCTAAAAACATCTACTTTTCGCTAAATTATTTTGAAATTTTTCGAGAAAATTTTTGTCAAAATGTTTTTGGAAGCAATGTTGAGTGTACATGGAAACTCAACATACACTAATGCATCATTTTTCAAACGATCATAACTAATTTTTGTATTAAGCGTTTCTTAATGTAGTATAGTGCATTCGATGCGGATTTTTGAGCTGCGTCGATCTGTGTTATCAGATTTGCGCTAGCTTGAAAATGCACCGAGATATCAACTGATATAAGTTCACACTTATATCCTCGATTTTCACCCTGAAGAATTAATTTTTTCGATGAATAACATTGTCCATCGTCTTTGCCTTGAAAAACGGAATCTAAAAACATCTACTTTTCGCTAAATTATTTTGAAATTTTTCGAAAAAAATTTTTGTCTAAATGTTTTTGGAAGCAATGTTGAGTGTACATGGAAACTCAACATACACTAATGCATCATTTTTCAAACGATCATAACTAATTTTTGTATTAAGCGTTTCTTAATGTAGTATAGTGCATTCGATGCGGATTTTTAAGCTACGTCGATCTGTGTTATCAGATTTGCGCTAGCTTAAAAATGCACCGAGATATCAACTGATATAAGTTCACACTTATATCCTCGATTTTCACCCTGAAGAATTATTTTTTTCGTTGAATAACATTGTCCATCGTCTTTGCCTTGAAAAACGGAATCTAAAAACATCTACTTTTCGCTAAATTATTTTGAAATTTTTCGAAAAAATTTTTGTCAAAATGTTTTTGGAAGCAATGTTGAGTGTACATGGAAACTCAACATACACTAATGCATAATTTTTCAAACGATCATAACTAATTTTTGTATTAAGCGTTTCTTAATGTAGTATAGTGCATTCGATGCGGATTTTTGAGCTGCGTCGATCTGTGTTATCAGATTTGCGCTAGCTTGAAAATGCACCGAGATATCAACTGATATAAGTTCACACTTATATCCTCGATTTTCACCCTGAAGAATTAATTTTTTCGTTGAATAACATTGTCCATCGTCTTTGCCTTGAAAAACGGAATCTAAAAACATCTACTTTTCGCTAAATTATCTTGAAATTTTTCGAAAAAATTTTTGTCAAAATGTTTTTGGAAGCAATGTTGAGTGTACATGGAAACTCAACATACACTAATGCATCATTTTTCAAACGATCATAACTAATTTTTGTATTAAGCGTTTCTCAATGTAGTATAGTGCATTCGATGCGGATTTTTGAGCTGCGTCGATCTGTGTTATCAGATTTGCGCTAGCTTGAAAATGCACCGAGATATCAACTGATATAAGTTCACACTTATATCCTCGATTTTCACCCTGAAGAATTAATTTTTTCGTTGAATAACATTGTCCATCGTCTTTGCCTTGAAAAACGGAATTTAAAAACATCTACTTTTCGCTAAATTATCTTGAAATTTTTCGAAAAAATTTTTGTCAAAATGTTTTTGGAAGCAATGTTGAGTGTACATGGAAACTCAACATACACTAATGCATCATTTTTCAAACAATCATAACTAATTTTTGTATTAAGCGTTTCTCAATGTAGTATAGTGCATTCGATGCGGATTTTTGAGCTGCGTCGATCTGTGTTATCAGATTTGCGCTAGCTTAAAAAAGCACCGAGATATCAACTGATATAAGTTCACACTTATATCCTCGATTTTCACCCTGAAGAATCATTTTTTTCGTTGAATAACATTGTCCATCGTCTTTGCCTAGAAAAACGGAATCTAAAAACATCTACTTTTCGCTAAATTATCTTGAAATTTTTCGAAAAAATTTTGTCAAAATGTTTTTGGAAGCAATGTTGAGTGTACATGGAAACTCAACATACACTAATGCATCATTTTTCAAACGATCATAACTAATTTTTGTATTAAGCGTTTCTCAATGTAGTATAGTGCATTCGATGCGGATTTTTGAGCTGCGTCGATCTGTGTTATCAGATTTGCGCTAGCTTAAAAAAGCACCGAGATATCAACTGATATAAGTTCACACTTATATCCTCGATTTTCACCCTGAAGAATTATTTTTTTCGTTGAATAACAATGTCCATCGTCTTTGCCTTGAAAAACGGAATCTAAAAACATCTACTTTTTGCTAAATTATTTTGAAATTTTTCGAAAAAATTTGTGTCAAAATGTTTTTGGAAGCAATGTTGAGTGTACATGGAAACTCAACATACACTAATGCATCATTTTTCAAACGATCATAACTAATTTTTGTATTAAGCGTTTCTCAATGTAGTATAGTGCATTCGATGCGGATTTTTGAGCTGCGTCGATCTGTGTTATCAGATTTGCGCTAGCTTGAAAATGCACCGAGATATCAACTGATATAAGTTCACACTTATATGCTCGATTTTCACCCTGAAGAATTAATTTTTTCGATGAATAACATTGTCCATCGTCTTTGCCTTGAAAAACGGAATCTAAAAACATCTACTTTTCGCTAAATTATTTTGAAATTTTTCGAAAAAATTTTTGTCAAAATGTTTTTGGAAGCAATGTTGTGTGTACATGGAAACTCAACATACACTAATGCATCATTTTTCAAACGATCATAACTAATTTTTGTATTAAGCGTTTCTTAATGTAGTATAGTGCATTCGATGCGGATTTTTGAGCTGCGTCGATCTGTGTTATCAGATTTGCGCTAGCTTAAAAATGCACCGAGATATCAACTGATATAAGTTCACACTTATATCCTCGATTTTCACCCTGAAGAATTATTTTTTTCGTTGAATAACATTGTCCATCGTCTTTGCCTTGAAAAACGGAATCTAAAAACATCTACTTTTCGCTAAATTATTTTGAAATTTTTCGAAAAAATCTTTGTCAAAATGTTTTTGGAAGCAATGTTGAGTGTACATGGAAACTCAACATACACTAATGCATCATTTTTCAAACGATCATAACTAATTTTTGTATTAAGCGTTTCTTAATGTAGTATAGTGCATTCGATGCGGATTTTTGAGCTGCGTCGATCTGTGTTATCAGATTTGCGCTAGCTTGAAAATGCACCGAGATATCAACTGATATAAGTTCACACTTATATCTTCGATTTTCACCCTGAAGAATTAATTTTTTCGTTGAATAACATTGTCCATCGTCTTTGCCTTGAAAAACGGAATCTAAAAACATCTACTTTTCGCTAAATTATCTTGAAATTTTTCGAAAAAATTTTTGTCAAAATGTTTTTGGAAGCAATGTTGAGTGTACATGGAAACTCAACATACACTAATGCATCATTTTTCAAACGATCATAACTAATTTTTGTATTAAGCGTTTCTCAATGTAGTATAGTGCATTCGATGCGGATTTTTGAGCTGCGTCGATCTGTGTTATCAGATTTGCGCTAGCTTGAAAATGCACCGAGATATCAACTGATATAAGTTCACACTTATATCCTCGATTTTCACCCTGAAGAATTAATTTTTTTGTTGAATAACATTGTCCATCGTCTTTGCCTTGAAAAACGGAATCTAAAAACATCTACTTTTTGCTAAATTATTTTGAAATTTTTCGAAAAAATTTTTGTCAAAATGTTTTTGGAAGCAATGTTGAGTGTACATGGAAACTCAACATACACTAATGCATCATTTTTCAAACGATCATAACTAATTTTTGTATTAAGCGTTTCTCAATGTAGTATAGTGCATTCGATGCGGATTTTTAAGCTGCGTCGATCAGTGTTATCAGATTTGCGCTAGCTTAAAAAAGCACCGAGATATCAACTGATATAAGTTCACACTTATATCCTCGATTTTCACCCTGAAGAATTAATTTTTTCGTTGAATAACATTGTCCATCGTCTTTGCCTTGAAAAAAGGAATCTAAAAACATCTACTTTTTGCTAAATTATTTTGAAATTTTTCGAAAAAATTTTTGTCAAAATGTTTTTGGAAGCAATGTTGAGTGTACATGGAAACTCAACATACACTAATGCATCATTTTTCAAACGATCATAACTAATTTTTGTATTAAGCGTTTCTCAATGTAGTATAGTGCATTCGATGCGGATTTTTAAGCTACGTCGATCTGTGTTATCAGATTTGCGCTAGCTTAAAAATGCACCGAGATATCAACTGATATAAGTTCACACTTATATCCTCGATTTTCACCCTGAAGAATTATTTTTTTCGTTGAATAACATTGTCCATCGTCTTTGCCTTGAAAAACGGAATCTAAAAACATCTACTTTTTGCTAAATTATTTTGAAATTTTTCGAAAAAATTTTTGTCAAAATGTTTTTGGAAGCAATGTTGAGTGTACATGGAAACTCAACATACACTAATGCATCATTTTTCAAACGATCATAACTAATTTTTGTATTAAGCGTTTCTCAATGTAGTATAGTGCATTCGATGCGGATTTTTAAGCTGCGTCGATCTGTGTTATCAGATTTGCGCTAGCTTAAAAAAGCACCGAGATATCAACTGATATAAGTTCACACTTATATCCTCGATTTTCACCCTGAAGAATTAATTTTTTCGTTGAATAACATTGTCCATCGTCTTTGCCTTGAAAAAAGGAATCTAAAAACATCTACTTTTTGCTAAATTATTTTGAAATTTTTCGAAAAAATTTTTGTCAAAATGTTTTTGGAAGCAATGTTGAGTGTACATGGAAACTCAACATACACTAATGCATCATTTTTCAAACGATCATAACTAATTTTTGTATTAAGCGTTTCTCAATGTAGTATAGTGCATTCGATGCGGATTTTTGAGCTGCGTCGATCTGTGTTATCAGTTTTGCGCTAGCTTAAAAAAGCACCGAGATATCAACTGATATAAGTTCCCACTTATATCCTCGATTTTCACCCTGAAGAATTATTTTTTTCGTTGAATAACATTGTCCATCGTCTTTGCTTTGAAAAACGGAATCTAAAAACATCTACTTTTTGCTAAATTATTTTGAAATTTTTCGAAAAAATTTTTGTCAAAATGTTTTTGGAAGCAATGTTGAGTGTACATGGAAACTCAACATACACTAATGCATCATTTTTCAAACGATCATAACTAATTTTTGTATTAAGCGTTTCTCAATGTAGTATAGTGCATTCGATGCGGATTTTTGAGCTGCGTCGATCTGTGTTATCAGATTTGCGCTAGCTTAAAAATGCACCGAGATATCAACTGATATGAGTTCACACATAAATCCTCGATTTTCACCCTGAAGAATTAATTTTTTCGTTGAATAACATTGTCCATCGTCTTTGCCTTGAAAAAAGGAATCTAAAAACATCTACTTTTTGCTAAATTATTTTGAAATTTTTCGAAAAAATTTTTGTCAAAATGTTTTTGGAAGCAATGTTGAGTGTACATGGAAACTCAACATACACTAATGCATCATTTTTCAAACGATCATAACTAATTTTTGTATTAAGCGTTTCTCAATGTAGTATAGTGCATTCGATGCGGATTTTTAAGCTGCGTCGATCTGTGTTATCAGTTTTGCGCTAGCTTAAAAAAGCACCGAGATATCAACTGATATAAGTTCCCACTTATATCCTCGATTTTCACCCTGAAGAATTAATTTTTTCGTTGAATAACATTGTCCATCGTCTTTGCCTTGAAAAACGGAATCTAAAAACATCTACTTTTCGCTAAATTATTTTGAAATTTTTCGAAAAAATTTTTGTCAAAATGTTTTTGGAAGCAATGTTGAGTGTACATGGAAACTCAACATACACTAATGCATCATTTTTCAAACGATCATAACTAATTTTTGTATTAAGCGTTTCTCAATGTAGTATAGTGCATTCGATGCGGATTTTTAAGCTGCGTCGATCTGTGTTATCAGATTTGCGCTAGCTTGAAAATGCACCGAGATATCAACTGATATAAGTTCACACTTATATCCTCGATTTTCACCCTGAAGAATTAATTTTTTCGTTGAATAACATTGTCCATCGTCTTTGCCTTGAAAAACGGAATCTAAAAACATCTACTTCGCTAAATTATTTTGAAATTTTTCGAAAAAATTTTTGTCAAAATGTTTTTGGAAGCAATGTTGAGTGTACATGGAAACTCAACATACACTAATGCATCATTTTTCAAACGATCATAACTAATTTTTGTATTAAGCGTTTCTCAATGTAGTATAGTGCATTCGATGCGGATTTTTAAGCTGCGTCGATCTGTGTTATCAGTTTTGCGCTAGCTTAAAAAAGCACCGAGATATCAACTGATATAAGTTCCCACTTATATCCTCGATTTTCACCCTGAAGAATTATTTTTTTCGTTGAATAACATTGTCCATCGTCTTTGCTTTGAAAAACGGAATCTAAAAACATCTACTTTTTGCTAAATTATTTTGAAATTTTTCGAAAAAATTTTTGTCAAAATGTTTTTGGAAGCAATGTTGAGTGTACATGGAAACTCAACATACACTAATGCATCAT
Source organism: Auanema rhodensis (assembly GCA_964057225.1). Lineage (NCBI taxonomy): Eukaryota > Metazoa > Nematoda > Chromadorea > Rhabditida > Rhabditidae > Auanema > Auanema rhodense. The sequence goes on along the minus strand of OZ059899.1, from coordinate 879,017 downwards.
TTTTCAAACGATCATAACTAATTTTTGTATTAAGCGTTTCTCAATGTAGTATAGTGCATTCGATGCGGATTTTTGAGCTGCGTCGATCTGTGTTATCAGATTTGCGCTAGCTTAAAAATGCACCGAGATATCAACTGATATGAGTTCACACATAAATCCTCGATTTTCACCCTGAAGAATTAATTTTTTCGTTGAATAACATTGTCCATCGTCTTTGCCTTGAAAAAAGGAATCTAAAAACATCTACTTTTTGCTAAATTATTTTGAAATTTTTCGAAAAAATTTTTGTCAAAATGTTTTTGGAAGCAATGTTGAGTGTACATGGAAACTCAACATACACTAATGCATCATTTTTCAAACGATCATAACTAATTTTTGTATTAAGCGTTTCTCAATGTAGTATAGTGCATTCGATGCGGATTTTTAAGCTGCGTCGATCTGTGTTATCAGTTTTGCGCTAGCTTAAAAAAGCACCGAGATATCAACTGATATAAGTTCCCACTTATATCCTCGATTTTCACCCTGAAGAATTAATTTTTTCGTTGAATAACATTGTCCATCGTCTTTGCCTTGAGAAACGGAATCTAAAAACATCTACTTTTCGCTAAATTATTTTGAAATTTTTCGAAAAAATTTTTGTCAAAATGTTTTTGGAAGCAATGTTGAGTGTACATGGAAACTCAACATACACTAATGCATCATTTTTCAAACGATCATAACTAATTTTTGTATTAAGCGTTTCTCAATGTAGTATAGTGCATTCGATGCGGATTTTTAAGCTGCGTCGATCTGTGTTATCAGATTTGCGCTAGCTTGAAAATGCACCGAGATATCAACTGATATAAGTTCACACTTATATCCTCGATTTTCACCCTGAAGAATTAATTTTTTCGTTGAATAACATTGTCCATCGTCTTTGCCTTGAAAAACGGAATCTAAAAACATCTACTTTTTGCTAAATTATTTTGAAATTTTTCGAAAAAATTTTTGTCAAAATGTTTTTGGAAGCAATGTTGAGTGTACATGGAAACTCAACATACACTAATGCATCATTTTTCAAACGATCATAACTAATTTTTGTATTAAGCGTTTCTCAATGTAGTATAGTGCATTCGATGCGGATTTTTGAGCTGCGTCGATCTGTGTTATCAGATTTGCGCTAGCTTGAAAATGCACCGAGATATCAACTGATATAAGTTCACACTTATATCCTCGATTTTCACCCTGAAGAATTAATTTTTTCGATGAATAACATTGTCCATCGTCTTTGCCTTGAAAAACGGAATCTAAAAACATCTACTTTTCGCTAAATTATTTTGAAATTTTTCGAGAAAATTTTTGTCAAAATGTTTTTGGAAGCAATGTTGAGTGTACATGGAAACTCAACATACACTAATGCATCATTTTTCAAACGATCATAACTAATTTTTGTATTAAGCGTTTCTTAATGTAGTATAGTGCATTCGATGCGGATTTTTGAGCTGCGTCGATCTGTGTTATCAGATTTGCGCTAGCTTGAAAATGCACCGAGATATCAACTGATATAAGTTCACACTTATATCCTCGATTTTCACCCTGAAGAATTAATTTTTTCGATGAATAACATTGTCCATCGTCTTTGCCTTGAAAAACGGAATCTAAAAACATCTACTTTTCGCTAAATTATTTTGAAATTTTTCGAAAAAAATTTTTGTCTAAATGTTTTTGGAAGCAATGTTGAGTGTACATGGAAACTCAACATACACTAATGCATCATTTTTCAAACGATCATAACTAATTTTTGTATTAAGCGTTTCTTAATGTAGTATAGTGCATTCGATGCGGATTTTTAAGCTACGTCGATCTGTGTTATCAGATTTGCGCTAGCTTAAAAATGCACCGAGATATCAACTGATATAAGTTCACACTTATATCCTCGATTTTCACCCTGAAGAATTATTTTTTTCGTTGAATAACATTGTCCATCGTCTTTGCCTTGAAAAACGGAATCTAAAAACATCTACTTTTCGCTAAATTATTTTGAAATTTTTCGAAAAAATTTTTGTCAAAATGTTTTTGGAAGCAATGTTGAGTGTACATGGAAACTCAACATACACTAATGCATAATTTTTCAAACGATCATAACTAATTTTTGTATTAAGCGTTTCTTAATGTAGTATAGTGCATTCGATGCGGATTTTTGAGCTGCGTCGATCTGTGTTATCAGATTTGCGCTAGCTTGAAAATGCACCGAGATATCAACTGATATAAGTTCACACTTATATCCTCGATTTTCACCCTGAAGAATTAATTTTTTCGTTGAATAACATTGTCCATCGTCTTTGCCTTGAAAAACGGAATCTAAAAACATCTACTTTTCGCTAAATTATCTTGAAATTTTTCGAAAAAATTTTTGTCAAAATGTTTTTGGAAGCAATGTTGAGTGTACATGGAAACTCAACATACACTAATGCATCATTTTTCAAACGATCATAACTAATTTTTGTATTAAGCGTTTCTCAATGTAGTATAGTGCATTCGATGCGGATTTTTGAGCTGCGTCGATCTGTGTTATCAGATTTGCGCTAGCTTGAAAATGCACCGAGATATCAACTGATATAAGTTCACACTTATATCCTCGATTTTCACCCTGAAGAATTAATTTTTTCGTTGAATAACATTGTCCATCGTCTTTGCCTTGAAAAACGGAATTTAAAAACATCTACTTTTCGCTAAATTATCTTGAAATTTTTCGAAAAAATTTTTGTCAAAATGTTTTTGGAAGCAATGTTGAGTGTACATGGAAACTCAACATACACTAATGCATCATTTTTCAAACAATCATAACTAATTTTTGTATTAAGCGTTTCTCAATGTAGTATAGTGCATTCGATGCGGATTTTTGAGCTGCGTCGATCTGTGTTATCAGATTTGCGCTAGCTTGAAAATGCACCGAGATATCAACTGATATATGTTCACACTTATATCCTCGATTTTCACCCTGAAGAATTAATTTTTTCGTTGAATAACATTGTCCATCGTCTTTGCCTTGAAAAACGGAATCTAAAAACATCTACTTTTCGCTAAATTTTCTTGAAATTTTTCGAAAAAATTTTTGTCAAAATGTTTTTGGAAGCAATGTTGAGTGTACATGGAAACTCAACATACACTAATGCATCATTTTTCAAACGATCATAACTAATTTTTGTATTAAGCGTTTCTCAATGTAGTATAGTGCATTCGATGCGGATTTTTGAGCTGCGTCGATCTGTGTTATCAGATTTGCGCTAGCTTGAAAATGCACCGAGATATCAACTGATATAAGTTCACACTTATATCCTCGATTTTCACCCTGAAGAATTAATTTTTTCGTTGAATAACATTGTCCATCGTCTTTGCCTTGAAAAACGGAATCTAAAAACATCTACTTTTCGCTAAATTATCTTGAAATTTTTCGAAAAAATTTTTGTCAAAATGTTTTTGGAAGCAATGTTGAGTGTACATGGAAACTCAACATACACTAATGCATCATTTTTCAAACGATCATAACTAATTTTTGTATTAAGCGTTTCTCAATGTAGTATAGTGCATTCGATGCGGATTTTTAAGCTGCGTCGATCTGTGTTATCAGATTTGCGCTAGCTTAAAAAAGCACCGAGATATCAACTGATATAAGTTCACACTTATATCCTCGATTTTCACCCTGAAGAATTATTTTTTTCGTTGAATAACATTGTTCATCGTCTTTGCCTTGAAAAACGGAATCTAAAAACATCTACTTTTTGCTAAATTATTTTGAAATTTTTCGAAAAAATTTTTGTCAAAATGTTTTTGGAAGCAATGTTGAGTGTACATGGAAACTCAACATACACTAATGCATCATTTTTCAAACGATCATAACTAATTTTTGTATTAAGCGTTTCTCAATGTAGTATAGTGCATTCGATGCGGATTTTTAAGCTGCGTCGATCTGTGTTATCAGATTTGCGCTAGCTTAAAAAAGCACCGAGATATCAACTGATATAAGTTCACACTTATATCCTCGATTTTCACCCTGAAGAATTAATTTTTTCGTTGAATAACATTGTCCATCGTCTTTGCCTTGAAAAAAGGAATCTAAAAACATCTACTTTTTGCTAAATTATTTTGAAATTTTTCGAAAAAATTTTTGTCAAAATGTTTTTGGAAGCAATGTTGAGTGTACATGGAAACTCAACATACACTAATGCATCATTTTTCAAACGATCATAACTAATTTTTGTATTAAGCGTTTCTCAATGTAGTATAGTGCATTCGATGCGGATTTTTAAGCTGCGTCGATCTGTGTTATCAGTTTTGCGCTAGCTTAAAAAAGCACCGAGATATCAACTGATATAAGTTCCCACTTATATCCTCGATTTTCACCCTGAAGAATTATTTTTTTCGTTGAATAACATTGTCCATCGTCTTTGCTTTGAAAAACGGAATCTAAAAACATCTACTTTTTGCTAAATTATTTTGAAATTTTTCGAAAAAATTTTTGTCAAAATGTTTTTGGAAGCAATGTTGAGTGTACATGGAAACTCAACATACACTAATGCATCATTTTTCAAACGATCATAACTAAATTTTGTATTAAGCGTTTCTTAATGTAGTATAGTGCATTCGATGCGGATTTTTGAGCTGCGTCGATCTGTGTTATCAGATTTGCGCTAGCTTGAAAATGCACCGAGATATCAACTGATATAAGTTCACACTTATATCCTCAATTTTCACCCTGAAGAATTAATTTTTTCGTTGAATAACATTGTCCATCGTCTTTGCCTTGAAAAACGGAATCTAAAAACATCTACTTTTCGCTAAATTATCTTGAAATTTTTCGAAAAATTTTTTGTCAAAATGTTTTTGGAAGCAATGTTGAGTGTACATGGAAACTCAACATACACTAATGCATCATTTTTCAAACGATCATAACTAATTTTTGTATTAAGCGTTTCTCAATGTAGTATAGTGCATTCGATGCGGATTTTTGAGCTGCGTCGATCTGTGTTATCAGATTTGCGCTAGCTTGAAAATGCACCGAGATATCAACTGATATATGTTCACACTTATATCCTCGATTTTCACCCTGAAGAATTAATTTTTTCGTTGAATAACATTGTCCATCGTCTTTGCCTTGAAAAACGGAATCTAAAAACATCTACTTTTCGCTAAATTATCTTGAAATTTTTCGAAAAAATTTTTGTCAAAATGTTTTTGGAAGCAATGTTGAGTGTACATGGAAACTCAACATACACTAATGCATCATTTTTCAAACGATCATAACTAATTTTTGTATTAAGCGTTTCTCAATGTAGTATAGTGCATTCGATGCGGATTGTTGAGCTGCGTCGATCTGTGTTATCAGATTTGCGCTAGCTTAAAAATGCACCGAGATATCAACTGATATAAGTTCCCACTTATATCCTCGATTTTCACCCTGAAGAATTAATTTTTTCGTTGAATAACATTGTCCATCGTCTTTGCCTTGAAAAACGGAATCTAAAAACATCTACTTTTCGCTAAATTATTTTGAAATTTTTCGAAAAAATTTTTGTCAAAATGTTTTTGGAAGCAATGTTGAGTGTACATGGAAACTCAACATACACTAATGCATCATTTTTCAAACGATCATAACTAATTTTTGTATTAAGCGTTTCTCAATGTAGTATAGTGCATTCGATGCGGATTTTTAAGCTGCGTCGATCTGTGTTATCAGTTTTGCGCTAGCTTAAAAAAGCACCGAGATATCAACTGATATAAGTTCCCACTTATATCCTCGATTTTCACCCTGAAGAATTAATTTTTTCGTTGAATAACATTGTCCATCGTCTTTGCCTTGAAAAACGGAATCTAAAAACATCTACTTTTCGCTAAATTATTTTGAAATTTTTCGAAAAAATTTTTGTCAAAATGTTTTTGGAAGCAATGTTGAGTGTACATGGAAACTCAACATACACTAATGCATCATTTTTCAAACGATCATAACTAATTTTTGTATTAAGCGTTTCTCAATGTAGTATAGTGCATTCGATGCGGATTGTTGAGCTGCGTCGATCTGTGTTATCAGATTTGCGCTAGCTTAAAAATGCACCGAGATATCAACTGATATGAGTTCACACATATATCCTCGATTTTCACCCTGAAGAATTAATTTTTTCGTTGAATAACATTGTCCATCGTCTTTGCCTTGAAAAACGGAATCTAAAAACATCTACTTTTCGCTAAATTATCTTGAAATTTTTCGAAAAAATTTTTGTCAAAATGTTTTTGGAAGCAATGTTGAGTGTACATGGAAACTCAACATACACTAATGCATCATTTTTCAAACGATCATAACTAATTTTTGTATTAAGCGTTTCTCAATGTAGTATAGTGCATTCGATGCGGATTTTTGAGCTGCGTCGATCTGTGTTATCAGATTTGCGCTAGCTTGAAAATGCACCGAGATATCAACTGATATATGTTCACACTTATATCCTCGATTTTCACCCTGAAGAATTAATTTTTTCGTTGAATAACATTGTCCATCGTCTTTGCCTTGAAAAACGAAATCTAAAAACATCTACTTTTCGCTAAATTATCTTGAAATTTTTCGAAAAAATTTTTGTCAAAATGTTTTTGGAAGCAATGTTGAGTGTACATGGAAACTCAACATACACTAATGCATCATTTTTCAAACGATCATAACTAATTTTTGTATTAAGCGTTTCTCAATGTAGTATAGTGCATTCGATGCGGATTGTTGAGCTGCGTCGATCTGTGTTATCAGATTTGCGCTAGCTTGAAAATGCACCGAGATATCAACTGATATAAGTTCACACTTATATCCTCAATTTTCACCCTGAAGAATTAATTTTTTCGTTGAATAACATTGTCCATCGTCTTTGCCTTGAAAAACGAAATCTAAAAACATCTACTTTTCGCTAAATTATCTTGAAATTTTTCGAAAAAATTTTTGTCAAAATGTTTTTGGAAGCAATGTTGAGTGTACATGGAAACTCAACATACACTAATGCATCATTTTTCAAACGATCATAACTAATTTTTGTATTAAGCGTTTCTCAATGTAGTATAGTGCATTCGATGCGGATTTTTGAGCTGCGTCGATCTGTGTTATCAGATTTGCGCTAGCTTGAAAATGCACCGAGATATCAACTGATATATGTTCACACTTATATCCTCGATTTTCACCCTGAAGAATTAATTTTTTCGTTGAATAACATTGTCCATCGTCTTTGCCTTGAAAAACGGAATCTAAAAACATCTACTTTTCGCTAAATTATCTTGAAATTTTTCGAAAAAATTTTTGTCAAAATGTTTTTGGAAGCAATGTTGAGTGTACATGGAAACTCAACATACACTAATGCATCATTTTTCAAACGATCATAACTAATTTTTGTATTAAGCGTTTCTCAATGTAGTATAGTGCATTCGATGCGGATTGTTGAGCTGCGTCGATCTGTGTTATCAGATTTGCGCTAGCTTAAAAATGCACCGAGATATCAACTGATATGAGTTCACACATATATCCTCGATTTTCACCCTGAAGAATTAATTTTTTCGTTGAATAACATTGTCCATCGTCTTTGCCTTGAAAAAAGGAATCTAAAAACATCTACTTTTTGCTAAATTATTTTGAAATTTTTCGAAAAAATTTTTGTCAAAATGTTTTTGGAAGCAATGTTGAGTGTACATGGAAACTCAACATACACTAATGCATCATTTTTCAAACGATCATAACTAATTTTTGTATTAAGCGTTTCTCAATGTAGTATAGTGCATTCGATGCGGATTTTTAAGCTGCGTCGATCTGTGTTATCAGTTTTGCGCTAGCTTAAAAAAGCACCGAGATATCAACTGATATAAGTTCCCACTTATATCCTCGATTTTCACCCTGAAGAATTAATTTTTTCGTTGAATAACATTGTCCATCGTCTTTGCCTTGAAAAACGGAATCTAAAAACATCTACTTTTCGCTAAATTATTTTGAAATTTTTCGAAAAAATTTTTGTCAAAATGTTTTTGGAAGCAATGTTGAGTGTACATGGAAACTCAACATACACTAATGCATCATTTTTCAAACGATCATAACTAATTTTTGTATTAAGCGTTTCTCAATGTAGTATAGTGCATTCGATGCGGATTGTTGAGCTGCGTCGATCTGTGTTATCAGATTTGCGCTAGCTTAAAAATGCACCGAGATATCAACTGATATGAGTTCACACATATATCCTCGATTTTCACCCTGAAGAATTAATTTTTTCGTTGAATAACATTGTCCATCGTCTTTGCCTTGAAAAAAGGAATCTAAAAACATCTACTTTTTGCTAAATTATTTTGAAATTTTTCGAAAAAATTTTTGTCAAAATGTTTTTGGAAGCAATGTTGAGTGTACATGGAAACTCAACATACACTAATGCATCATTTTTCAAACGATCATAACTAATTTTTGTATTAAGCGTTTCTCAATGTAGTATAGTGCATTCGATGCGGATTTTTAAGCTGCGTCGATCTGTGTTATCAGTTTTGCGCTAGCTTAAAAAAGCACCGAGATATCAACTGATATAAGTTCCCACTTATATCCTTACAGATCGACGCAGCTTAAAAATCCGCATCGAATGCACTATACTACATTGAGAAACGCTTAATACAAAAATTAGTTATGATCGTTTGAAAAATGATGCATTAGTGTATGTTGAGTTTCCATGTACACTCAACATTGCTTCCAAAAACATTTTGACAAAAATTTTTTCGAAAAATTTCAAAATAATTTAGCAAAAAGTAGATGTTTTTAGATTCCTTTTTTCGAGGCAAAGACGATGGACAATGTTATTCAACGAAAAAATTAATTCTTCAGGGTGAAAATCGAGGATATATGTGTGAACTCATATCAGTTGATATCTCGGTGCATTTTTAAGCTAGCGCAAATCTGATAACACAGATCGACGCAGCTCAACAATCCGCATCGAATGCACTATACTACATTGAGAAACGCTTAATACAAAAATTAGTTATGATCGTTTGAAAAATGATGCATTAGTGTATGTTGAGTTTCCATGTACACTCAACATTGCTTCCAAAAACATTTTGACAAAAATTTTTTCGAAAAATTTCAAAATAATTTAGCGAAAAGTAGATGTTTTTAGATTCCGTTTTTCAAGGCAAAGACGATGGACAATGTTATTCAACGAAAAAATTAATTCTTCAGGGTGAAAATCGAGGATATAAGTGGGAACTTATATCAGTTGATATCTCGGTGCTTTTTTAAGCTAGCGCAAAACTGATAACACAGATCGACGCAGCTTAAAAATCCGCATCGAATGCACTATACTACATTGAGAAACGCTTAATACAAAAATTAGTTATGATCGTTTGAAAAATGATGCATTAGTGTATGTTGAGTTTCCATGTACACTCAACATTGCTTCCAAAAACATTTTGACAAAAATTTTTTCGAAAAATTTCAAAATAATTTAGCGAAAAGTAGATGTTTTTAGATTACTACATTGAGAAACGCTTAATACAAAAATTAGTTATGATCGTTTGAAAAATGATGCATTAGTGTATGTTGAGTTTCCATGTACACTCAACATTGCTTCCAAAAACATTTTGACAAAAATTTTTTCGAAAAATTTCAAAATAATTTAGCAAAAAGTAGATGTTTTTAGATTCCGTTTTTCAAGGCAAAGACGATGGACAATGTTATTCAACGAAAAAAATAATTCTTCAGGGTGAAAATCGAGGATATAAGTGTGAACTTATATCAGTTGATATCTCGGTGCTTTTTTAAGCTAGCGCAAATCTGATAACACAGATCGACGCAGCTCAAAAATCCGCATCGAATGCACTATACTACATTGAGAAACGCTTAATACAAAAATTAGTTATGATTGTTTGAAAAATGATGCATTAGCAGATTTGCGCTAGCTTAAAAAAGCACCGAGATATCAACTGATATAAGTTCACACTTATATCCTCGATTTTCACCCTGAAGAATTATTTTTTTCGTTGAATAACATTGTCCATCGTCTTTGCCTTGAAAAACGGAATCTAAAAACATCTACTTTTTGCTAAATTATTTTGAAATTTTTCGAAAAAATTTTTGTCAAAATGTTTTTGGAAGCAATGTTGAGTGTACATGGAAACTCAACATACACTAATGCATCATTTTTCAAACGATCATAACTAATTTTTGTATTAAGCGTTTCTCAATGTAGTATAGTGCATTCGATGCGGATTTTTGAGCTGCGTCGATCTGTGTTATCAGATTTGCGCTAGCTTGAAAATGCACCGAGATATCAACTGATATAAGTTCACACTTATATCCTCGATTTTCACCCTGAAGAATTAATTTTTTCGATGAATAACATTGTCCATCGTCTTTGCCTTGAAAAACGGAATCTAAAAACATCTACTTTTCGCTAAATTATTTTGAAATTTTTCGAGAAAATTTTTGTCAAAATGTTTTTGGAAGCAATGTTGAGTGTACATGGAAACTCAACATACACTAATGCATCATTTTTCAAACGATCATAACTAATTTTTGTATTAAGCGTTTCTTAATGTAGTATAGTGCATTCGATGCGGATTTTTGAGCTGCGTCGATCTGTGTTATCAGATTTGCGCTAGCTTGAAAATGCACCGAGATATCAACTGATATAAGTTCACACTTATATCCTCGATTTTCACCCTGAAGAATTAATTTTTTCGATGAATAACATTGTCCATCGTCTTTGCCTTGAAAAACGGAATCTAAAAACATCTACTTTTCGCTAAATTATTTTGAAATTTTTCGAAAAAAATTTTTGTCTAAATGTTTTTGGAAGCAATGTTGAGTGTACATGGAAACTCAACATACACTAATGCATCATTTTTCAAACGATCATAACTAATTTTTGTATTAAGCGTTTCTTAATGTAGTATAGTGCATTCGATGCGGATTTTTAAGCTACGTCGATCTGTGTTATCAGATTTGCGCTAGCTTAAAAATGCACCGAGATATCAACTGATATAAGTTCACACTTATATCCTCGATTTTCACCCTGAAGAATTATTTTTTTCGTTGAATAACATTGTCCATCGTCTTTGCCTTGAAAAACGGAATCTAAAAACATCTACTTTTCGCTAAATTATTTTGAAATTTTTCGAAAAAATTTTTGTCAAAATGTTTTTGGAAGCAATGTTGAGTGTACATGGAAACTCAACATACACTAATGCATAATTTTTCAAACGATCATAACTAATTTTTGTATTAAGCGTTTCTTAATGTAGTATAGTGCATTCGATGCGGATTTTTGAGCTGCGTCGATCTGTGTTATCAGATTTGCGCTAGCTTGAAAATGCACCGAGATATCAACTGATATAAGTTCACACTTATATCCTCGATTTTCACCCTGAAGAATTAATTTTTTCGTTGAATAACATTGTCCATCGTCTTTGCCTTGAAAAACGGAATCTAAAAACATCTACTTTTCGCTAAATTATCTTGAAATTTTTCGAAAAAATTTTTGTCAAAATGTTTTTGGAAGCAATGTTGAGTGTACATGGAAACTCAACATACACTAATGCATCATTTTTCAAACGATCATAACTAATTTTTGTATTAAGCGTTTCTCAATGTAGTATAGTGCATTCGATGCGGATTTTTGAGCTGCGTCGATCTGTGTTATCAGATTTGCGCTAGCTTGAAAATGCACCGAGATATCAACTGATATAAGTTCACACTTATATCCTCGATTTTCACCCTGAAGAATTAATTTTTTCGTTGAATAACATTGTCCATCGTCTTTGCCTTGAAAAACGGAATTTAAAAACATCTACTTTTCGCTAAATTATCTTGAAATTTTTCGAAAAAATTTTTGTCAAAATGTTTTTGGAAGCAATGTTGAGTGTACATGGAAACTCAACATACACTAATGCATCATTTTTCAAACAATCATAACTAATTTTTGTATTAAGCGTTTCTCAATGTAGTATAGTGCATTCGATGCGGATTTTTGAGCTGCGTCGATCTGTGTTATCAGATTTGCGCTAGCTTAAAAAAGCACCGAGATATCAACTGATATAAGTTCACACTTATATCCTCGATTTTCACCCTGAAGAATCATTTTTTTCGTTGAATAACATTGTCCATCGTCTTTGCCTAGAAAAACGGAATCTAAAAACATCTACTTTTCGCTAAATTATCTTGAAATTTTTCGAAAAAATTTTGTCAAAATGTTTTTGGAAGCAATGTTGAGTGTACATGGAAACTCAACATACACTAATGCATCATTTTTCAAACGATCATAACTAATTTTTGTATTAAGCGTTTCTCAATGTAGTATAGTGCATTCGATGCGGATTTTTGAGCTGCGTCGATCTGTGTTATCAGATTTGCGCTAGCTTAAAAAAGCACCGAGATATCAACTGATATAAGTTCACACTTATATCCTCGATTTTCACCCTGAAGAATTATTTTTTTCGTTGAATAACAATGTCCATCGTCTTTGCCTTGAAAAACGGAATCTAAAAACATCTACTTTTTGCTAAATTATTTTGAAATTTTTCGAAAAAATTTGTGTCAAAATGTTTTTGGAAGCAATGTTGAGTGTACATGGAAACTCAACATACACTAATGCATCATTTTTCAAACGATCATAACTAATTTTTGTATTAAGCGTTTCTCAATGTAGTATAGTGCATTCGATGCGGATTTTTGAGCTGCGTCGATCTGTGTTATCAGATTTGCGCTAGCTTGAAAATGCACCGAGATATCAACTGATATAAGTTCACACTTATATGCTCGATTTTCACCCTGAAGAATTAATTTTTTCGATGAATAACATTGTCCATCGTCTTTGCCTTGAAAAACGGAATCTAAAAACATCTACTTTTCGCTAAATTATTTTGAAATTTTTCGAAAAAATTTTTGTCAAAATGTTTTTGGAAGCAATGTTGTGTGTACATGGAAACTCAACATACACTAATGCATCATTTTTCAAACGATCATAACTAATTTTTGTATTAAGCGTTTCTTAATGTAGTATAGTGCATTCGATGCGGATTTTTGAGCTGCGTCGATCTGTGTTATCAGATTTGCGCTAGCTTAAAAATGCACCGAGATATCAACTGATATAAGTTCACACTTATATCCTCGATTTTCACCCTGAAGAATTATTTTTTTCGTTGAATAACATTGTCCATCGTCTTTGCCTTGAAAAACGGAATCTAAAAACATCTACTTTTCGCTAAATTATTTTGAAATTTTTCGAAAAAATCTTTGTCAAAATGTTTTTGGAAGCAATGTTGAGTGTACATGGAAACTCAACATACACTAATGCATCATTTTTCAAACGATCATAACTAATTTTTGTATTAAGCGTTTCTTAATGTAGTATAGTGCATTCGATGCGGATTTTTGAGCTGCGTCGATCTGTGTTATCAGATTTGCGCTAGCTTGAAAATGCACCGAGATATCAACTGATATAAGTTCACACTTATATCTTCGATTTTCACCCTGAAGAATTAATTTTTTCGTTGAATAACATTGTCCATCGTCTTTGCCTTGAAAAACGGAATCTAAAAACATCTACTTTTCGCTAAATTATCTTGAAATTTTTCGAAAAAATTTTTGTCAAAATGTTTTTGGAAGCAATGTTGAGTGTACATGGAAACTCAACATACACTAATGCATCATTTTTCAAACGATCATAACTAATTTTTGTATTAAGCGTTTCTCAATGTAGTATAGTGCATTCGATGCGGATTTTTGAGCTGCGTCGATCTGTGTTATCAGATTTGCGCTAGCTTGAAAATGCACCGAGATATCAACTGATATAAGTTCACACTTATATCCTCGATTTTCACCCTGAAGAATTAATTTTTTTGTTGAATAACATTGTCCATCGTCTTTGCCTTGAAAAACGGAATCTAAAAACATCTACTTTTTGCTAAATTATTTTGAAATTTTTCGAAAAAATTTTTGTCAAAATGTTTTTGGAAGCAATGTTGAGTGTACATGGAAACTCAACATACACTAATGCATCATTTTTCAAACGATCATAACTAATTTTTGTATTAAGCGTTTCTCAATGTAGTATAGTGCATTCGATGCGGATTTTTAAGCTGCGTCGATCAGTGTTATCAGATTTGCGCTAGCTTAAAAAAGCACCGAGATATCAACTGATATAAGTTCACACTTATATCCTCGATTTTCACCCTGAAGAATTAATTTTTTCGTTGAATAACATTGTCCATCGTCTTTGCCTTGAAAAAAGGAATCTAAAAACATCTACTTTTTGCTAAATTATTTTGAAATTTTTCGAAAAAATTTTTGTCAAAATGTTTTTGGAAGCAATGTTGAGTGTACATGGAAACTCAACATACACTAATGCATCATTTTTCAAACGATCATAACTAATTTTTGTATTAAGCGTTTCTCAATGTAGTATAGTGCATTCGATGCGGATTTTTAAGCTACGTCGATCTGTGTTATCAGATTTGCGCTAGCTTAAAAATGCACCGAGATATCAACTGATATAAGTTCACACTTATATCCTCGATTTTCACCCTGAAGAATTATTTTTTTCGTTGAATAACATTGTCCATCGTCTTTGCCTTGAAAAACGGAATCTAAAAACATCTACTTTTTGCTAAATTATTTTGAAATTTTTCGAAAAAATTTTTGTCAAAATGTTTTTGGAAGCAATGTTGAGTGTACATGGAAACTCAACATACACTAATGCATCATTTTTCAAACGATCATAACTAATTTTTGTATTAAGCGTTTCTCAATGTAGTATAGTGCATTCGATGCGGATTTTTAAGCTGCGTCGATCTGTGTTATCAGATTTGCGCTAGCTTAAAAAAGCACCGAGATATCAACTGATATAAGTTCACACTTATATCCTCGATTTTCACCCTGAAGAATTAATTTTTTCGTTGAATAACATTGTCCATCGTCTTTGCCTTGAAAAAAGGAATCTAAAAACATCTACTTTTTGCTAAATTATTTTGAAATTTTTCGAAAAAATTTTTGTCAAAATGTTTTTGGAAGCAATGTTGAGTGTACATGGAAACTCAACATACACTAATGCATCATTTTTCAAACGATCATAACTAATTTTTGTATTAAGCGTTTCTCAATGTAGTATAGTGCATTCGATGCGGATTTTTAAGCTGCGTCGATCTGTGTTATCAGTTTTGCGCTAGCTTAAAAAAGCACCGAGATATCAACTGATATAAGTTCCCACTTATATCCTCGATTTTCACCCTGAAGAATTATTTTTTTCGTTGAATAACATTGTCCATCGTCTTTGCTTTGAAAAACGGAATCTAAAAACATCTACTTTTTGCTAAATTATTTTGAAATTTTTCGAAAAAATTTTTGTCAAAATGTTTTTGGAAGCAATGTTGAGTGTACATGGAAACTCAACATACACTAATGCATCATTTTTCAAACGATCATAACTAATTTTTGTATTAAGCGTTTCTCAATGTAGTATAGTGCATTCGATGCGGATTTTTGAGCTGCGTCGATCTGTGTTATCAGATTTGCGCTAGCTTAAAAATGCACCGAGATATCAACTGATATGAGTTCACACATAAATCCTCGATTTTCACCCTGAAGAATTAATTTTTTCGTTGAATAACATTGTCCATCGTCTTTGCCTTGAAAAAAGGAATCTAAAAACATCTACTTTTTGCTAAATTATTTTGAAATTTTTCGAAAAAATTTTTGTCAAAATGTTTTTGGAAGCAATGTTGAGTGTACATGGAAACTCAACATACACTAATGCATCATTTTTCAAACGATCATAACTAATTTTTGTATTAAGCGTTTCTCAATGTAGTATAGTGCATTCGATGCGGATTTTTAAGCTGCGTCGATCTGTGTTATCAGTTTTGCGCTAGCTTAAAAAAGCACCGAGATATCAACTGATATAAGTTCCCACTTATATCCTCGATTTTCACCCTGAAGAATTAATTTTTTCGTTGAATAACATTGTCCATCGTCTTTGCCTTGAAAAACGGAATCTAAAAACATCTACTTTTCGCTAAATTATTTTGAAATTTTTCGAAAAAATTTTTGTCAAAATGTTTTTGGAAGCAATGTTGAGTGTACATGGAAACTCAACATACACTAATGCATCATTTTTCAAACGATCATAACTAATTTTTGTATTAAGCGTTTCTCAATGTAGTATAGTGCATTCGATGCGGATTTTTAAGCTGCGTCGATCTGTGTTATCAGATTTGCGCTAGCTTGAAAATGCACCGAGATATCAACTGATATAAGTTCACACTTATATCCTCGATTTTCACCCTGAAGAATTAATTTTTTCGTTGAATAACATTGTCCATCGTCTTTGCCTTGAAAAACGGAATCTAAAAACATCTACTTCGCTAAATTATTTTGAAATTTTTCGAAAAAATTTTTGTCAAAATGTTTTTGGAAGCAATGTTGAGTGTACATGGAAACTCAACATACACTAATGCATCATTTTTCAAACGATCATAACTAATTTTTGTATTAAGCGTTTCTCAATGTAGTATAGTGCATTCGATGCGGATTTTTAAGCTGCGTCGATCTGTGTTATCAGTTTTGCGCTAGCTTAAAAAAGCACCGAGATATCAACTGATATAAGTTCCCACTTATATCCTCGATTTTCACCCTGAAGAATTATTTTTTTCGTTGAATAACATTGTCCATCGTCTTTGCTTTGAAAAACGGAATCTAAAAACATCTACTTTTTGCTAAATTATTTTGAAATTTTTCGAAAAAATTTTTGTCAAAATGTTTTTGGAAGCAATGTTGAGTGTACATGGAAACTCAACATACACTAATGCATCATTTTTCAAACGATCATAACTAATTTTTGTATTAAGCGTTTCTCAATGTAGTATAGTGCATTCGATGCGGATTTTTGAGCTGCGTCGATCTGTGTTATCAGATTTGCGCTAGCTTAAAAATGCACCGAGATATCAACTGATATGAGTTCACACATAAATCCTCGATTTTCACCCTGAAGAATTAATTTTTTCGTTGAATAACATTGTCCATCGTCTTTGCCTTGAAAAAAGGAATCTAAAAACATCTACTTTTTGCTAAATTATTTTGAAATTTTTCGAAAAAATTTTTGTCAAAATGTTTTTGGAAGCAATGTTGAGTGTACATGGAAACTCAACATACACTAATGCATCATTTTTCAAACGATCATAACTAATTTTTGTATTAAGCGTTTCTCAATGTAGTATAGTGCATTCGATGCGGATTTTTAAGCTGCGTCGATCTGTGTTATCAGTTTTGCGCTAGCTTAAAAAAGCACCGAGATATCAACTGATATAAGTTCCCACTTATATCCTCGATTTTCACCCTGAAGAATTAATTTTTTCGTTGAATAACATTGTCCATCGTCTTTGCCTTGAAAAACGGAATCTAAAAACATCTACTTTTCGCTAAATTATTTTGAAATTTTTCGAAAAAATTTTTGTCAAAATGTTTTTGGAAGCAATGTTGAGTGTACATGGAAACTCAACATACACTAATGCATCATTTTTCAAACGATCATAACTAATTTTTGTATTAAGCGTTTCTCAATGTAGTATAGTGCATTCGATGCGGATTTTTAAGCTGCGTCGATCTGTGTTATCAGATTTGCGCTAGCTTGAAAATGCACCGAGATATCAACTGATATAAGTTCACACTTATATCCTCGATTTTCACCCTGAAGAATTAATTTTTTCGTTGAATAACATTGTCCATCGTCTTTGCCTTGAAAAACGGAATCTAAAAACATCTACTTTTCGCTAAATTATTTTGAAATTTTTCGAAAAAATTTTTGTCAAAATGTTTTTGGAAGCAATGTTGAGTGTACATGGAAACTCAACATACACTAATGCATCATTTTTCAAACGATCATAACTAATTTTTGTATTAAGCGTTTCTCAATGTAGTATAGTGCATTCGATGCGGATTTTTAAGCTGCGTCGATCTGTGTTATCAGATTTGCGCTAGCTTGAAAATGCACCGAGATATCAACTGATATAAGTTCACACTTATATCCTCGATTTTCACCCTGAAGAATTAATTTTTTCGTTGAATAACATTGTCCATCGTCTTTGCCTTGAAAAACGGAATCTAAAAACATCTACTTTTCGCTAAATTATCTTGAAATTTTTCGAAAAAATTTTTGTCAAAATGTTTTTGGAAGCAATGTTGAGTGTACATGGAAACTCAACATACACTAATGCATCATTTTTCAAACGATCATAACTAATTTTTGTATTAAGCGTTTCTCAATGTAGTATAGTGCATTCGATGCGGATTTTTGAGCTGCGTCGATCTGTGTTATCAGATTTGCGCTAGCTTGAAAATGCACCGAGATATCAACTGATATAAGTTCACACTTATATCCTCGATTTTCACCCTGAAGAATTAATTTTTTCGTTGAATAACATTGTCCATCGTCTTTGCCTTGAAAAACGGAATCTAAAAACATCTACTTTTCGCTAAATTATTTTGAAATTTTTCGAAAAAATTTTTGTCAAAATGTTTTTGGAAGCAATGTTGAGTGTACATGGAAACTCAACATACACTAATGCATCATTTTTCAAACGATCATAACTAATTTTTGTATTAAGCGTTTCTCAATGTAGTATAGTGCATTCGATGCGGATTTTTAAGCTGCGTCGATCTGTGTTATCAGATTTGCGCTAGCTTGAAAATGCACCGAGATATCAACTGATATAAGTTCACACTTATATCCTCGATTTTCACCCTGAAGAATTAATTTTTTCGTTGAATAACATTGTCCATCGTCTTTGCCTTGAAAAACGGAATCTAAAAACATCTACTTTTCGCTAAATTATCTTGAAATTTTTCGAAAAAATTTTTGTCAAAATGTTTTTGGAAGCAATGTTGAGTGTACATGGAAACTCAACATACACTAATGCATCATTTTTCAAACGATCATAACTAATTTTTGTATTAAGCGTTTCTCAATGTAGTATAGTGCATTCGATGCGGATTTTTGAGCTGCGTCGATCTGTGTTATCAGATTTGCGCTAGCTTGAAAATGCACCGAGATATCAACTGATATATGTTCACACTTATATCCTCGATTTTCACCCTGAAGAATTAATTTTTTCGTTGAATAACATTGTCCATCGTCTTTGCCTTGAAAAACGGAATCTAAAAACATCTACTTTTCGCTAAATTATCTTGAAATTTTTCGAAAAAATTTTTGTCAAAATGTTTTTGGAAGCAATGTTGAGTGTACATGGAAACTCAACATACACTAATGCATCATTTTTCAAACGATCATAACTAATTTTTGTATTAAGCGTTTCTCAATGTAGTATAGTGCATTCGATGCGGATTGTTGAGCTGCGTCGATCTGTGTTATCAGATTTGCGCTAGCTTAAAAATGCACCGAGATATCAACTGATATGAGTTCACACATAAATCCTCGATTTTCACCCTGAAGAATTAATTTTTTCGTTGAATAACATTGTCCATCGTCTTTGCCTTGAAAAAAGGAATCTAAAAACATCTACTTTTTGCTAAATTATTTTGAAATTTTTCGAAAAAATTTTTGTCAAAATGTTTTTGGAAGCAATGTTGAGTGTACATGGAAACTCAACATACACTAATGCATCATTTTTCAAACGATCATAACTAATTTTTGTATTAAGCGTTTCTCACTGTAGTATAGTGCATTCGATGCGGATTTTTAAGCTGCGTCGATCTGTGTTATCAGTTTTGCGCTAGCTTAAAAAAGCACCGAGATATCAACTGATATAAGTTCCCACTTATATCCTCGATTTTCACCCTGAAGAATTAATTTTTTCGTTGAATAACATTGTCCATCGTCTTTGCCTTGAAAAACGGAATCTAAAAACATCTACTTTTCGCTAAATTATTTTGAAATTTTTCGAAAAAATTTTTGTCAAAATGTTTTTGGAAGCAATGTTGAGTGTACATGGAAACTCAACATACACTAATGCATCATTTTTCAAACGATCATAACTAATTTTTGTATTAAGCGTTTCTCAATGTAGTATAGTGCATTCGATGCGGATTTTTAAGCTGCGTCGATCTGTGTTATCAGTTTTGCGCTAGCTTAAAAAAGCACCGAGATATCAACTGATATAAGTTCCCACTTATATCCTCGATTTTCACCCTGAAGAATTAATTTTTTCGTTGAATAACCTTGTCCATCGTCTTTGCCTTGAAAAACGGAATCTAAAAACATCTACTTTTCGCTAAATTATTTTGAAATTTTTCGAAAAAATTTTTGTCAAAATGTTTTTGGAAGCAATGTTGAGTGTACATGGAAACTCAACATACACTAATGCATCATTTTTCAAACGATCATAACTAATTTTTGTATTAAGCGTTTCTCAATGTAGTATAGTGCATTCGATGCGGATTTTTAAGCTGCGTCGATCTGTGTTATCAGATTTGCGCTAGCTTAAAAAAGCACCGAGATATCAACTGATATAAGTTCACACTTATATCCTCGATTTTCACCCTGAAGAATTAATTTTTTCGTTGAATAACATTGTCCATCGTCTTTGCCTTGAAAAACGGAATCTAAAAACATCTACTTTTCGCTAAATTATCTTGAAATTTTTCGAAAAAATTTTTGTCAAAATGTTTTTGGAAGCAATGTTGAGTGTACATGGAAACTCAACATACACTAATGCATCATTTTTCAAACGATCATAACTAATTTTTGTATTAAGCGTTTCTCAATGTAGTATAGTGCATTCGATGCGGATTGTTGAGCTGCGTCGATCTGTGTTATCAGATTTGCGCTAGCTTAAAAATGCACCGAGATATCAACTGATATGAGTTCACACATATATCCTCGATTTTCACCCTGAAGAATTAATTTTTTCGTTGAATAACATTGTCGATCGTCTTTGCCTTGAAAAAAGGAATCTAAAAACATCTACTTTTTGCTAAATTATTTTGAAATTTTTCGAAAAAATTTTTGTCAAAATGTTTTTGGAAGCAATGTTGAGTGTACATGGAAACTCAACATACACTAATGCATCATTTTTCAAACGATCATAACTAATTTTTGTATTAAGCGTTTCTCAATGTAGTATAGTGCATTCGATGTGGATTTTTAAGCTGCGTCGATCTGTGTTATCAGTTTTGCGCTAGCTTAAAAAAGCACCGAGATATCAACTGATATAAGTTCACACTTATATCCTCGATTTTCACCCTGAAGAATTAATTTTTTCGTTGAATAACATTGTCGATCGTCTTTGCCTTGAAAAAAGGAATCTAAAAACATCTACTTTTTGCTAAATTATTTTGAAATTTTTCGAAAAAATTTTTGTCAAAATGTTTTTGGAAGCAATGTTGAGTGTACATGGAAACTCAACATACACTAATGCATCATTTTTCAAACGATCATAACTAATTTTTGTATTAAGCGTTTCTCAATGTAGTATAGTGCATTCGATGTGGATTTTTAAGCTGCGTCGATCTGTGTTATCAGTTTTGCGCTAGCTTAAAAAAGCACCGAGATATCAACTGATATAAGTTCACACTTATATCCTCGATTTTCACCCTGAAGAATTAATTTTTTCGTTGAATAACATTGTCCATCGTCTTTGCCTTGAAAAACGGAATCTAAAAACATCTACTTTTCGCTAAATTATCTTGAAATTTTTCGAAAAAATTTTTGTCAAAATGTTTTTGGAAGCAATGTTGAGTGTACATGGAAACTCAACATACACTAATGCATCATTTTTCAAACGATCATAACTAATTTTTGTATTAAGCGTTTCTCAATGTAGTATAGTGCATTCGATGCGGATTGTTGAGCTGCGTCGATCTGTGTTATGAGATTTGCGCTAGCTTGAAAATGCACCGAGATATCAACTGATATATGTTCACACTTATATCCTCGATTTTCACCCTGAAGAATTAATTTTTTCGTTGAATAACATTGTCCATCGTCTTTGCCTTGAAAAACGGAATCTAAAAACATCTACTTTTCGCTAAATTATCTTGAAATTTTTCGAAAAAATTTTTGTCAAAATGTTTTTGGAAGCAATGTTGAGTGTACATGGAAACTCAACATACACTAATGCATCATTTTTCAAACGATCATAACTAATTTTTGTATTAAGCGTGTCTCAATGTAGTATAGTGCATTCGATGCGGATTGTTGAGCTGCGTCGATCTGTGTTATCAGATTTGCGCTAGCTTAAAAATGCACCGAGATATCAACTGATATGAGTTCACACATAAATCCTCGATTTTCACCCTGAAGAATTAATTTTTTCGTTGAATAACATTGTCCATCGTCTTTGCCTTGAAAAAAGGAATCTAAAAACATCTACTTTTTGCTAAATTATTTTGAAATTTTTCGAAAAAATTTTTGTCAAAATGTTTTTGGAAGCAATGTTGAGTGTACATGGAAACTCAACATACACTAATGCATCATTTTTCAAACGATCATAACTAATTTTTGTATTAAGCGTTTCTCAATGTAGTATAGTGCATTCGATGCGGATTTTTAAGCTGCGTCGATCTGTGTTATCAGTTTTGCGCTAGCTTAAAAAAGCACCGAGATATCAACTGATATAAGTTCCCACTTATATCCTCGATTTTCACCCTGAAGAATTAATTTTTTCGTTGAATAACCTTGTCCATCGTCTTTGCCTTGAAAAACGGAATCTAAAAACATCTACTTTTCGCTAAATTATTTTGAAATTTTTCGAAAAAATTTTTGTCAAAATGTTTTTGGAAGCAATGTTGAGTGTACATGGAAACTCAACATACACTAATGCATCATTTTTCAAACGATCATAACTAATTTTTGTATTAAGCGTTTCTCAATGTAGTATAGTGCATTCGATGCGGATTTTTAAGCTGCGTCGATCTGTGTTATCAGATTTGCGCTAGCTTAAAAAAGCACCGAGATATCAACTGATATAAGTTCACACTTATATCCTCGATTTTCACCCTGAAGAATTAATTTTTTCGTTGAATAACATTGTCCATCGTCTTTGCCTTGAAAAACGGAATCTAAAAACATCTACTTTTCGCTAAATTATCTTGAAATTTTTCGAAAAAATTTTTGTCAAAATGTTTTTGGAAGCAATGTTGAGTGTACATGGAAACTCAACATACACTAATGCATCATTTTTCAAACGATCATAACTAATTTTTGTATTAAGCGTTTCTCAATGTAGTATAGTGCATTCGATGCGGATTGTTGAGCTGCGTCGATCTGTGTTATCAGATTTGCGCTAGCTTAAAAATGCACCGAGATATCAACTGATATGAGTTCACACATATATCCTCGATTTTCACCCTGAAGAATTAATTTTTTCGTTGAATAACATTGTCGATCGTCTTTGCCTTGAAAAAAGGAATCTAAAAACATCTACTTTTTGCTAAATTATTTTGAAATTTTTCGAAAAAATTTTTGTCAAAATGTTTTTGGAAGCAATGTTGAGTGTACATGGAAACTCAACATACACTAATGCATCATTTTTCAAACGATCATAACTAATTTTTGTATTAAGCGTTTCTCAATGTAGTATAGTGCATTCGATGTGGATTTTTAAGCTGCGTCGATCTGTGTTATCAGTTTTGCGCTAGCTTAAAAAAGCACCGAGATATCAACTGATATAAGTTCACACTTATATCCTCGATTTTCACCCTGAAGAATTAATTTTTTCGTTGAATAACATTGTCCATCGTCTTTGCCTTGAAAAAAGGAATCTAAAAACATCTACTTTTTGCTAAATTATTTTGAAATTTTTCGAAAAAATTTTTGTCAAAATGTTTTTGGAAGCAATGTTGAGTGTACATGGAAACTCAACATACACTAATGCATCATTTTTCAAACGATCATAACTAATTTTTGTATTAAGCGTTTCTCAATGTAGTATAGTGCATTCGATGCGGATTGTTGAGCTGCGTCGATCTGTGTTATCAGATTTGCGCTAGCTTAAAAATGCACCGAGATATCAACTGATATGAGTTCACACATATATCCTCGATTTTCACCCTGAAGAATTAATTTTTTCGTTGAATAACATTGTCGATCGTCTTTGCCTTGAAAAAAGGAATCTAAAAACATCTACTTTTTGCTAAATTATTTTGAAATTTTTCGAAAAAATTTTTGTCAAAATGTTTTTGGAAGCAATGTTGAGTGTACATGGAAACTCAACATACACTAATGCATCATTTTTCAAACGATCATAACTAATTTTTGTATTAAGCGTTTCTCAATGTAGTATAGTGCATTCGATGCGGATTTTTAAGCTGCGTCGATCTGTGTTATCAGTTTTGCGCTAGCTTAAAAAAGCACCGAGATATCAACTGATATAAGTTCCCACTTATATCCTCGATTTTCACCCTGAAGAATTAATTTTTTCGTTGAATAACATTGTCCATCGTCTTTGCCTTGAAAAAAGGAATCTAAAAACATCTACTTTTTGCTAAATTATTTTGAAATTTTTCGAAAAAATTTTTGTCAAAATGTTTTTGGAAGCAATGTTGAGTGTACATGGAAACTCAACATACACTAATGCATCATTTTTCAAACGATCATAACTAATTTTTGTATTAAGCGTTTCTCAATGTAGTATAGTGCATTCGATGCGGATTTTTAAGCTGCGTCGATCTGTGTTATCAGATTTGCGCTAGCTTAAAAATGCACCGAGATATCAACTGATATGAGTTCACACATAAATCCTCGATTTTCACCCTGAAGAATTAATTTTTTCGTTGAATAACATTGTCCATCGTCTTTGCCTTGAAAAAAGGAATCTAAAAACATCTACTTTTTGCTAAATTATTTTGAAATTTTTCGAAAAAATTTTTGTCAAAATGTTTTTGGAAGCAATGTTGAGTGTACATGGAAACTCAACATACACTAATGCATCATTTTTCAAACGATCATAACTAATTTTTGTATTAAGCGTTTCTCAATGTAGTATAGTGCATTCGATGCGGATTTTTAAGCTGCGTCGATCTGTGTTATCAGTTTTGCGCTAGCTTAAAAAAGCACCGAGATATCAACTGATATAAGTTCCCACTTATATCCTCGATTTTCACCCTGAAGAATTAATTTTTTCGTTGAATAACATTGTCCATCGTCTTTGCCTTGAAAAACGGAATCTAAAAACATCTACTTTTCGCTAAATTATTTTGAAATTTTTCGAAAAAATTTTTGTCAAAATGTTTTTGGAAGCAATGTTGAGTGTACATGGAAACTCAACATACACTAATGCATCATTTTTCAAACGATCATAACTAATTTTTGTATTAAGCGTTTCTCAATGTAGTATAGTGCATTCGATGCGGATTTTTAAGCTGCGTCGATCTGTGTTATCAGTTTTGCGCTAGCTTAAAAAAGCACCGAGATATCAACTGATATAAGTTCCCACTTATATCCTCGATTTTCACCCTGAAGAATTAATTTTTTCGTTGAATAACCTTGTCCATCGTCTTTGCCTTGAAAAACGGAATCTAAAAACATCTACTTTTCGCTAAATTATTTTGAAATTTTTCGAAAAAATTTTTGTCAAAATGTTTTTGGAAGCAATGTTGAGTGTACATGGAAACTCAACATACACTAATGCATCATTTTTCAAACGATCATAACTAATTTTTGTATTAAGCGTTTCTCAATGTAGTATAGTGCATTCGATGCGGATTTTTAAGCTGCGTCGATCTGTGTTATCAGATTTGCGCTAGCTTAAAAAAGCACCGAGATATCAACTGATATAAGTTCACACTTATATCCTCGATTTTCACCCTGAAGAATTAATTTTTTCGTTGAATAACATTGTCCATCGTCTTTGCCTTGAAAAACGGAATCTAAAAACATCTACTTTTCGCTAAATTATCTTGAAATTTTTCGAAAAAATTTTTGTCAAAATGTTTTTGGAAGCAATGTTGAGTGTACATGGAAACTCAACATACACTAATGCATCATTTTTCAAACGATCATAACTAATTTTTGTATTAAGCGTTTCTCAATGTAGTATAGTGCATTCGATGCGGATTGTTGAGCTGCGTCGATCTGTGTTATCAGATTTGCGCTAGCTTAAAAATGCACCGAGATATCAACTGATATGAGTTCACACATATATCCTCGATTTTCACCCTGAAGAATTAATTTTTTCGTTGAATAACATTGTCGATCGTCTTTGCCTTGAAAAAAGGAATCTAAAAACATCTACTTTTTGCTAAATTATTTTGAAATTTTTCGAAAAAATTTTTGTCAAAATGTTTTTGGAAGCAATGTTGAGTGTACATGGAAACTCAACATACACTAATGCATCATTTTTCAAACGATCATAACTAATTTTTGTATTAAGCGTTTCTCAATGTAGTATAGTGCATTCGATGTGGATTTTTAAGCTGCGTCGATCTGTGTTATCAGTTTTGCGCTAGCTTAAAAAAGCACCGAGATATCAACTGATATAAGTTCACACTTATATCCTCGATTTTCACCCTGAAGAATTAATTTTTTCGTTGAATAACATTGTCCATCGTCTTTGCCTTGAAAAACGGAATCTAAAAACATCTACTTTTCGCTAAATTATCTTGAAATTTTTCGAAAAAATTTTTGTCAAAATGTTTTTGGAAGCAATGTTGAGTGTACATGGAAACTCAACATACACTAATGCATCATTTTTCAAACGATCATAACTAATTTTTGTATTAAGCGTTTCTCAATGTAGTATAGTGCATTCGATGCGGATTGTTGAGCTGCGTCGATCTGTGTTATGAGATTTGCGCTAGCTTGAAAATGCACCGAGATATCAACTGATATATGTTCACACTTATATCCTCGATTTTCACCCTGAAGAATTAATTTTTTCGTTGAATAACATTGTCCATCGTCTTTGCCTTGAAAAACGGAATCTAAAAACATCTACTTTTCGCTAAATTATCTTGAAATTTTTCGAAAAAATTTTTGTCAAAATGTTTTTGGAAGCAATGTTGAGTGTACATGGAAACTCAACATACACTAATGCATCATTTTTCAAACGATCATAACTAATTTTTGTATTAAGCGTTTCTCAATGTAGTATAGTGCATTCGATGCGGATTGTTGAGCTGCGTCGATCTGTGTTATCAGATTTGCGCTAGCTTAAAAATGCACCGAGATATCAACTGATATGAGTTCACACATAAATCCTCGATTTTCACCCTGAAGAATTAATTTTTTCGTTGAATAACATTGTCCATCGTCTTTGCCTTGAAAAAAGGAATCTAAAAACATCTACTTTTTGCTAAATTATTTTGAAATTTTTCGAAAAAATTTTTGTCAAAATGTTTTTGGAAGCAATGTTGAGTGTACATGGAAACTCAACATACACTAATGCATCATTTTTCAAACGATCATAACTAATTTTTGTATTAAGCGTTTCTCAATGTAGTATAGTGCATTCGATGCGGATTTTTAAGCTGCGTCGATCTGTGTTATCAGTTTTGCGCTAGCTTAAAAAAGCACCGAGATATCAACTGATATAAGTTCCCACTTATATCCTCGATTTTCACCCTGAAGAATTAATTTTTTCGTTGAATAACCTTGTCCATCGTCTTTGCCTTGAAAAACGGAATCTAAAAACATCTACTTTTCGCTAAATTATTTTGAAATTTTTCGAAAAAATTTTTGTCAAAATGTTTTTGGAAGCAATGTTGAGTGTACATGGAAACTCAACATACACTAATGCATCATTTTTCAAACGATCATAACTAATTTTTGTATTAAGCGTTTCTCAATGTAGTATAGTGCATTCGATGCGGATTTTTAAGCTGCGTCGATCTGTGTTATCAGATTTGCGCTAGCTTAAAAAAGCACCGAGATATCAACTGATATAAGTTCACACTTATATCCTCGATTTTCACCCTGAAGAATTAATTTTTTCGTTGAATAACATTGTCCATCGTCTTTGCCTTGAAAAACGGAATCTAAAAACATCTACTTTTCGCTAAATTATCTTGAAATTTTTCGAAAAAATTTTTGTCAAAATGTTTTTGGAAGCAATGTTGAGTGTACATGGAAACTCAACATACACTAATGCATCATTTTTCAAACGATCATAACTAATTTTTGTATTAAGCGTTTCTCAATGTAGTATAGTGCATTCGATGCGGATTGTTGAGCTGCGTCGATCTGTGTTATCAGATTTGCGCTAGCTTAAAAATGCACCGAGATATCAACTGATATGAGTTCACACATATATCCTCGATTTTCACCCTGAAGAATTAATTTTTTCGTTGAATAACATTGTCGATCGTCTTTGCCTTGAAAAAAGGAATCTAAAAACATCTACTTTTTGCTAAATTATTTTGAAATTTTTCGAAAAAATTTTTGTCAAAATGTTTTTGGAAGCAATGTTGAGTGTACATGGAAACTCAACATACACTAATGCATCATTTTTCAAACGATCATAACTAATTTTTGTATTAAGCGTTTCTCAATGTAGTATAGTGCATTCGATGTGGATTTTTAAGCTGCGTCGATCTGTGTTATCAGTTTTGCGCTAGCTTAAAAAAGCACCGAGATATCAACTGATATAAGTTCACACTTATATCCTCGATTTTCACCCTGAAGAATTAATTTTTTCGTTGAATAACATTGTCCATCGTCTTTGCCTTGAAAAAAGGAATCTAAAAACATCTACTTTTTGCTAAATTATTTTGAAATTTTTCGAAAAAATTTTTGTCAAAATGTTTTTGGAAGCAATGTTGAGTGTACATGGAAACTCAACATACACTAATGCATCATTTTTCAAACGATCATAACTAATTTTTGTATTAAGCGTTTCTCAATGTAGTATAGTGCATTCGATGCGGATTGTTGAGCTGCGTCGATCTGTGTTATCAGATTTGCGCTAGCTTAAAAATGCACCGAGATATCAACTGATATGAGTTCACACATATATCCTCGATTTTCACCCTGAAGAATTAATTTTTTCGTTGAATAACATTGTCGATCGTCTTTGCCTTGAAAAAAGGAATCTAAAAACATCTACTTTTTGCTAAATTATTTTGAAATTTTTCGAAAAAATTTTTGTCAAAATGTTTTTGGAAGCAATGTTGAGTGTACATGGAAACTCAACATACACTAATGCATCATTTTTCAAACGATCATAACTAATTTTTGTATTAAGCGTTTCTCAATGTAGTATAGTGCATTCGATGCGGATTTTTAAGCTGCGTCGATCTGTGTTATCAGTTTTGCGCTAGCTTAAAAAAGCACCGAGATATCAACTGATATAAGTTCCCACTTATATCCTCGATTTTCACCCTGAAGAATTAATTTTTTCGTTGAATAACATTGTCCATCGTCTTTGCCTTGAAAAACGGAATCTAAAAACATCTACTTTTCGCTAAATTATTTTGAAATTTTTCGAAAAAATTTTTGTCAAAATGTTTTTGGAAGCAATGTTGAGTGTACATGGAAACTCAACATACACTAATGCATCATTTTTCAAACGATCATAACTAATTTTTGTATTAAGCGTTTCTCAATGTAGTATAGTGCATTCGATGCGGATTTTTGAGCTGCGTCGATCTGTGTTATCAGATTTGCGCTAGCTTGAAAATGCACCGAGATATCAACTGATATAAGTTCACACTTATATCCTCGATTTTCACCCTGAAGAATTAATTTTTTCGTTGAATAACATTGTCCATCGTCTTTGCCTTGAAAAACGGAATCTAAAAACATCTACTTTTTGCTAAATTATCTTGAAATTTTTCGAAAAAATTTTTGTCAAAATGTTTTTGGAAGCAATGTTGAGTGTACATGGAAACTCAACATACACTAATGCATCATTTTTCAAACAATCATAACTAATTTTTGTATTAAGCGTTTCTCAATGTAGTATAGTGCATTCGATGCGGATTGTTGAGCTGCGTCGATCTGTGTTATCAGATTTGCGCTAGCTTAAAAATGCACCGAGATATCAACTGATATGAGTTCACACATATATCCTCGATTTTCACCCTGAAGAATTAATTTTTTCGTTGAATAACCTTGTCCATCGTCTTTGCCTTGAAAAACGGAATCTAAAAACATCTACTTTTCGCTAAATTATTTTGAAATTTTTCGAAAAAATTTTTGTCAAAATGTTTTTGGAAGCAATGTTGAGTGTACATGGAAACTCAACATACACTAATGCATCATTTTTCAAACGATCATAACTAATTTTTGTATTAAGCGTTTCTCAATGTAGTATAGTGCATTCGATGCGGATTTTTAAGCTGCGTCGATCTGTGTTATCAGATTTGCGCTAGCTTAAAAAAGCACCGAGATATCAACTGATATAAGTTCACACTTATATCCTCGATTTTCACCCTGAAGAATTAATTTTTTCGTTGAATAACATTGTCCATCGTCTTTGCCTTGAAAAACGGAATCTAAAAACATCTACTTTTCGCTAAATTATCTTGAAATTTTTCGAAAAAATTTTTGTCAAAATGTTTTTGGAAGCAATGTTGAGTGTACATGGAAACTCAACATACACTAATGCATCATTTTTCAAACGATCATAACTAATTTTTGTATTAAGCGTTTCTCAATGTAGTATAGTGCATTCGATGCGGATTTTTAAGCTGCGTCGATCTGTGTTATCAGTTTTGCGCTAGCTTAAAAAAGCACCGAGATATCAACTGATATAAGTTCACACTTATATCCTCGATTTTCACCCTGAAGAATTAATTTTTTCGTTGAATAACATTGTCCATCGTCTTTGCCTTGAAAAACGGAATCTAAAAACATCTACTTTTCGCTAAATTATCTTGAAATTTTTCGAAAAAATTTTTGTCAAAATGTTTTTGGAAGCAATGTTGAGTGTACATGGAAACTCAACATACACTAATGCATCATTTTTCAAACGATCATAACTAATTTTTGTATTAAGCGTTTCTCAATGTAGTATAGTGCATTCGATGCGGATTGTTGAGCTGCGTCGATCTGTGTTATCAGATTTGCGCTAGCTTAAAAATGCACCGAGATATCAACTGATATGAGTTCACACATATATCCTCGATTTTCACCCTGAAGAATTAATTTTTTCGTTGAATAACATTGTCGATCGTCTTTGCCTTGAAAAAAGGAATCTAAAAACATCTACTTTTTGCTAAATTATTTTGAAATTTTTCGAAAAAATTTTTGTCAAAATGTTTTTGGAAGCAATGTTGAGTGTACATGGAAACTCAACATACACTAATGCATCATTTTTCAAACGATCATAACTAATTTTTGTATTAAGCGTTTCTCAATGTAGTATAGTGCATTCGATGCGGATTTTTAAGCTGCGTCGATCTGTGTTATCAGTTTTGCGCTAGCTTAAAAAAGCACCGAGATATCAACTGATATAAGTTCCCACTTATATCCTCGATTTTCACCCTGAAGAATTAATTTTTTCGTTGAATAACATTGTCCATCGTCTTTGCCTTGAAAAACGGAATCTAAAAACATCTACTTTTTGCTAAATTATTTTGAAATTTTTCGAAAAAATTTTTGTCAAAATGTTTTTGGAAGCAATGTTGAGTGTACATGGAAACTCAACATACACTAATGCATCATTTTTCAAACGATCATAACTAATTTTTGTATTAAGCGTTTCTCAATGTAGTATAGTGCATTCGATGCGGATTTTTAAGCTGCGTCGATCTGTGTTATCAGTTTTGCGCTAGCTTAAAAAAGCACCGAGATATCAACTGATATAAGTTCCCACTTATATCCTCGATTTTCACCCTGAAGAATTAATTTTTTCGTTGAATAACATTGTCCATCGTCTTTGCCTTGAAAAACGGAATCTAAAAACATCTACTTTTCGCTAAATTATTTTGAAATTTTTCGAAAAAATTTTTGTCAAAATG
Source organism: Auanema rhodensis (assembly GCA_964057225.1). Lineage (NCBI taxonomy): Eukaryota > Metazoa > Nematoda > Chromadorea > Rhabditida > Rhabditidae > Auanema > Auanema rhodense. The sequence continues at coordinate 847,144 of OZ059899.1, read as the reverse complement.
TTTTTGGAAGCAATGTTGAGTGTACATGGAAACTCAACATACACTAATGCATCATTTTTCAAACGATCATAACTAATTTTTGTATTAAGCGTTTCTCAATGTAGTATAGTGCATTCGATGCGGATTTTTAAGCTGCGTCGATCTGTGTTATCAGTTTTGCGCTAGCTTAAAAAAGCACCGAGATATCAACTGATATAAGTTCACACTTATATCCTCGATTTTCACCCTGAAGAATTAATTTTTTCGTTGAATAACATTGTCCATCGTCTTTGCCTTGAAAAACGGAATCTAAAAACATCTACTTTTCGCTAAATTATCTTGAAATTTTTCGAAAAAATTTTTGTCAAAATGTTTTTGGAAGCAATGTTGAGTGTACATGGAAACTCAACATACACTAATGCATCATTTTTCAAACGATCATAACTAATTTTTGTATTAAGCGTTTTTCAATGTAGTATAGTGCATTCGATGCGGATTGTTGAGCTGCGTCGATCTGTGTTATCAGATTTGCGCTAGCTTAAAAATGCACCGAGATATCAACTGATATGAGTTCACACATATATCCTCGATTTTCACCCTGAAGAATTAATTTTTTCGTTGAATAACATTGTCGATCGTCTTTGCCTTGAAAAAAGGAATCTAAAAACATCTACTTTTTGCTAAATTATCTTGAAATTTTTCGAAAAAATTTTTGTCAAAATGTTTTTGGAAGCAATGTTGAGTGTACATGGAAACTCAACATACACTAATGCATCATTTTTCAAACGATCATAACTAATTTTTGTATTAAGCGTTTCTCAATGTAGTATAGTGCATTCGATGCGGATTTTTAAGCTGCGTCGATCTGTGTTATCAGTTTTGCGCTAGCTTAAAAAAGCACCGAGATATCAACTGATATAAGTTCCCACTTATATCCTCGATTTTCACCCTGAAGAATTAATTTTTTCGTTGAATAACATTGTCCATCGTCTTTGCCTTGAAAAACGGAATCTAAAAACATCTACTTTTTGCTAAATTATTTTGAAATTTTTCGAAAAAATTTTTGTCAAAATGTTTTTGGAAGCAATGTTGAGTGTACATGGAAACTCAACATACACTAATGCATCATTTTTCAAACGATCATAACTAATTTTTGTATTAAGCGTTTCTCAATGTAGTATAGTGCATTCGATGCGGATTTTTGAGCTGCGTCGATCTGTGTTATCAGATTTGCGCTAGCTTAAAAATGCACCGAGATATCAACTGATATGAGTTCACACATATATCCTCGATTTTCACACTGAAGAATTAATTTTTTCGTTGAATAACCTTGTCCATCGTCTTTGCCTTGAAAAACGGAATCTAAAAACATCTACTTTTCGCTAAATTATTTTGAAATTTTTCGAAAAAATTTTTGTCAAAATGTTTTTGGAAGCAATGTTGAGTGTACATGGAAACTCAACATACACTAATGCATCATTTTTCAAACGATCATAACTAATTTTTGTATTAAGCGTTTCTCAATGTAGTATAGTGCATTCGATGCGGATTTTTAAGCTGCGTCGATCTGTGTTATCAGATTTGCGCTAGCTTAAAAAAGCACCGAGATATCAACTGATATAAGTTCACACTTATATCCTCGATTTTCACCCTGAAGAATTAATTTTTTCGTTGAATAACATTGTCCATCGTCTTTGCCTTGAAAAACGGAATCTAAAAACATCTACTTTTCGCTAAATTATCTTGAAATTTTTCGAAAAAATTTTTGTCAAAATGTTTTTGGAAGCAATGTTGAGTGTACATGGAAACTCAACATACACTAATGCATCATTTTTCAAACGATCATAACTAATTTTTGTATTAAGCGTTTCTCAATGTAGTATAGTGCATTCGATGCGGATTTTTAAGCTGCGTCGATCTGTGTTATCAGTTTTGCGCTAGCTTAAAAAAGCACCGAGATATCAACTGATATAAGTTCACACTTATATCCTCGATTTTCACCCTGAAGAATTAATTTTTTCGTTGAATAACATTGTCCATCGTCTTTGCCTTGAAAAACGGAATCTAAAAACATCTACTTTTCGCTAAATTATCTTGAAATTTTTCGAAAAAATTTTTGTCAAAATGTTTTTGGAAGCAATGTTGAGTGTACATGGAAACTCAACATACACTAATGCATCATTTTTCAAACGATCATAACTAATTTTTGTATTAAGCGTTTCTCAATGTAGTATAGTGCATTCGATGCGGATTTTTAAGCTGCGTCGATCTGTGTTATCAGTTTTGCGCTAGCTTAAAAAAGCACCGAGATATCAACTGATATAAGTTCCCACTTATATCCTCGATTTTCACCCTGAAGAATTAATTTTTTCGTTGAATAACATTGTCCATCGTCTTTGCCTTGAAAAACGGAATCTAAAAACATCTACTTTTTGCTAAATTATTTTGAAATTTTTCGAAAAAATTTTTGTCAAAATGTTTTTGGAAGCAATGTTGAGTGTACATGGAAACTCAACATACACTAATGCATCATTTTTCAAACGATCATAACTAATTTTTGTATTAAGCGTTTCTCAATGTAGTATAGTGCATTCGATGCGGATTTTTGAGCTGCGTCGATCTGTGTTATCAGTTTTGCGCTAGCTTGAAAATGCACCGAGATATCAACTGATATAAGTTCACACTTATATCCTCGATTTTCACCCTGAAGAATTAATTTTTTCGTTGAATAACATTGTCCATCGTCTTTGCCTTGAAAAACGGAATCTAAAAACATCTACTTTTCGCTAAATTATCTTGAAATTTTTCGAAAAAATTTTTGTCAAAATGTTTTTGGAAGCAATGTTGAGTGTACATGGAAACTCAACATACACTAATGCATCATTTTTCAAACAATCATAACTAATTCTTGTATTAAGCGTTTCTCAATGTAGTATAGCGCATTCGATGCGGATTTTTAAGCTGCGTCGATCTGTGTTATCAGTTTTGCGCTAGCTTGAAAATGCACCGAGATATCAACTGATATAAGTTCACACTTATATCCTCGATTTTCACCCTGAAGAATTAATTTTTTCGTTGAATAACATTGTCCATCGTCTTTGCCTTGAAAAACGGAATCTAAAAACATCTACTTTTCGCTAAATTATCTTGAAATTTTTCGAAAAAATTTTTGTCAAAATGTTTTTGGAAGCAATGTTGAGTGTACATGGAAACTCAACATACACTAATGCATCATTTTTCAAACAATCATAACTAATTTTTGTATTAAGCGTTTCTCAATGTAGTATAGTGCATTCGATGCGGATTGTTGAGCTGCGTCGATCTGTGTTATCAGATTTGCGCTAGCTTAAAAATGCACCGAGATATCAACTGATATGAGTTCACACATATATCCTCGATTTTTACCCTGAAGAATTAATTTTTTCGTTGAATAACATTGTCGATCGTCTTTGCCTTGAAAAAAGGAATCTAAAAACATCTACTTTTTGCTAAATTATCTTGAAATTTTTCGAAAAAATTTTTGTCAAAATGTTTTTGGAAGCAATGTTGAGTGTACATGGAAACTCAACATACACTAATGCATCATTTTTCAAACGATCATAACTAATTTTTGTATTAAGCGTTTCTTAATGTAGTATAGTGCATTCGATGCGGATTTTTGAGCTGCGTCGATCTGTGGTATCAGATTTGCGCTAGCTTGAAAATGCACCGAGATATCAACTGATATAAGTTCACACTTATATCCTCGATTTTCACCCTGAAGAATTAATTTTTTCGATGAATAACATTGTCCATCGTCTTTGCCTTGAAAAACGAAATCTAAAAACATCTACTTTTCGCTAAATTATTTTGAAATTTTTCGAAAAAAATTTTTGTCAAAATGTTTTTGGAAGCAATGTTGAGTGTACATGGAAACTCAACATACACTAATGCATCATTTTTCAAACGATCATAACTAATTTTTGTATTAAGCGTTTCTTAATTTAGTATAGTGCATTCGATGCGGATTTTTGAGCTGCGTCGATCTGTGTTATCAGATTTGCGCTAGCTTGAAAATGCACCGAGATATCAACTGATATAAGTTCACACTTATATCCTCGATTTTCACCCTGAAGAATTAATTTTTTCGTTGAATAACATTGTCCATCGTCTTTGCCTTGAAAAACGGAATCTAAAAACATCTACTTTTCGCTAAATTATCTTGAAATTTTTCGAAAAAATTTTTGTCAAAATGTTTTTGGAAGCAATGTTGAGTGTACATGGAAACTCAACATACACTAATGCATCATTTTTCAAACGATCATAACTAATTTTTGTATTAAGCGTTTCTTAATGTAGTATAGTGCATTCGATGCGGATTTTTGAGCTGCGTCGATCTGTGTTATCAGATTTGCGCTAGCTTGAAAATGCACCGAGATATCAACTGATATAAGTTCACACTTATATCCTCGATTTTCACCCTGAAGAATTAATTTTTTCGTTGAATAACATTGTCCATCGTCTTTGCCTTGAAAAACGGAATCTAAAAACATCTACTTTTCGCTAAATTATCTTGAAATTTTTCGAAAAAATTTTTGTCAAAATGTTTTTGGAAGCAATGTTGAGTGTACATGGAAACTCAACATACACTAATGCATCATTTTTCAAACGATCATAACTAATTTTTGTATTAAGCGTTTCTCAATGTAGTATAGTGCATTCGATGCGGATTTTTGAGCTGCGTCGATCTGTGTTATCAGATTTGCGCTAGCTTGAAAATGCACCGAGATATCAACTGATATAAGTTCACACTTATATCCTCGATTTTCACCCTGAAGAATTAATTTTTTCGTTGAATAACATTGTCCATCGTCTTTGCCTTGAAAAACGGAATCTAAAAACATCTACTTTTCGCTAAATTATCTTGAAATTTTTCGAAAAAATTTTTGTCAAAATGTTTTTGGAAGCAATGTTGAGTGTACATGGAAACTCAACATACACTAATGCATCATTTTTCAAACAATCATAACTAATTTTTGTATTAAGCGTTTCTCAATGTAGTATAGTGCATTCGATGCGGATTTTTGAGCTGCGTCGATCTGTGTTATCAGATTTGCGCTAGCTTAAAAAAGCACCGAGATATCAACTGATATAAGTTCACACTTATATCCTCGATTTTCACCCTGAAGAATTAATTTTTTCGATGAATAACATTGTCCATCGTCTTTGCCTTGAAAAACGGAATCTAAAAACATCTACTTTTCGCTAAATTATTTTGAAATTTTTCGAAAAAAATTTTTGTCAAAATGTTTTTGGAAGCAATGTTGAGTGTACATGGAAACTCAACATACACTAATGCATCATTTTTCAAACGATCATAACTAATTTTTGTATTAAGCGTTTCTTAATGTAGTATAGTGCATTCGATGCGGATTTTTGAGCTGCGTCGATCTGTGTTATCAGATTTGCGCTAGCTTGAAAATGCACCGAGATATCAACTGATATAAGTTCACACTTATATCCTCGATTTTCACCCTGAAGAATTAATTTTTTCGTTGAATAACATTGTCCATCGTCTTTGCCTTGAAAAACGGAATCTAAAAACATCTACTTTTCGCTAAATTATCTTGAAATTTTTCGAAAAAATTTTTGTCAAAATGTTTTTGGAAGCAATGTTGAGTGTACATGGAAACTCAACATACACTAATGCATCATTTTTCAAACAATCATAACTAATTTTTGTATTAAGCGTTTCTCAATGTAGTATAGTGCATTCGATGCGGATTTTTGAGCTGCGTCGATCTGTGTTATCAGATTTGCGCTAGCTTAAAAAAGCACCGAGATATCAACTGATATAAGTTCACACTTATATCCTCGATTTTCACCCTGAAGAATTATTTTTTTCGTTGAATAACATTGTCCATCGTCTTTGCCTTGAAAAACGGAATCTAAAAACATCTACTTTTCGCTAAATTATCTTGAAATTTTTCGAAAAAATTTTTGTCAAAATGTTTTTGGAAGCAATGTTGAGTGTACATGGAAACTCAACATACACTAATGCATCATTTTTCAAACGATCATAACTAATTTTTGTATTAAGCGTTTCTCAATGTAGTATAGTGCATTCGATGCGGATTTTTGAGCTGCGTCGATCTGTGTTATCAGATTTGCGCTAGCTTGAAAATGCACCGAGATATCAACTGATATAAGTTCACACTTATATCCTCGATTTTCACCCTGAAGAATTAATTTTTTCGATGAATAACATTGTCCATCGTCTTTGCCTTGAAAAACGGAATCTAAAAACATCTACTTTTCGCTAAATTATTTTGAAATTTTTCGAAAAAAATTTTTGTCAAAATGTTTTTGGAAGCAATGTTGAGTGTACATGGAAACTCAACATACACTAATGCATCATTTTTCAAACGATCATAACTAATTTTTGTATTAAGCGTTTCTTAATGTAGTATAGTGCATTCGATGCGGATTTTTGAGCTGCGTCGATCTGTGTTATCAGATTTGCGCTAGCTTGAAAATGCACCGAGATATCAACTGATATAAGTTCACACTTATATCCTCGATTTTCACCCTGAAGAATTAATTTTTTCGTTGAATAACATTGTCCATCGTCTTTGCCTTGAAAAACGGAATCTAAAAACATCTACTTTTCGCTAAATTATCTTGAAATTTTTCGAAAAAATTTTTGTCAAAATGTTTTTGGAAGCAATGTTGAGTGTACATGGAAACTCAACATACACTAATGCATCATTTTTCAAACAATCATAACTAATTTTTGTATTAAGCGTTTCTCAATGTAGTATAGTGCATTCAATGCGGATTTTTGAGCTGCGTCGATCTGTGTTATCAGATTTGCGCTAGCTTAAAAAAGCACCGAGATATCAACTGATATAAGTTCACACTTATATCCTCGATTTTCACCCTGAAGAATTATTTTTTTCGTTGAATAACATTGTCCATCGTCTTTGCCTTGAAAAACGGAATCTAAAAACATCTACTTTTCGCTAAATTATCTTGAAATTTTTCGAAAAAATTTTTGTCAAAATGTTTTTGGAAGCAATGTTGAGTGTACATGGAAACTCAACATACACTAATGCATCATTTTTCAAACGATCATAACTAATTTTTGTATTAAGCGTTTCTCATTGTAGTATAGTGCATTCGATGCGGATTTTTGAGCTGCGTCGATCTGTGTTATCAGATTTGCGCTAGCTTGAAAATGCACCGAGATATCAACTGATATAAGTTCACACTTATATCCTCGATTTTCACCCTGAAGAATTAATTTTTTCGTTGAATAACATTGTCCATCGTCTTTGCCTTGAAAAACGGAATCTAAAAACATCTACTTTTCGCTAAATTATCTTGAAATTTTTCGAAAAAATTTTTGTCAAAATGTTTTTGGAAGCAATGTTGAGTGTACATGGAAACTCAACATACACTAATGCATCATTTTTCAAACGATCATAACTAATTTTTGTATTAAGCGTTTCTCAATGTAGTATAGTGCATTCGATGCGGATTTTTGAGCTGCGTCGATCTGTGTTATCAGATTTGCGCTAGCTTGAAAATGCACCGAGATATCAACTGATATAAGTTCACACTTATATCCTCGATTTTCACCCTGAAGAATTAATTTTTTCGTTGAATAACATTGTCCATCGTCTTTGCCTTGAAAAACGGAATCTAAAAACATCTACTTTTCGCTAAATTATCTTGAAATTTTTCGAAAAAATTTTTGTCAAAATGTTTTTGGAAGCAATGTTGAGTGTACATGGAAACTCAACATACACTAATGCATCATTTTTCAAACAATCATAACTAATTTTTGTATTAAGCGTTTCTCAATGTAGTATAGTGCATTCGATGCGGATTTTTGAGCTGCGTCGATCTGTGTTATCAGATTTGCGCTAGCTTAAAAAAGCACCGAGATATCAACTGATATAAGTTCACACTTATATCCTCGATTTTCACCCTGAAGAATTATTTTTTTCGTTGAATAACATTGTCCATCGTCTTTGCCTTGAAAAACGGAATCTAAAAACATCTACTTTTCGCTAAATTATCTTGAAATTTTTCGAAAAAATTTTTGTCAAAATGTTTTTGGAAGCAATGTTGAGTGTACATGGAAACTCAACATACACTAATGCATCATTTTTCAAACAATCATAACTAATTTTTGTATTAAGCGTTTCTCAATGTAGTATAGTGCATTCGATGCGGATTTTTGAGCTGCGTCGATCTGTGTTATCAGATTTGCGCTAGCTTGAAAATGCACCGAGATATCAACTGATATAAGTTCACACTTATATCCTCGATTTTCACCCTGAAGAATTAATTTTTTCGATGAATAACATTGTCCATCGTCTTTGCCTTGAAAAACGGAATCTAAAAACATCTACTTTTCGCTAAATTATTTTGAAATTTTTCGAAAAAAATTTTTGTCAAAATGTTTTTGGAAGCAATGTTGAGTGTACATGGAAACTCAACATACACTAATGCATCATTTTTCAAACGATCATAACTAATTTTTGTATTAAGCGTTTCTTAATGTAGTATAGTGCATTCGATGCGGATTTTTGAGCTGCGTCGATCTGTGTTATCAGATTTGCGCTAGCTTGAAAATGCACCGAGATATCAACTGATATAAGTTCACACTTATATCCTCGATTTTCACCCTGAAGAATTAATTTTTTCGTTGAATAACATTGTCCATCGTCTTTGCCTTGAAAAACGGAATCTAAAAACATCTACTTTTCGCTAAATTATCTTGAAATTTTTCGAAAAAATTTTTGTCAAAATGTTTTTGGAAGCAATGTTGAGTGTACATGGAAACTCAACATACACTAATGCATCATTTTTCAAACGATCATAACTAATTTTTGTATTAAGCGTTTCTCAATGTAGTATAGTGCATTCGATGCGGATTTTTGAGCTGCGTCGATCTGTGTTATCAGATTTGCGCTAGCTTGAAAATGCACCGAGATATCAACTGATATAAGTTCACACTTATATCCTCGATTTTCACCCTGAAGAATTAATTTTTTCGTTGAATAACATTGTCCATCGTCTTTGCCTTGAAAAACGGAATCTAAAAACATCTACTTTTCGCTAAATTATCTTGAAATTTTTCGAAAAAATTTTTGTCAAAATGTTTTTGGAAGCAATGTTGAGTGTACATGGAAACTCAACATACACTAATGCATCATTTTTCAAACAATCATAACTAATTTTTGTATTAAGCGTTTCTCAATGTAGTATAGTGCATTCGATGCGGATTTTTGAGCTGCGTCGATCTGTGTTATCAGATTTGCGCTAGCTTAAAAAAGCACCGAGATATCAACTGATATAAGTTCACACTTATATCCTCGATTTTAACCCTGAAGAATTATTTTTTTCGTTGAATAACATTGTCCATCGTCTTTGCCTTGAAAAACGGAATCTAAAAACATCTACTTTTTGCTAAATTATTTTGAAATTTTTCGAAAAAATTTTTGTCAAAATGTTTTTGGAAGCAATGTTGAGTGTACATGGAAACTCAACATACACTAATGCATCATTTTTCAAACGATCATAACTAATTTTTGTATTAAGCGTTTCTTAATGTAGTATAGTGCATTCGATGCGGATTTTTGAGCTGCGTCGATCTGTGTTATCAGATTTGCGCTAGCTTGAAAATGCACCGAGATATCAACTGATATAAGTTCACACTTATATCCTCGATTTTCACCCTGAAGAATTAATTTTTTCGTTGAATAACATTGTCCATCGTCTTTGCCTTGAAAAACGGAATCTAAAAACATCTACTTTTCGCTAAATTATCTTGAAATTTTTCGAAAAAATTTTTGTCAAAATGTTTTTGGAAGCAATGTTGAGTGTACATGGAAACTCAACATACACTAATGCATCATTTTTCAAACGATCATAACTAATTTTTGTATTAAGCGTTTCTCAATGTAGTATAGTGCATTCGATGCGGATTTTTGAGCTGCGTCGATCTGTGTTATCAGATTTGCGCTAGCTTGAAAATGCACCGAGATATCAACTGATATAAGTTCACACTTATATCCTCGATTTTCACCCTGAAGAATTAATTTTTTCGTTGAATAACATTGTCCATCGTCTTTGCCTTGAAAAACGGAATCTAAAAACATCTACTTTTCGCTAAATTATTTTGAAATTTTTCGAAAAAATTTTTGTCAAAATGTTTTTGGAAGCAATGTTGAGTGTACATGGAAACTCAACATACACTAATGCATCATTTTTCAAACGATCATAACTAATTTTTGTATTAAGCGTTTTTCAATGTAGTATAGTGCATTCGATGCGGATTTTTGAGCTGCGTCGATCTGTGTTATCAGATTTGCGCTAGCTTAAAAAAGCACCGAGATATCAACTGATATAAGTTCACACTTATATCCTCGATTTTAACCCTGAAGAATTATTTTTTTCGTTGAATAACATTGTCCATCGTCTTTGCCTTGAAAAACGGAATCTAAAAACATCTACTTTTTGCTAAATTATTTTGAAATTTTTCGAAAAAATTTTTGTCAAAATGTTTTTGGAAGCAATGTTGAGTGTACATGGAAACTCAACATACACTAATGCATCATTTTTCAAACGATCATAACTAATTTTTGTATTAAGCGTTTTTCAATGTAGTATAGTGCATTCGATGCGGATTTTTGAGCTGCGTCGATCTGTGTTATCAGATTTGCGCTAGCTTGAAAATGCACCGAGATATCAACTGATATAAGTTCACACTTATATCCTCGATTTTCACCCTGAAGAATTAATTTTTTCGAAGAATAACATTGTCCATCGTCTTTGCCTTGAAAAACGGAATCTAAAAACATCTACTTTTCGCTAAATTATTTTGAAATTTTTCGAAAAAATTTTTGTCAAAATGTTTTTGGAAGCAATGTTGAGTGTACATGGAAACTCAACATACACTAATGCATCATTTTTCAAACGATCATAACTAATTTTTGTATTAAGCGTTTCTCAATGTAGTATAGTGCATTCGATGCGGATTTTTGAGCTGCGTCGATCTGTGTTATCAGATTTGCGCTAGCTTGAAAATGCACCGAGATATCAACTGATATAAGTTCACACTTATATCCTCGATTTTCACCCTGAAGAATTAATTTTTTCGTTGAATAACATTGTCCATCGTCTTTGCCTTGAAAAACGGAATCTAAAAACATCTACTTTTCGCTAAATTATCTTGAAATTTTTCGAAAAAATTTTTGTCAAAATGTTTTTGGAAGCAATGTTGAGTGTACATGGAAACTCAACATACACTAATGCATCATTTTTCAAACAATCATAACTAATTTTTGTATTAAGCGTTTCTCAATGTAGTATAGTGCATTCGATGCGGATTTTTGAGCTGCGTCGATCTGTGTTATCAGATTTGCGCTAGCTTAAAAAAGCACCGAGATATCAACTGATATAAGTTCACACTTATATCCTCGATTTTCACCCTGAAGAATTATTTTTTTCGTTGAATAACATTGTCCATCGTCTTTGCCTTGAAAAACGGAATCTAAAAACATCTACTTTTTGCTAAATTATTTTGAAATTTTTCGAAAAAATTTTTGTCAAAATGTTTTTGGAAGCAATGTTGAGTGTACATGGAAACTCAACATACACTAATGCATCATTTTTCAAACGATCATAACTAATTTTTGTATTAAGCGTTTTTCAATGTAGTATAGTGCATTCGATGCGGATTTTTGAGCTGCGTCGATCTGTGTTATCAGATTTGCGCTAGCTTGAAAATGCACCGAGATATCAACTGATATAAGTTCACACTTATATCCTCGATTTTCACCCTGAAGAATTAATTTTTTCGAAGAATAACATTGTCCATCGTCTTTGCCTTGAAAAACGGAATCTAAAAACATCTACTTTTCGCTAAATTATTTTGAAATTTTTCGAAAAAATTTTTGTCAAAATGTTTTTGGAAGCAATGTTGAGTGTACATGGAAACTCAACATACACTAATGCATCATTTTTCAAACGATCATAACTAATTTTTGTATTAAGCGTTTCTTAATGTAGTATAGTGCATTCGATGCGGATTTTTGAGCTGCGTCGATCTGTGTTATCAGATTTGCGCTAGCTTGAAAATGCACCGAGATATCAACTGATATAAGTTCACACTTATATCCTCGATTTTCACCCTGAAGAATTAATTTTTTCGTTGAATAACATTGTCCATCGTCTTTGCCTTGAAAAACGGAATCTAAAAACATCTACTTTTTGCTAAATTATCTTGAAATTTTTCGAAAAAATTTTTGTCAAAATGTTTTTGGAAGCAATGTTGAGTGTACATGGAAACTCAACATACACTAATGCATCATTTTTCAAACAATCATAACTAATTTTTGTATTAAGCGTTTCTCAATGTAGTATAGTGCATTCGATGCGGATTTTTGAGCTGCGTCGATCTGTGTTATCAGATTTGCGCTAGCTTAAAAAAGCACCGAGATATCAACTGATATAAGTTCACACTTATATCCTCGATTTTCACCCTGAAAAATTATTTTTTTCGTTGAATAACATTGTCCATCGTCTTTGCCTTGAAAAACGGAATCTAAAAACATCTACTTTTTGCTAAATTATTTTGAAATTTTTCGAAAAAATTTTTGTCAAAATGTTTTTGGAAGCAATGTTGAGTGTACATGGAAACTCAACATACACTAATGCATCATTTTTCAAACGATCATAACTAATTTTTGTATTAAGCGTTTCTTAATGTAGTATAGTGCATTCGATGCGGATTTTTGAGCTGCGTCGATCTGTGTTATCAGATTTGCGCTAGCTTGAAAATGCACCGAGATATCAACTGATATAAGTTCACACTTATATCCTCGATTTTCACCCTGAAGAATTAATTTTTTCGTTGAATAACATTGTCCATCGTCTTTGCCTTGAAAAACGGAATCTAAAAACATCTACTTTTTGCTAAATTATCTTGAAATTTTTCGAAAAAATTTTTGTCAAAATGTTTTTGGAAGCAATGTTGAGTGTACATGGAAACTCAACATACACTAATGCATCATTTTTCAAACAATCATAACTAATTTTTGTATTAAGCGTTTCTCAATGTAGTATAGTGCATTCGATGCGGATTTTTGAGCTGCGTCGATCTGTGTTATCAGATTTGCGCTAGCTTAAAAAAGCACCGAGATATCAACTGATATAAGTTCACACTTATATCCTCGATTTTCACCCTGAAAAATTATTTTTTTCGTTGAATAACATTGTCCATCGTCTTTGCCTTGAAAAACGGAATCTAAAAACATCTACTTTTTGCTAAATTATTTTGAAATTTTTCGAAAAAATTTTTGTCAAAATGTTTTTGGAAGCAATGTTGAGTGTACATGGAAACTCAACATACACTAATGCATCATTTTTCAAACAATCATAACTAATTTTTGTATTAAGCGTTTCTCAATGTAGTATAGTGCATTCGATGCGGATTTTTGAGCTGCGTCGATCTGTGTTATCAGATTTGCGCTAGCTTAAAAAAGCACCGAGATATCAACTGATATAAGTTCACACTTATATCCTCGATTTTCACCCTGAAAAATTATTTTTTTCGTTGAATAACATTGTCCATCGTCTTTGCCTTGAAAAACGGAATCTAAAAACATCTACTTTTTGCTAAATTATTTTGAAATTTTTCGAAAAAATTTTTGTCAAAATGTTTTTGGAAGCAATGTTGAGTGTACATGGAAACTCAACATACACTAATGCATCATTTTTCAAACAATCATAACTAATTTTTGTATTAAGCGTTTCTCAATGTAGTATAGTGCATTCGATGCGGATTTTTGAGCTGCGTCGATCTGTGTTATCAGATTTGCGCTAGCTTAAAAAAGCACCGAGATATCAACTGATATAAGTTCACACTTATATCCTCGATTTTCACCCTGAAAAATTATTTTTTTCGTTGAATAACATTGTCCATCGTCTTTGCCTTGAAAAACGGAATCTAAAAACATCTACTTTTTGCTAAATTATTTTGAAATTTTTCGAAAAAATTTTTGTCAAAATGTTTTTGGAAGCAATGTTGAGTGTACATGGAAACTCAACATACACTAATGCATCATTTTTCAAACGATCATAACTAATTTTTGTATTAAGCGTTTCTCAATGTAGTATAGTGCATTCGATGCGGATTTTTGAGCTGCGTCGATCTGTGTTATCAGATTTGCGCTAGCTTAAAAAAGCACCGAGATATCAACTGATATAAGTTCACACTTATATCCTCGATTTTCACCCTGAAAAATTATTTTTTTCGTTGAATAACATTGTCCATCGTCTTTGCCTTGAAAAACGGAATCTAAAAACATCTACTTTTTGCTAAATTATTTTGAAATTTTTCGAAAAAATTTTTGTCAAAATGTTTTTGGAAGCAATGTTGAGTGTACATGGAAACTCAACATACACTAATGCATCATTTTTCAAACGATCATAACTAATTTTTGTATTAAGCGTTTCTCAATGTAGTATAGTGCATTCGATGCGGATTTTTGAGCTGCGTCGATCTGTGTTATCAGATTTGCGCTAGCTTGAAAATGCACCGAGATATCAACTGATATAAGTTCACACTTATATCCTCGATTTTCACCCTGAAGAATTAATTTTTTCGATGAATAACATTGTCCATCGTCTTTGCCTTGAAAAACGGAATCTAAAAACATCTACTTTTCGCTAAATTATTTTGAAATTTTTCGAAAAAATTTTTGTCAAAATGTTTTTGGAAGCAATGTTGAGTGTACATGGAAACTCAACATACACTAATGCATCATTTTTCAAACGATCATAACTAATTTTTGTATTAAGCGTTTCTTAATGTAGTATAGTGCATTCGATGCGGATTTTTGAGCTGCGTCGATCTGTGTTATCAGATTTGCGCTAGCTTGAAAATGCACCGAGATATCAACTGATATAAGTTCACACTTATATCCTCGATTTTCACCCTGAAGAATTAAATTTTTCGTTGAATAACATTGTCCATCGTCTTTGCCTTGAAAAACGGAATCTAAAAACATCTACTTTTTGCTAAATTATCTTGAAATTTTTCGAAAAAATTTTTGTCAAAATGTTTTTGGAAGCAATGTTGAGTGTACATGGAAACTCAACATACACTAATGCATCATTTTTCAAACGATCATAACTAATTTTTGTATTAAGCGTTTCTCAATGTAGTATAGTGCATTCGATGCGGATTTTTAAGCTACGTCGATCTGTGTTATCAGATTTGCGCTAGCTTAAAAATGCACCGAGATATCAACTGATATAAGTTCACACTTATATCCTCGATTTTCACCCTGAAGAATTATTTTTTTCGTTGAATAACATTGTCCATCGTCTTTGCCTTGAAAAACGGAATCTAAAAACATCTACTTTTCGCTAAATTATCTTGAAATTTTTCGAAAAAATTTTTGTCAAAATGTTTTTGGAAGCAATGTTGAGTGTACATGGAAACTCAACATACACTAATGCATCATTTTTCAAACGATCATAACTAATTTTCGTATTAAGCGTTTCTTAATGTAGTATAGTGCATTCGATGCGGATTTTTGAGCTGCGTCGATCTGTGTTATCAGATTTGCGCTAGCTTGAAAATGCACCGAGATATCAACTGATATAAGTTCACACTTATATCTTCGATTTTCACCCTGAAGAATTAATTTTTTCGTTGAATAACATTGTCCATCGTCTTTGCCTTGAAAAACGGAATCTAAAAACATCTACTTTTCGCTAAATTATCTTGAAATTTTTCGAAAAAATTTTTGTCAAAATGTTTTTGGAAGCAATGTTGAGTGTACATGGAAACTCAACATACACTAATGCATCATTTTTCAAACGATCATAACTAATTTTTGTATTAAGCGTTTCTCAATGTAGTATAGTGCATTCGATGCGGATTTTTGAGCTGCGTCGATCTGTGTTATCAGATTTGCGCTAGCTTGAAAATGCACCGAGATATCAACTGATATAAGTTCACACTTATATCCTCGATTTTCACCCTGAAGAATTAAATTTTTCGTTGAATAACATTGTCCATCGTCTTTGCCTTGAAAAACGGAATCTAAAAACATCTACTTTTTGCTAAATTATCTTGAAATTTTTCGAAAAAATTTTTGTCAAAATGTTTTTGGAAGCAATGTTGAGTGTACATGGAAACTCAACATACACTAATGCATCATTTTTCAAACGATCATAACTAATTTTTGTATTAAGCGTTTCTCAATGTAGTAAAGTGCATTCGATGCGGATTTTTAAGCTACGTCGATCTGTGTTATCAGATTTGCGCTAGCTTAAAAATGCACCGAGATATCAACTGATATAAGTTCACACTTATATCCTCGATTTTCACCCTGAAGAATTATTTTTTTCGTTGAATAACATTGTCCATCGTCTTTGCCTTGAAAAACGGAATCTAAAAACATCTACTTTTCGCTAAATTATTTTGAAATTTTTCGAAAAAATTTTTGTCAAAATGTTTTTGGAAGCAATGTTGAGTGTACATGGAAACTCAACATACACTAATGCATCATTTTTCAAACGATCATAACTAATTTTTGTATTAAGCGTTTCTCAATGTAGTATAGTGCATTCAATGCGGATTTTTAAGCTACGTCGATCTGTGTTATCAGATTTGCGCTAGCTTAAAAATGCACCGAGATATCAACTGATATAAGTTCACACTTATATCCTCGATTTTCACCCTGAAGAATTATTTTTTTCGTTGAATAACATTGTCCATCGTCTTTGCCTTGAAAAACGGAATCTAAAAACATCTACTTTTCGCTAAATTATTTTGAAATTTTTCGAAAAAATTTTTGTCAAAATGTTTTTGGAAGCAATGTTGAGTGTACATGGAAACTCAACATACACTAATGCATCATTTTTCAAACGATCATAACTAATTTTTGTATTAAGCGTTTCTTAATGTAGTATAGTGCATTCGATGCGGATTTTTGAGCTGCGTCGATCTGTGTTATCAGATTTGCGCTAGCTTGAAAATGCACCGAGATATCAACTGATATAAGTTCACACTTATATCTTCGATTTTCACCCTGAAGAATTAATTTTTTCGTTGAATAACATTGTCCATCGTCTTTGCCTTGAAAAACGGAATCTAAAAACATCTACTTTTCGCTAAATTATCTTGAAATTTTTCGAAAAAATTTTTGTCAAAATGTTTTTGGAAGCAATGTTGAGTGTACATGGAAACTCAACATACACTAATGCATCATTTTTCAAACAATCATAACTAATTTTTGTATTAAGCGTTTCTCAATGTAGTATAGTGCATTCGATGCGGATTTTTGAGCTGCGTCGATCTGTGTTATCAGATTTGCGCTAGCTTGAAAATGCACCGAGATATCAACTGATATAAGTTCACACTTATATCCTCGATTTTCACCCTGAAGAATTAATTTTTTCGATGAATAACATTGTCCATCGTCTTTGCCTTGAAAAACGGAATCTAAAAACATCTACTTTTCGCTAAATTATTTTGAAATTTTTCGAAAAAAATTTTTGTCAAAATGTTTTTGGAAGCAATGTTGAGTGTACATGGAAACTCAACATACACTAATGCATCATTTTTCAAACGATCATAACTAATTTTTGTATTAAGCGTTTCTTAATGTAGTATAGTGCATTCGATGCGGATTTTTGAGCTGCGTCGATCTGTGTTATCAGATTTGCGCTAGCTTGAAAATGCACCGAGATATCAACTGATATAAGTTCACACTTATATCCTCGATTTTCACCCTGAAGAATTAATTTTTTCGTTGAATAACATTGTCCATCGTCTTTGCCTTGAAAAACGGAATCTAAAAACATCTACTTTTCGCTAAATTATCTTGAAATTTTTCGAAAAAATTTTTGTCAAAATGTTTTTGGAAGCAATGTTGAGTGTACATGGAAACTCAACATACACTAATGCATCATTTTTCAAACGATCATAACTAATTTTTGTATTAAGCGTTTCTCAATGTAGTATAGTGCATTCGATGCGGATTTTTAAGCTACGTCGATCTGTGTTATCAGATTTGCGCTAGCTTAAAAATGCACCGAGATATCAACTGATATAAGTTCACACTTATATCCTCGATTTTCACCCTGAAGAATTATTTTTTTCGTTGAATAACATTGTCCATCGTCTTTGCCTTGAAAAACGGAATCTAAAAACATCTACTTTTCGCTAAATTATTTTGAAATTTTTCGAAAAAATTTTTGTCAAAATGTTTTTGGAAGCAATGTTGAGTGTACATGGAAACTCAACATACACTAATGCATCATTTTTCAAACGATCATAACTAATTTTTGTATTAAGCGTTTCTTAATGTAGTATAGTGCATTCGATGCGGATTTTTGAGCTGCGTCGATCTGTGTTATCAGATTTGCGCTAGCTTGAAAATGCACCGAGATATCAACTGATATAAGTTCACACTTATATCCTCGATTTTCACCCTGAAGAATTAATTTTTTCGTTGAATAACATTGTCCATCGTCTTTGCCTTGAAAAACGGAATCTAAAAACATCTACTTTTCGCTAAATTATCTTGAAATTTTTCGAAAAAATTTTTGTCAAAATGTTTTTGGAAGCAATGTTGAGTGTACATGGAAACTCAACATACACTAATGCATCATTTTTCAAACGATCATAACTAATTTTTGTATTAAGCGTTTCTCAATGTAGTATAGTGCATTCGATGCGGATTTTTGAGCTGCGTCGATCTGTGTTATCAGATTTGCGCTAGCTTGAAAATGCACCGAGATATCAACTGATATAAGTTCACACTTATATCCTCGATTTTCACCCTGAAGAATTAATTTTTTCGTTGAATAACATTGTCCATCGTCTTTGCCTTGAAAAACGGAATCTAAAAACATCTACTTTTCGCTAAATTATCTTGAAATTTTTCGAAAAAATTTTTGTCAAAATGTTTTTGGAAGCAATGTTGAGTGTACATGGAAACTCAACATACACTAATGCATCATTTTTCAAACAATCATAACTAATTTTTGTATTAAGCGTTTCTCAATGTAGTATAGTGCATTCGATGCGGATTTTTGAGCTGCGTCGATCTGTGTTATCAGATTTGCGCTAGCTTAAAAAAGCACCGAGATATCAACTGATATAAGTTCACACTTATATCCTCGATTTTAACCCTGAAGAATTATTTTTTTCGTTGAATAACATTGTCCATCGTCTTTGCCTTGAAAAACGGAATCTAAAAACATCTACTTTTTGCTAAATTATTTTGAAATTTTTCGAAAAAATTTTTGTCAAAATGTTTTTGGAAGCAATGTTGAGTGTACATGGAAACTCAACATACACTAATGCATCATTTTTCAAACGATCATAACTAATTTTTGTATTAAGCGTTTCTTAATGTAGTATAGTGCATTCGATGCGGATTTTTGAGCTGCGTCGATCTGTGTTATCAGATTTGCGCTAGCTTGAAAATGCACCGAGATATCAACTGATATAAGTTCACACTTATATCCTCGATTTTCACCCTGAAGAATTAATTTTTTCGTTGAATAACATTGTCCATCGTCTTTGCCTTGAAAAACGGAATCTAAAAACATCTACTTTTCGCTAAATTATCTTGAAATTTTTCGAAAAAATTTTTGTCAAAATGTTTTTGGAAGCAATGTTGAGTGTACATGGAAACTCAACATACACTAATGCATCATTTTTCAAACGATCATAACTAATTTTTGTATTAAGCGTTTCTCAATGTAGTATAGTGCATTCGATGCGGATTTTTGAGCTGCGTCGATCTGTGTTATCAGATTTGCGCTAGCTTGAAAATGCACCGAGATATCAACTGATATAAGTTCACACTTATATCCTCGATTTTCACCCTGAAGAATTAATTTTTTCGTTGAATAACATTGTCCATCGTCTTTGCCTTGAAAAACGGAATCTAAAAACATCTACTTTTCGCTAAATTATCTTGAAATTTTTCGAAAAAATTTTTGTCAAAATGTTTTTGGAAGCAATGTTGAGTGTACATGGAAACTCAACATACACTAATGCATCATTTTTCAAACGATCATAACTAATTTTTGTATTAAGCGTTTCTTAATGTAGTATAGTGCATTCGATGCGGATTTTTGAGCTGCGTCGATCTGTGTTATCAGATTTGCGCTAGCTTGAAAATGCACCGAGATATCAACTGATATAAGTTCACACTTATATCCTCGATTTTCACCCTGAAGAATTAATTTTTTCGTTGAATAACATTGTCCATCGTCTTTGCCTTGAAAAACGGAATCTAAAAACATCTACTTTTCGCTAAATTATTTTGAAATTTTTCGAAAAAATTTTTGTCAAAATGTTTTTGGAAGCAATGTTGAGTGTACATGGAAACTCAACATACACTAATGCATCATTTTTCAAACGATCATAACTAATTTTTGTATTAAGCGTTTTTCAATGTAGTATAGTGCATTCGATGCGGATTTTTGAGCTGCGTCGATCTGTGTTATCAGATTTGCGCTAGCTTGAAAATGCACCGAGATATCAACTGATATAAGTTCACACTTATATCCTCGATTTTCACCCTGAAGAATTAATTTTTTCGAAGAATAACATTGTCCATCGTCTTTGCCTTGAAAAACGGAATCTAAAAACATCTACTTTTCGCTAAATTATTTTGAAATTTTTCGAAAAAATTTTTGTCAAAATGTTTTTGGAAGCAATGTTGAGTGTACATGGAAACTCAACATACACTAATGCATCATTTTTCAAACGATCATAACTAATTTTTGTATTAAGCGTTTCTTAATGTAGTATAGTGCATTCGATGCGGATTTTTGAGCTGCGTCGATCTGTGTTATCAGATTTGCGCTAGCTTGAAAATGCACCGAGATATCAACTGATATAAGTTCACACTTATATCCTCGATTTTCACCCTGAAGAATTAATTTTTTCGTTGAATAACATTGTCCATCGTCTTTGCCTTGAAAAACGGAATCTAAAAACATCTACTTTTTGCTAAATTATCTTGAAATTTTTCGAAAAAATTTTTGTCAAAATGTTTTTGGAAGCAATGTTGAGTGTACATGGAAACTCAACATACACTAATGCATCATTTTTCAAACAATCATAACTAATTTTTGTATTAAGCGTTTCTCAATGTAGTATAGTGCATTCGATGCGGATTTTTGAGCTGCGTCGATCTGTGTTATCAGATTTGCGCTAGCTTAAAAAAGCACCGAGATATCAACTGATATAAGTTCACACTTATATCCTCGATTTTCACCCTGAAAAATTATTTTTTTCGTTGAATAACATTGTCCATCGTCTTTGCCTTGAAAAACGGAATCTAAAAACATCTACTTTTTGCTAAATTATTTTGAAATTTTTCGAAAAAATTTTTGTCAAAATGTTTTTGGAAGCAATGTTGAGTGTACATGGAAACTCAACATACACTAATGCATCATTTTTCAAACGATCATAACTAATTTTTGTATTAAGCGTTTCTCAATGTAGTATAGTGCATTCGATGCGGATTTTTGAGCTGCGTCGATCTGTGTTATCAGATTTGCGCTAGCTTAAAAAAGCACCGAGATATCAACTGATATAAGTTCACACTTATATCCTCGATTTTCACCCTGAAAAATTATTTTTTTCGTTGAATAACATTGTCCATCGTCTTTGCCTTGAAAAACGGAATCTAAAAACATCTACTTTTTGCTAAATTATTTTGAAATTTTTCGAAAAAATTTTTGTCAAAATGTTTTTGGAAGCAATGTTGAGTGTACATGGAAACTCAACATACACTAATGCATCATTTTTCAAACAATCATAACTAATTTTTGTATTAAGCGTTTCTCAATGTAGTATAGTGCATTCGATGCGGATTTTTGAGCTGCGTCGATCTGTGTTATCAGATTTGCGCTAGCTTAAAAAAGCACCGAGATATCAACTGATATAAGTTCACACTTATATCCTCGATTTTCACCCTGAAAAATTATTTTTTTCGTTGAATAACATTGTCCATCGTCTTTGCCTTGAAAAACGGAATCTAAAAACATCTACTTTTTGCTAAATTATTTTGAAATTTTTCGAAAAAATTTTTGTCAAAATGTTTTTGGAAGCAATGTTGAGTGTACATGGAAACTCAACATACACTAATGCATCATTTTTCAAACGATCATAACTAATTTTTGTATTAAGCGTTTCTCAATGTAGTATAGTGCATTCGATGCGGATTTTTGAGCTGCGTCGATCTGTGTTATCAGATTTGCGCTAGCTTAAAAAAGCACCGAGATATCAACTGATATAAGTTCACACTTATATCCTCGATTTTCACCCTGAAAAATTATTTTTTTCGTTGAATAACATTGTCCATCGTCTTTGCCTTGAAAAACGGAATCTAAAAACATCTACTTTTTGCTAAATTATTTTGAAATTTTTCGAAAAAATTTTTGTCAAAATGTTTTTGGAAGCAATGTTGAGTGTACATGGAAACTCAACATACACTAATGCATCATTTTTCAAACGATCATAACTAATTTTTGTATTAAGCGTTTCTCAATGTAGTATAGTGCATTCGATGCGGATTTTTGAGCTGCGTCGATCTGTGTTATCAGATTTGCGCTAGCTTGAAAATGCACCGAGATATCAACTGATATAAGTTCACACTTATATCCTCGATTTTCACCCTGAAGAATTAATTTTTTCGATGAATAACATTGTCCATCGTCTTTGCCTTGAAAAACGGAATCTAAAAACATCTACTTTTCGCTAAATTATTTTGAAATTTTTCGAAAAAATTTTTGTCAAAATGTTTTTGGAAGCAATGTTGAGTGTACATGGAAACTCAACATACACTAATGCATCATTTTTCAAACGATCATAACTAATTTTTGTATTAAGCGTTTCTTAATGTAGTATAGTGCATTCGATGCGGATTTTTGAGCTGCGTCGATCTGTGTTATCAGATTTGCGCTAGCTTGAAAATGCACCGAGATATCAACTGATATAAGTTCACACTTATATCCTCGATTTTCACCCTGAAGAATTAAATTTTTCGTTGAATAACATTGTCCATCGTCTTTGCCTTGAAAAACGGAATCTAAAAACATCTACTTTTTGCTAAATTATCTTGAAATTTTTCGAAAAAATTTTTGTCAAAATGTTTTTGGAAGCAATGTTGAGTGTACATGGAAACTCAACATACACTAATGCATCATTTTTCAAACGATCATAACTAATTTTTGTATTAAGCGTTTCTCAATGTAGTATAGTGCATTCGATGCGGATTTTTAAGCTACGTCGATCTGTGTTATCAGATTTGCGCTAGCTTAAAAATGCACCGAGATATCAACTGATATAAGTTCACACTTATATCCTCGATTTTCACCCTGAAGAATTATTTTTTTCGTTGAATAACATTGTCCATCGTCTTTGCCTTGAAAAACGGAATCTAAAAACATCTACTTTTCGCTAAATTATCTTGAAATTTTTCGAAAAAATTTTTGTCAAAATGTTTTTGGAAGCAATGTTGAGTGTACATGGAAACTCAACATACACTAATGCATCATTTTTCAAACGATCATAACTAATTTTCGTATTAAGCGTTTCTTAATGTAGTATAGTGCATTCGATGCGGATTTTTGAGCTGCGTCGATCTGTGTTATCAGATTTGCGCTAGCTTGAAAATGCACCGAGATATCAACTGATATAAGTTCACACTTATATCTTCGATTTTCACCCTGAAGAATTAATTTTTTCGTTGAATAACATTGTCCATCGTCTTTGCCTTGAAAAACGGAATCTAAAAACATCTACTTTTCGCTAAATTATCTTGAAATTTTTCGAAAAAATTTTTGTCAAAATGTTTTTGGAAGCAATGTTGAGTGTACATGGAAACTCAACATACACTAATGCATCATTTTTCAAACGATCATAACTAATTTTTGTATTAAGCGTTTCTCAATGTAGTATAGTGCATTCGATGCGGATTTTTGAGCTGCGTCGATCTGTGTTATCAGATTTGCGCTAGCTTGAAAATGCACCGAGATATCAACTGATATAAGTTCACACTTATATCCTCGATTTTCACCCTGAAGAATTAAATTTTTCGTTGAATAACATTGTCCATCGTCTTTGCCTTGAAAAACGGAATCTAAAAACATCTACTTTTTGCTAAATTATCTTGAAATTTTTCGAAAAAATTTTTGTCAAAATGTTTTTGGAAGCAATGTTGAGTGTACATGGAAACTCAACATACACTAATGCATCATTTTTCAAACGATCATAACTAATTTTTGTATTAAGCGTTTCTCAATGTAGTATAGTGCATTCGATGCGGATTTTTAAGCTACGTCGATCTGTGTTATCAGATTTGCGCTAGCTTAAAAATGCACCGAGATATCAACTGATATAAGTTCACACTTATATCCTCGATTTTCACCCTGAAGAATTATTTTTTTCGTTGAATAACATTGTCCATCGTCTTTGCCTTGAAAAACGGAATCTAAAAACATCTACTTTTCGCTAAATTATTTTGAAATTTTTCGAAAAAATTTTTGTCAAAATGTTTTTGGAAGCAATGTTGAGTGTACATGGAAACTCAACATACACTAATGCATCATTTTTCAAACGATCATAACTAATTTTTGTATTAAGCGTTTCTCAATGTAGTATAGTGCATTCAATGCGGATTTTTAAGCTACGTCGATCTGTGTTATCAGATTTGCGCTAGCTTAAAAATGCACCGAGATATCAACTGATATAAGTTCACACTTATATCCTCGATTTTCACCCTGAAGAATTATTTTTTTCGTTGAATAACATTGTCCATCGTCTTTGCCTTGAAAAACGGAATCTAAAAACATCTACTTTTCGCTAAATTATTTTGAAATTTTTCGAAAAAATTTTTGTCAAAATGTTTTTGGAAGCAATGTTGAGTGTACATGGAAACTCAACATACACTAATGCATCATTTTTCAAACGATCATAACTAATTTTTGTATTAAGCGTTTCTTAATGTAGTATAGTGCATTCGATGCGGATTTTTGAGCTGCGTCGATCTGTGTTATCAGATTTGCGCTAGCTTGAAAATGCACCGAGATATCAACTGATATAAGTTCACACTTATATCTTCGATTTTCACCCTGAAGAATTAATTTTTTCGTTGAATAACATTGTCCATCGTCTTTGCCTTGAAAAACGGAATCTAAAAACATCTACTTTTCGCTAAATTATCTTGAAATTTTTCGAAAAAATTTTTGTCAAAATGTTTTTGGAAGCAATGTTGAGTGTACATGGAAACTCAACATACACTAATGCATCATTTTTCAAACGATCATAACTAATTTTTGTATTAAGCGTTTCTCAATGTAGTATAGTGCATTCGATGCGGATTTTTGAGCTGCGTCGATCTGTGTTATCAGATTTGCGCTAGCTTAAAAAAGCACCGAGATATCAACTGATATAAGTTCACACTTATATCCTCGATTTTCACCCTGAAAAATTAATTTTTTCGTTGAATAACATTGTCCATCGTCTTTGCCTTGAAAAACGGAATCTAAAAACATCTACTTTTCGCTAAATTATTTTGAAATTTTTCGAAAAAATTTTTGTCAAAATGTTTTTGGAAGCAATGTTGAGTGTACATGGAAACTCAACATACACTAATGCATCATTTTTCAAACAATCATAACTAATTTTTGTATTAAGCGTTTCTCAATGTAGTATAGTGCATTCGATGCGGATTTTTGAGCTGCGTCGATCTGTGTTATCAGATTTGCGCTAGCTTGAAAATGCACCGAGATATCAACTGATATAAGTTCACACTTATATCCTCGATTTTCACCCTGAAGAATTAATTTTTTCGATGAATAACATTGTCCATCGTCTTTGCCTTGAAAAACGGAATCTAAAAACATCTACTTTTCGCTAAATTATTTTGAAATTTTTCGAAAAAAATTTTTGTCAAAATGTTTTTGGAAGCAATGTTGAGTGTACATGGAAACTCAACATACACTAATGCATCATTTTTCAAACGATCATAACTAATTTTTGTATTAAGCGTTTCTTAATGTAGTATAGTGCATTCGATGCGGATTTTTGAGCTGCGTCGATCTGTGTTATCAGATTTGCGCTAGCTTGAAAATGCACCGAGATATCAACTGATATAAGTTCACACTTATATCCTCGATTTTCACCCTGAAGAATTAATTTTTTCGTTGAATAACATTGTCCATCGTCTTTGCCTTGAAAAACGGAATCTAAAAACATCTACTTTTCGCTAAATTATCTTGAAATTTTTCGAAAAAATTTTTGTCAAAATGTTTTTGGAAGCAATGTTGAGTGTACATGGAAACTCAACATACACTAATGCATCATTTTTCAAACGATCATAACTAATTTTTGTATTAAGCGTTTCTCAATGTAGTATAGTGCATTCGATGCGGATTTTTAAGCTACGTCGATCTGTGTTATCAGATTTGCGCTAGCTTAAAAATGCACCGAGATATCAACTGATATAAGTTCACACTTATATCCTCGATTTTCACCCTGAAGAATTATTTTTTTCGTTGAATAACATTGTCCATCGTCTTTGCCTTGAAAAACGGAATCTAAAAACATCTACTTTTCGCTAAATTATTTTGAAATTTTTCGAAAAAATTTTTGTCAAAATGTTTTTGGAAGCAATGTTGAGTGTACATGGAAACTCAACATACACTAATGCATCATTTTTCAAACGATCATAACTAATTTTTGTATTAAGCGTTTCTTAATGTAGTATAGTGCATTCGATGCGGATTTTTGAGCTGCGTCGATCTGTGTTATCAGATTTGCGCTAGCTTGAAAATGCACCGAGATATCAACTGATATAAGTTCACACTTATATCCTCGATTTTCACCCTGAAGAATTAATTTTTTCGTTGAATAACATTGTCCATCGTCTTTGCCTTGAAAAACGGAATCTAAAAACATCTACTTTTCGCTAAATTATCTTGAAATTTTTCGAAAAAATTTTTGTCAAAATGTTTTTGGAAGCAATGTTGAGTGTACATGGAAACTCAACATACACTAATGCATCATTTTTCAAACGATCATAACTAATTTTTGTATTAAGCGTTTCTCAATGTAGTA
Organism: Auanema rhodensis; assembly: GCA_964057225.1. Lineage (NCBI taxonomy): Eukaryota > Metazoa > Nematoda > Chromadorea > Rhabditida > Rhabditidae > Auanema > Auanema rhodense. The sequence continues at coordinate 820,005 of OZ059899.1, read as the reverse complement.
TAGTGCATTCGATGCGGATTTTTGAGCTGCGTCGATCTGTGTTATCAGATTTGCGCTAGCTTGAAAATGCACCGAGATATCAACTGATATAAGTTCACACTTATATCCTCGATTTTCACCCTGAAGAATTAATTTTTTCGTTGAATAACATTGTCCATCGTCTTTGCCTTGAAAAACGGAATCTAAAAACATCTACTTTTCGCTAAATTATCTTGAAATTTTTCGAAAAAATTTTTGTCAAAATGTTTTTGGAAGCAATGTTGAGTGTACATGGAAACTCAACATACACTAATGCATCATTTTTCAAACAATCATAACTAATTTTTGTATTAAGCGTTTCTCAATGTAGTATAGTGCATTCGATGCGGATTTTTGAGCTGCGTCGATCTGTGTTATCAGATTTGCGCTAGCTTAAAAAAGCACCGAGATATCAACTGATATAAGTTCACACTTATATCCTCGATTTTAACCCTGAAGAATTATTTTTTTCGTTGAATAACATTGTCCATCGTCTTTGCCTTGAAAAACGGAATCTAAAAACATCTACTTTTTGCTAAATTATTTTGAAATTTTTCGAAAAAATTTTTGTCAAAATGTTTTTGGAAGCAATGTTGAGTGTACATGGAAACTCAACATACACTAATGCATCATTTTTCAAACGATCATAACTAATTTTTGTATTAAGCGTTTCTTAATGTAGTATAGTGCATTCGATGCGGATTTTTGAGCTGCGTCGATCTGTGTTATCAGATTTGCGCTAGCTTGAAAATGCACCGAGATATCAACTGATATAAGTTCACACTTATATCCTCGATTTTCACCCTGAAGAATTAATTTTTTCGTTGAATAACATTGTCCATCGTCTTTGCCTTGAAAAACGGAATCTAAAAACATCTACTTTTCGCTAAATTATCTTGAAATTTTTCGAAAAAATTTTTGTCAAAATGTTTTTGGAAGCAATGTTGAGTGTACATGGAAACTCAACATACACTAATGCATCATTTTTCAAACGATCATAACTAATTTTTGTATTAAGCGTTTCTCAATGTAGTATAGTGCATTCGATGCGGATTTTTGAGCTGCGTCGATCTGTGTTATCAGATTTGCGCTAGCTTGAAAATGCACCGAGATATCAACTGATATAAGTTCACACTTATATCCTCGATTTTCACCCTGAAGAATTAATTTTTTCGTTGAATAACATTGTCCATCGTCTTTGCCTTGAAAAACGGAATCTAAAAACATCTACTTTTCGCTAAATTATCTTGAAATTTTTCGAAAAAATTTTTGTCAAAATGTTTTTGGAAGCAATGTTGAGTGTACATGGAAACTCAACATACACTAATGCATCATTTTTCAAACGATCATAACTAATTTTTGTATTAAGCGTTTCTTAATGTAGTATAGTGCATTCGATGCGGATTTTTGAGCTGCGTCGATCTGTGTTATCAGATTTGCGCTAGCTTGAAAATGCACCGAGATATCAACTGATATAAGTTCACACTTATATCCTCGATTTTCACCCTGAAGAATTAATTTTTTCGTTGAATAACATTGTCCATCGTCTTTGCCTTGAAAAACGGAATCTAAAAACATCTACTTTTCGCTAAATTATTTTGAAATTTTTCGAAAAAATTTTTGTCAAAATGTTTTTGGAAGCAATGTTGAGTGTACATGGAAACTCAACATACACTAATGCATCATTTTTCAAACGATCATAACTAATTTTTGTATTAAGCGTTTTTCAATGTAGTATAGTGCATTCGATGCGGATTTTTGAGCTGCGTCGATCTGTGTTATCAGATTTGCGCTAGCTTGAAAATGCACCGAGATATCAACTGATATAAGTTCACACTTATATCCTCGATTTTCACCCTGAAGAATTAATTTTTTCGAAGAATAACATTGTCCATCGTCTTTGCCTTGAAAAACGGAATCTAAAAACATCTACTTTTCGCTAAATTATTTTGAAATTTTTCGAAAAAATTTTTGTCAAAATGTTTTTGGAAGCAATGTTGAGTGTACATGGAAACTCAACATACACTAATGCATCATTTTTCAAACGATCATAACTAATTTTTGTATTAAGCGTTTCTTAATGTAGTATAGTGCATTCGATGCGGATTTTTGAGCTGCGTCGATCTGTGTTATCAGATTTGCGCTAGCTTGAAAATGCACCGAGATATCAACTGATATAAGTTCACACTTATATCCTCGATTTTCACCCTGAAGAATTAATTTTTTCGTTGAATAACATTGTCCATCGTCTTTGCCTTGAAAAACGGAATCTAAAAACATCTACTTTTTGCTAAATTATCTTGAAATTTTTCGAAAAAATTTTTGTCAAAATGTTTTTGGAAGCAATGTTGAGTGTACATGGAAACTCAACATACACTAATGCATCATTTTTCAAACAATCATAACTAATTTTTGTATTAAGCGTTTCTCAATGTAGTATAGTGCATTCGATGCGGATTTTTGAGCTGCGTCGATCTGTGTTATCAGATTTGCGCTAGCTTAAAAAAGCACCGAGATATCAACTGATATAAGTTCACACTTATATCCTCGATTTTCACCCTGAAAAATTATTTTTTTCGTTGAATAACATTGTCCATCGTCTTTGCCTTGAAAAACGGAATCTAAAAACATCTACTTTTTGCTAAATTATTTTGAAATTTTTCGAAAAAATTTTTGTCAAAATGTTTTTGGAAGCAATGTTGAGTGTACATGGAAACTCAACATACACTAATGCATCATTTTTCAAACGATCATAACTAATTTTTGTATTAAGCGTTTCTCAATGTAGTATAGTGCATTCGATGCGGATTTTTGAGCTGCGTCGATCTGTGTTATCAGATTTGCGCTAGCTTAAAAAAGCACCGAGATATCAACTGATATAAGTTCACACTTATATCCTCGATTTTCACCCTGAAAAATTATTTTTTTCGTTGAATAACATTGTCCATCGTCTTTGCCTTGAAAAACGGAATCTAAAAACATCTACTTTTTGCTAAATTATTTTGAAATTTTTCGAAAAAATTTTTGTCAAAATGTTTTTGGAAGCAATGTTGAGTGTACATGGAAACTCAACATACACTAATGCATCATTTTTCAAACAATCATAACTAATTTTTGTATTAAGCGTTTCTCAATGTAGTATAGTGCATTCGATGCGGATTTTTGAGCTGCGTCGATCTGTGTTATCAGATTTGCGCTAGCTTAAAAAAGCACCGAGATATCAACTGATATAAGTTCACACTTATATCCTCGATTTTCACCCTGAAAAATTATTTTTTTCGTTGAATAACATTGTCCATCGTCTTTGCCTTGAAAAACGGAATCTAAAAACATCTACTTTTTGCTAAATTATTTTGAAATTTTTCGAAAAAATTTTTGTCAAAATGTTTTTGGAAGCAATGTTGAGTGTACATGGAAACTCAACATACACTAATGCATCATTTTTCAAACGATCATAACTAATTTTTGTATTAAGCGTTTCTCAATGTAGTATAGTGCATTCGATGCGGATTTTTGAGCTGCGTCGATCTGTGTTATCAGATTTGCGCTAGCTTAAAAAAGCACCGAGATATCAACTGATATAAGTTCACACTTATATCCTCGATTTTCACCCTGAAAAATTATTTTTTTCGTTGAATAACATTGTCCATCGTCTTTGCCTTGAAAAACGGAATCTAAAAACATCTACTTTTTGCTAAATTATTTTGAAATTTTTCGAAAAAATTTTTGTCAAAATGTTTTTGGAAGCAATGTTGAGTGTACATGGAAACTCAACATACACTAATGCATCATTTTTCAAACGATCATAACTAATTTTTGTATTAAGCGTTTCTCAATGTAGTATAGTGCATTCGATGCGGATTTTTGAGCTGCGTCGATCTGTGTTATCAGATTTGCGCTAGCTTGAAAATGCACCGAGATATCAACTGATATAAGTTCACACTTATATCCTCGATTTTCACCCTGAAGAATTAATTTTTTCGATGAATAACATTGTCCATCGTCTTTGCCTTGAAAAACGGAATCTAAAAACATCTACTTTTCGCTAAATTATTTTGAAATTTTTCGAAAAAATTTTTGTCAAAATGTTTTTGGAAGCAATGTTGAGTGTACATGGAAACTCAACATACACTAATGCATCATTTTTCAAACGATCATAACTAATTTTTGTATTAAGCGTTTCTTAATGTAGTATAGTGCATTCGATGCGGATTTTTGAGCTGCGTCGATCTGTGTTATCAGATTTGCGCTAGCTTGAAAATGCACCGAGATATCAACTGATATAAGTTCACACTTATATCCTCGATTTTCACCCTGAAGAATTAAATTTTTCGTTGAATAACATTGTCCATCGTCTTTGCCTTGAAAAACGGAATCTAAAAACATCTACTTTTTGCTAAATTATCTTGAAATTTTTCGAAAAAATTTTTGTCAAAATGTTTTTGGAAGCAATGTTGAGTGTACATGGAAACTCAACATACACTAATGCATCATTTTTCAAACGATCATAACTAATTTTTGTATTAAGCGTTTCTCAATGTAGTATAGTGCATTCGATGCGGATTTTTAAGCTACGTCGATCTGTGTTATCAGATTTGCGCTAGCTTAAAAATGCACCGAGATATCAACTGATATAAGTTCACACTTATATCCTCGATTTTCACCCTGAAGAATTATTTTTTTCGTTGAATAACATTGTCCATCGTCTTTGCCTTGAAAAACGGAATCTAAAAACATCTACTTTTCGCTAAATTATCTTGAAATTTTTCGAAAAAATTTTTGTCAAAATGTTTTTGGAAGCAATGTTGAGTGTACATGGAAACTCAACATACACTAATGCATCATTTTTCAAACGATCATAACTAATTTTCGTATTAAGCGTTTCTTAATGTAGTATAGTGCATTCGATGCGGATTTTTGAGCTGCGTCGATCTGTGTTATCAGATTTGCGCTAGCTTGAAAATGCACCGAGATATCAACTGATATAAGTTCACACTTATATCTTCGATTTTCACCCTGAAGAATTAATTTTTTCGTTGAATAACATTGTCCATCGTCTTTGCCTTGAAAAACGGAATCTAAAAACATCTACTTTTCGCTAAATTATCTTGAAATTTTTCGAAAAAATTTTTGTCAAAATGTTTTTGGAAGCAATGTTGAGTGTACATGGAAACTCAACATACACTAATGCATCATTTTTCAAACGATCATAACTAATTTTTGTATTAAGCGTTTCTCAATGTAGTATAGTGCATTCGATGCGGATTTTTGAGCTGCGTCGATCTGTGTTATCAGATTTGCGCTAGCTTGAAAATGCACCGAGATATCAACTGATATAAGTTCACACTTATATCCTCGATTTTCACCCTGAAGAATTAAATTTTTCGTTGAATAACATTGTCCATCGTCTTTGCCTTGAAAAACGGAATCTAAAAACATCTACTTTTTGCTAAATTATCTTGAAATTTTTCGAAAAAATTTTTGTCAAAATGTTTTTGGAAGCAATGTTGAGTGTACATGGAAACTCAACATACACTAATGCATCATTTTTCAAACGATCATAACTAATTTTTGTATTAAGCGTTTCTCAATGTAGTATAGTGCATTCGATGCGGATTTTTAAGCTACGTCGATCTGTGTTATCAGATTTGCGCTAGCTTAAAAATGCACCGAGATATCAACTGATATAAGTTCACACTTATATCCTCGATTTTCACCCTGAAGAATTATTTTTTTCGTTGAATAACATTGTCCATCGTCTTTGCCTTGAAAAACGGAATCTAAAAACATCTACTTTTCGCTAAATTATTTTGAAATTTTTCGAAAAAATTTTTGTCAAAATGTTTTTGGAAGCAATGTTGAGTGTACATGGAAACTCAACATACACTAATGCATCATTTTTCAAACGATCATAACTAATTTTTGTATTAAGCGTTTCTCAATGTAGTATAGTGCATTCAATGCGGATTTTTAAGCTACGTCGATCTGTGTTATCAGATTTGCGCTAGCTTAAAAATGCACCGAGATATCAACTGATATAAGTTCACACTTATATCCTCGATTTTCACCCTGAAGAATTATTTTTTTCGTTGAATAACATTGTCCATCGTCTTTGCCTTGAAAAACGGAATCTAAAAACATCTACTTTTCGCTAAATTATTTTGAAATTTTTCGAAAAAATTTTTGTCAAAATGTTTTTGGAAGCAATGTTGAGTGTACATGGAAACTCAACATACACTAATGCATCATTTTTCAAACGATCATAACTAATTTTTGTATTAAGCGTTTCTTAATGTAGTATAGTGCATTCGATGCGGATTTTTGAGCTGCGTCGATCTGTGTTATCAGATTTGCGCTAGCTTGAAAATGCACCGAGATATCAACTGATATAAGTTCACACTTATATCTTCGATTTTCACCCTGAAGAATTAATTTTTTCGTTGAATAACATTGTCCATCGTCTTTGCCTTGAAAAACGGAATCTAAAAACATCTACTTTTCGCTAAATTATCTTGAAATTTTTCGAAAAAATTTTTGTCAAAATGTTTTTGGAAGCAATGTTGAGTGTACATGGAAACTCAACATACACTAATGCATCATTTTTCAAACGATCATAACTAATTTTTGTATTAAGCGTTTCTCAATGTAGTATAGTGCATTCGATGCGGATTTTTGAGCTGCGTCGATCTGTGTTATCAGATTTGCGCTAGCTTGAAAATGCACCGAGATATCAACTGATATAAGTTCACACTTATATTCTCGATTTTCACCCTGAAGAATTAAATTTTTCGTTGAATAACATTGTCCATCGTCTTTGCCTTGAAAAACGGAATCTAAAAACATCTACTTTTTGCTAAATTATCTTGAAATTTTTCGAAAAAATTTTTGTCAAAATGTTTTTGGAAGCAATGTTGAGTGTACATGGAAACTCAACATACACTAATGCATCATTTTTCAAACGATCATAACTAATTTTTGTATTAAGCGTTTCTCAATGTAGTATAGTGCATTCGATGCGGATTTTTAAGCTACGTCGATCTGTGTTATCAGATTTGCGCTAGCTTAAAAATGCACCGAGATATCAACTGATATAAGTTCACACTTATATCCTCGATTTTCACAGTGAAGAATTATTTTTTTCGTTGAATAACATTGTCCATCGTCTTTGCCTTGAAAAACGGAATCTAAAAACATCTACTTTTCGCTAAATTATTTTGAAATTTTTCGAAAAAATTTTTGTCAAAATGTTTTTGGAAGCAATGTTGAGTGTACATGGAAACTCAACATACACTAATGCATCATTTTTCAAACGATCATAACTAATTTTTGTATTAAGCGTTTCTTAATGTAGTATAGTGCATTCGATGCGGATTTTTGAGCTGCGTCGATCTGTGTTATCAGATTTGCGCTAGCTTGAAAATGCACCGAGATATCAACTGATATAAGTTCACACTTATATCCTCGATTTTCACCCTGAAGAATTAATTTTTTCGTTGAATAACATTGTCCATCGTCTTTGCCTTGAAAAAAGGAATCTAAAAACATCTACTTTTTGCTAAATTATTTTGAAATTTTTCGAAAAAATTTTTGTCAAAATGTTTTTGGAAGCAATGTTGAGTGTACATGGAAACTCAACATACACTAATGCATCATTTTTCAAACGATCATAACTAATTTTTGTATTAAGCGTTTCTCAATGTAGTATAGTGCATTCGATGCGGATTTTTGAGCTGCGTCGATCTGTGTTATCAGATTTGCGCTAGCTTAAAAAAGCACCGAGATATCAACTGATATAAGTTCACACTTATATCCTCGATTTTCACCCTGAAGAATTATTTTTTTCGTTGAATAACATTGTCCATCGTCTTTGCCTTGAAAAACGGAATCTAAAAACATCTACTTTTCGCTAAATTATTTTGAAATTTTTCGAAAAAATTTTTGTCAAAATGTTTTTGGAAGCAATGTTGAGTGTACATGGAAACTCAACATACACTAATGCATCATTTTTCAAACGATCATAACTAATTTTTGTATTAAGCGTTTCTCAATGTAGTATAGTGCATTCGATGCGGATTTTTGAGCTGCGTCGATCTGTGTTATCAGATTTGCGCTAGCTTGAAAATGCACCGAGATATCAACTGATATAAGTTCACACTTATATCCTCGATTTTCACCCTGAAGAATTAATTTTTTCGATGAATAACATTGTCCATCGTCTTTGCCTTGAAAAACGGAATCTAAAAACATCTACTTTTCGCTAAATTATTTTGAAATTTTTCGAAAAAATTTTTGTCAAAATGTTTTTGGAAGCAATGTTGAGTGTACATGGAAACTCAACATACACTAATGCATCATTTTTCAAACGATCATAACTAATTTTTGTATTAAGCGTTTCTTAATGTAGTATAGTGCATTCGATGCGGATTTTTGAGCTGCGTCGATCTGTGTTATCAGATTTGCGCTAGCTTGAAAATGCACCGAGATATCAACTGATATAAGTTCACACTTATATCCTCGATTTTCACCCTGAAGAATTAAATTTTTCGTTGAATAACATTGTCCATCGTCTTTGCCTTGAAAAACGGAATCTAAAAACATCTACTTTTTGCTAAATTATCTTGAAATTTTTCGAAAAAATTTTTGTCAAAATGTTTTTGGAAGCAATGTTGAGTGTACATGGAAACTCAACATACACTAATGCATCATTTTTCAAACGATCATAACTAATTTTTGTATTAAGCGTTTCCAATGTAGTATAGTGCATTCGATGCGGATTTTTAAGCTACGTCGATCTGTGTTATCAGATTTGCGCTAGCTTAAAAATGCACCGAGATATCAACTGATATAAGTTCACACTTATATCCTCGATTTTCACCCTGAAGAATTATTTTTTTCGTTGAATAACATTGTCCATCGTCTTTGCCTTGAAAAACGGAATCTAAAAACATCTACTTTTCGCTAAATTATTTTGAAATTTTTCGAAAAAATTTTTGTCAAAATGTTTTTGGAAGCAATGTTGAGTGTACATGGAAACTCAACATACACTAATGCATCATTTTTCAAACGATCATAACTAATTTTTGTATTAAGCGTTTCTTAATGTAGTATAGTGCATTCTATGCGGATTTTTGAGCTGCGTCGATCTGTGTTATCAGATTTGCGCTAGCTTGAAAATGCACCGAGATATCAACTGATATAAGTTCACACTTATATCTTCGATTTTCACCCTGAAGAATTAATTTTTTCGTTGAATAACATTGTCCATCGTCTTTGCCTTGAAAAACGGAATCTAAAAACATCTACTTTTCGCTAAATTATCTTGAAATTTTTCGAAAAAATTTTTGTCAAAATGTTTTTGGAAGCAATGTTGAGTGTACATGGAAACTCAACATACACTAATGCATCATTTTTCAAACGATCATAACTAATTTTTGTATTAAGCGTTTCTCAATGTAGTATAGTGCATTCGATGCGGATTTTTGAGCTGCGTCGATCTGTGTTATCAGATTTGCGCTAGCTTGAAAATGCACCGAGATATCAACTGATATAAGTTCACACTTATATCCTCGATTTTCACCCTGAAGAATTAAATTTTTCGTTGAATAACATTGTCCATCGTCTTTGCCTTGAAAAACGGAATCTAAAAACATCTACTTTTTGCTAAATTATCTTGAAATTTTTCGAAAAAATTTTTGTCAAAATGTTTTTGGAAGCAATGTTGAGTGTACATGGAAACTCAACATACACTAATGCATCATTTTTCAAACGATCATAACTAATTTTTGTATTAAGCGTTTCTCAATGTAGTATAGTGCATTCGATGCGGATTTTTAAGCTACGTCGATCTGTGTTATCAGATTTGCGCTAGCTTAAAAATGCACCGAGATATCAACTGATATAAGTTCACACTTATATCCTCGATTTTCACCCTGAAGAATTATTTTTTTCGTTGAATAACATTGTCCATCGTCTTTGCCTTGAAAAACGGAATCTAAAAACATCTACTTTTCGCTAAATTATTTTGAAATTTTTCGAAAAAATTTTTGTCAAAATGTTTTTGGAAGCAATGTTGAGTGTACATGGAAACTCAACATACACTAATGCATCATTTTTCAAACGATCATAACTAATTTTTGTATTAAGCGTTTCTCAATGTAGTATAGTGCATTCGATGCGGATTTTTAAGCTACGTCGATCTGTGTTATCAGATTTGCGCTAGCTTAAAAATGCACCGAGATATCAACTGATATAAGTTCACACTTATATCCTTGATTTTCACCCTGAAGAATTATTTTTTTCGTTGAATAACATTGTCCATCGTCTTTGCCTTGAAAAACGGAATCTAAAAACATCTACTTTTCGCTAAATTATTTTGAAATTTTTCGAAAAAATTTTTGTCAAAATGTTTTTGGAAGCAATGTTGAGTGTACATGGAAACTCAACATACACTAATGCATCATTTTTCAAACGATCATAACTAATTTTTGTATTAAGCGTTTCTTAATGTAGTATAGTGCATTCGATGCGGATTTTTGAGCTGCGTCGATCTGTGTTATCAGATTTGCGCTAGCTTGAAAATGCACCGAGATATCAACTGATATAAGTTCACACTTATATCTTCGATTTTCACCCTGAAGAATTAATTTTTTCGTTGAATAACATTGTCCATCGTCTTTGCCTTGAAAAACGGAATCTAAAAACATCTACTTTTCGCTAAATTATCTTGAAATTTTTCGAAAAAATTTTTGTCAAAATGTTTTTGGAAGCAATGTTGAGTGTACATGGAAACTCAACATACACTAATGCATCATTTTTCAAACGATCATAACTAATTTTTGTATTAAGCGTTTCTCAATGTAGTATAGTGCATTCGATGCGGATTTTTGAGCTGCGTCGATCTGTGTTATCAGATTTGCGCTAGCTTGAAAATGCACCGAGATATCAACTGATATAAGTTCACACTTATATCCTCGATTTTCACCCTGAAGAATTAAATTTTTCGTTGAATAACATTGTCCATCGTCTTTGCCTTGAAAAACGGAATCTAAAAACATCTACTTTTTGCTAAATTATCTTGAAATTTTTCGAAAAAATTTTTGTCAAAATGTTTTTGGAAGCAATGTTGAGTGTACATGGAAACTCAACATACACTAATGCATCATTTTTCAAACGATCATAACTAATTTTTGTATTAAGCGTTTCTCAATGTAGTATAGTGCATTCGATGCGGATTTTTAAGCTACGTCGATCTGTGTTATCAGATTTGCGCTAGCTTAAAAATGCACCGAGATATCAACTGATATAAGTTCACACTTATATCCTCGATTTTCACCCTGAAGAATTATTTTTTTCGTTGAATAACATTGTCCATCGTCTTTGCCTTGAAAAACGGAATCTAAAAACATCTACTTTTCGCTAAATTATTTTGAAATTTTTCGAAAAAATTTTTGTCAAAATGTTTTTGGAAGCAATGTTGAGTGTACATGGAAACTCAACATACACTAATGCATCATTTTTCAAACGATCATAACTAATTTTTGTATTAAGCGTTTCTCAATGTAGTATAGTGCATTCGATGCGGATTTTTAAGCTACGTCGATCTGTGTTATCAGATTTGCGCTAGCTTAAAAATGCACCGAGATATCAACTGATATAAGTTCACACTTATATCCTTGATTTTCACCCTGAAGAATTATTTTTTTCGTTGAATAACATTGTCCATCGTCTTTGCCTTGAAAAACGGAATCTAAAAACATCTACTTTTCGCTAAATTATTTTGAAATTTTTCGAAAAAATTTTTGTCAAAATGTTTTTGGAAGCAATGTTGAGTGTACATGGAAACTCAACATACACTAATGCATCATTTTTCAAACGATCATAACTAATTTTTGTATTAAGCGTTTCTTAATGTAGTATAGTGCATTCGATGCGGATTTTTGAGCTGCGTCGATCTGTGTTATCAGATTTGCGCTAGCTTGAAAATGCACCGAGATATCAACTGATATAAGTTCACACTTATATCTTCGATTTTCACCCTGAAGAATTAATTTTTTCGTTGAATAACATTGTCCATCGTCTTTGCCTTGAAAAACGGAATCTAAAAACATCTACTTTTTGCTAAATTATCTTGAAATTTTTCGAAAAAAATTTTTGTCAAAATGTTTTTGGAAGCAATGTTGAGTGTACATGGAAACTCAACATACACTAATGCATCATTTTTCAAACGATCATAACTAATTTTTGTATTAAGCATTTCTCGATGTAGTATAGTGCATTCGATGCGGATTTTTAAGCTGCGTCGATCTGTGTTATCAGATTTGCGCTAGCTTGAAAATGCACCGAGATATCAACTGATATAAGTTCACACTTATATCCTCGATTTTCACCCTGAAGAATTAATTTTTTCGTTGAATAACATTGTCCATCGTCTTCGCCTTGAAAAACGGAATCTAAAAACATCTACTTTTCGCTAAATTATTTTGAAATTTTTCGAAAAAATTTTTGTCAAAATGTTTTTGGAAGCAATGTTGAGTGTACATGGAAACTCAACATACACTAATGCATCATTTTTCAAACAATCATAACTAATTTTTGTATTAAGCGTTTCTCAATGTAGTATAGTGCATTCGATGCGGATTTTTGAGCTGCGTCGATCTGTGTTATCAGATTTGCGCTAGCTTGAAAATGCACCGAGATATCAACTGATATAAGTTCACACTTATATCCTCGATTTTCACCCTGAAGAATTAATTTTTTCGTTGAATAACATTGTCCATCGTCTTCGCCTTGAAAAACGGAATCTAAAAACATCTACTTTTCGCTAAATTATTTTGAAATTTTTCGAAAAAATTTTTGTCAAAATGTTTTTGGAAGCAATGTTGAGTGTACATGGAAACTCAACATACACTAATGCATCATTTTTCAAACAATCATAACTAATTTTTGTATTAAGCGTTTCTCAATGTAGTATAGTGCATTCGATGCGGATTTTTGAGCTGCGTCGATCTGTGTTATCAGATTTGCGCTAGCTTGAAAATGCACCGAGATATCAACTGATATAAGTTCACACTTATATCCTCGATTTTCACCCTGAAGAATTAATTTTTTCGTTGAATAACATTGTCCATCGTCTTTGCCTTGAAAAACGGAATCTAAAAACATCTACTTTTTGCTAAATTATCTTGAAATTTTTCGAAAAAATTTTTGTCAAAATGTTTTTGGAAGCAATGTTGAGTGTACATGGAAACTCAACATACACTAATGCATCATTTTTCAAACGATCATAACTAATTTTTGTATTAAGCGTTTCTTAATGTAGTATAGTGCATTCGATGCGGATTTTTGAGCTGCGTCGATCTGTGTTATCAGATTTGCGCTAGCTTGAAAATGCACCGAGATATCAACTGATATAAGTTCACACTTATATCCTCGATTTTCACCCTGAAGAATTAATTTTTTCGTTGAATAACATTGTTCATCGTCTTTGCCTTGAAAAACGGAATCTAAAAACATCTACTTTTCGCTAAATTATCTTGAAATTTTTCGAAAAAATTTTTGTCAAAATGTTTTTGGAAGCAATGTTGAGTGTACATGGAAACTCAACATACACTAATGCATCATTTTTCAAACAATCATAACTAATTTTTGTATTAAGCGTTTCTCAATGTAGTATAGTGCATTCGATGCGGATTTTTGAGCTGCGTCGATCTGTGTTATCAGATTTGCGCTAGCTTGAAAATGCACCGAGATATCAACTGATATAAGTTCACACTTATATCCTCGATTTTCACCCTGAAGAATTATTTTTTTCGTTGAATAACATTGTCCATCGTCTTTGCCTTGAAAAACGGAATCTAAAAACATCTACTTTTCGCTAAATTATTTTGAAATTTTTCGAAAAAATTTTTGTCAAAATGTTTTTGGAAGCAATGTTGAGTGTACATGGAAACTCAACATACACTAATGCATCATTTTTCAAACGATCATAACTAATTTTTGTATTAAGCGTTTCTCAATGTAGTATAGTGCATTCGATGCGGATTTTTAAGCTACGTCGATCTGTGTTATCAGATTTGCGCTAGCTTAAAAATGCACCGAGATATCAACTGATATAAGTTCACACTTATATCCTCGATTTTCACCCTGAAGAATTATTTTTTTCGTTGAATAACATTGTCCATCGTCTTTGCCTTGAAAAACGGAATCTAAAAACACCTACTTTTCGCTAAATTATTTTGAAATTTTTCGAAAAAATTTTTGTCAAAATGTTTTTGGAAGCAATGTTGAGTGTACATGGAAACTCAACATACACTAATGCATCATTTTTCAAACAATCATAACTAATTTTTGTATTAAGCGTTTCTTAATGTAGTATAGTGCATTCGATGCGGATTTTTGAGCTGCGTCGATCTGTGTTATCAGATTTGCGCTAGCTTGAAAATGCACCGAGATATCAACTGATATAAGTTCACACTTATATCTTCGATTTTCACCCTGAAGAATTAATTTTTTCGTTGAATAACATTGTCCATCGTCTTTGCCTTGAAAAACGGAATCTAAAAACATCTACTTTTCGCTAAATTATCTTGAAATTTTTCGAAAAAATTTTTGTCAAAATGTTTTTGGAAGCAATGTTGAGTGTACATGGAAACTCAACATACACTAATGCATCATTTTTCAAACGATCATAACTAATTTTTGTATTAAGCGTTTCTCAATGTAGTATAGTGCATTCGATGCGGATTTTTGAGCTGCGTCGATCTGTGTTATCAGATTTGCGCTAGCTTGAAAATGCACCGAGATATCAACTGATATAAGTTCACACTTATATCCTCGATTTTCACCCTGAAGAATTAATTTTTTCGTTGAATAACATTGTCCATCGTCTTTGCCTTGAAAAACGGAATCTAAAAACATCTACTTTTCGCTAAATTATTTTGAAATTTTTCGAAAAAATTTTTGTCAAAATGTTTTTGGAAGCAATGTTGAGTGTACATGGAAACTCAACATACACTAATGCATCATTTTTCAAACAATCATAACTAATTTTTGTATTAAGCGTTTCTCAATGTAGTATAGTGCATTCGATGCGGATTTTTGAGCTGCGTCGATCTGTGTTATCAGATTTGCGCTAGCTTGAAAATGCACCGAGATATCAACTGATATAAGTTCACACTTATATCCTCGATTTTCACCCTGAAGAATTAATTTTTTCGTTGAATAACATTGTCCATCGTCTTTGCCTTGAAAAACGGAATCTAAAAACATCTACTTTTCGCTAAATTATTTTGAAATTTTTCGAAAAAATTTTTGTCAAAATGTTTTTGGAAGCAATGTTGAGTGTACATGGAAACTCAACATACACTAATGCATCATTTTTCAAACAATCATAACTAATTTTTGTATTAAGCGTTTCTCAATGTAGTATAGTGCATTCGATGCGGATTTTTGAGCTGCGTCGATCTGTGTTATCAGATTTGCGCTAGCTTAAAAAAGCACCGAGATATCAACTGATATAAGTTCACACTTATATCCTCGATTTTCACCCTGAAGAATTATTTTTTTCGTTGAATAACATTGTCCATCGTCTTTGCCTTGAAAAACGGAATCTAAAAACATCTACTTTTCGCTAAATTATTTTGAAATTTTTCGAAAAAATTTTTGTCAAAATGTTTTTGGAAGCAATGTTGAGTGTACATGGAAACTCAACATACACTAATGCATCATTTTTCAAACAATCATAACTAATTTTTGTATTAAGCGTTTCTCAATGTAGTATAGTGCATTCGATGCGGATTTTTGAGCTGCGTCGATCTGTGTTATCAGATTTGCGCTAGCTTGAAAATGCACCGAGATATCAACTGATATAAGTTCACACTTATATCCTCGATTTTCACCCTGAAGAATTAATTTTTTCGTTGAATAACATTGTCCATCGTCTTTGCCTTGAAAAACGGAATCTAAAAACATCTACTTTTCGCTAAATTATTTTGAAATTTTTCGAAAAAATTTTTGTCAAAATGTTTTTGGAAGCAATGTTGAGTGTACATGGAAACTCAACATACACTAATGCATCATTTTTCAAACAATCATAACTAATTTTTGTATTAAGCGTTTCTCAATGTAGTATAGTGCATTCGATGCGGATTTTTGAGCTGCGTCGATCTGTGTTATCAGATTTGCGCTAGCTTAAAAAAGCACCGAGATATCAACTGATATAAGTTCACACTTATATCCTCGATTTTCACCCTGAAGAATTAATTTTTTCGATGAATAACATTGTCCATCGTCTTTGCCTTGAAAAACGGAATCTAAAAACATCTACTTTTCGCTAAATTATTTTGAAATTTTTCGAAAAAATTTTTGTCAAAATGTTTTTGGAAGCAATGTTGAGTGTACATGGAAACTCAACATACACTAATGCATCATTTTTCAAACAATCATAACTAATTTTTGTATTAAGCGTTTCTCAATGTAGTATAGTGCATTCGATGCGGATTTTTGAGCTGCGTCGATCTGTGTTATCAGATTTGCGCTAGCTTAAAAAAGCACCGAGATATCAACTGATATAAGTTCACACTTATATCCTCGATTTTCACCCTGAAGAATTATTTTTTTCGTTGAATAACATTGTCCATCGTCTTTGCCTTGAAAAACGGAATCTAAAAACATCTACTTTTTGCTAAATTATTTTGAAATTTTTCGAAAAAATTTTTGTCAAAATGTTTTTGGAAGCAATGTTGAGTGTACATGGAAACTCAACATACACTAATGCATCATTTTTCAAACGATCATAACTAATTTTTGTATTAAGCGTTTCTCAGTGTAGTATAGTGCATTCGATGCGGATTTTTGAGCTGCGTCGATCTGTGTTATCAGATTTGCGCTAGCTTGAAAATGCACCGAGATATCAACTGATATAAGTTCACACTTATATCCTCGATTTTCACCCTGAAGAATTAATTTTTTCGATGAATAACATTGTCCATCGTCTTTGCCTTGAAAAACGGAATCTAAAAACATCTACTTTACGCTAAATTATTTTGAAATTTTTCGAAAAAATTTTTGTCAAAATGTTTTTGGAAGCAATGTTGAGTGTACATGGAAACTCAACATACACTAATGCATCATTTTTCAAACGATCATAACTAATTTTTGTATTAAGCGTTTCTCAGTGTAGTATAGTGCATTCGATGCGGATTTTTGAGCTGCGTCGATCTGTGTTATCAGATTTGCGCTAGCTTGAAAATGCACCGAGATATCAACTGATATAAGTTCACACTTATATCCTCGATTTTCACCCTGAAGAATTAATTTTTTCGATGAATAACATTGTCCATCGTCTTTGCCTTGAAAAACGGAATCTAAAAACATCTACTTTACGCTAAATTATTTTGAAATTTTTCGAAAAAATTTTTGTCAAAATGTGTTTGGAAGCAATGTTGAGTGTACATGGAAACTCAACATACACTAATGCATCATTTTTCAAACGATCATAACTAATTTTTGTATTAAGCGTTTCTTAATGTAGTATAGTGCATTCGATGCGGATTTTTGAGCTGCGTCGATCTGTGTTATCAGATTTGCGCTAGCTTAAAAATGCACCGAGATATCAACTGATATAAGTTCACACTTATATCCTCGATTTTCACCCTGAAGAATTAATTTTTTCGATGAATAACATTGTCCATCGTCTTTGCCTTGAAAAACGGAATCTAAAAACATCTACTTTTCGCTAAATTATTTTGAAATTTTTCGAAAAAATTTTTGTCAAAATGTTTTTGGAAGCAATGTTGAGTGTACATGGAAACTCAACATACACTAATGCATCATTTTTCAAACGATCATAACTAATTTTTGTATTAAGCGTTTCTTAATGTAGTATAGTGCATTCGATGCGGATTTTTGAGCTGCGTCGATCTGTGTTATCAGATTTGCGCTAGCTTGAAAATGCACCGAGATATCAACTGATATAAGTTCACACTTATATCCTCGATTTTCACCCTGAAGAATTAATTTTTTCGTTGAATAACATTGTCCATCGTCTTTGCCTTGAAAAACGGAATCTAAAAACATCTACTTTTCGCTAAATTATCTTGAAATTTTTCGAAAAAATTTTTGTCAAAATGTTTTTGGAAGCAATGTTGAGTGTACATGGAAACTCAACATACACTAATGCATCATTTTTCAAACGATCATAACTAATTTTTGTATTAAGCGTTTCTCAATGTAGTATAGTGAATTCGATGCGGATTGTTGAGCTGCGTCGATCTGTGTTATCAGATTTGCGCTAGCTTAAAAATGCACCGAGATATCAACTGATATGAGTTCACACATATATCCTCGATTTTCACCCTGAAGAATTAATTTTTTCGTTGAATAACATTGTCCATCGTCTTTGCCTTGAAAAACGGAATCTAAAAACATCTACTTTTCGCTAAATTATTTTGAAATTTTTCGAAAAAATTTTTGTCAAAATGTTTTTGGAAGCAATGTTGAGTGTACATGGAAACTCAACATACACTAATGCATCATTTTTCAAACGATCATAACTATTTTTTGTATTAAGCGTTTCTCATTGTAGTATAGTGCATTCGATGCGGATTTTTGAGCTGCGTCGATCTGTGTTATCAGATTTGCGCTAGCTTGAAAATGCACTGAGATATCAACTGATATAAGTTCACACTTATATCCTCGATTTTCACCCTGAAGAATTAATTTTTTCGTTGAATAACATTGTCCATCGTCTTTGCCTTGAAAAACGGAATCTAAAAACATCTACTTTTCGCTAAATTATCTTGAAATTTTTCGAAAAAATTTTTGTCAAAATGTTTTTGGAAGCAATGTTGAGTGTACATGGAAACTCAACATACACTAATGCATCGTTTTTCAAACGATCATAACTAATTTTATTATTAAGCGTTTCTCAATGTAGTATAGTGCATTCGATGCGGATTGTTGAGCTGCGTCGATCTGTGTTATCAGATTTGCGCTAGCTTAAAAATGCACCGAGATATCAACTGATACGAGTTCACACTTATATCCTCGATTTTCACCCTGAAGAATTAATTTTTTCGTTGAATAACATTGTCCATCGTCTTTGCCTTGAAAAAAGGAATCTAAAAACGTCTACTTTTTGCTAAATTATTTTGAAATTTTTCTTAGACTAATATGGACATGAGGAATCTAATTTTGAAAACCGCATCTTTTTATCTTTAACGTGAAGCGAGTTACATACCAAGTGCACATCACGTGTACATTTAATTAGCATAAATTAAAGTTCACGTAAATATCAAAGTCATGGTTACCATGAACCAATATCAATAAAAATTTGTTTTTAGACTAATATGGACATGGGGAATCTAATTTTGAAAACCGCATCTCTTTATCTTTCACGTGAAGCGAGTTACATACCATGTGCACATCACGTGTACATTTAATTAGCATGAATTAAAGTTCACGTAAATTTCAAAGTCATGGTTACCATGAACCAATATCAATAAAAATTTGTTTTTAGACTAATATGGACATGTGGAATCTAATTTTGAAAACCGCATCTCTTTATCTTTCACGTGAAGCGAGTTACATACCAAGTGCACATCACGTGTACATTTAATTAGCATAAATTAAAGTTCACGTAAATTTCAAAGTCATGGTTACCATGCACCAATATCAATAAAAATTTGTTTTTAGACTAATATGGACATGGGGAATCTAATTTTGAAAACCGCATCTCTTTATCTTTTACGTGAAGCGAGTTACAGACCAAGTGCACATCACGTGTACATTTAATTAGCATAAATTAAAGTTCACGTAAATTTCAAAGTCATGGTTACCATGCACCAATATCAATAAAAATTTGTTTTTAGACTAATATGGACATGGGGAATCTAATTTTGAAAACCGCATCTCTTTATCTCTCACGTGAAGCGAGTTACATACCAAGTGCACATCACGTGTACATTTAATTAGCATAAATTAAAGTTCACGTAAATTTCAAAGTCATGGTTACCATGCACCAATATCAATAAAAATTTGTTTTTAGACTAATATGGACATGGGGAATCTAATTTTGAAAACCGCATCTCTTTATCTCTCACGTGAAGCGAGTTACATACCAAGTGCACATCACGTGTACATTTAATTAGCATGAATTAAAGTTCACGTAAATTTCAAAGTCATGGTTACCATGAACTAATATCAATAAAAATTTGTTTTTAGACTAATATGGACATGGGGAAACTAATTTTGAAAACCGCATCTCTTTATCTTTCACATGAAGCGAGTTACATACCAAGTGCACATCACGTGTACATTTAATTAGCATAAATTAAAGTTCACGTAAATTTCAAAGTCATGGTTACCATGAACCAATATCAATAAAAATTTGTTTTTAGACTAATATGGACATGGGGAATCTAATTTTGAAAACCGCATCTCTTTATCTTTCACGTGAAGCGAGTTACATACCAAGTGCACATCACGTGTACATTTAATTAGCATAAATTAAAGTTCACGTAAATTTCAAAGTCATGGTTACCATGAACCAATATCAATAAAAATTTGTTTTCAGACTAATATGGACATGGGGAATCTAATTTTGAAAACCGCATCTCTTTATCTTTCACGTGAAGCGAGTTACATACCATGTGCACATCACGTGTACATTTAATTAGCATGAATTAAAGTTCACGTAAATTTCAAAGTCATGGTTACCATGAACCAATATCAATAAAAATTTGTTTTTAGACTAGTATGGACATGGGTAATCTAATTTTGAAAACCGCATCTCTTTATCTTTCACGTGAAGCGAGTTACATACCAAGTTCACATCACGTGTACATTTAATTAGCATGAATTAAAGTTCACGTAAATTTCAAAGTCATGGTTACCATGCACCAATATCAATAAAAATTTGTTTTTAGACTAATATGGACATGGGGAATCTAATTTTGAAAACCGCATCTCTTTATCTTTTACGTGAAGCGAGTTACATACCAAGTGCACATCACGTGTACATTTAATTAGCATAAATTAAAGTTCACGTAAATTTCAAAGTCATGGTTACCATGCACCAATATCAATAAAAATTTGTTTTTAGACTAATATGGACATGGGGAATCTAATTTTGAAAACCGCATCTCTTTATCTTTCACGTGAAGCGAGTTACATACCAAGTGCACATCACATGTACATTTAATTAGCATAAATTAAAGTTCACGTAAATTTCAAAGTCATGGTTACCATGCACCAATATCAATAAAAATTTGTTTTTAGACTAATATGGACATGGGGAATCTAATTTTGAAAACCGCATCTTTTTATCTTTAACGTGAAGCGAGTTACATACCATGTGCACATCACGTGTACATTTAATTAGCATGAATTAAAGTTCACGTAAATTTCAAAGTCATGGTTACCATGAACCAATATCAATAAAAATTTGTTTTTAGACTAATATGGACATGGGTAATCTAATTTTGAAAACCGCATCTCTTTATCTTTCACGTGAAGCGAGTTACATACCAAGTTCACATCACGTGTACATTTAATTAGCATGAATTAAAGTTCACGTAAATTTCAAAGTCATGGTTACCATGCACCAATATCAATAAAAATTTGTTTTTAGACTAATATGGACATGGGGAATCTAATTTTGAAAACCGCATCTCTTTATCTTTTACGTGAAGCGAGTTACATACCAAGTGCACATCACGTGTACATTTAATTAGCATAAATTAAAGTTCACGTAAATTTCAAAGTCATGGTTACCATGCACCAATATCAATAAAAATTTGTTTTTAGACTAATATGGACATGGGGAATCTAATTTTGTAAACCGCATCTCTTTATCTTTCACGTGAAGCGAGTTACATACCAAGTGCACATCACATGTACATTTAATTAGCATAAATTAAAGTTCACGTAAATTTCAAAGTCATGGTTACCATGCACCAATATCAATAAAAATTTGTTTTTAGACTAATATGGACATGGGGAATCTAATTTTGAAAACCGCATCTTTTTATCTTTAACGTGAAGCGAGTTACATACCAAGTGCACATCACGTGTACATTTAATTAGCATAAATTAAAGTTCACGTAAATTTCAAAGTCATGGTTACCATGAACCAATATCAATAAAAATTTGTTTTTAGACTAATATGAACATGGGGAATCTAATTTTGAAAACCGCATCTCTTTATCTTTCACGTGAAGCGAGTTACATACCAAGTGCACATCACGTGTACATTTAATTAGCATAAATTAAAGTTCACGTAAATTTCAAAGTCATGGTTACCATGCACCAATATCAATAAAAATTTGTTTTTAGACTAATATGGACATGGGGAATCTAATTTTGAAAACCGCATCTCTTTATCTTTAACGTGAAGCGAGTTACATACCAAGTGCACATCACGTGTACATTTAATTAGCATAAATTAAAGTTCACGTAAATTTCAAAGTCATGGTTACCATGCACCAATATCAATAAAAATTTGTTTTTAGACTAATATGGACATGGGGAATCTAATTTTGAAAACCGCATCTCTTTATCTTTCACGTGAAGCGAGTTACATACCAAGTGCACATCACATGTACATTTAATTAGCATAAATTAAAGTTCACGTAAATTTCAAAGTCATGGTTACCATGCACCAATATCAATAAAAATTTGTTTTTAGACTAATATGGACATGGGGAATCTAATTTTGAAAACCGCATCTTTTTATCTTTAACGTGAAGCGAGTTACATACCAAGTGCACATCACATGTACATTTAATTAGCATAAATTAAAGTTCACGTAAATTTCAAAGTCATGGTTACCATGCACCAATATCAATAAAAATTTGTTTTTAGACTAATATGGACATGGGGAATCTAATTTTGAAAACCGCATCTTTTTATCTTTAACGTGAAGCGAGTTACATACCATGTGCACATCACGTGTACATTTAATTAGCATGAATTAAAGTTCACGTAAATTTCAAAGTCATGGTTACCATGCACCAATATCAATAAAAATTTGTTTTTAGACTAATATGGACATGGGTAATCTAATTTTGAAAACCGCATCTCTTCATCTTTCACGTGAAGCGAGTTACATACCAAGTTCACATCACGTGTACATTTAATTAGCATGAATTAAAGTTCACGTAAATTTCAAAGTCATGGTTACCATGCACCAATATCAATAAAAATTTGTTTTTAGACTAATATGGACATGGGGAATCTAATTTTGAAAACCGCATCTCTTTATCTTTTACGTGAAGCGAGTTACATACCAAGTGCACATCACGTGTACATTTAATTAGCATAAATTAAAGTTCACGTAAATTTCAAAGTCATGGTTACCATGCACCAATATCAATAAAAATTTGTTTTTAGACTAATATGGACATGGGGAATCTAATTTTGAAAACCGCATCTCTTTATCTTTCACGTGAAGCAAGTTACATACCAAGTGCACATCACATGTACATTTAATTAGCATAAATTAAAGTTCACGTAAATTTCAAAGTCATGGTTACCATGCACCAATATCAATAAAAATTTGTTTTTAGACTAATATGGACATGGGGAATCTAATTTTGAAAACCGCATCTTTTTATCTTTAACGTGAAGCGAGTTACATACCAAGTGCACATCACATGTACATTTAATTAGCATAAATTAAAGTTCACGTAAATTTCAAAGTCATGGTTACCATGCACCAATATCAATAAAAATTTGTTTTTAGACTAATATGGACATGGGGAATCTAATTTTGAAAACCGCATCTTTTTATCTTTAACGTGAAGCGAGTTACATACCATGTGCACATCACGTGTACATTTAATTAGCATGAATTAAAGTTCACGTAAATTTCAAAGTCATGGTTACCATGCACCAATATCAATAAAAATTTGTTTTTAGACTAATATGGACATGGGTAATCTAATTTTGAAAACCGCATCTCTTTATCTTTCACGTGAAGCGAGTTACATACCAAGTTCACATCACGTGTACATTTAATTAGCATGAATTAAAGTTCACGTAAATTTCAAAGTCATGGTTACCATGCACCAATATCAATAAAAATTTGTTTTTAGACTAATATGGACATGGGGAATCTAATTTTGAAAACCGCATCTCTTTATCTTTTACGTGAAGCGAGTTACATACCAAGTGCACATCACGTGTACATTTAATTAGCATAAATTAAAGTTCACGTAAATTTCAAAGTCATGGTTACCATGCACCAATATCAATAAAAATTTGTTTTTAGACTAATATGGACATGGGGAATCTAATTTTGAAAACCGCATCTCTTTATCTTTCACGTGAAGCGAGTTACATACCAAGTGCACATCACATGTACATTTAATTAGCATAAATTAAAGTTCACGTAAATTTCAAAGTCATGGTTACCATGCACCAATATCAATAAAAATTTGTTTTTAGACTAATATGGACATGGGGAATCTAATTTTGAAAACCGCATCTTTTTATCTTTAACGTGAAGCGAGTTACATACCAAGTGCACATCACGTGTACATTTAATTAGCATAAATTAAAGTTCACGTAAATTTCAAAGTCATGGTTACCATGAACCAATATCAATAAAAATTTGTTTTTAGACTAATATGGACATGGGGAATCTAATTTTGAAAACCGCATCTCTTTATCTTTAACGTGAAGCGAGTTACATACCAAGTGCACATCACGTGTACATTTAATTAGCATAAATTAAAGTTCACGTAAATTTCAAAGTCATGGTTACCATGAACCAATATCAATAAAAATTTGTTTTTAGACTAATATGGACATGGGGAATCTAATTTTGAAAACCGCATCTCTTTATCTTTCACGTGAAGCGAGTTACATACCAAGTGCACATCACAACTTTTTATTGATATTGGTGCATGGTAACCATGACTTTGAAATTTACGTGAACTTTAATTTATGCTAATTAAATGTACACGTGATGTGAACTTGGTATGTAACTCGCTTCACGTGAAAGATAAAGAGATGCGGTTTTCAAAATTAGATTACCCATGTCCATATTAGTCTAAAAACCCATGTCCATATTAGTCTAAAAACAAATTTTTATTGATATTGGTTCATGGTAACCATGACTTTGAAATTTACGTGAACTTTAATTCATGCTAATTAAATGTACACGTGATGTGCACATGGTATGTAACTCGCTTCACGTGAAAGATAAAGAGATGCGGTTTTCAAAATTAGATTCCCCATGTCCATATTAGTCTGAAAACAAATTTTTATTGATATTGGTGCATGGTAACCATGACTTTGAAATTTACGTGAACTTTAATTTATGCTAATTAAATGTACACGTGATGTGCACATGGTATGTAACTCGCTTCACGTGAAAGATAAAGAGATGCGGTTTTCAAAATTAGATTCCCCATGTCCATATTAGTCTGAAAACAAATTTTTATTGATATTGGTGCATGGTAACCATGACTTTGAAATTTACGTGAACTTTAAATTATGCTAATTAAATGTACACGTGATGTGCACTTGGTATGTAACTCGCTTCACGTAAAAGATAAAGAGATGCGGTTTTCAAAATCAGATTCCCCATGTCCATATTAGTTTAAAAACAAATTTTTATTGATATTGGTGCATGGTAACCATGACTTTGAAATTTACGTGAACTTTAATTTATGCTAATTAAATGTACACGTGATGTGAACTTGGTATGTAACTCGCTTCACGTGAAAGATAAAGAGATGCGGTTTTCAAAATTAGATTACCCATGTCCATATTAGTCTAAAAACAAATTTTTATTGATATTGGTTCATGGTAACCATGACTTTGAAATTTACGTGAACTTTAATTCATGCTAATTTAATGTACACGTGATGTGCACATGGTATGTAACTCGCTTCACGTGAAAGATAAAGAGATGCGGTTTTCAAAATTAGATTCCCCATGTCCATATTAGTCTGAAAACAAATTTTTATTGATATTGGTTCATGGTAACCATGACTTTGAAATTTACGTGAACTTTAATTTATGCTAATTAAATGTACACGTGATGTGCACTTGGTATGTAACTCGCTTCACGTGAAAGATAAAGAGATGCGGTTTTCAAAATTAGATTCCCCATGTCCATATTAGTCTAAAAACCAATTTTTATTGATATTGGTGCATGGTAACCATGACTTTGAAATTTACGTGAACTTTAATTTATGCTAATTAAATGTACACGTGATGTGCACTTGGTATGTAACTCGCTTCACGTTAAAGATAAAGAGATGCGGTTTTCAAAATTAGATTCCCCATTTCCATATTAGTCTAAAAACAAATTTTTATTGATATTGGTGCATGGTAACCATGACTTTGAAATTTACGTGAACTTTAATTTATGCTAATTAAATGTACACGTGATGTGCACATGGTATGTAACTCGCTTCACGTGAAAGATAAAGAGATGCGGTTTTCAAAATTAGATTCCCCATGTCCATATTAGTCTAAAAACAAATTTTTATTGATATTGGTTCATGGTAACCATGACTTTGAAATTTACGTGAACTTTAATTTATGCTAATTAAATGTACACGTGATGTGCACTTGGTATGTAACTCGCTTCACGTTAAAGATAAAGAGATGCGGTTTTCAAAATTAGATTCCCCATGTCCATATTAGTCTAAAAACAAATTTTTATTGATATTGGTGCATGGTAACCATGACTTTGAAATTTACGTGAACTTTAATTTATGCTAATTAAATGTACACGTGATGTGCACTTGGTATGTAACTCGCCTCACGTGAAAGATAAAGAGATGCGGTTTTCAAAATTAGATTCCCCATGTCCATATTAGTCTAAAAACAAATTTTTATTGATATTGGTGCATGGTAACCATGACTTTGAAATTTACGTGAACTTTAATTTATGCTAATTAAATGTACACGTGATGTGCACTTGGTATGTAACTCGCTTCACGTTAAAGATAAAGAGATGCGGTTTTCAAAATTAGATTCCCCATGTCCATATTAGTCTAAAAACAAATTTTTATTGATATTGGTGCATGGTAACCATGACTTTGAAATTTACGTGAACTTTAATTTATGCTAATTAAATGTACACGTGATGTGCACATGGTATGTAACTCGCTTCACGTGAAAGATAAAGAGATGCGGTTTTCAAAATTAGATTCCCCATGTCCATATTAGTCTAAAAACAAATTTTTATTGATATTGGTTCATGGTAACCATGACTTTGAAATTTACGTGAACTTTAATTTATGCTAATTAAATGTACACGTGATGTGCACTTGGTATGTAACTCGCTTCACGTGAAAGATAAAGAGATGCGGTTTCCAAAATTAGATTCCCCATGTCCATATTAGTCTAGAAACAAATTTTTATTGATATTGGTGCATGGTAACCATGACTTTGAAATTTAC
Organism: Auanema rhodensis; assembly: GCA_964057225.1. Lineage (NCBI taxonomy): Eukaryota > Metazoa > Nematoda > Chromadorea > Rhabditida > Rhabditidae > Auanema > Auanema rhodense. Next base: position 792,568 of record OZ059899.1, on the reverse strand, counting down.
GTGAACTTTAATTTATGCTAATTAAATGTACACGTGATGTGCACTTGGTATGTAACTCGCCTCACGTGAAAGATAAAGAGATGCGGTTTTCAAAATTAGATTCCCCATGTCCATATTAGTCTAAAAACAAATTTTTATTGATATTGGTTCATGGTAACCATGACTTTGAAATTTACGTGAACTTTAATTTATGCTAATTAAATGTACACGTGATGTGCACTTGGTATGTAACTCGCTTCACGTGAAAGATAAAGAGATGCGGTTTTCAAAATTAGATTCCCCATGTCCATATTAGTCTAAAAACACATTTTTATTGATATTGGTTCATGGTAACCATGACATTGAAATTTACGTGAACTTTAATTTATGCTAATTAAATGTACACGTGATGTGCACTTGGTATGTAACTCGCTTCACGTTAAAGATAAAGAGATGCGGTTTTCAAAATTAGATTCCCCATGTCCATATTAGTCTAAAAACAAATTTTTATTGATATTGGTGCATGGTAACCATGACTTTGAAATTTACGTGAACTTTAATTTATGCTAATTAAATGTACACGTGATGTGCACATGGTATGTAACTCGCTTCACGTGAAAGATAAAGAGATGCGGTTTTCAAAATTAGATTCCCCATGTCCATATTAGTCTAAAAACAAATTTTTATTGATATTGGTTCATGGTAACCATGACTTTGAAATTTACGTGAACTTTAATTTATGCTAATTAAATGTACACGTGATGTGCACTTGGTATGTAACTCGCTTCACGTTAAAGATAAAGAGATGCGGTTTTCAAAATTAGATTCCCCATGTCCATATTAGTCTAAAAACAAATTTTTATTGATATTGGTGCATGGTAACCATGACTTTGAAATTTACGTGAACTTTAATTTATGCTAATTAAATGTACACGTGATGTGCACTTGGTATGTAACTCGCCTCACGTGAAAGATAAAGAGATGCGGTTTTCAAAATTAGATTCCCCATGTCCATATTAGTCTAAAAACAAATTTTTATTGATATTGGTGCATGGTAACCATGACTTTGAAATTTACGTGAACTTTAATTTATGCTAATTAAATGTACACGTGATGTGCACTTGGTATGTAACTCGCTTCACGTTAAAGATAAAGAGATGCGGTTTTCAAAATTAGATTCCCCATGTCCATATTAGTCTAAAAACAAATTTTTATTGATATTGGTGCATGGTAACCATGACTTTGAAATTTACGTGAACTTTAATTTATGCTAATTAAATGTACACGTGATGTGCACATGGTATGTAACTCGCTTCACGTGAAAGATAAAGAGATGCGGTTTTCAAAATTAGATTCCCCATGTCCATATTAGTCTAAAAACAAATTTTTATTGATATTGGTTCATGATAACCATGACTTTGAAATTTACGTGAACTTTAATTTATGCTAATTAAATGTACACGTGATGTGCACTTGGTATGTAACTCGCTTCACGTGAAAGATAAAGAGATGCGGTTTCCAAAATTAGATTCCCCATGTCCATATTAGTCTAGAAACAAATTTTTATTGATATTGGTGCATGGTAACCATGACTTTGAAATTTACGTGAACTTTAATTTATGCTAATTAAATGTACACGTGATGTGCACTTGGTATGTAACTCGCCTCACGTGAAAGATAAAGAGATGCGGTTTTCAAAATTAGATTCCCCATGTCCATATTAGTCTAAAAACAAATTTTTATTGATATTGGTTCATGGTAACCATGACTTTGAAATTTACGTGAACTTTAATTTATGCTAATTAAATGTACACGTGATGTGCACTTGGTATGTAACTCGCTTCACGTGAAAGATAAAGAGATGCGGTTTTCAAAATTAGATTCCCCATGTCCATATTAGTCTAAAAACACATTTTTATTGATATTGGTTCATGGTAACCATGACATTGAAATTTACGTGAACTTTAATTTATGCTAATTAAATGTACACGTGATGTGCACTTGGTATGTAACTCGCTTCACGTTAAAGATAAAGAGATGCGGTTTTCAAAATTAGATTCCCCATGTCCATATTAGTCTAAAAACAAATTTTTATTGATATTGGTGCATGGTAACCATGACTTTGAAATTTACGTGAACTTTAATTTATGCTAATTAAATGTACACGTGATGTGCACTTGGTATGTAACTCGCCTCACGTGAAAGATAAAGAGATGCGGTTTTCAAAATTAGATTCCCCATGTCCATATTAGTCTAAAAACAAATTTTTATTGATATTGGTGCATGGTAACCATGACTTTGAAATTTACGTGAACTTTAATTTATGCTAATTAAATGTACACGTGATGTGCACTTGGTATGTAACTCGCTTCACGTTAAAGATAAAGAGATGCGGTTTTCAAAATTAGATTCCCCATGTCCATATTAGTCTAAAAACAAATTTTTATTGATATTGGTGCATGGTAACCATGACTTTGAAATTTACGTGAACTTTAATTTATGCTAATTAAATGTACACGTGATGTGCACATGGTATGTAACTCGCTTCACGTGAAAGATAAAGAGATGCGGTTTTCAAAATTAGATTCCCCATGTCCATATTAGTCTAAAAACAAATTTTTATTGATATTGGTTCATGGTAACCATGACTTTGAAATTTACGTGAACTTTAATTTATGCTAATTAAATGTACACGTGATGTGCACTTGGTATGTAACTCGCTTCACGTGAAAGATAAAGAGATGCGGTTTCCAAAATTAGATTCCCCATGTCCATATTAGTCTAGAAACAAATTTTTATTGATATTGGTGCATGGTAACCATGACTTTGAAATTTACGTGAACTTTAATTTATGCTAATTAAATGTACACGTGATGTGCACTTGGTATGTAACTCGCCTCACGTGAAAGATAAAGAGATGCGGTTTTCAAAATTAGATTCCCCATGTCCATATTAGTCTAAAAACAAAATTTTATTGATATTGGTTCATGGTAACCATGACTTTGAAATTTACGTGAACTTTAATTTATGCTAATTAAATGTACACGTGATGTGCACTTGGTATGTAACTCGCTTCACGTGAAAGATAAAGAGATGCGGTTTTCAAAATTAGATTCCCCATGTCCATATTAGTCTAAAAACAAATTTTTATTGATATTGGTTCATGGTAACCATGACATTGAAATTTACGTGAACTTTAATTTATGCTAATTAAATGTACACGTGATGTGCACTTGGTATGTAACTCGCTTCACGTGAAAGATAAAGAGATGCGGTTTTCACAATTAGATTCCCCATGTCCATATTAGTCTAAAAACAAATTTTTATTGATATTGGTTCATGGTAACCATGACTTTGAAATTTACGTGAACTTTAATTTATGCTAATTAAATGTACACGTGATGTGCACTTGGTATGTAACTCGCTTCACGTGAAAGATAAAGAGATGCGGTTTTCAAAATTAGATTCCCCATGTCCATATTAGTCTAAAAACAAATTTTTATTGATATTGGTTCATGGTAACCATGACTTTGAAATTTACGTGAACTTTAATTCATGCTAATTAAATGTACACGTGATGTGCACATGGTATGTAACTCGCTTCACGTGAAAGATAAAGAGATGCGGTTTTCAAAATTAGATTCCCCATGTCCATATTAGTCTGAAAACAAATTTTTATTGATATTGGTGCATGGTAACCATGACTTTGAAATTTACGTGAACTTTAATTTATGCTAATTAAATGTACACGTGATGTGCACTTGGTATGTAACTCGCTTCACGTGAAAGATAAAGAGATGCGGTTTTCAAAATTAGATTCCCCATGTCCATATTAGTCTAAAAACAAATTTTTATTGATATTGGTGCATGGTAACCATGACTTTGAAATTTACGTGAACTTTAAATTATGCTAATTAAATGTACACGTGATGTGCACTTGGTATGTAACTCGCTTCACGTAAAAGATAAAGAGATGCGGTTTTCAAAATCAGATTCCCCATGTCCATATTAGTTTAAAAACAAATTTTTATTGATATTGGTGCATGGTAACCATGACTTTGAAATTTACGTGAACTTTAATTTATGCTAATTAAATGTACACGTGATGTGAACTTGGTATGTAACTCGCTTCACGTGAAAGATAAAGAGATGCGGTTTTCAAAATTAGATTACCCATGTCCATATTAGTCTAAAAACAAATTTTTATTGATATTGGTTCATGGTAACCATGACTTTGAAATTTACGTGAACTTTAATTCATGCTAATTAAATGTACACGTGATGTGCACATGGTATGTAACTCGCTTCACGTGAAAGATAAAGAGATGCGGTTTTCAAAATTAGATTCCCCATGTCCATATTAGTCTGAAAACAAATTTTTATTGATATTGGTTCATGGTAACCATGACTTTGAAATTTACGTGAACTTTAATTTATGCTAATTAAATGTACACGTGATGTGCACTTGGTATGTAACTCGCTTCACGTTAAAGATAAAGAGATGCGGTTTTCAAAATTAGATTCCCCATGTCCATATTAGTCTAAAAACAAATTTTTATTGAAATTGGTGCATGGTAACCATGACTTTGAAATTTACGTGAACTTTAATTTATGCTAATTAAATGTACACGTGATGTGCACTTGGTATGTAACTCGCTTCACGTGAAAGATAAAGAGATGCGGTTTTCAAAATTAGATTCCCCATGTCCATATTAGTCTAAAAACAAATTTTTATTGATATTGGTTCATGGTAACCATGACTTTGAAATTTACGTGAACTTTAATTTATGCTAATTAAATGTACACGTGATGTGCACTTGGTATGTAACTCGCTTCACGTTAAAGATAAAAAGATGCGGTTTTCAAAATTAGATTCCCCATGTCCATATTAGTCTAAAAACAAATTTTTATTGATATTGGTGCATGGTAACCATGACTTTGAAATTTACGTGAACTTTAATTTATGCTAATTAAATGTACATGTGATGTGCACTTGGTATGTAACTCGCTTCACGTGAAAGATAAAGAGATGCGGTTTTCAAAATTAGATTCCCCATGTCCATATTAGTCTAAAAACAAATTTTTATTGATATTGGTGCATGGTAACCATGACTTTGAAATTTACGTGAACTTTAATTTATGCTAATTAAATGTACACGTGATGTGCACTTGGTATGTAACTCGCTTCACGTAAAAGATAAAGAGATGCGGTTTTCAAAATTAGATTCCCCATGTCCATATTAGTCTAAAAACAAATTTTTATTGATATTGGTGCATGGTAACCATGACTTTGAAATTTACGTGAACTTTAATTTATGCTAATTAAATGTACACGTGATGTGCACTTGGTATGTAACTCGCTTCACGTGAAAGATAAAGAGATGCGGTTTTCAAAATTAGATTCCCCATGTCCATATTAGTCTAAAAACAAATTTTTATTGATATTGGTTCATGGTAACCATGACTTTGAAATTTACGTGAACTTTAATTTATGCTAATTAAATGTACACGTGATGTGCACTTGGTATGTAACTCGCTTCACGTGAGAGATAAAGAGATGCGGTTTTCAAAATTAGATTCCCCATGTCCATATTAGTCTAAAAACAAATTTTTATTGATATTGGTTCATGGTAACCATGACTTTGAAATTTACGTGAACTTTAATTTATGCTAATTAAATGTACACGTGATGTGCACTTGGTATGTAACTCGCTTCACGTTAAAGATAAAAAGATGCGGTTTTCAAAATTAGATTCCCCATGTCCATATTAGTCTAAAAACAAATTTTTATTGATATTGGTTCATGGTAACCATGACTTTGAAATTTACGTGAACTTTAATTTATGCTAATTAAATGTACACGTGATGTGCACTTGGTATGTAACTCGCTTCACGTGAAAGATAAAGAGATGCGGTTTTCAAAATTAGATTCCCCATGTCCATATTAGTCTAAAAACAAATTTTTATTGATATTGGTTCATGGTAACCATGACTTTGAAATTTACGTGAACTTTAATTTATGCTAATTAAATGTACACGTGATGTGCACTTGGTATGTAACTCGCTTCACGTTAAAGATAAAAAGATGCGGTTTTCAAAATTAGATTCCCCATGTCCATATTAGTCTAAAAACAAATTTTTATTGATATTGGTGCATGGTAACCATGACTTTGAAATTTACGTGAACTTTAATTTATGCTAATTAAATGTACATGTGATGTGCACTTGGTATGTAACTCGCTTCACGTGAAAGATAAAGAGATGCGGTTTTCAAAATTAGATTCCCCATGTCCATATTAGTCTAAAAACAAATTTTTATTGATATTGGTGCATGGTAACCATGACTTTGAAATTTACGTGAACTTTAATTCATGCTAATTAAATGTACACGTGATGTGAACTTGGTATGTAACTCGCTTCACGTGAAAGATAAAGAGATGCGGTTTTCAAAATTAGATTCCCCATGTCCATATTAGTCTAAAAACAAATTTTTATTGATATTGGTGCATGGTAACCATGACTTTGAAATTTACGTGAACTTTAATTTATGCTAATTAAATGTACACGTGATGTGCACTTGGTATGTAACTCGCTTCACGTGAAAGATAAAGAGATGCGGTTTTCAAAATTAGATTCCCCATGTCCATATTAGTCTAAAAACAAATTTTTATTGATATTGGTTCATGGTAACCATGACTTTGAAATTTACGTGAACTTTAATTTATGCTAATTAAATGTACACGTGATGTGCACTTGGTATGTAACTCGCTTCACGTGAGAGATAAAGAGATGCGGTTTTCAAAATTAGATTCCCCATGTCCATATTAGTCTAAAAACAAATTTTTATTGATATTGGTGCATGGTAACCATGACTTTGAAATTTACGTGAACTTTAATTTATGCTAATTAAATGTACACGTGATGTGCACTTGGTCTGTAACTCGCTTCACGTAAAAGATAAAGAGATGCGGTTTTCAAAATTAGATTCCCCATGTCCATATTAGTCTAAAAACAAATTTTTATTGATATTGGTGCATGGTAACCATGACTTTGAAATTTACGTGAACTTTAATTTATGCTAATTAAATGTACACGTGATGTGCACTTGGTATGTAACTCGCTTCACGTGAAAGATAAAGAGATGCGGTTTTCAAAATTAGATTCCCCATGTCCATATTAGTCTAAAAACAAATTTTTATTGATATTGGTTCATGGTAACCATGACTTTGAAATTTACGTGAACTTTAATTTATGCTAATTAAATGTACACGTGATGTGCACTTGGTATGTAACTCGCTTCACGTGAAAGATAAAGAGATGCGGTTTTCAAAATTAGATTCCCCATGTCCATATTAGTCTAAAAACAAATTTTTATTGATATTGGTGCATGGTAACCATGACTTTGAAATTTACGTGAACTTTAAATTATGCTAATTAAATGTACACGTGATGTGCACTTGGTATGTAACTCGCTTCACGTAAAAGATAAAGAGATGCGGTTTTCAAAATCAGATTCCCCATGTCCATATTAGTTTAAAAACAAATTTTTATTGATATTGGTGCATGGTAACCATGACTTTGAAATTTACGTGAACTTTAATTTATGCTAATTAAATGTACACGTGATGTGAACTTGGTATGTAACTCGCTTCACGTGAAAGATAAAGAGATGCGGTTTTCAAAATTAGATTACCCATGTCCATATTAGTCTAAAAACAAATTTTTATTGATATTGGTTCATGGTAACCATGACTTTGAAATTTACGTGAACTTTAATTCATGCTAATTAAATGTACACGTGATGTGCACATGGTATGTAACTCGCTTCACGTGAAAGATAAAGAGATGCGGTTTTCAAAATTAGATTCCCCATGTCCATATTAGTCTGAAAACAAATTTTTATTGATATTGGTGCATGGTAACCATGACTTTGAAATTTACGTGAACTTTAATTTATGCTAATTAAATGTACACGTGATGTGCACTTGGTATGTAACTCGCTTCACGTGAAAGATAAAGAGATGCGGTTTTCAAAATTAGATTCCCCATGTCCATATTAGTTTAAAAACAAATTTTTATTGATATTGGTGCATGGTAACCATGACTTTGAAATTTACGTGAACTTTAATTTATGCTAATTAAATGTACACGTGATGTGAACTTGGTATGTAACTCGCTTCACGTGAAAGATAAAGAGATGCGGTTTTCAAAATTAGATTACCCATGTCCATATTAGTCTAAAAACAAATTTTTATTGATATTGGTTCATGGTAACCATGACTTTGAAATTTACGTGAACTTTAATTCATGCTAATTAAATGTACACGTGATGTGCACATGGTATGTAACTCGCTTCACGTGAAAGATAAAGAGATGCGGTTTTCAAAATTAGATTCCCCATGTCCATATTAGTCTGAAAACAAATTTTTATTGATATTGGTTCATGGTAACCATGACTTTGAAATTTACGTGAACTTTAATTTATGCTAATTAAATGTACACGTGATGTGCACTTGGTATGTAACTCGCTTCACGTTAAAGATAAAGAGATGCGGTTTTCAAAATTAGATTCCCCATGTCCATATTAGTCTAAAAACAAATTTTTATTGAAATTGGTGCATGGTAACCATGACTTTGAAATTTACGTGAACTTTAATTTATGCTAATTAAATGTACACGTGATGTGCACTTGGTATGTAACTCGCTTCACGTGAAAGATAAAGAGATGCGGTTTTCAAAATTAGATTCCCCATGTCCATATTAGTCTAAAAACAAATTTTTATTGATATTGGTTCATGGTAACCATGACTTTGAAATTTACGTGAACTTTAATTTATGCTAATTAAATGTACACGTGATGTGCACTTGGTATGTAACTCGCTTCACGTTAAAGATAAAAAGATGCGGTTTTCAAAGTTAGATTCCCCATGTCCATATTAGTCTAAAAACAAATTTTTATTGATATTGGTTCATGGTAACCATGACTTTGAAATTTACGTGAACTTTAATTTATGCTAATTAAATGTACACGTGATGTGCACTTGGTATGTAACTCGCTTCACGTGAAAGATAAAGAGATGCGGTTTTCAAAATTAGATTCCCCATGTCCATATTAGTCTAAAAACAAATTTTTATTGATATTGGTTCATGGTAACCATGACTTTGAAATTTACGTGAACTTTAATTTATGCTAATTAAATGTACACGTGATGTGCACTTGGTATGTAACTCGCTTCACGTGAGAGATAAAGAGATGCGGTTTTCAAAATTAGATTCCCCATGTCCATATTAGTCTAAAAACAAATTTTTATTGATATTGGTGCATGGTAACCATGACTTTGAAATTTACGTGAACTTTAATTTATGCTAATTAAATGTACACGTGATGTGCACTTGGTCTGTAACTCGCTTCACGTAAAAGATAAAGAGATGCGGTTTTCAAAATTAGATTCCCCATGTCCATATTAGTCTAAAAACAAATTTTTATTGATATTGGTGCATGGTAACCATGACTTTGAAATTTACGTGAACTTTAATTTATGCTAATTAAATGTACACGTGATGTGCACTTGGTATGTAACTCGCTTCACGTGAAAGATAAAGAGATGCGGTTTTCAAAATTAGATTCCCCATGTCCATATTAGTCTAAAAACAAATTTTCATTGATATTGGTTCATGGTAACCATGACTTTGAAATTTACGTGAACTTTAATTCATGCTAATTAAATGTACACGTGATGTGCACATGGTATGTAACTCGCTTCACGTGAAAGATAAAGAGATGCGGTTTTCAAAATTAGATTCCCCATGTCCATATTAGTCTAAAAACAAATTTTTATTGATATTGGTTCATGGTAACCATGACTTTGAAATTTACGTGAACTTTAATTTATGCTAATTAAATGTACACGTGATGTGCACTTGGTATGTAACTCGCTTCACGTTAAAGATAAAAAGATGCGGTTTTCAAAATTAGATTCCTCATGTCCATATTAGTCTAAGAACAAATTTTTATTGATATTGATTCATGGTAACCATGACTTTGAAATTTACGTGAACTTTAATTTATGCTAATTAAATGTACACGTGATGTGCACTTGGTATGTAACTCGCTTCACGTGAAAGATAAAGAGATGCGGTTTTCAAAATTAGATTCCCCATGTCCATATTAGTCTAAAAACAAATTTTTATTGATATTGGTTCATGGTAACCATGACTTTGAAATTTACGTGAACTTTAATTTATGCTAATTAAATGTACACGTGATGTGCACTTGGTATGTAACTCGCTTCACGTTAAAGATAAAAAGATGCGGTTTTCAAAATTAGATTCCTCATGTCCATATTAGTCTAAGAACAAATTTTTATTGATATTGATTCATGGTAACCATGACTTTGAAATTTACGTGAGCTTTAATTTATGCTAATTAAATGTACACGTGATGTGCACTTGGTATGTAACTCGCTTCACGTGAAAGATAAAGAGATGCGGTTTTCAAAATTAGATTCCCCATGTCCATATTAGTCTGAAAACAAATTTTTATTGATATTGGTTCATGGTAACCATGACTTTGAAATTTACGTGAACTTATTTCATGCTAATTAAATGTACACGTGATGTGCACATGGTATGTAACTCGCTTCACGTGAAAGATAAAGAGATGCGGTTTTCAAAATTAGATTCCCCATGTCCATATTAGTCTAAAAACAAATTTTTATTGATATTGGTTCATGGTAACCATGACTTTGAAATTTACGTGAACTTTAATTCATGCTAATTAAATGTACACGTGATGTGCACATGGTATGTAACTCGCTTCACGTAAAAGATAAAGAGATGCGGTTTTCAAAATTAGATTCCCCATGTCCATATTAGTCTAAAAACAAATTTTTATTGATATTGGTTCATGGTAACCATGACTTTGAAATTTACGTGAACTTTAATTTATGCTAATTAAATGTACACGTGATGTGCACTTGGTATGCAACTCGCTTCACGTGAAAGATAAAGAGATGCGGTTTTCAAAATTAGATTCCCCATGTCCATATTAGTCTAAAAACAAATTTTTATTGATATTGGTTCATGGTAACCATGACTTTGAAATTTACGTGAACTTTAATTCATGCTAATTAAATGTACACGTGATGTGCACATGGTATGTAACTCGCTTCACGTGAAAGATAAAGAGATGCGGTTTTCAAAATTAGATTCCCCATGTCCATATTAGTCTAAAAACAAATTTTTATTGATATTGGTTCATGGTAACCATGACTTTGAAATTTACGTGAACTTTAATTTATGCTAATTAAATGTACACGTGATGTGCACTTGGTATGTAACTCGCTTCACGTTAAAGATAAAAAGATGCGGTTTTCAAAATTAGATTCCTCATGTCCATATTAGTCTAAGAACAAATTTTTATTGATATTGATTCATGGTAACCATGACTTTGAAATTTACGTGAACTTTAATTTATGCTAATTAAATGTACACGTGATGTGCACTTGGTATGTAACTCGCTTCACGTGAAAGATAAAGAGATGCGGTTTTCAAAATTAGATTCCCCATGTCCATATTAGTCTAAAAACAAATTTTTATTGATATTGGTTCATGGTAACCATGACTTTGAAATTTACGTGAACTTTAATTTATGCTAATTAAATGTACACGTGATGTGCACTTGGTATGTAACTCGCTTCACGTTAAAGATAAAAAGATGCGGTTTTCAAAATTAGATTCCTCATGTCCATATTAGTCTAAGAACAAATTTTTATTGATATTGATTCATGGTAACCATGACTTTGAAATTTACGTGAGCTTTAATTTATGCTAATTAAATGTACACGTGATGTGCACTTGGTATGTAACTCGCTTCACGTGAAAGATAAAGAGATGCGGTTTTCAAAATTAGATTCCCCATGTCCATATTAGTCTGAAAACAAATTTTTATTGATATTGGTTCATGGTAACCATGACTTTGAAATTTACGTGAACTTTAATTCATGCTAATTAAATGTACACGTGATGTGCACATGGTATGTAACTCGCTTCACGTGAAAGATAAAGAGATGCGGTTTTCAAAATTAGATTCCCCATGTCCATATTAGTCTAAAAACAAATTTTTATTGATATTGGTTCATGGTAACCATGACTTTGAAATTTACGTGAACTTTAATTCATGCTAATTAAATGTACACGTGATGTGCACATGGTATGTAACTCGCTTCACGTAAAAGATAAAGAGATGCGGTTTTCAAAATTAGATTCCCCATGTCCATATTAGTCTAAAAACAAATTTTTATTGATATTGGTTCATGGTAACCATGACTTTGAAATTTACGTGAACTTTAATTTATGCTAATTAAATGTACACGTGATGTGCACTTGGTATGCAACTCGCTTCACGTGAAAGATAAAGAGATGCGGTTTTCAAAATTAGATTCCCCATGTCCATATTAGTCTAAAAACAAATTTTTATTGATATTGGTTCATGGTAACCATGACTTTGAAATTTACGTGAACTTTAATTCATGCTAATTAAATGTACACGTGATGTGCACATGGTATGTAACTCGCTTCACGTGAAAGATAAAGAGATGCGGTTTTCGAAATTAGATTCTTCATGTCCATATTAGTCTAAAAACAAATTTTTATTGATATTGGTTCATGGTAACCATGACTTTGAAATTTACGTGAACTTTAATTTATGCTAATTAAATGTACACGTGATGTGCACTTGGTATGTAACTCGCTTCACGTGAAAGATAAAAAGATGCGGTTTTCAAAATTAGATTCCCCATGTCCATATTAGTCTAAAAACAAATTTTTATTGATATTGGTTCATGGTAACCATGACTTTGAAATTTACGTGAACTTTAATTCATGCTAATTAAATGTACACGTGATGTGCACATGGTATGTAACTCGCTTCACGTGAAAGATAAAGAGATGCGGTTTTCAAAATTAAATTTCCCATGTCCATATTAGTCTAAAAACAAATTTTTATTGATATTGGTGCATGGTAACCATGACTTTGAAATTTACGTGAACTTTAATTTATGCTAATTTAATGTACACGTAATGTGCACATGGTATGTAACTCGCTTCACGTGAAAGATAAAGAGATGCGGTTCTCAAAATTAGATTCCCCATGTCCATAATAGTCTAAAAACAAATTTTTATTGATATTGGTTCATGGTAACCATGACTTTGAAATTTACGTGAACTTTAATTCATGCTAATTAAATGTACACGTGATGTGCACATGGTATGTAACTCGCTTCACGTGAAAGATAAAGAGATGCGGTTTTCAAAATTAGATTCCCCATGTCCATATTAGTCTGAAAACAAATTTTTATTGATATTGGTGCATGGTAACCATGACTTTGAAATTTACGTGAACTTTAATTTATGCTAATTAAATGTACACGTGATGTGCACTTGGTATGTAACTCGCTTCACGTGAGAGATAAAGAGATGCGGTTTTCAAAATTAGATTCCCCATGTCCATATTAGTCTAAAAACAAATTTTTATTGATATTGGTGCATGGTAACCATGACTTTGAAATTTACGTGAACTTTAATTTATTCTAATTAAATGTACACGTGATGTGCACTTGGTATGTAACTCGCTTCACGTGAAAGATAAAGAGATGCGGTTTTCAAAATTAGATTCCCCATGTCCATATTAGTCTAAAAACAAATTTTTATTGATATTGGTGCATGGTAACCATGACTTTGAAATTTACGTGAACTTTAATTTATGCTAATTAAATGTACATGTGATGTGCACTTGGTATGTAACTCGCTTCACGTGAAAGATAAAGAGATGCGGTTTCCAAAATTAGATTCCCCATGTCCATATTAGTCTAGAAACAATTTTTTATTGATATTGGTGCATGGTAACCATGACTTTGAAATTTACGTGAACTTTAATTTATGCTAATTAAATGTACACGTGATGTGCATTTGGTATGTAACTCGCCTCACGTGAAAGATAAAGAGATGCGGTTTTCAAAATTAGATTCCCCATGTCCATATTAGTCTAAAAACAAATTTTTATTGATATTCGTGCATGGTAACCATGACTTTGAAATTTACGTGAGCTTTAATTTATGCTAATTAAATGTACACGTGATGCGCACTTGGTATGTAACTCGCTTCACGTGAAAGATAAAAAGATGCGGTTTTCAAAATTAGATTCCCCATGTCCATATTAGTCTGAAAACAAATTTTTATTGATATTGGTTCATGGTAACCATGACTTTGAAATTTACGTGAGCTTTAATTTATGCTAATTAAATGTACACGTGATGTGCACTTGGTATGTAACTCGCTTCACGTGAAAGATAAAGAGATGCGGTTTTCAAAATTAGATTCCCCATGTCCATATTAGTCTAAAAACAAATTTTTATTGATATTGGTTCATGGTAACCATGACTTTGAAATTTACGTGAACTTTAATTTATGCTAATTAAATGTACACGTGATGTGCACTTGGTATGTAACTCGCTTCACGTTAAAGATAAAAAGATGCGGTTTTCAAAATTAGATTCCTCATGTCCATATTAGTCTAAGAACAAATTTTTATTGATATTGATTCATGGTAACCATGACTTTGAAATTTACGTGAACTTTAATTTATGCTAATTAAATGTACACGTGATGTGCACTTGGTATGTAACTCGCTTCACGTGAAAGATAAAGAGATGCGGTTTTCAAAATTAGATTCCCCATGTCCATATTAGTCTAAAAACAAATTTTTATTGATATTGGTTCATGGTAACCATGACTTTGAAATTTACGTGAACTTTAATTTATGCTAATTAAATGTACACGTGATGTGCACTTGGTATGTAACTCGCTTCACGTTAAAGATAAAAAGATGCGGTTTTCAAAATTAGATTCCTCATGTCCATATTAGTCTAAGAACAAATTGTTATTGATATTGATTCATGGTAACCATGACTTTGAAATTTACGTGAACTTTAATTTATGCTAATTTAATGTACACGTAATGTGCACATGGTATGTAACTCGCTTCACGTGAAAGATAAAGAGATGCGGTTCTCAAAATTAGATTCCCCATGTCCATAATAGTCTAAAAACAAATTTTTATTGATATTGGTTCATGGTAACCATGACTTTGAAATTTACGTGAACTTTAATTCATGCTAATTAAATGTACACGTGATGTGCACATGGTATGTAACTCGCTTCACGTGAAAGATAAAGAGATGCGGTTTTCAAAATTAGATTCCCCATGTCCATATTAGTCTGAAAACAAATTTTTATTGATATTGGTGCATGGTAACCATGACTTTGAAATTTACGTGAACTTTAATTTATGCTAATTAAATGTACACGTGATGTGCACTTGGTATGTAACTCGCTTCACGTGAGAGATAAAGAGATGCGGTTTTCAAAATTAGATTCCCCATGTCCATATTAGTCTAAAAACAAATTTTTATTGATATTGGTTCATGGTAACCATGACTTTGAAATTTACGTGAACTTTAATTCATGCTAATTAAATGTACACGTGATGTGCACATGGTATGTAACTCGCTTCACGTGAAAGATAAAGAGATGCGGTTTTCAAAATTAGATTCCCCATGTCCATATTAGTCTGAAAACAAATTTTTATTGATATTGGTGCATGGTAACCATGACTTTGAAATTTACGTGAACTTTAATTTATGCTAATTAAATGTACACGTGATGTGCACTTGGTATGTAACTCGCTTCACGTGAGAGATAAAGAGATGCGGTTTTCAAAATTAGATTCCCCATGTCCATATTAGTCTAAAAACAAATTTTTATTGATATTGGTGCATGGTAACCATGACTTTGAAATTTACGTGAACTTTAATTTATTCTAATTAAATGTACACGTGATGTGCACTTGGTATGTAACTCGTTTCACGTGAAAGATAAAGAGATGCGGTTTTCAAAATTAGATTCCCCATGTCCATATTAGTCTAAAAACAAATTTTTATTGATATTGGTGCATGGTAACCATGACTTTGAAATTTACGTGAACTTTAATTTATGCTAATTAAATGTACATGTGATGTGCACTTGGTATGTAACTCGCTTCACGTGAAAGATAAAGAGATGCGGTTTTCAAAATTAGATTCCCCATGTCCATATTAGTCTAGAAACAATTTTTTATTGATATTGGTGCATGGTAACCATGACTTTGAAATTTACGTGAATTTTAATTTATGCTAATTAAATGTACACGTGATGTGCATTTGGTATGTAACTCGCCTCACGTGAAAGATAAAGAGATGCGGTTTTCAAAATTAGATTCCCCATGTCCATATTAGTCTAAAAACAAATTTTTATTGATATTCGTGCATGGTAACCATGACTTTGAAATTTACGTGAGCTTTAATTTATGCTAATTAAATGTACACGTGATGTGCACTTGGTATGTAACTCGCTTCACGTGAAAGATAAAAAGATGCGGTTTTCAAAATTAGATTCCCCATGTCCATATTAGTCTAAAAACAAATTTTTATTGATATTGGTTCATGGTACCCATGACTTTGAAATTTACGTGAACTTTAAGTTATGCTAATTAAATGTACACGTGATGTGCACTTGGTATGTAACTCGCTTCACGTGAAAGATAAAGAGATGCGGTTTTCAAAATTAGATTCCTCATGTCCATATTAGTCTAAGAACAAATTTTTATTGATATTGATTCATGGTAACCATGACTTTGAAATTTACGTGAACTTTAATTTATGCTAATTAAATGTACACGTGATGTGCACTTGGTATGTAACTCGCTTCACGTGAAAGATAAAGAGATGCGGTTTTCAAAATTAGATTCCCCATGTCCATATTAGGCTAAAAACAAATTTTTATTGATATTCGTGCATGGTAACCATGACTTTGAAATTTACGTGAACTTTAATTTATGCTAATTAAATGTACACGTGATGTGCACTTGGTATGTAACTCGCTTCACGTGAAAGATAAAGAGATGCGGTTTTCAAAATTAGATTCCCCATGTCCATATTAGTCTAAAAACAAATTTTTATTGATATTGGTTCATGGTAACCATGACTTTGAAATTTACGTGAACTTTAATTTATGCTAATTAAATGTACACGTGATGTGCACTTGGTATGTAACTCGCCTCACGTGAAAGATAAAGAGATGCGGTTTTCAAAATTAGATTCCCCATGTCCATATTAGTCTAAAAACAAATTTTTATTGATATTGGTTCATGGTAACCATGACTTTGAAATTTACGTGAGCTTTAATTTATGCTAATTAAATGTACACGTGATGTGCACTTGGTATGTAACTCGCTTCACGTGAAAGATAAAGAGATGCGGTTTTCAAAATTAGATTCCCCATGTCCATATTAGGCTAAAAACAAATTTTTATTGATATTCGTGCATGGTAACCATGACTTTGAAATTTACGTGAACTTTAATTTATGCTAATTAAATGTACACGTGATGTGCACTTGGTATGTAACTCGCTTCACGTGAAAGATAAAGAGATGCGGTTTTCAAAATAAGATTCCCCATGTCCATATTAGTCTAAAAACAAATTTTTATTGATATTGGTTCATGGTAACCATGACTTTGAAATTTACGTGAACTTTAATTTATGCTAATTAAATGTACACGTGATGTGCACTTGGTATGTAACTCGCTTCACGTAAAAGATAAAGAGATGCGGTTTTCAAAATTAGATTCCCCATGTCCATATTAGTCTAAAAACAAATTTTTATTGATATTGGTGCATGGTAACCATGACTTTGAAATTTACGTGAACTTTAATTCATGCTAATTAAATGTACACGTGATGTGAACTTGGTATGTAACTCGCTTCACGTGAAAGATAAAGAGATGCGGTTTTCAAAATTAGATTCCCCATGTCCATATTAGTCTAAAAACAAATTTTTATTGATATTGGTGCATGGTAACCATGACTTTGAAATTTACGTGAACTTTAATTTATGCTAATTAAATGTACACGTGATGTGCACTTGGTATGTAACTCGCTTCACGTGAAAGATAAAGAGATGCGGTTTTCAAAATTAGATTCCCCATGTCCATATTAGTCTAAAAACAAATTTTTATTGATATTGGTTCATGGTAACCATGACTTTGAAATTTACGTGAACTTTAATTTATGCTAATTAAATGTACACGTGATGTGCACTTGGTATGTAACTCGCTTCACGTGAGAGATAAAGAGATGCGGTTTTCAAAATTAGATTCCCCATGTCCATATTAGTCTAAAAACAAATTTTTATTGATATTGGTGCATGGTAACCATGACTTTGAAATTTACGTGAACTTTAATTTATGCTAATTAAATGTACACGTGATGTGCACTTGGTCTGTAACTCGCTTCACGTAAAAGATAAAGAGATGCGGTTTTCAAAATTAGATTCCCCATGTCCATATTAGTCTAAAAACAAATTTTTATTGATATTGGTGCATGGTAACCATGACTTTGAAATTTACGTGAACTTTAATTTATGCTAATTAAATGTACACGTGATGTGCACTTGGTATGTAACTCGCTTCACGTGAAAGATAAAGAGATGCGGTTTTCAAAATTAGATTCCCCATGTCCATATTAGTCTAAAAACAAATTTTTATTGATATTGGTTCATGGTAACCATGACTTTGAAATTTACGTGAACTTTAATTCATGCTAATTAAATGTACACGTGATGTGCACATGGTATGTAACTCGCTTCACGTGAAAGATAAAGAGATGCGGTTTTCAAAATTAGATTCCCCATGTCCATATTAGTCTAAAAACAAATTTTTATTGATATTGGTTCATGGTAACCATGACTTTGAAATTTACGTGAACTTTAATTTATGCTAATTAAATGTACACGTGATGTGCACTTGGTATGTAACTCGCTTCACGTTAAAGATAAAAAGATGCGGTTTTCAAAATTAGATTCCTCATGTCCATATTAGTCTAAGAACAAATTTTTATTGATATTGATTCATGGTAACCATGACTTTGAAATTTACGTGAACTTTAATTTATGCTAATTAAATGTACACGTGATGTGCACTTGGTATGTAACTCGCTTCACGTGAAAGATAAAGAGATGCGGTTTTCAAAATTAGATTCCCCATGTCCATATTAGTCTAAAAACAAATTTTTATTGATATTGGTTCATGGTAACCATGACTTTGAAATTTACGTGAACTTTAATTTATGCTAATTAAATGTACACGTGATGTGCACTTGGTATGTAACTCGCTTCACGTGAAAGATAAAGAGATGCGGTTTTCAAAATTAGATTCCCCATGTCCATATTAGTCTAAAAACAAATTTTTATTGATATTGGTGCATGGTAACCATGACTTTGAAATTTACGTGAACTTTAAATTATGCTAATTAAATGTACACGTGATGTGCACTTGGTATGTAACTCGCTTCACGTAAAAGATAAAGAGATGCGGTTTTCAAAATCAGATTCCCCATGTCCATATTAGTTTAAAAACAAATTTTTATTGATATTGGTGCATGGTAACCATGACTTTGAAATTTACGTGAACTTTAATTTATGCTAATTAAATGTACACGTGATGTGAACTTGGTATGTAACTCGCTTCACGTGAAAGATAAAGAGATGCGGTTTTCAAAATTAGATTACCCATGTCCATATTAGTCTAAAAACAAATTTTTATTGATATTGGTTCATGGTAACCATGACTTTGAAATTTACGTGAACTTTAATTCATGCTAATTAAATGTACACGTGATGTGCACATGGTATGTAACTCGCTTCACGTGAAAGATAAAGAGATGCGGTTTTCAAAATTAGATTCCCCATGTCCATATTAGTCTGAAAACAAATTTTTATTGATATTGGTGCATGGTAACCATGACTTTGAAATTTACGTGAACTTTAATTTATGCTAATTAAATGTACACGTGATGTGCACTTGGTATGTAACTCGCTTCACGTGAAAGATAAAGAGATGCGGTTTTCAAAATTAGATTCCCCATGTCCATATTAGTTTAAAAACAAATTTTTATTGATATTGGTGCATGGTAACCATGACTTTGAAATTTACGTGAACTTTAATTTATGCTAATTAAATGTACACGTGATGTGAACTTGGTATGTAACTCGCTTCACGTGAAAGATAAAGAGATGCGGTTTTCAAAATTAGATTACCCATGTCCATATTAGTCTAAAAACAAATTTTTATTGATATTGGTTCATGGTAACCATGACTTTGAAATTTACGTGAACTTTAATTCATGCTAATTAAATGTACACGTGATGTGCACATGGTATGTAACTCGCTTCACGTGAAAGATAAAGAGATGCGGTTTTCAAAATTAGATTCCCCATGTCCATATTAGTCTGAAAACAAATTTTTATTGATATTGGTTCATGGTAACCATGACTTTGAAATTTACGTGAACTTTAATTTATGCTAATTAAATGTACACGTGATGTGCACTTGGTATGTAACTCGCTTCACGTTAAAGATAAAGAGATGCGGTTTTCAAAATTAGATTCCCCATGTCCATATTAGTCTAAAAACAAATTTTTATTGAAATTGGTGCATGGTAACCATGACTTTGAAATTTACGTGAACTTTAATTTATGCTAATTAAATGTACACGTGATGTGCACTTGGTATGTAACTCGCTTCACGTGAAAGATAAAGAGATGCGGTTTTCAAAATTAGATTCCCCATGTCCATATTAGTCTAAAAACAAATTTTTATTGATATTGGTTCATGGTAACCATGACTTTGAAATTTACGTGAACTTTAATTTATGCTAATTAAATGTACACGTGATGTGCACTTGGTATGTAACTCGCTTCACGTTAAAGATAAAAAGATGCGGTTTTCAAAATTAGATTCCCCATGTCCATATTAGTCTAAAAACAAATTTTTATTGATATTGGTGCATGGTAACCATGACTTTGAAATTTACGTGAACTTTAATTTATGCTAATTAAATGTACACGTGATGTGCACTTGGTCTGTAACTCGCTTCACGTAAAAGATAAAGAGATGCGGTTTTCAAAATTAGATTCCCCATGTCCATATTAGTCTAAAAACAAATTTTTATTGATATTGGTGCATGGTAACCATGACTTTGAAATTTACGTGAACTTTAATTTATGCTAATTAAATGTACACGTGATGTGCACTTGGTATGTAACTCGCTTCACGTGAAAGATAAAGAGATGCGGTTTTCAAAATTAGATTCCCCATGTCCATATTAGTCTAAAAACAAATTTTCATTGATATTGGTTCATGGTAACCATGACTTTGAAATTTACGTGAACTTTAATTCATGCTAATTAAATGTACACGTGATGTGCACATGGTATGTAACTCGCTTCACGTGAAAGATAAAGAGATGCGGTTTTCAAAATTAGATTCCCCATGTCCATATTAGTCTAAAAACAAATTTTTATTGATATTGGTTCATGGTAACCATGACTTTGAAATTTACGTGAACTTTAATTTATGCTAATTAAATGTACACGTGATGTGCACTTGGTATGTAACTCGCTTCACGTTAAAGATAAAAAGATGCGGTTTTCAAAATTAGATTCCTCATGTCCATATTAGTCTAAGAACAAATTTTTATTGATATTGATTCATGGTAACCATGACTTTGAAATTTACGTGAACTTTAATTTATGCTAATTAAATGTACACGTGATGTGCACTTGGTATGTAACTCGCTTCACGTGAAAGATAAAGAGATGCGGTTTTCAAAATTAGATTCCCCATGTCCATATTAGTCTAAAAACAAATTTTTATTGATATTGGTTCATGGTAACCATGACTTTGAAATTTACGTGAACTTTAATTTATGCTAATTAAATGTACACGTGATGTGCACTTGGTATGTAACTCGCTTCACGTTAAAGATAAAAAGATGCGGTTTTCAAAATTAGATTCCCCATGTCCATATTAGTCTAAAAACAAATTTTCATTGATATTGGTTCATGGTAACCATGACTTTGA
This sequence comes from Auanema rhodensis, assembly GCA_964057225.1. Taxonomy (NCBI): domain Eukaryota; kingdom Metazoa; phylum Nematoda; class Chromadorea; order Rhabditida; family Rhabditidae; genus Auanema; species Auanema rhodense. The sequence goes on along the minus strand of OZ059899.1, from coordinate 770,576 downwards.
AATTTACGTGAACTTTAATTCATGCTAATTAAATGTACACGTGATGTGCACATGGTATGTAACTCGCTTCACGTGAAAGATAAAGAGATGCGGTTTTCAAAATTAGATTCCCCATGTCCATATTAGTCTAAAAACAAATTTTTATTGATATTGGTTCATGGTAACCATGACTTTGAAATTTACGTGAACTTTAATTTATGCTAATTAAATGTACACGTGATGTGCACTTGGTATGTAACTCGCTTCACGTTAAAGATAAAAAGATGCGGTTTTCAAAATTAGATTCCTCATGTCCATATTAGTCTAAGAACAAATTTTTATTGATATTGATTCATGGTAACCATGACTTTGAAATTTACGTGAACTTTAATTTATGCTAATTAAATGTACACGTGATGTGCACTTGGTATGTAACTCGCTTCACGTGAAAGATAAAGAGATGCGGTTTTCAAAATTAGATTCCCCATGTCCATATTAGTCTAAAAACAAATTTTTATTGATATTGGTTCATGGTAACCATGACTTTGAAATTTACGTGAACTTTAATTTATGCTAATTAAATGTACACGTGATGTGCACTTGGTATGTAACTCGCTTCACGTTAAAGATAAAAAGATGCGGTTTTCAAAATTAGATTCCTCATGTCCATATTAGTCTAAGAACAAATTTTTATTGATATTGATTCATGGTAACCATGACTTTGAAATTTACGTGAGCTTTAATTTATGCTAATTAAATGTACACGTGATGTGCACTTGGTATGTAACTCGCTTCACGTGAAAGATAAAGAGATGCGGTTTTCAAAATTAGATTCCCCATGTCCATATTAGTCTGAAAACAAATTTTTATTGATATTGGTTCATGGTAACCATGACTTTGAAATTTACGTGAACTTTAATTCATGCTAATTAAATGTACACGTGATGTGCACATGGTATGTAACTCGCTTCACGTGAAAGATAAAGAGATGCGGTTTTCAAAATTAGATTCCCCATGTCCATATTAGTCTAAAAACAAATTTTTATTGATATTGGTTCATGGTAACCATGACTTTGAAATTTACGTGAACTTTAATTCATGCTAATTAAATGTACACGTGATGTGCACATGGTATGTAACTCGCTTCACGTAAAAGATAAAGAGATGCGGTTTTCAAAATTAGATTCCCCATGTCCATATTAGTCTAAAAACAAATTTTTATTGATATTGGTTCATGGTAACCATGACTTTGAAATTTACGTGAACTTTAATTTATGCTAATTAAATGTACACGTGATGTGCACTTGGTATGCAACTCGCTTCACGTGAAAGATAAAGAGATGCGGTTTTCAAAATTAGATTCCCCATGTCCATATTAGTCTAAAAACAAATTTTTATTGATATTGGTTCATGGTAACCATGACTTTGAAATTTACGTGAACTTTAATTCATGCTAATTAAATGTACACGTGATGTGCACATGGTATGTAACTCGCTTCACGTGAAAGATAAAGAGATGCGGTTTTCAAAATTAGATTCCCCATGTCCATATTAGTCTAAAAACAAATTTTTATTGATATTGGTTCATGGTAACCATGACTTTGAAATTTACGTGAACTTTAATTTATGCTAATTAAATGTACACGTGATGTGCACTTGGTATGTAACTCGCTTCACGTTAAAGATAAAAAGATGCGGTTTTCAAAATTAGATTCCTCATGTCCATATTAGTCTAAGAACAAATTTTTATTGATATTGGTTCATGGTAACCATGACTTTGAAATTTACGTGAACTTTAATTTATGCTAATTAAATGTACACGTGATGTGCACTTGGTATGCAACTCGCTTCACGTGAAAGATAAAGAGATGCGGTTTTCAAAATTAGATTCCCCATGTCCATATTAGTCTAAAAACAAATTTTTATTGATATTGGTTCATGGTAACCATGACTTTGAAATTTACGTGAACTTTAATTCATGCTAATTAAATGTACACGTGATGTGCACTTGGTATGTAACTCGCTTCACGTTAAAGATAAAAAGATGCGGTTTTCAAAATTAGATTCCTCATGTCCATATTAGTCTAAGAACAAATTTTTATTGATATTGATTCATGGTAACCATGACTTTGAAATTTACGTGAACTTTAATTTATGCTAATTAAATGTACACGTGATGTGCACTTGGTATGTAACTCGCTTCACGTTAAAGATAAAAAGATGCGGTTTTCAAAATTAGATTCCTCATGTCCATATTAGTCTAAGAACAAATTTTTATTGATATTGATTCATGGTAACCATGACTTTGAAATTTACGTGAGCTTTAATTTATGCTAATTAAATGTACACGTGATGTGCACTTGGTATGTAACTCGCTTCACGTGAAAGATAAAGAGATGCGGTTTTCAAAATTAGATTCCCCATGTCCATATTAGTCTGAAAACAAATTTTTATTGATATTGGTTCATGGTAACCATGACTTTGAAATTTACGTGAACTTTAATTCATGCTAATTAAATGTACACGTGATGTGCACATGGTATGTAACTCGCTTCACGTGAAAGATAAAGAGATGCGGTTTTCAAAATTAGATTCCCCATGTCCATATTAGTCTAAAAACAAATTTTTATTGATATTGGTTCATGGTAACCATGACTTTGAAATTTACGTGAACTTTAATTCATGCTAATTAAATGTACACGTGATGTGCACATGGTATGTAACTCGCTTCACGTAAAAGATAAAGAGATGCGGTTTTCAAAATTAGATTCCCCATGTCCATATTAGTCTAAAAACAAATTTTTATTGATATTGGTTCATGGTAACCATGACTTTGAAATTTACGTGAACTTTAATTTATGCTAATTAAATGTACACGTGATGTGCACTTGGTATGCAACTCGCTTCACGTGAAAGATAAAGAGATGCGGTTTTCAAAATTAGATTCCCCATGTCCATATTAGTCTAAAAACAAATTTTTATTGATATTGGTTCATGGTAACCATGACTTTGAAATTTACGTGAACTTTAATTCATGCTAATTAAATGTACACGTGATGTGCACATGGTATGTAACTCGCTTCACGTGAAAGATAAAGAGATGCGGTTTTCGAAATTAGATTCTTCATGTCCATATTAGTCTAAAAACAAATTTTTATTGATATTGGTTCATGGTAACCATGACTTTGAAATTTACGTGAACTTTAATTTATGCTAATTAAATGTACACGTGATGTGCACTTGGTATGTAACTCGCTTCACGTGAAAGATAAAAAGATGCGGTTTTCAAAATTAGATTCCCCATGTCCATATTAGTCTAAAAACAAATTTTTATTGATATTGGTTCATGGTAACCATGACTTTGAAATTTACGTGAACTTTAATTCATGCTAATTAAATGTACACGTGATGTGCACATGGTATGTAACTCGCTTCACGTGAAAGATAAAGAGATGCGGTTTTCAAAATTAAATTTCCCATGTCCATATTAGTCTAAAAACAAATTTTTATTGATATTGGTGCATGGTAACCATGACTTTGAAATTTACGTGAACTTTAATTTATGCTAATTTAATGTACACGTAATGTGCACATGGTATGTAACTCGCTTCACGTGAAAGATAAAGAGATGCGGTTCTCAAAATTAGATTCCCCATGTCCATAATAGTCTAAAAACAAATTTTTATTGATATTGGTTCATGGTAACCATGACTTTGAAATTTACGTGAACTTTAATTCATGCTAATTAAATGTACACGTGATGTGCACATGGTATGTAACTCGCTTCACGTGAAAGATAAAGAGATGCGGTTTTCAAAATTAGATTCCCCATGTCCATATTAGTCTGAAAACAAATTTTTATTGATATTGGTGCATGGTAACCATGACTTTGAAATTTACGTGAACTTTAATTTATGCTAATTAAATGTACACGTGATGTGCACTTGGTATGTAACTCGCTTCACGTGAGAGATAAAGAGATGCGGTTTTCAAAATTAGATTCCCCATGTCCATATTAGTCTAAAAACAAATTTTTATTGATATTGGTGCATGGTAACCATGACTTTGAAATTTACGTGAACTTTAATTTATTCTAATTAAATGTACACGTGATGTGCACTTGGTATGTAACTCGCTTCACGTGAAAGATAAAGAGATGCGGTTTTCAAAATTAGATTCCCCATGTCCATATTAGTCTAAAACCAAATTTTTATTGATATTGGTGCATGGTAACCATGACTTTGAAATTTACGTGAACTTTAATTTATGCTAATTAAATGTACATGTGATGTGCACTTGGTATGTAACTCGCTTCACGTGAAAGATAAAGAGATGCGGTTTCCAAAATTAGATTCCCCATGTCCATATTAGTCTAGAAACAATTTTTTATTGATATTGGTGCATGGTAACCATGACTTTGAAATTTACGTGAACTTTAATTTATGCTAATTAAATGTACACGTGATGTGCATTTGGTATGTAACTCGCCTCACGTGAAAGATAAAGAGATGCGGTTTTCAAAATTAGATTCCCCATGTCCATATTAGTCTAAAAACAAATTTTTATTGATATTCGTGCATGGTAACCATGACTTTGAAATTTACGTGAGCTTTAATTTATGCTAATTAAATGTACACGTGATGCGCACTTGGTATGTAACTCGCTTCACGTGAAAGATAAAAAGATGCGGTTTTCAAAATTAGATTCCCCATGTCCATATTAGTCTGAAAACAAATTTTTATTGATATTGGTTCATGGTAACCATGACTTTGAAATTTACGTGAGCTTTAATTTATGCTAATTAAATGTACACGTGATGTGCACTTGGTATGTAACTCGCTTCACGTGAAAGATAAAGAGATGCGGTTTTCAAAATTAGATTCCCCATGTCCATATTAGTCTAAAAACAAATTTTTATTGATATTGGTTCATGGTAACCATGACTTTGAAATTTACGTGAACTTTAATTTATGCTAATTAAATGTACACGTGATGTGCACTTGGTATGTAACTCGCTTCACGTGAAAGATAAAGAGATGCGGTTTTCAAAATTAGATTCCCCATGTCCATATTAGTCTAAAAACAAATTTTTATTGATATTGGTTCATGGTAACCATGACTTTGAAATTTACGTGAACTTTAATTTATGCTAATTAAATGTACACGTGATGTGCACTTGGTATGTAACTCGCTTCACGTTAAAGATAAAAAGATGCGGTTTTCAAAATTAGATTCCTCATGTCCATATTAGTCTAAGAACAAATTTTTATTGATATTGATTCATGGTAACCATGACTTTGAAATTTACGTGAACTTTAATTTATGCTAATTAAATGTACACGTGATGTGCACTTGGTATGTAACTCGCTTCACGTGAAAGATAAAGAGATGCGGTTTTCAAAATTAGATTCCCCATGTCCATATTAGTCTAAAAACAAATTTTTATTGATATTGGTTCATGGTAACCATGACTTTGAAATTTACGTGAACTTTAATTTATGCTAATTAAATGTACACGTGATGTGCACTTGGTATGTAACTCGCTTCACGTTAAAGATAAAAAGATGCGGTTTTCAAAATTAGATTCCTCATGTCCATATTAGTCTAAGAACAAATTGTTATTGATATTGATTCATGGTAACCATGACTTTGAAATTTACGTGAACTTTAATTTATGCTAATTTAATGTACACGTAATGTGCACATGGTATGTAACTCGCTTCACGTGAAAGATAAAGAGATGCGGTTCTCAAAATTAGATTCCCCATGTCCATAATAGTCTAAAAACAAATTTTTATTGATATTGGTTCATGGTAACCATGACTTTGAAATTTACGTGAACTTTAATTCATGCTAATTAAATGTACACGTGATGTGCACATGGTATGTAACTCGCTTCACGTGAAAGATAAAGAGATGCGGTTTTCAAAATTAGATTCCCCATGTCCATATTAGTCTGAAAACAAATTTTTATTGATATTGGTGCATGGTAACCATGACTTTGAAATTTACGTGAACTTTAATTTATGCTAATTAAATGTACACGTGATGTGCACTTGGTATGTAACTCGCTTCACGTGAGAGATAAAGAGATGCGGTTTTCAAAATTAGATTCCCCATGTCCATATTAGTCTAAAAACAAATTTTTATTGATATTGGTGCATGGTAACCATGACTTTGAAATTTACGTGAACTTTAATTTATTCTAATTAAATGTACACGTGATGTGCACTTGGTATGTAACTCGTTTCACGTGAAAGATAAAGAGATGCGGTTTTCAAAATTAGATTCCCCATGTCCATATTAGTCTAAAAACAAATTTTTATTGATATTGGTGCATGGTAACCATGACTTTGAAATTTACGTGAACTTTAATTTATGCTAATTAAATGTACATGTGATGTGCACTTGGTATGTAACTCGCTTCACGTGAAAGATAAAGAGATGCGGTTTCCAAAATTAGATTCCCCATGTCCATATTAGTCTAGAAACAATTTTTTATTGATATTGGTGCATGGTAACCATGACTTTGAAATTTACGTGAATTTTAATTTATGCTAATTAAATGTACACGTGATGTGCATTTGGTATGTAACTCGCCTCACGTGAAAGATAAAGAGATGCGGTTTTCAAAATTAGATTCCCCATGTCCATATTAGTCTAAAAACAAATTTTTATTGATATTCGTGCATGGTAACCATGACTTTGAAATTTACGTGAGCTTTAATTTATGCTAATTAAATGTACACGTGATGTGCACTTGGTATGTAACTCGCTTCACGTGAAAGATAAAAAGATGCGGTTTTCAAAATTAGATTCCCCATGTCCATATTAGTCTAAAAACAAATTTTTATTGATATTGGTTCATGGTACCCATGACTTTGAAATTTACGTGAACTTTAAGTTATGCTAATTAAATGTACACGTGATGTGCACTTGGTATGTAACTCGCTTCACGTGAAAGATAAAGAGATGCGGTTTTCAAAATTAGATTCCTCATGTCCATATTAGTCTAAGAACAAATTTTTATTGATATTGATTCATGGTAACCATGACTTTGAAATTTACGTGAACTTTAATTTATGCTAATTAAATGTACACGTGATGTGCACTTGGTATGTAACTCGCTTCACGTGAAAGATAAAGAGATGCGGTTTTCAAAATTAGATTCCCCATGTCCATATTAGGCTAAAAACAAATTTTTATTGATATTCGTGCATGGTAACCATGACTTTGAAATTTACGTGAACTTTAATTTATGCTAATTAAATGTACACGTGATGTGCACTTGGTATGTAACTCGCTTCACGTGAAAGATAAAGAGATGCGGTTTTCAAAATTAGATTCCCCATGTCCATATTAGTCTAAAAACAAATTTTTATTGATATTGGTTCATGGTAACCATGACTTTGAAATTTACGTGAACTTTAATTTATGCTAATTAAATGTACACGTGATGTGCACTTGGTATGTAACTCGCCTCACGTGAAAGATAAAGAGATGCGGTTTTCAAAATTAGATTCCCCATGTCCATATTAGTCTAAAAACAAATTTTTATTGATATTGGTTCATGGTAACCATGACTTTGAAATTTACGTGAGCTTTAATTTATGCTAATTAAATGTACACGTGATGTGCACTTGGTATGTAACTCGCTTCACGTGAAAGATAAAGAGATGCGGTTTTCAAAATTAGATTCCCCATGTCCATATTAGGCTAAAAACAAATTTTTATTGATATTCGTGCATGGTAACCATGACTTTGAAATTTACGTGAACTTTAATTTATGCTAATTAAATGTACACGTGATGTGCACTTGGTATGTAACTCGCTTCACGTGAAAGATAAAAAGATGCGGTTTTCAAAATTAGATTCCCCATGTCCATATTAGGCTAAAAACAAATTTTTATTGATATTGGTGCATGGTAACCATGACTTTGAAATTTACGTGAGCTTTAATTTATGCTAATTAAATGTACACGTGATGTGCACTTGGTATGTAACTCGCTTCACGTGAAAGATAAAGAGATGCGGTTTTCAAAATTAGATTCCCCATGTCCATATTAGTCTAAAAACAAATTTTTATTGATATTGGTTCATGGTAACCATGACTTTGAAATTTACGTGAACTTTAATTTATGCTAATTAAATGTACACGTGATGTGCACTTGGTATGTAACTCGCTTCACGTGAAAGATAAAAAGATGCGGTTTTCAAAATTAGATTCCCCATGTCCATATTAGTCTGAAAACAAATTTTTATTGATATTGGTTCATGGTAACCATGACTTTGAAATTTACGTGAACTTTAATTCATGCTAATTAAATGTACACGTGATGTGCACATGGTATGTAACTCGCTTCACGTGAAAGATAAAGAGATGCGGTTTTCAAAATTAGATTCCCCATGTCCATATTAGTCTAAAAACAAATTTTTATTGATATTGGTTCATGGTAACCATGACTTTGAAATTTACGTGAACTTTAATTCATGCTAATTAAATGTACACGTGATGTGCACATGGTATGTAACTCGCTTCACGTAAAAGATAAAGAGATGCGGTTTTCAAAATTAGATTCCCCATGTCCATATTAGTCTAAAAACAAATTTTTATTGATATTGGTTCATGGTAACCATGACTTTGAAATTTACGTGAACTTTAATTTATGCTAATTAAATGTACACGTGATGTGCACTTGGTATGCAACTCGCTTCACGTGAAAGATAAAGAGATGCGGTTTTCAAAATTAGATTCCCCATGTCCATATTAGTCTAAAAACAAATTTTTATTGATATTGGTTCATGGTAACCATGACTTTGAAATTTACGTGAACTTTAATTCATGCTAATTAAATGTACACGTGATGTGCACATGGTATGTAACTCGCTTCACGTGAAAGATAAAGAGATGCGGTTTTCAAAATTAGATTCCCCATGTCCATATTAGTCTAAAAACAAATTTTTATTGATATTGGTTCATGGTAACCATGACTTTGAAATTTACGTGAACTTTAATTTATGCTAATTAAATGTACACGTGATGTGCACTTGGTATGTAACTCGCTTCACGTTAAAGATAAAAAGATGCGGTTTTCAAAATTAGATTCCTCATGTCCATATTAGTCTAAGAACAAATTTTTATTGATATTGATTCATGGTAACCATGACTTTGAAATTTACGTGAACTTTAATTTATGCTAATTAAATGTACACGTGATGTGCACTTGGTATGTAACTCGCTTCACGTGAAAGATAAAGAGATGCGGTTTCCAAAATTAGATTCCCCATGTCCATATTAGTCTAAAAACAAATTTTTATTGATATTGGTTCATGGTAACCATGACTTTGAAATTTACGTGAACTTTAATTTATGCTAATTAAATGTACACGTGATGTGCACTTGGTATGTAACTCGCTTCACGTTAAAGATAAAAAGATGCGGTTTTCAAAATTAGATTCCTCATGTCCATATTAGTCTAAGAACAAATTTTTATTGATATTGATTCATGGTAACCATGACTTTGAAATTTACGTGAGCTTTAATTTATGCTAATTAAATGTACACGTGATGTGCACTTGGTATGTAACTCGCTTCACGTGAAAGATAAAGAGATGCGGTTTTCAAAATTAGATTCCCCATGTCCATATTAGTCTGAAAACAAATTTTTATTGATATTGGTTCATGGTAACCATGACTTTGAAATTTACGTGAACTTTAATTCATGCTAATTAAATGTACACGTGATGTGCACATGGTATGTAACTCGCTTCACGTGAAAGATAAAGAGATGCGGTTTTCAAAATTAGATTCCCCATGTCCATATTAGTCTAAAAACAAATTTTTATTGATATTGGTTCATGGTAACCATGACTTTGAAATTTACGTGAACTTTAATTCATGCTAATTAAATGTACACGTGATGTGCACATGGTATGTAACTCGCTTCACGTAAAAGATAAAGAGATGCGGTTTTCAAAATTAGATTCCCCATGTCCATATTAGTCTAAAAACAAATTTTTATTGATATTGGTTCATGGTAACCATGACTTTGAAATTTACGTGAACTTTAATTTATGCTAATTAAATGTACACGTGATGTGCACTTGGTATGCAACTCGCTTCACGTGAAAGATAAAGAGATGCGGTTTTCAAAATTAGATTCCCCATGTCCATATTAGTCTAAAAACAAATTTTTATTGATATTGGTTCATGGTAACCATGACTTTGAAATTTACGTGAACTTTAATTCATGCTAATTAAATGTACACGTGATGTGCACATGGTATGTAACTCGCTTCACGTGAAAGATAAAGAGATGCGGTTTTCGAAATTAGATTCTTCATGTCCATATTAGTCTAAAAACAAATTTTTATTGATATTGGTTCATGGTAACCATGACTTTGAAATTTACGTGAACTTTAATTTATGCTAATTAAATGTACACGTGATGTGCACTTGGTATGTAACTCGCTTCACGTGAAAGATAAAAAGATGCGGTTTTCAAAATTAGATTCCCCATGTCCATATTAGTCTAAAAACAAATTTTTATTGATATTGGTTCATGGTAACCATGACTTTGAAATTTACGTGAACTTTAATTCATGCTAATTAAATGTACACGTGATGTGCACATGGTATGTAACTCGCTTCACGTGAAAGATAAAGAGATGCGGTTTTCAAAATTAAATTTCCCATGTCCATATTAGTCTAAAAACAAATTTTTATTGATATTGGTGCATGGTAACCATGACTTTGAAATTTACGTGAACTTTAATTTATGCTAATTTAATGTACACGTAATGTGCACATGGTATGTAACTCGCTTCACGTGAAAGATAAAGAGATGCGGTTCTCAAAATTAGATTCCCCATGTCCATAATAGTCTAAAAACAAATTTTTATTGATATTGGTTCATGGTAACCATGACTTTGAAATTTACGTGAACTTTAATTCATGCTAATTAAATGTACACGTGATGTGCACATGGTATGTAACTCGCTTCACGTGAAAGATAAAGAGATGCGGTTTTCAAAATTAGATTCCCCATGTCCATATTAGTCTGAAAACAAATTTTTATTGATATTGGTGCATGGTAACCATGACTTTGAAATTTACGTGAACTTTAATTTATGCTAATTAAATGTACACGTGATGTGCACTTGGTATGTAACTCGCTTCACGTGAGAGATAAAGAGATGCGGTTTTCAAAATTAGATTCCCCATGTCCATATTAGTCTAAAAACAAATTTTTATTGATATTGGTGCATGGTAACCATGACTTTGAAATTTACGTGAACTTTAATTTATTCTAATTAAATGTACACGTGATGTGCACTTGGTATGTAACTCGCTTCACGTGAAAGATAAAGAGATGCGGTTTTCAAAATTAGATTCCCCATGTCCATATTAGTCTAAAACCAAATTTTTATTGATATTGGTGCATGGTAACCATGACTTTGAAATTTACGTGAACTTTAATTTATGCTAATTAAATGTACATGTGATGTGCACTTGGTATGTAACTCGCTTCACGTGAAAGATAAAGAGATGCGGTTTCCAAAATTAGATTCCCCATGTCCATATTAGTCTAGAAACAATTTTTTATTGATATTGGTGCATGGTAACCATGACTTTGAAATTTACGTGAACTTTAATTTATGCTAATTAAATGTACACGTGATGTGCATTTGGTATGTAACTCGCCTCACGTGAAAGATAAAGAGATGCGGTTTTCAAAATTAGATTCCCCATGTCCATATTAGTCTAAAAACAAATTTTTATTGATATTCGTGCATGGTAACCATGACTTTGAAATTTACGTGAGCTTTAATTTATGCTAATTAAATGTACACGTGATGCGCACTTGGTATGTAACTCGCTTCACGTGAAAGATAAAAAGATGCGGTTTTCAAAATTAGATTCCCCATGTCCATATTAGTCTGAAAACAAATTTTTATTGATATTGGTTCATGGTAACCATGACTTTGAAATTTACGTGAGCTTTAATTTATGCTAATTAAATGTACACGTGATGTGCACTTGGTATGTAACTCGCTTCACGTGAAAGATAAAGAGATGCGGTTTTCAAAATTAGATTCCCCATGTCCATATTAGTCTAAAAACAAATTTTTATTGATATTGGTTCATGGTAACCATGACTTTGAAATTTACGTGAACTTTAATTTATGCTAATTAAATGTACACGTGATGTGCACTTGGTATGTAACTCGCTTCACGTGAAAGATAAAGAGATGCGGTTTTCAAAATTAGATTCCCCATGTCCATATTAGTCTAAAAACAAATTTTTATTGATATTGGTTCATGGTAACCATGACTTTGAAATTTACGTGAACTTTAATTTATGCTAATTAAATGTACACGTGATGTGCACTTGGTATGTAACTCGCTTCACGTTAAAGATAAAAAGATGCGGTTTTCAAAATTAGATTCCTCATGTCCATATTAGTCTAAGAACAAATTTTTATTGATATTGATTCATGGTAACCATGACTTTGAAATTTACGTGAACTTTAATTTATGCTAATTAAATGTACACGTGATGTGCACTTGGTATGTAACTCGCTTCACGTGAAAGATAAAGAGATGCGGTTTTCAAAATTAGATTCCCCATGTCCATATTAGTCTAAAAACAAATTTTTATTGATATTGGTTCATGGTAACCATGACTTTGAAATTTACGTGAACTTTAATTTATGCTAATTAAATGTACACGTGATGTGCACTTGGTATGTAACTCGCTTCACGTTAAAGATAAAAAGATGCGGTTTTCAAAATTAGATTCCTCATGTCCATATTAGTCTAAGAACAAATTGTTATTGATATTGATTCATGGTAACCATGACTTTGAAATTTACGTGAACTTTAATTTATGCTAATTTAATGTACACGTAATGTGCACATGGTATGTAACTCGCTTCACGTGAAAGATAAAGAGATGCGGTTCTCAAAATTAGATTCCCCATGTCCATAATAGTCTAAAAACAAATTTTTATTGATATTGGTTCATGGTAACCATGACTTTGAAATTTACGTGAACTTTAATTCATGCTAATTAAATGTACACGTGATGTGCACATGGTATGTAACTCGCTTCACGTGAAAGATAAAGAGATGCGGTTTTCAAAATTAGATTCCCCATGTCCATATTAGTCTGAAAACAAATTTTTATTGATATTGGTGCATGGTAACCATGACTTTGAAATTTACGTGAACTTTAATTTATGCTAATTAAATGTACACGTGATGTGCACTTGGTATGTAACTCGCTTCACGTGAGAGATAAAGAGATGCGGTTTTCAAAATTAGATTCCCCATGTCCATATTAGTCTAAAAACAAATTTTTATTGATATTGGTGCATGGTAACCATGACTTTGAAATTTACGTGAACTTTAATTTATTCTAATTAAATGTACACGTGATGTGCACTTGGTATGTAACTCGTTTCACGTGAAAGATAAAGAGATGCGGTTTTCAAAATTAGATTCCCCATGTCCATATTAGTCTAAAAACAAATTTTTATTGATATTGGTGCATGGTAACCATGACTTTGAAATTTACGTGAACTTTAATTTATGCTAATTAAATGTACATGTGATGTGCACTTGGTATGTAACTCGCTTCACGTGAAAGATAAAGAGATGCGGTTTCCAAAATTAGATTCCCCATGTCCATATTAGTCTAGAAACAATTTTTTATTGATATTGGTGCATGGTAACCATGACTTTGAAATTTACGTGAATTTTAATTTATGCTAATTAAATGTACACGTGATGTGCATTTGGTATGTAACTCGCCTCACGTGAAAGATAAAGAGATGCGGTTTTCAAAATTAGATTCCCCATGTCCATATTAGTCTAAAAACAAATTTTTATTGATATTCGTGCATGGTAACCATGACTTTGAAATTTACGTGAGCTTTAATTTATGCTAATTAAATGTACACGTGATGTGCACTTGGTATGTAACTCGCTTCACGTGAAAGATAAAAAGATGCGGTTTTCAAAATTAGATTCCCCATGTCCATATTAGTCTAAAAACAAATTTTTATTGATATTGGTTCATGGTACCCATGACTTTGAAATTTACGTGAACTTTAAGTTATGCTAATTAAATGTACACGTGATGTGCACTTGGTATGTAACTCGCTTCACGTGAAAGATAAAGAGATGCGGTTTTCAAAATTAGATTCCTCATGTCCATATTAGTCTAAGAACAAATTTTTATTGATATTGATTCATGGTAACCATGACTTTGAAATTTACGTGAACTTTAATTTATGCTAATTAAATGTACACGTGATGTGCACTTGGTATGTAACTCGCTTCACGTGAAAGATAAAGAGATGCGGTTTTCAAAATTAGATTCCCCATGTCCATATTAGGCTAAAAACAAATTTTTATTGATATTCGTGCATGGTAACCATGACTTTGAAATTTACGTGAACTTTAATTTATGCTAATTAAATGTACACGTGATGTGCACTTGGTATGTAACTCGCTTCACGTGAAAGATAAAGAGATGCGGTTTTCAAAATTAGATTCCCCATGTCCATATTAGTCTAAAAACAAATTTTTATTGATATTGGTTCATGGTAACCATGACTTTGAAATTTACGTGAACTTTAATTTATGCTAATTAAATGTACACGTGATGTGCACTTGGTATGTAACTCGCCTCACGTGAAAGATAAAGAGATGCGGTTTTCAAAATTAGATTCCCCATGTCCATATTAGTCTAAAAACAAATTTTTATTGATATTGGTTCATGGTAACCATGACTTTGAAATTTACGTGAGCTTTAATTTATGCTAATTAAATGTACACGTGATGTGCACTTGGTATGTTACTCGCTTCACGTGAAAGATAAAGAGATGCGGTTTTCAAAATTAGATTCCCCATGTCCATATTAGGCTAAAAACAAATTTTTATTGATATTCGTGCATGGTAACCATGACTTTGAAATTTACGTGAACTTTAATTTATGCTAATTAAATGTACACGTGATGTGCACTTGGTATGTAACTCGCTTCACGTGAAAGATAAAAAGATGCGGTTTTCAAAATTAGATTCCCCATGTCCATATTAGGCTAAAAACAAATTTTTATTGATATTGGTGCATGGTAACCATGACTTTGAAATTTACGTGAGCTTTAATTTATGCTAATTAAATGTACACGTGATGTGCACTTGGTATGTAACTCGCTTCACGTGAAAGATAAAGAGATGCGGTTTTCAAAATTAGATTCCCCATGTCCATATTAGTCTAAAAACAAATTTTTATTGATATTGGTTCATGGTAACCATGACTTTGAAATTTACGTGAACTTTAATTTATGCTAATTAAATGTACACGTGATGTGCACTTGGTATGTAACTCGCTTCACGTGAAAGATAAAAAGATGCGGTTTTCAAAATTAGATTCCCCATGTCCATATTAGTCTAAAAACAAATTTTTATTGATATTGGTTCATGGTAACCATGACTTTGAAATTTACGTGAACTTTAATTTATGCTAATTAAATGTACACGTGATGTGCACTTGGTATGTAACTCGCCTCACGTGAAAGATAAAGAGATGCGGTTTTCAAAATTAGATTCCCCATGTCCATATTAGTCTAAAAACAAATTTTTATTGATATTGGTTCATGGTAACCATGACTTTGAAATTTACGTGAGCTTTAATTTATGCTAATTAAATGTACACGTGATGTGCACTTGGTATGTAACTCGCTTCACGTGAAAGATAAAGAGATGCGGTTTTCAAAATTAGATTCCCCATGTCCATATTAGGCTAAAAACAAATTTTTATTGATATTCGTGCATGGTAACCATGACTTTGAAATTTACGTGAACTTTAATTTATGCTAATTAAATGTACACGTGATGTGCACTTGGTATGTAACTCGCTTCACGTGAAAGATAAAGAGATGCGGTTTTCAAAATTAGATTCCCCATGTCCATATTAGTCTAAAAACAAATTTTTATTGATATTGGTTCATGGTAACCATGACTTTGAAATTTACGTGAACTTTAATTTATGCTAATTAAATGTACACGTGATGTGTACTTGGTATGTAACTCGCTTCACGTGAAAGATAAAAAGATGCGGTTTTCAAAATTAGATTCCCCATGTCCATATTAGTCTAAAAACAAATTTTTATTGATATTGGTTCATGGTACCCATGACTTTGAAATTTACGTGAACTTTAAGTTATGCTAATTAAATGTACACGTGATGTGCACTTGGTATGTAACTCGTTTCACGTGAAAGATAAAGAGATGCGGTTTTCAAAATTAGATTCCCCATGTCCATATTAGTCTAAAAACAAATTTTTATTGATATTCGTGCATGGTAACCATGACTTTGAAATTTACGTGAACTTTAATTTATGCTAATTAAATGTACATGTGATGTGCACTTGGTATGTAACTCGCTTCACGTGAAAGATAAAGAGATGCGGTTTTCAAAATTAGATTCCCCATGTCCATATTAGTCTAAAAACAAATTTTTATTGATATTGGTTCATGGTAACCATGACTTTGAAATTTACGTGAACTTTAATTTATGCCAATTAAATGTACACGTGATGTGCACTTGGTATGTAACTCGCTTCACGTGAAAGATAAAGAGATGCGGTTTTCAAAATTAGATTCCCCATGTCCATATTAGTCTAAAAACAAATTTTTATTGATATTGGTGCATGGTAACCATGACTTTGAAATTTACGTGAGCTTTAATTTATGCTAATTAAATGTACACGTGATGTGCACTTGGTATGTAACTCGCTTCACGTGAAAGATAAAGAGATGCGGTTTTCAAAATTAGATTCCCCATGTCCATATTAGTCTAAAAACAAATTTTTATTGATATTGGTTCATGGTAACCATGACTTTGAAATTTACGTGAACTTTAATTTATGCTAATTAAATGTACACGTGATGTGCACTTGGTATGTAACTCGCCTCACGTGAAAGATAAAGAGATGCGGTTTTCAAAATTAGATTCCCCATGTCCATATTAGTCTAAAAACAAATTTTTATTGATATTGGTTCATGGTAACCATGACTTTGAAATTTACGTGAGCTTTAATTTATGCTAATTAAATGTACACGTGATGTGCACTTGGTATGTAACTCGCTTCACGTGAAAGATAAAGAGATGCGGTTTTCAAAATTAGATTCCCCATGTCCATATTAGGCTAAAAACAAATTTTTATTGATATTCGTGCATGGTAACCATGACTTTGAAATTTACGTGAACTTTAATTTATGCTAATTA
The DNA here is from genome assembly GCA_964057225.1 of Auanema rhodensis. Lineage (NCBI taxonomy): Eukaryota > Metazoa > Nematoda > Chromadorea > Rhabditida > Rhabditidae > Auanema > Auanema rhodense. Next base: position 753,297 of record OZ059899.1, on the reverse strand, counting down.
AATGTACACGTGATGTGCACTTGGTATGTAACTCGCTTCACGTGAAAGATAAAGAGATGCGGTTTTCAAAATTAGATTCCCCATGTCCATATTAGTCTAAAAACAAATTTTTATTGATATTGGTTCATGGTAACCATGACTTTGAAATTTACGTGAACTTTAATTTATGCTAATTAAATGTACACGTGATGTGCACTTGGTATGTAACTCGCTTCACGTGAAAGATAAAAAGATGCGGTTTTCAAAATTAGATTCCCCATGTCCATATTAGTCTAAAAACAAATTTTTATTGATATTGGTTCATGGTACCCATGACTTTGAAATTTACGTGAACTTTAAGTTATGCTAATTAAATGTACACGTGATGTGCACTTGGTATGTAACTCTCTTCACGTGAAAGATAAAGAGATGCGGTTTTCAAAATTAGATTCCTCATGTTCATATTAGTCTAAGAACAAATTTTTATTGATATTGATTCATGGTAACCATGACTTTGAAATTTACGTGAACTTTAATTTATGCTAATTAAATGTACACGTGATGTGCACTTGGTATGTAACTCGTTTCACGTGAAAGATAAAGAGATGCGGTTTTCAAAATTAGATTCCCCATGTCCAGATTAGTCTAAAAACAAATTTTTATTGATATTCGTGCATGGTAACCATGACTTTGAAATTTACGTGAACTTTAATTTATGCTAATTAAATGTACATGTGATGTGCACTTGGTATGTAACTCGCTTCACGTGAAAGATAAAGAGATGCGGTTTTCAAAATTAGATTCCCCATGTCCATATTAGTCTAAAAACAAATTTTTATTGATATTGGTTCATGGTAACCATGACTTTGAAATTTACGTGAACTTTAATTCATGCTAATTAAATGTACACGTGATGTGCACTTGGTATGTAACTCGTTTCACGTGAAAGATAAAGAGATGCGGTTTTCAAAATTAGATTCCCCATGTCCATATTAGTCTAAAAACAAATTTTTATTGATATTCGTGCATGGTAACCATGACTTTGAAATTTACGTGAACTTTAATTTATGCTAATTAAATGTACATGTGATGTGCACTTGGTATGTAACTCGCTTCACGTGAAAGATAAAGAGATGCGGTTTTCAAAATTAGATTCCTCATGTCCATATTAGTCTAAAAACAAATTTTTATTGATATTGGTTCATGGTAACCATGACTTTGAAATTTACGTGAACTTTAAATTATGCCAATTAAATGTACACGTGATGTGCACTTGGTATATAACTCGCTTCACGTGAAAGATAAAGAGATGCGGTTTTCAAAATTAGATTCCCCATGTCCATATTAGTCTAAAAACAAATTTTTATTGATATTGGTGCATGGTAACCATGACTTTGAAATTTACGTGAGCTTTAATTTATGCTAATTAAATGTACACGTGATGTGCACTTGGTATGTAACTCGCTTCACGTGAAAGATAAAGAGATGCGGTTTTCAAAATTAGATTCAACATGTCCATATTAGTCTAAAAACAAATTTTTATTGATATTGGTTCATGGTAACCATGACTTTGAAATTTACGTGAACTTTAATTTATGCTAATTAAATGTACACGTGATGTGCACTTGGTATGTAACTCGCCTCACGTGAAGATAAAGAGATGCGGTTTTCAAAATTAGATTCCCCATGTCCATATTAGTCTAAAAACAAATTTTTATTGATATTGGTTCATGGTAACCATGACTTTGAAATTTACGTGAGCTTTAATTTATGCTAATTAAATGTACACGTGATGTGCACTTGGTATGTAACTCGCTTCACGTGAAAGATAAAGAGATGCGGTTTTCAAAATTAGATTCCCCATGTCCATATTAGGCTAAAAACAAATTTTTATTGATATTCGTGCATGGTAACCATGACTTTGAAATTTACGTGAACTTTAATTTATGCTAATTAAATGTACACGTGATGTGCACTTGGTATGTAACTCGCTTCACGTGAAAGATAAAGAGATGCGGTTTTCAAAATTAGATTCCCCATGTCCATATTAGTCTAAAAACAAATTTTTATTGATATTGGTTCATGGTAACCATGACTTTGAAATTTACGTGAACTTTAATTTATGCTAATTAAATGTACACGTGATGTGCACTTGGTATGTAACTCGCTTCACGTGAAAGATAAAAAGATGCGGTTTTCAAAATTAGATTCCCCATGTCCATATTAGTCTAAAAACAAATTTTTATTGATATTGGTTCATGGTACCCATGACTTTGAAATTTACGTGAACTTTAAGTTATGCTAATTAAATGTACACGTGATGTGCACTTGGTATGTAACTCGCTTCACGTGAAAGATAAAGAGATGCGGTTTTCAAAATTAGATTCCTCATGTTCATATTAGTCTAAGAACAAATTTTTATTGATATTGATTCATGGTAACCATGACTTTGAAATTTACGTGAACTTTAATTTATGCTAATTAAATGTACACGTGATGTGCACTTGGTATGTAACTCGTTTCACGTGAAAGATAAAGAGATGCGGTTTTCAAAATTAGATTCCCCATGTCCATATTAGTCTAAAAACAAATTTTTATTGATATTTGTGCATGGTAACCATGACTTTGAAATTTACGTGAACTTTAATTTATGCTAATTAAATGTACATGTGATGTGCACTTGGTATGTAACTCGCTTCACGTGAAAGATAAAGAGATGCGGTTTTCAAAATTAGATTCCCCATGTCCATATTAGTCTAAAAACAAATTTTTATTGATATTGGTTCATGGTAACCATGACTTTGAAATTTACGTGAACTTTAATTTATGCTAATTAAATGTACACGTGATGTGCACTTGGTATGTAACTCGCTTCACGTGAAAGATAAAGAGATGCGGTTTTCAAAATTAGATTCCCCATGTCCATATTAGGCTAAAAACAAATTTTTATTGATATTCGTGCATGGTAACCATGACTTTGAAATTTACGTGAACTTTAATTTATGCTAATTAAATGTACACGTGATGTGCACTTGGTATGTAACTCGCTTCACGTGAAAGATAAAGAGATGCGGTTTTCAAAATTAGATTCCCCATGTCCATATTAGTCTAAAAACAAATTTTTATTGATATTGGTTCATGGTAACCATGACTTTGAAATTTACGTGAACTTTAATTTATGCTAATTAAATGTACACGTGATGTGCACTTGGTATGTAACTCGCTTCACGTGAAAGATAAAAAGATGCGGTTTTCAAAATTAGATTCCCCATGTCCATATTAGTCTAAAAACAAATTTTTATTGATATTGGTTCATGGTACCCATGACTTTGAAATTTACGTGAACTTTAAGTTATGCTAATTAAATGTACACGTGATGTGCACTTGGTATGTAACTCGCTTCACGTGAAAGATAAAGAGATGCGGTTTTCAAAATTAGATTCCTCATGTCCATATTAGTCTAAGAACAAATTTTTATTGATATTGATTCATGGTAACCATGACTTTGAAATTTACGTGAACTTTAATTTATGCTAATTAAATGTACACGTGATGTGCACTTGGTATGTAACTCGTTTCACGTGAAAGATAAAGAGATGCGGTTTTCGAAATTAGATTCCCCATGTCCATATTAGTCTAAAAACAAATTTTTATTGATATTGGTTCATGGTAACCATGACTTTGAAATTTACGTGAACTTTAATTTATGCTAATTAAATGTACACGTGATGTGCACTTGGTATGTAACTCGCTTCACGTGAAAGATAAAGAGATGCGGTTTTCAAAATTAGATTCCCCATGTCCATATTAGGCTAAAAACAAATTTTTATTGATATTCGTGCATGGTAACCATGACTTTGAAATTTACGTGAACTTTAATTTATGCTAATTAAATGTACACGTGATGTGCACTTGGTATGTAACTCGCTTCACGTGAAAGATAAAGAGATGCGGTTTTCAAAATTAGATTCCCCATGTCCATATTAGTCTAAAAACAAATTTTTATTGATATTGGTTCATGGTAACCATGACTTTGAAATTTACGTGAACTTTAATTTATGCTAATTAAATGTACACGTGATGTGCACTTGGTATGTAACTCGCTTCACGTGAAAGATAAAAAGATGCGGTTTTCAAAATTAGATTCCCCATGTCCATATTAGTCTAAAAACAAATTTTTATTGATATTGGTTCATGGTACCCATGACTTTGAAATTTACGTGAACTTTAAGTTATGCTAATTAAATGTACACGTGATGTGCACTTGGTATGTAACTCGCTTCACGTGAAAGATAAAGAGATGCGGTTTTCAAAATTAGATTCCTCATGTTCATATTAGTCTAAGAACAAATTTTTATTGATATTGATTCATGGTAACCATGACTTTGAAATTTACGTGAACTTGAATTTATGCTAATTAAATGTACACGTGATGTGCACTTGGTATGTAACTCGTTTCACGTGAAAGATAAAGAGATGCGGTTTTCAAAATTAGATTCCCCATGTCCATATTAGTCTAAAAACAAATTTTTATTGATATTTGTGCATGGTAACCATGACTTTGAAATTTACGTGAACTTTAATTTATGCTAATTAAATGTACATGTGATGTGCACTTGGTATGTAACTCGCTTCACGTGAAAGATAAAGAGATGCGGTTTTCAAAATTAGATTCCCCATGTCCATATTAGTCTAAAAACAAATTTTTATTGATATTGGTTCATGGTAACCATGACTTTGAAATTTACGTGAACTTTAATTTATGCTAATTAAATGTACACGTGATGTGCACTTGGTATGTAACTCGCTTCACGTGAAAGATAAAGAGATGCGGTTTTCAAAATTAGATTCCCCATGTCCATATTAGGCTAAAAACAAATTTTTATTGATATTCGTGCATGGTAACCATGACTTTGAAATTTACGTGAACTTTAATTTATGCTAATTAAATGTACACGTGATGTGCACTTGGTATGTAACTCGCTTCACGTGAAAGATAAAGAGATGCGGTTTTCAAAATTAGATTCCCCATGTCCATATTAGTCTAAAAACAAATTTTTATTGATATTGGTTCATGGTAACCATGACTTTGAAATTTACGTGAACTTTAATTTATGCTAATTAAATGTACACGTGATGTGCACTTGGTATGTAACTCGCTTCACGTGAAAGATAAAAAGATGCGGTTTTCAAAATTAGATTCCCCATGTCCATATTAGTCTAAAAACAAATTTTTATTGATATTGGTTCATGGTACCCATGACTTTGAAATTTACGTGAACTTTAAGTTATGCTAATTAAATGTACACGTGATGTGCACTTGGTATGTAACTCGCTTCACGTGAAAGATAAAGAGATGCGGTTTTCAAAATTAGATTCCTCATGTCCATATTAGTCTAAGAACAAATTTTTATTGATATTGATTCATGGTAACCATGACTTTGAAATTTACGTGAACTTTAATTTATGCTAATTAAATGTACACGTGATGTGCACTTGGTATGTAACTCGTTTCACGTGAAAGATAAAGAGATGCGGTTTTCGAAATTAGATTCCCCATGTCCATATTAGTCTAAAAACAAATTTTTATTGATATTGGTTCATGGTAACCATGACTTTGAAATTTACGTGAACTTTAATTTATGCTAATTAAATGTACACGTGATGTGCACTTGGTATGTAACTCGCTTCACGTGAAAGATAAAGAGATGCGGTTTTCAAAATTAGATTCCCCATGTCCATATTAGGCTAAAAACAAATTTTTATTGATATTCGTGCATGGTAACCATGACTTTGAAATTTACGTGAACTTTAATTTATGCTAATTAAATGTACACGTGATGTGCACTTGGTATGTAACTCGCTTCACGTGAAAGATAAAGAGATGCGGTTTTCAAAATTAGATTCCCCATGTCCATATTAGTCTAAAAACAAATTTTTATTGATATTGGTTCATGGTAACCATGACTTTGAAATTTACGTGAACTTTAATTTATGCTAATTAAATGTACACGTGATGTGCACTTGGTATGTAACTCGCTTCACGTGAAAGATAAAAAGATGCGGTTTTCAAAATTAGATTCCCCATGTCCATATTAGTCTAAAAACAAATTTTTATTGATATTGGTTCATGGTACCCATGACTTTGAAATTTACGTGAACTTTAAGTTATGCTAATTAAATGTACACGTGATGTGCACTTGGTATGTAACTCGCTTCACGTGAAAGATAAAGAGATGCGGTTTTCAAAATTAGATTCCTCATGTCCATATTAGTCTAAGAACAAATTTTTATTGATATTGATTCATGGTAACCATGACTTTGAAATTTACGTGAACTTTAATTTATGCTAATTAAATGTACACGTGATGTGCACTTGGTATGTAACTCGTTTCACGTGAAAGATAAAGAGATGCGGTTTTCAAAATTAGATTCCCCATGTCCATATTAGTCTAAAAACAAATTTTTATTGATATTCGTGCATGGTAACCATGACTTTGAAATTTACGTGAACTTTAATTTATGCTAATTAAATGTACATGTGATGTGCACTTGGTATATAACTCGCTTCACGTGAAAGATAAAGAGATGCGGTTTTCAAAATTAGATTCCCCATGTCCATATTAGTCTAAAAACAAATTTTTATTGATATTGGTTCATGGTAACCATGACTTTGAAATTTACGTGAACTTTAATTCATGCTAATTAAATGTACACGTGATGTGCACTTGGTATGTAACTCGCTTCACGTGAAAGATAAAGAGATGCGGTTTTCAAAATTAGATTCCCCATGTCCATATTAGTCTAAAAACAAATTTTTATTGATATTGGTTCATGGTAACCATGACTTTGAAATTTACGTGAACTTTTATTCATGCTAATTAAATGTACACGTGATGTGCACTTGGTATGTAACTCGCTTCACGTGAAAGATAAAGAGATGCGGTTTTCAAAATTAGATTCCCCATGTCCATATTAGTCTAAAAACAAATTTTTATTGATATTCGTGCATGGTAACCATGACTTTGAAATTTACGTGAACTTTAATTTATGCTAATTAAATGTACACGTGATGTGCACTTGGTATGTAACTCGCTTCACGTGAAAGATAAAGAGATGCGGTTTTCAAAATTAGATTCCCCATGTCCATATTAGTCTAAAAACAAATTTTTATTGATATTGGTTCATGGTACCCATGACTTTGAAATTTACGTGAACTTTAAGTTATGCTAATTAAATGTACACGTGATGTGCACTTGGTATGTAACTCGCTTCACGTGAAAGATAAAGAGATGCGGTTTTCAAAATTAGATTCCTCATGTCCATATTAGTCTAAGAACAAATTTTTATTGATATTGATTCATGGTAACCATGTCTTTGAAATTTACGTGAACTTTAATTTATGCTAATTAAATGTACACGTGATGTGCACTTGGTATGTAACTCGCTTCACGTGAAAGATAAAGAGATGCGGTTTTCAAAATTAGATTCCCCATGTCCATATTAGTCTAAAAACAAATTTTTATAGATATTCGTGCATGGTAACCATGACTTTGAAATTTAGGTGAACTTTAATTTATGCTAATTAAATGTACACGTGATGTGCACTTGGTATGTAACTCGCTTCACGTGAAAGATAAAGAGATGCGGTTTTCAAAATTAGATTCCCCATGTCCATATTAGTCTAAAAACAAATTTTTATTGATATTGGTTCATGGTAACCATGACTTTGAAATTTACGTGAACTTTAATTCATGCTAATTAAATGTACACGTGATGTGCACATGGTATGTAACTCGCTTCACGTGAAAGATAAAGAGATGCGGTTTCCAAAATTAGATTCCCCATGTCCATATTAGTCTAAAAACAAATTTTTATTGATATTGGTTCATGGTAACCATGACTTTGAAATTTACGTGAACTTTAATTCATGCTAATTAAATGTACACGTGATGTGCACATGGTATGTAACTCGCTTCACGTGAAAGATAAAGAGATGCGGTTTTCAAAATTAGATTCCCCATGTCCATATTAGTCTAAAAACAAATTTTTATTGATATTGGTTCATGGTAACCATGACTTTGAAATTTACGTGAACTTTAATTCATGCTAATTAAATGTACACGTGATGTGCACATGGTATGTAACTCGCTTCACGTGAAAGATAAAGAGATGCGGTTTCCAAAATTAGATTCCCCATGTCCATATTAGTCTAAAAACAAATTTTTATTGATATTAGTTCATGGTAACCATGACTTTGAAATTTACGTGAACTTTAATTCATGCTAATTAAATGTACACGTGATGTGCACTTGGTATGTAACTCGCTTCACGTGAAAGATAAAGAGATGCGGTTTTCAAAATTAGATTCCCCATGTCCATATTAGTCTAAAAACAAATTTTTATTGATATTGGTTCATGGTAACCATGACTTTGAAATTTACGTGAACTTTAATTCATGCTAATTAAATGTACACGTGATGTGCACATGGTATGTAACTCGCTTCACGTGAAAGATAAAGAGATGCGGTTTTCAAAATTAGATTCCCCATGTCCATATTAGTCTAAAAACAAATTTTTATTGATATTGGTTCATGGTAACCATGACTTTGAAATTTACGTGAACTTTAATTCATGCTAATTAAATGTACACGTGATGTGCACATGGTATGTAACTCGCTTCACGTGAAAGATAAAGAGATGCGGTTTCCAAAATTAGATTCCCCATGTCCATATTAGTCTAAAAACAAATTTTTATTGATATTGGTTCATGGTAACCATGACTTTGAAATTTACGTGAACTTTAATTCATGCTAATTAAATGTACACGTGATGTGCACATGGTATGTAACTTGCTTCACGTGAAAGATAAAGAGATGCGGTTTTCAAAATTAGATTCCCCATGTCCATATTAGTCTAAAAACAAATTTTTATTGATATTGGTTCATGGTAACCATGACTTTGAAATTTACGTGAACTTTAATTCATGCTAATTAAATGTACACGTGATGTGCACATGGTATGTAACTCGCTTCACGTGAAAGATAAAGAGATGCGGTTTTCAAAATTAGATTCCCCATGTCCATATTAGTCTAAAAACAAATTTTTATTGATATTGGTTCATGGTAACCATGACTTTGAAATTTACGTGAACTTTAATTCATGCTAATTAAATGTACACGTGATGTGCACATGGTATGTAACTCGCTTCACGTGAAAGATAAAGAGATGCGGTTTTCAAAATTAGATTCCCCATGTCCATATTAGTCTAAAAACAAATTTTTATTGATATTGGTTCATGGTAACCATGACTTTGAAATTTACTTGAACTTTAATTCATGCTAATTAAATGTACACGTGATGTGCACATGGTATGTAACTCGCTTCACGTGAAAGATAAAGAGATGCGGTTTTCAAAATTAGATTCCCCATGTCCATATTAGTCTAAAAACAAATTATTATTGATATTAGTTCATGGTAACCATGACTTTGAAATTTACGTGAACTTTAATTCATGCTAATTAAATGTACACGTGATGTGCACATGGTATGTAACTCGCTTCACGAGAAAGATAAAGAGATGCGGTTTTTAAAATTAGATTTCCCATGTCCATATTAGTCTAAAAACAAATTTTTATTGATATTGGTTCATGGTAACCATGACTTTGAAATTTACGTGAACTTTAATTCATGCTAATTAAATGTACACGTGATGTGCACATGGTATGTAACTCGCTTCACGTGAAAGATAAAGAGATGCGGTTTCCAAAATTAGATTCCCCATGTCCATATTAGTCTAAAAACAAATTTTTATTGATATTGGTTCATGGTAACCATGACTTTGAAATTTACGTGAACTTTAATTCATGCTAATTAAATGTACACGTGATGTGCACATGGTATGTAACTCGCTTCACGTGAAAGATAAAGAGATGCGGTTTCCAAAATTAGATTCCCCATGTCCATATTAGTCTAAAAACAAATTTTTATTGATATTGGTTCATGGTAACCATGACTTTGAAATTTACGTGAACTTTAATTCATGCTAATTAAATGTACACGTGATGTGCACATGGTATGTAACTTGCTTCACGTGAAAGATAAAGAGATGCGGTTTTTAAAATTAGATTTCCCATGTCCATATTAGTCTAAAAACAAATTTTTATTGATATTGGTTCATGGTAACCATGACTTTGAAATTTACGTGAACTTTAATTCATGCTAATTAAATGTACACGTGATGTGCACATGGTATGTAACTCGCTTCACGAGAAAGATAAAGAGATGCGGTTTTTAAAATTAGATTTCCCATGTCCATATTAGTCTAAAAACAAATTTTTATTGATATTGGTTCATGGTAACCATGACTTTGAAATTTACGTGAACTTTAATTCATGCTAATTAAATGTACACGTGATGTGCACATGGTATGTAACTTGCTTCACGAGAAAGATAAAGAGATGCGGTTTTTAAAATTAGATTTCCCATGTCCATATTAGTCTAAAAACAAATTTTTATTGATATTGGTTCATGGTAACCATGACTTTGAAATTTACGTGAACTTTAATTCATGCTAATTAAATGTACACGTGATGTGCACATGGTATGTAACTCGCTTCACGTGAAAGATAAAGAGATGCGGTTTCCAAAATTAGATTTCCCATGTCCATATTAGTCTAAAAACAAATTTTTATTGATATTGGTTCATGGTAACCATGACTTTGAAATTTACGTGAACTTTAATTCATGCTAATTAAATGTACACGTGATGTGCACATGGTATGTAACTCGCTTCACGTGAAAGATAAAGAGATGCGGTTTCCAAAATTAGATTCCCCATGTCCATATTAGTCTAAAAACAAATTTTTATTGATATTGGTTCATGGTAACCATGACTTTGAAATTTACGTGAACTTTAATTCATGCTAATTAAATGTACACGTGATGTGCACATGGTATGTAACTTGCTTCACGTGAAAGATAAAGAGATGCGGTTTTCAAAATTAGATTCCCCATGTCCATATTAGTCTAAAAACAAATTTTTATTGATATTGGTTCATGGTAACCATGACTTTGAAATTTACGTGAACTTTAATTCATGCTAATTAAATGTACACGTGATGTGCACATGGTATGTAACTCGCTTCACGTGAAAGATAAAGAGATGCGGTTTTCAAAATTAGATTCCCCATGTCCATATTAGTCTAAAAACAAATTTTTATTGATATTGGTTCATGGTAACCATGACTTTGAAATTTACGTGAACTTTAATTCATGCTAATTAAATGTACACGTGATGTGCACATGGTATGTAACTCGCTTCACGTGAAAGATAAAGAGATGCGGTTTTCAAAATTAGATTCCCCATGTCCATATTAGTCTAAAAACAAATTTTTATTGATATTGGTTCATGGTAACCATGACTTTGAAATTTACTTGAACTTTAATTCATGCTAATTAAATGTACACGTGATGTGCACATGGTATGTAACTCGCTTCACGTGAAAGATAAAGAGATGCGGTTTTCAAAATTAGATTCCCCATGTCCATATTAGTCTAAAAACAAATTTTTATTGATATTAGTTCATGGTAACCATGACTTTGAAATTTACGTGAACTTTAATTCATGCTAATTAAATGTACACGTGATGTGCACATGGTATGTAACTCGCTTCACGAGAAAGATAAAGAGATGCGGTTTTTAAAATTAGATTTCCCATGTCCATATTAGTCTAAAAACAAATTTTTATTGATATTGGTTCATGGTAACCATGACTTTGAAATTTACGTGAACTTTAATTCATGCTAATTAAATGTACACGTGATGTGCACATGGTATGTAACTCGCTTCACGTGAAAGATAAAGAGATGCGGTTTTCAAAATTAGATTCCCCATGTCCATATTAGTCTAAAAACAAATTTTTATTGATATTGGTTCATGGTAACCATGACTTTGAAATTTACTTGAACTTTAATTCATGCTAATTAAATGTACACGTGATGTGCACATGGTATGTAACTCGCTTCACGTGAAAGATAAAGAGATGCGGTTTTCAAAATTAGATTCCCCATGTCCATATTAGTCTAAAAACAAATTTTTATTGATATTAGTTCATGGTAACCATGACTTTGAAATTTACGTGAACTTTAATTCATGCTAATTAAATGTACACGTGATGTGCACATGGTATGTAACTCGCTTCACGAGAAAGATAAAGAGATGCGGTTTTTAAAATTAGATTTCCCATGTCCATATTAGTCTAAAAACAAATTTTTATTGATATTGGTTCATGGTAACCATGACTTTGAAATTTACGTGAACTTTAATTCATGCTAATTAAATGTACACGTGATGTGCACATGGTATGTAACTCGCTTCACGTGAAAGATAAACAGATGCGGTGTCCAAAATTAGATTCCCCATGTCCATATTAGTCTAAAAACAAATTTTTATTGATATTGGTTCATGGTAACCATGACTTTGAAATTTACGTGAACTTTAATTCATGCTAATTAAATGTACACGTGATGTGCACATGGTATGTAACTCGCTTCACGTGAAAGATAAAGAGATGCGGTTTTCAAAATTAGATTCCCAATGTCCATATTAGTCTAAAAACAAATTTTTATTGATATTGGTTCATGGTAACCATGACTTTGAAATTTACGTGAACTTTAATTCATGCTAATTAAATGTACACGTGATGTGCACATGGTATGTAACTCGCTTCACGTGAAAGATAAAGAGATGCGGTTTCCAAAATTAGATTCCCCATGTCCATATTAGTCTAAAAACAAATTTTTATTGATATTAGTTCATGGTAACCATGACTTTGAAATTTACGTGAACTTTAATTCATGCTAATTAAATGTACACGTGATGTGCACATGGTATGTAACTCGCTTCACGTGAAAGATAAAGAGATGCGGTTTTCAAAATTAGATTCCCCATGTCCATATTAGTCTAAAAACAAATTTTTATTGATATTGGTTCATGGTAACCATGACTTTGAAATTTACGTGAACTTTAATTCATGCTAATTAAATGTACACGTGATGTGCACATGGTATGTAACTCGCTTCACGTGAAAGATAAAGAGATGCGGTTTCCAAAATTAGATTCCCCATGTCCATATTAGTCTAAAAACAAATTTTTATTGATATTGGTTCATGGTAACCATGACTTTGAAATTTACGTGAACTTTAATTCATGCTAATTAAATGTACACGTGATGTGCACATGGTATGTAACTCGCTTCACGTGAAAGATAAAGAGATGCGGTTTTCAAAATTAGATTCCCCATGTCCATATTAGTCTAAAAACAAATTTTTATTGATATTGGTTCATGGTAACCATGACTTTGAAATTTACGTGAACTTTAATTCATGCTAATTAAATGTACACGTGATGTGCACATGGTATGTAACTCGCTTCACGTGGAAGATAAAGAGATGCGGTTTTCAAAATTAGATTCCCCATGTCCATATTAGTCTGAAAACAAATTTTTATTGATATTGGTGCATGGTAACCATGACTTTGAAATTTACGTGAACTTTAATTTATGCTAATTAAATGTACACGTGAAGTGCACATGGTATGTAACTCGCTTCACGTGAAAGATAAAGAGATGCGGTTTTCAAAATTAGATTCCCCATGTCCATATTAGTCTGAAAACAAATTTTTATTGATATTGGTGCATGGTAACCATGACTTTGAAATTTACGTGAACTTTAATTTATGCTAATTAAATGTACACGTGATGTGCACATGGTATGTAACTCGCTTCACGTGAAAGATAAAGAGATGCGGTTTTCAAAATTAGATTCCCCATGTCCATATTAGTCTAAAAACAAATTTTTATTGATATTGGTGCATGGTAACCATGACTTTGAAATTTACGTGAACTTTAATTTATGCTAATTAAATGTACACGTGATGTGCACATGGTATGTAACTCGCTTCACGTGAAAGATAAAGAGATGCGGTTTTCAAAATTAGATTCCCCATGTCCATATTAGTCTAAAAACAAATTTTTATTGATATTGGTGCATGGTAACCATGACTTTGAAATTTACGTGAACTTTAATTTATGCTAATTAAATGTACACGTGATGTGAAATTGGTATGTAACTCGCTTCACGTGAAAGATAAAGAGATGCGGTTTTCAAAATTAGATTCCCCATGTCCATATTAGTCTAAAAACAAATTTTTATTGATATTGGTGCATGGTAACCATGACTTTGAAATTTACGTGAACTTTAATTTATGCTAATTAAATGTACACGTGATGTGAAATTGGTATGTAACTCGCTTCACGTGAAAGATAAAGAGATGCGGTTTTCAAAATTAGATTCCCCATGTCCATATTAGTCTAAAAACAAATTTTTATTGATATTGGTTCATGGTAACCATGACTTTGAAATTTACGTGAACTTTAATTTATGCTAATTAAATGTACACGTGATGTGCACTTGGTATGTAACTCGCTTCACGTGAAAGATAAAGAGATGCGGTTTTCAAAATTAGATTCCCCATGTCCATATTAGTCTAAAAACAAATTTTTTATGATATTGGTTCATGGTAACCATGACTTTGAAATTTACGTGAACTTTAATTTATGCTAATTAAATGTACAGGTGATGTGCACTTGGTATGTACTTCGCTTCACGTGAAAGATAAAGAGATGCGGTTTTCAAAATTAGATTCCCCATGTCCATATTAGTCTACAAACAAATTTTCATTGATATTGGTTCATGGTAACCATGACTTTGAAATTTACGTGCACTTTAATTTATGCTAATTAAATGTACACGTGATGTGCACTTGGTATGTAACTCGCTTCACGTGAAAGATAAAGAGATGCGGTTTTCAAAATTAGATTCCCCATGTCCATATTAGTCTACAAACAAATTTTCATTGATATTGGTTCATGGTAACCATGACTTTGAAATTTACGTGCACTTTAATTTATGCTAATTAAATATACACGTGATGTGCACTTGGTATGTAACTCGCTTCACGTGAAAGATAAAGAGATGCGGTTTTCAAAATTAGAATCCCCATGTCCAAATTTTTATTGATATTGGTTCATGGTAACCATGACTTTGAAATTTACGTGAACTTTAATTTATGCTAATTAAATGTACACGTGATGTGCACTTGGTATGTAACTCGCTTCACGTGAAAGATAAAAAGATGCGGTTTTCAAAATTAGATTCCCCATGTCCATATTAGTCTAAAAACAAATTTTTATTGATATTGGTTCATGGTACCCATGACTTTGAAATTTACGTGAACTTTAAGTTATGCTAATTAAATGTACACGTGATGTGCACTTGGTATGTAACTCGCTTCACGTGAAAGATAAAGAGATGCGGTTTTCAAAATTAGATTCCTCATGTCCATATTAGTCTAAGAACAAATTTTTATTGATATTGATTCATGGTAACCATGACTTTGAAATTTACGTGAACTTTAATTTATGCTAATTAAATGTACACGTGATGTGCACTTGGTATGTAACTCGTTTCACGTGAAAGATAAAGAGATGCGGTTTTCAAAATTAGATTCCCCATGTCCATATTAGTCTAAAAACAAATTTTTATTGATATTCGTGCATGGTAACCATGACTTTGAAATTTACGTGAACTTTAATTTATGCTAATTAAATGTACATGTGATGTGCACTTGGTATGTAACTCGCTTCACGTGAAAGATAAAGAGATGCGGTTTTCAAAATTAGATTCCCCATGTCCATATTAGTCTAAAAACAAATTTTTATTGATATTGGTTCATGGTAACCATGACTTTGAAATTTACGTGAACTTTAATTTATGCTAATTAAATGTACACGTGATGTGCACTTGGTATGTAACTCGCTTCACGTGAAAGATAAAGAGATGCGGTTTCCGAAATTAGATTCCCCATGTCCATATTAGTCTAAAAACAAATTTTTATTGATATTGGTTCATGGTAACCATGACTTTGAAATTTACGTGAACTTTTATTCATGCTAATTAAATGTACACGTGATGTGCACTTGGTATGTAACTCGCTTCACGTGAAAGATAAAGAGATGCGGTTTTCAAAATTAGATTCCCCATGTCCATATTAGTCTAAAAACAAATTTTTATTGATATTCGTGCATGGTAACCATGACTTTGAAATTTACGTGAACTTTAATTTATGCTAATTAAATGTACACGTGATGTGCTTTTGGTATGTAACTCGCTTCACGTGAAAGATAAAGAGATGCGGTTTTCAAAATTAGATTCCCCATGTCCATATTAGTCTAAAAACAAATTTTTATTGATATTGGTTCATGGTAACCATGACTTTGAAATTTACGTGAACTTTAATTTATGCTAATTAAATGTACACGTGATGTGCACTTGGTATGTAACTCGCTTCACGTGAAAGATAAAGAGATGCGGTTTCCGAAATTAGATTCCCCATGTCCATATTAGTCTAAAAACAAATTTTTATTGATATTGGTTCATGGTAACCATGACTTTGAAATTTACGTGAACTTTTATTCATGCTAATTAAATGTACACGTGATGTGCACTTGGTATGTAACTCGCTTCACGTGAAAGATAAAGAGATGCGGTTTTCAAAATTAGATTCCCCATGTCCATATTAGTCTAAAAACAAATTTTTATTGATATTCGTGCATGGTAACCATGACTTTGAAATTTACGTGAACTTTAATTTATGCTAATTAAATGTACACGTGATGTGCTTTTGGTATGTAACTCGCTTCACGTGAAAGATAAAGAGATGCGGTTTTCAAAATTAGATTCCCCATGTCCATATTAGTCTAAAAACAAATTTTTATTGATATTGGTTCATGGTAACCATGACTTTGAAATTTACGTGAACTTTAATTTATGCTAATTAAATGTACACGTGATGTGCACTTGGTATGTAACTCGCTTCACGTGAAAGATAAAAAGATGCGGTTTTCAAAATTAGATTCCCCATGTCCATATTAGTCTAAAAACAAATTTTTATTGATATTGGTTCATGGTACCCATGACTTTGAAATTTACGTGAACTTTAAGTTATGCTAATTAAATGTACACGTGATGTGCACTTGGTATGTAACTCGCTTCACGTGAAAGATAAAGAGATGCGGTTTTCAAAATTAGATTCCTCATGTCCATATTAGTCTAAGAACAAATTTTTATTGATATTGATTCATGGTAACCATGACTTTGAAATTTACGTGAACTTTAATTTATGCTAATTAAATGTACACGTGATGTGCACTTGGTATGTAACTCGCTTCACGTGAAAGATAAAGAGATGCGGTTTTCAAAATTAGATTCCCCATGTCCATATTAGTCTAAAAACAAATTTTTATAGATATTCGTGCATGGTAACCATGACTTTGAAATTTACGTGAACTTTAATTTATGCTAATTAAATGTACACGTGATGTGCACTTGGTATGTAACTCGCTTCACGTGAAAGATAAAGAGATGCGGTTTTCAAAATTAGATTCCCCATGTCCATATTAGTCTAAAAACAAATTTTTATTGATATTGGTTCATGGTAACCATGACTTTGAAATTTACGTGAACTTTAATTCATGCTAATTAAATGTACACGTGATGTGCACATGGTATGTAACTCGCTTCACGTGAAAGATAAAGAGATGCGGTTTCCAAAATTAGATTCCCCATGTCCATATTAGTCTAAAAACAAATTTTTATTGATATTGGTTCATGGTAACCATGACTTTGAAATTTACGTGCACTTTAATTTATGCTAATTAAATGTACACGTGATGTGCACTTGGTATGTAACTCGCTTCACGTGAAAGATAAAGAGATGCGGTTTTCAAAATTAGATTCCCCATGTCCATATTAGTCTAAAAACAAATTTTTATTGATATTGGTTCATGGTAACCATGACTTTGAAATTTACGTGAACTTTAATTTATGCTAATTAAATGTACACGTGATGTGCACTTGGTATGTAACTCGCTTCACGTGAAAGATAAAAAGATGCGGTTTTCAAAATTAGATTCCCCATGTCCATATTAGTCTAAAAACAAATTTTTATTGATATTGGTTCATGGTAACCATGACTTTGAAATTTACGTGAACTTTAATTCATGCTAATTAAATGTACACGTGATGTGCACATGGTATGTAACTCGCTTCACGTGAAAGATAAAGAGATGCGGTTTCCAAAATTAGATTCCCCATGTCCATATTAGTCTAAAAACAAATTTTTATTGATATTGGTTCATGGTAACCATGACTTTGAAATTTACGTGAACTTTAATTCATGCTAATTAAATGTACACGTGATGTGCACATGGTATGTAACTCGCTTCACGTGAAAGATAAAGAGATGCGGTTTTCAAAATTAGATTCCCCATGTCCATATTAGTCTAAAAACAAATTTTTATTGATATTGGTTCATGGTAACCATGACTTTGAAATTTACGTGAACTTTAATTTATGCTAATTAAATGTACACGTGATGTGCACTTGGTATGTAACTCGCTTCACGTGAAAGATAAAGAGATGCGGTTTCCGAAATTAGATTCCCCATGTCCATATTAGTCTAAAAACAAATTTTTATTGATATTGGTTCATGGTAACCATGACTTTGAAATTTACGTGAACTTTTATTCATGCTAATTAAATGTACACGTGATGTGCACTTGGTATGTAACTCGCTTCACGTGAAAGATAAAGAGATGCGGTTTTCAAAATTAGATTCCCCATGTCCATATTAGTCTAAAAACAAATTTTTATTGATATTCGTGCATGGTAACCATGACTTTGAAATTTACGTGAACTTTAATTTATGCTAATTAAATGTACACGTGATGTGCACTTGGTATGTAACTCGCTTCACGTGAAAGATAAAGAGATGCGGTTTTCAAAATTAGATTCCCCATGTCCATATTAGTCTAAAAACAAATTTTTATTGATATTGGTTCATGGTAACCATGACTTTGAAATTTACGTGAACTTTAATTTATGCTAATTAAATGTACACGTGATGTGCACTTGGTATGTAACTCGCTTCACGTGAAAGATAAAAAGATGCGGTTTTCAAAATTAGATTCCCCATGTCCATATTAGTCTAAAAACAAATTTTTATTGATATTGGTTCATGGTACCCATGACTTTGAAATTTACGTGAACTTTAAGTTATGCTAATTAAATGTACACGTGATGTGCACTTGGTATGTAACTCGCTTCACGTGAAAGATAAAGAGATGCGGTTTTCAAAATTAGATTCCTCATGTCCATATTAGTCTAAGAACAAATTTTTATTGATATTGATTCATGGTAACCATGACTTTGAAATTTACGTGAACTTTAATTTATGCTAATTAAATGTACACGTGATGTGCACTTGGTATGTAACTCGCTTCACGTGAAAGATAAAGAGATGCGGTTTTCAAAATTAGATTCCCCATGTCCATATTAGTCTAAAAACAAATTTTTATAGATATTCGTGCATGGTAACCATGACTTTGAAATTTACGTGAACTTTAATTTATGCTAATTAAATGTACACGTGATGTGCACTTGGTATGTAACTCGCTTCACGTGAAAGATAAAGAGATGCGGTTTTCAAAATTAGATTCCCCATGTCCATATTAGTCTAAAAACAAATTTTTATTGATATTGGTTCATGGTAACCATGACTTTGAAATTTACGTGAACTTTAATTCATGCTAATTAAATGTACACGTGATGTGCACTTGGTATGTAACTCGCTTCACGTGAAAGATAAAGAGATGCGGTTTTCAAAATTAGATTCCCCATGTCCATATTAGTCTAAAAACAAATTTTTATAGATATTCGTGCATGGTAACCATGACTTTGAAATTTACGTGAACTTTAATTTATGCTAATTAAATGTACACGTGATGTGCACTTGGTATGTAACTCGCTTCACGTGAAAGATAAAGAGATGCGGTTTTCAAAATTAGATTCCCCATGTCCATATTAGTCTAAAAACAAATTTTTATTGATATTGGTTCATGGTAACCATGACTTTGAAATTTACGTGAACTTTAATTCATGCTAATTAAATGTACACGTGATGTGCACATGGTATGTAACTCGCTTCACGTGAAAGATAAAGAGATGCGGTTTCCAAAATTAGATTCCCCATGTCCATATTAGTCTAAAAACAAATTTTTATTGATATTGGTTCATGGTAACCATGACTTTGAAATTTACGTGCACTTTAATTTATGCTAATTAAATGTACACGTGATGTGCACTTGGTATGTAACTCGCTTCACGTGAAAGATGAAGAGATGCGGTTTTCAAAATTAGATTCCCCATGTCCATATTAGTCTAAAAACAAATTTTTATTGATATTGGTTCATGGTAACCATGACTTTGAAATTTACGTGAACTTTAATTTATGCTAATTAAATGTACACGTGATGTGCACTTGGTATGTAACTCGCTTCACGTGAAAGATAAAAAGATGCGGTTTTCAAAATTAGATTCCCCATGTCCATATTAGTCTAAAAACAAATTTTTATTGATATTGGTTCATGGTAACCATGACTTTGAAATTTACGTGAACTTTAATTCATGCTAATTAAATGTACACGTGATGTGCACATGGTATGTAACTCGCTTCACGTGAAAGATAAAGAGATGCGGTTTCCAAAATTAGATTCCCCATGTCCATATTAGTCTAAAAACAAATTTTTATTGATATTTGTGCATGGTAACCATGACTTTGAAATTTACGTGAACTTTAATTCATGCTAATTAAATGTACACGTGATGTGCACATGGTATGTAACTCGCTTCACGTGAAAGATAAAGAGATGCGGTTTCCAAAATTAGATTCCCCATGTCCATATTAGTCTGAAAACAAATTTTTATTGATATTGGTGCATGGTAACCATGACTTTGAAATTTACGTGAACTTTAATTCATGCTAATTAAATGTACACGTGATGTGCACATGGTATGTAACTCGCTTCACGTGAAAGATAAAGAGATGCGGTTTCCAAAATTAGATTCCCCATGTCCATATTAGTCTAAAAACAAATTTTTATTGATATTGGTTCATGGTAACCATGACTTTGAAATTTACGTGAACTTTAATTCATGCTAATTAAATGTACACGTGATGTGCACATGGTATGTAACTCGCTTCACGTGAAAGGTAAAGAGATGCGGTTTTCAAAATTAGATTCCCCATGTCCATATTAGTCTAAAAACAAATTTTTATTGATATTGGTTCATGGTAACCATGACTTTGAAATTTACGTGAACTTTAATTCATGCTAATTAAATGTACACGTGATGTGCACATGGTATGTAACTCGCTTCACGTGAAAGATAAAGAGATGCGGTTTCCAAAATTAGATTCCCCATGTCCATATTAGTCTAAAAACAAATTTTTATTGATATTAGTTCATGGTAACCATGACTTTGAAATTTACGTGAACTTTAATTCATGCTAATTAAATGTACACGTGATGTGCACTTGGTATGTAACTCGCTTCACGTGAAAGATAAAGAGATGCGGTTTTCAAAATCAGATTCCCCATGTCCATATTAGTCTAAAAACAAATTTTTATTGATATTGGTTCATGGTAACCATGACTTTGAAATTTACGTGAACTTTAATTCATGCTAATTAAATGTACACGTGATGTGCACATGGTATGTAACTCGCTTCACGTGAAAGATAAAGAGATGCGGTTTTCAAAATTAGATTCCCCATGTCCATATTAGTCTAAAAACAAATTTTTATTGATATTGGTTCATGGTAACCATGACTTTGAAATTTACGTGAACTTTAATTCATGCTAATTAAATGTACACGTGATGTGCACATGGTATGTAACTCGCTTCACGTGAAAGATAAAGAGATGCGGTTTTCAAAATTAGATTCCCCATGTCCATATTAGTCTAAAAACAAATTTTTATTGATATTGGTTCATGGTAACCATGACTTTGAAATTTACGTGAACTTTAATTCATGCTAATTAAATGTACACGTGATGTGCACATGGTATGTAACTCGCTTCACGTGAAAGATAAAGAGATGCGGTTTTCAAAATTAGATTCCCCATGTCCATAGTAGTCTAAAAACAAATTTTTATTGATATTGGTTCATGGTAACCATGACTTTGAAATTTACTTGAACTTTAATTCATGCTAATTAAATGTACACGTGATGTGCACATGGTATGTAACTCGCTTCACGTGAAAGATAAAGAGATGCGGTTTTCAAAATTAGATTCCCCATGTCCATATTAGTCTAAAAACAAATTTTTATTGATATTGGTGCATGGTAACCATGACTTTGAAATTTACGTGAACTTTAATTCATGCTAATTAAATGTACACGTGATGTGCACATGGTATGTAACTCGCTTCACGTGAAAGATAAAGAGATGCGGTTTTCAAAATTAGATTCCCCATGTCCATATTAGTCTAAAAACAAATTTTTATTGATATTGGTTCATGGTAACCATGACTTTGAAATTTACTTGAACTTTAATTCATGCTAATTAAATGTACACGTGATGTGCACATGGTATGTAACTCGCTTCACGTGAAAGATAAAGAGATGCGGTTTTCAAAATTAGATTCCCCATGTCCATATTAGTCTAAAAACAAATTTTTATTGATATTGGTTCATGGTAACCATGACTTTGAAATTTACTTGAACTTTAATTCATGCTAATTAAATGTACACGTGATGTGCACATGGTTTGTAACTCGCTTCACGTGAAAGATAAAGAGATGCGGTTTTCAAAATTAGATTCCCCATGTCCATATTAGTCTAAAAACAAATTTTTATTGATATTGGTTCATGGTAACCATGACTTTGAAATTTACGTGAACTTTAATTCATGCTAATTAAATGTACACGTGATGTGCACATGGTATGTAACTCGCTTCACGTGAAAGATAAAGAGATGCGGTTTTCAAAATTAGATTCCCCATGTCCATATTAGTCTAAAAACAAATTTTTATTGATATTGGTTCATGGTAACCATGACTTTGAAATTTACGTGAACTTTAATTCATGCTAATTAAATGTACACGTGATGTGCACATGGTATGTAACTCGCTTCACGTGAAAGATAAAGAGATGCGGTTTTCAAAATTAGATTCCCCATGTCCATATTAGTCTAAAAACAAATTTTTATTGATATTGGTTCATGGTAACCATGACTTTGAAATTTACTTGAACTTTAATTCATGCTAATTAAATGTAAACGTGATGTGCACATGGTATGTAACTCGCTTCACGTGAAAGATAAAGAGATGCGGTTTTCAAAATTAGATTCCCCATGTCCATATTAGTCTAAAAACAAATTTTTATTGATATTGGTGCATGGTAACCATGACTTTGAAATTTACGTGAACTTTAATTCATGCTAATTAAATGTACACGTGATGTGCACATGGTATGTAACTCGCTTCACGTGAAAGATAAAGAGATGCGGTTTTCAAAATTAGATTCCCCATGTCCATATTAGTCTAAAAACAAATTTTTATTGATATTGGTTCATGGTAACCATGACTTTGAAATTTACTTGAACTTTAATTCATGCTAATTAAATGTACACGTGATGTGCACATGGTATGTAACTCGCTTCACGTGAAAGATAAAGAGATGCGGTTTTCAAAATTAGATTCCCCATGTCCATATTAGTCTAAAAACAAATTTTTATTGATATTGGTTCATGGTAACCATGACTTTGAAATTTACTTGAACTTTAATTCATGCTAATTAAATGTACACGTGATGTGCACATGGTTTGTAACTCGCTTCACGTGAAAGATAAAGAGATGCGGTTTTCAAAATTAGATTCCCCATGTCCATATTAGTCTAAAAACAAATTTTTATTGATATTGGTTCATGGTAACCATGACTTTGAAATTTACGTGAACTTTAATTCATGCTAATTAAATGTACACGTGATGTGCACATGGTATGTAACTCGCTTCACGTGAAAGATAAAGAGATGCGGTTTCCAAAATTAGATTCCCCATGTCCATATTAGTCTAAAAACAAATTTTTATTGATATTGGTTCATGGTAACCATGACTTTGAAATTTACGTGAACTTTAATTCATGCTAATTAAATGTACACGTGATGTGCACATGGTATGTAACTTGCTTCACGTGAAAGATAAAGAGATGCGGTTTTCAAATTTAGATTCCCCATGTCCATATTAGTCTAAAAACAAATTTTTATTGATATTGGTTCATGGTAACCATGACTTTGAAATTTACGTGAACTTTAATTCATGCTAATTAAATGTACACGTGATGTGCACATGGTATGTAACTCGCTTCACGTGAAAGATAAAGAGATGCGGTTTTCAAAATTAGATTCCCCATGTCCATATTAGTCTAAAAACAAATTTTTATTGATATTGGTTCATGGTAACCATGACTTTGAAATTTACGTGAACTTTAATTCATGCTAATTAAATGTACACGTGATGTGCACATGGTATGTAACTCGCTTCACGTGAAAGATAAAGAGATGCGGTTTTCAAAATTAGATTCCCCATGTCCATATTAGTCTAAAAACAAATTTTTATTGATATTGGTTCATGGTAACCATGACTTTGAAATTTACTTGAACTTTAATTCATGCTAATTAAATGTACAGGTGATGTGCACATGGTATGTAACTCGCTTCACGTGAAAGATAAAGAGATGCGGTTTCCAAAATTAGATTCCCCATGTCCATATTAGTCTAAAAACAAATTTTTATTGATATTGGTTCATGGTAACCATGACTTTGAAATTTACGTGAACTTTAATTCATGCTAATTAAATGTACACGTGATGTGCACATGGTATGTAACTTGCTTCACGTGAAAGATAAAGAGATGCGGTTTTCAAAATTAGATTCCCCATGTCCATATTAGTCTAAAAACAAATTTTTATTGATATTGGTTCATGGTAACCATGACTTTGAAATTTACGTGAACTTTAATTCATGCTAATTAAATGTACACGTGATGTGCACATGGTATGTAACTCGCTTCACGTGAAAGATAAAGAGATGCGGTTTTCAAAATTAGATTCCCCATGTCCATATTAGTCTAAAAACAAATTTCTATTGATATTGGTTCATGGTAACCATGACTTTGAAATTTACGTGAACTTTAATTCATGCTAATTAAATGTACACGTGATGTGCACATGGTATGTAACTCGCTTCACGTGAAAGATAAAGAGATGCGGTTTCCAAAATTAGATTCCCCATGTCCATATTAGTCTAAAAACAAATTTTTATTGATATTGGTTCATGGTAACCATGACTTTGAAATTTACTTGAACTTTAATTCATGCTAATTAAATGTACACGTGATGTGCACATGGTATGTAACTCGCTTCACGTGAAAGATAAAGAGATGCGGTTTTCAAAATTAGATTCCCCATGTCCATATTAGTCTAAAAACAAATTTTTATTGATATTGGTTCATGGTAACCATGACTTTGAAATTTACGTGAACTTTAATTCATGCTAATTAAATGTACACGTGATGTGCACATGGTATGTAACTCGCTTCACGTGAAAGATAAACAGATGCGGTGTCCAAAATTAGATTCCCCATGTCCATATTAGTCTAAAAACAAATTTTTATTGATATTAGTTCATGGTAACCATGACTTTGAAATTTACGTGAACTTTAATTCATGCTAATTAAATGTACACGTGATGTGCACATGGTATGTAACTCGCTTCACGTGAAAGATAAAGAGATGCGGTTTTCAAAATTAGATTTCCCATGTCCATATTAGTCTAAAAACAAATTTTTATTGATATTGGTTCATGGTAACCATGACTTTGAAATTTACGTGAACTTTAATTCATGCTAATTAAATGTACACGTGATGTGCACATGGTATGTAACTCGCTTCACGTGAAAGATAAAGAGATGCGGTGTCCAAAATTAGATTCCCCATGTCCATCTTAGTCTAAAAACAAATTTTTATTGATATTAGTTCATGGTAACCATGACTTTGAAATTTACGTGAACTTTAATTCATGCTAATTAAATGTACACGTGATGTGCACATGGTATGTAACTCGCTTCACGTGAAAGATAAAGAGATGCGGTTTTCAAAATTAGATTTCCCATGTCCATATTAGTCTAAAAACAAATTTTTATTGATATTGGTTCATGGTAACCATGACTTTGAAATTTACGTGAACTTTAATTCATGCTAATTAAATGTACACGTGATGTGCACATGGTATGTAACTCGCTTCACGTGAAAGATAAAGAGATGCGGTTTCCAAAATTAGATTCCCCATGTCCATATTAGTCTAAAAACAAATTTTTATTGATATTGGTTCATGGTAACCATGACTTTGAAATTTACGTGAACTTTAATTCATGCTAATTAAATGTACACGTGATGTGCACATGGTATGTAACTCGCTTCACGTGAAAGATAAAGAGATGCGGTTTTCAAAATTAGATTCCCCATGTCCATATTAGTCTGAAAACAAATTTTTATTGATATTGGTGCATGGTAACCATGACTTTGAAATTACACGTGAACTTTAATTCATGCTAATTAAATGTACACGTGATGTGCACATGGTATGTAACTTGCTTCACGTGAAAGATAAAGAGATGCGGTTTTCAAAATTAGATTCCCCATGTCCATATTAGTCTAAAAACAAATTTTTATTGATATTGGTTCATGGTAACCATGACTTTGAAATTTACTTGAACTTTAATTCATGCTAATTAAATGTACACGTGATGTGCACATGGTATGTAACTCGCTTCACGTGAAAGATAAAGAGATGCGGTTTTCAAAATTAGATTCCCCATGTCCATATTAGTCTAAAAACAAATTTTTATTGATATTGGTTCATGGTAACCATGACTTTGAAATTTACGTGAACTTTAATTCATGCTAATTAAATGTACACGTGATGTGCACATGGTATGTAACTCGCTTCACGTGAAAGATAAAGAGATGCGGTTTTCAAAATTAGATTCCTCATTCCCATATTAGTCTAAAAACAAATTTTTATTGATATTGGTGCATGGTAACCATGACTTTGAAATTTACGTGAACTTTAATTCATGCTAATTAAATGTACACGTGATGTGCACATGGTATGTAACTCGCTTCACGTGAAAGATAAAGAGATGCGGTTTTCAAAATTAGATTCCCCATGTCCATATTAGTCTAAAAACAAATTTTTATTGATATTGGTTCATGGTAACCATGACTTTGAAATTTACTTGAACTTTAATTCATGCTAATTAAATGTACAGGTGATGTGCACATGGTATGTAACTCGCTTCACGTGAAAGATAAAGAGATGCGGTTTCCAAAATTAGATTCCCCATGTCCATATTAGTCTAAAAACAAATTTTTATTGATATTGGTTCATGGTAACCATGACTTTGAAATTTACGTGAACTTTAATTCATGCTAATTAAATGTACACGTGATGTGCACATGGTATGTAACTTGCTTCACGTGAAAGATAAAGAGATGCGGTTTTCAAAATTAGATTCCCCATGTCCATATTAGTCTAAAAACAAATTTTTATTGATATTGGTTCATGGTAACCATGACTTTGAAATTTACGTGAACTTTAATTCATGCTAATTAAATGTACACGTGATGTGCACATGGTATGTAACTCGCTTCACGTGAAAGATAAAGAGATGCGGTTTTCAAAATTAGATTCCCCATGTCCATATTAGTCTAAAAACAAATTTCTATTGATATTGGTTCATGGTAACCATGACTTTGAAATTTACGTGAACTTTAATTCATGCTAATTAAATGTACACGTGATGTGCACATGGTATGTAACTCGCTTCACGTGAAAGATAAAGAGATGCGGTTTTCAAAATTAGATTCCCCATGTCCATATTAGTCTAAAAACAAATTTTTATTGATATTGGTTCATGGTAACCATGACTTTGAAATTTACTTGAACTTTAATTCATGCTAATTAAATGTACACGTGATGTGCACATGGTATGTAACTCGCTTCACGTGAAAGATAAAGAGATGCGGTTTTCAAAATTAGATTCCCCATGTCCATATTAGTCTAAAAACAAATTTTTATTGATATTGGTTCATGGTAACCATGACTTTGAAATTTACGTGAACTTTAATTCATGCTAATTAAATGTACACGTGATGTGCACATGGTATGTAACTCGCTTCACGTGAAAGATAAAGAGATGCGGTTTCCAAAATTAGATTCCCCATGTCCATATTAGTCTAAAAACAAATTTTTATTGATATTGGTTCATGGTAACCATGACTTTGAAATTTACGTGAACTTTAATTCATGCTAATTAAATGTACACGTGATGTGCACATGGTATGTAACTCGCTTCACGAGAAAGATAAAGAGATGCGGTTTTCAAAATTAGATTTCCCATGTCCATATTAGTCTAAAAACAAATTTTTATTGATATTGGTTCATGGTAACCATGACTTTGAAATTTACGTGAACTTTAATTCATGCTAATTAAATGTACACGTGATGTGCACATGGTATGTAACTCGCTTCACGTGAAAGATAAACAGATGCGGTGTCCAAAATTAGATTCCCCATGTCCATATTAGTCTAAAAACAAATTTTTATTGATATTAGTTCATGGTAACCATGACTTTGAAATTTACGTGAACTTTAATTCATGCTAATTAAATGTACACGTGATGTGCACATGGTATGTAACTCGCTTCACGTGAAAGATAAAGAGATGCGGTTTTCAAAATTAGATTCCCAATGTCCATATTAGTCTAAAAACAAATTTTTATTGATATTGGTTCATGGTAACCATGACTTTGAAATTTACGTGAACTTTAATTCATGCTAATTAAATGTACACGTGATGTGCACATGGTATGTAACTCGCTTCACGTGAAAGATAAAGAGATGCGGTTTCCAAAATTAGATTCCCCATGTCCATCTTAGTCTAAAAACAAATTTTTATTGATATTAGTTCATGGTAACCATGACTTTGAAATTTACGTGAACTTTAATTCATGCTAATTAAATGTACACGTGATGTGCACATGGTATGTAACTCGCTTCACGTGAAAGATAAAGAGATGCGGTTTTCAAAATTAGATTTCCCATGTCCATATTAGTCTAAAAACAAATTTTTATTGATATTGGTTCATGGTAACCATGACTTTGAAATTTACGTGAACTTTAATTCATGCTAATTAAATGTACACGTGATGTGCACATGGTATGTAACTCGCTTCACGTGAAAGATAAAGAGATGCGGTTTCCAAAATTAGATTCCCCATGTCCATATTAGTCTAAAAACAAATTTTTATTGATATTGGTTCATGGTAACCATGACTTTGAAATTTACGTGAACTTTAATTCATGCTAATTAAATGTACACGTGATGTGCACATGGTATGTAACTCGCTTCACGTGAAAGATAAAGAGATGCGGTTTTCAAAATTAGATTCCCCATGTCCATATTAGTCTGAAAACAAATTTTTATTGATATTGGTGCATGGTAACCATGACTTTGAAATTACACGTGAACTTTAATTCATGCTAATTAAATGTACACGTGATGTGCACATGGTATGTAACTTGCTTCACGTGAAAGATAAAGAGATGCGGTTTTCAAAATTAGATTCCCCATGTCCATATTAGTCTAAAAACAAATTTTTATTGATATTGGTTCATGGTAACCATGACTTTGAAATTTACTTGAACTTTAATTCATGCTAATTAAATGTACACGTGATGTGCACATGGTATGTAACTCGCTTCACGTGAAAGATAAAGAGATGCGGTTTTCAAAATTAGATTCCCCATGTCCATATTAGTCTAAAAACAAATTTTTATTGATATTGGTTCATGGTAACCATGACTTTGAAATTTACGTGAACTTTAATTCATGCTAATTAAATGTACACGTGATGTGCACATGGTATGTAACTCGCTTCACGTGAAAGATAAAGAGATGCGGTTTTCAAAATTAGATTCCCCATGTCCATATTAGTCTAAAAACAAATTTTTATTGATATTGGTTCATGGTAACCATGACTTTGAAATTTACTTGAACTTTAATTCATGCTAATTAAATGTACAGGTGATGTGCACATGGTATGTAACTCGCTTCACGTGAAAGATAAAGAGATGCGGTTTCCAAAATTAGATTCCCCATGTCCATATTAGTCTAAAAACAAATTTTTATTGATATTGGTTCATGGTAACCATGACTTTGAAATTTACGTGAACTTTAATTCATGCTAATTAAATGTACACGTGATGTGCACATGGTATGTAACTTGCTTCACGTGAAAGATAAAGAGATGCGGTTTTCAAAATTAGATTCCCCATGTCCATATTAGTCTAAAAACAAATTTTTATTGATATTGGTTCATGGTAACCATGACTTTGAAATTTACGTGAACTTTAATTCATGCTAATTAAATGTACACGTGATGTGCACATGGTATGTAACTCGCTTCACGTGAAAGATAAAGAGATGCGGTTTTCAAAATTAGATTCCCCATGTCCATATTAGTCTAAAAACAAATTTCTATTGATATTGGTTCATGGTAACCATGACTTTGAAATTTACGTGAACTTTAATTCATGCTAATTAAATGTACACGTGATGTGCACATGGTATGTAACTCGCTTCACGTGAAAGATAAAGAGATGCGGTTTTCAAAATTAGATTCCCCATGTCCATATTAGTCTAAAAACAAATTTTTATTGATATTGGTTCATGGTAACCATGACTTTGAAATTTACGTGAACTTTAATTCATGCTAATTAAATGTACACGTGATGTGCACATGGTATGTAACTCGCTTCACGTGAAAGATAAAGAGATGCGGTTTCCAAAATTAGATTCCCCATGTCCATATTAGTCTAAAAACAAATTTTTATTGATATTGGTTCATGGTAACCATGACTTTGAAATTTACGTGAACTTTAATTCATGCTAATTAAATGTACACGTGATGTGCACATGGTATGTAACTCGCTTCACGAGAAAGATAAAGAGATGCGGTTTTCAAAATTAGATTTCCCATGTCCATATTAGTCTAAAAACAAATTTTTATTGATATTGGTTCATGGTAACCATGACTTTGAAATTTACGTGAACTTTAATTCATGCTAATTAAATGTACACGTGATGTGCACATGGTATGTAACTCGCTTCACGTGAAAGATAAACAGATGCGGTGTCCAAAATTAGATTCCCCATGTCCATATTAGTCTAAAAACAAATTTTTATTGATATTAGTTCATGGTAACCATGACTTTGAAATTTACGTGAACTTTAATTCATGCTAATTAAATGTACACGTGATGTGCACATGGTATGTAACTCGCTTCACGTGAAAGATAAAGAGATGCGGTTTTCAAAATTAGATTCCCAATGTCCATATTAGTCTAAAAACAAATTTTTATTGATATTGGTTCATGGTAACCATGACTTTGAAATTTACGTGAACTTTAATTCATGCTAATTAAATGTACACGTGATGTGCACATGGTATGTAACTCGCTTCACGTGAAAGATAAAGAGATGCGGTTTCCAAAATTAGATTCCCCATGTCCATCTTAGTCTAAAAACAAATTTTTATTGATATTAGTTCATGGTAACCATGACTTTGAAATTTACGTGAACTTTAATTCATGCTAATTAAATGTACACGTGATGTGCACATGGTATGTAACTCGCTTCACGTGAAAGATAAAGAGATGCGGTTTTCAAAATTAGATTTCCCATGTCCATATTAGTCTAAAAACAAATTTTTATTGATATTGGTTCATGGTAACCATGACTTTGAAATTTACGTGAACTTTAATTCATGCTAATTAAATGTACACGTGATGTGCACATGGTATGTAACTCGCTTCACGTGAAAGATAAAGAGATGCGGTTTCCAAAATTAGATTCCCCATGTCCATATTAGTCTAAAAACAAATTTTTATTGATATTGGTTCATGGTAACCATGACTTTGAAATTTACGTGAACTTTAATTCATGCTAATTAAATGTACACGTGATGTGCACATGGTATGTAACTCGCTTCACGTGAAAGATAAAGAGATGCGGTTTTCAAAATTAGATTCCCCATGTCCATATTAGTCTGAAAACAAATTTTTATTGATATTGGTGCATGGTAACCATGACTTTGAAATTACACGTGAACTTTAATTCATGCTAATTAAATGTACACGTGATGTGCACATGGTATGTAACTTGCTTCACGTGAAAGATAAAGAGATGCGGTTTTCAAAATTAGATTCCCCATGTCCATATTAGTCTAAAAACAAATTTTTATTGATATTGGTTCATGGTAACCATGACTTTGAAATTTACTTGAACTTTAATTCATGCTAATTAAATGTACACGTGATGTGCACATGGTATGTAACTCGCTTCACGTGAAAGATAAAGAGATGCGGTTTTCAAAATTAGATTCCCCATGTCCATATTAGTCTAAAAACAAATTTTTATTGATATTGGTTCATGGTAACCATGACTTTGAAATTTACGTGAACTTTAATTCATGCTAATTAAATGTACACGTGATGTGCACATGGTATGTAACTCGCTTCACGTGAAAGATAAAGAGATGCGGTTTTCAAAATTAGATTTCCCATGTCCATATTAGTCTAAAAACAAATTTTTATTGATATTGGTTCATGGTAACCATGACTTTGAAATTTACGTGAACTTTAATTCATGCTAATTAAATGTACACGTGATGTGCACATGGTATGTAACTCGCTTCACGTGAAAGATAAAGAGATGCGGTTTCCAAAATTAGATTCCCCATGTCCATATTAGTCTAAAAACAAATTTTTATTGATATTGGTTCATGGTAACCATGACTTTGAAATTTACGTGAACTTTAATTCATGCTAATTAAATGTACACGTGATGTGCACATGGTATGTAACTCGCTTCACGTGAAAGATAAAGAGATGCGGTTTTCAAAATTAGATTCCCCATGTCCATATTAGTCTGAAAACAAATTTTTATTGATATTGGTGCATGGTAACCATGACTTTGAAATTACACGTGAACTTTAATTCATGCTAATTAAATGTACACGTGATGTGCACATGGTATGTAACTTGCTTCACGTGAAAGATAAAGAGATGCGGTTTTCAAAATTAGATTCCCCATGTCCATATTAGTCTAAAAACAAATTTTTATTGATATTGGTTCATGGTAACCATGACTTTGAAATTTACTTGAACTTTAATTCATGCTAATTAAATGTACACGTGATGTGCACATGGTATGTAACTCGCTTCACGTGAAAGATAAAGAGATGCGGTTTTCAAAATTAGATTCCCCATGTCCATATTAGTCTAAAAACAAATTTTTATTGATATTGGTTCATGGTAACCATGACTTTGAAATTTACGTGAACTTTAATTCATGCTAATTAAATGTACACGTGATGTGCACATGGTATGTAACTCGCTTCACGTGAAAGATAAAGAGATGCGGTTTTCAAAATTAGATTCCTCATTCCCATATTAGTCTAAAAACAAATTTTTATTGATATTGGTGCATGGTAACCATGACTTTGAAATTTACGTGAACTTTAATTCATGCTAATTAAATGTACACGTGATGTGCACATGGTATGTAACTCGCTTCACGTGAAAGATAAAGAGATGCGGTTTTCAAAATTAGATTCCCCATGTCCATATTAGTCTAAAAACAAATTTTTATTGATATTGGTTCATGGTAACCATGACTTTGAAATTTACTTGAACTTTAATTCATGCTAATTAAATGTACAGGTGATGTGCACATGGTATGTAACTCGCTTCACGTGAAAGATAAAGAGATGCGGTTTCCAAAATTAGATTCCCCATGTCCATATTAGTCTAAAAACAAATTTTTATTGATATTGGTTCATGGTAACCATGACTTTGAAATTTACGTGAACTTTAATTCATGCTAATTAAATGTACACGTGATGTGCACATGGTATGTAACTTGCTTCACGTGAAAGATAAAGAGATGCGGTTTTCAAAATTAGATTCCCCATGTCCATATTAGTCTAAAAACAAATTTTTATTGATATTGGTTCATGGTAACCATGACTTTGAAATTTACGTGAACTTTAATTCATGCTAATTAAATGTACACGTGATGTGCACATGGTATGTAACTCGCTTCACGTGAAAGATAAAGAGATGCGGTTTTCAAAATTAGATTCCCCATGTCCATATTAGTCTAAAAACAAATTTCTATTGATATTGGTTCATGGTAACCATGACTTTGAAATTTACGTGAACTTTAATTCATGCTAATTAAATGTACACGTGATGTGCACATGGTATGTAACTCGCTTCACGTGAAAGATAAAGAGATGCGGTTTTCAAAATTAGATTCCCCATGTCCATATTAGTCTAAAAACAAATTTTTATTGATATTGGTTCATGGTAACCATGACTTTGAAATTTACTTGAACTTTAATTCATGCTAATTAAATGTACACGTGATGTGCACATGGTATGTAACTCGCTTCACGTGAAAGATAAAGAGATGCGGTTTTCAAAATTAGATTCCCCATGTCCATATTAGTCTAAAAACAAATTTTTATTGATATTGGTTCATGGTAACCATGACTTTGAAATTTACGTGAACTTTAATTCATGCTAATTAAATATACACGTGATGTGCACATGGTATGTAACTCGCTTCACGTGAAAGATAAAGAGATGCGGTTTCCAAAATTAGATTCCCCATGTCCATATTAGTCTAAAAACAAATTTTTATTGATATTGGTTCATGGTAACCATGACTTTGAAATTTACGTGAACTTTAATTCATGCTAATTAAATGTACACGTGATGTGCACATGGTATGTAACTCGCTTCACGAGAAAGATAAAGAGATGCGGTTTTCAAAATTAGATTTCCCATGTCCATATTAGTCTAAAAACAAATTTTTATTGATATTGGTTCATGGTAACCATGACTTTGAAATTTACGTGAACTTTAATTCATGCTAATTAAATGTACACGTGATGTGCACATGGTATGTAACTCGCTTCACGTGAAAGATAAACAGATGCGGTGTCCAAAATTAGATTCCCCATGTCCATATTAGTCTAAAAACAAATTTTTATTGATATTAGTTCATGGTAACCATGACTTTGAAATTTACGTGAACTTTAATTCATGCTAATTAAATGTACACGTGATGTGCACATGGTATGTAACTCGCTTCACGTGAAAGATAAAGAGATGCGGTTTTCAAAATTAGATTCCCAATGTCCATATTAGTCTAAAAACAAATTTTTATTGATATTGGTTCATGGTAACCATGACTTTGAAATTTACGTGAACTTTAATTCATGCTAATTAAATGTACACGTGATGTGCACATGGTATGTAACTCGCTTCACGTGAAAGATAAAGAGATGCGGTTTCCAAAATTAGATTCCCCATGTCCATCTTAGTCTAAAAACAAATTTTTATTGATATTAGTTCATGGTAACCATGACTTTGAAATTTACGTGAACTTTAATTCATGCTAATTAAATGTACACGTGATGTGCACATGGTATGTAACTCGCTTCACGTGAAAGATAAAGAGATGCGGTTTTCAAAATTAGATTTCCCATGTCCATATTAGTCTAAAAACAAATTTTTATTGATATTGGTTCATGGTAACCATGACTTTGAAATTTACGTGAACTTTAATTCATGCTAATTAAATGTACACGTGATGTGCACATGGTATGTAACTCGCTTCACGTGAAAGATAAAGAGATGCGGTTTCCAAAATTAGATTCCCCATGTCCATATTAGTCTAAAAACAAATTTTTATTGATATTGGTTCATGGTAACCATGACTTTGAAATTTACGTGAACTTTAATTCATGCTAATTAAATGTACACGTGATGTGCACATGGTATGTAACTCGCTTCACGTGAAAGATAAAGAGATGCGGTTTTCAAAATTAGATTCCCCATGTCCATATTAGTCTGAAAACAAATTTTTATTGATATTGGTGCATGGTAACCATGACTTTGAAATTACACGTGAACTTTAATTCATGCTAATTAAATGTACACGTGATGTGCACATGGTATGTAACTTGCTTCACGTGAAAGATAAAGAGATGCGGTTTTCAAAATTAGATTCCCCATGTCCATATTAGTCTAAAAACAAATTTTTATTGATATTGGTTCATGGTAACCATGACTTTGAAATTTACTTGAACTTTAATTCATGCTAATTAAATGTACACGTGATGTGCACATGGTATGTAACTCGCTTCACGTGAAAGATAAAGAGATGCGGTTTTCAAAATTAGATTCCCCATGTCCATATTAGTCTAAAAACAAATTTTTATTGATATTGGTTCATGGTAACCATGACTTTGAAATTTACGTGAACTTTAATTCATGCTAATTAAATGTACACGTGATGTGCACATGGTATGTAACTCGCTTCACGTGAAAGATAAAGAGATGCGGTTTTCAAAATTAGATTCCCCATGTCCATATTAGTCTAAAAACAAATTTTTATTGATATTGGTTCATGGTAACCATGACTTTGAAATTTACTTGAACTTTAATTCATGCTAATTAAATGTACAGGTGATGTGCACATGGTATGTAACTCGCTTCACGTGAAAGATAAAGAGATGCGGTTTCCAAAATTAGATTCCCCATGTCCATATTAGTCTAAAAACAAATTTTTATTGATATTGGTTCATGGTAACCATGACTTTGAAATTTACGTGAACTTTAATTCATGCTAATTAAATGTACACGTGATGTGCACATGGTATGTAACTTGCTTCACGTGAAAGATAAAGAGATGCGGTTTTCAAAATTAGATTCCCCATGTCCATATTAGTCTAAAAACAAATTTTTATTGATATTGGTTCATGGTAACCATGACTTTGAAATTTACGTGAACTTTAATTCATGCTAATTAAATGTACACGTGATGTGCACATGGTATGTAACTCGCTTCACGTGAAAGATAAAGAGATGCGGTTTTCAAAATTAGATTCCCCATGTCCATATTAGTCTAAAAACAAATTTCTATTGATATTGGTTCATGGTAACCATGACTTTGAAATTTACGTGAACTTTAATTCATGCTAATTAAATGTACACGTGATGTGCACATGGTATGTAACTCGCTTCACGTGAAAGATAAAGAGATGCGGTTTTCAAAATTAGATTCCCCATGTCCATATTAGTCTAAAAACAAATTTTTATTGATATTGGTTCATGGTAACCATGACTTTGAAATTTACGTGAACTTTAATTCATGCTAATTAAATGTACACGTGATGTGCACATGGTATGTAACTCGCTTCACGTGAAAGATAAAGAGATGCGGTTTCCAAAATTAGATTCCCCATGTCCATATTAGTCTAAAAACAAATTTTTATTGATATTGGTTCATGGTAACCATGACTTTGAAATTTACGTGAACTTTAATTCATGCTAATTAAATGTACACGTGATGTGCACATGGTATGTAACTCGCTTCACGAGAAAGATAAAGAGATGCGGTTTTCAAAATTAGATTTCCCATGTCCATATTAGTCTAAAAACAAATTTTTATTGATATTGGTTCATGGTAACCATGACTTTGAAATTTACGTGAACTTTAATTCATGCTAATTAAATGTACACGTGATGTGCACATGGTATGTAACTCGCTTCACGTGAAAGATAAACAGATGCGGTGTCCAAAATTAGATTCCCCATGTCCATATTAGTCTAAAAACAAATTTTTATTGATATTAGTTCATGGTAACCATGACTTTGAAATTTACGTGAACTTTAATTCATGCTAATTAAATGTACACGTGATGTGCACATGGTATGTAACTCGCTTCACGTGAAAGATAAAGAGATGCGGTTTTCAAAATTAGATTCCCAATGTCCATATTAGTCTAAAAACAAATTTTTATTGATATTGGTTCATGGTAACCATGACTTTGAAATTTACGTGAACTTTAATTCATGCTAATTAAATGTACACGTGATGTGCACATGGTATGTAACTCGCTTCACGTGAAAGATAAAGAGATGCGGTTTCCAAAATTAGATTCCCCATGTCCATCTTAGTCTAAAAACAAATTTTTATTGATATTAGTTCATGGTAACCATGACTTTGAAATTTACGTGAACTTTAATTCATGCTAATTAAATGTACACGTGATGTGCACATGGTATGTAACTCGCTTCACGTGAAAGATAAAGAGATGCGGTTTTCAAAATTAGATTTCCCATGTCCATATTAGTCTAAAAACAAATTTTTATTGATATTGGTTCATGGTAACCATGACTTTGAAATTTACGTGAACTTTAATTCATGCTAATTAAATGTACACGTGATGTGCACATGGTATGTAACTCGCTTCACGTGAAAGATAAAGAGATGCGGTTTCCAAAATTAGATTCCCCATGTCCATATTAGTCTAAAAACAAATTTTTATTGATATTGGTTCATGGTAACCATGACTTTGAAATTTACGTGAACTTTAATTCATGCTAATTAAATGTACACGTGATGTGCACATGGTATGTAACTCGCTTCACGTGAAAGATAAAGAGATGCGGTTTTCAAAATTAGATTCCCCATGTCCATATTAGTCTGAAAACAAATTTTTATTGATATTGGTGCATGGTAACCATGACTTTGAAATTACACGTGAACTTTAATTCATGCTAATTAAATGTACACGTGATGTGCACATGGTATGTAACTTGCTTCACGTGAAAGATAAAGAGATGCGGTTTTCAAAATTAGATTCCCCATGTCCATATTAGTCTAAAAACAAATTTTTATTGATATTGGTTCATGGTAACCATGACTTTGAAATTTACTTGAACTTTAATTCATGCTAATTAAATGTACACGTGATGTGCACATGGTATGTAACTCGCTTCACGTGAAAGATAAAGAGATGCGGTTTTCAAAATTAGATTCCCCATGTCCATATTAGTCTAAAAACAAATTTTTATTGATATTGGTTCATGGTAACCATGACTTTGAAATTTACGTGAACTTTAATTCATGCTAATTAAATGTACACGTGATGTGCACATGGTATGTAACTCGCTTCACGTGAAAGATAAACAGATGCGGTTTCCAAAATTAGATTCCCCATGTCCATATTAGTCTAAAAACAAATTTTTATTGATATTGGTTCATGGTAACCATGACTTTGAAATTTACGTGAACTTTAATTCATGCTAATTAAATGTACACGTGATGTGCACATGGTATGTAACTCGCTTCACGAGAAAGATAAAGAGATGCGGTTTTCAAAATTAGATTTCCCATGTCCATATTAGTCTAAAAACAAATTTTTATTGATATTGGTTCATGGTAACCATGACTTTGAAATTTACGTGAACTTTAATTCATGCTAATTAAATGTACACGTGATGTGCACATGGTATGTAACTCGCTTCACGTGAAAGATAAACAGATGCGGTGTCCAAAATTAGATTCCCCATGTCCATATTAGTCTAAAAACAAATTTTTATTGATATTGGTTCATGGTAACCATGACTTTGAAATTTACGTGAACTTTAATTCATGCTAATTAAATGTACACGTGATGTGCACATGGTATGTAACTCGCTTCACGTGAAAGATAAACAGATGCGGTGTCCAAAATTAGATTCCCCATGTCCATATTAGTCTAAAAACAAATTTTTATTGATATTGGTTCATGGTAACCATGACTTTGAAATTTACGTGAACTTTAATTCATGCTAATTAAATGTACACGTGATGTGCACATGGTATGTAACTCGCTTCACGTGAAAGATAAAGAGATGCGGTTTTCAAAATTAGATTCCCAATGTCCATATTAGTCTAAAAACAAATTTTTATTGATATTGGTGCATGGTAACCATGACTTTGAAATTTACGTGAACTTTAATTCATGCTAATTAAATGTACACGTGATGTGCACATGGTATGTAACTCGCTTCACGTGAAAGATAAAGAGATGCGGTTTTCAAAATTAGATTCCCCATGTCCATATTAGTCTAAAAACAAATTTTTATTGATATTGGTTCATGGTAACCATGACTTTGAAATTTACGTGAACTTTAATTCATGCTAATTAAATGTACACGTGATGTGCACATGGTATGTAACTCGCTTCACGTGAAAGATAAAGAGATGCGGTTTTCAAAATTAGATTCCCCATGTCCATATTAGTCTAAAAACAAATTTTTATTGATATTGGTTCATGGTAACCATGACTTTGAAATTTACTTGAACTTTAATTCATGCTAATTAAATGTACACGTGATGTGCACATGGTATGTAACTCGCTTCACGTGAAAGATAAAGAGATGCGGTTTCCAAAATTAGATTCCCCATGTCCATATTAGTCTAAAAACAAATTTTTATTGATATTGGTTCATGGTAACCATGACTTTGAAATTTACGTGAACTTTAATTCATGCTAATTAAATGTACACGTGATGTGCACATGGTATGTAACTTGCTTCACGTGAAAGATAAAGAGATGCGGTTTTCAAAATTAGATTCCCCATGTCCATATTAGTCTAAAAACAAATTTTTATTGATATTGGTTCATGGTAACCATGACTTTGAAATTTACGTGAACTTTAATTCATGCTAATTAAATGTACACGTGATGTGCACATGGTATGTAACTCGCTTCACGTGAAAGATAAAGAGATGCGGTTTTCAAAATTAGATTCCCCATGTCCATATTAGTCTAAAAACAAATTTCTATTGATATTGGTTCATGGTAACCATGACTTTGAAATTTACGTGAACTTTAATTCATGCTAATTAAATGTACACGTGATGTGCACATGGTATGTAACTCGCTTCACGTGAAAGATAAAGAGATGCGGTTTTCAAAATTAGATTCCCCATGTCCATATTAGTCTAAAAACAAATTTTTATTGATATTGGTTCATGGTAACCATGACTTTGAAATTTACTTGAACTTTAATTCATGCTAATTAAATGTACACGTGATGTGCACATGGTATGTAACTCGCTTCACGTGAAAGATAAAGAGATGCGGTTTTCAAAATTAGATTCCCCATGTCCATATTAGTCTAAAAACAAATTTTTATTGATATTGGTTCATGGTAACCATGACTTTGAAATTTACGTGAACTTTAATTCATGCTAATTAAATGTACACGTGATGTGCACATGGTATGTAACTCGCTTCACGTGAAAGATAAAGAGATGCGGTTTCCAAAATTAGATTCCCCATGTCCATATTAGTCTAAAAACAAATTTTTATTGATATTGGTTCATGGTAACCATGACTTTGAAATTTACGTGAACTTTAATTCATGCTAATTAAATGTACACGTGATGTGCACATGGTATGTAACTCGCTTCACGAGAAAGATAAAGAGATGCGGTTTTCAAAATTAGATTTCCCATGTCCATATTAGTCTAAAAACAAATTTTTATTGATATTGGTTCATGGTAACCATGACTTTGAAATTTACGTGAACTTTAATTCATGCTAATTAAATGTACACGTGATGTGCACATGGTATGTAACTCGCTTCACGTGAAAGATAAACAGATGCGGTGTCCAAAATTAGATTCCCCATGTCCATATTAGTCTAAAAACAAATTTTTATTGATATTAGTTCATGGTAACCATGACTTTGAAATTTACGTGAACTTTAATTCATGCTAATTAAATGTACACGTGATGTGCACATGGTATGTAACTCGCTTCACGTGAAAGATAAAGAGATGCGGTTTTCAAAATTAGATTCCCAATGTCCATATTAGTCTAAAAACAAATTTTTATTGATATTGGTTCATGGTAACCATGACTTTGAAATTTACGTGAACTTTAATTCATGCTAATTAAATGTACACGTGATGTGCACATGGTATGTAACTCGCTTCACGTGAAAGATAAAGAGATGCGGTTTCCAAAATTAGATTCCCCATGTCCATATTAGTCTAAAAACAAATTTTTATTGATATTGGTTCATGGTAACCATGACTTTGAAATTTACGTGAACTTTAATTCATGCTAATTAAATGTACACGTGATGTGCACATGGTATGTAACTCGCTTCACGAGAAAGATAAAGAGATGCGGTTTTCAAAATTAGATTTCCCATGTCCATATTAGTCTAAAAACAAATTTTTATTGATATTGGTTCATGGTAACCATGACTTTGAAATTTACGTGAACTTTAATTCATGCTAATTAAATGTACACGTGATGTGCACATGGTATGTAACTCGCTTCACGTGAAAGATAAACAGATGCGGTGTCCAAAATTAGATTCCCCATGTCCATATTAGTCTAAAAACAAATTTTTATTGATATTGGTTCATGGTAACCATGACTTTGAAATTTACGTGAACTTTAATTCATGCTAATTAAATGTACACGTGATGTGCACATGGTATGTAACTCGCTTCACGTGAAAGATAAAGAGATGCGGTTTTCAAAATTAGATTCCCAATGTCCATATTAGTCTAAAAACAAATTTTTATTGATATTGGTGCATGGTAACCATGACTTTGAAATTTACGTGAACTTTAATTCATGCTAATTAAATGTACACGTGATGTGCACATGGTATG
This sequence comes from Auanema rhodensis, assembly GCA_964057225.1. Classification (NCBI taxonomy): domain Eukaryota; kingdom Metazoa; phylum Nematoda; class Chromadorea; order Rhabditida; family Rhabditidae; genus Auanema; species Auanema rhodense. The sequence continues at coordinate 710,688 of OZ059899.1, read as the reverse complement.
TAACTCGCTTCACGTGAAAGATAAAGAGATGCGGTTTTCAAAATTAGATTCCCCATGTCCATATTAGTCTAAAAACAAATTTTTATTGATATTGGTTCATGGTAACCATGACTTTGAAATTTACGTGAACTTTAATTCATGCTAATTAAATGTACACGTGATGTGCACATGGTATGTAACTCGCTTCACGTGAAAGATAAACAGATGCGGTTTCCAAAATTAGATTCCCCATGTCCATATTAGTCTAAAAACAAATTTTTATTGATATTGGTTCATGGTAACCATGACTTTGAAATTTACGTGAACTTTAATTCATGCTAATTAAATGTACACGTGATGTGCACATGGTATGTAACTCGCTTCACGAGAAAGATAAAGAGATGCGGTTTTCAAAATTAGATTTCCCATGTCCATATTAGTCTAAAAACAAATTTTTATTGATATTGGTTCATGGTAACCATGACTTTGAAATTTACGTGAACTTTAATTCATGCTAATTAAATGTACACGTGATGTGCACATGGTATGTAACTCGCTTCACGTGAAAGATAAACAGATGCGGTGTCCAAAATTAGATTCCCCATGTCCATATTAGTCTAAAAACAAATTTTTATTGATATTGGTTCATGGTAACCATGACTTTGAAATTTACGTGAACTTTAATTCATGCTAATTAAATGTACACGTGATGTGCACATGGTATGTAACTCGCTTCACGTGAAAGATAAACAGATGCGGTGTCCAAAATTAGATTCCCCATGTCCATATTAGTCTAAAAACAAATTTTTATTGATATTGGTTCATGGTAACCATGACTTTGAAATTTACGTGAACTTTAATTCATGCTAATTAAATGTACACGTGATGTGCACATGGTATGTAACTCGCTTCACGTGAAAGATAAAGAGATGCGGTTTTCAAAATTAGATTCCCAATGTCCATATTAGTCTAAAAACAAATTTTTATTGATATTGGTTCATGGTAACCATGACTTTGAAATTTACGTGAACTTTAATTCATGCTAATTAAATGTACACGTGATGTGCACATGGTATGTAACTCGCTTCACGTGAAAGATAAAGAGATGCGGTTTCCAAAATTAGATTCCCCATGTCCATATTAGTCTAAAAACAAATTTTTATTGATATTAGTTCATGGTAACCATGACTTTGAAATTTACGTGAACTTTAATTCATGCTAATTAAATGTACACGTGATGTGCACATGGTATGTAACTCGCTTCACGTGAAAGATAAAGAGATGCGGTTTTCAAAATTAGATTCCCCATGTCCATATTAGTCTAAAAACAAATTTTTATTGATATTGGTTCATGGTAACCATGACTTTGAAATTTACGTGAACTTTAATTCATGCTAATTAAATGTACACGTGATGTGCACATGGTATGTAACTCGCTTCACGTGAAAGATAAAGAGATGCGGTTTCCAAAATTAGATTCCCCATGTCCATATTAGTCTAAAAACAAATTTTTATTGATATTGGTTCATGGTAACCATGACTTTGAAATTTACGTGAACTTTAATTCATGCTAATTAAATGTACACGTGATGTGCACATGGTATGTAACTCGCTTCACGTGAAAGATAAAGAGATGCGGTTTTCAAAATTAGATTCCCCATGTCCATATTAGTCTAAAAACAAATTTTTATTGATATTGGTTCATGGTAACCATGACTTTGAAATTTACGTGAACTTTAATTCATGCTAATTAAATGTACACGTGATGTGCACATGGTATGTAACTCGCTTCACGTGGAAGATAAAGAGATGCGGTTTTCAAAATTAGATTCCCCATGTCCATATTAGTCTGAAAACAAATTTTTATTGATATTGGTGCATGGTAACCATGACTTTGAAATTTACGTGAACTTTAATTCATGCTAATTAAATGTACACGTGATGTGCACATGGTATGTAACTTGCTTCACGTGAAAGATAAAGAGATGCGGTTTTCAAAATTAGATTCCCCATGTCCATATTAGTCTAAAAACAAATTTTTATTGATATTGGTTCATGGTAACCATGACTTTGAAATTTACGTGAACTTTAATTCATGCTAATTAAATGTACACGTGATGTGCACATGGTATGTAACTCGCTTCATGTGAAAGATAAAGAGATGCGGTTTTCAAAATTAGATTCCCCATGTCCATATTAGTCTAAAAACAAATTTTTATTGATATTGGTTCATGGTAACCATGACTTTGAAATTTACGTGAACTTTAATTCATGCTAATTAAATGTACACGTGATGTGCACATGGTATGTAACTCGCTTCACGTGAAAGATAAAGAGATGCGGTTTTCAAAATTAGATTCCCCATGTCCATATTAGTCTAAAAACAAATTTTTATTGATATTGGTTCATGGTAACCATGACTTTGAAATTTACTTGAACTTTAATTCATGCTAATTAAATGTACACGTGATGTGCACATGGTATGTAACTCGCTTCACGTGAAAGATAAAGAGATGCGGTTTTCAAAATTAGATTCCCCATGTCCATATTAGTCTAAAAACAAATTTTTATTGATATTGGTTCATGGTAACCATGACTTTGAAATTTACGTGAACTTTAATTCATGCTAATTAAATGTACACGTGATGTGCACATGGTATGTAACTCGCTTCACGTGAAAGATAAAGAGATGCGGTTTCCAAAATTAGATTCCCCATGTCCATATTAGTCTAAAAACAAATTTTTATTGATATTGGTTCATGGTAACCATGACTTTGAAATTTACGTGAACTTTAATTCATGCTAATTAAATGTACACGTGATGTGCACATGGTATGTAACTCGCTTCACGTGAAAGATAAAGAGATGCGGTTTTCAAAATTAGATTCCCCATGTCCATATTAGTCTAAAAACAAATTTTTATTGATATTGGTTCATGGTAACCATGACTTTGAAATTTACGTGAACTTTAATTCATGCTAATTAAATGTACACGTGATGTGCACATGGTATGTAACTCGCTTCACGTGAAAGATAAAGAGATGCGGTTTCCAAAATTAGATTCCCCATGTCCATATTAGTCTAAAAACAAATTTTTATTGATATTGGTTCATGGTAACCATGACTTTGAAATTTACGTGAACTTTAATTCATGCTAATTAAATGTACACGTGATGTGCACATGGTATGTAACTCGCTTCACGTGAAAGATAAAGAGATGCGGTTTCCAAAATTAGATTCCCCATGTCCATATTAGTCTAAAAACAAATTTTTATTGATATTAGTTCATGGTAACCATGACTTTGAAATTTACGTGAACTTTAATTCATGCTAATTAAATGTACACGTGATGTGCACATGGTATGTAACTCGCTTCACGTGAAAGATAAAGAGATGCGGTTTTCAAAATTAGATTCCCCATGTCCATATTAGTCTAAAAACAAATTTTTATTGATATTGGTTCATGGTAACCATGACTTTGAAATTTACGTGAACTTTAATTCATGCTAATTAAATGTACACGTGATGTGCACATGGTATGTAACTCGCTTCACGTGAAAGATAAAGAGATGCGGTTTCCAAAATTAGATTCCCCATGTCTATATTAGTCTAAAAACAAATTTTTATTGATATTGGTTCATGGTAACCATGACTTTGAAATTTACGTGAACTTTAATTCATGCTAATTAAATGTACACGTGATGTGCACATGGTATGTAACTCGCTTCACGAGAAAGATAAAGAGATGCGGTTTTCAAAATTAGATTTCCCATGTCCATATTAGTCTAAAAACAAATTTTTATTGATATTGGTTCATGGTAACCATGACTTTGAAATTTACTTGAACTTTAATTCATGCTAATTAAATGTACACGTGATGTGCACATGGTATGTAACTCGCTTCACGTGAAAGATAAAGAGATGCGGTTTTCAAAATTAGATTCCCCATGTCCATATTAGTCTAAAAACAAATTTTTATTGATATTGGTTCATGGTAACCATGACTTTGAAATTTACGTGAACTTTAATTCATGCTAATTAAATGTACACGTGATGTGCACATGGTATGTAACTCGCTTCACGTGAAAGATAAAGAGATGCGGTTTCCAAAATTAGATTCCCCATGTCCATATTAGTCTAAAAACAAATTTTTATTGATATTGGTTCATGGTAACCATGACTTTGAAATTTACGTGAACTTTAATTCATGCTAATTAAATGTACACGTGATGTGCACATGGTATGTAACTCGCTTCACGTGAAAGATAAAGAGATGCGGTTTCCAAAATTAGATTCCCCATGTCCATATTAGTCTAAAAACAAATTTTTATTGATATTAGTTCATGGTAACCATGACTTTGAAATTTACGTGAACTTTAATTCATGCTAATTAAATGTACACGTGATGTGCACATGGTATGTAACTCGCTTCACGTGAAAGATAAAGAGATGCGGTTTTCAAAATTAGATTCCCCATGTCCATATTAGTCTAAAAACAAATTTTTATTGATATTGGTTCATGGTAACCATGACTTTGAAATTTACGTGAACTTTAATTCATGCTAATTAAATGTACACGTGATGTGCACATGGTATGTAACTCGCTTCACGTGAAAGATAAAGAGATGCGGTTTCCAAAATTAGATTCCCCATGTCTATATTAGTCTAAAAACAAATTTTTATTGATATTGGTTCATGGTAACCATGACTTTGAAATTTACGTGAACTTTAATTCATGCTAATTAAATGTACACGTGATGTGCACATGGTATGTAACTCGCTTCACGAGAAAGATAAAGAGATGCGGTTTTCAAAATTAGATTTCCCATGTCCATATTAGTCTAAAAACAAATTTTTATTGATATTGGTTCATGGTAACCATGACTTTGAAATTTACTTGAACTTTAATTCATGCTAATTAAATGTACACGTGATGTGCACATGGTATGTAACTCGCTTCACGTGAAAGATAAACAGATGCGGTGTCCAAAATTAGATTACCCATGTCCATATTAGTCTAAAAACAAATTTTTATTGATATTGGTTCATGGTAACCATGACTTTGAAATTTACGTGAACTTTAATTCATGCTAATTAAATGTACACGTGATGTGCACATGGTATGTAACTCGCTTCACGTGAAAGATAAAGAGATGCGGTTTTCAAAATTAGATTCCCAATGTCCATATTAGTCTAAAAACAAATTTTTATTGATATTGGTTCATGGTAACCATGACTTTGAAATTTACGTGAACTTTAATTCATGCTAATTAAATGTACACGTGATGTGCACATGGTATGTAACTCGCTTCACGTGAAAGATAAAGAGATGCGGTTTCCAAAATTAGATTCCCCATGTCCATATTAGTCTAAAAACAAATTTTTATTGATATTAGTTCATGGTAACCATGACTTTGAAATTTACGTGAACTTTAATTCATGCTAATTAAATGTACACGTGATGTGCACATGGTATGTAACTCGCTTCACGTGAAAGATAAAGAGATGCGGTTTTCAAAATTAGATTCCCCATGTCCATATTAGTCTAAAAACAAATTTTTATTGATATTGGTTCATGGTAACCATGACTTTGAAATTTACGTGAACTTTAATTCATGCTAATTAAATGTACACGTGATGTGCACATGGTATGTAACTCGCTTCACGTGAAAGATAAAGAGATGCGGTTTCCAAAATCAGATTCCCCATGTCTATATTAGTCTAAAAACAAATTTTTATTGATATTGGTTCATGGTAACCATGACTTTGAAATTTACGTGAACTTTAATTCATGCTAATTAAATGTACACGTGATGTGCACATGGTATGTAACTCGCTTCACGTGAAAGATAAAGAGATGCGGTTTTCAAAATTAGATTCCCCAAGTCCATATTAGTCTGAAAACAAATTTTTATTGATATTGGTGCATGGTAACCATGACTTTGAAATTTACGTGAACTTTAATTCATGCTAATTAAATGTACACGTGATGTGCACATGGTATGTAACTTGCTTCACGTGAAAGATAAAGAGATGCGGTTTTCAAAATTAGATTCCCCATGTCCATATTAGTCTAAAAACAAATTTTTATTGATATTGGTTCATGGTAACCATGACTTTGAAATTTACGTGAACTTTAATTCATGCTAATTAAATGTACACGTGATGTGCACATGGTATGTAACTCGCTTCACGTGGAAGATAAAGAGATGCGGTTTTCAAAATTAGATTCCCCATGTCCATATTAGTCTGAAAACAAATTTTTATTGATATTGGTGCATGGTAACCATGACTTTGAAATTTACGTGAACTTTAATTCATGCTAATTAAATGTACACGTGATGTGCACATGGTATGTAACTTGCTTCACGTGAAAGATAAAGAGATGCGGTTTTCAAAATTAGATTCCCCATGTCCATATTAGTCTAAAAACAAATTTTTATTGATATTGGTTCATGGTAACCATGACTTTGAAATTTACGTGAACTTTAATTCATGCTAATTAAATGTACACGTGATGTGCACATGGTATGTAACTCGCTTCACGTGAAAGATAAAGAGATGCGGTTTCCAAAATTAGATTCCCCATGTCCATATTAGTCTAAAAACAAATTTTTATTGATATTGGTTCATGGTAACCATGACTTTGAAATTTACTTGAACTTTAATTCATGCTAATTAAATGTACACGTGATGTGCACATGGTATGTAACTCGCTTCACGTGAAAGATAAAGAGATGCGGTTTTCAAAATTAGATTCCCCATGTCCATATTAGTCTAAAAACAAATTTTTATTGATATTGGTTCATGGTAACCATGACTTTGAAATTTACGTGAACTTTAATTCATGCTAATTAAATGTACACGTGATGTGCACATGGTATGTAACTCGCTTCACGTGAAAGATAAAGAGATGCGGTTTCCAAAATTAGATTCCCCATGTCCATATTAGTCTAAAAACAAATTTTTATTGATATTGGTTCATGGTAACCATGACTTTGAAATTTACGTGAACTTTAATTCATGCTAATTAAATGTACACGTGATGTGCACATGGTATGTAACTCGCTTCACGAGAAAGATAAAGAGATGCGGTTTTCAAAATTAGATTTCCCATGTCCATATTAGTCTAAAAACAAATTTTTATTGATATTGGTTCATGGTAACCATGACTTTGAAATTTACTTGAACTTTAATTCATGCTAATTAAATGTACACGTGATGTGCACATGGTATGTAACTCGCTTCACGTGAAAGATAAACAGATGCGGTGTCCAAAATTAGATTACCCATGTCCATATTAGTCTAAAAACAAATTTTTATTGATATTGGTTCATGGTAACCATGACTTTGAAATTTACGTGAACTTTAATTCATGCTAATTAAATGTACACGTGATGTGCACATGGTATGTAACTCGCTTCACGTGAAAGATAAAGAGATGCGGTTTTCAAAATTAGATTCCCAATGTCCATATTAGTCTAAAAACAAATTTTTATTGATATTGGTTCATGGTAACCATGACTTTGAAATTTACGTGAACTTTAATTCATGCTAATTAAATGTACACGTGATGTGCACATGGTATGTAACTCGCTTCACGTGAAAGATAAAGAGATGCGGTTTCCAAAATTAGATTCCCCATGTCCATATTAGTCTAAAAACAAATTTTTATTGATATTAGTTCATGGTAACCATGACTTTGAAATTTACGTGAACTTTAATTCATGCTAATTAAATGTACACGTGATGTGCACATGGTATGTAACTCGCTTCACGTGAAAGATAAAGAGATGCGGTTTTCAAAATTAGATTCCCCATGTCCATATTAGTCTAAAAACAAATTTTTATTGATATTGGTTCATGGTAACCATGACTTTGAAATTTACGTGAACTTTAATTCATGCTAATTAAATGTACACGTGATGTGCACATGGTATGTAACTCGCTTCACGTGAAAGATAAAGAGATGCGGTTTCCAAAATTAGATTCCCCATGTCTATATTAGTCTAAAAACAAATTTTTATTGATATTGGTTCATGGTAACCATGACTTTGAAATTTACGTGAACTTTAATTCATGCTAATTAAATGTACACGTGATGTGCACATGGTATGTAACTCGCTTCACGTGAAAGATAAAGAGATGCGGTTTTCAAAATTAGATTCCCCATGTCCATATTAGTCTAAAAACAAATTTTTATTGATATTAGTTCATGGTAACCATGACTTTGAAATTTACGTGCACTTTAATTTATGCTAATTAAATGTACACGTGATGTGCACTTGGTATGTAACTCGCTTCACGTGAAAGATAAAGAGATGCGGTTTTCAAAATTAGAATCCCCATGTCCAAATTTTTATTGATATTGGTTCATGGTAACCATGACTTTGAAATTTAGGTGAACTTTAATTTATGCTAATTAAATGTACACGTGATGTGCACATGGTATGTAACTCGCTTCACGTGAAAGATAAAGAGATGCGGTTTTCAAAATTAGATTCCCCATGTCCATATTAGTATAAAAACAAATTTTTATTGATATTAGTTCATGGTAACCATGACTTTGAAATTTACGTGAACTTTAATTCATGCTAATTAAATGTACACGTGATGTGCACATGGTATGTAACTCGCTTCACGTGAAAGATAAAGAGATGCGGTTTCCAAAATTAGATTCCCCATGTCTATATTAGTCTAAAAACAAATTTTTATTGATATTGGTTCATGGTAACCATGACTTTGAAATTTACGTGAACTTTAATTCATGCTAATTAAATGTACACGTGATGTGCACATGGTATGTAACTCGCTTCACGTGAAAGATAAAGAGATGCGGTTTTCAAAATTAGATTCCCCATGTCCATATTAGTCTAAAAACAAATTTTTATTGATATTGGTTCATGGTAACCATGACTTTGAAATTTACGTGAACTTTAATTCATGCTAATTAAATGTACACGTGATGTGCACATGGTATGTAACTCGCTTCACGTGGAAGATAAAGAGATGCGGTTTTCAAAATTAGATTCCCCATGTCCATATTAGTCTGAAAACAAATTTTTATTGATATTGGTGCATGGTAACCATGACTTTGAAATTTACGTGAACTTTAATTTATGCTAATTAAATGTACACGTGAAGTGCACATGGTATGTAACTCGCTTCACGTGAAAGATAAAGAGATGCGGTTTTCAAAATTAGATTCCCCATGTCCATATTAGTCTGAAAACAAATTTTTATTGATATTGGTGCATGGTAACCATGACTTTGAAATTTACGTGAACTTTAATTCATGCTAATTAAATGTACACGTGATGTGCACATGGTATGTAACTTGCTTCACGTGAAAGATAAAGAGATGCGGTTTTCAAAATTAGATTCCCCATGTCCATATTAGTCTAAAAACAAATTTTTATTGATATTGGTTCATGGTAACCATGACTTTGAAATTTACGTGAACTTTAATTTATGCTAATTAAATGTACACGTGATGTGCACTTGGTATGTAACTCGCTTCACGTGAAAGATAAAGAGATGCGGTTTTCAAAATTAGATTCCCCATGTCCATATTAGTCTAAAAACAAATTTTTATTGATATTGGTTCATGGTAACCATGACTTTGAAATTTACGTGAACTTTAATTCATGCTAATTAAATGTACACGTGATGTGCACATGGTATGTAACTCGCTTCACGTGAAAGATAAAGAGATGCGGTTTCCAAAATTAGATTCCCCATGTCCATATTAGTCTAAAAACAAATTTTTATTGATATTGGTTCATGGTAACCATGACTTTGAAATTTACTTGAACTTTAATTCATGCTAATTAAATGTACACGTGATGTGCACATGGTATGTAACTCGCTTCACGTGAAAGATAAAGAGATGCGGTTTTCAAAATTAGATTCCCCATGTCCATATTAGTCTAAAAACAAATTTTTATTGATATTGGTTCATGGTAACCATGACTTTGAAATTTACGTGAACTTTAATTCATGCTAATTAAATGTACACGTGATGTGCACATGGTATGTAACTCGCTTCACGTGAAAGATAAAGAGATGCGGTTTCCAAAATTAGATTCCCCATGTCCATATTAGTCTAAAAACAAATTTTTATTGATATTGGTTCATGGTAACCATGACTTTGAAATTTACGTGAACTTTAATTCATGCTAATTAAATGTACACGTGATGTGCACATGGTATGTAACTCGCTTCACGAGAAAGATAAAGAGATGCGGTTTTCAAAATTAGATTTCCCATGTCCATATTAGTCTAAAAACAAATTTTTATTGATATTGGTTCATGGTAACCATGACTTTGAAATTTACTTGAACTTTAATTCATGCTAATTAAATGTACACGTGATGTGCACATGGTATGTAACTCGCTTCACGTGAAAGATAAACAGATGCGGTGTCCAAAATTAGATTACCCATGTCCATATTAGTCTAAAAACAAATTTTTATTGATATTGGTTCATGGTAACCATGACTTTGAAATTTACGTGAACTTTAATTCATGCTAATTAAATGTACACGTGATGTGCACATGGTATGTAACTCGCTTCACGTGAAAGATAAAGAGATGCGGTTTTCAAAATTAGATTCCCAATGTCCATATTAGTCTAAAAACAAATTTTTATTGATATTGGTTCATGGTAACCATGACTTTGAAATTTACGTGAACTTTAATTCATGCTAATTAAATGTACACGTGATGTGCACATGGTATGTAACTCGCTTCACGTGAAAGATAAAGAGATGCGGTTTCCAAAATTAGATTCCCCATGTCCATATTAGTCTAAAAACAAATTTTTATTGATATTAGTTCATGGTAACCATGACTTTGAAATTTACGTGAACTTTAATTCATGCTAATTAAATGTACACGTGATGTGCACATGGTATGTAACTCGCTTCACGTGAAAGATAAAGAGATGCGGTTTTCAAAATTAGATTCCCCATGTCCATATTAGTCTAAAAACAAATTTTTATTGATATTGGTTCATGGTAACCATGACTTTGAAATTTACGTGAACTTTAATTCATGCTAATTAAATGTACACGTGATGTGCACATGGTATGTAACTCGCTTCACGTGAAAGATAAAGAGATGCGGTTTCCAAAATTAGATTCCCCATGTCTATATTAGTCTAAAAACAAATTTTTATTGATATTGGTTCATGGTAACCATGACTTTGAAATTTACGTGAACTTTAATTCATGCTAATTAAATGTACACGTGATGTGCACATGGTATGTAACTCGCTTCACGTGAAAGATAAAGAGATGCGGTTTCCAAAATTAGATTCCCCATGTCCATATTAGTCTAAAAACAAATTTTTATTGATATTGGTTCATGGTAACCATGACTTTGAAATTTACGTGAACTTTAATTCATGCTAATTAAATGTACACGTGATGTGCACATGGTATGTAACTCGCTTCACGAGAAAGATAAAGAGATGCGGTTTTCAAAATTAGATTTCCCATGTCCATATTAGTCTAAAAACAAATTTTTATTGATATTGGTTCATGGTAACCATGACTTTGAAATTTACTTGAACTTTAATTCATGCTAATTAAATGTACACGTGATGTGCACATGGTATGTAACTCGCTTCACGTGAAAGATAAACAGATGCGGTGTCCAAAATTAGATTACCCATGTCCATATTAGTCTAAAAACAAATTTTTATTGATATTGGTTCATGGTAACCATGACTTTGAAATTTACGTGAACTTTAATTCATGCTAATTAAATGTACACGTGATGTGCACATGGTATGTAACTCGCTTCACGTGAAAGATAAAGAGATGCGGTTTTCAAAATTAGATTCCCAATGTCCATATTAGTCTAAAAACAAATTTTTATTGATATTGGTTCATGGTAACCATGACTTTGAAATTTACGTGAACTTTAATTCATGCTAATTAAATGTACACGTGATGTGCACATGGTATGTAACTCGCTTCACGTGAAAGATAAAGAGATGCGGTTTCCAAAATTAGATTCCCCATGTCCATATTAGTCTAAAAACAAATTTTTATTGATATTAGTTCATGGTAACCATGACTTTGAAATTTACGTGAACTTTAATTCATGCTAATTAAATGTACACGTGATGTGCACATGGTATGTAACTCGCTTCACGTGAAAGATAAAGAGATGCGGTTTTCAAAATTAGATTCCCCATGTCCATATTAGTCTAAAAACAAATTTTTATTGATATTGGTTCATGGTAACCATGACTTTGAAATTTACGTGAACTTTAATTCATGCTAATTAAATGTACACGTGATGTGCACATGGTATGTAACTCGCTTCACGTGAAAGATAAAGAGATGCGGTTTCCAAAATTAGATTCCCCATGTCTATATTAGTCTAAAAACAAATTTTTATTGATATTGGTTCATGGTAACCATGACTTTGAAATTTACGTGAACTTTAATTCATGCTAATTAAATGTACACGTGATGTGCACATGGTATGTAACTCGCTTCACGTGAAAGATAAAGAGATGCGGTTTTCAAAATTAGATTCCCCATGTCCATATTAGTCTAAAAACAAATTTTTATTGATATTAGTTCATGGTAACCATGACTTTGAAATTTACGTGCACTTTAATTTATGCTAATTAAATGTACACGTGATGTGCACTTGGTATGTAACTCGCTTCACGTGAAAGATAAAGAGATGCGGTTTTCAAAATTAGAATCCCCATGTCCAAATTTTTATTGATATTGGTTCATGGTAACCATGACTTTGAAATTTAGGTGAACTTTAATTTATGCTAATTAAATGTACACGTGATGTGCACATGGTATGTAACTCGCTTCACGTGAAAGATAAAGAGATGCGGTTTTCAAAATTAGATTCCCCATGTCCATATTAGTATAAAAACAAATTTTTATTGATATTAGTTCATGGTAACCATGACTTTGAAATTTACGTGAACTTTAATTCATGCTAATTAAATGTACACGTGATGTGCACATGGTATGTAACTCGCTTCACGTGAAAGATAAAGAGATGCGGTTTCCAAAATTAGATTCCCCATGTCTATATTAGTCTAAAAACAAATTTTTATTGATATTGGTTCATGGTAACCATGACTTTGAAATTTACGTGAACTTTAATTCATGCTAATTAAATGTACACGTGATGTGCACATGGTATGTAACTCGCTTCACGTGAAAGATAAAGAGATGCGGTTTTCAAAATTAGATTCCCCATGTCCATATTAGTCTAAAAACAAATTTTTATTGATATTGGTTCATGGTAACCATGACTTTGAAATTTACGTGAACTTTAATTCATGCTAATTAAATGTACACGTGATGTGCACATGGTATGTAACTCGCTTCACGTGGAAGATAAAGAGATGCGGTTTTCAAAATTAGATTCCCCATGTCCATATTAGTCTGAAAACAAATTTTTATTGATATTGGTGCATGGTAACCATGACTTTGAAATTTACGTGAACTTTAATTTATGCTAATTAAATGTACACGTGAAGTGCACATGGTATGTAACTCGCTTCACGTGAAAGATAAAGAGATGCGGTTTTCAAAATTAGATTCCCCATGTCCATATTAGTCTGAAAACAAATTTTTATTGATATTGGTGCATGGTAACCATGACTTTGAAATTTACGTGAACTTTAATTTATGCTAATTAAATGTACACGTGATGTGCACATGGTATGTAACTCGCTTCACGTGAAAGATAAAGAGATGCGGTTTTCAAAATTAGATTCCCCATGTCCATATTAGTCTAAAAACAAATTTTTATTGATATTGGTGCATGGTAACCATGACTTTGAAATTTACGTGAACTTTAATTTATGCTAATTAAATGTACACGTGATGTGAAATTGGTATGTAACTCGCTTCACGTGAAAGATAAAGAGATGCGGTTTTCAAAATTAGATTCCCCATGTCCATATTAGTCTAAAAACAAATTTTTATTGATATTGGTTCATGGTAACCATGACTTTGAAATTTACGTGAACTTTAATTTATGCTAATTAAATGTACACGTGATGTGCACTTGGTATGTAACTCGCTTCACGTGAAAGATAAAGAGATGCGGTTTTCAAAATTAGATTCCCCATGTCCATATTAGTCTAAAAACAAATTTTTTATGATATTGGTTCATGGTAACCATGACTTTGAAATTTACGTGAACTTTAATTTATGCTAATTAAATGTACACGTGATGTGCACTTGGTATGTAACTCGCTTCACGTGAAAGATAAAAAGATGCGGTTTTCAAAATTAGATTCCCCATATCCATATTAGTCTAAAAACAAATTTTTATTGATATTGGTTCATGGTAACCATGATTTTTAAATTTACGTGAACTTTAATTTATGCTAATTAAATGTACACGTGATGTGCACTTGGTATGTAACTCGCTTCACGTGAAAGATAAAGAGATGCGGTTTTCAAAATTAGATTCCCCTAGTCCATATTAGTCTAAAAACAAATTTTTATTAATATTGGTTCATGGTAACCATGACTTTGAAATTTAGGTGAACTTTAATTTATGCTAATTAAATGTACACGTGATGTGCACTTGGTATGTAACTCGCTTCACGTGAAAGATAAAGAGATGCGGTTTTCAAAATTAGCATGTCCATATTAGTCTACAAACAAATTTTCATTGATATTGGTTCATGGTAACCATGACTTTGAAATTTACGTGCACTTTAATTTATGCTAATTAAATGTACACGTGATGTGCACTTGGTATGTAACTCGCTTCACGTGAAAGATAAAGAGATGCGGTTTTCAAAATTAGAATCCCCATGTCCAAATTTTTATTGATATTGGTTCATGGTAACCATGATTTTTAAATTTACGTGAACTTTAATTTATGCTAATTAAATGTACACGTGATGTGCACTTGGTATGTAACTCGCTTCACGTGAAAGATAAAGAGATGCGGTTTTCAAAATTAGATTCCCCTAGTCCATATTAGTCTAAAAACAAATTTTTATTAATATTGGTTCATGGTAACCATGACTTTGAAATTTAGGTGAACTTTAATTTATGCTAATTAAATGTACACGTGATGTGCACTTGGTATGTAACTCGCTTCACGTGAAAGATAAAGAGATGCGGTTTTCAAAATTAGATTCCCCATGTCCATATTAGTCTACAAACAAATTTTCATTGATATTGGTTCATGGTAACCATGACTTTGAAATTTACGTGCACTTTAATTTATGCTAATTAAATGTACACGTGATGTGCACTTGGTATGTAACTCGCTTCACGTGAAAGATAAAGAGATGCGGTTTTCAAAATTAGAATCCCCATGTCCAAATTTTTATTGATATTGGTTCATGGTAACCATGACTTTGAAATTTAGGTGAACTTTAATTTATGCTAATTAAATGTACACGTGATGTGCACTTGGTATGTAACTCGCTTCACGTGAAAGATAAAGAGATGCGGTTTTCAAAATTAGATTCCCCATGTCCATATTAGTCTAAAAACAAATTTTTATTGATATTGGTTCATGGTAACCATGACTTTGAAATTTACGTGCACTTTAATTTATGCTAATTAAATGTACACGTGATGTGCACTTGGTATGTAACTCGCTTCACGTGAAAGATAAAGAGATGCGGTTTTCAAAATTAGATTCCCCATGTCCATATTAGTCTAAAAACAAATTTTTTATGATATTGGTTCATGGTAACCATGACTTTGAAATTTACGTGAACTTTAATTTATGCTAATTAAATGTACACGTGATGTGCACTTGGTATGTAACTCGCTTCACGTGAAAGATAAAAAGATGCGGTTTTCAAAATTAGATTCCCCATGTCCATATTAGTCTAAAAACAAATTTTTATTGATATTGGTTCATGGTAACCATGATTTTTAAATTTACGTGAACTTTAATTTATGCAAATTAAATGTACACGTGATGTGCACTTGGTATGTAACTCGCTTCACGTGAAAGATAAAGAGATGCGGTTTTCAAAATTAGATTCCCCTAGTCCATATTAGTCTAAAAACAAATTTTTATTAATATTGGTTCATGGTAACCATGACTTTGAAATTTAGGTGAACTTTAATTTATGCTAATTAAATGTACACGTGATGTGCACTTGGTATGTAACTCGCTTCACGTGAAAGATAAAGAGATGCGGTTTTCAAAATTAGATTCCCCATGTCCATATTAGTCTACAAACAAATTTTCATTGATATTAGTTCATGGTAACCATGACTTTGAAATTTACGTGCACTTTAATTTATGCTAATTAAATGTACACGTGATGTGCACTTGGTATGTAACTCGCTTCACGTGAAAGATAAAGAGATGCGGTTTTCAAAATTAGAATCCCCATGTCCAAATTTTTATTGATATTGGTTCATGGTAACCATGACTTTGAAATTTAGGTGAACTTTAATTTATGCTAATTAAATGTACACGTGATGTGCACATGGTATGTAACTCGCTTCACGTGAAAGATAAAGAGATGCGGTTTTCAAAATTAGATTCCCCATGTCCATATTAGTATAAAAACAAATTTTTATTGATATTAGTTCATGGTAACCATGACTTTGAAATTTACGTGAACTTTAATTCATGCTAATTAAATGTACACGTGATGTGCACATGGTATGTAACTCGCTTCACGTGAAAGATAAAGAGATGCGGTTTCCAAAATTAGATTCCCCATGTCTATATTAGTCTAAAAACAAATTTTTATTGATATTGGTTCATGGTAACCATGACTTTGAAATTTACGTGAACTTTAATTCATGCTAATTAAATGTACACGTGATGTGCACATGGTATGTAACTCGCTTCACGTGAAAGATAAAGAGATGCCGTTTTCAAAATTAGATTCCCCATGTCCATATTAGTCTAAAAACAAATTTTTATTGATATTAGTTCATGGTAACCATGACTTTGAAATTTACGTGCACTTTAATTTATGCTAATTAAATGTACACGTGATGTGCACTTGGTATGTAACTCGCTTCACGTGAAAGATAAAGAGATGCGGTTTTCAAAATTAGAATCCCCATGTCCAAATTTTTATTGATATTGGTTCATGGTAACCATGACTTTGAAATTTAGGTGAACTTTAATTTATGCTAATTAAATGTACACGTGATGTGCACATGGTATGTAACTCGCTTCACGTGAAAGATAAAGAGATGCGGTTTTCAAAATTAGATTCCCCATGTCCATATTAGTATAAAAACAAATTTTTATTGATATTAGTTCATGGTAACCATGACTTTGAAATTTACGTGAACTTTAATTCATGCTAATTAAATGTACACGTGATGTGCACATGGTATGTAACTCGCTTCACGTGAAAGATAAAGAGATGCGGTTTCCAAAATTAGATTCCCCATGTCTATATTAGTCTAAAAACAAATTTTTATTGATATTGGTTCATGGTAACCATGACTTTGAAATTTACGTGAACTTTAATTCATGCTAATTAAATGTACACGTGATGTGCACATGGTATGTAACTCGCTTCACGTGAAAGATAAAGAGATGCGGTTTTCAAAATTAGATTCCCCATGTCCATATTAGTCTAAAAACAAATTTTTATTGATATTGGTTCATGGTAACCATGACTTTGAAATTTACGTGAACTTTAATTCATGCTAATTAAATGTACACGTGATGTGCACATGGTATGTAACTCGCTTCACGTGGAAGATAAAGAGATGCGGTTTTCAAAATTAGATTCCCCATGTCCATATTAGTCTGAAAACAAATTTTTATTGATATTGGTGCATGGTAACCATGACTTTGAAATTTACGTGAACTTTAATTTATGCTAATTAAATGTACACGTGAAGTGCACATGGTATGTAACTCGCTTCACGTGAAAGATAAAGAGATGCGGTTTTCAAAATTAGATTCCCCATGTCCATATTAGTCTGAAAACAAATTTTTATTGATATTGGTGCATGGTAACCATGACTTTGAAATTTACGTGAACTTTAATTTATGCTAATTAAATGTACACGTGATGTGCACATGGTATGTAACTCGCTTCACGTGAAAGATAAAGAGATGCGGTTTTCAAAATTAGATTCCCCATGTCCATATTAGTCTAAAAACAAATTTTTATTGATATTGGTGCATGGTAACCATGACTTTGAAATTTACGTGAACTTTAATTTATGCTAATTAAATGTACACGTGATGTGAAATTGGTATGTAACTCGCTTCACGTGAAAGATAAAGAGATGCGGTTTTCAAAATTAGATTCCCCATGTCCATATTAGTCTAAAAACAAATTTTTATTGATATTGGTTCATGGTAACCATGACTTTGAAATTTACGTGAACTTTAATTTATGCTAATTAAATGTACACGTGATGTGCACTTGGTATGTAACTCGCTTCACGTGAAAGATAAAGAGATGCGGTTTTCAAAATTAGATTCCCCATGTCCATATTAGTCTAAAAACAAATTTTTTATGATATTGGTTCATGGTAACCATGACTTTGAAATTTACGTGAACTTTAATTTATGCTAATTAAATGTACACGTGATGTGCACTTGGTATGTAACTCGCTTCACGTGAAAGATAAAAAGATGCGGTTTTCAAAATTAGATTCCCCATATCCATATTAGTCTAAAAACAAATTTTTATTGATATTGGTTCATGGTAACCATGATTTTTAAATTTACGTGAACTTTAATTTATGCTAATTAAATGTACACGTGATGTGCACTTGGTATGTAACTCGCTTCACGTGAAAGATAAAGAGATGCGGTTTTCAAAATTAGATTCCCCTAGTCCATATTAGTCTAAAAACAAATTTTTATTAATATTGGTTCATGGTAACCATGACTTTGAAATTTAGGTGAACTTTAATTTATGCTAATTAAATGTACACGTGATGTGCACTTGGTATGTAACTCGCTTCACGTGAAAGATAAAGAGATGCGGTTTTCAAAATTAGCATGTCCATATTAGTCTACAAACAAATTTTCATTGATATTGGTTCATGGTAACCATGACTTTGAAATTTACGTGCACTTTAATTTATGCTAATTAAATGTACACGTGATGTGCACTTGGTATGTAACTCGCTTCACGTGAAAGATAAAGAGATGCGGTTTTCAAAATTAGAATCCCCATGTCCAAATTTTTATTGATATTGGTTCATGGTAACCATGATTTTTAAATTTACGTGAACTTTAATTTATGCTAATTAAATGTACACGTGATGTGCACTTGGTATGTAACTCGCTTCACGTGAAAGATAAAGAGATGCGGTTTTCAAAATTAGATTCCCCTAGTCCATATTAGTCTAAAAACAAATTTTTATTAATATTGGTTCATGGTAACCATGACTTTGAAATTTAGGTGAACTTTAATTTATGCTAATTAAATGTACACGTGATGTGCACTTGGTATGTAACTCGCTTCACGTGAAAGATAAAGAGATGCGGTTTTCAAAATTAGATTCCCCATGTCCATATTAGTCTACAAACAAATTTTCATTGATATTGGTTCATGGTAACCATGACTTTGAAATTTACGTGCACTTTAATTTATGCTAATTAAATGTACACGTGATGTGCACTTGGTATGTAACTCGCTTCACGTGAAAGATAAAGAGATGCGGTTTTCAAAATTAGAATCCCCATGTCCAAATTTTTATTGATATTGGTTCATGGTAACCATGACTTTGAAATTTAGGTGAACTTTAATTTATGCTAATTAAATGTACACGTGATGTGCACTTGGTATGTAACTCGCTTCACGTGAAAGATAAAGAGATGCGGTTTTCAAAATTAGATTCCCCATGTCCATATTAGTCTAAAAACAAATTTTTATTGATATTGGTTCATGGTAACCATGACTTTGAAATTTACGTGCACTTTAATTTATGCTAATTAAATGTACACGTGATGTGCACTTGGTATGTAACTCGCTTCACGTGAAAGATAAAGAGATGCGGTTTTCAAAATTAGATTCCCCATGTCCATATTAGTCTAAAAACAAATTTTTTATGATATTGGTTCATGGTAACCATGACTTTGAAATTTACGTGAACTTTAATTTATGCTAATTAAATGTACACGTGATGTGCACTTGGTATGTAACTCGCTTCACGTGAAAGATAAAAAGATGCGGTTTTCAAAATTAGATTCCCCATGTCCATATTAGTCTAAAAACAAATTTTTATTGATATTGGTTCATGGTAACCATGATTTTTAAATTTACGTGAACTTTAATTTATGCTAATTAAATGTACACGTGATGTGCACTTGGTATGTAACTCGCTTCACGTGAAAGATAAAGAGATGCGGTTTTCAAAATTAGATTCCCCTAGTCCATATTAGTCTAAAAACAAATTTTTATTAATATTGGTTCATGGTAACCATGACTTTGAAATTTAGGTGAACTTTAATTTATGCTAATTAAATGTACACGTGATGTGCACTTGGTATGTAACTCGCTTCACGTGAAAGATAAAGAGATGCGGTTTTCAAAATTAGATTCCCCATGTCCATATTAGTCTACAAACAAATTTTCATTGATATTGGTTCATGGTAACCATGACTTTGAAATTTACGTGCACTTTAATTTATGCTAATTAAATGTACACGTGATGTGCACTTGGTATGTAACTCGCTTCACGTGAAAGATAAAGAGATGCGGTTTTCAAAATTAGAATCCCCATGTCCAAATTTTTATTGATATTGGTTCATGGTAACCATGATTTTTAAATTTACGTGAACTTTAATTTATGCTAATTAAATGTACACGTGATGTGCACTTGGTATGTAACTCGCTTCACGTGAAAGATAAAGAGATGCGGTTTTCAAAATTAGATTCCCCTAGTCCATATTAGTCTAAAAACAAATTTTTATTAATATTGGTTCATGGTAACCATGACTTTGAAATTTAGGTGAACTTTAATTTATGCTAATTAAATGTACACGTGATGTGCACTTGGTATGTAACTCGCTTCACGTGAAAGATAAAGAGATGCGGTTTTCAAAATTAGATTCCCCATGTCCATATTAGTCTACAAACAAATTTTCATTGATATTGGTTCATGGTAACCATGACTTTGAAATTTACGTGCACTTTAATTTATGCTAATTAAATGTACACGTGATGTGCACTTGGTATGTAACTCGCTTCACGTGAAAGATAAAGAGATGCGGTTTTCAAAATTAGAATCCCCATGTCCAAATTTTTATTGATATTGGTTCATGGTAACCATGACTTTGAAATTTAGGTGAACTTTAATTTATGCTAATTAAATGTACACGTGATGTGCACTTGGTATGTAACTCGCTTCACGTGAAAGATAAAGAGATGCGGTTTTCAAAATTAGATTCCCCATGTCCATATTAGTCTAAAAACAAATTTTTATTGATATTGGTTCATGGTAACCATGACTTTGAAATTTACGTGCACTTTAATTTATGCTAATTAAATGTACACGTGATGTGCACTTGGTATGTAACTCGCTTCACGTGAAAGATAAAGAGATGCGGTTTTCAAAATTAGATTCCCCATGTCCATATTAGTCTACAAACAAATTTTCATTGATATTGGTTCATGGTAACCATGACTTTGAAATTTACGTGCACTTTAATTTATGCTAATTAAATGTACACGTGATGTGCACTTGGTATGTAACTCGCTTCACGTGAAAGATAAAGAGATGCGGTTTTCAAAATTAGATTCCCCTAGTCCATATTAGTCTAAAAACAAATTTTTATTGATATTGGTTCATGGTAACCATGACTTTGAAATTTAGATGAACTTTAATTTATGCTAATTAAATGTACACGTGATGTGCACATGGTATGTAACT
This sequence comes from Auanema rhodensis, assembly GCA_964057225.1. Lineage (NCBI taxonomy): Eukaryota > Metazoa > Nematoda > Chromadorea > Rhabditida > Rhabditidae > Auanema > Auanema rhodense. The sequence continues at coordinate 688,855 of OZ059899.1, read as the reverse complement.
CGCTTCACGTGAAAGATAAAGAGATGCGGTTTTCAAAATTAGATTCCCCATGTCCATATTAGTCTAAAAACAAATTTTTATTGATATTGGTTCATGGTAACCATGACTTTGAAATTTACGTGAACTTTAATTCATGCTAATTAAATGTACACGTGATGTGCACATGGTATGTAACTCGCTTCACGTGAAAGATAAAGAGATGCGGTTTTCAAAATTAGATTCCCCATGTCCATATTAGTCTAAAAACAAATTTTTATTGATATTGGTTCATGGTAACCATGACTTTGAAATTTACGTGAACTTTAATTCATGCTAATTAAATGTACACGTGATGTGCACTTGGTATGTAACTCGCTTCACGTGAAAGATAAAGAGATGCGGTTTTCAAAATTAGATTCCCCATGTCCATATTAGTCTAAAAACAAATTTTTATTGATATTGGTTCATGGTAACCATGACTTTGAAATTTACGTGCACTTTAATTTATGCTAATTAAATGTACACGTGATGTGCACTTGGTATGTAACTCGCTTCACGTGAAAGATAAAGAGATGCGGTTTTCAAAATTAGATTCCCCATGTCCATATTAGTCTAAAAACAAATTTTTTATGATATTGGTTCATGGTAACCATGACTTTGAAATTTACGTGAACTTTAATTTATGCTAATTAAATGTACACGTGATGTGCACTTGGTATGTAACTCGCTTCACGTGAAAGATAAAAAGATGCGGTTTTCAAAATTAGATTCCCCATGTCCATATTAGTCTAAAAACAAATTTTTATTGATATTGGTTCATGGTAACCATGATTTTTAAATTTACGTGAACTTTAATTTATGCTAATTAAATGTACACGTGATGTGCACTTGGTATGTAACTCGCTTCACGTGAAAGATAAAGAGATGCGGTTTTCAAAATTAGATTCCCCTAGTCCATATTAGTCTAAAAACAAATTTTTATTAATATTGGTTCATGGTAACCATGACTTTGAAATTTAGGTGAACTTTAATTTATGCTAATTAAATGTACACGTGATGTGCACTTGGTATGTAACTCGCTTCACGTGAAAGATAAAGAGATGCGGTTTTCAAAATTAGATTCCCCATGTCCATATTAGTCTACAAACAAATTTTCATTGATATTGGTTCATGGTAACCATGACTTTGAAATTTACGTGCACTTTAATTTATGCTAATTAAATGTACACGTGATGTGCACTTGGTATGTAACTCGCTTCACGTGAAAGATAAAGAGATGCGGTTTTCAAAATTAGAATCCCCATGTCCAAATTTTTATTGATATTGGTTCATGGTAACCATGATTTTTAAATTTACGTGAACTTTAATTTATGCTAATTAAATGTACACGTGATGTGCACTTGGTATGTAACTCGCTTCACGTGAAAGATAAAGAGATGCGGTTTTCAAAATTAGATTCCCCTAGTCCATATTAGTCTAAAAACAAATTTTTATTAATATTGGTTCATGGTAACCATGACTTTGAAATTTAGGTGAACTTTAATTTATGCTAATTAAATGTACACGTGATGTGCACTTGGTATGTAACTCGCTTCACGTGAAAGATAAAGAGATGCGGTTTTCAAAATTAGATTCCCCATGTCCATATTAGTCTACAAACAAATTTTCATTGATATTGGTTCATGGTAACCATGACTTTGAAATTTACGTGCACTTTAATTTATGCTAATTAAATGTACACGTGATGTGCACTTGGTATGTAACTCGCTTCACGTGAAAGATAAAGAGATGCGGTTTTCAAAATTAGAATCCCCATGTCCAAATTTTTATTGATATTGGTTCATGGTAACCATGACTTTGAAATTTAGGTGAACTTTAATTTATGCTAATTAAATGTACACGTGATGTGCACTTGGTATGTAACTCGCTTCACGTGAAAGATAAAGAGATGCGGTTTTCAAAATTAGATTCCCCATGTCCATATTAGTCTAAAAACAAATTTTTATTGATATTGGTTCATGGTAACCATGACTTTGAAATTTACGTGCACTTTAATTTATGCTAATTAAATGTACACGTGATGTGCACTTGGTATGTAACTCGCTTCACGTGAAAGATAAAGAGATGCGGTTTTCAAAATTAGATTCCCCATGTCCATATTAGTCTACAAACAAATTTTCATTGATATTGGTTCATGGTAACCATGACTTTGAAATTTACGTGCACTTTAATTTATGCTAATTAAATGTACACGTGATGTGCACTTGGTATGTAACTCGCTTCACGTGAAAGATAAAGAGATGCGGTTTTCAAAATTAGATTCCCCTAGTCCATATTAGTCTAAAAACAAATTTTTATTGATATTGGTTCATGGTAACCATGACTTTGAAATTTAGATGAACTTTAATTTATGCTAATTAAATGTACACGTGATGTGCACATGGTATGTAACTCGCTTCACGTGAAAGATAAAGAGATGCGGTTTTCAAAATTAGATTCCCCATGTCCATATTAGTCTAAAAACAAATTTTTATTGATATTGGTTCATGGTAACCATGACTTTGAAATTTACGTGAACTTTAATTCATGCTAATTAAATGTACACGTGATGTGCACATGGTATGTAACTCGCTTCACGTGAAAGATAAAGAGATGCGGTTTCCAAAATTAGATTCCCCATGTCTATATTAGTCTAAAAACAAATTTTTATTGATATTGGTTCATGGTAACCATGACTTTGAAATTTACGTGAACTTTAATTCATGCTAATTAAATGTACACGTGATGTGCACATGGTATGTAACTCGCTTCACGTGAAAGATAAAGAGATGCGGTTTTCAAAATTAGATTCCCCATGTCCATATTAGTCTAAAAACAAATTTTTATTGATATTGGTTCATGGTAACCATGACTTTGAAATTTACGTGAACTTTAATTCATGCTAATTAAATGTACACGTGATGTGCACATGGTATGTAACTCGCTTCACGTGGAAGATAAAGAGATGCGGTTTTCAAAATTAGATTCCCCATGTCCATATTAGTCTGAAAACAAATTTTTATTGATATTGGTGCATGGTAACCATGACTTTGAAATTTACGTGAACTTTAATTTATGCTAATTAAATGTACACGTGAAGTGCACATGGTATGTAACTCGCTTCACGTGAAAGTTAAAGAGATGCGGTTTTCAAAATTAGATTCCCCATGTCCATATTAGTCTGAAAACAAATTTTTATTGATATTGGTGCATGGTAACCATGACTTTGAAATTTACGTGAACTTTAATTTATGCTAATTAAATGTACACGTGATGTGCACATGGTATGTAACTCGCTTCACGTGAAAGATAAAGAGATGCGGTTTTCAAAATTAGATTCCCCATGTCCATATTAGTCTAAAAACAAATTTTTATTGATATTGGTGCATGGTAACCATGACTTTGAAATTTACGTGAACTTTAATTTATGCTAATTAAATGTACACGTGATGTGAAATTGGTATGTAACTCGCTTCACGTGAAAGATAAAGAGATGCGGTTTTCAAAATTAGATTCCCCATGTCCATATTAGTCTAAAAACAAATTTTTATTGATATTGGTTCATGGTAACCATGACTTTGAAATTTACGTGAACTTTAATTTATGCTAATTAAATGTACACGTGATGTGCACTTGGTATGTAACTCGCTTCACGTGAAAGATAAAGAGATGCGGTTTTCAAAATTAGATTCCCCATGTCCATATTAGTCTAAAAACAAATTTTTTATGATATTGGTTCATGGTAACCATGACTTTGAAATTTACGTGAACTTTAATTTATGCTAATTAAATGTACACGTGATGTGCACTTGGTATGTAACTCGCTTCACGTGAAAGATAAAAAGATGCGGTTTTCAAAATTAGATTCCCCATGTCCATATTAGTCTAAAAACAAATTTTTATTGATATTGGTTCATGGTAACCATGATTTTTAAATTTACGTGAACTTTAATTTATGCTAATTAAATGTACACGTGATGTGCACTTGGTATGTAACTCGCTTCACGTGAAAGATAAAGAGATGCGGTTTTCAAAATTAGATTCCCCTAGTCCATATTAGTCTAAAAACAAATTTTTATTAATATTGGTTCATGGTAACCATGACTTTGAAATTTAGGTGAACTTTAATTTATGCTAATTAAATGTACACGTGATGTGCACTTGGTATGTAACTCGCTTCACGTGAAAGATAAAGAGATGCGGTTTTCAAAATTAGATTCCCCATGTCCATATTAGTCTACAAACAAATTTTCATTGATATTGGTTCATGGTAACCATGACTTTGAAATTTACGTGCACTTTAATTTATGCTAATTAAATGTACACGTGATGTGCACTTGGTATGTAACTCGCTTCACGTGAAAGATAAAGAGATGCGGTTTTCAAAATTAGAATCCCCATGTCCAAATTTTTATTGATATTGGTTCATGGTAACCATGACTTTGAAATTTAGGTGAACTTTAATTTATGCTAATTAAATGTACACGTGATGTGCACTTGGTATGTAACTCGCTTCACGTGAAAGATAAAGAGATGCGGTTTTCAAAATTAGATTCCCCATGTCCATATTAGTCTAAAAACAAATTTTTATTGATATTGGTTCATGGTAACCATGACTTTGAAATTTACGTGCACTTTAATTTATGCTAATTAAATGTACACGTGATGTGCACTTGGTATGTAACTCGCTTCACGTGAAAGATAAAGAGATGCGGTTTTCAAAATTAGATTCCCCATGTCCATATTAGTCTACAAACAAATTTTCATTGATATTGGTTCATGGTAACCATGACTTTGAAATTTACGTGCACTTTAATTTATGCTAATTAAATGTACACGTGATGTGCACTTGGTATGTAACTCGCTTCACGTGAAAGATAAAGAGATGCGGTTTTCAAAATTAGATTCCCCTAGTCCATATTAGTCTAAAAACAAATTTTTATTGATATTGGTTCATGGTAACCATGACTTTGAAATTTAGGTGAACTTTAATTTATGCTAATTAAATGTACACGTGATGTTCACTTGGTATGTAACTCGCTTCACGTGAAAGATAAAGAGATGCGGTTTTCAAAATTAGATTCCCCATGTCCATATTAGTCTACAAACAAATTTTCATTGATATTGGTTCATGGTAACCATGACTTTGAAATTTACGTGCACTTTAATTTATGCTAATTAAATGTACACGTGATGTGCACTTGGTATGTAACTCGCTTCACGTGAAAGATAAAGAGATGCGATTTTCAAAATTAGAATCCCCATGTCCATATTAGTCTAAAAACAAATTTTTATTGATATTAATTCATGATAACCATGATTTTGAAATTTACGTGAACTTTAATTTATGCTAATTAAATGTACACGTGATGTGCACTTGGTATGTAACTCGCTTCACGTGAAAGATAAAGAGATGCGGTTTTCAAAATTAGATTCTTCATGTCCATATTAGTCTAAAAACAAATTTTCATTGATATTGGTTCATGGTAACCATGACTTTGAAATTTACGTGCACTTTAATTTATGCTAATTAAATGTACACGTGATGTGCACTTGGTATGTAACTCGCTTCACGTGAAAGATAAAGAGATGCGAGTTTCAAAATTAGAATCCCCATGTCCATATTAGTCTAAAAACAAATTTTTATTGATATTAATTCATGATAACCATGATTTTGAAATTTACGTGAACTTTAATTTATGCTAATTAAATGTACACGTGATGTGCACTTGGTATGTAACTCGCTTCACGTGAAAGATAAAGAGATGCGGTATTCAAAATTAGATTCCCCATGTCCATATTAGTCTAAAAACAAATTTTTATTGATATTGGTTCATGGTAACCATGACTTTGAAATTTAGGTGAACTTTAATTTATGCTAATTAAATGTACACGTGATGTGCACTTGGTATGTAACTCGCTTCACGTGAAAGATAAAGAGATGCGGTTTTCAAAATTAGAATCCCCATGTCCATATTAGTCTTAAAACAAATTTTTTATTGATATTAATTCATGATAACCATGATTTTGAAATTTACGTGAACTTTAATTTATGCTAATTAAATGTACACGTGATGTGCACTTGGTATGTAACTCGCTTCACGTGAAAGATAAAGAGATGCGGTTTTCAAAATCAGATTCCCCATGTCCATACTAGTCTAAAAACAAATTTTTATTGATATTGGTGCATGGTAACCATGACTTTGAAATTTACGTGAACTTTAATTTATGCTAATTAAATGTACACGTGATGTGCACTTGGTATGTAACTCGCTTCACGTGAAAGATAAAGAGATGCGGTTTTCAAAATTGGATTCCCCATGTCCATATTAGTCTAAAAACAAATTTTTATTGATATTGGTTCATAGTAACCATGACTTTGAAATTTACGTGAACTTTAATTTATGCTAATTAAATGTACACGTGATGTGCACTTGGTGTGTAACTCGCTTCACGTGAAAGATAAAGAGATGCGGTTTTCAAAATTAGATTCCCCATGTCCATATTAGTCTAAAAACAAATTTTTATTGATATTGGTGCATGGTAACCATGACTTTGAAATTTACGTGAACTTTAATTTATGCTAATTAAATGTACACGTGATGTGCACTTGGTATGTAACTTGCTTCACGTGAAAGATAAAGAGATGCGAGTTTCAAAATTAGAATCCCCATGTCCATATTAGTCTAAAAACAAATTTTTATTGATATTAATTCATGATAACCATGATTTTGAAATTTACGTGAACTTTAATTTATGCTAATTAAATGTACACGTGATGTGCACTTGGTATGTAACTCGCTTCACGTGAAAGATAAAAAGATGCGGTTTTCAAAATTAGATTCCCCATGTCCATATTAGTCTAAAAACAAATTTTTATTGATATTGGTTCATGGTAACCATGACTTTGAAATTTACGTGAACTTTAATTTATGCTAATTAAATGTACACGTGATGTGCACTTGGTATGTAACTCGCTTCACGTGAAAGATAAAGAGATGCGGTTTTCAAAATTAGAATCCCCATGTCCATATTAGTCTAAAAACAAATTTTTTATTGATATTAATTCATGATAACCATGATTTTGAAATTTACGTGAACTTTAATTTATGCTAATTAAATGTACACGTGATGTGCACTTGGTATGTAACTCGCTTCACGTGAAAGATAAAGAGATGCGGTTTTCAAAATCAGATTCCCCATGTCCATACTAGTCTAAAAACAAATTTTTATTGATATTGGTGCATGGTAACCATGACTTTGAAATTTACGTGAACTTTAATTTATGCTAATTAAATGTACACGTGATGTGCACTTGGTATGTAACTCGCTTCACGTGAAAGATAAAGAGATGCGGTTTTCAAAATTGGATTCCCCATGTCCATATTAGTCTAAAAACAAATTTTTATTGATATTGGTTCATAGTAACCATGACTTTGAAATTTACGTGAACTTTAATTTATGCTAATTAAATGTACACGTGATGTGCACTTGGTGTGTAACTCGCTTCACGTGAAAGATAAAGAGATGCGGTTTTCAAAATTAGATTCCCCATGTCCATATTAGTCTAAAAACAAATTTTTATTGATATTGGTGCATGGTAACCATGACTTTGAAATTTACGTGAACTTTAATTTATGCTAATTAAATGTACACGTGATGTGCACTTGGTATGTAACTTGCTTCACGTGAAAGATAAAGAGATGCGAGTTTCAAAATTAGAATCCCCATGTCCATATTAGTCTAAAAACAAATTTTTATTGATATTAATTCATGATAACCATGATTTTGAAATTTACGTGAACTTTAATTTATGCTAATTAAATGTACACGTGATGTGCACTTGGTATGTAACTCGCTTCACGTGAAAGATAAAAAGATGCGGTTTTCAAAATTAGATTCCCCATGTCCATATTAGTCTAAAAACAAATTTTTATTGATATTGGTTCATGGTAACCATGACTTTGAAATTTACGTAAACTTTAATTTATGCTAATTAAATGTACACGTGATGTGCACTTGGTATGTAACTCGCTTCACGTGAAAGATAAAGAGATGCGGTTTTCAAAATTAGATTCCCCATGTCCATATTAGTCTAAAAACAAATTTTTATTGATATTGGTGCATGGTAACCATGACTTTGAATATTACGTGCACTTTAATTTATGCTAATTAAATGTACACGTGATGTGCACTTGGTATGTAACTCGCTTCACGTGAAAGATAAAGAGATGCGGTTTTCAAAATCAGATTCCCCATGTCCATACTAGTCTAAAAACAAATTTTTATTGATATTGGTGCATGGTAACCATGACTTTGAAATTTACGTGAACTTTAATTTATGCTAATTAAATGTACACGTGATGTGCACTTGGTATGTAACTCGCTTCACGTGAAAGATAAAGAGATGCGGTTTTCAAAATTGGATTCCCCATGTCCATATTAGTCTAAAAACAAATTTTTATTGATATTGGTTCATGGTAACCATGACTTTGAAATTTACGTGAACTTTAATTTATGCTAATTAAATGTACACGTGATGTGCACTTCGTATGTAACTCGCTTCACGTGAAAGATAAAGAGATGCGGTTTTCAAAATTAGATTCCCCATGTCCATATTAGTCTAAAAACAAATTTTTATTGATATTGGTGCATGGTAACCATGACTTTGAAATTTACGTGAACTTTAATTTATGCTAATTGAATGTACACGTGATGTGCACTTGGTATGTAACTCGCTTCACGTGAAAGATAAAGAGATGCGAGTTTCAAAATTAGAATCCCCATGTCCATATTAGTCTAAAAACAAATTTTTATTGATATTAATTCATGATAACCATGATTTTGAAATTTACGTGAACTTTAATTTATGCTAATTAAATGTACACGTGATGTGCACTTGGTATGTAACTCGCTTCACGTGAAAGATAAAGAGATGCGGTTTTCAAAATTAGATTCCCCATGTCCATATTAGTCTAAAAACCAATTTTTATTGATATTGGTTCATGGTAACCATGACTTTGAAATTTAGGTGAACTTTAATTTATGCTAATTAAATGTACACGTGATGTGCACTTGGTATGTAACTCGCTTCACGTGAAAGATAAAGAGATGCGGTTTTCAAAATTAGATTCCCCATGTCCATATTAGTCTAAAAACAAATTTTTATTGATATTGGTGCATGGTAACCATGACTTTGAAATTTACGTGAACTTTAATTTATGCTAATTAAATGTACACGTGATGTGCACTTGGTATGTAACTCGCTTCACGTGAAAGATAAAGAGATGCGGTTTTCAAAATTAGAATCCCCATGTCCATATTAGTCTAAAAACAAATTTTTATTGATATTAATTCATGATAACCATGATTTTGAAATTTACGTGAACTTTAATTTATGCTAATTAAATGTACACGTGATGTGCACTTGGTATGTAACTCGCTTCACGTGAAAGATAAAGAGATGCGGTTTTCAAAATTAGATTCCCCATGTCCATATTAGTCTAAAAACAAATTTTTATTGATATTGGTTCATGGTAACCATGACTTTGAAATTTACGTAAACTTTAATTTATGCTAATTAAATGTACACGTGATGTGCACTTGGTATGTAACTCGCTTCACGTGAAAGATAAAGAGATGCGGTTTTCAAAATTAGATTCCCCATGTCCATATTAGTCTAAAAACAAATTTTTATTGATATTGGTGCATGGTAACCATGACTTTGAAATTTACGTGAACTTTAATTTATGCTAATTAAATGTACACGTGATGTGCACTTGGTATGTAACTCGCTTCACGTGAAAGATAAAGAGATGCGGTTTTCAAAATTAGATTCCCCATGTCCATATTAGTCTAAAAACAAATTTTTATTGATATTGGTTCATGATAACCATGACTTTGAAATTTACGTGAACTTTAATTTATGCTAATTAAATGTACACGTGATGTGCACTTGGTATGTAACTCGCTTCACGTGAAAGATAAAGAGATGCGGTTTTCAAAATTAGATTCCCCATGTCCATATTAGTCTAAAAACAAATTTTTATTGATATTGGTGCATGGTAACCATGACTTTGAAATTTACGTGAACTTTAATTTATGCTAATTAAATGTACACGTGATGTGCACTCAGTATGTAACTCGCTTCACGTGAAAGATAAAGAGATGCGGTTTTCAAAATTAGATTCCCCATGTCCATATTAGTCTAAAAACCAATTTTTATTGATATTGGTTCATGGTAACCATGACTTTGAAATTTAGGTGAACTTTAATTTATGCTAATTAAATGTACACGTGATGTGCACTTGGTATGTAACTCGCTTCACGTGAAAGATAAAGAGATGCGGTTTTCAAAATCAGATTCCCCATGTCCATATTAGTCTAAAAACAAATTTTTATTGATATTGGTTCATGGTAACCATGACTTTGAAATTTAGGTGAACTTAAATTTATGCTAATTAAATGTACACGTGATGTGCACTTGGTATGTAACTCGCTTCACGTGAAAGATAAAGAGATGCGGTTTTCAAAATCAGATTCCCCATGTCCATATTAGTCTAAAAACAAATTTTTATTGATATTGGTTCATGGTAACCATGACTTTGAAATTTAGGTGAACTTTAATTTATGCTAATTAAATGTACACGTGATGTGCACTTGGTATGTAACTCGCTTCACGTGAAAGATAAAGAGATGCGGTTTTCAAAATTAGATTCCCCATGTCCATATTAGTCTAAAAACAAATTTTTATTGATATTGGTTCATGGTAACCATGACTTTGAAATTTACGTGAACTTTAATTTATGCTAATTAAATGTACACGTGATGTGCACTTGGTATGTAACTCGCTTCACGTGAAAGATAAAGAGATGCGGTTTTCAAAATTAGATTCCCCATGTCCATATTAGTCTAAAAACAAATTTTTATTGATATTGGTTCATGGTAACCATGACTTTGAAATTTACGTGAACTTTAATTTATGCTAATTAAATGTACACGTGATGTGCACTTGGTATGTAACTCGCTTCACGTGAAAGATAAAAAGATGCGGTTTTCAAAATTAGATTCCCCATGTCCATATTAGTCTAAAAACAAATTTTTATTGATATTGGTTCATGGTAACCATGACTTTGAAATTTACGTGAACTTTGATTTATGCTAATTAAATGTACACGTGATGTGCACTTGGTATGTAACTCGCTTCACGTGAAAGATAAAGAGATGCGGTTTTCAAAATTAGATTCCCCATGTCCATATTAGTCTAAAAACAAATTTTTATTGATATTGGTGCATGGTAACCATGACTTTGAAATTTACGTGAACTTTAATTTATGCTAATTAAATGTACACGTGATGTGCACTTGGTATGTAACTCGCTTCACGTGAAAGATAAAGAGATGCGGTTTTCAAAATTAGATTCCCCATGTCCATATTAGTCTAAAAACAAATTTTTATTGATATTGGTGCATGGTAACCATGACTTTGAAATTTACGTGAACTTTAATTTATGCTAATTAAATGTACACGTGATGTGCACTTGGTATGTAACTCGCTTCACGTGAAAGATAAAAAGATGCGGTTTTCAAAATTAGATTCCCCATGTCCATATTAGTCTAAAAACAAATTTTTATTGATATTGGTTCATGGTAACCATGACTTTGAAATTTACGTGAACTTTGATTTATGCTAATTAAATGTACACGTGATGTGCACTTGGTATGTAACTCGCTTCACGTGAAAGATAAAGAGATGCGGTTTTCAAAATTAGATTCCCCATGTCCATATTAGTCTAAAAACAAATTTTTATTGATATTGGTGCATGGTAACCATGACTTTGAAATTTACGTGAACTTTAATTTATGCTAATTAAATGTACACGTGATGTGCACTTGGTATGTAACTCGCTTCACGTGAAAGATAAAGAAATGCGGTTTTCAAAATTAGATTCCCCATGTCCATATTAGTCTAAAAACAAATTTTTATTGATATTGGTGCATGGTAACCATGACTTTGAAATTTACGTGAACTTTAATTTATGCTAATTAAATGTACACGTGATGTGCACTTGGTATGTAACTCGCTTCACGTGAAAGATAAAGAGATGCGGTTTTCAAAATTAGATTCCCCATGTCCATATTAGTCTAAAAACAAATTTTTATTGATATTGGTGCATGGTAACCATGACTTTGAAATTTACGTGAACTTTAATTTATGCTAATTAAATGTACACGTGATGTGCACTTGGTATGTAACTCGCTTCACGTGAAAGATAAAGAGATGCGGTTTTCAAAATTAGATTCCCCATGTCCATATTAGTCTAAAAACAAATTTTTATTGATATTGGTTCATGGTAACCATGACTTTGAAATTTACGTGAACTTTAATTTATGCTAATTAAATGTACACGTGATGTGCACTTGGTATGTAACTCGCTTCACGTGAAAGATAAAGAAATGCGGTTTTCAAAATTAGATTCCCCATGTCCATATTAGTCTAAAAACAAATTTTTATTGATATTGGTTCATGGTAACCATGACTTTGAAATTTACGTGAACTTTAATTTATGCTAATTAAATGTACACGTGATGTGCACTTGGTATGTAACTCGCTTCACGTGAAAGATAAAGAGATGCGGTTTTCAAAATTAGATTCCCCATGTCCATATTAGTCTAAAAACAAATTTTTATTGATATTGGTTCATGGTAACCATGACTTTGAAATTTACGTGAACTTTAATTTATGCTAATTAAATGTACACGTGATGTGCTCTTGGTATGTAACTCGCTTAACGTGAAAGATAAAGAGATGCGGTTTTCAAAATTAGATTCCCCATGTCCATATTAGTCTAAAAACAAATTTTTATTGATATTGGTTCATGGTAACCATGACTTTGAAATTTACGTGAACTTTAATTTATGCTAATTAAATGTACACGTGATGTGCACTTGGTATGTAACTCGCTTCACGTGAAAGATAAAAAGATGCGGTTTTCAAAATTAGATTCCCCATGTCCATATTAGTCTAAAAACAAATTTTTATTGATATTGGTTCATGGTAACCATGACTTTGAAATTCACGTGAACTTTGATTTATGCTAATTAAATGTACACGTGATGTGCACTTGGTATGTAACTCGCTTCACGTGAAAGATAAAGAGATGCGGTTTTCAAAATTAGATTCCCCATGTCCATATTAGTCTAAAAACAAATTTTTATTGATATTGGTTCATGGTAACCATGACTTTGAAATTTACGTGAACTTTAATTTATGCTAATTAAATGTACACGTGATGTGCACTTGGTATGTAACTCGCTTCACGTGAAAGATAAAGAGATGCGGTTTTCAAAATTAGATTCCCCATGTCCATATTAGTCTGAAAACAAATTTTTATTGATATTGGTGCATGGTAACCATGACTTTGAAATTTACGTGAACTTTAATTTATGCTAATTAAATGTACACGTGATGTGCACTTGGTATGTAACTCGCTTCACGTGAAAGATAAAAAGATGCGGTTTTCAAAATTAGATTCCCCATGTCCATATTAGTCTAAAAACAAATTTTTATTGATATTGGTTCATGGTAACCATGACTTTGAAATTTACGTGAACTTTGATTTATGCTAATTAAATGTACACGTGATGTGCACTTGGTATGTAACTCGCTTCACGTGAAAGATAAAGAGATGCGGTTTTCAAAATTAGATTCCCCATGTCCATATTAGTCTAAAAACAAATTTTTATTGATATTGGTGCATGGTAACCATGACTTTGAAATTTACGTGAACTTTAATTTATGCTAATTAAATGTACACGTGATGTGCACTTGGTATGTAACTCGCTTCACGTGAAAGATAAAAAGATGCGGTTTTCAAAATTAGATTCCCCATGTCCATATTAGTCTAAAAACAAATTTTTATTGATATTGGTTCATGGTAACCATGACTTTGAAATTCACGTGAACTTTGATTTATGCTAATTAAATGTACACGTGATGTGCACTTGGTATGTAACTCGCTTCACGTGAAAGATAAAGAGATGCGGTTTTCAAAATTAGATTCCCCATGTCCATATTAGTCTAAAAACAAATTTTTATTGATATTGGTTCATGGTAACCATGACTTTGAAATTTACGTGAACTTTAATTTATGCTAATTAAATGTACACGTGATGTGCACTTGGTATGTAACTCGCTTCACGTGAAAGATAAAGAGATGCGGTTTTCAAAATTAGATTCCCCATGTCCATATTAGTCTAAAAACAAATTTTTATTGATATTGGTGCATGGTAACCATGACTTTGAAATTTACGTGAACTTTAATTTATGCTAATTAAATGTACACGTGATGTGCACTTGGTATGTAACTCGCTTCACGTGAAAGATAAAAAGATGCGGTTTTCAAAATTAGATTCCCCATGTCCATATTAGTCTAAAAACAAATTTTTATTGATATTGGTTCATGGTAACCATGACTTTGAAATTTACGTGAACTTTGATTTATGCTAATTAAATGTACACGTGATGTGCACTTGGTATGTAACTCGCTTCACGTGAAAGATAAAGAGATGCGGTTTTCAAAATTAGATTCCCCATGTCCATATTAGTCTAAAAACAAATTTTTATTGATATTGGTGCATGGTAACCATGACTTTGAAATTTACGTGAACTTTAATTTATGCTAATTAAATGTACACGTGATGTGCACTTGGTATGTAACTCGCTTCACGTGAAAGATAAAGAAATGCGGTTTTCAAAATTAGATTCCCCATGTCCATATTAGTCTAAAAACAAATTTTTATTGATATTGGTGCATGGTAACCATGACTTTGAAATTTACGTGAACTTTAATTTATGCTAATTAAATGTACACGTGATGTGCACTTGGTATGTAACTCGCTTCACGTGAAAGATAAAGAGATGCGGTTTTCAAAATTAGATTCCCCATGTCCATATTAGTCTAAAAACAAATTTTTATTGATATTGGTGCATGGTAACCATGACTTTGAAATTTACGTGAACTTTAATTTATGCTAATTAAATGTACACGTGATGTGCACTTGGTATGTAACTCGCTTCACGTGAAAGATAAAGAGATGCGGTTTTCAAAATTAGATTCCCCATGTCCATATTAGTCTAAAAACAAATTTTTATTGATATTGGTTCATGGTAACCATGACTTTGAAATTTACGTGAACTTTAATTTATGCTAATTAAATGTACACGTGATGTGCACTTGGTATGTAACTCGCTTCACGTGAAAGATAAAGAAATGCGGTTTTCAAAATTAGATTCCCCATGTCCATATTAGTCTAAAAACAAATTTTTATTGATATTGGTTCATGGTAACCATGACTTTGAAATTTACGTGAACTTTAATTTATGCTAATTAAATGTACACGTGATGTGCACTTGGTATGTAACTCGCTTCACGTGAAAGATAAAGAGATGCGGTTTTCAAAATTAGATTCCCCATGTCCATATTAGTCTAAAAACAAATTTTTATTGATATTGGTTCATGGTAACCATGACTTTGAAATTTACGTGAACTTTAATTTATGCTAATTAAATGTACACGTGATGTGCTCTTGGTATGTAACTCGCTTAACGTGAAAGATAAAGAGATGCGGTTTTCAAAATTAGATTCCCCATGTCCATATTAGTCTAAAAACAAATTTTTATTGATATTGGTTCATGGTAACCATGACTTTGAAATTTACGTGAACTTTAATTTATGCTAATTAAATGTACACGTGATGTGCACTTGGTATGTAACTCGCTTCACGTGAAAGATAAAGAGATGCGGTTTTCAAAATTAGATTCCCCATGTCCATATTAGTCTAAAAACAAATTTTTATTGATATTGGTTCATGGTAACCATGACTTTGAAATTTACGTGAACTTTAATTTATGCTAATTAAATGTACACGTGATGTGCACTTGGTATGTAACTCGCTTCACGTGAAAGATAAAGAGATGCGGTTTTCAAAATTAGATTCCCCATGTCCATATTAGTCTAAAAACAAATTTTTATTGATATTGGTGCATGGTAACCATGACTTTGAAATTTACGTGAACTTTGATTTATGCTAATTAAATGTACACGTGATGTGCACTTGGTATGTAACTCGCTTCACGTGAAAGATAAAGAGATGCGGTTTTCAAAATTAGATTCCCCATGTCCATATTAGTCTAAAAACAAATTTTTATTGATATTGGTTCATGGTAACCATGACTTTGAAATTTACGTGAACTTTAATTTATGCTAATTAAATGTACACGTGATGTGCACTTGGTATGTAACTCGCTTCACGTGAAAGATAAAGAGATGCGGTTTTCAAAATTAGATTCCCCATGTCCATATTAGTCTAAAAACAAATTTTTATTGATATTGGTTCATGGTAACCATGACTTTGAAATTTACGTGAACTTTAATTTATGCTAATTAAATGTACACGTGATGTGCACTTGGTATGTAACTCGCTTCACGTGAAAGATAAAAAGATGCGGTTTTCAAAATTAGATTCCCCATGTCCATATTAGTCTAAAAACAAATTTTTATTGATATTGGTTCATGGTAACCATGACTTTGAAATTCACGTGAACTTTGATTTATGCTAATTAAATGTACACGTGATGTGCACTTGGTATGTAACTCGCTTCACGTGAAAGATAAAGAGATGCGGTTTTCAAAATTAGATTCCCCATGTCCATATTAGTCTAAAAACAAATTTTTATTGATATTGGTTCATGGTAACCATGACTTTGAAATTTACGTGAACTTTAATTTATGCTAATTAAATGTACACGTGATGTGCACTTGGTATGTAACTCGCTTCACGTGAAAGATAAAGAGATGCGGTTTTCAAAATTAGATTCCCCATGTCCATATTAGTCTAAAAACAAATTTTTATTGATATTGGTTCATGGTAACCATGACTTTGAAATTTACGTGAACTTTAATTTATGCTAATTAAATGTACACGTGATGGGTCTAAAAACAGTCAAAAGTAGTCTAAAAACAAATTTTTATTGATATTGGTGCATGGTAACCATGACTTTGAAATTTACGTGAACTTTAATTTATGCTAATTAAATGTACACGTGATGTGCACTTGGTATGTAACTCGCTTCACGTGAAAGATAAAGAGATGCGGTTTTCAAAATTAGATTCCCCATGTCCATATTAGTCTAAAAACAAATTTTTATTGATATTGGTTCATGGTAACCATGACTTTGAAATTTACGTGAACTTTAATTTATGCTAATTAAATGTACACGTGATGTGCACTTGGTATGTAACTCGCTTCACGTGAAAGATAAAGAGATGCGGTTTTCAAAATTAGATTCCCCATGTCCATATTAGTCTAAAAACAAATTTTTATTGATATTGGTTCATGGTAACCATGACTTTGAAATTTACGTGAACTTTAATTTATGCTAATTAAATGTACACGTGATGTGCACTTGGTATGTAACTCGCTTCACGTGAAAGATAAAGAGATGCGGTTTTCAAAATTAGATTCCCTATGTCCATATTAGTCTAAAAACAAATTTTTATTGATATTGGTTCATGGTAACCATGACTTTGAAATTTACGTGTACTTTAATTTATGCTAATTAAATGTACACGTGATGTGCACTTGGTATGTAACTCGCTTCACGTGAAAGATAAAGAGATGCGGTTTTCAAAATTAGATTCCCCATGTCCATATTAGTCTAAAAACAAATATTAATTGATATTGGTTCATGGTAACCATGACTTTGAAATTTACGTGAACTTTAATTTATGCTAATTAAATGTACACGTGATGTTCACTTGGTATGTAACTCGCTTCACGTGAAAGATAAAGAGATGCGGTTTTCAAAGTTAGATTCCCCATGTCCATATTAGTCTAAAAACAAATATTAATTGATATTGGTTCATGGTAACCATGACTTTGAAATTTACGTGAACTTTAATTTATGCTAATTAAATGTACACGTGATGTGCACTTGGTATGTAACTCGCTTCACGTGAAAGATAAAGAGATGCGGTTTTCAAAATTAGATTCCCCATGTCCATATTAGTCTAAAAACAAATTTTTATTGATATTGGTGCATGGTAACCATGACTTTGAAATTTACGTGAACTTTAATTTATGCTAATTAAATGTACACGTGATGTGCACTTGGTATGTAACTCGCTTCACGTGAAAGATAAAAAGATGCGGTTTTCAAAATTAGATTCCCCATGTCCATATTAGTCTAAAAACAAATTTTTATTGATATTGGTTCATGGTAACCATGACTTTGAAATTTACGTGAACTTTGATTTATGCTAATTAAATGTACACGTGATGTGCACTTGGTATGTAACTCGCTTCACGTGAAAGATAAAGAGATGCGGTTTTCAAAATTAGATTCCCCATGTCCATATTAGTCTAAAAACAAATTTTTATTGATATTGGTGCATGGTAACCATGACTTTGAAATTTACGTGAACTTTAATTTATGCTAATTAAATGTACACGTGATGTGCACTTGGTATGTAACTCGCTTCACGTGAAAGATAAAGAAATGCGGTTTTCAAAATTAGATTCCCCATGTCCATATTAGTCTAAAAACAAATTTTTATTGATATTGGTGCATGGTAACCATGACTTTGAAATTTACGTGAACTTTAATTTATGCGAATTAAATGTACACGTGATGTGCACTTGGTATGTAACTCGCTTCACGTGAAAGATAAAGAGATGCGGTTTTCAAAATTAGATTCCCCATGTCCATATTAGTCTAAAAACAAATTTTTATTGATATTGGTTCATGGTAACCATGACTTTGAAATTTACGTGAACTTTAATTTATGCTAATTAAATGTACACGTGATGTGCACTTGGTATGTAACTCGCTTCACGTGAAAGATAAAAAAATGCGGTTTTCAAAATTAGATTCCCCATGTCCATATTAGTCTAAAAACAAATTTTTATTGATATTGGTTCATGGTAACCATGACTTTGAAATTTACGTGAACTTTAATTTATGCTAATTAAATGTACACGTGATGTGCACTTGGTATGTAACTCGCTTCACGTGAAAGATAAAAAGATGCGGTTTTCAAAATTAGATTCCCCATGTCCATATTAGTCTAAAAACAAATTTTTATTGATATTGGTTCATGGTAACCATGACTTTGAAATTCACGTGAACTTTGATTTATGCTAATTAAATGTACACGTGATGTGCACTTGGTATGTAACTCGCTTCACGTGAAAGATAAAGAGATGCGGTTTTCAAAATTAGATTCCCCATGTCCATATTAGTCTAAAAACAAATTTTTATTGATATTGGTTCATGGTAACCATGACTTTGAAATTTACGTGAACTTTAATTTATGCTAATTAAATGTACACGTGATGTGCACTTGGTATGTAACTCGCTTCACGTGAAAGATAAAGAGATGCGGTTTTCAAAATTAGATTCCCCATGTCCATATTAGTCTAAAAACAAATTTTTATTGATATTGGTTCATGGTAACCATGACTTTGAAATTTACGTGAACTTTAATTTATGCTAATTAAATGTACACGTGATGGGTCTAAAAACAGTCAAAAGTAGTCTAAAAACAAATTTTTATTGATATTGGTGCATGGTAACCATGACTTTGAAATTTACGTGAACTTTAATTTATGCTAATTAAATGTACACGTGATGTGCACTTGGTATGTAACTCGCTTCACGTGAAAGATAAAGAGATGCGGTTTTCAAAATTAGATTCCCCATGTCCATATTAGTCTAAAAACAAATTTTTATTGATATTGGTTCATGGTAACCATGACTTTGAAATTTACGTGAACTTTAATTTATGCTAATTAAATGTACACGTGATGTGCACTTGGTATGTAACTCGCTTCACGTGAAAGATAAAGAGATGCGGTTTTCAAAATTAGATTCCCCATGTCCATATTAGTCTAAAAACAAATTTTTATTGATATTGGTGCATGGTAACCATGACTTTGAAATTTACGTGAACTTTAATTTATGCTAATTAAATGTACACGTGATGTGCACTTGGTATGTAACTCGCTTCACGTGAAAGATAAAGAAATGCGGTTTTCAAAATTAGATTCCCCATGTCCATATTAGTCTAAAAACAAATTTTTATTGATATTGGTTCATGGTAACCATGACTTTGAAATTTACGTGAACTTTAATTTATGCTAATTAAATGTACACGTGATGTGCACTTGGTATGTAACTCGCTTCACGTGAAAGATAAAGAGATGCGGTTTTCAAAATTAGATTCCCCATGTCCATATTAGTCTAAAAACAAATTTTTATTGATATTGGTTCATGGTAACCATGACTTTGAAATTTACGTGAACTTTAATTTATGCTAATTAAATGTACACGTGATGTGCACTTGGTATGTAACTCGCTTCACGTGAAAGATAAAGAGATGCGGTTTTCAAAATTAGATTCCCTATGTCCATATTAGTCTAAAAACAAATTTTTATTGATATTGGTTCATGGTAACCATGACTTTGAAATTTACGTGTACTTTAATTTATGCTAATTAAATGTACACGTGATGTGCACTTGGTATGTAACTCGCTTCACGTGAAAGATAAAGAGATGCGGTTTTCAAAATTAGATTCCCCATGTCCATATTAGTCTAAAAACAAATATTAATTGATATTGGTTCATGGTAACCATGACTTTGAAATTTACGTGAACTTTAATTTATGCTAATTAAATGTACACGTGATGTGCACTTGGTATGTAACTCGCTTCACGTGAAAGATAAAGAGATGCGGTTTTCAAAATTAGATTCCCCATGTCCATATTAGTCTAAAAACAAATTTTTATTGATATTGGTGCATGGTAACCATGACTTTGAAATTTACGTGAACTTTAATTTATGCTAATTAAATGTACACGTGATGTGCACTTGGTATGTAACTCGCTTCACGTGAAAGATAAAAAGATGCGGTTTTCAAAATTAGATTCCCCATGTCCATATTAGTCTAAAAACAAATTTTTATTGATATTGGTTCATGGTAACCATGACTTTGAAATTTACGTGAACTTTGATTTATGCTAATTAAATGTACACGTGATGTGCACTTGGTATGTAACTCGCTTCACGTGAAAGATAAAGAGATGCGGTTTTCAAAATTAGATTCCCCATGTCCATATTAGTCTAAAAACAAATTTTTATTGATATTGGTGCATGGTAACCATGACTTTGAAATTTACGTGAACTTTAATTTATGCTAATTAAATGTACACGTGATGTGCACTTGGTATGTAACTCGCTTCACGTGAAAGATAAAGAAATGCGGTTTTCAAAATTAGATTCCCCATGTCCATATTAGTCTAAAAACAAATTTTTATTGATATTGGTGCATGGTAACCATGACTTTGAAATTTACGTGAACTTTAATTTATGCGAATTAAATGTACACGTGATGTGCACTTGGTATGTAACTCGCTTCACGTGAAAGATAAAGAGATGCGGTTTTCAAAATTAGATTCCCCATGTCCATATTAGTCTAAAAACAAATTTTTATTGATATTGGTTCATGGTAACCATGACTTTGAAATTTACGTGAACTTTAATTTATGCTAATTAAATGTACACGTGATGTGCACTTGGTATGTAACTCGCTTCACGTGAAAGATAAAGAAATGCGGTTTTCAAAATTAGATTCCCCATGTCCATATTAGTCTAAAAACAAATTTTTATTGATATTGGTTCATGGTAACCATGACTTTGAAATTTACGTGAACTTTAATTTATGCTAATTAAATGTACACGTGATGTGCACTTGGTATGTAACTCGCTTCACGTGAAAGATAAAGAGATGCGGTTTTCAAAATTAGATTCCCCATGTCCATATTAGTCTAAAAACAAATTTTTATTGATATTGGTTCATGGTAACCATGACTTTGAAATTTACGTGAACTTTAATTTATGCTAATTAAATGTACACGTGATGTGCTCTTGGTATGTAACTCGCTTAACGTGAAAGATAAAGAGATGCGGTTTTCAAAATTAGATTCCCCATGTCCATATTAGTCTAAAAACAAATTTTTATTGATATTGGTTCATGGTAACCATGACTTTGAAATTTACGTGAACTTTAATTTATGCTAATTAAATGTACACGTGATGTGCACTTGGTATGTAACTCGCTTCACGTGAAAGATAAAGAGATGCGGTTTTCAAAATTAGATTCCCCATGTCCATATTAGTCTAAAAACAAATTTTTATTGATATTGGTTCATGGTAACCATGACTTTGAAATTTACGTGAACTTTAATTTATGCTAATTAAATGTACACGTGATGTGCACTTGGTATGTAACTCGCTTCACGTGAAAGATAAAGAGATGCGGTTTTCAAAATTAGATTCCCCATGTCCATATTAGTCTAAAAACAAATTTTTATTGATATTGGTGCATGGTAACCATGACTTTGAAATTTACGTGAACTTTAATTTATGCTAATTAAATGTACACGTGATGTGCACTTGGTATGTAACTCGCTTCACGTGAAAGATAAAAAGATGCGGTTTTCAAAATTAGATTCCCCATGTCCATATTAGTCTAAAAACAAATTTTTATTGATATTGGTTCATGGTAACCATGACTTTGAAATTCACGTGAACTTTGATTTATGCTAATTAAATGTACACGTGATGTGCACTTGGTATGTAACTCGCTTCACGTGAAAGATAAAGAGATGCGGTTTTCAAAATTAGATTCCCCATGTCCATATTAGTCTAAAAACAAATTTTTATTGATATTGGTTCATGGTAACCATGACTTTGAAATTTACGTGAACTTTAATTTATGCTAATTAAATGTACACGTGATGTGCACTTGGTATGTAACTCGCTTCACGTGAAAGATAAAGAGATGCGGTTTTCAAAATTAGATTCCCCATGTCCATATTAGTCTAAAAACAAATTTTTATTGATATTGGTTCATGGTAACCATGACTTTGAAATTTACGTGAACTTTAATTTATGCTAATTAAATGTACACGTGATGGGTCTAAAAACAGTCAAAAGTAGTCTAAAAACAAATTTTTATTGATATTGGTGCATGGTAACCATGACTTTGAAATTTACGTGAACTTTAATTTATGCTAATTAAATGTACACGTGATGTGCACTTGGTATGTAACTCGCTTCACGTGAAAGATAAAGAGATGCGGTTTTCAAAATTAGATTCCCCATGTCCATATTAGTCTAAAAACAAATTTTTATTGATATTGGTTCATGGTAACCATGACTTTGAAATTTACGTGAACTTTAATTTATGCTAATTAAATGTACACGTGATGTGCACTTGGTATGTAACTCGCTTCACGTGAAAGATAAAGAGATGCGGTTTTCAAAATTAGATTCCCCATGTCCATATTAGTCTAAAAACAAATTTTTATTGATATTGGTGCATGGTAACCATGACTTTGAAATTTACGTGAACTTTAATTTATGCTAATTAAATGTACACGTGATGTGCACTTGGTATGTAACTCGCTTCACGTGAAAGATAAAGAAATGCGGTTTTCAAAATTAGATTCCCCATGTCCATATTAGTCTAAAAACAAATTTTTATTGATATTGGTTCATGGTAACCATGACTTTGAAATTTACGTGAACTTTAATTTATGCTAATTAAATGTACACGTGATGTGCACTTGGTATGTAACTCGCTTCACGTGAAAGATAAAGAGATGCGGTTTTCAAAATTAGATTCCCCATGTCCATATTAGTCTAAAAACAAATTTTTATTGATATTGGTTCATGGTAACCATGACTTTGAAATTTACGTGAACTTTAATTTATGCTAATTAAATGTACACGTGATGTGCACTTGGTATGTAACTCGCTTCACGTGAAAGATAAAGAGATGCGGTTTTCAAAATTAGATTCCCTATGTCCATATTAGTCTAAAAACAAATTTTTATTGATATTGGTTCATGGTAACCATGACTTTGAAATTTACGTGTACTTTAATTTATGCTAATTAAATGTACACGTGATGTGCACTTGGTATGTAACTCGCTTCACGTGAAAGATAAAGAGATGCGGTTTTCAAAATTAGATTCCCCATGTCCATATTAGTCTAAAAACAAATATTAATTGATATTGGTTCATGGTAACCATGACTTTGAAATTTACGTGAACTTTAATTTATGCTAATTAAATGTACACGTGATGTGCACTTGGTATGTAACTCGCTTCACGTGAAAGATAAAGAGATGCGGTTTTCAAAATTAGATTCCCCATGTCCATATTAGTCTAAAAACAAATTTTTATTGATATTGGTGCATGGTAACCATGACTTTGAAATTTACGTGAACTTTAATTTATGCTAATTAAATGTACACGTGATGTGCACTTGGTATGTAACTCGCTTCACGTGAAAGATAAAAAGATGCGGTTTTCAAAATTAGATTCCCCATGTCCATATTAGTCTAAAAACAAATTTTTATTGATATTGGTTCATGGTAACCATGACTTTGAAATTTACGTGAACTTTGATTTATGCTAATTAAATGTACACGTGATGTGCACTTGGTATGTAACTCGCTTCACGTGAAAGATAAAGAGATGCGGTTTTCAAAATTAGATTCCCCATGTCCATATTAGTCTAAAAACAAATTTTTATTGATATTGGTGCATGGTAACCATGACTTTGAAATTTACGTGAACTTTAATTTATGCTAATTAAATGTACACGTGATGTGCACTTGGTATGTAACTCGCTTCACGTGAAAGATAAAGAAATGCGGTTTTCAAAATTAGATTCCCCATGTCCATATTAGTCTAAAAACAAATTTTTATTGATATTGGTGCATGGTAACCATGACTTTGAAATTTACGTGAACTTTAATTTATGCTAATTAAATGTACACGTGATGTGCACTTGGTATGTAACTCGCTTCACGTGAAAGATAAAGAAATGCGGTTTTCAAAATTAGATTCCCCATGTCCATATTAGTCTAAAAACAAATTTTTATTGATATTGGTTCATGGTAACCATGACTTTGAAATTTACGTGAACTTTAATTTATGCTAATTAAATGTACACGTGATGTGCACTTGGTATGTAACTCGCTTCACGTGAAAGATAAAGAGATGCGGTTTTCAAAATTAGATTCCCCATGTCCATATTAGCCTAAAAACAAATTTTTATTGATATTGGTTCATGGTAACCATGACTTTGAAATTTACGTGAACTTTAATTTATGCTAATTAAATGTACACGTGATGTGCACTTGGTATGTAACTCGCTTCACGTGAAAGATAAAGAGATGCGGTTTTCAAAATTAGATTCCCTATGTCCATATTAGTCTAAAAACAAATTTTTATTGATATTGGTTCATGGTAACCATGACTTTGAAATTTACGTGTACTTTAATTTATGCTAATTAAATGTACACGTGATGTGCACTTGGTATGTAACTCGCTTCACGTGAAAGATAAAGAGATGCGGTTTTCAAAATTAGATTCCCCATGTCCATATTAGTCTAAAAACAAATATTAATTGATATTGGTTCATGGTAACCATGACTTTGAAATTTACGTGAACTTTAATTTATGCTAATTAAATGTACACGTGATGTGCACTTGGTATGTAACTCGCTTCACGTGAAAGATAAAGAGATGCGGTTTTCAAAATTAGATTCCCCATGTCCATATTAGTCTAAAAACAAATTTTTATTGATATTGGTGCATGGTAACCATGACTTTGAAATTTACGTGAACTTTAATTTATGCTAATTAAATGTACACGTGATGTGCACTTGGTATGTAACTCGCTTCACGTGAAAGATAAAAAGATGCGGTTTTCAAAATTAGATTCCCCATGTCCATATTAGTCTAAAAACAAATTTTTATTGATATTGGTTCATGGTAACCATGACTTTGAAATTTACGTGAACTTTGATTTATGCTAATTAAATGTACACGTGATGTGCACTTGGTATGTAACTCGCTTCACGTGAAAGATAAAGAGATGCGGTTTTCATAATTAGATTCCCCATGTCCATATTAGTCTAAAAACAAATTTTTATTGATATTGGTTCATGGTAACCATGACTTTGAAATTTACGTGAACTTTAATTTATGCTAATTAAATGTACACGTGATGTGCCCTTGGTATGTAACTCGCTTCACGTGAAAGATAAAGAGATGCGGTTTTCAAAATTAGATTCCCCATGTCCATATTAGTCTAAAAACAAATTTTTATTGATATTGGTTCATGGTAACCATGACTTTGAAATTTACGTGAACTTTAATTTATGCTAATTAAATGTACACGTGATGTGCACTTGGTATGTAACTCGCTTCACGTGAAAGATAAAGAGATGCGGTTTTCAAAATTAGATTCCCTATGTCCATATTAGTCTAAAAACAAATTTTTATTGATATTGGTGCATGGTAACCATGACTTTGAAATTTACGTGAACTTTAATTTATGCTAATTAAATGTACACGTGATGTGCACTTGGTATGTAACTCGCTTCACGTGAAAGATAAAAAGATGCGGTTTTCAAAATTAGATTCCCCATGTCCATATTAGTCTAAAAACAAATTTTTATTGATATTGGTTCATGGTAACCATGACTTTGAAATTTACGTGAACTTTGATTTATGCTAATTAAATGTACACGTGATGTGCACTTGGTATGTAACTCGCTTCACGTGAAAGATAAAGAGATGCGGTTTTCAAAATTAGATTCCCCATGTCCATATTAGTCTAAAAACAAATTTTTATTGATATTGGTGCATGGTAACCATGACTTTGAAATTTACGTGAACTTTAATTTATGCTAATTAAATGTACACGTGATGTGCACTTGGTATGTAACTCGCTTCACGTGAAAGATAAAGAAATGCGGTTTTCAAAATTAGATTCCCCATGTCCATATTAGTCTAAAAACAAATTTTTATTGATATTGGTGCATGGTAACCATGACTTTGAAATTTACGTGAACTTTAATTTATGCTAATTAAATGTACACGTGATGTGCACTTGGTATGTAACTCGCTTCACGTGAAAGATAAAGAAATGCGGTTTTCAAAATTAGATTCCCCATGTCCATATTAGTCTAAAAACAAATTTTTATTGATATTGGTTCATGGTAACCATGACTTTGAAATTTACGTGAACTTTAATTTATGCTAATTAAATGTACACGTGATGTGCACTTGGTATGTAACTCGCTTCACGTGAAAGATAAAGAGATGCGGTTTTCAAAATTAGATTCCCCATGTCCATATTAGCCTAAAAACAAATTTTTATTGATATTGGTTCATGGTAACCATGACTTTGAAATTTACGTGAACTTTAATTTATGCTAATTAAATGTACACGTGATGTGCACTTGGTATGTAACTCGCTTCACGTGAAAGATAAAGAGATGCGGTTTTCAAAATTAGATTCCCTATGTCCATATTAGTCTAAAAACAAATTTTTATTGATATTGGTTCATGGTAACCATGACTTTGAAATTTACGTGTACTTTAATTTATGCTAATTAAATGTACACGTGATGTGCACTTGGTATGTAACTCGCTTCACGTGAAAGATAAAGAGATGCGGTTTTCAAAATTAGATTCCCCATGTCCATATTAGTCTAAAAACAAATATTAATTGATATTGGTTCATGGTAACCATGACTTTGAAATTTACGTGAACTTTAATTTATGCTAATTAAATGTACACGTGATGTGCACTTGGTATGTAACTCGCTTCACGTGAAAGATAAAGAGATGCGGTTTTCAAAATTAGATTCCCCATGTCCATATTAGTCTAAAAACAAATTTTTATTGATATTGGTGCATGGTAACCATGACTTTGAAATTTACGTGAACTTTAATTTATGCTAATTAAATGTACACGTGATGTGCACTTGGTATGTAACTCGCTTCACGTGAAAGATAAAAAGATGCGGTTTTCAAAATTAGATTCCCCATGTCCATATTAGTCTAAAAACAAATTTTTATTGATATTGGTTCATGGTAACCATGACTTTGAAATTTACGTGAACTTTGATTTATGCTAATTAAATGTACACGTGATGTGCACTTGGTATGTAACTCGCTTCACGTGAAAGATAAAGAGATGCGGTTTTCATAATTAGATTCCCCATGTCCATATTAGTCTGAAAACAAATTTTTATTGATATTGGTTCATGGTAACCATGACTTTGAAATTTACGTGAACTTTAATTTATGCTAATTAAATGTACACGTGATGTGCCCTTGGTATGTAACTCGCTTCACGTGAAAGATAAAGAGATGCGGTTTTCAAAATTAGATTCCCCATGTCCATATTAGTCTAAAAACAAATTTTTATTGATATTGGTTCATGGTAACCATGACTTTGAAATTTACGTGAACTTTAATTTATGCTAATTAAATGTACACGTGATGGGTCTAAAAACAGTCAAAAGTAGTCTAAAAACAAATTTTTATTGATATTGGTGCATGGTAACCATGACTTTGAAATTTACGTGAACTTTAATTTATGCTAATTAAATGTACACGTGATGTGCACTTGGTATGTAACTCGCTTCACGTGAAAGATAAAGAGATGCGGTTTTCAAAATTAGATTCCCCATGTCCATATTAGTCTAAAAACAAATTTTTATTGATATTGGTTCATGGTAACCATGACTTTGAAATTTACGTGAACTTTAATTTATGCTAATTAAATGTACACGTGATGTGCACTTGGTATGTAACTCGCTTCACGTGAAAGATAAAGAGATGCGGTTTTCAAAATTAGATTCCCCATGTCCATATTAGTCTAAAAACAAATTTTTATTGATATTGGTTCATGGTAACCATGACTTTGAAATTTACGTGAACTTTAATTTATGCTAATTAAATGTACACGTGATGTGCACTTGGTATGTAACTCGCTTCACGTGAAAGATAAAGAGATGCGGTTTTCAAAATTAGATTCCCCATGTCCATATTAGTCTAAAAACAAATTTTTATTGATATTGGTTCATGGTAACCATGACTTTGAAATTTACGTGAACTTTAATTTATGCTAATTAAATGTACACGTGATGTGCACTTGGTATGTAACTCGCTTCACGTGAAAGATAAAGAGATGCGGTTTTCAAAATTAGATTCCCCATGTCCATATTAGTCTAAAAACAAATTTTTATTGATATTGGTTCATGGTAACCATGACTTTGAAATTTACGTGAACTTTAATTTATGCTAATTAAATGTACACGTGATGTGCTCTTGGTATGTAACTCGCTTAACGTGAAAGATAAAGAGATGCGGTTTTCAAAATTAGATTCCCCATGTCCATATTAGTCTAAAAACAAATTTTTATTGATATTGGTTCATGGTAACCATGACTTTGAAATTTACGTGAACTTTAATTTATGCTAATTAAATGTACACGTGATGTGCACTTGGTATGTAACTCGCTTCACGTGAAAGATAAAGAGATGCGGTTTTCAAAATTAGATTCCCCATGTCCATATTAGTCTAAAAACAAATTTTTATTGATATTGGTTCATGGTAACCATGACTTTGAAATTTACGTGAACTTTAATTTATGCTAATTAAATGTACACGTGATGTGCACTTGGTATGTAACTCGCTTCACGTGAAAGATAAAGAGATGCGGTTTTCAAAATTAGATTCCCCATGTCCATATTAGTCTAAAAACAAATTTTTATTGATATTGGTGCATGGTAACCATGACTTTGAAATTTACGTGAACTTTAATTTATGCTAATTAAATGTACACGTGATGTGCACTTGGTATGTAACTCGCTTCACGTGAAAGATAAAAAGATGCGGTTTTCAAAATTAGATTCCCCATGTCCATATTAGTCTAAAAACAAATTTTTATTGATATTGGTTCATGGTAACCATGACTTTGAAATTCACGTGAACTTTGATTTATGCTAATTAAATGTACACGTGATGTGCACTTGGTATGTAACTCGCTTCACGTGAAAGATAAAGAGATGCGGTTTTCAAAATTAGATTCCCCATGTCCATATTAGTCTAAAAACAAATTTTTATTGATATTGGTTCATGGTAACCATGACTTTGAAATTTACGTGAACTTTAATTTATGCTAATTAAATGTACACGTGATGTGCACTTGGTATGTAACTCGCTTCACGTGAAAGATAAAGAGATGCGGTTTTCAAAATTAGATTCCCCATGTCCATATTAGTCTAAAAACAAATTTTTATTGATATTGGTTCATGGTAACCATGACTTTGAAATTTACGTGAACTTTAATTTATGCTAATTAAATGTACACGTGATGGGTCTAAAAACAGTCAAAAGTAGTCTAAAAACAAATTTTTATTGATATTGGTGCATGGTAACCATGACTTTGAAATTTACGTGAACTTTAATTTATGCTAATTAAATGTACACGTGATGTGCACTTGGTATGTAACTCGCTTCACGTGAAAGATAAAGAGATGCGGTTTTCAAAATTAGATTCCCCATGTCCATATTAGTCTAAAAACAAATTTTTATTGATATTGGTTCATGGTAACCATGACTTTGAAATTTACGTGAACTTTAATTTATGCTAATTAAATGTACACGTGATGTGCACTTGGTATGTAACTCGCTTCACGTGAAAGATAAAGAGATGCGGTTTTCAAAATTAGATTCCCCATGTCCATATTAGTCTAAAAACAAATTTTTATTGATATTGGTGCATGGTAACCATGACTTTGAAATTTACGTGAACTTTAATTTATGCTAATTAAATGTACACGTGATGTGCACTTGGTATGTAACTCGCTTCACGTGAAAGATAAAGAAATGCGGTTTTCAAAATTAGATTCCCCATGTCCATATTAGTCTAAAAACAAATTTTTATTGATATTGGTTCATGGTAACCATGACTTTGAAATTTACGTGAACTTTGATTTATGCTAATTAAATGTACACGTGATGTGCACTTGGTATGTAACTCGCTTCACGTGAAAGATAAAGAGATGCGGTTTTCAAAATTAGATTCCCCATGTCCATATTAGTCTAAAAACAAATTTTTATTGATATTGGTTCATGGTAACCATGACTTTGAAATTTACGTGAACTTTAATTTATGCTAATTAAATGTACACGTGATGTGCACTTGGTATGTAACTCGCTTCACGTGAAAGATAAAGAGATGCGGTTTTCAAAATTAGATTCCCCATGTCCATATTAGTCTAAAAACAAATTTTTATTGATATTGGTTCATGGTAACCATGACTTTGAAATTTACGTGAACTTTAATTTATGCTAATTAAATGTACACGTGATGTGCACTTGGTATGTAACTCGCTTCACGTGAAAGATAAAGAGATGCGGTTTTCAAAATTAGATTCCCCATGTCCATATTAGTCTAAAAACAAATTTTTATTGATATTGGTTCATGGTAACCATGACTTTGAAATTTACGTGAACTTTAATTTATGCTAATTAAATGTACACGTGATGTGCACTTGGTATGTAACTCGCTTCACGTGAAAGATAAAGAGATGCGGTTTTCAAAATTAGATTCCCCATGTCCATATTAGTCTAAAAACAAATTTTTATTGATATTGGTTCATGGTAACCATGACTTTGAAATTTACGTGAACTTTAATTTATGCTAATTAAATGTACACGTGATGTGCTCTTGGTATGTAACTCGCTTAACGTGAAAGATAAAGAGATGCGGTTTTCAAAATTAGATTCCCCATGTCCATATTAGTCTAAAAACAAATTTTTATTGATATTGGTTCATGGTAACCATGACTTTGAAATTTACGTGAACTTTAATTTATGCTAATTAAATGTACACGTGATGTGCACTTGGTATGTAACTCGCTTCACGTGAAAGATAAAGAGATGCGGTTTTCAAAATTAGATTCCCCATGTCCATATTAGTCTAAAAACAAATTTTTATTGATATTGGTTCATGGTAACCATGACTTTGAAATTTACGTGAACTTTAATTTATGCTAATTAAATGTACACGTGATGTGCACTTGGTATGTAACTCGCTTCACGTGAAAGATAAAGAGATGCGGTTTTCAAAATTAGATTCCCCATGTCCATATTAGTCTAAAAACAAATTTTTATTGATATTGGTGCATGGTAACCATGACTTTGAAATTTACGTGAACTTTAATTTATGCTAATTAAATGTACACGTGATGTGCACTTGGTATGTAACTCGCTTCACGTGAAAGATAAAAAGATGCGGTTTTCAAAATTAGATTCCCCATGTCCATATTAGTCTAAAAACAAATTTTTATTGATATTGGTTCATGGTAACCATGACTTTGAAATTCACGTGAACTTTGATTTATGCTAATTAAATGTACACGTGATGTGCACTTGGTATGTAACTCGCTTCACGTGAAAGATAAAGAGATGCGGTTTTCAAAATTAGATTCCCCATGTCCATATTAGTCTAAAAACAAATTTTTATTGATATTGGTTCATGGTAACCATGACTTTGAAATTTACGTGAACTTTAATTTATGCTAATTAAATGTACACGTGATGTGCACTTGGTATGTAACTCGCTTCACGTGAAAGATAAAGAGATGCGGTTTTCAAAATTAGATTCCCCATGTCCATATTAGTCTAAAAACAAATTTTTATTGATATTGGTTCATGGTAACCATGACTTTGAAATTTACGTGAACTTTAATTTATGCTAATTAAATGTACACGTGATGGGTCTAAAAACAGTCAAAAGTAGTCTAAAAACAAATTTTTATTGATATTGGTGCATGGTAACCATGACTTTGAAATTTACGTGAACTTTAATTTATGCTAATTAAATGTACACGTGATGTGCACTTGGTATGTAACTCGCTTCACGTGAAAGATAAAGAGATGCGGTTTTCAAAATTAGATTCCCCATGTCCATATTAGTCTAAAAACAAATTTTTATTGATATTGGTTCATGGTAACCATGACTTTGAAATTTACGTGAACTTTAATTTATGCTAATTAAATGTACACGTGATGTGCACTTGGTATGTAACTCGCTTCACGTGAAAGATAAAGAGATGCGGTTTTCAAAATTAGATTCCCCATGTCCATATTAGTCTAAAAACAAATTTTTATTGATATTGGTGCATGGTAACCATGACTTTGAAATTTACGTGAACTTTAATTTATGCTAATTAAATGTACACGTGATGTGCACTTGGTATGTAACTCGCTTCACGTGAAAGATAAAAAGATGCGGTTTTCAAAATTAGATTCCCCATGTCCATATTAGTCTAAAAACAAATTTTTATTGATATTGGTTCATGGTAACCATGACTTTGAAATTTACGTGAACTTTGATTTATGCTAATTAAATGTACACGTGATGTGCACTTGGTATGTAACTCGCTTCACGTGAAAGATAAAGAGATGCGGTTTTCAAAATTAGATTCCCCATGTCCATATTAGTCTAAAAACAAATTTTTATTGATATTGGTGCATGGTAACCATGACTTTGAAATTTACGTGAACTTTAATTTATGCTAATTAAATGTACACGTGATGTGCACTTGGTATGTAACTCGCTTCACGTGAAAGATAAAGAAATGCGGTTTTCAAAATTAGATTCCCCATGTCCATATTAGTCTAAAAACAAATTTTTATTGATATTGGTGCATGGTAACCATGACTTTGAAATTTACGTGAACTTTAATTTATGCGAATTAAATGTACACGTGATGTGCACTTGGTATGTAACTCGCTTCACGTGAAAGATAAAGAGATGCGGTTTTCAAAATTAGATTCCCCATGTCCATATTAGTCTAAAAACAAATTTTTATTGATATTGGTTCATGGTAACCATGACTTTGAAATTTACGTGAACTTTAATTTATGCTAATTAAATGTACACGTGATGTGCACTTGGTATGTAACTCGCTTCACGTGAAAGATAAAGAAATGCGGTTTTCAAAATTAGATTCCCCATGTCCATATTAGTCTAAAAACAAATTTTTATTGATATTGGTTCATGGTAACCATGACTTTGAAATTTACGTGAACTTTAATTTATGCTAATTAAATGTACACGTGATGTGCACTTGGTATGTAACTCGCTTCACGTGAAAGATAAAGAGATGCGGTTTTCAAAATTAGATTCCCCATGTCCATATTAGTCTAAAAACAAATTTTTATTGATATTGGTTCATGGTAACCATGACTTTGAAATTTACGTGAACTTTAATTTATGCTAATTAAATGTACACGTGATGTGCTCTTGGTATGTAACTCGCTTAACGTGAAAGATAAAGAGATGCGGTTTTCAAAATTAGATTCCCCATGTCCATATTAGTCTAAAAACAAATTTTTATTGATATTGGTTCATGGTAACCATGACTTTGAAATTTACGTGAACTTTAATTTATGCTAATTAAATGTACACGTGATGTGCACTTGGTATGTAACTCGCTTCACGTGAAAGATAAAGAGATGCGGTTTTCAAAATTAGATTCCCCATGTCCATATTAGTCTAAAAACAAATTTTTATTGATATTGGTTCATGGTAACCATGACTTTGAAATTTACGTGAACTTTAATTTATGCTAATTAAATGTACACGTGATGTGCACTTGGTATGTAACTCGCTTCACGTGAAAGATAAAGAGATGCGGTTTTCAAAATTAGATTCCCCATGTCCATATTAGTCTAAAAACAAATTTTTATTGATATTGGTGCATGGTAACCATGACTTTGAAATTTACGTGAACTTTAATTTATGCTAATTAAATGTACACGTGATGTGCACTTGGTATGTAACTCGCTTCACGTGAAAGATAAAAAGATGCGGTTTTCAAAATTAGATTCCCCATGTCCATATTAGTCTAAAAACAAATTTTTATTGATATTGGTTCATGGTAACCATGACTTTGAAATTCACGTGAACTTTGATTTATGCTAATTAAATGTACACGTGATGTGCACTTGGTATGTAACTCGCTTCACGTGAAAGATAAAGAGATGCGGTTTTCAAAATTAGATTCCCCATGTCCATATTAGTCTAAAAACAAATTTTTATTGATATTGGTTCATGGTAACCATGACTTTGAAATTTACGTGAACTTTAATTTATGCTAATTAAATGTACACGTGATGTGCACTTGGTATGTAACTCGCTTCACGTGAAAGATAAAGAGATGCGGTTTTCAAAATTAGATTCCCCATGTCCATATTAGTCTAAAAACAAATTTTTATTGATATTGGTTCATGGTAACCATGACTTTGAAATTTACGTGAACTTTAATTTATGCTAATTAAATGTACACGTGATGGGTCTAAAAACAGTCAAAAGTAGTCTAAAAACAAATTTTTATTGATATTGGTGCATGGTAACCATGACTTTGAAATTTACGTGAACTTTAATTTATGCTAATTAAATGTACACGTGATGTGCACTTGGTATGTAACTCGCTTCACGTGAAAGATAAAGAGATGCGGTTTTCAAAATTAGATTCCCCATGTCCATATTAGTCTAAAAACAAATTTTTATTGATATTGGTTCATGGTAACCATGACTTTGAAATTTACGTGAACTTTAATTTATGCTAATTAAATGTACACGTGATGTGCACTTGGTATGTAACTCGCTTCACGTGAAAGATAAAGAGATGCGGTTTTCAAAATTAGATTCCCCATGTCCATATTAGTCTAAAAACAAATTTTTATTGATATTGGTGCATGGTAACCATGACTTTGAAATTTACGTGAACTTTAATTTATGCTAATTAAATGTACACGTGATGTGCACTTGGTATGTAACTCGCTTCACGTGAAAGATAAAGAAATGCGGTTTTCAAAATTAGATTCCCCATGTCCATATTAGTCTAAAAACAAATTTTTATTGATATTGGTTCATGGTAACCATGACTTTGAAATTTACGTGAACTTTAATTTATGCTAATTAAATGTACACGTGATGTGCACTTGGTATGTAACTCGCTTCACGTGAAAGATAAAGAGATGCGGTTTTCAAAATTAGATTCCCCATGTCCATATTAGTCTAAAAACAAATTTTTATTGATATTGGTTCATGGTAACCATGACTTTGAAATTTACGTGAACTTTAATTTATGCTAATTAAATGTACACGTGATGTGCACTTGGTATGTAACTCGCTTCACGTGAAAGATAAAGAGATGCGGTTTTCAAAATTAGATTCCCTATGTCCATATTAGTCTAAAAACAAATTTTTATTGATATTGGTTCATGGTAACCATGACTTTGAAATTTACGTGTACTTTAATTTATGCTAATTAAATGTACACGTGATGTGCACTTGGTATGTAACTCGCTTCACGTGAAAGATAAAGAGATGCGGTTTTCAAAATTAGATTCCCCATGTCCATATTAGTCTAAAAACAAATATTAATTGATATTGGTTCATGGTAACCATGACTTTGAAATTTACGTGAACTTTAATTTATGCTAATTAAATGTACACGTGATGTGCACTTGGTATGTAACTCGCTTCACGTGAAAGATAAAGAGATGCGGTTTTCAAAATTAGATTCCCCATGTCCATATTAGTCTAAAAACAAATTTTTATTGATATTGGTGCATGGTAACCATGACTTTGAAATTTACGTGAACTTTAATTTATGCTAATTAAATGTACACGTGATGTGCACTTGGTATGTAACTCGCTTCACGTGAAAGATAAAAAGATGCGGTTTTCAAAATTAGATTCCCCATGTCCATATTAGTCTAAAAACAAATTTTTATTGATATTGGTTCATGGTAACCATGACTTTGAAATTTACGTGAACTTTGATTTATGCTAATTAAATGTACACGTGATGTGCACTTGGTATGTAACTCGCTTCACGTGAAAGATAAAGAGATGCGGTTTTCAAAATTAGATTCCCCATGTCCATATTAGTCTAAAAACAAATTTTTATTGATATTGGTGCATGGTAACCATGACTTTGAAATTTACGTGAACTTTAATTTATGCTAATTAAATGTACACGTGATGTGCACTTGGTATGTAACTCGCTTCACGTGAAAGATAAAGAAATGCGGTTTTCAAAATTAGATTCCCCATGTCCATATTAGTCTAAAAACAAATTTTTATTGATATTGGTGCATGGTAACCATGACTTTGAAATTTACGTGAACTTTAATTTATGCTAATTAAATGTACACGTGATGTGCACTTGGTATGTAACTCGCTTCACGTGAAAGATAAAGAAATGCGGTTTTCAAAATTAGATTCCCCATGTCCATATTAGTCTAAAAACAAATTTTTATTGATATTGGTTCATGGTAACCATGACTTTGAAATTTACGTGAACTTTAATTTATGCTAATTAAATGTACACGTGATGTGCACTTGGTATGTAACTCGCTTCACGTGAAAGATAAAGAGATGCGGTTTTCAAAATTAGATTCCCCATGTCCATATTAGCCTAAAAACAAATTTTTATTGATATTGGTTCATGGTAACCATGACTTTGAAATTTACGTGAACTTTAATTTATGCTAATTAAATGTACACGTGATGTGCACTTGGTATGTAACTCGCTTCACGTGAAAGATAAAGAGATGCGGTTTTCAAAATTAGATTCCCTATGTCCATATTAGTCTAAAAACAAATTTTTATTGATATTGGTTCATGGTAACCATGACTTTGAAATTTACGTGTACTTTAATTTATGCTAATTAAATGTACACGTGATGTGCACTTGGTATGTAACTCGCTTCACGTGAAAGATAAAGAGATGCGGTTTTCAAAATTAGATTCCCCATGTCCATATTAGTCTAAAAACAAATATTAATTGATATTGGTTCATGGTAACCATGACTTTGAAATTTACGTGAACTTTAATTTATGCTAATTAAATGTACACGTGATGTGCACTTGGTATGTAACTCGCTTCACGTGAAAGATAAAGAGATGCGGTTTTCAAAATTAGATTCCCCATGTCCATATTAGTCTAAAAACAAATTTTTATTGATATTGGTGCATGGTAACCATGACTTTGAAATTTACGTGAACTTTAATTTATGCTAATTAAATGTACACGTGATGTGCACTTGGTATGTAACTCGCTTCACGTGAAAGATAAAAAGATGCGGTTTTCAAAATTAGATTCCCCATGTCCATATTAGTCTAAAAACAAATTTTTATTGATATTGGTTCATGGTAACCATGACTTTGAAATTTACGTGAACTTTGATTTATGCTAATTAAATGTACACGTGATGTGCACTTGGTATGTAACTCGCTTCACGTGAAAGATAAAGAGATGCGGTTTTCATAATTAGATTCCCCATGTCCATATTAGTCTAAAAACAAATTTTTATTGATATTGGTTCATGGTAACCATGACTTTGAAATTTACGTGAACTTTAATTTATGCTAATTAAATGTACACGTGATGTGCCCTTGGTATGTAACTCGCTTCACGTGAAAGATAAAGAGATGCGGTTTTCAAAATTAGATTCCCCATGTCCATATTAGTCTAAAAACAAATTTTTATTGATATTGGTTCATGGTAACCATGACTTTGAAATTTACGTGAACTTTAATTTATGCTAATTAAATGTACACGTGATGTGCACTTGGTATGTAACTCGCTTCACGTGAAAGATAAAGAGATGCGGTTTTCAAAATTAGATTCCCTATGTCCATATTAGTCTAAAAACAAATTTTTATTGATATTGGTGCATGGTAACCATGACTTTGAAATTTACGTGAACTTTAATTTATGCTAATTAAATGTACACGTGATGTGCACTTGGTATGTAACTCGCTTCACGTGAAAGATAAAAAGATGCGGTTTTCAAAATTAGATTCCCCATGTCCATATTAGTCTAAAAACAAATTTTTATTGATATTGGTTCATGGTAACCATGACTTTGAAATTTACGTGAACTTTGATTTATGCTAATTAAATGTACACGTGATGTGCACTTGGTATGTAACTCGCTTCACGTGAAAGATAAAGAGATGCGGTTTTCAAAATTAGATTCCCCATGTCCATATTAGTCTAAAAACAAATTTTTATTGATATTGGTGCATGGTAACCATGACTTTGAAATTTACGTGAACTTTAATTTATGCTAATTAAATGTACACGTGATGTGCACTTGGTATGTAACTCGCTTCACGTGAAAGATAAAGAAATGCGGTTTTCAAAATTAGATTCCCCATGTCCATATTAGTCTAAAAACAAATTTTTATTGATATTGGTGCATGGTAACCATGACTTTGAAATTTACGTGAACTTTAATTTATGCTAATTAAATGTACACGTGATGTGCACTTGGTATGTAACTCGCTTCACGTGAAAGATAAAGAAATGCGGTTTTCAAAATTAGATTCCCCATGTCCATATTAGTCTAAAAACAAATTTTTATTGATATTGGTTCATGGTAACCATGACTTTGAAATTTACGTGAACTTTAATTTATGCTAATTAAATGTACACGTGATGTGCACTTGGTATGTAACTCGCTTCACGTGAAAGATAAAGAGATGCGGTTTTCAAAATTAGATTCCCCATGTCCATATTAGCCTAAAAACAAATTTTTATTGATATTGGTTCATGGTAACCATGACTTTGAAATTTACGTGAACTTTAATTTATGCTAATTAAATGTACACGTGATGTGCACTTGGTATGTAACTCGCTTCACGTGAAAGATAAAGAGATGCGGTTTTCAAAATTAGATTCCCTATGTCCATATTAGTCTAAAAACAAATTTTTATTGATATTGGTTCATGGTAACCATGACTTTGAAATTTACGTGTACTTTAATTTATGCTAATTAAATGTACACGTGATGTGCACTTGGTATGTAACTCGCTTCACGTGAAAGATAAAGAGATGCGGTTTTCAAAATTAGATTCCCCATGTCCATATTAGTCTAAAAACAAATATTAATTGATATTGGTTCATGGTAACCATGACTTTGAAATTTACGTGAACTTTAATTTATGCTAATTAAATGTACACGTGATGTGCACTTGGTATGTAACTCGCTTCACGTGAAAGATAAAGAGATGCGGTTTTCAAAATTAGATTCCCCATGTCCATATTAGTCTAAAAACAAATTTTTATTGATATTGGTGCATGGTAACCATGACTTTGAAATTTACGTGAACTTTAATTTATGCTAATTAAATGTACACGTGATGTGCACTTGGTATGTAACTCGCTTCACGTGAAAGATAAAAAGATGCGGTTTTCAAAATTAGATTCCCCATGTCCATATTAGTCTAAAAACAAATTTTTATTGATATTGGTTCATGGTAACCATGACTTTGAAATTTACGTGAACTTTGATTTATGCTAATTAAATGTACACGTGATGTGCACTTGGTATGTAACTCGCTTCACGTGAAAGATAAAGAGATGCGGTTTTCATAATTAGATTCCCCATGTCCATATTAGTCTGAAAACAAATTTTTATTGATATTGGTTCATGGTAACCATGACTTTGAAATTTACGTGAACTTTAATTTATGCTAATTAAATGTACACGTGATGTGCCCTTGGTATGTAACTCGCTTCACGTGAAAGATAAAGAGATGCGGTTTTCAAAATTAGATTCCCCATGTCCATATTAGTCTAAAAACAAATTTTTATTGATATTGGTTCATGGTAACCATGACTTTGAAATTTACGTGAACTTTAATTTATGCTAATTAAATGTACACGTGATGGGTCTAAAAACAGTCAAAAGTAGTCTAAAAACAAATTTTTATTGATATTGGTGCATGGTAACCATGACTTTGAAATTTACGTGAACTTTAATTTATGCTAATTAAATGTACACGTGATGTGCACTTGGTATGTAACTCGCTTCACGTGAAAGATAAAGAGATGCGGTTTTCAAAATTAGATTCCCCATGTCCATATTAGTCTAAAAACAAATTTTTATTGATATTGGTTCATGGTAACCATGACTTTGAAATTTACGTGAACTTTAATTTATGCTAATTAAATGTACACGTGATGTGCACTTGGTATGTAACTCGCTTCACGTGAAAGATAAAGAGATGCGGTTTTCAAAATTAGATTCCCCATGTCCATATTAGTCTAAAAACAAATTTTTATTGATATTGGTTCATGGTAACCATGACTTTGAAATTTACGTGAACTTTAATTTATGCTAATTAAATGTACACGTGATGTGCACTTGGTATGTAACTCGCTTCACGTGAAAGATAAAGAGATGCGGTTTTCAAAATTAGATTCCCCATGTCCATATTAGTCTAAAAACAAATTTTTATTGATATTGGTGCATGGTAACCATGACTTTGAAATTTACGTGAACTTTAATTTATGCTAATTAAATGTACACGTGATGTGCACTTGGTATGTAACTCGCTTCACGTGAAAGATAAAGAAATGCGGTTTTCAAAATTAGATTCCCCATGTCCATATTAGTCTAAAAACAAATTTTTATTGATATTGGTTCATGGTAACCATGACTTTGAAATTTACGTGAACTTTAATTTATGCTAATTAAATGTACACGTGATGTGCACTTGGTATGTAACTCGCTTCACGTGAAAGATAAAGAGATGCGGTTTTCAAAATTAGATTCCCCATGTCCATATTAGTCTAAAAACAAATTTTTATTGATATTGGTTCATGGTAACCATGACTTTGAAATTTACGTGAACTTTAATTTATGCTAATTAAATGTACACGTGATGTGCACTTGGTATGTAACTCGCTTCACGTGAAAGATAAAGAGATGCGGTTTTCAAAATTAGATTCCCCATGTCCATATTAGTCTAAAAACAAATTTTTATTGATATTGGTTCATGGTAACCATGACTTTGAAATTTACGTGAACTTTAATTTATGCTAATTAAATGTACACGTGATGTGCACTTGGTATGTAACTCGCTTCACGTGAAAGATAAAGAGATGCGGTTTTCAAAATTAGATTCCCCATGTCCATATTAGTCTAAAAACAAATTTTTATTGATATTGGTTCATGGTAACCATGACTTTGAAATTTACGTGAACTTTAATTTATGCTAATTAAATGTACACGTGATGGGTCTAAAAACAGTCAAAAGTAGTCTAAAAACAAATTTTTATTGATATTGGTGCATGGTAACCATGACTTTGAAATTTACGTGAACTTTAATTTATGCTAATTAAATGTACACGTGATGTGCACTTGGTATGTAACTCGCTTCACGTGAAAGATAAAGAGATGCGGTTTTCAAAATTAGATTCCCCATGTCCATATTAGTCTAAAAACAAATTTTTATTGATATTGGTTCATGGTAACCATGACTTTGAAATTTACGTGAACTTTAATTTATGCTAATTAAATGTACACGTGATGTGCACTTGGTATGTAACTCGCTTCACGTGAAAGATAAAGAGATGCGGTTTTCAAAATTAGATTCCCCATGTCCATATTAGTCTAAAAACAAATTTTTATTGATATTGGTTCATGGTAACCATGACTTTGAAATTTACGTGAACTTTAATTTATGCTAATTAAATGTACACGTGATGTGCACTTGGTATGTAACTCGCTTCACGTGAAAGATAAAGAGATGCGGTTTTCAAAATTAGATTCCCCATGTCCATATTAGTCTAAAAACAAATTTTTATTGATATTGGTTCATGGTAACCATGACTTTGAAATTTACGTGAACTTTAATTTATGCTAATTAAATGTACACGTGATGTGCACTTGGTATGTAACTCGCTTCACGTGAAAGATAAAGAGATGCGGTTTTCAAAATTAGATTCCCCATGTCCATATTAGTCTAAAAACAAATTTTTATTGATATTGGTTCATGGTAACCATGACTTTGAAATTTACGTGAACTTTAATTTATGCTAATTAAATGTACACGTGATGTGCACTTGGTATGTAACTCGCTTCACGTGAAAGATAAAGAGATGCGGTTTTCAAAATTAGATTCCCCATGTCCATATTAGTCTAAAAACAAATTTTTATTGATATTGGTTCATGGTAACCATGACTTTGAAATTTACGTGAACTTTAATTTATGCTAATTAAATGTACACGTGATGGGTCTAAAAACAGTCAAAAGTAGTCTAAAAACAAATTTTTATTGATATTGGTGCATGGTAACCATGACTTTGAAATTTACGTGAACTTTAATTTATGCTAATTAAATGTACACGTGATGTGCACTTGGTATGTAACTCGCTTCACGTGAAAGATAAAGAGATGCGGTTTTCAAAATTAGATTCCCCATGTCCATATTAGTCTAAAAACAAATTTTTATTGATATTGGTTCATGGTAACCATGACTTTGAAATTTACGTGAACTTTAATTTATGCTAATTAAATGTACACGTGATGTGCACTTGGTATGTAACTCGCTTCACGTGAAAGATAAAGAGATGCGGTTTTCAAAATTAGATTCCCCATGTCCATATTAGT
The DNA here is from genome assembly GCA_964057225.1 of Auanema rhodensis. Lineage (NCBI taxonomy): Eukaryota > Metazoa > Nematoda > Chromadorea > Rhabditida > Rhabditidae > Auanema > Auanema rhodense. Next base: position 645,408 of record OZ059899.1, on the reverse strand, counting down.
CTAAAAACAAATTTTTATTGATATTGGTTCATGGTAACCATGACTTTGAAATTTACGTGAACTTTAATTTATGCTAATTAAATGTACACGTGATGTGCACTTGGTATGTAACTCGCTTCACGTGAAAGATAAAGAGATGCGGTTTTCAAAATTAGATTCCCCATGTCCATATTAGTCTAAAAACAAATTTTTATTGATATTGGTGCATGGTAACCATGACTTTGAAATTTACGTGAACTTTAATTTATGCTAATTAAATGTACACGTGATGTGCACTTGGTATGTAACTCGCTTCACGTGAAAGATAAAGAGATGCGGTTTTCAAAATTAGATTCCCCATGTCCATATTAGTCTAAAAACAAATTTTTATTGATATTGGTTCATGGTAACCATGACTTTGAAATTTACGTGAACTTTAATTTATGCTAATTAAATGTACACGTGATGTGCACTTGGTATGTAACTCGCTTCACGTGAAAGATAAAGAGATGCGGTTTTCAAAATTAGATTCCCCATGTCCATATTAGTCTAAAAACAAATTTTTATTGATATTGGTTCATGGTAACCATGACTTTGAAATTTACGTGAACTTTAATTTATGCTAATTAAATGTACACGTGATGTGCACTTGGTATGTAACTCGCTTCACGTGAAAGATAAAGAGATGCGGTTTTCAAAATTAGATTCCCCATGTCCATATTAGTCTAAAAACAAATTTTTATTGATATTGGTTCATGGTAACCATGACTTTGAAATTTACGTGAACTTTAATTTATGCTAATTAAATGTACACGTGATGTGCACTTGGTATGTAACTCGCTTCACGTGAAAGATAAAGAGATGCGGTTTTCAAAATTAGATTCCCCATGTCCATATTAGTCTAAAAACAAATTTTTATTGATATTGGTGCATGGTAACCATGACTTTGAACTTTACGTGAACTTTAATTTATGCTAATTAAATGTACACGTGATGTGCACTTGGTATGTAACTCGCTTCACGTGAAAGATAAAGAGATGCGGTTTTCAAAATTAGATTCCCCATGTCCATATTAGTCTAAAAACAAATTTTTATTGATATTGGTTCATGGTAACCATGACTTTGAAATTTACGTGAACTTTGATTTATGCTAATTAAATGTACACGTGATGTGCACTTGGTATGTAACTCGCTTCACGTGAAAGATAAAGAGATGCGGTTTTCAAAATTAGATTCCCCATGTCCATATTAGTCTAAAAACAAATTTTTATTGATATTTGTTCATGGTAACCATGACTTTGAAATTTACGTGAACTTTAATTTATGCTAATTAAATGTACACGTGATGTGCACTTGGTATGTAACTCGCTTCACGTGAAAGATAAAGAGATGCGGTTTTCAAAATTAGATTCCCCATGTCCATATTAGTCTAAAAACAAATTTTTATTGATATTGGTTCATGGTAACCATGACTTTGAAATTTACGTGAACTTTAATTTATGCTAATTAAATGTACACGTGATGTGCACTTGGTATGTAACTCGCTTCACGTAAAAGATAAAGAGATGCGGTTTTCAAAATTAGATTCCCCATGTCCATATTAGTCTAAAAACAAATTTTTATTGATATTGGTGCATGGTAACCATGACTTTGAATTTTACGTGAACTTTAATTTATGCTAATTAAGTGTACACGTGATGTGCACTTGGTATGTAACTCGCTTCACGTGAAAGATAAAGAGATGCGGTTTTCAAAATTAGATTCCCCATGTCCATATTAGTCTAAAAACAAATTTTTATTGATATTGGTTCATGGTAACCATGACTTTGAAATTTACGTGAACTTTAATTTATGCTAATTAAATGTACACGTGATGTGCACTTGGTATGTAACTCGCTTCACGTGAAAGATAAAGAGATGCGGTTTTCAAAATTAGATTCCCCATGTCCATATTAGTCTAAAAACAAATTTTTATTGATATTGGTTCATGGTAACCATGACTTTGAAATTTACGTGAACTTTAATTTATGCTAATTAAATGTACACGTGATGTGCACTTGGTATGTAACTCGCTTCACGTAAAAGATAAAGAGATGCGGTTTTCCAAATTAGATTCCCCATGTCCATATTAGTCTAAAAACAAATTTTTATTGATATTGGTGCATGGTAACCATGACTTTGAATTTTACGTGAACTTTAATTTATGCTAATTAAATGTACACGTGATGTGCACTTGGTATGTAACTCGCTTCACGTGAAAGATAAAGAGATGCGGTTTTCAAAATTAGATTCCCCATGTCCATATTAGTCTAAAAACAAATTTTTATTGATATTGGTTCATGGTAACCATGACTTTGAAATTTACGTGAACTTTAATTTATGCTAATAAAATGTACACGTGATGTGCACTTGGTATGTAACTCGCTTCACGTAAAAGATAAAGAGATGCGGTTTTCAAAATTAGATTCCCCATGTCCATATTAGTCTAAAAACAAATTTTTATTGATATTGGTGCATGGTAACCATGACTTTGAATTTTACGTGAACTTTAATTTATGCTAATTAAATGTACACGTGATGTGCACTTGGTATGTAACTCGCTTCACGTGAAAGATAAAGAGATGCGGTTTTCAAAATCAGATTCCCCATGTCCATATTAGTCTAAAAACAAATTTTTATTGATATTGGTTCATGGTAACCATGACTTTGAAATTTACGTGAACTTTAATTTATGCTAATTAAATGTACACGTGATGTGCACTTGGTATGTAACTCGCTTCACGTGAAAGATAAAGAGATGCGGTTTTCAAAATTAGATTCCCCATGTCCATATTAGTCTAAAAACAAATTTTCATTGATATTGGTTCATGGTAACCATGACTTTGAAATTTACGTGAACTTTAATTTATGCTAATTAAATGTACACGTGATGTGCACTTGGTATGTAACTCGCTTCACGTGAAAGATAAAGAGATGCGGTTTTCAAAATTAGATTCCCCATGTCCATATTAGTCTAAAAACAAATTTTTATTGATATTGGTTCATGGTAACCATGACTTTGAAATTTACGTGAACTTTAATTAATGCTAATTAAATGTACACGTGATGTGCACTTGGTATGTAACTCGCTTCACGTGAAAGATAAAGAGATGCGGTTTTCAAAATTAGATTCCCCATGTCCATATTAGTCTAAAAACAAATTTTTATTGATATTGGTGCATGGTAACCATGACTTTGAAATTTACGTGAACTTTAATTTATGCTAATTAAATGTACACGTGATGTGCACTTGGTATGTAACTCGCTTCACGTGAAAGATAAAGAGATGCGGTTTTCAAAATTAGATTCCCCATGTCCATATTAGTCTAAAAACAAATTTTTATTGATATTGGTGCATGGTAACCATGACTTTGAAATTTACGTGAACTTTAATTTATGCTAATTAAATGTACACGTGATGTGCACTTGGTATGTAACTCGCTTCACGTGAAAGATAAAGAGATGCGGTTTTCAAAATTAGATTCCCCATGTCCATATTAGTCTAAAAACAAATTTTTATTGATATTGGTTCATGGTAACCATGACTTTGAAATTTACGTGAACTTTAATTTATGCTAATTAAATGTACACGTGATGTGCACTTGGTATGTAACTCGCTTCACGTGAAAGATAAAGAGATGCGGTTTTCAAAATTAGATTCCCCATGTCCATATTAGTCTAAAAACAAATTTTTATTGATATTAGTTCATGGTAACCATGACTTTGAAATTTACGTGAACTTTAATTTATGCTAATTAAATGTACACGTGATGTGCACTTGGTATGTAACTCGCTTCACGTGAAAGATAAAGAGATGAGGTTTTCAAAATTAGATTCCCCATGTCCATATTAGTCTAAAAACAAATTTTTATTGATATTGGTTCATGGTAACCATGACTTTGAAATTTACGTGAACTTTAATTAATGCTAATTAAATGTACACGTGATGTGCACTTGGTATGTAACTCGCTTCACGTGAAAGATAAAGAGATGCGGTTTTCAAAATTAGATTCCCCATGTCCATATTAGTCTAAAAACAAATTTTTATTGATATTGGTGCATGGTAACCATGACTTTGAAATTTACGTGAACTTTAATTTATGCTAATTAAATGTACACGTGATGTGCACTTGGTATGTAACTCGCTTCACGTGAAAGATAAAGAGATGCGGTTTTCAAAATTAGATTCCCCATGTCCATATTAGTCTAAAAACAAATTTTTATTGATATTGGTGCATGGTAACCATGACTTTGAAATTTACGTGAACTTTAATTTATGCTAATTAAATGTACACGTGATGTGCACTTGGTATGTAACTCGCTTCACGTGAAAGATAAAGAGATGCGGTTTTCAAAATTAGATTCCCCATGTCCATATTAGTCTAAAAACAAATTTTTATTGATATTGGTTCATGGTAACCATGACTTTGAAATTTACGTGAACTTTAATTTATGCTAATTAAATGTACACGTGATGTGCACTTGGTATGTAACTCGCTTCACGTGAAAGATAAAGAGATGCGGTTTTCAAAATTAGATTCCCCATGTCCATATTAGTCTAAAAACAAATTTTTATTGATATTGGTTCATGGTAACCATGACTTTGAAATTTACGTGAACTTTAATTTATGCTAATTAAATGTACACGTGATGTGCACTTGGTATGTAACTCGCTTCACGTGAAAGATAAAGAGATGCGGTTTTCAAAATTAGATTCCCCATGTCCATATTAGTCTAAAAACAAATTTTTATTGATATTGGTTCATGGTAACCATGACTTTGAAATTTACGTGAACTTTAATTTATGCTAATTAAATGTACACGTGATGTGCACTTGGTATGTAACTCGCTTCACGTGAAAGATAAAGAGATGCGGTTTTCAAAATTAGATTCCCCATGTCCATATTAGTCTAAAAACAAATTTTTATTGATATTGGTGCATGGTAACCATGACTTTGAACTTTACGTGAACTTTAATTTATGCTAATTAAATGTACACGTGATGTGCACTTGGTATGTAACTCGCTTCACGTGAAAGATAAAGAGATGCGGTTTTCAAAATTAGATTCCCCATGTCCATATTAGTCTAAAAACAAATTTTTATTGATATTGGTTCATGGTAACCATGACTTTGAAATTTACGTGAACTTTGATTTATGCTAATTAAATGTACACGTGATGTGCACTTGGTATGTAACTCGCTTCACGTGAAAGATAAAGAGATGCGGTTTTCAAAATTAGATTCCCCATGTCCATATTAGTCTAAAAACAAATTTTTATTGATATTTGTTCATGGTAACCATGACTTTGAAATTTACGTGAACTTTAATTTATGCTAATTAAATGTACACGTGATGTGCACTTGGTATGTAACTCGCTTCACGTGAAAGATAAAGAGATGCGGTTTTCAAAATTAGATTCCCCATGTCCATATTAGTCTAAAAACAAATTTTTATTGATATTGGTTCATGGTAACCATGACTTTGAAATTTACGTGAACTTTAATTTATGCTAATTAAATGTACACGTGATGTGCACTTGGTATGTAACTCGCTTCACGTAAAAGATAAAGAGATGCGGTTTTCAAAATTAGATTCCCCATGTCCATATTAGTCTAAAAACAAATTTTTATTGATATTGGTGCATGGTAACCATGACTTTGAATTTTACGTGAACTTTAATTTATGCTAATTAAGTGTACACGTGATGTGCACTTGGTATGTAACTCGCTTCACGTGAAAGATAAAGAGATGCGGTTTTCAAAATTAGATTCCCCATGTCCATATTAGTCTAAAAACAAATTTTTATTGATATTGGTTCATGGTAACCATGACTTTGAAATTTACGTGAACTTTAATTTATGCTAATTAAATGTACACGTGATGTGCACTTGGTATGTAACTCGCTTCACGTGAAAGATAAAGAGATGCGGTTTTCAAAATTAGATTCCCCATGTCCATATTAGTCTAAAAACAAATTTTTATTGATATTGGTTCATGGTAACCATGACTTTGAAATTTACGTGAACTTTAATTTATGCTAATTAAATGTACACGTGATGTGCACTTGGTATGTAACTCGCTTCACGTAAAAGATAAAGAGATGCGGTTTTCCAAATTAGATTCCCCATGTCCATATTAGTCTAAAAACAAATTTTTATTGATATTGGTGCATGGTAACCATGACTTTGAATTTTACGTGAACTTTAATTTATGCTAATTAAATGTACACGTGATGTGCACTTGGTATGTAACTCGCTTCACGTGAAAGATAAAGAGATGCGGTTTTCAAAATTAGATTCCCCATGTCCATATTAGTCTAAAAACAAATTTTTATTGATATTGGTTCATGGTAACCATGACTTTGAAATTTACGTGAACTTTAATTTATGCTAATAAAATGTACACGTGATGTGCACTTGGTATGTAACTCGCTTCACGTAAAAGATAAAGAGATGCGGTTTTCAAAATTAGATTCCCCATGTCCATATTAGTCTAAAAACAAATTTTTATTGATATTGGTGCATGGTAACCATGACTTTGAATTTTACGTGAACTTTAATTTATGCTAATTAAATGTACACGTGATGTGCACTTGGTATGTAACTCGCTTCACGTGAAAGATAAAGAGATGCGGTTTTCAAAATCAGATTCCCCATGTCCATATTAGTCTAAAAACAAATTTTTATTGATATTGGTTCATGGTAACCATGACTTTGAAATTTACGTGAACTTTAATTTATGCTAATTAAATGTACACGTGATGTGAACTTGGTATGTAACTCGCTTCACGTGAAAGATAAAGAGATGCGGTTTTCAAAATTAGATTCCCCATGTCCATATTAGTCTAAAAACAAATTTTCATTGATATTGGTTCATGGTAACCATGACTTTGAAATTTACGTGAACTTTAATTTATGCTAATTAAATGTACACGTGATGTGCACTTGGTATGTAACTCGCTTCACGTGAAAGATAAAGAGATGCGGTTTTCAAAATTAGATTCCCCATGTCCATATTAGTCTAAAAACAAATTTTTATTGATATTGGTTCATGGTAACCATGACTTTGAAATTTACGTGAACTTTAATTAATGCTAATTAAATGTACACGTGATGTGCACTTGGTATGTAACTCGCTTCACGTGAAAGATAAAGAGATGCGGTTTTCAAAATTAGATTCCCCATGTCCATATTAGTCTAAAAACAAATTTTTATTGATATTGGTGCATGGTAACCATGACTTTGAAATTTACGTGAACTTTAATTTATGCTAATTAAATGTACACGTGATGTGCACTTGGTATGTAACTCGCTTCACGTGAAAGATAAAGAGATGCGGTTTTCAAAATTAGATTCCCCATGTCCATATTAGTCTAAAAACAAATTTTTATTGATATTGGTGCATGGTAACCATGACTTTGAAATTTACGTGAACTTTAATTTATGCTAATTAAATGTACACGTGATGTGCACTTGGTATGTAACTCGCTTCACGTGAAAGATAAAGAGATGCGGTTTTCAAAATTAGATTCCCCATGTCCATATTAGTCTAAAAACAAATTTTTATTGATATTGGTTCATGGTAACCATGACTTTGAAATTTACGTGAACTTTAATTTATGCTAATTAAATGTACACGTGATGTGCACTTGGTATGTAACTCGCTTCACGTGAAAGATAAAGAGATGCGGTTTTCGAAATTAGATTCCCCATGTCCATATTAGTCTAAAAACAAATTTTTATTGATATTAGTTCATGGTAACCATGACTTTGAAATTTACGTGAACTTTAATTTATGCTAATTAAATGTACACGTGATGTGCACTTGGTATGTAACTCGCTTCACGTGAAAGATAAAGAGATGAGGTTTTCAAAATTAGATTCCCCATGTCCATATTAGTCTAAAAACAAATTTTTATTGATATTGGTTCATGGTAACCATGACTTTGAAATTTACGTGAACTTTAATTAATGCTAATTAAATGTACACGTGATGTGCACTTGGTATGTAACTCGCTTCACGTGAAAGATAAAGAGATGCGGTTTTCAAAATTAGATTCCCCATGTCCATATTAGTCTAAAAACAAATTTTTATTGATATTGGTGCATGGTAACCATGACTTTGAAAGTTACGTGAACTTTAATTTATGCTAATTAAATGTACACGTGATGTGCACTTGGTATGTAACTCGCTTCACGTGAAAAATAAAGAGATGCGGTTTTCAAAATTAGATTCCCCATGTCCATATTAGTCTAAAAACAAATTTTTATTGATATTGGTTCATGGTAACCATGACTTTGAAATTTACGTGAACTTTAATTTATGCTAATTAAATGTACACGTGATGTGCACTTGGTATGTAACTCGCTTCACGTGAAAGATAAAGAGATGCGGTTTTCAAAATTAGATTCCCCATGTCCATATTAGTCTAAAAACAAATTTTTATTGATATTGGTGCATGGTAACCATGACTTTGAAATTTACGTGAACTTTAATTTATGCTAATTAAATGTACACGTGATGTGCACTTGGTATGTAACTCGCTTCACGTGAAAGATGAAGAGATGCGGTTTTCAAAATTAGATTCCCCATGTCCATATTAGTCTAAAAACAAATTTTTATTGATATTGGTGCATGGTAACCATGACTTTGAAATTTACGTGAACTTTAATTTATGCTAATTAAATGTACACGTGATGTGCACTTGGTATGTAACTCGCTTCACGTGAAAGATGAAGAGATGCAGTTTTCAAAATTAGATTCCCCATGTCCATATTAGTCTAAAAACAAATTTTTATTGATATTGGTGCATGGTAACCATGACTTTGAAATTTACGTGAACTTTAATTTATGCTAATTAAATGTACACGTGATGTGCACTTGGTATGTAACTCGCTTCACGTGAAAGATGAAGAGATGCGGTTTTCAAAATTAGATTCCCCATGTCCATATTAGTCTAAAAACAAATTTTTATTGATATTGGTGCATGGTAACCATGACTTTGAAATTTACGTGAACTTTAATTTATGCTAATTAAATGTACACGTGATGTGCACTTGGTATGTAACTCGCTTCACGTGAAAGATAAAGAGATGCGGTTTTCAAAATTAGATTCCCCATGTCCATATTAGTCTAAAAACAAATTTTTATTGATATTGGTGCATGGTAACCATGACTTTGAAATTTACGTGAACTTTAATTTATGCTAATTAAATGTACACGTGATGTGCACTTAGTATGTTACTCGCTTCACGTGAATGATAAAGAGATGCGGTTTTCAAAATTAGATTCCCCATGTCCATATTAGTCTAAAAACAAATTTTTATTGATATTGGTGCATGGTAACCATGACTTTGAAATTTACGTGAACTTTAATTTATGCTAATTAAATGTACACGTGATGTGCACTTGGTATGTAACTCGCTTCACGTGAAAGATGAAGAGATGCGGTTTTCAAAATTAGATTCCCCATGTCCATATTAGTCTAAAAACAAATTTTTATTGATATTGGTGCATGGTAACCATGACTTTGAAATTTACGTGAACTTTAATTTATGCTAATTAAATGTACACGTGATGTGCACTTGGTATGTAACTCGCTTCACGTGAAAGATAAAGAGATGCGGTTTTCAAAATTAGATTCCCCATGTCCATATTAGTCTAAAAACAAATTTTTATTGATATTGGTGCATGGTAACCATGACTTTGAAATTTACGTGAACTTTAATTTATGCTAATTAAATGTACACGTGATGTGCACTTAGTATGTTACTCGCTTCACGTGAATGATAAAGAGATGCGGTTTTCAAAATTAGATTCCCCATGTCCATATTAGTCTAAAAACAAATTTTTATTGATATTGGTTCATAATAACCATGACTTTGAAATTTACGTGAACTTTAATTTATGCTAATTAAATGTACACGTGATGTGCACTTGGTATGTAACTCGCTTCACGTGAAAGATAAAGAGATGCGGTTTTCAAAATTAGATTCCCCATGTCCATATTAGTCTAAAAACAAATTTTTATTGATATTGGTTCATGGTAACCATGACTTTGAAATTTACGTGAACTTTAATTTATGCTAATTAAATGTACACGTGATGTGCACTTGGTATGTAACTCGCTTCACGTGAAAGATAAAGAGATGCGGTTTTCAAAATTAGATTCCCCATGTCCATATTAGTCTAAAAACAAATTTTTATTGATATTAGTTCATGGTAATCATGACTTTGAAATTTACGTGAACTTTAATTTATGCTAATTAAATGTACACGTGATGTGCACTTGGTATGTAACTCGCTTCACGTGAAAGATAAAGAGATGAGGTTTTCAAAATTAGATTCCCCATGTCCATATTAGTCTAAAAACAAATTTTTATTGATATTGGTTCATGGTAACCATGACTTTGAAATTTACGTGAACTTTAATTAATGCTAATTAAATGTACACGTGATGTGCACTTGGTATGTAACTCGCTTCACGTGAAAGATAAAGAGATGCGGTTTTCAAAATTAGATTCCCCATGTCCATATTAGTCTAAAAACAAATTTTTATTGATATTGGTGCATGGTAACCATGACTTTGAAATTTACGTGAACTTTAATTTATGCTAATTAAATGTACACGTGATGTGCACTTGGTATGTAACTCGCTTCACGTGAAAGATAAAGAGATGCGGTTTTCAAAATTAGATTCCCCATGTCCATATTAGTCTAAAAACAAATTTTTATTGATATTGGTGCATGGTAACCATGACTTTGAAATTTACGTGAACTTTAATTTATGCTAATTAAATGTACACGTGATGTGCACTTGGTATGTAACTCGCTTCACGTGAAAGATAAAGAGATGCGGTTTTCAAAATTAGATTCCCCATGTCCATATTAGTCTAAAAACAAATTTTTATTGATATTGGTGCATGGTAACCATGACTTTGAAATTTACGTGAACTTTAATTTATGCTAATTAAATGTACACGTGATGTGCACTTGGTATGTAACTCGCTTCACGTGAAAGATAAAGAGATGCGGTTTTCAAAATTAGATTCCCCATGTCCATATTAGTCTAAAAACAAATTTTTATTGATATTGGTGCATGGTAACCATGACTTTGAAATTTACGTGAACTTTAATTTATGCTAATTAAATGTACACGTGATGTGCACTTGGTATGTAACTCGCTTCACGTGAAAGATGAAGAGATGCGGTTTTCAAAATTAGATTCCCCATGTCCATATTAGTCTAAAAACAAATTTTTATTGATATTGGTGCATGGTAACCATGACTTTGAAATTTACGTGAACTTTAATTTATGCTAATTAAATGTACACGTGATGTGCACTTGGTATGTAACTCGCTTCACGTGAAAGATAAAGAGATGCGGTTTTCAAAATTAGATTCCCCATGTCCATATTAGTCTAAAAACAAATTTTTATTGATATTGGTGCATGGTAACCATGACTTTGAAATTTACGTGAACTTTAATTTATGCTAATTAAATGTACACGTGATGTGCACTTAGTATGTTACTCGCTTCACGTGAATGATAAAGAGATGCGGTTTTCAAAATTAGATTCCCCATGTCCATATTAGTCTAAAAACAAATTTTTATTGATATTGGTTCATAATAACCATGACTTTGAAATTTACGTGAACTTTAATTTATGCTAATTAAATGTACACGTGATGTGCACTTGGTATGTAACTCGCTTCACGTGAAAGATAAAGAGATGCGGTTTTCAAAATTAGATTCCCCATGTCCATATTAGTCTAAAAACAAATTTTTATTGATATTGGTTCATGGTAACCATGACTTTGAAATTTACGTGAACTTTAATTTATGCTAATTAAATGTACACGTGATGTGCACTTGGTATGTAACTCGCTTCACGTGAAAGATAAAGAGATGCGGTTTTCAAAATTAGATTCCCCATGTCCATATTAGTCTAAAAACAAATTTTTATTGATATTAGTTCATGGTAATCATGACTTTGAAATTTACGTGAACTTTCATTTATGCTAATTAAATGTACACGTGATGTGCTAAGATAAAGAGATGCGGTTTTCAAAATTAGATTCCCCATGTCCATATTAGTCTAAAAACAAATTTTTATTGATATTAGTTCATGGTAATCATGACTTTGAAATTTACGTGAACTTTAATTTATGCTAATTAAATGTACACGTGATGTGCACTTGGTATGTAACTCGCTTCACGTGAAAGATAAAGAGATGAGGTTTTCAAAATTAAATTCCCCATGTCCATATTAGTCTAAAAACAAATTTTTATTGATATTGGTTCATGGTAACCATGACTTTGAAATTTACGTGAACTTTAATTAATGCTAATTAAATGTACACGTGATGTGCACTTGGTATGTAACTCGCTTCACGTGAAAGATAAAGAGATGCGGTTTTCAAAATTAGATTCCCCATGTCCATATTAGTCTAAAAACAAATTTTTATTGATATTGGTGCATGGTAACCATGACTTTGAAATTTACGTGAACTTTAATTTATGCTAATTAAATGTACACGTGATGTGCACTTGGTATGTAACTCGCTTCACGTGAAAGATAAAGAGATGCGGTTTTCAAAATTAGATTCCCCATGTCCATATTAGTCTAAAAACAAATTTTTATTGATATTGGTGCATGGTAACCATGACTTTGAAATTTACGTGAACTTTAATTTATGCTAATTAAATGTACACGTGATGTGCACTTGGTATGTAACTCGCTTCACGTGAAAGATAAAGAGATGCGGTTTTCAAAATTAGATTCCCCATGTCCATATTAGTCTAAAAACAAATTTTTATTGATATTGGTTCATGGTAACCATGACTTTGAAATTTACGTGAACTTTAATTTATGCTAATTAAATGTACACGTGATGTGCACTTGGTATGTAACTCGCTTCACGTGAAAGATAAAGAGATGCGGTTTTCAAAATTAGATTCCCCATGTCCATATTAGTCTAAAAACAAATTTTTATTGATATTAGTTCATGGTAACCATGACTTTGAAATTTACGTGAACTTTAATTTATGCTAATTAAATGTACACGTGATGTGCACTTGGTATGTAACTCGCTTCACGTGAAAGATAAAGAGATGAGGTTTTCAAAATCAGATTCCCCATGTCCATATTAGTCTAAAAACAAATTTTTATTGATATTGGTTCATGGTAACCATGACTTTGAAATTTACGTGAACTTTAATTAATGCTAATTAAATGTACACGTGATGTGCACTTGGTATGTAACTCGCTTCACGTGAAAGATAAAGAGATGCGGTTTTCAAAATTAGATTCCCCATGTCCATATTAGTCTAAAAACAAATTTTTATTGATATTGGTGCATGGTAACCATGACTTTGAAAGTTACGTGAACTTCAATTTATGCTAATTAAATGTACACGTGATGTGCACTTGGTATGTAACTCGCTTCACGTGAAAAATAAAGAGATGCGGTTTTCAAAATTAGATTCCCCATGTCCATATTAGTCTAAAAACAAATTTTTATTGATATTGGTTCATGGTAACCATGACTTTGAAATTTACGTGAACTTTAATTTATGCTAATTAAATGTACACGTGATGTGCACTTGGTATGTAACTCGCTTCACGTGAAAGATAAAGAGATGCGGTTTTCAAAATTAGATTCCCCATGTCCATATTAGTCTAAAAACAAATTTTTATTGATATTGGTGCATGGTAACCATGACTTTGAAATTTACGTGAACTTTAATTTATGCTAATTAAATGTACACGTGATGTGCACTTGGTATGTAACTCGCTTCACGTGAAAGATGAAGAGATGCGGTTTTCAAAATTAGATTCCCCATGTTCATATTAGTCTAAAAACAAATTTTTATTGATATTGGTGCATGGTAACCATGACTTTGAAATTTACGTGAACTTTAATTTATGCTAATTAAATGTACACGTGATGTGCACTTGGTATGTAACTCGCTTCACGTGAAAGATAAAGAGATGCGGTTTTCAAAATTAGATTCCCCATGTCCATATTAGTCTAAAAACAAATTTTTATTGATATTGGTGCATGGTAACCATGACTTTGAAATTTACGTGAACTTTAATTTATGCTAATTAAATGTACACGTGATGTGCACTTGGTATGTAACTCGCTTCACGTGAAAGATGAAGAGATGCGGTTTTCAAAATTAGATTCCCCATGTCCATATTAGTCTAAAAACAAATTTTTATTGATATTGGTGCATGGTAACCATGACTTTGGAATTTACGTGAACTTTAATTTATGCTAATTAAATGTACACGTGATGTGCACTTGGTATGTAACTCGCTTCACGTGAAAGATGAAGAGATGCGGTTTTCAAAATTAGATTCCCCATGTCCATATTAGTCTAAAAACAAATTTTTATTGATATTGGTGCATGGTAACCATGACTTTGAAATTTACGTGAACTTTAATTTATGCTAATTAAATGTACACGTTTGAACGGGTTTATTGTTCGAATCACAGGTTATAAGTTCGAATCACAGGTTATAAGTTCGAATCACAGGTTATAAGTTCGAATCACAGGTTATACGTTCGAATCACAGGTTATACGTTCGAATCACAGGTTATAGGTTCGAATCACAGGTTATAGTTCGAATCACAGGTTATAAGTTCGAATCACAGGTTATAAGGTTCACGTGATGTGCACTTGGTATGTAACTCGCTTCACGTGAAAGATAAAGAGATGCGGTTTTCAAAATTAGATTCCCCATGTCCATATTAGTCTAAAAACAAATTTTTATTGATATTGGTTCATGGTAACCATGACTTTGAAATTTACGTGAACTTTAATTTATGCTAATTAAATGTACACGTGATGTGCACTTGGTATGTAACTCGCTTCACGTGAAAGATAAAGAGATGCGGTTTTCAAAATTAGATTCCCCATGTCCATATTAGTCTAAAAACAAATTTTTATTGATATTGGTGCATGGTAACCATGACTTTGAAATTTACGTGAACTTTAATTTATGCTAATTAAATGTACACGTGATGTGTACTTGGTATGTAACTCGCTTCACGTGAAAGATAAAGAGATGCGGTTTTCAAAATTAGATTCCCCATGTCCATATTAGTCTAAAAACAAATTTTTATTGATATTGGTTCATGGTAACCATGACTTTGAAATTTACGTGAACTTCAATTTATGCTAATTAAATGTACACGTGATGTGCACTTGGTATGTAACTCGCTTCACGTGAAAGATAAAGAGATGCGGTTTTCAAAATTAGATTCCCCATGTCCATATTAGTCTAAAAACAAATTGTTATTGATATTGGTGCATGGTAACCATGACTTTGAAATTTACGTGAACTTTAATTTATGCTAATTAAATGTACACGTGATGTGCACTTGGTATGTAACTCGCTTCACGTGAAAGATAAAGAGATGCGGTTTTCAAAATCAGATTCCCCATGTCCATATTAGTCTAAAAACAAATTTTTATTGATATTGGTGCATGGTAACCATGACTTTGAAATTTACGTGAACTTTAATTTATGCTAATTAAATGTACACGTGATGTGCACTTGGTATGTAACTCGCTTCACGTGAAAGATAAAGAGATGCGGTTTTCAAAATTAGATTCCCCATGTCCATATTAGTCTAAAAACAAATTTTTATTGATATTGGTGCATGGTAACCATGACTTTGAAAGTTACGTGAACTTTAATTTATGCTAATTAAATGTACACGTGATGTGCACTTGGTATGTAACTCGCTTCACGTGAAAAATAAAGAGATGCGGTTTTCAAAATTAGATTCCCCATGTCCATATTAGTCTAAAAACAAATTTTTATTGATATTGGTTCATGGTAACCATGACTTTGAAATTTACGTGAACTTTAATTTATGCTAATTAAATGTACACGTGATGTGCACTTGGTATGTAACTCGCTTCACGTGAAAGATAAAGAGATGCGGTTTTCAAAATTAGATTCCCCATGTCCATATTAGTCTAAAAACAAATTTTTATTGATATTGGTGCATGGTAACCATGACTTTGAAATTTACGTGAACTTTAATTTATGCTAATTAAATGTACACGTGATGTGCACTTGATATGTAACTCGCTTCACGTGAAAGATAAAGAGATGCGGTTTTCAAAATTAGATTCCCCATGTCCATATTAGTCTAAAAACAAATTTTTATTGATATTGGTTCATGGTAACCATGACTTTGAAATTTACGTGAACTTCAATTTATGCTAATTAAATGTACACGTGATGTGCTCTTGGTATGTAACTCGCTTCACGTGAAAGATAAAGAGATTCGGTTTCCAAAATTAGATTCCCCATGTCCATATTAGTCTAAAAACAAATTTTTATTGATATTGGTGCATGGTAACCATGACTTTGAAATTTACGTGAACTTTAATTTATGCTAATTAAATGTACACGTGATGTGCACTTGGTATGTAACTCGCTTCACGTGAACGATCAAGAGATGCGGTTTTCAAAATTAGATTCCCCATGTCCATATTAGTCTAAAAACAAATTTTTATTGATATTGGTTCATGGTAACCATGACTTTGAAATTTACGTGAACTTTAATTTATGCTAATTAAATGTACACGTGATGTGCACTTGGTATGTAACTCGCTTCACGTGAAAGATAAAGAGATGCGGTTTTCAAAATTAGATTCCCCATGTCCATATTAGTCTAAAAACAAATTTTTATTGATATTGGTGCATGGTAACCATGACTTTGAAATTTACGTGAACTTTAATTTATGCTAATTAAATGTACACGTGATGTGCACTTGGTATGTAACTCGCTTCACGTGAAAGATAAAGAGATGCGGTTTTCAAAATTAGATTCCCCATGTCCATATTAGTCTAAAAACAAATTTTTATTGATATTGGTTCATGGTAACCATGACTTTGAAATTTACGTGAACTTTAATTTATGCTAATTAAATGTACACGTGATGTGCACTTGGTATGTAACTCGCTTCACGTGAAAGATAAAGAGATGCGGTTTTCAAAATTAGATTCCCCATGTCCATATTAGTCTAAAAACAAATTTTTATTGATATTGGTTCATGGTAACCATGACTTTGAAATTTACGTGAACTTTAATTTATGCTAATTAAATGTACACGTGATGTGCACTTGGTATGTAACTCGCTTCACGTGAAAGATAAAGAGATGCGGTTTTCAAAATTAGATTCCCCATGTCCATATTAGTCTAAAAACAAATTTTTATTGATATTAGTTCATGGTAACCATGACTTTGAAATTTACGTGAACTTTAATTTATGCTAATTAAATGTACACGTGATGTGCACTTGGTATGTAACTCGCTTCACGTGAAAGATAAAGAGATGAGGTTTTCAAAATTAGATTCCCCATGTCCATATTAGTCTAAAAACAAATTTTTATTGATATTGGTTCATGGTAACCATGACTTTGAAATTTACGTGAACTTTAATTAATGCTAATTAAATGTACACGTGATGTGCACTTGGTATGTAACTCGCTTCACGTGAAAGATAAAGAGATGCGGTTTTCAAAATTAGATTCCCCATGTCCATATTAGTCTAAAAACAAATTTTTATTGATATTGCTTCATGGTAACCATGACTTTGAAATTTACGTGAACTTTAATTTATGCTAATTAAATGTACACGTGATGTGCACTTGGTATGTAACTCGCTTCACGTGAAAGATAAAGAGATGCGGTTTTCAAAATTAGATTCCCCATGTCCATATTAGTCTAAAAACAAATTTTTATTGATATTGGTTCATGGTAACCATGACTTTGAAATTTACGTGAACTTTGATTTATGCTAATTAAATGTACACGTGATGTGCACTTGGTATGTAACTCGCTTCACGTGAAAGATAAAGAGATGCGGTTTTCAAAATTAGATTCCCCATGTCCATATTAGTCTCAGAACAAATTTTTATTGATATTGCTTCATGGTAACCATGACTTTGAAATTTACGTGAACTTTAATTTATGCTAATTAAATGTACACGTGATGTGCACTTGGTATGTAACTCGCTTCACGTGAAAGATAAAGAGATGCGGTTTTCAAAATTAGATTCCCCATGTCCATATTAGTCTAAAAACAAATTTTTATTGATATTGGTGCATGGTAACCATGACTTTGAAAGTTACGTGAACTTTAATTTATGCTAATTAAATGTACACGTGATGTGCACTTGGTATGTAACTCGCTTCACGTGAAAAATAAAGAGATGCGGTTTTCAAAATTAGATTCCCCATGTCCATATTAGTCTAAAAACAAATTTTTATTGATATTGGTTCATGGTAACCATGACTTTGAAATTTACGTGAACTTTAATTTATGCTAATTAAATGTACACGTGATGTGCACTTGGTATGTAACTCGCTTCACGTGAAAGATAAAGAGATGCGGTTTTCAAAATTAGATTCCCCATGTCCATATTAGTCTAAAAACAAATTTTTATTGATATTGGTGCATGGTAACCATGACTTTGAAATTTACGTGAACTTTAATTTATGCTAATTAAATGTACACGTGATGTGCACTTGGTATGTAACTCGCTTCACGTGAAAGATGAAGAGATGCGGTTTTCAAAATTAGATTCCCCATGTCCATATTAGTCTAAAAACAAATTTTTATTGATATTGGTGCATGGTAACCATGACTTTGAAATTTACGTGAACTTTAATTTATGCTAATTAAATGTACACGTGATGTGCACTTGGTATGTAACTCGCTTAACGTGAAAAATAAAGAGATGCGGTTTTCAAAATTAGATTCCCCATGTCCATATTAGTCTAAAAACAAATTTTTATTGATATTGGTGCATGGTAACCATGACTTTGAAATTTACGTGAACTTTAATTTATGCTAATTAAATGTACACGTGATGTGCACTTGGTATGTAACTCGCTTCACGTGAAAGATAAAGAGATGCGGTTTTCAAAATTAGATTCCCCATGTCCATATTAGTCTAAAAACAAATTTTTATTGATATTGGTTCATGGTAACCATGACTTTGAAATTTACGTGAACTTCAATTTATGCTAATTAAATGTACACGTGATGTGCACTTGGTATGTAACTCGCTTCACGTGAAAGATAAAGAGATTCGGTTTCCAAAATTAGATTCCCCATGTCCATATTAGTCTAAAAACAAATTTTTATTGATATTGGTGCATGGTAACCATGACTTTGAAATTTACGTGAACTTTAATTTATGCTAATTAAATGTACACGTGATGTGCACTTGGTATGTAACTCGCTTCACGTGAACGATAAAGAGATGCGGTTTTCAAAATTAGATTCCCCATGTCCATATTAGTCTAAAAACAAATTTTTATTGATATTGGTTCATGGTAACCATGACTTTGAAATTTACGTGAACTTCAATTTATGCTAATTAAATGTACACGTGACGTGCCCTTGGTATGTAACTCGCTTCACGTGAGAGATAAAGAGATGCGGTTTTCAAAATTAGATTCCCCATGTCCATATTAGTCTAAAAACAAATTTTTATTGATATTGGTTCATGGTAACCATGACTTTGAAATTTACGTGAACTTTAATTTATGCTAATTAAATGTACACGTGATGTGCACTTGGTATGTAACTCGCTTCACGTGAAAGATAAAGAGATGCGGTTTTCAAAATTAGATTCCCCATGTCCATATTAGTCTAAAAACAAATTTTTATTGATATTGGTTCATGGTAACCATGACTTTGAAATTTACGTGAACTTCAATTTATGCTAATTAAATGTACACGTGATGTGCACTTGGTATGTAACTCGCTTCACGTGAAAGATAAAGAGATGCGGTTTTCAAAATTAGATTCCCCATGTCCATATTAGTCTAAAAACAAATTTTTATTGATATTGGTTCATGGTAACCATGACTTTGAAATTTACGTGAACTTTAATTTATGCTAATTAAATGTACACGTGATGTGCACTTGGTATGTAACTCGCTTCACGTGAAAGATAAAGAGATGCGGTTTTCAAAATTAGATTCCCCATGTCCATATTAGTCTAAAAACAAATTTTTATTGATATTGGTTCATGGTAACCATGACTTTGAAATTTACGTGAACTTTAATTTATGCTAATTAAATGTACACGTGATGTGCACTTGGTATGTAACTCGCTTCACGTGAAAGATAAAGAGATGCGGTTTTCAAAATTAGATTCCCCATGTCCATATTAGTCTAAAAACAAATTTTTATTGATATTGGTTCATGGTAACCATGACTTTGAAATTTACGTGAACTTCAATTAATGCTAATTAAATGTACACGTGATGTGCACTTGGTATGTAACTCGCTTCACGTGAAAGATAAAGAGATGCGGTTTTCAAAATTAGATTCCCCATGTCCATATTAGTTTAAAAACAAATTTTTATTGATATTGGTTCATGGTAACCATGACTTTGAAATTTACGTGAACTTTAATTTATGCTAATTAAATGTACACGTGATGTGCACTTGGTATGTGACTCGCTTCACGTGAACGATAAAGAGATGCGGTTTTCAAAATTAGATTCCCCATGTCCATATTAGTCTAAAAACAAATTTTTATTGATATTGGTTCATGGTAACCATGACTTTGAAATTTACGTGAACTTTAATTTATGCTAATTAAATGTACACGTGGTGTGCACTTGGTATGTAACTCGCTTCACGTGAAAGATAAAGAGATGCGGTTTTCAAAATTAGATTCCCCATGTCCATATTAGTCTAAAAACAAATTTTTATTGATATTGGTGCATGGTAACCATGACTTTGAAATTTACGTGAACTTTAATTTATGCTAATTAAATGTACACGTGATGTGCCCTTGGTATGTAACTCGCTTCACGTGAAAGATAAAGAGATGCGGTTTTCAAAATTAGATTCCCCATGTCCATATTAGTCTAAAAACAAATTTTTATTGATATTGGTGCTTGGTAACCATGACTTTGAAATTTACGTGAACTTTAATTTATGCTAATTAAATGTACACGTGATGTGCACTTGGTATGTAACTCGCTTCACGTGAAAGATAAAGAGATGCGGTTTTCAAAATTAGATTCCCCATGTCCATATTAGTCTAAAAAAAAATTTTTATTGATATTGGTGCATGGTAACCATGACTTTGAAATTTACGTGAACTTTAATTTATGCTAATTAAATGTACACGTGATGTGCACTTGGTATGTAACTCGCTTCACGTGAAAGATAAAGAGATGCGGTTTTCAAAATTAGATTCCCCATGTCCATATTAGTCTAAAAACAAATTTTTATTGATATTGGTTCATGGTAACCATGACTTTGAAATTTACGTGAACTTCAATTTATGCTAATTAAATGTACACGTGATGTGCACTTGGTATGTAACTCGCTTCACGTGAAAGATAAAGAGATGCGGTTTCCAAAATTAGATTCCCCATGTCCATATTAGTCTAAAAACAAATTTTTATTGATATTGGTGCATGGTAACCATGACTTTGAAATTTACGTGAACTTTAATTTATGCTAATTAAATGTACACGTGATGTGCACTTGGTATGTAACTCGCTTCACGTGAACGATAAAGAGATGCGGTTTTCAAAATTAGATTCCCCATGTCCATATTAGTCTAAAAACAAATTTTTATTGATATTGGTTCATGGTAACCATGACTTTGAAATTTACGTGAACTTTAATTTATGCTAATTAAATGTACACGTGATGTGCACTTGGTATGTAACTCGCTTCACGTGAAAGATAAAGAGATGCGGTTTTCAAAATTAGATTACCCATGTCCATATTAGTCTAAAAACAAATTTTTATTGATATTGGTTCATGGTAACCATGACTTTGAAATTTACGTGAACTTTAATTTATGCTAATTAAATGTACACGTGATGTGCACTTGGTATGTAACTCGCTTCACGTGAAAGATAAAGAGATGCGGTTTTCAAAATTAGATTCCCCATGTCCATATTAGTCTAAAAACAAATTTTTATTGATATTTGTGCATGGTAACCATGACTTTGAAATTCACGTGAACTTTAATTTATGCTAATTAAATGTACACGTGATGTGCACTTGGTATGTAACTCGCTTCACGTGAAAGATAAAGAGATGCGGTTTTCAAAATTAGATTCCCCATCTCCATATTAGTCTAAAAACAAATTTTTATTGATATTGGTTCATGGTAACCATGACTTTGAAATTTACGTGAACTTTAATTTATGCTAATTAAATGTACACGTGATGTGCACTTGGTATGTAACTCGCTTCACGTGAAAGATAAAGAGATGCGGTTTTCAAAATTAGATTCCCCATGTCCATATTAGTCTAAAAACAAATTTTTATTGATATTGGTTCATGGTAACCATGACTTTGAAATTTACGTGAACTTCAATTTATGCTAATTAAATGTACACGTGATGTGCCCTTGGTATGTAACTCGCTTCACGTGAGAGATAAAGAGATGCGGTTTTCAAAATTAGATTCCCCATGTCCATATTAGTCTAAAAACAAATTTTTATTGATATTGGTTCATGGTAACCATGACTTTGAAATTTACGTGAACTTTAATTTATGCTAATTAAATGTACACGTGATGTGCACTTGGTATGTAACTCGCTTCACGTGAAAGATAAAGAGATGCGGTTTTCAAAATTAGATTCCCCATGTCCATATTAGTCTAAAAACAAATTTTTATTGATATTGGTGCATGGTAACCATGACTTTGAAATTTACGTGAACTTTAATTTATGCTAATTAAATGTACACGTGATGTGCCCTTGGTATGTAACTCGCTTCACGTGAAAGATAAAGAGATGCGGTTTTCAAAATTAGATTCCCCATGTCCATATTAGTCTAAAAACAAATTTTTATTGATATTGGTGCATGATAACCATGACTTTGAAATTTACGTGAACTTTAATTTATGCTAATTAAATGTACACGTGATGTGCCCTTGGTATGTAACTCGCTTCACGTGAAAGATAAAGAGATGCGGTTTTAAAAATTAGATTCCCCATGTCCATATTAGTCTAAAAACAAATTTTTATTGATATTGGTGCATGGTAACCATGACTTTGAAATTTACGTGAACTTTAATTTATGCTAATTAAATGTACACGTGATGTGCACTTGGTATGTAACTCGCTTCACGTGAAAGATAAAGAGATGCGGTTTTCAAAATTAGATTCCCCATGTCCATATTAGTCTAAAAACAAATTTTTATTGATATTGGTGCATGGTAACCATGACTTTGAAATTTACGTGAACTTTAATTTATGCTAATTAAATGTACACGTGATGTGCCCTTGGTATGTAACTCGCTTCACGTGAAAGATAAAGAGATGCGGTTTTCAAAATTAGATTCCCCATGTCCATATTAGTCTAAAAACAAATTTTTATTGATATTGGTTCATGGTAACCATGACTTTGAAATTTACGTGAACTTTAATTTATGCTAATTAAATGTACACGTGATGTGCACTTGGTATGTAACTCGCTTCACGTGAAAGATAAAGAGATGCGGTTTTCAAAATTAGATTCCCCATGTCCATATTAGTCTAAAAACAAATTTTTATTGATATTGGTGCATGGTAACCATGACTTTGAAATTTACGTGAGCTTTAATTTATGCTAATTAAATGTACACGTGATGTGCCCTTGGTATGTAACTCGCTTCACGTGAAAGATAAAGAGATGCGGTTTTCAAAATTAGATTCCCCATGTCCATATTAGTCTAAAAACAAATTTTTATTGATATTGGTGCTTGGTAACCATGACTTTGAAATTTACGTGAACTTTAATTTATGCTAATTAAATGTACACGTGATGTGCACTTGGTATGTAACTCGCTTCACGTGAAAGATAAAGAGATGCGGTTTTCAAAATTAGATTCCCCATGTCCATATTAGTCTAAAAAAAATTTTTTATTGATATTGGTGCATGGTAACCATGACTTTGAAATTTACGTGAACTTTAATTTATGCTAATTAAATGTACACGTGATGTGCACTTGGTATGTAACTCGCTTCACGTGAAAGATAAAGAGATGCGGTTTTCAAAATTAGATTCCCCATGTCCATATTAGTCTAAAAACAAATTTTTATTGATATTGGTTCATGGTAACCATGACTTTGAAATTTACGTGAACTTCAATTTATGCTAATTAAATGTACACGTGATGTGCACTTGGTATGTAACTCGCTTCACGTGAAAGATAAAGAGATTCGGTTTCCAAAATAAGATTCCCCATGTCCATATTAGTCTAAAAACAAATTTTTATTGATATTGGTGCATGGTAACCATGACTTTGAAATTTACGTGAACTTTAATTTATGCTAATTAAATGTACACGTGATGTGCACTTGGTATGTAACTCGCTTCACGTGAACGATAAAGAGATGCGGTTTTCAAAATTAGATTCCCCATGTCCATATTAGTCTAAAGTGATGTGCACTTGGTATGTAACTCGCTTCACGTGAAAGATAAAGAGATGCGGTTTTCAAAATTAGATTCCCCATGTCCATATTAGTCTAAAAACAAATTTTTATTGATATTGGTGCATGGTAACCATGACTTTGAAATTTACGTGAACTTTAATTTATGCTAATTAAATGTACACGTGATGTGCACTTGGTATGTAACTCGCTTCACGTGAACGATAAAGAGATGCGGTTTTCAAAATTAGATTCCCCATGTCCATATTAGTCTAAAAACAAATTTTTATTGATATTGGTTCATGGTAACCATGACTTTGAAATTTACGTGAACTTTAATTTATGCTAATTAAATGTACACGTGATGTGCACTTGGTATGTAACTCGCTTCACGTGAAAGATAAAGAGATGCGGTTTTCAAAATTAGATTCCCCATGTCCATATTAGTCTAAAAACAAATTTTTATTGATATTGGTGCATGGTAACCATGACTTTGAAATTTACGTGAACTTTAATTTATGCTAATTAAATGTACACGTGATGTGCACTTGGTATGTAACTCGCTTCACGTGAAAGATAAAGAGATGCGGTTTTCAAAATTAGATTCCCCATGTCCATATTAGTCTAAAAACAAATTTTTATTGATATTTGTGCATGGTAACCATGACTTTGAAATTCACGTGAACTTTAATTTATGCTAATTAAATGTACACGTGATGTGCACTTGGTATGTAACTCGCTTCACGTGAAAGATAAAGAGATGCGGTTTTCAAAATTAGATTCCCCATGTCCATATTAGTCTAAAAACAAATTTTTATTGATATTGGTGCATGGTAACCATGACTTTGAAATTTACGTGAACTTTAATTTATGCTAATTAAATGTACACGTGATGTGCCCTTGGTATGTAACTCGCTTCACGTGAAAGATAAAGAGATGCGGTTTTCAAAATTAGATTCCCCATGTCCATATTAGTCTAAAAACAAATTTTTATTGATATTGGTTCATGGTAACCATGACTTTGAAATTTACGTGAACTTCAATTTATGCTAATTAAATGTACACGTGATGTGCCCTTGGTATGTAACTCGCTTCACGTGAGAGATAAAGAGATGCGGTTTTCAAAATTAGATTCCCCATGTCCATATTAGTCTAAAAACAAATTTTTATTGATATTGGTTCATGGTAACCATGACTTTGAAATTTACGTGAACTTTAATTTATGCTAATTAAATGTACACGTGATGTGCACTTGGTATGTAACTCGCTTCACGTGAAAGATAAAGAGATGCGGTTTTCAAAATTAGATTCCCCATGTCCATATTAGTCTAAAAACAAATTTTTATTGATATTGGTGCATGGTAACCATGACTTTGAAATTTACGTGAACTTTAATTTATGCTAATTAAATGTACACGTGATGTGCCCTTGGTATGTAACTCGCTTCACGTGAAAGATAAAGAGATGCGGTTTTCAAAATTAGATTCCCCATGTCCATATTAGTCTAAAAACAAATTTTTATTGATATTGGTGCATGATAACCATGACTTTGAAATTTACGTGAACTTTAATTTATGCTAATTAAATGTACACGTGATGTGCCCTTGGTATGTAACTCGCTTCACGTGAAAGATAAAGAGATGCGGTTTTAAAAATTAGATTCCCCATGTCCATATTAGTCTAAAAACAAATTTTTATTGATATTGGTGCATGGTAACCATGACTTTGAAATTTACGTGAACTTTAATTTATGCTAATTAAATGTACACGTGATGTGCACTTGGTATGTAACTCGCTTCACGTGAAAGATAAAGAGATGCGGTTTTCAAAATTAGATTCCCCATGTCCATATTAGTCTAAAAACAAATTTTTATTGATATTGGTGCATGGTAACCATGACTTTGAAATTTACGTGAACTTTAATTTATGCTAATTAAATGTACACGTGATGTGCCCTTGGTATGTAACTCGCTTCACGTGAAAGATAAAGAGATGCGGTTTTCAAAATTAGATTCCCCATGTCCATATTAGTCTAAAAACAAATTTTTATTGATATTGGTTCATGGTAACCATGACTTTGAAATTTACGTGAACTTTAATTTATGCTAATTAAATGTACACGTGATGTGCACTTGGTATGTAACTCGCTTCACGTGAAAGATAAAGAGATGCGGTTTTCAAAATTAGATTCCCCATGTCCATATTAGTCTAAAAACAAATTTTTATTGATATTGGTGCATGGTAACCATGACTTTGAAATTTACGTGAGCTTTAATTTATGCTAATTAAATGTACACGTGATGTGCCCTTGGTATGTAACTCGCTTCACGTGAAAGATAAAGAGATGCGGTTTTCAAAATTAGATTCCCCATGTCCATATTAGTCTAAAAACAAATTTTTATTGATATTGGTGCTTGGTAACCATGACTTTGAAATTTACGTGAACTTTAATTTATGCTAATTAAATGTACACGTGATGTGCACTTGGTATGTAACTCGCTTCACGTGAAAGATAAAGAGATGCGGTTTTCAAAATTAGATTCCCCATGTCCATATTAGTCTAAAAAAAATTTTTTATTGATATTGGTGCATGGTAACCATGACTTTGAAATTTACGTGAACTTTAATTTATGCTAATTAAATGTACACGTGATGTGCACTTGGTATGTAACTCGCTTCACGTGAAAGATAAAGAGATGCGGTTTTCAAAATTAGATTCCCCATGTCCATATTAGTCTAAAAACAAATTTTTATTGATATTGGTTCATGGTAACCATGACTTTGAAATTTACGTGAACTTCAATTTATGCTAATTAAATGTACACGTGATGTGCACTTGGTATGTAACTCGCTTCACGTGAAAGATAAAGAGATTCGGTTTCCAAAATAAGATTCCCCATGTCCATATTAGTCTAAAAACAAATTTTTATTGATATTGGTGCATGGTAACCATGACTTTGAAATTTACGTGAACTTTAATTTATGCTAATTAAATGTACACGTGATGTGCACTTGGTATGTAACTCGCTTCACGTGAACGATAAAGAGATGCGGTTTTCAAAATTAGATTCCCCATGTCCATATTAGTCTAAAGTGATGTGCACTTGGTATGTAACTCGCTTCACGTGAAAGATAAAGAGATGCGGTTTTCAAAATTAGATTCCCCATGTCCATATTAGTCTAAAAACAAATTTTTATTGATATTGGTGCATGGTAACCATGACTTTGAAATTTACGTGAACTTTAATTTATGCTAATTAAATGTACACGTGATGTGCACTTGGTATGTAACTCGCTTCACGTGAACGATAAAGAGATGCGGTTTTCAAAATTAGATTCCCCATGTCCATATTAGTCTAAAAACAAATTTTTATTGATATTGGTTCATGGTAACCATGACTTTGAAATTTACGTGAACTTTAATTTATGCTAATTAAATGTACACGTGATGTGCACTTGGTATGTAACTCGCTTCACGTGAAAGATAAAGAGATTCGGTTTCCAAAATAAGATTCCCCATGTCCATATTAGTCTAAAAACAAATTTTTATTGATATTGGTGCATGGTAACCATGACTTTGAAATTTACGTGAACTTTAATTTATGCTAATTAAATGTACACGTGATGTGCACTTGGTATGTAACTCGCTTCACGTGAAAGATAAAGAGATGCGGTTTTCAAAATTAGATTCCCCATGTCCATATTAGTCTAAAAACAAATTTTTATTGATATTGGTTCATGGTAACCATGACTTTGAAATTTACGTGAACTTTAATTTATGCTAATTAAATGTACACGTGATGTGCCCTTGGTATGTAACTCGCTTCACGTGAAAGATAAAGAGATGCGGTTTTCAAAATTAGATTCCCCATGTCCATATTAGTCTAAAAACAAATTTTTATTGATATTGGTTCATGGTAACCATGACTTTGAAATTTACGTGAACTTTAATTTATGCTAATTAAATGTACACGTGATGTGCACTTGGTATGTAACTCGCTTCACGTGAAAGATAAAGAGATGCGGTTTTCAAAATTAGATTCCCCATGTCCATATTAGTCTAAAAACAAATTTTTATTGATATTGGTGCATGGTAACCATGACTTTGAAATTTACGTGAGCTTTAATTTATGCTAATTAAATGTACACGTGATGTGCCCTTGGTATGTAACTCGCTTCACGTGAAAGATAAAGAGATGCGGTTTTCAAAATTAGATTCCCCATGTCCATATTAGTCTAAAAACAAATTTTTATTGATATTGGTGCATGGTAACCATGACTTTGAAATTTACGTGAGCTTTAATTTATGCTAATTAAATGTACACGTGATGTGCCCTTGGTATGTAACTCGCTTCACGTGAAAGATAAAGAGATGCGGTTTTCAAAATTAGATTCCCCATGTCCATATTAGTCTAAAAACAAATTTTTATTGATATTGGTGCTTGGTAACCATGACTTTGAAATTTACGTGAACTTTAATTTATGCTAATTAAATGTACACGTGATGTGCACTTGGTATGTAACTCGCTTCACGTGAAAGATAAAGAGATGCGGTTTTCAAAATTAGATTCCCCATGTCCATATTAGTCTAAAAAAAATTTTTTATTGATATTGGTGCATGGTAACCATGACTTTGAAATTTACGTGAACTTTAATTTATGCTAATTAAATGTACACGTGATGTGCACTTGGTATGTAACTCGCTTCACGTGAAAGATAAAGAGATGCGGTTTTCAAAATTAGATTCCCCATGTCCATATTAGTCTAAAAACAAATTTTTATTGATATTGGTTCATGGTAACCATGACTTTGAAATTTACGTGAACTTCAATTTATGCTAATTAAATGTACACGTGATGTGCACTTGGTATGTAACTCGCTTCACGTGAAAGATAAAGAGATTCGGTTTCCAAAATAAGATTCCCCATGTCCATATTAGTCTAAAAACAAATTTTTATTGATATTGGTGCATGGTAACCATGACTTTGAAATTTACGTGAACTTTAATTTATGCTAATTAAATGTACACGTGATGTGCACTTGGTATGTAACTCGCTTCACGTGAACGATAAAGAGATGCGGTTTTCAAAATTAGATTCCCCATGTCCATATTAGTCTAAAGTGATGTGCACTTGGTATGTAACTCGCTTCACGTGAAAGATAAAGAGATGCGGTTTTCAAAATTAGATTCCCCATGTCCATATTAGTCTAAAAACAAATTTTTATTGATATTGGTGCATGGTAACCATGACTTTGAAATTTACGTGAACTTTAATTTATGCTAATTAAATGTACACGTGATGTGCACTTGGTATGTAACTCGCTTCACGTGAACGATAAAGAGATGCGGTTTTCAAAATTAGATTCCCCATGTCCATATTAGTCTAAAAACAAATTTTTATTGATATTGGTTCATGGTAACCATGACTTTGAAATTTACGTGAACTTTAATTTATGCTAATTAAATGTACACGTGATGTGCACTTGGTATGTAACTCGCTTCACGTGAAAGATAAAGAGATTCGGTTTCCAAAATAAGATTCCCCATGTCCATATTAGTCTAAAAACAAATTTTTATTGATATTGGTGCATGGTAACCATGACTTTGAAATTTACGTGAACTTTAATTTATGCTAATTAAATGTACACGTGATGTGCACTTGGTATGTAACTCGCTTCACGTGAAAGATAAAGAGATGCGGTTTTCAAAATTAGATTCCCCATGTCCATATTAGTCTAAAAACAAATTTTTATTGATATTGGTTCATGGTAACCATGACTTTGAAATTTACGTGAACTTTAATTTATGCTAATTAAATGTACACGTGATGTGCCCTTGGTATGTAACTCGCTTCACGTGAAAGATAAAGAGATGCGGTTTTCAAAATTAGATTCCCCATGTCCATATTAGTCTAAAAACAAATTTTTATTGATATTGGTTCATGGTAACCATGACTTTGAAATTTACGTGAACTTTAATTTATGCTAATTAAATGTACACGTGATGTGCACTTGGTATGTAACTCGCTTCACGTGAAAGATAAAGAGATGCGGTTTTCAAAATTAGATTCCCCATGTCCATATTAGTCTAAAAACAAATTTTTATTGATATTGGTGCATGGTAACCATGACTTTGAAATTTACGTGAGCTTTAATTTATGCTAATTAAATGTACACGTGATGTGCCCTTGGTATGTAACTCGCTTCACGTGAAAGATAAAGAGATGCGGTTTTCAAAATTAGATTCCCCATGTCCATATTAGTCTAAAAACAAATTTTTATTGATATTGGTGCTTGGTAACCATGACTTTGAAATTTACGTGAACTTTAATTTATGCTAATTAAATGTACACGTGATGTGCACTTGGTATGTAACTCGCTTCACGTGAAAGATAAAGAGATGCGGTTTTCAAAATTAGATTCCCCATGTCCATATTAGTCTAAAAAAAATTTTTTATTGATATTGGTGCATGGTAACCATGACTTTGAAATTTACGTGAACTTTAATTTATGCTAATTAAATGTACACGTGATGTGCACTTGGTATGTAACTCGCTTCACGTGAAAGATAAAGAGATGCGGTTTTCAAAATTAGATTCCCCATGTCCATATTAGTCTAAAAACAAATTTTTATTGATATTGGTTCATGGTAACCATGACTTTGAAATTTACGTGAACTTCAATTTATGCTAATTAAATGTACACGTGATGTGCACTTGGTATGTAACTCGCTTCACGTGAAAGATAAAGAGATTCGGTTTCCAAAATAAGATTCCCCATGTCCATATTAGTCTAAAAACAAATTTTTATTGATATTGGTGCATGGTAACCATGACTTTGAAATTTACGTGAACTTTAATTTATGCTAATTAAATGTACACGTGATGTGCACTTGGTATGTAACTCGCTTCACGTGAACGATAAAGAGATGCGGTTTTCAAAATTAGATTCCCCATGTCCATATTAGTCTAAAGTGATGTGCACTTGGTATGTAACTCGCTTCACGTGAAAGATAAAGAGATGCGGTTTTCAAAATTAGATTCCCCATGTCCATATTAGTCTAAAAACAAATTTTTATTGATATTGGTGCATGGTAACCATGACTTTGAAATTTACGTGAACTTTAATTTATGCTAATTAAATGTACACGTGATGTGCACTTGGTATGTAACTCGCTTCACGTGAACGATAAAGAGATGCGGTTTTCAAAATTAGATTCCCCATGTCCATATTAGTCTAAAAACAAATTTTTATTGATATTGGTTCATGGTAACCATGACTTTGAAATTTACGTGAACTTTAATTTATGCTAATTAAATGTACACGTGATGTGCACTTGGTATGTAACTCGCTTCACGTGAAAGATAAAGAGATGCGGTTTTCAAAATTAGATTCCCCATGTCCATATTAGTCTAAAAACAAATTTTTATTGATATTGGTTCATGGTAACCATGACTTTGAAATTTACGTGAACTTTAATTTATGCTAATTAAATGTACACGTGATGTGCACTTGGTATGTAACTCGCTTCACGTGAAAGATAAAGAGATGCGGTTTTCAAAATTAGATTCCCCATGTCCATATTAGTCTAAAAACAAATTTTTATTGATATTTGTGCATGGTAACCATGACTTTGAAATTTACGTGAACTTTAATTTATGCTAATTAAATGTACACGTGATGTGCCCTTGGTATGTAACTCGCTTCACGTGAAAGATAAAGAGATGCGGTTTTCAAAATTAGATTCCCCATGTCCATATTAGTCTAAAAACAAATTTTTATTGATATTGGTTCATGGTAACCATGACTTTGAAATTTACGTGAACTTTAATTTATGCTAATTAAATGTACACGTGATGTGCACTTGGTATGTAACTCGCTTCACGTGAAAGATAAAGAGATGCGGTTTTCAAAATTAGATTCCCCATGTCCATATTAGTCTAAAAACAAATTTTTATTGATATTGGTGCATGGTAACCATGACTTTGAAATTTACGTGAACTTTAATTTATGCTAATTAAATGTACACGTGATGTGCCCTTGGTATGTAACTCGCTTCACGTGAAAGATAAAGAGATGCGGTTTTCAAAATTAGATTCCCCATGTCCATATTAGTCTAAAAACAAATTTTTATTGATATTGGTGCATGGTAACCATGACTTTGAAATTTACGTGAACTTTAATTTATGCTAATTAAATGTACACGTGATGTGCCCTTGGTATGTAACTCGCTTCACGTGAAAGATAAAGAGATGCGGTTTTCAAAATTAGATTCCCCATGTCCATATTAGTCTAAAAACAAATTTTTATTGATATTTGTGCATGGTAACCATGACTTTGAAATTCACGTGAACTTTAATTTATGCTAATTAAATGTACACGTGATGTGCACTTGGTATGTAACTCGCTTCACGTGAAAGATAAAGAGATGCGGTTTTCAAAATTAGATTCCCCATGTCCATATTAGTCTAAAAACAAATTTTTATTGATATTGGTTCATGGTAACCATGACTTTGAAATTTACGTGAACTTTAATTTATGCTAATTAAATGTACACGTGATGTGCACTTGGTATGTAACTCGCTTCACGTGAAAGATAAAGAGATGCGGTTTTCAAAATTAGATTCCCCATGTCCATATTAGTCTAAAAACAAATTTTTATTGGTATTGGTGCATGGTAACCATGACTTTGAAATTTACGTGAACTTTAATTTATGCTAATTAAATGTACACGTGATGTGCACTTGGTATGTAACTCGCTTCACGTGAAAGATAAAGAGATTCGGTTTCCAAAATTAGATTCCCCATGTCCATATTAGTCTAAAAACAAATTTTTATTGATATTGGTGCATGGTAACCATGACTTTGAAATTTACGTGAACTTTAATTTATGCTAATTAAATGTACACGTGATGTGCCCTTGGTATGTAACTCGCTTCACGTGAAAGATAAAGAGATGCGGTTTTCAAAATTAGATTCCCCATGTCCATATTAGTCTAAAAACAAATTTTTATTGATATTGGTTCATGGTAACCATGACTTTGAAATTTACGTGAACTTTAATTTATGCTAATTAAATGTACACGTGATGTGCACTTGGTATGTAACTCGCTTCACGTGAAAGATAAAGAGATGCGGTTTTCAAAATTAGATTCCCCATGTCCATATTAGTCTAAAAACAAATTTTTATTGATATTGGTGCATGGTAACCATGACTTTGAAATTTACGTGAACTTTAATTTATGCTAATTAAATGTACACGTGATGTGCCCTTGGTATGTAACTCGCTTCACGTGAAAGATAAAGAGATGCGGTTTTCAAAATTAGATTCCCCATGTCCATATTAGTCTAAAAACAAATTTTTATTGATATTGGTGCATGGTAACCATGACTTTGAAATTTACGTGAACTTTAATTTATGCTAATTAAATGTACACGTGATGTGCCCTTGGTATGTAACTCGCTTCACGTGAAAGATAAAGAGATGCGGTTTTCAAAATTAGATTCCCCATGTCCATATTAGTCTAAAAACAAATTTTTATTGGTATTGGTGCATGGTAACCATGACTTTGAAATTTACGTGAACTTTAATTTATGCTAATTAAATGTACACGTGATGTGCACTTGGTATGTAACTCGCTTCACGTGAAAGATAAAGAGATTCGGTTTCCAAAATTAGATTCCCCATGTCCATATTAGTCTAAAAACAAATTTTTATTGATATTGGTGCATGGTAACCATGACTTTGAAATTTACGTGAACTTTAATTTATGCTAATTAAATGTACACGTGATGTGCCCTTGGTATGTAACTCGCTTCACGTGAAAGATAAAGAGATGCGGTTTTCAAAATTAGATTCCCCATGTCCATATTAGTCTAAAAACAAATTTTTATTGATATTGGTGCATGGTAACCATGACTTTGAAATTTACGTGAACTTTAATTTATGCTAATTAAATGTACACGTGATGTGCCCTTGGTATGTAACTCGCTTCACGTGAAAGATAAAGAGATGCGGTTTTCAAAATTAGATTCCCCATGTCCATATTAGTCTAAAAACAAATTTTTATTGATATTGGTGCATGGTAACCATGACTTTGAAATTTACGTGAACTTTAATTTATGCTAATTAAATGTACACGTGATGTGCACTTGGTATGTAACTCGCTTCACGTGAAAGATAAAGAGATGCGGTTTTCAAAATTAGATTCCCCATGTCCATATTAGTCTAAAAACAAATTTTTATTGATATTGGTGCATGGTAACCATGACTTTGAAATTTACGTGAACTTTAATTTATGCTAATTAAATGTACACGTGATGTGCCCTTGGTATGTAACTCGCTTCACGTGAAAGATAAAGAGATGCGGTTTTCAAAATTAGATTCCCCATGTCCATATTAGTCTAAAAACAAATTTTTATTGATATTGGTGCATGGTAACCATGACTTTGAAATTTACGTGAACTTTAATTTATGCTAATTAAATGTACACGTGATGTGCACTTGGTATGTAACTCGCTTCACGTGAAAGATAAAGAGATGCGGTTTTCAAAATTAGATTCCCCATGTCCATATTAGTCTAAAAACAAATTTTTATTGATATTGGTGCATGGTAACCATGACTTTGAAATTTACGTGAACTTTAATTTATGCTAATTAAATGTACACGTGATGTGCACTTGGTATGTAACTCGCTTCACGTGAACGATAAAGAGATGCGGTTTTCAAAATTAGATTCCCCATGTCCATATTAGTCTAAAAACAAATTTTTATTGATATTGGTTCATGGTAACCATGACTTTGAAATTTACGTGAACTTTAATTTATGCTAATTAAATGTACACGTGATGTGCACTTGGTATGTAACTCGCTTCACGTGAAAGATAAAGAGATGCGGTTTTCAAAATTAGATTCCCCATGTCCATATTAGTCTAAAAACAAATTT
This sequence comes from Auanema rhodensis, assembly GCA_964057225.1. Taxonomy (NCBI): domain Eukaryota; kingdom Metazoa; phylum Nematoda; class Chromadorea; order Rhabditida; family Rhabditidae; genus Auanema; species Auanema rhodense. Next base: position 610,001 of record OZ059899.1, on the reverse strand, counting down.
TTATTGATATTGGTTCATGGTAACCATGACTTTGAAATTTACGTGAACTTTAATTTATGCTAATTAAATGTACACGTGATGTGCACTTGGTATGTAACTCGCTTCACGTGAAAGATAAAGAGATGCGGTTTTCAAAATTAGATTCCCCATGTCCATATTAGTCTAAAAACAAATTTTTATTGATATTTGTGCATGGTAACCATGACTTTGAAATTCACGTGAACTTTAATTTATGCTAATTAAATGTACACGTGATGTGCACTTGGTATGTAACTCGCTTCACGTGAAAGATAAAGAGATGCGGTTTTCAAAATTAGATTCCCCATGTCCATATTAGTCTAAAAACAAATTTTTATTGATATTGGTTCATGGTAACCATGACTTTGAAATTTACGTGAACTTTAATTTATGCTAATTAAATGTACACGTGATGTGCACTTGGTATGTAACTCGCTTCACGTGAAAGATAAAGAGATTCGGTTTCCAAAATTAGATTCCCCATGTCCGTATTAGTCTAAAAACAAATTTTTATTGATATTGGTGCATGGTAACCATGACTTTGAAATTTACCTGAACTTTAATTTATGCTAATTAAATGTACACGTGATGTGCACTTGGTATGTAACTCGCTTCACGTGAACGATAAAGAGATGCGGTTTTCAAAATTAGATTCCCCATGTCCATATTAGTCTAAAAACAAATTTTTATTGATATTGGTTCATGGTAACCATGACTTTGAAATTTACGTGAACTTTAATTTATGCTAATTAAATGTACACGTGATGTGCACTTGGTATGTAACTCGCTTCACGTGAAAGATAAAGAGATGCGGTTTTCAAAATTAGATTCCCCATGTCCATATTAGTCTAAAAACAAATTTTTATTGATATTGGTTCATGGTAACCATGACTTTGAAATTTACGTGAACTTTAATTTATGCTAATTAAATGTACACGTGATGTGAACTTGGTATGTAACTCGCTTCACGTGAAAGATAAAGAGATGCGGTTTTCAAAATTAGATTCCCCATGTCCATATTAGTCTAAAAACAAATTTTTATTGATATTTGTGCATGGTAACCATGACTTTGAAATTCACGTGAACTTTAATTTATGCTAATTAAATGTACACGTGATGTGCACTTGGTATGTAACTCGCTTCACGTGAAAGATAAAGAGATGCGGTTTTCAAAATTAGATTCCCCATGTCCATATTAGTCTAAAAACAAATTTTTATTGATATTGGTTCATGGTAACCATGACTTTGAAATTTACGTGAACTTTAATTTATGCTAATTAAATGTACACGTGATGTGCACTTGGTATGTAACTCGCTTCACGTGAAAGATAAAGAGATTCGGTTTCCAAAATTAGATTCCCCATGTCCATATTAGTCTAAAAACAAATTTTTATTGATATTGGTGCATGGTAACCATGACTTTGAAATTTACGTGAACTTTAATTTATGCTAATTAAATGTACACGTGATGTGCACTTGGTATGTAACTCGCTTCACGTGAACGATAAAGAGATGCGGTTTTCAAAATTAGATTCCCCATGTCCATATTAGTCTAAAAACAAATTTTTATTGATATTGGTTCATGGTAACCATGACTTTGAAATTTACGTGAACTTTAATTTATGCTAATTAAATGTACACGTGATGTGCACTTGGTATGTAACTCGCTTCACGTGAAAGATAAAGAGATGCGGTTTTCAAAATTAGATTCCCCATGTCCATATTAGTCTAAAAACAAATTTTTATTGATATTGGTTCATGGTAACCATGACTTTGAAATTTACGTGAACTTTAATTTATGCTAATTAAATGTACACGTGATGTGCACTTGGTATGTAACTCGCTTCACGTGAAAGATAAAGAGATGCGGTTTTCAAAATTAGATTCCCCATGTCCATATTAGTCTAAAAACAAATTTTTATTGATATTTGTGCATGGTAACCATGACTTTGAAATTTACGTGAACTTTAATTTATGCTAATTAAATGTACACGTGATGTGCCCTTGGTATGTAACTCGCTTCACGTGAAAGATAAAGAGATGCGGTTTTCAAAATTAGATTCCCCATGTCCATATTAGTCTAAAAACAAATTTTTATTGATATTGGTTCATGGTAACCATGACTTTGAAATTTACGTGAACTTTAATTTATGCTAATTAAATGTACACGTGATGTGCACTTGGTATGTAACTCGCTTCACGTGAAAGATAAAGAGATGCGGTTTTCAAAATTAGATTCCCCATGTCCATATTAGTCTAAAAACAAATTTTTATTGATATTGGTGCATGGTAACCATGACTTTGAAATTTACGTGAACTTTAATTTATGCTAATTAAATGTACACGTGATGTGCCCTTGGTATGTAACTCGCTTCACGTGAAAGATAAAGAGATGCGGTTTTCAAAATTAGATTCCCCATGTCCATATTAGTCTAAAAACAAATTTTTATTGATATTGGTTCATGGTAACCATGACTTTGAAATTTACGTGAACTTCAATTTATGCTAATTAAATGTACACGTGATGTGCACTTGGTATGTAACTCGCTTCACGTGAAAGATAAAGAGATGCGGTTTTCAAAATTAGATTCCCCATGTCCATATTAGTCTAAAAACAAATTTTTATTGATATTTGTGCATGGTAACCATGACTTTGAAATTCACGTGAACTTTAATTTATGCTAATTAAATGTACACGTGATGTGCACTTGGTATGTAACTCGCTTCACGTGAAAGATAAAGAGATGCGGTTTTCAAAATTAGATTCCCATGTCCATATTAGTCTAAAAACAAATTTTTATTGATATTGGTTCATGGTAACCATGACTTTGAAATTTACGTGAACTTTAATTTATGCTAATTAAATGTACACGTGATGTGCACTTGGTATGTAACTCGCTTCACGTGAAAGATAAAGAGATGCGGTTTTCAAAATTAGATACCCCATGTCCATATTAGTCTAAAAACAAATTTTTATTGATATTGGTTCATGGTAACCATGACTTTGAAATTTACGTGAACTTCAATTTATGCTAATTAAATGTACACGTGATGTGCACTTGGTATGTAACTCGCTTCACGTGAAAGATAAAGAGATGCGGTTTCCAAAATTAGATTCCCCATGTCCATATTAGTCTAAAAACAAATTTTTATTGATATTGGTGCATGGTAACCATGACTTTGAAATTTACGTGAACTTTAATTTATGCTAATTAAATGTACACGTGATGTGCACTTGGTATGTAACTCGCTTCACGTGAAAGATAAAGAGATGCGGTTTTCAAAATTAGATTCCCCATGTCCATATTAGTCTAAAAACAAATTTTTATTGATATTGGTTCATGGTAACCATGACTTTGAAATTTACGTGAACTTTAATTTATGCTAATTAAATGTACACGTGATGTGCACTTGGTATGTAACTCGCTTCACGTGAAAGATAAAGAGATGCGGTTTTCAAAATTAGATTCCCCATGTCCATATTAGTCTAAAAACAAATTTTTATTGATATTGGTGCATGGTAACCATGACTTTGAAATTTACGTGAACTTTAATCTATGCTAATTAAATGTACACGTGATGTGCCCTTGGTATGTAACTCGCTTCACGTGAAAGATAAAGAGATGCGGTTTTCAAAATTAGATTCCCCATGTCCATATTAGTCTAAAAACAAATTTTTATTGATATTGGTGCATGGTAACCATGACTTTGAAATTTACGTGAACTTTAATTTATGCTAATTAAATGTACACGTGATGTGCACTTGGTATGTAACTCGCTTCACGTGAAAGATAAAAAGATGCGGTTTTCAAAATTAGATTCCCCATGTCCATATTAGTCTAAAAACAAATTTTTATTGATATTGGTGCATGGTAACCATGACTTTGAAATTTACGTGAACTTTAATTTATGCTAATTAAATGTACACGTGATGTGCCCTTGGTATGTAACTCGCTTCACGTAAAAGATAAAGAGATGCGGTTTTCAAAATTAGATTCCCCATGTCCATATTAGTCTAAAAACAAATTTTTATTGATATTGGTTCATGGTAACCATGACTTTGAAATTTACGTGAACTTTAATTTATGCTAATTAAATGTACACGTGATGTGCACTTGGTATGTAACTCGCTTCACGTGAAAGATAAAGAGATGCGGTTTTCAAAATTAGATACCCCATGTCCATATTAGTCTAAAAACAAATTTTTATTGATATTGGTTCATGGTAACCATGACTTTGAAATTTACGTGAACTTCAATTTATGCTAATTAAATGTACACGTGATGTGCACTTGGTATGTAACTCGCTTCACGTGAAAGATAAAGAGATGCGGTTTCCAAAATTAGATTCCCCATGTCCATATTAGTCTAAAAACAAATTTTTATTGATATTGGTGCATGGTAACCATGACTTTGAAATTTACGTGAACTTTAATTTATGCTAATTAAATGTACACGTGATGTGCACTTGGTATGTAACTCGCTTCACGTGAAAGATAAAGAGATGCGGTTTTCAAAATTAGATTCCCCATGTCCATATTAGTCTAAAAACAAATTTTTATTGATATTGGTTCATGGTAACCATGACTTTGAAATTTACGTGAACTTTAATTTATGCTAATTAAATGTACACGTGATGTGCACTTGGTATGTAACTCGCTTCACGTGAAAGATGAAGAGATGCGGTTTTCAAAATTAGATTCCTCATGTCCATATTAGTCTAAAAACAAATTTTTATTGATATTGGTTCATGGTAACCATGACTTTGAAATTTACGTGAACTTTAATTTATGCTAATTAAATGTACACGTGATGTGCACTTGGTATGTAACTCGCTTCACGTGAAAGATAAAGAGATGCGGTTTTCAAAATTAAATTCCCCATGTCCATATTAGTCTAAAAACAAATTGTTATTGATATTGGTTCATGGTAACCATGACTTTGAAATTTACGTGAACTTTAATTTATGCTAATTAAATGTACACGTGATGTGCACTTGGTATGTAACTCGCTTCACGTGAAAGATAAAGAGATGCGGTTTTCAAAATTAGATTCCCCATGTCCATATTAGTCTAAAAACAAATTTTTATTGATATTGGTTCATGGTAACCATGACTTTGAAATTTACGTGAACTTTAATTTATGCTAATTAAATGTACACGTGATGTGCACTTGGTATGTAACTCGCTTCACGTGAAAGATAAAGAGATGCGGTTTTCAAAATTAGATTCCCCATGTCCATATTAGTCAAAAAACAAATTTTTATTGATATTGGTGCATGGTAACCATGACTTTGAAATTTACGTGAACTTTAATTTATGCTAATTAAATGTAAACGTGATGTGCACTTGGTATGTAACTCGCTTCACGTGAAAGATAAAGAGATGCGGTTTTCAAAATTAGATTCCCCATGTCCATATTAGTCTAAAAACAAATTTTTATTGATATTTGTGCATGGTAACCATGACTTTGAAATTTACGTGAACTTTAATTTATGCTAATTAAATGTACACGTGATGTGCACTTGGTATGTAACTTGCTTCACGTGAAAGATAAAGAGATGCGGTTTTCAAAATTAGATTCCCCATGTCCATATTAGTCTAAAAACAAATTTTTATTGATATTGGTTCATGGTAACCATGACTTTGAAATTTACGTGAACTTCAATTTATGCTAATTAAATGTACACGTGATGTGCACTTGGTATGTAACTCGCTTCACGTGAAAGATAAAGAGATGCGGTTTTCAAAATTAGATTCCCCATGTCCATATTAGTCTAAAAACAAATTTTTATTGATATTTGTGCATGGTAACCATGACTTTGAAATTTACGTGAACTTTAATTTATGCTAATTAAATGTACACGTGATGTGCACTTGGTATGTAACTCGCTTCACGTGAAAGATAAAGAGATGCGGTTTTCAAAATTAGATTCCCATGTCCATATTAGTCTAAAAACAAATTTTTATTGATATTGGTTCATGGTAACCATGACTTTGAAATTTACGTGAACTTTAATTTATGCTAATTAAATGTACACGTGATGTGCACTTGGTATGTAACTCGCTTCACGTGAAAGATAAAGAGATGCGGTTTTAAAAATTAGATACCCCATGTCCATATTAGTCTAAAAACAAATTTTTATTGATATTGGTTCATGGTAACCATGACTTTGAAATTTACGTGAACTTTAATTTATGCTAATTAAATGTACACGTGATGTGCACTTGGTATGTAACTCGCTTCACGTGAAAGATAAAGAGATGCGGTTTCCAAAATTAGATTCCCCATGCCCATATTAGTCTAAAAACAAATTTTTATTGATATTGGTGCATGGTAACCATGACTTTGAAATTTACGTGAACTTTAATTTATGCTAATTAAATGTACACGTGATGTGCACTTGGTATGTAACTCGCTTCACGTGAAAGATAAAGAGATGCGGTTTTCAAAATTAGATTCCCCATGTCCATATTAGTCTAAAAACAAATTTTTATTGATATTGGTTCATGGTAACCATGACTTTGAAATTTACGTGAACTTTAATTTATGCTAATTAAATGTACACGTGATGTGCACTTGGTATGTAACTCGCTTCACGTGAAAGATAAAGAGATGCGGTTTTCAAAATTAGATTCCCCATGTCCATATTAGTCTAAAAACAAATTTTTATTGATATTGGTGCATGGTAACCATGACTTTGAAATTTACGTGAACTTTAATCTATGCTAATTAAATGTACACGTGATGTGCCCTTGGTATGTAACTCGCTTCACGTGAAAGATAAAGAGATGCGGTTTTCAAAATTAGATTCCCCATGTCCATATTAGTCTAAAAACAAATTTTTATTGATATTGGTGCATGGTAACCATGACTTTGAAATTTACGTGAACTTTAATTTATGCTAATTAAATGTACACGTGATGTGCACTTGGTATGTAACTCGCTTCACGTGAAAGATAAAAAGATGCGGTTTTCAAAATTAGATTCCCCATGTCCATATTAGTCTAAAAACAAATTTTTATTGATATTGGTGCATGGTAACCATGACTTTGAAATTTACGTGAACTTTAATTTATGCTAATTAAATGTACACGTGATGTGCCCTTGGTATGTAACTCGCTTCACGTAAAAGATAAAGAGATGCGGTTTTCAAAATTAGATTCCCCATGTCCATATTAGTCTAAAAACAAATTTTTATTGATATTGGTTCATGGTAACCATGACTTTGAAATTTACGTGAACTTTAATTTATGCTAATTAAATGTACACGTGATGTGCACTTGGTATGTAACTCGCTTCACGTGAAAGATAAAGAGATGCGGTTTTCAAAATTAGATACCCCATGTCCATATTAGTCTAAAAACAAATTTTTATTGATATTGGTTCATGGTAACCATGACTTTGAAATTTACGTGAACTTCAATTTATGCTAATTAAATGTTCACGTGATGTGCACTTGGTATGTAACTCGCTTCACGTGAAAGATAAAGAGATGCGGTTTTCAAAATTAGATTCCCCATGTCCATATTAGTCTAAAAACAAATTTTTATTGATATTGGTTCATGGTAACCATGACTTTGAAATTTACGTGAACTTTAATTTATGCTAATTAAATGTACACGTGATGTGCACTTGGTATGTAACTCGCTTCACGTGAAAGATGAAGAGATGCGGTTTTCAAAATTAGATTCCTCATGTCCATATTAGTCTAAAAACAAATTTTTATTGATATTGGTTCATGGTAACCATGACTTTGAAATTTACGTGAACTTTAATTTATGCTAATTAAATGTACACGTGATGTGCACTTGGTATGTAACTCGCTTCACGTGAAAGATAAAGAGATGCGGTTTTCAAAATTAAATTCCCCATGTCCATATTAGTCTAAAAACAAATTTTTATCGATATTGGTTCATGGTAACCATGACTTTGAAATTTACGTGAACTTTAATTTATGCTAATTAAATGTACACGTGATGTGCACTTGGTATGTAACTCGCTTCACGTGAAAGATAAAGAGATGCGGTTTTCAAAATTAGATTCCCCATGTCCATATTAGTCTAAAAACAAATTTTTATTGATATTGGTTCATGGTAACCATGACTTTGAAATTTACGTGAACTTTAATTTATGCTAATTAAATGTACACGTGATGTGCACTTGGTATGTAACTCGCTTCACGTGAAAGATAAAGAGATGCGGTTTTCAAAATTAGATTCCCCATGTCCATATTAGTCAAAAAACAAATTTTTATTGATATTGGTGCATGGTAACCATGACTTTGAAATTTACGTGAACTTTAATTTATGCTAATTAAATGTACACGTGATGTGCACTTGGTATGTAACTCGCTTCACGTGAAAGATAAAAAGATGCGGTTTTCAAAATTAGATTCCCCATGTCCATATTAGTCTAAAAACAAATTTTTATTGATATTGGTGCATGGTAACCATGACTTTGAAATTTACGTGAACTTTAATTTATGCTAATTAAATGTACACGTGATGTGCCCTTGGTATGTAACTCGCTTCACGTAAAAGATAAAGAGATGCGGTTTTCAAAATTAGATTCCCCATGTCCATATTAGTCTAAAAACAAATTTTTATTGATATTGGTTCATGGTAACCATGACTTTGAAATTTACGTGAACTTTAATTTATGCTAATTAAATGTACACGTGATGTGCACTTGGTATGTAACTCGCTTCACGTGAAAGATAAAGAGATGCGGTTTTCAAAATTAGATACCCCATGTCCATATTAGTCTAAAAACAAATTTTTATTGATATTGGTTCATGGTAACCATGACTTTGAAATTTACGTGAACTTCAATTTATGCTAATTAAATGTTCACGTGATGTGCACTTGGTATGTAACTCGCTTCACGTGAAAGATAAAGAGATGCGGTTTTCAAAATTAGATTCCCCATGTCCATATTAGTCTAAAAACAAATTTTTATTGATATTGGTTCATGGTAACCATGACTTTGAAATTTACGTGAACTTTAATTTATGCTAATTAAATGTACACGTGATGTGCACTTGGTATGTAACTCGCTTCACGTGAAAGATAAAGAGATGCGGTTTCCAAAATTAGATTCCCCATGCCCATATTAGTCTAAAAACAAATTTTTATTGATATTGGTTCATGGTAACCATGACTTTGAAATTTACGTGAACTTTAATTTATGCTAATTAAATGTACACGTGATGTGCACTTGGTATGTAACTCGCTTCACGTGAAAGATAAAGAGATGCGGTTTTCAAAATTAGATTCCCCATGTCCATATTAGTCTAAAAACAAATTTTTATTGATATTGGTTCATGGTAACCATGACTTTGAAATTTACGTGAACTTTAATTTATGCTAATTAAATGTACACGTGATGTGCACTTGGTATGTAACTCGCTTCACGTGAAAGATAAAGAGATGCGGTTTTCAAAATTAGATTCCCCATGTCCATATTAGTCTAAAAACAAATTTTTATTGATATTGGTGCATGGTAACCATGACTTTGAAATTTACGTGAACTTTAATCTATGCTAATTAAATGTACACGTGATGTGCCCTTGGTATGTAACTCGCTTCACGTGAAAGATAAAGAGATGCGGTTTTCAAAATTAGATTCCCCATGTCCATATTAGTCTAAAAACAAATTTTTATTGATATTGGTGCATGGTAACCATGACTTTGAAATTTACGTGAACTTTAATTTATGCTAATTAAATGTACACGTGATGTGCACTTGGTATGTAACTCGCTTCACGTGAAAGATAAAAAGATGCGGTTTTCAAAATTAGATTCCCCATGTCCATATTAGTCTAAAAACAAATTTTTATTGATATTGGTGCATGGTAACCATGACTTTGAAATTTACGTGAACTTTAATTTATGCTAATTAAATGTACACGTGATGTGCCCTTGGTATGTAACTCGCTTCACGTAAAAGATAAAGAGATGCGGTTTTCAAAATTAGATTCCCCATGTCCATATTAGTCTAAAAACAAATTTTTATTGATATTGGTTCATGGTAACCATGACTTTGAAATTTACGTGAACTTTAATTTATGCTAATTAAATGTACACGTGATGTGCACTTGGTATGTAACTCGCTTCACGTGAAAGATAAAGAGATGCGGTTTTCAAAATTAGATACCCCATGTCCATATTAGTCTAAAAACAAATTTTTATTGATATTGGTTCATGGTAACCATGACTTTGAAATTTACGTGAACTTCAATTTATGCTAATTAAATGTTCACGTGATGTGCACTTGGTATGTAACTCGCTTCACGTGAAAGATAAAGAGATGCGGTTTTCAAAATTAGATTCCCCATGTCCATATTAGTCTAAAAACAAATTTTTATTGATATTGGTTCATGGTAACCATGACTTTGAAATTTACGTGAACTTTAATTTATGCTAATTAAATGTACACGTGATGTGCACTTGGTATGTAACTCGCTTCACGTGAAAGATGAAGAGATGCGGTTTTCAAAATTAGATTCCTCATGTCCATATTAGTCTAAAAACAAATTTTTATTGATATTGGTTCATGGTAACCATGACTTTGAAATTTACGTGAACTTTAATTTATGCTAATTAAATGTACACGTGATGTGCACTTGGTATGTAACTCGCTTCACGTGAAAGATAAAGAGATGCGGTTTTCAAAATTAAATTCCCCATGTCCATATTAGTCTAAAAACAAATTTTTATCGATATTGGTTCATGGTAACCATGACTTTGAAATTTACGTGAACTTTAATTTATGCTAATTAAATGTACACGTGATGTGCACTTGGTATGTAACTCGCTTCACGTGAAAGATAAAGAGATGCGGTTTTCAAAATTAGATTCCCCATGTCCATATTAGTCTAAAAACAAATTTTTATTGATATTGGTTCATGGTAACCATGACTTTGAAATTTACGTGAACTTTAATTTATGCTAATTAAATGTACACGTGATGTGCACTTGGTATGTAACTCGCTTCACGTGAAAGATAAAGAGATGCGGTTTTCAAAATTAGATTCCCCATGTCCATATTAGTCAAAAAACAAATTTTTATTGATATTGGTGCATGGTAACCATGACTTTGAAATTTACGTGAACTTTAATTTATGCTAATTAAATGTACACGTGATGTGCACTTGGTATGTAACTCGCTTCACGTGAAAGATAAAAAGATGCGGTTTTCAAAATTAGATTCCCCATGTCCATATTAGTCTAAAAACAAATTTTTATTGATATTGGTGCATGGTAACCATGACTTTGAAATTTACGTGAACTTTAATTTATGCTAATTAAATGTACACGTGATGTGCCCTTGGTATGTAACTCGCTTCACGTAAAAGATAAAGAGATGCGGTTTTCAAAATTAGATTCCCCATGTCCATATTAGTCTAAAAACAAATTTTTATTGATATTGGTTCATGGTAACCATGACTTTGAAATTTACGTGAACTTTAATTTATGCTAATTAAATGTACACGTGATGTGCACTTGGTATGTAACTCGCTTCACGTGAAAGATAAAGAGATGCGGTTTTCAAAATTAGATACCCCATGTCCATATTAGTCTAAAAACAAATTTTTATTGATATTGGTTCATGGTAACCATGACTTTGAAATTTACGTGAACTTCAATTTATGCTAATTAAATGTTCACGTGATGTGCACTTGGTATGTAACTCGCTTCACGTGAAAGATAAAGAGATGCGGTTTTCAAAATTAGATTCCCCATGTCCATATTAGTCTAAAAACAAATTTTTATTGATATTGGTTCATGGTAACCATGACTTTGAAATTTACGTGAACTTTAATTTATGCTAATTAAATGTACACGTGATGTGCACTTGGTATGTAACTCGCTTCACGTGAAAGATGAAGAGATGCGGTTTTCAAAATTAGATTCCTCATGTCCATATTAGTCTAAAAACAAATTTTTATTGATATTGGTTCATGGTAACCATGACTTTGAAATTTACGTGAACTTTAATTTATGCTAATTAAATGTACACGTGATGTGCACTTGGTATGTAACTCGCTTCACGTGAAAGATAAAGAGATGCGGTTTTCAAAATTAAATTCCCCATGTCCATATTAGTCTAAAAACAAATTTTTATCGATATTGGTTCATGGTAACCATGACTTTGAAATTTACGTGAACTTTAATTTATGCTAATTAAATGTACACGTGATGTGCACTTGGTATGTAACTCGCTTCACGTGAAAGATAAAGAGATGCGGTTTTCAAAATTAGATTCCCCATGTCCATATTAGTCTAAAAACAAATTTTTATTGATATTGGTTCATGGTAACCATGACTTTGAAATTTACGTGAACTTTAATTTATGCTAATTAAATGTACACGTGATGTGCACTTGGTATGTAACTCGCTTCACGTGAAAGATAAAGAGATGCGGTTTTCAAAATTAGATTCCCCATGTCCATATTAGTCAAAAAACAAATTTTTATTGATATTGGTGCATGGTAACCATGACTTTGAAATTTACGTGAACTTTAATTTATGCTAATTAAATGTAAACGTGATGTGCACTTGGTATGTAACTCGCTTCACGTGAAAGATAAAGAGATGCGGTTTTCAAAATTAGATTCCCTATGTCCATATTAGTCTAAAAACAAATTTTTATTGATATTGGTTCATGGTAACCATGACTTTGAAATTTACGTGAACTTTAATTTATGCTAATTAAATGTACACGTGATGTGCACTTGGTATGTAACTCGCTTCACGTGAAAGATGAAGAGATGCGGTTTTCAAAATTAGATTCCTCATGTCCATATTAGTCTAAAAACAAATTTTTATTGATATTGGTTCATGGTAACCATGACTTTGAAATTTACGTGAACTTTAATTTATGCTAATTAAATGTACACGTGATGTGCACTTGGTATGTAACTCGCTCTAGCATAAATTGAAGTTCACGTAAATTTCAAAGTCATGGTTACCATGAACCAATATCAATAAAAATTTGTTTTTAGACTAATATGGACATGGGGAATCTAATTTTGAAAACCGCATCTCTTTATCTTTCACGTGAAGCGAGTTACATACCAAGTGCACATCACGTGTACATTTAATTAGCATAAATTAAAGTTCACGTAAATTTCAAAGTCATGGTTACCATGAACCAATATCAATAAAAATTTGTTTTTAGACTAATATGGACATGAGGAATCTAATTTTGAAAACCGCATCTCTTCATCTTTCACGTGAAGCGAGTTACATACCAAGTGCACATCACGTGTACATTTAATTAGCATAAATTAAAGTTCACGTAAATTTCAAAGTCATGGTTACCATGAACCAATATCAATAAAAATTTGTTTTTAGACTAATATGAACATGGGGAATCTAATTTTGAAAACCGCATCTCTTTATCTTTCACGTGAAGCGAGTTACATACCAAGTGCACATCACGTGTACATTTAATTAGCATAAATTAAAGTTCACGTAAATTTCAAAGTCATGGTTACCATGAACCAATATCAATAAAAATTTGTTTTTAGACTAATATGGACATGAGGAATCTAATTTTGAAAACCGCATCTCTTCATCTTTCACGTGAAGCGAGTTACATACCAAGTGCACATCACGTGTACATTTAATTAGCATAAATTAAAGTTCACGTAAATTTCAAAGTCATGGTTACCATGAACCAATATCAATAAAAATTTGTTTTTAGACTAATATGGACATGGGGAATCTAATTTTGGAAACCGCATCTCTTTATCTTTCACGTGAAGCGAGTTACATACCAAGTGCACATCACGTGTACATTTAATTAGCATAAATTGAAGTTCACGTAAATTTCAAAGTCATGGTTACCATGAACCAATATCAATAAAAATTTGTTTTTAGACTAATATGGACATGGGGAATCTAATTTTGGAAACCGCATCTCTTTATCTTTCACGTGAAGCGAGTTACATACCAAGTGCACATCACGTGTACATTTAATTAGCATAAATTGAAGTTCACGTAAATTTCAAAGTCATGGTTACCATGAACCAATATAAATAAAAATTTGTTTTTAGACTAATATGGACATGGGGAATCTAATTTTGAAAACCGCATCTCTTTATCTTTCACGTGAAGCGAGTTACATACCAAGTGCACATCACGTGTACATTTAATTAGCATAAATTAAAGTTCACGTAAATTTCAAAGTCATGGTTACCATGCACCAATATCAATAAAAATTTGTTTTTAGACTAATATGGACATGGGGAATCTAATTTTGAACACCGCATCTCTTTATCTTTCACGTGAAGCGAGTTACATACCAAGTGCACATCACGTGTACATTTAATTAGCATAAATTAAAGTTCACGTAAATTTCAAAGTCATGGTTACCATGCACCAATATCAATAAAAATTTGTTTTTAGACTAATATGGACATGGGGAATCTAATTTTGAAAACCGCATCTCTTTATCTTTCACGTGAAGCGAGTTACATACCAAGTGCACATCACGTGTACATTTAATTAGCATAAATTAAAGTTCACGTAAATTTCAAAGTCATGGTTACCATGCACCAATATCAATAAATATTTGTTTTTAGACTAATATGGACATGGAAAATTTAATTTTGAGAACCGCATCTCTTTATCTTTCACGTGAAGCGAGTTACATACCAAGTGCACATCACGTGTACATTTAATTAGCATAAATTAAAGTTCACGTAAATTTCAAAGTCATGGTTACCATGCACCAATATCAATAAAAATTTGTTTTTAGACTAATATGGACATGGGGAATCTAATTTTGAAAACCGCATCTCTTTATCTTTCACGTGAAGCGAGTTACATACCAAGTGCACATCACGTGTACATTTAATTAGCATAAATTAAAGTTCACGTAAATTTCAAAGTCATGGTTACCATGCACCAATATCAATAAAAATTTGTTTTTAGACTAATATGGACATGTGGAATCTAATTTTGAAAACCGCATCTCTTTATCTTTCACGTGAAGCGAGTTACATACCAAGTGCACATCACGTGTACATTTAATTAGCATAAATTGAAGTTCACGTAAATTTCAAAGTCATGGTTACCATGCACCAATATCAATAAAAATTTGTTTTTAGACTAATATGGACATGTGGAATCTAATTTTGAAAACCGCATCTCTTTATCTTTCACGTGAAGCGAGTTACATACCAAGTGCACATCACGTGTACATTTAATTAGCATAAATTAAAGTTCACGTAAATTTTAAAGTCATGGTTACCATGAACCAATATCAATAAAAATTTGTTTTTAGACTAATATGGACATGGGGAATTTAATTTTGAAAACCGCATCTCTTTATCTTTCACGTGAAGCGAGTTACATACCAAGTGCACATCACGTGTACATTTAATTAGCATAAATTAAAGTTCACGTAAATTTCAAAGTCATGGTTACCATGCACCAATATCAATAAAAATTTGTTTTTTGACTAATATGGACATGGGGAATCTAATTTTGAAAACCGCATCTCTTTATCTTTCACGTGAAGCGAGTTACATACCAAGTGCACAGCACGTGTACATTTAATTAGCATAAATTAAAGTTCACGTAAATTTCAAAGTCATGGTTACCATGAACCAATATCAATAAAAATTCGTTTTTAGACTAATATGGACATGGGGAATCTAATTTTGAAAACCGCATCTCTTTATCTTTCACGTGAAGCGAGATACATACCAAGTGCACATCACGTGTACATTTAATTAGCATAAATTAAAGTTCACGTAAATTTCAAAGTCATGGTTACCATGCACCAATATCAATAAAAATTTGTTTTTAGACTAATATGGACATGGGGAATCTAATTTTGGAAACCGCATCTCTTTATCTTTCACGTGAAGCGAGTTACATACCAAGTGCACATCACGTGTACATTTAATTAGCATAAATTAAAGTTCACGTAAATTTCAAAGTCATGGTTACCATGCACCAATATCAATAAAAATTTGTTTTTAGACTAATATGGACATGGGGAATCTAATTTTGGAAACCGCATCTCTTTATCTTTCACGTGAAGCGAGTTACATACCAAGTGCACATCACGTGTACATTTAATTAGCATAAATTGAAGTTCACGTAAATTTCAAAGTCATGGTTACCATGAACCAATATCAATGAAAATTTGTTTTTAGACTAATATGGACATGGGGAATCTAATTTTGAAAACCGCATCTCTTTATCTTTCACGTGAAGCGAGTTACATACCAAGTGCACATCACGTGTACATTTAATTAGCATAAATTAAAGTTCACGTAAATTTCAAAGTCATGGTTACCATGAACCAATATCAATAAAAATTTGTTTTTAGACTAATATGGACATGGGGAATCTAATTTTGAAAACCGCATCTCTTTATCTTTCACGTGAAGCGAGTTACATACCAAGTGCACATCACGTGTACATTTAATTAGCATAAATTAAAGTTCACGTAAATTTCAAAGTCATGGTTACCATGAACCAATATCAATAAAAATTTGTTTTTAGACTAATATGGACATAGGGAATCTAATTTTGAAAACCGCATCTCTTTATCTTTCACGTGAAGCGAGTTACATACCAAGTGCACATCACGTGTACATTTAATTAGCATAAATTAAAGTTCACGTAAATTTCAAAGTCATGGTTACCATGCACCAATATCAATAAAAATTTGTTTTTAGACTAATATGGACATGGGGAATCTAATTTTGAAAACCGCATCTCTTTATCTTTCACGTGAAGCGAGTTACATACCAAGTGCACATCACGTGTACATTTAATTAGCATAAATTAAAGTTCACGTAAATTTCAAAGTCATGGTTACCATGAACCAATATCACTAAAAATTTGTTTTTAGACTAATATGGACATGGGGAATTTAATTTTGAAAACCGCATCTCTTTATCTTTCACGTGAAGCGAGTTACATACCAAGTGCACATCACGTGTACATTTAATTAGCATAAATTAAAGTTCACGTAAATTTCAAAGTCATGGTTACCATGCACCAATATCAATAAAAATTTGTTTTTTGACTAATATGGACATGGGGAATCTAATTTTGAAAACCGCATCTCTTTATCTTTCACGTGAAGCGAGTTACATACCAAGTGCACATCACGTGTACATTTAATTAGCATAAATTAAAGTTCACGTAAATTTCAAAGTCATGGTTACCATGCACCAATATCAATAAAAATTTGTTTTTAGACTAATATGGACATGGGGAATCTAATTTTGAAAACCGCATCTCTTTATCTTTCACGTGAAGCGAGTTACATACCAAGTGCACATCACGTGTACATTTAATTAGCATAAATTAAAGTTCACGTAAATTTCAAAGTCATGGTTACCATGAACCAATATCAATAAAAATTTGTTTTTAGACTAATATGGACATGGGGAATTTAATTTTGAAAACCGCATCTCTTTATCTTTCACGTGAAGCGAGTTACATACCAAGTGCACATCACGTGTACATTTAATTAGCATAAATTGAAGTTCACGTAAATTTCAAAGTCATGGTTACCATGAACCAATATCAATAAAAATTTGTTTTTAGACTAATATGGACATGGGGTATCTAATTTTGAAAACCGCATCTCTTTATCTTTCACGTGAAGCGAGTTACATACCAAGTGCACATCACGTGTACATTTAATTAGCATAAATTAAAGTTCACGTAAATTTCAAAGTCATGGTTACCATGAACCAATATCAATAAAAATTTGTTTTTAGACTAATATGGACATGGGGAATCTAATTTTGAAAACCGCATCTCTTTATCTTTTACGTGAAGCGAGTTACATACCAAGGGCACATCACGTGTACATTTAATTAGCATAAATTAAAGTTCACGTAAATTTCAAAGTCATGGTTACCATGCACCAATATCAATAAAAATTTGTTTTTAGACTAATATGGACATGGGGAATCTAATTTTGAAAACCGCATCTTTTTATCTTTCACGTGAAGCGAGTTACATACCAAGTGCACATCACGTGTACATTTAATTAGCATAAATTAAAGTTCACGTGAATTTCAAAGTCATGGTTACCATGCACCAATATCAATAAAAATTTGTTTTTAGACTAATATGGACATGGGGAATCTAATTTTGAAAACCGCATCTCTTTATCTTTCACGTGAAGCGAGTTACATACCAAGGGCACATCACGTGTACATTTAATTAGCATAAATTAAAGTTCACGTAAATTTCAAAGTCATGGTTACCATGCACCAATATCAATAAAAATTTGTTTTTAGACTAATATGGACATGGGGAATCTAATTTTGAAAACCGCATCTCTTTATCTTTCACGTGAAGCGAGTTACATACCAAGTGCACATCACGTGTACATTTAATTAGCATAAATTAAAGTTCACGTAAATTTCAAAGTCATGGTTACCAAGAACCAATATCAATAAAAATTTGTTTTTAGACTAATATGGACATGGGGAATCTAATTTTGAAAACCGCATCTCTTTATCTTTCACGTGAAGCGAGTTACATACCAAGTGCACATCACGTGTACATTTAATTAGCATAAATTAAAGTTCACGTAAATTTCAAAGTCATGGTTACCATGCACCAATATCAATAAAAATTTGTTTTTAGACTAATATGGACATGGGGAATCTAATTTTGGAAACCGCATCTCTTTATCTTTCACGTGAAGCGAGTTACATACCAAGTGCACATCACGTGTACATTTAATTAGCATAAATTGAAGTTCACGTAAATTTCAAAGTCATGGTTACCATGAACCAATATCAATAAAAATTTGTTTTTAGACTAATATGGACATGGGGTATCTAATTTTGAAAACCGCATCTCTTTATCTTTCACGTGAAGCGAGTTACATACCAAGTGCACATCACGTGTACATTTAATTAGCATAAATTAAAGTTCACGTAAATTTCAAAGTCATGGTTACCATGAACCAATATCAATAAAAATTTGTTTTTAGACTAATATGGACATGGGGAATCTAATTTTGAAAACCGCATCTCTTTATCTTTCACGTGAAGCGAGTTACATACCAAGTGCACATCACGTGTACATTTAATTAGCATAAATTAAAGTTCACGTAAATTTCAAAGTCATGGTTACCATGCACCAATATCAATAAAAATTTGTTTTTAGACTAATATGGACATGGGGAATCTAATTTTGGAAACCGCATCTCTTTATCTTTCACGTGAAGCGAGTTACATACCAAGTGCACATCACGTGTACATTTAATTAGCATAAATTGAAGTTCACGTAAATTTCAAAGTCATGGTTACCATGCACCAATATCAATAAAAATTTGTTTTTAGACTAATATGGACATGGGGAATCTAATTTTGGAAACCGCATCTCTTTATCTTTCACGTGAAGCGAGTTACATACCAAGTGCACATCACGTGTACATTTAATTAGCATAAATTAAAGTTCACGTAAATTTCAAAGTCATGGTTACCATGCACCAATATCAATAAAAATTTGTTTTTTGACTAATATGGACATGGGGAATCTAATTTTGAAAACCGCATCTCTTTATCTTTCACGTGAAGCGAGTTACATACCAAGTGCACATCACGTGTACATTTAATTAGCATAAATTAAAGTTCACGTAAATTTCAAAGTCATGGTTACCATGCACCAATATCAATAAAAATTTGTTTTTAGACTAATATGGACATGGGGAATCTAATTTTGGAAACCGCATCTCTTTATCTTTCACGTGAAGCGAGTTACATACCAAGTGCACATCACGTGTACATTTAATTAGCATAAATTGAAGTTCACGTAAATTTCAAAGTCATGGTTACCATGAACCAATATCAATAAAAATTTGTTTTTAGACTAATATGGACATGGGGTATCTAATTTTGAAAACCGCATCTCTTTATCTTTCACGTGAAGCGAGTTACATACCAAGTGCACATCACGTGTACATTTAATTAGCATAAATTAAAGTTCACGTAAATTTCAAAGTCATGGTTACCATGAACCAATATCAATAAAAATTCGTTTTTAGACTAATATGGACATGGGGAATCTAATTTTGAAAACCGCATCTCTTTATCTTTCACGTGAAGCGAGATACATACCAAGTGCACATCACGTGTACATTTAATTAGCATAAATTAAAGTTCACGTAAATTTCAAAGTCATGGTTACCATGCACCAATATCAATAAAAATTTGTTTTTAGACTAATATGGACATGGGGAATCTAATTTTGGAAACCGCATCTCTTTATCTTTCACGTGAAGCGAGTTACATACCAAGTGCACATCACGTGTACATTTAATTAGCATAAATTGAAGTTCACGTAAATTTCAAAGTCATGGTTACCATGCACCAATATCAATAAAAATTTGTTTTTAGACTAATATGGACATGGGGAATCTAATTTTGGAAACCGCATCTCTTTATCTTTCACGTGAAGCGAGTTACATACCAAGTGCACATCACGTGTACATTTAATTAGCATAAATTGAAGTTCACGTAAATTTCAAAGTCATGGTTACCATGAACCAATATCAATAAAAATTTGTTTTTAGACTAATATGGACATGGGGAATCTAATTTTGAAAACCGCATCTCTTTATCTTTCACGTGAAGCGAGTTACATACCAAGTGCACATCACGTGTACATTTAATTAGCATAAATTAAAGTTCACGTAAATTTCAAAGTCATGGTTACCATGAACCAATATCAATAAAAATTTGTTTTTAGACTAATATGGACATGGGGAATCTAATTTTGAAAACCGCATCTCTTTATCTTTCACGTGAAGCGAGTTACATACCAAGTGCACATCACGTGTACATTTAATTAGCATAAATTAAAGTTCACGTAAATTTCAAAGTCATGGTTACCATGAACCAATATCAATAAAAATTTGTTTTTAGACTAATATGGACATAGGGAATCTAATTTTGAAAACCGCATCTCTTTATCTTTCACGTGAAGCGAGTTACATACCAAGTGCACATCACGTGTACATTTAATTAGCATAAATTAAAGTTCACGTAAATTTCAAAGTCATGGTTACCATGCACCAATATCAATAAAAATTTGTTTTTAGACTAATATGGACATGGGGAATCTAATTTTGAAAACCGCATCTCTTTATCTTTCACGTGAAGCGAGTTACATACCAAGTGCACATCACGTGTACATTTAATTAGCATAAATTAAAGTTCACGTAAATTTCAAAGTCATGGTTACCATGAACCAATATCACTAAAAATTTGTTTTTAGACTAATATGGACATGGGGAATTTAATTTTGAAAACCGCATCTCTTTATCTTTCACGTGAAGCGAGTGTCATACCAAGTGCACATCACGTGTACATTTAATTAGCATAAATTAAAGTTCACGTAAATTTCAAAGTCATGGTTACCATGCACCAATATCAATAAAAATTTGTTTTTTGACTAATATGGACATGGGGAATCTAATTTTGAAAACCGCATCTCTTTATCTTTCACGTGAAGCGAGTTACATACCAAGTGCACATCACGTGTACATTTAATTAGCATAAATTAAAGTTCACGTAAATTTCAAAGTCATGGTTACCATGCACCAATATCAATAAAAATTTGTTTTTAGACTAATATGGACATGGGGAATCTAATTTTGAAAACCGCATCTCTTTATCTTTCACGTGAAGCGAGTTACATACCAAGTGCACATCACGTGTACATTTAATTAGCATAAATTAAAGTTCACGTAAATTTCAAAGTCATGGTTACCATGAACCAATATCAATAAAAATTTGTTTTTAGACTAATATGGACATGGGGAATTTAATTTTGAAAACCGCATCTCTTTATCTTTCACGTGAAGCGAGTTACATACCAAGTGCACATCACGTGTACATTTAATTAGCATAAATTAAAGTTCACGTAAATTTCAAAGTCATGGTTACCATGCACCAATATCAATAAAAATTTGTTTTTTGACTAATATGGACATGGGGAATCTAATTTTGAAAACCGCATCTCTTTATCTTTCACGTGAAGCGAGTTACATACCAAGTGCACATCACGTGTACATTTAATTAGCATAAATTAAAGTTCACGTAAATTTCAAAGTCATGGTTACCATGCACCAATATCAATAAAAATTTGTTTTTAGACTAATATGGACATGGGGAATCTAATTTTGGAAACCGCATCTCTTTATCTTTCACGTGAAGCGAGTTACATACCAAGTGCACATCACGTGTACATTTAATTAGCATAAATTGAAGTTCACGTAAATTTCAAAGTCATGGTTACCATGAACCAATATCAATAAAAATTTGTTTTTAGACTAATATGGACATGGGGTATCTAATTTTGAAAACCGCAACTCTTTATCTTTCACGTGAAGCGAGTTACATACCAAGTGCACATCGCGTGTACATTTAATTAGCATAAATTAAAGTTCACGTAAATTTCAAAGTCATGGTTACCATGAACCAATATCAATAAAAATTTGTTTTTAGACTAATATGGACATGGGGAATCTAATTTTGAAAACCGCATCTCTTTATCTTTTACGTGAAGCGAGTTACATACCAAGGGCACATCACGTGTACATTTAATTAGCATAAATTAAAGTTCACGTAAATTTCAAAGTCATGGTTACCATGCACCAATATCAATAAAAATTTGTTTTTAGACTAATATGGACATGGGGAATCTAATTTTGAAAACCGCATCTTTTTATCTTTCACGTGAAGCGAGTTACATACCAAGTGCACATCACGTGTACATTTAATTAGCATAAATTAAAGTTCACGTGAATTTCAAAGTCATGGTTACCATGCACCAATATCAATAAAAATTTGTTTTTAGACTAATATGGACATGGGGAATCTAATTTTGAAAACCGCATCTCTTTATCTTTCACGTGAAGCGAGTTACATACCAAGGGCACATCACGTGTACATTTAATTAGCATAAATTAAAGTTCACGTAAATTTCAAAGTCATGGTTACCATGCACCAATATCAATAAAAATTTGTTTTTAGACTAATATGGACATGGGGAATCTAATTTTGAAAACCGCATCTCTTTATCTTTCACGTGAAGCGAGTTACATACCAAGTGCACATCACGTGTACATTTAATTAGCATAAATTAAAGTTCACGTAAATTTCAAAGTCATGGTTACCATGAACCAATATCAATAAAAATTTGTTTTTAGACTAATATGGACATGGGGAATCTAATTTTGAAAACCGCATCTCTTTATCTTTCACGTGAAGCGAGTTACATACCAAGTGCACATCACGTGTACATTTAATTAGCATAAATTAAAGTTCACGTAAATTTCAAAGTCATGGTTACCATGCACCAATATCAATAAAAATTTGTTTTTAGACTAATATGGACATGGGGAATCTAATTTTGGAAACCGCATCTCTTTATCTTTCACGTGAAGCGAGTTACATACCAAGTGCACATCACGTGTACATTTAATTAGCATAAATTGAAGTTCACGTAAATTTCAAAGTCATGGTTACCATGAACCAATATCAATAAAAATTTGTTTTTAGACTAATATGGACATGGGGTATCTAATTTTGAAAACCGCATCTCTTTATCTTTCACGTGAAGCGAGTTACATACCAAGTGCACATCACGTGTACATTTAATTAGCATAAATTAAAGTTCACGTAAATTTCAAAGTCATGGTTACCATGAACCAATATCAATAAAAATTTGTTTTTAGACTAATATGGACATGGGGAATCTAATTTTGAAAACCGCATCTCTTTATCTTTCACGTGAAGCGAGTTACATACCAAGTGCACATCACGTGTACATTTAATTAGCATAAATTAAAGTTCACGTAAATTTCAAAGTCATGGTTACCATGCACCAATATCAATAAAAATTTGTTTTTAGACTAATATGGACATGTGGAATCTAATTTTGAAAACCGCATCTCTTTATCTTTCACGTGAAGCGAGTTACATACCAAGTGCACATCACGTGTACATTTAATTAGCATAAATTGAAGTTCACGTAAATTTCAAAGTCATGGTTACCATGCACCAATATCAATAAAAATTTGTTTTTAGACTAATATGGACATGTGGAATCTAATTTTGGAAACCGCATCTCTTTATCTTTCACGTGAAGCGAGTTACATACCAAGTGCACATCACGTGTACATTTAATTAGCATAAATTGAAGTTCACGTAAATTTCAAAGTCATGGTTACCATGCACCAATATCAATAAAAATTTGTTTTTAGACTAATATGGACATGGGGAATCTAATTTTGGAAACCGCATCTCTTTATCTTTCACGTGAAGCGAGTTACATACCAAGTGCACATCACGTGTACATTTAATTAGCATAAATTAAAGTTCACGTAAATTTCAAAGTCATGGTTACCATGCACCAATATCAATAAAAATTTGTTTTTAGACTAATATGGACATGGGGAATCTAATTTTGAAAACCGCATCTCTTTATCTTTCACGTGAAGCGAGTTACATACCAAGTGCACATCACGTGTACATTTAATTAGCATAAATTAAAGTTCACGTAAATTTCAAAGTCATGGTTACCATGAACCAATATCAATAAAAATTTGTTTTTAGACTAATATGGACATGGGGAATTTAATTTTGAAAACCGCATCTCTTTATCTTTCACGTGAAGCGAGTTACATACCAAGTGCACATCACGTGTACATTTAATTAGCATAAATTAAAGTTCACGTAAATTTCAAAGTCATGGTTACCATGCACCAATATCAATAAAAATTTGTTTTTTGACTAATATGGACATGGGGAATCTAATTTTGAAAACCGCATCTCTTTATCTTTCACGTGAAGCGAGTTACATACCAAGTGCACATCACGTGTACATTTAATTAGCATAAATTAAAGTTCACGTAAATTTCAAAGTCATGGTTACCATGCACCAATATCAATAAAAATTTGTTTTTAGACTAATATGGACATGGGGTATCTAATTTTGAAAACCGCATCTCTTTATCTTTCACGTGAAGCGAGTTACATACCAAGTGCACATCACGTGTACATTTAATTAGCATAAATTAAAGTTCACGTAAATTTCAAAGTCATGGTTACCATGAACCAATATCAATAAAAATTTGTTTTTAGACTAATATGGACATGGGGAATCTAATTTTGAAAACCGCATCTCTTTATCTTTTACGTGAAGCGAGTTACATACCAAGGGCACATCACGTGTACATTTAATTAGCATAAATTAAAGTTCACGTAAATTTCAAAGTCATGGTTACCATGCACCAATATCAATAAAAATTTGTTTTTAGACTAATATGGACATGGGGAATTTAATTTTGAAAACCGCATCTCTTTATCTTTCACGTGAAGCGAGTTACATACCAAGTGCACATCACGTGTACATTTAATTAGCATAAATTAAAGTTCACGTAAATTTCAAAGTCATGGTTACCATGCACCAATATCAATAAAAATTTGTTTTTTGACTAATATGGACATGGGGAATCTAATTTTGAAAACCGCATCTCTTTATCTTTCACGTGAAGCGAGTTACATACCAAGTGCACATCACGTGTACATTTAATTAGCATAAATTAAAGTTCACGTAAATTTCAAAGTCATGGTTACCATGCACCAATATCAATAAAAATTTGTTTTTAGACTAATATGGACATGGGGAATCTAATTTTGGAAACCGCATCTCTTTATCTTTCACGTGAAGCGAGTTACATACCAAGTGCACATCACGTGTACATTTAATTAGCATAAATTGAAGTTCACGTAAATTTCAAAGTCATGGTTACCATGAACCAATATCAATAAAAATTTGTTTTTAGACTAATATGGACATGGGGTATCTAATTTTGAAAACCGCATCTCTTTATCTTTCACGTGAAGCGAGTTACATACCAAGTGCACATCACGTGTACATTTAATTAGCATAAATTAAAGTTCACGTAAATTTCAAAGTCATGGTTACCATGAACCAATATCAATAAAAATTTGTTTTTAGACTAATATGGACATGGGGAATCTAATTTTGAAAACCGCATCTCTTTATCTTTTACGTGAAGCGAGTTACATACCAAGGGCACATCACGTGTACATTTAATTAGCATAAATTAAAGTTCACGTAAATTTCAAAGTCATGGTTACCATGCACCAATATCAATAAAAATTTGTTTTTAGACTAATATGGACATGGGGAATCTAATTTTGAAAACCGCATCTTTTTATCTTTCACGTGAAGCGAGTTACATACCAAGTGCACATCACGTGTACATTTAATTAGCATAAATTAAAGTTCACGTGAATTTCAAAGTCATGGTTACCATGCACCAATATCAATAAAAATTTGTTTTTAGACTAATATGGACATGGGGAATCTAATTTTGAAAACCGCATCTCTTTATCTTTCACGTGAAGCGAGTTACATACCAAGGGCACATCACGTGTACATTTAATTAGCATAAATTAAAGTTCACGTAAATTTCAAAGTCATGGTTACCATGCACCAATATCAATAAAAATTTGTTTTTAGACTAATATGGACATGGGGAATCTAATTTTGAAAACCGCATCTCTTTATCTTTCACGTGAAGCGAGTTACATACCAAGTGCACATCACGTGTACATTTAATTAGCATAAATTAAAGTTCACGTAAATTTCAAAGTCATGGTTACCATGAACCAATATCAATAAAAATTTGTTTTTAGACTAATATGGACATGGGGAATCTAATTTTGGAAACCGCATCTCTTTATCTTTCACGTGAAGCGAGTTACATACCAAGTGCACATCACGTGTACATTTAATTAGCATAAATTAAAGTTCACGTGAATTTCAAAGTCATGGTTACCATGCACCAATATCAATAAAAATTTGTTTTTAGACTAATATGGACATGGGGAATCTAATTTTGAAAACCGCATCTCTTTATCTTTCACGTGAAGCGAGTTACATACCAAGTGCACATCACGTGTACATTTAATTAGCATAAATTAAAGTTCACGTAAATTTCAAAGTCATGGTTACCATGCACCAATATCAATAAAAATTTGTTTTTAGACTAATATGGACATGGGGAATCTAATTTTGGAAACCGCATCTCTTTATCTTTCACGTGAAGCGAGTTACATACCAAGTGCACATCACGTGTACATTTAATTAGCATAAATTGAAGTTCACGTAAATTTCAAAGTCATGGTTACCATGAACCAATATCAATAAAAATTTGTTTTTAGACTAATATGGACATGGGGTATCTAATTTTGAAAACCGCATCTCTTTATCTTTCACGTGAAGCGAGTTACATACCAAGTGCACATCACGTGTACATTTAATTAGCATAAATTAAAGTTCACGTAAATTTCAAAGTCATGGTTACCATGAACCAATATCAATAAAAATTTGTTTTTAGACTAATATGGACATGGGGAATCTAATTTTGAAAACCGCATCTCTTTATCTTTCACGTGAAGCGAGTTACATACCAAGTGCACATCACGTGTACATTTAATTAGCATAAATTAAAGTTCACGTAAATTTCAAAGTCATGGTTACCATGCACCAATATCAATAAAAATTTGTTTTTAGACTAATATGGACATGGGGAATCTAATTTTGGAAACCGCATCTCTTTATCTTTCACGTGAAGCGAGTTACATACCAAGTGCACATCACGTGTACATTTAATTAGCATAAATTAAAGTTCACGTAAATTTCAAAGTCATGGTTACCATGCACCAATATCAATAAAAATTTGTTTTTAGACTAATATGGACATGGGGAATCTAATTTTGGAAACCGCATCTCTTTATCTTTCACGTGAAGCGAGTTACATACCAAGTGCACATCACGTGTACATTTAATTAGCATAAATTGAAGTTCACGTAAATTTCAAAGTCATGGTTACCATGAACCAATATCAATAAAAATTTGTTTTTAGACTAATATGGACATGGGGTATCTAATTTTGAAAACCGCATCTCTTTATCTTTCACGTGAAGCGAGTTACATACCAAGTGCACATCACGTGTACATTTAATTAGCATAAATTAAAGTTCACGTAAATTTCAAAGTCATGGTTACCATGAACCAATATCAATAAAAATTTGTTTTTAGACTAATATGGACATGGGGAATCTAATTTTGAAAACCGCATCTCTTTATCTTTTACGTGAAGCGAGTTACATACCAAGGGCACATCACGTGTACATTTAATTAGCATAAATTAAAGTTCACGTAAATTTCAAAGTCATGGTTACCATGCACCAATATCAATAAAAATTTGTTTTTAGACTAATATGGACATGGGGAATTTAATTTTGAAAACCGCATCTCTTTATCTTTCACGTGAAGCGAGTTACATACCAAGTGCACATCACGTGTACATTTAATTAGCATAAATTAAAGTTCACGTAAATTTCAAAGTCATGGTTACCATGCACCAATATCAATAAAAATTTGTTTTTTGACTAATATGGACATGGGGAATCTAATTTTGAAAACCGCATCTCTTTATCTTTCACGTGAAGCGAGTTACATACCAAGTGCACATCACGTGTACATTTAATTAGCATAAATTAAAGTTCACGTAAATTTCAAAGTCATGGTTACCATGCACCAATATCAATAAAAATTTGTTTTTAGACTAATATGGACATGGGGAATCTAATTTTGGAAACCGGATCTCTTTATCTTTCACGTGAAGCGAGTTACATACCAAGTGCACATCACGTGTACATTTAATTAGCATAAATTGAAGTTCACGTAAATTTCAAAGTCATGGTTACCATGAACCAATATCAATAAAAATTTGTTTTTAGACTAATATGGACATGGGGTATCTAATTTTGAAAACCGCATCTCTTTATCTTTCACGTGAAGCGAGTTACATACCAAGTGCACATCACGTGTACATTTAATTAGCATAAATTAAAGTTCACGTAAATTTCAAAGTCATGGTTACCATGAACCAATATCAATAAAAATTTGTTTTTAGACTAATATGGACATGGGGAATCTAATTTTGAAAACCGCATCTCTTTATCTTTTACGTGAAGCGAGTTACATACCAAGGGCACATCACGTGTACATTTAATTAGCATAAATTAAAGTTCACGTAAATTTCAAAGTCATGGTTACCATGCACCAATATCAATAAAAATTTGTTTTTAGACTAATATGGACATGGGGAATCTAATTTTGAAAACCGCATCTTTTTATCTTTCACGTGAAGCGAGTTACATACCAAGTGCACATCACGTGTACATTTAATTAGCATAAATTAAAGTTCACGTGAATTTCAAAGTCATGGTTACCATGCACCAATATCAATAAAAATTTGTTTTTAGACTAATATGGACATGGGGAATCTAATTTTGAAAACCGCATCTCTTTATCTTTCACGTGAAGCGAGTTACATACCAAGGGCACATCACGTGTACATTTAATTAGCATAAATTAAAGTTCACGTAAATTTCAAAGTCATGGTTACCATGCACCAATATCAATAAAAATTTGTTTTTAGACTAATATGGACATGGGGAATCTAATTTTGAAAACCGCATCTCTTTATCTTTCACGTGAAGCGAGTTACATACCAAGTGCACATCACGTGTACATTTAATTAGCATAAATTAAAGTTCACGTAAATTTCAAAGTCATGGTTACCATGAACCAATATCAATAAAAATTTGTTTTTAGACTAATATGGACATGGGGAATCTAATTTTGAAAACCGCATCTCTTTATCTTTCACGTGAAGCGAGTTACATACCAAGTGCACATCACGTGTACATTTAATTAGCATAAATTAAAGTTCACGTAAATTTCAAAGTCATGGTTACCATGCACCAATATCAATAAAAATTTGTTTTTAGACTAATATGGACATGGGGAATCTAATTTTGGAAACCGCATCTCTTTATCTTTCACGTGAAGCGAGTTACATACCAAGTGCACATCACGTGTACATTTAATTAGCATAAATTGAAGTTCACGTAAATTTCAAAGTCATGGTTACCATGAACCAATATCAATAAAAATTTGTTTTTAGACTAATATGGACATGGGGTATCTAATTTTGAAAACCGCATCTCTTTATCTTTCACGTGAAGCGAGTTACATACCAAGTGCACATCACGTGTACATTTAATTAGCATAAATTAAAGTTCACGTGAATTTCAAAGTCATGGTTACCATGCACCAATATCAATAAAAATTTGTTTTTAGACTAATGTGGACATGGGGAATCTAATTTTGAAAACCGCATCTCTTTATCTTTCACGTGAAGCGAGTTACATACCAAGGGCACATCACGTGTACATTTAATTAGCATAAATTAAAGTTCACGTAAATTTCAAAGTCATGGTTACCATGCACCAATATCAATAAAAATTTGTTTTTAGACTAATATGGACATGGGGAATCTAATTTTGAAAACCGCATCTCTTTATCTTTCACGTGAAGCGAGTTACATACCAAGTGCACATCACGTGTACATTTAATTAGCATAAATTAAAGTTCACGTAAATTTCAAAGTCATGGTTACCATGAACCAATATCAATAAAAATTTGTTTTTAGACTAATATGGACATGGGGAATCTAATTTTGAAAACCGCATCTCTTTATCTTTCACGTGAAGCGAGTTACATACCAAGTGCACATCACGTGTACATTTAATTAGCATAAATTAAAGTTCACGTAAATTTCAAAGTCATGGTTACCATGAACCAATATCAATAAAAATTTGTTTTTAGACTAATATGGACATGGGGTATCTAATTTTGAAAACCGCATCTCTTTATCTTTCACGTGAAGCGAGTTACATACCAAGTGCACATCACGTGTACATTTAATTAGCATAAATTAAAGTTCACGTAAATTTCAAAGTCATGGTTACCATGAACCAATATCAATAAAAATTTGTTTTTAGAATAATATGGACATGGGGAATCTAATTTTGAAAACCGCATCTCTTTATCTTTCACGTGAAGCGAGTTACATACCAAGTGCACATCACGTGTACATTTAATTAGCATAAATTAAAGTTCACGTAATTTTCAAAGTCATGGTTACCATGCACCAATATCAATAAAAATTTGTTTTTAGACTAATATGGACATGGGGAATCTAATTTTGGAAACCGCATCTCTTTATCTTTCACGTGAAGCGAGTTACATACCAAGTGCACATCACGTGTACATTTAATTAGCATAAATTGAAGTTCACGTAAATTTCAAAGTCATGGTTACCATGAACCAATATCAATAAAAATTTGTTTTTAGACTAATATGGACATGGGGAATCTAATTTTGAAAACCGCATCTCTTTATCTTTCACGTGAAGCGAGTTACATACCAAGTGCACATCACGTGTACATTTAATTAGCATAAATTAAAGTTCACGTAAATTTCAAAGTCATGGTTACCATGAACCAATATCAATAAAAATTTGTTTTTAGACTAATATGAACATGGGGAATCTAATTTTGAAAACCGCATCTCTTTATCTTTCACGTGAAGCGAGTTACATACCAAGTGCACATCACGTGTACATTTAATTAGCATAAATTAAAGTTCACGTAAATTTCAAAGTCATGGTTACCATGCACCAATATCAATAAAAATTTGTTTTTAGACTAATATGGACATGGGGAATCTAATTTTGGAAACCGCATCTCTTTATCTTTCACGTGAAGCGAGTTACATACCAAGTGCACATCACGTGTACATTTAATTAGCATAAATTGAAGTTCACGTAAATTTCAAAGTCATGGTTACCATGAACCAATATCAAAAAAAATTTGTTTTTAGACTAATATGGACATGGGGTATCTAATTTTGAAAACCGCATCTCTTTATCTTTCACGTGAAGCGAGTTACATACCAAGTGCACATCACGTGTACATTTAATTAGCATAAATTAAAGTTCACGTAAATTTCAAAGTCATGGTTACCATGAACCAATATCAATAAAAATTTGTTTTTAGAATAATATGGACATGGGGAATCTAATTTTGAAAACCGCATCTCTTTATCTTTCACGTGAAGCGAGTTACATACCAAGTGCACATCACGTGTACATTTAATTAGCATAAATTAAAGTTCACGTAATTTTCAAAGTCATGGTTACCATGCACCAATATCAATAAAAATTTGTTTTTAGACTAATATGGACATGGGGAATCTAATTTTGGAAACCGCATCTCTTTATCTTTCACGTGAAGCGAGTTACATACCAAGTGCACATCACGTGTACATTTAATTAGCATAAATTGAAGTTCACGTAAATTTCAAAGTCATGGTTACCATGAACCAATATCAATAAAAATTTGTTTTTAGACTAATATGGACATGGGGAATCTAATTTTGAAAACCGCATCTCTTTATCTTTCACGTGAAGCGAGTTACATACCAAGTGCACATCACGTGTACATTTAATTAGCATAAATTAAAGTTCACGTAAATTTCAAAGTCATGGTTACCATGCACCAATATCAATAAAAATTTGTTTTTAGACTAATATGGACATGGGGAATCTAATTTTGAAAACCGCATCTCTTTATCTTTCACGTGAAGCGAGTTACATACCAAGGGCACATCACGTGTACATTTAATTAGCATAAATTAAAGTTCACGTAAATTTGAAAGTCATGGTTACCATGCACCAATATCAATAAAAATTTGTTTTTAGACTAATATGGACATGGGGAATCTAATTTTGAAAACCGCATCTCTTTATCTTTCACGTGAAGCGAGTTACATACCAAGGGCACATCACGTGTACATTTAATTAGCATAAATTAAAGTTCACGTAAATTTCAAAGTCATGGTTACCATGCACCAATATCAATAAAAATTTGTTTTTAGACTAATATTGACATGGGGAATCTAATTTTGAAAACCGCATCTCTTTATCTTTCACGTGAAGCGAGTTACATACCAAGTGCACATCACGTGTACATTTAATTAGCATAAATTAAAGTTCACGTAAATTTCAAAGTCATGGTTACCATGAACCAATATCAATAAAAATTTGTTTTTAGACTAATATGGACATGGGGAATCTAATTTTGAAAACCGCATCTCTTTATCTCTCACGTGAAGCGAGTTACATACCAAGGGCACATCACGTGTACATTTAATTAGCATAAATTGAAGTTCACGTAAATTTCAAAGTCATGGTTACCATGAACCAATATCAATAAAAATTTGTTTTTAGACTAATATGGACATGGGGAATCTAATTTTGAAAACCGCATCTCTTTATCTTTCACGTGAAGCGAGTTACATACCAAGTGCACATCACGTGTACATTTAATTAGCATAAATTAAAGTTCACGTAAATTTCAAAGTCATGGTTACCATGAACCAATATCAATAAAAATTTGTTTTTAGACTAATATGGACATGGGGAATCTAATTTTGAAAACCGCATCTCTTTATCTTTCACGTGAAGCGAGTTACATACCAAGTGCACATCACGTGTACATTTAATTAGCATAAATTGAAGTTCACGTAAATTTCAAAGTCATGGTTACCATGAACCAATATCAATAAAAATTTGTTTTTAGACTAATATGGACATGGGGAATCTAATTTTGGAAACCGCATCTCTTTATCTTTCACGTGAAGCGAGTTACATACCAAGTGCACATCACGTGTACATTTAATTAGCATAAATTGAAGTTCACGTAAATTTCAAAGTCATGGTTACCATGAACCAATATCAATAAAAATTTGTTTTTAGACTAATATGGACATGGGGTATCTAATTTTGAAAACCGCATCTCTTTATCTTTCACGTGAAGCGAGTTACATACCAAGTGCACATCACGTGTACATTTAATTAGCATAAATTGAAGTTCACGTAAATTTCAAAGTCATGGTTACCATGCACCAATATCAATAAAAATTTGTTTTTAGACTAATATGGACATGGGGAATCTAATTTTGAAAACCGCATCTCTTTATCTTTCACGTGAAGCGAGTTACATACCAAGTGCACATCACGTGTACATTTAATTAGCATAAATTAAAGTTCACGTAAATTTCAAAGTCATGGTTACCATGCACCAATATCAATAAAAATTTGTTTTTAGACTAATATGGACATGGGGAATCTAATTTTGAAAACCGCATCTCTTTATCTTTCACGTGAAGCGAGTTACATACCAAGGGCACATCACGTGTACATTTAATTAGCATAAATTAAAGTTCACGTAAATTTGAAAGTCATGGTTACCATGCACCAATATCAATAAAAATTTGTTTTTAGACTAATATGGACATGGGGAATCTAATTTTGAAAACCGCATCTCTTTATCTTTCACGTGAAGCGAGTTACATACCAAGGGCACATCACGTGTACATTTAATTAGCATAAATTAAAGTTCACGTAAATTTCAAAGTCATGGTTACCATGCACCAATATCAATAAAAATTTGTTTTTAGACTAATATTGACATGGGGAATCTAATTTTGAAAACCGCATCTCTTTATCTTTCACGTGAAGCGAGTTACATACCAAGTGCACATCACGTGTACATTTAATTAGCATAAATTAAAGTTCACGTAAATTTCAAAGTCATGGTTACCATGAACCAATATCAATAAAAATTTGTTTTTAGACTAATATGGACATGGGGAATCTAATTTTGAAAACCGCATCTCTTTATCTCTCACGTGAAGCGAGTTACATACCAAGGGCACATCACGTGTACATTTAATTAGCATAAATTGAAGTTCACGTAAATTTCAAAGTCATGGTTACCATGAACCAATATCAATAAAAATTTGTTTTTAGACTAATATGGACATGGGGAATCTAATTTTGAAAACCGCATCTCTTTATCTTTCACGTGAAGCGAGTTACATACCAAGTGCACATCACGTGTACATTTAATTAGCATAAATTAAAGTTCACGTAAATTTCAAAGTCATGGTTACCATGAACCAATATCAATAAAAATTTGTTTTTAGACTAATATGGACATGGGGAATCTAATTTTGAAAACCGCATCTCTTTATCTTTCACGTGAAGCGAGTTACATACCAAGTGCACATCACGTGTACATTTAATTAGCATAAATTGAAGTTCACGTAAATTTCAAAGTCATGGTTACCATGAACCAATATCAATAAAAATTTGTTTTTAGACTAATATGGACATGGGGAATCTAATTTTGGAAACCGCATCTCTTTATCTTTCACGTGAAGCGAGTTACATACCAAGTGCACATCACGTGTACATTTAATTAGCATAAATTGAAGTTCACGTAAATTTCAAAGTCATGGTTACCATGAACCAATATCAATAAAAATTTGTTTTTAGACTAATATGGACATGGGGTATCTAATTTTGAAAACCGCATCTCTTTATCTTTCACGTGAAGCGAGTTACATACCAAGTGCACATCACGTGTACATTTAATTAGCATAAATTAAAGTTCACGTAAATTTCAAAGTCATGGTTACCATGAACCAATATCAATAAAAATTTGTTTTTAGACTAATATGGACATGGGGAATCTAATTTTGAAAACCGCATCTCTTTATCTTTTACGTGAAGCGAGTTACATACCAAGGGCACATCACGTGTACATTTAATTAGCATAAATTAAAGTTCACGTAAATTTCAAAGTCATGGTTACCATGCACCAATATCAATAAAAATTTGTTTTTAGACTAATATGGACATGGGGAATCTAATTTTGAAAACCGCATCTTCTTATCTTTCACGTGAAGCGAGTTACATACCAAGTGCACATCACGTGTACATTTAATTAGCATAAATTAAAGTTCACGTGAATTTCAAAGTCATGGTTACCATGCACCAATATCAATAAAAATTTGTTTTTAGACTAATATGGACATGGGGAATCTAATTTTGAAAACCGCATCTCTTTATCTTTCACGTGAAGCGAGTTACATACCAAGGGCACATCACGTGTACATTTAATTAGCATAAATTAAAGTTCACGTAAATTTCAAAGTCATGGTTACCATGCACCAATATCAATAAAAATTTGTTTTTAGACTAATATGGACATGGGGAATCTAATTTTGAAAACCGCATCTCTTTATCTTTCACGTGAAGCGAGTTACATACCAAGTGCACATCACGTGTACATTTAATTAGCATAAATTAAAGTTCACGTAAATTTCAAAGTCATGGTTACCATGAACCAATATCAATAAAAATTTGTTTTTAGACTAATATGGACATGGGGAATCTAATTTTGAAAACCGCATCTCTTTATCTTTCACGTGAAGCGAGTTACATACCAAGTGCACATCACGTGTACATTTAATTAGCATAAATTAAAGTTCACGTAAATTTCAAAGTCATGGTTACCATGCACCAATATCAATAAAAATTTGTTTTTAGACTAATATGGACATGGGGAATCTAATTTTGGAAACCGCATCTCTTTATCTTTCACGTGAAGCGAGTTACATACCAAGTGCACATCACGTGTACATTTAATTAGCATAAATTGAAGTTCACGTAAATTTCAAAGTCATGGTTACCATGAACCAATATCAATAAAAATTTGTTTTTAGACTAATATGGACATGGGGTATCTAATTTTGAAAACCGCATCTCTTTATCTTTCACGTGAAGCGAGTTACATACCAAGTGCACATCACGTGTACATTTAATTAGCATAAATTAAAGTTCACGTAAATTTCAAAGTCATGGTTACCATGAACCAATATCAATAAAAATTTGTTTTTAGACTAATATGGACATGGGGAATCTAATTTTGAAAACCGCATCTCTTTATCTTTCACGTGAAGCGAGTTACATACCAAGTGCACATCACGTGTACATTTAATTAGCATAAATTAAAGTTCACGTAAATTTCAAAGTCATGGTTACCATGCACCAATATCAATAAAAATTTGTTTTTAGACTAATATGGACATGGGGAATCTAATTTTGGAAACCGCATCTCTTTATCTTTCACGTGAAGCGAGTTACATACCAAGTGCACATCACGTGTACATTTAATTAGCATAAATTGAAGTTCACGTAAATTTCAAAGTCATGGTTACCATGAACCAATATCAATAAAAATTTGTTTTTAGACTAATATGGACATGGGGAATCTAATTTTGAAAACCGCATCTCTTTATCTTTCACGTGAAGCGAGTTACATACCAAGTGCACATCACGTGTACATTTAATTAGCATAAATTAAAGTTCACGTAAATTTCAAAGTCATGGTTACCATGCACCAATATCAATAAAAATTTGTTTTTAGACTAATATGGACATGGGGAATCTAATTTTGAAAACCGCATCTCTTTATCTTTCACGTGAAGCGAGTTACATACCAAGGGCACATCACGTGTACATTTAATTAGCATAAATTAAAGTTCACGTAAATTTGAAAGTCATGGTTACCATGCACCAATATCAATAAAAATTTGTTTTTAGACTAATATGGACATGGGGAATCTAATTTTGAAAACCGCATCTCTTTATCTTTCACGTGAAGCGAGTTACATACCAAGGGCACATCACGTGTACATTTAATTAGCATAAATTAAAGTTCACGTAAATTTCAAAGTCATGGTTACCATGCACCAATATCAATAAAAATTTGTTTTTAGACTAATATTGACATGGGGAATCTAATTTTGAAAACCGCATCTCTTTATCTTTCACGTGAAGCGAGTTACATACCAAGGGCACATCACGTGTACATTTAATTAGCATAAATTGAAGTTCACGTAAATTTCAAAGTCATGGTTACCATGAACCAATATCAATAAAAATTTGTTTTTAGACTAATATGGACATGGGGAATCTAATTTTGAAAACAGCATCTCTTTATCTTTCACGTGAAGCGAGTTACATACCAAGTGCACATCACGTGTACATTTAATTAGCATAAATTAAAGTTCACGTAAATTTCAAAGTCATGGTTACCATGAACCAATATCAATAAAAATTTGTTTTTAGACTAATATGGACATGGGGAATCTAATTTTGAAAACCGCATCTCTTTATCTTTCACGTGAAGCGAGTTACATACCAAGTGCACATCACGTGTACATTTAATTAGCATAAATTAAAGTTCACGTGAATTTCAAAGTCATGGTTACCATGCACAAATATCAATAAAAATTTGTTTTTAGACTTATATGGACATGGGGAATCTAATTTTGAAAACCGCATCTCTTTATCTTTCACGTGAAGCGAGTTACATACCAAGGGCACATCACGTGTACATTTAATTAGCATAAATTGAAGTTCACGTAAATTTCAAAGTCATGGTTACCATGAACCAATATCAATAAAAATTTGTTTTTAGACTAATATGGACATGGGGAATCTAATTTTGAAAACCGCATCTCTTTATCTCTCACGTGAAGCGAGTTACATACCAAGGGCACATCACGTGTACATTTAATTAGCATAAATTAAAGTTCACGTAAATTTCAAAGTCATGGTTACCATGCACCAATATCAATAAAAATTTGTTTTTAGACTAATATGGACATGGGGAATCTAATTTTGAAAACCGCATCTCTTTATCTTTCACGTGAAGCGAGTTACATACCAAGTGCACATCACGTGTACATTTAATTAGCATAAATTAAAGTTCACGTAAATTTCAAAGTCATGGTTACCATGAACCAATATCAATAAAAATTTGTTTTTAGACTAATATGGACATGGGGAATCTAATTTTGAAAACCGCATCCTTTTATCTTTCACGTGAAGCGAGTTACATACCAAGGGCACATCACGTGTACATTTAATTAGCATAAATTAAAGTTCACGTAAATTTCAAAGTCATGGTTACCATGCACAAATATCAATAAAAATTTGTTTTTAGACTAATATGGACATGGGGAATCTAATTTTGAAAACCGCATCTCTTTATCTTTCACGTGAAGCGAGTTACATACCAAGTGCACATCACGTGTACATTTAATTAGCATAAATTAAAGTTCACGTAAATTTCAAAGTCATGGTTACCATGAACCAATATCAATAAAAATTTGTTTTTAGACTAATATGGACATGGGGAATCTAATTTTGAAAACCGCATCTCTTTATCTTTCACGTGAAGCGAGTTACATACCAAGTGCACATCACGTGTACATTTAATTAGCATAAATTAAAGTTCACGTAAATTTCAAAGTCATGGTTACCATGAACCAATATCAATAAAAATTTGTTTTTAGACTAATATGGACATGGGGAAACTAATTTTGAAAACCGCATCTCTTTATCGTTCACGTGAAGCGAGTTACATACCAAGTGCACATCACGTGTACATTTAATTAGCATAAATTAAAGTTCACGTAAATTTCAAAGTCATGGTTACCATGCACCAATATCAATAAAAATTTGTTTTTAGACTAATATGGACATGGGGAATCTAATTTTGGAAACCGAATCTCTTTATCTTTCACGTGAAGCGAGTTACATACCAAGTGCACATCACGTGTACATTTAATTAGCATAAATTAAAGTTCACGTAAATTTCAAAGTCATGGTTACCATGCACCAATATCAATAAAAATTTGTTTTTAGACTAATATGGACATGGGGAATCTAATTTTGAAAACCGCATCTCTTTATCTTTCACGTGAAGCGAGTTACATACCAAGTGCACATCACGTGTACATTTAATTAGCATAAATTAAAGTTCACGTAAATTTCAAAGTCATGGTTACCATGAACCAATATCAATAAAAATTTGTTTTTAGACTAATATGGACATGGGGAATCTAATTTTGAAAACCGCATCTCTTTATCGTTCACGTGAAGCGAGTTACATACCAAGTGCCCATCACGTGTACATTTAATTAGCATAAATTAAAGTTCACGTAAATTTCAAAGTCATGGTTACTATGCACCAATATCAATAAAAATTTGTTTTTAGACTAATATGGACATGGGGAATCTAATTTTGGAAACCGAATCTCTTTATCTTTCACGTGAAGCGAGTTACATACCAAGTGCACATCACGTGTACATTTAATTAGCATAAATTGAAGTTCACGTAAATTTCAAAGTCATGGTTACCATGAACCAATATCAATAAAAATTTGTTTTTAGACTAATATGGACATGGGGAATCTAATTTTGAAAACCGCATCTCTTTATCTTTCACGTGAAGCGAGTTACATACCAAGTGCACATCACGTGTACATTTAATTAGCATAAATTAAAGTTCACGTAAATTTCAAAGTCATGGTTACCATGCACCAATATCAATAAAAATTTGTTTTTAGACTAATATGGACATGGGGAATCTAATTTTGAAAACCGCATCTCTTTATCTTTCACGTGAAGCGAGTTACATACCAAGGGCACATCACGTGTACATTTAATTAGCATAAATTAAAGTTCACGTAAATTTCAAAGTCATGGTTACCATGCACCAATATCAATAAAAATTTGTTTTTAGACTAATATGGACATGGGGAATCTAATTTTGAAAACCGCATCTCTTTATCTTTCACGTGAAGCGAGTTACATACCAAGTGCACATCACGTGTACATTTAATTAGCATAAATTAAAGTTCACGTAAATTTCAAAGTCATGGTTACCATGCACCAATATCAATAAAAATTTGTTTTTAGACTAATATGGACATGGGGAATCTAATTTTGAAAACCGCATCTCTTTATCTTTCACGTGAAGCGAGTTACATACCAAGGGCACATCACGTGTACATTTAATTAGCATAAATTAAAGTTCACGTAAATTTCAAAGTCATGGTTACCATGCACCAATATCAATAAAAATTTGTTTTTAGACTAATATGGACATGGGGAATCTAATTTTGGAAACCGAATCTCTTTATCTTTCACGTGAAGCGAGTTACATACCAAGTGCACATCACGTGTACATTTAATTAGCATAAATTAAAGTTCACGTAAATTTCAAAGTCATGGTTACCATGCACCAATATCAATAAAAATTTGTTTTTAGACTAATATGGACATGGGGAATCTAATTTTGAAAACCGCATCTCTTTATCTTTCTCGTGAAGCGAGTTACATACCAAGGGCACATCACGTGTACATTTAATTAGCATAAATTAAAGTTCACGTAAATTTCAAAGTCATGGTTACCATGCACCAATATCAATAAAAATTTGTTTTTAGACTAATATGGACATGGGGAATCTAATTTTGAAAACCGCATCTCTTTATCTTTCACGTGAAGCGAGTTACATACCAAGGGCACATCACGTGTACATTTAATTAGCATAAATTAAAGTTCACGTAAATTTCAAAGTCATGGTTACCATGCACCAATATCAATAAAAATTTGTTTTTAGACTAATATGGACATGGGGAATCTAATTTTGAAAACCGCATCTCTTTATCTTTCACGTGAAGCGAGTTACATACCAAGTGCACATCACGTGTACATTTAATTAGCATAAATTAAAGTTCACGTAAATTTCAAAGTCATGGTTACCATAAACCAATATCAATAAAAATTTGTTTTTAGACTAATATGGACATGGGGAATCTAATTTTGAAAACCACATCTCTTTATCTCTCACGTGAAGCGAGTTACATACCAAGGGCACATCACGTGTACATTTAATTAGCATAAATTGAAGTTCACGTAAATTTCAAAGTCATGGTTACCATGAACCAATATCAATAAAAATTTGTTTTTAGACTAATATGGACATGGGGAATCTAATTTTGAAAACCGCATCTCTTTATCTTTCACGTGAAGCGAGTTACATACCAAGTGCACATCACGTGTACATTTAATTAGCATAAATTAAAGTTCACGTGAATTTCAAAGTCATGGTTACCATGCACAAATATCAATAAAAATTTGTTTTTAGACTAATATGGACATGGGGAATCTAATTTTGAAAACCGCATCTCTTTATCTTTCACGTGAAGCGAGTTACATACCAAGGGCACATCACGTGTACATTTAATTAGCATAAATTAAAGTTCACGTAAATTTCAAAGTCATGGTTACCATGCACCAATATCAATAAAAATTTGTTTTTAGACTAATATGGACATGGGGAATCTAATTTTGGAAACCGAATCTCTTTATCTTTCACGTGAAGCGAGTTACATACCAAGTGCACATCACGTGTACATTTAATTAGCATAAATTAAAGTTCACGTAAATTTCAAAGTCATGGTTACCATGCACCAATATCAATAAAAATTTGTTTTTAGACTAATATGGACATGGGGAATCTAATTTTGAAAACCGCATCTCTTTATCTTTCTCGTGAAGCGAGTTACATACCAAGGGCACATCACGTGTACATTTAATTAGCATAAATTAAAGTTCACGTAAATTTCAAAGTCATGGTTACCATGCACCAATATCAATAAAAATTTGTTTTTAGACTAATATGGACATGGGGAATCTAATTTTGAAAACCGCATCTCTTTATCTTTCACGTGAAGCGAGTTACATACCAAGGGCACATCACGTGTACATTTAATTAGCATAAATTAAAGTTCACGTAAATTTCAAAGTCATGGTTACCATGCACCAATATCAATAAAAATTTGTTTTTAGACTAATATGGACATGGGGAATCTAATTTTGAAAACCGCATCTCTTTATCTTTCACGTGAAGCGAGTTACATACCAAGTGCACATCACGTGTACATTTAATTAGCATAAATTAAAGTTCACGTAAATTTCAAAGTCATGGTTACCATAAACCAATATCAATAAAAATTTGTTTTTAGACTAATATGGACATGGGGAATCTAATTTTGAAAACCACATCTCTTTATCTCTCACGTGAAGCGAGTTACATACCAAGGGCACATCACGTGTACATTTAATTAGCATAAATTGAAGTTCACGTAAATTTCAAAGTCATGGTTACCATGAACCAATATCAATAAAAATTTGTTTTTAGACTAATATGGACATGGGGAATCTAATTTTGAAAACCGCATCTCTTTATCTTTCACGTGAAGCGAGTTACATACCAAGTGCACATCACGTGTACATTTAATTAGCATAAATTAAAGTTCACGTGAATTTCAAAGTCATGGTTACCATGCACAAATATCAATAAAAATTTGTTTTTAGACTAATATGGACATGGGGAATCTAATTTTGAAAACCGCATCTCTTTATCTTTCACGTGAAGCGAGTTACATACCAAGGGCACATCACGTGTACATTTAATTAGCATAAATTAAAGTTCACGTAAATTTCAAAGTCATGGTTACCATGCACCAATATCAATAAAAATTTGTTTTTAGACTAATATGGACATGGGGAATCTAATTTTGAAAACCGCATCTCTTTATCTTTCACGTGAAGCGAGTTACATACCAAGGGCACATCACGTGTACATTTAATTAGCATAAATTAAAGTTCACGTAAATTTCAAAGTCATGGTTACCATGCACCAATATCAATAAAAATTTGTTTTTAGACTAATATGGACATGGGGAATCTAATTTTGAAAACCGCATCTCTTTATCTTTCACGTGAAGCGAGTTACATACCAAGTGCACATCACGTGTACATTTAATTAGCATAAATTAAAGTTCACGTAAATTTCAAAGTCATGGTTACCATGAACCAATATCAATAAAAATTTGTTTTTAGACTAATATGGACATGGGGAATCTAATTTTGAAAACCGCATCTCTTTATCTTTCACGTGAAGCGAGTTACATACCAAGGGCACATCACGTGTACATTTAATTAGCATAAATTAAAGTTCACGTAAATTTCAAAGTCATGGTTACCATGCACAAATATCAATAAAAATTTGTTTTTAGACTAATATGGACATGGGGAATCTAATTTTGAAAACCGCATCTCTTTATCTTTCACGTGAAGCGAGTTACATACCAAGTGCACATCACGTGTACATTTAATTAGCATAAATTAAAGTTCACGTAAATTTCAAAGTCATGGTTACCATGAACCAATATCAATAAAAATTTGTTTTTAGA
This sequence comes from Auanema rhodensis, assembly GCA_964057225.1. Classification (NCBI taxonomy): domain Eukaryota; kingdom Metazoa; phylum Nematoda; class Chromadorea; order Rhabditida; family Rhabditidae; genus Auanema; species Auanema rhodense. Next base: position 565,998 of record OZ059899.1, on the reverse strand, counting down.
CTAATATGGACATGGGGAATCTAATTTTGAAAACCGCATCTCTTTATCTTTCACGTGAAGCGAGTTACATACCAAGTGCACATCACGTGTACATTTAATTAGCATAAATTAAAGTTCACGTAAATTTCAAAGTCATGGTTACCATGAACCAATATCAATAAAAATTTGTTTTTAGACTAATATGGACATGGGGAATCTAATTTTGAAAACCGCATCTCTTTATCGTTCACGTGAAGCGAGTTACATACCAAGTGCACATCACGTGTACATTTAATTAGCATAAATTAAAGTTCACGTAAATTTCAAAGTCATGGTTACCATGCACCAATATCAATAAAAATTTGTTTTTAGACTAATATGGACATGGGGAATCTAATTTTGGAAACCGAATCTCTTTATCTTTCACGTGAAGCGAGTTACATACCAAGTGCACATCACGTGTACATTTAATTAGCATAAATTAAAGTTCACGTAAATTTCAAAGTCATGGTTACCATGAACCAATATCAATAAAAATTTGTTTTTAGACTAATATGGACATGGGGAATCTAATTTTGAAAACCGCATCTCTTTATCGTTCACGTGAAGCGAGTTACATACCAAGTGCACATCACGTGTACATTTAATTAGCATAAATTAAAGTTCACGTAAATTTCAAAGTCATGGTTACCATGCACCAATATCAATAAAAATTTGTTTTTAGACTAATATGGACATGGGGAATCTAATTTTGGAAACCGAATCTCTTTATCTTTCACGTGAAGCGAGTTACATACCAAGTGCACATCACGTGTACATTTAATTAGCATAAATTGAAGTTCACGTAAATTTCAAAGTCATGGTTACCATGAACCAATATCAATAAAAATTTGTTTTTAGACTAATATGGACATGGGGAATCTAATTTTGAAAACCGCATCTCTTTATCTTTCACGTGAAGCGAGTTACATACCAAGTGCACATCACGTGTACATTTAATTAGCATAAATTAAAGTTCACGTAAATTTCAAAGTCATGGTTACCATGCACCAATATCAATAAAAATTTTTTTTAGACTAATATGGACATGGGGAATCTAATTTTGAAAACCGCATCTCTTTATCTTTCACGTGAAGCGAGTTACATACCAAGTGCACATCACGTGTACATTTAATTAGCATAAATTAAAGTTCACGTAAATTTCAAAGTCATGGTTACCAAGCACCAATATCAATAAAAATTTGTTTTTAGACTAATATGGACATGGGGAATCTAATTTTGAAAACCGCATCTCTTTATCTTTCACGTGAAGCGAGTTACATACCAAGGGCACATCACGTGTACATTTAATTAGCATAAATTAAAGTTCACGTAAATTTCAAAGTCATGGTTACCATGCACCAATATCAATAAAAATTTGTTTTTAGACTAATATGGACATGGGGAATCTAATTTTGAAAACCGCATCTCTTTATATCACGTGAAGCGAGTTACATACCAAGTGCACATCACGTGTACATTTAATTAGCATAAATTAAAGTTCACGTAAATTTCAAAGTCATGGTTACCATGAACCAATATCAATAAAAATTTGTTTTTAGACTAATATGGACATGGGGAATCTAATTTTGAAAACCGCATCTTTTTATCTTTCACGTGAAGCGAGTTACATACCAAGGGCACATCACGTGTACATTTAATTAGCATAAATTAAAGTTCACGTAAATTTCAAAGTCATGGTTACCATGCACCAATATCAATAAAAATTTGTTTTTAGACTAATATGGACATGGGGAATCTAATTTTGAAAACCGCATCTCTTTATCTTTCACGTGAAGCGAGTTACATACCAAGGGCACATCACGTGTACATTTAATTAGCATAAATTAAAGTTCACGTAAATTTCAAAGTCATGGTTACCATGCACCAATATCAATAAAAATTTGTTTTTAGACTAATATGGACATGGGGAATCTAATTTTGGAAACCGAATCTCTTTATCTTTCACGTGAAGCGAGTTACATACCAAGTGCACATCACGTGTACATTTAATTAGCATAAATTAAAGTTCACGTAAATTTCAAAGTCATGGTTACCATGCACCAATATCAATAAAAATTTGTTTTTAGACTAATATGGACATGGGGAATCTAATTTTGAAAACCGCATCTCTTTATCTTTCACGTGAAGCGAGTTACATACCAAGGGCACATCACGTGTACATTTAATTAGCATAAATTAAAGTTCACGTAAATTTCAAAGTCATGGTTACCATGCACCAATATCAATAAAAATTTGTTTTTAGACTAATATGGACATGGGGAATCTAATTTTGAAAACCGCATCTCTTTATCTTTCACGTGAAGCGAGTTACATACCAAGGGCACATCACGTGTACATTTAATTAGCATAAATTAAAGTTCACGTAAATTTCAAAGTCATGGTTACCATGCACCAATATCAATAAAAATTTGTTTTTAGACTAATATGGACATGGGGAATCTAATTTTGAAAACCGCATCTCTTTATCTTTCACGTGAAGCGAGTTACATACCAAGTGCACATCACTTGTACATTTAATTAGCATAAATTAAAGTTCACGTAAATTTCAAAGTCATGGTTACCATGCACCAATATCAATAAAAATTTGTTTTTAGACTAATATGGACATGGGGAATCTAATTTTGAAAACCGCATCTCTTTATCTTTCACGTGAAGCGAGTTACATACCAAGTGCACATCACGTGTACATTTAATTAGCATAAATTAAAGTTCACGTAAATTTCAAAGTCATGGTTACCATGAACCAATATCAATAAAAATTTGTTTTTAGACTAATATGGACATGGGGAATCTAATTTTGAAAACCGCATCTCTTTATCTCTCACGTGAAGCGAGTTACATACCAAGGGCACATCACGTGTACATTTAATTAGCATAAATTGAAGTTCACGTAAATTTCAAAGTCATGGTTACCATTAACCAATATCAATAAAAATTTGTTTTTAGACTAATATGGACATGGGGAATCTAATTTTGAAAACCGCATCTCTTTATCTTTCACGTGAAGCGAGTTACATACCAAGTGCACATCACGTGTACATTTAATTAGCATAAATTAAAGTTCACGTAAATTTCAAAGTCATGGTTACCATGAACCAATATCAATAAAAATTTGTTTTTAGACTAATATGGACATGGGGAATCTAATTTTGAAAACCGCATCTCTTTATCTTTCACGTGAAGCGAGTTACATACCAAGTGCACATCACGTGTACATTTAATTAGCATAAATTAAAGTTCACGTGAATTTCAAAGTCATGGTTACCATGCACAAATATCAATAAAAATTTGTTTTTAGACTAATATGGACATGGGGAATCTAATTTTGAAAACCGCATCTCTTTATCTTTCACGTGAAGCGAGTTACATACCAAGGGCACATCACGTGTACATTTAATTAGCATAAATTAAAGTTCACGTAAATTTCAAAGTCATGGTTACCATGCACCAATATCAATAAAAATTTGTTTTTAGACTAATATGGACATGGGAAATCCAATTTTGAAAACCGCATCTCTTTATCGTTCACGTGAAGCGAGTTACATACCAAGTGCACATCACGTGTACATTTAATTAGCATAAATTAAAGTTCACGTAAATTTCAAAGTCATGGTTACCATGAACCAATATCAATAAAAATTTGCTTTTAGACTAATATGGACATGGGGAATCTAATTTTGAAAACCGCATCTCTTTATCTTTCACGTGAAGCGAGTTACATACCAAGGGCACATCACGTGTACATTTAATTAGCATAAATTAAAGTTCACGTAAATTTCAAAGTCATGGTTACCATGCACCAATATCAATAAAAATTTGTTTTTAGACTAATATGGACATGGGGAATCTAATTTTGAAAACCGCATCTCTTTATCTTTCACGTGAAGCGAGTTACATACCAAGGGCACATCACGTGTACATTTAATTAGCATAAATTAAAGTTCACGTAAATTTCAAAGTCATGGTTACCATGCACCAATATCAATAAAAATTTGTTTTTAGACTAATATGGACATGGGGAATCTAATTTTGAAAACCGCATCTCTTTATCTTTCACGTGAAGCGAGTTACATACCAAGTGCACATCACGTGTACATTTAATTAGCATAAATTAAAGTTCACGTAAATTTCAAAGTCATGGTTACCATGAACCAATATCAATAAAAATTTGTTTTTAGACTAATATGGACATGGGGAATCTAATTTTGAAAACCGCATCTCTTTATCTTTCACGTGAAGCGAGTTACATACCAAGGGCACATCACGTGTACATTTAATTAGCATAAATTAAAGTTCACGTAAATTTCAAAGTCATGGTTACCATGCACAAATATCAATAAAAATTTGTTTTTAGACTAATATGGACATGGGGAATCTAATTTTGAAAACCGCATCTCTTTATCTTTCACGTGAAGCGAGTTACATACCAAGTGCACATCACGTGTACATTTAATTAGCATAAATTAAAGTTCACGTAAATTTCAAAGTCATGGTTACCATGAACCAATATCAATAAAAATTTGTTTTTAGACTAATATGGACATGGGGAATCTAATTTTGAAAACCGCATCTCTTTATCTTTCACGTGAAGCGAGTTACATACCAAGTGCACATCACGTGTACATTTAATTAGCATAAATTAAAGTTCACGTAAATTTCAAAGTCATGGTTACCATGAACCAATATCAATAAAAATTCGTTTTTAGACTAATATGGACATGGGGAATCTAATTTTGAAAACCGCATCTCTTTATCTTTCACGTGAAGCGAGTTACATACCAAGTGCACATCACGTGTACATTTAATTAGCATAAATTAAAGTTCACGTAAATTTCAAAGTCATGGTTACCATGCACCAATATCAATAAAAATTTGTTTTTAGACTAATATGGTCATGGGGAATCTAATTTTGGAAACCGAATCTCTTTATCTTTCACGTGAAGCGAGTTACATACCAAGTGCACATCACGTGTACATTTAATTAGCATAAATTAAAGTTCACGTAAATTTCAAAGTCATGGTTACCATGAACCAATATCAATAAAAATTTGTTTTTAGACTAATATGGACATGGGGAATCTAATTTTGAAAACCGCATCTCTTTATCGTTCACGTGAAGCGAGTTACATACCAAGTGCACATCACGTGTACATTTAATTAGCATAAATTAAAGTTCACGTAAATTTCAAAGTCATGGTTACCATGCACCAATATCAATAAAAATTTGTTTTTAGACTAATATGGACATGGGGAATCTAATTTTGGAAACCGAATCTCTTTATCTTTCACGTGAAGCGAGTTACATACCAAGTGCACATCACGTGTACATTTAATTAGCATAAATTGAAGTTCACGTAAATTTCAAAGTCATGGTTACCATGAACCAATATCAATAAAAATTTGTTTTTAGACTAATATGGACATGGGGAATCTAATTTTGAAAACCGCATCTCTTTATCTTTCACGTGAAGCGAGTTACATACCAAGTGCACATCACGTGTACATTTAATTAGCATAAATTAAAGTTCACGTAAATTTCAAAGTCATGGTTACCATGCACCAATATCAATAAAAATTTTTTTTTAGACTAATATGGACATGGGGAATCTAATTTTGAAAACCGCATCTCTTTATCTTTCACGTGAAGCGAGTTACATACCAAGTGCACATCACGTGTACATTTAATTAGCATAAATTAAAGTTCACGTAAATTTCAAAGTCATGGTTACCAAGCACCAATATCAATAAAAATTTGTTTTTAGACTAATATGGACATGGGGAATCTAATTTTGAAAACCGCATCTCTTTATCTTTCACGTGAAGCGAGTTACATACCAAGGGCACATCACGTGTACATTTAATTAGCATAAATTAAAGTTCACGTAAATTTCAAAGTCATGGTTACCATGCACCAATATCAATAAAAATTTGTTTTTAGACTAATATGGACATGGGGAATCTAATTTTGAAAACCGCATCTCTTTATCTTTCACGTGAAGCGAGTTACATACCAAGTGCACATCACGTGTACATTTAATTAGCATAAATTAAAGTTCACGTAAATTTCAAAGTCATGGTTACCATGAACCAATATCAATAAAAATTTGTTTTTAGACTAATATGGACATGGGGAATCTAATTTTGAAAACCGCATCTCTTTATCTTTCACGTGAAGCGAGTTACATACCAAGGGCACATCACGTGTACATTTAATTAGCATAAATTAAAGTTCACGTAAATTTCAAAGTCATGGTTACCATGCACCAATATCAATAAAAATTTGTTTTTAGACTAATATGGACATGGTGAATCTAATTTTGAAAACCGCATCTCTTTATCTTTCACGTGAAGCGAGTTACATACCAAGGGCACATCACGTGTACATTTAATTAGCATAAATTAAAGTTCACGTAAATTTCAAAGTCATGGTTACCATGCACCAATATCAATAAAAATTTGTTTTTAGACTAATATGGACATGGGGAATCTAATTTTGAAAACCGCATCTCTTTATCTTTCACGTGAAGCGAGTTACATACCAAGGGCACATCACGTGTACATTTAATTAGCATAAATTAAAGTTCACGTAAATTTCAAAGTCATGGTTACCATGCACTAATATCAATAAAAATTTGTTTTTAGACTAATATGGACATGGGGAATCTAATTTTGAAAACCGCATCTCTTTATCTTTCACGTGAAGCGAGTTACATACCAAGTGCACATCACGTGTACATTTAATTAGCATAAATTAAAGTTCACGTAAATTTCAAAGTCATGGTTACCATGAACCAATATCAATAAAAATTTGTTTTTAGACTAATATGGACATGGGGAATCTAATTTTGAAAACCGCATCTCTTTATCTCTCACGTGAAGCGAGTTACATACCAAGGGCACATCACGTGTACATTTAATTAGCATAAATTAAAGTTCACGTAAATTTCAAAGTCATGGTTACCATGAACCAATATCAATAAAAATTTGTTTTTAGACTAATATGGACATGGGGAATCTAATTTTGAAAACCGCATCTCTTTATCTTTCACGTGAAGCGAGTTACATACCAAGTGCACATCACGTGTACATTTAATTAGCATAAATTAAAGTTCACGTGAATTTCAAAGTCATGGTTACCATGCACAAATATCAATAAAAATTTGTTTTTAGACTAATATGGACATGGGGAATCTAATTTTGAAAACCGCATCTCTTTATCTTTCACGTGAAGCGAGTTACATACCAAGTGCACATCACGTGTACATTTAATTAGCATAAATTAAAGTTCACGTAAATTTCAAAGTCATGGTTACCATGAACCAATATCAATAAAAATTTGTTTTTAGACTAATATGGACATGGGTAATCTAATTTTGAAAACCGCATCTCTTTATCTTTCACGTGAAGCGAGTTACATACCAAGTGCACATCACGTGTACATTTAATTAGCATAAATTAAAGTTCACGTAAATTTCAAAGTCATGGTTACCATGAACCAATATCAATAAAAATTTGTTTTTAGACTAATATGGACATGGGGAATCTAATTTTGAAAACCGCATCTCTTTATCGTTCACGTGAAGCGAGTTACATACCAAGTGCACATCACGTGTACATTTAATTAGCATAAATTAAAGTTCACGTAAATTTCAAAGTCATGGTTACCATGCACCAATATCAATAAAAATTTGTTTTTAGACTAATATGGACATGGGGAATCTAATTTTGGAAACCGAATCTCTTTATCTTTCACGTGAAGCGAGTTACATACCAAGTGCACATCACGTGTACATTTAATTAGCATAAATTGAAGTTCACGTAAATTTCAAAGTCATGGTTACCATGAACCAATATCAATAAAAATTTGTTTTTAGACTAATATGGACATGGGGAATCTAATTTTGAAAACCGCATTTCTTTATCTTTCACGTGAAGCGAGTTACATACCAAGTGCACATCACGTGTACATTTAATTAGCATAAATTAAAGTTCACGTAAATTTCAAAGTCATGGTTACCATGCACCAATATCAATAAAAATTTGTTTTTAGACTAATATGGACATGGGGAATCTAATTTTGAAAACCGCATCTCTTTATCTTTCACGTGAAGCGAGTTACATACCAAGGGCACATCACGTGTACATTTAATTAGCATAAATTGAAGTTCACGTAAATTTCAAAGTCATGGTTACCATGAACCAATATCAATAAAAATTTGTTTTTAGACTAATATGGACATGGGGAATCTAATTTTGAAAACCGCATCTCTTTATCTTTCACGTGAAGCGAGTTACATACCAAGTGCACATCACGTGTACATTTAATTAGCATAAATTAAAGTTCACGTAAATTTCAAAGTCATGGTTACCATGAACCAATATCAATAAAAATTTGTTTTTAGACTAATATGGACATGGGGAATCTAATTTTGAAAACCGCATCTCTTTATCTTTCACGTGAAGCGAGTTACATACCAAGTGCACATCACGTGTACATTTAATTAGCATAAATTAAAGTTCACGTGAATTTCAAAGTCATGGTTACCATGCACAAATATCAATAAAAATTTGTTTTTAGACTAATATGGACATGGGGAATCTAATTTTGAAAACCGCATCTCTTTATCTTTCACGTGAAGCGAGTTACATACCAAGTGCACATCACGTGTACATTTAATTAGCATAAATTAAAGTTCACGTAAATTTCAAAGTCATGGTTACCATGAACCAATATCAATAAAAATTTGTTTTTAGACTAATATGGACATGGGTAATCTAATTTTGAAAACCGCATCTCTTTATCTTTCACGTGAAGCGAGTTACATACCAAGTGCACATCACGTGTACATTTAATTAGCATAAATTAAAGTTCACGTAAATTTCAAAGTCATGGTTACCATGAACCAATATCAATAAAAATTTGTTTTTAGACTAATATGGACATGGGTAATCTAATTTTGAAAACCGCATCTCTTTATCTTTCACGTGAAGCGAGTTACATACCAAGTGCACATCACGTGTACATTTAATTAGCATAAATTAAAGTTCACGTAAATTTCAAAGTCATGGTTACCATGAACCAATATCAATAAAAATTTGTTTTTAGACTAATATGGACATGGGGAATCTAATTTTGAAAACCGCATCTCTTTATCGTTCACGTGAAGCGAGTTACATACCAAGTGCACATCACGTGTACATTTAATTAGCATAAATTAAAGTTCACGTAAATTTCAAAGTCATGGTTACCATGCACCAATATCAATAAAAATTTGTTTTTAGACTAATATGGACATGGGGAATCTAATTTTGGAAACCGAATCTCTTTATCTTTCACGTGAAGCGAGTTACATACCAAGTGCACATCACGTGTACATTTAATTAGCATAAATTGAAGTTCACGTAAATTTCAAAGTCATGGTTACCATGAACCAATATCAATAAAAATTTGTTTTTAGACTAATATGGACATGGGGAATCTAATTTTGAAAACCGCATCTCTTTATCTGTCACGTGAAGCGAGTTACATACCAAGTGCACATCACGTGTACATTTAATTAGCATAAATTAAAGTTCACGTAAATTTCAAAGTCATGGTTACCATGCACCAATATCAATAAAAATTTTTTTTTAGACTAATATGGACATGGGGAATCTAATTTTGAAAACCGCATCTCTTTATCTTTCACGTGAAGCGAGTTACATACCAAGTGCACATCACGTGTACATTTAATTAGCATAAATTAAAGTTCACGTAAATTTCAAAGTCATGGTTACCAAGCACCAATATCAATAAAAATTTGTTTTTAGACTAATATGGACATGGGGAATCTAATTTTGAAAACCGCATCTCTTTATCTTTCACGTGAAGCGAGTTACATACCAAGGGCACATCACGTGTACATTTAATTAGCATAAATTAAAGTTCACGTAAATTTCAAAGTCATGGTTACCATGCACCAATATCAATAAAAATTTGTTTTTAGACTAATATGGACATGGGGAATCTAATTTTGAAAACCGCATCTCTTTATCTTTCACGTGAAGCGAGTTACATACCAAGTGCACATCACGTGTACATTTAATTAGCATAAATTAAAGTTCACGTAAATTTCAAAGTCATGGTTACCATGAACCAATATCAATAAAAATTTGTTTTTAGACTAATATGGACATGGGGAATCTAATTTTGAAAACCGCATCTCTTTATCGTTCACGTGAAGCGAGTTACATACCAAGTGCACATCACGTGTACATTTAATTAGCATAAATTAAAGTTCACGTAAATTTCAAAGTCATGGTTACCATGAACCAATATCAATAAAAATTTGTTTTTAAACTAATATGGACATGGGGAATCTAATTTTGAAAACCGCATCTCTTTATCTTTCACGTGAAACGAGTTACATACCAAGTGCACATCACGTGTACATTTAATTAGCATAAATTAAAGTTCACGTAAATTTCAAAGTCATGGTTACCATGCACCAATATCAATAAAAATTTGTTTTTAGACTAATATGGACATGGGGAATCTAATTTTGAAAACCGCATCTCTTTATCTTTCACGTGAAGCGAGTTACATACCAAGTGCACATCACGTGTACATTTAATTAGCATAAATTAAAGTTCACGTAAATTTCAAAGTCATGGTTACCATGAACCAATATCAATAAAAATTTGTTTTTAGACTAATATGGACATGGGGAATCTAATTTTGAAAACCGCATCTCTTTATCTTTCACGTGAAGCGAGTTACATACCAAGTGCACATCACGTGTACATTTAATTAGCATAAATTAAAGTTCACGTAAATTTCAAAGTCATGGTTACCATGCACCAATATCAATAAAAATTTGTTTTTAGACTAATATGGACATGGGGAATCTAATTTTGAAAACCGCATCTCTTTATCTTTCACGTGAAGCGAGTTACATACCAAGTGCACATCACGTGTACATTTAATTAGCATAAATTGAAGTTCACGTAAATTTCAAAGTCATGGTTACCATGAACCAATATCAATAAAACTTTGTTTTTAGACTAATATGGACATGGGGAATCTAATTTTGAAAACCGCATCTCTTTATCTTTCACGTGAAGCGAGTTACATACCAAGTGCACATCACGTGTACATTTAATTAGCATAAATTAAAGTTCACGTAAATTTCAAAGTCATGGTTACCATGAACCAATATCAATAAAAATTTGTTTTTAGACTAATATGGACATGGGGAATCTAATTTTGAAAACCGCATCTCTTTATCTTTCACGTGAAGCGAGTTACATACCAAGTGCACATCACGTGTACATTTAATTAGCATAAATTAAAGTTCACGTAAATTTCAAAGTCATGGTTACCATGAACCAATATCAATAAAAATTTGTTTTTAGACTAATATGGACATGGGGAATCTAATTTTGAAAACCGCATCTCTTTATCGTTCACGTGAAGCGAGTTACATACCAAGTGCACATCACGTGTACATTTAATTAGCATAAATTAAAGTTCACGTAAATTTCAAAGTCATGGTTACCATGCACCAATATCAATAAAAATTTGTTTTTAGACTAATATGGACATGGGGAATCTAATTTTGAAAACCGCATCTCTTTATCGTTCACGTGAAGCGAGTTACATACCAAGTGCACATCACGTGTACATTTAATTAGCATAAATTAAAGTTCACGTAAATTTCAAAGTCATGGTTACCATGCACCAATATCAATAAAAATTTGTTTTTAGACTAATATGGACATGGGGAATCTAATTTTGAAAACCGCATCTCTTTATCTTTCACGTGAAGCGAGTTACATACCAAGAGCACATCACGTGTACATTTAATTAGCATAAATTAAAGTTCACGTAAATTTCAAAGTCATGGTTACCATGCACCAATATCAATAAAAATTTGTTTTTAGACTAATATGGACATGGGGAATCTAATTTTGAAAACCGCATCTCTTTATCGTTCACGTGAAGCGAGTTACATACCAAGTGCACATCACGTGTACATTTAATTAGCATAAATTAAAGTTCACGTAAATTTCAAAGTCATGGTTACCATGCACCAATATCAATAAAAATTTGTTTTTAGACTAATATGGACATGGGGAATCTAATTTTGAAAACCGCATCTCTTTATCGTTCACGTGAAGCGAGTTACATACCAAGTGCACATCACGTGTACATTTAATTAGCATAAATTAAAGTTCACGTAAATTTCAAAGTCATGGTTACCATGAACCAATATCAATAAAAATTTGTTTTTAGACTAATATGGACATGGGGAATCTAATTTTGAAAACCGCATCTCTTTATCTTTCACGTGAAGCGAGTTACATACCAAGAGCACATCACGTGTACATTTAATTAGCATAAATTGAAGTTCACGTAAATTTCAAAGTCATGGTTACCATGAACCAATATCAATAAAAATTTGTTTTTAGACTAATATGGACATGGGGAATCTAATTTTGAAAACCGCATCTCTTTATCTTTCACGTGAAGCGAGTTACATACCAAGTGCACATCACGTGTACATTTAATTAGCATAAATTAAAGTTCACGTAAATTTCAAAGTCATGGTTACCATGCACCAATATCAATAAAAATTTGTTTTTAGACTAATATGGACATGGGGAATCTAATTTTGAAAACCGCATCTCTTTATCTTTCACGTGAAGCGAGTTACATACCAAGTGCACATCACGTGTACATTTAATTAGCATAAATTGAAGTTCACGTAAATTTCAAAGTCATGGTTACCATGAACCAATATCAATAAAAATTTGTTTTTAGACTAATATGGACATGGGGAATCTAATTTTGAAAACCGCATCTCTTTATCTTTCACGTGAAGCGAGTTACATACCAAGTACACATCACGTGTACATTTAATTAGCATAAATTGAAGTTCACGTAAATTTCAAAGTCATGGTTACCATGAACCAATATCAATAAAAATTTGTTTTTAGACTAATATGGACATGGGGAATCTAATTTTGAAAACCGCATCTCTTTATCTTTCACGTGAAGCGAGTTACATACCAAGTGCACATCACGTGTACATTTAATTAGCATAAATTAAAGTTCACGTAAATTTCAAAGTCATGGTTACCATGAACCAATATCAATAAAAATTTGTTTTTAGACTAATATGGACATGGGGAATCTAATTTTGAAAACCGCATCTCTTTATCTTTCACGTGAAGCGAGTTACATACCAAGTGCACATCACGTGTACATTTAATTAGCATAAATTAAAGTTCACGTAAATTTCAAAGTCATGGTTACCATGAACCAATATCAATAAAAATTTGTTTTTAGACTAATATGGACATGGGGAATCTAATTTTGAAAACCGCATCTCTTTATCTTTCACGTGAAGCGAGTTACATACCAAGTGCACATCACGTGTACATTTAATTAGCATAAATTAAAGTTCACGTAAATTTCAAAGTCATGGTTACCATGAACCAATATCAATAAAAATTTGTTTTTAGACTAATATGGACATGGGGAATCTAATTTTGAAAACCGCATCTCTTTATCTTTCACGTGAAGCGAGTTACATACCAAGTGCACATCACGTGTACATTTAATTAGCATAAATTAAAGTTCACGTAAATTTCAAAGTCATGGTTACCATGAACCAATATCAATAAAAATTTGTTTTTAGACTAATATGGACATGGGGAATCTAATTTTGAAAACCGCATCTCTTTATCTTTCACGTGAAGCGAGTTACATACCAAGTGCACATCACGTGTACATTTAATTAGCATAAATTGAAGTTCACGTAAATTTCAAAGTCATGGTTACCATGAACCAATATCAATAAAAATTTGTTTTTAGACTAATATGGACATGGGGAATCTAATTTTGAAAACCGCATCTCTTTATCGTTCACGTGAAGCGAGTTACATACCAAGTGCACATCACGTGTACATTTAATTAGCATAAATTAAAGTTCACGTAAATTTCAAAGTCATGGTTACCATGCACCAATATCAATAAAAATTTGTTTTTAGACTAATATGGACATGGGGAATCTAATTTTGAAAACCGCATCTCTTTATCGTTCACGTGAAGCGAGTTACATACCAAGTGCACATCACGTGTACATTTAATTAGCATAAATTAAAGTTCACGTAAATTTCAAAGTCATGGTTACCATGCACCAATATCAATAAAAATTTGTTTTTAGACTAATATGGACATGGGGAATCTAATTTTGGAAACCGAATCTCTTTATCTTTCACGTGAAGCGAGTTACATACCAAGTGCACATCACGTGTACATTTAATTAGCATAAATTGAAGTTCACGTAAATTTCAAAGTCATGGTTACCATGAACCAATATCAATAAAAATTTGTTTTTAGACTAATATGGACATGGGGAATCTAATTTTGAAAACCGCATCTCTTTATCTTTCACGTGAAGCGAGTTACATACCAAGTGCACATCACGTGTACATTTAATTAGCATAAATTAAAGTTCACGTAAATTTCAAAGTCATGGTTACCATGCACCAATATCAATAAAAATTTGTTTCTAGACTAATATGGACATGGGGAATCTAATTTTGAAAACCGCATCTCTTTATTTTTCACGTGAAGCGAGTTACATACCAAGTGCACATCACGTGTACATTTAATTAGCATAAATTAAAGTTCACGTAAATTTCAAAGTCATGGTTACCAAGCACCAATATCAATAAAAATTTGTTTTTAGACTAATATGGACATGGGGAATCTAATTTTGAAAACCGCATCTCTTTATCTTTCACGTGAAGCGAGTTACATACCAAGGGCACATCACGTGTACATTTAATTAGCATAAATTAAAGTTCACGTAAATTTCAAAGTCATGGTTACCATGCACCAATATCAATAAAAATTTGTTTTTAGACTAATATGGACATGGGGAATCTAATTTTGAAAACCGCATCTCTTTATCTTTCACGTGAAGCGAGTTACATACCAAGTGCACATCACGTGTACATTTAATTAGCATAAATTAAAGTTCACGTAAATTTCAAAGTCATGGTTACCATGAACCAATATCAATAAAAATTTGTTTTTAGACTAATATGGACATGGGGAATCTAATTTTGAAAACCGCATCTCTTTATCGTTCACGTGAAGCGAGTTACATACCAAGTGCACATCACGTGTACATTTAATTAGCATAAATTAAAGTTCACGTAAATTTCAAAGTCATGGTTACCATGCACCAATATCAATAAAAATTTGTTTTTAGACTAATATGGACATGGGGAATCTAATTTTGGAAACCGCATCTCTTTATCTTTCACGTGAAGCGAGTTACATACCAAGAGCACATCACGTGTACATTTAATTAGCATAAATTGAAGTTCACGTAAATTTCAAAGTCATGGTTACCATGAACCAATATCAATAAAAATATGTTTTTAGACTAATATGGACATGGGGAATCTAATTTTGAAAACCGCATCTCTTTATCTTTCACGTGAAGCGAGTTACATACCAAGTGCACATCACGTGTACATTTAATTAGCATAAATTAAAGTTCACGTAAATTTCAAAGTCATGGTTACCATGAACCAATATCAATAAAAATTTGATTTTTGATTAAAATGGACATGGAGAATCTAATTTTGAAAACCGCATCTCTTTATCTTTCACGTGAAGCGAGTTACATACCAAGTGCACATCACGTGTACATTTAATTAGCATAAATTGAAGTTCACGTAAATTTCAAAGTCATGGTTACCATGAACCAATATCAAAAAAAATTTGTTTTTAGACTAATATGGACATGGGGAATCTAATTTTGAAAACCGCATCTCTTTATCTTTCACGTGAAGCGAGTTACATACCAAGTACACATCACGTGTACATTTAATTAGCATAAATTAAAGTTCACGTAAATTTCAAAGTCATGGTTACCATGCACCAATATCAATAAAAATTTGTTTTTAGACTAATATGGACATGGGGAATCTAATTTTGAAAACCGCATCTCTTTATCTTTCACGTGAAGCGAGTTACATACCAAGTGCACATCACGTGTACATTTAATTAGCATAAATTAAAGTTCACGTAAATTTCAAAGTCATGGTTACCATGCACCAATATCAATAAAAATTTGTTTTTAGACTAATATGGACATGGGGAATCTAATTTTGAAAACCGCATCTCTTTATCTTTCACGTGAAGCGAGTTACATACCAAGTGCACATCACGTGAACCTTATAACCTGTGATTCGAACTTATAACCTGTGATTCGAACTATAACCTTTGATTCGAACCTATAACCTGTGATTCGAACGTATAACCTGTGATTCGAACGTATAACCTGTGATTCGAACTTATAACCTGTGATTCGAACTTATAACCTGTGATTCGAACTTATAACCTGTGATTCGAACAATAAACCCGTTCAAACGTGTACATTTAATTAGCATAAATTAAAGTTCACGTAAATTTCAAAGTCATGGTTACCATGCACCAATATCAATAAAAATTTGTTTTTAGACTAATATGGACATGGGGAATCTAATTTTGAAAACCGCATCTCTTCATCTTTCACGTGAAGCGAGTTACATACCAAGTGCACATCACGTGTACATTTAATTAGCATAAATTAAAGTTCACGTAAATTCCAAAGTCATGGTTACCATGCACCAATATCAATAAAAATTTGTTTTTAGACTAATATGGACATGGGGAATCTAATTTTGAAAACCGCATCTCTTCATCTTTCACGTGAAGCGAGTTACATACCAAGTGCACATCACGTGTACATTTAATTAGCATAAATTAAAGTTCACGTAAATTTCAAAGTCATGGTTACCATGCACCAATATCAATAAAAATTTGTTTTTAGACTAATATGGACATGGGGAATCTAATTTTGAAAACCGCATCTCTTTATCTTTCACGTGAAGCGAGTTACATACCAAGTGCACATCACGTGTACATTTAATTAGCATAAATCAAAGTTCACGTAAATTTCAAAGTCATGGTTACCATGAACCAATATCAATAAAAATTTGTTTTTAGACTAATATGGACATGGGGAATCTAATTTTGAAAACCGCATCTCTTTATCTTTCACGTGAAGCGAGTTACATACCAAGTGCACATCACGTGTACATTTAATTAGCATAAATTAAAGTTCACGTAAATTTCAAAGTCATGGTTACCATGAAGCAATATCAATAAAAATTTGTTTTTAGACTAATATGGACATGGGGAATCTAATTTTGAAAACCGCATCTCTTTATCTTTCACGTGAAGCGAGTTACATACCAAGTGCACATCACGTGTACATTTAATTAGCATTAATTAAAGTTCACGTAAATTTCAAAGTCATGGTTACCATGAACCAATATCAATAAAAATTTGTTTTTAGACTAATATGGACATGGGGAATCTAATTTTGAAAACCTCATCTCTTTATCTTTCACGTGAAGCGAGTTACATACCAAGTGCACATCACGTGTACATTTAATTAGCATAAATTAAAGTTCACGTAAATTTCAAAGTCATGGTTACCATGAACTAATATCAATAAAAATTTGTTTTTAGACTAATATGGACATGGGGAATCTAATTTTGAAAACCGCATCTCTTTATCTTTCACGTGAAGCGAGTTACATACCAAGTGCACATCACGTGTACATTTAATTAGCATAAATTAAAGTTCACGTAAATTTCAAAGTCATGGTTACCATGCACCAATATCAATAAAAATTTGTTTTTAGACTAATATGGACATGGGGAATCTAATTTTGAAAACCGCATCTCTTTATCTTTCACGTGAAGCGAGTTACATACCAAGTGCACATCACGTGTACATTTAATTAGCATAAATTAAAGTTCACGTAAATTTCAAAGTCATGGTTACCATGAACCAATATCAATAAAAATTTGTTTTTAGACTAATATGGACATGGGGAATCTAATTTTGAAAACCGCATCTCTTTATCTTTCACGTGAAGCGAGTTACATACCAAGTGCACATCACGTGTACATTAATTAGCATAAATTAAAGTTCACGTAAATTTCAAAGTCATGGTTACCATGCACCAATATCAATAAAAATTTGTTTTTAGACTAATATGGACATGGGGAATCTAATTTTGAAAACCGCATCTCTTTATCTTTCACGTGAAGCGAGTTACATACCAAGTGCACATCACGTGTACATTTAATTAGCATAAATTAAAGTTCACGTAAATTTCAAAGTCATGGTTACCATGAACCAATATCAATAAAAATTTGTTTTTAGACTAATATGGACATGGGGAATCTAATTTTGAAAACCGCATCTCTTTATCGTTCACGTGAAGCGAGTTACATACCAAGTGCACATCACGTGTACATTTAATTAGCATAAATTAAAGTTCACGTAAATTTCAAAGTCATGGTTACCATGAACCAATATCAATAAAAATTTGTTTTTAGACTAATATGGACATGGGGAATCTAATTTTGAAAACCGCATCTCTTTATCTTTCACGTGAAGCGAGTTACATACCAAGTGCACATCATGTGTACATTTAATTAGCATAAATTAAAGTTCACGTAAATTTCAAAGTCATGGTTACCATGCACCAATATCAATAAAAATTTGTTTTTAGACTAATATGGACATGGGGAATCTAATTTTGGAAACCGCATCTCTTTATCTTTCACGTGAAGCGAGTTACATACCAAGAGCACATCACGTGTACATTTAATTAGCATAAATTGAAGTTCACGTAAATTTCAAAGTCATGGTTACCATGAACCAATATCAATAAAAATTTGTTTTTAGACTAATATGGACATGGGGAATCTAATTTTGAAAACCTCATCTCTTTATCTTTCACGTGAAGCGAGTTACATACCAAGTGCACATCACGTGTACATTTAATTAGCATAAATTAAAGTTCACGTAAATTTCAAAGTCATGGTTACCATGAACTAATATCAATAAAAATTTGTTTTTAGACTAATATGGACATGGGGAATCTAATTTTGAAAACCGCATCTCTTTATCTTTCACGTGAAGCGAGTTACATACCAAGTGCACATCACGTGTACATTTAATTAGCATAAATTAAAGTTCACGTAAATTTCAAAGTCATGGTTACCATGCACCAATATCAATAAAAATTTGTTTTTAGACTAATATGGACATGGGGAATCTAATTTTGAAAACCGCATCTCTTTATCTTTCACGTGAAGCGAGTTACATACCAAGTGCACATCACGTGTACATTTAATTAGCATAAATTAAAGTTCACGTAAATTTCAAAGTCATGGTTACCATGAACCAATATCAATAAAAATTTGTTTTTAGACTAATATGGACATGGGGAATCTAATTTTGAAAACCGCATCTCTTTATCTTTCACGTGAAGCGAGTTACATACCAAGTGCACATCACGTGTACATTTAATTAGCATAAATTAAAGTTCACGTAAATTTCAAAGTCATGGTTACCATGAACCAATATCAATAAAAATTTGTTTTTAGACTAATATGGACATGGGGAATCTAATTTTGAAAACCGCATCTCTTTATCTTTCACGTGAAGCGAGTTACATACCAAGTGCACATCACGTGTACATTAATTAGCATAAATTAAAGTTCACGTAAATTTCAAAGTCATGGTTACCATGCACCAATATCAATAAAAATTTGTTTTTAGACTAATATGGACATGGGGAATCTAATTTTGAAAACCGCATCTCTTTATCTTTCACGTGAAGCGAGTTACATACCAAGTGCACATCACGTGTACATTTAATTAGCATAAATTAAAGTTCACGTAAATTTCAAAGTCATGGTTACCATGAACCAATATCAATAAAAATTTGTTTTTAGACTAATATGGACATGGGGAATCTAATTTTGAAAACCGCATCTCTTTATCGTTCACGTGAAGCGAGTTACATACCAAGGGCACATCACGTGTACATTTAATTAGCATAAATTAAAGTTCACGTAAATTTCAAAGTCATGGTTACCATGCACCAATATCAATAAAAATTTGTTTTTAGACTAATATGGACATGGGGAATCTAATTTTGAAAACCGCATCTCTTTATCTTTCACGTGAAGCGAGTTACATACCAAGTGCACATCACGTGTACATTTAATTAGCATAAATTAAAGTTCACGTAAATTTCAAAGTCATGGTTACCATGAAGCAATATCAATAAAAATTTGTTTTTAGACTAATATGGACATGGGGAATCTAATTTTGAAAACCGCATCTCTTTATCTTTCACGTGAAGCGAGTTACATACCAAGTGCACATCATGTGTACATTTAATTAGCATAAATTAAAGTTCACGTAAATTTCAAAGTCATGGTTACCATGCACCAATATCAATAAAAATTTGTTTTTAGACTAATATGGACATGGGGAATCTAATTTTGGAAACCGCATCTCTTTATCTTTCACGTGAAGCGAGTTACATACCAAGAGCACATCACGTGTACATTTAATTAGCATAAATTGAAGTTCACGTAAATTTCAAAGTCATGGTTACCATGAACCAATATCAATAAAAATTTGTTTTTAGACTAATATGGACATGGGGAATCTAATTTTGAAAACCGCATCTCTTTATCTTTCACGTGAAGCGAGTTACATACCAAGTGCACATCACGTGTACATTTAATTAGCATAAATTAAAGTTCACGTAAATTTCAAAGTCATGGTTACCATGCACCAATATCAATAAAAATTTGTTTTTAGACTAATATGGACATGGGGAATCTAATTTTGAAAACCGCATCTCTTTATCTTTCACGTGAAGCGAGTTACATACCAAGTGCACATCACGTGTACATTTAATTAGCATAAATTGAAGTTCACGTAAAATTCAAAGTCATGGTTACCATGAACCAATATCAATAAAAATTTGTTTTTAGACTAATATGGACATGGGGAATCTAATTTTGAAAACCGCATCTCTTTATCTTTCACGTGAAGCGAGTTACATACCAAGTACACATCACGTGTACATTTAATTAGCATAAATTAAAGTTCACGTAAATTTCAAAGTCATGGTTACCATGCACCAATATCAATAAAAATTTGTTTTTAGACTAATATGGACATGGGGAATCTAATTTTGAAAACCGCATCTCTTTATCTTTCACGTGAAGCGAGTTACATACCAAGTGCACATCACGTGTACATTTAATTAGCATAAATTAAAGTTCACGTAAATTTCAAAGTCATGGTTACCATGAACCAATATCAATAAAAATTTGTTTTTAGACTAATATGGACATGGGGAATCTAATTTTGAAAACCGCATCTCTTTATCTTTCACGTGAAGCGAGTTACATACCAAGTGCACATCACGTGAACCTTATAACCTGTGATTCGAACTTATAACCTGTGATTCGAACTATAACCTGTGATTCGAACCTATAACCTGTGATTCGAACGTATAACCTGTGATTCGAACGTATAACCTGTGATTCGAACTTATAACCTGTGATTCGAACTTATAACCTGTGATTCGAACTTATAACCTGTGATTCGAACAATAAACCCGTTCAAACGTGTACATTTAATTAGCATAAATTGAAGTTCACGTAAATTTCAAAGTCATGGTTACCATGAACCAATATCAATAAAAATTTGTTTTTAGACTAATATGGACATGGGGAATCTAATTTTGAAAACCGCATCTCTTTATCTTTCACGTGAAACGAGTTACATACCAAGTGCACATCACGTGTACATTTAATTAGCATAAATTAAAGTTCACGTAAATTTCAAAGTCATGGTTACCATGCACCAATATCAATAAAAATTTGTTTTTAGACTAATATGGACATGGGGAATCTAATTTTGAAAACCGCATCTCTTTATCTTTCACGTGAAGCGAGTTACATACCAAGTGCACATCACGTGTACATTTAATTAGCATAAATTGAAGTTCACGTAAATTTCAAAGTCATGGTTACCATGAACCAATATCAATAAAAATTTGTTTTTAGACTAATATGGACATGGGGAATCTAATTTTGAAAACCGCATCTCTTTATCTTTCACGTGATGCGAGTTACATACCAAGTACACATCACGTGTACATTTAATTAGCATAAATTAAAGTTCACGTAAATTTCAAAGTCATGGTTACCATGCACCAATATCAATAAAATTTTGTTTTTAGACTAATATGGACATGGGGAATCTAATTTTGAAAACCGCATCTCTTTATCTTTCACGTGAAGCGAGTTACATACCAAGTGCACATCACGTGTACATTTAATTAGCATAAATTAAAGTTCACGTAAATTTCAAAGTCATGGTTACCATGAACCAATATCAATAAAAATTTGTTTTTAGACTAATATGGACATGGGGAATCTAATTTTGAAAACCGCATCTCTTTATCTTTCACGTGAAGCGAGTTACATACCAAGTGCACATCACGTGTACATTTAATTAGCATAAATTAAAGTTCACGTAAATTTCAAAGTCATGGTTACCATGCACCAATATCAATAAAAATTTGTTTTTAGACTAATATGGACATGGGGAATCTAATTTTGAAAACCGCATCTCTTTATCTTTCACGTGAAGCGAGTTACATAACAAGTGCACATCACGTGTACATTTAATTAGCATAAATTAAAGTTCACGTAAATTTCAAAGTCATGGTTACCATGCACCAATATCAATAAAAATTTGTTTTTAGACTAATATGGACATGGGGAATCTAATTTTGAAAACCGCATCTCTTTATCATTCACGTGAAGCGAGTAACATACTAAGTGCACATCACGTGTACATTTAATTAGCATAAATTAAAGTTCACGTAAATTTCAAAGTCATGGTTACCATGCACCAATATCAATAAAAATTTGTTTTTAGACTAATATGGACATGGGGAATCTAATTTTGAAAACCGCATCTCTTTATCTTTCACGTGAAGCGAGTTACATACCAAGTGCACATCACGTGTACATTTAATTAGCATAAATTAAAGTTCACGTAAATTTCAAAGTCATGGTTACCATGAACCAATATCAATAAAAATTTGTTTTTAGACTAATATGGACATGGGGAATCTAATTTTGAAAACCGCATCTCTTTATATTTCACGTGAAGCGAGTTACATACCAAGTGCACATCACGTGTACATTTAATTAGCATAAATTAAAGTTCACGTAAATTTCAAAGTCATGGTTACCATGCACCAATATCAATAAAAATTTGTTTTTAGACTAATATGGACATGGGGAATCTAATTTTGAAAACCGCATCTCTTTATCTTTCACGTGAAGCGAGTTACATACCAAGTGCACATCACGTGTACATTTAATTAGCATAAATTGAAGTTCACGTAAATTTCAAAGTCATGGTTACCATGAACCAATATCAATAAAAATTTGTTTTTAGACTA
Source organism: Auanema rhodensis (assembly GCA_964057225.1). Classification (NCBI taxonomy): domain Eukaryota; kingdom Metazoa; phylum Nematoda; class Chromadorea; order Rhabditida; family Rhabditidae; genus Auanema; species Auanema rhodense. Next base: position 542,538 of record OZ059899.1, on the reverse strand, counting down.
ATATGGACATGGGGAATCTAATTTTGAAAACCGCATCTCTTTATCTTTCACGTGAAGCGAGTTACATACCAAGTGCACATCACGTGTACATTTAATTAGCATAAATTAAAGTTCACGTAAATTTCAAAGTCATGGTTACCATGAACCAATATCAATAAAAATTTGTTTTTAGACTAATATGGACATGGGGAATCTAATTTTGAAAACCGCATCTCTTTATCTTTCACGTGAAGCGAGTTACATACCAAGTGCACATCACGTGAACCTTATAACCTGTGATTCGAACTTATAACCTGTGATTCGAACCTATAACCTGTGATTCGAACGTATAACCTGTGATTCGAACGTATAACCTGTGATTCGAACTTATAACCTGTGATTCGAACTTATAACCTGTGATTCGAACTTATAACCTGTGATTCGAACAATAAACCCGTTCAAACGTGTACATTTAATTAGCATAAATTGAAGTTCACGTAAATTTCAAAGTCATGGTTACCATGAACCAATATCAATAAAAATTTGTTTTTAGACTTCGGTTCATGGTAACCATGACTTTGAAATTTACGTGAACTTTAATTTATGCTAATTAAATGTACACGTGATGTGCACTTGGTATGTAACTCGCTTCACGTGAAAGATAAAGAGATGCGGTTTTCAAAATTAGATTCCCCATGTCCATATTAGTCTAAAAACAAATTTTTATTGATATTGGTTCATGGTAACCATGACTTTGAAATTTACGTGAACTTTAATTTATGCTAATTAAATGTACACGTGATGTGCACTTGGTATGTAACTCGCTTCACGTGAAAGATAAAGAGATGCGGTTTTCAAAATTAGATTCCCCATGTCCATATTAGTCTAAAAACAAATTTTTATTGATATTGGTTCATGGTAACCATGACTTTGAAATTTACGTGAACTTTAATTTATGCTAATTAAATGTACACGTGATGGGTCTAAAAACAGTCAAAAGTAGTCTAAAAACAAATTTTTATTGATATTGGTGCATGGTAACCATGACTTTGAAATTTACGTGAACTTTAATTTATGCTAATTAAATGTACACGTGATGTGCACTTGGTATGTAACTCGCTTCACGTGAAAGATAAAGAGATGCGGTTTTCAAAATTAGATTCCCCATGTCCATATTAGTCTAAAAACAAATTTTTATTGATATTGGTTCATGGTAACCATGACTTTGAAATTTACGTGAACTTTAATTTATGCTAATTAAATGTACACGTGATGTGCACTTGGTATGTAACTCGCTTCACGTGAAAGATAAAGAGATGCGGTTTTCAAAATTAGATTCCCCATGTCCATATTAGTCTAAAAACAAATTTTTATTGATATTGGTTCATGGTAACCATGACTTTGAAATTTACGTGAACTTTAATTTATGCTAATTAAATGTACACGTGATGTGCACTTGGTATGTAACTCGCTTCACGTGAAAGATAAAGAGATGCGGTTTTCAAAATTAGATTCCCCATGTCCATATTAGTCTAAAAACAAATTTTTATTGATATTGGTGCATGGTAACCATGACTTTGAAATTTACGTGAACTTTAATTTATGCTAATTAAATGTACACGTGATGTGCACTTGGTATGTAACTCGCTTCACGTGAAAGATAAAGAAATGCGGTTTTCAAAATTAGATTCCCCATGTCCATATTAGTCTAAAAACAAATTTTTATTGATATTGGTTCATGGTAACCATGACTTTGAAATTTACGTGAACTTTAATTTATGCTAATTAAATGTACACGTGATGTGCACTTGGTATGTAACTCGCTTCACGTGAAAGATAAAGAGATGCGGTTTTCAAAATTAGATTCCCCATGTCCATATTAGTCTAAAAACAAATTTTTATTGATATTGGTTCATGGTAACCATGACTTTGAAATTTACGTGAACTTTAATTTATGCTAATTAAATGTACACGTGATGTGCACTTGGTATGTAACTCGCTTCACGTGAAATATAAAGAGATGCGGTTTTCAAAATTAGATTCCCCATGTCCATATTAGTCTAAAAACAAATTTTTATTGATATTGGTTCATGGTAACCATGACTTTGAAATTTACGTGAACTTTAATTTATGCTAATTAAATGTACACGTGATGTGCACTTGGTATGTAACTCGCTTCACGTGAAAGATAAAGAGATGCGGTTTTCAAAATTAGATTCCCCATGTCCATATTAGTCTAAAAACAAATTTTTATTGATATTGGTGCATGGTAACCATGACTTTGAAATTTACGTGAACTTTAATTTATGCTAATTAAATGTACACGTGATGGGTCTAAAAACAGTCAAAAGTAGTCTAAAAACAAATTTTTATTGATATTGGTGCATGGTAACCATGACTTTGAAATTTACGTGAACTTTAATTTATGCTAATTAAATGTACACGTGATGTGCACTTGGTATGTAACTCGCTTCACGTGAAAGATAAAGAGATGCGGTTTTCAAAATTAGATTCCCCATGTCCATATTAGTCTAAAAACAAATTTTTATTGATATTGGTTCATGGTAACCATGACTTTGAAATTTACGTGAACTTTAATTTATGCTAATTAAATGTACACGTGATGTGCACTTGGTATGTAACTCGCTTCACGTGAAAGATAAAGAGATGCGGTTTTCAAAATTAGATTCCCCATGTCCATATTAGTCTAAAAACAAATTTTTATTGATATTGGTTCATGGTAACCATGACTTTGAAATTTACGTGAACTTTAATTTATGCTAATTAAATGTACACGTGATGTGCACTTGGTATGTAACTCGCTTCACGTGAAAGATAAAGAGATGCGGTTTTCAAAATTAGATTCCCCATGTCCATATTAGTCTAAAAACAAATTTTTATTGATATTGGTGCATGGTAACCATGACTTTGAAATTTACGTGAACTTTAATTTATGCTAATTAAATGTACACGTGATGTGCACTTGGTATGTAACTCGCTTCACGTGAAAGATAAAGAGATGCGGTTTTCAAAATTAGATTCCCCATGTCCATATTAGTCTAAAAACAAATTTTTATTGATATTGGTTCATGGTAACCATGACTTTGAAATTTACGTGAACTTTAATTTATGCTAATTAAATGTACACGTGATGTGCACTTGGTATGTAACTCGCTTCACGTGAAAGATAAAGAGATGCGGTTTTCAAAATTAGATTCCCCATGTCCATATTAGTCTAAAAACAAATTTTTATTGATATTGGTTCATGGTAACCATGACTTTGAAATTTACGTGAACTTTAATTTATGCTAATTAAATGTACACGTGATGTGCACTTGGTATGTAACTCGCTTCACGTGAAAGATAAAGAGATGCGGTTTTCAAAATTAGATTCCCCATGTCCATATTAGTCTAAAAACAAATTTTTATTGATATTGGTTCATGGTAACCATGACTTTGAAATTTACGTGAACTTTAATTTATGCTAATTAAATGTACACGTGATGTGCACTTGGTATGTAACTCGCTTCACGTGAAAGATAAAGAGATGCGGTTTTCAAAATTAGATTCCCCATGTCCATATTAGTCTAAAAACAAATTTTTATTGATATTGGTTCATGGTAACCATGACTTTGAAATTTACGTGAACTTTAATTTATGCTAATTAAATGTACACGTGATGTGCACTTGGTATGTAACTCGCTTCACGTGAAAGATAAAGAGATGCGGTTTTCAAAATTAGATTCCCCATGTCCATATTAGTCTAAAAACAAATTTTTATTGATATTGGTTCATGGTAACCATGACTTTGAAATTTACGTGAACTTTGATTTATGCTAATTAAATGTACACGTGATGTGCACTTGGTATGTAACTCGCTTCACGTGAAAGATAAAGAGATGCGGTTTTCAAAATTAGATTCCCCATGTCCATATTAGTCTAAAAACAAATTTTTATTGATATTGGTTCATGGTAACCATGACTTTGAAATTTACGTGAACTTTAATTTATGCTAATTAAATGTACACGTGATGTGCACTTGGTATGTAACTCGCTTCACGTGAAAGATAAAGAGATGCGGTTTTCAAAATTAGATTCCCCATGTCCATATTAGTCTAAAAACAAATTTTTATTGATATTGGTTCATGGTAACCATGACTTTGAAATTTACGTGAACTTTGATTTATGCTAATTAAATGTACACGTGATGTGCACTTGGTATGTAACTCGCTTCACGTGAAAGATAAAGAGATGCGGTTTTCAAAATTAGATTCCCCATGTCCATATTAGTCTAAAAACAAATTTTTATTGATATTGGTTCATGGTAACCATGACTTTGAAATTTACGTGAACTTTAATTTATGCTAATTAAATGTACACGTGATGTGCACTTGGTATGTAACTCGCTTCACGTGAAAGATAAAGAGATGCGGTTTTCAAAATTAGATTCCCCATGTCCATATTAGTCTAAAAACAAATTTTTATTGATATTGGTTCATGGTAACCATGACTTTGAAATTTACGTGAACTTTAATTTATGCTAATTAAATGTACACGTGATGTGCACTTGGTATGTAACTCGCTTCACGTGAAAGATAAAGAGATGCGGTTTTCAAAATTAGATTCCCCATGTCCATATTAGTCTAAAAACAAATTTTTATTGATATTGGTTCATGGTAACCATGACTTTGAAATTTACGTGAACTTTAATTTATGCTAATTAAATGTACACGTGATGTGCACTTGGTATGTGACTCGCTTCACGTGAAAGATAAAGAGATGCGGTTTTCAAAATTAGATTCCCCATGTCCATATTAGTCTAAAAACAAATTTTTATTGATATTAGTTCATGGTAATCATGACTTTGAAATTTACGTGAACTTTAATTTATGCTAATTAAATGTACACGTGATGTGCACTTGGTATGTAACTCGCTTCACGTGAAAGATAAAGAGATGCGGTTTTCAAAATTAGATTCCCCATGTCCATATTAGTCTAAAAACAAATTTTTATTGATATTGGTGCATGGTAACCATGACTTTGAAATTTACGTGAACTTTAATTTATGCTAATTAAATGTACACGTGATGGGTCTAAAAACAGTCAAAAGTAGTCTAAAAACAAATTTTTATTGATATTGGTGCATGGTAACCATGACTTTGAAATTTACGTGAACTTTAATTTATGCTAATTAAATGTACACGTGATGTGCACTTGGTATGTAACTCGCTTCACGTGAAAGATAAAGAGATGCGGTTTTCAAAATTAGATTCCCCATGTCCATATTAGTCTAAAAACAAATTTTTATTGATATTGGTTCATGGTAACCATGACTTTGAAATTTACGTGAACTTTAATTTATGCTAATTAAATGTACACGTGATGTGCACTTGGTATGTAACTCGCTTCACGTGAAAGATAAAGAGATGCGGTTTTCAAAATTAGATTCCCCATGTCCATATTAGTCTAAAAACAAATTTTTATTGATATTGGTTCATGGTAACCATGACTTTGAAATTTACGTGAACTTTAATTTATGCTAATTAAATGTACACGTGATGTGCACTTGGTATGTAACTCGCTTCACGTGAAAGATAAAGAGATGTGGTTTTCAAAATTAGATTCCCCATGTCCATATTAGTCTAAAAACAAATTTTTATTGATATTGGTGCATGGTAACCATGACTTTGAAATTTACGTGAACTTTAATTTATGCTAATTAAATGTACACGTGATGTGCACTTGGTATGTAACTCGCTTCACGTGAAAGATAAAGAAATGCGGTTTTCAAAATTAGATTCCCCATGTCCATATTAGTCTAAAAACAAATTTTTATTGATATTGGTTCATGGTAACCATGACTTTGAAATTTACGTGAACTTTAATTTATGTTAATTAAATGTACACGTGATGTGCACTTGGTATGTAACTCGCTTCACGTGAAAGATAAAGAGATGCGGTTTTCAAAATTAGATTCCCCATGTCCATATTAGTCTAAAAACAAATTTTTATTGATATTGGTTCATGGTAACCATGACTTTGAAATTTACGTGAACTTTAATTTATGCTAATTAAATGTACACGTGATGTGCACTTGGTATGTAACTCGCTTCACGTGAAAGATAAAGAGATGCGGTTTTCAAAATTAGATTCCCCATGTCCATATTAGTCTAAAAACAAATTTTTATTGATATTGGTTCATGGTAACCATGACTTTGAAATTTACGTGAACTTTAATTTATGCTAATTAAATGTACACGTGATGTGCACTTGGTATGTAACTCGCTTCACGTGAAAGATAAAGAGATGCGGTTTTCAAAATCAGATTCCCCATGTCCATATTAGTCTAAAAACAAATTTTTATTGATATTGGTGCATGGTAACCATGACTTTGAAATTTACGTGAACTTTAATTTATGCTAATTAAATGTACACGTGATGTGCACTTGGTATGTAACTCGCTTCACGTGAAAGATAAAGAGATGCGGTTTTCAAAATTAGATTCCCCATGTCCATATTAGTCTAAAAACAAATTTTTATTGATATTGGTGCATAGTAACCATGACTTTGAAATTTACGTGAACTTTAATTTATGCTAATTAAATGTACACGTGATGTGCACTTGGTATGTAACTCGCTTCACGTGAAAGATAAAGAGATGCGGTTTTCAAAATTAGATTCCCCATGTCCATATTAGTCTAAAAACTAATTTTTATTGATATTGGTTCATGGTAACCATGACTTTGAAATTTACGTGAACTTTAATTTATGTTAATTAAATGTACACGTGATGTGCACTTGGTATGTAACTCGCTTCACGTGAAAGATAAAGAGATGCGGTTTTCAAAATTAGATTCCCCATGTCCATATTAGTCTAAAAACAAATTTTTATTGATATTGGTTCATGGTAACCATGACTTTGAAATTTACGTGAACTTTAATTTATGCTAATTAAATGTACACGTGATGTGCACTTGGTATGTAACTCGCTTCACGTGAAAGATAAAGAGATGCGGTTTTCAAAATTAGATTCCCCATGTCCATATTAGTCTAAAAACAAATTTTTATTGATATTGGTTCATGGTAACCATGACTTTGAAATTTACGTGAACTTTAATTTATGCTAATTAAATGTACACGTGATGTGCACTTGGTATGTAACTCGCTTCACGTGAAAGATAAAGAGATGCGGTTTTCAAAATCAGATTCCCCATGTCCATATTAGTCTAAAAACAAATTTTTATTGATATTGGTGCATGGTAACCATGACTTTGAAATTTACGTGAACTTTAATTTATGCTAATTAAATGTACACGTGATGTGCACTTGGTATGTAACTCGCTTCACGTGAAAGATAAAGAGATGCGGTTTTCAAAATTAGATTCCCCATGTCCATATTAGTCTAAAAACAAATTTTTATTGATATTGGTGCATAGTAACCATGACTTTGAAATTTACGTGAACTTTAATTTATGCTAATTAAATGTACACGTGATGTGCACTTGGTATGTAACTCGCTTCACGTGAAAGATAAAGAGATGCGGTTTTCAAAATTAGATTCCCCATGTCCATATTAGTCTAAAAACAAATTTTTATTGATATTGGTGCATGGTAACCATGACTTTGAAATTTACGTGAACTTTAATTTATGCTAATTAAATGTACACGTGATGTGCACTTGGTATGTAACTCGCTTCACGTGAAAGATAAAGAGATGCGGTTTTCAAAATTAGATTCCCCATGTCCATATTAGTCTAAAAACAAATTTTTATTGATATTGGTTCATGGTAACCATGACTTTGAAATTTACGTGAACTTTAATTTATGCTAATTAAATGTACACGTGATGTGCACTTGGTATGTAACTCGCTTCACGTGAAATATAAAGAGATGCGGTTTTCAAAATTAGATTCCCCATGTCCATATTAGTCTAAAAACAAATTTTTATTGATATTGGTTCATGGTAACCATGACTTTGAAATTTACGTGAACTTTAATTTATGCTAATTAAATGTACACGTGATGTGCACTTGGTATGTAACTCGCTTCACGTGAAAGATAAAGAGATGCGGTTTTCAAAATTAGATTCCCCATGTCCATATTAGTCTAAAAACAAATTTTTATTGATATTGGTGCATGGTAACCATGACTTTGAAATTTACGTGAACTTTAATTTATGCTAATTAAATGTACACGTGATGGGTCTAAAAACAGTCAAAAGTAGTCTAAAAACAAATTTTTATTGATATTGGTGCATGGTAACCATGACTTTGAAATTTACGTGAACTTTAATTTATGCTAATTAAATGTACACGTGATGTGCACTTGGTATGTAACTCGCTTCACGTGAAAGATAAAGAGATGCGGTTTTCAAAATTAGATTCCCCATGTCCATATTAGTCTAAAAACAAATTTTTATTGATATTGGTTCATGGTAACCATGACTTTGAAATTTACGTGAACTTTAATTTATGCTAATTAAATGTACACGTGATGTGCACTTGGTATGTAACTCGCTTCACGTGAAAGATAAAGAGATGCGGTTTTCAAAATTAGATTCCCCATGTCCATATTAGTCTAAAAACAAATTTTTATTGATATTGGTTCATGGTAACCATGACTTTGAAATTTACGTGAACTTTAATTTATGCTAATTAAATGTACACGTGATGTGCACTTGGTATGTAACTCGCTTCACGTGAAAGATAAAGAGATGCGGTTTTCAAAATTAGATTCCCCATGTCCATATTAGTCTAAAAACAAATTTTTATTGATATTGGTGCATGGTAACCATGACTTTGAAATTTACGTGAACTTTAATTTATGCTAATTAAATGTACACGTGATGTGCACTTGGTATGTAACTCGCTTCACGTGAAAGATATAGAGATGCGGTTTTCAAAATTAGATTCCCCATGTCCATATTAGTCTAAAAACAAATTTTTATTGATATTGGTTCATGGTAACCATGACTTTGAAATTTACGTGAACTTTAATTTATGCTAATTAAATGTACACGTGATGTGCACTTGGTATGTAACTCGCTTCACGTGAAAGATAAAGAGATGCGGTTTTCAAAATTAGATTCCCCATGTCCATATTAGTCTAAAAACAAATTTTTATTGATATTGGTTCATGGTAACCATGACTTTGAAATTTACGTGAACTTTAATTTATGCTAATTAAATGTACACGTGATGTGCACTTGGTATGTAACTCGCTTCACGTGAAAGATAAAGAGATGCGGTTTTCAAAATTAGATTCCCCATGTCCATATTAGTCTAAAAACAAATTTTTATTGATATTGGTTCATGGTAACCATGACTTTGAAATTTACGTGAACTTTAATTTATGCTAATTAAATGTACACGTGATGTGCACTTGGTATGTAACTCGCTTCACGTGAAAGATAAAGAGATGCGGTTTTCAAAATTAGATTCCCCATGTCCATATTAGTCTAAAAACAAATTTTTATTGATATTGGTTCATGGTAACCATGACTTTGAAATTTACGTGAACTTTAATTTATGCTAATTAAATGTACACGTGATGTGCACTTGGTATGTAACTCGCTTCACGTGAAAGATAAAGAGATGCGGTTTTCAAAATTAGATTCCCCATGTCCATATTAGTCTAAAAACAAATTTTTATTGATATTGGTGCATGGTAACCATGACTTTGAAATTTACGTGAACTTTAATTTATGCTAATTAAATGTACACGTGATGTGCACTTGGTATGTAACTCGCTTCACGTGAAAGATAAAGAGATGCGGTTTTCAAAATTAGATTCCCCATGTCCATATTAGTCTAAAAACAAATTTTTATTGATATTGGTTCATGGTAACCATGACTTTGAAATTTACGTGAACTTTGATTTATGCTAATTAAATGTACACGTGATGTGCACTTGGTATGTAACTCGCTTCACGTGAAAGATAAAGAGATGCGGTTTTCAAAATTAGATTCCCCATGTCCATATTAGTCTAAAAACAAATTTTTATTGATATTGGTTCATGGTAACCATGACTTTGAAATTTACGTGAACTTTAATTTATGCTAATTAAATGTACACGTGATGTGCACTTGGTATGTAACTCGCTTCACGTGAAAGATAAAGAGATGCGGTTTTCAAAATTAGATTCCCCATGTCCATATTAGTCTAAAAACAAATTTTTATTGATATTGGTTCATGGTAACCATGACTTTGAAATTTACGTGAACTTTAATTTATGCTAATTAAATGTACACGTGATGTGCACTTGGTATGTAACTCGCTTCACGTGAAAGATAAAGAGATGCGGTTTTCAAAATTAGATTCCCCATGTCCATATTAGTCTAAAAACAAATTTTTAATGATATTGGTTCATGGTAACCATGACTTTGAAATTTACGTGAACTTTAATTTATGCTAATTAAATGTACACGTGATGTGCACTTGGTATGTGACTCGCTTCACGTGAAAGATAAAGAGATGCGGTTTTCAAAATTAGATTCCCCATGTCCATATTAGTCTAAAAACAAATTTTTATTGATATTAGTTCATGGTAATCATGACTTTGAAATTTACGTGAACTTTAATTTATGCTAATTAAATGTACACGTGATGTGCACTTGGTATGTAACTCGCTTCACGTGAAAGATAAAGAGATGCGGTTTTCAAAATTAGATTCCCCATGTCCATATTAGTCTAAAAACAAATTTTTATTGATATTGGTGCATGGTAACCATGACTTTGAAATTTACGTGAACTTTAATTTATGCTAATTAAATGTACACGTGATGGGTCTAAAAACAGTCAAAAGTAGTCTAAAAACGAATTTTTATTGATATTGGTGCATGGTAACCATGACTTTGAAATTTACGTGAACTTTAATTTATGCTAATTAAATGTACACGTGATGTGCACTTGGTATGTAACTCGCTTCACGTGAAAGATAAAGAGATGCGGTTTTCAAAATTAGATTCCCCATGTCCATATTAGTCTAAAAACAAATTTTTATTGATATTGGTTCATGGTAACCATGACTTTGAAATTTACGTGAACTTTAATTTATGCTAATTAAATGTACACGTGATGTGCACTTGGTATGTAACTCGCTTCACGTGAAAGATAAAGAGATGCGGTTTTCAAAATTAGATTCCCCATGTCCATATTAGTCTAAAAACAAATTTTTATTGATATTGGTTCATGGTAACCATGACTTTGAAATTTACGTGAACTTTAATTTATGCTAATTAAATGTACACGTGATGTGCACTTGGTATGTAACTCGCTTCACGTGAAAGATAAAGAGATGTGGTTTTCAAAATTAGATTCCCCATGTCCATATTAGTCTAAAAACAAATTTTTATTGATATTGGTGCATGGTAACCATGACTTTGAAATTTACGTGAACTTTAATTTATGCTAATTAAATGTACACGTGATGTGCACTTGGTATGTAACTCGCTTCACGTGAAAGATAAAGAAATGCGGTTTTCAAAATTAGATTCCCCATGTCCATATTAGTCTAAAAACAAATTTTTATTGATATTGGTTCATGGTAACCATGACTTTGAAATTTACGTGAACTTTAATTTATGTTAATTAAATGTACACGTGATGTGCACTTGGTATGTAACTCGCTTCACGTGAAAGATAAAGAGATGCGGTTTTCAAAATTAGATTCCCCATGTCCATATTAGTCTAAAAACAAATTTTTATTGATATTGGTTCATGGTAACCATGACTTTGAAATTTACGTGAACTTTAATTTATGCTAATTAAATGTACACGTGATGTGCACTTGGTATGTAACTCGCTTCACGTGAAAGATAAAGAGATGCGGTTTTCAAAATTAGATTCCCCATGTCCATATTAGTCTAAAAACAAATTTTTATTGATATTGGTTCATGGTAACCATGACTTTGAAATTTACGTGAACTTTAATTTATGCTAATTAAATGTACACGTGATGTGCACTTGGTATGTAACTCGCTTCACGTGAAAGATAAAGAGATGCGGTTTTCAAAATCAGATTCCCCATGTCCATATTAGTCTAAAAACAAATTTTTATTGATATTGGTGCATGGTAACCATGACTTTGAAATTTACGTGAACTTTAATTTATGCTAATTAAATGTACACGTGATGTGCACTTGGTATGTAACTCGCTTCACGTGAAAGATAAAGAGATGCGGTTTTCAAAATTAGATTCCCCATGTCCATATTAGTCTAAAAACAAATTTTTATTGATATTGGTGCATAGTAACCATGACTTTGAAATTTACGTGAACTTTAATTTATGCTAATTAAATGTACACGTGATGTGCACTTGGTATGTAACTCGCTTCACGTGAAAGATAAAGAGATGCGGTTTTCAAAATTAGATTCCCCATGTCCATATTAGTCTTAAAACTAATTTTTATTGATATTGGTTCATGGTAACCATGACTTTGAAATTTACGTGAACTTTAATTTATGTTAATTAAATGTACACGTGATGTGCACTTGGTATGTAACTCGCTTCACGTGAAAGATAAAGAGATGCGGTTTTCAAAATTAGATTCCCCATGTCCATATTAGTCTAAAAACAAATTTTTATTGATATTGGTTCATGGTAACCATGACTTTGAAATTTACGTGAACTTTAATTTATGCTAATTAAATGTACACGTGATGTGCACTTGGTATGTAACTCGCTTCACGTGAAAGATAAAGAGATGCGGTTTTCAAAATTAGATTCCCCATGTCCATATTAGTCTAAAAACAAATTTTTATTGATATTGGTTCATGGTAACCATGACTTTGAAATTTACGTGAACTTTAATTTATGCTAATTAAATGTACACGTGATGTGCACTTGGTATGTAACTCGCTTCACGTGAAAGATAAAGAGATGCGGTTTTCAAAATCAGATTCCCCATGTCCATATTAGTCTAAAAACAAATTTTTATTGATATTGGTGCATGGTAACCATGACTTTGAAATTTACGTGAACTTTAATTTATGCTAATTAAATGTACACGTGATGTGCACTTGGTATGTAACTCGCTTCACGTGAAAGATAAAGAGATGCGGTTTTCAAAATTAGATTCCCCATGTCCATATTAGTCTAAAAACAAATTTTTATTGATATTGGTGCATAGTAACCATGACTTTGAAATTTACGTGAACTTTAATTTATGCTAATTAAATGTACACGTGATGTGCACTTGGTATGTAACTCGCTTCACGTGAAAGATAAAGAGATGCGGTTTTCAAAATTAGATTCCCCATGTCCATATTAGTCTAAAAACAAATTTTTATTGATATTGGTGCATGGTAACCATGACTTTGAAATTTACGTGAACTTTAATTTATGCTAATTAAATGTACACGTGATGTGCACTTGGTATGTAACTCGCTTCACGTGAAAGATAAAGAAATGCGGTTTTCAAAATTAGATTCCCCATGTCCATATTAGTCTAAAAACAAATTTTTATTGATATTGGTTCTTGGTAACCATGACTTTGAAATTTACGTGAACTTTAATTTATGCTAATTAAATGTACACGTGATGTGCACTTGGTATGTAACTCGCTTCACGTGAAAGATAAAGAGATGCGGTTTTCAAAATTAGATTCCCCATGTCCATATTAGTCTAAAAACAAATTTTTATTGATATTGGTGCATGGTAACCATGACTTTGAAATTTACGTGAACTTTAATTTATGCTAATTAAATGTACACGTGATGTGCACTTGGTATGTAACTCGCTTCACGTGAAAGATAAAGAAATGCGGTTTTCAAAATTAGATTCCCCATGTCCATATTAGTCTAAAAACAAATTTTTATTGATATTGGTTCTTGGTAACCATGACTTTGAAATTTACGTGAACTTTAATTTATGCTAATTAAATGTACACGTGATGTGCACTTGGTATGTAACTCGCTTCACGTGAAAGATAAAGAGATGCGGTTTTCAAAATTAGATTCCCCATGTCCATATTAGTCTAAAAACAAATTTTTATTGATATTGGTGCATGGTAACCATGACTTTGAAATTTACGTGAACTTTAATTTATGCTAATTAAATGTACACGTGATGTGCACTTGGTATGTAAATCGCTTCACGTGAAAGATAAAGAGATGCGGTTTTCAAAATTAGATTCCCCATGTCCATATTAGTCTAAAAACAAATTTTTATTGATATTGGTTCATGGTAACCATGACTTTGAAATTTACGTGAACTTTAATTTATGCTAATTAAATGTACACGTGATGTGCACTTGGTATGTAACTCGCTTCACGTGAAAGATAAAGAGATGCGGTTTTCAAAATTAGATTCCCCATGTCCATATTAGTCTAAAAACAAATTTTTATTGATATTGGTTCATGGTAACCATGACTTTGAAATTTACGTGAACTTTAATTTATGCTAATTAAATGTACACGTGATGTGCACTTGGTATGTAACTCGCTTCACCTGAAAGATAAAGAGATGCGGTTTTCAAAATTAGATTCCCCATGTCCATATTAGTCTAAAAACAAATTTTTATTGATATTGGTGCATGGTAACCATGACTTTGAAATTTACGTGAACTTTAATTTATGCTAATTAAATGTACACGTGATGTGCACTTGGTATGTAACTCGCTTCACGTGAAAGATAAAGAAATGCGGTTTTCAAAATTAGATTCCCCATGTCCATATTAGTCTAAAAACAAATTTTTATTGATATTGGTTCATGGTAACCATGACTTTGAAATTTACGTGAACTTTAATTTATGCTAATTAAATGTACACGTGATGTGCACTTGGTATGTAACTCGCTTCACGTGAAAGATAAAGAGATGCGGTTTTCAAAATTAGATTCCCCATGTCCATATTAGTCTAAAAACAAATTTTTATTGATATTGGTTCATGGTAACCATGACTTTGAAATTTACGTGAACTTTAATTTATGCTAATTAAATGTACACGTGATGTGCACTTGGTATGTAACTCGCTTCACGTGAAAGATAAAGAGATGCGGTTTTCAAAATTAGATTCCCCATGTCCATATTAGTCTAAAAACAAATTTTTATTGATATTGGTGCATGGTAACCATGACTTTGAAATTTACGTGAACTTTAATTTATGCTAATTAAATGTACACGTGATGTGCACTTGGTATGTAACTCGCTTCACGTGAAAGATAAAGAGATGCGGTTTTCAAAATTAGATTCCCCATGTCCATATTAGTCTAAAAACAAATTTTTATTGATATTGGTTCATGGTAACCATGACTTTGAAATTTACGTGAACTTTAATTTATGCTAATTAAATGTACACGTGATGTGCACTTGGTATGTAACTCGCTTCACGTGAAAGATAAAGAGATGCGGTTTTCAAAATTAGATTCCCCATGTCCATATTAGTCTAAAAACAAATTTTTATTGATATTGGTTCATGGTAACCATGACTTTGAAATTTACGTGAACTTTAATTTATGCTAATTAAATGTACACGTGATGTGCACTTGGTATGTAACTCGCTTCACGTGAAAGATAAAGAGATGCGGTTTTCAAAATTAGATTCCCCATGTCCATATTAGTCTAAAAACAAATTTTTATTGATATTGGTTCATGGTAACCATGACTTTGAAATTTACGTGAACTTTAATTTATGCTAATTAAATGTACACGTGATGTGCACTTGGTATGTAACTCGCTTCACGTGAAAGATAAAGAGATGCGGTTTTCAAAATTAGATTCCCCATGTCCATATTAGTCTAAAAACAAATTTTTATTGATATTAGTTCATGGTAATCATGACTTTGAAATTTACGTGAACTTTAATTTATGCTAATTAAATGTACACGTGATGTGCACTTGGTATGTAACTCGCTTCACGTGAAAGATAAAGAGATGCGGTTTTCAAAATTAGATTCCCCATGTCCATATTAGTCTAAAAACAAATTTTTATTGATATTGGTGCATGGTAACCATGACTTTGAAATTTACGTGAACTTTAATTTATGCTAATTAAATGTACACGTGATGGGTCTAAAAACAGTCAAAAGTAGTCTAAAAACAAATTTTTATTGATATTGGTGCATGGTAACCATGACTTTGAAATTTACGTGAACTTTAATTTATGCTAATTAAATGTACACGTGATGTGCACTTGGTATGTAACTCGCTTCACGTGAAAGATAAAGAGATGCGGTTTTCAAAATTAGATTCCCCATGTCCATATTAGTCTAAAAACAAATTTTTATTGATATTGGTTCATGGTAACCATGACTTTGAAATTTACGTGAACTTTAATTTATGCTAATTAAATGTACACGTGATGTGCACTTGGTATGTAACTCGCTTCACGTGAAAGATAAAGAGATGCGGTTTTCAAAATTAGATTCCCCATGTCCATATTAGTCTAAAAACAAATTTTTATTGATATTGGTTCATGGTAACCATGACTTTGAAATTTACGTGAACTTTAATTTATGCTAATTAAATGTACACGTGATGTGCACTTGGTATGTAACTCGCTTCACGTGAAAGATAAAGAGATGCGGTTTTCAAAATTAGATTCCCCATGTCCATATTAGTCTAAAAACAAATTTTTATTGATATTGGTTCATGGTAACCATGACTTTGAAATTTACGTGAACTTTAATTTATGCTAATTAAATGTACACGTGATGTGCACTTGGTATGTAACTCGCTTCACGTGAAAGATAAAGAGATGCGGTTTTCAAAATTAGATTCCCCATGTCAATATTAGTCTAAAAACAAATTTTTATTGATATTGGTTCATGGTAACCATGACTTTGAAATTTACGTGAACTTTAATTTATGTTAATTAAATGTACACGTGATGTGCACTTGGTATGTAACTCGCTTCACGTGAAAGATAAAGAGATGCGGTTTTCAAAATTAGATTCCCCATGTCCATATTAGTCTAAAAACAAATTTTTATTGATATTGGTTCATGGTAACCATGACTTTGAAATTTACGTGAACTTTAATTTATGCTAATTAAATGTACACGTGATGTGCACTTGGTATGTAACTCGCTTCACGTGAAAGATAAAGAGATGCGGTTTTCAAAATTAGATTCCCCATGTCCATATTAGTCTAAAAACAAATTTTTATTGATATTGGTTCATGGTAACCATGACTTTGAAATTTACGTGAACTTTAATTTATGCTAATTAAATGTACACGTGATGTGCACTTGGTATGTAACTCGCTTCACGTGAAAGATAAAGAGATGCGGTTTTCAAAATCAGATTCCCCATGTCCATATTAGTCTAAAAACAAATTTTTATTGATATTGGTGCATGGTAACCATGACTTTGAAATTTACGTGAACTTTAATTTATGCTAATTAAATGTACACGTGATGTGCACTTGGTATGTAACTCGCTTCACGTGAAAGATAAAGAGATGCGGTTTTCAAAATTAGATTCCCCATGTCCATATTAGTCTAAAAACAAATTTTTATTGATATTGGTGCATAGTAACCATGACTTTGAAATTTACGTGAACTTTAATTTATGCTAATTAAATGTACACGTGATGTGCACTTGGTATGTAACTCGCTTCACGTGAAAGATAAAGAGATGCGGTTTTCAAAATTAGATTCCCCATGTCCATATTAGTCTAAAAACAAATTTTTATTGATATTGGTGCATGGTAACCATGACTTTGAAATTTACGTGAACTTTAATTTATGCTAATTAAATGTACACGTGATGTGCACTTGGTATGTAACTCGCTTCACGTGAAAGATAAAGAAATGCGGTTTTCAAAATTAGATTCCCCATGTCCATATTAGTCTAAAAACAAATTTTTATTGATATTGGTTCTTGGTAACCATGACTTTGAAATTTACGTGAACTTTAATTTATGCTAATTAAATGTACACGTGATGTGCACTTGGTATGTAACTCGCTTCACGTGAAAGATAAAGAGATGCGGTTTTCAAAATTAGATTCCCCATGTCCATATTAGTCTAAAAACAAATTTTTATTGATATTGGTGCATGGTAACCATGACTTTGAAATTTACGTGAACTTTAATTTATGCTAATTAAATGTACACGTGATGTGCACTTGGTATGTAACTCGCTTCACGTGAAAGATAAAGAAATGCGGTTTTCAAAATTAGATTCCCCATGTCCATATTAGTCTAAAAACAAATTTTTATTGATATTGGTTCTTGGTAACCATGACTTTGAAATTTACGTGAACTTTAATTTATGCTAATTAAATGTACACGTGATGTGCACTTGGTATGTAACTCGCTTCACGTGAAAGATAAAGAGATGCGGTTTTCAAAATTAGATTCCCCATGTCCATATTAGTCTAAAAACAAATTTTTATTGATATTGGTGCATGGTAACCATGACTTTGAAATTTACGTGAACTTTAATTTATGCTAATTAAATGTACACGTGATGTGCACTTGGTATGTAACTCGCTTCACGTGAAAGATAAAGAGATGCGGTTTTCAAAATTAGATTCCCCATGTCCATATTAGTCTAAAAACAAATTTTTATTGATATTGGTTCATGGTAACCATGACTTTGAAATTTACGTGAACTTTAATTTATGCTAATTAAATGTACACGTGATGTGCACTTGGTATGTAACTCGCTTCACGTGAAAGATAAAGAGATGCGGTTTTCAAAATTAGATTCCCCATGTCCATATTAGTCTAAAAACAAATTTTTATTGATATTGGTTCATGGTAACCATGACTTTGAAATTTACGTGAACTTTAATTTATGCTAATTAAATGTACACGTGATGTGCACTTGGTATGTAACTCGCTTCACCTGAAAGATAAAGAGATGCGGTTTTCAAAATTAGATTCCCCATGTCCATATTAGTCTAAAAACAAATTTTTATTGATATTGGTGCATGGTAACCATGACTTTGAAATTTACGTGAACTTTAATTTATGCTAATTAAATGTACACGTGATGTGCACTTGGTATGTAACTCGCTTCACGTGAAAGATAAAGAAATGCGGTTTTCAAAATTAGATTCCCCATGTCCATATTAGTCTAAAAACAAATTTTTATTGATATTGGTTCATGGTAACCATGACTTTGAAATTTACGTGAACTTTAATTTATGCTAATTAAATGTACACGTGATGTGCACTTGGTATGTAACTCGCTTCACGTGAAAGATAAAGAGATGCGGTTTTCAAAATTAGATTCCCCATGTCCATATTAGTCTAAAAACAAATTTTTATTGATATTGGTTCATGGTAACCATGACTTTGAAATTTACGTGAACTTTAATTTATGCTAATTAAATGTACACGTGATGTGCACTTGGTATGTAACTCGCTTCACGTGAAAGATAAAGAGATGCGGTTTTCAAAATTAGATTCCCCATGTCCATATTAGTCTAAAAACAAATTTTTATTGATATTGGTGCATGGTAACCATGACTTTGAAATTTACGTGAACTTTAATTTATGCTAATTAAATGTACACGTGATGTGCACTTGGTATGTAACTCGCTTCACGTGAAAGATAAAGAGATGCGGTTTTCAAAATTAGATTCCCCATGTCCATATTAGTCTAAAAACAAATTTTTATTGATATTGGTTCATGGTAACCATGACTTTGAAATTTACGTGAACTTTAATTTATGCTAATTAAATGTACACGTGATGTGCACTTGGTATGTAACTCGCTTCACGTGAAAGATAAAGAGATGCGGTTTTCAAAATTAGATTCCCCATGTCCATATTAGTCTAAAAACAAATTTTTATTGATATTGGTTCATGGTAACCATGACTTTGAAATTTACGTGAACTTTAATTTATGCTAATTAAATGTACACGTGATGTGCACTTGGTATGTAACTCGCTTCACGTGAAAGATAAAGAGATGCGGTTTTCAAAATTAGATTCCCCATGTCCATATTAGTCTAAAAACAAATTTTTATCGATATTGGTTCATGGTAACCATGACTTTGAAATTTACGTGAACTTTAATTTATGCTAATTAAATGTACACGTGATGTGCACTTGGTATGTAACTCGCTTCACGTGAAAGATAAAGAGATGCGGTTTTCAAAATTAGATTCCCCATGTCCATATTAGTCTAAAAACAAATTTTTATTGATATTAGTTCATGGTAATCATGACTTTGAAATTTACGTGAACTTTAATTTATGCTAATTAAATGTACACGTGATGTGCACTTGGTATGTAACTCGCTTCACGTGAAAGATAAAGAGATGAGGTTTTCAAAATTAGATTCCCCATGTCCATATTAGTCTAAAAACAAATTTTTATTGATATTGGTTCATGGTAACCATGACTTTGAAATTTACGTGAACTTTAATTAATGCTAATTAAATGTACACGTGATGTGCACTTGGTATGTAACTCGCTTCACGTGAAAGATAAAGAGATGCGGTTTTCAAAATTAGATTCCCCATGTCCATATTAGTCTAAAAACAAATTTTTATTGATATTGGTGCATGGTAACCATGACTTTGAAATTTACGTGAACTTTAATTTATGCTAATTAAATGTACACGTGATGTGCACTTGGTATGTAACTCGCTTCACGTGAAAGATGAAGAGATGCGGTTTTCAAAATTAGATTCCTCATGTCCATATTAGTCTAAAAACAAATTTTTATTGATATTGGTGCATGGTAACCATGACTTTGAAATTTACGTGAACTTTAATTTATGCTAATTAAATGTACACGTGATGTGCACTTGGTATGTAACTCGCTTCACGTGAAAGATAAAGAGATGCGGTTTTCAAAATTAGATTCCCCATGTCCATATTAGTCTAAAAACAAATTTTTATTGATATTGGTGCATGGTAACCATGACTTTGAAATTTACGTGAACTTTAATTTATGCTAATTAAATGTACACGTGATGTGCACTTGGTATGTAACTCGCTTCACGTGAAAGATAAAGAGATGCGGTTTTCAAAATTAGATTCCCCATGTCCATATTAGTCTAAAAACAAATTTTTATTGATATTGGTTCATGGTAACCATGACTTTGAAATTTACGTGAACTTTGATTTATGCTAATTAAATGTACACGTGATGTGCACTTGGTATGTAACTCGCTTCACGTGAAAGATAAAGAGATGCGGTTTTCAAAATTAGATTCCCCATGTCCATATTAGTCTAAAAACAAATTTTTATTGATATTGGTGCATGGTAACCATGACTTTGAAATTTACGTGAACTTTAATTTATGCTAATTAAATGTACACGTGATGTGCACTTGGTATGTAACTCGCTTCACGTGAAAGATGAAGAGATGCGGTTTTCAAAATTAGATTCCTCATGTCCATATTAGTCTAAAAACAAATTTTTATTGATATTGGTGCATGGTAACCATGACTTTGAAATTTACGTGAACTTTAATTTATGCTAATTAAATGTACACGTGATGTGCACTTGGTATGTAACTCGCTTCACGTGAAAGATAAAGAGATGCGGTTTTCAAAATTAGATTCCCCATGTCCATATTAGTCTAAAAACAAATTTTTATTGATATTGGTGCATGGTAACCATGACTTTGAAATTTACGTGAACTTTAATTTATGCTAATTAAATGTACACGTGATGTGCACTTGGTATGTAACTCGCTTCACGTGAAAGATAAAGAGATGCGGTTTTCAAAATTAGATTCCCCATGTCCATATTAGTCTAAAAACAAATTTTTATTGATATTGGTTCATGGTAACCATGACTTTGAAATTTACGTGAACTTTAATTTATGCTAATTAAATGTACACGTGATGTGCACTTGGTATGTAACTCGCTTCACGTGAAAGATAAAGAGATGCGGTTTTCAAAATTAGATTCCCCATGTCCATATTAGTCTAAAAACAAATTTTTATTGATATTAGTTCATGGTAACCATGACTTTGAAATTTACGTGAACTTTAATTTATGCTAATTAAATGTACACGTGATGTGCACTTGGTATGTAACTCGCTTCACGTGAAAGATAAAGAGATGAGGTTTTCAAAATTAGATTCCCCATGTCCATATTAGTCTAAAAACAAATTTTTATTGATATTGGTTCATGGTAACCATGACTTTGAAATTTACGTGAACTTTAATTAATGCTAATTAAATGTACACGTGATGTGCACTTGGTATGTAACTCGCTTCACGTGAAAGATAAAGAGATGCGGTTTTCAAAATTAGATTCCCCATGTCCATATTAGTCTAAAAACAAATTTTTATTGATATTGGTGCATGGTAACCATGACTTTGAAATTTACGTGAACTTTAATTTATGCTAATTAAATGTACACGTGATGTGCACTTGGTATGTAACTCGCTTCACGTGAAAGATGAAGAGATGCGGTTTTCAAAATTAGATTCCTCATGTCCATATTAGTCTAAAAACAAATTTTTATTGATATTGGTGCATGGTAACCATGACTTTGAAATTTACGTGAACTTTAATTTATGCTAATTAAATGTACACGTGATGTGCACTTGGTATGTAACTCGCTTAACGTGAAAGATAAAGAGATGCGGTTTTCAAAATTAGATTCCCCATGTCCATATTAGTCTAAAAACAAATTTTTATTGATATTGGTGCATGGTAACCATGACTTTGAAATTTACGTGAACTTTAATTTATGCTAATTAAATGTACACGTGATGTGCACTTGGTATGTAACTCGCTTCACGTGAAAGATAAAGAGATGCGGTTTTCAAAATTAGATTCCCCATGTCCATATTAGTCTAAAAACAAATTTTTATTGATATTGGTTCATGGTAACCATGACTTTGAAATTTACGTGAACTTTAATTTATGCTAATTAAATGTACACGTGATGTGCACTTGGTATGTAACTCGCTTCACGTGAAAGATAAAGAGATGCGGTTTTCAAAATTAGATTCCCCATGTCCATATTAGTCTAAAAACAAATTTTTATTGATATTAGTTCATGGTAACCATGACTTTGAAATTTACGTGAACTTTAATTTATGCTAATTAAATGTACACGTGATGTGCACTTGGTATGTAACTCGCTTCACGTGAAAGATAAAGAGATGAGGTTTTCAAAATTAGATTCCCCATGTCCATATTAGTCTAAAAACAAATTTTTATTGATATTGGTTCATGGTAACCATGACTTTGAAATTTACGTGAACTTTAATTAATGCTAATTAAATGTACACGTGATGTGCACTTGGTATGTAACTCGCTTCACGTGAAAGATAAAGAGATGCGGTTTTCAAAATTAGATTCCCCATGTCCATATTAGTCTAAAAACAAATTTTTATTGATATTGGTTCATGGTAACCATGACTTTGAAATTTACGTGAACTTTAATTTATGCTAATTAAATGTACACGTGATGTGCACTTGGTATGTAACTCGCTTCACGTGAAAGATAAAGAGATGCGGTTTTCAAAATTAGATTCCCCATGTCCATATTAGTCTAAAAACAAATTTTTATTGATATTGGTGCATGGTAACCATGACTTTGAAATTTACGTGAACTTTAATTTATGCTAATTAAATGTACACGTGATGTGCACTTGGTATGTAACTCGCTTCACGTGAAAGATGAAGAGATGCGGTTTTCAAAATTAGATTCCCCATGTCCATATTAGTCTAAAAACAAATTTTTATTGATATTGGTGCATGGTAACCATGACTTTGAAATTTACGTGAACTTTAATTTATGCTAATTAAATGTACACGTGATGTGCACTTGGTATGTAACTCGCTTCACGTGAAAGATGAAGAGATGCGGTTTTCATAATTAGATTCCCCATGTCCATATTAGTCTAAAAACAAATTTTTATTGATATTGGTGCATGGTAACCATGACTTTGAAATTTACGTGAACTTTAATTTATGCTAATTAAATGTACACGTGATGTGCACTTGGTATGTAACTCGCTTCACGTGAAAGATGAAGAGATGCGGTTTTCAAAATTAGATTCCCCATGTCCATATTAGTCTAAAAACAAATTTTTATTGATATTGGTGCATGGTAACCATGACTTTGAAATTTACGTGAACTTTAATTTATGCTAATTAAATGTACACGTGATGTGCACTTGGTATGTAACTCTCTTCACGTGAAAGATAAAGAGATGCGGTTTTCAAAATTAGATTCCCCATGTCCATATTAGTCTAAAAACAAATTTTTATTGATATTGGTGCATGGTAACCATGACTTTGAAATTTACGTGAACTTTAATTTATGCTAATTAAATGTACACGTGATGTGCACTTAGTATGTTACTCGCTTCACGTGAATGATAAAGAGATGCGGTTTTCAAAATTAGATTCCCCATGTCCATATTAGTCTAAAAACAAATATTAATTGATATTGGTTCATGGTAACCATGACTTTGAAATTTACGTGAACTTTAATTTATGCTAATTAAATGTACACGTGATGTGCACTTGGTATGTAACTCGCTTCACGTGAAAGATAAAGAGATGCGGTTTTCAAAATTAGATTCCCCATGTCCATATTAGTCTAAAAACAAATTTTTATTGATATTGGTTCATGGTAACCATGACTTTGAAATTTACGTGAACTTTAATTTATGTTAATTAAATGTACACGTGATGTGCACTTGGTAT
Source organism: Auanema rhodensis (assembly GCA_964057225.1). Classification (NCBI taxonomy): domain Eukaryota; kingdom Metazoa; phylum Nematoda; class Chromadorea; order Rhabditida; family Rhabditidae; genus Auanema; species Auanema rhodense. The sequence goes on along the minus strand of OZ059899.1, from coordinate 517,973 downwards.
GTAACTCGCTTCACGTGAAAGATAAAGAGATGCGGTTTTCAAAATTAGATTCCCCATGTCCATATTAGTCTAAAAACAAATTTTTATTGATATTGGTGCATGGTAACCATGACTTTGAAATTTACGTGAACTTTAATTTATGCTAATTAAATGTACACGTGATGTGCACTTGGTATGTAACTCGCTTCACGTGAAAGATAAAGAGATGCGGTTTTCAAAATTAGATTCCCCATGTCCATATTAGTCTAAAAACAAATTTTTATTGATATTGGTGCATGGTAACCATGACTTTGAAATTTACGTGAACTTTAATTTATGCTAATTAAATGTACACGTGATGTGCACTTGGTATGTAACTCGCTTCACGTGAAAGATAAAGAGATGCGGTTTTCAAAATTAGATTCCCCATGTCCATATTAGTCTAAAAACAAATATTAATTGATATTGGTTCATGGTAACCATGACTTTGAAATTTACGTGAACTTTAATTTATGCTAATTAAATGTACACGTGATGTGCACTTGGTATGTAACTCGCTTCACGTGAAAGATAAAGAGATGCGGTTTTCAAAATTAGATTCCCCATGTCCATATTAGTCTAAAAACAAATTTTTATTGATATTGGTTCATGGTAACCATGACTTTGAAATTTACGTGAACTTTAATTTATGTTAATTAAATGTACACGTGATGTGCACTTGGTATGTAACTCGCTTCACGTGAAAGATAAAGAGATGCGGTTTTCAAAATTAGATTCCCCATGTCCATATTAGTCTAAAAACAAATTTTTATTGATATTGGTGCATGGTAACCATGACTTTGAAATTTACGTGAACTTTAATTTATGCTAATTAAATGTACACGTGATGTGCACTTGGTATGTAACTCGCTTCACGTGAAAGATAAAGAGATGCGGTTTTCAAAATTAGATTCCCCATGTCCATATTAGTCTAAAAACAAATTTTTATTGATATTGGTTCATGGTAACCATGACTTTGAAATTTACGTGAACTTTAATTTATGTTAATTAAATGTACACGTGATGTGCACTTGGTATGTAACTCGCTTCACGTGAAAGATAAAGAGATGCGGTTTTCAAAATTAGATTCCCCATGTCCATATTAGTCTAAAAACAAATATTAATTGATATTGGTTCATGGTAACCATGACTTTGAAATTTACGTGAACTTTAATTTATGCTAATTAAATGTACACGTGATGTGCACTTGGTATGTAACTCGCTTCACGTGAAAGATAAAGAGATGCGGTTTTCAAAATTAGATTCCCCATGTCCATATTAGTCTAAAAACAAATTTTTATTGATATTGGTGCATGGTAACCATGACTTTGAAATTTACGTGAACTTTAATTTATGCTAATTAAATGTACACGTGATGTGCACTTGGTATGTAACTCGCTTCACGTGAAAGATAAAAAGATGCGGTTTTCAAAATTAGATTCCCCATGTCCATATTAGTCTAAAAACAAATTTTTATTGATATTGGTTCATGGTAACCATGACATTGAAATTTACGTGAACTTTGATTTATGCTAATTAAATGTACACGTGATGTGCACTTGGTATGTAACTCGCTTCACGTGAAAGATAAAGAGATGCGGTTTTCAAAATTAGATTCCCCATGTCCATATTAGTCTAAAAACAAATTTTTATTGATATTGGTTCATGGTAACCATGACTTTGAAATTTACGTGAACTTTAATTTATGCTAATTAAATGTACACGTGATGTGCACTTGGTATGTAACTCGCTTCACGTGAAAGATAAAGAGATGCGGTTTTCAAAATTAGATTCCCCATGTCCATATTAGTCTAAAAACAAATTTTTATTGATATTGGTGCATGGTAACCATGACTTTGAAATTTACGTGAACTTTAATTTATGCTAATTAAATGTACACGTGATGGGTCTAAAAACAGTCAAAAGTAGTCTAAAAACAAATTTTTATTGATATTGGTGCATGGTAACCATGACTTTGAAATTTACGTGAACTTTAATTTATGCTAATTAAATGTACACGTGATGTGCACTTGGTATGTAACTCGCTTCACGTGAAAGATAAAGAGATGCGGTTTTCAAAATTAGATTCCCCATGTCCATATTAGTCTAAAAACAAATTTTTATTGATATTGGTTCATGGTAACCATGACTTTGAAATTTACGTGAACTTTAATTTATGCTAATTAAATGTACACGTGATGTGCACTTGGTATGTAACTCGCTTCACGTGAAAGATAAAGAGATGCGGTTTTCAAAATTAGATTCCCCATGTCCATATTAGTCTAAAAACAAATTTTTATTGATATTGGTGCATGGTAACCATGACTTTGAAATTTACGTGAACTTTAATTTATGCTAATTAAATGTACACGTGATGTGCACTTGGTATGTAACTCGCTTCACGTGAAAGATAAAAAGATGCGGTTTTCAAAATTAGATTCCCCATGTCCATATTAGTCTAAAAACAAATTTTTATTGATATTGGTTCATGGTAACCATGACATTGAAATTTACGTGAACTTTGATTTATGCTAATTAAATGTACACGTGATGTGCACTTGGTATGTAACTCGCTTCACGTGAAAGATAAAGAGATGCGGTTTTCAAAAGTAGATTCCCCATGTCCATATTAGTCTAAAAACAAATTTTTATTGATATTGGTTCATGGTAACCATGACTTTGAAATTTACGTGAACTTTAATTTATGCTAATTAAATGTACACGTGATGTGCACTTGGTATGTAACTCGCTTCACGTGAAAGATAAAGAGATGCGGTTTTCAAAATTAGATTCCCCATGTCCATATTAGTCTAAAAACAAATTTTTATTGATATTGGTTCATGGTAACCATGACTTTGAAATTTACGTGAACTTTAATTTATGCTAATTAAATGTACACGTGATGTGCACTTGGTATGTAACTCGCTTCACGTGAAAGATAAAGAGATGCGGTTTTCAAAATTAGATTCCCCATGTCCATATTAGTCTAAAAACAAATTTTTATTGATATTGGTTCATGGTAACCATGACTTTGAAATTTACGTGAACTTTAATTTATGCTAATTAAATGTACACGTGATGTGCACTTGGTATGTAACTCGCTTCACGTGAAAGATAAAGAGATGCGGTTTTCAAAATTAGATTCCCCATGTCCATTTTAGTCTAAAAACAAATTTTTATTGATATTGGTGCATGGTAACCATGACTTTGAAATTTACGTGAACTTTAATTTATGCTAATTAAATGTACACGTGATGTGCACTTGGTATGTAACTCGCTTCACGTGAAAGATAAAGAGATGCGGTTTTCAAAATTAGATTCCCCATGTCCATATTAGTCTAAAAACAAATTTTTATTGATATTGGTGCATGGTAACCATGACTTTGAAATTTACGTGAACTTTAATTTATGCTAATTAAATATACACGTGATGTGCACTTGGTATGTAACTCGCTTCACGTGAAAGATAAAGAGATGCGGTTTTCAAAATTAGATTCCCCATGTCCATATTAGTCTAAAAACAAATTTTTATTGATATTGGTGCATGGTAACCATGACTTTGAAATTTACGTGAACTTTAATTTATGCTAATTAAATGTACACGTGATGTGCACTTGGTATGTAACTCGCTTCACGTGAAAGATAAAAAGATGCGGTTTTCAAAATTAGATTCCCCATGTCCATATTAGTCTAAAAACAAATTTTTATTGATATTGGTTCATGGTAACCATGACATTGAAATTTACGTGAACTTTGATTTATGCTAATTAAATGTACACGTGATGTGCACTTGGAATGTAACTCGCTTCACGTGAAAGATAAAGAGATGCGGTTTTCAAAATTAGATTCCCCATGTCCATATTAGTCTAAAAACAAATTTTTATTGATATTGGTTCATGGTAACCATGACTTTGAAATTTACGTGAACTTTAATTTATGCTAATTAAATGTACACGTGATGTGCACTTGGTATGTAACTCGCTTCACGTGAAAGATAAAGAGATGCGGTTTTCAAAATTAGATTCCCCATGTCCATATTAGTCTAAAAACAAATTTTTATTGATATTGGTTCATGGTAACCATGACTTTGAAATTTACGTGAACTTTAATTTATGCTAATTAAATGTACACGTGATGTGCACTTGGTATGTAACTCGCTTCACGTGAAAGATAAAGAGATGCGGTTTTCAAAATTAGATTCCCCATGTCCATATTAGTCTAAAAACAAATTTTTATTGATATTGGTTCATGGTAACCATGACTTTGAAATTTACGTGAACTTTAATTTATGCTAATTAAATGTACACGTGATGTGCACTTGGTATGTAACTCGCTTCACGTGAAAGATAAAGAGATGCGGTTTTCAAAATTAGATTCCCCATGTCCATTTTAGTCTAAAAACAAATTTTTATTGATATTGGTGCATGGTAACCATGACTTTGAAATTTACGTGAACTTTAATTTATGCTAATTAAATGTACACGTGATGTGCACTTGGTATGTAACTCGCTTCACGTGAAAGATAAAGAGATGCGGTTTTCAAAATTAGATTCCCCATGTCCATATTAGTCTAAAAACAAATTTTTATTGATATTGGTTCATGGTAACCATGACTTTGAAATTTACGTGAACTTTGATTTATGCTAATTAAATGTACACGTGATGTGCACTTGGTATGTAACTCGCTTCACGTGAAAGATAAAGAGATGCGGTTTTCAAAATTAGATTCCCCATGTCCATATTAGTCTAAAAACAAATTTTTATTGATATTGGTTCATGGTAACCATGACTTTGAAATTTACGTGAACTTTAATTTATGCTAATTAAATGTACACGTGATGTGCACTTGGTATGTAACTCGCTTCACGTGAAAGATAAAGAGATGCGGTTTTCAAAATTAGATTCCCCATGTCCATATTAGTCTAAAAACAAATTTTTATTGATATTGGTTCATGGTAACCATGACTTTGAAATTTACGTGAACTTTAATTTATGCTAATTAAATGTACACGTGATGTGCACTTGGTATGTAACTCGCTTCACGTGAAAGATAAAGAGATGCGGTTTTCAAAATTAGATTCCCCATGTCCATATTAGTCTAAAAACAAATTTTTATTGATATTGGTTCATGGTAACCATGACTTTGAAATTTACGTGAACTTTAATTTATGCTAATTAAATGTACACGTGATGTGCACTTGGTATGTAACTCGCTTCACGTGAAAGATAAAGAGATGCGGTTTTCAAAATTAGATTCCCCATGTCCATATTAGTCTAAAAACAAATTTTTATTGATATTGGTGCATGGTAACCATGACTTTGAAATTTACGTGAACTTTAATTTATGCTAATTAAATGTACACGTGATGTGCACTTGGTATGTAACTCGCTTCACGTGAAAGATAAAGAGATGCGGTTTTCAAAATTAGATTCCCCATGTCCATATTAGTCTAAAAACAAATTTTTATTGATATTGGTTCATGGTAACCATGACTTTGAAATTTACGTGAACTTTAATTTATGCTAATTAAATGTACACGTGATGTGCACTTGGTATGTAACTCGCTTCACGTGAAAGATAAAGAGATGCGGTTTTCAAAATTAGATTCCCCATGTCCATATTAGTCTAAAAACAAATTTTTATTGATATTGGTGCATGGTAACCATGACTTTGAAATTTACGTGAACTTTAATTTATGCTAATTAAATGTACACGTGATGTGCACTTAGTATGTTACTCGCTTCACGTGAATGATAAAGAGATGCGGTTTTCAAAATTAGATTCCCCATGTCCATATTAGTCTAAAAACAAATTTTTATTGATATTGGTGCATGGTAACCATGACTTTGAAATTTACGTGAACTTTAATTTATGCTAATTAAATGTACACGTGATGTGCACTTGGTATGTAACTCGCTTCACGTGAAAGATAAAGAGATGCGGTTTTCAAAATTAGATTCCCCATGTCCATATTAGTCTAAAAACAAATTTTTATTGATATTGGTTCATGGTAACCATGACTTTGAAATTTACGAGAACTTTAATTTATGCTAATTAAATGTACACGTGATGTGCACTTGGTATGTAACTCGCTTCACGTGAAAGATAAAGAGATGCGGTTTACAAAATTAGATTCCCCATGTCCATATTAGTCTAAAAACAAATTTTTATTGATATTGGTGCATGGTAACCATGACTTTGAAATTTACGTGAACTTTAATTTATGCTAATTAAATGTACACGTGATGTGCACTTAGTATGTTACTCGCTTCACGTGAATGATAAAGAGATGCGGTTTTCAAAATTAGATTCCCCATGTCCATATTAGTCTAAAAACAAATTTTTATTGATATTGGTGCATGGTAACCATGACTTTGAAATTTACGTGAACTTTAATTTATGCTAATTAAATGTACACGTGATGTGCACTTGGTATGTAACTCGCTTCACGTGAAAGATAAAGAGATGCGGTTTTCAAAATTAGATTCCCCATGTCCATATTAGTCTAAAAACAAATTTTTATTGATATTGGTGCATGGTAACCATGACTTTGAAATTTACGTGAACTTTAATTTATGCTAATTAAATGTACACGTGATGTGCATTTGGTATGTAACTCGCTTCACGTGAAAGATGAAGAGATGCGGTTTTCAAAATTAGATTCCCCATGTCCATATTAGTCTAAAAACAAATTTTTATTGATATTGGTGCATGGTAACCATGACTTTGAAATTTACGTGAACTTTAATTTATGCTAATTAAATGTACACGTGATGTGCACTTAGTATGTTACTCGCTTCACGTGAATGATAAAGAGATGCGGTTTTCAAAATTAGATTCCCCATGTCCATATTAGTCTAAAAACAAATTTTTATTGATATTGGTGCATGGTAACCATGACTTTGAAATTTACGTGAACTTTATTTTATGCTAATTAAATGTACACGTGATGTGCACTTGGTATGTAACTCGCTTCACGTGAAAGATAAAGAGATGCGGTTTTCAAAATTAGATTCCCCATGTCCATATTAGTCTAAAAACAAATTTTTATTGATATTGGTTCATGGTAACCATGACTTTGAAATTTACGTGAACTTTAATTTATGCTAATTAAATGTACACGTGATGTGCACTTGGTATGTAACTCGCTTCACGTGAAAGATAAAGAGATGCGGTTTACAAAATTAGATTCCCCATGTCCATATTAGTCTAAAAACAAATTTTTATTGATATTGGTGCATGGTAACCATGACTTTGAAATTTACGTGAACTTTAATTTATGCTAATTAAATGTACACGTGATGTGCACTTGGTATGTAACTCGCTTCACGTGAAAGATAAAGAGATGCGGTTTTCAAAATTAGATTCCCCATGTCCATATTAGTCTAAAAACAAATTTTTATTGATATTGGTGCATGGTAACCATGACTTTGAAATTTACGTGAACTTTAATTTATGCTAATTAAATGTACACGTGATGTGCACTTGGTATGTAACTCGCTTCACGTGAAAGATAAAGAGATGCGGTTTTCAAAATTAGATTCCCCATGTCCATATTAGTCTAAAAACAAATTTTTATTGATATTGGTGCATGGTAACCATGACTTTGAAATTTACGTGAACTTTAATTTATGCTAATTAAATGTACACGTTTGAACGGGTTTATTGTTCGAATCACAGGTTATAAGTTCGAATCACAGGTTATAAGTTCGAATCACAGGTTATAAGTTCGAATCACAGGTTATACGTTCGAATCACAGGTTATACGTTCGAATCACAGGTTATAGGTTCGAATCACAGGTTATAGTTCGAATCACAGGTTATAAGTTCGAATCACAGGTTATAAGGTTCACGTGATGTGCACTTGGTATGTAACTCGCTTCACGTGAAAGATAAAGAGATGCGGTTTTCAAAATTAGATTCCCCATGTCCATATTAGTCTAAAAACAAATTTTTATTGATATTGGTTCATGGTAACCATGACTTTGAAATTTACGTGAACTTTAATTTATGCTAATTAAATGTACACGTGATGTGCACTTGGTATGTAACTCGCTTCACGTGAAAGATAAAGAGATGCGGTTTTCAAAATTAGATTCCCCATGTCCATATTAGTCTAAAAACAAATTTTTATTGATATTGGTGCATGGTAACCATGACTTTGAAATTTACGTGAACTTCAATTTATGCTAATTAAATGTACACGTGATGTGCACTTGGTATGTAACTCGCTTCACGTGAAAGATAAAGAGATGCGGTTTTCAAAATTAGATTCCCCATGTCCATATTAGTCTAAAAACAAATTTTTATTGATATTGGTGCATGGTAACCATGACTTTGAAATTTACGTGAACTTTAATTTATGCTAATTAAATGTACACGTGATGTGCACTTGGTATGTAACTCGCTTCACGTGAAAGATAAAGAGATGCGGTTTTCAAAATTAGATTTCCCATGTCCATATTAGTCTAAAAACAAATTTTTATTGATATTGGTTCATGGTAACCATGACTTTGAAATTTACGTGAACTTCAATTTATGCTAATTAAATGTACACGTGATGTGCTCTTGGTATGTAACTCGCTTCACGTGAAAGATAAAGAGATGCGGTTTCCAAAATTAGATTCCCCATGTCCATATTAGTCTAAAAACAAATTTTTATTGATATTGGTGCATGGTAACCATGACTTTGAAATTTACGTGAACTTTAATTTATGCTAATTAAATGTACACGTGATGTGCACTTGGTATGTAACTCGCTTCACGTGAACGATAAAGAGATGCGGTTTTCAAAATTAGATTCCCCATGTCCATATTAGTCTAAAAACAAATTTTTATTGATATTGGTTCATGGTAACCATGACTTTGAAATTTACGTGAACTTTAATTTATGCTAATTAAATGTACACGTGATGTGCACTTGGTATGTAACTCGCTTCACGTGAAAGATAAAGAGATGCGGTTTTCAAAATTAGATTCCCCATGTCCATATTAGTCTAAAAACAAATTTTTATTGATATTGGTGCATGGTAACCATGACTTTGAAATTTACGTGAACTTTAATTTATGCTAATTAAATGTACACGTGATGTGCACTTGGTATGTAACTCGCTTCACGTGAAAGATAAAGAGATGCGGTTTTCAAAATTAGATTCCCCATGTCCATATTAGTCTAAAAACAAATTTTTATTGATATTGGTTCATGGTAACCATGACTTTGAAATTTACGTGAACTTTAATTTATGCTAATTAAATGTACACGTGATGTGCACTTGGTATGTAACTCGCTTCACGTGAACGATAAAGAGATGCGGTTTTCAAAATTAGATTCCCCATGTCCATATTAGTCTAAAAACAAATTTTTATTGATATTGGTTCATGGTAACCATGACTTTGAAATTTACGTGAACTTTAATTTATGCTAATTAAATGTACACGTGATGTGCACTTGGTATGTAACTCGCTTCACGTGAAAGATAAAGAGATGCGGTTTTCAAAATTAGATTCCCCATGTCCATATTAGTCTAAAAACAAATTTTTATTGATATTGGTGCATGGTAACCATGACTTTGAAATTTACGTGAACTTTAATTTATGCTAATTAAATGTACACGTGATGTGCACTTGGTATGTAACTCGCTTCACGTGAAAGATAAAGAGATGCGGTTTTCAAAATTAGATTCCCCATGTCCATATTAGTCTAAAAACAAATTTTTATTGATATTGGTTCATGGTAACCATGACTTTGAAATTTACGTGAACTTTAATTTATGCTAATTAAATGTACACGTGATGTGCACTTGGTATGTAACTCGCTTCACGTGAAAGATAAAGAGATGCGGTTTTCAAAATTAGATTCCCCATGTCCATATTAGTCTAAAAACAAATTTTTATTGATATTGGTTCATGGTAACCATGACTTTGAAATTTACGTGAACTTTAATTTATGCTAATTAAATGTACACGTGATGTGCACTTGGTATGTAACTCGCTTCACGTGAAAGATAAAGAGATGCGGTTTTCAAAATTAGATTCCCCATGTCCATATTAGTCTAAAAACAAATTTTTATTGATATTAGTTCATGGTAACCATGACTTTGAAATTTACGTGAACTTTAATTTATGCTAATTAAATGTACACGTGATGTGCACTTGGTATGTAACTCGCTTCACGTGAAAGATAAAGAGATGAGGTTTTCAAAATTAGATTCCCCATGTCCATATTAGTCTAAAAACAAATTTTTATTGATATTGGTTCATGGTAACCATGACTTTGAAATTTACGTGAACTTTAATTAATGCTAATTAAATGTACACGTGATGTGCACTTGGTATGTAACTCGCTTCACGTGAAAGATAAAGAGATGCGGTTTTCAAAATTAGATTACCCATGTCCATATTAGTCTAAAAACAAATTTTTATTGATATTGCTTCATGGTAACCATGACTTTGAAATTTACGTGAACTTTAATTTATGCTAATTAAATGTACACGTGATGTGCACTTGGTATGTAACTCGCTTCACGTGAAAGATAAAGAGATGCGGTTTTCAAAATTAGATTCCCCATGTCCATATTAGTCTCAGAACAAATTTTTATTGATATTGGTGCATGGTAACCATGACTTTGAAATTTACGTGAACTTTAATTTATGCTAATTAAATGTACACGTGATGTGCACTTGGTATGTAACTCGCTTCACGTGAAAGATAAAGAGATGCGGTTTTCAAAATTAGATTCCCCATGTCCATATCAGTCTAAAAACAAATTTTTATTGATATTGGTTCATGGTAACCATGACTTTGAAATTTACGTGAACTTTAATTTATGCTAATTAAATGTACACGTGATGTGCACTTGGTATGTAACTCGCTTCACGTGAAAGATAAAGAGATGCGGTTTTCAAAATTAGATTCCCCATGTCCATATTATTCTAAAAACAAATTTTCATTGATATTGGTGCATGGTAACCATGACTTTGAAATTTACGTGAACTTTAATTTATGCTAATTAAATGTACACGTGATGTGCACTTGGTATGTAACTCGCTTCACGTGAAAGATGAAGAGATGCGGTTTTCAAAATTAGATTCCCCATGTCCATATTAGTCTAAAAACAAATTTTTATTGATATTGGTGCATGGTAACCATGACTTTGAAATTTACGTGAACTTTAATTTATGCTAATTAAATGTACACGTGATGTGCACTTGGTATGTAACTCGCTTCACGTGAAAGATAAAGAGATGCGGTTTTCAAAATTAGATTCCCCATGTCCATATTAGTCTAAAAACAAATTTTCATTGATATTGGTGCATGGTAACCATGACTTTGAAATTTACGTGAACTTTAATTTATGCTAATTAAATGTACACGTGATGTGCACTTGGTATGTTACTCGCTTCACGTGAATGATAAAGAGATGCGGTTTTCAAAATTAGATTCCCCATGTCCATATTAGTCTAAAAACAAATTTTTATTGATATTGGTGCATGGTAACCATGACTTTGAAATTTACGTGAACTTTAATTTATGCTAATTAAATGTACACGTGATGTGCACTTGGTATGTAACTCGCTTCACGTGAAAGATAAAGAGATGCGGTTCTCAAAATTAGATTCCCCATGTCCATATTAGTCTAAAAACAAATTTTTATTGATATTGGTTCATGGTAACCATGACTTTGAAATTTACGTGAACTTTAATTTATGCTAATTAAATGTACACGTGATGTGCACTTGGTATGTAACTCGCTTCACGTGAAAGATAAAGAGATGCGGTTTTCAAAATTAGATTCCCCATGTCCATATTAGTCTAAAAACAAATTTTTATTGATACTGGTGCATGGTAACCATGACTTTGAAATTTACGTGAACTTTAATTTATGCTAATTAAATGTACACGTGATGTGCACTTGGTATGTAACTCGCTTCACGTGAAAGATAAAGAGATGCGGTTTTCAAAATTAGATTCCCCATGTCCATATTAGTCTAAAAACAAATTTTTATTGATACTGGTGCATGGTAACCATGACTTTGAAATTTACGTGAACTTTAATTTATGCTAATTAAATGTACACGTGATGTGCACTTGGTATGTAACTCGCTTCACGTGAAAGATAAAGAGATGCGGTTTTCAAAATTAGATTCCCCATGTCCATATTAGTCTAAAAACAAATTTTTATTGATATTGCTGCATGGTAACCATGACTTTGAAATTTACGTGAACTTTAATTTATGCTAATTAAATGTACACGTGATGTGCACTTGGTATGTAACTCGCTTCACGTGAAAGATAAAGAGATGCGGTTTTCAAAATTAGATTCCCCATGTCCATATTAGTCTAAAAACAAATTTTTATTGATATTGGTGCATGGTAACCATGACTTTGAAATTTACGTGAACTTTAATTTATGCTAATTAAATGTACACGTGATGTGCACTTGGTATGTAACTCGCTTCACGTGAAAGATAAAGAGATGCGGTTTCCAAAATTAGATTCCCCATGTCCATATTAGTCTAAAAACAAATTTTTATTGATATTGGTGCATGGTAACCATGACTTTGAAATTTACGTGAACTTTAATTTATGCTAATTAAATGTACACGTGATGTGCTCTTGGTATGTAACTCGCTTCACGTGAAAGATAAAGAGATGCGGTTTCCAAAATTAGATTCCCCATGTCCATATTAGTCTAAAAACAAATTTTTATTGATATTGGTGCATGGTAACCATGACTTTGAAATTTACGTGAACTTTAATTTATGCTAATTAAATGTACACGTGATGTGCACTTGGTATGTAACTCGCTTTACGTGAAAGATGAAGAGATGCGGTTTTCAAAATTAGATTCCCCATGTCCATATTAGTCTAAAAACAAATTTTTATTGATATTGGTGCATGGTAACCATGACTTTGGAATTTACGTGAACTTTAATTTATGCTAATTAAATGTACACGTGATGTGCACTTGGTATGTAACTCGCTTCACGTGAAAGATGAAGAGATGCGGTTTTCAAAATTAGATTCCCTATGTCCATATTAGTCTAAAAACAAATTTTTATTGATATTGGTGCATGGTAACCATGACTTTGAAATTTACGTGAACTTTAATTTATGCTAATTAAATGTACACGTGATGTGCACTTGGTATGTAACTCGCTTCACGTGAAAGATGAAGAGATGCGGTTTTCAAAATTAGATTCCCCATGTCCATATTAGTCTAAAAACAAATTTTTATTGATATTGGTGCATGGTAACCATGACTTTGAAATTTACGTGAACTTTAATTTATGCTAATTAAATGTACACGTTTGAACGGGTTTATTGTTCGAATCACAGGTTATAAGTTCGAATCACAGGTTATAAGTTCGAATCACAGGTTATAAGTTCGAATCACAGGTTATACGTTCGAATCACAGGTTATACGTTCGAATCACAGGTTATAGGTTCAAATCACAGGTTATAGTTCGAATCACAGGTTATAAGTTCGAATCACAGGTTATAAGGTTCACGTGATGTGCACTTGGTATGTAACTCGCTTCACGTGAAAGATAAAGAGATGCGGTTTTCAAAATTAGATTCCCCATGTCCATATTAGTCTAAAAACAAATTTTTATTGATATTGGTGCATGGTAACCATGATTTTGAAATTTACGTGAACTTTAATTTATGCTAATTAAATGTACACGTGATGTGTACTTGGTATGTAACTCGCTTCACGTGAAAGATAAAGAGATGCGGTTTTCAAAATTAGATTCCCCATGTCCATATTAGTCTAAAAACAAATTTTTATTGATATTGGTTCATGGTAACCATGACTTTGAAATTTACGTGAACTTCAATTTATGCTAATTAAATGTACACGTGATGTGCACTTGGTATGTAACTCGCTTCACGTGAAAGATAAAGAGATGCGGTTTTCAAAATTAGATTCCCCATGTCCATATTAGTCTAAAAACAAATTTTTATTGATATTGGTGCATGGTAACCATGACTTTGAAATTTACGTGAACTTTAATTTATGCTAATTAAATGTACACGTGATGTGCACTTGGTATGTAACTCGCTTCACGTGAAAGATAAAGAGATGCGGTTTTCAAAATTAGATTCCCCATGTCCATATTAGTCTAAAAACATATTTTTATTGATATTGGTTCATGGTAACCATGACTTTGAAATTTACGTGAACTTCAATTTATGCTAATTAAATGTACACGTGATGTGCTCTTGGTATGTAACTCGCTTCACGTGAACGATAAAGAGATGCGGTTTTCAAAATTAGATTCCCCATGTCCATATTAGTCTCAAAACAAATTTTTATTGATATTGGTTCATGGTAACCATGACTTTGAAATTTACGTGAACTTTAATTTATGCTAATTAAATGTACACGTGATGTGCACTTGGTATGTAACTCGCTTCACGTGAAAGATAAAGAGATGCGGTTTTCAAAATTAGATTCCCCATGTCCATATTAGTCTAAAAACAAATTTTTATTGATATTGGTGCATGGTAACCATGACTTTGAAATTTACGTGAACTTTAATTTATGCTAATTAAATGTACACGTGATGTGCCCTTGGTATGTAACTCGCTTCACGTGAAAGATAAAGAGATGCGGTTTTCAAAATTAGATTCCCCATGTCCATATTAGTCTAAAAACATATTTTTATTGATATTGGTTCATGGTAACCATGACTTTGAAATTTACGTGAACTTCAATTTATGCTAATTAAATGTACACGTGATGTGCTCTTGGTATGTAACTCGCTTCACGTGAAAGATAAAGAGATGCGGTTTCCAAAATTAGATTCCCCATGTCCATATTAGTCTAAAAACAAATTTTTATTGATATTGGTGCATGGTAACCATGACTTTGAAATTTACGTGAACTTTAATTTATGCTAATTAAATGTACACGTGATGTGCACTTGGTATGTAACTCGCTTCACGTGAAAGATGAAGAGATGCGGTTTTCAAAATTAGATTCCCCATGTCCATATTAGTCTAAAAACAAATTTTTATTGATATTGGTGCATGGTAACCATGACTTTGAAATTTACGTGAACTTTAATTTATGCTAATTAAATGTACACGTGATGTGCACTTGGTATGTAACTCGCTTCACGTGAACGATAAAGAGATGCGGTTTTCAAAATTAGATTCCCCATGTCCATATTAGTCTAAAAACAAATTTTTATTGATATTGGTTCATGGTAACCATGACTTTGAAATTTACGTGAACTTTAATTTATGCTAATTAAATGTACACGTGATGTGCACTTGGTATGTAACTCGCTTCACGTGAAAGATAAAGAGATGCGGTTTTCAAAATTAGATTCCCCATGTCCATATTAGTCTAAAAACAAATTTTTATTGATATTGGTGCATGGTAACCATGACTTTGAAATTTACGTGAACTTTAATTTATGCTAATTAAATGTACACGTGATGTGCCCTTGGTATGTAACTCGCTTCACGTGAAAGATAAAGAGATGCGGTTTTCAAAATTAGATTCCCCATGTCCATATTAGTCTAAAAACATATTTTTATTGATATTGGTTCATGGTAACCATGACTTTGAAATTTACGTGAACTTCAATTTATGCTAATTAAATGTACACGTGATGTGCTCTTGGTATGTAACTCGCTTCACGTGAAAGATAAAGAGATGCGGTTTCCAAAATTAGATTCCCCATGTCCATATTAGTCTAAAAACAAATTTTTATTGATATTGGTGCATGGTAACCATGACTTTGAAATTTACGTGAACTTTAATTTATGCTAATTAAATGTACACGTGATGTGCACTTGGTATGTAACTCGCTTCACGTGAAAGATGAAGAGATGCGGTTTTCAAAATTAGATTCCCCATGTCCATATTAGTCTAAAAACAAATTTTTATTGATATTGGTGCATGGTAACCATGACTTTGAAATTTACGTGAACTTTAATTTATGCTAATTAAATGTACACGTGATGTGCACTTGGTATGTAACTCGCTTCACGTGAAAGATAAAGAGATGCGGTTTTCAAAATTAGATTCCCCATGTCCATATTAGTCTAAAAACATATTTTTATTGATATTGGTTCATGGTAACCATGACTTTGAAATTTACGTGAACTTCAATTTATGCTAATTAAATGTACACGTGATGTGCTCTTGGTATGTAACTCGCTTCACGTGAAAGATAAAGAGATGCGGTTTCCAAAATTAGATTCCCCATGTCCATATTAGTCTAAAAACAAATTTTTATTGATATTGGTGCATGGTAACCATGACTTTGAAATTTACGTGAACTTTAATTTATGCTAATTAAATGTACACGTGATGTGCACTTGGTATGTAACTCGCTTCACGTGAAAGATGAAGAGATGCGGTTTTCAAAATTAGATTCCCCATGTCCATATTAGTCTAAAAACAAATTTTTATTGATATTGGTGCATGGTAACCATGACTTTGAAATTTACGTGAACTTTAATTTATGCTAATTAAATGTACACGTGATGTGCACTTGGTATGTAACTCGCTTCACGTGAACGATAAAGAGATGCGGTTTTCAAAATTAGATTCCCCATGTCCATATTAGTCTAAAAACAAATTTTTATTGATATTGGTTCATGGTAACCATGACTTTGAAATTTACGTGAACTTTAATTTATGCTAATTAAATGTACACGTGATGTGCACTTGGTATGTAACTCGCTTCACGTGAAAGATAAAGAGATGCGGTTTTCAAAATTAGATTCCCCATGTCCATATTAGTCTAAAAACAAATTTTTATTGATATTGGTGCATGGTAACCATGACTTTGAAATTTACGTGAACTTTAATTTATGCTAATTAAATGTACACGTGATGTGCCCTTGGTATGTAACTCGCTTCACGTGAAAGATAAAGAGATGCGGTTTTCAAAATTAGATTCCCCATGTCCATATTAGTCTAAAAACATATTTTTATTGATATTGGTTCATGGTAACCATGACTTTGAAATTTACGTGAACTTCAATTTATGCTAATTAAATGTACACGTGATGTGCTCTTGGTATGTAACTCGCTTCACGTGAAAGATAAAGAGATGCGGTTTCCAAAATTAGATTCCCCATGTCCATATTAGTCTAAAAACAAATTTTTATTGATATTGGTGCATGGTAACCATGACTTTGAAATTTACGTGAACTTTAATTTATGCTAATTAAATGTACACGTGATGTGCACTTGGTATGTAACTCGCTTCACGTGAAAGATGAAGAGATGCGGTTTTCAAAATTAGATTCCCCATGTCCATATTAGTCTAAAAACAAATTTTTATTGATATTGGTGCATGGTAACCATGACTTTGAAATTTACGTGAACTTTAATTTATGCTAATTAAATGTACACGTGATGTGCACTTGGTATGTAACTCGCTTCACGTGAAAGATAAAGAGATGCGGTTTTCAAAATTAGATTCCCCATGTCCATATTAGTCTAAAAACATATTTTTATTGATATTGGTTCATGGTAACCATGACTTTGAAATTTACGTGAACTTTAATTTATGCTAATTAAATGTACACGTGATGTGCACTTGGTATGTAACTCGCTTCACGTGAAAGATGAAGAGATGCGGTTTTCAAAATTAGATTCCCCATGTCCATATTAGTCTAAAAACAAATTTTTATTGATATTGGTGCATGGTAACCATGACTTTGAAATTTACGTGAACTTTAATTTATGCTAATTAAATGTACACGTTTGAACGGGTTCATTGTTCGAATCACAGGTTATAAGTTCGAATCACAGGTTATAAGTTCGAATCACAGGTTATAAGTTCGAATCACAGGTTATACGTTCGAATCACAGGTTATACGTTCGAATCACAGGTTATAGGTTCGAATCACAGGTTATAGTTCGAATCACAGGTTATAAGTTCGAATCACAGGTTATAAGGTTCACGTGATGTGCACTTGGTATGTAACTCGCTTCACGTGAAAGATAAAGAGATGCGGTTTTCAGAATTAGATTCCCCATGTCCATATTAGTCTAAAAACAAATTTTTATTGATATTGGTGCATGGTAACCATGACTTTGAAATTTACGTGAACTTCAATTTATGCTAATTAAATGTACACGTGATGTGCTCTTGGTATGTAACTCGCTTCACGTGAAAGATAAAGAGATGCGGTTTTCAAAATTAGATTCCCCATGTCCATATTAGTCTAAAAACAAATTTTTATTGATATTGGTGCATGGTAACCATGACTTTGAAATTTACGTGAACTTTAATTTATGCTAATTAAATGTACACGTGATGTGCACTTGGTATGTAACTCGCTTCACGTGAACGATAAAGAGATGCGGTTTTCAAAATTAGATTCCCCATGTCCATATTAGTCTAAAAACAAATTTTTATTGATATTGGTTCATGGTAACCATGACTTTGAAATTTACGTGAACTTTAATTTATGCTAATTAAATGTACACGTGATGTGCCCTTGGTATGTAACTCGCTTCACGTGAAAGATAAAGAGATGCGGTTTTCAAAATTAGATTCCCCATGTCCATATTAGTCTAAAAACATATTTTTATTGATATTGGTTCATGGTAACCATGACTTTGAAATTTACGTGAACTTCAATTTATGCTAATTAAATGTACACGTGATGTGCTCTTGGTATGTAACTCGCTTCACGTGAAAGATAAAGAGATGCGGTTTCCAAAATTAGATTCCCCATGTCCATATTAGTCTAAAAACAAATTTTTATTGATATTGGTGCATGGTAACCATGACTTTGAAATTTACGTGAACTTTAATTTATGCTAATTAAATGTACACGTGATGTGCACTTGGTATGTAACTCGCTTCACGTGAAAGATGAAGAGATGCGGTTTTCAAAATTAGATTCCCCATGTCCATATTAGTCTAAAAACAAATTTTTATTGATATTGGTGCATGGTAACCATGACTTTGAAATTTACGTGAACTTTAATTTATGCTAATTAAATGTACACGTGATGTGCACTTGGTATGTAACTCGCTTCACGTGAAAGATAAAGAGATGCGGTTTTCAAAATTAGATTCCCCATGTCCATATTAGTCTAAAAACATATTTTTATTGATATTGGTTCATGGTAACCATGACTTTGAAATTTACGTGAACTTCAATTTATGCTAATTAAATGTACACGTGATGTGCTCTTGGTATGTAACTCGCTTCACGTGAAAGATAAAGAGATGCGGTTTCCAAAATTAGATTCCCCATGTCCATATTAGTCTAAAAACAAATTTTTATTGATATTGGTGCATGGTAACCATGACTTTGAAATTTACGTGAACTTTAATTTATGCTAATTAAATGTACACGTGATGTGCACTTGGTATGTAACTCGCTTCACGTGAACGATAAAGAGATGCGGTTTTCAAAATTAGATTCCCCATGTCCATATTAGTCTAAAAACAAATTTTTATTGATATTGGTTCATGGTAACCATGACTTTGAAATTTACGTGAACTTTAATTTATGCCAATTAAATGTACACGTGATGTGCACTTGGTATGTAACTCGCTTCACGTGAAAGATAAAGAGATGCGGTTTTCAAAATTAGATTCCCCATGTCCATATTAGTCTAAAAACAAATTTTTATTGATATTGGTGCATGGTAACCATGACTTTGAAATTTACGTGAACTTTAATTTATGCTAATTAAATGTACACGTGATGTGCCCTTGGTATGTAACTCGCTTCACGTGAAAGATAAAGAGATGCGGTTTCCAAAATTAGATTCCCCATGTCCATATTAGTCTAAAAACAAATTTTTATTGATATTGGTGCATGGTAACCATGACTTTGAAATTTACGTGAACTTTAATTTATGCTAATTAAATGTACACGTGATGTGCACTTGGTATGTAACTCGCTTCACGTGAAAGATGAAGAGATGCGGTTTTCAAAATTAGATTCCCCATGTCCATATTAGTCTAAAAACAAATTTTTATTGATATTGGTGCATGGTAACCATGACTTTGAAATTTACGTGAACTTTAATTTATGCTAATTAAATGTACACGTTTGAACGGGTTCATTGTTCGAATCACAGGTTATAAGTTCGAATCACAGGTTATAAGTTCGAATCACAGGTTATAAGTTCGAATCACAGGTTATACGTTCGAATCACAGGTTATACGTTCGAATCACAGGTTATAGGTTCGAATCACAGGTTATAGTTCGAATCACAGGTTATAAGTTCGAATCACAGGTTATAAGGTTCACGTGATGTGCACTTGGTATGTAACTCGCTTCACGTGAAAGATAAAGAGATGCGGTTTTCAGAATTAGATTCCCCATGTCCATATTAGTCTAAAAACAAATTTTTATTGATATTGGTGCATGGTAACCATGACTTTGAAATTTACGTGAACTTCAATTTATGCTAATTAAATGTACACGTGATGTGCTCTTGGTATGTAACTCGCTTCACGTGAAAGATAAAGAGATGCGGTTTTCAAAATTAGATTCCCCATGTCCATATTAGTCTAAAAACAAATTTTTATTGATATTGGTGCATGGTAACCATGACTTTGAAATTTACGTGAACTTTAATTTATGCTAATTAAATGTACACGTGATGTGCACTTGGTATGTAACTCGCTTCACGTGAACGATAAAGAGATGCGGTTTTCAAAATTAGATTCCCCATGTCCATATTAGTCTAAAAACAAATTTTTATTGATATTGGTTCATGGTAACCATGACTTTGAAATTTACGTGAACTTTAATTTATGCTAATTAAATGTACACGTGATGTGCACTTGGTATGTAACTCGCTTCACGTGAAAGATAAAGAGATGCGGTTTTCAAAATTAGATTCCCCATGTCCATATTAGTCTAAAAACAAATTTTTATTGATATTGGTGCATGGTAACCATGACTTTGAAATTTACGTGAACTTTAATTTATGCTAATTAAATGTACACGTGATGTGCCCTTGGTATGTAACTCGCTTCACGTGAAAGATAAAGAGATGCGGTTTTCAAAATTAGATTCCCCATGTCCATATTAGTCTAAAAACATATTTTTATTGATATTGGTTCATGGTAACCATGACTTTGAAATTTACGTGAACTTCAATTTATGCTAATTAAATGTACACGTGATGTGCTCTTGGTATGTAACTCGCTTCACGTGAAAGATAAAGAGATGCGGTTTCCAAAATTAGATTCCCCATGTCCATATTAGTCTAAAAACAAATTTTTATTGATATTGGTGCATGGTAACCATGACTTTGAAATTTACGTGAACTTTAATTTATGCTAATTAAATGTACACGTGATGTGCACTTGGTATGTAACTCGCTTCACGTGAAAGATGAAGAGATGCGGTTTTCAAAATTAGATTCCCCATGTCCATATTAGTCTAAAAACAAATTTTTATTGATATTGGTGCATGGTAACCATGACTTTGAAATTTACGTGAACTTTAATTTATGCTAATTAAATGTACACGTTTGAACGGGTTCATTGTTCGAATCACAGGTTATAAGTTCGAATCACAGGTTATAAGTTCGAATCACAGGTTATAAGTTCGAATCACAGGTTATACGTTCGAATCACAGGTTATACGTTCGAATCACAGGTTATAGGTTCGAATCACAGGTTATAGTTCGAATCACAGGTTATAAGTTCGAATCACAGGTTATAAGGTTCACGTGATGTGCACTTGGTATGTAACTCGCTTCACGTGAAAGATAAAGAGATGCGGTTTTCAGAATTAGATTCCCCATGTCCATATTAGTCTAAAAACAAATTTTTATTGATATTGGTGCATGGTAACCATGACTTTGAAATTTACGTGAACTTCAATTTATGCTAATTAAATGTACACGTGATGTGCTCTTGGTATGTAACTCGCTTCACGTGAAAGATAAAGAGATGCGGTTTTCAAAATTAGATTCCCCATGTCCATATTAGTCTAAAAACAAATTTTTATTGATATTGGTGCATGGTAACCATGACTTTGAAATTTACGTGAACTTTAATTTATGCTAATTAAATGTACACGTGATGTGCACTTGGTATGTAACTCGCTTCACGTGAACGATAAAGAGATGCGGTTTTCAAAATTAGATTCCCCATGTCCATATTAGTCTAAAAACAAATTTTTATTGATATTGGTTCATGGTAACCATGACTTTGAAATTTACGTGAACTTTAATTTATGCTAATTAAATGTACACGTGATGTGCACTTGGTATGTAACTCGCTTCACGTGAAAGATAAAGAGATGCGGTTTTCAAAATTAGATTCCCCATGTCCATATTAGTCTAAAAACAAATTTTTATTGATATTGGTGCATGGTAACCATGACTTTGAAATTTACGTGAACTTTAATTTATGCTAATTAAATGTACACGTGATGTGCCCTTGGTATGTAACTCGCTTCACGTGAAAGATAAAGAGATGCGGTTTTCAAAATTAGATTCCCCATGTCCATATTAGTCTAAAAACATATTTTTATTGATATTGGTTCATGGTAACCATGACTTTGAAATTTACGTGAACTTCAATTTATGCTAATTAAATGTACACGTGATGTGCTCTTGGTATGTAACTCGCTTCACGTGAAAGATAAAGAGATGCGGTTTCCAAAATTAGATTCCCCATGTCCATATTAGTCTAAAAACAAATTTTTATTGATATTGGTGCATGGTAACCATGACTTTGAAATTTACGTGAACTTTAATTTATGCTAATTAAATGTACACGTGATGTGCACTTGGTATGTAACTCGCTTCACGTGAAAGATGAAGAGATGCGGTTTTCAAAATTAGATTCCCCATGTCCATATTAGTCTAAAAACAAATTTTTATTGATATTGGTGCATGGTAACCATGACTTTGAAATTTACGTGAACTTTAATTTATGCTAATTAAATGTACACGTTTGAACGGGTTCATTGTTCGAATCACAGGTTATAAGTTCGAATCACAGGTTATAAGTTCGAATCACAGGTTATAAGTTCGAATCACAGGTTATACGTTCGAATCACAGGTTATACGTTCGAATCACAGGTTATAGGTTCGAATCACAGGTTATAGTTCGAATCACAGGTTATAAGTTCGAATCACAGGTTATAAGGTTCACGTGATGTGCACTTGGTATGTAACTCGCTTCACGTGAAAGATAAAGAGATGCGGTTTTCAGAATTAGATTCCCCATGTCCATATTAGTCTAAAAACAAATTTTTATTGATATTGGTGCATGGTAACCATGACTTTGAAATTTACGTGAACTTTAATTTATGCTAATTAAATGTACACGTGATGTGCACTTGGTATGTAACTCGCTTCACGTGAAAGATAAAGAGATGCGGTTTTCAAAATTAGATTCCCCATGTCCATATTAGTCTAAAAACAAATTTTTATTGATATTGGTGCATGGTAACCATGACTTTGAAATTTACGTGAACTTTAATTTATGCTAATTAAATGTACACGTGATGTGTACTTGGTATGTAACTCGCTTCACGTGAAAGATAAAGAGATGCGGTTTTCAAAATTAGATTCCCCATGTCCATATTAGTCTAAAAACAAATTTTTATTGATATTGGTTCATGGTAACCATGACTTTGAAATTTACGTGAACTTCAATTTATGCTAATTAAATGTACACGTGATGTGCACTTGGTATGTAACTCGCTTCACGTGAAAGATAAAGAGATGCGGTTTTCAAAATTAGATTCCCCATGTCCATATTAGTCTAAAAACAAATTTTTATTGATATTGGTGCATGGTAACCATGACTTTGAAATTTACGTGAACTTTAATTTATGCTAATTAAATGTACACGTGATGTGCACTTGGTATGTAACTCGCTTCACGTGAAAGATAAAGAGATGCGGTTTTCAAAATTAGATTCCCCATGTCCATATTAGTCTAAAAACATATTTTTATTGATATTGGTTCATGGTAACCATGACTTTGAAATTTACGTGAACTTCAATTTATGCTAATTAAATGTACACGTGATGTGCTCTTGGTATGTAACTCGCTTCACGTGAAAGATAAAGAGATGCGGTTTCCAAAATTAGATTCCCCATGTCCATATTAGTCTAAAAACAAATTTTTATTGATATTGGTGCATGGTAACCATGACTTTGAAATTTACGTGAACTTTAATTTATGCTAATTAAATGTACACGTGATGTGCACTTGGTATGTAACTCGCTTCACGTGAACGATAAAGAGATGCGGTTTTCAAAATTAGATTCCCCATGTCCATATTAGTATAAAAACAAATTTTTATTGATATTGGTTCATGGTAACCATGACTTTGAAATTTACGTGAACTTTAATTTATGCTAATTAAATGTACACGTGATGTGCACTTGGTATGTAACTCGCTTCACGTGAAAGATAAAGAGATGCGGTTTTCAAAATTAGATTCCCCATGTCCATATTAGTCTAAAAACAAATTTTTATTGATATTGGTGCATGGTAACCATGACTTTGAAATTTACGTGAACTTTAATTTATGCTAATTAAATGTACACGTGATGTGCCCTTGGTATGTAACTCGCTTCACGTGAAAGATAAAGAGATGCGGTTTTCAAAATTAGATTCCCCATGTCCATATTAGTCTAAAAACAAATTTTTATTGATATTGGTGCTTGGTAACCATGACTTTGAAATTTACGTGAACTTTAATTTATGCTAATTAAATGTACACGTGATGTGCACTTGGTATGTAACTCGCTTCACGTGAAAAATAAAGAGATGCGGTTTTCAAAATTAGATTCCCCATGTCCATATTAGTCTAAAAACAAATTTTTATTGATATTGGTGCATGGTAACCATGACTTTGAAATTTACGTGAACTTTAATTTATGCTAATTAAATGTACACGTGATGTGCACTTGGTATGTAACTCGCTTCACGTGAAAGATGAAGAGATGCGGTTTTCAAAATTAGATTCCCCATGTCCATATTAGTCTAAAAACAAATTTTTATTGATATTGGTGCATGGTAACCATGACTTTGAAATTTACGTGAACTTTAATTTATGCTAATTAAATGTACACGTTTGAACGGGTTTATTGTTCGAATCACAGGTTATAAGTTCGAATCACAGGTTATAAGTTCGAATCACAGGTTATAAGTTCGAATCACAGGTTATACGTTCGAATCACAGGTTATACGTTCGAATCACAGGTTATAGGTTCGAATCACAGGTTATAGTTCGAATCACAGGTTATAAGTTCGAATCACAGGTTATAAGGTTCACGTGATGTGCACTTGGTATGTAACTCGCTTCACGTGAAAGATAAAGAGATGCGGTTTTCAAAATTAGATTCCCCATGTCCATATTAGTCTGAAAACAAATTTTTATTGATATTGGTGCATGGTAACCATGACTTTGAAATTTACGTGAACTTTAATTTATGCTAATTAAATGTACACGTGATGTGCACTTGGTATGTAACTCGCTTCACGTGAAAGATAAAGAGATGCGGTTTTCAAAATTAGATTCCCCATGTCCATATTAGTCTAAAAACAAATTTTTATTGATATTGGTTCATGGTAACCATGACTTTGAAATTTACGTGAACTTTAATTCATGCTAATTAAATGTACACGTGATGTGCACATGGTATGTAACTCGCTTCACGTTAAAGATAAAAAGATGCGGTTTTCAAAATTAGATTCCCCATGTCCATATTAGTCTAAAAACAAATTTTTATTGATATTGGTGCATGGTAACCATGACTTTGAAATTTACGTGAACTTTAATTTATGCTAATTAAATGTACACGTGATGTGTACTTGGTATGTAACTCGCTTCACGTGAAAGATAAAGAGATGCAATTTTCAAAATTAGATTCCCCATGTCCATATTAGTCTAAAAACAAATTTTTATTGATATTGGTTCATGGTAACCATGACTTTGAAATTTACGTGAACTTCAATTTATGCTAATTAAATGTACACGTGATGTGCACTTGGTATGTAACTCGCTTCACGTGAAAGATAAAGAGATGCGGTTTTCAAAATTAGATTCCCCATGTCCATATTAGTCTAAAAACATATTTTTATTGATATTGGTTCATGGTAACCATGACTTTGAAATTTACGTGAACTTTAATTTATGCTAATTAAATGTACACGTGATGTGCACTTGGTATGTAACTCGCTTCACGTGAAAGATAAAGAGATGCGGTTTTCAAAATTAGATTCCCCATGTCCATATTAGTCTAAAAACATATTTTTATTGATATTGGTTCATGGTAACCATGACTTTGAAATTTACGTGAACTTCAATTTATGCTAATTAAATGTACACGTGATGTGCTCTTGGTATGTAACTCGCTTCACGTGAAAGATAAAGAGATGCGGTTTCCAAAATTAGATTCCCCATGTCCATATTAGTCTAAAAACAAATTTTTATTGATATTGGTGCATGGTAACCATGACTTTGAAATTTACGTGAACTTTAATTTATGCTAATTAAATGTACACGTGATGTGCACTTGGTATGTAACTCGCTTCACGTGAACGATAAAGAGATGCGGTTTTCAAAATTAGATTCCCCATGTCCATATTAGTCTAAAAACAAATTTTTATTGATATTGGTTCATGGTAACCATGACTTTGAAATTTACGTGAACTTTAATTTATGCTAATTAAATGTACACGTGATGTGCACTTGGTATGTAACTCGCTTCACGTGAAAGATAAAGAGATGCGGTTTTCAAAATTAGATTCCCCATGTCCATATTAGTCTAAAAACAAATTTTTATTGATATTGGTGCATGGTAACCATGACTTTGAAATTTACGTGAACTTTAATTTATGCTAATTAAATGTACACGTGATGTGCCCTTGGTATGTAACTCGCTTCACGTGAAAGATAAAGAGATGCGGTTTTCAAAATTAGATTCCCCATGTCCATATTAGTCTAAAAACATATTTTTATTGATATTGGTTCATGGTAACCATGACTTTGAAATTTACGTGAACTTCAATTTATGCTAATTAAATGTACACGTGATGTGCTCTTGGTATGTAACTCGCTTCACGTGAAAGATAAAGAGATGCGGTTTCCAAAATTAGATTCCCCATGTCCATATTAGTCTAAAAACAAATTTTTATTGATATTGGTGCATGGTAACCATGACTTTGAAATTTACGTGAACTTTAATTTATGCTAATTAAATGTACACGTGATGTGCACTTGGTATGTAACTCGCTTCACGTGAAAGATGAAGAGATGCGGTTTTCAAAATTAGATTCCCCATGTCCATATTAGTCTAAAAACAAATTTTTATTGATATTGGTGCATGGTAACCATGACTTTGAAATTTACGTGAACTTTAATTTATGCTAATTAAATGTACACGTTTGAACGGGTTTATTGTTCGAATCACAGGTTATAAGTTCGAATCACAGGTTATAAGTTCGAATCACAGGTTATAAGTTCGAATCACAGGTTATACGTTCGAATCACAGGTTATACGTTCGAATCACAGGTTATAGGTTCGAATCACAGGTTATAGTTCGAATCACAGGTTATAAGTTCGAATCACAGGTTATAAGGTTCACGTGATGTGCACTTGGTATGTAACTCGCTTCACGTGAAAGATAAAGAGATGCGGTTTTCAAAATTAGATTCCCCATGTCCATATTAGTCTAAAAACAAATTTTTATTGATATTGGTGCATGGTAACCATGACTTTGAAATTTACGTGAACTTTAATTTATGCTAATTAAATGTACACGTGATGTGCACTTGGTATGTAACTCGCTTCACGTGAAAGATAAAGAGATGCGGTTTTCAAAATTAGATTCCCCATGTCCATATTAGTCTAAAAACAAATTTTTATTGATATTGGTGCATGGTAACCATGACTTTGAAATTTACGTGAACTTTAATTTATGCTAATTAAATGTACACGTGATGTGTACTTGGTATGTAACTCGCTTCACGTGAAAGATAAAGAGATGCGGTTTTCAAAATTAGATTCCCCATGTCCATATTAGTCTAAAAACAAATTTTTATTGATATTGGTTCATGGTAACCATGACTTTGAAATTTACGTGAACTTCAATTTATGCTAATTAAATGTACACGTGATGTGCACTTGGTATGTAACTCGCTTCACGTGAAAGATAAAGAGATGCGGTTTTCAAAATTAGATTCCCCATGTCCATATTAGTCTAAAAACAAATTTTTATTGATATTGGTGCATGGTAACCATGACTTTGAAATTTACGTGAACTTTAATTTATGCTAATTAAATGTACACGTGATGTGCACTTGGTATGTAACTCGCTTCACGTGAAAGATAAAGAGATGCGGTTTTCAAAATTAGATTCCCCATGTCCATATTAGTCTAAAAACATATTTTTATTGATATTGGTTCATGGTAACCATGACTTTGAAATTTACGTGAACTTCAATTTATGCTAATTAAATGTACACGTGATGTGCTCTTGGTATGTAACTCGCTTCACGTGAAAGATAAAGAGATGCGGTTTTCAAAATTAGATTCCCCATGTCCATATTAGTCTAAAAACAAATTTTTATTGATATTGGTGCATGGTAACCATGACTTTGAAATTTACGTGAACTTTAATTTATGCTAATTAAATGTACACGTGATGTGCCCTTGGTATGTAACTC
Organism: Auanema rhodensis; assembly: GCA_964057225.1. Lineage (NCBI taxonomy): Eukaryota > Metazoa > Nematoda > Chromadorea > Rhabditida > Rhabditidae > Auanema > Auanema rhodense. The sequence continues at coordinate 489,295 of OZ059899.1, read as the reverse complement.
GCTTCACGTGAAAGATAAAGAGATGCGGTTTTCAAAATTAGATTCCCCATGTCCATATTAGTCTAAAAACAAATTTTTATTGATATTGGTTCATGGTAACCATGACTTTGAAATTTACGTGAACTTTAATTTATGCTAATTAAATGTACACGTGATGTGCACTTGGTATGTAACTCGCTTCACGTGAAAGATAAAGAGATGCGGTTTTCAAAATTAGATTCCCCATGTCCATATTAGTCTAAAAACAATTTTTTATTGATATTGGTGCATGGTAACCATGACTTTGAAATTTACGTGAACTTTAATTTATGCTAATTAAATGTACACGTGATGTGCCCTTGGTATGTAACTCGCTTCACGTGAAAGATAAAGAGATGCGGTTTTCAAAATTAGATTCCCCATGTCCATATTAGTCTAAAAACAAATTTTTATTGATATTGGTGCTTGGTAACCATGACTTTGAAATTTACGTGAACTTTAATTTATGCTAATTAAATGTACACGTGATGTGCACTTGGTATGTAACTCGCTTCACGTGAAAAATAAAGAGATGCGGTTTTCAAAATTAGATTCCCCATGTCCATATTAGTCTAAAAACAAATTTTTATTGATATTGGTGCATGGTAACCATGACTTTGAAATTTACGTGAACTTTAATTTATGCTAATTAAATGTACACGTGATGTGCACTTGGTATGTAACTCGCTTCACGTGAAAGATGAAGAGATGCGGTTTTCAAAATTAGATTCCCCATGTCCATATTAGTCTAAAAACAAATTTTTATTGATATTGGTGCATGGTAACCATGACTTTGAAATTTACGTGAACTTTAATTTATGCTAATTAAATGTACACGTGATGTGCACTTGGTATGTAACTCGCTTCACGTGAAAGATAAAGAGATGCGGTTTTCAAAATTAGATTCCCCATGTCCATATTAGTCTAAAAACATATTTTTATTGATATTGGTTCATGGTAACCATGACTTTGAAATTTACGTGAACTTTAATTTATGCTAATTAAATGTACACGTGATGTGCACTTGGTATGTAACTCGCTTCACGTGAAAGATAAAGAGATGCGGTTTTCAAAATTAGATTCCCCATGTCCATATTAGTCTAAAAACAAATTTTTATTGATATTGGTGCATGGTAACCATGACTTTGAAATTTACGTGAACTTTAATTTATGCTAATTAAATGTACACGTGATGTGCACTTGGTATGTAACTCGCTTCACGTGAACGATAAAGAGATGCGGTTTTCAAAATTAGATTCCCCATGTCCATATTAGTCTAAAAACAAATTTTTATTGATATTGGTTCATGGTAACCATGACTTTGAAATTTACGTGAACTTTAATTTATGCTAATTAAATGTACACGTGATGTGCACTTGGTATGTAACTCGCTTCACGTGAAAAATAAAGAGATGCGGTTTTCAAAATTAGATTCCCCATGTCCATATTAGTCTAAAAACAAATTTTTATTGATATTGGTGCATGGTAACCATGACTTTGAAATTTACGTGAACTTTAATTTATGCTAATTAAATGTACACGTGATGTGCACTTGGTATGTAACTCGCTTCACGTGAAAGATGAAGAGATGCGGTTTTCAAAATTAGATTCCCCATGTCCATATTAGTCTAAAAACAAATTTTTATTGATATTGGTGCATGGTAACCATGACTTTGAAATTTACGTGAACTTTAATTTATGCTAATTAAATGTACACGTGATGTGCACTTGGTATGTAACTCGCTTCACGTGAAAGATAAAGAGATGCGGTTTTCAAAATTAGATTCCCCATGTCCATATTAGTCTAAAAACATATTTTTATTGATATTGGTTCATGGTAACCATGACTTTGAAATTTACGTGAACTTTAATTTATGCTAATTAAATGTACACGTGATGTGCACTTGGTATGTAACTCGCTTCACGTGAAAGATAAAGAGATGCGGTTTCCAAAATTAGATTCCCCATGTCCATATTAGTCTAAAAACAAATTTTTATTGATATTGGTGCATGGTAACCATGACTTTGAAATTTACGTGAACTTTAATTTATGCTAATTAAATGTACACGTGATGTGCACTTGGTATGTAACTCGCTTCACGTGAAAGATGAAGAGATGCGGTTTTCAAAATTAGATTCCCCATGTCCATATTAGTCTAAAAACAAATTTTTATTGATATTGGTGCATGGTAACCATGACTTTGAAATTTACGTGAACTTTAATTTATGCTAATTAAATGTACACGTTTGAACGGGTTTATTGTTCGAATCACAGGTTATAAGTTCGAATCACAGGTTATAAGTTCGAATCACAGGTTATAAGTTCGAATCACAGGTTATACGTTCGAATCACAGGTTATACGTTCGAATCACAGGTTATAGGTTCGAATCACAGGTTATAGTTCGAATCACAGGTTATAAGTTCGAATCACAGGTTATAAGGTTCACGTGATGTGCACTTGGTATGTAACTCGCTTCACGTGAAAGATAAAGAGATGCGGTTTTCAAAATTAGATTCCCCATGTCCATATTAGTCTAAAAACAAATTTTTATTGATATTGGTGCATGGTAACCATGACTTTGAAATTTACGTGAACTTTAATTTATGCTAATTAAATGTACACGTGATGTGCACTTGGTATGTAACTCGCTTCACGTGAAAGATAAAGAGATGCGGTTTTCAAAATTAGATTCCCCATGTCCATATTAGTCTAAAAACAAATTTTTATTGATATTGGTGCATGGTAACCATGACTTTGAAATTTACGTGAACTTTAATTTATGCTAATTAAATGTACACGTGATGTGTACTTGGTATGTAACTCGCTTCACGTGAAAGATAAAGAGATGCGGTTTTCAAAATTAGATTCCCCATGTCCATATTAGTCTAAAAACAAATTTTTATCGATATTGGTTCATGGTAACCATGACTTTGAAATTTACGTGAACTTCAATTTATGCTAATTAAATGTACACGTGATGTGCACTTGGTATGTAACTCGCTTCACGTGAAAGATAAAGAGATGCGGTTTTCAAAATTAGATTCCCCATGTCCATATTAGTCTAAAAACAAATTTTTATTGATATTGGTGCATGGTAACCATGACTTTGAAATTTACGTGAACTTTAATTTATGCTAATTAAATGTACACGTGATGTGCACTTGGTATGTAACTCGCTTCACGTGAAAGATAAAGAGATGCGGTTTTCAAAATTAGATTCCCCATGTCCATATTAGTCTAAAAACATATTTTTATTGATATTGGTTCATGGTAACCATGACTTTGAAATTTACGTGAACTTCAATTTATGCTAATTAAATGTACACGTGATGTGCTCTTGGTATGTAACTCGCTTCACGTGAAAGATAAAGAGATGCGGTTTCCAAAATTAGATTCCCCATGTCCATATTAGTCTAAAAACAAATTTTTATTGATATTGGTGCATGGTAACCATGACTTTGAAATTTACGTGAACTTTAATTTATGCTAATTAAATGTACACGTGATGTGCACTTGGTATGTAACTCGCTTCACGTGAACGATAAAGAGATGCGGTTTTCAAAATTAGATTTCCCATGTCCATATTAGTCTAAAAACAAATTTTTATTGATATTGGTTCATGGTAACCATGACTTTGAAATTTACGTGAACTTTAATTTATGCTAATTAAATGTACACGTGATGTGCACTTGGTATGTAACTCGCTTCACGTGAAAGATAAAGAGATGCGGTTTTCAAAATTAGATTCCCCATGTCCATATTAGTCTAAAAACAAATTTTTATTGATATTGGTGCATGGTAACCATGACTTTGAAATTTACGTGAACTTTAATTTATGCTAATTAAATGTACACGTGATGTGCCCTTGGTATGTAACTCGCTTCACGTGAAAGATAAAGAGATGCGGTTTTCAAAATTAGATTCCCCATGTCCATATTAGTCTAAAAACAAATTTTTATTGATATTGGTGCTTGGTAACCATGACTTTGAAATTTACGTGAACTTTAATTTATGCTAATTAAATGTACACGTGATGTGCACTTGGTATGTAACTCGCTTCACGTGAAAAATAAAGAGATGCGGTTTTCAAAATTAGATTCCCCATGTCCATATTAGTCTAAAAACAAATTTTTATTGATATTGGTGCATGGTAACCATGACTTTGAAATTTACGTGAACTTTAATTTATGCTAATTAAATGTACACGTGATGTGCACTTGGTATGTAACTCGCTTCACGTGAAAGATGAAGAGATGCGGTTTTCAAAATTAGATTCCCCATGTCCATATTAGTCTAAAAACAAATTTTTATTGATATTGGTGCATGGTAACCATGACTTTGAAATTTACGTGAACTTTAATTTATGCTAATTAAATGTACACGTTTGAACGGGTTTATTGTTCGAATCACAGGTTATAAGTTCGAATCACAGGTTATAAGTTCGAATCACAGGTTATAAGTTCGAATCACAGGTTATACGTTCGAATCACAGGTTATACGTTCGAATCACAGGTTATAGGTTCGAATCACAGGTTATAGTTCGAATCACAGGTTATAAGTTCGAATCACAGGTTATAAGGTTCACGTGATGTGCACTTGGTATGTAACTCGCTTCACGTGAAAGATAAAGAGATGCGGTTTTCAAAATTAGATTCCCCATGTCCATATTAGTCTAAAAACAAATTTTTATTGATATTGGTGCATGGTAACCATGACTTTGAAATTTACGTGAACTTTAATTTATGCTAATTAAATGTACACGTGATGTGCACTTGGTATGTAACTCGCTTCACGTGAAAGATAAAGAGATGCGGTTTTCAAAATTAGATTCCCCATGTCCATATTAGTCTAAAAACAAATTTTTATTGATATTGGTGCATGGTAACCATGACTTTGAAATTTACGTGAACTTTAATTTATGCTAATTAAATGTACACGTGATGTGTACTTGGTATGTAACTCGCTTCACGTGAAAGATAAAGAGATGCGGTTTTCAAAATTAGATTCCCCATGTCCATATTAGTCTAAAAACAAATTTTTATTGATATTGGTTCATGGTAACCATGACTTTGAAATTTACGTGAACTTCAATTTATGCTAATTAAATGTACACGTGATGTGCACTTGGTATGTAACTCGCTTCACGTGAAAGATAAAGAGATGCGGTTTTCAAAATTAGATTCCCCATGTCCATATTAGTCTAAAAACATATTTTTATTGATATTGGTTCATGGTAACCATGACTTTGAAATTTACGTGAACTTCAATTTATGCTAATTAAATGTACACGTGATGTGCTCTTGGTATGTAACTCGCTTCACGTGAAAGATAAAGAGATGCGGTTTCCAAAATTAGATTCCCCATGTCCATATTAGTCTAAAAACAAATTTTTATTGATATTGGTGCATGGTAACCATGACTTTGAAATTTACGTGAACTTTAATTTATGCTAATTAAATGTACACGTGATGTGCACTTGGTATGTAACTCGCTTCACGTGAACGATAAAGAGATGCGGTTTTCAAAATTAGATTCCCCATGTCCATATTAGTCTAAAAACAAATTTTTATTGATATTGGTTCATGGTAACCATGACTTTGAAATTTACGTGAACTTTAATTTATGCTAATTAAATGTACACGTGATGTGCACTTGGTATGTAACTCGCTTCACGTGAAAGATAAAGAGATGCGGTTTTCAAAATTAGATTCCCCATGTCCATATTAGTCTAAAAACATATTTTTATTGATATTGGTGCATGGTAACCATGACTTTGAAATTTACGTGAACTTTAATTTATGCTAATTAAATGTACACGTGATGTGCCCTTGGTATGTAACTCGCTTCACGTGAAAGATAAAGAGATGCGGTTTTCAAAATTGGATTCCCCATGTCCATATTAGTCTAAAAACAAATTTTTATTGATATTGGTGCTTGGTAACCATGACTTTGAAATTTACGTGAACTTTAATTTATGCTAATTAAATGTACACGTGATGTGCACTTGGTATGTAACTCGCTTCACGTGAAAGATAAAGAGATGCGGTTTTCAAAATTAGATTCCCCATGTCCATATTAGTCTAAAAACAAATTTTTATTGATATTGGTGCTTGGTAACCATGACTTTGAAATTTACGTGAACTTTAATTTATGCTAATTAAATGTACACGTGATGTGCACTTGGTATGTAACTCGCTTCACGTGAAAAATAAAGAGATGCGGTTTTCAAAATTAGATTCCCCATGTCCATATTAGTCTAAAAACAAATTTTTATTGATATTGGTGCATGGTAACCATGACTTTGAAATTTACGTGAACTTTAATTTATGCTAATTAAATGTACACGTTTGAACGGGTTTATTGTTCGAATCACAGGTTATAAGTTCGAATCACAGGTTATAAGTTCGAATCACAGGTTATAAGTTCGAATCACAGGTTATACGTTCGAATCACAGGTTATACGTTCGAATCACAGGTTATAGGTTCGAATCACAGGTTATAGTTCGAATCACAGGTTATAAGTTCGAATCACAGGTTATAAGGTTCACGTGATGTGCACTTGGTATGTAACTCGCTTCACGTGAAAGATAAAGAGATGCGGTTTTCAAAATTAGATTCCCCATGTCCATATTAGTCTAAAAACAAATTTTTATTGATATTGGTGCATGGTAACCATGACTTTGAAATTTACGTGAACTTTAATTTATGCTAATTAAATGTACACGTGATGTGCACTTGGTATGTAACTCGCTTCACGTGAAAGATAAAGAGATGCGGTTTTCAAAATTAGATTCCCCATGTCCATATTAGTCTAAAAACAAATTTTTATTGATATTGGTGCATGGTAACCATGACTTTGAAATTTACGTGAACTTTAATTTATGCTAATTAAATGTACACGTGATGTGTACTTGGTATGTAACTCGCTTCACGTGAAAGATAAAGAGATGCGGTTTTCAAAATTAGATTCCCCATGTCCATATTAGTCTAAAAACAAATTTTTATTGATATTGGTTCATGGTAACCATGACTTTGAAATTTACGTGAACTTCAATTTATGCTAATTAAATGTACACGTGATGTGCACTTGGTATGTAACTCGCTTCACGTGAAAGATAAAGAGATGCGGTTTTCAAAATTAGATTCCCCATGTCCATATTAGTCTAAAAACATATTTTTATTGATATTGGTTCATGGTAACCATGACTTTGAAATTTACGTGAACTTCAATTTATGCTAATTAAATGTACACGTGATGTGCTCTTGGTATGTAACTCGCTTCACGTGAAAGATAAAGAGATGCGGTTTCCAAAATTAGATTCCCCATGTCCATATTAGTCTAAAAACAAATTTTTATTGATATTGGTGCATGGTAACCATGACTTTGAAATTTACGTGAACTTTAATTTATGCTAATTAAATGTACACGTGATGTGCACTTGGTATGTAACTCGCTTCACGTGAACGATAAAGAGATGCGGTTTTCAAAATTAGATTCCCCATGTCCATATTAGTCTAAAAACAAATTTTTATTGATATTGGTTCATGGTAACCATGACTTTGAAATTTACGTGAACTTTAATTTATGCTAATTAAATGTACACGTGATGTGCACTTGGTATGTAACTCGCTTCACGTGAAAGATAAAGAGATGCGGTTTTCAAAATTAGATTCCCCATGTCCATATTAGTCTAAAAACATATTTTTATTGATATTGGTGCATGGTAACCATGACTTTGAAATTTACGTGAACTTTAATTTATGCTAATTAAATGTACACGTGATGTGCCCTTGGTATGTAACTCGCTTCACGTGAAAGATAAAGAGATGCGGTTTTCAAAATTGGATTCCCCATGTCCATATTAGTCTAAAAACAAATTTTTATTGATATTGGTGCTTGGTAACCATGACTTTGAAATTTACGTGAACTTTAATTTATGCTAATTAAATGTACACGTGATGTGCACTTGGTATGTAACTCGCTTCACGTGAAAGATAAAGAGATGCGGTTTTCAAAATTAGATTCCCCATGTCCATATTAGTCTAAAAACAAATTTTTATTGATATTGGTGCTTGGTAACCATGACTTTGAAATTTACGTGAACTTTAATTTATGCTAATTAAATGTACACGTGATGTGCACTTGGTATGTAACTCGCTTCACGTGAAAAATAAAGAGATGCGGTTTTCAAAATTAGATTCCCCATGTCCATATTAGTCTAAAAACAAATTTTTATTGATATTGGTGCATGGTAACCATGACTTTGAAATTTACGTGAACTTTAATTTATGCTAATTAAATGTACACGTTTGAACGGGTTTATTGTTCGAATCACAGGTTATAAGTTCGAATCACAGGTTATAAGTTCGAATCACAGGTTATAAGTTCGAATCACAGGTTATACGTTCGAATCACAGGTTATACGTTCGAATCACAGGTTATAGGTTCGAATCACAGGTTATAGTTCGAATCACAGGTTATAAGTTCGAATCACAGGTTATAAGGTTCACGTGATGTGCACTTGGTATGTAACTCGCTTCACGTGAAAGATAAAGAGATGCGGTTTTCAAAATTAGATTCCCCATGTCCATATTAGTCTAAAAACAAATTTTTATTGATATTGGTGCATGGTAACCATGACTTTGAAATTTACGTGAACTTTAATTTATGCTAATTAAATGTACACGTGATGTGCACTTGGTATGTAACTCGCTTCACGTGAAAGATAAAGAGATGCGGTTTTCAAAATTAGATTCCCCATGTCCATATTAGTCTAAAAACAAATTTTTATTGATATTGGTGCATGGTAACCATGACTTTGAAATTTACGTGAACTTTAATTTATGCTAATTAAATGTACACGTGATGTGTACTTGGTATGTAACTCGCTTCACGTGAAAGATAAAGAGATGCGGTTTTCAAAATTAGATTCCCCATGTCCATATTAGTCTAAAAACAAATTTTTATTGATATTGGTTCATGGTAACCATGACTTTGAAATTTACGTGAACTTCAATTTATGCTAATTAAATGTACACGTGATGTGCACTTGGTATGTAACTCGCTTCACGTGAAAGATAAAGAGATGCGGTTTTCAAAATTAGATTCCCCATGTCCATATTAGTCTAAAAACATATTTTTATTGATATTGGTTCATGGTAACCATGACTTTGAAATTTACGTGAACTTCAATTTATGCTAATTAAATGTACACGTGATGTGCTCTTGGTATGTAACTCGCTTCACGTGAAAGATAAAGAGATGCGGTTTCCAAAATTAGATTCCCCATGTCCATATTAGTCTAAAAACAAATTTTTATTGATATTGGTGCATGGTAACCATGACTTTGAAATTTACGTGAACTTTAATTTATGCTAATTAAATGTACACGTGATGTGCACTTGGTATGTAACTCGCTTCACGTGAACGATAAAGAGATGCGGTTTTCAAAATTAGATTACCCATGTCCATATTAGTCTAAAAACAAATTTTTATTGATATTGGTTCATGGTAACCATGACTTTGAAATTTACGTGAACTTTAATTTATGCTAATTAAATGTACACGTGATGTGCACTTGGTATGTAACTCGCTTCACGTGAAAGATAAAGAGATGCGGTTTTCAAAATTAGATTCCCCATGTCCATATTAGTCTAAAAACAAATTTTTATTGATATTGGTGCATGGTAACCATGACTTTGAAATTTACGTGAACTTTAATTTATGCTAATTAAATGTACACGTGATGTGCCCTTGGTATGTAACTCGCTTCACGTGAAAGATAAAGAGATGCGGTTTTCAAAATTAGATTCCCCATGTCCATATTAGTCTAAAAACAAATTTTTATTGATATTGGTTCATGGTAACCATGACTTTGAAATTTACGTGAACTTCAATTTATGCTAATTAAATGTACACGTGATGTGCACTTGGTATGTAACTCGCTTCACGTGAAAGATAAAGAGATGCGGTTTTCAAAATTAGATTCCCCATGTCCATATTAGTCTAAAAACATATTTTTATTGATATTGGTTCATGGTAACCATGACTTTGAAATTTACGTGAACTTCAATTTATGCTAATTAAATGTACACGTGATGTGCTCTTGGTATGTAACTCGCTTCACGTGAAAGATAAAGAGATGCGGTTTCCAAAATTAGATTCCCCATGTCCATATTAGTCTAAAAACAAATTTTTATTGATATTGGTGCATGGTAACCATGACTTTGAAATTTACGTGAACTTTAATTTATGCTAATTAAATGTACACGTGATGTGCACTTGGTATGTAACTCGCTTCACGTGAACGATAAAGAGATGCGGTTTTCAAAATTAGATTCCCCATGTCCATATTAGTCTAAAAACAAATTTTTATTGATATTGGTTCATGGTAACCATGACTTTGAAATTTACGTGAACTTTAATTTATGCTAATTAAATGTACACGTGATGTGCACTTGGTATGTAACTCGCTTCACGTGAAAGATAAAGAGATGCGGTTTTCAAAATTAGATTCCCCATGTCCATATTAGTCTAAAAACAAATTTTTATTGATATTGGTGCATGGTAACCATGACTTTGAAATTTACGTGAACTTTAATTTATGCTAATTAAATGTACACGTGATGTGCCCTTGGTATGTAACTCGCTTCACGTGAAAGATAAAGAGATGCGGTTTTCAAAATTAGATTCCCCATGTCCATATTAGTCTAAAAACAAATTTTTATTGATATTGGTGCTTGGTAACCATGACTTTGAAATTTACGTGAACTTTAATTTATGCTAATTAAATGTACACGTGATGTGCACTTGGTATGTAACTCGCTTCACGTGAAAAATAAAGAGATGCGGTTTTCAAAATTAGATTCCCCATGTCCATATTAGTCTAAAAACAAATTTTTATTGATATTGGTGCATGGTAACCATGACTTTGAAATTTACGTGAACTTTAATTTATGCTAATTAAATGTACACGTGATGTGCACTTGGTATGTAACTCGCTTCACGTGAAAGATAAAGAGATGCGGTTTTCAAAATTAGATTCCCCATGTCCATATTAGTCTAAAAACAAATTTTTATTGATATTGGTTCATGGTAACCATGACTTTGAAATTTACGTGAACTTTAATTTATGCTAATTAAATGTACACGTGATGTGCACTTGGTATGTAACTCGCTTCACGTGAAAGATAAAGAGATGCGGTTTTCAAAATTAGATTCCCCATGTCCATATTAGTCTAAAAACAAATTTTTATTGATATTGGTGCATGGTAACCATGACTTTGAAATTTACGTGAACTTTAATTTATGCTAATTAAATGTACACGTGATGTGCACTTGGTATGTAACTCGCTTCACGTGAAAGATAAAGAGATTCGGTTTCCAAAATTAGATTCCCCATGTCCATATTAGTCTAAAAACAAATTTTTATTGATATTGGTGCATGGTAACCATGACTTTGAAATTTACGTGAACTTTAATTTATGCTAATTAAATGTACACGTGATGTGCACTTGGTATGTAACTCGCTTCACGTGAACGATAAAGAGATGCGGTTTTCAAAATTAGATTCCCCATGTCCATATTAGTCTAAAAACAAATTTTTATTGATATTGGTTCATGGTAACCATGACTTTGAAATTTACGTGAACTTTAATTTATGCTAATTAAATGTACACGTGATGTGCACTTGGTATGTAACTCGCTTCACGTGAAAGATAAAGAGATGCGGTTTTCAAAATTAGATTCCCCATGTCCATATTAGTCTAAAAACAAATTTTTATTGATATTGGTTCATGGTAACCATGACTTTGAAATTTACGTGAACTTCAATTTATGCTAATTAAATGTACACGTGATGTGCACTTGGTATGTAACTCGCTTCACGTGAAAGATAAAGAGATGCGGTTTTCAAAATTAGATTCCCCATGTCCATATTAGTCTAAAAACAAATTTTTATTGATATTGGTTCATGGTAACCATGACTTTGAAATTTACGTGAACTTTAATTTATGCTAATTAAATGTACACGTGATGTGCACTTGGTATGTAACTCGCTTTACGTGAAAGATAAAGAGATGCGGTTTTCAAAATTAGATTCCCCATGTACATATTAGTCTAAAAACAAATTTTTATTGATATTGGTTCATGGTAACCATGACTTTGAAATTTACGTGAACTTCAATTTATGCTAATTAAATGTACACGTGATGTGCACTTGGTATGTAACTCGCTTCACGTGAAAGATAAAGAGATTCGGTTTCCAAAATTAGATTCCCCATGTCCATATTAGTCTAAAAACAAATTTTTATTGATATTGGTGCATGGTAACCATGACTTTGAAATTTACGTGAACTTTAATTTATGCTAATTAAATGTACACGTGATGTGCACTTGGTATGTAACTCGCTTCACGTGAACGATAAAGAGATGCGGTTTTCAAAATTAGATTCCCCATGTCCATATTAGTCTAAAAACAAATTTTTATTGATATTGGTTCATGGTAACCATGACTTTGAAATTTACGTGAACTTTAATTTATGCTAATTAAATGTACACGTGATGTGCACTTGGTATGTAACTCGCTTCACGTGAAAGATAAAGAGATGCGGTTTTCAAAATTAGATTCCCCATGTCCATATTAGTCTAAAAACAAATTTTTATTGATATTGGTGCATGGTAACCATGACTTTGAAATTTACGTGAACTTTAATTTATGCTAATTAAATGTACACGTGATGTGCACTTGGTATGTAACTCGCTTCACGTGAAAGATAAAGAGATTCGGTTTCCAAAATTAGATTCCCCATGTCCATATTAGTCTAAAAACAAATTTTTATTGATATTGGTGCATGGTAACCATGACTTTGAAATTTACGTGAACTTTAATTTATGCTAATTAAATGTACACGTGATGTGCACTTGGTATGTAACTCGCTTCACGTGAACGATAAAGAGATGCGGTTTTCAAAATTAGATTCCCCATGTCCATATTAGTCTAAAAACAAATTTTTATTGATATTGGTTCATGGTAACCATGACTTTGAAATTTACGTGAACTTTAATTTATGCTAATTAAATGTACACGTGATGTGCACTTGGTATGTAACTCGCTTCACGTGAAAGATAAAGAGATGCGGTTTTCAAAATTAGATTCCCCATGTCCATATTAGTCTAAAAACATATTTTTATTGATATTGGTTCATGGTAACCATGACTTTGAAATTTACGTGAACTTCAATTTATGCTAATTAAATGTACACGTGATGTGCACTTGGTATGTAACTCGCTTCACGTGAAAGATAAAGAGATGCGGTTTTCAAAATTAGATTCCCCATGTCCATATTAGTCTAAAAACAAATTTTTATTGATATTGGTTCATGGTAACCATGACTTTGAAATTTACGTGAACTTTAATTTATGCTAATTAAATGTACACGTGATGTGCACTTGGTATGTAACTCGCTTCACGTGAAAGATAAAGAGATGCGGTTTTCAAAATTAGATTCCCCATGTCCATATTAGTCTAAAAACAAATTTTTATTGATATTGGTTCATGGTAACCATGACTTTGAAATTTACGTGAACTTTAATTTATGCTAATTAAATGTACACGTGATGTGCACTTGGTATGTAACTCGCTTCACGTGAAAGATAAAGAGATGCGGTTTTCAAAATTAGATTCCCCATGTCCATATTAGTCTAAAAACAAATTTTTATTGATATTGGTTCATGGTAACCATGACTTTGAAATTTACGTGAACTTCAATTTATGCTAATTAAATGTACACGTGATGTGTACTTGGTATGTAACTCGCTTCACGTGAAAGATAAAGAGATGCGGTTTTCAAAATTAGATTCCCCATGTCCATATTAGTCTAAAAACAAATTTTTATTGATATTGGTTCATGGTAACCATGACTTTGAAATTTACGTGAACTTTAATTTATGCTAATTAAATGTACACGTGATGTGCACTTGGTATGTAACTCGCTTCACGTGAAAGATAAAGAGATGCGGTTTTCAAAATTAGATTCCCCATGTCCATATTAGTCTAAAAACAAATTTTTATTGATATTGGTTCATGGTAACCATGACTTTGAAATTTACGTGAACTTTAATTTATGCTAATTAAATGTACACGTGATGTGCACTTGGTATGTAACTCGCTTCACGTGAAAGATAAAGAGATGCGGTTTTCAAAATTAGATTCCCCATGTCCATATTAGTCTAAAAACAAATTTTTATTGATATTGGTTCATGGTAACCATGACTTTGAAATTTACGTGAACTTCAATTTATGCTAATTAAATGTACACGTGATGTGTACTTGGTATGTAACTCGCTTCACGTGAAAGATAAAGAGATGCGGTTTTCAAAATTAGATTCCCCATGTCCATATTAGTCTAAAAACAAATTTTTATTGATATTGGTTCATGGTAACCATGACTTTGAAATTTACGTGAACTTTAATTTATGCTAATTAAATGTACACGTGATGTGCACTTGGTATGTAACTCGCTTCACGTGAAAGATAAAGAGATGCGGTTTTCAAAATTAGATTCCCCATGTCCATATTAGTCTAAAAACAAATTTTTATTGATATTGGTGCATGGTAACCATGACTTTGAAATTTACGTGAACTTTAATTTATGCTAATTAAATGTACACGTGATGTGCACTTGGTATGTAACTCGCTTCACCTGAAAGATAAAGAGATGCGGTTTTCAAAATTAGATTCCCCATGTCCATATTAGTCTAAAAACAAATTTTTATTGATATTGGTTCATGGTAACCATGACTTTGAAATTTACGTGAACTTCAATTTATGCTAATTAAATGTACACGTGATGTGCTCTTGGTATGTAACTCGCTTCACGTGAAAGATAAAGAGATGCGGTTTTCAAAATTAGATTCCCCATGTCCATATTAGTCTAAAAACAAATTTTTATTGATATTGGTGCATGGTAACCATGACTTTGAAATTTACGTGAACTTTAATTTATGCTAATTAAATGTACACGTGATGTGCACTTGGTATGTAACTCGCTTCACGTGAACGATAAAGAGATGCGGTTTTCAAAATTAGATTCACCATGTCCATATTAGTCTAAAAACAAATTTTTATTGATATTGGTGCATGGTAACCATGACTTTGAAATTTACGTGAACTTTAATTTATGCTAATTAAATGTACACGTGATGTGCTCTTGGTATGTAACTCGCTTCACGTGAACGATAAAGAGATGCGGTTTTCAAAATTAGATTCCCCATGTCCATATTAGTCTAAAAACAAATTTTTATTGATATTGGTGCATGGTAACCATGACTTTGAAATTTACGTGAACTTTAATTTATGCTAATTAAATGTACACGTGATGTGCACTTGGTATGTAACTCGCTTCACGTGAACGATAAAGAGATGCGGTTTTCAAAATTAGATTCCCCATGTCCATATTAGTCTAAAAACAAATTTTTATTGATATTGGTGCATGTTAACCATGACTTTGAAATTTACGTGAACTTTAATTTATGCTAATTAAATGTACACGTGATGTGCACTTGGTATGTAACTCGCTTCACGTGAACGATAAAGAGATGCGGTTTTCAAAATTAGATTCCCCATGTCCATATTAGTCTAAAAACAAATTTTTATTGATATTGGTTCATGGTAACCATGACTTTGAAATTTACGTGAACTTTAATTTATGCTAATTAAATGTACACGTGATGTGCACTTGGTATGTAACTCGCTTCACGTGAAAGATAAAGAGATGCGGTTTTCAAAATTAGATTCCCCATGTCCATATTAGTCTAAAAACAAATTTTTATTGATATTGGTTCATGGTAACCATGACTTTGAAATTTACGTGAACTTTAATTTATGCTAATTAAATGTACACGTGATGTGCACTTGGTATGTAACTCGCTTCACGTGAAAGATAAAGAGATGCGGTTTTCAAAATTAGATTCCCCATGTCCATATTAGTCTAAAAACAAATTTTTATTGATATTGGTTCATGGTAACCATGACTTTGAAATTTACGTGAACTTTAATTTATGCTAATTAAATGTACACGTGATGTGCACTTGGTATGTAATTCGCTTCACGTGAACGATAAAGAGATGCGGTTTTCAAAATTAGATTCCCCATGTCCATATTAGTCTAAAAACAAATTTTTATTGATATTGGTTCATGGTAACCATGACTTTGAAATTTACGTGAACTTTAATTTATGCTAATTAAATGTACACGTGATGTGCACTTGGTATGTAACTCGCTTCACGTGAAAGATAAAGAGATGCGGTTTTCAAAATTAGATTCCCCATGTCCATATTAGTCTAAAAACAAATTTTTATTGATATTGGTTCATGGTAACCATGACTTTGAAATTTACGTGAACTTCAATTTATGCTAATTAAATGTACACGTGATGTGTACTTGGTATGTAACTCGCTTCACGTGAAAGATAAAGAGATGCGGTTTTCAAAATTAGATTCCCCATGTCCATATTAGTCTAAAAACAAATTTTTATTGATATTGGTTCATGGTAACCATGACTTTGAAATTTACGTGAACTTCAATTTATGCTAATTAAATGTACACGTGATGTGCACTTGGTATGTAACTCGCTTCACGTGAAAGATAAAGAGATGCGGTTTTCAAAATTAGATTCCCCATGTCCATATTAGTCTAAAAACAAATTTTTATTGATATTGGTGCATGGTAACCATGACTTTGAAATTTACGTGAACTTTAATTTATGCTAATTAAATGTACACGTGATGTGCACTTGGTATGTAACTCGCTTCACGTGAAAGATAAAGAGATGCGGTTTTCAAAATTAGATTCCCCATGTCCATATTAGTTTAAAAACAAATTTTTATTGATATTTTTTCATGGTAACCATGACTTTGAAATTTACGTGAACTTTAATTTATGCTAATTAAATGTACACGTGATGTGCACTTGGTATGTAACTCGCTTCACGTGAACGATAAAGAGATGCGGTTTTCAAAATTAGATTCCCCATGTCCATATTAGTCTAAAAACAAATTTTTATTGATATTGGTTCATGGTAACCATGACTTTGAAATTTACGTGAACTTTAATTTATGCTAATTAAATGTACACGTGATGTGCACTTGGTATGTAACTCGCTTCACGTGAAAGATAAAGAGATGCGGTTTTCAAAATTAGATTCCCCATGTCCATATTAGTCTAAAAACAAATTTTTATTGATATTGGTGCATGGTAACCATGACTTTGAAATTTACGTGAACTTTAATTTATGCTAATTAAATGTACACGTGATGTGCCCTTGGTATGTAACTCGCTTCACGTGAAAGATAAAGAGATGCGGTTTTCAAAATTAGATTCCCCATGTCCATATTAGTTTAAAAACAAATTTTTATTGATATTGGTGCATGGTAACCATGACTTTGAAATTTACGTGAACTTTAATTTATGCTAATTAAATGTACACGTGATGTGCACTTGGTATGTAACTCGCTTCACGTGAAAGATAAAGAGATGCGGTTTTCAAAATTAGATTCCCCATGTCCATATTAGTCTAAAAACAAATTTTTATTGATATTGGTGCTTGGTAACCATGACTTTGAAATTTACGTGAACTTTAATTTATGCTAATTAAATGTACACGTGATGTGCACTTGGTATGTAACTCGCTTCACGTGAAAGATAAAGAGATGCGGTTTTCAAAATTAGATTCCCCATGTCCATATTAGTCTAAAAAAAAATTTTTATTGATATTGGTGCATGGTAACCATGACTTTGAAATTTACGTGAACTTTAATTTATGCTAATTAAATGTACACGTGATGTGCACTTGGTATGTAACTCGCTTCACGTGAAAGATAAAGAGATGCGGTTTTCAAAATTAGATTCCCCATGTCCATATTAGACTAAAAACAAATTTTTATTGATATTGGTTCATGGTAACCATGACTTTGAAATTTACGTGAACTTCAATTTATGCTAATTAAATGTACACGTGATGTGCACTTGGTATGTAACTCGCTTCACGTGAAAGATAAAGAGATTCGGTTTCCAAAATTAGATTCCTCATGTCCATATTAGTCTAAAAACAAATTTTTATTGATATTGGTGCTTGGTAACCATGACTTTGAAATTTACGTGAACTTTAATTTATGCTAATTAAATGTACACGTGATGTGCACTTGGTATGTAACTCGCTTCACGTGAAAGATAAAGAGATGCGGTTTTCAAAATTAGATTCCCCATGTCCATATTAGTCTAAAAAAAAATTTTTATTGATATTGGTGCATGGTAACCATGACTTTGAAATTTACGTGAACTTTAATTTATGCTAATTAAATGTACACGTGATGTGCACTTGGTATGTAACTCGCTTCACGTGAAAGATAAAGAGATGCGGTTTTCAAAATTAGATTCCCCATGTCCATATTAGACTAAAAACAAATTTTTATTGATATTGGTTCATGGTAACCATGACTTTGAAATTTACGTGAACTTCAATTTATGCTAATTAAATGTACACGTGATGTGCACTTGGTATGTAACTCGCTTCACGTGAAAGATAAAGAGATTCGGTTTCCAAAATTAGATTCCTCATGTCCATATTAGTCTAAAAACAAATTTTTATTGATATTGGTGCATGGTAACCATGACTTTGAAATTTACGTGAACTTTAATTTATGCTAATTAAATGTACACGTGATGTGCACTTGGTATGTAACTCGCTTCACGTGAACGATAAAGAGATGTGGTTTTCAAAATTAGATTCCCCATGTCCATATTAGTCTAAAAACAAATTTTTATTGATATTGGTTCATGGTAACCATGACTTTGAAATTTACGTGAACTTTAATTTATGCTAATTAAATGTACACGTGATGTGCACTTGGTATGTAACTCGCTTCACGTGAAAGATAAAGAGATGCGGTTTTCAAAATTAGATTACCCATGTCCATATTAGTCTAAAAACAAATTTTTATTGATATTGGTTCATGGTAACCATGACTTTGAAATTTACGTGAACTTTAATTTATGCTAATTAAATGTACACGTGATGTGCACTTGGTATGTAACTCGCTTCACGTGAAAGATAAAGAGATGCGGTTTTCAAAATTAGATTCCCCATGTCCATATTAGTCTAAAAACAAATTTTTATTGATATTTGTGCATGGTAACCATGACTTTGAAATTCACGTGAACTTTAATTTATGCTAATTAAATGTACACGTGATGTGCACTTGGTATGTAACTCGCTTCACGTGAAAGATAAAGAGATGCGGTTTTCAAAATTAGATTACCCATGTCCATATTAGTCTAAAAACAAATTTTTATTGATATTGGTTCATGGTAACCATGACTTTGAAATTTACGTGAACTTTAATTTATGCTAATTAAATGTACACGTGATGTGCACTTGGTATGTAACTCGCTTCACGTGAAAGATAAAGAGATGCGGTTTTCAAAATTAGATTCCCCATGTCCATATTAGTCTAAAAACAAATTTTTATTGATATTTGTGCATGGTAACCATGACTTTGAAATTCACGTGAACTTTAATTTATGCTAATTAAATGTACACGTGATGTGCACTTGGTATGTAACTCGCTTCACGTGAAAGATAAAGAGATGCGGTTTTCAAAATTAGATTCCCCATGTCCATATTAGTCTAAAAACAAATTTTTATTGATATTGGTTCATGGTAACCATGACTTTGAAATTTACGTGAACTTCAATTTATGTTAATTAAATGTACACGTGATGTGCACTTGGTATGTAACTCGCTTCACGTGAAAGATAAAGAGATCCGGTTTTCAAAATTAGATTCCCCATGTCCATATTAGTCTAAAAACAAATTTTTATTGATATTGGTTCATGGTAACCATGACTTTGAAATTTACGTGAACTTCAATTTATGCTAATTAAATGTACACGTGATGTGCACTTGGTATGTAACTCGCTTCACGTGAAAGATAAAGAGATGCGGTTTTCAAAATTAGATTCCTCATGTCCATATTAGTTTAAAAACGAATTTTTATTGATATTGGTTCATGGTAACCATGACTTTGAAATTTACGTGAACTTCAATTTATGCTAATTAAATGTACACGTGATGTGTACTTGGTATGTAACTCGCTTCACGTGAAAGATAAAGAGATGCGGTTTTCAAAATTAGATTCCCCATGTCCATATTAGACTAAAAACAAATTTTTATTGATATTGGTTCATGGTAACCATGACTTTGAAATTTACGTGAACTTCAATTTATGCTAATTAAATGTACACGTGATGTGCACTTGGTATGTAACTCGCTTCACGTGAAAGATAAAGAGATTCGGTTTCCAAAATTAGATTCCTCATGTCCATATTAGTCTAAAAACAAATTTTTATTGATATTGGTGCATGGTAACCATGACTTTGAAATTTACGTGAACTTTAATTTATGCTAATTAAATGTACACGTGATGTGCACTTGGTATGTAACTCGCTTCACGTGAACGATAAAGAGATGTGGTTTTCAAAATTAGATTCCCCATGTCCATATTAGTCTAAAAACAAATTTTTATTGATATTGGTTCATGGTAACCATGACTTTGAAATTTACGTGAACTTTAATTTATGCTAATTAAATGTACACGTGATGTGCACTTGGTATGTAACTCGCTTCACGTGAAAGATAAAGAGATGCGGTTTTCAAAATTAGATTACCCATGTCCATATTAGTCTAAAAACAAATTTTTATTGATATTGGTTCATGGTAACCATGACTTTGAAATTTACGTGAACTTTAATTTATGCTAATTAAATGTACACGTGATGTGCACTTGGTATGTAACTCGCTTCACGTGAAAGATAAAGAGATGCGGTTTTCAAAATTAGATTCCCCATGTCCATATTAGTCTAAAAACAAATTTTTATTGATATTTGTGCATGGTAACCATGACTTTGAAATTCACGTGAACTTTAATTTATGCTAATTAAATGTACACGTGATGTGCACTTGGTATGTAACTCGCTTCACGTGAAAGATAAAGAGATGCGGTTTTCAAAATTAGATTACCCATGTCCATATTAGTCTAAAAACAAATTTTTATTGATATTGGTTCATGGTAACCATGACTTTGAAATTTACGTGAACTTTAATTTATGCTAATTAAATGTACACGTGATGTGCACTTGGTATGTAACTCGCTTCACGTGAAAGATAAAGAGATGCGGTTTTCAAAATTAGATTCCCCATGTCCATATTAGTCTAAAAACAAATTTTTATTGATATTTGTGCATGGTAACCATGACTTTGAAATTCACGTGAACTTTAATTTATGCTAATTAAATGTACACGTGATGTGCACTTGGTATGTAACTCGCTTCACGTGAAAGATAAAGAGATGCGGTTTTCAAAATTAGATTCCCCATGTCCATATTAGTCTAAAAACAAATTTTTATTGATATTGGTTCATGGTAACCATGACTTTGAAATTTACGTGAACTTCAATTTATGTTAATTAAATGTACACGTGATGTGCACTTGGTATGTAACTCGCTTCACGTGAAAGATAAAGAGATCCGGTTTTCAAAATTAGATTCCCCATGTCCATATTAGTCTAAAAACAAATTTTTATTGATATTGGTTCATGGTAACCATGACTTTGAAATTTACGTGAACTTCAATTTATGCTAATTAAATGTACACGTGATGTGCACTTGGTATGTAACTCGCTTCACGTGAAAGATAAAGAGATGCGGTTTTCAAAATTAGATTCCTCATGTCCATATTAGTTTAAAAACGAATTTTTATTGATATTGGTTCATGGTAACCATGACTTTGAAATTTACGTGAACTTCAATTTATGCTAATTAAATGTACACGTGATGTGTACTTGGTATGTAACTCGCTTCACGTGAAAGATAAAGAGATGCGGTTTTCAAAATTAGATTCCCCATGTCCATATTAGTCTAAAAACAAATTTTTATTGATATTGGTTCATGGTAACCATGACTTTGAAATTTACGTGAACTTCAATTTATGCTAATTAAATGTACACGTGATGTGCACTTGGTATGTAACTCGCTTCACGTGAAAGATAAAGAGATGCGGTTTTCAAAATTAGATTCCCCATGTCCATATTAGTCTAAAAACAAATTTTTATTGATATTTGTGCATGGTAACCATGACTTTGAAATTCACGTGAACTTTAATTTATGCTAATTAAATGTACACGTGATGTGCACTTGGTATGTAACTCGCTTCACGTGAAAGATAAAGAGATGCGGTTTTCAAAATTAGATTCCCCATGTCCATATTAGTCTAAAAACAAATTTTTATTGATATTGTTTCATGGTAACCATGACTTTGAAATTTACGTGAACTTCAATTTATGCTAATTAAATGTACACGTGATGTGCTCTTGGTATGTAACTCGCTTCACGTGAAAGATAAAGAGATGCGGTTTTCAAAATTAGATTCCCCATGTCCATATTAGTCTAAAAACAAATTTTTATTGATATTGGTTCATGGTAACCATGACTTTGAAATTTGCGTGAACTTTAATTTATGCTAATTAAATGTACACGTGATGTGCACTTGGTATGTAACTCGCTTCACGTGAACGATAAAGAGATGCGGTTTTCAAAATTAGATTCCCCATGTCCATATTAGTCTAAAAACAAATTTTTATTGATATTGGTGCATGGTAACCATGACTTTGAAATTTACGTGAACTTTAATTTATGCTAATTAAATGTACACGTGATGTGCACTTGGTATGTAACTCGCTTCACGTGAACGATAAAGAGATGCGGTTTTCAAAATTAGATTCCCCATGTCCATATTAGTCTAAAAACAAATTTTTATTGATATTGGTGCATGGTAACCATGACTTTGAAATTTACGTGAACTTTAATTTATGCTAATTAAATGTACACGTGATGTGCTTTTGGTATGTAACTCGCTTCACGTGAGCGATAAAGAGATGCGGTTTTCAAAATTAGATTCCCCATGTCCATATTAGTCTAAAAACAAATTTTTATTGATATTGGTGCATGGTAACCATGACTTTGAAATTTACGTGAACTTTAATTTATGCTAATTAAATGTACACGTGATGTGCACTTGGTATGTAACTCGCTTCACGTGAACGATAAAGAGATGCGGTTTTCAAAATTAGATTCCCCATGTCCATATTAGTCTAAAAACAAATTTTTATTGATATTGGTGCATGGTAACCATGACTTTGAAATTTACGTGAACTTTCATTTATGCTAATTAAATGTACACGTGATGTGCACTTGGTATGTAACTCGCTTCACGTGAACGATAAAGAGATGCGGTTTTCAAAATTAGATTCCCCATGTCCATATTAGTCTAAAAACAAATTTTTATTGATATTGGTTCATGGTAACCATGACTTTGAAATTTACGTGAACTTTAATTTATGCTAATTAAATGTACACGTGATGTGCACTTGGTATGTAACTCGCTTCACGTGAAAGATAAAGAGATGCGGTTTTCAAAATTAGATTCCCCATGTCCATATTAGTCTAAAAACAAATTTTTATTGATATTGGTTCATGGTAACCATGACTTTGAAATTTACGTGAACTTCAATTTATGCTAATTAAATGTACACGTGATGTGTACTTGGTATGTAACTCGCTTCACGTGAAAGATAAAGAGATGCGGTTTTCAAAATTAGATTCCCCATGTCCATATTAGTCTAAAAACAAATTTTTATTGATATTGGTTCATGGTAACCATGACTTTGAAATTTACGTGAACTTCAATTTATGCTAATTAAATGTACACGTGATGTGCACTTGGTATGTAACTCGCTTCACGTGAAAGATAAAGAGATGCGGTTTTCAAAATTAGATTCCCCATGTCCATATTAGTCTAAAAACAAATTTTTATTGATATTGGTTCATGGTAACCATGACTTTGAAATTTACGTGAACTTTAATTTATGCTAATTAAATGTACACGTGATGTGCACTTGGTATGTAACTCGCTTCACGTGAAAGATAAAGAGATGCGGTTTTCAAAATTAGATTCCCCATGTCCATATTAGTCTAAAAACAAATTTTTATTGATATTGGTGCTTGGTAACCATGACTTTGAAATTTACGTGAACTTTAATTTATGCTAATTAAATGTACACGTGATGTGCACTTGGTATGTAACTCGCTTCACGTGAAAGATAAAGAGATGCGGTTTTCAAAATTAGATTCCCCATGTCCATATTAGTCTAAAAAAAAATTTTTATTGATATTGGTGCATGGTAACCATGACTTTGAAATTTACGTGAACTTTAATTTATGCTAATTAAATGTACACGTGATGTGCACTAGGTATGTAACTCGCTTCACGTGAAAGATAAAGAGATGCGGTTTTCAAAATTAGATTCCCCATGTCCATATTAGTCTAAAAACAAATTTTTATTGATATTGGTTCATGGTAACCATGACTTTGAAATTTACGTGAACTTCAATTTATGCTAATTAAATGTACACGTGATGTGCACTTGGTATGTAACTCGCTTCACGTGAAAGATAAAGAGATTCGGTTTCCAAAATTAGATTCCCCATGTCCATATTAGTCTAAAAACAAATTTTTATTGATATTGGTGCATGGTAACCATGACTTTGAAATTTACGTGAACTTTAATTTATGCTAATTAAATGTACACGTGATGTGCACTTGGTATGTAACTCGCTTCACGTGAAAGATAAAGAGATGCGGTTTTCAAAATTAGATTCCCCATGTCCATATTAGTCTAAAAACAAATTTTTATTGATATTGGTTCATGGTAACCATGACTTTGAAATTTACGTGAACTTTAATTTATGCTAATTAAATGTACACGTGATGTGCACTTGGTATGTAACTCGCTTCACGTGAAAGATAAAGAGATGCGGTTTTCAAAATTAGATTCCCCATGTCCATATTAGTCTAAAAACAAATTTTTATTGATATTGGTTCATGGTAACCATGACTTTGAAATTTACGTGAACTTCAATTTATGCTAATTAAATGTACACGTGATGTGTACTTGGTATGTAACTCGCTTCACGTGAAAGATAAAGAGATGCGGTTTTCAAAATTAGATTCCCCATGTCCATATTAGTCTAAAAACAAATTTTTATTGATATTGGTTCATGGTAACCATGACTTTGAAATTTACGTGAACTTCAATTTATGCTAATTAAATGTACACGTGATGTGCACTTGGTATGTAACTCGCTTCACGTGAAAGATAAAGAGATGCGGTTTTCAAAATTAGATTCCCCATGTCCATATTAGTCTAAAAACAAATTTTTATTGATATTGGTTCATGGTAACCATGACTTTGAAATTTACGTGAACTTTAATTTATGCTAATTAAATGTACACGTGATGTGCACTTGGTATGTAACTCGCTTCACGTGAACGATAAAGAGATGCGGTTTTCAAAATTAGATTCCCCATGTCCATATTAGTCTAAAAACAAATTTTTATTGATATTGGTTCATGGTAACCATGACTTTGAAATTTACGTGAACTTTAATTTATGCTAATTAAATGTACACGTGATGTGCACTTGGTATGTAACTCGCTTCACGTGAAAGATAAAGAGATGCGGTTTTCAAAATTAGATTCCCCATGTCCATATTAGTCTAAAAACAAATTTTTATTGATATTGGTGCATGGTAACCATGACTTTGAAATTTACGTGAACTTTAATTTATGCTAATTAAATGTACACGTGATGTGCCCTTGGTATGTAACTCGCTTCACGTGAAAGATAAAGAGATGCGGTTTTCAAAATTAGATTCCCCATGTCCATATTAGTCTAAAAACAAATTTTTATTGATATTGGTGCTTGGTAACCATGACTTTGAAATTTACGTGAACTTTAATTTATGCTAATTAAATGTACACGTGATGTGCACTTGGTATGTAACTCGCTTCACGTGAAAGATAAAGAGATGCGGTTTTCAAAATTAGATTCCCCATGTCCATATTAGTCTAAAAAAAAATTTTTATTGATATTGGTGCATGGTAACCATGACTTTGAAATTTACGTGAACTTTAATTTATGCTAATTAAATGTACACGTGATGTGCACTTGGTATGTAACTCGCTTCACGTGAAAGATAAAGAGATGCGGTTTTCAAAATTAGATTCTCCATGTCCATATTAGTCTAAAAACAAATTTTTATTGATATTGGTTCATGGTAACCATGACTTTGAAATTTACGTGAACTTCAATTTATGCTAATTAAATGTACACGTGATGTGCACTTGGTATGTAACTCGCTTCACGTGAAAGATAAAGAGATTCGGTTTCCAAAATTAGATTCCCCATGTCCATATTAGTCTAAAAACAAATTTTTATTGATATTGGTGCATGGTAACCATGACTTTGAAATTTACGTGAACTTTAATTTATGCTAATTAAATGTACACGTGATGTGCACTTGGTATGTAACTCGCTTCACGTGAACGATAAAGAGATGCGGTTTTCAAAATTAGATTCCCCATGTCCATATTAGTCTAAAAACAAATTTTTATTGATATTGGTTCATGGTAACCATGACTTTGAAATTTACGTGAACTTTAATTTATGCTAATTAAATGTACACGTGATGTGCACTTGGTATGTAACTCGCTTCACGTGAAAGATAAAGAGATGCGGTTTTCAAAATTAGATTCCCCATGTCCATATTAGTCTAAAAACAAATTTTTATTGATATTGGTTCATGGTAACCATGACTTTGAAATTTACGTGAACTTCAATTTATGCTAATTAAATGTACACGTGATGTGCCCTTGGTATGTAACTCGCTTCACGTGAGAGATAAAGAGATGCGGTTTTCAAAATTAGATTCCCCATGTCCATATTAGTCTAAAAACAAATTTTTATTGATATTGGTTCATGGTAACCATGACTTTGAAATTTACGTGAACTTTAATTTATGCTAATTAAATGTACACGTGATGTGCACTTGGTATGTAACTCGCTTCACGTGAAAGATAAAGAGATGCGGTTTTCAAAATTAGATTCCCCATGTCCATATTAGTCTAAAAACAAATTTTTATTGATATTGGTTCATGGTAACCATGACTTTGAAATTTACGTGAACTTTAATTTATGCTAATTAAATGTACACGTGATGTGCACTTGGTATGTAACTCGCTTCACGTGAAAGATAAAGAGATGCGGTTTTCAAAATTAGATTCCCCATGTCCATATTAGTCTAAAAACAAATTTTTATTGATATTGGTTCATGGTAACCATGACTTTGAAATTTACGTGAACTTCAATTTATGCTAATTAAATGTACACGTGATGTGCCCTTGGTATGTAACTCGCTTCACGTGAGAGATAAAGAGATGCGGTTTTCAAAATTAGATTCCCCATGTCCATATTAGTCTAAAAACAAATTTTTATTGATATTGGTTCATGGTAACCATGACTTTGAAATTTACGTGAACTTTAATTTATGCTAATTAAATGTATACGTGATGTGCACTTGGTATGTAACTCGCTTCACGTGAAAGATAAAGAGATGCGGTTTTCAAAATTAGATTCCCCATGTCCATATTAGTCTAAAAACAAATTTTTATTGATATTGGTGCATGGTAACCATGACTTTGAAATTTACGTGAACTTTAATTTATGCTAATTAAATGTACACGTGATGTGCCCTTGGTATGTAACTCGCTTCACGTGAAAGATAAAGAGATGCGGTTTTCAAAATTAGATTCCCCATGTCCATATTAGTCTAAAAACAAATTTTTATTGATATTGGTGCATGGTAACCATGACTTTGAAATTTACGTGAACTTTAATTTATGCTAATTAAATGTACACGTGATGTGCCCTTGGTATGTAACTCGCTTCACGTGAAAGATAAAGAGATGCGGTTTTCAAAATTAGATTCCCCATGTCCATATTAGTCTAAAAACAAATTTTTATTGATATTGGTGCATGGTAACCATGACTTTGAAATTTACGTGAACTTTAATTTATGCTAATTAAATGTACACGTGATGTGCTTTTGGTATGTAACTCGCTTCACGTGAGCGATAAAGAGATGCGGTTTTCAAAATTAGATTCCCCATGTCCATATTAGTCTAAAAACAAATTTTTATTGATATTGGTGCATGGTAACCATGACTTTGAAATTTACGTGAACTTTAATTTATGCTAATTAAATGTACACGTGATGTGCACTTGGTATGTAACTCGCTTCACGTGAACGATAAAGAGATGCGGTTTTCAAAATTAGATTCCCCATGTCCATATTAGTCTAAAAACAAATTTTTATTGATATTGGTGCATGGTAACCATGACTTTGAAATTTACGTGAACTTTCATTTATGCTAATTAAATGTACACGTGATGTGCACTTGGTATGTAACTCGCTTCACGTGAACGATAAAGAGATGCGGTTTTCAAAATCAGATTCCCCATGTCCATATTAGTCTAAAAACAAATTTTTATTGATATTGGTTCATGGTAACCATGACTTTGAAATTTACGTGAACTTTAATTTATGCTAATTAAATGTACACGTGATGTGCACTTGGTATGTAACTCGCTTCACGTGAAAGATAAAGAGATGCGGTTTTCAAAATTAGATTCCCCATGTCCATATTAGTCTAAAAACAAATTTTTATTGATATTGGTTCATGGTAACCATGACTTTGAAATTTACGTGAACTTTAATTTATGCTAATTAAATGTACACGTGATGTGCACTTGGTATGTAACTCGCTTCACATGAAAGATAAAGAGATGCGGTTTTCAAAATTAGATTCCCCATGTCCATATTAGTCTAAAAACAAATTTTTATTGATATTGGTTCATGGTAACCATGACTTTGAAATTTACGTGAACTTCAATTTATGCTAATTAAATGTACACGTGATGTGCACTTGGTATGTAACTCGCTTCACGTGAAAGATAAAGAGATGCGGTTTTCAAAATTAGATTCCCCATGTCCATATTAGTCTAAAAACAAATTTTTATTGATATTGGTTCATGGTAACCATGACTTTGAAATTTACGTGAACTTTAATTTATGCTAATTAAATGTACACGTGATGTGCACTTGGTATGTAACTCGCTTCACGTGAAAGATAAAGAGATGCGGTTTTCAAAATTAGATTCCCCATGTCCATATTAGTCTAAAAACAAATTTTTATTGATATTGGTTCATGGTAACCATGACTTTGAAATTTACGTGAACTTTAATTTATGCTAATTAAATGTACACGTGATGTGCACTTGGTATGTAACTCGCTTCACGTGAAAGATAAAGAGATGCGGTTTTCAAAATTAGATTCCCCATGTCCATATTAGTCTAAAAACAAATTTTTATTGATATTGGTTCATGGTAACCATGACTTTGAAATTTACGTGAACTTCAATTTATGCTAATTAAATGTACACGTGATGTGTACTTGGTATGTAACTCGCTTCACGTGAAAGATAAAGAGATGCGGTTTTCAAAATTAGATTCCCCATGTCCATATTAGTCTAAAAACAAATTTTTATTGATATTGGTTCATGGTAACCATGACTTTGAAATTTACGTGAACTTCAATTTATGCTAATTAAATGTACACGTGATGTGCACTTGGTATGTAACTCGCTTCACGTGAAAGATAAAGAGATGCGGTTTTCAAAATTAGATTCCCCATGTCCATATTAGTCTAAAAACAAATTTTTATTGATATTGGTGCATGGTAACCATGACTTTGAAATTTACGTGAACTTTAATTTATGCTAATTAAATGTACACGTGATGTGCACTTGGTATGTAACTCGCTTCACGTGAAAGATAAAGAGATACGGTTTTCAAAATTAGATTCCCCATGTCCATATTAGTTTAAAAACAAATTTTTATTGATATTGGTTCATGGTAACCATGACTTTGAAATTTACGTGAACTTTAATTTATGCTAATTAAATGTACACGTGATGTGCACTTGGTATGTAACTCGCTTCACGTGAACGATAAAGAGATGCGGTTTTCAAAATTAGATTCCCCATGTCCATATTAGTCTAAAAACAAATTTTTATTGATATTGGTTCATGGTAACCATGACTTTGAAATTTACGTGAACTTTAATTTATGCTAATTAAATGTACACGTGATGTGCACTTGGTATGTAACTCGCTTCACGTGAAAGATAAAGAGATGCGGTTTTCAAAATTAGATTCCCCATGTCCATATTAGTCTAAAAACAAATTTTTATTGATATTGGTGCATGGTAACCATGACTTTGAAATTTACGTGAACTTTAATTTATGCTAATTAAATGTACACGTGATGTGCCCTTGGTATGTAACTCGCTTCACGTGAAAGATAAAGAGATGCGGTTTTCAAAATTAGATTCCCCATGTCCATATTAGTCTAAAAACAAATTTTTATTGATATTGGTGCTTGGTAACCATGACTTTGAAATTTACGTGAACTTTAATTTATGCTAATTAAATGTACACGTGATGTGCACTTGGTATGTAACTCGCTTCACGTGAAAGATAAAGAGATGCGGTTTTCAAAATTAGATTCCCCATGTCCATATTAGTCTAAAAAAAAATTTTTATTGATATTGGTGCATGGTAACCATGACTTTGAAATTTACGTGAACTTTAATTTATGCTAATTAAATGTACACGTGATGTGCACTTGGTATGTAACTCGCTTCACGTGAAAGATAAAGAGATGCGGTTTTCAAAATTAGATTCCCCATGTCCATATTAGTCTAAAAACAAATTTTTATTGATATTGGTTCATGGTAACCATGACTTTGAAATTTACGTGAACTTCAATTTATGCTAATTAAATGTACACGTGATGTGCACTTGGTATGTAACTCGCTTCACGTGAAAGATAAAGAGATTCGGTTTCCAAAATTAGATTCCCCATGTCCATATTAGTCTAAAAACAAATTTTTATTGATATTGGTGCATGGTAACCATGACTTTGAAATTTACGTGAACTTTAATTTATGCTAATTAAATGTACACGTGATGTGCACTTGGTATGTAACTCGCTTCACGTGAAAGATAAAGAGATGCGGTTTTCAAAATTAGATTCCCCATGTCCATATTAGTCTAAAAACAAATTTTTATTGATATTGGTTCATGGTAACCATGACTTTGAAATTTACGTGAACTTTAATTTATGCTAATTAAATGTACACGTGATGTGCACTTGGTATGTAACTCGCTTCACGTGAAAGATAAAGAGATGCGGTTTTCAAAATTAGATTCCCCATGTCCATATTAGTCTAAAAACAAATTTTTATTGATATTGGTTCATGGTAACCATGACTTTGAAATTTACGTGAACTTCAATTTATGCTAATTAAATGTACACGTGATGTGTACTTGGTATGTAACTCGCTTCACGTGAAAGATAAAGAGATGCGGTTTTCAAAATTAGATTCCCCATGTCCATATTAGTCTAAAAACAAATTTTTATTGATATTGGTTCATGGTAACCATGACTTTGAAATTTACGTGAACTTCAATTTATGCTAATTAAATGTACACGTGATGTGCACTTGGTATGTAACTCGCTTCACGTGAAAGATAAAGAGATGCGGTTTTCAAAATTAGATTCCCCATGTCCATATTAGTCTAAAAACAAATTTTTATTGATATTGGTGCATGGTAACCATGACTTTGAAATTTACGTGAACTTTAATTTATGCTAATTAAATGTACACGTGATGTGCACTTGGTATGTAACTCGCTTCACGTGAAAGATAAAGAGATGCGGTTTTCAAAATTAGATTCCCCATGTCCATATTAGTTTAAAAACAAATTTTTATTGATATTGGTTCATGGTAACCATGACTTTGAAATTTACGTGAACTTTAATTTATGCTAATTAAATGTACACGTGATGTGCACTTGGTATGTAACTCGCTTCACGTGAACGATAAAGAGATGCGGTTTTCAAAATTAGATTCCCCATGTCTATATTAGTCTAAAAACAAATTTTTATTGATATTGGTTCATGGTAACCATGACTTTGAAATTTACGTGAACTTTAATTTATGCTAATTAAATGTACACGTGATGTGCACTTGGTATGTAACTCGCTTCACGTGAAAGATAAAGAGATGCGGTTTTCAAAATTAGATTCCCCATGTCCATATTAGTCTAAAAACAAATTTTTATTGATATTGGTGCATGGTAACCATGACTTTGAAATTTACGTGAACTTTAATTTATGCTAATTAAATGTACACGTGATGTGCCCTTGGTATGTAACTCGCTTCACGTGAAAGATAAAGAGATGCGGTTTTCAAAATTAGATTCCCCATGTCCATATTAGTCTAAAAACAAATTTTTATTGATATTGGTGCTTGGTAACCATGACTTTGAAATTTACGTGAACTTTAATTTATGCTAATTAAATGTACACGTGATGTGCACTTGGTATGTAACTCGCTTCACGTGAAAGATAAAGAGATGCGGTTTTCAAAATTAGATTCCCCATGTCCATATTAGTCTAAAAAAAAATTTTTATTGATATTGGTGCATGGTAACCATGACTTTGAAATTTACGTGAACTTTAATTTATGCTAATTAAATGTACACGTGATGTGCACTTGGTATGTAACTCGCTTCACGTGAAAGATAAAGAGATGCGGTTTTCAAAATTAGATTCCCCATGTCCATATTAGTCTAAAAACAAATTTTTATTGATATTGGTTCATGGTAACCATGACTTTGAAATTTACGTGAACTTCAATTTATGCTAATTAAATGTACACGTGATGTGCACTTGGTATGTAACTCGCTTCACGTGAAAGATAAAGAGATTCGGTTTCCAAAATTAGATTCCCCATGTCCATATTAGTCTAAAAACAAATTTTTATTGATATTGGTGCATGGTAACCATGACTTTGAAATTTACGTGAACTTTAATTTATGCTAATTAAATGTACACGTGATGTGCACTTGGTATGTAACTCGCTTCACGTGAACGATAAAGAGATGCGGTTTTCAAAATTAGATTCCCCATGTCCATATTAGTCTAAAAACAAATTTTTATTGATATTGGTTCATGGTAACCATGACTTTGAAATTTACGTGAACTTTAATTTATGCTAATTAAATGTACACGTGATGTGCACTTGGTATGTAACTCGCTTCACGTGAAAGATAAAGAGATGCGGTTTTCAAAATTAGATTACCCATGTCCATATTAGTCTAAAAACAAATTTTTATTGATATTGGTTCATGGTAACCATGACTTTGAAATTTACGTGAACTTTAATTTATGCTAATTAAATGTACACGTGATGTGCACTTGGTATGTAACTCGCTTCACGTGAAAGATAAAGAGATGCGGTTTTCAAAATTAGATTCCCCATGTCCATATTAGTCTAAAAACAAATTTTTATTGATATTTGTGCATGGTAACCATGACTTTGAAATTCACGTGAACTTTAATTTATGCTAATTAAATGTACACGTGATGTGCACTTGGTATGTAACTCGCTTCACGTGAAAGATAAAGAGATGCGGTTTTCAAAATTAGATTCCCCATGTCCATATTAGTCTAAAAACAAATTTTTATTGATATTGGTTCATGGTAACCATGACTTTGAAATTTACGTGAACTTTAATTTATGCTAATTAAATGTACACGTGATGTGCACTTGGTATGTAACTCGCTTCACGTGAAAGATAAAGAGATGCGGTTTTCAAAATTAGATTCCCCATGTCCATATTAGTCTAAAAACAAATTTTTATTGATATTGGTTCATGGTAACCATGACTTTGAAATTTACGTGAACTTCAATTTATGCT
Source organism: Auanema rhodensis (assembly GCA_964057225.1). NCBI lineage: Eukaryota > Metazoa > Nematoda > Chromadorea > Rhabditida > Rhabditidae > Auanema > Auanema rhodense. The sequence goes on along the minus strand of OZ059899.1, from coordinate 455,434 downwards.
AATTAAATGTACACGTGATGTGCCCTTGGTATGTAACTCGCTTCACGTGAGAGATAAAGAGATGCGGTTTTCAAAATTAGATTCCCCATGTCCATATTAGTCTAAAAACAAATTTTTATTGATATTGGTTCATGGTAACCATGACTTTGAAATTTACGTGAACTTTAATTTATGCTAATTAAATGTACACGTGATGTGCACTTGGTATGTAACTCGCTTCACGTGAAAGATAAAGAGATGCGGTTTTCAAAATTAGATTCCCCATGTCCATATTAGTCTAAAAACAAATTTTTATTGATATTGGTGCATGGTAACCATGACTTTGAAATTTACGTGAACTTTAATTTATGCTAATTAAATGTACACGTGATGTGCCCTTGGTATGTAACTCGCTTCACGTGAAAGATAAAGAGATGCGGTTTTCAAAATTAGATTCCCCATGTCCATATTAGTCTAAAAACAAATTTTTATTGATATTGGTGCATGGTAACCATGACTTTGAAATTTACGTGAACTTTAATTTATGCTAATTAAATGTACACGTGATGTGCCCTTGGTATGTAACTCGCTTCACGTGAAAGATAAAGAGATGCGGTTTTCAAAATTAGATTCCCCATGTCCATATTAGTCTAAAAACAAATTTTTATTGATATTGGTGCATGGTAACCATGACTTTGAAATTTACGTGAACTTTAATTTATGCTAATTAAATGTACACGTGATGTGCCCTTGGTATGTAACTCGCTTCACGTGAAAGATAAAGAGATGCGGTTTTCAAAATTAGATTCCCCATGTCCATATTAGTCTAAAAACAAATTTTTATTGATATTGGTGCATGGTAACCATGACTTTGAAATTTACGTGAACTTTAATTTATGCTAATTAAATGTACACGTGATGTGCACTTGGTATGTAACTCGCTTCACGTGAAAGATAAAGAGATTCGGTTTCCAAAATTAGATTCCCCATGTCCATATTAGTCTAAAAACAAATTTTTATTGATATTGGTGCATGGTAACCATGACTTTGAAATTTACGTGAACTTTAATTTATGCTAATTAAATGTACACGTGATGTGCCCTTGGTATGTAACTCGCTTCACGTGAAAGATAAAGAGATGCGGTTTTCAAAATTAGATTCCCCATGTCCATATTAGTCTAAAAACAAATTTTTATTGATATTGGTGCATGGTAACCATGACTTTGAAATTTACGTGAACTTTAATTTATGCTAATTAAATGTACACGTGATGTGCCCTTGGTATGTAACTCGCTTCACGTGAAAGATAAAGAGATGCGGTTTTCAAAATTAGATTCCCCATGTCCATATTAGTCTAAAAACAAATTTTTATTGATATTGGTTCATGGTAACCATGACTTTGAAATTTACGTGAACTTTAATTTATGCTAATTAAATGTACACGTGATGTGCACTTGGTATGTAACTCGCTTCACGTGAAAGATAAAGAGATGCGGTTTTCAAAATTAGATTCCCCATGTCCATATTAGTCTAAAAACAAATTTTTATTGATATTGGTGCATGGTAACCATGACTTTGAAATTTACGTGAACTTTAATTTATGCTAATTAAATGTACACGTGATGTGCCCTTGGTATGTAACTCGCTTCACGTGAAAGATAAAGAGATGCGGTTTTCAAAATTAGATTCCCCATGTCCATATTAGTCTAAAAACAAATTTTTATTGATATTGGTGCTTGGTAACCATGACTTTGAAATTTACGTGAACTTTAATTTATGCTAATTAAATGTACACGTGATATGCACTTGGTATGTAACTCGCTTCACGTGAAAGATAAAGAGATGCGGTTTTCAAAATTAGATTCCCCATGTCCATATTAGTCTAAAAACAAATTTTTATTGATATTGGTTCATGGTAACCATGACTTTGAAATTTACGTGAACTTTAATTTATGCTAATTAAATGTACACGTGATGTGCACTTGGTATGTAACTCGCTTCACGTGAAAGATAAAGAGATGCGGTTTTCAAAATTAGATTACCCATGTCCATATTAGTCTAAAAACAAATTTTTATTGATATTGGTTCATGGTAACCATGACTTTGAAATTTACGTGAACTTTAATTTATGCTAATTAAATGTACACGTGATGTGCACTTGGTATGTAACTCGCTTCACGTGAAAGATAAAGAGATGCGGTTTTCAAAATTAGATTCCCCATGTCCATATTAGTCTAAAAACAAATTTTTATTGATATTTGTGCATGGTAACCATGACTTTGAAATTCACGTGAACTTTAATTTATGCTAATTAAATGTACACGTGATGTGCACTTGGTATGTAACTCGCTTCACGTGAAAGATAAAGAGATGCGGTTTTCAAAATTAGATTCCCCATGTCCATATTAGTCTAAAAACAAATTTTTATTGATATTGGTTCATGGTAACCATGACTTTGAAATTTACGTGAACTTTAATTTATGCTAATTAAATGTACACGTGATGTGCACTTGGTATGTAACTCGCTTCACGTGAAAGATAAAGAGATGCGGTTTTCAAAATTAGATTCCCCATGTCCATATTAGTCTAAAAACAAATTTTTATTGATATTGGTTCATGGTAACCATGACTTTGAAATTTACGTGAACTTCAATTTATGCTAATTAAATGTACACGTGATGTGCCCTTGGTATGTAACTCGCTTCACGTGAGAGATAAAGAGATGCGGTTTTCAAAATTAGATTCCCCATGTCCATATTAGTCTAAAAACAAATTTTTATTGATATTGGTTCATGGTAACCATGACTTTGAAATTTACGTGAACTTTAATTTATGCTAATTAAATGTACACGTGATGTGCACTTGGTATGTAACTCGCTTCACGTGAAAGATAAAGAGATGCGGTTTTCAAAATTAGATTCCCCATGTCCATATTAGTCTAAAAACAAATTTTTATTGATATTGGTGCATGGTAACCATGACTTTGAAATTTACGTGAACTTTAATTTATGCTAATTAAATGTACACGTGATGTGCCCTTGGTATGTAACTCGCTTCACGTGAAAGATAAAGAGATGCGGTTTTCAAAATTAGATTCCCCATGTCCATATTAGTCTAAAAACAAATTTTTATTGATATTGGTGCATGGTAACCATGACTTTGAAATTTACGTGAACTTTAATTTATGCTAATTAAATGTACACGTGATGTGCCCTTGGTATGTAACTCGCTTCACGTGAAAGATAAAGAGATGCGGTTTTCAAAATTAGATTCCCCATGTCCATATTAGTCTAAAAACAAATTTTTATTGATATTGGTGCATGGTAACCATGACTTTGAAATTTACGTGAACTTTAATTTATGCTAATTAAATGTACACGTGATGTGCCCTTGGTATGTAACTCGCTTCACGTGAAAGATAAAGAGATGCGGTTTTCAAAATTAGATTCCCCATGTCCATATTAGTCTAAAAACAAATTTTTATTGATATTGGTGCATGGTAACCATGACTTTGAAATTTACGTGAACTTTAATTTATGCTAATTAAATGTACACGTGATGTGCACTTGGTATGTAACTCGCTTCACGTGAAAGATAAAGAGATTCGGTTTCCAAAATTAGATTCCCCATGTCCATATTAGTCTAAAAACAAATTTTTATTGATATTGGTGCATGGTAACCATGACTTTGAAATTTACGTGAACTTTAATTTATGCTAATTAAATGTACACGTGATGTGCCCTTGGTATGTAACTCGCTTCACGTGAAAGATAAAGAGATGCGGTTTTCAAAATTAGATTCCCCATGTCCATATTAGTCTAAAAACAAATTTTTATTGATATTGGTGCATGGTAACCATGACTTTGAAATTTACGTGAACTTTAATTTATGCTAATTAAATGTACACGTGATGTGCCCTTGGTATGTAACTCGCTTCACGTGAAAGATAAAGAGATGCGGTTTTCAAAATTAGATTCCCCATGTCCATATTAGTCTAAAAACAAATTTTTATTGATATTGGTTCATGGTAACCATGACTTTGAAATTTACGTGAACTTTAATTTATGCTAATTAAATGTACACGTGATGTGCACTTGGTATGTAACTCGCTTCACGTGAAAGATAAAGAGATGCGGTTTTCAAAATTAGATTCCCCATGTCCATATTAGTCTAAAAACAAATTTTTATTGATATTGGTGCATGGTAACCATGACTTTGAAATTTACGTGAACTTTAATTTATGCTAATTAAATGTACACGTGATGTGCCCTTGGTATGTAACTCGCTTCACGTGAAAGATAAAGAGATGCGGTTTTCAAAATTAGATTCCCCATGTCCATATTAGTCTAAAAACAAATTTTTATTGATATTGGTGTTTGGTAACCATGACTTTGAAATTTACGTGAACTTTAATTTATGCTAATTAAATGTACACGTGATGTGCACTTGGTATGTAACTCGCTTCACGTGAAAGATAAAGAGATGCGGTTTTCAAAATTAGATTCCCCATGTCCATATTAGTCTAAAAAAAAATTTTTATTGATATTGGTGCATGGTAACCATGACTTTGAAATTTACGTGAACTTTAATTTATGCTAATTAAATGTACACGTGATGTGCACTTGGTATGTAACTCGCTTCACGTGAAAGATAAAGAGATGCGGTTTTCAAAATTAGATTCCCCATGTCCATATTAGTCTAAAAACAAATTTTTATTGATATTGGTTCATGGTAACCATGACTTTGAAATTTACGTGAACTTCAATTTATGCTAATTAAATGTACACGTGATGTGCACTTGGTATGTAACTCGCTTCACGTGAAAGATAAAGAGATTCGGTTTCCAAAATTAGATTCCCCATGTCCATATTAGTCTAAAAACAAATTTTTATTGATATTGGTGCATGGTAACCATGACTTTGAAATTTACGTGAACTTTAATTTATGCTAATTAAATGTACACGTGATGTGCACTTGGTATGTAACTCGCTTCACGTGAACGATAAAGAGATGCGGTTTTCAAAATTAGATTCCCCATGTCCATATTAGTCTAAAAACAAATTTTTATTGATATTGGTTCATGGTAACCATGACTTTGAAATTTACGTGAACTTTAATTTATGCTAATTAAATGTACACGTGATGTGCACTTGGTATGTAACTCGCTTCACGTGAAAGATAAAGAGATTCGGTTTCCAAAATTAGATTCCCCATGTCCATATTAGTCTAAAAACAAATTTTTATTGATATTGGTGCATGGTAACCATGACTTTGAAATTTACGTGAACTTTAATTTATGCTAATTAAATGTACACGTGATGTGCACTTGGTATGTAACTCGCTTCACGTGAAAGATAAAGAGATGCGGTTTTCAAAATTAGATTCCCCATGTCCATATTAGTCTAAAAACAAATTTTTATTGATATTGGTTCATGGTAACCATGACTTTGAAATTTACGTGAACTTTAATTTATGCTAATTAAATGTACACGTGATGTGCACTTGGTATGTAACTCGCTTCACGTGAAAGATAAAGAGATTCGGTTTTCAAAATTAGATTCCCCATGTCCATATTAGTCTAAAAACAAATTTTTATTGATATTGGTGCTTGGTAACCATGACTTTGAAATTTACGTGAACTTTAATTTATGCTAATTAAATGTACACGTGATGTGCACTTGGTATGTAACTCGCTTCACGTGAAAGATAAAGAGATGCGGTTTTCAAAATTAGATTCCCCATGTCCATATTAGTCTAAAAAAAAATTTTTATTGATATTGGTGCATGGTAACCATGACTTTGAAATTTACGTGAACTTTAATTTATGCTAATTAAATGTACACGTGATGTGCACTTGGTATGTAACTCGCTTCACGTGAAAGATAAAGAGATGCGGTTTTCAAAATTAGATTCCCCATGTCCATATTAGTCTAAAAACAAATTTTTATTGATATTGGTTCATGGTAACCATGACTTTGAAATTTACGTGAACTTCAATTTATGCTAATTAAATGTACACGTGATGTGCACTTGGTATGTAACTCGCTTCACGTGAAAGATAAAGAGATTCGGTTTCCAAAATTAGATTCCCCATGTCCATATTAGTCTAAAAACAAATTTTTATTGATATTGGTGCATGGTAACCATGACTTTGAAATTTACGTGAACTTTAATTTATGCTAATTAAATGTACACGTGATGTGCACTTGGTATGTAACTCGCTTCACGTGAACGATAAAGAGATGCGGTTTTCAAAATTAGATTCCCCATGTCCATATTAGTCTAAAAACAAATTTTTATTGATATTGGTTCATGGTAACCATGACTTTGAAATTTACGTGAACTTTAATTTATGCTAATTAAATGTACACGTGATGTGCACTTGGTATGTAACTCGCTTCACGTGAAAGATAAAGAGATGCGGTTTTCAAAATTAGATTACCCATGTCCATATTAGTCTAAAAACAAATTTTTATTGATATTGGTTCATGGTAACCATGACTTTGAAATTTACGTGAACTTTAATTTATGCTAATTAAATGTACACGTGATGTGCACTTGGTATGTAACTCGCTTCACGTGAAAGATAAAGAGATGCGGTTTTCAAAATTAGATTCCCCATGTCCATATTAGTCTAAAAACAAATTTTTATTGATATTTGTGCATGGTAACCATGACTTTGAAATTCACGTGAACTTTAATTTATGCTAATTAAATGTACACGTGATGTGCACTTGGTATGTAACTCGCTTCACGTGAAAGATAAAGAGATGCGGTTTTCAAAATTAGATTCCCCATGTCCATATTAGTCTAAAAACAAATTTTTATTGATATTGGTTCATGGTAACCATGACTTTGAAATTTACGTGAACTTTAATTTATGCTAATTAAATGTACACGTGATGTGCACTTGGTATGTAACTCGCTTCACGTGAAAGATAAAGAGATGCGGTTTTCAAAATTAGATTCCCCATGTCCATATTAGTCTAAAAACAAATTTTTATTGATATTGGTTCATGGTAACCATGACTTTGAAATTTACGTGAACTTCAATTTATGCTAATTAAATGTACACGTGATGTGCCCTTGGTATGTAACTCGCTTCACGTGAGAGATAAAGAGATGCGGTTTTCAAAATTAGATTCCCCATGTCCATATTAGTCTAAAAACAAATTTTTATTGATATTGGTTCATGGTAACCATGACTTTGAAATTTACGTGAACTTTAATTTATGCTAATTAAATGTACACGTGATGTGCACTTGGTATGTAACTCGCTTCACGTGAAAGATAAAGAGATGCGGTTTTCAAAATTAGATTCCCCATGTCCATATTAGTCTAAAAACAAATTTTTATTGATATTGGTGCATGGTAACCATGACTTTGAAATTTACGTGAACTTTAATTTATGCTAATTAAATGTACACGTGATGTGCCCTTGGTATGTAACTCGCTTCACGTGAAAGATAAAGAGATGCGGTTTTCAAAATTAGATTCCCCATGTCCATATTAGTCTAAAAACAAATTTTTATTGATATTGGTGCATGGTAACCATGACTTTGAAATTTACGTGAACTTTAATTTATGCTAATTAAATGTACACGTGATGTGCCCTTGGTATGTAACTCGCTTCACGTGAAAGATAAAGAGATGCGGTTTTCAAAATTAGATTCCCCATGTCCATATTAGTCTAAAAACAAATTTTTATTGATATTGGTGCATGGTAACCATGACTTTGAAATTTACGTGAACTTTAATTTATGCTAATTAAATGTACACGTGATGTGCCCTTGGTATGTAACTCGCTTCACGTGAAAGATAAAGAGATGCGGTTTTCAAAATTAGATTCCCCATGTCCATATTAGTCTAAAAACAAATTTTTATTGATATTGGTGCATGGTAACCATGACTTTGAAATTTACGTGAACTTTAATTTATGCTAATTAAATGTACACGTGATGTGCACTTGGTATGTAACTCGCTTCACGTGAAAGATAAAGAGATTCGGTTTCCAAAATTAGATTCCCCATGTCCATATTAGTCTAAAAACAAATTTTTATTGATATTGGTGCATGGTAACCATGACTTTGAAATTTACGTGAACTTTAATTTATGCTAATTAAATGTACACGTGATGTGCCCTTGGTATGTAACTCGCTTCACGTGAAAGATAAAGAGATGCGGTTTTCAAAATTAGATTCCCCATGTCCATATTAGTCTAAAAACAAATTTTTATTGATATTGGTGCATGGTAACCATGACTTTGAAATTTACGTGAACTTTAATTTATGCTAATTAAATGTACACGTGATGTGCCCTTGGTATGTAACTCGCTTCACGTGAAAGATAAAGAGATGCGGTTTTCAAAATTAGATTCCCCATGTCCATATTAGTCTAAAAACAAATTTTTATTGATATTGGTTCATGGTAACCATGACTTTGAAATTTACGTGAACTTTAATTTATGCTAATTAAATGTACACGTGATGTGCACTTGGTATGTAACTCGCTTCACGTGAAAGATAAAGAGATGCGGTTTTCAAAATTAGATTCCCCATGTCCATATTAGTCTAAAAACAAATTTTTATTGATATTGGTGCATGGTAACCATGACTTTGAAATTTACGTGAACTTTAATTTATGCTAATTAAATGTACACGTGATGTGCCCTTGGTATGTAACTCGCTTCACGTGAAAGATAAAGAGATGCGGTTTTCAAAATTAGATTCCCCATGTCCATATTAGTCTAAAAACAAATTTTTATTGATATTGGTGCTTGGTAACCATGACTTTGAAATTTACGTGAACTTTAATTTATGCTAATTAAATGTACACGTGATATGCACTTGGTATGTAACTCGCTTCACGTGAAAGATAAAGAGATGCGGTTTTCAAAATTAGATTCCCCATGTCCATATTAGTCTAAAAACAAATTTTTATTGATATTGGTTCATGGTAACCATGACTTTGAAATTTACGTGAACTTTAATTTATGCTAATTAAATGTACACGTGATGTGCACTTGGTATGTAACTCGCTTCACGTGAAAGATAAAGAGATGCGGTTTTCAAAATTAGATTACCCATGTCCATATTAGTCTAAAAACAAATTTTTATTGATATTGGTTCATGGTAACCATGACTTTGAAATTTACGTGAACTTTAATTTATGCTAATTAAATGTACACGTGATGTGCACTTGGTATGTAACTCGCTTCACGTGAAAGATAAAGAGATGCGGTTTTCAAAATTAGATTCCCCATGTCCATATTAGTCTAAAAACAAATTTTTATTGATATTTGTGCATGGTAACCATGACTTTGAAATTCACGTGAACTTTAATTTATGCTAATTAAATGTACACGTGATGTGCACTTGGTATGTAACTCGCTTCACGTGAAAGATAAAGAGATGCGGTTTTCAAAATTAGATTCCCCATGTCCATATTAGTCTAAAAACAAATTTTTATTGATATTGGTTCATGGTAACCATGACTTTGAAATTTACGTGAACTTTAATTTATGCTAATTAAATGTACACGTGATGTGCACTTGGTATGTAACTCGCTTCACGTGAAAGATAAAGAGATGCGGTTTTCAAAATTAGATTCCCCATGTCCATATTAGTCTAAAAACAAATTTTTATTGATATTGGTTCATGGTAACCATGACTTTGAAATTTACGTGAACTTCAATTTATGCTAATTAAATGTACACGTGATGTGCCCTTGGTATGTAACTCGCTTCACGTGAGAGATAAAGAGATGCGGTTTTCAAAATTAGATTCCCCATGTCCATATTAGTCTAAAAACAAATTTTTATTGATATTGGTTCATGGTAACCATGACTTTGAAATTTACGTGAACTTTAATTTATGCTAATTAAATGTACACGTGATGTGCACTTGGTATGTAACTCGCTTCACGTGAAAGATAAAGAGATGCGGTTTTCAAAATTAGATTCCCCATGTCCATATTAGTCTAAAAACAAATTTTTATTGATATTGGTGCATGGTAACCATGACTTTGAAATTTACGTGAACTTTAATTTATGCTAATTAAATGTACACGTGATGTGCCCTTGGTATGTAACTCGCTTCACGTGAAAGATAAAGAGATGCGGTTTTCAAAATTAGATTCCCCATGTCCATATTAGTCTAAAAACAAATTTTTATTGATATTAGTGCATGGTAACCATGACTTTGAAATTTACGTGAACTTTAATTTATGCTAATTAAATGTACACGTGATGTGCCCTTGGTATGTAACTCGCTTCACGTGAAAGATAAAGAGATGCGGTTTTCAAAATTAGATTCCCCATGTCCATATTAGTCTAAAAACAAATTTTTATTGATATTGGTGCATGGTAACCATGACTTTGAAATTTACGTGAACTTTAATTTATGCTAATTAAATGTACACGTGATGTGCCCTTGGTATGTAACTCGCTTCACGTGAAAGATAAAGAGATGCGGTTTTCAAAATTAGATTCCCCATGTCCATATTAGTCTAAAAACAAATTTTTATTGATATTGGTGCATGGTAACCATGACTTTGAAATTTACGTGAACTTTAATTTATGCTAATTAAATGTACACGTGATGTGCACTTGGTATGTAACTCGCTTCACGTGAAAGATAAAGAGATTCGGTTTCCAAAATTAGATTCCCCATGTCCATATTAGTCTAAAAACAAATTTTTATTGATATTGGTGCATGGTAACCATGACTTTGAAATTTACGTGAACTTTAATTTATGCTAATTAAATGTACACGTGATGTGCCCTTGGTATGTAACTCGCTTCACGTGAAAGATAAAGAGATGCGGTTTTCAAAATTAGATTCCCCATGTCCATATTAGTCTAAAAACAAATTTTTATTGATATTGGTGCATGGTAACCATGACTTTGAAATTTACGTGAACTTTAATTTATGCTAATTAAATGTACACGTGATGTGCCCTTGGTATGTAACTCGCTTCACGTGAAAGATAAAGAGATGCGGTTTTCAAAATTAGATTCCCCATGTCCATATTAGTCTAAAAACAAATTTTTATTGATATTGGTTCATGGTAACCATGACTTTGAAATTTACGTGAACTTTAATTTATGCTAATTAAATGTACACGTGATGTGCACTTGGTATGTAACTCGCTTCACGTGAAAGATAAAGAGATGCGGTTTTCAAAATTAGATTCCCCATGTCCATATTAGTCTAAAAACAAATTTTTATTGATATTGGTGCATGGTAACCATGACTTTGAAATTTACGTGAACTTTAATTTATGCTAATTAAATGTACACGTGATGTGCCCTTGGTATGTAACTCGCTTCACGTGAAAGATAAAGAGATGCGGTTTTCAAAATTAGATTCCCCATGTCCATATTAGTCTAAAAACAAATTTTTATTGATATTGGTGTTTGGTAACCATGACTTTGAAATTTACGTGAACTTTAATTTATGCTAATTAAATGTACACGTGATGTGCACTTGGTATGTAACTCGCTTCACGTGAAAGATAAAGAGATGCGGTTTTCAAAATTAGATTCCCCATGTCCATATTAGTCTAAAAAAAAATTTTTATTGATATTGGTGCATGGTAACCATGACTTTGAAATTTACGTGAACTTTAATTTATGCTAATTAAATGTACACGTGATGTGCACTTGGTATGTAACTCGCTTCACGTGAAAGATAAAGAGATGCGGTTTTCAAAATTAGATTCCCCATGTCCATATTAGTCTAAAAACAAATTTTTATTGATATTGGTTCATGGTAACCATGACTTTGAAATTTACGTGAACTTCAATTTATGCTAATTAAATGTACACGTGATGTGCACTTGGTATGTAACTCGCTTCACGTGAAAGATAAAGAGATTCGGTTTCCAAAATTAGATTCCCCATGTCCATATTAGTCTAAAAACAAATTTTTATTGATATTGGTGCATGGTAACCATGACTTTGAAATTTACGTGAACTTTAATTTATGCTAATTAAATGTACACGTGATGTGCACTTGGTATGTAACTCGCTTCACGTGAACGATAAAGAGATGCGGTTTTCAAAATTAGATTCCCCATGTCCATATTAGTCTAAAAACAAATTTTTATTGATATTGGTTCATGGTAACCATGACTTTGAAATTTACGTGAACTTTAATTTATGCTAATTAAATGTACACGTGATGTGCACTTGGTATGTAACTCGCTTCACGTGAAAGATAAAGAGATTCGGTTTCCAAAATTAGATTCCCCATGTCCATATTAGTCTAAAAACAAATTTTTATTGATATTGGTGCATGGTAACCATGACTTTGAAATTTACGTGAACTTTAATTTATGCTAATTAAATGTACACGTGATGTGCACTTGGTATGTAACTCGCTTCACGTGAAAGATAAAGAGATGCGGTTTTCAAAATTAGATTCCCCATGTCCATATTAGTCTAAAAACAAATTTTTATTGATATTTGTGCATGGTAACCATGACTTTGAAATTTACGTGAACTTTAATTTATGCTAATTAAATGTACACGTGATGTGCCCTTGGTATGTAACTCGCTTCACGTGAAAGATAAAGAGATGCGGTTTTCAAAATTAGATTCCCCATGTCCATATTAGTCTAAAAACAAATTTTTATTGATATTGGTTCATGGTAACCATGACTTTGAAATTTACGTGAACTTTAATTTATGCTAATTAAATGTACACGTGATGTGCACTTGGTATGTAACTCGCTTCACGTGAAAGATAAAGAGATGCGGTTTTCAAAATTAGATTCCCCATGTCCATATTAGTCTAAAAACAAATTTTTATTGATATTGGTTCATGGTAACCATGACTTTGAAATTTACGTGAACTTCAATTTATGCTAATTAAATGTACACGTGATGTGCCCTTGGTATGTAACTCGCTTCACGTGAGAGATAAAGAGATGCGGTTTTCAAAATTAGATTCCCCATGTCCATATTAGTCTAAAAACAAATTTTTATTGATATTGGTTCATGGTAACCATGACTTTGAAATTTACGTGAACTTTAATTTATGCTAATTAAATGTACACGTGATGTGCCCTTGGTATGTAACTCGCTTCACGTGAAAGATAAAGAGATGCGGTTTTCAAAATTAGATTCCCCATGTCCATATTAGTCTAAAAACAAATTTTTATTGATATTTGTGCATGGTAACCATGACTTTGAAATTCACGTGAACTTTAATTTATGCTAATTAAATGTACACGTGATGTGCACTTGGTATGTAACTCGCTTCACGTGAAAGATAAAGAGATGCGGTTTTCAAAATTAGATTCCCCATGTCCATATTAGTCTAAAAACAAATTTTTATTGATATTGGTTCATGGTAACCATGACTTTGAAATTTACGTGAACTTTAATTTATGCTAATTAAATGTACACGTGATGTGCACTTGGTATGTAACTCGCTTCACGTGAAAGATAAAGAGATGCGGTTTTCAAAATTAGATTCCCCATGTCCATATTAGTCTAAAAACAAATTTTTATTGATATTGGTTCATGGTAACCATGACTTTGAAATTTACGTGAACTTTAATTTATGCTAATTAAATGTACACGTGATGTGCCCTTGGTATGTAACTCGCTTCACGTGAAAGATAAAGAGATGCGGTTTTCAAAATTAGATTCCCCATGTCCATATTAGTCTAAAAACAAATTTTTATTGATATTGGTGCATGGTAACCATGACTTTGAAATTTACGTGAACTTTAATTTATGCTAATTAAATGTACACGTGATGTGCACTTGGTATGTAACTCGCTTCACGTGAAAGATAAAGAGATTCGGTTTCCAAAATTAGATTCCCCATGTCCATATTAGTCTAAAAACAAATTTTTATTGATATTGGTGCATGGTAACCATGACTTTGAAATTTACGTGAACTTTAATTTATGCTAATTAAATGTACACGTGATGTGCCCTTGGTATGTAACTCGCTTCACGTGAAAGATAAAGAGATTCGGTTTCCAAAATTAGATTCCCCATGTCCATATTAGTCTAAAAACAAATTTTTATTGATATTGGTGCATGGTAACCATGACTTTGAAATTTACGTGAACTTTAATTTATGCTAATTAAATGTACACGTGATGTGCCCTTGGTATGTAACTCGCTTCACGTGAAAGATAAAGAGATGCGGTTTTCAAAATTAGATTCCCCATGTCCATATTAGTCTAAAAACAAATTTTTATTGATATTGGTGCATGGTAACCATGACTTTGAAATTTACGTGAACTTTAATTTATGCTAATTAAATGTACACGTGATGTGCACTTGGTATGTAACTCGCTTCACGTAAAAGATAAAGAGATGCGGTTTTCAAAATTAGATTCCCCATGTCCATATTAGTCTAAAAACAAATTTTTATTGATATTGGTGCATGGTAACCATGACTTTGAAATTTACGTGAACTTTAATTTATGCTAATTAAATGTACACGTGATGTGCCCTTGGTATGTAACTCGCTTCACGTGAAAGATAAAGAGATGCGGTTTTCAAAATTAGATTCCCCATGTCCATATTAGTCTAAAAACAAATTTTTATTGATATTGGTGCATGGTAACCATGACTTTGAAATTTACGTGAACTTTAATTTATGCTAATTAAATGTACACGTGATGTGCACTTGGTATGTAACTCGCTTCACGTGAAAGATAAAGAGATGCGGTTTTCAAAATTAGATTCCCCATGTCCATATTAGTCTAAAAACAAATTTTTATTGATATTGGTGCATGGTAACCATGACTTTGAAATTTACGTGAACTTTAATTTATGCTAATTAAATGTACACGTGATGTGCCCTTGGTATGTAACTCGCTTCACGTGAAAGATAAAGAGATGCGGTTTACAAAATTAGATTCCCCATGTCCATATTAGTCTAAAAACAAATTTTTATTGATATTGGTGCATGGTAACCATGACTTTGAAATTTACGTGAACTTTAATTTATGCTAATTAAATGTACACGTGATGTGCACTTGGTATGTAACTCGCTTCACGTGAAAGATAAAGAGATGCGGTTTTCAAAATTAGATTCCCCATGTCCATATTAGTCTAAAAACAAATTTTTATTGATATTGGTTCATGGTAACCATGACTTTGAAATTTACGTGAACTTCAATTTATGCTAATTAAATGTACACGTGATGTGCACTTGGTATGTAACTCGCTTCACGTGAAAGATAAAGAGATTCGGTTTCCAAAATTAGATTCCCCATGTCCATATTAGTCTAAAAACAAATTTTTATTGATATTGGTGCATGGTAACCATGACTTTGAAATTTACGTGAACTTTAATTTATGCTAATTAAATGTACACGTGATGTGCACTTGGTATGTAACTCGCTTCACGTGAACGATAAAGAGATGCGGTTTTCAAAATTAGATTCCCCATGTCCATATTAGTCTAAAAACAAATTTTTATTGATATTGGTTCATGGTAACCATGACTTTGAAATTTACGTGAACTTTAATTTATGCTAATTAAATGTACACGTGATGTGCTCTTGGTATGTAACTCGCTTCACGTGAAAGATAAAGAGATGCGGTTTTCAAAATTAGATTCCCCATGTCCATATTAGTCTAAAAACAAATTTTTATTGATATTGGTTCATGGTAACCATGACTTTGAAATTTACGTGAACTTTAATTTATGCTAATTAAATGTACACGTGATGTGCACTTGGTATGTAACTCGCTTCACGTGAAAGATAAAGAGATGCGGTTTTCAAAATTAGATTCCCCATGTCCATATTAGTCTAAAAACAAATTTTTATTGATATTTGTGCATGGTAACCATGACTTTGAAATTCACGTGAACTTTAATTCATGCTAATTAAATGTACACGTGATGTGCACTTGGTATGTAACTCGCTTCACGTGAAAGATAAAGAGATGCGGTTTTCAAAATTAGATTCCCCATGTCCATATTAGTCTAAAAACAAATTTTTATTGATATCGGTTCATGGTAACCATGACTTTGAAATTTACGTGAACTTTAATTTATGCTAATTAAATGTACACGTGATGTGCACTTGGTATGTAACTCGCTTCACGTGAAAGATAAAGAGATTCGGTTTCCAAAATTAGATTCCCCATGTCCATATTAGTCTAAAAACAAATTTTTATTGATATTGGTGCATGGTAACCATGACTTTGAAATTTACGTGAACTTTAATTTATGCTAATTAAATGTACACGTGATGTGCCCTTGGTATGTAACTCGCTTCACGTGAACGATAAAGAGATGCGGTTTTCAAAATTAGATTCCCCATGTCCATATTAGTCTAAAAACAAATTTTTATTGATATTGGTGCATGGTAACCATGACTTTGAAATTTACGTGAACTTTAATTTATGCTAATTAAATGTACACGTGATGTGCACTTGGTATGTAACTCGCTTCACGTGAAAGATAAAGAGATGCGGTTTTCAAAATTAGATTCCCCATGTCCATATTAGTCTAAAAACAAATTTTTATTGATATTGGTGCATGGTAACCATGACTTTGAAATTTACGTGAACTTTAATTTATGCTAATTAAATGTACACGTGATGTGCCCTTGGTATGTAACTCGCTTCACGTGAAAGATAAAGAGATGCGGTTTTCAAAATTAGATTCCCCATGTCCATATTAGTCTAAAAACAAATTTTTATTGATATTGGTGCATGGTAACCATGACTTTGAAATTTACGTGAACTTTAATTTATGCTAATTAAATGTACACGTGATGTGCACTTGGTATGTAACTCGCTTCACGTAAAAGATAAAGAGATGCGGTTTTCAAAATTAGATTCCCCATGTCCATATTAGTCTAAAAACAAATTTTTATTGATATTGGTTCATGGTAACCATGACTTTGAAATTTACGTGAACTTCAATTTATGCTAATTAAATGTACACGTGATGTGCACTTGGTATGTAACTCGCTTCACGTGAAAGATAAAGAGATTCGGTTTCCAAAATTAGATTCCCCATGTCCATATTAGTCTAAAAACAAATTTTTATTGATATTGGTGCATGGTAACCATGACTTTGAAATTTACGTGAACTTTAATTTATGCTAATTAAATGTACACGTGATGTGCACTTGGTATGTAACTCGCTTCACGTGAACGATAAAGAGATGCGGTTTTCAAAATTAGATTCCCCATGTCCATATTAGTCTAAAAACAAATTTTTATTGATATTGGTTCATGGTAACCATGACTTTGAAATTTACGTGAACTTTAATTTATGCTAATTAAATGTACACGTGATGTGCACTTGGTATGTAACTCGCTTCACGTGAAAGATAAAGAGATGCGGTTTTCAAAATTAGATTCCCCATGTCCATATTAGTCTAAAAACAAATTTTTATTGATATTGGTTCATGGTAACCATGACTTTGAAATTTACGTGAACTTTAATTTATGCTAATTAAATGTACACGTGATGTGCACTTGGTATGTAACTCGCTTCACGTGAAAGATAAAGAGATGCGGTTTTCAAAATTAGATTCCCCATGTCCATATTAGTCTAAAAACAAATTTTTATTAATATTTGTGCATGGTAACCATGACTTTGAAATTCACGTGAACTTTAATTTATGCTAATTAAATGTACACGTGATGTGCACTTGGTATGTAACTCGCTTCACGTGAAAGATAAAGAGATGCGGTTTTCAAAATTAGATTCCCCATGTCCATATTAGTCTAAAAACAAATTTTTATTGATATTGGTTCATGGTAACCATGACTTTGAAATTTACGTGAACTTTAATTTATGCTAATTAAATGTACACGTGATGTGCACTTGGTATGTAACTCGCTTCACGTGAAAGATAAAGAGATTCGGTTTCCAAAATTAGATTCCCCATGTCCATATTAGTCTAAAAACAAATTTTTATTGATATTGGTGCATGGTAACCATGACTTTGAAATTTACGTGAACTTTAATTTATGCTAATTAAATGTACACGTGATGTGCACTTGGTATGTAACTCGCTTCACGTGAACGATAAAGAGATGCGGTTTTCAAAATTAGATTCCCCATGTCCATATTAGTCTAAAAACAAATTTTTATTGATATTGGTTCATGGTAACCATGACTTTGAAATTTACGTGAACTTTAATTTATGCTAATTAAATGTACACGTGATGTGCACTTGGTATGTAACTCGCTTCACGTGAAAGATAAAGAGATGCGGTTTTCAAAATTAGATTCCCCATGTCCATATTAGTCTAAAAACAAATTTTTATTGATATTGGTTCATGGTAACCATGACTTTGAAATTTACGTGAACTTTAATTTATGCTAATTAAATGTACACGTGATGTGCACTTGGTATGTAACTCGCTTCACGTGAAAGATAAAGAGATGCGGTTTTCAACATTAGATTCCCCATGTCCATATTAGTCTAAAAACAAATTTTTATTGATATTGGTTCATGGTAACCATGACTTTGAAATTTACGTGAACTTTAATTTATGCTAATTAAATGTACACGTGATGTGCACTTGGTATGTAACTCGCTTCACGTGAAAGATAAAGAGATGCGGTTTTCAAAATTAGATTCCCCATGTCCATATTAGTCTAAAAACAAATTTTTATTGATATTGGTGCATGGTAACCATGACTTTGAAATTTACGTGAACTTTAATTTATGCTAATTAAATGTACACGTGATGTGCCCTTGGTATGTAACTCGCTTCACGTGAAAGATAAAGAGATGCGGTTTTCAAAATTAGATTCCCCATGTCCATATTAGTCTAAAAACAAATTTTTATTGATATTGGTGCATGGTAACCATGACTTTGAAATTTACGTGAACTTTAATTTATGCTAATTAAATGTACACGTGATGTGCCCTTGGTATGTAACTCGCTTCACGTGAAAGATAAAGAGATGCGGTTTTCAAAATTAGATTCCCCATGTCCATATTAGTCTAAAAACAAATTTTTATTGATATTTGTGCATGGTAACCATGACTTTGAAATTCACGTGAACTTTCATTTATGCTAATTAAATGTACACGTGATGTGCACTTGGTATGTAACTCGCTTCACGTGAAAGATAAAGAGATGCGGTTCTCAAAATTAGATTCCCCATGTCCATATTAGTCTAAAAACAAATATTCATTGATATTGGTTCATGGTAACCATGACTTTGAAATTTACGTGAACTTTAATTTATGCTAATTAAATGTACACGTGATGTGCACTTGGTGTGTAACTCGCTTCACGTGAAAGATAAAGAGATGCGGTTTTCAAAATTAGATTCCCCATGTTCATATTAGTCTAAAAACAAATTTTTATTGATATTGGTGCATGGTAACCATGACTTTGAAATTTACGTGAACTTTAATTTATGCTAATTAAATGTACACGTGATGTGCCCTTGGTATGTAACTCGCTTCACGTGAAAGATAAAGAGATGCGGTTTTCAAAATTAGATTCCCCATGTCCATATTAGTCTAAAAACAAATTTTTATTGATATTGGTTCATGGTAACCATGACTTTGAAATTTACGTGAACTTTAATTTATGCTAATTAAATGTACACGTGATGTGCACTTGGTATGTAACTCGCTTCACGTGAAAGATAAAGAGATTCGGTTTCCAAAATTAGATTCCCCATGTCCATATTAGTCTAAAAACAAATTTTTATTGATATTGGTGCATGGTAACCATGACTTTGAAATTTACGTGAACTTTAATTTATGCTAATTAAATGTACACGTGATGTGCACTTGGTATGTAACTCGCTTCACGTGAACGATAAAGAGATGCGGTTTTCAAAATTAGATTCCCCATGTCCATATTAGTCTAAAAACAAATTTTTATTGATATTGGTTCATGGTAACCATGACTTTGAAATTTACGTGAACTTTAATTTATGCTAATTAAATGTACACGTGATGTGCACTTGGTATGTAACTCGCTTCACGTGAACGATAAAGAGATGCGGTTTTCAAAATTAGATTCCCCATGTCCATATTAGTCTAAAAACAAATTTTTATTGATATTTGTGCATGGTAACCATGACTTTGAAATTTACGTGAACTTTAATTTATGCTAATTAAATGTACACGTGATGTGCCCTTGGTATGTAACTCGCTTCACGTGAAAGATAAAGAGATGCGGTTTTCAACATTAGATTCCCCATGTCCATATTAGTCTAAAAACAAATTTTTATTGATATTGGTTCATGGTAACCATGACTTTGAAATTTACGTGAACTTTAATTTATGCTAATTAAATGTACACGTGATGTGCACTTGGTATGTAACTCGCTTCACGTGAAAGATAAAGAGATGCGGTTTTCAAAATTAGATTCCCCATGTCCATATTAGTCTAAAAACAAATTTTTATTGATATTGGTGCATGGTAACCATGACTTTGAAATTTACGTGAACTTTAATTTATGCTAATTAAATGTACACGTGATGTGCACTTGGTGTGTAACTCGCTTCACGTGAAAGATAAAGAGATGCGGTTTTCAAAATTAGATTCCCCATGTCCATATTAGTCTAAAAACAAATTTTTATTGATATTGGTGCATGGTAACCATGACTTTGAAATTTACGTGAACTTTAATTTATGCTAATTAAATGTACACGTGATGTGCACTTGGTATGTAACTCGCTTCACGTGAACGATAAAGAGATGCGGTTTTCAAAATTAGATTCCCCATGTCCATATTAGTCTAAAAACAAATTTTTATTGATATTGGTTCATGGTAACCATGACTTTGAAATTTACGTGAACTTTAATTTATGCTAATTAAATGTACACGTGATGTGCACTTGGTATGTAACTCGCTTCACGTGAACGATAAAGAGATGCGGTTTTCAAAATTAGATTCCCCATGTCCATATTAGTCTAAAAACAAATTTTTATTGATATTTGTGCATGGTAACCATGACTTTGAAATTTACGTGAACTTTAATTTATGCTAATTAAATGTACACGTGATGTGCCCTTGGTATGTAACTCGCTTCACGTGAAAGATAAAGATATGCGGTTTTCAACATTAGATTCCCCATGTCCATATTAGTCTAAAAACAAATTTTTATTGATATTGGTTCATGGTAACCATGACTTTGAAATTTACGTGAACTTTAATTTATGCTAATTAAATGTACACGTGATGTGCACTTGGTATGTAACTCGCTTCACGTGAAAGATAAAGAGATGCGGTTTTCAAAATTAGATTCCCCATGTCCATATTAGTCTAAAAACAAATTTTTATTGATATTGGTGCATGGTAACCATGACTTTGAAATTTACGTGAACTTTAATTTATGCTAATTAAATGTACACGTGATGTGCCCTTGGTATGTAACTCGCTTCACGTGAAAGATAAAGAGATGCGGTTTTCAAAATTAGATTCCCCATGTCCATATTAGTCTAAAAACAAATTTTTATTGATATTGGTGCATGGTAACCATGACTTTGAAATTTACGTGAACTTTAATTTATGCTAATTAAATGTACACGTGATGTGCCCTTGGTATGTAACTCGCTTCACGTGAAAGATAAAGAGATGCGGTTTTCAAAATTAGATTCCCCATGTCCATATTAGTCTAAAAACAAATTTTTATTGATATTTGTGCATGGTAACCATGACTTTGAAATTCACGTGAACTTTAATTTATGCTAATTAAATGTACACGTGATGTGCACTTGGTATGTAACTCGCTTCACGTGAGAGATAAAGAGATGCGGTTTTCAAAATTAGATTCCCCATGTCCATATTAGTCTAAAAACAAATTTTTATTGATATTGGTTCATGGTAACCATGACTTTGAAATTTACGTGAACTTTAATTTATGCTAATTAAATGTACACGTGATGTGCACTTGGTATGTAACTCGCTTCACGTGAAAGATAAAGAGATGCGGTTTTCAAAATTAGATTCCCCATGTCCATATTAGTCTAAAAACAAATTTTTATTGATATTGGTTCATGGTAACCATGACTTTGAAATTTACGTGAACTTCAATTTATGCTAATTAAATGTACACGTGATGTGCCCTTGGTATGTAACTCGCTTCACGTGAGAGATAAAGAGATGCGGTTTTCAAAATTAGATTCCCCATGTCCATATTAGTCTAAAAACAAATTTTTATTGATATTGGTGCATGGTAACCATGACTTTGAAATTTACGTGAACTTTAATTTATGCTAATTAAATGTACACGTGATGTGCACTTGGTATGTAACTCGCTTCACGTGAAAGATAAAGAGATTCGGTTTCCAAAATTAGATTCCCCATGTCCATATTAGTCTAAAAACAAATTTTTATTGATATTGGTGCATGGTAACCATGACTTTGAAATTTACGTGAACTTTAATTTATGCTAATTAAATGTACACGTGATGTGCCCTTGGTATGTAACTCGCTTCACGTGAAAGATAAAGAGATGCGGTTTTCAAAATTAGATTCCCCATGTCCATATTAGTCTAAAAACAAATTTTTATTGATATTGGTGCATGGTAACCATGACTTTGAAATTTACGTGAACTTTAATTTATGCTAATTAAATGTACACGTGATGTGCCCTTGGTATGTAACTCGCTTCACGTGAAAGATAAAGAGATGCGGTTTTCAAAATTAGATTCCCCATGTCCATATTAGTCTAAAAACAAATTTTTATTGATATTGGTGCATGGTAACCATGACTTTGAAATTTACGTGAACTTTAATTTATGCTAATTAAATGTACACGTGATGTGCACTTGGTATGTAACTCGCTTCACGTGAAAGATAAAGAGATGCGGTTTTCAAAATTAGATTCCCCATGTCCATATTAGTCTAAAAACAAATTTTTATTGATATTGGTGCATGGTAACCATGACTTTGAAATTTACGTGAACTTTAATTTATGCTAATTAAATGTACACGTGATGTGCCCTTGGTATGTAACTCGCTTCACGTGAAAGATAAAGAGATGCGGTTTTCAAAATTAGATTCCCCATGTCCATATTAGTCTAAAAACAAATTTTTATTGATATTTGTGCATGGTAACCATGACTTTGAAATTCACGTGAACTTTAATTTATGCTAATTAAATGTACACGTGATGTGCCCTTGGTATGTAACTCGCTTCACGTGAAAGATAAAGAGATGCGGTTTTCAAAATTAGATTCCCCATGTCCATATTAGTCTAAAAACAAATTTTTATTGATATTGGTGCATGGTAACCATGACTTTGAAATTTACGTGAACTTTAATTTATGCTAATTAAATGTACACGTGATGTGCCCTTGGTATGTAACTCGCTTCACGTGAAAGATAAAGAGATGCGGTTTTCAAAATTAGATTCCCCATGTCCATATTAGTCTAAAAACAAATTTTTATTGATATTGGTGCATGGTAACCATGACTTTGAAATTTACGTGAACTTTAATTTATGCTAATTAAATGTACACGTGATGTGCCCTTGGTATGTAACTCGCTTCACGTGAAAGATAAAGAGATGCGGTTTTCAAAATTAGATTCCCCATGTCCATATTAGTCTAAAAACAAATTTTTATTGATATTTGTGCATGGTAACCATGACTTTGAAATTCACGTGAACTTTAATTTATGCTAATTAAATGTACACGTGATGTGCACTTGGTATGTAACTCGCTTCACGTGAAAGATAAAGAGATGCGGTTTTCAAAATTAGATTCCCCATGTCCATATTAGTCTAAAAACAAATTTTTATTGATATTGGTTCATGGTAACCATGACTTTGAAATTTACGTGAACTTTAATTTATGCTAATTAAATGTACACGTGATGTGCACTTGGTATGTAACTCGCTTCACGTGAAAGATAAAGAGATGCGGTTTTCAAAATTAGATTCCCCATGTCCATATTAGTCTAAAAACAAATTTTTATTGATATTGGTTCATGGTAACCATGACTTTGAAATTTACGTGAACTTCAATTTATGCTAATTAAATGTACACGTGATGTGCCCTTGGTATGTAACTCGCTTCACGTGAGAGATAAAGAGATGCGGTTTTCAAAATTAGATTCCCCATGTCCATATTAGTCTAAAAACAAATTTTTATTGATATTGGTGCATGGTAACCATGACTTTGAAATTTACGTGAACTTTAATTTATGCTAATTAAATGTACACGTGATGTGCACTTGGTATGTAACTCGCTTCACGTGAAAGATAAAGAGATTCGGTTTCCAAAATTAGATTCCCCATGTCCATATTAGTCTAAAAACAAATTTTTATTGATATTGGTGCATGGTAACCATGACTTTGAAATTTACGTGAACTTTAATTTATGCTAATTAAATGTACACGTGATGTGCCCTTGGTATGTAACTCGCTTCACGTGAAAGATAAAGAGATGCGGTTTTCAAAATTAGATTCCCCATGTCCATATTAGTCTAAAAACAAATTTTTATTGATATTGGTGCATGGTAACCATGACTTTGAAATTTACGTGAACTTTAATTTATGCTAATTAAATGTACACGTGATGTGCCCTTGGTATGTAACTCGCTTCACGTGAAAGATAAAGAGATGCGGTTTTCAAAATTAGATTCCCCATGTCCATATTAGTCTAAAAACAAATTTTTATTGATATTGGTGCATGGTAACCATGACTTTGAAATTTACGTGAACTTTAATTTATGCTAATTAAATGTACACGTGATGTGCACTTGGTATGTAACTCGCTTCACGTGAAAGATAAAGAGATGCGGTTTTCAAAATTAGATTCCCCATGTCCATATTAGTCTAAAAACAAATTTTTATTGATATTGGTGCATGGTAACCATGACTTTGAAATTTACGTGAACTTTAATTTATGCTAATTAAATGTACACGTGATGTGCCCTTGGTATGTAACTCGCTTCACGTGAAAGATAAAGAGATGCGGTTTTCAAAATTAGATTCCCCATGTCCATATTAGTCTAAAAACAAATTTTTATTGATATTGGTGCATGGTAACCATGACTTTGAAATTTACGTGAACTTTAATTTATGCTAATTAAATGTACACGTGATGTGCACTTGGTATGTAACTCGCTTCACGTGAAAGATAAAGAGATGCGGTTTTCAAAATTAGATTCCCCATGTCCATATTAGTCTAAAAACAAATTTTTATTGATATTGGTTCATGGTAACCATGACTTTGAAATTTACGTGAACTTTAATTTATGCTAATTAAATGTACACGTGATGTGCACTTGGTATGTAACTCGCTTCACGTGAAAGATAAAGAGATGCGGTTTTCAAAATTAGATTCCCCATGTCCATATTAGTCTAAAAACAAATTTTTATTGATATTGGTGCATGGTAACCATGACTTTGAAATTTACGTGAACTTTAATTTATGCTAATTAAATGTACACGTGATGTGCCCTTGGTATGTAACTCGCTTCACGTGAAAGATAAAGAGATGCGGTTTTCAAAATTAGATTCCCCATGTCCATATTAGTCTAAAAACAAATTTTTATTGATATTGGTGCATGGTAACCATGACTTTGAAATTTACGTGAACTTTAATTTATGCTAATTAAATGTACACGTGATGTGCACTTGGTATGTAACTCGCTTCACGTGAAAGATAAAGAGATGCGGTTTTCAAAATTAGATTCCCCATGTCCATATTAGTCTAAAAACAAATTTTTATTGATATTGGTGCATGGTAACCATGACTTTGAAATTTACGTGAACTTTAATTTATGCTAATTAAATGTACACGTGATGTGCCCTTGGTATGTAACTCGCTTCACGTGAAAGATAAAGAGATGCGGTTTTCAAAATTAGATTCCCCATGTCCATATTAGTCTAAAAACAAATTTTTATTGATATTTGTGCATGGTAACCATGACTTTGAAATTCACGTGAACTTTAATTTATGCTAATTAAATGTACACGTGATGTGCCCTTGGTATGTAACTCGCTTCACGTGAAAGATAAAGAGATGCGGTTTTCAAAATTAGATTCCCCATGTCCATATTAGTCTAAAAACAAATTTTTATTGATATTGGTGCATGGTAACCATGACTTTGAAATTTACGTGAACTTTAATTTATGCTAATTAAATGTACACGTGATGTGCCCTTGGTATGTAACTCGCTTCACGTGAAAGATAAAGAGATGCGGTTTTCAAAATTAGATTCCCCATGTCCATATTAGTCTAAAAACAAATTTTTATTGATATTGGTGCATGGTAACCATGACTTTGAAATTTACGTGAACTTTAATTTATGCTAATTAAATGTACACGTGATGTGCCCTTGGTATGTAACTCGCTTCACGTGAAAGATAAAGAGATGCGGTTTTCAAAATTAGATTCCCCATGTCCATATTAGTCTAAAAACAAATTTTTATTGATATTTGTGCATGGTAACCATGACTTTGAAATTCACGTGAACTTTAATTTATGCTAATTAAATGTACACGTGATGTGCACTTGGTATGTAACTCGCTTCACGTGAAAGATAAAGAGATGCGGTTTTCAAAATTAGATTCCCCATGTCCATATTAGTCTAAAAACAAATTTTTATTGATATTGGTTCATGGTAACCATGACTTTGAAATTTACGTGAACTTTAATTTATGCTAATTAAATGTACACGTGATGTGCACTTGGTATGTAACTCGCTTCACGTGAAAGATAAAGAGATGCGGTTTTCAAAATTAGATTCCCCATGTCCATATTAGTCTAAAAACAAATTTTTATTGATATTGGTTCATGGTAACCATGACTTTGAAATTTACGTGAACTTCAATTTATGCTAATTAAATGTACACGTGATGTGCCCTTGGTATGTAACTCGCTTCACGTGAGAGATAAAGAGATGCGGTTTTCAAAATTAGATTCCCCATGTCCATATTAGTCTAAAAACAAATTTTTATTGATATTGGTGCATGGTAACCATGACTTTGAAATTTACGTGAACTTTAATTTATGCTAATTAAATGTACACGTGATGTGCACTTGGTATGTAACTCGCTTCACGTGAAAGATAAAGAGATTCGGTTTCCAAAATTAGATTCCCCATGTCCATATTAGTCTAAAAACAAATTTTTATTGATATTGGTGCATGGTAACCATGACTTTGAAATTTACGTGAACTTTAATTTATGCTAATTAAATGTACACGTGATGTGCCCTTGGTATGTAACTCGCTTCACGTGAAAGATAAAGAGATGCGGTTTTCAAAATTAGATTCCCCATGTCCATATTAGTCTAAAAACAAATTTTTATTGATATTGGTGCATGGTAACCATGACTTTGAAATTTACGTGAACTTTAATTTATGCTAATTAAATGTACACGTGATGTGCCCTTGGTATGTAACTCGCTTCACGTGAAAGATAAAGAGATGCGGTTTTCAAAATTAGATTCCCCATGTCCATATTAGTCTAAAAACAAATTTTTATTGATATTGGTGCATGGTAACCATGACTTTGAAATTTACGTGAACTTTAATTTATGCTAATTAAATGTACACGTGATGTGCACTTGGTATGTAACTCGCTTCACGTGAAAGATAAAGAGATGCGGTTTTCAAAATTAGATTCCCCATGTCCATATTAGTCTAAAAACAAATTTTTATTGATATTGGTGCATGGTAACCATGACTTTGAAATTTACGTGAACTTTAATTTATGCTAATTAAATGTACACGTGATGTGCCCTTGGTATGTAACTCGCTTCACGTGAAAGATAAAGAGATGCGGTTTTCAAAATTAGATTCCCCATGTCCATATTAGTCTAAAAACAAATTTTTATTGATATTGGTGCATGGTAACCATGACTTTGAAATTTACGTGAACTTTAATTTATGCTAATTAAATGTACACGTGATGTGCACTTGGTATGTAACTCGCTTCACGTGAAAGATAAAGAGATGCGGTTTTCAAAATTAGATTCCCCATGTCCATATTAGTCTAAAAACAAATTTTTATTGATATTGGTTCATGGTAACCATGACTTTGAAATTTACGTGAACTTTAATTTATGCTAATTAAATGTACACGTGATGTGCACTTGGTATGTAACTCGCTTCACGTGAAAGATAAAGAGATGCGGTTTTCAAAATTAGATTCCCCATGTCCATATTAGTCTAAAAACAAATTTTTATTGATATTGGTGCATGGTAACCATGACTTTGAAATTTACGTGAACTTTAATTTATGCTAATTAAATGTACACGTGATGTGCCCTTGGTATGTAACTCGCTTCACGTGAAAGATAAAGAGATGCGGTTTTCAAAATTAGATTCCCCATGTCCATATTAGTCTAAAAACAAATTTTTATTGATATTGGTTCATGGTAACCATGACTTTGAAATTTACGTGAACTTCAATTTATGCTAATTAAATGTACACGTGATGTGCACTTGGTATGTAACTCGCTTCACGTGAAAGATAAAGAGATGCGGTTTTCAAAATTAGATTCCTCATGTCCATATTAGTCTAAAAACAAATTTTTATTGATATTTGTGCATGGTAACCATGACTTTGAAATTCACGTGAACTTTAATTTATGCTAATTAAATGTACACGTGATGTGCACTTGGTATGTAACTCGCTTCACGTGAAAGATAAAGAGATGCGGTTTTCAAAATTAGATTCCCCATGTCCATATTAGTCTAAAAACAAATTTTTATTGATATTGGTTCATGGTAACCATGACTTTGAAATTTACGTGAACTTTAATTTATGCTAATTAAATGTACACGTGATGTGCACTTGGTATGTAACTCGCTTCACGTGAAAGATAAAGAGATGCGGTTTTCAAAATTAGATTCCCCATGTCCATATTAGTCTAAAAACAAATTTTTATTGATATTGGTTCATGGTAACCATGACTTTGAAATTTACGTGAACTTCAATTTATGCTAATTAAATGTACACGTGATGTGCCCTTGGTATGTAACTCGCTTCACGTGAGAGATAAAGAGATGCGGTTTTCAAAATTAGATTCCCCATGTCCATATTAGTCTAAAAACAAATTTTCATTGATATTGGTGCATGGTAACCATGACTTTGAAATTTACGTGAACTTTAATTTATGCTAATTAAATGTACACGTGATGTGCACTTGGTATGTAACTCGCTTCACGTGAAAGATAAAGAGATTCGGTTTCCAAAATTAGATTCCCCATGTCCATATTAGTCTAAAAACAAATTTTTATTGATATTGGTGCATGGTAACCATGACTTTGAAATTTACGTGAACTTTAATTTATGCTAATTAAATGTACACGTGATGTGCCCTTGGTATGTAACTCGCTTCACGTGAAAGATAAAGAGATGCGGTTTTCAAAATTAGATTCCCCATGTCCATATTAGTCTAAAAACAAATTTTTATTGATATTGGTGCATGGTAACCATGACTTTGAAATTTACGTGAACTTTAATTTATGCTAATTAAATGTACACGTGATGTGCCCTTGGTATGTAACTCGCTTCACGTGAAAGATAAAGAGATGCGGTTTTCAAAATTAGATTCCCCATGTCCATATTAGTCTAAAAACAAATTTTTATTGATATTGGTGCATGGTAACCATGACTTTGAAATTTACGTGAACTTTAATTTATGCTAATTAAATGTACACGTGATGTGCACTTGGTATGTAACTCGCTTCACGTGAAAGATAAAGAGATGCGGTTTTCAAAATTAGATTCCCCATGTCCATATTAGTCTAAAAACAAATTTTTATTGATATTGGTGCATGGTAACCATGACTTTGAAATTTACGTGAACTTTAATTTATGCTAATTAAATGTACACGTGATGTGCCCTTGGTATGTAACTCGCTTCACGTGAAAGATAAAGAGATGCGGTTTTCAAAATTAGATTCCCCATGTCCATATTAGTCTAAAAACAAATTTTTATTGATATTGGTTCATGGTAACCATGACTTTGAAATTTACGTGAACTTCAATTTATGCTAATTAAATGTACACGTGATGTGCCCTTGGTATGTAACTCGCTTCACGTGAGAGATAAAGAGATGCGGTTTTCAAAATTAGATTCCCCATGTCCATATTAGTCTAAAAACAAATTTTTATTGATATTGGTGCATGGTAACCATGACTTTGAAATTTACGTGAACTTTAATTTATGCTAATTAAATGTACACGTGATGTGCACTTGGTATGTAACTCGCTTCACGTGAAAGATAAAGAGATTCGGTTTCCAAAATTAGATTCCCCATGTCCATATTAGTCTAAAAACAAATTTTTATTGATATTGGTGCATGGTAACCATGACTTTGAAATTTACGTGAACTTTAATTTATGCTAATTAAATGTACACGTGATGTGCCCTTGGTATGTAACTCGCTTCACGTGAAAGATAAAGAGATGCGGTTTTCAAAATTAGATTCCCCATGTCCATATTAGTCTAAAAACAAATTTTTATTGATATTGGTGCATGGTAACCATGACTTTGAAATTTACGTGAACTTTAATTTATGCTAATTAAATGTACACGTGATGTGCACTTGGTATGTAACTCGCTTCACGTGAAAGATAAAGAGATGCGGTTTTCAAAATTAGATTCCCCATGTCCATATTAGTCTAAAAACAAATTTTTATTGATATTGGTGCATGGTAACCATGACTTTGAAATTTACGTGAACTTTAATTTATGCTAATTAAATGTACACGTGATGTGCCCTTGGTATGTAACTCGCTTCACGTGAAAGATAAAGAGATGCGGTTTTCAAAATTAGATTCCCCATGTCCATATTAGTCTAAAAACAAATTTTTATTGATATTGGTGCATGGTAACCATGACTTTGAAATTTACGTGAACTTTAATTTATGCTAATTAAATGTACACGTGATGTGCACTTGGTATGTAACTCGCTTCACGTGAAAGATAAAGAGATGCGGTTTTCAGAATTAGATTCCCCATGTCCATATTAGTCTAAAAACAAATTTTTATTGATATTGGTTCATGGTAACCATGACTTTGAAATTTACGTGAACTTTAATTTATGCTAATTAAATGTACACGTGATGTGCACTTGGTATGTAACTCGCTTCACGTGAAAGATAAAGAGATGCGGTTTTCAAAATTAGATTCCCCATGTCCATATTAGTCTAAAAACAAATTTTTATTGATATTGGTGCATGGTAACCATGACTTTGAAATTTACGTGAACTTTAATTTATGCTAATTAAATGTACACGTGATGTGCCCTTGGTATGTAACTCGCTTCACGTGAAAGATAAAGAGATGCGGTTTTCAAAATTAGATTCCCCATGTCCATATTAGTCTAAAAACAAATTTTTATTGATATTGGTTCATGGTAACCATGACTTTGAAATTTACGTGAACTTCAATTTATGCTAATTAAATGTACACGTGATGTGCACTTGGTATGTAACTCGCTTCACGTGAAAGATAAAGAGATGCGGTTTTCAAAATTAGATTCCCCATGTCCATATTAGTCTAAAAACAAATTTTTATTGATATTTGTGCATGGTAACCATGACTTTGAAATTTACGTGAACTTTAATTTATGCTAATTAAATGTACACGTGATGTGCACTTGGTATGTAACTCGCTTCACGTGAAAGATAAAGAGATGCGGTTTTCAAAATTAGATTCCCCATGTCCATATTAGTCTAAAAACAAATTTTTATTGATATTGGTTCATGGTAACCATGACTTTGAAATTTACGTGAACTTTAATTTATGCTAATTAAATGTACACGTGATGTGCACTTGGTATGTAACTCGCTTCACGTGAAAGATAAAGAGATGCGGTTTTCAAAATTAGATTCCCCATGTCCATATTAGTCTAAAAACAAATTTTTATTGATATTGGTTCATGGTAACCATGACTTTGAAATTTACGTGAACTTCAATTTATGCTAATTAAATGTACACGTGATGTGCCCTTGGTATGTAACTCGCTTCACGTGAGAGATAAAGAGATGCGGTTTTCAAAATTAGATTCCCCATGTCCATATTAGTCTAAAAACAAATATTCATTGATATTGGTTCATGGTAACCATGACTTTGAAATTTACGTGAACTTTAATTTATGCTAATTAAATGTACACGAGATGTGCACTTGGTATGTAACTCGCTTCACGTGAAAGATAAAGAGATGCGGTTTTCAAAATTAGATTCCCCATGTCCATATTAGTCTAAAAACAAATTTTTATTGATATTGGTGCATGGTAACCATGACTTTGAAATTTACGTGAACTTTAATTTATGCTAATTAAATGTACACGTGATGTGCCCTTGGTATGTAACTCGCTTCACGTGAAAGATAAAGAGATGCGGTTTTCAAAATTAGATTCCCCATGTCCATATTAGTCTAAAAACAAATTTTTATTGATATTGGTGCATGGTAACCATGACTTTGAAATTTACGTGAACTTTAATTTATGCTAATTAAATGTACACGTGATGTGCCCTTGGTATGTAACTCGCTTCACGTGAAAGATAAAGAGATGCGGTTTTCAAAATTAGATTCCCCATGTCCATATTAGTCTAAAAACAAATTTTTATTGATATTGGTGCATGGTAACCATGACTTTGAAATTTACGTGAACTTTAATTTATGCTAATTAAATGTACACGTGATGTGCACTTGGTATGTAACTCGCTTCACGTGAAAGATAAAGAGATTCGGTTTCCAAAATTAGATTCCCCATGTCCATATTAGTCTAAAAACAAATTTTTATTGATATTGGTGCATGGTAACCATGACTTTGAAATTTACGTGAACTTTAATTTATGCTAATTAAATGTACACGTGATGTGCACTTGGTATGTAACTCGCTTCACGTGAAAGATAAAGAGATTCGGTTTCCAAAATTAGATTCCCCATGTCCATATTAGTCTAAAAACAAATTTTTATTGATATTGGTGCATGGTAACCATGACTTTGAAATTTACGTGAACTTTAATTTATGCTAATTAAATGTACACGTGATGTGCCCTTGGTATGTAACTCGCTTCACGTGAAAGATAAAGAGATGCGGTTTTCAAAATTAGATTCCCCATGTCCATATTAGTCTAAAAACAAATTTTTATTGATATTGGTGCATGGTAACCATGACTTTGAAATTTACGTGAACTTTAATTTATGCTAATTAAATGTACACGTGATGTGCCCTTGGTATGTAACTCGCTTCACGTGAAAGATAAAGAGATGCGGTTTTCAAAATTAGATTCCCCATGTCCATATTAGTCTAAAAACAAATTTTTATTGATATTGGTGCATGGTAACCATGACTTTGAAATTTACGTGAACTTTAATTTATGCTAATTAAATGTACACGTGATGTGCCCTTGGTATGTAACTCGCTTCACGTGAAAGATAAAGAGATGCGGTTTTCAAAATTAGATTCCCCATGTCCATATTAGTCTAAAAACAAATTTTTATTGATATTGGTGCATGGTAACCATGACTTTGAAATTTACGTGAACTTTAATTTATGCTAATTAAATGTACACGTGATGTGCACTTGGTATGTAACTCGCTTCACGTGAAAGATAAAGAGATGCGGTTTTCAAAATTAGATTCCCCATGTCCATATTAGTCTAAAAACAAATTTTTATTGATATTGGTGCATGGTAACCATGACTTTGAAATTTACGTGAACTTTAATTTATGCTAATTAAATGTACACGTGATGTGCCCTTGGTATGTAACTCGCTTCACGTGAAAGATAAAGAGATGCGGTTTTCAAAATTAGATTCCCCATGTCCATATTAGTCTAAAAACAAATTTTTATTGATATTGGTGCATGGTAACCATGACTTTGAAATTTACGTGAACTTTAATTTATGCTAATTAAATGTACACGTGATGTGCACTTGGTATGTAACTCGCTTCACGTGAAAGATAAAGAGATGCGGTTTTCAGAATTAGATTCCCCATGTCCATATTAGTCTAAAAACAAATTTTTATTGATATTGGTTCATGGTAACCATGACTTTGAAATTTACGTGAACTTTAATTTATGCTAATTAAATGTACACGTGATGTGCACTTGGTATGTAACTCGCTTCACGTGAAAGATAAAGAGATGCGGTTTTCAAAATTAGATTCCCCATGTCCATATTAGTCTAAAAACAAATTTTTATTGATATTGGTGCATGGTAACCATGACTTTGAAATTTACGTGAACTTTAATTTATGCTAATTAAATGTACACGTGATGTGCCCTTGGTATGTAACTCGCTTCACGTGAAAGATAAAGAGATGCGGTTTTCAAAATTAGATTCCCCATGTCCATATTAGTCTAAAAACAAATTTTTATTGATATTGGTTCATGGTAACCATGACTTTGAAATTTACGTGAACTTCAATTTATGCTAATTAAATGTACACGTGATGTGCACTTGGTATGTAACTCGCTTCACGTGAAAGATAAAGAGATGCGGTTTTCAAAATTAGATTCCCCATGTCCATATTAGTCTAAAAACAAATTTTTATTGATATTTGTGCATGGTAACCATGACTTTGAAATTTACGTGAACTTTAATTTATGCTAATTAAATGTACACGTGATGTGCACTTGGTATGTAACTCGCTTCACGTGAAAGATAAAGAGATGCGGTTTTCAAAATTAGATTCCCCATGTCCATATTAGTCTAAAAACAAATTTTTATTGATATTGGTTCATGGTAACCATGACTTTGAAATTTACGTGAACTTTAATTTATGCTAATTAAATGTACACGTGATGTGCACTTGGTATGTAACTCGCTTCACGTGAAAGATAAAGAGATGCGGTTTTCAAAATTAGATTCCCCATGTCCATATTAGTCTAAAAACAAATTTTTATTGATATTGGTTCATGGTAACCATGACTTTGAAATTTACGTGAACTTCAATTTATGCTAATTAAATGTACACGTGATGTGCCCTTGGTATGTAACTCGCTTCACGTG
The DNA here is from genome assembly GCA_964057225.1 of Auanema rhodensis. NCBI lineage: Eukaryota > Metazoa > Nematoda > Chromadorea > Rhabditida > Rhabditidae > Auanema > Auanema rhodense. The sequence goes on along the minus strand of OZ059899.1, from coordinate 420,537 downwards.
AGAGATAAAGAGATGCGGTTTTCAAAATTAGATTCCCCATGTCCATATTAGTCTAAAAACAAATATTCATTGATATTGGTTCATGGTAACCATGACTTTGAAATTTACGTGAACTTTAATTTATGCTAATTAAATGTACACGAGATGTGCACTTGGTATGTAACTCGCTTCACGTGAAAGATAAAGAGATGCGGTTTTCAAAATTAGATTCCCCATGTCCATATTAGTCTAAAAACAAATTTTTATTGATATTGGTGCATGGTAACCATGACTTTGAAATTTACGTGAACTTTAATTTATGCTAATTAAATGTACACGTGATGTGCCCTTGGTATGTAACTCGCTTCACGTGAAAGATAAAGAGATGCGGTTTTCAAAATTAGATTCCCCATGTCCATATTAGTCTAAAAACAAATTTTTATTGATATTGGTGCATGGTAACCATGACTTTGAAATTTACGTGAACTTTAATTTATGCTAATTAAATGTACACGTGATGTGCCCTTGGTATGTAACTCGCTTCACGTGAAAGATAAAGAGATGCGGTTTTCAAAATTAGATTCCCCATGTCCATATTAGTCTAAAAACAAATTTTTATTGATATTGGTGCATGGTAACCATGACTTTGAAATTTACGTGAACTTTAATTTATGCTAATTAAATGTACACGTGATGTGCACTTGGAATGTAACTCGCTTCACGTGAAAGATAAAGAGATTCGGTTTCCAAAATTAGATTCCCCATGTCCATATTAGTCTAAAAACAAATTTTTATTGATATTGGTGCATGGTAACCATGACTTTGAAATTTACGTGAACTTTAATTTATGCTAATTAAATGTACACGTGATGTGCCCTTGGTATGTAACTCGCTTCACGTGAAAGATAAAGAGATGCGGTTTTCAAAATTAGATTCCCCATGTCCATATTAGTCTAAAAACAAATTTTTATTGATATTGGTGCATGGTAACCATGACTTTGAAATTTACGTGAACTTTAATTTATGCTAATTAAATGTACACGTGATGTGCCCTTGGTATGTAACTCGCTTCACGTGAAAGATAAAGAGATGCGGTTTTCAAAATTAGATTCCCCATGTCCATATTAGTCTAAAAACAAATTTTTATTGATATTGGTGCATGGTAACCATGACTTTGAAATTTACGTGAACTTTAATTTATGCTAATTAAATGTACACGTGATGTGCACTTGGTATGTAACTCGCTTCACGTGAAAGATAAAGAGATGCGGTTTTCAAAATTAGATTCCCCATGTCCATATTAGTCTAAAAACAAATTTTTATTGATATTGGTGCATGGTAACCATGACTTTGAAATTTACGTGAACTTTAATTTATGCTAATTAAATGTACACGTGATGTGCCCTTGGTATGTAACTCGCTTCACGTGAAAGATAAAGAGATGCGGTTTTCAAAATTAGATTCCCCATGTCCATATTAGTCTAAAAACAAATTTTTATTGATATTGGTGCATGGTAACCATGACTTTGAAATTTACGTGAACTTTAATTTATGCTAATTAAATGTACACGTGATGTGCCCTTGGTATGTAACTCGCTTCACGTGAAAGATAAAGAGATGCGGTTTTCAAAATTAGATTCCCCATGTCCATATTAGTCTAAAAACAAATTTTTATTGATATTGGTTCATGGTAACCATGACTTTGAAATTTACGTGAACTTCAATTTATGCTAATTAAATGTACACGTGATGTGCACTTGGTATGTAACTCGCTTCACGTGAAAGATAAAGAGATGCGGTTTTCAAAATTAGATTCCCCATGTCCATATTAGTCTAAAAACAAATTTTTATTGATATTTGTGCATGGTAACCATGACTTTGAAATTTACGTGAACTTTAATTTATGCTAATTAAATGTACACGTGATGTGCACTTGGTATGTAACTCGCTTCACGTGAAAGATAAAGAGATGCGGTTTTCAAAATTAGATTCCCCATGTCCATATTAGTCTAAAAAAAAATTTTTATTGATATTGGTTCATGGTAACCATGACTTTGAAATTTACGTGAACTTTAATTTATGCTAATTAAATGTACACGTGATGTGCACTTGGTATGTAACTCGCTTCACGTGAAAGATAAAGAGATGCGGTTTTCAAAATTAGATACCCCATGTCCATATTAGTCTAAAAACAAATTTTTATTGATATTGGTTCATGGTAACCATGACTTTGAAATTTACGTGAACTTCAATTTATGCTAATTAAATGTACACGTGATGTGCACTTAGTATGTAACTCGCTTCACGTGAAAGATAAAGAGATGCGGTTTTCAAAATTAGATTCCCCATGTCCATATTAGTCTAAAAACAAATTTTTATTGATATTGGTGCATGGTAACCATGACTTTGAAATTTACGTGAACTTTAATTTATGCTAATTAAATGTACACGTGATGTGCCCTTGGTATGTAACTCGCTTCACGTGAAAGATAAAGAGATGCGGTTTTCAAAATTAGATACCCCATGTCCATATTAGTCTAAAAACAAATTTTTATTGATATTGGTTCATGGTAACCATGACTTTGAAATTTACGTGAACTTCAATTTATGCTAATTAAATGTACACGTGATGTGCACTTAGTATGTAACTCGCTTCACGTGAAAGATAAAGAGATGCGGTTTTCAAAATTAGATTCCCCATGTCCATATTAGTCTAAAAACAAATTTTTATTGATATTGGTGCATGGTAACCATGACTTTGAAATTTACGTGAACTTTAATTTATGCTAATTAAATGTACACGTGATGTGCCCTTGGTATGTAACTCGCTTCACGTGAAAGATAAAGAGATGCGGTTTTCAAAATTAGATTCCCCATGTCCATATTAGTCTAAAAACAAATTTTTATTGATATTGGTGCATGGTAACCATGACTTTGAAATTTACGTGAACTTTAATTTATGCTAATTAAATGTACACGTGATGTGCACTTGGTATGTAACTCGCTTCACGTGAAAGATAAAAAGATGCGGTTTTCAAAATTAGATTCCCCATGTCCATATTAGTCTAAAAACAAATTTTTATTGATATTGGTGCATGGTAACCATGACTTTGAAATTTACGTGAACTTTAATTTATGCTAATTAAATGTACACGTGATGTGCCCTTGGTATGTAACTCGCTTCACGTAAAAGATAAAGAGATGCGGTTTTCAAAATTAGATTCCCCATGTCCATATTAGTCTAAAAACAAATTTTTATTGATATTGGTTCATGGTAACCATGACTTTGAAATTTACGTGAACTTTAATTTATGCTAATTAAATGTACACGTGATGTGCACTTGGTATGTAACTCGCTTCACGTGAAAGATAAAGAGATGCGGTTTTCAAAATTAGATACCCCATGTCCATATTAGTCTAAAAACAAATTTTTATTGATATTGGTTCATGGTAACCATGACTTTGAAATTTACGTGAACTTCAATTTATGCTAATTAAATGTACACGTGATGTGCACTTGGTATGTAACTCGCTTCACGTGAAAGATAAAGAGATGCGGTTTCCAAAATTAGATTCCCCATGTCCATATTAGTCTAAAAACAAATTTTTATTGATATTGGTGCATGGTAACCATGACTTTGAAATTTACGTGAACTTTAATTTATGCTAATTAAATGTACACGTGATGTGCACTTGGTATGTAACTCGCTTCACGTGAAAGATAAAGAGATGCGGTTTTCAAAATTAGATTCCCCATGTCCATATTAGTCTAAAAACAAATTTTTATTGATATTGGTTCATGGTAACCATGACTTTGAAATTTACGTGAACTTTAATTTATGCTAATTAAATGTACACGTGATGTGCACTTGGTATGTAACTCGCTTCACGTGAAAGATAAAGAGATGCGGTTTTCAAAATTAGATTCCCCATGTCCATATTAGTCAAAAAACAAATTTTTATTGATATTGGTGCATGGTAACCATGACTTTGAAATTTACGTGAACTTTAATTTATGCTAATTAAATGTACACGTGATGTGCACTTGGTATGTAACTCGCTTCACGTGAAAGATAAAGAGATGCGGTTTTCAAAATTAGATTCCCCATGTCCATATTAGTCTAAAAACAAAATTTTATTGATATTTGTGCATGGTAACCATGACTTTGAAATTTACGTGAACTTTAATTTATGCTAATTAAATGTACACGTGATGTGCACTTGGTATGTAACTCGCTTCACGTGAAAGATAAAGAGATGCGGTTTTCAAAATTAGATTCCCCATGTCCATATTAGTCTAAAAATAAATTTTTATTGTTATTGGTTCATGGTAACCATGACTTTGAAATTTACGTGAACTTTAATTTATGCTAATTAAATGTACACGTGATGTGCACTTGGTATGTAACTCGCTTCACGTGAAAGATAAAGAGATGCGGTTTTCAAAATTAGATTCCCCATGTCCATATTAGTCTAAAAACAAAATTTTATTGATATTTGTGCATGGTAACCATGACTTTGAAATTTACGTGAACTTTAATTTATGCTAATTAAATGTACACGTGATGTGCACTTGGTATGTAACTCGCTTCACGTGAAAGATAAAGAGATGCGGTTTTCAAAATTAGATTCCCCATGTCCATATTAGTCTAAAAATAAATTTTTATTGTTATTGGTTCATGGTAACCATGACTTTGAAATTTACGTGAACTTTAATTTATGCTAATTAAATGTACACGTGATGTGCACTTGGTATGTAACTCGCTTCACGTAAAAGATAAAGAGATGCGGTTTTCAAAATTAGATTCCCCATGTCCATATTAGTCTAAAAACAAATTTTTATTGATATTGGTTCATGGTAACCATGACTTTGAAATTTACGTGAACTTTAATTTATGCTAATTAAATGTACACGTGATGTGCACTTGGTATGTAACTCGCTTCACGTGAAAGATAAAGAGATGCGGTTTTCAAAATTAGATACCCCATGTCCATATTAGTCTAAAAACAAATTTTTATTGATATTGGTTCATGGTAACCATGACTTTGAAATTTACGTGAACTTCAATTTATGCTAATTAAATGTACACGTGATGTGCACTTGGTATGTAACTCGCTTCACGTGAAAGATAAAGAGATGCGGTTTCCAAAATTAGATTCCCCATGTCCATATTAGTCTAAAAACAAATTTTTATTGATATTGGTGCATGGTAACCATGACTTTGAAATTTACGTGAACTTTAATTTATGCTAATTAAATGTACACGTGATGTGCACTTGGTATGTAACTCGCTTCACGTGAAAGATAAAGAGATGCGGTTTTCAAAATTAGATTCCCCATGTCCATATTAGTCTAAAAACAAATTTTTATTGATATTGGTTCATGGTAACCATGACTTTGAAATTTACGTGAACTTTAATTTATGCTAATTAAATGTACACGTGATGTGCACTTGGTATGTAACTCGCTTCACGTGAAAGATAAAGAGATGCGGTTCTCAAAATTAGATTCCCCATGTCCATATTAGTCAAAAAACAAATTTTTATTGATATTGGTGCATGGTAACCATGACTTTGAAATTTACGTGAACTTTAATTTATGCTAATTAAATGTACACGTGATGTGCACTTGGTATGTAACTCGCTTCACGTGAAAGATAAAGAGATGCGGTTTTCAAAATTAGATTCCCCATGTCCATATTAGTCTAAAAACAAAATTTTATTGATATTTGTGCATGGTAACCATGACTTTGAAATTTACGTGAACTTTAATTTATGCTAATTAAATGTACACGTGATGTGCACTTGGTATGTAACTCGCTTCACGTGAAAGATAAAGAGATGCGGTTTTCAAAATTAGATTCCCCATGTCCATATTAGTCTAAAAATAAATTTTTATTGATATTGGTTCATGGTAACCATGACTTTGAAATTTACGTGAACTTTAATTTATGCTAATTAAATGTACACGTGATGTGCACTTGGTATGTAACTCGCTTCACGTGAAAGATAAAGAGATGCGGTTTTCAAAATTAGATACCCCATGTCCATATTAGTCTAAAAACAAATTTTTATTGATATTGGTTCATGGTAACCATGACTTTGAAATTTACGTGAACTTCAATTTATGCTAATTAAATGTACACGTGATGTGCACTTGGTATGTAACTCGCTTCACGTGAAAGATAAAGAGATGCGGTTTTCAAAATTAGATTCCCCATGTCCATATTAGTCTAAAAACAAATTTTTATTGATATTGGTGCATGGTAACCATGACTTTGAAATTTACGTGAACTTTAATTTATGCTAATTAAATGTACACGTGATGTGCCCTTGGTATGTAACTCGCTTCACGTGAAAGATAAAGAGATGCGGTTTTCAAAATTAGATTACCCATGTCCATATTAGTCTAAAAACAAATTTTTATTGATATTGGTGCATGGTAACCATGACTTTGAAATTTACGTGAACTTTAATTTATGCTAATTAAATGTACACGTGATGTGCACTTGGTATGTAACTCGCTTCACGTGAAAGATAAAAAGATGCGGTTTTCAAAATTAGATTCCCCATGTCCATATTAGTCTAAAAACAAATTTTTATTGATATTGGTGCATGCTAACCATGACTTTGAAATTTACGTGAACTTTAATTTATGCTAATTAAATGTACACGTGATGTGCCCTTGGTATGTAACTCGCTTCACGTAAAAGATAAAGAGATGCGGTTTTCGAAATTAGATTCCCCATGTCCATATTAGTCTAAAAACAAATTTTTATTGATATTGGTTCATGGTAACCATGACTTTGAAATTTACGTGAACTTTAATTTATGCTAATTAAATGTACACGTGATGTGCACTTGGTATGTAACTCGCTTCACGTGAAAGATAAAGAGATGCGGTTTTCAAAATTAGATACCCCATGTCCATATTAGTCTAAAAACAAATTTTTATTGATATTGGTTCATGGTAACCATGACTTTGAAATTTACGTGAACTTCAATTTATGCTAATTAAATGTACACGTGATGTGCACTTGGTATGTAACTCGCTTCACGTGAAAGATAAAGAGATGCGGTTTCCAAAATTAGATTCCCCATGTCCATATTAGTCTAAAAACAAATTTTTATTGATATTGGTGCATGGTAACCATGACTTTGAAATTTACGTGAACTTTAATTTATGCTAATTAAATGTACACGTGATGTGCACTTGGTATGTAACTCGCTTCACGTGAAAGATAAAGAGATGCGGTTTTCAAAATTAGATTCCCCATGTCCATATTAGTCTAAAAACAAATTTTTATTGATATTGGTTCATGGTAACCATGACTTTGAAATTTACGTGAACTTTAATTTATGCTAATTAAATGTACACGTGATGTGCACTTGGTATGTAACTCGCTTCACGTGAAAGATAAAGAGATGCGGTTTTCAAAATTAGATTCCCCATGTCCATATTAGTCAAAAAACAAATTTTTATTGATATTGGTGCATGGTAACCATGACTTTGAAATTTACGTGAACTTTAATTTATGCTAATTAAATGTACACGTGATGTGCACTTGGTATGTAACTCGCTTCACGTGAAAGATAAAGAGATGCGGTTTTCAAAATTAAATTCCCCATGTCCATATTAGTCTAAAAACAAATTTTTATTGATATTGGTTCATGGTAACCATGACTTTGAAATTTACGTGAACTTTAATTTATGCTAATTAAATGTACACTTGATGTGCACTTGGTATGTAACTCGCTTCACGTGAAAGATAAAGAGATGCGGTTTCCAAAATTAGATTCCCCATGTCCATATTAGTCTAAAAACAAATTTTTATTGATATTGGTGCATGGTAACCATGACTTTGAAATTTACGTGAACTTTAATTTATGCTAATTAAATGTACACGTGATGTGCACTTGGTATGTAACTCGCTTCACGTGAAAGATAAAGAGATGCGGTTTTCAAAATTAGATTCCCCATGTCCATATTAGTCTAAAAACAAATTTTTATTGATATTGGTTCATGGTAACCATGACTTTGAAATTTACGTGAACTTTAATTTATGCTAATTAAATGTACACGTGATGTGCACTTGGTATGTAACTCGCTTCACGTGAAAGATAAAGAGATGCGGTTTTCAAAATTAGATTCCCCATGTCCATATTAGTCAAAAAACAAATTTTTATTGATATTGGTGCATGGTAACCATGACTTTGAAATTTACGTGAACTTTAATTTATGCTAATTAAATGTACACGTGATGTGCACTTGGTATGTAACTCGCTTCACGTGAAAGATAAAGAGATGCGGTTTTCAAAATTAGATTCCCCATGTCCATATTAGTCAAAAAACAAATTTTTATTGATATTGGTGCATGGTAATCATGACTTTGAAATTTACGTGAACTTTAATTTATGCTAATTAAATGTACACGTGATGTGCACTTGGTATGTAACTCGCTTCACGTGAAAGATAAAGAGATGCGGTTTCCAAAATTAGATTCCCCATGTCCATATTAGTCTAAAAACAAATTTTTATTGATATTGGTGCATGGTAACCATGACTTTGAAATTTACGTGAACTTTAATTTATGCTAATTAAATGTACACGTGATGTGCACTTGGTATGTAACTCGCTTCACGTGAAAGATAAAGAGATGCGGTTTTCAAAATTAGATTCCCCATGTCCATATTAGTCTAAAAACAAATTTTTATTGATATTGGTTCATGGTAACCATGACTTTGAAATTTACGTGAACTTTAATTTATGCTAATTAAATGTACACGTGATGTGCACTTGGTATGTAACTCGCTTCACGTGAAAGATAAAGAGATGCGGTTTTCAAAATTAGATTCCCCATGTCCATATTAGTCAAAAAACAAATTTTTATTGATATTGGTGCATGGTAACCATGACTTTGAAATTTACGTGAACTTTAATTTATGCTAATTAAATGTACACGTGATGTGCACTTGGTATGTAACTCGCTTCACGTGAAAGATAAAGAGATGCGGTTTTCAAAATTAAATTCCCCATGTCCATATTAGTCTAAAAACAAATTTTTATTGATATTGGTTCATGGTAACCATGACTTTGAAATTTACGTGAACTTTAATTTATGCTAATTAAATGTACACTTGATGTGCACTTGGTATGTAACTCGCTTCACGTGAAAGATAAAGAGATGCGGTTTCCAAAATTAGATTCCCCATGTCCATATTAGTCTAAAAACAAATTTTTATTGATATTGGTGCATGGTAACCATGACTTTGAAATTTACGTGAACTTTAATTTATGCTAATTAAATGTACACGTGATGTGCACTTGGTATGTAACTCGCTTCACGTGAAAGATAAAGAGATGCGGTTTTCAAAATTAGATTCCCCATGTCCATATTAGTCTAAAAACAAATTTTTATTGATATTGGTTCATGGTAACCATGACTTTGAAATTTACGTGAACTTTAATTTATGCTAATTAAATGTACACGTGATGTGCACTTGGTATGTAACTCGCTTCACGTGAAAGATAAAGAGATGCGGTTTTCAAAATTAGATTCCCCATGTCCATATTAGTCAAAAAACAAATTTTTATTGATATTGGTGCATGGTAACCATGACTTTGAAATTTACGTGAACTTTAATTTATGCTAATTAAATGTACACGTGATGTGCACTTGGTATGTAACTCGCTTCACGTGAAAGATAAAGAGATGCGGTTTTCAAAATTAGATTCCCCATGTCCATATTAGTCAAAAAACAAATTTTTATTGATATTGGTGCATGGTAATCATGACTTTGAAATTTACGTGAACTTTAATTTATGCTAATTAAATGTACACGTGATGTGCACTTGGTATGTAACTCGCTTCACGTGAAAGATAAAGAGATGCGGTTTCCAAAATTAGATTCCCCATGTCCATATTAGTCTAAAAACAAATTTTTATTGATATTGGTGCATGGTAACCATGACTTTGAAATTTACGTGAACTTTAATTTATGCTAATTAAATGTACACGTGATGTGCACTTGGTATGTAACTCGCTTCACGTGAAAGATAAAGAGATGCGGTTTTCAAAATTAGATTCCCCATGTCCATATTAGTCTAAAAACAAATTTTTATTGATATTGGTTCATGGTAACCATGACTTTGAAATTTACGTGAACTTTAATTTATGCTAATTAAATGTACACGTGATGTGCACTTGGTATGTAACTCGCTTCACGTGAAAGATAAAGAGATGCGGTTTTCAAAATTAGATTCCCCATGTCCATATTAGTCAAAAAACAAATTTTTATTGATATTGGTGCATGGTAACCATGACTTTGAAATTTACGTGAACTTTAATTTATGCTAATTAAATGTACACGTGATGTGCACTTGGTATGTAACTCGCTTCACGTGAAAGATAAAGAGATGCGGTTTTCAAAATTAAATTCCCCATGTCCATATTAGTCTAAAAACAAATTTTTATTGATATTGGTTCATGGTAACCATGACTTTGAAATTTACGTGAACTTTAATTTATGCTAATTAAATGTACACGTGATGTGCACTTGGTATGTAACTCGCTTCACGTGAAAGATAAAGAGATGCGGTTTTCAAAATTAGATTCCCCATGTCCATATTAGTCTAAAAACAAATTTTTATTGATATTGGTGCATGGTAATCATGACTTTGAAATTTACGTGAACTTTAATTTATGCTAATTAAATGTACACGTGATGTGCACTTGGTATGTAACTCGCTTCACGTGAAAGATAAAGAGATGCGGTTTCCAAAATTAGATTCCCCATGTCCATATTAGTCTAAAAACAAATTTTTATTGATATTGGTGCATGGTAACCATGACTTTGAAATTTACGTGAACTTTAATTTATGCTAATTAAATGTACACGTGATGTGCACTTGGTATGTAACTCGCTTCACGTGAAAGATAAAGAGATGCGGTTTTCAAAATTAGATTCCCCATGTCCATATTAGTCTAAAAACAAATTTTTATTGATATTGGTTCATGGTAACCATGACTTTGAAATTTACGTGAACTTTAATTTATGCTAATTAAATGTACACGTGATGTGCACTTGGTATGTAACTCGCTTCACGTGAAAGATAAAGAGATGCGGTTTTCAAAATTAGATTCCCCATGTCCATATTAGTCAAAAAACAAATTTTTATTGATATTGGTGCATGGTAACCATGACTTTGAAATTTACGTGAACTTTAATTTATGCTAATTAAATGTACACGTGATGTGCACTTGGTATGTAACTCGCTTCACGTGAAAGATAAAGAGATGCGGTTTTCAAAATTAAATTCCCCATGTCCATATTAGTCTAAAAACAAATTTTTATTGATATTGGTTCATGGTAACCATGACTTTGAAATTTACGTGAACTTTAATTTATGCTAATTAAATGTACACGTGATGTGCACTTGGTATGTAACTCGCTTCACGTGAAAGATAAAGAGATGCGGTTTTCAAAATTAGATTCCCCATGTCCATATTAGTCTAAAAACAAATTTTTATTGATATTGGTTCATGGTAACCATGACTTTGAAGTTTACGTGAACTTTAATTTATGCTAATTAAATGTACACGTGATGTGCACTTGGTATGTAACTCGCTTCACGTGAAAGATAAAGAGATGCGGTTTTCAAAATTAGATTCCCCATGTCCATATTAGTCAAAAAACAAATTTTTATTGATATTGGTGCATGGTAACCATGACTTTGAAATTTACGTGAACTTTAATTTATGCTAATTAAATGTACACGTGATGTGCACTTGGTATGTAACTCGCTTCACGTGAAAGATAAAGAGATGCGGTTTTCAAAATTAGATTCCCCATGTCCATATTAGTCTAAAAACAAAATTTTATTGATATTTGTGCATGGTAACCATGACTTTGAAATTTACGTGAACTTTAATTTATGCTAATTAAATGTACACGTGATGTGCACTTGGTATGTAACTCGCTTCACGTGAAAGATAAAGAGATGCGGTTTTCAAAATTAGATTCCCCATGTCCATATTAGTCTAAAAATAAATTTTTATTGTTATTGGTTCATGGTAACCATGACTTTGAAATTTACGTGAACTTTAATTTATGCTAATTAAATGTACACGTGATGTGCACTTGGTATGTAACTCGCTTCACGTGAAAGATAAAGAGATGCGGTTTTCAAAATTAGATTCCCCATGTCCATATTAGTCTAAAAACAAAATTTTATTGATATTTGTGCATGGTAACCATGACTTTGAAATTTACGTGAACTTTAATTTATGCTAATTAAATGTACACGTGATGTGCACTTGGTATGTAACTCGCTTCACGTGAAAGATAAAGAGATGCGGTTTTCAAAATTAGATTCCCCATGTCCATATTAGTCTAAAAATAAATTTTTATTGTTATTGGTTCATGGTAACCATGACTTTGAAATTTACGTGAACTTTAATTTATGCTAATTAAATGTACACGTGATGTGCACTTGGTATGTAACTCGCTTCACGTAAAAGATAAAGAGATGCGGTTTTCAAAATTAGATTCCCCATGTCCATATTAGTCTAAAAACAAATTTTTATTGATATTGGTTCATGGTAACCATGACTTTGAAATTTACGTGAACTTTAATTTATGCTAATTAAATGTACACGTGATGTGCACTTGGTATGTAACTCGCTTCACGTGAAAGATAAAGAGATGCGGTTTTCAAAATTAGATACCCCATGTCCATATTAGTCTAAAAACAAATTTTTATTGATATTGGTTCATGGTAACCATGACTTTGAAATTTACGTGAACTTCAATTTATGCTAATTAAATGTACACGTGATGTGCACTTGGTATGTAACTCGCTTCACGTGAAAGATAAAGAGATGCGGTTTCCAAAATTAGATTCCCCATGTCCATATTAGTCTAAAAACAAATTTTTATTGATATTGGTGCATGGTAACCATGACTTTGAAATTTACGTGAACTTTAATTTATGCTAATTAAATGTACACGTGATGTGCACTTGGTATGTAACTCGCTTCACGTGAAAGATAAAGAGATGCGGTTTTCAAAATTAGATTCCCCATGTCCATATTAGTCTAAAAACAAATTTTTATTGATATTGGTTCATGGTAACCATGACTTTGAAATTTACGTGAACTTTAATTTATGCTAATTAAATGTACACGTGATGTGCACTTGGTATGTAACTCGCTTCACGTGAAAGATAAAGAGATGCGGTTCTCAAAATTAGATTCCCCATGTCCATATTAGTCAAAAAACAAATTTTTATTGATATTGGTGCATGGTAACCATGACTTTGAAATTTACGTGAACTTTAATTTATGCTAATTAAATGTACACGTGATGTGCACTTGGTATGTAACTCGCTTCACGTGAAAGATAAAGAGATGCGGTTTTCAAAATTAGATTCCCCATGTCCATATTAGTCTAAAAACAAAATTTTATTGATATTTGTGCATGGTAACCATGACTTTGAAATTTACGTGAACTTTAATTTATGCTAATTAAATGTACACGTGATGTGCACTTGGTATGTAACTCGCTTCACGTGAAAGATAAAGAGATGCGGTTTTCAAAATTAGATTCCCCATGTCCATATTAGTCTAAAAATAAATTTTTATTGATATTGGTTCATGGTAACCATGACTTTGAAATTTACGTGAACTTTAATTTATGCTAATTAAATGTACACGTGATGTGCACTTGGTATGTAACTCGCTTCACGTGAAAGATAAAGAGATGCGGTTTTCAAAATTAGATACCCCATGTCCATATTAGTCTAAAAACAAATTTTTATTGATATTGGTTCATGGTAACCATGACTTTGAAATTTACGTGAACTTCAATTTATGCTAATTAAATGTACACGTGATGTGCACTTGGTATGTAACTCGCTTCACGTGAAAGATAAAGAGATGCGGTTTTCAAAATTAGATTCCCCATGTCCATATTAGTCTAAAAACAAATTTTTATTGATATTGGTGCATGGTAACCATGACTTTGAAATTTACGTGAACTTTAATTTATGCTAATTAAATGTACACGTGATGTGCCCTTGGTATGTAACTCGCTTCACGTGAAAGATAAAGAGATGCGGTTTTCAAAATTAGATTCCCCATGTCCATATTAGTCTAAAAACAAATTTTTATTGATATTGGTGCATGGTAACCATGACTTTGAAATTTACGTGAACTTTAATTTATGCTAATTAAATGTACACGTGATGTGCACTTGGTATGTAACTCGCTTCACGTGAAAGATAAAAAGATGCGGTTTTCAAAATTAGATTCCCCATGTCCATATTAGTCTAAAAACAAATTTTTATTGATATTGGTGCATGCTAACCATGACTTTGAAATTTACGTGAACTTTAATTTATGCTAATTAAATGTACACGTGATGTGCCCTTGGTATGTAACTCGCTTCACGTAAAAGATAAAGAGATGCGGTTTTCAAAATTAGATTCCCCATGTCCATATTAGTCTAAAAACAAATTTTTATTGATATTGGTTCATGGTAACCATGACTTTGAAATTTACGTGAACTTTAATTTATGCTAATTAAATGTACACGTGATGTGCACTTGGTATGTAACTCGCTTCACGTGAAAGATAAAGAGATGCGGTTTTCAAAATTAGATACCCCATGTCCATATTAGTCTAAAAACAAATTTTTATTGATATTGGTTCATGGTAACCATGACTTTGAAATTTACGTGAACTTCAATTTATGCTAATTAAATGTACACGTGATGTGCACTTGGTATGTAACTCGCTTCACGTGAAAGATAAAGAGATGCGGTTTTCAAAATTAGATTCCCCATGTCCATATTAGTCTAAAAACAAATTTTTATTGATATTGGTTCATGGTAACCATGACTTTGAAATTTACGTGAACTTTAATTTATGCTAATTAAATGTACACGTGATGTGCACTTGGTATGTAACTCGCTTCACGTGAAAGATAAAGAGATGCGGTTTTCAAAATTAGATTCCCCATGTCCATATTAGTCAAAAAACAAATTTTTATTGATATTGGTTCATGGTAACCATGACTTTGAAATTTACGTGAACTTTAATTTATGCTAATTAAATGTACACGTGATGTGCACTTGGTATGTAACTCGCTTCACGTGAAAGATAAAGAGATGCGGTTTTCAAAATTAAATTCCCCATGTCCATATTAGTCTAAAAACAAATTTTTATTGATATTGGTTCATGGTAACCATGACTTTGAAATTTACGTGAACTTTAATTTATGCTAATTAAATGTACACTTGATGTGCACTTGGTATGTAACTCGCTTCACGTGAAAGATAAAGAGATGCGGTTTCCAAAATTAGATTCCCCATGTCCATATTAGTCTAAAAACAAATTTTTATTGATATTGGTGCATGGTAACCATGACTTTGAAATTTACGTGAACTTTAATTTATGCTAATTAAATGTACACGTGATGTGCACTTGGTATGTAACTCGCTTCACGTGAAAGATAAAGAGATGCGGTTTTCAAAATTAGATTCCCCATGTCCATATTAGTCTAAAAACAAATTTTTATTGATATTGGTTCATGGTAACCATGACTTTGAAATTTACGTGAACTTTAATTTATGCTAATTAAATGTACACGTGATGTGCACTTGGTATGTAACTCGCTTCACGTGAAAGATAAAGAGATGCGGTTTTCAAAATTAGATTCCCCATGTCCATATTAGTCAAAAAACAAATTTTTATTGATATTGGTGCATGGTAACCATGACTTTGAAATTTACGTGAACTTTAATTTATGCTAATTAAATGTACACGTGATGTGCACTTGGTATGTAACTCGCTTCACGTGAAAGATAAAGAGATGCGGTTTTCAAAATTAGATTCCCCATGTCCATATTAGTCAAAAAACAAATTTTTATTGATATTGGTGCATGGTAATCATGACTTTGAAATTTACGTGAACTTTAATTTATGCTAATTAAATGTACACGTGATGTGCACTTGGTATGTAACTCGCTTCACGTGAAAGATAAAGAGATGCGGTTTCCAAAATTAGATTCCCCATGTCCATATTAGTCTAAAAACAAATTTTTATTGATATTGGTGCATGGTAACCATGACTTTGAAATTTACGTGAACTTTAATTTATGCTAATTAAATGTACACGTGATGTGCACTTGGTATGTAACTCGCTTCACGTGAAAGATAAAGAGATGCGGTTTTCAAAATTAGATTCCCCATGTCCATATTAGTCTAAAAACAAATTTTTATTGATATTGGTTCATGGTAACCATGACTTTGAAATTTACGTGAACTTTAATTTATGCTAATTAAATGTACACGTGATGTGCACTTGGTATGTAACTCGCTTCACGTGAAAGATAAAGAGATGCGGTTTTCAAAATTAGATTCCCCATGTCCATATTAGTCAAAAAACAAATTTTTATTGATATTGGTGCATGGTAACCATGACTTTGAAATTTACGTGAACTTTAATTTATGCTAATTAAATGTACACGTGATGTGCACTTGGTATGTAACTCGCTTCACGTGAAAGATAAAGAGATGCGGTTTTCAAAATTAAATTCCCCATGTCCATATTAGTCTAAAAACAAATTTTTATTGATATTGGTTCATGGTAACCATGACTTTGAAATTTACGTGAACTTTAATTTATGCTAATTAAATGTACACTTGATGTGCACTTGGTATGTAACTCGCTTCACGTGAAAGATAAAGAGATGCGGTTTCCAAAATTAGATTCCCCATGTCCATATTAGTCTAAAAACAAATTTTTATTGATATTGGTGCATGGTAACCATGACTTTGAAATTTACGTGAACTTTAATTTATGCTAATTAAATGTACACGTGATGTGCACTTGGTATGTAACTCGCTTCACGTGAAAGATAAAGAGATGCGGTTTTCAAAATTAGATTCCCCATGTCCATATTAGTCTAAAAACAAATTTTTATTGATATTGGTTCATGGTAACCATGACTTTGAAATTTACGTGAACTTTAATTTATGCTAATTAAATGTACACGTGATGTGCACTTGGTATGTAACTCGCTTCACGTGAAAGATAAAGAGATGCGGTTTTCAAAATTAGATTCCCCATGTCCATATTAGTCAAAAAACAAATTTTTATTGATATTGGTGCATGGTAACCATGACTTTGAAATTTACGTGAACTTTAATTTATGCTAATTAAATGTACACGTGATGTGCACTTGGTATGTAACTCGCTTCACGTGAAAGATAAAGAGATGCGGTTTTCAAAATTAGATTCCCCATGTCCATATTAGTCAAAAAACAAATTTTTATTGATATTGGTGCATGGTAATCATGACTTTGAAATTTACGTGAACTTTAATTTATGCTAATTAAATGTACACGTGATGTGCACTTGGTATGTAACTCGCTTCACGTGAAAGATAAAGAGATGCGGTTTCCAAAATTAGATTCCCCATGTCCATATTAGTCTAAAAACAAATTTTTATTGATATTGGTGCATGGTAACCATGACTTTGAAATTTACGTGAACTTTAATTTATGCTAATTAAATGTACACGTGATGTGCACTTGGTATGTAACTCGCTTCACGTGAAAGATAAAGAGATGCGGTTTTCAAAATTAGATTCCCCATGTCCATATTAGTCTAAAAACAAATTTTTATTGATATTGGTTCATGGTAACCATGACTTTGAAATTTACGTGAACTTTAATTTATGCTAATTAAATGTACACGTGATGTGCACTTGGTATGTAACTCGCTTCACGTGAAAGATAAAGAGATGCGGTTTTCAAAATTAGATTCCCCATGTCCATATTAGTCAAAAAACAAATTTTTATTGATATTGGTGCATGGTAACCATGACTTTGAAATTTACGTGAACTTTAATTTATGCTAATTAAATGTACACGTGATGTGCACTTGGTATGTAACTCGCTTCACGTGAAAGATAAAGAGATGCGGTTTTCAAAATTAAATTCCCCATGTCCATATTAGTCTAAAAACAAATTTTTATTGATATTGGTTCATGGTAACCATGACTTTGAAATTTACGTGAACTTTAATTTATGCTAATTAAATGTACACGTGATGTGCACTTGGTATGTAACTCGCTTCACGTGAAAGATAAAGAGATGCGGTTTTCAAAATTAGATTCCCCATGTCCATATTAGTCAAAAAACAAATTTTTATTGATATTGGTGCATGGTAACCATGACTTTGAAATTTACGTGAACTTTAATTTATGCTAATTAAATGTACACGTGATGTGCACTTGGTATGTAACTCGCTTCACGTGAAAGATAAAGAGATGCGGTTTTCAAAATTAAATTCCCCATGTCCATATTAGTCTAAAAACAAATTTTTATTGATATTGGTTCATGGTAACCATGACTTTGAAATTTACGTGAACTTTAATTTATGCTAATTAAATGTACACGTGATGTGCACTTGGTATGTAACTCGCTTCACGTGAAAGATAAAGAGATGCGGTTTTCAAAATTAGATTCCCCATGTCCATATTAGTCAAAAAACAAATTTTTATTGATATTGGTGCATGGTAACCATGACTTTGAAATTTACGTGAACTTTAATTTATGCTAATTAAATGTACACGTGATGTGCACTTGGTATGTAACTCGCTTCACGTGAAAGATAAAGAGATGCGGTTTTCAAAATTAGATTCCCCATGTCCATATTAGTCAAAAAACAAATTTTTATTGATATTGGTGCATGGTAATCATGACTTTGAAATTTACGTGAACTTTAATTTATGCTAATTAAATGTACACGTGATGTGCACTTGGTATGTAACTCGCTTCACGTGAAAGATAAAGAGATGCGGTTTTCAAAATTAGATTCCCCATGTCCATATTAGTCTAAAAACAAATTTTTATTGATATTGGTGCATGGTAACCATGACTTTGAAATTTACGTGAACTTTAATTTATGCTAATTAAATGTACACGTGATGTGCACTTGGTATGTAACTCGCTTCACGTGAAAGATAAAGAGATGCGGTTTTCAAAATTAGATTCCCCATGTCCATATTAGTCTAAAAACAAATTTTTATTGATATTGGTTCATGGTAACCATGACTTTGAAATTTACGTGAACTTTAATTTATGCTAATTAAATGTACACGTGATGTGCACTTGGTATGTAACTCGCTTCACGTGAAAGATAAAGAGATGCGGTTTTCAAAATTAGATTCCCCATGTCCATATTAGTCAAAAAACAAATTTTTATTGATATTGGTGCATGGTAACCATGACTTTGAAATTTACGTGAACTTTAATTTATGCTAATTAAATGTACACGTGATGTGCACTTGGTATGTAACTCGCTTCACGTGAAAGATAAAGAGATGCGGTTTTCAAAATTAAATTCCCCATGTCCATATTAGTCTAAAAACAAATTTTTATTGATATTGGTGCATGGTAACCATGACTTTGAAATTTACGTGAACTTTAATTTATGCTAATTAAATGTACACGTGATGTGCACTTGGTATGTAACTCGCTTCACGTGAAAGATAAAGAGATGCGGTTTTCAAAATTAGATTCCCCATGTCCATATTAGTCTAAAAACAAATTTTTATTGATATTGGTTCATGGTAACCATGACTTTGAAATTTACGTGAACTTTAATTTATGCTAATTAAATGTACACGTGATGTGCACTTGGTATGTAACTCGCTTCACGTGAAAGATAAAGAGATGCGGTTTTCAAAATTAGATTCCCCATGTCCATATTAGTCAAAAAACAAATTTTTATTGATATTGGTGCATGGTAACCATGACTTTGAAATTTACGTGAACTTTAATTTATGCTAATTAAATGTACACGTGATGTGCACTTGGTATGTAACTCGCTTCACGTGAAAGATAAAGAGATGCGGTTTTCAAAATTAGATTCCCCATGTCCATATTAGTCAAAAAACAAATTTTTATTGATATTGGTGCATGGTAATCATGACTTTGAAATTTACGTGAACTTTAATTTATGCTAATTAAATGTACACGTGATGTGCACTTGGTATGTAACTCGCTTCACGTGAAAGATAAAGAGATGCGGTTTCCAAAATTAGATTCCCCATGTCCATATTAGTCTAAAAACAAATTTTTATTGATATTGGTGCATGGTAACCATGACTTTGAAATTTACGTGAACTTTAATTTATGCTAATTAAATGTACACGTGATGTGCACTTGGTATGTAACTCGCTTCACGTGAAAGATAAAGAGATGCGGTTTTCAAAATTAGATTCCCCATGTCCATATTAGTCTAAAAACAAATTTTTATTGATATTGGTTCATGGTAACCATGACTTTGAAATTTACGTGAACTTTAATTTATGCTAATTAAATGTACACGTGATGTGCACTTGGTATGTAACTCGCTTCACGTGAAAGATAAAGAGATGCGGTTTTCAAAATTAGATTCCCCATGTCCATATTAGTCAAAAAACAAATTTTTATTGATATTGGTGCATGGTAACCATGACTTTGAAATTTACGTGAACTTTAATTTATGCTAATTAAATGTACACGTGATGTGCACTTGGTATGTAACTCGCTTCACGTGAAAGATAAAGAGATGCGGTTTTCAAAATTAGATTCCCCATGTCCATATTAGTCTAAAAACAAATTTTTATTGATATTGGTTCATGGTAACCATGACTTTGAAATTTACGTGAACTTTAATTTATGCTAATTAAATGTACACGTGATGTGCACTTGGTATGTAACTCGCTTCACGTGAAAGATAAAGAGATGCGGTTTTCAAAATTAGATTCCCCATGTCCATATTAGTCAAAAAACAAATTTTTATTGATATTGGTGCATGGTAACCATGACTTTGAAATTTACGTGAACTTTAATTTATGCTAATTAAATGTACACGTGATGTGCACTTGGTATGTAACTCGCTTCACGTGAAAGATAAAGAGATGCGGTTTTCAAAATTAAATTCCCCATGTCCATATTAGTCTAAAAACAAATTTTTATTGATATTGGTTCATGGTAACCATGACTTTGAAATTTACGTGAACTTTAATTTATGCTAATTAAATGTACACGTGATGTGCACTTGGTATGTAACTCGCTTCACGTGAAAGATAAAGAGATGCGGTTTTCAAAATTAGATTCCCCATGTCCATATTAGTCTAAAAACAAATTTTTATTGATATTGGTTCATGGTAACCATGACTTTGAAATTTACGTGAACTTTAATTTATGCTAATTAAATGTACACGTGATGTGCACTTGGTATGTAACTCGCTTCACGTGAAAGATAAAGAGATGCGGTTTTCAAAATTAGATTCCCCATGTCCATATTAGTCAAAAAACAAATTTTTATTGATATTGGTGCATGGTAACCATGACTTTGAAATTTACGTGAACTTTAATTTATGCTAATTAAATGTACACGTGATGTGCACTTGGTATGTAACTCGCTTCACGTGAAAGATAAAGAGATGCGGTTTTCAAAATTAAATTCCCCATGTCCATATTAGTCTAAAAACAAATTTTTATTGATATTGGTTCATGGTAACCATGACTTTGAAATTTACGTGAACTTTAATTTATGCTAATTAAATGTACACGTGATGTGCACTTGGTATGTAACTCGCTTCACGTGAAAGATAAAGAGATGCGGTTTTCAAAATTAGATTCCCCATGTCCATATTAGTCAAAAAACAAATTTTTATTGATATTGGTGCATGGTAACCATGACTTTGAAATTTACGTGAACTTTAATTTATGCTAATTAAATGTACACGTGATGTGCACTTGGTATGTAACTCGCTTCACGTGAAAGATAAAGAGATGCGGTTTTCAAAATTAGATTCCCCATGTCCATATTAGTCAAAAAACAAATTTTTATTGATATTGGTGCATGGTAATCATGACTTTGAAATTTACGTGAACTTTAATTTATGCTAATTAAATGTACACGTGATGTGCACTTGGTATGTAACTCGCTTCACGTGAAAGATAAAGAGATGCGGTTTTCAAAATTAGATTCCCCATGTCCATATTAGTCTAAAAACAAATTTTTATTGATATTGGTGCATGGTAACCATGACTTTGAAATTTACGTGAACTTTAATTTATGCTAATTAAATGTACACGTGATGTGCACTTGGTATGTAACTCGCTTCACGTGAAAGATAAAGAGATGCGGTTTTCAAAATTAGATTCCCCATGTCCATATTAGTCTAAAAACAAATTTTTATTGATATTGGTTCATGGTAACCATGACTTTGAAATTTACGTGAACTTTAATTTATGCTAATTAAATGTACACGTGATGTGCACTTGGTATGTAACTCGCTTCACGTGAAAGATAAAGAGATGCGGTTTTCAAAATTAGATTCCCCATGTCCATATTAGTCAAAAAACAAATTTTTATTGATATTGGTGCATGGTAACCATGACTTTGAAATTTACGTGAACTTTAATTTATGCTAATTAAATGTACACGTGATGTGCACTTGGTATGTAACTCGCTTCACGTGAAAGATAAAGAGATGCGGTTTTCAAAATTAAATTCCCCATGTCCATATTAGTCTAAAAACAAATTTTTATTGATATTGGTGCATGGTAACCATGACTTTGAAATTTACGTGAACTTTAATTTATGCTAATTAAATGTACACGTGATGTGCACTTGGTATGTAACTCGCTTCACGTGAAAGATAAAGAGATGCGGTTTTCAAAATTAGATTCCCCATGTCCATATTAGTCTAAAAACAAATTTTTATTGATATTGGTTCATGGTAACCATGACTTTGAAATTTACGTGAACTTTAATTTATGCTAATTAAATGTACACGTGATGTGCACTTGGTATGTAACTCGCTTCACGTGAAAGATAAAGAGATGCGGTTTTCAAAATTAGATTCCCCATGTCCATATTAGTCAAAAAACAAATTTTTATTGATATTGGTGCATGGTAACCATGACTTTGAAATTTACGTGAACTTTAATTTATGCTAATTAAATGTACACGTGATGTGCACTTGGTATGTAACTCGCTTCACGTGAAAGATAAAGAGATGCGGTTTTCAAAATTAGATTCCCCATGTCCATATTAGTCTAAAAACAAATTTTTATTGATATTGGTGCATGGTAACCATGACTTTGAAATTTACGTGAACTTTAATTTATGCTAATTAAATGTACACGTGATGTGCACTTGGTATGTAACTCGCTTCACGTGAAAGATAAAGAGATGCGGTTTTCAAAATTAGATTCCCCATGTCCATATTAGTCTAAAAACAAATTTTTATTGATATTGGTTCATGGTAACCATGACTTTGAAATTTACGTGAACTTTAATTTATGCTAATTAAATGTACACGTGATGTGCACTTGGTATGTAACTCGCTTCACGTGAAAGATAAAGAGATGCGGTTTTCAAAATTAGATTCCCCATGTCCATATTAGTCAAAAAACAAATTTTTATTGATATTGGTGCATGGTAACCATGACTTTGAAATTTACGTGAACTTTAATTTATGCTAATTAAATGTACACGTGATGTGCACTTGGTATGTAACTCGCTTCACGTGAAAGATAAAGAGATGCGGTTTTCAAAATTAGATTCCCCATGTCCATATTAGTCAAAAAACAAATTTTTATTGATATTGGTGCATGGTAACCATGACTTTGAAATTTACGTGAACTTTAATTTATGCTAATTAAATGTACACGTGATGTGCACTTGGTATGTAACTCGCTTCACGTGAAAGATAAAGAGATGCGGTTTTCAAAATTAAATTCCCCATGTCCATATTAGTCTAAAAACAAATTTTTAGTGATATTGGTTCATGGTAACCATGACTTTGAAATTTACGTGAACTTTAATTTATGCTAATTAAATGTACACGTGATGTGCACTTGGTATGTAACTCGCTTCACGTGAAAGATAAAGAGATGCGGTTTTCAAAATTAGATTCCCTATGTCCATATTAGTCTAAAAACAAATTTTTATTGATATTGGTTCATGGTAACCATGACTTTGAAATTTACGTGAACTTTAATTTATGCTAATTAAATGTACACGTGATGTGCACTTGGTATGTAACTCGCTTCACGTGAAAGATAAAGAGATGCGGTTTTCAAAATTAGATTCCCCATGTCCATATTAGTCTAAAAACAAATTTTTATTGATATTGGTTCATGGTAACCATGACTTTGAAATTTACGTGAACTTTAATTTATGCTAATTAAATGTACACGTGATGTGCACTTGGTATGTATCTCGCTTCACGTGAAAGATAAAGAGATGCGGTTTTCAAAATTAGATTCCCCATGTCCATATTAGTCTAAAAACAAATTTTTATTGATATTGGTTCATGGTAACCATGACTTTGAAATTTACGTGAACTTTAATTTATGCTAATTAAATGTACACGTGATGTGCACTTGGTATGTAACTCGCTTCACGTGAAAGATAAAGAGATGCGGTTTTCAAAATTAGATTCCCCATGTCCATATTAGTCTAAAAACGAATTTTTATTGATATTGGTTCATGGTAACCATGACTTTGAAATTTACGTGAACTTTAATTTATGCTAATTAAATTTACACGTGATGTGCACTTGGTATGTAACTCGCTTCACGTGAAAGATAAAGAGATGCGGTTTTCAAAATTAGATTCCCCATGTCCATATTAGTCAAAAAACAAATTTTTATTGATATTGGTTCATGGTAACCATGACTTTGAAATTTACGTGAACTTTAATTTATGCTAATTAAATGTACACGTGATGTGCACTTGGTATGTAACTCGCTTCACGTGAAAGATAAAGAGATGCGGTTTTCAAAATTAAATTCCCCATGTCCATATTAGTCTAAAAACAAATTTTTATTGATATTGGTTCATGGTAACCATGACTTTAAAATTTACGTGAACTTTAATTTATGCTAATTAAATGTACACGTGATGTGCACTTGGTATGTAACTCGCTTCACGTGAAAGATAAAGAGATGCGGTTTTCAAAATTAGATTCCCCATGTCCATATTAGTCTAAAAACAAATTTTTATTGATATTGGTGCATGGTAACCATGACTTTGAAATTTACGTGAACTTCAATTTATGCTAATTAAATGTACACGTGATGTGCACTTGGTATGTAACTCGCTTCACGTGAAAGATGAAGAGATGCGGTTCTCAAAATTAAATTTCCCATGTCCATATTAGTCTAAAAACAAATTTTTATTGATATTGGTGCATGGTAACCATGACTTTGAAATTTACGTGAACTTTAATTTATGCTAATTAAATGTACACGTGATGTGCACTTGGTATGTAACTCGCTTCACGTGAAAGATAAAGAGATGCGGTTTTCAAAATTAGATTCATCATGATCATATTAGTCTAAAAACAAATTTTTATTGATATTGGTGCATGGTAACCATGACTTTGAAATTTACGTGAACTTTAATTTATGCTAATTAAATGTACACGTGATGTGCACTTGGTATGTAACTCGCTTCACGTGAAAGATAAAGAGATGCGGTTTTCAAAATTAGATTCCCCATGTCCATATTAGTCAAAAAACAAATTTTTATTGATATTGGTGCATGGTAACCATGACTTTGAAATTTACGTGAACTTTAATTTATGCTAATTAAATGTACACGTGATGTGCACTTGGTATGTAACTCGCTTCACGTGAAAGATAAAGAGATGCGGTTTTCAAAATTAAATTCCCCATGTCCATATTAGTCTAAAAACAAATTTTTATTGATATTGGTTCATGGTAACCATGACTTTGAAATTTACGTGAACTTTAATTTATGCTAATTAAATGTACACGTGATGTGCACTTGGTATGTAACTCGCTTCACGTGAAAGATAAAGAGATGCGGTTTTCAAAATTAGATTCCCCATGTCCATATTAGTCTAAAAACAAATTTTTATTGATATTGGTTCATGGTAACCATGACTTTGAAATTTACGTGAACTTCAATTTATGCTAATTAAATGTACACGTGATGTGCACTTGGTATGTAACTCGCTTCACGTGAAAGATAAAGAGATGCGGTTTCCAAAATTAGATTCCCCATGTCCATATTAGTCTAAAAACAAATTTTTATTGATATTGGTTCATGGTAACCATGACTTTGAAATTTACGTGAACTTTAATTTATGCTAATTAAATGTACACGTGATGTGCACTTGGTATGTAACTCGCTTCACGTGAAAGATGAAGAGATGCGGTTTTCAAAATTAGATTCCTCATGTCCATATTAGTCTAAAAACAAATTTTTATTGATATTGGTTCATGGTAACCATGACTTTGAAATTTACGTGAACTTTAATTTATGCTAATTAAATGTACACGTGATGTGCCCTTGGTATGTAACTCGCTTCACGTGAGAGATAAAGAGATGCGGTTTTCAAAATTAGATTCCCCATGTCCATATTAGTCTAAAAACAAATATTCATTGATATTGGTTCATGGTAACCATGACTTTGAAATTTACGTGAACTTTAATTTATGCTAATTAAATGTACACGAGATGTGCACTTGGTATGTAACTCGCTTCACGTGAAAGATAAAGAGATGCGGTTTTCAAAATTAGATTCCCCATGTCCATATTAGTCTAAAAACAAATTTTTATTGATATTGGTGCATGGTAACCATGACTTTGAAATTTACGTGAACTTTAATTTATGCTAATTAAATGTACACGTGATGTGCCCTTGGTATGTAACTCGCTTCACGTGAAAGATAAAGAGATGCGGTTTTCAAAATTAGATTCCCCATGTCCATATTAGTCTAAAAACAAATTTTTATTGATATTGGTGCATGGTAACCATGACTTTGAAATTTACGTGAACTTTAATTTATGCTAATTAAATGTACACGTGATGTGCACTTGGTATGTAACTCGCTTCACGTGAAAGATGAAGAGATGCGGTTTTCAAAATTAGATTCCTCATGTCCATATTAGTCTAAAAACAAATTTTTATTGATATTGGTTCATGGTAACCATGACTTTGAAATTTACGTGAACTTTAATTTATGCTAATTAAATGTACACGTGATGTGCACTTGGTATGTAACTCGCTTCACGTGAAAGATAAAGAGATGCGGTTTTCAAAATGAGATTCCCCATGTCCATATTAGTCTAAAAACAAAATTTTATTGATATTGGTTCATGGTAACCATGACTTTGAAATTTACGTGAACTTTAATTTATGCTAATTAAATGTACACGTGATGTGCACTTGGTATGTAACTCGCTTCACGTGAAAGATGAAGAGATGCGGTTTTCAAAATTAGATTCCTCATGTCCATATTAGTCTAAAAACAAATTTTTATTGATATTGGTTCATGGTAACCATGACTTTGAAATTTACGTGAACTTCAATTTATGCTAATTAAATGTACACGTGATGTGCCCTTGGTATGTAACTCGCTTCACGTGAGAGATAAAGAGATGCGGTTTTCAAAATTAGATTCCCCATGTCCATATTAGTCTAAAAACAAATATTCATTGATATTGGTTCATGGTAACCATGACTTTGAAATTTACGTGAACTTTAATTTATGCTAATTAAATGTACACGAGATGTGCACTTGGTATGTAACTCGCTTCACGTGAAAGATAAAGAGATGCGGTTTTCAAAATTAGATTCCCCATGTCCATATTAGTCTAAAAACAAATTTTTATTGATATTGGTGCATGGTAACCATGACTTTGAAATTTACGTGAACTTTAATTTATGCTAATTAAATGTACACGTGATGTGCCCTTGGTATGTAACTCGCTTCACGTGAAAGATAAAGAGATGCGGTTTTCAAAATTAGATTCCCCATGTCCATATTAGTCTAAAAACAAATTTTTATTGATATTGGTGCATGGTAACCATGACTTTGAAATTTACGTGAACTTTAATTTATGCTAATTAAATGTACACGTGATGTGCCCTTGGTATGTAACTCGCTTCACGTGAAAGATAAAGAGATGCGGTTTTCAAAATTAGATTCCCCATGTCCATATTAGTCTAAAAACAAATTTTTATTGATATTGGTGCATGGTAACCATGACTTTGAAATTTACGTGAACTTTAATTTATGCTAATTAAATGTACACGTGATGTGCACTTGGTATGTAACTCGCTTCACGTGAAAGATAAAGAGATTCGGTTTCCAAAATTAGATTCCCCATGTCCATATTAGTCTAAAAACAAATTTTTATTGATATTGGTGCATGGTAACCATGACTTTGAAATTTACGTGAACTTTAATTTATGCTAATTAAATGTACACGTGATGTGCCCTTGGTATGTAACTCGCTTCACGTGAAAGATAAAGAGATGCGGTTTTCAAAATTAGATTCCCCATGTCCATATTAGTCTAAAAACAAATTTTTATTGATATTGGTGCATGGTAACCATGACTTTGAAATTTACGTGAACTTTAATTTATGCTAATTAAATGTACACGTGATGTGCCCTTGGTATGTAACTCGCTTCACGTGAAAGATAAAGAGATGCGGTTTTCAAAATTAGATTCCCCATGTCCATATTAGTCTAAAAACAAATTTTTATTGATATTGGTGCATGGTAACCATGACTTTGAAATTTACGTGAACTTTAATTTATGCTAATTAAATGTACACGTGATGTGCACTTGGTATGTAACTCGCTTCACGTGAAAGATAAAGAGATGCGGTTTTCAAAATTAGATTCCCCATGTCCATATTAGTCTAAAAACAAATTTTTATTGATATTGGTGCATGGTAACCATGACTTTGAAATTTACGTGAACTTTAATTTATGCTAATTAAATGTACACGTGATGTGCCCTTGGTATGTAACTCGCTTCACGTGAAAGATAAAGAGATGCGGTTTTCAAAATTAGATTCCCCATGTCCATATTAGTCTAAAAACAAATTTTTATTGATATTGGTGCATGGTAACCATGACTTTGAAATTTACGTGAACTTTAATTTATGCTAATTAAATGTACACGTGATGTGCCCTTGGTATGTAACTCGCTTCACGTGAAAGATAAAGAGATGCGGTTTTCAAAATTAGATTCCCCATGTCCATATTAGTCTAAAAACAAATTTTTATTGATATTGGTTCATGGTAACCATGACTTTGAAATTTACGTGAACTTCAATTTATGCTAATTAAATGTACACGTGATGTGCACTTGGTATGTAACTCGCTTCACGTGAAAGATAAAGAGATGCGGTTTTCAAAATTAGATTCCCCATGTCCATATTAGTCTAAAAACAAATTTTTATTGATATTTGTGCATGGTAACCATGACTTTGAAATTTACGTGAACTTTAATTTATGCTAATTAAATGTACACATGATGTGCACTTGGTATGTAACTCGCTTCACGTGAAAGATAAAGAGATGCGGTTTTCAAAATTAGATTCCCCATGTCCATATTAGTCTAAAAAAAAATTTTTATTGATATTGGTTCATGGTAACCATGACTTTGAAATTTACGTGAACTTTAATTTATGCTAATTAAATGTACACGTGATGTGCACTTGGTATGTAACTCGCTTCACGTGAAAGATAAAGAGATGCGGTTTTCAAAATTAGATACCCCATGTCCATATTAGTCTAAAAACAAATTTTTATTGATATTGGTGCATGGTAACCATGACTTTGAAATTTACGTGAACTTTAATTTATGCTAATTAAATGTACACGTGATGTGCCCTTGGTATGTAACTCGCTTCACGTGAGAGATAAAGAGATGCGGTTTTCAAAATTAGATTCCCCATGTCCATATTAGTCTAAAAACAAATTTTTATTGATATTGGTGCATGGTAACCATGACTTTGAAATTTACGTGAACTTTAATTTATGCTAATTAAATGTACACGTGATGTGCACTTGGTATGTAACTCGCTTCACGTGAAAGATAAAGAGATTCGGTTTCCAAAATTAGATTCCCCATGTCCATATTAGTCTAAAAACAAATTTTTATTGATATTGGTGCATGGTAACCATGACTTTGAAATTTACGTGAACTTTAATTTATGCTAATTAAATGTACACGTGATGTGCCCTTGGTATGTAACTCGCTTCACGTGAAAGATAAAGAGATGCGGTTTTCAAAATTAGATTCCCCATGTCCATATTAGTCTAAAAACAAATTTTTATTGATATTGGTGCATGGTAACCATGACTTTGAAATTTACGTGAACTTTAATTTATGCTAATTAAATGTACACGTGATGTGCCCTTGGTATGTAACTCGCTTCACGTGAAAGATAAAGAGATGCGGTTTTCAAAATTAGATTCCCCATGTCCATATTAGTCTAAAAACAAATTTTTATTGATATTGGTGCATGGTAACCATGACTTTGAAATTTACGTGAACTTTAATTTATGCTAATTAAATGTACACGTGATGTGCACTTGGTATGTAACTCGCTTCACGTGAAAGATAAAGAGATTCGGTTTCCAAAATTAGATTCCCCATGTCCATATTAGTCTAAAAACAAATTTTTATTGATATTGGTGCATGGTAACCATGACTTTGAAATTTACGTGAACTTTAATTTATGCTAATTAAATGTACACGTGATGTGCACTTGGTATGTAACTCGCTTCACGTGAAAGATAAAGAGATGCGGTTTTCAAAATTAGATTCCCCATGTCCTTATTAGTCTAAAAACAAATTTTTATTGATATTGGTGCATGGTAACCATGACTTTGAAATTTACGTGAACTTTAATTTATGCTAATTAAATGTACACGTGATGTGCACTTGGTATGTAACTCGCTTCACGTGAAAGATAAAGAGATGCGGTGTTCAAAATTAGATTCCCCATGTCTATATTAGTCTAAAAACAAATTTTTATTGATATTGGTGCATGGTAACCATGACTTTGAAATTTACGTGAACTTTAATTTATGCTAATTAAATGTACACGTGATGTGCACTTGGTATGTAACTCGCTTCACGTGAAAGATAAAGAGATGCGGTTTTCAAAATTAGATTCCCCATGTCCATATTAGTCTAAAAACAAATTTTTATTGATATTGGTTCATGGTAACCATGACTTTGAAATTTACGTGAACTTCAATTTATGCTAATTAAATGTACACGTGATGTGCACTTGGTATGTAACTCGCTTCACGTGAAAGATAAAGAGATGCGGTTTCCAAAATTAGATTCCCCATGTCCATATTAGTCTAAAAACAAATTTTTATTGATATTGGTTCATGGTAACCATGACTTTGAAATTTACGTGAACTTTAATTTATGCTAATTAAATGTACACGTGATGTGCACTTGGTATGTAACTCGCTTCACGTGAAAGATGAAGAGATGCGGTTTTCAAAATTAGATTCCTCATGTCCATATTAGTCTAAAAACAAATTTTTATTGATATTGGTTCATGGTAACCATGACTTTGAAATTTACGTGAACTTTAATTTATGCTAATTAAATGTACACGTGATGTGCACTTGGTATGTAACTCGCTTCACGTGAAAGATAAAGAGATGCGGTTTTCAAAATGAGATTCCCCATGTCCATATTAGTCTAAAAACAAAATTTTATTGATATTGGTTCATGGTAACCATGACTTTGAAATTTACGTGAACTTTAATTTATGCTAATTAAATGTACACGTGATGTGCACTTGGTATGTAACTCGCTTCACGTGAAAGATGAAGAGATGCGGTTTTCAAAATTAGATTCCTCATGTCCATATTAGTCTAAAAACAAATTTTTATTGATATTGGTTCATGGTAACCATGACTTTGAAATTTACGTGAACTTCAATTTATGCTAATTAAATGTACACGTGATGTGCCCTTGGTATGTAACTCGCTTCACGTGAGAGATAAAGAGATGCGGTTTTCAAAATTAGATTCCCCATGTCCATATTAGTCTAAAAACAAATATTCATTGATATTGGTTCATGGTAACCATGACTTTGAAATTTACGTGAACTTTAATTTATGCTAATTAAATGTACACGAGATGTGCACTTGGTATGTAACTCGCTTCACGTGAAAGATAAAGAGATGCGGTTTTCAAAATTAGATTCCCCATGTCCATATTAGTCTAAAAACAAATTTTTATTGATATTGGTGCATGGTAACCATGACTTTGAAATTTACGTGAATTTTAATTTATGCTAATTAAATGTACACGTGATGTGCCCTTGGTATGTAACTCGCTTCACGTGAAAGATAAAGAGATGCGGTTTTCAAAATTAGATTCCCCATGTCCATATTAGTCTAAAAACAAATTTTTATTGATATTGGTGCATGGTAACCATGACTTTGAAATTTACGTGAACTTTAATTTATGCTAATTAAATGTACACGTGATGTGCCCTTGGTATGTAACTCGCTTCACGTGAAAGATAAAGAGATGCGGTTTTCAAAATTAGATTCCCCATGTCCATATTAGTCTCAAAACAAATTTTTATTGATATTGGTGCATGGTAACCATGACTTTGAAATTTACGTGAACTTTAATTTATGCTAATTAAATGTACACGTGATGTGCACTTGGTATGTAACTCGCTTCACGTGAAAGATAAAGAGATTCGGTTTCCAAAATTAGATTCCCCATGTCCATATTAGTCTAAAAACAAATTTTTATTGATATTGGTGCATGGTAACCATGACTTTGAAATTTACGTGAACTTTAATTTATGCTAATTAAATGTACACGTGATGTGCCCTTGGTATGTAACTCGCTTCACGTGAAAGATAAAGAGATGCGGTTTTCAAAATTAGATTCCCCATGTCCATATTAGTCTAAAAACAAATTTTTATTGATATTGGTGCATGGTAACCATGACTTTGAAATTTACGTGAACTTTAATTTATGCTAATTAAATGTACACGTGATGTGCCCTTGGTATGTAACTCGCTTCACGTGAAAGATAAAGAGATGCGGTTTTCAAAATTAGATTCCCCATGTCCATATTAGTCTAAAAACAAATTTTTATTGATATTGGTGCATGGTAACCATGACTTTGAAATTTACGTGAACTTTAATTTATGCTAATTAAATGTACACGTGATGTGCACTTGGTATGTAACTCGCTTCACGTGAAAGATAAAGAGATGCGGTTTTCAAAATTAGATTCCCCATGTCCATATTAGTCTAAAAACAAATTTTTATTGATATTGGTGCATGGTAACCATGACTTTGAAATTTACGTGAACTTTAATTTATGCTAATTAAATGTACACGTGATGTGCCCTTGGTATGTAACTCGCTTCACGTGAAAGATAAAGAGATGCGGTTTTCAAAATTAGATTCCCCATGTCCATATTAGTCTAAAAACAAATTTTTATTGATATTGGTGCATGGTAACCATGACTTTGAAATTTACGTGAACTTTAATTTATGCTAATTAAATGTACACGTGATGTGCCCTTGGTATGTAACTCGCTTCACGTGAAAGATAAAGAGATGCGGTTTTCAAAATTAGATTCCCCATGTCCATATTAGTCTAAAAACAAATTTTTATTGATATTGGTTCATGGTAACCATGACTTTGAAATTTACGTGAACTTCAATTTATGCTAATTAAATGTACACGTGATGTGCACTTGGTATGTAACTCGCTTCACGTGAAAGATAAAGAGATGCGGTTTTCAAAATTAGATTCCCCATGTCCATATTAGTCTAAAAACAAATTTTTATTGATATTTGTGCATGGTAACCATGACTTTGAAATTTACGTGAACTTTAATTTATGCTAATTAAATGTACACGTGATGTGCACTTGGTATGTAACTCGCTTCACGTGAAAGATAAAGAGATGCGGTTTTCAAAATTAGATTCCCCATGTCCATATTAGTCTAAAAAAAAATTTTTATTGATATTGGTTCATGGTAACCATGACTTTGAAATTTACGTGAACTTTAATTTATGCTAATTAAATGTACACGTGATGTGCACTTGGTATGTAACTCGCTTCACGTGAAAGATAAAGAGATGCGGTTTTCAAAATTAGATACCCCATGTCCATATTAGTCTAAAAACAAATTTTTATTGATATTGGTTCATGGTAACCATGACTTTGAAATTTACGTGAACTTCAATTTATGCTAATTAAATGTACACGTGATGTGCCCTTGGTATGTAACTCGCTTCACGTGAGAGATAAAGAGATGCGGTTTTCAAAATTAGATTCCCCATGTCCATATTAGTCTAAAAACAAATTTTTATTGATATTGGTGCATGGTAACCATGACTTTGAAATTTACGTGAACTTTAATTTATGCTAATTAAATGTACACGTGATGTGCACTTGGTATGTAACTCGCTTCACGTGAAAGATAAAGAGATGCGGTTTTCAAAATTAGATTCCCTATGTCCATATTAGTCTAAAAACAAATTTTTATTGATATTGGTGCATGGTAACCATGACTTTGAAATTTACGTGAACTTTAGTTTATGCTAATTAAATGTACACGTGATGTGCACTTGGTATGTAACTTGCTTCACGTGAAAGATAAAGAGATGCGGTTTTCAAAATTAGATTCCCCATGTCCATATTAGTCTAAAAACAAATTTTTATTGATATTGGTTCATGGTAACCATGACTTTGAAATTTACGTGAACTTTAATTTATACAAATTAAATGTACACGTGATGTGCACTTGGTATGTAACTCGCTTCACGTGAAAGATAAAGAGATGCGGTTTTCAAAATTAGATTTCCCATGTCCATATTAGTCTAAAAACAAATTTTTATTGATATTGGTGCATGGTAACCATGACTTTGAAATTTACGTGAATTTTAATTTATGCTAATTAAATGTACACGTGATGTGCACTTGGTATGTAACTCGCTTCACGTGAAAGATAAAGAGATGCGGTTTTCAAAATTAGATTCCCCATGTCCATATTAGTCTAAAAACAAATTTTTATTGATATTTGTGCATGGTAACCATGACTTTGAAATTTACGTGAACTTTAATTTATGCTAATTAAATGTACACGTGATGTGCACTTGGTATGTAACTCGCTTCACGTGAAAGATAAAGAGATGCGGTTTTCAAAATTAGATTCCCCATGTCCATATTAGTCTAAAAAAAAATTTTTATTGATATTGGTTCATGGTAACCATGACTTTGAAATTTACGTGAACTTTAATTTATGCTAATTAAATGTACACGTGATGTGCACTTGGTATGTAACTCGCTTCACGTGAAAGATAAAGAGATGCGGTTTTCAAAATTAGATACCCCATGTCCATATTAGTCTAAAAACAAATTTTTATTGATATTGGTTCATGGTAACCATGACTTTGAAATTTACGTGAACTTCAATTTATGCTAATTAAATGTACACGTGATGTGCCCTTGGTATGTAACTCGCTTCACGTGAGAGATAAAGAGATGCGGTTTTCAAAATTAGATTCCCCATGTCCATATTAGTCTAAAAACAAATTTTTA
The DNA here is from genome assembly GCA_964057225.1 of Auanema rhodensis. Classification (NCBI taxonomy): domain Eukaryota; kingdom Metazoa; phylum Nematoda; class Chromadorea; order Rhabditida; family Rhabditidae; genus Auanema; species Auanema rhodense. Next base: position 385,092 of record OZ059899.1, on the reverse strand, counting down.
TTGATATTGGTGCATGGTAACCATGACTTTGAAATTTACGTGAACTTTAATTTATGCTAATTAAATGTACACGTGATGTGCACTTGGTATGTAACTCGCTTCACGTGAAAGATAAAGAGATTCGGTTTCCAAAATTAGATTCCCCATGTCCATATTAGTCTAAAAACAAATTTTTATTGATATTGGTGCATGGTAACCATGACTTTGAAATTTACGTGAACTTTAATTTATGCTAATTAAATGTACACGTGATGTGCCCTTGGTATGTAACTCGCTTCACGTGAAAGATAAAGAGATGCGGTTTTCAAAATTAGATTCCCCATGTCCATATTAGTCTAAAAACAAATTTTTATTGATATTGGTGCATGGTAACCATGACTTTGAAATTTACGTGAACTTTAATTTATGCTAATTAAATGTACACGTGATGTGCCCTTGGTATGTAACTCGCTTCACGTGAAAGATAAAGAGATGCGGTTTTCAAAATTAGATTCCCCATGTCCATATTAGTCTAAAAACAAATTTTTATTGATATTGGTGCATGGTAACCATGACTTTGAAATTTACGTGAACTTTAATTTATGCTAATTAAATGTACACGTGATGTGCACTTGGTATGTAACTCGCTTCACGTGAAAGATAAAGAGATTCGGTTTCCAAAATTAGATTCCCCATGTCCATATTAGTCTAAAAACAAATTTTTATTGATATTGGTGCATGGTAACCATGACTTTGAAATTTACGTGAACTTTAATTTATGCTAATTAAATGTACACGTGATGTGCACTTGGTATGTAACTCGCTTCACGTGAAAGATAAAGAGATGCGGTTTTCAAAATTAGATTTCCCATGTCCATATTAGTCTAAAAACAAATTTTTATTGATATTGGTTCATGGTAACCATGACTTTGAAATTTACGTGAACTTTAATTTATGCTAATTAAATGTACACGTGATGTGCACTTGGTATGTAACTCGCTTCACGTGAAAGATAAAGAGATGCGGTTTTCAAAATTAGATACCCCATGTCCATATTAGTCTAAAAACAAATTTTTATTGATATTGGTTCATGGTAACCATGACTTTGAAATTTACGTGAACTTCAATTTATGCTAATTAAATGTACACGTGATGTGCCCTTGGTATGTAACTCGCTTCACGTGAGAGATAAAGAGATGCGGTTTTCAAAATTAGATTCCCCATGTCCATATTAGTCTAAAAACAAAATTTTATTGATATTGGTGCATGGTAACCATGACTTTGAAATTTACGTGAACTTTAATTTATGCTAATTAAATGTACACGTGATGTGCACTTGGTATGTAACTCGCTTCACGTGAAAGATAAAGAGATTCGGTTTCCAAAATTAGATTCCCCATGTCCATATTAGTCTAAAAACAAATTTTTATTGATATTGGTGCATGGTAACCATGACTTTGAAATTTACGTGAACTTTAATTTATGCTAATTAAATGTACACGTGATGTGCCCTTGGTATGTAACTCGCTTCACGTGAAAGATAAAGAGATGCGGTTTTCAAAATTAGATTCCCCATGTCCATATTAGTCTAAAAACAAATTTTTATTGATATTGGTGCATGGTAACCATGACTTTGAAATTTACGTGAACTTTAATTTATGCTAATTAAATGTACACGTGATGTGCCCTTGGTATGTAACTCGCTTCACGTGAAAGATAAAGAGATGCGGTTTTCAAAATTAGATTCCCCATGTCCATATTAGTCTAAAAACAAATTTTTATTGATATTGGTGCATGGTAACCATGACTTTGAAATTTACGTGAACTTTAATTTATGCTAATTAAATGTACACGTGATGTGCACTTGGTATGTAACTCGCTTCACGTGAAAGATAAAGAGATTCGGTTTCCAAAATTAGATTCCCCATGTGCATATTAGTCTAAAAACAAATTTTTATTGATATTGGTGCATGGTAACCATGACTTTGAAATTTACGTGAACTTTAATTTATGCTAATTAAATGTACACGTGATGTGCCCTTGGTATGTAACTCGCTTCACGTGAAAGATAAAGAGATGCGGTTTTCAAAATTAGATTCCCCATGTCCATATTAGTCTAAAAACAAATTTTTATTGATATTGGTGCATGGTAACCATGACTTTGAAATTTACGTGAACTTTAATTTATGCTAATTAAATGTACACGTGATGTGCCCTTGGTATGTAACTCGCTTCACGTGAAAGATAAAGAGATGCGGTTTTCAAAATTAGATTCCCCATGTCCATATTAGTCTAAAAACAAATTTTTATTGATATTGGTGCATGGTAACCATGACTTTGAAATTTACGTGAACTTTAATTTATGCTAATTAAATGTACACGTGATGTGCCCTTGGTATGTAACTCGCTTCACGTGAAAGATAAAGAGATGCGGTTTTCAAAATTAGATTCCCCATGTCCATATTAGTCTAAAAACAAATTTTTATTGATATTGGTGCATGGTAACCATGACTTTGAAATTTACGTGAACTTTAATTTATGCTAATTAAATGTACACGTGATGTGCACTTGGTATGTAACTCGCTTCACGTGAAAGATAAAGAGATTCGGTTTCCAAAATTAGATTCCCCATGTCCATATTAGTCTAAAAACAAATTTTTATTGATATTGGTGCATGGTAACCATGACTTTGAAATTTACGTGAACTTTAATTTATGCTAATTAAATGTACACGTGATGTGCACTTGGTATGTAACTCGCTTCACGTGAAAGATAAAGAGATGCGGTTTTCAAAATTAGATTTCCCATGTCCATATTAGTCTAAAAACAAATTTTTATTGATATTGGTTCATGGTAACCATGACTTTGAAATTTACGTGAACTTTAATTTATGCTAATTAAATGTACACGTGATGTGCACTTGGTATGTAACTCGCTTCACGTGAAAGATAAAGAGATGCGGTTTTCAAAATTAGATTCCCCATGTCCTTATTAGTCTAAAAACAAATTTTTATTGATATTGGTGCATGGTAACCATGACTTTGAAATTTACGTGAACTTTAATTTATGCTAATTAAATGTACACGTGATGTGCACTTGGTATGTAACTCGCTTCACGTGAAAGATAAAGAGATGCGGTGTTCAAAATTAGATTCCCCATGTCCATATTAGTCTAAAAACAAATTTTTATTGATATTGGTGCATGGTAACCATGACTTTGAAATTTACGTGAACTTTAATTTATGCTAATTAAATGTACACGTGATGTGCACTTGGTATGTAACTCGCTTCACGTGAAAGATAAAGAGATGCGGTTTTCAAAATTAGATACCCCATGTCCATATTAGTCTAAAAACAAATTTTTATTGATATTGGTTCATGGTAACCATGACTTTGAAATTTACGTGAACTTCAATTTATGCTAATTAAATGTACACGTGATGTGCCCTTGGTATGTAACTCGCTTCACGTGAGAGATAAAGAGATGCGGTTTTCAAAATTAGATTCCCCATGTCCATATTAGTCTAAAAACAAATTTTTATTGATATTGGTGCATGGTAACCATGACTTTGAAATTTACGTGAACTTTAATTTATGCTAATTAAATGTACACGTGATGTGCACTTGGTATGTAACTCGCTTCACGTGGAAGATAAAGAGATTCGGTTTCCAAAATTAGATTCCCCATGTCCATATTAGTCTAAAAACAAATTTTTATTGATATTGGTGCATGGTAACCATGACTTTGAAATTTACGTGAACTTTAATTTATGCTAATTAAATGTACACGTGATGTGCCCTTGGTATGTAACTCGCTTCACGTGAAAGATAAAGAGATGCGGTTTTCAAAATTAGATTCCCCATGTCCATATTAGTCTAAAAACAAATTTTTATTGATATTGGTGCATGGTAACCATGACTTTGAAATTTACGTGAACTTTAATTTATGCTAATTAAATGTACACGTGATGTGCCCTTGGTATGTAACTCGCTTCACGTGAAAGATAAAGAGATGCGGTTTTCAAAATTAGATTCCCCATGTCCATATTAGTCTAAAAACAAATTTTTATTGATATTGGTGCATGGTAACCATGACTTTGAAATTTACGTGAACTTTAATTTATGCTAATTAAATGTACACGTGATGTGCACTTGGTATGTAACTCGCTTCACGTGAAAGATAAAGAGATTCGGTTTCCAAAATTAGATTCCCCATGTCCATATTAGTCTAAAAACAAATTTTTATTGATATTGGTGCATGGTAACCATGACTTTGAAATTTACGTGAACTTTAATTTATGCTAATTAAATGTACACGTGATGTGCACTTGGTATGTAACTCGCTTCACGTGAAAGATAAAGAGATGCGGTTTTCAAAATTAGATTTCCCATGTCCATATTAGTCTAAAAACAAATTTTTATTGATATTGGTTCATGGTAACCATGACTTTGAAATTTACGTGAACTTTAATTTATGCTAATTAAATGTACACGTGATGTGCACTTGGTATGTAACTCGCTTCACGTGAAAGATAAAGAGATGCGGTTTTCAAAATTAGATTCCCCATGTCCTTATTAGTCTAAAAACAAATTTTTATTGATATTGGTGCATGGTAACCATGACTTTGAAATTTACGTGAACTTTAATTTATGCTAATTAAATGTACACGTGATGTGCACTTGGTATGTAACTCGCTTCACGTGAAAGATAAAGAGATGCGGTGTTCAAAATTAGATTCCCCATGTCCATATTAGTCTAAAAACAAATTTTTATTGATATTGGTGCATGGTAACCATGACTTTGAAATTTACGTGAACTTTAATTTATGCTAATTAAATGTACACGTGATGTGCACTTGGTATGTAACTCGCTTCACGTGAAAGATAAAGAGATGCGGTTTTCAAAATTAGATTCCCCATGTCCATATTAGTCTAAAAACAAATTTTTATTGATATTGGTTCATGGTAACCATGACTTTGAAATTTACGTGAACTTCAATTTATGCTAATTAAATGTACACGTGATGTGCACTTGGTATGTAACTCGCTTCACGTGAAAGATAAAGAGATGCGGTTTCCAAAATTAGATTCCCCATGTCCATATTAGTCTAAAAACAAATTTTTATTGATATTGGTTCATGGTAACCATGACTTTGAAATTTACGTGAACTTTAATTTATGCTAATTAAATGTACACGAGATGTGCACTTGGTATGTAACTCGCTTCACGTGAAAGATAAAGAGATGCGGTTTTCAAAATTAGATTCCTCATGTCCATATTAGTCTAAAAACAAATTTTTATTGATATTGGTTCATGGTAACCATGACTTTGAAATTTACGTGAACTTTAATTTATGCTAATTAAATGTACACGTGATGTGCACTTGGTATGTAACTCGCTTCACGTGAAAGATAAAGAGATGCGGTTTTCAAAATGAGATTCCCCATGTCCATATTAGTCTAAAAACAAAATTTTATTGATATTGGTTCATGGTAACCATGACTTTGAAATTTACGTGAACTTTAATTTATGCTAATTAAATGTACACGTGATGTGCACTTGGTATGTAACTCGCTTCACGTGAAAGATGAAGAGATGCGGTTTTCAAAATTAGATTCCTCATGTCCATATTAGTCTAAAAACAAATTTTTATTGATATTGGTTCATGGTAACCATGACTTTGAAATTTACGTGAACTTCAATTTATGCTAATTAAATGTACACGTGATGTGCCCTTGGTATGTAACTCGCTTCACGTGAGAGATAAAGAGATGCGGTTTTCAAAATTAGATTCCCCATGTCCATATTAGTCTAAAAACAAATATTCATTGATATTGGTTCATGGTAACCATGACTTTGAAATTTACGTGAACTTTAATTTATGCTAATTAAATGTACACGAGATGTGCACTTGGTATGTAACTCGCTTCACGTGAAAGATAAAGAGATGCGGTTTTCAAAATTAGATTCCCCATGTCCATATTAGTCTAAAAACAAATTTTTATTGATATTGGTGCATGGTAACCATGACTTTGAAATTTACGTGAACTTTAATTTATGCTAATTAAATGTACACGTGATGTGCACTTGGTATGTAACTCGCTTCACGTGAAAGATAAAGAGATGCGGTTTTCAAAATTAGATACCCCATGTCCATATTAGTCTAAAAACAAATTTTTATTGATATTGGTTCATGGTAACCATGACTTTGAAATTTACGTGAACTTCAATTTATGCTAATTAAATGTACACGTGATGTGCCCTTGGTATGTAACTCGCTTCACGTGAGAGATAAAGAGATGCGGTTTTCAAAATTAGATTCCCCATGTCCATATTAGTCTAAAAACAAATTTTTATTGATATTGGTGCATGGTAACCATGACTTTGAAATTTACGTGAACTTTAATTTATGCTAATTAAATGTACACGTGATGTGCACTTGGTATGTAACTCGCTTCACGTGGAAGATAAAGAGATTCGGTTTCCAAAATTAGATTCCCCATGTCCATATTAGTCTAAAAACAAATTTTTATTGATATTGGTGCATGGTAACCATGACTTTGAAATTTACGTGAACTTTAATTTATGCTAATTAAATGTACACGTGATGTGCCCTTGGTATGTAACTCGCTTCACGTGAAAGATAAAGAGATGCGGTTTTCAAAATTAGATTCCCCATGTCCATATTAGTCTAAAAACAAATTTTTATTGATATTGGTGCATGGTAACCATGACTTTGAAATTTACGTGAACTTTAATTTATGCTAATTAAATGTACACGTGATGTGCCCTTGGTATGTAACTCGCTTCACGTGAAAGATAAAGAGATGCGGTTTTCAAAATTAGATTCCCCATGTCCATATTAGTCTAAAAACAAATTTTTATTGATATTGGTGCATGGTAACCATGACTTTGAAATTTACGTGAACTTTAATTTATGCTAATTAAATGTACACGTGATGTGCACTTGGTATGTAACTCGCTTCACGTGAAAGATAAAGAGATTCGGTTTCCAAAATTAGATTCCCCATGTCCATATTAGTCTAAAAACAAATTTTTATTGATATTGGTGCATGGTAACCATGACTTTGAAATTTACGTGAACTTTAATTTATGCTAATTAAATGTACACGTGATGTGCACTTGGTATGTAACTCGCTTCACGTGAAAGATAAAGAGATGCGGTTTTCAAAATTAGATTTCCCATGTCCATATTAGTCTAAAAACAAATTTTTATTGATATTGGTTCATGGTAACCATGACTTTGAAATTTACGTGAACTTTAATTTATGCTAATTAAATGTACACGTGATGTGCACTTGGTATGTAACTCGCTTCACGTGAAAGATAAAGAGATGCGGTTTTCAAAATTAGATTCCCCATGTCCTTATTAGTCTAAAAACAAATTTTTATTGATATTGGTGCATGGTAACCATGACTTTGAAATTTACGTGAACTTTAATTTATGCTAATTAAATGTACACGTGATGTGCACTTGGTATGTAACTCGCTTCACGTGAAAGATAAAGAGATGCGGTGTTCAAAATTAGATTCCCCATGTCCATATTAGTCTAAAAACAAATTTTTATTGATATTGGTGCATGGTAACCATGACTTTGAAATTTACGTGAACTTTAATTTATGCTAATTAAATGTACACGTGATGTGCACTTGGTATGTAACTCGCTTCACGTGAAAGATAAAGAGATGCGGTTTTCAAAATTAGATTCCCCATGTCCATATTAGTCTAAAAACAAATTTTTATTGATATTGGTTCATGGTAACCATGACTTTGAAATTTACGTGAACTTCAATTTATGCTAATTAAATGTACACGTGATGTGCACTTGGTATGTAACTCGCTTCACGTGAAAGATAAAGAGATGCGGTTTCCAAAATTAGATTCCCCATGTCCATATTAGTCTAAAAACAAATTTTTATTGATATTGGTTCATGGTAACCATGACTTTGAAATTTACGTGAACTTTAATTTATGCTAATTAAATGTACACGAGATGTGCACTTGGTATGTAACTCGCTTCACGTGAAAGATAAAGAGATGCGGTTTTCAAAATTAGATTCCTCATGTCCATATTAGTCTAAAAACAAATTTTTATTGATATTGGTTCATGGTAACCATGACTTTGAAATTTACGTGAACTTTAATTTATGCTAATTAAATGTACACGTGATGTGCACTTGGTATGTAACTCGCTTCACGTGAAAGATAAAGAGATGCGGTTTTCAAAATGAGATTCCCCATGTCCATATTAGTCTAAAAACAAAATTTTATTGATATTGGTTCATGGTAACCATGACTTTGAAATTTACGTGAACTTTAATTTATGCTAATTAAATGTACACGTGATGTGCACTTGGTATGTAACTCGCTTCACGTGAAAGATGAAGAGATGCGGTTTTCAAAATTAGATTCCTCATGTCCATATTAGTCTAAAAACAAATTTTTATTGATATTGGTTCATGGTAACCATGACTTTGAAATTTACGTGAACTTCAATTTATGCTAATTAAATGTACACGTGATGTGCCCTTGGTATGTAACTCGCTTCACGTGAGAGATAAAGAGATGCGGTTTTCAAAATTAGATTCCCCATGTCCATATTAGTCTAAAAACAAATATTCATTAATATTGGTTCATGGTAACCATGACTTTGAAATTTACGTGAACTTTAATTTATGCTAATTAAATGTACACGAGATGTGCACTTGGTATGTAACTCGCTTCACGTGAAAGATAAAGAGATGCGGTTTTCAAAATTAGATTCCCCATGTCCATATTAGTCTAAAAACAAATTTTTATTGATATTGGTGCATGGTAACCATGACTTTGAAATTTACGTGAACTTTAATTTATGCTAATTAAATGTACACGTGATGTGCCCTTGGTATGTAACTCGCTTCACGTGAAAGATAAAGAGATGCGGTTTTCAAAATTAGATTCCCCATGTCCATATTAGTCTAAAAACAAATTTTTATTGATATTGGTGCATGGTAACCATGACTTTGAAATTTACGTGAACTTTAATTTATGCTAATTAAATGTACACGTGATGTGCCCTTGGTATGTAACTCGCTTCACGTGAAAGATAAAGAGATGCGGTTTTCAAAATTAGATTCCCCATGTCCATATTAGTCTAAAAACAAATTTTTATTGATATTGGTGCATGGTAACCATGACTTTGAAATTTACGTGAACTTTAATTTATGCTAATTAAATGTACACGTGATGTGCACTTGGTATGTAACTCGCTTCACGTGAAAGATAAAGAGATTCGGTTTCCAAAATTAGATTCCCCATGTCCATATTAGTCTAAAAACAAATTTTTATTGATATTGGTGCATGGTAACCATGACTTTGAAATTTACGTGAACTTTAATTTATGCTAATTAAATGTACACGTGATGTGCCCTTGGTATGTAACTCGCTTCACGTGAAAGATAAAGAGATGCGGTTTTCAAAATTAGATTCCCCATGTCCATATTAGTCTAAAAACAAATTTTTATTGATATTGGTGCATGGTAACCATGACTTTGAAATTTACGTGAACTTTAATTTATGCTAATTAAATGTACACGTGATGTGCCCTTGGTATGTAACTCGCTTCACGTGAAAGATAAAGAGATGCGGTTTTCAAAATTAGATTCCCCATGTCCATATTAGTCTAAAAACAAATTTTTATTGATATTGGTGCATGGTAACCATGACTTTGAAATTTACGTGAACTTTAATTTATGCTAATTAAATGTACACGTGATGTGCACTTGGTATGTAACTCGCTTCACGTGAAAGATAAAGAGATGCGGTTTTCAAAATTAGATTCCCCATGTCCATATTAGTCTAAAAACAAATTTTTATTGATATTGGTGCATGGTAACCATGACTTTGAAATTTACGTGAACTTTAATTTATGCTAATTAAATGTACACGTGATGTGCCCTTGGTATGTAACTCGCTTCACGTGAAAGATAAAGAGATGCGGTTTTCAAAATTAGATTCCCCATGTCCATATTAGTCTAAAAACAAATTTTTATTGATATTGGTGCATGGTAACCATGACTTTGAAATTTACGTGAACTTTAATTTATGCTAATTAAATGTACACGTGATGTGCCCTTGGTATGTAACTCGCTTCACGTGAAAGATAAAGAGATGCGGTTTTCAAAATTAGATTCCCCATGTCCATATTAGTCTAAAAACAAATTTTTATTGATATTGGTTCATGGTAACCATGACTTTGAAATTTACGTGAACTTCAATTTATGCTAATTAAATGTACACGTGATGTGCACTTGGTATGTAACTCGCTTCACGTGAAAGATAAAGAGATGCGGTTTTCAAAATTAGATTCCCCATGTCCATATTAGTCTAAAAACAAATTTTTATTGATATTTGTGCATGGTAACCATGACTTTGAAATTTACGTGAACTTTAATTTATGCTAATTAAATGTACACGTGATGTGCACTTGGTATGTAACTCGCTTCACATGAAAGATAAAGAGATGCGGTTTTCAAAATTAGATTCCCCATGTCCATATTAGTCTAAAAACAAATTTTTATTGATATTGGTTCATGGTAACCATGACTTTGAAATTTACGTGAACTTTAATTTATGCTAATTAAATGTACACGTGATGTGCACTTGGTATGTAACTCGCTTCACGTGAAAGATAAAGAGATGCGGTTTTCAAAATTAGATTCCCCATGTCCATATTAGTCTAAAAACAAATTTTTATTGATATTGGTGCATGGTAACCATGACTTTGAAATTTACGTGAACTTTAATTTATGCTAATTAAATGTACACGTGATGTGCCCTTGGTATGTAACTCGCTTCACGTGAAAGATAAAGAGATGCGGTTTTCAAAATTAGATTCCCCATGTCCATATTAGTCTAAAAACAAATTTTTATTGATATTGGTGCATGGTAACCATGACTTTGAAATTTACGTGAACTTTAATTTATGCTAATTAAATGTACACGTGATGTGCACTTGGTATGTAACTCGCTTCACGTGAAAGATAAAGAGATTCGGTTTCCAAAATTAGATTCCCCATGTCCATATTAGTCTAAAAACAAATTTTTATTGATATTGGTGCATGGTAACCATGACTTTGAAATTTACGTGAACTTTAATTTATGCTAATTAAATGTACACGTGATGTGCCCTTGGTATGTAACTCGCTTCACGTGAAAGATAAAGAGATGCGGTTTTCAAAATTAGATTCCCCATGTCCATATTAGTCTAAAAACAAATTTTTATTGATATTGGTGCATGGTAACCATGACTTTGAAATTTACGTGAACTTTAATTTATGCTAATTAAATGTACACGTGATGTGCCCTTGGTATGTAACTCGCTTCACGTGAAAGATAAAGAGATGCGGTTTTCAAAATTAGATTCCCCATGTCCATATTAGTCTAAAAACAAATTTTTATTGATATTGGTGCATGGTAACCATGACTTTGAAATTTACGTGAACTTTAATTTATGCTAATTAAATGTACACGTGATGTGCACTTGGTATGTAACTCGCTTCACGTGAAAGATAAAGAGATGCGGTTTTCAAAATTAGATTCCCCATGTCCATATTAGTCTAAAAACAAATTTTTATTGATATTGGTGCATGGTAACCATGACTTTGAAATTTACGTGAACTTTAATTTATGCTAATTAAATGTACACGTGATGTGCCCTTGGTATGTAACTCGCTTCACGTGAAAGATAAAGAGATGCGGTTTTCAAAATTAGATTCCCCATGTCCATATTAGTCTAAAAACAAATTTTTATTGATATTGGTGCATGGTAACCATGACTTTGAAATTTACGTGAACTTTAATTTATGCTAATTAAATGTACACGTGATGTGCCCTTGGTATGTAACTCGCTTCACGTGAAAGATAAAGAGATGCGGTTTTCAAAATTAGATTCCCCATGTCCATATTAGTCTAAAAACAAATTTTTATTGATATTGGTTCATGGTAACCATGACTTTGAAATTTACGTGAACTTCAATTTATGCTAATTAAATGTACACGTGATGTGCACTTGGTATGTAACTCGCTTCACGTGAAAGATAAAGAGATGCGGTTTTCAAAATTAGATTCCCCATGTCCATATTAGTCTAAAAACAAATTTTTATTGATATTTGTGCATGGTAACCATGACTTTGAAATTTACGTGAACTTTAATTTATGCTAATTAAATGTACACGTGATGTGCACTTGGTATGTAACTCGCTTCACGTGAAAGATAAAGAGATGCGGTTTTCAAAATTAGATTCCCCATGTCCATATTAGTCTAAAAAAAAATTTTTATTGATATTGGTTCATGGTAACCATGACTTTGAAATTTACGTGAACTTTAATTTATGCTAATTAAATGTACACGTGATGTGCACTTGGTATGTAACTCGCTTCACGTGAAAGATAAAGAGATGCGGTTTTCAAAATTAGATACCCCATGTCCATATTAGTCTAAAAACAAATTTTTATTGATATTGGTTCATGGTAACCATGACTTTGAAATTTACGTGAACTTCAATTTATGCTAATTAAATGTACACGTGATGTGCACTTGGTATGTAACTCGCTTCACGTGAAAGATAAAGAGATGCGGTTTTCAAAATTAGATTCCCCATGTCCATATTAGTCTAAAAACAAATTTTTATTGATATTGGTGCATGGTAACCATGACTTTGAAATTTACGTGAACTTTAATTTATGCTAATTAAATGTACACGTGATGTGCCCTTGGTATGTAACTCGCTTCACGTGAAAGATAAAGAGATGCGGTTTTCAAAATTAGATTCCCCATGTCCATATTAGTCTAAAAACAAATTTTTATTGATATTGGTGCATGGTAACCATGACTTTGAAATTTACGTGAACTTTAATTTATGCTAATTAAATGTACACGTGATGTGCACTTGGTATGTAACTCGCTTCACGTGAAAGATAAAAAGATGCGGTTCTCAAAATTAGATTCCCCATGTCCATATTAGTCTAAAAACAAATTTTTATTGATATTGGTGCATGGTAACCATGACTTTGAAATTTACGTGAACTTTAATTTATGCTAATTAAATGTACACGTGATGTGCCCTTGGTATGTAACTCGCTTCACGTAAAAGATAAAGAGATGCGGTTTTCAAAATTAGATTCCCCATGTCCATATTAGTCTAAAAACAAATTTTTATTGATATTGGTTCATGGTAACCATGACTTTGAAATTTACGTGAACTTTAATTTATGCTAATTAAATGTACACGTGATGTGCACTTGGTATGTAACTCGCTTCACGTGAAAGATAAAGAGATGCGGTTTTCAAAATTAGATACCCCATGTCCATATTAGTCTAAAAACAAATTTTTATTGATATTGGTTCATGGTAACCATGACTTTGAAATTTACGTGAACTTCAATTTATGCTAATTAAATGTACACGTGATGTGCACTTGGTATGTAACTCGCTTCACGTGAAAGATAAAGAGATGCGGTTTCCAAAATTAGATTCCCCATGTCCATATTAGTCTAAAAACAAATTTTTATTGATATTGGTGCATGGTAACCATGACTTTGAAATTTACGTGAACTTTAATTTATGCTAATTAAATGTACACGTGATGTGCACTTGGTATGTAACTCGCTTCACGTGAAAGATAAAGAGATGCGGTTTTCAAAATTAGATTCCCCATGTCCATATTAGTCTAAAAACAAATTTTTATTGATATTGGTTCATGGTAACCATGACTTTGAAATTTACGTGAACTTTAATTTATGCTAATTAAATGTACACGTGATGTGCACTTGGTATGTAACTCGCTTCACGTGAAAGATAAAGAGATGCGGTTTTCAAAATTAGATTCCCCATGTCCATATTAGTCAAAAAACAAATTTTTATTGATATTGGTGCATGGTAACCATGACTTTGAAATTTACGTGAACTTTAATTTATGCTAATTAAATGTACACGTGATGTGCACTTGGTATGTAACTCGCTTCACGTGAAAGATAAAGAGATGCGGTTTTCAAAATTAGATTCCCCATGTCCATATTAGTCTAAAAACAAAATTTTATTGATATTTGTGCATGGTAACCATGACTTTGAAATTTACGTGAACTTTAATTTATGCTAATTAAATGTACACGTGATGTGCACTTGGTATGTAACTCGCTTCACGTGAAAGATAAAGAGATGCGGTTTTCAAAATTAGATTCCCCATGTCCATATTAGTCTAAAAATAAATTTTTATTGATATTGGTTCATGGTAACCATGACTTTGAAATTTACGTGAACTTTAATTTATGCTAATTAAATGTACACGTGATGTGCACTTGGTATGTAACTCGCTTCACGTGAAAGATGAAGAGATGCGGTTTTCAAAATTAGATTCCTCATGTCCATATTAGTCTAAAAACAAATTTTTATTGATATTGGTTCATGGTAACCATGACTTTGAAATTTACGTGAACTTTAATTTATGCTAATTAAATGTACACGTGATGTGCACTTGGTATGTAACTCGCTTCACGTGAAAGATAAAGAGATGCGGTTTTCAAAATTAGATTCCCCATGTCCATATTAGTCTAAAAACAAATTTTTATTGATATTGGTGCATGGTAACCATGACTTTGAAATTTACGTGAACTTTAATTTATGCTAATTAAATGTACACATGATGTGCACTTGGTATGTAACTCGCTTCACGTGAAAGATAAAGAGATGCGGTTTTCAAAATTAGATTCCCCATGTCCATATTAGTCTAAAAACAAATTTTTATTGATATTGGTTCATGGTAACCATGACTTTGAAATTTACGTGAACTTCAATTTATGCTAATTAAATGTACACGTGATGTGCACTTGGTATGTAACTCGCTTCACGTGAAAGATAAAGAGATGCGGTTTCCAAAATTAGATTCCCCATGTCAATATTAGTCTAAAAACAAATTTTTATTGATATTGGTGCATGGTAACCATGACTTTGAAATTTACGTGAACTTTAATTTATGCTAATTAAATGTACACGTGATGTGCACTTGGTATGTAACTCGCTTCACGTGAAAGATAAAGAGATGCGGTTTTCAAAATTAGATTCCCCATGTCCATATTAGTCTAAAAACAAATTTTTATTGATATTTGTGCATGGTAACCATGACTTTGAAATTTACGTGAACTTTAATTTATGCTAATTAAATGTACACGTGATGTGCACTTGGTATGTAACTCGCTTCACATGAAAGATAAAGAGATGCGGTTTTCAAAATTAGATTCCCCATGTCCATATTAGTCTAAAAACAAATTTTTATTGATATTGGTTCATGGTAACCATGACTTTGAAATTTACGTGAACTTTAATTTATGCTAATTAAATGTACACGTGATGTGCACTTGGTATGTAACTCGCTTCACGTGAAAGATAAAGAGATGCGGTTTTCAAAATTAGATTCCCCATGTCCATATTAGTCTAAAAACAAATTTTTATTGATATTGGTGCATGGTAACCATGACTTTGAAATTTACGTGAACTTTAATTTATGCTAATTAAATGTACACGTGATGTGCCCTTGGTATGTAACTCGCTTCACGTGAAAGATAAAGAGATGCGGTTTTCAAAATTAGATTCCCCATGTCCATATTAGTCTAAAAACAAATTTTTATTGATATTGGTGCATGGTAACCATGACTTTGAAATTTACGTGAACTTTAATTTATGCTAATTAAATGTACACGTGATGTGCACTTGGTATGTAACTCGCTTCACGTGAAAGATAAAGAGATTCGGTTTCCAAAATTAGATTCCCCATGTCCATATTAGTCTAAAAACAAATTTTTATTGATATTGGTGCATGGTAACCATGACTTTGAAATTTACGTGAACTTTAATTTATGCTAATTAAATGTACACGTGATGTGCCCTTGGTATGTAACTCGCTTCACGTGAAAGATAAAGAGATGCGGTTTTCAAAATTAGATTCCCCATGTCCATATTAGTCTAAAAACAAATTTTTATTGATATTGGTGCATGGTAACCATGACTTTGAAATTTACGTGAACTTTAATTTATGCTAATTAAATGTACACGTGATGTGCCCTTGGTATGTAACTCGCTTCACGTGAAAGATAAAGAGATGCGGTTTTCAAAATTAGATTCCCCATGTCCATATTAGTCTAAAAACAAATTTTTATTGATATTGGTGCATGGTAACCATGACTTTGAAATTTACGTGAACTTTAATTTATGCTAATTAAATGTACACGTGATGTGCCCTTGGTATGTAACTCGCTTCACGTGAAAGATAAAGAGATGCGGTTTTCAAAATTAGATTCCCCATGTCCATATTAGTCTAAAAACAAATTTTTATTGATATTGGTTCATGGTAACCATGACTTTGAAATTTACGTGAACTTCAATTTATGCTAATTAAATGTACACGTGATGTGCACTTGGTATGTAACTCGCTTCACGTGAAAGATAAAGAGATGCGGTTTTCAAAATTAGATTCCCCATGTCCATATTAGTCTAAAAACAAATTTTTATTGATATTTGTGCATGGTAACCATGACTTTGAAATTTACGTGAACTTTAATTTATGCTAATTAAATGTACACGTGATGTGCACTTGGTATGTAACTCGCTTCACGTGAAAGATAAAGAGATGCGGTTTTCAAAATTAGATTCCCCATGTCCATATTAGTCTAAAAAAAAATTTTTATTGATATTGGTTCATGGTAACCATGACTTTGAAATTTACGTGAACTTTAATTTATGCTAATTAAATGTACACGTGATGTGCACTTGGTATGTAACTCGCTTCACGTGAAAGATAAAGAGATGCGGTTTTCAAAATTAGATACCCCATGTCCATATTAGTCTAAAAACAAATTTTTATTGATATTGGTTCATGGTAACCATGACTTTGAAATTTACGTGAACTTCAATTTATGCTAATTAAATGTACACGTGATGTGCACTTGGTATGTAACTCGCTTCACGTGAAAGATAAAGAGATGCGGTTTTCAAAATTAGATTCCCCATGTCCATATTAGTCTAAAAACAAATTTTTATTGATATTGGTGCATGGTAACCATGACTTTGAAATTTACGTGAACTTTAATTTATGCTAATTAAATGTACACGTGATGTGCCCTTGGTATGTAACTCGCTTCACGTGAAAGATAAAGAGATGCGGTTTTCAAAATTAGATTCCCCATGTCCATATTAGTCTAAAAACAAATTTTTATTGATATTGGTGCATGGTAACCATGACTTTGAAATTTACGTGAACTTTAATTTATGCTAATTAAATGTACACGTGATGTGCACTTGGTATGTAACTCGCTTCACGTGAAAGATAAAAAGATGCGGTTCTCAAAATTAGATTCCCCATGTCCATATTAGTCTAAAAACAAATTTTTATTGATATTGGTGCATGGTAACCATGACTTTGAAATTTACGTGAACTTTAATTTATGCTAATTAAATGTACACGTGATGTGCCCTTGGTATGTAACTCGCTTCACGTAAAAGATAAAGAGATGCGGTTTTCAAAATTAGATTCCCCATGTCCATATTAGTCTAAAAACAAATTTTTATTGATATTGGTTCATGGTAACCATGACTTTGAAATTTACGTGAACTTTAATTTATGCTAATTAAATGTACACGTGATGTGCACTTGGTATGTAACTCGCTTCACGTGAAAGATAAAGAGATGCGGTTTTCAAAATTAGATACCCCATGTCCATATTAGTCTAAAAACAAATTTTTATTGATATTGGTTCATGGTAACCATGACTTTGAAATTTACGTGAACTTCAATTTATGCTAATTAAATGTACACGTGATGTGCACTTGGTATGTAACTCGCTTCACGTGAAAGATAAAGAGATGCGGTTTCCAAAATTAGATTCCCCATGTCCATATTAGTCTAAAAACAAATTTTTATTGATATTGGTGCATGGTAACCATGACTTTGAAATTTACGTGAACTTTAATTTATGCTAATTAAATGTACACGTGATGTGCACTTGGTATGTAACTCGCTTCACGTGAAAGATAAAGAGATGCGGTTTTCAAAATTAGATTCCCCATGTCCATATTAGTCTAAAAACAAATTTTTATTGATATTGGTTCATGGTAACCATGACTTTGAAATTTACGTGAACTTTAATTTATGCTAATTAAATGTACACGTGATGTGCACTTGGTATGTAACTCGCTTCACGTGAAAGATAAAGAGATGCGGTTTTCAAAATTAGATTCCCCATGTCCATATTAGTCAAAAAACAAATTTTTATTGATATTGGTGCATGGTAACCATGACTTTGAAATTTACGTGAACTTTAATTTATGCTAATTAAATGTACACGTGATGTGCACTTGGTATGTAACTCGCTTCACGTGAAAGATAAAGAGATGCGGTTTTCAAAATTAGATTCCCCATGTCCATATTAGTCTAAAAACAAAATTTTATTGATATTTGTGCATGGTAACCATGACTTTGAAATTTACGTGAACTTTAATTTATGCTAATTAAATGTACACGTGATGTGCACTTGGTATGTAACTCGCTTCACGTGAAAGATAAAGAGATGCGGTTTTCAAAATTAGATTCCCCATGTCCATATTAGTCTAAAAATAAATTTTTATTGATATTGGTTCATGGTAACCATGACTTTGAAATTTACGTGAACTTTAATTTATGCTAATTAAATGTACACGTGATGTGCACTTGGTATGTAACTCGCTTCACGTGAAAGATGAAGAGATGCGGTTTTCAAAATTAGATTCCTCATGTCCATATTAGTCTAAAAACAAATTTTTATTGATATTGGTTCATGGTAACCATGACTTTGAAATTTACGTGAACTTTAATTTATGCTAATTAAATGTACACGTGATGTGCACTTGGTATGTAACTCGCTTCACGTGAAAGATAAAGAGATGCGGTTTTCAAAATTAGATTCCCCATGTCCATATTAGTCTAAAAACAAATTTTTATTGATATTGGTGCATGGTAACCATGACTTTGAAATTTACGTGAACTTTAATTTATGCTAATTAAATGTACACATGATGTGCACTTGGTATGTAACTCGCTTCACGTGAAAGATAAAGAGATGCGGTTTTCAAAATTAGATTCCCCATGTCCATATTAGTCTAAAAACAAATTTTTATTGATATTGGTTCATGGTAACCATGACTTTGAAATTTACGTGAACTTCAATTTATGCTAATTAAATGTACACGTGATGTGCACTTGGTATGTAACTCGCTTCACGTGAAAGATAAAGAGATGCGGTTTCCAAAATTAGATTCCCCATGTCAATATTAGTCTAAAAACAAATTTTTATTGATATTGGTGCATGGTAACCATGACTTTGAAATTTACGTGAACTTTAATTTATGCTAATTAAATGTACACGTGATGTGCACTTGGTATGTAACTCGCTTCACGTGAAAGATAAAGAGATGCGGTTTTCAAAATTAGATTCCCCATGTCCATATTAGTCTAAAAACAAATTTTTATTGATATTGGTGCATGGTAACCATGACTTTGAAATTTACGTGAACTTTAATTTATGCTAATTAAATGTACACGTGATGTGCACTTGGTATGTAACTCGCTTCACGTGAAAGATAAAGAGATGCGGTTTTCAAAATTAGATTCCCCATGTCCATATTAGTCTAAAAACAAATTTTTATTGATATTGGTGCATGGTAACCATGACTTTGAAATTTACGTGAACTTTAATTTATGCTAATTAAATGTACACGTGATGTGCACTTGGTATGTAACTCGCTTCACGTGAAAGATAAAGAGATGCGGTTTTCAAAATTAAATTTCCCATGTCCATATTAGTCTAAAAACAAATTTTTATTGATATTGGTGCATGGTAACCATGACTTTGAAATTTACGTGAACTTTAATTTATGCTAATTAAATGTACACGTGATGTGCACTTGGTATGTAACTCGCTTCACGTGAAAGATAAAGAGATGCGGTTTTCAAAATTAGATTCCCCATGTCCATATTAGTCTAAAAACAAATTTTTATTGATATTGGTTCATGGTAACCATGACTTTGAAATTTACGTGAACTTTAATTTATGCTAATTAAATGTACACGTGATGTGCACTTGGTATGTAACTCGCTTCACGTGAAAGATAAAGAGATGCGGTTTTCAAAATTAGATTCCCCATGTCCATATTAGTCTAAAAACAAATTTTTATTGATATTGGTGCATGGTAACCATGACTTTCAAATTTACGTGAACTTTAATTTATGCTAATTAAATGTACACGTGATGTGCACTTGGTATGTAACTCGCTTCACGTGAAAGATAAAGAGATGCGGTTTTCAAAATTAGATTCCCCATGTCCATATTAGTCTAAAAACAAATTTTTATTGATATTGGTGCATGGTAACCATGACTTTGAAATTTACGTGAACTTTAATTTATGCTAATTAAATGTACACGTGATGTGCACTTGGTATGTAACTCGCTTCACGTGAAAGATAAAGAGATGCGGTTTTCAAAATTAAATTTCCCATGTCCATATTAGTCTAAAAACAAATTTTTATTGATATTGGTGCATGGTAACCATGACTTTGAAATTTACGTGAACTTTAATTTATGCTAATTAAATGTACACGTGATGTGCACTTGGTATGTAACTCGCTTCACGTGAAAGATAAAGAGATGCGGTTTTCAAAATTAGATTCCCCATGTCCATATTAGTCTAAAAACAAATTTTTATTGATATTGGTTCATGGTAACCATGACTTTGAAATTTACGTGAACTTTAATTTATGCTAATTAAATGTACACGTGATGTGCACTTGGTATGTAACTCGCTTCACGTGAAAGATAAAGAGATGCGGTTTTCAAAATTAGATTCCCCATGTCCATATTAGTCTAAAAACAAATTTTTATTGATATTGGTGCATGGTAACCATGACTTTCAAATTTACGTGAACTTTAATTTATGCTAATTAAATGTACACGTGATGTGCACTTGGTATGTAACTCGCTTCACGTGAAAGATAAAGAGATGCGGTTTTCAAAATTAGATTCCCCATGTCCATATTAGTCTAAAAACAAATTTTTATTGATATTGGTGCATGGTAACCATGACTTTCAAATTTACGTGAACTTTAATTTATGCTAATTAAATGTACACGTGATGTGCACTTGGTATGTAACTCGCTTCACGTGAAAGATAAAGAGATGCGGTTTTCAAAATTAGATTCCCCATGTCCATATTAGTCTAAAAACAAATTTTTATTGATATTGGTGCATGGTAACCATGACTTTGAAATTTACGTGAACTTTAATTTATGCTAATTAAATGTACACGTGATGTGCACTTGGTATGTAACTCGCTTCACGTGAAAGATAAAGAGATGCGGTTTTCAAAATTAAATTTCCCATGTCCATATTAGTCTAAAAACAAATTTTTATTGATATTGGTGCATGGTAACCATGACTTTGAAATTTACGTGAACTTTAATTTATGCTAATTAAATGTACACGTGATGTGCACTTGGTATGTAACTCGCTTCACGTGAAAGATAAAGAGATGCGGTTTTCAAAATTAGATTCCCCATGTCCATATTAGTCTAAAAACAAATTTTTATTGATATTGGTGCATGGTAACCATGACTTTCAAATTTACGTGAACTTTAATTTATGCTAATTAAATGTACACGTGATGTGCACTTGGTATGTAACTCGCTTCACGTGAAAGATAAAGAGATGCGGTTTTCAAAATTAGATTCCCCATGTCCATATTAGTCTAAAAACAAATTTTTATTGATATTGGTGCATGGTAACCATGACTTTGAAATTTACGTGAACTTTAATTTATGCTAATTAAATGTACACGTGATGTGCACTTGGTATGTAACTCGCTTCACGTGAAAGATAAAGAGATGCGGTTTTCAAAATTAGATTCCCCATGTCCATATTAGTCTAAAAACAAATTTTTATTGATATTGGTGCATGGTAACCATGACTTTGAAATTTACGTGAACTTTAATTTATGCTAATTAAATGTACACGTGATGTGCACTTGGTATGTAACTCGCTTCACGTGAAAGATAAAGAGATGCGGTTTTCAATATTAGATTCCCCATGTCCATATTAGTCTAAAAACAAATTTTTATTGATATTGGTGCATGGTAACCATGACTTTGAAATTTACGTGAACTTTAATTTATGCTAATTAAATGTACACGTGATGTGCACTTGGTATGTAACTCGCTTCACGTGAAAGATAAAGAGATGCGGTTTTCAAAATTAAATTTCCCATGTCCATATTAGTCTAAAAACAAATTTTTATTGATATTGGTGCATGGTAACCATGACTTTGAAATTTACGTGAACTTTAATTTATGCTAATTAAATGTACACGTGATGTGCACTTGGTATGTAACTCGCTTCACGTGAAAGATAAAGAGATGCGGTTTTCAAAATTAGATTCCCCATGTCCATATTAGTCTAAAAACAAATTTTTATTGATATTGGTTAATGGTAACCATGACTTTGAAATTTACGTGAACTTTAATTTATGCTAATTAAATGTACACGTGATGTGCACTTGGTATGTAACTCGCTTCACGTGAAAGATAAAGAGATGCGGTTTTCAAAATTAGATTCCCCATGTCCATATTAGTCTAAAAACAAATTTTTATTGATATTGGTGCATGGTAACCATGACTTTGAAATTTACGTGAACTTTAATTTATGCTAATTAAATGTACACGTGATGTGCACTTGGTATGTAACTCGCTTCACGTGAAAGATAAAGAGATGCGGTTTTCAAAATTAGATTCCCCATGTCCATATTAGTCTAAAAACAAATTTTTATTGATATTGGTGCATGGTAACCATGACTTTGAAATTTACGTGAACTTTAATTTATGCTAATTAAATGTACACATGATGTGCACTTGGTATGTAACTCGCTTCACGTGAAAGATAAAGAGATGCGGTTTCCAAAATTAGATTCCCCATGTCAATATTAGTCTAAAAACAAATTTTTATTGATATTGGTGCATGGTAACCATGACTTTGAAATTTACGTGAACTTTAATTTATGCTAATTAAATGTACACGTGATGTGCACTTGGTATGTAACTCGCTTCACGTGAAAGATAAAGAGATGCGGTTTTCAAAATTAAATTTCCCATGTCCATATTAGTCTAAAAACAAATTTTTATTGATATTGGTGCATGGTAACCATGACTTTGAAATTTACGTGAACTTTAATTTATGCTAATTAAATGTACACGTGATGTGCACTTGGTATGTAACTCGCTTCACGTGAAAGATAAAGAGATGCGGTTTTCAAAATTAGATTCCCCATGTCCATATTAGTCTAAAAACAAATTTTTATTGATATTGGTTCATGGTAACCATGACTTTGAAATTTACGTGAACTTTAATTTATGCTAATTAAATGTACACGTGATGTGCACTTGGTATGTAACTCGCTTCACGTGAAAGATAAAGAGATGCGGTTTTCAAAATTAGATTCCCCATGTCCATATTAGTCTAAAAACAAATTTTTATTGATATTGGTGCATGGTAACCATGACTTTGAAATTTACGTGAACTTTAATTTATGCTAATTAAATGTACACGTGATGTGCACTTGGTATGTAACTCGCTTCACGTGAAAGATAAAGAGATGCGGTTTTCAAAATTAGATTCCCCATGTCCATATTAGTCTAAAAACAAATTTTTATTGATATTGGTGCATGGTAACCATGACTTTGAAATTTACGTGAACTTTAATTTATGCTAATTAAATGTACACGTGATGTGCACTTGGTATGTAACTCGCTTCACGTGAAAGATAAAGAGATGCGGTTTTCAATATTAGATTCCCCATGTCCATATTAGTCTAAAAACAAATTTTTATTGATATTGGTGCATGGTAACCATGACTTTGAAATTTACGTGAACTTTAATTTATGCTAATTAAATGTACACGTGATGTGCACTTGGTATGTAACTCGCTTCACGTGAAAGATAAAGAGATGCGGTTTTCAAAATTAAATTTCCCATGTCCATATTAGTCTAAAAACAAATTTTTATTGATATTGGTGCATGGTAACCATGACTTTGAAATTTACGTGAACTTTAATTTATGCTAATTAAATGTACACGTTTATTGGTTTATTGTTCAGTATTACAGGCTAAACGGTATTAGTACAAATGAGAAGTTACATGAGTAAGAGCCATACAATAAGAACATTGGAAAAAAATGAAGGGTGGATAAAAATAATAAGTTAATCTGAGAGTGAATATTTGTAAGCAGTTCCTTTTTTTTTCAGAAAACAGGGGGTTTGTTCAGCATAAAAGCTGATCTCCTGTTGGTAGTTGTTAGGTACGGAGGTACTCATAAGTTGAGCCGAGCCCGTTCTAACAATAGGAGATAACTTGCGTTCAATCCGTATGACTCATGTCTATAAGATATGAAACGAAGTAACAAAGGAGTAGAGAAGGGATGAAAATAGGAAACTGTTGCCAATTGTCACGAACAGAAAAACAGAACAAGGTTATGACTATGGAATAAGAAATAATTAACAAAATGAAAAGTGAACAAATTGACACTCGTATTAATTATTTAGATCACATTATGGAGTTTGTAGAGTATTGTAGAGGTGTTTTCTGAAGCTTTTGGTTTTCTCAAGGTTAATCAAGTTGTCGGGTAAGGAATTCCATGTCTTGATCGCTCTGTATTCGATTCCATTTCTTGATGCGTTTTTTCGAAGATTAGGAAAGTCGATATTCCATTGGTGCCTACGAAGGGAGTGAGAAAACTTTTTGATAGTAAAAATTCTAGAATGTAACTCGGTATTTGAGTCTTTTATATGGTTGAAGTAAAATATCAGATCGGTTACCAAGCGTCTGGTTGATAATTCTTGAGCCTGCAGTATGCCGAGCTGATCGGAATAACTGCAAAAGGTACCTGCTCTACAGAAAACAGCTCGTAAAAACTTTTTCTGAACGTTCTCGATACGGCTCTTGTTTTTTTCATCTTGAGGTGACCATACTACTGATGCGTATTCGAGAATGGGGCGGACATAACAACAAAAAAGTCTAAACATTAGAGTAGGGGATCTGGAATGGAAACAGCGCAGAATGGTGCGGCATTTTTGAGCTGCCAAGTTGCTGATAGTGTTAATATGACTACCAAAAGTAAGGTTGTGATCAGTGAAAACCCCAAGGTCTTTATAGCTGGAAGCCAAAGACAGGGAAAACTCACCAAAAGTAAACCTTTCCTCGTTGTTTCGGAATGAGTGGTCGTCAGAGATGACCATTATTTTAGTTTTATTGATATTGACTATCATTCCGTTGTTGTTGCACCACTCATTGAGAGAGTTTAGAGCAGTTTGCAGACTTACCGGATTGGTGCTGTACAGTTTAAGGTCGTCAGCGAATAAAGTGGAGTGGACATCATCGGGAAGTGTAGAACTGATGTCGTTGATGTAAAAAAGAAAAAGAAGAGGACCCAAGACAGTCCCTTGAGGAACACCACATAATAAGTTAGTGGAGTTGGAGAGAGAGTTATTAACCAAAACCGAAAATGACCTGTTTGTAATAAAGTTTTTGAGGAAGGATAAGAGAGGGCCCCGAACACCAGTGGAATGAAGTTTGTGGATAAGAATAGAGTGGTTAATTAGGTCAAATGCTTTAGAAAAATCGATAAATGCAACAAAAACTGGGATGTTTTTGTCAATCGAAGATCTCCAAGCAATGTGACTGCTGGTTATAGCTGAAACAGTATTACGCCCGGGAAGGAAAGCGTGTTGGTTTGAAGATATTGAGCCCGTGGAAATGCCGAAGTGAAGAAGGGGAGCGCTAATGAGACGCTCAAAAACTTTGGAGAGACTAGGGGTTAGAGAAATGGGACGGTAATTTGAAGGGGTAGAGCGGTTGCCGGATTTAAAAATTGGACGAATCCAGGCTTTTTTCCAGGCAAGAGGACAAGTTGAAGAAACAAGAAGATTGTGAAAAATAAAAGCAAGAGGAAGAGTGAGAGAAGTAGCGCATTGTTTGAGGAAGTAGTAAGGAATTCCATCCGGAGAAGTTGAGACTCTGAGCGGAAGATGTGAAAGAACTTTGTAGACCTTATCCGGAGAAATATCTATAAAATCAATAATGGAGGGAGTTGCAGAGAGGTATTTAATTTTGTTGAATGAAGAACCTGGTTCGACAAAGAAAGTATTTGCGAATACAGATGCTTTATCTCTGTCGGATGAGTAGATGTTGTCTTCACATTTGATGGTAGGGATATCTGAAGTAGATGCTCCAAGACGGGCTCTACAGAATCGATAAAAAATTGTAGGGTTGTTGAGAGCGGCGGTTTTCTCTTCTTCGGACGCTGATTTAAGCTTAAGAAGCCTGTCAAGCTTGACAGTCAATTTTTTGCGATAGAGTTCATCTCGAGGAGAAATAGATGAGCTGAGTCTGTTGATGAAATTTGAGAGACTAGCAATTTCTTTATCGACTTTGCTTTTTTGTTTGGACTGTTTATAGGGAACAAACCTTTTGATAACTGAGTGAATAATTTCAATAAACTTAGTATAGGAGTCCAGAGGAGTTAGATCAGAAAGTTCAGTAGCAAAATCGATACTGGCCAAGTAATGATTAATAATATTGTAATCAGCACGGTGAAAATTAAGCTGAGAAAAATTTGACAGAGAAGAACTGTTGTGGAAGACAACGGAAGAAGGAAGTGAGCCAGATCCAGGTACGCAAGAATTGTTGAATATGGAGAAGATGACAGAGTAGTGATCCGAGTTACCTAAAGGGGAAGAACGGAGTATGTTTTTAACCATAGCAGGGTTATTTGTGATGATGTAGTCTAGAATATGTTTACCCCGAGTAGGAAAGTTAACCAGTTGATCCGAATAGTTATCTTTTAAAAATTGAAAGATAGACATACTGGAGGGAGAGGGGCGTGAAGATTCGCAGAGGTCCCAGTTGATGTAAGGAAAGTTGAGATCACCCGTGATGAGAAATGAACGGGCTTTTATATGACTAGAAAGATCAGAAAGATAGAAGGAAAAGTCGGAATGAAGAGAAGAAGGAGAACGGTAGCAGACAGAAAAGACTGTGTTGATTGAAGTGATGAGTATGTTGATGTATTGAACAGAAGAAAGTTGAGAAGAACAAGAAAGTAAGGTAGAGTTAATTGATTTTTTGATAAAGATAAGAGTGCCGCCGCCACGGGCTGTACACCTGTCGGCTCTGAATAAATTGTAATAGTTACCGAGCGGAATATGATCAGAGTGGAAATTGGGAAAAAGCCAGGATTCTGATATAGCAATGATATCAGGAGATGAAATATTATGGATAGTAGTAAGAAAATGAAATTTGTTGAGAATAGAGCGTGCATTATAACAATGAACAGAAAAATTAACAGGGACACAGGAACTGGACGTAGTAGAAGGTTGTGAAGCCTTAACGAAATAACCTGTTCGTATCAGACTCAGGTTGAGATGTTATATTAGAACCGCTTTTAGATCTGGTATGGTACTCGGAATTGGTTTTAGTACAGCGTGGGGGATTTTTCCTCTTTCTGGGGCTGATTGAAAATCTCTCAACCGTAGAAAGAGGTTTGGATCTACCCGCTGAGCGGCTATTCCTACCAGATTTACAAGGCGGACTAGATATTACAACAGTGTCGGACACAGACGGACAAGAGACGATAGGGTCGTTTTGGACCACAGGACAGAGACTGGAGACATTTTGAGAAACATTAATGTTTGAGAACACATGAATAGAGGGTGAAGTTGGTTTACGAAGAACTTTGATAAGTTTAAGGTCGCGTACAAGGTAAATTGATTCATCATTGTCCAGATTTTTATTTTTAGCTTCCTCACGTAGTTTTTTTTCTATTTCTACCTCGAAAGGAAGATAGTCGCGGCGAATAAAAGTTTTTGACAAACAAGCAAAGCATTTCGCTTTGTTGGACTTAATGATATCAATAATTTTGTCACGTATATCAACTGTTGAACATGAAATTACAAGAGGACCAAGAGATTTAGATTTTAGAGTTGAACGGGTTATAGTAATTTGGTTGCTGTTAATGAGAGAAGTCAAAGTAGAGTCGTTAGATTTTTCAACGACAAGTTTTAGGAGAGAAGTGGGGTCCGAGGGTAGTTCGGATGAGTCGTGGGGAACACGAAACCACACCGCTCTATTCAAACGATAGGAAAACTTTGACTCCTCAGATCTAACTTTTTGAACCTGACACAGAACAGTAGAAGAGGATGATTGAGAGGTAGAAGTAACAATAGATTTTGATACATTGAGAAATTTCTTTTCTAAACCCTCAATACGTAACTTAAAATCGTCTTCGAGATTTTTAATACGCATTTCATTAGCCGCAACATTGGTTTTAATGTTGTTCAGCTCGCTTTTAATTTCAGCAGAAAGTTGTGAAAAAGAATCACGAAGAGATTTGGAAAGAACATCAAGTGTTTCAGTAAAAAAATCTTTTGTTACAACTGACATGGTAATATTGAAGAAAAGTGAATAAAAGTAGGAAAAATAGAGAGATAAAAACAAGTGAAAATGGAGAAAAGATAGGTGATAAAAATGAGAAAGATAAGTAAAAAAGTGAGTAATGAACAAGAAAGAAAAAAATGAAAGTAAATTAGAATAAATGTATAAAAACAGAAAAAAAGTAGCGTACCTTGAAAAAACCAGTCCGGCGTAAACTTGAACAGCAGCTATTGATTGACAGCAAACGACCGCTCACGTTGAGGTCACGGCGCGGAATGAGGTCACGGCGCGGAATGAGGTCACGGCGCGGAATGAGGTCACGGCGCGGAATGAGGTCACGGCGCGGAAATGCACGTGATGTGCACTTGGTATGTAACTCGCTTCACGTGAAAGATAAAGAGATGCGGTTTTCAAAATTAGATTCCCCATGTCCATATTAGTCTAAAAACAAATTTTTATTGATATTGGTTAATGGTAACCATGACTTTGAAATTTACGTGAACTTTAATTTATGCTAATTAAATGTACACGTGATGTGCACTTGGTATGTAACTCGCTTCACGTGAAAGATAAAGAGATGCGGTTTTGAAAATTAGATTCCCCATGTCCATATTAGTCTAAAAACAAATTTTTATTGATATTGGTGCATGGTAACCATGACTTTGAAATTTACGTGAACTTTAATTTATGCTAATTAAATGTACACGTGATGTGCACTTGGTATGTAACTCGCTTCACGTGAAAGATAAAGAGATGCGGTTTTCAAAATTAGATTCATCATGTCCATATTGGTCTAAAAACAAACTTTTATTGATATTGGTTCATGGTAACCATGACTTTGAAATTTACGTGAACTTCAATTTATGCTAATTAAATGTACACGTGATGTGCACTTGGTATGTAACTCGCTTCACGTGAAAGATAAAGAGATGCGGTTTCCAAAATTAGATTCCCCATGTCCATATTAGTCTAAAAACAAATTTTTATTGATATTGGTGCATGGTAACCATGACTTTGAAATTTACGTGAACTTTAATTTATGCTAATTAAATGTACACGTGATGTGCACTTGGTATGTAACTCGCTTCACGTGAAAGATAAAGAGATGCGGTTTTCAAAATTAGATTCCCCATGTCCATATTAGTCTAAAAACAAATTTTTATTGATATTGGTGCATGGTAACCATGACTTTGAAATTTACGTGAACTTTAATTTATGCTAATTAAATGTACACGTGATGTGCACTTGGTATGTAACTCGCTTCACGTG
This sequence comes from Auanema rhodensis, assembly GCA_964057225.1. Lineage (NCBI taxonomy): Eukaryota > Metazoa > Nematoda > Chromadorea > Rhabditida > Rhabditidae > Auanema > Auanema rhodense. Next base: position 355,288 of record OZ059899.1, on the reverse strand, counting down.
AAAGATAAAGAGATGCGGTTTTCAAAATTAGATTTCCCATGTCCATATTAGTCTAAAAACAAATTTTTATTGATATTGGTTCATGGTAACCATGACTTTGAAATTTACGTGAACTTTAATTTATGCTAATTAAATGTACACGTGATGTGCACTTGGTATGTAACTCGCTTCACGTGAAAGATAAAGAGATGCGGTTTTCAAAATTAGATTTCCCATGTCCATATTAGTCTAAAAAAAATTTTTATTGATATTGGTGCATGGTAACCATGACTTTGAAATTTACGTGAACTTTAATTTATGCTAATTAAATGTACACGTGATGTGCACTTGGTATGTAACTCGCTTCACGTGAAAGATAAAGAGATGCGGTTTTCAAAATTAGATTCCCCATGTCCATATTAGTCTAAAAACAAATTTTTATTGATATTGGTTCATGGTAACCATGACTTTGAAATTTACGTGAACTTCAATTCATGCTAATTAAATGTACACGTGATGTGCACTTGGTATGTAACTCGCTTCACGTGAAAGATAAAGAGATGCGGTTTCCAAAATTAGATTCCTCATGTCCATATTAGTCTAAAAACAAATTTTTATTGATATTGGTGCATGGTAACCATGACTTTGTAATTTACGTGAACTTTAATTTATGCTAATTAAATGTACACGTGATGTGCACTTGGTATGTAACTCACTTCACGTGAAAGATAAAGAGATGCGGTTTTCAAAATTAGATTCCCCATGTCCATATTAGTCTAAAAACAAATTTTTATTGATATTGGTGCATGGTAACCATGACTTTGAAATTTACGTGAACTTTAATTTATGCTAATTAAATGTACACGTGATGTGCACTTGGTATGTAACTCGCTTCACGTGAAAGATAAAGAGATGCGGTTTTCAAAATTAGATTCGCCATGTCCATATTAGTCTAAAAACAAATTTTTATTGATATTGGTGCATGGTAACCATGACTTTGAAATTTACGTGAACTTTAATTTATGCTAATTAAATGTGCACTTGGTATGTAACTCGCTTCACGTGAAAGATAAAGAGATGCGGTTTTCAAAATTAGATTCCCCATGTCCATATTAGTCTAAAAACAAATTTTTATTGATATTGGTTCATGGTAACCATGACTTTGAAATTTACGTGAACTTTAATTTATGCTAATTAAATGTACACGTGATGTGCACTTGGTATGTAACTCGCTTCACGTGAAAGACAAAGAGATGCGGTTTTCAAAATTAGATTCCCCATGTCCATATTAGTCTAAAAACAAATTTTTATTGATATTGGTGCATGGTAACCATGACTTTGAAATTTACGTGAACTTTAATTTATGCTAATTAAATGTACACGTGATGTGCACTTGGTATGTAACTCGCTTCACGTGAAAGATAAAGAGATGCGGTTTTCAAAATTAGATTCCCCATGTCCATATTAGTCTAAAAACAAATTTTTATTGATATTGGTTCATGGTAACCATGACTTTGAAATTTACGTGAACTTCAATTTATGCTAATTAAATGTACACGTGATGTGCACTTGGTATGTAACTCGCTTCACGTGAAAGATAAAGAGATGCGGTTTCCAAAATTAGATTCCTCATGTCCATATTAGTCTAAAAACAAATTTTTATTGATATTGGTGCATGGTAACCATGACTTTGTAATTTACGTGAACTTTAATTTATGCTAATTAAATGTACACGTGATGTGCACTTGGTATGTAACTCACTTCACGTGAAAGATAAAGAGATGCGGTTTTCAAAATTAGATTCCCCATGTCCATATTAGTCTAAAAACAAATTTTTATTGATATTGGTGCATGGTAACCATGACTTTGAAATTTACGTGAACTTTAATTTATGCTAATTAAATGTACACGTGATGTGCACTTGGTATGTAACTCGCTTCACGTGAAAGATAAAGAGATGCGGTTTTCAAAATTAGATTCGCCATGTCCATATTAGTCTAAAAACAAATTTTTATTGATATTGGTGCATGGTAACCATGACTTTGAAATTTACGTGAACTTTAATTTATGCTAATTAAATGTGCACTTGGTATGTAACTCGCTTCACGTGAAAGATAAAGAGATGCGGTTTTCAAAATTAGATTCCCCATGTCCATATTAGTCTAAAAACAAATTTTTATTGATATTGGTTCATGGTAACCATGACTTTGAAATTTACGTGAACTTTAATTTATGCTAATTAAATGTACACGTGATGTGCACTTGGTATGTAACTCGCTTCACGTGAAAGATAAAGAGATGCGGTTTTCAAAATTAGATTCCCCATGTCCATATTAGTCTAAAAACAAATTTTTATTGATATTGGTGCATGGTAACCATGACTTTGTAATTTACGTGAACTTTAATTTATGCTAATTAAATGTACACGTGATGTGCACTTGGTATGTAACTTGCTTCACGTGAAAGATGAAGAGATGCGGTTTTCAACATTAGATTCCCCATGTCCATATTAGTCTAAAAACAAATTTTTATTGATATTGGTGCATGGTAACCATGACTTTGAAATTTACGTGAACTTTAATTTATGCTAATTAAATGTACACGTGATGTGCACTTGGTATGTAACTCGCTTCACGTGAAAGATAAAGAGATGCGGTTTTCAAAATTAGATTCGCCATGTCCATATTAGTCTAAAAACAAATTTTTATTGATATTGGTGCATGGTAACCATGACTTTGAAATTTATGTGAACTTTAATTTATGCTAATTAAATGTGCACTTGGTATGTAACTCGCTTCACGTGAAAGATAAAGAGATGCGGTTTTCAAAATTAGATTCCCCATGTCCATATTAGTCTAAAAACAAATTTTTATTGATATTGGTTCATGGTAACCATGACTTTGAAATTTACGTGAACTTTAATTTATGCTAATTAAATGTACACGTGATGTGCACTTGGTATGTAACTCGCTTCACGTGAAAGATAAAGAGATGCGGTTTTCAAAATTAGATTCCCCATGTCCATATTAGTCTAAAAACAAATTTTTATTGATATTGGTGCATGGTAACCATGACTTTGAAATTTACGTGAACTTTAATTTATGCTAATTAAATGTACACGTGATGTGCACTTGGTATGTAACTCGCTTCACGTGAAAGATAAAGAGATGCGGTTTTCAAAATTAGATTCCCCATGTCCATATTAGTCTAAAAACAAATTTTTATTGATATTGGTTCATGGTAACCATGACTTTGAAATTTACGTGAACTTCAATTTATGCTAATTAAATGTACACGTGATGTGCACTTGGTATGTAACTCGCTTCACGTGAAAGATAAAGAGATGCGGTTTCCAAAATTAGATTCCTCATGTCCATATTAGTCTAAAAACAAATTTTTATTGATATTGGTGCATGGTAACCATGACTTTGTAATTTACGTGAACTTTAATTTATGCTAATTAAATGTACACGTGATGTGCACTTGGTATGTAACTCACTTCACGTGAAAGATAAAGAGATGCGGTTTTCAAAATTAGATTCCCCATGTCCATATTAGTCTAAAAACAAATTTTTATTGATATTGGTGCATGGTAACCATGACTTTGAAATTTACGTGAACTTTAATTTATGCTAATTAAATGTACACGTGATGTGCACTTGGTATGTAACTCGCTTCACGTGAAAGATAAAGAGATGCGGTTTCCAAAATTAGATTCCCCATGTCCATATTAGTCTAAAAACAGATTTTTATTGATATTGGTGCATGGTAACCATGACTTTGAAATTTACGTGAACTTTAATTTATGCTAATTAAATGTACACGTGATGTGCTCTTGGTATGTAACTCGCTTCACGTGAAAGATAAAGAGATGCGGTTTTCAAAATTAGATTTCCCATGTCCATATTAGTCTAAAAACAAATTTTTATTGATATTGGTGCATGGTAACCATGACTTTGAAATTTACGTGAACTTTAATTTATGCTAATTAAATGTACACGTGATGTGCCCTTGGTATGTAACTCGCTTCACGTGAAAGATAAAGAGATGCGGTTTTCAAAATTAGATTCCCCATGTCCATATTAGTCTAAAAACAAATTTTTATTGATATTGGTGCATGGTAACCATGACTTTGAAATTTACGTGAACTTTAATTTATGCTAATTAAATGTACACGTGATGTGCACTTGGTATGTAACTCGCTTCACGTGAAAGATAAAGAGATGAGGTTTTCAAAATTAGATTCCCCATGTCCATATTAGTCTAAAAACAAATTTTTATTGATATTGGTTCATGGTAACCATGACTTTGAAATTTACGTGAACTTTAATTTATGCTAATTAAATGTACACGTGATGTGCACTTGGTATGTAACTCGCTTCACGTGAAAGATAAAGAGATGCGGTTTTCAAAATTAGATTCCCCATGTCCATATTAGTCTAAAAACAAATTTTTATTGATATTGGTGCATGGTAACCATGACTTTGAAATTTACGTGAACTTTAATTTATGCTAATTAAATGTACACGTGATGTGCACTTGGTATGTAACTCGCTTCACGTGAAAGATAAAGAGATGCGGTTTTCAAAATTAGATTCCCCATGTCCATATTAGTCTAAAAACAAATTTTTATTGATATTGGTGCATGGTAACCATGACTTTGAAATTTACGTGAACTTTAATTTATGCTAATTAAATGTACACGTGATGTGCACTTGGTATGTAACTCGCTTCACGTGAAAGATAAAGAGATGCGGTTTTCAAAATTAGATTCCCCATGTCCATATTAGTCTAAAAACAAATTTTTATTGATATTGGTTCATGGTAACCATGACTTTGAAATTTACGTGATCTTTAATTTATGCTAATTAAATGTACACGTGATGTGCACTTGGTATGTAACTCGCTTCACGTGAAAGATAAAGAGATGCGGTTTCCAAAATTAGATTCCCCATGTCCATATTAGTCTAAAAACAAATTTTTATTTATATTGGTGCATGGTAACCATGACTTTGAAATTTACGTGAACTTTAATTTATGCTAATTAAATGTACACGTGATGTGCACTTGGTATGTAACTCACTTCACGTGAAAGATAAAGAGATGCGGTTTTCAAAATTAGATTCCCCATGTCCATATTAGTCTAAAAACAAATTTTTATTGATATTGGTGCATGGTAACCATGACTTTGAAATTTACGTGAACTTTAATTTATGCTAATTAAATGTACACGTGATGTGCACTTGGTATGTAACTCGCTTCACGTGAAAGATAAATTGATGCGGTTTTCAAAATTAGATTCCCCATGTCCATATTAGTCTAAAAACAAATTTTTATTGATATTGGTTCATGGTAACCATGACTTTGAAATTTACGTGAACTTCAATTTATGCTAATTAAATGTACACGTGATGTGCACTTGGTATGTAACTCGCTTCACGTGAAAGATGAAGAGATGCGGTTTTCAAAATTAGATTCCCTATGTCCATATTAGTCTAAAAACAAATTTTTATTGATATTGGTTCATGGTAACCATGACTTTGAAATTTACGTGAACTTTAATTTATGCTAATTAAATGTACACGTGATGTGCACTTGGTATGTAACTCGCTTCACGTGAAAGATGAAGAGATGCGGTTTTCATAATTAGATTCCCTATGTCCATATTAGTCTAAAAACAAATTTTTATTGATATTGGTTCATGGTAACCATGACTTTGAAATTTACGTGAACTTTAATTTATGCTAATTAAATGTACACGTGATGTGCACTTGGTATGTAACTCGCTTCACGTGAAAGATAAAGAGATGCGGTTTTCAAAATTAGATTCCCCATGTCCATATTAGTCTAAAAACAAATTTTTATTGATATTGGTTCATGGTAACCATGACTTTGAAATTTACGTGAACTTTAATTTATGCTAATTAAATGTACACGTGATGTGCACTTGGTATGTAACTCGCTTCACGTGAAAGATGAAGAAATGCGGTTTTCATAATTAGATTCCCTATGTCCATATTAGTCTAAAAACAAATTTTTATTGATATTGGTTCATGGTAACCATGACTTTGAAATTTACGTGAACTTCAATTTATGCTAATTAAATGTACACGTGATGTGCACTTGGTATGTAACTCGCTTCACGTGAAAGATGAAGAAATGCGGTTTTCATAATTAGATTCCCTATGTCCATATTAGTCTAAAAACAAATTTTTATTGATATTGGTTCATGGTAACCATGACTTTGAAATTTACGTGAACTTTAATTTATGCTAATTAAATGTACACGTGATGTGCACTTGGTATGTAACTCGCTTCACGTGAAAGATAAAGAGATGCGGTTTTCAAAATTAGATTCCACATGTCCATATTAGTCTAAAAACAAATTTCTATTGATATTGGTTCATGGTAACCATGACTTTGAAATTTACGTGAACTTCAATTTATGCTAATTAAATGTACACGTGATGTGCACTTGGTATGTAACTCGCTTCACGTGAAAGATAAAGAGATGCGGTTTTCAAAATTAGATTCCCCATGTCCATATTAGTCTAAAAACAAATTTTTATTGATATTGGTGCATGGTAACCATGACTTTGAAATTTACGTGAACTTTAATTTATGCTAATTAAATGTACACGTGATGTGCACTTGGTATGTAACTCGCTTCACGTGAAAGATAAAGAGATGCGGTTTTCAAAATTAGATTCCCCATGTCCATATTAGTCTAAAAACAAATTTTTATTGATATTGGTTCATGGTAACCATGACTTTGAAATTTACGTGAACTTTAATTTATGCTAATTAAATGTACACGTGATGTGCACTTGGTATGTAACTCGCTTCACGTGAAAGATAAAGAGATGCGGTTTTCAACATTAGATTCCCCATGTCCATATTAGTCTAAAAACAAATTTTTATTGATATTGGTGCATGGTAACCATGACTTTGAAATTTACGTGAACTTTAATTTATGCTAATTAAATGTACACGTGATGTGCACTTGGTATGTAACTCGCTTCACGTGAAAGATAAAGAGATGCGGTTTTCAACATTAGATTCCCCATGTCCATATTAGTCTAAAAACAAATTTTTATTGATATTGGTGCATGGTAACCATGACTTTGAATTTTAAGTGAACTTTAATTTATGCTAATGAAATGTACACGTGATGTGCACTTGGTATGTAACTCGCTTCACGTGAAAGATAAAGAGATGCGGTTTTCAACATTAGATTCCCCATGTCCATATTAGTCTAAAAACAAATTTTTATTGATATTGGTGCATGGTAACCATGACTTTGAATTTTAAGTGAACTTTAATTTATGCTAATGAAATGTACACGTGATGTGCACTTGGTATGTAACTCGCTTCACGTGAAAGATAAAGAGATGCGGTTTTCAACATTAGATTCCCCATGTCCATATTAGTCTAAAAACAAATTTTTATTGATATTGGTGCATGGTAACCATGACTTTGAATTTTACGTGAACTTTAATTTATGCTAATTAAATGTACACGTGATGTGCACTTGGTATGTAACTCGCTTCACGTGAAAGATAAAGTGATGCGGTTTTCAAAATTAGATTCCCCATGTCCATATTAGTCTAAAAACAAATTTTTATTGATATTGGTTCATGGTAACCATGACTTTGAAATTTACGTGAACTTTAATTTATGCTAATTAAATGTACACGTGATGTGCACTTGGTATGTAACTCGCTTCACGTGAAAGATAAAGAGATGCGGTTTTCAACATTAGATTCCCCATGTCCATATTAGTCTAAAAACAAATTTTTATTGATATTGGTGCATGGTAACCATGACTTTGAAATTTACGTGAACTTTAATTTATGCTAATTAAATGTACACGTGATGTGCACTTGGTATGTAACTCGCTTCACGTGAAAGATAAAGAGATGCGGTTTTCAACATTAGATTCCCCATGTCCATATTAGTCTAAAAACAAATTTTTATTGATATTGGTTCATGGTAACCATGACTTTGAAATTTACGTGAACTTTAATTTATGCTAATTAAATGTACACGTGATGTGCACTTGGTATGTAACTCGCTTCACGTGAAAGATAAAGAGATGCGGTTTTCAACATTAGATTCCCCATGTCCATATTAGTCTAAAAACAAATTTTTATTGATATTGGTGCATGGTAACCATGACTTTGAATTTTAAGTGAACTTTAATTTATGCTAATGAAATGTACACGTGATGTGCACTTGGTATGTAACTCGCTTCACGTGAAAGATAAAGAGATGCGGTTTTCAACATTAGATTCCCCATGTCCATATTAGTCTAAAAACAAATTTTTATTGATATTGGTGCATGGTAACCATGACTTTGAATTTTAAGTGAACTTTAATTTATGCTAATGAAATGTACACGTGATGTGCACTTGGTATGTAACTCGCTTCACGTGAAAGATAAAGTGATGCGGTTTTCAAAATTAGATTCCCCATGTCCATATTAGTCTAAAAACAAATTTTTATTGATATTGGTTCATGGTAACCATGACTTTGAAATTTACGTGAACTTTAATTTATGCTAATTAAATGTACACGTGATGTGCACTTGGTATGTAACTCGCTTCACGTGAAAGATAAAGAGATGCGGTTTTCAACATTAGATTCCCCATGTCCATATTAGTCTAAAAACAAATTTTTATTGATATTGGTGCATGGTAACCATGACTTTGAATTTTAAGTGAACTTTAATTTATGCTAATGAAATGTACACGTGATGTGCACTTGGTATGTAACTCGCTTCACGTGAAAGATAAAGAGATGCGGTTTTCAACATTAGATTCCCCATGTCCATATTAGTCTAAAAACAAATTTTTATTGATATTGGTGCATGGTAACCATGACTTTGAATTTTAAGTGAACTTTAATTTATGCTAATGAAATGTACACGTGATGTGCACTTGGTATGTAACTCGCTTCACGTGAAAGATAAAGTGATGCGGTTTTCAAAATTAGATTCCCCATGTCCATATTAGTCTAAAAACAAATTTTTATTGATATTGGTGCATGGTAACCATGACTTTGAAATTTACGTGAACTTTAATTTATGCTAATTAAATGTACACGTGATGTGCACTTGGTATGTAACTCGCTTCACGTGAAAGATAAAGTGATGCGGTTTTCAAAATTAGATTCCCCATGTCCATATTAGTCTAAAAACAAATTTGTATTGATATTGGTTCATGGTAACCATGACGTTGAAATTTACGTGAACTTTAATTTATGCTAATTAAATGTACACGTGATGTGCACTTGGTATGTAACTCGCTTCACGTGAAAGATAAAGAGATGCGGTTTTCAACATTAGATTCCCCATGTCCATATTAGTCTAAAAACAAATTTTTATTGATATTGGTGCATGGTAACAATGACTTTGAAATTTACGTGAACTTTAATTTATGCTAATTAAATGTACACGTGATGTGCACTTGGTATGTAACTCGCTTCACGTGAAAGATAAAGAGATGCGGTTTTCAAAATTAGATTCCCCATGTCCATATTAGTCTAAAAACAAATTTTTATTGATATTGGTTCATGGTAACCATGACTTTGAAATTTACGTGAACTTTAATTTATGCTAATTAAATGTACACGTGATGTGCACTTGGTATGTAACTCGCTTCACGTGAAAGATAAAGAGATGCGGTTTTCAACATTAGATTCCCCATGTCCATATTAGTCTAAAAACAAATTTTTATTGATATTGGTGCATGGTAACCATGACTTTGAATTTTAAGTGAACTTTAATTTATGCTAATGAAATGTACACGTGATGTGCACTTGGTATGTAACTCGCTTCACGTGAAAGATAAAGTGATGCGGTTTTCAAAATTAGATTCCCCATGTCCATATTAGTCTAAAAACAAATTTTTATTGATATTGGTGCATGGTAACCATGACTTTGAAATTTACGTGAACTTTAATTTATGCTAATTAAATGTACACGTGATGTGCACTTGGTATGTAACTCGCTTCATGTGAAAGATAAAGAGATGCGGTTTTCAACATTAGATTCCCCATGTCCATATTAGTCTAAAAACAAATTTTTATTGATATTGGTGCATGGTAACCATGACTTTGAATTTTACGTGAACTTTAATTTATGCTAATTAAATGTACACGTGATGTGCACTTGGTATGTAACTCGCTTCACGTGAAAGATAAAGTGATGCGGTTTTCAAAATTAGATTCCCCATGTCCATATTAGTCTAAAAACAAATTTTTATTGATATTGGTTCATGGTAACCATGACTTTGAAATTTACGTGAACTTTAATTTATGCTAATTAAATGTACACGTGATGTGCACTTGGTATGTAACTCGCTTCACGTGAAAGATAAAGAGATGCGGTTTTCAACATTAGATTCCCCATGTCCATATTAGTCTAAAAACAAATTTTTATTGATATTGGTGCATGGTAACCATGACTTTGAAATTTACGTGAACTTTAATTTATGCTAATTAAATGTACACGTGATGTGCACTTGGTATGTAACTCGCTTCACGTGAAAGATAAAGAGATGCGGTTTTCAACATTAGATTCCCCATGTCCATATTAGTCTAAAAACAAATTTTTATTGATATTGGTGCATGGTAACCATGACTTTGAAATTTACGTGAACTTTAATTTATGCTAATTAAATGTACACGTGATGTGCACTTGGTATGTAACTCGCTTCACGTGAAAGATAAAGTGATGCGGTTTTCAAAATTAGATTCCCCATGTCCATATTAGTCTAAAAACAAATTTGTATTGATATTGGTTCATGGTAACCATGACGTTGAAATTTACGTGAACTTTAATTTATGCTAATTAAATGTACACGTGATGTGCACTTGGTATGTAACTCGCTTCACGTGAAAGATAAAGAGATGCGGTTTTCAACATTAGATTCCCCATGTCCATATTAGTCTAAAAACAAATTTTTATTGATATTGGTGCATGGTAACAATGACTTTGAAATTTACGTGAACTTTAATTTATGCTAATTAAATGTACACGTGATGTGCACTTGGTATGTAACTCGCTTCACGTGAAAGATAAAGAGATGCGGTTTTCAAAATTAGATTCCCCATGTCCATATTAGTCTAAAAACAAATTTTTATTGATATTGGTTCATGGTAACCATGACTTTGAAATTTACGTGAACTTTAATTTATGCTAATTAAATGTACACGTGATGTGCACTTGGTATGTAACTCGCTTCACGTGAAAGATAAAGAGATGCGGTTTTCAACATTAGATTCCCCATGTCCATATTAGTCTAAAAACAAATTTTTATTGATATTGGTGCATGGTAACCATGACTTTGAAATTTACGTGAACTTTAATTTATGCTAATTAAATGTACACGTGATGTGCACTTGGTATGTAACTTGCTTCACGTGAAAGATGAAGAGATGCGGTTTTCAACATTAGATTCCCCATGTCCATATTAGTCTAAAAACAAATTTTTATTGATATTGGTGCATGGTAACCATGACTTTGAAATTTACGTGAACTTTAATTTATGCTAATTAAATGTACACGTGATGTGCACTTGGTATGTAACTCGCTTCACGTGAAAGATAAAGAGATGCGGTTTTCAAAATTTGATTCCCCATGTCCATATTAGTCTAAAAACAAATTTTTATTGATATTGGTGCATGGTAACAATGACTTTGAAATTTACGTGAACTTTAATTTATGCTAATTAAATGTACACGTGATGTGCACTTGGTATGTAACTCGCTCCACGTGAAAGATAAAGAGATGCGGTTTTCAACATTAGATTCCCCATGTCCATATTAGTCTAAAAACAAATTTTTATTGATATTGGTGCATGGTAACCATGACTTTGAATTTTAAGTGAACTTTAATTTATGCTAATTAAATGTACACGTGATGTGCACTTGGTATGTAACTCGCTTCACGTGAAAGATAAAGAGATGCGGTTTTCAACATTAGATTCCCCATGTCCATATTAGTCTAAAAACAAATTTTTATTGATATTGGTGCATGGTAACCATGACTTTGAAATTTACGTGAACTTTAATTTATGCTAATTAAATGTACACGTGATGTGCACTTGGTATGTAACTCGCTTCACGTGAAAGATAAAGAGATGCGGTTTTCAACATTAGATTCCCCATGTCCATATTAGTCTAAAAACAAATTTTTATTGATATTGGTGCATGGTAACCATGACTTTGAAATTTACGTGAACTTTAATTTATGCTAATTAAATGTACACGTGATGTGCACTTGGTATGTAACTCGCTTCACGTGAAAGATAAAGTGATGCGGTTTTCAAAATTAGATTCCCCATGTCCATATTAGTCTAAAAACAAATTTGTATTGATATTGGTTCATGGTAACCATGACGTTGAAATTTACGTGAACTTTAATTTATGCTAATTAAATGTACACGTGATGTGCACTTGGTATGTAACTCGCTTCACGTGAAAGATAAAGAGATGCGGTTTTCAACATTAGATTCCCCATGTCCATATTAGTCTAAAAACAAATTTTTATTGATATTGGTGCATGGTAACAATGACTTTGAAATTTACGTGAACTTTAATTTATGCTAATTAAATGTACACGTGATGTGCACTTGGTATGTAACTCGCTTCACGTGAAAGATAAAGAGATGCGGTTTTCAAAATTAGATTCCCCATGTCCATATTAGTCTAAAAACAAATTTTTATTGATATTGGTTCATGGTAACCATGACTTTGAAATTTACGTGAACTTTAATTTATGCTAATTAAATGTACACGTGATGTGCACTTGGTATGTAACTCGCTTCACGTGAAAGATAAAGAGATGCGGTTTTCAACATTAGATTCCCCATGTCCATATTAGTCTAAAAACAAATTTTTATTGATATTGGTGCATGGTAACCATGACTTTGAAATTTACGTGAACTTTAATTTATGCTAATTAAATGTACACGTGATGTGCACTTGGTATGTAACTTGCTTCACGTGAAAGATGAAGAGATGCGGTTTTCAACATTAGATTCCCCATGTCCATATTAGTCTAAAAACAAATTTTTATTGATATTGGTGCATGGTAACCATGACTTTGAAATTTACGTGAACTTTAATTTATGCTAATTAAATGTACACGTGATGTGCACTTGGTATGTAACTCGCTTCACGTGAAAGATAAAGAGATGCGGTTTTCAAAATTTGATTCCCCATGTCCATATTAGTCTAAAAACAAATTTTTATTGATATTGGTGCATGGTAACAATGACTTTGAAATTTACGTGAACTTTAATTTATGCTAATTAAATGTACACGTGATGTGCACTTGGTATGTAACTTGCTTCACGTGAAAGATGAAGAGATGCGGTTTTCAACATTAGATTCCCCATGTCCATATTAGTCTAAAAACAAATTTTTATTGATATTGGTGCATGGTAACCATGACTTTGAAATTTACGTGAACTTTAATTTATGCTAATTAAATGTACACGTGATGTGCACTTGGTATGTAACTCGCTTCACGTGAAAGATAAAGTGATGCGGTTTTCAAAATTAGATTCCCCATGTCCATATTAGTCTAAAAACAAATTTTTATTGATATTGGTTCATGGTAACCATGACTTTGAAATTTACGTGAACTTTAATTTATGCTAATTAAATGTACACGTGATGTGCACTTGGTATGTAACTCGCTTCACGTGAAAGATAAAGAGATGCGGTTTTCAACATTAGATTCCCCATGTCCATATTAGTCTAAAAACAAATTTTTATTGATATTGGTGCATGGTAACCATGACTTTGAAATTTACGTGAACTTTAATTTATGCTAATTAAATGTACACGTGATGTGCACTTGGTATGTAACTCGCTTCACGTGAAAGATAAAGAGATGCGGTTTTCAACATTAGATTCCCCATGTCCATATTAGTCTAAAAACAAATTTTTATTGATATTGGTGCATGGTAACCATGACTTTGAAATTTACGTGAACTTTAATTTATGCTAATTAAATGTACACGTGATGTGCACTTGGTATGTAACTCGCTTCACGTGAAAGATAAAGTGATGCGGTTTTCAAAATTAGATTCCCCATGTCCATATTAGTCTAAAAACAAATTTGTATTGATATTGGTTCATGGTAACCATGACGTTGAAATTTACGTGAACTTTAATTTATGCTAATTAAATGTACACGTGATGTGCACTTGGTATGTAACTCGCTTCACGTGAAAGATAAAGAGATGCGGTTTTCAACATTAGATTCCCCATGTCCATATTAGTCTAAAAACAAATTTTTATTGATATTGGTGCATGGTAACAATGACTTTGAAATTTACGTGAACTTTAATTTATGCTAATTAAATGTACACGTGATGTGCACTTGGTATGTAACTCGCTTCACGTGAAAGATAAAGAGATGCGGTTTTCAAAATTAGATTCCCCATGTCCATATTAGTCTAAAAATAAATTTTTATTGATATTGGTTCATGGTAACCATGACTTTGAAATTTACGTGAACTTTAATTTATGCTAATTAAATGTACACGTGATGTGCACTTGGTATGTAACTCGCTTCACGTGAAAGATAAAGAGATGCGGTTTTCAACATTAGATTCTTCATGTCCATATTAGTCTAAAAACAAATTTTTATTGATATTGGTGCATGGTAACCATGACTTTGAAATTTACGTGAACTTTAATTTATGCTAATTAAATGTACACGTGATGTGCACTTGGTATGTAACTTGCTTCACGTGAAAGATAAAGAGATGCGGTTTTCAACATTAGATTCCCCATGTCCATATTAGTCTAAAAACAAATTTTTATTGATATTGGTGCATGGTAACCATGACTTTGAAATTTACGTGAACTTTAATTTATGCTAATTAAATGTACACGTGATGTGCACTTGGTATGTAACTCGCTTCACGTGAAAGATAAAGTGATGCGGTTTTCAAAATTAGATTCCCCATGTCCATATTAGTCTAAAAACAAATTTTGTATTGATATTGGTTCATGGTAACCATGACTTTGAAATTTACGTGAACTTTAATTTATGCTAATTAAATGTACACGTGATGTGCACTTGGTATGTAACTCGCTTCACGTGAAAGATAAAGAGATGCGGTTTTCAAAATTTGATTCCCCATGTCCATATTAGTCTAAAAACAAATTTTTATTGATATTGGTTCATGGTAACCATGACTTTGAAATTTACGTGAACTTTAATTTATGCTAATTAAATGTACACGTGATGTGCACTTGGTATGTAACTCGCTTCACGTGAAAGATAAAGTGATGCGGTTTTCAAAATTAGATTCCCCATGTCCATATTAGTCTAAAAACAAATTTTTATTGATATTGGTTCATGGTAACCATGACTTTGAAATTTACGTGAACTTTAATTTATGCTAATTAAATGTACACGTGATGTGCACTTGGTATGTAACTCGCTTCACGTGAAAGATAAAGAGATGCGGTTTTCAAAATTTGATTTCCCATGTCCATATTAGTCTAAAAACAAATTTTTATTGATATTGGTTCATGGTAACCATGACTTTGAAATTTACGTGAACTTTAATTTATGCTAATTAAATGTACACGTGATGTGCACTTGGTATGTAACTCGCTTCACGTGAAAGATAAAGAAATGCGGTTTTCAACATTAGATTCCACATGTCCATATTAGTCTAAAAACTAATTTTTATTGATATTGGTGCATGGTAACCATGACTTTGAAATTTACGTGAACTTTAATTTATGCTAATTAAATGTAGACGTGATGTGCACTTGGTATGTAACTCGCTTCACGTGAAAGATAAAGAGATGCGGTTTTCAAAATTAGATTCCCCATGTCCATATTAGTCTAAAAACAAATTTTTATTGATATTGGTGCATGGTAACCATGACTTTGAAATTTACGTGAACTTTAATTTATGCTAATTAAATGTGCACGTGATGTGCACTTGGTATATAACTCGCTTCACGTGAAAGATAAAGAGATGCGGTTTTCAAAATTAGATTCCCCATGTCCATATTAGTCTAAAAACAAATTTTTATTGATATTGGTGCATGGTAACCATGACTTTGAAATTTACGTGAACTTTAATTTATGCTAATTAAATGTACACGTGATGTGCACTTGGTATGTAACTCGCTTCACGTGAAAGATAAAGAGATGCGGTTTTTAAAATTAGATTCCCCATGTCCATATTAGTCTAAAAACAAATTTTTATTGATATTGGTTAATGGTAACCATGACTTTGAAATTTACGTGAACTTTAATTTATGCTAATTAAATGTACACGTGATGTGCACTTGGTATGTAACTCGCTTCACGTGAAAGATAAAGAGATGCGGTTTTCAAAATTAGATTCCCCATGTCCATATTAGTCTAAAAACAAATTTTTATTGATATTGGTGCATGGTAACCATGACTTTGAAATTTACGTGAACTTTAATTTATGCTAATTAAATGTACACGTGATGTGCACTTGATATGTAACTCGCTTCACGTGAAAGATAAAGAGATGCGGTTTTCAAAATTAGATTCCCCATGTCCATATTAGTCTAAAAACAAATTTTTATTGATATTGGTTCATGGTAACCATGACTTTGAAATTTACGTGAACTTTAATTTATGCTAATTAAATGTACACGTGATGTGCACTTGGTATGTAACTCGCTTCACGTGAAAGATAAAGAGATGCGGTTTTCAAAATTAGATTCCCCATGTCCATATTAGTCTAAAAACAAATTTTTATTGATATTGGTTCATGGTAACCATGACTTTGAAATTTACGTGAACTTTAATTTATGCTAATTAAATGTACACGTGATGTGCACTTGGTATGTAACTCGCTTCACGTGAAAGATAAAGAGATGCGGTTTTCAAAATTAGATTCCCCATGTCCATATTAGTCTAAAAACAAATTTTTATTGATATTGGTTAATGGTAACCATGACTTTGAAATTTACGTGAACTTTAATTTATGCTAATTAAATGTACACGTGATGTGCACTTGGTATGTAACTCGCTTCACGTGAAAGATAAAGAGATGCGGTTTTCAAAATTAGATTCCCCATGTCCATATTAGTCTAAAAACAAATTTTTATTGATATTGGTGCATGGTAACCATGACTTTGAAATTTACGTGAACTTTAATTTATGCTAATTAAATGTACACGTGATGTGCACTTGGTATGTAACTCGCTTCACGTGGAAGATAAAGAGATGCGGTTTTCAAAATTAGATTCCCCATGTCCATATTAGTCTAAAAACAAATTTTTATTGATATTGGTTCATGGTAACCATGACTTTGAAATTTACGTGAACTTTAATTTATGCTAATTAAATGTACACGTGATGTGCACTTGGTATGTAACTCGCTTCACGTGGAAGATAAAGAGATGCGGTTTTCAAAATTAGATTCCCCATGTCCATATTAGTCTAAAAACAAATTTTTATTGATATTGGTGCATGGTAACCATGACTTTGAAATTTACGTGAACTTTAATTTATGCTAATTAAATGTACACGTGATGTGCACTTGGTATGTAACTCGCTGCACGTGAAAGATAAAGAGATGCGGTTTTCAAAATTAGATTCCCCATGTCCATATTAGTCTAAAAACAAATTTTTATTGATATTGGTTCATGGTAACCATGACTTTGAAATTTACGTGAACTTTAATTTATGCTAATTAAATGTACACGTGATGTGCACTTGGTATGTAACTCGCTTCACGTGAAAGATAAAGAGATGCGGTTTTCAAAATTAGATTCCCCATGTCCATATTAGTCTAAAAACAAATTTTTATTGATATTGGTGCATGGTAACCATGACTTTGAAATTTACGTGAACTTTAATTTATGCTAATTAAATGTACACGTGATGTGCACTTGGTATGTAACTCGCTTCACGTGAAAGATAAAGAGATGCGGTTTTCAAAATTAGATTCCCCATGTCCATATTAGTCTAAAAACAAATTTTTATTGATATTGGTTAATGGTAACCATGACTTTGAAATTTACGTGAACTTTAATTTATGCTAATTAAATGTACACGTGATGTGCACTTGATATGTAACTCGCTTCACGTGAAAGATAAAGAGATGCGGTTTTCAAAATTAGATTCCCCATGTCCATATTAGTCTAAAAACAAATTTTTATTGATATTGATGCATGGTAACCATGACTTTGAAATTTACGTGAACTTTAATTTATGCTAATTAAATGTACACGTGATGTGCACTTGGTATGTAACTCGCTTCACGTGAAAGATAAAGTGATGCGGTTTTCAAAATTAGATTCCCCATGTCCATATTAGTCTAAAAACAGATTTTTATTGATATTGGTGCATGGTAACCATGACTTTGAAATTTACGTGAACTTTAATTTATGCTAATTAAATGTACACGTGATGTGCACTTGGTATGTAACTCGCTTCACGTGAAAGATAAAGAGATGCGGTTTTCAAAATTTGATTCCCCATGTCCATATTAGTCTAAAAACAAATTTTTATTGATATTGGTTCATGGTAACCATGACTTTGAAATTTACGTGAACTTTAATTTATGCTAATTAAATGTACACGTGATGTGCACTTGGTATGTAACTCGCTTCACGTGAAAGATAAAGAGATGCGGTTTTCAACATTAGATTCTTCATGTCCATATTAGTCTAAAAACAAATTTTTATTGATATTGGTGCATGGTAACCATGACTTTGAAATTTACGTGAACTTTAATTTATGCTAATTAAATGTACACGTGATGTGCACTTGGTATGTAACTTGCTTCACGTGAAAGATAAAGAGATGCGGTTTTCAACATTAGATTCCCCATGTCCATATTAGTCTAAAAACAAATTTTTATTGATATTGGTGCATGGTAACCATGACTTTGAAATTTACGTGAACTTTAATTTATGCTAATTAAATGTACACGTGATGTGCACTTGGTATGTAACTCGCTTCACGTGAAAGATAAAGTGATGCGGTTTTCAAAATTAGATTCCCCATGTCCATATTAGTCTAAAAACAAATTTTGTATTGATATTGGTTCATGGTAACCATGACTTTGAAATTTACGTGAACTTTAATTTATGCTAATTAAATGTACACGTGATGTGCACTTGGTATGTAACTCGCTTCACGTGAAAGATAAAGAGATGCGGTTTTCAAAATTTGATTCCCCATGTCCATATTAGTCTAAAAACAAATTTTTATTGATATTGGTTCATGGTAACCATGACTTTGAAATTTACGTGAACTTTAATTTATGCTAATTAAATGTACACGTGATGTGCACTTGGTATGTAACTCGCTTCACGTGAAAGATAAAGTGATGCGGTTTTCAAAATTAGATTCCCCATGTCCATATTAGTCTAAAAACAAATTTTTATTGATATTGGTTCATGGTAACCATGACTTTGAAATTTACGTGAACTTTAATTTATGCTAATTAAATGTACACGTGATGTGCACTTGGTATGTAACTCGCTTCACGTGAAAGATAAAGAGATGCGGTTTTCAAAATTTGATTTCCCATGTCCATATTAGTCTAAAAACAAATTTTTATTGATATTGGTTCATGGTAACCATGACTTTGAAATTTACGTGAACTTTAATTTATGCTAATTAAATGTACACGTGATGTGCACTTGGTATGTAACTCGCTTCACGTGAAAGATAAAGAAATGCGGTTTTCAACATTAGATTCCACATGTCCATATTAGTCTAAAAACTAATTTTTATTGATATTGGTTCATGGTAACCATGACTTTGAAATTTACGTGAACTTTAATTTATGCTAATTAAATGTACACGTGATGTGCACTTGGTATGTAACTCGCTTCACGTGAAAGATAAAGAGATGCGGTTTTCAAAATTAGATTCCCCATGTCCATATTAGTCTAAAAACAAATTTTTATTGATATTGGTGCATGGTAACCATGACTTTGAAATTTACGTGAACTTTAATTTATGCTAATTAAATGTACACGTGATGTGCACTTGGTATGTAACTCGCTTCACGTGAAAGATAAAGAGATGCGGTTTTCAAAATTAGATTCCCCATGTCCATATTAGTCTAAAAACAAATTTTTATTGATATTGGTTAATGGTAACCATGACTTTGAAATTTACGTGAACTTTAATTTATGCTAATTAAATGTACACGTGATGTGCACTTGATATGTAACTCGCTTCACGTGAAAGATAAAGAGATGCGGTTTTCAAAATTAGATTCCCCATGTCCATATTAGTCTAAAAACAAATTTTTATTGATATTGATGCATGGTAACCATGACTTTGAAATTTACGTGAACTTTAATTTATGCTAATTAAATGTACACGTGATGTGCACTTGGTATGTAACTCGCTTCACGTGAAAGATAAAGTGATGCGGTTTTCAAAATTAGATTCCCCATGTCCATATTAGTCTAAAAACAGATTTTTATTGATATTGGTGCATGGTAACCATGACTTTGAAATTTACGTGAACTTTAATTTATGCTAATTAAATGTACACGTGATGTGCACTTGGTATGTAACTCGCTTCACGTGAAAGATAAAGAGATGCGGTTTTCAAAATTTGATTCCCCATGTCCATATTAGTCTAAAAACAAATTTTTATTGATATTGGTTCATGGTAACCATGACTTTGAAATTTACGTGAACTTTAATTTATGCTAATTAAATGTACACGTGATGTGCACTTGGTATGTAACTCGCTTCACGTGAAAGATAAAGAGATGCGGTTTTCAAAATTAGATTCCCCATGTCCATATTAGTCTAAAAACAAATTTTTATTGATATTGGTTAATGGTAACCATGACTTTGAAATTTACGTGAACTTTAATTTATGCTAATTAAATGTACACGTGATGTGCACTTGGTATGTAACTCGCTTCACGTGAAAGATAAAGAGATGCGGTTTTCAAAATTAGATTCCCCATGTCCATATTAGTCTAAAAACAAATTTTTATTGATATTGGTGCATGGTAACCATGACTTTGAAATTTACGTGAACTTTAATTTATGCTAATTAAATGTACACGTGATGTGCACTTGGTATGTAACTCGCTTCACGTGGAAGATAAAGAGATGCGGTTTTTAAAATTAGATTCCCCATGTCCATATTAGTCTAAAAACAAATTTTTATTGATATTGGTTCATGGTAACCATGACTTTGAAATTTACGTGAACTTTAATTTATGCTAATTAAATGTACACGTGATGTGCACTTGGTATGTAACTCGCTTCACGTGGAAGATAAAGAGATGCGGTTTTCAAAATTAGATTCCCCATGTCCATATTAGTCTAAAAACAAATTTTTATTGATATTGGTGCATGGTAACCATGACTTTGAAATTTACGTGAACTTTAATTTATGCTAATTAAATGTACACGTGATGTGCACTTGGTATGTAACTCGCTGCACGTGAAAGATAAAGAGATGCGGTTT
Organism: Auanema rhodensis; assembly: GCA_964057225.1. Lineage (NCBI taxonomy): Eukaryota > Metazoa > Nematoda > Chromadorea > Rhabditida > Rhabditidae > Auanema > Auanema rhodense. The sequence continues at coordinate 333,827 of OZ059899.1, read as the reverse complement.
TCAAAATTAGATTCCCCATGTCCATATTAGTCTAAAAACAAATTTTTATTGATATTGGTTCATGGTAACCATGACTTTGAAATTTACGTGAACTTTAATTTATGCTAATTAAATGTACACGTGATGTGCACTTGGTATGTAACTCGCTTCACGTGAAAGATAAAGAGATGCGGTTTTCAAAATTAGATTCCCCATGTCCATATTAGTCTAAAAACAAATTTTTATTGATATTGGTGCATGGTAACCATGACTTTGAAATTTACGTGAACTTTAATTTATGCTAATTAAATGTACACGTGATGTGCACTTGGTATGTAACTCGCTTCACGTGAAAGATAAAGAGATGCGGTTTTCAAATTTAGATTCCCCATGTCCATATTAGTCTAAAAACAAATTTTTATTGATATTGGTTAATGGTAACCATGACTTTGAAATTTACGTGAACTTTAATTTATGCTAATTAAATGTACACGTGATGTGCACTTGATATGTAACTCGCTTCACGTGAAAGATAAAGAGATGCGGTTTTCAAAATTAGATTCCCCATGTCCATATTAGTCTAAAAACAAATTTTTATTGATATTGATGCATGGTAACCATGACTTTGAAATTTACGTGAACTTTAATTTATGCTAATTAAATGTACACGTGATGTGCACTTGGTATGTAACTCGCTTCACGTGAAAGATAAAGTGATGCGGTTTTCAAAATTAGATTCCCCATGTCCATATTAGTCTAAAAACAGATTTTTATTGATATTGGTGCATGGTAACCATGACTTTGAAATTTACGTGAACTTTAATTTATGCTAATTAAATGTACACGTGATGTGCACTTGGTATGTAACTCGCTTCACGTGAAAGATAAAGAGATGCGGTTTTCAAAATTAGATTCCCCATGTCCATATTAGTCTAAAAACAAATTTTTATTGATATTGGTGCATGGTAACCATGACTTTGAAATTTACGTGAACTTTAATTTATGCTAATTAAATGTACACGTGATGTGCACTTGATATGTAACTCGCTTCACGTGAAAGATAAAGAGATACGGTTTTCAAAATTAGATTCCCCATGTCCATATTAGTCTAAAAACAAATTTTTATTGATATTGGTTCATGGTAACCATGACTTTGAAATTTACGTGAACTTTAATTTATGCTAATTAAATGTACACGTGATGTGCACTTGGTATGTAACTCGCTTCACGTGAAAGATAAAGAGATGCGGTTTTCAAAATTAGATTCCCCATGTCCATATTAGTCTAAAAACAAATTTTTATTGATATTGGTTCATGGTAACCATGACTTTGAAATTTACGTGAACTTTAATTTATGCTAATTAAATGTACACGTGATGTGCACTTGGTATGTAACTCGCTTCACGTGAAAGATAAAGAGATGCGGTTTTCAAAATTAGATTCCCCATGTCCATATTAGTCTAAAAACAAATTTTTATTGATATTGGTTAATGGTAACCATGACTTTGAAATTTACGTGAACTTTAATTTATGCTAATTAAATGTACACGTGATGTGCACTTGGTATGTAACTCGCTTCACGTGAAAGATAAAGAGATGCGGTTTTCAAAATTAGATTCCCCATGTCCATATTAGTCTAAAAACAAATTTTTATTGATATTGGTGCATGGTAACCATGACTTTGAAATTTACGTGAACTTTAATTTATGCTAATTAAATGTACACGTGATGTGCACTTGGTATGTAACTCGCTTCACGTGGAAGATAAAGAGATGCGGTTTTCAAAATTAGATTCCCCATGTCCATATTAGTCTAAAAACAAATTTTTATTGATATTGGTTCATGGTAACCATGACTTTGAAATTTACGTGAACTTTAATTTATGCTAATTAAATGTACACGTGATGTGCACTTGGTATGTAACTCGCTTCACGTGGAAGATAAAGAGATGCGGTTTTCAAAATTAGATTCCCCATGTCCATATTAGTCTAAAAACAAATTTTTATTGATATTGGTGCATGGTAACCATGACTTTGAAATTTACGTGAACTTTAATTTATGCTAATTAAATGTACACGTGATGTGCACTTGGTATGTAACTCGCTGCACGTGAAAGATAAAGAGATGCGGTTTTCAAAATTAGATTCCCCATGTCCATATTAGTCTAAAAACAAATTTTTATTGATATTGGTGCATGGTAACCATGACTTTGAAATTTACGTGAACTTTAATTTATGCTAATTAAATGTACACGTGATGTGCACTTGATATGTAACTCGCTTCACGTGAAAGATAAAGAGATGCGGTTTTCAAAATTAGATTCCCCATGTCCATATTAGTCTAAAAACAAATTTTTATTGATATTGGTTCATGGTAACCATGACTTTGAAATTTACGTGAACTTTAATTTATGCTAATTAAATGTACACGTGATGTGCACTTGGTATGTAACTCGCTTCACGTGAAAGATAAAGAGATGCGGTTTTCAAAATTAGATTCCCCATGTCCATATTAGTCTAAAAACAAATTTTTATTGATATTGGTTCATGGTAACCATGACTTTGAAATTTACGTGAACTTTAATTTATGCTAATTAAATGTACACGTGATGTGCACTTGGTATGTAACTCGCTTCACGTGAAAGATAAAGAGATGCGGTTTTCAAAATTAGATTCCCCATGTCCATATTAGTCTAAAAACAAATTTTTATTGATATTGGTTAATGGTAACCATGACTTTGAAATTTACGTGAACTTTAATTTATGCTAATTAAATGTACACGTGATGTGCACTTGGTATGTAACTCGCTTCACGTGAAAGATAAAGAGATGCGGTTTTCAAAATTAGATTCCCCATGTCCATATTAGTCTAAAAACAAATTTTTATTGATATTGGTGCATGGTAACCATGACTTTGAAATTTACGTGAACTTTAATTTATGCTAATTAAATGTACACGTGATGTGCACTTGGTATGTAACTCGCTTCACGTGGAAGATAAAGAGATGCGGTTTTCAAAATTAGATTCCCCATGTCCATATTAGTCTAAAAACAAATTTCTATTGATATTGGTTCATGGTAACCATGACTTTGAAATTTACGTGAACTTTAATTTATGCTAATTAAATGTACACGTGATGTGCACTTGGTATGTAACTCGCTTCACGTGGAAGATAAAGAGATGCGGTTTTCAAAATTAGATTCCCCATGTCCATATTAGTCTAAAAACAAATTTTTATTGATATTGGTGCATGGTAACCATGACTTTGAAATTTACGTGAACTTTAATTTATGCTAATTAAATGTACACGTGATGTGCACTTGGTATGTAACTCGCTGCACGTGAAAGATAAAGAGATGCGGTTTTCAAAATTAGATTCCCCATGTCCATATTAGTCTAAAAACAAATTTTTATTGATATTGGTTCATGGTAACCATGACTTTGAAATTTACGTGAACTTTAATTTATGCTAATTAAATGTACACATGATGTGCACTTGGTATGTAACTCGCTTCACGTGAAAGATAAAGAGATGCGGTTTTCAAAATTAGATTCCCCATGTCCATATTAGTCTAAAAACAAATTTTTATTGATATTGGTGCATGGTAACCATGACTTTGAAATTTACGTGAACTTTAATTTATGCTAATTAAATGTACACGTGATGTGCACTTGGTATGTAACTCGCTTCACGTGAAAGATAAAGAGATGCGGTTTTCAAAATTAGATTCCCCATGTCCATATTAGTCTAAAAACAAATTTTTATTGATATTGGTTAATGGTAACCATGACTTTGAAATTTACGTGAACTTTAATTTATGCTAATTAAATGTACACGTGATGTGCACTTGATATGTAACTCGCTTCACGTGAAAGATAAAGAGATGCGGTTTTCAAAATTAGATTCCCCATGTCCATATTAGTCTAAAAACAAATTTTTATTGATATTGATGCATGGTAACCATGACTTTGAAATTTACGTGAACTTTAATTTATGCTAATTAAATGTACACGTGATGTGCACTTGGTATGTAACTCGCTTCACGTGAAAGATAAAGTGATGCGGTTTTCAAAATTAGATTCCCCATGTCCATATTAGTCTAAAAACAGATTTTTATTGATATTGGTGCATGGTAACCATGACTTTGAAATTTACGTGAACTTTAATTTATGCTAATTAAATGTACACGTGATGTGCACTTGGTATGTAACTCGCTTCACGTGAAAGATAAAGAGATGCGGTTTTCAAAATTTGATTCCCCATGTCCATATTAGTCTAAAAACAAATTTTTATTGATATTGGTTCATGGTAACCATGACTTTGAAATTTACGTGAACTTTAATTTATGCTAATTAAATGTACACGTGATGTGCACTTGGTATGTAACTCGCTTCACGTGAAAGATAAAGAGATGCGGTTTTCAAAATTAGATTCCCCATGTCCATATTAGTCTAAAAACAAATTTTTATTGATATTGGTTCATGGTAACCATGACTTTGAAATTTACGTGAACTTTAATTTATGCTAATTAAATGTACACGTGATGTGCACTTGGTATGTAACTCGCTTCACGTGAAAGATAAAGAGATGCGGTTTTCAAAATTAGATTCCCCATGTCCATATTAGTCTAAAAACAAATTTTTATTGATATTGGTTAATGGTAACCATGACTTTGAAATTTACGTGAACTTTAATTTATGCTAATTAAATGTACACGTGATGTGCACTTGGTATGTAACTCGCTTCACGTGAAAGATAAAGAGATGCGGTTTTCAAAATTAGATTCCCCATGTCCATATTAGTCTAAAAACAAATTTTTATTGATATTGGTGCATGGTAACCATGACTTTGAAATTTACGTGAACTTTAATTTATGCTAATTAAATGTACACGTGATGTGCACTTGGTATGTAACTCGCTTCACGTGGAAGATAAAGAGATGCGGTTTTTAAAATTAGATTCCCCATGTCCATATTAGTCTAAAAACAAATTTTTATTGATATTGGTTCATGGTAACCATGACTTTGAAATTTACGTGAACTTTAATTCATGCTAATTAAATGTACACGTGATGTGCACTTGGTATGTAACTCGCTTCACGTGGAAGATAAAGAGATGCGGTTTTCAAAATTAGATTCCCCATGTCCATATTAGTCTAAAAACAAATTTTTATTGATATTGGTGCATGGTAACCATGACTTTGAAATTTACGTGAACTTTAATTTATGCTAATTAAATGTACACGTGATGTGCACTTGGTATGTAACTCGCTGCACGTGAAAGATAAAGAGATGCGGTTTTCAAAATTAGATTCCCCATGTCCATATTAGTCTAAAAACAAATTTTTATTGATATTGGTTCATGGTAACCATGACTTTGAAATTTACGTGAACTTTAATTTATGCTAATTAAATGTACACGTGATGTGCACTTGGTATGTAACTCGCTTCACGTGAAAGATAAAGAGATGCGGTTTTCAAAATTAGATTCCCCATGTCCATATTAGTCTAAAAACAAATTTTTATTGATATTGGTGCATGGTAACCATGACTTTGAAATTTACGTGAACTTTAATTTATGCTAATTAAATGTACACGTGATGTGCACTTGGTATGTAACTCGCTTCACGTGAAAGATAAAGAGATGCGGTTTTCAAATTTAGATTCCCCATGTCCATATTAGTCTAAAAACAAATTTTTATTGATATTGGTTAATGGTAACCATGACTTTGAAATTTACGTGAACTTTAATTTATGCTAATTAAATGTACACGTGATGTGCACTTGATATGTAACTCGCTTCACGTGAAAGATAAAGAGATGCGGTTTTCAAAATTAGATTCCCCATGTCCATATTAGTCTAAAAACAAATTTTTATTGATATTGATGCATGGTAACCATGACTTTGAAATTTACGTGAACTTTAATTTATGCTAATTAAATGTACACGTGATGTGCACTTGGTATGTAACTCGCTTCACGTGAAAGATAAAGTGATGCGGTTTTCAAAATTAGATTCCCCATGTCCATATTAGTCTAAAAACAGATTTTTATTGATATTGGTGCATGGTAACCATGACTTTGAAATTTACGTGAACTTTAATTTATGCTAATTAAATGTACACGTGATGTGCACTTGGTATGTAACTCGCTTCACGTGGAAGATAAAGAGATGCGGTTTTCAAAATTAGATTCCCCATGTCCATATTAGTCTAAAAACAAATTTTTATTGATATTGGTGCATGGTAACCATGACTTTGAAATTTACGTGAACTTTAATTTATGCTAATTAAATGTACACGTGATGTGCACTTGGTATGTAACTCGCTGCACGTGAAAGATAAAGAGATGCGGTTTTCAAAATTAGATTCCCCATGTCCATATTAGTCTAAAAACAAATTTTTATTGATATTGGTGCATGGTAACCATGACTTTGAAATTTACGTGAACTTTAATTTATGCTAATTAAATGTACACGTGATGTGCACTTGATATGTAACTCGCTTCACGTGAAAGATAAAGAGATGCGGTTTTCAAAATTAGATTCCCCATGTCCATATTAGTCTAAAAACAAATTTTTATTGATATTGGTTCATGGTAACCATGACTTTGAAATTTACGTGAACTTTAATTTATGCTAATTAAATGTACACGTGATGTGCACTTGGTATGTAACTCGCTTCACGTGAAAGATAAAGAGATGCGGTTTTCAAAATTAGATTCCCCATGTCCATATTAGTCTAAAAACAAATTTTTATTGATATTGGTTCATGGTAACCATGACTTTGAAATTTACGTGAACTTTAATTTATGCTAATTAAATGTACACGTGATGTGCACTTGGTATGTAACTCGCTTCACGTGAAAGATAAAGAGATGCGGTTTTCAAAATTAGATTCCCCATGTCCATATTAGTCTAAAAACAAATTTTTATTGATATTGGTTAATGGTAACCATGACTTTGAAATTTACGTGAACTTTAATTTATGCTAATTAAATGTACACGTGATGTGCACTTGGTATGTAACTCGCTTCACGTGAAAGATAAAGAGATGCGGTTTTCAAAATTAGATTCCCCATGTCCATATTAGTCTAAAAACAAATTTTTATTGATATTGGTGCATGGTAACCATGACTTTGAAATTTACGTGAACTTTAATTTATGCTAATTAAATGTACACGTGATGTGCACTTGGTATGTAACTCGCTTCACGTGGAAGATAAAGAGATGCGGTTTTCAAAATTAGATTCCCCATGTCCATATTAGTCTAAAAACAAATTTCTATTGATATTGGTTCATGGTAACCATGACTTTGAAATTTACGTGAACTTTAATTTATGCTAATTAAATGTACACGTGATGTGCACTTGGTATGTAACTCGCTTCACGTGGAAGATAAAGAGATGCGGTTTTCAAAATTAGATTCCCCATGTCCATATTAGTCTAAAAACAAATTTTTATTGATATTGGTGCATGGTAACCATGACTTTGAAATTTACGTGAACTTTAATTTATGCTAATTAAATGTACACGTGATGTGCACTTGGTATGTAACTCGCTGCACGTGAAAGATAAAGAGATGCGGTTTTCAAAATTAGATTCCCCATGTCCATATTAGTCTAAAAACAAATTTTTATTGATATTGGTTCATGGTAACCATGACTTTGAAATTTACGTGAACTTTAATTTATGCTAATTAAATGTACACATGATGTGCACTTGGTATGTAACTCGCTTCACGTGAAAGATAAAGAGATGCGGTTTTCAAAATTAGATTCCCCATGTCCATATTAGTCTAAAAACAAATTTTTATTGATATTGGTGCATGGTAACCATGACTTTGAAATTTACGTGAACTTTAATTTATGCTAATTAAATGTACACGTGATGTGCACTTGGTATGTAACTCGCTTCACGTGAAAGATAAAGAGATGCGGTTTTCAAAATTAGATTCCCCATGTCCATATTAGTCTAAAAACAAATTTTTATTGATATTGGTTAATGGTAACCATGACTTTGAAATTTACGTGAACTTTAATTTATGCTAATTAAATGTACACGTGATGTGCACTTGATATGTAACTCGCTTCACGTGAAAGATAAAGAGATGCGGTTTTCAAAATTAGATTCCCCATGTCCATATTAGTCTAAAAACAAATTTTTATTGATATTGATGCATGGTAACCATGACTTTGAAATTTACGTGAACTTTAATTTATGCTAATTAAATGTACACGTGATGTGCACTTGGTATGTAACTCGCTTCACGTGAAAGATAAAGTGATGCGGTTTTCAAAATTAGATTCCCCATGTCCATATTAGTCTAAAAACAGATTTTTATTGATATTGGTGCATGGTAACCATGACTTTGAAATTTACGTGAACTTTAATTTATGCTAATTAAATGTACACGTGATGTGCACTTGGTATGTAACTCGCTTCACGTGAAAGATAAAGAGATGCGGTTTTCAAAATTTGATTCCCCATGTCCATATTAGTCTAAAAACAAATTTTTATTGATATTGGTTCATGGTAACCATGACTTTGAAATTTACGTGAACTTTAATTTATGCTAATTAAATGTACACGTGATGTGCACTTGGTATGTAACTCGCTTCACGTGAAAGATAAAGAGATGCGGTTTTCAAAATTAGATTCCCCATGTCCATATTAGTCTAAAAACAAATTTTTATTGATATTGGTTCATGGTAACCATGACTTTGAAATTTACGTGAACTTTAATTTATGCTAATTAAATGTACACGTGATGTGCACTTGGTATGTAACTCGCTTCACGTGAAAGATAAAGAGATGCGGTTTTCAAAATTAGATTCCCCATGTCCATATTAGTCTAAAAACAAATTTTTATTGATATTGGTTAATGGTAACCATGACTTTGAAATTTACGTGAACTTTAATTTATGCTAATTAAATGTACACGTGATGTGCACTTGGTATGTAACTCGCTTCACGTGAAAGATAAAGAGATGCGGTTTTCAAAATTAGATTCCCCATGTCCATATTAGTCTAAAAACAAATTTTTATTGATATTGGTGCATGGTAACCATGACTTTGAAATTTACGTGAACTTTAATTTATGCTAATTAAATGTACACGTGATGTGCACTTGGTATGTAACTCGCTTCACGTGGAAGATAAAGAGATGCGGTTTTTAAAATTAGATTCCCCATGTCCATATTAGTCTAAAAACAAATTTTTATTGATATTGGTTCATGGTAACCATGACTTTGAAATTTACGTGAACTTTAATTCATGCTAATTAAATGTACACGTGATGTGCACTTGGTATGTAACTCGCTTCACGTGGAAGATAAAGAGATGCGGTTTTCAAAATTAGATTCCCCATGTCCATATTAGTCTAAAAACAAATTTTTATTGATATTGGTGCATGGTAACCATGACTTTGAAATTTACGTGAACTTTAATTTATGCTAATTAAATGTACACGTGATGTGCACTTGGTATGTAACTCGCTGCACGTGAAAGATAAAGAGATGCGGTTTTCAAAATTAGATTCCCCATGTCCATATTAGTCTAAAAACAAATTTTTATTGATATTGGTTCATGGTAACCATGACTTTGAAATTTACGTGAACTTTAATTTATGCTAATTAAATGTACACGTGATGTGCACTTGGTATGTAACTCGCTTCACGTGAAAGATAAAGAGATGCGGTTTTCAAAATTAGATTCCCCATGTCCATATTAGTCTAAAAACAAATTTTTATTGATATTGGTGCATGGTAACCATGACTTTGAAATTTACGTGAACTTTAATTTATGCTAATTAAATGTACACGTGATGTGCACTTGGTATGTAACTCGCTTCACGTGAAAGATAAAGAGATGCGGTTTTCAAATTTAGATTCCCCATGTCCATATTAGTCTAAAAACAAATTTTTATTGATATTGGTTAATGGTAACCATGACTTTGAAATTTACGTGAACTTTAATTTATGCTAATTAAATGTACACGTGATGTGCACTTGATATGTAACTCGCTTCACGTGAAAGATAAAGAGATGCGGTTTTCAAAATTAGATTCCCCATGTCCATATTAGTCTAAAAACAAATTTTTATTGATATTGATGCATGGTAACCATGACTTTGAAATTTACGTGAACTTTAATTTATGCTAATTAAATGTACACGTGATGTGCACTTGGTATGTAACTCGCTTCACGTGAAAGATAAAGTGATGCGGTTTTCAAAATTAGATTCCCCATGTCCATATTAGTCTAAAAACAGATTTTTATTGATATTGGTGCATGGTAACCATGACTTTGAAATTTACGTGAACTTTAATTTATGCTAATTAAATGTACACGTGATGTGCACTTGGTATGTAACTCGCTTCACGTGAAAGATAAAGAGATGCGGTTTTCAAAATTAGATTCCCCATGTACATATTAGTCTAAAAACAAATTTTTATTGATATTGGTTCATGGTAACCATGACTTTGAAATTTACGTGAACTTTAATTTATGCTAATTAAATGTACACGTGATGTGCACTTGGTATGTAACTCGCTTCACGTGGAAGATAAAGAGATGCGGTTTTCAAAATTAGATTCCCCATGTCCATATTAGTCTAAAAACAAATTTTTATTGATATTGGTGCATGGTAACCATGACTTTGAAATTTACGTGAACTTTAATTTATGCTAATTAAATGTACACGTGATGTGCACTTGGTATGTAACTCGCTTCACGTGGAAGATAAAGAGATGCGGTTTTCAAAATTAGATTCCCCATGTCCATATTAGTCTAAAAACAAATTTTTATTGATATTGGTGCATGGTAACCATGACTTTGAAATTTACGTGAACTTTAATTTATGCTAATTAAATGTACACGTGATGTGCACTTGGTATGTAACTCGCTTCACGTGAAAGATAAAGAGATGCGGTTTTCAAAATTAGATTCCCCATGTCCATATTAGTCTAAAAACAAATTTTTATTGATATTGGTGCATGGTAACCATGACTTTGAAATTTACGTGAACTTTAATTTATGCTAATTAAATGTACACGTGATGTGCACTTGATATGTAACTCGCTTCACGTGAAAGATAAAGAGATGCGGTTTTCAAAATTTGATTCCCCATGTCCATATTAGTCTAAAAACAAATTTTTATTGATATTGGTTCATGGTAACCATGACTTTGAAATTTACGTGAACTTTAATTTATGCTAATTAAATGTACACGTGATGTGCACTTGGTATGTAACTCGCTTCACGTGAAAGATAAAGAGATGCGGTTTTCAAAATTAGATTCCCCATGTCCATATTAGTCTAAAAACAAATTTTTATTGATATTGGTTCATGGTAACCATGACTTTGAAATTTACGTGAACTTTAATTTATGCTAATTAAATGTACACGTGATGTGCACTTGGTATGTAACTCGCTTCACGTGGAAGATAAAGAGATGCGGTTTTTAAAATTAGATTCCCCATGTCCATATTAGTCTAAAAACAAATTTTTATTGATATTGGTTCATGGTAACCATGACTTTGAAATTTACGTGAACTTTAATTTATGCTAATTAAATGTACACGTGATGTGCACTTGGTATGTAACTCGCTTCACGTGGAAGATAAAGAGATGCGGTTTTCAAAATTAGATTCCCCATGTCCATATTAGTCTAAAAACAAATTTTTATTGATATTGGTGCATGGTAACCATGACTTTGAAATTTACGTGAACTTTAATTTATGCTAATTAAATGTACACGTGATGTGCACTTGGTATGTAACTCGCTGCACGTGAAAGATAAAGAGATGCGGTTTTCAAAATTAGATTCCCCATGTCCATATTAGTCTAAAAACAAATTTTTATTGATATTGGTTCATGGTAACCATGACTTTGAAATTTACGTGAACTTTAATTTATGCTAATTAAATGTACACGTGATGTGCACTTGGTATGTAACTCGCTTCACGTGAAAGATAAAGAGATGCGGTTTTCAAAATTAGATTCCCCATGTCCATATTAGTCTAAAAACAAATTTTTATTGATATTGGTGCATGGTAACCATGACTTTGAAATTTACGTGAACTTTAATTTATGCTAATTAAATGTACACGTGATGTGCACTTGGTATGTAACTCGCTTCACGTGAAAGATAAAGAGATGCGGTTTTCAAATTTAGATTCCCCATGTCCATATTAGTCTAAAAACAAATTTTTATTGATATTGGTTAATGGTAACCATGACTTTGAAATTTACGTGAACTTTAATTTATGCTAATTAAATGTACACGTGATGTGCACTTGATATGTAACTCGCTTCACGTGAAAGATAAAGAGATGCGGTTTTCAAAATTAGATTCCCCATGTCCATATTAGTCTAAAAACAAATTTTTATTGATATTGATGCATGGTAACCATGACTTTGAAATTTACGTGAACTTTAATTTATGCTAATTAAATGTACACGTGATGTGCACTTGGTATGTAACTCGCTTCACGTGAAAGATAAAGTGATGCGGTTTTCAAAATTAGATTCCCCATGTCCATATTAGTCTAAAAACAGATTTTTATTGATATTGGTGCATGGTAACCATGACTTTGAAATTTACGTGAACTTTAATTTATGCTAATTAAATGTACACGTGATGTGCACTTGGTATGTAACTCGCTTCACGTGAAAGATAAAGAGATGCGGTTTTCAAAATTAGATTCCCCATGTACATATTAGTCTAAAAACAAATTTTTATTGATATTGGTTCATGGTAACCATGACTTTGAAATTTACGTGAACTTTAATTTATGCTAATTAAATGTACACGTGATGTGCACTTGGTATGTAACTCGCTTCACGTGGAAGATAAAGAGATGCGGTTTTCAAAATTAGATTCCCCATGTCCATATTAGTCTAAAAACAAATTTTTATTGATATTGGTGCATGGTAACCATGACTTTGAAATTTACGTGAACTTTAATTAATGCTAATTAAATGTACACGTGATGTGCACTTGGTATGTAACTCGCTTCACGTGGAAGATAAAGAGATGCGGTTTTCAAAATTAGATTCCCCATGTCCATATTAGTCTAAAAACAAATTTTTATTGATATTGGTGCATGGTAACCATGACTTTGAAATTTACGTGAACTTTAATTTATGCTAATTAAATGTACACGTGATGTGCACTTGGTATGTAACTCGCTTCACGTGAAAGATAAAGAGATGCGGTTTTCAAAATTAGATTCCCCATGTCCATATTAGTCTAAAAACAAATTTTTATTGATATTGGTGCATGGTAACCATGACTTTGAAATTTACGTGAACTTTAATTTATGCTAATTAAATGTACACGTGATGTGCACTTGATATGTAACTCGCTTCACGTGAAAGATAAAGAGATGCGGTTTTCAAAATTAGATTCCCCATGTCCATATTAGTCTAAAAACAAATTTTTATTGATATTGGTGCATGGTATCCATGACTTTGAAATTTACGTGAACTTTAATTTATGCTAATTAAATGTACACGTGATGTGCACTTGGTATGTAACTCGCTTCACGTGAAAGATAAAGAGATGCGGTTTTCAAAATTAGATTCCCCATGTCCATATTAGTCTAAAAACAGATTTTTATTGATATTGGTGCATGGTAACCATGACTTTGAAATTTACGTGAACTTTAAGTTATGCTAATTAAATGTACACGTGATGTGCACTTGGTATGTAACTCGCTTCACGTGAAAGATAAAGAGATGCGGTTTTCAAAATTAGATTCCCCATGTACATATTAGTCTAAAAACAAATTTTTATTGATATTGGTTCATGGTAACCATGACTTTGAAATTTACGTGAACTTTAATTTATGCTAATTAAATGTACACGTGATGTACACTTGGTATGTAACTCGCTTCACGTGGAAGATAAAGAGATGCGGTTTTCAAAATTAGATTCCCCATGTCCATATTAGTCTAAAAACAAATTTTTATTGATATTGGTGCATGGTAACCATGACTTTGAAATTTACGTGAACTTTAATTTATGCTAATTAAATGTACACGTGATGTGCACTTGGTATGTAACTCGCTTCACGTGAAAGATGAAGAGATGCGGTTTTCAAAATTAGATTCCCCATGTCCATATTAGTCTAAAAACAAATTTTTATTGATATTGGTGCATGGTAACCATGACTTTGAAATTTACGTGAACTTTAATTTATGCTAATTAAATGTACACGTGATGTGCACTTGGTATGTAACTCGCTTCACGTGAAAGATAAAGAGATGCGGTTTTCAAAATTAGATTCCCCATGTCCATATTAGTCTAAAAACAAATTTTTATTGATATTGGTTAATGGTAACCATGACTTTGAAATTTACGTGAACTTTAATTTATGCTAATTAAATGTACACGTGATGTGCACTTGATATGTAACTCGCTTCACGTGAAAGATAAAGAGATGCGGTTTTCAAAATTAGATTCCCCATGTCCATATTAGTCTAAAAACAAATTTTTATTGATATTGATGCATGGTAACCATGACTTTGAAATTTACGTGAACTTTAATTTATGCTAATTAAATGTACACGTGATGTGCACTTGGTATGTAACTCGCTTCACGTGAAAGATAAAGTGATGCGGTTTTCAAAATTAGATTCCCCATGTCCATATTAGTCTAAAAACAGATTTTTATTGATATTGGTGCATGGTAACCATGACTTTGAAATTTACGTGAACTTTAATTTATGCTAATTAAATGTACACGTGATGTGCACTTGGTATGTAACTCGCTTCACGTGAAAGATAAAGAGATGCGGTTTTCAAAATTAGATTCCCCATGTACATATTAGTCTAAAAACAAATTTTTATTGATATTGGTTCATGGTAACCATGACTTTGAAATTTACGTGAACTTTAATTTATGCTAATTAAATGTACACGTGATGTGCACTTGGTATGTAACTCGCTTCACGTGGAAGATAAAGAGATGCGGTTTTCAAAATTAGATTCCCCATATCCATATTAGTCTAAAAACAAATTTTTATTGATATTGGTGCATGGTAACCATGACTTTGAAATTTACGTGAACTTTAATTTATGCTAATTAAATGTACACGTGATGTGCACTTGGTATGTAACTCGCTTCACGTGGAAGATAAAGAGATGCGGTTTTCAAAATTAGATTCCCCATGTCCATATTAGTCTAAAAACAAATTTTTATTGATATTGGTGCATGGTAACCATGACTTTGAAATTTACGTGAACTTTAATTTATGCTAATTAAATGTACACGTGATGTGCACTTGGTATGTAACTCGCTTCACGTGAAAGATAAAGAGATGCGGTTTTCAAAATTAGATTCCCCATGTCCATATTAGTCTAAAAACAAATTTTTATTGATATTGGTGCATGGTAACCATGACTTTGAAATTTACGTGAACTTTAATTTATGCTAATTAAATGTACACGTGATGTGCACTTGATATGTAACTCGCTTCACGTGAAAGATAAAGAGATGCGGTTTTCAAAATTAGATTCCCCATGTCCATATTAGTCTAAAAACAAATTTTTATTGATATTGGTGCATGGTATCCATGACTTTGAAATTTACGTGAACTTTAATTTATGCTAATTAAATGTACACGTGATGTGCACTTGGTATGTAACTCGCTTCACGTGAAAGATAAAGAGATGCGGTTTTCAAAATTAGATTCCCCATGTCCATATTAGTCTAAAAACAGATTTTTATTGATATTGGTGCATGGTAACCATGACTTTGAAATTTACGTGAACTTTAAGTTATGCTAATTAAATGTACACGTGATGTGCACTTGGTATGTAACTCGCTTCACGTGAAAGATAAAGAGATGCGGTTTTCAAAATTAGATTCCCCATGTACATATTAGTCTAAAAACAAATTTTTATTGATATTGGTTCATGGTAACCATGACTTTGAAATTTACGTGAACTTTAATTTATGCTAATTAAATGTACACGTGATGTACACTTGGTATGTAACTCGCTTCACGTGGAAGATAAAGAGATGCGGTTTTCAAAATTAGATTCCCCATGTCCATATTAGTCTAAAAACAAATTTTTATTGATATTGGTGCATGGTAACCATGACTTTGAAATTTACGTGAACTTTAATTTATGCTAATTAAATGTACACGTGATGTGCACTTGGTATGTAACTCGCTTCACGTGAAAGATAAAGAGATGCGGTTTTCAAAATTAGATTCCCCATGTCCATATTAGTCTAAAAACAAATTTTTATTGATATTGGTTCATGGTAACCATGACTTTGAAATTTACGTGAACTTTAATTTGTGCTAATTAAATGTACACGTGATGTGCACTTGGTATGAAACTCGCTTCACGTGAAATATAAAGAGATGCGGTTTTCAAAATTAGATTCCCCATGTCCATATTAGTCTAAAAACAAATTTTTATTGATATTGGTGCATGGTAACCATGACTTTGAAATTTACGTGAACTTTAATTTATGCTAATTAAATGTACACGTGATGTGCACTTGGTATGTAACTCGCTTCACGTGAAAGATAAAGAGATGCGGTTTTCAAAATTAGATTCCTCATGTCCATATTAGTCTAAAAACAAATTTTTATTGATATTGGTGCATGGTAACCATGACTTTGAAAATTACGTGAACTTTAATTTATGCTAATTAAATGTACACGTGATGTGCACTTGGTATGTAACTCGCTTCACGTGAAAGATAAAGAGATGCGGTTTTCAAAATTAGATTACCCATGTCCATATTAGTCTAAAAACAAATTTTTATTGATATTGGTGCATGGTAACCATGACTTTGAAATTTACGTGAACTTTAATTTATGCTAACTAAATGTACACGTGATGTGCACTTGGTATGTAACTCGCTTCACGTGAAAGATAAAGAGATGCGGTTTTCAAAATTAGATTCCCCATGTACATATTAGTCTAAAAACAAATTTTTATTGATATTGGTTCATGGTAACCATGACTTTGAAATTTACGTGAACTTTAATTTATGCTAATTAAATGTACACGTGATGTGCACTTGATATGTAACTCGCTTCACGTGAAAGATAAAGAGATGCGGTTTTCAAAATTAGATTCCCCATGTCCATATTAGTCCAAAAACAAATTTTTATTGATATTGGTGCATGGTAACCATGACTTTGAAATTTACGTGAACTTTAATTTATGCTAATTAAATGTACACGTGATGTGCACTTGGTATGTAACTCGCTTCACGTGAAAGATAAAGAGATGCGGTTTTCAAAATTAGATTCCCCATGTCCATATTAGTCTAAAAACAGATTTTTATTGATATTGGTGCATGGTAACCATGACTTTGAAATTTACGTGAACTTTAATTTATGCTAATTAAATGTACACGTGATGTGCACTTGGTATGTAACTCGCTTCACGTGAAAGATAAAGAGATGCGGTTTTCAAAATTAGATTCCCCATGTACATATTAGTCTAAAAACAAATTTTTATTGATATTGGTTCATGGTAACCATGACTTTGAAATTTACGTGAACTTTAATTTATGCTAATTAAATGTACACGTGATGTGCACTTGGTATGTAACTCGCTTCACGTGGAAGATAAAGAGATGCGGTTTTCAAAATTAGATTCCCCATGTCCATATTAGTCTAAAAACAAATTTTTATTGATATTGGTGCATGGTAACCATGACTTTGAAATTTACGTGAACTTTAATTTATGCTAATTAAATGTACACGTGATGTGCACTTGGATATAACTCGCTTCACGTGAAAGATAAAGAGATGCGGTTTTCAAAATTAGATTCCCCATGTCCATATTAGTCTAAAAACAAATTTTTATTGATATTGGTTCATGGTAACCATGACTTTGAAATTTACGTGAACTTTAATTTATGCTAATTAAATGTACACGTGATGTGCACTTGGTATGTAACTCGCTTCACGTGAAAGATAAAGAGATGCGGTTTTCAAAATTAGATTCCCCATGTCCATATTAGTCTAAAAACAAATTTTTATTGATATTGGTTCATGGTAACCATGACTTTGAAATTTACGTGAACTTTAATTTATGCTAATTAAATGTACACGTGATGTGCACTTGGTATGTAACTCGCTTCACGTGAAATATAAAGAGATGCGGTTTTCAAAATTAGATTCCCCATGTCCATATTAGTCTAAAAACAAATTTTTATTGATATTGGTGCATGGTAACCATGACTTTGAAATTTACGTGAACTTTAATTTATGCTAATTAAATGTACACGTGATGTGCACTTGGTATGTAACTCGCTTCACGTGAAAGATAAAGAGATGCGGTTTTCAAAATTAGATTCCCCATGTCCATATTAGTCTAAAAACAAATTTTTATTGATATTGGTTAATGGTAACCATGACTTTGAAATTTACGTGAACTTTAATTTATGCTAATTAAATGTACACGTGATGTGCACTTGATATGTAACTCGCTTCACGTGAAAGATAAAGAGATGCGGTTTTCAAAATTAGATTCCCCATGTCCATATTAGTCTAAAAACAAATTTTTATTGATATTGGTGCATGGTAACCATGACTTTGAAATTTACGTGAACTTTAATTTATGCTAATTAAATGTACACGTGATGTGCACTTGGTATGTAACTCGCTTCACGTGAAAGATAAAGAGATGCGGTTTTCAAAATTAGATTCCCCATGTCCATATTAGTCTAAAAACAGATTTTTATTGATATTGGTGCATGGTAACCATGACTTTGAAATTTACGTGAACTTTAATTTATGCTAATTAAATGTACACGTGATGTGCACTTGGTATGTAACTCGCTTCACGTGAAAGATAAAGAGATGCGGTTTTCAAAATTAGATTCCCCATGTCCATATTAGTCTAAAAACAAATTTTTATTGATATTGGTGCATGGTAACCATGACTTTGAAATTTACGTGAACTTTAATTTATGCTAATTAAATGTACACGTGATGTGCACTTGGTATATAACTCGCTTCACGTGAAAGATAAAGAGATGCGGTTTTCAAAATTAGATTCCCCATGTCCATATTAGTCTAAAAACAAATTTTTATTGATATTGGTGCATGGTAACCATGACTTTGAAATTTACGTGAACTTTAATTTATGCTAATTAAATGTACACGTGATGTGCACTTGGTCTGTAACTCGCTTCACGTGAAAGATAAAGAGATGCGGTTTTCAAAATTAGATTCCCCATGTCCATATTAGTCTAAAAACAAATTTTTATTGATATTGGTTAATGGTAACCATGACTTTGAAATTTACGTGAACTTTAATTTATGCTAATTAAATGTACACGTGATGTGCACTTGATATGTAACTCGCTTCACGTGAAAGATAAAGAGATGCGGTTTTCAAAATTAGATTCCCCATGTCCATATTAGTCTAAAAACAAATTTTTATTGATATTGGTGCATGGTAACCATGACTTTGAAATTTACGTGAACTTTAATTTATGCTAATTAAATGTACACGTGATGTGCACTTGGTATGTAACTCGCTTCACGTGAAAGATAAAGAGATGCGGTTTTCAAAATTAGATTCCCCATGTCCATATTAGTCTAAAAACAGATTTTTATTGATATTGGTGCATGGTAACCATGACTTTGAAATTTACGTGAACTTTAATTTATGCTAATTAAATGTACACGTGATGTGCACTTGGTATGTAACTCGCTTCACGTGAAAGATAAAGAGATGCGGTTTTCAAAATTAGATTCCCCATGTCCATATTAGTCTAAAAACAAATTTTTATTGATATTGGTGCATGGTAACCATGACTTTGAAATTTACGTGAACTTTAATTTATGCTAATTAAATGTACACGTGATGTGCACTTGGTATATAACTCGCTTCACGTGAAAGATAAAGAGATGCGGTTTTCAAAATTAGATTCCCCATGTCCATATTAGTCTAAAAACAAATTTTTATTGATATTGGTTCATGGTAACCATGACTTTGAAATTTACGTGAACTTTAATTTATGCTAATTAAATGTACACGTGATGTGCACTTGGTATGTAACTCGCTTCACGTGAAAGATAAAGAGATGCGGTTTTCAAAATTAGATTCCCCATGTCCATATTAGTCTAAAAACAAATTTTTATTGATATTGGTTCATGGTAACCATGACTTTGAAATTTACGTGAACTTTAATTTATGCTAATTAAATGTACACGTGATGTGCACTTGGTATGTAACTCGCTTCACGTGAAATATAAAGAGATGCGGTTTTCAAAATTAGATTCCCCATGTCCATATTAGTCTAAAAACAAATTTTTATTGATATTGGTGCATGGTAACCATGACTTTGAAATTTACGTGAACTTTAATTTATGCTAATTAAATGTACACGTGATGTGCACTTGGTATGTAACTCGCTTCACGTGAAAGATAAAGAGATGCGGTTTTCAAAATTAGATTCCCCATGTCCATATTAGTCTAAAAACAAATTTTTATTGATATTGGTTAATGGTAACCATGACTTTGAAATTTACGTGAACTTTAATTTATGCTAATTAAATGTACACGTGATGTGCACTTGATATGTAACTCGCTTCACGTGAAAGATAAAGAGATGCGGTTTTCAAAATTAGATTCCCCATGTCCATATTAGTCTAAAAACAAATTTTTATTGATATTGGTGCATGGTAACCATGACTTTGAAATTTACGTGAACTTTAATTTATGCTAATTAAATGTACACGTGATGTGCACTTGGTATGTAACTCGCTTCACGTGAAAGATAAAGAGATGCGGTTTTCAAAATTAGATTCCCCATGTCCATATTAGTCTAAAAACAAATTTTTATTGATATTGGTGCATGGTAACCATGACTTTGAAATTTACGTGAACTTTAATTTATGCTAATTAAATGTACACGTGATGTGCACTTGGTATGTAACTCGCTTCACGTGAAAGATAAAGAGATGCGGTTTTCAAAATTAGATTCCCCATGTCCATATTAGTCTAAAAACAGATTTTTATTGATATTGGTGCATGGTAACCATGACTTTGAAATTTACGTGAACTTTAATTTATGCTAATTAAATGTACACGTGATGTGCACTTGGTATGTAACTCGCTTCACGTGAAAGATAAAGAGATGCGGTTCTCAAAATTAGATTCCCCATGTCCATATTAGTCTAAAAACAAATTTTTATTGATATTGGTGCATGGTAACCATGACTTTGAAATTTACGTGAACTTTAATTTATGCTAATTAAATGTACACGTGATGTGCACTTGGTATGTAACTCGCTTCACGTGGAAGATAAAGAGATGCGGTTTTCAAAATTAGATTCCCCATGTCCATATTAGTCTAAAAACAAATTTTTATTGATATTGGTGCATGGTAACCATGACTTTGAAATTTACGTGAACTTTAATTTATGCTAATTAAATGTACACGTGATGTGCACTTGGTATGTAACTCGCTTCACGTGAAAGATAAAGAGATGCGGTTTTCAAAATTAGATTCCTCATGTACATATTAGTCTAAAAACAAATTTTTATTGATATTGGTGCATGGTAACCATGACTTTGAAATTTACGTGAACTTTAATTTATGCTAATTAAATGTACACGTGATGTGCACTTGGTATGTAACTCGCTTCACGTGAAAGATAAAGAGATGCGGTTTTCAAAGTTAGATTCCCCATGTCCATATTAGTCTAAAAACAAATTTTTATTGATATTGGTGCATGGTAACCATGACTTTGAAATTTACGTGAACTTTAATTTATGCTAATTAAATGTACACGTGATGTGCACTTGGTATGTAACTCGCTTCACGTGAAAGATAAAGAGATGCGGTTTTCAAAATTAGATTCCCCATGTCCATATTAGTCTAAAAACAGATTTTTATTGATATTGGTGCATGGTAACCATGACTTTGATCACGTGTACATTTAATTAGCATAAATTAAAGTTCACGTAAATTTCAAAGTCATGGTTACCATGCACCAATATCAATAAAAATTTGTTTTTAGACTAATATGGACATGGGGAATCTAATTTTGAAAACCGCATCTCTTTATCTTTCACGTGAAGCGAGTTACATATCAAGTGCACATCACGTGTACATTTAATTAGCATAAATTAAAGTTCACGTAAATTTCAAAGTCATGGTTACCATTAACCAATATCAATAAAAATTTGTTTTTAGACTAATATGGACATGGGGAATCTAATTTTGAAAACCGCATCTCTTTATCTTTCACGTGAAGCGAGTTACATACCAAGTGCACATCACGTGTACATTTAATTAGCATAAATTAAAGTTCACGTAAATTTCAAAGTCATGGTTACCATGCACCAATATCAATAAAAATTTGTTTTTAGACTAATATGGACATGGGGAATCTAATTTTGAAAACCGCATCTCTTTATCTTTCACGTGAAGCGAGTTATATACCAAGTGCACATCACGTGTACATTTAATTAGCATAAATTAAAGTTCACGTAAATTTCAAAGTCATGGTTACCATGCACCAATATCAATAAAAATTTGTTTTTAGACTAATATGGACATGGGGAATCTAATTTTGAAAACCGCATCTCTTTATCTTTCACGTGAAGCGAGTTACATACCAAGTGCACATCACGTGTACATTTAATTAGCATAAATTAAAGTTCACGTAAATTTCAAAGTCATGGTTACCATGCACCAATATCAATAAAAATCTGTTTTTAGACTAATATGGACATGGGGAATCTAATTTTGAAAACCGCATCTCTTTATCTTTCACGTGAAGCGAGTTACATACCAAGTGCACATCACGTGTACATTTAATTAGCATAAATTAAAGTTCACGTAAATTTCAAAGTCATGGTTACCATGCACCAATATCAATAAAAATTTGTTTTTAGACTAATATGGACATGGGGAATCTAATTTTGAAAACCGCATCTCTTTATCTTTCACGTGAAGCGAGTTACATATCAAGTGCACATCACGTGTACATTTAATTAGCATAAATTAAAGTTCACGTAAATTTCAAAGTCATGGTTACCATTAACCAATATCAATAAAAATTTGTTTTTAGACTAATATGGACATGGGGAATCTAATTTTGAAAACCGCATCTCTTTATCTTTCACGTGAAGCGAGTTACATACCAAGTGCACATCACGTGTACATTTAATTAGCATAAATTAAAGTTCACGTAAATTTCAAAGTCATGGTTACCATGCACCAATATCAATAAAAATCTGTTTTTAGACTAATATGGACATGGGGAATCTAATTTTGAAAACCGCATCTCTTTATATTTCACGTGAAGCGAGTTACATACCAAGTGCACATCACGTGTACATTTAATTAGCATAAATTAAAGTTCACGTAAATTTCAAAGTCATGGTTACCATGAACCAATATCAATAAAAATTTGTTTTTAGACTAATATGGACATGGGGAATCTAATTTTGAAAACCGCATCTCTTTATCTTTCACGTGAAGCGAGTTATATCCAAGTGCACATCACGTGTACATTTAATTAGCATAAATTAAAGTTCACGTAAATTTCAAAGTCATGGTTACCATGAACCAATATCAATAAAAATTTGTTTTTAGACTAATATGGACATGGGGAATCTAATTTTGAAAACCGCATCTCTTTATCTTTCACGTGAAGCGAGTTACATACCAAGTGCACATCACGTGTACATTTAATTAGCATAAATTAAAGTTCACGTAAATTTCAAAGTCATGGTTACCATGAACCAATATCAATAAAAATTTGTTTTTAGACTAATATGGACATGGGGAATCTAATTTTGAAAACCGCATCTCTTTATCTTTCACGTGAAGCGAGTTACATACCAAGTGCACATCACGTGTACATTTAATTAGCATAAATTAAAGTTCACGTAAATTTCAAAGTCATGGTTACCATGCACCAATATCAATAAAAATTTGTTTTTAGACTAATATGGACATGAGGAATCTAATTTTGAAAACCGCATCTCTTTATCTTTCACGTGAAGCGAGTTACATACCAAGTGCACATCACGTGTACATTTAATTAGCATAAATTAAAGTTCACGTAAATTTCAAAGTCATGGTTACCATGCACCAATATCAATAAAAATTTGTTTTTAGACTAATATGGACATGAGGAATCTAATTTTGAAAACCGCATCTCTTTATCTTTCACGTGAAGCGAGTTACATACCAAGTGCACATCACGTGTACATTTAATTAGCATAAATTAAAGTTCACGTAAATTTCAAAGTCATGGTTACTATGCACCAATATCAATAAAAATTTGTTTTTAGACTAATATGGACATGAGGAATCTAATTTTGAAAACCGCATCTCTTTATCTTTCACGTGCAGCGAGTTACATACCAAGTGCACATCACGTGTACATTTAATTAGCATAAATTAAAGTTCACGTAAATTTCAAAGTCATGGTTACCATGCACCAATATCAATAAAAATTTGTTTTTAGACTAATATGGACATGGGGAATCTAATTTTAAAAACCGCATCTCTTTATATTTCACGTGAAGCGAGTTACATACCAAGTGCACATCACGTGTACATTTAATTAGCATAAATTAAAGTTCACGTAAATTTCAAAGTCATGGTTACCACGAACCAATATCAATAAAAATTTGTTTTTAGACTAATATGGACATGGGGAATCTAATTTTGAAAACCGCATCTCTTTATCTTTCACGTGAAGCGAGTTACATACCAAGTGCACATCACGTGTACATTTAATTAGCATAAATTAAAGTTCACGTAAATTTCAAAGTCATGGTTACCATGCACCAATATCAATAAAAATTTGTTTTTAGACTAATATGGACATGGGGAATCTAATTTTGAAAACCGCATCTCTTTATCTTCCACGTGAAGCGAGTTACATACCAAGTGCACATCACGTGTACATTTAATTAGCATAAATTAAAGTTCACGTAAATTTCAAAGTCATGGTTACCATGCACCAATATCAATAAAAATTTGTTTTTAGACTAATATGGACATGGGGAATCTAATTTTGAAAACCACATCTCTTTATCTTCCACGTGAAGCGAGTTACATACCAAGTGCACATCACGTGTACATTTAATTAGCATAAATTAAAGTTCACGTAAATTTCAAAGTCATGGTTACCATGCACCAATATCAAAAAAAATCTGTTTTTAGACTAATATGGACATGGGGAATCTAATTTTGAAAACCGCATCTCTTTATCTTTCACGTGAAGCGAGTTACATACCAAGTGCACATCACGTGTACATTTAATTAGCATAAATTAAAGTTCACGTAAATTTCAAAGTCATGGTTACCATGCACCAATATCAATAAAAATTTGTTTTTAGACTAATATGGACATGGGGAATCTAATTTTGAAAACCGCATCTCTTTATCTTTCACGTGAAGCGAGTTACATATCAAGTGCACATCACGTGTACATTTAATTAGCATAAATTAAAGTTCACGTAAATTTCAAAGTCATGGTTACCATTAACCAATATCAATAAAAATTTGTTTTTAGACTAATATGGACATGGGGAATCTAATTTTGAAAACCGCATCTCTTTATCTTTCACGTGAAGCGAGTTACATACCAAGTGCACATCACGTGTACATTTAATTAGCATAAATTAAAGTTCACGTAAATTTCAAAGTCATGGTTACCATGCACCAATATCAATAAAAATTTGTTTTTAGACTAATATGGACATGGGCAATCTAATTTTGAAAACCGCATCTCTTTATCTTTCAAGTGAAGCGAGTTACATACCAAGTGCACATCACGTGTACATTTAATTAGCATAAATTAAAGTTCACGTAAATTTCAAAGTCATGGTTACCATGCACCAATATCAATAAAAATTTGTTTTTAGACTAATATGGACATGGGGAATCTAATTTTGAAAACCGCATCTCTTTATCTTTCACGTGAAGCGAGTTACATACCAAGTGCACATCACGTGTACATTTAATTAGCATAAATTAAAGTTCACGTAAATTTCAAAGTCATGGTTACCATGCACCAATATCAATAAAAATTTGTTTTTAGACTAATATGTACATGAGGAATCTAATTTTGAAAACCGCATCTCTTTATCTTTCACGTGAAGCGAGTTACATACCAAGTGCACATCACGTGTACATTTAATTAGCATAAATTAAAGTTCACGTAAATTTCAAAGTCATGGTTACCATGCACCAATATCAATAAAAATTTGTTTTTAGACTAATATGGACATGGGGAATCTAATTTTGAAAACCGCATCTCTTTATATTTCACGTGAAGCGAGTTACATACCAAGTGCACATCACGTGTACATTTAATTAGCATAAATTAAAGTTCACGTAAATTTCAAAGTCATGGTTACCATGCACCAATATCAATAAAAATTTGTTTTTAGACTAATATGGACATGGGCAATCTAATTTTGAAAACCGCATCTCTTTATCTTTCAAGTGAAGCGAGTTACATACCAAGTGCACATCACGTGTACATTTAATTAGCATAAATTAAAGTTCACGTAAATTTCAAAGTCATGGTTACCATGCACCAATATCAATAAAAATTTGTTTTTAGACTAATATGGACATGGGGAATCTAACTTTGAAAACCGCATCTCTTTATCTTTCACGTGAAGCGAGTTACATACCAAGTGCACATCACGTGTACATTTAATTAGCATAAATTAAAGTTCACGTAAATTTCAAAGTCATGGTTACCATGCACCAATATCAATAAAAATTTGTTTTTAGACTAATATGTACATGAGGAATCTAATTTTGAAAACCGCATCTCTTTATCTTTCACGTGAAGCGAGTTACATACCAAGTGCACATCACGTGTACATTTAATTAGCATAAATTAAAGTTCACGTAAATTTCAAAGTCATGGTTACCATGCACCAATATCAATAAAAATTTGTTTTTAGACTAATATGGACATGGGGAATCTAATTTTGAGAACCGCATCTCTTTATCTTTCACGTGAAGCGAGTTACATACCAAGTGCACATCACGTGTACATTTAATTAGCATAAATTAAAGTTCACGTAAATTTCAAAGTCATGGTTACCATGCACCAATATCAATAAAAATCTGTTTTTAGACTAATATGGACATGGGGAATCTAATTTTGAAAACCGCATCTCTTTATCTTTCACGTGAAGCGAGTTACATACCAAGTGCACATCACGTGTACATTTAATTAGCATAAATTAAAGTTCACGTAAATTTCAAAGTCATGGTTACCATGCACCAATATCAATAAAAATTTGTTTTTAGACTAATATGGACATGGGGAATCTAATTTTGAAAACCGCATCTCTTTATCTTTCACGTGAAGCGAGTTACATATCAAGTGCACATCACGTGTACATTTAATTAGCATAAATTAAAGTTCACGTAAATTTCAAAGTCATGGTTACCATTAACCAATATCAATAATAATTTGTTTTTAGACTAATATGGACATGGGGAATCTAATTTTGAAAACCGCATCTCTTTATCTTTCACGTGAAACGAGTTACATACCAAGTGCACATCACGTGTACATTTAATTAGCATAAATTAAAGTTCACGTAAATTTCAAAGTCATGGTTACCATGCACCAATATCAATAAAAATTTGTTTTTAGACCAATATGGACATGGGGAATCTAATTTTGAAAACCGCATCTCTTTATCTTTCACGTGAAGCGAGTTACATACCAAGTGCACATCACGTGTACATTTAATTAGCATAAATTAAAGTTCACGTAAATTTCAAAGTCATGGTTACCATGCACCAATATCAATAAAAATCTGTTTTTAGACTAATATGGACATGGGGAATCTAATTTTGAAAACCGCATCTCTTTATCTTTCACGTGAAGCGAGTTACATACCAAGTGCACATCACGTGTACATTTAATTAGCATAAATTAAAGTTCACGTAAATTTCAAAGTCATGGTTACCATGCACCAATATCAATAAAAATTTGTTTTTAGACTAATATGGACATGGGGAATCTAATTTTGAAAACCGCATCTCTTTATCTTTCACGTGAAGCGAGTTACATATCAAGTGCACATCACGTGTACATTTAATTAGCATAAATTAAAGTTCACGTAAATTTCAAAGTCATGGTTACCATTAACCAATATCAATAAAAATTTGTTTTTAGACTAATATGGACATGGGGAATCTAATTTTGAAAACCGCATCTCTTTATCTTTCACGTGAAGCGAGTTACATACCAAGTGCACATCACGTGTACATTTAATTAGCATAAATTAAAGTTCACGTAAATTTCAAAGTCATGGTTACCATGCACCAATATCAATAAAAATCTGTTTTTAGACTAATATGGACATGGGGAATCTAATTTTGAAAACCGCATCTCTTTATATTTCACGTGAAGCGAGTTACATACCAAGTGCACATCACGTGTACATTTAATTAGCATAAATTAAAGTTCACGTAAATTTCAAAGTCATGGTTACCATGAACCAATATCAATAAAAATTTGTTTTTAGACTAATATGGACATGGGGAATCTAATTTTGAAAACCGCATCTCTTTATCTTTCACGTGAAGCGAGTTACATACCAAGTGCACATCACGTGTACATTTAATTAGCATAAATTAAAGTTCACGTAAATTTCAAAGTCATGGTTACCATGAACCAATATCAATAAAAATTTGTTTTTAGACTAATATGGACATGGGGAATCTAATTTTGAAAACCGCATCTCTTTATCTTTCACGTGAAGCGAGTTATATCCAAGTGCACATCACGTGTACATTTAATTAGCATAAATTAAAGTTCACGTAAATTTCAAAGTCATGGTTACCATGAACCAATATCAATAAAAATTTGTTTTTAGACTAATATGGACATGGGGAATCTAATTTTGAAAACCGCATCTCTTTATCTTTCACGTGAAGCGAGTTACATACCAAGTGCACATCACGTGTACATTTAATTAGCATAAATTAAAGTTCACGTAAATTTCAAAGTCATGGTTACCATGAACCAATATCAATAAAAATTTGTTTTTAGACTAATATGGACATGGGGAATCTAATTTTGAAAACCGCATCTCTTTATCTTTCACGTGAAGCGAGTTACATACCAAGTGCACATCACGTGTACATTTAATTAGCATAAATTAAAGTTCACGTAAATTTCAAAGTCATGGTTACCATGCACCAATATCAATAAAAATTTGTTTTTAGACTAATATGGACATGAGGAATCTAATTTTGAAAACCGCATCTCTTTATCTTTCACGTGAAGCGAGTTACATACCAAGTGCACATCACGTGTACATTTAATTAGCATAAATTAAAGTTCACGTAAATTTCAAAGTCATGGTTACCATGCACCAATATCAATAAAAATTTGTTTTTAGACTAATATGGACATGAGGAATCTAATTTTGAAAACCGCATCTCTTTATCTTTCACGTGAAGCGAGTTACATACCAAGTGCACATCACGTGTACATTTAATTAGCATAAATTGAAGTTCACGTAAATTTCAAAGTCATGGTTACTATGCACCAATATCAATAAAAATTTGTTTTTAGACTAATATGGACATGAGGAATCTAATTTTGAAAACCGCATCTCTTTATCTTTCACGTGCAGCGAGTTACATACCAAGTGCACATCACGTGTACATTTAATTAGCATAAATTAAAGTTCACGTAAATTTCAAAGTCATGGTTACCATGCACCAATATCAATAAAAATTTGTTTTTAGACTAATATGGACATGGGGAATCTAATTTTGAAAACCGCATCTCTTTATATTTCACGTGAAGCGAGTTACATACCAAGTGCACATCACGTGTACATTTAATTAGCATAAATTAAAGTTCACGTAAATTTCAAAGTCATGGTTACCACGAACCAATATCAATAAAAATTTGTTTTTAGACTAATATGGACATGGGGAATCTAATTTTGAAAACCGCATCTCTTTATCTTTCACGTGAAGCGAGTTACATACCAAGTGCACATCACGTGTACATTTAATTAGCATAAATTAAAGTTCACGTAAATTTCAAAGTCATGGTTACCATGCACCAATATCAATAAAAATTTGTTTTTAGACTAATATGGACATGGGGAATCTAATTTTGAAAACCGCATCTCTTTATCTTCCACGTGAAGCGAGTTACATACCAAGTGCACATCACGTGTACATTTAATTAGCATAAATTAAAGTTCACGTAAATTTCAAAGTCATGGTTACCATGCACCAATATCAATAAAAATTTGTTTTTAGACTAATATGGACATGGGGAATCTAATTTTGAAAACCGCATCTCTTTATCTTCCACGTGAAGCGAGTTACATACCAAGTGCACATCACGTGTACATTTAATTAGCATAAATTAAAGTTCACGTAAATTTCAAAGTCATGGTTACCATGCACCAATATCAAAAAAAATCTGTTTTTAGACTAATATGGACATGGGGAATCTAATTTTGAAAACCGCATCTCTTTATCTTTCACGTGAAGCGAGTTACATACCAAGTGCACATCACGTGTACATTTAATTAGCATAAATTAAAGTTCACGTAAATTTCAAAGTCATGGTTACCATGCACCAATATCAATAAAAATTTGTTTTTAGACTAATATGGACATGGGGAATCTAATTTTGAAAACCGCATCTCTTTATCTTTCACGTGAAGCGAGTTACATATCAAGTGCACATCACGTGTACATTTAATTAGCATAAATTAAAGTTCACGTAAATTTCAAAGTCATGGTTACCATTAACCAATATCAATAAAAATTTGTTTTTAGACTAATATGGACATGGGGAATCTAATTTTGAAAACCGCATCTCTTTATCTTTCACGTGAAGCGAGTTACATACCAAGTGCACATCACGTGTACATTTAATTAGCATAAATTAAAGTTCACGTAAATTTCAAAGTCATGGTTACCATGCACCAATATCAATAAAAATTTGTTTTTAGACTAATATGGACATGGGCAATCTAATTTTGAAAACCGCATCTCTTTATCTTTCAAGTGAAGCGAGTTACATACCAAGTGCACATCACGTGTACATTTAATTAGCATAAATTAAAGTTCACGTAAATTTCAAAGTCATGGTTACCATGCACCAATATCAATAAAAATTTGTTTTTAGACTAATATGGACATGGGGAATCTAATTTTGAAAACCGCATCTCTTTATCTTTCACGTGAAGCGAGTTACATACCAAGTGCACATCACGTGTACATTTAATTAGCATAAATTAAAGTTCACGTAAATTTCAAAGTCATGGTTACCATGCACCAATATCAATAAAAATTTGTTTTTAGACTAATATGTACATGAGGAATCTAATTTTGAAAACCGCATCTCTTTATCTTTCACGTGAAGCGAGTTACATACCAAGTGCACATCACGTGTACATTTAATTAGCATAAATTAAAGTTCACGTAAATTTCAAAGTCATGGTTACCATGCACCAATATCAATAAAAATTTGTTTTTAGACTAATATGGACATGGGGAATCTAATTTTGAAAACCGCATCTCTTTATATTTCACGTGAAGCGAGTTACATACCAAGTGCACATCACGTGTACATTTAATTAGCATAAATTAAAGTTCACGTAAATTTCAAAGTCATGGTTACCATGCACCAATATCAATAAAAATTTGTTTTTAGACTAATATGGACATGAGCAATCTAATTTTGAAAACCGCATCTCTTTATCTTTCAAGTGAAGCGAGTTACATACCAAGTGCACATCACGTGTACATTTAATTAGCATAAATTAAAGTTCACGTAAATTTCAAAGTCATGGTTACCATGCACCAATATCAATAAAAATTTGTTTTTAGACTAATATGGACATGGGGAATCTAACTTTGAAAACCGCATCTCTTTATCTTTCACGTGAAGCGAGTTACATACCAAGTGCACATCACGTGTACATTTAATTAGCATAAATTAAAGTTCACGTAAATTTCAAAGTCATGGTTACCATGCACCAATATCAATAAAAATTTGTTTTTAGACTAATATGTACATGAGGAATCTAATTTTGAAAACCGCATCTCTTTATCTTTCACGTGAAGCGAGTTACATACCAAGTGCACATCACGTGTACATTTAATTAGCATAAATTAAAGTTCACGTAAATTTCAAAGTCATGGTTACCATGCACCAATATCAATAAAAATTTGTTTTTAGACTAATATGGACATGGGGAATCTAATTTTGAGAACCGCATCTCTTTATCTTTCACGTGAAGCGAGTTACATACCAAGTGCACATCACGTGTACATTTAATTAGCATAAATTAAAGTTCACGTAAATTTCAAAGTCATGGTTACCATGCACCAATATCAATAAAAATCTGTTTTTAGACTAATATGGACATGGGGAATCTAATTTTGAAAACCGCATCTCTTTATCTTTCACGTGAAGCGAGTTACATACCAAGTGCACATCACGTGTACATTTAATTAGCATAAATTAAAGTTCACGTAAATTTCAAAGTCATGGTTACCATGCACCAATATCAATAAAAATTTGTTTTTAGACTAATATGGACATGGGGAATCTAATTTTGAAAACCGCATCTCTTTATCTTTCACGTGAAGCGAGTTACATATCAAGTGCACATCACGTGTACATTTAATTAGCATAAATTAAAGTTCACGTAAATTTCAAAGTCATGGTTACCATTAACCAATATCAATAAAAATTTGTTTTTAGACTAATATGGACATGGGGAATCTAATTTTGAAAACCGCATCTCTTTATCTTTCACGTGAAACGAGTTACATACCAAGTGCACATCACGTGTACATTTAATTAGCATAAATTAAAGTTCGCGTAAATTTTTGATATTGGTGCATGGTAACCATGACTTTGAAATTTACGTGAACTTTAATTTATGCTAATTAAATGTACACGTGATGTGCACTTGGTATGTAACTCGCTTCACTTGAAAGATAAAGAGATGCGGTTTTCAAAATTAGATTGCCCATGTCCATATTAGTCTAAAAACAAATTTTTATTGATATTGGTGCATGGTAACCATGACTTTGAAATTTACGTGAACTTTAATTTATGCTAATTAAATGTACACGTGATGTGCACTTGGTATGTAACTCGCTTCACGTGAAAGATAAAGAGATGCGGTTTTCAAAATTAGATTCCCCATGTCCATATTAGTCTAAAAACAAATTTTTATTGATATTGGTTAATGGTAACCATGACTTTGAAATTTACGTGAACTTTAATTTATGCTAATTAAATGTACACGTGATGTGCACTTGATATGTAACTCGCTTCACGTGAAAGATAAAGAGATGCGGTTTTCAAAATTAGATTCCCCATGTCCATATTAGTCTAAAAACAAATTTTTATTGATATTGGTGCATGGTAACCATGACTTTGAAATTTACGTGAACTTTAATTTATGCTAATTAAATGTACACGTGATGTGCACTTGGTATGTAACTCGCTTCACTTGAAAGATAAAGAGATGCGGTTTTCAAAATTAGATTGCCCATGTCCATATTAGTCTAAAAACAAATTTTTATTGATATTGGTGCATGGTAACCATGACTTTGAAATTTACGTGAACTTTAATTTATGCTAATTAAATGTACACGTGATGTGCACTTGGTATGTAACTCGCTTCACGTGAAAGATAAAGAGATGCGGTTTTCAAAATTAGATTCCCCATGTCCATATTAGTCTAAAAACAAATTTTTATTGATATTGGTTAATGGTAACCATGACTTTGAAATTTACGTGAACTTTAATTTATGCTAATTAAATGTACACGTGATGTGCACTTGATATGTAACTCGCTTCACGTGAAAGATAAAGAGATGCGGTTTTCAAAATTAGATTCCCCATGTCCATATTAGTCTAAAAACAAATTTTTATTGATATTGGTGCATGGTAACCATGACTTTGAAATTTACGTGAACTTTAATTTATGCTAATTAAATGTACACGTGATGTGCACTTGGTATGTAACTCGCTTCACGTGAAAGATAAAGAGATGCGGTTTTCAAAATTAGATTCCCCATGTCCATATTAGTCTAAAAACAGATTTTTTTTGATATTGGTGCATGGTAACCATGACTTTGAAATTTACGTGAACTTTAATTTATGCTAATTAAATGTACACGTGATGTGCACTTGGTATGTAACTCGCTTCACGTGGAAGATAAAGAGATGCGGTTTTCAAAATTAGATTCCCCATGTCCATATTAGTCTAAAAACAAATTTTTATTGATATTGGTGCATGGTAACCATGACTTTGAAATTTACGTGAACTTTAATTTATGCTAATTAAATGTACACGTGATGTGCACTTGGTATGTAACTCGCTTCACGTGGAAGATAAAGAGATGCGGTTTTCAAAATTAGATTCCCCATGTCCATATTAGTCTAAAAACAAATTTTTATTGATATTGGTGCATGGTAACCATGACTTTGAAATTTACGTGAACTTTAATTTATGCTAATTAAATGTACACGTGATGTGCACTTGGTATGTAACTCGCTTCACGTGAAAGATAAAGAGATGCGGTTTTCAAAATTAGATTCCCCATGTCCATATTAGTCTAAAAACAAATTTTTATTGATATTGGTTCGTGGTAACCATGACTTTGAAATTTACGTGAACTTTAATTTATGCTAATTAAATGTACACGTGATGTGCACTTGGTATGTAACTCGCTTCACGTGAAATATAAAGAGATGCGGTTTTCAAAATTAGATTCCCCATGTCCATATTAGTCTAAAAACAAATTTTTATTGATATTGGTGCATGGTAACCATGACTTTGAAATTTACGTGAACTTTAATTTATGCTAATTAAATGTACACGTGATGTGCACTTGGTATGTAACTCGCTGCACGTGAAAGATAAAGAGATGCGGTTTTCAAAATTAGATTCCTCATGTCCATATTAGTCTAAAAACAAATTTTTATTGATATTGGTGCATAGTAACCATGACTTTGAAATTTACGTGAACTTTAATTTATGCTAATTAAATGTACACGTGATGTGCACTTGGTATGTAACTCGCTTCACGTGAAAGATAAAGAGATGCGGTTTTCAAAATTAGATTCCTCATGTCCATATTAGTCTAAAAACAAATTTTTATTGATATTGGTGCATGGTAACCATGACTTTGAAATTTACGTGAACTTTAATTTATGCTAATTAAATGTACACGTGATGTGCACTTGGTATGTAACTCGCTTCACGTGAAAGATAAAGAGATGCGGTTTTCAAAATTAGATTCCTCATGTCCATATTAGTCTAAAAACAAATTTTTATTGATATTGGTGCATGGTAACCATGACTTTGAAATTTACGTGAACTTTAATTTATGCTAATTAAATGTACACGTGATGTGCACTTGGTATGTAACTCGCTTCACGTGAAAGATAAAGAGATGAGGTTTTCAAAATTAGATTCCCCATGTCCATATTAGTCAAAAAACAAATTTTTATTGATATTGGTTCATGGTAACCATGACTTTGAAATTTACGTGAACTTTAATTTATGCTAATTAAATGTACACGTGATGTGCACTTGGTATGTAACTCGCTTCACGTGAAAGATAAAGAGATGCGGTTTTCAAAATTAGATTCCTCATGTCCATATTAGTCTAAAAACAAATTTTTATTGATATTGGTGCATGGTAACCATGACTTTGAAATTTACGTGAACTTTAATTTATGCTAATTAAATGTACACGTGATGTGCACTTGGTATGTAACTCGCTTCACGTGAAAGATAAAGAGATGCGGTTTTCAAAATTAGATTCCCCATGTCCATATTAGTCAAAAAACAAATTTTTATTGATATTGGTTCATGGTAACCATGACTTTGAAATTTACGTGAACTTTAATTTATGCTAATTAAATGTACACGTGATGTGCACTTGGTATGTAACTCGCTTCACGTGAAAGATAAAGAGATGCGGTTTTCAAAATTAGATTCCCCATGTCCATATTAGTCTAAAAACAAATTTTTATTGATATTGGTGCATGGTAACCATGACTTTGAAATTTACGTGAACTTTAATTTATGCTAATTAAATGTACACGTGATGTGCACTTGGTATGTAACTCGCTTCACGTGAAAGATAAAGAGATGCGGTTTTCAAAATTAGATTCCTCATGTCCATATTAGTCTAAAAACAAATTTTTATTGATATTGGTGCATGGTAACCATGACTTTGAAATTTACGTGAACTTTAATTTATGCTAATTAAATGTACACGTGATGTGCACTTGGTATGTAACTCGCTTCACGTGAAAGATAAAGAGATGCGGTTTTCAAAATTAGATTCCTCATGTCCATATTAGTCTAAAAACAAATTTTTATTGATATTGGTGCATGGTAACCATGACTTTGAAATTTACGTGAACTTTAATTTATGCTAATTAAATGTACACGTGATGTGCACTTGGTATGTAACTCGCTTCACGTGAAAGATAAAGAGATGCGGTTTTCAAAATTAGATTCCCCATGTCCATATTAGTCAAAAAACAAATTTTTATTGATATTGGTTCATGGTAACCATGACTTTGAAATTTACGTGAACTTTAATTTATGCTAATTAAATGTACACGTGATGTGCACTTGGTATGTAACTCGCTTCACGTGAAAGATAAAGAGATGCGGTTTTCAACATTAGATTCCCCATGTCCATATTAGTCTAAAAACAAATTTTTATTGATATTGGTGCATGGTAACCATGACTTTGAAATTTACGTGAACTTTAATTTATGCTAATTAAATGTACACGTGATGTGCACTTGGTATGTAACTCGCTTCACGTGAAAGATAAAGAGATGCGGTTTTCAACATTAGATTCCCCATGTCCATATTAGTCTAAAAACAAATTTTTATTGATATTGGTGCATGGTAACCATGACTTTGAATTTTACGTGAACTTTAATTTATGCTAATGAAATGTACACGTGATGTGCACTTGGTATGTAACTCGCTTCACGTGAAAGATAAAGTGATGCGGTTTTTAAAATTAGATTCCCCATGTCCATATTAGTCTAAAAACAAATTTTTATTGATATTGGTGCATGGTAACCATGACTTTGAAATTTACGTGAACTTTAATTTATGCTAATTAAATGTACACGTGATGTGCACCTGGTATGTAACTCGCTTCACGCGAAAGATAAAGAGATGCGGTTTTCAAAATTAGATTCCCCATGTCCATATTAGTCTAAAAACAAATTTTTATTGATATTGGTGCATGGTAACCATGACTTTGAAATTTACGTGAACTTTAATTTATGCTAATTAAATGTACACGTGATGAGCACTTGGTATGTAACTCGCTTCACGTGAAAGATAAAGAGATGCGGTTCTCAAAATTAGATTGCCCATGTCCATATTAGTCTAAAAACAAATTTTTATTGATATTGGTGCATGGTAACCATGACTTTGAAATTTACGTGAACTTTAGTTTATGCTAATTAAATGTACACGTGATGTGCACTTGGTATGTAACTCGCTTCACGTGAAAGATAAAGAGATGCGGTTTTCAAAATTAGATTCCTCATGTCCATATTAGTCTAAAAACAAATTTTTATTGATATTGGTGCATGGTAACCATGACTTTGAAATTTACGTGAACTTTAATTTATGCTAATTAAATGTACACGTGATGTGCACTTGGTATGTAACTCGCTTCACGTGAAAGATAAAGAGATGCGGTTTTCAAAGTTAGATTCCCCATGTCCATATTAGTCTAAAAACGAATTTTTATTGATATTGGTGCATGGTAACCACGACTTTGAAATTTACGTGAACTTTAATTTATGCTAATTAAATGTACACGTGATGTGCACTTGGTATGTAACTCGCTTCACGTGAAAGATAAAGATATGCGGTTTTCAAAATTAGATTCCCCATGTCCATATTAGTCTAAAAACAAATTTTTATTGATATTGGTGCATGGTAACCATGACTTTGAAATTTACGTGAACTTTAATTTATGCTAATTAAATGTACACGTGATGTGCACTTGGTATGTAACTCGCTTCACGTGAAAGATAAAGAGATGCGGTTTTCAAAATTAGATTCCCCATGTCTATATTAGTCTAAAAACGAATTTTTAATGATATTGGTGCATGGTAACCACGATTTTGAAATTTACGTGAACTTTAATTTATGCTAATTAAATGTACACGTGATGTGCACTTGGTATGTAACTCGCTTCACGTGAAAGATAAAGAGATGCGGTTTTCAAAATTAGATTCCTCATGTCCATATTAGTCTAAAAACAAATTTTTATTGATATTGGTGCATGGTAACCATGACTTTGAAATTTACGTGAACTTTAATTTATGCTAATTAAATGTACACGTGATGTGCACTTGGTATGTAACTCGCTTCACGTGAAAGATAAAGAGATGCGGTTTTCAAAATTAGATTCCTCATGTCCATATTAGTCTAAAAACAAATTTTTATTGATATTGGTGCATGGTAACCATGACTTTGAAATTTACGTGAACTTTAATTTATGCTAATTAAATGTACACGTGATGTGCACTTGGTATGTAACTCGCTTCACGTGAAAGATAAAGAGATGCGGTTTTCAAAATTAGATTCCTCATGTCCATATTAGTCTAAAAACAAATTTTTATTGATATTGGTGCATGGTAACCATGACTTTGAAATTTACGTGAACTTTAATTTATGCTAATTAAATGTACACGTGATGTGCACTTGGTATGTAACTCGCTTCACGTGAAAGATAAAGAGATGCGGTTCTCAAAATTAGATTGCCCATGTCCATATTAGTCTAAAAACAAATTTTTATTGATATTGGTGCATGGTAACCATGACTTTGAAATTTACGTGAACTTTAATTTATGCTAATTAAATGTACACGTGATGTGCACTTGGTATGTAACACGCTTCACGTGAAAGATAAAGTGATGCGGTTTTCAAAATTAGATTCCCCATGTCCATATTAGTCTAAAAACAAATTTTTATTGATATTGGTGCATGGTAACCATGACTTTGAAATTTACGTGAACTTTAATTTATGCTAATTAAATGTACACGTGATGTGCACTTGGTATGTAACTCGCTTCACGTGAAAGATAAAGAGATGCGGTTTTCAACATTAGATTCCCCATGTCCATATTAGTCTAAAAACAAATTTTTATTGATATTGGTGCATGGTAACCATGACTTTGAATTTTACGTGAACTTTAATTTATGCTAATGAAATGTACACGTGATGTGCACTTGGTATGTAACTCGCTTCACGTGAAAGATAAAGTGATGCGGTTTTCAAAATTAGATTCCCCATGTCCATATTAGTCTAAAAACAAATTTTTATTGATATTGGTGCATGGTAACCATGACTTTGAAATTTACGTGAACTTTAATTTATGCTAATTAAATGTACACGTGATGTGCACCTGGTATGTAACTCGCTTCACGCGAAAGATAAAGAGATGCGGTTTTCAAAATTAGATTCCCCATGTCCATATTAGTCTAAAAACAAATTTTTATTGATATTGGTGCATGGTAACCATGACTTTGAAATTTACGTGAACTTTAATTTATGCTAATTAAATGTACACGTGATGTGCACTTGGTATGTAACTCGCTTCACGTGAAAGATAAAGAGATGCGGTTTTCAACATTAGATTCCCCATGTCCATATTAGTCTAAAAACAAATTTTTATTGATATTGGTGCATGGTAACCATGACTTTGAATTTTACGTGAACTTTAATTTATGCTAATGAAATGTACACGTGATGTGCACTTGGTATGTAACTCGCTTCACGTGAAAGATAAAGTGATGCGGTTTTTAAAATTAGATTCCCCATGTCCATATTAGTCTAAAAACAAATTTTTATTGATATTGGTGCATGGTAACCATGACTTTGAAATTTACGTGAACTTTAATTTATGCTAATTAAATGTACACGTGATGTGCACCTGGTATGTAACTCGCTTCACGCGAAAGATAAAGAGATGCGGTTTTCAAAATTAGATTCCCCATGTCCATATTAGTCTAAAAACAAATTTTTATTGATATTGGTGCATGGTAACCATGACTTTGAAATTTACGTGAACTTTAATTTATGCTAATTAAATGTACACGTGATGAGCACTTGGTATGTAACTCGCTTCACGTGAAAGATAAAGAGATGCGGTTCTCAAAATTAGATTGCCCATGTCCATATTAGTCTAAAAACAAATTTTTATTGATATTGGTGCATGGTAACCATGACTTTGAAATTTACGTGAACTTTAGTTTATGCTAATTAAATGTACACGTGATGTGCACTTGGTATGTAACTCGCTTCACGTGAAAGATAAAGAGATGCGGTTTTCAAAATTAGATTCCTCATGTCCATATTAGTCTAAAAACAAATTTTTATTGATATTGGTGCATGGTAACCATGACTTTGAAATTTACGTGAACTTTAATTTATGCTAATTAAATGTACACGTGATGTGCACTTGGTATGTAACTCGCTTCACGTGAAAGATAAAGAGATGCGGTTTTCAAAGTTAGATTCCCCATGTCCATATTAGTCTAAAAACGAATTTTTATTGATATTGGTGCATGGTAACCACGACTTTGAAATTTACGTGAACTTTAATTTATGCTAATTAAATGTACACGTGATGTGCACTTGGTATGTAACTCGCTTCACGTGAAAGATAAAGATATGCGGTTTTCAAAATTAGATTCCCCATGTCCATATTAGTCTAAAAACAAATTTTTATTGATATTGGTGCATGGTAACCATGACTTTGAAATTTACGTGAACTTTAATTTATGCTAATTAAATGTACACGTGATGTGCACTTGGTATGTAACTCGCTTCACGTGAAAGATAAAGAGATGCGGTTTTCAAAATTAGATTCCCCATGTCTATATTAGTCTAAAAACGAATTTTTAATGATATTGGTGCATGGTAACCACGATTTTGAAATTTACGTGAACTTTAATTTATGCTAATTAAATGTACACGTGATGTGCACTTGGTATGTAACTCGCTTCACGTGAAAGATAAAGAGATGCGGTTTTCAAAATTAGATTCCTCATGTCCATATTAGTCTAAAAACAAATTTTTATTGATATTGGTGCATGGTAACCATGACTTTGAAATTTACGTGAACTTTAATTTATGCTAATTAAATGTACACGTGATGTGCACTTGGTATGTAACTCGCTTCACGTGAAAGATAAAGAGATGCGGTTTTCAAAATTAGATTCCTCATGTCCATATTAGTCTAAAAACAAATTTTTATTGATATTGGTGCATGGTAACCATGACTTTGAAATTTACGTGAACTTTAATTTATGCTAATTAAATGTACACGTGATGTGCACTTGGTATGTAACTCGCTTCACGTGAAAGATAAAGAGATGCGGTTTTCAAAATTAGATTCCTCATGTCCATATTAGTCTAAAAACAAATTTTTATTGATATTGGTGCATGGTAACCATGACTTTGAAATTTACGTGAACTTTAATTTATGCTAATTAAATGTACACGTGATGTGCACTTGGTATGTAACTCGCTTCACGTGAAAGATAAAGAGATGCGGTTCTCAAAATTAGATTGCCCATGTCCATATTAGTCTAAAAACAAATTTTTATTGATATTGGTGCATGGTAACCATGACTTTGAAATTTACGTGAACTTTAATTTATGCTAATTAAATGTACACGTGATGTGCACTTGGTATGTAACTCGCTTCACGTGAAAGATAAAGTGATGCGGTTTTCAAAATTAGATTCCCCATGTCCATATTAGTCTAAAAACAAATTTTTATTGATATTGGTGCATGGTAACCATGACTTTGAAATTTACGTGAACTTTAATTTATGCTAATTAAATGTACACGTGATGTGCACTTGGTATGTAACTCGCTTCACGTGAAAGATAAAGAGATGCGGTTTTCAACATTAGATTCCCCATGTCCATATTAGTCTAAAAACAAATTTTTATTGATATTGGTGCATGGTAACCATGACTTTGAATTTTACGTGAACTTTAATTTATGCTAATGAAATGTACACGTGATGTGCACTTGGTATGTAACTCGCTTCACGTGAAAGATAAAGTGATGCGGTTTTCAAAATTAGATTCCCCATGTCCATATTAGTCTAAAAACAAATTTTTATTGATATTGGTGCATGGTAACCATGACTTTGAAATTTACGTGAACTTTAATTTATGCTAATTAAATGTACACGTGATGTGCACCTGGTATGTAACTCGCTTCACGCGAAAGATAAAGAGATGCGGTTTTCAAAATTAGATTCCCCATGTCCATATTAGTCTAAAAACAAATTTTTATTGATATTGGTGCATGGTAACCATGACTTTGAAATTTACGTGAACTTTAATTTATGCTAATTAAATGTACACGTGATGTGCACTTGGTATGTAACTCGCTTCACGTGAAAGATAAAGAGATGCGGTTCTCAAAATTAGATTGCCCATGTCCATATTAGTCTAAAAACAAATTTTTATTGATATTGGTGCATGGTAACCATGACTTTGAAATTTACGTGAACTTTAATTTATGCTAATTAAATGTACACGTGATGTGCACTTGGTATGTAACTCGCTTCACGTGAAAGATAAAGAGATGCGGTTTTCAAAATTAGATTCCTCATGTCCATATTAGTCTAAAAACAAATTTTTATTGATATTGGTGCATGGTAACCATGACTTTGAAATTTAAGTGAACTTTAATTTATGCTAATTAAATGTACACGTGATGTGCACTTGGTATGTAACTCGCTTCACGTGAAAGATAAAGAGATGCGGTTTTCAAAGTTAGATTCCCCATGTCCATATTAGTCTAAAAACGAATTTTTATTGATATTGGTGCATGGTAACCACGACTTTGAAATTTACGTGAACTTTAATTTATGCTAATTAAATGTACACGTGATGTGCACTTGGTATGTAACTCGCTTCACGTGAAAGATAAAGAGATGCGGTTTTCAAAATTAGATTCCCCATGTCCATATTAGTCTAAAAACAAATTTTTATTGATATTGGTGCATGGTAAC
This sequence comes from Auanema rhodensis, assembly GCA_964057225.1. Lineage (NCBI taxonomy): Eukaryota > Metazoa > Nematoda > Chromadorea > Rhabditida > Rhabditidae > Auanema > Auanema rhodense. The sequence continues at coordinate 290,740 of OZ059899.1, read as the reverse complement.
CATGACTTTGAAATTTACGTGAACTTTAATTTATGCTAATTAAATGTACACGTGATGTGCACTTGGTATGTAACTCGCTTCACGTGAAAGATAAAGAGATGCGGTTTTCAAAATTAGATTCCCCATGTCCATATTAGTCTAAAAACGAATTTTTAATGATATTGGTGCATGGTAACCACGACTTTGAAATTTACGTGAACTTTAATTTATGCTAATTAGATGTACACGTGATGTGCACTTGGTATGTAAATCGCTTCACGTGAAAGATAAAGAGATGCGGTTTTCAAAATTAGATTCCTCATGTCCATATTAGTCTAAAAACAAATTTTTATTGATATTGGTGCATGGTAACCATGACTTTGAAATTTACGTGAACTTTAATTTATGCTAATTAAATGTACACGTGATGTGCACTTGGTATGTAACTCGCTTCACGTGAAAGATAAAGAGATGCGGTTTTCAAAATTAGATTCCTCATGTCCATATTAGTCTAAAAACAAATTTTTATTGATATTGGTGCATGGTAACCATGACTTTGAAATTTACGTGAACTTTAATTTATGCTAATTAAATGTACACGTGATGTGCACTTGGTATGTAACTCGCTTCACGTGAAAGATAAAGAGATGCGGTTTTCAAAATTAGATTCCTCATGTCCATATTAGTCTAAAAACACATTTTTATTGATATTGGTGCATGGTAACCATGACTTTGAAATTTACGTGAACTTTAATTTATGCTAATTAAATGTACACGTGATGTGCACTTGGTATGTAACTCGCTTCACGTGAAAGATAAAGAGATGCGGTTTTCAAAATTAGATTCCCCATGTCCATATTAGTCAAAAAACAAATTTTTATTGATATTGGTTCATGGTAACCATGACTTTGAAATTTACGTGAACTTTAATTTATGCTAATTAAATGTACACGTGATGTGCACTTGGTATGTAACTCGCTTCACGTGAAAGATAAAGAGATGCGGTTTTCAAAATTAGATTCCTCATGTCCATATTAGTCTAAAAACAAATTTTTATTGATATTGGTGCATGGTAACCATGACTTTGAAATTTACGTGAACTTTAATTTATGCTAATTAAATGTACACGTGATGTGCACTTGGTATGTAACTCGCTTCACGTGAAAGATAAAGAGATGCGGTTTTCAAAATTAGATTCCCCATGTCCATATTAGTCTAAAAACAAATTTTTATTGATATTGGTGCATGGTAACCATGACTTTGAAATTTACGTGAACTTTAATTTATGCTAATTAAATGTACACGTGATGTGCACTTAGTGTGTAACTCGCTTCACGTGAAAGATAAAGAGATGCGGTTTTCAAAATTAGATTCCTCATGTCCATATTAGTCTAAAAACAAATTTTTATTGATATTGGTGCATGGTAACCATGACTTTGAAATTTACGTGAACTTTAATTTATGCTAATTAAATGTACACGTGATGTGCACTTGGTATGTAACTCGCTTCACGTGAAAGATAAAGAGATGCGGTTTTCAAAATTAGATTCCCCATGTCCATATTAGTCTAAAAAAAATTTTTATTGATATTGGTGCATGGTAACCATGACTTTGAAATTTACGTGAACTTTAATTTATGCTAATTAAATGTACACTTGATGTGCATTTGGTATGTAACTCGCTTCACGTGAAAGATAAAGAGATGCGGTTTTCAAAATTAGATTCCCCATGTCCATATTAGTCTAAAAACAAATTTTTATTGATATTGGTGCATGGTAACCATGACTTTGAAATTTACGTGAACTTTAATTTATGCTAATTAAATGTACACGTGATGTGCACTTGGTATGTAACTCGCTTCACGTGAAAGATAAAGAGATGCGGTTTTCAAAATTAGATTCCCCATGTCCATATTAGTCTAAAAACAAATTTTTATTGATATTGGTTCATGGTAACCATGACTTTGAAATTTACGTGAACTTTAATTTATGCTAATTAAATGTACACGTGATGTGCCCTTGGTATGTAACTCGCTTCACGTGAAAGATAGAGAGATGCAGTTTTCAAAATTAGATTCCTCATGTCCATATTAGTCTAAAAACAAATTTTTATTGATATTGGTGCATGGTAACCATGACTTTGAAATTTACGTGAACTTTAATTTATGCTAATTAAATGTACACGTGATGTGCACTTGGTATGTAACTCGCTTCACGTGAAAGATAAAGAGATGCGGTTTTCAAAATTAGATTCCCCATGTCCATATTAGTCAAAAAACAAATTTTTATTGATATTGGTTCATGGTAACCATGACTTTGAAATTTACGTGAACTTTAATTTATGCTAATTAAATGTACACGTGATGTGCACTTGGTATGTAACTCGCTTCACGTGAAAGATAAAGAGATGCGGTTTTCAAAATTAGATTCCTCATGTCCATATTAGTCTAAAAACAAATTTTTATTGATATTGGTGCATGGTAACCATGACTTTGAAATTTACGTGAACTTTAATTTATGCTAATTAAATGTACACGTGATGTGCACTTGGTATGTAACTCGCTTCACGTGAAAGATAAAGAGATGCGGTTTTCAAAATTAGATTCCCCATGTCCATATTAGTCTAAAAACAAATTTTTATTGATATTGGTGCATGGTAACCATGACTTTGAAATTTACGTGAACTTTAATTTATGCTAATTAAATGTACACGTGATGTGCACTTAGTGTGTAACTCGCTTCACGTGAAAGATAAAGAGATGCGGTTTTCAAAATTAGATTCCTCATGTCCATATTAGTCTAAAAACAAATTTTTATTGATATTGGTGCATGGTAACCATGACTTTGAAATTTACGTGAACTTTAATTTATGCTAATTAAATGTACACGTGATGTGCACTTGGTATGTAACTCGCTTCACGTGAAAGATAAAGAGATGCGGTTTTCAAAATTAGATTCCCCATGTCCATATTAGTCTAAAAAAAATTTTTATTGATATTGGTGCATGGTAACCATGACTTTGAAATTTACGTGAACTTTAATTTATGCTAATTAAATGTACACTTGATGTGCATTTGGTATGTAACTCGCTTCACGTGAAAGATAAAGAGATGCGGTTTTCAAAATTAGATTCCCCATGTCCATATTAGTCTAAAAACAAATTTTTATTGATATTGGTGCATGGTAACCATGACTTTGAAATTTACGTGAACTTTAATTTATGCTAATTAAATGTACACGTGATGTGCACTTGGTATGTAACTCGCTTCACGTGAAAGATAAAGAGATGCGGTTTTCAAAATTAGATTCCCCATGTCCATATTAGTCTAAAAACAAATTTTTATTGATATTGGTTCATGGTAACCATGACTTTGAAATTTACGTGAACTTTAATTTATGCTAATTAAATGTACACGTGATGTGCCCTTGGTATGTAACTCGCTTCACGTGAAAGATAGAGAGATGCAGTTTTCAAAATTAGATTCCTCATGTCCATATTAGTCTAAAAACAAATTTTTATTGATATTGGTGCATGGTAACCATGACTTTGAAATTTACGTGAACTTTAATTTATGCTAATTAAATGTACACGTGATGTGCACTTGGTATGTAACTCGCTTCACGTGAAAGATAAAGAGATGCGGTTTTCAAAATTAGATTCCTCATGTCCATATTAGTCTAAAAACAAATTTTTATTGATATTGGTGCATGGTAACCATGACTTTGAAATTTACGTGAACTTTAATTTATGCTAATTAAATGTACACGTGATGTGCACTTGGTATGTGACTCGCTTCACGTGAAAGATAAAGAGATGCGGTTTTCAAAATTAGATTCCCCATGTCCATATTAGTCAAAAAACAAATTTTTATTGATATTGGTTCATGGTAACCATGACTTTGAAATTTACGTGAACTTTAATTTATGCTAATTAAATGTACACGTGATGTGCACTTGGTATGTAACTCGCTTCACGTGAAAGATAAAGAGATGCGGTTTTCAAAATTAGATTCCTCATGTCCATATTAGTCTAAAAACAAATTTTTATTGATATTGGTGCATGGTAACCATGACTTTGAAATTTACGTGAACTTTAATTTATGCTAATTAAATGTACACGTGATGTGCACTTGGTATGTCACTCGCTTCACGTGAAAGATAAAGAGATGCGGTTTTCAAAATTAGATTCCCCATGTCCATATTAGTCTAAAAACAAAATATATTGATATTGGTGCATGGTAACCATGACTTTGAAATTTACGTGAACTTTAATTTATGCTAATTAAATGTACACGTGATGTGCACTTGGTATGTAACTCGCTTCACGTGAAAGATAAAGAGATGCGGTTTTCAAAATTAGATTCCCCATGTCCATATTAGTCTAAAAACAAATTTTTATTGATATTGGTGCATGGTAACCATGACTTTGAAATTTACGTGAACTTTAATTTATGCTAATTAAATGTACACGTGATGTGCACTTGGTATGTAACTCGCTTCACGTGAAAGATAAAGAGATGCGGTTTTCAAAATTAGATTCCCCATGTCCATATTAGTCTAAAAACAAATTATATTGATATTGGTGCATGGTAACCATGACTTTGAAATTTACGTGAACTTTAATTTATGCTAATTAAATGTACACGTGATGTGCACTTGGTATGTAACTCGCTTCACGTGAAAGATAAAGAGATGCGGTTTTCAAAATTAGATTCCCCATGTCCATATTAGTCAAAAAACAAATTTTTATTGATATTGGTTCATGGTAACCATGACTTTGAAATTTACGTGAACTTTAATTTATGCTAATTAAATGTACACGTGATGTGCACTTGGTATGTAACTCGCTTCACGTGAAAGATAAAGAGATGCGGTTTTCAAAATTAGATTCCTCATGTCCATATTAGTCTAAAAACAAATTTTTATTGATATTGGTGCATGGTAACCATGACTTTGAAATTTACGTGAACTTTAATTTATGCTAATTAAATGTACACGTGATGTGCACTTGGTATGTAACTCGCTTCACGTGAAAGATAAAGAGATGCGGTTTTCAAAATTAGATTCCCCATGTCCATATTAGTCTAAAAACAAATTATATTGATATTGGTGCATGGTAACCATGACTTTGAAATTTACGTGAACTTTAATTTATGCTAATTAAATGTACACGTGATGTGCACTTGGTATGTAACTCGCTTCACGTGAAAGATAAAGAGATGCGGTTTTCAAAATTAGATTCCTCATGTCCATATTAGTCTAAAAACAAATATTTATTGATATTGGTGCATGGTAACCATGACTTTGAAATTTACGTGAACTTTAATTTATGCTAATTAAATGTACACGTGATGTGCACTTGGTATGTAACTCGCTTCACGTGAAAGATAAAGAGATGCGGTTTTCAAAATTAGATTCCCCATGTCCATATTAGTCTAAAAACAAATTATATTGATATTGGTGCATGGTAACCATGACTTTGAAATTTACGTGAACTTTAATTTATGCTAATTAAATGTACACGTGATGTGCACTTGGTATGTAACTCGCTTCACGTGAAAGATAAAGAGATGCGGTTTTCAAAATTAGATTCCCCATGTCCATATTAGTCTAAAAACAAATTATATTGATATTGGTGCATGGTAACCATGACTTTGAAATTTACGTGAACTTTAATTTATGCTAATTAAATGTACACGTGATGTGCACTTGGTATGTAACTCGCTTCACGTGAAAGATAAAGAGATGCGGTTTTCAAAATAAGATTCCCCATGTCCATATTAGTCTAAAAACAAATTTTTATTAATATTGGTGCATGGTAACCATGACTTTGAAATTTACGTGAACTTTAATTTATGCTAATTAAATGTACACGTGATGTGCACTTGGTATGTAACTCGCTTCACGTGAAAGATAAAGAGATGCGGTTTTCAAAATTAGATTCCTCATGTCCATATTAGTCTAAAAACAAATTTTTATTGATATTGGTTCATGGTAACCATGACTTTGAAATTTACGTGAACTTTAATTTATGCTAATTAAATGTACACGTGATGTGCACTTGGTATGTAACTCGCTTCACGTGAAAGATAAAGAGATGCGGTTTTCAAAATTAGATTCCTCATGTCCATATTAGTCTAAAAACAAATTTTTATTGATATTGGTGCATGGTAACCATGACTTTGAAATTTACGTGATCTTTAATTTATGCTAATTAAATGTACACGTGATGTGCACTTGGTATGTAACTCGCTTCACGTGAAAGATAAAGAGATGCGGTTTTCAAAATTAGATTCCTCATGTCCATATTAGTCTAAAAACAAATTTTTATTGATATTGGTTCATGGTAACCATGACTTTGAAATTTACGTGAACTTTGATTTATGCTAATTAAATGTACACGTGATGTGCACTTGGTATGTAACTCGCTTCACGTGAAAGATAAAGAGATGCGGTTTTCAAAATAAGATTCCCCATGTCCATATTAGTCTAAAAACAAATTTTTATTGATATTGGTGCATGGTAACCATGACTTTGAAATTTACGTGAACTTTAATTTATGCTAATTAAATGTACACGTGATGTGCACTTGGTATGTAACTCGCTTCACGTGAAAGATAAAGAGATGCGGTTTTCAAAATTAGATTCCCCATGTCCATATTAGTCTAAAAACAAATTTTTATTGATATTGGTGCATGGTAACCATGACTTTGAAATTTACGTGAACTTTAATTCATGCTAATTAAATGTACACGTGATGTGCACTTGGTATGTAACTCGCTTCACGTGAAAGATAAAGAGATGCGGTTTTCAAAATTAGATTCCCCATGTCCATATTAGTCTAAAAACAAATTTTTATTGATATTGGTGCATGGTAACCATGACTTTGAAATTTACGTGAACTTAAATTTATGCTAATTAAATGTACACGTGATGTGCACTTAGTATGTAACTCGCTTCACGCGAAAGATAAAGAGATGCGGTTTTCAAAATTAGATTCCCCATGTCCATATTAGTCTAAAAACAAATTTTTATTGATATTGGTGCATGGTAACCATGACTTTGAAATTTACGTGAACTTTAATTTATGCTAATTTAATGTACACGTGATGTGCACTTGGTATGTAACTCGCTTCACGTGAAAGATAAAGAGATGCGGTTCTCAAAATTAGATTGCCCATGTCCATATTAGTCTAAAAACAAATTTTTATTGATATTGGTGCATGGTAACCATGACTTTGAAATTTACGTGAACTTTAATTTATGCTAATTAAATGTACACGTGATGTGCACTTGGTATGTAACTCGCTTCACGTGAAAGATAAAGAGATGCAGTTTTCAAAATTAGATTCCCCATGTCCATATTAGTCTAAAAACAATTTTTTATTGATATTGGTGCATGGTAACCATGACTTTGAAATTTACGTGAACTTTAATTTATGCTAATTAAATGTACACGTGATGTGCACTTGGTATGTAACTCGCTTCACGTGAAAGATAAAGAGATGCGGTTTTCAAAATTAGATTCCCCATGTCCATATTAGTCTGAAAACAATTTTTTATTGATATTGGTGCATGGTAACCATGACTTTGAAATTTACGTGAACTTTAATTTATGCTAATTAAATGTACACGTGATGTGCACTTGGTATGTAACTCGCTTCACGTGAAAGATAAAGAGATGCAGTTTTCAAAATTAGATTCCCCATGTCCATATTAGTCTAAAAACAAATTTTTATTGATATTGGTGCATGGTAACCATGACTTTGAAATTTACGTGAACTTTAATTTATGCTAATTGAACGTACACGTGATGTGCACTTGGTATGTAACTCGCTTCACGTGAAAGATAAAGAGATGCGGTTTTCAAAATTAGATTCCCCATGTCCATATTAGTCTAAAAACGAATTTTTAATGATATTGGTGCATGGTAACCACGACTTTGAAATTTACGTGAACTTTAATTTATGCTAATTAAATGTACACGTGATGTGCACTTGGTATGTAACTCGCTTCACGTGAAAGATAAAGAGATGCGGTTTTCAAAATTAGATTCCTCATGTCCATATTAGTCTAAAAACGAATATTTATTGATATTGGTGCATGGTAACCATGACTTTGAAATTTACGTGAACTTTAATTTATGCTAATTAAATGTACACGTGATGTGCACTTGGTATGTAACTCGCTTCACGTGAAAGATAAAGAGATGCGGTTTTCAAAATTAGATTCCCCATGTCCATATTAGTCTAAAAACAAATTATATTGATATTGGTGCATGGTAACCATGACTTTGAAATTTACGTGAACTTTAATTTATGCTAATTAAATGTACACGTGATGTGCACTTGGTATGTAACTCGCTTCACGTGAAAGATAAAGAGATGCGGTTTTCAAAATTAGATTCCCCATGTCCATATTAGTCTAAAAACAAATTATATTGATATTGGTGCATGGTAACCATGACTTTGAAATTTACGTGAACTTTAATTTATGCTAATTAAATGTACACGTGATGTGCACTTGGTATGTAACTCGCTTCACGTGAAAGATAAAGAGATGCGGTTTTCAAAATTAGATTCCTCATGTCCATATTAGTCTAAAAACAAATATTTATTGATATTGGTGCATGGTAACCATGACTTTGAAATTTACGTGAACTTTAATTTATGCTAATTAAATGTACACGTGATGTGCACTTGGTATGTAACTCGCTTCACGTGAAAGATAAAGAGATGCGGTTTTCAAAATTAGATTCCCCATGTCCATATTAGTCTAAAAACAAATTATATTGATATTGGTGCATGGTAACCATGACTTTGAAATTTACGTGAACTTTAATTTATGCTAATTAAATGTACACGTGATGTGCACTTGGTATGTAACTCGCTTCACGTGAAAGATAAAGAGATGCGGTTTTCAAAATTAGATTCCCCATGTCCATATTAGTCTAAAAACAAATTATATTGATATTGGTGCATGGTAACCATGACTTTGAAATTTACGTGAACTTTAATTTATGCTAATTAAATGTACACGTGATGTGCACTTGGTATGTAACTCGCTTCACGTGAAAGATAAAGAGATGCGGTTTTCAAAATAAGATTCCCCATGTCCATATTAGTCTAAAAACAAATTTTTATTGATATTGGTGCATGGCAACCATGACTTTGAAATTTACGTGAACTTTAATTTATGCTAATTAAATGTACACGTGATGTGCACTTGGTATGTAACTCGCTTCACGTGAAAGATAAAGAGATGCGGTTTTCAAAATTAGATTCCTCATGTCCATATTAGTCTAAAAACAAATTATATTGATATTGGTGCATGGTAACCATGACTTTGAAATTTACGTGAACTTTAATTTATGCTAATTAAATGTACACGTGATGTGCACTTGGTATGTAACTCGCTTCACGTGAAAGATAAAGAAATGCGGTTTTCAAAATAAGATTCCCCATGTCCATATTAGTCTAAAAACAAATTTTTATTGATATTGGTGCATGGTAACCATGACTTTGAAATTTACGTGAACTTTAATTTATGCTAATTAAATGTACACGTGATGTGCACTTGGTATGTAACTCGCTTCACGTGAAAGATAAAGAGATGCGGTTTTCAAAATTAGATTCCCCATGTCCATATTAGTCTAAAAACAAATTATATTGATATTGGTGCATGGTAACCATGACTTTGAAATTTACGTGAACTTTAATTTATGCTAATTAAATGTACACGTGATGTGCACTTGGTATGTAACTCGCTTCACGTGAAAGATAAAGAGATGCGGTTTTCAAAATTAGATTCCCCATGTCCATATTAGTCAAAAAACAAATTTTTATTGATATTGGTTCATGGTAACCATGACTTTGAAATTTACGTGAACTTTAATTTATGCTAATTAAATGTACACGTGATGTGCACTTGGTATGTAACTCGCTTCACGTGAAAGATAAAGAGATGCGGTTTTCAAAATTAGATTCCTCATGTCCATATTAGTCTAAAAACAAATTTTTATTGATATTGGTGCATGGTAACCATGACTTTGAAATTTACGTGAACTTTAATTTATGCTAATTAAATGTACACGTGATGTGCACTTGGTATGTAACTCGCTTCACGTGAAAGATAAAGAGATGCGGTTTTCAAAATTAGATTCCCCATGTCCATATTAGTCTAAAAACAAATTATATTGATATTGGTGCATGGTAACCATGACTTTGAAATTTACGTGAACTTTAATTTATGCTAATTAAATGTACACGTGATGTGCACTTGGTATGTAACTCGCTTCACGTGAAAGATAAAGAGATGCGGTTTTCAAAATAAGATTCCCCATGTCCATATTAGTCTAAAAACAAATTTTTATTGATATTGGTGCATGGTAACCATGACTTTGAAATTTACGTGAACTTTAATTTATGCTAATTAAATGTACACGTGATGTGCACTTGGTATGTAACTCGCTTCACGTGAAAGATAAAGAGATGCGGTTTTCAAAATTAGATTCCTCATGTCCATATTAGTCTAAAAACAAATTTTTATTGATATTGGTTCATGGTAACCATGACTTTGAAATTTACGTGAACTTTGATTTATGCTAACTAAATGTACACGTGATGTGCACTTGGTATGTAACTCGCTTCACGTGAAAGATAAAGAGATGCGGTTTTCAAAATAAGATTCCCCATGTCCATATTAGTCTAAAAACAAATTTTTATTGATATTGGTTCATGGTAACCATGACTTTGAAATTTACGTGAACTTTGATTTATGCTAACTAAATGTACACGTGATGTGCACTTGGTATGTAACTCGCTTCACGTGAAAGATAGAGAGATGCGGTTTTCAAAATTAGATTCCTCATGTCCATATTAGTCTAAAAACAAATTTTTATTGATATTGGTGCATGGTAACCATGACTTTGAAATTTACGTGAACTTTAATTTATGCTAATTAAATGTACACGTGATGTGCACTTGGTATGTAACTCGCTTCACGTGAAAGATAAAGAGATGCGGTTTTCAAAATTAGATTCCTCATGTCCATATTAGTCTAAAAACAAATTTTTATTGATATTGGTGCATGGTAACCATGACTTTGAAATTTACGTGATCTTTAATTTATGCTAATTAAATGTACACGTGATGTGCACTTGGTATGTAACTCGCTTCACGTGAAAGATAAAGAGATGCGGTTTTCAAAATAAGATTCCCCATGTCCATATTAGTCTAAAAACAAATTTTTATTGATATTGGTGCATGGTAACCATGACTTTGAAATTTACGTGAACTTTAATTTATGCTAATTAAATGTACACGTGATGTGCACTTGGTATGTAACTCGCTTCACGTGAAAGATAAAGAGATGCGGTTTTCAAAATTAGATTCCCCATGTCCATATTAGTCTAAAAACAAATTTTTATTGATATTGGTGCATGGTAACCATGACTTTGAAATTTACGTGAACTTTAATTCATGCTAATTAAATGTACACGTGATGTGCACTTGGTATGTAACTCGCTTCACGTGAAAGATAAAGAGATGCGGTTTTCAAAATTAGATTCCCCATGTCCATATTAGTCTAAAAACAAATTTTTATTGATATTGGTGCATGGTAACCATGACTTTGAAATTTACGTGAACTTTAATTTATGCTAATTAAATGTACACGTGATGTGCACTTGGTATGTAACTCGCTTCACGTGAAAGATAAAGAGATGCGATTTTCAAAATTAGATTCCCCATGTCCATATTAGTCTAAAAACAAATTTTTATTGATATTGGTGCATGGTAACCATGACTTTGAAATTTACGTGAACTTTAATTTATGCTAATTAAATGTACACGTGATGTGCACTTGGTATGTAACTCGCTTCACGTGAAAGATAAAGAGATGCGGTTTTCAAAATTAGATTCCTCATGTCCATATTAGTCTAAAAACAAATTTTTATTGATATTGGTTCATGGTAACCATGACTTTGAAATTTACGTGAACTTTGATTTATGCTAATTAAATGTACACGTGATGTGCACTTGGTATGTAACTCGCTTCACGTGAAAGATAAAGAGATGCGGTTTTCAAAATTAGATTCCACATGTCCATATTAGTCTAAAAACAAATTTTTATTGATATTGGTTCATGGTAACCATGACTTTGAAATTTACGTGAACTTTGATTTATGCTAATTAAATGTACACGTGATGTGCACTTGGTATGTAACTCGCTTCACGTGAAAGATAAAGAGATGCGGTTTTCAAAATTTGATTCCCCATGTCCATATTAGTCTAAAAACAAATTTTCATTGATATTGGTTCATGGTAACCATGACTTTGAAATTTACGTGAACTTTAATTTATGCTAATTAAATGTACACGTGATGTGCACTTGGTATGTAACTCGCTTCACGTGAAAGATAAAGAGATGCGGTTTTCAAAATTAGATTCATCATGTCCATATTAGTCTAAAAACAAATTTTTATTGATATTGGTTCATGGTAGCCATGACTTTGAAATTTACGTGAACTTTAATTTATGCTTATTAAATGTACACGTGATGTGCACTTGGTATGTAACTCGCTTCACGTGAAAGATAAAGAGATGCGGTTTTCAAAATTAGATTCCCCATGTCCATATTAGTCTAAAAACAAATTTTTATTGATATTGGTTCATGGTAACCATGACTTTGAAATTTACGTGAACTTTAATTTATGCTAATTAAATGTACACGTGATGTGCACTTGGTATGTAACTCGCTTCACGTGAAAGATAAAGAGATACGGTTTTCAAAATTAGATTCCCCATGTCCATATTAGTCTAAAAACAAATTTTTATTGATATTGGTTCATGGTAACCATGACTTTGAAATTTACGTGAACTTTGATTTATGCTAATTAAATGTACACGTGATGTGCACTTGGTATGTAACTCGCTTCACGTGAAAGATAAAGAGATGCGGTTTTCAAAATTAGATTCCACATGTCCATATTAGTCTAAAAACAAATTTTTATTGATATTGGTTCATGGTAACCATGACTTTGAAATTTACGTGAACTTTGATTTATGCTAATTAAATGTACACGTGATGTGCACTTGGTATGTAACTCGCTTCACGTGAAAGATAAAGAGATGCGGTTTTCAAAATTTGATTCCCCATGTCCATATTAGTCTAAAAACAAATTTTCATTGATATTGGTTCATGGTAACCATGACTTTGAAATTTACGTGAACTTTAATTTATGCTAATTAAATGTACACGTGATGTGCACTTGGTATGTAACTCGCTTCACGTGAAAGATAAAGAGATGCGGTTTTCAAAATTAGATTCATCATGTCCATATTAGTCTAAAAACAAATTTTTATTGATATTGGTTCATGGTAGCCATGACTTTGAAATTTACGTGAACTTTAATTTATGCTTATTAAATGTACACGTGATGTGCACTTGGTATGTAACTCGCTTCACGTGAAAGATAAAGAGATGCGGTTTTCAAAATTAGATTCCCCATGTCCATATTAGTCTAAAAACAAATTTTTATTGATATTGGTTCATGGTAACCATGACTTTGAAATTTACGTGAACTTTAATTTATGCTAATTAAATGTACACGTGATGTGCACTTGGTATGTAACTCGCTTCACGTGAAAGATAAAGAGATACGGTTTTCAAAATTAGATTCCCCATGTCCATATTAGTCTAAAAACAAATTTTTATTGATATTGGTGCATGGTAACCATGACTTTGAAATTTACGTGAACTTTAATTTATGCTAATTAAATGTACACGTGATGTGCACTTGGTATATAACTCGCTTCACGTGAAAGATAAAGAGATGCGGTTTTCAAAATTAGATTCCTCATGTCCATATTAGTCTAAAAACAATTTTTTATTGATATTGGTGCATGGTAACCATGACTTTGAAATTTACGTGAACTTTAATTCATGCTAATTAAATGTACACGTGATGTGCACTTGGTATGTAACTCGCTTCACGTGAAAGATAAAGAGATGCGGTTTTCAAAATTAGATTCCCCATGTCCATATTAGTCTAAAAACAAATTTTCATTGATATTGGTGCATGGTAACCATGACTTTGAAATTTACGTGAACTTTAATTTATGCTAATTAAATGTACACGTGATGTGCACTTGGTATGTAACTCGCTTCACGTGAAAGATAAAGAGATGCGGTTTTCAAAATTAGATTCATCATGTCCATATTAGTCTAAAAACAAATTTTTATTGATATTGGTTCATGGTAACCATGACTTTGAAATTTACGTGAACTTTAATTTATGCTAATTAATTGTACACGTGATGTGCACTTGGTATGTAACTCGCTTCACGTGAAAGATAAAGAGATGCGGTTTTCAAAATTAGATTCCCCATGTCCATATTAGTCTAAAAACAAATTTTCATTGATATTGGTTCATGGTAACCATGACTTTGAAATTTACGTGAACTTTGATTTATGCTAATTAAATGTACACGTGATGTGCACTTGGTATGTAACTCGCTTCACGTGAAAGATAAAGAGATGAGGTTTTCAAAATAAGATTCCCCATGTCCATATTAGTCTAAAAACAAATTTTTATTGATATTGGTGCATGGTAACCATGACTTTGAAATTTACGTGAACTTTAATTTATGCTAATTAAATGTACACGTGATGTGCACTTGGTATGTAACTTGCTTCACGTGAAAGATAAAGAGATGCGGTTTTCGAAATTAGATTCCCCATGTCCATATTAGTCTAAAAACAATTTTTTATTGATATTGGTGCATGGTAACCATGACTTTGAAATTTACGTGAACTTTAATTCATGCTAATTAAATGTACACGTGATGTGCACTTGGTATGTAACTCGCTTCACGTGAAAGATAAAGAGATGCGGTTTTCAAAATTAGATTCCTCATGTCCATATTAGTCTAAAAACAAATTTTTATTGATATTGGTGCATGGTAACCATGACTTTGAAATTTACGTGAACTTTAATTTATGCTAATTAAATGTACACGTGAGGTGCACTCGGTATGTAACTCGCTTCACGTGAAAGATAAAGAGATGCGGTTTTCAAAATTAGATTCCTCATGTCCATATTAGTCTAAAAACAAATTTTTATTGATATTGGTTCATGGTAACCATGACTTTGAAATTTACGTGAACTTTAATTTATGCTAATTAAATGTACACGTGATGTGCACTTGGTATGTAACTCGCTTCACGTGAAAGATAAAGAGATGCGGTTTTCAAAATTAGATTCCTCATGTCCATATTAGTCTAAAAACAAATTTTTATTGATATTGGTTCATGGTAACCATGACTTTGAAATTTACGTGAACTTTAATTTATGCTAATTAAATGTACACGTGATGTGCACTTGGTATGTAACTCGCTTCACGTGAAAGATAAAGAGATACGGTTTTCAAAATTAGATTCCCCATGTCCATATTAGTCTAAAAACAAATTTTTATTGATATTGGTGCATGGTAACCATGACTTTGAAATTTACGTGAACTTTAATTTATGCTAATTAAATGTACACGTGATGTGCACTTGGTATATAACTCGCTTCACGTGAAAGATAAAGAGATGCGGTTTTCAAAATTAGATTCCTCATGTCCATATTAGTCTAAAAACAATTTTTTATTGATATTGGTGCATGGTAACCATGACTTTGAAATTTACGTGAACTTTAATTCATGCTAATTAAATGTACACGTGATGTGCACTTGGTATGTAACTCGCTTCACGTGAAAGATAAAGAGATGCGGTTTTCAAAATTAGATTCCCCATGTCCATATTAGTCTAAAAACAAATTTTCATTGATATTGGTTCATGGTAACCATGACTTTGAAATTTACGTGAACTTTGATTTATGCTAATTAAATGTACACGTGATGTGCACTTGGTATGTAACTCGCTTCACGTGAAAGATAAAGAGATGAGGTTTTCAAAATAAGATTCCCCATGTCCATATTAGTCTAAAAACAAATTTTTATTGATATTGGTGCATGGTAACCATGACTTTGAAATTTACGTGAACTTTAATTTATGCTAATTAAATGTACACGTGATGTGCACTTGGTATGTAACTTGCTTCACGTGAAAGATAAAGAGATGCGGTTTTCGAAATTAGATTCCCCATGTCCATATTAGTCTAAAAACAATTTTTTATTGATATTGGTGCATGGTAACCATGACTTTGAAATTTACGTGAACTTTAATTCATGCTAATTAAATGTACACGTGATGTGCACTTGGTATGTAACTCGCTTCACGTGAAAGATAAAGAGATGCGGTTTTCAAAATTAGATTCCTCATGTCCATATTAGTCTAAAAACAAATTTTTATTGATATTGGTTCATGGTAACCATGACTTTGAAATTTACGTGAACTTTAATTTATGCTAATTAAATGTACACGTGATGTGCACTTGGTATGTAACTCGCTTCACGTGAAAGATAAAGAGATGCGGTTTTCAAAATTTGATTCCCCATGTCCATATTAGTCTGAAAACAAATTTTCATTGATATTGGTTCATGGTAACCATGACTTTGAAATTTACGTGAACTTTAATTTATGCTAATTAAATGTACACGTGATGTGCACTTGGTATGTAACTCGCTTCACGTGAAAGATAAAGAGATGCGGTTTTCAAAATTAGATTCATCATGTCCATATTAGTCTAAAAACAAATTTTTATTGATATTGGTTCATGGTAACCATGACTTTGAAATTTACGTGAACTTTAATTTATGCTAATTAATTGTACACGTGATGTGCACTTGGTATGTAACTCGCTTCACGTGAAAGATAAAGAGATGCGGTTTTCAAAATTAGATTCCCCATGTCCATATTAGTCTAAAAACAAATTTTTATTGATATTGGTTCATGGTAACCATGACTTTGAAATTTACGTGAACTTTAATTTATGCTAATTAAATGTACACGTGATGTGCACTTGGTATGTAACTCGCTTCACGTGAAAGATAAAGAGATGCGGTTTTCAAAATTAGATTCATCATGTCCATATTAGTGTAAAAACAAATTTTTATTGATATTGGTTCATGGTAACCATGACTTTGAAATTTACGTGAACTTTAATTTATGCTAATTAATTGTACACGTGATGTGCACTTGGTATGTAACTCGCTTCACGTGAAAGATAAAGAGATGCGGTTTTCAAAATTAGATTCCCCATGTCCATATTAGTCTAAAAACAAATTTTTATTGATATTGGTTCATGGTAACCATGACTTTGAAATTTACGTGAACTTTAATTTATGCTAATTAAATGTACACGTGATGTGCACTTGGTATGTAACTCGCTTCACGTGAAAGATAAAGAGATGCGGTTTTCAAAATTAGATTCCCCATGTCCATGTTAGTCTAAAAACAAATTTTTATTGATATTGGTTCATGGTAACCATGACTTTGAAATTTACGTGAACTTTAATTTATGCTAATTAAATGTACACGTGATGTGCACTTGGTATGTAACTCGCTTCACGTGAAAGATAAAGAGATGAGGTTTTCAAAATAAGATTCCCCATGTCCATATTAGTCTAAAAACAAATTTTTATTGATATTGGTGCATGGTAACCATGACTTTGAAATTTACGTGAACTTTAATTTATGCTAATTAAATGTACACGTGATGTGCACTTGGTATGTAACTTGCTTCACGTGAAAGATAAAGAGATGCGGTTTTCGAAATTAGATTCCCCATGTCCATATTAGTCTAAAAACAAATTTTTATTGATATTGGTGCATGGTAACCATGACTTTGAAATTTACGTGAACTTTAATTTATGCTAATTAAATGTACACGTGATGTGCACTTGGTATGTAACTCGCTTCACGTGAAAGATAAAGAGATGCGGTTTTCAAAATTAGATTCCCCATGTCCATATTAGTCTAAAAACAAATTTTTATTGATATTGGTGCATGGTAACCATGACTTTGAAATTTACGTGAACTTTAATTTATGCTAATTAAATGTACACGTGATGTGCACTTGGTATGTAACTCGCTTCACGTGAAAGATAAAGAGATGCGGTTTTCAAAATTAGATTCCCCATGTCCATATTAGTCTAAAAACGAATTTTTATTGATATTGGTGCATGGTAACCACGACTTTGAAATTTACGTGAACTTTAATTTATGCTAATTAAATGTACACGTGATGTGCACTTGGTATGTAACTCGCTTCACGTGAAAGATAAAGAGATGCGGTTTTCAAAATTAGATTCCTCATGTCCATATTAGTCTAAAAACAAATTTTTATTGATATTGGTGCATGGTAACCATGACTTTGAAATTTACGTGAACTTTAATTTATGCTAATTAAATGTACACGTGATGTGCACTTGGTATGTAACTCGCTTCACGTGAAAGATAAAGAGATGCGGTTTTCAAAATTAAATTCCCCATGTCCATATTAGTCTAAAAACAAATTTTTATTGATATTGGTGCATGGTAACCATGACTTTGAAATTTACGTGAACTTTGATTTATGCTAATTAAATGTACACGTGATGTGCACTTGGTATGTAACTCGCTTCACGTGAAAGATAAAGAGATGAGGTTTTCAAAATAAGATTCCCCATGTCCATATTAGTCTAAAAACAAATTTTTATTGATATTGGTGCATGGTAACCACGACTTTGAAATTTACGTGAACTTTAATTTATGCTAATTAAATGTACACGTGATGTGCACTTGGTATGTAACTCGCTTCACGTGAAAGATAAAGAGATGCGGTTTTCAAAATTAGATTCCCCATGTCCATATTAGTCTAAAAACAAATTTTTATTGATATTGGTGCATGGTAACCATGACTTTGAAATTTACGTGAACTTTAATTTATGCTAATTAAATGTACACGTGATGTGCACTTGGTATGTAACTCGCTTCACGTGAAAGATAAAGAGATGCGGTTTTCAAAATTAGATTCCCCATGTCCATATTAGTCTAAAAACGAATTTTTATTGATATTGGTGCATGGTAACCACGACTTTGAAATTTACGTGAACTTTAATTTATGCTAATTAAATGTACACGTGATGTGCACTTGGTATGTAACTCGCTTCACGTGAAAGATAAAGAGATGCGGTTTTCAAAATTAGATTCCTCATGTCCATATTAGTCTAAAAACAAATTTTTATTGATATTGGTGCATGGTAACCATGACTTTGAAATTTACGTGAACTTTAATTTATGCTAATTAAATGTACACGTGATGTGCACTTGGTATGTAACTCGCTTCACGTGAAAGATAAAGAGATGAGGTTTTCAAAATAAGATTCCCCATGTCCATATTAGTCTAAAAACAAATTTTTATTGATATTGGTGCATGGTAACCATGACTTTGAAATTTACGTGAACTTTAATTTATGCTAATTAAATGTACACGTGATGTGCACTTGGTATGTAACTTGCTTCACGTGAAAGATAAAGAGATGCGGTTTTCGAAATTAGATTCCCCATGTCCATATTAGTCTAAAAACAATTTTTTATTGATATTGGTGCATGGTAACCATGACTTTGAAATTTACGTGAACTTTAATTTATGCTAATTAATTGTACACGTGATGTGCACTTGGTATGTAACTCGCTTCACGTGAAAGATAAAGAGATGCGGTTTTCAAAATTAGATTCCCCATGTCCATATTAGTCTAAAAACAAATTTTTATTGATATTGGTTCATGGTAACCATGACTTTGAAATTTACGTGAACTTTAATTTATGCTAATTAAATGTACACGTGATGTGCACTTGGTATGTAACTCGCTTCACGTGAAAGATAAAGAGATGCGGTTTTCAAAATTAGATTCCCCATGTCCATGTTAGTCTAAAAACAAATTTTTATTGATATTGGTTCATGGTAACCATGACTTTGAAATTTACGTGAACTTTAATTTATGCTAATTAAATGTACACGTGATGTGCACTTGGTATGTAACTCGCTTCACGTGAAAGATAAAGAGATGAGGTTTTCAAAATAAGATTCCCCATGTCCATATTAGTCTAAAAACAAATTTTTATTGATATTGGTGCATGGTAACCATGACTTTGAAATTTACGTGAACTTTAATTTATGCTAATTAAATGTACACGTGATGTGCACTTGGTATGTAACTTGCTTCACGTGAAAGATAAAGAGATGCGGTTTTCGAAATTAGATTCCCCATGTCCATATTAGTCTAAAAACAAATTTTTATTGATATTGGTGCATGGTAACCATGACTTTGAAATTTACGTGAACTTTAATTTATGCTAATTAAATGTACACGTGATGTGCACTTGGTATGTAACTCGCTTCACGTGAAAGATAAAGAGATGCGGTTTTCAAAATTAGATTCCCCATGTCCATATTAGTCTAAAAACAAATTTTTATTGATATTGGTGCATGGTAACCATGACTTTGAAATTTACGTGAACTTTAATTTATGCTAATTAAATGTACACGTGATGTGCACTTGGTATGTAACTCGCTTCACGTGAAAGATAAAGAGATGCGGTTTTCAAAATTAGATTCCCCATGTCCATATTAGTCTAAAAACGAATTTTTATTGATATTGGTGCATGGTAACCACGACTTTGAAATTTACGTGAACTTTAATTTATGCTAATTAAATGTACACGTGATGTGCACTTGGTATGTAACTCGCTTCACGTGAAAGATAAAGAGATGCGGTTTTCAAAATTAGATTCCTCATGTCCATATTAGTCTAAAAACAAATTTTTATTGATATTGGTGCATGGTAACCATGACTTTGAAATTTACGTGAACTTTAATTTATGCTAATTAAATGTACACGTGATGTGCACTTGGTATGTAACTCGCTTCACGTGAAAGATAAAGAGATGCGGTTTTCAAAATTAAATTCCCCATGTCCATATTAGTCTAAAAACAAATTTTTATTGATATTGGTGCATGGTAACCATGACTTTGAAATTTACGTGAACTTTGATTTATGCTAATTAAATGTACACGTGATGTGCACTTGGTATGTAACTCGCTTCACGTGAAAGATAAAGAGATGAGGTTTTCAAAATAAGATTCCCCATGTCCATATTAGTCTAAAAACAAATTTTTATTGATATTGGTGCATGGTAACCACGACTTTGAAATTTACGTGAACTTTAATTTATGCTAATTAAATGTACACGTGATGTGCACTTGGTATGTAACTCGCTTCACGTGAAAGATAAAGAGATGCGGTTTTCAAAATTAGATTCCCCATGTCCATATTAGTCTAAAAACAAATTTTTATTGATATTGGTGCATGGTAACCATGACTTTGAAATTTACGTGAACTTTAATTTATGCTAATTAAATGTACACGTGATGTGCACTTGGTATGTAACTCGCTTCACGTGAAAGATAAAGAGATGCGGTTTTCAAAATAAGATTCCCCATGTCCATATTAGTCTAAAAACAAATTTTTATTGATATTGGTGCATGGTAACCACGACTTTGAAATTTACGTGAACTTTAATTTATGCTAATTAAATGTACACGTGATGTGCACTTGGTATGTAACTCGCTTCACGTGAAAGATAAAGAGATGCGGTTTTCAAAATTAGATTCCTCATGTCCATATTAGTCTAAAAACAAATTTTTATTGATATTGGTGCATGGTAACCATGACTTTGAAATTTACGTGAACTTTAATTTATGCTAATTAAATGTACACGTGATGTGCACTTGGTATGTAACTCGCTTCACGTGAAAGATAAAGAGATGAGGTTTTCAAAATAAGATTCCCCATGTCCATATTAGTCTAAAAACAAATTTTTATTGATATTGGTGCATGGTAACCATGACTTTGAAATTTACGTGAACTTTAATTTATGCTAATTAAATGTACACGTGATGTGCACTTGGTATGTAACTTGCTTCACGTGAAAGATAAAGAGATGCGGTTTTCGAAATTAGATTCCCCATGTCCATATTAGTCTAAAAACAATTTTTTATTGATATTGGTGCATGGTAACCATGACTTTGAAATTTACGTGAACTTTAATTTATGCTAGTTAAATGTACACGTGATGTGCACTTGGTATGTAACTCGCTTCACGTGAAAGATAAAGAGATGCGGTTTTCAAAATTAGATTCCCCATGTCCATATTAGTCTAAAAACAAATTTTTATTGATATTGGTGCATGGTAACCATGACTTTGAAATTTACGTGAACTTTAATTTATGCTAATTAAATGTACACGTGATGTGCACTTGGTATGTAACTCGCTTCACGTGAAAGATAAAGAGATGCGGTTTTCAAAGTTAGATTCCCCATGTCCATATTAGTCTAAAAACGAATTTTTATTGATATTGGTGCATGGTAACCACGACTTTGAAATTTACGTGAGCTTTAATTTATGCTAATTAAATGTACACGTGATGTGCACTTGGTATGTAACTCGCTTCACGTGAAAGATAAAGAGATGCGGTTTTCAAAATTAGATTCCCCATGTCCATATTAGTCTAAAAACAAATTTTTATTGATATTGGTGCATGGTAACCATGACTTTGAAATTTACGTGAACTTTAATTTATGCTAATTAAATGTACACGTGATGTGCACTTGGTATGTAACTCGCTTCACGTGAAAGATAAAGAGATGCGGTTTTCAAAATTAGATTCCTCATGTCCATATTAGTCTAAAAACAAATTTTTATTGATATTGGTGCATGGTAACCACGACTTTGAAATTTACGTGAACTTTAATTTATGCTAATTAAATGTACACGTGATGTGCACTTGGTATGTAACTCGCTTCACGTGAAAGATAAAGAGATGTGGTTTTCAAAATTAGATTCCCCATGTCCATATTAGTCTAAAAACAAATTTTTATTGATATTGGTGCATGGTAACCATGACTTTGAAATTTACGTGAACTTTAATTTATGCTAATTAAATGTACACGTGATGTGCACTTGGTATGTAACTCGCTTCACGTGAAAGATAAAGAGATGCGGTTTTCAAAATTAGATTCCCCATGTCCATATTAGTCTAAAAACAAATTTTTATTGATATTGGTGCATGGTAACCATGACTTTGAAATTTACGTGAACTTTAATTTATGCTAATTAAATGTACACGTGATGTGCACTTGGTATGTAACTCGCTTCACGTGAAAGATAAAGAGATGCGGTTTTCGAAATTAGATTCCCCATGTCCATATTAGTCTAAAAACAATTTTTTATTGATATTGGTGCATGGTAACCATGACTTTGAAATTTACGTGAACTTTAATTTATGCTAATTAAATGTACACGTGATGTGCACTTGGTATGTAACTCGCTTCACGTGAAAGATAAAGAGATGCGGTTTTCAAAATTAGATTCCCCATGTCCATATTAGTCTAAAAACAAATTTTTATTGATATTGGTGCATGGTAACCATGACTTTGAAATTTACGTGAACTTTAATTTATGCTAATTAAATGTACACGTGATGTGCACTTGGTATGTAACTCGCTTCACGTGAAAGATAAAGAGATGCGGTTTTCAAAGTTAGATTCCCCATGTCCATATTAGTCTAAAAACGAATTTTTATTGATATTGGTGCATGGTAACCACGACTTTGAAATTTACGTGAGCTTTAATTTATGCTAATTAAATGTACACGTGATGTGCACTTGGTATGTAACTCGCTTCACGTGAAAGATAAAGAGATGCGGTTTTCAAAATTAGATTCCCCATGTCCATATTAGTCTAAAAACAAATTTTTATTGATATTGGTGCATGGTAACCATGACTTTGAAATTTACGTGAACTTTAATTTATGCTAATTAAATGTACACGTGATGTGCACTTGGTATGTAACTCGCTTCACGTGAAAGATAAAGAGATGCGGTTTTCAAAATTAGATTCCTCATGTCCATATTAGTCTAAAAACAAATTTTTATTGATATTGGTGCATGGTAACCACGACTTTGAAATTTACGTGAACTTTAATTTATGCTAATTAAATGTACACGTGATGTGCACTTGGTATGTAACTCGCTTCACGTGAAAGATAAAGAGATGTGGTTTTCAAAATTAGATTCCCCATGTCCATATTAGTCTAAAAACAAATTTTTATTGATATTGGTGCATGGTAACCATGACTTTGAAATTTACGTGAACTTTAATTTATGCTAATTAAATGTACACGTGATGTGCACTTGGTATGTAACTCGCTTCACGTGAAAGATAAAGAGATGCGGTTTTCAAAATTAGATTCCCCATGTCCATATTAGTCTAAAAACAAATTTTTATTGATATTGGTGCATGGTAACCATGACTTTGAAATTTACGTGAACTTTAATTTATGCTAATTAAATGTACACGTGATGTGCACTTGGTATGTAACTCGCTTCACGTGAAAGATAAAGAGATGCGGTTTTCAAAATTAGATTCCCCATGTCCATATTAGTCTAAAAACAATTTTTTATTGATATTGGTGCATGGTAACCATGACTTTGAAATTTACGTGAACTTTAATTTATGCTAATTAAATGTACACGTGATGTGCACTTGGTATGTAACTCGCTTCACGTGAAAGATAAAGAGATGCGGTTTTCAAAATTAGATTCCCCATGTCCATATTAGTCTAAAAACAAATTTTTATTGATATTGGTGCATGGTAACCATGACTTTGAAATTTACGTGAACTTTAATTTATGCTAATTAAATGTACACGTGATGTGCACTTGGTATGTAACTTGCTTCACGTGAAAGATAAAGAGATGCGGTTTTCGAAATTAGATTTCCCATGTCCATATTAGTCTAAAAACAATTTTTTATTGATATTGGTGCATGGTAACCATGACTTTGAAATTTACGTGAACTTTAATTTATGCTAATTAAATGTACACGTGATGTGCACTTGGTATGTAACTCGCTTCACGTGAAAGATAAAGAGATGCGGTTTTCGAAATTAGATTCCCCATGTCCATATTAGTCTAAAAACAATTTTTTATTGATATTGGTGCATGGTAACCATGACTTTGAAATTTACGTGAACTTTAATTTATGCTAATTAAATGTACACGTGATGTGCACTTGGTATGTAACTCGCTTCACGTGAAAGATAAAGAGATGCGGTTTTCAAAATTAGATTCCCCATGTCCATATTAGTCTAAAAACAAATTTTTATTGATATTGGTGCATGGTAACCATGACTTTGAAATTTACGTGAACTTTAATTTATGCTAATTAAATGTACACGTGATGTGCACTTGGTATGTAACTCGCTTCACGTGAAAGATAAAGAGATGCGGTTTTCAAAGTTAGATTCCCCATGTCCATATTAGTCTAAAAACGAATTTTTATTGATATTGGTGCATGGTAACCACGACTTTGAAATTTACGTGAGCTTTAATTTATGCTAATTAAATGTACACGTGATGTGCACTTGGTATGTAACTCGCTTCACGTGAAAGATAAAGAGATGCGGTTTTCAAAATTAGATTCCCCATGTCCATATTAGTCTAAAAACAAATTTTTATTGATATTGGTGCATGGTAACCATGACTTTGAAATTTACGTGAACTTTAATTTATGCTAATTAAATGTACACGTGATGTGCACTTGGTATGTAACTCGCTTCACGTGAAAGATAAAGAGATGCGGTTTTCAAAATTAGATTCCTCATGTCCATATTAGTCTAAAAACAAATTTTTATTGATATTGGTGCATGGTAACCACGACTTTGAAATTTACGTGAACTTTAATTTATGCTAATTAAATGTACACGTGATGTGCACTTGGTATGTAACTCGCTTCACGTGAAAGATAAAGAGATGTGGTTTTCAAAATTAGATTCCCCATGTCCATATTAGTCTAAAAACAAATTTTTATTGATATTGGTGCATGGTAACCATGACTTTGAAATTTACGTGAACTTTAATTTATGCTAATTAAATGTACACGTGATGTGCACTTGGTATGTAACTCGCTTCACGTGAAAGATAAAGAGATGCGGTTTTCAAAATTAGATTCCCCATGTCCATATTAGTCTAAAAACAAATTTTTATTGATATTGGTGCATGGTAACCATGACTTTGAAATTTACGTGAACTTTAATTTATGCTAATTAAATGTACACGTGATGTGCACTTGGTATGTAACTCGCTTCACGTGAAAGATAAAGAGATGCGGTTTTCAAAATTAGATTCCCCATGTCCATATTAGTCTAAAAACAAATTTTTATTGATATTGGTGCATGGTAACCATGACTTTGAAATTTACGTGAACTTTGATTTATGCTAATTAAATGTACACGTGATGTGCACTTGGTATGTAACTCGCTTCACGTGAAAGATAAAGAGATGAGGTTTTCAAAATAAGATTCCCCATGTCCATATTAGTCTAAAAACAAATTTTTATTGATATTGGTGCATGGTAACCATGACTTTGAAATTTACGTGAACTTTAATTTATGCTAATTAAATGTACACGTGATGTGCACTTGGTATGTAACTTGCTTCACGTGAAAGATAAAGAGATGCGGTTTTCGAAATTAGATTTC
The DNA here is from genome assembly GCA_964057225.1 of Auanema rhodensis. Taxonomy (NCBI): domain Eukaryota; kingdom Metazoa; phylum Nematoda; class Chromadorea; order Rhabditida; family Rhabditidae; genus Auanema; species Auanema rhodense. The sequence goes on along the minus strand of OZ059899.1, from coordinate 264,232 downwards.
CCATGTCCATATTAGTCTAAAAACAATTTTTTATTGATAATGGTGCATGGTAACCATGACTTTGAAATTTACGTGAACTTTAATTCATGCTAATTAAATGTACACGTGATGTGCACTTGGTATGTAACTCGCTTCACGTGAAAGATAAAGAGATGCGGTTTTCAAAATTAGATTCCCCATGTCCATATTAGTCTAAAAACAAATTTTTATTGATATTGGTGCATGGTAACCATGACTTTGAAATTTACGTGAACTTTAATTTATGCTAATTAAATGTACACGTGATGTGCACTTGGTATGTAACTCGCTTCACGTGAAAGATAAAGAGATGCGGTTTTCAAAATTAAATTCCCCATGTCCATATTAGTCTAAAAACAAATTTTTATTGATATTGGTGCATGGTAACCATGACTTTGAAATTTACGTGAACTTTAATTTATGCTAATTAAATGTACACGTGATGTGCACTTGGTATGTAACTCGCTTCACGTGAAAGATGAAGAGATGCGGTTTTCAAAATTAGATTCCCCATGTCCATATTAGTCTAAAAACAAATTTTTATTGATATTGGTGCATGGTAACCATGACTTTGAAATTTACGTGAACTTTAATTTATGCTAATTAAATGTACACGTGATGTGCACTTGGTATGTAACTTGCTTCACGTGAAAGATGAAGAGATGCGGTTTTCAAAATTAGATTCCCCATGTCCATATTAGTCTAAAAACAAATTTTTATTGATATTGGTGCATGGTAACCATGACTTTGAAATTTACGTGAACTTTAATTTATGCTAATTAAATGTACACGTGATGTGCACTTGGTATGTAACTCGCTTCACGTGAAAGATGAAGAGATGCGGTTTTCAAAATTAGATTCCCCATGTCCATATTAGTCTAAAAACAAATTTTTATTGATATTGGTGCATGGTAACCATGACTTTGAAATTTACGTGAACTTTAATTTATGCTAATTAAATGTACACGTGATGTGCACTTGGTATGTAACTCGCTTCACGTGAAAGATAAAGAGATGCGGTTTTCAAAATTAGATTCCCCATGTCCATATTAGTCTAAAAACAAATTTTTATTGATATTGGTGCATGGTAACCATGACTTTGAAATTTACGTGAACTTTAATTTATGCTAATTAAATGTACACGTGATGTGCACTTGGTATGTAACTCGCTTCACGTGAAAGATAAAGAGATGCGGTTTTCAAAATTAGATTCCCCATGTCCATATTAGTCTAAAAACAAATTTTTATTGATATTGGTGCATGGTAACCATGACTTTGAAATTTACGTGAACTTTGATTTATGCTAATTAAATGTACACGTGATGTGCACTTGGTATGTAACTCGCTTCACGTGAAAGATAAAGAGATGAGGTTTTCAAAATAAGATTCCCCATGTCCATATTAGTCTAAAAACAAATTTTTATTGATATTGGTGCATGGTAACCATGACTTTGAAATTTACGTGAACTTTAATTTATGCTAATTAAATGTACACGTGATGTGCACTTGGTATGTAACTCGCTTCACGTGAAAGATAAAGAGATGCGGTTTTCAAAATTAGATTCCCCATGTCCATATTAGTCTAAAAACAAATTTTTATTGATATTGGTGCATGGTAACCATGACTTTGAAATTTACGTGAACTTTAATTTATGCTAATTAAATGTACACGTGATGTGCACTTGGTATGTAACTCGCTTCACGTGAAAGATAAAGAGATGCGGTTTTCAAAATTAGATTCCCCATGTCCATATTAGTCTAAAAACAAATTTTTATTGATATTGGTGCATGGTAACCATGACTTTGAAATTTACGTGAACTTTGATTTATGCTAATTAAATGTACACGTGATGTGCACTTGGTATGTAACTCGCTTCACGTGAAAGATAAAGAGATGAGGTTTTCAAAATAAGATTCCCCATGTCCATATTAGTCTAAAAACAAATTTTTATTGATATTGGTGCATGGTAACCATGACTTTGAAATTTACGTGAACTTTAATTTATGCTAATTAAATGTACACGTGATGTGCACTTGGTATGTAACTTGCTTCACGTGAAAGATAAAGAGATGCGGTTTTCGAAATTAGATTTCCCATGTCCATATTAGTCTAAAAACAATTTTTTATTGATAATGGTGCATGGTAACCATGACTTTGAAATTTACGTGAACTTTAATTCATGCTAATTAAATGTACACGTGATGTGCACTTGGTATGTAACTCGCTTCACGTGAAAGATAAAGAGATGCGGTTTTCAAAATTAGATTCCCCATGTCCATATTAGTCTAAAAACAAATTTTTATTGATATTGGTGCATGGTAACCATGACTTTGAAATTTACGTGAACTTTAATTTATGCTAATTAAATGTACACGTGATGTGCACTTGGTATGTAACTCGCTTCACGTGAAAGATAAAGAGATGCGGTTTTCAAAATTAAATTCCCCATGTCCATATTAGTCTAAAAACAAATTTTTATTGATATTGGTGCATGGTAACCATGACTTTGAAATTTACGTGAACTTTAATTTATGCTAATTAAATGTACACGTGATGTGCACTTGGTATGTAACTCGCTTCACGTGAAAGATAAAGAGATGCGGTTTTCAAAATTAGATTCCCCATGTCCATATTAGTCTAAAAACAAATTTTTATTGATATTGGTGCATGGTAACCATGACTTTGAAATTTACGTGAACTTTAATTTATGCTAATTAAATGTACACGTGATGTGCACTTGGTATGTAACTCGCTTCACGTGAAAGATAAAGAGATGCGGTTTTCAAAATTAAATTCCCCATGTCCATATTAGTCTAAAAACAAATTTTTATTGATATTGGTGCATGGTAACCATGACTTTGAAATTTACGTGAACTTTAATTTATGCTAATTAAATGTACACGTGATGTGCACTTGGTATGTAACTCGCTTCACGTGAAAGATGAAGAGATGCGGTTTTCAAAATTAGATTCCCCATGTCCATATTAGTCTAAAAACAAATTTTTATTGATATTGGTGCATGGTAACCATGACTTTGAAATTTACGTGAACTTTAATTTATGCTAATTAAATGTACACGTGATGTGCACTTGGTATGTAACTCGCTTCACGTGAAAGATAAAGAGATGCGGTTTTCAAAATTAGATTCCCCATGTCCATATTAGTCTAAAAACAAATTTTTATTGATATTGGTGCATGGTAACCATGACTTTGAAATTTACGTGAACTTTAATTTATGCTAATTAAATGTACACGTGATGTGCACTTGGTATGTAACTCGCTTCACGTGAAAGATAAAGAGATGCGGTTTTCAAAGTTAGATTCCCCATGTCCATATTAGTCTAAAAACGAATTTTTATTGATATTGGTGCATGGTAACCACGACTTTGAAATTTACGTGAGCTTTAATTTATGCTAATTAAATGTACACGTGATGTGCACTTGGTATGTAACTCGCTTCACGTGAAAGATAAAGAGATGCGGTTTTCAAAATTAGATTCCCCATGTCCATATTAGTCTAAAAACAAATTTTTATTGATATTGGTGCATGGTAACCATGACTTTGAAATTTACGTGAACTTTAATTTATGCTAATTAAATGTACACGTGATGTGCACTTGGTATGTAACTCGCTTCACGTCAAAGATAAAGAGATGCGGTTTTCAAAATTAGATTCCTCATGTCCATATTAGTCTAAAAACAAATTTTTATTGATATTGGAGCATGGTAACCACGACTTTGAAATTTACGTGAACTTTAATTTATGCTAATTAAATGTACACGTGATGTGCACTTGGTATGTAACTCGCTTCACGTGAAAGATAAAGAGATGCGGTTTTCAAAATTAGATTCCCCATGTCCATATTAGTCTAAAAACAAATTTTTATTGATATTGGTGCATGGTAACCATGACTTTGAAATTTACGTGAACTTTAATTTATGCTAATTAAATGTACACGTGATGTGCACTTGGTATGTAACTCGCTTCACGTGAAAGATAAAGAGATGCGGTTTTCAAAATTAGATTCCCCATGTCCATATTAGTCTAAAAACAAATTTTTATTGATATTGGTGCATGGTAACCATGACTTTGAAATTTACGTGAACTTTAATTTATGCTAATTAAATGTACACGTGATGTGCACTTGGTATGTAACTCGCTTCACGTGAAAGATAAAGAGATGCGGTTTTCAAAATTAGATTCCCCATGTCCATATTAGTCTAAAAACAAATTTTTATTGATATTGGTGCATGGTAACCATGACTTTGAAATTTACGTGAACTTTGATTTATGCTAATTAAATGTACACGTGATGTGCACTTGGTATGTAACTCGCTTCACGTGAAAGATAAAGAGATGAGGTTTTCAAAATAAGATTCCCCATGTCCATATTAGTCTAAAAACAAATTTTTATTGATATTGGTGCATGGTAACCATGACTTTGAAATTTACGTGAACTTTAATTTATGCTAATTAAATGTACACGTGATGTGCACTTGGTATGTAACTTGCTTCACGTGAAAGATAAAGAGATGCGGTTTTCGAAATTAGATTTCCCATGTCCATATTAGTCTAAAAACAATTTTTTATTGATAATGGTGCATGGTAACCATGACTTTGAAATTTACGTGAACTTTAATTCATGCTAATTAAATGTACACGTGATGTGCACTTGGTATGTAACTCGCTTCACGTGAAAGATAAAGAGATGCGGTTTTCAAAATTAGATTCCCCATGTCCATATTAGTCTAAAAACAAATTTTTATTGATATTGGTGCATGGTAACCATGACTTTGAAATTTACGTGAACTTTAATTTATGCTAATTAAATGTACACGTGATGTGCACTTGGTATGTAACTCGCTTCACGTGAAAGATAAAGAGATGCGGTTTTCAAAATTAGATTCCCCATGTCCATATTAGTCTAAAAACAAATTTTTATTGATATTGGTGCATGGTAACCATGACTTTGAAATTTACGTGAACTTTAATTTATGCTAATTAAATGTACACGTGATGTGCACTTGGTATGTAACTCGCTTCACGTGAAAGATAAAGAGATGCGGTTTTCATAATTAGATTCCTCATGTCCATATTAGTCTAAAAACAAATTTTTATTGATATTGGTTCATGGTAACCATGACTTTGAAATTTACGTGAACTTTGATTTATGCTAATTAAATGTACACGTGATGTGCATTTGGTATGTAACTCGCTTCACGTGAAAGATAAAGAGATGCGGTTTTCAAATTAAGATTCCCCATGTCCATATTAGTCTACAAACAAATTTTTATTGATATTGGTGCATGGTAACCATGACTTTGAAATTTACGTGAACTTTAATTTATGCTAATTAAATGTACACGTGATGTGCACTTGGTATGTAACTCGCTTCACGTGAAAGATAAAGAGATGCGGTTTTCAAAATTAGATTCCCCATGTCCATATTAGTCTAAAAACAATTTTTTATTGATATTGGTGCATGGTAACCATGACTTTGAAATTTACGTGAACTTTAATTCATGCTAATTAAATGTACACGTGATGTGCACTTGGTATGTAACTCGCTTCACGTGAAAGATAAAGAGATGCGGTTTTCAAAATTTGATTCCCCATGTCCATATTAGTCTAAAAACAAATTTTCATTGATATTGGTTCATGGTAACCATGACTTTGAAATTTACGTGAACTTTAATTTATGCTAATTAAATGTACACGTGATGTGCACTTGGTATGTAACTCGCTTCACGTGAAAGATAAAGAGATGCGGTTTTCAAAATTAGATTCATCATGTCCATATTAGTCTAAAAACAAATTTTTATTGATATTGGTGCATGGTAACCATGACTTTGAAATTTACGTGAACTTTAATTTATGCTTATTAAATGTACACGTGATGTGCACTTGGTATGTAACTCGCTTCACGTGAAAGATAAAGAGATGCGGTTTTCAAAATTAGATTCCCCATGTCCATATTAGTCTAAAAACAAATTATTATTGATATTGGTTCATGGTAACCATGACTTTGAAATTTACGTGAACTTTAATTTATGCTAATTAAATGTACACGTGATGTGCACTTGGTATGTAACTCGCTTCACGTGAAAGATAAAGAGATGAGGTTTTCAAAATAAGATTCCCCATGTCCATATTAGTCTAAAAACAAATTTTTATTGATATTGGTGCATGGTAACCATGACTTTGAAATTTACGTGAACTTTAATTTATGCTAATTAAATGTACACGTGATGTGCACTTGGTATGTAACTCGCTTCACGTGAAAGATAAAGAGATGCGGTTTTCAAAATTAGATTCCCCATGTCCATATTAGTCTAAAAACAAATTTTTATTGATATTGGTGCATGGTAACCATGACTTTGAAATTTACGTGAACTTTAATTTATGCTAATTAAATGTACACGTGATGTGCACTTGGTATGTAACTCGCTTCACGTGAAAGATAAAGAGATGCGGTTTTCATAATTAGATTCCTCATGTCCATATTAGTCTAAAAACAAATTTTTATTGATATTGGTTCATGGTAACCATGACTTTGAAATTTACGTGAACTTTGATTTATGCTAATTAAATGTACACGTGATGTGCATTTGGTATGTAACTCGCTTCACGTGAAAGATAAAGAGATGCGGTTTTCAAATTAAGATTCCCCATGTCCATATTAGTCTACAAACAAATTTTTATTGATATTGGTGCATGGTAACCATGACTTTGAAATTTACGTGAACTTTAATTTATGCTAATTAAATGTACACGTGATGTGCACTTGGTATGTAACTCGCTTCACGTGAAAGATAAAGAGATGCGGTTTTCAAAATTAGATTCCCCATGTCCATATTAGTCTAAAAACAATTTTTTATTGATATTGGTGCATGGTAACCATGACTTTGAAATTTACGTGAACTTTAATTCATGCTAATTAAATGTACACGTGATGTGCACTTGGTATGTAACTCGCTTCACGTGAAAGATAAAGAGATGCGGTTTTCAAAATTTGATTCCCCATGTCCATATTAGTCTAAAAACAAATTTTCATTGATATTGGTTCATGGTAACCATGACTTTGAAATTTACGTGAACTTTAATTTATGCTAATTAAATGTACACGTGATGTGCACTTGGTATGTAACTCGCTTCACGTGAAAGATAAAGAGATGCGGTTTTCAAAATTAGATTCATCATGTCCATATTAGTCTAAAAACAAATTTTTATTGATATTGGTGCATGGTAACCATGACTTTGAAATTTACGTGAACTTTAATTTATGCTTATTAAATGTACACGTGATGTGCACTTGGTATGTAACTCGCTTCACGTGAAAGATAAAGAGATGCGGTTTTCAAAATTAGATTCCCCATGTCCATATTAGTCTAAAAACAAATTATTATTGATATTGGTTCATGGTAACCATGACTTTGAAATTTACGTGAACTTTAATTTATGCTAATTAAATGTACACGTGATGTGCACTTGGTATGTAACTCGCTTCACGTGAAAGATAAAGAGATGCGGTTTTCAAAATTAGATTCCCCATGTCCATATTAGTCTAAAAACAAATTTTTATTGATATTGGTTCATGGTAACCATGACTTTGAAATTTACGTGAACTTTAATTTATGCTAATTAAATGTACACGTGATGTGCAATTGGTATGTAACTCGCTTCACGTGAAAGATAAAGAGATGCGGTTTTCAAAATTAGATTCCCCATGTCCATATTAGTCTAAAAACAAATTTTTATTGATATTGGTGCATGGTAACCATGACTTTGAAATTTACGTGAACTTTAATTTATGCTAATTAAATGTACACGTGATGTGCACTTGGTATGTAACTCGCTTCACGTGAAAGATAAAGAGATGCGGTTTTCAAAATTAGATTCCCCATGTCCATATTAGTCTAAAAACAATTTTTTATTGATATTGGTGCATGGTAACCATGACTTTGAAATTTACGTGAACTTTAATTCATGCTAATTAAATGTACACGTGATGTGCACTTGGTATGTAACTCGCTTCACGTGAAAGATAAAGAGATGCGGTTTTCAAAATTTGATTCCCCATGTCCATATTAGTCTAAAAACAAATTTTCATTGATATTGGTTCATGGTAACCATGACTTTGAAATTTACGTGAACTTTAATTTATGCTAATTAAATGTACACGTGATGTGCACTTGGTATGTAACTCGCTTCACGTGAAAGATAAAGAGATGCGGTTTTCAAAATTAGATTCATCATGTCCATATTAGTCTAAAAACAAATTTTTATTGATATTGGTGCATGGTAACCATGACTTTGAAATTTACGTGAACTTTAATTTATGCTTATTAAATGTACACGTGATGTGCACTTGGTATGTAACTCGCTTCACGTGAAAGATAAAGAGATGCGGTTTTCAAAATTAGATTCCCCATGTCCATATTAGTCTAAAAACAAATTATTATTGATATTGGTTCATGGTAACCATGACTTTGAAATTTACGTGAACTTTAATTTATGCTAATTAAATGTACACGTGATGTGCACTTGGTATGTAACTCGCTTCACGTGAAAGATAAAGAGATGCGGTTTTCAAAATTAGATTCCCCATGTCCATATTAGTCTAAAAACAAATTTTTATTGATATTGGTTCATGGTAACCATGACTTTGAAATTTACGTGAACTTTAATTTATGCTAATTAAATGTACACGTGATGTGCAATTGGTATGTAACTCGCTTCACGTGAAAGATAAAGAGATGCGGTTTTCAAAATTAGATTCCCCATGTCCATATTAGTCTAAAAACAAATTTTTATTGATATTGGTGCATGGTAACCATGACTTTGAAATTTACGTGAACTTTAATTTATGCTAATTAAATGTACACGTGATGTGCACTTGGTATGTAACTCGCTTCACGTGAAAGATAAAGAGATGCGGTTTTAAAAATTAGATTCCCCATGTCCATTATTAGTCTAAAAACAAATTTTTATTGATATTGGTTCATGGTAACCATGACTTTGAAATTTACGTGAACTTCAATTTATGCTAATTAAATGTACACGTGATGTGCACTTGGTATGTAACTCGCTTCACGTGAAAGATGAAGAGATGCGGTTTTCAAAATTAGATTCCCTATGTCCATATTAGTCTAAAAACAAATTTTTATTGATATTGGTGCATGCTAACCATGACTTTGAAATTTACGTGAACTTTAATTTATGCTAATTAAATGTACACGTGATGTGCCCTTGGTATGTAACTCGCTTCACGTGAAAGATAAAGAGATGCGGTTTTCAAAATTAGATTCCCCATGTCCATATTAGTCTAAAAACAATTTTTCATTGATATTGGTGCATGGTAACCATGACTTTGAAATTTACGTGAACTTTAATTTATGCTAATTAAATGTACACGTGATGTGCACTTGGTATGTAACTCGCTTCACGTGAAAGATAAAGAGATGCGGTTTTCAAAATTAGATTCCCCATGTCCATATTAGTCTAAAAACAAATTTTTATTGATATTGGTGCATGGTAACCATGACTTTGAAATTTACGTGAACTTTAATTTATGCTAATTAAATGTACACGTGATGTGCACTTGGTATGTAACTCGCTTCACGTGAAAGATAAAGAGATGCGGTTTTCAAAATTAAATTTCCCATGTCCATATTAGTCTAAAAACAAATTTTTATTGATATTGGTTCATGGTAACCATGACTTTGAAATTTACGTGAACTTTAATTTATGCTAATTAAATGTACACGTGATGTGCACTTGGTATGTAACTCGCTTCACGTGAAAGATAAAGAGATGCGGTTTTCAAAATTAGATTCCCCATGTCCATATTAGTCTAAAAACAAATTTTTATTGATATTGGTTCATGGTAACCATGACTTTGAAATTTACGTGAACTTTAATTTATGCTAATTAAATGTACACGTGATGTGCACTTGGTATGTAACTCGCTTCACGTGAAAGATAAAGAGATGCGGTTTTCAAAATTAGATTCCCCATGTCCATATTAGTCTAAAAACAAATTTTTATTGATATTGGTTCATGGTAACCATGACTTTGAAATTTACGTGAACTTTAATTTATGCTAATTAAATGTACACGTGATGTGCAATTGGTATGTAACTCGCTTCACGTGAAAGATAAAGAGATGCGGTTTTCAAAATTAAATTTCCCATGTCCATATTAGTCTAAAAACAAATTTTTATTGATATTGGTTCATGGTAACCATGACTTTGAAATTTACGTGAACTTTAATTTATGCTAATTAAATGTACACGTGATGTGCACTTGGTATATAACTCGCTTCACGTGAAAGATAAAGAGATGCGGTTTTCAAAATTAGATTCCCCATGTCCGTATTAGTCTAAAAACAAATTTTTATTGATATTGGTTCATGGTAACCATGACTTTGAAATTTACGTGAACTTCAATTTATGCTAATTAAATGTACACGTGATGTGCACTTGGTATGTAACTCGCTTCACGTGAAAGATGAAGAGATGAGGTTTTCAAAATTAGATTCCCTATGTCCATATTAGTCTAAAAACAAATTTTATTGATATTGGTGCATGGTAACCATGACTTTGAAATTTACGTGAACTTTAATTTATGCTAATTAAATGTACACGTGATGTGCACTTGGTATGTAACTCGCTTCACGTGAAAGATAAAGAGATGCGGTTTTCAAAATTAGATTCCCTATGTCCATATTAGTCTAAAAACAAATTTTTATTGATATTGGTGCATGGTAACCATGACTTTGAAATTTACGTGAACTTTAATTTATGCTAATTAAATGTACACGTGATGTGCACTTGGTATGTAACTCGCTTCACGTGAAAGATAAAGAGATGCGGTTTTCAAAATTAGATTCCCTATGTCCATATTAGTCTAAAAACAAATTTTATTGATATTGGTGCATGGTAACCATGACTTTGAAATTTACGTGAACTTTAATTTATGCTAATTAAATGTACACGTGATGTGCACTTGGTATGTAACTCGCTTCACGTGAAAGATAAAGAGATGCGGTTTTCAAAATTAGATTCCCCATGTCCATATTAGTCTAAAAACAAATTTTTATTGATATTGGTTCATGGTAACCATGACTTTGAAATTTACGTGAACTTTAATTTATGCTAATTAAATGTACACGTGATGTGCAATTGGTATGTAACTCGCTTCACGTGAAAGATAAAGAGATGCGGTTTTCAAAATTAGATTCCCCATGTCCATATTAGTCTAAAAACAAATTTTTATTGATATTGGTGCATGGTAACCATGACTTTGAAATTTACGTGAACTTTAATTTATGCTAATTAAATGTACACGTGATGTGCACTTGGTATGTAACTCGCTTCACGTGAAAGATAAAGAGATGCGGTTTTCAAAATTAGATTCCCCATGTCCATATTAGTCTAAAAACAAATTTTTATTGATATTGGTGCATGGTAACCATGACTTTGAAATTTACGTGAACTTTAATTTATGCTAATTAAATGTACACGTGATGTGCACTTGGTATGTAACTCGCTTCACGTGAAAGATAAAGAGATGCGGTTTTCAAAATTAGATTCCCCATGTCCATATTAGTCTAAAAACAAATTTTTATTGATATTGGTGCATGGTAACCATGACTTTGAAATTTACGTGAACTTTAATTCATGCTAATTAAATGTACACGTGATGTGCACTTGGTATGTAACTCGCTTCACGTGAAAGATAAAGAGATGCGGTTTTCAAAATTAGATTCCCCATGTCCATATTAGTCTAAAAACAAATTTTTATTGATATTGGTGCATGGTAACCATGACTTTGAAATTTACGTGAACTTTAATTTATGCTAATTAAATGTACACGTGATGTGCACTTGGTATGTAACTCGCTTCACGTGAAAGATAAAGAGATGCGGTTTTCAAAATTTAGATTCCCCATGTCCATATTAGTCTGAAAACAAATTTTTATTGATATTGGTGCATGGTAACCATGACTTTGAAATTTACGTGAACTTTAATTTATGCTAATTAAATGTACACGTGATGTGCACTTGGTATGTAACTCGCTTCACATGAAAGATAAAGAGATGCGGTTTTCAAAATTAGATTCCCCATGTCCATATTAGTCTAAAAACAAATTTTTATTGATATTGGTGCATGGTAACCATGACTTTGAATTTTACGTGAACTTTAATTTATGCTAATTAAATGTACACGTGATGTGCACTTGGTATGTAACTCGCTTCACGTGAAAGATAAAGAGATGCGGTTTTCAAAATTAGATTCCCCATGTCCATATTAGTCTAAAAACAAATTTTTATTGATATTGGTTCATGGTAACCATGACTTTGAAATTTACGTGAACTTTAGTTTATGCTAATTAAATGTACACGTGATGTGCACTTGGTATGTAACTCGCTTCACGTGCAAGATAAAGAGATGCGGTTTTCAAAATTAGATTCCCCATGTCGATATTAGTCTAAAAACAAATTTTTATTGATATTGGTGCATGGTAACCATGACTTTGAAATTTACGTGAACTTTAATTTATGCTAATTAAATGTACACGTGATGTGCACTTGGTATGTAACTCGCTTCACATGAAAGATAAAGAGATGCGGTTTTCAAAATTAGATTCCCCATGTCCATATTAGTCTAAAAACAAATTTTTATTGATATTGGTGCATGGTAACCATGACTTTGAATTTTACGTGAACTTTAATTTATGCTAATTAAATGTACACGTGATATGCACTTGGTATGTAACTCGCTTCACGTGAAAGATAAAGAGATGCGGTTTTTAAAATTAGATTTCCCATGTCCATATTAGTCTAAAAACAAATTTTTATTGATATTGGTTCATGGTAACCATGACTTTGAAATTTACGTGAACTTTAATTTATGCTAATTAAATGTACACGTGATGTGCACTTGGTATGTAACTCGCTTCACGTGAAAGATAAAGAGATGCGGTTTTCAAAATTAGATTCCCCATGTCCATATTAGTCTAAAAACAAATTTTTATTGATATTGGTGCATGGTAACCATGACTTTGAAATTTACGTGAACTTTAATTTATGCTAATTAAATGTACACGTGATGTGCACTTGGTATGTAACTCGCTTCACATGAAAGATAAAGAGATGCGGTTCAAAATTAGATTCCCCATGTCCATATTAGTCTAAAAACAAATTTTTATTGATATTGGTGCATGGTAACCATGACTTTGAATTTTACGTGAACTTTAATTTATGCTAATTAAATGTACACGTGATGTGCACTTGGTATGTAACTCGCTTCACGTGAAAGATAAAGAGATGCGGTTTTTAAAATTAGATTTCCCATGTCCATATTAGTCTAAAAACAAATTTTTATTGATATTGGTTCATGGTAACCATGACTTTGAAATTTACGTGAACTTTAATTTATGCTAATTAAATGTACACGTGATGTGCACTTGGTATGTAACTCGCTTCACGTGAAAGATAAAGAGATGCGGTTTTCAAAATTAGATTCCCCATGTCCATATTAGTCTAAAAACAAATTTTTATTGATATTGGTGCATGGTAACCATGACTTTGAAATTTACGTGAACTTTAGTTTATGCTAATTAAATGTACACGTGATGTGCACTTGGTATGTAACTCGCTTCACGTGAAAGATAAAGAGATGCGGTTTTCAAAATTAGATTCCCCATGTCCATATTAGTCTAAAAACAAATTTTTATTGATATTGGTGCATGGTAACCATGACTTTGAATTTTACGTGAACTTTAATTTATGCTAATTAAATGTACACGTGATGTGCACTTGGTATGTAACTCGCTTCACATGAAAGATAAAGAGATGCGGTTTTCAAAATTAGATTCCCCATGTCCATATTAGTCTAAAAACAAATTTTTATTGATATTGGTGCATGGTAACCATGACTTTGAATTTTACGTGAACTTTAATTTATGCTAATTAAATGTACACGTGATGTGCACTTGGTATGTAACTCGCTTCACGTGAAAGATAAAGAGATGCGGTTTTTAAAATTAGATTTCCCATGTCCATATTAGTCTAAAAACAAATTTTTATTGATATTGGTTCATGGTAACCATGACTTTGAAATTTACGTGAACTTTAATTTATGCTAATTAAATGTACACGTGATGTGCACTTGGTATGTAACTCGCTTCACGTGAAAGATAAAGAGATGCGGTTTTCAAAATTAGATTCCCCATGTCCATATTAGTCTAAAAACAAATTTTTATTGATATTGGTGCATGGTAACCATGACTTTGAAATTTACGTGAACTTTAATTTATGCTAATTAAATGTACACGTGATGTGCACTTGGTATGTAACTCGCTTCACGTGAAAGATAAAGAGATGCGGTTTTCAAAATTAGATTCCCCATGTCCATATTAGTCTAAAAACAAATTTTTATTGATATTGGTGCATGGTAACCATGACTTTGAAATTTACGTGAACTTTAATTTATGCTAATTAAATGTACACGTGATGTGCACTTGGTATGTAACTCGCTTCACGTGAAAGATAAAGAGATGCGGTTTTCAAAATTAGATTCCCCATGTCCATATTAGTCTAAAAACCAATTCTTATTGATATTGGTGCATGGTAACCATGACTTTGAATTTTACGTGAACTTTAATTTATGCTAATTAAATGTACACGTGATGTGCACTTGGTATGTAACTCGCTTCACGTGAAAGATAAAGAGATGCGGTTTTCAAAATTAGATTCCCCATGTCCATATTAGTCTAAAAACAAATTTTTATTGATATTGCTTCATGGTAACCATGACTTTGAAATTTACGTGAACTTTAATTTATGCTAATTAAATGTACACGTGACGTGCACTTGGTATGTAACTCGCTTCACGTGAAAGATAAAGAGATGCGGTTTTCAAAATTAGATTCCCCATGTCCATATTAGTCTAAAAACAAATTTTTATTGATATTGGTTCATGGTAACCATGACTTTGAAATTTACGTGAACTTTAGTTTATGCTAATTAAATGTACACGTGATGTGCACTTGGTATGTAACTCGCTTCACGTGAAAGATAAAGAGATGCGGTTTTCAAAATTAGATTCCCCATGTCGATATTAGTCTAAAAACAAATTTTAATTGATATTGGTGCATGGTAACCATGACTTTGAAATTTACGTGAACTTTAATTTATGCTAATTAAATGTACACGTGATGTGCACTTGGTATGTAACTCGCTTCACGTGAAAGATAAAGAGATGCGGTTTTCAAAATTAGATTCCCCATGTCCATATTAGTCTGAAAACAAATTTTTATTGATATTGGTGCATGGTAACCATGACTTTGAAATTTACGTGAACTTTAATTTATGCTAATTAAATGTACACGTGATGTGCACTTGGTATGTAACTCGCTTCACATGAAAGATAAAGAGATGCGGTTTTCAAAATTAGATTCCCCATGTCCATATTAGTCTAAAAACAAATTTTTATTGATATTGGTGCATGGTAACCATGACTTTGAATTTTACGTGAACTTTAATTTATGCTAATTAAATGTACACGTGATGTGCACTTGGTATGTAACTCGCTTCACGTGAAAGATAAAGAGATGCGGTTTTCAAAATTAGATTCCCCATGTCCATATTAGTCTAAAAACAAATTTTTATTGATATTGGTTCATGGTAACCATGACTTTGAAATTTACGTGAACTTTAGTTTATGCTAATTAAATGTACACGTGATGTGCACTTGGTATGTAACTCGCTTCACGTGAAAGATAAAGAGATGCGGTTTTCAAAATTAGATTCCCCATGTCGATATTAGTCTAAAAACAAATTTTTATTGATATTGGTGCATGGTAACCATGACTTTGAAATTTACGTGAACTTTAATTTATGCTAATTAAATGTACACGTGATGTGCACTTGGTATGTAACTCGCTTCACATGAAAGATAAAGAGATGCGGTTTTCAAAATTAGATTCCCCATGTCCATATTAGTCTAAAAACAAATTTTTATTGATATTGGTGCATGGTAACCATGACTTTGAATTTTACGTGAACTTTAATTTATGCTAATTAAATGTACACGTGATGTGCACTTGGTATGTAACTCGCTTCACGTGAAAGATAAAGAGATGCGGTTTTTAAAATTAGATTTCCCATGTCCATATTAGTCTAAAAACAAATTTTTATTGATATTGGTTCATGGTAACCATGACTTTGAAATTTACGTGAACTTTAATTTATGCTAATTAAATGTACACGTGATGTGCACTTGGTATGTAACTCGCTTCACGTGAAAGATAAAGAGATGCGGTTTTCAAAATTAGATTCCCCATGTCCATATTAGTCTAAAAACAAATTTTTATTGATATTGGTGCATGGTAACCATGACTTTGAAATTTACGTGAACTTTAATTTATGCTAATTAAATGTACACGTGATGTGCACTTGGTATGTAACTCGCTTCACATGAAAGATAAAGAGATGCGGTTTTCAAAATTAGATTCCCCATGTCCATATTAGTCTAAAAACAAATTTTTATTGATATTGGTGCATGGTAACCATGACTTTGAATTTTACGTGAACTTTAATTTATGCTAATTAAATGTACACGTGATGTGCACTTGGTATGTAACTCGCTTCACGTGAAAGATAAAGAGATGCGGTTTTTAAAATTAGATTTCCCATGTCCATATTAGTCTAAAAACAAATTTTTATTGATATTGGTTCATGGTAACCATGACTTTGAAATTTACGTGAACTTTAATTTATGCTAATTAAATGTACACGTGATGTGCACTTGGTATGTAACTCGCTTCACGTGAAAGATAAAGAGATGCGGTTTTCAAAATTAGATTCCCCATGTCCATATTAGTCTAAAAACAAATTTTTATTGATATTGGTGCATGGTAACCATGACTTTGAAATTTACGTGAACTTTAATTTATGCTAATTAAATGTACACGTGATGTGCACTTGGTATGTAACTCGCTTCACGTGAAAGATAAAGAGATGCGGTTTTCAAAATTAGATTCCCCATGTCCATATTAGTCTAAAAACAAATTTTTATTGATATTGGTGCATGGTAACCATGACTTTGAAATTTACGTGAACTTTAATTTATGCTAATTAAATGTACACGTGATGTGCACTTGGTATGTAACTCGCTTCACGTGAAAGATAAAGAGATGCGGTTTTCAAAATTAGATTCCCCATGTCCATATTAGTCTAAAAACCAATTCTTATTGATATTGGTGCATGGTAACCATGACTTTGAATTTTACGTGAACTTTAATTTATGCTAATTAAATGTACACGTGATGTGCACTTGGTATGTAACTCGCTTCACGTGAAAGATAAAGAGATGCGGTTTTCAAAATTAGATTCCCCATGTCCATATTAGTCTAAAAACAAATTTTTATTGATATTGCTTCATGGTAACCATGACTTTGAAATTTACGTGAACTTTAATTTATGCTAATTAAATGTACACGTGATGTGCACTTGGTATGTAACTCGCTTCACGTGAAAGATAAAGAGATGCGGTTTTCAAAATTAGATTCCCCATGTCCATATTAGTCTAAAAACAAATTTTTATTGATATTGGTTCATGGTAACCATGACTTTGAAATTTACGTGAACTTTAATTTATGCTAATTAAATGTACACGTGATGTGCACTTGGTATGTAACTCGCTTCACGTGAAAGATAAAGAGATGCGGTTTTCAAAATTAGATTCCCCATGTCCATATTAGTCTAAAAACAAATTTTTATTGATATTGGTTCATGGTAACCATGACTTTGAAATTTACGTGAACTTTAATTTATGCTAATTAAATGTACACGTGATGTGCACTTGGTATGTAACTCGCTTCACGTAAAAGATAAAGAGATGCGGTTTTCAAAATTAGATTCCCCATGTCCATATTAGTCTAAAAACAAATTTTTATTGATATTGGTTCATGGTAACCATGACTTTGAAATTTACGTGAACTTTAATTTATGCTAATTAAATGTACACGTGATGTGCACTTGGTATGTAACTCGCTTCACGTGAAAGATAAAGAGATGCGGTTTTCAAAATTAGATTCCCCATGTCCATATTAGTCTAAAAACAAATTTTTATTGATATTGGTGCATGGTAACCATGACTTTGAAATTTACGTGAACTTTAATTTATGCTAATTAAATGTACACGTGATGTGCACTTGGTATGTAACTCGCTTCACGTGAAAGATAAAGAGATGAGGTTTTCAAAATTAGATTCCCCATGTCCATATTAGTCTAAAAACAAATTTTTATTGATATTGGTTCATGGTAACCATGACTTTGAAATTTACGTGAACTTTAATTTATGCTAATTAAATGTACACGTGATGTGCACTTGGTATGTAACTCGCTTCACGTGAAAGATAAAGAGATGCGGTTTTCAAAATTAGATTCCCCATGTCCATATTAGTCTAAAAACAAATTTTTATTGATATTGGTGCATGGTAACCATGACTTTGAATTTTACGTGAACTTTAATTTATGCTAATTAAATGTACACGTGATGTGCACTTGGTATGTAACTCGCTTCACGTGAAAGATAAAGAGATGCGGTTTTCAAAATTAGATTCCCCATGTCCATATTAGTCTAAAAACAAATTTTTATTGATATTGGTGCATGGTAACCATGACTTTGAAATTTACGTGAACTTTAATTTATGCTAATTAAATGTACACGTGATGTGCACTTGGTATGTAACTCGCTTCACGTGAAAGATAAAGAGATGCGGTTTTCAAAATTAGATTCCCCATGTCCATATTAGTCTAAAAACAAATTTTTATTGATATTGGTTCATGGTAACCATGACTTTGAAATTTACGTGAACTTTAATTTATGCTAATTAAATGTACACGTGATGTGCACTTGGTATGTAACTCGCTTCACGTGAAAGATAAAGAGATGCGGTTTTCAAAATTAGATTCCCCATGTCCATATTAGTCTAAAAACAAATTTTTATTGATATTGGTTCATGGTAACCATGACTTTGAAATTTACGTGAACTTTAATTTATGCTAATTAAATGTACACGTGATGTGCACTTGGTATGTAACTCGCTTCACGTGAAAGATAAAGAGATGCGGTTTTCAAAATTAGATTCCCCATGTCCATATTAGTCTAAAAACAAATTTTTATTGATATTGGTTCATGGTAACCATGACTTTGAAATTTACGTGAACTTTAATTTATGCTAATTAAATGTACACGTGATGTGCACTTGGTATGTAACTCGCTTCACGTGAAAGATAAAGAGATGCGGTTTTCAAAATTAGATTCCCCATGTCCATATTAGTCTAAAAACAAATTTTTATTGATATTGGTGCATGGTAACCATGACTTTGAATTTTACGTGAACTTTAATTTATGCTAATTAAATGTACACGTGATGTGCACTTGGTATGTAACTCGCTTCACGTGAAAGATAAAGAGATGCGGTTTTCAAAATTAGATTCCCCATGTCCATATTAGTCTAAAAACAAATTTTTATTGATATTGGTGCATGGTAACCATGACTTTGAAATTTACGTGAACTTTAATTTATGCTAATTAAATGTACACGTGATGTGCACTTGGTATGTAACTCGCTTCACGTGAAAGATAAAGAGATGCGGTTTTCAAAATTAGATTCCCCATGTCCATATTAGTCTAAAAACAAATTTTTATTGATATTGGTTCATGGTAACCATGACTTTGAAATTTACGTGAACTTTAATTTATGCTAATTAAATGTACACGTGATGTGCACTTGGTATGTAACTCGCTTCACGTGAAAGATAAAGAGATGCGGTTTTCAAAATTAGATTCCCCATGTCCATATTAGTCTAAAAACAAATTTTTATTGATATTGGTTCATGGTAACCATGACTTTGAAATTTACGTGAACTTTAATTTATGCTAATTAAATGTACACGTGATGTGCACTTGGTATGTAACTCGCTTCACGTGAAAGATAAAGAGATGCGGTTTTCAAAATTAGATTCCCCATGTCCATATTAGTCTAAAAACAAATTTTTATTGATATTGGTTCATGGTAACCATGACTTTGAAATTTACGTGAACTTTAATTTATGCTAATTAAATGTACACGTGATGTGCACTTGGTATGTAACTCGCTTCACGTGAAAGATAAAGAGATGCGGTTTTCAAAATTAGATTCCCCATGTCCATATTAGTCTAAAAACAAATTTTTATTGATATTGGTGCATCGTAACCATGACTTTGAAATTTACGTGAACTTTAATTTATGCTAATTAAATGTACACGTGATGTGCACTTGGTATGTAACTCGCTTCACGTGAAAGATAAAGAGATGCGGTTTTCAAAATTAGATTCCCCATGTACATATTAGTCTAAAAACAAATTTTTATTGATATTGCTTCATGGTAACCATGACTTTGAAATTTACGTGAACTTTAATTTATGCTAATTAAATGTACACGTGATGTGCACTTGGTATGTAACTCGCTTCACGTGAAAGATAAAGAGATGCGGTTTTCAAAATTAGATTCCCCATGTCCATATTAGTCTAAAAACAAATTTTTATTGATATTGGTTCATGGTAACCATGACTTTGAAATTTACGTGAACTTTAATTTATGCTAATTAAATGTACACGTGATGTGCACTGGGTATGTAACTCGCTTCACGTGAAAGATAAAGAGATGCGGTTTTCAAAATTAGATTCCCCATGTCCATATTAGTCTAAAAACAAATTTTTATTGATATTGGTGCATGGTAACCATGACTTTGAAATTTACGTGAACTTTAATTTATGCTAATTAAATGTACACGTGATGTGCACTTGGTATGTAACTCGCTTCACGTGAAAGATAAAGAGATGCGGTTTTCAAAATTAGATTCCCCATGTCCATATTAGTCTAAAAACAAATTTTTATTGATATTGGTTCATGGTAACCATGACTTTGAAATTTACGTGAACTTCAATTTATGCTAATTAAATGTACACGTGATGTGCACTTGGTATGTAACTCGCTTCACGTGAAAGATAAAGAGATGCGGTTTTCAAAATTAGATTCCCCATGTCCATATTAGTCTAAAAACAAATTTTTGTTGATATTGGTGCATGGTAACCATGACTTTGAAATTTACTTGAACTTTAATTTATGCTAATTAAATGTACACGTGATGTGCACTTGGTATGTAACTCGCTTCACGTGAAAGATAAAGAGATGCGGTTTTCAAAATTAGATTCCCCATGTCCATATTAGTCTAAAAACAAATTTTTATTGATATTGGTTCATGGTAACCATGACTTTGAAATTTACGTGAACTTTAATTTATGCTAATTAAATGTACACGTGATGTGCACTTGGTATGTAACTCGCTTCACGTGAAAGATAAAGAGATGCGGTTTTCAAAATTAGATTCCCCATGTCCATATTAGTCTAAAAACAAATTTTTATTGATATTGGTTCATGGTAACCATGACTTTGAAATTTACGTGAACTTTAATTTATGCTAATTAAATGTACACGTGATGTGCACTTGGTATGTAACTCGCTTCACGTAAAAGATAAAGAGATGCGGTTTTCAAAATTAGATTCCCCATGTCCATATTAGTCTAAAAACAAATTTTTATTGATATTGGTTCATGGTAACCATGACTTTGAAATTTACGTGAACTTTAATTTATGCTAATTAAATGTACACGTGATGTGCACTTGGTATGTAACTCGCTTCACGTGAAAGATAAAGAGATGCGGTTTTCAAAATTAGATTCCCCATGTCCATATTAGTCTAAAAACAAATTTTTATTGATATTGGTGCATGGTAACCATGACTTTGAAATTTACGTGAACTTTAATTTATGCTAATTAAATGTACACGTGATGTGCACTTGGTATGTAACTCGCTTCACGTGAAAGATAAAGAGATGAGGTTTTCAAAATTAGATTCCCCATGTCCATATTAGTCTAAAAACAAATTTTTATTGATATTGGTTCATGGTAACCATGACTTTGAAATTTACGTGAACTTTAATTTATGCTAATTAAATGTACACGTGATGTGCACTTGGTATGTAACTCGCTTCACGTGAAAGATAAAGAGATGCGGTTTTCAAAATTAGATTCCCCATGTCCATATTAGTCTAAAAACAAATTTTTATTGATATTGGTGCATGGTAACCATGACTTTGAATTTTACGTGAACTTTAATTTATGCTAATTAAATGTACACGTGATGTGCACTTGGTATGTAACTCGCTTCACGTGAAAGATAAAGAGATGCGGTTTTCAAAATTAGATTCCCCATGTCCATATTAGTCTAAAAACAAATTTTTATTGATATTGGTGCATGGTAACCATGACTTTGAAATTTACGTGAACTTTAATTTATGCTAATTAAATGTACACGTGATGTGCACTTGGTATGTAACTCGCTTCACGTGAAAGATAAAGAGATGCGGTTTTCAAAATTAGATTCCCCATGTCCATATTAGTCTAAAAACAAATTTTTATTGATATTGGTTCATGGTAACCATGACTTTGAAATTTACGTGAACTTTAATTTATGCTAATTAAATGTACACGTGATGTGCACTTGGTATGTAACTCGCTTCACGTGAAAGATAAAGAGATGCGGTTTTCAAAATTAGATTCCCCATGTCCATATTAGTCTAAAAACAAATTTTTATTGATATTGGTTCATGGTAACCATGACTTTGAAATTTACGTGAACTTTAATTTATGCTAATTAAATGTACACGTGATGTGCACTTGGTATGTAACTCGCTTCACGTGAAAGATAAAGAGATGCGGTTTTCAAAATTAGATTCCCCATGTCCATATTAGTCTAAAAACAAATTTTTATTGATATTGGTTCATGGTAACCATGACTTTGAAATTTACGTGAACTTTAATTTATGCTAATTAAATGTACACGTGATGTGCACTTGGTATGTAACTCGCTTCACGTGAAAGATAAAGAGATGCGGTTTTCAAAATTAGATTCCCCATGTCCATATTAGTCTAAAAACAAATTTTTATTGATATTGGTGCATCGTAACCATGACTTTGAAATTTACGTGAACTTTAATTTATGCTAATTAAATGTACACGTGATGTGCACTTGGTATGTAACTCGCTTCACGTGAAAGATAAAGAGATGCGGTTTTCAAAATTAGATTCCCCATGTACATATTAGTCTAAAAACAAATTTTTATTGATATTGCTTCATGGTAACCATGACTTTGAAATTTACGTGAACTTTAATTTATGCTAATTAAATGTACACGTGATGTGCACTTGGTATGTAACTCGCTTCACGTGAAAGATAAAGAGATGCGGTTTTCAAAATTAGATTCCCCATGTCCATATTAGTCTAAAAACAAATTTTTATTGATATTGGTTCATGGTAACCATGACTTTGAAATTTACGTGAACTTTAATTTATGCTAATTAAATGTACACGTGATGTGCACTGGGTATGTAACTCGCTTCACGTGAAAGATAAAGAGATGCGGTTTTCAAAATTAGATTCCCCATGTCCATATTAGTCTAAAAACAAATTTTTATTGATATTGGTGCATGGTAACCATGACTTTGAAATTTACGTGAACTTTAATTTATGCTAATTAAATGTACACGTGATGTGCACTTGGTATGTAACTCGCTTCACGTGAAAGATAAAGAGATGCGGTTTTCAAAATTAGATTCCCCATGTCCATATTAGTCTAAAAACAAATTTTTATTGATATTGGTTCATGGTAACCATGACTTTGAAATTTACGTGAACTTCAATTTATGCTAATTAAATGTACACGTGATGTGCACTTGGTATGTAACTCGCTTCACGTGAAAGATAAAGAGATGCGGTTTTCAAAATTAGATTCCCCATGTCCATATTAGTCTAAAAACAAATTTTTGTTGATATTGGTGCATGGTAACCATGACTTTGAAATTTACTTGAACTTTAATTTATGCTAATTAAATGTACACGTGATGTGCACTTGGTATGTAACTCGCTTCACGTGAAAGATAAAGAGATGCGGTTTTCAAAATTAGATTCCCCATGTCCATATTAGTCTAAAAACAAATTTTTATTGATATTGCTTCATGGTAACCATGACTTTGAAATTTACGTGAACTTTAATTTATGCTAATTAAATGTACACGTGATGTGCACTTGGTATGTAACTCGCTTCACGTGAAAGATAAAGAGATGCGGTTTTCAAAATTAGATTCCCCATGTCCATATTAGTCTAAAAACAAATTTTTATTGATATTGGTGCATGGTAACCATGACTTTGAAATTTACGTGAACTTTAATTTATGCTAATTAAATGTACACGTGATGTGCACTTGGTATGTAACTCGCTTCACGTGAAAGATAAAGAGATGCGGTTTTCAAAATTAGATTCCCCATGTCCATATTAGTCTAAAAACGAATTTTTATTGATATTGGTGCATGGTAACCATGACTTTGAAATTTACGTGAACTTTAATTTATGCTAATTAAATGTACACGTGATGTGCACTTGGTATGTAACTCGCTTCACGTGAAAGATAAAGAGATGCGGTTTTCAAAATTAGATTCCCCATGTCCATATTAGTCTAAAAACAAATTTTTATTGATATTGGTGCATGGTAACCATGACTTTGAAATTTACGTGAACTTTAATTTATGCTAATTAAATGTACACGTGATGTGCACTTGGTATGTAACTCGCTTCACGTGAAAGATAAAGAGATGCGGTTTTCAAAATTAGATTCCCCATGTCCATATTAGTCTAAAAACAAATTTTTATTGATATTGGTTCATGGTAACCATGACTTTGAAATTTACGTGAACTTTAATTTATGCTAATTAAATGTACACGTGATGTGCACTTGGTATGTAACTCGCTTCACGTGAAAGATAAAGAGATGCGGTTTTCAAAATTAGATTCCCCATGTCCATATTAGTCTAAAAACAAATTTTTATTGATATTGGTGCATGGTAACCATGACTTTGAATTTTACGTTAACTTTAATTTATGCTAATTAAATGTACACGTGATGTGCACTTGGTATGTAACTCGCTTCACGTGAAAGATAAAGAGATGCGGTTTTCAAAATTAGATTCCCCATGTCCATATTAGTCTAAAAACAAATTTTTATTGATATTGGTGCATGGTAACCATGACTTTGAAATTTACGTGAACTTTAATTTATGCTAATTAAATGTACACGTGATGTGCACTTGGTATGTAACTCGCTTCACGTGAAAGATAAAGAGATGCGGTTTTCAAAATTAGATTCCCCATGTCCATATTAGTCTAAAAACAAATTTTTATTGATATTGGTTCATGGTAACCATGACTTTGAAATTTACGTGAACTTTAATTTATGCTAATTAAATGTACACGTGATGTGCACTTGGTATGTAACTCGCTTCACGTGAAAGATGAAGAGATGCGGTTTTCAAAATTAGATTCCCCATGTCCATATTAGTCTAAAAACAAATTTTTATTGATATTGGTTCATGGTAACCATGACTTTGAAATTTACGTGAACTTTAATTTATGCTAATTAAATGTACACGTGATGTGCACTTGGTATGTAACTCGCTTCACGTGAAAGATAAAGAGATGCGGTTTTCAAAATTAGATTCCCCATGTCCATATTAGTCTAAAAACAAATTTTTATTGATATTGGTGCATGGTAACCATGACTTTGAAATTTACGTGAACTTTAATTTATGCTAATTAAATGTACACGTGATGTGCACTTGGTATGTAACTCGCTTCACGTGAAAGATAAAGAGATGCGGTTTTCAAAATTAGATTCCCCATGTCCATATTAGTCTAAAAACAAATTTTTATTGATATTGGTTCATGGTAACCATGACTTTGAAATTTACGTGAACTTTAATTTATGCTAATTAAATGTACACGTGATGTGCACTTGGTATGTAACTCGCTTCACGTGAAAGATAAAGAGATGCGGTTTTCAAAATTAGATTCCCCATGTCCATATTAGTCTAAAAACAAATTTTTATTGATATTGGTGCATCGTAACCATGACTTTGAAATTTACGTGAACTTTAATTTATGCTAATTAAATGTACACGTGATGTGCACTTGGTATGTAACTCGCTTCACGTGAAAGATAAAGAGATGCGGTTTTCAAAATTAGATTCCCCATGTACATATTAGTCTAAAAACAAATTTTTATTGATATTGCTTCATGGTAACCATGACTTTGAAATTTACGTGAACTTTAATTTATGCTAATTAAATGTACACGTGATGTGCACTTGGTATGTAACTCGCTTCACGTGAAAGATAAAGAGATGCGGTTTTCAAAATTAGATTCCCCATGTCCATATTAGTCTAAAAACAAATTTTTATTGATATTGGTTCATGGTAACCATGACTTTGAAATTTACGTGAACTTTAATTTATGCTAATTAAATGTACACGTGATGTGCACTGGGTATGTAACTCGCTTCACGTGAAAGATAAAGAGATGCGGTTTTCAAAATTAGATTCTCCATGTCCATATTAGTCTAAAAACAAATTTTTATTGATATTGGTGCATGGTAACCATGACTTTGAAATTTACGTGAACTTTAATTTATGCTAATTAAATGTACACGTGATGTGCACTTGGTATGTAACTCGCTTCACGTGAAAGATAAAGAGATGCGGTTTTCAAAATTAGATTCCCCATGTCCATATTAGTCTAAAAACAAATTTTTATTGATATTGGTTCATGGTAACCATGACTTTGAAATTTACGTGAACTTCAATTTATGCTAATTAAATGTACACGTGATGTGCACTTGGTATGTAACTCGCTTCACGTGAAAGATAAAGAGATGCGGTTTTCAAAATTAGATTCCCCATGTCCATATTAGTCTAAAAACAAATTTTTGTTGATATTGGTGCATGGTAACCATGACTTTGAAATTTACTTGAACTTTAATTTATGCTAATTAAATGTACACGTGATGTGCACTTGGTATGTAACTCGCTTCACGTGAAAGATAAAGAGATGCGGTTTTCAAAATTAGATTCCCCATGTCCATATTAGTCTAAAAACAAATTTTTATTGATATTGCTTCATGGTAACCATGACTTTGAAATTTACGTGAACTTTAATTTATGCTAATTAAATGTACACGTGATGTGCACTTGGTATGTAACTCGCTTCACGTGAAAGATAAAGAGATGCGGTTTTCAAAATTAGATTCCCCATGTCCATATTAGTCTAAAAACAAATTTTTATTGATATTGGTGCATGGTAACCATGACTTTGAAATTTACGTGAACTTTAATTTATGCTAATTAAATGTACACGTGATGTGCACTTGGTATGTAACTCGCTTCACGTGAAAGATAAAGAGATGCGGTTTTCAAAATTAGATTCCCCATGTCCATATTAGTCTAAAAACGAATTTTTATTGATATTGGTGCATGGTAACCATGACTTTGAAATTTACGTGAACTTTAATTTATGCTAATTAAATGTACACGTGATGTGCACTTGGTATGTAACTCGCTTCACGTGAAAGATAAAGAGATGCGGTTTTCAAAATTAGATTCCCCATGTCCATATTAGTCTAAAAACAAATTTTTATTGATATTGGTGCATGGTAACCATGACTTTGAAATTTACGTGAACTTTAATTTATGCTAATTAAATGTACACTTGATGTGCACTTGGTATGTAACTCGCTTCACGTGAAAGATGAAGAGATGCGGTTCTCAAAATTAGATTCCCCATGTCCATATTAGTCTAAAAACAAATTTTTATTGATATTGGTGCATGGTAACCATGACTTTGAAATTTACGTGAACTTTAATTTATGCTAATTAAATGTACACGTGATATGCACTTGGTATGTAACTCGCTTCACGTGAAAGATAAAGAGATGCGGTTTTCAAAATTAGATTCCTCATGTCCATATTAGTCTAAAAACAAATTTTTATTGATATTGGTGCATGGTAACCATGACTTTGAAATTTACGTGAACTTTAATTTATGCTAATTAAATGTACACGTGATGTGCACTTGGTATGTAACTCGCTTCACGTGAAAGATAAAGAGATGCGGTTTTCAAAATTAGATTCCCCATGTCCATATTAGTCTAAAAACAAATTTTTATTGATATTGGTTCATGGTAACCATGACTTTGAAATTTACGTGAACTTTAATTTATGCTAATTAAATGTACACGTGATGTGCACTTGGTATGTAACTTGCTTCACGTGAAAGATAAAGAGATGCGGTTTTCAAAATTAGATTCCCCATGTCCATATTAGTTTAAAAACAAATTTTTATTGATTTGGTGCATGGTAACCATGACTTTGAAATTTACGTGAACTTTAATTTATGCTAATTAAATGTACACGTGATGTGCACTTGGTATGTAACTCGCTTCACGTGAAAGATAAAGAGATGCGGTTTTCAAAGTTAGATTCCCCATGTCCATATTAGTCTAAAAACGAATTTTTATTGATATTGGTGCATGGTAACCACGACTTTGAAATTTACGTGAACTTTAATTTATGCTAATTAAATGTACACGTGATGTGCACTTGGTATGTAACTCGCTTCACGTGAAAGATAAAGAGATGCGGTTTTCAAAATTAGATTCCCCATGTCCATATTAGTCTAAAAACAAATTTTTATTGATATTGGTGCATGGTAACCATGACTTTGAAATTTACGTGAACTTTAATTTATGCTAATTAAATGTACACGTGATGTGCACTTGGTATGTAACTCGCTTCACGTGAAAGATAAAGAGATGCGGTTTTCAAAATTAGATTCCCCATGTCCATATTAGTCTAAAAACGAATTTTTATTGATATTGGTGCATGGTAACCACGACTTTGAAATTTACGTGAACTTTAATTTATGCTAATTAAATGTACACGTGATGTGCACTTGGTATGTAACTCGCTTCACGTGAAAGATAAAGAGATGCGGTTTTCAAAATTAGATTCCTCATGTCCATATTAGTCTAAAAACAAATTTTTATTGATATTGCTTCATGGTAACCATGACTTTGAAATTTACGTGAACTTTAATTTATGCTAATTAAATGTACACGTGATGTGCACTTGGTATGTAACTTGCTTCACGTGAAAGATAAAGAGATGCGGTTTTCAAAATTAGATTCCCCATGTCCATATTAGTCTAAAAACAAATTTTTATTGATTTGGTGCATGGTAACCATGACTTTGAAATTTACGTGAACTTTAATTTATGCTAATTAAATGTACACGTGATGTGCACTTGGTATGTAACTCGCTTCACGTGAAAGATAAAGAGATGCGGTTTTCAAAATTAGATTCCCCATGTCCATATTAGTCTAAAAACGAATTTTTATTGATATTGGTGCATGGTAACCATGACTTTGAAATTTACGTGAACTTTAATTTATGCTAATTAAATGTACACGTGATGTGCACTTGGTATGTAACTCGCTTCACGTGAAAGATAAAGAGATGCGGTTTTCAAAATTAGATTCCCCATGTCCATATTAGTCTAAAAACGAATTTTTATTGATATTGGTGCATGGTAACCACGACTTTGAAATTTACGTGAACTTTAATTTATGCTAATTAAATGTACACGTGATGTGCACTTGGTATGTAACTCGCTTCACGTGAAAGATAAAGAGATGCGGTTCTCAAAATTAGATTCTTCATGTCCATATTAGTCTAAAAACGAATTTTTATTGATATTGGTGCATGGTAACCATGACTTTGAAATTTACGTGAACTTTAATTTATGCTAATTAAATGTACACGTGATGTGCACTTGGTATGTAACTCGCTTCACGTGAAAGATAAAGAGATGCGGTTTTCAAAATTAGATTCCTCATGTCCATATTAGTCTAAAAACAAATTTTTATTGATATTGCTTCATGGTAACCATGACTTTGAAATTTACGTGAACTTTAATTTATGCTAATTAAATGTACACGTGATGTGCACTTGGTATGTAACTCGCTTCACGTGAAAGATAAAGAGATGCGGTTTTCAAAATTAGATTCCCCATGTCCATATTAGTCTAAAAACAAATTTTTATTGATTTGGTGCATGGTAACCATGACTTTGAAATTTACGTGAACTTTAATTTATGCTAATTAAATGTACACGTGATGTGCACTTGGTATGTAACTCGCTTCACGTGAAAGATAAAGAGATGCGGTTTTCAAAATTAGATTCCCCATGTCCATATTAGTCTAAAAACAAATTTTTATTGATATTGGTGCATGGTAACCATGACTTTGAAATTTACGTGAACTTTAATTTATGCTAATTAAATGTACACGTGATGTGCACTTGGTATGTAACTCGCTTCACGTGAAAGATAAAGAGATGCGGTTTTCAAAATTAGATTCCTCATGTCCATATTAGTCTAAAAACAAATTTTTATTGATATTGCTTCATGGTAACCATGACTTTGAAATTTACGTGAACTTTAATTTATGCTAATTAAATGTACACGTGATGTGCACTTGGTATGTAACTCGCTTCACGTGAAAGATAAAGAGATGCGGTTTTCAAAATTAGATTCCCCATGTCCATATTAGTCTAAAAACAAATTTTTATTGATTTGGTGCATGGTAACCATGACTTTGAAATTTACGTGAACTTTAATTTATGCTAATTAAATGTACACGTGATGTGCACTTGGTATGTAACTCGCTTCACGTGAAAGATAAAGAGATGCGGTTTTCAAAATTAGATTCCCCATGTCCATATTAGTCTAAAAACAAATTTTTATTGATTTGGTGCATGGTAACCATGACTTTGAAATTTACGTGAACTTTAATTTATGCTAATTAAATGTACACGTGATGTGCACTTGGTATGTAACTCGCTTCACGTGAAAGATAAAGAGATGCGGTTTTCAAAATTAGATTCCCCATGTCCATATTAGTCTAAAAACAAATTTTTATTGATATTGGTGCATGGTAACCATGACTTTGAAATTTACGTGAACTTTAATTTATGCTAATTAAATGTACACGTGATGTGCACTTGGTATGTAACTCGCTTCACGTGAAAGATAAAGAGATGCGGTTTTCAAAATTAGATTCCCCATGTCCATATTAGTCTAAAAACGAATTTTTATTGATATTGGTTCATGGTAACCATGACTTTGAAATTTACGTGAACTTTAATTTATGCTAATTAAATGTACACGTGATGTGCACTTGGTATGTAACTCGCTTCACGTGAAAGATAAAGAGATGCGGTTTTCAAAATTAGATTCCTCATGTCCATATTAGTCTAAAAACAAATTTTTATTGATATTGCTTCATGGTAACCATGACTTTGAAATTTACGTGAACTTTAATTTATGCTAATTAAATGTACACGTGATGTGCACTTGGTATGTAACTCGCTTCACGTGAAAGATAAAGAGATGCGGTTTTCAAAATTAGATTCCCCATGTCCATATTAGTCTAAAAACAAATTTTTATTGATTTGGTGCATGGTAACCATGACTTTGAAATTTACGTGAACTTTAATTTATGCTAATTAAATGTACACGTGATGTGCACTTGGTATGTAACTCGCTTCACGTGAAAGATAAAGAGATGCGGTTTTCAAAATTAGATTCCCCATGTCCATATTAGTCTAAAAACGAATTTTTATTGATATTGGTGCATGGTAACCATGACTTTGAAATTTACGTGAACTTTAATTTATGCTAATTAAATGTACACGTGATGTGCACTTGGTATGTAACTCGCTTCACGTGAAAGATAAAGAGATGCGGTTTTCAAAATTAGATTCCCCATATCCATATTAGTCTAAAAACGAATTTTTATTGATATTGGTGCATGGTAACCACGACTTTGAAATTTACGTGAACTTTAATTTATGCTAATTAAATGTACACGTGATGTGCACTTGGTATGTAACTCGCTTCACGTGAAAGATAAAGAGATGCGGTTCTCAAAATTAGATTCTTCATGTCCATATTAGTCTAAAAACGAATTTTTATTGATATTGGTGCATGGTAACCATGACTTTGAAATTTACGTGAACTTTAATTTATGCTAATTAAATGTACACGTGATGTGCACTTGGTATGTAACTCGCTTCACGTGAAAGATAAAGAGATGCGGTTTTCAAAATTAGATTCCTCATGTCCATATTAGTCTAAAAACAAATTTTTATTGATATTGCTTCATGGTAACCATGACTTTGAAATTTACGTGAACTTTAATTTATGCTAATTAAATGTACACGTGATGTGCACTTGGTATGTAACTCGCTTCACGTGAAAGATAAAGAGATGCGGTTTTCAAAATTAGATTCCCCATGTCCATATTAGTCTAAAAACAAATTTTTATTGATTTGGTGCATGGTAACCATGACTTTGAAATTTACGTGAACTTTAATTTATGCTAATTAAATGTACACGTGATGTGCACTTGGTATGTAACTCGCTTCACGTGAAAGATAAAGAGATGCGGTTTTCAAAATTAGATTCCCCATGTCCATATTAGTCTAAAAACGAATTTTTATTGATATTGGTGCATGGTAACCACGACTTTGAAATTTACGTGAACTTTAATTTATGCTAATTAAATGTACACGTGATGTGCACTTGGTATGTAACTCGCTTCACGTGAAAGATAAAGAGATGCGGTTTTCAAAGTTAGATTCCCCATGTCCATATTAGTCTAAAAACGAATTTTTATTGATATTGGTGCATGGTAACCACGACTTTGAAATTTACGTGAACTTTAATTTATGCTAATTAAATGTACACGTGATGTGCACTTGGTATGTAACTCGCTTCACGTGAAAGATAAAGAGATGCGGTTTTCAAAATTAGATTCCCCATGTCCATATTAGTCTAAAAACAAATTTTTATTGATATTGGTGCATGGTAACCATGACTTTGAAATTTACGTGAACTTTAATTTATGCTAATTAAATGTACACGTGATGTGCACTTGGTATGTAACTCGCTTCACGTGAAAGATAAAGAGATGCGGTTTTCAAAATTAGATTCCCCATGTCCATATTAGTCTAAAAACAAATTTTTATTGATTTGGTGCATGGTAACCATGACTTTGAAATTTACGTGAACTTTAATTTATGCTAATTAAATGTACACGTGATGTGCACTTGGTATGTAACTCGCTTCACGTGAAAGATAAAGAGATGCGGTTTTCAAAATTAGATTCCTCATGTCCATATTAGTCTAAAAACAAATTTTTATTGATATTGCTTCATGGTAACCATGACTTTGAAATTTACGTGAACTTTAATTTATGCTAATTAAATGTACACGTGATGTGCACTTGGTATGTAACTCGCTTCACGTGAAAGATAAAGAGATGCGGTTTTCAAAATTAGATTCCCCATGTCCATATTAGTCTAAAAACAAATTTTTATTGATATTGCTTCATGGTAACCATGACTTTGAAATTTACGTGAACTTTAATTTATGCTAATTAAATGTACACGTGATGTGCACTTGGTATGTAACTCGCTTCACGTGAAAGATAAAGAGATGCGGTTTTCAAAATTAGATTCCCCATGTCCATATTAGTCTAAAAACGAATTTTTATTGATATTGGTGCATGGTAACCATGACTTTGAAATTTACGTGAACTTTAATTTATGCTAATTAAATGTACACGTGATGTGCACTTGGTATGTAACTCGCTTCACGTGAAAGATAAAGAGATGCGGTTTTCAAAATTAGATTCCCCATGTCCATATTAGTCTAAAAACGAATTTTTATTGATATTGGTGCATGGTAACCACGACTTTGAAATTTACGTGAACTTTAATTTATGCTAATTAAATGTACACGTGATGTGCACTTGGTATGTAACTCGCTTCACGTGAAAGATAAAGAGATGCGGTTCTCAAAATTAGATTCTTCATGTCCATATTAGTCTAAAAACGAATTTTTATTGATATTGGTGCATGGTAACCATGACTTTGAAATTTACGTGAACTTTAATTTATGCTAATTAAATGTACACGTGATGTGCACTTGGTATGTAACTCGCTTCACGTGAAAGATAAAGAGATGCGGTTTTCAAAATTAGATTCCCCATGTCCATATTAGTCTAAAAACAAATTTTTATTGATATTGCTTCATGGTAACCATGACTTTGAAATTTACGTGAACTTTAATTTATGCTAATTAAATGTACACGTGATGTGCACTTGGTATGTAACTCGCTTCACGTGAAAGATAAAGAGATGCGGTTTTCAAAATTAGATTCCCCATGTCCATATTAGTCTAAAAACAAATTTTTATTGATTTGGTGCATGGTAACCATGACTTTGAAATTTACGTGAACTTTAATTTATGCTAATTAAATGTACACGTGATGTGCACTTGGTATGTAACTCGCTTCACGTGAAAGATAAAGAGATGCGGTTTTCAAAATTAGATTCCCCATGTCCATATTAGTCTAAAAACGAATTTTTATTGATATTGGTGCATGGTAACCATGACTTTGAAATTTACGTGAACTTTAATTTATGCTAATTAAATGTACACGTGATGTGCACTTGGTATGTAACTCGCTTCACGTGAAAGATAAAGAGATGCGGTTTTCAAAATTAGATTCCCCATGTCCATATTAGTCTAAAAACAAATTTTTATTGATATTGGTGCATGGTAACCACGACTTTGAAATTTACGTGAACATTAATTTATGCTAATTAAATGTACACGTGATGTGCACTTGGTATGTAACTCGCTTCACGTGAAAGATAAAGAGATGCGGTTCTCAAAATTAGATTCTTCATGTCCATATTAGTCTAAAAACGAATTTTTATTGATATTGGTGCATGGTAACCATGACTTTGAAATTTACGTGAACTTTAATTTATGCTAATTAAATGTACACGTGATGTGCACTTGGTATGTAACTCGCTTCACGTGAAAGATAAAGAGATGCGGTTTTCAAAATTAGATTCCTCATGTCCATATTAGTCTAAAAACAAATTTTTATTGATATTGCTTCATGGTAACCATGACTTTGAAATTTACGTGAACTTTAATTTATGCTAATTAAATGTACACGTGATGTGCACTTGGTATGTAACTCGCTTCACGTGAAAGATAAAGAGATGCGGTTTTCAAAATTAGATTCCCCATGTCCATATTAGTCTAAAAACAAATTTTTATTGATATTGGTGCATGGTAACCATGACTTTGAAATTTACGTGAACTTTAATTTATGCTAATTAAATGTACACTTGATGTGCACTTGGTATGTAACTCGCTTCACGTGAAAGATGAAGAGATGCGGTTCTCAAAATTAGATTCCCCATGTCCATATTAGTCTAAAAACAAATTTTTATTGATATTGGTGCATGGTAACCATGACTTTGAAATTTACGTGAACTTTAATTTATGCTAATTAAATGTACACGTGATGTGCACTTGGTATGTAACTCGCTTCACGTGAAAGATAAAGAGATGCGGTTTTCAAAATTAGATTCCCCATGTCCATATTAGTCTAAAAACAAATTTTTATTGATATTGCTTCATGGTAACCATGACTTTGAAATTTACGTGAACTTTAATTTATGCTAATTAAATGTACACGTGATGTGCACTTGGTATGTAACTCGCTTCACGTGAAAGATAAAGAGATGCGGTTTTCAAAATTAGATTCCCCATGTCCATATTAGTCTAAAAACAAATTTTTATTGATATTGGTTCATGGTAACCATGACTTTGAAATTTACGTGAACTTTAATTTATGCTAATTAAATGTACACGTGATGTGCACTTGGTATGTAACTCGCTTCACGTGAAAGATAAAGAGATGCGGTTTTCAAAATTAGATTCCCCATGTCCATATTAGTCAAAAAACAAATTTTTATTGATATTGGTTCATGGTAACCATGACTTTGAAATTTACGTGAACTTTAATTTATGCTAATTAAATGTACACGTGATGTGCACTTGGTATGTAACTCGCTTCACGTGAAAGATAAAGAGATGCGGTTTTCAAAATTTGATTCCCCATGTCCATATTAGTCTAAAAACAAATTTTTATTGATATTGGTGCATGGTAACCATGACTTTGAAATTTACGTGAACTTCAATTTATGCTAATTAAATGTACACGTGATGTGCACTTGAAATGTAACTCGCTTCACGTGAAAGATAAAGAGATGCGGTTTTCAAAATTAGATTCCCCATGTCCATATTAGTCAAAAAACAAATTTTTATTGATATTGGTTCATGGTAACCATGACTTTGAAATTTACGTGAACTTTAATTTATGCTAATTAAATGTACACGTGATGTGCACTTGGTATGTAACTCGCTTCACGTGAAAGATAAAGAGATGCGGTTTTCAAAATTTGATTCCCCATGTCCATATTAGTCTAAAAACAAATTTTTATTGATATTGGTGCATGGTAACCATGACTTTGAAATTTACGTGAACTTCAATTTATGCTAATTAAATGTACACGTGATGTGCACTTGAAATGTAACTCGCTTCACGTGAAAGATAAAGAGATGCGGTTTTCAAAATTAGATTCCCCATGTCCATATTAGTCTAAAAACAAATTTTTATTGATATTGGTTCATGGTAACCATGACTTTGAAATTTACGTGAACTTTAATTTATGCTAATTAAATGTACACGTGATGTGCACTTGGTATGTAACTCGCTTCACGTGAAAGATAAAGAGATGCGGTTTTCAACATTAGATTCCCCATGTCCATATTAGTCTAAAAACAAATTTTTATTGATATTGGTGCATGGTAACCATGACTTTGAAATTTACGTGAACTTTAATTTATGCTAATTAAATGTACACGTGATGTGCACTTGGTATGTAACTCGCTTCACGTGAAAGATAAAGAGATGCGGTTTTCAAAATTAGATTCCTCATGTCCATATTAGTCTAAAAACAAATTTTTATTGATATTGCTTCATGGTAACCATGACTTTGAAATTTACGTGAACTTTAATTTATGCTAATTAAATGTACACGTGATGTGCACTTGGTATGTAACTCGCTTCACGTGAAAGATAAAGAGATGCGGTTTTCAAAATTAGATTCCCCATGTCCATATTAGTCTAAAAACAAATTTTTATTGATATTGGTGCATGGTAACCATGACTTTGAAATTTACGTGAACTTTAATTTATGCTAATTAAATGTACACTTGATGTGCACTTGGTATGTAACTCGCTTCACGTGAAAGATGAAGAGATGCGGTTCTCAAAATTAGATTCCCCATGTCCATATTAGTCTAAAAACAAATTTTTATTGATATTGGTGCATGGTAACCATGACTTTGAAATTTACGTGAACTTTAATTTATGCTAATTAAATGTACACGTGATGTGCACTTGGTATGTAACTCGCTTCACGTGAAAGATAAAGAGATGCGGTTTTCAAAATTAGATTCCCCATGTCCATATTAGTCTAAAAACAAATTTTTATTGATATTGCTTCATGGTAACCATGACTTTGAAATTTACGTGAACTTTAATTTATGCTAATTAAATGTACACGTGATGTGCACTTGGTATGTAACTCGCTTCACGTGAAAGATAAAGAGATGCGGTTTTCAAAATTAGATTCCCCATGTCCATATTAGTCTAAAAACAAATTTTTATTGATATTGGTTCATGGTAACCATGACTTTGAAATTTACGTGAACTTTAATTTATGCTAATTAAATGTACACGTGATGTGCACTTGGTATGTAACTCGCTTCACGTGAAAGATAAAGAGATGCGGTTTTCAAAATTAGATTCCCCATGTCCATATTAGTCAAAAAACAAATTTTTATTGATATTGGTTCATGGTAACCATGACTTTGAAATTTACGTGAACTTTAATTTATGCTAATTAAATGTACACGTGATGTGCACTTGGTATGTAACTCGCTTCACGTGAAAGATAAAGAGATGCGGTTTTCAAAATTTGATTCCCCATGTCCATATTAGTCTAAAAACAAATTTTTATTGATATTGGTGCATGGTAACCATGACTTTGAAATTTACGTGAACTTCAATTTATGCTAATTAAATGTACACGTGATGTGCACTTGAAATGTAACTCGCTTCACGTGAAAGATAAAGAGATGCGGTTTTCAAAATTAGATTCCCCATGTCCATATTAGTCTAAAAACAAATTTTTATTGATATTGGTTCATGGTAACCATGACTTTGAAATTTACGTGAACTTTAATTTATGCTAATTAAATGTACACGTGATGTGCACTTGGTATGTAACTCGCTTCACGTGAAAGATAAAGAGATGCGGTTTTCAACATTAGATTCCCCATGTCCATATTAGTCTAAAAACAAATTTTTATTGATATTGGTGCATGGTAACCATGACTTTGAAATTTACGTGAACTTTAATTTATGCTAATTAAATGTACACGTGATGTGCACTTGGTATGTAACTCGCTTCACGTGAAAGATAAAGAGATGCGGTTTTCAAAATTAGATTCCTCATGTCCATATTAGTCTAAAAACAAATTTTCATTGATATTGCTTCATGGTAACCATGACTTTGAAATTTACGTGAACTTTAATTTATGCTAATTAAATGTACACGTGATGTGCACTTGGTATGTAACTCGCTTCACGTGAAAGATAAAGAGATGCGGTTTTCAAAATTAGATTCCCCATGTCCATATTAGTCTAAAAACAAATTTTTATTGATATTGGTGCATGGTAACCATGACTTTGAAATTTACGTGAACTTTAATTTATGCTAATTAAATGTACACGTGATGTGCACTTGGTATGTAACTCGCTTCACGTGAAAGATAAAGAGATGCGGTTTTCAAAATTAGATTCCCCATGTCCATATTAGTTTAAAAACAAATTTTTATTGATATTGGTTCATGGTAACCATGACTTTGAAATTTACGTGAACTTTAATTTATGCTAATTAAATGTACACGTGATGTGCACTTGGTATGTAACTCGCTTCACGTGAAAGATAAAGAGATGCGGTTTTCAAAATTAGATTCCCCATGTCCATATTAGTCTAAAAACAAATTTTTATCGATATTGGTGCATGGTAACCATGACTTTGAAATTTACGTGAACTTTAATTTATGCTAATTAAATGTACACGTGATGTGCACTTGGTATGTAACTCGCTTCACGTGAAAGATAAAGAGATGCGGTTTTCAAAATTAGATTCCCCATGTCCATATTAGTCTAAAAACAAATTTTTATTGATATTGGTGCATGGTAACCATGACTTTGAAATTTACGTGAACTTTAATTTATGCTAATTAAATGTACACGTGATGTGCACTTGGTATGTAACTCGCTTCACGTGAAAAATAAAGAGATGCGGTTTTCAAAATTAGATTCATCATGTCCATATTAGTCTAAAAACAAATTTTTATTGATATTGGTGCATGGTAACCATGACTTTGAAATTTACGTGAACTTTAATTTATGCTAATTAAATGTACACGTGATGTGCACTTGGTATGTAACTCGCTTCACGTGAAAGATAAAGAGATGCGGTTTTCAAAATTAGATTCCCCATGTCCATATTAGTCTAAAAACAAATTTTTATTGATATTGGTGCATGGTAACCATGACTTTGAAATTTACGTGAACTTTAATTTATGCTAATTAAATGTACACGTGATGTGCACTTGGTATGTAACTCGCTTCACGTGAAAGATAAAGAGATGCGGTTTTCAAAATTAGATTCCCCATGTCCATATTAGTCTAAAAACAAATTTTTATTGATATTGGTGCATGGTAACCATGACTTTGAAATTTACGTGAACTTTAATTTATGCTAATTAAATGTACACGTGATGTGCACTTGGTATGTAACTCGCTTCACGTGAAAAATAAAGAGATGCGGTTTTCAAAATTAGATTCATCATGTCCATATTAGTCTAAAAACAAATTTTTATTGATATTGGTGCATGGTAACCATGACTTTGAAATTTACGTGAACTTTAATTTATGCTAATTAAATGTACACGTGATGTGCACTTGGTATGTAACTCGCTTCACGTGAAAGATAAAGAGATGCGGTTTTCAAAATTAGATTCCCCATGTCCATATTAGTCTAAAAACAAATTTTTATTGATATTGGTGCATGGTAACCATGACTTTGAAATTTACGTGAACTTTAATTTAT
The DNA here is from genome assembly GCA_964057225.1 of Auanema rhodensis. Lineage (NCBI taxonomy): Eukaryota > Metazoa > Nematoda > Chromadorea > Rhabditida > Rhabditidae > Auanema > Auanema rhodense. The sequence continues at coordinate 224,027 of OZ059899.1, read as the reverse complement.
GCTAATTAAATGTACACGTGATGTGCACTTGGTATGTAACTCGCTTCACGTGAAAGATAAAGAGATGCGGTTTTCAAAATTAGATTCCCCATGTCCATATTAGTTTAAAAACAAATTTTTATTGATATTGGTTCATGGTAACCATGACTTTGAAATTTACGTGAACTTTAATTTATGCTAATTAAATGTACACGTGATGTGCACTTGGTATGTAACTCGCTTCACGTGAAAGATAAAGAGATGCGGTTTTCAAAATTAGATTCCCCATGTCCATATTAGTCTAAAAACAAATTTTTATCGATATTGGTGCATGGTAACCATGACTTTGAAATTTACGTGAACTTTAATTTATGCTAATTAAATGTACACGTGATGTGCACTTGGTATGTAACTCGCTTCACGTGAAAGATAAAGAGATGCGGTTTTCAAAATTAGATTCCCCATGTCCATATTAGTCTAAAAACAAATTTTTATTGATATTGGTGCATGGTAACCATGACTTTGAAATTTACGTGAACTTTAATTTATGCTAATTAAATGTACACGTGATGTGCACTTGGTATGTAACTCGCTTCACGTGAAAAATAAAGAGATGCGGTTTTCAAAATTAGATTCATCATGTCCATATTAGTCTAAAAACAAATTTTTATTGATATTGGTGCATGGTAACCATGACTTTGAAATTTACGTGAACTTTAATTTATGCTAATTAAATGTACACGTGATGTGCACTTGGTATGTAACTCGCTTCACGTGAAAGATAAAGAGATGCGGTTTTCAAAATTAGATTCCTCATGTCCATATTAGTCTAAAAACAAATTTTTATTGATATTGGTGCATGTTAACCATGACTTTGAAATTTACGTGAACTTTAATTTATGCTAATTAAATGTACACGTGATGTGCACTTGGTATGTAACTCGCTTCACGTGAAAGATAAAGAGATGCGGTTTTCAAAATTAGATTCCCCATGTCCATATTAGTCAAAAAACAAATTTTTATTGATATTGGTTCATGGTAACCATGACTTTGAAATTTACGTGAACTTTAATTTATGCTAATTAAATGTACACGTGATGTGCACTTGGTATGTAACTCGCTTCACGTGAAAGATAAAGAGATGCGGTTTTCAAAATTTGATTCCCCATGTCCATATTAGTCTAAAAACAAATTTTTATTGATATTGGTGCATGGTAACCATGACTTTGAAATTTACGTGAACTTTAATTTATGCTAATTAAATGTACACGTGATGTGCACTTGAAATGTAACTCGCTTCACGTGAAAGATAAAGAGATGCGGTTTTCAAAATTAGATTCCCCATGTCCATATTAGTCTAAAAACAAATTTTTATTGATATTGGTTCATGGTAACCATGACTTTGAAATTTACGTGAACTTTAATTTATGCTAATTAAATGTACACGTGATGTGCACTTGGTATGTAATTCGCTTCACGTGAAAGATAAAGAGATGCGGTTTTCAAAATTAGATTCCCCATGTCCATATTAGTCTAAAAACAAATTTTTATTGATATTGGTGCATGGTAACCATGACTTTGAAATTTACGTGAACTTTAATTTATGCTAATTAAATGTACACGTGATGTGCACTTGGTATGTAACTCGCTTCACGTGAAAGATAAAGAGATGCGGTTTTCAAAATTAGATTCCCCATGTCCATATTAGTCTAAAAACAAATTTTTATTGATATTGGTGCATGGTAACCATGACTTTGAAATTTACGTGAACTTTAATTTATGCTAATTAAATGTACACGTGATGTGCACTTGGTATGTAACTCGCTTCACGTGAAAGATAAAGAGATGCGGTTTTCAAAATTAGATTCCCCATGTCCATATTAGTCTAAAAACAAATTTTTATTGATATTGGTGCATGGTAACCATGACTTTGAAATTTACGTGAACTTTAATTTATGCTAATTAAATGTACACTTGATGTGCACTTGGTATGTAACTCGCTTCACGTGAAAGATGAAGAGATGCGGTTCTCAAAATTAGATTCCCCATGTCCATATTAGTCTAAAAACAAATTTTTATTGATATTGGTGCATGGTAACCATGACTTTGAAATTTACGTGAACTTTAATTTATGCTAATTAAATGTACACGTGATGTGCACTTGGTATGTAACTCGCTTCACGTGAAAGATAAAGAGATGCGGTTTTCAAAATTAGATTCCCCATGTCCATATTAGTCTAAAAACAAATTTTTATTGATATTGCTTCATGGTAACCATGACTTTGAAATTTACGTGAACTTTAATTTATGCTAATTAAATGTACACGTGATGTGCACTTGGTATGTAACTCGCTTCACGTGAAAGATAAAGAGATGCGGTTTTCAAAATTAGATTCCCCATGTCCATATTAGTCTAAAAACAAATTTTTATTGATATTGGTTCATGGTAACCATGACTTTGAAATTTACGTGAACTTTAATTTATGCTAATTAAATGTACACGTGATGTGCACTTGGTATGTAACTCGCTTCACGTGAAAGATAAAGAGATGCGGTTTTCAAAATTAGATTCCCCATGTCCATATTAGTCAAAAAACAAATTTTTATTGATATTGGTTCATGGTAACCATGACTTTGAAATTTACGTGAACTTTAATTTATGCTAATTAAATGTACACGTGATGTGCACTTGGTATGTAACTCGCTTCACGTGAAAGATAAAGAGATGCGGTTTTCAAAACTTGATTCCCCATGTCCATATTAGTCTAAAAACAAATTTTTATTGATATTGGTGCATGGTAACCATGACTTTGAAATTTACGTGAACTTTAATTTATGCTAATTAAATGTACACGTGATGTGCACTTGGTATGTAACTCGCTTCACGTGAAAGATAAAGAGATGCGGTTTTCAAAATTTGATTCCCCATGTCCATATTAGTCTAAAAACAAATTTTTATTGATATTGGTGCATGGTAACCATGACTTTGAAATTTACGTGAACTTTAATTTATGCTAATTAAATGTACACGTGATGTGCACTTGGTATGTAACTCGCTTCACGTGAAAGATAAAGAGATGCGGTTTTCAAAATTAGATTCCCCATGTCCATATTAGTCTAAAAACAAATTTTTATTGATATTGGTGCATGGTAACCATGACTTTGAAATTTACGTGAACTTTAATTTATGCTAATTAAATGTACACTTGATGTGCACTTGGTATGTAACTCGCTTCACGTGAAAGATGAAGAGATGCGGTTCTCAAAATTAGATTCCCCATGTCCATATTAGTCTAAAAACAAATTTTTATTGATATTGGTGCATGGTAACCATGACTTTGAAATTTACGTGAACTTTAATTTATGCTAATTAAATGTACACGTGATGTGCACTTGGTATGTAACTCGCTTCACGTGAAAGATAAAGAGATGCGGTTTTCAAAATTAGATTCCTCATGTCCATATTAGTCTAAAAACAAATTTTTATTGATATTGCTTCATGGTAACCATGACTTTGAAATTTACGTGAACTTTAATTTATGCTAATTAAATGTACACGTGATGTGCACTTGGTATGTAACTCGCTTCACGTGAAAGATAAAGAGATGCGGTTTTCAAAATTAGATTCCCCATGTCCATATTAGTCTAAAAACAAATTTTTATTGATATTGGTTCATGGTAACCATGACTTTGAAATTTACGTGAACTTTAATTTATGCTAATTAAATGTACACGTGATGTGCACTTGGTATGTAACTCGCTTCACGTGAAAGATAAAGAGATGCGGTTTTCAAAATTAGATTCCCCATGTCCATATTAGTCAAAAAACAAATTTTTATTGATATTGGTTCATGGTAACCATGACTTTGAAATTTACGTGAACTTTAATTTATGCTAATTAAATGTACACGTGATGTGCACTTGGTATGTAACTCGCTTCACGTGAAAGATAAAGAGATGCGGTTTTCAAAATTTGATTCCCCATGTCCATATTAGTCTAAAAACAAATTTTTATTGATATTGGTGCATGGTAACCATGACTTTGAAATTTACGTGAACTTTAATTTATGCTAATTAAATGTACACGTGATGTGCACTTGAAATGTAACTCGCTTCACGTGAAAGATAAAGAGATGCGGTTTTCAAAATTAGATTCCCCATGTCCATATTAGTCTAAAAACAAATTTTTATTGATATTGGTTCATGGTAACCATGACTTTGAAATTAACGTGAACTTTAATTTATGCTAATTAAATGTACACGTGATGTGCACTTGGTATGTAACTCGCTTCACGTGAAAGATAAAGAGATGCGGTTTTCAAAATTAGATTCCCCATGTCCATATTAGTCTAAAAACAAATTTTTATTGATATTGGTGCATGGTAACCATGACTTTGAAATTTACGTGAACTTTAATTTATGCTAATTAAATGTACACGTGATGTGCACTTGGTATGTAACTCGCTTCACGTGAAAGATAAAGAGATGCGGTTTTCAAAATTAGATTCCCCATGTCCATATTAGTCTAAAAACAAATTTTTATTGATATTGGTTCATGGTAACCATGACTTTGAAATTTACGTGAACTTTAATCTATGCTAATTAAATGTACACGTGATGTGCACTTGGTATGTAACTCGCTTCACGTGAAAGATAAAGAGATGCGGTTTTCAAAATTAGATTCCCCATGTCCATATTAGTCTAAAAACAAATTTTTATTGATATTGGTTCATGGTAACCATGACTTTGAAATTTACGTGAACTTTAATTTATGCTAATTAAATGTACACGTGATGTGCACTTGGTATGTAACTCGCTTCACGTGAAAGATAAAGAGATGCGGTTTTCAAAATTAGATTCCCCATGTCCATATTAGTCTAAAAACAAATTTTTATTGATATTGGTGCATGGTAACCATGACTTTGAAATTTACGTGAACTTTAATTTATGCTAATTAAATGTACACTTGATGTGCACTTGGTATGTAACTCGCTTCACGTGAAAGATGAAGAGATGCGGTTCTCAAAATTAGATTCCCCATGTCCATATTAGTCTAAAAACAAATTTTTATTGATATTGGTGCATGGTAACCATGACTTTGAAATTTACGTGAACTTTAATTTATGCTAATTAAATGTACACGTGATGTGCACTTGGTATGTAACTCGCTTCACGTGAAAGATAAAGAGATGCGGTTTTCAAAATTAGATTCCCCATGTCCATATTAGTCTAAAAACAAATTTTTATTGATATTGGTTCATGGTAACCATGACTTTGAAATTTACGTGAACTTTAATTTATGCTAATTAAATGTACACGTGATGTGCACTTGGTATGTAACTCGCTTCACGTGAAAGATAAAGAGATGCGGTTTTCAAAATTAGATTCCCCATGTCCATATTAGTCTAAAAACAAATTTTTATTGATATTGGTGCATTGTAACCATGACTTTGAAATTTACGTGAACTTTAATTTATGCTAATTAAATGTACACTTGATGTGCCCTTGGTATGTAACTCGCTTCACGTGAAAGATGAAGAGATGCGGTTCTCAAAATTAGATTCCCCATGTCCATATTAGTCTAAAAACAAATTTTTATTGATATTGGTGCATGGTAACCATGACTTTGAAATTTACGTGAACTTTAATTTATGCTAATTAAATGTACACGTGATGTGCACTTGATATGTAACTCGCTTCACGTGAAAGATAAAGAGATGCGGTTTTCAAAATTAGATTCCCCATGTCCATATTAGTCTAAAAACAAATTTTTATTGATATTGGTGCATGGTAACCATGACTTTGAAATTTACGTGAACTTTAATTTATGCTAATTAAATGTACACGTGATGTGCACTTGGTATGTAACTCGCTTCACGTGAAAGATAAAGAGATGCGGTTTTCAAAATTAGATTCCCCATGTCCATATTAGTCTAAAAACAAATTTTTATTGATATTGCTTCATGGTAACCATGACTTTGAAATTTACGTGAACTTTAATTTATGCTAATTAAATGTACACGTGATGTGCACTTGGTATGTAACTCGCTTCACGTGAAAGATAAAGAGATGCGGTTTTCAAAATTAGATTCCCCATGTCCATATTAGTCTAAAAACAAATTTTTATTGATATTGGTGCATGGTAACCATGACTTTGAAATTTACGTGAACTTTAATTTATGCTAATTAAATGTACACGTGATGTGCACTTGGTATGTAACTCGCTTCACGTGAAAGATAAAGAGATGCGGTTTTCAAAATTAGATTCCCCATGTCCATATTAGTCTAAAAACAAATTTTTATTGATATTGGTGCATGGTAACCATGACTTTGAAATTTACGTGAACTTTAATTTATGCTAATTAAATGTACACTTGATGTGCACTTGGTATGTAACTCGCTTCACGTGAAAGATGAAGAGATGCGGTTCTCAAAATTAGATTCCCCATGTCCATATTAGTCTAAAAACAAATTTTTATTGATATTGGTGCATGGTAACCATGACTTTGAAATTTACGTGAACTTTAATTTATGCTAATTAAATGTACACGTGATGTGCACTTGAAATGTAACTCGCTTCACGTGAAAGATAAAGAGATGCGGTTTTCAAAATTAGATTCCCCATGTCCATATTAGTCTAAAAACAAATTTTTATTGATATTGGTTCATGGTAACCATGACTTTGAAATTTACGTGAACTTTAATTTATGCTAATTAAATGTACACGTGATGTGCACTTGGTATGTAACTCGCTTCACGTGAAAGATAAAGAGATGCGGTTTTCAAAATTAGATTCCCCATGTCCATATTAGTCTAAAAACAAATTTTTATTGATATTGGTGCATGGTAACCATGACTTTGAAATTTACGTGAACTTTAATTTATGCTAATTAAATGTACACTTGATGTGCACTTGGTATGTAACTCGCTTCACGTGAAAGATGAAGAGATGCGGTTCTCAAAATTAGATTCCCCATGTCCATATTAGTCTAAAAACAAATTTTTATTGATATTGGTGCATGGTAACCATGACTTTGAAATTTACGTGAACTTTAATTTATGCTAATTAAATGTACACGTGATGTGCACTTGGTATGTAATTCGCTCCACGTGTAAGATAAAGAGATGCGGTTTTCAAAATTAGATTCCCCATGTCCATATTAGTCTAAAAACAAATTTTTATTGATATTGGTTCATGGTAACCATGACTTTGAAATTTACGTGAACTTTAATTTATGCTAATTAAATGTACACGTGATGTGCACTTGGTATGTAACTCGCTTCACGTGAAAGATAAAGAGATGCGGTTTTCAAAATTAGATTCCCCATGTCCATATTAGTCTAAAAACAAATTTTTATTGATATTGGTGCATTGTAACCATGACTTTGAAATTTACGTGAACTTTAATTTATGCTAATTAAATGTACACGTGATGTGCCCTTGGTATGTAACTCGCTTCACGTGAAAGATGAAGAGATGCGGTTCTCAAAATTAGATTCCCCATGTCCATATTAGTTCAAAAACAAATTTTTATTGATATTGGTTCATGGTAACCATGACTTTGAAATTTACGTGAACTTTAATTTATGCTAATTAAATGTACACGTGATGTGCACTTGGTATGTAACTCGCTTCACGTGAAAGATAAAGAGATGCGGTTTTCAAAATTAGATTCCCCATGTCCATATTAGTCTAAAAACAAATTTTTATCGATATTGGTGCATGGTAACCATGACTTTGAAATTTACGTGAACTTTAATTTATGCTAATTAAATGTACACGTGATATGCACTTGGTATGTAACTCGCTTCACGTGAAAGATAAAGAGATGCGGTTTTCAGAATTAGATTCCCCATGTCCATATTAGTCTAAAAACAAATTTTTATTGATATTGGTTCATGGTAACCATGACTTTGAAATTTACGTGAACTTTAATTTATGCTAATTAAATGTACACGTGATGTGCACTTGGTATGTAACTCGCTTCACGTGAAAGATAAAGAGATGCGGTTTTCAAAATTAGATTCCCCATGTCCATATTAGTCTAAAAACAAATTTTTATTGATATTGGTGCATTGTAACCATGACTTTGAAATTTACGTGAACTTTAATTTATGCTAATTAAATGTACACTTGATGTGCCCTTGGTATGTAACTCGCTTCACGTGAAAGATGAAGAGATGCGGTTCTCAAAATTAGATTCCCCATGTCCATATTAGTCTAAAAACAAATTTTTATTGATATTGGTGCATGGTAACCATGACTTTGAAATTTACGTGAACTTTAATTTATGCTAATTAAATGTACACGTGATGTGCACTTGGTATGTAACTCGCTTCACGTGAAAGATAAAGAGATGCGGTTTTCAAAATTAGATTCCCCATGTCCATATTAGTCTAAAAACAAATTTTTATTGATATTGGTGCATGGTAACCATGACTTTGAAATTTACGTGAACTTTAATTTATGCTAATTAAATGTACACGTGATGTGCACTTGGTATGTAACTCGCTTCACGTGAAAGATAAAGAGATGCGGTTTTCAAAATTAGATTCCCCATGTCCATATTAGTCTAAAAACAAATTTTTATTGATATTGCTTCATGGTAACCATGACTTTGAAATTTACGTGAACTTTAATTTATGCTAATTAAATGTACACGTGATGTGCACTTGGTATGTAACTCGCTTCACGTGAAAGATAAAGAGATGCGGTTTTCAAAATTAGATTCCCCATGTCCATATTAGTCTAAAAACAAATATTTATTGATATTGGTGCATGGTAACCATGACTTTGAAATTTACGTGAACTTTAATTTATGCTAATTAAATGTACACGTGATGTGCACTTGGTATGTAACTCGCTTCACGTGAAAGATAAAGAGATGCGGTTTTCAAAATTAGATTCCCCATGTCCATATTAGTCTAAAAACAAATTTTTATTGATATTGGTGCATGGTAACCATGACTTTGAAATTTACGTGAACTTTAATTTATGCTAATTAAATGTACACTTGATGTGCACTTGGTATGTAACTCGCTTCACGTGAAAGATGAAGAGATGCGGTTCTCAAAATTAGATTCCCCATGTCCATATTAGTCTAAAAACAAATTTTTATTGATATTGGTGCATGGTAACCATGACTTTGAAATTTACGTGAACTTTAATTTATGCTAATTAAATGTACACGTGATATGCACTTGGTATGTAACTCGCTTCACGTGAAAGATAAAGAGATGCGGTTTTCAAAATTAGATTCCCCATGTCCATATTAGTCTAAAAACAAATTTTTATTGATATTGGTGCATGGTAACCATGACTTTGAAATTTACGTGAACTTTAATTTATGCTAATTAAATGTACACGTGATGTGCACTTGGTATGTAACTCGCTTCACGTGAAAGATAAAGAGATGCGGTTTTCAAAATTAGATTCCCCATGTCCATATTAGTCTAAAAACAAATTTTTATTGATATTGGTGCATGGTAACCATGACTTTGAAATTTACGTGAACTTTAATTTATGCTAATTAAATGTACACGTGATGTGCACTTGGTATGTAACTCGCTTCACGTGAAAGATGAAGAGATGCGGTTCTCAAAATTAGATTCCCCATGTCCATATTAGTCTAAAAACAAATTTTTATTGATATTGGTGCATGGTAACCATGACTTTGAAATTTACGTGAACTTTAATTTATGCTAATTAAATGTACACGTGATGTGCACTTGGTATGTAACTCGCTTCACGTGAAAGATAAAGAGATGCGGTTTTCAAAATTAGATTCCCCATGTACATATTAGTCTAAAAACAAATTTTTATTGATATTGGTTCATGGTAACCATGACTTTGAAATTTACGTGAACTTTAATTTATGCTAATTAAATGTACACGTGATGTGCACTTGGTATGTAACTCGCTTCACGTGAAAGATAAAGAGATGCGGTTTTCAAAATTAGATTCCCCATGTCCATATTAGTCTAAAAACAAATTTTTATTGATATTGGTGCATGGTAACCATGACTTTGAAATTTACGTGAACTTTAATTTATGCTAATTAAATGTACACTTGATGTGCACTTGGTATGTAACTCGCTTCACGTAAAAGATGAAGAGATGCGGTTCTCAAAATTAGATTCCCCATGTCCATATTAGTCTAAAAACAAATTTTTATTGATATTGGTGCATGGTAACCATGACTTTGAAATTTACGTGAACTTTAATTTATGCTAATTAAATGTACACGTGATATGCACTTGGTATGTAACTCGCTTCACGTGAAAGATAAAGAGATGCGGTTTTCAAAATTAGATTCCCCATGTCCATATTAGTCTAAAAACAAATTTTTATTGATATTGGTGCATGGTAACCATGACTTTGAAATTTACGTGAACTTTAATTTATGCTAATTAAATGTACACGTGATGTGCACTTGGTATGTAACTCGCTTCACGTGAAAGATAAAGAGATGCGGTTTTCAAAATTAGATTCCCCATGTCCATATTAGTCTAAAAACAAATTTTTATTGATATTGGTTCATGGTAACCATGACTTTGAAATTTACGTGAACTTTAATTTATGCTAATTAAATGTACACGTGATGTGCACTTGGTATGTAACTCGCTTCACGTGAAAGATAAAGAGATGCGGTTTTCAAAATTAGATTCCCCATGTCCATATTAGTCTAAAAACAAATTTTTATTGATATTGGTGCATGGTAACCATGACTTTGAAATTTACGTGAACTTTAATTTATGCTAATTAAATGTACACGTGATGTGCACTTGGTATGTAACTCGCTTCACGTGAAAGATGAAGAGATGCGGTTCTCAAAATTAGATTCCCCATGTCCATATTAGTCTAAAAACAAATTTTTATTGATATTGGTGCATGGTAACCATGACTTTGAAATTTACGTGAACTTTAATTTATGCTAATTAAATGTACACGTGATGTGCACTTGGTATGTAACTCGCTTCACGTGAAAGATAAAGAGATGCGGTTTTCAAAATTAGATTCCCCATGTACATATTAGTCTAAAAACAAATTTTTATTGATATTGGTTCATGGTAACCATGACTTTGAAATTTACGTGAACTTTAATTTATGCTAATTAAATGTACACGTGATGTGCACTCGGTATGTAACTCGCTTCACGTGAAAGATAAAGAGATGCGGTTTTCAAAATTAGATTCCCCATGTCCATATTAGTCTAAAAACAAATTTTTATTGATATTGGTGCATGGTAACCATGACTTTGAAATTTACGTGAACTTTAATTTATGCTAATTAAATGTACACGTGATGTGCACTTGGTATGTAACTCGCTTCACGTGAAAGATAAAGAGATGCGGTTTTCAAAATTAGATTCCCCATGTCCATATTAGTCTAAAAACAAATTTATATTGATATTGGTGCATGGTAACCATGACTTTGAAATTTACGTGAACTTTAATTTATGCTAATTAAATGTACACGTGATGTGCACTTGGTATGTAACTCGCTGCACGTGAAAGATAAAGAGATGCGGTTTTCAAAATTAGATTCCCCATGTCCATATTAGTCTAAAAACAAATTTTTATTGATATTGGTTCATGGTAACCATGACTTTGAAATTTACGTGAACTTTAATTTATGCTAATTAAATGTACACGTGATGTGCACTTGGTATGTAACTCGCTTCACGTGAAAGATAAAGAGATGCGGTTTTCAAAATTAGATTCCCCATGTCCATATTAGTCTAAAAACAAATTTTTATTGATATTGATGCATGGTAACCATGACTTTGAAATTTACGTGAACTTTAATTTATGCTAATTAAATGTACACGTGATGTGCACTTGGTATGTAACTCGCTGCACGTGAAAGATAAAGAGATGCGGTTTTCAAAATTAGATTCCCCATGTCCATATTAGTCTAAAAACAAATTTTTATTGATATTGGTTCATGGTAACCATGACTTTGAAATTTACGTGAACTTTAATTTATGCTAATTAAATGTACACGTGATGTGCACTTGGTATGTAACTCGCTTCACGTGAAAGATAAAGAGATGCGGTTTTCAAAATTAGATTCCCCATGTCCATATTAGTCTAAAAACAAATTTTTATTGATATTGATGCATGGTAACCATGACTTTGAAATTTACGTGAACTTTAATTTATGCTAATTAAATGTACACGTGATGTGCACTTGGTATGTAACTCGCTTCACGTGAAAGATAAAGAGATGCGGTTTTCAAAATTAGATTCCCCATGTCCATATTAGTCTAAAAACAAATTTTTATTGATATTGGTGCATGGTAACCATGACTTTGAAATTTACGTGAACTTTAATTTATGCTAATTAAATGTACACGTGATGTGCACTTGGTATGTAACTCGCTTCACGTGAAAGATAAAGAGATGCGGTTTTCAAAATTAGATTCCCCATGTCCATATTAGTCTAAAAACAAATTTTTATTGATATTGGTTCATGGTAACCATGACTTTGAAATTTACGTGAACTTTAATTTATGCTAATTAAATGTACACGTGATGTGCACTTGGTATGTAACTCGCTTCACGTGAAAGATGAAGAGATGCGGTTTTCAAAATTAGATTCCCCATGTCCATATTAGTCTAAAAACAAATTTTTATTGATATTGGTGCATGGTAACCATGACTTTGAAATTTACGTGAACTTTAATTTATGCTAATTAAATGTACACGTGATGTGCACTTGGTATGTAACACGCTTCACGTGAAAGATAAAGAGATGCGGTTTTCAAAATTAGATTCCCCATGTCCATATTAGTCTAAAAACAAATTTTTATCGATATTGGTGCATGGTAACCATGACTTTGAAATTTACGTGAACTTTAATTTATGCTAATTAAATGTACACTTGATGTGCACTTGGTATGTAACTCGCTTCACGTGAAAGATGAAGAGATGCGGTTCTCAAAATTAGATTCCCCATGTCCATATTAGTCTAAAAACAAATTTTTATTGATATTGGTGCATGGTAACCATGACTTTGAAATTTACGTGAACTTTAATTTATGCTAATTAAATGTACACGTGATGTGCACTTGGTATGTAACTCGCTTCACGTGAAAGATAAAGAGATGCGGTTTTCAAAATTAGATTCCCCATGTCCATATTAGTCTAAAAACAAATTTTTATTGATATTGGTGCATGGTAACCATGACTTTGAAATTTACGTGAACTTTAATTTATGCTAATTAAATGTACAGTTGATGTGCACTTGGTATGTAACTCGCTTCACGTGAAAGATGAAGAGATGCGGTTCTCAAAATTAGATTCCCCATGTCCATATTAGTCTAAAAACAAATTTTTATTGATATTGGTGCATGGTAACCATGACTTTGAAATTTACGTGAACTTTAATTTATGCTAATTAAATGTACACGTGATATGCACTTGGTATGTAACTCGCTTCACGTAAAAGATAAAGAGATGCGGTTTTCAAAATTAGATTCCCCATGTCCATATTAGTCTAAAAACAAATTTTTATTGATATTGGTGCATGGTAACCATGACTTTGAAATTTACGTGAACTTTAATTTATGCTAATTAAATGTACACGTGATGTGCACTTGGTATGTAACTCGCTTCACGTGAAAGATAAAGAGATGCGGTTTTCAAAATTAGATTCCCCATGTCCATATTAGTCTAAAAACAAATTTTTATTGATATTGGTTCATGGTAACCATGACTTTGAAATTTACGTGAACTTTAATTTATGCTAATTAAATGTACACGTGATGTGCACTTGGTATGTAACTCGCTTCACGTGAAAGATAAAGAGATGCGGTTTTCAAAATTAGATTCCCCATGTCCATATTAGTCTAAAAACAAATTTTTATTGATATTGGTTCATGGTAACCATGACTTTGAAATTTACGTGAACTTTAATTTATGCTAATTAAATGTACACGTGATGTGCACTTGGTATGTAACTCGCTTCACGTGAAAGATAAAGAGATGCGGTTTTCAAAATTAGATTCCCCATGTCCATATTAGTCTAAAAACAAATTTTTATTGATATTGGTTCATGGTAACCATGACTTTGAAATTTACGTGAACTTTAATTTATGCTAATTAAATGTACACGTGATGTGCACTTGGTATGTAACTCGCTTCACGTGAAAGATAAAGAGATGCGGTTTTCAAAATTAGATTCCCCATGTCCATATTAGTCTAAAAACAAATTTTTATTGATATTGGTTCATGGTAACCATGACTTTGAAATTTACGTGAACTTTAATTTATGCTAATTAAATGTACACGTGATGTGCACTTGGTATGTAACTCGCTTCACGTGAAAGATAAAGAGATGCGGTTTTCAAAATTAGATTCCCCATGTCCATATTAGTCTAAAAACAAATTTTTATTGATATTGGTTCATGGTAACCATGACTTTGAAATTTACGTGAACTTTAATTTATGCTAATTAAATGTACACGTGATGTGCACTTGGTATGTAACTCGCTTCACGTGAAAGATAAAGAGATGCGGTTTTCAAAATTAGATTCCCCATGTACATATTAGTCTAAAAACAAATTTTTATTGATATTGGTTCATGGTAACCATGACTTTGAAATTTACGTGAACTTTAATTTATGCTAATTAAATGTACACGTGATGTGCACTTGGTATGTAACTCGCTTCACGTGAAAGATAAAGAGATGCGGTTTTCAAAATTAGATTCCCCATGTCCATATTAGTCTAAAAACAAATTTTTATTGATATTGGTGCATGGTAACCATGACTTTGAAATTTACGTGAACTTTAATTTATGCTAATTAAATGTACACGTGATGTGCACTTGGTATGTAACTCGCTTCACGTGAAAGATAAAGAGATGCGGTTTTCAAAATTAGATTCCCCATGTACATATTAGTCTAAAAACAAATTTTTATTGATATTGGTTCATGGTAACCATGACTTTGAAATTTACGTGAACTTTAATTTATGCTAATTAAATGTACACTTGATGTGCACTTGGTATGTAACTCGCTTCACGTGAAAGATGAAGAGATGCGGTTTTCAAAATTAGATTCCCCATGTCCATATTAGTCTAAAAACAAATTTTTATTGATATTGGTGCATGGTAACCATGACTTTGAAATTTACGTGAACTTTAATTTATGCTAATTAAATGTACACGTGATGTGCACTTGGTATGTAACTCGCTTCACGTGAAAGATGAAGAGATGCGGTTCTCAAAATTAGATTCCCCATGTCCATATTAGTCTAAAAACAAATTTTTATTGATATTGGTGCATGGTAACCATGACTTTGAAATTTACGTGAACTTTAATTTATGCTAATTAAATGTACACGTGATGTGCACTTGGTATGTAACTCGCTTCACGTGAAAGATAAAGAGATGCGGTTTTCAAAATTAGATTCCCCATGTCCATATTAGTCTAAAAACAAATTTTTATTGATATTGGTTCATGGTAACCATGACTTTGAAATTTACGTGAACTTTAATTTATGCTAATTAAATGTACACGTGATGTGCACTTGGTATGTAACTCGCTTCACGTGAAAGATAAAGAGATGCGGTTTTCAAAATTAGATTCCCCATGTCCATATTAGTCTAAAAACAAATTTTTATTGATATTGGTTCATGGTAACCATGACTTTGAAATTTACGTGAACTTTAATTTATGCTAATTAAATGTACACGTGATGTGCACTTGGTATGTAACTCGCTTCACGTGAAAGATAAAGAGATGCGGTTTTCAAAATTAGATTCCCCATGTCCATATTAGTCTAAAAACGAATTTTTATTGATATTGGTGCATGGTAACCATGACTTTGAAATTTACGTGAACTTTAATTTATGCTAATTAAATGTACACGTGATGTGCACTTGGTATGTAACTCGCTTCACGTGAAAGATAAAGAGATGCGGTTTTCAAAATTAGATTCCTCATGTCCATATTAGTCTAAAAACAAATTTTTATTGATATTGGTGCATGGTAACCATGACTTTGAAATTTACGTGAACTTTAATTTATGCTAATTAAATGTACACGTGATGTGCACTTGGTATGTAACTCGCTTCACGTGAAAGATAAAGAGATGCGGTTTTCAAAATTAGATTCCCCATGTCCATATTAGTCTAAAAACAAATTTTTATTGATATTGGTGCATGGTAACCATGACTTTGAAATTTACGTGAACTTTAATTTATGCTAATTAAATGTACACGTGATGTGCACTTGGTATGTAACTCGCTTCACGTGAAAGATAAAGAGATGCGGTTTTCAAAATTAGATTCCCCCTGTCCATATTAGTCTAAAAACAAATTTTTATTGATATTGCTTCATGGTAACCATGACTTTGAAATTTACGTGAACTTTAATTTATGCTAATTAAATGTACACGTGATGTGCACTTGGTATGTAACTCGCTTCACGTGAAAGATAAAGAGATGCGGTTTTCAAAATTAGATTCCCCATGTCCATATTAGTCTAAAAACGAATTTTTATTGATATTGGTGCATGGTAACCACGACTTTGAAATTTACGTGAACTTTAATTTATGCTAATTAAATGTACACGTGATGTGCACTTGGTATGTAACTCGCTTCACGTGAAAGATAAAGAGATGCGGTTTTCAAAATTAGATTCCCCATGTCCATATTAGTCTAAAAACAAATTTTTATTGATATTGGTGCATGGTAACCATGACTTTGAAATTTACGTGAACTTTAATTTATGCTAATTAAATGTACACGTGATGTGCACTTGGTATGTAACTCGCTTCACGTGAAAGATAAAGAGATGCGGTTTTCAAAATTAGATTCCCCATGTCCATATTAGTCTAAAAACGAATTTTTATTGATATTGGTGCATGGTAACCATGACTTTGAAATTTACGTGAACTTTAATTTATGCTAATTAAATTACACGTGATGTGCACTTGGTATGTAACTCGCTTCACGTGAAAGATAAAGAGATGCGGTTTTCAAAATTAGATTCCTCATGTCCATATTAGTCTAAAAACAAATTTTTATTGATATTGGTGCATGGTAACCATGACTTTGAAATTTACGTGAACTTTAATTTATGCTAATTAAATGTACACGTGATGTGCACTTGGTATGTAACTCGCTTCACGTGAAAGATAAAGAGATGCGGTTTTCAAAATTAGATTCCCCATGTCCATATTAGTCTAAAAACAAATTTTTATTGATATTGGTGCATGGTAACCATGACTTTGAAATTTACGTGAACTTTAATTTATGCTAATTAAATGTACACGTGATGTGCACTTGGTATGTAACTCGCTTCACGTGAAAGATAAAGAGATGCGGTTTTCAAAATTAGATTCCCCATGTCCATATTAGTCTAAAAACAAATTTTTATTGATATTGGTGCATGGTAACCATGACTTTGAAATTTACGTGAACTTTAATTTATGCTAATTAAATGTACACGTGATGTGCACTTGGTATGTAACTCGCTTCACGTGAAAGATAAAGAGATGCGGTTTTCAAAGTTAGATTCCCCATGTCCATATTAGTCTAAAAACGAATTTTTATTGATATTGGTGCATGGTAACCACGACTTTGAAATTTACGTGAACTTTAATTTATGCTAATTAAATGTACACGTGATGTGCACTTGGTATGTAACTCGCTTCACGTGAAAGATAAAGAGATGCGGTTTTCAAAATTAGATTCCCCATGTCCATATTAGTCTAAAAACAAATTTTTATTGATTATGGTGCATGGTAACCATGACTTTGAAATTTACGTGAACTTTAATTTATGCTAATTAAATGTACACGTGATGTGCACTTGGTATGTAACTCGCTTCACGTGAAAGATAAAGAGATGCGGTTTTCAAAATTAGATTCCCCATGTCCATATTAGTCTAAAAACGAATTTTTATTGATATTGGTGCATGGTAACCACGACTTTGAAATTTACGTGAACTTTAATTTATGCTAATTAAATGTACACGTGATGTGCACTTGGTATGTAACTCGCTTCACGTGAAAGATAAAGAGATGCGGTTTTCAAAATTAGATTCCTCATGTCCATATTAGTCTAAAAACAAATTTTTATTGATATTGGTGCATGGTAACCATGACTTTGAAATTTACGTGAACTTTAATTTATGCTTATTAAATGTACACGTGATGTGCACTTGGTATGTAACTCGCTTCACGTGAAAGATAAAGAGATGCGGTTTTCAAAATTAGATTCCTCATGTCCATATTAGTCTAAAAACAAATTTTTATTGATATTGGTGCATGGTAACCATGACTTTGAAATTTACGTGAACTTTAATTTATGCTAATTAAATGTACACGTGATGTGCACTTGGTATGTAACTCGCTTCACGTGAAAGATAAAGAGATGCGGTTTTCAAAATTAGATTCCCCATGTCCATATTAGACTAAAAACAAATTTTTATTGATATTGGTGCATGGTAACCATGACTTTGAAATTTACGTGAACTTTAATTTATGCTAATTAAATGTACACGTGATGTGCACTTGGTATGTAACTCGCTTCACGTGAAAGATGAAGAGATGCGGTTCTCAAAATTAGATTCCCCATGTCCATATTAGTCTAAAAACAAATTTTTATTGATATTGGTGCATGGTAACCATGACTTTGAAATTTACGTGAACTTTAATTTATGCTAATTAAATGTACACGTGATGTGCACTTGGTATGTAACTCGCTTCACGTGAAAGATAAAGAGATGCGGTTTTCAAAATTAGATTCCCCATGTCCATATTAGTCTAAAAACAAATTTTTATTGATATTGGTTCATGGTAACCATGACTTTGAAATTTACGTGAACTTTAATTTATGCTAATTAAATGTACACGTGATGTGCACTTGGTATGTAACTCGCTTCACGTGAAAGATAAAGAGATGCGGTTTTCAAAATTAGATTCCCCATGTCCATATTAGTCTAAAAACAAATTTTTATTGATATTGGTGCATGGTAACCATGACTTTGAAATTTACGTGAACTTTAATTTATGCTAATTAAATGTACACGTGATGTGCACTTGGTATGTAACTCGCTTCACGTGAAAGATAAAGAGATGCGGTTTTCAAAATTAGATTCCTCATGTCCATATTAGTCTAAAAACAAATTTTTATTGATATTGGTGCATGGTAACCATGACTTTGAAATTTACGTGAACTTTAATTTATGCTAATTAAATGTACACGTGATGTGCACTTGGTATGTAACTCGCTTCACGTGAAAGATAAAGAGATGCGGTTTTCAAAATTAGATTCCCCATGTACATATTAGTCTAAAAACAAATTTTTATTGATATTGGTTCATGGTAACCATGACTTTGAAATTTACGTGAACTTTAATTTATGCTAATTAAATGTACACGTGATGTGCACTTGGTATGTAACTCGCTTCACGTGAAAGATAAAGAGATGCGGTTTTCAAAATTAGATTCCCCATGTCCATATTAGTCTAAAAACAAATTTTTATTGATATTGGTGCATGGTAACCATGACTTTGAAATTTACGTGAACTTTAATTTATGCTAATTAAATGTACACTTGATGTGCACTTGGTATGTAACTCGCTTCACGTGAAAGATGAAGAGATGCGGTTTTCAAAATTAGATTCCCCATGTCCATATTAGTCTAAAAACAAATTTTTATTGATATTGGTGCATGGTAACCATGACTTTGAAATTTACGTGAACTTTAATTTATGCTAATTAAATGTACACGTGATGTGCACTTGGTATGTAACTCGCTTCACGTGAAAGATAAAGAGATGCGGTTTTCAAAATTAGATTCCCCATGTCCATATTAGTCTAAAAACAAATTTTTATTGATATTGGTGCATGGTAACCATGACTTTGAAATTTACGTGAACTTTAATTTATGCTAATTAAATGTACACGTGATGTGCACTTGGTATGTAACTCGCTTCACGTGAAAGATAAAGAGATGCGGTTTTCAAAATTAGATTCCCCATGTCCATATTAGTCTAAAAACGAATTTTTATTGATATTGGTGCATGGTAACCATGACTTTGAAATTTACGTGAACTTTAATTTATGCTAATTAAATGTACACGTGATGTGCACTTGGTATGTAACTCGCTTCACGTGAAAGATAAAGAGATGCGGTTTTCAAAATTAGATTCCTCATGTCCATATTAGTCTAAAAACAAATTTTTATTGATATTGGTGCATGGTAACCATGACTTTGAAATTTACGTGAACTTTAATTTATGCTAATTAAATGTACACGTGATGTGCACTTGGTATGTAACTCGCTTTACGTGAAAGATAAAGAGATGCGGTTTTCAAAATTAGATTCCCCATGTCCATATTAGTCTAAAAACAAATTTTTATTGATATTGGTGCATGGTAACCATGACTTTGAAATTTACGTGAACTTTAATTTATGCTAATTAAATGTACACGTGATGTGCACTTGGTATGTAACTCGCTTCACGTGAAAGATAAAGAGATGCGGTTTTCAAAATTAGATTTCCCATGTCCATATTAGTCTAAAAACAAATTTTTATTGATATTGGTGCATGGTAACCATGACTTTGAAATTTACGTGAACTTTAATTTATGCTAATTAAATGTACACGTGATGTGCACTTGGTATGTAACTCGCTTCACGTGAAAGATAAAGAGATGCGGTTTTCAAAGTTAGATTCCCCATGTCCATATTAGTCTAAAAACGAATTTTTATTGATATTGGTGCATGGTAACCACGACTTTGAAATTTACGTGAACTTTAATTTATGCTAATTAAATGTACACGTGATGTGCACTTGGTATGTAACTCGCTTCACGTGAAAGATAAAGAGATGCGGTTTTCAAAATTAGATTCCCCATGTCCATATTAGTCTAAAAACAAATTTTTATTGATATTGGTGCATGGTAACCATGACTTTGAAATTTACGTGAACTTTAATTTATGCTAATTAAATGTACACTTGATGTGCACTTGGTATGTAACTCGCTTCACGTGAAAGATGAAGAGATGCGGTTTTCAAAATTAGATTCCCCATGTCCATATTAGTCTAAAAACAAATTTTTATTGATATTGGTGCATGATAACCATGACTTTGAAATTTACGTGAACTTTAATTTATGCTAATTAAATGTACACGTGATGTGCACTTGGTATGTAACTCGCTTCACGTGAAAGATAAAGAGATGCGGTTTTCAAAATTAGATTCCCCATGTCCATATTAGTCTAAAAACAAATTTTTATTGATATTGGTGCATGGTAACCATGACTTTGAAATTTACGTGAACTTTAATTTATGCTAATTAAATGTACACGTGATGTGCACTTGGTATGTAACTCGCTTTACGTGAAAGATAAAGAGATGCGGTTTTCAAAATTAGATTCCCCATGTCCATATTAGTCTAAAAACAAATTTTTATTGATATTGGTGCATGGTAACCATGACTTTGAAATTTACGTGAACTTTAATTTATGCTAATTAAATGTACACGTGATGTGCACTTGGTATGTAACTCGCTTCACGTGAAAGATAAAGAGATGCGGTTTTCAAAATTAGATTTCCCATGTCCATATTAGTCTAAAAACAAATTTTTATTGATATTGGTGCATGGTAACCATGACTTTGAAATTTACGTGAACTTTAATTTATGCTAATTAAATGTACACGTGATGTGCACTTGGTATGTAACTCGCTTCACGTGAAAGATAAAGAGATGCGGTTTTCAAAGTTAGATTCCCCATGTCCATATTAGTCTAAAAACGAATTTTTATTGATATTGGTGCATGGTAACCACGACTTTGAAATTTACGTGAACTTTAATTTATGCTAATTAAATGTACACGTGATGTGCACTTGGTATGTAACTCGCTTCACGTGAAAGATAAAGAGATGCGGTTTTCAAAATTAGATTCCCCATGTCCATATTAGTCTAAAAACAAATTTTTATTGATATTGGTGCATGGTAACCATGACTTTGAAATTTACGTGAACTTTAATTTATGCTAATTAAATGTACACTTGATGTGCACTTGGTATGTAACTCGCTTCACGTGAAAGATGAAGAGATGCGGTTTTCAAAATTAGATTCCCCATGTCCATATTAGTCTAAAAACAAATTTTTATTGATATTGGTGCATGATAACCATGACTTTGAAATTTACGTGAACTTTAATTTATGCTAATTAAATGTACACGTGATGTGCACTTGGTATGTAACTCGCTTCACGTGAAAGATAAAGAGATGCGGTTTTCAAAATTAGATTCCCCATGTCTATATTAGTCTAAAAACAAATTTTTATTGATATTGGTGCATGGTAACCATGACTTTGAAATTTACGTGAACTTTAATTTATGCTAATTAAATGTACACGTGATGTGCACTTGGTATGTAACTCGCTTCACGTGAAAGATAAAGAGATGCGGTTTTCAAAATTAGATTCCCCATGTCCATATTAGTCTAAAAACGAATTTTTATTGATATTGGTGCATGGTAACCATGACTTTGAAATTTACGTGAACTTTAATTTATGCTAATTAAATGTACACGTGATGTGCACTTGGTATGTAACTCGCTTCACGTGAAAGATAAAGAGATGCGGTTTTCAAAATTAGATTCCCCATGTACATATTAGTCTAAAAACAAATTTTTATTGATATTGGTTCATGGTAACCATGACTTTGAAATTTACGTGAACTTTAATTTATGCTAATTAAATGTACACGTGATGTGCACTTGGTATGTAACTCGCTTCACGTGAAAGATAAAGAGATGCGGTTTTCAAAATTAGATTCCCCATGTCCATATTAGTCTAAAAACAAATTTTTATTGATATTGGTGCATGGTAACCATGACTTTGAAATTTACGTGAACTTTAATTTATGCTAATTAAATGTACACTTGATGTGCACTTGGTATGTAACTCGCTTCACGTGAAAGATGAAGAGATGCGGTTTTCAAAATTAGATTCCCCATGTCCATATTAGTCTAAAAACAAATTTTTATTGATATTGGTGCATGGTAACCATGACTTTGAAATTTACGTGAACTTTAATTTATGCTAATTAAATGTACACGTGATGTGCACTTGGTATGTAACTCGCTTCACGTGAAAGATAAAGAGATGCGGTTTTCAAAATTAGATTCCCCATGTCCATATTAGTCTAAAAACAAATTTTTATTGATATTGGTGCATGGTAACCATGACTTTGAAATTTACGTGAACTTTAATTTATGCTAATTAAATGTACACGTGATGTGCACTTGGTATGTAACTCGCTTCACGTGAAAGATAAAGAGATGCGGTTTTCAAAATTAGATTCTTCATGTCCATATTAGTCTAAAAACGAATTTTTATTGATATTGGTGCATGGTAACCATGACTTTGAAATTTACGTGAACTTTAATTTATGCTAATTAAATGTACACGTGATGTGCACTTGGTATGTAACTCGCTTCACGTGAAAGATAAAGAGATGCGGTTTTCAAAATTAGATTCCTCATGTCCATATTAGTCTAAAAACAAATTTTTATTGATATTGGTGCATGGTAACCATGACTTTGAAATTTACGTGAACTTTAATTTATGCTAATTAAATGTACACGTGATGTGCACTTGGTATGTAACTCGCTTTACGTGAAAGATAAAGAGATGCGGTTTTCAAAATTAGATTCCCCATGTCCATATTAGTCTAAAAACAAATTTTTATTGATATTGGTGCATGGTAACCATGACTTTGAAATTTACGTGAACTTTAATTTATGCTAATTAAATGTACACGTGATGTGCACTTGGTATGTAACTCGCTTCACGTGAAAGATAAAGAGATGCGGTTTTCAAAATTAGATTTCCCATGTCCATATTAGTCTAAAAACAAATTTTTATTGATATTGGTGCATGGTAACCATGACTTTGAAATTTACGTGAACTTTAATTTATGCTAATTAAATGTACACGTGATGTGCACTTGGTATGTAACTCGCTTCACGTGAAAGATAAAGAGATGCGGTTTTCAAAGTTAGATTCCCCATGTCCATATTAGTCTAAAAACGAATTTTTATTGATATTGGTGCATGGTAACCACGACTTTGAAATTTACGTGAACTTTAATTTATGCTAATTAAATGTACACGTGATGTGCACTTGGTATGTAACTCGCTTCACGTGAAAGATAAAGAGATGCGGTTTTCAAAATTAGATTCCCCATGTCCATATTAGTCTAAAAACGAATTTTTATTGATATTGGTGCATGGTAACCACGACTTTGAAATTTACGTGAACTTTAATTTATGCTAATTAAATGTACACGTGATGTGCACTTGGTATGTAACTCGCTTCACGTGAAAGATAAAGAGATGCGGTTTTCAAAATTAGATTCCTCATGTCCATATTAGTCTAAAAACAAATTTTTATTGATATTGGTGCATGGTAACCATGACTTTGAAATTTACGTGAACTTTAATTTATGCTTATTAAATGTACACGTGATGTGCACTTGGTATGTAACTCGCTTCACGTGAAAGATAAAGAGATGCGGTTTTCAAAATTAGATTCCTCATGTCCATATTAGTCTAAAAACAAATTTTTATTGATATTGGTGCATGGTAACCATGACTTTGAAATTTACGTGAACTTTAATTTATGCTAATTAAATGTACACGTGATGTGCACTTGGTATGTAACTCGCTTCACGTGAAAGATAAAGAGATGCGGTTTTCAAAATTAGATTCCCCATGTCCATATTAGTCTAAAAACAAATTTTTATTGATATTGGTTCATGGTAACCATGACTTTGAAATTTACGTGAACTTTAATTTATGCTAATTAAATGTACACGTGATGTGCACTTGGTATGTAACTCGCTTCACGTGAAAGATAAAGAGATGCGGTTTTCAAAATTAGATTCCCCATGTCCATATTAGTCTAAAAACAAATTTTTATTGATATTGGTGCATGGTAACCATGACTTTGAAATTTACGTGAACTTTAATTTATGCTAATTAAATGTACACGTGATGTGCACTTGGTATGTAACTCGCTTCACGTGAAAGATAAAGAGATGCGGTTTTCAAAAATAGATTCCCCATGTCCATATTAGTCTAAAAACAAATTTTTATTGATATTGGTGCATGGTAACCATGACTTTGAAATTTACGTGAACTTTAATTTATGCTAATTAAATGTACACTTGATGTGCACTTGGTATGTAACTCGCTTCACGTGAAAGATAAAGAGATGCGGTTTTCAAAATTAGATTCCCCATGTCCATATTAGTCTAAAAACAAATTTTTATTGATATTGGTGCATGGTAACCATGACTTTGAAATTTACGTGAACTTTAATTTATGCTAATTAAATGTACACGTGATGTGCACTTGGTATGTAACTCGCTTCACGTGAAAGATAAAGAGATGCGGTTTTCAAAATTAGATTCCCCATGTCCATATTAGTCTAAAAACAAATTTTTATTGATATTGGTGCATGGTAACCATGACTTTGAAATTTACGTGAACTTTAATTTATGCTAATTAAATGTACACGTGATGTGCACTTGGTATGTAACTCGCTTCACGTGAAAGATAAAGAGATGCGGTTTTCAAAAATAGATTCCCCATGTCCATATTAGTCTAAAAACAAATTTTTATTGATATTGGTGCATGGTAACCATGACTTTGAAATTTACGTGAACTTTAATTTATGCTAATTAAATGTACACTTGATGTGCACTTGGTATGTAACTCGCTTCACGTGAAAGATGAAGAGATGCGGTTTTCAAAATTAGATTCCCCATGTCCATATTAGTCTAATAACAAATTTTTATTGATATTGGTGCATGGTAACCATGACTTTGAAATTTACGTGAACTTTAATTTATGCTAATTAAATGTACACGTGATGTGCACTTGGTATGTAACTCGCTTCACGTGAAAGATAAAGAGATGCGGTTTTCAAAATTAGATTCCCCATGTCCATATTAGTCTAAAAACAAATTTTTATTGATATTGGTTCATGGTAACCATGACTTTGAAATTTACGTGAACTTCAATTTATGCTAATTAAATGTACACGTGATGTGCACTTGGTATGTAACTCGCTTCACGTGAAAGATAAAGAGATGCGGTTTTCAAAAATAGATTCCCCATGTCCATATTAGTCTAAAAACAAATTTTTATTGATATTGGTGCATGGTAACCATGACTTTGAAATTTACGTGAACTTTAATTTATGCTAATTAAATGTACACGTGATGTGCACTTGGTATGTAACTCGCTTCACGTGAAAGATGAAGAGATGCGGTTTCCAAAAATAGATTCCCCATGTCCATATTAGTCTAAAAACAAATTTTTATTGATATTGGGGGTAACCATGACTTTGAAATTTACGTGAACTTTAATTTATGCTAATTAAATGTACACGTGATGTGCACTTGGTATGTAACTCGCTTCACGTGAAAGATAAAGAGATGCGGTTTTCAAAATTAGATTCCCCATGTCCATATTAGTCTAAAAACAAATTTTTATTGATATTGGTTCATGGTAACCATGACTTTGAAATTTACGTGAACTTCAATTTATGCTAATTAAATGTACACGTGATGTGCACTTGGTATGTAACTCGCTTCACGTGAAAGATAAAGAGATGCGGTTTTCAAAATTAGATTCCCCATGTCCATATTAGTCTAAAAACAAATTTTTATTGATATTGGTGCATGGTAACCATGACTTTGAAATTTACGTGAACTTTAATTTATGCTAATTAAATGTACACGTGATGTGCACTTGGTATGTAACTCGCTTCACGTGAAAGATAAAGAGATGCGGTTTTCAAAAATAGATTCCCCATGTCCATATTAGTCTAAAAACAAATTTTTATTGATATTGGTGCATGGTAACCATGACTTTGAAATTTACGTGAACTTTAATTTATGCTAATTAAATGTACACTTGATGTGCACTTGGTATGTAACTCGCTTCACGTGAAAGATGAAGAGATGCGGTTTTCAAAATTAGATTCCCCATGTCCATATTAGTCTAATAACAAATTTTTATTGATATTGGTGCATGGTAACCATGACTTTGAAATTTACGTGAACTTTAATTTATGCTAATTAAATGTACACGTGATGTGCACTTGGTATGTAACTCGCTTCACGTGAAAGATAAAGAGATGCGGTTTTCAAAATTAGATTCCCCATGTCCATATTAGTCTAAAAACAAATTTTTATTGATATTGGTTCATGGTAACCATGACTTTGAAATTTACGTGAACTTCAATTTATGCTAATTAAATGTACACGTGATGTGCACTTGGTATGTAACTCGCTTCACGTGAAAGATAAAGAGATGCGGTTTTCAAAAATAGATTCCCCATGTCCATATTAGTCTAAAAACAAATTTTTATTGATATTGGTGCATGGTAACCATGACTTTGAAATTTACGTGAACTTTAATTTATGCTAATTAAATGTACACGTGATGTGCACTTGGTATGTAACTCGCTTCACGTGAAAGATGAAGAGATGCGGTTTTCAAAAATAGATTCCCCATGTCCATATTAGTCTAAAAACAAATTTTTATTGATATTGGGGGTAACCATGACTTTGAAATTTACGTGAACTTTAATTTATGCTAATTAAATGTACACGTGATGTGCACTTGGTATGTAACTCGCTTCACGTGAAAGATAAAGAGATGCGGTTTTCAAAATTAGATTCCCCATGTCCATATTAGTCTAAAAACAAATTTTTATTGATATTGGTTCATGGTAACCATGACTTTGAAATTTACGTGAACTTCAATTTATGCTAATTAAATGTACACGTGATGTGCACTTGGTATGTAACTCGCTTCACGTGAAAGATAAAGAGATGCGGTTTTCAAAATTAGATTCCCCATGTCCATATTAGTCTAAAAACAAATTTTTATTGATATTGGTGCATGGTAACCATGACTTTGAAATTTACTTGAACTTTAATTTATGCTAATTAAATGTACACGTGATGTGCACTTGGTATGTAACTCGCTTCACGTGAAAGATAAAGAGATGCGGTTTTCAAAATTAGATTCCCCATGTCCATATTAGTCTAAAAACAAATTTTTATTGATTTGGTGCATGGTAACCATGACTTTGAAATTTACGTGAACTTTAATTTATGCTAGTTAAATGTACACGTGATGTGCACTTGGTATGTAACTCGCTTCACGTGAAAGATAAAGAGATGCGGTTTTCAAAATTAGATTCCCCATGTCCATATTAGTCTAAAAACAAATTTTTATTGATATTGGTTCATGGTAACCATGACTTTGAAATTTACGTGAACTTCAATTTATGCTAATTAAATGTACACGTGATGTGCACTTGGTATGTAACTCGCTTCACGTGAAAGATAAAGAGATGCGGTTTTCAAAAATAGATTCCCCATGTCCATATTAGTCTAAAAACAAATTTTTATTGATATTGGTGCATGGTAACCATGACTTTGAAATTTACGTGAACTTTAATTTATGCTAATTAAATGTACACGTGATGTGCACTTGGTATGTAACTCGCTTCACGTGAAAGATGAAGAGATGCGGTTTTCAAAAATAGATTCCCCATGTCCATATTAGTCTAAAAACAAATTTTTATTGATATTGGGGGTAACCATGACTTTGAAATTTACGTGAACTTTAATTTATGCTAATTAAATGTACACGTGATGTGCACTTGGTATGTAACTCGCTTCACGTGAAAGATAAAGAGATGCGGTTTTCAAAATTAGATTCCCCATGTCCATATTAGTCTAAAAACAAATTTTTATTGATATTGGTTCATGGTAACCATGACTTTGAAATTTACGTGAACTTCAATTTATGCTAATTAAATGTACACGTGATGTGCACTTGGTATGTAACTCGCTTCACGTGAAAGATAAAGAGATGCGGTTTTCAAAATTAGATTCCCCATGTCCATATTAGTCTAAAAACAAATTTTTATTGATATTGGTGCATGGTAACCATGACTTTGAAATTTACTTGAACTTTAATTTATGCTAATTAAATGTACACGTGATGTGCACTTGGTATGTAACTCGCTTCACGTGAAAGATAAAGAGATGCGGTTTTCAAAATTAGATTCCCCATGTCCATATTAGTCTAAAAACAAATTTTTATTGATTTGGTGCATGGTAACCATGACTTTGAAATTTACGTGAACTTTAATTTATGCTAGTTAAATGTACACGTGATGTGCACTTGGTATGTAAGTCGCTTCACGTGAAAGATAAAGAGATGCGGTTTTCAAAATTAGATTCCCCATGTCCATATTAGTCTAAAAACAAATTTTTATTGATATTGGTTCATGGTAACCATGACTTTGAAATTTACGTGAACTTTAATTTATGCTAATTAAATGTACACGTGATGTGCACTTGGTATGTAACTCGCTTCACGTGAAAGATAAAGAGATGCGGTTTTCAAAATTAGATTCCCCATGTCCATATTAGTCTAAAAACAAATTTTTATTGATATTGGTGCATGGTAACCATGACTTTGAAATTTACGTGAACTTTAATTTATGCTAATTAAATGTACACGTGATGTGCACTTGGTATGTAACTCGCTTAACGTGAAAGATAAAGAGATGCGGTTTTCAAAATTAGATTCCCCATGTCCATATTAGTCTAAAAACAAATTTTTATTAATATTGGTTCATGGTAACCATGACTTTGAAATTTACGTGAACTTTAATTTATGCTAATTAAATGTACACGTGATGTGCACTTGGTATGTAACTCGCTTAACGTGAAAGATAAAGAGATGCGGTTTTCAAAATTAGATTCCCCATGTCCATATTAGTCTAAAAACAAATTTTTATTGATATTGGTGCATGGTAACCATGACTTTGAAATTTACGTGAACTTTAATTTATGCTAATTAAATGTACACGTGATGTGCACTTGGTATGTAACTCGCTTCACGTGAAAGATGAAGAGATGCGGTTTTCAAAATTAGATTCCCCATGTCCATATTAGTCTAAAAACAAATTTTTATTGATATTGGTTCATGGTAACCATGACTTTGAAATTTACGTGAACTTTAATTTATGCTAATTAAATGTACACGTGATGTGCACTTGGTATGTAACTCGCTTCACGTGAAAGATAAAGAGATGCGGTTTTCAAAATTAGATTCCCCATGTCCATATTAGTCTAAAAACAAATTTTTATTGATATTGGTTCATGGTAACCATGACTTTGAAATTTACGTGAACTTTAATTTATGCTAATTAAATGTACACGTGATGTGCACTTGGTATGTAACTCGCTTAACGTGAAAGATAAAGAGATGCGGTTTTCAAAATTAGATTCCCCATGTCCATATTAGTCTAAAAACAAATTTTTATTGATATTGGTGCATGGTAACCATGACTTTGAAATTTACGTGAACTTTAATTTATGCTAATTAAATGTACACGTGATGTGCACTTGGTATGTAACTCGCTTCACGTGAAAGATGAAGAGATGCGGTTTTCAAAATTAGATTCCCCATGTCCATATTAGTCTAAAAACAAATTTTTATTGATATTGGTTCATGGTAACCATGACTTTGAAATTTACTTGAACTTTAATTTATGCTAATTAAATGTACACGTGATGTGCACTTGGTATGTAACTCGCTTCACGTGAAAGATAAAGAGATGCGGTTTTCAAAATTAGATTCCCCATGTCCATATTAGTCTAAAAACAAATTTTTATTTTTAATTTTTATTTTTACAAATTAAATGTACACGTGATGTGCACTTGGTATGTAACTCGCTTAACGTGAAAGATAAAGAGATGCGGTTTTCAAAATTAGATCCCCCATGTCCATATTAGTCTAAAAACAAATTTTTATTGATATTGGTGCATGGTAACCATGACTTTGAAATTTACGTGAACTTTAATTTATGCTAATTAAATGTACACGTGATGTGCACTTGGTATGTAACTCGCTTCACGTGAAAGATAAAGAGATGCGGTTTTCAAAATTAGATTCCCCATGTCCATATTAGTCTAAAAACAAATTTTTATTGATATTGGTTCATGGTAACCATGACTTTGAAATTTACTTGAACTTTAATTTATGCTAATTAAATGTACACGTGATGTGCACTTGGTATGTAACTCGCTTCACGTGAAAGATAAAGAGATGCCGTTTTCAAAATTAGATTCCCCATGTCCATATTAGTCTAAAAACGAATTTTTATTGATATTGGTGCATGGTAACCATGACTTTGAAATTTACGTGAACTTTAATTTATGCTAATTAAATGTACACGTGATGTGCACTTGGTATGTAACTCGCTTCACGTGAAAGATAAAGAGATGCGGTTTTCAAAATTAGATTCCTCATTCCCATATTAGTCTAAAAACAAATTTTTATTGATATTGGTGCATGGTAACCATGACTTTGAAATTTACGTGAACTTTAATTTATGCTTATTAAATGTACACGTGATGTGCACTTGGTATGTAACTCGCTTCACGTGAAAGATAAAGAGATGCGGTTTTCAAAATTAGATTCCTCATGTCCATATTAGTCTAAAAACAAATTTTTATTGATATTGGTGCATGGTAACCATGACTTTGAAATTTACGTGAACTTTAATTTATGCTAATTAAATGTACACGTGATGTGCACTTGGTATGTAACTCGCTTCACGTGAAAGATAAAGAGATGCGGTTTTCAAAATTAGATTCCCCATGTCCATATTAGTCTAAAAACAAATTTTTATTGATATTGGTTCATGGTAACCACGACTTTGAAATTTACGTGAACTTTAATTTATGCTAATTAAATGTACACGTGATGTGCACTTGGTATGTAACTCGCTTCACGTGAAAGATAAAGAGATGCGGTTTTCAAAATTAGATTCCTCATTCCCATATTAGTCTAAAAACAAATTTTTATTGATATTGGTGCATGGTAACCATGACTTTGAAATTTACGTGAACTTTAATTTATGCTTATTAAATGTACACGTGATGTGCACTTGGTATGTAACTCGCTTCACGTGAAAGATAAAGAGATGCGGTTTTCAAAATTAGATTCCTCATGTCCATATTAGTCTAAAAACAAATTTTTATTGATATTGGTGCATGGTAACCATGACTTTGAAATTTACGTGAACTTTAATTTATGCTAATTAAATGTACACGTGATGTGCACTTGGTATGTAACTCGCTTCACGTGAAAGATAAAGAGATGCGGTTTTCAAAATTAGATTCCCCATGTCCATATTAGTCTAAAAACAAATTTTTATTGATATTGGTGCATGGTAACCATGACTTTGAAATTTACGTGAACTTTAATTTATGCTAATTAAATGTACACGTGATGTGCACTTGGTATGTAACTCGCTTCACGTGAAAGATAAAGAGATGCGGTTTTCAAAAATAGATTCCCCATGTCCATATTAGTCTAAAAACAAATTTTTATTGATATTGGGGGTAACCATGACTTTGAAATTTACGTGAACTTTAATTTATGCTAATTAAATGTACACGTGATGTGCACTTGGTATGTAACTCGCTTCACGTGAAAGATAAAGAGATGCGGTTTTCAAAATTAGATTCCCCATGTCCATATTAGTCTAAAAACAAATTTTTATTGATATTGGTTCATGGTAACCATGACTTTGAAATTTACGTGAACTTCAATTTATGCTAATTAAATGTACACGTGATGTGCACTTGGTATGTAACTCGCTTCACGTGAAAGATAAAGAGATGCGGTTTTCAAAATTAGATTCCCCATGTCCATATTAGTCTAAAAACAAATTTTTATTGATATTGGTGCATGGTAACCATGACTTTGAAATTTACGTGAACTTTAATTTATGCTAATTAAATGTACACGTGATGTGCACTTGGTATGTAACTCGCTTCACGTGAAAGATGAAGAGATGCGGTTTTCAAAATTAGATTCCCCATGTCCATATTAGTCTAAAAACAAATTTTTATTGATATTGGTTCATGGTAACCATGACTTTGAAATTTACTTGAACTTTAATTTATGCTAATTAAATGTACACGTGATGTGCACTTGGTATGTAACTCGCTTCACGTGAAAGATAAAGAGATGCGGTTTTCAAAATTAGATTCCCCATGTCCATATTAGTCTAAAAACAAATTTTTATTGATATTGCTTCATGGTAACCATGACTTTGAAATTTACGTGAACTTTAATTTATGCTAATTAAATGTACACGTGATGTGCACTTGGTATGTAACTCGCTTCACGTGAAAGATAAAGAGATGCGGTTTTCAAAATTAGATCCCCCATGTCCATATTAGTCTAAAAACAAATTTTTATTGATATTGGTGCATGGTAACCATGACTTTGAAATTTACGTGAACTTTAATTTATGCTAATTAAATGTACACGTGATGTGCACTTGGTATGTAACTCGCTTCACGTGAAAGATAAAGAGATGCGGTTTTCAAAATTAGATTCCCCATGTCCATATTAGTCTAAAAACAAATTTTTATTGATATTGGTTCATGGTAACCATGACTTTGAAATTTACTTGAACTTTAATTTATGCTAATTAAATGTACACGTGATGTGCACTTGGTATGTAACTCGCTTCACGTGAAAGATAAAGAGATGCGGTTTTCAAAATTAGATTCCCCATGTCCATATTAGTCTAAAAACGAATTTTTATTGATATTGGTGCATGGTAACCACGACTTTGAAATTTACGTGAACTTTAATTTATGCTAATTAAATGTACACGTGATGTGCACTTGGTATGTAACTCGCTTCACGTGAAAGATAAAGAGATGCGGTTTTCAAAATTAGATTCCTCATTCCCATATTAGTCTAAAAACAAATTTTTATTGATATTGGTGCATGGTAACCATGACTTTGAAATTTACGTGAACTTTAATTTATGCTAATTAAATGTACACGTGATGTGCACTTGGTATGTAACTCGCTTCACGTGAAAGATAAAGAGATGCGGTTTTCAAAATTAGATTCCTCATGTCCATATTAGTCTAAACACAAATTTTTATTGATATTGGTGCATGGTAACCATGACTTTGAAATTTACGTGAACTTTAATTTATGCTAATTAAATGTACACGTGATGTGCACTTGGTATGTAACTCGCTTCACGTGAAAGATAAAGAGATGCGGTTTTCAAAATTAGATTCCCCATGTCCATATTAGTCTAAAAACAAATTTTTATTGATATTGGTTCATGGTAACCATGACTTTGAAATTTACGTGAACTTTAATTTATGCTAATTAAATGTACACGTGATGTGCACTTGGTATGTAACTCGCTTCACGTGAAAGATAAAGAGATGCGGTTTTCAAAATTAGATTCCCCATGTCCATATTAGTCTAAAAACAAATTTTTATTGATATTGGTTCATGGTAACCATGACTTTGAAATTTACGTGAACTTCAATTTATGCTAATTAAATGTACACGTGATGTGCACTTGGTATGTAACTCGCTTCACGTGAAAGATAAAGAGATGCGGTTTTCAAAATTAGATTCCCCATGTCCATATTAGTCTAAAAACAAATTTTTATTGATATTGGTGCATGGTAACCATGACTTTGAAATTTACTTGAACTTTAATTTATGCTAATTAAATGTACACGTGATGTGCACTTGGTATGTAACTCGCTTCACGTGAAAGATAAAGAGATGCGGTTTTCAAAATTAGATTCCCCATGTCCATATTAGTCTAAAAACAAATTTTTATTGATATTGGTTCATGGTAACCATGACTTTGAAATTTACGTGAACTTCAATTTATGCTAATTAAATGTACACGTGATGTGCACTTGGTATGTAACTCGCTTCACGTGAAAGATAAAGAGATGCGGTTTTCAAAATTAGATTCCCCATGTCCATATTAGTCTAAAAACAAATTTTTATTGATATTGGTGCATGGTAACCATGACTTTGAAATTTACGTGAACTTTAATTTATGCTAATTAAATGTACACGTGATGTGCACTTGGTATGTAACTCGCTTCACGTAAAAGATAAAGAGATGCGGTTTTCAAAATTAGATTCCCCATGTCCATATTAGTCTAAAAACAAATTTTTATTGATTTGGTGCATGGTAACCATGACTTTGAAATTTACGTGAACTTTAATTTATGCTAATTAAATGTACACGTGATGTGCACTTGGTATGTAACTCGCTTCACGTAAAAGATAAAGAGATGCGGTTTTCAAAATTAGATTCCCCATGTCCATATTAGTCTAAAAACAAATTTTTATTGATATTGGTTCATGGTAACCATGACTTTGAAATTTACGTGAACTTTAATTTATGCTAATTAAATGTACACGTGATGTGCACTTAGTATGTAACTCGCTTCACGTGAAAGATAAAGAGATGCGGTTTTCAAAATTAGATTCCCCATGTCCATATTAGTCTAAAAACAAATTTTTATTGATATTGGTGCATGGTAACCATGACTTTGAAATTTACGTGAACTTTAATTTATGCTAATTAAATGTACACGTGATGTGCACTTGGTATGTAACTCGCTTCACGTGAAAGATAAAGAGATGCGGTTTTCAAAATTAGATCCCCCATGTCCATATTAGTCTAAAAACAAATTTTTATTGATATTGGTGCATGGTAACCATGACTTTGAAATTTACTTGAACTTTAATTTATGCTAATTAAATGTACACGTGATGTGCACTTGGTATGTAACTCGCTTCACGTGAAAGATAAAGAGATGCGGTTTTCAAAATTAGATTCCCCATGTCCATATTAGTCTAAAAACAAATTTTTATTGATTTGGTGCATGGTAACCATGACTTTGAAATTTACGTGAACTTTAATTTATGCTAGTTAAATGTACACGTGATGTGCACTTGGTATGTAACTCGCTTCACGTGAAAGATAAAGAGATGCGGTTTTCAAAATTAGATTCCCCATGTCCATATTAGTCTAAAAACAAATTTTTATTGATATTGGTTCATGGTAACCATGACTTTGAAATTTACGTGAACTTTAATTTATGCTAATTAAATGTACACGTGATGTGCACTTGGTATGTAACTCGCTTCACGTGAAAGATAAAGAGATGCGGTTTTCAAAATTAGATTCCACATGTCCATATTAGTCTAAAAACAAATTTTTATTGATATTGGTGCATGGTAACCATGACTTTGAAATTTACGTGAACTTTAATTTATGCTAATTAAATGTACACGTGATGTGCACTTGGTATGTAACTCGCTTCACGTGAAAGATGAAGAGATGCGGTTTTCAAAATTAGATTCCCCATGTCCATATTAGTCTAAAAACAAATTTTTATTGATATTGGTTCATGGTAACCATGACTTTGAAATTTACTTGAACTTTAATTTATGCTAATTAAATGTACACGTGATGTGCACTTGGTATGTAACTCGCTTCACGTGAAAGATAAAGAGATGCGGTTTTCAAAATTAGATTCCCCATGTCCATATTAGTCTAAAAACAAATTTTTATTGATATTGCTTCATGGTAACCATGACTTTGAAATTTACGTGAACTTTAATTTATGCTAATTAAATGTACACGTGATGTGCACTTGGTATGTAACTCGCTTCACGTGAAAGATAAAGAGATGCGGTTTTCAAAATTAGATCCCCCATGTCCATATTAGTCTAAAAACAAATTTTTATTGATATTGGTGCATGGTAACCATGACTTTGAAATTTACGTGAACTTTAATTTATGCTAATTAAATGTACACGTGATGTGCACTTGGTATGTAACTCGCTTCACGTGAAAGATAAAGAGATGCGGTTTTCAAAATTAGATTCCCCATGTCCATATTAGTCTAAAAACAAATTTTTATTGATATTGGTTCATGGTAACCATGACTTTGAAATTTACTTGAACTTTAATTTATGCTAATTAAATGTACACGTGATGTGCACTTGGTATGTAACTCGCTTCACGTGAAAGATAAAGAGATGCGGTTTTCAAAATTAGATTCCCCATGTCCATATTAGTCTAAAAACGAATTTTTATTGATATTGGTGCATGGTAACCACGACTTTGAAATTTACGTGAACTTTAATTTATGCTAATTAAATGTACACGTGATGTGCACTTGGTATGTAACTCGCTTCACGTGAAAGATAAAGAGATGCGGTTTTCAAAATTAGATTCCTCATTCCCATATTAGTCTAAAAACAAATTTTTATTGATATTGGTGCATGGTAACCATGACTTTGAAATTTACGTGAACTTTAATTTATGCTAATTAAATGTACACGTGATGTGCACTTGGTATGTAACTCGCTTCACGTGAAAGATAAAGAGATGCGGTTTTCAAAATTAGATTTCTCATGTCCATATTAGTCTAAACACAAATTTTTATTGATATTGGTGCATGGTAACCATGACTTTGAAATTTACGTGAACTTTAATTTATGCTAATTAAATGTACACGTGATGTGCACTTGGTATGTAACTCGCTTCACGTGAAAGATAAAGAGATGCGGTTTTCAAAATTAGATTCCCCATGTCCATATTAGTCTAAAAACAAATTTTTATTGATATTGGTTCATGGTAACCATGACTTTGAAATTTACGTGAACTTTAATTTATGCTAATTAAATGTACACGTGATGTGCACTTGGTATGTAACTCGCTTCACGTGAAAGATAAAGAGATGCGGTTTTCAAAATTAGATTCCCCATGTCCATATTAGTCTAAAAACAAATTTTTATTGATATTGGTTCATGGTAACCATGACTTTGAAATTTACGTGAACTTCAATTTATGCTAATTAAATGTACACGTGATGTGCACTTGGTATGTAACTCGCTTCACGTGAAAGATAAAGAGATGCGGTTTTCAAAATTAGATTCCCCATGTCCATATTAGTCTAAAAACAAATTTTTATTGATATTGGTGCATGGTAACCATGACTTTGAAATTTACTTGAACTTTAATTTATGCTAATTAAATGTACACGTGATGTGCACTTGGTATGTAACTCGCTTCACGTGAAAGATAAAGAGATGCGGTTTTCAAAATTAGATTCCCCATGTCCATATTAGTCTAAAAACAAATTTTTATTGATATTGGTTCATGGTAACCATGACTTTGAAATTTACGTGAACTTCAATTTATGCTAATTAAATGTACACGTGATGTGCACTTGGTATGTAACTCGCTTCACGTGAAAGATAAAGAGATGCGGTTTTCAAAATTAGATTCCCCATGTCCATATTAGTCTAAAAACAAATTTTTATTGATATTGGTGCATGGTAACCATGACTTTGAAATTTACGTGAACTTTAATTTATGCTAATTAAATGTACACGTGATGTGCACTTGGTATGTAACTCGCTTCACGTAAAAGATAAAGAGATGCGGTTTTCAAAATTAGATTCCCCATGTCCATATTAGTCTAAAAACAAATTTTTATTGATTTGGTGCATGGTAACCATGACTTTGAAATTTACGTGAACTTTAATTTATGCTAATTAAATGTACACGTGATGTGCACTTGGTATGTAACTCGCTTCACGTAAAAGATAAAGAGATGCGGTTTTCAAAATTAGATTCCCCATGTCCATATTAGTCTAAAAACAAATTTTTATTGATATTGGTTCATGGTAACCATGACTTTGAAATTTACGTGAACTTTAATTTATGCTAATTAAATGTACACGTGATGTGCACTTAGTATGTAACTCGCTTCAC
The DNA here is from genome assembly GCA_964057225.1 of Auanema rhodensis. Taxonomy (NCBI): domain Eukaryota; kingdom Metazoa; phylum Nematoda; class Chromadorea; order Rhabditida; family Rhabditidae; genus Auanema; species Auanema rhodense. The sequence continues at coordinate 185,317 of OZ059899.1, read as the reverse complement.
GTGAAAGATAAAGAGATGCGGTTTTCAAAATTAGATTCCCCATGTCCATATTAGTCTAAAAACAAATTTTTATTGATATTGGTGCATGGTAACCATGACTTTGAAATTTACGTGAACTTTAATTTATGCTAATTAAATGTACACGTGATGTGCACTTGGTATGTAACTCGCTTCACGTGAAAGATAAAGAGATGCGGTTTTCAAAATTAGATCCCCCATGTCCATATTAGTCTAAAAACAAATTTTTATTGATATTGGTGCATGGTAACCATGACTTTGAAATTTACTTGAACTTTAATTTATGCTAATTAAATGTACACGTGATGTGCACTTGGTATGTAACTCGCTTCACGTGAAAGATAAAGAGATGCGGTTTTCAAAATTAGATTCCCCATGTCCATATTAGTCTAAAAACAAATTTTTATTGATATTGGTGCATGGTAACCATGACTTTGAAATTTACGTGAACTTTAATTTATGCTAATTAAATGTACACGTGATGTGCACTTGGTATGTAACTCGCTTCACGTAAAAGATAAAGAGATGCGGTTTTCAAAATTAGATTCCCCATGTCCATATTAGTCTAAAAACAAATTTTTATTGATTTGGTGCATGGTAACCATGACTTTGAAATTTACGTGAACTTTAATTTATGCTAATTAAATGTACACGTGATGTGCACTTGGTATGTAACTCGCTTCACGTGAAAGATAAAGAGATGCGGTTTTCAAAATTAGATTCCCCATGTCCATATTAGTCTAAAAACAAATTTTTATTGATATTAGTGCATGGTAACCATGACTTTGAAATTTACGTGAACTTTAATTTATGCTAATTAAATGTACACGTGATGTGCACTTGGTATGTAACTCGCTTCACGTGAAAGATAAAGAGATGCGGTTTTCAAAATTAGATCCCCCATGTCCATATTAGTCTAAAAACAAATTTTTATTGATATTGGTGCATGGTAACCATGACTTTGAAATTTACTTGAACTTTAATTTATGCTAATTAAATGTACACGTGATGTGCACTTGGTATGTAACTCGCTTCACGTGAAAGATAAAGAGATGCGGTTTTCAAAATTAGATTCCCCATGTCCATATTAGTCTAAAAACGAATTTTTATTGATATTGGTGCATGGTAACCACGACTTTGAAATTTACGTGAACTTTAATTTATGCTAATTAAATGTACACGTGATGTGCACTTGGTATGTAACTCGCTTCACGTGAAAGATAAAGAGATGCGGTTTTCAAAATTAGATTCCCCATGTCCATATTAGTCTAAACACAAATTTTTATTGATATTGGTGCATGGTAACCATGACTTTGAAATTTACGTGAACTTTAATTTATGCTAATTAAATGTACACGTGATGTGCACTTGGTATGTAACTCGCTTCACGTGAAAGATAAAGAGATGCGGTTTTCAAAATTAGATTCCCCATGTCCATATTAGTCTTAAAACAAATTTTTATTGATATTGGTTCATGGTAACCATGACTTTGAAATTTACTTGAACTTTAATTTATGCTAATTAAATGTACACGTGATGTGCACTTGGTATGTAACTCGCTTCACGTGAAAGATAAAGAGATGCGGTTTTCAAAATTAGATTCCCCATGTCCATATTAGTCTAAAAACGAATTTTTATTGATATTGGTGCATGGTAACCACGACTTTAAAATTTACGTGAACTTTAATTTATGCTAATTAAATGTACACGTGATGTGCACTTGGTATGTAACTCGCTTCACGTGAAAGATAAAGAGATGCGGTTTTCAAAATTAGATTCCTCATTCCCATATTAGTCTAAAAACAAATTTTTATTGATATTGGTGCATGGTAACCATGACTTTGAAATTTACGTGAACTTTAATTTATGCTAATTAAATGTACACGTGATGTGCACTTGGTATGTAACTCGCTTCACGTGAAAGATAAAGAGATGCGGTTTTCAAAATTAGATTCCCCATGTCCATATTAGTCTGAAAACAAATTTTTATTGATATTGGTGCATGGTAACCATGACTTTGAAATTTACGTGAACTTTAATTTATGCTAATTAAATGTACACGTGATGTGCACTTGGTATGTAACTCGCTTCACGTGAAAGATAAAGAGATGCGGTTTTCAAAATTAGATTCCTCATTCCCATATTAGTCTAAAAACAAATTTTTATTGATATTGGTGCATGGTAACCATGACTTTGAAATTTACGTGAACTTTAATTTATGCTAATTAAATGTACACGTGATGTGCACTTGGTATGTAACTCGCTTCACGTGAAAGATAAAGAGATGCGGTTTTCAAAATTAGATTCCTCATGTCCATATTAGTCTAAACACAAATTTTTATTGATATTAGTGCATGGTAACCATGACTTTGAAATTTACGTGAACTTTAATTTATGCTAATTAAATGTACACGTGATGTGCACTTGGTATGTAACTCGCTTCACGTGAAAGATAAAGAGATGCGGTTTTCAAAATTAGATTCCCCATGTCCATATTAGTCTAAAAACAAATTTTTATTGATATTGGTTCATGGTAACCATGACTTTGAAATTTACGTGAACTTTAATTTATGCTAATTAAATGTACACGTGATGTGCACTTGGTATGTAACTCGCTTCACGTGAAAGATAAAGAGATGCGGTTTTCAAAATTAGATTCCCCATGTCCATATTAGTCTAAAAACAAATTTTTATTGATATTGGTTCATGGTAACCATGACTTTGAAATTTACGTGAACTTCAATTTATGCTAATTAAATGTACACGTGATGTGCACTTGGTATGTAACTCGCTTCACGTGAAAGATAAAGAGATGCGGTTTTCAAAATTAGATTCCCCATGTCCATATTAGTCTAAAAACAAATTTTTATTGATATTGGTGCATGGTAACCATGACTTTGAAATTTACGTGAACTTTAATTTATGCTAATTAAATGTACACGTGATGTGCACTTGGTATGTAACTCGCTTCACGTGAAAGATAAAGAGATGCGGTTTTCAAAATTAGATTCCTCATTCCCATATTAGTCTAAAAACAAATTTTTATTGATATTGGTGCATGGTAACCATGACTTTGAAATTTACGTGAACTTTAATTTATGCTAATTAAATGTACACGTGATGTGCACTTGGTATGTAACTCGCTTCACGTGAAAGATAAAGAGATGCGGTTTTCAAAATTAGATTCCTCATGTCCATATTAGTCTAAACACAAATTTTTATTGATATTAGTGCATGGTAACCATGACTTTGAAATTTACGTGAACTTTAATTTATGCTAATTAAATGTACACGTGATGTGCACTTGGTATGTAACTCGCTTCACGTGAAAGATAAAGAGATGCGGTTTTCAAAATTAGATTCCCCATGTCCATATTAGTCTAAAAACAAATTTTTATTGATATTGGTTCATGGTAACCATGACTTTGAAATTTACGTGAACTTTAATTTATGCTAATTAAATGTACACGTGATGTGCACTTGGTATGTAACTCGCTTCACGTGAAAGATAAAGAGATGCGGTTTTCAAAATTAGATTCCCCATGTCCATATTAGTCTAAAAACAAATTTTTATTGATATTGGTTTATGGTAACCATGACTTTGAAATTTACGTGAACTTCAATTTATGCTAATTAAATGTACACGTGATGTGCACTTGGTATGTAACTCGCTTCACGTGAAAGATAAAGAGATGCGGTTTTCAAAATTAGATTCCCCATGTCCATATTAGTCTAAAAACAAATTTTTATTGATATTGGTGCATGGTAACCATGACTTTGAAATTTACTTGAACTTTAATTTATGCTAATTAAATGTACACGTGATGTGCACTTGGTATGTAACTCGCTTCACGTGAAAGATAAAGAGATGCGGTTTTCAAAATTAGATTCCCCATGTCCATATTAGTCTAAAAACAAATTTTTATTGATATTGGTTCATGGTAACCATGACTTTGAAATTTACGTGAACTTCAATTTATGCTAATTAAATGTACACGTGATGTGCACTTGGTATGTAACTCGCTTCACGTGAAAGATAAAGAGATGCGGTTTTCAAAATTAGATTCCCCATGTCCATATTAGTCTAAAAACAAATTTTTATTGATATTGGTGCATGGTAACCATGACTTTGAAATTTACGTGAACTTTAATTTATGCTAATTAAATGTACACGTGATGTGCACTTGGTATGTAACTCGCTTCACGTAAAAGATAAAGAGATGCGGTTTTCAAAATTAGATTCCCCATGTCCATATTAGTCTAAAAACAAATTTTTATTGATTTGGTGCATGGTAACCATGACTTTGAAATTTACGTGAACTTTAATTTATGCTAATTAAATGTACACGTGATGTGCACTTGGTATGTAACTCGCTTCACGTAAAAGATAAAGAGATGCGGTTTTCAAAATTAGATTCCCCATGTCCATATTAGTCTAAAAACAAATTTTTATTGATATTGGTTCATGGTAACCATGACTTTGAAATTTACGTGAACTTTAATTTATGCTAATTAAATGTACACGTGATGTGCACTTAGTATGTAACTCGCTTCACGTGAAAGATAAAGAGATGCGGTTTTCAAAATTAGATTCCCCATGTCCATATTAGTCTAAAAACAAATTTTTATTGATATTGGTGCATGGTAACCATGACTTTGAAATTTACGTGAACTTTAATTTATGCTAATTAAATGTACACGTGATGTGCACTTGGTATGTAACTCGCTTAACGTGAAAGATAAAGAGATGCGGTTTTCAAAATTAGATTCCCCATGTCCATATTAGTCTAAAAACAAATTTTTATTGATATTGGTGCATGGTAACCATGACTTTGAAATTTACGTGAACTTTAATTTATGCTAATTAAATGTACACGTGATGTGCACTTGGTATGTAACTCGCTTCACGTGAAAGATGAAGAGATGCGGTTTTCAAAATTAGATTCCCCATGTCCATATTAGTCTAAAAACAAATTTTTATTGATATTGGTTCATGGTAACCATGACTTTGAAATTTACTTGAACTTTAATTTATGCTAATTAAATGTACACGTGATGTGCACTTGGTATGTAACTCGCTTCACGTGAAAGATAAAGAGATTCGGTTTTAAAATTAGATTCCCCATGTCCATATTAGTCCAAAAACAAATTTTTATTGATATTGCTTCATGGTAACCATGACTTTGAAATTTACGTGAACTTTAATTTATGCTAATTAAATGTACACGTGATGTGCACTTGGTATGTAACTCGCTTCACGTGAAAGATAAAGAGATGCGGTTCTCAAAATTAGATCCCCCATGTCCATATTAGTCTAAAAACAAATTTTTATTGATATTGGTGCATGGTAACCATGACTTTGAAATTTACGTGAACTTTAATTTATGCTAATTAAATGTACACGTGATGTGCACTTGGTATGTAACTCGCTTCACGTGAAAGATAAAGAGATGCGGTTTTCAAAATTAGATTCCCCATGTCCATATTAGTCTTAAAACAAATTTTTATTGATATTGGTTCATGGTAACCATGACTTTGAAATTTACTTGAACTTTAATTTATGCTAATTAAATGTACACGTGATGTGCACTTGGTATGTAACTCGCTTCACGTGAAAGATAAAGAGATGCGGTTTTCAAAATTAGATTCCCCATGTCCATATTAGTCTAAAAACGAATTTTTATTGATATTGGTGCATGGTAACCACGACTTTGAAATTTACGTGAACTTTAATTTATGCTAATTAAATGTACACGTGATGTGCACTTGGTATGTAACTCGCTTCACGTGAAAGATAAAGAGATGCGGTTTTCAAAATTAGATTCCTCATTCCCATATTAGTCTAAAAACAAATTTTTATTGATATTGGTGCATGGTAACCATGACTTTGAAATTTACGTGAACTTTAATTTATGCTAATTAAATGTACACGTGATGTGCACTTGGTATGTAACTCGCTTCACGTGAAAGATAAAGAGATGCGGTTTTCAAAATTAGATTCCCCATGTCCATATTAGTCTAAAAACGAATTTTTATTGATATTGGTGCATGGTAACCACGACTTTGAAATTTACGTGAACTTTAATTTATGCTAATTAAATGTACACGTGATGTGCACTTGGTATGTAACTCGCTTCACGTGAAAGATAAAGAGATGCGGTTTTCAAAATTAGATTCCTCATGTCCATATTAGTCTAAACACAAATTTTTATTGATATTGGTGCATGGTAACCATGACTTTGAAATTTACGTGAACTTTAATTTATGCTAATTAAATGTACACGTGATGTGCACTTGGTATGTAACTCGCTTCACGTGAAAGATAAAGAGATGCGGTTTTCAAAATTAGATTCCCCATGTCCATATTAGTCTAAAAACAAATTTTTATTGATATTGGTTCATGGTAACCATGACTTTGAAATTTACGTGAACTTTAATTTATGCTAATTAAATGTACACGTGATGTGCACTTGGTATGTAATTCGCTTCACGTGAAAGATAAAGAGATGCTGTTTTCAAAATTAGATTCCCCATGTCCATATTAGTCTAAAAACAAATTTTTATTGATATTGCTTCATGGTAACCATGACTTTGAAATTTACGTGAACTTTAATTTATGCTAATTAAATGTACACGTGATGTGCACTTGGTATGTAACTCGCTTCACGTGAAAGATAAAGAGATGCGGTTTTCAAAATTAGATTCCTCATGTCCATATTAGTCTAAACACAAATTTTTATTGATATTGGTGCATGGTAACCATGACTTTGAAATTTACGTGAACTTTAATTTATGCTAATTAAATGTACACGTGATGTGCACTTGGTATGTAACTCGCTTCACGTGAAAGATAAAGAGATGCGGTTTTCAAAATTAGATTCCCCATGTCCATATTAGTCTAAAAACAAATTTTTATTGATATTGGTTCATGGTAACCATGACTTTGAAATTTACGTGAACTTTAATTTATGCTAATTAAATGTACACGTGATGTGCACTTGGTATGTAATTCGCTTCACGTGAAAGATAAAGAGATGCTGTTTTCAAAATTAGATTCCCCATGTCCATATTAGTCTAAAAACAAATTTTTATTGATATTGCTTCATGGTAACCATGACTTTGAAATTTACGTGAACTTTAATTTATGCTAATTAAATGTACACGTGATGTGCACTTGGTATGTAACTCGCTTCACGTGAAAGATAAAGAGATGCGGTTTTCAAAATTAGATTCCTCATTCCCATGTTAGTCTAAAAACAAATTTTTATTGATATTGGTGCATGGTAACCATGACTTTGAAATTTACGTGAACTTTAATTTATGCTAATTAAATGTACACGTGATGTGCACTTGGTATGTAACTCGCTTCACGTGAAAGATAAAGAGATGCGGTTTTCAAAATTAGATTCCCCATGTCCATATTAGTCTAAAAACAAATTTTTATTGATATTGGTGCATGGTAACCATGACTTTGAAATTTACGTGAACTTTAATTTATGCTAATTAAATGTACACGTGATGTGCACTTGGTATGTAACTCGCTTAACGTGAAAGATAAAGAGATGCGGTTTTCAAAATTAGATTCCCCATGTCCATATTAGTCTAAAAACAAATTTTTATTGATATTGGTGCATGGTAACCATGACTTTGAAATTTACGTGAACTTTAATTTATGCTAATTAAATGTACACGTGATGTGCACTTGGTATGTAACTCGCTTCACGTGAAAGATGAAGAGATGCGGTTTTCAAAATTAGATTCCCCATGTCCATATTAGTCTAAAAACAAATTTTTATTGATATTGGTTCATGGTAACCATGACTTTGAAATTTACTTGAACTTTAATTTATGCTAATTAAATGTACACGTGATGTGCACTTGGTATGTAACTCGCTTCACGTGAAAGATAAAGAGATTCGGTTTTCAAAATTAGATTCCCCATGTCCATATTAGTCTAAAAACAAATTTTTATTGATATTGCTTCATGGTAACCATGACTTTGAAATTTACGTGAACTTTAATTTATGCTAATTAAATGTACACGTGATGTGCACTTGGTATGTAACTCGCTTCACGTGAAAGATAAAGAGATGCGGTTTTCAAAATTAGATCCCCCATGTCCATATTAGTCTAAAAACAAATTTTTATTGATATTGGTGCATGGTAACCATGACTTTGAAATTTACGTGAACTTTAATTTATGCTAATTAAATGTACACGTGATGTGCACTTGGTATGTAACTCGCTTCACGTGAAAGATAAAGAGATGCGGTTTTCAAAATTAGATTCCCCATGTCCATATTAGTCTAAAAACAAATTTTTATTGATATTGGTGCATGGTAACCATGACTTTGAAATTTACGTGAACTTTAATTTATGCTAATTAAATGTACACGTGATGTGCACTTGGTATGTAACTCGCTTCACGTGAAAGATAAAGAGATGCGGTTTTCAAAATTAGATTCCCCATGTCCATATTAGTCTAAAAACAAATTTTTATTGATATTGGTTCATGGTAACCATGACTTTGAAATTTACTTGAACTTTAATTTATGCTAATTAAATGTACACGTGATGTGTACTTGGTATGTAACTCGCTTCACGTGAAAGATAAAGAGATGCGGTTTTCAAAATTAGATTCCCCATGTCCATATTAGTCTAAAAACGAATTTTTATTGATATTGGTGCATGGTAACCACGACTTTGAAATTTACGTGAACTTTAATTTATGCTAATTAAATGTACACGTGATGTGCACTTGGTATGTAACTCGCTTCACGTGAAAGATAAAGAGATGCGGTTTTCAAAATTAGATTCCTCATTCCCATATTAGTCTAAAAACAAATTTTTATTGATATTGGTGCATGGTAACCATGACTTTGAAATTTACGTGAACTTTAATTTATGCTAATTAAATGTACACGTGATGTGCACTTGGTATGTAACTCGCTTCACGTGAAAGATAAAGAGATGCGGTTTTCAAAATTAGATTCCTCATGTCCATATTAGTCTAAACACAAATTTTTATTGATATTGGTGCATGGTAACCATGACTTTGAAATTTACGTGAACTTTAATTTATGCTAATTAAATGTACACGTGATGTGCACTTGGTATGTAACTCGCTTCACGTGAAAGATAAAGAGATGCGGTTTTCAAAATTAGATTCCCCATGTCCATATTAGTCTAAAAACAAATTTTTATTGATATTGGTGCATGGTAACCATGACTTTGAAATTTACGTGAACTTTAATTTATGCTAATTAAATGTACACGTGATGTGCACTTGGTATGTAACTCGCTTCACGTAAAAGTTAAAGAGATGCGGTTTTCAAAATTAGATTCCCCATGTCCATATTAGTCTAAAAACAAATTTTTATTGATTTGGTGCATGGTAACCATGACTTTGAAATTTACGTGAACTTTAATTTATGCTAATTAAATGTACACGTGATGTGCACTTGGTATGTAACTCGCTTCACGTAAAAGATAAAGAGATGCGGTTTTCAAAATTAGATTCCCCATGTCCATATTAGTCTAAAAACAAATTTTTATTGATATTGGTTCATGGTAACCATGACTTTGAAATTTACGTGAACTTTAATTTATGCTAATTAAATGTACACGTGATGTGCACTTGGTATGTAACTCGCTTCACGTGAAAGATAAAGAGATGCGGTTTTCAAAATTAGATTCCTCATGTCCATATTAGTCTAAACACAAATTTTTATTGATATTGGTGCATGGTAACCATGACTTTGAAATTTACGTGAACTTTAATTTATGCTAATTAAATGTACACGTGATGTGCACTTGGTATGTAACTCGCTTCACGTGAAAGATAAAGAGATGCGGTTTTCAAAATTAGATTCCCCATGTCCATATTAGTCTAAAAACAAATTTTTATTGATATTGGTTCATGGTAACCATGACTTTGAAATTTACGTGAACTTTAATTTATGCTAATTAAATGTACACGTGATGTGCACTTGGTATGTAATTCGCTTCACGTGAAAGATAAAGAGATGCTGTTTTCAAAATTAGATTCCCCATGTCCATATTAGTCTAAAAACAAATTTTTATTGATATTGCTTCATGGTAACCATGACTTTGAAATTTACGTGAACTTTAATTTATGCTAATTAAATGTACACGTGATGTGCACTTGGTATGTAACTCGCTTCACGTGAAAGATAAAGAGATGCGGTTTTCAAAATTAGATTCCTCATTCCCATGTTAGTCTAAAAACAAATTTTTATTGATATTGGTGCATGGTAACCATGACTTTGAAATTTACGTGAACTTTAATTTATGCTAATTAAATGTACACGTGATGTGCACTTGGTATGTAACTCGCTTCACGTGAAAGATAAAGAGATGCGGTTTTCAAAATTAGATTCCCCATGTCCATATTAGTCTAAAAACAAATTTTTATTGATATTGGTGCATGGTAACCATGACTTTGAAATTTACGTGAACTTTAATTTATGCTAATTAAATGTACACGTGATGTGCACTTGGTATGTAACTCGCTTAACGTGAAAGATAAAGAGATGCGGTTTTCAAAATTAGATTCCCCATGTCCATATTAGTCTAAAAACAAATTTTTATTGATATTGGTGCATGGTAACCATGACTTTGAAATTTACGTGAACTTTAATTTATGCTAATTAAATGTACACGTGATGTGCACTTGGTATGTAACTCGCTTCACGTGAAAGATGAAGAGATGCGGTTTTCAAAATTAGATTCCCCATGTCCATATTAGTCTAAAAACAAATTTTTATTGATATTGGTTCATGGTAACCATGACTTTGAAATTTACTTGAACTTTAATTTATGCTAATTAAATGTACACGTGATGTGCACTTGGTATGTAACTCGCTTCACGTGAAAGATAAAGAGATTCGGTTTTCAAAATTAGATTCCCCATGTCCATATTAGTCTAAAAACAAATTTTTATTGATATTGCTTCATGGTAACCATGACTTTGAAATTTACGTGAACTTTAATTTATGCTAATTAAATGTACACGTGATGTGCACTTGGTATGTAACTCGCTTCACGTGAAAGATAAAGAGATGCGGTTTTCAAAATTAGATCCCCCATGTCCATATTAGTCTAAAAACAAATTTTTATTGATATTGGTGCATGGTAACCATGACTTTGAAATTTACGTGAACTTTAATTTATGCTAATTAAATGTACACGTGATGTGCACTTGGTATGTAACTCGCTTCACGTGAAAGATAAAGAGATGCGGTTTTCAAAATTAGATTCCCCATGTCCATATTAGTCTAAAAACAAATTTTTATTGATATTGGTGCATGGTAACCATGACTTTGAAATTTACGTGAACTTTAATTTATGCTAATTAAATGTACACGTGATGTGCACTTGGTATGTAACTCGCTTCACGTGAAAGATAAAGAGATGCGGTTTTCAAAATTAGATTCCCCATGTCCATATTAGTCTAAAAACAAATTTTTATTGATATTGGTTCATGGTAACCATGACTTTGAAATTTACTTGAACTTTAATTTATGCTAATTAAATGTACACGTGATGTGTACTTGGTATGTAACTCGCTTCACGTGAAAGATAAAGAGATGCGGTTTTCAAAATTAGATTCCCCATGTCCATATTAGTCTAAAAACGAATTTTTATTGATATTGGTGCATGGTAACCACGACTTTGAAATTTACGTGAACTTTAATTTATGCTAATTAAATGTACACGTGATGTGCACTTGGTATGTAACTCGCTTCACGTGAAAGATAAAGAGATGCGGTTTTCAAAATTAGATTCCTCATTCCCATATTAGTCTAAAAACAAATTTTTATTGATATTGGTGCATGGTAACCATGACTTTGAAATTTACGTGAACTTTAATTTATGCTAATTAAATGTACACGTGATGTGCACTTGGTATGTAACTCGCTTCACGTGAAAGATAAAGAGATGCGGTTTTCAAAATTAGATTCCTCATGTCCATATTAGTCTAAACACAAATTTTTATTGATATTGGTGCATGGTAACCATGACTTTGAAATTTACGTGAACTTTAATTTATGCTAATTAAATGTACACGTGATGTGCACTTGGTATGTAACTCGCTTCACGTGAAAGATAAAGAGATGCGGTTTTCAAAATTAGATTCCCCATGTCCATATTAGTCTAAAAACAAATTTTTATTGATATTGGTGCATGGTAACCATGACTTTGAAATTTACGTGAACTTTAATTTATGCTAATTAAATGTACACGTGATGTGCACTTGGTATGTAACTCGCTTCACGTAAAAGATAAAGAGATGCGGTTTTCAAAATTAGATTCCCCATGTCCATATTAGTCTAAAAACAAATTTTTATTGATTTGGTGCATGGTAACCATGACTTTGAAATTTACGTGAACTTTAATTTATGCTAATTAAATGTACACGTGATGTGCACTTGGTATGTAACTCGCTTCACGTAAAAGATAAAGAGATGCGGTTTTCAAAATTAGATTCCCCATGTCCATATTAGTCTAAAAACAAATTTTTATTGATATTGGTTCATGGTAACCATGACTTTGAAATTTACGTGAACTTTAATTTATGCTAATTAAATGTACACGTGATGTGCACTTAGTATGTAACTCGCTTCACGTGAAAGATAAAGAGATGCGGTTTTCAAAATTAGATTCCCCATGTCCATATTAGTCTAAAAACAAATTTTTATTGATATTGGTGCATGGTAACCATGACTTTGAAATTTACGTGAACTTTAATTTATGCTAATTAAATGTACACGTGATGTGCACTTGGTATGTAACTCGCTTCACGTGAAAGATAAAGAGATGCGGTTTTCAAAATTAGATCCCCCATGTCCATATTAGTCTAAAAACAAATTTTTATTGATATTGGTGCATGGTAACCATGACTTTGAAATTTACTTGAACTTTAATTTATGCTAATTAAATGTACACGTGATGTGCACTTGGTATGTAACTCGCTTCACGTGAAAGATAAAGAGATGCGGTTTTCAAAATTAGATTCCCCATGTCCATATTAGTCTAAAAACAAATTTTTATTGATATTGGTGCATGGTAACCATGACTTTGAAATTTACGTGAACTTTAATTTATGCTAATTAAATGTACACGTGATGTGCACTTGGTATGTAACTCGCTTCACGTAAAAGATAAAGAGATGCGGTTTTCAAAATTAGATTCCCCATGTCCATATTAGTCTAAAAACAAATTTTTATTGATTTGGTGCATGGTAACCATGACTTTGAAATTTACGTGAACTTTAATTTATGCTAATTAAATGTACACGTGATGTGCACTTGGTATGTAACTCGCTTCACGTAAAAGATAAAGAGATGCGGTTTTCAAAATTAGATTCCCCATGTCCATATTAGTCTAAAAACAAATTTTTATTGATATTGGTTCATGGTAACCATGACTTTGAAATTTACGTGAACTTTAATTTATGCTAATTAAATGTACACGTGATGTGCACTTGGTATGTAACTCGCTTCACGTGAAAGATAAAGAGATGCGGTTTTCAAAATTAGATCCCCCATGTCCATATTAGTCTAAAAACAAATTTTTATTGATATTGGTGCATGGTAACCATGACTTTGAAATTTACTTGAACTTTAATTTATGCTAATTAAATGTACACGTGATGTGCACTTGGTATGTAACTCGCTTCACGTGAAAGATAAAGAGATGCGGTTTTCAAAATTAGATTCCCCATGTCCATATTAGTCTAAAAACGAATTTTTATTGATATTGGTGCATGGTAACCACGACTTTGAAATTTACGTGAACTTTAATTTATGCTAATTAAATGTACACGTGATGTGCACTTGGTATGTAACTCGCTTCACGTGAAAGATAAAGAGATGCGGTTTTCAAAATTAGATTCCCCATGTCCATATTAGTCTAAACACAAATTTTTATTGATATTGGTGCATGGTAACCATGACTTTGAAATTTACGTGAACTTTAATTTATGCTAATTAAATGTACACGTGATGTGCACTTGGTATGTAACTCGCTTCACGTGAAAGATAAAGAGATGCGGTTTTCAAAATTAGATTCCCCATGTCCATATTAGTCTTAAAACAAATTTTTATTGATATTGGTTCATGGTAACCATGACTTTGAAATTTACTTGAACTTTAATTTATGCTAATTAAATGTACACGTGATGTGCACTTGGTATGTAACTCGCTTCACGTGAAAGATAAAGAGATGCGGTTTTCAAAATTAGATTCCCCATGTCCATATTAGTCTAAAAACGAATTTTTATTGATATTGGTGCATGGTAACCACGACTTTAAAATTTACGTGAACTTTAATTTATGCTAATTAAATGTACACGTGATGTGCACTTGGTATGTAACTCGCTTCACGTGAAAGATAAAGAGATGCGGTTTTCAAAATTAGATTCCTCATTCCCATATTAGTCTAAAAACAAATTTTTATTGATATTGGTGCATGGTAACCATGACTTTGAAATTTACGTGAACTTTAATTTATGCTAATTAAATGTACACGTGATGTGCACTTGGTATGTAACTCGCTTCACGTGAAAGATAAAGAGATGCGGTTTTCAAAATTAGATTCCCCATGTCCATATTAGTCTAAAAACAAATTTTTATTGATATTGGTGCATGGTAACCATGACTTTGAAATTTACGTGAACTTTAATTTATGCTAATTAAATGTACACGTGATGTGCACTTGGTATGTAACTCGCTTCACGTGAAAGATAAAGAGATGCGGTTTTCAAAATTAGATTCCTCATTCCCATATTAGTCTAAAAACAAATTTTTATTGATATTGGTGCATGGTAACCATGACTTTGAAATTTACGTGAACTTTAATTTATGCTAATTAAATGTACACGTGATGTGCACTTGGTATGTAACTCGCTTCACGTGAAAGATAAAGAGATGCGGTTTTCAAAATTAGATTCCTCATGTCCATATTAGTCTAAACACAAATTTTTATTGATATTAGTGCATGGTAACCATGACTTTGAAATTTACGTGAACTTTAATTTATGCTAATTAAATGTACACGTGATGTGCACTTGGTATGTAACTCGCTTCACGTGAAAGATAAAGAGATGCGGTTTTCAAAATTAGATTCCCCATGTCCATATTAGTCTAAAAACAAATTTTTATTGATATTGGTTCATGGTAACCATGACTTTGAAATTTACGTGAACTTTAATTTATGCTAATTAAATGTACACGTGATGTGCACTTGGTATGTAACTCGCTTCACGTGAAAGATAAAGAGATGCGGTTTTCAAAATTAGATTCCCCATGTCCATATTAGTCTAAAAACAAATTTTTATTGATATTGGTTCATGGTAACCATGACTTTGAAATTTACGTGAACTTCAATTTATGCTAATTAAATGTACACGTGATGTGCACTTGGTATGTAACTCGCTTCACGTGAAAGATAAAGAGATGCGGTTTTCAAAATTAGATTCCCCATGTCCATATTAGTCTAAAAACAAATTTTTATTGATATTGGTGCATGGTAACCATGACTTTGAAATTTACGTGAACTTTAATTTATGCTAATTAAATGTACACGTGATGTGCACTTGGTATGTAACTCGCTTCACGTGAAAGATAAAGAGATGCGGTTTTCAAAATTAGATTCCTCATTCCCATATTAGTCTAAAAACAAATTTTTATTGATATTGGTGCATGGTAACCATGACTTTGAAATTTACGTGAACTTTAATTTATGCTAATTAAATGTACACGTGATGTGCACTTGGTATGTAACTCGCTTCACGTGAAAGATAAAGAGATGCGGTTTTCAAAATTAGATTCCTCATGTCCATATTAGTCTAAACACAAATTTTTATTGATATTAGTGCATGGTAACCATGACTTTGAAATTTACGTGAACTTTAATTTATGCTAATTAAATGTACACGTGATGTGCACTTGGTATGTAACTCGCTTCACGTGAAAGATAAAGAGATGCGGTTTTCAAAATTAGATTCCCCATGTCCATATTAGTCTAAAAACAAATTTTTATTGATATTGGTTCATGGTAACCATGACTTTGAAATTTACGTGAACTTTAATTTATGCTAATTAAATGTACACGTGATGTGCACTTGGTATGTAACTCGCTTCACGTGAAAGATAAAGAGATGCGGTTTTCAAAATTAGATTCCCCATGTCCATATTAGTCTAAAAACAAATTTTTATTGATATTGGTTTATGGTAACCATGACTTTGAAATTTACGTGAACTTCAATTTATGCTAATTAAATGTACACGTGATGTGCACTTGGTATGTAACTCGCTTCACGTGAAAGATAAAGAGATGCGGTTTTCAAAATTAGATTCCCCATGTCCATATTAGTCTAAAAACAAATTTTTATTGATATTGGTGCATGGTAACCATGACTTTGAAATTTACTTGAACTTTAATTTATGCTAATTAAATGTACACGTGATGTGCACTTGGTATGTAACTCGCTTCACGTGAAAGATAAAGAGATGCGGTTTTCAAAATTAGATTCCCCATGTCCATATTAGTCTAAAAACAAATTTTTATTGATATTGGTTCATGGTAACCATGACTTTGAAATTTACGTGAACTTCAATTTATGCTAATTAAATGTACACGTGATGTGCACTTGGTATGTAACTCGCTTCACGTGAAAGATAAAGAGATGCGGTTTTCAAAATTAGATTCCCCATGTCCATATTAGTCTAAAAACAAATTTTTATTGATATTGGTGCATGGTAACCATGACTTTGAAATTTACGTGAACTTTAATTTATGCTAATTAAATGTACACGTGATGTGCACTTGGTATGTAACTCGCTTCACGTAAAAGATAAAGAGATGCGGTTTTCAAAATTAGATTCCCCATGTCCATATTAGTCTAAAAACAAATTTTTATTGATTTGGTGCATGGTAACCATGACTTTGAAATTTACGTGAACTTTAATTTATGCTAATTAAATGTACACGTGATGTGCACTTGGTATGTAACTCGCTTCACGTAAAAGATAAAGAGATGCGGTTTTCAAAATTAGATTCCCCATGTCCATATTAGTCTAAAAACAAATTTTTATTGATATTGGTTCATGGTAACCATGACTTTGAAATTTACGTGAACTTTAATTTATGCTAATTAAATGTACACGTGATGTGCACTTAGTATGTAACTCGCTTCACGTGAAAGATAAAGAGATGCGGTTTTCAAAATTAGATTCCCCATGTCCATATTAGTCTAAAAACAAATTTTTATTGATATTGGTGCATGGTAACCATGACTTTGAAATTTACGTGAACTTTAATTTATGCTAATTAAATGTACACGTGATGTGCACTTGGTATGTAACTCGCTTAACGTGAAAGATAAAGAGATGCGGTTTTCAAAATTAGATTCCCCATGTCCATATTAGTCTAAAAACAAATTTTTATTGATATTGGTGCATGGTAACCATGACTTTGAAATTTACGTGAACTTTAATTTATGCTAATTAAATGTACACGTGATGTGCACTTGGTATGTAACTCGCTTCACGTGAAAGATGAAGAGATGCGGTTTTCAAAATTAGATTCCCCATGTCCATATTAGTCTAAAAACAAATTTTTATTGATATTGGTTCATGGTAACCATGACTTTGAAATTTACTTGAACTTTAATTTATGCTAATTAAATGTACACGTGATGTGCACTTGGTATGTAACTCGCTTCACGTGAAAGATAAAGAGATTCGGTTTTAAAATTAGATTCCCCATGTCCATATTAGTCCAAAAACAAATTTTTATTGATATTGCTTCATGGTAACCATGACTTTGAAATTTACGTGAACTTTAATTTATGCTAATTAAATGTACACGTGATGTGCACTTGGTATGTAACTCGCTTCACGTGAAAGATAAAGAGATGCGGTTCTCAAAATTAGATCCCCCATGTCCATATTAGTCTAAAAACAAATTTTTATTGATATTGGTGCATGGTAACCATGACTTTGAAATTTACGTGAACTTTAATTTATGCTAATTAAATGTACACGTGATGTGCACTTGGTATGTAACTCGCTTCACGTGAAAGATAAAGAGATGCGGTTTTCAAAATTAGATTCCCCATGTCCATATTAGTCTTAAAACAAATTTTTATTGATATTGGTTCATGGTAACCATGACTTTGAAATTTACTTGAACTTTAATTTATGCTAATTAAATGTACACGTGATGTGCACTTGGTATGTAACTCGCTTCACGTGAAAGATAAAGAGATGCGGTTTTCAAAATTAGATTCCCCATGTCCATATTAGTCTAAAAACGAATTTTTATTGATATTGGTGCATGGTAACCACGACTTTGAAATTTACGTGAACTTTAATTTATGCTAATTAAATGTACACGTGATGTGCACTTGGTATGTAACTCGCTTCACGTGAAAGATAAAGAGATGCGGTTTTCAAAATTAGATTCCTCATTCCCATATTAGTCTAAAAACAAATTTTTATTGATATTGGTGCATGGTAACCATGACTTTGAAATTTACGTGAACTTTAATTTATGCTAATTAAATGTACACGTGATGTGCACTTGGTATGTAACTCGCTTCACGTGAAAGATAAAGAGATGCGGTTTTCAAAATTAGATTCCCCATGTCCATATTAGTCTAAAAACGAATTTTTATTGATATTGGTGCATGGTAACCACGACTTTGAAATTTACGTGAACTTTAATTTATGCTAATTAAATGTACACGTGATGTGCACTTGGTATGTAACTCGCTTCACGTGAAAGATAAAGAGATGCGGTTTTCAAAATTAGATTCCTCATGTCCATATTAGTCTAAACACAAATTTTTATTGATATTGGTGCATGGTAACCATGACTTTGAAATTTACGTGAACTTTAATTTATGCTAATTAAATGTACACGTGATGTGCACTTGGTATGTAACTCGCTTCACGTGAAAGATAAAGAGATGCGGTTTTCAAAATTAGATTCCCCATGTCCATATTAGTCTAAAAACAAATTTTTATTGATATTGGTTCATGGTAACCATGACTTTGAAATTTACGTGAACTTTAATTTATGCTAATTAAATGTACACGTGATGTGCACTTGGTATGTAATTCGCTTCACGTGAAAGATAAAGAGATGCTGTTTTCAAAATTAGATTCCCCATGTCCATATTAGTCTAAAAACAAATTTTTATTGATATTGCTTCATGGTAACCATGACTTTGAAATTTACGTGAACTTTAATTTATGCTAATTAAATGTACACGTGATGTGCACTTGGTATGTAACTCGCTTCACGTGAAAGATAAAGAGATGCGGTTTTCAAAATTAGATTCCTCATGTCCATATTAGTCTAAACACAAATTTTTATTGATATTGGTGCATGGTAACCATGACTTTGAAATTTACGTGAACTTTAATTTATGCTAATTAAATGTACACGTGATGTGCACTTGGTATGTAACTCGCTTCACGTGAAAGATAAAGAGATGCGGTTTTCAAAATTAGATTCCCCATGTCCATATTAGTCTTAAAACAAATTTTTATTGATATTGGTTCATGGTAACCATGACTTTGAAATTTACTTGAACTTTAATTTATGCTAATTAAATGTACACGTGATGTGCACTTGGTATGTAACTCGCTTCACGTGAAAGATAAAGAGATGCGGTTTTCAAAATTAGATTCCCCATGTCCATATTAGTCTAAAAACGAATTTTTATTGATATTGGTGCATGGTAACCACGACTTTGAAATTTACGTGAACTTTAATTTATGCTAATTAAATGTACACGTGATGTGCACTTGGTATGTAACTCGCTTCACGTGAAAGATAAAGAGATGCGGTTTTCAAAATTAGATTCCTCATTCCCATATTAGTCTAAAAACAAATTTTTATTGATATTGGTGCATGGTAACCATGACTTTGAAATTTACGTGAACTTTAATTTATGCTAATTAAATGTACACGTGATGTGCACTTGGTATGTAACTCGCTTCACGTGAAAGATAAAGAGATGCGGTTTTCAAAATTAGATTCCCCATGTCCATATTAGTCTAAAAACGAATTTTTATTGATATTGGTGCATGGTAACCACGACTTTGAAATTTACGTGAACTTTAATTTATGCTAATTAAATGTACACGTGATGTGCACTTGGTATGTAACTCGCTTCACGTGAAAGATAAAGAGATGCGGTTTTCAAAATTAGATTCCCCATGTCCATATTAGTCTAAAAACAAATTTTTATTGATATTGGTGCATGGTAACCATGACTTTGAAATTTACGTGAACTTTAATTTATGCTAATTAAATGTACACGTGATGTGCACTTGGTATGTAACTCGCTTCACGTAAAAGATAAAGAGATGCGGTTTTCAAAATTAGATTCCCCATGTCCATATTAGTCTAAAAACAAATTTTTATTGATTTGGTGCATGGTAACCATGACTTTGAAATTTACGTGAACTTTAATTTATGCTAATTAAATGTACACGTGATGTGCACTTGGTATGTAACTCGCTTCACGTAAAAGATAAAGAGATGCGGTTTTCAAAATTAGATTCCCCATGTCCATATTAGTCTAAAAACAAATTTTTATTGATATTGGTTCATGGTAACCATGACTTTGAAATTTACGTGAACTTTAATTTATGCTAATTAAATGTACACGTGATGTGCACTTAGTATGTAACTCGCTTCACGTGAAAGATAAAGAGATGCGGTTTTCAAAATTAGATTCCCCATGTCCATATTAGTCTAAAAACAAATTTTTATTGATATTGGTGCATGGTAACCATGACTTTGAAATTTACGTGAACTTTAATTTATGCTAATTAAATGTACACGTGATGTGCACTTGGTATGTAACTCGCTTAACGTGAAAGATAAAGAGATGCGGTTTTCAAAATTAGATTCCCCATGTCCATATTAGTCTAAAAACAAATTTTTATTGATATTGGTGCATGGTAACCATGACTTTGAAATTTACGTGAACTTTAATTTATGCTAATTAAATGTACACGTGATGTGCACTTGGTATGTAACTCGCTTCACGTGAAAGATGAAGAGATGCGGTTTTCAAAATTAGATTCCCCATGTCCATATTAGTCTAAAAACAAATTTTTATTGATATTGGTTCATGGTAACCATGACTTTGAAATTTACTTGAACTTTAATTTATGCTAATTAAATGTACACGTGATGTGCACTTGGTATGTAACTCGCTTCACGTGAAAGATAAAGAGATTCGGTTTTAAAATTAGATTCCCCATGTCCATATTAGTCCAAAAACAAATTTTTATTGATATTGCTTCATGGTAACCATGACTTTGAAATTTACGTGAACTTTAATTTATGCTAATTAAATGTACACGTGATGTGCACTTGGTATGTAACTCGCTTCACGTGAAAGATAAAGAGATGCGGTTCTCAAAATTAGATCCCCCATGTCCATATTAGTCTAAAAACAAATTTTTATTGATATTGGTGCATGGTAACCATGACTTTGAAATTTACGTGAACTTTAATTTATGCTAATTAAATGTACACGTGATGTGCACTTGGTATGTAACTTGCTTCACGTGAAAGATAAAGAGATGCGGTTTTCAAAATTAGATTCCCCATGTCCATATTAGTCTTAAAACAAATTTTTATTGATATTGGTTCATGGTAACCATGACTTTGAAATTTACTTGAACTTTAATTTATGCTAATTAAATGTACACGTGATGTGCACTTGGTATGTAACTCGCTTCACGTGAAAGATAAAGAGATGCGGTTTTCAAAATTAGATTCCCCATGTCCATATTAGTCTAAAAACGAATTTTTATTGATATTGGTGCATGGTAACCACGACTTTGAAATTTACGTGAACTTTAATTTATGCTAATTAAATGTACACGTGATGTGCACTTGGTATGTAACTCGCTTCACGTGAAAGATAAAGAGATGCGGTTTTCAAAATTAGATTCCTCATTCCCATATTAGTCTAAAAACAAATTTTTATTGATATTGGTGCATGGTAACCATGACTTTGAAATTTACGTGAACTTTAATTTATGCTAATTAAATGTACACGTGATGTGCACTTGGTATGTAACTCGCTTCACGTGAAAGATAAAGAGATGCGGTTTTCAAAATTAGATTCCCCATGTCCATATTAGTCTAAAAACGAATTTTTATTGATATTGGTGCATGGTAACCACGACTTTGAAATTTACGTGAACTTTAATTTATGCTAATTAAATGTACACGTGATGTGCACTTGGTATGTAACTCGCTTCACGTGAAAGATAAAGAGATGCGGTTTTCAAAATTAGATTCCTCATGTCCATATTAGTCTAAACACAAATTTTTATTGATATTGGTGCATGGTAACCATGACTTTGAAATTTACGTGAACTTTAATTTATGCTAATTAAATGTACACGTGATGTGCACTTGGTATGTAACTCGCTTCACGTGAAAGATAAAGAGATGCGGTTTTCAAAATTAGATTCCCCATGTCCATATTAGTCTAAAAACAAATTTTTATTGATATTGGTTCATGGTAACCATGACTTTGAAATTTACGTGAACTTTAATTTATGCTAATTAAATGTACACGTGATGTGCACTTGGTATGTAATTCGCTTCACGTGAAAGATAAAGAGATGCTGTTTTCAAAATTAGATTCCCCATGTCCATATTAGTCTAAAAACAAATTTTTATTGATATTGCTTCATGGTAACCATGACTTTGAAATTTACGTGAACTTTAATTTATGCTAATTAAATGTACACGTGATGTGCACTTGGTATGTAACTCGCTTCACGTGAAAGATAAAGAGATGCGGTTTTCAAAATTAGATTCCTCATGTCCATATTAGTCTAAACACAAATTTTTATTGATATTGGTGCATGGTAACCATGACTTTGAAATTTACGTGAACTTTAATTTATGCTAATTAAATGTACACGTGATGTGCACTTGGTATGTAACTCGCTTCACGTGAAAGATAAAGAGATGCGGTTTTCAAAATTAGATTCCCCATGTCCAT
Source organism: Auanema rhodensis (assembly GCA_964057225.1). Taxonomy (NCBI): domain Eukaryota; kingdom Metazoa; phylum Nematoda; class Chromadorea; order Rhabditida; family Rhabditidae; genus Auanema; species Auanema rhodense. Next base: position 162,222 of record OZ059899.1, on the reverse strand, counting down.
ATTAGTCTAAAAACAAATTTTTATTGATATTGGTTCATGGTAACCATGACTTTGAAATTTACGTGAACTTTAATTTATGCTAATTAAATGTACACGTGATGTGCACTTGGTATGTAATTCGCTTCACGTGAAAGATAAAGAGATGCTGTTTTCAAAATTAGATTCCCCATGTCCATATTAGTCTAAAAACAAATTTTTATTGATATTGCTTCATGGTAACCATGACTTTGAAATTTACGTGAACTTTAATTTATGCTAATTAAATGTACACGTGATGTGCACTTGGTATGTAACTCGCTTCACGTGAAAGATAAAGAGATGCGGTTTTCAAAATTAGATTCCTCATTCCCATGTTAGTCTAAAAACAAATTTTTATTGATATTGGTGCATGGTAACCATGACTTTGAAATTTACGTGAACTTTAATTTATGCTAATTAAATGTACACGTGATGTGCACTTGGTATGTAACTCGCTTCACGTGAAAGATAAAGAGATGCGGTTTTCAAAATTAGATTCCCCATGTCCATATTAGTCTAAAAACAAATTTTTATTGATATTGGTGCATGGTAACCATGACTTTGAAATTTACGTGAACTTTAATTTATGCTAATTAAATGTACACGTGATGTGCACTTGGTATGTAACTCGCTTCACGTGAAAGATAAAGAGATGCGGTTTTCAAAATTAGATTCCTCATGTCCATATTAGTCTAAACACAAATTTTTATTGATATTGGTGCATGGTAACCATGACTTTGAAATTTACGTGAACTTTAATTTATGCTAATTAAATGTACACGTGATGTGCACTTGGTATGTAACTCGCTTCACGTGAAAGATAAAGAGATGCGGTTTTCAAAATTAGATTCCCCATGTCCATATTAGTCTAAAAACAAATTTTTATTGATATTGGTTCATGGTAACCATGACTTTGAAATTTACGTGAACTTTAATTTATGCTAATTAAATGTACACGTGATGTGCACTTGGTATGTAATTCGCTTCACGTGAAAGATAAAGAGATGCTGTTTTCAAAATTAGATTCCCCATGTCCATATTAGTCTAAAAACAAATTTTTATTGATATTGCTTCATGGTAACCATGACTTTGAAATTTACGTGAACTTTAATTTATGCTAATTAAATGTACACGTGATGTGCACTTGGTATGTAACTCGCTTCACGTGAAAGATAAAGAGATGCGGTTTTCAAAATTAGATTCCTCATGTCCATATTAGTCTAAACACAAATTTTTATTGATATTGGTGCATGGTAACCATGACTTTGAAATTTACGTGAACTTTAATTTATGCTAATTAAATGTACACGTGATGTGCACTTGGTATGTAACTCGCTTCACGTGAAAGATAAAGAGATGCGGTTTTCAAAATTAGATCCCCCATGTCCATATTAGTCTAAAAACAAATTTTTATTGATATTGGTGCATGGTAACCATGACTTTGAAATTTACGTGAACTTTAATTTATGCTAATTAAATGTACACGTGATGTGCACTTGGTATGTAACTCGCTTCACGTGAAAGATAAAGAGATGCGGTTTTCAAAATTAGATTCCCCATGTCCATATTAGTCTAAAAACAAATTTTTATTGATATTGGTGCATGGTAACCATGACTTTGAAATTTACGTGAACTTTAATTTATGCTAATTAAATGTACACGTGATGTGCACTTGGTATGTAACTCGCTTCACGTGAAAGATAAAGAGATGCGGTTTTCAAAATTAGATTCCCCATGTCCATATTAGTCTAAAAACAAATTTTTATTGATATTGGTTCATGGTAACCATGACTTTGAAATTTACTTGAACTTTAATTTATGCTAATTAAATGTACACGTGATGTGTACTTGGTATGTAACTCGCTTCACGTGAAAGATAAAGAGATGCGGTTTTCAAAATTAGATTCCCCATGTCCATATTAGTCTAAAAACGAATTTTTATTGATATTGGTGCATGGTAACCACGACTTTGAAATTTACGTGAACTTTAATTTATGCTAATTAAATGTACACGTGATGTGCACTTGGTATGTAACTCGCTTCACGTGAAAGATAAAGAGATGCGGTTTTCAAAATTAGATTCCTCATTCCCATATTAGTCTAAAAACAAATTTTTATTGATATTGGTGCATGGTAACCATGACTTTGAAATTTACGTGAACTTTAATTTATGCTAATTAAATGTACACGTGATGTGCACTTGGTATGTAACTCGCTTCACGTGAAAGATAAAGAGATGCGGTTTTCAAAATTAGATTCCTCATGTCCATATTAGTCTAAACACAAATTTTTATTGATATTGGTGCATGGTAACCATGACTTTGAAATTTACGTGAACTTTAATTTATGCTAATTAAATGTACACGTGATGTGCACTTGGTATGTAACTCGCTTCACGTGAAAGATAAAGAGATGCGGTTTTCAAAATTAGATTCCCCATGTCCATATTAGTCTAAAAACAAATTTTTATTGATATTGGTGCATGGTAACCATGACTTTGAAATTTACGTGAACTTTAATTTATGCTAATTAAATGTACACGTGATGTGCACTTGGTATGTAACTCGCTTCACGTGAAAGATAAAGAGATGCGGTTTTCAAAATTAGATTCCCCATGTCCATATTAGTCTAAAAACAAATTTTTATTGATATTGGTGCATGGTAACCATGACTTTGAAATTTACGTGAACTTTAATTTATGCTAATTAAATGTACACGTGATGTGCACTTGGTATGTAACTCGCTTCACGTGAAAGATAAAGAGATGCGGTTTTCAAAATTAGATTCCCCATGTCCATATTAGTCTAAAAACAAATTTTTATTGATATTGGTTCATGGTAACCATGACTTTGAAATTTACGTGAACTTTAATTTATGCTAATTAAATGTACACGTGATGTGCACTTGGTATGTAACTCGCTTAACGTGAAAGATAAAGAGATGCGGTTTTCAAAATTAGATTCCCCATGTCCATATTAGTCTAAAAACAAATTTTTATTGATATTGGTGCATGGTAACCATGACTTTGAAATTTACGTGAACTTTAATTTATGCTAATTAAATGTACACGTGATGTGCACTTGGTATGTAACTCGCTTCACGTGAAAGATAAAGAGATGCGGTTTTCAAAATTAGATTCCCCATGTCCATATTAGTCTAAAAACAAATTTTTATTGATATTGGTGCATGGTAACCATGACTTTGAAATTTACGTGAACTTTAATTTATGCTAATTAAATGTACACGTGATGTGCACTTGGTATGTAACTCGCTTCACGTGAAAGATAAAGAGATGCGGTTTTCAAAATTAGATTCCCCATGTCCATATTAGTCTAAAAACAAATTTTTATTGATATTGGTTCATGGTAACCATGACTTTGAAATTTACGTGAACTTTAATTTATGCTAATTAAATGTACACGTGATGTGCACTTGGTATGTAACTCGCTTCACGTGAAAGATAAAGAGATGCGGTTTTCAAAATTAGATTCCCCATGTCCATATTAGTCTAAAAACAAATTTTTATTGATATTGGTGCATGGTAACCATGACTTTGAAATTTACGTGAACTTTAATTTATGCTAATTAAATGTACACGTGATGTGCACTTGGTATGTAACTCGCTTAACGTGAAAGATAAAGAGATGCGGTTTTCAAAATTAGATTGCCCATGTCCATATTAGTCTAAAAACAAATTTTTATTGATATTGGTGCATGGTAACCATGACTTTGAAATTTACGTGAACTTTAATTTATGCTAATTAAATGTACACGTGATGTGCACTTGGTATGTAACTCGCTTCACGTGAAAGATAAAGAGATGCGGTTTTCAAAATTAGATTCCCCATGTCCATATTAGTCTAAAAACAAATTTTTATTGATATTGGTGCATGGTAACCATGACTTTGAAATTTACGTGAACTTTAATTTATGCTAATTAAATGTACACGTGATGTGCACTTGGTATGTAACTCGCTTCACGTGAAAGATAAAGAGATGCGGTTTTCAAAATTAGATTTCTCATTCCCATATTAGTCTAAAAACAAATTTTTATTGATATTGGTGCATGGTAACCATGACTTTGAAATTTACGTGAACTTTAATTTATGCTAATTAAATGTACACGTGATGTGCACTTGGTATGTAACTCGCTTCACGTGAAAGATAAAGAGATGCGGTTTTCAAAATTAGATTCCTCATGTCCATATTAGTCTAAACACAAATTTTTATTGATATTGGTGCATGGTAACCATGACTTTGAAATTTACGTGAACTTTAATTTATGCTAATTAAATGTACACGTGATGTGCACTTGGTATGTAACTCGCTTCACGTGAAAGATAAAGAGATGCGGTTTTCGAAATTAGATTCCCCATGTCCATATTAGTCTAAAAACAAATTTTTATTGATATTGGTTCATGGTAACCATGACTTTGAAATTTACGTGAACTTTAATTTATGCTAATTAAATGTACACGTGATGTGCACTTGGTATGTAACTCGCTTCACGTGAAAGATAAAGAGATGCGGTTTTCGAAATTAGATTCCCCATGTCCATATTAGTCTAAAAACAAATTTTTATTGATATTGGTTCATGGTAACCATGACTTTGAAATTTACGTGAACTTTAATTTATGCTAATTAAATGTACACGTGATGTGCACTTGGTATGTAATTCGCTTCACGTGAAAGATAAAGAGATGCGGTTTTCAAAATTAGATTCCCCATGTCCATATTAGTCTAAAAACAAATTTTTATTGATATTGCTTCATGGTAACCATGACTTTGAAATTTACGTGAACTTTAATTTATGCTAATTAAATGTACACGTGATGTGCACTTGGTATGTAACTCGCTTCACGTGAAAGATAAAGAGATGCGGTTTTCAAAATTAGATTCCTCATTCCCATATTAGTCTAAAAACAAATTTTTATTGATATTGGTGCATGGTAACCATGACTTTGAAATTTACGTGAACTTTAATTTATGCTAATTAAATGTACACGTGATGTGCACTTGGTATGTAACTCGCTTCACGTGAAAGATAAAGAGATGCGGTTTTCAAAATTAGATTCCTCATTCCCATATTAGTCTAAAAACAAATTTTTATTGATATTGGTGCATGGTAACCATGACTTTGAAATTTACGTGAACTTTAATTTATGCTAATTAAATGTACACGTGATGTGCACTTGGTATGTAACTCGCTTCACGTGAAAGATAAAGAGATGCGGTTATCAAAATTAGATTCCCCATGTCCATATTAGTCTAAAAACAAATTTTTATTGATATTGGTGCATGGTAACCATGACTTTGAAATTTACGTGAACTTTAATTTATGCTAATTAAATGTACACGTGATGTGCACTTGGTATGTAACTCGCTTCACGTGAAAGATGAAGAGATGCGGTTTTCAAAATTAGATTCCCCATGTGCATATTAGTCTAAAAACAAATTTTTATTGATATTGGTGCATGGTAACCATGACTTTGAAATTTACGTGAACTTTAATTTATGCTAATTAAATGTACACGTGATGTGCACTTGGTATGTAACTCGCTTCACGTGAAAGATAAAGAGATGCGGTTTTCAAAATTAGATTCCCCATGTCCATATTAGTCTAAAAACAAATTTTTATTGATATTGGTGCATGGTAACCATGACTTTGAAATTTACGTGAACTTTAATTTATGCTAATTAAATGTACACGTGATGTGCACTTGGTATGTAACTCGCTTCACGTGAAAGATAAAGAGATGCGGTTTTCAAAATTAGATTCCCCATGTCCATATTAGTCTAAAAACAAATTTTTATTGATATTGGTTCATGGTAACCATGACTTTGAAATTTACGTGAACTTTAATTTATGCTAATTAAATGTACACGTGATGTGCACTTGGTATGTAACTCGCTTCACGTGAAAGATAAAGAGATGCGGTTTTCAAAATTAGATTCCCCATGTCCATATTAGTCTAAAAACAAATTTTTATTGATATTGGTGCATGGTAACCATGACTTTGAAATTTACGTGAACTTTAATTTATGCTAATTAAATGTACACGTGATGTGCACTTGGTATGTAACTCGCTTAACGTGAAAGATAAAGAGATGCGGTTTTCAAAATTAGATTCCCCATGTCCATATTAGTCTAAAAACAAATTTTTATTGATATTGGTGCATGGTAACCATGACTTTGAAATTTACGTGAACTTTAATTTATGCTAATTAAATGTACACGTGATGTGCACTTGGTATGTAACTCGCTTCACGTGAAAGATAAAGAGATGCGGTTTTCAAAATTAGATTCCCCATGTCCATATTAGTCTAAAAACAAATTTTTATTGATATTGGTGCATGGTAACCATGACTTTGAAATTTACGTGAACTTTAATTTATGCTAATTAAATGTACACGTGATGTGCACTTGGTATGTAACTCGCTTCACGTGAAAGATAAAGAGATGCGGTTTTCAAAATTAGATTCCTCATTCCCATATTAGTCTAAAAACAAATTTTTATTGATATTGGTGCATGGTAACCATGACTTTGAAATTTACGTGAACTTTAATTTATGCTAATTAAATGTACACGTGATGTGCACTTGGTATGTAACTCGCTTCACGTGAAAGATAAAGAGATGCGGTTTTCGAAATTAGATTCCCCATGTCCATATTAGTCTAAAAACAAATTTTTATTGATATTGGTTCATGGTAACCATGACTTTGAAATTTACGTGAACTTTAATTTATGCTAATTAAATGTACACGTGATGTGCACTTGGTATGTAATTCGCTTCACGTGAAAGATAAAGAGATGCGGTTTTCAAAATTAGATTCCCCATGTCCATATTAGTCTAAAAACAAATTTTTATTGATATTGCTTCATGGTAACCATGACTTTGAAATTTACGTGAACTTTAATTTATGCTAATTAAATGTACACGTGATGTGCACTTGGTATGTAACTCGCTTCACGTGAAAGATAAAGAGATGCGGTTTTCAAAATTAGATTCCCCATGTCCATATTAGTCTAAAAACAAATTTTTATTGATATTGGTGCATGGTAACCATGACTTTGAAATTTACGTGAACTTTAATTTATGCTAATTAAATGTACACGTGATGTGCACTTGGTATGTAACTCGCTTCACGTGAAAGATAAAGAGATGCGGTTTTCAAAATTAGATTCCTCATTCCCATATTAGTCTAAAAACAAATTTTTATTGATATTGGTGCATGGTAACCATGACTTTGAAATTTACGTGAACTTTAATTTATGCTAATTAAATGTACACGTGATGTGCACTTGGTATGTAACTCGCTTCACGTGAAAGATAAAGAGATGCGGTTTTCAAAATTAGATTCCTCATGTCCATATTAGTCTAAAAACAAATTTTTATTGATATTGGTGCATGGTAACCATGACTTTGAAATTTACGTGAACTTTAATTTATGCTAATTAAATGTACACGTGATGTGCACTTGGTATGTAACTCGCTTCACGTGAAAGATAAAGAGATGCGGTTTTCAAAATTAGATTCCCCATGTCCATATTAGTCTAAAAACAAATTTTTATTGATATTGGTTCATGGTAACCATGACTTTGAAATTTACGTGAACTTTAATTTATGCTAATTAAATGTACACGTGATGTGCACTTGGTATGTAACTCGCTTCACGTGAAAGATAAAGAGATGCGGTTTTCAAAATTAGACTCCCCATGTCCATATTAGTCTAAAAACAAATTTTTATTGATATTGGTGCATGGTAACCATGACTTTGAAATTTACGTGAACTTTAATTTATGCTAATTAAATGTACACGTGATGTGCACTTGGTATGTAACTCGCTTCACGTGAAAGATAAAGAGATGCGGTTTTCAAAATTAGATTCCCCATGTCCATATTAGTCTAAAAACAAATTTTTATTGATATTGGTGCATGGTAACCATGACTTTGAAATTTACGTGAACTTTAATTTATGCTAATTAAATGTACACGTGATGTGCACTTGGTATGTAACTCGCTTCACGTGAAAGATAAAGAGATGCGGTTTCCAAAGTTAGATTCCCCATGTCCATATTAGTCTAAAAACGAATTTTTATTGATATTGGTGCATGGTAACCACGACTTTGAAATTTACGTGAACTTTAATTTATGCTAATTAAATGTACACGTGATGTGCACTTGGTATGTAACTCGCTTCACGTGAAAGATAAAGAGATGCGGTTTTCAAAATTAGATTCCCCATGTCCATATTAGTCTAAAAACAAATTTTTATTGATATTGGTGCATGGTAACCATGACTTTGAAATTTACGTGAACTTTAATTTATGCTAATTAAATGTACACGTGATGTGCACTTGGTATGTAACTCGCTTCACGTGAAAGATAGAGAGATGCGGTTTTCAAAATTAGATTCCTCATGTCCATATTAGTCTAAAAACAAATTTTTATTGATATTGGTGCATGGTAACCATGACTTTGAAATTTACGTGAACTTTAATTTATGCTAATTAAATGTACACGTGATGTGCACTTGGTATGTAACTCGCTTCACGTGAAAGATAAAGAGATGCGGTTTTCAAAATTAGATTCCCCATGTCCATATTAGTCTAAAAACAAATTTTTATTGATATTGGTTCATGGTAACCATGACTTTGAAATTTACGTGAACTTTAATTTATGCTAATTTAATGTACACGTGATGTGCACTTGGTATGTAACTCGCTTCACGTGAAAGATAAAGAGATGCGGTTTTCAAAATTAGATTCCTCATGTCCATATTAGTCTAAAAACAAATTTTTATTGATATTGCTTCATGGTAACCATGACTTTGAAATTTACGTGAACTTTAATTTATGCTAATTAAATGTACACGTGATGTGCACTTGGTATGTAACTCGCTTCACGTGAAAGATAAAGAGATGCGGTTATCAAAATTAGATTCCCCATGTCCATATTAGTCTAAAAACAAATTTTTATTGATATTGGTGCATGGTAACCATGACTTTGAAATTTACGTGAACTTTAATTTATGCTAATTAAATGTACACGTGATGTGCACTTGGTATGTAACTCGCTTCACGTGAAAGATAAAGAGATGCGGTTTTCAAAATTAGATTCCCCATGTCCATATTAGTCTAAAAACAAATTTTTATTGATATTGGTTCATGGTAACCATGACTTTGAAATTTACGTGAACTTTAATTTATGCTAATTAAATGTACACGTGATGTGCACTTGGTATGTAACTCGCTTCACGTGAAAGATAAAGAGATGCGGTTTTCGAAATTAGATTCCCCATGTCCATATTAGTCTAAAAACAAATTTTTATTGATATTGGTTCATGGTAACCATGACTTTGAAATTTACGTGAACTTTAATTTATGCTAATTAAATGTACACGTGATGTGCACTTGGTATGTAATTCGCTTCACGTGAAAGATAAAGAGATGCGGTTTTCAAAATTAGATTCCCCATGTCCATATTAGTCTAAAAACAAATTTTTATTGATATTGCTTCATGGTAACCATGACTTTGAAATTTACGTGAACTTTAATTTATGCTAATTAAATGTACACGTGATGTGCACTTGGTATGTAACTCGCTTCACGTGAAAGATAAAGAGATGCGGTTTTCAAAATTAGATTCCCCATGTCCATATTAGTCTAAAAACAAATTTTTATTGATATTGGTGCATGGTAACCATGACTTTGAAATTTACGTGAACTTTAATTTATGCTAATTAAATGTACACGTGATGTGCACTTGGTATGTAACTCGCTTCACGTGAAAGATAAAGAGATGCGGTTTTCAAAATTAGATTCCTCATTCCCATATTAGTCTAAAAACAAATTTTTATTGATATTGGTGCATGGTAACCATGACTTTGAAATTTACGTGAACTTTAATTTATGCTAATTAAATGTACACGTGATGTGCACTTGGTATGTAACTCGCTTCACGTGAAAGATAAAGAGATGCGGTTTTCAAAATTAGATTCCTCATGTCCATATTAGTCTAAAAACAAATTTTTATTGATATTGGTGCATGGTAACCATGACTTTGAAATTTACGTGAACTTTAATTTATGCTAATTAAATGTACACGTGATGTGCACTTGGTATGTAACTCGCTTCACGTGAAAGATAAAGAGATGCGGTTTTCAAAATTAGATTCCCCATGTCCATATTAGTCTAAAAACAAATTTTTATTGATATTGGTTCATGGTAACCATGACTTTGAAATTTACGTGAACTTTAATTTATGCTAATTAAATGTACACGTGATGTGCACTTGGTATGTAACTCGCTTCACGTGAAAGATAAAGAGATGCGGTTTTCAAAATTAGATTCCCCATGTCCATATTAGTCTAAAAACAAATTTTTATTGATATTGGTGCATGGTAACCATGACTTTGAAATTTACGTGAACTTTAATTTATGCTAATTAAATGTACACGTGATGTGCACTTGGTATGTAACTCGCTTAACGTGAAAGATAAAGAGATGCGGTTTTCAAAATTAGACTCCCCATGTCCATATTAGTCTAAAAACAAATTTTTATTGATATTGGTGCATGGTAACCATGACTTTGAAATTTACGTGAACTTTAATTTATGCTAATTAAATGTACACGTGATGTGCACTTGGTATGTAACTCGCTTCACGTGAAAGATAAAGAGATGCGGTTTTCAAAATTAGATTCCCCATGTCCATATTAGTCTAAAAACAAATTTTTATTGATATTGGTGCATGGTAACCATGACTTTGAAATTTACGTGAACTTTAATTTATGCTAATTAAAGGTACACGTGATGTGCACTTGGTATGTAACTCGCTTCACGTGAAAGATAAAGAGATGCGGTTTCCAAAGTTAGATTCCCCATGTCCATATTAGTCTAAAAACAAATTTTTATTGATATTGGTTCATGGTAACCATGACTTTGAAATTTACGTGAACTTTAATTTATGCTAATTAAATGTACACGTGATGTGCACTTGGTATGTAACTCGCTTCACGTGAAAGATAAAGAGATGCGGTTTTCAAAATTAGATTCCCCATGTCCATATTAGTCTAAAAACAAATTTTTATTGATATTGGTTCATGGTAACCATGACTTTGAAATTTACGTGAACTTTAATTTATGCTAATTTAATGTACACGTGATGTGCACTTGGTATGTAACTCGCTTCACGTGAAAGATAAAGAGATGCGGTTTTCAAAATTAGATTCCTCATGTCCATATTAGTCTAAAAACAAATTTTTATTGATATTGCTTCATGGTAACCATGACTTTGAAATTTACGTGAACTTTAATTTATGCTAATTAAATGTACACGTGATGTGCACTTGGTATGTAACTCGCTTCACGTGAAAGATAAAGAGATGCGGTTATCAAAATTAGATTCCCCATGTCCATATTAGTCTAAAAACAAATTTTTATTGATATTGGTGCATGGTAACCATGACTTTGAAATTTACGTGAACTTTAATTTATGCTAATTAAATGTACACGTGATGTGCACTTGGTATGTAACTCGCTTAACGTGAAAGATAAAGAGATGCGGTTTTCAAAATTAGATTCCCCATGTCCATATTAGTCTAAAAACAAATTTTTATTGATATTGGTGCATGGTAACCATGACTTTGAAATTTACGTGAACTTTAATTTATGCTAATTAAATGTACACGTGATGTGCACTTGGTATGTAACTCGCTTCACGTGAAAGATGAAGAGATGCGGTTTTCAAAATTAGATTCCCCATGTCCATATTAGTCTAAAAACAAATTTTTATTGATATTGGTTCATGGTAACCATGACTTTGAAATTTACTTGAACTTTAATTTATGCTAATTAAATGTACACGTGATGTGCCCTTGGTATGTAACTCGCTTCACGTGAAAGATAAAGAGATGCGGTTTTCAAAATTAGATTCCCCATGTCCATATTAGTCTAAAAACAAATTTTTATTGATATTGCTTCATGGTAACCATGACTTTGAAATTTACGTGAACTTTAATTTATGCTAATTAAATGTACACGTGATGTGCACTTGGTATGTAACTCGCTTCACGTGAAAGATAAAGAGATGCGGTTTTCAAAATTAGATTCCCCATGTCCATATTAGTCTAAAAACAAATTTTTATTGATTTGGTGCATGGTAACCATGACTTTGAAATTTACGTGAACTTTAATTTATGCTAATTAAATGTACACGTGATGAGCACTTGGTATGTAACTCGCTTCACGTGAAAGATAAAGAGATGCGGTTTTCAAAATTAGATTCCCCATGTCCATATTAGTCTAAAAACAAATTTTTATTGATATTGGTGCATGGTAACCATGACTTTGAAATTTACGTGAACTTTAATTTATGCTAATTAAATGTACACGTGATGTGCACTTGGTATGTAACTCGCTTCACGTGAAAGATGAAGAGATGCGGTTTTCAAAATTAGATTCCCCATGTCCATATTAGTCTAAAAACAAATTTTTATTGATATTGGTGCATGGTTACCATGACTTTGAAATTTACGTGAACTTTAATTTATGCTAATTAAATGTACACGTGATGTGCACTTGGTATGTAACTCGCTTCACGTGAAAGATGAAGAGATGCGGTTTTCAAAATTAGATTCCCCATGTCCATATTAGTCTAAAAACAAATTTTTATTGATATTGGTGCATGGTAAGCATGACTTTGAAATTTACGTGAACTTTAATTTATGCTAATTAAATGTACACGTGATGTGCACTTGGTATGTAACTCGCTTCACGTGAAAGATAAAGAGATGCGGTTTTCAAAATTAGATTCCCCATGTCCATATTAGTCTAAAAACAAATTTTTATTGATATTGGTGCATGGTAACCATGACTTTGAAATTTACGTGAACTTTAATTTATGCTAATTAAATGTACACGTGATGTGCACTTGGTATGTAACTCGCTTCACGTGAAAGATAAAGAGATGCGGTTTTCAAAATTAGATTCCCCATGTCCATATTAGTCTAAAAACAAATTTTTATTGATATTGGTGCATGGTAACCATGACTTTGAAATTTACGTGAACTTTAATTTATGCTAATTAAATGTACACGTGATGTGCACTTGGTATGTAACTCGCTTCACGTGAAAGATAAAGAGATGCGGTTTTCAAAATTAGATTCCCCATGTCCATATTAGTCTAAAAACAAATTTTTATTGATATTGGTGCATGGTAACCATGACTTTGAAATTTACGTGAACTTTAATTTATGCTAATTAAATGTACACGTGATGTGCACTTGGTATGTAACTCGCTTAACGTGAAAGATAAAGAGATGCGGTTTTCAAAATTAGATTCCCCATGTCCATATTAGTCTAAAAACAAATTTTTATTGATATTGGTGCATGGTAACCATGACTTTGAAATTTACTTGAACTTTAATTTATGCTAATTAAATGTACACGTGATGTGCCCTTGGTATGTAACTCGCTTCACGTGAAAGATAAAGAGATGCGGTTTTCAAAATTAGATTCCCCATGTCCATATTAGTCTAAAAACAAATTTTTATTGATATTGGTGCATGGTAACCATGACTTTGAAATTTACGTGAACTTTAATTTATGCTAATTAAATGTACACGTGATGTGCACTTGGTATGTAACTCGCTTAACGTGAAAGATAAAGAGATGCGGTTTTCAAAATTAGACTCCCCATGTCCATATTAGTCTAAAAACAAATTTTTATTGATATTGGTGCATGGTAACCATGACTTTGAAATTTACGTGAACTTTAATTTATGCTAATTAAATGTACACGTGATGTGCACTTGGTATGTAACTCGCTTCACGTGAAAGATAAAGAGATGCGGTTTTCAAAATTAGATTCCCCATGTCCATATTAGTCTAAAAACAAATTTTTACTGATATTGGTGCATGGTAACCATGACTTTGAAATTTACGTGAACTTTAATTTATGCTAATTAAATGTACACGTGATGTGCACTTGGTATGTAACTCGCTTCACGTGAAAGATAAAGAGATGCGGTTTCCAAAGTTAGATTCCCCATGTCCATATTAGTCTAAAAACGAATTTTTATTGATATTGGTGCATGGTAACCACGACTTTGAAATTTACGTGAACTTTAATTTATGCTAATTAAATGTACACGTGATGTGCACTTGGTATGTAACTCGCTTCACGTGAAAGATAAAGAGATGCGGTTTTCAAAATTAGATTCCCCATGTCCATATTAGTCTAAAAACAAATTTTTATTGATATTGGTGCATGGTAACCATGACTTTGAAATTTACGTGAACTTTAATTTATGCTAATTAAATGTACACGTGATGTGCACTTGGTATGTAACTCGCTTCACGTGAAAGATAAAGAGATGCGGTTTTCAAAATTAGATTTCTCATGTCCATATTAGTCTAAAAACAAATTTTTATTGATATTGGTGCATGGTAACCATGACTTTGAAATTTACGTGAACTTTAATTTATGCTAATTAAATGTACACGTGATGTGCACTTGGTATGTAACTCGCTTCACGTGAAAGATAAAGAGATGCGGTTTTCAAAATTAGATTCCTCATGTCCATATTAGTCTAAAAACAAATTTTTATTGATATTGCTTCATGGTAACCATGACTTTGAAATTTACGTGAACTTTAATTTATGCTAATTAAATGTACACGTGATGTGCACTTGGTATGTAACTCGCTTCACGTGAAAGATAAAGAGATGCGGTTATCAAAATTAGATTCCCCATGTCCATATTAGTCTAAAAACAAATTTTTATTGATATTGGTGCATGGTAACCATGACTTTGAAATTTACGTGAACTTTAATTTATGCTAATTAAATGTACACGTGATGTGCACTTGGTATGTAACTCGCTTCACGTGAAAGATAAAGAGATGCGGTTTTCAAAATTAGATTCCCCATGTCCATATTAGTCTAAAAACAAATTTTTATTGATATTGGTGCATGGTAACCATGACTTTGAAATTTACGTGAACTTTAATTTATGCTAATTAAATGTACACTTGATGTGCACTTGGTATGTAACTCGCTTCACGTGAAAGATGAAGAGATGCGGTTTTCAAAATTAGATTCCCCATGTCCATATTAGTCTAAAAACAAATTTTTATTGATATTGGTGCATGGTAACCATGACTTTGAAATTTACGTGAACTTTAATTTATGCTAATTAAATGTACACTTGATGTGCACTTGGTATGTAACTCGCTTCACGTGAAAGATGAAGAGATGCGGTTTTCAAAATTAGATTCCCCATGTCCATATTAGTCTAAAAACAAATTTTTATTGATATTGGTGCATGGTAACCATGACTTTGAAATTTACGTGAACTTTAATTTATGCTAATTAAATGTACACGTGATGTGCACTTGGTATGTAACTCGCTTCACGTGAAAGATGAAGAGATGCGGTTTTCAAAATTAGATTCCCCATGTCCATATTAGTCTAAAAACAAATTTTTATTGATATTGGTTCATGGTAACCATGACTTTGAAATTTACTTGAACTTTAATTTATGCTAATTAAATGTACACGTGATGTGCCCTTGGTATGTAACTCGCTTCACGTGAAAGATAAAGAGATGCGGTTTTCAAAATTAGATTCCCCATGTCCATATTAGTCTAAAAACAAATTTTTATTGATATTGCTACATGGTAACCATGACTTTGAAATTTACGTGAACTTTAATTTATGCTAATTAAATGTACACGTGATGTGCACTTGGTATGTAACTCGCTTCACGTGAAAGATAAAGAGATGCGGTTTTCAAAATTAGATTCCCCATGTCCATATTAGTCTAAAAACAAATTTTTATTGATTTGGTGCATGGTAACCATGACTTTGAAATTTACGTGAACTTTAATTTATGCTAATTAAATGTACACGTGATGAGCACTTGGTATGTAACTCGCTTCACGTGAAAGATAAAGAGATGCGGTTTTCAAAATTAGATTCCCCATGTCCATATTAGTCTAAAAACAAATTTTTATTGATATTGGTGCATGGTAACCATGACTTTGAAATTTACGTGAACTTTAATTTATGCTAATTAAATGTACACGTGATGTGCACTTGGTATGTAACTCGCTTCACGTGAAAGATGAAGAGATGCGGTTTTCAAAATTAGATTCCCCATGTCCATATTAGTCTAAAAACAAATTTTTATTGATATTGGTGCATGGTAACCATGACTTTGAAATTTACGTGAACTTTAATTTATGCTAATTAAATGTACACGTGATGTGCACTTGGTATGTAACTCGCTTCACGTGAAAGATGAAGAGATGCGGTTTTCAAAATTAGATTCCCCATGTCCATATTAGTCTAAAAACAAATTTTTATTGATATTGGTGCATGGTAAGCATGACTTTGAAATTTACGTGAACTTTAATTTATGCTAATTAAATGTACACGTGATGTGCACTTGGTATGTAACTCGCTTCACGTGAAAGATAAAGAGATGCGGTTTTCAAAATTAGATTCCCCATGTCCATATTAGTCTAAAAACATATTTTTATTGATATTGGTGCATGGTAACCATGACTTTGAAATTTACGTGAACTTTAATTTATGCTAATTAAATGTACACGTGATGTGCACTTGGTATGTAACTCGCTTCACGTGAAAGATAAAGAGATGCGGTTTTCAAAATTAGATTCCCCATGTCCATATTAGTCTAAAAACAAATTTTTATTGATATTGGTGCATGGTAACCATGACTTTGAAATTTACGTGAACTTTAATTTATGCTAATTAAATGTACACGTGATGTGCACTTGGTATGTAACTCGCTTCACGTGAAAGATAAAGAGATGCGGTTTTCAAAATTAGATTTCTCATGTCCATATTAGTCTAAAAACAAATTTTTATTGATATTGGTGCATGGTAACCATGACTTTGAAATTTACGTGAACTTTAATTTATGCTAATTAAATGTACACGTGATGTGCACTTGGTATGTAACTCGCTTCACGTGAAAGATAAAGAGATGCGGTTTTCAAAATTAGATTCCCCTTGTCCATATTAGTCTAAAAACAAATTTTTATTGATATTGGTTCATGGTAACCATGACTTTGAAATTTACGTGAACTTTAATTTATGCTAATTTAATGTACACGTGATGTGCACTTGGTATGTAACTCGCTTCACGTGAAAGATAAAGAGATGCGGTTTTCAAAATTAGATTCCTCATGTCCATATTAGTCTAAAAACAAATTTTTATTGATATTGCTTCATGGTAACCATGACTTTGAAATTTACGTGAACTTTAATTTATGCTAATTAAATGTACACGTGATGTGCACTTGGTATGTAACTCGCTTCACGTGAAAGATAAAGAGATGCGGTTATCAAAATTAGATTCCCCATGTCCATATTAGTCTAAAAACAAATTTTTATTGATATTGGTGCATGGTAACCATGACTTTGAAATTTACGTGAACTTTAATTTATGCTAATTAAATGTACACGTGATGTGCACTTGGTATGTAACTCGCTTCACGTGAAAGATAAAGAGATGCGGTTTTCAAAATTAGATTCCCCATGTCCATATTAGTCTAAAAACAAATTTTTATTGATATTGGTGCATGGTAACCATGACTTTGAAATTTACGTGAACTTTAATTTATGCTAATTAAATGTACACTTGATGTGCACTTGGTATGTAACTCGCTTCACGTGAAAGATGAAGAGATGCGGTTTTCAAAATTAGATTCCCCATGTCCATATTAGTCTAAAAACAAATTTTTATTGATATTGGTGCATGGTAACCATGACTTTGAAATTTACGTGAACTTTAATTTATGCTAATTAAATGTACACTTGATGTGCACTTGGTATGTAACTCGCTTCACGTGAAAGATGAAGAGATGCGGTTTTCAAAATTAGATTCCCCATGTCCATATTAGTCTAAAAACAAATTTTTATTGATATTGGTGCATGGTAACCATGACTTTGAAATTTACGTGAACTTTAATTTATGCTAATTAAATGTACACGTGATGTGCACTTGGTATGTAACTCGCTTCACGTGAAAGATAAAGAGATGCGGTTTTCAAAATTAGATTCCCCATGTCCATATTAGTCTAAAAACAAATTTTTATTGATATTGGTTCATTGTAACCATGACTTTGAAATTTACGTGAACTTTAATTTATGCTAATTGAATGTACACGTGATGTGCACTTGGTATGTAACTCGCTTCACGTGAAAGATAAAGAGATGCGGTTTTCAAAATTAGATTCCCCATGTCCATATTAGTCTAAAAACAAATTTTTATTGATATTGGTGCATGGTAACCATGACTTTGAAATTTACGTGAACTTTAATTTATGCTAATTAAATGTACACGTGATGTGCACTTGGTATGTAACTCGCTTAACGTGAAAGATAAAGAGATGCGGTTTTCAAAATTAGATTCCCCATGTCCATATTAGTCTAAAAACAAATTTTTATTGATATTGGTGCATGGTAACCATGACTTTGAAATTTACGTGAACTTTAATTTATGCTAATTAAATGTACACGTGATGTGCACTTGGTATGTAACTCGCTTCACGTGAAAGATGAAGAGATGCGGTTTTCAAAATTAGATTCCCCATGTCCATATTAGTCTAAAAACAAATTTTTATTGATATTGGTTCATGGTAACCATGACTTTGAAATTTACGTGAACTTTAATTTATGCTAATTAAATGTACACGTGATGTGCACTTGGTATGTAACTCGCTTCACGTGAAAGATAAAGAGATGCGGTTTTCAAAATTAGATTCCCCATGTCCATATTAGTCTAAAAACAAATTTTTATTGATTTGGTGCATGGTAACCATGACTTTGAAATTTACGTGAACTTTAATTTATGCTAATTAAATGTACACGTGATGAGCACTTGGTATGTAACTCGCTTCACGTGAAAGATAAAGAGATGCGGTTTTCAAAATTAGATTCCCCATGTCCATATTAGTCTAAAAACAAATTTTTATTGATATTGGTGCATGGTAACCATGACTTTGAAATTTACGTGAACTTTAATTTATGCTAATTAAATGTACACGTGATGTGCACTTGGTATGTAACTCGCTTCACGTGAAAGATGAAGAGATGCGGTTTTCAAAATTAGATTCCCCATGTCCATATTAGTCTAAAAACAAATTTTTATTGATATTGGTGCATGGTAACCATGACTTTGAAATTTACGTGAACTTTAATTTATGCTAATTAAATGTACACGTGATGTGCACTTGGTATGTAACTCGCTTCACGTGAAAGATGAAGAGATGCGGTTTTCAAAATTAGATTCCCCATGTCCATATTAGTCTAAAAACAAATTTTTATTGATATTGGTGCATGGTAAGCATGACTTTGAAATTTACGTGAACTTTAATTTATGCTAATTAAATGTACACGTGATGTGCACTTGGTATGTAACTCGCTTCACGTGAAAGATAAAGAGATGCGGTTTTCAAAATTAGATTCCCCATGTCCATATTAGTCTAAAAACAAATTTTTATTGATATTGGTGCATGGTAACCATGACTTTGAAATTTACGTGAACTTTAATTTATGCTAATTAAATGTACACGTGATGTGCACTTGGTATGTAACTCGCTTCACGTGAAAGATAAAGAGATGCGGTTTTCAAAATTAGATTCCCCATGTCCATATTAGTCTAAAAACAAATTTTTATTGATATTGGTGCATGGTAACCATGACTTTGAAATTTACGTGAACTTTAATTTATGCTAATTAAATGTACACGTGATGTGCAATTGGTATGTAACTCGCTTCACGTGAAAGATAAAGAGATGCGGTTTTCAAAATTAGATTCCCCATGTCCATATTAGTCTAAAAACAAATTTTTATTGATATTGGTGCATGGTAACTATGACTTTGAAATTTACGTGAACTTTAATTTATGCTAATTAAATGTACACGTGATGTGCACTTGGTATGTAACTTGCTTCACGTGAAAGATAAAGAGATGCGGTTTTCAAAATTAGATTCCCCATGTCCATATTAGTCTAAAAACAAATTTTTATTGATATTGGTTCATGGTAACCATGACTTTGAAATTTACGTGAACTTTAATTTATGCTAATTAAATGTACACGTGATGTGCACTTGGTCTGTCACTCGCTTCACGTGAAAGATAAAGAGATGCGGTTTTCAAAATTAGATTCCCCATGTCCATATTAGTCTAAAAACAAATTTTTATTGATATTGGTGCATGGTAACCATGACTTTGAAATTTACGTGAACTTTAATTTATGCTAATTAAATGTACACGTGATGTGCACTTGGTATGTAACTCGCTTCACGTGAAACATAAAGAGATGCGGTTTTCAAAATTAGATTCCCCATGTCCATATTAGTCTAAAAACAAATTTTTATTGATATTGGTGCATGGTAACCATGACTTTGAAATTTACGTGAACTTTAATTTATGCTAATTAAATGTACACGTGATGTGCACTTGGTATGTAACTCGCTTCACGTGAAAGATAAAGAGATGCGGTTTTCAAAATTAGATTCCCCATGTCCATATTAGTCTAAAAACAAATTTTTATTGATATTGGTTCATGGTAACCATGACTTTGAAATTTACGTGAACTTTAATTTATGCTAATTAAATGTACACGTGATGTGCACTTGGTATGTAACTCGCTTCACGTGAAAGATAAAGAGATGCGGTTTTCAAAATTAGATTCCCCATGTCCATATTAGTCTAAAAACAAATTTTTATTGATATTGCTTCATGGTAACCATGACTTTGAAATTTACGTGAACTTTAATTTATGCTAATTAAATGTACACGTGATGTGCACTTGGTATGTAACTCGCTTCACGTGAAAGATAAAGAGATGCGGTTTTCAAAATTAGATTCCCCATGTCCATAGTAGTCTAAAAACAAATTTTTATTGATATTGGTGCATGGTAACTATGACTTTGAAATTTACGTGAACTTTAATTTATGCTAATTAAATGTACACGTGATGTGCACTTGGTATGTAACTCGCTTAACGTGAAAGATAAAAAGATGCGGTTTTCAAAATTAGATTCCCCATGTCCATATTAGTCTAAAAACAAATTTTTATTGATATTGGTGCATGGTAACCATGACTTTGAAATTTACGTGAACTTTAATTTATGCTAATTAAATGTACACGTGATGTGCACTTGGTATGTAACTCGCTTCACGTGAAAGATGAAGAGATTCGGTTTTCAAAATTAGATTCCCCATGTCCATATTAGTCTAAAAACAAATTTTTATTGATATTGGTTCATGGTAACCATGACTTTGAAATTTACTTGAACTTTAATTTATGCTAATTAAATGTACACGTGATGTGCCCTTGGTATGTAACTCGCTTCACGTGAAAGATAAAGAGATGCGGTTTTCAAAATTAGATTCCCCATGTCCATATTAGTCTAAAAACAAATTTTTATTGATATTGCTTCATGGTAACCATGACTTTGAAATTTACGTGAACTTTAATTTATGCTAATTAAATGTACACGTGATGTGCACTTGGTATGTAACTCGCTTCACGTGAAAGATAAAGAGATGCGGTTTTCAAAATTAGATTCCCCATGTCCATATTAGTCTAAAAACAAATTTTTATTGATTTGGTGCATGGTAACCATGACTTTGAAATTTACGTGAACTTTAATTTATGCTAATTAAATGTACACGTGATGAGCACTTGGTATGTAACTCGCTTCACGTGAAAGATAAAGAGATGCGGTTTTCAAAATTAGATTCCCCATGTCCATATTAGTCTAAAAACAAATTTTTATTGATATTGCTTCATGGTAACCATGACTTTGAAATTTACGTGAACTTTAATTTATGCTAATTAAATGTACACGTGATGTGCACTTGGTATGTAACTCGCTTCACGTGAAAGATGAAGAGATGCGGTTTTCAAAATTAGATTCCCCATGTCCATATTAGTCTAAAAACAAATTTTTATTGATATTGGTTCATGGTAACCATGACTTTGAAATTTACTTGAACTTTAATTTATGCTAATTAAATGTACACGTGATGTGCCCTTGGTATGTAACTCGCTTCACGTGAAAGATAAAGAGATGCGGTTTTCAAAATTAGATTCCCCATGTCCATATTAGTCTAAAAACAAATTTTTATTGATATTGCTTCATGGTAACCATGACTTTGAAATTTACGTGAACTTTAATTTATGCTAATTAAATGTACACGTGATGTGCACTTGGTATGTAACTCGCTTCACGTGAAAGATAAAGAGATGCGGTTATCAAAATTAGATTCCCCATGTCCATATTAGTCTAAAAACAATTTTTTATTGATATTGGTGCATGGTAACCATGACTTTGAAATTTACGTGAACTTTAATTTATGCTAATTAAATGTACACGTGATGTGCACTTGGTATGTAACTCGCTTCACGTGAAAGATAAAGAGATGCGGTTTTCAAAATTAGATTCCCCATGTCCATATTAGTCTAAAAACAAATTTTTATTGATATTGGTGCATGGTAACCATGACTTTGAAATTTACGTGAACTTTAATTTATGCTAATTAAATGTACACTTGATGTGCACTTGGTATGTAACTCGCTTCACGTGAAAGATGAAGAGATGCGGTTTTCAAAATTAGATTCCCCATGTCCATATTAGTCTAAAAACAAATTTTTATTGATATTGGTGCATGGTAACCATGACTTTGAAATTTACGTGAACTTTAATTTATGCTAATTAAATGTACACGTGATGTGCACTTGGTATGTAACTCGCTTCACGTGAAAGATAAAGAGATGCGGTTTTCAAAATTAGATTCCCCATGTCCATATTAGTCTAAAAACAAATTTTTATTGATATTGGTGCATGGTAACCATGACTTTGAAATTTACGTGAACTTTAATTTATGCTAATTAAATGTACACGTGATGTGCACTTGGTATGTAACTCGCTTCACGTGAAAGATAAAGAGATGCGGTTTTCAAAATTAGATTCCCCATGTCCATATTAGTCTAAAAACAAATTTTTATTGATATTGGTTCATTGTAACCATGACTTTGAAATTTACGTGAACTTTAATTTATGCTAATTGAATGTACACGTGATGTGCACTTGGTATGTAACTCGCTTCACGTGAAAGATAAAGAGATGCGGTTTTCAAAATTAGATTCCCCATGTCCATATTAGTCTAAAAACATATTTTTATTGATATTGGTGCATGGTAACCATGACTTTGAAATTTACGTGAACTTTAATTTATGCTAACTAAATGTACACGTGATGTGCACTTGGTATGTAACTCGCTTCACGTGAAAGATAAAGAGATGCGGTTTTCAAAATTAGATTCCCCATGTCCATATTAGTCTAAAAACAAATTTTTATTGATATTGGTGCATGGTAACCATGACTTTGAAATTTACGTGAACTTTAATTTATGCTAATTAAATGTACACGTGATGTGCACTTGGTATGTAACTCGCTTCACGTGAAAGATGAAGAGATGCGGTTTTCAAAATTAGATTCCCCATGTCCATATTAGTCTAAAAACAAATTTTTATTGATATTGGTGCATGGTAAGCATGACTTTGAAATTTACGTGAACTTTAATTTATGCTAATTAAATGTACACGTGATGTGCACTTGGTATGTAACTCGCTTCACGTGAAAGATAAAGAGATGCGGTTTTCAAAATTAGATTCCCCATGTCCATATTAGTCTAAAAACATATTTTTATTGATATTGGTGCATGGTAACCATGACTTTGAAATTTACGTGAACTTTAATTTATGCTAATTAAATGTACACGTGATGTGCACTTGGTATGTAACTCGCTTCACGTGAAAGATAAAGAGATGCGGTTTTCAAAATTAGATTCCCCATGTCCATATTAGTCTAAAAACAAATTTTTATTGATATTGGTGCATGGTAACCATGACTTTGAAATTTACGTGAACTTTAATTTATGCTAATTAAATGTACACGTGATGTGCACTTGGTATGTAACTCGCTTCACGTGAAAGATAAAGAGATGCGGTTTTCAAAATTAGATTTCTCATGTCCATATTAGTCTAAAAACAAATTTTTATTGATATTGGTGCATGGTAACCATGACTTTGAAATTTACGTGAACTTTAATTTATGCTAATTAAATGTACACGTGATGTGCACTTGGTATGTAACTCGCTTCACGTGAAAGATAAAGAGATGCGGTTTTCAAAATTAGATTCCCCATGTCCATATTAGTCTAAAAACAAATTTTTATTGATATTGGTTCATGGTAACCATGACTTTGAAATTTACGTGAACTTTAATTTATGCTAATTTAATGTACACGTGATGTGCACTTGGTATGTAACTCGCTTCACGTGAAAGATAAAGAGATGCGGTTTTCAAAATTAGATTCCTCATGTCCATATTAGTCTAAAAACAAATTTTTATTGATATTGCTTCATGGTAACCATGACTTTGAAATTTACGTGAACTTTAATTTATGCTAATTAAATGTACACGTGATGTGCACTTGGTATGTAACTCGCTTCACGTGAAAGATAAAGAGATGCGGTTATCAAAATTAGATTCCCCATGTCCATATTAGTCTAAAAACAAATTTTTATTGATATTGGTGCATGGTAACCATGACTTTGAAATTTACGTGAACTTTAATTTATGCTAATTAAATGTACACGTGATGTGCACTTGGTATGTAACTCGCTTCACGTGAAAGATAAAGAGATGCGGTTTTCAAAATTAGATTCCCCATGTCCATATTAGTCTAAAAACAAATTTTTATTGATATTGGTGCATGGTAACCATGACTTTGAAATTTACGTGAACTTTAATTTATGCTAATTAAATGTACACTTGATGTGCACTTGGTATGTAACTCGCTTCACGTGAAAGATGAAGAGATGCGGTTTTCAAAATTAGATTCCCCATGTCCATATTAGTCTAAAAACAAATTTTTATTGATATTGGTGCATGGTAACCATGACTTTGAAATTTACGTGAACTTTAATTTATGCTAATTAAATGTACACGTGATGTGCACTTGGTATGTAACTCGCTTCACGTGAAAGATAAAGAGATGCGGTTTTCAAAATTAGATTCCTCATGTCCATATTAGTCTAAAAACAAATTTTTATTGATATTGGTTCATGGTAACCATGACTTTGAAATTTACGTGAACTTTAATTTATGCTAATTAAATGTACACGTGATGTGCACTTGGTATGTAACTCGCTTCACGTGAAAGATAAAGAGATGCGGTTTTCAAAATTAGATTCCCCATGTCCATATTAGTCTAAAAACAAATTTTTATTGATATTGGTTCATTGTAACCATGACTTTGAAATTTACGTGAACTTTAATTTATGCTAATTGAATGTACACGTGATGTGCACTTGGTATGTAACTCGCTT
The DNA here is from genome assembly GCA_964057225.1 of Auanema rhodensis. NCBI lineage: Eukaryota > Metazoa > Nematoda > Chromadorea > Rhabditida > Rhabditidae > Auanema > Auanema rhodense. Next base: position 136,758 of record OZ059899.1, on the reverse strand, counting down.
CACGTGAAAGATAAAGAGATGCGGTTTTCAAAATTAGATTCCCCATGTCCATATTAGTCTAAAAACAAATTTTTATTGATATTGGTGCATGGTAACCATGACTTTGAAATTTACGTGAACTTTAATTTATGCTAATTAAATGTACACGTGATGTGCACTTGGTATGTAACTCGCTTAACGTGAAAGATAAAGAGATGCGGTTTTCAAAATTAGATTCCCCATGTCCATATTAGTCTAAAAACAAATTTTTATTGATATTGGTGCATGGTAACCATGACTTTGAAATTTACGTGAACTTTAATTTATGCTAATTAAATGTACACGTGATGTGCACTTGGTATGTAACTCGCTTCACGTGAAAGATGAAGAGATGCGGTTTTCAAAATTAGATTCCCCATGTCCATATTAGTCTAAAAACAAATTTTTATTGATATTGGTTCATGGTAACCATGACTTTGAAATTTACGTGAACTTTAATTTATGCTAATTAAATGTACACGTGATGTGCACTTGGTATGTAACTCGCTTCACGTGAAAGATAAAGAGATGCGGTTTTCAAAATTAGATTCCCCATGTCCATATTAGTCTAAAAACAAATTTTTATTGATTTGGTGCATGGTAACCATGACTTTGAAATTTACGTGAACTTTAATTTATGCTAATTAAATGTACACGTGATGAGCACTTGGTATGTAACTCGCTTCACGTGAAAGATAAAGAGATGCGGTTTTCAAAATTAGATTCCCCATGTCCATATTAGTCTAAAAACAAATTTTTATTGATATTGGTGCATGGTAACCATGACTTTGAAATTTACGTGAACTTTAATTTATGCTAATTAAATGTACACGTGATGTGCACTTGGTATGTAACTCGCTTCACGTGAAAGATGAAGAGATGCGGTTTTCAAAATTAGATTCCCCATGTCCATATTAGTCTAAAAACAAATTTTTATTGATATTGGTGCATGGTAACCATGACTTTGAAATTTACGTGAACTTTAATTTATGCTAATTAAATGTACACGTGATGTGCACTTGGTATGTAACTCGCTTCACGTGAAAGATGAAGAGATGCGGTTTTCAAAATTAGATTCCCCATGTCCATATTAGTCTAAAAACAAATTTTTATTGATATTGGTGCATGGTAAGCATGACTTTGAAATTTACGTGAACTTTAATTTATGCTAATTAAATGTACACGTGATGTGCACTTGGTATGTAACTCGCTTCACGTGAAAGATAAAGAGATGCGGTTTTCAAAATTAGATTCCCCATGTCCATATTAGTCTAAAAACAAATTTTTATTGATATTGGTGCATGGTAACCATGACTTTGAAATTTACGTGAACTTTAATTTATGCTAATTAAATGTACACGTGATGTGCACTTGGTATGTAACTCGCTTCACGTGAAAGATAAAGAGATGCGGTTTTCAAAATTAGATTCCCCATGTCCATATTAGTCTAAAAACAAATTTTTATTGATATTGGTGCATGGTAACTATGACTTTGAAATTTACGTGAACTTTAATTTATGCTAATTAAATGTACACGTGATGTGCACTTGGTATGTAACTTGCTTCACGTGAAAGATAAAGAGATGCGGTTTTCAAAATTAGATTCCCCATGTCCATATTAGTCTAAAAACAAATTTTTATTGATATTGGTTCATGGTAACCATGACTTTGAAATTTACGTGAACTTTAATTTATGCTAATTAAATGTACACGTGATGTGCACTTGGTCTGTCACTCGCTTCACGTGAAAGATAAAGAGATGCGGTTTTCAAAATTAGATTCCCCATGTCCATATTAGTCTAAAAACAAATTTTTATTGATATTGGTGCATGGTAACCATGACTTTGAAATTTACGTGAACTTTAATTTATGCTAATTAAATGTACACGTGATGTGCACTTGGTATGTAACTCGCTTCACGTGAAACATAAAGAGATGCGGTTTTCAAAATTAGATTCCCCATGTCCATATTAGTCTAAAAACAAATTTTTATTGATATTGGTGCATGGTAACCATGACTTTGAAATTTACGTGAACTTTAATTTATGCTAATTAAATGTACACGTGATGTGCACTTGGTATGTAACTCGCTTCACGTGAAAGATAAAGAGATGCGGTTTTCAAAATTAGATTCCCCATGTCCATATTAGTCTAAAAACAAATTTTTATTGATATTGGTGCATGGTAACCATGACTTTGAAATTTACGTGAACTTTAATTTATGCTAATTAAATGTACACTTGATGTGCACTTGGTATGTAACTCGCTTCACGTGAAAGATGAAGAGATGCGGTTTTCAAAATTAGATTCCCCATGTCCATATTAGTCTAAAAACAAATTTTTATTGATATTGGTGCATGGTAACCATGACTTTGAAATTTACGTGAACTTTAATTTATGCTAATTAAATGTACACGTGATGTGCACTTGGTATGTAACTCGCTTCACGTGAAAGATAAAGAGATGCGGTTTTCAAAATTAGATTCCCCATGTCCATATTAGTCTAAAAACAAATTTTTATTGATATTGGTGCATGGTAACCATGACTTTGAAATTTACGTGAACTTTAATTTATGCTAATTAAATGTACACGTGATGTGCACTTGGTATGTAACTCGCTTCACGTGAAAGATAAAGAGATGCGGTTTTCAAAATTAGATTCCCCATGTCCATATTAGTCTAAAAACAAATTTTTATTGATATTGGTTCATTGTAACCATGACTTTGAAATTTACGTGAACTTTAATTTATGCTAATTGAATGTACACGTGATGTGCACTTGGTATGTAACTCGCTTCACGTGAAAGATAAAGAGATGCGGTTTTCAAAATTAGATTCCCCATGTCCATATTAGTCTAAAAACATATTTTTATTGATATTGGTGCATGGTAACCATGACTTTGAAATTTACGTGAACTTTAATTTATGCTAATTAAATGTACACGTGATGTGCACTTGGTATGTAACTCGCTTCACGTGAAAGATAAAGAGATGCGGTTTTCAAAATTAGATTCCCCATGTCCATATTAGTCTAAAAACAAATTTTTATTGATATTGGTGCATGGTAACCATGACTTTGAAATTTACGTGAACTTTAATTTATGCTAATTAAATGTACACGTGATGTGCACTTGGTATGTAACTCGCTTCACGTGAAAGATGAAGAGATGCGGTTTTCAAAATTAGATTCCCCATGTCCATATTAGTCTAAAAACAAATTTTTATTGATATTGGTGCATGGTAAGCATGACTTTGAAATTTACGTGAACTTTAATTTATGCTAATTAAATGTACACGTGATGTGCACTTGGTATGTAACTCGCTTCACGTGAAAGATAAAGAGATGCGGTTTTCAAAATTAGATTCCCCATGTCCATATTAGTCTAAAAACATATTTTTATTGATATTGGTGCATGGTAACCATGACTTTGAAATTTACGTGAACTTTAATTTATGCTAATTAAATGTACACGTGATGTGCACTTGGTATGTAACTCGCTTCACGTGAAAGATAAAGAGATGCGGTTTTCAAAATTAGATTCCCCATGTCCATATTAGTCTAAAAACAAATTTTTATTGATATTGGTGCATGGTAACCATGACTTTGAAATTTACGTGAACTTTAATTTATGCTAATTAAATGTACACGTGATGTGCACTTGGTATGTAACTCGCTTCACGTGAAAGATAAAGAGATGCGGTTTTCAAAATTAGATTTCTCATGTCCATATTAGTCTAAAAACAAATTTTTATTGATATTGGTGCATGGTAACCATGACTTTGAAATTTACGTGAACTTTAATTTATGCTAATTAAATGTACACGTGATGTGCACTTGGTATGTAACTCGCTTCACGTGAAAGATAAAGAGATGCGGTTTTCAAAATTAGATTCCCCATGTCCATATTAGTCTAAAAACAAATTTTTATTGATATTGGTTCATGGTAACCATGACTTTGAAATTTACGTGAACTTTAATTTATGCTAATTTAATGTACACGTGATGTGCACTTGGTATGTAACTCGCTTCACGTGAAAGATAAAGAGATGCGGTTTTCAAAATTAGATTCCTCATGTCCATATTAGTCTAAAAACAAATTTTTATTGATATTGCTTCATGGTAACCATGACTTTGAAATTTACGTGAACTTTAATTTATGCTAATTAAATGTACACGTGATGTGCACTTGGTATGTAACTCGCTTCACGTGAAAGATAAAGAGATGCGGTTATCAAAATTAGATTCCCCATGTCCATATTAGTCTAAAAACAAATTTTTATTGATATTGGTGCATGGTAACCATGACTTTGAAATTTACGTGAACTTTAATTTATGCTAATTAAATGTACACGTGATGTGCACTTGGTATGTAACTCGCTTCACGTGAAAGATAAAGAGATGCGGTTTTCAAAATTAGATTCCCCATGTCCATATTAGTCTAAAAACAAATTTTTATTGATATTGGTGCATGGTAACCATGACTTTGAAATTTACGTGAACTTTAATTTATGCTAATTAAATGTACACTTGATGTGCACTTGGTATGTAACTCGCTTCACGTGAAAGATGAAGAGATGCGGTTTTCAAAATTAGATTCCCCATGTCCATATTAGTCTAAAAACAAATTTTTATTGATATTGGTGCATGGTAACCATGACTTTGAAATTTACGTGAACTTTAATTTATGCTAATTAAATGTACACTTGATGTGCACTTGGTATGTAACTCGCTTCACGTGAAAGATGAAGAGATGCGGTTTTCAAAATTAGATTCCCCATGTCCATATTAGTCTAAAAACAAATTTTTATTGATATTGGTGCATGGTAACCATGACTTTGAAATTTACGTGAACTTTAATTTATGCTAATTAAATGTACACGTGATGTGCACTTGGTATGTAACTCGCTTCACGTGAAAGATAAAGAGATGCGGTTTTCAAAATTAGATTCCCCATGTCCATATTAGTCTAAAAACAAATTTTTATTGATATTGGTTCATTGTAACCATGACTTTGAAATTTACGTGAACTTTAATTTATGCTAATTGAATGTACACGTGATGTGCACTTGGTATGTAACTCGCTTCACGTGAAAGATAAAGAGATGCGGTTTTCAAAATTAGATTCCCCATGTCCATATTAGTCTAAAAACAAATTTTTATTGATATTGGTGCATGGTAACCATGACTTTGAAATTTACGTGAACTTTAATTTATGCTAATTAAATGTACACGTGATGTGCACTTGGTATGTAACTCGCTTAACGTGAAAGATAAAGAGATGCGGTTTTCAAAATTAGATTCCCCATGTCCATATTAGTCTAAAAACAAATTTTTATTGATATTGGTGCATGGTAACCATGACTTTGAAATTTACGTGAACTTTAATTTATGCTAATTAAATGTACACGTGATGTGCACTTGGTATGTAACTCGCTTCACGTGAAAGATGAAGAGATGCGGTTTTCAAAATTAGATTCCCCATGTCCATATTAGTCTAAAAACAAATTTTTATTGATATTGGTTCATGGTAACCATGACTTTGAAATTTACGTGAACTTTAATTTATGCTAATTAAATGTACACGTGATGTGCACTTGGTATGTAACTCGCTTCACGTGAAAGATAAAGAGATGCGGTTTTCAAAATTAGATTCCCTATGTCCATATTAGTCTAAAAACAAATTTTTATTGATTTGGTGCATGGTAACCATGACTTTGAAATTTACGTGAACTTTAATTTATGCTAATTAAATGTACACGTGATGAGCACTTGGTATGTAACTCGCTTCACGTGAAAGATAAAGAGATGCGGTTTTCAAAATTAGATTCCCCATGTCCATATTAGTCTAAAAACAAATTTTTATTGATATTGGTGCATGGTAACCATGACTTTGAAATTTACGTGAACTTTAATTTATGCTAATTAAATGTACACGTGATGTGCACTTGGTATGTAACTCGCTTCACGTGAAAGATGAAGAGATGCGGTTTTCAAAATTAGATTCCCCATGTCCATATTAGTCTAAAAACAAATTTTTATTGATATTGGTGCATGGTAACCATGACTTTGAAATTTACGTGAACTTTAATTTATGCTAATTAAATGTACACGTGATGTGCACTTGGTATGTAACTCGCTTCACGTGAAAGATGAAGAGATGCGGTTTTCAAAATTAGATTCCCCATGTCCATATTAGTCTAAAAACAAATTTTTATTGATATTGGTGCATGGTAAGCATGACTTTGAAATTTACGTGAACTTTAATTTATGCTAATTAAATGTACACGTGATGTGCACTTGGTATGTAACTCGCTTCACGTGAAAGATAAAGAGATGCGGTTTTCAAAATTAGATTCCCCATGTCCATATTAGTCTAAAAACAAATTTTTATTGATATTGGTGCATGGTAACCATGACTTTGAAATTTACGTGAACTTTAATTTATGCTAATTAAATGTACACGTGATGTGCACTTGGTATGTAACTCGCTTCACGTGAAAGATAAAGAGATGCGGTTTTCAAAATTAGATTCCCCATGTCCATATTAGTCTAAAAACAAATTTTTATTGATATTGGTGCATGGTAACCATGACTTTGAAATTTACGTGAACTTTAATTTATGCTAATTAAATGTACACGTGATGTGCAATTGGTATGTAACTCGCTTCACGTGAAAGATAAAGAGATGCGGTTTTCAAAATTAGATTCCCCATGTCCATATTAGTCTAAAAACAAATTTTTATTGATATTGGTGCATGGTAACTATGACTTTGAAATTTACGTGAACTTTAATTTATGCTAATTAAATGTACACGTGATGTGCACTTGGTATGTAACTTGCTTCACGTGAAAGATAAAGAGATGCGGTTTTCAAAATTAGATTCCCCATGTCCATATTAGTCTAAAAACAAATTTTTATTGATATTGGTTCATGGTAACCATGACTTTGAAATTTACGTGAACTTTAATTTATGCTAATTAAATGTACACGTGATGTGCACTTGGTCTGTCACTCGCTTCACGTGAAAGATAAAGAGATGCGGTTTTCAAAATTAGATTCCCCATGTCCATATTAGTCTAAAAACAAATTTTTATTGATATTGGTGCATGGTAACCATGACTTTGAAATTTACGTGAACTTTAATTTATGCTAATTAAATGTACACGTGATGTGCACTTGGTATGTAACTCGCTTCACGTGAAACATAAAGAGATGCGGTTTTCAAAATTAGATTCCCCATGTCCATATTAGTCTAAAAACAAATTTTTATTGATATTGGTGCATGGTAACCATGACTTTGAAATTTACGTGAACTTTAATTTATGCTAATTAAATGTACACGTGATGTGCACTTGGTATGTAACTCGCTTCACGTGAAAGATAAAGAGATGCGGTTTTCAAAATTAGATTCCCCATGTCCATATTAGTCTAAAAACAAATTTTTATTGATATTGGTTCATGGTAACCATGACTTTGAAATTTACGTGAACTTTAATTTATGCTAATTAAATGTACACGTGATGTGCACTTGGTATGTAACTCGCTTCACGTGAAAGATAAAGAGATGCGGTTTTCAAAATTAGATTCCCCATGTCCATATTAGTCTAAAAACAAATTTTTATTGATATTGCTTCATGGTAACCATGACTTTGAAATTTACGTGAACTTTAATTTATGCTAATTAAATGTACACGTGATGTGCACTTGGTATGTAACTCGCTTCACGTGAAAGATAAAGAGATGCGGTTTTCAAAATTAGATTCCCCATGTCCATAGTAGTCTAAAAACAAATTTTTATTGATATTGGTGCATGGTAACTATGACTTTGAAATTTACGTGAACTTTAATTTATGCTAATTAAATGTACACGTGATGTGCACTTGGTATGTAACTCGCTTAACGTGAAAGATAAAAAGATGCGGTTTTCAAAATTAGATTCCCCATGTCCATATTAGTCTAAAAACAAATTTTTATTGATATTGGTGCATGGTAACCATGACTTTGAAATTTACGTGAACTTTAATTTATGCTAATTAAATGTACACGTGATGTGCACTTGGTATGTAACTCGCTTCACGTGAAAGATGAAGAGATTCGGTTTTCAAAATTAGATTCCCCATGTCCATATTAGTCTAAAAACAAATTTTTATTGATATTGGTTCATGGTAACCATGACTTTGAAATTTACTTGAACTTTAATTTATGCTAATTAAATGTACACGTGATGTGCCCTTGGTATGTAACTCGCTTCACGTGAAAGATAAAGAGATGCGGTTTTCAAAATTAGATTCCCCATGTCCATATTAGTCTAAAAACAAATTTTTATTGATATTGCTTCATGGTAACCATGACTTTGAAATTTACGTGAACTTTAATTTATGCTAATTAAATGTACACGTGATGTGCACTTGGTATGTAACTCGCTTCACGTGAAAGATAAAGAGATGCGGTTTTCAAAATTAGATTCCCCATGTCCATATTAGTCTAAAAACAAATTTTTATTGATTTGGTGCATGGTAACCATAACTTTGAAATTTACGTGAACTTTAATTTATGCTAATTAAATGTACACGTGATGAGCACTTGGTATGTAACTCGCTTCACGTGAAAGATAAAGAGATGCGGTTTTCAAAATTAGATTCCCCATGTCCATATTAGTCTAAAAACAAATTTTTATTGATATTGCTTCATGGTAACCATGACTTTGAAATTTACGTGAACTTTAATTTATGCTAATTAAATGTACACGTGATGTGCACTTGGTATGTAACTCGCTTCACGTGAAAGATGAAGAGATGCGGTTTTCAAAATTAGATTCCCCATGTCCATATTAGTCTAAAAACAAATTTTTATTGATATTGGTTCATGGTAACCATGACTTTGAAATTTACTTGAACTTTAATTTATGCTAATTAAATGTACACGTGATGTGCCCTTGGTATGTAACTCGCTTCACGTGAAAGATAAAGAGATGCGGTTTTCAAAATTAGATTCCCCATGTCCATATTAGTCTAAAAACAAATTTTTATTGATATTGCTTCATGGTAACCATGACTTTGAAATTTACGTGAACTTTAATTTATGCTAATTAAATGTACACGTGATGTGCACTTGGTATGTAACTCGCTTCACGTGAAAGATAAAGAGATGCGGTTATCAAAATTAGATTCCCCATGTCCATATTAGTCTAAAAACAATTTTTTATTGATATTGGTGCATGGTAACCATGACTTTGAAATTTACGTGAACTTTAATTTATGCTAATTAAATGTACACGTGATGTGCACTTGGTATGTAACTCGCTTCACGTGAAAGATAAAGAGATGCGGTTTTCAAAATTAGATTCCCCATGTCCATATTAGTCTAAAAACAAATTTTTATTGATATTGGTGCATGGTAACCATGACTTTGAAATTTACGTGAACTTTAATTTATGCTAATTAAATGTACACTTGATGTGCACTTGGTATGTAACTCGCTTCACGTGAAAGATGAAGAGATGCGGTTTTCAAAATTAGATTCCCCATGTCCATATTAGTCTAAAAACAAATTTTTATTGATATTGGTGCATGGTAACCATGACTTTGAAATTTACGTGAACTTTAATTTATGCTAATTAAATGTACACGTGATGTGCACTTGGTATGTAACTCGCTTCACGTGAAAGATAAAGAGATGCGGTTTTCAAAATTAGATTCCCCATGTCCATATTAGTCTAAAAACAAATTTTTATTGATATTGGTGCATGGTAACCATGACTTTGAAATTTACGTGAACTTTAATTTATGCTAATTAAATGTACACGTGATGTGCACTTGGTATGTAACTCGCTTCACGTGAAAGATAAAGAGATGCGGTTTTCAAAATTAGATTCCCCATGTCCATATTAGTCTAAAAACAAATTTTTATTGATATTGGTTCATTGTAACCATGACTTTGAAATTTACGTGAACTTTAATTTATGCTAATTGAATGTACACGTGATGTGCACTTGGTATGTAACTCGCTTCACGTGAAAGATAAAGAGATGCGGTTTTCAAAATTAGATTCCCCATGTCCATATTAGTCTAAAAACAAATTTTTATTGATATTGGTGCATGGTAACCATGACTTTGAAATTTACGTGAACTTTAATTTATGCTAATTAAATGTACACGTGATGTGCACTTGGTATGTAACTCGCTTAACGTGAAAGATAAAGAGATGCGGTTTTCAAAATTAGATTCCCCATGTCCATATTAGTCTAAAAACAAATTTTTATTGATATTGGTGCATGGTAACCATGACTTTGAAATTTACGTGAACTTTAATTTATGCTAATTAAATGTACACGTGATGTGCACTTGGTATGTAACTCGCTTCACGTGAAAGATGAAGAGATGCGGTTTTCAAAATTAGATTCCCCATGTCCATATTAGTCTAAAAACAAATTTTTATTGATATTGGTTCATGGTAACCATGACTTTGAAATTTACTTGAACTTTAATTTATGCTAATTAAATGTACACGTGATGTGCCCTTGGTATGTAACTCGCTTCACGTGAAAGATAAAGAGATGCGGTTTTCAAAATTAGATTCCCCATGTCCATATTAGTCTAAAAACAAATTTTTATTGATATTGCTTCATGGTAACCATGACTTTGAAATTTACGTGAACTTTAATTTATGCTAATTAAATGTACACGTGATGTGCACTTGGTATGTAACTCGCTTCACGTGAAAGATAAAGAGATGCGGTTTTCAAAATTAGATTCCCCATGTCCATATTAGTCTAAAAACAAATTTTTATTGATTTGGTGCATGGTATCCATGACTTTGAAATTTACGTGAACTTTAATTTATGCTAATTAAATGTACACGTGATGAGCACTTGGTATGTAACTCGCTTCACGTGAAAGATAAAGAGATGCGGTTTTCAAAATTAGATTCCCCATGTCCATATTAGTCTAAAAACAAATTTTTATTGATATTGCTTCATGGTAACCATGACTTTGAAATTTACGTGAACTTTAATTTATGCTAATTAAATGTACACGTGATGTGCACTTGGTATGTAACTCGCTTCACGTGAAAGATGAAGAGATGCGGTTTTCAAAATTAGATTCCCCATGTCCATATTAGTCTAAAAACAAATTTTTATTGATATTGGTTCATGGTAACCATGACTTTGAAATTTACGTGAACTTTAATTTATGCTAATTAAATGTACACGTGATGTGCACTTGGTATGTAACTCGCTTCACGTGAAAGATAAAGAGATGCGGTTTTCAAAATTAGATTCCCCATGTCCATATTAGTCTAAAAACAAATTTTTATTGATATTGGTGCATGGTAACCATGACTTTGAAATTTACGTGAACTTTAATTTATGCTAATTAAATGTACACGTGATGTGCACTTGGTATGTAACTCGCTTCACGTGAAAGATAAAGAGATGCGGTTTTCAAAATTAGATTCCCCATGTCCATATTAGTCTAAAAACAAATTTTTATTGATATTGGTGCATGGTAACTATGACTTTGAAATTTACGTGAACTTTAATTTATGCTAATTAAATGTACACGTGATGTGCACTTGGTATGTAACTTGCTTCACGTGAAAGATAAAGAGATGCGGTTTTCAAAATTAGATTCCCCATGTCCATATTAGTCTAAAAACAAATTTTTATTGATATTGGTTCATGGTAACCATGACTTTGAAATTTACGTGAACTTTAATTTATGCTAATTAAATGTACACGTGATGTGCACTTGGTCTGTCACTCGCTTCACGTGAAAGATAAAGAGATGCGGTTTTCAAAATTAGATTCCCCATGTCCATATTAGTCTAAAAACAAATTTTTATTGATATTGGTGCATGGTAACCATGACTTTGAAATTTACGTGAACTTTAATTTATGCTAATTAAATGTACACGTGATGTGCACTTGGTATGTAATTCGCTTCACGTGAAACATAAAGAGATGCGGTTTTCAAAATTAGATTCCCCATGTCCATATTAGTCTAAAAACAAATTTTTATTGATATTGATGCATGGTAACCATGACTTTGAAATTTACGTGAACTTTAATTTATGCTAATTAAATGTACACGTGATGTGCACTTGGTATGTAACTCGCTTCACGTGAAAGATAAAGAGATGCGGTTTTCAAAATTAGATTCCCCATGTCCATATTAGTCTAAAAACAAATTTTTATTGATATTGGTTCATGGTAACCATGACTTTGAAATTTACGTGAACTTTAATTTATGCTAATTAAATGTACACGTGATGTGCACTTGGTATGTAACTCGCTTCACGTGAAAGATAAAGAGATGCGGTTTTCAAAATTAGATTCCCCATGTCCATATTAGTCTAAAAACAAATTTTTATTGATATTGGTGCATGGTAACCATGACTTTGAAATTTACGTGAACTTTAATTTATGCTAATTAAATGTACACGTGATGTGCACTTGGTATGTAACTCGCTTAACGTGAAAGATAAAGAGATGCGGTTTTCAAAATTAGATTCCCCATGTCCATATTAGTCTAAAAACAAATTTTTATTGATATTGGTGCATGGTAACCATGACTTTGAAATTTACGTGAACTTTAATTTATGCTAATTAAATGTACACGTGATGTGCACTTGGTATGTAACTCGCTTCACGTGAAAGATGAAGAGATGCGGTTTTCAAAATTAGATTCCCCATGTCCATATTAGTCTAAAAACAAATTTTTATTGATATTGGTTCATGGTAACCATGACTTTGAAATTTACTTGAACTTTAATTTATGCTAATTAAATGTACACGTGATGTGCCCTTGGTATGTAACTCGCTTCACGTGAAAGATAAAGAGATGCGGTTTTCAAAATTAGATTCCCCATGTCCATATTAGTCTAAAAACAAATTTTTATTGATATTGCTTCATGGTAACCATGACTTTGAAATTTACGTGAACTTTAATTTATGCTAATTAAATGTACACGTGATGTGCACTTGGTATGTAACTCGCTTCACGTGAAAGATAAAGAGATGCGGTTTTCAAAATTAGATTCCCCATGTCCATATTAGTCTAAAAACAAATTTTTATTGATTTGGTGCATGGTAACCATGACTTTGAAATTTACGTGAACTTTAATTTATGCTAATTAAATGTACACGTGATGAGCACTTGGTATGTAACTCGCTTCACGTGAAAGATAAAGAGATGCGGTTTTCAAAATTAGATTCCCCATGTCCATATTAGTCTAAAAACAAATTTTTATTGATATTGCTTCATGGTAACCATGACTTTGAAATTTACGTGAACTTTAATTTATGCTAATTAAATGTACACGTGATGTGCACTTGGTATGTAACTCGCTTCACGTGAAAGATGAAGAGATGCGGTTTTCAAAATTAGATTCCCCATGTCCATATTAGTCTAAAAACAAATTTTTATTGATATTGGTTCATGGTAACCATGACTTTGAAATTTACTTGAACTTTAATTTATGCTAATTAAATGTACACGTGATGTGCACTTGGTATGTAACTCGCTTCACGTGAAAGATGAAGAGATGCGGTTTTCAAAATTAGATTCCCCATGTCCATATTAGTCTAAAAACAAATTTTTATTGATATTGGTGCATGGTAACCATGACTTTGAAATTTACGTGAACTTTAATTTATGCTAATTAAATGTACACGTGATGTGCACTTGGTATGTAACTCGCTTCACGTGAAAGATGAAGAGATGCGGTTTTCAAAATTAGATTCCCCATGTCCATATTAGTCTAAAAACAAATTTTTATTGATATTGGTGCATGGTAAGCATGACTTTGAAATTTACGTGAACTTTAATTTATGCTAATTAAATGTACACGTGATGTGCACTTGGTATGTAACTCGCTTCACGTGAAAGATAAAGAGATGCGGTTTTCAAAATTAGATTCCCCATGTCCATATTAGTCTAAAAACAAATTTTTATTGATATTGGTGCATGGTAACCATGACTTTGAAATTTACGTGAACTTTAATTTATGCTAATTAAATGTACACGTGATGTGCACTTGGTATGTAACTCGCTTCACGTGAAAGATAAAGAGATGCGGTTTTCAAAATTAGATTCCCCATGTCCATATTAGTCTAAAAACAAATTTTTATTGATATTGGTGCATGGTAACCATGACTTTGAAATTTACGTGAACTTTAATTTATGCTAATTAAATGTACACGTGATGTGCACTTGGTATGTAACTCGCTTCACGTGAAACATAAAGAGATGCGGTTTTCAAAATTAGATTCCCCATGTCCATATTAGTCTAAAAACAAATTTTTATTGATATTGGTTCATGGTAACCATGACTTTGAAATTTACGTGAACTTTAATTTATGCTAATTAAATGTACACGTGATGTGCACTTGGTCTGTCACTCGCTTCACGTGAAAGATAAAGAGATGCGGTTTTCAAAATTAGATTCCCCATGTCCATATTAGTCTAAAAACAAATTTTTATTGATATTGGTGCATGGTAACCATGACTTTGAAATTTACGTGAACTTTAATTTATGCTAATTAAATGTACACGTGATGTGCACTTGGTATGTAACTCGCTTCACGTGAAACATAAAGAGATGCGGTTTTCAAAATTAGATTCCCCATGTCCATATTAGTCTAAAAACAAATTTTTATTGATATTGGTGCATGGTAACCATGACTTTGAAATTTACGTGAACTTTAATTTATGCTAATTAAATGTACACGTGATGTGCACTTGGTATGTAACTCGCTTCACGTGAAAGATAAAGAGATGCGGTTTTCAAAATTAGATTCCCCATGTCCATATTAGTCTAAAAACAAATTTTTATTGATATTGGTTCATGGTAACCATGACTTTGAAATTTACGTGAACTTTAATTTATGCTAATTAAATGTACACGTGATGTGCACTTGGTATGTAACTCGCTTCACGTGAAAGATAAAGAGATGCGGTTTTCAAAATTAGATTCCCCATGTCCATATTAGTCTAAAAACAAATTTTTATTGATATTGGTGCATGGTAACCATGACTTTGAAATTTACGTGAACTTTAATTTATGCTAATTAAATGTACACGTGATGTGCACTTGGTATGTAACTCGCTTAACGTGAAAGATAAAGAGATGCGGTTTTCAAAATTAGATTCCCCATGTCCATATTAGTCTAAAAACAAATTTTTATTGATATTGGTGCATGGTAACCATGACTTTGAAATTTACGTGAACTTTAATTTATGCTAATTAAATGTACACGTGATGTGCACTTGGTATGTAACTCGCTTAACGTGAAAGATAAAGAGATGCGGTTTTCAAAATTAGATTCCCCATGTCCATATTAGTCTAAAAACAAATTTTTATTGATATTGGTGCATGGTAACCATGACTTTGAAATTTACGTGAACTTTAATTTATGCTAATTAAATGTACACGTGATGTGCACTTGGTATGTAACTCGCTTCACGTGAAAGATGAAGAGATGCGGTTTTCAAAATTAGATTCCCCATGTCCATATTAGTCTAAAAACAAATTTTTATTGATATTGGTTCATGGTAACCATGACTTTGAAATTTACTTGAACTTTAATTTATGCTAATTAAATGTACACGTGATGTGCCCTTGGTATGTAACTCGCTTCACGTGAAAGATAAAGAGATGCGGTTTTCAAAATTAGATTCCCCATGTCCATATTAGTCTAAAAACAAATTTTTATTGATATTGCTTCATGGTAACCATGACTTTGAAATTTACGTGAACTTTAATTTATGCTAATTAAATGTACACGTGATGTGCACTTGGTATGTAACTCGCTTCACGTGAAAGATAAAGAGATGCGGTTTTCAAAATTAGATTCCCCATGTCCATATTAGTCTAAAAACAAATTTTTATTGATTTGGTGCATGGTAACCATGACTTTGAAATTTACGTGAACTTTAATTTATGCTAATTAAATGTACACGTGATGAGCACTTGGTATGTAACTCGCTTCACGTGAAAGATAAAGAGATGCGGTTTTCAAAATTAGATTCCCCATGTCCATATTAGTCTAAAAACAAATTTTTATTGATATTGCTTCATGGTAACCATGACTTTGAAATTTACGTGAACTTTAATTTATGCTAATTAAATGTACACGTGATGTGCACTTGGTATGTAACTCGCTTCACGTGAAAGATGAAGAGATGCGGTTTTCAAAATTAGATTCCCCATGTCCATATTAGTCTAAAAACAAATTTTTATTGATATTGGTTCATGGTAACCATGACTTTGAAATTTACTTGAACTTTAATTTATGCTAATTAAATGTACACGTGATGTGCCCTTGGTATGTAACTCGCTTCACGTGAAAGATAAAGAGATGCGGTTTTCAAAATTAGATTCCCCATGTCCATATTAGTCTAAAAACAAATTTTTATTGATATTGCTTCATGGTAACCATGACTTTGAAATTTACGTGAACTTTAATTTATGCTAATTAAATGTACACGTGATGTGCACTTGGTATGTAACTCGCTTCACGTGAAAGATAAAGAGATGCGGTTTTCAAAATTAGATTCCCCATGTCCATATTAGTCTAAAAACAAATTTTTATTGATTTGGTGCATGGTAACCATGACTTTGAAATTTACGTGAACTTTAATTTATGCTAATTAAATGCACACGTGATGTGAACTTGGTATGTAACTCGCTTCACGTGAAAGATGAAGAGATGCGGTTTTCAAAATTAGATTCCCCATGTCCATATTAGTCTAAAAACAAATTTTTATTGATATTGGTTCATGGTAACCATGACTTTGAAATTTACGTGAACTTTAATTTATGCTAATTAAATGTACACGTGATGTGCACTTGGTATGTAACTCGCTTCACGTGAAAGATAAAGAGATGCGGTTTTCAAAATTAGATTCCCCATGTCCATATTAGTCTAAAAACAAATTTTTATTGATTTGGTGCATGGTAACCATGACTTTGAAATTTACGTGAACTTTAATTTATGCTAATTAAATGTACACGTGATGAGCACTTGGTATGTAACTCGCTTAACGTGAAAGATAAAGAGATGCGGTTTTCAAAATTAGATTCCCCATGTCCATATTAGTCTAAAAACAAATTTTTATTGATATTGGTGCATGGTAACCATGACTTTGAAATTTACGTGAACTTTAATTTATGCTAATTAAATGTACACGTGATGTGCACTTGGTATGTAACTCGCTTCACGTGAAAGATAAAGAGATGCGGTTTTCAAAATTAGATTCCCCATGTCCATATTAGTCTAAAAACAAATTTTTATTGATTTGGTGCATGGTAACCATGACTTTGAAATTTACGTGAACTTTAATTTATGCTAATTAAATGTACACGTGATGAGCACTTGGTATGTAACTCGCTTAACGTGAAAGATAAAGAGATGCGGTTTTCAAAATTAGATTCCCCATGTCCATATTAGTCTAAAAACAAATTTTTATTGATATTGGTGCATGGTAACCATGACTTTGAAATTTACTTGAACTTTAATTTATGCTAATTAAATGTACACGTGATGTGCCCTTGGTATGTAACTCGCTTCACGTGAAAGATAAAGAGATGCGGTTTTCAAAATTAGATTCCCCATGTCCATATTAGTCTAAAAACAAATTTTTATTGATATTGCTTCATGGTAACCATGACTTTGAAATTTACGTGAACTTTAATTTATGCTAATTAAATGTACACGTGATGTGCACTTGGTATGTAACTCGCTTCACGTGAAAGATGAAGAGATGCGGTTTTCAAAATTAGATTCCCCATGTCCATATTAGTCTAAAAACAAATTTTTATTGATATTGGTTCATGGTAACCATGACTTTGAAATTTACGTGAACTTTAATTTATGCTAATTAAATGTACACGTGATGTGCACTTGGTATGTAACTCGCTTCACGTGAAAGATGAAGAGATGCGGTTTTCAAAATTAGATTCCCCATGTCCATATTAGTCTAAAAACAAATTTTTATTGATATTGGTTCATGGTAACCATGACTTTGAAATTTACGTGAACTTTAATTTATGCTAATTAAATGTACACGTGATGTGCCCTTGGTATGTAACTCGCTTCACGTGAAAGATAAAGAGATGCGGTTTTCAAAATTAGATTCCCCATGTCCATATTAGTCTAAAAACAAATTTTTATTGATATTGGTGCATGGTAACCATGACTTTGAAATTTACGTGAACTTTAATTTATGCTAATTAAATGTACACGTGATGAGCACTTGGTATGTAACTCGCTTCACGTGAAAGATAAAGAGATGCGGTTTTCAAAATTAGATTCCCCATGTCCATATTAGTCTAAAAACAAATTTTTATTGATATTGGTGCATGGTAACCATGACTTTGAAATTTACGTGAACTTTAATTTATGCTAATTAAATGTACACGTGATGTGCACTTGGTATGTAACTCGCTTCACGTGAAAGATGAAGAGATGCGGTTTTCAAAATTAGATTCCCCATGTCCATATTAGTCTAAAAACAAATTTTTATTGATATTGGTTCATGGTAACCATGACTTTGAAATTTACGTGAACTTTAATTTATGCTAATTAAATGTACACGTGATGTGCACTTGGTATGTAACTCGCTTCACGTGAAAGATGAAGAGATGCGGTTTTCAAAATTAGATTCCCCATGTCCATATTAGTCTAAAAACAAATTTTTATTGATATTGGTTCATGGTAACCATGACTTTGAAATTTACTTGAACTTTAATTTATGCTAATTAAATGTACACGTGATGTGCCCTTGGTATGTAACTCGCTTCACGTGAAAGATAAAGAGATGCGGTTTTCAAAATTAGATTCCCCATGTCCATATTAGTCTAAAAACAAATTTTTATTGATATTGGTGAATGGTAACCATGACTTTGAAATTTACGTGAACTTTAATTTATGCTAATTAAATGTACACGTGATGAGCACTTGGTATGTAACTCGCTTCACGTGAAAGATAAAGAGATGCGGTTTTCAAAATTAGATTCCCCATGTCCATATTAGTCTAAAAACAAATTTTTATTGATATTGGTGCATGGTAACCATGACTTTGAAATTTACGTGAACTTTAATTTATGCTAATTAAATGTACACGTGATGTGCACTTGGTATGTAACTCGCTTCACGTGAAAGATGAAGAGATGCGGTTTTCAAAATTAGATTCCCCATGTCCATATTAGTCTAAAAACAAATTTTTATTGATATTGGTGCATGGTAACCATGACTTTGAAATTTACGTGAACTTTAATTTATGCTAATTAAATGTACACGTGATGTGCACTTGGTATGTAACTCGCTTCACGTGAAAGATAAAAAGATGCGGTTTTCAAAATTAGATTCCCCATGTCCATATTAGTCTAAAAACAAATTTTTATTGATATTGGTGCATGGTAACCATGACTTTGAAATTTACGTGAACTTTAATTTATGCTAATTAAATGTACACGTGATGTGCACTTGGTATGTAACTCGCTTCACGTGAAAGATAAAGAGATGCGGTTTTCAAAATTAGATTCCCCATGTCCATATTAGTCTAAAAACAAATTTTTATTGATATTGGTGCATGGTAACCATGACTTTGAAATTTACGTGAACTTTAATTTATGCTAATTAAATGTACACGTGATGTGCACTTGGTATGTAACTCGCTTCACGTGAAAGATAAAGAGATGCGGTTTTCAAAATTAGATTCCCCATGTCCATATTAGTCTAAAAACAAATTTTTATTGATATTGGTGCATGGTAACTATGACTTTGAAATTTACGTGAACTTTAATTTATGCTAATTAAATGTACACGTGATGTGCACTTGGTATGTAACTTGCTTCACGTGAAAGATAAAGAGATGCGGTTTTCAAAATTAGATTCCCCATGTCCATATTAGTCTAAAAACAAATTTTTATTGATATTGGTGCATGGTAACCATGACTTTGAAATTTACGTGAACTTTAATTTATGCTAATTAAATGTACACGTGATGTGCACTTGGTATGTAACTCGCTTCACGTGAAAGATAAAGAGATGCGGTTTTCAAAATTAGATTCCCCATGTCCATATTAGTCTAAAAACAAATTTTTATTGATATTGGTGCATGGTAACCATGACTTTGAAATTTACGTGAACTTTAATTTATGCTAATTAAATGTACACGTGATGTGCACTTGGTATGTAACTCGCTTCACGTGAAAGATAAAGAGATGCGGTTTTCAAAATTAGATTCCCCATGTCCATATTAGTCTAAAAACAAATTTTTATTGATATTGGTTCATGGTAACCATGACTTTGAAATTTACGTGAACTTTAATTTATGCTAATTAAATGTACACGTGATGTGCACTTGGTATGTAACTCGCTTCACGTGAAAGAAAAAGAGATGCGGTTTTCAAAATTAGATTCCCCATGTCCATATTAGTCTAAAAACAAATTTTTATTGATATTGCTTCATGGTAACCATGACTTTGAAATTTACGTGAACTTTAATTTATGCTAATTAAATGTACACGTGATGTGCACTTGGTATGTAACTCGCTTCACGTGAAAGATAAAGAGATGCGGTTTTCAAAATTAGATTCCCCATGTCCATATTAGTCTAAAAACAAATTTTTATTGATATTGGTGCATGGTAACCATGACTTTGAAATTTACGTGAAAAAAGAAAATTAGATTCCCCATGTCCATATTAGTCTAAAAACAAATTTTTATTGATATTGGTGCATGGTAACCATGACTTTGAAATTTACGTGAACTTTAATTTATGCTAATTAAATGTACACGTGATGTGCACTTGGTATGTAACTCGCTTCACGTGAAAGATAAAGAGATGCGGTTTTCAAAAT
The DNA here is from genome assembly GCA_964057225.1 of Auanema rhodensis. NCBI lineage: Eukaryota > Metazoa > Nematoda > Chromadorea > Rhabditida > Rhabditidae > Auanema > Auanema rhodense. The sequence goes on along the minus strand of OZ059899.1, from coordinate 115,870 downwards.
TAGATTCCCCAAGTCCATATTAGTCTAAAAACAAATTTTTATTGATATTGGTGCATGGTAACCATGACTTTGAAATTTACGTGAACTTTAATTTATGCTAATTAAATGTACACGTGATGTGCACTTGGTATGTAACTCGCTTCACGTGAAAGATAAAGAAATGCGGTTTTCAAAATTAGATTCCCCATGTCCATATTAGTCTAAAAACAAATTTTTATTGATATTGGTGCATGGTAACCATGACTTTGAAATTTACGTGAACTTTAATTTATGCTAATTAAATGTACACGTGATGTGCACTTGGTATGTAACTCGCTTCACGTGAAAGATAAAGAGATGCGGTTTTCAAAATTAGATTCCCCAAGTCCATATTAGTCTAAAAACAAATTTTTATTGATATTGGTGCATGGTAACCATGACTTTGAAATTTACGTGAACTTTAATTTATGCTAATTAAATGTACACTTGATGTGCACTTGGTATGTAACTCGCTTCACGTGAAAGATAAAGAGATGCGGTTTTCAAAATTAGATTCCCCATGTCCATATTAGTCTAAAAACAAATTTTTATTGATATTGGTGCATGGTAACCATGACTTTGAAATTTACGTGAACTTTAATTTATGCTAATTAAATGTACACGTGATGTGCACTTGGTATGTAACTCGCTTCACGTGAAAGATAAAGAGATGCGGTTTTCAAAATTAGATTCCCCATGTCCATATTAGTCTAAAAACAAATTTTTATTGATATTGGTGCATGGTAACCATGACTTTGAAATTTACGTGAACTTTAATTTATGCTAATTAAATGTACACGTGATGTTCACTTGGTATGTAACTCGCTTCACGTGAAAGATAAAGAGATGCGGTTTTCAAAATTAGATTCCCCATGTCCATATTAGTCTAAAAACAAATTTTTATTGATATTGGTGCATGGTAACCATGACTTTGAAATTTACGTGAACTTTAATTTATGCTAATTAAATGTACACGTGATGTTCACTTGGTATGTAACTCGCTTCACGTGAAAGATAAAGAGATGCGGTTTTCAAAATTAGATTCCCCATGTCCATATTAGTCTAAAAACAAATTTTTATTGATATTGGTGCATGGTAACCATGACTTTGAAATTTACGTGAACTTTAATTTATGCTAATTAAATGTACACGTGATGTGCACTTGGTATGTAACTCGCTTCACGTGAAAGATAAAGAGATGCGGTTTTCAAAATTAGATTCCCCATGTCCATATTAGTCTAAAAACAAATTTTTATTGATATTGGTTCATGGTAACCATGACTTTGAAATTTACGTGAACTTTAATTTATGCTAATTAAATGTGCACGTGATGTGCACTTGGTATGTAACTCGCTTCACGTGAAAGAAAAAGAGATGCGGTTTTCAAAATTAGATTCCCCATGTCCATATTAGTCTAAAAACAAATTTTTATTGATATTGCTTCATGGTAACCATGACTTTGAAATTTACGTGAACTTTAATTTATGCTAATTAAATGTACACGTGATGTGCACTTGGTATGTAACTCGCTTCACGTGAAAGATAAAGAGATGCGGTTTTCAAAATTAGATTCCCCATGTCCATATTAGTCTAAAAACAAATTTTTATTGATATTGGTGCATGGTAACCATGACTTTGAAATTTACGTGAAAAAAGAAAATTAGATTCCCCATGTCCATATTAGTCTAAAAACAAATTTTTATTGATATTGGTGCATGGTAACCATGACTTTGAAATTTACGTGAACTTTAATTTATGCTAATTAAATGTACACGTGATGTGCACTTGGTATGTAACTCGCTTCACGTGAAAGATAAAGAGATGCGGTTTTCAAAATTAGATTCCCCAAGTCCATATTAGTCTAAAAACAAATTTTTATTGATATTGGTGCATGGTAACCATGACTTTGAAATTTACGTGAACTTTAATTTATGCTAATTAAATGTACACGTGATGTGCACTTGGTATGTAACTCGCTTCACGTGAAAGATAAAGAAATGCGGTTTTCAAAATTAGATTCCCCATGTCCATATTAGTCTAAAAACAAATTTTTATTGATATTGGTGCATGGTAACCATGACTTTGAAATTTACGTGAACTTTAATTTATGCTAATTAAATGTACACGTGATGTGCACTTGGTATGTAACTCGCTTCACGTGAAAGATAAAGAGATGCGGTTTTCAAAATTAGATTCCCCAAGTCCATATTAGTCTAAAAACAAATTTTTATTGATATTGGTGCATGGTAACCATGACTTTGAAATTTACGTGAACTTTAATTTATGCTAATTAAATGTACACTTGATGTGCACTTGGTATGTAACTCGCTTCACGTGAAAGATAAAGAGATGCGGTTTTCAAAATTAGATTCCCCATGTCCATATTAGTCTAAAAACAAATTTTTATTGATATTGGTGCATGGTAACCATGACTTTGAAATTTACGTGAACTTTAATTTATGCTAATTAAATGTACACGTGATGTGCACTTGGTATGTAACTCGCTTCACGTGAAAGATAAAGAGATGCGGTTTTCAAAATTAGATTCCCCATGTCCATATTAGTCTAAAAACAAATTTTTATTGATATTGGTGCATGGTAACCATGACTTTGAAATTTACGTGAACTTTAATTTATGCTAATTAAATGTACACGTGATGTTCACTTGGTATGTAACTCGCTTCACGTGAAAGATAAAGAGATGCGGTTTTCAAAATTAGATTCCCCATGTCCATATTAGTCTAAAAACAAATTTTTATTGATATTGGTGCATGGTAACCATGACTTTGAAATTTACGTGAACTTTAATTTATGCTAATTAAATGTACACGTGATGTGCACTTGGTATGTAACTCGCTTCACGTGAAAGATAAAGAGATGCGGTTTTCAAAATTAGATTCCCCATGTCCATATTAGTCTAAAAACAAATTTTTATTGATATTGGTTCATGGTAACCATGACTTTGAAATTTACGTGAACTTTAATTTATGCTAATTAAATGTGCACGTGATGTGCACTTGGTATGTAACTCGCTTCACGTGAAAGATAAAGAGATGCGGTTTTCAAAATTAGATTCCCCATGTCCATATTAGTCTAAAAACAAATTTTTATTGATATTGGTTCATGGTAACCATGACTTTGAAATTTACGTGAACTTTAATTTATGCTAATTAAATGTACACGTGATGTGCACTTGGTATGTAACTCGCTTCACGTGAAAGATAAAGAGATGCGGTTTTCAAAATTAGATTCCCCATGTCCATATTAGTCTAAAAACAAATTTTTATTGATATTGGTGCATGGTAACCATGACTTTGAAATTTACGTGAACTTTAATTTATGCTAATTAAATGTACACGTGATGTGCACTCGGTATGTAACTCGCTTCACGTGAAAGATAAAGAGATGCGGTTTTCAAAATTAGATTCCTCATGTCCATATTAGTCTAAAAACAAATTTTTATTGATATTGGTGCATGGTAACCATGACTTTGAAATTTACGTGAACTTTAATTTATGCTAATTAAATGTACACGTGATGTGCACTTGGTATGTAACTCGCTTCACGTGAAAGATAAAGAGATGCGGTTTTCAAAATTAGATTCCCCATGTCCATATTAGTCTAAAAACAAATTTTTATTGATATTGGTGCATGGTAACCATGACTTTGAAATTTACGTGAACTTTAATTTATGCTAATTAAATGTACACGTGATGTGCACTTGGTATGTAACTCGCTTCACGTGAAAGATGAAGAGATGCGGTTTTCAAAATTAGATTCCCCATGTCCATATTAGTCTAAAAACAAATTTTTATTGATATTGGTTCATGGTAACCATGACTTTGAAATTTACGTGAACTTTAATTTATGCTAATTAAATGTACACGTGATGTGCACTTGGTATGTAACTCGCTTCACTTGAAAGATAAAGAGATGCGGTTTTCAAAATTAGATTCCCCATGTCTATATTAGTCTAAAAACAAATTTTTATTGATATTGGTGCATGGTAACCATGACTTTGAAATTTACGTGAACTTTAATTTATGCTAATTAAATGTACACGTGATGTGCACTTGGTATGTAACTCGCTTCACGTGAAAGATAAAGAGATGCGGTTTTCAAAATTAGATTCCCCTTGTCCATATTAGTCTAAAAACAAATTTTTATTGATATTGGTTCATGGTAACCATGACTTTGAAATTTACGTGAACTTTAATTTATGCTAATTAAATGTACACGTGATGTGCACTTGGTATGTAACTCGCTTCACGTGAAAGATAAAGAGATGCGGTTTTCAAAATTAGATTCCCCATGTCCATATTAGTCTAAAAACAAATTTTTATTGATATTGGTGCGTGGTAACCATGACTTTGAAATTTACGTGAACTTTAATTTATGCTAATTAAATGTACACGTGATGTGCACTTGGTATGTAACTCGCTTCACGTGAAAGATAAAGAGATGCGGTTTTCAAAATTAGATTCCCCATGTCCATATTAGTCTAAAAACAAATTTTTATTGATATTGGTTCATGGTAACCATGACTTTGAAATTTACGTGAACTTTAATTTATGCTAATTAAATGTACACGTGATGTGCACTTGGTATGTAACTCGCTTCACGTGAAAGATAAAGAGATGCGGTTTTCAAAATTAGATTCCCCATGTCCATATTAGTCTAAAAACAAATTTTTATTGATATTGGTGCATGGTAACCATGACTTTGAAATTTACGTGAACTTTAATTTATGCTAATTAAATGTACACGTGATGTGCACTTGGTATGTAACTCGCTTCACGTGAAAGATGAAGAGATGCGGTTTTCAAAATTAGATTCCCCATGTCCATATTAGTCTAAAAACAAATTTTTATTGATATTGGTGCATGGTAACCATGACTTTGAAATTTACGTGAACTTTAATTTATGCTAATTAAATGTACACGTGATGTGCACTTGGTATGTAACTCGCTTCACGTGAAAGATAAAGAGATGCGGTTTTCAAAATTAGATTACCCATGTCCATATTAGTCTAAAAACAAATTTTTATTGATATTGGTTCATGGTAACCATGACTTTGAAATTTTCGTGAACTTTAATTTATGCTAATTAAATTTACACGTGATGTGCACTTGGTATGTAACTCGCTTCACGTGAAAGATGAAGAGATGCGGTTTTCAAAATTAGATTCCCCATGTCCATATTAGTCTAAAAACAAATTTTTATTGATATTGGTGCATGGTAACCATGACTTTGAAATTTACGTGAACTTTAATTTATGCTAATTAAATGTACACGTGATGTGCACTCGGTATGTAACTCGCTTCACGTGAAAGATAAAGAGATGCGGTTTTCAAAATTAGATTCCTCATGTCCATATTAGTCTAAAAACAAATTTTTATTGATATTGGTGCATGGTAACCATGACTTTGAAATTTACGTGAACTTTAATTTATGCTAATTAAATGTACACGTGATGTGCACTTGGTATGTAACTCGCTTCACGTGAAAGATAAAGAGATGCGGTTTTCAAAATTAGATTCCCCATGTCCATATTAGTCTAAAAACAAATTTTTATTGATATTGGTGCATGGTAACCATGACTTTGAAATTTACGTGAACTTTAATTTATGCTAATTAAATGTACACGTGATGTGCACTTGGTATGTAACTCGCTTCACGTGAAAGATGAAGAGATGCGGTTTTCAAAATTAGATTCCCCATGTCCATATTAGTCTAAAAACAAATTTTTATTGATATTGGTTCATGGTAACCATGACTTTGAAATTTACGTGAACTTTAATTTATGCTAATTAAATGTACACGTGATGTGCACTTGGTATGTAACTCGCTTCAAATGAAAGATAAAGAGATGCGGTTTCCAAAATTAGATTCCCCATGTCCATATTAGTCTAAAAACAAATTTTTATTGATATTGGTGCATGGTAACCATGACTTTGAAATTTACGTGAACTTTAATTTATGCTAATTAAATGTACACGTGATGTGCACTTGGTATGTAACTCGCTTCACGTGAAAGATGAAGAGATGCGGTTTTCAAAATTAGATTCCCCATGTCCATATTAGTCTAAAAACAAATTTTTATTGATATTGGTGCATGGTAACCATGACTTTGAAATTTACGTGAACTTTAATTTATGCTAATTAAATGTACACGTGATGTGCACTTGGTATGTAACTCGCTTCACGTGAAAGATGAAGAGATGCGGTTTTCAAAATTAGATTCCCCATGTCCATATTAGTCTAAAAACAAATTTTTATTGATATTGGTTCATGGTAACCATGACTTTGAAATTTACGTGAACTTTAATTTATGCTAATTAAATGTACACGTGATGTGCACTTGGTATGTAACTCGCTTCAAATGAAAGATAAAGAGATGCGGTTTCCAAAATTAGATTCCCCATGTCCATATTAGTCTAAAAACAAATTTTTATTGATATTGGTGCATGGTAACCATGACTTTGAAATTTACGTGAACTTTAATTTATGCTAATTAAATGTACACGTGATGTGCACTTGGTATGTAACTCGCTTCACGTGAAAGATGAAGAGATGCGGTTTTCAAAATTAGATTCCCCATGTCCATATTAGTCTAAAAACAAATTTTTATTGATATTGGTTCATGGTAACCATGACTTTGAAATTTACGTGAACTTTAATTTATGCTAATTAAATGTACACGTGATGTGCACTTGGTATGTAACTCGCTTCACGTGAAAGATGAAGAGATGCGGTTTTCAAAATTAGATTCCCCATGTCCATATTAGTCTAAAAACAAATTTTTATTGATATTGGTTCATGGTAACCATGACTTTGAAATTTACGTGAACTTTAATTTATGCTAATTAAATGTACACGTGATGTGCACTTGGTATGTAACTCGCTTCACGTGAAAGATAAAGAGATGCGGTTTTCAAAATTAGATTCCCCATGTCCATATTAGTCTAAAAACAAATTTTTATTGATATTGGTTCATGGTAACCATGACTTTGAAATTTACGTGAACTTTAATTTATGCTAATTAAATGTACACGTGATGTGCACTTGGTATGTAACTCGCTTCACGTGAAAGATAAAGAGATGCGGTTTTCAAAATTAGATTCCCCATGTCCATTTTAGTCTAAAAACAAATTTTTATTGATATTGGTGCATGGTAACCATGACTTTGAAATTTACGTGAACTTTAATTTATGCTAATTAAATGTACACGTGATGTGCACTTGGTATGTAACTCGCTTCACGTGAAAGATGAAGAGATGCGGTTTTCAAAATTAGATTCCCCATGTCCATATTAGTCTAAAAACAAATTTTTATTGATATTGGTTCATGGTAACCATGACTTTGAAATTTACGTGAACTTTAATTTATGCTAATTAAATGTACACGTGATGTGCACTTGGTATGTAACTCGCTTCAAATGAAAGATAAAGAGATGCGGTTTCCAAAATTAGATTCCCCATGTCCATATTAGTCTAAAAACAAATTTTTATTGATATTGGTGCATGGTAACCATGACTTTGAAATTTACGTGAACTTTAATTTATGCTAATTAAATGTACACGTGATGTGCACTTGGTATGTAACTCGCTTCACGTGAAAGATGAAGAGATGCGGTTTTCAAAATTAGATTCCCCATGTCCATATTAGTCTAAAAACAAATTTTTATTGATATTGGTTCATGGTAACCATGACTTTGAAATTTACGTGAACTTTAATTTATGCTAATTAAATGTACACGTGATGTGCACTTGGTATGTAACTCGCTTCACGTGAAAGATGAAGAGATGCGGTTTTCAAAATTAGATTCCCCATGTCCATATTAGTCTAAAAACAAATTTTTATTGATATTGGTTCATGGTAACCATGACTTTGAAATTTACGTGAACTTTAATTTATGCTAATTAAATGTACACGTGATGTGCACTTGGTATGTAACTCGCTTCACGTGAAAGATAAAGAGATGCGGTTTTCAAAATTAGATTCCCCTTGTCCATATTAGTCTAAAAACAAATTTTTATTGATATTGGTTCATGGTAACCATGACTTTGAAATTTACGTGAACTTTAATTTATGCTAATTAAATGTACACGTGATGTGCACTTGGTATGTAACTCGCTTCACGTGAAAGATAAAGAGATGCGGTTTTCAAAATTAGATTCCCCATGTCCATATTAGTCTAAAAACAAATTTTTATTGATATTGGTGCGTGGTAACCATGACTTTGAAATTTACGTGAACTTTAATTTATGCTAATTAAATGTACACGTGATGTGCACTTGGTATGTAACTCGCTTCACGTGAAAGATAAAGAGATGCGGTTTTCAAAATTAGATTCCCCATGTCCATATTAGTCTAAAAACAAATTTTTATTGATATTGGTTCATGGTAACCATGACTTTGAAATTTACGTGAACTTTAATTTATGCTAATTAAATGTACACGTGATGTGCACTTGGTATGTAACTCGCTTCACGTGAAAGATAAAGAGATGCGGTTTTCAAAATTAGATTCCCCATGTCCATTTTAGTCTAAAAACAAATTTTTATTGATATTGGTGCATGGTAACCATGACTTTGAAATTTACGTGAACTTTAATTTATGCTAATTAAATGTACACGTGATGTGCACTTGGTATGTAACTCGCTTCACGTGAAAGATGAAGAGATGCGGTTTTCAAAATTAGATTCCCCATGTCCATATTAGTCTAAAAACAAATTTTTATTGATATTGGTGCATGGTAACCATGACTTTGAAATTTACGTGAACTTTAATTTATGCTAATTAAATGTACACGTGATGTGCACTTGGTATGTAACTCGCTTCACGTGAAAGATAAAGAGATGCGGTTTTCAAAATTAGATTACCCATGTCCATATTAGTCTAAAAACAAATTTTTATTGATATTGGTGCATGGTAACCATGACTTTGAAATTTACGTGAACTTTAATTTATGCTAATTAAATGTACACGTGATGTGCACTTGGTATGTAACTCGCTTCACGTGAAAGATAAAGAGATGCGGTTTTCAAAATTAGATTCCCCTTGTCCATATTAGTCTAAAAACAAATTTTTATTGATATTGGTTCATGGTAACCATGACTTTGAAATTTACGTGAACTTTAATTTATGCTAATTAAATGTACACGTGATGTGCACTTGGTATGTAACTCGCTTCACGTGAAAGATAAAGAGATGCGGTTTTCAAAATTAGATTCCCCATGTCCATATTAGTCTAAAAACAAATTTTTATTGATATTGGTGCGTGGTAACCATGACTTTGAAATTTACGTGAACTTTAATTTATGCTAATTAAATGTACACGTGATGTGCACTTGGTATGTAACTCGCTTCACGTGAAAGATAAAGAGATGCGGTTTTCAAAATTAGATTCCCCATGTCCATATTAGTCTAAAAACAAATTTTTATTGATATTGGTTCATGGTAACCATGACTTTGAAATTTACGTGAACTTTAATTTATGCTAATTAAATGTACACGTGATGTGCACTTGGTATGTAACTCGCTTCACGTGAAAGATAAAGAGATGCGGTTTTCAAAATTAGATTCCCCATGTCCATATTAGTCTAAAAACAAATTTTTATTGATATTGGTGCATGGTAACCATGACTTTGAAATTTACGTGAACTTTAATTTATGCTAATTAAATGTACACGTGATGTGCACTTGGTATGTAACTCGCTTCACGTGAAAGATAAAGAGATGCGGTTTTCAAAATTAGATTCCCCTTGTCCATATTAGTCTAAAAACAAATTTTTATTGATATTGGTTCATGGTAACCATGACTTTGAAATTTACGTGAACTTTAATTTATGCTAATTAAATGTACACGTGATGTGCACTTGGTATGTAACTCGCTTCACGTGAAAGATAAAGAGATGCGGTTTTCAAAATTAGATTCCCCATGTCCATATTAGTCTAAAAACAAATTTTTATTGATATTGGTGCATGGTAACCATGACTTTGAAATTTACGTGAACTTTAATTTATGCTAATTAAATGTACACGTGATGTGCACTTGGTATGTAACTCGCTTCACGTGAAAGATAAAGAGATGCGGTTTTCAAAATTAGATTCCCCATGTCCATATTAGTCTAAAAACAAATTTTTATTGATATTGGTGCATGGTAACTATGACTTTGAAATTTACGTGAACTTTAATTTATGCTAATTAAATGTACACGTGATGTGCACTTGGTATGTAACTCGCTTCACGTGAAAGATAAAGAGATGCGGTTTTCAAAATTAGATTCCCCATGTCCATATTAGTCTAAAAACAAATTTTTATTGATATTGGTGCGTGGTAACCATGACTTTGAAATTTACGTGAACTTTAATTTATGCTAATTAAATGTACACGTGATGTGCACTTGGTATGTAACTCGCTTCACGTGAAAGATAAAGAGATGCGGTTTTCAAAATTAGATTCCCCATGTCCATATTAGTCTAAAAACAAATTTTTATTGATATTGGTGCATGGTAACCATGACTTTGAAATTTACGTGAACTTTAATTTATGCTAATTAAATGTACACGTGATGTGCACTTGGTATGTAACTCGCTTCACGTGAAAGATAAAGAGATGCGGTTTTCAAAATTAGATTCCCCATGTCCATATTAGTCTAAAAACAAATTTTTATTGATATTGGTGCATGGTAACTATGACTTTGAAATTTACGTGAACTTTAGTTTATGCTAATTAAATGTACACGTGATGTGCACTTGGTATGTAACTTGCTTCACGTGAAAGATAAAGAGATGCGGTTTTCAAAATTAGATTCCCCATGTCCATATTAGTCTAAAAACAAATTTTTATTGATATTGGTTCATGGTAACCATGACTTTGAAATTTACGTGAACTTTAATTTATGCTAATTAAATGTACACGTGATGTGCACTTGGTATGTAACTCGCTTCACGTGAAAGATAAAGAGATGCGGTTTTCAAAATTAGATTCCCCATGTCCATATTAGTCTAAAAACAAATTTTTATTGATATTGGTGCATGGTAACCATGACTTTGAAATTTACGTGAACTTTAATTTATGCTAATTAAATGTACACGTGATGTGCACTTGGTATGTAACTCGCTTCACGTGAAAGATGAAGAGATGCGGTTTTCAAAATTAGATTCCCCATGTCCATATTAGTCTAAAAACAAATTTTTATTGATATTGGTGCATGGTAACCATGACTTTCAAATTTACGTGAACTTTAATTTATGCTAATTAAATGTACACGTGATGTGCACTTGGTATGTAACTCGCTTCACGTGAAAGATAAAGAGATGCGGTTTTCAAAATTAGATTCCCCATGTCCATATTAGTCTAAAAACAAATTTTTATTGATATTGGTTCATGGTAACCATGACTTTGAAATTTACGTGAACTTTAATTTATGCTTATTAAATGTACACGTGATGTGCACTTGGTATGTAACTCGCTTCACGTGAAAGATAAAGAGATGCGGTTTTCAAAATTAGATTCCCCATGTCCATATTAGTCTAAAAACAAATTTTTATTGATATTGGTGCATGGTAACCATGACTTTGAAATTTACGTGAACTTTAATTTATGCTAATTAAATGTACACGTGATGTGCACTTAGTATTTAACTCGCTTCACGTGAAAGATAAAGAGATGCGGTTTTCAAAATTAGATTCCCCATGTCCATATTAGTCTAAAAACAAATTTTTATTGATATTGGTGCATGGTAACCATGACTTTGAAATTTACGTGAACTTTAATTTATGCTAATTAAATGTACACGTGATGTGCACTTGGTATGTAACTCGCTTCACGTGAAAGATAAAGAGATGCGGTTTTCAAAATTAGATTCCCCATGTCCATATTAGTCTAAAAACAAATTTTTATTGATATTGGTGCATGGTAACCATGACTTTGAAATTTACGTGAACTTTAATTTATGCTAATTAAATGTACACGTGATGTGCACTTGGTATGTAACTCGCTTCACGTGAAAGATAAAGAGATGCGGTTTTCAAAATTAGATTCCCCATGTCCATATTAGTCTAAAAACAAATTTTTATTGATATTGGTGCGTGGTAACCATGACTTTGAAATTTACGTGAACTTTAATTTATGCTAATTAAATGTACACGTGATGTGCACTTGGTATGTAACTCGCTTCACGTGAAAGATAAAGAGATGCGGTTTTCAAAATTAGATTCCCCACGTCCATATTAGTCTAAAAACGAATTTTTATTGATATTGGTGCATGGTAACCATGACTTTGAAATTTACGTGAACTTTAATTTATGCTAATTAAATGTACACGTGATGTGCACTTGGTATGTAACTCGCTTCACGTGAAAGATAAAGAGATGCGGTTTTCAAAATTAGATTACCCATGTCCATATTAGTCTAAAAACAAATTTTTATTGATATTGGTGCATGGTAACTATGACTTTGAAATTTACGTGAACTTTAATTTATGCTAATTAAATGTACACGTGATGTGCACTTGGTATGTATCTTGCTTCACGTGAAAGATAAAGAGATGCGGTTTTCAAAATTAGATTCCCCATGTCCATATTAGTCTAAAAACAAATTTTTATTGATATTGGTTCATGGTAACCATGACTTTGAAATTTACGTGAACTTTAATTTATGCTAATTAAATGTACACGTGATGTGCACTTGGTATGTAACTCGCTTCACGTGAAAGATAAAGAGATGCGGTTTTCAAAATTAGATTCCCCATGTCCATATTAGTCTAAAAACAAATTTTTATTGATATTGGTGCGTGGTAACCATGACTTTGAAATTTACGTGAACTTTAATTTATGCTAATTAAATGTACACGTGATGTGCACTTGGTATGTAACTCGCTTCACGTGAAAGATAAAGAGATGCGGTTTTCAAAATTAGATTCCCCATGTCCATATTAGTCTAAAAACAAATTTTTATTGATATTGGTGCATGGTAACCATGACTTTGAAATTTACGTGAACTTTAATTTATGCTAATTAAATGTACACGTGATGTGCACTTGGTATGTAACTCGCTTCACGTGAAAGATAAAGAGATGCGGTTTTCAAAATTAGATTCCCCATGTCCATATTAGTCTAAAAACAAATTTTTATTGATATTGGTGCATGGTAACCATGACTTTGAAATTTACGTGAACATTAATTTATGCTAATTAAATGTACACGTGATGTGCACTTGGTATGTAACTCGCTTCACGTGAAAGATAAAGAGATGCGGTTTTCAAAATTAGATTCCCCATGTCCATATTAGTCTAAAAACAAATTTTTATTGATATTGGTGCATGGTAACTATGACTTTGAAATTTACGTGAACTTTAATTTATGCTAATTAAATGTACACGTGATGTGCACTTGGTATGTAACTCGCTTCACGTGAAAGATAAAGAGATGCGGTTCTCAAAATTAGATTCCCCATGTCCATATTAGTCTAAAAACAAATTTTTATTGATATTGGTGCATGGTAACCATGACTTTGAAATTTACGTGAACTTTAATTTATGCTAATTAAATGTACACGTGATGTGCACTTGGTATGTAACTCGCTTCACGTGAAAGATAAAGAGATGCGGTTTTCAAAATTAGATTCCCCATGTCCATATTAGTCTAAAAACAAATTTTTATTGATATTGGTGCATGGTAACTATGACTTTGAAATTTACGTGAACTTTAATTTATGCTAATTAAATGTACACGTGATGTGCACTTGGTATGTAACTTGCTTCACGTGAAAGATAAAGAGATGCGGTTTTCAAAATTAGATTCCCCATGTCCATATTAGTCTAAAAACAAATTTTTATTGATATTGGTGCATGGTAACCATGACTTTGAAATTTACGTGAACTTTAATTTATGCTAATTAAATGTACACGTGATGTGCACTTGGTATGTAACTCGCTTCACGTGAAAGATAAAGAGATGCGGTTTTCAAAATTAGATTCCCCATGTCCATATTAGTCTAAAAACAAATTTTTATTGATATTGGTGCGTGGTAACCATGACTTTGAAATTTACGTGAACTTTAATTTATGCTAATTAAATGTACACGTGATGTGCACTTGGTATGTAACTCGCTTCACGTGAAAGATAAAGAGATGCGGTTTTCAAAATTAGATTCCCCATGTCCATATTAGTCTAAAAACAAATTTTTATTGATATTGGTGCATGGTAACCATGACTTTGAAATTTACGTGAACTTTAATTTATGCTAATTAAATGTACACGTGATGTGCACTTGGTATGTAACTCGCTTCACGTGAAAGATAAAGAGATGCGGTTTTCAAAATTAGATTCCCCATGTCCATATTAGTCTAAAAACAAATTTTTATTGATATTGGTGCATGGTAACCATGACTTTGAAATTTACGTGAACTTTAATTTATGCTAATTAAATGTACACGTGATGTGCACTTGGTATGTAACTCGCTTCACGTGAAAGATAAAGAGATGCGGTTTTCAAAATTAGATTCCCCATGTCCATATTAGTCTAAAAACAAATTTTTATTGATATTGGTGCATGGTAACCATGACTTTGAAATTTACGTGAACTTTAATTTATGCTAATTAAATGTACACGTGATGTGCACTTGGTATGTAACTCGCTTCACGTGAAAGATAAAGAGATGCGGTTTTCAAAATTAGATTCCCCATGTCCATATTAGTCTAAAAACAAATTTTTATTGATATTGGTTCATGGTAACCATGACTTTGAAATTTACGTGAACTTCAATTTATGCTAATTAAATGTACACGTGATGTGCACTTGGTATGTAACTCGCTTCACGTGAAAGATGAAGAGATGCGGTTTTCAAAATTAGATTCCCTATGTCCATATTAGTCTAAAAACAAATTTTTATTGATATTGGTTCATGGTAGCCATGACTTTGAAATTTACGTGAACTTTAATTTATGCTAATTAAATGTACACGTGATGTGCACTTGGTATGTAACTCGCTTCACGTGAAAGATAAAGAGATGCGGTTTTCAAAATTAGATTCCCCATGTCCATATTAGTCTAAAAACAAATTTTTATTGATATTGGTGCATGGTAACCATGACTTTGAAATTTACGTGAACTTTAATTTATGCTAATTAAATGTACACGTGATGTGCACTTGGTATGTAACTCGCTTCACGTGAAAGATAAAGAGATGCGGTTTTCAAAATTAGATTCCCCATGTCCATATTAGTCTAAAAACAAATTTTTATTGATATTGGTGCATGGTAACTATGACTTTGAAATTTACGTGAACTTTAATTTATGCTAATTAAATGTACACGTGATGTGCACTTGGTATGTAACTCGCTTCACGTGAAAGATAAAGAGATGCGGTTTTCAAAATTAGATTCCCCATGTCCATATTAGTCTAAAAACAAATTTTTATTGATATTGGTGCGTGGTAACCATGACTTTGAAATTTACGTGAACTTTAATTTATGCTAATTAAATGTACACGTGATGTGCACTTGGTATGTAACTCGCTTCACGTGAAAGATAAAGAGATGCGGTTTTCAAAATTAGATTCCCCATGTCCATATTAGTCTAAAAACAAATTTTTATTGATATTGGTGCGTGGTAACCATGACTTTGAAATTTACGTGAACTTTAATTTATGCTAATTAAATGTACACGTGATGTGCACTTGGTATGTAACTCGCTTCACGTGAAAGATAAAGAGATGCGGTTTTCAAAATTAGATTCCCCATGTCCATATTAGTCTAAAAACAAATTTTTATTGATATTGGTGCATGGTAACCATGACTTTGAAATTTACGTGAACTTTAATTTATGCTAATTAAATGTACACGTGATGTGCACTTGGTATGTAACTCGCTTCACGTGAAAGATAAAGAGATGCGGTTTTCAAAATTAGATTCCCCATGTCCATATTAGTCTAAAAACAAATTTTTATTGATATTGGTTCATGGTAACCATGACTTTGAAATTTACGTGAACTTCAATTTATGCTAATTAAATGTACACGTGATGTGCACTTGGTATGTAACTCGCTTCACGTGAAAGATGAAGAGATGCGGTTTTCAAAATTAGATTCCCTATGTCCATATTAGTCTAAAAACAAATTTTTATTGATATTGGTTCATGGTAGCCATGACTTTGAAATTTACGTGAACTTTAATTTATGCTAATTAAATGTACACGTGATGTGCACTTGGTATGTAACTCGCTTCACGTGAAAGATAAAGAGATGCGGTTTTCAAAATTAGATTCCCCATGTCCATATTAGTCTAAAAACAAATTTTTATTGATATTGGTGCATGGTAACTATGACTTTGAAATTTACGTGAACTTTAATTTATGCTAATTAAATGTACACGTGATGTGCACTTGGTATGTAACTCGCTTCACGTGAAAGATAAAGAGATGCGGTTTTCAAAATTAGATTCCCCATGTCCATATTAGTCTAAAAACAAATTTTTATTGATATTGGTGCGTGGTAACCATGACTTTGAAATTTACGTGAACTTTAATTTATGCTAATTAAATGTACACGTGATGTGCACTTGGTATGTAACTCGCTTCACGTGAAAGATAAAGAGATGCGGTTTTCAAAATTAGATTCCCCATGTCCATATTAGTCTAAAAACAAATTTTTATTGATATTGGTGCGTGGTAACCATGACTTTGAAATTTACGTGAACTTTAATTTATGCTAATTAAATGTACACGTGATGTGCACTTGGTATGTAACTCGCTTCACGTGAAAGATAAAGAGATGCGGTTTTCAAAATTAGATTCCCCATGTCCATATTAGTCTAAAAACAAATTTTTATTGATATTGGTGCATGGTAACTATGACTTTGAAATTTACGTGAACTTTAATTTATGCTAATTAAATGTACACGTGATGTGCACTTGGTATGTAACTTGCTTCACGTGAAAGATAAAGAGATGCGGTTTTCAAAATTAGATTCCCCATGTCCATATTAGTCTAAAAACAAATTTTTATTGATATTGGTTCATGGTAACCATGACTTTGAAATTTACGTGAACTTCAATTTATGCTAATTAAATGTACACGTGATGTGCACTTGGTATGTAACTCGCTTCACGTGAAAGATGACGAGATGCGGTTTTCAAAATTAGATTCCCTATGTCCATATTAGTCTAAAAACAAATTTTTATTGATATTGGTTCATGGTAGCCATGACTTTGAAATTTACGTGAACTTTAATTTATGCTAATTAAATGTACACGTGATGTGCACTTGGTATGTAACTCGCTTCACGTGAAAGATAAAGAGATGCGGTTTTCAAAATTAGATTCCCCATGTCCATATTAGTCTAAAAACAAATTTTTATTGATATTGGTGCATGGTAACCATGACTTTGAAATTTACGGGAACTTTAATTTATGCTAATTAAATGTACACGTGATGTGCACTTGGTATGTAACTCGCTTCACGTGAAAGATAAAGAGATGCGGTTTTCAAAATTAGATTCCCTATGTCCATATTAGTCTAAAAACAAATTTTTATTGATATTGGTGCATGGTAACCATGACTTTGAAATTTACGTGAACTTTAATTTATGCTAATTAAATGTACACGTGATGTGCACTTGGTATGTAACTCGCTTCACGTGAAAGATAAAGAGATGCGGTTTTCAAAATTAGATTCCCCATGTCTATATTAGTCTAAAAACAAATTTTTATTGATATTGGTGCATGGTAACCATGACTTTGAAATTTACGTGAACTTTAATTTATGCTAATTAAATGTACACGTGATGTGCACTTGGTATGTAACTCGCTTCACGTGAAAGATAAAGAGATGCGGTTTTCAAAATTAGATTCCCCATGTCCATATTAGTCTAAAAACAAATTTTTATTGATATTGGTGCGTGGTAACCATGACTTTGAAATTTACGTGAACTTTAATTTATGCTAATTAAATGTACACGTGATGTGCACTTGGTATGTAACTCGCTTCACGTGAAAGATAAAGAGATGCGGTTTTCAAAATTAGATTCCCCATGTCCATATTAGTCTAAAAACAAATTTTTATTGATATTGGTGCGTGGTAACCATGACTTTGAAATTTACGTGAACTTTAATTTATGCTAATTAAATGTACACGTGATGTGCACTTGGTATGTAACTCGCTTCACATGAAAGATAAAGAGATGCGGTTTTCAAAATTAGATTCCCCATGTCCATATTAGTCTAAAAACAAATTTTTATTGATATTGGTGCATGGTAACCATGACTTTGAAATTTACGTGAACTTTAATTTATGCTAATTAAATGTACACGTGATGTGCACTTGGTAGGTAACTCGCTTCACGTGAAAGATGAAGAGATGCGGTTTTCAAAATTAGATTCCCCATGTCCATATTAGTCTAAAAACAAATTTTTATTGATATTGGTGCATGGTAACCATGACTTTGAAATTTACGTGAACTTTAATTTATGCTAATTAAATGTACACGTGATGTGCACTTGGTATGTAACTCGCTTCACGTGAAAGATAAAGAGATGCGGTTTTCAAAATTAGATTACCCATGTCCATATTAGTCTAAAAACAAATTTTTATTGATATTGGTGCATGGTAACCATGACTTTGAAATTTACGTGAACTTTAATTTATGCTAATTAAATGTACACGTGATGTGCACTTGGTATGTAACTCGCTTCACGTGAAAGATAAAGAGATGCGGTTTTCAAAATTAGATTCCCCATGTCCATATTAGTCTAAAAACAAATTTTTATTGATATTGGTGCATGGTAACTATGACTTTGAAATTTACGTGAACTTTAATTTATGCTAATTAAATGTACACGTGATGTGCACTTGGTATGTAACTCGCTTCACGTGAAAGATAAAGAGATGCGGTTTTCAAAATTAGATTCCCCATGTCCATATTAGTCTAAAAACAAATTTTTATTGATATTGGTTCATGGTAGCCATGACTTTGAAATTTACGTGAACTTTAATTTATGCTAATTAAATGTACACGTGATGTGCACTTGGTATGTAACTCGCTTCACGTGAAAGATAAAGAGATGCGGTTTTCAAAATTAGATTCCCTATGTCCATATTAGTCTAAAAACAAATTTTTATTGATATTGGTGCATGGTAACCATGACTTTGAAATTTACGGGAACTTTAATTTATGCTAATTAAATGTACACGTGATGTGCACTTGGTATGTAACTCGCTTCACGTGAAAGATAAAGAGATGCGGTTTTCAAAATTAGATTCCCTATGTCCATATTAGTCTAAAAACAAATTTTTATTGATATTGGTGCATGGTAACCATGACTTTGAAATTTACGTGAACTTTAATTTATGCTAATTAAATGTACACGTGATGTGCACTTGGTATGTAACTCGCTTCACGTGAAAGATAAAGAGATGCGGTTTTCAAAATTAGATTCCCCATGTCTATATTAGTCTAAAAACAAATTTTTATTGATATTGGTGCATGGTAACCATGACTTTGAAATTTACGTGAACTTTAATTTATGCTAATTAAATGTACACGTGATGTGCACTTGGTATGTAACTCGCTTCACGTGAAAGATAAAGAGATGCGGTTTTCAAAATTAGATTCCCCATGTCCATATTAGTCTAAAAACAAATTTTTATTGATATTGGTGCGTGGTAACCATGACTTTGAAATTTACGTGAACTTTAATTTATGCTAATTAAATGTACACGTGATGTGCACTTGGTATGTAACTCGCTTCACGTGAAAGATAAAGAGATGCGGTTTTCAAAATTAGATTCCCCATGTCCATATTAGTCTAAAAACAAATTTTTATTGATATTGGTGCGTGGTAACCATGACTTTGAAATTTACGTGAACTTTAATTTATGCTAATTAAATGTACACGTGATGTGCACTTGGTATGTAACTCGCTTCACATGAAAGATAAAGAGATGCGGTTTTCAAAATTAGATTCCCCATGTCCATATTAGTCTAAAAACAAATTTTTATTGATATTGGTGCATGGTAACCATGACTTTGAAATTTACGTGAACTTTAATTTATGCTAATTAAATGTACACGTGATGTGCACTTGGTAGGTAACTCGCTTCACGTGAAAGATGAAGAGATGCGGTTTTCAAAATTAGATTCCCCATGTCCATATTAGTCTAAAAACAAATTTTTATTGATATTGGTGCATGGTAACCATGACTTTGAAATTTACGTGAACTTTAATTTATGCTAATTAAATGTACACGTGATGTGCACTTGGTATGTAACTCGCTTCACGTGAAAGATAAAGAGATGCGGTTTTCAAAATTAGATTACCCATGTCCATATTAGTCTAAAAACAAATTTTTATTGATATTGGTGCATGGTAACCATGACTTTGAAATTTACGTGAACTTTAATTTATGCTAATTAAATGTACACGTGATGTGCACTTGGTATGTAACTCGCTTCACGTGAAAGATAAAGAGATGCGGTTTTCAAAATTAGATTCCCCATGTCCATATTAGTCTAAAAACAAATTTTTATTGATATTGGTGCATGGTAACTATGACTTTGAAATTTACGTGAACTTTAATTTATGCTAATTAAATGTACACGTGATGTGCACTTGGTATGTAACTCGCTTCACGTGAAAGATAAAGAGATGCGGTTTTCAAAATTAGATTCCCCATGTCCATATTAGTCTAAAAACAAATTTTTATTGATATTGGTGCGTGGTAACCATGACTTTGAAATTTACGTGAACTTTAATTTATGCTAATTAAATGTACACGTGATGTGCACTTGGTATGTAACTCGCTTCACGTGAAAGATAAAGAGATGCGGTTTTCAAAATTAGATTCCCCATGTCCATATTAGTCTAAAAACAAATTTTTATTGATATTGGTGCATGGTAACCATGACTTTGAAATTTACGTGAACTTTAATTTATGCTAATTAAATGTACACGTGATGTGCACTTGGTATGTAACTCGCTTCACGTGAAAGATAAAGAGATGCGGTTTTCAAAATTAGATTCCCCATGTCCATATTAGTCTAAAAACAAATTTTTATTGATATTGGTGCATGGTAACTATGACTTTGAAATTTACGTGAACTTTAATTTATGCTAATTAAATGTACACGTGATGTGCACTTGGTATGTAACTTGCTTCACGTGAAAGATAAAGAGATGCGGTTTTCAAAATTAGATTCCCCATGTCCATATTAGTCTAAAAACAAATTTTTATTGATATTGGTTCATGGTAACCATGACTTTGAAATTTACGTGAACTTTAATTTATGCTAATTAAATGTACACGTGATGTGCACTTGGTATGTAACTCGCTTCACGTGAAAGATAAAGAGATGCGGTTTTCAAAATTAGATTCCCCATGTCCATATTAGTCTAAAAACAAATTTTTATTGATATTGGTGCGTGGTAACCATGACTTTGAAATTTACGTGAACTTTAATTTATGCTAATTAAATGTACACGTGATGTGCACTTGGTATGTAACTCGCTTCACGTGAAAGATAAAGAGATGCGGTTTTCAAAATTAGATTCCCCATGTCCATATTAGTCTAAAAACAAATTTTTATTGATATTGGTGCATGGTAACCATGACTTTGAAATTTACGTGAACTTTAATTTATGCTAATTAAATGTACACGTGATGTGCACTTGGTATGTAACTCGCTTCACGTGAAAGATAAAGAGATGCGGTTTTCAAAATTAGATTCCCCATGTCCATATTAGTCTAAAAACAAATTTTTATTGATATTGGTGCATGGTAACTATGACTTTGAAATTTACGTGAACTTTAATTTATGCTAATTAAATGTACACGTGATGTGCACTTGGTATGTAACTTGCTTCACGTGAAAGATAAAGAGATGCGGTTTTCAAAATTAGATTCCCCATGTCCATATTAGTCTAAAAACAAATTTTTATTGATATTGGTTCATGGTAACCATGACTTTGAAATTTACGTGAACTTTAATTTATGCTAATTAAATGTACACGTGATGTGCACTTGGTATGTAACTCGCTTCACGTGAAAGATAAAGAGATGCGGTTTTCAAAATTAGATTCCCCATGTCCATATTAGTCTAAAAATAAATTTTTATTGATATTGGTGCATGGTAACCATGACTTTGAAATTTACGTGAACTTTAATTTATGCTAATTAAATGTACACGTGATGTGCACTTGGTATGTAACTCGCTTCACGTGAAAGATAAAGAGATGCGGTTTTCAAAATTAGATTCCCCATGTCCATATTAGTCTAAAAACAAATTTTTATTGATATTGGTGCATGGTAACTATGACTTTGAAATTTACGTGAACTTTAATTTATGCTAATTAAATGTACACGTGATGTGCACTTGGTATGTAACTCGCTTCACGTGAAAGATAAAGAGATGCGGTTTTCAAAATTAGATTCCCCATGTCCATATTAGTCTAAAAACAAATTTTTATTGATATTGGTGCGTGGTAACCATGACTTTGAAATTTACGTGAACTTTAATTTATGCTAATTAAATGTACACGTGATGTGCACTTGGTATGTAACTCGCTTCACGTGAAAGATAAAGAGATGCGGTTTTCAAAATTAGATTCCCCATGTCCATATTAGTCTAAAAACAAATTTTTATTGATATTGGTGCATGGTAACCATGACTTTGAAATTTACGTGAACTTTAATTTATGCTAATTAAATGTACACGTGATGTGCACTTGGTATGTAACTCGCTTCACGTAAAAGATAAAGAGATGCGGTTTTCAAAATTAGATTCCCCATGTCCATATTAGTCTAAAAACAAATTTTTATTGATATTGGTGCATGGTAACTATGACTTTGAAATTTACGTGAACTTTAATTTTTGCTAATTAAACGTACACGTGATGTGCACTTGGTATGTAACTTGCTTCACGTGAAAGATAAAGAGATGCGGTTTTCAAAATTAGATTCCCCATGTCCATATTAGTCTAAAAACAAATTTTTATTGATATTGGTTCATGGTAACCATGACTTTGAAATTTACGTGAACTTCAATTTATGCTAATTAAATGTACACGTGATGTGCACTTGGTATGTAACTCGCTTCACGTGAAAGATGAAGAGATGCGGTTTTCAAAATTAGATTCCCTATGTCCATATTAGTCTAAAAACAAATTTTTATTGATATTGGTTCATGGTAGCCATGACTTTGAAATTTACGTGAACTTTAATTTATGCTAATTAAATGTACACGTGATGTGCACTTGGTATGTAACTCGCTTCACGTGAAAGATAAAGAGATGCGGTTTTCAAAATTAGATTCCCCATGTCCATATTAGTCTAAAAACAAATTTTTATTGATATTGGTGCATGGTAACCATGACTTTGAAATTTACGGGAACTTTAATTTATGCTAATTAAATGTACACGTGATGTGCCCTTGGTATGTAACTCGCTTCACGTGAAAGATAAAGAGATGCGGTTTTCAAAATTAGATTCCCCATGTCCATATTAGTCTAAAAACAAATTTTTATTGATATTGGTGCATGGTAACCATGACTTTGAAATTTACGGGAACTTTAATTTATGCTAATTAAATGTACACGTGATGTGCCCTTGGTATGTAACTCGCTTCACGTGAGAGATAAAGAGATGCGGTTTTCAAATTTAGATTCCCCATGTCCATATTAGTCTAAAAACAAATTTTTATTGATATTGGTGCATGGTAACCATGACTTTGAAATTTACGTGAACTTTAATTTATGCTAATTAAATGTACACGTGATGTGCACTTGGTATGTAACTCGCTTCACGTGAAAGATAAAGAGATGCGGTTTTCAAAATTAGATTCCCCATGTCCATATTAGTCTAAAAACAAATTTTTATTGATATTGGTGCATGGTAACCATGACTTTGAAATTTACGTGAACTTTAATTTATGCTAATTAAATGTACACGTGATGTGCACTTGGTATGTAACTCGCTTCACGTGAAAGATAAAGAGATGCGGTTTTCAAAATTAGATTCCCCTTGTCCATATTAGTCTAAAAACAAATTTTTATTGATATTGGTTCATGGTAACCATGACTTTGAAATTTACGTGAACTTTAATTTATGCTAATTAAATGTACACGTGATGTGCACTTGGTATGTAACTCGCTTCACGTGAAAGATAAAGAGATGCGGTTTTCAAAATTAGATTCCCCATGTCCATATTAGTCTAAAAACAAATTTTTATTGATATTGGTTCATGGTAACCATGACTTTGAAATTTACGTGAACTTTAATTTATGCTAATTAAATGTACACGTGATGTGCACTTGGTATGTAACTCGCTTCACGTAAAAGATAAAGAGATGCGGTTTTCAAAATTAGATTCCCCATGTCCATATTAGTCTAAAAACAAATTTTTATTGATATTGGTGCATGGTAACCATGACTTTGAATTTTACGTGAACTTTAATTTATGCTAATTAAATGTACACGTGATGTGCACTTGGTATGTAACTCGCTTCACGTGAAAGATAAAGAGATGCGGTTTTCAAAATTAGATTCCCCATGTCCATATTAGTCTAAAAACAAATTTTTATTGATATTGGTTCATGGTAACCATGACTTTGAAATTTACGTGAACTTTAATTTATGCTAATTAAATGTACACGTGATGTGCACTTGGTATGTAACTCGCTTCACGTAAAAGATAAAGAGATGCGGTTTTCAAAATTAGATTCCCCATGTCCATATTAGTCTAAAAACAAATTTTTATTGATATTGGTGCATGGTAACCATGACTTTGAATTTTACGTGAACTTTAATTTATGCTAATTAAATGTACACGTGATGTGCACTTGGTATGTAACTCGCTTCACGTGGAAGATAAAGAGATGCGGTTTTCAAAATTAGATTCCCCATGTCCATATTAGTCTAAAAACAAATTTTTATTGATATTGGTGCATGGTAACCATGACTTTGAAATTTACGTGAACTTTAATTTATGCTAATTAAATGTACACGTGATGTGCACTTGGTATGTAACTCGCTTCACGTAAAAGATAAAGAGATGCGGTTTTCAAAATTAGATTCCCCATGTCCATATTAGTCTAAAAACAAATTTTTATTGATATTGGTGCATGGTAACCATGACTTTGAATTTTACGTGAACTTTAATTTATGCTAATTAAATGTACACGTGATGTGCACTTGGTATGTAACTCGCTTCACGTGAAAGATAAAGAGATGCGGTTTTCAAAATTAGATTCCCCATGTCCATATTAGTCTAAAAACAAATTTTTATTGATATTGGTGCATGGTAACCATGACTTTGAAATTTACGTGAACTTTAATTTATGCTAATTAAATGTACACGTGATGTGCACTTGGTATGTAACTCGCTTCACGTGAAAGATAAAGAGATGCGGTTTTCAAAATTAGATTCCCCATGTCCATATTAGTCTAAAAACAAATTTTTATTGATATTGGTTCATGGTAACCATGCCTTTGAAATTTACGTGAACTTTAGTTTATGCTAATTAAATGTACACGTGATGTGCACTTGGTATGTAACTCGCTTCACGTGAAAGATAAAGAGATGCGGTTTTCAAAATTAGATTCCCCATGTCGATATTAGTCTAAAAACAAATTTTTATTGATATTGGTGCATGGTAACCATGACTTTGAAATTTACATGAACTTTAATTTATGCTAATTAAATGTACACGTGATGTGCACTTGGTATGTAACTCGCTTCACGTAAAAGATAAAGAGATGCGGTTTTCAAAATTAGATTCCCCATGTTCATATTAGTCTGAAAACAAAGTTTTATTGATATTGGTGCATGGTAACCATGACTTTGAAATTTACGTGAACTTTAATTTATGCTAATTAAATGTACACGTGATGTGCACTTGGTATGTAACTCGCTTCACATGAAAGATAAAGAGATGCGGTTTTCAAAATTAGATTCCCCATGTCCATATTAGTCTAAAAACAAATTTTTATTGATATTGGTGCATGGTAACCATGACTTT
Source organism: Auanema rhodensis (assembly GCA_964057225.1). NCBI lineage: Eukaryota > Metazoa > Nematoda > Chromadorea > Rhabditida > Rhabditidae > Auanema > Auanema rhodense. The sequence goes on along the minus strand of OZ059899.1, from coordinate 89,832 downwards.
GAATTTTACGTGAACTTTAATTTATGCTAATTAAATGTACACGTGATGTGCACTTGGTATGTAACTCGCTTCACGTGAAAGATAAAGAGATGCGGTTTTCAAAATTAGATTCCTCATGTCCATATTAGTCTAAAAACAAATTTTTATTGATATTGGTTCATGGTAACCATGACTTTGAAATTTACGTGAACTTTAGTTTATGCTAATTAAATGTACACGTGATGTGCACTTGGTATGTAACTCGCTTCACGTGAAAGATAAAGAGATGCGGTTTTCAAAATTAGATTCCCCATGTCGATATTAGTCTAAAAACAAATTTTTATTGATATTGGTGCATGGTAACCATGACTTTGAAATTTACATGAACTTTAATTTATGCTAATTAAATGTACACGTGATGTGCACTTGGTATGTAACTCGCTTCACGTGAAAGATAAAGAGATGCGGTTTTCAAAATTAGATTCCCCATGTCCATATTAGTCTGAAAACAAAGTTTTATTGATATTGGTGCATGGTAACCATGACTTTGAAATTTACGTGAACTTTAATTTATGCTAATTAAATGTACACGTGATGTGCACTTGGTATGTAACTCGCTTCACGTGAAAGATAAAGAGATGCGGTTTTCAAAATTAGATTCATCATGTCCATATTAGTCTAAAAACAAATTTTTATTGATATTGGTGCATGGTAACCATGACTTTGAAATTTACGTGAACTTTAATTTATGCTAATTAAATGTACACGTGATGTGCACTTGGTATGTAACTCGCTTCACGTGAAAGATAAAGAGATGCGGTTTTCAAAATTAGATTTCCCATGTCCATATTAGTCTAAAAACAAATTTTTATTGATATTGGTTCATGGTAACCATGACTTTGAAATTTACGTGAACTTTAATTTATGCTAATTAAATGTACACGTGATGTGCACTTGGTATGTAACTCGCTTCACGTGAAAGATAAAGAGATGCGGTTTTCAAAATTAGATTCCCCATGTCCATATTAGTCTAAAAACAAATTTTTATTGATATTGGTTCATGGTAACCATGACTTTGAAATTTACGTGAACTTTAGTTTATGCTAATTAAATGTACACGTGATGTGCACTTGGTATGTAACTCGCTTCACGTGAAAGATAAAGAGATGCGGTTTTCAAAATTAGATTCCCCATGTCGATATTAGTCTAAAAACAAATTTTTATTGATATTGGTGCATGGTAACCATGACTTTGAAATTTACATGAACTTTAATTTATGCTAATTAAATGTACACGTGATGTGCACTTGGTATGTAACTCGCTTCACGTGAAAGATAAAGAGATGCGGTTTTCAAAATTAGATTCCCCATGTCCATATTAGTCTAAAAACAAATTTTTATTGATATTGGTGCATGGTAACCATGACTTTGAAATTTACGTGAACTTTAATTTATGCTAATAAAATGTACACGTGATGTGCACTTGGTATGTAACTCGCTTCACGTGAAAGATAAAGAGATGCGGTTTTCAAAATTAGATTCCCCATGTCCATATTAGTCTAAAAACAAATTTTTATTGATATTGGTTCATGGTAACCATGACTTTGAATTTTACGTGAACTTTAATTTATGCTAATTAAATGTACACGTGATGTGCACTTGGTATGTAACTCGCTTCACGTGAAAGATAAAGAGATGCGGTTTTCAAAATTAGATTCCCCATGTCCATATTAGTCTAAAAACAAATTTTTATTGATATTGGTTCATGGTAACCATGACTTTGAAATTTACGTGAACTTTAATTTATGCTAATTAAATGTACACGTGATGTGCACTTGGTATGTAACTCGCTTCACGTAAAAGATAAAGAGATGCGGTTTTCAAAATTAGATTCCCCATGTCCATATTAGTCTAAAAACAAATTTTTATTGATATTGGTGCATGGTAACCATGACTTTGAATTTTACGTGAACTTTAATTTATGCTAATTAAGTGTACACGTGATGTGCACTTGGTATGTAACTCGCTTTACGTGAAAGATAAAGAGATGCGGTTTTCAAAATTAGATTCCCCATGTCCATATTAGTCTAAAAACAAATTTTTATTGATATTGGTTCATGGTAACCATGACTTTGAAATTTACGTGAACTTTAATTTATGCTAATTAAATGTACACGTGATGTGCACTTGGTATGTAACTCGCTTCACGTAAAAGATAAAGAGATGCGGTTTTCCAAATTAGATTCCCCATGTCCATATTAGTCTAAAAACAAATTTTTATTGATATTGGTGCATGGTAACCATGACTTTGAATTTTACGTGAACTTTAATTTATGCTAATTAAATGTACACGTGATGTGCACTTGGTATGTAACTCGCTTCACGTGAAAGATAAAGAGATGCGGTTTTCAAAATTAGATTCCCCATGTCCATATTAGTCTAAAAACAAATTTTTATTGATATTGGTTCATGGTAACCATGACTTTGAAATTTACGTGAACTTTAATTTATGCTAATAAAATGTACACGTGATGTGCACTTGGTATGTAACTCGCTTCACGTAAAAGATAAAGAGATGCGGTTTTCAAAATTAGATTCCCCATGTCCATATTAGTCTAAAAACAAATTTTTATTGATATTGGTGCATGGTAACCATGACTTTGAATTTTACGTGAACTTTAATTTATGCTAATTAAATGTACACGTGATGTGCACTTGGTATGTAACTCGCTTCACGTGAAAGATAAAGAGATGCGGTTTTCAAAATCAGATTCCCCATGTCCATATTAGTCTAAAAACAAATTTTTATTGATATTGGTTCATGGTAACCATGACTTTGAAATTTACGTGAACTTTAATTTATGCTAATTAAATGTACACGTGATGTGCACTTGGTATGTAACTCGCTTCACGTAAAAGATAAAGAGATGCGGTTTTCAAAATTAGATTCCCCATGTCCATATTAGTCTAAAAACAAATTTTTATTGATATTGGTGCATGGTAACCATGACTTTGAATTTTACGTGAACTTTAACTTATGCTAATTAAATGTACACGTGATGTGCACTTGGTATGTAACTCGCTTCACGTAAAAGATAAAGAGATGCGGTTTTCAAAATTAGATTCCCCATGTCCATATTAGTCTAAAAACAAATTTTTATTGATATTGGTGCATGGTAACCATGACTTTGAAATTTACGTGAACTTTAATTTATGCTAATTAAATGTACACGTGATGTGCACTTGGTATGTAACTTGCTTCACGTAAAAGATAAAGAGATGCGGTTTTCAAAATTAGATTCCCCATGTCCATATTAGTCTAAAAACAAATTTTTATTGATATTGCTTCATGGTAACCATGACTTTGAAATTTACGTGAACTTTAATTTATGCTAATTAAATGTACACGTGATGTGCACTTGGTATGTAACTCGCTTCACGTGAAAGATAAAGAAATGCGGTTTTCAAAATTAGATTCCCCATGTCCATATTAGTCTAAAAACAAATTTTTATTGATATTGGTTCATGGTAACCATGCCTTTGAAATTTACGTGAACTTTAGTTTATGCTAATTAAATGTACACGTGATGTGCACTTGGTATGTAACTCGCTTCACGTGAAAGATAAAGAGATGCGGTTTTCAAAATTAGATTCCCCATGTCGATATTAGTCTAAAAACAAATTTTTATTGATATTGGTGCATGGTAACCATGACTTTGAAATTTACGTGAACTTTAATTTATGCTAATTAAATGTACACGTGATGTGCACTTGGTATGTAACTCGCTTCACGTAAAAGATAAAGAGATGCGGTTTTCAAAATTAGATTCCCCATGTCCATATTAGTCTAAAAACAAATTTTTATTGATATTGGTGCATGGTAACCATGACTTTGAATTTTACGTGAACTTTAATTTATGCTAATTAAGTGTACACGTGATGTGCACTTGGTATGTAACTCGCTTCACGTGAAAGATAAAGAGATGCGGTTTTCAAAATTAGATTCCCCATGTCCATATTAGTCTAAAAACAAATTTTTATTGATATTGGTTCATGGTAACCATGACTTTGAAATTTACGTGAACTTTAGTTTATGCTAATTAAATGTACACGTGATGTGCACTTGGTATGTAACTCGCTTCACGTGAAAGATAAAGAGATGCGGTTTTCAAAATTAGATTCCCCATGTCGATATTAGTCTAAAAACAAATTTTTATTGATATTGGTGCATGGTAACCATGACTTTGAAATTTACATGAACTTTAATTTATGTTAATTAAATGTACACGTGATGTGCACTTGGTATGTAACTCGCTTCACGTGAAAGATAAAGAGATGCGGTTTTCAAAATTAGATTCCCCATGTCCATATTAGTCTGAAAACAAAGTTTTATTGATATTGGTGCATGGTAACCATGACTTTGAAATTTACGTGAACTTTAATTTATGCTAATAAAATGTACACGTGATGTGCACTTGGTATGTAACTCGCTTCACGTGAAAGATAAAGAGATGCGGTTTTCAAAATTAGATTCCCCATGTCCATATTAGTCTAAAAACAAATTTTTATTGATATTGGTTCATGGTAACCATGACTTTGAATTTTACGTGAACTTTAATTTATGCTAATTAAATGTACACGTGATGTGCACTTGGTATGTAACTCGCTTCACGTGAAAGATAAAGAGATGCGGTTTTCAAAATTAGATTCCCCATGTCCATATTAGTCTAAAAACAAATTTTTATTGATATTGGTTCATGGTAACCATGACTTTGAAATTTACGTGAACTTTAATTTATGCTAATTAAATGTACACGTGATGTGCACTTGGTATGTAACTCGCTTCACGTAAAAGATAAAGAGATGCGGTTTTCAAAATTAGATTCCCCATGTCCATATTAGTCTAAAAACAAATTTTTATTGATATTGGTGCATGGTAACCATGACTTTGAATTTTACGTGAACTTTAATTTATGCTAATTAAGTGTACACGTGATGTGCACTTGGTATGTAACTCGCTTCACGTGAAAGATAAAGAGATGCGGTTTTCAAAATTAGATTCCCCATGTCCATATTAGTCTGAAAACAAAGTTTTATTGATATTGGTGCATGGTAACCATGACTTTGAAATTTACGTGAACTTTAATTTATGCTAATAAAATGTACACGTGATGTGCACTTGGTATGTAACTCGCTTCACGTGAAAGATAAAGAGATGCGGTTTTCAAAATTAGATTCCCCATGTCCATATTAGTCTAAAAACAAATTTTTATTGATATTGGTTCATGGTAACCATGACTTTGAATTTTACGTGAACTTTAATTTATGCTAATTAAATGTACACGTGATGTGCACTTGGTATGTAACTCGCTTCACGTGAAAGATAAAGAGATGCGGTTTTCAAAATTAGATTCCCCATGTCCATATTAGTCTAAAAACAAATTTTTATTGATATTGGTTCATGGTAACCATGACTTTGAAATTTACGTGAACTTTAATTTATGCTAATTAAATGTACACGTGATGTGCACTTGGTATGTAACTCGCTTCACGTAAAAGATAAAGAGATGCGGTTTTCAAAATTAGATTCCCCATGTCCATATTAGTCTAAAAACAAATTTTTATTGATATTGGTGCATGGTAACCATGACTTTGAATTTTACGTGAACTTTAATTTATGCTAATTAAGTGTACACGTGATGTGCACTTGGTATGTAACTCGCTTCACGTGAAAGATAAAGAGATGCGGTTTTCAAAATTAGATTCCCCATGTCCATATTAGTCTAAAAACAAATTTTTATTGATATTGGTTCATGGTAACCATGACTTTGAAATTTACGTGAACTTTAATTTATGCTAATTAAATGTACACGTGATGTGCACTTGGTATGTAACTCGCTTCACGTAAAAGATAAAGAGATGCGGTTTTCCAAATTAGATTCCCCATGTCCATATTAGTCTAAAAACAAATTTTTATTGATATTGGTGCATGGTAACCATGACTTTGAGTTTACGTGAACTTTAATTTATGCTAATTAAATGTACACGTGATGTGCACTTGGTATGTAACTCGCTTCACGTGAAAGATAAAGAGATGCGGTTTTCAAAATTAGATTCCCCATGTCCATATTAGTCTAAAAACAAATTTTTATTGATATTGGTTCATGGTAACCATGACTTTGAAATTTACGTGAACTTTAATTTATGCTAATAAAATGTACACGTGATGTGCACTTGGTATGTAACTCGCTTCACGTAAAAGATAAAGAGATGCGGTTTTCAAAATTAGATTCCCCATGTCCATATTAGTCTAAAAACAAATTTTTATTGATATTGGTGCATGGTAACCATGACTTTGAATTTTACGTGAACTTTAATTTATGCTAATTAAATGTACACGTGATGGGCACTTGGTATGTAACTCGCTTCACGTGAAAGATAAAGAGATGCGGTTTTCAAAATTAGATTCCCCATGTCCATATTAGTCTAAAAACAAATTTTTATTGATATTGGTTCATGGTAACCATGACTTTGAAATTTACGTGAACTTTAATTTATGCTAATTAAATGTACACGTGATGTGCACTTGGTATGTAACTCGCTTCACGTAAAAGATAAAGAGATGCGGTTTTCAAAATTAGATTCCCCATGTCCATATTAGTCTAAAAACAAATTTTTATTGATATTGGTGCATGGTAACCATGACTTTGAAATTTACGTGAACTTTAATTTATGCTAATTAAATGTACACGTGATGTGCACTTGGTATGTAACTCGCTTCACGTGAAAGATAAAGAGATGCGGTTTTCAAAATTAGATTCCCCATGTCCATATTAGTCTGAAAACAAAGTTTTATTGATATTGGTGCATGGTAACCATGACTTTGAAATTTACGTGAACTTTAATTTATGCTAATTAAATGTACACGTGATGTGCACTTGGTATGTAACTCGCTTCACGTGAAAGATAAAGAAATGCGGTTTTCAAAATTAGATTCCCCATGTCCATATTAGTCTAAAAACAAATTTTTATTGATATTGGTTCATGGTAACCATGACTTTGAAATTTACGTGAACTTTAATTTATGCTAATTAAATGTACACGTGATGTGCACTTGGTATGTAACTCGCTTCACATGAAAGATAAAGAGATGCGGTTTTCAAAATTAGATTCCCCATGTCCATATTAGTCTAAAAACAAATTTTTATTGATATTGGTGCATGGTAACCATGACTTTGAATTTTACGTGAACTTTAATTTATGCTAATTAAATGTACACGTGATGTGCACTTGGTATGTAACTCGCTTCACGTGAAAGATAAAGAGATGCGGTTTTCAAAATTAGATTCCCCATGTCCATATTAGTCTAAAAACAAATTTTTATTGATATTGGTTCATGGTAACCATGCCTTTGAAATTTACGTGAACTTTAGTTTATGCTAATTAAATGTACACGTGATGTGCACTTGGTATGTAACTCGCTTCACGTGAAAGATAAAGAGATGCGGTTTTCAAAATTAGATTCCCCATGTCGATATTAGTCTAAAAACAAATTTTTATTGATATTGGTGCATGGTAACCATGACTTTGAAATTTACATGAACTTTAATTTATGCTAATTAAATGTACACGTGATGTGCACTTGGTATGTAACTCGCTTCACGTGAAAGATAAAGAGATGCGGTTTTCAAAATTAGATTCCCCATGTCCATATTAGTCTGAAAACAAAGTTTTATTGATATTGGTGCATGGTAACCATGACTTTGAAATTTACGTGAACTTTAATTTATGCTAATTAAATGTACACGTGATGTGCACTTGGTATGTAACTCGCTTCACGTGAAAGATAAAGAGATGCGGTTTTCAAAATAAGATTCCCCATGTCCATATTAGTCTAAAAACAAATTTTTATTGATATTGGTGCATGGTAACCATGACTTTGAAATTTACGTGAACTTTAATTTATGCTAATTAAATGTACACGTGATGTGCACTTGGTATGTAACTCGCTTCACGTGAAAGATAAAGAGATGCGGTTTTCAAAATTAGATTTCCCATGTCCATATTAGTCTAAAAACAAATTTTTATTGATATTGGTTCATGGTAACCATGACTTTGAAATTTACGTGAACTTTAATTTATGCTAATTAAATGTACACGTGATGTGCACTTGGTATGTAACTCGCTTCACGTAAAAGATAAAGAGATGCGGTTTTCAAAATTAGATTCCCCATGTCCATATTAGTCTAAAAACAAATTTTTATTGATATTGGTGCATGGTAACCATGACTTTGAATTTTACGTGAACTTTAGTTTATGCTAATTAAATGTACACGTGATGTGCACTTGGTATGTAACTCGCTTCACGTGAAAGATAAAGAGATGCGGTTTTCAAAATTAGATTCCCCATGTCGATATTAGTCTAAAAACAAATTTTTATTGATATTGGTGCATGGTAACCATGACTTTGAAATTTACATGAACTTTAATTTATGCTAATTAAATGTACACGTGATGTGCACTTGGTATGTAACTCGCTTCACGTGAAAGATAAAGAGATGCGGTTTTCAAAATTAGATTCCCCATGTCCATATTAGTCTAAAAACAAATTTTTATTGATATTGGTGCATGGTAACCATGACTTTGAAAATTACGTGAACTTTAATTTATGCTAATTAAATGTACACGTGATGTGCACTTGGTATGTAACTCGCTTCACGTGAAAGATAAAGAAATGCGGTTTTCAAAATTAGATTCCCCATGTCCATATTAGTCTAAAAACAAATTTTTATTGATATTGGTTCATGGTAACCATGACTTTGAAATTTACGTGAACTTTAATTTATGCTAATTAAATGTACACGTGATGTGCACTTGGTATGTAACTCGCTTCACGTAAAAGATAAAGAGATGCGGTTTTCAAAATTAGATTCCCCATGTCCATATTAGTCTAAAAACAAATTTTTATTGATATTGGTGCATGGTAACCATGACTTTGAAATTTACGTGAACTTTAATTTATGCTAATTAAATGTACACGTGATGTGCACTTGGTATGTAACTCGCTTCACGTGAAAGATAAAGAGATGCGGTTTTCAAAATTAGATTCCCCATGTCCATATTAGTCTAAAAACAAATTTTTATTGATATTGGTTCATGGTAACCATGACTTTGAAATTTACGTGAACTTTAATTTATGCTAATTAAATGTACACGTGATGTGCACTTGGTATGTAACTCGCTTCACGTAAAAGATAAAGAGATGCGGTTTTCAAAATTAGATTCCCCATGTCCATATTAGTCTAAAAACAAATTTTTATTGATATTGGTGCATGGTAACCATGACTTTGAATTTTACGTGAACTTTAATTTATGCTAATTAAGTGTACACGTGATGTGCACTTGGTATGTAACTCGCTTCACGTGAAAGATAAAGAGATGCGGTTTTCAAAATTAGATTCCCCATGTCCATATTAGTCTAAAAACAAATTTTTATTGATATTGGTGCATGGTAACCATGACTTTGAATTTTACGTGAACTTTAATTTATGCTAATTAAGTGTACACGTGATGTGCACTTGGTATGTAACTCGCTTCACGTAAAAGATAAAGAGATGCGGTTTTCAAAATTAGATTCCCCATGTCCATATTAGTCTAAAAACAAATTTTTATTGATATTGGTGCATGGTAACCATGACTTTGAATTTTACGTGAACTTTAATTTATGCTAATTAAGTGTACACGTGATGTGCACTTGGTATGTAACTCGCTTCACGTGAAAGATAAAGAGATGCGGTTTTCAAAATTAGATTCCCCATGTCCATATTAGTCTAAAAACAAATTTTTATTGATATTGGTTCATGGTAACCATGACTTTGAAATTTACGTGAACTTTAATTTATGCTAATTAAATGTACACGTGATGTGCACTTGGTATGTAACTCGCTTCACGTGAAAGATAAAGAGATGCGGTTTTCAAAATTAGATTCCCCATGTCCATATTAGTCTAAAAACAAATTTTTATTGATATTGGTTCATGGTAACCATGACTTTGAAATTTACGTGAACTTTAATTTATGCTAATTAAATGTACACGTGATGTGCACTTGGTATGTAACTCGCTTCACGTAAAAGATAAAGAGATGCGGTTTTCAAAATTAGATTCCCCATGTCCATATTAGTCTAAAAACAAATTTTTATTGATATTGGTGCATGGTAACCATGACTTTGAATTTTACGTGAACTTTAATTTATGCTAATTAAATGTACACGTGATGTGCACTTGGTATGTAACTCGCTTCACGTAAAAGATAAAGAGATGCGGTTTTCAAAATTAGATTCCCCATGTCCATATTAGTCTAAAAACAAATTTTTATTGATATTGGTGCATGGTAACCATGACTTTGAAATTTACGTGAACTTTAATTTATGCTAATTAAATGTACACGTGATGTGCACTTGGTATGTAACTTGCTTCACGTAAAAGATAAAGAGATGCGGTTTTCAAAATTAGATTCCCCATGTCCATATTAGTCTAAAAACAAATTTTTATTGATATTGGTGCATGGTAACCATGACTTTGAATTTTACGTGAACTTTAATTTATGCTAATTAAATGTACACGTGATGTGCACTTGGTATGTAACTCGCTTCACGTGAAAGATAAAGAGATGCGGTTTTCAAAATTAGATTCCCCATGTCCATATTAGTCTAAAAACAAATTTTTATTGATATTGCTTCATGGTAACCATGACTTTGAAATTTACGTGAACTTTAATTTATGCTAATTAAATGTACACGTGATGTGCACTTGGTATGTAACTCGCTTCACGTGAAAGATAAAGAGATGCGGTTTTCAAAATTAGATTCCCCATGTCCATATTAGTCTAAAAACAAATTTTTATTGATATTGGTTCATGGTAACCATGCCTTTGAAATTTACGTGAACTTTAGTTTATGCTAATTAAATGTACACGTGATGTGCACTTGGTATGTAACTCGCTTCACGTGAAAGATAAAGAGATGCGGTTTTCAAAATTAGATTCCCCATGTCGATATTAGTCTAAAAACAAATTTTTATTGATATTGGTGCATGGTAACCATGACTTTGAAATTTACATGAACTTTAATTTATGCTAATTAAATGTACACGTGATGTGCACTTGGTATGTAACTCGCTTCACGTGAAAGATAAAGAGATGCGGTTTTCAAAATTAGATTCCCCATGTCCATATTAGTCTGAAAACAAAGTTTTATTGATATTGGTGCATGGTAACCATGACTTTGAAATTTACGTGAACTTTAATTTATGCTAATTAAATGTACACGTGATGTGCACTTGGTATGTAACTCGCTTCACATGAAAGATAAAGAGATGCGGTTTTCAAAATTAGATTCCCCATGTCCATATTAGTCTAAAAACAAATTTTTATTGATATTGGTGCATGGTAACCATGACTTTGAATTTTACGTGAACTTTAATTTATGCTAATTAAATGTACACGTGATGTGCACTTGGTATGTAACTCGCTTCACGTAAAAGATAAAGAGATGCGGTTTTCAAAATTAGATTCCCCATGTCCATATTAGTCTAAAAACAAATTTTTATTGATATTGGTGCATGGTAACCATGACTTTGAATTTTACGTGAACTTTAATTTATGCTAATTAAATGTACACGTGATGTGCACTTGGTATGTAACTCGCTTCACGTAAAAGATAAAGAGATGCGGTTTTCAAAATTAGATTCCCCATGTCCATATTAGTCTAAAAACAAATTTTTATTGATATTGGTGCATGGTAACCATGACTTTGAAATTTACGTGAACTTTAATTTATGCTAATTAAATGTACACGTGATGTGCACTTGGTATGTAACTTGCTTCACGTAAAAGATAAAGAGATGCGGTTTTCAAAATTAGATTCCCCATGTCCATATTAGTCTAAAAACAAATTTTTATTGATATTGGTGCATGGTAACCATGACTTTGAATTTTACGTGAACTTTAATTTATGCTAATTAAATGTACACGTGATGTGCACTTGGTATGTAACTCGCTTCACGTGAAAGATAAAGAGATGCGGTTTTCAAAATTAGATTCCCCATGTCCATATTAGTCTAAAAACAAATTTTTATTGATATTGCTTCATGGTAACCATGACTTTGAAATTTACGTGAACTTTAATTTATGCTAATTAAATGTACACGTGATGTGCACTTGGTATGTAACTCGCTTCACGTGAAAGATAAAGAGATGCGGTTTTCAAAATTAGATTCCCCATGTCCATATTAGTCTAAAAACAAATTTTTATTGATATTGGTTCATGGTAACCATGCCTTTGAAATTTACGTGAACTTTAGTTTATGCTAATTAAATGTACACGTGATGTGCACTTGGTATGTAACTCGCTTCACGTGAAAGATAAAGAGATGCGGTTTTCAAAATTAGATTCCCCATGTCGATATTAGTCTAAAAACAAATTTTTATTGATATTGGTGCATGGTAACCATGACTTTGAAATTTACATGAACTTTAATTTATGCTAATTAAATGTACACGTGATGTGCACTTGGTATGTAACTCGCTTCACGTGAAAGATAAAGAGATGCGGTTTTCAAAATTAGATTCCCCATGTCCATATTAGTCTGAAAACAAAGTTTTATTGATATTGGTGCATGGTAACCATGACTTTGAAATTTACGTGAACTTTAATTTATGCTAATTAAATGTACACGTGATGTGCACTTGGTATGTAACTCGCTTCACATGAAAGATAAAGAGATGCGGTTTTCAAAATTAGATTCCCCATGTCCATATTAGTCTAAAAACAAATTTTTATTGATATTGGTGCATGGTAACCATGACTTTGAATTTTACGTGAACTTTAATTTATGCTAATTAAATGTACACGTGATGTGCACTTGGTATGTAACTCGCTTCACGTGAAAGATAAAGAGATGCGGTTTTCAAAATTAGATTCCCCATGTCCATATTAGTCTAAAAACAAATTTTTATTGATATTGGTTCATGGTAACCATGACTTTGAAATTTACGTGAACTTTAGTTTATGCTAATTAAATGTACACGTGATGTGCACTTGGTATGTAACTCGCTTCACGTGAAAGATGAAGAGATGCGGTTTTCAAAATCAGATTCCCCATGTCCATATTAGTCTAAAAACAAATTTTTATTGATATTGGTTCATGGTAACCATGACTTTGAAATTTACGTGAACTTTAATTTATGCTAATTAAATGTACACGTGATGTGCACTTGGTATGTAACTCGCTTCACGTGAAAGATAAAGAGATGCGGTTTTCAAAATTAGATTCCCCATGTCCATATTAGTCTAAAAACAAATTTTTATTGATATTGGTGCATGGTAACCATGACTTTGAAATTTACGTGAACTTTAATTTATGCTAATTAAATGTACACGTGATGTGCACTTGGTATGTAACTCGCTTCACGTGAAAGATAAAGAGATGCGGTTCTCAAAATTAGATTCCCCATGTCCATATTAGTCTGAAAACAAATTTTTATTGATATTGGTGCATGGTAACCATGACTTTGAAATTTACGTGAACTTTAATTTATGCTAATTAAATGTACACGTGATGTGCACTTGGTATGTAACCCGCTTCACATGAAAGATAAAGAGATGCGGTTTTCAAAATTAGATTCCCCATGTCCATATTAGTCTAAAAACAAATTTTTATTGATATTGGTGCATGGTAACCATGACTTTGAATTTTACGTGAACTTTAATTTATGCTAATTAAATGTACACGTGATGTGCACTTGATATGTAACTCGCTTCACGTGAAAGATAAAGAGATGCGGTTTTCAAAATTAGATTCCCCATGTCCATATTAGTCTAAAAACAAATTTTTATTGATATTGGTTCATGGTAACCATGACTTTGAAATTTACGTGAACTTTAATTTATGCTAATAAAATGTACACGTGATGTGCACTTGGTATGTAACTCGCTTCACGTAAAAGATAAAGAGATGCGGTTTTCAAAATTAGATTCCCCATGTCCATATTAGTCTAAAAACAAATTTTTATTGATATTGGTGCATGGTAACCATGACTTTGAATTTTACGTGAACTTTAATTTATGCTAATTAAATGTACACGTGATGTGCACTTGGTATGTAACTCGCTTCACTTGAAAGATAAAGAGATGCGGTTTTCAAAATCAGATTCCCCATGTCCATATTAGTCTAAAAACAAATTTTTATTGATATTGGTTCATGGTAACCATGACTTTGAAATTTACGTGAACTTTAATTTATGCTAATTAAATGTACACGTGATGTGCACTTGGTATGTAACTCGCTTCACGTGAAAGATAAAGAGATGCGGTTTTCAAAATTAGATTCCCCATGTCCATATTAGTCTAAAAACAAATTTTTATTGATATTGGTGCATGGTAACCATGACTTTGAAATTTACGTGAACTTTAATTTATGCTAATTAAATGTACACGTGATGTGCACTTGGTATGTAACTCGCTTCACGTGAAAGATAAAGAGATGCGGTTTTCAAAATTAGATTCCCCATGTCCATATTAGTCTGAAAACAAATTTTTATTGATATTGGTGCATGGTAACCATGACTTTGAAATTTACGTGAACTTTAATTTATGCTAATTAAATGTACACGTGATGTGCACTTGGTATGTAACTCGCTTCACATGAAAGATAAAGAGATGCGGTTTTCAAAATTAGATTCCCCATGTCCATATTAGTCTAAAAACAAATTTTTATTGATATTGGTGCATGGTAACCATGACTTTGAATTTTACGTGAACTTTAATTTATGCTAATTAAATGTACACGTGATGTGCACTTGGTATGTAACTCGCTTCACGTAAAAGATAAAGAGATGCGGTTTTCAAAATTAGATTCCCCATGTCCATATTAGTCTAAAAACAAATTTTTATTGATATTGGTGCATGGTAACCATGACTTTGAATTTTACGTGAACTTTAATTTATGCTAATTAAATGTACACGTGATGTGCACTTGGTATGTAACTCGCTTCACTTGAAAGATAAAGAGATGCGGTTTTCAAAATCAGATTCCCCATGTCCATATTAGTCTAAAAACAAATTTTTATTGATATTGGTTCATGGTAACCATGACTTTGAAATTTACGTGAACTTTAATTTATGCTAATTAAATGTACACGTGATGTGCACTTGGTATGTAACTCGCTTCACGTAAAAGATAAAGAGATGCGGTTTTCAAAATTAGATTCCCCATGTCCATATTAGTCTAAAAACAAATTTTTATTGATATTGGTGCATGGTAACCATGACTTTGAATTTTACGTGAACTTTAATTTATGCTAATTAAATGTACACGTGATGTGCACTTGGTATGTAACTCGCTTCACGTAAAAGATAAAGAGATGCGGTTTTCAAAATTAGATTCTCCATGTCCATATTAGTCTAAAAACAAATTTTTATTGATATTGGTGCATGGTAACCATGACTTTGAATTTTACGTGAACTTTAATTTATGCTAATTAAATGTACACGTGATGTGCACTTGGTATGTAACTCGCTTCACGTAAAAGATAAAGAGATGCGGTTTTCAAAATTAGATTCCCCATGTCCATATTAGTCTAAAAACAAATTTTTATTGATATTGGTGCATGGTAACCATGACTTTGAATTTTACGTGAACTTTAATTTATGCTAATTAAATGTACACGTGATGTGCACTTGGTATGTAACTCGCTTCACGTAAAAGATAAAGAGATGCGGTTTTCAAAATTAGATTCCCCATGTCCATATTAGTCTAAAAACAAATTTTTATTGATATTGGTGCATGGTAACCATGACTTTGAATTTTACGTGAACTTTAATTTATGCTAATTAAATGTACACGTGATGTGCACTTGGTATGTAACTCGCTTCACTTGAAAGATAAAGAGATGCGGTTTTCAAAATCAGATTCCCCATGTCCATATTAGTCTAAAAACAAATTTTTATTGATATTGGTGCATGGTAACCATGACTTTGAATTTTACGTGAACTTTAATTTATGCTAATTAAATGTACACGTGATGTGCACTTGGTATGTAACTCGCTTCACGTAAAAGATAAAGAGATGCGGTTTTCAAAATTAGATTCCCCATGTCCATATTAGTCTAAAAACAAATTTTTATTGATATTGGTGCATGGTAACCATGACTTTGAATTTTACGTGAACTTTAATTTATGCTAATTAAATGTACACGTGATGTGCACTTGGTATGTAACTCGCTTCACGTAAAAGATAAAGAGATGCGGTTTTCAAAATTAGATTCCCCATGTCCATATTAGTCTAAAAACAAATTTTTATTGATATTGGTGCATGGTAACCATGACTTTGAAATTTACGTGAACTTTAATTTATGCTAATTAAATGTACACGTGATGTGCACTTGGTATGTAACTCGCTTCACGTAAAAGATAAAGAGATGCGGTTTTCAAAATTAGATTCCCCATGTCCATATTAGTCTAAAAACAAATTTTTATTGATATTGGTGCATGGTAACCATGACTTTGAATTTTACGTGAACTTTAATTTATGCTAATTAAATGTACACGTGATGTGCACTTGGTATGTAACTCGCTTCACGTGAAAGATAAAGAGATGCGGTTTTCAAAATTAGATTCCCCATGTCGATATTAGTCTAAAAACAAATTTTAATTGATATTGGTGCATGGTAACCATGACTTTGAAATTTACGTGAACTTTAATTTATGCTAATTAAATGTACACGTGATGTGCACTTGGTATGTAACTCGCTTCACGTGAAAGATAAAGAGATGCGGTTTTCAAAATTAGATTCCCCATGTCCATATTAGTCTGAAAACAAATTTTTATTGATATTGGTTCATGGTAACCATGACTTTGAAATTTACGTGAACTTTAGTTTATGCTAATTAAATGTACACGTGATGTGCACTTGGTATGTAACTCGCTTCACGTGAAAGATGAAGAGATGCGGTTTTCAAAATCAGATTCCCCATGTCCATATTAGTCTAAAAACAAATTTTTATTGATATTGGTTCATGGTAACCATGACTTTGAAATTTACGTGAACTTTAATTTATGCTAATTAAATGTACACGTGATGTGCACTTGGTATGTAACTCGCTTCACGTGAAAGATAAAGAGATGCGGTTTTCAAAATTAGATTCCCCATGTCCATATTAGTCTAAAAACAAATTTTTATTGATATTGGTGCATGGTAACCATGACTTTGAAATTTACGTGAACTTTAATTTATGCTAATTAAATGTACACGTGATGTGCACTTGGTATGTAACTCGCTTCACGTGAAAGATAAAGAGATGCGGTTTTCAAAATTAGATTCCCCATGTCCATATTAGTCTGAAAACAAATTTTTATTGATATTGGTGCATGGTAACCATGACTTTGAAATTTACGTGAACTTTAATTTATGCTAATTAAATGTACACGTGATGTGCACTTGGTATGTAACTCGCTTCACATGAAAGATAAAGAGATGCGGTTTTCAAAATTAGATTCCCCATGTCCATATTAGTCTAAAAACAAATTTTTATTGATATTGGTGCATGGTAACCATGACTTTGAATTTTACGTGAACTTTAATTTATGCTAATTAAATGTACACGTGATGTGCACTTGGTATGTAACTCGCTTCACGTGAAAGATAAAGAGATGCGGTTTTCAAAATTAGATTCCCCATGTCCATATTAGTCTAAAAACAAATTTTTATTGATATTGGTTCATGGTAACCATGACTTTGAAATTTACGTGAACTTTAATTTATGCTAATAAAATGTACACGTGATGTGCACTTGGTATGTAACTCGCTTCACGTAAAAGATAAAGAGATGCGGTTTTCAAAATTAGATTCCCCATGTCCATATTAGTCTAAAAACAAATTTTTATTGATATTGGTGCATGGTAACCATGACTTTGAATTTTACGTGAACTTTAATTTATGCTAATTAAATGTACACGTGATGTGCACTTGGTATGTAACTCGCTTCACGTAAAAGATAAAGAGATGCGGTTTTCAAAATTAGATTCCCCATGTCCATATTAGTCTAAAAACAAATTTTTATTGATATTGGTGCATGGTAACCATGACTTTGAAATTTACGTGAACTTTAATTTATGCTAATTAAATGTACACGTGATGTGCACTTGGTATGTAACTCGCTTCACGTAAAAGATAAAGAGATGCGGTTTTCAAAATTAGATTCCCCATGTCCATATTAGTCTAAAAACAAATTTTTATTGATATTGGTGCATGGTAACCATGACTTTGAATTTTACGTGAACTTTAATTTATGCTAATTAAATGTACACGTGATGTGCACTTGGTATGTAACTCGCTTCACGTGAAAGATAAAGAGATGCGGTTTTCAAAATTAGATTCCCCATGTCCATATTAGTCTAAAAACAAATTTTTATTGATATTGCTTCATGGTAACCATGACTTTGAAATTTACGTGAACTTTAATTTATGCTAATTAAATGTACACGTGATGTGCACTTGGTATGTAACTCGCTTCACGTGAAAGATAAAGAGATGCGGTTTTCAAAATTAGATTCCCCATGTCCATATTAGTCTAAAAACAAATTTTTATTGATATTGGTTCATGGTAACCATGACTTTGAAATTTACGTGAACTTTAGTTTATGCTAATTAAATGTACACGTGATGTGCACTTGGTATGTAACTCGCTTCACGTGAAAGATAAAGAGGTGCGGTTTTCAAAATTAGATTCCCCATGTCGATATTAGTCTAAAAACAAATTTTAATTGATATTGGTGCATGGTAACCATGACTTTGAAATTTACGTGAACTTTAATTTATGCTAATTAAATGTACACGTGATGTGCACTTGGTATGTAACTCGCTTCACGTGAAAGATAAAGAGATGCGGTTTTCAAAATTAGATTCCCCATGTCCATATTAGTCTGAAAACAAATTTTTATTGATATTGGTGCATGGTAACCATGACTTTGAAATTTACGTGAACTTTAATTTATGCTAATTAAATGTACACGTGATGTGCACTTGGTATGTAACTCGCTTCACATGAAAGATAAAGAGATGCGGTTTTCAAAATTAGATTCCCCATGTCCATATTAGTCTAAAAACAAATTTTTATTGATATTGGTGCATGGTAACCATGACTTTGAAATTTACGTGAACTTTAATTTATGCTAATTAAATGTACACGTGATGTGCACTTGGTATGTAACTCGCTTCACGTGAAAGATAAAGAGATGCGGTTTTCAAAATTAGATTCCCCATGTCCATATTAGTCTAAAAACAAATTTTTATTGATATTGGTGCATGGTAACCATGACTTTGAATTTTACGTGAACTTCAATTTATGCTAATTAAATGTACACGTGATGTGCACTTGGTATGTAACTCGCTTCACGTAAAAGATAAAGAGATGCGGTTTTCAAAATTAGATTCCCCATGTCCATATTAGTCTAAAAACAAATTTTTATTGATATTGGTGCATGGTAACCATGACTTTGAAATTTACGTGAACTTTAATTTATGCTAATTAAATGTACACGTGATGTGCACTTGGTATGTAACTCGCTTCACATGAAAGATAAAGAGATGCGGTTTTCAAAATTAGATTCCCCATGTCCATATTAGTCTAAAAACAAATTTTTATTGATATTGGTTCATGGTAACCATGACTTTGAAATTTACGTGAACTTTAATTTATGCTAATAAAATGTACACGTGATGTGCACTTGGTATGTAACTCGCTTCACGTAAAAGATAAAGAGATGCGGTTTTCAAAATTAGATTCCCCATGTCCATATTAGTCTAAAAACAAATTTTTATTGATATTGGTGCATGGTAACCATGACTTTGAATTTTACGTGAACTTTAATTTATGCTAATTAAATGTACACGTGATGTGCACTTGGTATGTAACTCGCTTCACTTGAAAGATAAAGAGATGCGGTTTTCAAAATCAGATTCCCCATGTCCATATTAGTCTAAAAACAAATTTTTATTGATATTGGTTCATGGTAACCATGACTTTGAAATTTACGTGAACTTTAATTTATGCTAATTAAATGTACACGTGATGTGCACTTGGTATGTAACTCGCTTCACGTAAAAGATAAAGAGATGCGGTTTTCAAAATTAGATTCCCCATGTCCATATTAGTCTAAAAACAAATTTTTATTGATATTGGTGCATGGTAACCATGACTTTGAATTTTACGTGAACTTTAATTTAAGCTAATTAAATGTACACGTGATGTGCACTTGGTATGTAACTCGCTTCACGTAAAAGATAAAGAGATGCGGTTTTCAAAATTAGATTCCCCATGTCCATATTAGTCTAAAAACAAATTTTTATTGATATTGGTGCATGGTAACCATGACTTTGAAATTTACGTGAACTTTAATTTATGCTAATTAAATGTACACGTGATGTGCACTTGGTATGTAACTCGCTTCACGTAAAAGATAAAGAGATGCGGTTTTCAAAATTAGATTCCCCATGTCCATATTAGTCTAAAAACAAATTTTTATTGATATTGGTGCATGGTAACCATGACTTTGAATTTTACGTGAACTTTAATTTATGCTAATTAAATGTACACGTGATGTGCACTTGGTATGTAACTCGCTTCACGTGAAAGATAAAGAGATGCGGTTTTCAAAATTAGATTCCCCATGTCCATATTAGTCTAAAAACAAATTTTTATTGATATTGCTTCATGGTAACCATGACTTTGAAATTTACGTGAACTTTAATTTATGCTAATTAAATGTACACGTGATGTGCACTTGGTATGTAACTCGCTTCACGTGAAAGATAAAGAGATGCGGTTTTCAAAATTAGATTCCCCATGTCCATATTAGTCTAAAAACAAATTTTTATTGATATTGGTTCATGGTAACCATGACTTTGAAATTTACGTGAACTTTAGTTTATGCTAATTAAATGTACACGTGATGTGCACTTGGTATGTAACTCGCTTCACGTGAAAGATAAAGAGATGCGGTTTTCAAAATTAGATTCCCCATGTCGATATTAGTCTAAAAACAAATTTTAATTGATATTGGTGCATGGTAACCATGACTTTGAAATTTACGTGAACTTTAATTTATGCTAATTAAATGTACACGTGATGTGCACTTGGTATGTAACTCGCTTCACGTGAAAGATAAAGAGATGCGGTTTTCAAAATTAGATTCCCCATGTCCATATTAGTCTGAAAACAAATTTTTATTGATATTGGTGCATGGTAACCATGACTTTGAAATTTACGTGAACTTTAATTTATGCTAATTAAATGTACACGTGATGTGCACTTGGTATGTAACTCGCTTCACATGAAAGATAAAGAGATGCGGTTTTCAAAATTAGATTCCCCATGTCCATATTAGTCTAAAAACAAATTTTTATTGATATTGGTGCATGGTAACCATGACTTTGAAATTTACGTGAACTTTAATTTATGCTAATTAAATGTACACGTGATGTGCACTTGGTATGTAACTCGCTTCACGTGAAAGATAAAGAGATGCGGTTTTCAAAATTAGATTCCTCATGTCCATATTAGTCTAAAAACAAATTTTTATTGATATTGGTTCATGGTAACCATGACTTTGAAATTTACGTGAACTTTAGTTTATGCTAATTAAATGTACACGTGATGTGCACTTG
Organism: Auanema rhodensis; assembly: GCA_964057225.1. NCBI lineage: Eukaryota > Metazoa > Nematoda > Chromadorea > Rhabditida > Rhabditidae > Auanema > Auanema rhodense. The sequence goes on along the minus strand of OZ059899.1, from coordinate 68,129 downwards.
GTATGTAACTCGCTTCACGTGAAAGATAAAGAGATGCGGTTTTCAAAATTAGATTCCCCATGTCGATATTAGTCTAAAAACAAATTTTTATTGATATTGGTGCATGGTAACCATGACTTTGAAATTTACGTGAACTTTAATTTATGCTAATTAAATGTACACGTGATGTGCACTTGGTATGTAACTCGCTTCACGTGAAAGATAAAGAGATGTGGATTTCAAAATTAGATTCCCCATGTCCATATTAGTCTGAAAACAAATTTTTATTGATATTGGTGCATGGTAACCATGACTTTGAAATTTAAGTGAACTTTAATTTATGCTAATTAAATGTACACGTGATGTGCACTTGGTATGTAACTCGCTTCACATGAAAGATAAAGAGATGCGGTTTTCAAAATTAGATTCCCCATGTCCATATTAGTCTAAAAACAAATTTTTATTGATATTGGTGCATGGTAACCATGACTTTGAATTTTACGTGAACTTTAATTTATGCTAATTAAATGTACACGTGATGTGCACTTGGTATGTAATTCGCTTCACGTGAAAGATAAAGAGATGCGGTTTTTAAAATTAGATTTCCCATGTCCATATTAGTCTAAAAACAAATTTTTATTGATATTGGTTCATGGTAACCATGACTTTGAAATTTACGTGAACTTTAATTTATGCTAATTAAATGTACACGTGATGTGCACTTGGTATGTAACTCGCTTCACGTGAAAGATAAAGAGATGCGGTTTTCAAAATTAGATTCCCCATGTCCATATTAGTCTAAAAACAAATTTTTATTGATATTGGTGCATGGTAACCATGACTTTGAAATTTACGTGAACTTTAATTTATGCTAATTAAATGTACACGTGATGTGCACTTGGTATGTAACTCGCTTCACATGAAAGATAAAGAGATGCGGTTTTCAAAATTAGATTCCCCATGTCCATATTAGTCTAAAAACAAATTTTTATTGATATTGGTGCATGGTAACCATGACTTTGAATTTTACGTGAACTTTAATTTATGCTAATTAAATGTACACGTGATGTGCACTTGGTATGTAACTCGCTTCACGTGAAAGATAAAGAGATGCGGTTTTTAAAATTAGATTTCCCATGTCCATATTAGTCTAAAAACAAATTTTTATTGATATTGGTTCATGGTAACCATGACTTTGAAATTTACGTGAACTTTAATTTATGCTAATTAAATGTACACGTGATGTGCACTTGGTATGTAACTCGCTTCACGTAAAAGATAAAGAGATGCGGTTTTCAAAATTAGATTCCCCATGTCCATATTAGTCTAAAAACAAATTTTTATTGATATTGGTTCATGGTAACCATGACTTTGAAATTTACGTGAACTTTAATTTATGCTAATTAAATGTACACGTGATGTGCACTTGGTATGTAACTCGCTTCACATGAAAGATAAAGAGATGCGGTTTTCAAAATTAGATTCCCCATGTCCATATTAGTCTAAAAACAAATTTTTATTGATATTGGTGCATGGTAACCATGACTTTGAATTTTACGTGAACTTTAATTTATGCTAATTAAATGTACACGTGATGTGCACTTGGTATGTAACTCGCTTCACGTGAAAGATAAAGAGATGCGGTTTTCAAAATTAGATTCCCCATGTCCATATTAGTCTAAAAACAAATTTTTATTGATATTGGTTCATGGTAACCATGACTTTGAAATTTACGTGAACTTTAGTTTATGCTAATTAAATGTACACGTGATGTGCACTTGGTATGTAACTCGCTTCACGTGAAAGATAAAGAGATGCGGTTTTCAAAATTAGATTCCCCATGTCGATATTAGTCTAAAAACAAATTTTTATTGATATTGGTGCATGGTAACCATGACTTTGAAATTTACATGAACTTTAATTTATGCTAATTAAATGTACACGTGATGTGCACTTGGTATGTAACTCGCTTCACGTGAAAGATAAAGAGATGCGGTTTTCAAAATTAGATTCCCCATGTCCATATTAGTCTGAAAACAAAGTTTTATTGATATTGGTGCATGGTAACCATGACTTTGAAATTTACGTGAACTTTAATTTATGCTAATTAAATGTACACGTGATGTGCACTTGGTATGTAACTCGCTTCACGTGAAAGATAAAGAGATGCGGTTTTCAAAATTAGATTCCCCATGTCCATATTAGTCTAAAAACAAATTTTTATTGATATTGGTGCATGGTAACCATGACTTTGAAATTTACGTGAACTTTAATTTATGCTAATTAAATGTACACGTGATGTGCACTTGGTATGTAACTCGCTTCACGTGAAAGATAAAGAGATGCGGTTTTCAAAATTAGATTTCCCATGTCCATATTAGTCTAAAAACAAATTTTTATTGATATTGGTTCATGGTAACCATGACTTTGAAATTTACGTGAACTTTAATTTATGCTAATTAAATGTACACGTGATGTGCACTTGGTATGTAACTCGCTTCACGTAAAAGATAAAGAGATGCGGTTTTCAAAATTAGATTCCCCATGTCCATATTAGTCTAAAAACAAATTTTTATTGATATTGGTGCATGGTAACCATGACTTTGAATTTTACGTGAACTTTAGTTTATGCTAATTAAATGTACACGTGATGTGCACTTGGTATGTAACTCGCTTCACGTGAAAGATAAAGAGATGCGGTTTTCAAAATTAGATTCCCCATGTCGATATTAGTCTAAAAACAAATTTTTATTGATATTGGTGCATGGTAACCATGACTTTGAAATTTACATGAACTTTAATTTATGCTAATTAAATGTACACGTGATGTGCACTTGGTATGTAACTCGCTTCACGTGAAAGATAAAGAGATGCGGTTTTCAAAATTAGATTCCCCATGTCCATATTAGTCTAAAAACAAATTTTTATTGATATTGGTGCATGGTAACCATGACTTTGAAAATTACGTGAACTTTAATTTATGCTAATTAAATGTACACGTGATGTGCACTTGGTATGTAACTCGCTTCACGTGAAAGATAAAGAAATGCGGTTTTCAAAATTAGATTCCCCATGTCCATATTAGTCTAAAAACAAATTTTTATTGATATTGGTTCATGGTAACCATGACTTTGAAATTTACGTGAACTTTAATTTATGCTAATTAAATGTACACGTGATGTGCACTTGGTATGTAACTCGCTTCACGTGAAAGATAAAGAGATGCGGTTTTCAAAATTAGATTCCCCATGTCCATATTAGTCTAAAAACAAATTTTTATTGATATTGGTGCATGGTAACCATGACTTTGAATTTTACGTGAACTTTAATTTATGCTAATTAAGTGTACACGTGATGTGCACTTGGTATGTAACTCGCTTCACGTAAAAGATAAAGAGATGCGGTTTTCAAAATTAGATTCCCCATGTCCATATTAGTCTAAAAACAAATTTTTATTGATATTGGTGCATGGTAACCATGACTTTGAATTTTACGTGAACTTTAATTTATGCTAATTAAATGTACACATGATGTGCACTTGGTATGTAACTCGCTTCACGTGAAAGATAAAGAGATGCGGTTTTCAAAATTAGATTCCCCATGTCCATATTAGTCTAAAAACAAATTTTTATTGATATTGGTTCATGGTAACCATGACTTTGAAATTTACGTGAACTTTAATTTATGCTAATAAAATGTACACGTGATGTGCACTTGGTATGTAACTCGCTTCACGTAAAAGATAAAGAGATGCGGTTTTCAAAATTAGATTCCCCATGTCCATATTAGTCTAAAAACAAATTTTTATTGATATTGGTGCATGGTAACCATGACTTTGAAATTTACGTGAACTTTAATTTATGCTAATTAAATGTACACGTGATGTGCACTTGGTATGTAACTCGCTTCACGTGAAAGATAAAGAGATGCGGTTTTCAAAATTAGATTCCCCATGTCCATATTAGTCTAAAAACAAATTTTTATTGATATTGGTTCATGGTAACCATGACTTTGAAATTTACGTGAACTTTAATTTATGCTAATTAAATGTACACGTGATGTGCACTTGGTATGTAACTCGCTTCACGTAAAAGATAAAGAGATGCGGTTTTCAAAATTAGATTCCCCATGTCCATATTAGTCTAAAAACAAATTTTTATTGATATTGGTGCATGGTAACCATGACTTTGAATTTTACGTGAACTTTAATTTATGCTAATTAAGTGTACACGTGATGTGCACTTGGTATGTAACTCGCTTCACGTGAAAGATAAAGAGATGCGGTTTTCAAAATTAGATTCCCCATGTCCATATTAGTCTAAAAACAAATTTTTATTGATATTGGTTCATGGTAACCATGACTTTGAAATTTACGTGAACTTTAATTTATGCTAATTAAATGTACACGTGATGTGCACTTGGTATGTAACTCGCTTCACGTAAAAGATAAAGAGATGCGGTTTTCCAAATTAGATTCCCCATGTCCATATTAGTCTAAAAACAAATTTTTATTGATATTGGTGCATGGTAACCATGACTTTGAATTTTACGTGAACTTTAATTTATGCTAATTAAATGTACACGTGATGTGCACTTGGTATGTAACTCGCTTCACGTGAAAGATAAAGAGATGCGGTTTTCAAAATTAGATTCCCCATGTCCATATTAGTCTAAAAACAAATTTTTATTGATATTGGTTCATGGTAACCATGACTTTGAAATTTACGTGAACTTTAATTTATGCTAATAAAATGTACACGTGATGTGCACTTGGTATGTAACTCGCTTCACGTAAAAGATAAAGAGATGCGGTTTTCAAAATTAGATTCCCCATGTCCATATTAGTCTAAAAACAAATTTTTATTGATATTGGTGCATGGTAACCATGACTTTGAATTTTACGTGAACTTTAATTTATGCTAATTAAATGTACACGTGATGTGCACTTGGTATGTAACTCGCTTCACGTGAAAGATAAAGAGATGCGGTTTTCAAAATCAGATTCCCCATGTCCATATTAGTCTAAAAACAAATTTTTATTGATATTGGTTCATGGTAACCATGACTTTGAAATTTACGTGAACTTTAATTTATGCTAATTAAATGTACACGTGATGTGCACTTGGTATGTAACTCGCTTCACGTAAAAGATAAAGAGATGCGGTTTTCAAAATTAGATTCCCCATGTCCATATTAGTCTAAAAACAAATTTTTATTGATATTGGTGCATGGTAACCATGACTTTGAATTTTACGTGAACTTTAATTTATGCTAATTAAATGTACACGTGATGTGCACTTGGTATGTAACTCGCTTCACGTAAAAGATAAAGAGATGCGGTTTTCAAAATTAGATTCCCCATGTCCATATTAGTCTAAAAACAAATTTTTATTGATATTGGTGCATGGTAACCATGACTTTGAAATTTACGTGAACTTTAATTTATGCTAATTAAATGTACACGTGATGTGCACTTGGTATGTAACTTGCTTCACGTAAAAGATAAAGAGATGCGGTTTTCAAAATTAGATTCCCCATGTCCATATTAGTCTAAAAACAAATTTTTATTGATATTGGTGCATGGTAACCATGACTTTGAATTTTACGTGAACTTTAATTTATGCTAATTAAATGTACACGTGATGTGCACTTGGTATGTAACTCGCTTCACGTGAAAGATAAAGAGATGCGGTTTTCAAAATTAGATTCCCCATGTCCATATTAGTCTAAAAACAAATTTTTATTGATATTGCTTCATGGTAACCATGACTTTGAAATTTACGTGAACTTTAATTTATGCTAATTAAATGTACACGTGATGTGCACTTGGTATGTAACTCGCTTCACGTGAAAGATAAAGAGATGCGGTTTTCAAAATTAGATTCCCCATGTCCATATTAGTCTAAAAACAAATTTTTATTGATATTGGTTCATGGTAACCATGCCTTTGAAATTTACGTGAACTTTAGTTTATGCTAATTAAATGTACACGTGATGTGCACTTGGTATGTAACTCGCTTCACGTGAAAGATAAAGAGATGCGGTTTTCAAAATTAGATTCCCCATGTCGATATTAGTCTAAAAACAAATTTTTATTGATATTGGTGCATGGTAACCATGACTTTGAAATTTACATGAACTTTAATTTATGCTAATTAAATGTACACGTGATGTGCACTTGGTATGTAACTCGCTTCACGTGAAAGATAAAGAGATGCGGTTTTCAAAATTAGATTCCCCATGTCCATATTAGTCTGAAAACAAAGTTTTATTGATATTGGTGCATGGTAACCATGACTTTGAAATTTACGTGAACTTTAATTTATGCTAATTAAATGTACACGTGATGTGCACTTGGTATGTAACTCGCTTCACATGAAAGATAAAGAGATGCGGTTTTCAAAATTAGATTCCCCATGTCCATATTAGTCTAAAAACAAATTTTTATTGATATTGGTGCATGGTAACCATGACTTTGAATTTTACGTGAACTTTAATTTATGCTAATTAAATGTACACGTGATGTGCACTTGGTATGTAACTCGCTTCACGTGAAAGATAAAGAGATGCGGTTTTCAAAATTAGATTCCCCATGTCCATATTAGTCTAAAAACAAATTTTTATTGATATTGGTTCATGGTAACCATGACTTTGAAATTTACGTGAACTTTAGTTTATGCTAATTAAATGTACACGTGATGTGCACTTGGTATGTAACTCGCTTCACGTGAAAGATAAAGAGATGCGGTTTTCAAAATTAGATTCCCCATGTCCATATTAGTCTAAAAACAAATTTTTATTGATATTGGTGCATGGTAACCATGACTTTGAAATTTACGTGAACTTTAATTTATGCTAATTAAATGTACACGTGATGTGCACTTGGTATGTAACTCGCTTCACGTGAAAGATAAAGAGATGCGGTTCTCAAAATTAGATTCCCCATGTCCATATTAGTCTGAAAACAAATTTTTATTGATATTGGTGCATGGTAACCATGACTTTGAAATTTACGTGAACTTTAATTTATGCTAATTAAATGTACACGTGATGTGCACTTGGTATGTAACCCGCTTCACATGAAAGATAAAGAGATGCGGTTTTCAAAATTAGATTCCCCATGTCCATATTAGTCTAAAAACAAATTTTTATTGATATTGGTGCATGGTAACCATGACTTTGAATTTTACGTGAACTTTAATTTATGCTAATTAAATGTACACGTGATGTGCACTTGATATGTAACTCGCTTCACGTGAAAGATAAAGAGATGCGGTTTTCAAAATTAGATTCCCCATGTCCATATTAGTCTAAAAACAAATTTTTATTGATATTGGTTCATGGTAACCATGACTTTGAAATTTACGTGAACTTTAATTTATGCTAATTAAATGTACACGTGATGTGCACTTGGTATGTAACTCGCTTCACGTGAAAGATAAAGAGATGCGGTTTTCAAAATTAGATTCCCCATGTCCATATTAGTCTAAAAAGAAATTTTTATTGATATTGGTGCATGGTAACCATGACTTTGAAATTTACGTGAACTTTAATTTATGCTAATTAAATGTACACGTGATGTGCACTTGGTATGTAACTCGCTTCACGTGAAAGATAAAGAGATGCGGTTTTCAAAATTAGATTCCCCATGTCCATATTAGTCTAAAAACAAATTTTTATTGATATTGGTTCATGGTAACCATGACTTTGAAATTTACGTGAACTTTAATTTATGCTAATTAAATGTACACGTGATGTGCACTTGGTATGTAACTCGCTTCACGTAAAAGATAAAGAGATGCGGTTTTCAAAATTAGATTCCCCATGTCCATATTAGTCTAAAAACAAATTTTTATTGATATTGGTGCATGGTAACCATGACTTTGAATTTTACGTGAACTTTAATTTATGCTAATTAAGTGTACACGTGATGTGCACTTGGTATGTAACTCGCTTCACGTGAAAGATAAAGAGATGCGGTTTTCAAAATTAGATTCCCCATGTCCATATTAGTCTAAAAACAAATTTTTATTGATATTGGTGCATGGTAACCATGACTTTGAATTTTACGTGAACTTTAATTTATGCTAATTAAGTGTACACGTGATGTGCACTTGGTATGTAACTCGCTTCACGTAAAAGATAAAGAGATGCGGTTTTCAAAATTAGATTCCCCATGTCCATATTAGTCTAAAAACAAATTTTTATTGATATTGGTGCATGGTAACCATGACTTTGAATTTTACGTGAACTTTAATTTATGCTAATTAAATGTACACATGATGTGCACTTGGTATGTAACTCGCTTCACGTGAAAGATAAAGAGATGCGGTTTTCAAAATTAGATTCCCCATGTCCATATTAGTCTAAAAACAAATTTTTATTGATATTGGTTCATGGTAACCATGACTTTGAAATTTACGTGAACTTTAATTTATGCTAATAAAATGTACACGTGATGTGCACTTGGTATGTAACTCGCTTCACGTAAAAGATAAAGAGATGCGGTTTTCAAAATTAGATTCCCCATGTCCATATTAGTCTAAAAACAAATTTTTATTGATATTGGTGCATGGTAACCATGACTTTGAAATTTACGTGAACTTTAATTTATGCTAATTAAATGTACACGTGATGTGCACTTGGTATGTAACTCGCTTCACGTGAAAGATAAAGAGATGCGGTTTTCAAAATTAGATTCCCCATGTCCATATTAGTCTAAAAACAAATTTTTATTGATATTGGTTCATGGTAACCATGACTTTGAAATTTACGTGAACTTTAATTTATGCTAATTAAATGTACACGTGATGTGCACTTGGTATGTAACTCGCTTCACGTAAAAGATAAAGAGATGCGGTTTTCAAAATTAGATTCCCCATGTCCATATTAGTCTAAAAACAAATTTTTATTGATATTGGTGCATGGTAACCATGACTTTGAATTTTACGTGAACTTTAATTTATGCTAATTAAGTGTACACGTGATGTGCACTTGGTATGTAACTCGCTTCACGTGAAAGATAAAGAGATGCGGTTTTCAAAATTAGATTCCCCATGTCCATATTAGTCTAAAAACAAATTTTTATTGATATTGGTTCATGGTAACCATGACTTTGAAATTTACGTGAACTTTAATTTATGCTAATTAAATGTACACGTGATGTGCACTTGGTATGTAACTCGCTTCACGTAAAAGATAAAGAGATGCGGTTTTCCAAATTAGATTCCCCATGTCCATATTAGTCTAAAAACAAATTTTTATTGATATTGGTGCATGGTAACCATGACTTTGAATTTTACGTGAACTTTAATTTATGCTAATTAAATGTACACGTGATGTGCACTTGGTATGTAACTCGCTTCACGTGAAAGATAAAGAGATGCGGTTTTCAAAATTAGATTCCCCATGTCCATATTAGTCTAAAAACAAATTTTTATTGATATTGGTTCATGGTAACCATGACTTTGAAATTTACGTGAACTTTAATTTATGCTAATAAAATGTACACGTGATGTGCACTTGGTATGTAACTCGCTTCACGTAAAAGATAAAGAGATGCGGTTTTCAAAATTAGATTCCCCATGTCCATATTAGTCTAAAAACAAATTTTTATTGATATTGGTGCATGGTAACCATGACTTTGAATTTTACGTGAACTTTAATTTATGCTAATTAAATGTACACGTGATGTGCACTTGGTATGTAACTCGCTTCACGTGAAAGATAAAGAGATGCGGTTTTCAAAATCAGATTCCCCATGTCCATATTAGTCTAAAAACAAATTTTTATTGATATTGGTTCATGGTAACCATGACTTTGAAATTTACGTGAACTTTAATTTATGCTAATTAAATGTACACGTGATGTGCACTTGGTATGTAACTCGCTTCACGTAAAAGATAAAGAGATGCGGTTTTCAAAATTAGATTCCCCATGTCCATATTAGTCTAAAAACAAATTTTTATTGATATTGGTGCATGGTAACCATGACTTTGAATTTTACGTGAACTTTAATTTATGCTAATTAAATGTACACGTGATGTGCACTTGGTATGTAACTCGCTTCACGTAAAAGATAAAGAGATGCGGTTTTCAAAATTAGATTCCCCATGTCCATATTAGTCTAAAAACAAATTTTTATTGATATTGGTGCATGGTAACCATGACTTTGAAATTTACGTGAACTTTAATTTATGCTAATTAAATGTACACGTGATGTGCACTTGGTATGTAACTTGCTTCACGTAAAAGATAAAGAGATGCGGTTTTCAAAATTAGATTCCCCATGTCCATATTAATCTAAAAACAAATTTTTATTGATATTGGTGCATGGTAACCATGACTTTGAATTTTACGTGAACTTTAATTTATGCTAATTAAATGTACACGTGATGTGCACTTGGTATGTAACTCGCTTCACGTGAAAGATAAAGAGATGCGGTTTTCAAAATTAGATTCCCCATGTCCATATTAGTCTAAAAACAAATTTTTATTGATATTGCTTCATGGTAACCATGACTTTGAAATTTACGTGAACTTTAATTTATGCTAATTAAATGTACACGTGATGTGCACTTGGTATGTAACTCGCTTCACGTGAAAGATAAAGAGATGCGGTTTTCAAAATTAGATTCCCCATGTCCATATTAGTCTAAAAACAAATTTTTATTGATATTGGTTCATGGTAACCATGCCTTTGAAATTTACGTGAACTTTAGTTTATGCTAATTAAATGTACACGTGATGTGCACTTGGTATGTAACTCGCTTCACGTGAAAGATAAAGAGATGCGGTTTTCAAAATTAGATTCCCCATGTCGATATTAGTCTAAAAACAAATTTTTATTGATATTGGTGCATGGTAACCATGACTTTGAAATTTACATGAACTTTAATTTATGCTAATTAAATGTACACGTGATGTGCACTTGGTATGTAACTCGCTTCACGTGAAAGATAAAGAGATGCGGTTTTCAAAATTAGATTCCCCATGTCCATATTAGTCTGAAAACAAAGTTTTATTGATATTGGTGCATGGTAACCATGACTTTGAAATTTACGTGAACTTTAATTTATGCTAATTAAATGTACACGTGATGTGCACTTGGTATGTAACTCGCTTCACATGAAAGATAAAGAGATGCGGTTTTCAAAATTAGATTCCCCATGTCCATATTAGTCTAAAAACAAATTTTTATTGATATTGGTGCATGGTAACCATGACTTTGAATTTTACGTGAACTTTAATTTATGCTAATTAAATGTACACGTGATGTGCACTTGGTATGTAACTCGCTTCACGTGAAAGATAAAGAGATGCGGTTTTCAAAATTAGATTCCCCATGTCCATATTAGTCTAAAAACAAATTTTTATTGATATTGGTTCATGGTAACCATGACTTTGAAATTTACGTGAACTTTAGTTTATGCTAATTAAATGTACACGTGATGTGCACTTGGTATGTAACTCGCTTCACGTGAAAGATGAAGAGATGCGGTTTTCAAAATCAGATTCCCCATGTCCATATTAGTCTAAAAACAAATTTTTATTGATATTGGTTCATGGTAACCATGACTTTGAAATTTACGTGAACTTTAATTTATGCTAATTAAATGTACACGTGATGTGCACTTGGTATGTAACTCGCTTCACGTGAAAGATAAAGAGATGCGGTTTTCAAAATTAGATTCCCCATGTCCATATTAGTCTAAAAACAAATTTTTATTGATATTGGTGCATGGTAACCATGACTTTGAAATTTACGTGAACTTTAATTTATGCTAATTAAATGTACACGTGATGTGCACTTGGTATGTAACTCGCTTCACGTGAAAGATAAAGAGATGCGGTTCTCAAAATTAGATTCCCCATGTCCATATTAGTCTGAAAACAAATTTTTATTGATATTGGTGCATGGTAACCATGACTTTGAAATTTACGTGAACTTTAATTTATGCTAATTAAATGTACACGTGATGTGCACTTGGTATGTAACCCGCTTCACATGAAAGATAAAGAGATGCGGTTTTCAAAATTAGATTCCCCATGTCCATATTAGTCTAAAAACAAATTTTTATTGATATTGGTGCATGGTAACCATGACTTTGAATTTTACGTGAACTTTAATTTATGCTAATTAAATGTACACGTGATGTGCACTTGATATGTAACTCGCTTCACGTGAAAGATAAAGAGATGCGGTTTTCAAAATTAGATTCCCCATGTCCATATTAGTCTAAAAACAAATTTTTATTGATATTGGTTCATGGTAACCATGACTTTGAAATTTACGTGAACTTTAATTTATGCTAATAAAATGTACACGTGATGTGCACTTGGTATGTAACTCGCTTCACGTAAAAGATAAAGAGATGCGGTTTTCAAAATTAGATTCCCCATGTCCATATTAGTCTAAAAACAAATTTTTATTGATATTGGTGCATGGTAACCATGACTTTGAATTTTACGTGAACTTTAATTTATGCTAATTAAATGTACACGTGATGTGCACTTGGTATGTAACTCGCTTCACTTGAAAGATAAAGAGATGCGGTTTTCAAAATCAGATTCCCCATGTCCATATTAGTCTAAAAACAAATTTTTATTGATATTGGTTCATGGTAACCATGACTTTGAAATTTACGTGAACTTTAATTTATGCTAATTAAATGTACACGTGATGTGCACTTGGTATGTAACTCGCTTCACGTAAAAGATAAAGAGATGCGGTTTTCAAAATTAGATTCCCCATGTCCATATTAGTCTAAAAACAAATTTTTATTGATATTGGTGCATGGTAACCATGACTTTGAATTTTACGTGAACTTTAATTTATGCTAATTAAATGTACACGTGATGTGCACTTGGTATGTAACTCGCTTCACGTGAAAGATAAAGAGATGCGGTTTTCAAAATTAGATTCCCCATGTCCATATTAGTCTGAAAACAAATTTTTATTGATATTGGTGCATGGTAACCATGACTTTGAAATTTACGTGAACTTTAATTTATGCTAATTAAATGTACACGTGATGTGCACTTGGTATGTAACTCGCTTCACATGAAAGATAAAGAGATGCGGTTTTCAAAATTAGATTCCCCATGTCCATATTAGTCTAAAAACAAATTTTTATTGATATTGGTGCATGGTAACCATGACTTTGAATTTTACGTGAACTTTAGTTTATGCTAATTAAATGTACACGTGATGTGCACTTGGTATGTAACTCGCTTCACGTGAAAGATAAAGAGATGCGGTTTTCAAAATTAGATTCCCCATGTCCATATTAGTCTAAAAACAAATTTTTATTGATATTGGTTCATGGTAACCATGACTTTGAAATTTACGTGAACTTTAGTTTATGCTAATTAAATGTACACGTGATGTGCACTTGGTATGTAACTCGCTTCACGTGAAAGATGAAGAGATGCGGTTTTCAAAATCAGATTCCCCATGTCCATATTAGTCTAAAAACAAATTTTTATTGATATTGGTTCATGGTAACCATGACTTTGAAATTTACGTGAACTTTAATTTATGCTAATTAAATGTACACGTGATGTGCACTTGGTATGTAACTCGCTTCACGTGAAAGATAAAGAGATGCGGTTTTCAAAATTAGATTCCCCATGTCCATATTAGTCTAAAAACAAATTTTTATTGATATTGGTGCATGGTAACCATGACTTTGAAATTTACGTGAACTTTAATTTATGCTAATTAAATGTACACGTGATGTGCACTTGGTATGTAACTCGCTTCACGTGAAAGATAAAGAGATGCGGTTTTCAAAATTAGATTCCCCATGTCCATATTAGTCTGAAAACAAATTTTTATTGATATTGGTGCATGGTAACCATGACTTTGAAATTTACGTGAACTTTAATTTATGCTAATTAAATGTACACGTGATGTGCACTTGGTATGTAACTCGCTTCACATGAAAGATAAAGAGATGCGGTTTTCAAAATTAGATTCCCCATGTCCATATTAGTCTAAAAACAAATTTTTATTGATATTGGTGCATGGTAACCATGACTTTGAATTTTACGTGAACTTTAATTTATGCTAATTAAATGTACACGTGATGTGCACTTGGTATGTAACTCGCTTCACGTAAAAGATAAAGAGATGCGGTTTTCAAAATTAGATTCCCCATGTCCATATTAGTCTAAAAACAAATTTTTATTGATATTGGTGCATGGTAACCATGACTTTGAATTTTACGTGAACTTTAATTTATGCTAATTAAATGTACACGTGATGTGCACTTGGTATGTAACTCGCTTCACTTGAAAGATAAAGAGATGCGGTTTTCAAAATCAGATTCCCCATGTCCATATTAGTCTAAAAACAAATTTTTATTGATATTGGTTCATGGTAACCATGACTTTGAAATTTACGTGAACTTTAATTTATGCTAATTAAATGTACACGTGATGTGCACTTGGTATGTAACTCGCTTCACGTAAAAGATAAAGAGATGCGGTTTTCAAAATTAGATTCCCCATGTCCATATTAGTCTAAAAACAAATTTTTATTGATATTGGTGCATGGTAACCATGACTTTGAATTTTACGTGAACTTTAATTTATGCTAATTAAATGTACACGTGATGTGCACTTGGTATGTAACTCGCTTCACGTAAAAGATAAAGAGATGCGGTTTTCAAAATTAGATTCTCCATGTCCATATTAGTCTAAAAACAAATTTTTATTGATATTGGTGCATGGTAACCATGACTTTGAATTTTACGTGAACTTTAATTTATGCTAATTAAATGTACACGTGATGTGCACTTGGTATGTAACTCGCTTCACGTAAAAGATAAAGAGATGCGGTTTTCAAAATTAGATTCCCCATGTCCATATTAGTCTAAAAACAAATTTTTATTGATATTGGTGCATGGTAACCATGACTTTGAATTTTACGTGAACTTTAATTTATGCTAATTAAATGTACACGTGATGTGCACTTGGTATGTAACTCGCTTCACGTAAAAGATAAAGAGATGCGGTTTTCAAAATTAGATTCCCCATGTCCATATTAGTCTAAAAACAAATTTTTATTGATATTGGTGCATGGTAACCATGACTTTGAATTTTACGTGAACTTTAATTTATGCTAATTAAATGTACACGTGATGTGCACTTGGTATGTAACTCGCTTCACTTGAAAGATAAAGAGATGCGGTTTTCAAAATCAGATTCCCCATGTCCATATTAGTCTAAAAACAAATTTTTATTGATATTGGTGCATGGTAACCATGACTTTGAATTTTACGTGAACTTTAATTTATGCTAATTAAATGTACACGTGATGTGCACTTGGTATGTAACTCGCTTCACGTAAAAGATAAAGAGATGCGGTTTTCAAAATTAGATTCCCCATGTCCATATTAGTCTAAAAACAAATTTTTATTGATATTGGTGCATGGTAACCATGACTTTGAATTTTACGTGAACTTTAATTTATGCTAATTAAATGTACACGTGATGTGCACTTGGTATGTAACTCGCTTCACGTAAAAGATAAAGAGATGCGGTTTTCAAAATTAGATTCCCCATGTCCATATTAGTCTAAAAACAAATTTTTATTGATATTGGTGCATGGTAACCATGACTTTGAAATTTACGTGAACTTTAATTTATGCTAATTAAATGTACACGTGATGTGCACTTGGTATGTAACTCGCTTCACGTAAAAGATAAAGAGATGCGGTTTTCAAAATTAGATTCCCCATGTCCATATTAGTCTAAAAACAAATTTTTATTGATATTGGTGCATGGTAACCATGACTTTGAATTTTACGTGAACTTTAATTTATGCTAATTAAATGTACACGTGATGTGCACTTGGTATGTAACTCGCTTCACGTGAAAGATAAAGAGATGCGGTTTTCAAAATTAGATTCCCCATGTCGATATTAGTCTAAAAACAAATTTTAATTGATATTGGTGCATGGTAACCATGACTTTGAAATTTACGTGAACTTTAATTTATGCTAATTAAATGTACACGTGATGTGCACTTGGTATGTAACTCGCTTCACGTGAAAGATAAAGAGATGCGGTTTTCAAAATTAGATTCCCCATGTCCATATTAGTCTGAAAACAAATTTTTATTGATATTGGTTCATGGTAACCATGACTTTGAAATTTACGTGAACTTTAGTTTATGCTAATTAAATGTACACGTGATGTGCACTTGGTATGTAACTCGCTTCACGTGAAAGATGAAGAGATGCGGTTTTCAAAATCAGATTCCCCATGTCCATATTAGTCTAAAAACAAATTTTTATTGATATTGGTTCATGGTAACCATGACTTTGAAATTTACGTGAACTTTAATTTATGCTAATTAAATGTACACGTGATGTGCACTTGGTATGTAACTCGCTTCACATGAAAGATAAAGAGATGCGGTTTTCAAAATTAGATTCCCCATGTCCATATTAGTCTAAAAACAAATTTTTATTGATATTGGTGCATGGTAACCATGACTTTGAATTTTACGTGAACTTTAATTTATGCTAATTAAATGTACACGTGATGTGCACTTGGTATGTAACTCGCTTCACGTAAAAGATAAAGAGATGCGGTTTTCAAAATTAGATTCCCCATGTCCATATTAGTCTAAAAACAAATTTTTATTGATATTGGTGCATGGTAACCATGACTTTGAATTTTACGTGAACTTTAATTTATGCTAATTAAATGTACACGTGATGTGCACTTGGTATGTAACTCGCTTCACTTGAAAGATAAAGAGATGCGGTTTTCAAAATCAGATTCCCCATGTCCATATTAGTCTAAAAACAAATTTTTATTGATATTGGTTCATGGTAACCATGACTTTGAAATTTACGTGAACTTTAATTTATGCTAATTAAATGTACACGTGATGTGCACTTGGTATGTAACTCGCTTCACGTAAAAGATAAAGAGATGCGGTTTTCAAAATTAGATTCCCCATGTCCATATTAGTCTAAAAACAAATTTTTATTGATATTGGTGCATGGTAACCATGACTTTGAATTTTACGTGAACTTTAATTTATGCTAATTAAATGTACACGTGATGTGCACTTGGTATGTAACTCGCTTCACGTAAAAGATAAAGAGATGCGGTTTTCAAAATTAGATTCTCCATGTCCATATTAGTCTAAAAACAAATTTTTATTGATATTGGTGCATGGTAACCATGACTTTGAATTTTACGTGAACTTTAATTTATGCTAATTAAATGTACACGTGATGTGCACTTGGTATGTAACTCGCTTCACGTAAAAGATAAAGAGATGCGGTTTTCAAAATTAGATTCCCCATGTCCATATTAGTCTAAAAACAAATTTTTATTGATATTGGTGCATGGTAACCATGACTTTGAATTTTACGTGAACTTTAATTTATGCTAATTAAATGTACACGTGATGTGCACTTGGTATGTAACTCGCTTCACGTAAAAGATAAAGAGATGCGGTTTTCAAAATTAGATTCCCCATGTCCATATTAGTCTAAAAACAAATTTTTATTGATATTGGTGCATGGTAACCATGACTTTGAATTTTACGTGAACTTTAATTTATGCTAATTAAATGTACACGTGATGTGCACTTGGTATGTAACTCGCTTCACTTGAAAGATAAAGAGATGCGGTTTTCAAAATCAGATTCCCCATGTCCATATTAGTCTAAAAACAAATTTTTATTGATATTGGTGCATGGTAACCATGACTTTGAATTTTACGTGAACTTTAATTTATGCTAATTAAATGTACACGTGATGTGCACTTGGTATGTAACTCGCTTCACGTGAAAGATAAAGAGATGCGGTTTTCAAAATTAGATTCCCCATGTCCATATTAGTCTGAAAACAAATTTTTATTGATATTGGTTCATGGTAACCATGACTTTGAAATTTACGTGAACTTTAGTTTATGCTAATTAAATGTACACGTGATGTGCACTTGGTATGTAACTCGCTTCACGTGAAAGATGAAGAGATGCGGTTTTCAAAATCAGATTCCCCATGTCCATATTAGTCTAAAAACAAATTTTTATTGATATTGGTGCATGGTAACCATGACTTTGAAATTTACGTGAACTTTAATTTATGCTAATTAAATGTACACGTGATGTGCACTTGGTATGTAACTCGCTTCACGTAAAAGATAAAGAGATGCGGTTTTCAAAATTAGATTCCCCATGTCCATATTAGTCTAAAAACAAATTTTTATTGATATTGGTGCATGGTAACCATGACTTTGAATTTTACGTGAACTTTAATTTATGCTAATTAAATGTACACGTGATGTGCACTTGGTATGTAACTCGCTTCACGTGAAAGATAAAGAGATGCGGTTTTCAAAATTAGATTCCCCATGTCGATATTAGTCTAAAAACAAATTTTAATTGATATTGGTGCATGGTAACCATGACTTTGAAATTTACGTGAACTTTAATTTATGCTAATTAAATGTACACGTGATGTGCACTTGGTATGTAACTCGCTTCACGTGAAAGATAAAGAGATGCGGTTTTCAAAATTAGATTCCCCATGTCCATATTAGTCTGAAAACAAATTTTTATTGATATTGGTTCATGGTAACCATGACTTTGAAATTTACGTGAACTTTAGTTTATGCTAATTAAATGTACACGTGATGTGCACTTGGTATGTAACTCGCTTCACGTGAAAGATGAAGAGATGCGGTTTTCAAAATCAGATTCCCCATGTCCATATTAGTCTAAAAACAAATTTTTATTGATATTGGTTCATGGTAACCATGACTTTGAAATTTACGTGAACTTTAATTTATGCTAATTAAATGTACACGTGATGTGCACTTGGTATGTAACTCGCTTCACGTGAAAGATAAAGAGATGCGGTTTTCAAAATTAGATTCCCCATGTCCATATTAGTCTAAAAACAAATTTTTATTGATATTGGTGCATGGTAACCATGACTTTGAAATTTACGTGAACTTTAATTTATGCTAATTAAATGTACACGTGATGTGCACTTGGTATGTAACTCGCTTCACGTGAAAGATAAAGAGATGCGGTTTTCAAAATTAGATTCCCCATGTCCATATTAGTCTGAAAACAAATTTTTATTGATATTGGTGCATGGTAACCATGACTTTGAAATTTACGTGAACTTTAATTTATGCTAATTAAATGTACACGTGATGTGCACTTGGTATGTAACTCGCTTCACATGAAAGATAAAGAGATGCGGTTTTCAAAATTAGATTCCCCATGTCCATATTAGTCTAAAAACAAATTTTTATTGATATTGGTGCATGGTAACCATGACTTTGAATTTTACGTGAACTTTAATTTATGCTAATTAAATGTACACGTGATGTGCACTTGGTATGTAACTCGCTTCACGTGAAAGATAAAGAGATGCGGTTTTCAAAATTAGATTCCCCATGTCCATATTAGTCTAAAAACAAATTTTTATTGATATTGGTTCATGGTAACCATGACTTTGAAATTTACGTGAACTTTAATTTATGCTAATAAAATGTACACGTGATGTGCACTTGGTATGTAACTCGCTTCACGTAAAAGATAAAGAGATGCGGTTTTCAAAATTAGATTCCCCATGTCCATATTAGTCTAAAAACAAATTTTTATTGATATTGGTGCATGGTAACCATGACTTTGAATTTTACGTGAACTTTAATTTATGCTAATTAAATGTACACGTGATGTGCACTTGGTATGTAACTCGCTTCACGTAAAAGATAAAGAGATGCGGTTTTCAAAATTAGATTCCCCATGTCCATATTAGTCTAAAAACAAATTTTTATTGATATTGGTGCATGGTAACCATGACTTTGAAATTTACGTGAACTTTAATTTATGCTAATTAAATGTACACGTGATGTGCACTTGGTATGTAACTCGCTTCACGTAAAAGATAAAGAGATGCGGTTTTCAAAATTAGATTCCCCATGTCCATATTAGTCTAAAAACAAATTTTTATTGATATTGGTGCATGGTAACCATGACTTTGAATTTTACGTGAACTTTAATTTATGCTAATTAAATGTACACGTGATGTGCACTTGGTATGTAACTCGCTTCACGTGAAAGATAAAGAGATGCGGTTTTCAAAATTAGATTCCCCATGTCCATATTAGTCTAAAAACAAATTTTTATTGATATTGCTTCATGGTAACCATGACTTTGAAATTTACGTGAACTTTAATTTATGCTAATTAAATGTACACGTGATGTGCACTTGGTATGTAACTCGCTTCACGTGAAAGATAAAGAGATGCGGTTTTCAAAATTAGATTCCCCATGTCCATATTAGTCTAAAAACAAATTTTTATTGATATTGGTTCATGGTAACCATGACTTTGAAATTTACGTGAACTTTAGTTTATGCTAATTAAATGTACACGTGATGTGCACTTGTTATGTAACTCGCTTCACGTGAAAGATAAAGAGATGCGGTTTTCAAAATTAGATTCCCCATGTCGATATTAGTCTAAAAACAAATTTTAATTGATATTGGTGCATGGTAACCATGACTTTGAAATTTACGTGAACTTTAATTTATGCTAATTAAATGTACACGTGATGTGCACTTGGTATGTAACTCGCTTCACGTGAAAGATAAAGAGATGCGGTTTTCAAAATTAGATTCCCCATGTCCATATTAGTCTGAAAACAAATTTTTATTGATATTGGTGCATGGTAACCATGACTTTGAAATTTACGTGAACTTTAATTTATGCTAATTAAATGTACACGTGATGTGCACTTGGTATGTAACTCGCTTCACATGAAAGATAAAGAGATGCGGTTTTCAAAATTAGATTCCCCATGTCCATATTAGTCTAAAAACAAATTTTTATTGATATTGGTGCATGGTAACCATGACTTTGAAATTTACGTGAACTTTAATTTATGCTAATTAAATGTACACGTGATGTGCACTTGGTATGTAACTCGCTTCACGTGAAAGATAAAGAGATGCGGTTTTCAAAATTAGATTCCCCATGTCCATATTAGTCTAAAAACAAATTTTTATTGATATTGGTGCATGGTAACCATGACTTTGAATTTTACGTGAACTTTAATTTATGCTAATTAAATGTACACGTGATGTGCACTTGGTATGTAACTCGCTTCACGTAAAAGATAAAGAGATGCGGTTTTCAAAATTAGATTCCCCATGTCCATATTAGTCTAAAAACAAATTTTTATTGATATTGGTGCATGGTAACCATGACTTTGAAATTTACGTGAACTTTAATTTATGCTAATTAAATGTACACGTGATGTGCACTTGGTATGTAACTCGCTTCACATGAAAGATAAAGAGATGCGGTTTTCAAAATTAGATTCCCCATGTCCATATTAGTCTAAAAACAAATTTTTATTGATATTGGTTCATGGTAACCATGACTTTGAAATTTACGTGAACTTTAATTTATGCTAATAAAATGTACACGTGATGTGCACTTGGTATGTAACTCGCTTCACGTAAAAGATAAAGAGATGCGGTTTTCAAAATTAGATTCCCCATGTCCATATTAGTCTAAAAACAAATTTTTATTGATATTGGTGCATGGTAACCATGACTTTGAATTTTACGTGAACTTTAATTTATGCTAATTAAATGTACACGTGATGTGCACTTGGTATGTAACTCGCTTCACTTGAAAGATAAAGAGATGCGGTTTTCAAAATCAGATTCCCCATGTCCATATTAGTCTAAAAACAAATTTTTATTGATATTGGTTCATGGTAACCATGACTTTGAAATTTACGTGAACTTTAATTTATGCTAATTAAATGTACACGTGATGTGCACTTGGTATGTAACTCGCTTCACGTAAAAGATAAAGAGATGCGGTTTTCAAAATTAGATTCCCCATGTCCATATTAGTCTAAAAACAAATTTTTATTGATATTGGTGCATGGTAACCATGACTTTGAATTTTACGTGAACTTTAATTTATGCTAATTAAATGTACACGTGATGTGCACTTGGTATGTAACTCGCTTCACGTAAAAGATAAAGAGATGCGGTTTTCAAAATTAGATTCCCCATGTCCATATTAGTCTAAAAACAAATTTTTATTGATATTGGTGCATGGTAACCATGACTTTGAAATTTACGTGAACTTTAATTTATGCTAATTAAATGTACACGTGATGTGCACTTGGTATGTAACTCGCTTCACGTAAAAGATAAAGAGATGCGGTTTTCAAAATTAGATTCCCCATGTCCATATTAGTCTAAAAACAAATTTTTATTGATATTGGTGCATGGTAACCATGACTTTGAATTTTACGTGAACTTTAATTTATGCTAATTAAATGTACACGTGATGTGCACTTGGTATGTAACTCGCTTCACGTGAAAGATAAAGAGATGCGGTTTTCAAAATTAGATTCCCCATGTCCATATTAGTCTAAAAACAAATTTTTATTGATATTGCTTCATGGTAACCATGACTTTGAAATTTACGTGAACTTTAATTTATGCTAATTAAATGTACACGTGATGTGCACTTGGTATGTAACTCGCTTCACGTGAAAGATAAAGAGATGCGGTTTTCAAAATTAGATTCCCCATGTCCATATTAGTCTAAAAACAAATTTTTATTGATATTGGTTCATGGTAACCATGACTTTGAAATTTACGTGAACTTTAGTTTATGCTAATTAAATGTACACGTGATGTGCACTTGGTATGTAACTCGCTTCACGTGAAAGATAAAGAGATGCGGTTTTCAAAATTAGATTCCCCATGTCGATATTAGTCTAAAAACAAATTTTAATTGATATTGGTGCATGGTAACCATGACTTTGAAATTTACGTGAACTTTAATTTATGCTAATTAAATGTACACGTGATGTGCACTTGGTATGTAACTCGCTTCACGTGAAAGATAAAGAGATGCGGTTTTCAAAATTAGATTCCCCATGTCCATATTAGTCTGAAAACAAATTTTTATTGATATTGGTGCATGGTAACCATGACTTTGAAATTTACGTGAACTTTAATTTATGCTAATTAAATGTACACGTGATGTGCACTTGGTATGTAACTCGCTTCACATGAAAGATAAAGAGATGCGGTTTTCAAAATTAGATTCCCCATGTCCATATTAGTCTAAAAACAAATTTTTATTGATATTGGTGCATGGTAACCATGACTTTGAAATTTACGTGAACTTTAATTTATGCTAATTAAATGTACACGTGATGTGCACTTGGTATGTAACTCGCTTCACGTGAAAGATAAAGAGATGCGGTTTTCAAAATTAGATTCCCCATGTCCATATTAGTCTAAAAACAAATTTTTATTGATATTGGTTCATGGTAACCATGACTTTGAAATTTACGTGAACTTTAGTTTATGCTAATTAAATGTACACGTGATGTGCACTTGGTATGTAACTCGCTTCACGTGAAAGATAAAGAGATGCGGTTTTCAAAATTAGATTCCCCATGTCGATATTAGTCTAAAAACAAATTTTTATTGATATTGGTGCATGGTAACCATGACTTTGAAATTTACGTGAACTTTAATTTATGCTAATTAAATGTACACGTGATGTGCACTTGGTATGTAACTCGCTTCACGTGAAAGATAAAGAGATGTGGTTTTCAAAATTAGATTCCCCATGTCCATATTAGTCTGAAAACAAATTTTTATTGATATTGGTGCATGGTAACCATGACTTTGAAATTTAAGTGAACTTTAATTTATGCTAATTAAATGTACACGTGATGTGCACTTGGTATGTAACTCGCTTCACATGAAAGATAAAGAGATGCGGTTTTCAAAATTAGATTCCCCATGTCCATATTAGTCTAAAAACAAATTTTTATTGATATTGGTGCATGGTAACCATGACTTTGAATTTTACGTGAACTTTAATTTATGCTAATTAAATGTACACGTGATGTGCACTTGGTATGTAATTCGCTTCACGTGAAAGATAAAGAGATGCGGTTTTTAAAATTAGATTTCCCATGTCCATATTAGTCTAAAAACAAATTTTTATTGATATTGGTTCATGGTAACCATGACTTTGAAATTTACGTGAACTTTAATTTATGCTAATTAAATGTACACGTGATGTGCACTTGGTATGTAACTCGCTTCACGTGAAAGATAAAGAGATGCGGTTTTCAAAATTAGATTCCCCATGTCCATATTAGTCTAAAAACAAATTTTTATTGATATTGGTGCATGGTAACCATGACTTTGAAATTTACGTGAACTTTAATTTATGCTAATTAAATGTACACGTGATGTGCACTTGGTATGTAACTCGCTTCACATGAAAGATAAAGAGATGCGGTTTTCAAAATTAGATTCCCCATGTCCATATTAGTCTAAAAACAAATTTTTATTGATATTGGTGCATGGTAACCATGACTTTGAATTTTACGTGAACTTTAATTTATGCTAATTAAATGTACACGTGATGTGCACTTGGTATGTAACTCGCTTCACGTGAAAGATAAAGAGATGCGGTTTTTAAAATTAGATTTCCCATGTCCATATTAGTCTAAAAACAAATTTTTATTGATATTGGTTCATGGTAACCATGACTTTGAAATTTACGTGAACTTTAATTTATGCTAATTAAATGTACACGTGATGTGCACTTGGTATGTAACTCGCTTCACGTGAAAGATAAAGAGATGCGGTTTTCAAAATTAGATTCCCCATGTCCATATTAGTCTAAAAACAAATTTTTATTGATATTGGTGCATGGTAACCATGACTTTGAAATTTACGTGAACTTTAATTTATGCTAATTAAATGTACACGTGATGTGCACTTGGTATGTAACTCGCTTCACGTGAAAGATAAAGAGATGCGGTTTTCAAAATTAGATTCCCCATGTCCATATTAGTCTAAAAACAAATTTTTATTGATATTGGTGCATGGTAACCATGACTTTGAAATTTACGTGAACTTTAATTTATGCTAATTAAATGTACACGTGATGTGCACTTGGTATGTAACTCGCTTCACGTGAAAGATAAAGAGATGCGGTTTTCAAAATTAGATTCCCCATGTCCATATTAGTCTAAAAACCAATTCTTATTGATATTGGTGCATGGTAACCATGACTTTGAATTTTACGTGAACTTTAATTTATGCTAATTAAATGTACACGTGATGTGCACTTGGTATGTAACTCGCTTCACGTGAAAGATAAAGAGATGCGGTTTTCAAAATTAGATTCCCCATGTCCATATTAGTCTAAAAACAAATTTTTATTGATATTGCTTCATGGTAACCATGACTTTGAAATTTACGTGAACTTTAATTTATGCTAATTAAATGTACACGTGATGTGCACTTGGTATGTAACTCGCTTCACGTGAAAGATAAAGAGATGCGGTTTTCAAAATTAGATTCCCCATGTCCATATTAGTCTAAAAACAAATTTTTATTGATATTGGTTCATGGTAACCATGACTTTGAAATTTACGTGAACTTTAATTTATGCTAATTAAATGTACACGTGATGTGCACTTGGTGTGTAACTCGCTTCACGTGAAAGATAAAGAGATGCGGTTTTCAAAATTAGATTCCCCATGTCCATATTAGTCTAAAAACAAATTTTTATTGATATTGGTTCATGGTAACCATGACTTTGAAATTTACGTGAACTTTAATTTATGCTAATTAAATGTACACGTGATGTGCACTTGGTATGTAACTCGCTTCACGTGAAAGATAAAGAGATGCGGTTTTCAAAATTAGATTCCCCATGTCCATATTAGTCTAAAAACAAATTTTTATTGATATTGGTGCATGGTAACCATGACTTTGAAATTTACGTGAACTTTAATTTATGCTAATTAAATGTACACGTGATGTGCACTTGGTATGTAACTCGCTTCACGTGAAAGATAAAGAGATGCGGTTTTCAAAATTAGATTCCCCATGTCCATATTAGTCTAAAAACAAATTTTTATTGATATTGGTTCATGGTAACCATGACTTTGAAATTTACGTGAACTTTAATTTATGCTAATTAAATGTACACGTGATGTGCACTTGGTATGTAACTCGCTTCACGTGAAAGATAAAGAGATGCGGTTTTCAAAATTAGATTCCCCATGTCCATATTAGTCTAAAAACAAATTTTTATTGATATTGGTGCATGGTAACCATGACTTTGAATTTTACGTGAACTTTAATTTATGCTAATTAAATGTACACGTGATGTGCACTTGGTATGTAACTCGCTTCACGTGAAAGATAAAGAGATGCGGTTTTTAAAATTAGATTTCCCATGTCCATATTAGTCTAAAAACAAATTTTTATTGATATTGGTTCATGGTAACCATGACTTTGAAATTTACGTGAACTTTAATTTATGCTAATTAAATGTACACGTGATGTGCACTTGGTATGTAACTCGCTTCACGTGAAAGATAAAGAGATGCGGTTTTCAAAATTAGATTCCCCATGTCCATATTAGTCTAAAAACAAATTTTTATTGATATTGGTGCATGGTAACCATGACTTTGAAATTTACGTGAACTTTAATTTATGCTAATTAAATGTACACGTGATGTGCACTTGGTATGTAACTCGCTTCACATGAAAGATAAAGAGATGCGGTTTTCAAAATTAGATTCCCCATGTCCATATTAGTCTAAAAACAAATTTTTATTGATATTGGTGCATGGTAACCATGACTTTGAATTTTACGTGAACTTTAATTTATGCTAATTAAATGTACACGTGATGTGCACTTGGTATGTAACTCGCTTCACATGAAAGATAAAGAGATGCGGTTTTCAAAATTAGATTCCCCATGTCCATATTAGTCTAAAAACAAATTTTTATTGATATTGGTGCATGGTAACCATGACTTTGAATTTTACGTGAACTTTAATTTATGCTAATTAAATGTACACGTGATGTGCACTTGGTATGTAACTCGCTTCACGTGAAAGATAAAGAGATGCGGTTTTTAAAATTAGATTTCCCATGTCCATATTAGTCTAAAAACAAATTTTTATTGATATTGGTTCATGGTAACCATGACTTTGAAATTTACGTGAACTTTAATTTATGCTAATTAAATGTACACGTGATGTGCACTTGGTATGTAACTCGCTTCACGTGAAAGATAAAGAGATGCGGTTTTCAAAATTAGATTCCCCATGTCCATATTAGTCTAAAAACAAATTTTTATTGATATTGGTGCATGGTAACCATGACTTTGAATTTTACGTGAACTTTAATTTATGCTAATTAAATGTACACGTGATGTGCACTTGGTATGTAACTCGCTTCACGTGAAAGATAAAGAGATGCGGTTTTCAAAATTAGATTCCCCATGTCCATATTAGTCTAAAAACAAATTTTTATTGATATTGCTTCATGGTAACCATGACTTTGAAATTTACGTGAACTTTAATTTATGCTAATTAAATGTACACGTGATGTGCACTTGGTATGTAACTCGCTTCACGTGAAAGATAAAGAGATGCGGTTTCCAAAATTAGATTCCCCATGTCCATATTAGTCTAAAAACAAATTTTTATTGATATTGGTTCATGGTAACCATGACTTTGAAATTTACGTGAACTTTAATTTATGCTAATTAAATGTACACGTGATGTGCACTTGGTATGTAACTCGCTTCACGTGAAAGATAAAGAGATGCGGTTTTCAAAATTAGATTCCCCATGTCCATATTAGTCTAAAAACAAATTTTTATTGATATTGGTTCATGGTAACCATGACTTTGAAATTTACGTGAACTTTAATTTATGCTAATTAAATGTACACGTGATGTGCACTTGTTATGTAACTCGCTTCACGTAAAAGATAAAGAGATGCGGTTTTCAAAATTAGATTCCCCATGTCCATATTAGTCTAAAAACAAATTTTTATTGATATTGGTTCATGGTAACCATGACTTTGAAATTTACGTGAACTTTAATTTATGCTAATTAAATGTACACGTGATGTGCACTTGGTATGTAACTCGCTTCACGTGAAAGATAAAGAGATGCGGTTTTCAAAATTAGATTCCCCATGTCCATATTAGTCTAAAAACAAATTTTTATTGATAGTGGTGCATGGTAACCATGACTTTGAAATTTACGTGAACTTTAATTTATGCTAATTAAATGTACACGTGATGTGTACTTGGTATGTAACTCGCTTCACGTGAAAGATAAAGAGATGCGGTTTTCAAAATTAGATTCCCCATGTCCATATTAGTCTAAAAACAAATTTTTATTGATATTGGTTCATGGTAACCATGACTTTGAAATTTACGTGAACTTTAATTTATGCTAATTAAATGTACACGTGATGTGCACTTGGTATGTAACTCGCTTCACGTGAAAGATAAAGAGATGCGGTTTTCAAAATTAGATTCCCCATGTCCATATTAGTCTAAAAACAAATTTTTATTGATATTGGTGCATGGTAACCATGACTTTGAAATTTACGTGAACTTTAATTTATGCTAATTAAATGTACACGTGATGTGCACTTGGTATGTAACTCGCTTCACGTGAAAGATAAAGAGATGCGGTTTTCAAAATTAGATCCCCCATGTCCATATTAGTCTAAAAACAAATTTTTATTGATATTGGTGCATGGTAACCATGACTTTGAAATTTACGTGAACTTTAATTTATGCTAATTAAATGTACACGTGATGTGCACTTGGTATGTAACTCGCTTCACGTGAAAGATAAAGAGATGCGGTTTCCGAAATTAGATTCCCCATGTCCATATTAGTCTAAAAACAAATTTTTATTGATATTGGTTCATGGTAACCATGACTTTGAAATTTACGTGAACTTTAATTTATGCTAATTAAATGTACACGTGATGTGCACTTGGTATGTAACTTGCTTCACGTGAAAGATAAAGAGATGCGGTTTTCAAAATTAGATTCCCCATGTCCATATTAGTCTAAAAACAAATTTTTATTGATATTGGTTCATGGTAACCATGACTTTGAAATTTACGTGAACTTTAATTTATGCTAATTAAATGTACACGTGATGTGCACTTGGTATGTAACTCGCTTCACGTGAAAGATAAAGAGATGCGGTTTTCAAAATTAGATTCCCCATGTCCATATTAGTCTAAAAACAAATTTTTATTGATATTGGTTCATGGTAACCATGACTTTGAAATTTACGTGAACTTTAATTTATGCTAATTAAATGTACACGTGATGTGCACTTGGTATGTAATTCGCTTCACGTGAAAGATAAAGAGATGCGGTTTTCAAAATTAGATTCCCCATGTCCATATTAGTCTAAAAACAAATTTTTATTGATATTGGTTCATGGTAACCATGACTTTGAAATTTACGTGAACTTTAATTTATGCTAATAAAATGTACACGTGATGTGCACTTGGTATGTAACTCGCTTCACGTAAAAGATAAAGAGATGCGGTTTTCAAAATTAGATTCCCCATGTCCATATTAGTCTAAAAACAAATTTTTATTGATATTGGTGCATGGTAACCATGACTTTGAAATTTACGTGAACTTTAATTTATGCTAATTAAATGTACACGTGATGTGCACTTGGTATGTAACTCGCTTCACGTGAAAGATAAAGAGATGCGGTTTTCAAAATTAGATTCCCCATGTCCATATTAGTCTAAAAACAAATTTTTATTGATATTGGTTCATGGTAACCATGACTTTGAAATTTACGTGAACTTTAATTTATGCTAATTAAATGTACACGTGATGTGCACTTGGTATGTAACTCGCTTCACGTGAAAGATAAAGAGATGCGGTTTTCAAAATTAGATTCCCCATGTCCATATTAGTCTAAAAACAAATTTTTATTGATATTGGTGCATGGTAACCATGACTTTGAAATTTACGTGAACTTTAATTTATGCTAATTAAATGTACACGTGATGTGCACTTGGTATGTAACTCGCTTCACGTGAAAGATAAAGAGATGCGGTTTTCAAAATTAGATTCCCCATGTCCATATTAGTCTAAAAACAAATTTTTATTGATATTGGTTCATGGTAACCATGACTTTGAAATTTACGTGAACTTTAATTTATGCTAATTAAATGTACACGTGATGTGCACTTGGTATGTAACTCGCTTCACGTGAAAGATAAAGAGATGCGGTTTTCAAAATTAGATTCCCCATGTCCATATTAGTCTAAAAACAAATTTTTATTGATATTGGTGCATGGTAACCATGACTTTGAAATTTACGTGAACTTTAATTTATGCTAATTAAATGTACACGTGATGTGCACTTGGTATGTAACTCGCTTCACGTGAAAGATAAAGAGATGCGGTTTTCAAAATTAGATTCCCCATGTCCATATTAGTCTAAAAACAAATTTTTATTGATATTGGTGCATGGTAACCATGACTTTGAAATTTACGTGAACTTTAATTTATGCTAATTAAATGTACACGTGATGTGCACTTGGTATGTAACTCGCTTCACGTGAAAGATAAAGAGATGCGGTTTTCAAAATTAGATTCCCCATGTACATATTAGTCTAAAAACAAATTTTTATTGATATTGCTTCATGGTAACCATGACTTTGAAATTTACGTGAACTTTAATTTATGCTAATTAAATGTACATGTGATGTGCACTTGGTATGTAACTCGCTTCACGTGAAAGATAAAGAGATGCGGTTTTCAAAATTAGATTCCCCATGTCCATATTAGTCTAAAAACAAATTTTTATTGATATTGGTTCATGGTAACCATGACTTTGAAATTTACGTGAACTTTAATTTATGCTAATTAAATGTACACGTGATGTGCACTTGGTATGTAACTCGCTTCACGTGAAAGATAAAGAGATGCGGTTTTCAAAATTAGATTCCCCATGTCCATATTAGTCTAAAAACAAATTTTTATTGATATTGGTGCATGGTAACCATGACTTTGAAATTTACGTGAACTTTAATTTATGCTAATTAAATGTACACGTGATGTGCACTTGGTATATAACTCGCTTCACGTGAAAGATAAAGAGATGCGGTTTTCAAAATTAGATTCCCCATGTCCATATTAGTCTAAAAACAACTTTTTATTGATATTGGTGCATGGTAACCATGACTTTGAAATTTACGTGAACTTTAATTTATGCTAATTAAATGTACACGTGATGTGCACTTGGTATGTAACTCGCTTCACGTGAAAGATAAAGAGATGCGGTTTTCAAAATTAGATTCCCCATGTCCATATTAGTCTAAAAACAAATTTTTATTGATATTGGTGCATGGTAACCATGACTTTGAAATTTACGTGAACTTTAATTTATGCTAATTAAATGTACACGTGATGTGCACTTGGTATGTAACTCGCTTCACGTGAAAGATAAAGAGATGCGGTTTTCAAAATTAGATTCCCCATGTCCATATTAGTCTAAAAACAAATTTTTATTGATATTGGTGCATGGTAACCATGACTTTGAAATTTACGTGAACTTTAAATCATGCTAATTAAATGTACACGTGATGTGCACTTGGTATGTAACTCGCTTCACGTGAAAGATAAAGAGATGCGGTTTTCAAAATTAGATTCCCCATGTACATATTAGTCTAAAAACAAATTTTTATTGATATTGGTGCATGGTAACCATGACTTTGAAATTTACGTGAACTTTAAATCATGCTAATTAAATGTACACGTGATGTGCACTTGGTATGTAACTCGCTTCACGTGAAAGATAAAGAGATGCGGTTTTCAAAATTAGATTCCCCATGTCCATATTAGTCTAAAAACAAATTTTTATTGATATTGGTTCATGGTAACCATGACTTTGAAATTTACGTGAACTTTAATTTATGCTAATTAAATGTACACGTGATGTGCACTTGGTATGTAACTCGCTTCACGTGAAAGATAAAGAGATGCGGTTTTCAAAATTAGATTCCCCATGTCCATATTAGTCTAAAAACAAATTTTTATTGATATTGGTGCATGGTAACCATGACTTTGAAATTTACGTGAACTTTAATTTATGCTAATTAAATGTACACGTGATGTGCACTTGGTATGTAACTCGCTTCACGTGAAAGATAAAGAGATGCGGTTTTCAAAATTAGATTCCCCATGTCCATATTAGTCTAAAAACAAATTTTTATTGATATTGGTGCATGGTAACCATGACTTTGAAATTTACGTGAACTTTAAATCATGCTAATTAAATGTACACGTGATGTGCACTTGGTATGTAACTCGCTTCACGTGAAAGATAAAGAGATGCGGTTTTCAAAATTAGATTCCCCATGTACATATTAGTCTAAAAACAAATTTTTATTGATATTGGTGCATGGTAACCATGACTTTGAAATTTACGTGAACTTTAAATCATGCTAATTAAATGTACACGTGATGTGCACTTGGTATGTAACTCGCTTCACGTGAAAGATAAAGAGATGCGGTTTTCAAAATTAGATTCCCCATGTCCATATTAGTCTAAAAACAAATTTTTATTGATATTGGTTCATGGTAACCATGACTTTGAAATTTACGTGAACTTTAATTTATGCTAATTAAATGTACACGTGATGTGCACTTGGTATGTAACTCGCTTCACGTGAAAGATAAAGAGATGCGGTTTTCAAAATTAGATTCCCCATGTCCATATTAGTCTAAAAACAAATTTTTATTGATATTGGTTCATGGTAACCATGACTTTGAAATTTACGTGAACTTTAATTTATGCTAATTAAATGTACACGTGATGTGCACTTGGTATGTAACTCGCTTCACGTGAAAGATAAAGAGATGCGGTTTTCAAAATTAGATTCCCCATGTCCATATTAGTCTAAAAACAAATTTTTATTGATATTGGTGCATGGTAACCATGACTTTGAAATTTACGTGAACTTTAATTTATGCTAATTAAATGTACACGTGATGTGCACTTGGTATGTAACTCGCTTCACGTGAAAGATAAAGAGATGCGGTTTTCAAAATTAGATTCCCCATGTCCATATTAGTCTAAAAACAAATTTTTATTGATATTGGTGCATGGTAACCATGACTTTGAAATTTACGTGAACTTTAATTTATGCTAATTAAATGTACACGTGATGTGCACTTGGTATGTAACTCGCTTCACGTGAAAGATAAAGAGATGCGGTTTTCAAAATTAGATTCCCCATGTCCATATTAGTCTAAAAACAAATTTTTATTGATATTGGTTCATGGTAACCATGACTTTGAAATTTACGTGAACTTTAATTTATGCTAATTAAATGTACACGTGATGTGCACTTGGTATGTAACTCTCTTCACGTGAAAGATAAAGAGATGCGGTTTTCAAAATTAGATTCCCCATGTCCATATTAGTCTAAAAACAAATTTTTATTGATATTGGTGCATGGTAACCATGACTTTGAAATTTACGTGAACTTTAATTTATGCTAATTAAATGTACACGTGATGTGCACTTGGTATGTAACTCGCTTCACGTGAAAGATAAAGAGATGCGGTTTTCAAAATTAGATTCCCCATGTCCATATTAGTCTAAAAACAAATTTTTATTGATATTGGTGCATGGTAACCATGACTTTGAAATTTACGTGAACTTTAATTTATGCTAATTAAATGTACACGTGATGTGCACTTGGTATGTAACTCGCTTCACGTGAAAGATAAAGAGATGCGGTTTACAAAATTAGATTCCCCATGTCCATATTAGTCTAAAAACAAATTTTTATTGATATTGGTTCATGGTAACCATGACTTTGAAATTTACGTGAACTTTAATTTATGCTAATTAAATGTACACGTGATGTGCACTTGGTATGTAACTCGCTTCACGTGAAAGATAAAGAGATGCGGTTTTCAAAATTAGATTCCCCATGTCCATATTAGTCTAAAAACAAATTTTTATTGATATTGGTGCATGGTAACCATGACTTTGAAATTTACGTGAACTTTAATTCATGCTAATTAAATGTACACGTGATGTGCACTTGGTATGTAACTCGCTTCACGTGAAAGATAAAGAGATGCGGTTTTCAAAATTAGATTCCCCATGTCCATATTAGTCTAAAAACAAATTTTTATTGATATTGGTTCATGGTAACCATGACTTTGAAATTTACGTGAACTTTAATTTATGCTAATTAAATGTACACGTGATGTGCACTTGGTATGTAACTCGCTTCACGTGAAAGATAAAGAGATGCGGTTTTCAAAATTAGATTCCCCATGTCCATATTAGTCTAAAAACAAATTTTTATTGATATTGGTTCATGGTAACCATGACTTTGAAATTTACGTGAACTTTAATTTATGCTAATTAAATGTACACGTGATGTGCACTTGGTATGTAACTCGCTTCATGTGAAAGATAAAGAGATGCGGTTTTCAAAATTAGATTCCCCATGTCCATATTAGTCTAAAAACAAATTTTTATTGATATTGCTTCATGGTAACCATGACTTTGAAATTTACGTGAACTTTAATTTATGCTAATTAAATGTACACGTGATGTGCACTTGGTATGTAACTCGCTTCACGTGAAAGATAAAGAGATGCGGTTTTCAAAATTAGATTCCCCATGTCCATATTAGTCTAAAAACAAATTTTTATTGATATTGCTTCATGGTAACCATGACTTTGAAATTTACGTGAACTTTAATTTATGCTAATTAAATGTACACGTGATGTGCACTTGGTATGTAACTCGCTTCACGTGAAAGATAAAGAGATGCGGTTTTCAAAATTAGATTCCCCATGTCCATATTAGTCTAAAAACAAATTTTTATTGATATTGGTGCATGGTAACCATGACTTTGAAATTTACGTGAACTTTAATTTATGCTAATTAAATGTACACGTGATGTGCACTTGGTATGTAACTCGCTTCACGTGAAAGATAAAGAGATGCGGTTTTCAAAATTAGATTCCCCATGTCCATATTAGTCTAAAAACAAATTTTTTATGTTATTGGTGCATGGTAACCATGACTTTGAATTTTACGTGAACTTTAATTTATGCTAATTAAATGTACACGTGATGTGCACTTGGTATGTAACTCGCTTCACGTGAAAGATAAAGAGATGCGGTTTTCAAAATTAGATTCCCCATGTCCATATTAGTCTAAAAACAAATTTTTATTGATATTGCTTCATGGTAACCATGACTTTGAAATTTACGTGAACTTTAATTTATGCTAATTAAATGTACACGTGATGTGCACTTGGTATGTAACTCGCTTCACGTGAAAGATAAAGAGATGCGGTTTTCAAAATTAGATTCCCCATGTCCATATTAGTCTAAAAACAACTTTTTATTGATATTGGTGCATGGTAACCATGACTTTGAAATTTACGTGAACTTTAATTTATGCTAATTAAATGTACACGTGATGTGCACTTGGTATGTAACTCGCTTCACGTGAAAGATAAAGAGATGCGGTTTTCAAAATTAGATTCCCCATGTCCATATTAGTCTAAAAACAAATTTTTTATGTTATTGGTGCATGGTAACCATGACTTTGAATTTTACGTGAACTTTAATTTATGCTAATTAAATGTACACGTGATGTGCACTTGGTATGTAACTCGCTTCACGTGAAAGATAAAGAGATGCGGTTTTCAAAATTAGATTCCCCATGTCCATATTAGTCTAAAAACAAATTTTTATTGATATTGGTGCATGGTAACCATGACTTTGAAATTTACGTGAACTTTAATTTATGCTAATTAAATGTACACGTGATGTGCACTTGGTATGTAACTCGCTTCACGTGAAAGATAAAGAGATGCGGTTTTCAAAATTAGATTCCCCATGTCCATATTAGTCTAAAAACAAATTTTTATTGATATTGGTGCATGGTAACCATGACTTTGAAATTTACGTGAACTTTAATTTATGCTAATTAAATGTACACGTGATGTGCACTTGGTATGTAACTCGCTTCACGTGAAAGATAAAGAGATGCGGTTTTCAAAATTAGATTCCCCATGTCCATATTAGTCTAAAAACAAATTTTTATTGATATTGGTTCATGGTAACCATGACTTTGAAATTTACGTGAACTTTAATTTATGCTAATTAAATGTACACGTGATGTGCACTTGGTATGTAACTCGCTTCACGTGAAAGATAAAGAGATGCGGTTTTCAAAATTAGATTCCCCATGTCCATATTAGTCTAAAAACAAATTTTTATTGATATTGGTTCATGGTAACCATGACTTTGAAATTTACGTGAACTTTAATTTATGCTAATTAAATGTACACGTGATGTGCACTTGGTATGTAACTCGCTTCACGTGAAAGATAAAGAGATGCGGTTTTCAAAATTAGATTCCCCATGTCCATATTAGTCTAAAAACAAATTTTTATTGATATTGGTGCATGGTAACCATGACTTTGAAATTTACGTGAACTTTAATTTATGCTAATTAAATGTACACGTGATGTGCACTTGGTATGTAACTCGCTTCACGTGAAAGATAAAGAGATGCGGTTTTCAAAATTAGATTCCCCATGTCCATATTAGTCTAAAAACAAATTTTTATTGATATTGGTTCATGGTAACCATGACTTTGAAATTTACGTGAACTTTAATTTATGCTAATTAAATGTACACGTGATGTGCACTTGGTATGTAACTCGCTTCACGTGAAAGATAAAGAGATGCGGTTTTCAAAATTAGATTCCCCATGTCCATATTAGTCTAAAAACAAATTTTTATTGATATTGGTGCATGGTAACCATGACTTTGAAATTTACGTGAACTTTAATTTATGCTAATTAAATGTACACGTGATGTGCACTTGGTATGTAACTCGCTTCACGTGAAAGATAAAGAGATGCGGTTTTCAAAATTAGATTCCCCATGTCCATATTAGTCTAAAAACAAATTTTTATTGATATTGGTGCATGGTAACCATGACTTTGAAATTTACGTGAACTTTAATTTATGCTAATTAAATGTACACGTGATGTGCACTTGGTATGTAACTCGCTTCACGTGAAAGATAAAGAGATGCGGTTTTCAAACTTAGATTCCCCATGTCCATATTAGTCTAAAAACAAATTTTTATTGATATTGGTTCATGGTAACCATGACTTTGAAATTTACGTGAACTTTAATTTATGCTAATTAAATGTACACGTGATGTGCACTTGGTATGTAACTCTCTTCACGTGAAAGATAAAGAGATGCGGTTTTCAAAATTAGATTCCCCATGTCCATATTAGTCTAAAAACAAATTTTTATTGATATTGGTGCATGGTAACCATGACTTTGAAATTTACGTGAACTTTAATTTATGCTAATTAAATGTACACGTGATGTGCACTTGGTATGTAACTCGCTTCACGTGAAAGATAAAG
Source organism: Auanema rhodensis (assembly GCA_964057225.1). Classification (NCBI taxonomy): domain Eukaryota; kingdom Metazoa; phylum Nematoda; class Chromadorea; order Rhabditida; family Rhabditidae; genus Auanema; species Auanema rhodense. The sequence continues at coordinate 30,786 of OZ059899.1, read as the reverse complement.
AGATGCGGTTTTCAAAATTAGATTACCCATGTCCATATTAGTCTAAAAACAAATTTTTATTGATATTGGTTCATGGTAACCATGACTTTGAAATTTACGTGAACTTTAATTTATGCTAATTAAATGTACACGTGATGTGCACTTGGTATGTAACTCGCTTCACGTGAAAGATAAAGAGATGCGGTTTTCAAAATTAGATCCCCCATGTCCATATTAGTCTAAAAACAAATTTTTATTGATATTGGTGCATGGTAACCATGACTTTGAAATTTACGTGAACTTAAATTTATGCTAATTAAATGTACACGTGATGTGCACTTGGTATGTAACTCGCTTCACGTGAAAGATAAAGAGATGCGGTTTTCAAAATTAGATTCATCATGTCCATATTAGTCTAAAAACAAATTTTTATTGATATTGGTGCATGGTAACCATGACTTTGAAATTTACGTGAACTTTAATTTATGCTAATTAAATGTACACGTGATGTGCACTTGGTATGTAACTCGCTTCACGTGAAAGATAAAGAGATGCGGTTTTCAAAATTAGATTCCCCATGTCCATATTAGTCTAAAAACAAATTTTTATTGATATTGGTGCATGGTAACCATGACTTTGAAATTTACGTGAACTTTAATTCATGCTAATTAAATGTACACGTGATGTGCACTTGGTATGTAACTCGCTTCACGTGAAAGATAAAGAGATGCGGTTTTCAAAATTAGATCCCCCATGTCCATATTAGTCTAAAAACAAATTTTTATTGATATTGGTGCATGGTAACCATGACTTTGAAATTTACGTGAACTTAAATTTATGCTAATTAAATGTACACGTGATGTGCACTTGGTATGTAACTCGCTTCACGTGAAAGATAAAGAGATGCGGTTTTCAAAATTAGATTCATCATGTCCATATTAGTCTAAAAACAAATTTTTATTGATATTGGTGCATGGTAACCATGACTTTGAAATTTACGTGAACTTTAATTTATGCTAATTAAATGTACACGTGATGTGCACTTGGTATGTAACTCGCTTCACGTGAAAGATAAAGAGATGCGGTTTTCAAAATTAGATTCCCCATGTCCATATTAGTCTAAAAACAAATTTTTATTGATATTGCTGCATGGTAACCATGACTTTGAAATTTACGTGAACTTTAATTTATGCTAATTAAATGTACACGTGATGTGCACTTGGTATGTAACTCGCTTCACGTGAAAGATAAAGAGATGCGGTTTTCAAAATTAGATTCCCCATGTCCATATTAGTCTAAAAACAAATTTTTATTGATATTGGTGCATGGTAACCATGACTTTGAAATTTACGTGAACTTTAATTCATGCTAATTAAATGTACACGTGATGTGCACTTGGTATGTAACTCGCTTCACGTGAAAGATAAAGAGATGCGGTTTTCAAAATTAGATTCCCCATGTCCATATTAGTCTAAAAACAAATTTTTATTGATATTGCTTCATGGTAACCATGACTTTGAAATTTACGTGAACTTTAATTTATGCTAATTAAATGTACACGTGATGTGCACTTGGTATGTAACTCGCTTCACGTGAAAGATAAAGAGATGCGGTTTTCAAAATTAGATTCCCCATGTCCATATTAGTCTAAAAACAAATTTTTATTGATATTGGTTCATGGTAACCATGACTTTGAAATTTACGTGAACTTTAATTTATGCTAATTAAATGTACACGTGATGTGCACTTGGTATGTAACTCGCTTCACGTGAAAGATAAAGAGATGCGGTTTTCAAAATTAGATTCCCCATGTCCATATTAGTCTAAAAACAAATTTTTATTGATATTGGTGCATGGTAACCATGACTTTGAAATTTACGTGAACTTTAATTTATGCTAATTAAATGTACACGTGATGTGCACTTGGTATGTAACTCGCTTCACGTGAAAGATAAAGAGATGCGGTTCTCAAAATTAGATTCCCCATGTCCATATTAGTCTAAAAACAAATTTTTATTGATATTGCTTCATGGTAACCATGACTTTGAAATTTACGTGAACTTTAATTTATGCTAATTAAATGTACACGTGATGTGCACTTGGTATGTAACTCGCTTCACGTGAAAGATAAAGAGATGCGGTTTTCAAAATTAGATTCCTCATGTCCATATTAGTCTAAAAACAACTTTTTATTGATATTGGTGCATGGTAACCATGACTTTGAAATTTACGTGAACTTTAATTTATGCTAATTAAATGTACACGTGATGTGCACTTGGTATGTAACTCGCTTCACGTGAAAGATAAAGAGATGCGGTTTTCAAAATTAGATTCCCCATGTCCATATTAGTCTAAAAACAAATTTTTATTGATATTGCTTCATGGTAACCATGACTTTGAAATTTACGTGAACTTTAATTTATGCTAATTAAATGTACACGTGATGTGCACTTGGTATGTAACTCGCTTCACGTGAAAGATAAAGAGATGCGGTTTTCAAAATTAGATTCCCCATGTCCATATTAGTCTAAAAACAAATTTTTATTGATATTGGTTCATGGTAACCATGACTTTGAAATTTACGTGAACTTTAATTTATGCTAATTAAATGTACACGTGATGTGCACTTGGTATGTAACTCGCTTCACGTGAAAGATAAAGAGATGCGGTTTTCAAAATTAGATTCCCCATGTCCATATTAGTCTAAAAACAAATTTTTATTGATATTGGTTCATGGTAACCATGACTTTGAAATTTACGTGAACTTTAATTTATGCTAATTAAATGTACACGTGATGTGCACTTGGTATGTAACTCGCTTCATGTAAAAGATAAAGAGATGCGGTTTTCAAAATTAGATTCCCCATGTCCATATTAGTCTAAAAACAAATTTTTATTGATATTGCTTCATGGTAACCATGACTTTGAAATTTACGTGAACTTTAATTTATGCTAATTAAATGTACACGTGATGTGCACTTGGTATGTAACTCGCTTCACGTGAAAGATAAAGAGATGCGGTTTTCAAAATTAGATTCCCCATGTCCATATTAGTCTAAAAACAAATTTTTATTGATATTGCTTCATGGTAACCATGACTTTGAAATTTACGTGAACTTTAATTTATGCTAATTAAATGTACACGTGATGTGCACTTGGTATGTAACTCGCTTCACGTGAAAGATAAAGAGATGCGGTTTTCAAAATTAGATTCCCCATGTCCATATTAGTCTAAAAACAAATTTTTATTGATATTGGTGCATGGTAACCATGACTTTGAAATTTACGTGAACTTTAATTTATGCTAATTAAATGTACACGTGATGTGCACTTGGTATGTAACTCGCTTCACGTGAAAGATAAAGAGATGCGGTTTTCAAAATTAGATTCCCCATGTCCATATTAGTCTAAAAACAAATTTTTATTGATATTGGTTCATGGTAACCATGACTTTGAAATTTACGTGAACTTTAATTTATGCTAATTAAATGTACACGTGATGTGCACTTGGTATGTAACTCGCTTCACGTGAAAGATAAAGAGATGCGGTTTTCAAAATTAGATTCCCCATGTCCATATTAGTCTAAAAACAACTTTTTATTGATATTGGTGCATGGTAACCATGACTTTGAAATTTACGTGAACTTTAATTTATGCTAATTAAATGTACACGTGATGTGCACTTGGTATGTAACTCGCTTCACGTGAAAGATAAAGAGATGCGGTTTTCAAAATTAGATTCCCCATGTCCATATTAGTCTAAAAACAAATTTTTTATGTTATTGGTGCATGGTAACCATGACTTTGAATTTTACGTGAACTTTAATTTATGCTAATTAAATGTACACGTGATGTGCACTTGGTATGTAACTCGCTTCACGTGAAAGATAAAGAGATGCGGTTTTCAAAATTAGATTCCCCATGTCCATATTAGTCTAAAAACAAATTTTTATTGATATTGCTTCATGGTAACCATGACTTTGAAATTTACGTGAACTTTAATTTATGCTAATTAAATGTACACGTGATGTGCACTTGGTATGTAACTCGCTTCACGTGAAAGATAAAGAGATGCGGTTTTCAAACTTAGATTCCCCATGTCCATATTAGTCTAAAAACAAATTTTTATTGATATTGGTTCATGGTAACCATGACTTTGAAATTTACGTGAACTTTAATTTATGCTAATTAAATGTACACGTGATGTGCACTTGGTATGTAACTCTCTTCACGTGAAAGATAAAGAGATGCGGTTTTCAAAATTAGATTCCCCATGTCCATATTAGTCTAAAAACAAATTTTTATTGATATTGGTGCATGGTAACCATGACTTTGAAATTTACGTGAACTTTAATTTATGCTAATTAAATGTACACGTGATGTGCACTTGGTATGTAACTCGCTTCACGTGAAAGATAAAGAGATGCGGTTTTCAAAATTAGATTCCCCATGTCCATATTAGTCTAAAAACAAATTTTTTATGTTATTGGTGCATGGTAACCATGACTTTGAATTTTACGTGAACTTTAATTTATGCTAATTAAATGTACACGTGATGTGCACTTGGTATGTAACTCGCTTCATGTAAAAGATAAAGAGATGCGGTTTTCAAAATTAGATTCCCCATGTCCATATTAGTCTAAAAACAAATTTTTTATGTTATTGGTTCATGGTAACCATGACTTTGAAATTTACGTGAACTTTAATTTATGCTAATTAAATGTACACGTGATGTGCACTTGGTATGTAACTCGCTTCATGTAAAAGATAAAGAGATGCGGTTTTCAAAATTAGATTCCCCATGTCCATATTAGTCTAAAAACAAATTTTTATTGATATTGGTGCATGGTAACCATGACTTTGAATTTCACGTGAACTTTAATTTATGCTAATTAAATGTACACGTGATGTGCACTTGGTATGTAACTCGCTTCACGTGAAAGATAAAGAGATGCGGTTTTCAAAATTAGATTCCCCATGTCCATATTAGTCTAAAAACAAATTTTTTATGTTATTGGTTCATGGTAACCATGACTTTGAAATTTACGTGAACTTTAATTTATGCTAATTAAATGTACACGTGATGTGCACTTGGTATGTAACTCGCTTCATGTAAAAGATAAAGAGATGCGGTTTTCAAAATTAGATTCCCCATGTCCATATTAGTCTAAAAACAAATTTTTATTGATATTGCTTCATGGTAACCATGACTTTGAAATTTACGTGAACTTTAATTTATGCTAATTAAATGTACACGTGATGTGCACTTGGTATGTAACTCGCTTCACGTGAAAGATAAAGAGATGCGGTTTTCAAAATTAGATTCCCCATGTCCATATTAGTCTAAAAACAAATTTTTATTGATATTGCTTCATGGTAACCATGACTTTGAAATTTACGTGAACTTTAATTTATGCTAATTAAATGTACACGTGATGTGCACTTGGTATGTAACTCGCTTCACGTGAAAGATAAAGAGATGCGGTTTTCAAAATTAGATTCCCCATGTCCATATTAGTCTAAAAACAAATTTTTATTGATATTGGTGCATGGTAACCATGACTTTGAAATTTACGTGAACTTTAATTTATGCTAATTAAATGTACACGTGATGTGCACTTGGTATGTAACTCGCTTCACGTGAGAGATAAAGAGATGCGGTTTTCAAAATTAGATTCCCCATGTCCATATTAGTCTAAAAACAAATTTTTATTGATATTGCTTCATGGTAACCATGACTTTGAAATTTACGTGAACTTTAATTTATGCTAATTAAATGTACACGTGATGTGCACTTGGTATGTAACTCGCTTCACGTGAAAGATAAAGAGATGCGGTTTTCAAAATTAGATTCCCCATGTCCATATTAGTCTAAAAACAAATTTTTATTGATATTGGTGCATGGTAACCATGACTTTGAAATTTACGTGAACTTTAATTTATGCTAATTAAATGTACACGTGATGTGCACTTGGTATGTAACTCGCTTCACGTGAAAGATAAAGAGATGCGGTTTTCAAAATTAGATTCCCCATGTCCATATTAGTCTAAAAACAAATTTTTATTGATATTGGTTCATGGTAACCATGACTTTGAAATTTACGTGAACTTTAATTTATGCTAATTAAATGTACACGTGATGTGCACTTGGTATGTAACTCGCTTCACGTGAAAGATAAAGAGATGCGGTTTTCAAAATTAGATTCCCCATGTCCATATTAGTCTAAAAACAACTTTTTATTGATATTGGTGCATGGTAACCATGACTTTGAAATTTACGTGAACTTTAATTTATGCTAATTAAATGTACACGTGATGTGCACTTGGTATGTAACTCGCTTCACGTGAAAGATAAAGAGATGCGGTTTTCAAAATTAGATTCCCCATGTCCATATTAGTCTAAAAACAAATTTTTTATGTTATTGGTGCATGGTAACCATGACTTTGAATTTTACGTGAACTTTAATTTATGCTAATTAAATGTACACGTGATGTGCACTTGGTATGTAACTCGCTTCACGTGAAAGATAAAGAGATGCGGTTTTCAAAATTAGATTCCCCATGTCCATATTAGTCTAAAAACAAATTTTTATTGATATTGCTTCATGGTAACCATGACTTTGAAATTTACGTGAACTTTAATTTATGCTAATTAAATGTACACGTGATGTGCACTTGGTATGTAACTCGCTTCACGTGAAAGATAAAGAGATGCGGTTTTCAAACTTAGATTCCCCATGTCCATATTAGTCTAAAAACAAATTTTTATTGATATTGGTTCATGGTAACCATGACTTTGAAATTTACGTGAACTTTAATTTATGCTAATTAAATGTACACGTGATGTGCACTTGGTATGTAACTCTCTTCACGTGAAAGATAAAGAGATGCGGTTTTCAAAATTAGATTCCCCATGTCCATATTAGTCTAAAAACAAATTTTTATTGATATTGGTGCATGGTAACCATGACTTTGAAATTTACGTGAACTTTAATTTATGCTAATTAAATGTACACGTGATGTGCACTTGGTATGTAACTCGCTTCACGTGAAAGATAAAGAGATGCGGTTTTCAAAATTAGATTCCCCATGTCCATATTAGTCTAAAAACAAATTTTTTATGTTATTGGTGCATGGTAACCATGACTTTGAATTTTACGTGAACTTTAATTTATGCTAATTAAATGTACACGTGATGTGCACTTGGTATGTAACTCGCTTCATGTAAAAGATAAAGAGATGCGGTTTTCAAAATTAGATTCCCCATGTCCATATTAGTCTAAAAACAAATTTTTTATGTTATTGGTTCATGGTAACCATGACTTTGAAATTTACGTGAACTTTAATTTATGCTAATTAAATGTACACGTGATGTGCACTTGGTATGTAACTCGCTTCATGTAAAAGATAAAGAGATGCGGTTTTCAAAATTAGATTCCCCATGTCCATATTAGTCTAAAAACAAATTTTTATTGATATTGGTGCATGGTAACCATGACTTTGAATTTCACGTGAACTTTAATTTATGCTAATTAAATGTACACGTGATGTGCACTTGGTATGTAACTCGCTTCACGTGAAAGATAAAGAGATGCGGTTTTCAAAATTAGATTCCCCATGTCCATATTAGTCTAAAAACAAATTTTTTATGTTATTGGTTCATGGTAACCATGACTTTGAAATTTACGTGAACTTTAATTTATGCTAATTAAATGTACACGTGATGTGCACTTGGTATGTAACTCGCTTCATGTAAAAGATAAAGAGATGCGGTTTTCAAAATTAGATTCCCCATGTCCATATTAGTCTAAAAACAAATTTTTATTGATATTGCTTCATGGTAACCATGACTTTGAAATTTACGTGAACTTTAATTTATGCTAATTAAATGTACACGTGATGTGCACTTGGTATGTAACTCGCTTCACGTGAAAGATAAAGAGATGCGGTTTTCAAAATTAGATTCCCCATGTCCATATTAGTCTAAAAACAAATTTTTATTGATATTGCTTCATGGTAACCATGACTTTGAAATTTACGTGAACTTTAATTTATGCTAATTAAATGTACACGTGATGTGCACTTGGTATGTAACTCGCTTCACGTGAAAGATAAAGAGATGCGGTTTTCAAAATTAGATTCCCCATGTCCATATTAGTCTAAAAACAAATTTTTATTGATATTGGTGCATGGTAACCATGACTTTGAAATTTACGTGAACTTTAATTTATGCTAATTAAATGTACACGTGATGTGCACTTGGTATGTAACTCGCTTCACGTGAAAGATAAAGAGATGCGGTTTTCAAAATTAGATTCCCCATGTCCATATTAGTCTAAAAACAAATTTTTATTGATATTGGTTCATGGTAACCATGACTTTGAAATTTACGTGAACTTTAATTTATGCTAATTAAATGTACACGTGATGTGCACTTGGTATGTAACTCGCTTCACATGAAAGATAAAGAGATGCGGTTTTCAAAATTAGATTCCCCATGTCCATATTAGTCTAAAAACAAATTTTTATTGATATTGGTTCATGGTAACCATGACTTTGAAATTTACGTGAACTTTAATTTATGCTAATTAAATGTACACGTGATGTGCACTTGGTATGTAACTCTCTTCACGTGAAAGATAAAGAGATGCGGTTTTCAAAATTAGATTCCCCATGTCCATATTAGTCTAAAAACAAATTTTTATTGATATTGGTGCATGGTAACCATGACTTTGAAATTTACGTGAACTTTAATTTATGCTAATTAAATGTACACGTGATGTGCACTTGGTATGTAACTCGCTTCACGTGAAAGATAAAGAGATGCGGTTTTCAAAATTAGATTCCCCATGTCCATATTAGTCTAAAAACAAATTTTTTATGTTATTGGTGCATGGTAACCATGACTTTGAATTTTACGTGAACTTTAATTTATGCTAATTAAATGTACACGTGATGTGCACTTGGTATGTAACTCGCTTCATGTAAAAGATAAAGAGATGCGGTTTTCAAAATTAGATTCCCCATGTCCATATTAGTCTAAAAACAAATTTTTTATGTTATTGGTTCATGGTAACCATGACTTTGAAATTTACGTGAACTTTAATTTATGCTAATTAAATGTACACGTGATGTGCACTTGGTATGTAACTCGCTTCATGTAAAAGATAAAGAGATGCGGTTTTCAAAATTAGATTCCCCATGTCCATATTAGTCTAAAAACAAATTTTTATTGATATTGGTGCATGGTAACCATGACTTTGAATTTTACGTGAACTTTAATTTATGCTAATTAAATGTACACGTGATGTGCACTTGGTATGTAACTCGCTTCACGTGAAAGATAAAGAGATGCGGTTTTCAAAATTAGATTCCCCATGTCCATATTAGTCTAAAAACAAATTTTTTATGTTATTGGTTCATGGTAACCATGACTTTGAAATTTACGTGAACTTTAATTTATGCTAATTAAATGTACACGTGATGTGCACTTGGTATGTAACTCGCTTCATGTAAAAGATAAAGAGATGCGGTTTTCAAAATTAGATTCCCCATGTCCATATTAGTCTAAAAACAAATTTTTATTGATATTGCTTCATGGTAACCATGACTTTGAAATTTACGTGAACTTTAATTTATGCTAATTAAATGTACACGTGATGTGCACTTGGTATGTAACTCGCTTCACGTGAAAGATAAAGAGATGCGGTTTTCAAAATTAGATTCCCCATGTCCATATTAGTCTAAAAACAAATTTTTATTGATATTGCTTCATGGTAACCATGACTTTGAAATTTACGTGAACTTTAATTTATGCTAATTAAATGTACACGTGATGTGCACTTGGTATGTAACTCGCTTCACGTGAAAGATAAAGAGATGCGGTTTTCAAAATTAGATTCCCCATGTCCATATTAGTCTAAAAACAAATTTTTATTGATATTGGTGCATGGTAACCATGACTTTGAAATTTACGTGAACTTTAATTTATGCTAATTAAATGTACACGTGATGTGCACTTGGTATGTAACTCGCTTCACGTGAAAGATAAAGAGATGCGGTTTTCAAAATTAGATTCCCCATGTCCATATTAGTCTAAAAACAAATTTTTATTGATATTGGTTCATGGTAACCATGACTTTGAAATTTACGTGAACTTTAATTTATGCTAATTAAATGTACACGTGATGTGCACTTGGTATGTAACTCGCTTCACGTGAAAGATAAAGAGATGCGGTTTTCAAAATTAGATTCCCCATGTCCATATTAGTCTAAAAACAACTTTTTATTGATATTGGTGCATGGTAACCATGACTTTGAAATTTACGTGAACTTTAATTTATGCTAATTAAATGTACACGTGATGTGCACTTGGTATGTAACTCGCTTCACGTGAAAGATAAAGAGATGCGGTTTTCAAAATTAGATTCCCCATGTCCATATTAGTCTAAAAACAAATTTTTTATGTTATTGGTGCATGGTAACCATGACTTTGAATTTTACGTGAACTTTTATTTATGCTAATTAAATGTACACGTGATGTGCACTTGGTATGTAACTCGCTTCACGTGAAAGATAAAGAGATGCGGTTTTCAAAATTAGATTCCCCATGTCCATATTAGTCTAAAAACAAATTTTTATTGATATTGCTTCATGGTAACCATGACTTTGAAATTTACGTGAACTTTAATTTATGCTAATTAAATGTACACGTGATGTGCACTTGGTATGTAACTCGCTTCACGTGAAAGATAAAGAGATGCGGTTTTCAAACTTAGATTCCCCATGTCCATATTAGTCTAAAAACAAATTTTTATTGATATTGGTTCATGGTAACCATGACTTTGAAATTTACGTGAACTTTAATTTATGCTAATTAAATGTACACGTGATGTGCACTTGGTATGTAACTCTCTTCACGTGAAAGATAAAGAGATGCGGTTTTCAAAATTAGATTCCCCATGTCCATATTAGTCTAAAAACAAATTTTTATTGATATTGGTGAATGGTAACCATGACTTTGAAATTTACGTGAACTTTAATTTATGCTAATTAAATGTACACGTGATGTGCACTTGGTATGTAACTCGCTTCACGTGAAAGATAAAGAGATGCGGTTTTCAAAATTAGATTACCCATGTCCATATTAGTCTAAAAACAAATTTTTATTGATATTGGTTCATGGTAACCATGACTTTGAAATTTACGTGAACTTTAATTTATGCTAATTAAATGTACACGTGATGTGCACTTGGTATGTAACTCGCTTCACGTGAAAGATAAAGAGATGCGGTTTTCAAAATTAGATTCCCCATGTCCATATTAGTCTAAAAACAAATTTTTATTGATATTGGTTCATGGTAACCATGACTTTGAAATTTACGTGAACTTTAATTTATGCTAATTAAATGTACACGTGATGTGCACTTGGTATGTAACTCGCTTCACGTGAAATATAAAGAGATGCGGTTTTCAAAATTAGATTCCCCATGTCCATATTAGTCTAAAAACAACTTTTTATTGATATTGGTGCATGGTAACCATGACTTTGAAATTTACGTGAACTTTAATTTATGCTAATTAAATGTACACGTGATGTGCACTTGGTATGTAACTCGCTTCACGTGAAAGATAAAGAGATGCGGTTTTCAAAATTAGATTCCCCATGTCCATATTAGTCTAAAAACAAATTTTTTATGTTATTGGTGCATGGTAACCATGACTTTGAATTTTACGTGAACTTTAATTTATGCTAATTAAATGTACACGTGATGTGCACTTGGTATGTAACTCGCTTCACGTGAAAGATAAAGAGATGCGGTTTTCAAAATTAGATTCCCCATGTCCATATTAGTCTAAAAACAAATTTTTATTGATATTGGTGCATGGTAACCATGACTTTGAAATTTACGTGAACTTTAATTTATGCTAATTAAATGTACACGTGATGTGCACTTGGTATGTAACTCGCTTCACGTGAAAGATAAAGAGATGCGGTTTTCAAAATTAGATTACCCATGTCCATATTAGTCTAAAAACAAATTTTTATTGATATTGGTTCATGGTAACCATGACTTTGAAATTTACGTGAACTTTAATTTATGCTAATTAAATGTACACGTGATGTGCACTTGGTATGTAACTCGCTTCACGTGAAAGATAAAGAGATGCGGTTTTCAAACTTAGATTCCCCATGTCCATATTAGTCTAAAAACAAATTTTTATTGATATTGGTGCATGGTAACCATGACTTTGAAATTTACGTGAACTTTAATTTATGCTAATTAAATGTACACGTGATGTGCACTTGGTATGTAACTCGCTTCACGTGAAAGATAAAGAGATGCGGTTTTCAAAATTAGATTACCCATGTCCATATTAGACTAAAAACAAATTTTTATTGATATTGGTTCATGGTAACCATGACTTTGAAATTTACGTGAACTTTAATTTATGCTAATTAAATGTACACGTGATGTGCACTTGGTATGTAACTCGCTTCACGTGAAAGATAAAGAGATGCGGTTTTCAAAATTAGATTCCCCATGTCCATATTAGTCTAAAAACAAATTTTTATTGATATTGGTTCATGGTAACCATGACTTTGAAATTCACGTGAACTTTAATTTATGCTAATTAAATGTACACGTGATGTGCACTTGGTATGTAACTCGCTTCACGTGAAAGATAAAGAGATGCGGTTTTCAAAATTAGATTCCCCATGTCCATATTAGTCTAAAAACAACTTTTTATTGATATTGGTGCATGGTAACCATGACTTTGAAATTTACGTGAACTTTAATTTATGCTAATTAAATGTACACGTGATGTGCACTTGGTATGTAACTCGCTTCACGTGAAAGATAAAGAGATGCGGTTTTCAAAATTAGATTCCCCATGTCCATATTAGTCTAAAAACAAATTTTTTATGTTATTGGTGCATGGTAACCATGACTTTGAATTTTACGTGAACTTTAATTTATGCTAATTAAATGTACACGTGATGTGCACTTGGTATGTAACTCGCTTCACGTGAAAGATAAAGAGATGCGGTTTTCAAAATTAGATTCCCCATGTCCATATTAGTCTAAAAACAAATTTTTATTGATATTGCTTCATGGTAACCATGACTTTGAAATTTACGTGAACTTTAATTTATGCTAATCAAATGTACACGTGATGTGCACTTGGTATGTAACTCGCTTCACGTGAAAGATAAAGAGATGCGGTTTTCAAAATTAGATTCCCCATGTCCATATTAGTCTAAAAACAACTTTTTATTGATATTGGTGCATGGTAACCATGACTTTGGAATTTACGTGAACTTTAATTTATGCTAATTAAATGTACACGTGATGTGCACTTGGTATGTAACTCGCTTCACGTGAAAGATAAAGAGATGCGGTTTTCAAAATTAGATTCCCCATGTCCATATTAGTCTAAAAACAAATTTTTTATGTTATTGGTGCATGGTAACCATGACTTTGAATTTTACGTGAACTTTAATTTATGCTAATTAAATGTACACGTGATGTGCACTTGGTATGTAACTCGCTTCACGTGAAAGATAAAGAGATGCGGTTTTCAAAATTAGATTCCCCATGTCCATATTAGTCTAAAAACAAATTTTTATTGATATTGCTTCATGGTAACCATGACTTTGAAATTTACGTGAACTTTAATTTATGCTAATCAAATGTACACGTGATGTGCACTTGGTATGTAACTCGCTTCACGTGAAAGATAAAGAGATGCGGTTTTCAAAATTAGATTCCCCATGTCCATATTAGTCTAAAAACAACTTTTTATTGATATTGGTGCATGGTAACCATGACTTTGGAATTTACGTGAACTTTAATTTATGCTAATTAAATGTACACGTGATGTGCACTTGGTATGTAACTCGCTTCACGTGAAAGATAAAGAGATGCGGTTTTCAAAATTAGATTCCCCATGTCCATATTAGTCTAAAAACAAATTTTTTATGTTATTGGTGCATGGTAACCATGACTTTGAATTTTACGTGAACTTTAATTTATGCTAATTAAATGTACACGTGATGTGCACTTGGTATGTAACTCGCTTCACGTGAAAGATAAAGAGATGCGGTTTTCAAAATTAGATTCCCCATGTCCATATTAGTCTAAAAACAAATTTTTATTGATATTGGTGCATGGTAACCATGACTTTGGAATTTACGTGAACTTTAATTTATGCTAATTAAATGTACACGTGATGTGCACTTGGTATGTAACTCGCTTCACGTGAAAGATAAAGAGATGCGGTTTTCAAAATTAGATTCCCCATGTCCATATTAGTCTAAAAACAAATTTTTATTGATATTGGTGCATGGTAACCATGACTTTGAAATTTACGTGAACTTTAATTTATGCTAATTAAATGTACACGTGATGTGCACTTGGTATGTAACTCGCTTCACGTGAAAGATAAAGAGATGCGGTTTTCAAAATTAGATTCCCCATGTCCATATTAGTCTAAAAACAAATTTTTATTGATATTGGTTCATGGTAACCATGACTTTGAAATTTACGTGAACTTTAATTTATGCTAATTAAATGTACACGTGATGTGCACTTGGTATGTAACTCGCTTCACGTGAAAGATAAAGAGATGCGGTTTTCAAAATTAGATTCCCCATGTCCATATTAGTCTAAAAACAAATTTTTATTGATATTGGTTCATGGTAACCATGACTTTGAAATTTACGTGAACTTTAATTTATGCTAATTAAATGTACACGTGATGTGCACTTGGTATGTAACTCGCTTCACGTGAAAGATAAAGAGATGCGGTTTTCAAAATTAGATTCCCCATGTCCATATTAGTCTAAAAACAAATTTTTATTGATATTGGTGCATGGTAACCATGACTTTGAAATTTACGTGAACTTTAATTTATGCTAATTAAATGTACACGTGATGTGCACTTGGTATGTAACTCGCTTCACGTGAAAAATAAAGAGATGCGGTTTTCAAAATTAGATTCCCCATGTCCATATTAGTCTAAAAACAAATTTTTATTGATATTGGTGCATGGTAACCATGACTTTGAAATTTACGTGAACTTTAATTTATGCTAATTAAATGTACACGTGATGTGCACTTGGTATGTAACTCGCTTCACGTGAAAGATAAAGAGATGCGGTTTTCAAACTTAGATTCCCCATGTCCATATTAGTCTAAAAACAAATTTTTATTGATATTGGTTCATGGTAACCATGACTTTGAAATTTACGTGAACTTTAATTTATGCTAATTAAATGTACACGTGATGTGCACTTGGTATGTAACTCTCTTCACGTGAAAGATAAAGAGATGCGGTTTTCAAAATTAGATTCCCCATGTCCATATTAGTCTAAAAACAAATTTTTATTGATATTGGTGCATGGTAACCATGACTTTGAAATTTACGTGAACTTTAATTTATGCTAATTAAATGTACACGTGATGTGCACTTGGTATGTAACTCGCTTCACGTGAAAGATAAAGAGATGCGGTTTTCAAAATTAGATTACCCATGTCCATATTAGTCTAAAAACAAATTTTTATTGATATTGGTTCATGGTAACCATGACTTTGAAATTTACGTGAACTTTAATTTATGCTAATTAAATGTACACGTGATGTGCACTTGGTATGTAACTCGCTTCACGTGAAAGATAAAGAGATGCGGTTTTCAAAATTAGATCCCCCATGTCCATATTAGTCTAAAAACAAATTTTTATTGATATTGGTGCATGGTAACCATGACTTTGAAATTTACGTGAACTTAAATTTATGCTAATTAAATGTACACGTGATGTGCACTTGGTATGTAACTCGCTTCACGTGAAAGATAAAGAGATGCGGTTTTCAAAATTAGATTCATCATGTCCATATTAGTCTAAAAACAAATTTTTATTGATATTGGTGCATGGTAACCATGACTTTGAAATTTACGTGAACTTTAATTTATGCTAATTAAATGTACACGTGATGTGCACTTGGTATGTAACTCGCTTCACGTGAAAGATAAAGAGATGCGGTTTTCAAAATTAGATTCCCCATGTCCATATTAGTCTAAAAACAAATTTTTATTGATATTGGTGCATGGTAACCATGACTTTGAAATTTACGTGAACTTTAATTTATGCTAATTAAATGTACACGTGATGTGCACTTGGTATGTAACTCGCTTCACGTGAAAGATAAAGAGATGCGGTTTTCAAAATTAGATTCCCCATGTCCATATTAGTCTAAAAACAAATTTTTATTGATATTGGTGCATGGTAACCATGACTTTGAAATTTACGTGAACTTTAATTCATGCTAATTAAATGTACACGTGATGTGCACTTGGTATGTAACTCGCTTCACGTGAAAGATAAAGAGATGCGGTTTTCAAAATTAGATTCCCCATGTCCATATTAGTCTAAAAACAAATTTTTATTGATATTGCTTCATGGTAACCATGACTTTGAAATTTACGTGAACTTTAATTTATGCTAATTAAATGTACACGTGATGTGCACTTGGTATGTAACTCGCTTCACGTGAAAGATAAAGAGATGCGGTTTTCAAAATTAGATTCCCCATGTCCATATTAGTCTAAAAACAAATTTTTATTGATATTGGTTCATGGTAACCATGACTTTGAAATTTACGTGAACTTTAATTTATGCTAATTAAATGTACACGTGATGTGCACTTGGTATGTAACTCGCTTCACGTGAAAGATAAAGAGATGCGGTTTTCAAAATTAGATTCCCCATGTCCATATTAGTCTAAAAACAAATTTTTATTGATATTGGTGCATGGTAACCATGACTTTGAAATTTACGTGAACTTTAATTTATGCTAATTAAATGTACACGTGATGTGCACTTGGTATGTAACTCGCTTCACGTGAAAGATAAAGAGATGCGGTTTTCAAAATTAGATTCCCCATGTCCATATTAGTCTAAAAACAAATTTTTATTGATATTGGTTCATGGTAACCATGACTTTGAAATTTACGTGAACTTTAATTTATGCTAATTAAATGTACACGTGATGTGCACTTGGTATGTAACTCGCTTCACGTGAAAGATAAAGAGATGCGGTTTTCAAAATTAGATTCCCCATGTCCATATTAGTCTAAAAACAAATTTTTATTGATATTGGTTCATGGTAACCATGACTTTGAAATTTACGTGAACTTTAATTTATGCTAATTAAATGTACACGTGATGTGCACTTGGTATGTAACTCGCTTCATGTGAAAGATAAAGAGATGCGGTTTTCAAAATTAGATTCCCCATGTCCATATTAGTCTAAAAACAAATTTTTATTGATATTGCTTCATGGTAACCATGACTTTGAAATTTACGTGAACTTTAATTTATGCTAATTAAATGTACACGTGATGTGCACTTGGTATGTAACTCGCTTCACGTGAAAGATAAAGAGATGCGGTTTTCAAAATTAGATTACCCATGTCCATATTAGTCTAAAAACAAATTTTTATTGATATTGGTTAATGGTAACCATGACTTTGAAATTTACGTGAACTTTAATTTATGCTAATTAAATGTACACGTGATGTGCACTTGGTATGTAACTCGCTTCACGTGAAAGATAAAGAGATGCGGTTTTCAAAATTAGATTCATCATGTCCATATTAGTCTAAAAACAAATTTTTATTGATATTGGTGCATGGTAACCATGACTTTGAAATTTACGTGAACTTTAATTTATGCTAATTAAATGTACACGTGATGTGCACTTGGTATGTAACTCGCTTCACGTGAAAGATAAAGAGATGCGGTTTTCAAAATTAGATTCCCCATGTCCATATCAGTCTAAAAACAAATTTTTATTGATATTGGTGCATGGTAACCATGACTTTGAAATTTACGTGAACTTTAATTTATGCTAATTAAATGTACACGTGATGTGCACTTGGTATGTAACTCGCTTCACGTGAAAGATAAAGAGATGCGGTTTTCAAAATTAGATTCCCCATGTCCATATTAGTCTAAAAACAAATTTTTATTGATATTGGTGCATGGTAACCATGACTTTGAAATTTACGTGAACTTTAATTTATGCTAATTAAATGTACACGTGATGTGCACTTGGTATGTAACTCGCTTCACGTGAAAGATAAAGAGATGCGGTTTTCAAAATTAGATTCCCCATGTCCATATTAGTCTAAAAACAAATTTTTATTGATATTGGTTCATGGTAACCATGACTTTGAAATTTACGTGAACTTTAATTTATGCTAATTAAATGTACACGTGATGTGCACTTGGTATGTAACTCGCTTCACGTGAAAGATAAAGAGATGCGGTTTTCAAAATTAGATTCCCCATGTCCATATTAGTCTAAAAACAAATTTTTATTGATATTGGTTCATGGTAACCATGACTTTGAAATTTACGTGAACTTTAATTTATGCTAATTAAATGTAAACGTGATGTGCACTTGGTATGTAACTCGCTTCACGTGAAAGATAAAGAGATGCGGTTTTTAAAATTAGATTCCCCATGTCCATATTAGTCTAAAAACAAATTTTTATTGTTATTGGTTCATGGTAACCATGACTTTGAAATTTACGTGAACTTTAATTTATGCTAATTAAATGTACACGTGATGTGCACTTGGTATGTAACTCGCTTCATGTGAAAGATAAAGAGATGCGGTTTTCAAAATTAGATTCCCCATGTCCATATTAGTCTAAAAACAAATTTTTATTGATATTGCTTCATGGTAACCATGACTTTGAAATTTACGTGAACTTTAATTTATGCTAATTAAATGTACACGTGATGTGCACTTGGTATGTAACTCGCTTCACGTGAAAGATAAAGAGATGCGGTTTTCAAAATTAGATTCCCCATGTCCATATTAGTCTAAAAACAAATTTTTATTGATATTGGTTCATGGTAACCATGACTTTGAAATTTACGTGAACTTTAATTTATGCTAATTAAATGTACACGTGATGTGCACTTGGTATGTAACTCGCTTCACGTGAAAGATAAAGAGATGCGGTTTTCAAAATTAGATTCCCCATGTCCATATTAGTCTAAAAACAAATTTTTATTGATATTGGTTCATGGTAACCATGACTTTGAAATTTACGTGAACTTTAATTTATGCTAATTAAATGTACACGTGATGTGCACTTGGTATGTAACTCGCTTCACGTGAAAGATAAAGAGATGCGGTTTTCAAAATTAGATTCCCCATGTCCATATTAGTCTAAAAACAAATTTTTATTGATATTGGTTCATGGTAACCATGACTTTGAAATTTACGTGAACTTTAATTTATGCTAATTAAATGTACACGTGATGTGCACTTGGTATGTAACTCGCTTCACGTGAAAGATAAAGAGATGCGGTTTTCAAAATTAGATTCCCCATGTCCATATTAGTCTAAAAACAAATTTTTATTGATATTGGTGCATGGTAACCATGACTTTGAAATTTACGTGAACTTTAATTTATGCTAATTAAATGTACACGTGATGTGCACTTGGTATGTAACTCGCTTCACGTGAAAGATAAAGAGATGCGGTTTTCAAAATTAGATTCCCCATGTCCATATTAGTCTAAAAACAAATTTTTATTGATATTGGTTCATGGTAACCATGACTTTGAAATTTACGTGAACTTTAATTTATGCTAATTAAATGTACACGTGATGTGCACTTGGTATGTAACTCGCTTCATGTGAAAGATAAAGAGATGCGGTTTTCAAAATTAGATTCCCCATGTCCATATTAGTCTAAAAACAAATTTTTATTGATATTGCTTCATGGTAACCATGACTTTGAAATTTACGTGAACTTTAATTTATGCTAATTAAATGTACACGTGATGGGCACTTGGTATGTAACTCGCTTCACGTGAAAGATAAAGAGATGCGGTTTTCAAAATTAGATTACCCATGTCCATATTAGTCTAAAAACAAATTTTTATTGATATTGGTTCATGGTAACCATGACTTTGAAATTTACGTGAACTTTAATTTATGCTAATTAAATGTACACGTGATGTGCACTTGGTATGTAACTCGCTTCACGTGAAAGATAAAGAGATGCGGTTTTCAAAATTAGATTCATCATGTCCATATTAGTCTAAAAACAAATTTTTATTGATATTGGTGCATGGTAACCATGACTTTGAAATTTACGTGAACTTTAATTTATGCTAATTAAATGTACACGTGATGTGCACTTGG
The DNA here is from genome assembly GCA_964057225.1 of Auanema rhodensis. NCBI lineage: Eukaryota > Metazoa > Nematoda > Chromadorea > Rhabditida > Rhabditidae > Auanema > Auanema rhodense. The sequence continues at coordinate 10,576 of OZ059899.1, read as the reverse complement.
TATGTAACTCGCTTCACGTGAAAGATAAAGAGATGCGGTTTTCAAAATTAGATTACCCATGTCCATATTAGTCTAAAAACAAATTTTTATTGATATTGGTTCATGGTAACCATGACTTTGAAATTTACGTGAACTTTAATTTATGCTAATTAAATGTACACGTGATGTGCACTTGGTATGTAACTCGCTTCACGTGAAAGATAAAGAGATGCGGTTTTCAAAATTAGATTCATCATGTCCATATTAGTCTAAAAACAAATTTTTATTGATATTGGTGCATGGTAACCATGACTTTGAAATTTACGTGAACTTTAATTTATGCTAATTAAATGTACACGTGATGTGCACTTGGTATGTAACTCGCTTCACGTGAAAGATAAAGAGATGCGGTTTTCAAAATTAGATTCCCCATGTCCATATTAGTCTAAAAACAAATTTTTATTGATATTGGTGCATGGTAACCATGACTTTGAAATTTACGTGAACTTTAATTTATGCTAATTAAATGTACACGTGATGTGCACTTGGTATGTAACTCGCTTCACGTGAAAGATAAAGAGATGCGGTTTTCAAAATTAGATTCCCCATGTCCATATTAGTCTAAAAACAAATTTTTATTGATATTGGTGCATGGTAACCATGACTTTGAAATTTACGTGAACTTTAATTTATGCTAATTAAATGTACACGTGATGTGCACTTGGTATGTAACTCGCTTCACGTGAAAGATAAAGAGATGCGGTTTTCAAAATTAGATTCCCCATGTCCATATTAGTCTAAAAACAAATTTTTATTGATATTGGTTCATGGTAACCATGACTTTGAAATTTACGTGAACTTTAATTTATGCTAATTAAATGTACACGTGATGTGCACTTGGTATGTAACTCGCTTCACGTGAAAGATAAAGAGATGCGGTTTTCAAAATTAGATTCCCCATGTCCATATTAGTCTAAAAACAAATTTTTATTGATATTGGTTCATGGTAACCATGACTTTGAAATTTACGTGAACTTTAATTTATGCTAATTAAATGTAAACGTGATGTGCACTTGGTATGTAACTCGCTTCACGTGAAAGATAAAGAGATGCGGTTTTTAAAATTAGATTCCCCATGTCCATATTAGTCTAAAAACAAATTTTTATTGTTATTGGTTCATGGTAACCATGACTTTGAAATTTACGTGAACTTTAATTTATGCTAATTAAATGTACACGTGATGTGCACTTGGTATGTAACTCGCTTCATGTGAAAGATAAAGAGATGCGGTTTTCAAAATTAGATTCCCCATGTCCATATTAGTCTAAAAACAAATTTTTATTGATATTGCTTCATGGTAACCATGACTTTGAAATTTACGTGAACTTTAATTTATGCTAATTAAATGTACACGTGATGTGCACTTGGTATGTAACTCGCTTCACGTGAAAGATAAAGAGATGCGGTTTTCAAAATTAGATTCCCCATGTCCATATTAGTCTAAAAACAAATTTTTATTGATATTGGTTCATGGTAACCATGACTTTGAAATTTACGTGAACTTTAATTTATGCTAATTAAATGTACACGTGATGTGCACTTGGTATGTAACTCGCTTCACGTGAAAGATAAAGAGATGCGGTTTTCAAAATTAGATTCCCCATGTCCATATTAGTCTAAAAACAAATTTTCATTGATATTGGTTCATGGTAACCATGACTTTGAAATTTACGTGAACTTTAATTTATGCTAATTAAATGTACACGTGATGTGCACTTGGTATGTAACTCGCTTCACGTGAAAGATAAAGAGATGCGGTTTTCAAAATTAGATTCCCCATGTCCATATTAGTCTAAAAACAAATTTTTATTGATATTGGTTCATGGTAACCATGACTTTGAAATTTACGTGAACTTTAATTTATGCTAATTAAATGTACACGTGATGTGCACTTGGTATGTAACTCGCTTCACGTGAAATATAAAGAGATGCGGTTTTCAAAATTAGATTCCCCATGTCCATATTAATCTAAAAACAAATTTTTATTGATATTGGTTCATGGTAACCATGACTTTGAAATTTACGTGAACTTTAATTTATGCTAATTAAATGTACACGTGATGTGCACTTGGTATGTAACTCGCTTCACGTGAAAGATAAAGAGATGCGGTTGTCAAAATTAGATTCCCCATGTCCATATTAGTCTAAAAACAAATTTTTATTGATATTGGTTCATGGTAACCATGACTTTGAAATTTACGTGAACTTTAATTTATGCTAATTAAATGTACACGTGATGTGCACTTGGTATGTACCTCGCTTCACGTGAAAGATAAAGAGATGCGGTTTTCAAAATTAGATTCCCCATGTCCATATTAGTCTAAAAACAAATTTTTATTGATATTGGTTCATGGTAACCATGACTTTGAAATTTACGTGAACTTTAATTTATGCTAATTAAATGTACACGTGATGTGCACTTGGTATGTAACTCGCTTCACGTGAAAGATAAAGAGATGCGGTTTTCAAAATTAGATTCCCCATGTCCATATTAGTCTAAAAACAAATTTTTATTGATATTGCTTCATGGTAACCATGACTTTGAAATTTACGTGAACTTTAATTTATGCTAATTAAATGTACACGTGATGTGCACTTGGTATGTAACTCGCTTCACGTGAAAGATAAAGAGATGCGGTTTTCAAAATTAGATTCCCCATGTCCATATTAGTCTAAAAACAAATTTTTATTGATATTGGTTCATGGTAACCATGACTTTGAAATTTACGTGAACTTTAATTTATGCTAATTAAATGTACACGTGATGTGCACTTGGTATGTAACTCGCTTCACGTGAAAGATAAAGAGATGCGGTTTTCAAAATTAGATTCCCCATGTCCATATTAGTCTAAAAACAAATTTTTATTGATATTGGTTCATGGTAACCATGACTTTGAAATTTACGTGAACTTTAATTTATGCTAATTAAATGTACACGTGATGTGCACTTGGTATGTAACTCGCTTCACGTGAAAGATAAAGAGATGCGGTTTTCAAAATTAGATTCCACATGTCCATATTAGTCTAAAAACAAATTTTTATTGATATTGCTTCATGGTAACCATGACTTTGAAATTTACGTGAACTTTAATTTATGCTAATTAAATGTACACGTGATGTGCACTTGGTATGTAACTCGCTTCACGTGAAAGATAAAGAGATGCGGTTTTCAAAATTAGATTCCCCATGTCCATATTAGTCTAAAAACAAATTTTTATTGATATTGGTTCATGGTAACCATGACTTTGAAATTTACGTGAACTTTAATTTATGCTAATTAAATGTACACGTGATGTGCACTTGGTATGTAACTCGCTTCACGTGAAAGATAAAGAGATGCGGTTTTCAAAATTAGATTCCCCATGTCCATATTAGTCTAAAAACAAATTTTTATTGATATTGGTTCATGGTAACCATGACTTTGAAATTTACGTGAACTTTAATTTATGCTAATTAAATGTACACGTGATGTGCACTTGGTATGTAACTCGCTTCACGTGAAATATAAAGAGATGCGGTTTTCAAAATTAGATTCCCCATGTCCATATTAGTCTAAAAACAAATTTTTATTGATATTGGTTCATGGTAACCATGACTTTGAAATTTACGTGAACTTTAATTTATGCTAATTAAATGTACACGTGATGTGCACTTGGTATGTAACTCGCTTCACGTGAAAGATAAAGAGATGCGGTTTTCAAAATTAGATTCCCCATGTCCATATTAGTCTAAAAACAAATTTTTATTGATATTGGTTCATGGTAACCATGACTTTGAAATTTACGTGAACTTTAATTTATGCTAATTAAATGTACACGTGATGTGCACTTGGTATGTAACTCGCTTCACGTGAAAGATAAAGAGATGCGGTTTTCAAAATTAGATTCCCCATGTCCATATTAGTCTAAAAACAAATTTTTATTGATATTGGTTCATGGTAACCATGACTTTGAAATTTACGTGAACTTTAATTTATGCTAATTAAATGTACACGTGATGTGCACTTGGTATGTACCTCGCTTCACGTGAAAGATAAAGAGATGCGGTTTTCAAAATTAGATTCCCCATGTCCATATTAGTCTAAAAACAAATTTTTATTGATATTGGTTCATGGTAACCATGACTTTGAAATTTACGTGAACTTTAATTTATGCTAATTAAATGTACACGTGATGTGCACTTGGTATGTAACTCGCTTCACGTGAAAGATAAAGAGATGCGGTTTTCAAAATTAGATTCCCCATGTCCATATTAGTCTAAAAACAAATTTTTATTGATATTGGTTCATGGTAACCATGACTTTGAAATTTACGTGAACTTTAATTTATGCTAATTAAATGTACACGTGATGTGCACTTGGTATGTAACTCGCTTCACGTGAAAGATAAAGAGATGCGGTTTTCAAAATTAGATTCCACATGTCCATATTAGTCTAAAAACAAATTTTTATTGATATTGCTTCATGGTAACCATGACTTTGAAATTTACGTGAACTTTAATTTATGCTAATTAAATGTACACGTGATGTGCACTTGGTATGTAACTCGCTTCACGTGAAAGATAAAGAGATGCGGTTTTCAAATTAGATTCCCCATGTCCATATTAGTCTAAAAACAAATTTTTATTGATATTGGTTCATGGTAACCATGACTTTGAAATTTACGTGAACTTTAATTTATGCTAATTAAATGTACACGTGATGTGCACTTGGTATGTAACTCGCTTCACGTGAAAGATAAAGAGATGCGGTTTTCAAAATTAGATTCCCCATGTCCATATTAGTCTAAAAACAAATTTTTATTGATATTGGTTCATGGTAACCATGACTTTGAAATTTACGTGAACTTTAATTTATGCTAATTAAATGTACACGTGATGTGCACTTGGTATGTAACTCGCTTCACGTGAAAGATAAAGAGATGCGGTTTTCAAAATTAGATTCCACATGTCCATATTAGTCTAAAAACAAATTTTTATTGATATTGCTTCATGGTAACCATGACTTTGAAATTTACGTGAACTTTAATTTATGCTAATTAAATGTACACGTGATGTGCACTTGGTATGTAACTCGCTTCACGTGAAAGATAAAGAGATGCGGTTTTTCAAAATTAGATTCATCATGTCCATATTAGTCTAAAAACAAATTTTTATTGATATTGGTGCATGGTAACCATGACTTTGAAATTTACGTGAACTTTAATTTATGCTAATTAAATGTACACGTGATGTGCACTTGGTATGTAACTCGCTTCACGTGAAAGATAAAGAGATGCGGTTTTCAAAATTAGATTCCCCATGTCCATATTAGTCTAAAAACAAATTTTTATTGATATTGGTGCATGGTAACCATGACTTTGAAATTTACGTGAACTTTAATTTATGCTAATTAAATGTACACGTGATGTGCACTTGGTATGTAACTCGCTTCACGTGAAAGATAAAGAGATGCGGTTTTCAAAATTAGATTCCCCATGTCCATATTAGTCTAAAAACAAATTTTTATTGATATTGGTGCATGGTAACCATGACTTTGAAATTTACGTGAACTTTAATTTATGCTAATTAAATGTACACGTGATGTGCACTTGGTATGTAACTCGCTTCACGTGAAAGATAAAGAGATGCGGTTTTCAAAATTAGATTCCCCATGTCCATATTAGTCTAAAAACAAATTTTTATTGATATTGGTTCATGGTAACCATGACTTTGAAATTTACGTGAACTTTAATTTATGCTAATTAAATGTACACGTGATGTGCACTTGGTATGTAACTCGCTTCACGTGAAAGATAAAGAGATGCGGTTTTCAAAATTAGATTCCCCATGTCCATATTAGTCTAAAAACAAATTTTTATTGATATTGGTTCATGGTAACCATGACTTTGAAATTTACGTGAACTTTAATTTATGCTAATTAAATGTAAACGTGATGTGCACTTGGTATGTAACTCGCTTCACGTGAAAGATAAAGAGATGCGGTTTTCAAAATTAGATTCCACATGTCCATATTAGTCTAAAAACAAATTTTTATTGATATTGCTTCATGGTAACCATGACTTTGAAATTTACGTGAACTTTAATTTATGCTAATTAAATGTACACGTGATGTGCACTTGGTATGTAACTCGCTTCACGTGAAAGATAAAGAGATGCGGTTTTCAAAATTAGATTCCCCATGTCCATATTAGTCTAAAAACAAATTTTTATTGATATTGGTTCATGGTAACCATGACTTTGAATTTACGTGAACTTTAGTTTATGCTAATTAAATGTACACGTGATGTGCACTTGGTATGTAACTCGCTTCACGTGAAAGATAAAGAGATGCGGTTTTCAAAATTAGATTCCCCATGTCCATATTAGTCTAAAAACAAATTTTTATTGATATTGGTTCATGGTAACCATGACTTTGAAATTTACGTGAACTTTAATTTATGCTAATTAAATGTACACGTGATGTGCACTTGGTATGTAACTCGCTTCACGTGAAAGATAAAGAGATGCGGTTTTCAAAATTAGATTCCCATGTCCATATTATTCTAAAAACAAATTTTTATTGATATTGGTTCATGGTAACCATGACTTTGAAATTTACGTGAACTTTAATTTCTGCTAATTAAATGTACACGTGATGTGCACTTGGTATGTAACTCGCTTCACGTGAAATATAAAGAGATGCGGTTTTCAAAATTAGATTCCCCATGTCCATATTAGTCTAAAAACAAATTTTTATTGATATTGGTTCATGGTAACCATGACTTTGAAATTTACGTGAACTTTAATTTATGCTAATTAAATGTACACGTGATGTGCACTTGGTATGTAACTCGCTTCACGTGAAAGATAAAGAGATGCGGTTTTCAAAATTAGATTCCCCATGTCCATATTAGTCTAAAAACAAATTTTTATTGATATTGGTTCATGGTAACCATGACTTTGAAATTTACGTGAACTTTAATTTATGCTAATTAAATGTACACGTGATGTGCACTTGGTATGTACCTCGCTTCACGTGAAAGATAAAGAGATGCGGTTTTCAAAATTAGATTCCCCATGTCCATATTAGTCTAAAAACAAATTTTTATTGATATTGGTTCATGGTAACCATGACTTTGAAATTTACGTGAACTTTAATTTATGCTAATTAAATGTACACGTGATGTGCACTTGGTATGTAACTCGCTTCACGTGAAAGATAAAGAGATGCGGTTTTCAAAATTAGATTCCCCATGTCCATATTAGTCTAAAACAAATTTTTATTGATATTGGTTCATGGTAACCATGACTTTGAAATTTACGTGAACTTTAATTTATGCTAATTAAATGTACACGTGATGTGCACTTGGTATGTAACTCGCTTCACGTGAAAGATAAAGAGATGCGGTTTTCAAAATTAGATTCCCATGTCCATATTAGTCTAAAAACAAATTTTTATTGATATTGGTTCATGGTAACCATGACTTTGAAATTTACGTGAACTTTAATTTATGCTAATTAAATGTACACGTGATGTGCACTTGGTATGTAACTCGCTTCACGTGAAAGATAAAGAGATGCGGTTTTCAAAATTAGATTCCCCATGTCCATATTAGTCTAAAAACAAATTTTTATTGATATTGGTTCATGGTAACCATGACTTTGAAATTTACGTGAACTTTAATTTATGCTAATTAAATGTACACGTGATGTGCACTTGGTATGTAACTCGCTTCACGTGAAAGATAAAGAGATGCGGTTTTCAAAATTAGATTCCCCATGTCCATATTAGTCTAAAAAACAAATTTTTATTGATATTGGTTCATGGTAACCATGACTTTGAAATTTACGTGAACTTTAATTTATGCTAATTAAATGTACACGTGATGTGCACTTGGTATGTAACTCGCTTCACGTGAAAGATAAAGAGATGCGGTTTTCAAAATTAGATTCCCCATGTCCATATTAGTCTAAAAACAAATTTTTATTGATATTGGTTCATGGTAACCATGACTTTGAAATTTACGTGAACTTTAATTTATGCTAATTAAATGTACACGTGATGTGCACTTGGTATGTAACTCGCTTCACGTGAAAGATAAAGAGATGCGGTTTTCAAAATTAGATTCCCCATGTCCATATTAGTCTAAAAACAAATTTTTATTGATATTGGTTCATGGTAACCATGACTTTGAAATTTACGTGAACTTTAATTTATGCTAATTAAATGTACACGTGATGTGCACTTGGTATGTAACTCGCTTCACGTGAAAGATAAAGAGATGCGGTTTTCAAATTAGATTCCCCATGTCCATATTAGTCTAAAAACAAATTTTATTGATATTGGTTCATGGTAACCATGACTTTGAAATTTACGTGAACTTTAATTTATGCTAATTAAATGTACACGTGATGTGCACTTGGTATGTAACTCGCTTCACGTGAAAGATAAAGAGATGCGGTTTTCAAATTAGATTCCCCATGTCCATATTAGTCTAAAAACAAATTTTTATTGATATTGGTTCATGGTAACCATGACTTTGAAATTTACGTGAACTTTAATTTATGCTAATTAAATGTACACGTGATGTGCACTTGGTATGTAACTCGCTTCACGTGAAAGATAAAGAGATGCGGTTTTCAAAATTAGATTCCCCATGTCCATATTAGTCTAAAAACAAATTTTTATTGATATTGGTTCATGGTAACCATGACTTTGAAATTTACGTGAACTTTAATTTATGCTAATTAAATGTACACGTGATGTGCACTTGGTATGTAACTCGCTTCACGTGAAAGATAAAGAGATGCGGTTTTCAAAATTAGATTCCCCATGTCCATATTAGTCTAAAAACAAATTTTTATTGATATTGGTTCATGGTAACCATGACTTTGAAATTTACGTGAACTTTAATTTATGCTAATTAAATGTACACGTGATGTGCACTTGGTATGTAACTCGCTTCACGTGAAAGATAAAGAGATGCGGTTTTCAAATTAGATTCCCCATGTCCATATTAGTCTAAAAACAAATTTTTATTGATATTGGTTCATGGTAACCATGACTTTGAAATTTACGTGAACTTTAATTTATGCTAATTAAATGTACACGTGATGTGCACTTGGTATGTAACTCGCTTCACGTGAAAGATAAAGAGATGCGGTTTTCAAAATTAGATTCCCCATGTCCATATTAGTCTAAAAACAAATTTTTATTGATATTGGTTCATGGTAACCATGACTTTGAAATTTACGTGAACTTTAATTTATGCTAATTAATGTACACGTGATGTGCACTTGGTATGTAACTCGCTTCACGTGAAAGATAAAGAGATGCGGTTTTCAAAATTAGATTCCCCATGTCCATATTAGTCTAAAAACAAATTTTTATTGATATTGGTTCATGGTAACCATGACTTTGAAATTTACGTGAACTTTAATTTATGCTAATTAAATGTACACGTGATGTGCACTTGGTATGTAACTCGCTTCACGTGAAAGATAAAGAGATGCGGTTTTCAAAATTAGATTCCCCATGTCCATATTAGTCTAAAAACAAATTTTTATTGATATTGGTTCATGGTAACCATGACTTTGAAATTTACGTGAACTTTAATTTATGCTAATTAAATGTACACGTGATGTGCACTTGGTATGTAACTCGCTTCACGTGAAAGATAAAGAGATGCGGTTTTCAAAATTAGATTCCCCATGTCCATATTAGTCTAAAAACAAATTTTTATTGATATTGGTTCATGGTAACCATGACTTTGAAATTTACGTGAACTTTAATTTATGCTAATTAAATGTACACGTGATGTGCACTTGGTATGTAACTCGCTTCACGTGAAAGATAAAGAGATGCGGTTTTCAAATTAGATTCCCATGTCCATATTAGTCTAAAAACAAATTTTTATTGATATTGGTTCATGGTAACCATGACTTTGAAATTTACGTGAACTTTAATTTATGCTAATTAAATGTACACGTGATGTGCACTTGGTATGTAACTCGCTTCACGTGAAAGATAAAGAGATGCGGTTTTCAAAATTAGATTCCACATGTCCATATTAGTCTAAAAACAAATTTTTATTGATATTGGCTTCATGGTAACCATGACTTTGAAATTTACGTGAACTTTAATTTATGCTAATTAAATGTACACGTGATGTGCACTTGGTATGTAACTCGCTTCACGTGAAAGATAAAGAGATGCGGTTTTCAAAATTAGATTCCCCATGTCCATACTAGTCTAAAAACAAATTTTTATTGATATTGGTTTCATGGTAACCATGACTTTGAAATTTACGTGAACTTTAATTTTGCTAATTAAATGTACACGTGATGTGCACTTGGTATGTAACTCGCTTCACGTGAAAGATAAAGAGATGCGGTTTTCAAAATTAGATTCCACATGTCCATATTAGTCTAAAAACAAATTTTTATTGATATTGGTTCATGGTAACCATGACTTTGAAATTTACGTGAACTTTAATTTATGCTAATTAAATGTACACGTGATGTGCACTTGGTATGTAACTCGCTTCACGTGAAAGA